>OY728163.1:1625528694-1635528694 GCA_963277665.1 Viscum album | reverse complement strand
TTCAGTATAGCTATAGAAGATATTTTATTATGATAATATCTTTATCAATAATGTATAATGAAATTTTTCTTATTTTATTAAATATCTAAATAGAAATTTTTAATTAGTTTAATAAGAACATAAATGAATCATATGTTGTCACATATAAATAAATCTCTTTTTCTCTTGGTATATTTCATTTTAAGACATTATTTTTACAATGATCACATATTTCTAAAATTAAATAAATAATTCCTAATTTGTTTTTAAATAATATAAATAATTATTAAAATAATATATGAATTCCCGAAAACTAGTTTATAACCATCTTGAAAAGTAGTGATGAAAACAATATGTCATTTATGGAGACGGCAGCCTGCTGACATGTATGGGAATCATTTTCATTTCTTCGATTAAATTTTGGGGGAAAATAAAATGGTTATACCATAAATATAATAAATTTCAGTATATTATTTCTATTTATTTAAATATAAAAATATATTTTTAAAGGGTTTATAGGAGGGTGGATGATAAGGATAATTAAGGAAGTTAAAGGGTAAATAATAATTAAGTTTAGAATTCAGATAATTACTTACTGTATCCTTCAAAAATGATGGAACTGAGAAACCTTTATGAGGATAAGGACTTACAAACATTGAAACAATATTTTTAAGAATTATATGTGGTATAATTTCATTGGTATTTACTACATGAGGATTTGATTAAAATAGGCTGATGTAATCTCAATTTATAGGTCAAAATATGGATAAATCTATGAAAAAAGAATTTTAGGTATTGGGTAAGAATTGAATAACATTATATTATATATATTTTGGAGGGGAGATATATGTTAGACTTCTACTTATAAGTTTAGTACATAAAAAATTTATTCATTAAGGTATAATTTCTAGATTTATATAGTAAAAATTAAGCCATATTAGACTACCCATTTTAACACATCAATCATGCTAAAAATTTTCCATTATAATTATTCTATTTTTAAAAATTAAGATGACCATTATTAAAAAAAAATTATACGAGGAATCCATATTTAGAATATATTTATTCTAATTAAATTTATAAATATTATAAATTTATCTTTTAAGATAAAAAATCTATTGGAAAATTGTTTTTGTAGAAAAATATCATTTTAATCACTCAGACTTCGTAATCTTATGAATCAATTATTACCAATTAAATTACTACAATTTTATTTCTATATTTGTATAAACCTAATATTAAGTAGCTATTGTAAAATAGATCCATTTATTTTAATACGCACAATATGTAATGTCCCTGACCTGAAATCCACTAAACCAATTATTGGAGTCAAGTGACCACATGACCTCAAGCACACCTCCTCATATGCCAGAGATTTCTGACTAGTAGTGAGGGACTAATAAGTAACGTTGGGATAAATTTCCCTATTTACTATAGTAAGCCACATTAGTTGGGAAAACAAATCATAGAAGTAATAAGTAATGAAAAACAAACATGAATAATTAAGAATCTCTCAATACTGGGTACAAACTACAATCCATCAATAACTGTGTCATCTGATGATAATAGTCCCAAAAGTGATGGAAACATGAAATATGTACAAATAGTTGGATCTCAAATCTACATATAGATCCTCAAACATTCATATCCCAAGCCCAACTCATCTCCCTAACACTTGGACATTTCCCTTATCCAAACTAATAACAATGATGTCTGCTCAAGTACCCGAAGGTGGGCTGATCATGGTGTGAGTAAAAATTAGTAGGAAACTACCAAAAATGTCTATAAAATATCTATTCTAAATAGATAATCCATGCATGTATGAAATAAATTATAATGTAAAATAAAGGACAACATGGGTTCCATTAGCTAACCATGAACACATTAAACATTCCAATCATGATTACTATTATCATCACTTATACCATTTTGGTTAATTAATCTGCTTTCAACATGTGCTCCTTGGGTTTGGAATTTAAATCATTCACACAAGGGTCAAAAGAATTATATCACTTTTCCTAAGGGAATAAGTCATGTAACTATCTCACTAGGGGTAAACACATCACAATAAATACATTAAACTAACCTAAAATCTACTGTCTGGGTGATCGAATTGAATGAACCCATTAGGGGAATAGATCCTCCATACCCTTCCCTTACCCATTCATTTTGGTGTGGATTTTAGAGCCTCAATTTAACTCAACCCAAAGACATATAACCTCAAGTAAATACACCACACTACCAATCAATGTGCACATACTTATATATATATATATATATATATCTAAATTTATCCATTCTCCACACATAGCATACAAAAAATTATACAAAAATTATACACATAACAATCACATTACATTACAATCAACATGGTTATTAATATCACGCCATAGCCCATTAACATGATTACAATTTTTATTACTTATCCCATTTACCCATTGACCATTCTCATTCCCCAACCTATTAGGCACATTCAATATTCTCTTATATAAACCCATTTTATATATTCATATATTTCCTTATGAATACGCATTGAACATATTACTCAATTCACAAGACATTACCAATTTATCAAATTAATCAATTCATATTCACTAGCCCTGTTATGAATTTTGACAAAGTTCATAAGTCATTTGATTCATTCTCACTTTAACCTGATTAACCAATTTCAATGCCATGAAAAACCACCCCTTATTCCATTATCAAAATGTGGGCACAAAAATCAATATTCTGTTTTAGCTCAACTAAACATATTAACAAGTTTAACAAGGTATATACGTTATCAAACATCTATTATACACTATATTATTCCTATTTGTAGGTGTGGGTATGTTAGCGCACCCCATTTTTGGCCATAAATTGTTTTAGTTATCCTCCATGTATCCCTTGGGGATCATGAGGGGTTCCATTCATCATTTGGACACCTATTTTACCAAAAATATCTAATGGCACCAAATGTACAACAAATGGGATCCAAGATCACAACACACATGAACAAAACCATATCAAAACTATGTTATATAACATATAGAACACCTAACTGAAATCCATTGACAAACACACTCTTCTTTATAGACTAATATCTTAATTAAAACACCCCATAATTCCTTAACCTAGAATCCACCTGAAAAAATATGTTTTTAGAGATTCAAAAGGAGATAACCCAAGGCACATGTCCTAATCTGGAAAAGAGAAGTAAGAGGAGGATTAAACATACATGGATCTTCAATCACCAACCAATTACACTCCTAACAGCCTTGAAATGATGGAGATCGATCCATAAAAGCTAATTAGGGTTTATATTCTTCACTAGGGATGGAGGTAGAAGAAATTGGAGGAAAATTCGGTGGAAACATAAAAATACCATAATGGAAAAACTATAAAATTTATAACTTTTAATGGGGGCACGGTTTGTCCACATGGTATTCCAAACCATGTTAAAACCTTGCACAAACCATGGTCTAAGGGGGGTGAGGTCACACAGTTTCCAGGGATTCCCCATAAAATTTTAAAACCAAGATCCATCTATTCAAGATACCACTATCCATGTTCATATATTTTTGTTCTCCACCTTGCACAGTATACCTAATCATGCACCTCCCCTTCTTAGTTATCATGGTATTGGTGCATGGTTTACTCTAAATATGCACCAATCGTGTAACATGCATAGAATAACCATTTTTCTTTTTCGTTCATGCCCATAACCTCTGAAATAACCTCGAGCTTCCTCATATACCTGTTGAGATTTTATTTAATGTATTATAAGAGATTAAAAACACAATTTAAACAAGGACATATCTCCACAAAATTAGGATCTTACAAAATATTTAGAAAAGTTTCATCCTTTACATAAAATATTTTACCATCGAATCTAATTTTTAACATGGTTAATTAATTTTATGTCTATAATTGACATTTACACAATTAAATAATTTTAAAATTACAATAAAAAAGATTTTAATTTTTTTATGATTTAATTTTTTTAAATTGGTTTAAAATATTTTTAATAGAAGCATGCATAACACATAAAAATAATATTAAGGATCATGTGTCCTCCATGCCTTAAAAAAATTATTACTTTCCCAGTAATAATTATTTATTTTATTTTAACTTGTTTTATAGTAAAAATTAAAAAATTCAATTTAAATTATTATTTAACCATTGTATAATAAAATATATTGCACATGAAAGATAACTTTTTTATGAAAATAATAAATAATTATATTTTTTATTTTGGTAATCAAATTTGATTGTATCAATTAATTTTAAATAGAAAAATGATATATGTTTCATAATTTAGTTACTAATATATTTACCTTCCAATTTGAGGAATAAATTTCAATAGTTATAAAATTTTTTAAGGGTACTTTTGGACTTGTATTTCAAGTAATGTAAGCTATTGAACCCATTAGGTTTTGATGGTAACCATGTAATTTAAAATCTCAGGGTGCTATATTCTCCACCTCCTTTAATAAATTCTCTCATCGTAGTTTTTATTACTACATGAAAATGAAATATTTATGTATGTAGTTACGATAAACATGGATTTCTATTTTATTAATAATATGGTATCAATCTTAGTAAATTTTTCATGTAAAGTAAAATCATTTATTCCTACAGGATGGATATATCCCAATATGGTGCTCCATCATAACTATTTATGATAAATAATCCTCATTATTTGTGTTAAGGTATATATAATGTAAAATATTTTCCTAGAGAGTTCCTCGCTAACCTTGTAGTGAATGATATTTATATATTCATTTGAGATATGAAATATTTTCTCTATATTTTCTTACTATGGAGTCGATACAGAGAGAGATAATCAATTTCAAAAAATCACATCAAATTAATCTAATTGAATGAAAATAATACATGAATGGTTAATAATCCCACAAACCAAGATTAATATTATCATACCTTGGATTAAATAATGTTACCACCATGTATTTTTATTTAAAAGGGTATTTTTTTTTGGAAAAAACATACATCTATAAATCCATCATGATGAATACATATGCCAAGAACTGATTAATTATAACTCTCCAATAAAATAGATGTTAACAAATATATTTGTTGTTCCCCTGGTCAAGGAGTTTGTTAGTGTTGATTTTAATCGTACACTAATATATTAGTGTATTGGTTATCATCATGCCCAAATTCCCCACATCCACGACCTCAAATATATAGTGGGGCCTTTGGGAGAATATATCTTTTTACAACATGTCAAATAAAACATTATTTTTTCCTGGATAATTTTTTTTTGATTATCCACTTTACCATATATCAAAAATATTTTAGTTTTATTTATGCATTTCACTATGTGTATCTTCACTCATTTTTACATGAATGAGATTGAGTCCTCCTACCATCATAATAGTTATCACCTGAACTTCCATGAAATTATGTTCTCCTCTAATTTAGTGTTTTTGGAAACATATATAAACCAACATTGGTAATAATAATACATATGTTTTTTCATAATACCATGTTTTATTACTACACCTCATATACTACTAAGTGTCTCACAAGAGAATTCTCTGCATTATATTTTGTATCCAATTTTAACATGCTTCCATCATGATTATTCTATTAATAAAATGGAAAGTGTTTAATTTCAGTGATGAATAAATAAAATCTCAATATAAATATCATAAATTTCCTTACAAAAACTCAACATTGAAATGTATTACTCATTAAAAAACACACAATCATTCAGTTCAACATAAATCACCCTTGGTTTATTCTATATTTCCTTATATTTTGTTATCCCATATGTTTCATCCTAATTTCATAACATAATAAATCCTTTCTAATGGATTTTAAGGATAATTTGATCAACCAATTCATATCTCATGGGCATCTCAAACTAGGTTTATTATTCGTATACATTATCATGGACCTGTTGATAATTATGATAATACCAAACATGCCCTTTATAGGATTATTACACCTATGTGAATTTGTTCTAGATCATATGTCCACATTAAGTATCTATAATTGGATATCATTTACAGTAAAAAAATATGCAAAACTTCTCAGAAAATCATGATTTTATAGTATCCATAGACATATCCGTAGGTTTTTTATTAATTTTCTCTTGTAATAACACTAAAAATAACTATACTAATGAAAAAAATAACTAAAAACCCCTATGATAAAAATTTTATAACTATAAACTAAACATATAATTATTCTACATAATTTCTGTAATTTAATCCTTATATCTCTTAATAAACAAACATAGATCAATGAGCCTTTTTTGGTGTCTTTGAGGGGGAGTAACATTGGAAACTTATTTTACAAAAACTTCTTTACATTTCCCCTTAATTGAAATCTTTTATACCCCATTCTAAAATTATAGTTAGTTATACATATATTCATAACCTGGGTAAGAGAAATATTTGAAAACGGAGAGATCAATTTATCATCAAGGGAAATATAATTAATATGACCTCAAGGGATTGATCATAATAATATTATGAAACATGATAAGGGGATAAATCTATTATTATAAATTATTTAAAACAGTAATACTTATCCATAGATTATAAATAAAGTACATATAATCATAAAAAAGAGCAAACATGTACTATGAAATAATAGTGTGAGGTACTAATTTAAATAAGAATAATGAAATGATATATTAATTTTATGAAATAATAAATATATAAAAAAATGTAAAATATGACATCATATCTATAATTTAGATCTCACATCCATGACTATCATAGTTTATAGATCACCATAGTGGATTTGTTTCACTCCTAATTACCATAAAAATAATCAATAGGGTCCCATAGTTGTTTGGGTTATCTCCCCACTCCCATATATATAATCTCATGATATTAAAAGATTTACCCATTTTATTAGAGGTATATATAATTATAGGCCCACCTGTCACATAACATTGTGTGTTAAGACTAATAGCTTGGGCACCATACATTGTATCTCATAATATAACTACATTACCAAATTAGTTATTGGGATATAAAATTTTTGGACTACCCATCACATAATAAATATTATACTATATACATGCATACAAGTTCCACATTAGTAAGATAAACTATAAATAAAGATAAATCATCATAAAACACAAGAGAAATAAGTGGGTTTTATAATATTTTCTCAAAGAATAACTAAAGGATATTACATAAGTATTCCAAATATAATAAAGAATTAAATAATTTTTACTATAAATATAGGTAATTTCTTGGTAATGGTCATGGAGAGGAATGAATAAAAATATACCACATAAGTAATGTCTTTTAGAATGATCGTATTTTATTTTGAGGACGGAAAATTATAATTATTTCCCATTAGGAAAAATTGAACTATCATGGTTTCCAAAAAGTAATTATGAGATTAAAAATTTATCCATGGTGAATGTTTTTTTGGGAGGTGACACATGTCATTAAATAAGAAATCATAAAGTTATCTTAAGTCAGGTTTACTTAAAATTAAAAAATTTGAAGGAAAATTAAATCATGTGTGAACCCTAATGAATAAAGGAATAGTCAACTATGTATATATTTTTAAAACATAAATACATTATATGGATGAAACAAATGAAAATAATATTGAGGAAATTTGAGAAAAATAAAGAGAATATGTATCCCAAATGTAACAAGTGTGGTTTCAGAATATCCCATTTTAGGTTTAAAAATTCATTTGTTGAAATATAAAAATATAAAAAGAATAAAAATATATTATTTTTAATATAGGTTGATTGAAATATTGTGTTAATTAATTATAACAAAAAATTATTTTTTCAATTAAATTGGAGAACATTAGTCGGAAGGAATATTATGGATAAGTATGGGATATTGTTTTTAAAGTGGATTATAATTATTCTAAAAAATTATATACTTTTTTAATAATTAATTAATAAATAAAAATTTATAAGATTAAAAAACAATAATCCTTATAGTTTTGTAGAAATGAAGCAGAAATAAAATATTAGGGTGAACAAAAATATACATGGAAGTAAGAATTTCAAAATGAATCAGTTTAACTCCAAGAAGGAAGTATAGTTACCCTTACATCATGATTATCATTTGAATTTAAAACTGAAAAACATATAATGTGATATGTATTTTTAAATTATTTATATTTCCTAAAAATAATGACATTATTAAATCCATTTTTAATAAATAATCCACATAAAGTAACATCTGGTCAGTATGAATTATATCTCAATAAAAACATGATATAAAAACCCATTACATTATCTTAATTTCCCCAAATACAATTTAACATATTGTATAAAAAACATAAATATATTAATAAAATATTTCAAAAACGTATTACTAACTATCTTAATTTATACTCCACTATTATAATCACTCTCTCTTTGTAAATTCAATTTTTATTATATATTTTAAATATCGTGTTTCTGAAATCAAGATCATTCTGAACTAGTATCATGATGGATTTTGATGTATTTTGTATTCTATAAAATATTTTCATTATAATATTATTTAAGTCACCCAAAAGGATTCCTTATATTTATTTAACAATACATAATTTCATCTTTTGTTAGTTTCAGTTACAATCATTAGATATTAACTTAGCGACGAAGTTGTTTTTAAAATTATTACAAATAAAAGGTTCTTTCGTTAATTACTGATTTAAATATTTATATTTTTAATAAAAAATAATAAATATTTACTTCTTAATATAAAATATATAGTCTCTAAATAATAACTTTATAGAAATTTATAGCCTTTTTCATCTTGATAGTCAATCCAACACAACAAGGACATGCTACACTCTAGAGTTGAGTATGATTATAAAAGATATTGGTTTATTACAATATCATTATAAAAAAAGTATAATGATTGATATATAAATTTATTTAAGGTGATGAATAATAATTTTTAATATTTATAATGAGAAGGTATATGAAAAATATTTCCTCACATGTAAATAGATATCATTTACTCTTAGTTTGTTCATTTTAGGAGTTTAAATTTACAATGTTTGATTATTGATAATGTTACTTATATAATTCCCAATTTATATTTATGAAATTTAAATAATTAATTATATAACATATATATTCATTAAACCCATTTCTATAACCACCTTTTAATGTTGGAGATAAAATACAAAATGTGTTGTTCATTTAGGTGGTAGTCCCCACAGGTGTATGAGCACTGTATTAATTTTTTCAATTGAATCAGAGAAGAATAGTTAAGAGTTATAAAAAACTATCATTTCATTTCAATATATTATATATTATATTTTAATTATATAAGTACGGTTATAATTTTTTTTGAAGTAGTTTGATTATAATGATAAATAATGGAATTTAAATGGTAAGTATTACTTATGTTGAGACTTTGGATCTTCTCTTGAAGTATGCTCTAGAATTGAAGGACGTGAGGCACTTTGTTGAATCTAGAGGGTTCCAAACATTTGTATGTGATCTAAAAGAATTTAATTTGATAATTTTTTACTTGAATTTTGAACTATGTGTATATCTTTAAATGGGGGGAAGTGATCCCCTTTTATAAATGAAGAAGGTCCAAGTCATTGCAATAGAATAATAAGGGAAAATAATAGAACATCATGACCGATGGGTAATTTATTTGGGGAAATTATATTGGTAAATATAGGTATGTATTAATAACACAAAAATGAATTCTAAAATGTCTATTCTTCAAATTGATTATGGAAAAATCAAGACACATTAATTTACCTATTTAAACACTTATGAATAGTGATTATAATTTATCCATGGTAATTATTTTGTTGAGAAAATATAATAATTTAAATATTAGAAAATTTTTATATAATGAATATAAATATTTCCTCTAATTAATCAATCTTAGTAGCTATATATTTTCTAATCAGTGTTTAAACAAACAATTTAATGTGTTGACGTAATTTTTTATAGGAAAAAGTAATTTTAATAATTTTTTGTAATAAAACATATTTATCTTTTATTAACAATTAAATGAGTGTTAATTTATTTTTATATATGTATATACATCACATTATATCCATAACTTAAAATTGTTCCACATAATTTTAAAACAGATCATATTTAGAGAAGTATATTTCTTTGAAAAATAATTGTTTTACCATAGTATCCAATATTTACCCTAATAGCTTAATTTTATGACTAAAAGTGAAATTAGCCCCATTTCAAAATTTCAATGTGAATATTATAAATATTTAAATCATTTAATATGATATAATTTGATAAAAGTGATAAAAAATAATTTTAATATAATCACACATAACACAAAAAATAGGATTCAATTATCTTATAAGAATTGGATTTATTTATTACAATACTAGTAATAAATATATAATGTGTGTTAACTTATTATATTCTACAAGTTTTTTTAATTTATATTTAAAAAATATTTACCCATAATATAGTAAACTCATAGCGTATGTAAAGAATTTTTTTTAATAAATATCAAATTATTTTATTTGTTTCGTCTATACTAATTGAAAAATTTAAATGAGTAATTATTAAAAGAATTTAAAAAATTCTTAATATGGTTACATATATATTTACAACATAATTAAACTATATCATGTTAACGGTAATATGAAGTTCTTTAGACTAATTTTTGTTGGGTTTTAGGAGTGAATGAAGCTACTAAAAAAATTAGTTTTAATGGGAAATAAATAATTTAAATTATTGGCGTATTATTTACTTACATAGGATACTATAAGTAATCTATATTCAACACTTCAAGACTCTGGGGTTTCAAATCTCTTTATCCTATCAATTTTTTCCTATGTCTTTCGTTGTATGTGGCCTTCTTGCGATTGGAACATTATTGGGAATGTGGTTTTGTTTTCCAATTGTAAATTGGTGGAACTTTCTAGTGTTGGACCATTACATATGGTCATTATTATTATTATAAAATGGTTTTAGGTGAGTGATTATTTTTAGGTAACTGTTCACATATAATTTGATTCCATGATGGGATGTTTTTATTTTGGGATTTTTTAAGTATTGAATATGATTTTTATTTATTATTTATTCTATTGGGTTTTATTATTTTTAATCTTATATTAGTGTCCCCTAAAATTGATTCATTTACATCCCTCAAATTTATAGATGGATCTTTGGTTTTTAATATGTCATGGTAGTTTTGTGCTTCCCACATGCATCTGATTTCACATAAATAGTCAGGTAGTGGGTATCATGGAATCACAATTAGGGTAGGAAGATGATGTTAATGAACAATTTTTGTGTTCTTATGGTTTCTTATTATTGTGAGTTTTTTTCTTGGGTCTTCATTATCCATGGTTTCATGAGTTCTTGCTAGAACATACCTCAGCAGTTTAGTTTTGGGGATTAAATAATAGAGACATGTAGTTGTACGCGTTATTATAGAGTTGATCGATTGACACCTAGTAACAGAGGTCCTTAAACTCAAGGTGTTATTTCCCCTGATGTGCACACTGGAATACCTTGAATTTTCAAAGGTATCGCCTTTGTAATGTAGTTATGTGGGTCTTCATTATGGTTTTTTCGGTATTTATTTAGGATGATTTTTTTAATTTTTGTATTGAGGGGGTTTCCATGGTAGTCTGTTTCTGGTTTCTAGATTACATTAAACTCTTATTCTAGTGGTTCATTCCTACTGGGTTGGATTAGGTTTTTGACCTCACATCTCCAACATTTAATTCTTCATTTTTGACCATTAGATACATCACTCTCATCATATTAGATGTTTCTCATTTTCTCATGATTGGCCAGACATTATTATTTTTGGGAAAGGGAGATCCACTAGTCAATTTGGTTGTGTTCTACTTTTCAGTACCACTAATATGTTCCAAAACTCTTTTGGATATACACTATTTAATTTTAATTTTAATTGATTACAAAATAAATAAATAATTATTTTTTCCAGAAAATAACACCCAAGAAACAATAACTTGACAAGTAGAAAATTTTTCAACTTCATTATGATTCCTCTTATACTTGAAGGGTTCAAGTGAAGTGTATATTCTAATAAATCCTTAAATTTATCCAATACTATAAGTGGAAATGTATATGGTTATTTAATCCAATCACCAATAACATGGAGAAAAAATAATTAATTTAAAATTATCATTATTAAAGAACCATTTATTTTTGAAAAAACACAATTTTGAAACTGAAGCATGCAACATATATGAGAGAAAATATTATATTTGAAAATATCACCATAGTACCTATATTCCATCATATAATAAAATAATATGTAATTTAATAAAATAAATAAAAAGTAATTATATGCATTAAAATTATTATAAAATATAATTAATAATCAATATTTTTTACATTACCAAAATTATATTACATAAAAAAAGATATTTAAGGAAAATATAATTAAATAAATAATTTTTTTCCATTTTAACTATATCATATTCACCTTTTATTTTTTTATAAAAATTACATTTATTAAAATTTATATACATAAACCATAAAATGCCAAAAAGAGCATGAATAAAATTATGTATTATTAGAATACTATGATGTGAAGGGACTATGAAAATTCTATAAATATATCAATATTAAGAAACCTTTATTTTTATTTTATGATTATTGAAACAATTCCATCTATATTGGGAAATGGGTTATTAGTAGATGAGATAAAACTCTTAATAAATTGTAAACTCCTTTATAATTAGATCCATGATATAAAATGGTTATAGATTTGAATCGGTTGATGGTTGAACTAATTATTTCCACAATCATAGAATTTGAACAAAAAAAATGAGAAATTGGTATCCACAACATTGTTTTTGGAAATCAATTAGAATTTATAACTATACATTTTTATTGTTATTTTGAAATGAAGGAAAATATGATCAAAAAATGAATACCACAAAACAACATGTTATAAATGGTGAATAAAAATTATTTTTAAATAGAGATTTAACTTTCACCATGTGTAATTATTTTATTAAAAAGTAATATATTTTTCGTTTCTCCAATATATATTTCTATAATTTCCCCATCCATGTCATACCTTTATCCTAACCAAACATAAATTAATTTTGACTTTTTATTATAGATATTAATTACAGTTTTTTAAATTTGTTTTATAAATATTATTTTAATAGATATGTTTAAGAGAAATTTTAAAAATATTTTATATAATAATACTTATATAAAAACATAATATAAATATATGGTTTATAACCATATCATTTTTAATCAAACATGTGAATCAACATCCATGGTTTGGGGAATTATTTTCCTTGATGATCCCACTATTTCCATATTCGCACAATATAAATAATAATAATAACAAAAATTCATCAAATTTAGATTATTGGAATTATGTGTATCCATATTAAAAAAACATTCAAAATATGAAAACAATTTTATCAAAAACTCAAAAACCATTATCAATAACATATAAATAGAAACACTTGAAATTAAGATTAGAAGAAAACCCAACCATCATCAAATATAGTTTCATTTGTTGGGGTATACTTGTAACATCCTTATATTTTATGAAATATCCACTTTCCAAATAATTTAATATCATTGGTATATTTTGTTACGTGAAATACATAGTTTATGTTTCAATATATGTAACACGATATTTTTCTTTCTTTGCACTTAACCTCAGGTTTCGTGGATGTCTGGTGTTATATACAATGATGAGTCTTACCAGAGTACCATATACTATTAAAATCTTGATAATTATCTCATATCCATTTGAATGGAAGGAATAAATAATATTATATTATGAAAATATTTTTTATACAGGTATATAAAAGTAATCATGTTGAGACCAATTAATTAGGAATTAAAAAACAATCGAATTGTGTAATGAATTTCTAATTCCTATTGTCTTGACATTATAATGATTGACTAATAAGACTTAAGAGAAATCCCCAAAATTCCAAAGGATCTAAAAAAATGTACGAGATTAACAAAGAAAGTGGGGGGGTGATTTACCCTTTAATGTATAAAAACAACAACCTGAAAACCCATCCACTAACAGCTCATTATATGATGCATGAAATAAAATAAGACATATGAAATCATTCTCTTTAAACCAACAAAACAAGGTATGAAATAGTAAAATAAAATAAAATATCAATGTAAACAATGGAGAGACAACAAATAAACCCCAGGATGACAACAAGAATCTATGCTCCTAAAGTTCAATGCTACAATATCACCAATTATTCCAAAGAATCACAACATTGTGCTAAAGTAGTGTGCTACATTACATTTTCCCATGTCCTAGAAGGAAGAATCTTCAAAACCACCAAAGTTCCAATTAGGGGTGAGTATAAATCTCAATAGGTATTCCCAATGACTTCCTTACTCACACCCACACATGCATAAACAAGTTGGAAAACCAATTATAACCCAAGGCAAACAAAAGAAAATGAAACCAATTTCATGAAAGTTATATTCAAAAAAAACTAATCAGGTATTATAAACACATTGAGAGAATTATTTTAGAATACCAATTCTATAGTTCACAATACACCCACACATGCATGATTCATTCTATAGTTCCATACTCATGACTGGTCTTTTTTCCTATCACCTTTTGTCCCAATGACACCTTCCCCTAATCCTGTGCCACGAAACTTGTATCCAAATGGTACATGTCTCTTATTTAGGGTTTGTTAATCACGAACTCATAGCAACACTATGTATGCCAAAGAATTCAATTAAAAAAATAAACCATCTCAAAAAATAAAACTTTTATTGAATAAAAATGCACAACCAATTTCAAAGTAGCCATTATGGTTCAATAAAACATGACCTTTTTATTCAAAAGATCCAATACAATTAATGTGACAACATTCCTGAAAATATCCATTTTAAAATCCATATTCTAAAACCAAGATCCAAATCACTCATTCAAAAACCCAATATTCCCAATTTCACAAACATTCCATCAAGAAGGTTTTCAAAAAGTGTTTAATAACGAAGTCACAATCAATTCATCACAATACATTCAATTTCAAAACATTTCCATCAGTTTTATTAAGAGTAGTTGAGAGTGATAACACCTACCTCAATTGTTTTGATGAAACCCAACAAAGGAAAAATAACACTCACAAAAACTTGGTGGATTATTCAAATAAACAGACTTTGATCCCTTCTCCTACCTACAACAAATCATACTCTCATCTTATTTTGAAAATAAGAAACAAGATCTACCCATAACAGACATCATTCTTAGAACCAAGAGGAGCGGGAGAAGTAGATCTAATAAAAGAGATGTACATTAGAAAAAACTAATATCCAAAGCCAATCGGATTGATCTGGAAGAAGAAGTGCCTCAGAAAATTACATTGATAGATTCTAGGGTCGAGATCCATGAAGAAACAACCAAAAGAATTAGATGGAATAGCTATGGGCATGTTTTTAAACTAGGAATGTGTCGGGGCGTGATATGTACCCCTTGGTCACATCATGTAGTCCACACTGGATAAGTACGTAGAAAACCCATCACCTCAGGTTAAAAATAAATATTTAAACACTACACGATGTGTACATCTGCTTCAAAAAGTGTACTATCTCATGTCATGACCCCCACATCACGACTTTAATCTTTCCCCAGGTACATGGAATTAACCTATCTGGAAACTTGCATTTAACTGCTGAAAATTGATTTTATGGATTTTTTTTAACAAAAGAGGACTTAGAGAAAGGGGAATCATACCCAATCATGGTAATAAGATGCTAAAAAATAGAAACTAGGGGTAAAACAGTCTCCCCACCATTGTTCATTCAGTCCTTAAAAAGTAGAAAACTCTCGTTGCCCTGAAATATTTCTAGTCCTTTCTCTTTCATTTCTTTCTTGCATTCCCATGTCTTACCTTGAATCTGACCATGTTTCCATAAAACCCACACCGAAATGATGTTTTCTCAATGAAAGACTTTATATTTCCCACTCGCAATCTGTAATGGGATATGTATTAATGAAACATCTAACTCTAGGTCAACATGATCCCATAAAATTACATGGTAAGGATCAATCTGATACTTTTTCAATTGGGATACATGGAAGAAATTTTGTACCGAATTGAACTATAGTGGTAATTCCAAGTGATATTCCACCTCTTAGACCCATTCCAGTACCTCAAAAGAGCGTATGTATTGAGGATATAACTTACCATACTTCCCAAAACAATTATGTCTAATACTTGAAGATTCTCAAGAACACATGATCACCCACGGAGACCAACAATGGTCATCGACAATGATCTACATATAATTTATGATGACTCTAAGCTATCTCCATCCAATTTTAAATCAATTCATTCTTCGGTGTTGTTTCTTGGAAAAGGGTCAGCCCAACTAGTAAAGTCTAAAATATTTCTTCCTAACATAGTGGAGAATGAAAATGATTCCCATAAAATTCTTCAAATGGAGCCATATCAATCGAGGCATGAGAGTTATTATTTTATGATAACTCAACTATGGGTATGTGCTCCTCCCCCGACCCACCAAAATCCATTACATTAGCCTTCAACATGTCTACCAACATTTGTATCATCCTCTATGACTGACAGTCTATCTGAGGATGATCTGACGTACTCATAGTCAACTGAGTCCCAAGGTCTTTTTGTAAGAATTTCCAAAAACGAGATTTGAACTTTGGATCTCAATCTGACATAATTGAAACTGGTACACTATCCCTCTTCACCACTTCATTGATATAAATTTAGATAGACCCTCCACTATATGAGTTTCACAAATAGGGATGAAATTGGTCGACTCGGTAAGGTGATCCACTATCACCAAAATGGCATCATGTTTCCAAACCATTCATAGAAGACCTATAATAGAACCAATCACTATCTGCTCCCATTTCCATGCTGAAATAGGTAAACACTTCAACATACATGCAGGTCTTTGATTCTATTCTATAACCTGCTAACATGTTAAGCCCTGCGTGACAAACTCGTCCACCTTTCTTTTCATGTCGCTCAACCAAAATTGTTCTTTTAATTCCTTATACATATTTTGTGTGTTTTGAGGTATATCCCATCTTGAGTTTTGGTAAGAATTATATAGTTCTTCCGGAAAATCCATTAGTAGAACCCTCCAATCTATGAAATAGAAAAAATAACTTCCATCAGGTTTCTAGCCCTCAATGGTCTCCCTAACATTAAGTTTTGAACTCATCAGTAGACATTATTCATCAGATGTGCGTGCCTCTTTGACCATATTTACCAAATCAGGAACAAGTATACATGAAAAAAACTGAAATATCACCTCAGTCTTCACATTCCACATGCATGTTTTCTAGGACAAACATCAACTGCCAATCATCTAAATTTTCTTTCACCGAATTGTCATATTAATTTCTGTTTAATGCATCTACCACCTAATTCCTTTTTCCTAGTGTATGCATCAAGTCAAAGACCAACACCTAGAAATACTTCATCCATATCATTTTCCAAGGATTCAAATATCACTGTGAGAAAATGTTTTTCAAGCTTTTATGATCCCTAAACATAGTGAATTTATCACCAATGAGATAATGTCTCCATGTTTTCAATTCATGGAGGAATAAAAGAAACTCTAAATTGTGTGTTGGGTATCTCTTATCATGAACCCTCATATTCCATGAACCATAAGTAACCCCATGGTATCTTTGTAAGAGAACACATCCCAACCCTGATCTAGAAGAATCATACTACACCACATACCCTTTTCCTAATCCTAGAAAAATCAAGATAGGTTTCGATGTAAGTCAGATATTTAGCTCTTGGAAAGACTTCTTGCAATCCTTTGTCCATTTGAATGAAATTTTTTTAATTTTTAGAGCTATGAACAACGATGCTAATCATGAGAAATCATGCACAAACTATCGGTAGTAGCAAGCTGGACTAAGAAAAATTAGTATCTCAAAGACATTCTTCAATGGTTTCCAGGAGATAAAATCTTCTATCATTTCAGGGTCAATAGAAATTCCTTTCTCAGAAATGACATGGACAGAAATATGTACTTCCTATATCAAAAAGACACACATTGATAATTTTTACACACAAATTCTGATCTTGTAAAATTTCCAACACAATTTGTAGGTTCTCCTCATGGCCATACCTTGTCTTTGAATACACCTGGATGTTGTTCACAAAGACCAAAAAAATAATCCATAAATTGATGAAATATATGATTCATTAAATCCATGAATATTTCTGGTTAATTTTTTTTACCGAAAGTCCTGACTATATATTCATAGTGTCCATATCTACTTCTGAAATAAATCTTTGGAATATCTTCATCTCAAACCCACAATTGGTGATATCCTGAAAGCAAGTTAATATTGGAGAACCAATGATCTCCCCTTAGTCGATCAAATAGATAATCAAAGTGTGGAAGTTGGTACCTGTTCTTATCATAAAGTGGTTAAACATATGATAATCAACTCACAACCAAAGAGTTTCATCTTCTTTCTTTATAAACAAGACTAGTGCATCCCATAGTGAAATACTTAGCTGAATAGAACCCTTTCTTTCTAGATATACCGACACCACTTTAAATTCCTATAACTCTTTTGGTTCTATCCTATATGATGGAAGGGAAAAAGGACAGGTCTATAGATGGAGATCGATCATAAATTTCACTTCCCTTATAGGTGGTAACCACGAGAAGTTCATTGGAAAGTCCTCTGGAAATTGATCCACAACTACTGGAAAACTATCATCCTTGATCTCCTCCATTTATTCCAAAGTCAACACTACCAAAGGATAAGTGATCATTCCCTCTTTTGGTGCCAACAAACTCTTTGCACCTATCTTTACTACCCATCCTACTTTAATGAGATGCCAACTTCCATCATTAGTGATGAAACAAATAGTCTCTCCATAGCAGTCAATAAAATCCTTGAATGTTTTCAACCAATCCATAGCTAGGATTACATCATAGAATTTTATTTACAACATTGAGATACCCATTTCCCTCAAATCCATAAACAGTTATAGCACATTCTCTACACACAAAGGTTTTACCTTCACCTTCCTGAGATCAGTTTGCAGTTTTAAAACCAAAGGCATAATGACCAAAATTAAACATAGAAAGTAAACCGTATGGGAATTAATGAAATAGTGCATTGAATGAGTATTATAGAAAACATGCACAAGGATAGAATTCAAAATAATCGCACCTTTCACCATACATGGTGCATCCTGGTCATCAACAATCGTCTCCTAAAATCCAAACAATTGCTTCGTCACTACACTATTCTCCATATTATATTGATGAAACATACCGGGTTGAGGAGTCATAGTATTTCTAGATTGAAAAAGGCTATCTCTACTCTACCAAGGAGACTGATTCTTCTTTCCTCACCCTATTGAATCATACAATTATTGTGACACTTGAGAAGTGTCTCGAGCACCTGACCTTGGTGCATAGCTACAATAGAACTAATGATGCCCCATATTTGTGCAGTTATGGAATAATAATTGTTATTATATACACACTCTCTTTATTTTTTTCAAGTTAACCACATTGAAAACAACCTTTATTACTCTAGGTTATTGGAGGAAGGTTCACTAATCTAGCTTCGTAATTTTGATTTCCACTTCCACCTAGTAAATAGGTGTCCCTTTTCCAATTTCTCCCAACATTTGAGTTCCCACCAGGTATCATCCTGCCTCCTCTTATAGATCATGAGATGTCATATTCATCCATAGCTTCTATGTTCACCATATCTGTATAATTCATAATAAAGAGCTATGTAATCTTCGATCGAATCTCCATCCTTATCCCGGATTCGAAGATGTGTTCCATTAATGACACACATGCCACATCTTCTGGTGGAAAGAGTACTAAATCCATGATTTTGGCTTCATAATCTCTGATGTTGATAGTATCTTGTTTTAGGATGATGATATCTATTTTTTTCAAGATATTGAACGAGTGAGGGAAAAAAAATTTATTGAAAAATTCCTCAAAATCGTCCCATGTAAGGCCTTAATCGAATTTTTCATACACTGCAAAATCCCACCACTGATGTGAAAGATTCTCGAGAAAATAAGTCGACAGCTTGACATTGATATCTCATGGTGTAATGATGAAATCAAATATACAATTAATCCTACTCAGCCAAACCTCCACTTTTTTCAGGTTCAGAATCACCCCAGAAGTTAGGTGGATTCTGCTTCATGGACTTGAAGGTACGATCCACATGCCTTTCCTCATTCCTCTAGTTCCCCATATCCATAGACTAAAATTCATGGAAAATACTCTAAACCATCTCTTGGTTTACACGTGTTTTAAGTGCAACCACATTCTCTGTAGCTTTTTTGGGTTGGTTTCGACGACGCCTATCAGGTTCAATTTTCTAAACCAACAAAAAACTCCATCAATATTACTCTCTAGCAACTGATGGACAGGAATTTAAAATTATATCACATCAACTATCCCAACATTTTTTCCAAAAAAAACTTCCTTTCCATGTTCAACCATTTTAGAAAACATTAAACTTGATTTTTGAAAATAAAAAAAATTCAAAATACTACAAGCATTTCCTTTTTCAAAATTTTTCATTCAAAAAATAATTTCATACGTTTTCAAAAAACAACACATTTTCACCACATGAATCATTATATGAAATTATGTATGCACTCCAAGTGGAATGTAATTCCACAATAATGTATTTCATGCTCATCTCATTAGCTAAACCGATCACGATGAGGATTCAAAATCCTGGAATTTTATCCAAACACGTATGTACCAAACATCCCAGTAATTTTATGTTTAATATTAAAGGGTTAGTTGGGTCCTTTTATGCTATACATTACACATTCTGACAATCCTACTACTTTTTGTGATTCCAACCCATAGATGTAACAAGAATGAATTCCCACACGAAGACCAAGAACATTGATGACTAATTGTTAGGCAAGGACCAAACAAGCTAATACCATTTGTAATGACCTGCTAATTCCCATTGTCTAGAGAGTACAATGACTCATTACTATTCCTTAAGAGAAATCCCCTAGATTCAAAAGGGTACCAATAAATGCCTAAGGCTTTCAAATAAGTTGGGATACAATTTACACTTTAATTTCAAAAAACAACAACCCAAAACACCATCCATAAACAGCTCACTATATGATGCATGACATAAACTATGTCATTTCAAATCATTCCCTTTAAAACAACCAACCTAGGTATGTTACAACATAAGAGAAACCTAAATCAAAGTAAACAGCAGAAAGACAATGAATAAACTCCAATAAAACAACAAGACTCCATGATCTAAAATATCTATCCTCAGACATCACTAAGTAGTCCAATGTATCACGACATGGTGATAATGAAGAGTGTTAATTTACCATGGCCCATGTCATGGAAGGTAGAATCTATAAAAGCACCAATGTTCCAAATAATTGGTGAGTATAAAAATCAATAGGTTTCCCCAATGACTTCCCTACTCATGCCACTAGGATAGGATGGTTATAAAATTATATAAAATAGTTTATATAGAACAATTTACCAAAACTAATTATAACCAAATATAAAAAAGTTCGAGAAACAATTGTAACTAATTTCAAACAGAAGTAAATGAATCCAATTTTCAAAATGTTATTTTCTAGGATATAACTAATCAATGATAATAAACAAACTATGGTTATTATTTTGGCATAACCATTTCATATCTCACAACACACCCACATATTCATGCTTTGTTTGACATTTCCATACTCATGAGGGGTCTCATGTCCAACCACTATGTGTCCCACTAACTCCCACCCCCGATCCATGGGCACCTACCTTGTACCCCAATGGTACTCATACCATATTTAGGGTCTTTCAAGCATGAAAATACACCAACAATATGTATGAAAAATATTTCCATTACTAAAATAAACCATCTCAAAAAAATTAAACTATTATTGAAAAACAAAAAACAACCAATTTAAAAGAAGTCAATTCATTTCAATAGAAAATTCCACTATTATTTAAAAAATCCATTATAATTAATGTTCCATCATTCCTGAAATATCCCCATTTTAAAATAAATAGTTTATAACCAAGAACTAAAGAAATCATTCAAAATTAGCAATTTTCCGGATTTCACAAACTATCCCTCAAGAAGGTTTCCAATAAGTGTTCTCCAACTAGGTCACAATCTATTTAGCACAAAATATTCAATTATAAATCATTCCAATTAGTTCTATTATAATGAGTCAATATTGAAACCACCTACCTCAATGGTTTTGAAGAAACCCAAAAAAGGACGATGAACACTCACAAAAACCATGTTGATTCTTAAAAGAAACAGCCTTAGATCCCTTCTCCTATCAACAAAAACTCCTACACTCAAATTATTTGGAAAAAAAACTATACCTACCCATAATTGGCATCAATATTAGAACCAACAGGGTATGATAAGTATATCAAATAGAACCCTTAATCAGAGAGACATATCGCCGATGCAACAAAGATCGAAACCTAATTAGATCGATTCTAAAGTACGAGTTTCTCTGAAAATTGTCTAAGGAGTGTATAGGGTCAAGATCCATGAAGAGACAACCATAATAATGAGACATAATATCCGCAAGAGTGATTTTAATTTGGGACAGTGTGGAGTCACAACATGTACCCAATGGTCATGTCGTGTAGAACATTCTTGATAAGTACACTAAAAAACACATTGCCTTAAGTAAAAAACTAATATTTAGACACTATAGGACATGTAACAAATGTTTATGATGTGTACCTTCTCACGGTGTGACCCCCACATCAGGACATGAAGTAATCCCCATGTACATGGTATATTCATATCATAAAACAAGTAATAAACCCACGAAAACCAATTTTAAGGATTTTTAAACAAATGGGTCCATAGATAAAGGGGAATAATACCTGATCCTGGTAATAGGATGCTAGAAACCAAAAATTGAGGGTACTATAAATCGAATATAAAAGATGTGTTTTATGGAAAACTATTTTTATGTTCACAAAATAGTTTTATCTTGATAAATTAATTTAATTAGTATTATTTAATAATATTAATGAAATTTATATGTTATGTATTCAATAATGTATTTTTATATACATCCTATATATTTTATATGCATAATATAAAAATAAATCTAATTTCAAGCATAAAAGGTTGTCTTTTTTCTAAAATGAGTGTTTGTAGCCTTTTAATGGCACACTAGTTTTAAAACAGAATTTTAATAAATTTAAAAACCATATTTGAAAAAAAATATTTTTGGAATTATAATATCAAAATTTACTTTGGGTGAAATTATGGGGTTTTTTTGGAAATATTGATTTCACCATGAATAGTGAAAAACACCTATTTCTGTAAAAAATATTTTATTTTAAAAAATTTAAAAATTAAATGGTCTTAATATATTATGAATATATTTTAAAGAAACCATAGTATTATTTAGTTATATTTTTATCTAATTAATTATTTTTTATTTAATTTAGAATGGTTTTTAATATATTTCTGTTTTTGGAATTACCAACAGGTTTTCCTAAAAATATATTTTGAAATGCATAAAGTTTCCCCGTATAAGATCATTAAAATAATAACTAATGGGATATTTTTTAAATGATATATATAGTCTATTTATTATTATATACAGTTTTAGTTTCATTAAATAATTATTATTATTCATATAGTTATTATTGAGTAATATCTTTCTAAAAAATACTCTTCTAAAAACCATATTTTGTCGACATGACTGCGGGATTGACATTAAATTTAATATTATAATTTCTTTGATTTTAAATTGAAAAAAATCATACTGGGAATAATAATAATTTATAATTCCTCGTAACATCAACTTTTATTTCGAAAAAATAGTGAATGAAAATAAAATTAATTAATGTGATTTAGAGAAAAATGTGTTTACTAAGGGATAAAACTGTAGAAATAATGAAAACATGGCCTAGAAAGATTTACAACACCCATTTTATATCAATATTTTGATCATTACACATATTAGATATAATTTGGTGTATTATTGAATACTCTTTTTTTGGTAATAACATGGGTTCACATGACTTCATTTAAAAAATATCACATGTATCCTCTCCCCCACTTATAAAAGGTGACCCCATCTCCCCCTCTCTTCACACCTTCAAAAAACATAGTTTCATACAACCCCTAAAAGACTAACACCCCAATATACCTCCATTTATCAGGGAATATTTTTTTTACATAAATCAAACCAATGTTGTCTTTTCTTACAAACAAATATGAGTCACCCGAAGATGAGGTAACATTCATCAACGAGCAGTTTTTATTTATTTATTTTTCAACCCCTTCAATTAATATTATATCGTGATTATATAAAAATAAGTTTATATTAAAAATACTTATTTTTTATTGTAAAACCTAAAACTTCACAAACATCTATCAAAAAGGATATGAAATAATAGTTCATGTGTACAGTAGACTATCACATCATGAACCGATGTCGTTCGTTCTTCCATTAAAACATATCAATGTTAGGGATAATGATATAAATAATATTTATATATGATATTTATAACACAATAATACATCTTGAATCATTATATCATATTCACAATTTTTTAATTTTCATACCTTAGCAGATACAATTACATCACTCATCTGTACGGCAGACTAACACCTCATGAAGCGATGTGACGAGTTTTATAATAACATGTTACATTGATGTTAATAAGGGTAAAAATTAGTGGTATATATGATATAAATTAAATATTTATTACATTAAAAACATAATAGAATTTATAAAATTATAATAAAATTTTTTTATTACCTTTTCACACATTGAAAATTGAAGACGTCATTCATAAACGTGTGGACAACCACCTTCTTAAAGGGATATGATTCCTTTTACAAAAATATAATGATATATATATAAGTATATATAATTAAATATCATGGTATATTTTTTATAATGAAAATTTTATTAAGATAAAATATTACTTATCTTCTTTCCATAATGATCAATTAAAAATGGAAATGTCACTCATGCGTACGTACAGTCTACCATCACAATGATCAAGACGTTAGTTAATTTCTCATAACCATATTTCATGATATTATTTAAATGTATAATAGATTTATAAATATGAAAATTATTTAAAGAATATTATTCTTTATATTTTTAAATAATGACCACATTTACATTAGTCGACCTACCAAATTCAGTTTTGACATATACGTTGAATTTGGTAAAAACATCTGACATAAAATTAAATGACTAAGAAAATTTATATAACTTATTTATAAGTGAAATAAAAGTTATAATAAACATTTAAAAGGATATAAATCATGTAAAAAATTAAAATATTTTTATTATTTAGTATTATAATGAACAATAATGGCGAATTAGACTCAACATTAAAGTATTTCTCGTCTCACTTATTTGTGCCTTATTCACCAATTGATTTTGTTGTGTGTTGCATATACATCCCATGAATGTAATTTATTAATATTAATCTTAAATTATGTGTATTTTCATACCCATTTAATATATATCATTCATGGGGTTTACCATTTCAATGTTGTCAAATCCATAATGGTTTTTTATCTCATTTTTTCTTCTTTGATACGTAAATTATGTTATACCGAGAACTTCATTTGTGAGATGTATATTCTGAACCTCTTAAATGTTATATCATGAATTTAATTATTTTAATTATATTTTAAATGATATTATTTCCATGGTAATATGATTTAATATCACTAAAGTTGTAAGATACATTAGTTACAATCTCACTGATTTTAAGGATTGTGTGTGATTAAGTCTGTAATGTTAAAATCATGTAATTTTCATAAAATATAATGTACAATTTTTATTCAGGATATTTTCAAATTATTTTACTATTTTCCTTTAATTATTATTTATAATTTTTAGAAATTTTTTTATGAAAATTTTACTTCATTTCTCTTTTCGTTCAGAAATCTATGTTCTTTCAAAATAATGTTTTCTATAAATGTTTTCAAAATAAATTTTAATTTTGTTTTAAGAACCTTTTTAATGGAAATGATTTAAAAAAAATATGGTTTATTTTTTTAATTATTTAATAAAATTCCTTTAGAATTTTTCATGGTAATTTTGAATTAAAATTATTTCCAATCTGATTTATGTTACAAAAAAAGATTTTCAAAATGAAAATGGTAATTTCCAAAAAAAATGTTTTTATGTTATTTTAATGGTATTTTGATTCATAAATGTAAAAAAAATTGTTTATAGATTTCCAACTATGTGTAAAATTATTATTGACACTATCCTCATTCATTCTTTAGATGGAATAAAATTGTTTTAAAGAGTTTGTTATGAAACTTTTTTCTCTTCTTTTGGAAAATCCTATTTCAAATAGATTATTAGGAAACCCATTTATTTTATATTTTTTAATCTTGTTTCAAAGATATTTTTATGGAAAATGTTTCTTTTCCAAGGGTTTACATGTTTTAATAATATTCTTACGAAACTAGTTTCTTTTCCATGGGTAAACTGTGATTCAAATATATTGTTATGGGACCTGTTAATTTTCCATGGCTTAACCTTGTTTCAAATAGTTTGTTAAAAACCCATTTATTTTCCATTAGATAACCATGTTTCACTGAGATTATTTAGGAACACTTTTTTATGAGTTTATCAGGTTATAAAAATAATAATGTTTCTTTCTATGAATTGTGGTAAAATTAATTACCTAGGTGAATTATTCATTATTTGGTTCGTGGACATTATAAATGGTGAGTGCACCCAGATAGTGTCAGGTGTTCCCATTATATCTTATACACTGGTTGAACATGGATATGGATCTAGTGCATCAACTAATGACTATGTTCTATGGATAAATATATTGGATGACAGCCATATTATTTTTGTAACGCCACGACCCTAGAAGCCTAGAGTCGGTGCATTATTACGTATCATTAGCATGATCACAAAAGATCAAGTCTCAAAAGATAGATTAGTTTAGTATCCTTGTAAGTACTATATACATTCATAAGGTTTACATTACATCATAAAATGGAAAACTACAAAAACATTGTTTCCAAAGACAACACTGAGATCCCATAGACTATCCCTGTTGGTCAGTCATAATATACTTCTTCACATCCTGGGAAAAATAAAACCTAGAAATGGGTGAGAATAGATTCTCTGTACGGATAACAATAAAGAAGAAACTTTTATAAATAAGAGTAAATATTTAAGGAAATGTAAAATACTAAAACAAAATCCTTTTAAACATAAAATTAAGCATAATATGGCAAAGATAAAATCAAATAATTCCATTTACTTATTCACATGTAAATTCTATAAGTCGAATAATCACATGCAATATCAATAGCCACTTTCATAATTATGGAATACATAATTCCAGAATTTTATAACCTCATATTCAAGGCCTTTTTCCAAGAATACAAATAATATTTGGTCAAGGAATTGTTCCAAGGCACTAGTTTGTCTCCGGAGACCTACCGATTCATTAATGAGCTATATCAGGCTCCAACTGTCACTTATTAAGTCCAATGCATTCCTCATATGAAAAGGTTTAAACATAACATAGATATTTTTTAAAAACTATCATATGAATTATCAATAATTTATCCATAATCCATGAATGGTGTAAAAATAACACATCCATAGTCAAACATATCACAAAACCTTCAATTCAATATGGATGTTTTGTATCATAATAAATCAACTTCAAATAAGATTAAAATCCATCAAAGTATGTTGACATAGATGAAATAAATACCTTTATTAGAGAAATATATCTTTCTATTTTGAAATAATTTAAGAAAACATTTATTTTGAAAATATTCTTATAATCTTGTAAGGGAATCTTTGATGATGTTATAATGGCAGAAAATAGTTGCACTTGCCATATAAGTAAAAAAAACATTCTTACATTAATTTTGTCGGAAAGGTCATAAGATACCTATTTTGGAGAACGATAGAAAGATTCCATTCAAACGATTTTAAAAAAATTCAAAAAAGGGTATAAATGACTTTAAACCATAGTCTATTAAATATTAAAAATGTTTTAGAATACATTTTCAAGAAACATGTATGTGGATGATAATGAGGTCCCCGTAAATACTTACATAAAAACAACCTCGGATAATAAAGAGATTGTGAAATTAACCCTTACCTTGTACTTTTCCTTGGTCGAGGGTAAGTTAAAATCATTCATAATGGTGAAATAATTGTTATTAAATTATAAAAAATCATATAAAGTAATATGATATCATATATGATCTTTTAACATAGCTTTGTTAATAATATCTTAGTATTATCGTCGTTTCGGGTGTTAACTGATTCATTTTCAATTATTTGCATTGTTACATAAGTAATGTTTGTTCTTGATATATTGTATCTTATTCATATTCATAATGATATTAATTCTTTAAACATTATTTTTAATCGTCTAATAAAAATTACTCTTGAATGTATATAATGGGAAATGAATCTCATCGTGTTCGTGGAGATGGTAATCCGTACGTACGCACGATCGATAGTATCATTCTTTTGATATTAAAATAATATATAATTGGATATTATAACATATATACAGAATAATTATCATGTTATATTTATTATTTACATCAATTTCACATCATTATTATACACATCCAAATAATAATGTATTTAATAACAATTACCCCATGACGTGGAGACGGTAAGCTGTACGTACGCACGTATGGTGACATGTCATTCAAAGTATGGATAGAATAATGAATATGGTTTTACCATATTTATAATAACATCATTGTATATAGAATATACTGAATTTATTATTTTATAATGGAAACAACAAAGAAAGAGGAAGTGAAATAAGAAAGGAACTAGAAAGAGGTGATGAAATATTTAACTCTTATTCAGGTTCTTCCTTTTAATTTGATCAAAAGGTATCCTTAGGATGGATTTATGTATAAAGGAAGGACTCTAGGATGAATGGAGGACTGGTGAGAGGTTATTTGGGGAGGTTTTGGTTGATCCAAATGTCTTTTAAGGTGTTAATTAGAGAGAAAGGTGAGTGCCCTTTTATAAGAGGGGCGAGGGGCACGTTTGGAAAAGCTAGAAATATTATTTTATAATAAAATAATTTTAGGTTTATAATGGCTCAAAAATAAATTATTTAAATTATAAGGAGGGTATAGGAATAAAATAACACAAAAAATAGGTTTTATATAGGTTTGGTTCACTATATTAATCTTATCTTGTAGATTTAACTCTTTGTTAAACAGTTTGACATTTACCATGTCTCTTTGTATTTTTATATTATATGGTTAATAAACATACTATAAACTTTAAATATAACCCCAAGTGTTTCGTTATTGATACACCTATCATTATATAAGTCTTTTGACTTAACCTTAGATATTTTTGAATAGAATATAAATTAATAATATAATATTTGTTTTAAAAACTCTTTTATGTCAATTTTGACACTATTTGGTATTTTTTGTTTTCTAAATTCATAATAGCATTATTAATTCACAAAAAATCATATAACCAACCCTAAAATGTCATATTAACCTAATCAATTAGTTTAATTCATAAAAAGTCACAAATTAAATATATTTGGATATTTATAATATCAATTATTTTAATATTTCATTAATTATGTAATTACTGCATCATCATTGTGCCATAAAAAAATTTAATTATTTAATGTCTAAAAAATATAAATAAAATAACATTATGTAGGAAATATTTTTATCTTTATAATGAGTATTTATATTCTAATTTATCATATGTTTAACCCTATATTAGAAATGGTTTAGTTATTAAACATTGAATTTAACACATTTAACTATTCTTTGAATTAAATAATAATTAATGTCCTAATCTAATCAATGAGGACCAAATAGGTTCATATTTTATTCCTATGGTTTATTTTTCGAATTAAATTTATCCAATAGAATTAGTACTTGTTTTAGGGTAATAATAATATCATTTTTACCCTTAATTACCCTATTTTCTTTTAATCGTGGTAAATAAAAGTAAAAAGTTACTATTCACCAAAAATTATTTTCATCTTATTGAACCACATTTTACTTTCTAATATCAACTGTGGCTCCCGGATTTTTGAAATTAAACTCAGAGAAGTGGTAATTTTATGTTTTATGTAAATTTGAAAATGCTGTAAGAAGTTGGGTAAAAACGGTAAAAAGTTCATTAAATTTTTTATATATCTAAAATTATCATAAACTGACTCCAATGAATTACATTTAACTTATATAGGTATTATGTATCTATTTTGACCTAAAATAAATTTAAATAAATTAAATTATTGTTTAAATATAAATTCGTTTTTAAACTATAACTCAGCGTTTTTCACTATTCAAAAAAATTGAATGTTTTCAGAAAAAATACCAAAAATTCACCCTAAGATAATTTTGATATTCCGAATCCAACAATGAAGTCCATTTTTAATGATAAAATTTATAAAATTTCAAAAAATGGGTATTACTATTCATAATGGCTAGTTTTATTGGTTGTGATGTGTTAGAACTCGATGTTGCGTACAACACATGCTATTGTATTATTCAAAGAGAGTCATTCCGTGGAAGCTTGGGGAGTTATATTCTCTCCTCCTTCAATTAATTTCATCCTAGAAATTTCTAGAAACTTACTGCTTAAAAAGACTCGGGTGGTTCTTCATCATAAGTTCCTCCGGTTCCCATGTTGCCTCTACCATCTTATGGTTTCTCCATAAAACTTTTACCAAACGAGTCGTCTGGTTTCTTAGGACTTGTTCTCTTGTATCAAGAATCTTGACAGGCTCTTTGCAATAAGAAAGATTGAGTTCAAGTTCTAATTCCTCATAGGTGAGTACATGCATTGGGTCAGGTATGAATTTTCACAACAGTGATACGTGGAATACATCATGAACTTTGGAGAGACTTGGCGGCATTAAAAAATGGTAATCTATAGCCCCAATCATTCTAGAATTTCAAATGGTCTGATATACCTTGGACTCAGTTTTCCCTTTTTACCAAAACGTATAACACCCTTCCATGGAGATACCTTCAAGAAAACATGATGTCCTACCTGAAATTCTAAATCCTTTTTTTAGTAATCAGCATAGCTCTTATGCCTACTTTGAGCTACTTTGGTATGGGTATGGATTACCATCAACTTTTCCATTTTCCTACACAAGTTTTGGGCCTACGAGTTTTTTTTCACCAACATCATCCCAACAGGTTGGTGTGTGACATCTCTTTCCATATAACGCTTCATATGGTGTCATCTGAATACTTGAATCGAATCTATTGTTATAGGTAAGTTATACCAGAGTTAAATATTGATCCCACATACCTTGAAAGTCTAGTGAGCATGATATCAAAATGTATTTTAAGGTTTGAATAATCCATTCTGATTGTCCCTCAGTTTGGGGGGTGGTAGGCAGTGCTCAAACGAAGTTCAGTATCCAGGGATTTCTGAACACTTTTCCAGAATCTTGATGAAAAATGGGGATCACGATCAGAAACAATCAATAGTGGTACTCCATGAAGTCCTACAACTTTATTAATATATAGTCTTTCAAAACATTCAGTAGTTAATCTTCCCTTATAGAAAGAAAATGTGATGACTTGGTAAGATGGTCAACAATGACCCATATTGAATTGTTACTTCTAGGAATCTTTGGTTGTCCCATGACTAAGTCCATCGCAATATTATCCCATTTCCAATCAGGTGTGAGAAAAGGTTGCATGACTCCTCCAAGCAGTTTCCTTCCAGCTTTCATTTGTTGACAAACCATACATTTTTACACAAAATCAGTAATATCCCGCTCCATGTTGTCCCACAAAAATGTTACATCAAATATCTATACATCATAGTGCTACCAGGGGGTATAGATAAATTGGACCTATGAGCATCATCCAACAATTTCCTTTTTAGATCATGTATATCGGGAACACAAAGACTCTTCCCAAATTTCAAAATTCCATCTTCATACACCAAGTCACTCAATCTCCCATCATTCACAACTTTAATGTTCTTTTAGAACTCTACATCACCGGTATGAGAACTCTTTATCCTTTCTAATAAAGATGGTTTTGGAACCATTTGAAAAATTATTGATGTTTCACCTTCCATGGTGATTCCCATATCTATCTTCACTAGATACATGTATATAGGATCCTTTTCAACTCTCATTTTGTTCAAAAATATATGATCCTTTATACATAAAGAATCTTCTACCATATTTTCCTTCCCCGGGTGGTACTGTATAGTGCAATCATAATCCATGAGTAGTTCAAGCCATCTTCTTTGCCTCATGTTTAGTTCTTTTTGTGAGAAAATATACATCAAACTCTTGTGGTCAATATATATCTCACATTTTTCACCATAGAGATAATTTCTCCATATCTTCAAACCAAATATTACAGCTTCTAACTCAAGATCATGAGTAGGATAGTTTTTCTCATGAATTTTTAGTTATCGTGATTCATAGGCAATAACCCTATCATTCTGTAAAAGGACACAACCAAGTCAATTCTTTCAAGCATCACTATAAATAATAAACACATCATTCCCTGATGGTAGAGTCAATATAGAAGTATTGACTAATCTTCTATTCAGTTATTCAAAACATTCTTCACACTCTTTTGTCCAAACAAATTTAACCCCTTTTCGTGTGATCTTTATTAATGGGTTATCCAACTGGGAAAAATTTCTGGATGAAACGTCGATAACAACTAGCTAAACCAATAAAACTGTATACCTTAGTTATATTCATCGGTGTTGGCCATTATTGGATTTTCTGGTTCTTAGAAGGATTAATAGAGATTCCATCCTTTGAGAAAATATGGACAAGAAAAGAAATCTCCTAAATCCAGAATTCACACTTGAAAAACATTGCATAAAATTCATGTCTTCTAAGAGTCTTTAGGATAATGCGCAAGTGATTTTCATGATCTTCATAGCTTTTGGAGTATACCAAGATATCATCAATAAATACCACTACAAAGTCATCAAGATATTTTTTGCAATCTCTATTCATTAGATCCATGAAGACCGAGGGTGCATTAGTAAATCTAAAAGGCAATACTGTAAACTCGTAATGATCGTACCTGGTTTGAAATGATGTTTTCGGAATTTCTTCCATCTTCACACACAACTGATGATATCCAGATCGAAGGTCAATATTTGAAAATTATTAAGCTTGATGAAGTTGGTCAAATAAATCATCAATGCGAGGTAAGGGATAATTGTTCTTTATTGTTATAGCAATGATCTCCCTGTAGTCATTGCACAACCTCATAGATCCATCATTCTTCTTAACAAAAAGTATAAGGGCTCCCCATGGAGAAACACTATGGTGAATAAATCCTTTATTACTCAATTCCTCTAGTTGTTTCTTTAGTTTCACTAATTCCATAGTGGTCATTCTATAAGGGGTCTTCAATATGGGCCTTGATCTAGGAATTAAATCAATGGAAAACTCAATTTCTCATTCTATAGGTGGTCCAGGTAAATCTTCTTAAAACACATCAACATATTCGTTCACAATAGGTACATCCTCTATTTCAACATTCTTTTCCTCACCCATAGTTATTTCATTCTCTTCCTCCCCAATAATTGAATTTATTTGAGCTACTGGGGGTAGATCTAGATAATAATTAGGTGGTGAAAATTTTGTTCTAATGATAAGGTGTTCCTTATAATCATCATCAAAAATAGTAACCTCCTTCCTCTTACAATAATTTTTCGAATCATGGTCCAAAATACAATCCATAACAAGTATTAATCAAATTCAATCATGGGTTTGATGATGAGATCAATAGATAATGAAAATTTATATGCCCTAATGGGGACAGATTCACAAAACTTTGTTTCAATGATACTTCCCAAATGAGTTTTGACTGACAACACCCTTGTTTAATCAAATTTGAAATATCTAATTTTCATAGAAAACTGGGAAGATATGAAACAATGTGATGATCTAGAATTAAATAAAGCAATGGCTAAAATTGAGGAAACCATTAAATTAACCTACCACTACATCTTTCGGAGCTTCAACCTCAACAATAGTGATAGCATAAGCTTGGCCTTGATCCCTTGGCCTTTTCTAAGGTAAGTTCCCCTGACGCTTAGGACATTCATTTGCATAATTCCCCCTTTCTCTACAATTTTAGCATTCAACATCAACAACCTCTTTCTTCCCCTTACAATCACGACCTTGGTGGCCTTTTTCACCACACTTGTAACAAACTCCCATTCCATTCAGGCAAGTACCAGGGTCTTTCTTCCCACATTTAATTCATGATGGATGTTCAACATTTCCCTTATTACCCTTATTTCCATTTCCATAGTGTTCATAAGATCTCTTCTTCTCTTTCTTTGCTTTAAATTCGTAAGACTTAGAGAATTATTTTTTTGTCTTGATAGCACATGATAAAATAACTTTGTACAATGAGAAGGATTGTGAGACTAGTTTTCGATGAAGACATGGTTTTAAACCATTATAGAAATGATCAATATTACTTCTTGGGTTCAGTATATAATCTACAACTTGTCTCGCTAACCTTTTAAAGTTGGATTCATACTTTTAGGCATTCTCATCCTCCTTTTGCCTCAGACTCAGAAATTGTCTTTACATATCCACTCAATGGTCATGAGGAAAGTATTTTTCTAGGAAAATTTCATTAGACTCCCTCCATTATATATTTGATACTTCATCATCGTCCATTGTGTTTTGAATCAATGACCACCATTGATCAGCATCTCCAGTGATGTAGTAAACCGCCATGGCGACTTTTTCCCTTTTACTACTCTGCAAGGCGTTGAATATTTTCTCTAAGGAATTTATCCATTTCTTAGCTACTAGTGGATTTGTACCCCCATTGAATTTTGGTGGTTTTTTCCACATGAAGCGATCTAACATCGATCCTCCATGCTACGGATCAGGGTGCTCCATATGGGTAAGGTTATTATTCATAACCTGATTGAGTTGTCCCAGTATGGTGATTAGCTGATTAGCACCAGTTGCATCACCAGCACCACTATAATTATCTTGAGTAGAAGGTAAATCCATACATAGAGTACGTGCATTGATACTATTTCCATTTCTTCCACTATTATCCATTTCTAAATAATGGAATAAACAAGATTAGTTTATGAATTGCAATACCTAAATTCAAACATATAAAATACTTAACATAAATTGAATAGTTTATGGAAATAATCCATAATCATAAAAATGTTTTCTTTAAGGAATTATATACTCATAAACCCTTCATAATGGTTTTTAATGAAAATGATAATTATCCTAATCATATCCCCTAGGAGTGTCGTAACCAAGAGTGCAGCAAGGCCCATTGTCGTGCATCAGTTCCCATTAGAGTCTAACTCTAAGTGGTGTTTTTTGGGTTTTACCCCTAGGTACATATTTTCCAGAGCTTCCTCTATGTGATCATATCCATACATGGATGTATTTCTTGGAAAACTCACAAAATCTCTACAATACCCAAATTCTAGGAAGTTCTTATATACTAATCCTCAAATTCTATCTTAGGGTAATGTTCTCTAATCAGAGTTTTTCAAAATCTAGTATCCAAGGCTTGTTATAAACTTTCTCTGATACCAACTGTAATGCCCCGACCCTATAACCTCAGAGTCGGTGCATTATTATGTATCATTTTCAGGATAAAAAAAGATCCAGTCTCGAAAGACAGATTAGTTTAGTAGCCTTGGAAGTACTAGATACATTCATATAGTTTAAATAACATCATAAAATGGAAAACTACTACAACATTGTTTCCATAGAAAACACTGAGATCCCATAGATTATCCTTATAGGTCAGTCATAATATAATTCTTCGCATCCTGGGGAAAATAAAACATAGAAAGGGGTGAGATCATATGCTTAGTAAGGATAATAATGAAGTGGAAACTTTCATAAATAATCATAAACATTTAAGGAAATGTATAAGACTAAAACAAAAGCCTTTAAACATGAACTCTAGCATAATATGGAAAATATAAAATCAAATAATTCCATATACTTATTCACATTGATATTCTACTAGTTGAATAATCACATGAAATATCAATAACCACTTTCATAATGATGGAATGTATAATTCCAAAATTTCATAACCACATAGTCAAGGCCTTGTGCCAAGAATACAAATAAGATTTTGTCAAGGCCTTGTTCCAAGACACTAGTTTGTCTCATGAGACCTACCGATACATCGAGGAGCTATAGCGGGCTCCATCCATCACTTATTAAGTCTGATGCATTCCTCATATGAAAAGTTTTAAACATAACATAAACATTCGTATTAAAACTAGCATACGAAATGTCAATACTTTATCCATAAACCACGAATGGTGTAAAAATAACACATCCACAGTCAAAAAAATCACAAAACCTTTAATACAATATGGAATATTTTTATCATAATAAATCAACATCAAATAAGCTTAAAATCCATCAAAGGATGTTGACATAGATGAAATGATAAACTTTTTTAGAGAAATATCTCTTTATATTTTGAAATCATTTCAGAAAACATATATTTTGAAAATATTATTATAAGCTTGTAAGGGAAGATTCGACGATTTTATAATGGCGGAAAATAGCTGCACCCACCGTATAAGTTAAAAAAACATTCTTACCTTAATTTTGTCGAAAAGGTCATAAGGTACATTGTTTGGAAAACGATATAATGATTCCTTTCAAACCATTTTATAAAAATTAAAAAAAGGTTATAAATGAATTTATAACATAGTCTAGTAAATATTAAATATGTTTTTGAATACATTGTTATGAAACATGGATGTGGATTATAAAGAGGTCCCAGTAGATAGTTAAGTAAAAACAACCTCAGATAATAAAGGGATTGTGAAATTAACCCTTACCTTGTAATTTTCCTTGGTCGATGGTAGGTTAAACTCATGTATAATGGTGAAATAATTGTTATTAAATTATAAAAGAATCATATTCATTAATATGATATCATATATGATCTTTTAACAATGCTTTGCTAATAATATCTTAGTATTATCATCGTTTCGGGTGTTCACTGATTCGTTTTACCTTATATGCTTTGTTATGTAAGTATTGATTGTTATGGATAGAATGTATATTATTCATATTAAGAATTATATTAAGTCTTTAAACATTGTTTTTAATAATCTAATGAGAATTATCCTTGAATGGATATAATGGGGAATGAATCTCATCACGTTCGTGGAGACGGTAATCCGTACGTACGTACTAGAAACAATATCATTCTTTTGATATTAAAATATAATATAATTGGATGGTATATCATATATAATGAATCATTATAATTTTATATTTATTTTTTACATCAATTACACATCATTATTATACCCTTCCAAATAATAATGAATTTAATAACAACTACACCACAACGTGGAGATAGTAAGTCGTACGTACGCACGTATGGTGACATGTCATTCAAAGGATGGATAGAATAATGAATAAGGTTTTTTCAAATTTATAATAACATCATAGTATATACAAGGTATTGAATTTATTATTTTAGAATGGAAACAACAAAGAAAGAGAATGTGGAAGAAGAAAGGAACATGAAAGAGGTGATGAAATATTTACCTTTTCTTTGGGTTCTTCCTTTTGATTTGATCAAAATGGATCCTTAGGTTGAATTTCTGACTAAAGGAAGGCCTATAAGAATAAGGGAGGACAATTTATAGGGTATTTGGTTAGGGTTTGGTCGAGAAAAATAGGCTTTAAAGGTGTGAATTAGAGAGAAGGGGGAGTTCCCTTTTATAAGAGGGGCAAGGGAACCTTTGGAAAAGCGAGAAATATTATTTTATAATAAAATAATTTTCAATTTATAATGGCTCAAAATTGAATAATTTTAAGGATAAGGTGGGGATGGGTCGAAAACCACCCAACCAATAGGTTTAAGATAGGTTGGGTCACTATATTTACCTTAACTTTTAGATTTAACTCTTAGTTAAATAGTTTGATATTTACCATGTCTCTTTGTATTTTTATATTATATGGTTAATAAACATACAATAAACACTCAAGATAACCCCAAGTGGTTCAGTAATGATACAAATATCATTATAAAAGTCTTTTTCCTGAGCCTTAGATATTGTGGAATAGAATATCAATTAATAATATAATATTTGTTTTAAAAACACTTTTATGTCAATTTTGACACTATTTGCTAATTTGTTTTTTCTAAATTCATACCAACATTATTACTTCGAAAAAAATTAATCTAACCAACCCTAACATGTCATATAAACCTATAATATTAGTTTAATACATATAAAGTCTCAAATTACATTTATTTGGATATTTATTATATCATTTATTTTAATATTTCATTAATTAGGTAATTACTACATCATCATTGTGTCAAAAATAAATTAAATTATTTAATGTCTAAAAAATATAAATAAAATACCATTATGTAGGTATTATTTTTATATTTATAATTCATATTTATAGTCGAATTTATCATTTGTGTAACCCTATATTAAAAATGGTTTAGTTATTAAACTTTGAATTTAACAATTTTAACTATTCTTTGAATTAAATAATAATAAACGTCATAATCTAATCCATGTAGACCAATGAGGATCATATTTTATTCCTAAGGATGTTTTGGTTGAATTAAAATTATCCAATAGAATTAGGACCTGTGTTAGGGTAATAATAATATCATTTTTACCCTTAATTACCCAATTTAATTTTAACCGTGGTAATAAAAGTAAAATGTTACTATTCACCGAAAATTATTTTCATCTTATTGAACCATATTTTACTTACTGATATCAACCATGTCTCTCATATTTTTAAAACTCAACACACATAAGTGGTAAAATTATGTTTTATGTAAATTTTCAAATGCTCCTAGGAGGTGGGTAAAAGACAGTAAAATGTTTATTAAGATTTCTATATATCTAAAATTATTATAAACTGACTCCAATGAATTACATTGATCTTATATAGGTATTATGTATCTATTTTGACCTAAAATAAATTTATATAATATAAATAATTTTCTAAAAAAAATTTGTTTTTAAACTATAACTTAGTGTTTTTCACAATTCATCAAAAATTGAATGTTTTTTGAAAAATACCAAAAATTCACCGATAGCTAATTTCGATATACTGAATCCAAAAATGAATTCCATTTTGAAATATAAAATTTATAAAATTTCAAAAAGTGGGTATTACTATTCATAATGGCTAGTTTGATTGGTTGTGGTGTGTTAGAACTCGAAGTTACATACAACACACGCTATTGTATTATTCAAAGTGAAGCGTACCGTGGAAGCTTGGGGTGTTACAATTTTCTTAATTTATAATGGTTATGTAAGAGTTATATAACAGTTCTATGAGATGATGTTAAAAGATACCGATATATTTTTCAATGCTTCGTATAGTATTATAGTGTATCTAATGAATGTTTTTGATATCCAATGTATCATGACTATTGAGTCTGATGTCTTTTGACTCGGCCAGATTTTCATATTTGATTACCTATGTATTTATGGGAATGAGTATTTTTTTTCTCAACCATACACTCTGATTAGGCTATCGTGCCCTTATGACCTCTTATGCTCATAGATGACATTAAATTATTAATGATTTTGTTTCCCCTAAATTATAATTTGATACCACCATTCTTATGTTTCCCTTTTACCCTTGTTCTAAAGAATTAGGTTGAATGATTTATTTTTATAATAGATGTCACAAGGATGATTTTTATGACCAATTATGAAATAACAATTCTTGGGTTAAATGAAATAAATATTCATTTTATGGATTGTGAATTGTTTAGGTAGATTTTTTTTATAATTATCTAAAAATATAAATCTAAAGGTCCTCTAGAATATATGTGATCCATGATTTCGTTTTGATATTTTAAGGTATTATTGAAAAAAGTGTGCCACAAATATTATCATCAAAGCAGGAAATGTGATGTTATTGATTTTAGAACAGGATATTAGAGTGCGGGTCCTGGGATGTTATATTTTGTATCAAATGATGGTTTAGATATCTTTGCAGATTAGGATTTTTTCATATGTGGTTATCAAAATATTTATGGATACCATTATGAGACTATAAGATTAAGGAATATAGTAACATAGAATTTTTAGACACCCCTTTTAGGATTTATGAAATGGGATCTTAATGGTATTAATGGAATTATTAGAGATGTCTTCTTGGTTTTAGGTATTTTAAACCCCTATGGTCAGCATGAATTATTATTTATAGAGGAATTATTATTATCCTTTAAATAAAACATTGAAACAAACAATATTATCAAAGACAACCCACTGTATCTTGAAAGGTCATGGGGGATGAACATAAAACCAAAGGGTGATAGGGGTGTTACACCTACTATTGGATGATGTGATTTCTCAGATAACATGAAATTTTTTTAGACCAATAATATATATATATTGCAATCATAGAAGATTTTATTTTAAGAATATCGAATGATCTATCGTAGAATAATATATAATCAAATACTTATGATCATTTTGGTTTTGAAGTTAGTGAGTAAATGTTTGAATAATATTAAGGATATATATTTATGGAATAATATATATTGAACTTTGGGCATTACTTTTAATTTTTTAATATTACTTTATCATATCAATGATTATTCATTTTAGTAATTATCTTACCATGTGCTAACCATTTTGTTCAATGTCTAAAGTCATGTGGAGTAGATTGACTAATCCTTTAAGGGTTATGTGGACATCAAAAATATAATATAGTATATCGGGAATTAACAATTATTCTAAAATACCCCTCATATGGAGAAAAAGATGATATTGTTGTATATGGTGATTAATGGAAGAAATTAAACTCTTCATGTATGTATTTCCATATTTTTTTAGTATTGACAATAAAATAATTCCATAACTCTTCGAAAGGGTTCATAAATACAAATGTTATCCAAATACATTTATTTTTTATGAAATGATGATCTTTTAATCATAATAGATTAAGGATTTTGAGGCCCTAAACTTTCCATTGATCATTAACTTTCTTTTGATCAATTACCTCAATCATTATTCATAATTATTTATGTTTTCTCTCAATTATAAAATATGTTCTCATATATTGAAACCTTGTTATTTTTATTCATAGGTAACCTTTTGTTTCCCAATTTAACATTATATGGAATATTTTTTTATGATTATTATTTTAAAGAATTAGTTATAGAAATTTTAATTCATCGATAATGAAGAAGAATTTTGAGGGAAAATCATTTTAAGGGGGGTAGGATATAACATCTCAATATTTTCTAAAACATATTATTCACAATTAATTTAAATTAATTGGAATCTTTAATTTAAAACAACTAGTAGTTTTTTTTGAATTATACAGAACACCAATTTTATATTGAATTACATGTAACATCGACTCTCTTCGATGACTTCTGTTATACACAAGGTCGATTCTTAGTAGATAATAATTTACTATTAATATCAAGATAGTTATCACATAGTCATTGGAACGGTGGGAATGAATAAGATTAACTAAATTATGAAAATAGTGTTTAAATTTTTTATAAAATGAATCTTTTGGGGAAAAATTAATTAAAAATGAATATAAAATCCAATTGAATATAAAGGAATTATTTTTTTGACAAAATATTTTTATGCCCACAAATACTCTTTATCATCATAAAATAACCCAATAACTATTAGTGAATTATATATTGAAATTTATACATTAATTATTTAATTAAATTTTTTTTCATTCATCTTATATATTTTATAGGAAAATGATAAGAATAAATCCATTTTTAAGGATAAAAACTATATTTTTCTAAAAGGTTATTTTTCGGCCTTTTAATGGTACACTGGTTTTAAAAATAAATTTTGAAATATTTTTTACTACTATTTTAAAATGATAAACTTCATTTTTTTCAATCTTAATATTAAAATTTTCTTTGGGTTGAATGTTTTGATTTCTAGAAAAAATTGATATTTTTAATGAATAGTTAAAAAAACCATTTTTTTTAAATCATTTCATTTAATAAATTAAGTAATGTAATCATAAAAATATATTTTTATTATATTAAAAATAAAACTAATTATTATTCATTGATGTATAATAAATATGATTACTACTGAATCAGGTTTACATTAGGTTTTAATATAAATTATTTTTCGGTTTAAAGGTAGTTTTTTCTAAAAATTGTTTTTAAATGTATAATGTTTAACCTTTATTATTAGTTAAATTAATCCATAATGTGGAATTTATTAAATTAACTTTATAGTATATTTATAATTAAATATTTTTTGAGTCTCATTAAATGGTTATTATCAGTCATAGAGTTAATACATAATCCACATTTTTTCTAAAAAAAACTCTTAAAAACTGTTATATCACCTCGATAGAGGGATTAAAATTAAACTACATTTTGGAACTTTGGTAAATCAATTTTAAAAAATTAATTCCATATTTTGAATAAAAATAATTTATAATATCTATTAAGGTAATTTTTTACTAAAAATATCAGTTAAATAAATTATAATTAATTACAGTAATTAAGAGAAAACCCAATTTACTAAAGAACTACAATATAAATATATTGGTAAAAATGAACTAGAAACATGTACAAAAAGAAATTTATGCACTTATATTCACAATTAAAACAATGTAATTTAATTTTTGGTATTATGGATACCTATTACTATGGTAAAAACATGGGTTCACCTAACATCTTTCTAAAAATGTCATGTGTTTCCTCTCCCCCACTTATCAAAGGACACCCCATCTCCCCCTCTATACACATAATAAAAACACATAGGTTCTGCCAAAACCAAATAAAACAATTCTAAAAATTCCCACCACTCATCCAATATGATTTTATTTTAAAAAAAATTAAACCATATAAGGATTTTGGTACAAAAAGGAGTTACCCGTATAAGAGGTAACATTCACCATTAATCACTTTGGATTTTTTTTCTACATTAATAAAATTAATCTCATGATATGATTATATAATAACCTAATTATATTAATTCTAATTATATTTTTTATGTTAAGGGTGTGACATAAAAATTCACAAACATCCATCAAATGGGATATGAAATAATCATTTGTCTGAACGACGAACTACTGCCTCGCTAACCGATGTTGTTTGTTCTTACAACACCACCTCTTAAGGATGAAAATTATGATGGTAATACTGGTTATATAGGGTATTTAATCGAATAATTATCTTCTTTGAAGAATAAAATAACAATTTTTTTATTACCCTTTCACACACCAAAAAAGTGATAACGTGATTCATAAATAATTACACTCCCACATCCTCTAAGTGATGTGATTACATTAAAATAAAAATAATGATTTAAATAATTATATATAATAAAATATAATGTTATTAATGACAAAATTACCATTCTTTAAAGATAAAATATTACATAACCACTTTCCATAATATCATTGGAAAATGGAAATATTACTTATGCTCACGTACGACCTATCATCTTTATTATCATAATATTTGTTCATTTTTTGTAACCACATTTCATTATTGGATTTGAAATTTTAATGGGTATATAAATATGATAAATATTTCATTATTTTTATTCTGGATACATTTAAATAATTACCTAACTGACCTTAGTCAACCTACGAATGACGGTTTTGACACATAAGCTGAATATGATCAATACATTTGACTTAATCATATTTAATTAAGTAATTATAATTTACTTGTTCATAAGTGAAATAAAATTAATAAAAAATTTAAAATTTTATAAATCATGTTAATAAATAACATATTTCTATCATTTTTATGATAAAAAACAAGCATGATGATTGAAACTCAATGTAAGGGATTTTCTGGTCACACTTTTATTTCTGTGAGATGTGGGAATTATTAACCAATTGTTTTTTTGTTGTGTATATACTTCCCATGAATTTAATTTATAAATATCATCCTTATATTTATTGGTATTTTCAAATCCATTTTTTATCACTCTTTCATGGGGTTTACCATTCCAATGTCATCAAACCGTTATGATGTGTTTGTCCAAATTTTCATTTTTTGAAAGATAAGTTGTGTTATACACGTACCATCATTTATGAGGTGTATATTCTACCCCTTTGAAATTCAATATCATAAATATTATTATTTTCATGATAATATAAATGATATTACTTCATGGATATTAAGATTCATAGTCAACAAAGATGTAAGTGACTTGTTTTATAGTCTCATTGATTATCAGTATTGTGTATGATTACATATCCAATGTTGAAACATTATAATTATCATAACATATTATTTCCTCTATTTTTCAAGATAATTTCTTGTGATTATATCATTTTTAAACTGATTGGTTCTTAAAATGTTTGTGAATAGGTGTTTATGAAAATAAAAAATCATTTCTCTCTTCAGTATGAAAATTTTGTTCTCTCAAAACAATGTTTTCTAAAAATATTTTAAAAATGTTTTTAAATAGACTTTTAGGATCTATTTCATGGAAATGTATTTTTTAAAAAATTATTTTTTTGAAAAGTATTTTAAATTCTTCCTGGATCTTCCTTTATAATTTCTCATTGTTGTTTTCAAGTAATTTTTTTTAAATGATTTCTGGTTTTAAAAGTGATTTTAAAAATAAATATGGTATTTTTCTAAAAAAATGTAATTATATATTAATGTAATCTCAATTCAAAAGTGTTAAAACCCATTTTTGTTAGTTATCCTTAAATCGGGCTATTTTTTATTGATTCCATCCTCATTATTTTTCTACATGGAATAATATTTTTTCAGGGAAGTTATTATGAAACCAATTTCTCTTCCACAGGTTTATCATGTCTCAGATATAATATTATGAAATCCCTTTATTTTCAAAAAGTTGATCATTTTTCAAAATGATTTTTATGGAACATGTTTTTATCCCTGGGTTAACATGTTTCACTGATATTATCATGGAACCCATTTATTTTCCATGGTTCAACCATGCTTCAAATACGTTGTTATGAAACCCTTTTCTTTTCCAAAAGTTAACTGTGTTTCCAATATATTTTTATAGATCCTATTTCATTTTCATGGTTTAACCATGTTTCATAGAGATTTTTATGGAACCCATTTTATCATGGGTTATTCATATTCTAAAAATAATAACGATAGTTTCAAAAGAGTTATAGTAAAATTAATTCTATAGGTTATTTTTTTTATTATTTTATTATTCGATATTATTAATGATGGGTGTCCCAAGAAAGGGCTAGGTTAGCACATTGTAGATGCCGAAAAGTGATTAAGTGCGGGAGAAAGTTCCAAAACGAAAAAGCGAAGTCATATTCGGACCTGGAGGCCCAGTCCGGAGGGCTCGGAGGTGTTGCGTGAAAAAAAGGGTGAAGTGTGTGAAAAAAGATGTCTCGTGTGGAATGTACCGAGATTCGCAAAGAGTCATGCTGCCGGTGAAAAATAATTTCGCGCCGACGTCCCGTGAGGTTGATCATTCACGCCACTGCCTCCGTTGCGCAAAATATTTCACACAGCCCGGAATTCCGCACCGCCAGATGCCTATAAATAGAAGGATACCCACTTCCTTTTCGGGGCTAAAGAATTCGAACTTCCTCTTGTGTATGTAATTGGCATTCCACGCGCGTGCAATATGGCCTTCAAGTATGGTTCTTTTTCGTGCCAAGTTTCCCCGGGATCCACCTTCGTGTGAGATCCCCATGGCTTAGACTAAACTCCAACCCCTTCGGGGTCCACCCCCTGCGCGCAACCCTTTCCGTTGCACGCATGCCAGAAAAGCTTTGTGCAATCCTCCTTTTTGCGCACACACCACTTCCTTTGCGCGCAATCCTTTCTTCGTGTGCAATTAATTCCTTTGCGCGCAATCTATTCCTTTGCACGCAATCCCTTCAAGTCATGTGCAAAACCTCATCCCCCCTATTTCACGCAAGAGACACTAATTTTGCACCAACTTGGGGATTTTCGCGCTAGGCCCATTTATTTCGTGCAAGCCCAAGGGCTGCACACAATCTCTCGGGGCCCTTCACCTCGGTGCTCCCCGGGCGCCCCCGTTGCATGAACGCCCGATGCCCTCCTTCTTGGTGCCATTCGCAGGTGTCTTGTGCACCCGGGGCATTTGCATCATACATGGTTTTCATGTACAACCTTCTAGGCTCGTACAAAGTAACTTCAAAGTCCCTAAGACCATCCTTACCGTTGCATTGCATCGCCTCATGCTACTTCTCATAGGAACGATAATGGCTATTGCTTATTCGCATAGCCATGCTAACGTGGACCCCTCGATGGTTCTCTCCACGAACCCCCCCCCCCCCCCCAGTATGGCCTTGACGATGCCTTCCCTTACACAAGGAGATGAGGGTACCTGTTATGTAAGCCCTAGGGGTGTGGAGAAACCCCACCTTGTCCGAGCTGCAGGAAGTTAAACTTCCAAGCACCTCGTCCTCAACACATGAAGTTAAATTGTGACCTGGCCTCATGCCTCGCACGCAGGGTCCCCCCACCTCGGAAATTCTCCACGCCTACTCGTCTCCATGGGTATGGTGGGGTCATCCCTCACAGGGGGTGATTTATTGGAGTGGCATTTGTCTGCAGGGAAGGGCAGACACTTTTTTGTAAGCCCCTAGATTTTCCTAGAGGAGGCAGCACCCCTGTCCCTCTTCACTTCCTCAGTGCCAAGGCCAGCGGAGGGCATGGTAGGGAACCAGGCTCCTCCTTTATTCGGTCCCATGTACCTCTCCCTCTATGTTTTGTTGCCCTCGGGCCTCCATCCTGGAGTAAGTCCTGACACCATGGGCCGCTCAACGCGTAAGCCCCACTTCGCTTCCCACGGACACACCCTTCACGACGTGATCATCAAGTCTCTGCTAGCTCTTGTTTCTCACACCGAACATGGCTCCCATGAGCTTATAGTGGGCACCGGCCATGACACACCTTGGGCCGCCTCAGAGTGTAAGGCCCATACTTATCCTGCATGATGTCCAAATGTACACATGAACTACGGGGACTTAGATTCATGCTAAGGCATGGTACATAGGAAGCCTCCACGAGGTTCAAGCCCCACCACCATGGTCCATCTCAGAGCGTAATCCCCATACAACCCAAACTTCGGGGACATTGATCCATGATAAGGCATGGTATGTAGGAAGCCTCCACAAGGTTCATGCCCCACCACCATGGGATGCCTCAAAGCGTAAACCCAAATTCCCATGTCCCGCATGATATTAAACTGTACACCTGAACTACAAGGACTTTGATATGTTCTAAGGCATGGTACATAGAAAGCCTCCACGAGGTTCAAGCCCCACCACCATGGGCCGTCTCAGAGCATAAGTCCCATCCAACCCAAACTATGGAGACTTTCAACCGTGCTAAGGTATGGTACGTAGGAAGCCTCCACGAGGTTCAGGCCCAACCACCATGGTCCTCCTCAGAGTGTAAGCCCCATACTCATCCTGCATGACATTAAACTGTACACCTGAACAACATTGACTTTGATCCATGTTAATTCATGGTACGTAGGAAGCCTCCACGAGGTTCAATCCCCACCACCATGGGCCATCTCAGAGCGTAAGCCCCATCCAACCCGAACTGCAGGGACTTCGATCTGTGCTAAGGCATGGTACGTAGGAATCCTCAATGAGGTTCAATACCGAAAAACCATTGGCTTGACCGTCTCCATGTCAGTTTGCTTAGCCCCATTTCCACCATGGGCCACCTTAGAGCGTAAGCCCCAATCCATCTGGACACCAAGACCCTCTTCACGTTGGTTCACCGACCCTATATTCTTGGGCCACCTCAGAGTGTAAGCCCAAAATTCCCTCGTCCCACATGACGTTAAACTATATTACATCCCGAAATACATGAACTTTGATCTGTGCTAAGTCATGGTACGTAGGAAGCCTCCATGTGGTTCAAGCCCATCACCTGGTCGTTCTGACCCCATTCATGTTAGTTCGCCAACACTATGGTCCACCTTGGGGTGTAATCCCCATACCCGTCCTACGTGACGTTAAACTATATTCGCCACCTAAACTACGAAGACTTTGATTCCCCACCATAGAGATACGCAATAGGCCTCCACGAGGCTCAATATCATCACTCATGTCTCATCCTGACCTTTCCCTCAAGACTATGTGTCTCGGGAAGCTCATTCCCAAACCTATAGGTTCAACATCTTCCTGGTTTCATCCATGCATCCATTCTCACGAGCCACCTCCTCATGTGTCCCACCATATCATCGAACTATGAGGACTTTGATTCCTTTCCACGGGGATACATAGGAAGTCTCTTTGAGGCTCAGGCCTGAAGCCATCATCCATCCTGATTCTTACCCAGGCCGCCACATCCCGGTGGTATCATGCCACTCTATTCCGCATTCCCTGTCAGTGCATTCAAGAAGCCACCCACGTGCTGGCCCCAACATCGGAGTTCCCTCCAGGGGGTTCCTCAATCTGATCCACTATATCTAGTGTTCGGATTAGTCTGATTCAACTCTTACAGACGTTAAACATGCGACATACTCTGTGTTAATCATTAGAAGCTGAGGAAAACCTCATATACATGCCTATGGAATACAATTACATGTGTTTGATGTGGGATTCCTCAGGCTTACGCACCCTCAAGAAGCCCTATAATAAGAGATAGAAGATATACATGCCAATCCCCATCATCAAGACATGCCGGAGATGCCCCAACAAGACTACTCTCCTAACCAAATGTTTATGCCCTGAACGGACCCCTTGGAAGGTCCTAACAGAAGCGGTGTAATTAACTGGTGTCCATGAAGATATGGCTCTAGGAAGAGATTCACAAACTACATATTAAGTCTATAAGGGAGACCCGGACTAGTTGATGAGCTTCGAGGAAGAATCTACAAAACCAAGAACCGACATCCTATCATCCTGTTGTGATCAAAGAGAAGATGTCCCTAAATAAGGAGAAAATGCCACCCGCCTTTGGAAAGCGGGAATGAGGGGTCACATCAGTGCGTCCTCAATGTGACGGATGAGCGCGCCCCGATGAAAGCGTCGTAAATAGAAAATGGTAAACCCGACGTGAATCTCCTCTCCTCAGCATGGAGGATATAAGCGTTCGGGACATCAGTGGATAAGCATGTCCTCCGACCCCATCATCCGGTACCAGGTCCCACCAAGTGGGCCTGAAGTGAAAACTCTCCAGAAGTTGGGAAAGTCAGAACGTTGAGCATTCCATTCTACAACGTTGTCAGCATGGATCCCTATTTCCGGCCATAGATGAAAGAATGGCATTGGGGAAATGGTTTTCAATTCCTTTTCCTAGCAGTATTAATGAGCTCATCTCCCTGCTTTCAAGAACCAAGTTGTTACATCTAGAGCTCGTTCACCTGCCCATCGGCGCAGGGGCAGTGGCAATATCGATACAGCTACCCCGTGCAGTTCTACCTCTTCCATTATGGCCATGACTAACATGACTGCTGGGCACCCACGCCCCCTCTCCCCATCAGAGATTATCCAGTGAAGGGTAATTAATGACCTTGTATGCAGGTACTAGGAGGAGGGGGTCATCCCCATCAGTGGTCTGCCCTTCTTGGATCTCAAGGCAGCTGTGCCTCGTCATCAACGCCGCTACTCCCCACCCCCACATTCAATCACTTCAGGAGCTTGTCCCCGGGGCGTCTTGACAACTCCCTCCCCTATGCCGACGAAGTAGGGAATATCCAGGCCAGCCCAATTGTATTCCCTCTTCAAGGGATCTAGGTGAGGGCCCCCACTAGGCCGCGTCAGCACCGCCGTCTAGTTCCCCAAGCCGAGGAGCAGGTAATCTAGGCACCTGCACCACCAGATCCAGTCCACCTGACCCGACGCCAGCGTCGGGCATGAGCAGAATAAGATGCTCGTTGTGTGGCGTCAACATCAGCAACTAGTGTGGCTTGAGACACCGCTGATTCATATCCCTAAATCCCTGCATGCATTGAGCAGGGTAAGATATACGCCCAACCCAGATCGAGGCCCCAAACACCCCACGGGCATGTTTGGTCGACTCTCCCAGTCTCCGACACAGGGGATGTCCACTGCAGACCAATTCACAGTAGTGCCACCCAGTGCGGAGGCTCACTCTGCACCCCAACTACAGAAGGTGTGGGCCCTCCCTACTTCCAACCTCGTCTTGGAGGTCTACCTCATTCCACCTTCAATGTTGGAGAGGGTCACCCTCGTGATAGAAAAACTCTGTGTGGGGGTCTCTCATGTGCTCATTACACTTGGTACGGGGTCAATCCCCCTGTCGCAGACCGCGAGTATAGAGACATTGCATTTCCAGTCACTCGCCGACATCGAGGTTCTCCCCATGTCCCTGTGCTAATTGGCGCAGGTCCTCCTCACCCCAGATATCAGAGTGGTGGAAGCCAACCCCACTCCACCAATTCCCAGCATGGATGTCCTCCCCATGTCCCTTTTGACATTTGTCCTGGTGCTGCTCGCACCCCAACTTCCTTGGGTGGAAACTTTCTCCACCCCAGCACTAGTTCTACTGGAGGACCCCATGTCGGAAATCAGCCCTGCCCTGAAGAACCATCTAGGGTTAGGTTGATGTCCCCGTAAGATAAATCATGGGGAAGGCCGGATAGGAATCAGACCAGTCCGATTCTTATACTCCAAGGCAGAGTACGATTCAGCGCAGGAGCCCACCCCTCAGCCCTCTGAGTCAAGGGTTGGGGCAGGAATGAGGCGCGTCAGCCTTGTGCTCTCGGAATATGAGATCCAAAAGATCCATGTTTCCCTCTGATGGTATATCCATTAGGACGAGACCCTAGAATTTTCCCAGGGGCCAATTGAATAGTCACCACCATCATTGCCGGAAGCGCCCTTTGCCACATAGCTATTTTTGGGGTCAATGGCAGAAGAGTCGTGGCATAACCCACCCTCGGCAGATGCTGATGCTACCCCAGGAGCCCTGATCACTGGTTTATCCTATCAGGATATGGCGACTAGGTCGCTGCAACCTTCAGAGGACATCCCACGATTTGCAGCCAATCAGCCCACTCAATGTATTCTCCATCAGCCAGTCTGCCGCCCCAGTGACCTGCCTCAGCACCACTGCCAATTCATTAGCCACCCTCAGTTGACAAGTGGGGAAATAAAAGGCAAAACTATGGATCTGAGATGGGGATATTATGGACCATCCTCGCAGTGGGCCACTTCCCCTAGAAGTTTTTGCCGGTCATAGGTTCAAATTTGGATACACCAGAATCAATCACCCTGGGGGATTTTGAATGTTTCCACCAGACCCTCTGGGGGACTCAACTCCGTCTTCGCCATCGGTGAGTTACTTATCCCGGGAGCCAAGAGCACCTCGAAGACATTAGCGAACAATGCCGTCTGGTTGACCTGGACACACTCCACGTGGTCTAGCACCCTAAGTCGCATGGCCACCACAGGGACCTCCAACAATAGTGCATTATGAGCTTTCAAGTACTCCTCATAGTTATTGAGGAGGCTACCCCCACATGCCAGTCTGAGGCTGGGGTCCGTACGCTGCCCTTCTCTTCAGTGTGATTCACCGGCAGCCCGAATTACAAGAAGATAGTGAGGATATTCCCCTAAGAAGAGTGGAAGTCAACATGACATATCTGAAAGAAGAGGAGAATGAGCTGGGACTTTTCAATGGGGACGTCCCTCCTGAGGATGCGCTGCCACTGGACCCATCAGGGTGGATTACTGATCAGCAAAAGAACATCCAAGGTGTCCCTGCGCCCACTGAGCCACTGGTACTCAACTGGAACGTTAGCAAGGGAAAAGATCATGTTGGATCTTTCAAGCTCTCTGAACCATCCTCCTCAGTGCAGAAGATGGAAGAGGACCCCAAGAGGGCCATGCTATGCCAACAGCTTGCTGAGCAGAATAAGTTAGTTGATGAACTTTTGGATGAACTCATTGCAGAGCGGCAACCAGACTACTGTGATCCTAGGCCAGGGAAGCAGGGGCAGAAACAATTACCCCTCGGTGAGATTCTCCCAGGAAACCCTGATCATGTCGTATTCGCTAACAGGGGAGAAGCTGGAGCTCACAGTAATAGGGCGTGGTATGTCTCTTCGAACCCTCCTAATCGGCACGAAAATCCAATGGACCCCGCTCAGGATCCTCCGGCTGCCCCAAGGGTCGCTCCACCAACCATTCCATGAGCCTCTAATCTTGTCTACCTCATTGAAGAGCCTGACAATGAGCTCGTGGTTAGGGATCCTCATCAGGACGGGGACCCCCATCCAGCTGATCTGATGACGGTTCTCATTGCCCTCACAGGAAGCTTTGAAGACACAGCAGGTGGCTATCCCACCTAATGGAAAGCCATACTCAACATGGGTGGATGACATGTCAGCACCCCTGAGATTTGGGAATCCCACTTTCTCCCCCTTTAACGGGATGGTGGACCATCCACAGCACCTGGCCCACTTTAACTAGAGGTGTGGGCCTATGTTAGGGAACCCAGTACAACAGGAGGCCGCCAAGCTCTGTTTCTTTGTTCAGACACTGGAGGGGCCTGTACATGTTCGGTACAGCCAACACCCTTTGGGATCCACGACTAGCTGGGAAGACCATCGCAGGTAGTTCTTTGACCAGTTCAACACTACCACCCAGAAGACGAACATCTCATACCTCTTTAGGTGCACAAAATGGCTCGATGAGAAAGTTTCAGACTTCATCACCTGGTGGAAGGGGATCACATACTCCCTTGATATGCCACTGACTTAGGAGCAATTAGAGACGATGTGCATGGGGAATGTCAAGACTGAACTTTTTCCCTCTCTGATCACTCAGTATTATCCCGGAGGGTTTTGAGACTTCTTGGATAAGTCCCAATGCCTAGAGGAAGCTTTGAAATAGGCTAGTCAGTTATGCATGTTTCCCCCTACAATTCCAGCAAGGAGGGCTCCCAGAGCTGAGCTCGTCGTCGTGGCCTAGGTAGAGGCCCCCAAGCAGCTAGAATTACTACCAATGGAGCCATCTCCGCAGAGATCCACCACTACGGGCACAGTTTCCAGCCCAACAGTGACCTCCCTAGAATCGGAAGGCACCCCCGCATAATGCACCGCCACCGCCTAGGCTAGATAATCAAGTTCTGCCTCTTTGGAAGGCTCCTTCGTCCCCCCATCAAGGTCAGGATTCTAGATCCCCCTTACCGAACAAAAAGAATCAGACCTACTCGTTCAATGAGGATCAGGTCACCAGCTACTTTCACAACTCCATAGAGAAGAGAGTTTTGTGACTGCCTGAGTGCCAGAAGCCCGAAGTGGCATGTCTCACTGACCACCCCAACAACTTCCCTTATCACCGGATCCTGGGGAACACCATCAAGCAGTTCTATGTGATCAAGGACTGGCTCCAAGACCATATTGACAACAACATAGTCAGGTTGGGCCCATCCTCGGCACAAGTGGCTGGTGTCTTTGTGAGATCGGGTAGTAGTAGCGACGGTGAAGGCGAGTGGCAGCAGTTTTCTGATTGCGGGTCCCAGAACTATAACGATTGGATGGCTCGCAGGACAGTCGCTCGTGCCCATGGAATTATTTGTGCACGCCTGATTCAGTCAGAGCCTTCAGAAGCTGCGACCACCACTTCTGCATCATCATCTCAGTCTACTACTTCCCAGAAGAGAAATCATCGGTGGCACAAGAAGAAGAAACGTGCCCCGAAAATGCCATCGTCATCCTGCACTCTCGGTGATTTCATGCCCCCAGAGATGGGCATCCCTCCCAGAATCCCCCCAGTGGTGGATGAATCTTCATGTGACAGTCAGGGGTCCGCTTCAGTTAACACCGTTGAGTTGTTAAATCCCTATATTTCTCCTGACGAGGGGGAGCATCAGGCGAACCTCCCCAATGTATAGCATCCCACCTTCTTATCAGAGAAACTTTCATTACATTTTACAAAACTGAGGGTCTTTAAGGTTTAGTGTCTTGGAAACCAGGAACTTAAAACATAAAAACATAAAACATTCTTCATGAACACTTGGAAGGCTTATCCTTATGTTCATCCTAGGTTCATTACTGTATCTCATAACCTGGGGACATACATCAAAAGAAAGGGTGAGCAGAAGGCCCAGTAAGGGAAACAAGGGGAAACATTTAACATGTGAACTTGAGATACTTCAACAATGTCATGAAAAAGAACATTAAGGCATGAGAAAGAAATAATGAGGCATATCATATTAAAAATAACGTATTTCATAACTTGAAAATGTGGAAACAACATTTAATATTGAAAATCATTTTCGTTTCACCAAGGTCCATCCCCAAGGTGTCATTAAAAATTATCAAGGTTATTCACCAAGGCTTCGTTAAAAATAGTCATCTCTAGAGATTATGCCTTTACCCAATGCATTGGAGCTCTATCAGGGAGCACCCTTAAATTTGTCTTTATTATCATGTGAGCCACATATATCATCATCAAAAATTTCATAAAAACCCCATGTAGCATAAAATAAATGGGTTTCATTTCATAGTCATCAAATTTTTAAAAAACTGCTTTAAAGACGTGATCCTTATGTCACTTTAAACCCACAGAAAAAGGAAAGTGGGTATCCTGTATGTAAATCCCAGAATTAAAATAGAATATTTTGATATATATGTGAATACCCCTATAGAAGAATGATCTTTTATTATTAACATAATAAAATAAAATAATTTGAAAAAAGAGAAAGACATTTTGAGATGAAAATTCTGCAGCATAACGGCTATGATACATGGTTTTAGAAAACATTGAAAAGAGAGGGGAAATGGGTCACCCACTCAGAAATGATACATGAAACAGTAGGTTAATAGAATATAAAAGATTTAAAATCATGGTTATGAAATTTTAATGATATACCATATGAAACGAAGAACCTGAAAGGAAGACAAAAAAAATAAGATTTCTCTTATGAGAATTCGGCAGCCTAACGGCGTCACTTAAAACTTCCAAAAATGGATTGAAGAGATAAAATAGGGTCTCTCATAATATGAAAATAAATGATCAGTATGATAGATATAGAGATAATACCCCAACATAATAAAAATGAACTTGAAAGATTTGACCAGAAAATAGAACTTGAAAATGAGAAGGGTGAACGAATCCCTTAAAAATTCGGCAGCCTAACGGCGTCACTTAAACATCAAAAAAATGAATTGAAGAGATCAAATAGGGTCTCTCATCATATTAACATAAAAGATCAGTATGATATATATATAGATCATACCCCAACATAATAAAAAGGAACTTGAAATACTTGACTAGAAAATAGAACTTGAAAATTAGAAGGGTGAACGAATCCCATAAAAATTCACCAGCCTAACTGCGTCGTTAAACTTCCAAAAAATGAATTGAATAGATAAAATAGGGTCTCTCATTATATGAACATAAAATATCAGTATGATATATATAGAGATCATGCCCAAACATAATAAAAATGAACTTGAAATACTTGACATGAAAATAGATCTTGAAAATGAGAAGGGTGAAAGAATCTGTTACAAAAACTTCAGCAGCCTAACGACGCCACTTAAACATTCATAAAAATAAATGATAAAAGTAAGAGGGGATCTCTAATCATATGAAAATGGAAAGGGAATTAATAGGAATATAAAAGAACATCCTCCAACATAAGAACATGGAGCATAAATGAAATGACTTAAAAGAGAGTATTTGAAAATAAAGAGAGAGTTTGAATCCCTTACCTTAAAACGTAACTCTTGAAACTCAATGGTTGGGACCTTTAGGGCTTGGGGAACCTTGGGAGGACTCCTTGGGAGTTAATGAACAGAGATTTGTTGGGGGAGATTTGGGAGTCTAATGGATGATAGGATGGCTTGGTATTTATAGGGAAAGTGAGGGGACAAGTCATTAATGGCCAAGGGACACCTCATTGGTGGTTTTGGAAAAACCATGGGCTTTCCCATGGTATTTTCCCATGGTATTGGCCAATTTGGACACATCATACCTTATATTACTATTCATAAGTCGACCATATTGATTACATACTTAATACATCATTTAATGATGTCATTAAACACCCATAACTTAAAAACTGTATTTTCACTATTCATCGAAAATTCAACTTTCTCAGAAAAATCCCATAATTTCACCTTAACCAAATATCGATACTCTGATTTCAAAAATAAACTCCATTTTATAAAAATAATTTTCTAAATATTTTTAATTTAATTTTTAAATAAATACACTATTCACTGAAAATTCATTTTTTTTCAGAAAAATCCCCAAAAATTACCTTAACATAATATCGATGCTCTGAGTTCAGAAATGAAATCCATTTTATAAAAACAATTTTCTAAATATTTTTAATTTAATTTTTAATTAAAAAACACTATTCACCCGAAAAAACTAATACTTGACTAATAATTTATGAAACTATTATTTAACCATTTTATTGATCACAATACTTAATCTAGGTGACTAGATTATATTAATACTTTCTTTAAGTGAGATTACTAATCCATTTGGTCACATTACTAATCCTAAGAATAAAATCACTTTTCATAATTTACGATTCATCAAAAATTAAGTTGATCTTATTAGACTCTAAATTTCGTACTGAACATAATTGTAGAAGACCATTTTCTGAAAATCATTACACATTTTTAATTATTTAAGGTTTACATAAACATTTTTTAAAATATCCTTTCTCTAAAATTCAACAAAAATATGCATACTATATTTATCTGGACATTTGAAAATTCATAAACTTCATCATAAGAAGAAATCAAAATTTTTATTTAAAACAAAGGATTACACAAGGCAGTTATGGTATCCTTACATATCCCCTTATCACACCAGCATAGGACCTAAGTGTAATGTGTGCTAAGGTGAGAGAATCTAAGGGAGGATCGACCAACATCGCATGAGTAGTTATTTATATCAGTTTGAACTTCTCACGAAGGAGATTCTGTTCTAGCTTCACACGATGAACTTCAGCTTGGGTTTGGTCCAGAGAAAAGCCCAGTGGTGCTACATCTTTCCCAAGTTCTGTTAGATGGGCTTCGATCGGTCCAAGACTACTAGTTGAGGCCATCGAATCTTCTTTCTATATTAATTAACAAAGATCACTTGTATTTAGAGACAATAATTGAAACGTTTAGTTTCCAGTGGTCATATTGACCATTGGTCATATAACAGTCAAAATGAAACGGTATCATTTTAATTATACTCATGTTATCAAATGAAACAGTTTTTTGAGTATAAAAAAAATAAAATAACACACAAAATTAGGAATCAAGATTTATTCAAAATTTCGGGTCGTTAAACAATGTCCCCAACCGACGCCAATGTCGGCGGAACCATGACCATATGGGTTGTTAGGGGAAGTCAGTTGGCACCTTTAACCAAGCTGTGCATGCTGCTGAGACTAGAAAGCAGGCCCAACGCAGAACTCAGCATGCGCAGCCTCTTCATCTGGTGTCGATTGGCCCGCCTCCACCACCGCTTATGCTACTGGACCAGGAAGAGCCACTTCTTCCATACCATGACCAGCTTCACCATGATATAGGACAATCTCATTCTACCGATCCTCAACGAGTAGCTATTCTCCAAGCATCGACTAGCGAGCAGTGAGATTTCCCTAGTATTAGTCAGCCGCTGGTCTAGCCGGAATGGTCTGTCATGCCTCCAATCGCCGAGTGGCCTCCTGTATGCAGAAGTTTGCACCTGGCATGGAAGTATGTTGTTCTGAAGCACCTCGCTGACATCCTAGCAAGTATTTCCATCCTTGAATCCCTCCACTTATCGTCAGATATGCGCGAAGCACTCGCCGAGGCTTTAAGGAGCCCCCTCCAGTTTGAGATAAAGTTAGCAGCTGCAGAAGCCTTTCATGCTAAAGATGTTGAGGATGCTGAATTCCAGGAAGTCATCTCATCCTTAGGAGAGGATGAAGGCTCCCCTATACAGGGTCACATCTGCCCGTTGTACATCACCGGCCAATTAAACAGTGTGGAAATTCAACGTTGTCTCGTTGAGACCAGTTTTGGGCTCAACCTTATCCCAACACAAACACTGCGGAATCTAGGGTTATCTGAAGAAGACCTGACTCCCTCCGATTTAAGGATCCAGGGATATGACAGGACATAACAGACCCCGGTCGGCAAGATCCGTCTGAAGACCCAGTTTGGTGGCCTAGTTGCTAGTACTGAATTAATGGTTGTCTCTCAGGACACCACGTAGAATGCATTGATGGGTAGGTCATGGCTCCACCTGCACACGACAGTACCCTCATCGTATCACCAATTCCTCAAGTACTCCCTTGATGGTCGAGTAGGCGTACTCCAAGGTGATGCATCTCTTTTCACGTCTTGTGAATCCCGCTACATGGATACTAATTATTACTAGAGAAAGGATAAGAAAGTCCATGAAAGCGAAGTTGATCGTGTCTCCACAACGACCGACCCATGGGCAGGCCTGAATGACAACTACATCTTCCCGATCCATCGGTTGGAGGCCACAACCCACGATATGGGGAAGTGTTTTGTCATTTCTGGGACAAGGGGGAATCATGCTCCCAAATCCAGATGGTGTTGGATGATCACTTCGTATTATTATACGAACTAGGATCCTGTGATCCCGGAGCCTCCCACTCCTGTCAGATATCGATATGTCATGCTCATGGCAACGACAGTATGCCATACTTGTCTATTTCATCGGGCTGGAATAAGTCGGCTTCGGCCGATGCACCACTACTACTTCCATATTATCAAGCGTGGCCCCTTAGGCCGGAGACTAGATGGGATTGGGTCGACAACCTTCATAGCCAAGGTCTCGGCAGTGCCGAAGTGCCTTGATGCATTGACCACGGCCGAAAAAGTTGGTATCATCCTCCCATCTGGGTTTGGTACCTCAGAAGCAACTTCCCCCATAGAAGATCCCTCCATAAGTGGAGAAGAAGATATAGAGGATTCTCTCCTTGCCTTTGAGGAAGGAGTCTCATCCATGGTCGACGAGTTGGTACAAGCGAACCTCGGAAGTGAGGGTGACCCTAGACCCACATTGATCAGTGCCGCTATGTACCTTGAGGAGCAGCAGTGGTACATAGGATTTCTCAAACAGTACCATTATGTATTCTCCTGGAGTTACAATGAGATGTCAGGACTAGATCCTCAGGTAGTCATCCACCACCTCGGTCTCCCGGCAAACCATCACGGGTTTAAGCAGCCTCCCAGAAAGACGAATCTGTCTCACGGTGTCATGGTCGAGGCTTAAGTTGAAAATCTCATCAGATCCAACTTCATCAAGGAGGCCCAGTACCCCAAGTGGGTATCCTACATCATTCCAGTTAGGAAGAAGAATGGTCGGATCGGATTCTGCATCGAAATTCGAGATCTCAATTGTCACTTTCTGAAGGATGATTTTCCCCTTCTAGTGATAGAATTGTTGATCGATACCACGACTAGATTCCAAGCCCTCTACTTCATGGATGGTTATTCTAGATATAATCAGATCCGGATGGCCCCTGAGGATGAGGAGTCTACCACTTTTGGGGTGCCTCAAGGTACTTTTTGTTAACAGGTTATGCCCTTAGACCTGATGAATGAAGGTTCCACCTATCAGCAGGCCATGCATCGCATATTCAAGCCAATCATGGGGACATAATTGGAATGCTATGTGGACGACCTAGTGGTCAAATATTTCCAGCACCAGGACCATCTCAAGGACCTTGAGAAAGTGTTTTTTTCCTCTATTCACACCACTTGAAGATGAACCCATTGAAGTGTTCCTTCAGGGTCACCTCCAGGAAATTGCTTGGCTTTGTTGTCAGATACTGAGGCATCGAGATTGACCCGGAGAAGATAAAGGCGATCATCCAGATGCCTCCACCTGAGAAATATTCAATATCTTTGTGGTCTCCAAGGACACTTAGACTACATATGCTGATTCATTACAAATCTGGCTAACAAGTGTAAACCCTTTTCTCGGCTCAAGAATAAGGGAACCGCTTATGAGTGGAATGAAGAGTGCCAGACCGCCTTTGAAGAAATCAAGCAATATTTTCTCCAGCCTCTAGTCATGATGCCACCTACCTCTGGGATGCAACTGATTCTCTATGTCACCACCCTGGAATGATCCCTTGGCACCCTTCTCACCTAGAAGAACAATTAGGGGACGAAAAACAGCCTCTACTACCTCAGCCGCATGCTCCTCGATATGGAGACCAAATACTACCCCATCTAGAAAAGTTGTCTTGTGCTTGTATTTTCCATGTAGAAACTGTGGCATTACCTGCAACACCACGAGGTAGAGCTGTTCTATTGGGTTGACCCACTGAAGTACATTCTAAATCACCCCATGTTGACTGGCCGACTAGCACAGTGGGAGGTGATCCTCCAGTAGTTTGACATCAGGTTTGTGTCGTAGAAGGATATCTAGGGGAAGGCCTTGGCAGACTTTCTAAATTCCCATCTAACCTCCGTGAACCTATCCCTGGACCTGGATTTTCCTGATGAGGCAATCTTCTTAGTCGATCAAGTCATCCCATGTTGGAAGATTCACTTTGATGGTGCCTCCTGAAGCCCCACCGGTAGAAGGCTCAAAGATCTTAGGCTCAACAGAGTAGGTCTAGGTATCGTCTTTATCACCCCGATGTAAGTTGTCCTGCTTTACACATTTTTGTTATCAGACGAATGCACTAACAATGAGGTAGAGTATCAGACCCTCATTACTAGTCTCCAGCTGGCCTTTGGGATCGACGTGCCCCATTTTCATGTGGAAGGGGATTCTGAGCTAGTCATCAAGAAGGTCAATGGAGATTATGTTGTCAGGAAGCCAGAGCTCATACCGTTGTTAGAATGCACCCTCAAGATAATAGAGTAGTTCCCTTCCCAGCCAGAGGTTATCCATGCCCCTCAGTCACAGAACGGTCGAGCAGACGCTTTGGCCAGGCTAGCCGCGTCGCTTGCAGAGCCCGATCAGGATGATCTAATTATCCACATGATGAATCGGAGAGTCATTGCTGCTGTCACCCCAGAGAATGATGACGGCCCGTAGGTAAACTATCTTACCACCGGTTCCTCTACGTTAGGGCCCCCGGGTAGTCAGAATTTCGGGATCGAAGTAATTACCGATTAGAGGACATCCTTGGTCGAATACCTCCAATACGGAAATATCCCGGCATACCGGGCCGAGCGCGAGTGAATCCGACACTGCGCGCTGTAGTTTACTCTCCATAGTGGCCACACCCTTGAGCAGATCCTTTATAAATGCGGATTTGATGGTGTTCTCCTATGCTGCATCAAAGGAGTCGAGATTCCACAGGTCATGCAAGAGGTTCATGCCAGTTCTTGTGGTGCCCATCAGGCTGGGCCCAAACTATCTCACCAGATTCAGAGACTAAGGTATTTTTGGCCCTCCATGATCCATGACTGCATCGAGTTCACCAAGAGTTTCCATGCATGGAAAATTCAAGCTAACATTGTGCATCGGCCACTGGAGCCTCTCCATACTACCATGTACTCTTGTATTTTTTCAGTCTGGGGGTTATATGTCATAGGACCATACCCACCAGCAACGACTCACCAATTCCAATTCATTCTGACGGCTACAGATTTATTTTCCAAGTGGGAAGAGGAAATTCCGCTCAAGGAATTCAAGGCCCATTCTATTGTCGAATTCATGAGTTTAAATATCATATATCGACTGGGGGTACCTCATGATATCATTACCGATAACGGCACCATCTTCCGAGCATCCGAACTAAAGAAATTGTACACCAATTACAACATTCGCTCCAACCATACCTCCTGCTATCACGTGCAAGAAAATGGACAGATTGAGGCATTCAATAAAACTCTCTCTAACATTCTGCAGAAAATGGTTGGTCAAAACAAGGATATTTAGATGGATAAGCTCCCCAACACCCTCTAGGCTTATCGGATGATGACCTGTAATTCCACCCAGGTGACCCCGTATTCCTTGGTGTACGGAGCTGAGGTCGTCCTGCCCATTGAGATTCAATTACCCTCATTACGCATGGCGGTCTATGACCAGAAATCACTAGATAGAGTTGCTGAAATTCATCTAACTAAATTGGAAACACTTGATGAGAATAGGCTTTGTGCCTTGCACAACCTAGAAAGGCATCATAGAGGGGTGGCTCGAGCTTTCAACAAGAAGGTTCACCTCTGCTCTTTCCTGCAAGGCGATTTGGTATTAGCTCTCAGAGCACCAATGATCCCAGGTAGGAAACTACCCATGCTGGATCCCAAATGGGAAGGACCTTTCATTGTTCTTAAGGTTTATCCCAATGGATCATACTCCCTGGTGACCATGGATGGTGAGCCTATAACTCCTCCCACCAATGCCAAGTTCCTAAAATAATACTTTGCCGGATGTCTTGGTCTTGCATGACCTTAAACTACATCTGGTCCTATATTTGGGCCCTTACGGTCCCCCATGACCATAAACTAGTCTATGGTCCTGCAAGACCTTAAACTGCATCTGGTCCAATATTTGGGCCCTTACAGGTGCCCCTGACCTTAAACTGGCCTATGGTCCTACATGACCTCAAACTGCTCATCCCGGATGACGTTAAACTGTATGTCATCCCACATGATGTTAAAATGTATCTTTAAGAACTACGTGTGGCTTGATTCCCATCCTCATGGGATATGTACGGTAGCCTGAATATTTAAACTTTAGGTCTAGCCCTATCTCGTAGAGATCCCATGATCTTCCAGTAACCTAGGCCCTTCGGCCTGTCCCTCTCCACGAGGGGGATATGTAGGTGTGGTATAGGGTTTTTGGTGCCATTACCCCCCCCCCCTCCTCTCGGGAATCATCTCTATCTTGGACTCTCTCAAATTGATCCCCTTGACCCTTTATAGTGGTTTTCCAATTTGTTTAGAGTACTTTGGTCTAGGACCAGGAGTGAAAGATTCAACTTAGGCAAGTTCCTTCCACTTTTCATGCTTCGTGTTCCCCTTCATTTGGGCCCCCGTTATCTTTCACACCTGAAGGGATCCCTAAGAACGGCATGGATACCACACCTAAGGGATATCTACCATTATGGGACAACTCCCCGAAGGGTCTTGTACAACAAATTGATACAAATCCAGCATTGTGAACATGGTCAGCGATCGATGCTCATTTGTTTGTCCTCATTTCCGGCAAATGTGACGAGATGTTTTGTTGCAAACATGGTCAGCAATAATCCTCCGTTATCACGCTATCCCCTTCAAGACTTGAATGTTGGTTGCATGATTCAAATTATGTTCCACCCCATCATGTCCAGGTGGAATCTCGATACTTTTGGCACTATCCCTCAGTGCACTTCTTCACGTCAGGGGGACAAAGCTGTAATATGGTGTCTCTTGGGGCTCTCGCGCTCCGAGAACTAAGACTATAGGATGGGATATTCTCTAAGAGTCGGGACCATCTTGACCCTCATCCCCATGAGATATGTGGGGTCACCTGGAAATTTAATTTCAGGTCTAGCTCAACTGGAAGCTAGAGCCTATTGCCCCTTATCCTCTAACCCTCACCGGCCTCTTGGCCCGAGGCTCCTCGCCCAGAGGTGCGCACAGTGATCTGGACCTTGTCCACATTCACATTGGGTATGTTTTATCATGTCATGCACATTTCCCCAGGTCCAAGCCATACGACTTTAAACTGTGTTGTTTGGTCCTACCACATGACTATAAACTGTGATGATATCATCCTGGCCGCACGACGAAAAACGGCATTGCATTGTGCTGACCTCGTCATAGAAGGAAACACATTGGGTATCTGTCATTTACCATACCATTTATCAATGCACGTATAAAGCTTGATTATTGTGGCGATGCTAGGAATTTCTACCCTAGGCCGGTCGCTCCACAAATGAAAAACCATTCACCTTAAATGAAAAACAAGATACATAAAATGCCGCTTCTTTTGGTGCGAGGGATAGACCCACATACCACTTTCCTCTTTTGCACCGGTACCTTACCATGTCGTTCCACCCTCCATGAACTACATATGGATTTATTCTCATCCTCATGAGATACATAGGAGTGCTCGGGCACTTCCCCACGGGGCCAGCCTAACTTTCGAGTTCGGTCCCTTGACCGGAACACTTCCCCAGAGAAAACATGGTAAGTAAGACTCATGTCCCCATTCACTTCGGGCTTTATAATCACCTTACCATGTGTCTCATTTCTTCATTACCAGTCCTTGGTCCGAGTTCTAAGACCTTAATCTAATTCCCTTTCCAGAACTACATGTGGCTTGATTCCCATCCTTATGGGATACGTAGGAACGCCCAGAAATTTTGTCTCGGGTCCAGCCCCGGGAATCAAAAGTCTATCCCCCCTCACTGTCGAACACATGGCCTAAATTCTTTTTTAATTGTGTAACTACAACATTTTCCATAAAAAAATTCAGGATTACCCATAATGACATTGGGAAGCAACAGTTCCCTCACCAGAGAGGTCCTACCTAAAAGTAGGGATGATCCATGATCAAATTGATGTGTCTGCCTAATGTACTTCCACTATGGTGGTGTAATAATAGGAGTGTTGTATTCTTATCGAACAAACCACCACTTCACTTTCCACGCTTTGCATGCCCCTTAATTAATATTTTCATCCTCTATCACGTTTGAAGGGACCCCCTAACAGTATGGATGTTGGACCTATGGTCTGCCTGCTGTCCTGGGCCAACATTCTAGAAGACTGATCGCATTTGAAGGGACCCCCTAACAGTATGAATTCTTGACCTATGGTCCGCATACTATCCTGGGCCAACTTTCCAGAAGACTGATCGAAAATATTTGAGTTAGGTCCCGTGTTGCGAACATGGTCAGCGGTCAACCCTCATTTATTTTCCCCATTTTAGGATAATGTAATAGGAATGTTGTGTTTCTAACACGGTCAACAGTCTTCCTTCATTTCCAATCCCCTCCCATACTTTTCCAAATTTGTGTAACTTGATTCACATTTTTCATACCCCTATGTTCGGACGGATTCCAATGCCCCTGGCATTTCCCCGCTCGTGCTCTAGAGAATATTGAGAAGACGATTCATCGATTGGTTGGAGGTCCTCTTCCTTTGTATGGGCCTCCCTATTCTCCTTGGGAATCCAGGTTAGAATATTGAATGCCTAAAGCTTGGTTGATTCTCCCATGATCAAACAAAGTGATAGTACGAGCCACCTTTTCTTTGAATGGCCCACGTGATCTTAGGTATGGATTTCCATTTATTTTTGGATTATGGTTGAGCATTTTAAACCAAAGGGACATGTATATTAAAGAAATGGGGAATGTAAATAAGTTTTCTCATACATACAGTTCAAAAGTACAAGCAGTAATAAAGCTGGACAAGTGTATGGGTTTGGCCAAAACAGGGCCCCCTAAGGGTCGGCTACTTGGATAGATCTCTCTAATGCTGCCACATTTTGGCTGGTGGCCCCCGGGACTGCCTCCCGTCCCCTGAGGAACCTTTCATCATTAGTGGCCATAGAGCACAGCTCACTAACCCTATCCCGCGCCGGTTCCTATTCAGCTTGGAGCTCGGTTATCTGGAGACTCACTTCTATGAGTTGATCTTGAGAATCCTCCACCTGGTCCCTTAGCTGCTCCCTGATCTCAAAGCAGTTTGTGATGAATACCTCCTGCTCTTTCGCATGTTCCTCAAGGCGTTGGACATCCTGCTCTGCCCTCAAGAATGCTCGGGTACTCCCCAACTCCTCCTGGAACCGGATGACGTCGGTGCACCGGCTGCTCTCATTCATCTTCTCGTCCATGTAATCATGGACCTTCAGGTGAAGGCGTTGAGCATCTGCCCCTCCAGTACATAGGAAGCGCAGCCAGGTGTGGAGTGACCCCATATTCTTCAACCATTCCACCTAGGGCTGATTGAGGAAGCAACGGATTCACTTCCATCCCTTGTGTCATGTCATCCGACTCTCCTCGGCCACTTCCAAATCCAAATCGTCAATTTCTTCGGGATCATTGGGCTGATAGACAGGTAAGAAAGCCAACACGGCAGCAGCAGGGTCTTCCTCAGAGATTTCTCCTAGGGGAATAGTCTCCTAAGCATCTGGGTGACCTTCCTCTCTCCCTTCGATCCTGGTGGCACCCTCGCCGACTTCTGGACCTGCCCCGACGACAGCACCACCGATGTACACTGCTCCCTGCTCACCAATTTCCAGACCCATCTTAGTTTTGGTGGCATGTTCTGGATGGGGAAACTCATTTTCCATCAGCACGCTCGAGGATGGTCCAAACTCAACAGCCCAATTAGCCTCCAATGTCGTGATCACTATACAGTCAAGGAGAACCCTGATCAGTTGGGTCCCCCGAAAGTGAGTACTGGTATCGAAGCAAGGGACTTATAAGAACCCATGGAAACAACCTCTAGTGCTTTGGCCGCTATAGGAGCTATCATGGTAGGGGATCCCTCGGCCCTTTTCAGCTTGATAACGAGCGTCGGTGCCCCACCTTGTTCCATTGGAGCTCCTCATCCTCTTCCGATTGGGGACTCCTGATCAGTCCCAGCACCATTGTGCTCCTGTGCAAGAGAGAGAAAGTATATTAAGGGTTTCAAGGAAATCAAACGAAAGGAAAAGGATAGAAAAGGGTTGAATCATACCTCTATTATCTCAGTTACGTCTACTTCAGAGTCGATGATCTCACCGCTCTCCCAGAGACTCCCTTGCTGGGATGCCCCTTACGACCCTTCACCTTAGGACTCCTCTCCTCCTTCACCTTCACCTTCACCTTCCCCCTCTCCTTCTACCTCTTCTCCTGTTTCTCCGCCCTCCGACTCCTTGTCACTGTCATCTTCCCCCAGCAGCATCCTTTCCGGATCAAGCTCTTGGTCGTGCAACACCGTCAGCAAGAGACATGGCTCCATATGTCGACCCTGTTGACGTGCGTATGTGTCCATGGTCGTCAAGTATGCATGCCATCGATGGAATCTCACTCTATAGGTGACCTGGACAAACCCGACATCCGGAAGTTGGATCTCGTCATGCACTATTATCTACCATAGGGATTCAGTACTCATTGACTGACGCAGGGTTATCCAAGATGACCATAACATAAGAAAGGCAACATCCTGGGAAGGTTGAAGTAAGTATCTTATTTGCTTCCCAAGAAGTTCTCTGGCCACTCCATGGGACCCTCATCCTCCAGGAAGTGAGGGAAAGACCATTCCATGTGGCACCCCCGCTACTGAGGTTCCAGCCTGCGCATGCCCCATTGCCTGAGGCACTTCTGCTCCTCCTCCTCTAGCAGCACCCTTCTTTCTCTCTCGCTGTCGAGGTTTCGCACTGGCTACCTTCAGCTGGCGAACTCACTTCTACAAAATCCCCCCAGGGTATGATATGGTCTAATATTTAGCATACTCAGTTGAGAGGCCCGCGTCGACTCTGGTGGGAGGGAAAGTGATAATGTTGTTAGAGATGTAGGTTGTGAACATCGGCCACAACTGACGAAGAACACATGGATGGCTCTCCTCCCAGACATCTGTGTATAATCTCTTCAGAATTCACTAGAGGCATCTGAACTTCCTGGAGAACCTGGATGGCACATAAGGCTCATAGAAAATATTCCCATCAATCTGGGCCATGAGAACCCCGCCTCTGATGCTCTGGAAGTACTCCTTATCTAGTGAGCCTTTCCCATCATCTATCTACTGACCAGTTGGGGTGGGGAATGGGATGAAGGAGAATATGTCATGGTTAACAATCTTGAACCATACTATCACCTCATTGAGGATCACCGGTATGACCCCAAAAATATTCAGCAGAAAGGGTCGTATGCCATTTCCCGGAGGACAGATGACATTTGGGAAGGTGTAGCCACCGCAGTGAGCCATGACCCAGCCATGGAAGATCTGGAAAGGTCCGCATACTCTCCTATGAGATCCCCCTCTCGAGATACATCCCAAGATGGTGTATAGCTAAGCCAGCATGGGGACCCCCAAAGTTGAGCCTCTTGTTGGCAGCTATGATTCCAACCATCACTAGAGTCGCTGGACGGACGCCCATCCTTGCGTTCCGCACCAACAAGAGCCATACACTCAAGAATGTGGCGAGGAATATGGCGTATAGGACATTCAGGTCCTGGGCCTCATTGATGTTGTATCCCCATGATTGGTATTGTACCTCCCCTATGATCCACTAATAGGATCTTCTCTTGCTCCTCTGAGCCGAGGTTGGACAACATCTTCCCCACCCAGGCATCTTGACCTCCAGATACTTCTCCAGGAATAGGCTGAACCAATCATTATAGGTGATGTCCTTCAGGAAGTTCTTGACTCCCAGCTTCTCCTTGGAAAACACCACTAGATTCCTCATCAGTATGGGGGTTCGAGACCTATCACCCTAGATATTCATCAGCAAGAGGAAATCATCATATTGATGGCCCTACAAAGGGATGCCCCCGATGCAGCGGATGTCTCAGACACTGATGTCTACTTACCTATGGTGAAGATGGAATGTGTTGGTATCATGGGACCACTGGGTGAATAGCTCTGGCCCGAGCTCAGGCTGCCGGTAGAAGTGGAACGACGATGTCCACACCACCCCAAACAGACCAATGTGTCGCAGCTCGGCCCCAAATTGGTCGCATGTCTGGCGAACCTAGTACGCCCAGGCCCACTGGTTGGTAAAGTTGCCTCCAGACCATAGATCCTAGTCTTTCATCCAACCCATGGTCTAGTCAGTGATGCTCTGATGGAAAGTGCTCACGTAGAGGTTAGGTGAGCTCTCAGCAGCAGGATCACCCCCTGCAACGATCTTGGTCCTGGGATTTAGGATGTAGACGTCCATATGCCAGGTTTCCCTAATAGGTTAACCATTGTTAGTGATGTTTTATCGAGTAAGGTCATCTTCGCAGGTCACCCATGATCGCGGTGTATCAATATTGAAACCCGGTAGGGGAACCTCCTCAAGAATGTCGAAGTCCCACAACGGCCGATTATCAGACAAGGCGTACTATTTATGGGTGGGGGTTAGCATGTTAAAGAGGGTGTGGTTGTTGGAGATGACCCTCTTTGTGCCATAAACCTACGGTTTCGCATCCATCTCAGATCTGCAAGTAGCAGCCTCCCCCTCATCAGCCCAGTTTGCGGTCATCTTCTTCCAACAAAGTGTTTCGGTAGTGTTGCGCGAAATCTGGGAGTTTGGTGGGAAATCTAAGAGTCTGGCGCATAAAATTAGCGGGATGTGTGAAATTTCAGGCTATGGCATGAAAAGTCCCAGGTTTTCACGTAAAATGTCACCAAATCTTGGTGTAATTACGCGCTACCGAACAGTTTTTTGCACAGGAGTAGAAGAAATTTCGCGCATTAGAGCTCAAATGCTTATCGCATGAAAAATGTCATACAGAGCATGGGACCCACAATGACTTTTAGAGGCTAAGCCTGGGTTCCGCGCCTGTGCGAAAGGTGTATTTCATGCTTGGCCAGGTTTTGCGCATTGCTTGTAATTTTTGCGTGCAGGGGGCCCACGAAGCCCAGCATTTTGGCGTTTCCCCTGGAATCTGATCATTGAAACCCCTCGCCAATCCAATTCCGTGGGTGGGGGGCCTTTTTAGATAGTGAAAAGTGATTAAGTGCTGGAGAAAGTTCCAAAATGAAAAAAGAAAATTCATATTTGGACTCAGAGGCCCAGTCCGGAGGGCCTGGAGGAGTTGCGTGAAAAAAAGGGTGAAGTGCATGAAAAAAATGTCTCGTATGGAATGTTTTGGGATTCGCGAAGAGTCCCAGTGTCAACGTGAAAAAATTTCTCCCCCACATCCCGCACGGTTGAGCTTTCTCTCCACCACCTCCGGCGCGCAAAATATTTTGTGTAGCCTTGAATTCTGCACCACCGGATGCCTATAAATAGAAAGAGACTCCCTTGCTTTTTGGGGATAAAGAATTTGGACCACCTCTCATGCGCTTAATTGGCATTCCGTGTGCGTGCAATATGGCCTTTACGTATGGTTATTTTTTACGCCAAGTCGCCTCGGGATCCGCCTTCGCGCGAGATCCCCATATCTTAGACTAAATTCTAACCCCTTAGGGGTCCGCCCCCATGCGCGCAACCCCTTCCGTTGTGTGTAAGCTGGCCAAGATGCGTGCAATCCTCCCTTTTGCATGAACACCCCTTCCATTGTGCATAATCCTTTCCTTTGCGTTCAATCTCTTCCTTTGCGCGCAATCCCTTCCTTTGCTCGCAATCCCTTCAAGTCACACACAAAACCTCAACCCCCCAATTTCGCGCAATCGACACTGATTTCGTGCCATCCCAAGGCTTTTCGCACCGGAACCATTTATTTTTTGCAAGCCCAAGGGCTGCGCACAATCCCCCAGGGCCATTCACCTTAGTGCTCCCCGGGCTCCCCCCTAGTGCGAGCGCCCGGTGCCCTCCTTCTGGGTGTCATTCACAGGTGTCTTGTGCACACCGGGCATCCGCATCATACATGGTTTTCTTGTACGACCTTCTAGGCTCGTACAAAGTAACTTCAAAGTCCCTTGGACAATATTTCTAGTTGTATTTCTTCGCCTCATGCTTCTTCGTATAGGCACGCTAACGGATATTGCTTCTTCGCATAGCCACGCTAACATGGACCCCTCAATGGTTCGCTCCGTGAAACCCCCCTAGTACGGCCTTGCCGATGCCTTCCCTTCCACCAGGAGTAGAGGGTACTGGTTATGTAAGTTCTATGGGTGCAGAGAAAACCCACCTCGTCTGAGCTGTAGGACGTTAAACTGAAAAGTACCTCGTCCTCAACACATGATGTTAAATTGTGACCCATCCCTGTGCCTTGCACGCAGGGTCCCCCCACCTTGGACATTCTCCACGCCCACTCGTCTCCATGGGGATGGTGGGGTCATCCCTCACAGGGGATGATTTATTAGAGTGGAGTTTGTCTGCAGGGAACGGCGGCCACCTTGGTGTAAGACCCTAGCTTTTCCTACAGCAGGCAGCACCCCTGCTCCTCCTCACTTCCTCGGTGCCAAGGCCAGTGGAGGGCGTGATAGGGAACGAGGCTCCTCCTTTATTAGTTCCCAAGTCCCTCTCCCACTGCACGTTTTCTCCCTTGGGCCTCCATCCTGGAGTAACTCCCAGCACCATGGGCCGCTCAACGCGTAATCCCCTCTTCGCTTCCCACAGACACGCCCTTCGTGACGTGATCATCAAGTCTCTGCTAGCTCTTGTTTCTCACAATGATCCTGGCTCCCGTGAGCTTAGAGTGGGCACCATCCATGACACACCCTTAGAGTGTAATCCCCATACTCGTCCCGTATGACGTTAAACTATACACCCGAACTATGGGGATGTTGATCCGTGATAAGGCATGGTACGTAAAAAGCCTCCATGAGATTCAATCCCCACCTCTATGGTCCGTCTTAGAGCGTAAGTGTCACGACCCGTCCTTGGGGCCCGTGTCGTGACTACCCCAAGCCCGCCTTCCATAGGCCAGGGGCTGGTGACTAGCACCAAAGGCGTAAATCCCGATAACTGGGAAGGCATTGCCTTTATAAAAGAAAACAAGCACCACAGAGTAAGCAAGCGGAAAAAAGTAAACACTAAGTACAAAGAGAAGTGCTGAAAGGAAAATGGGCCAGAATACAAACCCAAAAGAAAGTACAACTACAACTGAACAAGTACAACAGAAAAAGACAACAGCTGGAAGGACGGAAGTGGCTCCTGGATCGTCCTCCTCGGATCCTACCTGAAGGGTAGGTACAGATGGCGCAGCTCCTGGTCGTCCACCACGGATCCTACCTGAAGGGTAGGCACAGATAGCCTCTTCCACTCTCTCCTCCATCAACCTCCTCCATGTGTCGTCTCATCATGTAGTCCACCTACGGGTACTGACTCGTCATGTAGTCCACCACCGGGTACTGACTTGTCGTGTAGTCCACCTCCGAGTACCGTCCAGTCCTCGAACACTCGGCCTCCGTCAGCACTGCCTGTCGTCTGCAACCAACACAACGAGGTGCGGGCATAGCCCGTGCAGGGGTGAGTATAACGATACTCAGTAGGGACCCCGATACCCTCAAGGTCCCTCTAAAACCAACAAGGATAACCACAAGAAGATCTCAACAAATAACCTCTACTTAGGTATATGCCCATACATATACCTAAGTTATCAAGTAACCCATCTCAATCTTGAGGAAACACAAGGATCATGAAATCAACGGATAACCACTACGTAGGTATATTCCCATACATATACCTAAGTTATCAAGTGACCCATCTCAATCATGAAGTAAACACAAAGGTCAAAAGTCTCAGCTCAAACCAGGATTTTCATTATCGAAACCGTAACTGCTGAAGAGATCCATCTCTGGAGTGTATAGTGGTCCTGTCACGACTCCGAGGTACTACTCACTAACCTAAGACTGCTGAGGTACTCCTCCTGTCGAGTATTGCGGGTCAGCCACCCAAACATAGTAGTGCATCCCGCCAGGGTATGTCACCCAAACACAGTAGTGCACACCCCCAAGTAGCCTGCTGAGGTACTCTCCGGACGAGTACCGTGGGTCTGCACTATCACACAGGTAGTGCTCTGTCCGCCATGGGTCTGCACCTCAGAAAGTAGTGCTCCGTCCACTGGGCTAGTCGACTCACTCCAAGTCGAGTCGGTCAAGCAGTCGCCAGGTCTCAGTCAGCTACACGGTCTCCGTACTCCGCATGCTCGTCTCTGGGAGGGTCCGCTCCATGAGCTACAGTTCGATACTCCAAGTATCTCAAAGTCCCATGAAGAAGTATCTCAAAGGACCGCCTCGTCATAGGGGTCTCAACTCAGCAGACGGCGCGTCAATCGGACGCCCGGTCTGTGAGTTATTAGCCTTTTCGTTCCAGGGGCCCGGTTGGTTCCGTGAGCGAACCAACCCGGCCGTATCTCAACTGTACCCCAAACTCTCATAGGGTATACTCATAGGCACCGTTTCTCAACGTGATCAACAACGCCGCTGGCAGTTCGTCAAACGGACGTCTTGTCTGAAAGATATCATCTTTTCTGTTCCAGGGGCCCGGTTGGATTTCGGGTGCGATCCAACCCAGCAACTATCTAACTGTATCCAAAACTCGGGAGAAGTAAGCCAAAAGTTCCGTCTCATCAAGAGGAAAACAACGAGACAGACGGAGCGTCAATCAGATGCCCGGTCTGTGAGTTATTGGCTTTCTCATTCCAGGGGCCCGGTTGGTTTCGTGAGCAAACCAACCCGACCGCACTCCGACGACATCCAAACTTCGAGCGTAGTAATCCAAAAGATCCTTCTCACTTAGAGGAAACCATCAAAATCGATGGCATGTCAATCGGACGTCCGGAGCTCAAGATACAAGTGTTTCCGCTCCGAGGGCCCGGTTGGTTTCGCGTACGAACCGACCCGGTCGAACCCAAAGTATTCTGAAACCTTGAATGCGATATACCAAAATGACGGTCTCATTCCAAGGATCTCTACGCAACTGACGATGAGTTGATTGGAAGTCTGTAGCCCGAGATATGAGTGTTTGAACCAACTCAGTCCGAAAATAGGGGGTCTGGGCCCGGCCCGGCCCGACCCAGTACCCCCCTGGATCGGCCGAACCGGGTCGACCCGGCCCGGGTGGCGACCCGGCCTGACGACCCATCTCAGCTTGGAAATCTGGCCCAACTCAGAAATCCGGCCCGGCCGGCGGCGCGGCCAGGGCGCCGCATGTGCGCCGCGCGCGGGGGGCAAGTTCCCTTGGATCCTTCGAAATCGCGGCCCCTAAATGGGGCCGCTTCTGCCAGCTGGCCAGGGGAATTAATTCCCCCGGTTCTCCAAATCCGGCCGGCCCGCCACGGCCGTCCGGTTCCTGCACCATGGGACCGGCGACGGCCGGTCCCCTTCCTGCACCGACGCCGGCGGCCCGATGCCGGTCGCCGGTCACCCTGCTCCGCCGCGGCCCGGAACCGGCCGCGACCCTTATCGTCCGGCGTGGTGCGACGGCACCGCGCCCCTCCTCTGTGGCCCCGCTCTGGCCGTGGTATTTTCTGGGTATCTGCGACGCGGCGCGTTGGCGTCGCGTTCTTGTTCTTCATTTCACGGCGTGGTGCGACGGCGTCGCGCATTTTCTTGTCGCAAGGTTCCGCTTGGTGTGACGGCACCTTGTCTTCCCGTACCGAACCACAAAGAACCAACACAAAAAAAGGAGGAGGGTCGGCCGTGTTTGTGCAGTCTGGCCCCCCTCACGTTATTCGTTATCATTTGGTTTCAAACCACAAAGTTCAAATTAGATAACAAATGGTTTTTAACCACGAAGATCATCAAGTCTGAAATCTCGAACAAATATAAATAATTGAATACAAACCCCTACCTTGGGTATAAGCTGATCGGAAGGAGGCGTCGTCGTTCGAGGTTCGTCGCGATATGGCGTCGCGAGGATGACGACGTCGAATGGGGACGTCGGCGTTCTTCCGACTCGAGGGAAGGCGAAGCCGTCGTTGCTTGCTACACGATTCCGATTTCGAGATTGTTCGTCGATCCGTTGACGATGAAGGGGAAGAAGAAGATCCGTTGAAGAGTCTCGCCACGGAAGGGGAGAAATTCTGTGGAAGGAAAACGAGCGTTCTTCGTCAGAGGTGGCGCGTTATTCGTTCGCGAAGATAAGCTTCTTCCCAAGTGTTGGGCATCGCGGTATTTTACCAGCGCTCCGTCGCTTGGTGAAGCCGTCCCCAAACCCTCTCCCAAGATCCCTATATATAGGAGAGGGGGAGAGGTATGTAACCATTGTGGTTACATATCTTTTTTAAAAAAAAGGTCGGTGAAATAAATTGCTTTGACACAATTTATGAGGTCCGTTGGCACCACTTATGTGGGGAGGTTACCAAGGAGTTTCTCCCCATTTAATGGGGAGTTGAGGAATTAAGAGGCTCTCCCTCATTAATGAGGGAGAGTTGAGAGGTTTCCTCTCCTCCCATTAATAGGGGGGTTAAGCCTCGTGTGGTCCCTACGATAATAAACCACCCATGGGAGGTTTAGTTTGGGTGGGCCCCACCACTATAACCTCTCAAGGGAGGTTAAGGTGTGGTGGCCCCACCTCCAACCTCCATGAGGAGGTTTCAACCACCACACTCCCAATGGCGGCTGAAATAAAATAAAGTGCATGACACGTTATTTTATTATTACTCTTATTTAAAGAAAACCCAAAAACTAAATTCCGCTCTCGATTAAACGCAACTGCGGAAAAAGTCTCTTTAAGTAAAAACCGGCGTTGGGAGTTCATCGGTGCCCTCGGAATTTGATTCTGATTACCGATTCAAAAGTTAGAAAAACCCGCTCGTTCGTTCACTGAACGTACCTGAGCCAAACTTCAGAAATTGATTTTGGGCACACCGGGCCTCGGAATCAGGCACCGTCAGAAACTGCATTCTTGTAAAATCCCAAAGAAAATTAGAAAAAAATTTCCCTTGAATTTTACGGGTCTTTACATTACTCCAACCTCAGGGCTTTACGTCCTCGTAAAGCTTTAACATAAACTAGGGATACAAAAATTTTACTGAGCACGCATCTGAGCCTTCCGCTCCCGTGTGCTCACCCAAATGTTCCTGTACTGCCCGTGAAAGCGCACCCAAGGAATAGGCCTTCCTCGAAGGATCCGCTCCTATCGATCCTCGATCCCCACTGGAATCTCCGTGAAAGACACTCCATCACCATCGTCCAGCTCCTCATGGTCGATGATATGCGAAGGGTCGAGCACGTATCTCCTCATTAGAGATACGTGGAAGTCATCGTGCACCTGGTGCAACTGAGGTGGATGGTTCAAGTGGTAAACCACCCCGCCTACCCAGCTGAGGACCTAGAAAGGTCCGTTGAACCTTGAAGATAACTTTCCGCCTTGGCCACATCTCTGTAAACCTCATCGAGGTGAGACCCATATAAGGACGTGATCGTCATCCTCAAACTCCAGAGGTCTCCATTTTCTGTTAGAACTGAAACTTAAAAGAATGCTTCCACGAGGGTATGGTTGACTGACTCAAGAGTGATCAGTCGCACCCTCCTGTGAAAGAGTTTATCCCGTGCTGCCTGGGGTTTCCTTTTCGCCGACCAAGGAAAACACATCCCGACGTTTGCCTAAAACCGTCAATTTGAGTATGAACAGTTATTGCCCATTCCATACTTAAACTAACGTCGTAAGGCCTCGATGCTTCCACCAAGAGATTCCAACCGAAACTCTCACCTCGAGGGTCTGACCACACCGTCGTCATAAGTGTGATTATCGAGTCTCCTCCCAAGGTATCTCCAGACGTGAGGATCAAGTCCACGGCTTACCGGAAACTCTAGGTCTGGAACACGATTTGTGAAATCAAGGAATGATTCAGATCGACGTCTGTTACTACAGCAACTAGTAGTGGACACAGACTGTCCCTTGAATCATTTATAGAGCCATTGGGTTACACTCTTTGACCGCAAGCAGCCGCACTCTTCCACCGCCCTCCTGCTCCCTGATCCAGGCGGGTATAACTAAGGCGGGTGGTTGTAGAATGTTAAGATGTACACCACCTCATACTGCTCTCCTAGTTCTGCCTCCACGTCTGCTGCTTCGCAGACTCATCTATCCTTAAAGCTTCCACTTCTTGAAACATTTGACACGCCCAGGTCTCTAAGACTGGCACTGGTTTCCTATTTCTTAAAGCACTGGGCAGTCTTCATCCGCTCTTGGATGACCTGGACCTTCTTTAGTCTCACAAGAGTTGCTATGATTTCTTCTTTGCCGATAAGAGAAATCTGGTCTCATCCCTTGGATGAAGCACATTCGTTGACTAATACAGTCAATCCCAACATGAATGATGCATTCATGCAATGGATGACGTCGTAAGGCCTCGACGTAACTACCAAGAGATCCAACTGTCACTCTCGCCTCGAAGGGTCGAGTCACACTGTCGGCAGCAGTGTGAGGTCACTGGGTCTCCTACAGTAGAAATCTCGAAAGTGAGGGTCAAGTGAACAGTTTTAACCGGGACCACTCAGTATCAACCAAACAAAAGGACAGGAAAGCAAACAAAGATAAGTTTCTTTTTATTATTGCAGCTCATAGTACAAAGACAAGAATACAAAAGCAACATGGAACTAGAAGTACAAAGGATGTATCCACTAGTTCCTCTCCTGTCCACCTGATCTCATAGCTCTACTGCCTTGTCCACTGCTCGGCTGTTGCTCAAGCACCAGCCGCTACTTCTATCTCGGTGGCTCCTCCAACACCCGCTGATCAACCGTACTAGGATTCAGACAGTCATGTGCCAGGTGACCCTTTCCGCCACATGAGTAACACAACCTGCTTCTGGCACACCCAACTCTGTTCCCACCCTGGGTGCCCCGCACCACCAGTCCTAAAACCTGAGATCGTCCAACTGCTGGTCTGGTCCTCCTGGACCTCTGCATCATCTGTCTACTGCCCACAGATGACTCGGCAACTGATCGATAACCTTGCAGAAAAGGAAGAAGCTCCTCTACACGCTCGGGGTGTAGAGCTACTGGCACAAACTCCACCCTGAAGAAGGTATCTAAGTCTTCCCATGCGAAGGTCATCCCGTCGCAAAATTGGAACAAGTGGCTCCACCACCTGCTTGCTGCTTCCTGAAGGAGGCTGGCAGCAAAGATCACCATGAATTCTGTTGACGTCCCCACTAGCCTGAAGACTCTAACCACAGCCTCCAGCCAATCCTCAGATTCCTGTGGGTCCATCTCTCCCTGGAACCTGGGTGGCCTCTGGCTCTGGAACTCGTGCAGCGCACTCAAGTAGCGTGAATTGCCTACTGTTGGGGCTGGTGGCATCAGTGGCCCAACGTATGGTAGTACAGCTGGTGCCTCCGCTGGTGCCTCAACTGCAAGAGGGCCCTATACCGAAGCCTCGTCGCTTGACAGGATATTAGCACGCACATCCCTTCGAGCTCTAGCTGGTCGTCCATGAAAAGGCATCCTAAAAGAAACATCGTGACACGGTCAAACGTTTACACCTGGTGAGCTGGCCTGGTTTGACCTGACATTTAAAAAAAACTTCTAGAAACACACACACAATCAGTGTTTTCGTGCACAAAGTCGGAAATCGGTTGTTAGGGTCCTGGTGTATAGATACGTCGGCCTCCCGCACAAACACTGGACTCCCTGAACTGAAAACCACACTCGGTACTCTTAAAACTATTTCTTCACAGGAAGAAAATATCAGAGTTATAAGTTCTGCGGTAGAACCGACTCCTCTGATACCAATTTGTCACGACCAGTCCTCGGGGCCCATGTCATGACTACCCCAAGCCCGCCTTCCATAGGCCAGGGGCTGGCGACTAGCACCAAAGGCTTAAATCCCGATAATTGGGAAGGCTTTGCCTTTATAAAAGAAAACAAGCACCACAGAGTAAGCAAGAGGAAAAAAGTAAACACTATGTACAAAGAGAAGTGCTGAAAGGAAAATGGGATAGAATACAAACCCAAAAGAAAGTACAACTACAACTGAACAAGTACAACAGAAAAAGACAACAGCTGGAAGGAAGGAAGCGGCTCCTGGATCGTCCTCCTCGGATCCTACCTGAAGGGTAGGTACAGATGGCGCAGCTCCTGGTCATCCACCATGGATCCTACCTGAAGGGTAGGTACAAATAGCCTCCTCCACGGTCCTGTCCGTCAACCTCCTCCGTGTGTCGTCTCGTCGTGTAGTCCACCTCCGGGTACTGACTCGTCGTGTAGTCCACCACCGGGTACTGACTCGTCGTGTAGTCCACCTCCGGGTACCGTCCAGTCCTCAAACACTCGGCCTCCGTCAGCACTGCCTGTTGTCTGCAACCAACACAACGAGGTGCGGGCATAGCCCGTGTAGGGGTGAGTATAACGATACTCAGTAGGGACCCTGAGACCCTCAAGGTCTCTCTAAAACCAACAAGGATAACCACAAGAATATCTCAACAGATAACCTCTACTTATGTATATTCCCATACATATACCTAAGTTATCAAGTAACCCATATCAATCTTGAGGAAACACAAGGATCATGAAATCAACAGATAACCACTACACAGGTATATTCCCATACATATAACTAAGTTATCAAGTGACCCATCTCAATCATGAAGTAAACAGAAAGGTCAAAAGTCTCAGTTCAAACCATGATTTTCATTATCGAAATCGTAACTGCTGAAGAGCTCTGTCTCTGGAGTGTACAGTGGTCCTGTCATGACTCCGAGGTACTACTCACTAACCTAAGACTGCTAAGGTACTCCTCCTGTCGAGTACCGCGGGTCAACCACCCAAACACAGTAGTGCTTCCCGCCGGGGTATGTCACCCAAACACAGTAGTGCACACCCCCAAGTATCCTGATGAGGTACTCTCCGGACGAGTACCGCGAGTTTGCACTGTCACATAGGTAGTGCTCCGTCCGCCATGGGTCTGCACCTCAAAATTAGTGCTCCGTCCACTGGGCTAGTCGACTCACTCCAAGTCGAGTCGGTCAAGCAGTCGTCAGGTCTCAGTCGGCTACACGGTCTCCGTACTCTGCACGATCATCTCTAGGAGGGTCCGCTCCACGAGCTACAGTTCGATTATACAAGTATCTCAAAGTCCCAGGAAGGAGTATCTCAAAGGACCACCCCGTGATAGGGATCTCAACGCAACAGACGGCGCGTCAATCAGACGCCCGATCTGTGAGTTATTAGCCTCTTCGTCCCAGGGGCCCGGTTGGTTCCGTGAGTGAACCAACCCGGCCATATCTCAACTATACCCCAAACTCTCATAGGGTATACTCATAGGGACCGTTTCTCAACGTGATCAACAACGCCACTGACAGTTCGTCAAACAGACGTCCTGTCTGAAAGATATCAGCTTTTCCGTTCCAGGGGCCCGGTTGGATTTCGGGTGCGATCCAACCCGGACACTATCTAACTGTATCCAAAACTCAGGAGAAGTAAGCCAAAAGTTCCATCTCATCAAGAGGAAAACAACGAGACAGACGGCGCGTCAATCAGACGCCCGGTCTGTGAGTTATTGGTTTTCTCGTTCCAGGGGCCCGGTGGGTTTCGTGAGCAAACCAACCCGACCGCACTCCGACGGCAACCAAACTTCGAGCGGAGTAAGACAAAAGATCCTTCTCACTTAGAGGAAACCCTCAAAATTGATGGCACGTCAATCAGACGTCCGGAGCTCAAGATACAATTGTTTCCGCTCCAAGGGCCCGGTTGGTTTCGCGTACGAACCAACCCGGCCGAACCCAAAGTATTCCGAAACCTTGAATGTGATATACCGAAACAACCGTCTCATTCCAAGGATTGCTACGCAACTGAAGGTGCGTTGATCAGAAGTCCGTAGCCTGAGATATGGATTTTGAACCAACTGAGTCCGAAAATAGGGGGTCTGGGCCCGGCCCGCCCCGACCCAGTACCCCCTGGATCGGCTGAACCGGGTCGACCCAGCCCGGGCGGCGACCCGGCCCGACGACCCGGCTCGGCTTGGAAATCCGGCCCGGCTCGGAAATCCGGCCCGGCCGGCAGCGCGGCGGCGCGGGCCGGTGCGGCCTGGGCGCCGCATGTGCGCCGTGCGCGGGGGGCAAGCCCCCTTGTTTCCTTCGAAACCGCGGCCCCTTAATGGGGCTGCTTGCTGCCAGCTGGCTGGGGGAATTAATTCCCCAGATTCTCCAAGTCCGGCCAGCCCGCCACGGCCGGCCGGTTCCTGCACCATGGGACCGGCGACGGCTGGTCCCTTTCCTGCACCGACGCCGGCGGCCCGATGCCGGCCGCCGGTCACCCTGCTCCGCCGCGGCCCGGAACCGGCCGCGGCCCTTGTCGTCCGGCATGGTGCGACGGCACCGCGCCCCTCTGCCGCGGCCCCACTATGGCCACTGTATTTTCCGGGTATCTCCGACGCGGCGCATCGGCGTCGCGTTCTTGTTCTTCATTTCACGGCGCGGCGCAACGGCGCCGCACATTTTCTTGTCGCAAGGTTCTGCATGGTGCGACGACACCTTGTCTTCCCATACCAAACCACAAATAACCAACACAAAAAAAGGAGGAGGGTCGGCCGTGTTCATGCGGTCTGGCCCCCCTCACGTTATTCGTTATCATTTGGTTTCAAACCACAAAGTTAAAATTCGATAATAAATGGTTTTTAACCACGAAGATCATCAAGTCAAAAATCTCGAACAAATATAACTAATTGAATAAAAACACCTACCTTGCGTATAAGCTGATCGGAAGGAGGCGTCGTCGTTCGAGGTTCGTCGCGGTATGGCGTTGCGAGGATGACGACGTCGAAGGGGGACGTCGGCGTTCGTCCGAATCTAGGGAAGACGAAGCCGTCGTCGCTTGCTACCCGATTCCGCTTCCGAGCTTGTTCGTCAATCTGTTGATGATGAAGGGGAAGAATAAGATCCGTTGAAGAGTCTCACCGCGGAAGGGGAGAAATTCTGTGGAAGGAAAACTAGCGTTCTTCGTCAGAGGTGGCGCGTTCTTCGTTCGCGAATATAAGCTTCTTCCCAAGTGTTGGGAGTCGTGGTATTTTACCAGCGCTCCGTCTCTTGGTGAAGTCGTCCCCAAACCCTCTCCAAATATCCCTATATATATTAGAGGGGGATAGGTATGTAACCATTGTGGTTACATATCTTTTTTTTAAAAAAAGGTTGGTGAAATAAATTGCTTTGACGCAATTTATGAGGTTCGTTGGCACCACTTAAGAGGGGAGGGTGCCTAGGAGTTTCTCCCCATTTAATAGGGAGTTGAGGAATTAAGAGGATCTCCCTCATTAATGAGGGAGAGTTGAGAGGTTTCCTCTCCTCCCATTAATAGGGGGGTTAAGCCCCATGTGGTCCCTACCATAATAAACCACCCACAGGAGGTTTAGTTCAGGTGGGCCCCACCACCATAACCTCTCAAGGGAGGTTAAGGTGTGGTGGCCCCACCTCCAACCTCCATGAGGAGGTTTCAACCACCACAATACCAATGGCGGCTGAAATAAAATAAAGTGCATGAAACGTTATTTTATTATTACTCTTATTTAAAGAAAACCCAAAAACTAACTTCCGCTCTCGATTAAACGCAACTGCGGAAAAAGTCTCTTTAAGAAAAAACCGGCGTTGCGAGTTCATCGGTGCCCTCAGAATTAGATTCCGAGTACCAGTTCAAAAGTTAGAAAAATCCGCTCGTTCGTTCACTGAACATACCCGAGCCAGACTTCGGAAATTGATTCTGGGCACACCGGGCCTCGGAATCAGGCGCCGTCAGAAACTGCGTTCTTGTAAAATCCCAAAGAAAATTTGAAAAAAATTTCCCTTGAATTTTACGGGTATTTACATTACTCCCACCTCAGGGCTTTACGTCCTCGTAAAGCTTTAACATAAACTAGGGATACAAAAATGGTACTGAGCACGCATCTGAGCCTTCCGCTCCCGTGTGCTCACCCGAAGTTTCCTGTACTGCCCGTGAAAGCGCACCTGAGGAATAGGCCGTCCTCAAAGGATTCGCTCCTGTAGATCCTCGATCCCCACTGGATCCTCCGTGAAAGACACTCCATCGCCATCGTCCAGCTCCTCAGGGTCGATGATATGCGAAGGGTCGAGCACGTATCTCCTCAGTAGAGATAAGTGGAAGTTGTCATGCACCTGGTGCAATTGAGGTGGATGGTTCGCTCCGTGACAACCCCCTAGTAAGGCCTTGCCGATGCCTTCCCTTCCACCAGGAGTAGAGGGTACCGATTATGTATGTTCTAGGGGTGCAGAGAAAACCCACCTCGTCCGAGCTGCAGGACGTTAAACTGAAAAGTACCTCGTCCTCAACACATGATGTTAAACTGTGACCCATCCTCGTGCCTTGCACGCAGGTTCCCCCACCTAGGACATTCTCCATGCCCACGTGTCTCCATGGGGATGGTGGGGTCATCCCTCACAGGGGATGATTTATTAGAGTGGCGTTTGTCCGCGGGGAACGGCGGCCACCTTGGTGTAAGCCCCTAGCTTTTCCTACAGCAGGCAGCACCCCTGCTTTTCCTCACTTCCTCTGTTCCAAGGCTAGTGGAGGGCATGATAGGGAATGAGGCTCCTCCTTTATTAGGTCCCAAGTCCCTCTCCCACTGCACTTTTTCACCCTTGGGCCTCCATCCTGGAGTAACTCCCAGCACCATGGGCCGCTCAACGCGTAAGCCCCTCTTCGCTTCCCACAGACACACCCTTCGTGACGTGATCATCAAGTCTCTGCTAGCTCTTGTTTCTCACACTGATCCTGGCTCCCATGAGCTTAGAGTGGGCACCAACCATGACACACCCTCAGAGTGTAAGACCCATACTCGTCCCGTATGACGTTAAACTGTACACCTGAACTATGGGGACGTTGATCCGTGATAAGGAATGGTACGTAAGAAGCCTCCATGAGATTCAAGACCCACCTCCATGGTCTGTCTTAGAGCGTAAGCCCCATCTAGGCTAAACTACGAGAACTTTGATCTGTGCTAAGGCATGGTACGTAGGAAGCCTCCATGAGGTTCAAGCCCCACCACTATGGGCTGCCTCTGAGCATAAGCCCCAAATGCCCCCATCTTGCATTACGTTAAACTATACACCCAAAGTATGGGGACTTTGATCTGTGCTAAGGCATGGTATGTAGGAAGCCTCAATGAGGATCAGGCCCCACCACCATGGGTTGTCTCAGAGCATAAGCCCTATCCAACCCGAACTACAGAGGCTTTGATCCGTGCTAAGGCATGGAACATAGGAAGACACCACTAGGTTCAATCCCCACAACCATGGGCTGCCTCAGAGTGTAAGCCATATACTCGTCCTGCATGAAATTTTATCTATGCACCCAAACTATGAGGACTTTGATCCGTGATAAGGCATGGTACGTAGGAAGCTTCAATAAGGTTCAATCCCCACCACCATGGGCCGTCTCAGAGCGTAATCCCCATCCAACCTAAAACTTTGATCTGTGCTAAGGCATGATATGTAAGAAGCCTCCACGAGGTTCAATCCCAACAAACCATTGGCCTGACCATCTCCGTGTCGTTGTGCCGAGCCCCATTTCCACCTTGGGCCACCATAGAGTGTAATCCCCAATCCATCTAGACCCCAGGTCCCCCTTCACGTCGGTTCACTGGCCCTATATTCTTGGGCCACCTCAGAGAGTAAGCCCCAAATTCCCTCATCCCACATGGCGTTAAAATGCATTTCATCCTGAACTATGTGGACTTTGATCCATGCTAAGGCATGGTATGTAGAAAGCCTCCACGAGGTTCTAGCCCATCACCTAGTCATTCCGACCCCATTCACGTCAGTTTGCCAACACCATGGGCCGCCTCGGACTGTAAGCCCTATGCCCCTACCACATGGAGTTAAACTATAATATCCACCTGAACTTTGAAGATTTTGATTCCCCACCACAGGGATACGTAGGAGGCCTCCATGAGGCTCAAGCCCATCACTCATGTCTCATCCTAACCTTTCCCCCGAGCCTATGTGTCTCGAGAAGCTCATGCCCTAACTCAGAGGTTCAAATTCTTCCGAGTCCCATTCATGGGTCCGTTCTCACGAGCCTCCTCCTTAGGTTTCCCACTGTATCATTGAACTACATGGAATTTGATTCCCTACCACGGGGATACGTAAGAAGTCTCTTCGATGCTCAAACCCAAAGCCATCATCCTTCCTGATTCTTACTCAGGACACCACATCCCGATGGGATCATGCCACTCCATTCCCCATTCCCCATCAGAGAATTCGGGAAGCCTCCCACACGCTGGCCCCGACATCGGCATTCCATCCAAGGGGTTCCTTAATCTGATCCACTTTAGCTAGTGTTCTGATCAGTCCGATCCATCTCCGCCATACGGTAAACTTGCGGCATACCCTGTGTTAAACATGGGAAGCTAAGGAAAACCCCAGATACATGCCTATGGAATACTATTCCCCGTGTTCGATGTGGGATGCCTCAGGCTTTCGTGCCCTTGAGAAGCCCTATAATAAGGGATAGAAGATAGACATGCCAATCTCTAGTATCAAGACACGCCAGTGATGCCCCCACGTGACTACTCTCTTAACCAAAGGTTGCTGCCCTGACCGGACCCCTTGGAAGATCCTGAAAAAAGCGGCGTAATTAACTGGTGTCCATGAAGATATGGAGCCGGGAAGAGATTCACGAACTACGTCTTAAATCTATGAGGGAGACCCGGACTAGGTGACAAGATCCGAGGAGGAATCCATGAAAGGAAGAACCGACATCCCATCATCCCGTTTCGATCAAGGATCAGACGTCCCTGAATAAGAAGCGGATGTCGCCTACGTTTGGAAAGCGGGAATGTGGGGTAATAGCAGAGCATCCTATGCACGACAGATGCGCGTGCCCCGGCGAAAGCCTCAAAAACACATGTTATAGATTTTTACAATGGGTGTGCTCAGATAGATCTCTAATTCATTGGGAAATGATGATGTTCTTTGGATAATTATATTAGAAGTTATCCATATGGTTATTCCAATTTTTAAGGTTTTGGTATGGGTTCCCCATGGTTTTTATGAGATGAAATTCCAAGATACAGATTTGTTTTATCTATGATTACATTGGGTTTATAATGTTTTTATTGGTCGATATTAGTATCAAATGTCTTGTGATTATTGATCCCAATGACTGTTGACTCTTCTATGTTTACATATTTGATGATCTAGTTATTTATGGGTATGATTTAATTTATGGATCTCTCATTCAATATGATTATGATGTTATACCAATATGCACTCTTATTCCCATTGGTTACATTCAATTATTATTACTTATGTTTAAATTTATAGAGAATTTTATTTCACCCATCTTATGTTTCCCTTCGCCCCATGTGATAAGGAATAAAGTTTAGTGATTTATGTCTATAAATGATTTCATATGGATAATTTAGATGACATTTTATGAATTAATAAAATTTGGGTTAAATGGTAGAAATGTTCATTTGATGACTTGTGAATTGTTTATGTAGTGGTTTCCCTTAATTCTATAAAACTATAACATAATTTTTCATCCAAATTATAAGTGATCAAGGTTTTTGTATTGATATTATAAGGCTTGGATGATAGAAATGTGGTAAAAAATATCAGCATCAAATATGGAAATGTTATATTATAGATTTCAGTATAAGATCCGAGAGTATAGGTATTCTGTTGTTATAATAAAAGTATCAAGAACAACAAAAACTACTTCAAGAGGGCAAGAAAAAAGTGGAATTTTGAGGACTATCCAAGAAACTAAAAACCAACATTCGATTACATAATTTAAAACCACAATATTAACATATAAAAAACATGTTGAACTATTAAAAATGAAATTCATGCCACCCTCAATTTTCTCAAGCTATAAATAAACAACATAGAAATATCAAAGTCATTCTAAATAATGTATTATTGACAAATCAACCTAAAAAATGAAACATTAATCTATATGAATATGTCCACTCAATCCAAATAGATATCCTACATAAAACCGCATAAATAGATTTCATTGAAAATCATATCGTCCTAAAAATCCTAATATAATTGAACAATCTATATGTAATTTCAAAAATAAAAAAAATGGTAATAAAATTGTAAGAATTATAAAAAATGATTGAAATTTATCTTAATATTATAACACCATATGTTTTTCAATGTTATTTAATGAACATAATTCCTCTTCACTTATAGTTTTTTTAGAAATATTCAAGAACCATCCTTTTGTGAAAATAAGAATTCGAGTCATTCTATGTGTCAATGAATACCCAAATGTATATATAACTTTTCCCTAAATAATAAATGTAATGACATTTAGTCATGAATCTTTTTTATATAAAGTCAATATTCATATGTAGGAATAAAGAAAAAATTATATCATTTGTCTTTAATTATTTTAAAATTACCATTATCATCATGCTCATCCTTAGTTTATTTTATGAGGTAATTATACAACTTAATTATTTTATAATTTAACACAACAATGTCTCTTGTATTTCCTATAATTAGGATTGGGTTGTAAAAGAAACATTTTTTCACCACACTCTCAAATGATACATTGAAATAATCATTTAATATCCCTTCTTCATGGCTATTGAGAATGAAAAAATACTCCTATATTCAAAATAATAATAATTTTATAATTTAATATATCCACACACTCATGTCGTCTCAATATGATACGAATATTGATAAAAAAATAATGGTAGATTAACCAGTTTTTTTCAAGGATATTGATATGAAAACTATTTTAATTCATAATATTGGAATCCCAACATTATTTGAGATTCTTACCTTTCATATTTATAAAAAAATTATGATAATATATTTCATTTTAAGTTTGTTCTATTTAATTCTTCGACCTTAAAATGAAATAAACTAAAAAATACTAATAATTCATATAAATATAAGTCTAAAAATAAAATAAAATAACTCACTTAAAATAACTAGCATCAGTAATTTATGAATAGTATATGTCTCTTGCGACATAATGAGTAACGAAAATAATGGCATTACTCAAAAATAAAAATTATTCTCACATTTTCCCAATCAACATAAAATGGAAAATAATTTTTCCTGAGCATAAATTTTTTATTGATCCCATCCATTGTCACTTCATGGGTGTTAGGGGATTAAGGGGTTGTATTTTAGAAGCATCAGAGGTTAAGGTAAAGGTTATGTTGTTTTATGATTTATTTTTATAGTAATTATTCAATTTTGTATGTAAATCAATAATTATTTTGGTTAAATATATATTTTGGATTTTGATCTACATTTTTTGGTGTTTTAAATATTAATTTATGTTCAGAATGAACCTTATGTTTTTTATATGCCATTTGAAGAGGAACCTTACATCATAGAGATTTTCAAATTCTCTAAGCATAAGAGTACTGTGGGGATGAATAAGAGCCATTTTTTATGATTCATTAAGAGTAAATGTATTTATTCAATAGTAATTTGGATATTCATAAGGGTAATATTTATTTATCTAAAAACTAAGAGATTTTGAAAGGGTATGCATAACATTTTTAAGCTAATTTTGAAATAAAGATTATGGGATTTTCGTAAGTATTATTCATTTCATTACAAGAATATAATTTATATAATTTCATTTCATAAGAGTAAAATATGATTTTATATGTGTTTTGTGATTTCATAATAGTAAATACCTTTTTCGTAAGATTCATCTTGGAGTTTGTAACAAACATTAGATTTTCATAAGAATACTTTTAAATTTTTTAATGTTCATTTAGATTTTTGTAAGTGTCCATATAATTATGATATAATATTGTATTTATGTTTTTCATTATATTTTATTAAGGGTATTTCTCAACCATATAAGGGTATTTTCTTATAGAAATATGGAAATAAAATTATTTAAATATTATATCTTTTTTACTTAATCTAGTGCTGTATTTTATTATTTAAAATAAAATGTAAAATCATTAAATCTATAATTATTGGGATTTTTTATAAAAATAAAATAATTTACCTTTATAAGAATTGTATATTATTTTTAAGAAGTTATAATTTTGTTATGTAAGTATGAATATCATGAACTATTTAAATATGAATTAATGATAGTTAAAAATGTTTTTAGGAATGAATAACTTGAATGATAATTGTGTGATGTGGTTTATGTTATTTTAAAAATTGGAAAATTACATTATTCATTTATTATGTCATTATTAATCTTGGGAAATTATAATTTAACACTTCATGTTCATATTTCCCCTATGAAAATTATGTCCCCATTCCTTGTGATTTTTAGGCCAACATCCAACTTTTCATTTCCATTTCCCAATGCAGGTAGTTGTGAAGCATCAATTCAATAAAGTGGATTCAAGAACTAACTATTCATTTATGTAAATTTTTGGACTATCATGTTTCTAATTATATAGATTAAATATACATAATTTAAATTAATGAAAATAACATATGTAATAATATAATTGAATGACAAATTTATGATGTTCCTAGAGAGGTGTTGAGCCACTGAGATGGTGGGTTAAATTTGTGATGATGTTCAGATTTCTTACTTGTTTTTAAATTAACCATTGTTTAAATATTAGGATATGATCCACTATTATGATTACTTAACCTCCATCGAATACAGTAAAAATAAATAGCATTGGAACAAATAATTTTAAAAGTTTTGGTCTAAATGTGAGCGTACTCTTGATTGTGGTTTGTTAGACTCCCCCATCATAGATTCTCCACTCTAATAACAAGAGGATAAAACATGCATACCATTACTAGAATAGAGTCACACAATGAATTCTCAAGTCCCATTGGAGTAGCAGTTCCACCTTTCTTACAAAAAAGAATATTACAAACAACGCATGGAATATCACTTCTAAATGTTAACTGCTTCTTTGAATGTTGATAGAGATATTTATTTTGTGCCATTAAGATACAAAAAATATCTTATGATAAAATTTTTAAGAAAATTGATGAACTCATTAATCCTCAATATCATTCTTTTGATTTCTAAATCATATTACACAAACATAGTCTGTGATATAACCCTTAATTACATAAAATTATTTTCACATAGAACATTTATATTCTTCCATACTATTTACAAAAATTTTAATACTTCTCTAATTGATATCTGAATTAAGTGAGATAAATAATTTTTTTTGAAAAAAATACTCTACCTATTGGTGATCAAACATTAATCAATAAATCAACCCAATACTTATACCGATATATTATTAGTTAATCAAGTAGTTAACATATGTTGATTTTTTAAAAAGTATTAATCACTTTAAATTTGTTTCATTATATGTGTAACCATAAGATTTATTTCCTCCCTCCAAAGAATGTATTAAAATCCACATAAAATATATTTTGTTGATTATCTATATATATTTATCACGAAAATGAAAATCAATACTATATAGAAAAATCATCTTCAATGAAAACATCTTGAACTTGTGGTTCTAAAATCACATTCCATTGTCACATACATTAAATTTATTCACCACAAACACTAATAGAATTTTAAGTATAATATATTTTGAGCATCATGGATCATAAAAAATTACACTATAAAGAACCATATATATGAATAATCTGTATTTAATGTGAATTTGTTTTTCTAATATTGTGATACACGAGCCAACCGTAAACAACATGTTCAGGGAATTCTATCATTTTCATCTATGTTGTATTTTCCCCACAAAATATTATTATCAGAATATATTTTCAGGTCCTTATGCTGGATTCGACATCTAAAAATAGTTATTCTTAGAATGTGTTCATGAGAACACTGTTCCATGACATCATAATATTAAATTTTCCATCCAGTTAACCTTAATTAAGGTCATTCACATAGGGACATCAACACATTCTGAAAGCAATTTCGTAAACTCATATTATTAAAAATTAATGTTCAGGATACTCATCTATTCATCCACAAACCACTTTTTATCATATGATATTTTTTTCACAAAACATTATTCATCTAAAATGAAATGATATTCTAATATAATTTTCATCTGAAATGCATTAACCATCACATAAAAACTAAAAGTCTTCAAATAACCTCATGTAATTTTAAATTTTTTCAATAATCACTTCATATAATTTGTATCTTCGAATATATGTTCAATAATGTCTTCAACCCATCATTGAAATAAAATTATACTCTCTGTAAAATATTACATATCCATTTTTTAGACTCCTAGCAAGTTAGGTTTTTCTTGCATGGAAATCAAGACCCTCTTCAGTTCCGTGGTCATAAAACCTTTTTTAGAGAAGGGATTAATTTATCAGAGGAAGAAGGAAATCTACCACCTTGATTGGATAGGTCGTATTCAATTGATCGATTGGATCTGAGGAACATGATATGTACATATGATTTCAAAACCATTATAACAGTACCCACATCCTTGTGACCGACATCGTGAATTCTCCCAAATGCTTTCGGCTATATTAGATAATTGGGGATCATTTTTTCATCAAGTGTTATACTAAGGATAGTAACTAGTGTCACTTCATAAACACTGTGGATTCAGTACTATAGGCTTATGACCCAAACTATGTACACCTATGAGCATTTTCTCTATCGGTCATGTGCATGGGCTTGCTGTATTATGTGATCCCCTTATACATGGGTCCACTCTTGTGTGACTATACATGACCCACTAACTAAATAGTCACTATGTGGCCTCCCTAGAAGATTCTCCTTTGGAGGATAACCCATTGGGTCCCTGTAAATATGGTTGAGGACTATCCTTGGGTTCTTGTTTGGTTGGCTCCCAAACTTGTTTGTAAAACACCTATAGTTATCTAAGTGAAAATACCACCTTATAGTAAAATAAATTACTGTCCAATAAAATGAAATCCAAACTTTTAAAGGTATACAATTTTAGTAAAAATTGATAAATCTTTTTAGCACATTTCTTCATTCATTATAAATTAGTTCATTAAAAGAAAATGTTATCTATGAAGAATTTTCTGAAAGTGGCATCTAATTTGATTATATGGACCCTTAACAAATATCTAGGAATCAAATTCATCCAAAATCACAATACACATATTGAAAAAATATTAACCACACATAAAACACTTATTTTAACCAATGTACCCCTTTTTATTTTTTCATTAGTATCCCATTACATAAAATTCAATATGTGTGTGGGTCGCCATTACACTCCTTTATGAAAAGGGTAAGTGGGGTCATTTTATCACATATTTCTTATCAAAACCACTTCTATTATTTTTAAAAAAATAATCGATACCACATGATACATGTAGTATAACCATTAGTTAACCACCTCTATGTATACATGGATGTAACTAGTGGTGAAAATAAGAGAGATATAACCAAGGTTATGTAAACTATAAATTAATTATCAAGCCATGTGAAATAAAGCTCAGAATATTTAAAATGTGGAGTTGAAAAAGACATGAAATACATGATCTTGTGAATTATTTATCAAACACATCTGGAATTTTTGGTGCACAAGAAAAAAACCCCCTTTGTCTCAGTAGTTCACGAATTAAGAAATTCCCTTCAATAAAAAAATATTATGAAATATGAGATTCTGAATGGATTACTCAATCCTCATAAAGGTTTTTGCTCAAGATATGCATTAAATTTAGTCATCCTGGAGTTAAATGAGATCCATGAAGAACAAAACTTCTCCTAAAATTCCCTACATACTTCCACAAAACATGTAAAATGATATAAAAAATGTGAATACCTCATAATATTATATATGTTAGAGGATAAGGCTTAACATGATTTTTTATCCATAGCTCTAACATATCTCTCATAGAATTAAATTGGTGAAAATATATACAATCGACTATTTTATTGAAATTTATTCTAGCTTGATATCTCCACTTGCCACCATTTCTTTGACAAAATGATACCTGATATAAATATTTTTGTATCAATAATTTTCAAATGTATTTTTAGAAAAATCAATACCACATTGATTATAACATGAAAGTTTTCATGGTCACTTATTATTAATTTTCAAATCATCCAACTATACTTGAATCTGAATCATCTATCTATATGCATGTGTAGCTGTAACACGTTCATCTTTACCTTTGATTAGCGTTATTATATTCTTATTCTTTATAAATAAACTAATATAGCCTTATACTAGAAATAAGGCTCCACCTGAAGATGATATTTTATCAATAAAAACACCTACCCAACTAACAACATTTAATCCCTATAGTTTAAAATATATAAGTTTTATTTGTCGATACCATGGTTTAAAGTTAATTTTACACGTATCAAAATTCTTTTAGAAGTTTACAAGTGAGACACTTTATGATCGCTCTAAAATATGTAAAAAGATTCATTTCATAAGTTATATATTTCTTTTATGCAGTTAGATACTGAAAGAATTCAATAATTCAACTAATTTCATTCAGGTTAACACTAATTTTAAATTTATCAATGTATTATTTGGTTCCAAGATAAATTGGAGTTGAAATTTATTTTTCACTCTCCATTCGAAATAATTTCAACTATTCCCATGTATATTTTTCCTATGATAGAAATATGGAATTTTTTTCACAAATATAAATCCCAAAAATTTTTCTTCTAACCAATCATGGGAATCTACTATTTTCATTTCATTTTCATAGAAAAATATTCAAAGAGGAATTCCTTGTCATCAGAAAATATGATTTCATCCACTTAAACAATGATTATAAAGTAACTTTGAATGTTTTTATCACACAAATATTACAATCAACATTACATTTTACAAAAAATAATATCCCTTTAAAAACAATATAAATTGGAATGCCAATCCCTAGGGTCATGTTTCAAACCATATAAATCATTCATCAATCATCATACAATAAATCCTTTGTTGTATAAGAAAAAACATTATGGTTGTCTAATATATACTTCTACTGCAGGATTATCCTTAAGAAATGAATATTTCACTTACATTTGACAAAATATAAAATGTTTTTGTATAGAAACTACCAAGAAAATATTAATACATTCCAGTTTTGTAATGGTGAAAATGTTTCTTTAAATTCCATTCCTTTCATTTGAGAATATACTTTTCCAACCAACCCCATTTTTTATCTTGACACTTCTCCTTTATCATTTATATTATTTTTTAAAACCCACATGGATACAATAACAATTTATTATAACTTGATATAGTAAAATATGTGGAGTACTTAACAATATGGTAAAATTTTTCATTCATAGCTTGTATCCACTCATCATGCCAAACTATTTCTACCATTATGTCGTTCAATTTTAGAAATAAGTGTAGTTTGATATTAATTTCACAAAAATCATATATTTTGAACTGGATACTCTTGAAATCCAAGGATATTATATTATCCTACAGGTTTCTTCAGTTTTCTTCCATTTTATATTATTTTCATTAGCTTCATATTCATCCCTGGTATGCTTAGAATCAATAAAAAAAATATTCCTTTGCTAGTAAATTCACTGTTCTTATATTTCATTTCCCAACCAATTTCTACTGAATCTACTGATTCTATATCAACTGTGATATCTGATTCATTCCTGTTTACCAAAAAAATTTACATCACTAAATTCAACTAACTTGTGCATTTATTTTTTCCAACATCTATATCAACTTCTATTACATATATAACCTATGATAATTCTCTCCTCGACATTTTCCTAAAATTTTCATAGATATATATTCTTAATATTAATAATGAATGGGATTACAAAAATATAATGTATTTAATACCTTTATTTTATTGTAACACGTTTTATATTTTACATTTTCTGTTTCAAGTATCAATAGACATATGTTCTATATATGAATAACAGTACATATAGGTTCTCTAGAGAAATATTTTTAGTTGTAGTATTCATCTCACATAGTCCTTACTGTCACTCCTACTTTTCTTTTATATCATTAATCTACTGCATTTTTTTGTTCAATATATAGTGTGAAATACAAATTCTTTATTCTATGTATGGAAAGATAAATTTCAAAAGCATCAAAAGTAAACTCCTTACCATAATCCGATATCAGTTTATTAACATAGCAACCAATCATTTTCCCATATTTACTTTAAAATAATTATCATTTTCATTGACTCAAACTTGTGTTTGATAAACAATAAATTTGTTAATATATTAAAATAATAAATAAATGAAATGAAATATAGATCACATGTGGAATAATTTTTTCACATTGGACCACATCAGTCATTATGAATAAGTTCAAGGGATCTAGAAGATAAAATACCCACCCCTTTGTGTGAACATTGATATAAATTCCCTTTTGCAAAGGTTTCACATATTTTATACCTTTCTCTATTTACAATAGTAAAATCTCTCAAAATATCACATATCATAAGTTTACTTATACTCCATTAACCGCGATGTCCAATACTTCTATAACAAAAAAAATCCATCTTTTGAACTCAAGTGAGATTAATTAATAGAATCAAAAATTTGAAATTGAATACTATTTTTTTCATTGATTGATAATTCAGTTATCCAAATTTCTTTTGATGATTCTTGTATCCTTTTGGAATGATACCAAATAAAAATTGTCAAAAATTTGTATGACACTATATAAATTCTTCTTCATCCCTTCAAAAAATAACCTATTATTATACATTAGATTTTGGTCTTCAACCCTTTCTTTTCCAAATAACTTAATTTTTGGGAAAAAATCATTTAAAGTGTTTAATGTACCACCTTCATGATTCACAATGTTTCTTATAATTTTCTTCCCACCTATCTGTGTGATGAACATCAACTATAAAAAATCACTGACATAGTATTTCTACTCGATTTCAAAGAAAATTGAGTACAATTTTATTTTTTTTCATTCATTTTTTGTACTCAATTTACAATCTCCACATTGGATGTTTCATCAAGGAAAATACACATTATCATTTTATCAATATTTACTATCTAATCACATCTTCTATATAGTTATTATAAATATTAATTTTTTCCATATAGGATGAATTCTTCATAACTTCTTGCTTACTTTGAAAATTTTCTCTCTTTTTCTTAGAATAGCTCCCCCTTAGTTCTTGTTTTATCTCTTATTGGGAAATGTTATAAAAACAAAAATATGATTTTTTTCCAAAAAACACCCCAACACCATAATTTTTCTCTGATCTTTGATCATCCCAAGTCATTATATACATGTCCTGAAGATTGTTTTAATTTTATTTACAAATAAAAATATTATCTTTGTTCTGTAAGAAAGGATCCTTAAAGAGAAGTTATTTATTCCTTTGATTTATAAGTTGATTTCCCACTAGCCTTCATGATCCATACTTGTCTATAAATTATTTTTGGGCCTTCATTATTCGATATAATAGACTTATTTTGATATTTTTAGAGTACTGAATTAAAATTTTTTAACCTATATTTCTCCATTTTGTGATGATTCTTCCTTGATCTCAAAAACCACTATTTAGTATTCTCTATTATTTTTTAATCTATTAGGAACATAAAAATAATTAGACCAAAAAAACAAATTTTCTTCTTCTTTGATATAATTTTTTTCTTCATGGACCTTTAAAAAGGTTTAAATTTCATCCACATTCATTTTGTGTCTTTAGATCTCTTCAACATAAAGAGTCCCTTTCATTGAAAATTCTTCATTTTCCTCAGTTATCTTTTCTTTTTAATTCAATTATAGTCTCTTATCATTATTGGAAATTTTAAATTTCTCATGAAAAGATTCCAATTCAATTTTTATCATGTTCTCTTGCTCGTTTCATTCGCATTCATCAACTTTACTTCTAGGGGAGTCAAACCCTTTTCCACATAAACCATAAAGTTAGTTTCATCATTAGAATGGATTTTTTTTGTGGAATTTTATTCCTCTTACCATATCACAAAATTTATTCTTTTACATATAAATATTTTTTTATTACTTCTATCAAATCTAGTTTTTCCATTTTAACTCTTCATCCATTAAATTTTATCTTAGATCTCATCAACATTCACAGGTTCGATAATTTTTTTTTCAAATAATTTATTAAAAAATATCCAATTTTAATTTTATTGTAAAACCTTGGTGGTAATTAACCTTTACCCTTAATATTTTCCTTCTTGAATTTTTTTTATAATATTTCATTTTTTATAATCTTTATCTTCATTTTCATCATCAGATTCACTTGTTTCTAACATTTTGTTAACTCTGGTTTTTGTCTCCCTCATTGACTCAAAACCCACCATATTTGATCATATTTTTAAGGACTATGATCATTGAAATTTCATATGAAATTAATATGTTTTTTAATTCATCAATGGTATGTTTATAACTATCTTCCAAAGAAGATGTTTTGGGATCAAACCTACTAAGAAAATTTCTCATAATTTGTTTAACAATAGTTGAATCTTCTAGATTTTATCCAAAACACAAAATATTACAGATAATATAATTGAATCTTGTGAACTAGTCATCAATATTTTTCTCTTCACCCATATTGGTATATTAAAATTTTAACCTCAAAATTTCTAATTTTTCCTCCTTGAGTTTCATGATTCCATCATAAATATTTTCAAATTTATTACAAACTTCATTGTTATTTTTTAGTAATATAACCATTCTGAAATATTTTTCTGAAAGAGCCATGAAATTTTCAATTTTTTTTTCAATAATCAAATATATTTCTATTATAAATAAAATTCATTAGATAAATTTCATTGATTGGTTAGAATATTATAGTAATTGTATTTTCAACATCAATAAAATGCGATAGAAGATAGAGAAACATCATTTTCTTCCAACTATGATTGTTATTTCCATTCAAATTTGGATCATAATTTTTATATAAATAATTCATATCATCCATTTTAAGTAAATAGTTAAATATGAGAGAGTTAATCATCTGCTAAAACCAATTAATGTTCCCAGGGATGTAATTCACAACTAAGAGGGGGTGTATTAGTGGTTATTTTTACAAAAAAAATTTCTTTTGAAATAAAAATATATTGACATGTTTGGATATAATCCACACTTATGGTTACTAATCCTCTCCAAAATTATGTAAAAATTAATATTATTGGAAAACACTAATTTTACATGTTTTGATCTCAATGTGATCCAAATCCTTACTTTGATATGTCAGACTCCCTAATCACTAATTTTCCACTATAATAAAAACAGGTTATGTCATACATGTATTCAATATAATATAGTCACACTATAATTTCTAGATTCCAACTAGAAATATATTTTCACACTACCTGACCTAAAAATGATTTAAAATGAAAGAAATATCACTTATGAAAGTCAAATTTTTCTTTAACAATTGAAGAAAATATTTATTTTGAGCCATCGAGATTAATAAAATGGAATAATATCACGTTCTGAAGAAAACAATTCAATAGGTTATTCATCATTATTTGAATTTATATTTCTAAAATGTATTCTAATAATATAATATAGATAATAATCATTATGTACATAAACTAATTATTGCATATCATATTTGTTTTATTACATATTGTTTGCATCAAATTTAGTTACTTCACTAACCAGTATCTTCAATAAAAGTTTCAAATAATTTTTTTAAAAATATTATCTAGACTTTGGTTCTCATGCATTAATTTGGGAATCAATGAAATATTTATAAGAAGAAAATTACTACTAAATAAATCAATTACGACATAGAAAATATACAGAATGGGGTAAGTAGTTTAAATCAGTTCCATTTTACAAGAATCAAAAAATTTGTTTCATCATTCCACAAAATGTATTGATATCTATATTAAATATAATTTGTGTTTGATCTATCTTCACATTGAATAAATTATAATCCATCCCACCAAGAGAATCATCTGCAAAGCAGCATCCATGAACTCATGGTCCTCATAGATTTTTCCATTATCACATACATTGAATTTATTCACCATAAACACTCACCAAAAATATTTTATTATGTTTTTTTGCATACCATGAATCATAAACACATACACCGCCAATAAATATCTCCTAAAATAATATTCATTTAATGTGGAATTATTTATTTCAATTATTTTTATGCATCATTCCACCACAAAGATTAAATTCTTTGAATACAATCACTTTCATCTATCTTGAAGCATATCTAAAAAATAATCTTCCCATAAAATTATTAATGTGTGCATACTGAATTCCCCATTCCAATAATTTTCTTATTAGCATATGTTCACGTTATGATGCTTCCTTTCGCACATAGCATTTCATTTTTATGTAGTTCACATAATTAAGCTCATCCACCTAGGGGCTTCACCGCATACTACATGGATGTATATAAACTCATCAAATTTACAACGATTCATCCGTGTACTCATTTATTCAATTGAAAAATAATCTATATAATATGTGGATTTTATTTTCATGTTGAATTATCCATCCACAATTCGTGCATTTTTCATTGAATTTTCATTTATAGAGAATGCACCTTATATTACTATCAGTCAGTCTATTAACCATTTATCGCAAAATAAACATATAAATTTGTGAGCGGAGCATATCATTCTTATCTTCATATGGAAGTACTCTCATTTAAATTGAAAAACATAATAATTGTGACGTCTCAGGCCCGAATTCCACTTAACGGGTTCCCTAATCATGATGGGCTACATGGCCTCAAGTGTATCTTCCTAAATGCCAGAGGCTGTCGACTAGCAATGAGGAACTAGGGTTTTTCTGTGGGAAGTCTATGACCTCATTAGTTGACTCAAGCATGGATAAATTAATATAATGGAATATTAAATAGTATAATAGATATAAATAATAGAAACAGTAGAAGAAACTAATGAAATAGGTAAACACGAATAATAATAATTGTATCAACTTAGACAATAAAGATGTAATTTCATGTTACTAGATAATTGGAAAGCATGGATACAAGATATCATGCATAACATGTTCATTGAGTAAAGGAAAACATGACTACTCCAAGAATCTTGATATACAACATGGTAATCTTTAATCAAGCTCCATTTTATCAGTATACGATCAAGTGTTAGAAGCTTAATGCTTCGATTTTTTAATACCTACATCCATGTAATATACTCCGAGTACCAATCTATGCTCGTAGAGGTTCTAAGATAAATCTCAGTGGGCCACCACCAATGGTGAATATAACATTTGTCCCGTGTAATGGGATATAGCAGTGTGCACGCATACATATATAAGTTAAAGAAAGTAGTACAATATAACTAAATAACCAAGTACATGCTTCAGACCTTGACTACGAACCGAACCTATAACCAGCTCATTAATTAATCAATTATCATTTATTTTTAATAGGTCACATGAGGCATTGTCATCACTAACATTTCCTCATGATAGTATAAAAAGTGATGGTCCTAATATCTAACAAGGAATCCTGATAATGATATCCGGTAAGGGAGTCCTGGGGTAATTAAAAAGGTAACATAAATCTCAATGAATGATAACTCAGTAGTATCTGATTCTAGATAAGGGGTAAGAGTGTAATCCAAGGATCATTATCCAAAGATTTCCAACATAAGGCTTCTACTGATTCCTTGGAGATCGACCAAGGTAAAACAGGGCTATGAAAAGACAGGGACCAATGGGCTTTCCCCATGGCACCTACTACTCAATATTAGATCGAAGGAGTGCATTCGAGTTATTCTGTAATAAAGAATAGAACCCTATGGTTGTATACTTTGAATCCAAGGAATAGAAAATAATCAGAGTCTAGTTGGGTATCAACTTAATAATAGTATATCCTTGAATCGGAATGGGGTTCCTGAGACCCAATGTATTCTCCTCTCAGAATCCAAGGATAGCATGAGTTAGTCCTTTCCTATTTGATATTATAATCATATAGTAATTAATTTGGTTCATGTCTATCCTTCCCTTAGTGTGGATAGGTAAAGTAGAGTTGAAACCATTTATTTATTGGTCCAAACCTTGTCTCTCATTAGTTTTGATAGTCTATGTAGCATTGCAACCATTTAATCAAGTATATTTTAGCCATTAATTATTATTCAATTATTAAGGTTCACTCTACTAGCTTCAATAAACATGGATATGGATGCTATGGACATGTAACCTTTATTCAACCTCTTTTTATTAAGTATATCTTATATACGTATTATACTTTCCATTTCACAGTTCACATTTCACTTTTAATAACCATTCAGAAGCACTTTCCTAAGTCAGATCAAGTGGTGAGAATATATGGTACCTACCATTATAAAATTCTCTATAATAAAATGTCATTAATTATAAGAGGGCTCACCTTTAGTATGGTCAAGAAAACGAACACCCAAACAGTGGCTCAAACGTACTGAAACACCAAAAACTCAATTATGGTATAACCATCGACATGTGGTGGACTGAGTTTTGGGTGTAACCAATAACAATTTATCCCATAATTGGAAAGGGAATAATCATAAAATTATAACAATTATAATCATGGAATGTAAATTTAAGAAATGGTTTCAAATAAACTGGGGTTCCCCACACAAACATTCCAAAAACAATGAACTTTAGGAATGAGTTATAGACTCCCCCTCCCTGACCTCAAGGTTGTACGACCCTTCTCCTCTGATATCAGCCCTTGATTTTCCTTGGATCAGATTAGATCTAATAAAATAAATGAAAAAATGGTTAAGAGTGAAATAGAATAACAATGGCTAAAGAGGACTTGAGTACATACCGTTGTGCATCCAATGCGATGAACAGAAGCTCGATTGATGTCGGGTGAAGGAGGTATCTTAGTCTTAATCATTGGCCTTAAAAAAGATGCAAATGGATGAAAAAGGAGAAAAATCTTGTTAGTTCTTGGAATCAGAGGAAGGGAAAATAATAATAGGTCATTGAGGGTGTTTTGGAAAATTTACACAGGTTTTTATCGTGAGTATGGTTTTTATGCATGGTTTTTCAAACCGTGCAAGATGGTTCTACCCCAAAAGTCTTCCTCCGCACGGTTAGAAAAAATCGTGCACCATCCATGTATGGTTACCTAGGAAAAATGGTTGTTCACATAGTTTGGATACACAACCATGCACCAACCATGTAAGGCACCACTGTCCAAAAAAACTCTCCGCACAGTTTACACTAACCCATGCACTGAGTCAATTTTCTCCAAAAGGATGGGTACCGTGCTACAAACAAGACTTGGAAACCCTCCAAACCTTTACTAACTCATTAGGCATCCCAATTAGGTAAAAAGTAATGATTTAGGAAAAATATTAAAGGATCTATACCTAAGTGAAAAACCTTGTTCTTACAGTCTTCCCCCCTTAAAATAATTCACCCCTAATATCTCCTTCTTGAGGTAAGGAAACACTATTTGGGAAAAACACTGCCCACTGAGCATGTACATCAGCTACCATCTCCCAAGCCTCATCCTATACTCATCCATGCTTTCAAAGCTCCCATACGAGATAGAAATACTTGTCTCAGAGAGCCTTCATGCTTCGGTCAACAATGCGTACTGGATATTCCCCAAATGTTGCATAGAAATCTAACCCAACTTACTTGGGATCAAAGTTACGACATGGTTCATCATTGTATTGAAGAAGATGTGAGACATGAATGATGTCATTCATCTCACGATACCACTTAGGTAGTAGAAAATGATAAGATACTAGCCCGAATCACTCATGAATCTTGAACGGCCCGACATAAGGAGGCGATAACTTTCCCTAGTTTCTTAACCATATATGCCCTAACCGAGGTGATACCTGAAGAAAAAAAAGATCACCAGCCTCGAACTCAATAGGTCCTCAATGGCGATCGACATAATATTTCTGTCTAGACTGAGTAGTAGTCATAGGCTTCCTGACCAGTTGGACCTGCTCTAAAATCTCCTAAATAAGATGAGGACCTAGTAGGGATTCCTCAGCTACCTCTATCCAGCACAAGTGTGAATAGCATATCCTACAATATAAGGACACAAAACGATCCCTCCTAACCATCTCTCGAAAACTTTTTTTATAAGAGTACTCAATGAGAGAGATATGATTCTCCCAAGAGCCGCCAAAATCCTGGACGCATGCTCATACTATATCCTATAATCATGTATTTTCAGTTTTGATTGTCCATCAGTTAGAGGGTGAAAAGACGTGATTAACATCACCTAAGATTCCATATCATTTTTCAAACCCTTCTAGAACTATGAAGTGAAACAAGCATCCATATCTGAAATGATAGTATACATAACCCCATGTAGACCTATGAATCTCAATGACATATAGTATTCTGAATTCCTCAACATGGAATGTATTCTAAATAAGAATGAAGTTGGATGTTTTTTTTAGTGGGACAACGAATACCCAAATAGTATCGCTACCCCTTGGTGTGATAGGTAAGAAAACTATGAAATCCAAAGTAAAATATTCAAATTTCTATTCTGGGATTGGATGCGGGTGTAATAAGCTTATATGTGCATAGTGATCTGCCTTCACCTGCTGACAGGTGGGACACCTAGTGATGAAACTTGCAATCTAATGTTTCATCACAGGCCACCAATACTAGTGTCACATATCTTTATACATCATCGAGATGCCTAGATTAACTACCCAATGGGAAGCATGGAACATTTTCATCAACTCCTCTCTCACATCTGTAGGAATCCAGATTTATCCATGTAGAAAAAAGACATCATCTCTTAACACAGACCAATACAGAGTTGGGTTATCTCTTGATATACTCTCATAGAGAACCAAACCATTAAGATCTAAAAGTTTCCTACTCTTCACCTTCTCATGGAGGGAAGAGGTAACTTTTAAGGCTGATAGGTAAGACTTCTTCTGACTTTCATGAAACTATAGATGATGTTTAGAAAAGAGGGTTATTAACTCCCAGCCATAACTAGATTCATGTACGACTTTTGATTGAGTTTTCAGACTCAGTGAATCAGTGACCACATTTCCCTTTCCAAGTGTATAGGAAAGCTCAAAATCAATGTATTTTATATACTATACCCATATTCACTATCGAAGGTTCAAGTCACACTGAGAAAATATATGCCTCAGTATCAAGTGATCTGTATACACCCCAAAGTGCTCACCCAACATATAATATCTCCAGTGACTTAAGGTATGGACAAATGCTTCTAGATCAAGGTTGTGTGTTGAGTAATTTCTCTCATTAGGCCTCAAATACCAATATTTGTATGCAAATACTTTGTCTTCCTACATCCACACTTCTCCCATGCCAATTCTTGATGCATCGTAGAAGACGATATAACTGTTACCTAGTTCTGGAAGAATCAGACTCTCCCTTTCATCTCTTAAAAAATATTATCACATGCTTCTGAACATTTTACCTTGACACCCTTCTTTGTATGACCAATAATAGGTTCATCAAGATGAGAAAAACCTTGTATGAAGTGCTTTTAATATCCAACGACCCCTAAGAAACTCTTAATATCGAACACATTTTTAGGTTATTCCCATGAAACTATAGAACTAACCATTTTAGGGTCAATAGATACTATTTATTCTGAAATAACATTAACCAATATGTTCACCTTACTGATATAGAAGTTTCACTTAGAATGCTTGGTATAAAGCTGATGCTCACTCAGTGTACTCTGAATGGTCTCAAGATGTTTTTCTTGGCCACTACGAGTGTGAAAATACCCCAAGATGTCAATCATAATGACCACTAAAAGAGAATAAAAATAGAGATAGAGGACTATATTTATGAAATCCAAGAAAACAGAAGGCATGTTTGTAAGACCAAATGAGATAATGAGATACTCATACAGACCATACCTACTATGAGAAGTTATATGAGGTTTGTCTGATGGTCTAACTTGCACCTAATGATAACCCGATCTGAGGTCGATCTTAGCAAACACATTTTCTCCTCAGAGTATGTCAATGAGATCATCTATTCAAAGAAGTGGATACCTATTCTTGACCATTAGCTGGTTCAACCATCTCTAATCCATGCATAAATGAACTGTTCCATCATCCTTCTTAGAAAAAAGCAAATGTGAACCCCAAGAGGATGTAATTGGATATATAAATCCTTAGGCCTCTAAGTCCCGTATCAATTTTGTGAGAACTATAAGATCATTAGGTTCCATCCTTTACATAGGAATGGAATATAGAGCTACTCCTAGAACAATCTCTATTGTAAAATCTACCTCTCTCTTAGGAGATAAGATAGAAACTCCATCCAGAAATACTTCCCTGAAATGATCAAATACCCAACAAAAATTACTTTATAGAAAAACCAGATCCTCCATTAAAATATTTTCAATTTAGGCGGTCAATCCACCTATCTGATGATGCTTCGGTCTAGCTCTTCTAGCATTGACATCCCACTGACCTTTAAAAAGAAAACTGCTGCATTTAGTTGATGTAAAAGAAACCCTACAGCGATAGTAGTCTACAGAGGTGTGATAGTGGACTAACCAGTCAATCAATAGAATAAAATCGAAGCCCATCTTTTCAAGAACAAGGAGAATACATAAGAAAGGTCAACCACCGAACTTGAAGGGACAGTCTTAACACTGGCGTATGCTGTCTGTCTGTATTCCCAACGGTGTATCGAGGGTCATTACACCATTTTGATACTTTTCCTCTAGTCATAGAATTTCCACGATAGATATTGAAATAAAATAGTTTGAATCACCTATATCAAATAAAGAGGAGACACTAGTTGAGGCTACTAGAATAGTACCTCGTACTGTAGATGGTCCTATAGCCTGATCCTTGGGTATCAATTGTAAATCATGCAACTCTCCTGATCCACAGACCTGTGCAATAGATGGAAATCCATGATCAAGACTACTCTATTGGAGTTGATGGTGATCAGGGATCAGACTACCATGGAAATGAAATTCTACTCATCCTGACCTACTGATGCTACACCAACTACCTGCCTGACGCTGCGCAAAAAAAAAACTCGCACCTGAAGGTGGAGTAGAAGCTAATCCCTTTCCACTGGAAGCGGGTGTAATGGTCCATCCAAAGCGCTAATGATGACCCATTCAACCGAAATCCCCAAACTCTTTAGGTTCTCTATCACAGTATGGTTTTTTATGCCTTGGGTTTCCACACTAATTACGCACTACATACCTATAAAATGATATAATCTGGCAGCCATTGTGCTAACAAAAAGTCACTGGGGAACGTTTCCTGCCACCGAAAGAACAATAGGCCTGACACAACATTGATCCTTTAAACTCAGTACTCGCCCCATACCTCAAGTTATTCTCGGTTATAAGGGCCTTTTAAACTATTGAATAGAAGTTAGGAAGTAAAAATACATTCACCGAAGTTTGTATGGCGTACTGGAGCCCATCCTGAAAATTTCTAGCATGTGAAAGCTCAAAACCTACTAGAAGTTTTGCAAAGCACTGTAAATCAGGGAAACGTTCTGAATATTTCATAACTAAAATATAACCCTTCTCAAGATGCAAGAACTCTCTTTCTCTTTCATCTCTCAATGACTGAAGAAATAACTAATCATATAAGGGATTTCTGAAGTGAACCCATAGCATTCCCTAATGGCGATCGTCCTTGGTAACGACATCCCACAAACTCTTGGATGAATCCCAAATCATGTATGTAGCAAGGGTGAATCTCCAATATATAGGAACATCCAAATTCTTAAAGTTAGACATCATGGCCTCTAGGTAAGACTCAGTAGCCTAAGAATAACCATCCCCTGAAAAAGTTGGAGGAGGATGCTGCTGGAACTCATGGGTCAGATCAGCCAGCATTGGTGAAACCCCTGGAGCACAGATCAATGAATGAACCATACATAAGAATCTATCATGGACATGGGAATTAGTTCCCAAATAAGGTAAATCAGGTGGTTCATTAAGTGGTACTCTTGTAAGCAAGGCTGGCGGCTCAGGGCCCACCCTGTCTGGAGAATGGTTGTCACCACCTTCCTGGGGAACAACACGAGGAAGTCATGGTAGCATTGGTCTACCAATTCCAAACACATGCCTTAGTACAAGAATTGAATCCAAACATAGCAATACTAACAGAAAATGATTGTAATAAAACTCATTACCCAAGGCATACAACCTAAACTAACCTATTTGATGACTAGGTATTGGTAAGTTCTCAAGTGTAAGTTTTATGTCATTTTGCAGTTAATTTCTAGGTTCACTTATTTACCTTTCATAAACATAACATTAAGGTATAAGGTTGTGAAACCAATTCAATTTTTATTTTAGGATTAAATTTATAATGGAGAGTCATTTCATATAAATTAGTGCCCATACACCTATCACCAGAAACGAAACCAAATTACTTATAGCATAATGGAATGACTGGGTAAATTACTCATCCCATCCCATGATGTCCCAAAAACCTCATGAATAGAGACAAAAATCACAAAATCGAATCCAAAGTAATAAAATTTCAACCAACTATCACAACATCACATAGAAATTACAGGCATATCAAGCATTGAAATGCAGTGAAATGCACCAATATGGCATGGAAATATGCATGACATGGGAATTCTAGGTGCCTATAATGATGCATGTAGATATACTCATTGCCCTCATATCATAGGGCCAATAATGAAATAAGATCCTTAAATAGAGGGAATAATCCACAACACCACATAGCATGTGTCACCGAATGGTGAAATAATATCAACTGTAATTGGAAAAGGTAGAATAACAATTCCATTTTTGGTAACATGGCTATACCTCAAACATGGGTTCGTGACACCTAAGCCATAAATATGACCACGTCCCTAGAATTAATATTCTCTAATCTACTGACTCAAAATAGTATTGCAAGAAATGAATCCCCTTTAATATAATATTAGGATTTCTCATACCCAGATGCCGCTTAACGGGTGCCCCGAACTCGATGGGCCACATGGCCTCAACCACATCTTCCCGAACACCCGAGGCCAGTGACTAGAAACGAGGTTCTAGGGTATGTCTATGGGAAGACTATTCCATCATTAGAAGATTGTGGAAAATCGAAAAGAATATAATGGAATAGTAAATAGAAGAAGAAATATAAATAAGAGATACATTATAATCAACTGATGAAATAGATAAACGAGATTAACAATAACTGTATAAACTAAGAAAAAAATGATGTAATGTTATGTCACTATAAAATTGGAGAACATGGACAAAAGATATCATGGATAACATGGTACACATGTAAAGGAATAAAATGCTACTCTGTGAATCCCAAGATCCAACTCGCTCATCTACTATCAAGCTCCATCCAATCCTTACACAATCATGTGTTGCAAGCAGAATGCTGCTATTTGTCAATACCTGCAACCATGTAATCTACTACTAGTACTAATCGGCACCAGGAGAGGGTGTGAGATAAATCTTAGTGGGCCACCACCAATGTTTTCTATAACATCTGGACCGTGAAATAGAATATAGCAGTGTGCAGGCATGCATATATATGTTAAAGTAAGCAGTACAATATAACTAAATAACCTAGTACCTACTTCAGCCCTTGGCTAGTGTCTAAAAATATAACTAGTTCATTATTTAGGAAATTACCATTTAATTTTAATAGGTCACACAAGGTATTGCCAGCCCTGACATCACCTCGTTATTGTATAAGTAGTGAAGGTCCCGGGATGAAATAAGAAAACCTAATAATGATATCCAATGAGGGAGTTCTAGGGTAATAACCAAGGTAGTGTAAATCTCACATAATGCTAAATCAATAGTATCTAAATCTAGATAAGGGGTAAGAGTTTAATCCAATAAGTGTAATCCAAGGAATTCCACAATAAGCCACCTACCACATACAAGGCGATTAACCAAGGTAAAATGGGACTAAGAAAGGATAGGGACATATGGCCTTTCACGATGGAACTTAATAGTCAAATCTAGATCTGAGGAGTGTATGAGAAGTATCCTGTAATAAATAAAGTTACCCTACGGTAGTATACCGGGCATTGAAAGAAAATACCAGAACTCATGTCTAGGTGGGTATCAACCAAATAAAACTGTATCATTGAATCAGAATGGGGTTCCTAAGACCCAAGGTATTCTTTTATTATAATCCAAGGAGATCTTGAGTCAGTTCATTCTAATTTGACATTGTAATCGTCTAGTAATTCATTGGGATCAAGTCTTCCCTTCAATTAGTGCGGATACGTCCTGTAGAGTTGAAGCCATTTATTTATTGGTCCAAGCCTTGTCTTAAATTAGGGTGGATAGGCCAAGTAGCATTACAACCATTTAATTAAGTCTTAGTTAGCCATTAAAGCTTATTCAATTGTTGAGGTTCACTCAGTTACCTTCCATCAACATGGAAAGGGGTGATACAGATAGGTAACCTTTATTCAATATCTTTTTTATGGAGAAGTTATATACATGGTGTACTTTCCATTTCACATTTCACATATCACATTTAATAACCATTCAAAAGCACTTACCATAGATGGTTCAAGAGGGGAGCATACATGGTACATTTCATTATGAAATCCTTTTTAATAACAAGTCATTTATGTTAAGAGGGCTCACCTTTGGGATGGCCAAGGAAAGTCACACCCGAACATTGGCCCAAACATAACAAAACACTAAAAACCCAATTATGGCATAACATTCGACATGTGGTGGATTGAGTTGTGGGAGTAACAACAAACAAGTAATCACATAATTGGAAAGATCATAATCATATGATTCTAACAACTATAATCATGGCATGAAAATTTAGGAAAAGGTTTCCAAAGAACATTATTGATGAGTTATAGACCACCCAAATAAGGTTTATTTGATCATTCTCCTGTAGTATCGGTCCTTGATTTTCCTCAGATCAGAGTAAATATAAGAGAAAATGAAAAACACTCACATTTTGATAACTAGGTTATGAGTGAAAGAGAATATGTATAGCTAAATAAAAATTGAGTACATTCCATTGTGCATCCAACGTGATGAACAGAATCTTGATTGGAATTCGGAAAAAGGAGGTCTCTTAATCCCTATATTTGGCCTTAAAAATGCTCAAAATGGTTTAAAAAGGAGGAAAATCGCACTGGTTCTTGGATTCAGAGAACGGGGAGGGATTAATAGATCATTAAGGGTATTTTGGGAATTTTACATAGGTTTTTAGCATGTACATGGTTTGTCTGCAAGGTTTTTCAAACCATGCGCAAGCCGTGTTAGACGGTTCTTCCAAAAAATTCTTCCTCCGCACTGTTTGATTTAAAAATGCACCATCCATGCACAGTTACCAAGGATAAAGGGGCGTTCACACTGTGTTCCTCCACGGCTGTGCGCCCACTGTGCGAGGTTCCACTGTCAGAAAATATACCATCTGCACGTACACATGAGAAACATTATTTTTTTCTAATGGACATGATGGTAAGAAGGTTGATGTGATATTGTAATTACATAAGTATAATTAAATCATAACTAACAATTAATTGAGTGAAATCTATTATTATATTTGTAACATCCCAGGTATTTGTAGAATAATACATTTTCATATATTTTAATATTTATGAATATGATATTAATTTTATGTTAAAGGGGGCACTTTTTCTGATAGCGTACTCAACATGCAACAATGGGTTTCTCCAAAATTTTACATCACCCACAATTTTCAATTATACCAAAATATAATACAATAATATTAGAGTTATTTTAAATGGTAGATAATGCCTAGCCATTGTATTGGAGGAAATGAACAGAACTAACTATATTTTGATTACACATTTTTGTTAAATATTTTTAAATTTATCCAATTTATTTTATATACGTAAAATGATAACTAATACATTTTTAAGTATAAAATACAATAATATTTTTAAAAGGTTGTTTTACTGCCTTTTGATGGGGAAAAATTTATAAATCTCGTTTTTTTACTTTTATAAGATTTAATTGAAAAAATAAAATTCTTCTTTAGTAGTGGGAAATCAAAACTTCCTTTGGTTTAAATTTTGGTATTTTTCTGATAAAATCTATATTTTATTGAATAGTAAAAAATACTTCATTTTAATTCCAAACTCCCTTTTCATCTAATTTATAAATATAGATAGATTTTTTTTTAATTGGTTTTAAAGTATAATTGGATTATATTTTTTTAATTTAACCCAATGTTGGTAATTGGAATTAATTTTCCATTCAAATTGGATATAAACACATGTCAATCTTTTGATAGGTTATACTTCTTAAAAACCCACTTTCTAGTTTTGACAATGAGATTTGTTTTATATTATTTTCTACTAATTATGTGTTTTGAATTTAGAAAAATGGATTCCATATTTAGAATCATAAGGCCCAATTTTTATAAATAGGTACCTTTTATTTTTGGAAATTATGAATAATAATTTAATTAATTATTTTTATTTACCATGGTTAAAGGGTAAATCTATTAAATAAGTGTAACACATAATATTATAATAATATAAAACTGTCATAACATGTGTCTAATCCTATAGGATGAGATATGGCCGACCATTAAAATCCTTGGGTCAATTTTTTGACCCCATGGATCTACTTTTGTGTGATAATGACATGTTATAATAATTAATTTCAAGTAAAGTGAAATATAATTAAAACACGTATCTTTTTACTAAAAAACATTTAATGTGGGGTTATATAATTGATATATTTTACTATAAAGAATCATTAAAAACTAAATAAATTTCTTATATCACGGTATTTTATTTATAATTTATAGACATTTAATAAGTAAATTTGTTTATGACACAATGATGATGCAGTGATTACCTTATTAATGAAATATTCAAATAAATGATATTATAAATATTAAAATAAATGTAATTTGAACATTTTGATGTCATATATGAATTTTAAGGTTTATTTTGACATATTATATTTTTTAATTTATTTTTTTAATGAATCAAGTTTTAATGACTTTAACAAAAACGAATTACTAAATAGAGTTAGTATTGACATAAATGAGTTTTTAAAACAAATAATATTTTTTTAAAATGATATACTAGTAATAAAAATATTCTATTCATCCAAATGACTTATATAATTTTACAAACTACATTAATGATCCACTTGAGGTTATATTTTCATTTTATAGTAACCACATTATCCATATAGTTTTAAAATAAAAGAAGACATGGAAATAGTTAGTTTATTTAACTAAGGGTTTAAGCGAAATGATAAGGTTAAATTTGTGACCTAAACCTGTCTAGAACCTATTGGATGAGAGGATTTCGACCCATAGTCATATTTTACTCAAACTATATCACCTAGGATCCATTATAATTCAAAAATCATTTTTTAATTAAATAATATTTCAGGACATTCCCAAAGTGTGCCTCCTCCCACTTATAAAATGACACCACATCTACCCACTTACTCACTACTCTCAAGCCCTTTGGATCATTAAACATTTTCTAAAATAATCTCCCAACATCCCTCCCTTCCTCCATGAACCCTTACCTTGGTCTGAAGGAAACTCAAGGAAGCCTTTTGGATAAAATCAAATAGAGTTACCTAATCTATATGTAACATCTTCTCTCAAGATCCATTCATTTATTATCCTTATCTAACCCCATAAACACTCTTTATTACATTATATTAAAAAAAATGAATTATCTTAAATATTCTAGATTGTTTTTATGCTATTGTTTTTTCCTAAAATTACGTGCACATAAATCTAATTGGCATAGAACATATTGTTTCTGTGTACCACAAACTACGACCTCAGAAAATGATGATTGTTCAATTTTCTCCTAACACGTCGCTTGGTATCCATTACGATGTAATTGTTTTTATTTATATGATATATATTGTATTTATATTGTCTTTATACTTTGGTAAATTTTATTTAGAACATAGATTTATGCTTTGCATGTTGTGTATATATGCTAATTTCATTTGAGGAAGTGTGCACTACCGCCCCTCAAAGCGATGTGACTCGTTCCTGTTATACATTGAATGTATAAAGTATGATTTTATTAATACAATGATACATACATGAAATAAATATAATAATGGTATTATAATATACATTTATATCATTTTATTATTATTCTTTTAATATAAAAAGTGTTTTTGCTTACGTACGACCTACCTTCAGCATGAATGATGCATTTCATTTCATATATCCAAATAGAATGGATATTATAAATACATATATACTGGATATATATTAAATTTAAATCATGAATAATATTATGGAGATTAAGGAATTTTGACTACATAGACAATTTACATTTGAACAAGTTCATTTTCAACTCATGTATCGAATATCGACAAAAAGTCCGATATGAACTCAATTAATTATGTAATTTTATAACTTCATAATAAGTAATATAAAAGGAATAATAAACTTTAAAAACGTTTTAATGAAATTAGAAATTTATATAAGGTTATTATTATGTAACATAAAGAATGTACGTGATGTGTTAGACTCAAGGTAAGGGACTTCGTCTCGATCTCTTTTCATTGAGGAATATTTTGATGTTATACACCACATTATTTTATAAGATGTATAATAAATCCAATTGAATTTTAATTTCATTCAAAGAGACTCATTTTTCTATTAATAATTTTACTAAATAATAAAAAATAATGTTTTTAACATATGCGGTGACAATGAATTCTCTCATGAAGTAATACTTATTTGATATTTCATTTTTTCTATAAGAATTAATGTTTTTAAAAGGACAAAAAATACCTTATTACCTTTTGGTTGTGTTGGTGTTGAAAATGGTTTTTAAAGTAGAATTAATATTTAAATATATTGAAATGAATCATTGTGATGGAAGATGAAATTTTATGAGGGAAATATTGATAATTGCAATCATTTAAATGTTATTATAATATAATGGTACCTGGACATTTGATGGGTGGTTATGTGATAAACCAATGATGGATGGTTACGTGAAAAATCAAATATAGGTGGTTATGTGATAAACCAAGGACATGTGGCCACATTATATCCTACAATGCATTGGTTTAGCAAGTTGGTCATATGGCTATTCTATTTAGTGACATGTGTCGAAGTCAACTCTATGGTTATTCCATTTAAGTATGGTTATGTCCCAAGTTACCTTCATATGTTACAAGTTGCTTTCTAAGGGATTTATGGAAATATTTTTGTTCGAAAAAGTGTAACAAATGAGATTATATATAGTGAATTATTTTTTCTACTTCTTAAATTTGAAGACAATTACATTATGATAATGCATTCAAGGTTAACATGCATTATCACAACTAATATTTTTCATTATTTATGTATCCATTACTGAGAATTATATTCCCATACCTTGTTTTGAAATGTTTTTCTTAGGAATTCAAGAATAATAGTGTCAAGTATGGGATCAAGTAAAATTAATTCTTTTTAAACATGTAACTTACCATGTTTCTTTTTAAAAAAAGTTTATATTTTATGAAAAATACTGGATAGTGAGTAGAAGTGTCTACTTGTAAAATTTAAGTTATTATGTATATGTTATGACCAAATTTCCTAAATCTATAAACCTAAAAAGATCATCAATGTGAGTTTATGTCATATTATTCACTTATCTCAATATTATGTAGTGTTTCAGGATGAGGCCTTATAGTTGGTATCATAGGATGGTATAGATAGCTTTATAGGTTAGTTTGTTATTTAAGTACAAGTGAAGTGATGTATATAATAATAATAGTTAGAATATTAGAAAGATTCAGGGTTATTTTAGAAAATTTTAATGAGTTTGAGAGAACATGGATAAGTATATCTTAGTTTTTATCTTCCTCAAATTATAATATATGACGATTTTACCGATATACTCACACTAACATTTTTTGTTTTAGTCAATGGATAGATCTAGTAGGCACCAAATTAACAATGGATGTGAAGTAAACTGTGGTTTTTTTCGGAACACTCAACCAAATAAAATGGGATATTCAATGAGAAACACTGTGGTTATTCTAAGGCAACTATCTGGAGTCATGATTGACCACATGAACCTTTGTGATTTTTCTAAGGCATCATATATGCCTAAAATATATACCTATGAATGTTTAGGTAATAATCCTACAGGTAAGTATATTATGAAACCTATGTGTCATTTATGTGGAAAGAAACACCTAGGGAAATGTTTTGAAGGGACTATAAGATGTTATAGATGTGGAAATGATGGTCATAAAGCAATATCCTGCCAATGAAAAAGGATGTGTTCAGTGGGATCTAGGAAAAGGAAAGAAGTTCTTTCTGAGGTATCATTTGAATGTTTTGTGGGGAGTATGGTCATTATGAATATAGATGTCTGATGAAGAATGTTCAATAATGTTATTAGCAGGACCCTAAAAATATATTTTTGGTAATACATAATGATATTACAATTAAAGGTGAGGTATCGTAATATGACATATGAAAGTTATAGATTATTTCTTTTTCTCATAATTTGAATTTATTAGATCTTAGTATTTGATTCATATTTTCTATATTTAAGAAATAAGTATTAAGTAATAAGATTAAAAATCCAGTATAGGGTATCATGAAGAACATTGAATGAATAAGAAGTTTGCATATAAGGTATTCAAGAGTTATGATAGATTGTTAGATGATGAAATGTTTAAAAGTATTAATTCTCTGTTGATGATGTGATTAATTTGGATGAATTTTTATTTTATGTGTAACCCTATAGTTTGTTTTTTGAAAATTTTATTCGAGGAAGAATTCCCATTTCTTTTGTGGACTCAATTATAAAGTAATAGATAACCATTTTATGAAATTTTATTTTGAGGTAATTATGAGATAATACTTTTTTGGATGAAAAATGATGAACATGGGATAAACATTGAGATTAAAATATGATATGGTTATTTTTGAAGATTTAATCTCATTTTTTGGAATTATATATGAATTATAATTCTTTAGAAAAAGGACTCCCTTTAGGAAATGGGAAAAGCCATCACAGCAGACAAGTTTGTGGGGAACAAACCAACAACTGATGTGTTATAATACATTATCACTTACCACTAGCCTACGCAATGTCACTATTTATTAATGATTTTCCTTTTAGTTAAACGAGTTGAATAAGTTGATTTTGGGAACTTAAATTTTATAAAATGGATATCCTTGGTATTGAAATATAATTTGGTGACTAAGTGATAAATTTTATTTTGGAAGACATTAAATTTTTGGGTGCCCTTTATGAAAAATTTATTTAGAATACTTTGGAATTTTATTTTAAGGAATAATGTTTGAATTATTTTTTTTGAGAAATATATGTTTTAATTATAGACTTATGGATATTTCGAATATTTATCGAAATTATTATCCTATCTTTGAGAATATGTGATTTTGGAAATTAATTTTTGGCATGGACCTTTAATAATGGTTGATGTTATTTAAAAATAAATGATAAAATTTGACTGGGAAAAATATGTTATCAAACCCTTATAAATTTTTTTTCAATCATAATTTGAATTATTTTTGAGGAATTATATGGAAAATTATATACTGAATGGTATATGTTTTATTTTGGTGTTACTGTTGAATTTTGAAGATTAAATGTAGTTTTTTTATAAATGATTATTCTTTTGTGGGAATTATCTTATCTTATTCTAACCATTTTGGTTATGGTTAATGTTTTAAGATATGATTAATAGATAGTTAATATTTTTTTGATTCTAGAGCGTCAGGTATGACCAAGTAATCTTGAATACTCTCTTTTTGGAGAAAAGATGAGTTTTTGGTAGAAATTTAATAAGGGATGAAATTGTAATTGAAAAGTAAGTATATTTCCTAATGTTATTAGTCATGCTCATAAAAAAATCCCTCGATATTATGAAGAGGACCTCAAAAAAATCCTTCCATTTTCATTTCCTACTAGGAAATCAAATACCATTTAACCCATCACATTTTTGTGGTTTTTTGATTATTAACATTCTATTCATCATCTTTTCTATCACTCTTTATCAGAATAAAATAGTTAGTTTTTATTCCCTATTGAGGTTTCCTACATGAAATCCTAGTTTGTGTTATCTCTGGGGACCTTTGTACTTCTCTTCAATTATTTTAATGTGGTAGTTTTGGGCTCTTTTTCCAATGTGGTATTTTTAATAATATTACCAATCCAAATTTTAAAATTGTGAGGATGCAATTTCCAAAAGTGGGGAAGGATGTAACATCATAGTTATTTATATAATAATACATTTTTATATGTATTTTTATTTACGAAAAAATATTAATTATATGTTAAATGTGATTCTTTGTCTGTTAACATTCTCGACATGCAATAATAAGTTTTTCTGAAATCTAACGTTGCACACGACGTTAATTTATACAAAAAATTGTACAATATTATTATTATTATTTTAAATGGTAGATAATGCCATGACGTAGTATTGGAGGGAATGAAATGAACTATCTAAAATTTTAATACACATGTTAGTTAAATGTTTTTACATTTATCCAATAAATTTTATATTCTTAAAATGAGAAAGAATCAATTTATAAAAATAAAATAGTCTAATAATTTTAAAAGGTTGTTTTACCTCCTTTTGATGGGGAACCATTTTTAAATCTACTTTTTGAAACATTTATATGTTTTATTTGAAAAAATAAAATTATTCTTTAGAAGATGGACATCAAAATTTAGTTTGCTTGAAATTTTAGTATTTTTCCGATAAAATTCGTTTTTTAATGAATTGTGAAAAATATTGCATTTTAATTCCAAACATCCATTTCAACTAATTTATTTATATATTATATATTTCCCTTTTAATCTATTTTAAGGTTTAATTGTATTATGGTTTTTTATTTACTCCAATGTAGGCCAGTTAAAGTAATTTCACATTGAAATTGTACATAAACACAAGTCAATATTTTGATAGTTTTTACTTTTTAAAAACCCTCCATCAAGTTTGAAAATGGGAATTAATTTTAAATTAATATTTTCCAATTCAATGTTTTGAATTTTAAAAAACTTATTCCTTATTTGGAATCATAAAGTACAAATTTTATAAATAGGTACCTTTTTTGACATTATGAATAGTAACATCAGTAATTTTTTTTATTTTCCATGGATAAAGGGTATATCGGGTAATTAAGGGTAAATATAATATTATAATAATATAAATTTACACTAAAATGTGTAATAATCATATTGGATGATATATGTTATACCATGATATTTCTTGGGTCGATTATTGGACCCCATGTATCCAGTTGAGTGTGATAATAATATGTTATAATAATTAATTTAAAGTAAAGAAAAATATAACATAAACATGTATCTTTTTAACTATAAAAATTTTAAGTTGGGATTATATAATAAATCCCTTTAACAATAAATATTAATTAGAAAAAAAATATTTCCAATATCATGTAAATTTATTTATAATTTTTAGGCCTTAAATAAATAAATTTATTTATTACATAATGACGATGGAGTGATTATTTTATTAATGAATTATTCAAATAAATGATATTATAAATATAAAAAAAAATTATTTTGAAAATTTTGATTCCATCCAAGAATTTTATTTATGTTTTATATGTGCTATCTTGGATTTAAAGTAGTTTTTGCCAATGAATCATGTTTTTATGACTATAACAAAAATCAATTACTAAATAGTGTCAAAATTGACATAAAGGAGTTTTTTTAAATAATATTTATTACAATGATATAATGGTAATAAAAATATTATATTAGGAAAACTAAGTTATATAATGTTTAAAATTTTATTAATGATCCACTTATGGGTCTTTTGTCATTTTAGAGTAACCATATTAACCATATAGTGTAAAAATACAAGAAGACACCGTAATAGTAAATTTATTTAACTAATGGTTAATGCCAAAATATAAGGTTGAATTTATGACCTAAACATGTATAAAACCTATTGATTGAGATTATATCAACCCATCCTCATCTTATACTAGATATATATCACTTTGAAGAAATTAAAATTCTAAAATAAATTTATAATAAAGTAATATTTCAAAACATTTCTAAAGTTACCCTCCTCCCTCTTATAATGGGCCACCACCTCTAACCACTTACTCACACCTCTCAAGCCCCTGGGGTCTCCCAAATTCTTCTCAAATAATCTCCTAAAATCCCTCAATTAATTATATAATCCTTAACATGGTTATAATGCAATGCAATAAATCTTTTTTTCTCAAATCAAAAAGAGTTACCCGATTTAAAGGTAACATCTTCCCTCAAGATCCTTTAATTTATTTTCCTTCTCCAACTCCATAAACTCAATTTATTCCATTATTTTATAAAAGCACCAGTATTCTCAAATATTTTGAATTTATTATGATATGGGTTCTACCTACACTCTCACACACATCCATCTAATAGATATAGAACATACTGTTTTGTGTACGGTGAACTACTGCGTCACGAAACGATGATTGTTCATTTTTCTACTACCACCTATCATGGTGTCCATTATGGTTGAACTACCCTTATATATGATATTTATTATATTTATATTGTTTCTATCCTTCTGTAATTATTATTTATAACAAACTTTTTTTTGCATTCAATGTTGTGTTAAAACAATAATTTCATTTGAGGAAGTGTGGACTACCCCCCCTGAAAGTGAAGTGACTCATTCCTATTATACATGGAACTTATAAGGTATGGTTTTGTTAAACCAATTATAAATAAATAAAATAAATATTATATGGTTATTATAATACACATTTATATCAATATATTATTGTTCATTTAATATTACAATGAAAAAAAAGTAGTGTTCAAGTGTATGCACGACCTACTATCTCTGTGAATAATGTATTTCATTTCATATCTCCAAATATTATGGATATTATAAATACATATATACTGGATATATATGATATTTAAATCATTAATAATATTCTTAATGTGATAGAATTTTTACTACATGGACAGTTTACATCCAAACATGGTCATTTTCGACTCATGTACAAATATCAAAAAAACATCCGATATAAACATAAATAATTAGGTAATTTTTCTAAAAAGGTAATAAGTGATATAACCGTAATAATAAACTTTGAAGAGGTTCTCAATAAATTTTAATTAACCTATGCTTATTATTCTGGAACATAATGATTGTATATGAAATGTTGGACTCAAGGTAAGGGACTTCGTCTCAATACCCAATCCTTGATGCATATTTTGATGTTATTCCCAACCTTCTTTTATATGGTTTATAATAAACCACATTTAAAATTTATTTCATTCAAAAGAAATATTTTTTCTACAAACATATTTACTAAATGGAAAAGGGGATTTTTTAATGTATGTGGTGGAAATGACTTCTCCATCACCATAACCGTTATTTGATATTTTTCTTACTCTATAAGACTTAATGTTTTTAAAAGGAAAATAAATCCCTTATTCACAATTGGGTGTTCTGGTATTGAAAATGGATGTTAAAGTGGATTTACTATTTAAATAACTTGAAATTATTTCTTGTGATTGAAAATGAAATATTATAAGTGAAATGATTTTAATTACATTGTTTACATGTTATTATTATATAATGGTACTTGGATATTTGATGAGTGGTTACGTGATAAACGAAATATGGGTGGTTACATGATAAACCAATGAAGGGTGGTTCTGTGATAATACAACTATGGGTGGTTATATTATAACTACCAACGAATTGGGTATGGAAGTAGGTCATATGGCTATTCCATTTAGTGATATGTGTGGAATTAGACTGTATGGTTATTCCATTAATCATGTTTATGTCTCATGTTACCTTTATATGTTATATGTTTCTTTCTATGGGATTTATGGTAATATATTTGTTACAAAAAGTGTATGAAATGAGCTTGTATTTATTGAATTTTTTTTTTCTACCTCATAAAGATGAAAAGTAATACATTATGATAAAGTATTGATGGTTTACAAGTTTTCACATGGCTAAGAGTTTTCATTATTTATGTATCCCTTACTGAACTTTTTATTCACATCCCAAGTTTTGAAGTTTTTTTCCTAAAACATAAATAATAGTATATTCAAGGATGGGATCAATGAAAATTCAAGATATTTAAATATGAAACGAAGCATGTTTCTTTTTAAAAAAGTTTTTGTTTTACAAAAAAACTGGATAGTGAGTATAAGTGTCTACTTGTATTATTTAAGTTGTTATATATGAGTTATGACCTAATTATCTTCGGCTCTAAACCAAAAAATATCCTCATAGTGAATTTAAGTCAAATTGTTGACATATCTCTTGATTATGTAACATTTATTTCTGTGGATATATAATATTTATCCAAGAATTTAGGTTATGGAAAAAAATTACATAGGTTCGCGAAGTGGTAGTTCTTCGTACACACGATTGAAAATTTTGTTTCCCTTTTGATGGCAGAGGAGATGGTTATTGGTTATAAAAATAACATAATAAAATATAATTATATGGTATATACCTATTTTATTATTTTACAACTATTTTAATAGTATCTTAAGGAGGGTAAAACAAGAAATAAAATAAAAAAAATCAGTTACGAATGACAACTGTTCATCAAATCACCACATTGGGATAACACCAAAATCCATTATAGAAAGGTTTCCTAATAAACATAAGGACTATAGGATGTGTTGAGGGTTTTAATCATGATATTTGTCCTGAAATTTTTAATCAAGAATATTTTTAATTGTTAAGAGAAAAGAAGAGGGGGTTCTCTTTTATAAGTGGGGGAGAGGACACACTTGGAAAACTTTAAAATAAAAGGTCTAACAACATTTGAAATAAAAAATGGCTCTAAATGGATCGTTATAAAATTTTATATGATATAAGTTCAAAATATTTTCATTAAATGGAGTCTAGAAAATAATTAGTTCCTTTTACCCCTTATCATTTTAGTTTATCCTGGGTTTTCCTCTTTTAATAATAAACACGGTAATTATTTTTTACAGTTTTATACTATTACTTTTTACCAAAAATTAATTTGAACTTATTATATAATATAAATTATTCTAATTAGAAATATTTAATTATTTTTTTCAAATTCTATCTACAAAATTTGAAATTTTTAATTTAAAACTAAACCTGCAGACGTAATGAAAAAACCCTTTTCTAAAAAGAAAATTTTCATACGTGTTGAGTGTTTTAATTTCAAAAGTCTACATGAATTTTTTTTAAAAGACCAAATTTAGTTTAATAATAACATAATTGAACTAATTTTACTGTTATAATTTTTTAAAACAAGATTTAACTTTTTAAATCCTTTAAACAAAAAGGCAACTTTTAATAAAATTCAACGATTTCACTAATAACTGAATTTATTTCATTTTAGAATATTATCAAAAATTAAACCTAATATAATTTTGATATGTTGATTAAAATAATGAATTCAATATTTCCATATATATTTTATAAATTTTTAAATTTTTAGTATTATTATTTCTTCACAAAAATAAATAAAAATCATTTTTTGAGAAACAAGTATTTTCAATGCATATAATGAAAATAATAAGAATTATGTACATATTTATAAATATATTATATTTTTGTAAAAAATTTCTACATAATCATAAAAAATGGTTATTCCTATTCATTCCATAAAATAAAATGTCTATGTAAAAATGGTGATAACTAAATTATAATATTAATATTATATGAAGGTTCATTAAAAACGTGATATTTCTTGTAATGCAATATATCAGAGAAATTAAATTTATTTAATTTTTTTTCATAAAATCAATGTGTGATAAATTGTTCCCCCTTTAATTAAATTTATACCTCAAAATTATATAATTATAATTAATACAATTGAGGATAATTATTCCCCATTATATCCTCATCTTCCCCTATAGCTTCATCAAGATGGCGGTGTTGCCCAAAAACCTTGACCAGGTGAGTGCTCTTATTTTGTAGAGATTTGTTCAATGATCCATATTCTTGATAGTTTATTTTTCATATGAATTATCATGATATAGTGTTATGAACTCTAATTTTAGTACATGTTAATGATCAGATATGTACATCTTCTAGACAGATACGTAGAAAACACCTTGTCCTTGAGAGAGGATTAGTGTAAGCACCAAGTGAAAAATAATCATCCCAAAATCAAACAAGAGACATGAAGGGTTTAATATACCTAGGTATCCACATTCATTTCTATCAAAATATCATATCCTTATTCCCTGGATAATATTTAAAAAAAACTTATCACCGAATTCATAACAAAGATCACATCGAATATTTTTAACAAAAATTTTCTGTTGACTCTCAGCTTCCTTGATACATTGTTGAATAGATATGACTTAATATACCATTTCCTCATCTTTATTAGGTCCCAATATCTTTATTTTTTCAACATCATCTAGTCTCATAAGATTTATACACTTATTTATATATAGGGCTTCATAAGGATCCATATAAATGATTTAATGAATGATATTATCATATGAAAACGTGACTAAAGGATGGTATTAATCCCAACCACCATTTAAATCATAGAAAAATATCCCATCATTTACTATTGGGTTTCAGGTTTTCTCTTAGACTGACCATATATTCATGGATGATATGCAGTTTCGAAACTTAATTATGTATCAACATATTTTGTAATACTTTTCTAGATCATCAAAGGAAACCATGGATCCTCCTCAGATTCGATAAAATGTCATATTCCCTACAACCTTACCACATCCTTAACTTATATCCTAGAAAGATGACCTGGGGATAATTCTTCTCTGAGATTCAAAATGTGAGTTAATCTTGTGAGTTAGACAACTACAATCCTTATATCATTATTCTATTTAGGTTTTTTGAGGGAGTCCAATGACATTATCAATAGTGAATTTTTACCATTTCCATTTAGGTGTGGTTAATGGTTGTAGAATCCCCTTAGACATTATCTCTCAGCCTTAATTTTCCAATATACCAAGCACTAATATATAATCTCTACAATATCTCCCTTCATGCCTTCAAACCAGGAATTCTCTTTCAAATATCTATACATATTTGTACTTCCATGATGAATAGATAATTATCAACAATGATTATCCTCTAACAACTCCTTCTCCAAATCTTGTATGAATGGAACACATACATCGTTATGAAATCATAATTTTTTGTTAAAATCAAGGTTAAATTTAGAAACATTTCTTATCTTCTTCTACAACTCAACATATTCATTTTTCAAATATGTAATATTAACATGGATAAATGGTTAAAAAATATTTGAGAAAGATAATATTTTTCCACATCCTTATTGATATCCATATAAATATTTTCAAATACAAAAAAAATATATCTTTTTTGATCATCGTAATAGATTAGTTAGCATGATCCCTTCAACTCAAGGCATTTTCCACCTTATTTACATTCCCATGGGGGTAATTTTTTTAGCTTTCATAATATTTAATAAGTTCCAACCATATTCTCTTGTTCATATTCAACTCCTTCTATAGAATGTATAATTTAAATATTTATGACAAGTATATATATCAAACCTTTATCCAAAAAGACAATTCATCCAAATCTTTAACAAAACCATTTACATAGATAACTCTAAATCTTTAGTTGTGTGATTTTTCCCACAACCTTCAATTATTATAATAATAGATAACCATGTCATTTTATATGATAATTAATTCTAATCCCATCTATGATGCATAAATATAGATTACACACAATTCGCCATTGAATGGTAATTTAAGAGTAGGTGTGTTAACAAATATTCTCTATATTTCCATTTAAATTATATTCACAATCAAATTTCTATAGGAAATTTTCTCCCTTTAAGGTAAACATGGTGTGTGGATTAGATAGTAATGATAACTGTTTCTCAAACAATTCATAATTTTAATCTAAACAATGAAATTTTTTTCCTCAATCACTGTGGTAGGTCTAGGCCAACATATAATAACATTTATCTTTTAAGGATCTATATATATACCTTCTATTTAGATTATATGACCAAAAAATGGCACCATTTATAGTAAAAATTCTCAAATGGTAAATTTTTCATTAAAAAATTTCCATCCTTAGGTTCTTTAACATAATCCTCAAATAATCTTCATGCTCTTATATTCTATTTCAACAGATAATAATATCATCTACAAATTGTACCTCAATCTAATCATTTTAATCTCTGATGAATCTTTTAATTAAATCCATTATGACCATATGGAAATTAATTATACCAAATGGAATCAATATACATTCATAGTCTCTATAACATGTGTTGAATTATGTCTTTGGTATATCCACCTTCTTGAACATCGATTGATGCTATCTAGAAGAAAAAAAAATCTTAGGAATGTTTTTATCAATTTATAGTTGGTCAAACATGTCATCAATGTATGGTATGGGATAGTTTTTCATTAATTTGGTATTGTTTATCTCCTGATAATCAATGCAGAGTAACATCGATCCATGTTTCTTCTTAACAAATAAAAGAGTTTCACCCTAATGTGACAAACATGTATGAAAAATTATTTTTTCAAGATTCTTATAGAGTTTATTCTTAAATTCATTCAACTCAATGAAGGTGGTTCTATATACTGTTTTTTAAATAACATTGGAAATGTTAATGAGTTCTATTGAAAACTCAACTTCAAAATTCAGTGGGAGATGTGGAAGCTAAATTGGAAAGACATCAATAAAATCCAACAAAGTAATCATATCATTTTTTTAGTTTATCCAAATACATATAAGTAAAATATCTATTTGTATGGGAATTAATAATCATACAATTGATGTGGTTTACATAAATCTTTAAAATTTATCATCCAAATGATATAAGATTATAAATGTTTTTTGGAATATCAAATATGAATTCCCTTATTCTAAAATTGATGTTGGATTTACATAGATAAATATTATATATTCTTGTGATAACATCAGATTCAGCTATATAATGAAGAATGAGGTTTCATGAATTCAATTCCTGATTAATTTAACCAGAGAAGAATCATAGATAGTATATGTCATCATCATACAATTATGTGTTTTCACTACTAGTTTAATGACTAATCGATGGGGTTACATTTTTATAACCATATATATTATTTAGATATAAAAGAGTTTGTATATCTATAGTCCAATAAGACTTTATTAGTTTTAGACTGGATGGTAACTATACCTTTCACAATGTTGTTATCGTGCCACTGATCATAAATAGTGATCGTATGAGATTTCTATTTTACTTTTAGATTAATTTGTTTCAAACATCGACTATCATTATTGCCCTTTATATTTGGCATCTCATTTTTATAATTTCCATACTCCATATATTTAAAACATTGGAATATCAGTGGTGTATTATCTAGAGCTTTCTCTCTATTCACATCATTATCAAACTTCTTCACATAAATTCACTAAATGATTTCTGGATGACCAAAATTTCTATACATAAACAATTTACCATTCCCATAAATAAAATTGACACTATGTTTTCTTCCACACATTAAGCTTGGTTGAATGCTCTTTTCATTTCTCCAAGGTTTTTAGAGATTATTTTAAGATAAATATTCATTTTCTAATCAAAACCATGATATTATTTGGTAACTCCAAGATCCATTTCAACCATGATATCACATCATACTAGTTATTCATTAATAATGATGTCCCTTATGGAAAACATAACCTATAGACTTGGTTTAAGGTCACTAAATAATAAATCAACCATAATTTTAGGTTGTATTGTAATTCCATAAGCATAACTAAACTTGTTTTTTTAGTATTTTCATCATAGGTACTAATAGATTCATCATCAATCTACTTCAAATCGAGGAATTCCATTTACATTTTCGGAAAAATATTAGGAATTTCCTCTTTTAAAAATAGGCTCTTAAAATCAACACATACCATGGAGTCAATTTTAACATTTAAAATCATGTTCTTGATAATATTTAAACATTGATCCTATTATCTTTCCCAATGATATAAATGCAAAATAAAATTTCCATTCTATGAATAGTATAGGAAGAATAATATCTTTTAAATTGTATTAATCAATTTATCTGCAACTAGTGGATCAATAGAACCACTAAATGATGGTGGAAATTTCTTCATGATATACTCAACATGTTTTTCCCCTCCATTGATAAATTATAATTTCATCATGATTCATAGTTTAATAAACTTTTCTGTGGATAGAAATGATATTTTTCATTCTAGATCCCATAAATTTTGGTTTATTAGAAGGTAAATCGTTTCATTTTCTATCACATTCATTGTTAAAATGATTAATTCAAGTTCAATGAATCAACTAAAATGTTAAATCATAGTCTCAGAAACTATAATCATTATGGGAAATCAAATAATCAGGAAATATTATTTATAGGATATCTAAATTATTACACATTATTTTAAATCTATAACACCTTAGGTTTAGCATAGTTTTTTAATGGTCATCATCCATTCAAATCCATCAAGATAGTTCATATTGAGTTGGTTAATGTCCAAATACTTTCCCCTAGGAGTGTCAAACATGATGTGTATGAAGGCCCATTTTCATACACCAGGGGATGATCATGTCCAGATCAATTACCCATTTCAATATTGTTACCCCTAGGTGCAACTGTGCTAGATCCAAATCTAATTGTAGTGTCTAGACATGGATGTAATAAAATTGAAACCACTCACTCAATATTTCACTAAAAATGTTTTTACATGTTCAATAATTTGAATTATCATTATATATAGTGGCCTAATATTTTAATATATAGATATTACATATTTTTACTTCAATATTCATTACATTACACCAACACATGCCTATGGATCATAAAGGTATTGTTTATTTGAAAACATGGAATCATAAACAAATTGTTCATAAAATATTTACATAGTATCTCACATATTTCTTCATGTATATCACCATTTTTGGAAATTCATACTTAATACATTTTTCATATCTTGGGGAATGAAAATATTAGAAAATGGTGAGATATGAAGCTATGTAAGGGTAAACAAGGATGATATAAATCATTAATTGAGAATACTTTCATAATTTAATGAAAATAACATTTAAAAATTATTACATGTATATCAATGTTAATAATCTTGTGTAATGGAATTAATCATTACAGTTCATAAGACATGAATCAAAATGGAACATTAGCTATGAGAGAGTAACATTGACAAAGAATCTGGAATGGTGGAATACACATAATCATATAATATCATTTCCTTAATAGTCACGTATATTTTCATATACTATCATAGTGTTATGGGTTGAATCCTGAAATCATCATACTAGTCAGGTTGCACTCTCAAGACAATCACAGCGAACAAATACCCTTATTGAACCTGATTCACTCCCAGTTACAATCAAGTATATATCATGATAATTAAATTATTACCCAAATCATTGAAGGTATATATAGGTCCCACACATCAAATAATGTAAACCATATATATGTATTCCACAATAACATAAATCATTCATCATATCATAATATATGAAAATAGTTAGGTTTCATAAACATTTCCTCATAGAATAACCCATGGAAGAGAAAAAAATTTAATTATTTTCAGGTCATCATAAACATAAATGAACTAGAGAAAGATTAAGTATGGTATATATGGAAAAAATTCCAAGTAAATCCTATGTAAAATTAAGTAATTTTATCTTATATGTAAATTGTTTTTGAATGATCACATGAAATAATTCTTGAGAAAAATATCATTTCTATTTTGAAATCATTTTTTACGGCCATTCAATTATATTGGAAAAAAATTTCATTTAAAATAAACATTTAAGATTATAAAGTATGCTTAAAATCATTAAGGCTTCATGACGTTGGGGATATATTACCATGTTTCCTATGTAAAAATATTATATCTCTGGTTTTTTTAGAAAACTCCCAAAGAATCTCATTGTGCGAATGAAAAAAAGAATACATTCAAACCATTTAATAAAAAGTAAAACACAGGTTAAAATAATTATAAAAAAAGTAAAAATAAATTTTTATAAAACATTTTCATAAATCATTTACATTGAAGAGAAATGTTCCCCAATGGATACTTAAAAATAAACAATCTCGAATAATGATGAGATTGTGAAATTAACCCTTACCTCATGTCTCCACTTTCCTTATTCACATTAAAACCTCATGTATAATAAATAATAATTTATTATAAATTTATTCCGTAACCATATATTTATCATAAAATTTATTATTTTTTACAACATATAATAACCCTTTTATAAATAATTGGTATTTAAACTCAATATTCTATGTAATAACTGCTTCATTTTCTGAGCTTATTTCAGTTCAACAATCTCTGTCCTTATGCATTGATCATGATCACATAATATCAAGAGTATTAATAAAGGTATAAAAATAATATATATTCATTATATATATATATTCATTAATAAAAATTATATTTTAAAATGAATTATACTATTCATGGATCTGGTTTTTTGTACGTTCAAATGAACATTGTTTCCAATTTTCTTATAATGGAATGAACGAAATGTAAATAATATTACAACTTCCCAGACTCACTATTATATTATTTATATCATCTATATTCATAAAATTCTTCCTTATTACCATCGATATATATATAAATAAAAAATGAATCACATAATATCATCGAGATGATATTTCATATGTATGCACGAGCCATGTTATCATTTCCTAACAGATTAGATGATAAGATGGTAGACATGATATTATAATTTCAAAAGTATAAATATATCATAAATATCATATTTAATAATTAATCTCATCCAAATACCCAAACATAAAATATGGCGATGATCAATGAATTATTTCACAGTGTGTTATCTATAAGTTGTACATACAGATCTGTGGAACATTCAATTCTTATTTGATAAAAAATAATGTATACAATGGTGTTTTCATAATCGTAATTACATTAAATAATATTTAATATAATTAATATAGTTTTTTATGATGAATATAATTGACTTAGAGAAGGTAATGAATAGTATAAAAATAATGTTATTTGTTGGAGCAATTACCTCTTCTTTGGAATGACTCCTTTCAATCACCTCGAAAGGGCTCTAGGGTTAGTATTTTTGGAAGACCAGCACCATAATAATGTGGATCAATAAGTGGATAAGAAAATATGGTATATTAATGTTGATATATAAGTATGAATTTGTTTTCGTTAATGGAGGTAGGGGGAGTCCTTTTATAATTGAAGTGAGTGGTAATTTTAGAATTTCTCAAAGTATTAATTTGTAATAAATTCTATATCAATCCAAATATCTTTAAATGGAAATTTATTCAAATATAAGTTAGGATAGGGTTTTAATCTCATAGACCAATTGAATTTATAATATTTCTTCTTTTAATTTAAACCTCATCATTTTGATTAACCCAATAGTTAGTAATTTTTTACATTAATTGTAGTAACCACTATTATAATCATAATGAGTTAATAATTTTACTATGAATAGAAAAATGAATAATAAATAGAAAATATATGATATGTTAAAAAATATTCCATTCACATGGATGTAGATATTATTTTATATTATTTTAATTAATTTCATTAAATTATATTTTCCTAAATTATCATTAATGTCAATTTTGGAACTATTCATTAAATTTGACATTATATTCATCCCCAAAAAATGAAAATTATATTATAATGATTTAAAACATATATATTATGTTATATAGATCTATAAATTCATTTTATATATTAACTCATTCAGATTATATCAGAATTAATATTTTTAAAATAATTTATTTTATTTTTCTACGAATTATATAAATACAACATTGTTAATGTACAAGAATTTATGGAAATTATGAAATCTATAAAAATAAAAATGAAATTATTATAATGAAAATAATTTTTTTGTTCATATTTTTCCTTTGTTCTTATGTGGTCAGATAATTTTTTAAAAACAAATAGAGTGACATTCTGTAACAATCATTGATTTAAATAATATATAAGCCACATTCATGGAAAAGTGTCCATTAAACAACTAAGATTATATACTAAGGTGATAATGGTATAATTCTCTAAAAATAATAGTTTCTTTACATGTTTAGGGAATAATTATACCCTTCTCTTATTATTTTATCCCCCCGTTAATCCTTTTGACAATTATTGTGCTTTAAAAATGTTAAACTATATAAAGGTCCATAATGTTACTATTAAATTACACAAGATAAATTAATTGATTTTGGTAGATGTAATCTACCATATCCCATTTATGTGTCCATATTTAAATTTTTTTTATTGTCAATATGGGAACATTAGTGGGAAGTAAAGATATATACATAGACAAAATAATATTCAATCGTCATTGATCATAAGAAATTGAATGATCTTGAGAAAGTTGACAATAACAAAATAATAAACCAAAAATGTGGGAAACACCATAAATTCAACGAAATTGAAGGTTATAGGATAACATATTAGTCTTAAGATTTGTTTTACTATAGCGGAGGCATTTCATTATCTTCAATTCTATGAACATATTGAAATTTCCATACATGGAATGTGTAATTTAATATTTTAATCAAATTAAACCACAATATCATATTTTTTCAAATTTAAAATAAGATGAATATGTCCTGAATCAATCACTATGATTAACTTTTAACAGATCACATATTCCTCAAATGAAAAATAGTCTACTCCTCTAATTTGGTGATATTAGCAATATCAAAAATGGTGAACATATATTGTCTAATATATATATATACATTAATTACTAAAAAATGAAAATAATACACATGGTTTCACTAAATCCAATCTATATGTAGCTAATCATACTAACTAAATTCTTGTTCCAAAAGTTCATAAATAAAGTCACTATAATTCCAAAATTAATTTATTATTAATACCCAAAAGTAGCTCTTAATGTCTCGTACATAATATGTGAATACCATAATCACCTTAAAACTGTAATGAAAACATTCTTTCCTTCAAGGATTTACTCTACCCATATATCAAATATATTTGAAAAATCCAAAAAATTTAGTAAACTCCCTCATGAATTACATTTCCATGAAATCACTGTCCATTTTCCAGGACAAGAATATTATCCAATGAATTTCCTCTTATCATTATTACCCATGTTGGTCAAAGAGAGTAACTTTAGAGGGGGTTATTTGAGATCCCAGTATAAATATATGTTAATTAAATTATAAAAAAACCTCCAGGTTAATTAAAAATCCCACATTATAAAAAATTAGAATTATATAAGTCTTATTTTTCATAAAATATATCAAAGAGTAATTAGATCTCAGTTAAAACAATATTTTAAATTAAATTAACTTTTGAAACTAAATTATTTAGTAAGTCCCTTTATATAAAGACAAGTTAAGACTAACTATCAAAGTATAGTTTTTGTTTATATATTTATATAATTAATGCAAATTTAACATTCAAATTTGAATCCAAAACTAATATATTGAACAATGTAAATAGATAACGGTATCTGTCTCAAACCAAGACTCAATCCCATCTAATTTAAAATCATATTATTCTAAGAAAATTATTATATCAATAATCATTTCTACAACCAATATCAGGTTTTACAAACAAAATCACAAAATTTGTCCATTCTCAAGGCCACTTCTATAGTTCAACTTGGGATAAAAACAATACATGCAATAAAGTACCTATTATATAGTTATATTTGGTATTAAAGTAAATAAATTTTAGATATTGTGTCTAGAACACACCATTTTGAGAACATCATACAATGTGTGTTGATAAAAACAAAATACAACACACTTCTTAAATGTAAACCATTAAGAGTTAGAACAAAATAGAATAGATAAGAAAAGATGGGGATGTTAGATCTTTGAAGCTTCTTTTTTTAGGTGTACGTGAATATATCTTGAAAGGAAATTGAATAGGATTCTCAAAATTTGTATTAAAATAGAGTATCGTAGAGTCTTCATGGATTTTTTTTATTTTCAATCTCTTAACATTCTAAAACAATTCCACACATGGGTGGGTTAGGATTGATATACAATATTTCATATAATGGTTATTTTTTTCTTGTATATTTCACACTTCCACACACCACCATGATTCCTAATCATGGTGGAGTTCTTCATTGTTTAAAAGTATCTAGGTCTAATTATCAATTAGATAAAAATTAAAAAAAAAATTAATACATCCTCTTCCTAAGAACTAAATTAAGAAACACTAACATTATCTTTAATACATCCATGTAATGGTTTAAGAATAATGGATAATAAATCTATATGATAGTTTCTTCATTTAGTTCCTTAAAATAGTAGGTGAAGTAATTAAATTCAAATGAGAGACAAAACATTTTTGATAGAAAACTAGTGGCAGATCATCTCTAATAGTAGCATATATCAATGGTATATTATACTAATTGTAAAATGGTCTCATGGAAGATATTTCGATGGAAGATCATATAAACATGCATAAGGTATGATAAGAAATATATCATGTCTGAAAATAGATTTATTAGGGTGGTATATCTTGTCCGGTGGTAGATAAATCTATGGTAGATCAAATCTAGAACTTGATCTGGTCTAACAATAGCACAAATCTAGAAATAACACTACTCTTGATATAGCATTAATCTGGTGATAGTGAAACACTATTGGGGGCATAACTCAATTTGTATATCCTTAACTAATCTTTTTTAGCAGTAGAACAAGTACACCGGTAGACCATGTTTGAGCTAATGGTGTTTCTATTGAACTAATGGTAGATTCCATGAAAGGTAAAATATAGTGGTAGATGTAATCCACTTCTATATCTGACTGAACATATTGTAGATCTTCATAACTATTTGAATATCTGGGTATAACCATATTTCTTCAAAAAATGATGTATTTTCACAAATCATTACTATTATTTTAAACATAATAATCCTTATTTATGAACAATACAATATGGATGTTCAAAAAATATCACCGGTTTTACGATCAAAATTAATTTCATTTTATAATTATGTATTTAAATACAACTATAAATAAATTGGTAAAGTAATTATCTTCTTAACATTTCAAATTACTAATTTGAGATACTAGTGGTAAAATTTTAAATATATTGAACACCAAAATTTAAATACTAATATAATTTCTCAACCATTTGGGACTATAAAAATAACAAGACAGTAAATACGACTAATGATTAAGAGAATATAAGCTTCAAAAGATAAAAAGTCTTTTGATTACAAATCAAGAAGAAATATAATGAAAAAAAAAATCTATATCAATGACTAATCTAACATAGAACTACTGACAAATTAATGATATACAAGATCAATAAGGTATTTTACTTTTCCAAAAACTGAAGATACAAAGGGTGAAGATGTGAGTGTAGAGGTAAAAGTAGGAATCTTTCAGATGACAACTAGCCTGAGATGTCAAAAAACTTCATCTAGTGACATGCTAAAGGGATGAAACTGGGGAGACATTGGTGAATAAGAGGGTTTAATGGTGAAGGTTGATATAGGAATGGATTCTAGGGCCACTAGTTCTATCCCATATATATATAAATATGGCTTCAACATATTTACAAAATATCTTATATTGTTTCCACCTCTCCATATCACAGTGAGGAAGTAAATCTTCTCTTCCCTAATAATTTTTAGTAGAGGATACTTGACATTAATATCGTTCACTTGTTCCTTGAATGCTCTATCCATAGGATTCTTCCTTATGTTCATTCCATGAAATTTTAAATGTGAATTGAGATTATGTTTTTTATAAATTAGTTATAGTTATTATTTCATTTCTTTACTTGTAGTCTCTCTATCATGTAGAGATTCATTAAAACACCTTAAAACTAATTTATATATGTGTTAAACATTTTTTATAATTTCTAAAAGTTCATACAAATGTGGTGCAGTGAAATTACCCATGATTTCATGAAAATAATCCCTCACGATGTCCCTAATCATCTCACAATCAAATGATGATGTGGGAGGTGGATCAGTGGATGTAGAGGAAATATATATAAGAATGGTTCATGATCTCTCCAAAAGGGATGACATTCCTATAGAAAAACTGGCTCAGAAATACTCTATTATAAACTTCAATGATTAAATTTCATTATTTAATATTCTATTCTCATTCTCAACCACTTGAATCATCATTACCATATTAGGCTTAATATGAAAGATGACTCACTCAAAGATATTCCTAGTATCTTATTTAATGAGTTGAGTTAATTAAAGAGACTGGGATTTAATAACTCCAATAAAATCATAGATAAACCTCACTATGAATGCTTACATATCATTTCATGTAACATAGTTTGATGGAATAGAAGGAGTATGAGCTGGAGAAGAAATATGCATGGAGATAGAATGAGATGCTTCTCTGTGATCAGGTTTAAATAGAGGAACATCGTAGTTTAAGGATAAAAACTACCATATTTCATCAATCCTTTTAATATAATATCCCTTAGTGTCTATCTAATAACTAAGATAGAATTTACACCATTATCTAGTGGATTTATATTAATATTATCAGTTCCTCCATCTTCTACTGAATTAGGATATGAAACACCTAGAAAATTGGAACCAGGATATCCCCCCCTTGATAGTTCATCATCCTCTAAAAGGGTAACTAGATCATCTCAAATAAATGACTCTTGGCAGGATGAACATTGGGATTCCTCCCCCTCAACATCTAATCTAGGCACTACTCTTACAAGTGTAGCATCATCAGTAGTATACGTAAAACTTGTTCTATCCATATTCACTAACCTACATAAAATAGAAACAACATGTTATGGATGTTATTATTCCCTATCAATAGCGTCATCATTATCATGATCTTATGAGGTCTAAATTCCATCACTATTACCATTATAAGAACCATTAGAAACATATGAAACTTCAACTACTATTTTTAAGGTCATAGATAAACTCACCACTTTTTATTCTCATGAGACTTTGGTCTCCTCTTATCCTATTTCCCTCAACATGACCTCTTAAGAAGACAGAGAAATATGCGGACTTGATGATCCAAAATATACAATTTTTGTTTCCATAATATCTTCATCACATCTTTCTTCAAAAGATTTTGACACTTCTTCTTCAACTGCAACTACTTATTCTTCCACATTCTTATCAGAATAAAACACAACTTTATGTGGCTCTAAGATAAGGTCAACTACATTCTTAGGCCTTGTAGGGTGTTCCACTTTATGAAATCCTCATAAATCATGAAATTATATTCAACCCATTTCCTCATCAATGGATTAAAATTGAACATCTTTATTTTACAAGAGAATTGGCTTAAGCAAAAAAAACCCACATTTACTTACACTTCCCCGTTCACATCATCCAATCATGTACTTACCAGCACAACTAATATAATATTTCTATAGACAAAATGATTTTATATTGATGAGGATACAGTCATCTCTATAATATTTACCATTACATATCTACCCAAATTTTTTTATCCCCTATTTTCATAAGGAATAACAAATTGAAACCTCATTATTCCAATATCTCATTTTTTGGGGAAATCATGTATTCAAAAAAAATTAAGAGAATCCAACACTCACCAAAAAGCTCTTTGGTAAAAGGTCTTATCAATACATCGTTTCCAGTTAGTACTTTTAGTATAGTCTAACATACAAAAAATTCACCATTACCTATTATTGAATCAGGATAGTCATTAGAGATTCCTCAATGAGGTAAATTAATACATATATCACGTCTCTTTGAAGAATATATGCACTTTTTACTATCAATTATACTTTTAATGATATTTATATTATCAATAAATATATACTTTGTTTATTGGTATAATTTTTGAACTAACCTAGGAAACAAAAATCTTCCATTCCTTGAATACCATTTCTCTATCTCTCATCCTGAATCGTCTTAATCCTCAAAGGATTACTCAAAATCCATCAATCCACATATATTTATTTTTTTGTAGTAACTAATAATTTTATAAGATAAGGAGTCTTCAGTTTTACTACAAAACCTATTTATTCTACATGAGTCCTATTCATAGGCTATGATCCTTCAAGTATAGACATAGAAGGCTGTTTTACTCTCACCATTTCACTGAATCTATAGATGATGGATGCGATAAAGGAAGTTTGATGATCAGAGAGAATGATAGTTGAAACATTTGAAAGGTACGAGGTAGTGAGAGTGTACTAAAATCGGATTTAAGTTTCATTTTATATATTTTTTAGTTTAGATTTTAAAACATAAGAACATAAATATAAATAAATAATTTAAAAAAAATAAATATATTCAATATGATTAGTAAAAGATAAAAACATTAACTCAAAAAGTGGATCACCACTAGTGCATCTCCCAATGATGTATTACCCAATTGTGGATCTATAATAGTGGATCACATAATAATGGAACTATAATGTTGGATCATCCAATGGTTGATCTTCTAACAGTGGATCTTCTAATGATTGACCTTCCATTAGTGGAATTTCTGATCGTGGATCTTTTAATAGTGAATCTTCCAAAGGTGGATATTCTAGTATTGTATCTTCCAATGGTGTAAATTTTCTAATATAAAGGATTAACCAAATTTTATCCTTCTTATTTGATGACTGAAATAGATTAATGTCTCATAATTCATAATCTTTCTAAAAATATAAAAAGGTTGATGTCCAGTTCCTTTGAATTCGAAAAGCTATAACATCTTTTTTAATAAAACCTCTCAAAAAGTGAGGTATTATATCAATATGTTTTCTCTTAGAATGAGATATAAGATTATTGGAAATATTTATCACACTTTTGTATTCCCAATTTATCAGGACATTCTTAAATTTATATCCATAATCTAGGAAAGGGTATTTGAGCCAAAAAATATATGCACACATACTTCATGTAGCTATATACTCATCCTCAACAATATATAGTGCAACAAGAATTTATTTTTACTACACCAAGACACTTGTGACATTACCAAAAGATAGAAAGTTCTAGATTTTATTTTTCAATATTACATAAAAAATACAATGAATGCATCTAAATAACTTACTAAAACAAACTCTTGTCCTCTTGGATATAATATTTCAAAATTAGTTGTATACTTGAGGTGTTTCAAAATTACTTTAACAGCATGTAAATGTTATTATTTATGAATTTCTATAAAATTGATCACACAAACAAACAGTAAATATAATATCTGGTCAGATATAATTTAAATATAGAAAGATTCCAATCATACATCTATAATTGGTTTAGTTTATAGACTTTCTAGTATCATCAAGATCTATCTTATAAGTTGAACTCATTGGAGTACTACTAAACTTAGTATTATCTAAAACAAAATGTTTTAGAATTCATTTATTTTACTTATATTGATATAAAATAATTCCTATTTATTTGTAAAACATTTAACACTTACAAAGAATTTATGTTGTCCGATTAATAGAATTTCAAATTTACATTGCATATTTTTTGAAAAATTAGTTCAAAAATAATCTCTTGTAGACCCAAAATAATATCATCAATATAAATATTGATGACCAAAAAATATTTTTAATTTTTTTTATAAATAGAGTAGGATAATTTATGTCTTTTAAATTAATTTTAGAAATTATATAATTGTTTATCCTATCATAACAATATATAGGTTATTTTTTAGAACATATAATGAATTATTTCATTTTAAAAACATGAGTTGGAAAATGAGGTTTTGAAATCAAGGGAGTTGTTCAAAAATAAACAACACCAACTACATAAAAATTTAATAATGAACTATTAGCATCTATTTGATATTGTTTTAAATTCAAATGTTACTAATATTTAAGAATTATTCTAAGGTATTCATGTCTATCCAATAGTTTAAATTTTTCCTCATAGTTAATACCCACTTCCCGACTATATACTTGTGCAGCCAATCTAGCTTTATTTCTAACCATTTTTCTAGAATCACAAACATTTTTTCTAAACACCAACTTTGTTCTAATGTATAGAGTTTATTTAGATCTAAATACTAGTCCCAAACTCAATTTATTTGAAATTGATTATGATTTTCTTACATTTACATATCCCAAAATACATCATTAATTTCACCATTTTAGATTTTATGTTCAATCTATTATAAAAATGTATGGTGTTCATCCTAATTTCTATGAGAAGCTCTTGTTTGTGTACATATATCTAAATCATCAACTATGTAACCAACAGTATGGTATCTATGGGTCCTCACTATTTTTTGAATGTAAGTGCTAGATAACTCATTATTTTCTATAGGTTTATGTTTTTTCCCAAAAATGGATGATTTTTATGCTTGATTCATAGAAATTTTAGAATGTTTGAAATTTTTATTCATAGTAGATAGATCATATTCAAGGTTTTATAAAGGGTCCATAGGTTCTTGTAGATCTAATCATCAAATTTGACATGAACATATTCCTCCCCAATTTTAGTTTTTTATTAAACACACTATATGACTTAATAGATGTTTAATATCCAATGAAACTGCATTGATAACTCTTGTAAAAAAATTCAATATTATCCTTAGTATTAAGAATAATGACTTTAAACCCAAAAACTATAATGAAATTATCCTGTTGTTTTCTACCATTACATATTTGACAATGAGTTTTCATTAAGAGATGTATAATTAAAACTATATTAATTATGTAATTGGATGAATTCAAATATTTTAGCTTAAAATAAACGTCAAATTCATAATCATTAAGTATGGCCCAGAAAATTTCATTAAGGGTTTTATTTTTATTTCTATAAAAACACTCTATTATGGCGTCCTAGGAGCAACAAAGGTATGATTATATCCATCTGTGAACAAAATTATTTGGAATCATGATTTTAAAAATCATGGGAATGATCACATCTTAAGGTAATAATTCTAAATCCTCTTATATTTTCATTAGATTTGGTAACATGATGAATTATGAAAATTATTCACTTTTTTAGCAAGAAATAATACCCATGTAAATCTAGAAAATTCATCTATTATAACTTAAAAATAACTCTTCCATTTAAGAAAGAAAATCATGATGGTACAGAAAAGTCCATGTGAATAACCTTTAGGGGTTGAGAAGATAAAATTTCATTATTTTATTTGAAAGAGACATTGTGATATTTCACTTTTTTCATGGGTTATATATTTTATCATTTGGGAATTAGAGTTTAGGTGTATATATGACTAACCCTTTCCTAGTTATATATCTATTTGAGTGAATATTACAGTGGCATAGTCTCCTATATCAAAGACAATATTCTTTGTAGAGGGCACTTAGATATGAAATATTTTTAGAAAACAAGGAATATAAATTAACTTCATAAACATTGTCATTTCTTAAGGTAGTAAAACTAAATCACTTTTTTCAATAAAAACAATTATAGGTGTTATTTTCAAATTTTACATGAAAACTATCATCACATTGCTATGAGATGCTAAGAATATCATACTGTAATCCATTTAAAAATAATTTTTTTAAATTAGATAATTTTATAGTTACTTATTTGAAAAATTATATTAATTTTTCCTTACTAATTGTCTCCAAAAGTGAAATTTATCCCAAAAAACATGATTAGGCTCATAAAATTTTAGTGGTCCCTAGATATGTGTTAGGAATAACCACTGTCAAAACAACATAGATCCTTACTCGATCTTTTCCAGACAGTTTCCTACAAATCAAATTTTAAACCAATAGTGAATTCGGTACCCTAATTGTAACACCCCAAGATTTCATAGAACGTTATTTCTTCAAAGTAATTCAATAACTTGCACTACACGCAACACTGAGTTCAAGTGCACCATAACTTACCAAACTAGCCGTTAAAAAGCTGTTATGAATAGTATTAACTGAATTTTGAACTATATATAATCCTTATAATTTTAGAATCCATATTATGAGTTTCGTAGACATAGTGTAAGAACTAAATCTTTTTTTTAGATAAAAGAAGAATCTTTCAAAAAATGCACTTTTACCGCCATTTAATGTTGAACCCTTTTTAAATCCAATATTTGAAACTTTTATATAATAAATTTTACAAAATAAACTTCTTTTTTTAGAATTGGGACATAAGAATATAGTTTCAATAAATTTTTTGTGTTTTTCTGATAACTTTCATATTTGGGTGAATAGTGAAAATGATGAATTATAAATAAAAACAACTTATTTAATAAAAATAATTTATAGAGCTATATTTTACATTTTAATGGTTTGGAAGTACAAATAGATTATATTTTTACCATTTATTCCAATTCTGGTCATTGTAAGTAATTTTACTTTGAAATTGGACATAAACAAGTGTCAATCTTTTGATAGTTATTATTTCTTAAAAATATGCCTTTTGGTTTTGACAAAAAAAATTAATTTTAAATTAATATATAAAAATTCTATGTTTTGAATTTGGTAAAACAGACATCATTTTTGGATTCGGAATATCAAAATTATCCTAGGGTGATTTTTTGGTATTTTGCTGAAAACTTTCAATTTTTGATGAATAGTGAAAAACAATGAGTTATTGTTTAAAACCGGATTTTTATTTAAATAATAATTTATTTTATTTAAATTTATTTTAGGTCAAAATTGATACATAATACCTATATAAATTAAATGTAATTCATTGGAGTCAGTTTATAATAATTTTAGATATATAAAAAGTTTATCGAACTTTTTACCATCTTTTACCCACCTCCTAGAAGAATTTGCAAATTTACATAAAACTTAATTTTACCTCTTCTGTGAGTTGAATTTTGAAAATCCAATAGACATAGTTAATATCAAGGAGTAAAATGCGGTTCAATAAGATAAAAATAATTTTTGATGAATAGTAACTTTTTACTTTTATTTATCCCGGTTAAAAGTAAATAGGGTAATTAAGGGTAAAAGTGATATTAATATTACCCTAACACATGTCCTAATTTAATTTTAAAAGTTTATCTCGACCAAGAACAACCATAGGAATAAAATATTATCATTTAGGTCTACATGGATTAGATTAGGATATTTATTATTATTCAATTCAAAGAAGAGTTAAAAGAGTTAAAATCAAATTTTAATAACTGAAAAAATTTTAATATATTGTTATACAGAATATAAATTAAATTATAAATATTCATTAGAAAGATAAAATAATTTCCTAGATAATTGAATTTAATTTATAATTTTTAGAAATTAAATAATTTAATTTATTTGTGACACAATGATGATGCGGTAATTACAATATTAATGAAAGATTAAGATAATTGATATTATAAATACCCAAATAAATGTAATTTGATACTTTTTATGAATTATAATAATTTTCTAGGTTAATATGACATATTAGGATTCGTTAGATTAATGTTTTTCTAAGTAATAATGCTTTTATGAATTTATCAAAAACAAAATACCCAATAATGTCAAAATTGACATAAAAAAGTTTTTAAAAGAAATATTATATTATTAATTGATATTCTATTCCTAGAAATATAAGGTTCGCCCAAAGGACTTATATCATGATTTTTGTATCATTAAAGTACCCCTTATGGGTATATTGGAAGTATATAGTAAGTTTATTAATAATATAATATAAAAATACAAAGAGACATGGTAAATGTCAAACTATTTAAATAAGAGTTAAATCTAAAGGTTATGGTTAATATATTGACCCAAACCTGTCTAAAACCTACTGTTTGAGTGGTTTTATACCTATCCACACTTTAAACTTTAAATAATACACTTTTGAGCCATAATAAACCAAATATGAATTTATTATAAAATAATATTTCTAGCTTTTCCTATGGTGCCTCTCACCCCTCTTATAAAAGGGCACTCCCCCTTCACTCTAATTCACAGCTTCTAAGCCATTTGTCTCAGACAAAACCTTCCCAAATACCCTATAAACTATCATACATTAAACCTAGAGGCCTTAGTTTGATTATATATCCAACTTAAGGAGCCCTTATGATCAAATCAAAAGGAAGAACCTGAAGAAGAGGTAATGATTTCACCACCCTCTTTCAAGTTCCTTTCTTCTTCCACATCCTTTTTATCTGTTGTTTCCATTCTAAAATAATAACTCTAGTATCATATATATACTTTGATGTTATTAAAATTTTGGAACAACCAAATTCATTATTCTATCCGCCCTTTTAATGACATGTCACCATACGTGCGTACGTACGACTTACCGTCTCCACGTCGTGGTTTAATTGTTATTCAATACATTTTTATTTGGATGGGTATAATAATGATGTTTATTTGATGTAAATAATAAATATAACATGAAAATTATTGTTAATATATCATATACCATCCAATTATATATTATTTTTATATCGAAAGAATGATATTTTCGCTCGTGCGTACGTATGGATCACCATATCCCCGACGCGATGAGATTCATTTTTCAAGTTTACCATTCATCGATGATTATAAATATATATATTACTAATAAGTATGTAATATATGACATAATAATTCTACAATAGATATATATATTTATATATATAAGTATTTATGTACTTACATATATCTTATTCACTTACTTATGTTCAATACTATATGAAAACGGAAACAACGTTTATGCGTACGTACGGACTACCAGCTCCATAAATAGTGTTTTACATTTCATATATAAGTCTATTATACATATTTATATTATAAATATATATGATATTTAAATCATGTTTTATATTCTTGATGTATTTAAATCATGATTTAAGTGATACAATCAAGAGCAACAAGTTTAAATACTTACGATAAAGAAAGCGATTATTACCCGAAATATTAATATAACTTGGAAATTATTATTAAATGGGTAGTATAAAGTCATAAATGAATAATTTAAGATAAAGTTAATTTTAATATGGTTCTGAAATAATTTAATAACATACTATAGTCTTCATAAATAAGGTTAAATGTACCCTTGACTAAAGGAAAGTGCAAGGTGAGGGGTTTTCATCTCACTCCTTATTCCCCTTAGATTCATGTCATATTGCCACTATTAGCTTTTGTGTGGTATATATACTTCCCATAATTGTATTAATTGTGTAATACACTTTAATTTATGTGTATTTACATATTCACTATATGATACTTCTTTCATGGGGTGTATGTTTCGTAAGATACCAAATTGGTAAGGGTTTTTTTCACAATTTCTTTATTATCTGAGATTGTTTATGTGTAAGTATTTCCTGGAACATTTTTATCATCAATGTCAATTTTTCATAAACATGATTTAAAAATGAATATTTTAAGGATTTTTGAAAGTTTATCTTTATCAAGATCAGAATTTTAAATGTTTTAATGATTTATCTTTTTAAATCTTTTTAATTAATGGCCATGTTTTCAAAATGATTTTAAGGATTTATTTATATGGACATGAATCATTTGAAATGATAATTCTTTTCAAAAGTTTAAAAGTGGTATGGGACACTTTGATTCAAAAATATATTTTAAATTAATTCCTTCATAAATGTGTGACTTTTAAATGATTTAAAAAATATATATTTCTCTCAAAATGTTTTACTCATCATTTTCAACGATGTCAGCATCCTTTACTGGATATTATTTTTGATTGAGGTTGATTTATTATAATACAATATTCCATATTTTATTGAATGAGTTATGATATGTTTGATTGTGGATATTTTATTATTATACCATTAATGGTTTATGGTTAATGTATTGACATTTTGTATGCTAGTTTTAATATGAATGTGTATATTGCATTTCAAATTTTTCATATGAGGAATGAAGTGGACTTAGTAAGTGACGAGTGGAGCCTGATATAGATCCTCAATGCATCGGTAGGTCTCATGAGACAATATAGGGTCTTGGCACAAGGCCTTGACAAGAAATTTATTTGTAGTCTTGGCACGAGGCCTTTACTATGTGGTAATGATGTCCAATATTAGGCATTCCCTCATTGTGAAATTAGTTATTACATGTGATTATTCGACTAGTATAATATCAATGTCCATGTTTATATGGTAATGTTTCATTTATTTTTACCATATTATGTTCATGTTTATGTTTAAAAATCTGTTTTTTGTATTACACATATTTCCTTAAAAGTTTATAGCTTCCGCTAAATTATTTCCCTTACTGAGCATCTGAGCTCACCCCTTTCTTATGTTTTATTTTCCCAGGATTTCAAGAAGTGTATTATGATTGATATGAAGGGTTAAGATAAAAGGGAAAATGTAATTTTCAAAGGACTATATATTCTTTGTTTTATGCTTCAAATTGTAATGTAAAGTTAATGCATGTAATATATTTTCCAAGACTGCTAAACTGATTGGTACGTCGGGACTTAATTCCTTGCAATCGTTCCAATGTATTAAAATAATGCACCAGATCTGGGTAACTGGGGTTGGGGCATTACAGTTAGTATCTGATGAATTTTAGCAATAAACATGGAAACTATATTTAGATAAACTCTGATTAGAGCACATTACCCTAAGATAGACATTGTGGATTATTATAGAAGAAAATCCTAGAATTTTTGTACTGTAGAGATTTTTTGAGTTTTACAAGCAATACATCCCTGTCTTGATACAAGCAGGTAGAGGCAGCTCTGGCACAGATGTACCTAGGGGTAAAACCCGAAAACACCACTTTGAGCTAGACTCGAATAGGAACTGGTGTATGAAAACGGTCCTTACAGCACTCTTGGTTACAACACTCCTAGGGTATATTCTTAGGATAATTCTCATTTTCATTACAAATCATTATGAAGGATTTACGAGTATATACCTCCTCAAAAAAAATATTTTTATGATTATGGATTATATCCATAAACTGTTCGATTTACGTTAGGCATTTTACAAGTTTGGAATTATCCATTGCAATTCATAAATTGACTTAGTGTATGTCATTGTATATAAATGGAACCTAGTAGAAGGAATGTAAACTCCAGCAATACGTATGATCCAATGTGTAAGAAGGATAATATATTACATGATATTAAGCCAACATTTAGAAGGGAAATAGTCTCCCATGTATTCTCAACATATGAATAAATAATATCACATGTTAGTAAGATAAGTAAAGAATTATCTGAGTCCTATTTATTTGAAGGGAAGCAAGAGAAGAAAAGTATGGTAGATAGAAAGATTAATAAAGGGAATAGGGGAAAAAAATAATTTCCCATATGTGATAAATGTGGAAATAATAACCTTAGTAAATGCTTGAAGGAAATGGGTGTTTTTTATAAGTGTAGAGAAAAAGGACACCAAGTACGTGATTGTAAGGGTAAGAAAAAGTTTTCAAATGTACAATGATTCATCTGCAAGAAGTTGGGACACTACGTGAACCAATGTCCAAGTCATCATAGTATGCCCCAAATTATGCTATTGGATAATAATAAAGTTATGATACTACCTTAGATGAAGAAGAATTACTAGTGTTCTTATGTTGTTATTATAAGATTATTTTATTTGAGTGTTGTATCAACAATATACTAGTTATATGAATTATGGAGATAAATAAGGATTGTATTGCAGTACGATTTTATTGAGGATTTGAGATTATATGGTTCTAAGAAAAGTGACTTAATTGTGAGCTACACTTTTAGTAAAATACATGGTTAAAGGAAAGGTAATCCTTGATGTGGTCCTAATAATGAGGTAGTGATTTTGGAATAAGAGATGGTTGATTTTGGTAATTCAAGATGTTGCGGTGTTGTAAAAGAATACACGAGGAAGGCGTTCACATGTTATTGCCTAGAAAAAAGAATCCTCATTATGTTTTACTTCCTTATAAATTGTGGACAGGGAGTTTAGATATAAGTATTTTGGATAATTCTAAAGGTTGGAATGGATTATGTTTGAAATTGGTTACTATTATTAAGGTTATTTTTGGATTGTTATAAAAGGACAACCCATAGGTCGGGCGACAACTATTTGCGTCTGACAAGGCCGCGAGACTTAAACCCTCAACTGAAGAGAGACAAGGGTGCATCACCTACGAATGGGCTACATGATGTGCTCGTTTGTATAATTTATCATTTTTTAAATAGTCTGATAAATGAATTATAAATTCATTTTTTTGGAACCCTATACAATTAGACTAAATAGATTTTTTTTTTGAAATTTTTTGGAGTGAAAGATGAGTTTGTGAAAGAAATTAGTTAAAGGATGGAAATATACTTGACCAATATAAATTTTTTTCTCTTATTATATGAAGAAATAAATTCTTAAACTTTAGGTAAGGCATCTTAAAACCAAAAATGTGTTATCCTAATACCTTACGTTTTGTTGAACTGATGGTATTTTAAATCATCATAGATTGGTGGGTTTGAGGCCCATAATTCTATAATTGTTTGTGACTGATGACCTCAGTCACTCCCTATAAATATTTACGTTTTTCCTCCAATTATATTTCTCTGATTTCCACCAATGTTCTCCTAATCGAGATCATAATTTGGTGGTGAGTGTTTCATTCCCCTTTTCCTCTTATTAAGACTAAATTATACTAACCCAATTTCCGATGTGGGTTTTCCCACAATGGTATTTTCTATTTTCAAACTTTTATTTTTGAGAAACAATTTCAAATTGCAAGGACACAATTTATTAAAGGAGGGAATAATGTAACACCCCAATATTTCATAAAACGTTATTTCTTGAAAGTAATTCAATAACTTGCACTATATGCAACAATGAGTTCAAGTGCACCATAACTTACCAAAATAGCCGTTGAAAAGCTATTATGAATAGTATTAACTAAATTTTGAAATATATAAAATCCTTATAATTTTAGAATCCATATTATGAGTTTCTTAGATATAATTTAAGAACTAAATCAATTTGTTCAGATAAAAGAAGTATTTTTCAAAAAAATGAACTTTTACCACCTTTTAATGGTGAACCCTTTTTAAATCAAATGTTTGAAACTTTTATATATTCAATTTGACAAAATAACCTTCTTTTTTTAAAATCCAGACATAAGAATTTAGTTTCAATAAAATTTTTGGGTTTTTCTGATAACTTTTCTATTTGGGTGAATAGTGACAAATACTATATTTTAACTGAAATTTTTTTTTAATAAAAAAAATTTATAGTGTTAAATTGTACATTTTAATGGTTTGGAAGTAAAAATAGATTATATTATTACCATTTAATCCAATGTTGGTCATTGTAAGTAATTTTACTTTGAAATTAGACATAAACAAGTGTCAATCATTTGATAGTTATTATATCATAAAAATACGCCTTTTGGTTTTGACTACAAGAGTTAATTTTAAATTAATAAATGAAACTTCTTTGTTTTTAATTTGGTAAAATATACATCATTTTTGGATTCAGAATATCGAAATTATCCTAGGGTGAATTTTTTGTATTTTTCTGAAAACATTCAATTTTTGATGAATAGTCAAGAACACTGAGTTATTGTTTAAAACATGATTTTTATTTAAATTATATTTTATTTTATTTAAATTTATTTTAGGTCAAAATAGATACATAATACTGATATAAATTAAATGTAATTCATTGGAGTCAGGTTATAATAATTTTAGATATATAAAAAATTTATCGAACTTTTTACCGTCTTTTACCCACCTACTAGGAGCATTTGCAAATTTACATTAAATATAATTTTACTGCTTCTGTGAGTTGAATTTCGAAAATTTGAGAGACACGGTTAATATCAAGGAGTAAAATGCGGTTCAGTAGGAGAAAAATAATTTTTGGTGAATGTAACTTTTTGCTCTTATTTACCACGGTTAAAAGTAAATAGGGAAATTAAAGGTAAAAATGATATTAATATTACCCTAACACATATCCTAATTATATTTTACAGGCTTATCTTGACCAAAAAGAACCTTAGGAATAAAATATTATCATTTAGGTCCAATTGGATTAGATTAGGACATTTATTATTATTTAATTCAAAGAAGAGTTAAAAGAGTTAAAATCAAAGTTTAATAACTAAAACATTTTTAATATATAGTTATACATAATATAAATATTAATTAGAAAGATAAATATATTTCCTACAAAATGGTATTTTATTTATAATTTTTAGACATTAAATAATTTAGTTTATTTGTGACACAATGACGATGCAGTAATTACCTTATTAATGAAAGATTAATATAATTGATATTATAAATACCCAAATAAATGTAATTTGAGACTTTTTATGAATTCCAATAATTTTATATGTTAATATGACATATTAGGATTGTTTATATGAATTTTTGTCGAAGTAATAAAGTTTTTATGAATTTATCAAAAAAACAATTCCCAATAATGTCAAAATTGACATAAAAGAGTTTTTAAAACAAATATTATATTATTAATTGATATTCTATTCTTAAAAATCTAATGTTCAGAAAAAAGTCTTATATCATGATAGGTGTATCATTAATGGACCAATTAGGGGTCTCTTGTAAGTATATGGTATGTTTATTAACTATATAATATAAAAATACAAAGAGACATGGTAAATGTCAAACTATTTAAATAAGAGTTAAATCGAAAAGTTAAGGTTAATATAGTGACCTAAACCTGTCTAAAACCTATTGGTTGAGTGGTTTTTGACCTATACCCACCTTAAACTTTAAATAATACACTTTGGAGCCATTAGAAACCTAATATTAATTTATTATAAAATAATATTTCTAGCTTTTCCTAAGGTGCCCCTCACCCCTCTTATGAAAGGGAATTCCCCCTTCACTCTAATTCACACCTTCTTAGCCATTTTACTCGGCCAACCCATGCCAAAATACCCTCTAAACAATCCTACATTAAACCTAGTGGCCTTAGTTTGATCATAAATCCATCCTAAGGAGCCCTTTTGATCAAATCAAAAGGAAGAACCCGAAGAAGAGGTAATGATTTCACCACCCTCATTGAAGTTCATTTCTTCTTCCACTTCCATTTTCTTTGTTGTTTACATTCTAAAATAATAAATCCAGTATACAATATATATTTTGATGTTATTATAATTTTGGTACAGACAAATTCATTATTCTATCCACCCTTTGAATGACATTTCACCATACGTGCGTACGTACGGCTTACCCTCTCCATGTTGTGGTGTAATTGTTATTCAATACATTATTATTTGGATGGGTATAATAATGATGTGTATTCGATGTAAATAATAAATATAACATGATAAGGATTCTGTATAAATTATATACCATCCAATTATATATTATTTTAATATCAATATAATGATATTTTCACTCGTGCGTATGTACGGATTACCGTCACAACGACGCGATGAGATTCATTTCCAAGTTCACCATTCATTGATGATTATAAAAATATATATTACTAATAAGTATGTAATATATGAAATAATATTTCTACTGGAGATATATATATATATATAAGTATTTATTTACTTACATATATCTTATTCACTTACTTCCGTTCAATACTATATGAAAATGGAAACAGCGTTTATGCGTACGTACGGACTACCGTCTCCATAAACGGTGTTTTCCATTTCATATATATGTCTATTATACATATTTATATTCTAAATATATATGATATATATATATATCATTTTTTATATTCTGTATGTATTTAAATCATTATCTAAATGATACAATAAAGAGTAACAAGTTAAAACACGTACAATAAAGAAAGCGATTATTACCCGAAATATTAATATAACATGGAAATTATTATTAAATGGGTAGTATAAAGTCATAAATGAATACTGTATGATATAATAAATTTTAATATGGTTCTGTTATAATTTAATAACATACTATAGTCTTCATACAAGAGGTTAAACATACCCTTGACTAAAGGAAAGTGCAAGATAAGAGGTTTTTAACTCCCTCCTTATTCCCGTGAGATTCATGCCATAATGCCACTATTACATTTTTTTTGGTGTATGTACTGCCCATAATTGTCTTAATTGTGTAATACACTTTAATTTATGTGTATTTACATATTCATTTTATGATACTTATTTCATGGGGTGAATGTTTCGTTAGTTACCAAATTGGTAAGGTTTTTTTCACAATCTCATTATTATCTGAGATTGTTTATGTGTAAGTATTTACTAGGAAATTTTTATCATACATGTCCATTTTTCATAAAAATGATTTCAAAATGAATATTTTAAGGATTTTTGAAAGGTACTCTTTATCATGATCATAATTTTAAATGTTTTAAATATTTATCTTTCTAAATATTTTTAACTAATGTGTATGTTTTTAAAATTATTTTAAGGATTTATATATATGGACATGAATGTTTTGAAATGATAATTCTTTTCAAAAGTTTCAAAGTGTCCTGGGACACTTTGATTCAAAAAACTTTTTTAAATTACTTCCTTTATAAATTTGTGACTTTTAAATGATTTTACAAAAATGTTATTTCTCTCAAAATGTTTTACCCATCATTTTCAACTATGTCATCATTCTTTACTAGATATTATTTTTTATTGAGTTTGATTTATTATAATACAATCTTCCATATTTTATTTAATGAGTTATGATATGTTTAACTGTGGATGTTCTATTTTTATACCATTCATGGTTTACTTTTAATGTATTGACATTTCGTATGCTAGTTTTAATACGAATGTTTATGTTATTTTTCAACTTTTTCATATGAGGAATGCAGTGGACATAGTAACTAACGGGTGGAGCCCACTATAGCTCCTCAATGAATCGAAAGGTCTAATGAGACAAACTAGTGTCTTGGAACAAGGCCTTGACAAAAAAAATTATTTGTGGTCTTAGCACGAGGCCTTGAATATGTGGTAATTAAGTCCGGTATTAGGCATTAACTCATTGTGAAATTAGTTATTACATGTGATTATTCGACTAGTAGAATATACATGTTCATGTTTATATGGAAATGCTTCATTTATTTTTACCATATTATGTTCAATTTTATGTTTAAAAGGCTGTTGTTTTTATTACACATCTTGCCTTTAAAGTTTATATCTTCCGATAAATTATTTACCCTTATTGAGCATCTCAGCTCACCCCTTTCTTATGTTTTATTTTCCCAGGATTCCAAAAGTGTATTATGATTGATATGTAGGGATAAGATAAAGGGAAAATTTTAATTTTCAAATAACTATCTATTCTATGTTTTATTCTTCAAATTGTAATGTAATGTTATTTTTTGTAATCTATTTTCCAAGACTGCTAAACTGATTGGTCCTTCGGGACTTGATTCCTTGTAATCGTGCCAATGTATTAAAATACTGCACCGGCTCTGGGTAACTGGGGTCGGGGCATTACACTAATCTTCTTGGGTTAATAAATGATAGTAATAAAATCTTTATGAATTTATAATATCTTAATAGGTTACATATAATATGATTATGGACATTCATAAATAATAAATTTTAGGTAAAGACGAATAAAAACACGTAAAATATTGTGCAGAAATAAAACTAGGATAAAATTATTTTTAATGTTCCTTCGTTGTCAAGGATGATATCAAATTCCAATAGTATATTTAGTTGTTGATTCAATTCCATGAATCTAGGTAAGATCATTTCATACATTTTTAAATATTTCCAAATCCCGTATTAATTTCTCATTAGATAATTTTAACTAATTTTTTTATTTTAAAAAATGATCTTTTTTATCATTTTCAATAGTAAGATATATATTAAAACAAGAGATCATATAATGCTATTTCTTTATGTTTTTATATTTATCATTAATTTCATTAAAAGTTTCTTCCAAAAAATTATTGTATAGAAACATTTCTTTAATTGATAAGTTTTATTCACTATTCTCATATAAAAAATGATTATAAATATGAACAAGAGATGGTAGAGAAACATTATATACCTCATATGTGTTTTTCATAAAAAAACATGTCAGATATATCATGATTCTAATCTTTACATAATTCAGAATCACTTGAACTACCCCATGATGCACTCCATGTTACTTTCATTGATTTCTTGTACCTTTTATCTATATCATCATACTTCATCTTATATCGTAACATAGAACTATGATAATTGAAATGATCTTTTCTCTTGAATTCATAGAATAAAATATCATTCATTGTATAATCCTTTCTCTAGTGTTTTATATAATTACATATATTTTCATACATTCTTTTATAACTAAAATTCCTAAATAACTTCTTCATTTTATAGAACTTAAGGAATCTTCTTTAAAAGATGCCCATTTTCTCATCATTGTCAGGTAGTGAATATTAATCACTCTATCTATCTACTCTAATCTTATCTTTTTATTTTAAATGCATTATTTTTTAATACTGAATATTTCCTTTTTGGTTCATCATTTTCCTCTCTGTTTATGTTGAGATCCACTTCATAAATCATGATATTTCTTATCATCTCATTAACAATGAACATGGATATATCACATTACTCTTAAATTGACAATGAAGTTCATCTCGATCTATCATGTAAACACCTCAATAGGTGTATCACTTAATCATTATCATATATTGGATTTCTTAGTGAGTGCATCATTTTAATGATCTCATTAAACCTGGGATACATATCTGACATCGGTTCATCAATATTTACCTTCAATGTGTCATATTTAATTGTATAATTTTTAGGGAACGTTTTTTGACATTATATGTTCATCCATGACTGACAGATAAGTGATCCCAACTTTCAAAAGTACATGTACATGATGAAATTCTATTAAATTATTCATCACCCAAAGCACAATACCATTTAGATATTTAAAATTATTATTATTATTTTATTTATTCATATCACTCCATTCAGATCTAAAAATTTTGGGTAATTTGGATTTGTCTTCAATGACAGTACAAATTTCAATATCCATAAATTCAAAATGTATCTTCATTTTAATCTTCTGATGAGAATTATATGAACCATTAGAATAAGGAGGTATGTTTATTGAAAATACCTCTTGTCTATTATTATCCTTAAAGTGATAAAATTAGGAGTAATAAAAATATAATATCATTAAAAGACAACTATATCGTAGTTGAAAAAATATTTAAAATCATCTTATACTAAATATTGGCCAAAGTGAGTAACTCATTTTGGGGGAGAATTGAGTTCCTAGTAAAGTTTTAGTTAAAAACAAATAAAATCAAAAATCCCCCATGTTAATTTAAAATTATTTATTAATCAAAAATAAATAAATATATAAGTTTTATCTTTTATAAATTTTATAAATGCTAGATTAAGACTTAGCTAAAACATTACATGAAATTACTTTATATTTTGAAACTAATTTACATAATCCAAACCATTATATAATCACATGTTAAGACCAACTATCAAAGTAGAAGTTTTTTTACATGTTTAAATAACAAATGCAACATTTTCATTAGAATAAGAAAAAAATCCAATATATCACATAGTGGAAATAAACAAAGGGTTCATTCTCAAACCAGGACTTAGTACCCTCCACCATGAAATAATCTTCTTCCAAATAGAGTATTGTAATAATAATTAGATCCAAAACCTAGATATGGTTTTAGAAACAAAATCACAATGGTTTTCCAAGATCAAATCCACTTACAGAGTTATTCATGGGAATAAAAATAATATTGGCCATGTCGGTTCTATTCCACTATTTTTTTGGGAATACAAATATAAAATATGAGAGATTGTGTTTATAACACTATAGTTTAATCATATGAGATAGTGTGTATAGATAAACAGAGTAATACAACACAATTCTCAAATATTAATCATAAATAAACAAATAAAGGAGTATAGATATAATAATATGGTTCCGCTTATTCTATGATGCTTCATTTGTTTGCAGGTCCATGAATATATCATAGAATAAGATCGAACTGTTTTTCCAAAATGTTCATGAAAACATTGTTTTGTAAGGAATAGAATATTTATTTTTTTTCAGTATGTTGATGTTTTAAAAAATATGCACATCCAGGATGGTTAGAATATATCTGTAGTCATATTTTTGATGGATATTGTTCTTTATATATATTACACACTTATACAGACCACCATTTTTTCAATGAATGAGGGGTCTATTAAATATTCATAAGTCTCCTTGTCTAATTATCAATTAGATAAAAATAATAAAAAAATATTAAATCCTTATACTGAGGACTAATTATGGAAACATTTACTCTATCCTCAATGCATTCATTGTCTGGTTTAAATATAAGTATTAATAAATCCACATGGGAATATCTTCATTTAACACATTAAACAACCCATTGTAAGAATTAAATTGGAATGAGAAACATAATATAAATGGTTGCTTACTTGAGGTTGATCATATTTGATGGTATAATTGACCATTGTTGATTAGACCAATGGTAGAACAATCTAACGGTATCTCAATAAATGGTAGATAATTTAAACTCGAGTTAGAACGGTTTAGTAGTAGATATAGTCCGAATAAATATCTCATGTGATGATATATTTGGTGTAGCATTAAATCATTTTGTGGTTGATCGGGTCTATTGATATATCAGGTCTAGTGGTAGTAAAACTCTTGTGGTAGTGCATCCCTGGTAGTAGAACAACTCTAGTGGTAGATCCATCACTGTTAGATTATGTTCAGTAATAGAAAAAGTCCACCAAAAGATCTTGTTTGATCTAACAGTGGATCTGTTAAACTAATGGTGGATATCCTCTAGAATAGTGTCCGGACATAAATATATTCCACTACTATATCTTATTGAACTAGTAGTATATCTTTATAACTTACTGTATATCTATACTTTTACCAATTTGTTGAAAAATTTATATACTATCATAAAACATTAATCTTATTAGAATCACAATAATCCCGATTTGTGAGGAGTAAAATAATGAGCTTCTAACAATCCCATCATTAAGCATATATCTAGTATTGTCTTCCCCAAATACTTTTTTTTAACAGATCAATTTTTCACATAATTACTTCTCTTTTTTATTGTAAATATTCATCACATGCATCCAAATCATGAAAAAAAACTACAAAAAAATCATTATACATCTCAGGATTCTTATAACTAGAATATCATTGACAAAATAATTTTACAACATTATTCTTGAACCCCAATACATAATAGTCTCATTATTCCACATCACTATAGAACCATTAACTACACTTTATTATCTTATTCCTTAATATCTCCTTTCTTTCATATATCATGTATATTATCTTCATCATCATCAATATAACCATTATTTGTAAAACCAAGTTTATTCTCTTAATAAGATCTCCCCCTAGGAAATCAATTTTTATAATTCATGTACATCCCACATTTATAAAATTCAACCATTGATAATAAATTAGAGATATAATAACTATCATCTATTTCATTAACCAAAATTTTCATTTTCCTTAGAAATTATTTGAATTGTTTCCTTATTTTCCACACAAAAAACATCTTCTCGTTCCTCAAATAAATTCACCTGTGTTTTTCTTCTCACATTATATAAATATAAGAAATTTAATCTTTTTTCCTCTATACAGTCATGGTGCATATTATTAATCATGTATTATCGTAGATGATTAGTAATAATTACAACTTCCTTCACTCTATTCATCATCTCAATTGGATTCCCTTTAAAATGTTTCCTATCATATTCAATGTTAATATGGTTCCTTTTGGTACCATCAATTAATTAAAACCAAAAAAATCATAGTGTGAGAAAAAATAGTGGAAAAGCATAAAATTTTGAAAAATCATTTAAATAATTTCTGAATCATGTCTCCCTTATCTACGATACCATATGTTTAACCTATTTTATTCATGAACATTATCAAAACCTTACTATTTTATCTTATACATAGACTTTCCCCAGATGTTTTCTCAACCTATTTTACAAAGGATAACTAAACCCATATATATACACTAACTAGGATGACCTAATAATTCCATATATAGATATAAAAATATTTCAATGAATATTCATTACATTACATAAAAACATGCCTAAGTATCATAAAGGTATAGTGTCTTTGGAAGAAAAGAATCAAAAACAACGTGTTTATTAAATATCTACTTCACATCATACTTTTTATTTGAAAACTTTCACCCTATTGACAAATCATTCTTAATATCTTTCTACATATCCAGGGGAATGAAAATATAAGAAATGGGTTATTTTAAATTCTGAGTAAGGGTAAATTAGATTTATATAAATCATAACAAGAGAATGGTTCAATAGTGACATGATAATAATATTTAAAAATTATACACTTCATATCATATATCATAACCTATAGTTGTTTAATAAATCATGTATGTTCATAATAATCAAATAATAAATGAACATGATCTATGGGAGAGTAATATTTTCATAGAGCATGGAGTTGCAACATACACAGATGCCTAGAGAATAATTTTTTTAGTAGTTATGGACCTTTTCCAAGACTATTATAGTGGCATGGGTTTACTCCCAAAATACTCATAGTAGTCGATGTTCACTCCCAATAATATCATAGCAGACAAAGCTTCTTACTGAACAGGGATCACTCCCATTGTAGTTATATATATACCATAAGATATTAATCATTACCCAATAAAATTGAGGGAAATATATGTCCTATATTTAACATAATGAAATTTATTCATAGTTTTTCAAAATAACATAAATCATTCACTATATTAGAACCCATTAAATGAAATGGTTTTTATAAACAATTAATCATAGTATAACCTCTCGAAAAAAGAAAAATATTCCATAAACATAAATGAACTAGATAATGAATAATTATAGTATACATGTATCATATGCATGTTAATTAAATGGTGAAATTAAATATTGTTGTCTTATATGGAAAATTATTTTGGAATATTGGTTAAAACAAATCTTGAGTCAAATATCGTCTCTATTTTGAAATCATTTTTAAGTCATTTAATTATAAAATAAAAAGTTTCCTTGGAAACAAAATTGTTTTATTTAAAAGGAATATATGAATAATTAAGTAATTCTTGTTAGGGAAAAATCCACTCAGGTCATATAATTAAGATAACATTCATTTCATAATTTTTTTTGAAAATTCACAAAGAATCTCCTTGAGAAAATGGGAAAAATATTCACTTAAACCCATTTTTTCAAAATTCACATATGGGTAAAACATATTTTAAACATTATCAATAACAATAAAATTTAAAAAATATTTATAAACTATGGACATGGAAGATTAATTATTCCCAAAGGAGACTTAAATAAAAACAATTCTGAATAATGATGAAATAATGAAATAAGCCCTTATATAAAGTATCCCCTTTCCTTGTTCATGTTACAACATCCTCTATAATGAATATGAATTTATTATAAATTTATTAAATACCAATAAATATAATATACCTAGAATAATTTATTTATAACATCTTATCACACCTTTATTAATAATGTTTTATTAAAATCTCTATTCTCTATGATAGCTACTTCATTTTCCATGCTTGTTTTGGTTCAGTAGTTCTGATCCTTATACATTTATCATGCCCCCATAAAATCCATATTTATATTCATGGTATAAAATTTATATTTATTCATTATATAAATATTTATAATCATGCATAAAAATTAAATATAGAAAAATAAATTACACTATTCATCGAGATGGTAGGTTATTTATACACATGAACATTGTTTCCATTTTTCATTTGATGTAATTAAAGAAATGTAAATAGTAATAAAACGTTATAGAATCATTATTATGTCATATATATAATTTTTATTCATAATATAGATCCTTATTTCCAAATATATGGAATATAAATGAAAAATTAAACACGTCGCATTGTGGAGATGGTAGTCCATATGTATGCATGAGTGACATTATCAAATCCAAAATCATTGTATGATAATAAGGTTAACATGATGTTATAATTCAAAAAATATTATCTATACTAGATATATCATATTTATTCATTAATATCATTATAATACACATCCATAAAATATGTTTATTAAAAATTAATTGTATCACAATGTTGAGCCGACAAGACGTACATATACACGAGTTATACTTTTACTTCTTATTTGTGGGAAATAGTGTAAAATTTTGTATTAATAATTATAATAACATTTAATAATATTTATTATTCTAAATATATAATTTTATGATTAAATAGAATATTTATAGTTGGTAAATAAGAGTATAAAAAGAAAGTGAACGGTTAGTTATATTATGTCTTCTTAGAAAGGACTCTTTTAAATCAACTCTAATGGTCTCTAAGGATTATTTTTTGGGAATACCATCACCACTAAAGTATGTCTATAGAAGTGGAGAAGAGATTATGGCATAGTATGGTAGATTTATAATGATCACATTTATGTAATGAAGTGAGGGATGAGGTGTCCATTTATAGTTTAAGAGAGGAGAACTTTTAAAATATCTCAAAGGATTAATTTATAAAATAATTAAATCGAAACACAATTACCTCTAAATGGAAAGTTATTCTATGATAATGTATTATAGGTTTTTACTCCTAATAACTAATATAATTTAAAACTACTTTTGTTTCATTTAAAACCATAACATTTTGATTATCCCCTTGGTTATTTATTTATTACCTTAATCATGGTAACCGGTATTTTATTCATAAATGGTAAATAATGTTACTATAAATGAGGAAATGACTCATAAATGGAAAAAAATTATGTTTCAAACAATTTGAAATTCACATATATAGAGATATTATTTCTATGAATTTTTTATAATGTAATAAAATATTATATTTATAAATTACTACTAACGTCAATTTGAAAAGATTTCATTTAATTTGACAGTAAAAATTCCAAGAAAAAATGAAAAAAATTATATAATGATTTAGAAGCTAAATAATGTGTTTTATAGATCTATAAAATTGGGTTCAAGCAATAATTATTTAATATTATATCACAATTAATATTCTGAAAATAATTTATTTTGTTTTTTTATTAGTTCAATAAATATAGTATTAGTATGGACAAGCATTTAAAGTAATTATATAGTCTCTAAATATTAAAAAAAATCAATCATGAAAATAATTTCATTAATATAAATGCAGATTTTTATTTTTGTTTTTTTATTTCTTTTCTCCCTATATGGACACATAAAAGATATTAAAAACAAAGAGAGTGACATTTTGTAACTATCTTTGATTTAAATAATATATAAGTCATTTTTAGGGAAAAGTGTTCATTAAACAACTCCAATTAGAGCCTTTGGTGATAATGGCTGGATAATAATTATCCAATAACTTTTTACTAGTTTAGGTCATGGTTATACTATAATTTCATTGTTTTAACATCCCATTAAATCTTTTGAAAATTATTGTACTATAAAAGTTTCTATTATATAAGAGTCAATAATATTACTATAAAATAAAAAAAGTCATATAAATTTACTATTGTAGACATAAATTTTCATATCCCATTAATATATCTAAATTTATGATTTTATTAATGTTTTAATCATTTAATAAATCATTGATTACCATGAATATGTATAATGTCGATTTTTAGAAGAATTCATTATTTTGAAATTAAAAATATCACAGTATAAGTTAAAATTTGAACCAAGTTTTATTATTATATCAATAAAATTTAAATTTATTCTATAATATTCAATTGTATGGCTAATTATGTAATATTTTGATAGATTTATTATTTAAAATAAAATTTATTTTATTTTTCCAGTGATTGAATAATTACTATATCGTCATTGTGTAAGCATTTATAGTAATTATATCCTCATTAGAAATTAAAAATAAATTATCATGATGATGATAATTATTTTAGAGTTTATAATAATATTTTTATTAGAACATATCCTTTAAATAACCCCATTTTTAAATTATTAGAGTTATTAAAAACATTAGTGTGACATCTTGGAATTTTCTTAAAATAAAATATTATAAATATCAAAATCACTTAGAAATGGATACAAAAGGGCATATATTCAAAAATTGATTAACTATATATGGAAATTAAAAAACCAATGTAGTTGGGACAAGACATAAGGACATTTTATAGTCCTTATTATATTATTTTTACCCATAATTACCAGATTTGTTCTTTATCGTGGTAACAACAAATACCAACGATTCTATTCATATTAACCGAAAATAAATAGGGTATATATAATAAATATTAGCTTCTGAATTAAAAATATGAATTGTATTTTCTAAAATTATATAAACCATATTTTTAAAATTTATTTTACATTAAATAGTAAAAATGAAATGAAAAAACAATATTTTTCCTAGAAATTCCCTTTTGAAGTTTAAAATGTTTTTATACTAAATTAATGTATAAAAATTACTTCCAAGAAAAAATATTAAATTTAAATTAAATAATAAAAAAATAAAATTAATCAAAAATATAATTTTAATTTATAAATTATTTAAATTAAAATACAGTTTTCAATGAAAATCAGTAATTTTCACCATTCATTAAAAATTTAAAATTTTTATAAAGTTATCAAAACACAATATTATGAATAAAAATGAAATTCCTTTTTCAAATAAATTTTATAATATTTCTATATATTAATTATAATATTATTTTTCAAATTGTGAAATCCCATTTTAGATGAAAATATATTTTTAAAGAATAAAATTACTTTTTAAAAAAAATAAGGGTTTATTCACCAAGCATAATTAATACTTTAATATAGAGTAGGTCCTATATATATTTCATAATTTTGATAATAATATTAATACCCACCAATTTAATGTCTTCTTTATAAATTACAAAAAATATATTAATAATGTAAAGAGGTTCATTTCAATTTTTATTGTTTATAATTCATGATATCAAAGAAATCCTATTATTTAGATATATATATTTCATAAAAACTATCGTGTTACATTATAATTTCCCTTAGACATATCCCTTGATATATACCAAGGTTTCTCACTAAATGTTTCTTATCTTAGTTCCAATATTTAATAATAATTTCCTCTAATACCAATAGTAGAGACCCAAACATTTCATAAATTGATATTACATATTAATAGAAGAATATTCATTTAATTTTACATAAACATTCCCGGAGATCATGAATCTTTTGTGTCTTTATAAACATGGATACATAAAAAAGGGTTCCTAATTGAACTACATCATCTCTAACTATGTTCTTTATAAATATAACCCTTCAGAGACATATCATAAACAATAACACTCTTCATAATTTGGGGAAAATAAACATAATAATGGGTGAGATCATATACTTTGTAAGGGTTAATAAGGATGATATGAACATATCATGAGCATAAGGGTATGATAATTATGTTAATTTCATTTTAAATCCATACCTTTCATATAAAAATCATAAAACTGAGTCATGGAATAAATATTGGTAGTTCAGAATCCCTGAATCATAATGGAATAATATGACATAATCCATGATATTATATCATTGGCATAAGATATAGATTTTTGGAATACCCAAAAGAATATAAAAAATTCACTTTATTGTCAAGGATCATTTCATGACTGTCATAGTGGATTGGGTTTACCCCCAAAAACAATATAGTATTTATGGTTTACAATCAAGACTATCTTGGGGAAAAATTCACATATTGAATTGGGTTCACTCCCAATTCCAAACCTATTTATCTCATGATATATAAATCCTTTCTGAATTCATTGAAGGGAGATAAAGGTCTCACCCATCACATTACTAAAGGCATATTGAAATGTTATATAATATCATAATAAATTCATCATATCATAACCCATAGAATGTAAATGGGTCTCACAAACATTTTATCAGAGCATAGTCTTTGGAAAATAAATGGTCTTCTGAAAAAAAAAATTATTATTGAAGAGGTCATTAAAATAAATGGGTTTTATAAACATTTCATTAGTTAATCATATCATCTCTCATGAATAAGGAATGCGTTTAATAAAAATATATTAATAATAAATAAACACCCAGATAAACAATAAATATGGTATCCTAAAATAAAAAGGCCAGTGAACCCTAAGTAACATCAAAGGATGTCATCATAGATGAAAATTTATTTTGAAAGATCACGTGGATTGTTTCTTCAGTAAAATAAAATTTTATCTGAACAATCAATTCATTAAAATAGAAAAACTTCAAAAATAATAAATAAAATATTATCTTTGAAAATAATCTTGTAATCATTAAAATTAATCGTAAATCATTGATTAGTAATTACGGTAGAAAATATCCTTCATGTAGTTCATGATAATATAATGATTCCTTTCATAGATTCGATAAAAGTCAAAATATCGTTGTTTAGAAAATGACAATAAGATTAGATTTAAAAAAAATTAAATTAGTCAAAAATGTATAAAATACACATTATAAAGTAATTAGAAGATAATAATAACTTTATTTATGATTTTTTATAAAACATAGACATTGATGAAAAAGGGTTTTCAACTGAAAATAGAAATAAATATGGTTTTACTTAAAAAATATATTTTAAATCCTTGATTTTTTAAAAATAAGAAAATTTGGGGGAAATTTAGTTTAATGAAATTTCAATAATAAAAAATATTCATTTCTATAGATATATATTATAATTTTTTATTATTAGAAGAATAATCATAAAAATTCTGCATAAACAATGAGATTGTAACTTAATTCCACTGCCACTTTGGTAATTTCTGATTAATAAGACCTATGGAATAAATAAACCTTATTTGGATAATTAAGTCCCCATAATTTTTTTAATAATCATCATAAAAGACATTTATAGGTATAAAATACACCACACAAAATAAACAAGTGGTGAATATAGAATGTGTCCTAATGAAATAAAAGGGAGTCAAAAATCCCATAACCACAAGTCTCAAATTTATTTTTATTTGATTGTAACTCTGATTTATTAAATATAGATTTATTATAAATCTATTCCAAAACCATAAAAATATAAATCAATCCATATATGATTTATATATGACCTTTTATTGATAGTTTATTAACAATTCGTTATCGAAATCATGTTTCGGGTAATAACTACTTTGTTTTCCATATTTGTTTTTATTTCTTTCTATAATTTTTATTAGATCATGGTTTAATAGTCTATATATTCATAAAAATAATATAAATATAATATATATTCATTATTATTTTTATTTATAATAATCCATATAATATTTATATAGAAAATGAATTACACTATTCTTTGAAACGGTAGGTCGTACGTACGGATGAATATTTTTTCAATTTTTTCAACATATAAAATGAAAGAACCTTAAGTATTAATTGACCATCACAAAATAAGTTTTATATATTTTATATCATATAAATTAATTATATATACCATTATTAACATCCTAGTTAATATGAAATGAAAAACAAGTTGCATCCCTCCATAGAGATGGTAGTCCACGTGTACACATGTGCGATGTAATCATTATTAAACGGATTGGAATGAAAAATGTTAAATTTGATATTTTAATTTTATAAGTATAATTATATCATAGAAATCATAAAAATAAGCTAAATGAATTGTAACCTCCGTCCATGAAATATGGTGATGGAAAATAAATAACATCGATTTGCAAGGTGGTAGTCTATCAAACAAGCGATCGATGATTTCATTTCCCATTTGATGGAATAATATATGGATATATTTATTAGATTAAAATAATTAAATCTCTCCATATGGGATATAATTATATTATTATATTAGGATAGTATAATAATATTTTAAGGAGGTGGAGTTAGAAATGAAATAAAAATGATTGGTTAATAATGATACCTCTTCTTTGACAACCTCCTTATATTATCACCAGAAGCCATATAAAGAGGATTTCATAATCAAAATATGGATTATAGTATTTTTTTTCAGTAATTAATAAATATATTTGATCTAGTATTGGGGTAAAAAAGGTTTTGGGAGTGTTAATAGTAGAGGATAGAGGGTTCCCTCTTATTAGTGGTGGAGATGACAGAATGGGAATGTTTTAAAATAAAATGGTGTACCAACATTTTAATGAGGAAACAAGGCTCCAAAATAGAACTCTATTTAATTTTAGATGATATAAGGTAAAAAATATTTCAATACATTGGTAATTTGACATGTTTAAGATCATATTACCCATTATGTGCTTAGTTTATCCCCCAATAAACATGCTTTAACCATAACAATGATAATAATTTTTTACGATTTTTACTATTCATATTGACAACAAAAATTATCTAACATTATCATTTAATAAAAACTATGATTATTAAAATTATGTAATATATTTTTCAAAATTTTATTTTTTCACGACTCACCTTCACGAAGACGAGGGAAGGTACCACAAACTGCCACACCATTCCTTCCTCAAGTTGAAGGAGAGATAATGACCCCTAAGTCATGCCTTCAATAGGCCCTAGAGTGGGGACTAGCACCAAGGGTATAAAATCGCACATAATATGGAAGTCATTGCCTTTTTTATTTATTAGTATTGGGAGATACGATGGTAAAAACTCAAAAAACTCCAAAACAGATGGTAGAAGTATAGTAAAACCAAAAATCCATTCCCATATGCATGTTCCTAACAAAGTTCTACAAGGTACAAGAAAACTCAAAAGGGAAGTATCAAAAGAAAACAAAATTAGGAATGTCAACTTTTATGATGCCCGAGTTAATAAGGTTTAGAATGGTCTTCTATGTCCTCCTAAAAACCTGAAAGCAGTTTTTATATATTTAGGGTTAATATACAGTGTACTCAGTGTAGAAAACCAAAAACTCTCGAGCACAAGTGGGGAGGCATTCTAATTCCCCATGGGAAAAAATAGACGTCCAAAAACCCTTGAAAGAAAAACTATCCGCCCAGCCTTACCAAGGCACAATCCCCAAATAACACAAGTCATGTAATGTAATATTAATATCACATTGACATTTGGATACCCTGCATCACTTTCCCACTGGTTATTTAAGACATCTTACGCATCAAACCTCCCCCACCATTCTCATGAAAGTCCCACTCCTCCCCAATAACAACATATTGGGCCACCACAACCATGCTTCCTGCTCGTAGACACCTGGGCCAGAAAAACCACACACAGACCCTACCACAGACACTTTCTCCATAAAAATTAATGCCACTCCTGAAGAAACCTAGTCTAGAACAACTTCTGCCACGCCCGAACACACCTAGGCCTCATCCGGAAGACACTTGGGAAACAAACCTGGCCACACAGACCTGGGCCAACCACCCCAACAAGCCTTACCAAATAATAATGGGATATAATGGACCTCAATCCATCACAACCTTCCCAAAGAGTCTTGAGCTATTTGGGAAAGGGAGCAGAAAAGGAGCTAATAACCAGCCACTGATATGAGTGCTGGAAAAAACACCCTCCCCCATGAAATGAGGTTGTTTGTCACGAAGTTCTCAACTTGGGTGGGGTGAGAATAAGAAACACTAAACTAAATTTATATGTATAGGTAAATAGGCACTCATCCTAACCTAAGGGTTCAAAAACCAGCCCATACACAAACACCCTCATTAATATTTGTTCATACAAAATCACAACAACCACAACCAGAGCACAACTCATTCCTGAAAAACAATTCCCTATTAAACTCAATCTTGTTATCATAATAAATTGATACCATTTAAATAATTATTCACTACCAGGAAACTAATAGGCATAGCCACAAGCCAAGGAACTAAAAATTGCAAAGAAGTAATTTAAGCATTCACACCCAGTTGTCTTATAAAGTCACAACAAAAAAAGGGATCTATGAGATCCCTCGAAGTACTAGAACCAACCAAATCTCCATATTACGCCCCTACACGACATCAAGTCCAAAAACAATGACTCAACAATAGGGGAACCCATCCTCATCCACATTTCCCCACACTACATCAAGCAGAGCCACCACACTTATCACACGAACGGAGGAAGGATGTTTTTTTCAGATTTATCCACACAATTAATTATGTTCCTTCTTTCCATTTAGTTAATTGGGGTGATCACACGAGGACTATTATTTATTGGGCCAACATTTAATCAACCAATTTTATGTGATTATCCATTTTCCATGTTACATCCATTCAATCATAGTATTAACTATAAAAAGAAAGGATCATTAGTTCGTAAGGAAGGACCACCAACATCCACGATTTTCAATTGGAAAAATCCCATAAAATTCATAATATAACAAAAAAGGTTAAACACAGTAACAAAAAAATCATTCCCACCCCGCCATTATTTAAAGGATCAGTTATTATCTTTGTTATGTTTGGTTTCATCTACATCCTGTGGGAACATCATTATACCCTCCTCTCATGATTCACAATAAAGAGATATGGAGGAAGAATCCCTACCTGGTTGATAATGTATCGATGTTTCCTTCTCACGCCAAAAACATAGGATGCATGACTTGAAGGGGACGAACTCTATGGACTTCAAGAGTGGCTAGGAAAGGCTCAGCATGAGTGAATATCCTACCTCTGGAATAGGGTCTCCAAGCACACCAAGGAAAGGAAAATAGAGCTTCCAAGAAGAAGAAATAAAACTTGTGTGATAAAAGGAGAGATCCTGGAGTTATGGGATATAAAAACATGAATGGAATTAATGGTGGATTGTGGATTCTCCACGCGGTTGTTCGGTTCAAAATTATTGTATTAATAATATTTAATGATACTCCTCAGATATGGTGGGTATAATGGTTGTGAGTTATAGGGTTTCTTTTAAACTGTTAAAAACCACTTAACTGGGGAAGGGGTGGAAATTAGGGTAAAAAGTGCGACACATAGTAAAAATCCACACATTTTGGTAAGACAAGGGTCTCCTGGCTCTTGTGGGATTTTTGATATCATTTTTGGGATTTAAAAAAGTATGTGAACCACTAAATGGATAAAATGACTTACAATTGGTGTTACGAGAAAACTGGGGAAGGAAACCCCTGACAACCTTGTGGTACCGATCGGGTGTGGCACTGATCGGTGAAACCAATCGGTGCCACCAATGGGGACACCATGGTGACACCCTGCCACCAACACTGTCAACCTCATGAATCACTGATGGGTCTAGGGAATCCCAACACCAGAAATTGACAAAGTAATGGACTAGGATGGTCCGAGACATTACATATGATACATCTCAAACTATTCTCATCCTCAAGAATCGAAACTAGACCCGAAGAGAAGAGAAGGGTTTGAACAAACCCATAGAAGAAACCTCTCAGGAGTAAACCCCCTCGACATCTAGGAACACTTCTCCCCCTAGTATACAAACATACAAAGGTCACACCGTCCAATTGTAAGGATTTTGGAGTCCCTTCCTCCATGTCAAGATACTATACTCTTTGGGTGGCACTAAATCACCCCACACTGGTTTAATCGCATCTACCGTAATGCCTCTCGATTAGTGATTAGGTCCTCCCCTCCCTAGAGTTAGTACTCTTCATAAACATTCAGAGAACAAGGAAAAAAACACATTTGATAGTTAATATGTTCATGAACTACATCACAAACAAGTTACAAAAACAAAACAGAACAAAACACAAAACCACTTTGGGAACTGGGTTCACATATACGCTTCTCACTCCCAAGTACTCTCTTCGAGGCCACCATTCCTCCACAACACATGAACCAAAGTGATGGTTCATCCTCGAGTCAATTTTTTCATTCGATCTTCGATCCTCACTAGTCACTCCATGAACATTTCATCATCGTCTATATCCAACTCTCCCCAGTCAATGACAAGGGAATCATCGTGTAGATATCAACGAAGCTGGGAGATGTGGAAAACATCATGGAACATTTCCAACTTAGGAGGAAATTCCAGCTGATATTCCACCTCACCAACTTGACCCAACACATCGAAAGGCTTGATGAACCTAGGAGAGAGGTTTCTCCTCTTTCCAAACCTTCACTGCCCATGTTAAGGTGAAACCTTCAAGAACTCATGGTCTCCAACCTAAACCTCCAAGGGCCTCCTCCTTTGATCAGCATATGACTTATCCTAGTCTTGGGATTCCTTCATCTTATCACTCACAAGATGAACATTCTCTGTGGTACTCTACACCACCTTTGGGCAAAGAACACTTGCTTCCCTGACCACTTTCCAGCACATGGGTGAGCAACACGGTCTCTCATACAAGGATTTGAACAAAGCAATGCTAGTAGTAAATTGATATCAATTGTTATAGACATACTCTGCCCGATACAAGTTTTGTATCTGTGATCCCTCGGTGTCCAAAACATATTCTCATATCATATCCTCCAACTATTGTATGGTCCACTCTTTCTAACCATCTGTTTGGGGGTGGAAAGCAGTTGTAAGGTCTAGCTGGGTTCCAAAACATGCTGAAATCCACTCCATATTTTTGAGGTAAACTATGCATCCCTATCCAAGACTATGGATCTTGAAACTCCATTCAACCGAAACACATCATCCATGTATCTCCGTGCTACAGAATCCAACGCACTCGACTCCTTGATCGGTGGGAAGTGAGCTGATTTCATCATCCATTCTACCGCTACCTACATAGTATCGTAGCCTCCATGAACCATGGGTAGTCCTGTGATGAAATCCATCAAGATGTCATCCCACTTCCACTTAGGGACATCTATAGTATTCAACAAACATCCTAGGACATGGTGTTCTGCCATCACCTGCTAACACACCAGGAACCTTGCTGCATACTCTACAACTACAAGCTTCCCCCTAGGAAACCAAAACTGACCCCTCAAGCCCGGGTACATCTTGTAAAATCTTGGGTGTACCGCCAGGGGTGAGTTGTGGAACTCACCATGAACTCTCCAGCTGATTACTACATAGAAAAACAACTTTCCATGAAGCAACATATGATTTCTTCTATATTTGGACCATACTTAATGAGCATTGCCCTGGCTAACAGGATCATTCATCACTTCATTCTCTACGTCCCCCCACTAAGACTCCTACACCTTATTCAACAGGGAGGACTGTACTATCATCTAAAACACACAACCTCTACCATAATCCACAATTGTATCTATGTTTAGGGTATACAACTTCTTCATTTATTTCTATGCATCTGCCGATTCTCACACCACATCCTTCTGTGACTTTCTACACAGGGCATCGGCCACCATGTTCCCCATTCCTGAGGTGTATGAAATATTAAAGTCGTATTCCGGAAGAAACTCCACCCACCTTCACTATCAAATGTTCTTGTCCCAGTAGGTAAAGATGTGTATCAAACTCTTGTGATCATTGAAGACCACAAAGTGCTCCCAGATGAGGTAATCTCACTACAACATTAGTGAGAGCGCAACTGTTGCGAGCTCTAGTTCATGGATGGCATAGTTACGTTCATGTGGACATAACTGCCTAGAATCATAAGTGATCACCCCAAGCTTCTTCATTAGCACACACCCTAGGAAATTTCCATAAGCATCACAAATCACCTCACACAACACCCCTTCCTCTGTAAACCTGAACACTGGGGAACTGACCAACCATTTATTTTGATAGTTGAATGTTTCCCGGCACTACTCACTCAACATGAAGGCCTGGTCCTTTCTGGTCAAAGCTATCAATGTAGCGGAAACTCATGAAAATTAAAGTACAAACCACCTATAATGTCCTACCATACCGAAGAAACTATGAACCTCCATCACATTCTTCAGTGCTTCCCAAGAAACAACCACTTCAACCTTTGACGGATCAACTGCTACCCCATGATGAGACATAACGTGTCTATAAAAATGAACATATCATGTCACGAACTTGCACTTGGAAAAATTTCCATAGATCTGGTGATGTTGAAGGATCTCCAAGACCATCATGAGGTGCTTAGTATATTCCTCCTCCGATCTTAATTAGATCAATATGTCTTTGATGAACACAATGACGAACAAGTCCAGAAACTAATGAAAAATAGAGTTCAAGAGACCCATGAACAAAGAAGGTGTGTTGGTATCACTGAACGGTATGAATACGAACCCAATGTGCCCATACCTACACCTAAAAGTAGTCGTCAGGATATAACTAACCTTCACCATTAACTGGTGATACCTAAACTGCAAATCGGTCTTAGACAACCAACATGCTCCCCTCAGCTGGTCAAAAAGATCTTATATCCTAGGGAGAGGGTAATGGTTCATGAATGTTACCTGATTCAGTCTCTGGTAGTCTATTTATAGCTTGAGTCCACCATCTGCATTCTTTAAGAACAAGACTGGAGCACCCCATGGAGATATTCAAGGTCGGAAACACCCCTTATTCATTAGATTCTCAATCAGAATTCTCAACTCCCGTAACTCAGATGGCACCATCTGATAAGGAGCCATCTAAATCAGACGGACACTGGGTTTTAAGTTTATCCCGAACTCAGCATAACGTCGAGGGGTTAGAGTCACATATTCCTTGGGAAGGACATCCATGAAATCTCTAAAAACTCTTGGAACATCCCTCATCTCAGCATCCATTGATTCTACTAAAGCTCAGCCAATATAGAAAGAAGAGGCTCCAAACGCCATCTACCCACATGAAAACTCAGTTCTCCAACAAAATCCACATTCTGGCCATCCTCATCGGAGAAAATGACTCTTCTCTAGATGAATTCAATAACATCATGCACAAAAAACAACCAGTAGATTCCTAGGATGACATCGTATGGCTGCATTTATGGTAGAAGGAGATCCCCACTAGACTGATGTGGCCCCAACATCAGTCTTTATCCTAAACAAACCTCAAACTGGTCGGTATGACCCACCAACTAGTGTACTCAGCACCAGGGGAATCAAGATTCTCTCTACGACTATACCCAAGACATGGGCTAGAATGGGTGTAACAAAGAAGGTTAAAGCTTCTAAATCAAACAAGGTTCATGAAAGAGTGCTAAAAAAGCTAATCTTACCTCAAATGACATCTAAACCTTATGGAACTACTGCCTATGTGGCGTGATACTACCCATGCCTAGCTCCACTGCCCGTCAGCTGTCAGTCGCCTGAGGTCGGCCTCCTCCTGCAACATCTACTCTCGGAGTAGTGGGATATTGCTTTCCCTACTATTATTATTGAAAGTGAATTGCTAGAAATTTCCACTCGTGAGGTGTGCAATGAACCAGACCACCCCCACTGTACTTATCTCGGTTATGGCACAAATTCCTAAGGTTCCCATGACTGCCACAGATGAAGCACCTTAGACCTGATCCCACAAGGAAAGGGTTAGGACCAGGAGATCAATACTAGAACTGTTGAGGCCTTCTCCCCATTGGTCGAAACCTAGAATTCCCTGATGCTGGAGTCCTACTACTAATGGATTTACCCTTTAATGATCCCAACTATATCACCTCTCATGGTACACCTCCCAGCAATTGCATCCTCTCCACAACATCAGCCTTTTTTGTACCTCCATATACGTCGGTAGGGTGAAGGGAGTAACAACATAATGAAGAGAATGTTGGAGTGCCTCCTCTAAATGTCTCTCCCTTGACTCCTCATCTATAAAAATGTCTATAGAAATATTAATGAGATCCTTTAACTTAATCTCCAACTCCATCATTGACATACTCCCCTGCTGAATAGAGAGTATCCCCTACCTCTTCTCAGCCTAAATTGTAGAAGAAAGAAATTCTTCCCAGAACTCCTTCTCGAAGTCATCCCAGTAAATCTTAATTTCCATCCTATCTCTGAGGTAGAGTGTCCTCCAATGACGCATTTCTCCTCTCAATTGAATGACTTCTAATAGAACCTAGTACTCAGCCGGATCCTAGATGAAGTTGAAAGAAATCACCAACTCATCGAGATATCTTTCGGTATCCATGTATGAGATATTATCCTCGTGCATCCCAAGGGTTTTCCATAGAGAGGAAAAAAGTTTCTTTTTTACATTGTTCATCCTCCTCCTCTTGATCAGTCCTCTGCTGATCAGCCTGATCCGCCTCCTGGTCCCTTATCTCTTGCACTACTCGTGGTCATCATCCGGGTGGCATAACTTCAAGGTAAATAAGGAATGACTAAGCTCGAGTAGTGTATAAGATTTATTTTAAATTTTTCTTAAACTTGTTGTTTATTTAAATTCCCAAAACATCTAGAACACACAAGAACATGAGGCATTATCATGCATGTACCTTTCTTAGGGAATCTACCCTACAATCAGTGTTGCCTCACATGGTCATTCGATAGGTCTTGATTCCTTGCATCAGATCTTAGGGGGGGGGGGCTAAAATCATGTTTCATATCCGATATTCCATGGCCTATTTAATGAACCAAGATTTTCTAACACTATATTCATACCAGACAATGCAATCCTCACTATGCCTAACCCCGAGCTCAATCCTATCTTTTAACCACCTCCCTCTGATACCATTCTATCATGACCCACCTTCACCGAGATGGGGAAAGGGACATAAAACTTCTAGACCCTTCCTTCCTCAAGTTGAAGGACATATAATGACCCCTGAGTCCCGCCTTCAATAGGCCCTAGACTGGCAACTAGTACCAAGGGTATAAAATCACATGTAATATGGAAGGCATTACCCTTTTTATTTTTTATTTTTGGTAGATATGATGGTAAAACCCCAAAAAACCCAAAAATTGGAGGTAGAAGTAAATTAAAACCCAAAATCCATTCCCATATGCATGTTCCACAAAAAGTGATACATGGTACTAGTAAACTCAAAAGGGAATTACCCAAAGAAAAGAAAAGCATCAACATCAATGGTCCCGATGCTCGAGCTAATAGGGTCCAACACAGTCGTCGATGTCCTCATGGAAACCTTAAAGCAGTTTTTATATTTGTGTAGAGACTATACAGGTATACTCAGTAGGGGAAACCAAAAGCTATCATGAACAATTGGGGAGGAATTATAATGCCTCGTGACAAAATTGAGATAACCAAAACACCTAGCAAGGAAAACTGTCCACCCAGCCTCACCAAGGGTCACTCCCCAAATAATGAAAGTCATGTAAAGTAATAGTAATAACACATCAAAACCTAAATCCTTTGAAAATATCCTTATGTTCATGAAACTACAATCTTTATTAAACCCATCCTTTTATTGTATTATTATTTAGCATTCATGGAAATCAAAAATTTTCGATGATTGAGACAACCTCCAAATTTTGGATCCCAATAATTTTTAAAACATTGGTAAATGAAACCACCATATAAACGTACTTTTTGATGATACCTATAGATATTTTATTCTTTCATCATGGGTTTTTTCAACATTCCTAGTCAAAAATATCAATATATTTCTAGGAATTTCCTTGTAATCATACTTTTTCAACAAACAAAATCAACCCCAAAACACTATAATGTTACCTTGAGGGATTTTTTCCCAACAATATCCCGCTCTTGGTTTGTTGAAAACTGATTATATTTTGTTACCTCATTATAGAATATTCCATATTCTTCCAATATCCTCTTCTTGTAACTCATAAAATGATCAAATATTTACTCAACACATACAATAATACCACAATGAGATGATCTTGGCATTGGAAAAAAGATTAGTAAGCAATGTTCATCAACGAGTAACTTATTTCCAATACCACTCAACTTCATTCATCATGAATCACATCTGTATTTATATTTAACCATTTATCAATCATCTTTAGCATCGTAAGATTTAAAACTCTCCCTAATTCACTAATCCCCTAATCATATTCTCCATATCTTGATTAATAATTTTTATCCCCTTTTATATCCACAATTTCTTCCCCTTTTTCAATGAACCCAAAGGTCACTTAGTTATTTTCTACAATAAGGTAAAGAACACAGATCAATAAATTATAGAAAAACACATCATACATGGGAAGTGGGTGTCCCAAATCCACACATATTCATGTGTGGGGAGTAGAATGAACTTAAATATCTAGTCAATGAATTTCAAATGCTTTTGTGGGTATTGTTGTTGTAAATCTTTTTACTACATGTAGTTCTGTAGGCACATACTCCAACATCACATACCCTTGGTCCACATTCTCCTCGATAAAATAACACTTAATTTAAATTGTTTTTTTCCTCGAGTTATTTACTAGATTTTTAATCATATTTATAGCACTTGAATTATAAAAATAGATTAAAATTGGAGGATTCACTATAACTCATATTTCCTCAAGCTACTACTTCATCCAAAATAACTGCATGCAAGCCTGAGTAGCCACAATAAAATTAGCTTCTGCAGTTCTCAATGAAATTAAATAATGGTTATTTCTTATACAAGGAATATAAAATCATCCAAGATAGAATTCATGACCTGACAATGCTTTTATATCATATTCTGATCCAGACCAATCTGCATCTATATAGCCGAATGACCTATACATATATTTTTCATTATATAGAGAACTGAAATCTATTGTGCCCATAAAAATACCAAAGAATTATTTTTACTACATGATATTTAGTTTTCTATAGATTTCATTAATACCATGATACATTTCATCTGGAAAAGACAACATCATGTCTTGTTACTATCAAGTACAGAAGACTGCCAATGATGTTCATGTATTCTATGACATTAACAGCATTGCCTTTATGATACTATTATTTTTTCATCCAACTAAAAAATTAATTCTTCCAATCCTTGAAATTATCCATTCCAAATATTCAAAAAATTCCAGGGAATATTTATATTTAGAAATTAATGTGTCCTTATTTATTTTTGTCAACTATAAACTATGTAAAAACATCATTTCACTGATCATTGATATTTTGAATTCACTTTTCCTGAATTTTTCAAACATTATGTAACATGCATAGACTGATCTACCAAATATTATGTCATTGAAATTTATCATCCCCATCATCAGTTGATTACTATCATTTTTTACATAGATATTGTAATCATCTCCACCATGCTGAGCACCGAGATTAATAAAAAACTGAACATGTTTTGAATACCATGCTCTTGGTGTATGCTTCAACCTGTATAGCAGCTTCTTCAATAAAAAACACTATTATTATATTCATGACTGAGAAAATAATTAGGATTCTCAGTATAAAAAACTTCTTATATAACCCCATTAAGAAACACTGAATTGGCTTCCATTTGGAAAACAATGATCCTTGTACGCATTGTTATGGCGAAGAATAATCTAATTTTACCTAGACTCTAAATATGTGAAATTGTTTCACCAACATCCATACATGTTATTTGAAATTTCTCTTTTCATACAAATCATACTTTGTTTCGAATCATAGTTATATCTTTATTCATCTTGTTGCAAAAGTCCCTTTTTTTCAAATGACATTTTGTGTTTTGGTCTCAAAACAATTTCCCACGTATGATTCTTCCCAATATGGTCAACCTCTTCATTCATATCCTGAACCAAATTCTCATCCCTAGTTTCTTCATCAAAAAATTTAGTCTCAACCTATGATAGGAAGGGTGACTATTATAATTTCTTCATTCTTCATGTTTCAACAGGCACTTCCAGATCACCAATGATGTTCTTTATATATGTTTTATCTCTAATACTTGACATCAATGTATATATATATTTGAATTCCTCTTATTCATAAACATTATAATCTTATAAATCATCATTTTCCACTCCAACTCCCCCAAAGGTTCTTACTTCCTCCTCACATTCATTAGTAAACTACTCAATGTATTGTTTAATATTCGGTTCATTTTCTAAAATAGTGACATCATTGATTTCAAAAACATTTCCAAGCCTCTTGTTGAAACATTTTTATTCATTGATTTATCCTAAATATCCATGAAATATTTATCCATCTCCATATGATTCAATATTCCCAAATTTCACTTTATCCAGAATAAAACATTTACTTCAAAAGATTAGAAAGTATTTCTATGTCTAATTCCCCCCATACCACATATCATACAATGTATTTTTATCCTTCAGACACAAAAAATAATTGTTAGATTTGTAAACCAATGTCAAGACTTATTCCTTATAGAATATCTCTAGTAGCTCATTTTCATTAATCTGTCTTCTATACATTTTGTTTATGATCTAATTTCTTCTTTAAAACACTCTATTTTTTGAGGATTTATTATTGAAAAAACATCATGTCGTATCCCATGTTTCCTGAGATAATATTCTACTTAGTTTTTTTTAATTATTTCCCATTATAATTACAAAAATTTAGAATCCTCTATCCATGAATCCTTTTAGATTCCATTTGATACTTTTTTATGTAAAATAACGCATCAGATTTGTGGGAAATTAAAATACCCATGCAATCCTATGGAAATCATCAAAGATAATAACATAATACATCTTCTTCTTAAGGGATCCTACTAATATTGGTCTACATATATCAACATGAACCAATTCAATAACTTGGGTTGAATTTTTATCTTTTTCCTTACACGTCATTCTAATGATCTTCCATTGATTATAAGAATCATATGAAATAGTATTCTCACATGATAAATTCAGAAGATCATTAGTTATATCACATTTGACCAGATATTTTAAGGATGGTTAGCATAGATGTCCAATTTATTTGTGCCATAACTATTTTCTTCCTCTCTTGATAAAAGTCTTGTATCTTCTTCTCCACTTACAAGGTATAGATTCCCCTTATTTATTTTTACCTATAGAAAAATTTTATATCTCTACCATGGATTATTAACATCTTCTTGATAAAGATTATAACATACCCCAAGTCCCATATTTGACTAATAGTAAGAAATTTATTATTATGACCTTAAAAAACAAAAAAATCTACACAACTCATTTATTCGCCTCCAAATTTGGATTTTCCCAAGCCAATAATACTCTGCCCTTCATCATTTAAAAATTTTACAAGACCCTCATTGCCATATTTTATACCTATAACAATATCCTTATTACCAATCATATGGGATGTGCATGCACTGTCAAGGATCCATACCCAATAATGTTGTGGTGCCTTAAGGAAAATCTTTACAACCACTTCCTACTAATCTCTTTTTTTTTATCTGTGTTCTTTTTCTTTATAACCCACATTGATTTAAAATATTGATCTTCCTTAGAGTATTATAGACCAACTTCATCATGAAAATCTGAAAATTGATTTTTCATTTTCAAAAAATTTGATGATACATTGAACTGAAACTTATGAAAACCTTTAGTCTTCTTCATAACATTTCTCTGAATTGTTGATGAGCAATATCCTTCAATTTTCATGACTCATCTACACCTGAAATAGTATCCTTCAAAAGATTTCCTGAAATATTATGTTTTGTATGGGAAACTCTTTTGGCCTTGTTCTCTTCGGTACCTCTTTTCTATGGAACAAACATTTTGTGGGTTCCCCATATTTCCACAATAATAACCTCTCAAGCGGGGTGCATTCCTTTTGGTTAATAATGAACCAATGGTTTTCCATTAGGTTCCTTAAATACTTTAATTCAAATTCATACCAAAATAAATATTTTATCATGGAGTGGGTTCTTGTGGTCAAATTTCAACCATTACAACTTTCCACTTTCAATCAAGCCACATACCAGTCATATCATTTGGATTTGACTATTTCATTCATTTGATTGGATATCTATGCTCTACTTCTATATATTTTGTTGTCGAAATTAAATTCTTCTCCATTTAATTCTAAGAGTCAAGAGTTATTAATAATACACATCACTTTATCATTTCTTGATGACTTCATCTTTCATTTCATAGATACGTCTTATTTGATATCTTCTGTTGTTAGTTAAACTATTAATTTCTCTTTTATTTTCTTCAATTTTGATATTTTAATCAAAAGCCTTTTCTAATCTATCTGGAATTGAATACTTCAGTTTTCAAATTTCCTCATTTATCTCAGTCTTCTCTTCTTATTTCTTATATATATAATGTTTGTCTTCACCAACAACATTGTTTTCTTTCTAGGTTTTGGCATTCAAAACATCTATCTCTTCAAGAGAAGCTTCAAATTCAGGTTAAATATCAACTATTCCTTTGACTTATTATTCATCATTGTCTCTCTATTCCCTTTTATGGGAGAAACACTCAACTTCCACCATATAATTTTTCCTATAATCATTGCAGTCATCCATCTCATCTTCCTCAAATTCATCTAAACTATCATTTCCTTATGAAAGAAGATTGTTCTTCTTGATGAAATTTCTCTTTAACATTTTCATAACATTCACATAGGATGAAGTCTTCTTCATGGAAATTTCTACTGCATCCCCAATAAATTATTGACACTTCGTGGGAAAACATGCAAAAATATTTCTAAACTTTCGAAATCAATATCTAGAAATGGGGAGTTTTCAATCGAACATTCCTTTTCCACTTGGGAGATTTTAGAAAAGGAATGAAATCACCTAATCTATATATTCTTCTTCATACCCATATTCAATTGTTAAATTATTTATGGAATTTAATTACACATATTTGGACTTCTATTTTTCCAATGACTCATTTCCATCATTTTTCATCTCATATAAAACTAGATTTTTGTGCAGGCTATCCAATGTGAGATCCTTTGGATCTTTCTCTTCAATATAGAAACATTGAGATTAAACTAATTTGGAAGTATTCAAAATATGTTCTTGGTAATATTTATATCATCACTAATCTATCTGATACCATGAATTTATTCTGTAATAACATTAATCAGGTCAAAAATGAATCTATAGACTTGTTTTTATTCATTCCCATATCCACAAACATGTTCAATAGAAACTACATCTTTGCATCTATGACTTCTGAGTCACACGTATGAATATTTATAGACTTTTCCACATAGTATGTGATGAATTAAACAATGTCAACATCGTATATATTTCATTTTATAAGGCTCCCCCAAAATTATTGATTCCTTGGACATTAGCATCAAATTCCATTTGGTCATTTTCTGATAAAGCACCATTGTCAACATTCACAAAAATGTCACGAACCGACCCAACGGAGCTCGAGCCGCGACTCCCCAAGCCCGCCTCCAATAGGCCAGGGGCTGGCGACAAGCGCCGAGTAGGATATCACACACATGGGAGGCATTAGCCTAAGGTACCTGTACACACGCACCCACAAACACCTCCATGCAACAATGCAGTGATATAGAAACTGGAAAGTAAATGCATGCATACACTATCCCACAACCAGAGAGCAACAGAAAAAGTACAAGGGAAAAATAGGTCCCACCAAAAGAAAACTACAAAGCGCGTCCAACCTGCTCTAAATAAGGGGAACGCTGCCACAAACACCCGCCAGAAAGCTCCCTCGGCACAGCTCCGGTAAACACCCCGGTCAACCCGCTCACTAAGCTCCGCCTGATCCGGGTCCTCCTGGGACTCCGTCAAAAGGAATGTGGTCTGCACAAGACACAAACATGTGCGGGAAAAGCCCATGCAGGGATGAGTATAAACATACTCAGTAGGCACCCTAAAAACCCAAAACCCAAGGGAGCAACTGAAAGGCAACAGTCCGCTCAACCCAGCCAGAGGGAACCCAGACAAGAGAGAAACTCCACCTCGTGACCATCCTCGGCTAAACACAACTAGTAAACTCAGCTCAACTCAGGTGTATTCCCATACATACACCATGAATAATCCAGATATACATAGATCACGCCACAAAGCCACAAGAGGTACCGACCACGTCACCAGCAACTGTCCACAACCAGGAGAATACACCGCACGAACACTATCATACCAGATGACACTCATCCGAGAGATACACTCCATCGGGTCCCAAACAAACATCTCAGAAGCTCACCCGAGAGATCACGCTCGTCGGATAGCATCACTGAGGAAACCTCCCTGAAACAAGAGAACCACCAAACTCCTTGGATAGGGGATCGCTCCTAGGGTCCGCTAGGGGATACCAGAACCCACTCCGATATACGTAGCTCACAGATAGGGGATCACTCCCAGGGTCCGCTGGGGGATACCACGACCCGATCTGGCATACGTCTTTCTCACAGATAGGGGATCACACCCAGGATCTGTTGGGGGATACCATAACCCGATCTAGCGCTCGTCAGAAACTCACACTCAGATAGAGGATCATCATCCATATAAAGATGGTCACGACGATACCGGAACCCTATCTGGTATAACTCGCGATGTAGGGGATCGAACCGACGATTCCACAACCCTACCGAAACCACGCGCTGAGTAGGGGATCGCATAACCAACGATACCGTAACCCTACTATAAACCACATGCTGAGTATGGGATCGTATACCCAATGATGCCACAACCCTACTGAGCACGGCCCACCGTGTAGGGGATCATATTTCCGATGATGCCACGAACCCTACGGGGTTAACCTGCTAGATACGGGATCGCCGCCCATAAATAAGCGGTCACAACGATACCAAGAACCCGATCTAGGGTAAAGATTCTAGAGGATCCACTCCGGGACCACCGGAGGGATAACACAACTCTAACAGTTTAAACATCTCATCGAGAGGATCACAAACCCATACGAAGGTTGTGATTCCACACGAACCCTCGTAGGAACGAACCAAGTGAGAACCCTCAACCACTGCAGGTCCAAACATCGCTAACCTGAGCGACCCGCCACAACGCCACACTGCGCACCTCCTAGGCCAAAACCGAGGCCACCATCGCATTTCACGCGGAAAAACACGTAGGATAGGCTGTTTACTCGTCCGAAATGGAGCACTGGTGAGAAAGGCACTATTCACCGTAGCTAGCTCGTGCGGGGCCCACACAATGATCTTGAAACCCATCGAGCGGATCACACCACAGCGATCCCCTCGGAAAAACAAGCGGAATCGACTACTCGCTCGTCCGAAACGAACACTCGGTGAAAAAGGTATTATTCAACAAAGCCAGCTCGGGTGGGGCCCACGCCTGGATCCCGAAATTCGTCAAATGGATTGCACCATTGCGATCCTCTCGGAAAAACACACAGGATCGACTATTCATCCGCCAAAATCGGACTCCTGGTGCAAAAGCTGTGTTTCACCGCAAACGCCAAAACCCGGCCTCATGGGGCCCACACCCCGTTCTCAGTCCCAAATCCCAGAAAGCATCTCAAAAAGTACGTCGTACCATCAGGGTCTCAACGCCACTGATGGAACATCAATCGGACGCTCCGGGTAGAAGTTACAACGGCCCGAAGTCGTGAAACAATAAAATAATATTATTTTATACGACGTTTCTAACCCCCGGGCCACGATCCCGAACCCTTAAACCCTCAAAGTGAGTTCAAAAGGTCCGTCTCAACGCAAGGAGCGCGTCGCCGCAAACGGCTCGCAAATCGGAGTTACGGTTTGCGAGTTACGGGGGTTTAAAGAACCCCCGGAAAATCCTGGCCGGACCACCGCCTGCCTCGCCGGAAACCACAGCGCCACGCTGGATTCCACCGCGCCGCCGCCGCCGTTGCCGGAAACCACCGCGCCGCCGCCGCGCCACCGCCCTTCCTCGCCGGATTCCGCCATGGCCACCGCCGGAATCCGGGATTTCCGCCGGAAAACTTCCGGGGACCCTCGGGAGCACCCCGGTGCTCCAAAATCAGATCCGAAACATGTTTCGGAAAGCTCGGGACCCGAACTATACAACCCTTATGAAAATTTGAAGAAAAACAACACAAAAACGGGATCCGGGATTTTAAAACTCAAACCGCCTACCTCGCGGGCGAAACGCCGACGTTCTGACTCAGATCCGCGCTCCAGAGCATCCGTTGCGCGCTCCTGGAACGTTCGCCGTCGAATTCCGAGCTCATGGGCGCTTCATTTGCTCGATTGGGCGGAGCGGCGGCGAAGAACGACGAAGAATGCCGAGAGGAACGATAAAGGGGTGGGGGGGGGCGCTGATATTTATATCAGCCGCCCGCCGGCGCCAAACCCGCCTCGGACCCGACGCCCGATGCGAACAAAAATAAGGTCACCCCTAGGGTAAATGTGTCGTTTTTAATGCAACGGCTATCTCAGATTTTCCATCCGAGACTCCGTTCAGAAGTTATTTGAGCCGACGCTCGCACACTAACCTCGCCACTTATTTACGAAAACGCCCCTGGTGGCGTTTCTCACCGCAGGCCCGTGCCCACAAAGTTTACACCCCGCCTAGGGTAAACGGCACGTTCCGGACGCAACCGTGCCCTCAGATTCCAGTTCTGAGCTACCGTTTTGGAGATATCACACCCCCGCCATGTGCATAGTATAAAAATAGTTAATATTTTTATAAAATTAATTTCGGGCACACCGGGCCTCGGAATCGCACGCCGTCTTCGCGGCTAGCTCTGGAATTATTCGTAGAAATATTCCAAAGTTTGACAGGGCCAAAAACCCAAGTCGTTACATCCTCCCCCCATAGAACTTTTCTTCCCCGAAAAGCCCTAAGCACAAGGAAAGTGACTGGACTCTCAACTGGGTCTCACACACAAACGAGCTCACCAACCAACACCCACACAGGGTCTTACCAATGACTTGAAAAAAAATCGAGCAAGAAACAGAAGGAAACAAGGCGTACCTCTACTGCAGTAAGTAGAAAAGACACAAGGTGTACCTCTATCCACCCGCGGTGCCTCTGGGTCGACTGCCTCTAGAGCATGCAGCTGTCCTCGCCCTCGGCCACCAGCTCCCTGAGCTTGGCGTGGACCACCTGGGGGTGGGGGTGGTGGCAACTGGTACTGCCTACCACCGCCTCTTGCTGCACCAGCTCTGCCGCCACGTCTGCCGCCCTGCGGACCTCCTTGCTCGAGACGCTGCCTCTGCCACGGCGGTCCATCGACCGACTCCCTCTCAGCGGCACGTCGGTGGGACAATTTCTAGCAAGATGTCCCCAACCGTCTCAAGCGTAACACTGCCTCTCCTACGGCTGACCAAAACTGGCCTGCGAGCCCTGAGGCTCAGATACTCCATCCTGGGGGCGCCTCCTGAAACGTCGGCCACGTCCAGACCCCTGAGTATATCGTCGGCTACCAGATGTCGATCCGACTGACGAAGTATCAGCTCTCGAGTGCCCAGCACTAACAGGGGGAATCTGCTCAGCCAGAAGAATCTCCACCACCAACGCTCGCTCCATCACTCCAGCATAGGTGGGCAGACACAAGGAAACCACACCTGCTCGGATGTCCCTGCGTAAGCCCTGTTCGATGGTCCGAGCCCTAAAGAACGGGTCTCTAACCATATCCAGGGAGTAGCGCGACAGGTCTGTAAACCTCACTGAGTACTCCGACACAGTCATGCTCTCCTGTCGAAGCTGCAGAAGCTCCTGGATCCGCACTGACCTCTGCGTCACCGGATAGAACTCCTCCCTGAAGAGTCGTTCAAACTCTGCCCACGTGAGCGTCTCCTTGTCATGGGACTGCATCACCAAACTCCACCATCATCCGGCAGAACCATGCAGAAGGCTCGCCGCTAGGACCACCATCTGATCTGGAGGTGTCCTCACTAGGCGGAAAACTTGGGTGACTGCCTCAAGCCAGTCATCAGCTGATTGGGGGTCTGGATCACCCCGGAACCTCAGAGGTCGCTGCCTCTGGAACTCGTGCAGTGCACTCAGCCTACGTGCAACCTCGTACTACACCGCTGGCACAACCAGCTGCTCGACAGGTGGTGGCTCAACTGGTAGACCACCTGGAGGTGCAACCTCAGAACCTGCGCTCTGCTCCACAGCCACTACACAGGGCGGGTCATCAGTACAATCCTGCTGCAGAACCCTCGCTGGCTGTCGTCGTGGAGGCATCCTGAAATACATTCAAGACACACCACAGTCAAGTGTATATCTGGAGAGCTGACTCAAGAAGGACAAGGAAAAACCAAAAACCCATACCTATATTATGCATATACCATTATGTCCCTGCGACCAATGTACGAATGTCCGGAGTCGAAAGGCAGGTTGTCAGAGTCCTGGTGTATGGATACGTCGGCCGCCGCACCAACACTGGAGTCCCTGGCCTGAAAGCTGAACTCGAAGCATCCTACCACTACCGCTATGCAACCCAAACCAAGCTCACAGCTAGACCAGCTACGCTATGAGATCCCGAAGGTGCAACCTCCTCTGATACCACTCTGTCACGACCCAACCCAACGGAGCTCGAGTCGCGACTCCCCAAGCCCACCTCCAATAGGCCAGGGGCTGGAGACCAGCGCCGAGTAGGCTATCACACACATGGGAGGCATTAGCCTAAGGTACCTATACACACGCACCCACAAACACCTCCATGAAACAGTGAAGAGATATAGAAACTGGAAAGTAAATGCATGCATACACAATCCCACAACCAGAGAGCAACAGAAAAGTACAAGGGCAAAACAGGGCCCACCAAAAGAAAACTACAAAGCACGTCCAACCTGTTCTGAATAAGGGGAACGCTGCCACAAACACCCGCCGGAAAGCTCCCTCGGCATAGCTCCGGTAAACACCCCGGTCAACCCGTTCACTAAGCTCCGCCTGCTCCGGGTCCTCTTGGGACTCCGTCAAAAGGTCTGTGGTCTGCACAAGACACAAACATGTGCGGGCAAAGCCCGTGCAGGGGTGAGTATAAACATACTCAGTAGGCACCCCAAAAACCAAAAACCCAAGGGAGCAACTGAAAGGCAACAGTCCGCTCAACCCAGCCAGAGGGAACCCAGACGAGAGAGAAACTCCATCTTGTGACCATCCTTGGCTAAACACAACTAGTCAACTCAGCTCAGCTCAGGTGTATGCCCATACATACACCTTGAACAATCCAGATATACACAGATCACGCCACAAATCCACAAGAGGTACCGACCACGTCACCAGCAACTGTCCACAACCAGGAGAATACACCGCACGAACACTATCATACCAGATGACACTCATCCGAGAGATACACTCCATCGGGTCCCAAACAAACATCTCGGACGCTCACCCGAGAGATCACGCTCGTCGGATAGCCTCACTGAGGAAACATCCATGAAACAACAGAACCACCAAACTCCTCAGATAGGGGATCGCTCCTAGGGTCCGCTAGGGGATACCAGAACCCACTCCGGTATACGTAGCTCACAGATAGGGGATCACTCCTAGGGTCCGTTGGGGGATACCACGACCCAATCTGGCATACGTAGTTCTCACAGATAGGGGATCACACCCAAGATCTGTTGGGGGATACCACAACCCAATCTGGCACTCGACAGAAACTCACACTCAGATAGAGGATCATCATCTATATAAAGATGGTCACGACGATACCAGAACCCTATCTAGTATAACTCACGATGTAGGGGATCGAACCGACGATGCCACAACCCTACCGAAACCACGCGCTGAGTAGGGGATCGCATAACCAACGATACTGTAACCCTACTATAAACCAAATTCTGAGTAGGGGATCGTATACCCAACAATGCCACAACCCTACTGAGCACGGACCACCGTGTAGGGGATCATATTTCTGATGATGCCACGAACCCTACGTGGTTAACCTGCTAGATAGGGGATCACTGCCCATAAATAAGCGGTCACAGTGATACCAAGAACCCGATCTAGGGTAAGGATTCTAGAGGATCCACTCCGGGCCCACCGGAGGGATACCACAACTCTAACAGTTTAAACATCTCATCGAGCGGATCACAAACCCATATGAAGGTTGTGATGCCACACGAACCCTCGTAGGAACTAACCAAGTGAGAACCCTCAACCACTGCTGGTCCAAACATCGCTAACCTGAGCGACCCGCCACAACGCCACACTGCGCACCTCCTAGGCCAAAAACGATGCCACCATCGCGTTCCACATGGAAAAACACGCAGGATAGGCTGTTTACTCTCCCGAAATGGAGCACTGGTGAGAAAGGCACTATTCACCGTAGCTAGCTCGTGCGGGGCCCACACAATGATCTTGAAACCCGTCGAGCGGATCACACCACGACGATCCCCTCGGAAAAACAAGCGGAATCAACTACTCGCTCGTGCGAAACGGACACCCGGTGAAAAAAGAACTATTCACCAAAGCCAGCTCGAGTGGGGCCCACGCCTGGATCCTGAAATTCGTCGAACAGATTGCACCATTGCGATCCTCTTGGAAAAACACACAGGATCGACTATTCATCCGCCAAAATCAGACTCCTGGTGTAAAAGCTGCGTTTCACCGCAAATGCCAAAACCCGGCCTCATGGTGCCCACACCCCGTTCTCAGTCCCAACTCCCAGAAAGAATCTCAGAAAGTCCGTCGTACCATCAGGGTCTCAACGCCACTGACGGAACATCAATCGGACGCTCCGGGTAGAAGTTACAACGACCCGAAATCGTGAAATAATAAAATAATATTATTTCATACGACGTTTCTAACTCCCGGGCCACAATCCCGAACCCTTAAACCTTCAAATTGAGTTCAAAAGGTCCATCTCGACGCAAGGAGCGCGTCGCCGCAAACGGCTCGCAAATCGGAGTTACGGTTTGCGAGTTACAGGTGTTTAAAGAACCCCTGGAAAATCCTGGCCGGACCACCGCCTGCCTCGCCGGAAACCACCGTGCCACGCCGGATTCCGCCGCGCCGCCACCGCCGCAACCGGAAACCGCCGCGCCTCCGCAGCGCCGCCGCCCTGCCTCGCCGGATTCCGCCTTGGCCGCCACCGGAATCCGGGATTTCTGCCGGAAAACTTCTGGGGACCCACGGGAGCACCCCGGTGCTCCAAAATCAAATCCGAAACATGTTTCAGATAGCTTGGGACCCGAACTATACAAACCTTCTGAAAATTTGAAGAAAAACAACACAAAAACGGGATCCGGGATTATAAAACTCAAACCGCCTACCTCACGGGCGAAATGCTGACGTTCTTCCTCAGATCCGCGCTCCAAAGCTTCCGCTGCGCGCTCCTGGAACGTCCGACGTTGAATTCTAAGCTTGTGGGCGCTTCCTTTGTCCGATTCAGCGGAGCGGCGACAAAGAATGCCGAGAGGAACGATAAAAGGGAGGGGGGCGCTGATATTTATATCAGCCGCCCGCCGGCGCCAAACCCGCTTCGGACCCGACGCCCGATGCGAACAAAATTAAGGTCACCCCTAGGGTAAACGCGATGTTCTGAACGCAACGGCGGTCTCATATTTTCCATCCGAGACTCCGTTCAGAAGTTATTTCAGCCGACGCTCGCACACTAACCTCGCCACTTATTTACAAAAATGCCCCTGGTGGCGTTTCTCACCGCAAGCCCGCGCCCACAAAGTTTACACCCCGCCTAGGGTAAACGGGACGTTCCGAACGCAGCCGTGCCCTCAGATTCCAGTTCTGAGCTACCGTTTAGGAGATATCACACCCCCTCCACGTGCATAGTATAAAAATACTTAATATTTTTATAAAATTAATTCCGGGCACACCGGGCCTCGGAATCGCACGCCGTCTTCGCGCCTAGCTCTGGAATTATTCGTAGAAATATTCCAAAGTATGACAGGGCCAAAAACCCGAGTCGCTAAAAAAAATTTCTTTAATCATTGTTTTAAATACATCCATTCCTAAATCTTAGATGTAGTGTTGCATCTGATTATTCCATAATTGAAAATTATAACCATAAAATGTCATAATCCATTTAAAATTAACTACCACAATTGAATCCTATTATAGAGAAACACTTCAATTAATCTTTTGATTTGATTCCAATTGAAAGACCAAAAATCATAAATACCCTGAGAGGTGGGTGGTTCAGGGTATGAAAAATTAAAACAATTTCATATTCATATCTTGTATCCAAGTTAATCAATGCACTATTCTCTCCCTTTTTTATAGTAATGTATGAACAGAAATTAAATCATGTATGAGACATTGCGGTTTTAAAAGGTTCACCCTCCCTAGGATACGTCCAAGGATTAAACAATGGAAATATGCTGATGTCCCAAATTTACTTCATAATTAATTTTGAACAATTTTGTGATGTGGACTACCTTCGTGAATCTCACATAACCTTCATGCAACAACCCAACTCATCACAATCAAAAAATTTCTTTGTGAAACCCACAACTTATGCGAAGCTCACCTCCTTCGTGAAGCTCAACAAGCCTTCATGAAGAAATATTCTTTCATAATGCTCAAAAACATTCATAAAGCTCACTTAGCCTTCAAAAATATCCAAATATTCCGTCATATTTTTTTTATCCTTTGGAAACTTCTATAATTTCATGTTGTTTAAATATTTTAGTCGGCTTTAATATCATTTACAAAATTCCTTTCTCCATAAAAATTCATTCTAGAACAACCTTCACGAATCACCTTCAAAAATCTCAATCCATAGAATATTCATTAGGTCTTTCATTCTTTATATGAGGGGGGGGTAGAGGCATATTTACCAGAGTTTCCGACCATTATAGAAGCTTCAATTTACATATTCACCTTTTTTTGAAGATTTCCAATATTTTTCTGAAAACTCCATATTTTTTCAATGATCAATAAAAATTTCACAATTGGTTAAGCATCTCGTAGTTTAGGAGATTCATCATCAACCCTTCATGCATTAGTGATGATCCACATATCCTAGTACAAAGGATGTTCCATTTTTTCAATTCTTGTTCATGATTCTCTAAACCTTTGTGAAAAACATCCTTCGTGACACCAAAAACTTTCTCAAATCTCTTTAGATTTTCAAAACTCATTACTTCAACATATTTTTATGATGAATTAACAAAAATAAAAAAAATTTAATGATTAATCTATCCTTTAAATTTTGGACCACATAAATTTGGAAAACACTGGGAAATGGTGCTTACTTTCTTATGTAATTTTTTATATTGCCCCTAGAGCATCAATTACTTTATCAGGGGTCTTTTTGAACATTCCTAGTCAATAAATATCTCTGTTACTGCACCACATTTCTTGGAAACCAACTTATTTTAGAAACACAATCATCCCAAAATCACTACAATATTACCTTAAAAAAACATTCCAATAGATATGTTTATTACAAATAATGAGTTTAATTTTTTTAAATAAATTTTTTAAAAGTTAAAAATAATATTGTTACATTTTTTCACAAAAAATAATAGAAAATTGAGAAAAATATATTTTTAAAACATATAATAACTTCAATAAAAATTAAGTAATTATTTATAAATATATTTTCATTATCTAAATTGTTTATATGTGATTTTAACAATGTGTTTATTTATATTCATACCCCTAAATTTAACTGTTGTGTTATAATATATATTTTTAACTAATAAAATTTATAGTATATCATGATTCCTTAAAAAAATTATTGTATTTATGGAATGTTTTTTATGATATTAAATTTATTTAAAACCCAATTTCATAAAATATTGAGGTGTTACATAGACAATTATAACCTCTAATATAAAAGGATATGGAAAATAACTTCCAAGTGTATTACTGAGCTTAGGAAACACAGGCTCTTGACTAATGCAAATACCAATTGCCTATATTTATATAAATATTTTGTGTATGATACGTATAAGTGTTTTCATTTTAGTGAGTCATTATATAAATATATAAGCCCACTTGAATTTTTCCACTTAGATCTAGGGGATCCCTCTAGGATTTCCTATCATGGTGGAGTATATTAAATTTTCACATTTATACGTGATTACACCTACAAGGTTGGGATTTACATTCTAATATAATTGGCTACATTTTAGGCTTTTAAAAGTTGAAAGGATATTATAAAAAAATCTGGTAATAATAAGAATAAATTAAGAACTGATAATAGTTTGGAGTATATTTTAACTGAATTTGTAGATTTTTGTAGATTCCAAGGTTTTTATATTTATCTGACTGTTGTGAAAACTCAAAAAAATAATTAATTACCACATAGAATAAATATAATAAATTTAGAAATAGATATATTCATTTTTTTCAAATCCATTTTTTCCAAAGTCCTTTTGGGTTGAGGCCACCACCATAGTAGTGTACGTTGTTATTTAATTAATATCATCTATTAATGATTTTATTAAATTAAAAGAAATCATGATAGGAAATACAACTATTTCTTCTAACCTCAGTGTTTTTGGATCCACAACGTATTCACATTCTAAGAATGATAATATAGAATCTAGGTTTATAATGTGTATCAACATAGTTTATCTATAGGGTTTCACGATAATCAATTTGGTGATAGAAAAAGAAGGGTAAAAAAGATGTATCTTTTATAATTATTTTTTGTTCTATGTGTCATATATTTCCAAAGGTAAGACTATCAATTTCTATGAAAACAATATTCCCTAACCCTTAGGTGTTGATATTGGTGTTGACTCTAGGGTCCCCAAATTACCAGAGCTTACCCTTGTATTTTCTTCCCCTCAACCTCAACATGAATTAGAATATAATTCTGATTCTAAACCATATGCTGATGAGGGTGACCTTTAGGGATACCAGTCAACTTGAGATCAAGCAAGTAGGATTATCAGACCCCTTTTGTCATTCATCCACACAAAAATGGATTCATATGATTTTAAGTTTTCTCAGTAAATGAACCATGATAAATCAAAACCTTGTAAGTATGTTTTAAAATTTAAATAATCCCAGAAGCGGTTGGCTTCCATTAACACTGAGATGAATTCACTTATTAAAAATAATACATGGATTATTGTGGCCACCTACAAAATATAAAAGTTAATATGTTGTAAGTTGGTATTTAATAAAAATAGATATAACACTATGGAGGTAAAAATTATGTATGAATCCATATTGGTTTCCAAGGGATACCTTCTATGTATAGAGGTTGACTATGGTGATGTTTTTCCCTTATATTTTAAAAATTTATCTATTCGGGTTATTTTATATGTTTCCTCTGAGAATGATTTACACATAGAATTTTTGGATGTTAAAACAGCCTTTATACAAATAAAATAGGGTGATACAATTTATATGAGGAATCCTAAAGGTTTTAAATTAAATTTTAAAATGAATGATGTTTTTAATTTGAATAAATCAATATATTGATTGAATGAGTCTTCAAGAAAGTGGTAAAAATGTTTTGATTAATTTAGGATTGAAACTGGTTTTGATTGAATCGAATTTGATACAGGTGTTTATTACTAATATGTTATACATGATATAATTTAAATTATTTTATTTATTAAATACTAGAATGTTATCTATAAAAACATCAGTCTACCTATATATTTAAAATCCAAATTGAATTTTGTTTTTGAAAATAATGATTTGCGAAAGGAAAAAATAAATCTATGGAATGGAAATCATTAGACCTAAAAGAAGATAAATTCTCATATGTTTTCTATAATTCATATGTCATATTATTTTTAACATAGTACTTTTCTGAGCACATTAAACTTGTAAGAATGTCAATGCTTCAACTCTTCATTTGATCCCTAAAACATTCACCTATATTTTAATCTAAGTTAGATTTCATGAGTGTGATTACTTATTATAATTTTTTTGGGAGTCTTATATATAAAATCTTTTATTCTATACAATATATTTCTTTTTTCACATTCACTGTAAGAAGGTTCTTAGGAAAACCTAGGAATTCACTCTAGCATGATACGAAATTTCTCCCAAGTTATGTGTCAATATCTTCTTAATTTATGCATCCTATTGTGAAAAAAATTTATTTATAGTAATAACATTCTAGGTTTTAATGATTTTGGTAATTCCACTGACATAAATACTAATAATTTAGAAAATAGTTATTTTTCTTGCTTATGGTGGTTCTATTTTTTGTAAATGTAATATAAAATCATTGTTTTCCATTTTCACCAATGAGGATTGATATATTTCTTTTACATAATGTACTAAAAAATATATTTCATTAAAATACCTTATTAATGAAATATATTTTTTTTCCTTTAGTGTAGTTGTGCACAGTGAGAGTCAATCTACTTTACATTTTTCTAAAAACTGTGTTATTCATGGTAGATCAAAGAATATAGAAATAACACTTCATTTTTTAGGGACATAATTTAATCTAGGATATTTTGTGTCACCAATATACACACTGAGGATAATAAATTTAATAGTCTTAAAAATGAGTATCCTAATAAAAATGTATGCACTGATAACATGTTATGAACCTTGTTGTAGTTCAATAATATAGGCTTCGATAACATCATCTGTAAAATCTTTTTCCTTTAAAATTTCATAGTGAAATTTTTTTATTTTATATTCCATTGGCATTGTAATTTTAAATTAAAAAATAAATATCTTCCATGTGTTTTTTTATGTGAAATTCTATATCTATTTTGGTATTTTGATTTTAATTTTTCATTTTTAGTTTTAGTGGTTGATGAAATTTTTTACTTATTAGTAGAATGTTTGTGGTTCATTGATCAATTATGATTTAATGAATCCTCTTAATCATTTTTGTACATTTCCTTATTGGGATCAATCCATGATACTACGTCATGGCCACTTGTCAGCTCTTGCATGTCCATTCTAGTAGCACCATTCATGGAACTACAACGAAATTGGATTTTTGCAGCACTGTCATTTAACACCACTAAAAAAATCATTGATAAATGGTACTTTTAATAGTTCTAAAAAGAGCGCTATTAAAAGTTCCCCTTTATCACCACTTGTTTAGAAATGATAAAGGTACCCCCTTTATCAGTGTTTTTTTAGCATTATTAAAGGGACCCCCTTTATCAATTCTCTTTTTAGTAGCACTGATAAATGTTAATTTTCCAAAAAAATGCATTCAAAATTATATAATGATATGTAAATATATAAATATATTTATATTTATAAAATTAATATGTATATATATTTCAAATATTTTTTTGATAAGTATATATAGACATTTACACTTAATATATAAGATATCAATTGAAAATGGATTATAAAATATTTTAAAAAAAATTATTAATTAATAATTTTCTATTTATTATTGAGTTATAGTCATTTAAAAACAATTTGATGACAAAAAATCAAAAAATTAATAAAAATAACTAAAATAAGTTGAAAATGTAACTCAAACTTCAAACGGTCGTAACTATTGATCCAGGTGTCTGTTCGAGCTCTACCACATATCAAACCAAATCCTACGATGAGCTCTCCACCATGGGTGATAGAGGTAAACCATTTTAACTTATGGTGTGGAAGAAAAGGCCTAGAAGTCCCCTAAAACATAGATTTTAGTTGGGGTGGCCCAAATCATTATCATTCGATGGAATTTCAGCATCGTTTAAGGGGGTATTTTTCCCTTTTCAATGGAGAATGAATCTATTATGAGGAATCAAAATCATATAGATATTATGGATTTAAAATTTTATCATTTTTCACAATGTACTGTTATTTATAATGAAATATATAATACTATACACGTATTTTTTATATATTCACACATAAAAATTTAATTTTATAAATAAATAATTACACATATTTACATATAAAATATATTTCTCAATATATAAGTCTTATCTAAATAACTAATAATATACATTTTATTTAAAATAAAGATAAATGGATATTTATATACCTATATAATGTGTGTGTGTATTTGTGTGTGTTTGTATTAACAAACTGATATATATTATCTGTATATATTAGCATATGTTTATACATATTAATATATAATATTTGTAAATGTATATAATTATGTATAATTATACATAAAGTAATACATAATATATATATATATATATATTTATAAATATTTGTGTCTGTGTGTGTTGTATATATGTATTTATTTATTTATTTAAAAACACACAAAAAACATATTTTATAAAAGTATTTAAAATATATCTTATAAATATAATTTACTATATGAATAAAAAACAAATAAAAAATATAGAAAAATATATATAAATATATAGATATGAATATATTTTAATATATAAATATATATATAAATATATAAATATATAAATATAAATAACTATATATATATTAATATACGAGTAAATATATAAATATAACCATACATGCATATATATATATTAATATATGAATAAATATATATATTAATATAACTAAATATATATTAATATAAATATATGTCAATATACAAATAAATATAACACAATATATAAATAAATAAATAGATATATCATTAAATACAGTAAAAATAAATATGGGGGAGTGGTAAAGGGTCTCTCCATGCATAGGGGTGGTTTCGAGTTTGAATCAAGGGGGCGGTAGGGGCGCACATGTGAGTTAAATTGGGGCTATTGCTTCTAAAGGGTGGGGAGGCTGGGGCGTGTGAGCAGGGGTGTGGGGATTCACATAGCGCTGTTGAAAGGGGTCAAGTGCTGTTAAAACCCTTTTATTTACAGAAATATTTTATAATTTTTTTATATATTTTTTAAATTTTATAATAACTTTTTTATAATCCCTAATGAAAGTTTTCTTTTATCAATGAAAAAGATGGATAGATAAAGGACCCTTTTATTATTCTTGTTTTTAGAGATGATAAAAGACTTCTTTTATCAACGATTTTTTATAGATGATAAAACGGTTCTTTATCAGTGTTTTTTTAACTCTGATAATAGTGAACACCTTTTAATAGTGCCTTGATTTTTAGTTCCCTTTTAAACCTAACAAATGACTTTTTTAGTGCTGATAAAGCCCTATTTTGTAATAGTGTGGTTTCTCAAATAGCTTCCTTCATCTTGGTCATCTATGTGCCCCCATCCTATGTTCCTCACATGCACCACCCATCACAATCCATAACTTCATAATTATACATCGACTACCTCATTTTTCATTATAATTGATCTTCACGTTTTTTATCTATTTCATTCGAGATAAAAAAATGAAACCCTATAATTTTTTTATATTTCAAGATGAAGAAAAGAGATTTGTTGTTTTATACTTTGATAATTATTCTTTAGTGCAGGGAGTTTCATTTACCATTAAATGGATTATTCATATGGTAGAGATATAGAGGGGAATTCATCCTAGAACAAGATCTGGATGATCCTCACATGAGCATGGTTTATGTATATTTATTCTTTCAAGCATGGCCAGTTTTCAGTATAGAAATCCACAACTATTAACAACTTATTTCTTGTATTTTGTTGAGGTATATTTTATGCTGTGTGTGTGTGAGAGATCCCATCTTGTACTTAGTGGTGCTAACTTCTCATGATGGGGTTCTTCCCCACTACTGGTATTAGCACGTTTATCCTCCTTGAATAGATTCTTTTGTATTGTGTTTCTGGAATTTGAGTACGTATATCTTATTCTACCTCATTAGAAATAAATCTTGTTTTTGGTGGTTTCATCGCTATGAATATAGTATCAAAACGATTTAAATTGTGGTATATCTTTTTGTTATTGTTTTTTCTTTTATGTTTCAATACGAGTACTCATCCAACAATTGGTTTCATGTTTTCTAAAAAAATTAATCACTTCATAACCTATATTGGACACATTAGTGGATCATGGATATTCTTAAGGATAGACACATAAATTGTTCCCCTAAAAATAATAATATAACATTAAATAATGTGGTTCTCATCAAGGCTAAGGCCTACTATAATAGAACTAAACCTTATGTACATACCAACCATGTAACTTTTTAAATGTGTGGTATGGCATAGATGAGAAACAATTTAAATATATGACACTAAAACATACCAACCACCAACAAATAAAAGATAGTTTTAGTAATTAGACAAGAGATAAAGAATCTATGTGAATTGCATAAATAAGAAAATTAAATATTAACAAATTTTAACACTTTTTAATTATTAATAATTAAATGTTTCTTATTATAAATAGTTTATTATGATTAATTAATATTAATTATCACTATTTGTTATTGTAATTTTAAATTATTTTTATTAAAAAATAATTAATTACAAATTATATATAATTAATTAATAATTATTAATGAATCTTATAAATCATTGTTAATTATAATTAATTTTTATAGATTTTATTTAATTAATATTTATCATTATTAGTTTACTTAAATAGTTATTATTAAATATTATTAATAAAATTTAATTAATTATTAAATATTATTCTTAATAATCTATTAATTATTATAAATTAATTATTAATTACTGTTACTTTTGTTTAGTATTTTATTTTTTAATTAAATATAATTACATAATTATCATTAATTAATTATAAATAATTTTTTATCACTATTAATTACTTATTAAATAATTATTAATTATTACTAATTATTAATTTTTATTTATTATTTATTATTAGTTACCATTAACAAATTATTAATTAATACGTTTTTATTAAATAAATAATACAATTTTATTTATTATTGGTAATTATTAATTAGTAATTATTAATTAATATTACCAATTAATACTAATTATTATTAATTTTTGATTTCTTATTATCAAATTAAAAATTTTATTAGTGTTTTTAGGAATTAATAATTATTACTTGTCACAATAATTATTGAAAAATAAATAACTGATAATTAATTCAATCAAAACATATATGTTAATAAAAAATTATATAATAAACACATTAATATATCAGAACCTGTTTAAAAATGATAAAATAATTCATATCCAGTAATATAAAATTTAGTACTATTTAGAAAAAAATTGGATAAAAATAAATCGACACTTCAGCAGGACACTGTCACTAGAATTCATGAACGCCGAAACTTTTATAGAGAAACTGGGTGAAAATTTAGAGAGATCAAAATTATGAAAAACAAAGATAGTGGTGTTGGGTTTATACAAGGGAATTGAGATAACGTGTTGAAAAACAGAAAATACAAATACCGATTTTTAAAATGAAGGGTGTTATAAATGAAATTCAGCATCAATAATCCAAATTTTGGATTAGAAATACCAAAAAAATAAATTGTCATAGTTTTGGGAAAAAATATTAAATACATTAATTTAACTAAAAAATTATCTAATCCATCATCATAAATTATTTTTTTTCTAACTATTTAACATAATTTGTTAAAAATCATAATAAATTAATCTATATTTGTGAGAACTCGATGGAATGGTCTAATAATAGAATATTGGACTAGGATTCCACATTTAAATGTCTATAAATTGATATATCAAACATTCATATTTTGTCTATGTAAACTATTTTCTACTTTTTAGAATCCTTGGATAAGATGAAGAAAAATGAACAAGGAATCCAATTTCTAAAATAACACAATAAAAAAAATTAAAATTTTCATCACATCCCATATTCATGTGGGATATTCCCTGTGACACCTATCGGGTTATTGATGTGTAATTTTTTTGTATTTTATTTTCATTATATATAAATTTAGAGTTTTTAGGTGATTTGGGTTTGATGTTTGAATGTTTTGGAAATTTGGATGATGTGCATGGGTGGCTCACGGTTAGTTGTAACCATTCCCAAACTGTGAAAAGAAAGATATAGTGAATCCAATTTCATTTTGGAAAATTACTGTGTGGTTAGTGAAATGATATATAAGTCACCATGAACCCATGTTTCATATTTTTAAGGGGTATGTAACTCATATGGATGGATGATATTTGGATAAACCTATAGTCAAAATGTGGTGCATGTTATATGCACATAAAATAGTGAATTTACCTTTTATACCCAATTAATTTTAACTAAATCTCCCTCCCTCCTCCTCCACATTCATGTAACAATCCCCCTCCCAGTTGAGGCCCCCTTTCATATTTTTTTCTTATTGATTTCAATTGGACTCATGGTGGTTTCTCTTGAATTAGTTATATTTTTATTTACTTTATTCCACTATTATCCTTAAAATAAAATTTTAAATTTTTTATTAGTTTTTTGGAACCCAATGTGTTTATTTTGGATGATATTAGGGTTAGGGGTTACCACTTAAAGATATTAGTTGAGATATAGTTCTAAGGTATGCTTCTATATGTAATGTTACATCCCATAACATGATTTTGGTAAATGGGATTATTATTAATTATATAAATTGTGATTAAATAATTCTTTTATTATTTATTTGTTCTATTTGATGTTATTATGGATGGTGTTGTTGTAAAAGGGTGATTGGATGTTGTTTTTTACAGGAAAATTATTTGTCCCGATAATGTTTTTGATAAATGTATTTAAGGAGAGTTTTTATATGGTTTACCTTTAAAATTAGTTTTATTCAGAAATTATATTTAGATTAATCGTTTTAAAAAGAGATTAGACTCCAAGAGGATTACAAATGATTCTATTTGATGTATATTTCCTTTTGATGTTAGGTTATGGATTATGGAAATGGTTAGAAATGAAATTATATTTGTTATGGAGTTTGGTTATGGAATGGTTTTTGGTTGAACATGGGTTACCTTATGTATAAATAAGGGTGGATGGGTGTTTCAATATATCGAGGAATTATAAATTCATTATGTAAATTCATGGTGGTATCCTACTAGGATACTAGAGTCACACCCAAAATATTCCATTTTCTCTATATAGACATTTATTATTTCATATAGGTATAGAAGGGGGTTTCATGTGTTTTGTTACTCATGATGGTGTTATTTATATTTATTAAGCATATTTCAGGTGGTGAGTGATTCTCGCATGAAGGTTGGGTTCATGTGGATTATTCTAAGATACTCACTAATTTTGGTCTGAATGTATTGGAATCTGTAAAAATCGTTGTCTTTAATTGGGTTGTCTAGTTTTATGTTATATAGTTTTTCTCAATATTTATATTCTATAAGTGATAATGGTATTTTTCAAGGTTATTTTTATATAATGTTGATTATGATTTCTGGTATATTTTTTACTAATTCTATACTCATTTTATTTTTCCCTATATTATGATGGTGTTTATTTCTTTGGTGTTGGAGTCCAATATTTATATGGGTAATTATACATTATACATGGAAGACATAGTTTTGTTTACAAGATTTCATGTATGCAATCATTACCAAAGGGTAGTTTTTTATACCCTGGTTCTTCTAACCGACCCAAGGTGATTGGGAACTCACCTGAGGACTTATGGTAGAAACTACTTGATGGGATATGTAAAAAAGAGAAAATTAATTAAAATGAGATTGTATGGTAATATGGGGATTGAATCATGGTTTTTGAGATTTAATTCTTAATTTTTTTACTCAAGTTACTCAATCACGGATTATGGGGTGTTGATTTCCATAAGATTTTTATGGGATATTTTTATATATTTAAACTTTTGGGGTACAAATTTGGAATGATAAAAGGATACATGGATAGATCATATAGTCCAAAAAACCTTACAGAGCCTATATTTATGGATCCGAAGCACTTTTGAGGTTATTTCAAGGGTCCTTTCATGATCTTCCAAGTTTTGTGTCCAACCTGTCCATAACTCTATAACACCACAAAATTATTTATTTTATTTCCCTTACATTACATGTAAGACTATAATGGTTTTAACCATTGAAGTGAGGTAGGATGAGAAGGGTTTTGTTATATGATTGATGATATTTGGATTATGTTGATTTATTTTTAAGATGTAATAATAAATTTTAGTAGATTATGTTGTATGGTTTATATGGAATTTCATCGGAGTTTGGGTTATGTGTGTTTTCTTTGTGTTATAGGATTATATTAATGAATTGTTTTATTCTATGAAATTATATTATAAATTTTTTTAGAATTAAAAAAAAAGACATTTTGGGAATGACTATAATTTTTTTTACATTTTAGTTTTAATTTACAAGGGGATCTATTTGTTTCAATGGAACTCATGGTGTTTTTAGAAGAAAATGATTTTTTAATATTAATTTAATTATAAATGATGAAATATAATTTATATTTCCAAAAAATGATCTCTGAGAATATCTTTATTTCAAAATAAATGTTTCAACATGATTTTACGATTTGATTAAAAGTTTATTTTAATTTTCATGAAGTGTTCTTAAAAGTGACTAACATCCAATGTGGTTTTTAAAACCAAGAACAATTTCATGAGGGAAAGGTATATGATTTATTTTTAAATGGTGGTAATGTTTTAAAATATTGGTACGATCATGTGGTGGATCATTTAGAGTTAAATTAATGAGAAAAATATTTATAATGACGTAATGATCTCAAAAGATGAATCATGAGAAAAAGAGTAATTTAAAACTTGTGATTGGTATTTTCATTATTGATATATTTTTAAATTTGATTTTGAAATTTTCTTCAAAACTAATGATTATGTATTCAATATCTTAGTTTAGGTAATTGAAATTTTAGAATTGGGGATTTTTTTGAAATGAAATACTTAAAATGGGGAGTTTTAAAAGGTGAATTTTTATAAGGATGTGTGAGATTTTGTAAAGGAGTGGGAGGACTCTTTTGATTGGTTTTCATTTTAAAGGTGGAGTATTTGAAATGTGATTAAAAAGGATATTTATACTTTTTGGTTGTTCTAGTATTATGATGTAATTGTAAAATTTGGGTGGTGAGTCATAAATAGGATGCATTGATGTTGGTTTTATTTCATTTTTTCACCTATAAAGGTCATCATGACAGGTGAAGATTAAATATTTAGGAATAAATATTTAGGAAACTTATATCATTGTACAGTAGTGATCCCTATGAGTTATAATCTACCAAGAGTCAAGGATGAGGAGTGGCATTAGAGTCATCATTCCCCTGTACCTTTTTTTTATGATCTTCTAAATTTCAATTCATCTTCTATACAAAATGGTTGATACTGGCTACAGTAGTTAGGTGATTAGGGATATAATGGGGGAAATCATGTTTTTTTAATTCCTAAAGACTCAATACAATAAATCATTGTGTTTATGGTATAGGATTTGAGTCCGGATTGGTTAGAAGTAATTTTTTTACATACTTTCATGATGAAATTCCCTTAGGACACTTTGAAATAGGGTTTATAAAATGGTACCCTACATGAAACCATGTTCTGGGAGGAATAATTAAAATCTTAAACCATAATTATGGTGATTATTTTGTATAAGATCATGTTTAGTGATTATTATATTTAGTGTTTTTAGCTTCTTGTGAATGGGAAGTCATGCTTTCAAGGTTCAGTTATCAAGTGGATGTTTTTTCTAAACCTTGGTTTTATAGTGTTTAAATATATATAATCATCCTTGTGAATTTTTTCTGAAAATCCATGATGGTAGTTTGAAAGAAATCCCATGTGGTGAATATTCGTAGGATTATTAACCATTTATAGTAAGTGGTAACTTGGTTTTCTATTCTTTTTTTTGGTTTCAAGGGAGTTTCCTTTGATGTATAATTATAATGGGATGTTTGTTTTGGTTTTGGAAAATATTGATGAACATCAAACTATAATCATTGAGTTGTCTTTTGCAATGTGTTTTTCCTTTTAGGTACTATTCAATGAGTCTGATATGAGTGGTTAGTACTCAATGGCGATATATAATTTTAGGGTAATTGTGGTGATGTGATATTTTCAATTAATTATTTCTTTGGAAGTATTATAATTCTATTACATAATTTTACAAAAAATAAATATAGTGGGGAGACCTTAGATAATTTATCTCAGCATCCCACTAAACACCTCTTATTCAAAAAATTATTATACTTATCAGATCTTGGAAGCATAAGTTACAAAGAGAAGTAATTTTATAATTGACCTAAAAAATGTGTTTCACGGTGGACGGTTTCAGAATGAAATTCAACTGAATATGTTAATATATATTCTGCAGGAACCCATGATATTAGTGGCTTATAGGGATGATAATCTACTTTTGGGTTTGACCTCAATCAAAAATGATCATCAAACACAGATATAGAGGAATTTATTAAAGCATTCCAAAGTGATAGTTTCAATATTAGATATACCAATCATAATTGGAAGAACACATCTAATTATGACTAATGATAATTTTAGGAATATTATTGTATTAGTTGACTTTGGTGAATTAGATTTGACATGTCTCCTCTGAATTATTTCCTAGTGTTTTTCATTTTTTTTCTTTGGAGATTAAAATTAAAGATCAGGTTCCCTTATCAAGGATTTTCTCAATTAGAAATTTAATGTTTGTGTCTTTGAATTTCTAGAATGTTGTTATTTGTAGAAATTATGACTGTTTTAGTATTTCATGAAGTGTATTTCCTATTAGGATTTATTTTGTAGTATAGTGGAATGTTTGGGAATCAAAACTCAATATTACTACTCATAACCAGTCTATTTGTGATGTTTGGGACTGTCAATACCATCACATAATGGTAATTGTTTTGGTATTAATTGTATTATAGTGTTTTTTCAAGGATTCCATAATGTTTTTGAATTATAACACCTCAGTTAGTTAGATATATGACATCACCTTCTCATTTTTTAGAAATATTAGAGACTTTCTGGTGTCAGATGGAGACATTGTTGGGAGAATTTGGACACATTTTAGGAAACTGACATGTATATACATGGATTTTATTTCCATTATATTTAAATTTTGATCTTTGATTATGTAATTTTAAAAAAAATTATAAATAATTTTTATGTGCATGGTTATTATTAACTTTGTGACAAATAGAGTTGATAATGGTTGATGGATCTCAAGCCATTTTGAAAAGTTTCCATATGGTTAGGAAAACTATGAATCAGTCTCTAGGAAGTCATGAAATTTATTTTAAAATGGTAGGGTGACCCACATGTTGTTCACATAGTATGTCTAAACATGTGGCTAAATGGTTCAGTCTATCTGATGCACTTAAAACTGAGAATTTTCCTTTTAGACCCAATATATTATAACCCCTTTTCCGTTCATCCTCTTTCCCATTAACAATACCTTCCCACCCTAAGTCAAGAGAATATTTTATCCTTAGTATCATAGTGATTTTTATCGAATTATTTGTTGTTTATCTTGAGGTACATCATTATTTTATTAAATTACTTCCTCTATTAACATTCTAGTATCATTTTCTTTCCTCTTAATAGTTTTTTAACCTGTGGCCATGTGGGATAAACATATTGTTAGGGGTTATTTCCTAATGACATTTCTTGGGTTGTAAAGTGTGTAAGGATCCATCCTTCTCATTTTTTATTGTTTTTGGTCAAAGAAGTGAGTATTTTTATTGAAACGTTTATGGTAAAAATGGTTATTTTAAGTGGGTTCCCAAAGGAATAGGATTTTTTAATGAAATGTCTTTCATACATGTATTTAAAGAGGGGTTTCAAAATGATTCCCTGGAAAATTATTTTTATTCCGAATGTTGATTTGATAAATTATCTTCGAGGTCTCATTATCTGCATGGAAATTTAAATAGTGATTTTAAAGGTGGTTTTACATTTTGTGATGGGTTATGGGTCATGGGAATTATTGGCAATGTGATTGTATTTGTTTTGAAAATTTATAGGGATTATTGTTAGTTTCACAAGGGTAACCTTAATTATGGGGTCGGTGGGTGGGTATTCCCCTAAAAATATTCATGATTCTTATCAGGGTTAATTTCTAGTGTTATTGTGTGGACCAGTATTTATTAATTATTTAGGGTTACCTAATATATTTATTATTCTATGGAAATATCTTAATTCCTTATTAATATACTGGTTAGGCCTCCCCGATATAGATCCCTTTATGTTTATGATGAAACATAGATGATATTTAGTGGAGATTTTTTATTTCTAATTTCTAATATATTGATATTGATATTGTTTTTTTTGTGCTTTTCCATAGAATTATTGGTGATTGCTATGTGTGAGTAATATATGGAAAATGGATCATTTTAATGAAATAAAAAATAGGTTATAAAATAGTTTTCAAAGGAAAAATGATTTTCACTTGTTTTATAAACATGTATTGGTTGATTTCATGTATAAATTCATTAAGTATATTCTTAGTGGAATCCTATTAGGATCCATGCCTCCCCCTACATATTCCATTCAGTGAATTATAAAATATTTTATAGGATATTGGAAAAGAAAAAAGTTTTATTTGTTTAGTGACACCTCTTATTGATCATCTTCATTCCAGAGTATGTTTCTAGTGGTGACCAACTATCACATAGATATTGAGATATTGTTGAGGATTCTGGGATCCTTAGTGGGTTTGGGTTGAACATATAATCTGCTCCATTATTGGTTTTCTACATTTAGTATGTCTTGTTTTTTTTGTGTTGGTTATCTCTTACTTCTTATTCTATAAGTAAATTTTCTCTTTGATTGTGTTATGTTTATGAAATTTTTATTTTTATTTCAATTTTATTATTTTATTATTTTATACAATCTTGGTATTTTCTAAACTTTGAAACTATTTGATTTGAGAGTATGGGAACCAAAATTTCTATGGGTCATGTCAAATTCTATGGGAATCCATTAGTTATGGTTTTTGTGTCCATATGTGAATCTATTACCAATGATTTTTTTATACCTTAGTGATTTTTGTTAGCCCATAAAGATCATTAATGTACCTCAACACAAATAGATGGGTGGTCTAGGTGACATGATGGGTTTAACCAAGATGGTTAATTACATTAAATTCTCACATATTCTTAAAAATTGGAATGATAAATATATATGATACTTCAAAGCCAGCAGCATAGATCTAATTATAGGAATAATGGGTCCAACCATAGGCTCTTTCTATAGCCTTATCTTTTACAACTCATTGAGAATTTCTAGAAATTTCCTCATGGAGAAATACTCTGGGAACTGATATATGGCTAAAGACATGGGAATTATCCTAGGAAAGTAGAATATAGAGACATGGGGACATACATCTGTATATGGTCCCACCATGGAATCTTTCAGTGCAGAAAAATAAAAAAAATTACATTTTAGGGCCAACATGAAATGTCACCACTTCAATACCATTCGAGTCAATTTATTTCTATGGAAAATAAAATTTTACAATTATTTAATAGTATATAAAATCCTTCAATGTATATATTTAATAAAATATATATAATAAATATGTTACAAAATGATTTTTTTTGAGAAATCAAACATTATAATTTGGGGTATATTATTCAAACTTCTTATGACACTTTCCACTTATAAATATTTTTTTTAAAATTAATGGTTCTTTTTTATTTCTAAAAAAACAATTAAAATTGGTAATTAATCACCTAGAATAATTTCCATACCCTACATGTGTTTATATTATTTTTCTATATGGTCACATATTTTTATTAATACAATTATTGAAATAAATAATAATAATGTATGAAATTGTAAATAGATAAGAAGCTAATTATTTTCGTACATGTCAAACCAATAGATGAGTCAGACTAAATGAAATTGGAATAAGTATTTAAACTTTTTTATAAATAAAATGTGGAACTTTTCGTGGAAATATTATTCATAAATTCATTTCAATTTATTTTCCAAATAAAACATCCAAAAACATAGATAAAATTTATTACATAGTCGGAAGTCGCTATTCTTAAGTAACCCTTTTTTGATAAAAAAATTTATAGTATGCATCCTATATATAAATAAATCTTATTTATAAATAGAACCATATGAAATCTATTCAATCATTAAATAATAAAATAATAATTTCTCACAAATATAAAAAATCAGTTAAATGTAATTCTATATTTAAAATCAATCATAAATTATAATGAAATGTCAAAAATGGATTTTTTATACATTAGCACTAATCTATTCCCTAATGAATATATTCATGTAAAATTACTATAAAATGAATTACTTATATCTATGACCATGAAAAAATAAACTTTTTAATTATTGTGTGAAAGGATATGTTAATATGAAAAAATAAAAACCATATATATACACACCTTATAATAGGTAATATGTTAATAAGTGTGTGGATGAAAGGAAATAGATATAAAATGTTATTTCGAAAGATGTCCTGGAAGACTAAATAAAATGGAAAATAATCTAGGAAATATTATTTAACACCTATATATTTTAAAAGAAGATAATTTTTTATTGTGTAAATTTCACACAACACCGATCTTAAACACCCCATAAAATATATTTCATTAAATTTAATCTTTAATGAGCGCTTTTATTTTACATATTCTTACATCTCCCAAAATACTTAACAAAACATGATGATATATTAATCTCAATATAATCCTTATACTAAGATTATGTTATGTTAGTTTCATTACCAAAATCCATCTCATCATCCATCAAATGGATTGCAAAATCATCATATGTGTGTACGGTGGACTACCACCTCACGAACTGATGTCATTCGCTTTTCCTTTACCATCTGTCACAGTTGGGTATGATGATGTATGTAAACTATATATATGATATTTATAATTTAATTATACCTATAGGTTAATTATAACATATACACCTTTTTAACTTCCATTCTGTTGAGGATACAATAATGTAACTCATGTGTATAACAAACTACCACCTAGCGAAGCAATGTGATTAGTCTTTCAATAACGCTATACATGGAAGGTGATAAGGGGTAATTTAATTATTATATATGATATAAATGGTATAATTATGATATTAATGACATATATATCATTATTTTATGATAATATATCATTTTATTTCATAGATGTTCGTTCACATAAAGATGATTTCATCGTTCTTGTATGTTTATACCATTTCTTTCACGAAGTGTTGTCACTCTCTTTTCATTATCACAGAACATGGATGATATATAACAGTATATTATAATAAATAATATAGTATTTATTATATTATTATAATTATATAATAAAATAATATTATTTATCACCTTTCTATAATAATCATTGAATAATGGAAATGTTACTCATGCGTACATATGGTCTAACATATCTGTGATCGTAACATACATCATTTCTAAAACACATCATTCATCATTGTTATTAGAAGTAGAATTGATATATAAATATGATAATTTTTTCATGATAATTATTCATTATATGATGAAATGATGTAATATTCACAGGAATATGAACTTTCATGACAAAGAATGAATGAGAAAATATGGCAATTAACACCTGAAACAATGAAAACAATGACTTATTATAAAAAAAACATCGGATAATATGTTATAAAAAATAATATATGATATTATAAATATTAATATGGTTATTTTTTAAGTTAATAACATGTTTAAAACCACTATATATGAGGTTCAATCACATTCAACCAAAAGGATGTGTGAGGTAAGGGATTTTTTCATAATTCCCTTCATTAAAGAACATTTGTATGTTATGTGACAATATATTTTATATGTTGTATGTACTACAACATTAACATTTCATATCATTATTATTTAATAATTCATGGTATTTTATGTTTCAATTTAAATTATATCATCTAATGGGATTTTAATAGAAAATTACCAAATGGTAAATATTAGTGTACAATCTCACTTAATTTTATGATTGTTAACTTTATCTTGAAATAATAATTTTCTTATGAAAATTATTTTTTGAAAGTTAAATATATATTAAATATTGATATTCATTTTTTATAAATATTATTATTTCCTAATAAAATACCACTTTTTACATGTGGTGCATACTTTGAAACTTATTTGGTTAACTATGGAAATATTGATAAATTTATTTCCTTTACTCATTATAGATATTTGTTGATAAGTAAAACTTTATATGAATTAAATTGATTATTTTATATATGAAAAATAATTTTTAAATGCAGAAATGGGTGGGGCCCTGTTCTAGGTATCTTTTTGATGCATCGATAGGTTTAATGAGACTAAGTTGTATCCCAAATCAGATGGGTTTTTAGCTAGTATTTTTATTGTGTCTTAAGGATATATCTTAATCGTAGTGATATCATTTTCTAGATTGTCACACTCTAAATCTTCCATACTGATTGTATTTTATTATTTTTATACCCTGTAAATGTTTCACCAGGGTTTGGGTTCGATCCTGTTTTAAATTTTGATTACATATTTAAAAACGTGTGTTTTGACCTTGACTACATCCAGCGCACCGTGGTCGAAGACGTGCGGCCTCGCCTGGGTCGCCATGTGGCATCACCTGGGTCATTATTCGGCCTCGCGCAATTCAATTAATTAAATAAAATGTATTAACAATAAATAAATATAATTAAAAGTGTGATGAAATAAAAAAAAATTAAAATAAGCGTTTTTAAACATAATAATAACAATAATACTAATTTTTTAAGAGTCATTATTTTTTTAGTACATATTTTTATTTTATTTCATTACTATTAATTGGTTTTTATTATTTTTATTATCATTAACATCATTATTCACATTTTGGTTTATAATTATTTTTATAATTATGAGTGTGAGTGTTTTGGAATTATCGTCATCGGGTGCACGAGCAAGGCGTGGTTCTAAGAATGCGTGGCCTGCCCGATTTTTAAAATAAATTAAAAAAATAAAGGGATAATAAAGTGATGATGAGTAAAAAAATGGAAATGATTTGAAAATAATATGTTTAATAAAATTTAAGAAATTTATTTAATGATAATAATCATAATATTGTTTGAGGTTATTTTTATTATTAATTAATGATATAATATTTATTAAGTTGTTAATAATATGGTTATACTTTTTATTATTGTTAATACTATGTTACGTTGTTACCACTTTTGTTAATATCCATAATGTCATTATTATTATCATCATCATTAATTATTCTCATTAAAATCGTTAACATTAAAATTAATAGTGTTATCAATTTAAGGATATAAATTCTATTAATATATTATTGTTATTATTATTATTATTATTATTAACATTAGGGTTATTAGTTGTTTCAATTTTTCATTTAATTTTTAATTTATTTGGTTATTTATTCATTTATTTTTTTAAGTTGTTTTGGTGATAGGGTTTGACCCTCCCACCCCCACCCCATTTCCAGTGCACTCCCCCTTTACCCACTATTCCTATCACACCACACTTACCCTAACCCTCCTTATCTTCTCTTCTACTGGACTCTCCTCCCTAGACTTAGTCCACATGATGCCTCCACCTCATCCAGCTCAGAGCGCCACCCCTGGAACCCCCCATGGTCCGCACCGCCTCAACCCTTTGGCTCTCATCCGGCAGCGCTGTCCACATAGCGCAGAGGCTGCTGGTGACAACCATGTGCTGGACCTCCCCTTCTCTCCCTCTGGCCTTCCACCTGGTGCACAACACCATCCCTAGTCGATCTCCTGTAATGTCACTGACCTCCTCCTCTTTCGAAAAGTCATGTCTGGAACCATCCCACACCTCTGACATTTCCACATCCTGACTAACAGCTTCGGCGAACCACCCACACGCCGCCCCACTTCACTTGCACCACCCACAGGCTGTCACACAACCTCATCCAAAACCATGCCACTCACTGCCTTACTCGGACCTAGGTCTCCCCTCTTTTTTTGTTGTATTTCTATCATGGTGAATCTCCAGCAACCCCCCCCCCCCCCCCCGCATCTGGTTATGTTCCTCTTTATTCTTAATTGAGTCTTATTCCTTCCAATGGGTATGAGGTTCGTTTAAGGGTCATTTTTTAATCTCTTTTTTGTTCAAAATTATTATTTTAAGGTCCAATTCCATTTTCTTTTGGTGTGGGTGGCATTCGGTAGATGTTTGTGGATTGATTCGTGGATTCTCTACACACTAGTATGTATTTCGACATCTAATTATTATTTTTTGAATAAATATTCAAGTTTAATTTTTTCATAATATTATTTAATTAATTTTTTTAGTTCAATGTTGGTTTTCTTTGAAGTTTCATTTTCATTTGAAATTGTTTAGTAGCATGTTTATATTGTGTGTGTGTGTGTGTATTCTGTTGAGAACTCATATCTAGTTAGTTATTAGTGATTTTTAAATCGTTCGGTTATCTTATTCATTTGTGAATGTTGTGAAAATAACATTTTTTACATGGAATGGTGTGTGTTTGGTCATAAAAGAGGGTTTTGTGTTGGTTTAGTGGGTAACTCCAAGTGGTTTCTTTTAAATTTTTTATAAGATTTTATTTTTGTTCTATTAAATTATGTGGTTTGTGGAAATGTGTTTTACATATGGTGTAAGGTTTTCCATAAAACAATTTTTGTCATGTAGGTGGCACTTTGAAGTTGTATTTTAGTGTGTACGATGTCGGAATGCATTTGAATGTATAAATAGTAACTTTGGTGTGTGAAATGCCATGTGAAAGTCTTTAACTATTGCTATATACATATTTTTTTTTGGGTTTCTTAAATTATGACAATGGTGTGAAATGTGTTTGAAAAATGTTATAGTTTGTGTCTTATTTCAAAATAGTATTTAGGTGTGTAAGTGGGTGTTTGTTTAATGGTAAGTGTCTTTTTAAATTGTATATATGGTTTAATTGTGTATGTAACCTATGCAGATTAATATTTGAAAAGAGTTTTGGTGTGTGTATGATTTTAAAAGTTTGTTTTAGTGTGAAAATTGTGATTCTGTGTGTGTAAGTACTCTATTTGGATTGTTTTACATTATTGTGACATGTTAAATGAACTTGAAACTTGTTTGAGAACAAAGAGGGAAGCCCGAGTAGCTATGAGGGTGGACTAGAAAAGTGGTCTAGTGATCCGAGGGTGGCTTTGGCCTTGTTTCACTTAAAGGGATTGATGAATGAAACACTAATTAAACATATAAATGACTAACGTTCATGATTTCTAAGCCATGTTTACTAAGGTTTGTTGTTTCTAAGCCACGTTTTCTGAGGGTTCTGGTTTCTATACCATGCTTCACCGAGATAGGAATATCTAAAGACCAATGTCAGCTAACACTCATGAGGCCTCTCCCATATTTGGTGCTCCTTGGATACTTTACACTCATCGGTGCGACACTATAGTAATTTTTAAAAGTATGTGTGTGTCTGTTTTAATTTAATTTTTTCTATTTGAGACAGTTTTCTTTAATCATGTTTTCTCTAATAGTCTTCAAGCATTTAATTATTCACTTTTATTTAATATGCAAATGTATTTTTCATTAAATATTTATATGTAGATCATTTTTATTGGGGGGTATCCTACTGGGATCTTGGCTCACTCCCTAAATACACTTTTGAAGGGTATGTAGATTTTGTTCTGTGTGTATTCTAGGTTGTGTAATTGTGCTCATCCATGGTGTTTCTGGTTGTTTATGGTCTTCTTATATAGGTTGATGTTTGTAGCTTGTGGATGATGCACCTCTCTTATTTCTTAGAGGTTTGAGTTGGAGTTTTAGTTTCTTTTTTTGTCGTTACGTTTTATAGGTTGGTTCATGTTGTAAACCATTAAATTTTTTTAAGGTATTGTTTGGTTGTATGTTTTTAGTTTCAGTTTATTTTTATTGCAAGTTGTTTTTTCGTTACTAAATTAGGTAAATCATTCCCATGTACAGTATGATACTTGAGAACTTGTGCTAGCATGTGGGAGCCATGAACGCCCTTCGAGCCATGTCACAGACCGAGTTAGGCACTCTGTCGGATGGCGACACGACCTAGTCCATAAAAAATGGAATCAGAGCAGGTTTTCTCTCTTAGTTATTGTTTCTCTAGGAAGAGTATGGTATACTATACTTATGGTTTTTGGGACTTGATGTCCTAGCTACAACAATGTGCCAGGCTAGCACAGCTCATGGGAGGACTCGAGTTACTAGGGTAAGTTGAGGTTGGTCTGAGTCTTTGGTCCTTTGGGTTAATCTTTTCTAGGGGGAATAAAAGGGGAGTGGGTTTAGTGGTCCCAGTAAGCTCAAAGGGTCTATAAATCCATGTGGATATGGGGATGCTTTCCTAGAATACTCTCCATGATGGTGGCATGATTCGCGTTTGGCCACATACCATATATCCCAGTCACCCGCTAACACTAGTTTCCTTTTTCATTATTTCTCATTCCTTTGTTTTGGATTCATGGAAATCTAGTTTTTATGTAAAAATGATTTGGTATTGGGAAATGTTTTGGACTGAAGAGATTTAAAAATAAAATGATGTGCAAGGTTTGAAAAGTTTGGGTTGAATGTTTTGGTTTTCAAAAATGGAATGGTTTGGTTTTAAACCTTGGTGTTCTCATGGGAAACCACATGCATGGGCATATATGGATGGAGAAATGATTAATGGAATTATCGAATGAGTTCCTAGATGGATAGGAGGTGAGTTTCAGTGTGGCATAGGAACATACATGTGTGAGGCCCACAAGACACCACTGGTGTTTGTACAACCCAGAGGCTGAGTTTATTTTCAAAATGTTTTGTTAATAGAAAATTTTGTGTTTTAATAATCAATAGTTGTGTGGTGTATTTTTTTATTGGGAATCTTATAGTGGGGTGTTTTGAGTATTTTTTAAAACCTTTCTTGTTTGGACAATGTTCCGTGTTTGTGTTTCATTAGTAAGTTGGTGTGAAAGTGAGTGGTTAGTGGTTTCTTCTAAAAAGTGTTTCGAGAAACCCTTGTAGTGGTTCCTCCTACATGTTCAACATTTTCTTGCGGTGTGTCTTGAACATTGGACAAGTTTTATTTGGTCCATGATTCTCTTTCTTGACTAGTGCACACCCCCACAATGAATTAACATGTGATTGATGTGCGGCCATGGGAAATTAACTATTGGTCGGGCCTCCTGCTGATTAAAGTAAGGAATCTCCCTTTTAAGTGATAGTGCTATGTATGTCCCTCATCCTTTTCAGTTATGTGAATCCTCTAGTAGTGGGATATAATATGCTTGGGGAGTTTATTGGTGTTTTGGTCTCTTTGAGTTGTCTGATTCATTGGGTATGAAGTTTGACATCGTTGTGTTTGAAGGTGTCCCCCCAAGAAATGGTGAAAGGAATTCCAGCAGGGAAGGGTGAATGGGGTTTGGAGTCATCGGTGCGGATCGATGTCTTGAAAGGCTTTTAGTGCTTTCATCGGCCACTCAAATCATGTTTGGTGACGTCTTGCAATGTGAGTTCTCCATGAATAGTAAGGATGGGTTTCATAGAATACTGTGGGAATCCTTGTTTTCATAGGAGTGTTTCCTCTAGGGGAGTTCAAATTTTTCTAATCAAAGGTGAGTGTGTCTCATGTGTTTTTCCTTCTTATGATTCTTCATTATGGTGAGTAGCTGATTCATCTGCATCATCTAAATCCTTGTGCAGGTGGATTCTCTACGGGGGAGTGGGTGGATGTAGGAGTGTTTCGTGTCTGATGGTGTTGTCTCGGTTGCGGTGTCGTTGCATGTGACACCAAAATGAGAAGCACGGTTCAAGAATTTTCAATACCTAACTACGAGGAAGGAGATGCTTTAAACATCAAGGATCCATCCATAGGTCTCAGAATGATGTTGGTGCATATTTAGGAACCCTGAGAGTGTATGAGACCCCACCTTATTTCTGTCATTGGTTTTGGTGGTGAAAGCAGTTTGAATCGTTTCCAATAGATGTTTCATTATAAATTACATGTATGGGTGCGTGGGGTTTCTCGTGGCTATGGGGAGGCATAATCGTCTCCTAATCGTAATGTCTTGGGGTGCATCCTATCGAATGTAATCGCTTTCAGTCATCCTGACGGGGTCTGATGGGTAAATCGGTGTCAAATTTGAAAAATTCATATCCATGGATGTGGAGATGTTGGTTTCTCTTTAGCTGTGCTTTTGATGCCTCGGGAGTTGGGCCCATTCCACCCTACCCCTTGTGGTGGGGTGTTGGGTCACTAAAAGAAAATATTGGTGTTTTTGTATCTTCTGGCAGTTCTAATGGTTGGGAGACCATGATGGGTCTCACCTAGATGTGTTCGGAATGAATTGCCATTGGAATTTTTCACAATGGTGGGGAGTCTAATTATCCCTTTCTGTATCATCTTTTCAGTCTCATCTTGGGTGTTGGTAGGTTCCTAATGGTGGGGAGCCCCTTCGAGCTTACACATGTTGAATTTTAGATCCGTTCCAAAAGATGGATTTGGGTGGGTGATAAGGGTGTTCCTTGGAAATGATTCGTCTTGTTTGTTCATTCTGATCAAACATTGTGGTTTTCATTTAATGGGGCTTGATGTGTTTAGGTTTGTGAAGTTGGTTTCTACAGGTGCGAGAGTTCCATTCCTTGATTGATCAACTAGAGGTGTCCTAGCTCTTTGGGTCACGTAACACATACCAAAAAGTTCTTTTTTTAGGTTTCTTCAGGTTTTCAGGTAAGTCACTTTCTCTATGAATGATTTTTTTCCTTTTTTTTCTTTTCACCAGGATCCACTTTGAAACTCAAGGGGTATCATTTGCTACTACGGTGTTCAGTCTTGTTGTGGATTTTTGAGGGAGGAAAGCTTTGTGGTGGGAAGAATTGTCACACTCTGACCCTTTCAAATTTATTTTATTTTATTATATTCCAGCCCTGTAAAGTTTTGTTTAGGTTTCAAGTTGGATATGGATTAAAATTTTGGGTACTTATTTAAAAACACGTGTTTTGGCCTTGACTACGTCCAACACACCGTGGTCGAAGTCGTGTGGCCTCGCTTGGGTCGTCGCACAGCCTTGCATGGGTCACTGTTCAGCCTCACCCGGTTCAATTAATTAAATAAAATGGATTAATAATAATTTAATAAAATTAAAATTAGGATTAAATAAAAAACAAATAAAATAATATTTTTTAATGATAATAATAATAATTTTATTCAGGTACATTATTATTATTATTATCACAATTTCTAAAAATTTTTATTTTATTTTATTACATTCATTTTGCTTTTATTATTTTAATTATTATTAACATCATTAATTATATATTAGTTTATAATTATTATTATTTTTATTTTGATTGTGATTCTGAGTGTTAGGTTTAGGGTCATCGGGCACCCGGACGGGGCATGGTTCTGAGACCGTGCAACCTGCCTGATTTTTAAAATAAATCAAAAAATAAAGAATAATAAAATAATTATGACTAATAAAATGGAAATGAAATGAAAATAAGAAGTTTAATAAAATTTATGAAATTGTTTTGATGATAATAATCATAATATTGTTTGAGGATATTATTATTATTAATTAAGGATATAAAGTTTATTAAGTTGTTAATAATATGGTAATACTTATTGTTATTGTTAATATTATGTTAGGATGTTACCAATTTTATTAATATCATTAATTTATTTATTATTATCACCATCATTAATTATTCTCCTTAAAATCGTTAACATTTTAACTAACATCATTATCAATTTAAGGATATAAATTTTATTACACTATTATTGTTATTCATATTATTATTTTTTTTATAATTGTTAGGTTTATTTTTTGTTTCAAAATTTAGTTTTAGTTTTATTTTATTTGTTTATTTATTCATTTAGTTTTTTAGATTGTTTGGGTGTTAGGGTTTCACCGGCACCCCCCCCCCCGATTTCCAGCGCACTCCCTCAATTCCTGTCGCACCGCACCTCCCATATCCCTCCTTCTATTCTCTTCTGCCGGACTCGCCACCATGGCCGTAGTCTGCACGAACCCTCCCTCTCACCCAACTCAGAGCACAACCCTCTAATACCTACCTAGTCCGCACCGCCCCAACCCTCCGGCTCCGGTCTGGCGATGCCCTCAACCTAGCGTTGTGGCCTCCTGCGATAGCCATGTGTAGGACCTCCCCTTCTCTCCCTCCGGCCTTCCACCTGGTGTGAAACACTATCCCTATCCGTGATCTTGTAATGTCACCGGCCTCCTCCCCTTTTGGAATGTCCTGGAATTTTTTTTTACGTTTTTCTTAAAAAAAATTTCTGAAAAACGACCTAGGTCAATTTTTTTTTAAAAATACGCTACAAAGGCGGCATCTGCGATGCCGCCTTTTCTCCCCCGCGCCGCCTTTGGCCCGGATCGATGACATGGCAAAGGCGGCCGGGAGGAGGCCGCCTTTCGCCTCAGGGTAAGGCGAAAGGCGGCATCGCGGAAGCCGCCTTTGGCCATACGCAGAGGCGAAAGGCGGCTTCCGCGATGCCGCCTTCGCCTGAACTCCTTATAAAAGGGGGGCCACCCCCCCCCTCTCCTCACTTGTTCATTGCAACTTCATCTCTCCAATTTTCTCTCTCTCTCTAAAAAATTCCTTTGTTGTGCGAGGTTTTACGAAGCTTCATTTAGAGGTATGTTTCTTTATTTAATTTAATGTTTTTATTTAATTAATTTAATTTTGTTTAGTTTTAAATCTTTAATTTGTTAAGCAGTTTAGGTAGTTCTTAATATTTGGTTATTTAGTTTTTGTAATTAGTTATATATAGTTTTAAATAATTACTGTTAGGTAGTATAGATTAAGTATAGATTAACTTAAGATTAAGTATTTAGAAATTTTGGTAGCTTAAAGATTATGTGGTTATCTACCCAATTAAATTCCTGTCTGGATACAAACAAGTGGATGTGGCTCTGGCACAGATGTACATAGGGGTAAAACCCGAAAACACCGCTTCGAGCTAGACTCGAACGGGAACTCGTGCACGATAACGGGCCTTGCTGCATCCTGGTTTGACACTCCCGGGGAATATTCTTAAGATGATTCATATTTTCTTTGTAAACTACTAAAATTTCTAAGAGAAGAAAAAGCAAATCAGTATCTTTATCAATGATAAATGATAAATATAAGTTTATAGAATGAAATAAGGACATAAGAATTAACGAATTAAAGTTATTATTAGTTAATTATAAAATAATAGAATAATTAATGATTAGTTGTTATTAGTTAATTTTAGAATAATTAATAAATAACATAGGATTAAAACATGAATTCATATAATGATTAGCTAACGATACTAATGATCAGTATATTTATCAATGATAAAAGATAAATATAATGTTATAGAATCAAATAAGGACATAAGAATTAACAAATTAAAGTTATTATTAGTTAATTATAGAATAATAGAATAATTAACGATTAGTTATTATTAGCTAATTTTAGAATAATTAATAAATAACATAGGATTAAAACATGAATTCATATAATGATTAGCTAACGATACTAATGAACATATAAAGTGAAATGAAGAAGAAAAAACAAACTAAATAAAAAGGCGCTCTAAAATTACATTCTAATAAATATCATATAGTAAAACATCAGTAGCATAGTTTATGGTATAGAAAGGCGCAATAAAATTACATTATAATAAACATCATATCGTCAAACATAATTGTTAATATTTTGTTACACTATCATAATTTTGATGAAAGAAACATTTTTGACGTAGAGAGCCATTTTTTCCTGTGTGTACTGTTGTGGGGAGATTATTCAAACTGAGCAAGGAGCTTCTTACAGTACACAACCAATTACGGTGGTTAGTACAGTTGATTGTGTTACCATAAGTGACCTTCAAGAGAGAATTCATGTTTCCTTAAATCTGGGACCCGATCAAGAGATAATGTCTATGAGCTATAGACATTTTCAATTTCCAACAACATTGTGGAATATAGCTTGTCCATTGGTTGCTGATGCGCAGTGGGTCTAAGCAATTAATTTATTTTCTCAACGGTTAGATGGTACCATGATGGAGTTATACGTTGTTGTTGCTACTGTACAACAACAACGTCCACTTGTACAAAGACGTAGAAATACAAGAGTGGTTGAAGACAGTCTACCCCATGACATTGAGCCTATTCCAAATGATGCAGCAGAAGAGGAAAACCTAGATGATCTTCCGGATATACATGTCAATCCGACTTCTGATGAGGAGTTTCTCAATGATGGATCAGATGGCGACAACAGTGCTGATGATGAGGGACCAACAAAAGATAGAGAGGAGGTTTTGAGAAATGCAATTGTTGTACATCAACCTCGGTCAATAAATCATCCACCATTATTTTCATCTTGGTCAGAAGTAATGACACGCGTGCCTGAATTCGATAATACTGTTCTCACACCGACAACTGAGTTCCCTGGAGTTGTACCAGATAGGTTTAGTGAGGTGGACAAAACCTTATATATTGGAAGGAATTTTCCCATTAAAGATGACTTAAAAAGCACGTTAAAGAGATTTCATATTGAGAGAAACTTTAACTATGTAGTTCACGAATCATGCTGTAGAAAATATGTTATACGGTGCGTGAAGTATGGGGATGATTGTAGATTTCGCTTAAGGGCTATTCCAGACATTACATTTGGAGGTTGGAGAATCTCAAGGATTGAGGCGGCTCATACTTGCGTTCAGCCAAGTCTCACACAAGATCATACTTCATTGGATGCAGAATTTGTGTCATATATTGTTGTTGATATGATTAGGACATGACAAGATGTTCCAATATCCCTTGTGCAAGAGAGGATTCTACAGACATTCGGTTATAAGATTTCTTATAATAAGGCATGGATGGCGAAACAGAAGGCAATTGTGAAGGTATATGGTGATTGGGATGACTCATATCAAGTATTGCCGCAATTGCTAGCCATACTGAGGCATCATAACCAAGTTGTCTTCCATATGGATACAAACGAACATGTGTCTCCTGATAATCGACTTGATCCATCTCGTGTTCAATTTCATCGGTTGTTCTGGGCATTCCTTCCTTGTATATCTGCATTTCATTTTTGCAAACAATTTATTCAGATTGATGGAACATTTCTGTATGGAAAATACAAGGGAGTATTGTTGATTGCGGCAACCCAAGATGGAAACCGTTCACCTCTTCCGCTTGCCTTTGCCATTTTAGAGAAAGAAAACTATGAATCATGGAGTTTGTTTCTGGCATGTATCAGCAACCATTTCACCAACATTCGGGGAGTTTGTTTGATATCTGATCGCCATTGAGCAATTAATGAGGCAATCAATGCAGATCCTGATACATGGAGATACCCAAATGCACATCATTGGTTATGCATTAGACACATTGCTAGCAATGTACATAAAAAATTCCAAAACGAACTGATGAAGAAGGCAATCACGAGGCTTGGTACGTATTTTATTCATTCTGTTTTACTGTTTCAATATAAATATAAAATCAATTTATGTGAAATATCATCTACATTTTGTAGCATATGAGTCGGACCAACGACGATTTGAAGAACGTTTTGAACAAATTCGTCAGGCTAATCAAGAAGTTTATGATTATATGATGCGGATTCCAAAAGAGAAATGGAAATTGGCATACGACGGGGGAAAGAGGTACGGACACATGACGAAAAACATTGTGGAGTGCATCAATGGTATCTTCAAAGGACTTCGCAAGCTACCTATAACCGCATTAGTTCAGGAGACATTATATCGATGCGTGAAGTACTTTGTGGATAGACAAAAACTAGCATCAGACAGAATACATCAAGGGATAAGATATGGAATACACTTTCAACGAGAGATTGAAAAAAATATTGAATAAGCTTCTGGTTATCACGTATGTCTCTTTCGAAGAGAAGACTCCCGATTTGAAGTTCAAGAGAGTTCAGACGCCAATCTGTAATTAGCATAAGATATTGAATACATACAATTAGATAAATTCTAAAAACATCATTACTAATTGACATGGTTTATCTTAATCCAATCTATAAGTATTTAATCACAAAGCTCCCCCAAAATATGTGTAACCAAATTCAAGACTCAATATTTTAGATAACATAACTTCTTTCATATTAATATTCATGCTTTCAAGAAATAACTTTGAATATGAAATAATAGAATTTATTTCAAAACTCCAAAAGCGGAACACTTCACCCATTTTGAAAAGTGTATGTCAATTAACCCATTAACATGTTTCCTGGACGTTAATATTAAAAATTTTAACCCTAAACCCTCCAACCTAAACCCCAATCTAAACATGCAGGATATTTTAGCAAACTGTTCTATAACAAATTTATAGTATCATAATAATTAGCATAAGATATTGAATACATACAATTAGATAAATTCTAAAAACATCATTACTAATTGACATGGTTTATCTTAATCCAATCTATAAGTAGTTAATCACAAAGCTCCCCCAAAATATGTGTAACCAAATTCAAGGCTCAATAATTTAGATAACATAACTTATTTCATATTAATATTCATGATTTCAAGAAATAACTTTGAATATGAAATAATAGAATTTATTTCAAAACTCCGAAAGCGGAACACTTAACCCATTTTGAAAAGTGTATGTCAGTTAACCCATTAACATGTTTCCTGGACGTTAATATTAAAAATTTTAACCCTAAACCCTCCAACCTAAACCCCAATCTAAACATGCAGGATATTTTAGCAAACTGTTCTATAAAAAATTTATAGTATCATAATAATTAGCATAAGATATTGAATACATACAATTAGATAAATTCTAAAAACATCATTACTAATTAACATGGTTTATCTTAATCCAATCCATAAGTAGTTAATCACAAAGCTCCCCCAAAATATGTGTATCCAAATTCAAGACTCAATATTTTAGATAACATAACTTATTTCATATTAATATTCATGCTTTCAAGAAATAACTTTGAATATGAAATAATAGAATTTATTTCAAAACTCTGAAAACGGAACACTTAACCCATTTTGAAAAGTGTATGTCAGTTAACCCGTTAATGTTATATTTACATTTTACACTTACGACTCATTTTCTTTGTTTATATGAAGATGGATGATACCATACTACTCACTCAGCAGCCTACCCATATTTCTCAGGCCGTGTTAGAGGGTCATCCGGATCGATTTGTGAAGGTGCGTCGAGCGCACCATTTTCATCACATGGAGCCTCCACATGCCATTAGACCTTACTTGCGCCGTGCTGGCTTCTATGGACTTGCCGTATCAGATTTCACATTTGTAGATCATTACCTACTTGCTGCCCTCGTTGAGAGATGGAGACCAGAGACACACACATTCCACTTGCCTGAGGGGGAGATGACAATCACCCTCGAGGATGTCACAGTTCTTCTCGGTCTTCCTATCCAGGGGAGACCCGTTATTGGACCCACTCGTGCAGCTTGTCCAGACCTTGCTCAATGCTTGTTAGGCGTTGATATTTTGTCCGACCGTAGGGCTATAGATGGATCGTCCATATCTATGCGTTGGTTGGAGTCGCAGATTCCACATTTACAGGATGCTGATGATGAGCAGACTGTCATGCGTTACGCCCGTGCATATATCTTACGACTCATTGGTGGGACCATGTGTACTGATCACTCGGGGATGCATGTGCATATGATGTATCTACCCCTACTAGAGGACTTTGATCAGGCTGGGACGTACAGTTGGGGATCAGCCTGCTTGGCATACACGTACAAGTCATTATGCAGACTATCCCATAGGGACCGTACAGGTCTTGGAGGATGCTTCATCCTTATTCAGATGTGGGCATGGGAGCGCATCCCATCATTCCGCCCTGACCTTGCTGGTCCACCGGTCGAGATGGAGGTGCTGCATGACGCTCTGCATGGATGCTGGTATGATAAGTCATTTCTATTGGTTTTTTATTCTACTATGAGTTATTGACTATAATTTCTCATTATTTTTCATTATCGTTGTATTTTACAGGTGGTGTCAGCGACACAATTTTGACGTGGTTCCGAGACAGCATTTGGGCGTATATCGGCTATAGTTGGACTGTCTCTTACCTGATCAGGTATGTATATACAATCTATCACTGTCTAACATTTTTAATAATAACATCAATTTTGGTTTTTAGTTGGGTGTTTTTTTGACAAAATCACTTGTCATTACAGATTTCATGGCTTCCATACTGGAGTATTATGGACCAGTTGCCAGCATACTGCACTGTTGGTCATGAGGATGCTATGGTTGTAGTGCCCCTCATTCACTTTCATATTATTGAGTGGCAGCAGCCTGACAGGGTCATGCGCCAATTTTTTCGTAATCAGCCGATTCCATTACCATCTAGACAGACAGACAAGCTTAATGGGATGAAGCTGATAGGGAGTCAGGATGATGACTGGTCCCAAGTACATGCGAGTTTTATCGACTGCTGGCACAGACGTGCAAAGTTACGTATTCAAGGTGTTCCTACAAATCGATTCTCTCTTTCAGAGCAGGTTGACTATGCGCCATGGTATAGACTAAAGTCTATACTGTATCTTACCCAAGCTGGCATAGAGATGCAGAGGATGGTAAGTTAATAAATTCCTATTAGTTTGTTTATTGAATTATTTTCTAATTCAATTTTAATCTACTTACAGGGAAGTCACACAGAGCAGCTTGTTCGCATGAGTGATGAAGAGGAGGAGGGGGTCTTTAGCCGGGCAGCCGTCCATGCTACAGCGCTGGAGGCGAGGGCATCTTTTCATGCGCTTTCCGAGAGCATCTTCACGCGTCTGGCTCGGAGACAGGAGGTTCCTGCCCCAGAGGAACATCCTGCAGCTGCTACTGGTGCTGAGGATCCACGACCACGGCGACGTAGACAGCGTCGTGCTGCACGTGAGGCATCGCCTGTTCCACAGGCAGAGGTCGGGCCTCTAGTAGTCCAGGATCAGCCTATTCAGGATGTGCCTCAGGTGGCATGGGATCCATCATTCCTGATAGGATATCCGCAATTCTCTCTATCATGGGTTCCAGATCCTTCACAACCTTGGATTCTAGAGCACAGGCTTCATTCCCCTCTGTGATGGAGGTAGGTCCTTCTACCACCCTAGTGGGAGAAGGATCCGAATGGTAGTACGAGATGCAGTTGACAGCTCCTCCAATTGACACACAGATGGAGGATGCGACGGTCGACGTTTCAGTGCCCGAGGATCAGCCTTCTCCAGGTCATCAGACTCCAATGCGCACTCGACGCGGACGTCCTATTCGCAGACCACCATGTGGGATGGAATCTCCTCGCCACAGACATATGCATTGATTGTCCATTATTGTTTACATGTTTTATGTGTACTGAAATCAAAATAATATTTTTACTTGTTGGTCAGAGTGGAATCTCAGGAGGGGGTAAATTAGGTTTTATTTATATATATTTATATAACCATACGAACATAATAATAAAACATTAATAATTACTAATTACCTAATTAAAAATTATATAATTAATAATTCTACTACTAATTAACTATTTAATTAGTATATAATTAATATTTATATTACGAAATAACTAATTAATTAGTATATAATTTGTAATTTGGTAATTAGTGTTTATTAATCATTAATTATATAATAACTAATTAGTTAATTAGTAATAAAATTATCAATTATATAATACTTAATTATTTCATATATAAGAAATACTTAGTTAATTAGAAATATAATTAATAATTATAACTAATTAATTAGTAATTGGTAATTATTAATTAGTTAATCAGTAATATAAGTATTTATTATAATTATTCATTATAAGAGGGTTTTCCCTGAAAATCATTCTGCATTTTCGATGTGGGATTCAGGTTCTACTTTTACTGTGCAGTAGATTCTGCATTTCCGATGTGGTATTCTGTTACAAGTACGTGACTTTGAAATACAATAAAATATAAACTATAAGGCCAATATAAATGAAATTTTAAAAATTGATTAAACATATAACAAATAGTTGAAAACAAAAAGAATTTCCTCAAAAATGTAGATGAAAAATAATCTATAACCTTTCAAAACCGCCTACTTGAAACTTAAAAATGTTTCAAATAAGTGAATTTGAAAGACCGTAAAATATAAACTATAAAACGAATATAATTAAATCTTTAAAAATTGATTAAACATATAATAAATAGTTTAAAACAAATGAAATTTCCAAATTTTTTTTAATGAAAAGTAATTTACAAGCCTTCAAAACCGCATACTTGAAACTTAAAATTTTTCAAGTACGTGACTTTGAATGACCATAAAACATAAAATAGAAGACCAATATAAATGAAACTTAAAACATGGATTAAACATATAAAAATTAGTTTAAAACAAAAGCAATTTACAAAAAATGTTAATGAAAAATAATTTATAATCTTTCAAACCCACCTACTTGAAACTTAAAAATGTTTCAAGTGCGTAACTTTGAAAGATTATAATTATATTACTAATTAACTAATTAATTATTATATAATTAATAGTTATATTAATAATTAACTAATTATTTATTATATAAGTAATAATTAATGAGTAATAATTAATAATTAATAATTTAATGAATAGCTATAATTAATATTTATATTACTAATTAACTAATTAATAATTTTTAATTACTTATTAATAATTATTAATTACTAATTATAATGAATAATTATAATAAATATTTATATTACTAATTAGCTAATTAATAATTAATAATTACTAATTAATTAGTTATAATTATTAATTGTATTTCTAATTAAATAAATATTTATTATATATGTAATAATTATATTACTAATTAATTATTATATAATTAATGATAATATTACTAATTAACTAATTAATTATGACATATTTAATTATTAATAATTACTAATTAATAATTAAAAATTATAATGAATAAATGTAATTAAAAATTATATTACTAATTTACTAATTAATTGTTATATAATTAATAATTATATAACTAATGAACTAACTAACTATTATATAATTAATTAGTAATAATTACTAATTAATAATTATAATGACTAATTATAATTAATATTTATATTACTAATTAACTAATTAATAATTACTAATTACTAATTACTAATTACTAATTACTAATTACTAATAATTAGCAAGTGAAACCGAAAGCTTATAAATTATTTTTTATCATCATTTTTTATGATTTTTTTTTTCAACAATTTTTTATATGTTTAATCCATGTTTTAAGTTTCATTTATATTGGCCTTATAGTTTATATTTTATAGTCTTTTAAAGTCACGTACTTGAAAAATTTTAAGTTTCAAGTATGCGGTTTTGAAAGCTTATAAATTACTTTTCATTAATATTTTTTTGGAAATTTCTTTTGTTTTCAACTATTTATTATATGTTTAATAAATTTTTAAAGTTTCAATTATATTCGTTTTATAGTTTATATTTTACAGTCTTTCAAAGTCACGTACTTGAAACATTTTTAAGTTTCAAGTAGGCGGTTTTGAAAGCTTATAAATTATTTTTCATTAACATTTTTTTGTAAATTTCTTTTGTTTTAAACTATTTTTTATATGTTTAATCTATGTTTTATGTTTCATTTATATTGGTCTTCTATTTTATGTTTTATGGTCTTTCAAAGTCACGTACTTGAAAAATTTTAAGTTTCAACTATGCGGTTTTGAAAGCTTATAAATTACTTTTCATCAACATTTTTTTGGAAATTTCATTTGTTTTCAACTATTTATTATATGTTTAATCAATTTTTAAAGTTTTAATTATATTCGTTTTATAGTTTATATTTTACGGTCTTTCAAATTCACTTATTTGAAACATTTTTAAGTTTCAAGTAGGCGGTTTTGAAAGGTTATAGATTATTTTTCATCAACATTTTTGAGGAAATTCTTTTTTTTTCAACTATTTATTATATGTTTAATCAATGTTTAATATTTCATTCATATTGGCCTTATAGTTTATATTTTATTGTATTTCCAAGTCACGTACTTGTAACAGAATCCCACATCGGAAATGCAGAATCTAATGCAGAGTAAAAGTAGAACCTGAATCCCACATAAAAAATGCAGAATGATTTTCAGGGCAAACCCTATTATTAAAGGGAGGCATGGGTAAGAGTTTCTATCAGAATCTAGACTGCTGTAATGGCTGTAGCGCTGGATCTTTAATAGCAGAGAAATTCTGCTGAATTTTTTTGTTTTGTTTATATATATATATATATATATATAAACAAAACAAAACAAAAAAAAATAAAAAAAAAATTCATAAAAAATATTTTTTTAGGAGAAAGGCAGCATCGCGGATGCCGCCTTGCCCCCGAAATGCAAAGGCGGCATCCTGGATGCCGTCTTTAAGGTGCATTTTTTAAAAAAAATTTGCCGGAAGCGTTTTCTGGAAAATATTTTTTTAAAAAAAACGTAAAAAAAAATTCCGAATGTCCTGGTCAGTGCCCTCCCACACCTCCTGCATTTTCTCTTCCTAGTGAATAGCTTCGGCGAACCACCCGCATGTTGGCCCACTTCACTCGCACCACCCACAGGTTGTCCCACTACCTTGCCCTGATCCATCCCACCCTCTCCCTTAATCATACCTGCTTCACCCCAAATTTTTTGTTGGTTTTCTGGCATGGTGCGTCACTGATGACACCCCCCCCATCTGGTTATGTTCCACTTTATTTTTACATTTAGTCATGTTCCTTTCATCGGGTATGATGTTCATTTAGGGGTCATTTTTTAATATATTTTTTGTTCTAATTCAGGTTTTATGTTCCAATTCCATTTGCTTGCGGTGTGTGTGGCATGCAGTGGATGTCTGGATTATTTCGTGATTTTTCTACACACCGGTAGGTGGTTCCATGTCTAGTTATTATTTCATGAATTAATTTTCAAGTTTAATTTTTTTCAGAATGTAATTTTATTAATTTTTGTAGTGTTAAGTTGGATTTATTTGAACTTTTATTTTGATTTGACATTGTTTAGTAGCATGTTTATATTATGTGTGTTTTTTTATTGATAACTCATATCCGGTTAGTTGTCAGTTATTTTTAAATCATGTGGATAGCTTATTTATTTGTGCAAGTGGTGTGAATTGCATTTTTGACATGGAGTCATGTGTTTTTGGTTATAAAAGAAGGTTTTGTGTGGGTTTAGTGGGTAATTCCAAGTGATTACTTTTAATTTTTTTTTATCTTTTACTTTTAGCCTATTAAATTTTGTGGTTTGTGGAAATGTGTTTTACATATTGTGTAATATTTTACATCATACTATTTTTTCGGTTTAGGTAACACTTTAAAGTCGTATTTGAGTGTGTCTGATGTTGGAATGCGTTGGAATGTATAAATGGTTACTTCAGTGTGTACAAACCCATGTGACACTCTATTACTATTGCTTTATTTTTTTTGGTTTATTAAATTGTGACAATGGTGTGAAACATGTTTGAATTTTTTTTGTGTGCATATTATTTAAAAATGGTATTTATGTGTGTAAGTGGTGGTTTGCTTAATTATAAGTGTCTTTTAAAATTTTTTAGATGGTTTAATTTAGTATGTAACCTATGCGGATTAGGTTTTGAAAATATTTTTGGTTTGCGTATGATTTTAAAAGAGGGTTTGAGTGTGAAAATTGTGATTATATTTGTGTAAGTACCCTTTTTGGATTCTTTGCATTAGTGTGACGTGGGACTTGAACTTGAAACCTATTTGGCCACAAAGTGGGAAGCCTGGGTATCTAAGAGGATGGACTATACTATTTGGCTAGTGATCCGGGGGTGGCCTTTCCCCTGTTTCACATAGCAGGATTGACGACTGCAACACTAATTGAACATATGAATGACTGAGGGTCATTGTTTCTATGCCATATTTTCTAAGGGTTGTGGTTTGTATGGCATGTTTTCTAAGGTTTGTGGTTTCTAAGCAACACTTCATCGAGACACGATGGTCTAGGGACCCAAGCTAGCTGGCGCCCATAGGGCCTCTCCCATATCTAGTGCTCCTTCATTACATAACTCTCATATGTGCGACACTTTGGTTATTTTAAAAAGTAAGTGTTTGTGTGTTTTAATTTAACTTGTTCCATTTGAAATAGTTTTATTTAATCCTGTTTTCTTTAAAAGTGGTCAAGTATTTAATTCTTCTCTTTAATTTAAATTGCAAATGTAATTTTCATTAAATAATTATACGTGAAACCTTTTTATTGGGTGGTATCCTACTAGGCTCTTCGATCACACCCTACATACACCTTTAGGGTGTTTGTAGATCTTGTTCCTTGTGAATTATAGGTTGTTTTATTGGGCTCATCGATGGTGGTTTTGGTTGTTGATGGTCTTCGCATGCAGGTTGGTGTTTGTAGCTTGTGGATGTAACACCCCTCTTATTAATTGGAGGTTTGAGTTCAGTTTTAGCTTCTTCTGTTATCGTTACTTTTCAGATGTTGGTTCATGTTGTAAACCATTCAATTTTATTTATGTTAGGTCTTGTTTTGTTGTCTTTTTCAGTTTCATTTTATTTATCTTGTTAGTAGTTTTGTGTTTACTAATTAGGGTAAATCGTTCCAATGTACGGTTTGATACTCGGGAACTTGTGCCAACCCTTGGAGATCAGGAACGCCCTTCAGACCATGTCGCGGACTTGGTCAGGCACCGGGTCGGATGGCGACCCGGCCTTGTTCGTGACATAGATACATGACAACCAACATTTATGAATTCCAATGATTATGAATTTAGTTATTGTTATTTATGATATTTACTTAATGATATTATCTCTAGACACATTTTATTCTTAGTTTATTGATTAAATGGAACATATTTTTAGTTATTTACCTTTCTATATTGATTATATCTTATCTCATTATGATAGTTATGATATTGATAAAATGAAATGTGAGTTAATTTATTTACCATTCCATGTTGAATATTTCTTATCTTCTCATGAAAGTCGTGTTATTTAAATGAAATGTGTGTTCATTTGTATATCGTTCCATATTGTTTATGGTTATTGATTCATGATATCTTCAATTGTACTTAACCCTTAATGAGAATTCAAGATAATAATAATTTTTCCCTATGATAAGTAGAAAAATTAATGGAATGATTTTTTAAGGATTCAATACATTTTATTTTGTTATGTATAATTTTTTAATTTATATTTCCAACATAAAATGACTATCACCTATATATAATATTCTTCAAAACCTCTAAAAGGATCTATCCCTTGGGATTTCACCCATTTTTTCTATTCCAATGTAATAAATTAGACTATAACTTTGAGTTATTGGAGTCAGGGTTGTTGTAGTTGGTATTATAGGATGTTTAGTAGAAACATTGATAACTAGTTTAAAGAAAAAATGAATTAGGAAACCAAATCCTATAATATACTTTGAGGATATGTGTATAATAACATTGTATTGTATTTGTATGGAAGATATTATTTGGTTTTCCTTTCAATGAATCCTTTTCTAGATACTATAAGTGGATCCAGTTTTGGAATAGAGGTTCCTAGGGGTAATATATCTAAAAATAGTGTAATAGGATTTATCTAATAATCACCTGGTGCATGAAAATGGGCCTTACTCTAGACCTAGTTTGAAGCCCCTAGAGGATATACTTAGGATAATTCATGTTTTATTTAGAAACAATTATGAATGATTCTAAAATAAATATATCCCCAAAGTAACTAAATTTTATTAACCTTATATTAATAATGTGTAAATTTTAATTTTATTTTTGTCGTTATAATAAATTTAGAATTTTAAATTATGATTTTAAATTCATATTTTTATGATATGATCTACTATATATTATTGTTTAGAAACATAACCCAGAAGGAATTAGTGTATCAATACTTGGGGATAATGTAGTTATTATCCTAATATTGAATCTAATATAACTGGTATTGGAACTGAAAAAATATAGCAATATTAGGACTACATAATCAGGTTATGAAAATTAATGTTTCTAGGATGGAAAAACCTAATCTATAGTGATATTAACCTATGTAGGATAACTTTTTGTTAAAAAATACCCCATCATTTGGTTGGACTACTAACCTAGATGTAGTTATGTAATGGTTCCAATATCTAGAGAAGAAATTTATGGGCATGGGATTATATGAAGGAAAAAGTTTAAACTTTTAGTGTATTGTCTCAAAGGTTATGCTGATAAATAGTGGTCATCGATCAAGAATACTAGGGAGGAAGAGGAAATAAAACACGTGGAATATAATGATTTTTAGGGGAAAATTTTTAACAAATATTTCTCTTATGAGAAACCAACTAAAATGAAGAGAATGTTCCTTAACATAAATAAAATGGAAAAGAAAGTCTTAAGGAGTATGGATCATCCTTTACAAGGTTATATGGGAATTATAATGATTACATTTACAACATTTAGTGTAAGATTGACCATTTATTTGAATGGATTAATATAAGTATTCTAAGTTCACTAGTCTCCCAAACATTCTCATCATATGAGGACTTAGTATCACGTGATATTAGGATAGAGAAATAATTCTCCATGTATTGTGGATTTGAATGGAAATAATAGAATAATGGGATGAAAGATAAAAAATAGATAAAGTGAATAAAGGAAAAAGTATATTCTTACATGTTCTAGTTGTGGAAAGATTGACCCTGGAATTTTCTTGAAGGGAGTGCGAGTTTACTACAGGTGGGGAGAGAAAGTCCATCATTATTATGATTGTAGGGGAAATAAATAATTTTGAAATGATCAATGATTCAACTATAAAGAGATGTGGAATTACATAAGTGGTTGTCCAAAGTGTCCAAGGAATATTCCAAAAAAGAATCTAATAGATCAAATTTAATATTATACTATTGATATAACCCAAGTGGAAGGATTAATGTTCTTGCGAATCTTGATACTTGAAATAAGTTATAAAAGTATTTTATTGATGATATTATAGTTGTAATAATTATGATATGTATAAGGATATAATTTTAGTACTATTTCTTCAAGTATATGAGATCATATGTTTAATGATATTTATGACAAAGATAGTTGATTTAGTGATAAGTTGATCCACTTGTAAAACACATGATTAAGAGATGATAAACCTTAATAGGTTTCTATTGTTTAGATAATAATGAATTATTTCTGATATAGTATTTGTGAACATGAAATTGGTTTATGCTTTAATGATTTGTGTTATCATTTCATAATTTTACTACATATTTGGATCTATAGAATATATTTGACAACCTAGTATTTTATTTTTAGAATAATACATGTTTTAATTAATGTATTATGGTGATTAATGTATTCACATATTTGGAACGGGACCTTAAGGGACACATTATATTTTCTAGGGAATATAATTTTGATTTAGTTACCTTCATTATAAATTTGGTCACACCTATTTTGAAAGATCGTTATGGTTATCTATTAATAGAGTGGATTAAACTAAAGTTCATATGTTATTGGATACCTTTTTATAACCATGTTGGTTTAAATAAAGATAAGAGGAATATCTTGTTACCATTTTATTGGTTATACAATCCATTAAATGGAAATTTTAGTGCTTCAAGAATAATAAAAATCATCGCAGATAGTAATGTCTTATAGTAATAAATGATGTGGAAATTTATCAAAGCAAAAACATAAGATGAAATTGTGATTGTGAAATAATAATATATCAAGTAAGTGTGTATTGATTAGTTCCCATTCTAGATGGTAATGGAATTCATCAATACTAGGAAAGTATATTGAAACAAAAATGTTATCCTAATACCATCATATCTGATGATTTAGATGGCCTTTTAAAAAATCTCATATTTATGGTTTTCAGGTCCTTAACATTCTAATGACCATTCAATTTCAAGTCATCAATGACCTCTATAATTAACTATAATTTTATTCCATATTCATGTTCTTATTTCCAACCTATGATATCATACTTAAAAACTTAGTTGTGTTTTTTTTAAAATGACTTTGGTACTTATATTTATCTCTTATTAAGAATATATTTGATTAACCATTTTTTGATGTGGGTTTATCAACATTGATATTACCAACTTTGAAACACTTGATTACCAAGAAAATTTTTAAATTTCTGGGATGAATGTTTTATAAGGTGGGGAGAATGTAACACCCTGATATTTTGAAATAGGAATATTTTTTATAGATTTTATCAAATGAAATATCGATCATAAATATCCCATGAAATATATTACATTAAATTTAATCTCTTGGATAACAGGAGTAACATGAAACCATGAGAAAAAATGAAAAATAATACCCAAATAGTTAAATTTTAGTTTCTGAGTAATACTAAATAAATTTTTAAAATTAGTGTTATCTATTGATAAGAAATAAAATAATAATACTTTGAATGAAAAAGAATTTTTTTTTCTATAAAAACATTACCTTTTTGTAAATGACAGTTTAGTCACTCTTATCACAAATGATTTAGATTTAATTTTTTCCACTTGTAAGATCCTGAACATTTATGGTGATGTATTGGGCCCATTTACAGGTGAACTTTTTCCTTATGTTGAGTAATGTTCATTTTGGTTTTACCCTAGGGTGATGTTTGGTGAAAATTGAGAATATTGGTAGGAAGAGGGCATTACACTGTTGGAGAGTGGTTTTCCCAAACCATGATCCCTGGCCTAGAAAACCATGAAACCCATAATGGTGAGGGATTTCATAGCTAGTGCATGGTTTTTAATATTGTGTTCCCTAATAGGAGAAATATTTCACCCCTTCCCCACCCAAAGAGGCATACAATTAAGAAGCACGGTTTTGAAAATTGTGCACCCCTTCCCATCAAACTGTGCGTGCAATTTTAATTTACATAAAAAATTATATTTTAAAATAATCGAACCTCATATTAAAACCAAATCGACCCCTACTACACCCATATAATTTTCTCTAGATTTTTGAGGCTCCTGGATGACTTAATAAGTATCCTGGCCTCTATTCATAGTTATTTGAATCATTTATTGAAGATCTACACCACCTAGGTATGTAGTTTCTTATTATTATATCTCTCTCTCACTACTCTTTCCAGAAAAAAGATTTAATTTTATATTATTTTTGATATTGATTTAAATCTAGGTTTTTAGATCTTGATTTGTTTGATCATGGATTTAGGTTTCCAATCTACATTCTACTCTTCACTATGTTTTTGGTTGTTCCTCTTTAACTGGGTATATCCATTGGTGACCATTCATCATAAAACATAATGAAGGTGGTATAAATTTTAATCCCATAGTCATGATTATATTAAGTGTATTTAATTGTGACAATTTCAATTTCTATGATTAGGTAATTTCATTGAAAATTTATTTTGTTTTGGTTAATTTCAATGTGTTGACAATTTAGGTTAATTGGGGAAATTGAACTTTTTAATTTAATTAATTAATTATTGAATTAATTAATGGATGTTGGGGATTGTGAAAATGAATGTTAAATCAGGATAATTAATTATTGAATTAATTACTGAGATGTTGAAAATAGTGAATTTTATTTGATTAATTAAATTTTTAATTAATTAATGATTCTTTGAGATTGCAAAAGTGATTTGATTAATTAATTTTTGAATTAATTATTAAGATATTGAGGTTGAGAATTGGATTGATTAATTGATGAATTAATTAATATAAAATATTGTGATATTGAAATTGATTGAAATGGATTAATTAATTTTTTAAATAATTAATAAATGTTTTGAATTAGGATTTTTAATGAAGGCTAATGCTGATTAACCTTGAATGATGTGATATTTGTTATATATGTTCTTTTTTGACAATGGGGTTTGGGACACATAATAAAGCTCAAAATATCTGTAGGGGTGCAATACATGGCATTCAAAACCCAACGACATACATGAAAATATTATTTTATGGGATAGGGATAGAGTCTCCAACTACCCATGCGGCGTGGGATAGGGACTAAGGCTCCAAATACCCAAAGGGTGCGAGGCATGATGTTATGAAACCATTAGATGACATGGTAATATGGTTTCAATTGTACATTATATGAAATGAATAGAAATAGATAATGAAAGCCAAGTGATATAATGATTTTTGAAATGAATATGAGAAATGGTTCAGACTCTAGAATGGGACAAAGTAGGTATTTTGGTTCAGGTGTTCTTAGAAACATGGTGGTTTATGTAGTTGATTTAATGAATAGATAATTTGATAACTATTTAATTATTCATTTCACATTATTCATTATAAAAATACATACAATATATTGACTGGATATTTTTTTAGACACTGATGGTGGTGGCTTACTGGGTTACACTCACACCCTACTTGGGATGTCTGATCGGTACCCGAATATATTTCATTGTTGCAAGATAGGTTAAAGGAAAGGTTCCTTTGTTAGATGGTTGAGTCGAGATAGAGAATAGATGAGGGAACCATAAATGTTGTGGGAACCCACTTGCAACCGTTTGTGAATTTAATTTTGATTTTTCATATTGAAACATGACACATACTTTGGAATGGAATATCTACTATTTAATTTCTATATTTTTTTCTATTTTTTGGTCATATTGTGATTTTGGTACTATTGTATTTATTCTACATCATTTGGTTGTTATTCTAAATTTTCATAGTTTTTTCTGTGACTACTCTAATACAGATGTTATAACCTTTCCATGATCGATATCAAACTCTCTCTCTCTCTTATTCAGAAGCCTATTTCATACATGGTTGCATGCTTGAGGTCATTTGACCGACCTTCTCGTGGAACTTGTGTGTGTCACCTGGGTCAGAATGTCAAAAAGTGGTATCAGAGTTGAGTTTTCTTTCTTTTCTTTTGTCTTGCTATTTTTAAAGGTATAAATGAGACTAGGAATTGTCAAGCCTTAGACTTGAGATCATGTATTGGATTATCTAACCAATTTATGGTGAAAAAACAAGTACCCAAATCTAGATGATTGTTATTGGTATTTTTAGTTGTATATGAATGTTATTTATCCTTGGGTGATACACAGGTTGTGTGACATGATTTTTTTCTGATATTTTATTAGATTTGGATTTTGACTTAGTATGGAATGATATATGAGTATTCATACATCAATCTTGGAACTCATTATTATTTTGTGACATGCATCATTTTAGGAATGCATGGGAAAATGGGTTATGATTTAGTTTGTTGAACTTGAAATGTATTTCATTACTTGTGTGTCTTAGGTGATAAAAGTTCTTAATATGAACATAAAAAATGTAATTAAAATTTTTTTTGTTAAATTATTGTATAATTATAAACTAGAAATATGATAATTATTTTACCCTTTGATAACCATGACCTAGATGTAGGATGGTTAAAGGTGTTGATAGTTCCTCAACTTTTACTGTGTGGAGACGTATTATGAAAATGACTTTTAATGGATTTATGTGGATTCATTTAAATGTGTTAACTTGTGTTATATAACCTAAGGATTGTTCTTGTAATTATATATATATTCATCTAAAATGACTCTTATTGAGAGCATGACAGGGGGACAAAGCTAGATATGTTCCTCTAGTAGTGGAAATTGGGGATACAATAGTACAGGGTGAGGGAGTCAGAGAACGGTTCTGAGAGGTAATTACTTGGTTTATTAAATTCATGGAAAGATACCTAGGGTGGGTTGTGAATACCATGTCTAATTTGATAATTGAGTTACAACTATTGAACCCTAAAACATTTTATCATAGATAGTGGACTCTAGGTAGATGAGTTTTGGATTGATTCCATCTAGACTATACATGACCACCTAGAGAAACCTATTGAGAAGGGGGTCAAATGGGATACTTATATGTTACAAGGTAATGAAAAGTATTGGTGTGAAATCCATTCTTAGGATGGATAGCTGGAGAATATGGTGTGGATGAAGTTTCAGGAGAAGTTCTTGGATCACATTTATCATTTGATTCCCAATCAGGATAGTATAGATGAGTTCATGAGATTGACTTGGGGGAGTATTTATGTGATTAACTAAGCGGTATGTTTAACACATTTACAGTTTTTTTGCAGTGTTGGTATGAGATTAGGATACTACAATAAATCATTTCCGGATGGTCTTATATTTTTTATTTAATCTTAGGTCAATATATTCAATCTGAAGATGATTTCTGAGTTCGTGAATCAGTATCTCTTATATGAGGGAAACATAAATGAGGATTCCAGTTGAGGATAGGTGGTTCTAGTTGGATATTCAAGAGGTAAAATATTTCAAGAAAAAGAAGCCTATCTATGAAAATATCAGCTATGGTAGTGGGAAGATGAGTGGCAAGACATAGGATTCTGTAACGTAGGATCTTTCCTGAGAGGTTTTTCACTACTGTGGATTCCCAAGACACTATCATATCAATTTTACCTAACCAAGTATAAAGTTATGATTTTATAGTTGGATGGGAAATCTATATATGTTATGTAGGAACCCCTGACAGACAGTTAGTGATGGAGGATCCTGACATAACTAGGCTACGGGAAGGGGATCTTCTACCATATATAAGTCTAGTTGTTGGAGTTCTACTAGATGAGGTGGTAGAGGCAGTGGATGAGGTGCTTCGATGAAATAACGCTTGAATCAACATTATGATGTAGCTTATGGGGCTTAGACTACATCATAGGGAATAGGGGGGGGGGGATATTTTCAGGTCATTCATCTTACACTTGTGGATAGCGGGGCTGGACTATAGACAGTGAAATGTATTATTGTTATAGCTTCTACACTCTCTAGTTCCTTATTTGATATTGGTTCCTCTAATTACATTATATTTTAATAACATATGAATGGTTCGAATGTTGTAGTGTAGTTTATGTGTGGGATTTTGATGATAGATATAACATTTTGAGTACGGTTGAGAGAAATCTGTTTGTGTAGAGGGCATTCTCTTGAGGTTGGGGAGTATCATTTTCAATGGGATTTTTATATACTAGATATCTCATACTTTGACCAAAATTTTTGTATGGACTTGTCAGTAGCAGATCAAGCCCACATTGATTGTTACCATAAGAGAGTGACTTTTTTGTATTTTGAGAGTGACAAATATATTCACTATGCAAAGTGGTGTATCAAGGTGGGCTATGCAGGGACAATTCACTAGTATCTAGGGGAGCATACCTCCTAGGTTTCTAGTTTGTTTCTATATGATGGTGTAGTAAATTGGGATGTCTTTCCACCCATAGTAAAAAGGTTTTAGGATTTGTTTCTTGAATATGTATTGGGGATTTCACCTTAGGGTGATAATGATTTTTCCAATGAGATCATTCCTAGAGATATGCCGATTTCTTTTCCACCATATATAATAGAGTAAATAGAGCTTTTGGAACATAAGAATCATCTTCTAGAGTTAAAGGATAAGTTATTTATTTTTCTGAGTACGTCACTTTGGGGTTCTCCATTGTTGTTTTCTAAGAAGGCTGATAGTACTCTATGCTTATGTGTTGACTACTGGATGTTGAACCTGATGATAGTTAAGAACCAATGTCCTCATCAGTGTATGAAAAATATTTTTAACCATTTGAGGGGATCTTGTGTTTCCACTAAGATTCAATTGAGATCGGGTTATCATCGGTTGATATTTTGAAATTATGACACACCTCATACTTCTTTTCAAATAAGGTATGGTCTATATGAATCCCTCATAATTTTGTTAGGGTTGAGAAATTCACCAGCATTATTTATGGACTTTATTAAAATAATGATCCATCCATACCTGAATCATTCTGTGGTATGTCTTTGGATGAAATCATGGTAAACACTTAGACGCATGGTGTTCATGTGGAACATCTTGACATCATCCCAAGTATATTAATAGATATTTGTCAATGCGCTCAACAATCTATGTGTGTGTTTTATATTGACTAGGTATGGTTCATGGATCATATCATCTAGGATGAAGGTGTGTTAGTGGGCCTAGAGAAGGATCAGAAATTTTGTTATTGGGAGAATCCAAAAAAATTCTATATATGTAGATTTAATGGTTTTGCAGGATATTATTAAGGATTCATCCAAGAATTCTTTCGACTGGGATCACCACTTTTAGGATCGACCAAAAAGGGGGTAAATTTTGTCTAGTCGTAAGAATGTATGAATTCCTTCTAGGAGTTGAAGAATTAGTTGAAATTGACACAATTTTTGATTCTACCAGATCCAAGAATGAATTATACTATGTTTTTTAAAACATATTGTATTAGATTTGAAGTTGTGTTAATGCAATGGGATCGAGTTTTGGCATATGGTTCTTGGAATTTGAGGTCACATGGAAGAGACTACCCTATGAAAGAATTCATGTTGGCTACATTGGTGTATTCTTCAATTTGTTAGTGGCATTACCTATTGGGTTATAAATTTACAAAGTATATGAATCACAAAATATTAATGTATATATTCTCCCAATGAGATCAGAATCTCCAACAGTGAAGACGGGTTGAGTATATGTTTTCATTTGTTTTGATCCCACATATATGCCTAAAAAGGGAAATAGAGTTATTTTTTTAAATCGGAATACTCAAACTTTCAATTTTATGGACTATAGTACGTAGTGGAATCTGATGAATCTACTAGCTGAGACACATGTTGTGGTTAAGGAGGGTTAGAAGAAGATGAATCTTGTATCAGTTTTAGTAGATTCTACACTCTTGAGATAGATCTGGGACATCCATTATAAAGATTGAGAATGCTTAACCATGATAGAAAGCATTGAAGGTGGGGTGTAACCTTAAAATTGGACCACACTTGTGGATTATATCATCTCTGTAAGGAATTGGGTTGTTATTCCGATGAGATTATGGGAGAAGATGACGTATGATTTTCATGCCTCTAAGTGGGTGGTACATCCATGTGTGGTAAAAATGTATTGTTCCCTACAATTATTGTTTTCATAGCTGGGCATGAAAAAGTATATAGCATGGTTTGTGGCACGATGTTCCACCTTCCATTAGGTGAGGTTTGAGTACGTATTTCAACCCATTGACTATTTGTCATTTGGAGAATACTATATAGGTTCTTGATGATATGCTATGAGCATGTGTTCTAGACATTGGTGGGTCTTGGGAAAATCACTGGTAAATTATAGAGTTCTCCTGTTATAATAGTTATTAAGAAACAATATAGATGGATCCATGCATGGATCTATATGGTAGGATGGGGAGATCACCACTATGTTGGATAGAGGGGGTGAGTCAGAGGTGTTCGAACTGAGTCTCAATAAGGAGACGTCATAGAAAGTTCACCTGATTTAAAACTGTATAGTTATGGTTTAGATTAGATATAAATAGTTTGTTTGATAATTTTAAAGACCCCTAGAGTTTATAGAGTGTGATTGTGTATTCCATAGGGTGTCACCTAGACTGGGTCACTTTAGGATACGAAGATAGGGAAATCAAGTTCATATGTTTGTTGGACTGTTTTAGGTTGTTAATAGAATTAGTCTGGTGTCATATAGATTGGATCATCCACATAGATATAGTGTTATGCATGACATTTTCCATGAATCACATATTTGGATATATCACCCCAACACTTCTCATGTGATTGATATGGATAATGTTGAGCTTGATACGAATGCATCCTTTGAATAGCATCTGATGCATGTGTTTGATCGCAGTGAGAATGTATTGTGGAGAAAAAAATATTTTCAGTTCACGTATTGTAGAAATATGTCTTCGTTTTGGAGGAAACATGGTAGAGAAAAGTAGATATGCGAGCTCAGTGGTCTGGTAATTTTTACTCAAAATTATAGAGATGCTAGGTAGTGAAGAATGAGGAAATTTTGTTATAGGGTGAGGATATTGTAAGATTATGACCTTTTGTGGTGACATCTTTGACTCATTTACAATTACTCTTTTGGATCTTGTTTAGTTCGTTTCATTTGGGATTTATCTTGTGGTGAATTTGGGTAAAAATTGATAATTTTGGAAGGAGGTGGGAATGTGAAAAGTTGGCATATGGTTTTCCCAAACCATATGATCAGTCCTAGAAAAATATGTAACCCCTCACAAAGAGGGATTTATTTTTCTATGCATGGTTTTTCTAATTGCGTTCCCTAAAATGAGAAATCGTTCAGCCCCCCCCCCCCTATAAGAGGTGCACATTAAAGGTGCAGAGTTTGGAAAACTCTGCACCCTTTCCTAGTAAACCATTTGAACTATTAAAATTAACCTGAAAATTAGATGTTATTATAAATTACCTGCCATATTAACCCCAAATTGACACCCCCTAAACCCCTAACATTTTCTCTTGATTTTGAAGGCTCTCGGATGACTTCCTAGTGCTCTTAACCTCTGTTCATGATGACTCGAAGACTGAATTGATGATCTGCACCACCCAGGTATGTATTTTATTCCCATTTAGATCTCTATATCTATCTTATAGCCATATTTTTGGATAAAATATGAATTTTTATCAGTTTTTGGATCTATAAATTGATCTACAACTGTTAGACATTGATTCATTTGATCATGAATTTAGTATTTGAATCTAAATCCCTATCTTCATTATGTTTTCATTTGTTCTTCTTCAATAGGTTATATCAATTGGCGACCATTCATCATCAAATTTATGGTAGGAGGTATAAATTCCAATACCATAATCTTGATTAAATTACATTTAGGTAATTGTGACAATTCTAATTTCCATGATTGCAAATTTTTGTTGAATATTAAAATAATTTTTTGAATCTCCATGTGATATCAATTTAGGTAAATTGGGGAAATTGAGGTTGTTATTTGAATTAATTAATTATCCAATAAATTAATTCACATTAGGGATTTTGAATTTAATGTGAAGTCAGATTAATTAATTTTTTATTTAATTAATGAGTTGTTTAAAATTATGAAATTGATTGGATTAATTAATTGTTGAATTAATTAATGATATGTTTCAATTTGTGAAATTGATTTGAATAGTTAATTGTGGAATTAATTATTTGAATGTTGAGGTTGTGAATTTGATTAAGTTATTATTGATTTAATAAACTAATATTTTTGTTAGACTTAAATAGATTGAAATGAATTAATTAATTACTAAATTAATTAATAAACGTTTTGAATGAGGATTGGGATAGAAGGTTAATGTTTATCAAACACAAAGGATATAATATAAGTCATATATGTGATTTTTTTAGAATGGACTGTGGGACATGGAATGATGTTGTAGATACCCATGATGGTGCTAGACATGGTACTCTAGACCCATCATCATGCATGAAAATATTATAGTATGGGACATGGATTGATGCTTCAAATACCCATGGGGTGTGGGATAGAGACGAACACTCTAAATACCCACAGGGTGATAAAAAGGATGTTATTTGTCCATTAATTAGAATTGGAATACATTTATGGTGTCATTTTATATGAATTTAATTGAAATGGATAATGAAATAAAATTGATGTAATGATTTTTAAATCGAATATGAGATATGGTTTGATCTTCGGCAAGGTCTGAAGAATGTATTGGGGTTTGGGTATCCTTTAGAACCAGGGGGATTATTTAGTTAATTTAAAAGAATAAATAATGTGATAACAATTTCATTATGAATTTAAATTTATATGCTAAACAAATTCATATACTATATTGATTGGATATTGTTCTTAGACATTGTCGGTGGTAGCCAACAAAGATTACTCACACCCTACATGGGATGGTTGATCGGTACCTTAAAAGATTTCATGGTGGTAGGATAGGGTAAGGTAAAGAGACCTATGTTATATGAATGATTCGGGATGGATCATGGATTAGGGAACTGTACTTGGTGGTGAGACCCACTTAGGATTCATCAGTGTATTTACTTAAGTTCTCATTTAGAAACATGACACATACTTTATCATGGAATATCTACTATTATGTTTTGATATTGTATTTACAGTTTTTTGTCATCTTTTGATACTGGTGTTGTTCTATTTATCTTACATCATTTGGTTATAATTATGTTGTTTTTTTTGTTTTCCATTGTGGTATTACTCTGATAAAAAGAGTATAGTCTCCCATGATCAATATCAAACCCTCGCTACTAGTTAGTAGCCTCTGGTATATGTGGAGGCGTGCTTGTGGTTATGTGATTGACCCGCTCGGGGGACCAGTGTGTGGCACCTGGGTCAGGATGTCACACCACTTTTAGAAAATTTCTTTTTGTAAAATTAACTTCACATTTAAAATTATCACATAAAAATTATCTTACTCTGCTTTTTTTGGATTCTTTTTGAAATGTATCATTTTTTTATAAATAGTGAAAATAAAAAGTTTTAATTAAAAAACAACCATTTCATTTAAATTATTCTCAATATAAAAATATTTTTTTAATTAGTTTTAAATTAATATTAATTCAATTATATATATATATATATCCAATAAAGTTTATTGGATATATTTTCATATTGAATTTTGATATATAAACATTCAAAACATTTGAATATTTTCTCTTTGAAAACACACTTTCTCATCGCGTTAGTGGGATTCATTTTAAATAGTGAAAACAGTAAAAATTATTTACATCGGTTAAAATAAAAATGGGTTTATTGTCAGGTTAAAATAAAAATGATATGGGTTTAAATGGCCTAATAACTATTATAAAATCTATTATTTAGCAGTCTTTTGACCCTATAATGTCTAATTTTATTTATACATAATTTCGGAATGTTTTTTCTTGTTAAAAACAAGGGTATGCCTTTTTCATTCAAAAAATTAAAAGTATACTCACCTCACTTGTAAAATGAATCCCCCTCTCCTCTCTTCTTCACAGCTTCAACCCCTTTTCATTTAGATAATACCTATACAAATTACATCCCAAATTCCATACCCACTACCTATATTCCTTAATTTTTTCATAAATCCATCCTCGGAAGGCTTTGGTGCAAACCTGTGGAGGATTATTGAAGAAGAGATAACATTATCCGATGAGTATTTTTATTTTATGTCTTCCCCCACCCCCTTTAATTGATATTAACACATGATTATTTAATGTTATAAGTTCCTTATATATAATCTGATTTTTTAATTGAATTACAAAAAAAACATCTCCACTAAAATCAAATGGGTTACAAAATCATCATTCTTGTGTACAGTGAACTATCACCCCACAGGTCGATGTCATTATTTTTTCCATTACCACCTCTCAAGGTTGTGTATAATGATGGAAATAAAGAATATAAATATTTTATGTATAAAATAATTATACATAAATTGTAATTATATCATATATACCTTTTTACTTTTCATTCTATAGGGGATACGATAATATTTCTCATGTGTACGGCGAACTGTCGCCTCACGAATCGATGTGATTTTTATTTCACTAACGCTTTACATGGATGGTAATAATGGTAAATTTAATGATTATATGTGATATAAATGACATAATTATGTTTTTAGTGGCCTATTTATCATTCTTTAATGATAATATTTCATTCTATTCCATACCTTTTAACTCACATTAAGATGACATCATCATTCGTGTACTTGTGGGCTACCGCCTTCACGATGCAATGTTTCTAACTTTTCCTAAACACACAACATGGATGATATATATATGTATATTTAAATAAATAATATATTTTTTATAATATTATTATCATTATTTAAATATAGCATATTTTTTACCTCATTTTCAAAATGATTGTTGAAAAATGGAAATTCTACTCATGCATATGTATGGCATGTAGTCTCCATGATCGTAACATTATTACTTTCCAAAAATTTAATTAATTATTGATATAAAAATAATTATTTATGTATAAATTTAATAATTATTTTATGATTATTATTGTGGATATTATTGAAAAATATAATATTCACAAGAAAAGTAACTTTCATGAAAAAAAATGAATGAAAAAATATGGTAATTAACACCCCGAAATATAAATAATGAAAGATTATTAACAAATGGGTAATAAGATATTATAAAATGATCATATATGATATCATAAATATTAATATAATTATATTATATGTTAATAACCATTTTATATCCATTATAAAAGAGGTGAATTCACATTTAACCAAAATGAAGCATGAGGTAAGGGATTTTATCTCAATTTCCTTCATTGAGGAATATTTATAATTTTTGTACCAATTTATTTTATATGGTGTCTATACTACCCCATCAGCATATAAAGACATGTTTACACTATAATTTAGGGTGTTTTAAGTTTCAATTTGAATTATCTCATCTATGGAGATTTGACATAAAAATTACCAAGTGGTAAAAGTTATTACACAATCTCACTTGCATTTGGGATTGCTAAATTTTCCTTAAAAATCACTTTCTTGTGGTCTTTTTTCATTGGAAATTACATTTCTATTAAATATCAATATAATTATATAATTTGTATGATTATTTTTTAAAACATATACCATTTTTATATATTCGGTATACATAGAAATTATATTATTAACTAGGGAAATATAGATAAATATGTATCTTTTACACTATATAGATATTTTTTGACAAGACTCATTGTTCATTAAATAAATAAATTATTTGACATATAATGAATTATTTCAAAATACATAAACTGATAGGAAGCGGTTATAGATATCCCTTTGATACATCGATAGATCTCATGAGAAAAACCAATTGTTCAAATTAGATGGGTTTATACCCATTAGTTTTAAACTATCAAGAGGATATATATATATATTGATGGTAGAGCCATCATGTTACAAAGACTTAATTTCCAATAATTAATCATTTCATTAATTAATATTTTTATTATTTTTATTCATTATTTTTTCATAATGATAACATTTATGGATTATTTTTATTCTATGTATATTTATTAAATGGATTTTGATTCATATTATTCACCTATCCATACTGATTAGGCCTTATCCTATGATGATAGTCCTAATATTGATTATATGGTACCTGTTTTGTAGTTATTTACCTTTTCTTTATTAACAACTCCTTATATTATCATGATATTTAGGTTATTTAAATGGAATGTGTGTTCCATTATTTACCTTACCATGTGGTTTATAATTACTCATTCATAATTACTTATGTTGTACACAACCATAAATGAGTATTTGATCTCAAACTTATTTTATTTCCTTTCCCCGTGATATGAAGAAGAATTCTTGGAATGTGTTTTCAAGGATTCCATTCATTTTATTTGGTTATGAATTATGTTTTATTTTATTTTCCCAATATAAAATGGGTATCATGTATTTATCTAGTTCTCAAAAAATAATAAATTGATCAGTCCTTCAAAATTTGACCCTTTGTATCTATACCATTTTGATAATGTAAAAACTAGTTCTATGTTACTAGAGATAGGTAGGTTACACATAATTTCAAGAATACTCTCTATAATGTTCAGAATACATTCAATTATGTAATATTATATATATATATATATATATATATATATGTATATAGTATTTTAAATAAATACTTTATAAAAAATGAGTGGTTAACATTGAAAAAATTCCAAATAAAAAAACTAAACATTATGAAATAATCCATTATCCATTATTTTTTGAAATATACCCCATAATATAATATTAAAAACACTATGCTCAGATACTATTATGTGAAAATATATATTTTCATCTAAATTTTTTATATGATATTTTGATAATGTAATTGATGTTATCCTAGTTTAACGTTGTATGTGACCATTGTAAAATGTTTTCTTAGGACCTAGAAATAATAAAAAAATAATCCCCATTTCAAAAGAATAACTTCTATAGAGGATGTATTTTAAATAATTTTTTATAGAAAATAAATAATAAAAAATATTGGGAATTAGTTCACAAACTGATTGAAACACCATGGAACATTGAAATAAGAATTCTGTGGTCAATCCTTAGTAAATAATATCATTAGAAATATGTTTTATCGAATGTTTGTAACTATGATGCTGAGTTGAAATTAAAATATAAGATATAGAGAAAACTTAGATATAACATAATATAGATGTCCAAACGTTCTCATTTCTTTAACACATATCAATTTATATATAGTATATGAGAGTGTATTTAATAATTGATAATAAACCCTTCCTCTTATATCAAATCCAATGGATTTAATACCCAAATTTTCAATATTATGGATAGTTTACCATGTTATGTGTTTCGTTTAGATATGACGATTCATCATCATTATTTTATTATAAAATCCACACAAAAAATATTTTATAATTCTCCCCCATAAATTTCATATTTTCATGGAAACTTATAAAATCATCAATTTAAACCCCCTATGGGAAAAAATGATTCCATTTTAGTTGGATTCCATTCCAAGATTCCACATCAAAAATCACATTATAAAAACATAGCAGTAAAAGATTAATTAAGGGAAAAATATTATAGATTTACCAATTCCCCCTCATAGAGTCTTTATATACTTTTTTTACTTTTATCCCAATTATATAAATCAATTTCTCAAATGTTGTAGTTGAAAATTGTGTTCCCGTATGGGGTCAATACAATAGATATGGGAGTGAATGATTTGTTCCATTTAATTTAATGATAATTATTATTAACATCTTTAGAAAAAATTCTTATCCTCTGAATCCTATTAACATTACAATCAAATCAAATTACACTTCACAAAATCCCCTTTGGTATGTAAAAAATATAAATGAGAAGGAATAGTATTATATTTATATGGTTTGTAAAAAGAACTAATCCTTTCCATGTTGTATATTCCCACCAACATGGATTCTTTCACTAACTTACTTCAGGAATTCAGTGGATTAAAGCGATGAATAATTCTATAAACCCATTAGAAACTTTCCTGAATATGTTCTTCATACCCCCAAATAATCCATTTCAGTATCGACCTTCCCATATCTGGTTATACACCATAGAATGACAATACATTTTAGTAACTAGTATGTATCCATATTTACAAGATCCACTTTCCTTATTTTATGATTTATTTGATAAATTTTCACTTCCTCGAAAAGTATGCCGAATAAAACATTACTTGTTTACAATTTTCATGAACATTAATAATTCTCAATGAAACATGAAGGCATTGAAACGTTCCCTAGAAAAATTATTAGGAAAACATCTTCATCAAATGTTATTCTGATATACCTGAGTTTCTTAACCTACGTTCGGTAGGCTCTGTACGATTGGCTTCATTATAATTATTCTTAGGCAATTATTTCTTAAATTTATTAAAACCTCAATTTAAATATCACAATTAATCTATCCATTGGATCCTGGTCTGATGAACCTTTCTTACAAAGATTGTACTCTCATGGGATCACTTTGAAGGACTTGTTTTGGTGGAACGTCATTTGTTGGAACTTACTTCGTTGATAAAATTGAACCTCGCTTGGATGAACTCATTCTAGTGGAAATTCCTCACCTTCATCTTGAAAAACAAAGTCTAGTTGGATACTCAATACTTATTCCAATATTTTCAAAGCACTTCCACATGTAAACAATACATGTTATCAAAGTAAAAATTTACTAAGATATCATTTTATACGCACCACATAATAGTAATGGAGAAAAAATTATTTTCACTTCCAGATGAAAAAAATTTGTAAATTCAGAATTTTTCATGAATTTATGTATTCATATTTGACTTCTAAAACTCATCTCATCCTCTATGGGAACTTCGTGAATCTTCTAAAATCTACATAAATATCCATAATTCTTCATGTTTATAAACTATTTCATCATTTTTATTCTTCATAACATTTTTTTTATTTTTGAATCTTCAATACGATCAAGGCATACAACAAATTCTTCATTATGTTTCTCTATCCCTAATGATCATATATAAAAATTAGATGATTTATCATTCTCATGATAACATTATGACATAATGAATTTGTCTCTTTATAATGAACTCTTGTAAACACTAAAATTCTTCTCATATAGATTTTCTATACCTATTGATAAACAATGAAACCTTCAAGCTCTAATTTTTATAACAGTTGTGCCACTACTTAAAAAAAGTTCTTCTTTTCTTCTTTTTCTCAGTTCGATGATCACTTCTCCAACTAGATCTACATATGATGAATTTATCAATGTAATAATATACCTGATGGATTATTCTCAATCTTCCAATGATTTATTAGTCTCACATTTATTCTTATAGTCAGTACCTCTTCTAAAAAATCAATACTTTTTTTTCTTTTTTTATTGACCCAAATTATATGAGAACAATGTATGACTTATTCTTTTATCGACTCAATAGATTTAGAATTAAATATTCCTTAACCATTATTCCTACAATAAAAATTCACACCTGATATACAAAGGACACCACCCATTTATAAACTGAATCAGTGTCTTAATTCATTATGGTGGAATAGTGGCATACTACGTCTGATGAACCAGTCTCAGTAGCTTCAACATCAGTAAATTCTTTAATTTTCTGATTATGATTCGCATAATATTATTTTTTTATGATTTATATCTCAGGGATTTTTGTTCTCAATAAAAGCCATATTCTTCAGAACATCACATTCTAATCAACCTTGATATAAAACAAAAAAATTTCACCAGGAGATCAGACACCAATGAACTGAGACTGGAAATCTCTGGCTTCATCAACAAATTTCATTCAAAAACTTCTTATTTCATAATGACTTACATATAACTACGAATATGGTTAAGATAAGATTTAGAATCATCTTAATTAAATTGGTTAGTATTTTTCTTACTTCACACACTTTCCAATATCTTCATTCATTCCTATCTAATCATCAATAGGATTGGAAGTGAATATTCACCCTCTTCCATCATAAATCTTTCGTCACAAGTTTTTATGTAACTTATGATTTATAAGAACTCCAATATCATCAAATCATAATAATATTATATCAAATACATATACAATCTGACTATCGTCCTCATTATGATCACCACATTCATTCTAGACTTGACATGATTTCCATCAGATTCTGTTTTTTCAACCAAAATCCCAATGTAATAACTCGAATTCAATTACATATTACAATTTTCTAATTTTAATTCTTCCTACTGATGGCCTGGGTCTGAAAAAACTTATTCATTTCTCAACTTTAAACATATTTCATATATTGAGAAAAAATACAACCAAAACACAACTTTGGCCTAACAATCTCCTCCTTTGTTTTTGATGTCAATGTCCACTTCAACCAAAACCACTTTATAAATATTACCACATATTGTTTTTGTTTTTGATTTATCACTTTTTCTTCACCCCAATCCTTTATTGCTCCCCCTATTTCTTCTCTATCCCCCTTTTTCATATCCTTCCACCTTATTGGAAACCAAATTTAATGGCTCCATCACAACAAGTTTCCCTATTGTTGAGAAACGATCTCATTTCCAAGGGTTGGAACTTCTCCATTAAAATCATGAATTTATTTTTCAAGAGAACAAGTGTATGACTTCAGTTTATTAATAAATAGGATTTATCTAAAAAAATCTAAGCTTTTATGGGAAGCCCTAATATAGAAAAAAAGAGTGTAAAATCATGTACGTTATGGTTTTCCATAAAAAAACATCCATGTGATACATTTTATGGTTTATTTCAACCTTCTAATTTCTAGGGAAATATTTAATTAATTTTTTTATGGTAAAATTAAACTGCACCCATATGAAAAAACATATCAAAATTTTATTGTGTAAAATCAAAACTTTCAAAAACACAAATTTTATAACCGAATTAATTTATTCTTTCACCAATGATAAGAGATTCATCAATATAAGTTTTCATACCTCAACTCCATTAATTAACTACAAGTGTACACCGAGAAAAATTAAAATTTTAGGAATAAGGAGGAACCGTTGTTTCTATTTTGAAGAAAAAATCAGACTACGATTCATATCTCATCATTTCCTTTTTCTTCTTCTTTTATTATTTTTACTTGGATGTGTTCTCTTACTTCTATTCATACTTATTGGATTTTAAGTTTATTTTAATCTATAAATTCATCCGATAAGTAGGTCAACATATTTTTCTTTTTTTTCAAACCCTTTATTTATTGTTACATTGTAACAACTCTTTTATTCCTTCCACTTGTTCCAAAAGGATATTTAATCAATTTTTAGTAACATTATCATCTTTCTCACACATTTTACACTTTTTCAATATCTTCAAATCCCCATCAGTTGGAAACTTTTTATCATAATTATTATCCAATTCAGAATCATTTTATATCCCCATTGATTCATCTATTATTTTTTGTTTATTATAAATTTCTGTGCATATCATCTTGTTCCTGGAAAATATATAGACACTCTTTTTTTGGACCCAACATGGTTTTTTTATCCACTTTCTCAACATACATAACATTCATTACCATTTGAATTTCCCTTTTCGGTTCCACAATATTTATAGGATTGTTAGATCTTATTTTCTCATATCTTCTCCCCCTTTATTCATAATTATTTCTGGGTAGAGACATATTATACGAGCATGAATAATATCTATGTCTGAAAACTCCACAACACTAATAGTGTCCTCTGAATCATGATTTTTCATATTAATAGTGAATTTTTTCAAACCATTGTTATTTTTTCTTCTTCATCAGAATCCATGGACCACCATTCTTTAGAGGATAATTTCTGGAAGTATTTATATATTTCATTGTAATTTATGTCTTCTCGTAAACCTAATTTTTTAAACCATTCTGTTAACCTTATTTAGAATTTTCACCTCTAAAATCAACTACCTTGGTGATGTTTTCTATAATTTTTCTTATCTCATTTTGTGTGGTAAGAATCATTAATTATGTTTCTAAAAAAATTTCTTTATCATCCAACATTATTTTCATATCATCTATAATTTTTTCTGATTCATATATCCACAACTTGTTCTATTTACATTCATAAACAATTGTATATTATATCTTATTGAGATTCTAATTTCAAGAAAACTTTTCTTCATATCTTTTCAGTTTTCTCTCAAGCTCACAATTCTCAGAAGTTATGTCTTTAACTACATTTTGAGCCTTCTTTATTTCTTTAGTTGATTTTTTTTTCAAGTTCATTCTTCAAATTATTTTTTATAATTCATTCTATTTATGGAATTTCATCATCATTATCATCGCTATTAAAATAATTACCCCAATTTAGAAATTTAGAGATGAATTTTAGTTGATGATATGATTCATCACTATATGAGGAATCAATCTTCTTTCTTCAACAAAGATAAGTTTTCGTGATCTTTTTATAAGGAATACTTTTCATATGTTACTTCAACTTTAGTTTCTGGGGATTCACATCATCTTTCTCGGACACATAGTCTTTAATTTTTTTCATTGGACATTTTTGTATAAATATTTCTTTCCCACAAAATTCCAACATTAGAGGGTTATTGTTTTCTTTTTTCCCTTTTTATATTTAATTTAAATGAGGTAAAAAATTGTGGTGAAATCTTCAGTTTTTTCTTATACATCTGAATCACATGATTCTTCTATAATTTCTTTATCTTGGATTTCTCTTTGAAGAAATATTTGAAGGAAATTTCTTTATCAACATTTTCTTTAATTTTAATGACCTTCTATATTCTAATTTCATATATAATTAGAGAGCTATGAAAATCATCCAAAGATAATGTTTCCAGATCTCTATTTACCAAAGATGAAACTCTGGAATCATAGTTATCTAAATTAATTCCTATGATATTCTCAATAAAAGTTGGGTCTTACAATTATTCAATAAGACATCTTAGGTTTCTAAAAATATCATTAACCCTTATAAACTAGTCTTGAATAGATTCACACTCATCCATTTTTAGGTCTTCATACTCCATCCTTTGAAGTTTTATATTTTCATTCTCTACCTTTTTATTTACATAATAAATGTTTGTTAAACTTATAACATATACCATTGGAAGTTCCAACTCTATTTATTATATGAAACTCACTTTATGATAGTGATAAGAGTAAAACATTTTCATCTCTTTTATCATTATCATGATTTCTCTTATCTGCAGCAGTAAGAGGGTCATTATCAATACAAATATAAAATTCATCAATAGTGTCTTCCATGATGTCATATTTAAGACACATAAGATATAAAATCCTTTTATCTTACCAGATATGACAGTTCTGATAGTTGAAAATTTAAATCCCCTTATAATTAATAGAATTAAAATTCACCATTTTCAAAAGATGGATCTTTTAGAGGGAACCCACTCTGATACCAACTATTATTCTGTGGTTGGATCAAGACCACTGATATGGGTGAATTAGTGGTTCCATATTCATTTATAATAATGTTTATTAACTTAATTTTAAAATGTTATTAGCCTATAAAATATGTTAAAGTTACAATCAACTGAAATAAAATATCTCAACCAAACCATTCATATGAAACAAATATAATGAAAAGGCAGAACATGATATTTATATGGTTTGGTACAAAGACCTAATTGTTTCCATTTTGCATTGTCCCACCAACATGGATTAATTCACTATCTTATTTCTGGAACATAAAGGCAAAAGTAGTGAAAAATTATACAAACCTAATATAAACATTCCTAATATTATTGGTTATACCCTTTAACTATCCTTTTCAGTATCCAATTTCCCACACCTGGTTATAAACCCAAACAACACAAGCCTTTTCAGTCACTGGTAAGTATCCATAGTTAAAATCTTCACATTTCCTGTTCTCTTCAGATTCACTTCATAAATTATTCATTTCCTCTAAAAGTAAGATGAATAAAACCATACATGGATACTATGTTCAAGAAAATTAAAAGTGATCTATGGAACGTGATGGTCTTGAAACATTATCCAAAAAATATGTTTGAAAAACATCCTCAACAAAACTCAGTCTGATTTACCTGAGCCTTGTAACCTCTGCCTAATGGGATATTTCTGATTGGATTCAATCTAATTATATTATGATCATCTTTATTCAATTAAGTAAAAATTGAATCAATTGCTCACAATTCCTCTATCCTATGGAACTTAGTCTGATGAACCTTGCTCCAATGGATGTCACTCTATTGGGATTACTCTAATAGACTTTTTCTAATGGAACATATTGTACTGGAACTTTCTCTAATGATCAGATTCAACATCACTCTAATGAACTAATTATGGTATAACTTCTTTAGCTTTAACCTGAAGAACCATTTCTAGTTGGAAAATCAATAACTATTCTACAATTGTCAATGATATGGCACATATGAACAATTCAAGTTAGAAAAGTAAAAATTTATTGTGCTCTCCTTTCATTGGAACCCCAAATGGTAATGTTGGGAAAAATAATCTCACGTGCCACTCAACGAAATTCATAAATTCATAATTTCCCATGCATTTATGTCTTCAAAATTTACTTCTTCAACTCTTCTCAATCATTTTGTAAATTTATTCAATTGTTTCGAATATACTCAAATATTCATAATTATTCATGTTTACAAAACATTTCTCCAACCCAATTCTACATTGACATTCATCATTTCGATTATTCAATATGATGAAGTCATAAAAAATATTCTTTGTTATGTTGATTTTTACCAAATAATCATATATAAAAACCAAATAAATTCTCATTACGATGATAACATTATACAATACTAATGATGGATCATTATTTTGACCTCTTAAAAACAATGGAATTATTCTCATATAGATTATACATACCAACAGATAAACATTGATACCTTCAATATCTCATTTTTACAACACTTTTGGAACTTCATTAAAAATAGTTTTTCGTTTCATCTTTTTCTCAGTCCAATGATCCAATTTCATATTATATTTTCATTTGATAACTATATAGATGTCATCTCACACTAGATAGATCGGTCTCAATCTTCGTATTATGGGTCAGTGTCAGATTCATTAGGATAATCAGCACCTCTTATAAAAACAATCAATAATTTTGTTCTTTTTTCTCTTGGACTAATTTATAAGAGGTTAAAGTATGAATTATTGTTTTCTAGACCCAATTAAATTACAATTCTACCTTCCTCAACTATTCAGCCTCTGATAAAACTCTACCCCCAATTTACAAAGGATACCAAATCATTGTAAATTGAATCGGTGTTAGACTTCTTAATGATGGATCGATGGACTACAACATCTTATTGACCAATTTCAGTAGCTTTAACTTTAGAATCTCATTTCCATTTCTGATTACGATACACATAAACTTCATTTTAAAAATATTCATATCTCATGGATTTTTTTACTCAAAACCTGCATCTTTATAATATCATGTACCAATCAACTTTCTTAGTCAATAACCATTTTTGTGTTCAGTGATCTCAAACCAATTAAATGAGACTGAAAAGATTCAACTTCTCAACAAACTTCTTAAAAAAACTTTTGGTTGTATCATGACTTCTTCATGACTTTGAATATGTTTAAGATCACTTTCACCGTTGTTTAACTTATATAGAAAGTTAATTGTGACTTTTCATCCTTTCTAGTATCTTCTTTCTTTCCAACCCAATCCTCAATACAATCTCCCACTTTCTATCATATGTCTTTCATCATATGTTTTTCAGATAACTTGTGATTTACTATAACTCCACGATCATTAAAGCATCTTGATAATTTTATCAAATCCATGATGTAGAGAATCAGATTTTTATCTAGGCTAGTCTGCTCTGGGTTCTTATTATCATCCTAAGGGTGGGGGTCTACTATCTGCCAGAGGGCTGGGCTCGGGCATGGCCATGTTTGGTTGGGATTTAGGCCTGTCGGGTTCTTTACAGAAGATACCATTGGAAGGTTCCAATGAAAATAATTGGTGTACATAGTTACACAATGTGCAATTGAAAAGTACACATCATGTCATCTAGTCAACCACCCATTATGGATTTACATTAATAGTAACACATTATATTGTAAAATAATATGTGACATCATTACATGATGTGAATTGATCAACCATATGTCATTCATCTTGATGAGTTTCATAGTTTGAAGATTTTGTACATACTGTGTAACTCCACAAAGATCAGTATCACGAGAATCATAGAACTAGTGTGTTCAAAGTGCATGACATATATTAATTACTCATAATATATTGACTGATATCTGATCATCATGGGATAGTTGTAACAACACAGTGTATAATTCTAATACACATCACGAAATACAATAATTATTTCATAGATTTCACATAGAGTATTGGTGTTTGTTTTTTTAGATGGAAAATAATGAGGTACATAATATGTAGTGGGATTTACATTTTGTGTAAATCATACCCTTTCACTAATATTATTGTTTTATCTTGGTTATACACTATGTGCATTAATTATATTGAATAAAAATTAATTATATCATTAAATTCATAGATTAATTATACTCCATGTGATTTTGAAACTATACAAAGTGTAAATTCATCATACATTGTATATACGTAATAGAAATTTCTAGAGGTGTAGACCATTAATATTAAAGTTCAATCATGTAATCATAAATGTTTCATATTTTATATGGAATCACTCTTGGAATTTCTATATATGTAATATTACAACATGTTGTCTTTGATACATTTCATGTAAGTGTATGATATCGGAAAAGGAACGTACAAAATATAGTCACATTCCATAAAAGTGTCTATACATTCCTTGTAGAAAAAATGGTACACATTCTGCCACATATAGTATATGAAAATTTAAATTTAAGAAGAATTTAAGCCATACCATATGGTACATGTCTTTTTCCCAATTAGTACATGATTCATTCCCTATTAATACATGTTGGGCATGAATTAATTATAAATTAAATTAATTTATTTAATTAATTAAAATTTATATTGGATGAGAATCTCTATGAATGTACTTATGGATATATTAAAATAAATTAATTAGTTGATAAGATAATAATTTTTTTATTTCATTTGAATTATCTTTAGAATGAATGGAGAGAAATGAATTTTATCCAATATGTTAAATTCATAGTGGACAAATGCATGGATATCCATGAGCTTCATCGAACAACTTATGTCTTGGATTGTATTTAAATTTATTTTATTACTTGGTTTTTTATATGTGATAAACTTTTTATTAAATTTAACATGATGATATTCATGTCATCCCTCCCACCTTTATTCTATAAGAGTTGTGTGTACATGAATTATTTTATAGTATCCAATACCCAGTGTTCCCCTCACATACATGTGAGTAAATATATGTAAATATTGATCTCCAAAAATAGTATGTGATTTAGAATAAGAGGTGAGGTTTAGCCAACCAAGGAGATATATTGGACCTAGGAAGAAATGATGCAACATGAACTAATCCCATTCCAAGAATTATTTTCTACGCTACAAAGATAATATTATTATATGAGAGATAAGATAACTAGTACAAAAACCCAAGATCATTCAGTATATTAATTTTATTTTTATCAAGTTCATGTTTATTTATTTTTTTATGATATGCATGTTTATAAGATATCATATAATCTAAATGAATTAATTATCATGCAATATATAGTAAATTAAATGTATTATGTGTAAATTAATTTATTACGGTGAAGTTAATTAATTATTTAAAATATATATAAAAATAAAAACATGTAAAATGGAAAAATAATGAGTATTTTATATATATGATAAAGTCCCTAAAATAAATACTATATCGGTAAACCTTTAAATTACATTACTTAATAATGAAACAATATTTTTAATAACTTTTATTTCCAAAAATATTGAGTTTTAAATTATTTGAAAGTTTTAATAATTTTTTTAGGTTTTCTTAAACTAGTTCTTATCTACAAATTATTTCATAAGCAATACATTTCATAACTGGGAGGAATGTGTTAATTAAATATAATTTTATGATTTTAAGATTTGGTATTCCAATTAATGGATCATGTAATTGTGAATTAATATAGTTGGGAATACCACCAACCTAAATACATTCAAATAATTATTTAGGCCCAATTCAGGGTTATTTTAAAAAAAATATAGATCATTACAACTAAAACATCCATGGGACAAGATATTCCAAATCAAATGGTGATGGTTTTTGAGATTTAGAAAATTAATATGTGATTAAAAAAATAAAATATATTATTTCACATTTTAAATAATCAATATTATATAATAAAATGTATTTTTATTTTTATTTATAAAATAACAAGTAAAATTAAATTGACATTATCAGTGTGATCCATATCCATGAAAGAAAATCTTATAACTGGTAATAACTATGTCAGTCATCTAGGTGTTTATGTTTCATAGTACACCAACTGGGGAAGCCTTATGTACTCAAGTCCCTTATACATGATGACCCTTTCAATGAGAGGATTGAGTAAGTGATCAATATCTTTTTATGCTAATTAGATGATGAGCTATATTTATAGTGTTTGATGTTGTCATCAATGTCATATGGGGTCTAAAAGCCACCTAAAAACATGGATTCATACACTATGATAACTTTCCTCGGTATTCCTTATCATGAGATAGATTTTTATGAGTGCTATAAGATCTCCAAGATAATCATTATCTGAAATAAATGATAAGGAGTCCCACTTTGACCTCATGTAGTAAATATAATTGGATATTTTAATTGAATAGTGATTATAGGGTTTAAACTAAAATATGTATTGTTTGTGGTTCTCCTAAATTATTTATTCCCTAAAATAATATCCATTTTTTAATAATTTTAATATAAAAAATGTTGATATGTCTATCCCAAAACACATTACTCTGATTCACCAATTGGTTAAAAACATGAGGCATGAAAACTATTCTGTCAATATAGAATGAAGGATAAACTTAACGGAAAAGATTTCAAAGACTAATTCCAAGTCTAATTCTTCAACACACTTCCTGGACAATAGTTTATTTTCCATATGTTATTTAAGGAGACAAAATTTAAATTATTTCATATGTAAGTTTGGACTAGAGGAAGAATTATATCACCTCAGTGAATAAGCATGTGGAAGCATTAGGTTGATTTGTTTTCAAATATTTCCATTTAGCTTCTACCATTTGTGTATTAGATACATTTTTTTGTTCTTTTATTTGTATCCAAATATATGAACAAAGAAGATTCCAGAAGGTTTCAATAGGTGAGGTGGACTCATGGGCCACCTATAATGTATTGCAGACTATCTTGGCAATTAGAGTCAACCAACTTAATTTTACAATGATATTAATTTTACTCCTGATAAATTTTTATGACATACCTATCATTACCAAATACATTATTTTAGTATCAATTTTATTCATGGGTGTATTTGTATTCATTTTTGGGAATAAAATAGTCTATGATCATAAATATTGAATTTGTTAATACATGGAAAATCTGGATAACAGTCTTTAAATTCTATAATATGAAAACAGTGTGTTGTAAATTGATAGCTATTAAAGTTCACATGATTTATATTAAACACAATGTTGACATCACTATATTTGTATGTAAACAAGAATATCTTAACAATGTGATATTATGGTGGGTAGTCAAATCTTTTGAACATAATCCACTTGGTATGTGTCTTGCTTATTTCTAAGGTGAGATGACTAAACCTACATTAGGTGGAATGGGTTAAAGGTCAACAGATTTTCTTTAATTAGTTCATGTAGTTTTATGTATACATTTTCCATTTTAATAGAGAGATAAATAAGAATACATCAAAACTTTTAATTGTTATTTTTTTGATATGGGTATGTCTACATAGTGATAAATAAGTTTGATTCAAGGAATTTTATGGGTACATGATTGAAGTTGAGAATCATCCTGGTATGAAGATAAAGAAACATTAACAAGATCAATTTAGATACAATCATGACCAATATTTCATCAAATATTAAAGGGAGTTTCCTATTCTACCTCAACTAACACATCCTTAAATACCATAGTTGTATGATCCCATATTTGATCATGAATTTCTCTCATTGAATTTTTCATTTGTGATTTAGTGGTTGAGTGTTGTTCGAATATTGGGATACATTGTTGTATAAAATGACCTAATGTTCATGGATGTGTGCTTTTTTTAATTTATAGAGTCTAGGTATGAATGGGTTATGTGTTTCATTGGTTCTTTGGTAGTTTAGAAACATTAAAAGAGGTTCGGTTTGTTTAAAATGAATTTGGGAGGAAAAATCAACTGCTGACAATTTACACATCATGTAAAGGGATTACACATCATGTAATTTTTTAAGGGTTTTAATATGAAAAATATGAGGTGATGGTTTTTTTATATTTAATTCCTCTATAAACATTTTCAAGACATTTAATGTCATTATATGATGTATAAATGTATAGACTTCTATTTTAAACATTTGGTGCACATTATTTTCATTATAGTCCACTGAATCTCCTCTCAACATGATCCTAGGGAATATCCTAGGAAATAATTTGTGCCAAATACCCTTATATATGTTAGGTTAAAGTGATAAATCCCTATTAAGTTCTTTTGGTTAGTTTTCTTCCTTATCATCCTTCTTCTCCAACCATGGCGATGAAATCCACTAACCAATTGTGTTGTAGGTTTTGATCTTGATCAGTTTTGGTCTCGGAACCTCTTTACAATTATACTCACCTTATTCCTCATATTATTTTTTTTCATTGGAAGCATTTTTGGATCATCGATTAAATTTAGGGGGTCCAAATCATAATACTATAGTTTTATAATTTCCATGATTATGAAATATTATGATTGGGACGACGTAGCATGAACCCAAATCAATTAAACGATGAATGGAATTATTCATTAAAATCCTTTCTTCAATTGGATTCTAACATGGATTATGTCTACACATGGGGGGGGAGAACCATCATTACAATTGAATTTGAAAACAAATTTATGTATGCATATCATGTCATGTGACCTAGGGAGATTTATTGTCATAAAATCCATAAATTTTGGATTATTTCTTATTGATATAAATATTAATAAATTGTGAATTAAATTTTATGTGACATGTGAAAGTATAATGGTAATTTCCATCATTAAACATTGATAATTTTAATGTGATCTTATTATATCCATGCCATAAAATAGATATTTTCTTGCATGATGAAATGCTTATATATAGGGCTCCGCCCGGGCACATTCATAGTTATATTATATAATGTTGAGCAGGATCGGCCTAGTCCCATACTATAATTTTTATAGAGAGTGTTCTATGACCGGACCCATGATGTAATGCTTATAGGGATTTCACTTGAAATGTTGTGATGCTTATAAAGCTTTGAACATATTGATGTTTGTGACTATACCATGGATATATGGTTGTGATAGGCATGGTCATAAGACATGCTCAAATATATTTCATCATGGATAAGAAGTAGGTTATTTTATCTTGGTTATATGGTTGTGGTTGGAATGGTCATAAGACATGCTCTAATATTTTATGCAATGTTGTCGATTTAGGTTCTTTAACTTGGTTATATTGTTTTGGTTGGAATGTTTGTAATACATGATTAAGGATATTCTAGAATGGAGCTGAAAAAGGTTTTTGTTGTATTTTATTAATTGTTAAATTAATTAATACACCTCATTGTCACTTTATTGAATACTAATCTTATCATTCTGGTTTTTTAAACATAGTGGTGTTGACCTACTTAGTTACATTCAAACCCTATTTGGGACATCATTTGGAACTTGAGGAAACTACATGGATATAGGTTTGGACAAGGTAAAAGGGAACTGTTGTTGATTTTAAATTTTTAGATGGGATGGAGTTTCGATACGGGACCGACATGGGGTTCAAGACATGGGAATTTTTGTATTTTATTTGAGGCTTCTAGCTTTTTTCTGGTATTGTTCTAGAATGATTTATAGTTACATCCCATCATTTAATTAAAATATTCCATATAATTTATTGGATTATTCTATTGGATTTTGTTGATGTCTTCTTCTATATATTTACTTTGATTATTTTTATTTTATTATGATCTTTTTTTAGTACTATGACACATCATACAAGGGTGTATAGATTTTATACTATACTATTAACACTCGTACTACTAGTTATTATCCTCTAGCGTATAGGGAGGCATGGTTAAGGTCTCGTAACCAACCATTTTTTTTATATATTAGAGAGTTTCATATTAAGGTATGTCAAAGTGGTATCAAATATAGAAGGATTTATTTTCTTATTCTATACTATTTTAGAAAGGTATAATGGAAATTAGGATGTTTCAGCATGTGGTAATGAGCTTGTGAATTGGTGTAGTTAACCCATATGTGGGAGAAAATCCCAGTACCCAGGGATGGGATTTCTATTTATATTGTTTGATTGGTACAGATGATGTTATTTCGCCTTGGTTGATTCACATATTGATTGAGGTAATGTTTTATGATGTTATTTTTTCTTGATATTTGTACTCATGGCCATGTATGGTGCGAGATGTTAATACATTCATCATAATATAAACATAGTGATATATCGACATACATTTTTCATAATAATGACATATCTATTTTTTCATGTGCTATATACTTTCATGTTGAATGTGATATGAGATATTCATTTCACTAGATAAATGAAATGAGTTTTCGTATCATGTTAAAAAACTTGTAAGTCATGTCTAGAGAGTCCAAGAGAAATTAGTTCACTATTGTAGTCACTTGTTTGGAATAAATTTGATTCAATCCAGCTCTCTAGGGTGTGCATTTATCTTATAGATTAAATTCCTCCTCATTATCTTTGATTTGGGAATTAGGATAGTAGAAATCGGCCTTCTCTTAACGCAGCTGACTTCAGACATCCTATAGTTCCCGAGGATCATATATATATTCACCATTGCGTCAGCTTCCTGAGGGTCATGCGATTCATTGAAAGTGATATTGATCATACCATTCCTTTGATGTCTATGTAGACAAGAGAGTTTAAACTACAACATCCTCCTGTTTTTAATAGGGTAGGGGGACCCCAGGAATCTGAGTTTTGGATTGAGTCGGTCCATAAAATCATCATGAATCTTGAGACACCCACGAATATGCGAGTGAAACTTGTTGTGTCTATGCATTGTGGACCTTCCAATCATTAGTAGAATTTTCTGGAAGAAGCTGGGCAGTAAGATGAGATATCTTGGAAGAAATTCAAGACAATGTTACTAATAAATTTCTATCCTGAGACCTTAAGTGATGCAAAAGATCGTGATTTCATGCATATGATGTATGAGAGTTTGTCATTTTTGGACTGTGTTGGCCATTTTTTCGACCAAAAGTGATTTCCACCATATTTGAAAGCTGATAAGATCTACATGGAAATATGTTTCTTAAAAAGTCTTTTTTATGATATCAGAAAACATTTAAATGGTTTCTAATTAAGAATCTTTGAAGACGTGATGAATCAAGCACTCATAATAGAAGGGAATCTGAGAGAGTCCCTAATTAGTGGCCACGCTATTTCGGCAAGGTGATTTGGGAGTTCTTCTTCAAGTGTTAAAAATATTTTTTATGAATTTTTATGCCAAATTAGTAGTTGTTAGAATAGTTGGGGTGGTGGCAACCATCCCATGATCATATTCCATTCCAATGCCATCAATGTGAAAAGTTTAGACATACGATCCCACAATGTCCTTACATATAATTCAAGTGTAATATCTATGTCAGACTCGGTCAACTTCATGGGTTCTATTTTAACTTTCTATATCATACTAGTTGAAGCAGATCACGAAATTCATTAGATTTGGGAAGGGGCTTATCCACCTCTTAGCATGATGGTAGCTAGAGTTCCAAAGGCGATTCAGGTTGAGGAAAAGGACATGGTACCCCAGTGCCTTGGAAATAGTAAAAAGAAATGGAAATAGCTCAGGGTATTCATACTAGATCCTAGGGAATAAGGAAAAGTTAGTTTCATATTATGGTGAATACTCTAAAAAACATGGATGCATTACTGACTACCATCAGATGTATGATTCTCGTATCATCTACCGTAGCATGTGTTCTGTTTAATATAGAAGCATCAATTTATTTTCTATCTTCTCATTATGATTTTTTTCTTAGATATATAAATACTAAATGGTGTTTTAACCATTGATACACTGTTGGGAGTGCGGTTAGAGAATATCAAATGTTGCAATATGTGTTCTCTAGAGAATAGTGGTTACCATTTCTTTTGGGATTCATTCATGCTAGAAGTGATTGGATTTGAATTGATTCATTGTATAGATTGATTAGTTATATACTAGGGTCCTATAGAATAATAATTTAGTTGTGTTGCATTCCTATCTCTAGAAGGATGCTTCAATTCTAAATAGGTTTAGTGGAATCTTCAAGATAGTCGTGCAGGACCAATTCAATGTAGATTGGATTAGCTCAAGACTCAAATCACCAATCTTACTCTAGATAATGGTGGAATTTTGTAGGATTATTTTCCTTTATTGGTAGACCATTTTCATGATATTTTCTTTTACAATATATATGGATTACCACATGGGAATGTGATTGAGTTCCAGATCGAGTTTGTTCTAGGAGCAAAGCCAGTTTTTGTTCAACATTACCCATTGGAACCAGAAGTTCTTTAGGAGTTGAATGTTAAGTTGGGAGATTTATAATATAAATGATTCATATGTACTAGCACATCTCCTTGGGTTTCCCTAGTTCTCTTCACCAAAAATACGGATGGATATTTTCATTTATGTATGGATTATCAGAGTTAGATCTAAATGATGGTCATGAACCGGTATCTTATTCCATGCATTGACAATACTTTTGATCAACTGAGAGGCACTAAGATCTTCTCCAATATTTAATTGAGATTAGGATACCATCATTTATGTTTGAAACTATCATAAATACCTTATATTTTTTAGGAATAGGTATGGATTGTATGAATTCTTAGTGATGTCGTTTAGGTTGACTAATGCCCCTTCATTTTCCATGATCTCAATTAATGTGATAATTCATCATTTTCTAGAAACTTTTTTGGTGTTTTTTATTGATGATATCATAGAATACTACCATTAAGTAAAAGATCATTTTAAACATCTTGAAATCATCTTGATTACACTGGGGGAGAAACATCTTTATGTCAAGCTAACCAAATGTAGTTTCAAGAATAATGAAGTACAATTCTTGGGCCATGTCAACTAAGAGGAAGGAATGTTAGTGGACCCTGATAAATTCATTGTCATGATATCTTGGGAATATACAAATAATTTCATTGGAATTTTGAGATTCCTAGGTTTAGTAGTTTATTTTGGTTTTTTATCTAAGATTCATCCCGCTTGGTAGCACCAATGTCTGGCCTAACCATGAAAGGGGTGAAGTTTTATTGGTCTGATTATTTTGAGATAGATTTTCGAGTGTTAGAGGGTAGGATTACTTCAACAACTATCCTCATTTTTAATGTTCTAGTTATAGAAAATATTGTGTATTGTGATGCATTTGGAGTTTGAATCGGAGAAGTTCTAATGCAGGAGGATCATGGGTTTTGTATGGTTCCATGTAGCTAAGAATGCATGAGAGGAATTACCATATGCATGATCTAGAGTTAGAGGCATTCGTAAATTCCCTCAGATGTTGGAAATGTTATCTCATGGGTGAGTGGTTTTTTTTATACATGGATCCCAAGATCCTCAAGTACATATTTTCTGAGTGAAACTTGAACCTTTGGTAGAGATGTTTATTCCAGTATTTGTAGTCTTTTGACTTTGAATGGTATTGTACACAATGCAAGGCTAAGTCATTTCCAATGATTTAAGATGAAGGACATAGAAAGAGGCAGTAAGGGAGAATTATGATGAGTGGTGGATAATATACCACTTTGAAGACATGCATCTAGATGTTCATGAATCATAGGGGAAAGTAGCTCTAACATCAAAATTTGTTGTACCCATGGTTTTGGATCGGATATGAGACTAAGAACTTGTATGATTCGGAGGGATCAGTTCAGATATTCAAATTATATGGTGAGGAAACAACATCCAGATGGTTTCTTTGCATTGTAAATTCTATTCCTTTCTCCGGCAGAGCATGGGTTCCTACAGACTTGTGCAAGGAGCTGATGAGGGGGTTTCATGATTCTAGATTGTAGATGAATTTTGGTTTAACAATGATGTATCATGATCTCCATAGAATTTTCTTGTGGTAAGGAATGAAGAAGGAAGTTGAAATCGTCATGGATAATTGCATCACTTTTCAAAAGGTGAAATTTGAGTATCAAAGGATAGCTAGGCTTTTGTATCCTTTACCCATTCCTAATTGAAAATGGGATGATTTCATAATGTATTTTTTGAAAGGAATACTCTAGATGACCTATAATAATGATGTTTTCTGGTTTTTTAGGATATACTGACTATGTTATCTTACTTATTACAAGTTAGTGAAACCTTCATAGTTGATGATCTTGGAAATAATTACGTGCACGAGGTGGTTTGGTTTCATGGTGTTCTGGGGAGTATCATTTTAGATAGATATCCCCATTTCACATCACATTTCTTGAAGGGTGTTCTTAAATCCCTTGGATCATCAATTCTTCTAAGCACAACATATCATCCAAATATTGACGGTCAATTTGAAAAGTCTATTTGGGTTCGGGATGATATGTTATGTTCATGTGTTTGAGATTTTAGAGGTTCATAGGGGAAACATATGGAACTACAGTAGTTTTTATATAATAATAGCTTCCAAGAATCAACTAAAATTGAACTTTTTGATGATTTTTATGGTAGTTCATGCCCCTGTCCACTTTATTGGATGGGGTTAGGTGATTCAGCACTTTTTGGGCCTCATCTCTTGTAGGAGACATCTAAATAGGTTCTTTTGATCAGACAATGCTGGTTGACCATGTAAAGTAGAAATAAATCATATCTTGACCTTCAGAGATTACCTATGGAACTCAATGTTGGTCATCATTATTTCATTTGGGGGTCTCCTAGCATGGGGCATCACTATATTTGGAAATAGGGGAAGCTAACACCCCAGTTTATTAGACCGTTTGGAATAGTGGCAAGGGTTGGTCGATTTGGCATACCATTTTTTCCTTCCATATAAATATAGTGAAATGAACAATGTGTTCCATGTTTCTTAGCTGAAAATTTATCAATTTGACCCTTCCCATATTATAGACGTATAATATTTCAAGAATTGTGTTGATGAATCCTTTTAGTAGAATGCGATATGGGTTGGGGATTGTAGGGGGAAATATCTTTAGGGTATGAATATACCATTGGTTTGGGTGACGAGGTCGCGTGAGTTCAGAAGGAGACCTTGGACAGGGAGTTTGATATGAAAACATCGTGTGTTAATACCTTATAGTGATGTTTGGAGTAGCTTGGGGTGAGCTATTATATTTTTTGTAGTTTTTATGATCCTGTATTTTTTCAGTTATTTCTCTCATTAAATTTTTCATTTCATCATTGGTGGGATGGTATTATTCAGAGATAGAGAGCCTTTGTTGGAAGAAATGACCTAAAATTTTGGGATACAATCTTGTTTGAATTAATGGATTTATTGTATGAATGGGTTAAGTGTTTCATAATTTCTTAGTTACTTGAGAATTGTTAAAAGAGCTTCATTTTGTTAATAATGAAATTGGGATGAAGAATCAGATGTAGAACATTTACACATCATGTAAAGGGATTACACATAATATATTTTTTCAAGGGTTTTAATGAAAAAAATTGGATTTGATTCATTTTTTTGACATATTCTATTAAAAACATTTACATTGCATGTAATTTCCTTACATGACATGTAAATGCCTAACATCCTATTTTAAACATGTTTTGCAATTGGTTTTCAATATAATCCATTACATCCCCTCTCCCCTCAAAACTAGGACTTTTTCCATGTGATTTGGGGGTTCCAAATTCTATTCTGGACATCTTGTTTGTGTGATTAATCCCTAGTATATCCTTTTGGATAGGTTTATTCCATATATTCCTTCTTATCCAACCATTTCCATGAAATACCATGAAAAATGGAATTTTTTTTTGTGATCTTGATCATTTCTTATGTGGGAACCTCTTTGTAATTATCCTCACTATCTTCCTTGTGCGTGGTTTCTATTAGAAGCACTATTGGATCATAGATTAAAGGTAATGTTTCTAAATCTTAACCCTATGATTTGTTAGTTCCCATGTTTATGCAATATTTTGATTGAAATAACATTGTATGCACCCAAATTGATTAAATAATAAAGGTAATTATTTATTAAGGTTCTTTGTTTGTAATTGGATTCTTAACTAGTGTATAGATACTCAAGGGGTGAGAAAACCATGATTATATTTAAAGTAGAAAATGGTTTAATGTAATTTTATCATGAAATGTGACCTATGTTTATTTCTTGTTATATAATCCCAAAATTGTCACTTATTTCTTATCAATATAATTTTTAATCAATTTTGTATTAAATTGAATGTGATATATGGATGTATAATTGTAATTTTCATTAATAACCTTTGATAATTTTGATGTGATATTATGATATACATGTTTTATGAAAGGTATTATGTTCCATGTTTTATTTATTATATATCATTCTTATCCCTAGAACTTGCACAATTTTATGGTCTACTATTGGTATTGTATGGACTTGGCCTAGTCCCATGCTGTAATACTTACAGAGAGAAACCTATTCCTTGTCTAGTGCTGTAATTCTTATAGTCAATTGACCCGGAATATTTTAATGATTATAGGTCTTTGACCTAGATCTATGGTTGTGGATATATAGTGGTTATATGGTTTGATTGGCATGGTCATAAGACATGCTCCGGGATATATGGGTATGGAAAAAAAGAAGGTTATTTTACCTTGGTTAAATGGTTTTGGTTTTCATGGTCATAGTAAAGGTCACGAACCAGGTCGGGTCACCATATGACCCTGTCAGGTTCATGAAAAAACCCGAAGGGTGTTCCCAATCCCCACAAGTTGGAACAGGTTCTCGGGTATCAAATGAAAATCTTTGGGAACAAATTACCTATATTTTCCTTGTTAAAATAACAAATAAAATTCAAAAACCTGATCTGCAAAATTTGACCAAAAGCACCATTAATAATTTCAAAATTTTACATTTTATAACTAAACTAAGGCCAAAAAGGACAACGATGACATGGTAAACTCAAATGACTCTTAAACATTTGTGTAACAAGAGGAGCGACATCCTCAAGACATATGGAAAAAAGTACTTCCAACCTGACACATACTTCTTTAGCCTGAATCAAAGAGACAAAAGAATCTGCATACACCCAAAGGTGTATGCAAGGTTTGAGCCAAAGGCCCAGTATGATACCACCAAAGAAAATATTCCATGCCACAACACTCAATAGATTTATTTAATATTATTATTCAAAATTTTACATTTAAAACAATTTTAAGAAAAACATTTAATAGTTACAAGTTAAAAAGAAACACTTGAAGAATTTTTTTTCACAAATACCATTTTAAAGCAGAATCAGAAATTTACCAAGAATTCAAAAATATGAAAGTGGCCCTCCATATCGGAAGGCACCACGTCATGAATAGTATAGAACTGCGGGTAAAGCCCCTAAGGTCTATCTAGCTCATTTGGGGCCCTAAAACCTCATATCTCGGTGAAAAAGTAACTATAAAATATCTGTTCTCGTGGACACGAGCATCTAGTAGGGAGCATACACATAACCTAGTGGCCCCCCATTATTATCATCATCATAGTTTTGTTAGTTTTGTAATTGTCAAATTTCTACATGAAACAAGGGCCAAACCCCATTGGATAACAAGCAAAGTAGTTCAAGTCTACCCACCTAGATACCCAGGGTTTTCCCTTATGCTCAAACATTTTCCATATTCCCATGGTATATCACTTTCACATATCACAAACCAAACCAAACCTTACACAGGGAATCCATCACTTGAATACCCAATCACCAATTTAAAATAAACACACGCGTGCCAAAATACCTTTCCAAAATAAATTTGTAGTTACATAATCATTTCAAGAAAAAACAAGAATAATTTACACCAAAGAAAGACACTTCATTCCATATAAAGACGTCACATTAAAACCAAATACACAATTTAACCATATCAAAACATTTTATCTGCCATTCAAGAATTTTTAGTTCAATTTTTAAAAGTGAACAACAATGAAAAACCACCCAAGGTGATTCATTTTCATTTTAAATACACTTCTCGCTATCGAAATAACCCTTGGAATACGTTCTAGAAACATCACATGAAATCAAACATCAAAGCACCACTACTCCCTATATTAAAAATCCAATTTCAACCTTTAGGCACACAAATCACTTTAAAAACTCCATATACACCATATAATTAAGGTATTAATCCATTTAATAAATTAATAAAACATTAGAAAGTGGTGCAACCAAAGTTCACACCAGACACACATAGTTTCCTATAGAATGAATGTCTCTTTAAAACCAAACACGTGACATCACTACCTCGGAACCCGCTTTTCACCTAACAACCAACATATAAAACATTTTTATAAATCAACACTTCAATTTTCCCGCCACTCAACCAGTTATCTTGGAGGAAAAACAAATTTCTAATAAAAAAAAGAATTTAACTACCACCAAAACATAATTTTCACACCAAAAATAATTAAGTAGACATTTTAAAGAATTATCACATCAAGTCCCTCAGGTAAAACTTAATTGTTTCAAAAAGGAGACCCAATTCCATTATACATGCATGTAAAAATATTTTTAAAACACAATATACACTACCAAATATAATTATAGGACATGTAAAAATTAATTGAATAAACAAATTAAATCATATATGATTTCTAGAGCATGGAAACACCTACCTTGAACCATGAATCTTCAATAGCACCTAATGTGCACCATAAGCAAACCAAAGGTGGACCCTAATTCCTGAAATTGAAAAAATACCTAAATGTAAGACCCAAATTAAGACCTAGAATAATGGATACACTAAAACCCCAAATGAGTTGGACTAAAACCCTAAAAAATAGGAATAAGGGATTAACTGGAGGGGAGAGGGAGAGGAGGCGGTGCATTGGGGGGTTCGGATGGGGTGGAGCACGACTGGTGGTGGGTCAGAGCCAAACGATTGAGGGGTGGCAAGGACCGTCAGACGTTGTGGGTGAGCAGATGTTTGGGGAGGGTAAGGTGGTGCGATAGGGCTGGGTGGGGAGTTTTGGTGCAACACGCTGGCTAGGGAGCTATGGGGTGCAGTTCTAGGGTTAGGGGAGGGGGTGTACCACAAATTTAAAGAAGGGAAGGATGGGGAGAGAATGAGGGAAGGGAAAAGGAGAAAGAATAAAAAAATAAAAAGAAACATAAAAAACATAAAATAAAACCAATATTAATATAAATATTAATAATAATATCCTTAAAATAAAACCATAACAAAAATAATATCATTATCATTAAAACACAATTTATTAAATTATTAACACATATTCTCATTTTATTTTTATTTTTATTCTTCCAAACATTTAATTTAATTTCATTATCATTAATTCATTTTATTTGGTTAGTTGAACAATGACTAGGTCACATGGCGGCCCTAGTGAAGCCGTACATCTTCACAATTATTCTTTTCCTCTGCTTTGCATGTTGACAAGCCCTGAAAAAAATCATTTATCGATGAAAAACACAAAATTCAACCAGGATTCAGCCTGCACCTCGGCGGAGCATTTTGAAGCCAAATAAAATAAAATAAAAGGAAATAAATTATTTTAATATTAACAATAATAATTGTTATTACAATATTAAAAACAGCTTAGTTAATTTTTATATTCTTAACAATATTATTAAAAATAATAATTTTCTCAAATATTATTATTATTATTATTGTCATTAAGTAAATTTATAAAATTTTATTATAACTTTCAATTTTTATTTTTATCATCATTTTATTTCACTTAATTATTCCATTATTCCATTAGGTTTTAATTTATTTTGAAAACCAGGCAGTTCATGTGGTCTCAGAACTGTGCCCTGCTTGTGCGTTCGGGGATGAAAAAATAAAAATGTGTTCTTTTCATAACCAGACTCCAAAAATTGTAAACACCGGTTCACCAAAAACCCAATGAAAAAAACACTAAGCTAGAAAATAATAAAATAAATTAAATTTAAAAAGTCATGGTATAATAATTCTCCCCATAATAAAGCTTTCTATACCCAGAAATCCACAACTATGGATGAGACCCAAAGTAGAAAATGACACACCCGTAATATTCATAGTGAATCCCTAAAAAACAAGTGAAATGATGTAAAAGCATCGTGCTTAGAGAAATTGACATTAATGTCATCCTCAAGAAACTAGTAAAAGTATTTTCGCTAATGTCACCTGCCCCAAAGAGCTAGGACACCTCTAGTTGATTAATCAAGGAATGAAACTCTCAACATTGGGAGGCTCGAACGGACTCCCCACCATATGTATAAGGAAATATTAGCTTATTTTCAGGGAGTTTTAGTGAGGCCTCGAATGGGTCTCACAACCGTTGGGACCAACAAAAACACACGAACTCTGAGGCTTCCAGACACTGACCCAACACCCCACTAAATACAATCCTACATATCAACATCCCTAGATGAGTACCACACAACTTTGAGACCAATTCCCCCATACAGTCCCCATATGGACCGCTAAAAGAGATTTCATTCAGTGGGACGCAACCCCCAGGCCATTAAGGTAACGAGACGAACATGCCTCCTCGTAGCCACAAGAATCCTCATACACCCAAACAGGACATTCTGAATAAAAAATCTATAGTAAAATATTTAAACTCCCTTCCCCTTAAACACCAATGATGAAATAAAGTAGAGGTCCCATACACTCTCGGGGTGCCTGACCATGTTCCAACATCACTCCAAGGTCTATAGATAGAGCCCTAATGTTTAAAGCATCTCATATCTCACATTCAGTCATTGAAAACTACCATACAGAGCTTCTCCTTTTGTTTCTACACACAACCATACTGTTGTTGAGGCAACACCATCAAACACAACTTACCATGACATCTAACTACTCGCTCACGTCATATCCACTCTTGATCTTCAATGAGAACTCATGAAGCAAGATGTCACCAAACATGAACCTTGTGGCCGATGAAAGCACTAAAATCCATTCAAGCATCGGTCAGCACTGATTACTCCGAACCGCCTTCACCCTTCCCCACTGGAATTCCTTTCACCGCTTATGGGGGGGCCTTCTGACGCAACATTGTCAAACTTCATACCCGACGACTGAGACAACTCAAAGAGACCAAAACACATATCAAATCCCCTCACAAATTTCATCCCACTGTGAGAGTATCCACTTAACTGAAAAGGAAAAAATATATATTCTTAGCACTATCAGTAAAAAGGGAGAGTCTTTGATTTAATCAACGACAGGGTCGGCCAACAGAGAATTACCTGTAGCCATACTTCAATCGCATGCTAATGCTTTATGGGGGTATACACCAGTCAAGAAAGAAAACCATGGACCCAATAAAACTGGTCCAATGGTCAATAAAAACTGCCAGAGAACACTAAATGTGAAGAGGGAACCACTACAAGGGATTCCCGAACCACTTTTCAAAAGAAACCACTGACCACATGCCTTCACACCAACTTTCAATAAAAAATTCAAGCTCAAGACAAAAATAATTCATAAAGGATTCTCGTCTCGAAATTCCTCACATATAACATTTCCAAAATACAAGGACACACCAAACAACCAATGATTATTAAAAAAAATCATTTTTACATAAAAACCATATTTCCAAAAATTTAAAACAAAGAGATGAGGAATGATGAAAAATAATACCAATGTCAGTGAGTGACGATGAAATATGGTTGGCCGCCATATGCCAATCAAATCACCACAACATAGAGTATTCTAGGACATCATCCCCACCTCTTCATGTCTTTCCAGACCCTACGAGCTCACTAGGACCACTGACCCAACTACCTTTTCATTTCTCCTAAACAAGAAGAATCACAAGGACCAATTACTCAGACAAACCTCAACTTATCCTGGTAAATCGATTCCTACCATGAGTTAGGCTCTCCAGTAAACTTTATCATAGCTATAACATCAATTTATGACACCCTTAACATTGATATACCTTGACTCTATCCCAAAGGATCATGACCCTAAAGAGAAAACTTCATTTGATACCATTTTTTCATGAACCAGGTCGGGTCACCATCCGACCCATCCTGGTTTGGGACAAAACCCTAAGGGTGTTCCTGATCCCCATGGGTTGGCACAAGTTCCTGGGAATAAAATTATAATCTTTGGGAACTAATTACCCATATTTACCATTTTCAAATAACAAATAGAACCCCAAAACCAGATTTGAATAATTTAACCGAAATCAGCTTTAATAATTTAAAAATTTTACATTTTAGAACCAAAGAAAGGCCAAAAAGGAAAATGATGCCAAGGGAAGCCCAAATGACCGTAAAACATTCACCAAAAAAGAGTATTAGAATCCTCAACCCACTAGGAAAAACGAACTACCAATCTGACATATCCCGCATTATCCTAAAACAAAAAGACAATAGAGTGTGCATACACCCAAAGTTGTATGAAGGACGTGACCCAAAGCCCCTATAGGATACCACCAAGTAAAATATTCAATACCACAATACTCAAGAGATAAATTTTATATGATTATTAAAATTATACTTTTAAAACACTTTTAAGAAAAACATTTACAAGATATATGTTAAAAAGAAACACTTGAAGAAAACAATTTCACAAAAAACCATTTTAAAGTGGAAGCGAAAATTGACCAAGAACGCACACGTACACTAGTGTCCCTTCATATGTTGATGGAAGGAACCCCATCATGAATAGTAGAGAACTATGGGTAAATCCCCTATAGTTTATCTGGCTCAAGTGTGGCCCTAGAACCTCGTATCTCGGTGAAAAAGTAATTAGAAAATATCCATTATCTTTCACATGATCCACTAGTAGAGAGAATACCCATAACCTAGTAGCCCCCATAATCATAATCATCATAGTCTAGTTATTGTTTTCATCATTATACTTACTATGTGAAACAGGGGCCAAACCCCACAGGATCTCTAGCTAACTTGTTCTAGTCTTCCCACCTAGATACCATGGGTTTTACCTTGTGCTCAAACAAGTTCCATATTGACATGGTATATCAGCTTCACATATCACAATCCAAACAAACCATTACACACAGAATCCATCACTTTCATACCTAATAACCATTTGTAATTAAACAGATGCACACCAAAATACCTTTACAAAATACATTTTTAGTTACTTAATCATTTCAAGAAAACCCAAGAATATGCTACACGAAATAAAAACACTTGATTACATATAAATACGTCACTTTAAAATCAAATACACAAAGTAACCATATCAAAAAAAATTATCCAGCATTTAACAATTTCCAGTTTAGTTTTTAAAAATGCACAATAAGACAAACCCACCCAAGGTGATTTATTTTCCTTTGAAAAACTCCATTTAAATCTACAAACACATCAAAGACCTTAAAAACACACTTCGCACTATCAAAACAACCCTTGGTACACTTTCTAGAAACATAACATTAAATCACACATCAAAGAACCACCAATACCTATATTAAAAATCCAATTACAACCTTTAGACATACAAAACACTTTAAAAGCACCATATGCACCATATAATTAAGGTATTAAACCATTTGAAATTTTTATAAAACATTCGCAAGTGGTGAAACCATATTTCACACCAAAAACACCCAGTTTCACATAGAAAGAATTCCGCTATAAATCCAAACATGCAACATCACTACCCTAGAACCCTGTTTTCACCTAACAACCAATATATAAATCATTTTTTTAAAAGAAAAATTCAATTTTCCCAACACTCAACCATTTATCAGGTATGTAAACTATATTTCTAACAGAAACATGCATTTAACTACCACCAAAACATACTTTTCACACCAAAAATTATTAATTGGACATTTTCAAGAATTATCACATCAAGATCCACAAGATAAACATAATTGTTACAACAAGAAGACCCAATTACATCACAAATGCATGTAAAAATATTTTTAAAACACAATATGCACTACCCAATTTAACTATAGGAAATTTAAAAATTAATATGATAAACAAATTAAATCATGTAAGAGTGTTAGGGAATGGAAACACCTTCCCTGAACCAAGAATCTTCAATCCCACCTAACGTGCACCGTAAGTGAAACAAAGGAGAACCCTATTTCATGAAATCAAAAAAATACCTAAAATTAAAACCCAAATTAACACCCTAAATGCTGGAAAGATAAAAACCCAAAAATAGTTGGACAAAAACTATAACGACCCAAAGTTTTTAATTGAAAATTCTCTTCTTAAAATTATGTAATAAAATCACATGAATGCACAAAATAATGAACTAATAAGTTATAAGTGACCTTTAAACATATGTTTGTCACTTCTGTGTTTGGAATTTTGAAACTACGACATACAGAGTTTTGTTCAAGATGATTTTTGGAGTCTGATAGAACAAACTTGTTTTTTTTGGGTGAAGAGTAACATACCCTTATGAATAGTAAAATGACTATAAATATGACCCTTATGAGTAGTAAATAATAATATTATTTTATTTCCTTATGGAAATAAGATAATGAGATATTAATTAATTTTTCATTGAGAAATAAAACTAAGTACACCTTTAAGATTGTTATTTTTCGAATTAACTATGACTTTATTTAAATATTAAATTAATAATATATAGAAAACTAATTTAGAAAAATGTACTTCATTTTTGAATTCTACACTTTGAAAAATGTTTAGGGTAAAGTTTTGGTATTTTTCTGAAAAACATGAATTTTTGATGAATAGTGAAATACAGTAAAATACCGTATATACAATTTAACAGTTAAATACACTATTCATGACATCACAAGTGATGAAAGGCTAGTTGGTTCGAGCTCACATGAACTTATTACTATTAGGGGTTACATGAAACAATACGATTGGTTGTCTTGAGGGAAATAATAAAATAATGAATTAAATATTCAAAATTTACCCATCCCCTCCACTATAAAAACCACCCTTCACACCCTCATTCCCAAACACCCATCAAGCTCCAATACTTCTCTAAACTCTGCCCAAAAATCCTACCTAGACCCTCTCCCACGTCCAAGAGCTTATGATCTCATAAAAAGACCAAGCCTAGCTTCCTTAAGGAGGATCTCAAGAGAAGGATTTAAGAGGTAATTTCTCTCCCTCTTCTCCTTTAATTTCCTTTCATGTTAATGTTCATTTCTTGATCTCTCCCAACCTATATTCACCAAAATTGTATTTTAAGTCCATTATTATAAATATAATGTAATTTTATTATGCTAATGGGATATTATATCATCCAACCCCCTTTCCCTCTTTCTTTTATTTTATTAAAGAGAATGTTTTTCGTGAGGTGTTAATTTATCACCTTCAAGAACGACATGCTTTCTTCATCCATTTATAACTTCAGATCTAGTCAGGAAACCATTTTTATGGTTGAACCAGAATATGTTATATTTATTATGTCCTATTTAATGTTTTGGAACTGAATTATGTACATATAACTATGTGATAAATTAAAACAAGTTCGTTGTGATCGAACAACCGCCCAAATTAACCCAAAAATCATCATTTAATTATTATCTAACAATTATTCCAAATGGATCTAATATAATTAATTATAAGATCATTAAAACTCCTGTAATATAATTAATAACATGTAATATTAGTTCTGGATGTTTATCCATGTTCTAACCAAACATCAATTTAAGAATACAAGTGAACCACTCAAGAAAACCATAAAAACAAACATTCCGTAATAATGATTCTAAACTCTATAATTATTTAAAAGGATCATAAAATCACATAATGAAACATGAATTAACCCTATTAATTTATAAAAGGCTTTGTAATTTCTAATTAATGAATATAATGTCATTATATAGGACATTAAAGAGAAGGAAGCATTCAGATACAAGGTAGGGAGAAATCTGGAACCCAATTTTCATCCTTCGGGTTCTCCCTCTTTCACTGCAATTTGATATGGTTACTCCTTAAAGATCATTTTTTCATAATTATATTACCTTTTATGGGATATAAATGTTTTCTAATGAAGTTTATGTCAAACCAAAATTTTTCCAAAAGAACTCTTCTTTTAAGAACTCAACTTTTACCTCTCATTCATGGTTGATGGTTCGTGTATCAAGTATGTTGTTCCCTCTTTCTTTTAGGAACCAAAAGATTATGAATGTATTCTTATGAGATAAAACCCATTCCTTTACATGGGTTAGTTATGTTCACTTTTTATATGTGTTCTATGTGGAAATCATGATGATGATAATGTTATGATGTGACGGGTGTGCCCGGAATTATATAGCACAATATGAATGTTTCAAATTGATGGTTGCGCCCGGAATTATACAGCGCTCCAATGAATTGGGAAAACTGATGAATCTCATGATTAAATGTGAAATGATGTTTGAAAAAGATGCTAGCTTGGTTCACATGTATGTCTAGTAGTTAACCACTAAAACATGATGTTTCATTTTTATGAATTGCCACATTTCAAGTCTTTTATTTATGTTCCTCTCATGTTCATGATTTCTTTACCTGTGTCATGATTATACTCACCCCATTCTATATTCTTCTTATCTATCCTATTACTGGGGTTTTAGATCACCCCTTTTAATGTATATCCTCAGGTGGTTACATATACTAAAGAGAGGACAAGTGACAATAAGAAGCTAGAGAATAAGAAATAAAATAAATGATTGTGCTTGATGTTTTAATTTCTATGTATGGTCCAAGTTTTCCCAAGACACTAAACCGTTGGATCCTCTATGTGTAATACTATTATGTTTTTTACCTTTAAAATGATGTAATAGTAATGTAAGAAAAGGCTGCGATGCAATAGCTAGTGTCAGAGGAATGGTTTAGTTAATTTGGGAATTAGGATTAGTGAACCCTAGAGAAAACCTCTACCATGAGACTAAGTACAAGTAGGCACACAAGAAAATATACATAGGGATCCCATATGTTATGTTTTTGGTATAAATTGTTTAAATGAATAAGTTATGCGTAACTTGTTTACTTATGTTTTGTTCTAAACTTTTCTATTTTAGAAAATGGTGGGAACCAGGAGAAATCAGGCCAACAACTCGTGCGAGAGCCAATGCAACGATTGCCCAAATGACATCCCCAATGATTTGGGAGGTGGAGTTCAAAACTTCATGGATATTCTTACCCAATTATCTCAGGTTTTGACCAATAACCAAAATAATGGGGAAGGTCCTCCTTCACCAAAGAGGGAGAAACTGGCTATCGAATGTTTTATTTGGCAATGACCACTGACATTTAGTGGATCTTTTGATCCACTAGTTGCGGAACAGTGGGTTAACTCCATAGAGAATTTCTTTTCTGTTCTTCACTGTTCTGAGACAGAGAAGGGGTCCCTATCTGTTTATCGTCTAGATTGAGATGCTGATCAATGGTGGGATTTGAGTAAGAACACCAAGCCATGGGTGGAACTTTATGGGATAGAATGGGAAGAATTTAAGATAATGTTTCTTAATATGTATTCCCCCATGAACTCTTTGTACAAAGATGGAGAGAGAATTTATAGAGCTCAATTAAAAATAAGGAGATTCTATCACAACCTATGAAGAAAATTTCAAAATACTTGCAAGGTATGCTTCAGGTTTTGTTATCAACAGTGATTAGAAAAATTGATAGATTATTTAGTGGATTAAAACCACACCTTTAAAAGGCTCTTGCAATTCGAGACATTGGGATTTATGAAATAGTTGTTCGATGTGCTCTCAAAATGGAGATGGAGTTTAAAGAATGGTCCCATGGATATGGTGATAAGAAAAGAATGATGGAGTTTCAAGTTGGTGGATCTAATGGAAAAGGTGGGAAGAAAAATCAATGACCCACATGCCAAAAATGTGGGAAGTTGCACCATGGGAACTGCCTCAAAGGGATGGGGAAATGCTTCAAGTTTTGGAAAGAAGGAAACCATTCCCAAGAGTGTAGAAAAGACATGAAAAGGAAGGAGAATTTAGCCGATGAAAGGAGAAACCCACTCATGGTTCAATGCTACAACTATAGGGAGCTATGGCACTAAGCAAAGCAGTGCACTAAACCTCGAGTTCTTGAGGGTAATCAGTGTCAGCAACCACTAATTACAAAGGATCAAGGGAAGGTTTATGCCATCACTAATGTGGAGGTGGATCATGATAATGAAGTAGTACAAGGTACACTTCATATTCACTTAAGAATGGAAGAAGTCTTATTTAATTCTGGTTCTACACATTCCTTTATATCTTGCAAGTTTTCTAGAACTATAGAATCGACGCCCCAAAACCGTGAAGTAGAGATATCTATAAGAACACCAAGTGGTGAAATCATAGGAACCTAAGTGTTTGACTCTTCTCTTGTTGGCGTATGTGGGATGATTCTTCTGGAAAATCTCGTAATACTTCCCTTGGTGGAATTCGACGCTATAATGGGAATGGATTGTCTCTCATTATATAGATCACATATCCACTACCAGGAAAAGGAAATATCTTTTCATATTATGAACCATCCCAAGATCTTCTAAAAATGCAAGGAAGATCATGAATCTACATTTAAAAATCCTTCAATGGTGTGGGTGTTGATTCCCTATGAAGAAGTATACCTCACCCAAATGGATGAGTTGAAGGAAAGTGCCAACCTTGAGTAAATGTCCATTGTGAGGGAATACAATGATTTATTTCCCTAAGAGTTACCAAGAATTCCCTCGAATTGTGAGGTAGAGTTCTCAATTGAACTCATACCCGGAGCTAATCCTATCTCGAAGTGTCCCTATTGGATGGCTCCTATAGAACTGGAGGAGTTAAAGAATCAGCTGCAAGAGAATTTGGACAAAGGGTTCATACTCCCTAGTGCATCACCTTAGGGTGCACCAGTGCTCTTTGTGAAGAAGAAGGATGGAAAAATGCGGCTGTGTATCGATTATTGGTAACTCATCAAGATCACTATAAAGAACAAGTATCCTATTCCGAGGATTAATGACCTGTTCGATCAGTTAATAGGTGATCAATACTTCTCAAAGATGGATCTTCGGTCTGGATATCATTAGGTAAAGGTGAAGAAGGAAGATATTCAGAAGACTGCCTTCCATACAAGGTATGGGCACTAGGAGTTTTTGGTGATGCCCTTCAGACTTACTAATGCCCCTGAAATCTTCATGGATTTGATGAATAGAGTCTTTAGAAATTACCTCGACAAATTTTTGGTAGTGTTTATCGATGATATTCTCATCTAATCCAAGAGCAAGGAGTAACATGAAGAACATATAAGACTTATGTTGGTGATATTGAGAAAGGAGAATTTGTACGCCAAGTTGAGCAAGTGTGACTTTTGGATGAAGCAAGTCACATTTTTGGGACATGTGTTCACAAGTGAGGGAATTTCTGTGGATCCTTCAAAGGAAAAGTTGATTGAAACTTCCATCACATTCTTCCATCCAGACATACTTTACCCCTTTCCTTGTTAACTTAGTTAGTGGGCTTGACAATCGTTAGAGGATTCTCACAAAATTTTAGTAGTACTCACACTACCGAAAAGTGGAGAAAGTTTTTTTATATACAGTGATTCTTCAATGAAAGGCTTGGGTTGTGTACTCATGAAAAATGATAATGTGATATCCTACACCTCACCATAGTTGAAGATCCATGAGCAGAACTACCTGATGCATGATCTAGAGCTGGCAGCCATGATTTTTGCCTTCAAAATCTGGCAGCACTACCATTATGGTGAGAAGTGTGACATATACAACGACCACAAGATCCTAAAGTATATATTCACACAAAAGGATCTCAACAAGAGTCAAAGGAGATGGTTAGATCTAAATAAGGATTATGATTTATCTATTCACTATCATCCTGGAAAGGCGAACAAGGTAGCTGATGCTCTAAGCAGAAAATAACCCACTACTCTATCCATGTTGCGGATTGAGAAAGACCCTATCTTCTTGGATATGCAATGAATGGATTTGGAAATCATAAAGAAATGGGATGCATCCTACCTTGCCCAAATGATTTCACAACCATCCATCAAGGAGAATATTAAGGATGCACAAAGGGATGATGTGGAGATACAAAAGAGGGTGAATGCTGTAATGGAAGGGAAGCTACAAGAGTTCCATATCGACGATGATGGTGTGATTCAGTTTGTAACGCGGCTTTGTGTGCCATAATCACCCGGGATAAAGAATGATATATTGGAAAATTCACATAGCTCAACTTTCTCTATCCATCCTGGGAGTACCAAGATGTATCGTGATCTCTGGGAACACTTCTAGTGGGATAACATGAAGAATGTGATAGCAGAATATATATCAAAGTTCTTGGTATGTCAGCATGTTAAATCTGAGTGACAAAAGTCCAAAGGTATGATGCAGCCATTGCCTATACCCATGTGGACAAGGGAAAATGTTACTATGGACTTTGTCATGAGTCTCTCGAAGATGTCAAAGGGAAATAATGTGATATGGTTTGTTGTTGACCGACTCACCAAGATATCCCATTTTATCTCTATTTGGGAAGATCTCTCGCTTGAAAAACTTGCAAATACATATGTGAAGGAAGTGGTGAGACTGCACAGTGTTCCACTCTCAATTGTCTCTGACCATGATTTGAGGTTCACATCTAAATTCTGGAGGAGCCTTCAACTTTCGTTGAGTACTGAATTAAATTTCAGTACGACCTATCACCCCCAAACTGATGTCCAATCTGAAAGGACTATTCAGATGCTTGAAGATATGCTTAGAGCCTTCTCTATAGAATTCAAAGGTGGATGGGATCAACATCTCCCATTGGTTTAGTTCTCATACAAAAATAGCTTCCAATCGAGTATTCAGATGGCTCTATATGAATCTCTGTATGGAAAGCGATGTAGAACTCCTACCTGTTGGGATGAATTTGGAGAAAGAAAGCTACTTGGACTTGATCTTGTTCAAGAGATGACAGAGAAGGTTCAAGTCATCCAGAAACACATCAAAGCTACTCAAAGTCGGAAAAAGAGCTATGCTGAAAACCATCAAAGGGACTTGGAGTTCTACGTTGGAGATAAAGTCTTCCTTCAAATATCTCCATGGAAGAGAGTCATGCGATTTGGGAAGAAAGGGAAGCTAAGCGCAATGTAAATTTTCCCCTTTGAGATCCTTGACCGCATAGAATCCATGGCCTATCATCTTGAACTTCCAACAAATATGTCTCAAGTTCATGATGTGTTTCATTTATCACTACTGAGGAAGAACATACCAGACCCCTCACATGTACTAAAATTAGAGGTGGTGTAGTTGGAAGGTGATCTATCCTATGAGGAGCATCCAGTAAAGATTCTAGACTCAAGTGATAAGGTTCTACACAACAAGACAACCCACCTTGTCAAAGCTTTGTGGAGGGACCATAAGTTTGAGGAAGAAACTTGGGAACTAGAAGAGGCGATGAAGGAGAAGCACCCCCACCTATTTATGTAAAACGAAATTTTGAGGGCGAAATTTCTTAGGGGGGGAGAATGTAACTACCCAAAGTTTTTCAATGAAAATCCCCTTCTTAAAATTATTTCATAAAATCAAATGAATGCACAAAATAATGAACTACTATGTGATAAGTGACCTTTAAACATAATTTTGTCACTTCTGTGTTTGGAATTATGAAAATCCAACATACGTGGTTGTGTTCAAGATGATTTTTGGAGTCTGAGAGAACAAACTTGTTTTTTTTGGTGAAGAGTAACATACCCTTATGAATAGTAATATGACCCTTATGAATAGTAAATAATAATAATATTTTATTTTCTTAAGGTAATATGATAATGATATCTTAATTAATTTTTCAATGAGAAATAAAACTAAGTGCACCTTTAAGATTGTTATTTTTTGAATTAACTATGAATTTATTTAAAAATTAAATTAATAATATATATAAAATTAACTTTTAAAAATGGACTTCATTTTTTAATTCTAAATGTTGAAAAATGGTTACGGTAAATTTTTGGTATTTTTCTGAAAAACTTGAATTTTTTATGAATAGTGAAATACGGTAAAATACCGTATATACAATTTAACAGTTAAATACACTATTCATGACATCAAAAGTTATTCAAGGCCACTTGGTTCGAACTCACATGAACTTATTACTATTATGGGTCACATGAAACAATACTATTGGTTTTCTTGATGGAAAATTATAAAATAATGAATTAAATATTTAAAATTTACCCCTCCCCTCCACTATAAAAACCACCCTTCACTCCCTCATTCCCTCACACCTCTCAAGTTCCAAGACTTCTATAAAATATGACCAAACATCCTCCCTAGCCCCTATCCCACTTCCAAGAGCTGCTGGTCTCATCAAAAGACCAAGCCTAGCTTCCTTAAGGAGGATCTCAAGAGAAGGATTTAAGAGGTAATTTCTCTCCCTCTTCTCCTTTAATTTGCTTTCATGTTCAAGTTCATTTATTGATCTCTCCCAAATTATCTTCACCAAAATGATATTGTAACTCCATTATTATACATATAATGTGATGTTATGATGAAAATGGGATATTATATCTTCAAACCCCCCTTTCCCTCTTTCTTTTATTTTATTAAAGAGAACATTGTTCGTGAGGTGTTAATTTATCACCTTCAAGAACAACATGCTTTCTCCTTCCATTTATACATTCAGATCTGGTCATAAAACCGTTTTTATGGTTGAACCATAATATGTTAATTGTATTATGTCCTATTTAATGTTCTATAAATGAATTATGTACATATTACTATGTGATAAATTAAAACAAGTTCGTTGTGATCGAACAATCGCCCTAATTAACCCAAACAATCATCATTTAATTATTATCCAATGATTCATACACATGTATATAATATAATTCATTATAATTCCATTAAAACTCCTTTAATATCATTAATAACATGTAATATCAGTTTTGGATGTTTATCCATGTTCTACACGAACATCAATTTAAGAATACAAGTGAACCACTCAAGAAAACCATAAAAACAAACATTCCCGAGTAATGTTTCTAAACTCTATAACTCTTTCAAAGGCTCATAAATTCACATAATGAAACAATAATTAACCCTATTAATGTATAAAAGGTTCTATAATTTCTAATTAATGAATATAATTTCATTATACACTACATTAAATAGAAGAAAGAATTCAAATACAAGGTAGGGGAAATCTCGAACCCATTTTCTTCCTTAGGGTTCTCCCTCTTTCACTCCATTTTGATATGGTCACTCCTTATAGATAATTTCTTCATAATTATCTTAAATTTTCTAGGATATACATGTTTTATAAGGTAGTTTATGTCAAACCAAATGTTTTCCAAAATAACTCTTCTTTTAAGAACTCAAGTTTTACCTCTCATTCATGGTTGATAGTTCTTGTATCAGGTATGTTGTCCCATCTTTATTTTGGGAAACCAAAGATTATGAATGTATTCTTATGAGATAAAACCCATTCCTTTACATGGGTTATTTATGTTCACTTTTGATTTGTTTTCTATGTGGAAATCATGATAATGATAATGTTATGATGTGACGGGTGCGCCCAGAATTATATAGCGCAATATGAATGTTTCAAAGTGACGGTTGCGCCCGAAATTATACAGAACTCCAATACATTGGGTAAAGTTATGAATCTCATGAGTAAATGTGAAATTATTTGTGAACAAGATTTTATCTTGGTTCAAAAGTATGTGTGGTAGTTAACCACAAAAACATGATGTTTCATTTTTATGCATTGCCACATTTCAAGTATTTTATTTATGTTCCTCTCATGTTCATGATTTCTTTACCTATGTCATGATTATACTCACCCCATTATATATTATTCTTATCTATACTATTATTGGGATTTTATCTAACCCCTTTTAATGTATATCCTCAGGTGGCTACATATACTAAGGAGAGGACAAGTGACAATAAGAAGCTAGAGAAGAATAAATTAAATAAATGTTTATGATTGATGTTGTAATTGCTATGTATGGTCCTAGTTTTTCCAAGACACTAAATCGTTAGATCCTCTATGTGTAATACTATTATGTTTTTTACCATTAAAATTATGTAATAGTATTGTAAGATAATCCGGGGATTCTATAAAAATCCTAGAAAATAGGAGGATGAAATTACCTGGAGGGGAGAGGGAGAGGAAGAGGCGTAATTGGGGTTCGGCTGGGGTGGTGCACGGCTAGCTGGATAGGGTAAAGCGGTGGGACAGGGCTGGCTGGGGAGGTGCAGCACGATGGGCTGGTTGGGGATCTATGGTGAGATGTGCTAGCCACTGAGCTACGGGGTGTAGCGCTAGGGTTAGGGTAGGGGGTGTGTCGTTACTAGAAAGAAGGGAAGGAGGGGGAGAGAATGAGGGAGTGGAAAAAAGAAAAGTAATGAAACTAATAAAAATACACCTACAAACATAAAATAAAACTAATAATAATAATATTATTATTATCCTTAAACTAAAACCATAACAATAATATTATTATTTTCATTAAAAGACAATTTATTAAATTATCAACACATTTTCTCATTTGTTTTTTTATTCTTCCACTCATTTAATTTTATTTCATTGTAATGTGAAACAATACCATATTGGAAATAGTGGGGTTGATTATGATTCATGTATATCTTATATTATACTTTGCGGGTATGAATTATATATTATATTATAAAAACATAAATCTTTTCCAACTAAATAATAAAAAATAATTATATTCGTGTTCTGGAGTCGATACAAACTTGTTTTGTAACAAACTCATATATGGGGCTGTAATGAATTTGATAAGGCCATCTCTAGAAAAATTCTCACTCTTAGAGGAAAAAATTATATCATTATGGGATATAAGGTGAGTAGATTCATATTGTGGGTTTATCAATAAACATAATATTTAAAATCAATAGTGTGTCATAATAACGGCCTAGGTTCATCTTTTTATAAGCGATGCCAAGAGACTCGCTATCATAGATCGTAAAATTTGATTTGTCATTTTTATATTTTTTAATTAAATTATCAAAAAATTAGCTTTTGGATATTTTTTTTTAAATTTAAAAAATATAAGAAAATAAAAAAAATCATTGGTGAAAATGATGGGTCTCGAGTTTGATCAGAAGGGGCCTTTATTATCTATGATTTAAACTTGACCAAAAAATAAATTCTTAATCAATCATAAATTTCTACACTCTATCTATATTATGAAACATAACATACTACAAGATCCACTCTATGAATTCTCATCCAACTTACTCCATTGTCAAGAGGTAGTGAACATGATCAACTATGGAATAGAGAATACAATGACCATAGGAATAGAATAGATGATGACAATTTATCAACCACTCTTCACCTTACTAAAAAATAAATAACTAAAATGAAAATGATAAGTATTTGAAGATCACAGACTTAAAACCTCATTAAATAACCCATGACAACCATACCTCTAGTAAGTTCTCCATAACCATAGAGTTAAATATCAAAGTGGAAGGTGGATATATTGATAACATGATGAATTGGAAATAAAATTTTCCATAATATTAATTGTTTTGAAATTATTTATAGTAAAAGTTCCTATCAAAATCTCACATTTTGAGCCTTATTAAAATGGATAAAAAATTATATATCCATAACACTTTCTTCTATGCCCTCTTGGAATTATAGTTCCAATAGAAGTGACCAATTATACTTCCTTGGGTTTTGTCCACATTTCATAGTAAATGGTTTTCATTCATACAAGTGATAATCAATAAATATTCTTATTAAAAATTACCTTCCCATGATCACTTGTTAATTCACATTATAGGAGATATGTGAAGCAATTGAGTGGTTCTTCCTCATTTAGGTAGACCAAAAAATGGAATTTACTTTTTAGTCTAATTGTTTTCATTTTTTGGGAATTTAAATGTTATATGTCCCCACAATAGAGAGTGATAAACTCTAAAAATTACCCTTTAAAACTATAAAAACTACCTTAATATAGGTTTTTATTACCTTCAAAAACTATATTTCATAGTGAAGTAACTTCCAGTAGCATCAAAACCGTGGTGGAACCCTTATACTAGTGGACACAAAATAAATATAACCCTTCTCAATTTTGTGACTACTTTTATATACCACCTTGATGACCATTATATAGACATTTGAGGACGGGGTACCTTTATATAGAACATTGTTACCATGACATATTATGTATCACATGTATTACACCATTACATTGTGATAAGGTAACCTTTATTGTGCTCTTGAAGAGGCCTGGAATAATTTTATTTAGTAGATTTATGTTCTTTATGCACCAAATTATAGATTGGATGGACCATTACCTAGAATATTATTACCTTAAAGTATCATTTCAGGTGTGGCTATTAAGTTTACACATCTCATAAAAATTTGAGGTTACCCTTACACGGTATGCAGAATTATTCCTCTACACTTCTATAGCATTAATGAGACTTAACGCAACCCCCTAATCATTATTGTAAACATTATTCAATATAATTTTTCAGAAGGAATGCATTTACATCATAGAAATTAGAACCCTTTGTTTGACTACATATGATGGTAATCATTCAAATTCCTTTGAGGGGAGTGTGATATATGATGGATTCCTTTTCCATTTATTTACCATCTAGAATGAATGTTATTTTCCATCAGTGTTGGATTGGTTAAGTTTATATTAATAATGATTTGTAAAATTAAATTCATATTTCAAATAATAAAAATAATTTTATTCCGAAATTCTAATTTATTACAAGGCTTTTTCAATTAATCTTAATATATATTTATAACCATTAAAAACAATTCGACATTAATTTATTATTTAGAGTCTAGATTTTTAAAAAGTAAATAAAATAAATTAATTTTACAATTTTTTATCTATATTAGTGGGATGGTTTTTAATAAAATATATAATAGTTTTTGGAATTATTGGACAACATTTCACCCCCCACACATTATGTATAGCACTCCTATGAATTAAAATTATTTCATCTCAATGAAACGACTGGATCTGCCTAGGTTAAAATTAAAAACTAATAAAGAAAAAAAATTAAAAGATTCATATGTTGTGTGAAATTCCATGAAATATATTAAAATATAACACACCACCTCACCTCAATTGATGTAAAAGTTCTGGTCCCAAGAGTTAATGAAATTATATTTTAGGGGAATTAAAAATTTAGTAATTAGTACATTTAATTTTCACCCCTTTTTAGGTTTTTATAACAAAATTCCATTTTCCACTTCCTTTATAAAACTCAAATGATATTATTATAAGTTTATTTTCCACTATTCATTTGGGTTAAATATTAACCTCACCTATAATAATTCATTTTTGATAATTTGGAACTTATTTGAATTTTTCCCAACCATGTGGTATGAAAATAACTTATTGGATGCACAATGTAATTTATTACTCACACACCCAATGTCTAACTATATCAAAAGATTATTATGTTGATCCTATTTCCAATTTTACTCCCTTAAAGGACTTATATGATAATCATTTTATCTAGATCCATAAGGTTTTATCATTCATATAGGATAAGTTTCTAAGATTCATGTTCAAGAATCATGTTTCCTCATGTCACTATTCTAATTCCACTTCAACCTTTTCAATTAGACACCTTTTTCTATTTATAAAGTATAATTTCTATGAAAATTGAGGAAAAATTAAATCTCATATCATGTAGATATATTAATTTAAAAATTAATTAATCCTCAAAAATGAATTAAATCTTCCACTATGTATGAAAACATTTAAATTTATGCTTCTTATCCTAAAAAGAAACTAAAAATGTAAAATAGAAAAGAAAGCTCTATGTATATTTTATTAATGGATTCCAAAAAATATCATAAAAATATTTCCAAACTAGTCCTATATAATTTTTAATAGCTTAACCAAAACTTATATAATATTATCCATGATTGTTCAGAAAATGAACATAGTGTTTAGTGAATAAACAAGTTTAAAGACATAGAAATAATGTAGATGTTATTTTTTGAACTGGTTGGAGTTATTCACTCCCCTTGTTCTTACTACAGAGCATTGATACCAGTTTTATTAATATTTTTTCAATTAAATACATATATATAAACAAAGATAAACACAATAAATTTATTAGAAAATTTTATAATGGAAAAAACATGTTTTCACAATCAAATAGTTACTTTGTTTTGACTACCTCTATTGGGTATTTTTTTATAGACACCATTCAAAAGGTGTTTTGGTTCCATTAATTTAATCCCCCATATAATATTTTCCCGAATGTACCCATGATAGGAAACTAGTTTTAGAGAACCCCATGAAATGATTAAAATACAACAAACCCTAAAATAAAAAGAAATAATGAATGTGTGTTTGAAGGGAAGAGAAGGGAAGGTAACACCATGTTGGAAGTTATATCATCCTCAAAGTGTTGTTTTTGGTGATAGTGAAAATTTATTGGATTCAATAATATTCCATAAGTTTCATCTTCATGTTCAACCAATTCCTGGGTGGTCGTTGGTTCACTATGTAGGGCTGGTTGCATAACATTTTTTCAAAATTGATAGTATTCTAATATATTCCAACCTATCCAGCTAGTGGTATTTCCTCAAATTTGTATTCTTGTTGAGATGATTTGATACTAAATTCAATTTTTCTTATATCCACCAATTATTCTTCTTATTGGGAAACATATTCTTTCAATTACATTTCAATTTTCTATTATATTATGACTTTCTCAAGATTCTAATCAATTTATAGGGAACACATATTCTTAGAGAGTCCTCATTTCCTGCATAAAGGGGGTATTATTTTATTAAAGATATTGAAATATATTAAAAACATATTAAAAATATAATTATACTCTCTCAAATGTCTCAATCTCAAAATCTTTCATTTGAATAAAGGCCTCTAGACTACTTACTTCATGATAGGGATGTGGATTAATAAAATTATCATCATCAGCCATTTTATCCTTTAATTATTATTTTTCCTCCAAGGAATACTCTATTTCATGTTCATTAAAACAAAAAAAAATATGAGAAAAAATAAATTCAAAAGAGTTCAATGTTTTACATCTCCCTTAAAGGATAAATGTTAGAGAAGTTTCCATTCCAATGATTTCTAAGGTAAAATCAATAAAATATAAGGGAGTAATGTTTGTTTAATCAATTCAAACACTATAAAAATTAAGAATTAGATATGTTATTATTCTTTAGTATTATTGTGGTATATTATCTTTCTCTATGAGTTCTTAGGGTATGGGAGCCATCATGTTCATCATGTCCTTAAATTATCTATGTCCACTATATTACTATTAAATTTTTTGATTCAAAACTTTGTATTTTTTTTATATATGATTTAATCACATTTTTTGTTCTTATCTTTTTATATTTTTATGGGTCATGTGATTTAATTATTTTATTCTCCATTAGTGTAATATATTTCATCCTCCCATGATTTGGAGTATTCTGAAGGTTTCTCTATGTGCGTCCCAAGGTTAATCTCTTATTCAGGCTCCAATGGTATGATAGATTTTCTATGAGTAAAATTTTTATTCAAGATTGGTTTTAAGACCACATATTTGATTCAATCAATCTCTTTAAAATAGGAATCAAGTTGTATTATCCTAGTTCCAGGTGCCACCTAGGGGTGCCCCGTACCCGGTTGGTCAGATGGCCTCAAGCACATTTCCTCAAATGCTAGAGGCTGCTGACTAGAAGTGAGAGACTAGGGTGTGATCATGGGGAAAATATTCACTCATTGGTAGAGTAACATAGAAGAAACAATCATATAACAATAGTGGAAGAAGTTATAATATCATACAAAAGTAAACAGCAGAATACAATAAGTAAATAAACAACAGAAGCTCGTATATAAATGATGCATTATGCATATGTCTTGGGAAGCAGCCAAACAAGTCACGGTGCTAGAATACAGTACAAAACCAAGTACAAGGAAACAAAAAAAGTAAAAAACTCCAATAGAATCACAAACCTAATCCAGGACCCATGCTCTCCATGTCCACAACAATCAAGTACCTGATGTAGAAGGGAGATTTACCTTATCTATACATGAAAAAATATAATCTTTTTAGGCCTAAAAGCAAGACCCAAACAGGGTGTGAGACAAATCCTAGTAGAAAACCAGCCAAAGATATGTGCCAAATAGTAAGTGAATACATATAGAAAGAAAAATTCAAAATGAAGTAATAAACAAGGAAGTACTCAAAAGTAAACAGTCCTACAATTGAAACTACATTCATTTGAATTTATTAATTATTCAACCAATCATTCACAAGCAACCCTATAGGAAATTTCTCATAGTATAACCCCTCTGGTTTAACAAAGTCAATGACTCTCTGAGGAAGCACTCACCATTAATCCCCTTGTAGTCTATTAACGATAACTTGAAACTCTATGGGGAAGCACTCAACATACATTGCCCATGTGGTCTCGTAATGGTATACTATAGACACTCTGAGAGAGCACTCACTGTCAATCCCCCCTACGGTCTCAAAACGTAAAAAAGTATAACAGACACTATAAGGAAACCCTAAACACCAATTCCTCCTATGGTCTAACTACACAATGTCCCCACAGTCCTGTGTAATAAAAATGTGCAATATGATATCCAACAGCCAAAGTAAATCTAAAAATACTACTTGTCTAAACAACTAAAATGCATATCACAAGCATGTCATATAAACAACTCCATCCTAACAGTACTTGTCATGGAAAACATAACAGCATAACTGGAAGTCCTAGACCCAATGATCAATATCAAACAATCATGAAAAAACACATCAATTTCAATGTAATTAAACCCTATTATCAATATAACATCCCTACTCAAGAAAACAAAGCATAGTAGGCATTAGTAGGGTTAAATTCCCTAAATAAGCAATACCTTGAACTAGGGTATTGGGAAATGTTTCACATATAATTCAAAGAAAAACTACGGAAAGGCAGAAACCACCAACCTCAACATTCAATAATCGATATAATTGAACCTTAGCCTTTGAATTGACCTATAACACCATAGATCTACAAAACTGTTTAAAAAATTCAACCATGGATATCTCATGAAAGAGGAGAAATCATGAGATGGTACTCTAAAAGTAGGAATAACTCACCATATATATTCCAATTCAATTTATGGCAGTTTTATTGGAGAACGGATGGTCGATCGAGGTCTCAGAGAAGAATAATGATCTTCAATTACTCCAAGACGAGTCAACGTTAGAAGAAATGTTTTCTGTGAAAGAGATGTGACCCTGGTTTGATTTATCAAATAAAAATAAAAATACAAGGCTTATATTATAAAAGTACACGACGTGTATATGCCTTTACCAGATATAACTTTAGGTGGTCTCCATGTCACCCCACACAACCTTGTACATGGATGTTACATAGCCAATACACGGATACCCGTGGCAACTGGGTACATGGCATGTACTTCTAAGTACATGGTGTGTACTCCTTAAATGTCTAAAGTCTCCCCCTTTTTTAAAAACACTATAAAACAAGATCAATACCTAAAAATAAGATTTGGGATCTTAAAAAATTCCCCCTTAATGAAATTTGTCGAGGAATTTCTTAATGAGGCAGTGAAGAAGAATACTCGAACAGCTCAGGCCACTAAAATCGTACATATGTCTCCTTCTCCCAAGTCTCTTCTCATACTCTCTCATTATATAATAGAACGCATACTAGATTAATATACCAACCATGGAGAACCTTAACTTTGTGAACAAAAATCCAGATAGGATTCTCCCCAAACGATGCGTCCACCTCCAACTCAACCTCCTCGGTTTGAAAAACATTAGATGGGTCTGTGAAGTAATTTAGTATCTTGGAAACATGGAGGATGTCATGAATATCCCGATACCTCTACGGTAACTGCAACTGATATGAAACCAGTCAGGCTCTCTCCAACAACTCAAATGGACAGACGTATCTCGGTGAAAGCTTACCCTATCTTTTGATCCTCTTGGGTCCTAACCTCGGTGTGTCACATAGAAAAACCTGATCCCTGAATTCGAACTCTAGAGGTCCTCTCTATCAATCATCATAAGACTTATGTCATGACACTGCAGTATCCATCCTCTTCCGAATCATCTCTATCTATTACATGGTCTCCTTGACAAGATGAGGTCCCAGCACAACTGTCTCTCCTACCTCCAACCAACATAGGGGTGATCAACATAGACTACCATACAAATCCTCATAAGGTTCCATCTAAATAGTTTCTTGAAAAGTATTATTGTATGAGAACTCCACCCGAGGTATGTTCTCCCCCTAAGAACCTCCAAAATCTAATGCATGCTCAATGCATATCCTCCCGTACCTGTATCGTACACTCGGACTAGTCATCTATCTAGGGATGGTAAAATGTACATAGAAGTACATGTATACCCAAAGGCCTATTTATTCCCTTACAGAACTAAGAAGTAAAATAGGAATCCCTATCTAAAAAGATAGAGTGCAGAACCCCATGGAAATGTACAATCTCTCAGATGTACAACCTTCCCCGCTCATCAACACTGAAGGTATCCTTGATTGTAAATAAGTGGGAAGCCTTTGTGAGTCTTTCAATGACAACCCAAACTACATCATTCCCTAGAGGAGATCTTGGTAAGCCTCTCACAAAGTCCATTGCGACATCATTCCACTTCTACTCGATAATGGGTAACTACTGCAAAAGCCATACTGGTTGTTGATGCTCCGTCTTCACCTACCGATAGGTGAAACACCTCATGATAAATCCAGAAATTTCTCTCTTCATTCCTGGCCACTAATAATAACGGTGTAGATCTCAATACAACTTGATGACACCAGGATGAACTTCCCAAACTTAAGAATAGAAATCTCGCATCAGATCATCACGTATGTCTGCTGACACCTATACTCTCCCATGAGAGCACAAGATCTCATCCTCACCTATGATCTATCTAGGAATAAGGTCCTTTCCTGACACACTCTTTCGCAAGACTAGGCCTTTATAATCTTATAGTTTCCTCACTCACACTCTCTCAATCATAGTAGTGGTAATAGATACAAAAGAAAGAAATGTATGACCCTGTATTTCATGCACCTCCAAATGCATCTTAGAGAACATAACCATAAGATTCCACTCACTGTTGGCCTCTTAAAATGCATGTATATGAGTCCTCCTACTAAACACATCATTCACTATATTTCCATTCCCATGCATTTAGGAAAGAACAAAATCATACGACTAAAGGTACTCAACCCACATTTGTTGTCTCAAATTCAGATCGTGTTGAGTGAATATATACATGAGACTTTTGGGGTCATTAAAAACCACAAAATGCTCTCCCAACAGATAATGTATCCAACCACGTAAAGCATAAAGAACTATTTCCAACTTGAGATCGTGTGTTATGTGATTCTTCTCATGTGGGATCAACCACCAAGAGTCATACACAAAAACTCCTTCCCCCTATATAAGCACTGCTCCCAGTTTGATACCTGATGCATCATAGTAAATTGTATATCTCTTTCCTGGCTCTGGAAAAACTAGTATCAGTGCTGAAGTCAACCTCGCTTTCAGCTCCGAAAAGGCTAACTCAGAAGAATATGTCCATGAGTGATTCACACTCTTCTATGTCATCCCCGTTAGAGGCACTGCTATGTGTGAAAAGTCCTATATAAATTGCCTATAGTATCCAGCAAACCCCAGAAAAATCCATACCTCAAAAACGTTCTTTGGCTTCTCCTCGAGAACTACTTCTCTCACATTATTTAGGTATACTGCTTCTTATATCTCTGAGATAACATGTCCCAAGAAATGAATTTGATCCATCCAAAAGTGGAATTTTGAAATCATATAATATAAATGATTCTATATTAGTTTACTCAAAATGATCTCATGATAGGTAGCATGATCATGTCAAGTTTGAGAGTACACTAAGATATCTTCCACTAAAACCACCGCGAAGGAATCCAAGTATGGATGGACCACTAAGTTCATCAGTTCCATAAAATTTAGATACTGAAATCTTGACGTACATGGAAATTAAATTACATTTGTGGAATACTTAATACATAACAAAAACAGACACCAAAGGACAGTAATAGTTTAGTGCCTTTGAAAACTTGGAACATAATCTTCTAATCATGGTGAAAGATCCTCAATATCTCCCATAAAGATCTTCCCCCCTTTTTTTTAACTAAAACCTTTCCTTATATCCTGGGGAAAAGAAAACATAAAAATGATGAGCTCAAATGCTTATTAAGGGAAAGCATAGTGAACATAAAACAATCCATAAACATTTGAAAGCAAAAACATGAACATGAAATTTAAACATCAAAATCTTGATCAAAGACATAAATCGTGGAAGTACATAAGGAATATATCATAATGGAACATCAATCATGATAAAATATAATTTGAATAAAACATGTAATTGTGAAAACCATTCATCACATGTCATGATTTCCATAGTAGCCAAGGCATTGCTGCCAATACCATCTTAGTGGACAAAGTCCCTTTCTGAATCGAGTTTAATCCTCATTTCGGTCCTGTAACACTGAACGGGATTAACTTACCGTTCCAGCCATGTCTATCTCATGAGATATAAATCTTTACCCAATGCATTGGAGGGAGATATAGGTCCCACCCATCTCATAATGAAATCATTATTACTTGTGCCACAACATAAACATAAATCATTCATCATAACCCAAAGAATAAAAATGGGTTTCATAAACATCATCCCATCATAACATAATCCATATAAAAAAATGGATATCATTTCATCATAAGAAAATTTAAACCATGTAAATCATAGAGACATTATACTTGAAACAAACACAAATGAAAATAACTTCATCTTAGATGGAAAATGGTTTTGATAAAACACGTGAATGAATTTTTGAGGAAAATATCCTTTCTTCTTTAAAATCACTTTCTTTTCATAAAATGCCATTGAATTTTAAAAGAAAAGTATTTTGTTGAAAATATTACAAAAATATTTTCGAGTAAGCTTCATGAAAATGAGGTGTTATGAAACCGTAAAAATCCATTCATGCCGTATAAGTTAAAAAAATTCTCCTCGTACTTTTGTCGGAAAATTCAAAAAGTACCCTGTAACATAAAAAACAGATTCCTTACATAAAATGTAGTAAAAGAAAAAATTGGTAAAAATGACATTAATCATACATAAAAACAATTTTAGAAAACATGGAATTGGATGATAACAATAACCCCAGCAAATACTTATGAAGAAACAATCTCGGATAAGAACGAGATTGGAAAGGTTATCCCTTACCTTATGTCTGATATGCTTCGTACGTATCCGAACCTCCTGTATAATGATTTAAATATTGTCGTTGACTTATTAAAGAATCATATTCATTGTTATGATATCTTATATGGTTCACTTATGACTTTATATTACCCGTTCTTTTGTAAATTCCATGTTAAAGAGCATTTTGGGTAAAATCGTTTCATTTGTCGTCAGTGTTTTGACTTGTAATTATTCATATGATTACTTAGATCATGATTACATAATTCCAGAATATAAAACATGATTTATATATAATATATATTTAGAATATACATATATATAATAGATTGATAAATGGAAAGAAATACACCGTTCATGGAGACGGTAGGCCGTACGTACGCATGATCATTGTTTTCATTTCCTCATTGAATTGAAAGGAATTAATTGGATGACACGCATATATCTATATTAATAAATCCAGTATCATTATTATGTCATATATTTCATGATTACTTATTATATATACTTTATAATCATTCATGAATGGTTAATCCTTGAGAATGAATCTCATCACGTCGTGGAGACGGTAGTCCGTACGTATGCACGAGCGATGATATCGTTCCCATAATTATTGAATTGAATTGGAGTGGATTATACAATATATCAGAATCAGTATGATGTTATAATAACTATGTATAGTTATTATTTAAACCATTATACCCATCCAAGTAAGGTGGTGTTGGAAAAACAGATTACACCACGACGTAGAGACGGTATTCCGTACGTACGCACATGCAGTGATTTCGTTTTCCGTAGGATGGATAGAAGGTGAAATGGGGTTGTTTCATATTTATAATAACATATCATTATATTAGTGATACTTATTTTATTACTTTATAATGAAACAACTAAAGAAGAAGAAGTTGAAGAAGAAATAAGCTTGAAATAATCGGTAGAAGAGATTACCTCTTCTTCGACGCACCTCTTTTAAACTTCTCTTTAGGGCACTAAGGTTGGACTTTTGAGAATACCAGTACCTTTATAAGGTTTATACGGAAGTGGGGAAGTGAAATGGGAATATTTTGGAAGAGCTTCAAGGCTCATAATGGTGTGAGGAAGAGAGGTAGGAGGTGCCCTTTTATAAAGGAGGAGAGGGGCACCTTTGGAATCCTCAAAAATATTAGTTTAATATAAATTTAAACCCCACATAAAAACCTCCAAAATGACTAAATTCATAGCTTAGACAAGATAGGTTTATAATATCATCATCCAATAATATTTAGACATGTTTTGATCTTATTTTAAACCTTATCATTTTGATTTATCCTTATTTAATCTATTTATGTTTTTTGTGGTAATAAAATTCTAAATTTTAAATGGTTATAAATAATCACTTATGTGTTGTTAATTTTCCATAATTGGATACTTTATGAAATTTTTGACCATATAAATTTAAATTTATAATTTTTAAATATTTTTGTGATTTTTAAACAACTTAATAATATGTTATTTTTATAAAATAACAATAGTGTCAATTTTGACACTATTCATTTATTTTAATTTTAATAAACTCTACATAGAGGATATATTCAAACTAAAATATTTAATATATTCCCAACATGTCAAAGTTGTCTAGAAAATTCGTGGGGAACATTAAATAGTTCATATAATATTTATTTTAATAATTTTAAAACCACTTATTTGGTATATCTCTTAATAAAATAATTAGTACAACATTTTACTATAATTGTTTAATATAATTATTTGTTGCATAAAAATTAAAACTAAAATCTTTTGATAAAGACAAATATCAAATATTTTATAATAATAATTTTACTCGAATTTATAATCTTAAAATAACAACATGTAAATTGTTATCTTTATTAAATTATGAAGGTGATAACTTTGGAATAATTTTAAATAAAATATTATAAGTTTCATAATCGCCATAATAAGGATCCAAATGGTAACAAATTAGGCCAGTGGAATATTAGGGTTTATATAGACACTACTAATAAGTTTTGTGCAGATTTTTGGGCCTTTTGATGTGTATTACTATTTCAATAAAAACTATATTATTGATTTTTCACTAAATAAATAATTTCTGCATCATTAATGTATCAGATAATAAGGTAATTAAATAACTCTTAAAAATTAAAAATAAATTACCATGATAAAGAAAACCATTTTCTATTTCAAATGAGTATTTATAAACTAATTTATATTATGTATAAACTTATATTATAAAATACTTTAATTATAAAAGTTGAGTGAGACATATTTCACATTCCTTTAAATAAAATAAACTAAAGGTCTTAATCACCTCCAAGTGGGTTCTAATGGATTCCATTTCGACCCAAATATGACTTAGGACAAATTATAATCATCCAATTGTATTAGGACAAGTGTTAAGGTAATTTTATAAAATTATATTTACCCTTAATTACCTGATTTACCTTTTACTATGGTAAATAAAATTTACCGTAGTTACTATTCATAATGACCAAAAATAAAAAGTAGTCTATTAATATAATTTGGACCTACTGATTCCAAACATGGATTCCATTTTTCCAAATTCAATACACAGAAGTCTCAGAAATTAAATTAATATTAATCTCGTTGTCGAAAGAAAACGGATTTTTGTTTAAAACATTGCAAAATATTGAATTGATTTAACCTACGAATTCAATGTAAAATCATTGATAATGACATAAATTATATTAAATGGTAAAAATATATTCTATTTATACTTTAAAACCATTCAATATTATAATTTAACCACATAAATCATTACGATGAAAAAAGTTGTTTTTAATTAAAACATAGCGTGTTTTTACTATTCATTAAAATATGAAAGTTATCAGAATAATATGAAAAATTTATCCAAAGTAAATTTTTATATCCTGATTCCAAAGAAGAATTTTATTTTGTCAAATTGAACTTATAAACTAGTCAAACTAGATTTAAAGTTGGTGCACCATCAAAAGGCGGCAAAACTGCATTTTTTTAAAAAATCTTATTTTACCCAAAAAATTTATTTTGTTCTTATATTGTGTTCTAGAAAATGTGTAAGATGAATAATAATGTTATAAAATTCAATATTTAGTTAATACTATTCATAACGGGTAGATCATAATAATATTATAATAATATATCATTGTTTAGTAAAACCCGATATTGCGTACAACACACGCTATCGAGGAAGGTCGTGATTGCATGTAATGCAAGCCAAGTTAGGGTTGCGTGTAGTGCAAGACTACTTTTTTGTTGCGTATAACAAAATCAAACCATATTTCATTAATAAATTGTATATATATATATATACTTATTGTTGCGTAGAATAACTACTATCAAACAAACTTGAAATTGTGTGTAACATGATCCAAGATTAGTGTTGCATATACTGCAAGCTAATACGGTGTTGCGTATAACGCAAGATAATATTGGGTTATCATAAAACACAATACATAAAATAAATTAAAAAGAATACTTCTCATAAAATCTCAGGGTGTTACATAAAAACTGCATGCGCATTCATGAGACTGAATAGAATAACCACAACTCGTATAGACCATACCTTCTCTGAAAGGCTGTAAACATTATATTAGATAGTCTAACGTGCAACTGATGATAACCGGACCTCAAGTCAATATTTGAGAATACCCTGGCTTCTCGAATCTGATCAAAGATATCATCAATCCTCAGGAATGGATATCGGTTCTTGACCGTCAATTGGTTCAACTTATGATAATCCACAAAAATTCAGAGGATATCACCGACCTTCTTTGAAAATAGGATAGGCAAACCCCAAGGAGAAGTAGTATGTCAGTTGAAACCCATTTCATGTAACTTATTTAGATACTTCTTGTGCTCTTGTAACTTTGGTGTAGCCATCCTACAATAGGGAATGGACACCAAGGCTTCCCCTGGCACAAAATAAATAGAAAAGTCTACCTCTCACTCTAGAGGAAAACCTAAAAATTCGTTCATAAATGCATCCCTGAAACAATCCACCACTGGAGTAATGTCCATCTAGGACGTTCCCTGGTCATCTACATACAAAATAGCATTCTAGTTTGTAACTCCTCCCAACCCATGATGCTCGAGTCCCACATTACTCAACTAGACATCCCATTCACCCATATGAATAAATGATCCGCCCTCTGGTGATGTAAAACTCACCCTATAATGACAGAAATCGACAACATCCTGGAAGAAAACTATCTAGTCCATTATAAGAATAATGTGGTAGCCTGTTATCTCTAAGACATAAGGGTCCCAAAAAAAGTGACACTCACCAACCTCAAGAGGGAACTCCTTTCACTAATGTACTCTAGATGTTCTAGTCCCCAATGGTGTGTCCAATGCCAAGATATCATATGAGGTAAAGATATAGAGCCCAAGGTTCTCTACAATAGAAACATATAGGAATCTATTGGAAGCACCTGTATCGTAAAGTGTAGAAGCTGAAACCAAGGAAACTAGAATTGTACCTCTATCTGTAGAGGGTTTGGGATCATGATTTGGTTGGATCTACTCTACTGAAAAAGTATGTCTTGTACAGTGGCCATGTGACCCTTCCTGTGAACCCTGAGTTGATCCACCCTATTGTTAGTGAAATACTTGCGACTTGCTACCACATACACAACCGCCACCTTGGCCTGAATAGGCGAATGAACTCCATCGCCCAGACTGATGTTGGACTGGTGGTCCTGATCTAGTATGAGGATTCATAAAAGAACCTCTTTCACTACCTACTGGTGATAAAGTCTGACAGAAGCGCTGAAGATAACCCATCTTGTCGCATGATCGGCACTCTACTATGTATCTTCGTCTATGTGCTCTTGTATTCCCGCTCTTCCCACACTGGTAGCATACCACCTGGCTACCTAAAGTAGTATCCCATATCCACGGGTATCCATGCGTAGACTCTTTACGGTGCTTCATACTATCATCTGGAAGGGTACAACCACTAGATGTCGAGCCACCCTGGCTCACCACTCTTAAATCCATCAGGTTTCGCTCTGTGATCAATGCATGGTTGACTATAAATGTGATGTAAGTCAACCTCAAGATGATCACCTGAGATCTAATGTCAAGCCAGAGTCCATCCTCAAACTTCCTATCCTAGAATAACTCAAAACCCCCTGAAGTGGATGTGAAGTGATGTTGTTCTTTGATGTGAGAAGAATATTCCATTACTAAGAGATTACCCTACTCAAAACTCATGAACTCTCAGGGATATTCATCCCTTAAAGTATTTGGGTGGAAGTAATCATATAAGGCATGCTAGAACTCATCCTAATCCATAACCTGCAGAAATCCTGCCTATGAGATCACATCCAACCATCTTTTGGCGTAATCCTGAAGCATGTATGTATCGATCTTCACCCTCCTCTCTGGAGGCATCACCAGATGCTTGAAGATAGATATTATTACTTCAAACCATAACTCTGTAGCATGAGGTCCTCCATTCCCAAAGAATGTGGGAGGATGCTACTGCTGGGAAACCTGTGTCAACTCTTCCATAGATGGGGTTGGATGCGGTTCTGCTTGAATGGACTATATATTCCAAATGAAGCATTATAGAAACTATTCAGCGACACTTGTATCAAGAACAATGGTTGGTGCCAATATGGTCATGATTGGAGGATTTACTTGTATTCCCTAATCATCAATGTCTTGTTCCTATTCATTTCCATGTATCTGGAGTACAAATGGAGGATGTCTTGGTGGCATGATTGTGCAATATCAACTTCACACCATAGATCAATATTATCAAGGACTGAAACATATAATCACAGGAAAGGAATATGAAAAGAAAACAATCTAGTTTTTATAAAACATGGATACATGGCGTGTATACCCACTACAGGACGTGTTCCATTAAGTCTTTACATGGGTGTGTACATCTGGAAAAACTGGTCATGTGACATCCCAACACACGACGTGTTCTTCCCAAGGACATGGTGTGTAATTGAATCATTTTCCCCTTCCTAAGATCCCCAACATGACTAACCCACATGTTTCTCTTCAGACAAGACTACACAGCGTGTTTGTGGCATACATGACATGTACTTGAAGGAATCCACCAACCTGTGTCGTTAGTCACACAACCGGTTACACAGTCAACTCCCCACGGCATGTTCTAGATTTATACGACTTGTACTACCTGAGTTTCAACCACCTATTCCCTTAGTCACATGGTTAGAGACACAGTTGAATCTACATGCCATGTTTGTACCATAAAATGCGTGTGCTAGCTAGTTTTCATCCACCATTGTTGTTAGTCACACGGCCAAACACATGGTCTCTAACACATAGCATGTATATCATGCACATGGCGTGTTCCAACAAAGGTTTCCCAACTCCGTGTTTCTAATAAAACACGCTATCACACAGTTAAAGACTACATGAAATTTATATATAGTACGTGATGTGTACTTGCAAAAATTTGGTTCCTCGTGAGAAGAATGATACAGGGCATGTATTTATGAATACACACCATGAATTCAGGTTTTTTCTAGACATTAATCCACGAAAACTACTCTGGACCCCATAAAAACACTAAATCAAATAGTGAAGTGCCAAATTTTGATCTTTGGGGGGACATACTCCCCACGAAACAAATTTTGGAATCATCTTCATGTATATCAAAAGGTATAATAGTGAAATCAATCACATGATCCACCAAATTACCATACAAAAGAGCCCATAACACCTCAGGGCCAGAGATTGGCGCTCATTAAAACAAAACCTTACACATTAGAAATACCCTATCAAATAGTAGGTATTCAATCAAGGAATTTATCACACCATCAGGCATATCTAGACCTATATCTATTACAACAACATGCAGTCGTTAATGCACCCTAAATGGCCTGAAAATAATGCATGACATGTGATCTATAACAAGTGCCTATATGATACATGAGATGGAATACCCTCATATCATCAGTTTCAAACAATAGAACCTCAATAATATCAACAATAATAACACAGAACATGTGAAACAACCAACATTGAAATCAAATCAAATGTAAAATTTCAGAACCATAAACAATTGCAATAATCAAGGTACAATAGCTTTTCCATATACACTGTTTAGCTAGTCCTGGGCACATCTTTTTACCAAGTATCTATTCCTTCATATCCCTACATATAGGCTTTAAATAGTAATTCAATAAGAAAATAATTCCTCTATTACCACTTTGTAACAACCCGGTTCTGGGTTCCACCCAGGGGTGCCCAGTACCCGGTTGGTTGCATAGCCGCAAGCACATTTCCCCAAATGCTAGAGGCTTGTGACTAGAAATGATGGCCTTGGTTTTGATAGTGGGGAAACGATTCCCACATTGGCAGAGTAACATAGTGGAAAAAAACATATAACAATAGAAAAAGTAGTGATAATATCATACAATAGTATACAACAAAAGACAATGACTAAATAATCAACTGGATCTCGTACATAAATGATGCATGATGCATATGTCTAAGAAATCATCCAAACAAGCCACAATGCTGGAATACATTAAAAAAATGTATAAGGAAACATAAAAAGTAAAAAAAACCCACAACATCGCAAGCCTCAGTTGGGTATCGTGCTCTCTAGCTCCATAGTAATCATGTCCCTGATGTAGAAGGGTGCTTTCCCTTATCTGTACCTACAACAATATAATCGGTTTAGGCCCAAAAGCATGACCCAAACAGGGTTTGAGGTGAATCCCAGTTAGCAACCACCCAAATGCCTATGCTTAATAGTTCGTTAATATATATAGAAAACAAATTCAATATGAAGTAATAAACAAGGAATTATTCAAAAGTAAATAGTCCCACAGTTTCAAATACATTCATTTACATCTATTACTTTTTTAACCAATCATTCACACAAAACCATCTAGAAATGTTCTAACAAAATAACCCCTCTAGTTTCATAAAAACAAAGTCTCTCTAGGAAGAAATCACCATCAATTCCCCCTGTAGTCTTTTAACGATAACTACAGACTCTCTGAGGAAGCACTCAATGTCCATTCCCCATGTGGTCTTGTAATGGTATTCTTTAGACACTCTGGGGAAGCACTCACCGTCCATCCCCACTATAGTGTCACAATTTAAAAAGTACAACAGACACTTTGGGAAGCCCTCAATGTTAATTCCTCCTATGGTCTAAATACACTAAGTTCCCACAACAATGTGTAAATTTTTTTTTCCAATGTTATTTAGCATCCAAAGTAAATCTCAAAATACTACTTAGTTAAACAACTACAATTCATATCACATGCATGTCATATAAACAAATCCATCCTAACAGTACTGGGATTGGAAAACAAAACATCCTAACAGGATGTCATAGACCCAACGGCCAATATCAAAAAAAACATGGGAAAACACATCCATAACAAGGTAATTAAACCCTATTCTCAATCAAGAATCCCTACTCAATCAAAAAATCATAGAATGAATTTACAGGGTTGAATTCCCTAAACACACAATACCCCGAACTAGGGTATTGGGAAATTTTGCACATATAATTCAAAGACAAATTATGGAGAAAAACCAACCACCTACCTCGAAGTTGTACGATCGATATAGTTAAACCTCAGCCTTTGATTCAACATATAATTCCATAGATCTACAAAAAATGTCTAAAAAATTCAACTAAGGATATCTCATGAAAGAGGAGAAATGATGAGATGAGACTCTAGAAGAAGGAAGAACTCACCATAGAAATTACAATGCAATCAGTGACGGTTGAATCGGAGAATGGATGGTCAATCAGGGGCTTAGAGAATAATCACAATCTTTGGACTCTCCTAGATGAGGCGAAGTTAAAAGAAGTGTTTTCAGTGAACGATACGCGAACTTGGTCTAATTTATGAAGGAAAATTTAAAATACATGTCATGTACTTTAAAAATACACATTGTGTATATGCCTTTACTGGGCCCCACCTTAGGCGGTCTCTAAGTCACCTTAAATGGCCATGTAATTGGCCGTTACACAGCCAGTACATGGCTCCATGTGGCAACTGGGTACACGGCGTGTACTTCTAAGTACACAGTGTGTACTCCTTATATTTTGAAAGTCTACCCTTTTTCTCAAAGTAATCAGAAAACAATATACGTACCTGAAAAGAAGATCTGAGTTCTTACAGAAGTTTTTGATCCATTCTTGTGGGATGGATACCCTTTGATTTTTATCATGTATTGGGGGAAAATATTGAAATAAAAGGAATGAAACAGAAATAAAAACAATAACTAAACAAAACAAGAAAACAAAAAAACAAATTTCAAATGTTCTAAAATAGAAAATAACTCATCCCAACACCCTAGAAATGGTTCCCATGTAATTCCCTATTATATTTTTGTTAATTTCCTTTAAAACCTAAATAAATATGTACATTGATTCACAAGGAACTCTGAACTAAAATGAAATTTTGATACTTTAAACAAATTAAATTTTTATCATTAAAATATAGTTTTAATAATATAATGTTATAAAGGAAGTAACAATATTTAAAAATATAAGAAGGAAGGAAATAACATCGTGTAGAATAATTCTACAATATATACCTTGTTTTTATAAGCTTGTAAATATATTTTATTAACTAGGTTTTTTCTTAGACCTATACTAAGATGAACTCCAATAATTATGGTATGACTGAAATTATATTTAAGAGAAGTTGAAAATCATGTAAATTTCCACAATATCAATGATATTAGAATCACCACTCGTAACTACTAATAGATCTTACCTTATGATTATATATTACTCAAAAATGTAGAGGGGGTGTCTATAAGAAAATTTGTATGATATGAACATGTAATTAATAATTTAATAAATTATTTATCACAAGTGTTATTCAAAAATTCTAATTTTTTACTTCTTAAATAAAAAAGGTTACTCACTATGGCATTGAAACTAATTAAAAGGATAATTTTATTCTTAAAAATGTATTTTTTAAAAATTAAATTGTTATGTTATTTATTTAGAGAAACAAAATACATTATATATAAGGTAAATACTTGATATGAATAATATATTAAAAAAATTCAATTAGTAACTGATAAGAAATAAAAGTAATAGTATTTAATATTTTAAAAATATTTTTATATATGAAATCAATTTTCATCATATTATTCTATTATTATATAAAATTTTTATTTTAGAATTTTTATTTTTACTATATTAACTCCAATTTGGGCCACATAATTACAATATTATCATCGGATAAATTATTTTAAGTTCTATAATATAAATTAATTTTAATGTTAATAGGGAATAAATTAATAAATTTATAATATCCTCATCTTATGACATTATAATTTTATAAGAATGAAAATATAATTGAAACATTTTTTCTATATACAATATATTTATAAATTAAAATTAACCATTCAAATATACTATGTTGAATTTATAAAACCTATGTATATCATTTTGTGAACATAATTAATATTTTACTCTTGAATAAATGTTTATATTCTTATATATATAATTTATTTTTCATCAATTTCAAAAACAAAATCTACAAAAAATTAATTTCATATTTTTGATAAAAATTTTTACATTATCTAATATTTTTTATTTCATTTTTAAGCATAAAATTATGATTATAATTAATCATGTTAATAGACATTATAATGGTGATGCGATTATTTTTATGGAATTGTATTATTAAAGTTTTTAATATTAATATAATAATTTCAATTTATATATTTAATTCAATTAATCTTGTATTATTTTTTAACATATATAAAATTTTAATCTCACTCATTTAATTGGTGATTAATGTAATATAGGATTGATAACATTTAATGCCCAAAACATCACATTTCTATAAAACTAATTTTCTATATAATATAATTTTGAATTTAAAGTCAATTTTTTTTCTATTTATAAATCTAATTTTATTAAATTGATTATATATTTTTTTCATAACACAAATATTTTGTAATATGGTTTATTTTATATTTTTAATAAAACCTAATTTATATTGGTGAAAACTGGTTAACCCGATAAACACAAAAAAATGTATAAGTAATGATATCAGATTAACTGTGTTAGAAATTGTATAAAACATGTTTGGATAATATTGGTTGAGGTTTTCCCGACCTAATATCACTCGAAAAAAAATTTAAACATTTTCTATCATAGTCCCTAGAATTTTTTAATGTTGTCATTAAAAGGTATAGGGTAATCACAAAAGTTTCATTTTTTCACTTATAAAAGGGGCCTCTCACCACCCAGTAAAGGTATCACTATTAATTCTACTATAACCTAAAAATAATCCCTTTATCCTTACATTATAATCCACTTTCACATACTAGATATTCAGGTTACAAGAGATTTCCCAAAGTAACCACTTTCCACAAGGAACTTCAAGGGAAAGCTCAAATCTCAAAGAAAGTCACTATCATTCTCTCAAAAGTTTCCTTATATTTATTTTACATTAGAAATTATCACACCCAATATAAAATTATAAAATAATTATTAATTATATATTGAATGTTTTTATATTTTTTGAATAATAATTATTCACATTTCCCATTTTCCTTAAGGAAAAGAAGAATGATATTCGTGCGTATAGGAAGACTATTTCCCCAACGATGTATCATGTTTTGTTTTCTATCACATAATTACATGGATGGTAAAACAATGGAATTTAATAAATAATATATATATATATATATATATTATCAAAAAATGATTTGTATTACTTCTTTATCACATTCCTCAAAAAATGAAATCATCGTCCATGCGTATGTGTGGAATACCGCCTCCATGGATCGATGAATTCCATTTTCACCACTACCATCATGGATAATTAAAAATTATATTTGATTAGAGTATATTATATATTGGATTAATAAATATCTTGAATATTTTTATTTATACATAACATAAAAATAATGATCATTATAAGGCAACCCATCGATATTGGTAAAAAACTAGAAACTAGTTCATCGCCAAATCCATATTCATGAAACATGGAAAAAGATCATTAAATAGAATTATAAATTTATAGGTCATCATAAAACACCAATTTCAATACATTTAATCATTTGTAAAATAATCTAATAAATAATAAGGGGGATTGAAACCACAATTATGTAACTTTTAAAAAGACCAAATTATAAACACCAAATAATGAAAATAGGTGAAAATCGATATAAATATACTTTTCATAAATAAATTATATAAATGTAAATGTATATAAAAAATGTTAAAAAATGGTTAATTAAGTTATTTATATTTATAATTCTTGAGTTTAATCAACTTTCATGGAAATAAATAGTAAAGAAAAGTTTTTTGGTAACTAAAACTCCTTAAATCAATTTATATTATTTATTCATGAACTTATTTCTCATATGTTCAATATATTCATTCATTTTAAGTTATTAATGATTCCTTATCATATATATAAAATGGATAATATTTTTCATTAAAATAAACTTCCATTAATGGTTTTATTTTTTCTTAAAAGCAGTGGAATATTTTTAAAAATAAACTCATACCTGTGACTTTTACATCAATGATTAATAATAGTATTTCAAACAAATTCTATTTTTATTTTTTATTACTTATATTTTAAATATTAAAAACATTATATCTCTAGTGGAGTTATATATCATGTTTCACCCCCCATTTTTCTTTTATTATTAGGTTATTTTTGGGTGATCAAATTTTCATTACAATCAATTTAATTAGTGATATATTTTATACCATTTAGAAATATTATAAATCCAATTTCTATATACGTGGGTTATCTATTAAAATTTAATTGTTTTTATTTAAGAATTTTGATAAACCAATTTTGTTTCCATGGGTTCTTTATGGTGTGATAAGTGAATTATTATCAAGTAGAACAAGTAAGTGTGGATTAATAATGTTCATGGTCTAATATCTCCCTCCAATAAGTTGGTAAAATATTTAAATATCATGATAGAAGTATCTGGGATTATGCTTTAGTGATTTTTAATCATGGTAATTTATTTTAGGGACTATAAATATAATTCTACCTATTCTAATTTTTCTTAGATATTTGATTTTTTTTACTTTTGTTTTATTACTCTCTCATGAGTCAAGATTTATTTTAAATGTTTTTATGGAATTCTATTTATATTTTGGTTATATATTTATATTTTAGGTATTTAGGTTCTAATTTCACATCCTTAAATATTCACTTCTATCTTATGATAAACACTCATGTAAATTTTTTTAATTTATCACAAGTTCATGTTGGATAAAATTCTTATTATCACACCCTTTAGAGCATGTTGGTATATTTTTCCCATTATTGAAAATTTATGCCCCCATTTTTGTTACGATTTCATTCCAAAGGAATTAAATATGGGAATTACACATGAAATGTAGAAAATGTGGTTTCGAAATGAAAAATTATAAATAAATATTTATTATTATTGTAAAATATGTTGTTTATGTGTTGATTATCAAGGATACAAAACCTATATTACTCTGTTTTGTGATATGGAATGTTTATGTATTTAATATAATTATAATTTTTTTATCTTATGTTGTTATAGAAAGTTTCTAAGGAAAGGTTTAGTTGTTTTTGAATATTAATAGAGTTGTTTTGAAGGATTGATATTAGATAACATTAGTGAAAATCAAATTTATTAGACTAAGATATAATTATATGTGTAGGATAACATTCCAAATAATTGTTAATGTATAGAGTGTGTGATTTCCTTGAAGATACATCTTAGTCTAGGTACAGAAAAGTGGATGCGGTTATGGTAAAGATTCATATAAGGTTAATCACCCAAAAAACATTGGTTGAGTATTAAATCAATCTTCACTCAGTATAAAATGAATGTTCCTAATAATATACACTTGGATAGACATGCTAGGGTATTATTTGGATGATAAAATTCTTTTTAAATGAAATTATAATTGATTTATTATATTATGGGGTTAGGCCAAGGAGTATGAGAGAAGCCAAAATGATGAATCCTAGATTGACCCAAGAGTTAAGTAGGTTGAATTGAATGTTAGTGTGATAGTTTTAAAGAGTGGTAGATTTAGAGGTTGAGTATTTCATGAGATAATTTATGATAATTCACTTATGATGTTAATTATTCAACACCAACATTTAAAAATTTTAGTTTTTTAATTAATAAATCTTGAATTAATCATATATATAAAAGGAAGTCATGGGAACTATATAGATTTTCCTAATTATCCAGCTATTGGGATATGATTCATAGTGGGAAACCTTGTGATTATTCCAAAACGTCTATCAAGAATTATAAATAGAAATGTGAATTTAGTTGAGTTTCCAAACACTCACTATAAGATAAGGGTGAAATATCATGGAATGTTAGGTGATGAAGATGATAATGGAATAAATATTCAATTTCATTCTTGTAAAAAATGCGGGAATATACACCTAGGGTAAAATCTAAAAGAAAATAGAATATGTTTTATCATGGGTAAAGGTGCGAATAGAGAAACTAATAGATGGGGAATTATTAATAGATTAGTAGACATAGTGAACAAAAAAATAGTTCCCCCTATGATTCCACTAATAATTCAATGACATAAATGTGGGGATCTTTAAAATTATCCATATAAATTACCTAATCCAAGGTCTAATGAGAATTATTGGAATCTACAACTTCTATGTCCAAGTGAATATGTAAAATAATATGAAACCAAAACTAATTAAGTGAGTTTTTAAATTGATTTGGAGTGATGGGAATTAATCATCCACTCAATAACTATGATTTTTTTATTTTCAACTAATTCAACCCACTTCGTTGCCCCTATAATGATTTATAAGGACATGAAATTTTCAACAATATTAATATATTTTGATTTATTAATAAAATATTCTAGTGGTTCTACTGTTGTTTTCTAATTTTTAGTTTATAATAATGTTCTATATGAAAATCATATAATACTTTAGAGTAATCTAATTAGATTTATAAAGTAGATATTTTCTCTCTACATAGTGTAAAAAATATTTAGAATAATTAAATCCCATTTCATATCAACAAATTATAATATAAAAATTCAAGGATGATTATGATCTCCATTTTAAATAAATAAATATATATATATATACTTTGGGGCTTAATTATAAATAATGATAGACTCTTAACTAAAAAGGTTGTAGGAAAACTAAATATTATAGTTAAGCCAGTTCTATGAAAAAAAGACAATTTTTAGAGATTGTAAGGTTAATATCCATATAAAAACATGTATCCTTGGGTATTTAGATATTTTAGATTCACTTAATAATTTTCTTTAAATATTAGTCATTAAAATTATAAGGATGGAATTTATTTAGTGTCGGAGAATGTAAAACACTATGATGGTACTTTTTCCTACCTTTAAAACCTATTGTGTTAGATAACTTGATTCATAGTCCACTCTGAACTAAAATTAAAATGGGACACTTTAAAATAATATTTTAAAATTTTACATTAAAAATATTTCCATTACATTAATGGGTTTAAAATGATGTAACTATATTATAAAATATATTAAGTAAATAAATGTCAATGAGTAGTGGAAGTCACTTAAAATAAAATAATTTTTTCAAGAATTCAAAGGAGGAAACATTGCTAGAATTTTTCCTTAGACCATGGAAAATAAAATCTCCAACATTTATCTTATGTGATAAATCATATGGAGGATAATTTCAAACTCAAATAAATTTATCTGATATCTATGAAAGTAGAATCACCACCTGTGACTTTTTCCAGCATATAACTTATGCTAATATCTTATGTAGAGATCCTCAGGGGGCTATATAACTAAAAAATTAGGATTATATGAACATGTAATAAGTTATTTATCACATTTATTATAATAAATACCATTTTTTAATAAAATGGAATGTTTCTATAGTAATGAATTAATAAAATTAATAAAATAATTTTATTCTTAAAAATGTATTTTACTAAAATTATCTTTTTATGTGAATTATATAAATAAAATTAATATATTGTAGATAAGATATATAGTTTATTTGAAAAGTATATCAACAATAATATAATTTGTAATTTATATAAAATTATAATAAAAATAATTAATATTTTAAAAATTCCTATGAAGAATTTTTTTTGTATTTTTATGTTTTTATTTAAAATATATATTTTTGAATGTTAATTTGGACAAATTAAATTAAATTTTATACTTACAGTAAGAATATTATATTAGGATAAATATTTCTATTTTTTATGAAAGAATTAATTTTTTGGTTAATAGGGAATAAATAATAATTTTGATAATGATGTTGCTTTATGATGTTATCCTAGTACATGAATGGGTTAAATGGTTTTGATAACTTCATTATACATAAAATGTTGTTTATTAATTAAAATAAGTCATTTAAGATTACTGTATTGGATTTATAAAACTCATGTTTAACATTTTGGAATCTTAAGTAATATTTTACTCTAACAACTATTTTCATTCAGTTATACGAAGGATTAGTTTTCATCAATTATAGAAATTAATGATAAAAAATGGATTTCATATCATGTATTAAATTTTTCATAATATTTAATATGTTCAGTTTCATTTTTTTCATAAATTTATGACTACTATGATTAATGTTAATGATCATGATAATAGTGAAAGAATTATTTTCAAATATTTGTTTTAATAATGATGTATAATTTATATGTAACAAGATAAATTTTCATATTGTATATAATAAAACTAATATTATCTTTATACATACATAAAAATATATTATCACTCTTTTAATTAGTGACAAAATTTTCAAAATATTTAGAACACTTAATGGTCAAAACTTCATTTTTTCTACAAAAATAGTCTTTCAATATGATATACGTTTAAATTTAAAATTTAATTTTATCATATTTATAAATTGAACTTGATTAATTAAATTTTAAATTAATATCTGAAAAATATAAATTTTTTAATAGGTGTTATTTAATTTTTTTAGTAAAACAATATTCATTTTTGTAATAAATAGTTACCCTGAAAAAAATAAAAAAAATAAAGGTTAAAAATATAATATTAAATGACTTAAGAATTTTTAAAACGTGTTTGGAGGATATTAATAGAAAATTTATTAACCAAATATCACCCAAAAATCCATTACTTCATGCTTTTGGAATCATTGAACCTTAAAAAGTGTAATGATATCATTGAAAATAAATTTTACTCTTAAAAATTCAATTTTATTTACTTATAAAAGTTATCTCTCACAACCCCAAAAGAATAATCAATTAATCCAGTTTCCAAAAAAATATCTACTCACTTTACAAAAATTATAATTCTCTTTCACATACTTTAGCTTTTAGTTACAAGATAATGTCCAAAGTCTACCATTTACACGAAGAACTTTAAGAGACAATTCATATATCAAAGTACGTACTTATCATTCTCTAAATATTTTCTCTCAATAAAATTCTCATTAAAACTTATAAAAACCATTATAATATGATAGAATAATTATTAACTATATATTTAAATTTACTATTATTTTGAGATAAAACATTTTTTTACCTTTCCAATTTTCTTTAAGTAAAATGAGAACGGTATTTGTGTGTATGTATGGACTACAACCTCAATGAAGCATCAGTTCTTGTAATCCTTCACAACCATGCATGGATGGAGTTAAAAGGAGATTTAATAAATAAGTATGATATATATTACATATTAAATATTTTTAAATAATGAACCATATTATGTTTTTCTCCTATTCCTCAAAAAATGAAATCATCATCCAGGCGTATGTCTGGACTGCCACCTCAATGAAATGTTGCATTCTATTTTTCACCACCACCATAATGGTTTGATATAAATTATAATTGATGAGTATATATGTAATACATGTGTAATAAATACAATGAATATGATTCTTTATGGATAACAAAAACATTAGTGATCATTATAAGGTAATCCATCATTGTTGATAAATAACCCCAAACTAGTGCATCATCAAATTCATTATTATGAAACATTAAAAAATCCATGAAATGGGATTATGAAATTATAGGTCATCATAAAAAATAAGTTATAAGTACCATTAATGGTTTTTATATTTTGAACATTGGAAGAAAAATTTAAATTGACACGGCTATTATGAAACAAGAACAATGATCAATTTATAAACACCCAATGCTGAAAATAGTTCAAAACAAACATAAAGAGAATTTTATAAATTTACAGTATAAATTGTAATTTATATTAATAATTTTTTGAAATAGGTTATTAATATTTTTATCTTTGTGATGTGGGAGGTTATATGACTTTTTTCAAAATTAATAGAAAATGTAATGGATTTGGTAACTCAAACTCCTTCCTTTGGGTTACACAGTTTAATAATGAACTTCATTCTCTTATGTTCACTACATTCATTTATTTTTATCAATAAATGATTTTTTTCTCATATAACATAATGGGAAAATATTTTTTAGTTCAAAAACACACACATGAAATGATTTTCTTTTTATTTTTTGAGAAACAAATGAGACTTTTTGATAAGATATTCATAACAATGACTTTTAAATCAGTGATATTATAAAAATTCAAAAAATATTTTTTTTGATTCCATTTTCATTATCTTATACATATTGAAAATTAATATCTCTAATAGATTTTTGTTTCCAGTTCCACCTACCATTCTCCTTTTATTATGTGATTCTTTTTGGGTCATCATGTTTTATGAGTTAATAGATTTAATTTATATTGTTATTATATACCATTTGGATATATTATGAAATACCTTTTCATTTTTATGGGTTCATTTCGAGAATTGAATTATTTTCATTTTAAAATTTTAATAAACACATTTTACTTCCATTGGTTCTTAATGATGTGATAAGTGAATTATTTTCAAGTGGAACACGTAAGTATGAATTAATGATACTTGGGGAACTATATCACCCTCTGATGCATTGGTCAAATGATTATATATAATGAGATAAATATTAAAAATTATTTTATAGTTTCTCAATATCATTGGAAATGATTTTGTGGTTCATAAATTATTTTTCCCTTATAATAATGTTATTCAGATACTAGAATGTTTTTTTTGCATTTATATCTTATTCTTTAATTATTCATTATTTATGTTAATTTTTTCTAATCTATTTATAACATATATTGTACCATGGTGATATTTTATAGATTTATTTTTTATGTCACATCCTTTAATAATCACATATGTGTTATTATTATCACATGTGTTGATATGAAAAATATACCATGTTTATGTAATCTAATATTTTTATGATCCCTATCTTGAGATGTTTTTTATATATTTTATTCTTTAATGAGTGTTTGAGAACACCCCTTTATTTTTTTAATTCCCAAGTATTTGAACATCTGTATTGCATGTGATATGTATTGAAGGGGTTTTAGTTTTGAGTGGTTATAAAGAAATAGTGATGAGTATTGTAAAATATGTTAATAATGTAGTTAATCCTCCCAGACTATAAACCTTCGGTTCTCTAGGTTCTGTGACTATTTGTGAGATTTAATGTTTGTTCATTTAAAACGAGGATATATATTTTTATATATATATTTGGCTATTATATCTATGTTAATTAGCATATGTATTTCATGGGGATCTCATCAAACAGAATTTACAAAACCTAGAATATTTTATAATGGCTAATGAAATCCATTAATCGAGGAGTTGGCCCTGGAGACTAACTATCATAGAAATTATGATCATTTATGTTTTTTACATATTGTTAAAAAAACACAAAAGAAAAGTTTTTTGGTTTATGATATTATTTATTTAAAACAAAAATAAAATAAAATAAATAAATGTCATGGTGAAAAGTATGGGCCTCGAATTTGATCATCCGGGTCCCTCATTATATATGAGTTTTTTATCAATAAAATATCAATTCATAATAAATCATTGATTTGTGTTATATATCTAGACTATGGCACTAAAAATACATTTAAAAACTCCCTTGACATATTCACCCCGACACCTACATAGTAAATAGACTATAAACACATTCAACTGAGGCATCCATTATCCCAACACCCAACTCCATTCAAATGTTTCAAATCCATCACTCCACACAACTCTAAATAAATGTGCTATAGACTAATATAAGGGAGAGAGAAATGATTTTATAAATTAGAGAATACATTACCAATAGAAATAGAATATATTTTGACTATAAATCCACCTATATCTCCCATACTACCACATCAATAAAGGGAATGGAAATGCTAAACAATTAAAACAGGGATACATATGTCCATGAAATCTTCCCTGGGTACAATCCCTTTAGTAAATTCTCTATAAAAATAGAGTTATAGATCAAAATGGAAGGAGGGGAGGTAAAAAAACATGATTACAAGAAAAGGTAGGTAATTAGAATATTAAAAGAAATAAAATTAACTATTTTATATGTTCTGATATAAATTCTTCAGAGAGGCCTTTGAAAATATAAAGGGGACAATTATATATGGATCACACCATCTTCTCAATCATACTAAAATTTTAGTTCCATGAGAAGTGAAATATTCTTATATACCATAAAATTTCCACATGTCCTAGTCAAGGGTGTAGATTTCTCCATGTGGGTATCACTTGAATCATATTTTTTAGAACACTCCCTTCCCATGATAACTTCCTCATTCATTCACTAGATGGGTCCCATGTGGAGTAGTTGATACATTCTTTCCAATTATTAAATTTGAATGTTCTATCCCCATGCCTAAAATAGTTGTAACATTTATGCATCACCCTTTAAAGATGAGGAAACTAACTCCACGCCGATGAATATTACCCTAATGCATATCTATTACATGGTGAAGTGCCATTACATAGCCTCAAAACCTTAGTGATTATGACCATTACCAAGCTGATGTACTATGGGTGTACCTTTATATAGTGTTTTATTAACCCAATGGAGTATATATGACACACCCCTTACAATTAAATTGCAACAATATAACCTTTATGAAGAACTAGAATTTACACAGATACCACGATGTAGGATAATTATGATTATGATGTGACACATTATGGCATTGGAGGCAATTTATGTGGAACTGGATTACCATTATTTAGATTTTTTGACATGACTGTTATCTTTACTCATCTCATTGAACATAAAGTTTACTTTTATACAGTATGAAAATTCACACTATACCCTTCCGCATCCTTAAATATACCATTATGTACAACCTTTGGCCCATTTATTACCCTTATGTGGTTGATTTTGGCTATATGGATATCATTATTCATGAAAATGAGGACCCTCGGGATGAATTCATACAGTGGGAAGCTATAGAAGTCATAAAATGGGTGAAATTCATAAATTAGATTCCATTTTAATTTTTAAAACATACTAGCATTAAAATTATTTGAATCAATATAAGTTTGATATGTTTATTCTAGTAATGATATAAATAATTAAACCCAATTTGAAGGGATAAAAATAATGTAATTCCAAAATGGGAAATTAATGTATGTATTTTTTCATTAATCCAAATATATATATAACTACATAAAACATATTTGAATAACCTTATCATTTATAATCTATATTTTACAAATGTAACTAAAATAAATTAATTATTCATGTTTTATCTGCATTAGTTGGTCAATTTCTAATTAAAAATAGTAAATGTTATGGAAAATTATGGAAAATATTAGATATCATCAATATCTTAAGGTAGCATGTGGATATAATCTATATGAACCCTATAATGAGAAGGAAATAGTCGAAAGACAATACATATTCCTTAAGATGAAGCATGTCTCTAAAAGTGGTCATGGGAGAAATATTGTCTTCAATGAAGTTGATGTTTATGATACATTGGAGTTGGCACAAGAGAAAATCACAATGGGCCATACAAAATAGGTTATTATAGAGACAAACGTACAGTGTAGGAGAACCAAAGAGGTTAGATAACTGGAGAGGTGTGGTCTTATATTCCCTGGGGATGATGAATCATTATTAATTATTAATGATGAAACTATTTCATACAAGGTTGTAGTATGAAACTCATAAGTACCAAGATAGAAGGATGATATGGATTATGATATGGATTATATATACCAAAACCAATTATAGGTTTTTTAACATCACCCAATATAAGTAAAAAAATTTGTGTGTAAATGGTTATTCAATAATAATATAGACATGTGCGATAATGTTAGAACCTATAAATCTTGGATTATTTTTAATGTGTGTAATTCGTGTCAAGGAATCTACTATGGAAAAACTATTTCACCAATATATATGATGAAATATATCATAATTATACTTTCCATGGTAGATTACCATGATTTTGATGTTTCAAAATTGATATTAAAATAGTTTTCTTTAATGGGATCCTTATAGAAGATGTATATATTCCACAACTAATATGGTTTCTTAAACAAATGGATCCCAATGAGTTCTAAAAGTTTCATTGATACATTTGTGTTTTAAATAAATAATAAAGATCAATGGGAAATCTCTTTGGTGAAGTTTTAAATGAATTTTTTTTTCATAAAGAATAAATGTGAGCCATATGTCTATAATAAGTTTATGTAAGTAGATTCATTTTCCTCATAGTTTATGTTATTGAAATATTTGTAATTAAAAATGAATTATCTCTTAAATAGACTATTAAAATGTGGTTGAAAACATTATTCTCCATAAAGGAAATAGAATAGGAAATATGACTTCATAGGATCAATATCATTCGTGATAAACCTAAGAGGATTCTTAGACTATGTTAAGGTATATATGTTGACAGGATAATTAAGAAAATCAATACAGATAAACCCAATAGGGTATTGTTACAAATGATATATGGAATACATCACACCAAGAAAATTTTCCCTCTAACAAAAGAGGAGAGACAAAGGATATAGAGGATTTTGTATCCACTAAAAATAGGATCAGTCATGTATCTCATGTTTTTTACTATACATGATATCTCTTATGCCCTGAGTGTGGTAGGATGATATCAAGTAAACCCAAGAGACCTCCATTGTAATGAATTCAACAATATCCTAGATTATCTGGGGTGTATTGAGGATATTTTCCTAGTTTATAGATGATATAGGGACCTAGTCATCAGGGGATATATATATATATATATATGCTACTTTCTATGAAAATCAAGATGACTTTAAATAACTTTCATGACATGTCTTCACCCTTAATGGAGAATATATGATCTAGAAGAGACCAACCTAGTTAGTGGCCTCTTATTCTATAACATGTTTAGAGTATATTGTGTATCTTTATATAGTAAAGAAGTAGTGTGGATATAAAATATCATCAATAAGATTGATGAGTTTTCCGACAGTAATGTGAAGGTCCCAAGCATAGAGGAAGCTCATTGACTCCAATACCAATGATATTTTTTATCTTTTTCAATGAGTAAACCATAATAATAGGATGTGAAATTATATGTCTTGTAATTATATCCATAGAAAAATGACAAAATAATCCCATATCCAAATAGGGGATCTTCCATATTAAATCTATAAGTTATTTAATAATTGGAAAATAATTCAATATTGAGTTATTTCATCAATGTAGTCATTTATCATTTAAACACCATTCGTGTTATACCATAATTGAGTTAATTGTATCCAAAGTACAATCCCAATAATCGTGGTCCACACATGATCCTTAATATCAGAACAAAACTAGTGGAACATTAAGTTCAAAAAATAGGTACCTATTTAATTGAGTCATTATTATTGACAGCAATAAGTGATCTATTACTCTCAAAGATCATGTCTCTATATCTATTAGTATAAAGATGGATGAGGATGATCTAGATGATCTTTTCGGATTTAGATCAGAAACCCTAGAGCGTTCTTACTACATGAGAGAACTCTCCAGAGAGTGTTGTGTAAAATGAATGATTCGACCAAAATAAATTATTTCATTTACAAAAAATGATATAAGATAGAATATATAATGTTAGAGTTTTATAGTTATCAATTTCAGAAATTACCTTTGTCAAATAATAAACCTAACACATTCCTAATTAAAAATAATGTATAATATTAATAATATTTCATTCCATGATCAAAAGCTTTCATTTTTGAATATAAATAAATACATAAATTTTTAATTATATAAATGACATTTAATATTTATATCATTTTCATCATTGAGATCTTTACACAGCTTGACCATATTCCTTATAAATTTACAGAACCACTAATAAAAAATATTTATCATTTTATAAATAAATAAAATTTATACATATGGTTTTTTGAATAAATATTTCTTTTTATATTCATGTAACTAAGTGAATATTTATTTAATAATAAATTTTATTTATTATAATGAAAAAATCAAGATAAATATAAGTATATTATTCTAATAACCTGGAAATAAATATTTATTTAGTCCTAAACAAATTGATATATTCAATTTTGAATATAGACAGTGATTAAAAAATTTCAATAAATAATTCAAAAATAAATATTATCCCTGATAATTAAAAATAAAAGTTGTTTCAACTATAAAATTTAGATAGAATTTAACTAAGATCAAAGGAATCACTAAGTGTGTGACCCTCTAGGCCTCATCCATAGTTTCATAAGTCAATCATTCCAATATTAAAATATCAATGTCTATAACATTTAAAGAAAAACATTGAGAATGAATCTAATGTCACATTGAAAAAAACTATAGAAATTTTCTTAATATGTAATATAATCTTGTTTAATTAATGTATCTTAATCTTGTATATTTCATTCTCTTCTCATTAATATATATTATAAATTTATCATTCTATAAAATTTAAAATGAACTCATTAATACATTGTGGCCCGTGATTTAGTTTGATAGTTATATTTTAATGAACGGGCCTGAGATATAATCTACCAGACTTTGAATGGAAAAATAATTTCAATACTTATTCACTAATACCATATAACTCGTGATGTTCTCAATGTATCATACTTTTCTTTGAACATAAAATTACATAGTTTACATCAATACATCTAGTTGAGAAGAAATTGACACGCTCAATTTTATTTATAAAACATCTTTAATAATATATAATGGAAGTAGTTCCAAACACAAGTGAGGACAACATGGTGTAAAATCAAAATCAAAATTAAAAAAACAAACAAATCAAAAGAATAACACCAAAAAATGATGGAAATAAGACTAACACAAATGGAAAAGAATTGAAAAATTGTGAAGGGAATGTTTGGTAATAGTGAAATAAGTAGAAATGGAAACAAATAAATAAACTTGTGATTAAAATATTTATAGAGATATTCTTTAAGGAAAAATGATGAAATCTAGAACATGGTAGATCTATGTTGATTAATGAAATTCAATTTCTACATCATGAAAATTAAAAGTGTACTAATGTTGTGAAAAATGTGTTTAAAACACTTAACAATAACTCAATCATCAACATGATTTAATTAACCCTTATAAGAAAAAAAACTCAATCCAAACTCAGGAGATGTATGGTTTGATCATGAAGTAGAAAAATTTCAACATTTTTTAGTTTGAACACATCAATTGACGTCTCAAGGGAAAATAATCCACTATCATCTCCCATCGGTGCATGGAATAAAGATGAAATAATGCTCATAAAGAATAAAAATGAGAAAAAATATAAAAAATATCACACTAAATATCTCATAATAATACCTATATCAAATCAAAAAATTTATACCAAAATACTATATATTATTAGTAGAATATCCATTACATATCACTGTGATCCAAGATAGAATCACAATGTTTTAGAGTCTTTAGAATCATGTATATATAAACAATGGGTACATAAATGATCTATATCATTTCCCCTTAAGTTCATCACTAATAGAACCCTTCTAATTCATAACATACTTAACCAATCTCTCCATAATATGGGGAAGGGAATAAAATGAATGGGTGTTCTTAGATTCTCATTATGGTTAAACCTAATATATATCAATTAATAGTCAAAAGTGAGCATTAGATAGAAATAAGGATATGATATTAGGATCATAATTGTAGAAAATCATACCCATCAATTTATAGATCATAATCATGAAACCTTGTAGAATGTTTTATCAATCAAAATACATAATAAATATGAGTACATAATCATAATAATCAATCATAACCCATTAGAACATATAATTAGCATAATAAATAAGTGTTTTTAATACATAGAAGAATAGAAATTAATTTCATTATCCAAGGATCACTTCCCACTCTATCATATTAGATTTGGTTCACTTCCCATTCTATCATTTTCTTTAGTCAAGGATCACTCTCAAGACTATCTTATTGGAAAAAGTCCATTACTAAATTAGTTTCAATAACCATTAAAATAATTATTATCTCATGATATATCTATCATTACCCAAATCATTATAGGTATAAATAAATTTAGGTCCACTTGACACATAATGAAAACCATACATAATATTTGGAATATTATAATAAAACATTCATCATATCATTGTATCATAAACCCTTGAAAAGACACAATTTTCACATACATTTCATTATTATATTAATTTACCCTATTGACTTACATAACGCAACTTTTTTATTCAAAAAGAGGAAACAAGGGGAGGGAGAATCCAAGTCTAATGGGGTGAAAATAGTGCAAACTCATGGAATCATCTTGGATCAGATTCATCCCCTCATGTTTTAATTATGAAACATCACAAAGGAAAAAAAACAGATTACCAGGAATAGCAAGGGTGGCCATGTACTCCGTCACATGGTTCCCCTCATGCCAGGTGTGGGAGACAATGATGTTGTTTCCAAAGAAGGCCTTTCATTGCCTTATGGTTTAAGAGATCGACCAGGGGATTATACCTTTCCTTAGTAAATCATAAGAAACATTAAAGGATTTTTAATAGATGAAAACTAGTTTAAAATATCATTGGAATAATTTTTGAGGAAAATACCCATTTCATTTTGAAATAAATTATGTATTATCTAAAATTTTATAAAATATGAAGGAAATAATTTTCTATATAAATAAACGAGGTAATCTATAAATAAATATTAAATTAAAATATTTTTCATGATGGTGGGGAATATCGTTCATGTGTTCTACGTTAAGACATAAATTCCTTCCACATTTTCAGTGAGAAGTCTAAAGCACTTCATTCAAAAAATGATAAGAGGATTATTTAAACAAATATTGAAAGTAGAGAATGTATAAAATTGAAATTATAATAATATTTTAATAATATTAAAATCATTTCAAAAAATATTTTAAATAAATTATTGACATGAATGAAAATATTCTCGAATAAAAAGATAAGTGAAATAAGATATTCCTTTAAGTTAATATATATGTGTCGTGTGTAATTAAATATCGTGAAATAAAAGTAAATAATGTAATATATAGAAATAAAAAAATTAGAATAAAGTTAATAATATTTTGGAGAGTTATATTATATAATTTCATTATCCTAAAATTTTATCATAAATAATCCCTGTAAAAATATGATTGTAACTTAAAACCCTTACCTCATGTATGTGTTGCTTCGTAAGTTCTATAGACACAAGTGAAATAAATTTAAATTTTATTATAATTTAACAAAAAACAGTACTCATACATATAATATCATAAATGGTTTTATTATAACATCTTATCACTATTTCATTTACAATCTTTCATTATCATCATCATTTCAGATGTTAACTATTTCATTTTTTATATATATATTTTTAGCGATTATGGTTCTTTTACATTGATCAAGATTCATTAATATATAGAATGTTAATGATGATATATATACATATATATTATTTATATATTCCATATATAAATATTTATAACCATTCATATAATATGATGATTAAAAATGAATTACATCACCACCTGAAGATGAAATCTAGTACGTCAACATGAGTGATCATTTGATTTTTTGATGGATGGAATGAAAGAATGGTAAATATTAATTCAACTATACAGGATAATTATTATACCATAAATATAATATATATAAATTATATATATAATAATAACTGACAAATAAATATGGGGTTATAAAATGAATCATATAAATACATGGATGTTGTATTCTACAAGTACACACGAGCGATTCTTTCATCTCAATTTTGATGGAAAATAGGTGGGAATAAGTTGTGATAAATTTAGAATAAGATATTATTATATTTATTATACTGGATTTATATTTTTTTTATGTATAATGATGTTTTATAGGATTTATAAGAATAAATAAAATTGAAAGTGCATAGTTTAGAACTATACCACTGCTTTTAGAGACCTCATTTGGATTACTCCTTAAAAATTGAAGAATTTGTCTTAAGAAAATACTAGAATATTTTGGATGAAGATAAGAAATTTAATAAGGATTTAGGGTATGTATTATTGGATATATAGGTCTCAAATGGTGTCCATAAGGGAGGATAAGGGGTTACCATTTATAAAATAGGGGAGGGTCACACATGGAATTTCTCAAACAATTTTAATGAGATAAGGTCTCTTTCCTGGGAAAGTGGATCAAAATGGATATTTATTAAAATTTTGGATATGAAAAGATTTAAATATCTTCAAACAATAATAATTATAATGTTATTTGTGTAAATCATTCCCTTATCTCTTTGTTTAACCCCTTGAAAACTAGTTTTATGTTTAACAGTGGTAGAAGAAGTTTTCTTTTTTACTATACACTATAACCAAAAATTAATTCTAAAGCAATAAATTATATTAATGGTGATAATTAAAAACATGGAATATATTTTAACATAAAAACTTTCAACAAGTGGAATATTTTAATTTGAAATAATCATGTAACCCGTAATGAAAACCTATTTTAGAAAGATAAATCTTAAAGCATAAAACATAATTTTATTACATTAAATTATTTATAAACCACATAAAAGGATTTTTAAAATATTTTATTGAATATGTAATATATATGTTTCAATAAAACCAATGATAAATAGATATTATATAAATTTATTAATATAAAAATGCATTGTATGCATAAAAACAGTTTTAAGAAAAAATGTGTTCTTAAGCCCAAAAATGATCTTATTTCAAATTCAAGTATAATGTGGATTCTTATGTAATTTATTATATTATTTATATTTAATATTAAATTATTTTACATTAAGACAAAATTCATGAAATATTGGTACTTTTACATGGAAATAAAGGATTGTTTTTACAAAATTTGTTATTTTTCATTATTCACATAAAAATAAATCTTTTTAAAAAAATCTGAAAAATCCATCTTAAGAAAATATTGACATGTTAATTTTCAAAAATATATTATTTTCCTAAAATTAATATTTTAAAATTTCATCAAAATTAATTGTTATTTTTCTTTCAATATATTATAATAAAACCCATTTTTCATGAAAACTTATTCTTGAAGAATAAATTGAATTTTATAAAAAATTGAGTAATTTATTGTTTTAAATTAAACACTAAATTTTTCACAATTTAAAAACATCAGAAATATTTTTCATATTGTGATATTTCCAATTTAATTGATTTGTTATAATGGATTACCATACCATATTTTATTTATACTCAAGGTTGTGTGTAAGGAAAGCTATCGATTATGTCATGTTTATTTTGAAGGAAATAAAAAAATATTAATGTGTTGCATTATACACCAATCAAAATGAACTTCACCCTTGAAATCATATCACTCTGAAACACACAAATTAGGATATCTTTACATCATCACATCATTTGGTTCTCATATAGATTCCTTGAATTTTTTATTCCTCTAATGAACTTTAACTATGTGGGAAGTCTAGTTCAATTTATTTTTAACCCTATAATACAAGATTTCTATGGGTTTCTCTTGATTAGAATGATCATGATCATGTGGTAAAACCTCTTCATTCGGTACATGTGAATGATAATGAATGTACTTCCTTGTGAGAGATACATGAAACATTCCATGGACTTTATTGAGGTTTTATGGGTGTGGAAAGTGGTAAAAAACTATCCTAATACAAAAAAGAATATTGAAAGGAATATTACAAATGAGTCTCTCATTTCCCTTATTTTTTAATCTCATAAACTTATTCCATTAAGATATTCATAGGAGTATCATCTCACCAAAATAGGATTCCAGATCTCATCTATGATTTTCTGCATCACTCTTTTGTTGACACTGAGCTGCCTTGATGTGTTGAAGAACATATTTAACCTTCTCTTCCAGTACCTTAAATATCGTAGCTATTAATAGATGTAATTCTCCAAATTAACCCCAGAATATCATATTTTTATTCTTATTTCCATATAGGGATTCATGAGGATCCATCTCAAATTTAAAATAAAATCTATTTTTGTAAGAAAACATAACTCAGGGAAGGTTTTGAAATTGAAAACCATTGAAATTTAGAGAAAATAAAGTCAATATATCCTCTAGGGTTTGAATGGTCCTTTTAAACTGACCATATATCTAAGGATGATAAGTAACACTAAAACACATATCTCTATCTTTATCTTGTTCAATACAACTCTAGAACATCAAGGTTAACCGTGAATCTTGATTAGATATAATAGATTTGGTACTACATCCAACCTTACCAATTTATTAATTATATCATAGCAAGATGGTCAAGTGAAAAATATTCTCAGATATAAATGAAGTAGGACGACTTCCTAATTTAATTGACTACAACACAAATATCAATAAGTTCTTTAAATATTTCTACGTGTCTAATGACAAAATCTATGGTGAAGTTTTATTATTTACATTCTTGTATTGGTAATTATTATAACAAAGCAATATACATTTATCTCTTAACCCTAAATTGGTGTCATACCAATCACCATGATACATACTTGACAATACCTCTTTCAAATTTATCTGACCATGAATACTATTATAGATCTCTATATATTTATATACTACCATGACTAATAGATAAGGATGATCTATAAGATTATTCCAATAGTGTTTTCTTTAGGTGTTTTATTGATGGGGGAACATACTAATTTTTTAATCCTTATCATTCCATAAAAATAAATGTTGAACTCATGAAAATTTCCCACTTTCTTCTGTATCTCCACATCCTCCATTTTTTATCCATAATCATTACATGGAATTATGTTTGAACACACATTTTATAATGATAATATTTCTCCCCTTCTTATTGATTTCATGGTTCATACCTTGTAAATCCATAAATATCTGATATTTTGAGATCATCAATATAGATTAACTAGAATGATCTTTTTGACTCAACGCATCATCCAACCAGTTAAATTTTCTATGGTGGTAATGTATTGAGAAAACATAATATTTAATAAAATAAAACCATATTATCTGGTGTATATTCTACTCTGATTTTTGAATATATTATTTAAATATTTATGATCAGTATATATGTCAAACCATTCACCATATTAATAATGCCTCCAAATATTAAATTAAAAAATTACCACTACTAACTTCAAATCAAGAGTCATGTGATTTTTATCATGACCCTTTAATTATACTGAGGATTAATCTATGAAAATATAATTATATATAAGAAAACATTAGGATCCTTTTTAATGCACCAATGTAAATCAAAAACACTTCTCCACTATAGGGTATTGTGATAATGAGTGCACTGGACAACCTTCTCATTAGTTCATTAATATTTTCTTCACATTCATTAGTCCAATGGAACATAACAAATTTTTGAGTTAACATGGTTAGTGGATTCTATGTTCATGATAAATTATTCACGATATGGAAATAATTACTAGAAAATCCAACAAATATATGGATCTTAGTCATAGTGGTTAATATAAGATAATATTCATTGACTATTTTATGGATGCACTGATAAACGCTCTCTTGATACTATATTTCACCAAAATGAAACATTTTGTGGCCAAAATTCACACTTGATAATTTTTTTGTACAATGAAACCATCATTATGGTCTTTAGTACAGTCCTTAAGTGATCTTGAGGCTCTTATATTCACTTATAATATATAATAATTCCATCTATAATGACTACAATAAACCACTCTCTTTAATCCCTGAAGAATATACTTATCAAATCATTAAAGATAGTGGTGTAATTAGTAAGACCAAATGGAATCATTATGAATTCATATTTTCCATACCTAAAGTGGAATGTTATCTTTGGTATGTTTTTTGACCTTGACCTGTTAGTATCCAGATAGAAGATCAATATTTGAAAAATATTGAGTTCCTCATAATTGATCAAAGAATTCATCAATATAATGAAAATGATGCTTATTCATGATAAAGATCATGTTAAGATTCTGATATTCACTGAAGTGTAACATTGATCCATCATTATTCTAAAAAAAATATGTGTTCAATAAATAGTATCCCAATTATCTGGATGAATACCAAATAAAAATTTTCTTATAGTTTCTTCTTTAATTCCAACAACTCAATCGGGGATATTCTATGTGGATTAATTGAAATAGGTGTAACAATAGGATGTAGTTCAACGAAAAACATTAATTCATCATTTAAAGGATCTTTAGGACACACTTCTATAAAGACATCATCAAAATCAAATATAATAGGTATATATTTGATGTTGAGTACCTCCCCAACCATTTGTGATAAATACACCCCTTTTATGTGAATCAAAACCCATTAAGGTGATGTAACTTCCATTGGAGTCTCATATTTATCCTCACGCTAGTATACAATGATAAGTTATCTTGAGATATAAAATGTTACTTCCATTACAAATTAATTAATAAGGTATTTATATATATAAAGTCAATCTGTGCCCAAAATCACATCAAATTCAACCATAGAAGAATAACAAAACACAACAAATAGAGGAAGAATAACAATATTTTCATAAACTACATTCCCACAAACCTAAATTGTGGTATATTCATAAAAATGTGATGTTATCCTTATACCATTAATATTTTTTACTTATATTTAAATATCTAATCATTAATTTGTTAATATGATACCCTTATAAAACTATTATGACATAAAAGTGTGGGTAGAACAAGAATAGAATAATACATTAGCAGTTTTAAATTCTATGGTTAGGAAACCTTTCAACACTTATTTATTGCACCATATATCGATAATAGTTATCATATGAGATTTATGTTTTTCTATGGGATTAAGAGATTGATGAAAATGATCATCATCATTAACAATTAGTTTTGATCATGAGTTAGTATAATATTCATACTCCATTCCATTATAGCATTGGAGTGTGGGTGGTGTATTCTTTGGATATTACACTCTATTTACATCATTATTTGTCCTCTTCCCATTACATTGGAATTTTATTTCCTGATGGTATTCTTTAAAACACATAAAACATTTATCAGTCCCCTTAATAATATTTCCTCTATTATTCTTTCCATAATTCTGGCATAAATTAAAATTCAAATTCTACCTTATATAGTTATTGTTATTATAATTTTCTTCTAGTTTGATATTTCTTTTATTATTAATACCAATAGATTTATGGGTGACTCCAATAGCCATTTTGACCATGATTTCCCATATACTATTTCTTTATAGTTACTGAATTCTAATATGGATAAATCCCCTCAGATACATCGTTTTAAGAAACTAAATAATTGGTCAATATTAAATTCTAGTTCAATAATAATACCAAATTTGTGCCTCACAAATCCTTTAAAATTGTACTCATAGGTACTATTATATTCATCAAACTTCTATTTAAGATCAATGAATTCATTCACCGTATTCATATGAATAATAAAAGAAACATACTTAATAAAAAATAATAACCTAAACTCATCCACCTCCATAGAGTTGAATTAATTATGTTTCATAATATTATTGATATTAGTACACTATTGTTATACTTTACCATAAAATTTATAAATATCTAATATATATTTTTCATTTTTCAAGAACTGGATAATAAAAAATATATTTCCAGTGTTACTCACTCATTTCTCAGAAATTCATGGATCATTATACCCACTAAAAGAAGGTGGATGTTTCCTCATGTTTGACTCAATATTTTATTGTTCCCTTATTTACAAAATTGTAATATAAATATAATTATTAGATTGAGAATTTTGTGCAAGAATTAAAATAACATTTCTCATCCCAACTGCAATAACATTTGGTTCCCCTAGAGGAAAATCATCTTATTCTCCGTCACATCCAACATTAATTGGGTTCTTTCTAGTAACATCCATTTTATGAAACCAAATATCATATTATAATAAAAAATAATCATAGTGGAAAATAATATAATCATGAAAATAATTTATACGATGTCTAAATAATGACATCTTATTTTCAATCTATGAAACCTTATGTTTAACCTAGGTCATCTAACGTCATTGTCTATTTAAATACTTCATAATTTCTATTAAATAAAATGTGAATTAACAAAAGAATTTCTCTAGAGAGTGTAAAACTAGGTGTGTAGTAAGGCCCCATTCTTTGTGTATCAAAATGAGGGTACAAATATACTTGACCATATATTTTTGGGGATATTACCCAAAGATTATTCTATTCCAAAACCATGTCAAACTATAGTATTCAGACAAGGAATTGTTTTCAATAAAAAAAATTACTCCTCAATTTACCATAACTAAGGATATTCTCATACATTGTGGCTTATCGTAAGAGTTATCAGTAATGTTTCTTCATCCTTGTTCCCAAAAGTAACTTAAACTTACTCATATACCAACTACAGTGACACAAACATTTCATACATAAATATTTTGTCTTATTTGAAGAATATTCTATATATATCAATACAATACACACTCGAATCATATATTTTTAGTGTATTTCATATAATAGACACATAAACAATTGTTACATAATTTTTTTATGAAATTTATCACTACATTGTTAATAACTATCACCCTTATTAGACATAAAATACTTAATACCTTTCTTCATAACATGAGGAATATAAATAGAAGACAGGGTGAGCTCTGATGATTAGTAAGAGTAAATATATTAGATAAAAATTAATTATCTCAAGTGATCATAAGATAAAAAAATTGAATGATAATATGGGCTTAACAATAGATAGTCATACTAATAAATTTATAGATCATTATCATGAAATATGGTATCAAAATTTATCATTTAATAGACATTAGACATAAGAGTGTGGAATTATCAACAATTAAGGATGACCCACTAGAAGATATCAAAATGATAATACATAATTTTTTGGAATTCGCATAAGTATAGAAAATTATTTCTTTTTTAAGGATTTCTTCCAAGTCTATCATCATGGATTGGGTGTACTCATAATTCTATAATTTCCTTAGTCAATTTTCACTCTCAATACTCTCTTACTAGAAAAAGAATCATACTAAATTTCATTCACTCCCAAATCAAGCCCATATTTTATCATGAGATATCCATATTTACATAATTCATTATAGGTCTATATTATTCTGGATGCACCCATCACATAATGAAAACCATAAATATGTGTTCCATAAGATCATAATACATTCATCATATCATCATATCATAACCTATCAAAAGGATACAGTTTTCATAAGAAAATTCATAATCATAATCACATACTATATAAATAAATAATATGGATGGTAAAATTGGATCATATCCCCAATAAATAATAATAAACTTCAATTTATTTTGTTATATATGATAAATTCTTTTAGAAGAACATTTGAACAATTATTGATGAAAATTCCATTTTAATTTTAAAATCTCTTATGTCATATAAAAAACATTCTTAAATATTTTGTAAATTTTTTTTTTTTGAAAATAAATAAAAATAATATTCAAAATATATTTTCAAATAAAATAGTATTCATGAGGGTAGATAAATCCATTCATGATATGTATGTTAAAATAAAAATTCCTTCCACTTTTTTTGTCAAAAGTCAAAAGGGTATCCTTTAGAATGTAGAAAGAAGATTCATTAAAAATTATTATTGAAATAAAAACATGAGTAAAAATGAATTTCATTAATCTTGGGTGAACAATAAAAAATTTCTTTAAATTTTTTTAATGAAAATTTGGACAAGGAATTAATGATTCCATACCGATGAGATAAGTGAGTTTAGTTTTTCATTAAAAAATCAAACTCTTGAGTACTTAAATAGAGGAAAATTAAAAAAACATGTTTTATATAAATATAATTAGAGTATAAACAAATACATAATATTTAAGAGATATATATCATTCAATTTCATCATCATAAAATTTATGCATAAAAAATATCGATAAAATTAAGATTGTAACATAAAACCCATACCTCAAGTCTATCTTTCTTCATAATAACTCTAACATATTGAATAATAAATTTAAATATTATTATAATTAAAAAATAGAACCATAATCAAACATATAATACCATAAATGGATTTTTTTATAACATCTTATCACCCATTAATTAATAATCACTCATTATCATCATCGTTTTGTATGTTAACTACGATGATTTGTCATGTAAGTCTTGCTTCAGTGGTTATGATCCTTGTACCATGATCACAGTTAATTCATATATATAATTATAATCATGATATAAATATCATATATATTCATTATATATATATATATATATAAATTTATATAAGTCAGTTTTGAGTGATGAATTACATTACTAAATGGAGATTGTAGTCTATAGGTACACACGAGGGATGTTTCCATTTTTCGATGGATGGAATGTAATAATGGTATATATTAATTACCAATTACATGATCATTAATATATAATAAATATTATATATATAGATACAGTAAAACATAATAACCTACCAGTAAATATGGGGATGGAAAATGAATCATATCACTATGTGGTGGAAGTAGTCCACACATATGCACAAGGAATACATTTATCTCCCATTTGAAGACTAATAAGTTGTAAATGGTTGTAAAATCATCATAATAGAATCTTAGTATATTGATGATACTAGATTAATCATTTTTTTATGGATAACATAAGTTTATAGTAATTATTAGTGGAATAAAATTGAAATATCTTGATTAATATCTATACCTCCTTATTCAAAGACATAATTTGGATAACTCAATAAATCATGAAGGATTAGTCTTCAGGGAAGACTATATTATCTATTATAAAGGGAAATAATCTTGGAATGTTTTTGAGAAGTTATTTTCTGATCTAAAATTTTCATATTGTTTGTATAAGGGGGTGAAGAAGTTCCATTTTATTATTGAGGGGAGGGACACATAAAAAATTTCAGAAAATATTTTAATGATATAAGGCCAATTTAAAGGGATCGTAACTCCTAATGTCCAGGTATTCAATGTAAGTATCACATAAGGTTGTAGGGTATTCAAAAAATGCGAATTGTATTGATTTGGGTGGAAATAATGTAGGACCATAGAACACCCTAAGAGGGGAGGGTTGAATCAGGGTGTCAAATTTTTCCTTTATAATAATGGATCTTGTTCCCATGTTGGTGGAAACTTCTAAAACTTATCTGATGGAATCATGAAGTTGTTAAACATTCACATCTAGGGATACAATATAACTGTTTTACTATTTTTTACACTAAAGAATATTAAAATAAGTATAAACTGACAATTTTTCGGTCGTACCAAAATTCACCATGCTTTACTAGTTATTATGAAGTATAGAAGATATGACATAGTCACTCTATGCCCAGTACAATGACTTAACATGAAATATAAGGCTATAAAAATACCTCCCTAAGAACACTTATATCATCTCCCCCTATCTCACTACCTTGGATAAATTATTACTCAGTCTATTTAATTGAATGTTGAAATAGTTGATTGGGTGTTTAGGACTTTGTCCCTGATTAAAATGAGACACTTATTGCACTATATCACATAGTTGATTCACTTGAAAGCTCTGTTCAATTAAACTAGATGTTCAACAGTAATTTTTGTAAAATTTCTAGACTTTTTGAAACCCCCTTTATGTTTCAATGAATTATCAATGTTCATGAACCCACACACTTTATTGAATTTCCCTACCTTCTTGAATCCCCCACCCATCGTGAAACACTAATTCCATATGAAACTATCAGTATTCATGAAACTACCTTTTCTAAAAATCCTTAGCATTAGTTGAGACTTTATCATCCTTTTCACAATTGTAAAGACCCAAAAAATTCAATGAAATTTTTTTCTTAATTTTCTTGGCAATTTTACAAGAACGCAGTTTCTGACAGAATCTGATTCTGAGGCCCGGTGTGCCCGGAATCATTTTCCGAAGTTTGGCTTGGGTCCATTCAGTGAACGAACGAGCGAATTTTTATAACTTTTGAACCGGTGCTCGGAATTGAATTCCAAGGGCACTGATGGAATCGCAGCACCAATATTTTCTTAGAAACGCCATTTCCGGAGTTGCGTTTGCTCAGGTGTGGTTTTTAATTGTTGAGGTTAAGTTAAGAAAATAAAATAAAGTGGTGCAACGACTTTATTTTATTTCACTTAAAGCCACTTAAAGCCACTTAATCTAAGTTGAAGTGGATAGGGTGGAACCCAAAATATCCTACCCTCTTGGTAGGATATTTTTGAGGTGGGGCCCGCACGAGCCCCACCATTTCTTTTCCTCTAAGTAACGCACCCACGAAAACCCCTTTTAAATGAAAGTCAACCGGTGCGTTTTCTTAATTTCTAAACGCCCCAATTAATTGGGTAGTTAAGTCGTTACCATTAATTCATCAAATTAATGGTTCGTTTCTTAACTTTGTTTTTCAAATTGTTGGCATAAGAATAAAATAAGACCAATGTATGTTTTTCTTGGGTGTGGCTTGTTGAGAGGATTTGGAGAAACTCTATCTTCATCCTCCTTCGTGAAGAATGCGGAGAACACGAAGAACACGAAAAACGCATCATCACTGACGAAGAACCCCGAACCCTCGGAGATCGACGACATGACGCCGTATACCACGACGCCGACGATTCTCCTCCCGCGACGTTCTTCTGCGATGTTCCTTCCCCACGACAATCTTCGATCAAAAATCGATTGAGGTAGGGGATTGCGGCCCTTTTATTGTTTTTCCTTTGTGGATTATATCCTCAACATGGATTTAATTGGTGCAATTAAATCGGTGTGTTTTTATTCCTTAGAGATCATCGATGCGACGCCGTGTACCGCAACGACAGCGACGCCCCCTTCCGCGACGTGATGATCCTCTCCTTCCGCGACGGTCAATTCCGCGACGAACTCACGTTCGATGACAATGACGAGGTAGGGGTTGATTATTTTAAATCCTTGTGATTTATACATGTGGCGTTGATTAAATAATTTTTGAGAGACTTTTAGAAACCGCTAACACGGTGGGTGCGGACCAATGAACAAGTCCGAACCCACCGCCCTTTCGTTCTCGGTGTGCGAAATGGCGGACGACGACAAAGCAAGACGCACAGGTGATGCAAGGTCCTCGCAGTGAAGAACGGACCCCGGGAGGACCTTTGGCGAAGACGACATGAATATCCGACCACCGGAACTCATCCGGTGGTCCGCGGAGCAACTCGCTGTCATGCAACACTAGCACGGTGGAGCCAGCGGCGGAAGGCGGTGGCGCCCGGCGCGCCGCTGTGGTGAACCGCCACGGCTTCAGCCGCGGCGGCGGGCCGGCCGTCCCACGACCGCGCGGGACCGGCGAAGGACGGGATGTGTCCAGCTGTCGCGTCCGCTGGCAAGGGCGGCCCCAGGCGGGGCCGCGACTTCTTCACGCGGGAGCAGCCCCCCCCCCCCCCCCCCCCCCCCCCGCCCGCGGATCGGCCGTAATAGCCGATCCGACCCCCTGGCCAACCGGCCAGCCGGGTCGGGTCAACCCGGTTCGGGCCGACCCAGGGGGGTTGGGCTGGGTCGGTCCGGGCCCAGACCCCCCGTTTTCAGAGCTTTTCGGTCTTTTGCTCATAACTTGAGCTGCGGGCCTCCGATCGAAGCACTATCAGCGGCGATATGATCCTTGGAACGAGACGGTTCTTTCGTTATATCGCACTCAAGGTTTCAAAATACTTTGGGTTTGGCCAAGTTGGTTCGTACACGAAACCAACCGGGCCCTCGGAGTGGAAACACTTATATCTTGAGCTCCGGACGTCCGATTGACGTGTCGTCAGCTTTGATGGATTCCTCTAAGTGAGATGGAATTTTTGGATTACTCCGCCCGAGGTTTGGACATAGGTGGAGTACGGTCGGGTTGGTTTTTCTTTTAAAACCAACCGGGCCCCTGGAACGAAAAAGTCAATAACTCTCAGACCGGGCGTCCGATTGATGCGATGTCTACGACGTTGAGTTCCTATTGTCGATACGGAACTTTTGGATACATCAACTCTGGGCTATGTGTCAGTTGATGTATCAGAATCTAGGCTCGTGGAGCGGACCCTTTTGAACGAGCTTGCTGTGTACGGGAACCCTAGTGCTGGTTGCGACTGCGACAACGATGACTGTGCAGAGATCCTCAGTGGATTCGACGATGACTACAACACTCAGCGATCCTTTGTGGATTAGTGCTACAGATCCTGTGTGGGTCCGATCCTGTGTGGGTCTTTGCATGGGTTAGTTACCTATCAATCCTATGTGGGTCAGATCCTTTGTGGGTCATTGCGGGGGTTAGTTACCTATCGATCCTTTGTGGGTCAGATCCTTTGTGGGTCATTGCGGGGGTTAGTACCTATTGATCCTTTGTGGGTCCAACAGCTTAGATGAATCAGTGGAAATATCTGATCATCTCTATCATCATACAAAGAAGTATTCCTGTGTCAGCTGAATCCTATTTTTCTTTCCTATGTGGAATGTGTTGCGCTATCCTGTGTGGATTTACGTTTTTCTTTCCTGTGTGGACTGGGTTGTACTTGGGCTCGGATGTTGGAGCCGAACGAGAATTGATGACTTAGGTATATGTATGGGCATATACCTAAGAAGTGTCGGATGTTACTTCATGATTGTATCTTTCCTTTGTGGATTATCCTTTGTGGATTATGGGAGACCTTCGGGGGTCTCGGGGTCCCTACTGAGTAGCTTATTCTCACCCCTGCACGGGCTATTCCTGTACTACATTGTGTTGGTTGCAGATGACGGACATCGCTGATCGTGGTTGAGGCTTGCGGAGCAGGACGGTACCTGGAGGTGGACCACTGGGCGGGACGTACTCGGAGCAGTCGGATGGACCTGAGGAGCAGTGGAGGCTATCTATACCCACCCTTCAGGTGGGATTTCTAGTGGACAGCTCAACGATGCGGATTTACTTTTCAGTTGTTGTTTTCCCTTCCATTTGTACTTTACTTTCAGTTTGGGTTTATATACTGACCCACTTACTTTTCCGCACTTACTGTTGAACTTAGTTTTTACTTAGTGTTTACTTCTAGCTGCTTGCTTGCTCTGTGGTGTTTGTTTTCTTCACAAAGGCAATGCCTTGCCTTTTAGTGGAATTTACGCCTTGGTGATAGTCACCAGCCCCTGGCCTATGAAAGGCGGTCTTGGGGTAGTCACGACATGGGCCCCGAGGACGGGTCGTGACAAATTGGTATCAAAGGAGTTCGGTTCTACCGCAGAACTTGGGACTCTGATCTTTTCTATGTGAAGCAATAGTGTTAAGCGTATTGGGTGTGGTTATCAGTTTAGGGATTCCAGTGTTGGTGTGGCGGCCGACGTATCCGTACACCAGGACCCTGACTTCTGATTTCCAACTTAATGCACGAAAACATTGATTGCATGTGTGTTTCAAGTTTTCTCTGCAGCTCACCATGTATACTGTTCTAACCATGGTGCACCTGTTTCATTTTCAGGATGGACCCATGACGGCAGCCAGCTAGGGTTCCGAGAGTTGAGCGTGACGATAGCCCACTGAGCGACGAGGCCTCGGTACAGGGCCCTTTGACAGCAGAGGCACCGGCGGTACCTCTACCCGCTGAGCCACCGATGCTTCCAGCCCCAGACGCTGACGATGCACATTGCCTTAGTGCACTGTACGAGTTCCAGTGCCAGTGACCGCCCTGGTTCCGCAGGGAGACAGACCCCCCTGGCAGCTGAGGACTGGATGGAGGCAGTGGTACGAGTTTTCCGGTTAGTGAGGACACCAGCAGACCTCATGGTGATCCTCGCAGCAAGCCCCCTACACGCGGCAGCGGGCCGATGGTGGAGCTTGATGCTCCAGGTGCACGATGAGGCATCTCTTATCTGGATGGACTTTGAGAGCCTCTTCCACTCGGAGTTCGTCCCAGCCACCCTCTGTGCGGTGCGCATCCAGGAAATTCTTCAGTTGCGGTAGGGCAGCTTGATGGTCGCCCAGTACTCGGCGAGATTTACCGATCTCTCATGCTACTCGACAGACATGGTACGAGACCCATTATTTCGGGCCTGGAGCATTGAGCATGGATTGAGACATGAGATCAGGGCATCGCTGATCTCCCTCAGCATTCCAACTCAGGAAGAAGTACTGGAGCGAGCCCTTTTGATCGAGAGCTTTCTTGCTGAGCCTTCATCAGCGCCGAGACCTACTGCGGGGCGGCATGTAGTAGAGTCTTCTGCAGTAGGCAGTCGATGGATGACTCATGGGTCCAGGCAGACCATACCCTCAGGCAGACGACCTCAGGACACTGGCTCAGCAGTGCGGGGCACACAGCACGAAGCCAGTCTTTCGAGAGGCAGGCAGTGCTACAAATGCGGCGGGCAGGGCCACATGGCTCGTGACTGCCCGACCCACCGTGCCGAGGAGCAGCAGATGGTTAAGGGGCCACCCAGGAAGAGGCAGAGGGTCGACTGTGGCGGTCCGCAGGGATTAGGCGGACCAGGCAGAGGAGCTGGCCGAGCAGCAGGTGGTGGGCGACGCTTTGAGGCTCTACCACCACCACCACTAGGAGTTCCACCCCGGCCACCAGGAGCTGGAGGGCAGAGACAGGCATAGCTCCAGGCAGCGGAGGCCTATGACCACGGTGCGCCCGAGATGATTTTAGGAATTATATGTGTCTATTCCACCCTTTCTGCAGTTCTTATAGACACAGGAGCGAGTCACTCTTTCATAACTGCTGCCCTTGTTCGGAGCTCGGAGATTCCGACAGAGCTTTTGGCTCGATGCTTACGGCTAGAGACTCCTACGGGAGAAGACTCGATGATTACGCACTGGTTCCGGCAGTGTGAGCTTACTCTAGGAGGCAAGAGCATCGGCTGGGATCTTCTTGTAGCAGCGTCGAGGCCTTACGATGCCATCTTGGTCATGGATTGGTTATCTACAGTCAATGCTTAGATTGACTGTATTAGGCGCAAGATGCGATGTGTACGCACCGACGGGAGTAGGTTCACCTTCACCGGCGAGAAGGGAGCCTTCACAAAACAGGATGGACTCTTGCAGAGGAGAGTACAACCCATTACTCATCAGTTGGATAGCCTCATCCTAGGTGCAGTTGACGTGCGGAGTCCTAGTTTTCCTATATTGGTGGATCAGTATGCGGACGTCTTTCCTGATGACGTTCCAGGACTACCTCCTCATAGAGAGGTAGACTTTTATATTGACATGTACCCCAGGACTGCCCTGATATCGACTCCAGCATATCGGATGGCCCCCGCTATGTTTCGAGAGATACGGGTACAGTTGGAGGACTTGCAAGGCAAGGGATTCATCTGATCCAGTGTTTCACCCTGGGCTTCCCTGATACTGTTCGCCAAGACGGCAGACATGAGCTTGCGACTTTGTGTCGACTATCGTCGCCTGAACCAGGTGATAGTGAGGAACAAGTATCCGCTACCGAGGATTGATGACCTCTTCGATTAGCTCAAGGGAGCATGGTGGTTCTCGAAGATAGACCTTAGGTCAAGCTATCATCGGCTCAGAGTTCGGGATGAGGACGTGCAGAAGACGATCTTCAGGTGTCGGTATGGCCACTATGAGTTCCTGGTTATTCCATTTGGCGTAACCAATGCTCCGGCAGTGTTCATGGGCCTCATGAATAGGATCTTTCAGCCATACCTCGATCGATTTGTCGTGGTCTTCATTGACTACATTTTGATATACTCGACAACTGAGGAGGAGCACGCCTACCACTTGCGTGTTGTACTAGACACACTCCAAGAGCAACAGCTTTATGGAAAGCTCTCGAAGTGTCAGTTCTGGATACACGAGGTCCACTTCTTGGGGCACGTCATCTCTGAGGAGGGAGTTGCAGTAGATCCTACGAAGATCGAGGCAGTGCTAGCTTGGGAGCTACCTAAGATCGTGATGGAGGTGCGGAGTTTCTTGGGACTAGCTGGATACTACCAGAGATTTGTACCAAACTTCTCCAGAGTTGCGGCACCACTATCAGCTTTGATGAAGATGGGGAAACCCTTTGTGTGGTCAGATAGATGTCAGTAGAGCTTCCAGGAGCTGAGACAGAGATTGACCAGTGCAGCTATCTTGAGGTTTCCGGAGGAGGGAGTAGGGTACGTAGTTTACTGCGATGCATCAGGGACCGGACTCGGATGTGTCCTGATGCAGGAGTGGGCAGTGATCGCCTATGGATCATGTCAGTCGAGGTCGCATGAGCAGAACTACGCTACCCATGACCTGGGGTTAGCAGTAGTGGTATTCGCTCTAAATACATGGCGACACTATCTGATGGGTGATCGCTTTACAGTCTTTTATGACCATTAGAGTCTCAGGTACATCTTTTCTCAGAAGGACTTGAACCTGAGACAGAGGCGATGGCTCGAGTTCCTCCAGGACTATGACTTTGAGATAGTCTATAATCCTGGGAAGGGGAACGTGGTAGCCGATGCTCTCAGCAGGAGGACGTGCATTCAACTACTTGAGGAGGCGACAGAGTAGCTGGATGCCTTGTAGATGTCCTTCATGGATAGAGATGGAGCAGCTTTCCTTCAGTCTCTCACAGTCACCCCTCCACTACTGCAGCGGGTCAGAGAGGCACATCGTGGGGACACTGACTGTGAGACGCAGTGTGCACAGATATCCTCAGGACAGGAACCTGATGGTTTCTCCTTTAGAGCAGAGCACGACGTCCTTTTCAGAGGACGTACCATGGTACAAGTTTCTTTACGGGAGGAGGTGCTGAGAGAGTTTCACACTTCTCCTTTGGTAGTACATCCTGGAGTGGCGAAGTTGTACCAGGACCTCATACGACAACACTGGTGGCCAGGCATGAAGAAGGATGTGGTAGAGTTCGTTTCTCGATGCCTCACCTGCCAGCAGGTGAAGGTAGAGCATCAGGTACCAGCAGGCTTGGTACAGCCCTTGGAGGTCTCGGAGTGGAAGTGGGACGGGATATTAATGGACTTCGTGACTAGACTTCCACACACTTCAAGAGGTCAGGACTCCATTTGGGTGATTATCAACAGACTCACCAAGTCAGCTCACTTCTTACCCATCAGAGAGAAGGGATCAGTGGAGAGCTTGAGGCGTCTCTATGTTCAGGAGATTGTACGACTTCACAGTGTGCCATCATCTATCATCTCTAATTGAGATGCTCGCTTTACTTCCCGGCATTGGAAGGGGTTGCAGGAGGCGTTCGGGACACATCTACGTCTGAGCACTGCCTTTCACCCTCAGATGGATGGTCTGACGGAGAGGACCATTCAGACTCTCGAGGACATGCTCCTCTCATGTGTTCTCGGCTTTGGTCGCAGCTAGGAGGACCACCTACCCTTGGTGGAGTTTGCGTACAACAACAGCTACCACTCCACCATCGGGATGGCACCATACGAGGCATTGTACGGCCGGACTTGCAGATCTCCTTTATGCTGGCAGACCCTGTGGAGTCACAACTGGTGGGACTGGAGATGGTCCAGGCCACGAAAGAGAAGGTCCAGGTCATCCAGGAGCGGATGAGGACAGCTCAGAGCCGGCAAAAGTCTTATGCTGACTGAAGGCAGAGGCCACTAGAGTTCAAGGATGGCGACCACGTCTTCTTGCGTGTCTCACCTAGACGTGGATTACGAATATTTGGATGAGGCGGCAAGTTGTCTCCATGCTTCATCGGACCATTCCAGGTCCTCAACAGGATTGGCGAGGTGGATTATCATCTGGATCTACCACCTCAGTTGCACCGAGTACACGACGTCTTCCACGTATCCTAGCTGAGATGATACGTGCATGACCCAACGCACATCATTTATCATGGGGAGCTGGACGTTGATTATAGGGAGACGTTTGCGGAGGTCCCTTTGGAGATTGAGGATCGACAGGAGCGGGTCCTACGTGGATGGTCGATTCCTCTAGTGTGCATCAGATGGCAGCACGGGAACCTCCATGAGAGCACTTGGGAGTGGGAGGCTCAGATGCCTGCTCAGTACCCACTTTTGTTTCCCTAGTTTATGATGTATCTTTACAGGGACGTAAATCCCTGAGGTGGGAGTGATGTAAAGACCCGTAAAATTCAAGGAAATTTTTTTCTTAATTTTCTTGGGAATTTTAAAAGAACGTAGTTTCTGATGGCACCTGATTCCGAGTCCCGGTGCGCCCGGAATCATTTTCCGAAGTTTGGATCGGGTATGTTCAATGAACGAACGAGTGGGTTTTTCGAACTTTTGAATCGGTGCTCGGAATCGAATTTTGAGGGCACCGATGGAATCACAGCTCCAGTATTTGCTTAGAAATTCCATTTCCGGAGTTGCGTTTTCTCAGGTGTGGTTTTTAATTTTTGGGGTTAAGTTAAGAAAATAAAATAAAGTGGTGCGACAACTTTATTTTATTTCACTTAAAGCCACTTAAATCCACTTAAAGAAACTTAAGCTAAGTTGAAGCGGATAGGGTGGAACCCAAAATATCCTACCCTTTTGGAAGGATATTTGTGAGGTGGGGCCCGCACGAGCCCCACCGTTTCTTTTCCTCTAAGTAATGCACCCGCAAAAACCCATTTTAAATGAAAGTCAACCGGTGCGTTTTCTTAATTTACAAATGCCCCAATTAATTGGGAAGTAAAGTCGTTACCATTAATTCATAGAATTAATGGTTTGTTTCTTAACTTTGTTTTTCAAATTTTTGGCATAAGAATAAAATAAGACCAATGCATGTTTTTCTTGGGTGTGGCTTGTCGAGAGGATTTGGAGAAACTCTATCTTCATCCTCCTACGCGAAGAACGCGAAGAACGTGAAGAATGCGAAGAACACATCGTCGCCGATGAAGAACGCCGAACCCTCGGAGATCGACGATGCGACGCCGTGTACCACGACACCGACGATTCTCCTCCCGTGACGTTCTTCTGCGACGTTCCTTCCCCGCGACAATATTCGATCAACAATCGATTGAGGTAGGGGATTGCGGCCCTTTTATTTTTTTTCCTTTGTGGATTATATCCTCAACATGGATTTAATTGGTGTAATTAAATAGGTGTGTTTTTAACCCTCGGAGATCGTCGATGCGACGCCGTGTACCGCAACGACAGCGACGCCCCTTTCCGCGACGCGACGATCCTCTCCTTCCGTGATGGTCAATTCCGCGACGAACTCACGTTCGACGACAACGACGAGGTAGGGGTTGATTCTTTTAAATCCCTGTGATTTATACCCGTGGCGTTGATTAAATAATTGTTGAGAGACTCTTAAAAACCGCTAACGCGGTGGGTGAGGACCAACGAACAAGTCCGAACCCACCTCCCTTTTGTTCTCGGTGTGCGAAATGGCGGACGACGACAAAGCAGGCCGCACGGGCGATGTGAGGTCTTTGCAGTGAAGAACGGACACCAAGAGGACATTTGGCGAAGACGACGTGAATTTCCGACTACCGGAACACATTCGATGGTCCGCGGAGCAACCCGCCGGCGCGCCACACCGACACGGCGGCGAAAGGCGGCGGCGCCCGGCGCACCGCCGTGCTGAACCACCGCGGCTGAAGCCGCGGTGGCGGGCCGGCAGTCCCGCAACCGCGTGGGACCGGCAAAGGACGGGACGCGGTCGGCTGCCGCGTCCACAGGCAAGGATGGCCCCACGCGAGGCTGCGACTTCTTCACGCGGGGGCAGCGCCCCCCCCCCCCACCCGCGGCCCGACCGTAATAGCCGAGCCGACCCGCTGGCCAACCAGCCAGCCGGGTCGCAACCAGGCCGGGCCAGGTCGCGCCCAGCTGGGTCGGAACCGGACTCAGGTTGGGTCGAACCGGTTTGGGCCGACCCAGGGGGGTTGGTCCGGGTCAGTCCAGGCACAGACCCCCTGTTTTCAGACCTTTTCGGTCTTTTTCTTATAACTTGAGTTGTGGGCCTCCGATCGATGCACCATCAGCAGCGATGTGATCCTTGGATCGAGACGGTCATTTCTGTATATCGCACTCAAGGTTTCGGAATACTTTGGGTTTGGCCGGGTTGGTTCGTACACGAAACCAACCGGGCCCTCGGAGCGGAAACGCTTATATCTTGAGCTCCGGACGTCCGATTGACGTGGCGTTGACTTTGATGGATTCCTCTAAGTGAGAAAGATCTTTTGGATTACTCCGCCCGTGGTTTGGACGCAGGTGGAGTACGGTCGGGTTGGTTTTTCTTTTAAAAACCAACAGGGCCCCTGGAACAAAAAAGTCAATAACTCTCAGACAGGGTGTCTGATTAACGTGCCGTCTACGACGTTGAGTTCCTGTTGTCAATATGGAAATTTTGGATACATCAACTCTGGGCTATGTGTTAGTTGAGGTATCCACCTCTCGGCTCGTGGAGCGGACCCTTCCGAACAAGCTTGCTGTGTGCGGGAACCCTAGTGCTGGCTGCGACTGCGACTGCGACTGCGATGACGACGACTGTGCAAAGATCTCTAGTGGATTCGACAACGACTATAGCACTCAGCGATCCTTTTTGGATCAGTGCTATAGATCATGTGTGGGTCTGATCCTGTGTGGGTCTTTGCGGGGGTTAGTTACCTATCGATCCTGTGTGGGTCAGATCCTTTGTGGGTCATTTAGGGGGTTAGTTATCTATCGATCCTGTGTGGGCCAGATCCTTTGTGGGTCATTGCGGGGGTTAGTACCTATTGATCCTTTGTGGGTCCGACGGCTTAGATGAATCGGTGGCAATATATGATCATCTCTATCATCATACAAAGAAGTATTCCTGTGTGAGCTGAATCCTGTTTTGCTTTACTATGTGGATTGTGTTGAGCTATCCTGTATGGATTTACGTTTTTCTTTCCTGTGTGGACTGGGTTGTAATTGGGCTCAGATGTTGGAGCCGAACTAGAATTGAAGACTTAGGTATATGTATGGGCATATACCCAAGCAGTGTCGGATGTTACTTCGTGATTGTATCTTTCCTTTGTGGATTATCCTTTGTGGATTACGGGAGACCTTAAGGGGTCTCAGGGTCCCTACTGAGTAGCTTATACTCACCCCTGCACGGGCTATGCCCGCACTACGTTGTGTTGGTTGCAGATGACGGACAGCGCAGATCGTGGTTGAGGTTTGTGGAGCTGGACGGTACCTGGAGGTGGACCACTAGGTGGGACGTACTCGGAGCGGTCGGCTAGAACCGAGGAGAAGTGGAGGCTATCTGTACCCACCCTTCAGGTGCGATTTCCAATGGATAGCTCGACGATGCGGCTTTACTTTTCAGTTGTAGTTTTCCCTTCCAGTTTTACTTTACTTTCAGTTTGGGTTTTTATACTGACCCACTTACTTTTCCGCACTTACTATTGTACTCAGTTTTTACTTAGTGTTTACTTCTAGCTGCTTGCTTTCTCTGTGGTGTTTGTTTTCTTTATAAAGGCAATGTCTTCCCTTTTAGCGGGATTTACACCTTGGTGCTAGTAGCCAGCCCCTGGCCTATGGAAGGCGGATTTGGGGAAGTCACGGCATGGGACCCAAGGACGGGTCGTGACAACAATGCTCAAGATCGAAAATAATTCTTGATTCACAAAGATACCATCCTTCATGAATTCTGTGTGATTCACCCTTTTCTTAATCCCCTCTTGTTTTCAAATGAGGTATGTCCACCTATTTATAGAAATTTACATTCATGAAGAACACAAGCTCCTAGAAGACATTTAACAAAACCCTTTTATCATATTAATGAATTTCATTTATTCATGAAGCTCCAATTATATTTTACCTATTAATTATCCTTCTCATGGTTAGGGTGATTTTACCATCACCCATTGAACATTCATGAAGCATCTCACAATCGTGAGAACATCGTCATTCCATTGTGCTTTCATGAAGCCTTGTACCTTTTAGAAAACCTAATCTTGTTAAACCCAACCTTAGATAAACCCATTATTTTTTAAACTCATTCCATTTACAAGTTCATTAAAAGTCAATCGAGTAAATCCACATTTCAAAAAGCATTCTCCTTCCTCCTCAGTTTTGTGCTCTAAAAATTTTGTAGACACTGCAAAATGACATCTCCTTCAACACTAAATCTGTATTTCCCATAGGATATATTACCTTGAAAATTCCATGATCAACCATAGTGTGGATTGTCAAAAAAACACAAACCACACTCTATTTACATATAATAAGAAGACTTGGTTCCAAAAATCCCTCCCTTTGTGTTCGTTGAAAATATGTAGAAAAATATAATAAAGAACTACACTTAAACCAAAACATGATAATCATAAAATATCTCATCCATCACTCCAAGTATACAAGAGAAAATCTTGTTATAGAAAAAAATAGTTTAAAAATAAAATTTCATGCCACCGAAGACCACCAAACAATCTTGCCAACCATTCCTTTAAACCTAATAATAAATCATTAAATTCAACATTCAAATTATCTCCCCCATTTTCAATAATCCTAAAGAAATGGTATGTAAACATTTTTTCTCAATAACATAATCCCCATGGATCGTATCTCCCTCATAGAATTTCATCACATCCACAATCATATTAAAATTATTAACACAACTCGGGAGAGGGGAACAACCATAACCTCCACATGCATTGGGATGTGGATGAACATCAGGGTTCAACCGATGTTTCGCGAACATATGTACTTCCAACATCTTAGTCAGAATGTTGTCCACCCATTCATCAATTAATAAATTCCCTATTTTGATCACAACTTTTTCTAATTTTTCATTTATAAATTGATATATGATCTCAATATGTTTTTATTAGTGTATTGAACTTGATTCTTCATTTGATCGACCTCAGTCTTGTTGTCACATGAAATATCCATCATCTATTTCACCTTATCACCCATATCAGTTATTTTTTTCTTCATCTATAATAGTTTAGTTAATGAATTTGTAATGGATATATAATCTTATTCAGTTTTACTAAGAGAAGTTATTTATTGTTTCTTTCTCAACCATCCTATAAAATTGTTTCCAATTAAGAACACTCCACAACATGTGGACTTTCAATCTATCTCATATATAACATATGTATCATCATAGAGTGATGAAAATTCATTATCCATTCCTATTGAAATTTATATTCCAAAATTGAGAGTTCCTTGAATATAACATATTATTGTTTTAATGGATGAAAAATGATATTCCTTTGAATTACATTGGAAGAGTCTAACTAAAAATGTTGCAAAAATAATATGTGGCCTTGTTTTAGTATAGTTTAATAAAATTACAATGATCATTTTTACATGGTGGGATCCACATATTTCCCATCTTCATGATTTCGACGTTTTTTCCAATACCTGATCAGAGTCGACATTAGTTTTGAGTCATGCATGTTGAAATTTTTCAACATCTCACTTGCATTTTTTGGCATGAGAAATAAAGGTATAATCCTTCCTCTAAAAAACCTATATCCCTAAAGAAATATTTTAATTCACCTATCCTAGAAATTTAAAATTCATATTTTGGGTGATTATAAAATTATTCCATTGATACATTCCTTCTTCCCCCAAAACAAATAGCATACACATACACAAGCTATATAGATCGATCTTTTTTTGAATTATTCACATAGAGATTATAGTTGATACCTCCTATTTAAAATTCAATATTATTCATATAAAAATCCTATTAATAATACCATGATCATGGAGTCTGAAATATACTATAGAGTCTTATTTAATCTAAAAACTTTTATCTCATCATTTAGAATCAGAAATCCTATTGGTTATTCAATGTACACTTCTTCTTCAAGAACACCATTTATGAATTCTGTTTTGAAATCCATCTAATGAATTTCGTACCCTACTTGAATTTCCATATCAAGGAAGATCCATATTGACTCGCCTAAAGGTACTACAAACAAACTTTCACCAACATCAACACCTTTATTCTATGCATAGCCTTTTAACACCTAGCGTGCCTTTTTTCTGACCACATTTCCATGTTCGTCGAGTTTTTTTAAGATCCACTTTTTTCCAATAAAATTTTTATTTACGAGTCTCCTAATAATATCCCATGTATAGTTCTTTTCAATATGATCTAGTTATTCATTCATGGACTCAACCTATGATTCATCCTTTGATGCTTCTTCAAATGAGGTTGGTTCTAAAATTGATATAAAGATAAAATATGATCCATTCCTCATTCTCCTTGTATGTATTAGTGTGGTACAATCCTCAATGTTGTTGAATTGATCAATTTATGATATTTTATTTATCATATGTGGTTCTTATAAATTTCTTCAACAATATTTTCTTCTTCTGATTCTTCTTCTGAATCATCATCATTTTGTGAGTCGTGAATTATTTTTCTATTCTTCAACAATTTCTACAATTTAATGTTTCCCCTGTTCACTTTCTTCTTCACATTCAATCATATTAACATATGATATGCCTGACATATTTGTGGTTTTATCATCAATGATATTGACATCCCTAAATTCCAAAATCTTTATGAGATGATAATTGTAACATATTTAGGATTTACTCTTTTTTAAATGTCCATAAAATATTCCCTCTTTTGTAGCATCACCATACATCCCCCGATTTCCTTCTTTGTTTTAGATGAAACATTTAATTCTAAAAACACAAAAATATTTTATAGAGGGATTACTTTCATACCATATCTCATATGGTATCTTGGTTTCTCCTATAAAATCCATTTTTTATTTTTACTGTACAACACTACTTGAACAACCTCTTTCCTGTAACAATGAGAAACACGAATCTCAATCATCATAGTTCTAGCCATATTTTTTCACATGCGATTTCTATGTTCAATGAACCAATTTTTTTAGTGGTTTTCATTGAAGACACCTCATTATTTATCCCATGTTTTTTGGGAAATTTTCAAACTCATCTAATGTGTATTCTCTTCCATTGTCAGATCGTATATTCTTAATTATGTGGATAGTTTCTTTCTCATCTCTTTTATGATAACTCCTCATGAAATCAATCACTTTTAATTTTCAATAAATAGACATTACACAAACCATTATACTATTATCATCCATAAAAATAATGAATGACCTCTCCCCATATGTGTTATCCACATTCATATGACCAAAAATGTCTATGTGGATGAAATTAAGAAGATTTGATGCCCTTTTTTATATTTGATATGAACTTCTGCCTATGTTTACTCACATGCATGCATCACATTTAATTTATTGATCATACTATAGATTGGTAATTTGGAAAATTATCTCATGAAAATATATGCATTTCATGGTTAGATGATTAATGTGACCCAACCTCAAGTTCCACTGGTTTTTTTCCTCTTCAATTGTTATGTTAAAAATGATCTCATTATTATCATCAGATTATAAATTTTCATCTATTCTGTATCCTTTAATGATATAATTACCAATCATTCCTTTCAAGGTTCACCCCTTCTAATAAAATGTAACTATTAGCCCTAATTTATAGAGTTGATTCAAACTTAGTAGATTATGACGCATCCAGTCTATATAAAGAACATTAGTTTTCCTTAGCTAATAATTTTATAATTTTATATTTCTACTTTCATTGATCTTTAAATCACCATCATTACCAAATCATACTATTCCATAAACACTTTTCTTAACATTATTCTGAAAACCATCATTCCTTATCACTTGGGATGTGTATTAGATCTCAAGACTCTGGGTGTTATTGTTCTTTGTAGATTTGATTGTTATTTGTACAATATGGGATTTCTTAATTTTATTCTTTTCCTTCCATGAGATTCCTAATTGAATAGAGGAAAAATATTTCAATTCCCATCTGCTTTCGAACTACATAGGTTCATCATACTTATATTCTTCTTCCATAAATGAATACTTATTTTCATGAGCAATTATTCTTGGTCATTGGGTTTTGACTTGCATCAAAGTTATCTAGTTATTTTCCATACCATTCATACTCCTACAATGAATATATTATTGACCATAGTTAGAATAGTGAAAACAATATCTATAGAAAATATTTATTCTATATGGTTTGTTACTTGTTCTTATTCTCTTTTTTTGACTTTCAGGTGCTTCCCCATTCAGATAGCTCCTTTCCTCATCATAGTAATTCATGGTATGGCCTAGAAATCCATATAATTAACACTTAATAAGGGGGAAAATATTCTCACTTCTATTCCACTACATGTCACCTAATTTCTTAAAGGTATTTTATCGGTGACACTCTATGGATATTTGATCATTACCTTCTACTCTATTTTATGTTAGGTTTGAATCTATCTTTGTTTGGACATCAGGAACTTTTGTGATATGTCTAAATTTCTACTTCCCTTTATTTTGGATCATTACATTTCCATCCTTTGATGTTCCTACATCGTAGCTAATTCCACTTTTTACTATACGTGTGGATCACTAATAATTTAAGGAATTTTTTACTTCTTCAAAACCACATTTATATATTTATAGTATCTTTGCATATGAAAGTATTAAAAACAATATTTTATTCATTTTTCCCTTGATTTTGATTTAATTTCTTATTTACTCCTTAGAGTAACAACTTCTTCTTCATGTCCTTCAACTAACTTATCCTTTTCATCTAGTCTCTTTTTAAGGTAATTGATGACTTTTTATATATCTTCAATATTGAGTATGAACTCCACAAACTCTTCCAAGAATTAAGAAGTTGATATGTTTTCTTCTGCCTCTCCTTACAATTTAACAATCTATGATTTATGATTCTCAACATACTCTAATGACTCTTTCATCGCAACTCCAATATTTCTATTTTTCTTTCTTTAAATGTAATGATCATAAAGAGAACCATCAAGTTCCACATTAAGATAAAAAACACCAATAAAATGATCAACTTCATATTATTTAGTTTCTACCGTTTCAACTATATTCATCATGGATGCTTTGGGCTCAAATTTATGCTCTGGTTCTATATCCCCCAAAAAGTAATTATTATCTTTTTATTATTTTCATAAGAAGATATTTCTCTATAATATCTTTCTTGATTTGAAGTCTCCCTTGTCAGGGAACCTCTTCAATGAATTATTCATGATTTTTACTTCCGATTATACAACATAGAATTTCTTTAGACATTGATCATAAATTTTCCCTACTTTACCAAACCGAAAGCAAGCCAAGGGAATCCTTCTTTTAAATCTCCCTTTTTATATCTTGAATTTTCTAGCAATAAGAGAAATAAATTCATCATAAAACTCATCTCTATCATCAATAACATTGGAGATGACAATGTTTTCAATGGATTTGAATTCCATTTACTTGCTTTCTCAAATTTTGGTTTCTTCTAGTTCCAATCTCATTTCATAAGCCACCAAACTCTCTATAAGATCATCAATATAAAGTTTATACAGATCCCTTTCTTCAAGGACTGGCACATTGAGATTATACAGAGGTGGAAGCCTTATCAATATTTTCATCAGAGTTTTAATATCTTTAATTTCTTCAGAAATTCCTCCAAATCCTCCAACAACATCAATAATTCAGTTAAAAAAACTTGTTGTATTTTCATCTAGATGAATTTTCTGATCATCAATATTATTGTGAAAAACATTGGTATTAGCCTCCATCACATTATCATCACCTGAATATATATTTTGTAGTTTCTCCAATGTGGAAATGGATAAAGTGAAAGTCCTAAACTTTAAATAGATTTGATCAGATAGAACAGCAATAAGAAAAATTTGAGATTACTCATATACTTCAAGCATTTTATTGTTTTTTTTATTCACAGAAAGACATGTTGCATTAGTGACCTTAATACCTTATTATATGGGAAAAATAACATCCATAATATGGGATCATAGATGATATCTCTTCATATTCATCCAAATATTTATGTTTCTTCCATTAAAGTGGGGGACTCCTCTAATATTCATGGAATTATTTAGGAAACCAATAGTGGGAAGATTTAACATCAGTAAAATGTTTTATATGATATCACATACAGAATCCTAGAACACCCTAAGAGAGGAATGGTGAATCAAGGTGTCAATTTTTTCTTTTAACCCAATAGATCTTGTTCTCGTGTTGGTAAGAACAAGTAAAACATGTCTTATAAAATCAAGAAGATTTAAACATTCACATCTAGAGAGATGACATAATAGTTTCATTTGATTCAATACTAAGCTCTAGTCGAAGGTGTAAAAACTTAAAGTGAGTCATTGATACCTAAATCCACTAATAATAACTTGTTATTGTGAAGTATAGAATATTAGACATAGTTATTATATTCTTGGAACATTGCATTTACAAGAAATATAGGGATAACATACTACATCCATCAGAAAACTTCTATAAACTCCCCCTAGTTCACTACCTTAGGTGAAATATTAAGTATTTTAAAAACATAATGGTTTCATTAGTATATTATGAATTACACCTTTTTAATGGATTATAATGATACACTACCCGCATTGTAGTCCTTAGTTGATGAAATTGAAAGCTCTTTTAACATAAACAATGTGTTTAACACTACTGTTTACAAAGATCCTAGCCTTTATGAAACCCCATTTATGTTGAAAATATGTACCAAGATTAAATAATGTATAAAATTACTCAAATCCCTTAGCCTATGTTAATCTCCCAGCCTTTATGAAGCTCTCTGACTTCGTGAAACACTATGACTTCACAAAACACCAAGTCTTCACGAAACTACGATCTTTGAAAAGCCTTCGCTTCAACTGAGACATAAAAATATTTTTTATGACAATTATAAAAAAAATCATGATTCATGAATCTCCCATACTTTTTTAATTCAAAGTGATTCAGTTTTTGTTAAATATCCTCATGTTTTCAAGTGAGGACGGTTTCTTATTTGTATTCCTTTCCTTTTAAAAATATCCTAATCTCCCATTATTTATTTTAGAAACTCCTTATATCTTGTTCATGGAGATCCTTTATTTATGAAAATCTGGTGTTATTTTACCAATTCATGAACCTTCTCATATTTTTTTAGATTTTACCATCGCCGCATTGTGCATTCGTTAAGATTCTCATAGTCAAAAGAACATCATCTTTCTATCGCACATTCAAGAACCTCCATACTTTCATGAAAAACATACCATTGAGAAAACCAACCTTCACGAAACCCATTCTTTTTGAAACTCATGAAATTACTATATTCATGGAGATTTGATCCTATAAATCCACCTTTCTCAAATTTTGATCCATCCTCCTGATTTTGAGCACCAAAAATTTGGAAAACACTAGGAAATGACATCATCTTAATCACTAAATCCATTTTCACCGTAAGATCTCTTACCATATAAAAATCCTCAATCAAACCTAGTGTGGGTTTTCAAAAAATAAAAAATACAATCTATCTAAAATAATTAAAAAGCGTTGGTTCCAAAAAATACTATCCATATCTCTTCGTTTAACCCACCCCAGTAAACTTGGTTTTACCTTAACCCTGTTAACAAAATATTATTATTTCTTCTATTAACTAGGTAAAAAACTATGTTGAATGTTTTCAATTATATTAATTATGATGATTAATATTATGGAATATTTTTTAATAGATTCATTTTATAGAAGTGGAAGAATATAATTTACAATAAGCAGGAAACCTACAATGAAAACTCATTTTAAAAGAATGAATCATTAATACAAAACCAAATTTTATTAATTTTTGTTCCTTATAAATAACATTAAATAAATTTTAACATATATAAATGAACATATAATCTGTAAATTTTATTAAAATGATTAATCAATAGAGATTAATTTAATTTATTAATTTAAAAATGCATTGTGACAAAAAAAGAGTTCCAAGAAAAATGTTCTCTTATTCACATAAATGAACATATATGTAACTTAATAAAAATGATGATTCATAGGTAATTAATTATATTATTTCTAATGAAATTATTCCTAAGTTAAATTAAATTCAAATTAAAACGAAACTATATTTTTACTTTAAACTAAATTTCATCTTTAAGAAAAATCATTATTTTCACTATTCACTGAAAAAAATATATTTATAGAAATAACCAAAAAATTCATTCTAATATAATATTAACATTAATATTTAAAAAAATTATTAATTAACTAAAATAAAATTTCTAAAAACTTGTATATATTAATTATAATGTTTACAAGTAAAAATTGGGATACAAACCATTTTTGGAAGCACACTTTTTCTTTAATTAAAAAATGAATTTTTAAAAAATTGAGTACTTTAATATTGTGGATTAAGAAATAAATTTGGTATATTTAAAACCATTAAACAAAATTTTCAAAATTATTTTATTACTAATTTATCATTTATGTCATAATAATTTATAATATGATTTTTTATTTAGACTCGGGTTACATGTAAGCCAAGTTATTGAACTCCTCATGTTTATTTTAAAGGAGATATATATAATTTCATGGGGTGTAATAATACCTACCTCATATTTTTAGTTATTCTAGATTTGGAATGGTATCAATTATTGTTCTCATTATAAAAAAATTCATCCACTAAGTTGAATATTTCATTTCATAATGATATAGTAGTATAATGATGGAAATATGAGAATTGTAAGAATAATAAAAAACTATTATAAAAACATGAGTAGAACATATAAAATATTTTTTATTAATTTATATCTAATTCCTAAAATTTATTTATCTATACATATTATTTTTAGAAAAAAAATTCCTGAAATGACTCACAAAATTGATAGAACAAATATAATAATAGAAGTGTAAAAAAATTCTATGTTAAATTTGAACCCCAATCTATACCTATTGTCACCACTAGTCCACTCCCTCTACTATGTGCTGATGAATGAAGATTTAAATTATTGGATCTATCTCTTCCCTTTATAGATTTACCTCCACTGATTGAATGATTCTAATTTCACATGTGAGTCATCATTGGAAGCTTCTCTTCACTTTATGCTTCTAGAAAAACCAATTTACCTTTAGCAATATATTCAGAAACCAACTCTATCGGATGGTTATGTAATTAAATTATTCATTTTTCATACATTAATTGAAAAATATTTTTTACTAATTCAACCCGAATGGAACCTTCACTGAATGTATGAACTCTTTAACCTCCTTCTTGTTGAACTACTTTCTATAGACTTGTATGAATGTCTTCAATAATACCAGACTCTTCTTGACATATAAATTCATAAATCTAGCCTTGTATTTAAGATTCAAACAAGAAGATGTGATTTCCTTTTATCATAATATTTCTTATGAATCAAGGCTCCACATCAATCTAAATTCAACATTGGTTTGGGATTGAAGTTCATGATAAATCATTGCACAACAACTTCTAAAATAATTATGCTTGTATCATCAATGTACAGATGAAAGACATTCCAAAAAAAAGAACTCACCATCGACTGTATATACATTTCATTTAGGTTTGAGATATCATTGTGGTATTTATTCAATCATGTCATGTCAACTGAATTTCATCATCAAAACCACAACATTGGGGATAACCAAGGCCCCCTCCTTCAAATAAAAACTTCATAGGGAAAAAACACTGTGATTTATCATTTTAAAATGCTTGGTTTTATATTAAAATCATCATCTTCAATGATCCTTATCTAGTCTCAATTTATCATCATTCAATCTATAGAATGATCTAAATTGTTTTTATTTTTATAAACATATTTACATTCAATTAGTATCAATATTTGTTTCATCATTGGTTGATTAAACTAGGGTAATTCTTCTTAAAGTTGGATAAATCGTGAGTAAAACTCATCTTAGGAAATGCATACATCTTATTTTGGATTGATTTAAAATATGAAACTAGTTCATAATTATACATTCCCCAAACACCAATAGTTACGATCAATTCATCTACAAGAAAAATCCTCAGTGATTTTGATCACCCTTAGTCAATTTTCAACATCAATGAGCATGAGAATATTTACATCTTCATTGATTTATCATTATATGGAATCGATATTTTTATTCCTCAGTGTCAAATATTTCTCAGTGAAACATAGAAAAATTCCCCTCTTCATGTGTTTTATATTGATCGGTCGAGCTCTCGTGACTTCAATTGTTATGGTTAAAGTCTTACATGAGTGGAAAAAAGTCATATGAAACATTGATGAAAGGATTATGAAAATTTTGTAAATTTTTAAACAAATGATACTTCTAATGTATTATAAAACCTTGGAAGTACTAAGTCTTGTGATATTATCCTTTTTGAATACTTATAAGACATGGTAAAATAATTATGAATGATATTATAGAATTTATATAAAAATAGACATAAACAAATATAATATGAAAAATAATTCATATGAGAAAATCTCATCAATGTCATATGGAAATGAAATTCATATGAAATTATTGAAATATGTATAGAAATTTTAGAAGTATGGATTAAGAAAAATTTCAATAAATTTATATACTTCAACAAATTAAAATTATTACTATTATAATAAATTTAATTAATGTTAAAATCGTTGAAACTTAAAAAAAAAGTTCTAAATAATACACTCATATGAAAATTTTATAAAATAATATTTCAATGAATATTTTTAAAAAAACTAAAATATCAGTCCTTAAATCATATATAAATTATATTGAAGGATATTTTATCGATTATGTTCCTAACTTTTACATTTTCATCCAAACACTCAATGAATTGTCTTTTTTAACTAAATTAATGGGAACAAAAATATTACTTAGTAAGCCTCATTTTATAATATAAAATTTAATATGTTCCAGAAATAGATGTTAGGAAAAAGTATTAAGTCAATGGGAAAATAAATTCCACCACACTTAACCCATTTCTTAGGCTCAATTAATAAATTATACATATTTAATGGAATTAATTTAATCTTAATGTAGAAAAATTACAATGTAAAAAATGGTGTGTTTCCCAAAAGTTTTTTCTCACTTAAACACTCCTAAGTAAAACGTATAATTTATATTCAAAAAAATATTTTTTTTTGGAAAAAAGTCCATTTCTTGTTTTTAAAAAATGATTGGATTTTGAATTTTTGAATGAAATTAAAATTATACCACCTCTCATTCAAGTTTCCTTCAAAATTTATTTCATTACAAAGTGATAAGACATTTGTATTTTATCAAAATATAACTAGACACAATTGTGTGTAAGAGTTAATTTAATAAATAATAAAGAATAATAATTAAATAATTGAAATGTTTTATCTTAAAGAATAGAAATCCCAACTATGATTTAAAATTCATTTTCAGAATATATAAATCTATGGCCTATTAGTTTGACACTAGAAAATAAATTCACTTTAAAAATATATAAGATTTAATCGCAAGGTTTAAGAAAAATAAAATGATTGTAAAGTATTAATGAAAACATATTCCATGAATGAATCCATGGTTGAATTAAAATAATTAAACACCACATAATATAAATAAAATATTACCCCTTAAGATAACTTTTCACCCATTTAAATTTCTAAATAATTATTGAAATTCCTTAATTGTTTTTAACAAAATATAGGTATTTTGACATGTACTTCATTAAATAAATTTTATCACATGAAGAACCCCCCCCCAATACTCAAACATAAAACCTTATATTTTCCCTAATTTTTATCTTTAAATTTTTACGAAATAATGAAAAAAAAATTAGTTAAATAAAATTTTCAAATAAAAGAAAATAATGTTTTATGGTTTAAAGAGGAGTATAAAAAATACGTTTCTAAAATCTCAACTGAATCCTCAAAATTTAATTGAAAATCTACATACAATTCTTAGATGATAGAAAAAATTGATTTTCAACTCAGATCAAAAATCAACATGTTTACTAGTGATTAAAAAAATGAGTAACAATTTCAAAATACAATCAAACACTATAAAATTTAACAAAATAAAATGTTAGGTTACTGAGAATGGGTTTTAAACTATTTCATTAAACTATATTATAAAAATCATAACACTTGGAGATTTCAAAATATATTATCATAAATTTAGTTAAAATTAAAATGTCCCTCCCAGACACTTAATTCTCTATAGTGAGAAGTTCCAAAAACTGACTAAGGAAAAATAATTAGCATGATACCACAATAATGACATTTGAAATTAGATTCAAGGAAAAAAATCAAGGTTGAAGGAAATACAAAACTCCTTAGATAGTTACTTCCATGATTCTAAAATATATCTTCAATTTTACCCTCCTTCAAGACCTCAAACTTGACTTGGAATATCACATTCAATTAACATGAAATGTAAAATAATTCATCAATATTATTACAATCATTGAAAATACAAATATGAAACTACTAAAAATGGGTGTGTAATTTCAATGATTCTCTATGTCAGGGATGGGTTTATTGAAAAAATCAGAGGTAATAACACAAAAACAGATAGGGAGGAATATTTATTTGAAAAAATAAGAAAAAATTTAAAATACAAGGGTATTTTACCAGGAATTTATAGTTTAAAATTCTTCATCTATACATACTCTATAAAATGTATACCTAATATCACTATGAGTGATTTTTTTTAATAAAATTTATTTCATTGTGTTGCAAGTGGACATCATCATAATCACCTATAATATCTAAAACACCATCATCAAGTAGAGTATTTTTAAAATACTCTATAATCATAGTGATTAGGTTTCTACCGTTTATTTTTTTGAGCCCAGACCATGAATAATATGATGGAAAAGTTAAGCCAAAATCCTAGAAAGATCAGTACTGTTTTGAGAAATTATCTAACAGTTTCCCCCAACACTTGAGGCACCCAAACTCCGAAAAAATGTTAAACCATAGCTATAACATGATAAATATTTCTCTAAAATTATCCCAAAATATCTTGAAGATCCAAGAGAATATTTAATTTTCAGCATAAGATATCTAATTCTACAATACTAATATAGTTTTTAGAGTCTGTGTAAAACTCAAATGAATTAAAAAACTAAAAAATATGACGTAAGTCACAATATAATACATCAATAATAGTTATTCATAATTAATCAATAATGTTACCTATTCAAATTGAAATATATATATTTTTTGTCATTAACTCTAATATATCCCTAGTTTTTTAGAATTTTATGAACTCAAATTTAGGTTAGAAACACTCATATTTAGGATCATAGAACATATAATGAATGATATGTATGTTTTAATACATTTTTGGTTCTATAGAAAAAGATTTATCATAAAAATATGGTTAAGAAGGTTGACCAATATATTAAGTAGTACATTCTAAATATAAGCCTTGTTCTTGTTATAACACTTCAAAATTTTATGTATTTTTAATATGTAGGGAAAAATCCCTTTTATTGAAATTAAGAAAAATAGGTACATGTAAATATGGGGTCGGACATTAAAAATAGACCTCATGAATGAATTATAAAATATATTTTTTCTCTCTAATACAATTACCAATTATGTGTTCCTCATCATGTATTGCATTCAAATAATTTCTACCATTCCCTTCTCCATGGCCTCAACCCCTAGGATGACAGCCTATCTTCCAAGTTTTATATTGTAGTAAGAGGTATTCAATTATGGTGAATTATGATTTAGAATTCTCAACCTCTGATTTCTCATCCATCCCCCTGGGAGGATCAATTTTCAATCTCCCTTTAGGCCCTGCCTTTGTGGTAGTCTAAGAAGCATCAACCTGTAAAACACATTCATGCATATCATTATATAATTTCGAAGGCTCTGAGGGATAGGATTAAATCTTTATGAATCCACAAGAACCACTCTTAACTAAGATTCAATTTTACCTTAAATTGATATGTCATGCAATGATTATCCTAATTATTCTCTTAGTCCTTTCTAATCATTCAATTTCTTCTGAATATTCTGATTCAATATTGTTTATCTCAAAACAATTTGAAACTAGCACATCAGTTATATCATTATTATGACCGTGAGTATCCTTCCTTATTTTATCCCTAAGGACCTCTTCAGCAACATCAATTAGCTTTTAATGTACCCTAGGTGTAAGATTGTTAAAAAAATTAAACTCTTATCGGTCTATCCTCATATGAAAATAAAAATTTCTCTTCTTAACATCAATCATAACCCCACTACTAGGACGGAATGGTCACCTAAAGTTATTAAAACCGTTTTCACACTCCATTTAAAGTAAAAATAAATTAGTGTATAAATTAATATTATATAAACAAACGTAAACGCCATAAAGTCATCCAATGGGATGAGTGATAGACATGACATCAAATTTTATAGAAACAGAATTGGATTTCAATTTTATAAGATCCATTTGCAAAAAAATAGTAATTAAAATGGTTGACACTAGATCCTAGTTCTCATATATATTTTTAACCCTACCTTTCTCCTATTATTCATTATAAAAAAAATACTTTAGTGTCTTGTAATTTTGAACGTAACTACTTTCAGTTGAAAACACTAAACTCTCTATTTAAACATATAGTGGTCATTTTTCTAAAAATATTATTATAAAAAATCTATTTTATAAATTTGACCTATGATGGGATTATGTTTATTAATTAAACTAATGGAATTTTTCTGTTAAAGGTTTTAAATATTTCAAGGTATCTCAAGTAATTAGTTTCATGATTTTTCAACTTGAATCATTTTTGAAGGGGAATATGAGAGTCATAGGTGTGTAAAATTGGTTTCCCTTCCTCTTTTAGGTCACTATCTACTTTTTTCTTCCCTACCATGATCATATACCATTTCATTTTTCATTGTTTCTTTTCTTTTTAAAATTAATGAGTTATCATTTTTTTCAATTTAGACTTTATTTTCAAGTTTAATATATTAATATTTTTCTAGTTTTTGATATTTTATATTTATTTAAATCATCTACCTCAACACCCTCATAATTATTCTAAACACCTTCATGTGTTTTTATTCTAGGTATGGTGGTAACCACCATTACATTTTCCTATGTATTAACCCCAGTTGTGTTGGGTATCTTTCATTTGTCACTAGAACTTAAGACTATACCAATTTATCCCATTTTTAATTATTGTTTATAAATAATATAATATATATCTTTTTGAAGAATTAATCTCACCCATCATTTACAGAATGAGACTATGTTACACCCCTTAAGAATTTGATTATTTCTCCCTATAGTAGATTTGAAATTTTTTCTTTTTTATGGGGGAAAATTAAGGGAAACAAAAGATCTAAACAATCTTTATCATTCCTATAATTTAATAGGGTGATATCTATAGACTTCATCATAATTGATTGAAAATTAGAAATTTATATCTTGAATTATTGGACTATACCTTAAGAAATATTCATTTTCAAGGTGTTACATTAGTAAATAATTATTGGGTTAGTAGGTTCTAGAGTACCCAAACATGCCATAATGTTGAAATTATTCTCTTTGTAAACTATCATTGACAATTATAGCCTGAGTGTGGGTATTAAACATATGGGTTGTAATCATTAATGAAATTTAATTTTGTAAATTTTTAGAAAGGTAATAAAAGATTTTCTTAACCTTGTTTTTTATCATATTATAAAAATCCCTTTAAAATCACTGATCTACTATGTTTTGGTTATATGAGGTAAGACAGTTATAAAATTTTTCCATTTATAATGAAGATAGTTGGTTTTTAAAACACTACCTAAGTATATATTTGAATCTAACCCATGCTTCATTAAAAGGTTTTCCATCATCCTAAAAAAACTTGTGATTTTGTACCTCACAATAATGGTGGTGTTTGTATGATAAATGTATAAAAAAAATTAATTTAAAACTAAATCCCATGTTTCAAAAGTTTCCACATAAAAAATTTCAATCCAACTTCTTTCTTTACTCTTCAAGGAAAAATTAATCACTCTCAACATAATATCATCTTCACTACGCCCATTCAGTGGTAACTATTGAACTATACTACAAAAATATCTAATTAACTCAAGTGAATCATCATTGGGATAACCATTAAAGGTGGGTAACATATAGAGATATGATTTCTTATTCTCATAGTTCTGAGGCCTAGGTGAAAACAATATATAATATGGTTTATTATAAAATATGTGAAGTTTGAGATTCATATATTTAGGCCTCTCAATATTCACATTCACAAATTGAGTTGGAATAAGATATCGATTTAAATTTTCGTCATAGTAATTTATTGATTATCCATTTCACTTTTTTCTATTTTCAAGAATAAAAATGTTTATTTATACTATTATTAACATTTATAATTTAAAATTTGAGTATATGGACCTACTGTACATGATTTTTTAGGTTTAGATAAACTAAATGCATCACACAAAAATATGAAATAAGAATATTTCAAGAGTAGTTTTTTAAATAAAAAGTTATATTTTTTAAAATAAATTTTTTTGAAGTTTTTCGTTGGTTACATGCGCCTTCTCATGATATGGAACCAAACCTATTAGCATTTTAATTGATATTATTAAATTTATATATTTATAAAATCTACTTACTACCAAATTGTGAAAATATAAGGCTGTCAATATAGTGTGAAACCCCAAAAAAGTATACAAAAAAAATTATACTAAAGAATAAAAACAATAAATGAACTAAAAAGGGTAAACCCAAATAGTTAAAAATGTCAAAATTAAAAAGTGAAAGTGTGGAAATAGTAAAAAACAAGAAATGGAATCAAAATAATTAACATGTGAAATTAATAGTTAAATAGAGAGATGATTTAAGAACATTTTTTGAATTATGAAACTATATAAATATCACAGGATTAATAGATTTTTTATTCTTTAATCAATATAATCACAATTTTCCAAAGCTCAATGAAAATGGGTTGAGACATGAAATTATCTCTTCATAATCCACATGATTTAATAAAATCCCCTAAGAACGAAATTTTTAAAAAAAACATAGTAGTTGAATTTTTCATTCAAGTAGAAGATGAGCATAATCCTTTTCTAATTTATATACTTCTAATTATGTCTCAATGGAAAGGAATCCATTATCTTCAATTATCATTACCATTAATATAGTAGAAATAATTCCCATGAAGAATTAAAATGAGAATATAGAACAAAAAAATCACATTGAATATATCTTAATAATACCCACCTTAATTTTTCAATTTTTTAAAGGTATGAATATGGTGAGGGCTCTAGAGTATTGTCCTAATGGAGATATCAAAAACATTGATTTCTTTTAAGTTTAAGGTATATAAACTCTATATTTACATCACTTTATGGGATCCACTATTATCATTGGCGGTAAGAACCATGATGTGGATCTTCGCTTGGCTTCTATGGTGGCCATCAAAGGACTGCATCTTGGTTTTCCAGTGGATGGTGCTACTGATAAGGGAAGAACTATAAGGTATATGATGGTTGAATCATATGTGATAGCTGTTGAGACTCTTTGATTGGCTTCATATGGTGGTCAACGAACCATATTCATGACCCTTATTTGATGTGGATTCCATGATTGAAATATCCGGTGAGATGTGAAAATTTTGTGGATTTGGGTTGGCCGACTTGACCATGGTAGTTGTTGGGTATTTTTAATATATGGAAGTCAATTGATCACATTTAAGATCTATGGTGGATGTCATTGATGAGATGAATGGGATAGTGAAAGTTGTTTCATCTAGTGTGTTGTGGATGGTTCTTGTCATACGGTGGTGATTTCCAGATGACATCAGAATACGACGTCGGTGCTGGTTCCTGAGGTGGTGGCTGGAAGGGGAGATTTTCGATCTATGAGGAAGGAATTTGAGGCCAAATGTACTATGGAAGATAGGCTGGTAAGCATTAGCTTGGTTGTGTGGCTGCTTCTTCAGTGGATCCTCCTGTGTCTTATCCTAGATCTTCTAATGTTGTGAATTGATCTCTTAATTGGAATTTTTTAGGCTTTCAAATCAGTTTTAATCGAAGTAAATTCACATCGGTGAGAGATACTGCTATTGATAAAATTGTGTGAAAGGGTGGAAGTGCCCATGTGATAGCTAATAGGGAGGATATCATTGACATATTTATGATATGTAAACATTCCATTATTTCTATACATGTTCTTCTTTATGGAATAATGTTTTGGATGATAGACGATTTGGTTCGAAAGATGACTTCTACATGGGGGTTTTCTGAAAAGATTTGTATACCTATGTGTCAGGGATGTTTTCATATAATTTTCCCTTCATTGGATCAAAATAGTAGAGCTTGTGGGGTTGGATCAATCTTGTTAAATCCAGGTATGAGGTTTTTTCAAGGATGGTATTTCCATTTTATTAACTTTTCTATAAAAAAAATTGGGCTCAATTATGGATTAAAATTATTGGTCATAACCTGATTCTTTGGCATCCTTAGATTTTTTTAACGTATCATTGGATATGGAAATTTTGATTAAAATTGATAAGACCACTGATGTTTCGAGATTCAGCCATTATGCTAGGGTCATATTGGAGGTGGACCTCAACTCATGTTTGATTTATAACAAAGTTTTGTCTACATTGGATGTTATCTCTCTTTAAGTGAAATATGATAAATTACCTATCATCTATCTTTATTTTTTGGTTATAGACCATGTAAAAGAGAAATGATGATAGAATTTCATCTTCTCCTTTTGTTCAATAAATGGTCATCTTGGTGATTCTTGTAGGAAGAGGTTGAGGAGGTAGACAATGTACAACAAAAAATATTTCTTAGAGAAATGAAGTATACTCCTGATAGGGGCAACAAAGATATTGGTGATGGTGTTTTTGAAATGGTGGATGTTGTTTCTCATGAATTAGCAAAAGAGACTTAGGTGGTTAATGGTAATGAGAATGTAATTTGGGCTCATGAAATGGACGAATGTGGGCATGATGGCCCTAACATTGGTTGCTAAGCATGGAGAGAATTTCCATCTGAATAAGGGAATCCTTAAAAAAAGAGCAACTTTGTAAATGGATCAGTGTCTAAAAAATAATGCTCTTATAACTGAGGAGAAACATAATTGTAATGATGGTGAGAGACTTTCAAGGATTCAAGAAGAAATTAATAAATTATGGGAAACTCACAGTTTCAATTAATTGTGGGAGGATATGGAGGATGATTCTAGGAAAAAATAATTTTATGCTCAGGATTTATCCAAATAGAAAAAAGTTGATATGGATGATGGATGTTTTAAACATGTTTCTCCTAGGAATTCATGAAGTAGGAATGATTTCCCCAATTTGAATTCAACTATGGTTACCTGGTCCTGTGGTCCCTTGGAATATGACTCTAATTGGTATTGTTATAATGATATTTCTTATTAGTATGATGATGGTCTTTGATCTTTATCTTTGGTTCTTCTTGGCATAAGTTCATTTATTCTTGTATGGCCCCATCCATATTTACATTTGAATTTTATTTTTTATTTTTTAATAAAAATGTATTTTCCAAAAACATTTATGTCATGAATTAATTTTCCCAAATCAATAAAATTTAAACTAATAACTTCAATATTTTGATTCATTATCAATGATAATGAAATTTATTATGGTGGAAGAAACTAATAAAGAATAATAGGCAATTATAAAAACATGAGGATAATAAAAAAAGTATTAATAATACATTTTGACCTAATATCCTGGAAGGACTTATCTATAAAAATTCATCATATATAAATTATTATAAAAATTCATTTCAAAACTGGTAGAACAATGGAATGAAGGGAAGAGTAGGAAATATCTTTTCCTTTGAGCTCAATCCCTAATCTCTAACTCCATTCTCTTCTAGTCTCATTCCTCAATCATTAATTGATGAATTATTATCTAAATGAATTTTTAGGTCTCAAATTTTGTATATATTCCCCTAAAACAAAATTATTTTAATAATTTTATATATGGGTAATCACTATATCTTTTTTCACTTTATCCTTCGAACGTTATTCCTATCAATATAATAATAAATTACAAAACTGATTCCACCACTTGTACAATAAATCAAATTCTCTCTCTATCATCCATTTAGTACTTAGAAATTTATTAATATTCTACCTTGTTGTAACCTTCACTAAATTTATAAACTCGTAAGCCTCTTACTTTTTGAACCAGTTTCAATAGAATGGAATGCATTGATTATTCATTAATATCATACCATCAATGCCATCCAAATTTCCATATCAAGCCATTTTATTGAATCTATAAACATTCTAATGTGATGAAGCCTTTTAATCTTACATACTCTTACACTACCATATATAGGGACTTTAAGAGCATGAAAAATGGGTTCTAACAGTGCTAAAAATGCATTGTTTTTTTCTACATAATTAAAAGGGGGGACACTTTATCAACACTAAAAAAACTAATAATGGGAACACTTTACCCATGCTTTTAATGGCATTGACAAAGGCCCTACTACTATATTTTTTATTTGAATAACAATACACTATTACAAAAACACATGTTTGAGAATACAACTCAATTAAAATTAATAATTTTATAGAAATAAAAATTACATCACAAATAAAAAATAAAAAATATATATTATATATATTTCAGAAAATATTTTGAAAATTTTAATTTGAGGTTATTATACACAAAAATTTAATAAAAATAACGTTTCATTATATTTGGAACCCATGACCCCTTCTTAAAAATCCTGATCATGGTATCAATTTCCAGAAAAACCTCTCCAACATGAGAAAAATAATCCACCTCCATAAGAAAGAAATTTTAATGTTAGTAATACTATAAATAAAAAAAATATACATAAAGTTGAAAGAATAAATTGATAAAAAATTCAATTTCTAGTCAAAGGAATACTTGGAGTTATACTAGTCACAATGTGCATGGGATTGAAGTTGGTTTGATTCTTACACATCACAAATGAATTACGGATCGTTATCATAAATTATTGAAACAATATGAATATTATTTCTTAGTTTTGAGAATGTCACTTATCTTTTTTACTAAAATGTCTTTCTAAACTACAAATCGACACTTTGATTCATAAAGATCATATCGTGTGTTGGTTTTTTGTGATACTGATTTCTTCATGTCCCAAATTTTGTATGATTTATTTTCTTAATGTGTCATGAAAATATGAGCTGATTTTTATTGTTTTTAGTGAGTGGAAGAAATTTTGAACATAAATTTTAATTTTAGACTGATAATGAATACATTGATTCATACTAGGAACAAAAGGTATTTAATTGAGGTGTAGAAACTTGTTACACATCATAAATTACATATCAATCATTTCATTAATGTATCAAAACAATCAGAATATTTTTTCATATTTTTGAGTATGTCACTTCTTTTTTTTACTAAAATTTCAATTATAAGTAAAAAGACACACTTGGATTCATAATACTCACAATGTGCAACAGATTAAGGTGTTGTTGATTACTACATCTCACAAATGACTTATTGATTGTTTTCCAAAATTATTAAAACAATATCTATTCCTTTTCTTGATTTTGAGAATTTCACGTGTGTTTTTTACCAAAAAATGTCATTTTAAAATGAAAAACCACATTTTGGATTATACCAGACACATCGTGTGCCGTTTTGAAGATTGGTTGATTCTTGTGCTTCAAAAATTACTTATGAATCATTTTACTAAATTATTAATACAATAAAAGTGAATTTTATTGGTTTTTAGTGAATGAAGCATGTTTTAAAATAAATTTTCAATTTTAAACTCTTAATGGATACTTTGAGTCATACTGGGCACACTATGTATTGGATTGAGTTACAGATGATTCCTAAATATAAAAAAAATATTTTTCGATTTTTTTTCTAATATATAAATACAATCTGAATGAGTTTTCTCAATCTTAAGTAGGTCACATGTATATTTTTATAAAATTAATGTCAACTTTAAATAAAGAGACACACATAGAGACATATTGGTCATATTGCGAGTTGAATTGGGGTTTGAGTTATTAGTACACTTTACAAATGACTTATGAATCATTTTACTAAAGTATCCAATCAATATAAATGTGTTCTCTTGGTTTTGAGTATGTCGCTTGATATTTTTTATAATATTAATGAAAAAATTAAATAGTAAGATATATGTGGAGTCATATCGATCACACCATGAATCATATTAAAGGTAATGTGGTTCCTACATGCCAGAAATGATGTATAGAAAATTTTCATAAAGTGTAATAAAATTGAATGTGTTTTATTGGTTTTGAGTGTGTCAGTTTTCCTTTTACTAAAATTAATGAAACTTTTAAACAAAAATAAACACTTTGATTCATAATGGTCACATTGTGCATCGGATCTCTATGTGGCTAATTAATAAATGACAAAAAATACGTATGGATCAATTTTAATAAAATAAATGTGGTTTCTCTATTTTGAGTATGTCAATTCTGTTTTTTACTAAAATGTAATTTCAAACAGGAAACACACACTATGACTCATACCCATCATATAGTGTTTCTTTATTATATGAAACTAATTCCTACTTGTCAAAAAATAATTATGAATCATTTTTCTTAATTATCAATATAATCAGAATACTTTTCCTTCATTTTTAGTGAGTGAATCACTCTTTGAACTAAAATCAAAATTGTAAACAGATAACGGGAACTTTGAGTCATACCAAGCATAATGTGTTTTGGATTGAGTTGAGGAAAATTCATTCACATCAAAAATAACATATGGATCATTGTAAAAATGTTTCAAAAAAATATTAATGTGTTTTGTTAGTTTTCATTGCGTCACTCGTATTTTTTTATTAAAATTAATGTCAATTTTAAATTAAAAGACACACATGGTGTCATATCGATAACACCAGGTGTTGGATTTATATTCTTTTTATTGATACATTTCAAATATGACTTAGGGATAATTTTCCTAAAGTATAAAAATAATATGAACATGTTTGATTTATTTTGAGTATTTTATGTGTGGTTTTTATTGAAATTTTATTTCAAAATTGAAACATACACTCTTAGTCATAATCGTCACATCGTGTGTTAGTTTAATGTGATAATGATTCCTATACACCACAAATAAATTATGATTCATTTTAAAAAAAATTATCAAGATGGTAAAAGTTTTTTTCTCATTTTTTAGAGATTGACACATTTATTGAACTAAAATTTATGTATTAAATTAATAACAGACACTTTGAGTTATATCATGAACATTATGTATCAGATTTAAGAGTTTCTAATTCATAAAATTTCAAAGGATTACTTATAGATTAATTTTCAATGTATAAAAAAATCAGAATGAGAATTCTTAGTTTTGATTTTATTACTTCTATTTTTTACTAATATTAATGGCAGTTTTAAATAAAAAGATGCACTTGGGGTCATAATAGGTGAACCCTATATCGGGATGAGAAATAGTTTATTCCTAACCATAAAAATTAATTATGGATCATTTTCATAAAGTATAAAAAAATATGAATTTTATTCCTCAGTTTTGAGTATGATAGTTGTCTTTTTTACTAAAACTAGTGTAATTTTTAAATACAAATACACACTTAGAGCCATACTGGTCACACAGTGTGTCGGATTGAGGTGAAATTTATTTTTACACATCATAAATGAAATATGCGTCATTTTCCTAAAGTGTCAAAAAATATAAAAAAAATTCTTTGTTTTAAGTATTTCACTTGTATTTTTTACAAAAATTAATGTCAATTTTAAATAAAAAGACACACATGGAGTCATACTGGTCACAACATGAATCTGATTAAGATGTAGCTGATTCATACACATTAAAATGTATTATGGATCATTTTCTTAATGTATTAAAACAATATAAATGTGTATACTAAATTTTGGGTACTTGATGTGTGTTTTGAACTAAAAAGTAAACTATAAAATAAAAAAAATATAGTTTGAGACATACAGAGAACACTATGTCTTGAAATAAGGTATGAATGGTTGAATATATGATGTGGGTTTTTTATCTTAATGAGACAAGCTAGAAAATAGAGAACATGTTCCATTTTTATAGAAGTGGAAACCCCATGCATCCGAAAATTCCCCATCCTGAAGCACAATGTTCTCAATTTTTTGGAATATTTCATACAGTTGAAATAAAAATATTACTTCCCAAAATATCTATGAAAAAAGTAAAAATTAATAGGAAAAAATTCAATAAAATTAATATAGAAATAATAAATACAATGGTGAAGAAATTAGACAAATAAGTACTAAGATTTAACTTTTATGTGACGTTTATATACATTCTTGCCGCATTTATTTATTTTCACCATCCCAGTTGTAGCCGTGATGTCCAATCTCTCATTAGAAAAATCAATTTCAATCAAACGACTCGAACTTGAGAAAAAAAAAACCACCAGGTCAAGAAAAAAAATCTTATATTTTTAATACTATAATGAAATAAATTAAACATAAATATGAACTAATACTTAATAAAGAAGTCAAATTTAAATTAGAACCACATAATTTGAGTCATACTAGGTACACTGTGTATCCGATTAAGGTATAGTTGAGTCCACTATGTCTTTTTATCTTATAGTACAAGATTATAGTACACTATTGAATCATCCTTGTTGAATAAATCATTTCATCATGATCTCTATGAAAATTAATAAAATAATTATCAAATAAAATGATGATAAAATTAACTAAAAAATAAGATAAAATGATGATAAATTCCACCAAATAGGTAGTATTAAGTAGAATCTTTTTAATATATGTGTACATTTTAACACTAGGTATGTTTCCTAGTGGTTTCTAAATAATTATATTTTTTTAATATCATAAATTTGGACAGTCATTGTTGTACTAGAAAAATATAAATACATGGATTATTAAATATTTTAAATGAAATGGTATTTATCTTTGAAAATACCTATTTAGAGATTCTAGTTTTTTATGGTATATGATATATCTCATAAATATTCAAACATAATAAAAAAAAATTTCTATTTGTTTATTCCAGACACTATAGAAACATTGATAAAAATATTTTATTCATTTTGATATGTTATTTTATAGTTAAATATTATTCTATATACCCTAATACTTATCCACTTTTAGAAGTTCACAAGCTCCTAATGCAAATTTATTTTCTCCATTCCATGATTTTGAAAAAATTTAAACACTACCCTATCATAATATAATTCAATTTGAAACATAATATAAGACATATTACTTGAACATTAGTTCTAAAATTATTTATGTAATGTATTAAAAATTGAAAAACACCATCACAGGTGGTGAATTTTTTTGGTATCCATACAGTAAATATAGAAAATATATATTTGGCATATCCAACTTAACTGCAATGAATATCCAATGTTTCCTAAAAATGTATGTGAAATTATTGGATTGAAAGTATATTTGGTGTGATTAACTTATATATTTTTACCCCTGCATAATTAGTAATAATAAGATTTGATCATATGTAATTTTTTTTATCAAATATTGTGACTAGTTTTACAACTATTATGCGAAATTTATCTGAACCCAAAGAGGTTAATTGTATAGAATGGTGTGAGTAATAATGAGTCCATATTTATGTTCATAGGGTTTCCCTTGAATCATTTTTAAATTAACACCTTAAAAAACTATGTATTGTATTTATTCATAATTATCATAGTAGATCAGCTATTGGAAAAACATATCATGAAAACACACCACCTATATATATTTAAAACTAATACTCCTAGGAAATAACAATTGAGGATTTTATTTACATTTTAAAGAGAAATGTAGTTTGTAATAGATTCTCTACGCATTTATTCTTCAAAATCATCTATGTCATTACTATCATTTTTTAACCTTATATCCACATGAACCTTAAAAGTTAGTAAATGTGGATATTGGACATGATGGATAAAGTTAATTTGTGCATAAATTTTTGATTGGTCGGTAGATCCCTTTGATATGTTTTATTCGACCTGTCATTTTAATCCTTCCCTTTGTCCTTCTATACTAACATTCATCATTTTTGAAAGTTTTTCCTTAACTGTTAAAGGGTTTTCATGAATTTTAAATTGTAAAGGAAAACCTCTTTGTCGACATGTTTTTTACAAGATCTAATGGTCATGAAATTAATGTTCCTATATCTTGCTTGACCATATGAATATCTACATCATCAAGTGTAATAGGTGGCACAGTGCTCGGATCCTGAGCTATGATAGTCCCCACTAATAGGTAGTCATACTAATAATGATGCATTATTGATATAAATTAACATTACATTAATTTTCTTGAATACATAATACATAATATAAATATGAGCCCAAAGACCGTACTAGTCTAGTGTCTATTACAACATGGAATCAAAAACACTGTTACATAAAGGAGATGAATCATCTCCCACTAGATTCTTCCTAACTAGCACCCTTTTTATACACCTAAAACATAATATGTATCTTCATAAATTCTTAGAAAGAAAAAATAAAAAGGGGTGAGCTCAAATGCTTGGTAAGGGTGAACAATGGAAACATGTAAGAATAAACATGAGCATAGGGGTATGATAACATGATCATAAAATTAAAAGATCGAGTCATGCATATCAAAGATCACAAACATGAATCATGGAATACTGACTAACAGTTCATAAGACATGATTCATAAATAAATTAAGAACATAAGCCATGAAATCATAACATAATAACAGAACATGGAATTGTGGAAAATAAAAAAGTATATAATATGGTTTCTATAGTAGCCAACGCATCCCATCCATGACCATCTTAGTTGTACAGGTTCACTCCCCATGCCATATTGGTAGTTATGGTTCACTACCATGGCCATATTGGTATCATGAGTTCACTCCTCACATCATCTTGGTTGGAATGGTTCGCTCCCATGGTCATCTTAGAATTCAAGGTTCACTACCATGATTGTCTTAGTCTATCTCATGGGATAAAAATATTTAACCAATGCATTGGAGAGAGATTAAGGTCACACCCATCCCATAGTGTAATAATAAATACATGTTCCATAATATCATAAACAATAATATCATAACCAATGAAATGAAATTGTTTTTATAAACATGTAGTCATATAATCACCTATAGAAAAAATAAAAGATTCATAATCATTTCAGCAAAAACATAACCAGTGCAAAGAAGTGGGTTTTAAAAGCATATAACCCCTGAAAGAGAACAATTTTCACCAAAATCATTCTATCAAAACATAATCCATTCAAAGAAATAATATGAATAGTACCATTTATTCGTTTCCTTATAAAGTCATGAGTAACACCAATATATGTCATCTTAGATGAGAAATAATTTTGAATGTTCTTTTAAAAACCCATTACCTGAGGAAAATATCCATCTTCTTTGAAAATTGATACTTAATACATAAAACCTTTTATTAAATTTTTTATTTTTAAATAGACCTGAAATATCAAAAGGAATCTTTAAAAAAATTTCAAACCCTTTTTCCTTGAAAATTATAAATAATCTTATAAACCATTTCAAAATTGTTTTCCTTGAAAACTTATAAAAGTCTCTTAAAACCCATTTTATAACATAATCCCGATTAAAGAAGCATCATATAATGGATTTTTAAATACCCATAGATTTATATATAAGAGGCAAATAATACATTCATGAGAAGTACATACACCCCAAAAATAGGTGAGTGGTGAATTAAGCATTTATATCACAGAAATAAAGAGTGATATTATAAGGACATGGCCTTAAACCTGAGATAATATTGAATTAAATGATTAATTCACATTGAGGATCTTTTTAGGTTTAGAGTTTTAGGGAATTAGGACATAACTATTACATCTCAAAAGATTTCAATGTAGACACTTCTACACAGTTTCCATTTTTTTACAACACATGAACTCTTGAAAAAAAGAGTCATGTCTAGTTACATGTTTAAGACAGAATGAATTTTCATTGATCCCATCCTTGACCCTATTCCACATTATTTCCTATGAAAAACATTTCAAAAAACTTGGTATGAGCATAAAAATCTTAGTAAGGGATACACAAAGAAGGAAAACTATTAGTTTTTCAAAAAAACATCTAAACCATGATTACTTTAACATAAGTAATACTTTTCACCTTTATGAAGTAGTAAATACTCTTCACTGAATAAAATATCTTTACATAACCTTTTGTAACCAAAATATTACCATAAAACCCATATAAATAACACATAACATATAAAGGTAACTTGGGACATAAACATACATAAATGTAATAACCATACGGTAGACTTCCACACATATCACTAAATGGAATAGCCAAACGACCGACTTCCATACATATCACTAAATTGAAAATCCATACAGTCGACTTTCATACCCAATGAATTGAATGTTATAACGTAACCACCCGTCCAGGTATTCACGGCACCACCCGTCAAATGTCCAAGTACCAATATAAAATCATAACACATAAAAAAAATATAAAGGAAAGAAAACATTTACACATTTCAATCATAATATATCACTTAAATATATTGACATAACAAATACATTTTAAAAACCATTTTCAATAACAAAAATACATAAAATAGTGTAAGGTATTTATTTTCTTTTAAAAACATTACGGCTCGTTGAGGAAGCCAAAGATCAAATAATACTCGCGGCGGCAGAAAAGATCGTTGTCACCGCTTATGTTAAAAGAAACAATCATTTTTTCATTTAGTAAAATTCATTGTAGACAATTATTCCCTTTGAAAAGTCAAGAGTGTTTATACAACATATAAAAGAAAGTCGTGTATTAAAACAAAATATGGCTTAATGAAAAGAGATTGAGACGAAGTCCCTTACCTCATGCCTGACTTTACTCGATCGTTCTTTAATCTCCTAAATAACAAACTAATGTCAATTTCTACTTGTTTAAAAACTTTTTCATGTTTATTATTCCTTTTATATCACTTATTACCATGTTATAAATATTATGTAATCATTTAAGTTAAAAACATCCATTTTGTTGATATTTGGTACTTGAGTCAAAAATGAACACCTTATATATAAAAGTTGTCCATGTGGTCAATAGTTAATTATATCCATAGTGAAATTCACTTTTAGATATCATATATATCATATATATCCAGTATATACATGTGTTTATAATAGTACATAACATTTGTAGGTAAGAAATGAAATGCATCGTTCATGGAGACGGTAAGTCGTACGTACGTATGAATGCTACTTTCATTTAAATATATTATTTTAATGGAATTAAAACATAATGATACATAGGTATATTATAATTACATTATAATATCATATATAATATCATTAAATCTATCCTTTATACATCCCACATAAGGCATTAAAGAGTCACATCACATTAAGGGGGTGGTTGTCCGCACTTTCTCAAATGAGATTATCGTATTTACACACTATGGAAACCATAAAGGATTAATATAATTGGGAATTAAATAAGAATATATAAATCATAAACATAATATATATCATATATAAATATAGTTCCATCATAATGGCCACCATGAGAGGCGGTAGAAGGTAATTTGAACAATCATCGTTTCGCGAGGCGTTAGTTTTCCATCCACAAGAACATTATGTTCTTCACCCATTACATTGAGGTGTGTGTAAGTGTAGTTATATTACTTCTCATAACAACATCCTAGAATATTTAGTATACTGGTTGTGTCACAAAATAAAGGAATAAAAAGAGTTTAGGTGTTGGAGAAGTAAAATAAAAGAAAACAATTTAAGAGAAACTGTTACCTTTAATTTGGGTAACTCACTTTAGTTTGAACCAAATTACTTATTGAAGTGCCTTCTACCTAGGGTAAGGCTTCTAAGAGGAGTATAGGGATGTAGGGAGATTAATTGGGCAGAGTTTGGACGATCCAAATGGCTTGAGAGGTGTGAGGAATTGGTTAGAAGTGGTCTCCTTTTATAAGGGAGAGAAGGGGCTCTTTCGGAAAGTGTGAAAATATTATTTTATTATATAATGATATTCGGTTTCTCAAGGTCCAAAAATCATTAAGGTCGAATATAAGATCACTCATATTCTGAATAAAATCATACAATAATAATTGGACATGTTATGGATAATATTTTAATCATTATAATCTTATGTATTTTAATGATTTATTAATGAGGTAAACACTGCATCGTTATTGTGTCATAAATAATTTATATTATTTGATGTCTAAAAATTATAAAAAAATACCATGATATATGAAATAGTTTTAGCTTTCCAATTAATATTTATAGTTGTAATGATAATTTATATAACCCCTTCTAAATATTAATTTACTAAAAGATATTTGCTTTTGTCATTTTTCCCTTTACCTTAAGTTAATTAATCTTAATTGTAATTATCACCCCCAAGTGGATCAATGGGGTCCCAAAATCGACCCAAATTTGATAATGGTCATAAATGACTCATAAAATAAGGTTTTTACAAGTGTTAATGTAATTTTGAATTATTATAATATTCTTTTAACCTTGAATTACCGTATTTACCATTAATCGCGGTAAATAAAAGTCAAAAGTTACTATTTATCAAAAATTATTTTCATCTTATTGAACCACATTTTACTTCTTTATAACAACCATGTATGTTTTATTTTCTAAATTCAATTCACAGAAGCGGTAAAATTTCATTTAAATGAAAAAGTCAGTTTTTTAACTATTACTAAGTGATTTCACTATTCATCAAAAATTGATGTTTTTAAAAAAAATACCAAAAATTCAGCCTAAGAATTATTTTATATTCCGGATTATAAAATGATTCCTATTTTGAAAAATTTAAAACATATAAGTGGCATTAATTAATTTTAAAATTAATTCCCATTGTTAAAACAAATAGTGTGTTTTTAGGAAACAATACCTATCAAAAGATTGACACTTGTTTATGTCCAATTTCAAAGTGAAATTAATTCCAATGACCAAAATTGGATTAAATGGGGAAAATATATTCTAATTACACTTTAAAATAATTTAAAAAGATTATATAACTATATAAATAAATTATATTAAAACATTTTTTTTGAATTAAAATACAATATTTTCACTATTTAATAAAAAAATGATCTTTATCAGAAAAATTCTAAAAATTTACACAAAGTAAATTTTGATGTCCCCATTATAAAGAAGGATTTTATTTTGTAAATTAAAATTTATTAAAGTGACCAAAACTATATTTAAAGAGGGTTCTCCATTAAAAGGCGATAAATCGACCTTTTAATTTAAATTATGCTTAAAATTAGATTCATTCACATTTTAAGCCTCTAAATTTTATTGGATAAATGTAAATACATTTAAAAAGAATATATAATAATATTGTAGTTAGTTTTGTTCATTCCTGCCAATACAATATCTAGGAGTTAACTTCCATTTAAAATAATAATATTATATTATTAGTGTGCAACGTAAGATTCCAAAGAAACTCATTGTTGCGTATCGGGTACGCTATCAAACACAGAAACCTCTTTAAAGTAAAATTATTATTTAATTCAAAAATATCAATAAATATGAAATATGTCTTATTCTTCATTTACTTGGGATGTTACATCCTTCCCCCCTTTTAGAAATTGTGTCCTCGCAATTTTTATTCACTTATCAAAATAAGTGGGGGTATTTATCCCTCGGAGCATTTTCGGATTCCCATGTTGCCTCTTCAACCATATGGTTTTTCCAGAAAACTTTTACTTGGTGAATTACCTTATTCCGCAACACATGATCTCTATGGTCAAGAATCTGAACTGGTTGTTCTTCATAAGAGAGATTCTCTGCCAACTGAACTACCTCTGGGCTCCAAACATGAGATGGATCTGGCATATACATTCTCATCATCGAAACATGAAAAACATTGTGTACCTGGGATAAACATGGAGGTAAAGCCACTATATGAGCAACTGATCCAACTTTCTCCAGGATTTCATAAGGTTCAATGAACCTCAGACTCAACTTTCCCTTCTTACCAAAACGCATCACACTTTTCCATGGAGAAACTTTGATAAAGACATGATCACCTACCTCAAAAGAAAGATCATACCTTCAGTTATCTGCATAACTTTTCTGTCTACTCTGAGCTGTTCTCAGGTACTTCTGAATCAACCAAACATTCTCTACCATCTCATCTACCAATTCTGGTCCCATCAACTTCCTTTCACCTAATTCATTCAAAAAAGTTTGAGTTCTACAATGCTTTCCATATAATGCCTCAAATGGAGCCATCTGTATACTGGAATGAAAAATGTTATTATATAAAAATTCATCCAAAGAAAAATGTTGGTCCCAACTTCCCTGATAATCCATCGAGCAAGCACGTAACATATCATCCAATGTCTGAATTTTTCGTTCCGACTGCCCATCAGATTGATGATGAAAAGTTGTACTAAAATTTAATTCAGTACCCAATGACTTATGAAGTCCTTTCCAAAAGTTATAAGTGAACCTGGGATCACGATCAGATAAAATGGAGAGGTGAACTGCATGAAACCTGACTATCTCTTTAACATACAACCGAGAAAGTTGATCTAGAGAAAAAGTATCTCTTATAGGAAGTAAATGAGTAGATTTACTCAATCTGTCATCTATAACACAGATTGCATTATTACCTCAAGATGTCTTTGGTAATCCCACAAAAAAGTCCATGGATATATTTTCCCATTTCCACTCTGGAATCGGTAAAGGATAAAGCATTCTTTTTAGTAACTATAGCTCTGCTTTAACCTTCTGATAAGTCAAACACTTCATAGTAAAATCAACAAAATCTCTTTTCATTCAATCTCACCAGTAATACTCTCGAATATCTCTGTACGTCTTCATACTTCCAGGATGAACTGAAAATGGAGAACTATAAGCTTCACATAACAACCCATTCTTCAACTGTGAATCACAACGCACACATAATCACTTTACAAATATCCAAACACAATCATTATCAATGTTAAAATCAGACAACTTACCCTTCTGAACCAACTCTACCTTTTTTTGCAACTCACTATCTTCCTTCTGCACTTGCTTTATTCTGTTTGATAAGGAAGATCTCACTGACACCTGATAAAAACAGAAGAAATTCCTCCACCAACAACTCCTATTCCATAATTCATCAAGTCAAAAACCAAAGTATCTCATTCCAAATGTAGCATGGTTATTGAAGCGTTACTTCTTTGACTCAAAGCATCAGCCACTTTATTTGATTTTTCCGGATGGTAATGGAACATGCAATCATAATCCTTGATTAATTCCAACCATCTCCTCTGTCTCATGTTCAATTATTTTTGAGTGAATATATACTTTCAAAATTTTCTAATTAGTATATATTTAACACTTCACTCCATACAAATGATGCCTCCAAATTTTTAAAGCAAAAAACAACAGCAGCTAATTCCAAATCATGTGTAGGGTTATTTAACTCATGGGGTTTCAACTGACGTGAAGCATAAGAAATTACTTGATCATTCTGCCTTAGGACACAACCCAGTCCTTTCAATGAAGAATCACTATAGATAACAAACTCACCAATTCTGGATGGCAGTGCCAAAACTGGAGCATTCACCAATCTTCTTTTCAACTCCCTAAAACAATCATCACACTCTTTTTTCCGAATGAACTTAACACCTTTTCGAGGTAACTTAGTCATTGGACTAGATAACCGTGCAAAATTTTCAAAAAACCTCCAGTAATATCCTGCCAAACCAAGAAAACTATTAATCTCGTTTATATTTGTGGGTCTTGGATATTATTCAACATCTTTTTTTTAGCAGGATCAACAGTTATGCCATTTTTTGAAATAATGCGACCATGGAAAGAAATTTGTTGTAACCAAAACATACACTTGCTGAATTTCCAAAACAGTTTCTTTTCTTTTAAGGTTTTCAAGACAACCCCTAAATGAATTTCATGCTCCTATAAACCAAAATATCATCTATAAACAAAACTATCATTTATCACCTGATTCAACTGAGCCATCACTGCAACGAACTGTTCAGTTCTGATTCCGACCATCTCAGGTTGTTGATTTGGAAGCTTGTCTTCTTCCTGATGGCATCCCAACATAGCTACCCTATTTCCTCTACAGAAAACCATTATAAACATATAAATATCTTAGGTGAAGCATCTTGGTAATCTGTAAATGCTATATCATTTCAATATTACCATAAATTAATTTATGGACATTTATTTAACAATACTCTAACTCCTAAAGTTATCTAAACCGACCTTTGATACCAACTATAAGGACACGGCCTTAAACCATACATAATATTAAATTAAATGAATAATTCACATTGTGGATCTTTTCAGGTTTAGTGTTTTAGAGAATTAGGACATAACTATTACATCTCAAAAGATTTCAATGTAGACACTTCTATACAGTTTCCATTTTTTACAAAACATGAACTCTTGAAAAAAAGTTTCATGTCTGGTTCCATGTTTAAGACAGCATGAATTTTTCTTTGATCTCATCCTTGACCCTATTCGACATTATATCCTATGAAAAACATTTAAAAAAACCTGGGATGAGCATAAAAAGCTCAGTAAGGGATACACAAAGATGGAAAACTATTAGTTTTTCAAAACAACAAGTAAACCATGAATCCTTTAACATAAGTAATACTTTTCACCTTTATGAAGTAGTAAATACTCTTCACAAAATAAAAGATCATTACTTACTTTTTTGTAACCCAAATATTACCATAAAACCCATATAAAGAGCACATAACATATAAAGGTAACGTGGGACATAAACATACATAGATGGAATAACCATACGGTCGACTTCTACACATATCAATAAAAAGAATAGCCATACGGCCAACTTCTATACATATCACTAAATGGAATAGCCATATGGATGACTTTCATACCCAATTCACTAGAGGTTATAACATAATCACCTGTCTTAGTATTCATGGCACCACTCTTCATTTCGTTTATCACGTAACCACCCGTGGAATGTCCAAGTACCACTATAAAATCATAACACATAAAACAAATATAATGGAAAGAAAACATTTCCACAATTCAATAAAAATATATCACATAAATATATTGATATAACAAATCCATTTTCAAAACCATTTTCAATACCAAAAATACATAAAAGAGTATAAGGTATTTATTTTCTTTTAAAAACATTATGGCTTGTTGAGGAAGCCAAAGATCAAATAATACTCGCGGCAGCGGAAAAGGTCATTATCACCACTTACGTTAAAAGAAATAATCATTTTTGTCCTTTAGAAAAATTATTTTTAGAAAATATTCCCTTTGAAATTTCAAGGGTGTTTATACAGTGTATAAAAGAAAGTCTTGTATTAAAACAAAATATGCCTCAATGAAAGGAGATTGAGAGAAAGACCCTTACCTCGTGTCCGACTTGACTCGATCCTTATTTAATCTCCTGAATAATAAACTAAATTCAATTTCTACATACTTAAGAACATTTATCAAGTTTATTATTCCTTTTATATCACTTATTACTATGTTATAAATATTATGTAATCATTTAAGTTAATAACATCCATTTTGTCGATATTTGGTACTTGAGTCAAAAATGAACACCTTATATTTACAAGTTGTCCATGTGGTCAATAGTTCATTATATCCATAATGAAATTCATTATTTATATATAATATATATCATATATATCCATTATATAAATGTATTTATAATAGTACATAACATTTGGAGGTAAGAAATGAAATGCACCTTTCATGGAGACGGTAAGCCGTACGTACGCATGAACGCTATTTTCATTTATACATATTATTTTAATGGAATTAAAACATAATGATACATATTTATATTATAATTAAATTATAATATCATATATAATATCATTAAATATATCCTTTATACATCCCACATAAGGCATTAACGAGTCACATCACTTTAAGGGGGCGGTAGTCCGCACTTCCTCAAATGAGATTATCATATTTACCCACTATGGAAACCATAAAGGATTGATATAATTGGGAAGTACAGAAGAATAAAGAAATAATAAACATAATATATATCCTATATAAATATAGTTCCATCATAATGGCCACCATGAGAGGTGGTAGAAGGTAATTTGAACAATCATCATTTCGTGAGGCGTTAGTTTATCATCCAGAGAAACATTATGTTCTTCACCCATTAGATGAAGGTGTGTGTAAGTTTAGTTTGAATAATTCTCATAAAAAAATCATATTATAGTAAATATACTGGTTTTTTTACAAAATAATGGAATAAAAAGAGTTTAGTGGTAGGAAAAGTAAAATAAATTAAAACAATTTAAGAGAAACCGTTACCATTAATTTGGGTAACTTCCTTTGGTTTGAACCAAAGGACTTCTTAAAGTTCCTTCTGCATAAGGTAAGGCTTCTATAAAGAGTATAGGGATGTAGGGAGCTTAATTGGGCAGAATTTGGATGAGCCAAATGTCTTTAGAGGTGTGAGAAATTGGTTAGAAGTGGTCTCCTTTTATAAGGGAGAGGAGGGGCTCTTTTAGAAAGTGTGAAAATATTATTTTATTATATAATGATATTCGGTTCCTAAAGGTCCAAAAATCATTAAGGTCAAATATAAGATGACTAATATTCTAAATGAAATCATCCAATCAGAATTGGACATGTTTTGGATAATATTTTAAACATTATAATCTTATTTATTTAAATGATTTATTAATGAGGTAAACACTTAATTATTATTGTTTCATAAATAATTTAAATTATTTGATGTCTAAAAATTATAAAAAACTACCATGATATAGGAAATATTTTTAAATTTCTAATGAATATTTATAGTCTAAAATATAAGTTATATAACCTCTTTTAAAAATAAATTTACCATAATATATTTTCTTTCGTCATTTTTGCCTTTACTTTAAGTTAATTAATCTTAATTGTCATTATCACTCCCATGTGGATCAATGGGGTCCCAAAATCGACCCAAAGATGATCATGGTCGTAAATAACTCATCCAATAAGGTTTGGACAAGTGTTAAGGTAATTTTGAATTATTATAATATTTTTTTAACCTTGAATTACCCTATTTACCTTTAACCGCGACAAATAAAAGTCAAAAGTTACTATTCACCAAAAAAATATTTTCGTCTTATTAAACCACATTTTACTACATTATAAAAACCATGTATGTCATATTTTCTAAATTCAATTCACAGAAGCGGTAAAATTTCATTTAAATGAAAAAATCAGTTTTTTAACTACTACTAAGTGGTTTCACTATTCATCAAAAATTGAAGATTTTCAGAAAAATACCCAAACATTAGCCTAAGAATTATTTGATATTCCGAACTCAAAAATGATGTATATTTTTCAAAATTCAAAACATTTAAGTGGCATTAATTAATTTTAAAATTAATTCCCGTTGTTAAAACAAATAGCGTGTTTTTAGGAAACAATAACTATCAAAAGATTGACACTTGTTTATGTCCAATTTCATAGTGAAATTAATTCTAATGACCAAAATTGGATTAAATGGTTAAATATTATCTAATTACACTTTAAAACCAATTAAAAATATAATCTTACCATATAAATAAATTAGATTAAAACATAGTTTATTAATTAAAATACAATATTTTCACTATTCAATAAAAAATGATCTTTATCGGAGAAATTCCAAAAATTTACACAAATTAAATTTTGATGTCCTAATTATAAAGAAGGATTTTATTTGGTCAATTAGAATGTACTAAAGTGACCAAAATTATATTTAAAGAGGTTTCTCCATTAAAAGGCAGTAAATCGACTTTTTAAGGTAAATTATGCTTAAAATTATATTTATTCACATTTTTAGCCTCTAACTTTTATTGGATAAATGTAAATACATTTAAAAAGCATATAAAATCATATTGTAGTTAGTTTTGTTCATTATCGAAAATAAAACGACTAAGAGTTAACTTCCATTTAAAATAATAATATTATATTATTAGTGTGCAACGTAAGATTCCAAGGAAACTCGTTGTTGCGTATTGGGTACGCTATCAAACATAGCAACCCATTTAAAGTAAAATTAATATTTAATTCACAAATATTAATAAATATGAAATATGGATTATTCTTCATTTACTTGGGATGTTACATCCTTCCCCCCTTTTGTAAATTGCGTCCTTTCAATTTTTATTCACTTATCAAAATAAGTGGGGGTATTTATCCCTCATAGCATTTTCAGATTCCCATGTTGCCTCTTCAACCATTTTTTTTCCACAAAACCTTTACCTGGTGAATTACATTATTCCATAACAATTTCTCTCTACAGTCAAGAATATGAACTGGTTTTTCTTCATAAGATTGATTCTCTTCCAACTAAACTACCTCTGGGATCAAAACATGAGATGGATCTGGAATATACTTTCTCAACATTGAAACATGAAAAAAAAATGTGTACCTGGGATAAAATTGGAGTTAAAGACACTGTGTATGAAATTGATCCAACATTCTCCAGGATTTCATAAGGTCCAATGAACCTCAGACTCAACTTTCCCTTCTTACCAAAACGCATCACACTTTTTCATGGAGAAACTTTGAGAAAGACATGATCACCTACCTCAAAAGAAAGATCCTTCCTCTGGTTATCTGCATAAATTTTCTGTCTGCCCTAAGATGTTCTCAAGTGATTCTGAATCAATTGAAATTTCGCTACCATCTCTTCTACCAATTTTGGTCCCATCAGCTTCCTTTCACCTAATTTATCCCAAAAATATAGATTTTGACAACTCTTTCTTTATAATGCCTCAAATGGAGCCATGTGTATACCGGAATGAAAACTATTATTATATGAAAATTCAACCAAAGAATGATGTTGGTCCCAACTTCCCTAATAATCCATCGAGAAAGTATGTAACATATCCTCCAATGTCTGAATTGTTAGTTATGACTTCTCATCTGATTGAGGTTGAAAATCTATACTAAAATTTAATTCAGTACCCAATGAATTTTGAAGGCCTTTCCAAAAGATAGAAGTGAACCTGGGATCATGATCAGATATAATGGAGAGGGGAACTCCATGCAACCTGACTATCTCTTTAACATACAACCGAGCAAGTTGATATAGAGACAAAGTATCTCTAATAGGAAGGAAATGAGCAGATTTAGTCAATCGGTCAACTATAACCTAGATTGTATTATTACCTCGAGATGTCTTTGGTAATCCCACAACTAAGTCCATGAATATATTTTCCCATTTCAACTCTGGCACTGGTAAAGGCAGAAGCATTCCTTTTGGTAACTGCCGCTCTACTTTAACCTGCTGACAAGTCAAACACTTCACAGTAAAATCAGCAATATCTCTTTTCATTCCATCCCACCAGTAATACACTCGATGACCTCTTTAAATCTTCATACTTCCAGGATGAACTGAAATCAGAGAACTATGAGCTCACATAACAACTCATTCTTCAACTTTGAATCACAAGTCACACATAATATTTTTCCAAATCTAAAAACACAATCATTATCAATGTTCAAATCAGGAAACTTACACTTCTGAACCAACTATACCTTTTTTTGCAACTCACTATCTTCCTTCTGCGTTTGCTTTATTCTTTCTGATAGAGATGATCTCACTGACACCTGATAAAAAACAAAAGAATTTTCTGCACCAACAACTTCTATTCCATAATTCATCAAATAAAAAAACAAAAGGATATCATTCCAAATGTAGCATGGTTAATGAAGTGTTACTTCTTTGACTCAAAGCATCTGCCACTTTATTTGCTTTTCTCGGATGGTAATGGATCATGTAATCATAATCCTTGATTAATTTGAACCATCTCCTATGTCTCATGTTCAATTATTTTTGAGTGAATATATACTTCAATATTTTGTGATCAGTATATATTTCACACTTCACTCCATACAAATAATGCCTCCAAAGTTTTAAAGCAAAAACAACAGCAGCTAATTCCAAATCATGTGTAGGGTAATTTAACTCGTGGGGTTTCAAATAATGTGAATCATAAGAAATTACCTGATCATTCTACATTAGGAAACAACCTAGTCCTTTCAATGAATAATCACTATAGATAAAAAACGCACCAATTCTGAATGGAAGTGCCAAAACTAGAGAATTCACCAATCTTCTTTTCAACTCCTGAAAACATTCATCGTACTCTTTTGTCCAAATGAACTTAACACCTTTTCAAGTTAACTTATTCATTGGACTAGATAACCGTGCAAAATTTTCAACAAACCTCCGTTAATAACCTTCCAAACCAAGAGAACTACGAACCCCGTTTATATTGTGGGTCTTGGATATTCTTAAACAACTTTTGTTTTAGCAGGATCAACTGTTATGCCATTTTTTGAAACAATGTGACCAAGGAAATAAATTTTTTGTAACCAAAACTCACACTTGTTGAATTTCTCAAATAGTTTCTTATCTTTTAAGGTTTTCAAGAAAACCCTTAAATGACTTGCATTCTTCTCTTAACCAAAATATCATAAATAAACAAAACTACCATTTATCACCCGATTCAACTGAGCCATCACTGCAACAAACTGTTCAGTTCCGATTCTGACCATCTCAGCTTGATGATTTGAAAGGTTTTCTTCCTCTTGATGTCTTCCTAACATAGTTGCTCTATTTCCTCTACGGAAAACCATTCTGAACATAGAAATATCTTAGGTGAAGAAACATGGTAATCTATAAATTCTATATTATTTCAATATTACCATAAATTAATTTATGGACATTTATTTAACAATACCCTAACTCCTAAAGTTATCTAAATCGACCATTGATGCCATCTATAAGGACCCAACCTTAAACCTTATATAATATTGAATTAAATGAATAATTCACATTGAGGATAGTTTCAAGTTTATAGTTTTAGATAATTAGGACATAACTATTACATCTCAAAAGATTTCAAAGTAGACACTTCTACACAATTTACATTTTTTTACAAAACATGAACTCTTGAAAAAAAGAGTAATGTCTAGTTCCATGTTTAAGACAGCATGACTTTTCCTTGATTCCATCCTTGACCCTATTCCACATTATGTCCTATGAAAAACATTTCAAAAAACTTGGCATGATCATAAAAAGCTCAGTAAGGGATACACAAAGAAGGAAAACTATTATTTTTTCAAAACAAAAAGTAAACCATGAATACTTTAACATAAGAATAATTTTTAACTTTATGAAGTAGTAAATACTCTTAACTGAATAAAAGATCATTACATACCCTTTTGTAACCAAAATATTACCATAAAACCCATATAAAGAACACATAACATATAACGGTAACTTGGGACATAAACATACATAAATGGAATAACCATACGATCGACTTCCACACATATCACAAAATGGAATAGCCATACGGCCAACTTCTATACATATCACTAAATGGAATAGCCATATGGCTGACTTCCATACCCAATGCACTGAAGTTTATAACGTAACCACCTTTCCTGGTATTCAGGGCACCACCCGTCATTTGGTTTATCATGTAACCACCCGTCAAATGTCCAAGTCCCAATATAAAATCATAACAGGTACAAAAAATATAAAGGAAGGAAAACATTTCCACATTTCAATAACAATATATCACTTAAATATATTGACATAACAAATCCATTTTCAAAACCATTTTCAATACCAAAAATACATACAATAGTATAAGGTATTTATTTTTTTAAAAAACATTATGGCTTGTTGAGGAAGCCAAAGATCAAATAATACTCACATCGGTGGAAAAGGTTATTGTCACCACTTATGTTAAAAGAAACAATCATTTTGGTCGTTTAGTAAAATTCTTTGTAGAAACATATTCTCTTTCAAAATTCAATGGTGTTTATACAGCGTATAAAATAATGTCATGTATTAAAAAAAATATGCCTCAATGAAAGGAAATTTAGACGAAATCCCTTACCTCATATCCTACTTGACTCGATCATTCTTTAATCTCCTGAATAATAAACTAAAGTCAATTTCTACTTTCTTAAGGAACGTTTTCAAGTTTATTATTCCTTTTATATCACTTATTATCATGTTATATATATTATGTAATCATTTAGGTTAATAACGTCCATTTTGTCGATATTTGGTACTTGAGTAAAAAATGAACACCTTATATTTAAAAGTTGTGAATGTGGTCAATAGTTCATTATATCCATAATAAAATTAATTATTTAGATATCATATATATCATATATATCCATTATATACATGTATTTATAATAGTACATAACATTTGGAGGTAAGAAATGAAATTCACCATTCATGGAGACGGTAAGTCGTACGTACGCATGAACACTACTTTCATTTCTATATCTTATTTTAATGGAATTAAAACATAATGATAAATAGGTATATTATAATTACAGTATAATATCATATATAATATCATTAACTCTATCCTTTATACATCCCACATAAGGAAATAACGAGTCACATCACTTTAAGGGGGTGGTAGTCCGCACTTCCTCAAATGAGATTATCGTATTTACCCACTATGGAAACCATAAAGGATTGATATAATTGGGAAGTATATAAGAATAAGGAAATAATAAACATACTATATATCATATATAAATATATTACCATCATAATGGCCACCATGAGAGGCGGTAGAAGGTAATTTGAACAATCATCGTTTCGTGAGGCATTAGTTTTCCATCCACAGAAACATTATGTTCTTCACCCATTAGATGGAGGTGTGTGTAAGTGTAGTTTGAATAATTATCATAACAGCATCCTAGTATATTAATGACACTGGTTTTGTTACAAAAGAAAGGAATAAAAAGAGTTTAGGGGTTGGAGAAGTAAAATAAAAAAACAATTTAAGAGAAACTGTTACCTTTAATTTGGGTAACTCCCTTTGGTTTGAACCAAAGGACTTCTTGAAGAGCCTTCTGCCAAAGTTAAATCTTCTAGGAGGAGGATAGGGATGTAGGGAGATTAATTGTTCAGAGTTTAGACGAGCTAAATGGCTTTAGAGGTCTGAGGAATTGTTTATAAGTGGTCTCCTTTTATAAGGGAGTGGAGGGGCTCTTTAAGAAAGTGTGAAAATATTATTTTATTATATAATGATATTTGGTTTCTAAAGGTCCAAAAATAATTTAGGTCGAATATAATATGACTCATATTCGAAATAAAATCATCCAATAATTATTGGAAATGTTTTTAAAAATATTTTAATCATTATAATCTTTTTTTAAATGATTTATTAATTAGGTAAACACTGCATCATTATTGTGTCACAAATAATTTAAATTATTTGATGTCTAAAAATTATAAAAAAATACCATGATATAGGAAATAGTTTTAGCTTTACAATGAATATTTATAGTTGAAATGATAATTTAGATAACCCCTTCTAAAAACTAATTTACTATAAGATATTTGCTTTTGTCATTTTTTCCTTAACTTTAAGTTAATTAATCTTAATTGTCATTATCACCCCCAAGTAGATCAATGGGGTCCCAAAATCGACCCGAATTTTCCCATGGTCGTAAATGACTCATCCAATAGGGTTTGGACAAGTGATAAGGTAATTTTGAATTATTCTAATATTCTTTTAACCATGAATTACCCTATTTACCTTTAACCGCAGTAAATAAAAGTCAAAATTACTATTCACCAAAAATTATTTTCATCTTATTGAACCACATTTTACTTCTTGATAACAACCATGTATGTTGGATTTTATAAATTCAATTCATAGAAGTGGTAAAATTTCATTTAAATGAAAAAGTCATTTTTTTTAACTACTACTAAGTGGTTTCGCTATTCATCAAAAATTGATGTTTTTCTGAAAAATACCATAAATTCAGCCTAAGCATTATATTATATTCTAAATTCAAAAATGATATCTATTTTTTCAAATTATAAACATTGAAGTGGAATTAATTAATTTTAAAATTAATTCCCATTGTTAAAACAAATAGCGTGTTTTAAGGAAACAATAACTATCAAAAGATTGACACTTGTTTATGGCCAATTTCAAAGTGAAATTAATTCCAATGACCAAAATTGGATTAAATGGTAAAAATATATTCTAATTAAACTTCAAAACCAATTAAAAAGATAATATAACCATATAAATAAATTATATTAAAACATAGTTTTGAATTAAAATACAATATTTTCACTATTCAATAAAAAATTGATCTTTATCGGAAAAATTCCAAAAAATTTCAGAAAGTAAATTTTGATGTCCCCATTCTAAAGAAGGATTTTATTTGGTCAATTAGATTGAATTAAAGTGATAAAAACTATATTTAAAGAGGGTTCTCCATTAAAAGGCGATAAATCGACCTTTTAATGTAAATTATGCTTAAAATTAGATTCATTCACATTTTAAGCCTCTAACTTTTATTGGAAAAATGTAAATACATTTAAAAAGCATATATAATCATATTGTAGTTAGTTCTGTTCATTCCTTCCAATACAATGTCTAGGAGTTAACTTTCATTTAAAATAATAATATTATATTATTAGTGTGCAACGTAAGATTCCAAAGAAACTTGTTGTTGCGTATCGGGTACGCTATCAAACATAGAAACCCCTTTTATGTAAAATTAATATTTAATTCACAAATATTAATAAATATGAAATATTTCTTATTCTTCATTTACTTGGGATGTTACATCCTTCCCCCCTTTTGGAAATTGCATCCTCGAAATTTTTATTCACTTATGAAAATAAGTGGGGGTATTTATCCCTCATAGTATTTTAAGATTCCAACATTGCCTCTTCAACCACATGGTTTTTCCAAAAAAAAAACCTTTACCTGGTGAATTACCTAATTCCGCAACACTTTCTCTCTACGGTCAAGAACTTGAACTTGTTGTTCTTCATAAGAGAGATTCTTTTTCAACTGAACTACCTTTTAGCTCAAAACATGGGATGGATCTGGAATATACTTTCTTAACATTGAAACCTGAAAAACATTGTGTACCTGGGATAAACATGGAGGTAAAGCCACTATTTATGCTACTAATCCATCTTTATCCAGGATTTCATAAGGTCCAATGAACCTCAGACTCAACTTTCCCTTCTTACAAAAATGCATCCCACTTTTCCATGGAGAAACTTTGAGAAAGACATGATCACCTACCTAAAAAGAAAGATCCTTCCTCCGTTTATTTGCTTAACTTTTCTATCTGCTCTGAGATATTTTCATGTGCTTCTGAATAAATCGAACATTATCTGCCATCTCTTCTACTGATTCTGGTCCCATCAGCTTTCTTTCACCTACTTCATCCCAAAAATCGGGAGTTCGACAATGCTTTCCTTATAATGCCTGAAATGGATCCATCTGTATACGGGAATGAAAAATGTTATTATATGAAAATTCAACCAAAGAAATATGTTGGTCCCAACTTCCCTGATAATCCATCGAGCAAGAACGTAACATATCCTCCAATATCTGAATTGTTCGTTCTGACTGCCCATCTGATTAAGGATGAAAAGCTATACTAAAATTTAATTCAGTACCCAATGACTTCTGAAGGCCTTTCCAAAAGTTAGAAGTGATCCTTGGATCACGATCAGATATAATGGAGAGGGGAACGCCATGAAACCTGAATATATCTTCAATATACAACTGAGCAAGGTGATCTAGAGACAAAGTATCTCTAATAGGAAGGAAATGAGCTAATTTATTCAATCGGTCAACTATAACCCAGATTGCATTATTACCTCGAGATGTCTTTGGAAATCCCATAACAAAATCCATGGATATATTTCCTCATTTCCACTCTGGCACCGGTAAAGGGTGAATCATTCCTTTCAGTAACTGTCACTCTTCTTTAACCTGTTGACAAGTCAAACACTTCATGGTAAAATCAGAAATATCTCTTTTCATTCTATCCCACCAGTAATACTCTCTAATATCTCTGTACATCTTCATACTTCAAGGATGAACTGAAAACGGGGAACTATGAGCTTCACATAACAACTCATTCTTCATCTTTGAATCACAAGGAACACATAATCTCTTTCAAAATCTCAAAACACAATCATTATCAATGTTAAAATCAGGAAACTTACCCTTCTGAATCAACTCTACCTTTTTTTGCAACTCACTATCTTCCTTCTGTGCTTGCTTTATTCTGTCTGATAGAGATGATCTCACTGACACTTGATACAAAACAGAATAATTTCCTGCACCAACAACTTCTATTCCATAATTTATCAAATCAAAAACCAAATGATCTCGTTCCAAATGTAGCATGGTTAATGAAGGGTTACTTCTTTGACTCAAAGCATCAACCACTTTATTTTCTCTTCCTGGATGGTAATGGATCATGAAATCATAATCCTTGATTAATTCCAACCATCTCCTCTGTCTCATGTTCAATTATTTTTGAGTGAATATATACTTCAAACTTTTGTGATCAATATATATTTTACACTTCACTCCATAAAAATGATGCCTCCAAATTTTTAAAGCAAAAACAACAGCAGCTAATTCCAAATCATGTGTAGGGTAATTTTACTCATGGGGTTTCAACTGACGTGAAGCATAAGCAATTACCCGATCATTCTGCATTAGGACACAACCTATTCCTTTCAACGAAGCATCTATATAGATAACAAACTCATCAATTCTGTATGGTAGTGCCAAAACTAGAGCATTCAAAAATCATCTTTTCAACTCCTGAAAACAATCATCACACTCTTTTGTCTAAATGAACATAACTCCTTTTCGAGTTAACTTAGTCATTAGACTAGATAACCGTGTAAAATTTTCAACAATACTCAGGTAATAACCTGTCAAACCAAGAAAACTATGAATCTAGTTTATATTTTTGGGTCTTGGAAATTCTTCAATAGCTTTTTTTAGTTGGATCAACAGTAATGCTATTTTTTGAAACAATGTGACCAAGGAAAGAAATTTGTTGTAACCAAAACTCACACTTGCAGAATTTCCCAAATAGTTTCTTTTATTTTATGGTTTTAAAGGAAAACATTAAATTACTTTCATGCTCCTATTAACTAAAATATCATCAATAAACAAAACTACCATTTTTCACCTGATTCAACTGAGACATCACTGCAACAAACTATTCAGTTCTGATTCTGACCATCTGAAGTTGCTGATTTGAAAGGTTGTCTTCCTCGTGATGTCGTCCCAACATAGCTTCCCTATTTCCTCTATGGAAAACCATTATGAACATAGAAATATCTTAGGTGAAGCAACATGGTAATCTTTAAATGCTATATTATATCAATATTACCATAAATTAATTTATGGACATTTATTTAACAATACCCTAACTCTTAAAGTTATCTAAACCGAACATTGATACTAACTATAAGTACTCGCCCTTAAACCTTACATAATATTGAATTAAATGAATAATTCACATTAAGGATCTTTTCAGGTTTAGAGTTTTAGAGAATTAGGACATAACTATTGCATCTCAAAAGATTTCAATGTAGACACTTCTACACAGTTTCCATTTTTTAAAAAAACATGAACTCTTGAAAAAAAGAGTCATGTCTGGTTCCATGTTTAATACAACATAACTTTTCCTTGATCTCATCCTTGAACCTATTTTATATTATATCCTGTGAAAAACATTTCAAAAAATATTGGATGAGCATAAAAAGATGAGTAAGGGATACATAAAGAAGGAAAACTGTTAGTTTTTCAAAACAACAAGTAATCCCTGAAAACTTTAACATAAATAAAAATTTTCACTTTTATAAATTAGTAAATACTATTCACTGAATAAAAGATCATTAATTACCCTTTTGTAACCTAAATATTAGCATAAAACCCATATAAATAACACATAACATATAAAGGTAACTTGGGACATAAACCTACATAAATGGAATAACCATATGGTCGACTTACACAAATATCACTAAATGGAATAGACATACGGCCGACTTCTATACATATCACTAAATGGAATATCCAAACGGCTGACTTCCATACCCAATGAGTTGGAGGTTATAACATAACCACCTCTCATGGTATTCACAGCACCACTCGTCATTTTGTTTATCATGTAACCACCCATCAAATGTCCAAGTACCAATATAAAATCATAACACATACAACAAATATAAAGGACAGAAAACATTTACACATTTCAGTAAAAATATATCACTTAAATACATTGACATAACAAATCCATTTTCAAAACCATTTTCAATACCAAAAATACGTAAAAGAGAATAAGGTATTTATTTTCTTTTAAAAACATTACGGCTTGTTGAGGATGCCAAAGATCAAATAATACTCGTGGCGGTGAAAAAGGTCATTGTCACCACTTACATTAAAAGAAACCATAATTTTTTTCATTTAGTAAAATGCTTTGTGGAAAAAGATTCCCTTTGAAAATTCAAGGGTGTTTATACAGTATATAAAAGAATGTCGTGTATTAAAACAAAATATGCATCAATAAAAGGAGATTGAGACGAAGTCCCTTACCTCATGTCCTACTTGAATCGATCATTCTTTAATCTCCTAAATAATAAACTAAAGTCAATTTATACTTGATTAAGAAAATTTTTATAGTTTATTTTTACTTTTATATCACTTATTACCATGTTATATATATTATGTAATCATTTAAGTTAATAATGACCATTTTGTCAATATTTGGTACTTGAGTCAAAAATGAACAACTTATATTTACAAGTTATCCATGTGGTCAATAGTTCATTATATCCATAATGAAATTATATATTTAGATATCATATATATCATATATATCCAGTATATACATGTATTTATAATTGTACATAACATTCGGAGGTAAGAAATGAAATGCACCATTCATGTAGACGGTAAGCCGTACGTACGCATGAACGCTACTTTCATTTCTATATATTATTTTGATGGAATTAAAACATAATGATACATAGGTATATTATAATTAAAGTATAATATCATATATAATATCATTAACTCTATCCTTTATACATCCCACATAAGGCATTAACGAGTCACATCACTTTAAGGGGGCGGTAGTCCGCAGTTCCTCAAATGAGATTATCGTATTTACCCACTATGGAAACCTTAAAGTATTGATATAATTGGGAAGTACATAAGAATAACGAAATAATAAACATAATATATATCAGATATAAATATAGTTCCCTCATAATTTCCACCATTAGAGGTGGTAGAAGGTTATTTGAACAATCATCGTTTCGTGATGCGTTAGTTTTCCATCCATAGAAATATTATGTTCTTCACCCATTATATGGAGTTTTGTGTAAGTGTAGTTCGAATCCTTCTCATAACAACATCCTAGTATATTAAGGATTCTGGTTTTGTTACAAAAGAAAGGAATAAAAAAAATTAGTGGTTTGAGAAGTAAAATAAAAGAAAACAATTTAACAGAAATTGTTACCTTTAATTTGGGTAACTCCCTTTGATTTGAACCAAAGGACATCTTGAAGTGACTTATGACTAAGGTAATGATTATAGGTGGAGGATACGGATGTAGGTAGCTTAAGTGGGTAGAGTTTGGACGATCCAAATGGGTTGAGAGGTGTGAGGAATTGGTTAGAAGTGGTCCCCTTTTATAAGGGAGAGGAGGGGCTCTTTAGGAAAGTGTGAAAATATTATTTTATTATATAATGATATTCAGTTTCTAAAGGTCCAAAAATAATTAAGGTCAAATATAAGATGACTCATATTCGAAATAAAATCATCCAATAAAAATTGGACATGTTTTGGATAATATTATAATCATAATAATCTTATTTATTTAAATGATTTATTAATGAGGTAAACACTCCATCATTATTGTGTCAAAAATAATTTAAATTATTTGATGTCTAAAAATTATAAAAAAACTACCATGATGTAGGAAATATTTTTATCTTTACAATAAATATTTATAGTCGAAAAGATAATTTATATAACCCCTTCTAAAAATTAATTTACTAAAAGATATTTGCTTTTGTCATTTTTTCCTTTACATTAAGTTAATTAATCTAAATTGTCATTATCACTCCCAAGTGGATCAATGGGGTCCCAAAATCGACTCAAAGATGCCCATGGTCTTAAATGACTCAACCAATAAGGTTTGGACAAGTTTTAAGGTAATTTTGAATTATTATAATATTCTTTTGACCTTGAATTACCCTATTTACCTTTAACCGTAGTAAATAAAAGTCAAAAGTTACTATTCACCAAAAATTATTTTCATCTTATTGAACCACATTTTACTTCTTGATAACAACCATGTATATCGGATTTTCGAAATTCAATTCACAAAAGCGGTAAAATTTCATTTAAATGAAAAAGTCAGTTTTTAACTACTACAAAGTGGTTTCACTATTCATAAAAAATTGATGTTTTTCAGAAAAATACCAATAATTCAGCCTAAGTATTATTTGATATTCTGAATTCTAAAAATATGTCTATTTTTTCAAATTGAAAACATAGAAGTGACATTAATTTATTATATAATTAATTCCCGTTGTTAAAACAAATAGCGTGTTTTTAAGAAATAATAACTATCAAAAGATTGACACTTGTTTATGTCTAATTTCAAAGTGAAATTAATTCCAATGACCCACATTGGATTAAATGGTAAAAATATATTCTAATTACACTTTAAATCCAATTAAAAATATAATCTAACTATATAAATAAATTTTATTAAAACAAAGTTTGGAATTAAAATACAATATTTTCACTATTCAATAAAAAAATGAACTTTATTGGAAAAATTCCAAAAAATTACACAAAGTAAATTTTGATGTCCACATTATAAATAAGGATTTTATTTGGTCAATTATAATGTATTAAAGTGACCAAAACTATATTTAAATAGGGTTCTTCATTAAAAGGCATCAAATCGACCTTTTAATGTAAATTATGCTTAAAATTAGATTCATTCACATTTTAAGCCTCCGAATATTATTGGATAAATGTAAATACATTTAAAAATTATTTTTAATCATATTTTAGTTAGTTTTATTCATTCACACCAATAAAACATCTATGAGTTAACTGCTATGTAAAATAAAAATATTATATTATTTCTGTGCAACGTAAGATTCCAAAGAAACCCGTTATTGCGTATCGGGTACGCTATCGAACATAACAACCCCTTTAAAATAAAATTAATATTTAATTCAAAAATATTAATAAATATAAAATATGTCTTATTCTTCATTTACTTGGGATGTTACAGATATGAAATTCTATTGCCTTGTGTCCTAACTCCAATAATACTCATTCAAAACTTCAGTATAATAAATAATAATTCTTTATACCTCAATAAAATAAATATATTATTACTTAAAATACAATGTATGGTATAATTAGGGCTTTTATATTACTGTCTTGTTAATAATTCTGTGTTAAGGTTTCACTTCGGGTAATATTTGCTTTGTTTTTCATGTGTCTCAATTTGATATATCTTGGTCCTTATACTTATATCCTAGTTTATAGAATATAAAACATGATTTAAATAAAATTTATATTAATTATATTTGTATTATAATAATCCTTAGAATATATTAGTTTAAAACATAACACACCATTCATGGAGATGGTAAGTGGTACGTACGTATGAGCGTTATTTTCGTTTAATAGTCATGTTGTAATAAATTAATTACAATATATATATATATATATTATTTTATCATTATTATATTTTATATATCATATATATCAATTAATCCCAACCTTAATACTTTCCATGTAATGTATGAATGAATCATATCGCATTAAAGGGGCGATAGTGCAGACTTCCTCAAACAAAATTATCGTTTTAACACAAAATTGAAAGTGTAATGATATGTGTTGTAAAAGAATTAATGAAGCTTAAAGAAATTCTAAATATTATATATAAAATATATAAATATATTTTAAATAAATATTTCCATCATGAAAGGTGGTAAAGGAAAAATAAACAATCATCATTTAGTGAGGTGGTAGTTCGCCGTACACTTTATCATTAAGTTTGATACCCATTAGATGGATGTGTTTGTCAGTGTAGGTAGAATAATATTCATAAAAAAATCCTAGTATATTTAGGATAATTTTTTATAAAATCATGTAATACTAATATTTAAGAGTTCAAATAATAAAATAAAATAATGAAATTTGAGGGAGGGTGTTACCTCTTAATCAGGTTGCTCCTTTTGGTTTGCACCAAAGGGATTTCTTGGAAAAATTTATTCCAAAAAGAGGCTTCAATGTGTAAGAAAGGGATTTTAGAGTATATTTTCGTATAGTGTGGATTAACATATGTGTCTTGATATGTGTGATGATGTGGGAGGAGAGGAGGCCTTTTATAATGGAGGAGGAGTGGCACTCTTGTGATATTTTAAAAGAAGGGAACCCCACACAAGTTTTGTTTTTCGAAAGTGGATAAATAATGGTAAAATTTCGATACAAGGTAGAATAGTGTCTAAATATGTCCATATAATGAATTTAGGAAAACTTTATAGGTCGTTTTGGGCCTTAAGGATATGGTTTAGACTCACAATATACTTAATTTAACCTTAATTGTTATAATTAATTTTAATTACATTCACTAATTTTTTTGGTCAAATACTATTTTGACCTTTTTATAAATTATAAATTTTTATGATTCCAAATATAGAATCCATTTTTCTAAATTAAAATTAAATAAGAGGAAGAAATGAATTTCAATTTTATCCCGCAATCAGGTAGACAATGGTAGTTTTAAAAGTAAAAATGATCAAAATTTTGCTAAGTTTATATATCCAATTTCAATTTAGAATTGGTTATAATGACCTAAATTGGATTAATTTATAAAAATATTAACTAATAAAACTTTTAAACAAAAATTATATTTTAATTTAACCTTATAAATAAATTATATGAAAAATTAGTTTTGAACTAAAATACAATATTTTCCACTATTCATTAAAAAATACAACTTCACAGAAAAATACATAAAACTCACCCTAACATAATTTTTATTATTAGTTTTAAAATATGATGTTTATTATTACATATAATATTTATAAAATTACCAAAATGTAGATATAAATTAGGTTCACCATTAAAAGGAGGTAAAATTTCCTTAATAAAAATATTGGGATTTTTTATTCAAAATTGTTTTATTCTTATATTGTGCTTATAAAATCGATCATATGAAGATGAAAATTATTTACATGGATATATAATAACAATATTACATTAAAATTAACTAATAATTGTAATTAATATAATTTATTAGCATTAAAATAACTTTTTGAGCTTAATAATAATTTTATATTAAAAAAACCCCCCTTTATATTCAATTGATTTGTATATTCATTTCTAAATAATTTATAACTAATTAATTAATTTTATATTTTGTGAAAACCATATATTTTCCTATTTTATTTAATAATATTCATAAAATATTATTTAAAATCTAGGTTATATATTATTATATAATATATTAGTTTTGGTAACATGTGGTTTTGTGTGTTACAAAAGCCATCAAGGAAAGTCAGTCTTGCGTGAAACATTAGATTACCTAATTTTTCTATATAGATGAATATAACCATTATATATCATGTATTTAACAATCAAATTGTAATTGAGTATAATGAAATCCTACTTAGTGTTTTAATATATATAAAATAACTATTTACATTGTTGATTAAAATGAAAAATATCAAAAAGAATAGATTAATTCAAAAAATATATTTCCAAAAATACCAGGGTGTTAAATTATACTCACATTAAAATGAATTTTTTCCTTGAACTGAATTTGTGTTATCGGTGGTTTAATACTGGATAGTTCCTTTCATAAAAACCCAAACTGTAAAAATGAACACTAAAACATACTTTAATAAATGAAAGTTGGATTTGAAACAATTACCCAAAAGAACTCATACCTCACTTCCCATGTAGGGGAACATAGGAGGTAAGTGAAAACATGGATATGTAATAGAAATCTAACCATCATGTTATGGTGGAGAAAGATAGAGAATAATGTTAGTAGAATGATAACAATCACAAATCCATAAATATGTGATCACATAAAGGACCATATGATCCATCAGAAACAGAGGTACTAGGATAAAATTTTATTTATAGATTTTTTTCGTAAAGATAAAAAAATTTCATGAAAGAATATACAAGAATGGTTTCAAGAAAATATCACCCTTTTTTGTTACTTGATCCACTTCACCTCTTTCTTTAAAAATTAAGTTAAATTTTTAATTCCTGAAACACTAACATATCATGAGATCCATGATAAGTTGTACCATCTTTCTTTAGTTACCATTAACCTAAAATCATTTGATCATGTTATAAAATATGCATGAATCCTCATGTGGTAAGATACTACATTAATCTCAAAAAAAATCATCCAAAGTTTAACAAAAACATCCAATAAGTGGTTAAACTTATAACCCCTCTAAATGATGTAAATACAAAACATTAGAAATAAACATACAAAATCAGCTTTACATTGATCCCTTGAATATCACAAATTATCTCTTGGTTGTTGCATTCCAATATGTGAATACCCTCATCATGTATTCCCTTGAAACAAGGTAATAACCTGAATTACCATATATACTTTTGGAAACATTTATATTATTCATTATTCCAAAGGACACTGGATATATTCTAAGATGCTTTAAACCTCATCCATGATGACATAGATCACTTTTTCAACAAATCAATAATTAGATATAGGGTAATCAATTCCATCTAATTCACTTATTTATTTCTAACGTGTCTCTTATCCAAACACGATTATCTTAATATTAGAAATATATTAAGGGTTATCTTTCCCTTAATATTGTTTTTCCCTTGAATATCTCTTAGTCATTAAATCACTTTTCTTGTCCATTATAACTATTCAACATATTCTTGAAAATTCTTAGTGAAAAAAATAAACTGAATAATCCTTACATAATTCACTATTCATAATTCTTAAATTAAAATAAATAAATACTTAAATACTTCAATGAAAATGGTTGGTATTGAATAGGTCCTTCCTTGGATTAGATGTAGATAATTTTTTCTTGGAAATGAGTAGGATAATTTCCATGTTCTCAATAGATGAGATAATGAACACTATGACAATTCATCACTCTATAACCCTTTTGTCGCAGAGATAACATTTTCCCCTCCATTTGAGGTATTCATCATGGTTATTCATCAATTCTTCTTGACATGTATTCTAACAAAACAAGCTTGACGCACATGGAAATTAAATTTCTTTTGAATAATACCTAATACATTACAAAAATAGACACACAAATATAGTAGTAGTTTAGTGTATTTGGAAACTTAGAACACATTCTTCTATATTAGTGAAAGATCTTCAACATTTTCCATGAATATCATACCAATTATTTTTACTTCCAAAAACCGTCCTTTATATCCTAGATAAAAAAAGAAAAGGGTGAGCTGAAATGATTAGTAAGGGTAAACATGAAGAATATTAAAAAAAATATTAACATACGAATGTAAACACATGTACATAAATTTTGAATATCAAAATCGTGAGTCATGAAATTAATCTTGGCAGTTCGTAAGCCATAAATAATAAATGGACATGAAACATGATAAAATATCATTAAACATGAAACATGGAAATGTTGAAAGAAAATAAGAACATAATATGGTTTCCATAGTAGCTAAGGCAGTGCTACCAAGACCATCATAGTGGATTAAGTCCATTACTGAACCAGTTTTTCTTTCCATTCCATCCATGTATTACTGAACTAGATTTACATGTCATTCCTTCCCTTTATTACTGAACCAGATTTACTTTCTGTTCTGTCCCAAGATTACTGAACCTGATTTTCTTGTCATTCCAATCATGTGTATCTGATTAGATATGAATCTTTACCCAATGCATTGGAAGGAGATATAGTTCCCACCCATTCCATAATGAAATCATTCATAAATTTTCCATAAAAACATAAATCATTAATCATAGAATAACCCATGAAATAAAATGGGTTTCCTAAACATCATTCTATCATAACATAATCCATATAAAATATCATTCAACCATTTAACACATTCAAATCATAACAATAATAGGGATAAAAACATATCCCTATTTAAAGAGAATCATCTTATATGGAAAATAATTTTGATAAAACAATCGAACTTATTTTTTAAGAAAACATCGTTTCTTCTTCAAAAAAATTTCTTTTCTCAAAATGTTTCACAATTTTAAAATAAAAGAATTTAGTTGAAAATAAACATGGAATCAAGTAAAGGAAGATTTATGGAAATAAGGTGTTTTTAGGATGAAAAAATAAGTTCATTACATGTAATATAAAAAACATTCTTTTTGTTCTTTTTTTGTAAAATTTTAAACATAACTCATACCGAAAACTACAAATTATTCTTCTCATATCTTTTAACAATAACTCACCTATGGGTAAAATTGAAATTAAAAATTATAGGGGGGTAGATAGAATATTTTGGAATACTTATTTTGGTAACATTTATGTAGATATAAATATACCCCAGTAAATACATACCAATAAAAAATCTTGGATAATAATGAGATTGCACAATTATCCCTTACCATAGGTCTGTTTTCTTCAGTATGTGTCTGGAACTCTTCTTCTTTTTGTATCTCCTATTAATTTGCATAAAATGTCTCCTAGGATGTCTTTATTTCCAAGTTTTGGCCTCTAGGATTAAGGGAAGGAAGTTGGTTGGAGATTTGTGTAATGGTTTTCTGAGACAAATGGCTTTATTGGTGTGAATAAAAGAGAAAGAGAAGTTCCCTTTTATAGGAGAGGTGATGGGAACTTTAGGAAGGTATTGAAATATTAATTTATTATAAATTTATATTCTTTTTTTAATTGATACAAAGTGATTTATTTCTATTATTAGATGAGGATATGTTGAAATCATTTCACATAATATTTTTTAGTCATGTTTATGTCACAAAATTAACCTTCTATTTGAGCTTTTACCCTTAGTTAAAAACATTAACTCTTTCCATGTATTCTTATATTTTCATTATTTATGATTAATAAAGATACTATAAAATTCCTATAGAACCAAATTTGGATTATTAATGAAATGTTTAACATTATATTAGTAAGTTTTCTGAATCATATATTTTTAGAACTATTATATCATTTAATAAAATAGTATTTGTTTTAAAAACTCATTTATGACAATTTTGACACTATTTAGTAATTAATTGTTGTTAGTCATAAAAAATTATTCCTTATAAAAAAATCATTAAATAATCCCTCAAATGTCAATGGAATCAAAATAAATTATGCTTGGAATCAAAATGTTCAAATTACATTTATTTTAATATTTATAATATCATTTATTTGTATATTTTATTAATAAGGTAATCACTGCATCATCATTTTGTCATTGATAAATTTACTTATTTAATGTCTAAAAATAATAAATAAAATACCATGATGTAGAAATATTTTTATATTTTGAATGAATATTTATAGTTGAATAGATCATTTATATAAACCAAAATAAAATTGTTTTAGTTAAAAGATATATGTTTATGTTATATTTCCCTTTACTTTAAATTAGTTATTATAACATATCATGTTCAAACCCAATTGGTTCTCAAATGAAAATAATTGCGCCTAAGGATTGTTTTGGTCACCCATGACTCATAATATAGGACCATGACATGTGTTAGGATATTTTTATACTATTATAATATTAATTTTTTACCCTTATTTACCTAATTTACCCTTTAACCATGGTAAATAAAAATAATTACTGAAGTTACTATTCATAATTTTCAAAAATAAATTGGATCTATTTATATATTAAAGAACATAAAATTCAAAATTTGAAATCAAATTTTCTAAATTCAAAACACCTAATTGGAAAATTTTAATTTAAAATTAATTCAGGTTGTCAAAACAAGAAAGAGGGATTTAAGATGTAAAAACTATCAAAAGATTGACATATGTTTATGTCCAATTTAAATCTGAAATAACTTAAAATGAAAATAATTGTATTATATGATTAAAAAAATAAAATTACTCTTTAAAAAATATAATATATGATCAATCTATATATATAAATTATATGAAAATGTAGTTTTGAATTAAAATGCATAATTTTTCAATATTTATTAAAATACGAATTTTATCAGAAAAATACCGTAATTTCAACCAAAGTAAATTTTGATATCATGATTCCAAATAAGAAGTATATTTTGTCAAATAGAATATATAAAAGTGTTAAAAATATATTTAAAATTGGTGTGCCATCAAAAAGCGGGAAAACTGCACTTTTTGAAAAATACTTATTTAATCCGAATAATTGAATTTGTTCTTAATACATGTCTAGAAAATACATAAGATGAATGTTATTGTAATATATAATTCAAAATAAGGTTAATATTATTCAAAACGGCTAGTTTATATCCAATTTAATAATAATATTTTAACAATATATCGATGTTTAGTGAAACTCGTTATTGCGTACAACACAAGTTATCGAGGAAGGTTGCTCTTGCATGTAACACAAGATATGTCAATGTTTTTATAGTGAAAGATTCCTGTGGTTTTAAGTTTTATATAATCCAAACATGGTTCTTTTATAAAATTAACAAAATATATATTTAGTTTTGGATGCATCGTACACCAACTAGGTGTTATGTGTAACATACGACAAGTCGGTTTAGTGTGAAAGAAATGTTTGACTTAGTCCATTACAAGAAATAAATGAAAATTTTAAATTATCTAAAAAAATGGTCCATAAAAACTCAAGGTGTTACATGTAGAAATCCAAATCTTCTTTTATTAATGCTCTTTAGAATTTGAACATTTATAAAATTCCATCATCCTATTATGCGATGTGTTAGCAGTATCACCAATGTTCACATTTTTAATCATATATCATGATAGATGATTCAGAATAATCTCAATATCTTTATCTCTGATCATCATACAATTTTTTTCATTTATAATCACCAGATTTCCCATTAGACTCAATGTTAACCATGTTTCTTCTGGTTTCCTCCATTAAATAAAACTATAAAGCATGGGGTGATAATCACATATCCTAGAAGAAAACCACAAAATCCTGATAAATTACTTGTAGGATGTCTAAATCTTGAAACCTACCTTCTAATCGATGAAACCATAGGTTTATACTAGGTTATTCGTAGTCATATTCTATTCAAATCTTTCATAATGCATTGTGAAGAGTTTTTAAATTCCAAAAGCATGTCCCCTGAGAGTTTCAAGCTAGGTGTCCCGTAATGCTCTTTATCATGTACCATATTACCCTGAGTTAGGCCTAAAACATATTGTCATATTTGTTACTACTAGGTACATCAATGGTAGATCCACATCCATTTGTTGTATCCAGACCTAGATTCATTACTATAAAACCACATACTCTATCCTTTACCAAATTTCTAGGACATTTTCATAAATATTCACTCATCCTTATATGTATCATTAGATACAACCCTAGAAATATCCTTATAGACATACCTAGGGATCTCACTAAAATTTTCTCATCATATTTTCTAAAGGCTAACTAAACCTTCTCTCTGATACCAACTATAACTAACCATTGTTGACATACATTAACATTGCATCACTTTTTCAGAATACATTATACATAATATAAACAGACTCCAAAAGTCCATACTAGTCTAGTGCCTTTAGAAGCAGGGAAACACAAACACTGATACATAGAGAAGAGACATCATCTCCCACTAGGTTCTTCTATACTAGCAACCTTCTTAGACACATAAAAAATAATATGTATCATCATAACCTAGTGAAAAGGAAACATAAAATGGGGTGAGATCAAATGCTTAGCAAGGGTATACAGTGGAAACATGTAAACATTAATATGAGTATTGGGGTATTATAACATGATAATTACATTAAAATATCATACCCTATATATCAAAGATCATAAACATTAATCATGGAATAAATTTCAACAGTTTATAAGACATGATTCAAAAGGAAATAAATAAAAAATTCTATAAAATCATAACATAAGAATAAAACATGAAATTTTGGAAAACATATACGCATATAATATGATTTCCAAATTAGATAAGTCATTGCTTCCAAGACAATCTCAGTGGTTTGGGTTCACTGCACATGCCATCCTAGTAGTCATCATTTACACTAATGGCCATATTAGTATCATGAGGTTAATCCTTATACCATCTTGGTAGTCATGGTTCACTCCCATGTCCATCTTAGAAGTCTAGGTTCACTCCCAATACCATCTTAGTCTATCTCATGAGATAATAAATATTTACCCAATGCATTGGAGGGAGATATATGTCCCACCCATATCATAGTGAAATCATGCATACATGTTCCAAAATATCATAAACAATCATATCATAACCCTTGAAATGAAATGGGTTTCATAAAAATGTAATCATATCATAACATGTAGAAAAATATACAAGTTTCATAATAATTTCATCAAAAACATAACCCAAGAATAGAAGAGGGTTTTAAAAGAGTATAACCTTTAAAAGAGAAATGTGTTTTAAAAACATCATTCCATAAAAAATAATCAATTAAGATAAATAATATGATTTGTAACTTTGATTCATTTCCCCATAATGTCATTATTAACACCAATAGATGTCATCTTATATGGAAAATTTATTTTTAAAATATCTTTAAGTAGCATTCTTGATGAAAATAGCCTTATTCTTTGAAAAATTATTTTTGAAACATAAAATATTTTGTAAAATATTTTATTTTTAAATATACATGGAAACTTATAAATTATTCATTAAAACTTTTTCAAAAACTTTTTCATTAAAACTTATAAAGATTCATGTAAACCGTATCAAAAACATTTTCAGTGAAAACATATAAAATACTCTTAAAAACTGTTTTAGAATCTAAAAAAGATTAAATAAATAACATAGAATAGATATCTAAATACCAATATATTTCATTATAATAGTCATTTAATACATTAATGTGTAGTATATACACCACAAAAAAGGGTTCGGTGGAGAATAAGGTATGTATCTTACATAAATAATGAGTGAGATGAAATTATATTACCTTGTGTCCTAACTCACGTAGTAATAGTTCAAACCTTCTATATAATAAATATAAATTTATTAAACCTCTATCAAATAACTATATTCTTACTTATAATACCATATATGGTTTTATTATGCCTTTATATTACCTACTTGTTAACAATTTAATGTTAAGGTTTCACTTTGGTTAATATCTTCTCTATTTTTCACATGTGTCTCAATTTGATATATATTTATTCCTTATATTTATATCATGGTTTCCAGAATGTAAAAAATTATTTAAATATAATTTATATTAATTATATGTGTATTTTAATAATACATTTAGTATAGAAGTATCAAATGGAATATGGCGTTCCTGGAGACGGTAAGTCATACATACGCATGAACGCTATTTCCTCTTAATAGCTTTGTTGAAAGAAAAAAATAAAGTTATATATATTTATATCATTATTAAATTATATTTATAGTATTATATATAAAATATATATTAACTAAACCCATTATTAATATATTCCATGTATTGTATGAACAAATCACATTGCTTTGTGGGGCGGTAGTCTACACTTCCTCAAACGAAATTATCGTATTAACACAAAATGAAAAGAATAAATATAGGTGTTTTAAAAGAATTATTGAAGATTAAATACATAATAAATATTATGTATAACATATATAAATATATATTCCTTCATAATTTTCACTATAAGAGTTGGTAAAGGAAAAAAATAAACAATCCTCATTTAGTGAGGCGGTAGTCTTCTGTACATGTAAACTGTATGTTTATTTCCCATTAGATAGATGTGTGTTTAGGTTTAGGTCGAATACATATAGGAAAAAAACCCTTGTATATTGATTAAACTATTTTTTATATAAAATCATAGCATAAAATATTTAATGTAGTGGAGAAAGAAAATAAAAAAATGTTTTAGGGAGGGTGATACCTCTTAATTGGTACCTCCTTTTGGATTACACCAAAGGAATTCCTTGGAATGATTTATTCCCAAAAGAGGCTTCAAGGGGGATTTAGATATTTTAGGGAGATATTTGGGTAGTTTTTTTCAGAGAAAAAGTGTATTTAGAGGTGTGAACAGGTGGGAGGAGAGGTTGATTTTTATAATGGAGGGGTGGAACTCTTGTAATATTTTAAAAGAAAGGAACCTCGTCCACATTTTTTATTAAAAGTGGTTAAATAAAGGTATAATGTTGATAAAAAGATAATATGGTCTAAATATGTCCATCAAAAGTATTTAGTTAAATTTTATAGGTCTTTTTGGGCCTTAAGGTTATGGTTTAGTCCCTTGGTAAGCTTAATTTAACCTTAATTGTTGTAATTAATTTTAATTAAATTCACTATTATTTTTGTTAAAAAAATAATTTGGACTTATTAGACTTTATATATTAGTTTGATTCCAAATGTTAAATCATTTTTTCCAAATTACAGTCATAAAAGTGGTAGAAATTAATTAAAATTTAATCCCGCAATAGGGTCGACAATGCAAGTTTTTTAAGTAAAATTGTTCATAAGTTAACTGTGTTTTTATATAAGATTTCAATAACAACATAGTTATAAAAAATATTATTGGATTAATTTCTAAAAATATTATCTAATTAAAATTTTAAACCAATTTAAAATATAATTTATTATTATAAGTGAATTAAATGAAACCCAGTTTTGAACTAAAATACAGAATTTTCTCTATTCATTAAAAAAATAAGATTTCACCGAAAAATATCAAAAGTTCCCCAAAAAATTTTTTTTATTATTATATTTTAAATATTAAGTTTATTTTTATGTATAGTATTTATAAAATTTCAAAATTTTAGATTTAAAATAGGTTCCCCATTAAAAGGAGGTAAAAATGCCTTAATATAAATATTGGGTTTTATGAGTCAAATTTGTTTTATTCTTATCTTATGACTATAAATTATATTATATGAATATAAAATATATTTACTTGGATATATAGAAATATATTACATTAGAATTACATACTAATTTTAATTAATTTAATTTATTAAGATTAAAATAACTATGTGATCATAATAATAGTTTTCTATAAAAATACTCCATTTATATTGAATTGATTCTTATATTCATTTGTAAATAATATGTAACAAATTAATTGATTTTATATTTTTCTAAATCCAAATATTTATATAATTAGGTAATAATATTTATAAAATCTTATTTAACATATGGGTTATATAATATTATATAAAATATTATTGTTCGATAACACTCGGTCTTGCGTGTTACGCAAGCCATCAAGGAAATCTTGTCTTGCATGAAACATAATCTTAACTCAGTGTTTTCTTAGAGGAATCTATCTTTTATATTGTGTGTAGTTCATGATTAACTTGGTATTTCAAATAACACAATCCAACATAGTGCATTAATATGTATAAAATATCAATTTCAGTGTTGCGTGAACTGAAAAATATCAAAAATATTAAATTAATTTGAAAAAAAATATTTCACAAAATCTCAAGGTGTTATAATACTTGATGATTTAATTTAAATTATCAAGTTAAATTTATTATATACTATCTTCTAAATATATTTTTCTTTAAAAATCAACTCTAACATTACTATCATTTTGTAACCTTGTATTTGGATGAACCTTTAAGGCTAGTAAATGCAGATATTGAAAATGTGTGGTAATGGTGATTTGTGAGAAAAAAAATTGATTATTTGTTTGATACATTTGATATTTTTTATTTTAAATTTTATCCCATCCTTTCACTTTGTCCTTCTATAAAAACATTCATCATTTTTGACCTTATTGATCAATTGTTAATGGTTTTTCATGAAAAAAAATGTTGAAATGAAAACCTCCTTGTAAATATGTTTTCTAAAAAAATACTATAACCATGATATGAAGTTCAAAATATCTTTTTTGATCATATGAATATATGTATCATCAATTGGAATAGTTATCTCATTTTTAGGATCATGATCTATGCTAATCCCCACACTCTTATGACTTATTGGACGTTGTTTGTTGTGTAAAGTATCTGCTTAGATATTGAAAATAGTATCCCTTGCAACAAGAATATGGGTGGGTATTGATTGATATAAATCAAAATCAATTTTACCCAATAGAGTATGAGTATAGTAAAGGTATTATTGTTTATCTAATTCACATTTCACTAAAATAATTATGAGAATATTGATTGCCTTGTCTAAGACAACACTTTAAGGGGAATGGCTCACATTAAAATGTTGGGATGGGGGGATCATTATGTCATGGTTGTTTATGAGTTTTTCTCTTCTCTTTATTCCCGTAACATTTTACATAAACTCAGACTTCCAATAAAAATTTTCATTAAGTGAAACTAACCTTGTACGAATCTATTCCATTTTATTATCTTTATCCCCTTGTTCTTTTCTTTTCTCAACATATGTTCGGGTTATCCCCCTAAAACCCACACCTATTACAAGGACATATTTTTATGGATGGTATAAGGTCACTGATATCATATTTTCATTTAGAACAATTGATGGTGATTATTGTGTTTATGTCAAATAAAAAATATAGGGAAATTATTAATCATTTTTATTTAATACCAACTTAAACGAACAAATTATTATGGAATACTTACATATGTTTCACACATTATATGCGTTTTGATCTATTAGTATCCCATATTTATTTCCAAATTCCTCCTCCAATATCATATGATGTGGGATGGAAGAGGATTAATATTTGGAATCATCAATCTATATGTAAATTTAGGAATGAAATTATATTATTTTTTCGTGTCACATAAAATTAATTCGGTAGATTTGAAATACATACTATTTTTTCAATTGAAGCATACACTATACTCACATAATTGTATAGTTACAATGGTTTTTCTTCCTATTTCATAATTTTAGCACTCATTTTCTATTTCATAAACTAATGATTCTGAATTAATGTGACTAATAAACATATTTTTAAAAATGTATTTCCAAAAACACTGTACCTATAAATATGTATCCTTATGGGGTCCAGTGATCACATCCCATGCTTCATAGATTATCAGGTGTCCAAACATATTTGATAGATATGGATTTATTTTCCTTTCAGTATATTTTAGATGAAACTTCATTATAATTTTTTGAAGTCTACTCTAAACCTTTTCAGTAATCATTTATAAAAATTTCTTTTGGGAGTCCTCTACTATAAATTCACTCTATAAAGGATAGTAAAGGTTGATTTTATGTTTCCTTATTTTATTTTTAGTAAAATAAATAAGGTATATCATAATGTTACCCTAATATCTTCCTAATACAGTGTCTTATGAATGGTAACAACATGGTGTTATGAATCTACATCAATTTCCAAATGCTTCCATGTGGTGAGTCTAATGAAAAAACTTAACTTGTTCTTTTAGGGGTTAATAGCCTAGACACATTCATTACAGCCCACCTCAAATTTGATGCCTTCATTTCATGCCTTTATATCTTTTTCTAACAACATTAAGCTATGTCACTCCTATTTCATTTGGGAAAATGTTTTTTCACTATATACCATTTCCTCAAGATTAAAATCATCAATATATTGTTTCTATGTATTGGTAGAATCATATTTTGCAAAATGTTGTTGTTCCTCTGCATTTGGAGTAATTGTAGGTTGAGAAACCTATTGTTCCTCAGGATTGTGAACAATGGAACCAGCATTAGTCATTACCTTCATAAGTGTTTGAACATTTAATTTTGATTATTTAAATGTATTAGTTAACATATATTAATATGTGGTAATACAATGTATATTGAAAAAGAATATAACATGATTATTGAAATCTATTTTTATTATTGAAGGTATCTTACCCCTCTATAGAGTATCCAAACACATTAATTAGGGAAACTTTTGACATAAAAGGCCTTGTATAAATTGGGGCTGCAGTAAAATTATTGTGACATACAAATGAAATGGTCAAAATCAGTTGAGTTTTCATTTAACCCTTTAGTGGTTTTGGTCAATAACATAATATTTGACTAATTTTGTTTTATGGGATATGGAATATAAAATTATTGTACTTACTTTGACTCTATTATAAATGGTTTTAATTTTTACCCGTCCTTACTAAAATCAACATTCATTAATCACAATTCATCGATATTAACATCACTCTTGTTATCAACCCACTCATATAGAAAAATCGACACTTTGAATATTTTATAATAAAACTTCCAAATTTTTTTATGATTCCATATTCAGAAATATTATTTATATTTTATGCATACCCCCATGGAACCTATACATAATTCATGAATGTATAAATCCAATATCTCTCATTCTTGGAAAGAGTGTAGGAAGCTATAAGAGTAAAAGTTTATTTTTCATCCTTTATTGGCGCGAACTCTTCTCATATTCCCTTGTCAACTATGTACAACATAGCCTTAATTCCATCCTTTTTTTTCAAGTGAATTTAGTAACATACTAAAAACACTATGACATACATATTTTTAAACATTCATAACATCATGAAAATTCATAACATAAAAATAATTTCATTATGGTTATTCAAAAAAATTGGTCACATTTTCTGAGAGGTTTTTGTAATGTTTTTCGGAAAAAGGTTTTCCAATTGCAGTGTCTATTTCATTTACTTTCTCAAATGGTTGTTCATTTTCTAGTGGATATGGTGTTGTACATTCTTCAGAATTTCCATCAAATAATTTTATCCAATATTGATACATATTTCACCAGGGTAGAAATTTATGATGTCCAAGAAACAAATTATTGGATGAATATTTCATCCTAATTGATTATGTACCTTGTTCACAAATGGGAAACACATTATTTCTTTTAATTATATATCATAAAACGTTTCCATAAGTAAGAAAGCAATTTATCATCATATAAAACATTGATCTCAACGTGAAATATTCGTTTATGTAAGCATCATACAATATAACACCTAAATCCCAAAATAATTTAAAATCTTTGATCAATGGAGAAATATAAAATCAATATCATCACGTGGTTGTTTCGGCCCTCATTTAAGCATAGATAACATAATATATTTTTGTTTCATGCATAACTATGGTGAAAATTTATAATATACCAACATAACCAACCATGTATTGTGAGTGCTTCATTGAAATCCCAAAGGATTCTCTCTATTTTTAGATAGTGTATGACAAATGTATCTTGACTCATTTCCAAATATAGGACAATCTTGTTCAGTTATATTCTACATATGAGAGTCTATCGGGTGATTATGTTTCCCATATTTATTTCTTGTATCTATGTTCCACATCAATTTTCCTACAGTCTCTTGGATACCATATAGGAACTTAAACATTGAAATGATTATAGATTATCCTACAAATTTCGTAGGAACCAATTCATCTTTCTTTTATCGATAAGAACCACAGTTTCAGAATTATTTTTGTCATTTTTTATCCCTGAAAAACATTATATACTAATTTTTACAGCCATGTATTCTTTCATAGATCATACCCATTGAACATACCATATGTTTAGTGTCATATGTTCGGCTAGGAATCTCATTATCATTTGGGATAATATAATCCTAGAGAGAAAGTAATTGTGTAAAATTGGTGTCACTCCATCCATTTTTCACTTATAAATTATCTAGATTTAGTATAGATGAAAATTGTATATATTTATGACAATCATTATACAATGGAGTCTATACACAACTCTTTAACCTCTCAAAAAAATTCGACCATTATGAAGTTCATCTTCAACTATCATTGTCATTTCCTCAAATATGGTCCTCATTATCTTTTACACCTTTTATCACATCCTCAATATAGACTTACTTATTATCTACACTTATTATCATATCATATGATACATAAAATCGAATGTTAACCCAATAACTAGCTACATTCACTTTTTTCCCGTGTTTATTCCAATATTTGTAACTTCAATCTATTCTATGACAGATCAATAATTCTTACAACTCCTCTAGACTAATTAGTCTTGAATAATAATAGGGTAACATAGAAAAAGGATTTTAGAAGAGTTATATACATGATCCATTACAAACATGATGAACTCTTTCACCCCATCTTCATACTTTTTTGTCATACAATTATCATCCTTCTATTTTCAATTCCTATCCACCTTATTTGATTCAAAAATATTAATATTTAACAAAATAAATAAATAAGTAAAAAATATAATTTTCAAATAAATGGGACTCCACATTTGAATGTTTCAAATAGTTTTATCATTCATTGAATTAAATGGGTAATTAAATTTAAGAAAATAATTACTCTACTTGTTGTAGGTGTTATCAAATTAATTAATCTATAATGATCATCGATACCTGGTATAGGAATACCACTTCTCAGGTAGTTCAAGAAACATTGTTCCAAGCCCAGAAGATATGGGGGTGAGTCTCATGGACCAAAATTCAATAATAACTATTTTTGAGATGAATTTGAGGAGGATGATAGGTGTATCCTTAAATCTAAATGTTCTCTGACATGGTAGTTTTTGAAGCTCTAGACACCATTTCGTAGATTGTTGTCGAAGGTTCAAAATAGTATTAATAGTAGTCTAGTCCCTAAAATAGGCTCCTTGATTATTATGACTATGATATGTCTTGACTAGATGGCCCTATATGCACAAGGACAGATACATTTTTGGTTATTTCAACATTCAACTTAAGTCTTCAATTAGACAATGAAAAGGAAAATAATATTGGTCTGAGGACAGAATTCCAATAGTGCATAGCTTCTTATGAGGACAAGGCTGTATGAGGGGGGTCTTGAAGAATATCCTATGGTTTTTATAGAGTTAGTGAAATTCCCTTTGCAGTAAGTTATTATCAATAAGTGATAAATTAACATTATCCTAGAATCTTCAATGTTCCTAAGGTTTAGTTGGAGTGGATGGTTCTATTAAATAATACCAATGTAATAGGTTGTTTCCCTTATCTAGTTTCATAATTCACATAAAAACAAACCAATCCCTTATTTTGTTGATTTATTTTGAAAATAGGTCATTTAAAAAAGTGAAAATCTAATTCATGTGGATGGTTCTGTAAATTCGTTCAACATATGTATTAAAATAGTAGTCTAGTTATGTAAAAGGTAGTTTGATCATCGTACACAAGAAAGAAACAATAATATCACTTAAGGAGAATATATTTGTGATCTTATAATAATAAAAATAGTATGTAATGTTATTTTCTCAACATGACTAAAAGGTAATTTTCTCAGTTAAGGAGAATATATTTTTGATCTTCCAATACTACGAATTATTGGATTCAAATTTTATGGTATTTAGTTTTTCCTACCTCTTATGGTTTTCATAACCATGAATAATTATATAAATTTTATTCTATTTTTCATAGAGATTATTTTTTTTGTTATTTATAATGAAATGCTGAGAGTAATATCCTAATATATGTTTGTTTAAAATATTAAAAATTGATTTTTTTTCTTTAAAATTTACTAATCCAATTTTAAAAATAATATTGCACTAAAGTAACCTAATGAAATGAAATTTTCATATGAATTTTTTGATGATATTAATTTAACTGATATATGGGTTTGTTATAAAAAATATATAGTTTGGTATTCCTAACACTATCACAATTATCCTCGGTGTATCTCTACCACTGTAATTTTTTTTTTAAAAACATGGTTATAATTTTTAGTGATACATATTTTTCATTGATATATTATCCAATCCTTATAATTTTTGATAAAATCATTTGCTACCATTTTATAATTAAAATCAGTTATATTTTTTTTAGTTCTACCCTCATAAGGTTCAACAAGCACATATAAAAATTTATTTTACAATGAATAAATTTATTATTATTTTCAATAAGAAAATAAAATATATAATATGTAAGATATATATTAAATATCTACGAAATAAATAATATACTTTTTTAAATAATCCTAGACTACATAATTTTTAGGTGTTTTTTAGTTTCTTTTTTCTATGTACATCCTAATAGGAAATCATTTATATAGAAATGACCAGATGGTTATGATCCCTTGTTAGTAGTTAACAATTTTTATTACTTATTAAATCTTCTACCATTAACAAAATAATAAAAGTCTTTTAAAATTCAATAAAGAACAATACGTGTATATGATTCATTATAAAAGAAAATATTTAACTTTTATATTTTTGAAATGTGTACTTTTAAATAATTCATAAAAATTTTATGTAAACACAACACATAGAAAGAATTTGATATTTATAGGAAAATTGGTCATGTAGGATTCCATGTTATATGTTTCATTGAATTTTATGTTGACATAAATACAATCTATTTATCTTAATGTAAAAATGTTATTTTCAATTTCACAACATTAAATAATAACTACGTAATATAAAAACATTTAATACATTGTAAATTAGTGTTTTCACTCCAAAAAAATCATTATAAATACAGTTATATATATCCAAGTGTGTCTCAATAAATTTATTAGTAAATTATTATTATATACTTTAAAAATATAGTTTTTAGTAGAATATTGTATTCATGAAAATAAAAAATATAAAAAATATATAAAATATCAAAAGTTTATTGAATGATATTCCAAAATATGTATAGTTAGAGGGTGTATAATAACATGCTATAAAATACTATTAGATCATAAATATGAAAATTAAATGACATGGGGATGTTTATCTATAAATATATATGAATAAAACTTCTTTTGAAATTTTTTTGTGAATAAAAACCTATCAAATTTTATTTCTAAATTATTTAGCATCATTCATAGCTTATTAAAGGGATAAAAATAAAACAATGATTTGGTAAAGGCATATATTTGGAAAAAACATAAAATTATTTTGGATGAATAGTTTTTATTTTATATAATTTCTAATAATTATGTTTAGTTAATTATGTTTTTTATTTTTATAACAGAAGTTCATGATATAGGATATTTGGGATTTTTTTTCTCAGTGCAAAATTACATTGAGGAGTCGGTTCAATCTATTTCTATTTTGGGGCTTAAATATATGCTTCATTTTGGTTTCTTTTATTTTTTTAATATTGTACCTTTTTATAGGGATTCATGTTATTTGTTTTTTTGAGATGTTGTGTTGGGATTGAAATGTCTATCGAAATTATACTACACCACATAAGGTTGGTTGGGTCAAACTAGAAGTGGATCATCCGAGACTGAGAAAAATTATGAAGTCTCTTACGCAAAAAAAATACAATGATGTCAAAATAGAGTCCCTAGAGAAATAAATAAATGTAAATCTTACCCATCACCATATCAAGGGAAATTTATTTATTAATTATCATTGTATCATGTATAATCTTTCAAACAAATATAATCATTAATCATGAACAAACTGCATTGTCTTCCTAATTGACCTTCTTTACCATTTATCAATAAGAAAACATGAAATTCAATAAAACCCATCAAATTATTTAAATTCATATCACTTCACCTTTTAAAAAACCCTACAACTATGGGGTAAGTAACCTTTAATCTCATTCCTAGTTTCATAAAAATCACATATACCTGCCTGAATGGCCCGAAGGCCTTCATTTTTCTTTTGATTTTTGATAACACCCCTTTCAAGGGATGAGGGGGAACCCTTACAAGGCGCGTAGGCTTAAGGATTACATGGCTCGTAGGCTTAAGAGATTACATGACCCAAAGGTCTTGGGGAATTCAACCAGACTATCTACAAGGAACTGCACCTCCCAGCTTCCACATACTGATAGTAGCTCTATACCTTTTCACTACCATCTTGCTAGGCTTCCCGTACAATCACAATCCGGTACTGATGGCATAGCCATAACCTCTCATTCTGACAATCCATTTGGCACTTCTCTGGTGAGTGCACCTGCTCTGAATTCTCTTCTGGGGATGCTTCTTTTTTGTAGTGTGTCTGGGGCCTGCATTCATGTGGCCCGAAGGCCTTGGGATGGCCCTAAGGCCTTAAGGTGGCCCGAAGGCCTTGAGAATCAACTGGCCCGAAGGCCTTGGGTGTCCCGAAAGCCTTGCAGGACCTGAGGACCAAACCGGTGACCCAAAGGCCCAAATGCATGAATAGTTCCGACTGCTATAGTACTGAATAGTGCCTACTACAGTACTTCTACAGTACTGCTACAGTACTGCTATAGTACCTGGAAATATGCCTCCACCTGGATTTGATCTCTGGTCTCTTGTATGCACCTAGTGAGTCCTCACTAACTGGGATGAGGCTCTTGTGCATCACATATATTTCCTCATTTAATTTATATATTGATGGTTTTGAAAACCCATTTCACATCCATTGAATTATTATATTGTTCAATTTTAACCATTTTAGCATAAGTATCCCTTTATAATATTTAAATTATCTATCCATATAAAAACATACCATTTAACTAGAAAACTCCGATGTTAAACTCTTTACCTAAGATCATTAATAGGGGATCTCTTCTAAGGATGAATTCATGAAAAAATGGTTGTTTAATGTTAAAAGACAACATCTTAAAACATTACATTTTAATCAGTTCAAGGAATATCAATCTGACCTGACAGCACTACTCAAGAACTTGAACAAATAAGAGGGACTATGGGTTTATTCAAAGGGATCACCTATTTCTTTCCCAAAAAATCCCACTCATCCAATATCTACACCTGATTTCATTGAAATTCAGAGAAATTGAAAAAACAAAAAACATCCATAAAATATGGAAAATTAGTTTAAAATTATGATCGAAAACTAGATAGCTGAAATAAGTGATGAAAGAACATGAAAGAAATAACGGAAAACCCATGTGATTTTGATCATAAGAGAATAGGATTTCAACGACCAAGGATATAGGGATATCCCTCCTTGGGATGAATAAAGGAGAAGGGGAATGTGAGGGGGTATATTAAATGATATGTTAGATAAACTCTTTGTGATGGGTTTCAAGAAACAAGGGAAAAACATAATATTTTTCCCTTCTATAAAAAACCCCTCAAAATCACCCTGACCAATATTGAAAAAGACATGGATATGCATGAGGTGAAAAAAATTAAGAACTCTGTGTGGTCGAAGGTGCTAAGAATTTTTTTTCTTCAAATTAATTAGATTTGGAGAGGATCAAATCATTGATAAATTCCATTGGAGGCAACATTAGGGTTTGGAGAGAGCGGCAAAAGAATTCTAGTTTTGTGATAGTTTGAAGGAGACAAATATGAAACTCTAGTTATGGTTCTTCTTAGAAGATCTTTGGACCCTTTTAACAGTGCATTCAAAAAACTAATAAGGAATAGTTTTATCTGGGATAATATAGTAGCATGAGGTACTGTAGAAGAAATAGTAGTACTATCACTATTCATCATAAATGGGAATCCATGCCACAAATTTTGCCTTTGGGCCACAGGGTATTCAGGATATCAAGGGGCTGGTGACACATACATGATGTGGGAAGGTAGTGATGAAGACATGATGCATGAATATCCTTAAAACCATAAAATGGTGGGCCTATGGTCCATGTAATAGGATTCAGTCCCACTGGGCCTTCAGGGTGAAAATATATAATGTAATAAAGTGACTGGTTATGTGGGTTATCTCTTTGAGGGCTATGACCTAGCTTTCTTGAATTTATGTGTGTGGTATGTCTATGATTGAATGTAATTATACCCCCAAGCACCTAATATAATATAATTATAAAAAATATATATTTCAAAAGTATTTATATATAATTATAAATATATTATCTATATATTCATTAATAATTAATTATTAATATACAAAATATATTTATTATTTAAATACATTTCATAAAAATTTATAATTATTTAAATATATTTTTTTATTTATATTTTCATAAATACATTAAAAAAATTATTTACCAAGATGGCTTAGTCATGGACTGGGAAACTAAACCCATGACCCCATGTTTATTAATAAAATGAAAATATATAAGAAAAATGAAATGGGTCAAACAAGATATAAAATTCTCACATAAAATTCTCACATAAAATATGCCAATCCCTACAAGTCCCTCTACAACCCAAATTCCTAGGATTTTTTTCCAGTTCCCTTTGGGTATCGACCTCTTCTCCTTGGCTTGGCCCTTTGTGGTGGCTCATATTCTTCATCTGATGAGGACTCAAAGAGTCCCTATAGATTTTTGAAAACTCTGAATTTCCATGACAGATCCCAAAATTCAATTTATGGATTGGCATAGAATCCATCATCAATGTTAACATATTACAGATTTTGAACCATTAAATAATAATTAAAATTGAATACCTCATACATCATCATAGAAAAAATGACTTAAATTTGCGGAAAAAAAACAAATTGAGGGTTCCTTATTGAAGCCTTTAATGGGTCGTTCAACTTTATAGTCATCTGGAGGTGTGATACACTTGTTTTATTCTATTGTAGTATCACATTCATCATATATGTCCTTTCCAAAATATACATAATCATTTTTTGCTATGTTAGTAAAATTCGGGGGATTTGACCACTCTATATTCATAGAAACCTCAATGCTCTTACATGGGTGCTCAATCTGTAGGGGGAAACTTGAAGAAAATTACAACCAAGGGAATCAACCTACATTTGGATTAAATAATATAAAACAAGAACATGTGATTGAGGAACATGTGTTTTTGATTTTCAAGTTATGAAAAATTTTAATCCCTCCCCAACCACTAAAATCTTCTTACCTTGACACATAGACACTTAAAAAACACTACTCCTTTATTGTCCTGATTCAATAAGGACTCACCCTTATCACAGACCAGAATAGTTTCATTTCCACAAGACTTATGCATCTCATCTACATCAATTTCATAGACTGTATGAGCTTCAGAGAATCTGTTGAGACCAACAGTATTCGAAACAAGGGCCTTTATAGCACTAGGAATATTAGAAATAATTCTTTTCTACAAAGATCCAAATAAATTTCAGTACATTGCAGGGTCTTTATCCTTTTATAGATAGAGGGATTATTATATTTGAAACCCCTTCTGATGCATAGATAATTTTTTTCTTAACCTTATGACTCGTAGAGTTAAGTATTTTTGCTCAAGACATAGATATATTAGCTAAGTCATGCACCTAATTTTCACTAACATTATTTTCATTTAGAGAGTTAGACTATTTTTTATCCTCCACATTAATAATAAGATAATCCCTAAAAGTGAGGTAATGATGAGCTTCCACAAGTGAGTCACCCTAAAAACCCAACTACTATGAAGATAAAAACCCATCAATATTCTCATTATCCATCATTTTATTCACCTCAGGATGATTTTCCTAGGATTTAGAAGGGATAATATTTATCCTAGTTAGGGAATGCTCATATAATCGCAGCCCCTTATCCTTCAAACCATTCTTATTATAATTTCATTTCTCAGGGACCGACACTTCCACCCTAATAGACGTATTGAACATACCGGGCAAATCTCCTACATGATATGGTGAAATTTTTAGTGCATAAACATTACGCCTTTCATTTTGGTGAGAGTTAATAGCTATGTGTCCCTTCATCCCACAGCTCTCATAGAAAAGAATCCTCTGGAATAAATCCAGTGAGTGGAAAACATCCAAACAATCATCACAAAACATAGTTATTTTCATATACTCAACATAAATGTGTATATCATTATTGGGAGTGGAGAGAGTTACCTTATAAATAATGGTCGATCTAAGGTCAATGTTAACTAACATCCTTGTGAAATACCCAAACTGCACTTGCTCAGTATCACTATCATGACGGATATGAGTTCCTATAGTCGTAGTGATATCATGTACCATCATTGAGTCCCAAATAAACCAATTAAGTCCGTGAAGATGAACCCATACATGATATAAATCATTCCTTCCCTACAAGAAAATACAATACCAAGACCATTCAGGGAGATATAACCATCTGAGATTCAAGAACAAAGTGTCAGTGCTCCATGTTCGAGTATTGGACTCTTTCGAAGAGAAAAGACATAGGAAAAAACATCGACCGAGGGAAACTAACCTCCAATCTATGAATCCATGGATAATCAAAATCTAATCAACCATGTCATTGAGCTTCCAAGGCATCTCACCTTCAGGGATAACAAGCCGCACAATTATGCACATAAACACATACATACATACATGCACTTATACAAGAACATATATTTTGAATTATTTATTATCAATAAAAATATATTTCTAAAAATATATATTCATTAATATATTACTTAATTATTTAAATGAAATATTAATATATTTATTTATTTTAATTTTATACACATTTTTTAATTAATGAATATAAATAAACTATTAAACAATTTGACTACAATAAATTTGACAATTTATATATATATAATTATGAAAATAAGATTTATTCATTACTAAAATTTATATAAATCATTTTTATATATCACTTTAATATATATATACTTACTATAAAATAAATCTTATATAAAAATATGTAAATATATATTTTTTATATAAAAATAAAAAATAAAAATAAAAATATTTATAAATAGTTTTATATAATTATAAATATAATAAATTTATTATTTAAATATATTTTTTATAATTTTATAATTATTTAAATATATATACATATATATATATCTCTATATCTATAATTCAAATTATAAATCAATATATTTATAAATATTTGTATATAAATAAAAATATATTTTTCTAATTATATATATTTATATAATTATATATAATTATATAATTATATATATTTATATAATTATAAAATTATATATATATATATATATAATTTTATATATTAACATAATTATATATATTTATATAATTATATATATTTATATTTATATAATTATATATATATTAATATGTAAATATATTTGATTAAAATTATCATAAAAATATTTATTACATAAAAATATTTATCATAATTTTATAAATATTAAATGATATATATATTTCTTTAAATATATATACTATTTAAAAATATTTATTATAGTTTTTTAATTATTTAATTTTTTTATTTTTTTATAATTTTATTAACACTGTTTTTAAAACAATATATATATTTGAATTATTAATAAATATATATTATTATATCATATTTATATTAATTATTTGCATGCATTATTTTATTAATCTATATATATAATTGTTTTTTGAAAACAAAAAATACAATTAAATATATATTGATAATTTTTTTAATTTTTTTTATCTGCACTGATAATGATCCACCTTTATCGGTTCTAAAAAAGTGATGATAATGGGTATATCATTATTTTTGATTTTTTAGTACTGATAAAAGATACTGTTATCTGCTCTTTTTGCTTGTGCAGATAAAGGTAACCCTTTTATCAGTGCTATCTATTTGTCATTGACATAATTAGGCACTGCTAAAGATAATAATTGTGGTAGTGTTAATTGAGGAACCACATCAATCTGAATTCCGTATCATTATTGGTTAAATGTGCATGTTTGAGCTTGGGATGCCAACTTATTCATTCATTGGGTTTATATCAGCACCACCAAGATTATTGTCATTCCTCCAGCATCTCTCACCATTGACCGTGGATACTATTTATTCTAGTTTGAGATATTATTATGTCATTTAATTGATTATTTTGTGTACACCACTTGTAAAGACTTGGGTTTTAACCTGATAGATTTTGGAATATTTTGATAAATAATTTCGGAGTTGGGCATTGAGTCGGCATAGGAAGCTTGGGCCTGGGGAACCTTGGTGCAGTGATATTAAAAATATTAAATATAATTTTTTGCAGATGCAGAGTTTTACCTGAAACATAAATAACTTGTTTTCAGAGTCTCGGATCCGATTTCATAGACCTTAGTTGAGTCTGTAACATCGTTTTTACCCTAGGTGCATCCTAAAGTCATCTGCGCTGGGAGTTTTGTTCAGGGTCCTTTTCGTCACGTGGCGTTGAGAGAGAAATAAATTGGTTTTAATTTATTAAAACCAATTCTCTTCCCCCCAACCCTCATATGTGCACAACCCAACCAAGGAGATATGTTCCTGCCCTCTCATTGGTGATGATGAAACCAACACCGAATCCACACGATGAGGTGTCGTTGATCTCTGTTTATGAAGAAAAACGTGATCAGATCTAGAACCATAAAAATTCGGGTAGTTTTCTTTATACAACGATTTGTCGTTTCACCCATCAAGTGGGGGGATTTGAGTTTTGGTTTCAATCTATTTCGTTATACATTTTTTAAGGTTTTTGTTCCCTTATACAATTGTTATTGATCCCTGCTATGCAGATCTGTGAGTTTTGGGAATGATAGAGTAGAATCTTGGCATTTTACTGGTAATTCTTTTCTATAATTACCATCTCATCGACGTGTAGTTCAGTGACACATGCCATGTAGCTCTTCTTGTTCGAGGAAGATAAACATATGGGACAACACATTGTGTAGTGACCTAAACCATGTGACCATGTGACATATCTTGGGTTATCTGTGTGAAAATACATGTACATGTACTAAAACAGGGACATGGGGTCTGTTACAGGGACACAGTAAAACTAAATGGGAAGGTGGCCATTTATCTGAACACACTGTGTAGTATGGTCTACATAGTGTGTGAGGGACACGATCGGTTGGTCCGTGTAAAAGAGGAACATGGCCAGGGGTCGAGTGAAAAGGGACATGGCGCGTACCTTATATACATTTCATCTACCCCTACAAGGGTTGGAACCCATGTGGGAAAGATACACTGAGAGGTTCTCAGGCGGGCTCACACATTGGGTGTTCCCCAGTGCACGCCGTGTAATAAAAGGATTTCTTCCAAAGATCTTTCCCCTTCTGTATCTCCTTCTCTGGGACTTAGATTCAGGATTATGAGTAATCAATACCGAGGTGTTATCCACATAGGATTCTGTGGTGGCCTCTATTAATGAATATGAGATACAAAATGATGTAAATCAACCATGATTCTTGTGGAGAGGTACAGAGCCAATGCTGGAGATGGGTGTGGTTCATATACAGATATGCTAGGACTGTTACTCCCCTCTTTGAATAGGGAATTATTTTTCCTTACCTCTCTACATAGATGGATACGGGACTCCACACATCATGGGTGTGGGTTCCTTGCCTTTGGGTAGTTTTCTTCAGGGGTGTTAATACCCTGATGGGCTAGGGTGTGGGTTTCCCTGTGATGTTTGTAAAGGTAGAGTATGTACTCCCCTGTTGGACTAGGGAGCGGGTCCTCTATCTATGGAGTCAATACTCCCTTATTAGATTGGGGTGTTGTTCATCCATATTTTTTGTATAGATATAGTGGGTACTCCCCTATCGCACCACGGTGCGGGTCCTCTATTCTAGGAGTCAGTACTTCCCTATCGTTCTAGGACACGAGTCCACCATACATGTTGTTCGAACTGATTTGATACTCCCCTATCAGGTCAGGGAGAAGGCCCTCAATCCTAGTGTCGATACTCCACTATTGTTTTAGGGTGTGGGTCCGTATAGTAAATGAGATGGAAGATTTGGTACTCCCTTTTCCTACTAGGATGTGGGTCCTCCAATCAATGAGTGGTACTCCCTTACCGTGTTAGGGTGTGGTTCCTCGATTGATGAAGTGGTTTCCCCCTGTCGTATCAGGGTGTGGGTCCTTCATGAGTCGTACTCCCCTATTGGATTAGGGTATGGGTCCTCACTTATGAAGTAGTACTCCCCCATCTCCATATAGCCGCAAGGATTGGGTCCTCCATTGGAGTTGGAGCTCCCTCAACTGTGGGATATAGCTACTAGGAGTGGTCACATCCACTAGAGTTGAATGACACCTAGTTAGGGTTAGGTCCCTCTCAACGGATTGAGGTGTGGGCCACTCCTTACATGAGTGACAGAGGGTTCATGTGTTAGTTAGGAGCATTACTCCCTTGACTACTAGGCATTGTTGATGCATGAGTCACTCTGTTCTCTCTTGTTAGAGGGGATGCATGTGGTTTATAGACTAAACTAGTTCTCCCTCAACTATTTGCAGTGGTGATGGCAGACCTCTTCAGATAGGTTTCTTTTTTTTATGTTGGTTTCAAGGTATTGGTGATGATACCTCTAGGGTGGGGCACTATTGTTGGACTTAGTAAGATGTTCTAAATGGAGAACATTCTATTGGACATACCATTAGAAATTGAAGACTTTTTTCTAATGGAGTAAATCTCTCAGAAGGGTGCCATCTGGGATGGATAATCTTGTCGAGTGTGTCCTTGTGGTTTTATGTTATGGTTAGAGCCTACGAAGAGAATCATGTTACAGGATGTGATGTTGGAACCTCATGAGACTTTGTATCTGAGATGAGTATATATCTGGGTGATTTCTATGAGTCCTTATGGTATTGTTAAATGTCAGGGTTCACACCTTGGGTATACTGAGCTGACTTTTCATGTACAGCTGATGATGGTTTGAGATGAAGTTTCTCTCTCGATTAGGTTTCCCTCTAGCTAGGTTGAGCATACTTTTTCCTTTTAGCTCCTCCATTTTACTTTTGAGGTTTTGGGGGGCCTACTAAGTATTGTTATACTCTCCCTTGAATGGGATTTTCCTGCGCATGGTTTCTATCTTTTGAAAACCATAGGCATTTAGACGGAGTCCACAGAGGACTTGAGGCATGCAGAGCTTATTGAGATAGACAAACCAGGTTGTATACCAAATCTTGTCCAAGAAACATTCCGGTAGTTGCAGTTGACAGTGATCCCCTCATTATTATTAGTTTGGGAACATTAACAGTTTTTCATTAGTGGGTGTTAAAGTTTCCTTTTATGCTTTCAGTACTTCTATTGCACACTAGTCGTGGGATACAGATGTATGCAAGTATTGGTTTCCCTTGGTTTTTACATTTCATAATTTCTTGATCTTGGATATGTGTACGTGCATACAATTACATAGTAAATGTCTCTCATGTTAGTGATATCGCTTCTCGCCCCTAGTCTCCAGCCCCTGGCCTATTGGAGGAATGCATAGGGAGTTGCAGACCTGGCCCTATCGGGTCGGGTCATGCCATAGTGGTATCAGAGGTGGTCGGTTCCCCATTGGGACTATAGTATCATGATCTTGTTTTGGGTTTCATATCGACACTTTTATAATGTTTCGAGTTCAGGTATCATGCCAGAGGTTCTCGTGTTGGTGAGATAGTGTGCATATCCATTCACTAGGACTCTGATAACATATTTTTTGAATTGGTACATTAGGACACTAGTCGCTAAGAATTAAATAGAGCATGCATATTATAAGACTAGACTTTTCTTTTTCATGTCCTTCATGATTCAGCTCCCCAAATATACTCTTTGATCATGGTACATCTTGATTCACTTTTATTATGCCTCCCTGAAGATATCCAAACATGGTTCTATAGCGTAAATTTGATAATGATCTTCCCTGTGATGAGGCTTCGGAGTAGGGAATTGATTCTGAGGTTTTACCCTCATGTGGTCTACTGGTGGTGCCACTACCAATAAAGAAGGAGGTTTTACATGTAATTCAGGTAGAGGATGAAAGCAGGTTGAGTGTGCTACATGAGATCCAACGGTAGTGACCTTGGAGGTACCAGGGTGATCTAGTCCCCCGTGCAGCAGACGATTGGTTCAAGGTAGTCCCATGATTTTTCTTCTAACAAAGGACACCTCTCTATCAAATGGTGGTCCTAGTAGAAAGGCTTCTACAAGCTTCAGTAGGGTGATAGTCTATTTAAGTGATACAGTCCCATGATGAGGTGATGCTCACTTGAGAGGATTTTGAGTGACTCTTCATAGAATAGTTTTACCCAAAAATGTTTTGATCAATGTGTATCCAAGAACTTCTACAACTTTGGAAGGGTATCTTGACATTGGTAGAGTTTTTGGTGACATTCACGGACTTGTCATTATACTCCTTGGATATGGTTTAGAATCCGTTCTTCAGATCATGAACCATGATGTAGGGCATACGTCAGGAGATCAGGGAATCTATGAATCTTCTGTGCATTCCCACCTACGCAAGAGTGCTGGAGAATGCTCTGGTGTTGGAAAGATTCCTATCTAAGGAGCGGGTGGATGTATCCCACAATAGTGGTCATGAGTATGAGGAATCTATAGGATCAGGTAGACAATAGGTAATAGGATCATGGCATAAGAGGCATACCCATGCCCACATATAGATGTGTGGGTATCTGGCCAAAAAATTTCTTTGAAGATTGATTCATTTATAGGAGGTAAGGTTTTATGCTTGCAATGGCTGAGGGCATCTCACTTGAGGTTTCCCGACCCGTTGTGCTGCTGAGAGGGAGTTGGATGACCAGCCACCTTGGGAGAGTCAATTATTGGAGCATGGAGTTTCATAAGGTTGTGGATGAGGTAGATGATCTAGAAACATAGTATGAGGTGGAAGGAAGATCGAAGTATTGTCACCACCACCCCCAGGTGGTCTGCGTCAGGTTCAGGGAACTATATGATGTGATCGAGGATAGCTACAGGCCATAGAGTCCATTAACCCATAATCTATGAGTATGAATAGAGTTATGCCTTGTTTCCTTTCTATATTTTGTAGTATAAATTGTTATACACTATTATGGGTACTCTTTTATTTCTGCTCATGCTCGAGGTTTAACCAGGGTGACGTAGGGTGTTCGAAGAACCTTGTGTAGGTAGTCGCGAGAGAGGGACCGGTAAGACCCAGTGCATGTTTAGGATGCCCTTCTATTTTTTGTGAGTACCCTCATGTTTTTGGGGTTATCTTTATATGCGAAATTCTCCAAGAGGATGTGGTTCAGTTTGAAGTAACTTTGAACTCATAAGAAAGGGGGATGTTTTCTCCACCGAGACACTTTTTTGTGATGTGATCAGAACCATGTGAGAATTCTATGCCACCCAAAGTGTACAGTATCGAGTTGTGGTGGAAGAGTTTCTTATACTTGCTTGTTCAAGGTCAGGTTATGAAATTTAGTTTCAGAGAAGTTCATGTCCTTGCTAACATATTTTTCCTACTTGACCCATTTAGCTTGGAATCCCTCATAGAGGGAGATACTTTCATAGAATCATTCACTAGTGGTAGAGTAAGACACTACTATGATTCTCTAGTGTGGATTGGTTGGCTACCATCCATACTCTATTGGGATTCCACTAGTGGGTGTTGTATTGTTTCCATTTTGGATATATGCATTATAGCTAGAGGTTCATAGAATAATGGTATGGTAAGACCCAATGTTTACTCTTGAGAAGACATATTCTATTCATGAATACCCTCGTATGTTCAACATCAACCTTGAACACAAAATGATTTAGGAGGCTATTATTTATTCTATCCAGTGGTGGGTGTGAACTATAGGGGTCCGTAAATATCTACATCAGGTTAGTGAGGTGGTGTACTACTAGACCCCATGACTACATATGTGACGTGTTTCTTGGTGTTGTTTCCACCTGTTGCAGTTAAGGAGACATATTCCAATTTTTTTGCATGATGTTGGCCTAGTAAAAGATGGAAATAAGAGTTGTTTGATATTTCCAGTTCCTCTATGTTAATTCTTGAAAGAAACATAAGATCCCATGTTGAACTCGCTAGCATGGGAGTCCATTGGGGAGCATAGTTTATTCCCTTGTACATAGGATTTTAATTTTGGGGGATGAAAGGTCCTAAGGTGGGGAGAATATAATGACTCGGGTTTTGACCAAAAGGATATTAGAATATTTCCAAAAATATTTCTAGAGTTGTGTGCTGTGTCATGGTGGGAAATCGGTGCCCGGGGAGCCTCGGTGTGGTGATATTAAAAATTTTAAATTTAATTTTTTGGGCATGAGCAGTTTCACTTTAAACATAAATAAATCTTGTTTAGAGTCTTGGATTGGATTTATGAGGATTTGGTTGAGTTTTGAATGTCGTGTTTACCCTAGGTGAGACCTAACATCTTTTGTGCCTGGAGTTTTGTTCAGGGGTCATTTTGTGGACGTGGCATTGAGAGAGAAATTAATTAGTTTTAATTTATTAAAACCAATTCTCCTCCACCCCCAACCCTCAAATTTTTATGACCCAACCAGTGAGATATGCACTTCTACTCCCTTTGGTGTTGATGAATTTGACATTGAATCCAATCAATGAGGTGACGTTGATATCCATTTATGAAGGATATCGTCATCAGATCAAGAACCAGAAAGATCTCTGCAACGTTCTTGATCCAAATCATTATAATTTCATCAATGATGTAATTGGATTAGATTTTTTGTCATAAAACCTTTTGTTATGCACTGTTTTAAGGTTCTATAGCCCAAATGCAATTGTTATTGATCCCTGCTAGGTAGATCTATGTGTTTTGGGAGGAACTATGTGAATCAGGGAATTTTTTCAGGTAATTATTGACTAGAATTACCTTCTACATGGAATTCAGTTTAGTGACACACATCATATAGCTCTATCTATTTGGGGAAGACACACATTTGGGACTATAAGTTGTGTATGGTTGTTACATTCCATGTAGTTCCCTAAACTATATGACCATGGGACATGGATTAAGATAGTTGGGTAAAAATACAAGGTCTTGTACTAACACATTTCCATGATATATGAACATGGGTTATGGTACATGGATATGGGAAAACTACATGGGTAAGTGGCCATTTATCCAATTATGTCGTTTAGTATAGGATATATGTCACGTGAGGGACATAGTCGGTCGGTCCATGTAGAAGAAAATCACATCCAAGGGATGATAGATGTGGGACATGATGTGTTCCTCTTCTACATGTTGTGTACCCCTACATGGGTTGGAACTCGTCTAGACAATATACACGGGTAGGTTCTCGGGCGGGCTCACACGCTGGGTGTTCCTCGATGCACACTATGTACTACTAAGAGATCCTTTGGGGATCTTCGTCCTTCTGTACCTCCTTCCATGGGACATAGATTTGGGATTTTGAGTTGTTTCTACTGAGTGGTTTTCCACATAGGATATGATGGTGGCCTCTATTCAAGATTACGAGATATGAGGTGGTTTAAATCGTGCAAAAGATTATAGAGAGGTATTGAGATGTTGTTGGAGATCGGTGTGGTTCGTATAGAGAGACTATCGGACTGTTAATCCCATACTAGACTAGGGAATATGTTTTCCTTACTTATATTCTTTGGTGGATATGGGACTCCCCACATCGTGGGTGTGGTTTTTTCACCTTTGGGTAGTTTCCTCTAGGGGTGTTACCCCCCTGATAGGTTAGGGTGTAGGTTTCCACATGACATTCCTAAAGGAAGACTAGGTACTTCTCAATTATACTAGGGAGTAGGTCGTCCATCCATAGAGTCAGTACTCCTCTATTGGATTAGGGCATGGGTCCTCCATATACGACATCTATATGGAGTGGGTACTCCCATCTCGCACCAGGGTGAGGATCAAGGATTTAGTACTCCCTTATTATTCCAAGACTCTATTCCTCCACACATATCATTCCAGTAGAGTATGTACTCCCATACTGTGGTAGAGAGCGGGTCCTCAAGCCTGGGGTTGGTACTCCTTTGTCATATTTTAGCATGAATGTCCCCCATAGTAAATGAGATGGCAGAGTTGTTACTCCCTTTTCCTACCAGGGTGTGGTTCCTCTAGTAACTGAGTGGTACTCCCCTACTGGGTTAGGGTGAGGGTCCCCGATTTACGAAGTGGTACTACACTATAGTATATGGATGAAGTTTGTTCATGAGTAGTGATCCCCTGTTTGATCAGGGAGTGGGTCCTTACTTATGGAGTAGTACTCCCCCATCTCCGAGTAGCTGCAGGGAGCGGGTCCTCCATTGGAGTTAGAGCTCCATCAATTGTGGGATACAACAACAAGGTAAAGTCCCATCCATTAGATGTGAACAATACCTATAAAGGGGTTAGATCTACCTCAATGGACTAAGGTGTGGTACACCTATTACAGGAGTGAAGGAGGTTTCTCTGATTAGTTAGGATAAATACTCCCTCAATAGCATGGAAATGGTGAGGCATGAGTCCCTCTATTATCTCTTTTTATTGGGGATGCACGAGGTTCATATTTTGGATTAGTGCTCCATCAATTGTGTGAAGTGGTGAGGTGAGGGCCTCTTCACATGAGTTTATTTAGTTTGCACTGGGCACAAGGTAATGATGATAGGTCCTCTGGTGTAGGGAACTAATGTTGGACCTAGTAATATGTTCCCGATTGAACATGTTCTCTCAGACGTACCATTAGGAATGGTAGAGTCATTTCTGATGGACTGCATCTCTCGAATGAGATTCATCTGAGATTGATGATCTTGTGTAGTGTTTTCTCGTAGTTTTGTTTTATGGTTAAAGCCTACTATGAGAATCTTGTTACTGGAAATGAGTTTAGAACCTCATGAGACTTAGTATCTAAGGTGAGTATTTATCTAGGCGATTTTTGGGATTCCTTGAGGTGTTGTCACATGTCAGGTTTTACACCCCAGATAGACTGAGCTGACTTGTCATATACAATCAAGGATTGTTCGAGATGGAGTTTCTCTCTTGATTGGGTTTCCCTCTGGCTAGGGGTGCCTAATGAGTATTTTTACACTCACCCCTGCATGGGATTTACCTACAAATGTTTTGTGTCTTGTGTAGACCACATGCCTTTCAATAGGGTCCATAGAGGACCCAAGGAAATAAGAGATTATATATCTAGAAAGACTGAGGTGTTTACCAGATCTTGGATGAGGATATTTGTAGTAGTTGTAGTTGACAATTATCCCCTTATTCTGAGTAAGTTGGGTGATTTTACATTTTTTCTTGGGTGGGCATTGTTTTTCCCTTTCATGCTTCCAGTACTTCTGTTGTACTCTCGTTGTGGTATATATATGTAAGCATGAATTAGTTTCCCTTGGTTTTTAAATTTCATCATTTTGTGATATTGGAGTTTTTTGTGTGTGTACAGATACATAGAAAATCTCTCCCATGTTAGTGATATGCCTTCTCAGCACTAGTTTCCAGCCCCTGGCCTATTGAGTTGGTAATCAGGAGTTGCAGTTGGGGCCCCGTCAAGTTGGATCATGACACCGGTTTTCATTATCACATCCATAAATTAGTTGTGGATAAGGACCTATCCTTTAAATCATTCTTGTACAAGGATAAAACCGGATGATTTAATATATTTTGTTGATTTATTTTAGATTAAAATTTTCATCTTCAACGATCCTTTATAGGTCTTGGTCAATCTTCCTTTATGTTCTATAAAGAGATCTTTTGTTTTGGTTTTCCTCAACACATTCATGTAAAGTTAGCATCCACTTTTTCTTCTTCTTTGGTCAGCTATGATTGGGTGATTTTTTTAAAATTTATAGGAATATTGAGAGGAAATAATCCTTATAATATCAGGTATCTTCTTTAGACTTCCTCCATAATTAGCAACTAGTTAGTACTTTCACTTCATTCAAACACACATGGTAATTATTTTAAATGATTAAAGAAAAATACTCATTGGAAATGCTCAGTCATCTCAGTGACCCTTTGTTAATTTTTTTCCATAGGGATCATGGGTGAATAACCTTCTATATTTTTTTTTAAACATTCACTCTTCAAGGAATTATAATATTCCAACCTCAACATCTAATCTTCATTGGTGAAACTTGGGAAAAGTCCCCTACTCATGATATTGATGAAGATTTTACAAGCATTGGATTATTCCATTTCATCAGGTGTGGTATTAGGAGAGTAAGGATAATCTATAATAAACATTTATGAAAGACTTGTGAGAATTTTTTGAACTCATATTAAAATTATGCTTCTAAAGACTTATGAAACTTTTCTCATCCTATGTGTCATGATACTTACTTTTTATAAGACTTATGAGACTTGATAGAAGAATTAAAATGGAAAATTGATAACTCGTAAGAAATTCACTAAAAATGAAGTTCAAATGTAATTAAAGTTATATTAGAAAATATATAAAAAAGGTATGGAAATGAATGATGTATGAAAATGTCTAGTGTTTTATAGAAATTTAAAAGTATTGGTAAACCAATTTTTAAATAAATTTTTAATCTTCAAAAAATTAAACAAAACATTTTCCAATAAATATATTTTAAGATAAAATAATTGAACATTAAAATGATTAATTTTGAGAATTGCACCCACTTTAAAATTTTCAAAAAATGACATTTCATTAAATATTTCAGTAAAATTAATTAAAATATCAGTCCTTAAAAATATGAAATTTATACTAAAAGAAATTTGAACAATTAAGTTCCTTAAGTTCACATTTTGATCAGAATGCTTAATAAATTATATTTCTTTCACAAAATGAACAAGAATTGAATTTATATCTATTAAATGTCATTTTATCATTAAAAGTGTGCTAATTTCACAAAATATTTGTGAAAAACATATATCAATTCATATTCATGTCAACATTAAATTAGACAAATTTTTATATACATTACTAATAATATCAAGTATAAGGATCATTACACATGTTTTTATATAGAAATATCCAATGAATTATAAACATATATAAATTCCTATAAGAGGGTATATTATAAAATTCTATCATTATAAATATGTTGAATTACAAACCTCATGATATGAAGTCTCTTCCACATATGAGTATAAATAACCTAATAGTTAAACAAACTATGTATCCTATGACAAAGTGTTATCCTGACCACAGGATAATATTTGAAAATATTATAATATAAAATCAGGTGTATTAATATAATGGGGAACTATTATATCCATTCAATATGAGAAATACTCTATGGACATAATCAAAATAATGTATCATAGAATAAAAATAATTATCTGGTAAGATATTTCATTAATAATCAAGTATTTGAATATACAAGTAGTCTAAAGTACAATGTATTTGGTTTTTTCAAACCCAAATTATTATGACCAAGGGTTATCATATATGATTATTAAATATTTTCAGATGAATATTCAATAAAATTCACAAATACACTCCAAATAATAATATAGGATGATTGTATTTGGAGACTAGAAACACAATCATCTTATTTCATGAAATATCTTAAATGTCTCCCACAAAGATCTCCCCATTTAGTACTCTTCGTAGACACAACATATGTAAAACTGTTCTTTATGGTCAGGGGAAAGGAAACATAAGAAATGGTGAGCTTAGATGCAATTTAAGTTTAAATATGGGAGATATAGATCAATGATCTTAAGAAATCATAAGAAAAGAATAAATGTATGAGATCATGACCATAACTTTTCAATGTTCATACCCAAACTATCAAAGATCATATACACGAGTCATGGTATAAATCAAGTTGGTTCAATAGACATGAATAATAAATTAAATAGATTAAAATCTTCCATTATAGCATAACATTGATATATAAATTTGGAAAATATATCATATCATAACATTTTGAACACATATAAATAGGAATAGGTTAACTAATAGGTTAAGGAAATGAAATCAGGCCCTTATATAAGCTCATAGAAATGAAATCCAGGTCCATAGATTATCTTATAGACAAGAATAAAGTTCTATGCATAACACCGTGAAAATGACATTAGGTTCACGTATAACATAATTAACTCATGATTTATCAATTTTTACCTAGTTCAATGGAGAGATATAACATGCTCACCCATCCCCAGTTTACAACATAACAACCCATCCTTGGTTTATAACGGAACTAACTATCCTTGGGTGATAAATAACCACCATCCATGGTTTATAAAAAAACACCCACAAAAATTTAAATCCCTACATATTGTTACCAGAAGATCATAAGATTCATAATATCATTCTACAATAACCCATACAAGGAAAGTAGGTTTCCTAAACATTTCATCAAGTTATCATCGCATAAAACATGATAATAAATTTATTTTATAAAAAGATCATCATAATAATAATAAAATACTATAGATCCAATAATGATATTACCATTGAATCATATACCTGGAAAAACATAAGAAACAAAAATGATTATTGTTATTTAGGAATAAAAATTAAATCAAAAGACCGTTAAAACAATATTGAGAAAAATAACTTTCCATTTTCAAATCAATTCATTAAAAAGTGAAAAATTCAAAAATATTAAATAATACATTTTGTTACAAAATAAATATCAACACATTTAAGTAAATATTTAAATCATTGTATGGTTATGATGGTGGGAAATACCATTTATAGTGTAGATGTTCAAACAAAAATTCCTTTAACATTTTCAGTAAAAAAGTGAAAAACACATCTTTTGGAAAACAAAAAGAAAATTACTTTTAAAATATTTTAAAAAATTAAAAAACAATGGTAAAAATTACATTCGTAAATAATTTTATAATATTAAAACCATTCAATAAAAAAATTAGAAAACATGGACCTGGAAAACAAAGGATTTTCGACTAAAGAGAGAAATAAGTTAGATTTTACTTAAAAACATTATATTTGTCTATTTAGTTATTAAAGCGATAAAAATTCATGTAAAACATCCGATTTCAATAAATAACCATATGATAAATAAATTAATGGGTCTCTTTAGTGATGGAATATAATATTTTTTCCTCAAATCATGATCATAAACAATCTTGATAAAAAGTGAAATTCAATCATAAAAACCCTTACCACTTGGTATATTTTTGAATTTTAATCCCAATGAAATAGATCACCATATATATATATGAACATACCTAAAAATTAAATATAAATCATAATAAAAGGAATTAATTGTTAACATATACACTAAACAAAAGAATCAAGTGGTGAATGTAGCATGTGCATTGTAGAGATAATAGTGGGATGAAAATCGCTTACCTTAAGTCTTGAATTTCTTCAAACACATTCGAACATCCTATATAAAAATATATATTTATTATAAATATATTTTATAACATTAATCATATCTACCATACCATATATGATTTATTTATAAACTTTTATCACCTATTTATTAATAATTATTTATTAAAATCACTATTTTAGGTGATAATTGCTTAATATTTCTTGAATGTTTTAGTTCGATTGATTTTCTCATATAAATTTATTTAGTTAATACATAACATATAAAATTTAAATAATGATATAAATATCATATGTATTAATTATATATATATTTAGAGTCACCCATAATAGTTAGAGATAGAAAAATGGATTACACTGTTTATGGAGATGGTAGGTCTTACTTACGCATGAACATTGTTTCCATTTTTTTAACAGATGGAAAAAAGGAAAAATAAATAATAATTCATACTTAAAAATAATTATTATATCATTTATATAATATATTTTATATTATTATATCCTTGTTACCTTCTAAATAAAATGTAAATGAAATAAACCTCACATCGATTCATGTGGCAGTATTCCTCTATAAACATTAGAGATGTTATTAATTTCCAAATGATTGGAATTTAAAAAATTGTATGTTATATTATTTTTCAAGAAGTATGTTTAGGTAATATATATCACATTTATACATTAAATCCATCATTATATTATTCCATTACAATTTATTATAAAAAATAAACTACATAGGTTCGTGAGGTGGTAATCCGTCATACACAAGATCAACAGTTCTATTTCCCATTTGATGGTAGATGAGAATTATATAGGTTATGATGTTAAAAAATATATCATCTTAGTATATTTCATATTATTATGTTATTATATTAGTATATTTTAATATTAATTTAAGGAGGTTGAAGAAAAAATAAAATAAAAATGTTTGGTTAAGAACTATACCTCTTCTTCAAAGAGCCTATTTAGAATTATACCAGAAGCCTTCATAAGATAATTTAAAAATAATTATAAGGCCTATAGGATTTTTTTAGGGATTTCATTAGTGTATTTTTTTAGATATTGTTTGAACAAAAAGGCTTTGAATGTTTTAAAAGAAGAGTAGAGTGGGTTCCCTTTTATAAGTGAGGGAGAGGACACACATAGAATTTATGAAAAGAATAAGTTATACACATTTTTTATACATAAAAATTTAAAAGACAAAATATTTCATGATATGTTTTATTTTAAATAAATTTAATAGATTTCATTTCTTGCAATACTCAGTTCGAATACATGATGATCTAATAATAAGTGACTGTTATAAACTAGCCGTTAAAATAGAAGGATGAGTGGTATTGACCACATTATGAATCAAATGTTTTGAACATTCATCCAAAATATTTTATAGGTATAAGAAAATACTGGTTTCAATTTTAAGCATTAAAAGGATATATTTATCTAAAGGCACCATAACCATATTTTGATGGCGTACTTATTTTAAATCTATTTTTAACACATTTATAACTTCTATTTTAAAAATAAAACATATTGTTTGAAATAGAATTATCAAAATTATCATTGGTTAAATTTTTGTTATTTTTATAATAAGATTCATGTTTTTATAAAGAGTGATAAAATATTTCATTTTTATTAAAAAAAACTTTTTCATATAAATATGTTATAATGTTAAATTATATTTTTAATTGGTTTTAAAGTATAATTAGATTATGTTTTTATCATTTTATTCAATTTGGGTCATTGGAATCAATTTCACATTAAATTTGTATATAAAAACATTTCAATCTATTGAATGTTTTCACATTAAAAACATGTTTCTGTATTCTGTCAATGATATTATTTAAACTTTATTACATAAACTTCTATGTTTTTAATTTTGAAAAATTGATTAAATATTTTGAATTAGTCGGTACAAATATGTTAATATATTTCTTTTTCATATGTTTCATTATGAATATTATCTTAATTAAATTTTTTATTAACACAGTTAAAGGTAAATCGAGTAATTAAGGGTAAAAATAATATTCTAAATATTATATAATTACCCTTACACTTGTAAAAATATCATTGGATGAGTGTATGTTGAAAAAAAAATTCCTTGGACTTGGATTATAATCTTTTGAATCCACTTGGTTGACTTCAACCCTTTTATTGAAATTTATTTTAAGAAAACTCAAATATGACATACTCATGTTTCTAATAAGTATTACATTTTTAATATATGGTTATTCATAAAATATATTCAATTGTAAATAATTATTTTAAATATAAAATTTTTATCTACACCATGAAAATTTATTTTAATTTTTTAAAAAATAAATAATTACCTTAAAGGCTCACATAATGAATATGTAGTAATTTTTTTATTAATGGGAATATCATACATATTATTATGAAAATATTAAAATAGACATAATTAATTTCATCCATGAATTTTATAGATAAATTTTACCTTTAATGGATATATTATAATTGATGATTCTATGATATATTTTGTAATGTTTTTTTATAAAAGTCAATGTAATGTATTGTATCAAAATTATCATTTATGTGATATTAAAATAAATAATATTTTATTTGTTGATATAAAAATAATAAAATTTGAAAATTTGGGAAACGTATTTGGATAAAGATAAAAATTTCATACATGAATCATTTAAGGTTTTTTTGGCATTTTATAGTAACTATATTAACCTTCAAATAGTAAAAATGCATGTTTTCATGATAAGAGTTAAAGGTATTAATTAAGCGTTAAAACCAAAAGATAAGGGAAATAATGAGACTGAAACTTATGTAAAAATTATTGGTCGAGATAATTATTCTCATAATCATATCATACACTAAATATATAACTTTAAATTCCTTTTGAATTCAAACTATTTTATATTAATTTAATATTTTGATATTTTCCTAATGTGCTCATCACCTCAATTATAAAAGATCACATCCTCCCGCGCTTCCTCACAGCACATTTACCCTTTTATATGAACGAAACCCTACCCATTTCTCCTACCAAAATAATTATCCATGTTATGGTGTTCCTGATGATCCAAAAATACCAACCCTAGATCCCTTGAGAAGAGATCTAAAGGGAGTCTGCCATAGAAGAGGAAAGCATTCTTACCAACACATCCAAGTTCATTCGTTCTTCAACTTACACTTCATGAGTTGTTTCCATGATGATGTAATAAATCATGTATAATATATATTCTGAGATGTTATTATGATTTTGGGATAACCATATTCTATGATTTATCCATCCTATGAAAAATGAATGCACTTGGTGTGCGTACGTACAACTTACTGTCTCTACGTCATGGTGTAATTTTTTTGTCATGACCACATAATTATATAGGGTATAATTTTGGATATAATGGATGTAAATAATAAATATGATATGATATTTGTTATTTATAATTAATATACCATCCAATTTCTTACCCATTCACTATTAAAGTAATGACATCATTGCTCGTGGGTACATATTATATACCATCTCCGCGATGCGATATGAATCATTTTCAATGATAACCATTAAATAATGATTATAAAAATGTATATTATGAGTAAATATAATATTTATTAACTTAACATATTTTTTTATATGAAATAAATATATCTTATACATAAGAAACATGGCTTACATGAAAAAGCATGCATAGTAAAATGAAAGAGTAAACATCCGAAACAAGGGTAATAATGAAATATTATTAACAAAGGTATACAAAAAGATCATATATGATATAATAAGTTTGTATATGGTTATGTTATAAATTAATAACATTCTTTAAACTGTTATATAGGAGGTTAAATAACCTTAATCTAATGTTAAGTACAAGGTAAGGGTTAATTTTACGATCTCATTATTATCTGAGGTTGTTTAAACATAAGTATTTGCTGGAAATATTTATCATCTGCATCCATGTTTCTTAAAAACATCCAAAATATTTTTACAATTATACTAAAATTTTATAATTTCTTTTTACCCATGTTATAATTTTTAATAAACAGTTTCAAAGTAATTCTTTCATTTTCAAAATCAGGTACTTTATAAACATTTCGTCAAAAATATATAAATAATGTTTTTTTAACTTATACGATATGAGCATATTTTTCCACCATCATGACATCTCAACGTATTCAATAATAATTTAAAAATTTACAAGATTATTTTAAACTTATATTTTTTAGTTTTATGACTTCATATCTTTATAAATTAATTATTTCATAGTAAAAAAATTAAGTATTTTAATTAAGAAGTTTTTAATGATTTTATTTGAGTATTTTCAGCTATGTCAACATAATTTGTTGGATATTATGATTGATTTAGTTTTATAACTTATGATACCATTTACCTTATTTTATTGAAGGTTTTATGATCAGTTTGAATGTGGATGTGGTATATTGATATAATTCTTATTTTATGGTTAAATTTTTCATGATTCGTATGAATGTTTTTCAACATGATTTTGTATGTTGTTTATGTTTTCATATGAGGAATGTATTGGGATTATTAAATTACTGACGGGTCCCACTATAGCCCATATATTCATCCATAGGTATCATGAGACAAACTACTTTGGGTATTGTACAAGGCCTTACATGTTTATGTATGGTGTCTTTAGCGAGGCCTTTACGGTATGATTAGGATGTATGATATTATTCCCTCCCTCATTATGAGATGAATTATTGATATTCCTTGTGATTATTCTATTAGTATAATATCTGTATGATTATTTATATGGAATTGTTTTTATTACTTCCAAATTATGCTAAATATTTTGTTTAAATGGGACATGTTTATGTTTTCTACATTTCCACAATGTTTGTGCTTATTTATTCAAAATAGATTTCACTATACACATACCCTTATAAAGCATATGATCTCACCACATTCCTATAATTTATTTCTCCTAGGATTATAATTTGTATAATATGACTGATATGTAGGGTTATGTTAAGAGATTATTGGTTCTCTTAAAGTATTAACTATTTCAAATTTTATAGTTTCAATTATAATATACATTTCATGTACGTAATATGTTTTCCAAAACTACTAAATTGGTTAGTCCATTGGGATTGGAGCCTTGTATCTATACTAATGTAATAATGTAATGAACTAGATTTGAGCTACTGGGGTTGGGGTCTTTATAGTTGGTATCAGAAAAATTTTAGTAGAAACTTTTGAAATAATATTTATAAATATAGATTAGGGAAACATAAACTTATAACAGACTTTTAAAATATAACCAAAGTAACCAAGCTTATGATTTAGAAATTATTAATACATTAATTTTTAATTTATGTTATGTGATTCACTATTTTTGATATTATACATTATTATTCATTAGGTTTTGATCTAATATAGTGTATGATATTGTTTAGAAAAGGCACCTAGTGAAAGGATTGTGAATCCTATCAACGCACATAATACATGTAGGGATTTTAATCTAATGCAAGATAATGATGTTGGAGTTGGAGATGAAACTTGTGAGGAACAACTTATAATAATACCCATATAACTGACTTAGGTTTTGAACAATATCCATAACCATATAGATAATCTTTATCCATAATGTGGAGGAATAATTTCAGACCGCTTCATGAGACAACCACCTCCATTATTAAATGGGGATACAAATCCATTTGTTGATGACTAATATATAATTTCCTAAGAGAAGTTATTTATTTCATTGGGAAGTAAGGGATAAGTTTGTCTTGGAAATTTATCATCTCTCAGGAGATGTGGATCAATGGTGTTTATTTATTCAAAACAAAGATAAAGAAGAAACAAAAAACATTTAGTGAAAGGATTTTAAGTAACTTTCCCTAGAAAAATACTTTCCTCGCAAACAGCGAGCAGATATGGAGATGAAATCCAAGAATCAGATAAAAAGGATGATTATGTTCTTATGTATGAATCCAACAATACAATTTTATCAATGAATGTTTTGGATTATGTACAAAATCCAAAGAGAAATATTGATTGATTCCTTGATGGGATAAAACCATTCCTTCGAAGGTCACTAGAATCCAAAGTATCTCATCCTACAAAAATATAGTATCATGTGCTATCATGAAAAAGAATGAAATCTATGATCATTATGAATTTATGGAAATGGAATATAATAATAAAATGGTGGAGAAAGAATTAGATAAATGGGAAACGAGAATGATGGATTTTCCCACTTGTGATAATTGTGAGTAGAAACACCCTGGTACTTGCCTAAAGGAAATAGGAGTTTATTGTAAGTGTGGTGAGAAAGTTCAATAGGATTTTTTTAGAATGGGAAATAAATAATCTATACATGTGAAATGTTTCAATTGTAAGGAGATCCTACATTACACTGAATGAATGTATGACACATTAAGGGAATATATCTCAGAAAAATAAAATAGATATTGGCCAAGATTATACAGTAACTATAGTCAAAGTGGAATAAATATTGTATTTGTGTTTTTGGATTCAAGAATGATGTTATGATATTTTGGTAATAATAATCATGACATATATTAGGATTGTTTAGTAGTTAATATTCATTATGGATTTGGAATAATTCATGTTTTCATTAAGTTTTTAAAGTGATCAAGGTATTCAAATATTTCTTGTGTGACAATAAAAGCTACATTATGTTTTTTGGGGAATATAATGTTATGTTGATTTAATAAATTTAGTAACCTTGTTTCTAAACTTTTAGATCTTTATCATTTGGAATGTTTTGTAATGATAATCATCTATGAAATGATTTAATTTCAACTTTAAACATGGTTCAAAGATTAAGGTGTTTGTGCATAATGTATAACTTATGCCAACCATATAAGATTTGGAAAATATTTGAGATAAAAGGAATAAATTTTCACTCTTTATAGATCTTAAGTGAATTTTAATGCTTTAGGCATAAAGGAAATCGAATTTTGGATATTAATTTTGTGTATGCAAGGGATAAAAAATCTATTTACTTCGTCACTGATTTACCAAGGATTCCATGAAAGAAAGATGCAATATGAGAATGAAAAATGAAACGTATGAGATAACAATTAAGGTTAGAACATTTATTTAATGTTGAATATATTAATGTAATTTTTTTAATTTTTTAAGGATTGTAATAATATAATTTTGGGAAAGGCATAACCCACAGGTCAAGTAACAACCCATCGAATCCAGTAAAGTCACGAGACTTGAACCAACAAACAAAGTGAAAAAAGGGTGCATCACATACCACTGGGCTACGTGATGTCCGGGTTAGTATAACATAGTTTTCCTTATTTATACAGTATGACATATGAAGTATATATTCATTTTTTAACTCTATATGATTATGATAAATAAGATATTTTTTCATTTTATTATCTGTTGGAGAGAAAAATGATTTTGTGTTGGAAATTTTATAAAGGAAGAAACTATTCATGTCAATTAATTATGATTCCTTTTTAAAGTAAAAAAATAAATAAACTCTAGGAATATGATTTTGGTAAAAAAGTTATCTGATTAATTTTCTTTCAGAGAAATCAATAGTCTTTTAACTATTAAAAGATTTGTGGTTTTTTTTGTTAACTTTTTCATAACCATGTTAACTATCACTCTCCATCAGAACATGATAGTTAGACTTCTCTTCCATGTACATGTTTTCCTACATGGAACCCTAATATATGTTATCTCAGGTTAGCTTCATAATTCTCTTTTTTTTAAAGTGCATGTCTCATTAACCCTATTTCTAATGTGGGTTTCCCGAAATGTAATTTTCATGTTACAACCATTGATCTTCAAAGTTAAAATTATAATTGTGTGGATGAAATTTATTAAATTATGTGAGAAATTAATAACAAAATATTTTACAATATGTTTTCTTTTAAAATAAATTTAAAAGCATGTGTTGCACACTACAACAAGTTAGAATGCACCATGCTCTATTAATAAGTTATTTTTATGACATAGACATTAAAATAAAGTGAATAAGTAGTATTGACCACATTATGAATAAATTGTTTTGATCATTAATACAAAATATATTATAGTCACATGATAATAATGAATTTGATTTTAATCATTAAAAGACTATATTTCTTTAAATGCGGTTGTACTACCTTTTAATGGCACACTTATTTTAAATATACTTTTTCACAAATTTTTCAATTATATTTGAAGAACTAAACTTTTTATTTGAAATAAAAATATCAAAATTTACATTGGTAAAATATTTTTATCATTCTGATAAATTTCATGTTTTGATGAATAGTGATAAAATATTGCATTTTAATTAAAAATAGCTTTTTCAACTAAATAATTTATAGTTTTAAATTATGTTTTTTTATTTATAAAGAATAATTAGATTAATTTTTTATAATTTATTATAATTTAGGTCATTGGAATAAAAATCACATTAAATTTTTATATAAACACATTTCAATATTTTGAATGTTTTCACATTAAAAATAATTTTCTCATTCCTTCAATCGGATTAATTTTAAATTATTTACTAAAAATTATTTGTTTTAATTTTTGAAAAATGGATTATATATTTAGAATTAGTAGGTCTGAATTTTATAAATATGTTTCTTATATTTTTGGGAATTATGAATAGTAAGTTCTGTAATTTTTTTATTAATACTATTAAAGGTAAATCGAGCAATTAGGGGTAAAAATAATATTATAAATATTAGAAAATTACCCTAACACTTGTCCATATTTAATCAGATGAGTGAGAAATGACCAATTTTATCCTTTGGCTTTTATTATAACTTTTTAATACCATTTGGATGTCTTTAACCCTTTTATAGTATTTTATTTTAAGAGAAGCCAAATATATCATACTCATTTTTTTAATAAGTATTATATTTTTAATATGTAATTATTTATAACATATCTTTTACTATAAATATTAATATAAAATTTAAAATTTGTACCTTTACCGTGATAATTTATTTTTAATTATTATGAAATAAATAATTACCTTAAAGGCTTACACATTAATGATGTATTAATGATATAATTAATGTGAATATAAAATAAATGATTATAAAAATATAAGAATAAATATAATTTGACATAATTAATGTCTTAAATTAATTATATATATATATTTAACATTTCTAGGATATATTAGAAGTGTTTTTTGGAAGATATCTTATTCTATAGATTAAAAGTCAAAGTAATGAATAATATCAAAATTGTCAACAATGTTATATTCAAATAAATGATATTTTATTAAATGATATAAAATTCATAAAAAATATAAAATCTGGTTAACTGATAGGGATAAATATAAAAAGGACATCCATGAATCATTTATGGTTATTTTGGAATTTTATAGTAACTATATTAACATTCAATGTGTAAAAAGACATGTTGTCATGGTAAGAGTTAATGGGATTAATTAAGGTTTACAACCAAAAGATAAGGGTATTAATGAGACATAAACATGTATAAAAATTATTTTTGAGATTATTTTGACCCCTATTTATCTTATATTTGAAATAAATCACTTTGGAACCATTTTGATTTGAAAATTAATTTATATTAATTTAATATTTTCAGAGTTTCCAAAAGTTCCACTCACCACAATTATAAAAGGGCGCCTCCTCCATCACTTCTTCACACCACTTTGAGCCTTCTAACTCTACCAAACCTTGCTTATTTCTCCTAACAACATCTTTATAAATGTTATTGAGTTCCTATTATTACAATAAGACTAACCCTGTGTCCCATGAGAAGAGATCTAAAGGGAATCTGCCAAAGAAGAGGTAAGTGTTCTGCCAACACATCCATGTTCATTTCTTCTTCAACTTTATTTTCAAGATTTTTTCCATGATAAAGTAATAAATACAGTATCATATATATTCTGAGATATTATTATTATTATGAAACTACCATATTCCATGATTTATTTATCGTATAAAAAAATGAATGTATCATGCATGCGTACATATGACTTATCCTCTCCACACCATGGTGTAATTTTGTTTAATCATCAATTTATTTTTAACCTTTCACCATTTAAATAATGATAGCATCGCTCGTGCATACGTACAACATGTCGTCTTCATGACATAATGTGATTCATTTTCCATGTTAACCATTCCAAAATGATTATAATGATATACATAATGAGTAAATATAATATATATGAACTGAATATTATTTTTGGATATAAAATAAATATATCTTATAAATTATAAATAAGACTTACATGGAAAAACATGCATAGTAAAATGAAGCAGTTGACACCCCAAACAAGGGTAATAACAAAATATTTTCAAAAATAAAAATAAAAATATCATATATGATATCATAAATTTTTGTATGGTTCTAGTATAATTTAAAAACAATATTTAAACCATTATATATGAGTTCAAATCAACTTCAACTAATGTAATGTATAAGATAAGGTTTAATTTTACAATCTCATTATTAATACTTATTGTTTATATGTAAGTATCTGTTGAGAAATACTTTTCATTCCTCTCCATGTTTCATAAAAATCCAAAATATTTTTGCTATTATCCAAAAAATGTCTATATTATTTTAACCCATGTTCTAGTTTTTATAAAACATTTTTAAAATAATCATATTTTATTTTCCAAATGATGTACTTTATGACTTTTTCAACAAAAATATGGAAGGAATGTTTTTTTTAAAACTTATATGACATGATTAGATTTTTACTCTATCATGTGACCTTAATATATCAAAGCACCCTTTAAAATCATAAAATATTATTTTCATTGAATGTTTTTCTTTTACGATTTCAAATTTATTTAAAAATGATTTCAAATCAAAAAAGTATTATTTAGCCCTTGAACTTTTTAATGGTTTATTACGGTATTTTCATTTATGTAAACATCATATGTTGGATATTATGCTTGATTTAGGTTAATATCTTATTATACCATTTACATTATTTTCTTGAAAGTTTTATTATCAGTTGACAATTAAAGTCCTATTTTCATACCATTTATGATTTATGGTTAAAGTATTCACATTCCTTATGTTAGTTTTTCAATATTAATGTTTATGTTGTTTATGTTACATATGAGGAATACATTGGTCTTAGTTAGTGATGGGTGTGGCCTGTTATATCCCCTCGATTCCTCAATAGGTCTCATCAGACAAACTAGTTTGGATATTGGTAGATGCCTTACCCATTTATGTATGGTATCTTGGCTGAATCCTTGACAGTATGTTTATGATGTCTATCATTATGCATTCATTCATTGTGAGATTAGTTATTTATATTCCATATGACTATTAGATTAGTAAAATATCTAATTTATTATGTATAGGAAATTATTTTATTTTATTTTATTCTTATCATATAATGCACTATATTATATTTAAATATATTGTGTTTTAGTTATATACATTTCCATAATGTTTATGGTTATTTATTAATAATATCTTCTATTGTATAGTTACCCATACTTAGAATCTGAGAACACCCCTTTCTTATGTTTTATTTTTCCTATAATTCCAAGATATATAATTTGATTTTTTTATAGGTTTAAGATAAGAGAGTATTAGTTCTCTCAATGGATTTACTATTTTTAAATTTATAGTTTCAATTTTAATGTATATTTCAAATATCTAATTTGGTTCCCAAAATTTCTATAATGATCGTTCCATTGGGATTCAAGTCTTGTATAAATGCCAATGTATTAAAGTAATTTATTGGCCCCAAGATACGAGGTTATGGGTATTTACACTAAAAAGATAAAAATGGATCACTCTAAAACATTATATGATAAAGGTAGAAATATTTCTACAAAATAAAAATTGGATAATTTTTTAGTTCATTTTAACCCTCCACTTTTTAGTTCAACCCTTTGATAAACTCGTTTTAACCTTAACCGCAGTAATTAATTTTTTATGTTATTACTATCATTATGAACTAAAATTATGTTAGTATTATTATATAATATTAATTACGTTGATTACAACAATGGAATCCATTTTTACAAATTCATTGCTCAAAAGTGGAAGAATTTATTTTAAAATGAAACCTATAGACACATCGAAAGAAGAAGTTTTTCAAAGAAAACATTTTCATAAGTAATAAATCATTTTATATAAAAATTGAAAATAAAATTGATTCCAATGAACTAAGTTTGATTAAGAATAATATAATTTTACTAATTTTACTTTTTTTACCACTTTAAATTACAATTTATCTTTATAAATTATTTAAAATAAAAGCAAATTTTTAATATAAATAAGTATTTTTTATAATCATTAAAAAATAAACCCATTTATAAAATTCTCAAAATGAACTATAATATAATTTTGACATGTTTATTTAAAAATGAAGTTAATTTTTAAAAATACATTTTCAAAAATTGGAAAATTTATTTTTTATATCTTTAGACAATGAAATAAAAATCATTTTTATGAAAAATGTATTTTATAAGTCTATAAAAGATTTCATAAGAATTAAGTTCATATCTATTAATAAATTTTTATTATGTAAAACATGAATACATAATTCAAAAGTTTTAGTTATTTATTTTCATAAGGCGATTTTTAATTGCTAGGTCATGACATACATGTTAAAATAATAATATTAATAGTATTATTAGTTCTTTAAAACTCAATATTGTTTATAATGAAATCTATCGAAGAAATTAAATTTATTTGAAAAATATATATTTCATAAAATATCTATATGTTAAATTATACCTGCCCATAAAATATATTTCACCATTAAAATTTTATCTCTTTCATACAAACAAATTAGGATACTTCTTCCTCATCAAATCCTTAAGTTCCCACATAGTTTTTATAATTTCTAATTTCTCTAGATAACTTTAACTAGTTTAGAATTATTGTTCCATTTCATTTTATCTCTAGGATACAAAATTTATTCTAGTTATTCTTTATAGGAAATATCATGTTGCAGTGTTACAAACTCTGATTTCAGTACATGTGACAGATCAGGTATATACTTTATCGGGACAGATACGTGGAATGCATCAAGAACTTGAGAGAGGTTCAATGGTAGTGCCAAGAGATAAGCTATCATCCCTAATTGAAAAATAATATTAAAGGGTCCAATATAGATAGGGATCAAAATTACTTTAATTCTAAATCTCATGACGTTATTTTAAGGAATAATTGGTAGAAACACCTTATCACATTCTTTGAACACAATATCAAGCCAATAATTATCAATATAAATATTTTATCAACTCTAAGTTTCCATGATGAGATTGTGAATGGGTTTGAACTTATATATAATTTCCTTAGCTAGATCAGGTCACAAAACATTTCTTTCAATAGCCTCATCCTAATATATTATATTTATACACTTCTTTATATCGTGGGATTCATAAAGAGCCATCTAAATTCTCAATTCTAAGCTAATTATGTAAGAAAACACAACATGATGGTGGTGTTGATCACCAAAAATTTTAAATCCATACCACAATATTTCATTATATCCTCTAGGGTTTAAATGGTTCTATTAGAGTGAACATCTACCTAAGGATGATACATTATACTGAAACTCAACTCTATATCAAGTGATTGTTGAAGGAATCATTAAAACATATAGGCAATCCTTTGATTCTAATCAAATAAAATATAATGTGATAATCTTTGAAACATTAAAACTTCTTTAATATATATTCTATAAACCTAATAAATATGTAAATTCTCTTTGATAGCAATGAAATGTGATGAATTTCTATTATGATCAACTATAACCCATATATCATTGTTCCTGTTAGATGTGTTGGGGAGTCTAGTAAAAAAATACAAGGTAATGTTTTTCCATTTCCATTATGATATGGTAAATAGTTTTAACATCCCTTTATAATTTTTTCTATTATCCTTAACATATATATATATATATACCACCCATTGAGATATAATATCTAAAATATCTCTCTTAAAATTATCCCATTAGAAATACTTTTTCAAATATCTATACATATTTGTACTCCAATTATAAATAGAGAATGAAGAACTATGAGCCTCCTCTAATATATCATTCTTTAAAATTGCTATGGATGGAAAAAACACATGGTTACTGAACATTATTATTCTATTATAATCAAGGTAAAACTCATGAAAATATAGAACTTCTTCTATAGTTTACCTCTTCTTTTTGGGATTCATTAATCTTTACTAGGATTGATGGTTGAACACTCATTTGAGAAATATGATATTTCTACCCTCTAAAATTTACATACCTATCATTTTAAAATACATAAATATTGGATCATTTTTGATCCTCATAATATATAGGCTAGCATAATCATTTCGACTCAAAACATTATCCCCTTGTTCGCTTTCTCAGGGGGGAAATGTATTGGTAAATAGTAATTTTAATTAGTTCCGACCAACTTTTCTGTCACATATTAAACATCATTTTTATGAATATATACTTCAAACATTCCTAATAAGTATATATATCCCACCTTTCCTGATAATTATAAATCCCTCATATCATTAATGTAAAAATTACATCAGGTAACTCCAAATCATGAGTTAGATAATTTTTCTCATGAACCTTCGATTATTGTGAGGTATAATCTATCACCGTATCATTCTACATGAGAATTAATCTCAATACCTTATTTGATTAATCAAATAGACTAAAAACACCTATACATTATATAAGTAATGTAATAACATGTTCACTAACTAACCTTCTTTTCAGTTTTTAGAAATTTTCCCCACATTCATTTTTCTAAAGTAACTTGTATCCCTACAAGTTAACATTGTAGTTTGAATAGAAGTGATAAATTTTCCATAAATCATTGATTATATATTTATAAAAATAGAAAAAATTTGATCCCATTCACTATGGATAGTCTGGGACAACATTTAATAACTTCTGCCTTTGATGAATCTATTAATATTCATTCCCTTGAGATTATATAGCCCAAAAATGAAACTATTTGTAGACAAAATTCACACAATATAAATGTTTCCTAAAATTTATCCTTTCACATGGTCATTATAACAATTATAAATTGATATTTATGCTCTTATTTTCCTTTTTATTAGATAAGTATTTCATCTTTAAATACTACCAAAAATAGATCAAGGTATTTTTTAAAGACTATATTCATTAATTCCCTATATATATAAGGGGGATTAATAAGAATTAATTGAATCACTATATATTCATAGTGTCCATTCCTTATATGGAATGCTATCATGGGTATATCCAACTTATAAAACGTCAATTAATGAATTATAAAATGTTCTTTAATCTTGTAAATGTATTGAGCTATGCATAGTTTGTCAATCAATTCATAAATATGGGTTAGAGGATACATGTTCTTGATTGTGATCTTTTTCAGCTACCGATAATCAATGCAGAGTCACATCGATATATATTTCATATTATTAAAAAGAAAAGGTGGACTTCGAGTTAACATGGTTTTCCAAATAAATCCCTTGTCAATATTCTCATATAGTTTCTTTTTAAATTCCTATATCTCATTTTGTGTTATTCTATACGGATTCTTTGAAATAAGTGTAGTACTATGTATGAGTTCAATTGATAACTAATCCTATTGATTCATTGGAATACTTTAAAACTCTTCCAAAAAAGAATAAGAAAACTCCGGAACAATATTCATACCATCAATGTTGAGTTTCTCTCCAACCATCTGATATAAACACCCTTTTTGAATATGAATCATGACCCATGTTATGGATGTAGTTTTCATTGGATGTTTAAATATAATATCATGAAAAGAAATGATCATGGGCTCAATTGGAATAAAAAATGTGACTTTTCTCTCATATTAATTGATATGTTCTCAATATAAGGAAATCCATTCCATTCCTAGGATCACAAAAAAATCAACTGGATGGATAATCACAAGATTTTCTGTAAGAAATTTCCCACAATATTGAATTAGAGAAGAACTACAAACCTGGTATTCGAACATCTTAGCATTAGGGGATTTCACCACTAACTAAACATCTAATCATTGAGATGGTGATTCAATACCCATTGAAAATTCATGATATATAAATGATGGGGTATATCTAGAATCAAATAATACATTAGTTGTTCTAGAGTGTATGATAAGTGTTCCTTTCCCGGCACAATTTAGCCAATATAAGATGTTATGATTACCTGGAATTTCCTTTTTTATTTGATCTTAATAGGTTGTGAATGATAATCATAAACAGCCTTCACATTAGAACATTGTTTGTAATATTACCCATACTCCTTTCATTTGATGCTTTAGAGTGTAGGTGGTACATTTTTTGGCATATTCATTTCTTATGTTGTATCAAAAAGTCTATTTATCACTATTATACATTAAATATATATATATGATCATCCATCTAACATTTAAATCAATTCCTTGATCTACTCAAGAAATACCCATGATGTTTCTCCCCACATTAATGGCATGTAGGTGATAGGGATTTCATATAACCATGTGATTTATTTGAGTTCTCATGAGACATAATCTTCTTTTTTCTTATCAAAACAATGGGAGTAGTGGGAATCTCTAATCACCATTTCAACATTGAGTGCACCTCAAATGATTTATTTGTCATAACCAATGTCTCTTATATAATTTTTTTTGGACACTAGGGTTTAAGATACCAAATAGTTGATCAATTTTTCTTTAAAGGATGATGATTAAACTAGAATTATGCCTTCCATGTCTTGTGAAATTAGCTTCATAGTTACCAATATATTCATAATCCATCTACTTATGCTCAATAAATTCTTTCTATATGATTATATGTAGAATATGAGGGATGTAATTACTAAAAAATATCTTCTTAAACTCATATCATTCCATAGATTCAATTTCATTCTCTTGAATTGTATTTTTAATAAGGTTACACCATTTATCTGATTCTTCTTCCAAAATGTAAACTTCTAGGATTTATTTTTCCTGTTTTTTGAAATATAGAGTAGAAAATATTTTTTCAATGGTGATGATCAATCACTCAGAAACCATCAGATCAAAATATCCACTAAAAAAAGTTGGATTTTTCCTCATTAAGGAATCTAAAATATGATTTTCCCTTCATTGGTAATTTGTAAGATCAGCATGATTCAGGGATTGATAATGTTTTGTGAGTATATTAACATTTTTTTCATCCAAGATCACATATCATTTGGTTTTTCAAATGGAAAATTGTTTCATTTTCCATCACATTAAACATTAATAGTGTTTCTTCATGTCAGATCCATTAACAAAAAACAAAAAACATAGTGTGAGAAACACTAAAGAAAGTGGGAAACCACATAATTAAAAATAACTATTCAGAGGATGTCTATATCAAGAGACATAATTTTAAATATATAAAACCTTAGTTTTATCATTTTTCATCCATGATCATTATCTATTCATATCTTTGATAATGGTTTGTAAAGAATAATTTGAATTAACCTAGTAATATCCCTAGAGAATGTAAAACTATCTGTCCAATAAGGCCCATTATCATGCACCGGGTGATGATTGAGTCAAAGAACAATGTTACATTTTCGAATTAATTACCTCTATATACAATTCGGTAAGAGGCGCATCCACTTGTAGTATCCTGAAAGGGATATTTTCTAATAAAAAATACTCTTTTATTTACCAAAACATTGGAAATTTTCCTATCCATAAGATTATCCAAAGTGTTCTTACCAAAGACTTATCATCCTACATTCCAAATTTAAACTATGAATTTTCTCTGATACCAACAATAGAGAGTCAAGATTTTCATAAGTAAATATTCCATCATTTTATATTAGTATTAAATAAAATTCATAAATACAAACTTTAAGATCATATAGGTTTACTATACATGGAGAATAGATACAAAATCATATTATCTCATTAATTTTATTCAATGTCTCCCACAATGTTCTCCTCATTTAGTAATATTCATATACGTAACCTACTTAAAACATTTCATCATGGCCTGCTGAAAATAAATATAAGAAAGGGTGAGCTCAGAATATCAGTAAAGGTAAACATGGGATATTTCAATCAATGATCATATAAAAGCATATGATAAGAATAGAGGTAAGAGATCATGAAAAAAACTTTACAAATTTCATACCCAATCTGTGGAGGATTATATTCATATATCATTTCATAAATCTTGATAGTTTATAATACATGAATCATAAAAGAAATCAATTAACATGAGACATGAGAGCATAAAATAGAAATAGAAATGTGGGGAAATCATATTCTCATAACATTGTGAACATTTATAAATAGAAAAATGTCCATTAATTATCTTATGTTTATGACATCTGGCCCTCTCATAAACTTATGGACATTATAGCTTGGTCCCCACATAATCTTATGGACATAAAACCTGGTCGACACTTAACATTGGGAATAATAAATTAGTTTCATGTATAAACTAATTAATTTATGAGTTATCCATCTTTACCCAATGCACTGGATAACTATAACTTTCTCACCCATCCTTAGATTATAATGTAACCACTCATCCTTAGTTTATGTTGTAATCACCCATCCTTAGTTGATAATATAACCTCCAATACATGGTGATAACATAACTATTGTCCTTGTTTTGTAATGAAACCATCCATCGCATAATTAAAACCATAAATATGTGTTCTATAGGATCATAAAATCTTAATCATATCACCATATCATCACCAGTTAAAGGGATATGCATTTAATAATCATTTTATCATTTTATCATAGAATAACCCTTGATAACAAATGGGTTGGATAAATATTTCCTCATCATCATATTAATCCATCATGAGAAAAAATAAGGATGACATCATTATACCATATTACCAATAAAACAAAATAAACAATAAGGATTGTTTTCATTGATGAAAATAAATTCCATCAAAACATCATTAAAACATTCTAGGGGAAAACGTCATTTATATTTTGAAATCAATTCTTTAAAATATAAAAATTTTCTTAATATTATTTAAAATATTTTCTCTGAAAATAAACTTTTAAAATTGTAAGTTAAGCTTTAAATCCTTGAGTGTCCATGATGATGGGAAATATTTTTCATATCGTACACATTAAAAAAAGACTCATTTCACATTATCAGTAAAAAAGTAAAAATACATTATTAATAAAACAAAAAGAATATTACATTTTAAAAAATTATAATATAAAATAAGTTTAAAACAACTTTAAATAATCATTAGATAATAGTAAAAAAATAATTATGTCATTTTTAGAAAACATAGACATGGAAGATAAAGGATTTGTGAACGAAGAGAGAAATGATGTGAATTTTTTTTAAAAACACACTTGTGGTATCTTTATTTATGAAATAGATTGAACTAGTATTAATGCATGTTATTTCATGAAATAAATAAATAATAATAAATTAATGAGTTTCTTGATAGAGAGATCATAATATTTCATCATCAGAATCGTAATCGTATACAATCCTGATAAACAATGAGAGTTTATCATAAAACCCTTACTACTTTGGTAACATTGAAATCGTAAGAACCATGAGAAAATATCTATATATTGATTTTAAAATACCCATAAATTCTATAAGAATAATCATAATTGAAATTAATGGAGACTATATACACAATAAAATGAAACAAGTTGTGAATATGACCTGTACCTCGAAGAGATAAAAGTGAGATGAAAATCCATTAAGTTTTAAATGTATCTATACATGTCAATACTCTAGTATAATAAATATATATTTATTATACATATATTACATAACCATAATAAAATATATCTTACCATATATTATTTACTTATAACCATATATCTCCCATTTGTTAAGCATTCTTTATTAAATCACTATTCGGAGTGATAACTACTTCATTTTCCAAGTATGATTTGGTTCAGTAGATTTGGTCCTTGTACTTGTTTCATTTTTTTCATAAAATAAATAAAGTAAATAAAGATATATATATCATATATATTCATTATATTCTTATTTATATTCAACCATAAAAGTTAGATACGGAAAAATTGATTACATCGTTCATAGAGATGGTAAGTCGTAGATATGCACGAACGTTGTTACCATTTTTTTAACTGAGGAAAGAAAAGAAAGGTAAATAATAATCAAACCTTGTAGAAAAATTATTATATCATTTATATAATATATATTCTATAAATATATCACTATTACCATATATGTATAACAGAAATGAAAAACACCTCGCATCGGTTTGCAAAGAGGTGGTTTGTTGTAAATACGAGCGACGTAATTATTTTCAAATAGTTTTGAAGGTAATAATTAAATTTCATATTACAATTAAAAAATTATTTTTCGTTAATAAATATCACATATATACTTTAAATATGTCTTTATATAAATCTGGGAGAAGCGGTGATGGAAAACAAACTACATTGGTTCACGAGAATGAAATTCTCTATAAACACGATCGATTTTTTTATTTCCCATTTGATTGAAGAGGATATAGATATATGTTATGATATTAAAATATTAATATCTCAGTATATAAAAAATTAAAATGTAATTATATCATTATAGTTGGATAATATTTTAAGTATGTGGAATAAAAAATAAAATAAAAATGCTCGGTTAAGAACAATACCACTTCTTCCGAGAACCTCATTAGGTTTGTACCTAAATAATTATTTGGAGTGTTTATGATTAAATAAATAGGAATATATAAAATAGGTAGGTAAGTAAGTAAGGGATTTGGAAAGGTAATGGATGATCCAAAAGTATTTTTATGTGTGAATAGAATAAGAGGTGGGTGACCTTTTATAAGTGGGGAGAGGACACACATGGAATATTTGAAAATAAAAATTTATACCCACATTTTACACATTCCAAAAGGCTATAAATATATAATTATCAAATAATATATCATATGAGATCAAAATAGTTCCATAAAATTGGAAAATGAAATATTTTTAGGTCATTTTAACCATTATATTTTTAGTTTAACCTCTGCTAATCCCCTTTTAACCTTAACCACATCAATTAATTTTTATTGTTTTTCCCATTAATTATAAAAATATTATGTTGAAATTATTGTTCATTATTAATTTTGATGATTAAAAATATTTAACCCATTTTTCCAAAAAAAATAAATTAATTTAATTTAAATAATTTAATTTAAAATTAAACCCTTACAAGTGATGAAAATGTGGTTTTATAAAGAATAGGTTATCATAAGTAATAAAAGTTTTTATATCAAAATTGGACACAAAATTGATTAAAATGAACAATATTGGATCAAAACAAATATTATTGAAATAATTTTTATTTTAAACACATTCTAAATTACAATGTAACTTTTTAAATTATTTGAACAAAAAGAAATCTTTAAATAAAAAAAAGTATTTTTCACTATTTAATGAAAAATTAATTTTTTCAAGAAATTATCAATATTTCATTTTATGATAATTTTGAAATTTTGATTTAAAATATGAAGTTATCTTTTTCAAATAAATTTTCTAAAATTTTTAACGTAAAATTTTTTTATTTATTCAAAAAATAAATAAAATCATTATTTAGGAAATTTTTATTTTTAAAGCATATAAAGAATTTACTAAAAATAAAGTTCTTATTTATTAATGATATTTATTTATCTAAACTATTTATAATTAAATTTAAAATGTTGGTCATTACTATTTATAATTCCAAGTTTAATGGATAGGTTATTATGATCATGTTTAGATAATAATATTAATAACATATTATGGTTCCTTAAAACTCAGTGTTATGTGTAACACAAGCAATCAAAGAGATTAAATTTATTATACAAATATATTTCATAAAATGTTGGCATGAAAGAAAACTACAATAAAATACTATTTATACTATATGTAGTAGAATATAACATTTATTCTAATTCCTCTCGCATGATATTCATGCTTCTACTAACACAGGGATTCACTTAATCAGTCCTCCATGTTCTCCTCTGAGAATACTATACTTACTGTGACCTCACCTATCTTAGAAAAATACATAAAGATATGATAAATTTGAATTATGTGATTTATTCACGGATGAGACCCTATATCTCTAGAATGATCTAACACTATAGTATGATCACAATATAGTTTAATATAATCCTTAATGTTAGGCACCACATGAATCCCATGGAAAAAGTTACGTATCTAAACTTCTTCCATGATCACACTAAAATATGTAATATAATCAAAAGATACTGTAAAATAAATAAAAACTACTTTCTTTGAGTTCTCCCAATTAATATATTCTCTATTAAGGGAAAATAGATATCTTTATTTGGATTTTAAATCATCTTGATATATTTTGAATCTAGCATCTTTATATCCTCTAATGACTATCTCATCATGCCCACCAAATACTCGGAACATATCCTTAGTACACATTACATACATTAGTATATTCTTGACTATTATGAAATGGTGATCTTTGAGGCTTCTTGATATCTACCTATTACTCTCAAGTCATAGGCAACATTAAGCCCTATACATACCGTGGAATATCGGACTGGCCCAATCACTGATGAGTTTGAGATCCTTATCATCCTCTATCTCAACTCCTATGTGTTAGGAAATTTTTTCATAGAAATATATTTTCTATGAGGAATTGGATATAATCCCTTATTGTATTTTTCTATAATGAAACTCTTACGTAACTTTTAAATATATATATACCCTAACTTAGTCTATGTAACCACTTGGATCGATCATGATGGATCTTGATCCTATGGATGTTTCCAACTTAACCAAAGTACATCGTGGAAAAAATGTGTTTTACCACCTCTTAACAGACAGTATGAATGGTATCAAATTTCATATTATTAATATGTCATCCATATATACTATTACGAAAACAATCACATTCCCATTAATCTTCATGTATAAACAATGATCGTAATCATTCTTTATGAAACCAAATTCCCTTATAAATTCCTCGAAGAAAACGTTTCATGATCAAGGTTCTTTCATAAATTCATAAATGGTTATATCTATCATGAATACATTATGGGAATATTTTAGACTAAATGAACCTTATAGTTATGCTATATAAAAATATTCCACAATATTTCTATAATGACTAAAAATTTACTTTTTATTAAAGATAAAACATACAAGGAAAAAATCAATCTGAATCGTGGGGGTACAAATGATGAAGACCAAGGGAATCACCCCTAACAATGACCCTACAATCATTAGGTAATGCTACCAAACTGGTGAAAAAAATCATTCTCTCTCCTTTAATCCTTTTTCTATCTAAAATATCACCCAACAAAATTCCCTTCCCTCAAGATATGACTAATATGAATACCCTGATTGAAAAAAAAATCAACAATTCCTGATGAAGAAGGACAAATCCCATGGTAACTTATCCTTCCCTTGAAAGATCCTGACCATCATAGTTGAATCTAACTCAAATCCATCAATATGGATGGTTTACATCTTACACAGTGTAAGACCAGTGGCCCTGGACATTTTCCCCGCTCCAATATAATTACCTAGTCCATAAAAGGAATTGAATCCAAAAATCATTAAACACTAATTGCTCTCTTTAGACTGCCCCCACTCATCTCCCTAGAAATACATGAGCCATCCATATTAAATTCCATCCCCATTTGGGGAGGCTTCAATCTAACCTATATACCATAGTTACCACATCAAACTTCCATATTAATGAAAGGCCTTATAAAAATCTTTATTAACATATAATAAAGCATTCAACCCTTGGTAAGAGTCCCCAACTCTACCACAAGATCCATCACCCACACCTGATAGAATATGAAGGCATGTCTTTTTCCATCTCTTTATTAATTCTTTGCATCCCAGAGGATCCAAAACATAACTATAAAGAGAAAACCACATACCTTTACCTCCACCCCTTGCTAGCCAGATTTATAAAACCATGCCTCAAGAACCTCTTTCATAAAATTCCCATCACTATTTAAATTCATACCCTACCCCATAAACTTCAAGATTCCATTTGACCACTCACCATGAAAAAATGAGTTCTTCATTATTCCTCTTATGACATTTCACAAAAATGAAATCATGAAACCAAGACCACACCTTTCTTATACACATTCTCATCCGTAAGAAGTACTTGATTCCTTAATAAATACCATAAAAAATAGTATCTAGAATCTCTTTGAATTATATCTTTGACTCCCGTTCATCAATCACACTTATTTCATGTACTATATTTATGATGTTGCAACCTCTAAAGCCACCTATAGTCGAACTAGAAAAATGAATGTGTCCAATTCATCAACCAAACTAATAATCCCCTAAATGTTTCTCTAATAATCATTAAGTATGGAATCACGAAAGGATTGAAATATGATCTCTACAATTAACAAGATGTTCAGTACTGGGAACCCTAGAAAATACAAAATTTCTCTTACCCAGTTCATCATCCAGAGATATCTTCATGACTCAAAACTCACCCAACTTTTCCCTCTATATCCTCTATTTGATCTACCTTGCATTGAGTTATACTCATCAATATCCTGGTTCGACCTATCTAATCCCCCCAGTCTTCCCCATAAGTAACTCTCATAAATTTATCTCATAATTAATTTTCTTTGATGGAGTCCCATTCCAATCTTTCTTACATGGAATGCATGGTTTATGTTCCACAATGTATTCTAATTCCCCCTTACTCAATTAGTCATACTAATCATTTCCATGATTCCCAGTGACATTTTTCTGACTAGTTCTCTTCCCAAAGGAATTATGACATGACATTCTCAAATGTGATGATTGTCCCCTTCAGTGGCTTGAGGATGGATAAATCGTTCATTATTATAGAGTCAAGTACACTCTTAATCATTATAATCTATCCTCAAAATGAGAGGAACCTATTCTTTAAGTTGGGATTCATTTCTATGATCCAACTGATGATATCAAAAAATATGACCTTTTTGACCCTTCCAATTGATATGGGATCTCCAAGGTAAACCATTTGTAGCTGACACCATTTCATGTCCAATTTTCTTGTATTTCACTGCTATAGATTCCTGAAAATTTATTATATTTGAACACCCTGGTCTTCCTTTTCTTGAAACATTAGACACTCAACTTTCCATATATTTTCATGATTTTATAAAAAAATTTAATTAACTTTCTCTTTCCATTAATAAATATTATCATGTTAGTAACAAACATAAGATGAGACACATGTCTTCTCCTAAACATATTTTTAAATGGAATAATCCTCCCATCCACTTATATTTAATTGATGTTCCTTTTATGTGCCTATGGAGCCACATTAAATAGGTTGGGAGACAAAGGGTCCCCATTCCTTACATCACGTACAAATTTGAAAAATCTAAAGCCCCTTCACATTAAAGAGATAGTAATCCATGAGGTTGTATAGAGTCTGAAGCAGAAATCACAAAACCATTCATGGAATAAGAATTTCTTCAAGAACCATGTAATCAAACTCTTCTAAATATTGTTATAATATTTTTTCATGTCCACATTTATCATCACATTGGATAAAAAATTTTTTTTCTCTATATCCTCTATCATTTATTTCACAATTAAAATTTTCCCGGAATGCTTCTATATTGAAAAAAACCATGAAGCTCCTCTGATATTAATCTTGGTATAACACAACTTATTCTACTATTAAAAGATATTAGAAAGAATTTTTTTAATAAAATATACACAAAAAAATTGGTCTATAATTGTTATGAGTATTTAGGAATTTCACCTTTGGAATAAGAATAACTTTTTATCCAAAAAAACCCTACTTCGCACTCCACCTCTAAATAAATATTTAATTACTTATCCTGCTTCTGCATTGACTATATCACAAGTTTCCACATAAAAGTATCTTGTAAATACAATAGTATCAGGGAACTATCCTGCTTCATACGAAAAATTATTTCCTTGATCTCTTCTTCCCTTATATTAGCATCCAAAACATCATTATACCTATCCTCATCCATTCTCGAGATGCAGTCTACAAACACCTCCCCTCCTCTAAGACTTCTTTGTCTATCATCAATTGAGCTATTTCATCCTTCAAAAGACCCTCAAAGTAATCTATCACCATCTTCCCTAACACTTCCACATCCATTGTGAATGCTCTATCCTCTATTTTCAAGTTGATCCTATTTTTAGTTTCATCTCTTTCGGACATGCCTGAAAATATGCAATATTCATATCCCCCTCTTTGAAACACAGAACCCTTGATTTTTTATTCAAACCCTCTCAATATTCAATATTTTCTCAGGTATAATTTTTTACTTTTAAATCAAATAAATGGACCTATAATCATCCCAACTATCTTGAAGACTCTTCTCTAGTATTTTAATGTCTTCCCTTATTACACCTAGACTAATATTCTCATCCATTTTATTTTATATCCACTTGAATTTTTCTTTCTTCATACGCTGAAGATGCTTCATAAGGTTAAATCATACAGTAACTCTCTCTAGTTTCACCCACAACTCTTCTATAATATATAATATTCCGTATTTTCAGTTATAGTTGATGGAGAAAAAAGAAAAATTCGAACCTTCTATCCTACTTATTTAAAATCCCAAAAAGTGGAGAATGGTCAGATAGTGATCTTGTAAGATGAGTGACTATGGCCTGAGAAAATGAATCCAAGCCTCAAAAATTTTAATAGCACTGATCAATCCTTATCAAGATTATAATGGTACCTTTATGATTGTTTCGCCACTAGAACTTCCAGAGAAGACCATATCCATGAGGTCCATATAATCCCTGAACTCTTTAAAGTATTTGATTGTGTTGGTAGAGAAATCAGATCCTCCACTTTTCTCTGAATCCTCAATAATTGTGTTAAAACCACCCCCAATGAACCATGGTAAGATTACTAGATGAATAGAGTATAATTTTTGCCATAGATCCATTCTCTCAGAATCCTCACAACTAGAATAGATGAAGGAGAAGAATATCTACTTACCTCTACATTTATTTCAGTAGTAATATACTACGAAGTAACTTCCACATACTCCACTGAAATAATTTATTTCCTAAAAATCCAAATATTCATATTGCATGAATTTTAATTTCAGAAAACCCCATACTCTTAGTTTATAATTAGATACATCCCACTCCACGTTTAGGTACAAAAACATCATTGATGGAATCATGTTGTTATCTTAAATCCATCGAAAATGAGGCACTTTTCACACCTCCCTAAATAACCAAGCATTCCAGATGATAAAAGGGATCATTGAGTGATATGTGAAATTGAAATCTGGCCTATTGTACCCCAATTAGATGTTGATACTTGAGTTAATCCTCCCATTACCTCACTCGTGTGATACGTATAATAAACAAATAGTTTATACATACTTGAATCGAAGGCAATACTTGATGAATATAAAATGTAGGACTTATGCAGTTGTGTCAAGATGATTCATGGTCAAGTAAAACTAAAAAGTAGACATCAAAAATATACATAGTATACTATTTTTTCTTGGAATGGTGTAACATGATTGGTATTATTGACATCGTTAGTTTATACAAATAAACCTTTAGAAATAAAGGTATTCCACAAAACCTTTTGAATTAGTTCAACAAGTGAGCATTGACTATTTCAGGGTAAATCTAGTAGTGTAGATACTTCATAATATTCATTTATGTTTTTTAGTAATAAAATGGTGATGTATAAGTATGGTTAGAAGATATTAGTTCTTTGGATTGTCATGCCGAAGTATATCATTCCCAAAAATTCATCGATCATGATGATGTAGCGTGGAGTAATTCCTAAATGCATATTACCTTATCTACGTCAAGACATTGATGTTCCTGAGAAGGATTGATGAAAAAGTCATACATGTCAGCATAGATCAATAATATGTAGTGAGGAGTAATTCCTAAATGCACATTTTATACATTATCTTCATGATGTAAGTTGTATCAATGTTACAACCCGCAGTAACTTATATCATATTTCAAGATGTGCTTTGTAAATAATGGTGAAATCCCATAACCAATATGACAACTTAAAAATATAAATGGATATCATATGAGTCATAGTATGATAAAAATACATTATTTTATAGGATGTTTTTTTAGATTCAAATAGATTGTTAGGATTTAAACAAACATACATTATGTTAAACACATTGTACATCTAAGGTAATTATCCTAACAGTTGCCTAGGATAATACATAAATCTCTAAGATTGAAATTTATTTAGTTAAGTGATTGAAAAAATTTCAATAAAGAAGGTGATTATCTCTACTTGAGATAGTCGGAGAGTGGTAGAGTTGGGTTTATTCAGTGATCAATATGCACAAATGGTTGGCATAGTAATAAGTTTCATATGTGTATGTGGAATAAGAATGTTTTAGAGACACATACTGCGTAGGAAGGATAAAACCATTATGATGGTTTTGTATTCACTATAGTCGATGATAAATTATTCATTGGGAATAATAATTCCAACAAGTAAGAAGTATATGACAATAAATTAAGATTGAGAAGAATAATTAAAATTCAATAATGGATTCTATGTATCAAATTGAAAATGGGCTTATAAATTGAATATTGTGGTGTGTATTCAAGTGAGTGGAAGATGGATGGTAAAAGTGTGGTACAAATAAGGATATATTGGTAATACCAAGTCAACATGCCTAAATCCATTAAAATTTTAATGATCATAGCTAACTTCTAAGACAATTAAATTGGTCATTGTATGTCATGATCATCTTGTAACGACCCGAACTTTTTAATAAATATTTGTTTCCTAATATTGTATGTTATTTTATTTTATACTCAAAAAAACTATATCCTTTAATTAATTAAGTGAGTATAATTAAATGATACCATTGGGTTTTGACTATTATATGATCGTTGGTCAATATGACTATTGGAAACTAAACTTTAAATGCTACAATTATTGTTTATAAATTCAAATGATCTTGGTTAATTAATATAGAAAGAAGAGTCAATGGAATCATCTAGTAGACTCGGGCCATATGAAGCCCATTTTTCAGAGGTTGGGAAGGAGGTAGCATCACTGTGCTTTGCTCTGTACCAATCCCAAGATGAACATTAACATGAGAATCTTGAACGAAATCGCCTAAGGGAGAAGTTCAAGCTAATAGAAATCACCACTCGGGCAATGTTGTCTGAGCCACCCCAAGATTCTATCACCATAACACACTTTACACTTAGGTCCTATGCAGGTGTTATAAGGGGCTATGTAACGAAGCCTTGGTTAATTTCTGTAATCCTTTTGTATAAATAAATGTATTACTTCTTATTATGGCAAAATTTGTGAATATATAATATCCAGATAAAAATATGATGAATTTTTAGAAGTTCCATATTATTGATGAATTTTGGAAAAAGGGGTATTTTAAATTTTTTTATTATTTAAATAATTAATAATGTGAATTGAATTTCAAAAAACGGTCTTCTATAGTCCTATTTAGTAAAAAAATTAGAGTCTAATAAGATCAAACTTAATTTTTAGTGAATAGTAAAGAATGAATAGTAACATACCCGTATCAAAAGTAATGAATAGTAAATCGACCAAAAAAAAAGAAACATCACCCATGAATGTATAAATACATTTTAGATATCTTAAAAGTGAAAAAACGATCATAGTATAAGTTTTGGTATTTTTTAATGTCATAAATATTTTATTTACAATTTTATAATTAATTTAATAATTTAAAATGGAAATTTATTTTCATAAAATGTAATCATATGTTGTCACTTTATTTTCTTATGGTTATACAATAATATTATGGGACCTTGATTACTTTTTTATGGTGTTACAAAATGAGTTATAGTTTTAAAGTCGTATTTATGAAATAAATAATGATTTTTTTAAAAATTAAATTAAAAATATTTATAAAAATATTTTCATAAAATGAAGTTAATTTTTGAATTATAATAATTGATATTAGGTTAGAGTGAATTTTTGAGATTTTTCTGAAACAGTTGATTTTTCAGTGAATAGTAAAAATACAGTTTTGAGTTCTGCGTGTTTAATGACATCATTGATGATTTAATCATGATTTAATAAATCTGGTAGACTTTTGAATATTATGATATGTTATGAGTTGTCCTAAGTGTACAATACCATGGTAAAGCTCATGGTTTTGCAAATACCACTGATGAGGTGTCCCTTGGAAATTAATTAAATATTCCATCTTTTTTGCTATAAATACCAAGATATTCCCTCATTAATTTCATTAAAAAATACTCCTCAAAGAATTTATAGTCTTTATACCTCCCAAAGAGACCTCCAACATTCCCACAAGCCTCTCAATTTCTCTACCTTCAATCTTTTGAAGTTACTCTTCAAGGTAAGGGAACATTTCACCCTCCTCTTTTAAGTCCTGAATTCAATTAAGTTATGTATTCTAGTTTCCATTTTATTATGTGGGGGGTATGTTCTTCTATATCCTTAATAATGTCTATTTCATGTCCAATTGATGAGAGACCCTTTCCACTCTCATCAACTTATTTGTTTCTGAATTCTAAGCGACATTGTTAGGCTGTCGAATTTTCGTAAAAGAAATCACATTTTCTCTTTAAGTTTCATTTTCATGTTGTATGTCATTAAAATGTCCATACCATGATGTTATTTTTTTTTATTATGTACCTATACTGTAAAATGATTAATTTATTTATGGGATTCCATTTTCCTATCTCTTTTTATTATTTTCTAAATCCATGATATATAGTCGTTATGCTGCAGAAATTTCACCTCAAAATTTCTATCTCTTTCTCTGAAGAAATTCTCTAATTTTATTTATGTAAATACCCAGAAATATTTCATACATATGGGTTTTCATAAATATACAAAAATGATATATTTCATTCTGGAATTGAAATACATATAACCCTCACTCCTTTTCCATGGGTTATAACTGACTTAATGATCTTATTTTTGAGAACTTTTAAAATGTCACGATTTTGAAATGAAACCCATTGATTTTATTCTCTATGGGGTATTTATGAAATGTTTTATTATGATATACGTGTCTCACAATTAAATAAATACATAATAAGGGTACACCCTGATAGCGCATCAATGCATTGAGTAAAGAATTTAATCTCTAGACATGACAAGTTTCACGATACTTTGGTGAGTAACCTTGGTAAATTTTTATGACACCTTGGGATAAACCTTGGTGATATGTTCATGAATATATAAATGAAATGTTTTATCCACATATTCACATTTTTATTCATGTTCTTTTTATTATGATATTCCTTTTTTCCATTTCTCATATCTTATGGTTTTCATCATGTTCTTATTGATATCACAGGTAAACTAATTCCCTTGTTTACCTTACTGGTCCTTTAGCTCACCCATTCCTTTGATTTATGTCTCCAAGTTATAAGATTCAGTAATTTTACATAGGATAAAATTTTTAGGAATCTTTTCTAGGGGATTTAAAAGAGTGTTTTAGGTTTTCGTTTTTTATTATTTCTGATTTCCAGGAAACTAGTCTTTAAAGATCCTCTATTTGTAAAATGTAATGAAAAGTTATGTAATAAAAAGGCTGGATTCCATAGTTGGTATCAAAGTATTTTTTAGTTATTTATTGAAATTATTCTATGAAAACTTTAGGAAGAATCCTATAGAAAAAGTTTAAATATATGAATACTTCATGGTATTTTGGTGAGTATTGGGTAAGTGGTTTATCAAGAAAACACATCCATGTCTGGATACGAGAAGGTAGAGGCTGCTCTGGCATATATGTTCTTAGGAGTGAAAACTCTGACAAGGAGTTTCAAAGGGTATCCTGTACATGACAACAGGTCTTCCTACACTTTTGGTTATGACACTCCTGGGGGATATGTTTGGTTAATCGTAATCTTTTTATGAATCATTATGAAGGATTTATAGAAAAATGTAATTGTTTAAAGCATAATGTATTAAAACATAAAATTATTTATAGATAAAAGATTCATAAATGAAATAATATTCTCACTTAGGTTTTATTATTTTATAAAATGGTGGGAAATATGAGGAACCGTGCAAATGGTGGCTGTAATGGATCATACACGGATGGCCCTCCGATGGAATCTAGAATGGAAACTTTCATGAAAATGATGTACCAAATGACTCAAGTTATGGTAAATAACTTGAATCAAGATGAGATACTAATCTCACCATTAAGGGAACAAAATCCTATTTAGACCATTATGTGTCAATGACCAAAAACCTTTAGTGGATCGACAGACCCATTGATTGCTAAGCAGTGGATCAAATCTATCAAGAAGATCATTTATATGCTATTATGTTCAGAGAAAGAGAAGGTCACCATGGTTGTCTATCGCTTAGAAGGAGAAGAAGAAATGTGGTGGAAACTGATTAAAAACACAAGGAAAAGAGTGTATTTTTAAGCTATGGAGTGGGAAGAGTTTATAGGGATCTTCTTCAGTATGTATTTCTATAGTTCCATGAGAATAAGAATGGAGAAGGAGTTTCTTGAGCTAATGTATAAGAAGAATAAATATGTGGAAAGCTATAAGATGAACTTCACAAGGCTTTCACATTACACCTCTATCTCTGTCATGGATCTAAATGGTATGGTTGATAGATTATTCGATGGACTGAGACCTCATCTACAGAAGAATATAGATAACTAAGTCTATGATAGCTATAAGGTGATCATGTGGAGTGCGATGAAAGGTGAGCTAGAGTTTGGTGAGACATAGTAGTCTCATAAATCTAATGACAAGATGAGATCGATGGATCCCAGCTTAGGGAGGACCTTTGATTAGGGAAGAGGAGGCAAGAATGTTCAACATCCCATGTGTAATAAATTTGGGAAGAATCATTTGGGGAACTACCTACTCGGGAGCAAAAAATTCTACATGTGTGGAAGAGATGTCCATATTGCGAGGAATTTTTATTGTGAGGTGCAACCTCAACTTCCAAACACTAATGACAAGGGGAAGATGGTGAAGGCCCTACTTGATGTCCAGTTCTTCAAGTGTGGAAAACTTGGGCACTTTGTCAATCACTGTCCAAATCTGAGGGAAGTGGAGGGGAACCACCATCAGCCTCTTCAAAGGCCAAGGGAGGAAGTTCATGCTTTTTTTTATCATGATAGATGATTTTGAAGCTCCGAACGATGTGGTGGCAGGTACTCTTGTTGTTCTCTCAAAGCTAGCTAGTACTTTGTTTGATTCTGGTTCTACATATTCCTTTATTTCCTCTAATTTTGAAAAGAATTTAGAAACAACCCCTAATTCCTAAAAGAAGAGTTATCAGTCAAGAATCCTAGTGAGATCATTCAAGCATTGTCAGTGTTTAGAAACTCTATTATTTACTTTAGTGAGAAAAATCTTATCACAAATTAAGTAGTCATTCCCGTGATAGAATTCGATATTATACTAGGTATGGACTGGCTCTCAAAGTATAATTCTAAGATAAAATGCAGAAGCAAGGAAATCTCAGTAGTCTTGAATGGAAAACCTATAGATATCTTCTAAGGAGAGATATCTCAACATGATCTTTGCCTATAATAACCTCTTATATCCTTCTTTATAGAGTTAATCGGTGAAAAATAAGAAGTAAATGAGAGTTTGAGGATAGAAAATGTTCCCATATTCCAGGAATATGTAGATGTATTTCTTGAGGAGTTTCCTAGACCTCCCCTAGAAAGAGAGGTAGAGTTCTCCATTGAACTCATACCTGGATCTCATCCGATATTGAAAACCCCATATAGGATGGAAACTGTTGAGCTAGAGGAATTAAAGAAACAACTCCAAGATCTTTTGGAGAAGGGCTTTATCTGACCGAGTGTGTCTCCTTGGGGAGCACTGGTTCTCTTTGTATAGAAGAAGGATGGATCGATGTAGCTATGAATAGATTATAGAGAACTAAACTGGATCATAGTGAAGAAAAAATACCCTCTTCCATGAATTGATGACTTTTTTGACCAACTTCGTGGGGCCCAATTCTTCTCTAAGATTGATCATCAATCTGGTTATCATCAATTGAGGGTGAAGAAATAAGATATTCCAAAAACTGCCTTCCGATCAAGATATGTGCATTACGAGTTTGTTTTTATGAACTTTGGACTGACTAATGTACCTGCTATTTTTATGGATTTGATTAATATAATCTTTATGTACTACCTTGATAACATGGTGGTAGCTTTATTGATGATATTTTGATATATTCCAAAAGTCATGGGGAGCAGGAGGATCATCTAAGGTTTATTTTAAAACTCTATAAAAGGAGAGACTTTTTGGGAAGTTTATAAATTGTGAATTCTGGTTACAACAAGTTTCTTTCTTGGGCACATTGTTACCAATGAAGTAATCATAGTTGACCCTGCAAGGACAAAATTTGTAGGGGAGTGGCCTCATTCTACAACAATAACTGAGATTTGTAGTTTCCTTGGACTAGTGGGATATTATATGAGGTTTGTGAAAACCTTTTTAGGAATTTATAATCCATTAACCAAGTTAACTCGAAAATGGGTCATGTTCATTTGGAAAATGGAGTGTGAGGAAAGTTTCTAAGAGTTGAAGAATAGATTGGTTACTGCAACTATGTTAACTCTGGCCTCAAGTTGAGATGGATTCATTATTTTTAGCAATGCATCTCAGAAAGGCTTTGGGTGCATCCTAATGAAAAATGAAAAATTCCTTTCTTATGCATTTTGACAGTTGAAGATTCATGAAAAGAATTATCCTACACATGATCTAGAGTTGGTTGCGGTCATTTTTTCTCTGATGATAGGCACTGTCTTTATGGGGAGAAATGTGATATATACATAGACCATAAATGTTTGAAGTATATATTCACACAAAAGGAATTGAAAATGAGAAAGAGGAGATGGTTGGAACTTCATAAATAATATGATTGTTCAATTCATTATCATCCTGGAAGAGAAAATAATTCACTGATGCATTAAGGAAGAAATACCCACTTGTTCTTTCCATGATGATGATTAAAAGAGATCCTTTGATCAATGACCTAGTAAAACAGGACATGGGAATTATAAGGAAATGGACATCATCAACCCTGACCCAAATGATTTATCTACCATCATTACTAGAGAAGATCAATAAAGATCAAAAAGAAGATCATTTGTTACATAATAATTTTGAGTCTGTGAAGGATGGGAAGTTTCCTAAGTTCAATATTGATCAAGAAGGTGTACTAAAATTTGGTACAAGACTATGTGTTCCGTCTATTCCAGAAATGAAGGAGCTGATGGATGACGCTCATAGCTCTACTTTCTATATACATCCTGGAATCACAAAAATTTATAGGGACCTTCATGATCATTATTGGTGGGATAATATGAAAATAGAGATTGCTGACTACTCTAAAAGGTGCTTGGTATGTCAGCAAGTGAAGGCAGTGCGACAAATTCATAAAGGGGTATTGCAACCACTACCCATACCAACATGGAAGTGGGCCAATATAACTATGGACTTTGTCACTGGTCTCCCGAGAACTTCCAAAGTAAATAATTCGATAACGGTTATCATTGACTATCTCACCAAGACTGGCCATTTTATCTATGTTCGGGAAGATTTATCTCTTGATCAACTTGCCATGATTTTCATGAAGGAAGTGGTAAGGTGGCATGGAGTTCCACTTTCTATTGTATCTTATTGTGATCCAAGGTTCACATAAAAATTCCAAAGTAGTTTTAAACATGTTCTAAGAATAGAATTGAATTTCAGAACGGCCTATCACCCCCAAAATGATGGAAAATCTGAAAGGACTATTCAAACACACGAGGAAAAACCGAGAACATGCTCATTGTAATTTAAATGTGGATGAGATCAACATCTCCCTTTAGTTGAGTTCATTTAAAACAATAGATTCCACTCAAGAATTCAAATGGAACCCTATGATGCACTTTATGGTAAGCGATGTTGAACTCCTAATTTTTAGCATGAAGCTAGTGAGCGAAGGCTTCTAAGGCCTGAACTTGTGCAAGAGATGATAGAAAAGGTTCATGCCATCCAGAAACACATTAAGGATGCTCAGAGTCGGCAAAAGATCTATGCCAACAATCGTATAAGGGGATTGGAGTTTGATGTTGGTGACAAAGTCTTTCTTCGGATTTCACCTAAGAAGAGAGTCATGAGGTTTTTGAATAAAGGGAAGCTCAGCCCTATGTACATTGTCCCCTATGAAATCCATGATCACATTGGAGAAGTGTCCTATCAGCTTGCACTTCCTCCAAATATATCACAAGTTCATAAAGTTTTCAACGTATCCCTCTTGAAGAATTAAATACCAGACCCTTCATATCTACTAAATCCATAGGTGGTACAACTAGTACATGACATCTCTTATGAGGAGTAGCCAGTGTAGATCTTGGTTCATAGAGACAAAGTTCTACGCAACAGTACTACCCACCTTATTAAGGGGTTGTGGAGGAAGCACAAATGTGAAGAAGCCACGTGGGAACTATAGGATTCTAGGAGACATAACTACCCACACCTTTTCTCTTCTGAGGGTACAAGTTAAAATTTTGGGGACGAAATTTCTTAAGGGGGGCAGAATGTAATGACCCGAACTTTTGAATAATTTTTTTTTAATTTTTTATATTATTTTATTTTATAATCAACAAAACTATATCCTTTAATTAATGAAGTGAGCATAATTAAATGAGACTGTTGGGTTTCGACTATTATATGTTCGTTGGTCAATATGATCTTCAGAAACTAATCTCTTAACATTACAATTATTGTTTATAAATTCAAATGATCTTGGTTAATTAATATAGAAAGAAGAGTCTATGGCATCATTCTGTAGACTCGGGCCATGTGAATCCCATCTACCAGATCATGGGAAGGAGGTAGCATCACTGGGCATTTCTCTGGACCAAGCCCAAGCTGAACTTCAACTTGTGAAGCTTGAACAGAATTGCATAAGGGAGAAGTTCAAGCTAATATAAATCACCACTCGGGAAATGTTGTTCTAGCCACCCAAATATTATATCACCAAGCTCACATTACACTTAGGTATTATGAATGTGTTATAAGGGGCTATGTAACGAAGCTTTTGTTACTTTCAGTAATCCTTTTGTATAAATAAAATTTTTAATTATTATTTTGGTAAAATTTTTGAATTTCAAATGTCTAGATAAAAATAGGATGATTTTATAGAAGTTCCATATTATAGATGAATTCTGGAAAAAAGGGGTATTTTAAAGTATTTTTGTATTCTTTAAATAATTAATAATGTGAATTGAATTTTAAAAAATTGTCTCCTACACTTGTGTTCAGTAAGAAATTTAGTGTCTAATATGATCAAACATAATTTTTAGTGAATAGGAAAGTATGAATAGTAACATACCCGTATGAATAGTAATGAATAATAATGTGTACTAAATAAACCAAAAAATATAAACTTCAACCATGAATGTATAAATACATTTTAGACATCTTAAATGTGAAAGAACGATCATAGTATAAGTTTTGGTATTTTTGTATGTCATAGAAATATTATTTACAATTTTATAATTTATTTAATAATTTAAAATGGAAATTTATTTTCTTAAAATGTAATCATATATTTTAACTTTTCTTTCTTATGGTTATACGATAAATTTATGGGAGCTTGATTACATTCTTAAAGAGTTTCAAAATGAGTTATAGTTTTAAAGTTGTATTTTTGGAATAAATAAAGATTTTATTTAAAAATTAAATAAAAATTATTTAGAAAATTATTTTCATAAAATGGAGTTCATTTTTTAATTCATATAATAAATATTAGGCTAGATTGAAATTTTGGTATTTTTCTGAAATAGTTGATTTTTCGATGAAAAGTAAAAATACAGTTTTGAGTTTCGGGTGTTTAATGACTTCATTGATGATGTAATCATGATGTCATTACTCTGGTCGACTTTTTAATAGTAATATATGTTCTTATTTGTCCCAAGTGGCCAATACCATGGGAAAATACATTTATAAGGCCCATGGTTTTGCAAATACCACTGATGAGGCGTCCCTTGGAAATTAATTAAATATTCGCTCTTTTTGGCTATAAATACTAAGAAATTCTCTCATTTATTTCATTCCAAAATTTTCCTCAAATATGTTCTAGACTTTTTACCTCCCAAGGAGTCCTCCCAAGGTTCCCTCAATCCTCACAAGGTCTCGACCATCAAGCATTCAATGTTACTCTTCAAGGTAAGGGGACCTTTCACCCTCCTCTTTTATGTCATGACTTCCTTTATGTTATGTATTATAGTTTCTATTTTATTATGTGGGGGTATGTTCTTATATATTCTTATTATATTCCATTTCATGTCCAATTTATGAGAGACCATTTCCACTCTCATCAACTTATTTTTTTCTGAATTATAAGTGGCGTTGTTAGGCTGCCGAATTTTCGTAAAGGAAATCACATTTTGCCTTCAAGTTTCATTTTTATGTGGTATTCCATTAAAATGTCCATATCACGATGTTATTTCATGCTATTATATCCCTATACTGTATAATTATTCATTTATGGATTTGATACTCTTATCCCCTCTCTTTTAATTATTTTCTAAAACCATGATATATAGTCATTATGCGACAAAAATTTCGCCTCAAAATTTCTATCTCTTTCTATCAAGAAATTATCTTGTATTATTTATGTGAATACCTAGACCTATTTCATTTATATGGGTTCTCATAAACATAAAAAAATTATATATTTGATTTTGTAATTGATATACATATAACCCCCACTCTCTTTCCATGGGTTATAAATGACCTAATGATCTTATTTTTAAGAAGTTTTAAAACATCACGATTTTGAAATGAAACCCATTTATTTTATTCTCTATTGGTTATTTTTGAAATGTTTTAATATGATCTATGTGGATCACATGTAAATAAATACATATTAAGGGTTTTCCCTAATAGTGATTCAATGCATTGGGTAAAAATTTTAATCTATAGAGATGACAAGTTCCATGATACCTTGGTGATTAACCTTGGTAAATTTTTATGACACCATGGGCTGAACCTTGGTGATATGTTCTTGAATGTCTAAATGAAATGTTGTAGCCACATATTCATGTTTTGATTCATGTTCTTTTTATTATGATATGCCTCTTTTTCTATTCCTCATTTCTTATGGTTTTCATCAAGTTCTTGTTGATGTCCTAAGTAAACTGATTCCCTAGTTTTCCTTAATGGGCCTTCAGCTCACCCTTTCATTTGATGTATATCTCCATGTTATGAGATGCAGTAATTGTAAATAGGATGATATTTTCAAGAATATTTTCAAGAATATTTTCAAGAGGATTTAAAATAGTATTTTAGGTTTTCATGTTTTATTGTTCCTGATTTCCAAGACACTAGACTTTAAAGATCCCTTGTTTGTAAAATATAATGCAAATTTAAGTAATAAAAAGAAGGGATTACATATATATTTCATGGAAGGTGTCTATCCAATGAAACACAGAAATGGATAATGACACAATTGAATTCTAATGAAGGTTATAAGTTACTGAAATCTATTTCTTGATTAATGTAAGAAATAAGATATTAGAGAATTCATTTCAAATGAATCTTTTCCTTGTTTCTACCAAAGGATTGTGGGAGAACCAATTTTTTCCAACGAAAATATGTTTGGAAACATATGGAAAATAGATATTGGTCATACAGTTAGATAAGACCGGGTTAAAATTAATTCCCTGGTGATTGACTTAAAGTATAAACCTAAGTTCTAGGGTGTTGTATCTATCGAGTTAGATCTAAAAGTTTCTTGGACTTAGTCAATCCTACATATTTGTACATTGTATTGAAAAATACATGTTTGGACAATTCATGTTATGAACTTTTGAAGATATCATAAGGAATAATCTCTCCAGGTTGACAGGTTTAGAACATGGAAAGAGGTAAAAGTTGTGAGTTGAGTACCATACACTTTAGAGATGGATATATAGTTTATTTCATGTTATGTACAATAATTTATATTCTTAGGATATAATTTATTGTAGGTAGATGTCAATTATATCCAAGAGTATTGTAAGGTAAGCAGTCAGAACTACTATCTTGTACTCTAGAAAGTACAAGTGATATGTACTAGATATATAGAGAAGAAGGTATAATAGTTATGGTGGGACACAAAATAGTAATCCATAGATCAATTTGATCCAGTATCATAGTTTGGTAAGGGTTATGAGTGAGTCAATCTCATAAAAACTAGTGGTATCCATACCAATAAATACTGAGTACATTGAAACATCTAGAGTAGCTAAGATGCAGTTATAAATCACAATGATTTGTTCCAGTTCTTGGAATCACACCAGGTAAGTAAAGTATTAACATAATGTAAATTATGATATTATTAATAGCCAATATTACAAGTTATGATAGTGGAAGAAAGGGATATACACAGGGATACCTTCTTTAGAAAATATTTACTCAAGTAGATGAGGTTGTATATAGAAGAATTTCCACATGGAAGAAACATGGTAGACCCAAAAACTTAAGATGTAACTCATTAGAAAAATGATATTCATCATGTGAGTAGAAAACAAGTATGGTTAGCAAGTCGGATCTAGTGTAAGTTGGAGTGTTGAAATAGTGGGTTCCCTAGACCTAACAATGAGGTAATTTTGATTAAAATATTGTGTACACAGTTAGGTACACAAGATGTCTTCTTTCCATTATAGTGTATACTATTATTCATCCACTACTTAATGGTAAAGTCCATAGATTAATTGTCATATAAAAAGGTTATAAAAGATACCATGATATAAAGAAAACCTTGAGATACAATGACAATAATCTTAAATATGTCTTATAGTCTAGTTACGTCTAACTAACTGGACATAGAAGATGATTGACTATCAGGTGCTGGGGTCTTATAATCATTGAGACTTCTTCACATGAAGTTCTCACCTGGTGATCTCTAGTAGTGGGATCATGAGGACAGGCACTTTAATATGAACACCACGTGTTTTGGGTGTCATTGGTTATTCCTGTCTACAGACATGTGTATTGGTCTCCTGACTAGAGATCATTACCATTGTCTACCATTTCATGGAATACTTTGATGTAAGTAAAAAACCATGGTATTGAAATTGGGGAGAGGTAGCTTGTGTTGGGTGCGTCATTGGGGGTATGACATTGTTTGAATGGCCAAGAAAGGATTTGTTGCTTCCGAGTGCTGTAAGTTGTATGTATCGGGCTTGGTTGATCAAGATGGTGCTACATTTATATGTCTATGGTCAAAGCAGTCGAAATGAAAATCCATCCAGTTATATCAAAAAATAATAAATCAGGGAAAAGGATGCTAATGCAAGTGTTTGTCCTACTTTATGATATATTTAACGACAAAGATATTATAGTACAAAATCATTTTTTGTCAGTAGGTTGTCATTACTTTGAAAATCGTTATCTCTTTAAGGGCCTTGATGGTTTGCCTAAATCAACTCTTGGTATTTGTATTGTATTCACTACTATCAATATAAGGGCCTCGATGGTCACACACAATATCATATTCAAGAATCTGCCCTATTCTGTGGAATAGGTATATTGGACATGGTGGGACCCACCATGGGGTTTTGAGTATTGTCCAAGTTATCAATCATCAAAAATTAAACAAATACATTTTTATTCAAGTTATGAATAATTGGATTGAATTTATTTAACGTATTTACAAGTTATGTAAATATGAGGAAATATTAATTGAATGAATATTATTTTAATATTAAAGGTTCATTTAATATTTTTCGGGATAACGACATGAGTTAAATGGACCGGTTCTTGTCATGTTATATATTTTATATATATTATAGGTATGTGATAAAATAATAAATAATATTGGAACAATTTAGTTTGTCATAATTATTTATTTAGTGGATGTTGAAATAAATGGGGGCCAGAGAACCCAACTGGGTATTTGGAAACTCCACTATAAATTGAGGGGAACCTGAATTTCCATGGAACTATTCATTCATTTTATAGAATGAAAAATCAGAACCTCTCTCTCCTTCAGCTCTCAATAGAGACTCTCGATCCAGGAACTCGTATCTAGATCTTTCTGAAGCATCTAAGGCATCTCGATGCGGTGATAATCAAGACGTCGAAGGCATCGTCGGATCACTATGCTAGCACCCAGAATTAGATGTTTGATGCTTTGGTGGATTTTAGAAGCATGTGTAGAAGATATAGAGGTATCCTAATAAGGATCCATTAGGATATGATCATCAGAGAAGAGTTTCATTCGATCAAGGATTCAGATCTAGAATAGGCTAATTTTTCATTTTAATTTTGTGGACTTTATAATATACACGAGATCCTTAGACCTTATTGGGGCTCGTATCGTTGGCGACGACATGTTCCATCGTCTCATTAATGAATAAACTTAAATTCCCCGGCCTATCATCTTTTGTTGTGGGCATTGAAACCAATCATTTGTATCATTGTGATCACATATATTTTCTAATCCAAATAAAATTAATTTGCATAAAATTATGTAGAGAGTTTGAAATATGTCTCAACGATTCAAATTTCACGTAGATCTGATTTTGAATGGCCATGTTATAGATATTTTATGTTTATGGATTTGATCAAATTTTGGTTTTGATCCCAGGTATTAAATTTTAGTCGTTCTGAAGGACTGATCATGTTTAGATCAGTTCATCGAATATAATTAAAATTATATTCAAATTATAGATTTTACAATTTCATAATTTTCATAATAATTTAATTTTTATAATAATATTTATTTCATTATTATAATAATATAATAAAAATAATTTATTTTTATTGAAATAGTAATTTAGTATTATTATATTTAAAGTCTATTTATCCTTTTGAAAACCAAAAAGGGGGGTTTGTATTTTTAATGGGAGACTTACTTAAAAAAACACAATTGGGTTTTTGTTTTTATATGTGGAATTCCACATATGAAGAAAGAAATAAAGGGGATTCAAAAAAAACCAAGGGTTGGGGAGGCACTTTTAAAGTAAAAAAGGGGCCTGCATTGGACCCCATTTCTCCTTCCTCGGCACACCACATGTGCACCACCCTGGCTCCTGGCCTCCCCTCCAAGCTGCCACACTCCTCCTTTAGCGCGCCACACCGATGCTGCCAGATCTCCCCAAGTCACCTCTTCCCCTTTGTGTTAACCAGAATAGGCCATACCGGCGCTGTCTGCAACCACCACCTACAATAGGCAGTTTCCCTAGATCTGCAGCACACCCACAATGGGAAATAGCAGGTGTTTGGGGACCAATTTTAATTTTAGTTAATATAATTAATTAATTAAATTTTATAATTAAATTTATTAATATATTAATTGAGGTTTATAATTATAAAATTTAATATCCAATAATATAATTTAAATTATTTTTGTAATTAAATTAAATTAAATAGTAAATTTTATTTTGGAATAAAAATTAAAATAATGAATGGAATGATAAATAATTAAATTATTTGATTTTACTAATTTATTTAATTTTACTATATAACCCTTGTATTTATTCAATTCAATTAAATTTTATTGCGCATTATTTTTCCCGCCTACCTGTCTTAAGCACCGACCCGTGTATGTTTTCATTTATTTAATTAATCATTATATTGCATGTAATGTATTTAATTAACTAATAGGAAGTCATCGCATTGTCTGTTTTTTTTTGTTAAAATGTATAAGGGTCTGTGTGTCCAATTTTACCAGATGTACATCTTCATCACTAGTTCCCCCCCCCCCCCGCCTATGCATGAGTATTTTTTGTACTTCGGATGAAGACAGTGAATAATGTGTTCCCCACCAAGGTGAGGCGGTGTACGTTGATCCAGACAGTGCAATACGACACGTGGATCCCACCAAGATGAGGTAGTACTCTAAGATGTGATGTGGTCCTCACTAAGATGATGTGATACTCTAGATTTCAAGCGGACATATAGTACAAGGTGACCTGCATCCAGATTCAAGCTTCGAATCATGTATGATTCCCCTATGTCATTTAGATGCTCAAGACTAGTCAGGTAGTAGTTTACCATTATGAATTTATTTAATATTTTAGGCATTTATAAACAGCGAGAGAAGTTCATAAAATAATAGATAATAAAATGAAAAAGGAAGTGATGTATATTTTCTATTAACGTTCAGTTGTGAACGTGGATACATAGATGAACAAGATTAATAAAAGTGATTTACATTAGTTTAGATAAAAATATAAAACCCTCATTAAAATATTATATTTTTACTGCCTTCCACTATTCATGTTTGAACAAAACCATGTGTTTGGGGTGCTGGTTATGCCATAGCTGATGGTGTCTCTTACTTCCAAGGAGTTGTTATGAGAGTGCTGGGTTGAATTATCTAAGGTGCTTGTGAGGATTCTCTATATCTAAATTTCTATTATTTTAGATACAAGTATTGAGTAAATTAGGTTATGATTTTAGAATATGGGAATTCACTCAATAGATCAAGGAACCACGAGTTAATGCGGTTGGCCAGCTAAATTCCTACCTTGAACCCTCTACATAGTGCTGTAGCCATAGCTTTTATACTATGAGGGGATGTTTTGGGATCCTTTCAACTAGAATACTCAAGCGATAGTGTATTCCAATTCTAGTATATAGGGTTTATAGAATTTGATAAAATAGTGGGAGAAATTTAAGGATTAATTTAATTAGTAATTTCTAATTCAGTTATCAATATTAAATTACTAATTTTCCAAAGTTTATTTTTTGTAGAAAAATGGAAAGTAATACCACAAGTAAAATTGTGATACATATTGAACAAAGTTAATGTCCAAACAAGTACAAAATTACAATTATAGTATAGGTACTGACACACATTACTACATTTTGTTTGATATATGCTAACATGTAGGACATCATTACCTTTTGGTGAGGTTCACTAAGTAATAAGAAAAAATTAAAAAAATGTACCATATTTTATTCTTATGAAGAATCAGTTGGAGGAAAATGCAAAAAGGCCAATAACAAGTTATATCGAAGGCAAGTTTATATTGTTCATCAAATAATAGAGGTTGGTTATATAATGAGAGGTTATTCTCATCACTTATAATGAAATAAATTTATGGATGTTTAAAAACACAATGAACTGAAATTCAAGAGGCAATTACCCACTTCTCATTCAGGTATATTCATCAATATAAATTAATGTTTTTAACATATTTCTTTGGTATTGAATAAAATATGACAATAAAAATGTGCATTTAAATACAGCAACCATGTATGTATATGAGCATTATAAGAATAAAAGTATCATCTCCAAGTAGTTAAGAAAGGGTGATTCCTAAGTCAGTGGTGAGAATCACATAACTTATAATAGCCAAGTGAATGATTTCAGTTGAACAAGTTGTTGAGTATAACTAAAAAATTTATCTCACATTCCATTTTGGTCATAATGGGACATTATTAGATGTTCAGGAATTAATTTTCTTTGGTGTAACATACACCACAAATAGTTCAGATATACTTGAATCAAAGTAAATACATGATGAATATAAAATGTAAGACTTATCCAGTTGTGGAAAGATGGTTATTTTTCAAGTAAAACTAAATGGTGGATGTCAATAATATACCCAGTATGGTATTGAGGCTCAGAATAGCTAAACACCATTGATATTATTGACATATTTACATTAGAAAAATAACCTTTAGAAATAATGGTATTCTAAAAGCCTTTTGAATTAGTTCAACACGTGAGCATGTACTATTTCAGGAAAAAACAAGTGGTAGAGATACTTCATAAGATTCCATTTAGTTTTTAAGGAATATAATGGTGAAGTATAAGAATGGTTGGAAGATATGTGTTTCTTCAGATTGGTATACCAAAGAATATCTTGACCAAACATTCATCAATCATGATAATGTTGTGTGGAGTAATTCTAAAATTCATATTACCTTATCTACACCAAGACATTGATGTTCATAAGGAGGATAGATGATGAAGTTCTATATGTAAACATAGATATAAAAAAGGTATCTTGGAGTAATTCTTAAATGTAAATTTTATACATCAGATTCATGATGTATGTTTTATCAATGTTACAACCTAGAGTAAATTACTTGATATTTCAACGTGTTATTTGTAAATAATAGTGAAATCCCATAACCAATATGCCAACTAAAAATGATAAATGGATATCATACAAGCCATAGTATAATAAAAATACATTATTTCATAGGAAATGTTTATATTTGAAAAGTGTTTTTTAGGATTTAAACAAACATGCATTAAGTTAAACACATTGTACATCTAAGGTAATTCTCCTAACGGTTTCCTAGGATATTACATAAATATCTAAGATAGAAAAATTTATAGTCATGTGATAGACTAAATTTATATAATGAGGGTGTATATCTCTACTTGAGATAGTGGGAGCTTGATAGACTAGGATTTAGTCGATGCTCGAGATGCACAAATAGTTGGCATATAAATAAATTTCACCAGTGTATGTGGAACATGAATTTTTTGGAGACACATACTGTGTAAGAATTATAAAACCATTGTGATGGTTTGGTATTCATTGCTGTCAGTGATAAATTATTCATTGGGAATAAAAATTCTAACAAGTAAGCAGTATATGAAAATTAGTTAAGATTGACATGATTAATTTAAATTCAATAATGGATTCCATGTATTAAATTTCAAAGGGACTTATAAATTGAATACTATGGTGGGTATTCAAGTGAGTTGATACATGGATGGTATAAGAGTTGTAACAATAAGGGAATATTTGTAATACTATATCAACATGACTAAATCTATCACAATTTTACTCTTCATAGCTTACTTATAATATAATTAAATTGGTCATTGGATGTCAAGATCATCTTTCATGGAAGTTTTCTATACGATGCAACCAAAAAGAGATAATGACACAATTGAATGCCATTGAAGGTTATAAGTTACTAAAATACAGTTCGGGATTAATGTAATCAACATGATCTTAGAGCATTCATTTTGAATGAAAAAATTCCTTGTTTCTAACAAATGATAGTGGGAGCGCCAATGTTTTCAAAGAGAAATATGTTTGAAAACATATGGAAAACAGATATTGGTCTTTCAGTTAGATAAGACCAAGTAAAAAGTAATTCTCCAGTGATTGACTTAATGTCAAAACCTATATTCTAGGTAACTAGATCTATTGAGGTAGATATAAAATTTGCTTGGACTTGGTTAATCATACATATTTTCACATTGTATTGAGAAATAAAAGTTTCAACAATTCAAATTAAGTATTGTTGCCAATATCAAAGTGAATAATCTCTCTTGGTTGACTTGTTCTGAACATCAAAAGATATTAAAGTAGTGAGTTGATTACCATAGGCTACAGTGATGGATCAATCGCATATACCATGTTATGTACATTAACTGATATTTCAATGATATACCTTATAGTAAGAAGATATCAATTATATCCAGGATTATTTCAAGTTAATAAGTTAGAACTATAATCTTGTATTTTGAAAAGTAAAAATGATATATACCTAGTATATGGAGAAGAATGTGTACTAGTTATGGTGGAACACAAACTTGTAATTCTTAAAAAAAAATTGATCTGATATTGCAGTTATGTAAAGGTGATGGGCGAGTAAATCTCATAAATTCTTGTGGCAGGATTGCCTACAAATATCGAGTACATTGCAGCTTCTAAAGTAGCTAAGAAGTAATTGTCAATAACAATTATTTTTTCTAGTTCTTGGAATCACACCATGTATGTAAATTATTATCATAATGTAGATTATAATAGTTTTACTAGCCAAGATGTCATGTTATGATAGTGTAAAAAGTGATATACTCAGGGACACCTTCTCTAGATAAGATTTACTCAAGGGGAGAGGTCGCATATAGAAGAATTACCATATGGTGGAAATGTGGCAGACCCAACAACTAAAGTTGTAACCCAACATAAGCATGACTTTGAACATGTGAGCTGCTGACTAGTATAGTTATAAATTTTGATATAGTGCAAGAGGGAGTGTTGAAATAGTGGGTTCTCTGGACCCATCTATGCAATAATTTGGATTACCATATCATGTATATAGTTATATATACATGATTTCTTATTACCATTATAGTGTAGACTATTCTGTATCCCCTACTTAATGGTAATTTCCATAGATTAATTATCATGTTAAAAGGTTATAGCAGATCTCTGACTAGAATGAGAACCTTGAGATACAGTTACAATAATCTTTAGTATGTCATCTAGTCAAGTAACATCTAACTGACTGGAAACAATAGATGTTTAACTATTGGGTATTGGGGGCTCATAAGCATTGATACTTCTTCTCATGAAGTTCGCACCTGGTGACCACTAGTAGTGAGATCATGAGGATAGAACCGTTAATAGGAACACCACATGTTTTGGATGTCATTGGTCATTCCTATATACAGACAAGTTTATTGGTCTCTTGACTTGAGATCATTACCAGTGTGTACCATTTGATTGCGTAATTTGATGAAATAAAGAAACCATGGTATTTAAATCATGTTGAGGTGTCTTGTGTTGGGTGTATCATTGGTGGTATGACATTGCTAGAACAGTCAAGAAAGGATTTGTCTCTTCCAAGTTTTGGAAGCTATATATCTCAGGCCTAGTTGATCAGGATGGTGCTACCATTATAAGTCTTCGGTCAAAGCAGTCGAAAAGAAAAATCCATTTGGTTAGATCAAAAAATAATAAAGCATGGAAAAGGAAGATGATGCACATGTGCATCATGCTTTATGATATATTTAATGACAAATAGATTATAGTACACAGTCAGTTCTCATAGGTTGGTTGTCATTGATATGACAATCCTTGTCTATTTAGGGGATTTGATGGGTTTCTAGACTCCACTCTTGGTCTATAGATTTTATTAACTTTTATCGATATAATGGCCTAGAGGGTCACAAATAATAGTGTATTCAATAATCCTCCATATTCTATGGAATAGGTATTTTGGACATAGTGGGCCCCACTATAGGGTTTTGAGTATTGTCAAATTTATCGACCACTGATAATTAAATAAATTAATTATCATTCAACTTATGAATAATTGAATTGAATTTACATAAATTATCTAAAAGATATGTAAATAAGAGGAAATATGAATTGAATGAATATTATTTTAATATTCAGGGTTCATTTATTATTTTGCGTGATTACTAGTAGAGTTAAATAGATCAGTTTTTATCATATAATATATTTTAAATGTATTATAGATATGTGATAAAATAATAAAGAATATTGAGGCAGTTTAGTTCATCATAATTATTTATTTAGTGAATGTTGAAATAAATGGGAGAAGGTGAATCCAAATGGGTATTTGGAAACTCCACTATAAATATAGGTGAGGCTATCTTTACATGGAACTATTAATTAATTTTATAGAATGAAAAACCAAAGCCTCTCTCTTCCCCCACTCTATCAAGAGAGAGACTCTCAATCCAACAACTAAGATCATTACCTTTCTCCAGCATCGAAGGCATCTCGATGCAGTGATCATCTGGATATTGAAGGCATCATCAGATCTTCACAGTATCACTTTGAATTCAATGATCGGAACTCCCACATATTTTAAAAGCACGTTTGGATGATCTAGAGGGATCCAGTGATGGATCCTTCAAGCAACGATCATTGTTGACGAGTTGCAGTTGACCACAACATCATATCTGAAACAGGTATGTTATTAATTTTAATTTTGTGCTACTAATAATTTACTTAATATATTCAAACCTTACTTGGGCTCGAATCATTAGTGACAACAAGTTCCGTCATCATTTCAATAAAAAAAATTAAATTCTTCATCCCATTGGCTTCCGCTGCGGGCCCCATAACCTATCAAACATGCTGAATAATGACATGTATCATCACTAAATCCATAGAAACATAATAAAATATTCGCAAACCCAGAGAGAGAATTTTTCAAGTTAAATTTATAAATAATAATATAATAATAAAATTCTTGACTCTTTAGATATTTCTTCAATGTAGATATTAATAATTTGAGAATTTTTCATGTTGTGACATCATTGAGCTAAGAGGTTCTAAAGAAGAACCTATACTATAGTTATTCACACATACCTTTGGATCTCAGAATAACATGTTCTATCTCAGTAATTGTAAAATATCAATCAATAAATAAAGTCATATTTATTTAAATAATATTTCACACTTATTTTATTTTCATCACTAGACGATTGACTCAAATGAACCACATTCATTGAATTTTACCAAACATCGAATAATAAATATTATTCATTCGATATGTAAATAAATATTATATTCATGGTAATATAAATAATTATTTATTTTAATATTAAGCTAAAAATGAATATATATTAAATCGTAAATATCATTTACTAACATGTGACTAAATAAAGCGATAAATAAATATACTATTTAATGGTCTTAAAAATATATATTTAGTTACTATTTAACTTATATATATTTATATTTATATAATTTGAATATAAGTAGTGATATAATATTTGTGATCAATAAATCTGTAATAATTATTATTCCTCATCCCTAAAAATAATATTTATTTCTTTTATTATATTCAAATAAGGAAACACTAAGTGTGCGACCCTATAGGACTCTTCTTTAGTGTCATTTGGTAGGCTTGACTAAATTATTATCATAGTATCTTGTAACATGTAAAAAACTATAGAATAAGATGTTAATGTTGTAATGAAATCAACCACATGTGAACTCTAACTATGTAATATAATCCCTTTTTCTTGATATCTCTTAATTAAAGATATTACATTCCCACATCATCAACCTATGTGTATAATTTTTCAATAATATACTATCTGAAATTAAATCATCAATACATCCTAGAAATAAATTTTATTCAATTATTATATTCCAATAAAAGGGCCTCAGATATCAACTTCTAGTCTTGGAATGAAAAATACTTTATCAAATTATTGATTCATTAAAATCACTCATGACACACCCCACCTATCCTATATCAACATAAACATAGAGAATCATTGTTTTCATAAATATATTAAAGTAAATGACTCATGATATTTATTAATAATAATCACAAGTCTAAGGATCATTATACACAATATCATATACGAATATCCAATGATGTGTAAAGATGTGTAATCCCTACAGGTGGGTCTTTCTTGATAATGTATATAATTCAATATTATAAAGTATGAACTTTAAGTGATGATGTCTCTTAATCTTATAAGTATAAAGCACCTTACATTAATATATAATATGTCACATATCATTGAATTCTGTTAAGACTATAGGAATATATTTAAGAATATATTCATAGTACAGTAAGGATCTCATCATAGAAGAGAACTACTAGGTCTGTTTGATGTGAAAAATAATCTAAAGACATAATCAAAATAACATACTGTAGAATATTAATAATCATTTGATAATATATTTTATTAATATTCAAGTCTTAGAATATAATGTTAATCGAAATAAAAATGTAGTTTTTTCTAGGAAACTAGGTCTAACATGTAGATGTTATCCCATTTTGTTGTGATAGTACTGTAGTGGTGTCCCTCATTAAGGAACCAAGTTTACATTAACTCGTGAACCATATACTTTATAAGCATCACCTCTTCGGGGTTTTTTTCAAAGGGGTGAGGTCACAAAAATAATAATTTTTATAGAGGATAACATGGTATACCCATTGAATACATCCTTATCTTAGTATAAGCAAGTATACCATGTGAGAATGAGTAGAAAAGACATAGTTACCCTTTGTATCTAGTACCAGTTGAATTTTATTGAATTTGGATCCCAAGTACCTCTAATTTGTATCTTTGATAACCGTTATATTTATAGGCATGAATATTGATAAATTTATTATCCAATTATGACTTCTATTATACATAAAATTATTTGGACAATGTCCTTAGTGTATTGGTCACATCAAAACGTCACTTTAGTTCCCCACTATAATAAGATCCTTATAGTATTATAATGATATTCCTATTTATATGGTATATATTTAGATGAAATATATCTATATGGATACATATACTTTTTTCTATTAGTTGGTTTAGTCTCATATGAAATTGAAACTTCATATCATGAATTTTTTAGGTGGTAATATCCATTATAGGAGGTTATGAGAACATACCCACTAGAAGAAATTTCACTTGTTATATATTTCATTGAATATTATTATGTACATGCATGTTAAATAGTCCTCACACACTACATTATTGATAATGTGTATCATGAGTGGTGTAATTTGATTTATTGATGAAAATCCTGACAACATATGATTCGGGTTAGTTAGAATACGTTAGGTGTGTCACTAATTATTTGAAATTAATAAAAAAGTTATGAAAGAATTTGTACCTTTCAAGTTAATGGAAGTAGATATTTTTGGAACATAGATTGTAATAAAACTATTTGATTAAGTCCATGGCCATAAAATTTAATTGAAAATTTATTTTTTAAAAATTAAAATAAATCTTTATCAAGAATATATTTTGTAGACACAAGTATGAAACCTTCTAGATGATATATCGATATAAAAGGATTATATTACATAGTGAGTATTCATAAGTTTTTTTTTCATTTTAATATTAATATCCTTATACATTGGGGCTTTGATTGTTTATTTGATACTAATCTTTGTTATTATTCAATTTCACCAAATTCCACTAAGAGACAAGCCTATGGGGTTACACACTAATTTTATCCATGAATTAAGTTAAATTCTATTTTTTTTTTAATATTCAAGTAAATTATATTTTCATATTTTGAGAAATCATACTCATTCATGTTATGTTGATCCGATAAATTATTATTAAATTAATAATATAATGACATTTTTTTAGTTAAATAATTTTTTATTCTTTAAGGTTTGATAAATTCCAAGGAGGATTTATGGGTTGAGTTAAATATGATTCCCCAAACCTATATTCCGTGATTTAGTGATAAAAAACTTATTCTTAAAATGCCTTTTTTGAAATAAAATGAATATAACAAAACATAACCATCTATAATTAAAAATAAATAATAAATATCAGATCACTTACACACTCTAGGACATTTTTGTTTATAGTTTATAAGAATTTTTTTAAAAACATTTTACTACCAAAACCAATATCAATCCATTCAAATGGGAATTTTTACCACTAAACCATGGATTCCTTATTTTATAATAACTATTCAACATTATCTAATAATTTATCCACCCATGATTCCCATATTAACATAGTATATTTATAATCTTCTTCCTAACCTAGTGAAAATGATAATATAATAAGGTTGATATTAAAATCATAGTAAGGTGTGGTGTATAATATATGATATCATAGAATAAACAAGTAAAAAATAATATGGTAGAAATAAATAATAGTCAAATATTTCTATATAAATGATTACATGAGCATGCAGTACAAATATGGATAACATATAAATGTAAATAATCCCATTGATAATAAAAACTGAGTTCATATTTATGGAATTCTTAAATCCATACATCATAAATAACCCATTAAGTCCTTATTCATAGACAACAAACATAAATAGATATGGCTTACACCATGTACCCAGAAAATTCCTTTCATTATACCTATCAATGTATGAAGGTAATATATAATTATTGTCCTTATTGATCACTAAATTTTCAAATTAATTTATAATATGAAATAAATCAATAAAAAATAAATATTCAACATGTCTTAACAATCAATAATTCTCTGTAATTGAAATAACCAGTATATAAATTTTCAATAATTCCCCATTAAATAAAGGAAATAACTATGATTATAAAAACACATAAATTTGTCAGGTATTCACACTATATAGAGTAATGGATATATAGTTAAGTTAATAATTGAAATTTAATATAATATTTCCCATATATTAATGAATATAGTCATGAAGGAGAAAAACAAAGTCAAGAGATTAAAAAAGAGTCACAAAGAATTAAACTATTATAGAAAATTTGGGTTATGGACTATAAACTCTATAAAAAGATGAAGTTACGAGCCACATTCAAAATTTATTTATGGGAAGTTGATATTAAGACCTTTGAAATATTTATTTTTAAAAACATATTAATAATGTAACCTTTAAATGAAAAATATTCAATATTAATATATTTGGATTGGATGATAAAATATATGAAACAAAAATGAAACCCATTTTCTATTTTTTGAAAACACCTATATTGAAACTAACATCTTAAAAAGGATTATAAAATGTAATTTTGAAAATAGGTAATGATATATAATATGATAAAATTATATAATACATATTGGGGTCTCAAAATAAGAAAATAAATCGTTTTTTGAAATTTATAATATGGACATCAAAGACAAATATCATATTAGAATGGATAAGAATTATTACTCACAACAACATTTTTTGTAAAAAAAGAAATACATCAAAGAAGAATATTTTTATGAATAAATTTAAAATCCATATAGATAAATATAAAGTTACATATAAATTATTTAAATAAATGAATATATGAAACTTATAAGGATATATCGAATGGAGAAAAACAATGATTCAAACAAATGGTGGTTTAGTCAAAAAACTCATATTGCTTTGGTAACATTTCAATCAAATTATATTGATGGAGATAACATGAAATGGATTCTTAAAACAAATGAATTTTAATACAATTATGATAAAATACATCAGTTTTTTAGTATAAACAATTCACAAAATAATACTAGTGGTGAAAATGAGATATTTCACAGAGAAAGGAAATTGAGATGAGAAAACCCTTTTAATGGATTCGTTGTAGGTCGAACATGATCTAAACTCTTGAATGATAAATATAACTAGCATAATTATTTATTTAAGAACATTATTTTAATATATTATCTTTTATAATATTTAATTATATTCATTCATTATACATTTACAAGATATTTATTATTATTTTCATCACCGGATGTTAGAGATTTTGATTGTTTCACACACATTTTATTATCAATGTCGAGACCAAGAATTTGATAAAACTTTCATCAAGAATATATTATTTAAAAAATTAATTTATTTTGAGTAATTCTTTAAAATTTAAAATTTAATTATATGGGATTTTTAGTTATTATTCATAAAGACAAAATCAATGAAAATCTTGTTTCATTAATTTTTAACAAACAAAGGTTATATAAAAATAATGGGTGAGATATTAGTAGAATGATTAATTTAGCTTTATAAAATGTTAATAAATACATAAATATCATTTTTATTCATTATATACAATAATATTCCCTTGTATGTAATGAACTGATGAAAAATTTATTATATCATTCCTGGTAGAGGTAGTCCACATGTAACCCGAACGATTCATCCATTTTTCAATAGATGGGAGGGATATATATAATGGTTGTTCCATAAACATAATAACATTTACTATAATGGTGATAAAAATTTCATTATATTAATTTATTTAAAAAATAGTTGGTATGGATGAGAGATATTGAGATACAATGGATAGTTAGTGGATAATACTCATGTTGAGGGCTTGAATCTCCTCTTGAAAATCAATTGGTAATGGATGAATTGAGAATCTTTCTTGTAACTAGGGGCTTCTAAAAATTGAAGTTGGATCTATGAATGATAATGTGGGTAGATATTTGAGGTTATTTCTTAGAAAAAGTGTGTATTGAATTGGTTGATGTAATCTCTTTATGTAGGTGAAAATTGGAAAATTTCATTGGAAACAAAAGTTATGGTAACGATGGAATCACATGAGAGTTTGGTGATTTATGTAAATATGTGTCGATGAGTCACGTAGTATTTAAATCTATACCTAAAAAATTAGTCTAGATGTTATATGTTCCAAATTAATTTATTAATATTTGATCCATTTTGAATTGTATATTTTTACGCTTAGTTAAATTATTTAATTATTTACTATGGTAATTATGTTTTTGTAAAAAATATAAGATGGATCATTACCAAATTTCAAAATTTTGATTCTGAATTTTAAATTAATTTAATTTAATTCAACTTATAAATATTAAAAAAATAACTCTTAAATAAATAAATATGATATATAAACATTTATTTTTGTAGAAAAATGACATTAATTTTTAACTGTTATTATTATCATTCCTTATATATTGATTTATTATTAGTAGAGGGGATTACTAAAACCCACACCTAGGAACCGTAGTAGATACCTCCTCAAAAAGTTGAAAAGAACCCACTTTACCTATGCTTTTATAATACATGGACCAAAGTCTTGATGGTATTGAAAGCCCATTACATGGCCCTAAGGCCCTTTACTGCATTAGAGTGGAATTGGGTCTACACCCCATACTTGCATGAACATGCTTGCATCACTTATAACATAAATCACCACCTAGAAATTCCCAAATGGGATTCCTAGAATCAAACCATGTCCTCTTAGATGTAGATGTTAGGTTTGACTAAAACTCAACCAAGTATTGGGATATAAAAGGAATGTATGAGATACACTAGACTCCTGATGGGATATACTGACAAATAATAGAGTATGAAACACATTACCCAACTAGGAAATTAATTTTAATGAGCCTATTCATAATATAAATAGTGATTGTGCCTTGTGACACTCAAGCATGAACGAGTTCCCATGTGTTGAGAATTGGTACTGGCCTAGTAAACTGTAAAGACCCGAAAATTTCAAGGAAATTTTTTTCCTTAATTTTCATTGAAATTTTACAAGAACGTAGATTCTGACGGCGCTTGATTTCGTGGCCTAGTGTGCCCGTAATCATTTTCCGAAATATAGCTCGTGTACGTTCAGTGAACGAATGAGTGGATTTTTCTAGCTTTTGAACCGGTGCTCGGAATTGAAATCCGAGGGAACCGATAGAATCGCAACGTCGATAATTGCTTAGAAACACCTTTTCTGGAGTTGTGTTTGCTCGGGTGTGGTTATTAAATTTTTTTTGGGTTAAGTAAACGAATAAAATAAAAGTGGTGCAACCAATTTTATTTTATTTAAAGAAGTGTTAACCTAAGCTAAGTGGTTGAGTGGGACCCACATCCTAACTAATACACTAGGTAGGATATTAGTGGGGTGGGCTCACACGAGCCCCACCCTTTCAACTTCCTCAACCCCTTTTTAATTAAGGTAATGCACCCGCACCCCCCCCCCTTTTAAATAAAGTCTACTCGTGCGTTTAATTAAATATTAAATGCCTCTATTAATTGGGTGGTTTAAAAGTTGCAATTAATTTAATTAATTGTTTGATTTGATTTTGAAAGTCAAACTTAATGCTTGAGTAATAAAATAAGAAGGTGTATTATTTCATTATGGTGGGAGCTTGTTGTGTTGAGTTTTTGGGAGAAAAGGGGAGTCTTGAAGTTCTTTGTTCTTCATCGAAGAACGCGAAGAACGCAAAGAACACGAAGAACGCTGACCTCCGACGAAGGTCGACAAGAACGCCAGGTCCTCAGAGATCGACGACGTGATGCTGAAAAAAATTTTCTCCACGGCGCGATGATCCTCCTTCTGCGACATCTCTTTCCGCGATGATCAATTCCGCGACGACCCTTTCCGCGACAAACCTCGTTCGACGACTACAGTCGAGGTAGGGGTTTAATATGACAATATTAATAATATCATGATTGTTTTCCATCTAAAACAAGAATTCGGATCAACTCATTATTAAGTTGATCTTCAAAACCTTTTTTTGTGGGTTTGGAATTTCCTTTTTATTGCGGGGAAAATCGTAGGGGTAATTTTTTTAATTTGTTCATGAATTCTTTGTCGTTCATCGACTTCTTTTTGGCCGCCTGTTATCGTATTAATGGAAGAAGGTCATACCGCATGAACACGACCGACCCTCCTCCCCCCTTTGATGTTTTTTTTGTTGTGGAAAGAATGAAGGTGGCACGGTGCAACGACACCGCGCGGAATCAGGAAGAAACACGGCGAAGAAACGCGGCGCCGTCACACAGCACCGTGGAGGCCGAACAAAGCCGCAGCGCCGTCGCACCGCGCCGGAAAACCATGAAGAGGCTGCGTTTTTGATATTTGACGTATGGATCATTGGGTGGTGACGAATTAGGCTACAGAGGTGATTTAAAGCCATCACAGTAATGGTCGGGTTTCGGGAGGACCATTGGAGAAGACGGGAGGCGAAATGGACCACTGGAGCGCGTCCGGGGGTCCGCGGAAGGCGGCGGCGGCGTTCCGCCGGAACAGGACCACCGCGGCTGAGCCCCGATAGCGGCCAAACCAGAATGGCTTAGCCATTCCGGAGGCAGAGCGGCACGGCATTAGGCCGCGCCGGTTTTTCTTCAACCAGGGGGGTCGTAACCCCCACACCCACTGGCCACGTGGGCGTCGCGCCGCGCCAACGCCAGGCCAGCCGACTGGCCAGGCCGGGCCGAGCCACCCAGGCCGGGCCGGGCCGCGCCGGCCGGGCCATGCCCCCCGGGTCGGGCCATGCCCTGTTGGGCCGGACCCGGACCCGGGTCGGGTCGACCTGGGAGGGGGGGTCGGGCTGGGACGAACCGGGCCCGAACCCCCTATTTTCGGCAGGTTTCGTTTAAAAGCTCATAACATGGGCTACAGACCTCTGATCGACGCACCATCAGTTGCGATACGATCCTTGGATCTAGATGGTCATTTTGGTATATTAAACTCAAGGTTTCGGAAAACTTTAGGTACAACCGAGTTGGTTCGAACTCAAAACCAATCAGGCCCTCGGAGCGGAAACACTTATAACTTGAGATCCGGACGTCCTATTGACGTGTCGTCGACATTGTTGGATTCCTATTGATGATACGAAACTTTTTCCATACTTCTCCTGAGATTTGGACGCAGTTGAAGTATGTCTAGGTTGGATTGTACCCAAAATCCAACTGGGCCCCTAGAACGGAAAAGCTGATAACTTTCAGACCGAACGTCCGTTTGACGAACCGTCAGCGGCGTTGGTGTTCACGTTGAGAAATGGTCCCTATGATCTTACCCTATGAGAGTTCAGGGTATAGTTGAGATACGGATGGGTTGGTTCGCACACAAAACCAACCGCACCCCTGGGACGAAAAGGCTAGTAACTCACAGACTGGGCGTCCGATTGACGCGTCGTCTGTTGCGTTGAGACCCCTATGAGGAGGCCGTCCTTTGAGATAATTTTTCGTGGGACTTTGAGATACTTGGAGTATCGACCAGTAGCTCATGGAGCGGACCCTCCTGGAGACGAGCCTGCGGAGTACAGAGACCGTGTAGCCGACTGAGACCTGACGACTGCTTGACCGACTCAACTTGGAGTCAGTCGACTAGCCTAGTGGACAGAGCACTACTTTGTTTGGGTGCAGACCCATGGATAATGTAGCACTACTTGTTTGGGTGCATACCCACGGTACTCGTCCGGAATGTACCTCTGCAGGCTATTACGGGGTGTGAACTACTGTGTTTGGGTAGCATACCCCAGTGGGAAGCACTACTGTGTTTGGGTGGCTGGCCCATGGTACTCGACAGGAGGAGTAATTCAGTTGTCTTAGGTTAGTGAGAAGTACCTCGGAGTCGTGATAGGATCACTGTACACTCCAGAGACGGGGCTCTTCAGCAGTTACGGTTTCGATAATGAAAATCCTGGTTTGATCTGAGTCTATGACCTTTGTGTTTACCTCATGATTGAGATGGGTCACTTGATAACTTAGGTATATGTATGGGCATATACCTGGGTAGTGGTTATTAGTTGATTTCATAATCTTTGTGTTTCCTCATGATTGATATGGGTTACTTGATAACTTATGTATATGTATCGGAATATACCTAAGTAGAGGTTATCTGTTGAGATCTTATTTGTGGTTATCCTTGTTGGATTTAGTGAGACCTTGAGGGTCTCGGGGTCCCTACTGAGTATCGTTATACTCACCCCTGCACGGGCTATGCCCGCACCTCATTGTGTTGGTTGCAGACGATGGGAAGTGTTGATGGAGGCCGAGTTTTTGAAGACTGGACGATACCCGGAGGTGGACCTCACGACGAGTCAGTATCAGGAGGTGGACTTCACAGCGAGATGATACTTGAAGGAGTTTGACGTGCAAGAGCGTTATGGAGGATATCTATACCTACCCTTCAGGTAGGATCCGTGGTGGACGATCTCGGAGCTGCGCTATCTGTACCTACCCTTCAGGTAGGATCCGAGGAGGATGACCCAGGAGCTGCTTCCTTTCTTCCAGCTATTGTAATTATCTATTGTACTTTCGTTCAGTTGTAGCTATACTTTCAGTTGGGTTTGTATTCTGGACCATTTATTTTTCATCACTTCTTTTGTACTTAGTGTATTACTTCCGCTTGTACTCTGTGGTGTTTTGTTTACTTTTATAAGGCAATGCCTTCCCAGTTATTGGGATTTACTCCTTTGGTGCTAGTCGCCAGCCCCTGGCCTATGGAAGGCGGCCTTGGGGTAGTCACGGCATGGGCCCCGAGGATGGGTCGTGACATAAACCACTCTACTAATACTCTATGGGATAAAATATTTTTATGTGTTATACTTGACTCCCACTATGTGGCCTTGAATAAGAACAAATATCACCATACGTTACCCATCTAGGTAATGTATTTGAATCTCACTTTTTAGAAAATGAACAATGTAAGCTTTTAGTGAGACTTGAGCCTATACCAGTTCCCCAAGCAGTGAACTTGTACCAACCAAGTGTATTACTCAACTAATGCCCAGTGACAAAAATATGTGTATGGACTACTCTATACTCTTAACAGGGGGCCTTGACCAAGCCCAATACATGTCATACATTATCTATCCTGATAATTTATTTTAATCACCTTATTAAAAATACGAACATTTTCTAAGTTTGGAATTACTTGAGCCTATGCTAGTTCCCCACTGTAGCAAATTGGTATCAACCATGTACACCACTAAACTGAGTCCTTAAGGTAAAAATGTGGGTGTCTATTAATCAAGACCCCCAATGGGTCCCTAACCAATCCTATAACATTCCAAACATTCCTAATCAAGGTAATGGTTTTTAATTTAACTATTATTAATAGTAAAATTATTCAAGCCTAATGGGACTTGAGCTACATAGTTCCCCTCAAGTAAAAAATTTGTAACAACCAAGTGTATGGATCAAAGAATACCATTGGGGGTTAAACATGTGTTTGTTTTATTATAAACTCCCAATGGGTGGAATTATCCAATCCCATAGAACTTTATACATTCTCTATATAGGCAATGTCTTTGAACCACCCTATTCATAATTTGAATAGTTCTTGATTCTGATAGGACACAATCATATTCCAAATCACCTGGGTAATAATTTAGTATCAAATAAGTGCATTTCATTTTTATTAATAAAATATGTTTTTAAGTATAAAATTATTTTATTAGTTGTTTTACTACATTAATTGAATAAATTTTAACTAAAAATGACCGCCACTTTTTATTAAAATTATTAATTACAAATATATAAACATACATGTGATATATAATTATAATTTATTACATTGACAATTATATATTTATATCATCCTAAATTATATTTATAGACCCACTCATGATATATTAATTAGATAAAAGGATAATATAACTAATATTTTAGTCTTGGGTGGTGATTCATCTTGCATGGATATCATAGTGATTTTCACAAGCTTGAATATATCTTGAAAATGATTTTACTAAAGCTAAACATATCTAATTTCAGTTTAGTGTTGTTCTAGGGAATACCCTAGTGATGCTACCTCCCTTCAAAGAACTAATAAATGATCCTCATAAGGAATATTATACAACTAAATGTAATTTATTATACATTCAATAGTGATCATATTTTTATTAGAACATATTTTACTATCAATTAATGTTTCATGTAAAAAAAGCTATCACAAGTTAAAATTATTATAATTTATAGGGTGTTACATTAAATGGTCTAGAATGAATGATATAACTAATATCATTTCAAAAAATTAACGATATTTAAATATTCATGTGATTTTTACTCATCATGGAAATATTAATAATATTTTCATTATCATTCAACATGGGTTTTACTTAGAATTGAGATATTGGTTATTATCTATTTTTGTAATAACTAACTCTAAGTCCAAAGTATAAATATCATCTTATATCATTTCTTAAGAATTGATTTGTTGTACACAAGACTTATATCCTAATAATTCTCTCAAATGTATATATAATATTCTCTAAAACACCCTAAATAATGGAGAGAATCGATCTTCCCCCTCCCACTCATGTCCCCAAGATAAATAGTTATAATCCTTCTAGTCTAGAAGTAATTCTAGGTATGAACAATAAGAAAGACACAAGGTAATATAAGATTGGAGATGGAATGAAAAAAATACATCCATGACATTATAAGGTTCATGGATCATGTATCGATAGCACTAGAAGGATTCTATACTTTAATCCTTTATCGATACAATGATACATCAAGAGTGGTCAACCGATTATATGAAAAATAAATAATTCCAACACAAGAGGTAATTCTTACTTATAAAATAATTGTAAATTTTATATGAAAGATTCTATCATGAGGATTTCGTTTTTTATATTTCTCTTTTTCTTAGAAAAATCCAATGAAACCGATGAGAAACCATTATTTTGTACAACCTTGATCATTTTCACAATGCCCTAAATTCTACACTTAATGGATACAATTTTTCCATATTCAATCCCTTTTGTACTTTTATAGAATATATTTAATGATGAATAAGAATTTCATCTTAATAATGTTCAATTTACATTACAATTTAGAAATATTTTTTCCCAACGTCTTACATTTCAAATTCCTTCTTTAAATATTCTACTACCTTTTAAAATTTATCAATATTTCCAATAATATTAAAATCTTTTAAGTATACTATAGTTATCACAAATTCATATCTAGAACCCTTAATTAATCCCCAATGGAAATTTGGTTCATTTTTATAACCTTGTTTTTTTATATATCCACTCATGTGGTTATACCACATACAACCTGACTGAATTAATACACCTAATCACTTATTCACTTTAATTTAATAAACATATAAAGAACTATAATTTTTAATATGAATTGAGATTATTTATGGGGTTTTCATGTGAACATAATTGTCAAAATTACCATAAAGTTATGAAATCACAACATCTATGTGACCTAATTCATTTTTTCCATGTATAACAAATGTCATAAGATATTTAAAAGCTATAAAATGAATTAAATGAGTTTAGATTCAAAGATAATAAATATGAGGTCTTTGTGAGAAGCATTTAGAAACAATTAATTATTTATATACCACAACTCCCTTGAATTTATTTTACTTTCTCACAAAAATGAGATTATATCCCACAGGTTTAATCCCTTTAGGGGTTCTAAAAATTAACCCTAAAAACCCGCATTTAAAATGAGTCTAATTCATATTGGATCACACCCTTACATTGATCCATATCTAGTCTATCCTAAAATTCAATAAATATTCATGTTCTAAATTCTCATAAATAAGTTCAAGTGTTTCATTAAATGAAAATATGTTAATAAAAATGACCTCTACTTGATTTTAAAATCTTCCAGTTTTGGAAAATTTTATAAAGAATTTTTTTTGATCGTGATCATGTACTTATGGAACATAATTTTGTTGAGGACTATCATAATCAAGTGAATTTACATTATCCTCGAGATTATTTATTTCTTCAAACAATATGCGATTTTTCATTCATTTTATGAGTAATTATCTCTTTTGAACTGAGTGGCATCCCATGCTTCAGGCTTGAAATTGATGCATTTTCAATAACACTACTAAATTTTCCTTTAGAATACTTTATTCATACTAGTGCATTCACTGTTGGTATATAGGATTTTGTAACCTATTATTAATCCTAGAATTCATTAGGAAACTGATTTTATAAATATAGACAAATCAATTTTAATTTTAAGTTCACTTGTATTTCTATGAGGATAAATATGTAACAAGGATATAATTTTCAATGATCTTTCTTTTGATGGGGATTTGTTTTCTCCTTTTAATGTTGAAAACATTTTTTCATCAAAATGAAAACTAGAACATATAGTTGGGAATACATATTCTATCATTGTCTCAATATACTTAATGATGATGGGGTATTAAAATCCAATATAAATCTTGAATATTATTTGGGTTCCCATATTTTTTCATTGTGGGGGTGCTATAAGAAGATATACAACAACAAAAAATACTATGAAATTGGAATTATTTTCTTTATGAATATATTCTAATTAAAATGAAAATATTCATGATACATTAGAATAATAATTTATATTAGTACCTATACGTGGAAAATTGCATGACCCCTTTTTGTACTGGGTAATTTAGTTTTAATGAGTAGTGGTCTGGTGATAAGTTGTAACCACATTATAAATGATTCAGCTAGACCATTTTGATTGTGAACATGATTTATAGGATGTTAAACATTTATTCCAATCCACATGAAATAATTATTAATTACATGCTATTAATATTCACCAGTATTATCAAGACTAATATATTTTATTGAATAATATACGATTTTATCCCTTAACCATATTATTTTGAAAAAAAATAACAAATTCAATGTTTTTTGTAGATAATAAACACACAAGGGAACTCTAGTTGAACCATAAATCTTGGTCATAAAATATCTAAATGTTCTAGTTGGTGGAAGAATTATACCACCTATATCACCATGAATCCTTTCAAAACAATATATAGTGGATTTAGTCCAAAATTTAAATGGTCATGGTCATATAATTAACATTCCTTGAAAATAATAAGAGAATGATAAATAATTAGGTGTAAGAACCATTTTATCACACAAAGGATGACCATGTGTTCATTAAATTATTTCCCTAATCATTATTGACCATGTATTACGATAATAATAATGTCACATAATAAGTGTATCATGGTTGGTAAACATTGGGTTTACTATATTTAATTCGATTCTACAAATATTAATGTATTACAATCAAATGGTAATTCTTAGTACTTTATATTGAATTAATACATGGACATTATTAATGTTATTTATATAGATTTTTTTGAAACATCCTTCATCAATAATGTCTTTATGATATCCATTTTAATTAATTTAATTTAAAAATAAAAATTTTCATCAATAATTGGGAGAAAGCACAACATTATTTATAAGAATATGTGTACCACTAAGTGGGTATATTTTTTTTTTCAAATTTTGTAACCTTAAATTAATTTCATTATATAGGTTAATATACGTACATAAAAACATTCCATTTTATGTTTGGTAAAATATTCATCATTTTCATCATTTTCTGCATCATGACACTATGAATTAGAAAAATTTCTCCATCATGGAGATTAATCTCGATGGAGTATTTCATAAAATCGACTTCTATTAATAGAAAATTAGACGTGTATATAAGAAATAAAAAAAATTACATGGTAAAAAACATGAAACATCCATTAAAACACATTAAAAATTAGAAAATGAATCTCTATAATAAAAATTTACATGTTATCAATATTGTTGGTACATTCATGTTTTAAAAAATAATTATAAATGTAACAATTTATAGTCTCATTGTTATATTTCCAGCCTTAGTCAATAATGTTTTCTTTAATACAATTTTCTTTCCTATGGACTATTTGTTGATAAGGATCAAAAAAATTATTCAGCATATGACATATACCGACCAATTCCCCTATATTCCGCATTAAAAACATTCATTGTCATCATTATTTATTTTAATCAGCTATGGGTTTTAGATAGTTTAAACATATGGTGGTTCCCATTCCTTTTACCAATCAGTGTACCTCCACCTAGAGTAAATTTTTTTCCTCAACTTTAACTATGTTGATTATTTCCTTGAACTCTATTATAAGTAGTCACATTCACTTCCTAGTAAGGATTTGTTTAGGTTGGATGACATTCATGATTACATGTTAGGAGTTCATTATTTTAATATAAAATATAAAATTCAAGAGAGTAATTCAATGTATTTCTAAAATCCCTTATCATGATATTTTTTTTCTAAATAATATTTTAGTCATGGAAAGTAGAATTTGTTTTTCTACTATCTTGTTATCAGTGATATTATATTAATTTATATTTAAATTTTATTTTATTTCTGATGTGTGAAGAGTGTTATTCACTTACTTATTTTGAAACATGGAATCACAAATGACCCCATTCATGTATTGATCTTATAACATTTACCAGTCAATAGTGATAAATCCACTACATAAGGTTATACAATAATACCATAGGATCCTTCTCCATTGTGTAATCATTCTTTAAATCTACATAGAGCTTCTAGTAAAGGAATACATATAAGGACCCATCCATAAACATTACATAATATTTATTTTAAAGTCAATAATTCATTATCTTACTATTGATGACCTTTTAATGTTTATAGTTTTAGAAAACTAATCCAAAAATCATACATAACCAAACCATATAATTCAATGTGGATACTTCTGATTGGAATCCATTTTTACCATAATATAAAACTTTTAATCTAAATCATGATTTCTTTTTATGGAAAATATTCTTGATATTTAACTTAACTTATTCCTTTCCCTTAACAATCCCTAATCCCAGTGAATGATATTTTAAAACATGGTATGGGCATTAAAAACATAATAAGGGATTTAAACAAGAAAAAAACCATTAGTCCAGTGAAAAACATGTAAAATCATGTAATATTTACCTTTATCATCAATGTTCTTTGAGCATATGAAATAAAAATATTCACATGAAAAACACACACATGTTTTGATAAAAGAAATACATTAAAATCCATAGTAGGAAATTGGAAACACTTTTCTGTAACATAGAAAATCAAATTCATAAAACACTTTAAATTGGAATAACCATACATTTGACTTCTAATATAATTGATACCCAATGCATTAGAGTTCTATAATGGGTCTCACCCATAATACAAGCTATATAGGTATAACCTACAAGCTATTATGGGGATCAAACATTCATATAATATATATCTAGATCATAGTCTTTCCATTATCTATAATGGGTCCCAACCATCATATAATCTATATCGGGCTCAATAATTTTTCATGAACTATAATGGGGATCTACAAAATGTATAAGTTATATTTGGCTCACTCGTGATCCATACTATGGATAAACCATTCGTATAAATTGTATCAATCTCACATATTTTTTCATATAATTCAAATGTACCATATCATGAATAAAATATTGTATTCTTCATTTTTTTTATCATAAAACCTTTTGAAAAAAATATTTCAAATAGATGTAAAAAACATTTTAAGATATCAAAATTCCCTTTTATTTTAAAAACACATTTTTAATATCTAAATAACCATAAAAATGGAAATAAGATTTTTAATTGAATAAAACATTACAAATTTAAATGGAATCCATAAATAAAATAACAACTATAGCGGTAGAAAAATTATTTTTCATCGTATATGTTAAAAATACAACATTCCTTTTTTTTTGTTCACCACAATCCATTTTTTTTATTTTATTGAAAATACACTTTGAGGGTAAGTGGGAACCTACATGAAATCCTCCATAAACAAGTTACACCCAAACAAAACTCACATTACATAGTTCAAAGTTCAAAATATAAAACATATCCCTTCACCACCCCAAGACAACCCGTTTTAAATTTCAAAAGAACCATCCTCACAATAAATACCACAAATCCTGCGAGCCGACCAACTGCTTCACCCAAGAAACCAACCACTAAAACATTCCAAATTTCAAAATTCAAAAAGGAACTTCTCGGACAATGAGACACCCGGCGTCATTCAAGCGCCATCAATTGCATCCCTACCAACCATCATCATCATCAATACTAGATCCAAACTTCTCCTCGCCCACACCTGAATAATCGCAACACACTAACAGTCATTGCCAGAAGAACAACAACGCTATTGTTTCTAGAGAAAAACCACATCTCCGACCGAGATACCACGAACCATGGGAACAAAGAAAAGGCATGAACAAATAAATCCTTGGAAATGACATCCTCGTAGTAACACAAGCTCTGCCCAAAGCCATCACCACATCACCATAAAACTCCAACATCGAATAAAAACAATAAAAAACCTAAAATACAATTAAAATAGATGAATTAAGGATTTAAAAAGTCAAATGGGCTCTATATACTCCTCATAAATGAATATAGGTTCATAACATTAACAGATACGTAAACAAAAAGAAATTGAGATAATGTCCCTTACCTTGTGTCTGACTCATCATGTATGTTAATTATCTTCCTGAATTATAAACTTATGTTAGTTATTTACTTTATTATGAAACTTTTTAAATTTTATTATTCCTTTTATTTTACTGGTCACCATGTTATACATTATTACTTAATCAATAAAGTTTACATTAGATGTTTTGACCATATTCAGCTTATGAGTTAAAAATGACATTGGTAGGATGACTATGTTAAATATTTCATTATTTAATTAACTATATAATAATAATCATGAAATAATTACAATAATTATACTTAATTTATAATTTTTAAATCCAATAATGAATTATGGTTATGAAAAATGGACTATGTTACAATCCTAGCCACAGTAGGTTGTGTGTTAGCATGGGAAACGTTTCCATTTTTTCAATGATCATTATGGAAAGAAGGTAAAAAATATATTATTATTCCGTAATGATAATAATATAATATATACCATATTATATTTTTAATATACATATATATGTGATCCATTTGGTGTGGTGATGAAAATATAGTCACATCGCTTCGTGAAGGAGGTAGTCCACACATACATGAATGATATTATAATTCCTCAGTATAAGAAATAAAATGATATATTGTTTTTATAATATTATAAATATGACATTAATATCATAATTATATCATTTATATCACATATATTAATTATATTTATCATTATTAACTTACATGTAAAGTGTTAGTGAAAAACAAATCACATTGCTTCACGAATCGGTAGTTTGTTGTACACACAATCGATGTTATCATACCCCTTAGGGAGTATAATTTAAAAAACTTATATATGCTTTCATGAATAAATAAGTATGATAATGTTATATATATCATATATATACTATATATACATTATTATAACATTCCATGAGAGGAGATGACGGAAAACAAATGACGTTGATTCATGAGATGGGAGTCCGCCAAACACACGAATGATGATCTAGTATCCTGCTTGATAGAAGAGGAGATGGGTAAATATTATTCCATAAAAATAGTAAAATATCAGTATATGGAATATAATTTTCTTATTATATTAGATGTGTTAGTACCTAATTTAAGGTGGAAAGATAATAAATGAAACAAAATGAGATTTTTGACGACAATTACCTTCTCTATGAGAAACCCCATTTGGATCTCCCCTTAAGGACACAAGGGTTTGTCATTTGGGAGTAAAATCATCACTAAATTGTGTATAAGGATTTTTTAGATAGATTTTTTTTGATTGGGTGAGACAAATGGATTTAGTTGTTTGAAGAATTGATGGGATATGGTGCCCTTTTATAAGCGGGGAAAGGGAACCCTCTGGGAAATTACTTGGGAACGTCCCAAAAGAATACTAAATAGTAGGTTCATTCCCATGAAAAAAGATTATAAGAGAACATATTATCAATATTATGAAGAATAATATTTAAATAGTTTCATAAAATAGTATTTTCACTCTTTTAATTTGAAAACCTATCTTTATAAATTTAGATTTTCCCCATATAAGTCCATTGTTACCAAAATCATGGTAATTATTTTATATTGTTTTCACTACAAATTTTTGTCAAAAAATAAGTTTAACTTACTATATAATAAAAATTATTATTATTAAAAATATTTAATCCACTTTTTAAAATTTAATTAATATAATTGTAAAATTTTAACATAAATAAAACTCACAGATGCAATGAAAAAGTGGGTTTTTAAGAAGTGTATTTTTTGAGAAAAAAATGATTTTATACTAACAATAATATTAAAAATAATAATTATAAATATAAAAATTAATATTAAATTATATATAAAATAAAATTTTCATTTAAAAAATAATTCATTAGTGACTATTTTAAATAAGTAAAATGGAGGAACATTATTGACTTTAAAATAGTTTTAAACAAATATCATTTTTGAACCCAAAAAAACATATTCTAAAATAAAATATAGAGATGATTAAAAAAATTATCTATATTAAAGATAATAATATAATTTTTGTATTAATTAAAATAAAATTTAAAATATAAAGGTACTTTTAAATTACTTAATTTAATAAAATAAATGGCTTCTCATAAAAAATAATATTTTCACTATTCACTGAGAAATCAATAATTTCTAAAAAATCGAAAAATTTCACCCTAAGATAATCTTAATAAAATTATTTCAAAAATTATGTTTCGTATTCAATTAAATTTTATTAAAGTAAAATAAATTAAAATATTTCCATAAAAAAAGAAATAAAATCATTTTTGATGAAAACCTATTTTTGAAGTATAATATTACTTAATAAAAATTAATTTATTATTTACTAAGTATTTATCAATAATTTATATTTAGAAGGATATATATATAAATCATAATATAGTTTATATTATTCATACCAACCAATTTAATGTGTCGGTTATAACAGTTATATATTTCTCCTGTCATTTGAGCTCGATGTTGCGTGTCTTATACAATAATAAAAATATTCGGGTTTTGTATACGAAAAGCTGTTGAAGATATTAATTTTATTTAAAAATAAATATATCTTATTGACATAAGGTATTATATTCTCTTCTCATATTTGTACTGTTTTTCATATACGCTATAAAACATCATTTTTTCCCTTTAAAATATAAGGGTGTTACATCCTCCCCAAATTTACCAAATTATGACCTTACAATTTAAATGTTATCAAGGTAATAAAAGGTTAGATATTTGAAAATGCCATTTTTGGGAACCCACTTCATAAAAAAAGTTTTGATTAACCTTTATTTTAATAAGAGAGTAAAGGAAGCATGGAGTTCATCTTGAAAAACAGAAAACCATGTTTCCATGTCGGAGAACAAGGGTGGGAAGTTAAGATTTGGACATGGAAGAAAAGTGTAATGTCAAAACAATTTTGGGTAGTGATATAAATAATTGATCCTAAGAAATTTAATTATCAATATAATGTTAATTAATTCAAAACTATAAGTCTATGAGGATTTAAAAGACTATTTGATTCGTCAGAAATGAGCATAATAGGATAAAACATTCATTTTAAAGATATTTTTATTAAATTTCCGAGATTTATTTAATATATAGATAAAAAGAATAAGGAAATATATTACTTTTCTAGTATATTTTATTCAATTAATCAATTTCTCTCACACTTTCATATTTTTCCAATATTGAGTTACAAAGATGAATTTTCCATGTCTAAACTTCTAAAATCCACTTATAACATATCCCATAATCCCAAAAAAGATAACTAGGTATTCCTATTATAATTAAACATCGAACATAACCAAAATGGTTAGAATAAAGTAAAATGCTTCATAAAATTGTAGTGATCCTCTTCTGAAACTATATTAATCAAATAATCACCAAATCACTTTTTAGTCTCCTTGTTTTCCATATGATAAAACATATATTACAAAAATCAACATTATAATTATATTTCAAGTTGTTTAATTTAAAATAATTATTGAATACTAACAAATAAATATTATAGTCTAGTGGTAGGTGTTTCACCCTTTTTGACCTCCGGTAGTAGGTTCAAGGCCCGCTACCATGCTGGTTATGATAAGATGTTTCCAAACCTTTGAGTTATCTAATTTCATAAACTTTGATCCATATAAAGATGGAATAAATATGATTAAAATCCTTAAAAATAACCTTAATCATCCTTTATCATTTAAACCCTAATGGTTATCAACACCTTCAAATATATTTTAAAAAATTTAAAGTCATACTTAACATTATTCCAAATCCTTACATATATAGAAAACTATTAAAAGATATCCAAAATAAGTAATTAATGTCACTAATATATCATCACTTAAAACCTAAAAAGGTGTGTCTAAAATATTGAACATAATATTAACCTTAAAAAATATAGAGCTCCCATGTGCTTCCACAACTTCACCAAATGGACAAACATAAATAGTAGTAGTAGAAAAGGAATTTTCCAGTCCTTTATATATCTAATCACAATGACCACCACCCTGAGTATGAATCCTTAAACACACATTAGCATAATGCCATGACTCATTTCTTTTAAAACATCTCCCCATTGACTGGATATCTATTATATTTTTTTTTTATTTTTCAGGTCTATTAACTTGATACCAATGAACCCTATGCCCAAACACACCAAACTAGTAATACTTTTAAGATCATAAAAAAATGCACCCAAATTTCTTTTACCGCACTTAGAACATGTTTTTGGATTACCTACAAACTTCTTATTCAGATGATTCTCCATTTCCTACTACCATATTTGTTACTTACTCTTTTCGTAGCATGGTGAAGATATTTAGAAAAACACCAACACAACATTCTTATCACAAAAAAATTATCATAAATTATAAATTATAATAATTACAAGTATATTCATAATTTTTTTTGAATCCTGAGTAAAAATGATGAATTTTACTATTAGTGTACTCCATAAAATATGGAGCATTTTGGGCCTATCTTATAAATTTTTGTTCATAATGAAACACGAAATATTCTTCCCTTTTATATAATTCCATCAATTGATTCTCTATCCTAATAAGAAAAACATCAGGGAAATATTTATTATGGAGGGGATTATTAAATTTTTCCCATTTCATGGGATCTAGATCATCTTTCTCTTTGTTATTCTTAACTAAAGACCACTGTAGATCATCTTCAACATCAAAATGATAAATGGAAGGGGTTACCTATTGACGTTATAAACATCACATGACTTCATATTTCTTCTCCATAGAATTTATACATCCTTTGGAAACCACTATGTTTGATGATCATCTAAATAATGGGTGATTTCTCTTTATTACATGCTCCACTATAGACATGTTACTTCATGGCAGATCGAGTTCCTCTCTAGCATTGATACCACCACCATTAAAATATTGTGTCAACTAATCCATCCCTATAACCAAACGTTTTGTTCCAATTCCATCCATCTTATGATATTGATTTAGAAGTATATTTTCCTCTTAGTATCTTTACAGTATAACTTCTCTATTTTATCTATAGAATTCATTTTGAATAGTTATAGTTTAGATTAATCTTATTTTAATATTAAAATTATATATCATTTAATCTTAACCATAAAGTAAAATCATTATAAATGATATTATCATTATTATAATATATAAAGTTATCCAAATTGTCTTTTGATAGAAACTTTAAGGACTCGACCTTAATCATTACATAATCTTCTGTTTTAAGTCTAGAAAATAATTCTCTTACACTTGAGGATAATTTATGGTTTATAGTGTTATATAATTATTCCATAACTCATACATAAAAAATCCACATATTATATAGTGGAATATTTTTGTTAGTATCCATTTTTTATATAATATAAAACTTTTAAAATAAAGCTTGATTTTTTCATGGAAAATATTCCTGACATTCAACTTGACTTATTCCATTCCCATAGCAATCCTAAAACCCTGTGATAAATATTTTAAAATATGGTATGAGCTCAAAAATATTAGTAAGAGTCAAAAAATAATAAAATTTGTTAGTCTAGTAAAAAATATGATATCTCATCTAATGTTTACCTTTATATTTAATGTTCTTTTACCATATGAAATAAAACATTTTCACAAGAAAAACACATACATGTTTTTCCCAAGTAAATCATTTAAAACTGATATTAATCAATTAATAACCATTTTTAGTAACATTGATAATATTATTTATAAAACCATTTCAAAACACATTTTTTTAATAAACATACAACAGAATTCCTATATAATAATTAACCAATTTATTTTAGATCTATAATGGGTCTCACATTCATGCAATCTATATTTGGATCCCCTATGATCTATAATGGGGATCAAACCTCTATATAATATATATTTGACTCACCCTTTTTCATGATCTACAATGGGGATCAACCCATATATAATTTAAACTTGTCATGAGCTATAATGGGGTTTAGTAATTCATATATGCTATATTGGGGCACCCATCACCTATAATGGGGATCAACCATTACTATAAGTTATATCAGGATAACCTATTTTTTGATATAATTCTCAAGTACTGTATCATTAATAAAACATTTTATTCTTTCACTTTTTCATCATAAAAACCTTTTTAAAAAACTCTTTTAAACCCATATAAAATCCATTTTTATACATAAAATACCCTTTTATTTTAAAAACCCAATTTCAATACCAAAATACCCAAAAAAGTGAAATATGATTTTTTATTGTGTAAAACATTAAATATTGCAATGGAATCAAAAAATAATAATATTCAAGGTGTCATAAAAAGTTTTTGTTGTTGTATATGTTAAAAATATACCATTCATTTTTTTTGTTAAAACGTTCTATAAAAAATAGATAAAAATATAATTTTGGAAAAAATTTAAAATAAAGTAAATAGGGAAATAAAAATTAATTTACAAAAAAATAATTTCATATAAAACTTTCAAAAAAAATAGTATTAAAAACATATACATTGAGGAGAAATAGTTCTACGGAAAACATTATAAGTTCTTTTTTACGGAAAAGTACTTTATCCATTCGAAAACATTTTAATGATTAGCCCCATGAAATAAAAAAAATAAAAAAATTTAAACACCATAAGAATTCAGGAAATAATGATCTAAAATTTAAAATTTCATTTATATAAACCTCATGAAATAATATAGGATCATAACAATATAATATTACACAATAAAAGGAAATTTAGATGAAGTCCCTTATCATGAGTCCGAATCACCATAAACATTCTTTATCATCATGAATAACAAGATTATGTTAATTATTAACTTTAAAAAAAACTTTTTTTCAATTTTATTATTCTATTTATTGTACATATTACCATTTTATACATGATTACTTGATAAGTTATGTTTATATCAGATATTTTGACTATATTCGGCATATGTTTTTAATATAAATTTGGTAGGTTGACAATGGTCAAAGAGGTCACTATTTAATCATATATAGAATAAAAATAGTGAAAAAAATATCGTATTTATACATAGATTTTAATTTTTAAAATCAAAAAATGTAATTTAGTTATGAAAATTAAACTATGTTACGATTATGGAGGTTGTAGGTCATACGTACGCATGTGTAACGTTTCCATTTTTCAAGGATCATTATGAAAAAAAGCTAAGTAAGATGTTATCATTATATAATGATCATAATAACTAATATACCTTATTATTTCATTAAAAATACTTGTATATATAATCAATGTGGTGGGTATATTAAAATAGAGTCACATCGCTTCATAAAGGCGATAGTCCAAATGTAGACTAACGACGTTATCCTTTCTCTGTGTATAAAAGGAAATGATATATTATATATTCAGAATGATAAATGTGTAATGAATTTCATAAATATTTCATTTATATAACATTTATTCATTAAAACTATCCTTATTACTATCCATGTAAAATGTTAGTGAAAATGAATGACATCTCTTCGTGAGACGGTAGTACACCGTACAAACGAGAAATATTATCATATCCCCTACGGAATGGAAGGTAAAAAAATTTATATATGATATAATAACTCAATATATATACACATTTTATAAATATCATATATATAATTTATATCCATCATTAAATAAGTTTTCATATTCGATAATAAAAAATGAATGACATTGGTTCATAAGGCGGTAGTTGATTCTCGCTCAAATTTACCCAAGAGATGAAGGTAGAATGGTCCTTGTAGTCTAGCTTGGGATGTCGAATCCACAGAGACCTAAGAAGTAACCTATAGACACGCACATTCTATGGACTATTTTTTTCTATGAAGTGGCCAACTTGGGTTTATTTTATATGGGTTTAATGGATAACTAATAGATTTAAGTGAATTCAATTTAAAACAATGAGTTGATCCTAAGTTATCGCTCAGTGTGGATTGGACGTATTTCCTTTTCAATGATTTCAATTTCTTATATTTGAGATGGGTTCATTTAAGAAGATAAAACAACATCATCACTTACTGGTTTAATATCTACACCCTTTAATACTAATCACCTATATACTTTAAGGATCAATATTTTGAGCACTTCGAGGTAAAGGTTCGTATTAGCACATGAAGTGTGTGGCCTTAAATTCCACAAGGATGATGGAGTTTAAAAATCATCAAATTAAAATCTCAATTAAAGAAGTGATTATAAATTAATGGGGTGATAAATAACATCCAATCCAGACCCTTTCTACTCCCTTGGATCAACCCATATGTGGGTTAGCTCTCCATTGATTCTATGGTTTCAATGGAAGCGGAAAGTAGACTCATGAGGGAGGAAATGGAGAAGTAAAGAAAACAATAAAAATAAAATGATCACTCCACCGTTGTGTGAATAATTTCACAAGATTTGGTGGGAATAAATTCACACCATGAACCAAAGGTATCAAATTGATATTAAGAACAACATAATAATATTAGAAGAAGAACTTTTATTAAGAAAATAAAGTGAATTGAACAACTTACAAGTGAAAGACAAACTTGAGACAACAAAATCGCAGCATAACATTACAATTGAACAAAGAATCAAAGATCCTTAAATCCTCCAACACCACTTCCTTAAATAGGAATTTTTGAGACCTTGGGTATAGCTTCCAACAGTTCAAGTCCCCTCAATTAATTATGGTAGGCCCTAGGTGGGTGGAAAGTAAGGGAGAGTTGATTTTTCCACCCTTGACCCGAGGTGGCAGCCAGCATTCCTTCAACGAACAGACGCGATTGGAAGACGTTCCAGATGGCCAAATAAGAGTGGTCCATTGAAGAATAAAATGGATCACCGGACGGCTTCTAACCTCCTGTAAAATATGGTCCCATTTGGAGTTTTGGATTCCGCGATATGATCATATTAGTGGGATGTTTTTCTGGGACGCAGAATCTGGCTCAGAATTTTATCTCTAACTTGGGCCTCCTAAATGGAAACAATGGAGGCCGAATTAGCATTGTATCATGAATAGTGATTTGTTCCTATACATTTCTTCTAGAATACCACGAAATTTGGGATTCATGGGGCCTTTATGTTGGGCCCCACATTCTCATCAGTTGGTTGGTTTCCAATCTACCTTCTCCAGAATTGCTTCCTTTCATTGCCAAATATCTTCATCTTCTTCCATGAATTCTACATTGATCCCTAAATGAAACATGATCATATTTAGGTTTAGATCAATTTCCCAAAATATCAAATTAAAATATTTCTAATTATATTCTTTAAAATCAGATGAATCATTGGGTACTTCAAATGATGTTAAAAAATGTACCACATAATAGTGCATTTTAAGAAGGTATTACAATCATACTGTGAAATGATGTTCAAAGTGTAAAATGAACTAAAATGGTGTTTATGAATAATAAATAACATGAATATTATATATATTAACATGAATATTATCCTCATTTTGTGGCTAATCACACCCCCCAACTTGATATTTTCTAGTCCCGAGCAAAATATATCTCAACAATATGAAATTCAAATTCCCTTTTCCAAAAAAATTTTAATACAAAATGATCACCAAAAACCCTTATAACAAAATATCATGTAACCCATAAAAATATTTTAATACAAGATAGTTTCATAAGCAGTTCTCAATCCCAAGCCCATTCCTTTTTTCAAATTCATTGCCATATTTCATCCAATATCAATTAAGTATGAGGATGTGTTGTGCATCACAATAGACATGGGGGTTCATCTTTATTCAAGGGAGAATTGAAGGAAGCGCTAGGTGGAATCACATTTCAATAATAATATGAGTATTCAATTTTTATTTTTATTATATATTTTTTTTTTGTTTTTTCAATTTTTCCATGTTAATTGAAATTGAACTCAAAAGAGTCAACCCCTTGTAGTGAGACTTTGCCGATGACTCCCAAGCTCAAAGACCTTAGGGAACCAAGTGAATCCCACGTACTCGGGCATCATGTCGAGTTAACTCAGTCAAAAACAAATTCAAATTACCAAAAATAGAGATAAAATTACTAACTATGGGCCAGACAACTATAGAGTCACGATCGCCAAGTGCCAAAAGCCACTCATGAGGTCATTGCATTTCTCTACGCGCAAATTTATTGTTTTTTTATTGAACACTCATATGAAAAATAAAATGATCACCAAAACTATGATATTTATTTGGGGGACCCCATGAACTTAAAATAATACCCCACTATCCAAAGGACGTGCATTGTGATCTTTTTTTTTGATGAAAATATAAATGATGAAATATCACATTGGACAGCCACACTTTCCAAAATCTTTGCTCATGAAATTATACAAGGATTAAAATCAGAATCGGGTCATACTAAATTATTTTATATTCAGTTTCAAAGTGTGCAATGTGTATTACCATGTTCAAAGTTAAAGGAATTTTCCATCCATTTACACTTTTTTTTCAAATCATTCATTTTTTTTTGACACAAAAGCATTTTTTTTATTCCCCTCCCCAAATTAAAATAACAATGTCCCCAGTGTTTAAACAAAAAAAATTAGAAGGGGGTAGAGGTAGATAATTAAAGTTCAAAAAGGAAATTGAAAATGAGGGTCATGGAATAAAGTCACCTGGTGGTTGAACTTGAAATTTTTGTTGCTCCATTTTAATCCTTTGATATCCATGTCACTTGTAGAGTTCCCTAGTAGAAGAAGGAAAAACAGAACAAACAAAACAAAACCAAACCAAACAATATATATATATAAGTAAAATATAAGTATATATATGAAATAAAATAAACTGATTATACATTGTCTTCTTTTTAAATTTCTAGGTAAGGTATTACTCAAGGATCACACCACACGACACAGATGAATATGGTGCTCCCCTTTTGTACCCATCCATACTCATAATAAAAGAACATGTCAAAAGTTTATTTTTTTATTATATATATTTTTTATTTTTTAAAAAAAAAATCATAATGATTAATTAATCTTATTTGAAAAATAAATATGATTTTGAAAGATTAGAAACATGAAAACCACGAGTTGCCTCCCGTGCAGCGCTTTGTTTAATGTCGTTAGCTCGACTTGAACCCCCTAACTTATCCAATAACAACTTTCAACATTTTAAGGACCACATGTTTCACCACTTCTACTAGGTTGAAATTGATTCAATGTTTAGAATTTGTTTCGTGCACAACCCTCTGTTCTAAAATGAGCAGGTAAATCCAAGGAATATAAAGAATGATGGATTCAATTTCTTTTGTAGTATTTTCTAAGACATTAAGAATCATTACCTATTTATTTGTTTCAAGATAAGAAATGGTGAAAACTGGAAGTTTTTGGCTATCCCCATTGAATGGAAACTTAAAGGTGGATGGAAAGTCCTTTTTTTCAAGTTCGGGTAGGCTAAAACTTTCAAACATAGGTTGAGAATTTGAATTGAACTCAGTTTAATTTTCAAAATTGCTCAACAGAATTGGTTCCTTTTGAATAGAAGATTCAACCACCATATTAAAAAGATCAGTTTCAGGATTGGGTATGGACTCAATGTTTGTGATTTCTCTCAATGGTTCAATGGATGGTGTTTTTGAAAATTCATCAATGGATTTATACTTAGGAGACTCAATCCATGATGTAAAATTCATTTATTTTGAATCCAAAAAGACAATTTCCTCTTGATTTAAAGACCCTTTAGAAATTCATTGATCCTCTTTATCTATCCCAAATCTAAAGGTTTGTTTTTCAATAAATTCATGTGGGGTTTATGGGAAACTAGACACTTCACATAAGGTTTTGGAAGGGATAGTTTGTGTAGGGATGGGTTCCTCACAGGTTTTAATGCTTTGTATTTATAACCTCTATGATGAAACCTCAAAATTCATTATCTCCATTTGTTGACCTATTTTTTCAAGTAATGTGTGTGGACTAGAATGGATAAGGGGTTAATCCGAATGGTCTATTCTAGGTGGATAATTAAGTTGTTGAATTGCACAGGAGGTTATTCAGATTGGATTTGTGGGGATTGAAACTCACTATATATTGGGATATTTTGTGGATCATAGGGGTAAAAATAATTCGGTTCATTAGGTCGTTGATGATCCCACATTAAGAAATTAGGATTTTCATTATACATTACACATGGGGTTAGGTGATCAAAGTAGGGATAGGTTTCCCATGTTTGGACTTGTTCAAAATTGATTTCCATAGGAGTGAGGGGGTGAGAACATAGAATAGGGATGAAGGAAAAAAAGATGATAATGTCTAAGATAAATTACTTAGGTCCCTTGAAACGGTGCCAAAATTTGATTCTCGCTCAAATTTACCCAAGAGATGAAGGTAGAACGGTCCTTGTAGTCTAGCTTGGGTTGTCGAATCCACAGTGACCTAAGAAGTAACCTATAGACACGCACATTTTATGGACTGTTTTTGGATATGAAGTGGCCAACATGGGTTGATTTTATATGGGATTAAAGGATAACTAACATATTTAAGTGAATTCAATTTAAAAGAATGAGTTGATCCTAGGTTATCGCTCAGGGTGGATTGGATGTATTTCCTTTTCAATGATTTCAATTTCTTATATTTGAGATGGGTTCATTTAAGAAGATAAAACAACATCATCACTTACTGGTTTAATGCCTACACCCATTAATACTAATCACCTATACACTTGAAGGATCAACGTTTTGAGCACTTCAAGGTAAAGGTTCGTATTATCACATGAAGTGTGTGGCCTTAAATTCAACAAGGACGATGGAGTTTAAAAATCATCAAATTAAAATCTCAATTAAAGAAGTGATTATACATTAATGGGGTGATAAATAACATCCAATCCATCCCCTTGCTACTCTCTTGGATCAACCCATAAGTGGGATAGCTCTCCATTGATTCTATGGTTTCAATGGAAGCGGAATGTATACTCATGAGGGAGGAAATGAAGAAGTAAAGAAAACAATAATAATAAAATGATCACTCCACAATTGTGTGAATAATTTCACAAGATTTGGTGTGAATAAACTCACACCATGAACCAAAGGTATCAAATTGATATTAATAACAACATAAAAATACTATAAGAAGAACTTTTATTAATAAACTAAAGTGAATTGAACTACTTACAAGTGAAAGACAAACTTGAGACAACAAAATCGCAGCATAACATTACAATTGAACAAAGAATCAAAGATCCTTCAATACTCCAACACCACTACCTTAAATAGGCATTTTTGAGACCTTGGGTCGAGATTCCAACAGTTCAAGTCCCCTCAATTAATTATGGTAGGCCATAGGTGGGTGGAAAGTAAGGGAGAGTTGATTTTTCCACCCTTGACCCGAGGTGGCAGCCATCTTTCCTTCACCGAACAAACACACTTGTAATACCTTTTAGATGGCCGAATAAGAGTGGTCCATAGAAGAAGAAAATGGATCCCCAGATGGCTTCTAACCTCCTGTAAAATATGGACCAATTTGGAGTTTTGGATTCCGTGATATGATCATATTAGTGGGATGTTTTTCTGGGCCGCAGAATCTGGCTCAGAATTTTATCTCTAACTTGGGATGCCTAAATGGACACCATGGAGGCCGAATTAGAATTGTATCCTGAATAGTGATTTGTTCCTATACATTTCTTCTAGAATACCACGAAATTTGGGATTCATGGGGCCTGTATGTTGGGACCCACATTCTCCTCAGTTGGTTGGTTTCTAATCTACCTTCTCCAGAATTGCTTCCTTTCATTGCCAAATATATCCATCTTCTTCCATGAATTATCCATTGATCCCTAAATGAAACATGATCATATTTAAGTTTAGATAAATTTCCCAAAATATCAAATTAAAATATTTATAATTAGATTCCTTAAAATCATATGAATCATTGCGTACTTAAAATGATGTTCAAAAATGTACCACATAATAGTGCATTTTAAGAAGGTATTACAATCATACTGTCAAATGATGTTCAAAGTGTAAAATGAACTAAAATGGTGTTTATGAATAATAAATAACATGAATATTATATATATTAACAATGAATATTATCCTAATTTAGTGTCTAATCAGTAGTCCATCACACACATGAATGACGATTCTGTATCCCTTTTGATGGAAGAGGATATTGATAAATATTATTCCATAAAAATTATAACATATATGTATAGGTTATATATATTTTTTATAATGTAAGTGTTAATATATAATTTATGTTTTAAAAAGTATAAATAAATAGAAAGATCTTTGTTAATATAATTACCTTATATAAGGGAAACCTCTTTTGGATCACCTCTTAAGGACCATAGTATTGGAATTGTGTTAAGAACATAGGATCTAAAAAATATATATAAGGATGTTAGGGAGATAATTTGGTATTTTTTGGTGGATCCAAATTTATTTCTAGGCATAAATAAGTGAGGGGAGTGGTGCTCTTTTAAAATTAGGGAACAAGAACCCTCTTGGAAATTATAAATAAATTTCTAAAAAAGAATCCAAAATGATAAAGTTATTCTAAGGATAAAATTATCCAAATGACCATATATTCTATTTTGTAAAGTATAAGACTAAAATATTTAAATACAATAGGATTTTTTATAAGTTTAATTGGAAAAAATTTCCTTTTCCTTTAATTTTAACCCCTGGTAAATCCATTTTTACCTTCAACGTGGTAATTAATTTTTACTCTTTTCACTATTCAGTATGGTAAAAAAATTATTTAACTTATTAGATATTATAAGTTATTATAATTCTATATTTTTACTATATTTTACCAAATTCAATTCATATAAGTGGAAAATTTTAATTTTAAAAAAAACTCACAGACATGGTGAAATAATGGGTTTTCAGGAAGAGTTTATTTCAAGAAAAAGATGATTTTATATTGACTATGAGCCTAAAAATAGTAAATTTATGAATCACAGTTAATATTTTATTATATATATTATTAAAATTTAATTTAAAACATTTCTTATTATGTATTATATTAATTAATTAAAATTACATTATATTATTCACTTTAAAAAAGTTTTCAGAGAAATCTCGTATGTATACCCAAAAATAAACTAATTATAAAATACAATAAAAAGTTGATTAAAAATAATTTAATAGTATTAAATATTTAAATAATAATATTTTATTTTATTTAAATTAAATTAAAAACATAATGGTACTTTTATATTACTTAATTTACTAAAAAGATATAGATTTTTTACAAAAAAATGGTATCTCATTATTCACTGAAAAATAAATATTTTTCATAAAATCCTAAAAAAAACCCAAATTTAATATTGATATGGTGATTGAAAAAACTATGTTCATTTTTTCAAATACATTTTATATGCTTTCCAAATTTCAATTATAATAATTAAATACAAAAACCAATGAAAATCATTTTTGAAGAAAAACTATTTTTGAAAAATAAAATTACATTATTAAAAATTAATTTTTTATTAAAAAAGCCTTTATTAATAATTTATATTGAGTATAAAATTTATATATATATATTATAAATTATTTAATACTATTTATACAAAAAATTTAAATTCTAGGTTATAACATTTATATATTTCGGGTGTCATTGAAGCTTATTGTTGTGTGCATTATATACTATCGAGAGTAAAAATTGAGGGGTTACGTGTAATGAAAGCTATGGAATATTTTTTTCAAAAATATATATATTATATTTTATAAAGATTTTAAATTTTATTTTAAATTTTTTTCTCATTATTTATATTATATTTAATGCAATTTTCTTCTTTTAAAATCTCAGGGTGTTATAATATTAGAGATTGAGCATAGTCTTGAGTAAAACTGAGATTGAAAATTTTAATCACCTCACCAAGGATATTTTTGTCTTTAAAAATATCATCATATAGTGTCCAGGAAAGATAATTATATCCATAAATATCAAGGGGGTGAAATTTAGATTCTCAATATTCACCTAAGATAATTTTTTATCCTGATTAAAGAAAACTTTTAACTGGACATAATATGTTTTGAATAATATATTCTGAAATGGATTTAAATCTAATTAAAATAATGATGAAAATAGAAATATGAAATACATGATTAGTTATTGGTGAAGAGAAGCATTATTTTAATGTTGTGATGAATGTTTTGGATGGATATGGTGAATGGAAGTTCTAATATGAATGATAGAAAAAGATAAGGAACACTATGTAGATGTACTTAAGTTTAAATTTCACTAATTCATTTCCATATATATATATATATATATTACATGAGAGAGGGTTTAACAATTATAATTAATCCATAACTCATATATTTAGTCCAATTTTTGGAATACCCAAAGGTTATAGAATATTGAAGGGTGGCCATGTAAATTTTTATATTGGGAAATAAGGATTCATCGATATTATTCTTATTAAGACATCCATGAAAATAATATTTCATAATAATAGACAAATTATATTCATCATTACATATCATTTTTCCTACTATGAAATAAAAAAGTTCCCAAGTCCATCAAAAAATATCTTCATTTAATCCTTTGTTCTTCAAAAATATAAAACAAAATCATCGATAAAATATATTAAAAAATTTACATTTTTATGCTTCAGAATATTTTATTTTATTATATGATAGAATTATTTTGTAATATATTAAAATAAAAAATAAAAAATAATATACACAGAATTATTAAAGGATCTTGATGACATAGGGTATACACCTTCTATCAGTGGATCGGCCATGGAAAACGTTGACTCTTCTATTATAATGGATCATTCCATAACAACATTTTTGGACAATGGGTAATTAGTAAATAGAGAAAAAATCAACATGTTTTGTTGGGTATCATCCTCGGAAATTAGATCTATAATGGATTATTGTTCTGTCATTGTATCATTTTATTGTTAAATTCAATATTTTTTTTGTAAAATAATTAGAGATTTTGGGATATAGAAATTTCCATATTCAACTATGGTTTTTGATATTGATTAGAAAGAAAAATAAACAGTTTTGATTATTATTATTATTAATTGAAATAAAATACAATAAAAAAACCCACAATCACTTCATAAAGCATCTCAACCAAGTTTTAAAATCATATAACTTAATTTGGTAAAGTAAAAAAATGGAAATGTTATTATAAATAAATATTTAACAATAAAATTGTGTCTCTATTTAAACAAAATGAACTTTAATTTTCATTCACACTGTAACCAATTTTATCCTTCTTTAATAGAATATTCATACATTTATTCAATCTAAACATAGTTTATTTTTAGGCACATTACATGACTATTTATTTTTCAATGTATACTATTTTATTCTAAAAAGATTTTAAAAAAGAGTTTTCTTAAATGGGAACTACTTCCATAACCATTACTGATTAATTCTTTTTTTAGAGATCACACTCAACATGTTCTAAAATGTTTCCATTTATATTGTAAATTCTAAAACCTTTATTATAATTCCAAATTATGTTTTTTAGGGGACTAGAAGAATCATGGATTATTTAATAGATTTAAGAAAAAGAAAACCCGATATTAGAAAAATTAATTAAAAAGATATATATTAATTATAATCTTTATAGTATGTGTATTTTCTTTTATAGTTGTAAAAGAAAAGGTACATGAATGTTTTTTTCAAGATCTTAAAATTTTATCAAATCATGTTTAATAGGGTTGGATTATAAATATTTCTAAACATGGTTTGGGGCGCTCAATATCATCCACCTCAATAGTTTTTGGTTCATTCTACTGCTACCATATGAACATTTTCACTAGGTAATTAATGGTCAAACATTTTAAACTCAATGTTGATCCTTAAAGGCCCAATCCACATTCAAGAAACATGATTTTATTTAACCACCCATGACTTTTATTGGTTAACTCATATAGTAAAATTTTCTTCTTTCTCCTCCTCTTACAAAATAGTTGACTTTGATATTTTTTAAAGTCATAATTTATTTTCCCAGACAAGAAAGAAAAATCTGAGGGATCTATAAAACAAGGTTGTCCAAATATAGGGTGTGTTGGTTAAGATATGTAAATCAATTTACCAGAGATTAATTATTTACTACATAAAATAATGTCTTGGTTTGTAGAAATGAAAACATCCAAGTATTTAGTACCATTATAGGAAATAAACCCCACAAAACGTGGTTGTAAATGCATATATTTTGACCGTGTTAAACATGTTTTATTAAATATTTTATTCTTATGTAATAAATTTTTCCATATTTATAATTTTTTTATATAACTATGAAATCAAAATGATAATATTTTAAAAATGTATCTTAACATATCACTATATAAAATCCCCCAAAACATTGGTCTCTTAATATAATATCAAAATCCCTCAACTGTATCATATTGAATATTTATGATAATGACAATTGGAATCGCATATTTCATGTGAAATAATTTAGAGAGAAAGTATATCACCTTATAAGTAAAATCTTATCATTAGTAGAAAACAATATATAATCTAAATAAATAATGTTTCTCAAGATAAATATAATGTAACTAACACATTAATTTCATGATTTAGATAATACATGTCACAAAGAGTCTCATAACCTAAGGAAATAGTGGTTTAATATGTTTTTTATTAGCTACATAACCATTTTATTTTAAAACACATGTAATCATTACTCCATAATTGGAATCCTCTAGAGAATGTTTTTTACATATTACAAGACATAATCATCATTATATACTTGGGAATGGAAACATAATAAATGTGTGATCACAGATGCTTAGTAAGACGAAAAAACATATCATAATGTGTCATATCATAATCATGAAGGATAATGTGACGAGATGATAAATATCTTATTCAAAGAGTACAAGACCATAAATGATATTCATAAAACATGATACAAAAACATAATATCATAAATTTGATCATTATATAAGAATAAAAGTTTCTATATATTTCTAAAATACATATCAATAATGATAAAACATTTGATCATAAAATAAGAGTGTGGAGTAAAGTAAAAATAAGGTGTAGTATAAACACATGGCATATCAGGAAAGGGAGAAATATCTTGTAAATGTGGAATAAGATGATAAAAAATTGTAAATATAGATTAATTATAATAATAGTAAAACCTTTGTGAGAAGACTCATTATGTTTACACTAATGTGAACAGACTCATTATGTACACACCTAAAAATGTGGGCAAACTCATTATTCCCACACTGGTGAAAATATACTCATTTTTTCCATTCCTTACTACGTCAATAGATACCCACATAAATTATTTCATTGAAAGGGTGATATAGGATCTCATCCATTATTATCCTTAAATATGTGTGAAATGTAAAATCAATCAGCATCATATCATAATGAAACAATTGAAAAGGAATGGGTTTATTAAACTTTAAAAAAACATCACATGAAATAAAAAATAAAAATAAAAGGATATTCAAATAGAAATTTACATAAGGAATCATATCTTAATAACATATGTCTGCTGATCAAAACAACTCTTAATGAGATATAAACCATAGAGGAAATATATAAGTGAAAATAAAAAAGTTATCAAAGAAAATTTTAAATACTATTATGAAAAGATGAAGAGATAATGAATTTCAAAAAAATTGATAAGGGAAAGAGAAAAAGTTTTAAAACCATATTATAATGATTTCCAAATAAAGTATCCTTAAAATTATACAAAAATAATAATCTCATAAATTGGGTTTTGGTGAATAATGAAAAAGAATGTCATTATTGTGTTTTTTGTCCATTTAAAAGCAAACCATATATCTAAGAAACATTAATTGAACTTCATATCATAAAACAATAAAAATGAATATATATATAAGGAATATTAATGAAAAATATTATATAGATTTATTTAAAGAAAACAATTTTGATAGGAAAAACTATGACATGGAAGAAAAATAACCTTGGGTAAGAATGAGAGTTATTTATAACAACAAGATACATTTATTTAAGATTTTTTAAAGATAAGTTATTATTAATAATGAAAAATATTTTCCCAAGATAATAAAAGGAAATAAAATATAAATTAGGTTAGTTGAAGGATATAATAAAGTCTGAAATTTGTATCTAAGTATGAAAGACAATGATCAAATGAATCAAAAGTTGAGTTTATGGAATCCCTGTAGTATTGGTAATGTAAGAATAAAAATAGATTGAGAAGATGATCATAAAATGGAAGTAAAAATATTATGAAATGTAATATATTATTATATGAAAAATAAACATGGTAGTGAATACACCATAAAAATAAATTATAGGATGTAATATGAGAAATGTCCCATAGAGTCCAAAATGAGACAAAGAAACACTTACCTCGAATTTAGGCTTATTTTATCACAATATATCCTCCTATATAACAAACATAACCTTATAAATCACTTATTTTAGAACATTATTCATATCAATAAAATTTATGAAATTTATTTAAAATTATTCTGTACCTGTAAATTAATTTGTATTATCTATTTTCAATATCGAGTGTGAGTAATCTTGATCATTTTGAACTAGTTTTGAAATATTGGTGTTGTTTTTAATTCCTCTACAAAATTTCATTATTAGAATATCATAAAAGGTACTATAATTTATGTTTTACTTCATAATCATAAAATTTCATTTTTAAGAGTGTTTTAGTTATGGTTATAATGATAACCATATTGATGGCACAATGTTGATTATCTGGGTAGAGGAGTTAGATTTTGAAGGCCAGATGATGAAAGGGATATTAAAGAGGTTGAATAATACAATGGTTGATCATCTCACTTAATTGAAGGACCAATGGATTTCTTCTTTCATGGATGGATAATATAGGCCAATTATCTGACTTATTCAAGACCAAACATGACTTTTAAATCTTGTCCTACATGGTTGCATGAATTTTATAATCCTTGCCCATATAAAAAGCTCTAGAATGGAATATTTGAACACTAAATTCATATCCAATGGACTAAGAACTCAAATTAAAATCCAATGGGGGTATAGTTGGAATTTCTTGGGTTACATTTCCAAAAATTATTTAATAAGTATTATGTTTTTAACTTTAAAGTAGAAAATTGGGTTTAGCCTTTCTTACAATGGGGTATTAGACCCTATACTATTGTATCACCCATTGGATATAAACATGCATCCCCATATAACTTTTATATAATTAAATATTATAAAAGAGTGTTTACACTTTTTTTCAATTTGTTTTGTGAGCATCGTTCTAGTTTTTCCCATTCCTCTTCTGAATTCTTGCCTTGTCAATCGTTAAGTTCGATTGGTGATCCAAGATAAAAAATACACCAATTACATGACTCAACCAAAGTTCATTTTTTATGTGTATTTGACATCACATCCCTCTCTTGAGTTTGTTCTCTAAGTAGTATGTCACACTCTTTATTTATTTGGTTGACTACTTGAATCAACTATCCGTACCTATCGTCTTTCATGTTTCCCCAAACCATATACTTCATCAGCATCCCTATTCTATGAAAATTGTGCCACCCCAAGCATCTGGAATCAGTTGGTATTAGATCTATAGTTAACATGGTGGTCATACATCCCATCATTTATAATAATTTTATCCATTACCCTTATTATCATAACATATTATCCCCTTTGAAAAAATAAATTAAAACCTGAAAAATTGGTCTATGTTGTACAATATTGAAATATCTTACATTGATAAAATTATTTATCCCTATTCTTTTCACTTTTAATTCATTGTACATGATTTTTATCTAATAAAATAAAATTCTCTCATCTCGTCAATTTTTTTTAAACTAAGAACATAATTTCATTAAGATATTTAAAAAAACTCATCTTACATTTCGGTAATCGTATTGTTCTTTAAAACACTAAGAAAAAATATTTTAGGTGGATTTGAAAACCCCCATAAGAAAAAAGAGAGGATATTAATACTTATTCTTCATGATTTACATTATTAGCACTTTTAATTTCCATGCATCAATTTCTCCATTATTTCACACCGTCTCCATATCATATTTGGATCATATTATTTTTAATTTTTCTTTCCTTTAATAATTGGTTAAACCCCCTTTATTAAACCTTACCACAAGTTTCTACCAAATACGCATATTTTCTACCCTATTTTCAATGACCTACGATTTTTATAACCCTTTTACCACTCAAACATGATATGTTAAACCATACCCTAACACAATCTAGATTTATGAAGGATTTGTCGCATGTGACTACCCCAAACATGGTAATAGGTTTAATAAGAACATGGTATATTAATTGAGTGTAGAGAGTGGGTATAAATAATAAAAAATACTCATGAATAAGTATCTTGTGTCTTTTAGTGTATATATCTTGTTTGGGTGAGTGTGTATCCATGACTGTGTATCTGTGTGTGCATGAGTTTGTAAATTTTGTGTGTGTGTGATTGTTTATATCTTGTCTGTGTATTTCTTGTATCTTCACATATGTTAGTATTTTTATGTATCATTGTGTGTGTTTCTCGCAATGTGTGTTTCTGTTTGGGTTACATATCATGGAAGAAGATCTCGAGAATATATTTTGTAATACTAGAAATGAAGGAATTTTATGTATATCTCTGGCACTAGAATCTATGCCCCTCCAAATTTAAGGTTTGTTCATCTATTTTGAGAATTTTCTTGATATAAATTTGGAGGTAATATATGAGAGGATTAATAAACTAAAGAATAAACCAAGACTGAGAATGATATCTTATAACTCATGGGGTACTATGATACTACATCGCACCCACATCTTGGAGGATGATATGGAAAACATTGATGGTGATTTCGAGGATGTCCAATAAAGGAGGAGATTGTACCAACAACCTATTGGAGGCAAAATGAGACCACATGAAGATGAAATACTTGTAAGGATCAAGGTCAAGGTCCTTTTTCTAGGGTAAAAGTGATCAATAATAACACCTGGAGTGAGATGTGGAGATCGAGTAGGTTTCTTCATGACATGAATCTTCTGAAGATAAAAACTTATAACTTATATCCATTAAATTTTCTAAATATTTTTTAATTTTTTGAGATCAAATAAAAAATGACAGGTCTAGATATGGTGGATGCCCCATTATAACCTAGGATGACATTAAGGTTTCCATGAGAAATGGGTTCTTTTAGCCACACTAAAATAGATATATCAATAAAAATTCAAATCCTCCCCCAATTGAGTAAGAGGGTTGAATATTACTGCAAGGATATTTAAATTTCGATGATCTGAAAAAAAAATAAGGAGGATCTGGACGCAACCATGGCATATTTTCTACCGAATCTCAATTGGGAGATTTATGATCAAGTGGAGATGTACCGCCATATGAAGATATAATATATGGTCCACAAATATATTGAATAATATAAAAAAGAGTTTCATAATAAGGGACTGCACTATCCATCTGACTCCATATAGAAATTCAAAGAACAAAATTGGAGAACCATCAATGGGAAAATGGGTAATTGTTCAAAAAAGTGACAATGTAGTTCTTCCACATAATAAATTTACTATTAAGACTAACCAAATAATGAGTCAAAATATTAAGTGTTTTAAATGTCAAGGAAGGGGTCAAATTTCTAATGAATGACTAAAATGACACACCACGACCATAAAGGATAAGCGACACAACATTATTCCATACATTATTTAATATCTATGGGATGGTATGTAGTTTTATTATTGATAGAGTAAGTTATATCAATGCGGTGATCACTGAGTTAGGGAAGAAGTTGGTCCTCATGAATTTAAAGCTCCAATATTCATACCATATTAAGTGGTTGAATGGTTGTGGAGATATGAAAGTCACTAAATATTTGAATGTCTTATTCACCATTAGGAATTATAGTAATGGGTTAATATGTGATTTAGTGCCTATTAATGCATTCCACTTACTTCTAGGTCATCCATGGAAATATGATTGGTGTGTGAAACATTATGCTTCTCTAAAAAACCATTATTTTATACTATGAGGGTAACCTATAACCCGCATCCCAATGTCCAATAAATTTTAAAGATCAAATTTTGAGATCAAATAAAAAAAATGAGTGATGAGGGAAAAAAGAGAAAATAAAGAAAGCGAGAATGAGGGGGAAAGTGAAAATGAGATAATAAAATAAATGGATAGAAAAGATAAATAATAAGGGGAAATAGATTTTATAGGAGAGAAAAGTGAGATGTTGGAAAAATAGTGACTTTAATAAGGTTTTGATTTCATAAAAAACCTTCTAGTATATATGTAAAAATAGGTTATGTTGAACACTAATAACATAACATATCCTTTTCCACATGTTATTGAGTCCTTGTTGTAGGAATTTGATGATGTGTTTCTTAAAGATGTACCACCTAGTTTTCATCCTTTTAATGAATTGAGAATCAAATTGACCTTATGCAAATAATGTCACTAATGAACCACCCTACATATCTCACCAACCCAAAAAAAATACAAGAGCAATTCAATGGTAATTTCAATAATTATTGGATGTGGTCAATATCAGAGAGATACATAGTCTCTGTATAGTACTGATGCTTTTGTTTCCCAATAAGGAAAAAACATGGAGAATGTTCATTGAATATAGATTCATAAATAAAATCATAGTCAAGTATCACCATCCTATCCCTAGGTTAGATGATATGCTATATGAGTAAAATGGATCTAGTATTTTCTCAAAAATTTATTTAATAAGTGGATACCTAAAAAATAGGATAAAAGACGGAAATGAGAGAAAAATTAAATTTAAGATGAAACATGGGACTTTATTAATGGTTAGTCATTCCCTTTGGTCTCACCAATGCACCTAGAACATTTATGATGTTAATGATTCACGTCTTACAAGGATATATTGGAAAAGTTGTGGTAGTTTACTTTGATGATATTTTGGTGTATAATAATAGTTTACAAGAACATGTAGATCACATAAGAAAATTCCTAGAGTTGTTAAGAAATGAAATTTTTTTAGAAGCATTAAAAATTGTTAGTTTTGATTCAATAAATTTATTTTTCATGAATTTTTTGTATGTGGTGATGAAGATAATATATATATTTTAAAAATCAAGGTAATTCAAAAGTGAATGAATCCCACTTATTTCAAACATTTAAAAAATTTAAATGGTATTTATAGTTTTTAAAAAATATTTTTGAAGGACTTCAACACTCTAGAATCATTGTTGAATGAGTTTAAAAAGAATAATTTTCTATTAAAATGGGTGAAAACTCAAAAAAATGATTTCCAAGAACTCAAAAAGAGACTCACCCATGAACCCCTTAATTATTTCATATAATTCCGTATGACCATTGTAATTGAATTTGATGCAAGTGGAATTATAATAGGGGGAGTAATCATGCAAAAATGTAAGATTGTTTCTTCCTTCAATGATAAGTTATATGGATCAAATCTAAATTATGCTACATATGATAAGAGTTATATAAATTATTTAGAGTACTAGAAACATGGAAAAGTTTGATTTTTCCTAATGAATTTGTGATCCATTCTTATCATGAGGATCTTAAATACTATAGGATCTTACATAAACAAAATATGACAAATAATAGATGGCTATAATTCATTGAATAATTTTCATATGCCATTGAGAATTCAAAAAGTTAATGAAAATACTATGGTAGTTTCACTTTCATGAAGATATTATATTTTATCCTTTATGGATTCTAAACTCATTAGATTTGAATATATTAAGGATTTATAGGACACTTTTAGCAATGTTGTTGAACGTTATAGTTCTTTTAAAACTGTATTTATTTGGTTAATTTTCTATTTACACGATGGTTTGTTATTTTGAATTGTTATGCTTTGTATTCCCAATTTTCCTATAAATTTACTTTTACTAAATGATTCAAATTATAATCTTTTAATCAGAATTTTTTTTGTTTAAAAATCTATAAGTTTTCTTAGTGAGAATTTTTATTAGCCTGGTATGTCTAAATATGTAGAAAAATTTCCGTGAAAGTGCATTATTTCCCCTAAAGACAAATATAAATTGAACCCACATGGATTATATCTTCCTCTCTCGATCCCCAATAGCCATTGGCAGGAAATATTAATAGAAATTATTGTGGTATTACCATAGACCAAGAGGGGGTTAAATTCATTTTTTTATATTGTATCAGTTTTATAAAATGGATCATTTTATTCCTTATCAAAAAAATATATTATCCCACTAATATTGAAACACTTTTCTTTCAGGAAGTTGTCAAACTCCAAGGAATTCCTATGAAGATTTTGTAATATTGAGACAAAAAAATCCCTAGTTACTTTTGGAATACCTTGTGGAGAAAACTAGATATGATGTTACTATTATCTACTACATATCATCTACAAACCAATGGGGAAGTAGAGGTGGTGAATCAAACACTATCATATTTTGTGTGGAAAATTTTAATGAAGAACCTTAAAAATTGGAAGGATTATTTTCCACATATGGAATTTGCATATAATCGGGCCAAGCATTCAACTACTCAATATTATTAATTTGAAATTGTTTATTGATTTAATAGAATTTAACCTATTAATCCAGTTATTTCACTTATGAAATAATCAATTAATATGGATGCTAAAGGTTTTGTGGAATTAATCAATTAACTTTATTAAAGGGAAAGGAAACATCTTGAGTTAATGAACAAGAAATACATTTATCATCAAAACAAGGGTAACATGCAAGTGTTTTTCGAACCAAGTGACTTGTTTTGTATTCATATGCAAAAGGAAATATTTAACAATAAGACGAAATCAAAACTCATTCCATGATGAGATTGACCTATTTGAGTGCTCCAGAATATTGACAACAATTCGTATAAGGTAGATTTTCCCGATGAGTTTGGGGTAACTGGTGCTTTCAATGTTTTGTATCTTTCAGGTGTAGAGGTTGAAGAGCATAGGATGACTTCTTTTCAAGAGGGGGAAGATGATGAGAACCATTTTGATGAAACAAATTCAATTACCATGGTTTAGGAATTGGATTTGAAAGGCACGATGACACGAGGGAAATTAAAGATATTGAATGTAATAATGGGAACTCATCTCACTCCATTAAAGTCCCAATGGATCTCACCATGCATGTATATAGAAAATGGTCTTATTATCCTACCTATTCAAGACAAAACATGATGTTTAAAGCTTATCCTAATTGGTTTCCTGAATTTTGGAAACCTTTCCCATTTAGAGAATTCTATAATGTCATTTTTTTACACCAATGTATAATCTGGTTGGCTAGGCACACAAATTCAAATCTTGTGGGATATTGTTAGAAAGACATGTTTTACTATTCCAAAAAGTATATAGTAGAAATTATCTTTTTTAATTTAAGGGAATAAAGTAGGTTTCCTTTAATACTATGGGGTATTAGACCCTTGACTATTGAATCACCCATTGGTTATAAATATCCAACCTCGTGGGACTTGCATGACATTCATGACTATAATAAAGAGTTTATTCTTTGTTTATATCCATTGTGTGAGAATTTTTTTTTGGATTTTTCCCTTGTTCTTGTTCATTTGTTCCTTTTCAATCTACAAGTTTGAATGTTGATCCAAAATCACCATTCCCTCTATTCCATGCCTCAACCCAATTGAATTTTTATTTGGATTGTCCATCGCATTCCTCCCTTGAGTAATGTTTCTAAGTAGTAGGTGACAATCCTTACAGTTTTGATCGACTACTTCCATCCAATATCCATACCCATTATTTTTTATTTATCCCAAAACTGCATACATCATTCTTAGTACTACACTATGATGATTGGTTCACCCTGAGCACCTCACATCATGTTTTCATTGACTAAATTGGGGACAAACATGTTTTAGAGATTTTTAACAAATGAATGATTTTATCTTAATTAACGAGTTTCATATTAATTTTAAAATTCATGAATAAATTTAAGATTATTATTTACATATTAATATAAAATATAACCAATAATTAATTTCTCCTAGTCATGTATGATATTATGTTATATTATTATTATAGAAGGTTGTTAGACCAACCCAAACTTGAGCATATCATAATTAATGGATGATTATGATTATGAAAGTGGTTTGTTTTTTAATAATATAATTATTAAATAAGAATATTTATATTATTTAGATAACATTAAATTAGTGAATCATAATTGAATATGTTTTAATAAATAATAATGAAACTGGACAAAAAAATAGATATGTTACTTTGTAGAGGTGGTAGTCTTCACAATGCATGATTAACGTTTTCATTTCATTAAGAATGAGTGGGACCAAAGGTAATATAATTTTTTTATTAATAATAAATGTTTTATTAAAAAATTTATATTTTTTTCAATTTCAAACTTAATATTAATGAATTTAGGTAGGGACAAAAATTATAAGTCCTTACTTTATTGAGGCGGTAGTCCATATAACACAATAATGGAGGTTTTATTTTCTTTAATGGAAAATGGTAAATTTGGTCAATAATAATTCAATTATAACAATAAAATATATTAAAAAACAATATTTATTTCATTGTATAGTAATTATATAATTATATTTTAGAATTTATAATAGAATGTAATGTATGTTAAGAAAAAAATGATTACTCACATTTAAATCGTTGTGTTTTCCTTATAGGATTACTTGGAAATAGAGATCTTAAGGTAATATCTTGTTACCATAGTATCATTGAAAAGGAATGGGATTATATATTAATTCAATGAGAATATTTTCACAAGGAAACCAAATTTATTGATTGGTCTAGCAGGTGTGGTGAATGTTCCCTTTTATAAGTGGTGAGAATGGAATTTTTGTAATGATAACCACTTAATATAAAGGGATGGTATTTTAAACATGTAAAGTGGCTCCAAAAATGGAAAATAATGGATTTTGAATTATATAATATTTATTATCCCCCAACTATTAATTTTCTCACATTTTTCAAACATATTTTTAGACCCTTATTCTTAGAATTTTAACATTTTCCATTTTTTGTTTTACCATGGTAAATAATTTTCACCAAATAATTTACTTATAATGCCTAAAACTAAAATGGAACTTATTAAATAATTTTTAAACATATATTATATATATTAAATCCATTATATTAATAAAAATTTACATTTTTAATAAAAAACAATTATCAACATTAGTGCATGTAACAGGTAGAACCCCTTTTTAAGGTTAATTTTTAAGCCTACAAATTATAGATAGAATAAAATTATCAATGAAGTGGATTTTAATTATATAAATTATTTTATAATAAAACAAATAATTTTTTTATTTAAAATAATCCAAAACCATGTTTTAAAAAAAATTATTAAAAGAAAAGACCAAAAATAGTTTCTATTGGAAAAAATTACTTAAGTTGTTAAACATATATTTTATAAAATCAAAATTGTATTTAAAATACATATATTTACTTCTTAAATAGAAATTTGACAAATGTAAAATCTTTTCAAATCTTCTAGAACATTCTTATATATTGATAATGTCTTAAAATGTATGGTCTTGTTTAGAAATCTAATTTTTTATTATTCACCTAAAAATCAATTATTCTAGAAAAATCCCAAAATTTAACCATTGTATAATAATGACACATAAAATTAATAAATAAGGTAAATTTTTTGACAAAATAATTCTTAAATCTATAAATTTATCTTTTAAATTAAAATTCAAAATACAAAGGAAAACTATTTTTATCAGAAACTGACATTTTGTAATGTTTAGTTTTTTGTAAATTATTCCATTTAAATTTATAATTTAAATAATTTTAATATATCAGTACACATATTTTAATATCGTATATTATCATAACAGAAATTTAAAAGTTGTCAATATTATTTATTATAAATTTAAACAGTTATTTGAGATATAATAATTACATATTAATTCTTTATCCCATACAACATCTTATAATTTCTTAATAATTTTCATCAAAAATTCCACATATCATTTTTGGATCGGTTTTGCATGCATATTAATCTATTTAACATAATATTTATTTAATGTAGAAATAATTCTGAAATCTTTGGGTGTTATATCCCCCATAGACAAAATAAATTGTTTCACTACAACTTTATTTACCACTAACTAATGAAAATTTATCAGCATCTCTAAAAGATAGACATGACTCGATATTTTATTTCTAGTATGGTTTCATCCGTACTTTATTTAATTAGACTAGGAAACTCGTCTTTTCCCTTATAATAATAATATAACTAATGTTTATTTTCCCTAAACATGTGACCTAACATTTTATTATTAATCTGTATCAACACATATATTATATAAATTCATTCTAAAGGGTGTTCATAATAATATTTTCATTGATGGACTATCATTGGTTGATATTAAATGTTATCTCCTTATTCCAAATAATTTTCCTGTATGTTGGTAGAACCAATACATTTTCAAAATGACATTAGATTTATTTAGAGTAAGGGTAATATGATTTGCATAAATCACTTTCTTATCAACAGACTCACAAGATAAAATAATCATACCACTAGAGGTTTTGTATTAATAATTTGACATCTAGTCATTGGGGTGATGATTTAATGTTCATATAAAATATACTATGTACAATTGAGTGGTTTGAAGAACATATAAATACAATTCTCATATTTCCTAAATGGATGATCAATGTTCTTTACTCCATGTCATTCTTAGAAATCACATCAGTATTTTTGGTCGTATAGGAATTCATTTTTTCCCTTGGTCATGGGTATTTTATATCCCTGTAATTTTTGTTATCCCTTGTATTAGAGAATTTCCTTGGATAATTCCCATGTTCCCCACATTTATGACATTTAACTATTGGTGGTACCTTGAGGTAAACAATTTTTGGTATATCCCAGATCAGGCTGACTCATAAGTAAAATAACCTGATAATACACATAGACTCAAGAATTCTTCATCATACCACAAATTATACCAACTAGTAAAGAAGGTGTGAAGTGGTATGGTGGGGAGACTATACCCTCTTTATTGGAGTGGAGCACTGAAACCCCCTAAAATTATAAAGTAAAAATATTGTATTCAATAGTGTGTATGACATGAAGAACAAAGAATATAATGAAATATAAAAACTTGAGAATTTATATTATATTTTTAATATTTTAAATAAATTTAACATATTTTATAGCTTGGAATACACACAACACTGAGTTAGATTGTGTTATACGCATGACTGAGTTTTATCGAACACCAATATATTACTTAAATATTACTAGTTAATACAATAATATATAAAATAGCCATTAAATTAGTGGTTATAAAAATTATTAAATAAATTATGAAAATATATGGTTTAATTCATTTTTTCTATTAATTATAAATTAAAATAAAAAACAATTTATTGTAAAGAATTTTTTTAATATATATATATATATATATATATAAATTTACGATCCTAGAATAATTGTGTCATAATAAATAAATTAATTACTATTATTTAATAAAATTAATGAAACGTATATATTATATATTCAATAAATTATTATTTACATTCATCTACTTTGTTTGATAGGAACAATATATGAATAAATCTAATTTTATGTATAATTTTTTTTCTAAATGCGGTTTCTTTGCCTTTTAATGGAGCGCCAATTTTGAAAATAAAAATTTTCACCTTGATAAACATTATTTAAAAAAAATAAACTTAATTTATTCAATGTATAATTTTAAGATTATATTACACTTAATATTTTTTATTTTTCTATGATGTTTGATTTTTTGACAAATAGTGAAAAATACTAAATTTTAATTGAAAATTGACATTTAATCTAAAGTATTTATTATGTAGAATTATATTTTTAATTTGTTTTAAATTAAAATTAGACCAATTATACATATATTAATCCAATTTAGGTCATTGTATTAATTTTTATATTGTATTTAGATATAGAAACGTAGTGATGTTTTGAACATTTTCACATTAAAAACCCATTTTCTAATCTTATCTGGGGGTTAATTTTAAATTAATTCCTACCAATTTAATGATTTTGTTTTTACAAAATGGAATAAATATTTTGATTCATTATAATTTATAATTTATTTTCATGTAAACATAGTTTTTTACAGAAAATTTTAGTGAATGTAGTTGGAATTAATTACAATGACTAAGGTAAAAACAAGTTTACTTAGTGGTTAAACATAGAGTATAAGGTGTTTAAATTACCCTAAATTTGTTTGAATCCTAATTAATAGAAATATTTCATCATTAAACCTTAATTTATATTTTTTTTTGTTTTGGAGGACTCATGGTAGGTAAAAACATGGGTATCACTCTATTCTTTTGAAAAATTTCAAGTGTGTCCTCTCCCCCACTTATAAAAGGCCTATACCCTCCCCCCCTTATTCACACATATAAAACCAGTTTGGTTCAGTTAAAATCTACCCAAATAAACTCCAAAAATCCTTAAAATTCTCATAGAATATTTTTTGTAAATAAATCAAACCAAATATGTCTTTTGGTATAAACTAAACAGAGTTACCCAAAGAACAGGTCATATTATTCAAAGAAATTTTGTTTTATTTGTTTATCCAATCCTAAAATTCTTCTTATATATTTATTATATAATAAAATCAGAATATTGTATGTAATTATATTTTTTATTTTAATTTTATGACCTATACTTTCACACACTTCCACAAAATGGGATACGCAATCATCGTTTGTGAGTATGGTGGACTACCACCTCACAAACCGATGACGTTTGTTCTTCCATTTCCACCTTTCATGTTTGGGAATAATTTTGGGTTTATAGTTTACATATATGATATATATGATATTTATAATATGTATATTTTTTTTGAAATTACTATATAACTCATATCTTCATGATTTTTAGTTTGTGGTAATATGATAACATTATTTGTGGATGTGTGGACTACCGCCACCTCAAAGCAATGTGATTCTTTCACGCATTCCATGGAATATATTAAGGAAGGTTTTAATAAAAATATGTAATATATATGACATAAATATGATACTGTTATAATAATATACATTTATATTTCATTTACATTTCTTTCATTTATACAATAAGAAAATGGAAACACCATGCATGTGTACGTACGACCTACCGTCTCCATGAATAGAAAATTTAACTTTATATTAATAAATATTATGGATTAATCTAAATAAATACATAAAGAGTTTATATTATTTTTAAATAATGGTTAAAATTATGAATATTATGACATCATGATCGACATAATAGGATAAAAAAACAAGCCAAAACATACTCGAAAAACTAAGAGGTTAACACCCCAAACAGTTAAAATAATGAAATATTATTAACAAATGGGTAATAATATATTTATAATAAGATAATATATGATATTATAAATATGTTTTTGGTTTTTTTATAAGTTACTAAAATTATTAAAACTATTATAACGAATTTGAACGATGGTTTAACCAAAAGTAAGTGTAAGTTAATGTATTTTGTCTCAATTTACATTCTATTGAGAATTATTTGTCAATATTCACCAGTTCAATATGGTGTATATTATAAACATGAAATGAAATATCATGATTAATTCATTATTCAGTTAATTTTAAGTTCCAATTTAAATTATTTAATCTAATGGGATTTTAATTATAAGTTAGTTAGTTGTAATGAATTGTATAACACAATTGTGTTATATTGGGTTATATTACTTCCTTGTTGTCATTAATATTTTAAAATAGTCTATGTAATGAATTTTAGTATCAATTTTTATATTTCAATAGGTTATATTTTTATTTATAGTTGATACAAATGATCTATTCATTGGTCGATTCTAACTTATTTTCTTTTTAAGGGTTTACATCACAATCCCATTTTATTCGGGATTATTTAAACATGAATTTACATTAAATGAAATTATTATATAATTGTTCAATAAACCTTTTAATTTTATTATAATCTATATATTAATGATCATTTTCAATTAATAGTATCATTTTCCCACTCTTTCATACTTAAAATTTTTTAGTAAAACCATAATTTATTTCTCTCTTCAGTCGGGAATCTGTTTTATTTTAAAACTATGTTTTCTAAAAGTATTTTAAAAATTATTTTTAACCTTTTAAAAAAATTGAAATAATTTTAAAAATTTTTAAACTTAAAAAAATTCAAAAAAATATTTTTTCATTTTCAAAAAAAAATCCCTTTTGTATTTTATATTAAAATGTGAACAAAATCTTTGTTTTTTAACATGCACAGTATATACAAAATTCCCCAGTATCATGACCACTCAATGATATCAACTTAAATTAATATTTTATGATGTTTTTTTCAAATAAAATGGTTTTAAATGGTATTTACCATTTTTTAATTTTTCGTTCAAAATGAAAAGGATGTTTTCTTCAAGAATGTTTTTTTAATATCTTTTTATGGTATTTATATTCATCAATGGAAAAAACCCTCTATTCCTACTCAAATGGTTAAATGTTATATTGATACCATACTTATTATTTATCTCTATGGTTTATGGTCATTTTGACTAAGTAAATTATTGTCATTCACTTCCTTGATCCATTTATGTAGTCAATAAATTTTCTTTAGAATGTTCCCTTTTCTGTAATAGTTAAACATTAAAATTTTCCTTATTATCCATATCATTTATTATGGATATATTTGTTGTTTAAAACATATAACATTTCTTTTACATGAAATGTTTATATTGAAATTCATTTGATTGATTTGGGAAATATTGATAAATTTGTATCATTTACTCAATACGGATACTTAATGATAAGGAACATTGTTCATAATGCAATTGATTATTGGATATAAGAGGAAATATTTGGATTAGAAATACATGGGTTGGGGACCATTGGAAATAATCCCCTCAATGCATCGATAGTCTTATAAGACCAAATTATTTGTAAAAAACACCCTTATAGTTTTTTTCCAAGCTAAATCATATGGATTTCTACCCACATAGTTAAAAAATCTTGATAATGGGTTCTAACAGTATAATGGTTCTTGTTCCAGAAACATTATTTCTAATAATTAAAAATTTCAATCATTCTGGTTATTATTATCTAGAGAATTGTCACTAAAAAATTCTATAGATGCATTTTATTCTTAGTTAATTTATTAAATGGATTATGTCTTTAGTTATTTTTATTTCCCCATAAATTATTACTTATACAATTGTTTAAATTACATGTGTGTTCAGTTATTTACCTTTCCATATTTTTTACCATTTCCTTCTCATTTTATTGATTATATGGCACCTGTGTTATGTTATTTACCTTCCCATATTGATTATTCTCATTGATTCATTATTATTTCCATTATACATAAACCTTAATAAGTATTTGAGATCACCCTTACATTGTTTCGTTTCCCTTGTATTCCATGAAATTTACTATAGCTGTTATGAAGATATTCTCTAGAATGAATAATGTTATTCACAAAATATTAAAGATAAAATATAATTTAATCTATGAATTCCAAATATAATGTATGAATCGTTTCTGTATCTAGTTATCCAAGACTACTTATGTATTTAATCCTTCAAGATTTTATCCATTATTATTATTCCAATGTAATGGTATCACGCACCATCTATGGGATTATTGGGTAAGGTCTCTACAGTTTGTTTCAAAGGATGTTTAGTATAAACCATGGAAACTAGATTTAGGAAAACTTATATTACAGAAAATAACCTTAAGATAGACTTTAAGGATTACCAAATAATTATATATGACTTAATTACCTTAATTTTTATGGATACCATCATGAGACTATGAGATTAAGGTTGATCATAATTTCTAATTGTAATGGCCCAGACCCTCTTGGTCCATTACCTTTCAAAATGTCTGGTGACTGGTGAATCATCGAGACCATTAGTGACTCATTAAAGTGTTTTTAAAAATCTCGGTCCCACTAAACTGTTCGGCCTAAATGGTGGAACCATGATGGTCGCACCATCACAGTCTCATGGTCATGGTCTCACACCGAAACAATGGAACTGAAATGGTGACACCATTATGGTGTCTCACTAAATGGTGTCCCACCCCTGGTCAATTTCTTTCCCAGTTTCCCTATTTTTTCCACTTCCTCCTAGTTAATGTATCTTTCGATGTAAATGTTTTTTAATACCATTTTTAAGCCATTAAAATCCATTTAAATATGTTTTAAACCCCCAAGAGTCGAACGACCCTTTAGTTACCAAAACATGTGGCCTTTTTCTTCGGTGTCACACCTTTCCCCGTGCTTTCCATCTTCACCCTTATTACTTATTTTTCTCTGTTTAGAAGATATATATTAACTCATAGCCATTATATCCACCAACTCTAAGGATATTTAATAAATAAAAATTAATCTCGACATGTGAAACTTCCTAACTACGTGGTCAAGCCACGATTTGACTTCATATACTTTGAACTCATCTCTCGGATTTTAGGATCGGGCCTATTCTAAAGCCTAGATCCTTTCTTCATAATTCCTTTTCCATTCTCTGAGTACACCTAAAACTTTCATTGGAGAAAAATTGTGCAGCCTTGCTGGAGCTCTCTCTGTTCATCCTTGAAGCCATTGAGTTTTCCTTTCCAAAAAGTCACGCATCCCCACTTCTTGATGTGAGGATAAAACTTAGATCCTTTATCATCCAAGTGGGGTTTTCCTTCATCTGCCATTATGGTGTATCATGCAGGGAAGGTGTGATAATATTTCCCTTAGGATATAGATGAAACTACACATTAATGAAGATAATAAACAGACATTTAAAGAATGAAGGGGTATGAATGAAGATGATGTTTTTGTATTCTATTATCTTTTTCTTTATGTTGTGAATTGTATGGGATTATTCCCACTAAAAATAGTGGTCATTAGCGGTCCTTTATTTCTTACTAATGATCCTCTATTTTCTAGATAATCCTGTGATAGAATGGATGTAACATGGAAATAGGTTAATCACGTAAACTCAGTTGATTAAATGGATTCCCAATAAATAGCAATACTTGTGTGATAACTAAGATTCACCAAATGGAAAGAAGAAACTTGATAAATGGTGTGGTAAAATCTGAAAATTTTCTTGCTCTATTCTACTAATAATCATTGTTTTTCTGATTGATACTTGTGGGGTGACATGGATTGGGATGGGATATCTTGTTGTTCAATTGTTGGTTGGGGATCTGAGGTTGTGTGGGGCTGTATGTTGGGTCTTGGTTTGGTTCTCGTACTTCAATGGATCTCACAGATCCCTTTTTGTTGGGACTTTACAAGATCACTGGGGGTTAATGCTTAAATTGATACATGATTGTATTCATTTAGTTTTTGTCTTATTTTGTGGCTATTCCTGTTAACATTCCGATAGTGAAATAATATTTAAATATAATCACTTGAAAATGATAATGAGAATGGGTAAAAATGTGGATTGTTTACCATAAATGTGTTGTGCTCTGGTTTTGGTTGTTGTGTGTTTGTTTAGGTAGGGATATTAATGAGAGTGGTTGTTTATGGTATGCTTTTGAAACTCTTAGGCTGGTATGAGTGTCTGTTTAACTATATGTATAAATTTAGTTCTTGTGCTTCTTATTATCACCCTACCCATGTGTCGAAATTCATAACAAACACCCCCATTTCAAGGGGGAGGGTGTTTTTTCCAATATTTCAATGAGTGGTTGTTTATTAGATCATTTATGCTCCCTATCCCAGGTAGCCCAAGACACTCTGGGCAGGCTGTGATGGCCTACGGATTGTTATGTCCCAAGACTTTTCGGGAAGGGTGTGTTGTAGTGGTTGGACCAGGTGTGTGCAAGTAGGTTTGTTTCCCAAGTGTCTTCGAGATGAGGCCCTGGTGTTTTCGGGAAAGACAATGGTTGTTCTGGCCTATGTGTCTTCGAGCATGGTAGTGGTTATGGTGGCCTAGGTGTTTGCGGCCATAGTTATGTGTGACTGTGGTGGCCCAAGTGTGTGTGGGCGGGATGCGTGATGATGGCCCATATGGTTGTTGTTGGGGAAGTAGTGGGACATTGTGGGGGATGTATGATTCCTAGGATTTCCTAAATAACCGATGGAAAAGTGATGTGGGATACCCAAATATCGATGTTCTATTACTATTACTTTACCTAACATGAGTTATTTGGGGAGTTTACGTTGGTGATGATGGGTGGATAGTTTCCTTTCTATGTGTTTTGGTTATCTCTATTTCTCATTGGGAATTATAATGCCTCCCCACTTGTGCACAAGAGATTTTGGTTTTTCCTACTGTGTATAACTGTATACTCCCCATATGTTTATAAAACATCTTTCAGGTTTCTAGGGGGACCTTATGGACCATGTATGACCTTACTAGGTCCAGCTTCAGGAGTTTCATCTGCTTTTATTTCTTTTGGTACTTTTCATCAGAGTTTTTTTGTAACTGGAATCAATTTAATTTTGAACATGCATATGGGAGTGGATTTTTGGATTTACTTTTACTCGTAGTTTTTGGAGTTGTTTGTGATTTACTGACTTATCTCTTGATCCTATTAAATAAAAAGGGTAATGACTTGGATTTTATGTGAGATTATATAACTTTGGTGCTAGTCTCAAATTAGGGGCCTATTGAAGGTGGGACTTGGGGGTCATTATCTCTCCTTCCACATGAAGAAGTAAGGGTCTAGTAGTTTATTGTCCCTTTCCTCATCTTAGTGAAGGTGATTTGTGATAGAATTCTCTCAAAGTATGATGGTTGAGAGATAGGATGTTGTTTAGGGTTAGGTATATTGAGGATTTCATATGATGGTTGGGAAATATTGTTAGGAAATCTTGGTGTGTGAAATAGGCCATGGAAGAATGGCTAGCACATGGGATTTTAACCCCCCCCCCCCCCCCCGTGATCTAATGCAAGGACTCTAGGCCTACTGAATTACCAATTGAGGCTATACTAATTTCAAGTTAGAGGCCCTATGAAATATACATATATCAAGATTACATGTGTTCTTGTGTGTATTGGGTGTTTTGTGAAATTCAAAATGAATAAAAAGTTTAACAAAAAATTAAAATAAATATTCTACGGTACTCAGGAATAAGAATTCCTTGTTTACCTTGTAGTTATGGAACCCAAAGGATGTCCATGAGTAGTGCGGGAGATCGAGGCCTCAGAGGCTAATTTGGACGATCTGCATAGGACTGATCAAGAGGAAGAGGACAACCAGTGGAAGAAGTCACTTGGTGCCATTCAGTGGAGGACCCATGGGAAGTATGAGGACAGTGTCCCAGGCATGGAGACAGAGAGATGGATTGCGGAGATGGTGATAGCTTTAAGATTGATCTAGGATACATCTAAGTACATGGTTCCTCTAGTTATGATATTGATGTGGGGAGTGTCGCATCATTGGTGGATGCTCTATCTCTAGGATAAAATGGAAACTGAGGATTCATGGATCGGCATCGAGAGGGAGTTCAGGGTAGAATTCCTTTCTTCCACAATGAAGGCTGATAAGATGTTGGAGATACTCTCTCTCTCTAGAAGGGGAGTATGTCAGTAAGGTATTTGGGGATCATGTTCAAATATATATATTTTTTTCTCTGAACCTCTTCTTGGATGAGGAGTCGCATGCAAGGCGCCTAGAGGAGGCACTCCGACCTTCTCTCCAGTATGTTGTTACTCTCGTTACTCTACCAATATTATTGAAGTATTCGAAGAAGGATGAACTGGTAGAGAGGATACACACGCAAGGAGGTTTTCTACAAGATGTGAGCCAGTTGATCTCATCAAAGGGAAAGGCCGTTAGCAGTAGGCCTCCAGCCTGAGGACCATCCAGGTTTTGACCGGCAAGGAAAAGTCCCAAACAGTTCCAGTTTCGATCTCCGGATCCTCACCCTTTCTCTATGAACCTTGGACCAAGGTTCTTTATCTGTATCATCTGTGGGAATATTTGGAATTAGTTCCCAGACCAAGTGCAGTACAATGGTGGGGGTAGGTTCAGTTCCCACCTCAGCAGCAGCAGTTTCCCGCTAGACATTTTCAGGAGCAGCAAGGGTAGCGAGCTCCCGCTCAACCGAGGGAGGACGTTGCTGGTGGAGGATGAACACAGGGAGATCCTCAAGGACCTTGACGATGGAATGGTTATTTAGGTGTTTGATAGACAAGGGGAAAGTAAATTTGACGTGGAAATTTACACACCATGGATGTAGCAGTTCCATCAGGGCTGGAGGTTGTTCGAGGTACGATCATCTTGTTTAGCACTTTTGCATGTGCCTTGTTTGATTCCGGACATTTTCACTCATTTTTTGAACTAGGTATAGCCCAAGAATTGGGCCTAGATGTAGAGAGACTCTCAATTCCCCTGGGGTTAAGTACACAAGTTTAAGATCAGACTATCTTGTTTGATGTTTGTCAATGATGAAGACTGATGCTAGCACTGTATCAGTCCAGTGGGGATCCCTTTCTACTAAAAATACAGCCATACGATGTCAACCTAGAAATCGACTTTATTTTTTCCATACACACTATTATCAACTACTTCCAAAGGGTTCTGTTCTTAGATATGGTCAGCCATCATGTAACTTTCATTGGTGAGCAAGGTTTACAGGAGGGCAGTCAACGAGTGGAGCCCCTTCTTTCCATGTTAGATGAGATTTCAGTGGTGTCGGTAGACACATAGATGGTGGATTTCTTGGAGATCATCAGTGAGTTCTTGGATGTATTTCTTAGAGAGGTGGTGACTCTACCCCCTCGGCATGATATTGAGTTCTGGATAGACTTGAAACCCAGTGCCTTCCAAATTCGACCTTTCCCTATCAGATGTCACCTTATGAGTTGCAGGAGTTCTGGATCTAGGTTGATGAGAAGATGAAGAAGGGTTCTATTCAACTGAACGCGCCTCCATGGGGAGCTCCAGTCATGATCTCAAAGAAGGAGAATAGTGGTCTTAGGCTATGTGTACAATAAAAAATATAGAATCAGGTGACGATCAATAATAGTTACCCCCCTCCCAGTGATCAACGAACCTTTTTGTCCAATTGAAGTGATCGGGTTGGTTCTCCAAGATTGACCTGTATTCGGGATATCACTAGATGATAGTGAAAGAGGGTGACATCTCGAAACTGATTATAGGTGTAGATATGGGCACTTTGAGTTTCTGTTCATGTCATTCAGCATTATGAACACACCATCCATGTTCATGAGGCTCATGAACCCCATTTTCCATGAATATCTAGAACGGTTCGTAGTTGTGCTTGTTGATGACATCTTGATCTACTCAAGATCATAGGAGGATCATGTCGAGCATCTGAGGATTGTTTTAAAAGTCCTCTAACACCACCACCTCTATGGGACATTTTCCAGGTGCAAGTTCTAAACATGAGAGGTATAGTTCCATGGACACGTGGTGTCCAAGTAGGGAATAGAAGTGGACCTGTCGAAGGTAAAAGTGATTTTTTTTTGGGAATCACCCAAAAACGTGGTAGAGGTTCATATTTTTATGGGTTTAGTAGGTTACTACTATATGTTTTTTTCCAAATTATCTTGAGTTGCAACACCTTTGATGGCCTCAACCAGAAAATACTAGGCTTTCTTTTTGAGTAAGCAGTGCTAGACGACATTCAGTTATCTGAAGGGGAAACTAGTCAGTGCCCCAGTACTGAGGTTTCTCGAGAAAGGGGTAATGTTTTAAGTGTTCTATGATGCTTCTAGTATAGTATTGTAGTGTGTGTTGATGCATTAGTGGGGAGTGTTCTCTTATGGGTCTTAGAAGTTACATCCTCATGAATGTAACTATGCCACCCATGACTTGGAGCTTGCAGTGGTTGTGTTCGTACTAAAGTTGTGATGACATTACCTCATCGAGGAACACTTATTTTTATTCACATATCACAAGTTCTTGAGGTATGTATTATCTCATCGAGACCTAAACTTTCGGTAGTGTAGGTGGATGGAGTTTCTTCTGGACTACGACTTTGAGATCTCCTAAACATCAGGAAAGGGGGACATGGTGGATAATTCCTTGAGCAGGAATTCATAGAAGGACGTGGTTCGAGAGTTAGCATATGCAAGGAAAGAAATGGAGGATTTGGATGCTTTATATCTAAGAATGAGAGTAGAGGATGGTAGAGGATGTCTATTTCAGATGATGGTACCGACATCCTTGGTACAGCAGGTGGATGAGTCTCATTGGGGGACTTGGAGGCTGATGTGATGTGCTATCATGTTAGCTAAGGAGATGCTCCAGAAGGATGGTCGGTATATGGTCAGAATCAGATGAATTTCATGTGGGATTTTTTTTTTCTTAGAGATGATGCAAGAGAGATTCTAGGTGAGTTCTATAACTCCTTCTTATAGGTACACCCAAGAGTTTCCAAGATGTGCCAAGGCTTGAGGGGTCAGTTTTGGTGTCCTGGGGTGAAGTAGGCAGTGGTAGAGTTCATGGAAGATTTCCTCATGTGTCAGCAAGTGAGGGATGAAATTCACATCTCAGGAGGATTCTTAAAGCCTTTAGATGTCCTGGAGTGGAATTGGGATGACATATTGATGGTTTTTTCATGGGAATACCAAGGGTTTAAGGAGGCTATGATGCTATCTGGTTCATGGTAGACCAGTTGATGAAATCAGCTCACTTCTTGCAAACTAAGGAGTCGAGTGTAGAGGATTCCTTAACACATAGGTATGTGGATGAGGAGGTTTGGTTTTGTGGAGTTGTGAGATCCATATTCTTGTATAGGGATTCATGGTTTACTTCATGAATCTATAAGGGATTGTTGCATCCCTTTGGCACCCACCTATTCCTTAGCACTGCTTTCTACCCCTAAATGGATGGTAAGATAGAAAAGACCATCCAAACGTAAGAAGATAAGTTGTGAGCATGTGTTCTAGACTTTGGGGGATCATGGGTATGACACTTTCTTCTGGTATAGTTTTCCTACAACAATAGTTATGACTCTACCATTGTCATGGCTCTATTTAAAGCTTTGTATGGAAGGTTTTTTTGTTCACCCTTGTGTTGGACTGAGGTTGGGGAAGTAGGTGTTCATGGCCCGATGGTGGTGCCGAGCATGACAGAGAAGGTTCAGCTTTTGCGTAAAAGGATGAAGGTGGTTCAAGACCGGAAATGTTAGTATGCCAATCATAGGAGGAGACCCTTGAAGTTCAAGGTCGTGGAACACATGTTCTTGAAGGTCTCCCCTCGGCGTGGCTAGTGGGGGATCAACAGGGGGAGTAAGCTTTCTCCTACGTTCATTGGAGCCTTCAAGGAATTGTGGTGAGTCGGTGAAGTGCCATACTAGCTAGCGCTACCACTTCCACTACTGAGGTTCCATAACTTCTTCCATGTGTCTCATCTCCGCCAGTATCAACTCAATGATTCACACATCCTCGACTGGGGAGAGATGGATATCAAGGATGATGCGACGTTCGTGGAGTTACTAGTGAGGATTGAGGACCGTGAGGAGAAGGTGCTTTGTGGATGAAATATTCCCTTGGTACGTGTGTTATGGAGGAATGGTGTTCTCAAGGAGAGTACTTGGGATGGGAGGCACAGATGTGCGCCTAGTACCCAAAGCTATTTTGAGTTTTTTTTGTGTTAGATTTTTACTTGATTGTTATGTGATGCTTGAACTTGTTAACTATGATATGGGTTGTTTTCCTTTCTCTGAATGTGTGTGAAAAGTGTAAACAATTAGGAGGGGAGGACCTGATCCCTAATCAAGACGTGTTAAGGTATATGTGATTAAACGTGGGTGGACGAGTCAGTGTCACCCAAACCAGATAGTATCTTGACATGGTAAAACAGACTCCACAATCCATGAGGGTGGATAGTGTGACCTTTATATGTTTGTGTGGTCACTTGTGGGAGAAGAGTGGTAGTGTACCCATAGTTGTTCATGAGATAGATTAGGTAGAGGTGTTCCTATAGGTTCCTGGCGCAGCGGAAGCGCGTTGGTGGGAGTGCCCAACTATTATTTTAGCGTTAAAAAACGTTAAGACCGAGTTCCGTCATGATATAAAATTCCAGATCTTCGGAATAGAATGAAGAACGAAAAATAAGATTGGGAGTCCTGGAACCATAGAGATAGGATCATAATATGTTGGTTATAATTAATTTAATTAATTCACAAGAATCACCATGGTGGAATTCTTACTTCGTTGATGTCTCCAGTCATGATCCTCTGTGATCAGTCGTTGCGTCGTAGAATCTAAGTGTAGGATTCCTCTAGCAGTGATCCACACATGCTCTAGTTATCTCTAGATGTTGCTGAAGGGATCTATAGGTTCTAGAAAAGAAGAACCTTTTATTGCGATGTCCGCCTTTGATCGCATTGATCCGATGGAGGAGGATCTCTCTCGGTCTTGAGAGCGTTCTTGGAGAAAGTAGTTCTTTCGGCCTTGAAATAATTCTCTAGAATTTTTGTGCACAATGATTGGGAAAAAGTGTTGGGGTTGTGAGAATATTTATAATTGGGTTTGAGGTTATAGGGTTATGAAAATAAATAAACGCATTACACATTTTATTTATTTCATTAACTCTTATTGAAACCCCCCATGTCGAATGATTAATTCCTTGACATGCGCCCACACCGATTAAAATAAATATCATTTAATAAAATGATATTATTTCCTCAAAATCCCGACTATAAAAACTACATGGCGTGTAATCAATAATACACGGTGTGTACTCATTTTCCAATGACACTATGAAATGTGGATTTCCTACTAGCGAGTCTTGTTCTCATAATATCCTCCTGGATATTACCAGGGGAACACACCCTGAGAAGGTGGCTCAATGTTTTATGAATCCTCACCCCTAATGGACTCTATTATTTGTGTCCCTCAAATAAAATCATCCATCCATAGAAGATATATTCAAGAATAGTGTTATGGCAGTTCCGGGTTCCCATCATAGCAGGGATCCGCTATGACCCTTTAATGAAACAACTGTCCTTAGGACATTATCACATGCATTGTCACAGAGAAGAATAATAAAGATGTGATAAGGCATTTATTAATGAATAAAGTACAAGATAGTTAGTTCTAAGCCACCAACTCTAACAGACTCCCACTTGGAATAGAGAAAACTTCTAACAACCTTTAACCTGCTAGCTCTCAAATGATATTCAAGCTTTTGCTGAGATAGGCCTTTAGTCATGGGGTCTGCCACATTCTCTTCTGTGGACACTCTGCTCACTGCAACATCACCCCTCTGATAGAAATCCTTCAAGAGGTGATACTTCTGGAGTCTGTTCTTTGTCTGTTGATGTGACCTTGGTTCTATTACAAGATCCATCACTGTAGTATTATCAAAATACAATGTGACTGGTTCTTTTCTGTTAGGCACCAAATAATGCTCTTGGAAAAAGTTCTGAATCTAGACGGCTTCCTTGGATTCATTAGAAGTCTCTATATATTCAGACTCCTTTGTAGAATCGGCGACAACTAGCTGCTTTAAACTCTTTCACCTCACAGCTCCTCCATTGAGATAGAAAACATATCCAGATTGTGACTTCAGATCATTATGATCTATCTGAAAACCAACATCAGCATACCCTCTGATGACAAAATCCTCATCTCCTCCATAAACCAAGAACATATCCTTAGTTCTTCTCAGATACTTAAGGATAGTCTTAACAGTAGTCCATTATTGTTCTCCTGGATCTTCTTGATATCTGCCTACCATGCTCAGTGCATAGGCAACATCAAGCCTGGTACATAACATGCCATACATGATGGATCCTATAGTCGAACCGTATGGGATATTACTCATTATATCTTTCTCCTATTGTGTCTGTGGACACATTTTCTTAGAAAGATGTAGGCCATGTGACACTAGAACTAATCCCATCTTGGATTGTTTCATACTAAATCTCTTTAGTATCTGGTCAACATATGTACCCTGACTTAGTCCAAGTAGCCTTTTGGATCTATCACGAATGATCTTGATCCCTAGAATGTAGGATGCTTCACCCAAGTTCTTCATCAAGAAACACTTGTTCAACTATTCCTTAACTGACTGTAAGACTGAAACATTATTTCCAATAAGAAATATGTCATCAACATATGCTACTAGGATAACGGTTGAATTCCCATTAAACCTCTTATAAAAACATTGATCACATTCATTCATAATGAACCCAAATTCCTTTATGGCTTCAAAAAATCGAATGTTCCATGACCTAGATTCTTGATTTAATCCATAAATGGATTTCTGCAACATGAAAACTCGTTTGGATTCACCTGGTGTCACAAACCCTTCTGTATGTGTCATATAGACATCTTCCTGAAGGATCCCATTAAGGAATGCTGTTTTGAAATAAATTTTCCAAATATCGTATTTATGGTAAGCTACTATGGCAAGTATGATTATTATGGATTTAAACATGGAAACTGGTGATAAGGTTTCATCATAGTCAATTCCTTGATGCTATCTAAATCCTTTATCCACTAGCCTTGCTTTATAGGTGATAACTTGACCTTATATGTCCAGTTTTCTCTTGAATACCCATTTGCATCCAATAGGTTTTACATCAACTGGCTCATAGAACAGAACCCAGAATTGGTTCTGATACATGGAATCCATCTCAGAATTCATAGCTTCTAGCCATCTTGCAGCTTCTGAGCTTTCTACTGCTTCCTTGTAGGAGAGAGGTTCATCAAATACCAAAAATAATGATTCACCATCCTCGGTGACTAGGAAACCAAATCTATCTGGTTACCTTACCTCTCTTGGGCTCTTACGTAGTACTTGTGTTTCTGGAACTTCTTCCACAAAGACTTGTGAAACTTGTTCCTTTACCAACTCTTGTGTATCTTGAGCATCAACTTCGTCGAATTCAATCTTGCTCCCACTATCCTCTTTGAGGATGTGCTCCCTCTCGATAAAGAAGGCTTGTCTGGAAATAATCACTTTCTTGTCTGAAGGGTTATATATGTAATATGCTTTTGTTTTATTGGGACATCCTATAAAGATACACTTTGTGGCCCAGGGTTCTATTTTGTTTCTTGGGAAGGCCTTAACAAATGCCTAGTATCCCCATACACGTGTGTGCGATAAAATGGGTTTCTTTCCATTCCATAACTCGGATGGAATTCCATTTTCCTCCTTAGTTGGTACTCGGTTTAATGTGTATGCTGAAGTTTGTAATTTATATCCCCAAAAGGATAATAGAAGATCTGCATGACTCATCATCAACCTCACCTTGTCCAAAAAGGTGTGGTTCCTCCTTTCACTAACACCATTCCACTGTGGTGTATAATGAGGAGTGAGCTGAGATAGAATCCCAGACTCCCATAGAAGATCAATGAACTCTTGGTTCAGATATTCTTCACCTCGATCCAATCAAAGATTCTTTATCTTCTTACCAAGATGATTCTCCACTTAATTTTTGAATTCCTTAAATTTCTCTAAGGACTCTGACTGATAACTCATTAAGTAGACATATCCATATCAATTAAATCATCAATAAAAGTATGTAAGTAAGAATATCCACCTCTATCTTCTACTGGAAATGGTCCACATACATCAGTGTGCACCAATCCTAGAATCTTTGTGGCCCTTTCACCCTATCCACTAAAAGGAGTCTTGGTCATTTTACCTTTTAAACAAGCGTGACATCTCTCAAGTGGTTTTAGCTCAGTAGAGTCTAAATAGCCATCTTGGTAGAGATTTTTCAAGAACTTCTCGTTTACATGACTGAGACGGTGATTCCACAACTGGGTGGTGTATGATTCATGTGAGTTTATTTCGTTATCGATTTCCAACACTTGGTTTTCGTAATTTAATACATAAAAACCATTATTTAAATGTGCCATACCATAATATACGTTGTTCTTATAAAAGAGACAACCCTTATTTCCAAACATGAAAATAAATCCATCCATATCCAAAAAAGATACAGAAATTATGTTCTTGGTAACACTAGGCACATAATATCAGTTATGCAAAACCAAAATCATCCCAGTCGGCAATGAGAGGTGGTAATCGCCAATAGCCAATGTATCCAGCTTTGCGCCATTGGAAGCTTGAAGATCCACCTATCCTCTGACAATCTTTCTAAATTTACTTGGTTACTGCATTTGAATACAGATGTGATCCCCACAAGCTGTATCTAATACCCAATGTGTATAAATAGAAAGATTACACTCGATAACGAATTCACCTTTAGCATCCCCATGATTCTGGGTGCAGTTCCTCTTAACATGGCCTTGCTTGCCACATGAAAAACATAATGCCTCTTATTCCATGCCCTGCCTCTGGATCTTCCCCTTCTTGGAAGGACGATGCTCGGGGGCTTCGGACCATTTATAAGTCTTTGTCCCCTTTCCCTTGCCCTTCCTTTTCTTATTCACCATAAGGACTGTGGGTTTGTCACACCCCATTTCCTTATCTACCTGGAGAATTAAGGTCAGAAGTTCCAATAGAATCTTCCCATTATTTCTCATGTTGTATTTGACAATAATGATTGAGAAGACCTTGGTAAGTGATAATAGGACGCGATCTGTACACAACTCATCCGGGAACATAATCCCTAAGATGTCTAGGCATTCAATGTAGCTAATGAGCTTGACTACATGAGGCCCAGCTGGTGCAAACTCTCTAAGCTTAGTTGTAAACAAGGTGTTGTAGATCTCATATCTCTCCTATCTTTCCTTCTCTTGGAAGAGATACTTAAGGTGAGACATCATGATATACACGTCCATGTTTTCATGTTTCTTCAAGATCTCATTATACATGGATGATATCATGAAACACTGGACATCTGTGGCATCATCCATGTGTTTTATGTAGAGAGCTAGTTACTAATCACTATCCTCCTTTCCAGGCGCAACTAGAATAGGATCTTCTAGCACATACAATTTCCTTTCGTGGAAAATGATGATGCATAAATGCCTCTTCCAATCTTGGAAATTGGTGCCGGTGATAAGGTTTTCCTTCTCGAGTATGGTTCACAATGATATGTTTGAAGTCATTTTTCTTTACTTTTCTACAAATTATGATGTGAAAAGGTTTAGTAATTTATCATAAAATTGATAAAAATAATTTAATTAATACTTATTAGTCTCCCACTATTTCATCAAAATTAAATATCCCTTACCATTGACTTCAGAATATTTTTATTCCTGAATATTCTAGTGGAAATGATCCATATTTACATTGGCATTACCCCAACTAGGGTTGGTCAAGAAACTTGAAGGGTTTTAGGTAGGAATTCCAAATCCCAACTGCATTAACTCATAGCTCCTTGATCCGGTGAGTGGACTCCACAATCCCAAAATCCTTTTATTTTGGATTTCTTCAACCTTTGCCTCTTGGTCACACCAAGTCCTATTGTGGCAGTCAACCCTTGATGCGAACCAAGTCATGTCAACCGAAAACCTAGAATTAGAATTCCCCAATAATTAAAAGTATCCCAACTAGGGTTGGTCAATCACTTTATACTATGGTTTGATTCTAACCAAGATTATGGAAGGTTATACCGACTTAAGATTTCTTTGAGTGATTTTATGCTTATGTGGAAATTTACAGTTTATTACCTTTCATTACATGATTTTTAATATTAAGTGGGATATACTTAAGTGATCAACCATGTCTAAGATAATATTTACGTATAAGCCGGTTTTATTTTATCTCCATATTTCATGCTCGTTTAATTCATTAATTGTGTGATCGTGAAAACACACCCACAATAAATAAACCATGAAACTGAAAAAAAATGGTATGATCATGAGATTTTTCTATTGTTTATTTTATCTAGTGGTTGATAAACTAACCCAAGACCTAGGGGAGAAACACCTTGAACCTTTCGAGTTTGTGTTTACAACTTTCCACCTGTCCACTTTTGTATCTCCTTGGAATGGTTTTTCCTTGGATCCTCACTTGAGCCTGCTCCACTAGCTTGGGAGATCTATCCATTACATATGCATTTATCTCACATACAGGTGAGGGGTAAAAAGGGGTCTTTATATAAAAGAATACTTGGGCGCGCAGGCCCTACATATTAATGAGGAGAAGGCTCGCAGGACAACAAATTTAATTTAAAGAAATAATTTAAATGAAACCATTCACATACAAAGGTCTTGGTCTAGCTCATGATCATCCATAAATGCAACGATATTTATGCATAAATAAAACTAACATTCAATTATTTAATCATTATTTTTAAGATAAATCATGCTTGAATCAGTTAATTATCTTTAATTAATCAATCCTTTTATCTTAAACCCTTTTTTGAATTTCCTTGAGATTCTCATCCATCATAATTTTATACAAATAAATTCATTTAAAATTATATTTTTACGTAACTTATACCTTGGAGGAAACCCGGTGAATTCCCGTTCATTACATAGATGTTAAATTAAACACATATATATAAAACACCTATCACATGTTGTGCCTCAGCTTTACACTTGCACCATGGTACATGTCTCAAGGGTTTGTATAATATGATAATAAATTTTAATAAATCTGCATAATTTGGGTGAGTACATGGCGTGTAATTCCGACTCTATGGTGTGTACTTTTCTTCACCATCCATCTGAAGTACACACCCGGGGACATGGTGTGTTAATTTACTTCGGAAATTTTCGGAGTACACAGTGTGTTCAGTGGGACACACGCCCTGTAGTTTCCGTGTTACATGATTTCCAGCCAGGGAAGCCATGTACGTGGTACACGGTCCAACCCTAACCCAAAGGGACTACACGCCGTGTTCTGTTGGACACATGACATGTAATCCGAAAACCGTGTGCCACCTATTCATGGTCAACACACAGTGTCATAAATGACTTAGATAGGATCAATACATGGCCTGATTTGGTAGACCAGCCCAATGCATGAACCTAGACTACACGGCATGTACTTCCAAATACACATCGTGTATTCTTTTGTTGTATGACCAGGAACGTTTGGCTCATTCGGATAAGATACTCTATTTTATTTTCATCAAAAATTAAAAGAAAAAAGGTCGTTTATGTATGGTGAATGAGAAATGATAGAGGAGGAATAGATCTTGATATTCAGATTTAAAGAACGATTAACTTGAATTGAAACAACTAAATTATTAAATGTGTAAATCACCAACGAAAAACTAAATATTTATAATCAATGATATGAACAGCTCTGATACCAATTGTAGGTTCCAGGTGCAGTGGAAGCGCATTGGTGGGAGTTCCCAACTTTGATTTTAGCGTTAAACAATGTTCAAACCATGATCTGTCATGATATAAAACGCTGAATCTTAAGAATAGAATGAAGAATGAAAAACAAAATTGGGATTCTCGGAACCATAGAGATAGGATCATCATATGTTGGTTATAATTAATTTAATTAATTCAGTAGAATTACCTTGTTGGAATTCTTACTTCGTTGATGTCTCCGGTCATGATCTTATGTGATCAGTCATTGCATCATAGAATCCAAGTGTAGGATTCCTCTAGTGGTGATCCACATGTACTCCATGTATCTCTGGATGTCGCTGAAGGGATCTCTAGGTGCTAGCATGGAAGAACCTTTGCTTGCGATGTCCACCTTCGATTATATTGATCCTATGGAGGAGGATCTCTCTCGGTATTGAGAGTGTTCTTAGAGAAAGTAGTTCTTTCGGCCTTGAAAGAATTCTCCAGAATTGTTGTGCACAATGATTGGGAAAAAGTGTTGGGGTTGTGAGGAAATTTATTAGCAGGTTTGAGGTTATAGAGTTATGAAAATAAATAAATGCGTTATGCATTTTATTTATTTCATTAACTCTTATTGAAAACCCCCATGTCAAATGATTAATTCCTTGACATGCACCCACACTAATTATAATAAATATCATTTAATAAAATGATATTATTTCCTCAAAATCCTGATTGGAAAAACTACAGGGCGTGTAATCATTATTACACGACGTGTACTCGTTTTCCATAAAACTACATGGCGTGTATATTTAATATACACGACGTGTACTTTTATTTTCCATTTTCCTTTATTTCCTCCACCGAATTTATTAGTCCTTGAGTAATGGCTATTCATTTGTTAAATAAATGTAACTACATTACTCGCTAACAAAAATATATTATTTTTCCCACAATATATTTTCTCGAAAAACTAATTTAGAAATAAATTCCACCATGCATTCTTAAATATTTATTAATCCACAGTCGAGAATAATATTTATTTAACTTGTTAAATTATTATCTAACTGAGATACATGGACACACTTCGTGTGTGACCCTCTAGGCCCCTTTCTCAAAGGAATTAGGCGGTGCCTGCCTAAAGTCCAAGGTTAGCGTCTAGCAACATGCCAAGGCACCCATAGAGAATGAAGTTAATGCCGCAATGATGTGTCACCTCCTACGAACGTTTTCCATGTAATATAATCTCTTTTTTAAGATATCTCGAATCAAGCGGGTTGCATGCTAGTGTCCTCAACCCATGTGCTCAATTATTCTTTCTTTGAATTTCTGGAATTAAACTCGCCCATACCTTACAATGGCCATGGATTTATTTATGCTATAGCAATTCCATCCAAGGGCCTGAGATATCTACTTCCATTATGGAATAGAAGGGACGAATCCTTTTTTTCATTATCTATTAATGCAGTATTACTCGTGATGCACCCAACGTATCCAACCTCACTGCAAAGAGTGTGTCGTCATATTTTTCATCAATACATCTATGTGCATGAGTTATAATACCAATTAATAATAATCTTATAGTCTAAGGACTAATAAATACATATTCAGATAGGAACATCCAATGACACAATGAAATGTGGATTTCCTACTGGTGGGTCTCGTTCTCATAATATCCTCCTTGATATTACCAAGGGCGCACCCCATGAGAAGGTGCCTCAAATTTTTATGAGTCCTCACCCCTAATAGCCTGTATTATTTGTGTCCCTAAAATAACATCATCCGTCCATAGAACATATATTCAAGAACAGTGTTATGGCACTTCTGGGTTCTCATCATAGCAGGGATCCGCTATGACCTTTTAATGCAACAGATGTCCTTAGGACATTATCACATGCATTGTCACATAGAAGAACAATAAAGATGTGATAAAGCATTTATTAATGAATAAAGTACAAATTAGTTGGTTCTAAGCCACCAACTCCAACAGTTCCAAGATATCAAGGTTTTTCTAGCTTTCAAATAACTCTAGGGTGGTTTTTCCTTGAGAGGTGTCTTATGAGGTGGTTGTACAGACCCCTATCTTCTCTTCGAGTTTAATCCTGAAATCTTGAGGGTGAGAATAGTTTAAGAGGTATCATATGTAATTGATCGGACCCTCCGGGTCCATTTCTTTTCCAAATTTCTAGTGAATGGGGAAACCTAGGGACCATCAGTAGCTCATTAAGGAGTTTTCAAAAAGCTCGATCCCACTAAACGGTTCCGCCAAAACAGTGGAACCATCACCATTGCACTTTCATGGTCGCACACTAAAATTTTAGCACCACTTATTTTGTCTCACCATTATGGTGTCTCACCGAACAGTGTCCCACCCTTTGCCCATAAAAAATTTCCCAGTTTTTTGAGTTTTCTAGTCCTTCCCTAGTAACATATCTTTTGATGTAAATGTTTTTTAATACCCTTTTCAATCAATTTAAAGCTAGTAAAAGATGTTTTAAACCCCCAAGAGTCGTTTGAAGCTTCAGTTACCGAAATGTGTGGCCTTTTTCCTTGGTGCCACACCTTTCTCCATGCTTTCAAACTTCCCCCTTGTAACAAGTTTTTTCTCTATTAAAATATATCAATAAACTCACAATCATTATCTGTACCATATCTAAAGAGAATTATTAAATAAAAATTAATCCTAAAGTTTGAAATTGCCCAACTGAATGGTCAAGACACGATCCGACTTCATGTACTTCGAAATCATCTCCCTAATTTTAGGATTTGGCCTCTTCTTAAGAAGAGTTCCTTTTTTTATAATTCATTTTCCATTCTATCCTTGATCATCCAAGTAGGGTTTTCCTTGGTCTCTGTTTACTGTGTATCATGTGAGGCAGGTGTGATAATGTTTCCTTGGGATGTTGATGAAACCAATCCTTAATGAAGATAATAAATGAAAATTTAAATAATGAAGGGGTGTGAATGATGATGATGTTGTTGTATAATTTTATTTTTATATTTATGTTTTTAATTTCATGGTCTTATGCCCACCAAAAATAGTGGTCATTGGTGGTCCTTTCTTATGCACTAATGAACCTTTGTTTTCTGTATAATCCTATGATTAAATGGATGTAACATGGAAACTGGTTAGTCACGTAAACATGGTTGATTAAATGGATTCCCAATGAATAAGAATCCTTTTTTGATCACCCTGTTTGACCAAATGGAAAGAAGTAACTTGATAAATGGTGTGGTTAAATCTGAAAACTATATTTCTATGTTCTGCAATTACGCATGGTTTTTCTTCTTGACGCTTGTGGGGTGACATGGGTAGAGATGGGATCTACTGTTGTTCAGTTATTGGTTGTGAATATGAAGATGTTTGGGGATGTATGTTGGGGCTTGGTTTGGTTCCATTACTTCGAGGGATCTCACAGATCCCTTTTGTTGTTGTGACTTTACAAGAGCACCGGGTGTGATTGCTTAAATTGTGGTTTGGATGTTTTAATTCAGTTGTTGTCTTGGCTTGTGGAAATTCCTGTTATATTTCTGGTTGTGAAGAAAAATTTAAATGAAATCACTTGAACATGATAATGAGAATGGGTATAAGGGGGGATTGTTTTCTATAAATTGGTTGTACTCTGGTTATAGTTGTTGTGTGTTTGTACATGTTGGGATAATAATGAGAGTGGTTGTGTATGGGCTAGTTTCGGAACCCTTAGGTTAGGATGAGTGTTTGTTTCTCTATATGTATAAATTTAGTTCTTTTTCTTCTTTTTGGCACCCCATCCATGTTGAACACTTTGTGACGAACACCCCCATTTCACGGGGGAGGGTGTTTTTTCCAACATTGTTATGAGTGGATGGTTATTATATCATTTCTAATCCCTCTCCTAGGTATCCCAAGACTCTTCGGGCGGGTTGTGATGGCATATGGTTTATTATGGCCCAACACTCTTCAGGCAGGGTGTGTTGTGGTGGTTTTCCTAGGTGTGTGTAGGCAGATTTGTTTCTCAAGTGTCTTCAAGATGAGGCCCAAGTGTTTTCACACGTGATAGTGGTTAATCGGGACCATGTGTATTCGAATTTCGAAGTAGTTGTGGTGGCCTAGGTGTTTGCGGGCATGGTTATGTGTGGTTGTGGTGGACCAGGTGTGTTAGAGCAGGTTGTGTGGTGATGGCCTATAAAGTTGTTGTTGGGTTGGCAATGGGACTATAGTGAGACTTGTGGGGGAGGTTTGAGCCGTAGGATGTCCAAAATAACCAGTGGGAAAGTGGTGTGGGGTACCCAAATATCGATGTTCTATTACTATTACAATACCAGACTTGTGTTATTTGGGGAGTGTTCCTTGGTGAGGCTAAGTGGATAGTTTCCTTTCTAGGTGCTTTGGTTGTCTCTATTCCTCACAGGGCATTAGAATGCCTCCAAACTTGTGCATGAGAGATTTTGGTTTTCCATACTGAGTATACTTGTATACTCAACCAATGTATAAAAAAATACTTTTAGGTTTCTAGGAGGACCTTGAAGACCATGCTATACCTTACTAGCTCGGGCTTTGGGAGTGGTTGCTACTTTTCATTCTTTTGGTACCTTTCATCATAGTTTTCTTGTACCTTGAATCAGTTTATTTTTTAACATGAATAATGGAGTGGGTTTTTTGAAATACCTTTACTTTCATTTTTTGGATTTTATTGGGATTTACTCTCTTATCTCCTGATCCTATTAAATAAAAAGGTTGTCTTCCATTTTACATGAGATTCTATACCATTGGTGCTAGTAGATAGTCTAGGGCCTATTGAAGGTTGGACTCGGGGGTCATTATCTCTCCATCAACTGGAAGAAGGAAGGGTATGGTAGTTTTCTATCCCTTTCCTCATCTTGGTGAAGGTGATTCATGACACTAAAACCTAAACACATATTTTAGGTTTTATGTAATGAGATTCTACTGAGATTAAAGATATTTGAGATGAAAATTTTTTCAATACAACCCATTAGTTTGGTATAAGTTTTAGTGGAAAAGTTATTAAGGAATAATGATGTTATATTTTATACACATATTCTAAAAGGAATTGATTAATATTATGGTTGATATAAAAATAAGATTATTAGACTTTTCAAAAAAATAGTTTGTTTTGAAAACCCTATAAAAATGTTATTTTATAATTAATTTCATTTCAAGGATGTCTGCTACACTTTTTTGAAATTTTTTAGAAATTATATTATCATATATTAGAAAAAGTAAAACCCACATGTAAGGTGACTACCTATCACATAGGGTGAGGTGGTGGGTCTTGAACCCAGGACCGAAGGATGATTAGGGTTCCACACCTACTACATTTCTATAAAATGTCCTAGTTAATGTGTCCTTGTTTTTAGCTAAAAAATTGGATGAATAAATATTAATGAGGAATCATTAGATTTAATTTTGAGTTTTATATATCAATTTATTAATGATATTGGTTTTGGAATATGTTTAGATACAGAAATAAATATATTTCACTCTTTTATGAATCTTATGATTTGTTGAAATTAAATATTAGTTATACATGAAAAAATAATAATTCATGGGTATTCATTTCTTCTAGTATAAAGTCAAATTAGAAATTGATCAATGCACAACCGAAGGATTAAATTGTTTTTATATATCATATAAGTATATATCCTTAAATACGTGGGTAGTAAAATAATTACTCAACATTAGGAAAATGATTTTTAAATAAAATGTTATCATAATACCTTATTTTTTGTGAAACTATAGACTTTTAAATAATCACAGATTTAGGGTTTTTATGACTTTAACATTGAATTTACCATTAAATTTTTTGTGATAAATTACCTCAATCACTCCCTATGATTATTTACACTTTTCCTCTATGTCCATATTTTTAAAATCCATTAATGTTCTCCTATGTATGAACCTAGTTAAATGTTATTCCATGTGAACTTTACACTTCTATTTCTCTCTTATTAAGAGGAAGTTTTATTAACACGTTTATGGTGTGGGTTTTTTAACAATGGAATTTTAAAATATTAATCCATTGATTATAGATATCAATCTTAAATTGAGAGGATGCAATTTATGTAACATTTGGAGAATGTAACACCTAGAAGTTCTAAAGTAAGAACATTGTATTCGATGGCATGTATAATAAAAAACACCAAGTATTGAAATTTATTAAAATATAAATAAATTATGATATTTTAACTAATTTTAATTAATTTAATCTATTAAATAGCTTTTCATACATGCAACATAGAGTTAGCTGGCATTATATGCAAGAATGAGTTTTACCAAAAAATATATATTATCAAAATGTTATTATTTAATATAATAAAACATAAACAAGTGGTTAATTTGTAAGTAATAAATAGGATTAAATAACTTATGAAAATATATATTTTAATTCATTAGTTACCAATTAATTATAAATGAAAACGAAAAAAAAATTGAATGTAAAAGAAATGTTTTTATAAAAAACAATTTTTATGCTCCTAAAGGCATTTTGTCTTAATAGATTAAATTAAATACTATTAGTGAATGATATCAATGAGAGATATATATACATATATTATAGTAAATATATTATTTTTTACATTCATCCAATAGGTTTTATAGTCATCAATTAAGAACAAATCTGATTTTATGCACAAAAAGCTATATTTTTCAAAAAGTAGTTTTCCGCCATTTTATGGTGCATATATTTTAAAACTAATTTTTTTCAGTTTTATAAATTTTACCTAAAAAAATAAACTTCATTTTTGAAAACCTAATTTCAAAAATATTTTAGGATTTTTCTGGGTATTTTTCTTTGAATATTCATTTTTTTATTAATAGTGAAAATGATGAATTTTATTTGAAAACTAACATTTCATCTAAATTATTCATTGTGTTTAATTATATTTTTAAGTGGTTATAAAGTGATTTTTTTCAATTATACACATATTAATCTAAATTAGTTCATCGGAATAATTTTATACTGAATTTAGATATTAAAACTTAATGAACTTTGGAACATTTTCCCTATAAAAACCAATTTTCTCTTGTGGGATTAATTTTATATTATTTTCTTATACTTCTATGATTTGAATTTGAAAAAATGAAAATCATATTTTTAATAATCATAGTTTATAATGTATATTAATATCAATTTAGTTTTTTACCAAAAACATTAGTGAATGTAGTTAAAATTATTAAGAGTGATTAAGGTAAAAACAAGTTTACATAGTTGTTAAACATAGATTATAAGGTTAAAAACGACCCTAAAATTTTCCAACACCTATTATATGGATATATTTCTACCTTATCAATTATTTAAAGAATCAATTGTGTTATAAAAGCCTCTTGGTAGGTAAAAACAGGGGCAAACATAATTCTTCTAAAAAATGCCAAGTATGTCCTCTCCCCACTTATAAAAGGACTCCGCCTATCCACCTTATTCAAACCTATAAAACAACTTTGATTTGGAAAATACCTACCCAAATAAACTCTTAAAATAGCACCCCCTATTGAAGAATATTTTTGTTTTCATAGAAAGGAAATCTAGGAATACTTTTGGTATAAATCAAAAGGAGTTACTTGAATATGAGGTAATGTTATTCAATAATAAATTTTGTTTAATTTATTTCTCAACCTTTTCAATTATTATTATATATTATCTATAAAATAACCCAAATAACATAAATATTATGATATTTTTATATTTTAACTTTATGACCTACACTTTCACAAACTCTTATCAAATGGGATATACAATAAACATTCATATGTACGACAGACTACTTCCACGTTGACTGATGTTGTTTGTTCATCAATTTCAACATTTCAAGGTTAATAATGACGATGGAATTTTTATTTATATATTATATATGTGGAATTTATAATTTATTTATGCTTTTTTAATTACCATATAACACATACATCACTACAAAAAAAATTCTATTAATAATAGTAGTTTTTTTTATATGGTGGTGGTTTAAACCGTTGCCATATGTTTTCAAGACGGTTTCCAAAAACCACCATTAAAGTTGGTCTCGGTATCCAAAATGCGTTACTTATATCCATTTAGAGGTGTTTTTTGGAAAACATCATTGAAACTTTGTTTAGTGGTGGTTTTTAGGGTTTTAGCGGTGCTTTCTATTCCCTGAAAATGTTGAGAGTACAATAGCAATTTAAAGAACTTCTATAGTCTTGCCAATTTTTAGTGTAGAAACCAATACTAAAACCCTACAAACCACTACTAAAAAAATTTGTACATAATGTAGCAGTGTTTTAAACTACCTATAAACATTAGTTATTGTAACACCCCAAGATTTCATAGTGTGTTATTTCTTCAAAATAATTCAAGAACTTGCACTACAGGCAACACCGAGTTCAAGCGCACCATAACGTACCAAACAAGCCGTTCAAAAGAGGTTATGAATATTATTAACTAAATTTTAAACTTTATATAATCCTTATAATTTTAGAATCCATATTATGAGTTTCTTAGACATATTGTAAGAATAAATTCATTTTCAGTATTGCACTTTTACAAACTTTTAATAGTGAACCCTTTTAAAATCCAATATTTTAGACTTTTATATATTAAATTTGATTAAATAAATTTAATTTTTAGAATGGGGACATAAAAAATTTACAATGAAACACCCCAAGCTTCTATGGTACGCTTCTCTTTGAATAATTCAATAGCGTGTGTTGTACGCAACATCGAGTTCTAACACACACCGCAACCGATCAAACTAGCCATTATGAATAATAATACCTACTTTTTAAAATTTTAGAGATTTTATCTCTCAAAATGGACTTCATTTTGGGATTCAGAGTATCTAATTTATCCTAAGGTGAAAGTTTGGTACTTTTTGGATAACTTTAATATTTTGATGAATAGTGAAAATTACTAAATTTTAATTAAAAACAACTTTTTTAATAAAAATAACTAATAATGATAAATTATGAATTTGAGTGGTTTTAAGGTATATTTAGAATATATTTTTACCATTTAATATAATCTTGGTTATTGGAAATAATTTCACAATTAAACCGAACATAAAAAAGTATCAATCTTTTGATAGTTATTATATCTTAAAAACAGGTTTTTTGTTTCGACAACGGGAATTAATTTTAAATTAATTTCTTCCAATTCTGTGTTTTGAATTTGGAAAAATGGATTCCATATTTGGAATCAGGATGTTCAAATTGTGTAAATAGGTAACTTTTATTTTTAGAAATTTTGAATAATTACTTCGGTAAATATTTTATTTACCATGGTTAAAGGGTAAATCTGGTAATAAGGGTAAATAAATAATATTATAATAATAATAAATTACCCTAAAACATGTCATAACCTTATTAGTTGATACATGTCCAACCATTTCCATCTTGGAGTCGATTTTGGGACCCCATGGTGCCACTTTTATGTGATAGGGACACTTTATTTTAATTAAGTTAAAATGAATACAAAAATGACACAAGCGTATATCTTTTATACAAACAATTTTTACATATGGTTATATATTTTGGATTTTCGATTATAAATATTCATTAGAAAACTAAAACGATTCCCTACATAATGGTATTTTATTTATAATTTTTAGACATTAAATAATTTAATTTATTTATGACACAATGGTGATGCAGTAATTACCATAATATCGAAAAATTAAAATGATTGATATTGTAAAAACCCAAATAAATATAATTTGAGACTTTTTATGAATTAAACTAATTTTATAGGATAATATAACATATTAGGATTTAATTAATTGACTTTTTTTGAAGTAATCATTCTGTTATGATTTTTAAAAAAAAATCAACTATTGAATAGTGTCAAGATTGACATAAAAGAGTTTTTAAAACAAATATTATATTATTAATTGATATTATATTCCTAAAAATCTAAGGCTCGGCCAAGAGATTTATATCATGATATTTTTATCATTAATGGTCCACTTGGGGGTCTTTTGGATGTATATAGTAAGTTTATTAACCATATAATATAAAAATACAAAGAGACATTGTAAAAGTGAAACTAATTAACTAAGAGTTAATACATAATGATAAGGTTAATATAGTAACCAAAACCTATCTAAATTATATTGTTTGAGGGGTTTTAAAACTATCCCCACCTTAACCTTTAAATAATAAACTTTGGATCCATTATAAACCAAATATGAATTTATTATAAAATAATATTTCTAGCTTTTCCAAAGGTGCCCCTCACCCCTCTTATAAAAGGGCACTATCCCTTCTCATTAATTCACAACTTCAAATCCTTTTGGTTCGGAAAAAACCTACCAAAATAATCTCTCAACATCCCTAAATTAATCCTAGAGGCATTAATTTAGTGAAAAATTCATCCTAAGGAGCCCTTTTAATCAAATCAAAAGGAAGAACCCGAAGAAGAGGTAATGATTTCACCACCCTTTTTCAAGTTCCTTTCTTCTTCCACTTCTTATTTCTTTGTTATTACCATTCTAAAATAATGAATCCAGTATCTCTTATATACTGTAATATTATTATAAATATGGTACAACCATATTCAGTATTCTATACATCCTTTGAATGACATGTCACCATACGTGCGTACGTACGACTTCCCGTCTCCACGTCGTGGTGTAATTGTTATTCAATTTATTATTATTTGGATGGGTAAAATAATGATTTGTAATTCTTTTAAATAATAAATATAACATTATAATTATTCTTTATATATTATATACCATCCAATTATATAATTATATTTTCACTCGTGCGTATGTACGGATTACCGTCTCCACGATGCGATGAGATTCATTTCCAAGTTCACCATTCATCGACGATTATAAAAATATATATTACTAATAAGTATGTAATATATGAAATAATAATTCTACTGGAGATATATATATATATATATATATATATATATATAAGGATTTATTTACTTACATATATCTTATTCACTTACTTCCGTTCAATACTATATGAAAACAGAAACAACCTTTATGCGTACGTACGGACTATCATCTCCATAAATGGTGTTTTCCATTTCTTATATATATTTCTATTATAAATATTTATATTATAAATATATAAGATATATTTATCATTTTTTATTTTCTGGAAGTATTTAAATCATGATCTAAGTGATACAACCAAGAGTGACAAGTTAAAACACGTACGATAAAGAAAGTGATTATTACCCGAAATGTTAACTTAACATGGAAATTATTACAAAATGGGTAATATAAAGTCATAAATGAATCATGTATGATATAATAAATATTAATATGGTTCTGGTATAATTTAATAACATACTACGATCTTCGTACAGGAGGTTAAACGTACCCTCAACTAAAGGAAAGTGCAAGGTAACAGGTTTTCTTCTCACTCCTTATTCCCGTGAGATTCATGCCATATTTCCACTATTACCTTTTGTGTGTTGTATGTACTTCCTATAATTGTATTCTTTGTGTAATACACTTTAATTTATGTTTATTTACATATTCATTGTATGATACCTCTTTCATGGTGTGTATGTTTCGTATGTCACTAAATTGGTAAGGGTTTATTTCACAATCTCTTTATTATCCGAGGTTGTTTATACGTAATTATCTTCTGGGACCTCTTTATCATCCACATCCATATTTCATAAGAATGTCTTTAAAAACATTTTTACTATTTAATAGACAATGTTTTAAATTCATTTATACCCTTATTTGTCATTATATGTTTTTAAAATAAATCTTTCCAACGTTTTCGAAACAATTTACTTTTTAACCTTTTCGACAAAATTAATGTAAGAATGTCTTTTTTAACTTATAAGGTGGGTGAGGTTATTCTCCGCCATTATTACACCTTTGAAGCTTCCTTCACAAGATTATAAATATATTTTCAAAATAAAGGTTTTCTATATAATTATGCGACTTAAAGGATTTAAAAAAAATAGATATTTCTCTCAAACAGTATTGATTTCATCTATGTCAACATCCTTTGATAAATTTTACACTTGTTTCAAGTTGATTTATTATGATACAAATAATCCATATTGTATTTAAGGTTTTGTGATATTTTTGACTATGGATGAGTTATTTTTATGCAATTAATGGTTTATGATTAAAGTTTTGACATTTTGTATGTTAGTTTTAATACGAATTTTTATGTTATATTTCATCCTCGTCTTAAGATTAATGTGTTAGACTAGTATGTTCCAGGTTGGGGTCTGGTTACAGCAGACCCTCCAGGTTGGTGTCCGGTTATTAGAGGCACTCCGGGTTGGTGTCCGGTTATTAGAGGCACTCCGGTTTGGTGTCCGGTTATTAGAGGCACTCCAGGTTAGTGTCCGGTTATTAGAGGAAATCCGAGATGGAGTTCGGTTACAGAGGCTCTCCGGGTAGGGTTCCGGTTACAGTTATCCCTTAGGTCTTGGCACGAGGCCTTGACACAGAAATTAAAGTTTTCCATCATGTATTCCATCATTATGAAAGTGTTTAGTGATATTTCATTTGATTATTTAATTAGTAGAATATCCATGTGAATAAGTAAATGGCATTATTTCATTTTATTTCTACTATATTATGTTGAAGTTCAAGTTTAAAAGGATTTTGTTTTAGTTTTATACATTGCCTTAAATGTTTATGCTTATTTTTGAAAGTTTCCTCTATATTGCTTACCCTTACTGAGCATTTGAGCTCACCCCTTTCTATGTTTTATTTTTCCCAGGATTCCAAGAAGTGTAATGTGATTGATATGCAGGGTTAAGCCAAGGGAATAATGGAGTTCATAAAGATTATTTATGTTTTTTTTACGTCTTAATGTGAAAATGTAAAATTCATGTATGTGATCTATTTTTCTAAGACTGCTAAACTGATCGGTCCTTTGGGACCTGATTCCTTGTAATCATGCCAATGTATTAAAATAATGCACTGACTCTCGGAATTGGGGTCAGGGTGTTATAGTTGGTATCAGAGGAAGTTTAGAAATAACCTTGAAAACTAGATTTAGATAAAACTCTGATTAGAGCACATATCCCTAAGATATACTTTGATGATTAGTATAGAAGAACTTCCTAGAATTTTGGTATTGTAGAGATTTTGTGAGTTTTTCGAGCAATATATCCCTGTCTGGATAAAAGCAGGTAGAGGCGGCTCTGGCACAGATGTACCTAGGGGTAAAACCCGAAACCACCGCTTTGAGCTAGACTCGAACGAGAACTGGTGCACGACAACGGTCCTTGCTGCACTCTTGGTTACGACACTCCCGGGGGATATTCTTAGGATAATTCTCATTTTCTTTACAAACCGTTATGAAGGGTTTCTGAGTATATACTTCCTCAAAGGAGACATTTTTATGATTTTGTATTATATCCATAAACTATTTAATTTATGTTATGTGTTTCACAATTTTGGGATTAGGTATTGTTATTCATAAACTAATCTAGTGTATGCCATTGTTTAGAAATGGTGCCCAGTAGAAGGAATGAGAACTCCAGGAATGCACATGATCCAAAGAGAAAGAAGAATCATATCTTTCATGGTCATAAGCGAGAATTTATAAGGGAAATAGTCTCCCATGTATTATCATTATATGAAGAAATAATATCATGTGTTGATAAGATAAGTAAAGAGTTTACTGAGTCTTATGGATTTGAAGTGAAGCAAGAGAAGAAAAGGATGGAAGAGAGAAAGATGGATAAATGGAAGAGGGAAAAGATGAATTTTCTTATATGTGATAACTGTTGGAAGAAACACCCTGGAACTTGCCTGAAAGGAATGGGAGTTTGTTATAAGTGTGGAGGAAAAGGGCACAAAGTACGTGACTTCATGGGTAAGAAAATGGTTTCAAATGTACAATGCTTCATTTTCAAGGAGTTTGGACACTACGCGAACCTATGTCCTACTAATCAGACTATGCCGCAAATGATGCTATTGGATAATAATCAAGTTATGATAATACCACAGATAAAGAGGAATGATTAGAGTTCTTATGTTGATTATGTCATTTGAGTATTGTATCAATAATGTACTTGTTATAATAATTATGGATTATATAAGGATTGTACTGCAGTACTATTTCATTAAGGACTTGAGATTTTGTGGAACAAAGAAAAGTGACTCAATAGAAGGTTAAATTTTTGGAAAATATATGGTTGAGAGAAAGATAAGCCATAATATGGTTCTGATACCAAGGTAGTGATTTTAGAATAATACATGATTGATTTGGATAAATTATATTGGATATTCTTGACTACCTTGAAACTGAATAATGATTTTTATATTCTATTATTGTTTGGGTTTACAACATTTTTGGATTAAAGGAGTATATCTATTATTCTTTAAGGAATAAGGAATCATGAATGTAATCAATAAGGTTTTATGGTAATTCAGGATGTTGAAGTGTTTTAAAATAATACATGATGAAGGTGTTCACATGTTATTACGCAGAAAAAAGGATCTTCATTGTGTTTACCTTCCTTATAAATTTTGGACTGAAGTATTTTCGATAGTTCTAGTTTGAATTATTTTGGATTGCCATAAAAGGACAACCCAGAGGTCGGGCGGTAACCCGTCGCGTCCGGTAAGGCCGTGAGACTTGAACCCACAACTGCAGGGAGATAAGGTTGTATCACCTACCACTGACCAACGTGATGTCCTGGATTGAATAATTTCGTTTTTTTAAAGGTTCTTCTAGATGAATTATAAATTCATTTTTTTAACCCTATAAGAATAGGATAAATAGAATATTATTTTTAAGTTCTATTATCTTTTAGAGTGAAAGATGAGTTTGTGGTAGAACTTAGTTAAAGGATGAGACTCTACTTATCAAGTGTATATTTTTCTTCTTCTCTTATTCAATGAAGAAATTAATTCTTATACTTTAGTGATGGGATCTTAAAACAAAAAATGTGTTATCCTAATACCATATGTTTTTCCGAATCGATGGTATTTTAAATCATCATAGATTAATGAATTTAAGGCATTCAATTTTACACTTTTTTGTGATTGATGAACTCAATCACTACCTATAAATATTTACGTTTTCCCTCCAATTATATGTCTGTAATTTCCAACAATGTTCTCCGAATAGAGATCATAATTTGGTGGTGACCCTTTCATTTATCTTTTCCTCTTATTAAGACTAAATTTTATCAACCCAATTTCCGATGTGGGTTTTCCCACAAAGATATTTTCTATATTCATCATTTTATTTTCGAAGAACAATTTCAAATTGTGAGGATGCAATTTATTGAAGGAGGGGAGAATGTAACACCCCAAGATTCCATAGTATGTTATTTCAACAAAATAATTCAATAACTTGAACTACATGCAACACCGAGTTCAAGCGCACCATGACTTAACAAACAAGCCGTTCAAAAGAGGTTATGAATAGTATTAACTAAATTTTAAACTTTATATAATCCTTAAAAGTTTAGAATCCATATTATGAGTTTCTTAGACATAATGTAAGAATAAATTCATTTTCAGTATTGCACTTTTACAAACTTTTAATAGTGAACCCTTTTTAAATCCAATATTTTAGACTTTTATATATTCAGTTTGATTAAATAAATTTACTTTTTAGAATGGGGACATAAAAATTTACAATGAAACACCCCAAGCTTCTACGGTACGCTTCTCTTTGAATAATGCAATACTGTGTGGTGTACGCAACATCGAGTTCTAACACACACCACAACCGATCAAACTAGCCGTTATGAATAGTAATACCTACTTTTTAAAATTTTAGAGATTTTACCTCTCAAAATGGACTTCGTTTTTGGATTCGTAGTATCGAATATATCCTAAGGTGAATGTTTGGTACTCTTCAGATAAATTTAATATTTTAATGAATAGTGAAAATTACTAAATTCTAATTAAAAACAACTTTTTTAATCAAAATAATTAATAATGATAAATTATGAATTTGAGTGGTTTTAAGGTCTATTTAGAATATATTTTTACCATTTAATACAATGTTGGTCATTGGAAATAATTTCACAATTAAACCGAACATAAACAAGTATCAATCTTTTAATAGTTATTATATCTTAAAAACACGCTTTTTGTTTTGACAATGGGAATTAATTTTAAATTAATTTCTTCCACTTCTATGTTTTGAATTTGGAAAAATTGATTCCATATTTGGAATCAGTATGTTCAAATTTTGTAAATAGGTAACTTTTATTTTTATACATTTTGTTAATTACTTCGGTAAATATTTTATTTACCATGGTTAAAGGGTAAATCCAGTAAATAAGGGTTAAAAAATAATATTATAATAATAACAAAATTACCCTAAAACGTGTCCTAACCTTATTGGTTGATACATTTCCAAACATGGGAATCTTTGGGTCGATTATGGGACCCCATGGTGTCACTTGTAAGTGATAGGGACACTTTATTTTAATTAAGTTAAAATGAATACAAAAATGACACAAGCATATATCTTTTAGAAAAAGAATTTTTACATATGGTTATATATGTTTGATTTTAGACTATAAATATTCATTAGAAAGATAAAACTATTTAATACATAATGGTGTTTTATTTATAATTTTTATACATTAAAGAAGTTAATTTATTTATGACACAATGGTGATGCAGTAATTACTATAATAGTGAAACATTAGAATGATTGATATTGTAGATACCCAAATAAATATAATTTGAGACTTTTAATGAATTACACTAATTTTATAGGATAATATGATATATTATTATTTAATTAATTGACTTTTTTCAAAGTAATAATTCTAGTATGATTTTTAAAAAAATCAACTATTGAATAGTGTCAAAATTGACATAAAAGAGTTTTTTAAAAAAAATATTATATTATTAATTGGTATTATATTCATAAAAATCTAATGTTCGGCCAAGAGATTTATATCATGATAGGTGTATCATTAATGGACCACTTGGGTGGTGCTTGGATGTATATAGTAAGTTTATTAACCATATAATATAAAAATACAAAGAGACATTGTAAAAGTGAAACTAATTAACTAAGAGTTAATACTTAATGATAAGGTTAATATAGTAACCCAAACCTATCTAAATTCTATTGGTTTAGTGTTTTTAGACCTATCCCCACCTTAACCGTCAAATAATACACTTTGGAGCCATTAGAAACTGAATATGAATTTATTATAAAATAATATTTCTAGCTTTTCCAAAGGTTCCCTTCACCCCTCTTATAAAAGGGCATTATCCCTTCTCATTAATTCACACCTTCAAAGACTTTTGGTTCGACCAAACCCTTCCCAAATACTCTCTAAACATCCCTCACATAATCCTAGAGGCATTCCTTTAGTCAGAAATCCATCCTAATGAGCCCTTTTGATCAAATCAAAAGGAAGAACCCGAAGAAGAGGTAATGATTTCACCACCCTTTTTCAAGTTCCTTTCTTCTTCCCCTTCTTATTTCTTTGTTATTACCATTATAAAATAATGAATCCAGTATCTCTTATATACTGTAATATTATTATAAATATGGTACAACCATATTAAGTATTCTATCCATCCTTTGAATGACATGTCACCATACGTGCGTACGTACGGCTTACCGTCTCCACGTCATGGTGTAATTGTTATTCAATATATTATTATTTGGATGGGTAAAATAATGATTTTTAATTCATGTAAATAATAAATATAACATTATAATTATTCTGTATATATGATATATAGTCCAATTATATAATTATATTTTCTCTCGTGTGTACGTACGGATTACCGTCTCCACGACGCGATGAGATTCATTTCCAAGTTCACCATTCATCGACGATTATAAAAATATATAGTACTAATAAGTATGTAATATATGACATAATAATTCTACTGGAGATATATATATATATATAAGGATTTATGTACTTACATATATCTTATTCACTTACTTCCGTTCAATACTATATGAAAACAGAAACAACGTTTATGCGTACGTACGGACTACCGTCTCCATAAATGGTGTTTTCCATTTCATATATATATTTCTATTATATATATTTATATTATAAATATATATGATATATTTATCATGTTTTATATTCTGGAAGTATTTAAATCATGGTCTAATTGATACAACCAAGAGTGAAAAGTTAAAACACGTACGATAAAGAAAGTGATTATTACCCGAAATGTTAACTTAACATGGAAATTATTACAAAATGGGTAATATAAATTCATAAATGAATCATGTATGATATCATAAATATTAATAAGGTTCTGGTATAATTTAATAACATACTATGATCTTCTTACAGGAGGTTAAACGTACCATCGACTAAAGGAAAGTGCAAGGTAAGGGGTTTTCATCTCACTCCTTATTCCCGTGAGATTCATGCCATATTGCCACTATTACCTTTTGTGTGGTGTATGTACTACCTATAATTGTATTCTTTGTGTAATAAACTTTAATTTATGTGTATTTACATATTCATTGTATGATAACTCTTTCATGGGGTGTATGTTTTGTATGTCACCAAATTGGTAAGAGTTTATTTCACAATCTCTTCATTATCCGAGGTTGTTTATACGTAATTATCTTTGGGACCTCTTTATCATCCACATCCATATTTCATAATAATGTCTTTCAAATCATTTTTACTATTTAATATACAATGGGTTAAAGTCATTTATACCCTTATTTTACTTTATATGTTTTTAAAAGAAATCATTCCAACGTTTTCGAAACAAGTTACTTTTTAACCTTTTCGAAAAAATTAAGGTAAGAATTTTTTTTAACTTATAAGGCGGGTGCGGTTATTCTCCACCATCACTAAACCTTTGAAGATTCCTTCACAAGCTTATAAATATATTTTCAAAATAAATTTTTTCTCTATAATTATGTGACTTTTAAATGATTTAAAAAAAAGAGATATTTCTCTCAAATAGTATTGATTTCATCTATGTCAACATCCTTTGATAAATTTTATACTTGTTTCAAGTTGATTTGTTATGATACAAATCATCTATATTGTATTTAAGGTTTTGTGATATTTTTGACTATGGATGAGTTATTTTTATTCCTTTAATGGTTTATGATTAAATTTTTGACATTTTGTATGTTAGTTTTAATACGAATGTTTATGTTATATTTCATCCTCTTCTTAAGATGAATATGTTGGACTAGTATGTTCCGGGTTGGGGTCCGGTTACAACAGACCCTCCGGGTTGGTGTCCGATTAATGGAGGCACTTAGGGTTGGTGTCCCGTTATTAGAGGCACTCCGGGTTGGTGTCCGGTTATTAGAGGCACTCCGGGTTAGTGTACGGTTATTAGAGGCACTCCGGGATGGAGTCCGGTTATAGAGGCTCTCCGGGTAGGGTTCCAGTTACAGTTATCCCTTATGTCTTGGCACGAGGCCTTAACATAGAAATTAATGTTTTCCATCATGCATTCTATCATTATGAAAGTGGTTAGTGATATTGCATGTGATTATTCAATTATTAGAATATCCATGTGAATAAGTAAATGGAATTATTTCATTTTATTTCTGCCATATTATGCTGAAGTTCAAGTTTAAAAGGCTTTTGTTTTAGTTTTATACATTGCCTTAAATGTTTATGCTTATTTTTGAAAGTTTCTGCTGTATTGCTTACCCTTACTGAGCATTTGAGCTCACCCCTTTCTATGTTTTATTTTTCCCAGGATTCCAAGAAGTGTAATGTGATTGATATGCAGGGTTAAGAAAAGGGAATAATAGCATTCATAAAGATTATTTATGTTGTTTTGTACGTCTTAATGTGAAAATTTACCATTCATGTATGTGATCTATTTTTCCAAGACTTCTAAACTGATCGGTCCATTGGGACTTGATTCCTTGTAATCATGCCAATGTATTAAAATAATTCACCGACTCTGGGAACTGGGGTCGGGGCGTTACAATTATATATATACATATATATATATATTAGCGGTTTAAACCACCACTCGATATCGATTTTCAAAAAAAAAATATTATTACATAATCTGTTTCCCCATAACATCCAAACAAAAAACAAACTGATTCATAATCTTCAAACCAAACTACATTCAGAATAATTTACATTTTTATTTATATATATATATATCAATATTTTTGGAATGTTACAAAGACATTAATATAGAATATGTATTCTTACACTCATTAAAACCAAGGGATTCAAAAAAATCACCAAATGTCCACAAGAAATATAAAAAAAATAAAAAACAACTCATGTCCTTTACACTTTCATATGAAATAATTTTAAAACCAAAACCCTGATTAAATAATCAGAATCCACATAGAACCCCTTTTTATGGTATCTTCATTCCTTTCTCAAAATGGAAATATTTAAAAACACATTGGATCATGAAAAAAAACATAGATCTAAAAATAACATCCCTAATAATCATTCCTATAAATAGTAATATAGGACATCTACAAAACTTATGAATAAAAATGATGATTGATCTATTACCTAGGTTTCCAATATCTAACAACACAATAACCATTGAAATCTCTATCCCAAAGGGTTGGTATCTCCACTATTTACAAGAGGAATACCTAGGGTCAAGAGATTAATCATTTAGAAAAATAATTTTTCTAGTGAGAGGCATATATGGTTCAAAAAATAATAATTTTTTGATAACTTGATTTCCATCTCATGGTTTGGTTTCGCATTTTGTAAATCTGTTGACTGAATTTGTGCCTATTTCTATCTACATGGTAATTTATATAGTTTAGTAAAATAGTTTTTCTTAGTATGTAATAACCATTTGAAATGCCACTACCCAAAAAAAATCACAAGATATATGTTATCTTTGAATTCCAAATGATTTTTTCTAACTATTCACTAATCTTGAACATGCCTATACATGTAAGAAATGTACCAAAATTAACCTTTAAAAAAGTGATATGTTTAAAAAAATATGGTAAAAATATAAGTACCTCAATGTGAAAACATGACATGTTAATTCCCTCAACCATATCATATTTTATCTAAAATATTCTAGAAAAATAAGACATATCAAATAAAATATGATCCCACTACTCCAATATCATCTATTCTCATTCCTACATCTTATAATAGTCCATTACCTTTCACAAAAAAACAAAGGTCAGTGGAAGAGATTTCTTACACTCAATAATTTACTAAGAATCATCAACTTGAACTGGTCAATTGATTATAATATATCAAATTCAAAAACTATATCTTCAAATTTTTTAACATGAGGGGGTTTGGGATCATACATGTATATCTGAGAAACATGGAAAAACATAGATATATGTTAACTAAGTTGGATAATATAACTGAAAAAATAGAATCCTCAAGGATTAAGAAGCTTGAGGGGGAAATTTGGATATAAGGAAGATGTCAAATATCTAGTTTTCTCATGGGGGACTTTGGTTGGAAGTAAGAAATAAATAAAGTGTTTTTGCTAAAAAAATCCGGCTTATATGGGAAATGTGTCAAGAAACCATCATGTGTTTAGTTAAATATTATATCAAAATCCATAGTGAATCATAATCAATACCACATGAACTTCTATTGACATCCACTCTATCTCCGTCTTTATCTCCAATTCCTACTACTGGAAACTACATGAAATTATGTTTAAAATTAAATAATGGTGTATATTTAACATTAAACATGAAAACAATAAATACAATTTGTGATAAATTATTTTGAAGTTGTGTTATTTACCTCCTCACTATAATTAATTGATGAAATTTTAGTGGGGATAGATCCAATTTTATTCTGATATAATTCAACTAACACTTTCTACAAAGCATTCACCTTTTCATATTGCATCTTTATATGTGTCCCCTATTCATTAATTATGTTTCTCATTTCAAAAATCTCCATATGTATATCTTGATGTAGGGAGTCACTACAACCAAGAGTAGATTATGTTGCAATCCCTCATGGCCTACCAAAGACCTCATATTATAATGGTCCCAAACCTAACCTGCACATACAACCAAGTTTCCCCTTCATCATGACTTGATCAACTAGGTCATCTTGGGAGATTGATAAAGATCATGTGGGATTGTCATCCCATTTTTTATTAATGTTTACATATAAATCAAATATCTGTAATAATTTAAGAAATATATATATTGGAATAGTGATAGATGAAAATATATTATATTTAATTAAAATGAAATTCATACCCCATATTTTTTGGCAGACTCATTAACATAACACCCAATAGATTTTATATCAACATAAACCCATAGTTCTGTTCAAGAGAATTGGTTCCTTGAATTCATTGAATTCATTAAACAAATATAAATCAACAATTTCATATATCAAATATATAATTTTTTCTTATAAATATTTATACTAATTAAGAGTCGATCTATTTCTAGTAAAAAATTTTGACCCAGCAGTGTGATGGATGATTTTTTTAACTCAACTTGATGAATTTTTTCTTGAAACATATTAAAATGCATTACATGTAATTTAATAATAATATATGAAATTTTATATCATGTTCATATTCATGTATATATGTAAAATGGTATTAATATAATAATATATATTTTAATACCACATTCCTCTCATGATGATGATTATAAAAATACCTTACATTTCTCTCAAGGTACCCCTTAGAGTACCTTATCATATAGACTCTTACTGTTCAATGAAGTATCATTGATTTAATTCCATAATCTCATATTAAAATCCTTCCATTTCCTACCCAAATTTTCTAATATCCATATTTGTGGGATCAGATCAGCAATAGTAAATTGAAGAAATTCATGTAAAAAGAGATTAATTTTTGGAATATTATAATGTTATATCATAATAACATTCAATTAAACCATAATGTATTAATATTACCTTGATATGTGAATCAAAAACTTCATTTTCTTGAGTCTTAGTCATGTGTCTCTAATCTTCATAGGTAATCAAAAGGGTAGCACGCTCCACCACCAACTGGAAAACAATCTGGCTAATTAATCCTATAACATCATCAATGGGGACCCCAAAGTTGTAAAATGGGACAACAATATTAATTTTGTTCAAATTCCAGGCATATGAACTGTTTATATTTCTATCCATAGTAACATTGTTTGAATATTTTATGAAAACAGTTATTAGTATAAAAAAGATAAATAAATTTATTCACATTAAAATTTGTACCTATAACCATCACCCTCTAATTTCCTCACGAGTCAAATTTTTCCCTTGATACTAAAGTAGCTGAATGGGGAGTCACTATCTCTGATTTTGATGGGATACTGATGGAGGGTGTGCTAGACAATGGTGGAATATAGGGTGTGATATATAGTATAGGGAGGAGTATGTATGGTGTCTCAAATGCTGTAGGGAGGGAAACTGATGGATCATCATTTTTCATTGTGGACAAGGGAATTTTGACTGAGATTCGACTAGGATCAGTGAAACACTTCCTCCATGACATTCATATCATTTAATAAAAGAAAATTAACTTCAAAAAAATTCATCTGCAACTGATTATATTAATTGTATTTATCCTTGGGATAGCATGAGATAATAGCCAATGCATAATCATAACTGGTATTACATCCATCTCTCAATTTTTCACTATGTTACCCAAGAGTTCAAACAGGAACTTATAAATTTATAGAAAAAAATCACAAAATCATTATATGGTGTCTAATAAACACACCATGAAAATCAAAAATATCCCTTCTATTCACGTATTACAATGAATCCCATTTAATTAGTGATATTCAAAAATAACTCATTTGTATAACATAACATCAAAAATTAAAAATTATAAAAAATGGGAATCCACCTCATGGTTATTGATTTACATAAGGAAAACACCATATTTGTTTATAAAATAGGATTTTGGATTTATAAGATGAGTCATATTCATAAATTTTTTCTATTTATGTATATAAATATAACCACACTGAAATCAATCTTTAAAAAAATATAAAATCTAAGGAATATATCACTAAATTTAGTGTAGTGATCTGTAATTAATGTTTTATATTAAAGGAACATAAGTCAGTTATCATAGAAATGGAAGTATCACAATGGTCATAATTTAATCTAAAACTAGTATTCATGGAATAAAATAGGATTAATATGGAATTTATAGGAATAAAATAAAATATAATCTGTCATATTAGTGCTTGGTGAAATTTAATCAACCAAACACTCAATCTTACCCTACCTAGACTAGCTACTGGAAAAAGTCACCTGGGAGGATGGTAGTCCTTAATGAGGTCCACTCACTAGAAAATTGTCATAAACTAGTATATGATGTAATCTTAGACATCCAATATAGCTACACACCAATGTCAATTAAAATTGAGATTATAAAATAAAAGTACCAAATAGAAAAGTATAATAATAAAATTTTAGAACAACCATTATAAAAATAACACATTTTTCTTAAGGAATGTTATATATAAATAAAGTCTTAATCATTTAAATTTATATTCATTTATAAAATCCAAAATAATGGATACACTTCAATGATCCATTTACTTTAAAATATTCCATTTATAAAATAAAATTTTGGCCTTTAAAACATTTGTCATGATTTTAAGTTCTAAAGTCCTCTTTAAAAATAAAATCATAAAAATATCATCAAAGCCTTTAAAATAATTATTATAACCTAAAAAAGTAGAATAAATTGAATGGAATTTTTTTTGAATAAAATTCATTAAAATATAATTATTTTCTCATTGGAAAATTATCATGATTAAAAACATCCCTTAAATAATCAATGTAATTTTTAAAAAGCTCATCAAACACTTCACTTACACAGAGAAATGAATTAAAAAATAGGAACCCAAAAAAATACTTTGATCTATGTTAGTTTTAAGAGAAAATTACAATCCATTAATCGAAAATCCATATATACACTAATTCCCATAATTAAATAAATTAGAACATTAATTAAAAGTCGTAAATCACTCATGATTCTTAATATAATGGTTTTCTCATTGAGAAGTCCACCTCTATCCATTTTTTCACTAATAATGGTTTTAATACCCCAAAAAATAAGAAATCATTCATAGGTAATTGAGAGGGGGGAAGGGAAGAAGGGAGAAGAAAAAAAATACCAATAATAGAGGGTTTACCACTAAGGAGACTGATTAGGGGCTCTGGGTAGACCACAGATCTGACATGGGCTCGAGCATAGGAAACAGCTTGGGGGAGGGAGAGAGAGAGATTGAGAGGGTGAAAAATTGGGTGAGTGAAAAGGAGGGGGCGACTGGTCGACAGGTTGTGGCCGCATCGACGGTGAGGGATCAAGGGGCTCGACCTTAGGGGGATTGGGAGATATCCAAGCACCAGTGAGTGGGGAAGCACAGTGGTGCTAGGTCTCTACATTGGGGGGAGGTAGTGCTCGAGGGATTTAGGGGGGAGGGGAGCTTGGAGGAGTTGGGGTTGGTGGAGAAGTGTCTTTTTTTAATTAAAATGGAACAAATTAACAGCGGTTTCTAGAAAACCACTATACAATTATTTCAATTTTTGTAAAGGAAGTTTACTAAACCACCGCTAAATAATTAATTTTTTGCAATGACTTCATGATTTATTTTTTGTAGGAATATTATAACATCATTTATGGATGTGTGGACTACCACCTCATTAAAGTTATGTGATTCGTTCATGATTTACATGGAATATATTAATGATAGTTTTAATTACCATGTGTGATATATATAAAATAAATATGATACTGTAATAATAATATACATATATATATTATTTAATTTTATTTCTTTAATATAACAATAAAATGAAAACTGCTTTCAAGCATACGTACGAACCACTGTCTCCAAAAATGATGCATTTAATTTTTTATAACTAAATATTAGGGATTTATATAAATACATTCATATTGAATATATATGATGTTTACATCATGTTTTATAATTTTTATATGATGAAATCATGGTTGGTTTAAGTGGAACAAAAAAATAACAAGTCAAAACATACTTAAAAAACTAGGAAATTAACACATGAAATAGTGAAAGTAAAGAAAGATTATTAACAAAAGGGTAATAATATATTATAAAAAGATCATATATGACTTTATAAATATGATTTTTATTATATTATATGTTCATAAATTATTAAAACCATTATATAAGAGGTTAAAGAGTGTTCAATCAAAAGAAAGTGTAAGGTAAGGTATTTCATCTCGATTTACATTCCATTGAGACCAATTTGTTATTATGTGTCAATTCACATTTATGTAGTGTGTACACTACCCTGAACATATATTATCATTATTAATTCATTATTAATTTTATTTTAATATTTAATTTGAATTATTTCTTCTACGGGGATTTTCATTATATATTACTAAATGTTAATTAATTATATAACTCAATTTCTTTTCATTGGGTTGTATTATAACCTCATTATAATTAATATTATAAGATCATGTGTGTAATGGATTTTGACTATATATTTTTTATTTCTTATTTTTTTTATGTGGATTTATAGTTGAGTCACATGATTGATTAATTTTTTGATTATCACTTCAATGCTCCTTTCAAGGGTTTACTTCACAATCCCATTTTATTTAGTATTTTTTATATCTGAATTTTTTTTGAAGTAAATTACTTGATAATTATTTGATAAACCCATTAATTTTCTTATCCTCTTGTAATTAATGGTATTTTTAAGTAATAGTACCATTTTCTTGCTTATTGGTACTTAAAAATTTTTAGAATACATTTTAATAAAGTCGAACTTCACTTCTCTCTTCGGTCATAAATATTTTTTCTTTTAAAGATATGTTTTCTAAAAATGTTTTAAAAAAATTATAACCATTCCAAAATTATTTAAAGGAATTTTTACCCATTTTACTCCTTAAAACTTTTTTTCAATAGAATCTAATTTCGTTTTAAAAACAATTCCTGTTTTTGTTTTAACTAAAATGTGAAGAGAAACAATTATTTTTAACATGCAAGAAATGTATTGTATTTCATACTTTCATGACCAATCAATGATTTCAGTCTTACCTATCATGTTTTAAAGGTTATTTTCAAATAATTTTTTTGAATGTAATTTTCAATGAGAAGGATTTTCAAAATGTTTTTCAAAATTTAAAGGATATTTTCCTAAAGAATTTTTTTCAAAGGAATTTTTATGGTATTTATTTTCATTAATGAAAACAACCATATATTCTTACTCTACTGGATATATGTTATATTCATACCATAATTATTCTTCCTCTTAATGGTTTATGATCATTTTGACCAAGGAAATTGAGGACATTCATTTATTTTTCAATTATTTTATTCAATAAAATTCCTTCGAAATGTTCATGTTCCTCCAATCATGTGACATTAAATTTCCCCTAATTATCCATATCATTTATCATGGATATATTTATTGTTTAAACCATATACCATTATTTTACATATAATGTTTACATTGAAATTTATTTCATTTAATAGGGAAATATTGATAAATATATATATATATATATATATATATATTACACAATACAAGTATTTGATGATATGGCGTGTTGTTTATTAATTAAATTTATTATTGATATATGAGGAATAGTTTGGACTGGTAATACATGAGTTGGGGACCATTGGAAATAAACCCCTCAATGCATCAGTAGTCTCATGAGATGAAATCTGTTGGCGAAAACCAATTCATGTTTGTTTCAAAGAATAACCAAATATGTTTCTATACACATTTTTAAACTATCATGGGAATAGGTATTGACAACATAGGGTTTCATCTCCTAGATACATGGCATCCAATAATTAACCATTTCCTTCATTTTATTTCTTATTATCTATAGTATTTTCACTATGAAAAAATATATATATGAATTTAATTCTCATTTTTATTGATATAATGAGATTTTTATTGAGTTATTTACCTCTCCAGATTATTTATTCCTTATCTAGTTTTTTAAATGGCATGTTTTTTGAGTTCGTTACCTTTCCATATTTTTTACACACCTATATCTTAGTTTTTTTATTACATGGAATGTGTTTTCAGTTATTTAATCAGCCATGTTTATTATTCTCATTGATTCATTATTGTTTACACTATACATAACCTTTACTAAGCATTTGAGATCACCCTTATTTTATTTCCTTTCCCAAAGATTCCATGAATTTTACAATGACTGTTATTCAGGGATTCCCTAGAAAGAATAATTTCAATCTCAAAATATATAATGGGAAAAAATTATGTTGTAAATTCTTTATTAAAAATGTAATGTAAGAACCATTTATATATCTATTTTAGAAATACTACTAAACAATTCAATATTTTGAGATTTTATTTCTTGTAATAACACTGATGTAATGGTATAAAGAACCATCTTTTGGATTATGGGTTCATGGACCTACAAGAATATTGCTGAGTATTAACAATAAGGAGAAAAAATATAATAATTGAAACTTTAGAAGTCGAAATAAAAAATAAGTAAACTAACTTAAATAATTACCTGTTTCATATAACAAATAATGATGTCATGATACTATACTAAATGATGAGTAAGAGAAACATGATCCACCGACACAAGAGTATATGATCTATAAAATAAAAATAGGTCAAAAGTTATTTACAAACATATATTAATAACGTACTAAGTTATCTTCTCACATGATCCAACATAGTCTATAAAATCAAGTTTCTATTGATGGCTTCTTCCCCATGTCCCTACTTGTATCCATGAAGTCTTCCCGAGTACCAATCGATGGGGCGCACATGGTGTGAGTTAAAATCATTAGTCCACCACAAATAGTTTCTATACCTATCAAATTTTTTAAGTATAAAGACTAGTGTGAATGTATGATAAATAAAGGAAACAAATAAACAACCCATGTTGGTATAGGTTCCTCATGGGATAATTATTCGATTCTACCTACTTCAGCCTATTCCAAAAATGTCTCTGATCATTTTACATTTTAATTTTTTCAATTATTTATAAGTACATGACCCTAAGTATACAACTAAGATTTATATATATATAAATTGATAATAATACAAGTCTACATGATATCCACAAACTTTTAGTTTTATAAACTGGGTGAAATACACAGTGGTGTACCCTTAGAAATTCATCCTAAGGGGTAAAGTGCAACCCGATTCCTAAGATAATGTCCAGGGTATCCTCAATTCTAGAATTTAAAGGAGATTAAGGAATAATCCAAGGAGGCCTGTAACATCCAGAAAAATATAAGACGAATCATCCAAGGAATTAAATTTTTTTAAAATATATTCAAACCCTTGATGCTATGTCAGGGCCTTCGTAATCATAAGAACAAGACCAAATCTAGGTGGGGTCTTTCACTTAGAAGAATATTCCATGAATTGGTCGGATACCTATGAGCCCATCCAAGGAAACCCATAATGGGAATCCAATTATGGATCATAAGATGCCTAAAATTTAAGGGAATTCTTGTTTTACGACCATATCCAAGCTTGATTTAATAATCAATCAAATTCCAAAATCCTAATAATATTCATGATAACATTTTATAATTTAGCATGGGTTAGGTGACATGGCCTTGCGATTAATATTTAATTTTTAAATCATTTAACCATTCTAATTTATAATTGAAACTCAATATACCTTAAGAGGTGGTGTAATCACATTGATAATTCTTAGGGGACTATCATGATATCATGTAATTTCATATAATTCAATTAAATAATTTTATACATAAGTGATAACTCAACACAATAAAAAAGAGGGATTAATTCACACAATGAGTTATTTAATTGAATACAATTGAACAATTCATCCTAAATAGTTGTTCACATTGAGTAAAATAACCTATAAGAATAAAAATTATGTTGAATGGTGACCGGTCCTTGGTGTTAACAATTAATTAAATTAATTCTATGTTCAAAAGGAATCGTAGAGAAATTTTTAATGAGGTGTGATAGTCAATGATATTGACATAAAAAGGTTTTTGAAAAATATTGAGACCATATAACTTATATATATAATATAATCATCATCCAGTATCAGCATCTAATCAGTTCTATGATAAGATAAAATGAAGAAATAGTTAAATTCCATAAAAAATATCTAATATTACCTCATATTATTCATTAGAGATGGAGATTGAAACTAAGAAAATAAGTAATAGGAAATAAATCTTTATTGAGTGTGATCCAATGAGAAAATATTTATTGAATAAAATATTAAATGGAGAAGATAAATAAAATCATTGTTGGAGAGGAAATTTGAGCTATCAACCTTCGGTTCATTGTGAAAATGGTAAACGGGATGTGAGTTTACGATTTAAGAGGAAGAAGGGGGAAATAGAAATTTCACCCCATTAAAAGGGGTCACATAGAATGGTATTAGGTTTGGCCAAACCAAATCCTAAACATATGACACCACTATATAATTGGAAGACCCCCTCACAAGGCTAGGCATACTATTTGAAAAACCATTCCCATCATTTGTGTTCTCACTACCCATAAGACATACCCCTCATATCATGGTTAGGATCTAGGTTAAACAAACCATAAACAAACCATGAACCCCAATATTTAAATTTATTATAGGTTTTACAAATTCATTAGGCCTCCATCACGTGGTTAAACTAACAAGGTGTCACCCCTTATGGTTGCACGATTGAGGGGAATAGTTAGCATTTACTATGTGAGTCACCCTATGCTTTTAAAATTAATAACTCCTGCATCCGAATGATCTTGGAAACATTTGAAAACCTTCATATTCTCTTAGGAACGTTTATCTAGAAAAAACATTAGTTTCTACCAAATTTAAATTAATCTATACCTATCTTAGAATTCATGATCTTGCCCTTTTTTTCGTTCACCATGTCAATGGAGATCTTTGTTTTTACTCAATAATTAGTTTCTTTGTAGGATCATTTACTACATGTAAAACATATTCCAATTTCATATAGTTATTCAAATTGATTCATATTTTAAAATTTCTGACATAACGTAAAATGAGCATTCTTTACTTTATTATATTTTTTACCTGAATTTCCATGAGATTTCTTCCTTATCTTATTTTGTTTTTAGGGTTCCAATAATGTTCACATTATAAGTTACAATTCATGATATATACTTTCACATAATCATATTATTTTTCAATCTAGGTCTTAACCCATTAGGTTTCGTTGGGGGACAAAATCTATAGTGTCCATGGAATCCATTATTTTCTTGGTTCTGTCATGCTTTATCCATTACTTAAACCAAAAGAGGTTGATGTCTGTGATTAATAATTAACATCATAATAGGATTATAAAAAATGATCTCTTGAAAATTCAACCTCAATTTATCATACTTTTTAAAAACATCAAATTATATTTTATTTCAATATTAACCATTTCCCTTTATATCTAGGTTTCTTTATGTTGGTTTTTCTCATAATTATTTTCCTAATTCCCTAACATAATAAATCCTTATTAATATTTTAAAAACATTATGTGATTAAGAAAAGAAAATATCTTGATATTTTTAAGTGAGGTGTGCAGTTAAGACTCCTTATTGTACACCATCTGCCAATTGCGTTACTACCAAATAATCCCCTTTCAGTGTATCTGCCCCTATATTCTAGAGCAAGCATCCACTTGTAATATCCATATTGGGATGTAATTTTTTGGATAACTATACAATATATACTTTAAAAAAACATCATGATTTTATCATATACATAGACTTATTACTTACATTATTCCCTATGTTTTTTAGCTGTTGTTAACTAAACTAATCACCAAAATAATTAAACATTACTTTGATACTAAATAATGTGACCCAGGGTAAAATTATTTAGAATAATACATTATTTTCAAGATTTATAAAATAAAACTCATAAATACTTACACAACCAAAGGATTGGAATGTTATGTGTCTTGAGGATTAACTATATAAACATATTATATTACAAAACATGCCAAAATTTCATCCAAATCATGCTCTTATAGAACATTTTTAAGATATTTTATATGATATAATCATATTCATAACTTGGGTAATAGAAACGTAATAAAGGGTTTAGGCCAAACACTCCGCAATTGGAGAAAATTATTATAATGTATTACATCATAATCATGAAGGGCAATATGAGTAAAGGATAAATATATTATTAAAATATTATGAGACCATATATGGTAATCATAAAATGTGATAGATAAATACAATATGATAACAATATAAATTAAGGACTAATAAAATATATGACATGGCTCAAAATTCTTTTCAATAATCATAAAACATTTAAGCCCGATATAAGATTACGGGATACTTTAAAAATATGTTATAACATGAAAAAATAGAATATCATGGAAAATAATAGAATATTAGAAATTTGGAATAACTTGATAAATAAAAAAGAAATGTGTAATAATTATAAGCATATAAAAATATTTATAACTAAAATCATTATTCCCAGGCCTGTGTGAATAAAATCATTAAGTACATTCCTGAAAATGTGAGAAAACATATTATGCCAAAGTATGTGTGAAAAAACTAATTATGTCCATGACTCACTATCTCATTTTATATAAACATAAACCAATTAATTTTAGGGTGATATATGACCCCAAAACTAATCATCCTTATATATGTGTTTCAGTTAAAATCAATCATCATCATATCCTAAACAACCTATGGAACAACGATGGGTTTATTTAAAATCTCAAAAACAATACAAAACAAAAAAATAGGATATCATAGGATATTAAAAACTTTTTTTCGAAAAGGAATCATTTCATAATAACATATTTAGATTGATAAAAACATAACTTCATGAGAGATAAACCTTAGAAGAAAATTAGAAGTGAAAATACAAAAGTTTTTACAAAACCTTTTACACATTATTATTAAACTTGAAGAGGATATTATGTTAAAAAACATTATTGTGAAGGGAAATAGAATAGCTTTAAAAAAATATAATAAATAGTTTTAAATAATTTATCCTTGGAAGTAAAAAAAGTCTAATATAATAAATCTAGAGTGGTGAACAATGAAAATGAATTCCTTTTTTAATATTTTTAGGTCTTTTAAAGAAAAATACAAATTCAATAGGCATTAGAATGAATTCATTTTATAAAAGGGTTAAAATGAAATATAATGAATACAAAATAATAAAAAATTAAATTTCTTTAAATAATATAATATCAATAGCAAAAACATGGACAAAGAAGAAGAAGATCCATCGGTAAGAATGGGAGTTATTTATACCTACATTATAATTTTATTTTAAAAATATTTTTATCAAATAATTAGTTATTAATGATTAGAATTAATTTTTCTATATAATAAAAGGATATATATAAAAAAATATTATAGTTTCAAGATCATGTAAATCATGAAAAGTTTATTCAAGTAAGAAATACTATGACAAAATGGATCGAAAATTGGGTCGATGAAACCCTTATGATATTAGTATCATAAAAATCAAAGGGGATTGAGAGTAAGATAAGAAATTGGGAATTAAAATTTCATGAAATGGTATATATTTTCATATGTGAGAGAAATAGTTTATTTAACACACAATATAAAAGAAATAATGGGGTACAATATCAAACATGTGTTGTGTTGTGTTGTTGAAAATGATGCAAAGAAACCCTTACCTTAAATTCATGGTTAGATGATCATAATATAACATTTTTTCTAACAAAAATAACATTCCTAATAACTAATTTTAGAACCTAATTCATGCCTATAACCTTTCATCGAATTTATTTACAATTATTATCTACATTAATATTTGTTAATTATTATCTATTTTCAATATAGGGTGTGAGTAATCATGATAGTTTTCAAATAGTGTCATAATAGAGGAATTGTTCTTCATTCATCTCCAAAATTTCTTAATTCCCCAGTCATAAAATCAAATTTAGTTAATGTTTTATGATATTTTATTTACATTTTATTTCATTTTATGAGTGTTTTAGTTATGTTTTTTATAGATGAAATTTGTGACAAGCTGGTTTCAGTGATTTTTTACAAAGGAAATGTGGTATATTAATTAATTCGATTAATATTAATATTACAATTCCAAAACCAAAATAAAATAATTAATTACTTATTTATATTATATATCACTAATAATTAAGTACTCATTGTTATCTATGATTTTATTTTATTGAATATTTCATGTAGGTGGTTTTACCGACCCAAACATGATCATACCATAGTTAATGGATGACTGCGATTATGAATTTGGTTTCTTTAAGAATGATATAATTATTACCGAATAATAATTATATTATTTAGATAATTTTAAATCAATGAATAATATTTTTAGATTTTTTAATAAATAATAAATATTCTAGATGAAAAACTAGATATGTTACTTTGTGGAGGTGGTTATCTGTATAACATAAGATTAATGTTTGCATTTCTCAAATAATGAGAGGGAAATAAAGTGGATTATAATTTTTTATTATCATATAAATAATAATATTTCATATTTCATATTTAATTTTCCACAAATACCCTTAAAATCAGTTAGTGAAGTAGTGGAAAAAAATAGATGTCTTCGCTTTGTAGAGGTGATAATCGGCACAATACACGAATGAATGTTTAATTTCTCAAAATATAGAAGGGGAAAGGTTTTTAATACTTATTACCTTAGCATAAAAAAATTAATTATAAAAAAATATGTATATAATTATCCATTAATTATAAAATCATATTTTGGAAACAAAGACAGTGAGGAAAAGAAGTTGGGAAATCAAACGATCAATCACATTGAAATAATTGTGTTTTCCTCGGTGGATTACTAGAAAATAGAGGTCTTGAGAAAATATATTTTGACCACAAGCTAAAGGAAAAGGAAGAATACTACAATGGATAGATAATGGGATGATTTTCACGTGGAATCAAAAGTATTTGAGTGGACTTGAAGTGGTGGTGAGAGGCCCCCTTTTGTAATTGGTGATAATTACATTTTTATAATTATAAAATATTAATATAAGGGGATCATAATATAAAAACTTTAAATAGATATAAAAATATAAAATAATGGATTTTAATATTATTCATGTTTGATAATCCCACAACCATTCATTTTCACATTTTTTTACATTTTTCTAACTCCATCATTCAAAATTTTTTTCTTTAAACATTTTTGGTTTTACTATGGTGACTAATTTTAATGTAGTACTTTTTATTTAATTCAGAAAAATAAAATATTCCATATTAAATATTATGTACATACATATTTGAAATATTAAATCAATTTTACTAGATAAAATTTCAATGTTTAATAAAAAGCAATTTTTATATTATTGCATGTACCACGTAGAAACCCATTTTTTAAGAGAAAATTTTTAAGATTAAAAGCTATGTGTATGATAAAATTGTCAATTTATTTAATTTTAATGATATAAATTGTTTTATTATAAAAAATAAAAGTTATGTGTCTTTAAAATAAATAAAAAATGATATTTAATTAAACGAAAAAACCAGAAAATGTTTTAATGGAAAATATTAATTATTGTGTTGAACATATATTTTCTAAATATATAACATAAATTTTAAAAATAAATATATTTACTCATTAAATAAATTTTATATTATTTAAAAAAATTAAAAGCTTATATGTCTTTCTTGTATATTGATAAGGTCATAAAATTTACGATTTTGGTAAAAACTTTATTTTTTCACTATTCATCTAAAATTAAACTATATTAGAAAAAAATAAATTTAGGATATTATTTATATATTGAATTAAAAAATGAATTTATTTTTTTTAATTAAAATTATATCAAAATAAAATTTTATTTTTAACTAAAAATGATGAAAAATAAAAAATCTCTTTCTAAATAATAAGTATTTTTAATATTATTTCATATCAACTTCTAATTAAAATAATGTTAATAAATTATTACATAAATTCTAATATCTAATATTTTCATAATAATCATTTACATTTGGTTTATTTAACTTATTAACACTTTAAATAATTATTTGTGAATGAAAAATTAAATCATATTAATTATTTATCCTCTAAATGTATAAAAATCAATTGGTTACTGAATTTTTATTTACTATAGGTTTTTTCATATTATAGTTTCTATTATTTTTTATCTAATATGTCATGGCTCGTTTTGGTTTAGTATTTTATGTGTAGAAACATATTGAACATAATAATTATTAAATGGAAAATATATTATGATATCCTGGGGTATCACAATAAATAAGGAAACATATTTTACTCTCACTGGACTTATATATATACGTTGATTCTTAATGTTTTATTTGAAACCAAAATAATAAATTACATCCTGAAATCATCAAAAAAATATTTAGATTTTAGCATGCTAAGTTTTAATAAAGAATCACAATGTTCAATTGCGTACATGATACGCAACATCGAGCATAAATGAACAACTAAATATTATTATTTAAATGTTACCATTATAAACTGGCCATTGGAGTGGAGGGAATGAATAGTATCAACTTAATAATAAAAATATGGTTTATACATGTTTAAATAATTATTCATTAGAAACAAAATTTATTAGAAATGGAAATAAATACCAGTTGATTATAAAGGATGTGTTTTAATAAAAACCAATTTAAAAGAGAATAATTCTGTTTATAAAATAATATCACTATTTATGGAATTTTAAATGTTATATAATCAATGTACTGTTTAAAATGAATCTTATATGTTTTCTAGAAATGATATAATAACATATCCAATTTTTTTGATAAAATAAATATTTTTCAAAAAATTACCATTTTGCCGCCTTTTGATAGAGACACTTTTTTAAATAACTTTTTTGTCACATTTATATGTTCTATTTTAAAAAATAAACTTCTTATTTAAAATAAGGACATAAAAATTTACTTTGGGAGAATTTTGGTATTTTTTTGATGAATTTAATTTTTTACTAAATAGTGAAAAATACCGGATTTTAATTCAAAACTGCATTTTCATCTAATTTTTCATACAGTTATATTGTAATTTTATTTGTATTTAATGTTTAATTGGATTAATTTTTTTATCATTTAATCCAATTTTTTTTATTTTATGTAATTTTACATTGAAATTAGATATAAAATCATTTCAATCTATTTATGGTTATTACTGTTTAAACCCATGTTTTATCATTTTGACAACGAGCATTAATTTTAAATTATTTACTAAAACTTATGTGCTTTGAATTTTTAAAAATGTATTCCATATTTGTAATCATAAGTTCAAAATTATGTATGATTTTCCCTTTTATTATTGTACATTATGAATAGAAAGTTCAGTAATTAATTTTATTTACGATGGTTAAAGGGTAAATCAGGTAAATAAGTGTAAAAAATAATATTATAATAATATAAAACTAGCCTAACACATGTCTTAATCCTATTTTATGAGATATTTTCAACCATGATCATCCTTTGGTAGATTTTATGACCCCATTGAGCCACTTGGGTGTGATAATGAAATGTTATAATAATTTATTTAAAGTAAAGAGAAATATAACAGAAACATGTATGTTTTTAATAAAACAATATTAATATAGGGATATATAACTGATATATTTGACTATGAGTACTATTTATAAATATAAAAAAATTACCTACATTATGGTATATTATTTATAATTTTTAGACATTAAATAAATATTTTTTTTATGACGCTATAATGATGCAGTGATTACCTTATTAATTGAGGATTCAAATAATTGATATTATAAATATTAAAATAAATGTAATTTGAACATTTTGATTCCATAAATGAATTTTAGGGATTATTGTGACATTTAATATTTTTTTTAATTTATTTTTTTTAATGAATCATATTTTTATGAATTGAAAAAAATCAATTACTAAATAGTTTCAAAATTGAAATAAATGAGTTTTTAAAACAAATACTATTTTATTAAATTATATAATAGTCATAAAAATCTAAGATTCAGCCAAAAAACATAGTTAGTGTTAAAATTTTCATTAATGATCCACTTTATATTCTCTTGGAATTATATAGTAACTATATTGACCATGTAGTGAAAAAATACAAGAAGATGTGGTAAGAGATAATTTATTTATCTAAGGGTAAATGCCAAAATTTATGGTTAAATTTGTTACCTAAACAAGTCTAAAACCTATTGTTTGGGAGTATTTTGGACCATACTCATATTATAAACTTAATATATCACTTTTAAGATATTATAATTCTAGAATCAATTTATAATAAAATAATATTTCAAGACTTTCCTAAAGTGCCCCACCTCCCTCTTACAAAAGGCTACCACCTCTACCCACTTACTCAAACCTCTCAAACAACTTGGATCACCCATGATTGGCTCAAATAGGATCCCAAAATCCCTAAATTCTTGTTATAATCCTTACCATCGGAATAATTCAATTCATGAATTTCTTTTGACTCAAATCAAAAGGAGTTACCCGATTAGAGGTAACATCTCCTCTCAAACTCCATTCATTTATTTCCATTCACCTACCCCCTAAAAAAAAATTATTCAATTATTTTATAAAAAACTATATACTAAATATAATATGATTTTTTATGAATTTTTTTTTACCTACACTTACATAAACCTCCATATAAAGGATATATAACAAATTGTTTATCTTTATGGAAAACTGTTGCCTCACTAAACGATGATTGTCCAATTTTCTCCTACCACATATCATGGTAGACATTATGATGGAACTGCATTTATATATTATATTTATTTAATTTATATTTTCACTATTCTTCTATAAGTTTTATTTAAACCATACTTTTATACCTTCTATAATGTGTAATATTATATAATTTTCCTTGAGGAAGTGTGGCCTATCGCCCCCTCAAAGTGATATTACTCATTCATTCCATACATGGAACGTATAAAGTATGAAATTAATTAACTTATATAACATAGATAACATATATATTATACTTTAATTATAATAAACCTATTTATAATATAGTTTTCATTCCTTTATTATTACAATGAAATGAAAGTAGTGTTCATGCGTAAGTACAACCTATTGTCTCCATGAATAATACATTTCATTTATTATCTCCAAATATTATGGACTGTTATATATACATATATACTGGATATATATTATTCTTAAATAATTAATATGATTCTATTTATTATTGAATTATGACAACATGTATAATTTTCTTCAAAACAAGTTCATTTTGACTCAAGTACCCAACAACAACAAAACATCTGATATAAAGTCAGATAATTAACAAATTATTATAACATGGTAATAAGTGATATTAAATGTATAATAATATTTAAAAATTATATTAAGAAACTTTAAATTAACATAATTTTATTATTCACGAAATTAATGAATGAATGAGACAAGTTGGACTCAATGTAAGGGAATTTCTAAACTCAATTTCTCATTATTGTGTTGTATGCATACTTTGTTGATTGTATTATTCCATGATTCTGTGTGGAATCAATTTTTATTTATTTATATTTTAATTTACACTTCAATTGTTTTGGATATACTGTTGATACACATAATCACCCTATTAATAAATTCTAACATCATTTATATGAACATTGTAAGGGAAATCTTAACTCAATCTCATCTCACAATGTTAAATATCCATGCCATTGGTTTTGTTTTTACAAGAATATGTGTGAATGACCTATGATTATTTTACAATAATTATACATCTACATTGGATGTATTCATTTTTCTCACACATTATTATGTCATTTATTTATTCTGGATCTAATTATATGATCTTTGTAAGGTAATTTCTCTCAATCTCATTTCATTGAGGTGTATTTTGATGTTATACACCATGTTATTTTATGTGTTGTATAATAATACCCTTTTAATTTTAATTTCTATCCATGGTTTTCAAAAGGAATATTTTTCTGCAAATCTTTTTACTAAATTACAAAAAAATAATGTTTTTTATGTATGTGGTGAAAACAAACTTTCCGCTACCGTGACCATTATTTGGTATTTGGAATCCTCTACAAGCATTAATACTTTTAAAAAGAAAAGTAAATACCATATTCCTTTTTTTATGTATTTTGTAACACCTCGAGCTTCCACGATACGCTTCTCTTTCAATAATGCAATAGCTTGCATTGTACGCAAGTTCAAGATTCTAACACACCGCGACTAATCAAAATAGCCATTATGAATAGTAATACCCACTTTTTGAAATTATATATATTTTATATTTCAAAATGGACTTCATTTTTGGATTTAGAATATCGAAATTAGCATATGTTGAATTTTTGGTATTTTTCTGAGAACTTCCAATTTTTTATGAATAGTGAAAAATACTTAAAAACAAATTTTTTAATAAAAATAATTTATAGTGATAAATTATACTATTTAGTGGTTTTAAAGTATAATTAGAATATATTTTTACCATTTTATCCAATGGTGGTCATTATAATTAATTTCACTTTTAAATTGGACATAAAAAATTGTCAATCTTTTGATATATATTGCTTCTTAAAAACACGCTATTTGTTGTGACAGAGGGAATTAATTATAAAATTAACTAATGCAACTTATATGTTTGTAATTTTGTAAAATAGAAATAATTTTTGGATTCATAATATAAATTATATCTTAGGGTGAAATATTGTCATTGTAACACCCCGAGCTTCCACGGTACACTTCTCTTTGAATAATACAGTAGCATGTGTTGTACGCAACTTCGAGTTCTAACACATACCACAACCAATAAAAGTAGCCATTATGAATAGTAATACCTAATTTTTGAAATTTTATAAATTTTATCCTTCCAAATGGAATTATTTTTTGTATTCGGAATATCGAAATTATCCTAAGTTGATTTTTTTGTAATTTTCTGAGAACTTCCAATTTTTTATGAATAGTGAAAAATACTTAAAAACAACTTTTTTAATCAAAATAAATTATAGTGATAAATTATAATATTTAGTGGTTTTAAAGTATAATTAGAATATAGTTTTACCATTTTATCCAATGGTGGTCATTATAATTTATTTAACACTGAAATTAGACATAAACAATTGTCAATCTTTTGATATATATTGTTTCTCAAAAACACGCTATTTGTTGTGACAGCTGGAATTAGTTATAAAATCAATTAATGAAACTTATATGTTTGGAATTTTGTGAAATAGACATCATTTTTGAATTCAGAATATCAATTATATCTTAGGGTTAAATTTTGGCATTATTCTGAAAAACTTGAATTTTTTATGAATAGTGAAACCACTAAGTGGTAGTTAAAAAAACTGATTTTTTGTTTAAATGAAATATTACCACTTCTATGATTTGATTTTTAAAAATCCGACATACATGGTTGTCATTAGGAAGTAAAATTTGGTTCAATGGGATTAAAATAATTTTTTGGTGAATAGTAACTTTTAAGTTTAATTAATCGTGATTAAAGGTAATTAGTGAAATTTAAGGTAAAAATGATATTATAAAAATATGAAAATACCTTTACACTTGTCCTACCCCTATTGGATGAGTCATGGCCGACCAATAAAATCCATGGGTCAACTTGGGGACCCCATGGAGCCACTTTGGTAGGAAAATGACATTAAAAACTTTTTATTTAATGTTAAAATAAAAATGTCACAAACATGAGTTGTTTTACTAAAAGAATTTTTAAATGGGGCTATACAAGTCATATTTTTTACTATAAATATTACTTAGAAATCTAAAAATATTTCCTACATAATGATATTTTTTTTATAATTTTTAGACATTAAATAAATTAAATTATTTATGACACCATGATGATGCAGCGATTACCTCATTAATTAACGATTTTAATAAAATGGAAGGATAATGTAAAATCTAAGCATTACACTTGTCCAAATCCTATTATATGAGAATATTTCGAACCCTTATCATCTTATCCTTGAATTATATAATTGTGGGACCTATAGAATCCTAAAATCATTGTATAATAAAGTAACATTTCATTACTTTCCAAGAGTGCCCCTCCTCTCCACTTATAAAAGGCCCCCACCACTACCACCTTACTCACACCTTCAAGACATTTGGCTCGGCCAACTTCTTCCCAAATACTCTCCCAACATCCCTCTCTTACTCCTAGAATCCTCACTTTGGGAAGAATTCTTCCCAAGGAATCCATTGGCTCAAATAAAAAAAGAGTTACCCGATTTTAAGGTAATGTCTTCTCTTATGTTATTTTGTTTTATTTTTCTTATCCAACCCCCTAAAATATTTTTATTCATTTATATTTTAACAACACCAGTATCCTAAATATACTAGGATGTTGATATAATAAGAATTCAAGCTACACTTACACACACCTACATCTAATGGTTAAAGAACATACTGTTTCTATGGATGACAAATTTCTGCCTCACGAAACGATGATTGTTCAACACTCGTATAACACATTCAAAGGTGGACATTAATATTTCACTCTATTTATATATATAATATATAATATTTTTATGTTTTACTTAAGTTTGTGTATTTTTCATTAATGTAATACCTTTATTGTTTCCATTATGGGTAAACGCGATATTTTCATTTTAGGAAGTGCGGACTACCGCCCACTCAAAGTGATTTGAATCGTTAATGCCATATGTAGGATGTATAAAGGATTGAGTAAATGATATTATATATGATATTATACTGTAATTATAATATACCTTTATATCATTATGATTTCATTCCATTAAATATTAAATATAAATGAAAGTAGCGTTCATGCGTACGTACGGCTTACCGTCTCCATGAACGGTGCATTTCATTTCTTACCTCTAAATGTTATGTAATATTATTAATGAATGTATATACTGGATATAAATGAGATATATGATATCTATATCATGAATATAATTCTGGATATAATGTATATTTCAACACATGAACAACTTTTAATTATAAGAAGTCTATTTTTGACTCAAGTACCAAAGATCGACAAAACGATCGTTATTAACTTAAATAATTACAAAATTTTCATAACATGGTAATAATTGATATAAAAGGAATAAAAAACATTAAAAAGGTTCTTAAGAAATTATAAATTAACTCTAGTTTATTATTCAGGAGGTTAAATAACGGTCGAGTCAAGACAGGACGCAAGGTAAGGGAACTTCTTAACCCAATTTCTATTCTTTGGGTTAATCTCCTACTTTCAAATTATGTCATGATATTATTATGTCCTATCTTGTATTTGTACTGTATTTATGTGTACTTATAGTGAATACACATAATATATCTATTTTATTTACAAAAAATGATCTTTGTGAGGGACTTCGTCTCAATTTCCTTTCATTGAGGCATATTTGGTTTTATACACAACATTCCTTTATACGGTCTATAAACCCCTTTGACATTTATGTTTATCTAAAAGAAATCTTTTTATACGAAGTGTTTTACTAAATGAAAAAAGTAATGTTTTTCTTGTCGTACGTATGCGGCGACAACAACTTCTCTGCCACCATGGCCATTATTTGGGTTTCGGCTTCCTCTACAAGCCATAACTTTTTTTTAAATGAAAAATAAATACCAAGTTTTAATTTTCTTTTATTTTGGTATTGAAAATGGTTTTGATAATGTTTTTATTATATCAATGTGTCGTATTGATATCTTGTGATTGAAATGTGGAAATGTTATGTTGCCTTTATGCATGTTTTATGTGATAAGATTATGTTATGGTTTATGATATGTTTAAAACTATTCATATGAGGAATGCATTGGACTTAATAAGTGACGGGTGGAGCCCGCTATAGCTCCTCGATGCATTGGTAGGTCTCATGAGACAAACTACTGTCTTGGCACGAGGCCTTGACAAAATATTATTGTAGACTTGGCACGAGGCCTTGGATATGTGGTTATGATAGTCTGGAATTATGCATTCCATCATTATGAAAGTGGTTATTGATATTTAATGTGATTACTCGACTAGTAGAATATCTATGTGAGTAGGTAAATGGAATTATTTCATTTTACTTTTTCCATATTATGCTAAAGTTAACGTATCAAAGGCTTTTGTTTTATTTATACATTTCCTTAAATGTTAATGTTTATTTATGAAAGATTCCGCTATATTATTATCCTTACTGAGCATCTGAGCTCACCCCTATCAATGTTTTAATATTTTCCAGGATGTGAAGAAGTATTTTATGAATGACCTGCAGGGATAGTCAGAAGAGGATATGAGTGTGGACTAAGGAGACTTTGTTATTTTAGTTTTTCACTTTCTGATGTAATGTAACATTTATGAATGTATCTAGTGTTTCCAAGGCTACTAAATTAATCGGTATTTCGAGGCTTGATCTTGTGTGATCATGCCAATGTTACGATGTAATGCACCAACTCTGGGTAACTGGGGTCAGGGCATTATAGTTGGTATTAGAGGCAGTTTAGTACTAACCTTGAAATATAGATTTAGATAAACTCTGATTAGAGCACATAGCCCAAAGATAGACTTTGAGGATTAGTATAGAAGAACTTCCTAGAATTTTGGTATTATAGAGATTTTGTGAGTTTTTCGAGCAATACATCCCTGTCTGGATACGAGCAGGTAGAGGTGGCTCTGGCACAGAGGTACCTAGGGGTAAAACCCGAAAACACCGCTTTGAGCTAGACTCGAAGGGGAACTAGTGCACGACAACGGTCCTTGCTATACTCTTTGTTACGACACTCCCGGGGGAAATGATTAGGATAATTCTCATTTTCTTTACAAACCACTATGAAGGGTTATGAGTATATACTTCTTCAAAGAAAACATTTTTATGATTATGGATTATATCCATAAATAGTTCAATTTATGTTAAGTGTTTTACAAGTATGGAATTATGTATTTTAATTCATAAACTAATCTAGTTTATGTCATTTTTTAGAAATGGTGCCTAGTGGGAGGAATGGAAACCGTATAAATGCACGCAATCCATGTAGGGATTTCCCTCCTGCTCAAGATAATTATTGTGGAGCTGGAGATACACTTGGTGTTGATCAACTTATCACCATACTGGGATAACTCACTCAGGTTATGAATAATAACCTTACTCGTATGGAGCACCATGATCCACAACATGGAGGATCAATGTTACACCACTTCATGAGGCAACAACCACAAACATTTAATGGGGGTAAAAATCAATTAGTAGCTGAGCAATGGACAAACTCCTTAGAGAAAATATTCCACTCTTTGGGGAGTAGCGAAAGGGAGAAGGTTGTCATGGCAGTTTACCACCTCACTGGAGATGCCGATCAATGGTGGTCGCTGATTCAAAACACGAAGGAAGATGAAGAAGTATCAAGTATGGAATGGAGGGAGTTTAAGGAAATTTTCTTAGAAAAATACTTTCCACATGACCATCGAGCAGATTTGGAAAGACAATTTCTGAGTCTGAGACAAAATGAGGATGAGAATGTTGCAAAGTATGAGGATAACTTTACAAGGTTAGCGAGGAATGCTGCAGATTATATACATAACCCAAGAAGTAAGATCAATCGTTACATTGATGGGTTAAAACCGTTTCTATGTCGAGCTTTAGTATCACAATCCTTCTCATCGTACAAAGATATTGTCTCGTGTGCTATCAAGACAGAAAAGGAATTCTCTAAGTCTTATGACAACAAAGTAAAGCAAGAGAAGAAGAGAACGGTGGAACAAGAGACGGATAAAGGGAAAAAGGGAAAGACAGATTTTCCATTATGTGATAATTGTGGGAAGAATCACCCCGGTGCTTGCCTAAAAGGAATGGGAGTTTGTTATAAATGTGGAGAAAAAGGTCAACAGACTCGTGATTGCAAGGGAAAGAAAGAGGCTATCAATGTTGAATGCTACAATTGTAGGGAAATGGGGAATTATGAAAATGAATGTCCTAAGCGTCAGGGAAACTTACCACAGAAAAGGCCAATGGATCAAGTAAAATCTTATGTTGTTACTACAGATGAAGTTGAATAATTAATATATTTGTGTTTTTGGAATCAAGGATTTTATTCTGGTTATAAGAATAATGTGATATATTAGGATTGTGCTCTAGTACTTGTTGTTTTCATTAAGGTTTTAATATGATGAAGGTAATCATATTTTCAGTATGTGACAATAAGGAAAACCTTACTTTGTTTGGGGAATCTAATGTTACAATTGATTTTGGAATTTAAGGACATTTTAGAGAAAGTCTAGATGGAGGTATTTTGGATAACTATAAAGGTTGGAATAGATTAAGTTGATCTTTGGATAGTATTGTTAAAACATTTCTGAAGATTATTTTTGGAATATTATAATACTATATTTTTAGGAAAAGGACAACCTACAGGGTGGGGCATAACCCATCGCGTCGGACAAAGCTGCAGGAATCGAACCCACAACCATAGTGCGACAGGCCTTTATTACCTACCACTAGCCCACAGGAAGTCCCTGGTTATTACAAAAAGTTTTCCTAATCTAAATGGTATGTGTTAATATTTGGGACTTTATACAATTATGCTAAATAGAATATTTTTGAGTTCTATTACCTTTTAGAGTGAAAGATGGGTTTGTGGTAAACATTTATTAAAGAATGAAAGTCTACATGACCAGTATGAATATTCCCTTGCATTCTTAGTAAATCTCCTAAATAAATTCCTCCACTTTATAAAAGGTAACTTAAAACAAAAACGTTGCCGGTTAACTTTTCCAACTGGAGATTCAATGATCGTTTAACCAATCACAAGTTTGTGATTTTCTTATTGTTAACTTTCTCCTAATCCAGTTTTCTACAACTCTCCATCATACCTTGATGTTTTGTTTTTCTTCCATATCCATATTTTCATAGAATCCTAGTATGGGCTATCTCGGGTGACCTTTATACATATCTTTCTTTCTTTTAATGTTATATTTTTATTAACCTTATTTCCAATGTGGGTTTTTCCACAATGGTATTTTCTATTTTCAACCTTTTATTTTCAAAGAAAAATTTCAAATTGCGAGGATGCAATTTACTGAAGGATGGGAGAATTTAACACCCCGAGCTTCCACGGTACACTTCTCTTTGAATAATACAGTAGCGTGTGTTGTACGCAACTTCGAGTTCTAACACACACCACAACCAATCAAAGTAGCCGTTATGAAAAGTAATACCTAATTTTTGAAATTTTATAAATTTTATCTTTCCAAATGGACTTAGTTTTTGTATTCAGAATATAGAAATTATCCTAAGTTGTATTGTTTGTAATTTTCTGAGAACTTCCAATTTTTTATGAATAGTGAAAAATACTTAAAAACAACTTTTTTAATCAAAATAAATTATAGTGATAAATTATACTATTGAGTGGTTTTAAAGTATAATTAGAATATATTTTTACCATTTTATCCAATGGTGGTCATTAGAATTAATTTAACCCTGAAATTAGACATAAAAAATTGCCAATCTTTTGATATATATTGTTTCTAAAAACACGCTATTTGTTGTGACATCGGGAATTAGTTATAAAATTAATTAATGAAACTTATATGTTTGGAATTTTCTAAAATAGACATAATTTTTGAATTTGGAATATCAATTATATCTTAGGGTGAAATTTTGGCATTATTCTGAAAAACTTGAATTTTTGATGAATAGTGAAACCACTAAGTGATAGTTAAAAAAACTGATTTTTCGTTTAAATGAAACATTACCACTTCTGTGATTTGATTTTTTAAAAATCCGACATACATGGTTGTAATTAGGAAGTAAAATTTGGTTCAATGGGATTAAAATAATTTTTGCTCAATAGTAACTTTTAAGTTTAATTAATCGCGATTAAAGTTAATTAGTAAAATTTAAGGTAAAATGATATTATAAAAATATGAAAATACCTTTACACTTGTCCTACCCCTATTGGATGAGTCATTTACGACCAATACAATCCATGGGTCAAGTTGGGGACCCCATGGAGCCACTTTGGTAGAAAAATGACATTAAAAACTTTTTATTTAATGTTAAAATAAAACTTTCACAAACATGAGTCATTTTAATAAATAAATTTTTAAATGGGGTTATACAAGTCATATTTTTTACTATAAATATTAATTAGAAATCTAAAAATATTTCCTACAAAATTATATTTTTTTATAATTTTTAGATATTAAATAAATTAAATTATTTATGACACCATGATGATGCAGCGATTACCTCATTAATTAACGATTTTAATAAAATGGAAGGATAATGTAAAATCTAAGCATTATACTTGTCCAAAGCCTATTGTATGAGAATATTTCGAACCCTTATCACCTTAGTCACGAATTATATAATTTTGGGACCTTTAGAATCCGAAAAGCATTGTATAATAAAGTAACATTTCATTACTTTCCAAGAGTGCCCCTCCTCTCCACTTATAAAAGGCCCCCACCACTACCACCTTACTCACACCTTCAAACCATTTGGCTCAGCCAAACTCTGACCAAATACTCTCCCAACTTTCCTCTCTTACTCCTAGAAGCCTCACTTTGGGCATAATTCTTCCCAAGTAAGCCTTTCGCTTAAATCAAAAAAGAGTTACCCGATTTTAAGGTAATGTCTTCTCTTATGTTATTTTGTTTTATTTTGCTTCTCCAACACCCTAAACTCTTTTTATTCATTTCTTTTGAAACAAAACCAGTATCCTCAATATAATAGGATGTTGTTATAAGAATTATTCGAGCTACACTTACACACACCTACATCTAATGGTTAATGAACATACTGTTTCTGTGGATGGCGAATTTCTGCCTCACGAAACGATGATTGTTCAACACTCATATAACACCTTCAAAGGTGTCCATTAAGATGTAACTCTATTTATATATATGATATATAATATTTTTATGTTTTAATTAAGGTTATGTATTTTTCATTAATGGCATACCTTTATTTTTTCCATTATGGGTAAACGCGATATTTTCATTTTAGGAAGTGCGGACTACCGCCTCCTCAAAGTGATTTGAATCGTTAATGCCATATGTGGGATGTATAAAGGATGGAGTAAATGATATTATATATGATATTATACTGGAATTATAATATACCTTTATATAATTATGATTTCATTCCATTAAATATGAAATATAAATGAAAGTAGCGTTCATGCGTACGTACGGCTTACCGTCTCCATGAACGGTGCATTTCATTTCTTACCTCTAAATGTTATGTAATATTGTGAATTAATGTATATACTGGATATATATGAGATATATGATATCTATATCATGAATATAATTCTGGATATAATGGATATTTCACCACATGAACAACTTTTAATTATAAGAAGTCTATTTTTGACTCAAGTACCAAAGATCGACAAAACGACCGTTATTAACTTAAATAATTACATAATGTTCATAACATGGTAATAAGTGATATAAAAGGAATAAAAAACTTGAAAAATGTTCTTAATCAATTATAAATTAACTCTAGTTTATTATTCAGGAGGTTAAATTACGGTCGATTCAAGACAGGACGCAAGGTAAGGGAACTTCTTAACCCAATTTCCATTCTTTGGGTTAATCTCCTACTTTCAAATTATGTCATGATATTATTATGTCCTATCTTGTATTTGTACTTTCTTTATGTGTACTTATAGTGAATACACATAATATATCTATTTTATTTAAAAAAATGATCTTTTTGAGGGACTTCGTCTCAATCTCCTTTCATTGAGGCATATTTGGTTTTATACACAACTTTCCTTTATACGGTGTATAAACCCCTTTGACTTTTACGTTTATCTAAAACAAATATTTTTATACTAAGTGTTTTACTAAATGAAAAAAAAATGTTTTTCTTGTCGTACGTATGCGGTGACAACGAATTCTCCTCCGCCATGACCATTATTTGGGTTTCGGCATCCTCTACAAGCCATAACTTTTTTTAAAATGAAAAATAAATACCACGTTTTAATTTTCTTTTATTTTGGTATTGAAAATGGTTTTGATAATGTCTTTATTATATCAATGTGTCGTATTGATATCTTGTGATTGAAATGTGGAAATGTTATGTTACCTTTATGTATGTTTTATGTGATACGATTATGTTATGGTTTATGATATGTTTTAACCTATTCACATGAGAAATGCATTGGACTTAATAAGTGACGGGTGGAGCCCGTTATAGCTCCTCGATGCATCGGTAGGTCTCATGAGACAAACTAGTGTCTTAGCACGAGGCCTTGACAAAATATTATTCTAGACTTGGCATGAGGCCTTGGCTACGTGGTTATGATAGTCTGGCATTATGCATTCCATCATTATGAAGGTGGTTATTGATATTTCATGTGATTATTCGACTAGTAGAATATCCATGTGAGTAAGTAAATGGCATTATTTCATTTTACTTTTTCCATATAATGCTAAAGTTCAAGTTTAAAAGGCTTTTGTTTTAGTTATACATTTCCTTAAATGTTAATGTTTATTTATGAAAGCTTACGCTATATTGTTATCCTTACTGAGCATCTGAGCTCACCCCTTTCAATGTTTTAATATTTTCCAGGATGTGAAGAAGTATTTTATGAATGACCTGCAGGGATAGTCAGAAGAGGATATGAGTGTGGACTAAGGAGACTTTGTTATTGTAGTTTTTCACTCTATGATGTAACGTAACATTTATGAATGTATCTAGTGTTTCCAAGGCTACTAAACTAATCGGTCTTTCAAGACTTGATCTTTTGTGATCATTCCAATGTTATGAAGTAATTCACTGACTCTGGGTAACTAGGGTCGGGGCGTTACAGGCATTGTTCTGATAAACTTCAATTTTTGATGAATAGTGAAACCACTAAGTGGTAGATAAAAAACTGATTTTTCATTTAAATGAAACTTTACCACTTCTATGAATTGAATTTAAAAAATCAAACATACATGGTTGTCATTAGGATGTAAAATGTGGTTCAATGGGATTAAAATAATTTTTTTTGGTGAATACTAACTTTTAAGTTTTATTAATCGAGATTAAAGGTAATTAGTGAACTTTATGGTAAAAATGATATTATAAAAATATGAAAATACATTTACACTTTTCCTACACTTATTGGATGAGTAATTTCCGACCAAGACAATCCATGGGTCAACTTGGGGATTCCATGGATCCACTTGGGTAAGAAAATGACAATAATAACTTTTTATTTAAAGTAAAAATAAAATTGTCACAAACATGAGTTGTTTTACTAAAACAATTATTACATGGGGTTATATAAGGTAACGCTTCGACTATAAATATTCATTGGAAAGAAAAAAATATTTCCTACATCATGATATTTTTTTTATAATTTTTAGACATTAAATAAATTAAATATTTTATGACACCATGATGATACAACGATTACCTCATTAATTAACTATTTAAATAAAATGAAAAGATAATGCAAAATATAAGAATTACACTTTTAAAAAACCTATTTAATGAGTATATTTAGAACCCTTATCACCTTATCCTAGAAATATACAAGTATGGGACCTTTAAAATCTGAAACTCATTATATAATAAAGTAACATTTCATGACTTTCCAAGAGTGGCCCTCCTCTCCTCTTATAAAAGGCCCCCACCACTACCACCTTATTCACACCTTACAAGACATTTTCCTCAGCAAACCTCTTCTCAAATACTCTACCAACTTCCCTATATTACTCCTAGAAGCCTCACATTGGGCAGAATGCTTCTCAAGGAAGCCTTTGTCTCAAATCAAAAAGAGTTACCCAATTTTAAAGTAATGTCTTTTCTTATGTTATTTTGTTTTATTTTGCTTCTCCAACCCATTAAACTCTTTTTATTCCCTTATTTTATAACAACCCCAGTATCTTCAATATAATAGGATGTTTTTATGAGAATTATTTGATTTAAACTTGCACACACCTTCGTATAATGGTTAAACAACATACTGTTTCTGTGGTTGGCGAATTTCTGCCTCACAAAACGATGATTGTTCAATCTTCATTTAACAGCTCTCATGGTGTCCATTATGATGAAAATATTTTTATATATGATATATATTATGTTTTTGTTTTCTTTATGATTCTTTATTTTTCATTTATGTCATACCTTTACGATTTCCATTATGGGTAAACGCGATAATTTCATTTTAGGAAGTGCGGACTACCGCCCCCTCAAAGTGATTTGAATCGTTAATGCCATATGTGGGATGTATAAAGGATGGATTAAATGGTATTATACATTATATTATACTGGAATTATATTATAACTTTATATAATTATAACTTCATTCCATTAAATATTAAATAGAAATGAAAATAGAATTCATGCGTACGTACGGCTTACCGTCTCAATTAACGGTGCATTTCATTTCTTAACTATAAATGTTATGTAATATTATAAATGCATGTATATACTGGATATATAGGATATATAGGATATCTACATAATGAATATATTTCTGGAGATAATGGATATTATACCACATAAACAACTTGTAATTATAAGAAGTTTATTGTTGACTCAAGTACCAAAGATCGACAAAATGACCATTATTAACTTAAATGACTACATAATTTTCGTAACATTGTAATAAGTGATATAAAAGGGATAATGAACTTGAAAAAGGTTCTTAAGAAAGTAGATATTAACTATACTTTATTATTTATGAGATTAAATAACGATCGAGTCAAGTCGGACACGAGGTAAGGGAACTTCTTAACCCAATTTCCATTATTTGGGTTAATCTCCTACTTTCAAATTATGTCATGATATTATTATGTCCAATCTTGTATTTGTACTTTATTTATGTGTACTTATAGTGAATACACATAATAGATCTATTTTATTTAAAAAATGATCTTTGTAAAGGACTTCATCTCAAATCTCCTTTCATTGAGGCATATTTTGTTTTATACACTACTTTCTTTTATACGGTGTATAAACCCCTTTGTCTTTTACTTTTATTCAAAAGGAATATTTTTATACGAAGCATTTTTACTAAACGACAAAAGGAATGTTTTTTCTTAAGTATGCGGTGACAATGACTTCTCCCCCGCCGTGACCATTATTTTAGTTTCAGCTTCCTCTACAAGCCTTAAATTTTTTTAAATGAAAAATAAATACCAAGTTTTACTTTTCTTTTATTTTTGTATTGAAAATGGTTTTATTATATAAATGTGTTTTATTGATATCTTGTGAATGAAATGTGGAAATTTTAGGTTTCCTTTATTCATGTTTTATGTGATACGATTATGTTATAGTTTATGATATGTTTAAACCTGTTCATATGAGGAATGCATTGGACTTAATAAGTGATGGGTGGAGCCCGCTATAGCTCCTTGATGCATCGTCAGGTCTAATGAGACAAACTAGTGTCTTGGCATGAGGCCTTGAAAAAATATTATTTTTTGTCTTTGCACGAGGCCTTGGCTACGTGGTTATGATAGTCTGGCATTATGCATTCCATCATTGTGAAATTGGTTATTTATATTGCATGTGATTATTCAACCAGTAGAATATCCATTTGAATAAGTACATGGAATTATCTCATTTTACTTTTTCCATATTATGTTGAAGTTCAATTTTAAAAGGCTTTTGTTTTAGTTATACATTGCCTTAAATGTTTATGTTTATTTATGAAAGCTTCCACTATATTGTTATCCTTACTGAGCATCTGAGGTCACCCCGCTCAATGTTTTATTTTTCCCAGGATTTGAAGAAATATTTTATGAATAACCTGCAGGGATAGTCTGAAGGGGATATGGGAGGGTAATATGGAGACTATGTTATTTTAGTTTTTCACTTTATGATGTAATGTACCATTTATGAATGTATCTAGTTTTTTCAAGGATACTAAACTAATCGGTCTTTCGAGACTTGATCTTTTTTGATCATGCCAATGTTATGCAATAATGCACCGACTCTGGGTAACTGGGGTCGGGGCGTTACAGTTGGTATCAGAGGAAGTTTAGTACTAACCTTGGAAGCTAGATTTAGATAAACTTTGATTATATCACATATCCCTAAGATTGACTTTGAGGATTAGTATAGAAGAACTTCCTAGAATTTTGGTATTATATAGATTTTTGTGAGTTTTCCGAGAAATACATCCCTATTTGGATACGAGCAGGTAGAGGCGTCTCTGGCACAGATGTATCTAGGGGTAAAACCCGAAAACACCGCTTTGAGCTATACTCAAACGGAAACTGGTGCACGACAATGGGTCTTGCTGCACTCCTGGTTACGACACTATCGGGGGATATGCTTAGGATAATTCTTATTTTCTTTACAAACCACTATAAAGGGTTATGAGTATATACTTCCTCAAAGAAAACATTTTTGTGATTATGGATTATATCCATAAATAGTTCAATTTATATTAAGTGTTTTGAAAGATTAGAATTATGTATTTTGATTTATAAACTAAACTAGTTTATGCCATTGTTTAGAAATGGCGCCTAGTGGGAGGAATGGAAACTGTATAAATGCACGCACTCCATGTAGGGATTTCCATCCTACTCAAGTTAATTATTGTGGAGTTAGAGATACAACTGGTGATGATCAACTTATTACCATACTGGGACAACTCACTCAGGTTAGGAATAATAACCTTACTCGTATGGAGCACCCTGATCCACAACGTGGAGGATCAATGTTAGACCGCTTCATGAGGAAACAACCACCAACATTTAATGGGGGTACAAATCCATTAGTAGCTGAGCAATGGATAAACTCCTTAGAGAAAATATTCTACACCTTGGGGAGTAACGAAAGAGAGAAGGTTGTCATGTCAGTTTACCACCTCACTGGAGATGCTGATCAATGGTGGTCATTGATCCAAAACACAAAGGAAGATGATGAAGTATAAAGTATGGAATCGAGGGAGTTTAGGAAATTTTTATAGAAAAATACTTTCCACATGACCATCGAGCAGATATGGAAAAGCAATTCCTGAGTCTGAGAAAAAAGGAGGATGAGAATGTCCCAAATTATGAGGCTAACTTTACAAGGTTATCAAGGCATGCAGCAGATTATATACGTAACCCAAGAAGTAAGATTGATCGTTTCTTTGATGGGTTAAAACGGTTTCTCTGTCGAGCCTTAGTCTCACAATCTTTCTTGTCTTACGAAGATATTGTCTCATGTGCTATCAAGACAGAAAAGGAATTCTCTAAATTTTATGACAATAATGTAAAGTAAGAGAAGAAGAGAATGGTGGAACAAGAGATAGATAAAGGGAAAAAGGGAAAGAAGTATTTTCCATTATGCGATAATTGTGGGAAGAATCACCACGGTACTTGCCTAAAATGAATGGGAGTTTGTTATAAATGTGGAGAAAAAGGTCACCAAGCTCGTGATTGCAAGGGAAAGAAGGAGGATATCAATGTTGAATGCTAAAATTGTAGAGAAATGGGGAATTATACAAATGAATGTCCTAAGCGTCAGGGAAACTTACCTCAAAAAAGGACAAGGGATCAAATAAAATCTTATGCTGTTACTACAGTTGAAGTGGAATAATTAATTTATTGGTGCTTTTGGTCTCAAGGATTATATTTTGGTTATAAGAATAATGTGATATAAATAAGAATTGTAGTATAGTACTTGTTTTTTTCATTAAGGTTTTAATATGATGAAGTTAATCATATTTTTCTATGTGACAATAAGAGAAACTTTACCTTGTTTGAGGAATCTGATGATACAATTGATTTTGGAATTTAGAGACCCTTTAGAGAAAGTCTGGACAGAGGTATTTTGGATAACTATAAAGGTTGGAATGGATTATATTTTACATTGGATACTATTATTAAGGTTATTTTTGGATATTTATAAAAATGACAACACGCAGACCGAGTGAAAACCCATCACGTCGGACAAAGCTGCAGGAATCGAACCCACAACCATAGTGCGATTGAGATTTATCGCCAACCACTGGACTACGTGAAGTCCCTGGAGTGTATAATGTAGTTTTTTTAGTTATGATAGATGATTTTTAAATTTATTTTTGGAACCCTATACGGTTAGGATAAATAGAATATTTTTGAGTTCTATTGTCTTTTTGAGTGAAAGATGAGTTTGTGGTAGAAATTAGTTGAAGGTTGAAGCTCTACTTGTCAAGCATAAATATATATATATATATACCTATCTCTTATTCTATGAATAAATTAATTCTTAAACTTAAGTAAAGGGATATTAAAACAAAAAATGTGTTATCCTAATACCTTATGTCTTGTTGAGCTGATAATATTTTAAATCAACATAGATTGAAAGCTTTGAGGCCCTCAATTTTACACTTGTTTGTGATTGATGACCTCAACCACTCCCTAAAAATATTTACATTTTTCCTCCAATTATATGTCTCTAATTTCCACCAATGTTCTTCTTATCGAGATCATAATTTGGTGGTGACTTTTCCATTTTCCTTCCCCTCTTATTAAGGCTAAATTTTAGTAACTTTATTTCTGATGTGGGTTTTCCAAAAAGGTATTTTCTATTTGCATCCTTTTATTTTCAAAGAAAAATTTCAAATTGAGAGAAAAAAATTTATTGAAGGATGGGAGAATGTAACACCCCGAGCTTCCACAATACGCTTCTCTTTCAATAATGCAATAGCTTGCATTGCACACAAGTTCGAGATTCTAACACACCGCGACTAATCAAAATAGACATTATGAATAGTAATACCCACTTTTTGAAATTATATATATTTTATATTTCAAAATGGACTTAATTTTTGGATTCAGAATATCGAAATTATCCTATGTTGAATTTTTGGTATTTTTCTGAGAAATTCCAATTTTTTATGAATAGTGAAAAATACTTAAAAACAACTTTTTTAATCAAAATAATTTATAGTGATAAATTATACTATTGAGTGGTTTTAAATTATAATTAGAATATATTTTTTCAATTTTATCCAATGTTGTTCATTATAATTAATTTCACTTTGAAATTGGACATAAACAATTGTCAATCTTTTGATATATATTGTTTCTTAAAAACGCGCTATTTGTTGTGACAGCGGAATTATTTATAAAATTAATTAATGCAACTTATATGTTTGGAATTTTGTAAAATATAAATCATTTTTGAATTTGGAATATCAATTATAGCTTAGGGTGAAATTTTTCCATTGTTCTGAAAAACATCAATTTTTGATGAATAGTGAAACCACTAAGTGGTAGTTAAAAAACCGATTTTTCGTTTAAATGAAACTTTACCTCTTCTATGAATTGAATTTCAAAATTCCAACATACATGGTTGTCATTAGGATGTAAAATTTGGTTCAATGGGATTAAAATAATTTTTTGGTGAATAGTAACTTTTAAGTTTTATTAATCGCGATTAAAGGTAATTAGTTAAATTTAAGCTAAAAATGATATCATAAAAATATGAAAATACGTTTACACTTGTCCTAAACTTATTGGATGAGTCATGTAAGACCAAGAAAATTCATGGGTCAACTTGGGTACCCCATGGAGCCACTTGGGTATGAAAATTACAATAATAACTTTTTATTTAAAGTAAAAATAAAATTGTCACAAACATGAGTTGTTTTACTAAAACAATTATTACATGGGGTAATATAAGGCAAACTTTCGACTATAAATATTCATTGGAAATAAAAAATTATTTCCTACATCGTGATATTTTTTTTATAATTTTTAGACATTAGATAAATTAAATATTTTATGACACCATGATGATGCAGCGATTACCTCATTAATTAATGATTTAAATAAAATGAAAAGATAATGTAAAATCTAAGACATAGACTTGTCAAAAACCTATTTAATGAGTATATTTTGAACCCTCATCACCTTATCCTATAATTATATAAGTGTGGGACCTTTAAAATCCGAAACTTCTTATATAATAAAGTAACATTTCATTACTTTCCAAGAGTGTCCCTCCTCTCCTCTTATAAAAGGCCCCCACCACTACCAACATATTCACACCTTCCAAGACATTTGGATTGGAAAACATCTGCCCATATACTCTCCCAAATTTTCTATATTACTCCTAGAATCCTCACATTGAGCAAAATTCTTTTCAAGGAATCCTTTGTCTCAAGTCAAAAAGAGTTACCCGATTATAAGGTAATGTCTTCTCTTATGTTATTCTGTTTTATTTTGCTTCTCCAACCCCTTAAACTCTTTTTATTCCATTATCTTGTAACAAACCCAGTATATTCAATATAATATTATGTTTTTATGAGAATTATTTTATTTACACTTACACACACCTTCGTCTAATGGTTAAAAAACATACTGTTTCTGTGGTTGGTGAATTTATGCCTCACGAAACGATGATTGTTCAATCTTCTTTTAAAACCTCTCATGGTGGCCATTATGATGACACTATTTTTATATATGATATATATTATGTTTTTTTCTTTATGATTCTGTATTTTTCATTTATGGCATACCTTTATGATTTTCATTATGGGTAAACGCGATAATTTCATTTTAGGAAGTGCGGACTGCCGCCCCCTCAAAGTGATTTGAATCGTTAATGCCATATGTGGGATGTATAAAGGATGGAGTAAAAGGTATTATAAATTATATTATACTGTAATTATATTATTCCTTTATATAATTATAACTTCATTCCATTAAATATTAAATATAAATGAAAGTAGCGTTCATGCGTACATACGGCTTACCGTCTCCATGAACGGTGCATTTCATTTCTTACCTCTAATTGTTATGTAATATTATATATGCATGTATATACTGGATATATAGGATATATACGATATCTAAATCATGAATATAATTTGGAGATAATGGATATTCTACCACATGAACAACTTGTAATTATAAGAAGTTTATTGTTGACTCAAGTACCAAAGATTGACAAAACGGCCGTTATTAACTTAAATGACTACATAATTTTCGTAACATTGTAATAAGTGATATAAAAGGGATAATGAACTTGAATAAGGTTCTTAAGAAAATATAGATTAACTCTAGTTTATTATTCAGGAGATTAAAGAATGATCGAGTCAAGTCGGACACGAGGTAAGGGAACTTCTTAACCCAATTTCCATTCTTTGGGTTAATCTCTTACTTTCAAATTATGTCATGATATTATTATGTTCAATATTGTATTTGTACTTTCTTTATGTGTACTTATAGTGAATACACATAATATATCTATTTTATTTTAAAAAATGATCTTTTTAAGGGACTTCGTCTCAAATCTCCTTTCATTGAGGCATATTTTGTTTTATACACAACTTTGTTTTATACGGTGTATAAACCCATTTGACTTTTACTTTTATTCAAAAGGAATATTTTTATACGAAGCATTTTTACTAAACGACAAAAGGATTTTTTTTCTTAAGTATTCGGCGACAACGACTTCTCTGCCGTCGTGACCATTATTTGAGTTTCGTCTTCCTCTACAATCCATAATTTTTTTTAAATGAAAAATAAATACCAAGTTTTACTTTTCTTTTATTTTGGTATTGAAAATGGTTTTATTATATCAATGTGTTGTATTGTTATCTTGTGATTGAAAAGTAGAAATTTTAGGTTTCCTTTATGCATTTTTTATGTGATACGATTATGTTATGGCTTATGATATGTTTAAACCTATTCATATGAGGAATGCATTGGAATTAATAAGTGACGAGTGGAGCCCGCTATATCTCCTCGATGCATCGGCAGGTCTCATGAGACAAACCAGTGTCTTGGAACGAGGCCTTGACAAAATATTATTTTTAGTCTTGGCACGAGGCATTGGCAACGTGGTTATGATAGTCTGGCATTATGCGTTCCATCATTGTGAAAGTGGTTATTGATATTGCATGTGATTATTCGACCAGTAGAATATCCTTGTGAATAAGTAAATGGAATTATCTCATTTTAATTTTTCCATATTATGTTGAAGTTCAAGTTTAAAAGGCTTTTGTTTTAGTTATACATTGCCTTAAATGTTTATGTTTATTTATGAAAGCTTACACTATATTGTTATCCTTACTGAGCATCTGAGCTCACCCCCTTCAATGTTTTATTTTTCCCAGGATGTGAAGAAATATTTTATGACTGACCTGCAGGGATAGTCTGAAGGGGATATGGGAGTGGACTATGGAGACTATGTTATTTTAGTTTTTCACTTTATGATTTAATGTACCATTTATGAATGTATCTAGTGTTTCCAAGGCTACTAAACTAATCGGTCTTTCGAGACTTGATCTTTTGTGATCATGCCAATGTTACGCAATAATGCACCGACTCTGGGTAACTGGGGTCGGGGCGTTACAGTTGGTATCAGAGAAAGTTTAGTACTAACCTTGGAAGCTAGATTTAGATAAACTCTAATTAGAGCACATAGCCCTAAGATAGACTTTGAGGATTATTATATAAGAACTTCCAAGAATATTGGTATTATATAGATTTTTGTGAGTTTTCTGAGAAATACATCCCTGTATAAATACGAGAAGGTAGAGGTGGCTCTGGGACAGATGTATCTGGGGGTAAACCCCGAAAACACCGCTTTGAGCTAGACTCAAACGGGAACTGGTGCACAACAACGGGCCTTGTTGCACACTTGGTTACAACCCTCCTAGGGGATATGCTTAGGATAATTCTCATTTTCTTTACAAACCACTATAAAGGGTTATGATTATATACTTCCTCAAAGAAAACATTTTTGTGATTATGGATTATATCCATAAATAGTTCAATTTATGTTAAGTGTTTTGCAAGTTTGGAATTATTTATTTTGATTTATAAACTAAACTAGTTTATGAAATTGTTTTGAAATGGTGCCTAGTGGGAGGAATGGAAACCATATAAATGCACGCACTCCATGTAGGGATTTCCCTCCTACTCAAGATAATTATTGTGGAGCTAGAGATACAAGTGGTGCTGATAAACTTATTACCATACTGGGACAAATCACTCAAGTTATGAATAATAAACTTACTCGTATGGAGCACCCTGATCCACAACGTGGAGGATCAATGTTAGACTTCTTCATGAGGAAACAACCACCAAAATTTAATGGGGGTACGAATCCATTAGTAGCTGAGCAATGGATAAACTCCTTAGAGAAAATATTCCATGCCTTGGGGAGTAGAAAAAGGGAGAAGGTTTTCATGGCATTTTACCATCTCACAGAAGATGCTGATCAATGGTGGTCATTGATCCAAAACACAAAGGAAGATAATGAAGTATCAAGTATGGAATGGAGGGAGTTTAAAGAAATTTTCATAGAAAAATACTTTCCACATGACCATCGAGCAGATATGGAAAAGCAATTCTCGAGTCTGAGGAAAAAAGAGGATGAGAATGTCGCAAAGTATGAGGCTAACTTTACAAGGTCAGAAAGGCATGCAGAAGATTATATACGTAACCCAAGAAGTAAGATTGATCGTTTCTTTGATGGGTTAAAACCATTTCTCCATCGAGCCTTAGTCTCACAATATTTCTCGTCGTACTAAGATATTGTCTCATGTGCTATCAAGGCAGAAAAGGAATTCTCTAAATCTTATGACAATAAAGTAAAGCAAGAGAATAAGGGAACAGTGGAACAAGAGACAGATAAAGGGAAAAAGGGAAAGAAGGATTTTCCATTATGCGATAATTGTGGAAAGATTCACCCTGGTACTTGCCTAAAAGGAATGAGAGTTTGTTATAAATGTGGAGAAAAAGGTCACCAGGCTCGTGATTGCAAGGGAAAGAAAGAGGCTATCAATGTTGAATGCTACAATTGTACAGAAATTGGGCATTATGCAAATGAATGTCCTAAGCGTCAGGGAAACATACCTAAGAAAAGGACAAGGGATCAAGGAAAATCTTATGTTGTTACTACAATTGAAGTGGAATAATTAATGTATTGGTGCTTTTGGACTCAAGGATTATATTCAGGTTATAAGAATAATGTGATATATATAAGGATTGTAGTGCAGTACTTGTTTTTTCATTAAGGTTTTAATATGATGAAGGTAATCATATTTTTTTAGGTGACAATAAGAGAAACTTTACCTTGTTTGAGGAATCTGATGATACAATTGATTTTAGAATTTAGAGACCTTTTAGAGAAAGTCTGGACAGAGGTATTTTCGATAACTATAAAGGTTGGAATGGATTATATTTTACATTGGATACTATTATTAAAGTTATTTTTTGATATTTATGAAAGGTACAACACGCAGATCGAGTGACAACCCATCGCGTTGGACAAAGCTGCAGGAATCGATCCCACAACCATAGTGCGATTGGGATTTATCGCCTACCACTGGACTACGTAAAGTCCCTGGAGTGTATAATGTAGTTTTTATAGTTATGATAGATGATTTTTAAATTTATTTTTGGAACCCTATACGGTTAGAATAAATAGAATATTTTGGAGTTCTATTATCTTTTTGAGTGAAAGATGAGTTTGGGGTAGAAATTAGTTGATGGTTGAAACTCTACTTGTCAAGCATAAATATATATATACCTATCTCTTATTCTATGAATAAATTAATTCTTAAACTTTAGTAAACGGATATTAAAACAAAAAATGTGTTATCCTAATACCTTATGTCTTGTTGAACTGATAATATTTTAAATCAACATAGATTGAAGGCTTTGAGGCCCTAAATTTTACACTTTTTTGTGATTGATGACCTCAACCACTCCCTAAAAATATTTACGTTTTCCCTCCAATTATATGTCTCTAATTTACACCAATGTTCTCTTTATCAAGATCATAATTTGGTGGTGACTTTTCCATTTCCCTTTCCCTCTTATTAAGGCTAAATTTTATTAACCTTATTTTCGATGTGGGTTTTCCAAAAAGGTATTTTCTATTTTCATCCTTTTATTTTCAAAGAAAAATTTCAAATTGTGAGGACACAATTTATTGAAGTAGGGGAGAATGTAACACCCCGAGCTTCCACGATACGCTTCTCTTTCAATAATGCAATAGTTTACATTATACGCAAGTTCGAGATTCTAACACACCGCGACTAATCAAAATAGCCATTATGAATAGTAATAACCATTTTTTGAAACTATATATATTTTATATTTCAAAATGGACTTCATTTTTGGATTTATAATATCAAAATTATCCTATGTTGAATTTTTGGTATTTTTCTGAGAACTTCCAATTTTTTATTAATAGTGAAAAATACTTAAAAACAAATTTTTTAATCAAAATAATTTATAGTGATAAATTATACTATTGAGTGGTTTTAAAGTATAATTAGAATATATTTTTACCATTTTATCTAATGTTGGTCATTAGAATTAATTTCACTTTGAAATTGTACATAAACAATTGTCAATCTTTTGATATATATTGTTTCTTAAAAACACGCTATTTGTTGTGACAGTGGGAATTAATTATAAAATTAATTAATGCAACTTATATGTTTGGAATTTTTGAAAATATAAATCAATTTTGAATTCAAAATATCAATTATAGCTTAGTGTGAAATTTTGGCATTATTCTGAAAAACTTCAATTTTTGATGAATAGTGAAACCACTAAGTGGTAGTTAAAAAACAGATTTTTCATTTAAATGAAACTTTACCAATTATATGAATTGAATTTCAAAATTCCGACATACATGGTTGTCATTATGATGTAAAATTTGGTTCAATGGGATTAAAATAATTTTTTGGTAAATAGTAACTTTAAAGTTTTATTAATCGTGATTAAAGGTAATTAGTGAAATTTAAGGTAAAATGATATTATAAAAATATTAAAATACCTTTACACCTGTCCTACACTTATTGTATGAGTCATGGACGGCCATTAAAATCCATGGGTCAAATTGGGGACCCCATGGAGCCACTTGGGTAAAACAACTGACAATAATAACTTTTTATTTAAAGTAAAAATAAAATTGTCACAAACATGAGTTGTTTTACTAAAACAATTATTATATGGGGTTATATAAAGTAACCTTTCGACTATAAATATTCATTGGAAAGCCAAAAAGATTTCCTACATCATGATATTTTTTTATAATTTTTCGACAATAGATAAATTAAATATTTTATGACATCATGATGATGTAGCGATTACCTCATTAATTAATGATTTAAATAAAATGAAAAGATAATGTAAAATATAAGGCTTAAACTTGTAAAAAACCTATTGAATTAGTATATTTAGAACCCTTATCAACTTATCCTCGAAATATATAAGTGTGGGACCTTTAAAATCCGAAACTCCTTATATAATAATGTAACATTTCATGACCTTCCAAGAGTGTCCCTCCTCTCCTCTTATAAAAGGCCCCCACCACTACCACCTTATTCACACATTCAAAGCCATTTGGCTTAGAAAACCTCTGCCCATATATTCTCCCAACATCCCTATATTACTCCTTGAAGCCTCACTTTGGGCAGAACTCTTCCCAAGGAAGCCTTTGGCTCAAGTCAAAAAGAGTTACCCGATTTTAAGGTAATGTCTTCTCTTATGTTATTTTGTTTTATTTTTCTTCTCCAACCCATTAAACTCTTTTTATTCCCTTATTTTGTAACAACCCAAGTATCTTCAATATACTAGGATGTTTTTATGAGAATTTTTTTATTTACACTTACACACACCTTCGTCAAATCGTTAAAGAACATACTGTTTCTGTGGTTGGTGAATTTCTGCCTCACGAAACGATGATTGGTCAATCTTCTTTTAACACCTCTCATGGTGGCCATTATGAGGACAATATTTTTATATATGATATATATTATGTTTTTGTATTACTTATGATTCTGTATTTTTCATTTATGTCATACCTTTACGATTTCCATTATGGTTAAACGCGATAATTTCATTTTAGGAAGTGCAGACTACCGCCTCCTCAAAGTGATTTGAATCGTTAATGCCATATGTGGGATGTATAAAGGATTAAGTAAATGGTATTATACATTATATTATACTGGAATTATATTATACCTTTATATAATTATAACTTCATTCCATTAAATATGAAATAGAAATGAAAGTAGTGTTCATGCGTACGTACGGCTTATCGTCTCCATGAACGATGCATTTCATTTCTTACCTCTAAATGTTATGTAATATTATAAATGCATGTATATACTTGATATATAAAATATATATGATATCTACATCATGAATATAATTCTTGAGATAATGAATATTCTACCACATAAACAACTTGTAATTATAAGAAGTTTATTGTTGTCTCAAGTACCAATGATCGACAAAACAACCGTTATTAACTTAAATGACTACATAATTTTCGTAACATTGTAATTAGTGATATAAGAGGGATAATGAACTTGAAAAAGGTTCTTAAGAAATTAGAGATTAACTCTAGTTTATTATTTAGGATATTAATGAACGATCGAGTCAAGTCAGACACGAGGTAAGGGAACTTCTTAACCCAATTTCCATTCTTTGGGTTAATCTCCTACTTTCAAATTATGTCATGATATTATTATTTCCAATCTTTCATTTGTACTTTATTTATGTTTACTTATAGTGAATACACATAATAGATCTATTTTATTTAAAAAAATGATCTTTTTAAGGGACTTCATCTCAAATCACCTTTCATTGAGGCATATTTTGTTTTATACACAACTTTCTTTTATACGGTGTATAAACCCCTTTGACTTTTACTTTTATTCAAAAGGAATATTTTTATACGAAGAATTTTTACTAAACGAAAAAAGGAATGTTTTTTCTTAAGTATGCGGCGACAATGACTTCTCCGCCATCGTGACCATTATTTGAGTTTCAGCTTCCTCTACCAGGCATAATTTTTTTTAAATAAAAAATAAATACCAAGTTTTACTTTTCTTTTATTTTGGTATTGAAAACGGTTTTATTATATCAATTTGTTGTATTGATATCTTGTGATTGAAATGTGAAAATTTTAGGTTTCCTTTATGCATGTTTTATGTGATACGATTATGTTATGGTTTATGATATGTTTAAACCTGTTCATATGAGGAATGCATTGGACTTAATAAGTGACGGGTGGAGCCCGTTATAGCTCCTCGATGCATCGGAAGGTATCATGAGACAAACTAGTGTCTTAGCACGAGGCCTTGACAAAATATTATTTTTAGTCTTGGAACGAGGCCTTGGATACGTGGTTATGATAGTCTGGCATTATGCATTCCATCATTGTAAAAGTGGTTATTGATATTTCATGTGATTATTCGACCAGTAGAATATCCCTGTGAATAAGTAAATGGAATTATCTCATTTTACTTTTTCCATATTATGTTGAAGTTCAAGTTTAAAAGGCTTTTGTTTTAGTTATACATAGCCTTAAATGTTTATGTTTATTTATGAAAGCTTTTGCTATATTTTTATCCTTACTGAGCATCTGAGCTCACCCCTTTCAATGTTTTATTTTTCCCAGGATGTGAAGAAATATTTTATGACTGACCTGCAGGGATAGTCTGAAGGGGATATGGGAGTGGACTATGGAGACTATGTTATTGTAGTTTTTCACTTTATGATGTAATGTACCATTTATAAATGTATCTAGTGTTTCCAAGGCTACTAAACTAATCGGTCTTTTGAGACTTGATCTTTTGTGATCATGCCAATGTTACGCAATAATGCACCGACTCTAGGTAACTGGGGTTGGGGCGTTACATATTATGGTATTGAAAATGGTTTTTATAATGGATTTATTAGATAAATATCTTCAAATGATATCTTAAGGTTTCAATTTGGAAATTTTATTTTTCATTTATGTTTATTTTATGTGTTATGATTATTTTATGGTTCTTGGGAATTTCATCTGTTTATTGGTGGTTCGGTGATAAACTGAGGGTTGGTGAGCCCATGATAGCTCTCTAATTAATTGGGAAATGAGATGGAATTAAACAATATGGTTTCTCCTATGAGATTTAGGGAATATACTATATTGGGATTCAAAATGTAACCATGAAGGTTACTCCCTATGTAGCTCTCAAAGCTACAATGTAAGTATGATATGAATGCCACAACTAAACTTTATAATTTATGATTGCAATAAAGTTTTCATGATTCTTATGAATTAATGGGTTTATAAATATTCAGGGATTATTGTTTTAATTCCTTATTTTATCCCTTAAAGATTTTATATGCTAATCCCGAGTTTTTTAAAAAAAATCACAGGGTATAAGGATGAGTAAGAGAAAGGCAGAAGTCAAGAAGATTTGTATTAAGAAAAGAAATCATTTTTTTATTTTTAAAAGTGTTTTCTTGGGTGGGAAAAAGTGGAAACTGTTTTGATAGTATCCTATTATATTATTATAGGATGATATGTATTATTAATGGTATAATTCACTAAAACACTAATCCTAATATTATCCTTAATGGGAATTAAATTCAAATTATTGACTTAGGTCAAGATTATGTAATGTTTTAAGGATGGGCCTTATAGTTGGTATTAGAGGATGGTATAGATAACATTGGATATTAAGATCTTATGGGTTGTGGATACCATTAGGGGTTTATAATTTTGTGGTATATCATATTTTTAATGTCTTGTAAACACCTTTTTAGGCTTGATGATCTGAAATATTAAGGTGAATAATTGTATTTTTGGATACATTCACCTTTGAGGAAAATATGGGTCATTATTTTTTGGGATGTAATATGCGTGGTATGAGATAAATGTTGATGTTAAAATATTTTATGGTTATTTTTATGGATTTTAGATCTTTTTTTGAGAATGTTATAAGAATTATTTAATTTTAGAAAAAGGACAACCTGCGGGATGGGCGGCAACCCGTCGTGCCCAGAAAGGTCGCGGGAATTGAACCCACGACCGAAGGGAGAAAATGGTTCATTGCCTACCACTAGACTACATGAAGTCCCAGGTTAGAATGCGTTTTTTTTTGTAAAATGATATTATGGATTAAAAATAAGTAGATTTTGGAGACATATATTTTATCAAATGTATATCCTTTGTATTGGAAAATCATTTAGGGATTATATGATAAATGTTGTTTTGGAAGGCATTCGATATTTTTGGAACCCTATATGCCTAAGGAAAATAGAATAAAATGGGATTTTATCTGAGGAGTAATGGTTGAATTTTACTTTGGAAGAATCTATGACATTATTATGGAATAGTCTCTATGCGGTAAACCTCAGGTACAATGACTTATGTCTTAAACTTCTATGATAACTATAGATATTCAAGGAATGCATCTCTGAGTTATCTTTGAATATACAGAGAGTTTAGGAATGAGAGTTTGTCTACGAAAACTACCAAATATTTTAAAATTTCCTATTTTTTGGTATATACCCTCAATTCCTAGGGTGGGGTTTCTCCCTTTCATGTGTCTTATGATAGGTGGGTGGGCAAACTACTTGGATGGAGGTCAAGGGAAAATTTGTTTATAGTGGAATAGGTTGCACTAATCTACCGCTTTTTTGGGTTGATTAAACAATCGCACCCCCTTCAGTCGATCGTGATAACCAATTAGTTCCAAACGACTATTGGGGGGATCTACAACAACTCCATATTTCTTTTAATATTGTTTAAGTAATTTTACATGGGTATCTACCACATATATGGATTCCATAGGGTTGTGAAAAAAAAATTGGGTTTGTCCACACTCGCATCATTCCATGTACCCTAGGCTTCTTCATTCCCATCATCCAGATCACTGATCAGGTTTGGGTAACTCATTCTAATAGGCTTATTTTTCATTCTAGATGGGATATGTTAATTTATTTACATAAATAGTATCGATGTAGATGTCTTCATCTGATGGGGATTCTATTTGGTTGGGTGGTGCATGTTGTACCATTTTGGGGGTCAGTACCCACTGTACCATTCATTAGGTTGTTTCCCATTCTCCAGATATTAAAGGGAATAAATTTGAAAGGGTAAAAGTGTGTGTGGTAGTTTGATATGACTCTTCTACTTGTGTATTTTCTTATTTCCAATGGTATCATCTTCCTCCAGGATGTGTATTAAATGAATCCTTACTAGGTGTTGGCATAGTGAATGCTTTACAATGTTGTGCTCTCAATTTGGCATGAGGTTGGTCAAATATTTTCCAAGTCAAGTAGTTATCTAACTTCTGGTTATTTCTAGCTAGAACCTCTTTACAATAGTCTTCTTCTTCTGGTTGGGTGGTTGTTACAAAATGCACATGTTCCAGGGTGTTTCCGTGTATCACCTATCTAGAATCAACCATGCTCTAGAGGATGTCAGTGAAGATGAATTTGTTCTATATGGTGTGACCTAGTACTCTGTGAAAAGAGAAATAATTAGGGATTTAATTGAGGTTTAACTCCTTAGGTCTCCTAGACTCTAGTATCTTGAGTTGGATATTTTTCACACCTATAAGGAAATAACCATGAACCAATTCATTTAAGAAGAAATGGTCTCTGTTAATACATTCCTCAAATCATGGGTGATGTCGGTATCTTTTTTACTTTTGAATAGGGATGATTTTATTTTTTATACCACTCAATTAGATAACCTAGGTGATTCATGATTTTACTAGTTGATTTGGTGGTCACCATTACATGTTTTTTTCTATGTTCACTGAATGGAATCTTCTAGAAGTTGTTCTATTCTTGAGAACACACAAAATCCACCTGAATATTTCATTAGGATCAAAGGTGTTTGCAACTCATCTCTAAGGTTCTCTATAAAAATTTCCTGTAATTCCTATTGCAAGAGTAGGATACTCAGGGAATAGGTTAAATGCTTTCATTTTGATATAAATCCATAACCCCTCTTATTTTCAAATTGTTTTCAATATATGAGGTCAAAATCATCATCTTCCTTAATGTGGATATGAACTGAAAAATAAATTGATGAAAATTTTATTCCCAACCAACAATGAATCCTACTATAAGGATGATTTACCAAATAATGGCATGCCCTATTAGGGTATATACAAAGAACCTTAATTTCATTGCCTATTATTGATATTTAGGGCCGATCATATTGATTAAATAGGATACGAGTTTCATGAGATAATGTTATGGGTCTCATGTTCCATCAAAGGTTAAGAATATAGGAAATCTAGAATTGAGTGGGTAAAATGTGTTGTCTGACCATTCAGGATATAGATTTCAACAAAATTTTATGATGGAACTCCATCCTTACATGTATTCCATCTGGGCAGTTAAGGACTCGATGGTGTTGATAATTTATGGAAGTACCACTGTATATACAACTTATTATGTATGAGGAGTGGTCTTGTATTCACGTTGTCACACTACATTCATATCTCATTGATTGTAGATCTATAAAAAGGATAGATAATTACTCTGATGAGGATGAAGTTTCCATTGTAATGGAGGGAGTTTATGATCATCCTTGACTTCCCCATTCACATAGACCATTTTAATAGTTTCATAGGCACCTTGATACTCAAGTGACTCTCTATTAAGAAGATTTTCTCTATAATTATATGTGAAAGGAGAGATATGTGCTGCTGTTTGAGAAACATATCCAGTGGGAAAATTTTTCCTGGCTATTTTCTCAGTGATTTTTTTGAGATTTTGTATTTCATTCTCATATTGCTCTAGTCATTCATCTACAGAGGTGATTTCAGATCCTCTAGGTGGTGAGTGGTGTGTATCCACATCTTATCCATTATCTTAGGTAGAGTTTCACCAAGGTAGTGGAAACCCATCAATTAGAGGTTTTGGGTTCTAGATAATTCTCCAATTCTAAGTACATGTAGCCTCATCTTGTGCATTAGCATCACCCATCTCTCATGGTAATATTTCCTCATTTCATCCCTATAAATTTCCATCTTGGTTTATATCCCTCAATAGATTTATGGTAACAATATTTACTAAGGTGTATTGAGAAAAGGTAGTTTTTGTTGGAGTAGGACACTCAAGAGGGGGTGAATTGAGTTCCAATAATTTTAAAAAAATATTATTTTAAGATCCCCCAATTTAAATCAAAATAGGCCAATTAATCAAATTAGTAAATTTATAATAGTTTTAATATTCAATTAATTTCTCAATAGATTGATTACTTCTCAGTTATATCAACCTAAAAGACTAAAATAACTTTTTGAAACCAATTTTTTAAATCAAAATAGTTATAAATACTATCTAAGACTAACTATTAAAGTGAAACTTAGTTTTTTGAAATATGATTTAAAATATAGTAAACTAAATTTATAAACATGGTATATTAAAACATGTGGTTCAAACTCAAACTAAGACCTAATCCACCCCAATTGGTAATCACCTACCACTAAGAAATATGTATTAATAGTATTTGACCCTACCCTGGATCGGGGTTTACAAAAGCATACAGACCTATTTCGGTCACTTCACCTCTACCACAGTTCTTTGTGAGAAATTAAAACTATCATGACACACAAGGGGATTTTCCACAGTTCTACGTGGGTGAAAATGGTGTAAGATAGTAGTAGTGAGAGGATATCTTGTATCCTCTAGTTTAGCTCATGAGATAGTGTATTTTTTATATAATTACACACACACACTACTCAAAAGATTAATAAAATAGTAAATAACAAAGACAAAAATAATAATAAGGGATTATAAATTCTTGGAGTGTTGTTCTATGTAGCTCTGGACTTCTTGGATGTAAAATATTTGATATATGGTTTCTCTTTTAAAAGAAAACTCTGAAACAGAGTGTTGTGAGTTCTATGTTCCAGTTTCCAGTTAGTTTACTTGTGTAACTCTTCATAGCACTTATTCTTATTTGATTTGGTGCTGCAAGGAATTTTGGAAGATGGTACACAGAAATTATAATAGATTATTATTGTTCTTTTTATTTTCCTAGAATGCATATGTGTTCACATTAATTTCTCATTTTTTCACCCTTCTAGCTCGTGCACCACCTTTTACTTTATCTTGGGTGCTCATGTTATGGCTGGCAAGGAGCACGATCTCCATACCTCATTCTCATACTATATATAGATATTTCTGTAAAAGAAAATTAATTATGATTGTATCATTGAATGAATCAAATATGACCTTTAAAATCAACTTTTAAATTTAATTGAAAAAGATAGAAAAATTGTTATGTAAGGAATGGTGTCATAGTTGATGGTGAGACAAGAATAGTGGAATAGTCCTAGTGAGTCAGAAACGATTCCACTGTCATTGGTGAGTTGTCCTTCATGAGTTCTTGAACAAGTTTCATGGTAAGTGTATTTAGTACTTTGCAATTTTTGGAACTGATAACACAGTTACAGTGTCTGATCCTTTGTAATTTTGGAACTCCTAAGACGATTACAATGTCTGGTCCTTTTAAATTCTATAACTAGTAGCATGGTTACAGTGTCTAGTCCTTTTCCATTTTGGAACTAGTAGCATGGTTACGATATCTGGTCCTTTGATGATTTTTCATATAAACTAGTGAGATAGTTTGATCACAGAAACGGTGTCTCATACATAGTCAAATATCTTTCATCTTCCATAATAAGTAATACTCATAAAATGGAGTAAGGTTAAACATTACACTAATAAAACAGAATAGAACAAGATTAATAATGATTTATAATATTTAAAAATGATTTACATGATCTATATGATGTACATGATTTTCATTATTTACATGATTTGTGAGAATTAGAATAATATGGGTCTAATAATCTCCGCCTTTTTGATGATCACAAATCATGGAATTTACAAGCCATACATCTTAAAAAAGAATAAACAATGTGCTTATTATATCAAACAGAGTATGTGAGAGTAATACATAAACTCAAGAAAATATATGACATTATTAGAGAATATATGTATAAAGAGTGTTTCTCCCTTTAACACAAATTCCTGCTCTTCTCCCCCTTTGGGATTATCAAAAAGAGAGTAAGAAAAAAACACTAAATTATAATAACTAGTGAATAAAAGTTATTATAACACATTTCATTGAATAAAATGATAGATTATAGTTAAAATCATAAAAATGGAATACATCACATCCCTATCAAAAATTATCCTTCACTGTTCATCATATTATGCAACTTTCACTTTATCCTTATTAGAGACAACAAGAGTAGAATTAAGAGGGGCAGAATTGGATGAGGTAGAAGTGGTAGTAAAGAAATGTATTATAACTCCATCAATGATTAAAAGGACAAGGGTTTTCTGGTGGAAGACTGAGGAAAAGTTTTTTCAACAATAATAGGTATGATCTAGCTCAGAGCTTAAGAAACAGACATTGTAACAGGGGAAATCAAGTGGAGCAAGAAGGATAGGTGGAACAAGGTAGACCATTACAAAAAGGAGCCATTACAGGAGAAATGATGTTTGTGATTTGAACATGCAGATACAGTTTCAGAAAATTTCGGAATTCATAAATGATTTCACCACCATACTCCATTGTCCTTTCAAATTCATCGTTATTTTCCATGAATTTATCTAGAGTATGTGTGTATTACTTTATCTTATGTAGTTGATTTTTGAAATATTGAGTTACAGGATGTAGATTTAAATTCTTCACAAGATAATTGAAATGGTTGGTCAACTCATGCTTGGAATAGATCCTCTAATAGTAGTAATCCACTTTATTAGATATTTATTCTTGAGAATCAGTGACAATTTTTGAGTGAACTCTTACAAGGTCAAGAACATGGTCATTGTTCTTTAAAACTTTATCAATATATTCCTTATCAAAAACATAAATCAATGACTGGAAGTTTTCTATAATTATATATCTGACCAATTTACTATCCAAGGGATGAGATGGCTAGGCAGAAAAAGAAGGAGTATAAAAAGATGATGTGAGAGCATTAAGTTGCTTTAAAATAGTTTATAAACATCCTTTATACTTAGTGGTCAAATTATTGATTCCTAAGACAAGTGCACGCATCTCATTTGTTATTTTAGTGTTGTTCTCAACCACCTTTTCTGCCAAAATAATCAAGTTGGGTTGAATCTGAGATACAAACTTCTATGGGATGTTATTAACATCATCCTCACTGAGATGGGAAATAGAGGCTTGATCAAGTTTCAAGTCCTTCGTCATTTCCTCAACCACAGATTTTAGTGATTTTACTACATCACTCAACATCTTATTTTCAATAAGAACTTGCAGAATCTCTTGAATCATCTTGGGTTGATCTGTCATATGATTTTCTCTAAAAGAAATGCAACAACCCTTTCAATAATACTTGTTAGAGGAAGATGTTGATACTTCCTAAGATTCTCAAAACCAAACAACATATTGTCTCAAAATTCTTTAAAATCATCACGACTTACATAATTAGATGTTTCTTGAGCAGGTTCATGCTAAAGAACAGACACAGGTTATGGATCCTTAGATGATATTACTTCTTTAGTAGTAATTGGTTTGAGCTGAAACATAGTTGAAAGAACCAATCCCTAAACTGAGGTTCCTTGAGACTCATCAACATCAAAATACCATGGAAACATATACCATGTATCCATATAACATGAATCCTAAGGGTTTGTCACATCAATCCTTTCCATTCTTGGGTTTTCCTCCCCCTAAACAAATGTATCTCTTATAGTACTAAGAGACTCGTTCTCTGGATTAGTTTCCACACCATATTCTCTATCAAATTTATCCACATCTCTAGCTAATTGAAAATCTTTCTCCATTCTTACTTCAATAGGAAAAATAAATTTTGTTTCATTAGATTCTTCCTATGCCTAGTTTTCATAGGCATCATGCTCTTCTACAGTAGCATTTTCTTCTTATTATTAATCAAAATTACTTTTATCAACATCATTACCATTTATACCTACATATTTATCACCTTTATAGAGAGGAGATTCACTAGAGGGATCTTTTTTAAAGGGTTCATGAGATTCTTCCATAATTTCTTCACTTTAATCAGCCTATTTTTCTCCTTCAGTTCTGTAAGAATCTATTCCATCATATGATTATTATAAAATATCATTAGATTCTAAAAAAGTATCAGATACATCCTTAGGTCTTGAAGGTTTCTCAATATGATTGAAATATTCATACCTTCTATCATTATTTTCAAACCATGATCTCTTCCATGGATTCCAATTGATCTTCATTCGTCTGTATGTATCCTTAGATATACAAAAATTATAATCCTCAACCAATTATTCATTTTTAACAACCACACCTTTGGCTAGTATCATTGTAGAGATAAACCATGAATAAAATAATGAGGTTGAGTTTGAGGTTTTCTTGATCATGTCACATTTGTAAAGGACAATTTACTTGCACAGATTAATCTTTTGAACATTCTTCACTAGATTTATAAAAAATACATCTTAATAATTTTTATTAGAAAAGAATCATCTCCTTGAATAAATTAAATGTTGAATACACATAAATAAAAACCTAGTCTTGCCATCTAGTTTAGCAGAAATATGCCTTATTTTCTTTTTTGTTTTCAGTCAAACTACCCAGAGCCTCTTCTAGGATAAACTAATAAACTGGTGGAGGAGTACCTCTTTGATAGTCCTCAAAAATTCCTTCATGTTTTATTCCTATTAAAGGAGACCACATCCTCAAAGAAAAGGTACATCTATATCCATTCACCCACATTCTAACCATAAAATCATCTTAACAGTTTAATGTGAACCGAAAATACTGATAAAATTTAAAAACTAGCTTGGGATATATACGTATTTTCACTTTTGTAAACCACTCTACCCATCGTTGTTCTTCCTATAATTTTATAGTAATCTAGTTACTTGATAGGATTCAATTCACACATATTTATTTCTCTAGAATGGTTGAACAATCCACAAGACCTAGGTTTATCAGTTTATAAGGCATGGTAATCAGATCATTTTTATATTTTTTTGAAGACTGGTGCTTTTCAAGATATGATGATGATGGACACCTCATACTAGGCATTCAATCTAGCCTCATGAAATATGAGGAGTTTGAGAGAAAAGATATTGTCTACGAGAGTAGAGATTATGAGTGAAGAGAGACATGAAAAGACATGTTTTTGTCATTTAGGGAGTTCAAATATCGCAAAACACAAAAATGAAGTATAAAAGAAATAAAATAATAAATACACCAATATGGGAAAAATAATTATAAAAATAGAAGTATGATTCATAATGGTGGGACTAGAACAAGCAGACATGATTTCAACATTGTGGTGTGACTTTAAAAGGTGAGACCATAACTAGTGGGATAACAAACGTGAGATAGAAAACATGAGCTAATAAGATGAGAGATAGTAACCGAGAGATAAGAACTGTGAGAGAGTAACTATGAGACAGTAACTATGAGATAGTAACTGTTAGATAGAAACTATGAATTAGTAACTTTTAGATTGTAAATTGGTCACTCAAGGATGATCATTCCTAATTCATGTATGATGTAACTCATCCTTTTAGAATTTAAAGGCTTAGTTAAATTGTAAGAAAGATGATGTTCAGTGCCAATGAATTCTAAAGTAATATCACCCTTCGCATAATGATCTATCAAAAAGTTATGTGTTACATCAAAATTTTTTCTTCATGAATGAGAAAATGTATTCATAGAGATGTTTGTATAACTTTTTTTTATCACAATTTATAGGAAAATTTATAAATTCATATCCATAATCTAGCCAAGTGTGTTTCATCCACAAAATCTGAGCACCACTACTACCAGCAACTATGTATTCAACTTTAGAAATAGATAATGAAACATAATTTTTATTTTTACTACACTATGATACTAATGACTTTCCTAAAAAGTGACATGTTCTAGTGGTGGTTTTTCTATCTAACTTACAACCACCAAAATCAATATCTGAATATCTAACTAAGTCAAATGATTGTCCTCTCAGATAGAATAGACCTAAGTTTTTAGTATGTATGAGGTATTTGAAAATTCTTTTAACAACAATAATATGTGACTCCTTAGTATTTTCTGGAAAATGATCACACATTCACACACTAAACATAATATCAGGACTACTAGTAGTTAAGTAGAGTAAACTCCCAATCATTCCTCAATAAGTGGTTTGATCAATGAATTTTCCATTTTCATCAAGATCCAATTTATAGGTTGTACTCAAAAGAGTATTACTAATTTTATTACTAACCAAAACAAAATGTTATAGAATATATTTAGTATATTTACTTTGATTCAAAATAATACCTTCCTTATTTTGAAAGATTCAAAATACAAGAAATAATTTGAGTTCTCCCATTAACCTCATTTCAAATTTATTTTTCATCATATTTGAAAAATAAACACATAAGTAATTTTTTGATGATCCAAAAATAATAGCATCCATATAGATTTGAGAAACTAAATAATATATAGAAATTAATTTTAAAAAGAGATTAGGATAATCTATACCTTTTTTAAATCCTTTAAAAATAAGAAAACTACTTAGTCTATCATACCAAGTTCTTAGAGGTTGTTTTAAACCATATAAAGCTTATGATAATTAAAAAACATGATTTGGAAAATGAGGATTTATAAAAGAAAGAGGTTGTTCAATAAAAACATCCTCAACTATATACCCATTTAGGAATGAACTCTTAACATTAATTTGATATAGTTTGAAATTTATATGTGTTGCATATGAAAGAAATATTCTAATGTCTTCAAGTCTAGCAACTAGTGAAAAATTTTCATCATATTTAATCTCTTCTTCTTGAATATAACCATGTGCAACTAATATAGATTTTTTCTCTCTATGGTTCAAGATTCATATATCTTATTCCTAAACACCCATTTAGTTCCTATAGTCATGGTATCTTTAGGTCTATCCACTAGTTTCCAAACATTATTTATATCAAACTGATTTAACTCTTCTTTCATAGTCAGCACCCAAAATTCATCATTGATTGCCTCATCCATGTTCTTAGGATCAACTTGTGACAATAAAGCTTGATATTCAACCTGATCTCCTACATAATCTCTAGTCTAAGATCCTTTATCTAAGTGTCTAACTATAGAATCTGAATGGTTTTCATTAAGGGTTCTAACAGATCTAGAAAAAGAAGGGATAATGATTTAAGATTCTTTAATAAGCTCAGGTTCATCAAGACTATAGTCTAGATAATTTCCAGAACTGGTTGATTTTATAGATTGCTTAACAACAAGGTCAGAAGATCTGGTATTTATGTCTAGATTTGACACATCATCTTTAAGGTTTTTTAGGGAGGTATTAAGTTCATGTGGATCTGTTTCATCAAATTTGACATGTATATATTCATCCACACATTTAGTTCTTTTATTAAAGACTCTATAGGATTTAATAGAGATATATTAGCCTAGGAAAATTCCTTCATCAATTTTGGAGGAAAATTTTCCATGATTGTTCTTAGTATTGATAATATAAAATTTTCAACCAAAAAATTTATGTAATTAAATTTGGGTTTTCTATTGTTCCACAACTCATATGAAGTTTTCTTAAGAATTGGTTTGATTAATACCCTATTAATAATATAACAATATGTATTGAAAGCTTCATCCCAAAAGTAGATAGGTAGGAAATATTCATTAAGAATTATTCTAGATATTTCTTGTAAGGTTCTATTTCTTCTTTCTATAACACCATTTTGTTGAGGTGTCCTAGGGGTACAGAAGTTATGACTATAGCCATTTTGGTGATAAAAAGATTCAAACTCTTGGTTTTCAAACTCATAGACATGGTCGCTTCTTATGGTTTTAATTTTAAAATCACATAGGTTTTCAAATGTTCTAGAATACTTGACAAAAATAGAAGAAACATCACTTTTGTGAGCTATGAAAAAGGTCCAAGTATATCTAGAATACTCATATAAGAGAACATAAAAACAGTTCTTTCCATTTAGTCTTGAAAATCTAGATGGTATAAACAATTCCAAGTGAACTAACTCAAGATGTTGTTAATTTGAAACTTTTTTCTTTGGTTTGAAAGAGATTTTGTTTTGTTTACCATTTTAAAAAAAATTATCAATTTTTTCATTTGGAATCTCAATTTTGGGCAGATCCTTGACTAAGAAATTTCAAGTAAGATTTACATGAGAGTGTATGTTATAATTACACAGTCATCAATTCCAAACCCAAGAATCTCTGTAAAGGACACTTAAAAATGATAAATTTTTAGAAACTAAAGAATCTATGTTAATAGTATAAATATTTTCATTTCTAAAAGCAGTAAATACTAACTCATTTTTAGAATTGAAAACATTGTCGCCATCATTTTCATATTTAACATTAAAACCATAATATAACAACTGAGAGATACTAAGTATATTATATTTAAATCCACCAAAAAAAGTACATTAGAAATTAAAACTAAGCTAGAGTTACCAATCTATCTAGGTCCAATTATTTTTTCTTTAGCATTGTCAATAAAAGTAATATGACCACCCTTAATATTTATCTAATTTTTGAAGCATAAGTAATATCCTCTCATGTGCCTTGAAAATCCACTATCCAAGTAACTTAAACTTACACAGCAGCTCTTCAAATAGATTTCCTACAAAATAATTATTTAATAGATGATTTTGGTAGCCCGATTTGTTTGGGTCCAGTAACATTAGTAATAAGAGCTTTGGGAATCCAAACTTATTTTATCGGTTTATTATACATAGTTTTTAAAGAATGTGAAAAGTAAACATTGTTTGGTCTTGAAAAATTAGAAGCATTGAATGAATTACCATTGCTAGAACTAGCAGATTTTTCAGTTCTATGTATGAAAATAGATTTTTAAGAATTTATTATAAAATGAGATTTAGCTATATTCCTCTGTCCAGGTTGGTATCCTATACCAGTAGTATACCTATGAGCTACTTTTTTACCAAGAATTTGTGTTAGAGTATTCTTTCCATTGGTAAATTTTTCTATTTCCTTTTTCAATTGATCATTAGATAATTTATGTTCATTTTATCCTTAAGTAATTGAGTATTCTTTTCTTTTTCTATTGTAAGATCAAATTTAACAGTAGAAGTAAGAGCATGTTGTTTCTTTAGAGCTTTATATTTATCTTATAATTCATTTCATGTATCTTCAGTTATTTGTAAGTATTAAAATATTTCCTCATAAGTCATATTTTTGGAATCACTTTCATCTCCATAATAATAGGAATTTTTTACATGAGACTCAAGAGTTACCTCAGATGTGTCTGTCATGAAAAACATATTGGATTTTTCATCCTTTTCATCATGTGATGATTCTGAGTCACATGAGATATCCTCTAAAGCACTCTATGTTTCTTTTATTTCCATTTTTATAATTTCTATCTTTGTCCTCATACATTTTTTTATAACTTATCTTAGGACAGTCAGCTTTTACATTTCCAATTCTCTTACATTCATAGTAAATTTTCTCATTATATTTGTCACATTTTTTCTAATACTTTTTCCAATTACCTTTATTGTCATATTTTTCTTTGTAGCTGGGCTTCATGAAGAATTTATACCTCCTATAAAACTTATTAAACCTTTTGGATAATTGATCCATTTCTTCATCATTGTCTGATTGTGAATCATCATTACATGTAATGTCATAATGAGTATGTATCCTTTACTTTTCTTTATTTTTTGAATTAGTTATTTTGAAAGCCATCGACTTTCTCTTTTGTTATTCCTCTTCTCATTTGTTTACATTTAACTCATGTTCATACATCATCAATTTACATATCACCTCCTTGACTAGAAACATAATAATGTCACATGATTCTCTAATTGATATTGATGTTCCTCTCCATATTTCATGTAGACATCTGAGTAGCTACATGATTTGTTCTTTGGAATCCACTAGATTTCCAAGAGTTTTGATTATAATGAATATTTCACTAAACCTGAGATACATATCAGAAATGGGTTCATCAGTCTTCATATTAAAGTTAATATACTTAATATTATATGTATTGAGTCTCATTTCCTTAACATGACTATTTCCTTCAAGTAAAATAGAAAAGGTATCCCAAATTTCATAGGTAGATTTACAAGTAGATATTTTATTAAATTATTCAACCCCTAGAGCACAAAACAAGGAATTCATAGATTTTCAATTATTATTGTAAGTATATTTTGTAGCTTTACTCCATGTACTTCTTAGAGTTTAGGGTATTTCATATTATTCTTACATTGTTTTCCAAATATCAAATCTGATACATTCTAAATGCATTTTCATTTTAATTTTCCACTTAGAATAATTTGTTCCATTAAAGTAGGGAGTTCTGTTGGTAGTCGAACGTTCTTATATATTATCCATAACAAATAATAAACGCGAGATTTTAAAGAGATAGAAATTTAGAACTAACAAGGAATTTATAGATCTTTAAAGTATAACTAAATCAGGGTTGAAAATATTTGAAAAAGATTTTAAACCTATGAAAATTTCAGTTTAAAAACAACCTTTGATACCAAATGTTGTTTGGAGTAGGACACTCAAGAGGGGGTGAATTGAGTTATTATAAATATTTATATTAAAAAATTAATTTGATGATCCCCCAATTTAAAGAAAAATTTTCCAGTTAATCAAAGTAGTAAATTTATAATTGTTTGAATATTCAATTAATTTATCAAGATATTGATTACTTCTCAGTTGCATCAACCTAAAATAATGAAAGAACTTTTGAAACCAATTTACTAAATGAAAATAGTTATAAATTCTATCAAAGACTAACTATCAAAGTGAAACTTATTTTTCTTAAATATGAGTTAAAACATAGTAAAATAAATTTAAAAACATAGTAGATTAAAATAAGTGGTTAAGTCTCAGGTCAAGACCTAATCCACTCCACTTGGTGATAACCTACCACTAAGAAATTAATATTAATTATTCTTTGATCCACACCCTGGATTGGGGATTAAAATAGCATACAGAGCTGTCTAGGTCACTTTACCTCTACCACAATTCTACATGGTAAATTAAATCTACTAGGCCACACAAGTTCCACATCCATATTTCTACATGGGTAATAATGGTGTAATAGAGTAGTAGTGAGAGGATATCTTTTATCCTCATTTTTAGCACATGAGACAATTTTTTTAGTACAAACACACACATATTGAAATATTAATAAAACGGTATACAATATAATAGAATATAAGAAGAAGGGATTATAAATTATATGATTGTTGTTCTATGCAACTCTGGACTTATAGAATGTAATAGAGTTGATGTTTGTATATTCTTCTGAAATCAGACTCAGAAAAAGAGTGTTGTCAGTTTTGTGTTCTGGCTTTCAAGGATTTTTTTTGTGTAACTTTTGGTCGCACTTATTCTTCTTCTTTGAGTTGGTTCTGCAAGGATGTTAAGAGGATAGTAAACATAAAGCATTATATATTATCATATTTCTTCTTCTTGTTCTATAATGCATGTGTGTTCAATATAATGTCTCTTTTTTTTCACCCTTCCATCTCATCCACCACCTTGTATTTTATCTTGGGTTCTTGTGTTATGGTCGACAAGGGGCATGATCTCTGCACCTTGTACCTTGTAATATCTGTAGATATGTCTAAAAAAGATCATTAATTATGTTAGTGTCATTAAATGACTCAAATATGATTGTTAAAATAAAATTTTAAATTTAATTATAAAAGCCAAAAAAATTAATGTAAGGAATAATGTCATAGTTGGTGGTCAGATAAGAATGGTGTCACAACCATGGTGATTCAGAAGTGGTGCCAAAGTTAGTGGTGACATGACTTTTGAGTGTTATGGAACCGGTATCATGATTACAATGTTTGGTCCTTTGAAATTTCTGGAACCGGTAGCATAGTTACGGTGTCTGGTCCTTCCTAATTCTGTAATTGGTAGCATGGTTACGGTTTATGGTCCTTTGCAATTATATAACTGGTAGAATGATTAGGGTGTATTCTCCTTTTCAATTGTGGAATCAGTAGCACAGTTACGTTGTCTGGTCCTTTCATGATTTTCAGACTAACCGGTGAGACAGTTGGATAATAGAAATGTTGTCTCATAATTAGTCAAATATATGCCATCAGTCTTAAGAAGTAATACTCATATAATGGATTAAGGTTAAACATAATAATAATAAAACATAATAGAACCAGAGTAATAATTATTTTTAATATTTAAAATGATTTAAATTATTTACATTATTTACATGGTTTACATGATGTACAGGATTTACATTATTTGCATGACTTTTTATCATTAAAATAAGAGGATTCCAACAAGTAGTCACCCCATCATTGACCAAATAGTATGGAAACATTATATCACTTATTTTCACATTGAGGGTTTCATGTCCATTCATTCTCCAGACTCTGACCTTGTTTGGTCATAGTGATTTATGACCCTTATAGTATTTGATTTTTTTTATCAAATGTTCCCATAGTCTTGTCATGTGAATAGTGACCATGACAGAATTTCTGATCATGCTAGCCAAAAAGGCCCCAGACGAAAGGGGTGTGCCTCATGGTGGGTTGAATGGAAGGGATTCCAACTATTGGTATTTACTTCCAAACATAGAGAATATTGATTCTCAGTGATATGAGGATAAAAATTACCCCATCCCTATAATATAGGGTTAATTTAGAGTTTCCATTGGATATTTTTTATCTTGTTGTTGAGGATCTACTGACCCCAAGGTAGTGAATGAGATATAAATTCCTCCATCCCTATGGTCTGGGATTTGCGTGGATACCCCACAAATTTCTTTGAGATCCTCTTTGTGTTTGATGACCATGTGGGTGGAGGAGGTGGTAAAAATGATCCCACCCCCAGTGGGTAGGTTTCTCTCCTAGTTGACTGATAAGACGAAAACTATTGTGGTTTGTCAGATTTAGCATGATTTGACTCATGCATAGGTCGGGTTTGATGGGTACATGTGATTATAGACATATAATGTGGGATGATTTTGGGTAGTCCATGAATTTGGATTTAGTGATGGATATGTGTCCCCATTATATTGGGAGGCCCAATGTAAGAGTTTATTGGCATCCTTATCTCTCTTCATTCACATCATCTTTACATCCTTAAAGTGGATGAACTTCACTTTTTTTACCTAATAGCTCAAGTAGTAACTGGTACCATAATATCTCTTATGGATATAACATCACAAGAGTCTATATCCAGATAAATTTAATGTTTTGGGGGTGTAGTAAAGTGCATCCCCCCAAACATACCCCATTCTCAGATATGGATGTATGATGATTGATAGGGGATCAATTGCTGGAGTGTTTTGGTGCTATAACAGAAAGCCTGTTATAGATATTTTATGAACCTTTACGGTCTCAGGTCCTATGATACAGATATAGTGTCTAGGTCCATTTGAGGACATAGTATATTTATGGTCGGAAGGTGACCCACATATCCTATATAAGGGAGGTTTCTAGACTTTGACCATTAAAATGTTTCCCACATGTTCTGACATAATTAAGTCAAACATTAATTTTTTAGTAAATCTAGGACTTTATAATCATAAGTAGATTTGGTTCAAAACATAGTTGGGAGGTTGTTTCCAATTAAATCACTCGAGATATCCATGTCATCTTCTTTATTGTAAGAGTCATATTCTTCCACCTGGTCAGACCATAAGGATTGCTTCTCTAAGTGACCTACTAGCTGGGGTAAGGTGTTTCTCATAGTTTATGGGGAACTATATACTATTGGCCTCAGTGTTTTGATAACTTCTCTATATGATGGTTTCTGGGTAAGGAGAGAATTTCATTTCTTAGAAAATATATTACCATGTAAAGGTTTTCTATGATATATGTCATGAGTAGAGTCCCTGTGATTCGTCATTGTACTAAACTGAGGACTAATGATGTATTTATCAACCTCTAAACTGTATTAATAGTTTACAGACCCCTAAAATGTTTTTAATACATGTTTTATAGCCTCAAGAAAACCATAATGGATAATTTCAGGGATATGGTCATTATCATGAACTGTGGCTATGATATGTCTTCCTTCCTTTTGGGGTTGAGTAGGAATCTAAGCCTGCTACAAGGCGGTCATCAGAATATATTGATAATTGTATAGTGTTTTTGGAATACGATCCCACTAATAAGAATCTACAATAGTACTCTAGTGATCTTATGTACCATTGGAAGGGATATGAGCTTTCCATTATGAGGTTACCAAAATAAGTTGATCAACCTTTGTTGAATTATGGGAATAATCCCAATTCAAATATGCATTCCATGTCAGAATAAACTAACAGCCCATTGGAATGGGAAAAGGGATATAAAGCGTCTCTTATATTTTCTATGAATGATTTTGATGATGTCTATCATCAGTAGGAGAAGGGATATGATCCCTACTCATATATGTTGTTGGAATATGTCGAGACGCTTCATTAGCTGGGATATGTGCTTGCCTTGAGGTGATTTTTGAACTGCACTAACGAACCTCAGTTATAGTGGGTGCATAATCCTGATCCTATTACTCATTAATAGGTCATTCAATTTCTTTGAAATGAATGTGCACTTTTCTTGAGGTGTGTGCTGACCTAGTTTGGTGATCCTCAATCATAATGGGAATATGATCCTTTCCATGTGCCACATCCTTTATCTGAATATGTTTATAATGCTCCTGGACATGAGAAAGAATTTTTAATTGGTTTAAAGTATACAATTTTTCATACTAATATTGGTGATATGATGCTATGGATTTTGTGATAGAAATTTTTTCATGTCCATGTATCAGTTCTAGTTTTCAAATACACTAGAAGAGTTTGTCTGTTGTTACCAGAACATAGTGACACTTCATCATAGAAATATGTGCATGTCCATGTATCATTTCCACATAATAGAATAAATACCTTATAAAAAAGATCAAGTGAAGATAATAGAACCACTACACCACTTTAGTTGATACCATAAATGCCCAATAAGAACTAGTTCACTGTTGAAACTATTTTCTGAATTAATGTAAGATCAACACCCATACACCCTCATGATCACCCATCGATGCCCATCCAGATCTCTCCTCAATATACCAAGCTATATCCAAGACCAAACCACTACTCCCACACATCCCCAGGATGACACTATTGACCAACTATATTCCTCCCCATAATTAAGAATAATTATAGAGGTGATAAAGATAATTGGATCTAGACAAAACCATATACGAGAAACACTAACATTGAATATCAATCAACACTATAAAACATGGTTTCAAAACCATAATTATCGTGAAATTAGAAAAATGAAAAATAGAAGAATGATTGATAAGGAAGGAGAACCCTAATAATTATGATATAAGAAAACGAAGGCAAAAATGTGAACCAACATAATCAAAAGTGAAAATCCATGATCTTTTTAAGGAACAACCTCTGAAATTCTAATGATGATAATCAACCTGTAAAGGTTGATATAATGATAAGGAAATAAAGAGATTATAGAATACGATAAAGAAAACCGGAAGAAACCCTAGGTGAGGGGGTTCATGAAAATGGTAGAATGGGGAGCAATCAAAATGTATGTATCTCATGAAAAATGTAGTTAATTTTTTATAATATAATTTCTATAATTCTCATAAATTAATTATATTATTTTGTCATAAAATCAAATTTTAACATTTTTGAAGAAAAATATATATTTTTGAAGCATATAAATACATTAATAGAAATCTATTACTTATTTACCGATATATTTTCTTAATCTTATAAATTTATGCATAATTTTCAAAAGGTGGATATTCTTATTCATACATCCAATTATAACAGCCAGGTTATAATCATTACATCTAAATAATAATTTGCAGTTCATTCAGAATTATTGTTGATTTTAATATACCTTATTGAACATAATGTTATTATTTTAAGATATCAAAATGTTAAACATATTCATGAACTTTTATTGGTATGAAATTATAATAATATAAACTTCAGACGCTCTGAACTAGGATTATCATCCCAATATGTGTGCCATGATATTTTTGTTCCATTTTTTCTTAAAGTGGAAGGTTTGTAATGGAATGGTGTATCATATTATGGGATAAAGGTTCTTGATGAATTATTAGTATAATATTATATAATATTTTATGTTAATCTTACCTGATGAATGCAACACCTTGAGATTTTTTGAATTATTTTTTAAAATTAATTTAAAATTTTAATATTTTTCATTTCACGCAACACAGAAAATGGTTTATTTTATATTTAGGGACTATGTTTGGATTGTGTTATATTAAATAGAAAGTAATCATGCACTACATAAAACATAAAATTTATCTCTCTCTACATGGAACTCCTCGGTCAGCTTATGTTACATGGAAGACGGACTTTCCTCGATGACTTACGTAACATGCAAGACAATGTGTTATCAAACAATAATTAATTATTAAAATAGTATTATTTCATATGATATAACATGGAAATTAAATTTAATGTTATAAAAATAACCAACTTATAAATCTATATAGTTGAATTCATTGGTTACCTAATAATTAGATTATAATATAGAAACTGAATGAATTTAAAGATACTGATTTTATAAAGTCTATTTTTATGTGAAAAATATGATTTATATTAAAAAGTTAAATTAATTAATAATTGTGAAAAATATTAATTAAATTTATATTTAATATATTAAAACAATATTTTTTATAAAAATCCAATATATTTGATATATATATGATAAGAACAATCCCAATTTTATGCTTACAAACCTATATTTTTATAAAGGTTATTCTACAACCATTTAATGGTGAACCCATTTTAAATCCAATATTTTGAACTAAACATCATATATTAAATAAAATAATAAAAAAATATGATATTTTTTTGGTATTTTTCTATAAGGTTTCATTTTTAATGAATTGTTAAAAATAACAAATTTTAATTCAAACTGATTTTTTATATAATTTATTTATAAGGTTATATTATATTTTATATTGGTTGTAAATTATAATTAGATAATAAATTTATAAATAAATTCATTTTAGTTTTATGGAATCAATTTTAATTTTAAATTCATTATAAAAACATAGAAAACATTTGGAAGTTTTTTCTTTAAAAACTTATAGTGTCTTCCCATCAGTAGGATTGTTTTTAAATTAATTTCTTCCACTTATGTAGTTAGAATTGTTTAAAATGGATTAAATATTTTCAATAATAAAAAATTATAATGTCTAATATGGTAGAAAAATTAACAAAAATATTAGTGAAATTTATTGAAATTAATTACAACGATTAGGAATAAAATAGGTTAATAAAATACTAAACCTTAAATTTAAGATCCAAAATGACCTAGAAACTTCTAAAACATCCATTTTATGTCGATTATTAATCTTTTAAATTTCCATTATTGATTTGTTTTGTATTAATATTATTAACAATGGTACACCTAACGTTTTTCAAAAATCCCAAGGGTGTAATTTCCCTTCCCTATAAATGGCCAGCACCTCTCCCTCTTCTTCACACATCTCAAACAACTTAGGTTTGGACAATATATTCCCAATAAAATTACCCAAATCCCTCCATTCATTATATAACACTCTCCTTTGGAATAAATCATTCCATTTAAGCCTTTTGGCATAAACCAAAATGAGTTACCCAGTTAAGAGGTAATGACTTCTCTCAAAATCATTTCTTTTACTTTCTTTCTCCACCCCATCCTCTATATATATTCAATTATTGTATATAAAACTTTTATTTTAAATATAATTGGATTTTTTATTCTAATATTTATACCTAAAATTACACACACATCCATCTAATTGGTAACAAACATACTATTTATGTGTACGGCGAACTACCGCCTCACAAAATGATGATTGTTTATTTTTCTTTAATGCCTTTCATGGTGGATATTATCATGGAAAATCTGTTTTTATATGATATATATTATAACTATTATTCCTTTAATATTCTTTAATCCATTTAAAATATTTATCTTTATACATTTCTTTTGTTGTAAATATGATAATTTCGTTTGAGGACGTGTAGACTATTGCCCCATCAAAGTGATGTGATTCGTTCACACACTTCAAGGAGTTTATTAAGGATGGGTATTGTGAACTTATATGATATATATGATATAAAAATTATACTATAATAAATTTATATATTCATATATATATAGATATTTTATTTACCTTCCTTCTTTCAATACAACAGTCAAAATGGAAACAACGTTCATGCGTCTGTACGGCTTACCATCTCTATGAATGATGTATTTAATTTCATACATATATAACCTATATATTATTACAAAATAAATATAATGAATATAATTTATATTTATATCATTATGTAAATTATTTAATTTATGATATAAGTATATGGACCAACTATATGACAAATTAAGACACATACAAAGAACAAAGCATATATTGCCCGAAGTGAAAACTTAACATATAATTGTTAACAAGAGGGTAATAAAAATTCATAATAAAACTATGAATGGTATTAGATATAATAATATGGTTCTTTTATATATTTTTAATAAACTTATATTTATTATATACGATGTATTTATGAGTACAAATAGATTCAATACAAAAGGTAATCGGATTTTATCTCACTTTTTACATACATAAGATACATGCTTTATTAACCAACCATTACTTTTTTATGGTGTGTATTCATCACATAGATTTATTAAATTATTATTATAAATAAATTTATGGGTATTTAAAAATCCTTTCAATGATATTTATTTCATGGGGATTAAGTTTTAAAAGGTACCAAATCGGTAAAATATTTTTTTCCCAATTTTCCTTCTTTAAGACTCATGTTTCCTTATGCACCTAAATTATTTTTGAGGTGTATATACTTAAATTTGACATTTTATATCATTAATATACTTATTTTTATGATATTATAATATTAATTTAATTTCCTTTTCTTACATGGAGATTATGATCCCATGTAACCAAGTTATAAGAGTTTATTGATACAATCTCATCTCTCTTCAAGAATGTTTATGTTTATTCTTCCTTTGATGAATTATTATGATCCATATCTCAAGAAAACTCATTAATATTCATATCCTATGGTTATTCATCACATATTCATGTTTTGGTATCATTTTGCCACCCTTTTGTACATAATATAGTCAAGAATGTATCTTTAATAAAGCCCGACTTTTCCCTCTCTTTAGTCTGAAATATGTGTGCTTTCAAAACAATTTTTTCTAAAAAAATGTTTTCAAAAAAAAATTCAAGAATTATTAATAAATTTTAAAATTATTTTCAAAGATTTTTTTTAAAAAAAATTAAATCTTATTTTATAATTTTTTAAGTAAAATGATTTTCAAAAGGTTTTCAAACTTCTTTTATATGTTTTCAAGGAAAATGGTTTTCAAAAATATTTTCAATATTATTTCATATGTTTTAAAGTAAGAATGTTTTAATAATATTTTCAATATTTATTTATAAGTTTTAAAAGTTATTTTCCATGAAATGGTTTTCAAAATGTATTCAATATCTATTTATAAGTTTTCAAAGAAATTTCAATGAAATAGTTTTCAAAACATTTTCAAGATTTATTTATATGTTTTCAGATTATTTTCAATGGAATTTATTTCAAAATGATTTCAAGATTCCTTTATAAGTTTTTAAATTATTTTCAATGAAATAGATTTCAAAATTTTTTCAATATTTCATTATATTTTTTAAAAGATCATTCAAATAAAAATGTTTTTAAAATGTTTTGAAACCTGTTTTATAAGTTTTCAAGAAAAAAGGTTTCAAATTTTTTTTAATTTTAATTTTATTTGTTTTAAAGGGAAAATTTTATAAATATGATTTAAAGTCTTATTTATAAGTTTTCAAGGTGTTTTATAATAAAATTATTTTCAAATGGTTTTATGAAATTAAAATATTTTTTCCAAGAATAAAGGTTATTTTCTTCATGAAACATGTTTAAAAAAAATTTAAAAAAATATTTTCCATATAATATGACATCTGTTGATATTAATTATGACTTTATATGAAATTATCTAATTGTTTCATTCATATTCTTTCTCTGAATGGTTATTCTAAATGTCACGGTCTTTATGAAACATATTTCTCTTTCATGGGTTATATGTTTCAGAAACCCATTTATCTTTATGGGGTTATGTGTTTATGAAATCCATTTCTCTTTCATGGGTTATATGTTTATGAATTTACTTTTTATTTCACATGTTATGGTTTTGATTAAATTATTATGATACATGTATATTTATTCATAGGTTATGATATGATTACATGTTTATGTTACTCATTTAATTTCATGGGTTATGATATGATTATTTGTGATCTTGTGTCACTTGTTTGTATAATTTTACTATGAGATAGGTGGCACCTATATCTCACTATAATGAATTGGGTAAAGATTTATATCTCATGAGATAGACTAAGATGGTCTTGGGAATGAACTGTGACTACTAAGATGGCTATGGGAGTGAACCATGACTCCTATATGGTATGAGGAGTGAACTCGTGCTACTAAGATGAACATGAGAGTGAACCATGGCTACCAAGATGGTATGGGGAGTAAACCCATACTACCAAGATGGTATTGGAAGTGATGACTTGGCTACTATAGAAATCATATAACATTCTTATGTGTCTTCCACAATTCTATGTTTTATTACTATGTTATACTTTCATGGATTATGTTTTTCATTTCATTATGATTCATGTCTAATGAACTACTAATATTTATGAAATCATTCATGTTTTTGTTCTTATGACATGAACAGTATGATCTTCCAATGTTATGATCGCATTCTTATACCCTTGTTCTCATTCTTAGGATTACATGTCTCCCTTGATTACACTTATTAAGAATTTGAGATCACCACTTTTTATTTTTCTTTTCCCATGTTATGAATATATTTATTAAGTAATATGTTTCTAAAAAGTGTTATTTTCATGAAGAACATAGTGGGAGATAATATATCTCACTTACATGCTGGTGTTTATGTTTCCATATTTCCAAAATTTGTAGACTAATACGGTCATTGGGTGTCTATTTTTATAATGTTTTAAGTATTCCAAAAAAGTTATGTAATGTTAATGTATGAAAAGAGAGGGTCTCTATAGTTGTTATCAAAGTAATGGTTTATTTATCCTTTGGAATATTGGATGAGAAAAACTTATTGAGAACCCAAATGACATGTCTAAGGATAAGTGTAAGGATGAGGAAAGGTATAGGAAAATGTCTTGGAATATTATTAAAGGGTGGAACAAGTGGTTTCCTAGAAATATATCCCTGTCTATAAATAATAAGTGGATGTGTCTCTATAATAGATGTACCTAGGAGTAAAAACTATGGAAATATTTTTCGGGCCTGACTTGGGGTAATCTGTTACATGACAAGAGGACCTGCTTCATACATTATTTGACACTCCCTTGTGATATACTTGGGGAATTCAAAAACTCTTCATGAACCATCGTGATGGATTTAAATATTAGTTATGTATGAATAACATGGGATGATCCTTGGGTGTCGTATATTAAAGATGGTGTCATGATTTATACATTGTATAAATAATAATTTTCATGACTATGTAGTTTTATGATAAGATAAGTAATTCTCACACGATGATTTTGGTTTTAGTAAATGGAAGGAACCAAAAGGAAATGTATTATCCTTGAATGTGATAGAAGATTCTTTTGATAAGTAGTCAAGTGGGAAAATAAATGGATTAATATATGTTGTGACCATGCCTAATCAGTTCTCATGGACCATGATTAACAACGTGTACCTTAACCAACTCTCAGACTCACCAATGAAATTAAGGAAGGAGTTTGATGAGATTTTGGGTAATAAATACCATGTAGGAAAGAAAATTTTGTTTCCTTTGTATCAAGAATTTGTAAATAATCACCTAAGTAATTGTATTAGAGGAACAATAAGATTTTTTGACTATCAAAAAGGACATAAAGAAAGTGACTATAAGTGAAAATGAAGAGTTTAGTTAATTAAATGGATGGGAATATTTTCGTCCCTAATTATTCATCAAAGGTTAAGTGTTTTATGTGTATAATAAATAGTCATTATACAACTCATTGTACCAATATGAAAGCTATTAAAGAGAATTATCAAGGTGGTATGAGTAATGGTTATGCTGACGATGATGATGAGAATAGAGATGAAATGCGAAAGGAAATAGGTATTATGTAATAGGATTAGGTATCCTTCTTATGAATTATGGATGAAGTGGAATAATCAAAAAGAAATTATGTATTTGGAATTAAAGAATTATGTTATGTGAATGGTGAAATAAAAAAATATTGTCTAGTTTAGGTTGTTCTCACTAATGAGTTAAAATAATACATTGAATGTATCCCATAAAATAGAAAAGTGATTTAATGGAAAAGTAATTTCCATGGAAAACACATGATTACCGAAAATATGACCCTTAATATGTTCCTTATGTTATTATAATTTTTTTGGATACAGATATGTTAGATATAATTAAATTATATGGTACTGATTACCTTAGAACTAATTAGGGGCTTGTTAACAAGTAGTTTATGCTATCAGGGATGAAGTTTAAAACTTCTTGGATTTATGGAATATGTCAAGTAATATATGGAATAAGGAAGAATTCATGTTTTCTAGATGTATTTATCCTAATTTAGGTTATTACTATGTTTCAAGAGAATATACTATGAGGGTTTTTAGATGTTTAGAATGTGACAACCAAGAGGTACTTTGTGATATAAGATGTATTAATGTTAAGTTTATTTTAAGGATTTATTTATAAATTTTTGGATTTTTGTCTTTCGGTTATAAGGTTAACCATTCAATAAAATATTAAGCTAAACTTAAGAGGAATTATTTATGTATGGAGATTATATTAAAATCCTAGGTTAAAATGCTATTGATTGATTGACCTTATTTCAATGATATTCATCATATTTATTTTGGAAATTATATTAGTGTGGTTTTAAAAAAGGAAATCATGTATGTTGGGTGAAAACCAATCATTTCTAGAAAGTATGAAGGTCTTGAACCCATGACCGAAGAATGATAAGTGTTTCATGATAACCACTGGCCTACATGATTTCCTGGTTAATGTATAATTATTTTTGATGAATAGTTATTTATAATAAAATAGTAGTGTTAATTTTTAGGTTTAGAGATTAATGTATTAACCATATTGATTTTTAATAATATTTATTGATAAATAGTTATAATTTTCATTATTTTATGGGCCTTAATATCTTCTAAATGTGTATTTCAGTGCTTCGGGCATCAAAGTTAATTTATGGACATATATTTCTTGAAGTATTGGATGAGTTAGATATAATTAAAAGAGAAACTAAAGAATGAAATTTAATTTATATAAACACAACAAGTAAGTATATTTCCTTATATTCTTGGTCAAAAAAACTAATTACTCCAAAATATGATAATGATAATTTTTTGTCCTAATACCTTAATTTTCGTTGAACCAATGGCCTTTTAAATCATCATAGATTTATGAATTTGAGGCCCTCAACTTTTTGTTTATCGTTTACTTGTTTGTGATTGATGACCTCAACCATCCCCTATTAATATCTACGTTCTCCCTCAAATTCAATGTTTTCACTTTCCAGTTATGTTCTTCTATGTGGAACCATAGTTATATGTTACTTTGGGTCACTATTTTGTTTCCAAAATTCTATTTTTAAATGGAGTTTTAGGATTCCGTTTTACGCCATGGGATTCTATGAAAGAAACTTTAGAATATTAAACCTTTGATAACACAGACAAATTTTGAGGGTGAAATTCATTTTAAAGGGGCATAATGTAACACCCTGAGATTTTGTGAATTTTTTTTGAATTAATTTATTCTTTCTGATGTTTTTTATTTCAAAAAACACTCAAAATGGTTTAATTTATATTAAAACACTATGTATGACTAGTATTATATGAAACAGAAAATAAATTTTTTACTACACGTAATAAAAATTCTTTTTTCTCTATATTTAACACCGAGGTTATATTACATTACATGAAAGACTGAATTTCCTTAATGACTTACGTAACATGTAAGACCGAGTGTTACCGAATAATAATTCATTATTAAAATATTATTATTTCATAGGATATAAAATTTACATTAAATTTTTTATTATAGAATTAACTAACATATTAATATATATTGTTTAATTCATTGGTTACCTAATAATTACAAAAGAATATAGAACCCAAATGAATATAAAGGGACTGATTTTATTAAAGTCTATTTTTATGTGAAAAAGACGATTTATATTAATAAGTTAAATGAATAACTAATATTGAATTATGTTAATTAAATTTATATTATATATATTTAGAAAACTATTTTTGATAAACATTCATTAGATTTTATAGATATAATATAAGAAGAAACCTAATTTTATGCTAAAAATCCTATATTTTTATAAAGGTAGTTCTACCACCTTTTAATGATAACCCCATTTTAATTCCAATTTTTGTATATTTAATAGATTTATTATGTAAAAATAAAATTCATCTTTTAAATAAATACATAAATATTATTTTATGATAAATTTTTAGTTTTTTTCTAAGGTTTCATTTTTTATGAATAGTCAAAAATACTGAATTTTAATTCAAAAATTCGTTTTCATAAAATTTATTTATAAGGTAAAATTATATTTCAAATTGGTTGTAAAGTTAAAATAGATAATAATTTCTTTAATTAATAAAATTTCAGTCATTGGAATCAATTTCACTTTGAAATTGGGAATAAAAACAGAGCAAACTTTTTGGTGTTTTTACTTTAAAAACAAGCAGTGTCGTCCCTTAAGTGGGGTTATTTTTAAATTAATTTCTGCCAATTTTGTAGTTAGAATTTGGACATATGGATTACATTTTTGGAATCAGAATAATTTATAATTTCTAATAAAGTCAAATAAATTTACCAAAAATATTAGTGAAAGTGATTTGAAATTAATTGCTATGATTAAGAGAACAAAAGTTTAACAATTTACTAAACCGTGAATTTATAACCCAAAACGACCTAGAAACTTGTCCAAAACCCATATACTAGTCATGATTCATTAAATTAAATTAAATTATTAATTTAATTTGGTTTTTTATGACTTTTTTTTGGAAAAAACCTTGGTACAGCTAACTTGTTTTTCAAAATTCCATGTGTGTCCTTTTCCTTTCCGATAAAAGGCCACCACATATCCCTCCTCTTAACACCTCTAAAACCACTTAGGTTTGGAAAATATCTTCCCAATACAATTAAAAACAACCCTACCTTAATCTTAGGAGCCTCACATTGTTCATAAATAAATCAAATTAATATTTTTGATACAAACCAAAAGGATTTACCTGATTAAGAGGTAACGACAAATCTAAAGATCATTTATTTTATTTTATTTATCCAACCCTCCATTATCTTTATTACATGATTTTATAACTAAATTATTATATAAAATACAATATTATGTTTTATGCTATTTTTTACCAACACTTACACACAACTCCATCTAATGGGTAACAAACATAATTTTTATTTGTATGGTGAACTATCACCTCACAAAATGATGATAGTTCATTTTTCCTTACCACCTCTCAAGGTGGAAATTATAATAGAAAATTATGTTTATATATGTAATATATTTTATTTATTAATTCTTTAATCTTATTTAATCATTTTACATTAAATATCTGTATACTTTCCATTTTTTGTTAATACAATAATTTCATTTGAGGAAGTGTGCACTACTGCCCACTCAAAGCGATCTGATTCATCCACACACTACATAGAATGTATTAAAAGAAAATTTAGTGAAATTATAAGATATATATGATATAATAATTCTAATTTATTAAATATATATATATATATATATATATATGCATGTATTTCATTTTCCTTCTTTCTATCAATACTACAATAAAACAGAAACAATGTTCATGTGTACATTTAACTTACTGTCTCCATGAATAGTGTATTCCATTTCATAATTATATATCATATATATTATTATAACACCCATATATTGAATATAAATTATATCTATATCAATATATAAATTCTATAAATCATGATATAAATATAATAACTAAAGATATAAAAAAAATAAGACACGTGCAAAGAACATGGAAGATATTATCGGAAGTGAAACCTTGACATTGAAATGTTAAGAAGCGGGTAATATAAAGTCATAATAAAATCATATAAGGTTATATATAAGAACGTGGTTTTGTGATATATGAATAATAAACTTATATGGTTTTTAATATTTATTTATATATTTTCAAATCATTTTCAATGAAATGGTTTTTAAAACGTGTTCATGATTTAGTTATAAAATTTTCAATTATTTTTAATAAAATGGTTTTCAAAACATTTTCAAGATTTATTTATAAGTTTTTAATGAATTTTCAATTAAATGGATTTTAAAATGTAATTAATATTTCATTAAAAATTTTAAAATTTCTTTCAAATAAAAATGTTTTTAAAATTTTTTGATGCTTATTTTATAAGATTACAATGAAAAAGTTTTCTAAATGTTTTCAAGATTCTACTTATATGGTTTCATGGGAAAATGATTTAAAAATTATATCAAGTCTTATTTATACGTTTTCAAGGTATTTTCTAAGAAAATGATTGTCAAATGGTTTAATTCATTAAAAATACTTTCTCAAATAAGAAAGTATATTTTCCTTCAGAAATGTTTTTTGAAATATATTTCAAAATTATTTTCCATTTAAGGTGACATTTGTTATTTTTACTCATGAATTTATAGGAAATATTCTAAAGGTTTTATTCATATTCTTTCTTTGAATGGTTATGATTAATTTTATGGTCTTTATATAACATTTTTCTCTTTCATATGTAATATGTTTATGGAAAGTGATTCTCTTTCAAGAGTTATATGTGTATGAAACCTATTTCTATTTCACAGGTTATATGTTTATGAAATTTGTTTCACTTTCATGGGTTATGATTTTTGTGAAGTGATTATAAAATATGTATCTTTTTTCACAAGTTATGATTTGATTACATGTTTATGATACCCATTTCATTTCATGGGTTATGATATGATTATTTATGATCTTATGGAACATGTATGTATGATTTCACTATGAGATGTGTGGGACCTATATCTCCCTCCAAATCATTGGGTAAAGATTTATATCTCATGAGATAGACTAAGATGGTCATGATAATGAACCTTGACTATAAAGATGGCCATGGGAGTGAATCGTGACTACAAAGATGGTATGAGGAGTGAACTCATGCCACTAAGATGGCCATTAGAGTGAACCATGATTACCAAGATGGTATAGATATTAAACCCATACTACTAAGATGGTCTTGGAAGTAATGCCTTGTCTACTATGAAAATCATATTATAATCTTATGTGTCTTCTACAATTAGATGTTTTATTCTTATATTATGCTTTTATGTCTTATGTTCTTTATTCCATTATGATTCATGTCTTATGCACTACAAATCATTACTCCATGATTCCTGTTTATGATATTATGATATGATGGGTATGATCTTCCGATGTTATGATTACGTTCTCATACCCTTATGCCCATAGTTATGGTGACATTTCTCCCTTGTTTACCCTTACTAAGCATCTAAGCTCAACCCTTTTTATATTGCTTTCTACTGGTTATAAATTTATGTGTTTAGTATGATGTGTCTCAGAAGGGTGCTTTTCATGAAGAAAATGTTTGGAGATAAGGTAGGTTACATACTTACCAGTGTTTATGTTTCCATGTTTCTAAAGGCACTAGACTAATACGGTCATTGGGAATATATATGCATAATTTTTTAAGTATTACATAGTTTTTATTTAATTTTAATGTATGAAAATAGAGGATCTCTTTAATATATGTTTTTCTCGAATGAAATAGTTACAACATGAATATTCTAGGTTAATATTCTATAGAAATTAAGTTAATCTTATATAAATTCATTTTCTCTGTCATTAGTTTTGGTTTTGGTGTCAATATCCTTAGGTTATTATTATGTAAAGAGGATTATATGGTTTAATATTACATTAATACCTTCAAGTAAGTCTTACATGTGGGTTATCATTGAGAAATTCTACCTACTATATCATGTAGTCATGAATGGTCAATTTCATAGCTCCTTCTATTTAAGGTTTGTTACACAATGGTACGTTTCATGATATTATGGTTTGGTTTAGGGTTTTTCGAGTCCGAGACTAAATGTTTTAGGTTTTCACTCTATTCATCTAGGTAATGGGTGTTTTAGCATTAGTACATTTTATGTTCTAAATAATTTATTATATTTTTTGAGTTAAGGTAGTTTTTTTCATGAGATTTAGGTAGAGACAAGGGATATCATGAAATGATTTCTAGATGCTTGTTTTCTCCTAATTTTTTAGAAACCTATTTCTTTGCATCATAATATATTTATTTATAAAATTAATTATAAAATTAGGTTCCATATAAAATTATATCATATTTATCCAACTTCTATAGAACCTTAGGCCACATATAACACTTTTTTGTATAACTTTATCACCCTTTTAGGATATTTTATTCTAAGATTTATTGGATCAATTTGTTTTCATTTAATTGTTTTTTATCTCACTATTTTCCTCGATTCCTATATTATTTTTTCTTGGAGTCTATGAAAGCATAGTTCACATTTCTTTTGGGATGCTTTGGTCATGTTTTGATGGTATATCACAAGGGTTATTGGTGGATCCCTTCGAGTTTGGTAGTGTTTGATTCTCGTGTTTCATCAGTTGTGGTAGGGGATATAGAAAATCACATCTATTATTATATGTGAAGATATATTTGTCATCTTTTTTGTTATGGGGTGAATTTTATGGATTATCCTAATAAAGATAATAACTTTATTAAGGAATTGTAAAGGGAAAAGGGGTTATTCTCATATTATTAAAAGTTATTATGTTATTTTTTATTGGTTTTTGATTCAGTTAATAGTTATATTATAATAAACCATATTAATAGTTGAATATAGTGATTCATCCTCCTTTTATAAAATTATAATCACTTAAATATGGTACAGAATTAGTAGTGAAAAAATGGAATTGAGGTGACTTTTTTATGCAAGTTGTGATGAATTAATATATAAGTAGGATTCAGTAAATAATTTTTAGTAGTTTTCATTATTGAAATTGATGTTTTCTTGTGGGAATTGAATCATATTTTTTACTTCTATAGATTATTGTAATATTGGTTTGGTGGTTGTGAGATTTATTCTAGGTTGTTTGCATGGTATGGTTGAAGCGGTGGACATTAATTTATAATGTTGTTTTTATTATGGTTAGTTGTGCATGGTTTATTTGAGGGGAAGTGATTGTTTTTGTATTATTATGTACAATGGTAAACATATTTCATTTGTTAGGTGGGTGAATTTTTTTGAGGATATGATGATTTTTTGAATCATATTTTCCAAGTAACATGGTAGGTAGTTTAAAATTCATGAAATTAATGATGGAAAATAGGTTAGAAATTGATGATTAACAGACTATTTAATTAATTATAGATGTAATATTTAAAATAAATGTGATAATGTTTTGAAATTAAATATTGATAAATGCACATATTTTGCCTATTAATGATAATATCAATAGAGGTAATGATGTGAATAAATTAGAATCTTTTATTCTATTGTATTGTAGTTTTGTGGAAACTAGGTGATCAGTTTGTAGTTGGTCTCATGGAAATTGGTGTCTCTGTGAGGAGGATTAGTGGTGGTTGGAGATAGATATATTTTTTAGTTACTTATCCCATAGGTTAGGATTTTATGTGGTTTAATATAAGATTTCATTTTCTGTGATTTCAAATGCACCACAACCTGAGTCGGGTAATGTAACCAACATCTATATAAAGACATGGGTTTTGATGGTATTCCCTAATTATATTGTCTGTAAAGGGAATGGGGAGTTAGCTTAAACAACTTCTCTACTCTCCTTTTATATATAGCATAGGATGTCATGTCCCGAGGTTATATTCCATGTGCTATAATGGCTTGCAGTTAGGATTCTTATAACATGATGTTGTGATAATGGAATGGTAGTGGATGAATGAGGGTGGATGTTAATTATTAGAGGAGTAAACTATGATGATATCCTTTATGTTCATGGTATCCTACTATGATGAGGATGTGATGTTTAGGTAATGATGATGTTGTGAAAGGTAGTGATATATATGATGATGATGTGGGATGTTCTTGGGATGTGGTACGATGATGTAGATATGGTATGTGATACAGTATGTGTCAATTTGAATATGTGTGGGATTATTGCACAGAATATATTTTGTTGGGGGTGAGGTGAGAGAGATCGGGTTAGTGGAAAGTTCTTGTGCGTTACCTTCTTGACATTTATTCACTTTGATATAAAATTATTATATCTTGTATATGGATTTGGTGACTACACCTTTGTGAGGTTTGGTGGTAACTGGAATTATATTGGTGCAAGTTGGTTTTGTTTTTTATTCACTGAGTTATTAGTACACTTCTTCTATGTTTGGAAAATTGGTTTGTGTATGATCATAATGAGTGTATTTTTAACTTTTACATATATATATATATATACATTTGTTCTTCCAATATATTAGAGGGGGTTGGTGGTCTAATTGGATATTATTTTCCCATAGATTGAAGTAATTGTCTGAGTCGATATCATAAGAGTTTTGGTGGTATTTTATTTTGGGAATTTATTTATGTATAAAAGCACATGAATTTTTGGGATGTTGGATTTTAGTTTATATAATATGAAATTTATTGGTTTTTACCTTAATTATACAAAGTATTTTAGATGAAAATTCCTCTTATATTTGTGTTTTTATACCCTTGTTGATATTCATTTTCCCGTTATGACAACCCATATCTTTGATACATATAAATTCATTATTTATTACATAAAAATACAATTAATAAAATCCCATAAGATTGCGAGGCCTAGTGTATTTTGGAAATTAGGTACATAAAAAATTAACTTGAAACCTGGGTACAACAATAATATTTTTTAAAAACATCAAAACATGCCCTTATATTCCATAAATTCTTTTATTGTTTAATGGGATAACATGGATACATCAATAAGAAAAGGGTGAAATATAAAGTCGAGTAAGAGAAAAATCATATCATAACATGGTGAAAATAAAACATTTGAGTAAATAGGAACATAAAGGTGACATAAAATTATTGAGAATCATAAACCTGAGTATTGAATCATGACATTAGATGATAACATCAATTAAACATAAGAATATTCAAACGACATAAAAACATGAAATCACAAACATAAGTCAAGGATACGCACAATGAAATCATAAAATAATTTTATTAGGATGAAATCTCATGCACCATAAATGGAATCTCAAGATAAAAATAATACTCAATTACTTGGAGGGCTATATAATTTTAGGCCCACCCATAACATTCATATCATGTACATTCATAAGTGTTCCACATATATAATACAAAATAAGGTTATATTTCATCACTTTCAGTCCAATTATTAATGATTATGGGTTATATACATAGAATTCCAAAATATATAAAGGATAGGTACATCTAGGATAATACCATTGACTGGAAATGGGGATGGGTACTCATAATATAATGTTTTGGTATGGAAAGTCACAGGAAAATTTCAACATCATAACAGGTGTGCATAAAGGTTCATGGAAGGGTTAATGAGAGTGGAAAGTGTTTTATCATTACATGGAAATAATAATTATGTTGAAATGGATGTATAAAGGTACATTGAAAAAATAAAATTTGAAATACAATGTCTTAGTACAAAGAGAGTTCTCAAAACAAAAAAGGACATGAGATGATCACTTACCTTGAGAGGGGACATCTAAAATCATGGGAGGATCATCTTAAGATCATGGGAACTCCATGTTAAGGATACAGAGAGGTAAAGCTAGTGTAATTTCCTAAAAAAATGTCTTTTAGTAAAGATTATTTGGAGGATGGGTGTGTATTTATGGAAAAAAGTGTGAATTCATTATTAATTTCTAAACTTATGGTTTGTACTCTCTATATGATTAAATTATCAAAACAATAATCATTCCAATTATGTTTCCTATATTTTATATAAAATAAGATATTATTTAAATATTATATAAGTCTAAGAACCTAACTCCTTAACATAATACCTTTGGTTATGTTGAAGTGATTCATAATGATAAGGTATTTATGTTAAAACCTTATAATATAATATAGGTTTTGGAGGATTCATTAAGAATTTATAAAATTTATAAAATAACATCAATAATAAATTATTTTAAATAAAATAAAAAATATTTGTCAGGGATAATATTTATATTATTTATTACATAAATCTTCACCTTTAAAGATGTCATAATACATACTGTATACCTAAACCAACTGTAATTTTTACACAAAACATTGACTGTCTTTGAAAATTATAAAAAATTAACCATTGTGTAATTTTTCCATGATTATTTCAAAAAATTTATTTATTTTATCAAAAAAACATATAAATATGAGAATTTTTTGTTTTAATTAAAAATCCTTATTTACTGAAAAATTAGTTTTCAAGACATTAACCACTTTATGAACTTTATATAAATTACTTGGACTTAATTGAATTACTTTATAACTTATATTGAAATAGTTATTTTCTAATAAGAATATTTTTTTAAATTATAATTTATTTATAAAGTCCTTTAATTTTTCAAAATAGTGTATTATTTGAAACTATATATTTCCTAAAAATAAAATTTCTATCTCTTCATATCAAATTCTAATTTTTATCAAACTCATTGTATAATCATTGATGAAGTTAAGAAAAAAAGAGATAAAAATAGACTCTGTTTTTTAATATATATATATATATATATATTAGTTGGTTGTTGAAAAATAACACCTTTTTACAACAGTTTACACCCTAAGGTCAAGTTGTGCGATGGTGAAATTTTATTAGGGTGGTTCAGTGAATATTGGTTGGGTCATGATATCAATATGATTGAACTTTTCAGATAATCATTTTCAAACATATTTCAATTATTGTATATCATCTTAGTCTTCATCAAGGTAAAAATCCAGTTATTCGATATCCCTTCAAAGCACCAATAAATGGGCTTCATAGTGTATGATCTTACTGGTCGAGGCTATCACTTCTTATTTTTGTGTCAATCAGATTTTATCATATCCTTTAATATATACTAATCATAAATGCCAATGTAAAATGACTATATTATCAGTGGTTAATATGCATAATGGTATTTCAAATATGAAAATCTTGATTTTTAATGGTCCAAAATAACCAAAGTAGTGCATGTGTTTCCTATAACTATATTACTTAATAATAAATTTATTCATTTAAAAGGAGGTTTCATTTATAAAACATTAGATCATATAATTATTCCCATTTTATGAATTTCACCCTTGAAATATCATTTCATAACCTAATATAGATGAGGGTACTTATATTTCATCACCTCTTACAGTTCTAATGTTGCTTCCTCAAACTTTTGGTTCCACCATAGCGCTTTAATGAGTTGAGTTATCTTATTTTGTAGAACATTATCTGTACAAACTAAGATAATTACTAGAGATTACATGTATGAATTATTATTATTATATGACGTTATAACCTCTAGATTTAGTGCATGTGATGGGTATAGTATGAACTTTATGAAGATGGTTACATGGAACACATCATGACCATGAGATAGGTTAGGTGAGAGAGAAAGTCGACAGGCCACAACTCTGATGCGATAAATAATCTCAAAGGGGATAATGTATGTTTGACTAAGATTTCTCTTATTCTCAAACCTCATTACTTTATTCTAATTTTATTCACAAATGAACACCTTATCTCTGACATCAAACATTAGGTAATGTTGAATATTATCAACATATATTTTTCATAAAATATACATTAATTTTATATGATGTGGAATGTTTTCAAAATTATCTATCATCTCTTAGATAAGATCATGTATCATAAGCTTCCTCACTCCAAATTCATAGTAGCATGTTGGATTCTGACACCTCTTCCCATAAAATCCTCATAAGGTTCCATTTAAACTCTATAATTAGACAATTCTAAAATGAGAACTCCACCGGGTGAAGGTGTTGATACCAACATCCTTGTAAATTTTTGAATATGATCTCCAGATATCCTATATAGTTGGAGTTTTTCTCTAAGAATTATCTTCTATATATGGGTGATAAGAATTAATGAAACTCAACCTTGTATCCAACTATTGCTGAAGGCTTCTCCGGAACCTTGATGTAAACCTTATATCTCAATTAGATTCAATGAAAAGTGGAACTCCATGCAGTCTTACCACTTCCTTATGTATATCATAGCTAGTTGGAAAAGAGTTAATTATTTCTTTATATCGATGGAATTTGATGAATTTATTAGGTTTTTGGACTACCACTCAAATTCCATTGTTTCCTTTAGATTTCTAGTGGAGTCCTGTGAAAAAAATCAATGGTTCTGTTTTCCTGTTTTCATACTAGTATGGGAAATGGTTGCAACATACCATTAGACCTCTATCATTCTTCTTTGACTTGTTTCCATACTATGCATCAAGATTCAAAATATGAAATCTCCCCCTTCATGATACCCCACCAAAATTTTACATTCAGATATCTATAAATATTAGTGAATCTTAAATGAATAAAGAAATGTGGGATTTTTGAAACAACTAGAAGTTCCCTCTTTAGTTCTGGTTTATCTAGGACACATATCTAGGTTCAACACATTATAAATCCATATTTAGAAAATTTAAACTCTAGAAGATTCACTACCTTTTTCTGTAGATCCCTATCCACTTTTTGGACCTCTTTAATCCTATAAATAATGGATAGTTGAGCTGTTATTTAAGAAAGTAAGGATAAATATCCTTTCATTATTCCCATGTATATCCTTTTTAGGACCAAAAATATTGGATCCCTTTCAATTATCATCGGGTATAGGGTTTCAGGATACTTTTCCCTCAGATAATCTTCCCCAATTTCACCTTCCCATGATTGTAATGGATTTGAAAATTATAATCCTTGATCAGATTGAACCACCTTAATTGGCGTATATTGAGCTCATTTTGTGTGAATATATACTTGAAAATATTATGATCTGTATATATGTCACACTTTTTCCCATAGATATTATGTCACCAAATATTCAATATGAAGATCAATATTTCTAATTCCAGGTCAGGTGTTGGGAAGTTATTCTCATTGATATTTATTTTGTGGGTGGTATATTCTATCACTTTTTCATCTTCCATGAGTAATCAACTTAATAAATTTTTTGATGAATAATTGTACATCACAAATATTTCCCCATTGGTGAGTAATGTGAGAAAATTTGAAATGATTATCCATTCCATTAACTTTATCAATCATTCCCCTCATTTTTCATTCCAAAAAACACATCTACCACTTTTTATTTATCTTGGTTTGTGGGTATGAAATCATGAGAAGTTTCTAAACAACTAAGGATAATACCTAGGTAATCCGTGGAAAATATGAACATTAAACATAGATTTTTTTCTAGGTCATCCATCAATTTACTCTTTTTTAAGGATTCAAATATATACCTTTTCTCATGATGATATTTCCCAGGAATGTTACTTTCTCTATAAAAACTCACATTTACTATAATTTTCATAAAATAATTACTATTTTCTTAGTCTTCATTACAGTTTTCAAATGCTCCTCAAATTCCTCCTTTCATTTAGAGTACATAAGCATATCTTCCGTAAAGAAAACCAATTTTTTTGAGGTAATTCTTGATGACTCTATTAACTAAGTTTATAAATATAGTTCGACCATTAGTGAGTCCAAATGTAATATCTATGAATTCTTAGTGTTCATACCATATAGAAAAAGTAGTCTTGGATATATCCTACTTTTCATTTTTTGTATGATAATATCCAAACTAAAGATCTGCCTCAGAGGAGTACTGGGCACTACATAGTTTATCAAAAAAGTCCTCAATCCATGGACGATTATACTTATTATTTACTGTAATTTTGTTAATATCAAGATAATTAAAACATAATCTCATTGACTCGTCTTTATTCTTGATGAAGATGATATATTCACTCCTTGGTGGTGAACATGGGCATATAAACGCTTTATCTATATTATCATACAATTTCTTATTTATCTCTTCATGTTCAACAATGGTCCTTCTATATGGAGTCTTGGATGTTGTAAAATCATTGAGAATAAGATCGATTGAGAACTCAATATCACATCATAGAGGAAGACCAAGATATTCTTCAATAAATGCATCATTATATTTTCTTATAACTGGCACATCATAATGGAGGATTTTTTCCTTAACCTCAATTATTTGATCTCGAAATAATTTCTCATATGGTGATAATGTATTTTTTGGGATGATGATACTAAATGATATACATCCCCACCCTTTCAATTATATAGAATCAAAGGGTAATTTTAAATATGAATTGTGAATTCCTATTATCGATAATTTATGTTGGATCAATGTAAGGAAAGCCAGTCCATGCTAGTATTTACATTGATTTCCACTAAAGGGAGTATCACAAGGTTCCCTGGGAAGTTTTTCCCACAAATTAGGATATGGAATAAGTACTACACTTGGGATGTGGAAATTTCCCAATTTTTCATTTCCCCAGATAACTCCATTTTCATGTTCTAAAGTGATGTTTGAATAGAGATACTAAACTTTAATGACACAAAAGAATGTGTAGAAATAAAATCAAAAGTTTTTTTCTTATTATTGAATGAATATCCAAGGTACCTATCATGAAATCATTATTGGTATTCACTCAATAGTTGTGAAAAAATAAGATAAACCTTTTTCTCTATTCCTTGTTGGACATTGGAATCAGTTATCATAAAAACCCCATAGATTAAGTCATTGATTTACATGGTTCCCATTTTCCTTGAGGTATAAAATTTTAAAAAAATGGTTAGGGTTGACTTGTGTATTCTATTATTTTATCACATTGGTGGGTTTCTCCCGTTGGAATTTTCTATCCAGTTCCCCTTCCTTCCCATGCTTAAATAATTTCCTTATTCCCTTTAAGAAATTCATGGGATGATTCTTCCCAGAATTTTTAAAAGTGGGATGTTGGGATTTCTTTCCCACATAAGATTTATCTATCACACCTCTAGAATTAAATACCATTATCCCCTTCTTATATTAATACCCATTACACCCTAATATTTACTTATCTTTATTTCGAAATTAAGGGAATAATGAAAAATATCCTCATATCTATAAAATTCTCGAATCACAAAATCTTTTCATAAACTCATCTTTATCCCCCCAATGAAGCAATCAAATTTAATTTTTGGGCAGATTCCAAAGAGAGAGATATATCATGCATGTATTTGAAAGTAATCAATATACTCTCGGATGGATTCATCATCCTTCATTATGAGGCCAAGTAAATACCTCTATTTTTAGTCAAATAGTATAGAGAAAATATTTGTCAAAAATATTTTTTGGGATTCTTTCCACTCCATCACTTCAATCTATTTCTAAAGAATCATATTTTTTTCAATACCCACCATTTATTAGCTTCTCCTTTGATTTAATGAACATCAAGTATGAAATTCTCTTGCTTATAGAATTAAAGGATAGAGAAGATATTTTCAATGTATTTGATACATTATTATGAAATTAAGGGATTTTAGATCCACAAAATGTTGGAGTAGTTTGTCACATAAAATCATCAACTATAAATTTAACTTTATGAGGTAGATTTTGTTTTCCCCTGATTCATGTTTATATTTAGAACTTGGACTAATTGTGAAAGTACTATTATGAATTTCCCAACTCCTGCTCACATTGGGTTGGGTGCCTCATTTGGGAAGTCGTCATATTTCCCCTTACATTGGTTATTGACCCAGTTTTCCCTTTTCTGTCCATTGAATAAAATAATTGGAAAATTAGGGATGAGAGTTTTAAAAATATTAATCACATTAAAGGGAAACTTTGAACATTGAATAGATAACTCATAAATGAAATATATTTCTTAACCTATGAGTTTCATGGTTTTAATCTAATATATCTATGATATATTACCAAATATGAAATATTATGTGCATTTTTTCCCTTCATAATAGGTCATAAAGAGATTTTGAATTTACTAAATCATATCCCCCAAAATTGTAAAACTAGATGTATTGTAAGGAATTTTTTTCATGCACTATGTGGGGACTAATTAAAATTCCAATTCACCCTTTTCAGGGTTATTAACCCTTGGTAAAACAGTTGCAGATCCACATCCACTTTTTTATTCAGATGGGGATTTAGTTTTATGGAAGCCACTTAGTCTATACTATACTATAATTTAGGGATGTTTTACTATGTTTATAATTTTTTCAAAGGATTGTACTATGGTTTTCTAATATTATTTCCCATAAATAACACTACATCCCTCAAATACTAATAATGAAAAACCATATCATGAATACACTCTAATTAATTATTTGTTACAAAAAGATACACATAATAAAATATCAAAAGATTGTGAGTTATAATGTATTTGGAAAATAAGTTACATATCACATTAACATGAAACATGGGTATAACAACATTATTTAAAAAACCTTCAAACATACCCTTATATTCCATTGATTAATCTAATATTTCATGAGGCAACCTATGGATGTACATAAGAAAAGTGTGAGATATAAAACCTAGTAAGGAAAAAAATCAAAGAATAAAATGATGAAAGTAAAAAATGTTAGTCAAGAGGCATATAAAGGTGTTGTAAAATTAGTGAGATTCATAAACATAAACATAGAATCCTATTATAAGATGATAACAACAAGAAAATATTGGAATGTGGAAATAACCTAAAAACATGACATCATAAGTATAATTCAGGGAAAACCACCAAGACATAAAACATAATGTGTATAAAATCACCTCCCTTACACTATACATGGTATCTCACGAGATAATAATATTACCCAATTCATTAGATGGATATATAATTCTAGGTACACTTGTCACATTTATATCATGTACATGCATATTTTTTCCACATAAATCATACAAAAAAAGGATATCTATCATCACTTTCAATCCCATCATTATAGAGTGTGGGTTACATACATAAGAAGTACCCAATAAATGAATAGATATTTTATATATGTGAATACCCCTGAGTAGAAATGGTATGGGTTTTCACAATACAAAAGTTTGGTATGGAAAAACATAGGATAATTTTGGCAGCATAATGGGTGAACATAAATGTTTATGGAAGGGGTTAATAAGATTGAAACATGTTCTATCATTACATAGTAATAATAATCAAAATATAAGGTATGTTTAAAAACACATTAAAACACGAAAATAGGAAATTATAAGTATTAGTGCAAAGAAAATGTTTGAAATAAATATTAAGAGGAGAGGATACCTTAACTTGAGAGGGTGCTTCTAAAAGATTGAGAGGAACCTTTTAACTGATTGGGAAAACCTTTGTAGATATATATAAAGGTAAAGGTATAGTAAATTCTTTCCTAATGGGTTTTTAGTGGATAAGAGTGGGATTATGGGTGTGAATTTATAGAAAAAGAGAGGGAATTATTTATCGATTTCTAAACATTGGTTTTGGACTCCCTATATGATAAAATAATCAAAACTACAAAAATTATTATATATTTTCCCATGGATTCTCACAAATAGTAGTGTATTTCAATAACACCAATAACTGAAATCCTTAAAATAATACCCTTTTGATGTGGAATTTGGTCGTGCTTATAAAGAATATATTTTAAAACCATAAAATATAATTTTGGTTTTTGAGGATTTATTACAGGTTTATAAAATTAATAAAAAAAACTTCAAAAACACATAATATTAGATAGAAAACATAATTTTGGTCATGGATATTCGTTATATTGTTTATTAAAACACTTTTGGGCTTTTATGATTTCATAATACATATTGTATATTTATATCATTTTTTATTTTTTTCCCAAAAATTCAACTGTCTCTGAAAATTATAAAAAATTAACCATTGGATAATTTCAACATTAAAATTTCAAAAATAGTTTTCATCTTATAATTTTCTTAAAAATATGAGAATTTTTAATTTTAAATAAAAATTCTTATATATAGAAATATACTAGTTTCTCCAACATTAACAACTTTCTGGCCTTTTTAAAAATTACATTGGATTTCATTAAATAATTTTATGATTTATATTTAAATAATTATTCTATAATAATAATAAAAATATTAAAATAAATTTTATTTCAAAAATCATTTAATTTATCAAAAGATTATTTATTTGAAACTATATATTTCCCAAAAAAAATACAATATTGATTTCTTCATGTCAAAATCTATTTTATATTGAACAGAAAATAAAATCATTAATAAAGTAATTAAGAAATGGATAAATATAATCACTGATTTATTAGAAATAAAATTTATAAATTCATATTGTTGGGTTTTAGATACATTACCGCTTATTACACCAATTTACACCCAAAGTATAAGGTTTGAGATGGTAACACTTTCTTGGGGTGGTTCGATGAACATGGTTTGGGTTGTGATCTCAATAAGCTATAATTTCTCTCGAAAATAGTTTCTCTGAATTTCCTTTTATTGGATTCAATTTTGGATTAGTCAAAGTAAAATCCCAGTTATTCCATCTCCCTTAGAAGCACTAATAAATGGGATTCATAGGGTACAATCCTACTAGTTGAGGCCATCGATTCTTCTATCTATTCCAATTGGATTCTATCATAACCCTTAATATATTCTAATAATAATGTTCATTGTACAATGGTTATATTATCAATGGTGAAGATTTTTAATGTTCATTTAAAAGGGAATTTCATTTAAAAAAGTTAAGGTCATCAAATATAGGGCCTATTAAAGGTTGTATTTGGGATTCACACTTATTGTCATTACCATCCTAGGAGTGGTACCAATGGAGAGGGTTTATGAAAAATTGGTATCAGAACTATGCATGAGAGTTAATATATAGTTTTTAATTATAACTTGTGAGGACTTCATGGGCTTAGTTGGGAGATGGTATCAGTCAAACAGAGTCTATGATGTAGAAAGGGATACCGAATAGGGTCTGGGTGATTGTGGCCCAATATGATCCAATTCATGGACCTAGATCATATTAAATATTCTAATGGAGATGATATTGATCCTAGTATAATAGCTTAGGGGAGGTTTTTACATCATTATTTCATTCACCTATAATGGAATTTGGATAATTATAGGGAGATTATAATGTGTAAACAAATGAATCTTAAATAAATTTCATGTTTTTATAAAGGGGATTATTCTAATTATATATTATAGATATGTATGGTGGGTTCTATAAATGTGTGATTCTGGATGGAGAGGTATAGTAGGATGGCCTATTTGGCCATAAGATAATTGACTATGCAAAGGGGGATAAGTCTTAGAAGAGGAAACTGCAAGGCTTTCAATATGAGGGATTTATTTAAGACATGCTAATCTCAAACCATATTTCCAATCAACTAAAACTACTATATCTATTAGAATTTAACAAATACATTGCATCATTCAAGTGTTCTTGAGGGTAAAAATTTTAGTTTTAGGAATTTTTAATTTTTTTTCTTTTTTAAACTTTTCTATTAGTATTTTTATTTTTTGTGACTTTTGAAACCTATTGAGATTAACATTGATGCCAATGAAAATTATAAACCTATGATAATGATGAGATGATAATGTATCCCTTGAATTCATCATAGATTGATTCTAAAATTAAATTATTTTCAAATTAAATGTGTGGGAAATTCATGAAAATACCATAGGTTATTGAATGTTATTCTATGACAAACGTCCCTATATTAAAATTGCTTGCCTAATAAAAATATATATAAATTTTTATATAATCTTTACAGTGAACTTATTTAGTAGGATAACTAATCAATTCATGAATAAATAGAACATACCAATCAATCTAGTAAAAAACATAGGGCATTGAAGTTGTTGTGTGGTAAATGATTAAGGAATTATTTTGAATAGAAATCCAATTTTAAAAGTAACATTTATTTTTTACATCCATGATATTTCACCCTTATCTCCTCTAGAAGTAATGAATTTACTTTATATGAAGCCACATTAAAATCCTCAAATCACTAAATACCAAGCTCTAGATGATAATTCATGATCATTGTTGAGCTCAAGTATGGCGGGATCTAGATAACCAAATTAACGATGTATAAGCCTTTAAATATTCATTTTTGTTCTAATATAAAATGAGTCACCTGTGAAATATATGAAAATATTTTTAGAGAAACTATAATATCCTAAAATTTAAATAAAATAGAGGGAATAATTATTTAAAATAGAGGTATGGAAGTTCAAAAAAGTTCTATAAATTCAAAGACTAATCACTATATTAAAAACTCAAATTTTAGAAGAAGAAAAAACAAGAGACATATATGTTGAATGAAATGAAGAGAAGAAATTATTATTACTAAAAAAGAATAGAATGTGTGAGCTGTCCTTTTAAACTCTAAGGTACTATAGCCAAAATATTAAATTAGGGAGTGGGTAATGATTCCATTCTTTGATGAAATTTTTAAATCATGTATTCTGCTACATATAGAGGAAAAAATCCTTATTATTCCATGAAATGATTTAATTTAGTAACCTACTAACCCTTATCCATAAAATATACCTAAAACATCAGAATAATAATTTCATGGATCATTGTGTTTAAGTTCAGAAATTTACATAGCCAATAGTGACCCCTTCATGAGCTTGGAATGATAAATGCATTGATTGAAATTATTACATTGAGTAATGAGTAAAATATTTTTAGGAACATAGGTATAAATTATTATGAGAGAATGGAAGATGTGAAATAAAATTTAATTTACTCCATGGAGAAATTAGAATTGAGAATATTTATAATGTATGATTATTTTGAGTAACATGGGTTTTGAAAAGGGAATTATTGTTTTCTAGTGTTTTGAATTTTTATTTAGTAATTTCTTTGATGTTAACTTATATGGGAGTCCAAGGATTAAGAGTGGGGAAATCAATATAGTTAAGAAATATATTATATTTTGTTGATATTCCATTTTTGAATAACCCAATATCTATTTGAGGTATGAATACTTTGAAATTTGGTCTAATTATTTATTTTGGACCTAATATGGATTCCAGATTAATTCAAGGAGGTTTTAGTGATGTATGAGTCTTTTTGAAAGCCTAGAAGCCATGTTTTGGAGGAATGAAACTGGGCAGTATGAGTAGTATAAATTGTGAACCCAAACCACAAGGTTTTGTAGAACTGTGTGAGGTGACCTATGCCTTAGTCCAAAGGTTCATGGTTTGAGAAACCGTGCATCAGGGTTCAAACACCCATGTGGGAAAACCTGTTATTTTTATCATAGGAATATCACATGGCTTTCATGTGGTTTGTAAAACTATGTGCATGAGTTGTTTCAGGTTCCCCTTGAAGTAGGGAAGGTCATATGGTTGGCACATGGTTTATCCAACTGTTTTTCTAAACCATGTGATCCATCTATTTTGGGTAAAATGACCAAATTTACCATAATGAGATAAGTTTTTAAACCTATTCTTTTTTCCTTTATTATCCAAAGTTTAGAGGGTTTCTTATCCCATTGATCTCCCACCTTAGTTCACCTAGTAAATTCAGTATCTACATCATTCGATGTCTGAGTTGATCACTTTATGTCTCATTGGATTAATGTTGGTGAGTTATTCAATCCTTAGGATCAATTTTTCATTAATATTTCCCGCTATGAATTTATCTAGGTGAATGATATTTTCCCTTATTTTTAGGGAATTAATCCATTTTTCATATTTCTTTTGATCCATGCCAAACTTAAGGTAGATATTGGATGAGGAGAGTTGTATTAGTATGATGTAGGTGGTCTACTAATTTTCTATTTATGTATTAGTGTTTTATAATATGCAATATGTGTCTCATTTCGGTTTCCCCATTAGTTTCCCCTAAATTTTATGTGATTTAAATTGGATTCCTTGTTTGGAACCTAATTACTTTTAGAACCAAATTCATATCTAGGTCTACTACCATGGAGTGAGACATCCCTTGGGTGTACCCTCTAACATGCCTAATTGTATTTCTCGAGTATGTAACAAAATCACCCATTGAAGTTTTTGGTTTTAATTATAAAAGATGAATTATTACTTTTTATATGATCAATGTTGTTTTTCAGCATGGCTAACACTCATGTCATATAATGAAATTAATTGATTAAATGTGAGTGGTAAGCCCATGTCACCTAAATAAGGGGTACAATGATTATTCCCTTTAAATTATTGAATGTAAATGAATTATTAATTATTCTTTGGATCGTATTGAAGCCAATGGATATTATTACAAAGCATGTGTGGGCATAACAACCCTCTTTGATTATGAAATATGTTCATGATGACTCTTATGCATGTTATAAATGATAGGGCATGGTGCCCCTTCTAATTCATTTCAAATGGGCAAGATGAACCTTAATAATTGTATTTAATGGGAAAGATGAACCCTATTATTATTAGAAGGGAATGGTGACTGTGGTATTTTTATATCGATAATGGCATGATGACCCTTTATATTAATGTGATACTAGGAATGGCATCCCTATACTTTGACACTAGGCACGAAGTCCCTATTCTGTGATACTTGGAATGACTTCCATATACCATGATACTGGGTATGGTGTCCCTATACTGTGATCCTAGGAATGGCATCCCTATTCTAGGATATTGGTCTTGGTGTACCCAGTCTATGATATTGGTCATAGTATCTATTATAAATGTGATACTTGGCATGGAATTTCCTACACTACTGTGATACTGGGTAAGGCATCCCTTATAAATGTTATACTAGGAATTTCATCCCTTGATACGTGGTCAGAGATATTCCTTCATGGTCTGAAGTATGTAGGGTCATCCTCGTATCCTTTTAGGAAGTAGATTCGACCCATTAAAAGTTATTACTAATGATTTACATTATTGTATATGCAAACTTCCACATTGAATACACATATTATATATTCATAGACATTGTTGGTGGTTCCTTACTGAGATTTATTTCACACCCTATATGATCCATTTATGGAACCTAAGAAGATTATATTATTACATGTGTAGATAAGGGGTAGTTTCCTCTTATGGATTCATGAGTTATGGAAATACTTATGATGGGAGATTAGGTAGAGGACCTGTCAGGATCTCAGGATGCTAGGATATACTTTTGATCTTTTTATACCTTTTTTATCTTACACAACATGTACTTTATGCTACATTGTATTCGTGTTTTCATGATTTGTAGATACATGATATTATCATCGATTTTATATGATTCTGTTTACTACATTTGATTATTATTGTCTAATGTTGGTTGTTTATATCTACTTACATTGTTATATCTGTTTACTATTATACTACTTTTGTTATTTATCTATTGATTGTGCCATTTTTCTAATCCGTTAATGAGGTAATACTATCCCCATGGACACAGCCAAGGTACTCACTACTAGTTGATAGCCCTTGACATTTACGGAGATGTGCTTGTGGTCGTGTGGCTCACTAGGCTCGGGGTACCTCAGAGTGGCACCCAGGTCCAGGATGTCACAAAGTTATATCAAAGGTTTCTTTTATTTATTACTAGTTTGAGACAATAGAAAAGATATTAAAAAGGTTATGGGATTTGTTAATGAGTTGTGTATGGTAGTAGCTAACCCATATATAGAGAAAATCCCAATTTCCTTGAATTGGAAAATTTCTATTTTATGATTTTTACTTATTACGGTTGATATGAATCCTTTGTTGGGTGACACACTTGAATTGTGATATTATTGAGATTATTGTGGGTTTTATTTTAATAAACCCCAATGAGAGGATGGTATGTCATATCATGCATTATTTTAGGCACTTTTTAGGAAATTCAAATGCCATGTATATACCATGCCATATAGGAGAATTATGTTGATTGCATTACCTTTGATTTTCATGAGTTCTTTGACTGTATAAATAGAACTGTTAAATAGATCATGATTATTAATGGAAATTTATAAAACAAAGTTGGTACATAGAGTGTGTTCCATAACCCAAATAGTATTTTCTTGAGTTGGATATGGAAAACACCCTAAGTAATCAACTATGGTATATTGAGTCATGGACCATTGGCCGTATAGACTGGAACGTGTTGTGTTACAGATTAATGGGATGCCATATTTAGGTTCATAAGTTATGTGTGCCCTTATGGATTACAAGTGGTGAACCATTTGGTTAAATCAAATAAATTATAATGTAAATATAATTTAAAATTAAACTTAATTGCAAAGACATATCTTGACTTAGTTTCGACCATAGTAGTGGGTAGTTGGTAGCATCTCTGTTGTTCTATATAAAGGTTCCTATCACCCATACCTGACATTTTTTTCAGGAAGAGGGGTGGGACTATTACATATAAGGGACATGCATTTGTTCTATTACTATAAATGATTATTGGTCCATTATCAAACTTAATTTTTGGATTATGTTTGAATGTTGTAGATTAATGACAACATGATGTTATCTGGCCATACGGCAAGAGGGTGGTGATGACCATGCCTCAGAGTTGGTGGCCCTTGTACTTCTAGTTATACCTCTAATAGTTCCTCCTATGGATCCTCTTCCAATTAGTGATGTTGGTGATGATTCTTGGTTTCAAGGAGATTTTCTATAGCTTATGCAGATTTTATGGGGAGCTTCATGCTCTACCCCTTCTATGGGAGAGTTGACTAGAGAGTTCTGACAGCAGCATCCACCCATGTTTTCAGAGGGTGGAGGTCCAAATTCTATATAACTATGTCTTGAGACAATCATGTCTATATTCAATAATATGGAGACACCTTATATGGTTATAGTGAACCTCACAACTTATATGCTTTGAAGATCCACCAAACACAGGTGGGATATTCTAAATTAGGATGGTAAGTATCGATAAGTGACATATATGGATTTCTATTCTAACTTCAATGATTATTTTTTCCCTGATACCCTAAGTTCCAATAATTCTTGGGATTTTATAAACATGTAATAGGGTACGATTATAGCTATGGACTATTCATCTCATTTAATAGATCGTCAATTCTTTGTGACTATCAATACCGCTGATGGGCCACTGAAAGTGATATGATATTAGGATGGTATGAGGCATCATATTCATTATAAAGTAAATGATTTTTGATTGTGTAACATATCTAATATAGTAAAACAGACCATTATCACTAATCATATCCTAGGGGAAACAGATGGTGTGAACCAGGGTGATTCAAAACTAATATAGTGTAGTGGTTCTACTAACAATTTAAAGTGACGCTTTGAGTCTTTGTGCGTGAGCAGTGGCAGCCTGTTGACACCCGTATATTATTACATAGTATGTAAGTAGTGTGTGAAGCTTGGGAATAAGATGCCCTAGTGTCCTAGATACCTCATAGAGTATTGATGATGTATCATATTTGGAAATCTATAGAATTTATATAGGACCTTCCCATCTGTTTGGAGTGGGATAGGATCTGTTCTAGTTCCACCATCGGGATCCGGTTTGGTATCACCTCACTAGGGAAGTATCTAGAGTAATACTAGTCATACAATAAGAGGAGGAGGTTTTATACATGTTATCTAGGATTCAAATTTTAGCACTAACAGAGTAGAAACACTCCAGGTAGTTAGTTTGTATCATAGGTTCAGGGATCAAGACATATATATTCAGTTAAACCTATACCGGTGGAGGAGGATACCAGTCTATCTATTATTTGAGGTACTATTCTAATAGCATGTACTATCATTTCTTCCTTGTTTGATAAAGGTTCATCGCATTCTTTAATATATATTCATGTTTTTTAGATCCTTAGACTTTATGTTGAGTTCTCTTATGGTGTTATGAATCATGATACACATTTGGTTATATGTTCAGAGACTATATTCTGGTGAAAAGAATTTTCTTATAAGGTTGGTAGCCATTGCTTCTCATGATACCTCTTCATCCTCGAGATGATTGGTTTTTATGTAATTATTGGGATGGACTAGTTATACCCAATCATGACTATGTGGATTCTTATCACTAGATGGGGTCTTTTACATCACTATAGGGTGGTATGTATATTCACAAGGGTGAGTGGTAGGTCCAACCCCATAGAGGTAACGTCTTCTCTTAAGATTTTTTGATTCATTTTTATTCTCCACCCCTCCAATACCCTTATTCTTTTTTTATATATAACAAAACCAACATTGTAAATATACTAGGATGGTGTTATGTAAATTTTTTGGCCTACACTTACACACACCTATATATAATGGGTAACGAAAATATTGTTTTTGTGTACGGTGAACTACTGCCTCACGAGATGATGATTAATTATTTTTTCCATACCGCCTATAATGGAGGCCATTATGATGAAAAATATATTTATATATGGTATATATGAAATTTATAATGTCTTTATACTTCTTTTATTTTATTTTTAAAGTACATTTTTTCTTTCCATTTGCGTAAATATGATAATTTCATTTGAGGAATTGTGGACTACCGCCCCCTCAAATCGATATGAGTCATTCATGCATTACATGGAACATATAAAGGATGGTTTTAATAAAACTATGTAAGATATATAACATAGATATGGTAATTTAATTATAATATACATATGTATCATTTAGTTTTCATTCTTTTTATATAACCAAGAAATGAAAGTAGGGTTCTTATGTACATACGGACAACTGTCTCCACAAACAGTGCACTTAATTTCTAATCTCCAAACAAAATAGATTATTATAAATACATATATAATGATTATATATGATAATTAATTCATGGTTTACCTTATGGTGATGATGATACCATGATCTAATTAATGATAACAATAAGTAACAAGTTAAAACAGACTCGAGAAAACTGGATAATAGAAACCTGAAATAGTGAGATTAATGAAATATTGTTAATAAATGGGAAATAAAATATTGTGTGAAGTTAATATATGATATTATAAAAATTATTATGGTTCTGGTATAAGTTAGTAAAATATTTTAAACAACTATAAATTAGGATAAATACCACACAACAAAAGGATGGTTAAGGTAAGGGATTCTTGTCTTTTCGTAAGGCATAGGCCATATACACCACTTACTTATTTTGTTTAGAATATCTACTACCCCTTTTATATATTATATCATGAAACATTTTTATTAATGGTATGAAAAACATTCCAAAATAATGATTAATAATTTAATATTTCAATTGGTATGGGACACTTTGGGATGTTTAATGATTAATTTTCTATAACATATTATTAATGATTATCTTTGCAATCTCACATACTTTTGTGATTGTTAACCTTATATTGAAACAATAAATTTATTGTAATAATTTTTCATTGTAAATTAATTTTAATATACATATTTTCACACAGTTAATATTATTATTTCTTAACCCTTGAACTATTTTACATATGGTATCTACATTGACAGTTATTTGATTATTTGGGAAATTATTGATAAAACCATATTCTTTATTCAATATGGATATTTGATAAGAAATATTATTCTTTTAATTATTTTATATGATGAATATTTTGGAATTTTAAGACATGGTTGGTTCCCACTATATCCACTCAATGCATTGGTAGTTTCCTGATACAAATAATTGTGCCAATCAGATTGGTTTTTACCCTACATGTTGTAAACCGTCTTATGAAAGGTCATGATGGTGAAGTTACCATGTACCTGGGAAACATGGTGTCCAATAATTAAGAATTTTATTTATTTAGATTTAGTTATTATTCATCCATGAGATATTTTATTGACCAATCTATTAATATATTTCATTCTATGTTTATTGATTTAGATGGCATGAGATTCAGTTTCTTACCTTCCCATATTGATATTGCCTTATCTAGTCATTTGAATGGAATTATTTATCTGTTATTTACCATTACATGTTAATTTATTCCTATTGATTCATTATTTCATCCACTTTACTTACCCTTACTAAGCATTTTATCTCACCATTATTATATTTCTTTCCCCAGGTCATGAAGGATTAGTCTTTGAATAAGAATTCATGGACGCAGTTTTTTTATGTATCTTGTTTGTAATTCCTATTTCCCAATTTAGTATGGGTATCAAGTATATAATCTATAATTCCAAAACATCTAAACTAGATGGTCTTTCAGGATTTAATTCCTGGTAATAATGATGATTTAATAAAATAATGCATCTGCTCTGAGCTTCTAGGGTTGGGGAATTATAGTTGGTATAAAAGGAATTTTAGCAGCAACCTTGGAAACTAGATTTAGAAAATATTGATTTGGGATCACAACCCTATGTCTATAATTGAGGATAAGTATACATGAACATCCTAGAATTTTTGTAAGGTAGTGATTATGTGGGTATTACTTACGATACATCTCTGTCTGGATACTACAAGTGGATGTGGTTCTAGCACAAATGTACCGAGAAGTAATAACTCTGAAAAGGTGTTCTGAGCCTAACTCAGGTTAACCTAGTACACAAAATGGTCCTTACTGTGCACCTGGTTTAAAACTATGGGGGATATTCTTTGGATAGTTCACATTTCCATTACCTACCATTATGAAGGACTTAGAAGTAATGTTTTCCCTGAAGTAACAAAAGTTTTTAATTTTAGAATTCACGATGCATAAAATTTGGTTATGTGATATACCCTATTTATAGTTATACAAATTTCATAATTTTAAGAGGTAATCCAGTATAGGACACTGTTTAGAAATAGTTCCTAGATGAAGGAATGATAACTCCCCTAATGCACGTGATCCAAATAAGGATCACATCTTTCATGGTCTTAAGATAACATTTCAAAGGGATATAGTCTCCCTAGTATCATCATCATATAAATAAATAGTATCATGTTTCAACAATATGAGAAATGAATTATCCAAGTCTATTGGATTTAAATGGATGTAATGGAAGAAGAGGATGGAAGATAAAAATATAGATAAAGGGAATAATGGAATGAATGATTTTCCCACTTGTGATACTTGTGGAGAAAAACACATTAGCACTTTCTTAGAAGGAATGGGAGTTTGATACAAGTGTGGAATGAATGGAAACCATGATTTTGATTGAAAGGGTATGAAAAAGGATTCTAATGTATAATGCTTCAACTGCACGGAAATGGGACACTATGAAAATTAATGTCTCAAGAGTCAAAGGAATATACCCCAAATGATGCTATTAGATAATGATAAAGTTATTATACTATAACATATTAATTTTAATGGTTAATGTGCCTATTCAATAATTATTTCATTTGAATATTTTATCAGCAGTGTGCTGTTTATAAGAATTATGGAATATATGATGATTGTATTGTAGTACTTTTTCATTAAGGATTTGAGATAATATGTTGAATGGTACCAATAAAAGTTATTTAGTTTAAGGTTAAACATTTAAGAAAACACATGATTGAGGGAATGACAACCCTTAATATGTTCATGATGTTAAGATAATGATGAATAAATGATTGATTTGGATAAGTGTTGACAACCTTAGAACTAATTAATGACTTGTCAAAAAGTGTTTTATGCTATTATTGATAGAGTTTACAAGACTTATTTATTAATAGAATATATCCAACAAATATGTGTCTTACTTAAGTAATAAGGAATAATTCATGTTTCCAATGAGGTTTTATGATGATTTGATTTATTACCATATTTTAAGAAGATATGTGATCAAGTAATTAACCTGTTTAGAAATTGAAAAATTATAACTATTTCATGTTGATTAAAGGCTAATGATAAGTTTATTTTGGAAACTCAGTGGCTCTCCTTCAAAAGTGATTGGATCATAATCTATTGGAAAAGTTAACCATTTATGAAATGGTTAATCATTGGATGATATTTTGGAGGTTAATGTATTACTTCACCATATGATGCATCATGTTCTAAGAGATTAAGTATAAATAGTTCAAGGCTTAATAAAATGAAATGATTATGTTTATGGAAACATATGTTTACCTATAATCTTATAGTGTGAAATAATTCCTTAATTATATAAAGGGGTTTTTGAAACAAAAAATTTGTCCTATTATCATCATTTTTATGATATAAATGAAATAGTCACACCTATAGATTATGGTTTTGTGGTCTATAACATTCAGATGAACATTTTCTCTATCACACACCATTAGATCATGTTTGTTAGATATTTCTTCTATATCCATGTTTTTATTTCCCACCTATGTTCTCCTACCAGGGAACATAAATATGTGACCATTTTACTTTCCATTCTCTCTTATTAAGAATATGTGTTATTAAAACTAGTTACGATGTGTGTTTTTATAAATATTTTAGTTTCAATCCATATATTAATAAGATAAATTTTAAATTGTTAGGACATGGTTTAATTAAGTTGGGGAGAATGTAACACCCCGAAATTCTAGAGTAATAACTTTGTATTTGATAGTGTGTATGACACGAGACACCAAGAGTGTAAGGGAATATAATATGAAAACACTTTATAATATATTTAATATTTAAAATTGATTATTTATATGAATGAAACACCTCGATATCTGGTATTGCACATATGAGTGACCTTCCTCGATATCTTGTGTTACACGCAAGGCCGAGTTTCACCAAATAAAAATGTATTATTAAAATATTATTATTTGATATAATATGATATAACCTAGCCACTATGTTTGTAGTTATGAATATTATTAACTAAATTATTGATATTTATGGTTTATATAAATATAAAATGACTTCATGGATTATCAATTAAAGAGAAACGAAAATAATAACCAATTGGATACAAAAAGAAATGTTATATTTTCTATGCTTCCAAAGAAGTTTTTTATTAATATAAATAAATAAATAAAATTAGTTAATTATTTTAAATAAATATATATTATATATATTCTATAATAAAATTTTGATATTTATCAAATTTATTTTATATGCATAAGATAATAACAAACCCAATTTTACACATAAAAACCTATATTTTTATAAAGGCAAGTTTACCACCTTTTAATGGATAGCCTATATTAAGTATTAATTTTGACACTTTAATAAATTTAATTTTATAAAATAAACATAATTTTTTAATTGATAAAGTCAATATTATCTTAGGTTTAATTGTTTTTATTTTTTTTGAGAAACATCAATTTTTGATGAATAGTGAAAATACTCCATTTTAGTTAAAAAACTACCTTTTATTTAAATAATTTATAACATCAAGATATATATGAAATATGTTTTAAGGTCAAATTATATAAATTATATATATTTTAGAAAAATTTATTCCATTAGAATCAATTTCAATTTAAAATTGAATATAAAACATAACAATCTTTTGAACATTTTTCAACTAAAACCAGTTAATTTATCTGTCTATGAGATTAGAATTAATCTTAATTTTCCCACATATGTGAATTGAATTTTGAAAAATGGACATAAATTTTTTTAATAAATATGATATTTATATTCTAATATGATAAACTTAATTTTTTACCAAAATGATTAGTGAAAGTGATTAACATTAATTATAGTGATGAAAGAAAAATTAAGCATAATACAAGACTAAACCTTTAACTTAAGTTCCCAAACGACCCAAAAACTTGTCAAAAACCCATTTTATAGCCATATATTTTCCATAAAACTTATATTATTTAGTTTTTATGGTTTTTTAGGACTTTTTGATTAGGTAATAACATGTGTATACCTAACCTATTTTTAAAAATTTCATGTGAGTCCATTTCTTTCCATATAAAAGGCCACCACCTCTCCCTGTTCTTCACAACTATCAGGCCTCTTATGTTTGGAAAATATATGACCAAATATATTACTAAAATACCTTCCCTAATCTGGGAATCCTTCCCTTGTGTATAAATCAATCCAAGGAAGCTTTTGGTTCAAACCAAAAGAAGTTACTCGATTAAGAGGTAGCATCTTCTCTCAAGATTTTTAGTTTCATTTCCATTATACACCCCTAAAATATCCTTATAATATTTTTATATTGAAAAAAAGTACCCTAAGTATACTATAATGTTTTTTATAATGTTTTTGACCTAAAATTGCACACAAATCCATATAATGGGTAATGAACATACTGTTTCTTTGTACGGTGTATTACTCCCTCACAAAACGATGATTGTTCATTTTTCCCTTACCTCCTATCATGATAAAAATTTTGATAGAAATTATATTTATATATTTTATATATTATATTTATAATTTCTTTATTCTTCATCAATATTTATTTTTAACACACTTTTATTCTTTCCATCTTGCGTAAATATGATAATTTCATTTGAGGAAGTGTGGACTACCGCCCCTTTAAAGCGATATGAATTGTTCATTCCATACATAGAACGTATAAAGGATGGTTTTAATAAAACTATGTAACATATATAACATATATATTATAATATATTTATATTATTAACATGTATCATTTTTTTATCCTTTGAATACATCTATGAAACTAAAGTAGTGTTCATGTGTATGTACGGCTTACCGTCTCCATGAACGATGCACTTAATTTCTAATATCCAAAAAAATTATATTATTATAAATACATATATACTGATTATATATGATAGTTAAGTCATGTTTTAAATTCTGGATATGATGATATTGTGATATCATTAATGAGAACAATAAGTAAAAAGTTAAAACATACTCGAGAAAACTGGGCAATTAACACCTGAAAAAGTGAGATTAATGAAAGAGCATTAACAAACGGGAAATAAAATATTGTAAGAATTTAATAAATGATATTATAAAAATGATTAGTGTCTGGTATAAGTTAGTAACATATTTAAACCAATATAAATGAGGTTAAATACCTCGCAATAAAAGTAAGTTTAAGGTAAGGGACTCTTGTCTTACTTTTTTTGTAAGGTGTACACCATATACACCACTTACATATTTTGTTTAGTGTATCTACTACAAATTTTATACATTATATAATGAATACTTTTTATTTATTTTTTGAAAAACTTTCCTTCATGGGGATTATTAATTAAATGTTTCAAGTGGTTTTGAACAATTTGAAGTGTTTATTGATTAATTTCTTAAAACAAATTCTTAATGATTGTCTTTGAAATCTCACTTACTTTTGTGATTGTTGCCCTTATCTTGAAACAATAATTTTATTATAATCATTTTTCATTGTAAATTTACATGAATATCAAAATTACCATACAATTTATATTATTATTCCATAAACCATATACCATTTTACATATGGAATCTAATTTGACAATTATTTGATTATTTGGGAAATTATTGATAAAACTGTATTCTTTATTCAATAGGGATATATGATAAGGCATATTATACATTTCATTATTTTATATGAGGTATTTTTTTGAAGGGTGATACATGGGTGGTCCCTCTATATCCTCCCAATGCATTTTTAGTCTATTGATATAAATTATTTTTCCAATTTTATGGGTTTTTACCGTACATATTGTAAACTGTCTTGTGAAAGGTCTTGACGGTAAATATACCATGTACCAAGGAAACATGGATTCCAATAATTAATCATTTCCCCAATTTATATTATGTTATTATTCATCCATTATATTTTTCATATAGATATCTATGGATACATTTCATTCTCATTTTATTGATTTAGATGGCATGAGTTTGATTTTATTACCTTACAATATTGATATTTCCTTATCTAGTTATTTTAATGGAATATGTTATCAGTTATTTACCTTTCAATGTTAATTTATTCTTATTTATTAATTATTTATTCCAATTTACGTACCATTATTGTGTAGTTGAGTTCACTCATATTATGTTTCTTTCACCAATTCAAGAAGAAGAAGCCTTTGAATAAGCTTTCAAGGATGCAGTTTATTTTTTTTCCTTTTTTATGTATCATGTTTATAATTTATGTTTTCCAATGCAGTATGGTTGTCATGTATGTAATCTGGATTTACAAAACTACTAAAATGAATGGTTCTTCAGGATTTTATTCCTTATAAAAATTCAAATATAATAAAATAATTCACCGGTTTTGGGATTCTAGGGTGGGGGTGTTACATTTGTGGTGTGATATTCCATCTATAACAGAGTCACCCTACCCTACTCTAACACTCACCTGAGAACCTGAGACACCTCATAGCCATCTAATATATAACAACGAATATCTTACTATCTCAATTACTTGAGGTAATCCAAATATTTCATTATATATATTTATAATACCTTTAATTTTGTAGTTTTATAGAATTAAGAAAACAATTAACTAAAAAACGCATTTCCTTTTCAACTAAATGATATTTTCCGACCATATAAAAAACTTTTTAACTGGTAACAATTCTTTAACATTTCCAAAAAATTCTATATGTAAGATAGTATTTTTGAAACATCATACATATTAATTTATTTCATAACCTGGGGAAATAAAAACATAATAAAGGTTTAATATTAGATTCTTAGTAAGGATAAATATAAGCAATAAAAATAAAATATCATAAGTGTTCATATGGTTATAATCAATATACATACAAAAATAATAATAAAAAAATCTTAGATCATAAAACATGATTCAAGGAATTTGACATGTGATGAATTAAAAAAGTGAATCAAGAGAGTGTGTAAATATGGGTCAATAAAAAAGTTCCCTAAATGTTTGAAATATTTATAAGAATAACTTCAAAATTATGACACAAATATAATTTTATAGTATCATCATATTGTTAAAATATAAAATAAGTCCCATGATTTATTTTGTGAACATATCTAAGAAGACCCATTAATTAGTTTGTGATAATATCTGAGAAAGAGGACCCTTAATTTTGTGAGTATATCCCAAAAGTATTACCCTTTATATTTTTATAATATCCAATATAGTTCAGGGTACATTAACTAATAATATATATATATAATAAACCTGTGAATTTAAGGGTGATATAGGACACGACCTATCATTCATCCATACATATGAGTGACAATTAATGTTAATCATTCTTCATATCACAAAGAACCCATTAAAATAAAATGGGTTCCACATACTTTTCAAAATTTATTCACATAATGAATAATTTATAAATCCACTAATATTCATAAAATGATAAATACATTGAAAATAAATCGGTATAAAATGTCATCAAGTAACCTTATTGGTAAATATTACTCAATAATGATAAAACATATGGTATTTACACTATATAGTTAAAAAGTATATTTTTAAGTTAATAATTTCACCAATTAGTCAATGTATGGCATCTATAAACACCCTTCAATCAATGTAATTGAAAATAGGGTATTCATAAAAGGAATTCATTGGAATAAAAATTAGGTTTATAAACCTACAATGACTATTAAAGAAAAAGGTAGTGATGGATTGTTTCTATGATAGAAATAAACTTTTCATAAGTTATTCATAGAAATAAGGTGTATGGTATCATTTAAAGAATATAATTTATCAAATATAATATTCAAAAAAGGATAATTACTTAGATTAGAAACACTTTTTAACATTTTAATAAAAATAACATTTTGGAATGAGAAAAATAATTGATCTTTTGGAATCATTTTAAAATATACATTTCAAAAAACTATGAGAAGAATAATTTATATTATAAATCATGAACATGTGTTGATAAAGTTTAATGTAAAATGAAAATTTTTACAGATATATATATTCAAATGGAAGAAAACATGAAAGTATATTTTGTTAAAACATTTTTAACATTATCATAAAAAGATGAAGTTAAGGGTCCTTTAAAATTTAATTTTCAAAAATGTGATGTAAAATATTTGGAAAAAAATTATTTTTTATAAAAAACATTAATAATAATCCATTTAAAATTCAAAAATATTATAAAAATAAAATTTAATTGTAAGATTAAAAATTTTATTCAAAATGATTGGAAACTATTTTAAATATTTTAAAATATATTTTTTGAAATCCAACATCATAAAAAATTATCAAAACATCCTTTTTAAAAATATGAGAAGAAAAACATAGAGGTGACATAAGATAACACATAATTATTTTCCCAATTATAAAGAATAATATTTGGAAGGAAAGGATACTATGGAAAATTAGAGTAAAATTCCATTAAAGAGGATGAGAATTATTCTCAATAATGATATAGTTTTGAGACAAGAAATTATCAGGGTAAAATATTTCAATTTTAAGTTAACTATACACAATATAGAAAGTGAAAGTACCATTAAATAAAATATTAGGTTGTAGGAAACCAATATTAGAATAAATAAGTTCAATAAGAAGTATTTTACTACAATAATGGAAGTTATGTTATCAAAAAAATGTTATGGTAATGGAAATATAAGAATCAAAAGAACATGAGAGAGAGTTACCATTAAGCATAAAATTTAATATCATGTGATAAAATATATTTTATATAATTGAATTCAATGGGATATTTAATACTCCATAAAAATAAATTAGTGATTTAATATCAAACATGCCTCAATAAATTTAAATTTTAGACAAAGAAACCCATAAGTCTATAATAACCGTCAAGCAATAACCCCTTGAAGAATATGATTTAAAATGAAACTTTAAATGAAATTACTAATGAATGGGTCATTATAAAATATATAAAATATTAATTAGACAATAAATTATAAATAAAACATGGTGTATAATAAGAAATATGTCTTAAGAAATTAAATTTGAGATAAGAAACACTTACCTTGTATTCCGACATACTTAAACGAGTTCTAACATCATATATAAATACAATTACTATCTTAATCACCAATTTCATAACCTTATTAATATAAATATATATATATATATATTAACTTAATTTATAATTAATCTCTACATGTATATTAGTAAAGATGAAAAATGTTACTTCGTGGAGGTGGTAGTTCGCACAACACACAGTTAAAGTTTTCATTTGTAGTCCAATGAGAGGAAATTAAGGTGGATTATAATTTATATCCTAATATTATAAATTATATTATATATTTAACTATTATTTTTTATTTACATCCTTATAAAATGTGAAAATAGGTGGTAGTTAAAAAACATAGATGTTATTTCTTAGAGGCGGCAATCCATACAGCACACGATCGATGTTTTTTTATTTTTCTAACTAGGTGGAAAGGAGTAAATAAGGGTTGATAAATTAATATAATAACATAATATTAAAATTAATATAATAATTTTATTAATTAACTATTTTAATTATAGGTTTATAAGGGAGATAATAATAACAAAAATATATGGATTAAGTAATACACACTTTGGGACATTTAACATTTTGTTGAAAGTATCCTTATAAATGGAAGGGTTAAAATAAATTATTAGGACCATAGGCTAACAAAGTTTTTATATTTATATAGGATTATAATAATTTTATATTTTCAATAATAAATTATAATGAATGGGTGTGGCATAAAAGGGTTTAATTGACTCCTTTTATAAGTGAAGGAAATGGTACTTTCGTGAACACCGATTATATTTTAATAATGGAATGTCACTATTAAATAGTAAATGGTTCAAAAAGTGATAAATAATGTATTTTGGGGTGTTATAATATTAATAAAAACCCAACTGATTGTTTTACCACATGATTTAAAGATGGTTTAATCCATTTAATAGTTGATTTTTTATATTTTTCCATTTTGGTTTTTACCATGGAAGTCGGTTTTTTAGTAATATATGTTTGACTAAAAATATAAAATAAGACAAATTGAAAATTTTGGGTGTGATAAAACTAAATTTTACCACTATTTAATATAATTAAATTTATTAATAAGAGAAAATTAACTTTTAAATTAAATCTTTTGATATATAGAAAAAACATTAAAAAATATTGTTTTATAATTAAGTGGTCTTAATAATATTTATTGTTGATTATAAATTGAATGAGTGATAATATATTTTTATATAACTTTAAAAATCACATCATATTATTTATATAAAATAGATCAATTTAATTTATTAGATGAATATTATACAACGTTTATAAAACAATTCTTTTAAAATAACCATATCATCATTATCATTGATAACATTAATATTACTCATAAAACGTTTAAAAATACAAATGATATTGAAATTATTTCATAATATGATCATGTTGGTCTAAAATATGAAATCAATTTTTTTTAGATTTAATTTATATAAGTGATGAAAAATAATTTTCTAATATTAGAGAATAAAAAATGTTTTTATAGTAAAATATTATGTTAATCATTAAAAATGGTTTTATAAATATTGAAAAATATTTTAAAATATTTTATTTTAATTTATAAGTACATTAATTATATAGAAAAGGGTTTTAAAAAAAATTAAGTCAAAACTGATAGTATTAGATAAATTGGATTTTTTTACTATTCACCTAAAAATAAATTCTTTTAGAAAAATCTCTAAAATTAACCTTATCCAAATTTTGATATATGAAATTCAAAAAAATAAAGTTCAGATTGCAAAATTCTAATTCTAAAATTTATAAATTTATCTTTTAATTTAAAACTCAATATAAATAAAGAAGAAATACTTTTATTAAAAAAATCCTTTTTAAAAATTAATTGTATTTAATCTTATTTCATATAAATTTCAGAATAATTGAATAGTGAAAAAATTGTTTCTGAATATAATTATAATAAAATTTTAGAATTGAATAATATAATTTTTTTCGGGTAAAATTTTATTCCTTTTTTAAAGGTCCATAGAAAGGTAATAAAAATGATAATATTTTATAATTTTAATTGATTATTAACTTTTTATCTAATAAGGATTATACTATTCTTGTAGTTTTGATATGTCGTGGTTCATATTATTTGGGTGTTGCATTAGTTTGGTGTTTCATGTGACACAATATACTAAATATAGTATTAATTTATAGGATCTAGAATCACGAGTCATTGCATCTATTCATATCCTAAAACAACTTCTATAGATGTTATAATCTTTAAAATTCTAATCTTAAATAAATTTCTCAAAACATCCCCTATGTTGGGAGAAAATAAAATTTTACTTAATTTTTTCACCCACATAACATGGGTCATTACAAACTCCCCATATTAATACTTATCATCCCTAATAAGTATCCTAATTTATCTTTTCTAAACTATCTAGATCTTCAAGACCTGATGAATATACCAAATACTTATCTATCCTTGCTTTTGGTTGTCAAGACATTGCACTCAAACTAGCTCCATTGTTCAAAACCCCACCTATCTGCACATCATAGCATTGAATATTTTACCTAATTCTATAACAGTTACCTACAACTAGAAAAAAATTAATTATCACTTTATTTATGTCACACACCATTGGTTGATGTCACTTGTTTAGTCTAGACCATCACCAACTCAGTGTCACACCCGAGCATCACCTTACCGTCTTAATTAAAATTCACAGTCTTATTCCTAATACTATATCCAAAACACAAGGTCTATCCTCAATGTAGAAACTGACATGTTGTCCATGAGAACTGACATTAAATAAACCCAATCACTCCAACAACTTGTTTCCTAAAACACACACCTGGTCATAAAACTCGACTACCATCATGTATCTAGTGGTTTTAAGTTATCGAAAGTAATAAATTTTATTTATTCCCTCAATAATGTTATTCACATCATGGTATTTTCTATATACCATAGATAATATGGTTTCTTACATCTGAATAATGTCATAATATTGAAACCACCTCCAATTTAGTTTCATTAACCCATTTTCATTAATGTTTATCAACAACAACACAAAATTAGTGTCATATTATTAGATTATTTTTGGTGTTCTCCACACTACATAATTTTTCTTATTTTCTATCAATGATCATGATCTTATATGATATCCACCATCAACCAAAAATTGAAACTCATGATCCCCACTCATATTTATCAAACTGTTCCTCGTTATGATCCTTGATCGAGAGTCCAATGATATTGTAAATCCATAAAGAAGTGTAATCCATTATTACAAAAAAATCATCATACTCCCAATCCCAATGTTTATAAATCAAGGTCTTTGAAATTTTTCACCATTATATGAATCTCAACTTACATCCCACTGAAATCCCTATATAGTCTAATTAATATATAAAAAATCATTGATTCCTACCTCACCATAGTTAAAGAAATATTCAAATTCTATATCCATTACACCAAACCACTCAACCCCTTGAAATTTCAAAAGACCCAATGACCATGTCACCATCTTTTATATTTAACAAAATGTTTACAAATCATCTCCCATAAGAGCTGATAATTTATAAACAACCACAATTATCATGACCAATTATTTATATCACTATCACTCTATAGAGACCACATATAATACACTAGTCATATTACCATATAGTTTAAACAAGGAAAAACTATTTTAACCCATGGTAAGATGGTTCCCTTAAAACCAATATTATAATAGGGCTTAGTAGCCCCTATTAATAAAATAAGTCATACTAATGTATCCATAAACCCTAAGGATACCATGATGTACTACTTTACATAGGTTATCTCAAATAATATGCCATCAGTCATATGCACAAATGAGTAATTCACCAGTTAACCACGCATCACATGTATGTTCATCTCATAAATTCTCATCTCACATTAATTTTTGATTTTTTTATCATTCCTCCTCTACATGTCATAATATTTCCATACATAAATCATCCCATGTTCTTTTATATATACAATATTACAAATACATCTTTCACATTCCTATAACACATACTTAATATCACCTCTCATGCATCAATCTTAAACTAAAATAATATAGACATGATTTTCATCTCAGAAAGAACTCATAAGATTGTGATAACCCATCTCTTAGGTTACCCTCACATATTACAATTCATCTCTAGAAATAACATAAAATTGTTCAGTTATTCGATTTAAATACATAACTCATGAATATCCTAATTCTAATCTCAATGTCACTTGACTCTCCCACTAAGCCCATATCATGACCACCTAAGTCACATCCCATAGAGAAACATTCATTCTCCCATATCATAATTAAAAGGCACTCACATGGTAATAAACACCCTCTAGTGTTCTCATATAATATCTAGAATCTAATGATATTAGGAAGTGGTAACAACCTAAAAAATGACTAATCTATCTTCAAAAATTGATACATACATGGAAATAAAGAATAAGATATGTGTGATGTTCTAAAAATGTGGTTGTTTCCATTAAAAATCATCAATGATATGGTTGATAGAAATCACAAAAACAGTAGTCAATGCCTATTTCCTCTAAAAAATATTGAAAAACATTGGATCTTCATTTCCAAGGAGAGGCTCTAAAACTCATCAGAGGGGTTCTAGTGCATTATTTCAATGATGAATAAAATATTAAGTTGAATACTATTTTAGTAATATTTAATGCATAAAAGGTGAACAAAAAATAGTGAATCCTTCTCATATATAAGCATCCTTAACACTCATCAATTAATAAATAATGTCTTCCATATCATCTATATGGGTTTCAGGTCATGGAACCTGTAAGTAAATTCTTGTTGATGTATTCTTCATTGGAATATTCAATTAATGTTTAATATTCCATTAAATAATCATTGGTTTATATTTTATGTTACTATATATTTGTATTTGTGTATATGTGGCGCCTAAATAATATGCCCAATAATATCTAAAAATTTAGGTTAACATATGCATCTCATACATTATTTAATATATTCATATAATATGATATGATATTCATTATATAAATATTGTTTCTTCTAACCCAATATTATTGTATCCTATGACATACCCATATTTTAGGTCGTAACTAATAATATACAATTTTAATAAAATTACATAAGAACTTTATGTAAAACATAACAAGTATTACAAAATCATTAATAAACTATTTTTGGATATATTTTGTCAAACTCTCTTTATCTTGGATCACACACTTTTTTTGACACTTAATCCTTATCAAAAGTCTAAACTATGGGACACTGCAGACCCTAGTATCATTTATAACCTATATGATATCCTTATTTCATAAATGTAATCAAAGAGTAACATCATGTAAATAATCAGTGCTACTCAAGTTAAAACGAAGTAATGTGTGGTGTCCATAAAACATACTTATATATCATATGAACATATACACTACAAGATATATCATATAAATCCTATTTATACCTATATAATCCCATTTTCAATGAAATTAAGTGACCACTATATATGTGAAGTGACCCGAACTGATATAAATGAAATTCCATTTCAAATGAATAAATTCCTTATTGAGTAATGTAGTCGTAGGAAACACATTATATACTTTGGATATAATAGATCATTATTAAATATAACAAGTTGGATTTAAAATACCATTAATGATCTTAACCGTTAATAATATAGTCATCATAGAGTGAAAATTATGATTAGTATATATTAAGGGTTTCTTGAAATAGTGGGTTCCCTAGACCTAACTATTTAGTGCTTTTGATTACCATAACATTTATACAGGTATATTTACATGATCGAATCTTACCATTATAGTGCAGACTTCTCTGCGTCCACTATTGAAATGGAAATTTCCAAAGATTAATTTTCATATTTAAAGGTTATAGAAGATCCTAGTCTATAATGAGAACCTCTAGATACTATGACATTAATCTTAAATATATGTTCTATAGTTTAGGTATATCTTACTATTTGAACATAGTATATTTTTTACTATTAGGTGTTGGGGGGTCATAAGCATTGAGACATATTCTCATGAAGTTCGTACTTTGTAATATCTAGTAGTGAGATCATGAGGTATGACCCGCCAATAGGAAATCCACATGTTTCAGGTGTCATTGGATGTTCCTATCTACGATCTTGTGTAATGGTCTCCTAAAATGAGATCATTTCCAATATATTCCATTTCATTATTTACATTTATGCAATATTATAACCATGGAGATGAAGTAATAGTGAGGTAGTTTTTTTGGGTGTGTCATTGGTGGCATAACATTGGTTGAATTGTCAAGAAAGGATTTTTCGTTTCTAGGTTATGGAAGTAATATAATCAAGCTATGTAGATATGGATGGTAGTACCTTTATAAGACCATGTCCATGGAAATCTAAGGTAAATCCATCTAGTTAAATAAAAAAACAATAAAACAAGATAAGGGCAATGACACGTGAGTGCGTCCTACTTTATGAGATATTAAAGACAAAGAGATTATATTACACAGTGCGTGTTCGTAGGTTGGTTGTCACTGTAGTGAAAATACTTATCTCCTCAGGGGCCATGATGGGTTTCTAGATCCCAGTCTTAGTCTACGAATACTATTCACTACTGTCGAGATAAGGTCCTAGAGGGTCACACACAATAGCATATTCAAGAATCTACCTCATTCAATTGAATAGGAGTTTTGGACATTTTGGGCCCCACTACTGGGGTCCAGGATTTTTCCAAGGAAAAATGATCACCAATGAAATAAATGAATTCATATTATTCAAGTTTGTAATAATGAGTATTTAACTTATTTATTAATTGTATTTACAAGTTTTAAGTAAATACATGAAAAATATTAATTAACAAATATTAAATTATTCAAGGTTCAATTAATATTTATGGGAGCGACAAGTCAAGTCAATAACTTAATTATTATCATGTAATATATTTAATATATTACAAGTAGATGATAATAATATTTATGACTTAGTTTAGAAGTCATAAAATGTCATTGATAGTGCGTTATGTATTCAGGGTCGGTGAGGTTATACCGGGTATTTTAATTGAGCACTACAAATAGAAGAGGATGTGGTTTTTCCAAACACTATTCATGCAGTTTCTCTCTCCTCTCCTCCCTCACATGATCTAGAGAGAGGTTCTCTGGATCCAAAGAGATCAGATGGAGATTTCCCTTGGGCATCACTAGCGAAACGATGTGGTGATCATTGGAGCATCGAAGGCATCGTAGAAATTCTGCACTAGCACCCGGATTACAATAAATGGTGCTCCCACGGATTCCTTGAAGTGTTTGTGGATGATCTAGAGGAATTCGACTTCTGTTTTTTTTGATCAGTGACTGCCAACAACAAGCATACATCATGGGCAACATTGGATCTAAACCAAGTATTTTTATGGTTTATTTTGTGATTAAAATCCTTCACATGTGGTCCTCGGTTAATACCGGGCAGTTGTGCACCGACGTCGACAAGTTTACATCGATCTTCGGTGGAATTTTATTAAAAAATCCACATGTCTGTCGCTTCTGATGCACACTCGATTCCAATTGGGTTATGATAAAATCCAATAGACACTGAGGGAAATATTGATGGCCTCAACCAATAGGATCATACCTTTTGAAGTCTATTTTTCAAAGCATATAAGGGAGATTGCATCCTTGCGCTTTGACCTTAAACAATCCAAATCTGATATCTAACAAATAATGATTGAGTGAAACCTTTTATGGTATATTTTCAAGTATATCGATATCACAACCCAAACAATGTTAATTGATCAACCCTAAGAAAGCACTATTGTCACACACCTTTTTATTAGGCAATACAAATGTTTAATAAGAGGTTATGTATATAGACCCAAGTTATATGAATTTGTATATTTTTTTAATAAAATTATCATTATATTTATACATTTTTATCGTTACTTTATAAATGATTATATATCTAGTTTGATAACAATTAGATTTGATACGAAGATATTAAAATTGTATTTTTGGGAAATATATACTCTTAATTAAAACAATATTTTGTTATTTTTTGGAAATTTTGAATAAATTTTATTTTAGTAAAATTTTCTCATAAAATAAAATATATTTAAATATAAATTATAATATTATTTAATTAAGCCCATTGTAATTTTCTTAATGGTCAGAAAGTCGTTAGTAACATAAAAACTAATATTTTTTAGTAAATAAGGTTTTTTATTTAAAATTAAAAAATCACACATTTATGAAATTATTTTGATAAAATAAATATTATTTTTGAAATAAAAATTTCAAAATTATCCAATGGTCATTCTTTCATAATTTTCTGAGATAGTCAAATTTTTGGGTAAAAATTTAGCATTGTTTAGATATACAGTCTGTGTTATGGCATCATAATATCACAAAAGGGATGTAATAAATTTAATAATGAGTATCCATGACCAATATAATTTTCCTTTTAAAATAATATATTTTTAATGTTTTTTAATAAATTTTATAATCCTTTATTGAATCCTCAAAAACATATATTATATTGTATGGTTTTAAAACCAATTATTTATGAACATGACTCAGTTTCTCATCACTAAGGGTATTATTTTAAAATTTTCATTTATTTTACCAATAATATGTTACAAAAAACTCCTATTGATCATAAAAAAAATTCAAATACCATGTTATGGTTTTTTTAAAATTATTTTATCATATAGTTTCCAAAACCTATGTTTAGAAATTAATAAAAAATTCCACTCCCTTTTTCTATAAATAACCACCAATACTCTAACTACTCTTCACTAAAAACCCATTGAGAACTAATTATATCTCTCTATCAATCTCTGAATTTATCACAATGTGTTCTCAATCTCTGAAGAAGCTCCAATCAAGCTTTTATAAGGGTCTTGTCAAGGTAAGGGAACATCTCCACTTCTATTTCATTTCATGTGATTTCTTTTTACTAAGCCTCTTGATTTAAAATTGTTTGTGTTTCAATCTATTTTTAAACATCCCTTTATTGTACTTATGATATCCATTTAATTAGTTACCAAAATTTACTATCATTAAACCCTTCCATTAATCATTATGTAATCCTGTTTTGCTATTGAAATTTTCCTTTGAATTTTCCATGCCAAAACTTTGTGTGGTGAATACCCATACCCATTTCCAATAAATGATATTCACCTATATGTACCAATATTTCATTATTTTGGGACTTACATGTATTTAATATCACAATACTTAACCATTTTATTAAAATTTATGAATGGAATTATTATGTTGTTTGATCTTTGTGGCATAATAATGTATTTACATGATATGTATGGGATGGGTGGGCCTAGAATTATATAACTCTCCAGTGAATTGGGTCATACTTTTATGGAATGAGAATCAAATTATTTTGTATTATATATTATCTTATGAACACTATGTTATAATGTATCATAGGTTATCCTTGACTTATTTTTTTATGTAATGTTTTATGTTGTTACCACATTCTCATATTTCACTCTTAAATCATTCTTAAATTCTTATATTTATAATACTCAACCCCTTTATGTCACCTTCATATTCATATTGAATCACATTTATTAGTTTAATAATGTTATGATTTGATTATTCCTATACAATGATTTATAGATCACACATTTCTTATGTACATCCCCAAGTTATCCCATATAGTCTTAGAAGATCAATGGATTTTAAGGGAATGTTGTTGAGTTTTTAATAATGTTTTCACATCCCTATTTAAATTTATTATGTTATGTATCTAATTAACCAAATTAATTAGTCTATTATATCTTTTTTTATTGTATTATGTGTGTCTTTATGTAATAAATAATGAATTAAGTTTTACTAAAGATATAAGTTGTCATAGTTGGTATTAGAGAAATGTTTCGATATTTTTAGGGACTAGGATTAGAGAAATTTAGTGAAATCCATAGGTATACTAACAAATGTATTATAATATCCCAAAATTAAGGTGAATTATAGATTATGTGGTTTTTTAGATAAAAAATATTTTTCTGGATATGATATGTGGATTTTCTTCTAGCATAGTTTTACTTTGGGTTAATAGCCATGAAAAGAGTGCATTAGACATTGACTAAATAATCACCTGGTGGACAATAAAAAGGCCTTTCTACACACCTATTTTGAAACTCTTAAGAGATAAGTGTTGGTAAATTTAAAATATCATTCTGAACCAATATAAAGGGAATAAAAATGCACATAAAATTTATATGTTAGGAAATAAACCATGGATAAATTATATTGGAGCCAATAAATTCATATGTTAAGTAATATATGTAATTTATGAGTTATCCCTCCAATAATCATTACTTAACTTTTATTTTTTAATTGTTTAATAATTTTTATCCCAAATGTTTCCATTATTTTATTAAAAGGATAGAAATAAGTGGAACTAAGTCAAAAACCAATGTGATGGTAAATAACAAAAAAAAATATTCCAACCAAATGGGAGAAAGAGTATTTAACTTCATGATAATACTTACTAAATTAACTCAACATATAAATAGAAACATGAATCAAGGGAACCCACATTCCCTAAAGAGATATAAATTTTTAATAGAGAATTTGATATGAAAAAGTGTTACAAATATTAGTGGATCTTTCGATCCTTTAATCATGGAACAATGGATCCACTTAATTAAAAATTTCATCTCCATCCTTTAATTCTTTGATCAAGATAAATTTGTATGTTTTATTTAATGGATGGAAAGTATGATCAAGGTTAATATTTATGAAAAATAAAATTTCAAAGGAAGATATCGAAGGGATGGAGTGAAAACTATCATAAAAAAATGTTTTTTGAAAAATATTTTCCATGAACTCTCAAGCTTATAATGAATATGGATTTCCTTATCAAGATTTATTAGGAGGATTAATATATCATTAAATACAATGGGAACACCAAAATACTTTCATGATACACCAATTACTTTTTCCTTGACCCTAAAAGTAATTTTTCCAAATATTTAGGGGGATAAAGCCAAATCTATGGAAGTATTTGGTGATTTGAGACTTTGATGGTTATTATGAAATTGTATGATGTGGCCTCAAAGTTGAAATGGATATCAATGAGACTCATGAGTCTCATGGGTTAGGAGATAAAAAGTGGAAAATGGATTTTAATTCTGGAGGAGCGATAGAGAAATATGAGGGGGAAATAAATTCCAAAATCCCCCTTGTCAAAAGTGTGGGAAGAAGTATCCAAAAAATTACTTAAATCAGACAAGAAAATGATATAGGTATAGGAATTAAGGTCGCCTAGATAGTGAATTATGACTTGAGAAACCCAATAGTGTGATGTAATAATGGAATACTACAATCCAACCTTATCTTATTGTCCAATGTTTCTACTACATGGAACAAGGAAACCATGTGAATCAATGCACTAAGCCAAGGGTTTTCAATGATAACCAATTCCAACATTCACCATGGTGAGAGAGTAAGGGTGATATTATTCCATCACAACTATTGAGGTGGATCATGAAAATGATGTGGTGATAGGTATTCTAGTTATTCATTCAGGGATAGTAAACATACTCTGTGACTCTGAATCTATTCATTATTTTATATCATGAAAGTGTAGTTGAATAATTAAAATACCACATCATAACATGGAAGTTGGGTTTTCAATGAATATAGAAAATGGGTTAATTATTGCATCTCAATCATATAACTCATACATCATCTATATCTACTGGTTGAATTCCCTAGAAAACATTTTGATACTCCCTTTAGTTGAATTAGATGAAATCCTGGGTATGGATTGGATTTCCTTATATAGGGAATAAATAAATTTCTAGGAGAATTAAATCAACACATGTATCATGAATCGCCCTTAAATTCGATAAAAGTTTAAGGGTGGGATAAATATTATTTGAGACCATCATATCAATAATGGATATTATTTAATTATGAGAAAGTGTATCTAGCTCAAATTACTTGATACTATTGAAAATATCATCCTTCATGACATTCCCATAGTAATGGAATATACTTACATGTTTCCCAAAGAATTTATGGGCTTTCCTCTAATTCATGATGTTTATTTCTCAATTCATATTACAACAAGATCTTTTCCAATATCCAAAAATCCATTTATAATGGACACTATGAACTAGAAAATATGACGAAGAAACTGCATGAGAACCAAGATAAAGGTTTTATATGCCCATGTGTTTTACCATGGGGTGTGGAAGAACTCTTTATCAAGAAGAATTATGGGAAAATTTTCCATTTCATTGATTACCATGAACTCAATAAGATAACAATATATAAAAATTATTATCCTCCAAGGATTGATGAATTTTTCAATCAGTTATATGGAGAACCATAATTTTCTAAGTTGGATCTTTGTTCATTACAATATCAAGTAAAGGAGAAGAAGGTGGATATCCCCAAGACTATTTTTTGTATAAGGTAAGAGCACTACAGGGTCATAGTGACTCTATTAGGACTCACTAATGCTCAGTTTATCTTCATGAAAATAATTAATAGAGTCTTTTTGGATTACCTTGATATATTTTTTGTCAGTCTTTATAGATGATATTCTTAACAACTCCAAAATAAATGAGGGACATGAGGAGAATTTTAATGGTGTACTAAAGAACTTGCAAAAGGAAAAGTTATAAGTGGAGTATAGTAAATGAGATTTTTGGATGGAGCAAGTAACATTATTGGGTAATTTTATCACCAAAAAAGGATATATATATATATATATATATATATCTTTAAAAAATTAGGCAATTAAAGGATGTCCTAGACCAACATATGTGATGAAGAAATATTGTTTTCTTGGACTGATTGGGTGTTATCATTGATTTGGGGGGAAAATCTAATGAATATCAATCCCATTAACCAAGATATCTAAGAAGGGGTGAAGAATTTGTGGAATAATAAATGTGAGTTGATATTTAAGGAGTTAAATAAGAGTATAATCATTGAACCTATTCTCATATTACCCACTAGTGGAGAAGGTTTTGTGATCTATATAAGTGCATCCAAAATGGTCTTGGGTTGTGTCCTCATGAAAGATGAAAACAAGATAGCCTATGCCTCATACCAATTTAATATCCATGTGAATAACTACCCAACACAAGATCTATAATTGGTTAAAATGAACTTATCATTGATGATTTGTTGACATTATCTCTAAGGGAAGAATTGTGACATATATATATGGATCATAAAATTCTCAAGTATATATGCACACAAAAGGAGATCAACATGAACCAAAAAAAGTGGTTAGAGTTGATAAAGCATTATCATTGTTCAAACCAATACATTTTGAGGAATACAAAAAAGTGTTATATTCTTGTGTAGAAAGGATACTTCAACTCTATCACTAGTGAATATTGAAATGAATTTAATATTCTTGGAAATGAAAAGGATATACAAGGTAATAATATAAGAATATTTATCCAAACTTTCTCAAATAAATTATCAACCATCTATTTTGGAGAGGATTAAGGAGTCCCAAAAAGATGATGAGGAGCTATAAATTATGGGATAAACTATTCTAGAGATCTACTTTCCTGATGATGGAGTTATAAGTTTTAGATCCCGGATATGTGTCACATCAAAACTATTTTTAAAAATGGAAAATATGAATGATGTGCATAGCTTATACATCTTTATTCAAACAATAAGAACTGTGATATATATAGATATGAAGAAAAAATATTGAGGGATAACATAAAGGGTGATATTTTATAATTTGCATCTTGATTCTTAGTATTACAACATGTCAAGGATGAATGATAAAATACTAAGGGTATGATGAAACTATTTCCCATACTAGTATGAAAATTAGAAAAAATAAACATTGATTTTATTTAAATAATCCACATGACATCTAAGGGTAACAAAAATATATGGTTGGTAGTTAATCGCCTTATAAAGTCATCATGTTTCATTATTATAATGGGATATTTCCCCCCTTGAATTTTTTTTGATGATATTAATAATGGGAGTAGTATGACATCATGGAGTTTCACTCTCCATTGTATATGATTGAGATCTGAGTTTTACCTCAAGTTTCTAGAGAATCCTTTATCCTAAATTGGATGCAGAGTTGTGTTTTGATACTAATTATCACGCTTAGAAAGATGGTTAGTCTAAAAGAACCAATCAAGATTTAGATAATATACTAAGATCATGTTCTATGTATTTATGATGATGTTGGGACCAATATCTTTCCCTAGTTGAGTTATCATATAATAATGACTCCTATTGTAGCATTAAAGTCGAACATTATGAATCTCTATATGGGAAAATTTTTCATACAAAAATATATTGGGATAAAATTGGAGAGATGAATATTAAAGGACTTAATCTTTGTAACGATCTGAACTTTTTGAATGACAATGTTTTTTATGAAAATGTGTGTTTTATACACAACAAAACTATATATCTTTATTAATTATGTGAATATAAATGGAAATGTGACCATATGGATTCAATAATTATATAAATATATGTCAATTATGACCATTTTTCAATATGAACATTAATAACTATACTCTTGATAATAATTCTAACATTATCATCAAATTTTACAGGTAAAATTTTGACAAAGTAAAATTGATACAGAAATAAGAGTTGATGGCCTCAACTAGTGGAGTCATTTTGTTTGAAGACCATCTATTGGAAATTTAGGGGGAGGTATCATCCCTAGTATTTTCACTTTATTAATCCCAATCCAAGATTCAATAAGTGAATCTTGAATGAAATCTCCTATGGGAGAAGCTCAAGTCATTAAATATTATCACTCGGTCGATGTTAGCTGAGGCACCCCACAAATTGACCACCATTTCACACCTTACTCTTAGGTAGTATGCGGGTGTAATAAGTGGTTATATTTTGGGGATCTAGTCACTAAAAAGTGTCATTAATTTTTATAAATAAATTTTTTTCCCACAATTATGTTTTAATAATATATTTTCTTATTGAATTTAGATGAAATTTGATAAATTGGTTTTTCAGAATTTTTTTACTTTTTGGAAAATTTATAATATTATAATAAAATTTGGTATTATGAATAATTATTATTTTAATGAAATTTTATGGTTAAAATAATCTTCTTTAAAAATAAATGATAAAATAATTTTACTTTATTTTCAAGTGTCATAGATTTTACTATGCATTTTTTACCCACTATTATTTTTAATAAATATGGATTTTTATATTTACGGGTTATAATTATAATATTTTGAGAATTATTATCATAAAAAATATCATTTTTAAAATCATCACATAGAAATTATTTTAGGGATAAATTATGAGAATTTTCAAAAATATTTTTTTCAGTGAATAGAGAAAATGAAACTTGAGTTTTTCGGTAAGTTTAATGGCAACATAATTATGTGATATTGATGTAATAATTATATAACCATAATTCAAAACTAGAATTATGTTATTTTATTAATATCAATTGTTTTAAAATATTTTAATTAGTTTCTGAATATATAATTTACTTTCCATATTTTAAAATGGAATCCTTAACTTAAATATGTGATATTTTATGGAAACATTAATTTTACATGCCAAAATAAGTAAGATAAAATAATGGTATACCCTTTTGGGATAAAATTAAATAAAATATGATCCAATTGTCCAAAACCATGGGAAATCCCAAGGGTTTTCAATTACCATTACCTAGGTGTCCAATGCTTTTATTTTGAAATTAATAAAAAAAGTCCCCCTCTTTTTCAAAAAATACTCTCCCATTTCTCCATTTCCTTTCACCAAAATTGCTTCATCCATGAAGATATGATATTGTTACCTTCTAAGGATTCCTACCAAGGTTTCATCAATCCGCCAAGGTCACAACCTTCATGTTTTAGGATTTACTCTTCAAGGTAGGGGAAATCTCAAATTCTATTTTCCTTTAAAGTTCCATTTTTATGGGGTACGTCTTTAAAATTTAAAAACTTTTTTCTAAAAACCAATTTATTTTATCCATATAATATATTAATATTATTTTATTAAATATATTCCTTTATCTAATCACTTTTTACTCTTTTCTAAAACCACATTTTATACTCGTTATACTGCTGATTTTACTTCTCAAAATTTCTCTCTTCTCTATAAGAAATTCAATTTTATTTTCTTTTTGAGAATAACCAAACCTATTTATTTTCTAGGGGTAATAACCAATATATTTAAATTATTTATTTTATTATATTTTTGAAATATATATAGCCCTATTTCCCTTCTTGTGGGTTTGAAATGGCATAATGATTATGTTCTTCACACTCTTTTTAAAACACCATGATTTTGATCTGAAACCTGTTTTTTTATTCTCCATGGGTTATTTATGGAATATTTTTTATGATCTATGTGTATCAAATAAAAATTAATATATATTAATTTTGATCCCTAATAGAGCTCCAATGCATTGGGTAACTAATTTAATCTGTATAGATGAAATGTTTTATGATACCTTGGTGAATAACCTTGGTAATTTTTACGACACTTCAATGATAAACCCTAGAGATATTTTTATGAATGGATCATTTAAATGTTGTATCCACGTTTCCAAATTATGATTCATGTTGTTGTTATTATTATTATTATTATTATATTTCTCATTCTCATTCCTTTATGATACTATTCAAATTCTTATTGATATTTCTCAAGATCAAATGTAAATTATTTCTCTTGCTTTCCCTTATTGGGCGTTATTCTCACCATTTCCTTTGATATATGTGACCATTTAATGAGATTTAGTAAATGTACTTAGTATAAACCTTTGATGAATCTTTTCAAGTGTATTATAATAATTATTTATGTTTTCATGTATTATTTACCTTGTTTCCAAGAAACTAAAATTTAAAATATCATTTATTTATATAATGTAATGTAAAGTTGTGTTTTAAAAAGGTTGGATGTCATAGTTGGTATCAAAGGATAGTTTAGTTATTTTTATAAATTATGATTTTCAAACTTTAGGAATGACCTTAATAAAAATTTAAAATATAGGAAAATATCCTGTTATTTTGGTAGAGTATTAAGTAAGTGGTTTTCTAACAAATAAATCCATGTCTGGATATGAATAAGTGGGTGTGGTTCGAGAAAAGATGCACTGAAGGGAATAAACTCCAATAAGGTGCATTAGTCTTAAATCTGTGTAACCTAATACATGAAAATGGGCCTTACTTTGAAACTATTTTGACACTCCTGTGGGATATGTTATGTTAATCCCAAGCTTTTTATGAACCATTACAAAGGATTTATAGAAAATGTAATTGTTTTTAAATAATTACATATTTAAGCAAGTTGTTTTATGAAATAAAATCCCCTTAGAGTTATGAGATTATTAAATGAAACACATTTCTCACTAAGGCTATATTATTTTAGAAAATGGTGGGAAATAGGAGAAACCATGTAAATGGTGTGCTCAAAAGAACACACACTGATATAAGCTAGAATGGAAACATTCATGAGGATAATGAATCAACTAAGTTAAGTTATGAGAAATAACATGAATCATATTGATATAATGGATTCTCCATAAAGGGAGCATTATTATTTTGAGTCCTTCATTTATCAACAACCACCATATTTCAGTGGATATATTGACTCATTGATTTCTGAACAATGGATAAGATCTATAGAAAATATCTTTTATGTAGTCCATTGTTCGGAACAAGAGAAAATCACCATGGTATTTTATTTCTTAGAGAGAGAAAATGATCGGTGGTTGAAACTGATTAAAAACACAAATCTAAGAAGGGAGATTAAATCTTAAGTGTGGGAAAAGTTTAGGGGGACCTTTTTCAAAAAATATTTCCCCCGTTATATGTGAATGAAAATGGAGAATGAATTCCTAGAGTTGAAGGAGAAGGAAAAAAATATGTGGAAATCTATTAGATAAAATTTACAATAATATCTCTCTATACATATAGATTTTTCATAGATCATTATGGAAAGATTGATAGATTCTTCAGTAGACGAAATCCATTTCTATGGAAGAATCAAGCCAATCAAGATTTTAATAGTTATGAGGTAATTGTGTGAAGTGATGTGAAGGTTGAACTGAAGTTTGGAGAGACACATTGGTACCAAAGATCGAATGAAAACAAGGGATCAATGGATCCTATACTAGGTATTGCCTTTGATCACATAAGAATAGGAAAGTAAGTGAAACTTTACACATGTAGAAAATGTTGGAAGAATTATTCAAGGAACTTATTTATCAAAAGTGGGAAATGTTATAAGTGTGGAAGTTGTCGCTATATTTCTTAGAACTATTATAGTGTGGTGGAACCTAAACTTCTCGACATTAACAAAAAAGTTAAGATGGTATATCCTATCCAAAAGTCCAATTATTCATTTGTAGACGGATTTAGTACTTTTCCAATCACTTTCCAAATCTAAAGTTATTGGAGGGGAATCACCATCAACCTCAACAGAGGCCAAGGGAGAAAGGCAGGATTTTTATATCACAAAATCTAAATTTGAATCTCCAAATGATGTGGTACTAGGTACTCTCATTTTTCTCTCAAAGATATAAAGTACTTTGTTTGATTCCGGTTCTAGGCATTCTTAATTTTCTCCACGTTTTCAAAGAATGTTGAATCAATCCCTAAACTTATAGAGGTTTAGTTATCAGTAAATACTCCTGGAGAGATTATCTAAGCATTAGCAGTGTGCAGAAACATTAATATTCACTTTGAAGAGCACAGTCTCATCACCGATCTAGAAGTCATTACCATGCGGAAATTTGACACTATACTAGGGATGGATTGGATATCGATGTATAATTATAAGATCAATTATAGAATCAAGGAAATAATAGTAGTCTTGAATGGAAAACCTATAGGTATCTTCAAAGAGAGATATATCAACTTGGTATTTGTCCAGAAGGACCTATCTAAGCCTTTGTTATTGAGATTTTTGGTTAAGATGAAGAAGGAAATAAAAGAATACATATAGAAAATATCTCCATATTTCAGAAATACATTGACATATTTCATGAGAGGTTAAATGGATCTCCCCCAGAAAGAGTGGTAGAGTTCTCCATTAAACTCATTTTTAGATCCAACCCAATATCAAAGACCATTTATATAATAGAATATATAGAGCTGGAAGAATTAACAAAAAAACCAATATCTTTTGGAAAAGGGGTTTTCCGACCAAGTGTGTATCCTTAGTGATAACATATTCTCTTTGTGAAGAAGAAGGATATATCAATGCAGATATTCATTAATTATAGAGAACATAACAGGATCACAATGAGGAAAAATTACCCTCTTTAAAGGATTTATTATTTATTTGACTAGCATCATGGGGCTTAATTCATCTCCAAGATTGATCTTTGATCTAGTTATCATAAATTGAGGGTTAATAAATAATATATTCCAAAGTACAACTTCTTATCAATCTATGTGAATTATGAGTTTTTTTATTCCATTTGTCTTGACAAATGATCCTATTAATTTTATAGATTTCATGAATAGAGTCTTTAAGGACTACCTTGATAACTTGGTGGTTGTTTTTATTAATGATATTATGATATATTATAGAATCCATGAGGAGCATGAGGATATTCTAAAGGTTATACTTCAAACACTAAGGAAGAAGATTCTATTTGTGAAGTTTATTGAATGTGAATTTTGGTTACAACAAGTTGCTTTCTTGGGGAACATTGTAACCAAATTATGGAATATCAGTTGACCCTGCCAAGAAAAAGGTTGTGGAGGACTGACCTAATCCTATAATAACAACTAGGATTCATTGTTTCCTTTTCTTGGTAGGATATTATAGGACGTTTTTGAAAAACATTTCATGAAATTCAAATCCACTAACCAAGATAACTTTAAAAGGGGTTTTGTTCATCTGGAAAAAGGAGTGTGAAGAAGGTTTCCAAGAGCTGAATAAGAGATTGGTTAATGCACCTGTATTAACTCTACCCTCTATCCGGGAATGATTCGGTATTTTTAGTGATGCATATTTGAAAGGTATTGGGTGAATCCTCATGAAAAATTAGAAGTTTATTTATAATTAATCTCGACAATTAATGCCTCATGAGCATAATTATCCTATGCATGACCTCGAACTAGCTTCGGTTCTTTTTTCTCTGAAGATATGGAGGCACAATCTTTATGGGGGGAAATGTGATATATACATAGACCACCAAAGATTGAATTATATTTTCACATAAAAGGAATTGAACATGAGACAAAGTAGATAGTAAAAACTTCTCAAAGACTATCATAATTCAATTCATTATCATCCCGAAAGAGAAAACAAAGTCACCAATGCATTAAGTAGGAAAGACCCTATTGTGCTGGAAATGATGAGGATTCAAGGAAATCTTTGGATGAAAGACCTCATAAAACTGGACATGGTAATCGTAAGGTAAGGGACATCAGCAACACTATCCTAGATAATTTCTCAACCATAATTACAATAAAAGATCAAGAAAGATAAAATAGAAGATCCTTTCGTTCAGAAGTAGATAGAGGATGTGAAGAATTGGATGTTTCCTTAGTTCAATATTAATCAAGAAGGTTTATTGAAATTTCGTACAAGTCTATGTGTTCCATATATTCTGGAAATAAAGAAGGATATGATGGATGATACTCATAGCTCTACATTTTCTATACATCCTGGAAACACTAAAATTTATAGGGTCCTTTGTGATCTTTATTGGTGGGATAACAAGAAAAGGTAGATTGATGACTACACTTCAAGGTGCTTGGTGTTTCGACGAGTGAAAGAAGAGTGGAAAATTTCTAAAGGGTTATTATAACCCCTACCCATACTTGCATGAATGTGTGAAAATATCACTATGGACTATTTCAATGGTCTCCTGAGAACATCCAAAGGAAACAATGTGATGTGGGTTATAGTGCACCATCTCACAATACTTCACATTTTATCTCTATTCAACAATACTCATCTCTTGATCAAATTTCCAAGATTTATATAAAGAAATTGGTGAGGCTGTATAGAGTTCCACTTTTTATAATTTTTTATCTTGGTCTAAGGTTCACTTAAAAAATCTAGAGATTTATTCTACATGATCTAAATACTGAATAGAATATTAGTATGGAATATCACCCATGATCTAATGGAAAATATAAAAGGACTATTCAAACACATAAGGACATGATAATAACATGATAAATGTAATTTAAAGGTGGATGTGATCAAAATCTCCCATTAGTGGAGTTCTCATACAGCAACAAATTCCATTTAAGTATTCAAATGGAACCTTATGAATCTCTATATGGGAAGTGATGAAGGACCCTTACTTGTTGGGATGAATTTGGGGAGAAAAATATTCTTCAACTTGATCTTGTGTAAGAAATGTAAGAAAAATTTCATTCCATACAACAACACAAAAAGGCTACTCAGAGTCGGTAACCATTTAAGGGAATTCAAGTTTGATTTTGGTGATAAATTCTTCCTTCGAATTTCACCATAGTAGAGAGTCATGTGGTTTGGGAAGAAAGAGAATCTCATCCCCTTATACATTTTCCCATGTGAAATCATTGATCGCATAGAGGTAGTGGCCTATCAACTTCACTTCCACCAAACCTAGCTCATGTTTATGATTTTTTCCATGTATCTCTCTTAAGGAAGTAAATTTCTATCCCTTCACATGTATTGAATCCTAAGGTGGTATAACTAGAGCATGATGTGGAGTAACTTGTGGAGATCTTGGACCATAGAGACAAAGTTCTATGAAACAAGACTACCTACATCATTAATGTGTTGTGTATGAACCACAAATATAAAGAAGAAATGTGGGAAGTAGACGAAAAAATGTGGAAGAAGTACCCACGCCTTTTCTAAACTGAGGTAATGAGTTGAAATTTCATGGAAAAAATTCTTAATGGGGAAATAATTTAATGACCCAGACTTTTTCAATGATAATTGTTTCCTAACAATTTGTGTTTTATACATAAAAAAACTATATATCATTATTAATGAAGTTAATATAAATGGAAAAGTGACCTTATAGATTCAACTGTTATATTATTATAGATAAATTATAAATTTGGTCAATATGACAACAGGGAACTATACTCTTGATAATAATGTTAACATTATCATTAAAATATATAAGTAAAATTTTGACAAAGGAAAATGGATACATAAAGAAGATTCAATGTCCTAAATCAGTATAGTCATTCAATTTGGATCCCATCTATGAGAACCTAGGAGGGAGGTCTCTTTACTAGGCTTCACTCTTGAATAATCACAATTAGAGCTTCAACAATTTAAGATCTAACAAAATTACATATGGGGGAAGTTCAAGCAAGTGGAGATTACTACTCTGTTGATGTTAGTTGAGGAACCCCATGAAAATACCCCCATTGCAGACCTTACTATTAGGGTTTATGCACATGTAGTAAGGGGTTATGTTTCAAGTCCTCGGTTACATAAAATTTTAATTCCTTCGTATAAATAAAATTCCATTCCATCAATTATTTTTTAAGAATAGTTTTTCCTAATAAATTTAGATGGAATTTTATAAATTAGTTTTTGAGACATAAATTTACATTTTAGAAAAGTTATAATAATTATAATAAAATACTTTCTTATGAATAATTGTTATTTTAATGAAATATTATAGTTAAAAAACTCTTCTTTAAAAATAAATAAAAAATTATTTTTTTACAGGTGTCATCAATTTTACATTTCATTTTTTATCTGCATTTATTTTTAATAAATAATGATATTTATAATTATAATTTGTAATTTCCGTATTTAGAGAATTATTATGATAAAATAAATATCATTTTTTTAATCAGAACAATAAAATTAGGTTACGGTGAATTTATGATTATTTTCTAAATTTTTTTTCATTGAATAGTAAAAATACAGTTTTAGTTTTTCAGTAAGTTTATTGACATAATAATTATTTCACTTTGATGTAATAATTATATAAACCTAATAAAAGAGAAAAATTATTTTATTTTATTAATATCAATTATTTTAATATGTTTTAATCAATTTCCAAATATATAATTTACTTTCAAAATTTAAAAATGGAAACCTTAACTTAAAAAAATGATATTTTGTAGAAAATTTGTTTTTTCTTTCCAAAATATGTAATATAAAATTATGTTAGAATGTTTTTGAATAAAATAACTTAAAATATGATCCAATTTTCCAATACCATTTGAAAATTCCATGCTAAATCCTATATTTTTTTAATTACCACTACCTAGGTGTCCAATGACTTTATTTGGAAGTTAATAAACAAATACCTCACTTTTTCTATAAATACCAAACCATTTCTGCATTTTTTCTGACATAAAATCCTCTATAAATATATAATATGTTTTCCTTCCAAGGTATCCTACTAATTTTTTCTCAATCCCACAATGTCCCAATATTTGTTTTTTAGTACTTACTCTTCAATGTAAGGAAAATCTCAACATCTCTCTTCCTTTCAAGATCCCTTTTTAGGTGGTGATTATATCAAATTTCCAAACTATATTACTCTATATAATTTATTTTATACCTATACATAATTAATATTATTTTATTAATGGTAGACCATTTTCCCCTATCTTTTTACTCTTTTATAAAACCATGAGTTATATCTGTCATGCTTCCGATTTTACATCTCAAAATTTCTCTCTCCTCCATAAGAAATTCTCTTCTATTTTTTTTGAATACACAAAACTCTTTATTTTCTGGTAGTATTAACCAATATGTTTAAATTATTTATTTTATTCTGGTTTTTACATACATAAAACCCACATTTTCTTTTTGTGGGTTTGAAAAGACATATTTATCATGTTTTTCAACCTCTTTTTTAAACATCGTGATTTTGATATGAACCCCTTTTCTTTTATTATCCATGGGTTATTTATGAAATGTTTTTTTATAATCTATGTTCTCACATGAAAATTAATAAATATTAAGGGTGTTTCCTGATATTTATTTAATGCATTGGGTAAATAAGTTAATCTCTAGAGGTAACAATTTTTATGATACCTAGGTGAATAACCTTGGTAATTTTTAAAACACCTAGGTGGAAATCCTTGGTGATATGTTTATGAATGTCTCATTTAAATTTTATAGCCACATTTATGAGTTATGATTGATGTTATTATTATTATTATATGCCTCTCTTCATTCCTTTATGATATTACTCAATTTATTATTGATATTTCTCAAGATCACATTTAAACTGTTTCCCATTATTTCTCTTACTTGGCCTTATGCTCACCCATTCCTTTGATGTGTGTCCCCATGTTATGATATGCCGTAAATATAAATAGGATGATCCTATGATGAATCCTTTAAAGTGTATTATAATAAAATTTTATATGTTTCCATGTATTATGTATCTTATTTCCCACAAACTAACCATTAAAAGATCCCTTATTTGTAAAATGTAATGTAAAGTTATGTTTTAAAAAGGTGGGATTCCAAAATCTTACTCAAAAATATGATACAAATAGTTTAAACCATATAACTTCATATGAAATCCACCCAAATTCAATAGAAAATCTATATAGATAATCATCAATAAAACCTAGATTTTGAGGTCAGAGATAAGGTGTTCTTCCGTATATCACCATGGAAGAAAGTTATGAGACTTTGAGAAAGGGTAGTTTTAGTTCAATATGTATCATCCCATTTGATATCCTTGATCATATTAGAGTTATGGAATATTGACTATCACTCCCACTTAACCTATCTCAAGTACAAGATGTGTTCCATGTATCCCTATTAAGGAATTACATATCATACCCATCACATGTATTGAATTTATAGGTAATACCATTGGATAACAATCATTAATACTAGGATTATCAGGAAAAGATATTATATTATAGTGAAAAATAACTAAAAACATGGAAACTCACTTGGTCAAAGTGTTGTGGTGGAACAAAAAGTTTGAGGAGGTGACATGTTAACTAGAAGAGGTGTTGAAATAGAGGTACCATCATCTATTTTAGTGTATGAAATAAAATTTTGAGGGAAAACATTCTGAATGGAATAAGTATATAAGGAATTGTACTATTATAAATGGAATTCCCTTTTATATGAATAAATTATTTACTAGGTAATTTGGTTATAGGAAACACATGCAATGCATTATCTATTTTGGACTATTATAAATATACTTTATCAAATTTAAAATATTGTTAAGCAACTTAACCATTGATTATATAGATAATATATAATTACTATTACAATTAGTATATATTAAGGGTAATTATAAAATATAATTGATATATATAGAAGAAGGGAAGGCCTATACTAGTAAGATTGTACCCTCTAAAGATAATTTACAAGTGATTCAAAGGAATATGGAATATATGGGATTTTCCCTTAACTAATTCCAAGATTATATCCAACAACTAAAGCTTCATTGAAACTATTTATAGGAGAAGTTTAATCTTATCAAGATCACATCCCAAATATTGTTCACTGAACTACCTAAAGAAATCACCACCATCACACACCTCACCCTTAGGGTATATGATGATGTAATAATATGTTATGTATCTATACCCTACTAATATTAATTTTTATATATTATTTTTTAATAAAATAATTAATTTATTTATACAATTTTATTACTTGTTTAAAAAATTTATATAACGATTTTGATAAACAAAAATAGATTTTGATATGAAGATATTAGAATTTTATTTTTTGGGAAATATATGCTCTCAATTAAGACACACTTTTTATAATGTCAATAATTTTTTAAATAAATGTCATTTTAATAAAATATTCTTATTAAAATATATTTATTTAAATATAAATGATAATTTAATTTAAAAAAGTATAATGTAATTTTTATAAGGGTCAGAATGTTGTTAGTATTATAAAACCAAGTATTCTTCAGTAAATAATAATTTTATTTAAAAGTAAAATTTCTCATATTTAGGAAATTATTTGGGTAAAATAAATATGATTTTTGAAATCATCCCTTATAAATTCTCCAATGGTTATTTTTTCATAATCTTTTGACACATTTGATTTTTTGGGTAAGAATTAAACACATAATAAATATACTTTCTATATTATAGAATTATAATAGACCAAAAGAGATCTAGTAAATTCTATTAGGAGTATCCATGACCAAAATAATTTTTCACCTTTAAAATAATGTGTTTTTAAGTTATTTTAGTAATTTTATAATCCTTCAATGAATCCTCTGAAACGTATATTATATTTTAAGGATTTAAAATCAATTATTTGTGAATATGACTTTCTTATACATCACCAATGATATTATTTTAATAATTTCAGTTATTTTCCTAATAAAATATTTAAATCCAATCCTATTTGAGAAAAACTAGGGGATAAATTTTGGTGAGGTTTTTGGTTTTTATTATTATATCATATATAGTCCAAAACATATTTTTAGAAATTGATAAAGAATGTACCTATATTTTTCTATAAATACTAACCAATCCTCCCATTATTCTTCTCTCAAAACCCATTGATCCCAAATTTATTCTCCCTCTCCCTATATAAATCTTTCCAAAGGTGTTACCAAGATCTTAGGAATCTTATCTCATGTTTTTTAATCACCCTCTTGATGTAAGGTATCCTCTACTCCTCCATTTTATTTCATATACTTTCTTTGTACCAAGACTATTGATTTAAAATATATCATGTTGTAGTTTTTTAAAACATACCTTCTCTATAATTATAATGTGAAATTAATGGGATACCACCTTTCACTCTCATTAAACCATTCCATGATTTGGTATGTACAACTGTTGTTCTGCCAAAATCATCCTATGAATTTTTAATTCCAAACATTTGTGTAGTAAATACCAATCCCCATTTATACATGAGGGTATTCACCTAGATGTACATGTAATTAATTAATTAGTGAATTATATGTAGTTAATCAAAACTTCTTTATCTATGGGATTAAAATTTGTGAAAGGTTTTCTTATGTTTAAAGATCTATGTGGAACAATAATGCATGTACATGATATGAGTGTAACATGTGGGCCTAAAATTATACAACATTCCAATGAATTGGATAAAGTTTTTATATCATGAGATACCATATATAGTGCATGAGAGGTTATCCTAAGAACAATATATAATGATATATTGGTGTCTATCCTTGAATTATGTTTATGATGTGATGTTTTATATTGTTTTCACATTCCCATGTTCTCTTGTGGTTATCATCATATATCATGATTTGACATTCATGTTTATGATACTCACCCATTTTATATCACCTGGATATGGATCTTCACTCATATGTATTAGTTTTATCATGTTATTTTTATTATTCACATACTATACTTTATATATCACCACTTTAGTTTGTATGTTCCCAAGTTATCTCGTGCAGTATTTGAAGATCAATGGATTTTAATGAAAGTTTTACTATTTTTAAATAATTTTCTCATGTATCCATTTAAATTTATTATGTTATGTATCTAAATTACAAAATAAACATGGAATTTTGATCTTTTGAGATTATATTAGGTGTCTATTTATATAATAAATCGTGAATTAAGGTTTATTAAGGATATTGGGTTGTCATAATATAGAACAATGTCAATCTAGTATAAGTGATTTTATAATTCTTTGATTCCCTAATAAAGACTTGAATAATTAATGAATACATCACATGTTATTAATTTATTTTATAGTCACATAACATGTCGTTCATTCAAGTAGTTGAAGACATTATATGTGTATTTTTTAAGCACGGTCATACATTTCCTGAGTCCAATTCAATCATGGGATAAATTTCTTTTCTCATCATAGGATTAGTCAAATCCCATATTGGTTGATCTCCTACTAAAAACATTGTTAACAAAATACCCAACAACCCCTGATTATTTAAGCCTTACTAACTTTTGTTAAAAAAAGGTATCCAAGTATGAAGCTTCTCACACTTTGTATCTTTCCTACATTAAATTTAAGGGATTGATAATAATCATAAACCCTTAATTATATCAATAAATGTATGAAATTTCATGGGATATACATAGTGATTCAATCCAAATAATAATTTTCCTTTTATTATCTCATGATTCCAATATTCATACTAATCCTAACATATCATCAAATACAATAATACTAAAATATGATCATCTATTTGGGACAACTCAAAGTCATACATTAAGGGAATATTATCATTCCACATTCAAGTAATGTAAATTAAAACACGCATGAATAATGATAAATGGAGATCATCTATTTTTATAAAATAATGAAACATTATAAAACTATTATATCAATTTTATATGCATCATATACCAAGTGACTCAATAGGACACTCATGTTTCTGCTATGCTAATGATTTTATATGTGGATCTGGTAATTTTTTTATAGCCACTCAATAGATTCTAACATATCTTGGTTTACATGGCCTAAAAAATGGATCCATTATTGACATAGTAAATTTAAATTACTCCCTCAATGTAAATAACCACATAATGTTCAGTAATTAACTTCCCAATCCAAACATATTCCTTTAAATCCTCGGATGCGTTGATATACTCTACCACTATTATTGAGTATACCATAGTGGATTGTTTGAAATTTATCTAACTAATTATTCTTCCATTCAGGATAAAAATGATACTAGACTATTATCTTATATCATCTCTATCATATTAGAGACTTGTGTATGTGTATACATTTACCCATAGATCATCCTCTGAGCTAAATAACAAGAACATATCCTTAGTCCTTCTTAATTACATAAAGATGTTCTTTAGAGCAATCCTATGATTCTCACCAATGTTGTATTTTAATTAGTTCATAATTATAGGATAATATGTAAAATCAGGTCATTTTCATAGTATAAATATATAATAAATCCTAAGAGGAACATAATGAATTCTATCTACCTTTTTTACTCCTTGTAAGGATCCTAAATCTTTCTATGATTCATGCTAACACTGGTAAATACCCTTATGTGAATTCTCCATGCTAAAATCATTAAAAAATTTACCAATGTATGTGTCTTGAAATAGTCATGTAAGCCTCTTATATCTCTCTATATATATCTTCATACATAGTATGTAGGCTAAATTACCCATTTATTTCATCAAAAATCATTTACCCAACCACATATTTATAGTGTAAAAATTTCGGATTTCATTTTTAATATGATTTATATCATCTATATATAGTATTATAAACACCCCCACACTACCACTAATAAATTTATATATAAAAAAATCATGTTCATTTTTTATAATTCAAAAATATTTGATTACATTATCAGACTAGATATTCCAACTCCAAGATGCATTATTTAATCCATAAATGGATTTTTGAAACTTTCATTCCCTAGATATATCATTAGGCCCTTAAAACCTTCAAGTTGTATAATATAAATTTCCATGACTAAATTCCCATTAAGGACATTGATTTTTACATCCATTTAATAAATCTCATAATCAAATTGATTTAATATGGAAATTAATATTTGAATTGAATTTATCATCACTATAGGTGAAAATATTTCTTCATATTCAATACCATGAATTTACATGTAATTGTTTTCCACTGAAAATGATTTATAGGTAGAAACTATACCATCTAAGTAAGTTTTCTTACAGAAACCCCACTTGTATCATATGGGTATCACCACTTAAGGTGCATCCACCATGTTCTAAACATGGTTAGTATACATAGAGTCTATTTTAGATTCCATTTCATTTAACCATTTCCCAAAATCATAACTTCCAAAGGAGTCCCAGTAGGTAATAGATTTTTCATTTATACACATTACTTTATCATCATTGGCTATGATAAATCCATATCTATCAAGATAATGAAGAATCATGTGACACCCATAGGGTCACTGGTATGTCTAATTTTTTGTTTTATTTATCTTTTAGTGTGTTATTAGTGTTCTTGGGGTTCAAGGTTCAAAAAACGAGAGTTCTAAGAAGGAAAACCAAAGCACATGATTATCATACTGTTTTTCTATTGGAGAATATAGTCATGGGATGTGATGATGGGTTGGTGGAAGATGGAATCTCACTTTTTGAGAATATATTTTCAAAACATGTGAATCCCAGGGGAAACTATGTGGTTTGTATTTTGTGAAGGAAGTATCACTACATGGTTAGATCATATTTTTGAAAATCGTGTAGCATGTGTAGGTCACTAATAAGTAGTATTTTACTATTTTAACCCTATCTATTTCATAACCCTTTGCCCTCATTTTTTCCCATATCGCATGAAACTCCTTCTCCTTAGATTTATATTTATCTCTATCCCCCTTGGCAGTGATGTTTTCTTCAATCTAAGGTGGTTTAACATGAGGTAAGATAATTTTATCTTCGTTTCTTCTTCCATTCCCCTTATACTTGCTTATTCATGTTATTTCATGGAGATTTGTAATCCTGGTAGGGTTATTGTCTAAATATAGGTATGTAGTTGGGAAAATGGATAGTTTTCTTGAGTTTTTGGTGTGTAAGGCCTTAATCTAACTCTTCCATGTGGGTAAAGTCAAACACCAAAAATTTTGAACCAGTTCTGAGGTAGGTGTCTCTGTTTAAGGGATTTTTTATGGCACAACATTAAATTTAGGAATCACATTTGGTTTGTTTTTGTTAAATTTATAAATAAACTATTTATGGGTTATTTTTATATTGTGTTTTATGTGATTTATGACTTTTTTTGTAAATTGGCTGTTTGAAGGGGGTTTTGCAAATGGGTGTGGCTTGTATGCACACCAAGTGATTGATAAAATGGTTCAAAGTGGTTTTATGTTTCTAAATGGATTTATAAAATGGATTTAAAAATGGTTTTACATAAGGAAGGATGTTTTGATAAAATAGACATGTTTTATATGTGATGGATTGTGATATGGATTGTTTTATATGGGTACTTGTTTGTGATTGTGATGGAATAGAGTAGCACATGGGATAACCAAGGTGTGATTAGGGGGTTTGTTCGAGGGATCATGTGAGACTTTGAAGGGAAGACCATGTCAACTTCCATTTTGGTTTCCACTGGATCATGAGAGCCTTTTGGTTTAAATAATATGAGAGCTTCCATGTTGGTTATTGATAGACCATGAGAGATCTCGGTTATGGGCCAATGTAAGACCATGAGATCTTTCATTTTTTAAATTAGTTATCATACATGTTATACTCACTCATTATAGGCCCAATGGTTAGTGTCCCGAGTGCACATCAGTGATTTCATATTGGTTTATATTTTTACACATTTATAAGTTCTATTTTTATAAGATGATATTTATTATTCCCATTTTCCATTGATGTGGTCACTTGTTTTTGATGGTATTCCTACCATTTTTTATTCCTTATTGGTAATGTTGGAAATTTTATTTCTTTTTTATCTATTTGATCCATGTTAGGGTCTTATATTGGGAAACCAGTTTTTTTATGCGAAACCCAAAGTGATTTCAATGGTTTGTTTTTAAATAGTCTATTTTATAAATGGTTTAATTTTGAAAAGTGTTCTCAAACTAGTTTATAGGTTTGAATGGGTAAAATCATTAAATAGATTCATCATGGTATCCAACTAGGATTTTTTAATCACACCCTACATATGAATTTGGGTGTATGTAGATTTTATTTTGTAAGAAATAGTCAAAGGAAAGGTCACCATGTACCTGGGTGGATATTCTTGATCACCACCATCAAATTTTTTAGGGGACATGGTATCATAGGTATTGGATTTTGTGGAGATGTCTTGGGATTTTTTACTTTTTAGGATGTATGTGTGATTATAATTTGGATAGGTTCCCAATATTTTGAATTTTGGTATTTGACTTGATATACTAGGTATATATCCAGTTCTGGCATGTTTTTTATGTGATATAGGGTTATTTATTATGGTATCATCTTAGTCTTTTTTTATACTCTAAATATTTTGTTTTCATATCATTTAATCTGATGATAGTGGTGTGGCCTTCATGTTTGGTCATTCCTTTTACCCTAGGTGAAATTATTCCCAAGATATTGTTGGTTATTCCTGGTGTTTGTCACTAGCCCTTTGAAATTGGGAATGTGCTTTGGGCCTTGTGGTGGGCTATCCCAGGTGTGGGGTTAGGTCAACCCTGGTTGGTTCTTTTCAAATTCAAACAAACCATTGAGGTTCTTATGCATCTTGAGATTGTTTTTAATATAACTCTTTGTGGAAAAAACTCAACTTTTATCTCAGGAACACTTCCTCTTTGTTGGTCTTGAACTTCTCCACATTCAACTTTCCTTCCCCCGACACATCGACTTATTTGTTTCTCTTCAAGAAAATAATCATTTAGAAGTAAAAGCACTTTTTGTTCAGTAATATATAAAAATAACATTCCCTTTTTCCTTATTATAACCAATAAATAATAAATTTTCTAATTTAATTTTTTTTTTATAATCTAATTATCATAAAACTATTTCACAACACCAATTCTTCATAAAAAATTGTTTTTTTCTCATACCATATATTATATGGTGTATTTATGACTAATTTTAATGTATAATGGTTAAGTAAGAATTTAGTAGTATTCAGTGCATATCCCCATAAGGAAATAGGAAGTTCACACTAACTCATGGGGATATGCACTGAATACTACTAAATTCTTACTTAACCATTATACATTAAAATTAGTCATAAATACACCATATAAGGAAATAGGAAGTTCACACTAACTCATCATCAATTGAACCATTTATTATAAGGTATTATTACTCATCACAAACACACCATTCTAATACGGTGTTCTAGGAGGAGTGAGTTGTAGATTAATTCAATAATCTATAATATAATACATGAATTCCTAGATAAGTTATTCACCACCCTGATTAAATTGTATAATCTAAATAATTTTTCCCAGTTTATTTTGTACTTCATTCTAATGAAATTTCAGCTTTTCAAAAGATCCATACTTATGTCTCATTTAAAAAAACAAATCCATAACAAATAAATTTATCAGTAAAAGTAAATAAGTACATAAAAACTCTAATTTATTGAGTAATCATTAGTCTAAATATATCAAAATATATGATATCAAACATTTCATTATACCTTTCACCTTTTCCATTGATAGGTTATTTGTTCAATTTTTCAAATAAACATGATTCACTTGTATCAAATGATTCATAATCATATGGTTCCAAAAATTCATTTCGATGGATTCATTGGATGAATTTCTTATTTATATATCCAAGGTAATGATGTTAAATCAATGTGGGATTAGAATAAAATCAGGTCTTACTATTCTAAATGGTATAGATAGGATTATCCCTATACATAATTTATAAACCATTTACCATATTTATGAATATATAAAATATCTTATTAATGTATATCACATTACTCTTATTTTTAATAGTGAATGAAAATACCTTTTTATCTAAGAAATATAAAGAAATAAATTTCTATTTATGGAGAAAACATAATATAATTTCTCTAACTCTATAATAAATCCATCTGAAAAAGTTAGATCCGTAGTGATGACTTCCAATACAGAAACTCTTTCTCTTTTTTTGACATGATTATCTACTTCATCCTTTTTCAATTCCCTCTTATCTCTAAGTCTGATTATATCATAAAAAATATGTGATGCACACTTGGCTTCCAATACCCATGAGTCATAACTAGTGAAATTGACCTCTATAACATTCACATTTATAAGCTCAGAATGATTTTCTTTGAGAGAACTTTTTAACATTAGATACTAATATATAATTGTTTTATAAGTCATACCTATAAGGAATCTCAATATTATTAACATAAATTAAGAAATAATATAAAACATAGATATATCTATGGGTGAGTATCATGTTTTATATATTTCCATCATGTAAATTTAATGAAATTTCTTCCACTAAATATTATGACCTTATAAATCATATCTTTTTAGTGTGAAAGGATCCATATTTCACTAATTAATGATTCTACTAGGTCATTTATACCACCAATTATTTATATAGGTATTGAATCATTCAAATCATAATATTTATTATTATAGGATATTTCAGTAGATAAACTCTTTATTCAAAACCATTATATAGATTAACTCAACACTATTTCTCTTATATCCTAAATATTAGGGTTTAACAACTATGTTTATCCAAAAAATACAAAAATGGGGCCCTAACCATTAAAGTGACCTTATTACATTGTTTCCTTACTCCGGATAATCCATGGGCACCCAGAAATGGAATCAAACTACCTCATTAGATGATTGGGGCCTTGAAAAGTGTCACTCTGGAAGGAATCATGTACTTAGTATTTAAGGGGTGTTCTTTTTAAAATTATCACCAGTTTAATGTACATCATATGTATATTAAACTCATTGTATCTCATGTATTTATTATTACCTCTTATTTTATTATTTTTTGTATGCATGCTTATAACGATTTGGTTTTTGAATCATTATTCCATCGACCAAATTAATATGTCCAAACCACATTAATGTGTAACTCTTTATAAAACCCACAAGTTTGTGTTACTAACCCAAAAGTATAAGCTAAAAATATTCATACATATCTAGATACATAACAAGAGTAATGTACATTAACTCTTCATTTAAAATATTTGAGTTATATGAGATTACAAATCTCTACATGATTAATCCCATATAAATAGATATCCAACCCCTGAACATTCTAGGCTAAGGAATAAGCCTCTAGGAATGTGGGTAGTCTGACCCAAAGTCCCTCTCCCCCAGGTGGATTTACTCAAGAGATAATTCAATACATATTAGTTATAAAACCAAATATGCACAAATTATATTCAATAATAATCTTCATGTTTATAACTATAATAATAAACTGAGATTAAGGTATATAAAAAATTAAACTTTTGATAGCATAACTTTTTTTAAAGGTTGGGGATGAAGCCTAAATTAGTTATTAAAACAAATACATCATTTAAGTTTGTGTAGAGGGAGACCCATTACATATCCCAAAGGCCCAAGGCCAAGTGGCCCAAATACAAGGAATGAAAGCCCATTTTTCGGCCTAACTGACCCCTCGGGGAATAGTACTGCTACAGTAACCATGCTGCGACATTACCTACTACAGTACCGTGGTTGCCACAGTACTATTACAATAACATGCTACAGTGTCATCACCACATACTTAACATGTAATTCATGTAACTATATCCAAGAAGTAACTTATCTCATATAAAATAATATATAAAATTAAAACTTATAGAAACTTTATAATCATGAATATTATAAAGGAATAAAGTAATAAAAAACAATTTATTTAATTTTTTCAAAACCTGAGAAACCAATGTGATCTTTTCATATTTAATTTAGGAATGAAAAATGTCATTTTACATTAGAAAAATATTATAATCTGTAAAAAATTATAAAAAATGAATAAGTTGATAAAAATATAATTTTTCCCATTTTTTATGTCACAAGTATATTATGACAAATAATATTATTATCAATTGTAAAATACATATAATATAGTAAAGAAATAACCCTTATACCTATTGTATTCTTAAATTGGGGGATTACACAAGTGGTAAACATCCTCTATATTCCAACCTGAATCCCGAGTTCTAAACTAGGAAGGTGAGAATTTATAAGGGACTATATAAATAATATAGCATTATAATAGTGTGTTTACTATAGCAGGTACTATTTTTATGATCTATATAAATTGTAATATTCACCCAAATTGGTATTTTGTGCATGTATTGGACCTTTGGGCCTTTGGGCCTCTGGCCCATTAATGTGGGTTATTTCAACTATAATGTAATAGCCTTGATATGATAGATATGATCAGAAGCTATCTCCAAACATAGATAACAAAATATAGGATAGTAGAGGGACGATGTGGTTATGCCACTAGGTTTATGACCCACATAGCTCTGTATAGGAAAAGCAAAGGTCGACCGCATATTTTAGTAGTGAGATGGGTGGAGATATTAAATTGGTGATAGGGAGGGTATGTTTAAGTGGAGTCATGTCAAATTGTAAGACCTTTATCTCTCTTGGCCTTCAGGTTATGTATTCTAGGTCCCTGGGTCTTGCAAGTCGTCCCTCTCAACCCTATTAAAAAGTGGGCTTATCTGAAAAATAAAAATATTGAGTTCTAATTATAATATTTTATGATAAATTTTTAATCGTACACTATTATTAGAATCACTAAATATGATATGTAATACCATAAAAATTCTATCTGTTGGCACATCTTTGGATGAAGAGTGTTTGAAATCTCTTATTTTAATGATCCCAAACTATGATTCATTTATTACTAATGTTTCAATTGTTTTATGATATCAATTTATTTGAATATATTACATCTATAATATTTCTATTAAGAGTTATGGAAATACACCATTGAATGTGAGTCATCATTATGGCCAGGATGAGGTATTTATGGACTCAAGTAACCATTACTGTCGGGATGAGCTACCTCCATAATCAAGTCACTATTACCACCATGATGAGCTACCATCAAATGCAAGTCACTGTTACCATCAGGATAAGATACCTACAGAAGTGAGTCACTGCTACCACCAAAGAAGTTACTATCAGTGGAGTCGCCGTCAGATGCAGAGTCACCGCCAGCACTCTTGTTATTGTTGTTGACCAAGATCTTCAACGTGAATGGTTCAATGGAAAAAACTATTCCAAGGTGGTTTGACCAAGTATTTAAGACTTAGTAAAAGATGATCTGAGGAATTTATATCTCCTTCAACATGAACTACTATATTTTCGGGAAGGATCTCTCTCTCGATATGAAAACTCTTTACTAATACAGTAATTACTGATGACCAAGAAAAGTGTGTGATAAAATTTTTAAACTATCTTGTACTTGTTAATTCACATTCTTAAAGATCAATAACACTGAATCACTGAACCCATTATCAAGATTGATTGAGACAACGAACATATATCATCTGAAGCATTCCTACAAATTTCTATGATTCTCTGTTTTGCTTCAATTTTCCATAACAAAGCACAGACTCCTCACCATTACTGATATAAGGATTACAAACATATAGAACACATCATACAAATTACTTTATATTTTGTTCTATCTAATTAACTTTTGATAAGTGTGTTGTTTCACTGTTATCCAACACACACTGTCTCCAGAATATTCTTAGAGAATACTTGTTATTCTCTTCTTCCTCTATTTGTTTCCCACTGTGTTTGTGGAAGAGGTACATGTGTGAACTATTCTTTTATTTCATCCCATTTATAAATGTGGAAAATGATTTTTTGCCTAAATATCTTGTTTCTATTGACAACATACCTAATCTAGGTTAAGTATTTTTTTGATTATATTTATAATCTGCTTAGTAGTAGGTGATTTCCATGTGGAGGGGATTGGGTATCACATTGAGACTAAACCACTTGTTTATTCTGCCATGTCACTTTGTTATTTGTTTTGTTTTTCTATATTATTCAAGATGAAATTTCATTAAAACAAACAAATCAATTTCTTTGATAATTAATCTGAATTAGTTTTTATATATTTTTCTATCTAAGTAAATTGATCTCAAAAGTTAAGGTATTTCTAAACCATAGTTTAACTGAGAGATAATTACTCTTTAAGAAATTTTTTAAAAGGATATATCTTATATCGATATTAGACTTTGATTAATTGGATAGTTTATGTATAGAAATATTTATTGGGAACTCAATTAATCCTCTCTGAAGTTGCTCTCTCCGACCAACATTTGGTATCAAAGGTCTATTTAAATTTACCTTTTTAGCTGTGCTTTTAGTTTTATTATATAGATATCAAATTTCATTCATTTATAAATTATATTTATTTAGGGATAATATACAATAAATATCTATTACCAACATACATCCTTATTTTAATGGAAACTAATATGATCAATGGAAAATAAAAATGAGAATTCATTTTGAAAGTATGTGTTTTGATATATGGATTGTTATAGAAGATCAATATGAAATAGCACAAACTCATAAAAGTGAGTGGAGTAGTGCTAAAAAACTACATACAATAATAATTTTAAATATTTAATTTATTTGTTATTTTCTTTGGGAGATGATGAATTCAATATAATATTTACTTAAAAATCTTCTTTTTAAATATGGGATACCTTATCTGTCTCACATGAATGAACATCAAATGTCAAGGAAATGAGACTGAATACACATATAGTAAAATATGATACTTTTAAAATGATATATTATTAACCTATCTCTGATATCTATCTTAGGTTCAATGAAATACTGAATACTATTCATTCGCATGGAAAGAAAGTGATAGACAATGATTAAGTGATGATATTTCTTAGATGCTTACCAGATAGATGGAGAGGAACATATGTGCTGATTGGAGAGTCATGGGTTGTAATTAAACTAATTGTCAACGATTTGATAGGACAGTTGATGGTGTATAAATAATAGATAAAAGTAAAAAAATATTTTGATGAAGATGAACCAAAAAGAAAATCAGTAGCTTTCAAATCTACTACCTAAATAAAAAAATAAAAGGTACAAACTAAGGATTATAGTGAAGAAGTATCTCCTTTTGATAGTAATGAAGAAATGGAAGGCATGGAAAGATTATTCATGAAATTCTACAGGAAAAAGAAATTATTGAAAAATTCAAATTTTAGGGGAGATTATAATAAAAAAGTAAAGTAGAAAAAGTATTGGAAAAAGGATTTGAAAAAGGATGATGCTCAAAATAAAGTTACCTATTATGAATATAAGAGTAAATTCCACATTAAATATGATTGTCCAAAATTAAAATATAAAAATAATTATGAGGATAAGGACGAAATATACAACATGGCCATGAAAGGAACATGGAGTGCCTCTAAAGACATGTCAAGTGTCTAAAACACTAATTAAGAAGATAAGTCTGACAGATCCAACATGTGATTTATATAAAGCATATCAAAGGTACAAAATGATCTTCTTGTATCTCTTACTGATGATTCTTATATATCTAAAAATGAAAAAAAAAATGATAATGAGGAAAAAATGAACAACAAAGATCTGTATGATTACTGTAACATGTTGTAAGACACTTTTCCTGAACATAAAGATAAATATATCTCTCAAAAAATAGTGTTCTCTAACAATAAATGTTAAAAATAGTCTTAATATTGAAAGATAAAAAAATGATCAATTATTGAAAAAAAACAATGAATTAAAAAAATAAAATTAACATTTAAAAAAATACATAGAAAATTTTAAGCAATGTTAAAGAGGTATTAACTCAAATAATGGGAAAAAAAGTTTCTACCACGTATGCAACTAGCATAAGATGCCATCCAGTTCAAAAAAAATAAAAAAACCAGATTTACATCAAGTTTCAGTGTTGAATGTTCATATACTTCAAACACCGACTCAACTAGATCTAACAATGTTTTTATTCCTAGAAGTCTTCAATCTGTTTCTAATAAACCTATTAGACAAATATTATTACCAAAATCAATTTTTACTAACCTATCTAGAACCAATAGAATTTGGGTACCAAAATAATTTTTGGTATAGACTTTGTGTTATAGGAAACCTATTTGAAAACCTCCAGAAAAATCATATGGTATCTGGATAGTAGATGTTCCATAAACATGACTGGTAAGTATTCAAACTTCATGAATTTTATTAAAGTTAATGGAGGACATGTCACTTTTGGTGACAATGAAAAAGGGGAAATCATCCGCCTTAGAAAAATTGGTAATTCAAATTCAGTATTAATTTCCAAATTTTTATATGTAGATGGATTAAAATATAATCTTCTTAGTATATCCCAATTGGGTAATGATGGATTTTATGTTAAATTTGAAAACAATTCATATCATGTTTTTAATGATAAAAATTATTTAATTTTTACTTATTTTAGAAATGATAATATTCACTATATTGATTTAAATTCTTTAAATTCAAATAATATTTTGTTCTTAAGTGACTTTCATAAAGAATATGTGCTTTGGAATAGGATACTATGTCATTAAAATATTCACTCGCTTAAAAGGATAACTTGGAAAGGGTTGGTTAGAGACCTACCAAGGCGTAAATTCTTAAATGATAGAGTTTGTAATCCCTTCCAAAAAGTGAAACCTCATAAGATTTATTTTAATTATAAGAAAGAAGTGTTAACCTCTCAACCTCTAGATTTAATTCATATAGACCTTTTTGGACCTTCTAGATTCTCTAATTTAAATAGAAAACACTATGTTTATGTCCTTGTAGATGAATTCTCTATATACGCTTGAGTATTCTTTCTATGTCACAAATTTAAAGCTTATTCTTACCTTATTATGTATTCTAAATATATATAAAAAATGTTAGTGGACTTAGGATTAAGACCATAATGAGTGATCATGGTCGATAATTTTAAAATCAATACTTTGATTCATTCTATTCTCAAAATGGCTATAATCACAACTTTTTTGCTCCTAGGACACCACAAAAAATGGTGTGGTAGAAATAAGAAATAGTACTCTTGAAGAGAAATCATGAACCATGTTAAATGAGTATGACCTAACTATATACATTTTGGATGAATTTGTTAATACATCATGTTACATTACTAAAAGAGTTTTGATGAGACCTATCTTAAAGAAAACACCTTAAGAGTTTTGGAATAATAGAAAACCAAAGGTTAATTACATTAGAGTATTTTGTGGAAAAGTGTTTATTATTAATATAAAGGTAAATTTGGAAAAAAAATTCATCCAAGGGAGATGAAATAATTTTCCTTGGTTATTTAACTTCCATCAATGCCTATAGAGTGTTTAACAAGAAGACCATAGCAATGGAAGAATCTGTTCATATCAAGTTTGATGAAACGGATCCCAATAAAACTAAGACTATATTAGAAGACATTGAGGATGATATTTTATCTTTTAATATCAATTTAAAATCATCTAAAAGATATTTTAAACAAGAAAACACTACAGCTAGAGATCCAACAGAACCTGAACAACAGGAAAACCCAGAACCTACCAGCTCCTCTTTTTAGAGACCCATTAGGACTCATAGACACCACTCTATAGAAGCAGTGATAGGAAACTTAGATAGAGGTACACAGACCATAGCTTCCCTGAGAAATCAAATTGAATATCAAGACTTCTGTTCACAAATTAAACCTAAAAACATCAATGATTCTATAAATAATGAATTATTGTTAATTGATATATAAAAAGAACATAACCAGTTTGAAAGAAACAATGTTTGGGAACTTGTTTACTGACCTAAGGATACCTAAACTATTAGAACTAATTTGGTGTTTAGAAACAAGGTTGATAAATCTGAAACTATAGTAAAAAATAAAGATATATTAATGGCACATGTTTATAATCAAGAAGAATGTATTGATTATAAAGAATCTTTTTCAGCAGTAGCACGACTTGAAGCCATTAAGATAATGATTTCCTATGCTACACATCTGGACTTAAAACTTTATCAAATGGATGTTAAAAGATCATTCTTAAATGGATTTATAATTGATTATGTTTTTTGAACAACACTTAAGATTTTAAAACCCTTATTTTCCCAATTGTGTTTTTAAATTTAAAAAGTGCTTTGTATGGTTTAAAACAGGATTTGGGAGCTTGATATGATAGGCTTACCTCATTCATTATTTAAAAATGTTTTTTAGAAGGAATATATGATCCAACTCTCTTTATAAAAATAATTTCAAAATATGTTTTAATAGTTCTAATTTATGTGGATGATATTATTTTTGGATCTGCTAAAGATTCCTTCTGTTCTGATTTTTCAAAATTAATGGAAAGTGAATTTGAAATGACTTTAATTTGTGAAATCAAATTATTTCCTAGATTTTAGATTTTCCAAAATAAAGAAAGAATTATTTTAAATCAATGTAAATACACTAAATATATTTTAAAACATTTTGACCTAGAGAGTACCAAAAGCACTGATACTACCATAAGTAGGACATATAAACTAGACCTTGATGAGGAAATTAGTAGATCAAACTAGTTATAGAGGTATGATTGGTAGTCTTCTCTACTTAACTACTAGTCGGGTTGATATTATGTATATTATATATATGTCTGATCTTTTTCAAGAAAATCCAAATGAGTCACATTTATTATTTTTCAAAAAAAATTAAATACCTCAATTATACAACCTATTTAGGATTGTTCTACCCAAGAGGACATGATTTTAATTTAGTTAGTTATTCAGATGTTGTTTTTTGTGGTTATAAGTTAGATAGAAAAAACACATCAGGAACATGTCATATTTTAGGAAAATATCTAGTATCATGGTGTAGTAATAAGAAAAATTATATTGCACTATCAACTATTTAATATGAATAAATATTGGAAAGTAGTTTTTGTGTACAAATCTTGTGGATGAAACATACTTTACTAGACTTTGGATAACAATTTAGACATGTACATATTAATTATGATAACAAAAGTGAAATAAAAATTTACAAAAATAGAGTATCTCACTCTAGAACAAAACATATTTATGTAAGGCATCACTTTTTGAGATATCATTATCAAAAGGGCGATATAAGTTTAGAATTTATTAGAACTGAACATCAGATAGCTGATATATTCACGAAACTTTTGAATTCTGAAAGATTAAACTACATCAAACATGAATTAGTAATTATAAACTTTTGTTGATGAGTCACCATTGATGAGTTACCATTGATGAGTCACTATTAATGAGTCACCATTGATGAGTCACTCTGGATGAGTCACTATAGAATTAGTCACCATTCCTTTTATGTTACCATTATTTTTATTACCATAGATATTTTCCTATACTGATTAATTTTTTGTTATTTTATTTTTATTTTTATTCTTTTAAAAATCCTAAATGATAAAAACATTAGGATTAATAAAAAATGATTCACTTCTCAAAACCCTTGAAATTCTAATCCCTTTCCTTCCTCATTTACCAATCTTCCCACTTCCCTACTCTTCCTGAAATGACTCGAATGGTCCATGTGAAGCGAGTTACGAAATTAAATCTAGAAGAGATGAGGCCTTACAAGAGACTATGAGTATCTGTAAGTAGTTTACAAGCCATTTTAGTAAACCTGATTATGAAGAACTATGTTCTCGAAGAATAAAAATATATTGATTCACAATGGCTTCAAACTATAAATACGCTAGTGTTAAAGTTAATAAAAAAATTAGATGAACTAGTTTACCTCGAATCATTCGGTGTATTATCCAAGGATACTTTATGAATTTTATCAGAATATATGTTTCAATTTGTGAAAATGGAAGATAGAATTCATAGTAGTATAGATAAAGATGAAATTAATTTCTCTTTCAGAGAATGCGAAAAATTATATAGATTCCTCACAAAGGGGTATATGAATATTTCAAAGGGAGTATACCTAATGATAAGTTAGTGGATGATCTCCAAGAAATAAATGGAGATCAAACCTAGAGGATAACAACTTATATAGATCTTGATGGTTAGTGCAAGATGTTGTTTATGTTTTTACATAGTGTTTTATGTCCCAGAAAGGGGGACTTCAACACATTTAGGTTTCAAGATGTCTATTTCATGTATATGATGAAGAAAGGGAAAATAATAAATATTTGTAGATTTTTTATCATCTTCATGCCTAAGATATGCAAGAAGATCTCTAGATCAAACTCCATCATTTATCCCAAAATGATGTCTATCATATTAGATGCTAAGGGTTATGTTAAACCTATAGAAGAAGCTGAGGATAAAATGGGAGGTTTGTGTCTTTCTAAATCAATCGAAAAATGAGTGAAAGTAGGTTGAATCACTAGAAGAGATGTTGTTTTGGGGATAATGAAAAAATATATTATAATTTTAATCCTACTGATCATCCAAATTTACCAAAGGATATAGTGGATCCTATACATGAACCTAATTAAATTATTAAGTATTCTATTCAAGATGCTATTGCTGAAAGAGATAAAGAAGAAGAATAATTTGAGTCAGTTGAAGAAGAGAGTGATCCAGAGATCATAAAATCTCCACCAAGAGTATCCAGTGATCATGTTAGTTCTATAGTATTTCTTCCTTGTATAGAAACATTCTTACCTGGACATTATAATGAAGAAGATAATGAAGTTTCTGATGAATCACAGTATAAATCATCTACCTATAAGACCTCAAGGTAAGAGATTAATGATGGAGGAAAGGATTTTGTTTCTGAAAGAGTAGATAAATAGATTATGGATCTTGAGAAACAAAATTAATCTTACAGTTAAGCCAAAAAAGATTAAGCTCTTAATGAGAATCCTGATGTTGAACATAATGGAAGCGGCTCTGATCATAGAGTTGATCAACATAAAGATGGTGGTTCTGATCATGAAGGGAATACACAGAATTGTGTTGATCCTATTCATCTTTCCCAAGATTTATTCATACTTCAACCATCTTCACTATTTTACCTAGTCTCATTGAAGAAAGTTAGACTAGTGATACAATGATACCTAATATTCTAACAATTCTTTCAAACGACAAAGAAGTAGCAAGTGATGAGCAGAAAACTCCCAATCCTGATGAGCAGTTAGCTTACCTGGATTAGATGGAATTATTGGAGACCTTGAAACCCAATAAGACATCAGTTATGACTACAACAATAGAGGGGGAGTTGACTAACTTTCCAGTTACTCAATCAGTAGATCAGACTCTACAAAAACCCACTTTGAAACTACAAGATATTTCTCATGTGCCCTCAAAAATTGAAGTTGTTCTAAGCACTCATAATCCCCAAAACTCTCTAATTATTCCCTATGTCAGATCTTCAGTTAGCATCTTTGATGAATGGGAGAGATATCCCAGTTTTGTAAGACTTAGGATGACAAATAGTGAATCATATGATGAATCTGAATTAAGAAGAGAACGATTCTTAGTAAATTAGATAGATGAAGTTGGTGAGTTATAGCCTTTCACTCCCATGGAAACAAAAAGACCAGCTGAGGATGCAGTATAACATGAACCAAGAAATATTCCCACTCCATCAATAGTTTTTCTTCCTAATGTTGTAACCTGAGTTGATTTAGAATAATTATATAAATATGTTCATTCTGATATGAAATACTTGAGAAATAATTTGGTCTCAGACCTTTCACAAGTCTTGAAAAATAAACCATCTCCTATTTCTCTCCTTAATGAAGACAATGTTAAATATTTAGATGAGCTGGTGATATCTCATATTAAACCCAATTTTTTTTCATATTAAACAAATGGAATTTGAAAATAGAATATTGAAATCTAAGGTAGAAAGTTTTAAATCATAAGTGGAGGGTTTTCAAGCCTGTTTTTTAGATTTTATGAGTTCCACATCTTAGAAGTTGGATAGTTTGGATTTTATTACCTCTACATCATCTGCACCTCCTCCTACTCTAATACAATTTGATAGGGATATTGTTTAATAGTTGTTTAGATAAGAAATATGAAATTTTATGGGTGATTTCATTACTCTTGAAGACCAAATTAGGCAGATACATCTTCATGGAGAACATATTCTTCAATTTCTAAAAGAGTATACGGGTGATCTCAAACAAGATAAGAAAGTGATCAAAAAGGCTATCCAATATTATTTTTCATGGATCTACACTAAGAATGATATTTTAGATAATTTCAAGTTTCTGTCTGAGAACTTGAAGATCCACCAATAACAAGAGCCTTTAAACAAAAAGTAAGTCTGTTAAAACCTCTTACCCCATCTCTTCAATGTTTTATGGATGAAAATGAAGATTTATTTAATGAAATGGAATGAGGAGGTATCATAATTATGGAATTTATAAATCTTTTGAAACCCTACCTCTATGTTCATCAAATGAATGATATTTCTCGAAAGGTTATTCGTGTTTCTTTGGTTTTTTCAACCTCAACAATAGGGACTATTCAGTACAGGCCTACTCTAATCTCTTAGTCAACCAATCTTATACATTCACCTCTACCTACTCTGATTTTTTCACCATTTTAAGTAGTCATACAAATTATAATAGTTCATTTCAGTGAACCACTTCCTCCTACTACCAATCAAACATAAGTTACCACCTTTTCCCCAACATATAATTTGACAGTCTCTTCTCAGAATGAAGACAGAGATAGGGAAAAACCAAAGGAAATGAGAACACTGATCATCCACCAACCTCTAAGGAGTGAATCTATTTTGGGTGATATTTATTTTATAGGGGTCCTTTAATTTCTTCCTTTCATCTTTATCTTATATATTTTGGGCACTAAGTTAATGAAATTCGTTTCAATTCTTCTCCTTTATTTATTCTTATTACTATTTTGATAATCTCACAGGGTGGGATAATTGGGAATTTTGAATTTTGATTTAAGAATATCTATATATAATAAATGTAAATTAAATATTTAGTACAAGATTTATAAACTACCATGTTTTATGATCATCAAAATGGGGGAGAATTTAGGCACCTCCTTGGATGGACTGTGTTTGACATATCTTATTTTAATGATCAAAAATCATGATTCATTTGTTAATAATGTTTTACATGTTGTACGATAGAATTTTATGTGAAAATATTTCTTCTATAGTATTTATTTTAGGATTTATGTAAAGACATCATTAGCTATGAGTCACCATTACAACCAAGATGAGTTATCGCTGGACTCGAGTCACCGTTACTGCCAAGATGAGCTACCGCCAGACTCAAGTCACTATTACCACCAAGATGAGATACCAACATACTAAAGTCACCATTAATGTTAGGATGACCTACCTCTATAAGTGAGTCATCGCTACCTCCAAAGGATTTACTATCAACAGAGTCACCACCAGCTGCTGAGTCACCCCTAGCACTCTTGTTACAATTGTTGTCTAAGATCTTCAGCCTGAAAGGTTCAACCGAAAAATCTATTACTATTTTGTTTTACCAAATCTTTAAGACTTAGTAAAAGATGATCTGGGGAATTTGGATCTCCTTGAACAAGGGAGGTTATATATTTGTGAATGATATCTCTCTTGGTATGATGATTCTTTATTAATAAAACAATTAATGATGACCAAGAAAATTGTGCAATCAAATATATGAACTCTATTGTACTTTTTTATTCAAATTCTTGAAGATCGACAACATATAAGAACTGGACTCATTTCCATGATTGATTGATACAATAAATAGATATCATCTAAATCAGTCATATTGAATTCTACAATTCCCTGTTCTGCTTCAATTTTCCAGAACAGAGCACAAACTCCTCACTATTTTGGATTTGAGGATTACAAACATATAGAACACATCAGACTAATCTATTTCTATTTTTTAGTCTTTTTTACTTTTATGTAATGTGTTGTTTTACTATTATGCAACACACACTGTCTCCTTCATATTCTAGGAGAATGCTTTTTATTCTCTTCTTCCTCTATCTTTTTTACACTGTGTTTATAGAAGAGGTCCATGTGTGACCTGTGCTTTTTCTTTCATCCCATGTATCACTGTGGAAGAGGATTTTTAGCCTCAACAACGTGTTTCTATTGACTTTATACCTAATCTAGGTTGCATATTTTTTTATTATATTTATAATCTACATGTAACGACCCAAAAATTCATTAATGAAAATTCATCATGGTCTATTTAAATTTCTTTTTATGGTGATGTAAAATGTTTGCACTTATTTGGTTCTATGTTTTGGATTTTAAAATACCGTTAATAATTTTGATCATTGCTAATATAGTCATTTAATAGTGATCTCATGATTAGTATAAATATAGTGCTTTAAAAAATCCAATTTACTCAGACAAACGAAGTGATGACCTCATCCAGCAGACGTTCCCCATACGAAGGCAATTTGTTATAGCTTATAAAGGAGGTGACGTCATTGGGATTTTCTCTTGACCAAGTCCAAGCTGAGCCTGAATACGTTAAGCTCAAGCAAAACTGCCTACGAGAGAAGTGGAAGTTGATAGAGATTATCACTCGAGCAATGTTATCTGAGCCACCTCAAGAGTCTTTTACCATCGCACACCTTACCCTAAGGTCTTATGAAGGTTTTTTAAGGGGTTATGTAACATTTCTCTAGTACTACAATTATTTACATTATTCTTGAATAGAGAATATACATTATTTTAATTATTTTTACATTGCAAATAGTTTTTAAAGAACGAATAGTATTTTTAGTTAATATTCAACTATGAAATATATTTTGATGAATTAATTGATTTTTGAATTAAATAATATTTTAATAAAATATTATTATTATTATTATTAAATTTATTTTTATTAAATATAAATTATTGTATAATTTTATGAATGAAATTGTAATTTTTATTAAGGTTTGAAAGCTGTTTTTATCAAAAACCATGAATTTTCGATAAATGTCAGTTTTTATTTTATAAGTAAAAAATTCACATATTTAGAAAATTATTAAGATAAAATGAATAGTATTTTTGGAATCAAGATGTTGAAATTATCCAACAGTAAAATTTTCATAATTTTCTGAGACAATCAAATTTCTAGGTAAAAATTAAATATCGTTTAAATATATAATGTTTTTTATGACATCATTATGACCCAATAGTGATGTAATAAAGAACTATAAACATTATTTTCGGCCAATATATGTTTTACCATTAAAATAATGTGATTTTGGGTTTGTTTTATTTATTTTACAAAGCTTTAGTGGACCCTTCAATGTTTATAAAATATTTTGTCTTTCTAAATTGTTTTCCTTGAGAGTGTGACTCACCTACACATAAGAAACCCTATTATTTTGAGAATTTTGGCCATTGGAATTATAAAATATTGTTTTCCACTCACCTTTGAAAAAAATCATGTGAAAAAACCCTGGGCTGGTTTGTGGTTTTAATTAATTTAATGTGTGGTGTCACAAACCTAAATAATAAAGAATTTCCTCTTCGTTCCTATATAAACCCACCCAATCTCCCACTTCCTCCTCACTAAAAGCCATTGGAGTTCGTCCAATATTTTTCCTCCTCTCTCTAGAATCCTCTAAAGGTTCCCCAAGCTCCTAATAAGCCTCTCTCAAGCCTCTCCCAAGCCTTTTGGATCACACTTCCATGTAAGGGATACCTACCTTTCTCTTTTTATCCACATTTCTTAATATTGTTATACCCTTTTTTCAAATATAAATATTGGGGTATGATTTCTCACCTCCCCCATACTTCCCTCATTATGTTTGAATGATGAGAGATCCCTTTATCTCTCAATAAATGCCTCCCATTCACACCAGTTACAATGCCGAAATTCTGAAAGGAATTTCTCTCTCCTCATTTACATTCAAGCAATTCTTCTGTATCATGAATCTAAATTCCATTAAAATTTGTGGGACATGTATCTATATGACCCACTTAATTTTCATTTATTTATATATGATAAGATATCTATTTCTCTCTCATCAACCATTTTTATGAATTCTTATGTCACGTCGTTATGCTGCCGAAATTGGGCAACGTTTTTTCAAGCCAAAGTCATTGTGTAGTGAATATCATGCCCATTTCTCTATCAAGGGTATTCACCTTTATTCACATTTAATTATTTATTATAGATTTTAATTTATGAATTTCACATTCCTTTATCATGGAATAAATTATGATTTTTAATGAATCCATGTTTTATGATCCATGTGTCACACTTATGAATGAAATGAAATGTTTAAAGAGGGTGTGCCCTGATTGCGCTCCAATGCATTGGGTAAAGTATAGTATCATGATACGCCATGTGAAATGAGTGTTGAATCAAGCTAATTCAATTGAAACAAGGGTTTACTCATGATTCATGTGCAATGAGGATTTACTCATGCTCCATGTTCAATGATCCTTGGCTCATGCTAATTCCATGTTAAGTGTTGTTGCCACATTTTCATGTTATGATAGTCATGATATACCATGCCTTTATGTTCATGTTTCTTTTATGCTCCATTGATATTACTATTTCCTAACATGTATTGTATTTTTCATGTTATACCTTGTTTACTCCCTTACTGGGATTTATAGCTCACCTTTTTCTTATGCATGTCCTCAGGTTATCCCATGCAATGCTAAGTATGAGGGAATGTAGTGGTCATGTAAAGGAAGTTTTCAATAAAGATGTTGTGTTTCATGTTTTAATTTGGTATGTAATGTTACTAATCCCCAAATACACTAGACCTCTTGATCTTCCGTGTTGTATCAAGTGAATATTTTATGTAATAAATCATGTTTAAGTGTGTAATAAAGAATAGGGTTGTTATAGTTGGTATCAGAGGATAGGTTTAATTATTTTTTGGATTAGGATTAGAAAACCCTATTGAAGCCTTAGATACAAGACTAAGTATAATAAAAACATCCCAATTTTTTGGTGGGTATTTAGTAAGTTTCTTATCAATAAAATACATCTCTTTTTGGATACGAGCAGGTAGAGGTGGCTCTGGAACAGATGTACCTAGGGGTGAAAACCCCAACAATGAGTTTTGGGCTAGACCCGGGGTATCCTGGTACATAAAAATGGGTCTTGTCTCACTCTTGGTTACGACACTCATGGGGAATATGCATTGGTAAATTCACAAGCTTAGTATGAACCATTATTAAGGGAATTAAAAAAAAATCCCCTAAGAATATATGTTAGAAAGAAGATCATGGATAACATAGATTGAAGCCTGTAGATTCATATGTTAGGGAAATAAATATATTTATAAGTCATTTGTATTTTCATTGGATTACCCTTTATGTGTTACCCCTAACTTTCCTTTCCTTAAGGAATAATAAATCGTTATACTTCATGTAGTTTAATATCACAATTTTATCAGGTCTATAGGGTAACTCAAATTTTGATATGTTTCGTCCGCAGGATAAAGAATAGTTTTGAGATGGAAGGGGAATAACCTCATTCAACACTCTTGTCCCTTCCTGAGGACTTACTAGCTATAATTATTGCGAAGTCAAGCTCGCATAGTATCGAAACCTCTTCCAATGTACAACTTTTCACAAGACACTCTACGAAATATCAAACACATCATCCATATAGTGGAATCATCAAGGACTATCGATCACTTGTGATCAAATCTTAAGCTCTCAACTCTTTCACCTTTCTCGATATGGGAGGTACTATCTGGGTATTTTCAAATATTTCACCCTGTCCAGAGAGTATGATTCACAATTTTATTTTAGGATATCTTTCGAAGATGGAGACATCCCAGCAGCCTATATGTATATAGTATGAGCTTCCAGCCTTTTTGGAAACTTTTTCTATATATTAGAAGAACCATATTTTGAAAATTTCAAAGATGACTCTATTATACTATTTTATAAAAACATGGTACATGGTGATGTTTTGAAAATGTATGTTAGAAACAATTATTTCTGAAAAGTGCCTCATATTTTCTATCAGTACAATCCAAGTTGCATGGACTATTTCTGGACTAAGGAAGTGGAAGAAATTGAAAGTGAATTGAGGTATTGTTCCACTAGGTGGACCCTCTCTCTCCATGATCGACATGATAATGAGGGTTGGGTAATGCTTGATGGTGGTGGGTGATCAACCCTAAAGCCATGTTTAAATTTCAAAGTTCTTTTTGTATGTAATCAAATTGTGAGGACACTTTTTTTAAGGGGGAGAGATTGTAATGACCCAAAAAATCATTAATGAAAATTCCTCTTGGTCTATTTAAATTTCTTATTATGGTTATGTAGAACATATGAACTTATTTGGTTCTATGTTTTGGATTTTAAAATATCATTATGAATTGTGACTGTTGATAATAAATCCATTGAACAGTGATCAGATGATTAGTATAAATGTAGGGCTTTAACAAACCCAATTTACTCAGAAAAAGTAAGTGATAGCCTCATCCAGTAGAGGTTCCCCATAGGAAGCTCATTTTCTAGATCTCGTAAAGGAGGTGGTTTCATTGAGCTTCGCTCTTAATCAAGCCCAAACTGAGCTTGAATACATTAAGCTCGAGCAGAACCGCCTATTAGATAAGTGGAAGTTGATAGAGATTACCACTCAAGAAATGTTATCGGAGCCACCCCAAGAGTCTTTCACTATCATGCACCTTACACTAATGTCCAATGCAGGTGTTTTAAGGGGTTAGGTAACAATGCCATATTACTATGATTATGTACATTATTCTTGTATAGAGAATATACTTTCTTTTTATTATTGTTACTTTGTTAATAGTTTTTAAATCAAAAATATTATTTTTAGTTAATATTCAACTAATATTTGTATTTTGATAAATTAATGGATTTTTGAATTAAATATTATTTTAATAAAATATTATTATTATTATTATTATTATATTAATTTTAATTAAATATAAATTATCATATAATTTTATGAATCCAATTGTAATTTTTATTAAGTTTTGAAAGCGGTTTTTGTCAAAACCCATTAATTTTTGATAAATGTCAGTTTTTATTTTAAATGTAAAAATACAAATATTTAGAAAATTATTTAGATAAAATGAATATTATTTTTGAAATTAGGATGTTGAAATTATTTAATAGTGCATTTTTCATAATATTCTGAGACATACGAATTTTTGGGAAAAAATTAAATACCATTTAAATATATAATGTCTTTTATGACATCATAATGAACCAATAGTTTTGTAATAATATACTATAAACATTATTTTCAGCCAATATATTTTTTAACTTTAAAATAATGTGATTTAGGTTTTTTTGATTTATTTTACAAAGCTATAGTGGACCCTTCAAGGATTGTAAAACATTTTGTCTTTTTAAATTGTTTTCCTTGAGAGTGTAATTCACCTCCACATAAGCAACCCTATTATTTTAAAAAGTTCGTCCATTGGGTTTATAAAATATTTTTTTCCACTCACCTTTTTCAAAAACCATGGGCAAAAACTATGGGCTGGTTTGTGGTTTTTATTAGTTTAATGTGTGGTGTCCCAAACCTAAATAATAAAGAATTCCCTCTCTTTTCCTATATAAACCCACCCAAGATCCCACTTCCTCCTCACTCAATGCATTTTGAGTTCTTCCAACCTCTGCCCTTGACTCTTTATAATCCTCCCAATTTTCCCCAAGCTCCCAAGAATCCTCTCTGAATCCTCTTCCAAGCCTTTGGGATCAAACTTCCATGTAAGGGATTCTTACCTTTCTCTTTTTATCCAAGTTTCTTAATATTGTTATTCTCTTTTATTTTCAATTATAAATGGTGGGTTATGATTTCACACCTCCCCCATACTGCCCTCTTTATGTTTTAATAATGAGAGACCCTGTTCTCTCTCATTAAATTCCTCCCATGTACACCTGTTACTATGCCGAAATTCCGAAAGGAATTTCTCTCTCCTCATTTCCATTCAAGCAATTCTTTTGTATCATGAATCTAAATTCCATTACAATTTTTGGGAAATGTATCTATATGACCCCTTACTTTCCATTTCATGTAAATATGATGAGACACCCCTTTCTCTAACATCAACCATTTTTATGAATTCTTATGTCACATCGTTATTTTGCCGAAGGTGCATAATGTTTTTCAAAGCCAATGTCATTGTCTAGTGAATACCATTACCATTTCTCTATCAAGGGTATTCATCATTATGAACATATACTTATTGATTATATAATTTCATTTATTAATTCTGCATTCCTTTATCATGGAATAAATGGTGACTTTTAATGAATCCATGTTTTATGATCCATGTGGAATACTTAAGAATTAAATGAAATGTTTAAAGAGGGTGTGCCATGATAGCACTCCAATGCATTAGGTAAAGCATAGTATCATAATGAGTCATGTGCAATGATTGTTGACTCATGATAATTCAAGTTCAACTAGGGTTTACTCGTGATTCATGTGCAGTGAGGGTTTACTCATGCTTCATATGCAATGATCCTTGACTCATTTTAATTCCATGTTAAGTGTTGTTGTCACATTTCTATGTTATGATAATCATGTTATACCATGAATTTATGTTCATGTTTCTTTTATGATCCATTAATATGCCTATTTCCTAAAATGTATTTTATTCTTAATGTTATACATTGTTTACTCCCTTATTGGGCTTTATATCTCACCCTTATCTAATCCATGTCCTCGGGTTATCCCATGCAATGCTAAGTATAAGTGAATGCAGTGGTCATGTAAAGGAAGTTTTCAATAAAGATGTTGTGTTTCATGTTTTAAGTTTTCATGTAATGTTCCTAAGCCCCAAAGACACTAGACCTATCGTTCTTCCATGTTGTATCATGTGAATAGTTTATGTAATAAATCATTTTTAAGTGTGTAATAAAGAATAGGGTTGTTATACTATAAGGCAGAAGGTGATTTCCAAGTGGAGGGGATTAAGTCTCACCTTAAGATTAAACCTATTTTTTATTATGTTGTGTCATTGTTTTATTTGTTTTTTATTTTATTCAAGAAAATATTTCATTAAAACAGAAAAAACAATTGATTGGATAATTAATCTTAACTAGTATTTATATATGTTTATATCTAAGTAAATTGATCTCAAAAGTTTTGGTATTTCTAAACCATGTTTTAACTGAGACCTAATAAGTCTTTAAGAAATATTTTAAAATTATAGATCTTATATTGATCTATTTTTTTGTTTTATTGGCTAGTTTTTTTACATAAATTTTAATTGGGAACTCAATTCACCCCCTCTTGAGTTACTCTCTCCAACCAAAACTATCATATTTTATGATAGATCCATTCTAATAATTATAAGTTGATACTCTATTTTTCTAAAAAATGTGATTGGATCGTATATTATGATAACACATGAAATATTATATAGATTAATTTAAAAACTAATATTAATTATATATCATACCTTATGATATATTCTATTCATGTGTTGGGACTAATCAAAATAAAATAAATACATTATATCATATTTTACAAATTTTCCCAAATGATTTACGATAATGATTTATTTAAAAACATAATAGAAACACATGTCGGTTCAATGAAGAAAAATTATATAATACTACTTATAGGTTTAGGGGGATCAAATAATGATTTTTGGTGGTGTAAAACCCCATGAAAAGGAAAATATATCTTCAAATAATCAAACATGAATATATATAATGAATAATATAGTTGTGGTGTACCTAAAATGCGATTGCATCCATCAAAGTACCCCAATTTTATGCTCTATGGAAGTCATTAAAGTATCATACAATGCATCATTCCACTATTGATGATACCCCAACCTTAGATATTCATTCTCAATAAGATGATCTTAAAATCTTCAAATGGGTGTCACTTCCTTCATTTGAATATTAATGTAATGTTTTGGTCGAAGAGAGATTTAGTAAGGTTGCATAAATCTGAAGTACAAAAACATGATGAAACCTTTATTTAATTTCCCTCCCCTCATCATTATCTTGAGAAGGTGGTGGAAGGTTACATGGACTTTAGTGACATCCTCAAGGCTCCAAAGGCCAGAAATAAATGTTAAAGGGCTTCAATATATATGGGAGACTATTTCCCCTTTAAGAATAAAACGGCTAACCAAACAATCCATAAAACAACCACCATATGATGCATGATAACAATGAAGGACAAATCAATATTTCATTTATCAAAATCAAACAAAAACTATGTACCACAGCAAAAGACTATAATTTCAAAGTTAATAGTGGAAGATAATACTCAAAGACTCCAATGACAACTCCAAGATCTAAACATGATCCATTCTCCAACTCCATAAAATCCCAAGTATCTTGAAGTATTGACAAAGATGTTTGATACTTTTCCTTTTCCCATGACTTGATAAATAACATCTATAAATGCACCAAAGTGCCAAAGCAAGGGTGAGTAATGAAGCTCAAAATATTTTCTCCAATGAATTCCATAATCTTACCACTAGGATAGAACATGTTAGCCCATTTTTATAAAATAGTTTATATAAAAAAATTTATAAAATAGTTTATATAAAAATATAAACAAGATCTAATTTAAAACATTTTTTCTCAAACAAAACCAATTTTCAATGAAACCAACCAAACATTATTCCAAAACCATACCATTAATTCCACTTTATTATACCTCATTCTAATCCAGAAATCCACAAATCTACATATGCATGATTCATTATGATAGTTCCATACTCATGAGGGGATTCTCATTGATCTTCCAAGTCATCACAATGTAATTAAATCCCATATTCCATTACACCTTTGGCACCGAACACAAGGTCATATTTCAACCAATCCTCATAATGCAATATTAACACACACACCAAGTATTCTTAAAAACCATGCTAATATAATCATGCAAAACTTATTTCAATAAAACAAAATTTTTATTGAATTTTTTTTCCATAAATAGAATCTAGAAACTGTTTTAAAATAATTATTTTAAAATAATTTATCAATTCACTTTTCACAATCATTCCTTGATTTCACACAAGTCCACAAACTATCACTGAAGATGGTTTATACCTTGATTTTCACAAAAATTTCACAATATATTTCCATCAATTTAATCAACTTGAAACTATGACATCATGTTCTAAATATATGAGTTGATATTGAATCCACGTACCTTGGTTTTATGATGGCAATGATTAAGGACACTTAAAATCCCATGAAAATAGTTTAAATCTGTATGGTCCCGCCTTAGATATCTTCCCCTATCATCAAAAAGACCAAATATCAACCTGTTTGGTATAAAATTTCTTATATCAATCCAAAGAGGACATAGATCTAGGAAAATGAGATAGATATATAATATGATCTAAGAAAAAGGACCAGGAATGGCCAAGAATGAAGGATTACAGCAAGAATAAAGATTCAATGCACCAACCATGCACAATTAGTCACACGGTTAGTCACACGGTTTGGAAAATCATTCGCTAACCATGATAAAGATACTACCTCAAAAGTTGAACCTCATATGGTTGGATCACATGTTTTCCAAACTATGCTCTAACCATGCCAAATCTCATTGTCTCAAGTAACACAATTTCTCCAAGGTTGTCACACAGTTTGGGCAAACCGTGCGTAGCCTATGCACTTTCCCCTTTTCCTCTATATCACTATACACAATTTTATATAGGATTTTCATGGTATACCCAAATATTTTTCAAACTGTGAACCTATAGAAAAACCCAAAAAAATATAAAGGGTCCACAAAGATTCCCAAACTTAACCTAGATACTTCACATACATAAAAAACATAATTAAATGGTTACTTACTTGAAACTAGGGGTGATACATTCTCCCCAACATTAACATTTCCTAACCATGTTTCCACAAAACCTGTAGTACACCAATTATTTTTTCAGGAAAGACTTTATCTTCCCCATCCAAAATCCATACCAAGAAATGTAATAATAAAGTATCTAGATCAAGGTCAATTTGATCCAATAGAATCTCATTGTTAGGATCGAGATGATACATTTTCAACTGAGATACGTGGAAAAAATTATGCTTCCCACTGAACCATGGTGGTAATGTTAACTAATATGCCACCTCAATAACCCGTTACAGTATCTAAAAAAGGGCCTATGTATCTAGGATATAACATGAACTTATCCACCAAATGATGATGTCCAAGCCTTGTAGATATCCTCAAGAATACATGACCACTCACTGAAAAATACAACAACTGTTGACAATGATCTGTATACGGTTTTTGATGACTTTGTGTCACCTCCATCCATTTTCTGATCAAATAAATATTCTCTAATGTATCTTGGACAATTCTCGACCCAACTAGTGAAGTCTCACATATTTCCACCCAACAAAGTAGAGATAAACAATGAATCCTATAAAATTCTTTGAATAGATCCATTTGTATCAAGGCCTGATTTTTTTGTAATACGAGAACTCATTTAATGACACATGCTCTTCCCATGATCCAACAAAATCCATTACACAAGCTAATAACATGTCTTCCAAAGTCTGTATCATCTTTTTGGATTTCGCAACCATTATAGGATGATACGTCATACTCAAAGTTAAATGAGTTATAAAGGTTTTCTTTTAAGTATTTATAGAAACAAAAGGTGAACCTCGTATCTTTGTCTGACATAATCAAAAGTAGTATTCCATTCCTCTTTACCACTTATTTGATATAGATTTATGACATTTCCTCCACCATATTAGTTTCATAAATTATAATGAAATGAGCCTAATTTGTGATCCAATCCACTATCACCCATATGGCATCGTGTTTTTGAATCATTCTTGGGATAACTTTAAAAAAATCAATGGTTATATGCTCCCACATACAAATAGGGATAGGTAAATATTGTAACATACCTTCTGGTCACTGATGCTCTACCTTAACTTGCTAATAATTTAAGCATCTTGAAACAAACTATGGCGCCTTTATTTTAACACTAACCCACCAAAACTATGTTTTCAATGCTTTATGAGTATTCTATATTCTAAAATAATATTCCCATATTGAATGGTGGTAATCATGAAGAAGTTGTTCTCGACAGGCCATATGTACAACCATCTAATTTTTGAAACACAAAATTGAACTCCCATCCAATTTCCATCCCTCAATGGTCTCCCCTTCATAGGGTTTTTGACCTCATCACCACATATTCTACATCACACGTCTATTCCTCTTTCACCATATTTAATAGATCAGAAACCAAATAATGTGGAAATAAAACCACAACATCACATTGGTATTCACATTCCAATCTCATGTCTGTTACTACAGACATCAACTTCTAATGATCTGAAGCCTCTTTTTCCAACGGATCATATGACATCATGCTTAATGCATCTACCATTTATTTTTTTCCTGGTGTATACACCAATTAAAAGTTGAATATTTGGAGATACTATATCCACATTCTTAGTCTTAGTTTCAAATACCATTGGGATAAAATATTCTTCATTGTCTTATGATCTGTAAACATAGTAAATTTCTCACTAAACAGATAATGATGCCAATTTTTTTAAGTGTGGACTACAGTAACTAACTCCAAATCATGTGTTGGGTAATTATTCTCATGCACTCATATCTTCATTTATTCATATGAAACAAAATGATCTCCTTGCATGAGAATAATTCCCAAACTTTCTTTTGAATAATCATAATATATTGTATACCCTTTTCCTAATTCAAGAAAAATTAAGATAGGTGCTGATGTAAGAAGAATATTAAGCTCTTAAAAAGATTTCTATAATTCTTTATTATATTGGAATGGAACATTATCATTTTTCAAAGTTTCTATAAGAGAATATATTCCAGAAAAATCATGAAAAACATCAATAATAACCTGTTAAACCAATAAAACTCCATATCTCAATGACATTACTTTGTGGTTTCCAAGATATCATAGCCTCAATCATTTCTGGATCTATATAAACACCTTCTTTGGAAAATTAAATGTCGAGGAAAGCGTACCTCTTGTATCCAAAAGTCAAAATTTGATAATTTGGCATAAATTCGATGATCCCTCAAGATTCCCAACACTATAACTATGTATTGATCATTCTCATCCCTTTTCTTTGAATACTCCAATATGTAATCTACAAAAAACACCACAAAAGAATCAAAATATCCTTGAAATATACAATTCATTAACACCATAAATACATTAAATTAATTAATAATCCCTAAAGTTATTACCACATATTCATAATGGCCATATTTTCTTCCAAAAGACGTTTTTAGAATATCCTCCTTCTAAACACAAAATTAGTGATATCATATTCGTAATTTAGTGTTAGAGAACCACTGAGATCCCCTCAATTGATCAAACATATCACTAATGAATGGAAGTGGATACAAATTATTTATTGTAACTTGGTTAGTCTTAAAATAATAAACACATAACCATATAATTATATCTTTGTTTTTCGTGAACAATATTGGTGCTACCCACGAGGATGTTCTAGGTCGAATGAACCATTTTCATTCCAACTCTTTCAACTATAATTTAAATTCCCTTAACTCTTTCAGTTCCATCTAATAATATGGAATAAAAATAAGAATGGTCCTTGGAAAGATAAAAATCATAAACTCCACTTGTCTATTCAGCGGTAACCCTGAGAAATTATCAAGAAACACATCGGGAAACTAGTCAACCATTGCTAGAAAATTGTTCTTCTAAATCTCATCCATCGATGCCAAAGACAATGTTTCCAACTGGTATGAGATCATTCCAACTGTTGGTTACATAAATCTCGTTGCACTTACCTTTACCTTCTGATCTCCTCAAAATAGATGCTCGACGCCATCCTCAGTTGTGAAACAGACATTTCTAGTATAACAGTCGATGTGAGACTTGAAAGTTTTTAACCAATCCATAAATAGGAATATATCGATGACTTCCATATCAATCATAAAGAAATCATATTTCTGCTTAGCTCCATTAATAGTTATAGAACATTCTATATACACAATGGTTTGACACTCTATTTGACTAAGAGGAGTTTGAAGTTTTATCATCGAAGGTATCATCTCAAGTTTTAAGCTCAACAAATAAACAACATGAGAAGAAATAGAGGAATGGGATTCACCTATATCAAACAACAATTGCATAAGGGTATAATTTAAAAAAATCGTACCTCTCATTGTAGATGGTAATAGATGATCATCCCCAATAACCAGTTCTCCTCCATATAATTGCTTCATCATAACACTTTGATTCGTATTTCTATGTTGATATTGCACTACCTGAGGTGTCATGGAGTACCCGGAATCATCCTGGCCAGCTATGTTCTACTGAGAAGACTGGTTTTAATTCCCTCTCCCTATTGAATTATATGATGCATATGATACCTGAGAAGTGTCCCAAAAACCCATCCTTGGAGCACTGTGATAATAGCATTGAAGACGTACCATCTCATTGCAATTATGGAATTACCTTGGTGGTGTCATACATTCTCACATCACGTGGTCAAGAAAACCACATTGGAAACATCCATCTTTAGTCATGGGTCTCAAAAGAAGATTCCCCGATCCACCAGTCTGATTTTGATTCAAGCTCCCACTTTGGAAATAGGGTTCCCTCTTTATATTATTTTCATAATTAGAGTTCCCACCATTTTCTTTGGGTATCAACATAATTCCTCCTCCCATATCTCTTAATTTATACCTTTTATCTATCTTTTCCCTATTTATTATCTCTATATAATTCATAATACAAAGCACATCAATATTTGAGTGAATCTCTTGTCTCAGCAAAAATTCAAAAATGTGAGCCTTCAAGGACACATTTTCAGAAACTTGAAGAGAAAATCACACTAAATTCATTAATTTAGCCACAAACCATGTGACAGAAATGTTTTCCTACTTCAAGATAATGAATTTTATCATTCTTTGAATTCATAATTTGTGATGATAGAATTGTTTATTGAAAATTTCTTCAAAATCCTCCCATGTAAGTCATTAGTTTGATTTATCATGAACTACTAAATCCCATTACTAATGTGCAAGATCTTCCAACATATAAGTCACCGGCTTGACTTTCAACTCTACTGGTGTGCTGATGAAATCAAAGATATGATTCATCCTGTTAATCCACACCTCTTCCTTCTCTGGTTAAGAATCGCCCTAAAATATGGGTAGATTTTTTTCTATAATTGGATAGAATGATCCACTTTCCTTATATCATTCCTCTTATTTTATTATCAACAGCTTAAAATACTTGGAAAATACTATAAACTATTTTTTGGTTAACTTATGGATTAGGTTCAAGCACATTCTCTACAGATTCTTTCAGTTGGTTTCTACGACACCTACCGGGTGTCATTTTCTATTAACACAACAACACGCCCTAAGTATCACACTCTATTAATTGAAGGCTTAACATTTCAAATTCTCTTACATAGAATATCACAAAATTTCTTTAAAAATCAATCTTTTTCCACATTCAATAATTTGTGAAAATTATAATAATATTATGAAACTCAATCCACTTTAAGAATACTACAAATATGCCCTTTTTCAAAATCACACCTTTGAATACAACTTAACATTTTTCAAAAATCAACACATTTGTGCCATATAAGATATCATTACTCAAAATAAAATATGAAATCCTAGTGGGAAGTAATTAATCTAATGAATGGAAATCCAATCTCATTGGATAAACCTAAGACAATGAGATTCAAAATCTTATAAGTTTCTCCAAAACACTTATGTACCCAACTCTCTAGTAACTTTAAATTCAGCATAAAAAAGTTTAGTTGTGTATTTTAATGCTCTATATTTCAAGTTACAAATAATCCTTCCTTTCTATGATTCCAACTCAAGGAATATACCCAAATGAATTCAACTTCTTAACTGATAACCAATATTAAGTAAAAGATTACTTATTCTAGAAAGAAATTCAGAAGGACCAAGCTAATACCACTTGCCTAAAATATATTTTTACACCAAATAAATGGATACAAATTGTTTGAAAAAAAATTTGGATCGAACAAACTGATACCAATTTTAATGTACCTCCCCTCCTCATTGTCTTGAGAAGGTGATGAAAGGTTAATTGGCCTTAAGCAACATCCCCAAGGCACCAAAGGCTGGAAATAAATTTCCAAGGGATTCAATACATGTGGGGGTGATTTCCCCTTTAAGAATTAAACTACTAACCAAACAATACATAACCAAATACCACCATATGATGCATGATAACAATTAAGGACAACTCAAAATTTAGTTTATCAAAATCAAACTAAAACCAAGTCCTATAGAGGAAGAATACAATATAAATTTAAACAGTGGAAGGAAAAACTCAATGAATCCAATGAAAACTCTAAGATACAAAAATGATTCATACTTCTACTCCACAATATCCCAAGTATCAAAAAGTACTGATAAATATTTTTTATACTTTACCTTTTCCTATGTCTTGATAAACAACATCTACAAAAGCACAAAAGCACCAAAGTAGGGGTCAGTAATGAAACTCAATAGATTTTCCCCAATGAATTCCCTACTCAGACCACTAGGATAGAATATGTTATCCCATTTATATTAAACAATTTATATAAAAAAATTTCTAAAATAGTTTATATCAAAATATAAACAAGTTTCAATGTAAAATAGCTTTCTCAAAAACCAATTTCCATGAAGAGATACCAAAAAATGATCCAAAACCATTTCATTAATTCCCCTTTGGAATACCCCATTCCAATCCACACATCCACACATCTACACATGTATGACTTGTTATGACATCTCTATACTCTTGAGTGGTTTCCCATTGATCTACTAAGTCATCACAAGGTAATTAATAACATGTTTCATTACACCTTTTTCATCGAACATAAGGTCATATCTTAACCAAGCCTCTAAATGAAATATGAACACACACACCAAGTATGCACAACAATAATTCTAATATAATCATGACAAAACCATTTAAATAAAATAAAAATTTTATTGAATACCTATTTCCATAAACTAAATTAAGAAACTATTTTAAAATCATGATTTTAAAATAATTTATCAAAGAACTTTGCACAATCATTCTAGGATTTCACACAGGACCACTAACCATCACTAAATAAAGGTTATACCATAATTTTCATGAAAATTTTTCAATAAATTTCAATAAATTTAATCAACTTGAAACTAATACATTATGTTCTAAATAGAGGAGTTGAGAGTGAATCCACCTACCTTAGTTTGTATGATGAAAACAAAGAACGACACTTAAAACCCCATGAAACTGAGTTAAATCTCTCTGAACCCACCTTAGATCTCTTCCCCTATCATCAAAAATACCAAATATAAATTGATTTTGCATCAAATATCTTAGATCCATCCTCATTAGACATAGATCTAGGAAAAAGAGAGAGATAGAGAAGTGGATCTAAGGAAAAGCACCGAGAATGACCAAGAATAAAGGCATACCGCAAGAATCAAGCTTCAACACACAAAGGAATGACTTCATATCACTTTAAATTTGATTGGGAGAGGTTATCAAACCTTAGAGAGAGAAAATCATGAGTTAGGATCGTTTTGGGAAAAACATAAGTGAGTTAGAAGTGAAAATGAGTGAGATCCAAAATTGTAGGATCTCACTTTTATCTCGTGCATGGTTAGTCACACAGTTAGGAAAACTATGTGTTAACCATGCACAAGATATTTCCTCAAGTATTGAACCTCACACAGTTAGATTTTATAGTTTCCAAATTGTGCTCAAACTATTCCAAATACTACTATCTCAACTACGAAATATTCTCCTAGGTTGTCGCACAATTTGGACAAACCATGTGCAGCCCGTGAACCTTCCCCATTGCCCATGTCTTGCTATGCATGGTTTCTTATAGGACTTGAATGGTTTACCCATACTATGATCAAACTGTGAACCTATATAAGAGCCCTATAAACATTCTAAATGGTTCCCAAACTCAGAAACTTAACATATATACATTACATACTTAAAAAACATAAATAAAGGGTTATTTACTTGAAATAGGGGGTGCTACACCTTCCCTTACATATAGGAATCCTTGATGCTCTTCATTTAATGAAGAGCATTATCAATATAAACTATTTCTAGTTTAATCTCATGGAACATATATGTTACTTCTAGTTGATGTATTATTCACTAAACTCTTTAATGAAGACATGTTATTCAATTAATAAACTAATCCCATTAGTTTGTATTTTATGTAACAATGTGGTAGGAGTTGTATGCATGAAGTGCCTATAACATATGCCCAATAATATCCTATGATTGTGGCTAACTAATGTATCTCATACATCCTAGGATATAGTATTATAATATTATATTATATTCAATATATGAATATCATATCATATTAGTGTGGGTATATCATAGGCAATGATCTACCCATGTTTTAGTTCATAACAAACAAATTATACCCATATAGTTTGGTTAACTTGATTTCCACTAATAATTTATTTTGGTAAACACTAAATAATCTATTGTTGAAACATTAAATAACTAAATGTTTTTTATTCTTATACTAGATTCCAATTCACACACAAGCATGCACATGTCAAGTGATTTTACCTACCTAATATAATTCCAGAATGGTCACTCTCTTTCCCACACGATCCAAGAGAAAAATAGTAATCACAAACCAATAATTCAAATCATCATAATTATTAAAAATCAAATCAATTGAAACATTTAAAATTAATAACATCAATATTGAGTCCCTAGAAACTCAAACATCATCCCATAATGGTGCTTTCTATTCAAATGATATATCAACCATCCCGATTTCATACCAATCATATCACCATTATAAAATATCCCCAAATCATAAGGAAAATAAAACAAAAAATTGATACCACATTGTAATTTCTTGACCTGACTGACTCTACAATAACAGTATCAAAGTATTGACAGTCCATAGGCATACCTCCTTATATTTCAAAGTCTTCCAACTAGTAGAGAGGGTCTAGTGTGATATTTTGGGGATAATATACCATCATATAAGTATATAAAAAATAGAAATATCATACAACTATTCATATCAATATCCAACTAAATAAAAATAACATCATAGATAAATCCAACCAAATATAAATAATATACACATGTTATAAGAAAAATTATATATCCAAAAATATCACAAGTTAGGTAGAAACTAATAAGAAATCACATAGTAATATCTCATACATCCTAGATAAAAATTTACTAATACTAATAAAAAACCACAACCTGGTCCTGAATCTTAACTCGGTCTCATATCCTAACATCGCCCCATCTTTCCAACAATTTTATCCAACATAGGGCATCTTCCCAGCCTATACCAACAATAATGTGGTTTTATGGGGTACTAAAGTCCTAGGGATCTAGAGTAGGGTGTGATTATAGCTCAATAGGACACCACCAATAGTGTCCCTAAAATAATTAGAAAATAAAGCATGTGTACCATGTGATATGATCTAGATAATAAAAAACAACTACATATAAAAAAGATTCACATCCATGGGAACTAAAAAAGTCACTATGGAGTCACCATACCTATTTTGTCAAATTTTTTTATTTCACTAGGAAAATCACATAACCATGCTAAGGGTCAAAATAGAAATTTCCCATATACCATAACATGTCATCATAGCTCCTTGGGGGGATAAGAACCCACCTCAGATACCATTTTCCATTTTCATCACAAATTCACGGGTAAAATAACCCACCCTATCATCCATAAAACATCAATATAAATCATCAGGGTGATAAGTAACCACCTTAGATTAAAGCCCCTCAAAACATCACTCCCAGATCTCATGCAAAAAATACATTCATTAAACACTAGATTTGATACAAAGTGATATGAACCTATATTTACTTTTTAAAATTTCCATAAGTTAATCATTACATCTTGAAAATAATGACAACATCCCAAGAATGGATGGTATTATATATTTTAGGATTAGCTACATAAGAAACATATTTTACAATACTTGTGAACACTTATCTATAGTTGAGCCACAATTGAATACATTATATACTACTCATAGGTTATACTTATCTTCATAACCTAAGTAATAGAAACATAATAAAGGAGAGTGATCAAACACACAGTAAGGGAAAAACACATCAATGTCATCAATTGTTAGATCATAATCATAAAAGAAAACATGACCAGGGGATTTATACCTTATTAAAAAGAACATGGAACAATAATAGTTCTTCATAAGTCATGATATAATAACATATAATCTACAATGAAAAATCATGTACCAGGGAACAATATAGTGAGATAATAAACATGAACCATTAATCATAATAATAGGAATCTGACATAGAAACATGGAATGTCATTGAATCATTATATTGCAAGAAATTATGGACAACAAAAAGAAATGAAAAACATTATATTATGAAAAAATACAGGTATTTACACCCATTTATTTTTTCAAAATATCTAATAATTTATCCCTTTTAAGTTGTGAAAAATTAAAATCATTTACACTATTTATGTTGTGAACAAATCTAAGTATATCCACCATTTTTGTTTTGATAAAATCTATGAATTTTCTATATTCTATTTTCTTATGAGATATAAAACCATAAACAATGAATTAAATGGTGATATAGGACCCAATGTGTCATAATATATTCATATGTGTTCCATAGTATATTAATAATTTAACATAACATGAAAAAACATAGGAAGAAAATGGTTATCCTTCATTGCATCATAATGAACTTGTGGAAATAAAAATGGGTTTCACAACATTTGTAGATTGTGTCCCAAAAATTGACCTCAAGAATATAAATTAATTATAACAAAAAAAATCAACCAAAATGATTAATTTATAAGAACATTTAGTAGGTGATTCATGGAAAATAATTCCCAAGTAAAGAAATCATTTAAATATAAAATGAAAATGTTAGTGAAATAGTAAAAGGGATTTTTATATAAATTATTTTTAACATTGTCATAAAAGAATAAGATATATATCAAATTCAAATTTTATTTTAATAAATTTTAATTTAAAACTTTTAAATTTTTTTTTTAAACATCAAAAATAGATCCTTGAAATGATATAAAGGTTATAAAAAGGAAAATTGGGGTAGAAGATAAAACATTTGACTATATAAGAATGGGAAAAAATTAATATTTTCAGATACCTTTTTTGAAAAATAAATTCACAAAAAAATTAAAAAATATTTATTTTAAAATAGGGTAAAGTAAATATAAAGGAAAACTGTGATAATACATAATTGGGTTTCCATATAAAAATGAAATCATTGCCAGGAAAGGTAAATATGGTCATGGAGTGGAAACTATTGATAAATTAATGACATAATTTTGAGAAATAAATTCATAAATGTAAATATTTGAATTGAAAATTTCAATTTAACCAACTATAATATTCATTATAGTACCATAATAGAATTGAAGAAATCATCTTGTAAAAACATATCCAAAAAGTAATCATAATGATTCCGTAATTAATTCGATATTAGAAGAAACCCCTTCAAAGAGTGAAATTGAAATTAATCTTAAAATTACATAAATAAAATATAATTCGAAATTATATTTATCTAGTAGGTAGTATATACACCACATAAGTAAATTAAGTTTCATATAACAAAACATGTTTCAATATAAAAGAAAATTGAGATGAAACACCCTTATGGTAATGGTAAAGTCTAATAGAAAGAACATAAGAGGGTAAAAATGAAATGCTTATTCAAATATCATGAAATGAAAGGTGTTAATTACACTAAAAGGATATACATAAGTGAATACATTATAAAAAAATGGTGGTACACAATATCAAATAGGTTTCATGGAAATAAAAATATCGAGAAATAATCCTTAGTTCGGGTTCTGCTTCATTATGAATGTGCAACTAAAATCATGAATAAAAAAATTAATTTTATTAAAAAAGCTTCTTAAGTACATTTATAATATATATTTCACTTTATATGGACTATTTATCATCATATGTTTTTTATTTGTTAAAAATTGTTTTCTTATGGTAATTACTTGAGGTGGTTAGGTCAATTTGTCTAAAAATTCATTAGTATTTTAACTGTGTTTAATTTTTTATAAAATAGATTCATAATTTTTATAATTATAAATATATATATATATGTATATATTATTAAATTATCATAATATTTATACAATTTATTATAATTACCGAAGATGGACTCAAATCTAGAAAGGCACCTTGTTATGGTCATTTTAGGTTGTTAAGTTTACAATGAATGTTTATTGTTATTATAAATTATATAATATAAAATATTATCTTTAAATAACATTAATAGTGTCATAAATATCATACATATTCATAAAAAAATTCTTATAACCATCCATTAATGGTGGTGATGACAAATGAAATTCATCATTCGTGGAGGCGGTACGCCTCACAGACAAATGATTAACATTTCTATGTCTCAAGGATTAGGGTGGAATGAAGGTATATGATAAATTATCATTTAAGAATAAAAATTAGAATATAGTAAAAATATTTATTCATAAAATCATTCTTTTTTTATCCAAGATATGTTGTGATGAAAAATGAATAGCACTGCTTTATGGATGTCATTGTCCGCAAGTTTACATGATCGACATTGTTTTTTTTCTTAGTGAACAGAAAATATTGAATAATGGTTGATCCATTAATTAAAAAAAATTATATATATTAATAATATATATTTCATTATATTAATTTTCATAGAGAAATTTCGGAAGTGGAACCTTAAGAATAAAAGTCTAAGGAGTCCGAAATTCCAAAGTTGAGAACATAAGATTTCTTATGCAAATATCCTTGTAAATTGATATATTAGGCTAACTAATTGAGAGAAAAATCTTATGAAATTTAAGTATACTTAAAATATTTTTTAAATGGAAGATTTTAAGGATGAAATTATAAGGTATAGTTATAGTATGAAGTGGTGAAAGTGATCTACTTTTATAAGTGAAGAGAGTGGTGATATTGGAAGTACCCATTTTATATTAATAATGGTGTGTCACTATTCAAGGGTAAAAGGATCAAATAGTATAAATTATTATATTTTTGGATTTTTTTTATAATCCACATATCACCCACAAACTTAGAGTCGGGTTTTGTAAATTTTTTAAGTCAATTAGATTTATTAAAAATTATTTTACCCTTTTTAATTTTACCAATGTAATTAACGTTTTAACCTCAAAAATAAATTTTAATGCCTACAATTAAAATTATCATTATTTATTAATTTTTAAATGACTATTTAAAATATTAAAATAATTTTATCCAATAAAATAACTTTTTTTAAATATTCAATTTCATAAATAACATAGAGGATGTGTAAAAATATTTTTATAAAAATATTTTTTTGATTAAAATTTATGTGTAGGTTAAAATAATAAATTTTAAAAAACTATAAGACATTAATTGGTTGATTATAAAAAAAATAAAAGTTTTGTTTTTTTCAAAGTAATCCAAAACCTAATTTTTCCATAAAAATGTTCAATTAATGTAAATGAATCAGGAATGTTTTTAGATAGGACTAAAATGTTGTATTAGTTATAAAAACTAATAATTTGTTTTATAACAATAGAATAATATTTAAATTACATAATTTTACCCCTTAAAAACAAATTTTATTATTTATAATGTTTAATAAATTTTTATGTTTGGGTTTTATAGTAATAAAGTCACAAAATTTATAATTTTGGTAAAAATTGTAATTAAAATCAATTTTTTTTGAAAAATATCAATAATTTAAACTAATGTAATATTTAACTGATTTATATAAAAATAGAGTTAATTTTTTAAAATTTAGTTTCTAAAATATATTAATTTAACTCTTAAATAAAAATCTAAAAATATAGTGAGAACCCTTTTATAAATAATAAACTTTTTAAAATATTAATCATCCTTGAATTTTTTTCCCAAAAATCACTAATTAGATTGGTGTTAATTTTTTCATATTAAAAAAATATGTTATCAATAATATTTTTTTCTTTAAAAAGTCTAATTGAAAAAAAAAACATTATTAAGAATGTAATGATCTTGTTAATTTTATCAATGCATTAGTAAATAAATCATTTTTTCTATAAATTATTTCTGATAAATAAGTAACCTCGTTAATGTTAACATGATTATGTTATCCTAATTTCTTATTATGTATCCCCTAAATATCTCATTGTAAGATCTAATTATAATGTATGCCTTGATAACAGTCATGGGTGGTAATTATGCTAGTATGGATCTCATGGAAATTTCAACGATCTTGGATTTCTATCTCATAGGATTTCACTAATTCCATAATTATTAGATTTAAGCATGGTGTTGGCCTAGAGAAACACCTTGTGAATATACCTCATTTCCAAGTACAAACAAATGAGCTTCATAAGGGAAAAGTTTTCTAATCGATGCCATTTATTTCCATTTTCTTTATAGATTTCAAAATATTTTTAGTTCCTTTTATAGAAACTAATTTTAAGGAAACTATTATAATGGTTTATTATAAAAATTTTAAGTAATAGGGTTTTATTTTAGTTTGGTACTGCTTTTGAAACAAGATATAGAATATAGAAAAAAAATTCAAATTCATAAGATACTACATTCCCCCCTCCATAAATAAATTGTTTCCTTAACATTTTAATTATAACTCAACTAATGAAAATATTTAATAATATATGAAATATATAAAATACTCAATATATAATTTCTAGAGTGATATCAACCCTTCAATGTTTGGAAATATATTTGTTCCTTAGAATAGGATTCCCCCTAATATTGTTTTTTTATTTATCCATTTGATCCAAGTGTTTATCATTATTCAGTATCAAGATCCATATTATATAATTTTTTTCTAAATGGTTTTAAGAATATTATTTTCATTGATTTATTATCATAGGATAATATTAAATATAAATCCATTATTCTAAAAAATAATTTTTCCTCTAAATAGATATAATAAAATCGATTTCCAAAATCACATTAAATTTATCTAAAGGAATGATAATATGACTTGCATTAATCATAATACCATAAACATTTAATAGGGCCCATATACCTTGGATACAATAATGATACCATCATGAGTTTTTTTTCAACAGATAATAGTTGGTAAAAACATACATGATATAAGACATCAGCATACCTACATTGATGAATAACTATAACTTGCACTACTTAATTATCACGAAACACTTTAATAGTAATTATTTTGTAGTCTTTTTCTTATTTCAATGGTATAAAATGTTGTTTCAGTTGATATTCACTTAATTCCTTGTATTAGTGCATTTATTTTTATTGTTCCCAAATTCCTCACATCTAAAACATTGAGTTACTAGTGTATCATTTAGAATAAAATTATTATTCACCATATTTGTATCTGAAATATTCCTTTTTCTACTCAGTTTATTATTGCTTTATACCCACATTTACCATATATATAACATCATTTAAATTCAATTTAGAAAATCCCTTTGGTTCCACTTCCCACTTTTTCTACATAGGGGAAATTGAATGTTATTTACTTAATTATGTTCACCTCTTAAACTACCATGAGACTTAATCCTTATCTTGTATTTTGTGTTTGGTAACACAAATAAGTTCAAAATGTTAATTTGTTTTCATGATATATGGTTTTTTATATTCACAATATTTCATATTGAAACTCTTGTCCTACTGGGTTGATCATTTGGACAATCTCTATATTTTCCTTGGTATCCACATTTAACGTGTTTCCTTCTGGATTTAACCATTACTAAACCCTAAAGTGGTTAATTTGAGTTATTAATAATAAACATATTAAGAGAAATATCAAAAATGAACTTATAAAAAACTAAACCTTCAAATAATTTACTCCTTAAAACAATCACATTAGATTTCAATTCAACCTATATTACTCTTAGTTTAATCTCAGTTTCCTTTGGTTGGGTTCTCTCATACTCCCAAAATTAATTCCATAATATAATAAAACCAATTTAATGGATCATATAGAGAATGTGATTAACTAATGAAATCTTGTGTGGAGTGTTTATCAAAGTGTGCAGTTCTAGTCCCACTCATCATACACCATGTTTGTAACAACCCTAACCCTAGTAGCCAAAATCTTATGGTTACTTTATTACATTATCAATAGATACAAGAAATAGAATCCCAAGGGATCAAGTAGTTTAGTAGTCTTGATAAACTAGATACATGCTTGAATTTCACATTACATTTTAAAATGTAATATAAATTATAGTATTTCCTTTTATAACATTATTATTACCTCCAGAATATACATTCATATTAATCATAGTACACTTCTTGGCATCCTGGGGGTAAAAAATTAAATAGACTATACAAATGATTAATAAAAACATTGGCATAGGTTTATACCAATGGTTTTGAAAAATGATGGCATGGGTATTTAGATTTTTGGGACCTACAACAACGATTTTGGTGAGAACTTAGGTATAGGGTCCTTTTATGGTATTTATACCAATTTTTTTGGCCAAAACATTGGTATAGTTATCACTTATACCATCAATTAGGCTATAAGAATTGGTATAGGTTCATTTTATGGTACCTATATTAATGGTTTTACCAAAACTGTGGGTATATCTATCACCTATACCACTGGTATGGCAAAACTATTGGTATAGGGTCTCTCTATGTTATCTATTCTAGTGGTTTTAGAAAAATTGTTGGTATAGTTCCATTGGTATATCTCTAATTTATAGTAGTGATAACCTAATATGTCCAATTCATTAATCATATGAATAAAAATATAACGTAATCTACATTCCATAGTAATAAATAACAATCCATACTAGAAGAACTAGAATATGAAATTTAAATGATTTACACAGTAACAATGATCATGTAATTCATAGAAATATGGTAAATGGTATCATTAGAGTATATCATCATAAAATATTCATTAAAGGATCATTACATAGATGAAAATACAATTAAAAGATTATGGGAGCATTTCCTGTAGAAAATACACTTTTCATATTGATACCATTTATTTAAAATCTAAAAAATTACAATGTAGATGTTATTAATATTTTCATGACTTATTATACACTCCTTTTACTGATTATATATGAAATGTGCATAATTTTTGGGAAATATTAATGTTTTAATAATAAGTATAATTTTTTAGCATTTTTAGAAGTAGAACAATTGAGTTAGTTTACTATTTTATTTATATCTATCACTCTAATAATTAAAATTATCTGGTTTTTATTTTTTAGAATTCCCTATTCAATTTACCGCATTTCATTATAATATGTAATTGGCCAATTCTTCCATTTGAAGGGTCATATGGACCACACAATAAGACTCACAGAATTTGTGAATAAACTGAACGATCCATAAATCTTGACTTACTGGACTCAATCCAGAAGTTCAAATTCATTAATTCTCCTAAACCAATCGGGAGACAATGTAAGGAGTCTTGGAGAAACTTTTCAAGGCCCAACCCCAAATAAAAGGGGCCCAACTGATTCATTTAAACTCAGTCCACCATTCTGGATGGAAAAAAAAATCAGTACATTATTCATGACATGTATCCTGATATAGTAATCACATCTAGCTGATATTTTTCAGTGTGAAATAGGAGATATAGGCGAATGAATTTGTTGAAGAAATAATTCAGATTTGAAGGAATATTCCTTTTCTAAAATTCATTCACATTTTGGCTATCAAAAAAGCATAGATAGAAATGGACAGATTAACTTTGTATAATCAAACCACCATAACATTTCCTCCATATGTCCAAATGAATCCCAATTTTTAGATAAGTCAGCCAAAATTATTATATAATACTTTGAAGATGGGGATATCTCGATATTAGGCTGTTGGAATAGCCAAATTGGCTATTCAAGTGGAGGGATAGATTGGGAATTCAAACAGTCCACTTCCTAGGGCCATAAATACATCCCCCTCCTCTTCTTCAAATGAGTAGGCATTTCAGAAGAGAGGAGATCATATTGGCATGACCATATACTTTCAAAGGTCTTTAGAGGACCTTCCATACTCAATTTTTCACTTTATATACCCTTCCTTTTCTCTTTGTTTCATTTTACTTTTGTGTTCTTTATTATTGTAATCTTGTAAGTCCTTTTTCTGTAATTTTGTTTTAATGAAAGTTGCTTCATAAATATCTCTAATTCTCATTCACATTCTGTAGTTTCATATTTTTATTCTTAAAATAGTTTAAATATAGTTTAATCCCATTCCCTTCTTATTCTTTCTCATTCAATCTAAAGTTCATTTTTTATTATCATCATCGTTTGTGTGTGTGTTCGATGCACTACTATTTTCTTATCCCTTTCTTTTTATTATCTTATAAATTTATCATCATAATAATTATAACCAAATTACTAATAATTTCAATGTCTGGGTAAGTCACTCATTGGGGTCAGTTATAATTTAAGTATTTTAAGTGATTGAGAGCTTTTTCTCAATGAGTATTCTTTGAATTAACTTTTAGTATGTTGGACTTAACATGTCATGGATTAATGACATATTTTGTTTAACGTATGGACTACATGGATTATTGGAACCATAAATATACTACCACAATCAGGTATTGATTTATATTAGAATCCTAGATAAGTTAATTCTTGGATTAAATACATAACACTTAGGAATTCCAATAAATTTCCATTTGTGACATGGGTGTTAATTTAATGCAATACAAAGAAAGGCTCGAGGATATCACAATATTAACTACCTATTGATGAAATCACCCCAATATTTATCAAATTTTTTAATCAATATTAATCAAACATAATCCATAAATTATTTCATAATCTCTGCAAACAAACCCCCCAAATAAAATACAATCAAATAAAAACAATTGATTATTAAAAAGTATCATCACTGAGGATTCGACCCGAGTGCTACTATACACATTAGTAGAGCACTAGAACCTTGACCGGTCGATAGGCGACAATCAGACACGATTTCAAATGGAATTGTTGTAGTGGATGGTGCTTTATGTATTCAGTAGTTTCTGTTTATTGTTAAAAACCCCAAAAAAACAGAATTTTAAAAAAATTGAAGAAAAAAACACAATGAAAAACCCGCCTTCTCATAAAAAACATAAACTGAAAAAATACAAAGAAAAAACCATCTTCTGATTTCATCCCACATCTCTCTAAATGCCCTGTAACCTCCCAAACAATCCCTCAGATTTGTTTAACCCTAAAATTTAGCAAACACTTCACCAACTTAGGAGAAACATAAGAGATAATCAAATAATTCAAGAACCAGTCCTTGTCCAATCAGTTGAATTAGAAATTTCCAATCCTAGGAAACAAACATTTAAAGAAATTGTTGCCCCTAATATGAACAACCAGTCTCTTGTTATTCAATATCCAAACATAGAAGATGACTTCGAACTCAAATCGAGTTTGATTCATCTTTCCCTCATTTCCACAGGCTAGCCGATGAGGATCCACATCTTAATCTTAAAGAGTTCCAAGTGGTATGATATACCATGAAGCCTTAAGGGGTTTTTGAGGAAAAAATCAAACTTCGAGGATTCCCTTTCTCCCTAACTGACTTCTCCAAGTCATGGCTTTACTACCTCCCTCCTAGTTCCATAACCACATGGAATAACATGGAGTGACTCTTCTTAGAGAAATTATTTCTTGCTTCTCGTACTACTTCTATCTGAATGGAAATAAGTGGTATCCATCAATTCCCAAATTAATCACTCCATGAGTACTGGAAGAGGTTCAAAAAGATTGTTGCAACCTACCCACACCTCCAAATCACTGACCAACTCTTGATCCAATACTTTTATATGGGGTTATTGGATATAGAGAGAACCCTCATTGATGCTGCAAGTGGCAGTTCTCTTGTTGATAAAACTCATGCAGATGCAAGAGATATCATAAGCAACATGGCTGCAAAGACACATCAATTCGATACTCAAGAACATGCTCAAGTAAAACAAGTTTAGGACAATTAATCCATAGATCCGAAAAAGATGACCGAGTGGATGAGTAAACTTGCATGCTTTGTGTGACAACTAGATGTGGCTTCCAAAGCCCCAACCTCATCTTCTTCACAATCAATGTTTCTTGGACCTATCAAAAATCGTGGAATCTGTAATTCTCTAGCTCATCCAACTGACACATTTCCACAACTTCAAGAGGATCAATCTGATTCATCTAGACCAATGGAGCTCAATCCAGCATATGCTCAGCAAAACCCCAACCCTCAACAATCAGTTCAGTTTGTTAGAAACTTCAACCAACCCCATTCGGAGCCCTTATCTTTTATATATAACCCTAACTTGAGATATGGAAATCCCATTTCTCATCCCCCTCAATTACCTCTTCAAAACCCAAACCAATTATAATATGGTCAAAGTGTTGGTAACTTCCAACAACCATTAACTTTTGTTCCTCAACCTCAAATGATGACCTATAAAATTAAAAGAAAAAGAAACTAGAAAAGGAATCTAAATCCATTCCCTCTCCTCCTTCCTTTCCACTTAGGAACCTAATTCTTTTTCCTCAAGCCATTTCTAAGACAAAGAATCCTTTTGAACCCAATCCTAAAATGCTTGACATGTTTAGATGTGTTGAAGTCAACATTCCCCTATTAGATGTCATAAAACAAATCCCTAAGTATGAAAAGTTTAATAAGAAATTGTGCACCCACAAGAGGCAACTTAGGACCTTTGAAAATGTTTCCACCCAACAGTATATTCCCATAAAGTGCAAAGATCTAGGGACCTTTACCGTTCCATGCCAAATTGGAAGTTCCAACTTTGATGATGCACTCATAGACCTAGGAGCCTCAATTAATGTCATGCCCAAATAAATCTTTTACAACCTTGGTCTTGGTCCCTTCCACCCAAGGGATGTTGTCATTCAATTATCCAATCGAATAAAAATCATTCCTTAGGGAATAATTGAGGATGTCCTTGTTCGAGTTAATGATCTTATCTTCCCATCCGATTTATATGTCCTTGACATGGAAGGTGAGATGAACTCTTCTAGATCTCCCTTAATTATAGGAATACCATTCCTATTGATAGTGAGATCCAAAATTGATGTCAATTCAGGCATCTTTTCCATAGAATGTGGTGACCAACTGGTCAAGTTCAACAGTTTCCGATCCATGAGATACCCTACATTATCAATCCATGTTTTTGAGGACACTTATGAGAGTCAATTAAACCTTATTCCATCATGTTCATCATATTCTAATGAGAGAGGATCTTATGAAATTTGAACCATGATTAACCAAGCCATAAATGGTGAAGTTGATGTATACCTCTCATTCATATACTCCATTAATCTAGAGGATCTTGAAAAATCTCTTGAATCCCACATCAACTATGATCTCTATTACTCCACCTTATATAGTATTAAGGAAAATGAATCTAAAGCAACTGAAGTCCCTTCCTCCATTACTTAGTTTTCTATCACACAAATAAAAGATGGGACTAATCTGAAACCTCTTCCTAAACACCTAAAATATGCATTCCTTTTCCATGATCACTCTTATCCTGTCATTATTTCCACTTCACTAACTGAAACTGAGGAGTCCAAACTTGTTAAAGTGTTGGAGGAAAACAAAAAGGTTTTAGGGTGGACCCTAGATGAAATACCAAGAATCAACCCTTCTCATTTCGTGCATCACATCCATCTTGAGGAATCATCCAAACCAATTATAAAACCACAAAGTAGACTCAATCCACTCATCCATGAGGTAGTTAGAGAAGAGATCACCAAGCTTCTTCCACCTGGTAGTATCTACCCAATTTTTGATAGTGAATGGGTTATTCCAATTCAAGTTGTACCTAAGAAGGGTGGGATAACTATTTTCACAAATGAACATGGAGAGGTAGTCACAACTTGAGTGAAGAACAAATGGAGTGTGTGCATTGATTACATAAAAATTGAATGTTGAAACATGAAAATATCGTTAACCTCCTCCATTACTTGATCAAATGCTAGAAATATTATCCAGAAAGTCACATTATTGCTTTCTTGATGGATACACTGGCTACTTCCAAATCCCAATCACACCTCATGACCAAGAAAATACTACTTTCACATGCCCCTTTGGAACATATTCATATAGGAGAATGCTTTTTGGCCTTTGCAATGCTCCTGAAACATTCCAGAGGTGTATGATGAGTATCTTTTTTGAATTCATTGATCACTGTATGGAAGTATTCATGGATGACATTACCATTTATGGTGATTCATTTGAATATTGCTAGAATTCACTCTCTCTAGTCTTCCAAAAGTGTGTCAAGTGTAACCTTGTGTTAAATTTTGAAACATGTCTCTTAATAGTTTCAAATGGGATTTTTCTAGGGCACATAGTTTTATAATATGGTATTGATGTTGATCCTGCCAAAATTAAAGTGATCCAATCACTTCTTGAACCCACTTCTATTCGAGACATTCGTTCATTCCTTGGTCATGCTGGTTTCTATCGGTGATTTGTCTATAACATCGGTAGTATATCCCTACCACTCACTCGGTTTCTCTAAAATGATGTCACTTTCCAATTCAATGAGGTTTGTAAGAGAGCCTTCATTGAACTAAAAATTTATCTTACATCTGCCCTGATAATCCAACCCCAAGATTGGCCCTTTCCCTTTGAATTTATGTGTGATGCTTCTGATAGAGCCATTGGGGTTGTTCTTAGTTAAAGAAGAGAGAAAATTCCTCTTGTCATCTATTATGCCTAAAAAACATTGGATGAAACTCCATCTCACTACAATGTTACTAAAAAGATACTTTTAGCAGTGGTTTTCCATAGATAAATTCTGGCCCTATCTTTTAGGTTCCAAAATCATCATCTTCACAGACTATTCTTCTATAAAGTTTTTACTTAAGAAAAGTGATTCCAAACCAAGTATAATAAGATGGATCCTAATGCTCCATGAGTTTGACCTTGTAATCAAATATAGACCAAGAAAAGAAAACCCTGTGGCTAATCACTTGAGTAGAATTTGTAATTCTTCCCATTTTAAAATAATGGATCTAGAATTTCCAACTGAGCACCTTTCATCTCTCACTCCAAAAATACCATTGTATTCCCCAATTGTAAATTACTTGGTTTCTAGTGTTTTTCCAGAAAATTTTTCAAAAGAATAAAAAATGAAGATGAAAAGTGATTCGAAATTCTATTTTTGGGAAGATAATAAACTTTGGAAAACTAGAGAAGACATGGTAATTAGGAGATGTGTTGATGAAAATGACCATTCTTCCATCTTAGAATTATATCAATCAATGCCTGGTGGTGGCCACTTTGGACCACAAAGGACCACCCGAAAGGTCCTAAACACTGGATTCTTCTGGTTTTCACTCTTCAAGGACAACATGAGTTCTGTCAATCATGTCCCACCTACCATATGTTTGGAACAATTTAATGAGAAATGAAATGCCACAAAATTATTTAATTTTCTGTAAGATCTTCTATGTTTGGGGCATCTATTTCATGGGACTATTCCCCCCTTCCAATGGATTCTCATACATTATTCTTGAGTTTGATTATGTTTCTAGGTGGGTCGAGGCCAAACCCACTAGAAAGGATGATTCACATACTGTTAGGGAGTTCTTAAAGGCACACATATTCCACCAATTTGGAACACCAAGTGCCTTGATAAGTGACTTAGGAACCCATTTTTTGTAATAGAACCAAGGAATCTCTTTTGAAAAAGAATGATGTTGTACATAAAACTTCAACTGCATAACATCCCCAAACAAATGCTATGTCTGAACATTCTAATAGAGAAGTCAAAAGAGTTCTTGAGAGAATTGTAAAACCCACCAGAAAAGACTGGCCTGAAAGTCTTGGTGAAGCACTTGATTGAACTACTTATAAAACACCCATTGGGATGTGAAAACCTGTAATTTTGATTGTGAAAAATCTAGTGAAGAAATACTATTTCAATTGGATGAACTGGAGGAGCTTCGACTTGATTCCTATGAGAATTCCAATATGTAAAAATAAAAGGCTATGGTACTCCATGACAAACACATACTAAAAAAGGTTTTCCTTGAAGGTGAAAATGTATTTCTTTTTAACTCTCAATTTCCACTTCACCCAGGTAAGCTTAATTCTCATTGGGAAGGTCCTTTTATTGTTTCTCATGTTTATCTATTTGGTGCATTGCAAGTCTAAGACCCCTCTTCAAAAAGGTCTTTCACAGTTAATGGACATCGATTAAAGTATCACCATGAGAGGAAATAAAATCCTAGAACAACATCAAATTTCATCATATCCACAGTAGACCCACCACCGGATGGAGACGGCGACCCACCAAATCCAAACCAGGGGCACCTCTTTCCCTTTAACTCTCTATGTCTCTTACTCTATCTAACTCTTTCTTCTTTTTCCCCTCTCTTTCGTTTTTTACCACTTTCATTATCAAACCCTTTTATTAACTCTTTCTCTTTTGTGTGGGTGTGTATTTATAAAAAACTAAAAAAACCTAAAAAACAAAAAAACAAAAAAAAATCACTTAAAAAATATGGAAAAACAAGAGTCATGATTACTCACCTTCAATTTTTAAATTTTGTTCAAACATTTTGGGGAGTCAAAAGACATGGTTTCATCTCAAAAATTTTGTGTTTTCATCATATATTTGGATAAAAAAATTGTGTCAAAACCAATAATATTTTAATGTCCAATTTTTGATTTGGAAAATTATTTTCCCCAACCGTGAGGAACAAAATTAGCTTTCATTCCAAGGATACCTATGGCCATCTTTTCAAAAATTTTGTTTTCCACCCCCATTTGTGAGTCTTGAGTTTGTGGACCTTCAAGCTAAATTTCCTACTTATGTGTGCATTAATATGATAGAGGCATTTTTTGAACCACATGAGAATCACAAAATCCAAATAGCCTCCCATTAACCATAAATTAATCCTCCTTTTGAAAACCCCTTCGAGACTATGAAAACCTTTTCTTTGATATCCACATTACAAGCCCAATACCTTGTCCCAACCAATATCTACATAGATTTACATTGCATTATTTATTGAAATTTAAGTGTGGGGGTAATGAATTTTATTTTCGGTACCCTTTGTTGATTTCACCATGTTATCATATGCTTGAGAGAAATCATCCATTTTGGTGTGGGGAGAGGTTGTCATTTAGTGAGATTTGGGGAATCTAATATACTTTCATTTATGTAATTTTGTCAATGTTATTGACAAGTGTTAAAAAATCAAAAAAAAAAGAACAAAAAAATGGTTTGTGTCTTGGGTAGGTCAAAAATCATTCTTCCTCAACCTTTGATCATGTTATAACTATTATAATTAGTGTCTTGAGGAGATCAATCATGGGTTGGGAAATGAGTGTGAGATCTATTTCAAGTTCAAATTTCTAAACAATACAAAAAAAGTAAAAAATGAACACTTATGTCATTGGTAAAAATTTTGTGGTCTGTAAATATTTCATCTTCTCATCCACTTCAAATTTCCTTCCTCTTTTGTTCCTTATTTAACATTTTCATTCCTTTGTAAATATGTGTTTTAATTTCCTTTCATGTCTCATTTCAAAAAAAAATGTGCATTTCTTTTTCCATGTTGGTGTTTTACCCCCTTTTTTATCTTTTGTATATCATCTTCCTACCGTCCCATAGCCACATAAAACCCCTAAAAATACCTCTTGATTTTTAAGTACTTTAGGATAGGGAGTAGAAGTTGAGAGCTCTTACAACTCTCTGATTTTCACTTTTGGTTGGTGAATGAGTGAAGCTCTATAAATTAATTTTATCATCTTGAGAGTAGTAAGTTTTGTGTGCCACCATTTTCCATTTATAAATTTGAGCATGAAAAAATGAATTGTTTTTGGAACATTGTTTTTGTAAAAAAATTTGGTGGAATTCAATATATATGTGGTGAAATTATCTAAACATCTCCTAAGTGGGGAAAACAAAATTTTAATATTTGTTGGTGAGTGAAAATGATTTTGTAATGTTTTCTATATTTGTTGCACATGAGAATATGAACAAGTCTAATTGTGGGGGAGATGATGTTATTAATATTTTTATGACTTATTATATACTCCCTTTACTAATTTTATATGAAATTTTCATAATTTGTGTGAAATATTAATTTTTTAATACTAAGTATAATTTTGAGCATTTTTAGAAGTAGTCCAATTGAGTCAGTTGACTATTTTATTTATAAATTTCACTCTACTAATAAAATTTATGTGGTTATTGTTTTTTAGTATTTATTATTCCATTTCCCACATATCAGTAGAAGGAATAATTGGCCAATTCTTCCATTTGAAAGGTCATATGGACCACACAAGAAGGCCCACAGAATCTGTGAAGAAACTGGACCATCCATAAAGATTGAATTACTGGGCTCAATCCATATGATCAAATTCATTAATTATCCTCAAAAATTCTGGGGATAATGTAAGGAGTATTTGATAAACTTTTCAAGTCCCAACTCCAAATACAAGTGTCCCAACTGATTCATTTAAACTCAGCCCACCATTCTGGCCGGGAAATCAAATTAGTACAGTATTCATGACATGTCTCCTGATATAGTAATAAAATCAAGCTGATATTTTTTATTATTAAATAGGGGATATATTAATATGACTTTTGTGGAGAAATAATTTGTATTTGAATTCATATTTCTATTAAAAAATCCATTCACATTTTGGCCATTGAAAAATCATAGATAGAAATGGAGAGTTTAACATTGTTTAATAAAACCACCATAACTTTGGCTCTATAATTACAAATGACTCAAAATAAAGATATATGTCATAAAACATTATTATCTACAACTTTTAAGAATAATATATCTCGAGATTAGGCTGTCTGAATAGCCAAATTGGTGATGCAATTGGAGGGAAAGATTCGTAATGCAAACATTCCACTTCCTTGGGCTATAAATATATCCCCTACTCTACATCAAAAGAGTTGGAATTTAAGAAAAGATTATAACATATTAGAATGACCAAAGCCTTTCCAAGGTCTTAGAAGGACCCTACATACTTATTTTTTTACTTGAGATACCCTTCCTCCTCTCTTTGTTTCCTTTTACTTTTTTGTTCTTGATTATTGTAATCTTGTAAGTCTTTTTTTTGTAATTCTGTTTTAATGAAAGTTTATTCTTCAATATCTCTTATTCAAATCTAACATATTTTGTTTAATGTTGATTTTATTAAAATATTTTAAATATAGTTCAATCCCCTTCCCTTATTTTTCTTTCTCATTCAATCTAAAGTTCATTTTTAATTATCATCATCGTCATTTGTGTGTGTGTTCAACGCACCACTCTTTTCTTATCCCTTTATTTTTCTTATCTTCTTAATTTATCATCATAATCATTATAACCAGATTATTAATCATTTCAATGGATGAGTAAATCTCTCATTGGGGTGAGTTATAATTTAGGGATATTGATCTATTGAGATCTTTTTCTCGATGAGTATTCATGGAATTAACATTGTGTATGTTGGACTTAGCATGTCATCGATTAATGAAATATTTTGTTTAACGTATGGATTCCATGGATTATTGGAACCATAAATACACTACCAAAATCAAGTAATAATTAAGATTATAATCCTAGTTAAGTTAAGGCCTGGATTAAATCCTTAACACTTAAGAATTTCAATCAACTTTAACTTCTATCATGGGTGTTAATTTAATGCAATACAAAGCAAGGCCCAAGGATATCATGATCTTAACTACCATTTGATGAACTCACCCCAATATTTATAAAATTGTTAAATCAGTCTTAATAAAACATAATCCATTAATTATTTCAAAATATCTATAAACAAACCCCCCCAAATAGAATACAATAAACTAAAAACAATCAACTATTAAAAAAGTATCATCGTCGAGGATTTGACCTAAGTGTTGTTATACACATAACAGAGCACCGGAACCTTGACTGGTTGATAGACGATAGTCGTCCATGCTTTAAAAAATATTAGAAAACAATTTCTAGCATAAATAAACTTCAAAATGTGTAATGTAAACATCAAGGTAAAGAGTAGTCATGATGGTAGGAAAATTCATTCATGTGGTGTAACTTAAAATAAATATTTTTTTCACACATTCAGTAAAAAGTGCCTCATTCATAAATTCATAATAATATAAATTATAAACCATTTTATAGTAATTCGGGAATGGGTATAAATTAATTTCATGAAACATTAGAGAATATTAAAAACTTTTGTGAAATTTTTTTAAAGCAAATATGGATAGGGAAGAAAAAATTTCCGGATCGAATAGAAAAACAAAGTTGGATTTACTTAAAAACATTCATTCAAAATTTTGAGTACACAGAGAGAGGAAAATTAAAGGAAAATTTTTAATTTCTATAAAAAACTATATGAATATAAAATTTATGGGTTTTAATAATGTAATTTTATATAATTCTCCCAATATAAACTTAAACATAATAAAATATAGAATAAGGATTATATTTTGAAATAAAACCTTACCTCAAGCCCGACTTTCTTTTTATGTGATTTTAACCTTATGTATAATAATCTTAAATTTATTATAATTTTATACCAAAATCATATATATACTTTTAATATCATATATTATCTACTTATATTATTTCAATACATTTATATTAATAATTCCTTATTGAAATCATCATTTTTGGGTGTCAACTTTTTCATTTTTATGTTAGCTTTGGTTCGGTAGTTTTGGTCCTTGTGTATTCCTCATGGTTTCATCATTTATATAATGGTAATCATGATATATATATCATATTTATTCATTATATACATATTAATAATTTTTATTGGAAGGAGGACCAAAAAAATTAATCACATCACTTCGTAGATGTGGTAGTCTATATGTACATACGAGCAACGTTATCATTTTTTAATAGATGGAAGGGTAAGAAGTTAAATGATATATTATATTTCTTAAAACATAATTATTTCAAAAATATCATATATAATAATTATTTCCTTCATAATAACCATCCATGAATGATGGTGATTAAAAATGAAATACATCGCTTTCAGAGTTGGTACTCTGCACGTATACATGAACGATGATTTTGTTTCCCATTTTATAGAGAATTAGATGAATAAAGGTTACATGTAAAAACCTAAAGTTTAAAAATGTTGTTTTTTCTTGAAATAAATATGGGTTATATTATATAGTATTATGAATATACATTACATAAAGAAACTACAATAATTTATTTCATTATTAAAGATCATTACATAAATTAATAATTGAACCCATGAAAATACCAAACATTATAATGGGAAAAATTATATAAATTAATAAAATTATAATGGGAAAATTTGAATCCCTCCAATCTGCTAGAATCATATCCCCCACAAAAAACACTGTAGAAATATAAAAAAATAATAGTAAACCAATCAACATTTTTGAGAATTTAAATATAGAAACATGATAGGAATTTAGTTGAATAATTAATAAAGGAATGGTTCAGTAATTATTGGAGGTAATGTGATCATTAGAATAGTAATTTGACCATTATAATAGTAATCTGACCATTTGAAGTAGTAACCTGACCATTGAGAATAATAACCCGACCGTTAGAATATTAATTTGACCATAAAATAATAAAATTTATTATTTTTATTATTTATCATGATTAATTTAAGTAAATTTTATTTTGAACTTCTATAAAATAAATATCATGATTAAAAACTCAATGAAAATATAAACACATCTTTAATTAACTGTATTTTAAAGTATTTCATAAAAAATCATAATTTTCAAATTTTAAAATTTTAAATAACCTATAATAGAAAATTATTTCGAGAAAATTAATTCAAATTTTAAATTCAAAATTTTTAAATAGTTCAAGGGTGTTTGGTAAATTTTACGAAATATTTCAATTTTTAGGTGAATAGTAAAAATACATTGTTTTTGTAACCAGTGTATTTTAAATTACGTCATTCATGATATAATAATGGCCTAATAAATTCTAAAAAGGTTTTCTAGATAAAAAAATATTTAATTTTATAAATGAGTACCTAAAATATTAAAAAAAATCCAAACCAAAAAATTAATTTCCAAATCTATAGTAAAAAAAATTGTTTTAAAAACATTTTCTTTCATTTTTTCAATTTCTATTTTAATAAACTAGTGAATTATAATTATAAACTGGTTTAATTCCCTAAAACAATTATATTGTATCGATTTTTAATAAATTTTTTCAAAAATATCACTATTACAATGTTTACCTTTGATATAAAAATTTATTCACTATTTTAATCTAAAAACACCCCTCTCCTTAAGTATAAATAACCCTGCTCCCTCCCCTTGGAAAACCACTCCTACCTTTGTTTAAAAAAAGAAAATATACCCAAATCCCATATCTTAATATTTTAATAACCATAAGGTAAATTATAGAGTAACCAACTCCAAGCATCAAGGTAGTTTAGCATTGTACAAGGGAAGAAACACCAAGAAGAGGGTATGTCTTCATCTACCCTTCTTGTATTTCCCTATTCTCATCCACTTTTCATCCATCCCTTTAAAAACCAAATATTATAATATTAATTATACAGTATATTATACTTATATTAGTCATTCCAACCTTCTATAAAAATTATAATTATGATGTATTTATATTTCATACAACTCTTTCATCCCCTTGGGACAATGTTCTGTTAACGCCTGGTTAACCACTAATGCAAAAGATGGAAATTATTTCATTACCAACAACCTTATAGATGGTTATAATAAAAGATTTATGATATATAAATGTATGAATATATATATTTTAATCTTTATTAATGTATTACACTTATGTATAAATTAAATTAAACCAAATATCAAAAGCAAAGAAAAAAGGAAATTTTTATGTTAAACATTATATCCAAATGCTTTAACATTGAAAACATAAATTAAGAAATATAATAAAATGATTATAATTAATAAATAGTAAAAAAATAAATTTATAAAATTATTTTTCTATATTTTAAAAAACTTAAGTATATTATTCAAGAGATGGAAATGTGATTAAATAAAACTGGATTTATGGAAAGGGGGTTCTCAAACCCAAACCCTTTATTTAGTTTTATCTTCTATATCACATTTATTTCAGTATTAATGTTAATCTAATATCCAAAATATTTCCTTTCAATATTATTTATCTTTTATTTTTGGGATATACATTTTTTACCCTTATAAGGTTTTTTATAATCCCTTTAGGATTCTTTTTTTAAAAAATAATTCATACTCCCAAACATCTCTTGAATCCTATTGATTTGTTTCTCATATAAAATAAGAAAATGATCTTTTATAAAAAATTATGATATCTATTATTCATATGGTAATCCTAAATTTAATTTCATGAAGTATGATATGTTAAATATTTTACAAAATCCATTCCTTTACATGGTTTATTTCTTGACTATGATTGTTATACTTCCACGTGGAATATGTGATTATGATCATTCTATGATATGACAAATGGGATTGGAATTATATAGACCGAAAATTCATTGGGTAATTTTATATATCTCGAGTGATAATTTGTATTATTAGTGAACATGACGTTGTCTTTGTTTACAATGATGATGTCATGGTTTATTCACATATGTTATGATTGAACACGATTTTATGTCTTTGTTCACAAATTTTTATGGTGTTTGACCACAATATTATAATGATTCATTATTTTTCATATTATACATTCCATTCATTTATTAAATTTTTCTGTAATTATATTGATGATGATCCTATATTTATGATAAAATGATGTTGATTATGCTCACCCATGATCTATTGATTCATGTCCCTTATTCCTCCCCTTACTGGGATTTTATAATTCCCCTCTATTTGATGTATATCCTTAGGTGACTACATGTACTATAGAGAATTCACGAGTTTTAGAAAGACAATAATAGTAATTTAAATAGTTTTTAAATTTTATTATTTACAATTTATGTATAAACCTTATTTTCCAAAGACAGTAAACCTTTATATCTTATATCATTTCTCTCTTATGTTATTTATTTTAAAAATAATGTAATAGTCATGTATAGAAAATTTGGGTCGCTATAGTTGGTATCATAATATAGTTTAATCAATTTTTGAATTATGATTAAGAAACATTATTGAAAACCATAATTATAACTCTATATATCATTAAACATCCTAGAATATTCATTTTAGAAAAAGTAAAAACATAGGGATCCTATACGATATACCTTTAGAGTTAATTTTCACATAATAATAAATAATTTATTCATGATTTATTGACTGAATTTTATTCAAACTTTTTCTATTTGATAAAATGGATGGAATAAGGAGAAATTAGACCAATGATATATAATTTGTACTATGCAATTATTATAATAATGATATCCCCAATTCCATGGGAGGTGGAGTTCAAAACTTCATGTTGGTGCTTACCTAGTTGTCTCAGTCTATGAATAAGAACATAAACCATGTGGAACATCCACCTTCACCCATGAAGGAGAAACTAGCTATCAAGTCTTATATATATAAAAAAAACAATTTTTAGTGGATCTTCAGATCCACTTTTCACAAAATAGTGGGTTGACTCAATGGAGAAGATCTTCTCTTTTCTCTACTATTATATGAAGGAGAAGGTTCCTCTATTAATATATCATTTTGATAATGAATCTAATCAATAGTTCGTTTTGATAAATAATACTAATTTAATAGATAAAATTAAATATATTAGGTTGTAAGACATTATGATAACAATTCATAATAAGTATTTCCCTAAAAATATTCAAACAAATATGGAGATATAATCATTAGAGATTACGTAGAAGGAAAAAGAATCTATTATTTATTATGAGGAAAACATCACAATGATTTCCAAATATGCCTTAGGATTTATTATCAACAATGATAGAAAAGTAAATTTATTCTTTAGTGGTTTAAAACCACTCCTTCCGAAGGATATATATATAAGGGTTTGGGAGTTATTAAGATATAGTTAAATGTGATCTCAAAGTAGAGATGGAGAATGGATAATAGTCCAATGATTATGAAGATAATAAGAAAATTATTTAGTTTCAAGCTAGTGGGTCAAATAAAAAATGATGAAGGAGGATATAACCACCCGCAAGTCAAAAATTTGGAAAAAATCATCAAGGTAATTTCCTCAAAGGGACTGAGAAATGATTCAACTGTGGGAGATATGTCCACTAAGCTCATGAATGTCAAAGAGACATGAAGAATGCATCCAACATGATCGAGGAAAGGAAGTCACCTCATAATAAAACACCTAAGGTTCGATGATTGAAATATAGGGTGAAAGGGAACTATCCAATCCAGTTTACTAAACCATAGGTCCTTGAGGGTAGTCGACATCAGTAACCACAAAATCTATAGGATAAAGGGAAATATTATTCCACCACTACTTCTGATGTGTAGTGTGAAAATTAATTCAAACATGGTGAACTTCCTATTCATTCATTAATATAAAAAAGTTTTATTTGATTGTAGTTATACACATTCATATATATCCTATTTGTTTTCTAGAACTATTTAATTGAAGCCCTGATGCCTTTAGGTAGAGATATCTATAAAAATAATTTTTGGTTCGATCATTTCAACCCAAGTATTGGAATATTCTCCTATATGAATATTTGGGAGGATTATTCCATGAAATATTTTAAACCTTCCCTTGCTGGAATCTGATGCAATAATAGGAATTTATTGTCTCTTATTATATAGATCAAACATCAACTATCAGGAATAGAAAATCTCCTTTCATATTTTGATCCACCACATGCTCCTGTAAAAAAGAAAGAAATATTATGAATCTTTTATAAAGAATCCCTCAATGGTGTGGATGATGATAACCTATAGAGAAAAATACTTTTCCCAAATGGATTATTCATAAGAAAGAATCAACCTATAAATAATTCTTATATTTAGGGAATACACTGATATATTTCCTAATTATTTTCTTGAATTTCCACCAGTTTGTGAGGTAGAGCTCTCAATAGAGCTCATACCTAGAGAAACTCCTATCTTAAAATTCTCCTATAAGATGGACCCTATCGAAATGAAAGAGCAAAATAAGCAGTTGTAAAAGAATTTAGAAAAATTGTTTATACACCCTAGTGCATCTTATTGGGGTGCACCAGTACTCTGTGTAAAGAAAAAAGATTAATCAATGCAATTAGGTATTGACTACTAGGAGCTTAATAAGATCACCATAAATAACTTATATCCCCTTAAAAGGATTGATGAATTGTTTGATAAACTAATAGTATCTTAGTACTTCTCAAAAGTTGATCTTAATTTTTGGATATCATCATATGAAGGTAAAGAATAAAGATATTCTGAAGTAAACCTTCCATATAAGGTATAGACATTATGAGTTCATAATAATGCCCTTAAGAGTAACTAATTACACTATAATATTCATATATTTGATGAATATAGTATTTAGGGACTTCCTCCACAAACTTTTGGTAGTGTTTATCAATGATAATCTCATTTAATCGAAGGGAAATGAGGATCATGAAGAGACTCTAATGATTTTACTAGATATATTAAGAAAAAAGAAAATGTATTCTTATTTTAGAAAGTGTGATTTATGGATATATCAAGTCACATTATTGGGGCGTATGATCACAAGTGGGGTGGATTTATGTAGACCCTTTAAAGAGAAAGTAAATTGAGGAATATCCTAGACATATTAGTGTCCCTAAAATATGTAGTTGTCTTGTATTAGCATGGTACTACCGGTATTTTATAAGAAATGTCTCACAATTTTCTATCCCAATAACTAAGTTAACATGGTAATGAGTAAAATATGTCTGGATGAAAGAATGTTAGGAAATATTTAAGGAGATTAAGAATAGGTCAATCACTTCCCCTTCACTCACACTTCCATAAAGTGGAGAAGGATGTGTGATATAAAGTGATGTTTCAAAGAAAATACTGGGTTTTTTACTCATGAATAATAAATAAGTGATAGTATACACCACACAAAAACTGAAGATCCATGATCATAACTACCTAACACATGATATAGTGTAAGCCATTGTGATCTTTAACTTGATGATTTAGAGAAACTAACTATATGGAGAGCAGTGTGACATGTATACTGATCACCAGACTCTAAAGTATATATTCTTATAGAAGTAACCCAACATACTTTAGTGATAATGGTTAGAGTTGATCAAGGACTATGATTTCCCTATTTACTACCATCCATGAAAGGTAAATAAGGTAGCTGATTCTTTTATAAGAAAATAACTTTTTACTCTATCCATGGAGTGGATTGAGAAAGACCCTAAATTTATGGATATTCAAAGGATGGGTCTAGAAATCATAATGGAATGGAATAAATCCTACCTTTACCAAATTATTTCCAAACCATATATCAAGTAGAAGATCAAGGATGAATAAATGGATGATCTAAAGATTCAACAAAGGGTGAAAGTAGTAAATGAAGGGAATCTTTTTGAATTTCATATTGATTATTATGGTTTGATTTGATTTCAAACTAAAATTCATGTGCCTTCATCACCTGAGATAAAAACATCTATTGGATAAAGAACATAACTCATCATTCTCCATCCATCTTAGAAGTACTAAGATGTACCAAGATGCCCAATAATATATGAAAGAACTTGTTGAGGTACAACATTAAGAAAGAGATCATTGAGTACACCTCAAAGTGATTCGAATGTAAATATATTTAAGTAAAGTGATATAAGTCTTAGGGGATTATACAACCATTTCCTATAGCCTTGTAGAAATGGGATAACATTACCATAGACTTTTTCACTAGTATCCCGATGAAATATACTGGGAGAAATTTAGTATGGGTGGTTGTGGATAGACTCACCAAGGTTTCCCACATCATTACTATTTAGGAAGATTTATCTCTTAAAAACATTCCAAGATATATGTAAAAGAAGTGGTGGGGCTACATGGGTTACCACTTTTTATCATCTTTGATCATGAACCAAGGTTCACTTCTAAATTCCATAAAAATTTTCAACATTCTCTTAATATTGAATTGAATTTAATCATACCCTATAACTCTCAAACTAATAAACAATTTGAAAATAGTATTCTAAAACTGAAGGACATATTGAGATCATTTTTAATGGAATTTAATGTAGGGTGGGATCAGCATCTCCCATTAGTTGAGTTATCATACAAAAATATCTTCCAATCTAGTATTCAAATAGATCTAAATAAATATATCTATGGGAAGAGATATCAAACTCCAACTTGATGGGACATAGTTGGTGAATGGAATCTATTTGGACCTAATCTTGTGTAAGATTTGACAGAGATGGTTCAAGCTATCCAATAGTATATAAAAGCTACTCGGAGTCAGTAGAATATCTATGCTAACAACCATCAAAGGGACTTGGAATTTTAAGTTGGCGAAACTTTTTTCCTTAAAATATCACCATGAAAGAGAGCCATGAACATTGGAAAGATATGTAATCTTATCTCTAGGTACATTGGCCCCTTTTATATCCTTGGTCTCATAGGATCAGTTACCTATCTGCTTTTACTTCTACCAAATATGTCTCAAGTTCATGATGTGGTCCATGTGTCTCTCCTGAGGAAGTACATACCAGATCCCTCACATATACTGAATCCTGAGGTCGTACAATTAGAGAATGAACTCTCTTTTTAGGAGTATCTAGTGAAGATATTATACTATATATAAAATGTATTATGCATCAAGAAAAACACACCTTCTGAACGTGTTGTGGTGGAACCATTAATATGAAGAGGCGATATAGGAAGTAGACGAAACAATAAAATAGAAGTACCCTCACCTATTCTCAAAAAAGAATATGAGTTGAAATTTTTAGGATGTAATTTCTAAATGGGTAAATAATGTAAAAACCCGGAGTTTATATATGATATTTTTTTATAAATAAATGTGTGGTATATGTTATAGTATTATGCACATATATTACATAAAGAAACTGCCAAATATTTATTTCATTATTAAGGATCATTAAATTAATAAAAAACTAAACCAATAAAAATTCCAAACATTACAATGGTACAAGAAATAAAAAATAATAATATTAGAATATAATATTTTGGATCTTCCCAATTTTCTAAAATCATCGCCCCACGACCAACATTATAAAAAAGGAACACAATAATAGAAAATCAATCGACATTTTAGAAAATGGAAATATAGAACCTTGATATGAATTTAATTTGATGATTAATAAATTAATTAATTAGTATTTATATAAGTTAATATGGATTTTGGAATAGAAATGTGATTATTGAAATAATAGTCTGACCATTGGGAATAGTAACCTGGATATTGTGAATAGTAATACATCCTCAAAATATAAAATTTCATATTAATAATATTTATCATGAGTAATTAAAGTATATTTAAATATTATACGTCAATAAAATAAATATCACGATTAAAAATCCAAATAAAATATATAAAAATTAATATACTGTATTTTTAGGTATTTTATAAAAACTAATAATTACTTAAAATAAAACTTTAAATATCCTATTTTAGGAAATTATTTTGATATAATTAATTCCATTTTTTAAATCATCACTTCAAGATTTTCCAAGGGTGATTTTTTTTAGAAATGCTTTAATTTTCAGTGAATAGTAAAAATACATTATTTTCATAATCGATGTATTTTAAATTACATCATTATTGTTGTAATAATTAACTAATAAGTTATCGAAATGGTATCTCGACTAAACATATTTAATTTTAAAAATGGTTCATTAAAATACCACAAACATGTTTTCCAAACATAAAAAATTACTTCCAAAAGTCTAAAGTCCAAAGTTTTCTTTTAAAAAACTATTTCTTTCATTTTTCTTATTTCCTTTTTACTAAACTACTGAATTATAATTTTAATATGGTTAAAAATCATAAAACCATTAAATTTTATTTATATTTGATTCATTATGTCAAAAATACTACTATTACAATCTTTACCTTTGATATATTAATTTATTCAAAATTTTATTCTAAAAATAGCCCTATCCTCATGTATAAATAACCCATCTCCCTCCCCTTGGAGAATAACACCTCCCTTACTTTACAAGACCAAAAAAATCCAATATCCCCTTAATTAAGACTCTTAATATAATTTGGTATGTTTTAGAGTAACCTACTCTAAGCATCATGGTATCTCAGTGTAATACAAGAGAAGCAACACCAAGAAGAGGGTATATTTTCATTAACTCTTGTTTGTGTTTTCCTCTTATCTTCCTCATTTTCTCTATAACTTAAAAATAATATTTAACATTAATTATAAAATATGTTAAATTTATAATAATAATTTCAAAATACTATGAAAATTATATTTAGAACATATTTATATTTCATACATATCTTTCAACCCCTTGGGATAATGTTCGATTAAAAGTCGGTTAAGCGCCAACGAAGAAATTTCCAATTATTTCCTTGTCACTAAACTTATGTTTGGTTATAATAAATTATTCATGATATATTAATATATAAATAATTGTATTTTAAACTTCTGGAATTGATTCAAATTATGTATAAATTACTTTGAGAAAAATGTAAAATCGGAGAAAAATGGAAAATTTCTAAAGAAAACATGATATCAAATTGATTAAAATTCAATAATAGAAATAAATAAATATAATAAAAATATTATAATATATAAATAGTGAAAAAATGTTTCAATTTTTTAGTAAACCTAATTTTATTATTTAGGAGGCCTAAAGGTGATGAAATAAAGCGGGATTTAAGGTAAGGGGTTTCTCAGATCCAAACTCTTTCTTTGAGGTTATCTTCTATTTGACATTGATTTTAGTATTAATGTTACTATAATATCCATAAAATTCCATTTCAATATTTTTCTATTTTCTTTTGGGGATATACATGTTTCTACACTTTTATTATTTCTTTTAATCCATTTACATTGTTATTTTCAAAAAGACTTCAATTTTGAAAACATATCTTGAATCATCTTGATTTGTTTCTCCTTAAAATAAAGAAATAATCTTTTATTCCAATGTACGATCCCCCTTAGTCATTTTGGAATCCTAATATTCATTTCATGAATTATCATATTTAAAATATTTTACAAAACCCATTATTTTCCATGGGTTAGTTCATAACTACAATTGTTATCCTTCTGTTTGGCATGTATGATTATGAGCATTTTATGATGTAATGGGAGGGCCCAGAATTATATAGCCCTCCAATGCATTGGGTAATGTGATATATATCCTTAGATAAAGTTTATTATTAATAAAAATGATTTTATCTTTGTTCACTATGATCATGTCACAATTTATGCATATATGTTATGCGTGAACATGATGCTGAATTTCTTCATAACTAAGAATGGTATTTAACCACTATGTCATGATGTTTCATTATTATGAATATTCCACATTCCATGAATTTATCAAATTTTTAACTCATGATTTTTATGATGATATCATGATTTTTATATGATAATATTTATTATTCTCACCCATGTACTATTGATTCATGTCCATTGTTCCTCCCCTTACTCGGCTTCTAACTCACCCATTTCATTGAGGTATATCCTTAGGTGAATACATGTAATAAAGAGGGAATGATAGTTTTATAAGGACAAAGAATAATAATTTAATTAATTTTTAAGTTTTATTATGAACAATTTATGTATAATCCTAACTTTACCAATACACTAAATCATTGAATCTATGATTGTTTTGATATTATATTATTTATCTTAAAAATAATATAATAGTCATGTAGGAAAATTTGAGTCCCTATATGATATCATAGACATAATAAAATCTCAAAATATGGTAAATAATTATATTTCTATATAATCATGGTTAACATATAATTTAATGTGGTATAAGAAGAAATAAAAGGAAAACACATGGTTAAGAGTTATTTTTATTCTTTGGGAAAACTCCTTTGGCTTACGCATTAATCCCTCTAAGGTTGGTATTTTGATCAAAACAAGACCACTTGATCATGGATAGGGATGTTAGGAAGGTATATGGGTACGTATTATCCAGTATATTAGGAAATTTAAATTTTAGGAAGATAGGATAGTTGGAATCCTTATACAAGGGAGGGATAAGACACACTTTGAATTTTTTAAAAGATTAAAATATATTAATGTCTTACTCAAGTTATGTGGCTCCATATTGAAATAGTTTAAAAGGTATGAAGATATAAGATGAAAATATAGATATAAAATAGTTTTTAAACAATTTTTTAATAAATTTTAACACTTATATTTTTACTTTAATCCCCCACACCCGGTAATCCATTTAAACATTTACAGTAGTAATGATTTTTTACCTCGATTACTATTCATAATGACAAAAAATGAAAGTGGTCTCATTAAAAATTTGGAAATAATTATTGAAATTATGGATTAAATTTTAAAAAATTTAATTTCTATAAATTTAATATTTAAATTCAAATTCAAACCCACAAAACGTGTTGGAAAACAGTTTTTTGACAAATGTGTTTTTAAACCCAAAAATAAACTTATAAACAAATTAAGTATAATGATGACTCAAATATGATTAATTAGATTAGTTATACTTAAATTATATTTATTTCAATAAATGGTAAAATTAATAATATAATGATACTTTTGAATTGGTTGATATAATGGAAAAATAACGGTTTTATAAAAAAACATTATTTTTCACTATTCACTTAAAATAATTTTTTTCCTAAAAATAAACAAAAATTAACTATAATAGGATATTTACATTATTATTTAAAAAAAATATTCATTTCCTCAAATAATATTTCTAAAACTTGTAGAAATTTTTTATAATATTCACATAAAAAATACAATAATAATCTTTTTGGAAGAAAACATATTTCCAAAGCATAAAATGACTTTACTAAAAGTTTGTTACTTATTTATTATTCATTAATCAATAAATTTTCATTATTTGAAACCTTTATACATTTTTTAAATAATTTTTTTACTATTCATAATTTAAAATTTAAATTTATGTTATAATTGTCAAATTTATAGAATATCATAGTTCGCTTAAAGCTCAATGTTGCGTGTTAAGAAAGCTATTGAGATTAATATTATTTTTAACTAAATTTATATGGTTTTATAGAGTGAATATTGAGTTAATGATCAGAAAATATTGTTTTAGGGTGATTTCCATTTAGTGAAAATGTTCCAATATTGTATCACTTTCTAATATCCAGACAGGGATGTAATTGCTAAGAAACCACATAATCTCCACTTTATAAAAAATTCAGGATGTTATTGTATACTTAGTCTTATCCCTAGGTTTTTCATTATATTTATTTCATCCTAATCCCAAAAATAATTATACTAAATCTCAAAAAATAACCAATCTCTACTCTAAAACCAACTAAATCACCTCAGACCCAAACTTTCGAATTTGGTGCTAAAAACACGTTCTTTAAACACTATATTTGAAACAAAGTTGGATGAAACCAATATTTATTTTACAATATTTTATTAAGTTAAAAATTACATCTCAAAAATAATAACTAAATCCAAGTAAATTAATGTTTAGTTTCTTTAGGTTCAGTTGCATAAGGAACGTATATTATGATACTTATGAACATTTCTCCATAATTGATCCACACTAGACTCCCTTCTAGACGTCTCAAAATTTATAATCATATTCATAACCAGGGGAATATAAAAATAAGAAAGGGGTGAACTCATATTATAATTAGGAAAAAACTCATCAATATGTAGTCAAACTTTAGATTATAAGCATAAGATAAAACATGAGTAGGGGAGAAATATCTTATTATGAAGAACATGGAACAATAATAGTTCTCTATAAGTCAAGATAGAAGGAAATGTAATCTAAATTTAATAATCATGTAAAATAAAAAAGGAGTGTAAATTAATAAACATGATCCATTGGATGTAATCATAGGCATCAAACATAGAAAAATGGCATGTCACTGAATCATAATATAGCAAGGAATTATATAAAAACATAATCACTGAAAAAAATTATATTATTAAAAAATCCGATTATGGACACCCTTTTATATTGTAAAAAATCTAAGAATTTACACACTTTACATTATAAAAAAATCAAGCATTTCCACATTTAATTTTTTGAACAAATCTAAGTATGCCCACCCTTTTTGTTTTATACAAATAAAATCATGTCCTTTCCCCATTATCTCTAGTGGTATAAAACCATAACCAATACAATAGAGGATGGTATTGGACCCCATGCATCTTAATCCTTACATATTTTTTCCATAAGACATAAATAATTCAACATATCATGAAAACCCATGGAAATAAAATAAATTTTATTCATCACATAACAAAAAACCCATGGAAATAAATATGGGTTTCCCAATATTTCTAGATTGTATCACAAAAATTGACCTCAAGACTATAAACAAATAAAAACCAAATTCAATCACCCAAAAATATTTTTTCATAAGAAAATTTATAAGGTGATAATGAAAAATAATTATAAAGTAAATAAATCATTTACAGATAAAAATTAAAATGGGATAAAAATAATAAGTGAGTTTTTTCTAGAAAACGTTTTAAACATTATCAAAATAGAAGAAGTTACAGATCACATTCAAATGTCATTTTAAAAAACATGAAGTGAAAACATTTAAAAGTATTTATCTTTAATAATAAAATTCAAAAATATATCCTTGAAAGTTATAAATATAACCAAAAGGACATGTGTGGTGGAATATAGATCATTTTATTATAAAAGTATTAAAACCCTTTTTAATATTTTCAAATGAATTTTTTGAAAAACAACATCATAAAAAGAGTAAAAAAATTCATTTTTTTAAGGAGGAGAAGGGAAATATCAAGGTAAATTGAGATAACCCATAATTGGTTTTCCACATAAAAAGGGAAACATTATAGGGAAAAGGAAATATAGACAATGAGGGGAAAATTTCGTTAAAGTAAAAGGGAATTATTCTAAAAAATATATTTGATTTTGAGAAAGAAATTCATTAATATAATTATTTGAATTATAAAAGTCACATTCTTTAAATATATAAGTTATTATAGTATGCTCATAGAAAAAAAGAAACCATGTTTTAAAACCACAACCAAAAATTCTTCATAATGAATCAAGAAAATAAGTTGAGTCAAGGATAAACCCCATGAAAGAGAGGAATTGAAATTGAACTTTAGTTTCCATTAATAAAATATAATTCATAATGTCATGTATCAAATAGGTTTTATACATATAGTATAAAAAGTGTATATTTTTTACTAAAAGGGGTGAATTGTATTTTATAAAAATAAAAATTATAATGTTTCCAAACTCTAGGAATTTTATCATAAAAATATTCATTCTAAAACATTATAATCAAAGTAAGAAAAGTTTATAACAAAATATGTAAAACTTTTATTATAAATGGAAATTTTGAATAATGACTTGTAAAAAAGTGATAAAAATATTTATAAAATGAGTGATAAAACATAAAAATAACATTATCGCCATTATTATAAACATTAACCTTTATTTTTAAGGAAGATAATAACCTTGACATAGGGTATCCACAATATTTACCCTATAGTTGGATTATCTCACCTATCCATGAAAGTCCTCAATCATAAAAATTAGAAACAACTTTTTTCCCTTTTCCTTGGGAACCCTTGATCAGAATATTGGGATATATTTTTTCTTCCTTAATAAATAAAGTCTTTGATCAAACCATATCGGACACAACAACTACCTAAGAAAAAGTTCTTAAAGAATTTACAATAATCCTCAGAATTTGTTTCCTTAAGAGAAAGAATATATAAATAATATAATGAAGTGATCTCTCATCCGTCCAAAATTATTTGAAAAACATCCATGAAAAAATACCTTATAAATTTTTACTTTTATTATTAGAAAGAGTTTCAATAGATTAGGAAAAAAATCAATTTTTCTTTGAAAGTTTCTTCATGATCTCCTTAATATTTTTAATATCATCTGCATTCCACTTAACATCATCCTAATTATTCAGAGAGTCATCAAATAAATTATCTGTATTTTCTACTTCATTTTATAAAATTCAATATTTTTCCCCTATTTATAAATATCATCATCTTTCTGCATCATGATAGATTTGAGATTATCAATTATCCTCATACTTTCAAAAAATTCAATATTAATACTGGTGGAAAACTTTGAATCTAACTTTTTGGATATTTCAATTTCATCCACTTATTCATAAAAAAGCATGATATCAACTTGTTTTTTATTTATCCACTTGATAATACTTTTTTAATTTCTTGACTTCATTTTATATTTTACTTAAAATTCCATAAACTCATCTTCATTTTGAATAACTATTTCAAAAAGTTGCATTAAGGAACTTGATTTTTCCAACATATCTAATTTTTAATGGATATAATTGCAATGATCTTAAATGTCTAGAAAAAATATTCAAAATTCCTTCAATCCAATTAATAACTTTTTTAAAATAGTTTATTTTAATTTTAATTCTTTTGATTCTTGTACTTAGATCAAAGTTAGTAGAATCACTTGACACATCTATTGTTATATGTGGTGCTGGTCTAGAAGTTCTAACTTATTCTATTAAAAAAAATTATGATTCTAAAATATCTATTGCATTAAATTATTCATAGGATGTAGTTTTTTATGATTATTTTTCTTTATATTATTTCAAATTTCCCACAAAGGATTCTTCTTTGTTCAGATCATTAAGAGAAACAACTTTTACAAACTAAAAGGATAAAGAAGTTAAAGCTTTGTCTGATATCTCTTCTATATCCAGATGATTTTTTAACACTTCAACAACTTGTGACTTCTTCTTAGATTTTATCTTAACTGTTATTCCATACATTTCATTGGGATGAGCTGATTCTTTATTTCTTTCATTAAATTCTTCAATAACTTTTTTCACATCAGATTGAATATCCTCATCCTTATTTTCATCTAACAAGACTTATTTCCCTTTGTCCTTCCAGATAAACTCATGAATATTGGTAACTTCTTCTAGTTGAGACAAAATGGGCATAAGAGGATTAGATAGAGAAGTAGCTTCCTTGGTTTCAACTTTAATTCATGAATGAATTTTTTCAATTCCTTTTAATAAGTCTCTTTCAAAAAAAATTATTTTTTTTATTCTTATTTATTTTAATTATATTATTCTCTTAAGTGTTCATAATATTTTTCCTTTAAATCCTTAGATACAATAGTATCTAAACCAAAATAAGGACTATCATCTTTCTTTTCTCTCTTATTTTTAATAAACGCTGAAAAATATTCTCGAGACTATGTTTTTTATTTCTTTCTTGGCATTATAGGTGATTTTTCATTAGATTTTAGTTTCTATAAAACTTTTTCTTTGAGTTTTTCAACTTCACCAATGGATATATATTTTTCTATTTTTTTCAACAAAAAATTTCATAGAAGTAATAAATACAATCTTCATTTTGTTTATAGTTTCTTCTCTAAAATGAAAATTATTTTCTATAATTATAACTGGATCATTAATAATTCATTATACCCCCATAATTTTTACCAAAACTTAGTTAATAAACCTCAAATAAAGAATAATTTTGAACTTCAGTTTCCCATTCTTAACTACACCAACATAACTGATAAAAACTTTACTAAGTTAAACATTTTATTTTTTCACAGGGAATCCATTACATATATATCCTAAAATTTCATAATATCAGTATCACATTTTCTCAATATAAGAAATTTGTAAATCAGTAATGAAATTATTTTTATATCATGTGATAGATGATATATTTTCATCATTATATCAGATAAGTAAAACAATGATTTTTTATATAATATTTATTAAAAATATCATGTTTTTAGGAATTTTATGGGTGGAAAAGTTGGATTCTCCATATAATGGGATATCAACCAATTTAGGCACTTTTTGTATCTTAAGGCTATATGATTTCCCAAAAAATAGTAAAGTTAAACTTCTGGATAACATTTACATCATTAAACATAGCTGACATATAGAATTCTCTCATAATATATTGATAATGTAAATCAAAATCTTCTTTTGAAATACATAGAGATTCCCAACATTGAAAAATGATTTCTGAATTCAATAAGAAATCATATTTTGTCTACCAATTCCTTCCTATCAACCTTTCCTTAAAAGATTCTATGTTATAAAAATCATCAGAAGATTCCATGAGATATAGTTAGATAAAATTTGAAGCCTAATGGATGATATTAAATCGGTATGGTGAGAGATATCCTTAGATATTAGGTGGTAAAAGAGAAGTGGTGGCCCACTATCACTCTTTATAGACATGAAGAGAGAGATAGAACATCTTATTCAGATAAACCATCTAGGAATCAACCCCTTATAATGATCAATGAATGATAATGTTTCTCCAAATAAAAAAAACACATGCACTCTTGATGTTTTGTAACATTTGATATAAATTTTATTGAAAAAAAATATTTGTTCTGATGAATCTCAAATGTTTGTAACAAATTTATAATGATAAAAATCTTATATAAAATATAAAAAACAAAAAATCATAATAAAAATAGATTAAAAAATTATAAAAAATATATAAAATTCACCTCTCCTAGAATTGTTTTATAAAGTTTCTTATGAATGTTTCTCCAATGGTATAAAATTATTGGTTTTTATAAGAAAACATAGAGAAAGAGTATATCTGATAAAATTTCAAATGAATCATCGTTCGATGAAAAATTTATGAAGTTTCAAAAAAATCATTGTATAGAAAAAATTTAATAAAACATTGTCTGAAATGTTTTTAAGAAATAATTGTATTGAATAATTTTAAGAAAACATTTTCCGAAATTTCTTTCAGAAGACTTAGGAACAAATTTTCATAACATAGAAAAAATTCCCCCCCCCCCTTAAAATATTTATTTACTATAAATAGTTAGGAATAAAATTAGATAAATTATACTTTTATGTTGACCATTTAATTATTTTTCTTAATATATTCGAATCTATCAGAATTGATGACTTTTGTAATAATATCGGAAACATTCTCTTAAATTTCAATTAATTTTAAAATGATATCTCATTTTTTTTGTGATCCTGAAGTAAATGGTGTATAATATATATTTTCTTGTCTTATGAGTGATTTTTTGTGTTTTTACTTAGAGTTATGGAACATGTGTTATCTCAAAAAATAGAATTTTTACTAAAACTTATACCAAAGTCTTTGAGTTTTGTATTGAATCCACAACACCTGAGTATAAAAATATAGAATTTTTATATATTAAACTTATAAAGGTAGTATATAAGGTATTATATATTGAGAGTTTATACATTCTCATGACTATCAGAAGAAAGAATAAATTTACCTTATAATCTTTGAGTAGTACATTTATCATTCCTAATGTCCATAAGATATCCTACATCACAGAGTTGACTTATTCTAATGAGGTTGTTCTTAACTTATATAAAAATAAAACATTATAAATTATGGATTCAACAATAAATTCTATATCACCAATACCATATATTTATCTTTGATAATTATCTCTAAAAGTGACTTGTCCACCTATCATCTTAACTATATTCTGGAAAAACTTATTATTCCCATTAATATATATATATATATATAATCTATTATCCAGGTATGGTATATTTTTATTTCTCAAACTTATATTTTCAACCTGAAATTAGAAAATTAATTTTGTGGTACCCCAAATTTCTTGGGTCGAGAATTATTAGAAAAAATAACTTCTCACATCCATATTTTACCAACTCTTTTCTAGTGTATGGATACTAATTATTTAGAAATATATTCATTATGAAAACCAAATGAATGTTCCTTGTTTGGAGAACATTTATTCTTCTAGTGTCTACCTCTATTACATATAGTATATAAGGGAGCACATTTGGAACAATGTTTTTAATTTAAAAACAAATAATAAGTAAAACAAATTCCATAAGTATTTATATGAGGTTTCAAATAACTATACATTTTATCAAAAGTTTCTTTTTCTAAGGTAAAACTTGATATAGTTTTTTTAATTGAATTGTTTTATAATTTAGTTATACAACTAAATTTGGATCTAATTTAGTTGAAGAATAATTATACTACTGATCTAAATCTATAGTCAGATATGAAATTTAATTGGAATTTTTTTAAATTATATAATTTGTGTTGGAATGTTCTACATGGGCACTTTCAGAGTTTATCAAAACTTTATAAATTTATTTTTCTAGAAAAGTATCATATCTAAATACCTCTCCAGAACATGGTAATGTATCCTCATATTTATATGTAATATATTTTTTTTATCAAAAGAAGTATTTTGTTCATAATCTGAATCTTTATAGTTTGCATTTAAGGTTAATTTGGTTAAGCATTTAAATATACCTTATCCATAAATCATTTTTTGGTCTTCAAAATATCAATATATTAACCCATAAAATTTTAATTATAACTATTATTATGACAATAAATTTATGAAGAACTATTTTTACCACTTTCAATCCAAGTGTTATAACTTTCTAGTATTTTCTTTTATTTCTTATATAAATTTCCAAAATTCTTATCCTTATTCTTTAGTTTTGGACAATCTGCTCTAATATAATTGGGATTTTCATTCATGAAAAATAAATTTATAATTATCTTTATTTTAAATTATTTATTTATATTTTTTTATACTTATAATGAAGATCTATTTTTATAATTATCTTATTCATTATTTGGGAATGTTGAGAAATTACATTCTCACTTTCTTTAAATAAACTGCTTTCAGTTTCAACTTTAAATTTCTTCTACTTTGAAGTCATAGAAACTTTTTCATATGATATAGCTTTATTAAGTGAGGTGGATATAAAGGAAAAATCTTCCATATTGTTCTTCTTTTATTTCTCAATATTTCTTTGTAATATTCTCTCATAATGATTGATAGTTTCAACCTAATATTCCAAACTAATCATAGTAAGATGCATAGTATCATCAAGAGTTTTTCCATTAGATTCCCATCCATTTGGAATAATATCAATGATGTTCTCATCTAGATTTTTATCAGTCAATTATTTATCACTAAGAAATTGTATACTATTAAAAATTGTAATAAAATGTTGATGCATCTTAAAAACAGATTCTCCAAGTAAAAAATCAAAATTGTTATATTATTCTCTTAACAAGGCTCTTCTAATTTCTACAACCTTAGAAGATCAAAAATGAGTTACTTTCAGTTTCTTCAAAACATTTTTTGCTGCTTCACATGAAGAAATTTTACTCTATATTATTTTAGTAATTAAATATAATAAGGTTTTTATAACATGATAGTTAAGATGGTTTTTATTTTTCTATTCTTGAGTGAAATTAGTAACTTACTTATCAAGGATTTCTTAATTTCCAATCATTAAGAAAAAATTGTCAATGCCAATATTTCAAACAAAATTTTATATGTGATCTCTCAAATATTTATAAACATCACAGTCAATGATTGGTGGTCTTTTTGGATTTAGATTTTCAATATCCCCAATAGAAAAACCTAACATCATAAAAAGAATATACACTTTTCTATAAATACATGTTAGCATAACAAAGTTTATAAAAGTATAAACCTCCTCTGATGTCAATTGTAGGATCAAAATTGTATATGTTTTACTATAAGAGGGAGGTGAATTATATATTAGAATAATTAAAATTAAAATCTTTACAACCTATTTTAAGAAGTATACCATGTGAATATTTGTTCCAAAAAATATAATTAGAGTTAGAAAAGTTTATAAAAAACCATGTAAAAATTTTATTATAAATTTCATGACTGAATAATGACTTGTTGAAATAAGTAATAATAATATTTATAAAATACATAATGAAACATACAAAAAACTTTTTAAAAACATTATATAATTTAACCTTTAGTGATAAAGAATTCAATAATTGTGACTTATGGTATCCATGATATTCACCCTAACATTGTTGATTCCTTCCTAGAAAAATAATTCATCAATCACAAAGATTAAACATAGCCCTTATTTCCATTTAACATGGGGACCCCCAATCAGATGATCGAAATATCTTATTTATTCCTTAAAATGAAATCTCACGATCAAAAGAGATCAGAAGAAAAAATTACAAAATAAATAGTTATTAATGAGTTTATAATAATCCTCACAATTGGATGCATTAATAAAAATAATCTCTAAAGATTAAAATGAAGTGGTCTATCAATAAAATATATTACAAACACTTTAAAACATTAGATATCTTGGGTAATTCATAAGAAAAAGGTTCAATTGAAAAATATTCCTTCTACTTTAATGTGGATTTATTTATAAGCACACTGCCAAGGTTTATATTCCATATTTATATTTGGTGGTTATAATTAAATCTAATAAACTTCATATTTAATCAGAAAGTTAAACATAGAAATGTTTTATCTGATAGTGGGCATGTTGTAGAACCATTAAAATGCTTATTCCTTCCCTCTAGTATAATTAAAATTATTCCTCCATTGGAATTTATTATGTTCTATATCTAGTAGGTTTTATAAAAGTTTATCTAGTGGCCTTGTCTGCATTTTTTATATAAATTATATCTGGTAGACTTGGTATAACTTTTTCTGATGGACTTCAATATACTTTGTCTGCTAGAATTTACATACCTCTTCCTAGTGAAATTATATCTATCCATCTAGTACACAAATAAATTATTTTTCTAGTAAGGAATTTTCATCTGATACCCTCTATCAATAGAACTTTATAAAATTTCCATTTATTGGAAATGATATTCTCTATCTGATAAAACATTTACCTTTACTACAAATACATCTTAAGAAACCTATGAATCAAAAATGTCAGAAATGTAAAAGCATATAATGAATTGGACTATTATTTTTAAAATTAATCTTATAAAGTGTTAAAATTACTCTTTTGACTAAATAATACACACCACTTAAATGGAATTGTGTTTATACAAAAATAAATATCTCATTAGAAAGGAAATTGAGATGAAACACCCTTATAATAATGGTAATATAGAATCAAAAGAACATAATAGGGTTAACATGAAATAGAAATTTTAGTATAATTAAAAAAAATATTAATTATATGTTAAGGATATAGGTAATTCAATACAACATATAAAATAAATCATGGTGCACAATATAAAACTTGTCTCATAGAATTCAAAATAGATACAAATGACCCTTATTGTAGGTCCAGATTTATTCTTCGTGAGTTCTTAACATCTTGAATAATAAAATTAATTTTTTTATAAACTTTTTTAATAAAATTTTCTATATCTATTTAATTGTATAAGTTATATTAATTTTCATATGTTATTTATTTATTAAATAGTTTTACTTACGATGGTTACTTAATGCGGTTCAGTCGATTTATATAAATATTATATAGTGTTTTGACCTTGGCCAAACATGATATAAAATAAATTCATAATGTTCATAATTATAAAGTTTTATTTGTTTTATTATTTCGTTATAAAAAAAGTATACATTTCATAATCTTTTCCCAAAATGGACTCAAGTTAAGAAAGTTGTATTTATATATGAATATTTGCTGGTTAAGTTTACTTTGACTATTTATTATTAATATCACTTATCAAAAGTCTAATATTTTCTTCAAAGAATATTAATAATGTAATAATTATTATATATATTAATTAAATTCATTTTTATAACCATCCATGAAGGGTGGTCATGACAAATGAAATTCATCATTCATGGAGGAGGAGGCCTACATGTATGCATGATTAACATTTTCATTTCTTAGAGAATGAGATGAAATGAAGGTATAAGATGAATTATAATTTAAGAATAATTATTTTTAAATATTAAAAATATTAATTCATAAAATTCATCCTTTTTATCCATGAGTGGTCAAGGTGAAAAATAAACCACATCCCTTCGTGGAGGTGTTAATATACATATTTGCATGATTGATGTTTTTTTGTTTTTATTAGTGAATGGAAAGGATGGAATAATGCTTTATCCATTACTATATTAAAATTTAAATTTACTAATAATAATTATTTTATTATATTATGATTATTATAAAAAAAATTTAAGAGGAATTTTAAAAAGAAAAGACAACGGAGTAAGAAATACTGTTGTTAAAAACTTGGGATTTATTTTGGAAATATCCATGGAAATGGAGGCATTATGATAAATAATTGAGACCATAGTCCTGTTAAAATAATATAGTATTACAGGAGTAACAAAAATGTATAGTTTTAGGATGAAATTTTAAGGTATATTTGTATCATGAAGTGGTTTAAATGAAGCCCTTTCAAAAGTGAATAGAAATGTAGTTTTGAAAGTACCCATTACATTTTAATAATGATATACCACTATTTATGTTTAAAATTATCAAAAAGTATAAAATAATATATTTTATGAGATTTTTATAACAAAAATATCATCCATGAAATTTTATTTACACTTTATAAATATTTTAGGTCTTTTATACTTAGTAAAATTCTTTTTATGTTTCTTAATTTTACCATGGTAACTAATGTTTTTAAACTTGATAATTAATTTTAATGGAAAAAAATAAAATTAAACTTATTAACTAATTATTAATTGATTATTAATAATATTAAAACCATTTTATAAAATAAATTCTCTAAGATTTAGATAATTTAATTTCATCATTAATGCACAAGACGCATAAAAACAGTTTTTTGAAAAAGTGTGTTTTTTAGATTAAAATTCATGTGCATGTTAAAATTATCAATGTTATTAATTTAAATTAAAATAATTTATCTTATTATATGACAAAAAATTATTTTATATATAAAATCAATCCAAACCCTATCTTTAACATAAAAATGTATAATTAAAAGAAAATAAAAAAATTGTTTTTAAATTGGAAAAAAGGTGACCAAAATTATAAAAATTAAACATAGGTTTATTATGTTCATAATAATATTTAAAATTAATAATTTTAAACTTTAAATACATATTTTATTAATTAAAATTTTTAATAATTTTTTACAGCTTTTTTATAAAATAATAATAGTCATAAAATTCATGATTTTGTTAAAAACTGTACTTAAAAATCAATTATTTCATAAAAATACAAAAAATAATCCAAATATAGTATTGACATGGTTAATACAAAACTAGATTTCATTTTTTCCAATTTTAAATTCTATATTTTAGGAATTTAACTTTTAAATAAAATCATAAAAATATAATGAAAATTGTTTTTATAGAAAAAATAACCTTTTTAAAATATTAATCATTTGTTACTTTTATTTCCAATTATTTAATAATTATTCTAGAGTGAATAAAGTATTTATATAAAAATATATATTATCTATAATGTAATTTCGACTGCATAACGACGTGACGTAAAAATTTATAGAAAAGGTTGATGAGGGAGAAAGGGGTATCTAATCACATTTAAATGAAATTTAAATTAATGGGTTCATATATATATATATATCTCCCAAAATAAGGAATTTTTAAATAGAAGGTGTAACATAATAAAGAAACCTAAAGAAAGAGGAGAAATGAAATAACTCATATGAAATTTTGGCATGGTAACAGGAGTACATGGGAGAGACTAATGAGAGAGAGAGAGAGGTATACCATCATTAAAAAATATGTAGGGAAGTGTGGGGAAGGTGAAAAACCTTACCCCAATTTTTTTAATTGAAAATAAAATAATATTACAACATAAAGAAACATGGACAAAAATGATAAAGGAAGACATCTCTTACTTGACTGTGGGACTTAAAGAGATTAAGGAGGGGATTCATGAGAGATTTGGGAACCGTGGGAGGATTATACGGAGATGAGGTCATATTAGGGACGTGATCCATGGAATTTTAGTGAAGATAAGTGGGATCTTTTGTGGGTTTATATAGGAATTGAGAGGGGAATTCTATAATATTTCACAAACTTTGGTTTTGGAATCAATACAATCAAATATTCAAAACCACAAACCATCCCATGGTTTTTGCCCATGGGATTTGATAAAGGGGAGTGGAAAACATTATCTTATAATTCCAATTTCTGAACTTATAAAAATATTTGGTTTGCTTATGTGGAGGTGAGTCACACTCTCAAGGAAATCATTTTAAAATGTTAAAATATTTTTAAAGTCTTTGATGGTCCACTAAGGCATCATAAAATTAATCAAACAAATCTAAAATTGCATTATTTTAAAGTAAAATTATATATTGTCTTAATATCCCTTTTATTGTATTTTATTACATCACTATTGGGTCATTATGATGTCATAAAACACATTATATATTTATAAGGTATTTAATTTTTACCCAAAAATTTGATTGTCTCAGAAAATTATAAAAAGGTCACCGTTAGATAATCTAGACATCCAGATTCTAAAAATAATATTTATTTTATCTAAATAATTTTCTAAATATTTTATTTTTTACTTTTAAAATAAAACCTGTCATTTATTGAAAATTCATGGGTTTTGAAAAAAACCGCTTTCAAACCTTAATAAAAATTAAAATTGTATTCATAAAAATTATAAAATAATTTATATTTAATAAAAATTAATTTAGTAATAATATTTTATTAAAATATTATTTAATTCAAAAATTCATTAATTCATCAAAATATATTTTTTAATTGAATTTAAATATTAACTAAAAATACTATTTGTGCTTAAAAAACATTTACAAAGTAACAATAATAAAATAAATGTATATTATTTATTCAATACAAAAATAATTCCAATAATCATAATACTAGGGTCTTGTTACATATCTCTTTATTACACTAGCATATTCCCTAAGAGTATGGTATGTGATGGTGGGGCTTTCATGGGGTCATTCGATGAACATAGTTTGGGTCGTGATCTCTATGAGGATGAACCTCTCCTCTAAATGGTTTCACTCATGCTTAAATTTTTGGATCTCGGCTTGTTCTTGGTATAGGGAAAAGTGCAGAAATGATATCTCCTTAAAATATCTGAAAATGGTTTTCAAAGGAAATGATCATACTGGTTAAGGCCATCACTTCCTTTTTCTATTCCAAAAGATTTAGTGAAAAACATATTTTTATACTAGACATTTGATCATTGTTAAAAGGCTATTTTATCAATGGTAATGATATTTAATGGTTATTTAAAACCAATATAAAATTGATTGTGTTTTCAATATCCATAAGACATTAAATTAAATAAAAGAAAGGGAATTTTATTCATGAATGTTCGGGTCGTTACAACATTCCCCCCTTCAAAAATTTCACCCTTGAAATTTCTTTTTCCCACACTAAAACAGATGAGGGTAACTATGCCTCATCACCTCCTCTAGTTCCCATGATGCTTCTTCAAACTTTTTGTTTCTCCACAACACTTTAACGAGGGGCATTGTCTTATTTCGTAGAACGTTTTACCTACGATCTAAGATCATTACCGGCTTATATTCATAGGATATTTCATTATCCAATGGTACCACCTATAGATTGAGTACATGTGATGGGTCAGGTATGTACTACCTCAAGTTTGATACATGAAATATATCATGTACTTGAGACAGGTTTGGTGGGAGTTTTAGTTGATAGTCCATTTCTCCAATTCGGTCAAGGATATCAAAATGGCTTATGTACCTTGTACTAATCTTTCCCTTATTTCCAAATATCATAACTCTCTTACATGGTGATATGCATAGGAATACCATGACTCCAACATCAAACTCTAGTTCTCGTCAATAGTTGTCATCATAGCTCTTTTGTCGACTCTAAGAAGCTTTAATGTGCTGTTGGATGTTCTTAACCTTCTCCACCATTTCTCCGATAATTTTTGGACATAGGAGTTTTCTCTCCGCAACTTCATCCCAACATGTTATTGTTCTGCACCTCTTCCCATAAATGGATTCATAAGGAGCCATTTGGACTCTTGAGTGGAAACTATTATTGTAAGAGAACTCAACCAGATGAAGATGTTGACCCTATCCTCCTTTGAAGTCCATTGAGAATTCTCTCAACATGTCCTCAAGTGTTTGGATAGTCCAATCAGATTGGCCATCAGTTTGAGGATGATAAGTTGTACTGAAGTTCAACTTAATATTTAGAATTTTTTGGAGACTCTTCCAAAACATAGAGGTCAATCTTGGATCTCGATTAGAAACAATCGATTGAAGAACTCCAAGCAGACTTACCACTTCTCTGATGTATATCCATCCCATTTGATCCAATGAGAAATCCTCTCAAATTTCAATGAAGTGTTTTGTCCTTGTAAGATGATCTAAAACAACCCAGATATCATTATTTCCTTTAGATGTCTTTGAAAGTCCAGTGAAAAATTCCATGGTGATGTTTTCCCATTTACATATTGGTATGGGTAGTGGTTGCATCATCCCCATATACGTATTCCTCTAAGACTTCTATTACTGACATATCAGTCACATTGATGTATACTCAACGATCTTTTTCTTCATGTTATCCCACCAATAATTATCTCATAGATCTCGATATATCTTTTTTTTTCCTGGGTGAATGGAGAAATTCATACTATGTGCATTATCCAAAAGTTCTTTCTTAAACTCCAGAAATGATGGAACACATAGTCTTGACCCAAATCTCACAATTCCTTATTTATTAACATTGAACTCTGAGGATTTCCCTTTTCTTCTAGTTTCCACTTTCTTCTAAATTCCCACATCATCATTTTGAGCATCCTTTAACCTTTCCATAAGAGATGGTTTATCAATAATTTGTGAAAGGATTGATGATGTTCCCTTCTTTATGATTCCCATGTTCATATTCATCAAATCTAAGAAGATTGGATCTTTTTCAATTCTCATCAATGATAGAACCACTGAGACTTTTCTATATAGAGCATCTTCCACCTTGTTCAATTTCCCAAGGTGGTAATGTATTAAGCAGTCATAGTATTTGATCAGCTCTAACCATCTTTGTTGGTGCATTTTCTAAATTCTCTATCTGAATATATACTTGAGGCTTTTGTGATCCATATATATTTCTCACTTCTCCCCTAAGAGATAATGTTGCCAGATTTTTAAAGTGAAGATTACTGCAGCCAACTCCAAATCATTTATTGGATATTTTTTTCCATGAATTTTTAATTGCCTCGAAGAATAGGCAATGACTTTGTCATTTTTCATCAACACACATCCTAGGCCCTTCTTTGAAGCATCATTAAATTCCACAAAAAGTTCCCCACTTGTGGGTAGTTTGAGAATAGGTCCAGCGATAAGCCTCTTTTTCAACACCATAATGTTACCTTAATATTCATCAATCTAAGAAAACTTGACTCCCTTCTGAGTTATCTTGGTTAGAGGTTTTGGAAATCCTAATAAATTTCTCACAATTTGGCGATACACTACAACAAAAACGCCGTTTAGCGGCGGTTGTTTAGCGGCGGTTTATAATAAACCGTCGCAAAACCTTTGTTTTTTTTAAAGAGCCGACCCTTCCCCCACCCCGACCCCTCTTCTCACCCCGCTTCCCCAGCTTCCCCTGCAACCCTAGCCCCCCATGACCCCGACAACCCCGCGATCCCGGAGACCCCGCGACTCCGGTGACCCCGCGACTCCGGCGACCCCACGACCCCGGTGACCCCATCCCCCCGCGACCCTGGTGACCGCGTGACCCCGCGACCCCGAGACTCTGGCGACCCCACGACCCCGGAAACCTATACGAACCCTAAGTTTTGAATTGTACTAATTTTCTTGTTGGTTCTGTTAAAAATCACTTGATAACTTATATAGAGTAGGCGCCCGAATCTTTATTTGTTGTTGTGTTCATTTTTATTTCAACTAATTTTAGTGTTTTTCATGTTTCTTTGTCTTAGCCTTTTGCAGGTGGTTTGTTTTGTTTTGGAGTCCGCAACAGCTCCTGTTTTGTTCCAACATATCAAGTAAGGGTGAAATTTTATTTTTAGATTATGGTTTTTTGATTTATAATAAGTAATGAATTGTATTTATCAAAGCTATGGTCTGCAATAAGGAATTGATTTGGTCAAAACATGATTTTGTAATGAATTTTCATTTTGCAGTAAATGATTATGTTTAGTAAAATTATATTCATTTTCTGTAACATATATTTTTTATACAATTTATATTTTGGATTGTGGACCTTATTTTCTATAAGGGATCATTTAATGTATTTGAATTATGTTTTAATTATGTTTAGGAAATATAATGTAAGGGCTTTAATATTTAATATTCTTCTAAAACTTATTTTAAGGGATCATTTCATTTTTATAATTTATGTCTTTTGTTAATGTTTCTCCAAATCATGTTTTGAGAATTAGAAGATAGGGTTTTGTTTGTCCTTAAAAAATTATCTTCTTATAATTGAGTTATATTTGGATAATTATATTTTATCATGTTTTGATGTTCCAAAGTAAGCGATTAATTTTATTTTAAAAACATTAATTCATGAATTTATAATTTTGTTAGAGGTAGTGTTGTCAAAGGCGTGCGGTGCAATAAGGCACAAAGGCCTCTTGGGGATGTGGCGTGAGGTGCAGCGTGAGGTGCAACTAAGGCGCAAATGCGCATAATTAAATATATACAATTTTCAACAATATTTTAAATAAAAAAACATAAATTCAATCAAAATAATACAAATTAAAATACATTTCGATAATTTTAAACCAAATCATAATCAAATAATCAATCATTAAGAACCTAAACATTAAAATCATCTTGTCATGTTATATGTCTTCTGCAATGTTAAATTTGTTTCTCTTATTCTCTGCTATGTTAAATGTGCTATGTTAAATGAGTTTGAGAGCCTAAACATAAAAATCATTGTGTTATGTTAAATGTGTTTTTGTTGTTATTACTTGCTTTCTTTTGGTCGAGATATGGTTCTATTTTTATAGAGTTTGATTTAGTTCTTGTTTTATTAATATATTAAATGTTATGTTATATTTAGGGATGTACAACTCACTTTTGAGAAAATATCCCCAATTTACATTAGCCCCTCTAAGAACAATCTTCATCGCACGCACCCACGATTTCCACCAGCTCCCCCATGATTTCCCTTGATTTCCCTGATTCCCTCCTACCCACGATTTCCATCACACCCCTTATTTCCACGGGCACTCCCGATTTCCATCGGGCCCTCGATTTCTGCCACCCCTCTAAGTATGATCTTCGCTGCCTTATTCCCCCCGATTTCGGGGGCTAGTGGTGTGCCTTTTCCGTGCCTCGTGCCATATTGCCTCTTCAGTAGGCGCACGAGGCGCGCGCCTTTGGCGCGCCTCAGTGAGGTCGCCTCGCCTCACCCATGGTGAGGTTCACCGGGTGTGCCTCGCCATGCCTCACACCAAGGCGCATCCTGAACGCCATTTTTGATGTGGTCTCCACCTTACCATATCAATTTTTATGCAACAACAATAGTAAGTCTTTCTCTAGATGAATTATACCAAAGGTGATCAATCCCAACCACCAATGCGCTATCATATCCTGACCACGATGCCTTAAAACTCAAGGAATAACAAAAATGCTCAATGCCCACACCAAAGTCTGAATCTGAATCTTAGTTCAACTCCATGGTCAGATCCTCGATTGTCCCATTTAACCATAATTCTCCACTCATGAGCACTAACACATATATGATCCAAATCACCATCAAGTCACACCACCACTCTTTTTTATGTGAATACACCAAAGAGAGGTCTAGTAATTCAATCCACACAAGCTTCATAGAACCTCAAAACCTAATCTCCCGAGTTATTTCATCATGAATTTCCATGAACACCACCACTTATCTAACTTAGGGGCTCATATTTATTATATTATGTTTCTATAATCTTATACTATTGTATATATGGATCTCTTTCTCTATTTAGTAGTAACTATGTGTTTTAATTTTTTTATTATTGTGTAGGCACATTGTGATATACATAGATAAAAGCCGGATCATATTACTGAGGAACACACCTCATTATGTTAAGGGATTGAATGAGTTTTTAGATTTTTCAATTTTTAATTAATCCATTGAAGGGAGAATAAAATGTTCAGGTCCTAAATGTAAATTTAAAACATGGTTGAAGAGAGATGAAGTTTATGAATATTTAATACTGAAGCAATTCCCTGGTCAATATTTGTGTTGGATTTGGCATGGAGAATCGAATGTTAAGGAAAGATTGATCACTGATGTTAATCCACAGAATGAGGTCCCAAGTTCATAGAAAATGGAAAATGAAATGCAAAACCTCATAAATGAAGCATTCAGCACTACAAGACACTACTATCAGCATAAAATCATATCAGAACAACCAGAAGAGGGTGCTAAAAATTGCAACGTGACAAGTGATGTTTTGGAGACTGTAACACAGGAAGATCAAGATTGTAACATATCAATGGATCCTCTTCTTGATTCTGTGGAGCCAAATGTAAGAGAAAACTTCACTGAGGAAAATACATTTCATGATTTAGTTGACGATGGAAATTTAGAGTTGTATAGTGGGTGTTTGAAATATTCAAAGCTTTCATTTCTACTGAAGTTTTACCATATCAAATGTCTATGTGGAATTACAAATAAGGCAATATCCATGATATTGGAATTGATTCGTGAGGTATTTCCTGAAGAAAAAATCGCAGAATCTTTTTATGATATGAAAAAAGTTGTTAACAAGATTGGTCTGAATTATACAAAAATACATGTGTGTACTAATGATTGTATGCTTTATTGGGGAGAGGATCAAGGTAGACAGAATTGAAAGAAATTTTCTTCTTCTAGATGGCAGGAAAAGGGTGATTTTGAAAGTCTGAATGAACATAATTTCATGGAGATGAAGAAAAGGAACACACATGCAAAGGTTTTGCGTTACTTTCCTTTGAAGCCTCGATTGCAAAGATTATTCATGTCATCGAAAACTGCTGAATATATGAAGTGGCATTATATAGATAATAACAATGATGGTTTAATGAGACATCCATGAAATTCCCAATCATGGAAGACATTTGATTCATTACATCTCGATTTCTATGCTGATCCTAGGAATGTTTGATTGGGATTGGCTGCTGATAGATTCAACCCATTTGGGACTTTGAGTACCAGTTATTGCATTTGGCCAGTTGTTTTGATCCCTTATAATCTGCCTCTGTGGATGTGTATGCAATAAACATATTTTATCCTTTCGATGATTATTCCTGGAAAACAAATGCCTAGAAATGATATTGATGTATACTTGCAGCCTTTGATTGATGAATTGCAGGAGTTATGGAGCAACGGTGTTGAGACATTGGATGCTTCCTCTAAAATAATGTTCAAAATGCATGCTGCTTTAATGTGGACCATTAGAGACTTCCCTAGGCTTGGGAATTTATATATTTGGAACACATACACGGCTTTGGCTTGTCCTGTTTGTAACTTCGATTTTGAGCCCAAATGGCTACCTCATAGTAGAAAATGGTACTTCTTGTGTCATCAAAGATTTCTCAATGCATCTCATAGATTTTGGCTGAACAGATCAAAATTTAATGGTTCCATTGATCATAGACCACCTCCAAAGTTGTTAACTAGTTCTAAAATATTGACACAGCTTGAAAATGTTGAAGCAGAATTTGGGAAGGTTCATCATTTGAATGATAGCGGAAAACGGGTCCAAAGTGCATCGTCAAGAGAAATCGGAACGCAACAATGGAAGAAAAAAAGTATATTCTTCAAACTTCTGTATTGGTAATTTAATTTGTTGTAGAATAATCTTGATGTGATGCATATTGAGAATAATTTTTGTGACAATTTGATTTTCACATTGCTTAATGAGCATGGAAAGTCGAAGGATCATCTCAATGCTCGCAAAGACTTACAAGGAATGAACATAAAACGCGATCTCTGGCCAGATGAGAATGAAAAGTATCCTCTGGAATTTTTTTCAATGAAAAATAGGGATAAAGATACAGTCCTCTGAATTTTAAAGAATGCTAAGGTATCTGATGGGTATTCGAGTAACATCTCGAGGTGTGTTGACTTGAAGAATCGTAAGTTAAATGGATTGAAAAGTCACGATTCACATATTTTGTTACAACAGTTACTACCATTGTCATTGCATACATTATTACCTAAAAAAATTACTACTGTTGTACTCCAATTATTCATATTTTTCAGACAAATATGTGAGAAATCTATACATCCATTTCATCTTGACAACCTCCAGGAGAGGTTTGTATTGACCCTTTGTGCAATGGAGATGATCTTTCCTCCATCGTTTTTTACTGTAATTATGAATTTAACTGTGCATTTGGTTGAGGAAGCTAAATTAGGTGGCCCCGTTCCTTATCAATGGATGTATCCAATTGAGAGGTACATTATTTATATGTTTTTCAGTTAAGTAAACAATTTTTGGTACATAATTAAATGCAAAATTATGTTTATTTCATTTCACAGATATCTTGGGCATTTGAAATCATACGTGAGAAATAAAGCTTAACCAGGAGGCTCTACTGCTGAAGGCTATTTGGTTGAGGAGTGTCTTACCTTTTGTTCTCGATAGTTTGATGATATTGAGACAAGATTTAATCGAGTTGGACGTGTTGATGAAACATCTACACAATCTCAAATACATCAGAAATCCAAAATATTTCCTACTATTGGCCGATCAGTTGGGAGGACCTCAAATGTGACACTGACTAAATTGGAATTATTACAGGCAGAAAGATATGTGATGATGAATAGTGAAATTGTAGATCCATTTATTGAAGAGTTGAGGATACAAACAAAGAGACGAATTAGAGGCCGAACATGAAATGAGAAATATATAACTAAATATGTTAATAAAGAGCTTGTAGAATGGTTTGCACGACGTGTAAGTTCATAAATATTGAAATAAGTATGAATATTAGTTTGAAACATACATTTTTTAAATCTAATATAGTATATTTCTTTTTCCAAATCATGAATACTGGTACTCGAGTGGAGGTGTCAAAAGATTTGAAGTTTCTTCCTAGAGGTCCTCTAAAACAAGTTAGCAAGTTCTACGCTTATAATGTGAATGGCTTTAGATTTCGTACAGTCGATCGTGAAGTGGGTTTGAAAACACAGAATAGTGGTATATTTACATTTGCTGAAGTGGAATACTACGGAAAGATGCATGATATTATTGAATTAAACTACCACAGACATTTTTATGTTGTTTTATTCAAATTCAAATGGGTCGATATTATCAGAGGTGTTAAAAGAGATTCCTTGCAATTTACTTCTGTGAACTTCTCTCGTTTGATGGATGTTAGTGATCATGAACTGCATGATCCATATATCTTAGCATCATAAGAAAAATGGTATATTATGTGAATGATGTTGTCGATGAATGTTGGAGTGTAGTTTCTCATGTAATACAAAGAGATTTGTATGATATGGGTGATGAAGTGGATAATTTGACCTCTGAAACTGAATTTAATCAACAATAGGAAGAAGAATTATTTGTCTATCATGATATTTAAAATATTAGTCTAGAAAGGATGAATGAAGTGGATGAAGCAATGGAGAAGGAAACTATCATGATTCAAGGGGAAATGATTGTATGTACAATTATTTATTTATTCAGCAACCACTTGTTTCATTTCTGCAGTCATTAATGATCATTATTATATATATTTTTTCTGAAAGTACTGGGCATCTATTTTCATTTTTAATTTTTTTTTCTGCATAATTTTTTTGAAATATATATTCTGAACTTAATTTTATTTGATTAAATGATAGTAATGCCACGGAGGAAGCGGTACACTATTTCATCTAGTTCCGCGACAGATGACGATCCATCTGGCTCCCTCCCCATGACATCTGAGGCACCTGTTGCCAACACCCCTACACCATCTCCCCCTGCACCATCTCTCACACCATCTTTGGATGTCCCATTATAGGCGGAGTCGTCGACTCCCCCTTCAGGAGCCTCAGCAGTGGGGCAGTGACACGCCCCTTCCAGTTCCTCATGGGCATACTGGAGTGTCACTGTCATAGGTACAAATTTTAATTAAATAAATTTATTGTATTTTGTTTATACTAATTGTTTTCTCATTGAAGATAAAAAAAATGCAACTGTGGAGAAAAACATAAAAATTGCAGATGTTTGGAATATGACAGGTGAAACGATAGTCATGCCAATTGATTCTTATGGGGTCCTGATGGATGACGTCGAGGGGTTACATGGACATATTCTAGGCCAGCTGGCAGTGGAGCCCATTTCCCTTCCTATTTCATATGATGATTGGGGACATATGCCTCCAATCTGGAAAAATGATGTTTTTTATTCTCAAATAAAGGTAAATTTATCACATTATGGTTTAATTTAATGTCATGTTACTAATATGTTCAAAATGAATTTCTGTATAGAGATGTTCTTCCACTTTAAAGTTGCTGATGTGATAGCATAGAAGTGGACGTTGAAAAATCTAGGTAAGAAATGGAAAGATTTTAAATGGATATTGTGGTGTGATTTCAATGATACCTCATTAACTGTGCAAACAATGTATGAGAATCTACCCAGTGGGGTACCGAAAGAACAATAGAAAATTTTTTGTTGACAGACATCGTGATGAGAAGCGGATGGTATTGAAATATATATTATTATATTATCCTAATTTTACATTTATACATGTATATGTAGAGGAAATGACATTTAATACATTACTATTAAATTGCATTTTATTTATTTCAGGATCTCTCAAGACAAAATGCATTAAATCGGGCTAAGCAAGTCATCCTTCACACTGCGGGCTCAAAAATCTTTTCTAGAAGCTGAACGACATTGGTAATTTTTTAATTAGTTTAAATATTTATAAGATAGTATTATCTGTTTAATATATTGAATTTTTTATTTATCTTTTCTTAATGCAGTCACAGAGTTTAAGGCACGAAGCATCCCGAACTGAACTGTGGTTGGATGTTCACAAGAAATCAGATGGAAGTTTTGTTAATTTACCTGCTAAAGAAGTTGGGGTATGAAGTCTATTTTTTATTATAATAACTTTTTATTAGTTTTTACTATGTTAATATATATTGATATTTGATTTTTAGGTAAAAATTAAAGAACTATGGGATGCCAATCCTGTGCAGTCCTACTCAGTCTCCCAGGATGACCTGATTGCTAAAGTCCTTGGGAAGGAGCATCCTGGTAGAGTGCATGGGATGGGTTTGGGACCCGTACCATCTGAGGTTTTTAGCAGGCCACCAGGGATGGCAGCTTCATCTACTCCTGGCTTTAGTCAGCCCATACCCGGAGATGCTCAGAAAGAGATTGTTTCTCTACGAAACACAGTTCACCATCAGGGGGATCAGATATCTGCTTTGTAGAAAGAGTTGATATAAAGACGTCAGCATATGAGAAGATATGCCCCCGGTGGTAGTGCATCGACTAGTGGTGTGCAGGTAAATCACAAAAAATCAAAATCATTTAGTTTTCTTACTTTCATTGGTTTTATGTTTTTATATAAATATGCAATCATATTTAATTTTCAATATAATGTTCTTACAGGTGACAGCAGAAAGTGGTGATGAAGGTGGCGAGGGTGACGATGCATCATCGGACCCTGAGTAGTTGTATTGTTCATGTGTTGAACAAATATGGGAATAGTTTGTTTGTATATGTAACATTTGTGTCACATAGCTTCCACCAAACATTTTCAGGTCTTAAAATTTCCTTTATTTCTCATGTTTCCTTTTATGCGTTTTATTTATTTCTGATGTTTCTTTTTATGTCTTGATTTCTTGAGTGTGGTATACATCATTCAATTTAGGCCTGTGTTTAAATTGGTAGTCGAGATTTTGGATGACTAGGATTTAAACCCATTGTTGATGTGTTGATCAAATTGGGTCATTTCATAGTGATCAAGGGGATAGTGTTCTGGACACATTGGTGAGGCCCTTGTAATTTGTCTTACTGGGAGGCCCTTGTGAGTGGTAATTGACCGCCGCTAAATGGCGTGTCTCTTGTAGTGAATTCTGTCTTTGTTCTACGGAACCAAACATTATGACACATTGGGATTAAAAACACCTAATATACTTATATAGATCCACCATTATATCGAATATCAATAAGATGGAGGTTCCAAATATGGGTGGTATAGGATTTGAATCCACACACTCAAGATATGAATTCCAATAAGGTTGTACTCATTCACATAAAAACTCAATTGAATCCATATGAGAAGTGAAGGAATCCACCAACTCCTAAGATACTACATCCTAAAATACCATTGGAATAATTTCCTTATATTGATTGAGATATATACCCCGTGAAGGTAACTATAGATAAAACATTAATGTTGTGGTAATTTGCATCAAGTTATTTGATCCTAATCAAGTTGGACATCTCAAATTGACCTTTATTGATTGATTAATCTACTATTATTATATAATATTAGATAAATGATGTATGATAACATCAACCAAATCACCATACATAATGGGTTTTTTCCTATAGAAATTTAATATTGATTTTCACATGTTGTACTATTTTGAATTTGAACTAAGTAATATTCTCTTATGTTAAGATGGTTTTACTATTTTTTAGTGGTGAGGGGGTAGTGGATTCATCCACACCAGTTTCATACTCAATATAATAATGTTTCCCAACATCAATTTGGTTAACATTGAAGAAATATACTAATGTGTTACCACCAATAGGAAACACATATTTACATTGTAAGAGGGATATCATTAATTTGGGTGTGATCCCATATGATGAATGATACTGAAGATGACCATGAGGAAAAAATGATAAAAAATTTCCCCACCAATGTGGGTTATGTTTTCCATTGTAATTTTATAGTCACAAAGGCCACTTAGGATATATTCTGAAGCTTTTAGATATTAGATCATTGTAACCATCCCTAGTATATTATCTAGATATTCTAATGGGACTCAAGGGTGTTTAAACTAGTAGGGGAATATATATACTCTTGAGTGTCAGTGGTTGGATATCCCCATTGGGATCAACTTTAAGATGCTTGAGTATAGACAATAGGGAAAAACACCCTATATATCTTCTTGAGAACTCAAGGTCACATGTTAATAAAAATGACTATAGTGAACATGATACTCATAATGAAGTTCTAAGGTGATTTCTACTTTATGGTGGACATATTTATCCAAATCAATATGATAAGAGAAGAATGTTTTCTCATGGTCTATTGAAAGGATACAAAAAGGTTGGATGTAAAATTATGGACCAATGGTTTTGCCATGAAATATTTTTAGTTGGACAACCTGTGGGGCATTATTCCCTATAGATTACCATGGGTGTCATATAATGTCAGGATAGATCCATTTAGATGGTATTCCTGAAATAAGTTGTGAACCATCATGAACTTATTTTACAAGGGTAGGAGGCAATGTATGTCAGGGTATGGGGAACATTTATTCATAGAAATGGAGTCCTATGTATGACATAACAATTGTTTTCATGCCTCACCATTGTGTTCTTTATGGGTACTATCAGCTTGTTTTTTGTCTTGAACATAATTGGTGCATTTGGTGATTCAATTTTAATTGAAGGATGTGATGAAGGTATTGAAAAGGAAACACAATGAAGAAACCCATCAATACATCATCAAATGTAAGAGTTCGTAGTTTATCAATCCAATTCCATGTTAATAGATTCACATTAGGTTATCTATTTTTTGATGAGAACCTCTAATGGGATTTTATGTATATGAATATTTGGTATGGATGTCCTTTTAGAACAAAATTACAATGAAAGGTGTTCACTAGTGATTCATACTATAGATTCTTCAAAATAGGTATTGGTAAAAGGTGTGAGATTTTGGGATCATCAAATATTCTTTGGGTGGAATCATTTGAATTATTGGATTGCCTTATAGATTTATGATTTTTTAATGAATAATATCAAAATACTAGTGTTTAACGAGTTACCCATATTCCTATGATCTCTCTGAATCTATGTAGATATGAAAATATATGATTTTTAGGTTAATCATACATATAATACATGTTTATGATTCATTTTTTTAAGGCCACATAGTTCGGAAATTATTCATTTTTCGCCATACAAAGAGGTCGTAGGTGTTTACATTGTTGGGATCATGCCCATGTGATGAGCATCATATGAATCTCTATAAATAGAATCATAACACACATAGTTTATTAATGATTTTTGGGATACATCATACCAATTATGTTCAATTTAAATATAAATATTTCAAGAATCTTACCTTTTTTTTAAGGGGAACACTTTGTGAAAGGTACCTAGAAATAGATAGTGTTTGAATTTATCATGAGTTTCCATTTCAGTTTTATCATGGTCTTCAATGACTAATTTGGAAAAGGTATGGTTGTAGATTACACCTATTAGAGGGCATATATATTGTTTTCAATATCATATATGTTGGTATGGTGATAATGGATGAATTCTTAAGAGGCTGGGGCATACAACTTGAAGGTGGATATGATATTATGATACTAGGAGGGGTATCTAAAATTAAGAACTATATAAAGAATCTAATACTAGAGTCTTTAACTATGGTATTTTGTAAAAGTTATTCATATTATTCTTATCGCATAAGAAGAATATCATGTTTCTTGATGTTGGGATTCAACCTCAGAGGGGGATATATTGTATCCTAGTTAAGAGGAATAAAATACAATATGGTTCATTCTTATATAGCATGTCAATGTTGTATGTTGGTATGTGCAATATGGTTCATTCTTATATAGAATGTCAATGTTTACTTATTTTTTTCAATTTATTCTATACTGATTTCCTAGGTTGATGTTTCGTGTTTTCTTTTGGTATGTACAATATGGTATTGCTCGTTTGATCTATCTTTCAGGGCAGTGGTGCAGCAGAAGAAAAAAATTTATTTTTTTCTGGTCTGCTTTTAGCGGTGGTTTAAATGCCGTGAAATGTACATTGGTGGCGGTTTTAACCGCTTCTAAATAGTCGCAGCATAAGGGCTCATTTTGCGGCGGTTCTCGTGACTTCATCGGTGGTTTTATGGACGCTATAATTGAGTTTATTCGTGGCGGTTATAACCGCCGCGAATAAACTAATGTCAAGGGTGCATAAAAACCGCCGCGAAATGAGGTATCTACGACGCTTTCCTTAAACCGCCACAAAATGGAAATAACCGCCGCTAATAGATTGGCAACACCGTATTAGGCAGAGGTTTAAATAAATCACCATCAAACCATATAGAGGCGGTTTAAACCACCGCGAAACGCAAAAAAAACCGCTGGTAAACGGCGATTTTCTTGTAGCGATAATATCCAGCTAACCCAAGGAATCTATGGATATCCATCATAGATGTTGGCCTTGGCCATCCCTCAACTGCACTTTTCTTGGAAGGATCCACCTATATTCCAGTGCTTGTGATGATATGACCAAATAATGAGACTTCCTTCAACCAGAACTTACACTTGTTGTACTTTTCATACAACTTCTCCTTTCACAAGGTATCTAGTAGAGTGCTTAGATACTCCTCATGACCCTCCTTGGTTATGGAATATATTATAATATATTCTATAAAGACTACAATAAATTTGTCGAGGTAATCTCTAAATACACTATTCATCAAGTTCATGAGGATTTTCAAGATCATTAGTGAGTCCGAAAGGCATTACTATGAATTTATAGTGCCTATACCTCGTATGAAAAGCAGTCTTGGGGATATCCTCTTTTTTCACCCTAACATGGAAATATCCCGACCACATATCCACTTTGTAGAAGTATTGTGCTCCACATAGATAATCATACAAGTCATCAATTCATGGCAGAGGATACTTTTTATTTATCATGTTTTTTTTGAGATCATGATAATCAATCCAAAAGAGCATTGAAACATCTTTATTCTTGATGAAGAGGACTGGTGCACTCTATGGTGAAGAACTTGGTCATATAAACCCTTTATCCAAATTCTCTTGTAGTTGTTTCTTTATCTCCTAAAGCTATGGAACAACAATTATATATGGAGTCTTTGATATTGGAAATTCCCCAAGTATGAGATAAATCGTGAATTCAACATCTCTTCTAGGAGGAAGACCAGGAAATTTCTAGGGAAACACTTCAGTGAATTCCCTCACAATATGCATGTCTTCAACGATGGTTGTTTCCTTATACTCAATCATCTGAGCATGATACGCATGTTCATAGGGTAGTAATATTTATGATTGAGATTATTGTGCTAAATAAGATTCATCCTTATCCTTGGAATTGTATAGGGAAATCCAATCCATGCCAAGAATTGCATCAAATTCCACCACAAGGAGTATGATGAGGTTCGTCGGGAAGTTTAATCCACAAATTGTGAAATGAGAAGTGTTATTTTTATGGGATTCAATTATTGCCCCATTTTCTAATCTCACTAAAATCTATACTTCCATGATTTGTGGTGGTGTTGGGATTGTTCATCTTAACTTTCGCTATATAAAAGAATTCATAGAACCAGAATCAAAAAGTAAATTCACTATTCTTGAATGAATAACTAGCGTACTAGTCACCACTTCATTTTCAGACTTTTCTTGAGTGGTAGTGATGAAAAAATCCCACCCTTGCTTCCTTGGAGGATGTTGGTTTCCTCTGAAAGCCCTTGGATTGTGGAACTGGTACTACTGGAAAATGGGTCTATACCCACGGTTTTGTGCAGAACCATGGGTATAGGTCCCCCCTATACCCACGGTTTTGTAAATCGTGGGTATAGGTCCCCTATACCAACGGTTCTACACAAAACCGTGGGTATATGTTTTTTTGAAGACCTATACCCACGGTTTTTCCAAAACCGTGGGTAAAGGTTTTGTTCTGCAGGCCTATACCCACGGTTATTGAAAACCGTGGGCATAGGTGGTATTTTTTTCAAAGACCTATACCCACGGTTTTTCGAAACCGTGGGTATATTATTCCCGAGTTATGGCAGGAACAAAAAAGTACACGAGAGAGGAAATTGTTTTTGTGATAAAACCATCTTGAATAATATAAATATACAGATACGAAATATTAAATCGTATAAAGAGTGTAGGTTGGTTGGTGTAGAATGATGGTTTGCATGAGGCGAACCCGGATCAAATCCCGCGGCTACCCTTTTTTCAAATATATTTGTAATATGATTAAAGTAAAGCGACATATATATATAAACCAGTAATGGCTATAGGTTAGGTGGTTAGTCTATGTTATTCCTGATACAGGTCTCTGGTTCTAAAACTTCCGGATTCATATTTTTAGATTATATCAGTTATATTAATATATTAAAACAGAAGTATATTTATATATCAGTTGGTGAGTTAGCTTGGTTGGTCGTTGTGACTTTGTAGGAAATGGTAGGCACGGGTTCGAAACTCGGCGCTCTTTTCTTTTTGATTATAGCAGCTATATTAATATAATATAATAAAATTATATATATATATAAGGCAACAGAATTGTTAGCCCAGTTGGTCACTTGGTGGGGCGTGGAATTGAGGTGCTCCGTGAGGTTGCGGGTTATACCCATGTTTTTTGAACCGTGGGTATAGTCTATGACCCCTATACCGACGCCGTTCCAGCCCACGGTTCCCAAAACCGTGGGTATAGGTTGTTTTTCCAGTAGTGTGGTTTGAAAAGTGTCCTGATTCTTTGCAGTTCAAGCAATGAACAATGCGTTGAGGTTCAAATGGAGTGTTCCTCTCCTTCATCGCAGTAGCGGTTTCTTATTGTCAACAATTAATGGTCAGGTTCTCTTCTCTTCCACACCTAAATCAATTCCTTGTCCCCTTCAGTCATTTTTTGGGGTGCTTCATTCCACACCTTAGGCAAGGGGGGAGCTGGAATTTCATAGCACCGTTGGATTTATCCATTAAACCGCCAGAATTAAAGTCCACTTTCCAATTCTTTTCCCCCTGATACCCCTAAGATTCATTGATCTCCATTTCAACTTTGAGGGCACATCATATAATTTCCTCATAGCTTTCAAATTCAAGTATTTCTAGGGATTTTCGTATGATATGATTTATCCCACCAAATAAGCGATCAACCTTGCATTTAGGGGTAACGAGAAAGCCAGAGGTGTATCATGAAATACTTGTAAAGTTTTCCTTGTACGCTCTGATGGATTCACCATCTTTTTGATTTAGGGAAAGGAAGTCCATTCCTATCTTAATTTGAAGGGTGTGCGGAAAATATTTATCGAAAAACATTTTCTAGAAATCCTTCCATTCCAATGCCTTGATCTCTTCCTTTGGCTTTATAGTTTTGATCAATGTCCACCATTGATCAGCTTAACCCTCCATATGATATGCATCTAGAATAACCTTCTCTTTTTTGTAACATTGAATGATGGAGAAGATCTTCTCAGTGGAGTTTATCCATTGTTATGTCATTCAGGGATCAGATGATCCATTAAATGTATGCGGCCTTTGTCTCATAAAGCTCTCGATTGCGGCTTGTTCTTTCTTAGGGGGAGTTGGATGTTTTTCTGGAACCATTTTTCTATTCAAAACTTTCGTTAACTGAGAGATTATTGCGATGAAGTTTGTGATTCCCACTCTCATCGGATTAGTCATATCATTAGAATAGTCATCTCATTAGAATAGTCATCACATTGATCCTTGCATCGTTTGGTATCTTGAGTCCTCATATTACCGTCCATTGGTTGGAATAAAAGAAAAATTAGAGGTAACACATAAAGGGGAATCCAATGAAAAAAATAGAATAACTTATAAGTTACATTTATTTACTTAACTTATGAATTTATAGGCTTCAATCTAAGTTATTCATAATCTACTTCCCAACAAATATTCTTATGGGAATTTTTTTTTATTCCCTTAATAATGGTTCATATTAAGCTTATGAATTTACTAAGGCATATCCCCCAAAAGTTTCAATCCAAGAGTGTAGAAAGGTCCGCTCACATGCACTGGTTCCCATTCGAGTATAGATCAAAGCATTATTTTAGTTTTTTTCCCTTAGATACATTTGTGTCAAATATACCTTTACCTATAGGTATCAAGACAGGGATGCATTTTTTTGACAAACTACTTACTCTATACTCACCAAAATTTAAGGATGTTATTATTATACCTAGTCTTATCCCTAAAGATTTAACTAGGGTTTTCTGATCCTGATCCCAAAAGTAACAAAACATATCCTCTGATACCAACTATAACAACCCTACTCTTTATTACACACTTAAACATTATTTATTACCTAAACTTGCACTTAAGAAAAATCTGAGGATACAGAGGTCTAGTGTCTTAGGAAATTAATAACATTACATAATTACTTAAAAAATCAAATAAAACATCTTTATTGTGAACATCTTTTACATGACCACAACATTTCGTCCTCCAATCGCCCAAAGGCCTTCATTTTTTATTGTATTTTGATAATCCATCTTTCAAGGGATAAGGTGGAACCCTTACATGGCCCATAAGCGTAAGTATTACATGGCCTATAGGACTTAGAGGAATTCATTTCTCGTAGGCTTCAAACATTACATTCAACCCATACTAACTACTTGGAACTGCTCCTCCCCATCATATTCATCGTGAAATCAGCTCTCCACCTTCACATGGTTGTTCGGCTAGGCATTCCTGTGCATGCACAGGCTTATCCCGATGGAAGGTGCCATACCCTCTCATTCTTGCAATCTGTTTATCTTCTACTTTGGTGAAATATCCATTCTCATCCTCCTTGTAGAGCTTGTTCCTTGTAGGTTGTATGATTTGCATCTGCACTTAAGGTGGCCCAAAGGCCTTGAGGTGGCCCTAAGCCCTTACTGACCCAAAGGCCTAGGTGGCCCGAAGGCTTTAAAGGACTCAGGGAAAAAATAGGTGGCTCGAAGGCCCAAACGGGGGCATATTATCGGCTACTACAGTGTCAAATAGTGCCTGCTACAGTTCCCGCTACAGTCCCTGCTACATTACTACACAGTTCCCGCTATAATACTGTTATAGTACCTACTACAGTACTGCTACTGTAACCCAGAAATAAGGGAGCATAAGAGAAATATGAACATAAAGGAATGATATATTATTATTATCATAACATGGAAATGTGTCAAAAATATACAACAAGATATTAGCTTGAGCCAAAGTTCATTACACATGGATTAGCATGAGTAAACCCTCAGTGCACTTGAATTAGAATGAGTAAACCCTCTTTGCAATTGAATTAGCATGAGTATGACCTCATAAAATTTAATTAGGATGAGTAAACCCTCATTACACTTGGTGTATCATGATATTAAACATTACCCAATACATTGGAGCACTATCAGGGCTCACCCTATATAAACATTTCATTTCATGCATAAGTGTGCCACATGGATCATATAACACAGAATAATTTAACATCATAATCTATTAAAAGGTTAAAGAATGTGGAATACATACATGTAAGTAAAATTCAATAATTATATGTGCATAAAGATGAATACCCTTGATATAGAAAAGGGTATGGTATTCACTGCACAATGATTTCAGCTTGGAAAATCACGTTGCAATTTTGGCAGCATAACGGCGTGACATAAAAATTCATAAAAAAGTTAGATGAGGGTGAAAGGGGAGTATTATCATATGTACATGAAATGTAAAGTAATTGGTTCATATAGATACATGTCCCAACACATGGAATTTTCAAATATAAGGCATAACATAATAAAGAAACCTGAAGAAAGAGGAGAAATGGAATAACTCTTGTGAAATTTCAGCATGGTAACGAGAATACATGGGAGGGATTAATGAGAGAAAAATAGGAATATAATCATTAAAACATAAGGAGGAAAGTTTAATGGATGTTTGAAATTATACCCCAATATTTTTAATTGAAAGTGAAAGGGCATTACAATATAAAGAAACTTGGAAAAAAAATAAGAAAGGAAGAAATCCCTTAATTGAGTGTGTGACTTCAAGAGCTTGAGGAGGGGCTTCTTGAGAACTTAGAGCACCTTGGTAGGTTTCTAGAGAGATGAGGCTAGATTAGGGACGTGATCTTAGGTTTTTTAGTGAAGATAAGTGGAAGCATTGTGGGTTTATATAGGAAATGAAATTGGAATTCTTTAATATTTCACAAACATAGGTTTTGGAATCTATATAATTAAATATTCAAAAACACAAACCATCCCATGGTTTTTAAAAAGGGGGAGTAGAAAATATTATTTTATAAGGAAAATGGACAAAATTATTAAAATATTAGTCTTGATTATGTGGAGGTGAGTCACACTCTCAAGGAAGTCATCTTAAAATGTTAAAATATTTTATAAGTCTTGCAGGGTCCATTAAGGCATTATAAAATTAATCCAACAAATCTAAAATCACATTATTTTAAATTTAAAATATATATTGGTAGAATATACCTTTTATATTATTTTATTACATCACTATTGTGTCATTATGATGTCATAAAACACATTATATATTTATAAGGTATTTAATTTTTACCCAAAAATTCCATTGTCTCAAAATTTTTTGAAAAATTCACCATTGGATAATTTCAACATCCTGACTCCAAAAAAATACTTATTTTTATCTAAATAATTTTATAAATATGTGAATTTTTACTTTTAAAATAAAAACCATCATTTATTGAAAATTCATGGGTTTTGATAAAAAAAAGCTTTCAAACTTTAATAAAAATTACAATTGTATTCATAAAAATGATATGATAACATATATTTAATAAAAATTAATTTAGTAATAAAATTTTATTAAAATTTTATTTAATTAAAAAATCCATTAATTTATCTAAATAAATTTCTTAATTTAATTTAAATATTAACAAAAAATACAATTTGTTCTTAAAAAACACTTACAAAGTAACAATAATAAAATGAATGTATGTAATTTATTATATAAAAAACAATGCACATAATTATAATTATAGGGTCTTGTTACATATCCCTTTATTACACTAGAATATTCCCTAAGAGTATGGTATGCGATGGAGGGGCCTTCATGGGGTCGTTTAGTGAACATGGTTTGGGTTGTGATCTCGATGAGCTTGAACTTCTCCTATAAATGGTTTCGTTCATACTTAAGTTGTTGGATCTCAGCTTGAGATTGTTCTAGGGAAAATCATAGAAATGTTATCTCCCTCGAAAGATCCAATAAATGGGCTTCAAAACGAACGATCTTAATGGTTGAGGTCATCACTTCCTTTTTCTATGCAAAAAGGTTTAGTTAAAACCTTATTTTTATACTAGACATGTGATCACTTTTCAATGGCTATATTGTCAGTGGTATGATAATTAAAGGTTATTTAAACCCAATAAAAAGTGCATATGTTTTCTATATCTATAAGATATAAAATTAAATAAAGGAAATGGAATTTTATTTGTGAATGTTTGCGTTGTTACAATTTCATTGAGGCTGCATTTGGTAGAAATGGAACTTCAATATGTTGATCCTTCTTTACTGTGATATTTTCAGCATTTTATTTTTTCCTTCTCTTAGATTTTATGTGTTATTTCCTTGAATATGCCTATTTTTAACATATTTCATCACACATTTTCCATTCATACCAAATAAACTATTTAAATGACTTTCATGTTTATTTTTTCCATTTATATTGAAAAAGATTTCTTAAGCCAAAAATAGCCTAATAATTTATGGGTTTGTTTACTTTGGAATATCCATGGTTGATGCATTGGATTCAAAAGTCATGTCATGGGAGAAGGAAAGCTCGCTGAGTTCACATATGATTGGGTAACAACTTTTTCACATATAATAGCTATTATCTAGTAGATAGCCATTCATTTGTTCTTTTCTGGACTTTTTTCCCTTCACCTTATTCAATGTATTACAGTTTAACCTACTTTACAAGATTGAATATCACACAATTTCACATTAATAGAAAGAAAAGGAATGAAGAATATAGTGGGTATACATGATTTCTCTATTTTTTCTCTTCCCCTTACACTTTCAGTTATTTCTATTTTGGTTTTAATTCATGCAGATATTTTTCACTGATTTATGGGTATTCTCTTTGGTTGTGTGTGATGTGGATCTTCGAGATGAAGGGTGTTGCATAGCAGTGACTTAAGGTTCCTCACTCGTACTAGAGCTAACTTGCTTTGTTTCTTCTAGTGATCAACTTGGGGGTGAAGAGAGATCTTTGGTGAGGGTAACTATTCTTTTACCATGGTGGGAGCTGAGGACTGTAGTCAAGTGACGACCTACCCTTGGGGGTAGCATCATAGATGGTTTTATCTATTGTATCTTCCTCATTGGCGACGATGGGCTAGAGCTGCTATTGCTAGAGATGACTCATCGGAGTTGGTCGTCAGAGCTGGGGTTGGGGCTGGGTCACTGGGGGCATATCCGGCATTTTTTTATTGATTCATTCTGTAATGAATTTCATTATTAATATAATTAATTTTTTTCTAAGTATAAACATGTGTTAAAATCTTCTTCGATATTATAATTAAAATAGTTGTATTATATATTATAAATTATTAAATAAAATATAAAATTCATTAGCAATAAAAATTTATAATTTTTATTCAAATGTAATGTATAAATAAAAATTATATATTGGTAATATTATTACCAATAGAAAACAATTTCACTGGAACCTATTTATAACACTTAAACCAACATATATGTTATCTATTAGTGTTATTATAATTACAATAGAACAATTTTATCTATTGCAAATACATTTAGCAATAGAGTTTTTACCGACAGTTTAGTGACAGTGACATATATGTTGGTAAAATGTTTTACCAATAGAAAATTCACATTTACCAATAGATATTCCCCCATTGAAAGAGTGAAATATTTTGTAGTGAAAGTAGAAAACTGCTCCAGTTCAAGGTTTCACTCTCTCTCACCCTAATTCACAGTCATGATGTGTTAAGGAAAAGAATAAGATGATGATCATATTAAAGATCGAATCTCTAGGTAGCTTCATGTTTCATTACATGAATCAAACCTCGTGAATTAGATCTCCATTACTATATATTTGATATCACAACATGAAGAGTTTGAAACAAACACCATAATTTAAATTCAAAATTAGAGACAACAATGAGATATTTACAAGGGAACAATTTATTTACAGAGATGAAAACAAAAACGAAAATAGATAAAAAGAAGAAGATGAAGAAGGAGGGTGCTCGTATCCAGGTCGAAGATGATTATCATATCTAGGATGGGTGTAGTCCAAGAGAGGAGAAGTCCTCTTATTTTCAAAAAAATCAAAAAAATGAGAAAAACTAACAGACAGATAATCAATGTGGTGTCCTTGTTCACACTCATCACCGACCTTTGATTGTTATCTCTATGATTGCATCCATTCTTATGCAACGACCCTTCGAGAATGCCATTTACATTGCCCATGACCACCGCTTACCTGATCCAATGAAAAAATAGAAAGAGATTATGTCACACAAAATTTATTTAAACTTCAATAAAAATATATACTTAATTGGATTAAATAACAATTAATTATAATTATGTAAATATACATACATATATTTACATGTGTTATAACTACTATTATTACTTATATAAATAAAAAATAATTATAAACATATGTTAATCAAAATATACATATTATTTAAATATACTTATTATTACTAATATATATATATATTACTAATTATATTTATTAATTAATATAAACTATTACTTAATTTAATTAAATTATTACATAAATAAATTTGTTAATAAAAATGTATATAAATATATTATTTTATTTTATTATTATTATTATTATATTAATTATATTAATCACTAAATATATTATAAATATTTCATATATCACATTATATATAATATAAAAAGTAAAAGGAGGGGGGAATCAAGACGAATAACAGAAGGGTGATGTTGGATTTTTGCTCTTGTAGGCAGAGGGGGGAATAGGGGTACCCGACGATGGTTCGGGTTAGGCTACTTCAATGGTTCAGGAAGTAGTTTCGGCAACAGCACAACATGTCATCTTCGCAGTGGGTCATCGGCGGTCGGTGGTTCTTCTTCAACCAGAGTGTCTGGTTCTTCAGGTGGGTTCAAAAATGGTTCTGGATTTCTTCTGTGATGAGAAAATCTAACTGGTTTTGGGTTTTTCTTCTATTTATGAGTAATTTTGATTTTGATTGTGAATCTGGATTTTGGGTTTGTTCTGCTAGAGTTGTGTATTTGAGCTAGTGTTTGGTTTGTGAAACGTAAATGTGGGAAAGAGTCGAGATGGCGCAATGGTGAACTGTGGGAGTGCAATGGTGGGGGTTTTAAGGAGATTGACATTTGGTGGTGGGTTAAGGGTGCAGGAGTCACTGTTGGAATTTTCCAAAGGTGAGTGGATGAGTCACCGTAGAGAAAGGCCAATGGTGAGTGGAAATGGCGGTGGGTTTCCAACGGTAGCAGCAGAAACGAAAAACAACAACAAAAAATAAATTATAAATAAAATCAAATAATTAATTGAACTAAAAAAATCAATGAAGTGAATTAAAAAATGAAATTCACATTTTAATTCACATTTTAAATTGTTATCTGTCTAATTATCTGTATTATAATTATTAAACACATAATTTAATACTAATTTCAAATTGTTAAAATATTTTAACATTAAACAAAATAAATTAATAAAAGTAATTTTTTAAAAGAATAAAAATTCAATTTCAATTTGATTAAATTAATTAGCAAACTAATTAATTAATAGAATTAATAAAATAAATGAATTAACAAATTAAACTTAATTGTTTGAAATAAAAAAATGAGATTTATTTATTAATAAACTAAAATGATGAAATAATTGAGATAATGAATTAATTTAAAAATAAATAAAACAAAAGAAAGGAAGAAACTAATTAAAAAATAATAAAAGAATTAACATAAGAAAAAATGAATGTTCAACAGAATAAATAAATTAAATTTAAATAATTCAAAATGAAAAACAATAAATAAAATACATCTTTTCACAACAAAAGAAAATTTTAGAAATTAAATATAAAACTGAAACTTTTTTTGAATATTTCAATTAATACACAATTTTGATATTAAAAACACAATAAAATACAAAAAATTATGTGGCAAATATAATTGAAAAACAGCCACATCAAACTCTTCCATGCTTAAATATTTGTTTTTCATAAAATAAATTCATGCTTTTGTCTTTATAAAACACAAGGAATGATTTTATCGTGAGCTCAAAAAAATGAAGCACGTCTATAATTTTAAAACAGATCCACGGAACCATGTCATACTTTTCAAAGAATTTATTCAAAAAAGGTCCTACCTAGATTCAACCACCCTTTGGAAATCAATGAAACATAAATTCATTCACTATCAAGCATTCCATACCTCCTATACGAGATCACTTACAGCCCTACTTCAATTCCAATGCATATTCAAATTCTAAGAGTGATAATATATCAGATCAAGTGAAATTAAAATCTTGACAATATGCACCTTCAATTATCACTTTCTCCTAGGTTCCAAAAAGGTTCTTTTTTTAATCACTTCAGTGATACAACTAAAATCCTCTTTATACATCTCAATTGTCCCCTTCTTCACCTGTGTTCAAAATTCCCCTCACTATAATGAACTCCTTTTTGACCATTGGGAACTTTGTTTATTTATTTTTATTTTTTACCCACCCATGTATGTGAAAAGCATTGTGAAAACGATCTTATTTACATGTACATAGGGCCAACACACACACTCAATGCCTAGAGTCTCAGATGTTCACTATGATATCTCATTTTCTCATTTTACTCTAGTTTAAAATGACTTAAAAGATTATCATTTGACTTGGCTCCTTATGGTGATTACTTTTTATTTAAAAGATGATTCTCCTAAGTTCATGTTCAAATATCAAGTTTCCTAAATTCATGACCACAATTCCACAAGACTATCCTATCTTGCTCCCTTCCTCAGTTCCTAAACAAAAAAACTAACAGAAAAAGTATGTTACTCCACTAATCAATCATACATCATCAACAATTTCAGACTTAGTGTAATCATCGTCAACCAGTAAGTTGTTATCCACAAGGAAGAACAAAATTGATGTAAAAATTGAAGCCTAAGGACTCTCTGGTCGTGAATGGAATTGAAAAATGTTGAAATAATTCAAAAAAATTTGAAAACAAATGACCATTTTTTGACAAAAATCAATGGGGGAATTGATGTGACTATTATTTCAGCACAACATATCACAAACAGGCCCCTCTCCCATACACTTAAACTCAACAGTATCCTCATTATTGAATCCTAGGGTGGGAGATAGTTAATTTCAAATAAATTGGGAAATTTGTAAGTAAAAGAATCATGAATGGGTTACATGAATGATTAATAATTACTGTAGCAGTAATGTAGTAGGTACTGTAGCGGGAACTGTAGCAGGCACTGTTTGGCACTGTAGCAGCCGGGAATATGCCCCCGTTTGGGCCTTTGGGCCACCGATTTGGTCACTGAGTCCTTTAAAGCCTTCGGGCCACCCAGGCCTTCGAGTCAATAAGGCCTTAGGGCCACCTCAAGGTCTTCGGGCCACCTTAAGTGCAGATGCAAACCAGACAACTTACAAGGAACAAGCTCTACAAGGAAGATGAGCAAGCACTACGGGAAAAATGGGTATTTGCGACGGGGATAAATCCCGTCGCAAATAGTCCCGTTAGAAACTTATTTGCGATGGGAAAATTCCCTCGTCAAAAATAAGTAGTTATTTGCGACGGGGAAAGCTAACCCGTCGCAAAAGGACTGGCGCGTTTGCGCGCCAAATCGCGGGAAAGTTATTTGCGACGGGCGGGCGCCGGTAAAATATATTTGCGACGAGAATATACCTCCGTCGCAAATAGTATGTCAGCAGGTTATTATTTGCGACGGGACCGGTCACAAATAACTATTTAACCGTTGACCGTAATAAATGTGGGCTAAGGTATTTGCGACGGGTACCGTCGCAAATAATCTAACCTATAAATACCCCCAATCCGTTTTTTTTTCATTCATTCTCAAACTCTATCTTCTACTTCTCTCAAAACTCTATTTTTAGAGTTCAGCGTTTCTTAAGTTTAATTTTTTTTTCCGGAGTTGATATTGATGTTTTCAACAATGATCAGAGATCAACCTCAGATCAATTTTAAAGGTATTTATGTTCATTGTAATTTAATTTTTATTTTAAATTTTTTATTAGTTTAAATTATTCTTAATTAGTTGTAATTTAATTATGTTTACATTGTTTTGTTACTTAATAAATTTAAATTATTAGTATTCATTGTTCATAGTTAATGGTAATTAGGAATAATTAGTAATAATTATCAATAATTAAGAATAAATACTAATAATTAGTAATAAATAGCAATAATTAGGAATAATTAGGAATAATTACCAATAATTAGTAATAATTAGTAATAATTAGTAATAATTAGCAATAATTAGTAATAATTACCAATAATTATTAATAATTAGCAATAATTAGTAATAATTACCAATAATTAGTAATAATTTCCAATAATTAGTAATAATTACCAATATTTAGTACTAAATAGTAATAATTACCAATAATTACCAATAATTAGGAATAATTAATAATAATTACCAATAATTAGGAATAATTAATAATAATTACCAATAATTAGAAATAATTAGTAATAATTACCAATAATTAATAATAATTACACTTAATTACCAATAATTAGTAATAATTACCAATAATTATCCATAATTAGTAATAATTACCAATAATTACCAAGAATTATCAATAATTAGTAATAATTTACTAATTACCAATAATTATCCATAATTAGTAATAATTGCCGATAATTATCAATAATTAGTCATAATTTACTAATTACCAATAATTATCCATAATTAGTAATAATTACCAATAATTAGTAATAATTACCAATAATTAGTAATAATTGCCAATAATTAGTAATAATTACCAATTATTAGTAATAATTACCAATAATTACCAATAATTAGTAATAATTACCAATAATTAGTAATAATTACCAATAATTAGTAATAATTACCAATAATTAGTAATAATTACCAATAATTAGTAATAATTACCAATAATTAGTAATAATTACCAATAATTAGTAATAATTACCAATAATTAGTAATAATTACCAACAATTAGTAATAATTACCAATAATTAGTAATAATTACCAATAATTAGTAATAATTACCAATAATTAGTAATAATTACCAATAATTAGTAATAATTACCAATAATTAGTAATAATTACCAATAATTAGTAATAATTACCAATAATTAGCAATAATTAGTAAGAATTAGTAATAATTAGTAATAATTACTAATAATTAGTAACAATTACCAATAATTAGTAACAATTACCAATAATTAGTAATAATTACCAATAATTAGTAATAATTACCAATAATTAGGAATAATTACCAATAATTAGGAATAATTACCAATAATTAGGAATAATTACCAATAATTAGTAATAATTACCAATAATTAGTAATAATTACCAATAATTAGTAATAATTACCAATAATTAGTAATAATTACCAATAATTAGTAATAATTACCAATAATTAGTAATAATTACCAATAATTAGTAATAATTACCAATAATTACCAATAATTACCAATAATTACTAATAATTACCAATAATTAGGAATAATTAGTAATAATTAATAATAATTACCAATAATTACTAATAATTACCAATAATTAGTAATAATTACCAATAATTAGTAATAATTACCAATAATTAATAATAATTACCAATAATTAGTAATAATTACCAATAATTACCAATAATTAGTAATAATTAGTAATAATTTGTAATAATTAGTAATAATTACCAATAATTAGTAATAATTACCAATAATTAGTAATAATTACCAATAATTACTAATAATTACCAATAATTAGTTATAATTACCAATAATTAGTAATAATTACCAATAATTAGTAATAATTAGTAATAATTACCAATAATTAGTAATAATTACCAATAATTAGTAATAATTACCAATAATTAGTAATAATTAGGACTAATTAGTAATAATTAGGAATAATTAGTAATAATTAGCAATAATTAGCAATAATTAGCAATAATTAGCAATAATTAGCAATAATTAGCAATAATTAGCAATAATTAGCAATAATTAGCAATAATTAGTAATAATTACCAATAATTAGTAATAATTAGAAATAATTATCAATAATTACCAATAATTACCAATAATTACCAATAATTACCAATAATTACCAATAATTACCAATAATTACTAATAATTACCAATAATTACCAATAATTACCAATAATTACCAATAATTACCAATAATTAGTAATAATTACCAATAATTAGTAATAATTAGTAATAATTAGTAATAATTACCAATAATTACCAATAGTTTCCAATATTTTCCAATATTTACCAATATTTACCAATATTTACCAATATTTATCAATATTTACCAATATTTACCAATATTTACCAATATTTACCACTATTTACCAATATTTACCAATATTTACCAATATTTACCAATAATTACTAATATTTACCAATAATTAGGAATAATTACCAATAATTAGGATAATTACCAATAATTTGGAATAATTACCAATAATTTGGAATAATTACCAATAATTAGGAATAATAACATTATTACATTATTTTCATATTTTATTATTAATATTAAAATAATATAATTTTCTATATTATATACAATTCTCTTTTCATCTGTGTGTTTTCTGTCTCCACATGTAATATTTGCATTCTTTTTCAAAATTATCAACCTACTCGCCAATGGAGAGGTGAAAGTGAATGCAAATATTACATGTGGAGACAGAATGTTAAACACACGGATGAAAGGAGAATTATATATAATATAGAAAATTATATTATTTTAATATTAATAATAAAATATACTAATAATGTAATAATGTTATTATTATATAATTAATATTTATGAAAAAATTATATTAGTATTATTAAAAAAATAAAAAATCAATATACTATTAAAATTATCAATATTTGTAACAGGTTTTTCTTTATTCTCAACATATTCAATCCTTACATGAGTGTTTTTTCTAACAAATTATTCAAAACCAGTAATGCTTTTATATTTTATAGAAAAATATGGATCAAAGAGGTCGTCAACAGTCATTATTAGATGAACACATATGGATAAATCAACGTAGAAATCAAAACGGTTCTAGTTTAAATCCAGTATATATAGAGGGTGTGGAGACTTTTTTATCATTTGCGGCATCAAATCCAGAATTTGCTTCAGAAGGAAAAATAAAATGCCCTTTAAGAAAACTCAAGGAAAATGTGAGAAAATTATTGATGTTCTTTAATAAGGGGTTTTAAAGTTTATAGTCTTAGGTCCTCTACAAATTCTTCAATTAGTTCTATGAAATCATCTATATGCAAAAAAATTAATTGTTCCTTAATTCTATATATAAAAAACCCAACATAATCCTCTTAGGGTCAATGTGGACTCATTATTTTTTTGTTTTAGGTTTTTTTAGTTTTTTTTAGTTTTTAATTTTTTTTTGATTTCTTTTTTAAGAAAAATTAAAAATGCCACAAAGTAAATTGTTTCCTCCAGAGAAATGGCACCAAAATATAATAACTTTCTTATCATGAAGAAGGCCAAAGTCACATTTATAAGCCCCAAGATATAACACTATGGATAACCTCATGGTCTCTCTCAATGAAGTTGTGTCAAAATCCACAGTGGTATTTCTAAAAATATTTTTTAGTTTTTTATCTTTCAATAATAGTAAAAGAAAATAAGAAAAAATAGTGTTGAAAATCATAGTAGATGTTAAACAGTGATGAAATAGAAGACCAAACGACAAAACAAAACAACAAAAATAACATAAAAATATAGCAAGACAAGGAAGAAGATCTGCAAGAATAAGGCCAGACCTAGGTCGATCCACCCTCAATTACCCTTCATAAATCAACTAAATAATTAAATCAAAAACTCTCATACCCACTCAATGTATGAACAATGACTCCGATCACATATCTATATCACCTAAAAATTGAACCCTCAAATACCAAATTTCTTCAATGCTTTCCCATTCCTCTAAATTAAAAAATAATTCCCTCAACCGACTAATTTTGACTAGGATGTTACTAAGAAGAATGATCCAGTTGAGTTTGTCATATCACTCAACACAACTAATAAGTTCAGTTGGAGAAAATGAGAATGGATTAGGGAAAGAAATGAGGTGAGAAAGTAGAAAACCATTCTTGTGAAAGGTTTTTCTCTTGATCACCCTAATTCATATTTGTGATCTTTAAAGGTGAATAAGATGATGATGATCACATTGATGATTAGATATCCATATAACATAAGGTTTTACTCGCTGAATCAAGCCCCATGAATTAGATTTTCATTACTGGAGATTTGAGATTAGATCATGATGAGGGTGAAACAAACATAACAATTTCAATTCAAAAACAATGACAACACTGCTAGATATTTACAAGAAAAAAAGTTATGTATAGAGATGAACAAAAAAATGAAAATAGAGATGAAAAAAGAAGATGATAAAGAAGTGGGGTACCCATTTACAGGTTGATGATGGTTCCCATGTCTGATCTAAGTGTGGTCCTAGAGAAAAAAAGTCCTCTTTTTCAAAAAAAAATGAAAAACCATCAAAAACAGAGAAAACCTAACATACAGATAATCAAAGTTGTTTACCTTTTTAATGATAATCACAGGCCTTCAAGTGATATTTCTATAAGTGCTACCATCCTTGTGCAATGACCATGCTCAAATGTCCTATACATTTCTCATGACCACCGCTTTCCCAATCCTATAAGAAAATAGAGAGATATTACAATACACATCATTTCTTTAAACTACAATAAAAATATATACTTAATTTTATTAAATAACTATTAACTATAAATATGAAAATATAGATACATAAATTTATATATGTTATAACTAATATTATTACTTATATAAATAAAAACTAGTTATAAACATATGTTAATAAAAATATGCATATTATTTAAATATACATATGATTACTAAAATAGATAAATATATATGTTACTAATTATATTTATTAATTAATAATAATTATTACTTAATTTAATTAAATTATTATATAAATAAATGTATTAATATAAATATATATTAATATATAGTTTAATTTTATTTTTTTATTATTATATTAATTATATCAATTACTAAATATATTATTATTACTCTATATATCATATTATATATAATATAAAAATTTAAAAAAAAGAGGGGGTAATCAAGTAGAATAACATAAGGGGGATGGAGGGTTTTTTATCACACATACAGAGGGGGGAATAGGGGTGTCTGAAGGTGGTTTGGGTTTGGAAAATTCAATAGTATAGTGACAGTTATGCAGTGAGGCGGTAATGGAATCCTGGAACTTCAAAGGAAAGAGAAGGGAAGTGGGTTTCTTTGAGAGACAAGGAGATGCAGTTTTGGAAGTGGCGGCCCTTAGATCGAGGTGGTGGGTCACAACGTTTGGTCTACAATGGCAAGGTGGTAGGTCAGCTCAAGTGGTGGATGGTTCTTTAGATATGGAGATGTTTGGGAATCTAGTTTTGAAATGACATGATCGGTTGGCTTCACAGCGGGTCATCGGTGGCCGAAAGTTCTTCTTTAACCGAAGCAGATGTTTCTTTAGTTGGGTTTGAAAATGGTTTTGGATTTCTTCAATGGTGTAAAAATATGACTAGTATTGGGGTTTTCTTCAATTTCTAAGGTATTTTGATTCTGATTATAAATCTAGATTTTGGGTTGATACTATTAAAGTTGTGTATTTGTAATAGTGTTCAGTTGGTGATGTTTTTTTTCTAGATTATTTCCATTATTGTTGTGATGTTGATAATTTTTGTTGCACTTCCATTGGGTTGGGTGTTGGCAGAGGGTGCGATGATGGTGGGTGTGAAGCCGATGGTGACTCCCTGATTCATCGTTGGTGGGTGGTGGTGAGTTGGTGAGGAGGAAATAGATGGTAGAAGGGAAGTGTGGCAGGGAGTCATGATGGCCGAACAGTAGCTTGTGGGAGTCACCATTGGGTGGAGGGGGTGAAATGGTGGGTGTTTTAAGGAGATTGACATTTTTTTAAATACGTTTTTAAAAATATATATTTTTAAAAAAATTCATTGGTTAAATGTTTTTTAAAAAATACCCTCTAAAGGGGGTAGTGGTGCTGATACCTTTCAGTTAAATATGAAAGGTGACAACCCCATTTCCTGATTTCCTCTAAAAACAAAAAAATACTATTTTTTGAATTTTAATTTTTTTTATTTTGTTTTGTTTTGTTTATATATATATATAAACAAAATAACAAAATTTTTCATCAGAATTTATCTGCTATTTAATATCCAGCAGTACTTCCATTACAGCAGTCTGGATTTTGACAGAAGCTCTATAACGCCCAAACCCTAAAAGCCCAGAGTCAGTGCACTATTATGTATCATTGGAATGATCACAAAAGATCAAGTTTCTAATGATTGATTAGTTTAGTAGCATTTGAAGTACTAGATACATTCATAAGGTTTACATTACATCACAAAATAGAAAACTACAACAACATTGTTTCCATAGACAACACTGAGATCCCATAAACTATCCCTAAAGTTCAGTCATAATATACTTCTTTGCATCCTGGGAAAAATAAAACATAGAAAGGGGTGATCTTAGATGCTCAATAAGGATAAAAATATAGCAGAAACTTTAAAAAATAAGCACAAACATTTAAGTCAATGTATAGAACTAAAACAAAAGACTTTTCAACATAAAATTCATCATAATATGGAAAATATAAATCAAAATTAAGCCATTTACTTACTCACATGGATATTCTACTATTCTAACAATCACATGCAATATCAATAGCCACTTTCATAATGATGGAATGCATAATGTCAGACTTTCATAACCACATAGTCAAGGCCTTGTGCCAAGAATTCAAATAAGATTTTGTCAAGACCCTGTACCAAGACACTAGTTTGTCTCATGAGACCTATCGATGCATCGAGGAGCTATAGCGGGATCCAACCGTCACTTACAAAGTCTAAATAATTCCTCATATGAAAAGGTTTAAACATAACATAAACATTCGTATTAAAACTAGCATAATAAATGTCAATACTTTATCCATAAACCATGAATGATATTAAAATAATACATCCATAGTTAAACATATCACAAAACCATCAATAAAATATGGAATATTTGTATCATAATAAATCAACTTCAAACAAGTTTAAAATCCATCAAATGATGTTGACATAGATGAAAATGATTTGTAAAACTCTTTGAGAGAAATATATCTTTTTCATGAAAACATTTAAAAGTCACAGAATTTAAAAAGGAATACATTTAAAGAAATTTTTGAATCAAAGTGTCCCATACCACTTTGAAACTTTTAAAAGGAATTAACATTTTAAAAACATTCATGTCCATATAAATAAATCCTTAAAAACCATTTTGAAAACACTGACATTAATGAGAACGATTTAGAAGAATAAATATTTAAAATATTTTAAATGATTCTTTAGTAAAATGTCCCATAAAAATAATCCATTTGAAAACTCTTTTATGAAACATGGACATGGATAATAAATATGTCCCAATATATACTTACGTAAAAACAACCTCGGATAATAAAGAGATTTTGAAATTAACTCTTACCTTGCAATTTCCTTTAGTCGAGGGTACGTTTAACCTCCTGTGTGAAGACCATAGTATGTTATTAAATTATAAAAGAACCATATTAAATTTTTTGATATAATACATGATTTATATATGACTTTATAATACCCATTTAATAATAATATCCATGCTAAATTAACATTTCGGGTAATAATCGCTTTCTTTATCGTACATGTTTTAACTTGTTACTCTTGATTGTATCACTTAGATCAAGATTTAAATACTTCCAGAATATAAAACATGATTTTTATATCATATATATTTAGAATATAAATATTTATAATATACGTGTATATATATATATAATGAAAAACACTGTTTATGGAGACTATAGTCCGTACATATGCATAAACGCTCTTTCCGTTTTCATATCGTATTGAACGGAACTAAGTGAATAAGATATATGTAAGTACACACACACAAAAAGAGATATATATATCTCCATTAGAATTATTATGTCATATATTACATACTTATTAATGATATATATTTTATAATCATCGTTGAATGGTGAACATGGAAATGAATCTCATCACGTCGTGGAGACGGTATTCCGTACGTACACAAGAGAGACAATATCATTATATTAATGGCTAAATATTATATAATTCGATGGTATATCATATATACAGAATCTTTAAAATCTTATATTTATTATTTATATCAGTTATATTCATTATTATACCCATCCAAATAATTAAGTGTTTGAATAACAAACTACACCACGACGTGGAGTCAATAATCTGTACGCACGCACATATGGTGACTTTTTCATTGATATGATGGATAGAATAATGAATATTTTTGTAACATTTCTATAATAAAATAAAAATATATAGAAGATACTGAATTTATTATTTTATAATGGAAACAATAAATAAGGAGGAAGTGGAAGAAGAAATGAACTTGAAAGATGTGATGAAATATTTACCTCTTTTTCAGGTTCTTCCTTTTGATTTGATAAAAAGGGCTCTATAGGATGGCTTTATGACCAAAGGAAGGAATCTAGGATGAAGGGAAGAATTTTGGGAGGATATTTGTGTGGGTTTTTGCCGAGCCAAATGGCTTTGGAGGTGTGAAAGTAAGATAAGGGGAAGCTCCCTTTTATAAGAGAGGTGAGGGTCACTTTAGGAAAAGTTTGAAATATTATTTTATAATAAAATAATTTTTGATTTAAAATGGATAAAAAATGAATTATTTAAAGGATAAGGTGGGGATGGGTCTAAATATACACAACCAATAGGTTATATTAAGGTTTAGGTCACTATATTTAACTTTATCTTTTAGATTTAACTCTTAGTTAAATAATATGACATTTACCATGTCTCTTTGTATTTTTATATTATATGGTTAATAAACTTACTATAAACTTCCAAGAAAACCCCAAGTGGTTCATTAATGATACAACTATCATTATATAAGTCTTTTTTTCCGAAACTTATATTTTTAGGAATATAATATCAATTAATAACATAATATTTAAAAAAAACTCTTTTATGTCAATTTTGACACTATTTGGTATTTTGTTTTTTCAAAATTCATAACAGCATTATTACTTCGAAAACAATTCCCTTAACCAACCATAACATGTCATATTAACCTAAAAAATTAGTGGAATTCCTAAAAAGTCTAAAATTACATTTATTTGTATATTTATAATATCAATTATTTTAATATTTCATTAATTAGGTAATTACTGCATCATCATTGTCTCATAAATAAATTTAATTATTTAATGTCTAAAAATTATAAATAAAATACCATTATGTTGGAAATATTTTTATATTTCTAATAAATATTTATAGTTGAATTTTTCATATGTGTAACCCTATATTAAAAATATTTTAGTTATTAAGCATTGATTTTAACTCTTTTAACTCTTCTTTAAATAAATTAATAATAAATGTCCTAATCTAATCCAAGTGGATCAAAGAGGTTAATATTTTATTCCTAAGGTTGTTTTTGGTCGAATTATACTTATATAATAGAATTAGGACATGTGTTAGGATAATAATAATATCATTTTTACCCTTAATTACCCAATATACTTTTAACTGTGGTAAATAAAAATAAAACATTATTATTCACCAAAAATTATTTTCATCACATTGAACCACATTTTACTAACTTATATCAACCATGTCTCTAGGATTTTTGAAATTCAACTCACAGAAGTGGTAAAATTAAGTTTCATGTAAATTTGAAAATGCTCCTAGGAGGTGGGTAAAAAACAGTAAAAAGTTCCATAAAATTTTTATATATCGAAAATTATTATAAACATACTCCAATGAATTACATTGAACTTATATAGGTATTATGTATCTATTTTGAAATAAAATTAATTTAAATAAAATAAATAATTATTTAAATAAAAATTCGGTTTTAAACTATAAATCAGTGTTTTTCACTATTCATCAAAAATTGAAAGTTTTCAGAAAAATACCAAAAATTCACCCTAAGATAATTTTGATATTCCGAATTCAAAAATGAATTATATTTTACCAATTTAAAAACATATAATTTGCATTAATTAATTTAAAATTATTTCCCATTGTCAAAACCAAAAAGCATATTTTTAAGAAATAAAAACTATCAAAAGATTGGCACTTGTTTATGTCCAATTTCAAAGTGAAATTACCTACAATGACCATCATTGGATTAAATGGTAAAAATATAATATAATTATACTTCCAACCCATTAAAATTTATAATTCAACACTATAAATTATTTTTATTTAAAAAGTTATTTTCAGTTAAAATATAGTATTTTCACTATTCACCAAGATATGAAATTTATCAGAAAAACACCAAAAATTTATCAAAACTCAATTATTATGTCCTGATTTTAAATAATAAGTTTATTTTATCAAATTAAATATATAAAAGTTTCAAATATAGGATTAAAAAATGGTTCCTCATTAGAAGGCTGTAAAATTGCATTTTTTAAAAAATAATTTTTTATCTGAAAAAAATTAATTTGTTCTTACATTATGTCTAAGAAAATCATAATATGGATTCTAAAATTATAAGGATTGTATAAAGTTCAAAATTTAGTTAATACTATTCATAACCGCTTTTTAAGGGCTAGTTTGGTAAGTCATGGTGTGTTTGAACTCAGTGTTGCGTGTAGTGCAAGTTATTGCATTACTTTAAAGAAATAACATACTATGAAATATTGGGGTGTTACATTCTTCCCACCTTTAATAAATTGAATCCTCGCAATTTGAAATTTTTCTTCGAAAATAAAAAGTTGAAAATAGAAAGTACCTTTGTGGGGAAACCCACATCAGAAATTGGGTTAATAAAATTTAGTCTTAATAAGAGGAAAAGGGGAATGAAAAAGTCACCACCAAATTATGATCTCGATTATGAGAACATTGGTTGAAATTAGAGACACATAATTAGAAGAAAAAACATAAATATTTAAAGGGAGTGATTGAGGTCATTAGTCACAAATAGTTGTAAAATTGAGGGCTTCAAAGCCATAAATCTATGATGATTTAAAATATCATTGGTTCAACAAAACATAAGGTATTAAGATAACACATTTTTAGTTTTAAAATACCTTAACTAAAGTTTAAGTATTAATTTCTACATAGAATAAGAGAAGAAAAAAATATATACTTGATAAGTAGACTTTAATCCTTGAACTAATTTCTACCGCAAACCTATCCTTCACTCTAAAAGATAATAGAACATAAAAAATATTCTATTTATCCTATTCGTATAGGGTTAGAAAAACGAATTTATAATTAATCTACCAAACCTTTTAAAAAAACTACATTATTCAATCCAGGAAATCATGTGGGCCAGTGTTAGGTGATACTCCCTTGTCGCCCTTCAGTTGCAGGTTCAAATATTTCGGCCCTGCCGGACGTGACAGGTTGTCGCCCGACCTCCGGGTTGCTGCCCGACCTCCGGTTTGTCATTTTATGACAATCCAAAAATAATCTCAAACTATAATTATCTAAAATACTTCTATCCAAACTCACAGTCCAAAATTTATAAGGAAGGTAAACAGAATGAAGATCCTTTTTTCAACGTAATAACATGTGAATACCTTCATAATGTATTCTTTTAAAACACTACAACATCCTGAATTACCATAAAACCTTATTGATTACATCCATGATCCCTTATTCCTTATAGAATACTGGATATACTCATTCTACCCAAAAATGTTGTAAACTCCAATAATGATGGAATATAAAAATCATTAATCAGTTTCAAGGTAGTCAAGAATATCAAATATAATTTATCCAAATCTATTGTGTATTATTCCAAAAACACAACCTCAGTATCAAAACCATATTATGGTTTATCTTTCTCTCAACCATATATTTTCCAAAAAAATAACCTGATATTGAGTCACTTTTCATGGTTCCACACAATCTCAAGTCCTTGATGAAATAGTACTGTAGTACAATCCTTATATACTCTAAAATTTTTATAACATGTACATAATTAATACAATACTCAAATGACACAATACTTTAATCACAACATAATAAATCTAATCATTCCTCTCCATCTTCGGTAGTATCATAACTTTATTATTATCCAATAGTAGCATTTGGGGTATACTCTGATGATTTGGACATCGATTCTCATGGTGTCCCAACTCCTTGCATATGAAGCATTGTACATTTGAAACTTTTTTTCTTACCCTTGTAATCATGTACTTGGTGTCCTTTTCTTCCACACATATAAAAAACTCCAATTCCTTTCAAGCATTTACCAAGGTGATTCTTTCCACAGTTATCACATATGGGAAAATCCTTCTTTTCCCTCTTCCCATTATCTATCTTTCTCTATTCCATCCTTTTTTCTCTTTCTTCCCTTCAAATCCATAGGACTCAGAAAATTATTTACTTATCTTATTAACAAATGGTACTATTTCTTCAAATGTTGAGAATACATGGGAGACTATTTCCCTTATAAATATTGTCTTAATACCATGAAATATATGATTCTTCTTACTCTTTGGATCATACGTATTGATGGAGTTCACATTCCTTCTACTGGGTGCCATTTCTATATAATGGCATACATTAGGTCAGTTTATGAATTTCAATGTATAATTCAAACTTGTAAAATACATAACGTAAATTAAATAGTTTATGGATAAAATCCATAATCATAAAAATATTTTCTTTTAGGAGGTATATACTTGTAAATCCTTCATAATGAATTGTAAAGAAAACGAGAATTATCCTAAGAATATCCCCCAGGAGTGTCATAACCAAGAGTGCAGCAATGCCCGTTCTCATGCACTAGTTCCCATTCGAGTCTAGCTCAAAGTGGTGTTTTTGGGTTTTACCCCTAGGAACATATGTTCCAGAGTCGCATATGCCTTCTCGTATCTAGACAGGGATGTATTGCTTGTAAATTTCACAAAATCTCTATAATACCAAAAATCTAGGAAGTTATTCTATAATAATCTCAAATTCTATCTTAGGGCTATGTGCTCTAATCAGAGTTTATATAAATATAGTTTCTATGGTTTGTATTAAACTTCCTTTGATACCAACTGTAATTCCCTAACCCCAGAAGCCCAGAGTCGGTGCATTATTACATATCATGGGCATGATCATAAAAGATAAAGTCTCGAAAGACCGATTAGTTTAGTAGGGAAGTACTAGATACATTCATAAGGTTTACATTACATCGTAAAATAGAAAACTACAAAAAAATTGTTTCCTTAGACAACATTGAGATCCCATAGAATATCCATATAGTTCTGTCATAATATACTTCTTCGCATCCTAGAAAAAATCAAACATAGAAAGGGGTGAGCTCATATGCTCAGTAAGGATAACAATATAGCGGAAACTTTCATAAATAAGTATAAACATTTAAGGCAATGTATAGAAATAAAACAAAAGCCTTTACAACATAAACTTCATCATAATATGGAAAATATAAATCAAAATAATCTCATTTACTTACTCACATGGATATTCTACTAGTCAGATAATCACATGCAATATCAATAGCCACTTTCATAATTATGGAATGCATAATGCCAGACTTTCATAACCACATAGTCAAGGCCTTGTGCCCAAACTACAAATAAGATTTTTTCAAGGCCTTGTGTCAAGACACTATTTTGTCTCATGAGACTTACCAATGCATTGAGGAGCTATATCAGGCTCCACCCGTCACTTACTGAGACTAATGCATTCCTCATATTAAAAGGTTTAAACATAACATAATCATTCATATTAAAACTAGCATATGAAATGTCAATACTTTATCTATAAACCATGATTGGTATAAAAATAACACTCCCACAGTCAAACATATCACAAAACCTTCAATACAATATGGAATATTTGTGTCATAATAAATGAACTTCAAAAAAGTTTAAAATCCATCAATGGATGTTGATATAGATGAAAATGATTTGTAAAACACTTTGAGAAAAATATCTATTTTTCTTGAAAACATTTAAAAGTCACACAATTTAAAAAGGAATAAATTTAAATACATTTTTGAGTCAAAGTGTCCCATACCACTTTGAAACTTTTCAAAGGAATTAACATTTTAAAAACATTCATGTCCATATACATAAATCCTTAAAACCATTTTGAAAACATGGACATTAATAAGAACGATTTAGAAGAATAAATATTTAAAAAAAATCAAAATTATACTTTAGTAAAAAGTCCCTTAAAAATAATCCCTTTGAAACCTCTTTTATTAAACATGGAAATGAATAATAAATATGTCCCAGTAGATACTTAGGTAAAAACAACCTCGGATAATAAAGAGATTGTGAAATTAACCCTTACCATGCACTTTTCTTTAGTCGAGGGTACGTTTAACCTCCTGTATGAAGACCATAGAATGTTATTAAATTATAAAAGAACAATATTAATATTATTAATATCATATATGACTCATTTATGACTTTATACTACCCATTTAATAATAATTTCCCTGTTAAATTAACGTTTCAGGTAATAATCGCTTTCTTTGTCATACGTGTTTTAACTTGTTAATCTTGATTGTATCACTTAGATCAAGATTTAAATACTTCAAGAATATAAAACATTATTTATATATCATATATATTTATAAGATAAATATGTATAATAGACATATATATGAAATGAAAAACACCGTTTATAGAGACGGTAGTCCGTACGTACGCATAAACGTTGTTTCTGTTTTCATATCGTATTGAACAGAACTAAGTGAATAAGATATATGTAAGTGCATATACATACATACATATATATATATATCTAGTATAATTATTATTTCATATATTACATACTTATTAATAATATATATTTTATAATCATTGTTGAATGGTGAATGTGGAAATAAATCTCATCACGTCTTGGAGACGGTATTCCATACGTGCGCACGAGCGACAATATCATTATATTGATGGTGAAATCATGTATAATTAGATGAAATTTTATATATAAAGAATCATTAACATATTATATTTATTATTTACTTCAGTTATACTCATTATTATACCCATCCAAATAATGAAGTGTTTGAATAACAACCTACGCCACAACGTGGAGACGGTAATCTGTATATACACACGTATGGTGACTTTTTCATTTATAGGATGGATAGAATAATGAATATGGGTTTACCATTGCTATAATAACATCACAGTATATAGAAGATACTAGAGTTATTATTTTAGAATGGAAATAACAAAGAAAGAGGAGGTGGAAGAATAAAATAACTTGAAAGATGTGATGAAATATTTACCTCCTTTTTGGGATCTTTCTTTTGAGTTGATCAAAAGGGCTCCTTAAGTTGGATTTCTGACCAAAGGAATGCCTCTGGAATAAAGGGATTAATTTTTAGAGGATATTTGGGCAAGTGTTGGATGATAAAAATGTATTTGGAGGTGTTAAATTAAGATATGGGGAAGTTCTCTTTTATAAGAGAGGTGAGGGTCACTTTAGGAAAAGTTTGAAATATTATTTTATAATAAAATCATTTTCGACTTTTAATGGCTCAAAGATGAATTATTTAAAGGATAAGGTGGGGATAGGTCAAAAACCACACAACCAATAGGTTTTAGAAAGGTTTGGGTCACTATATTAACTTAATCTTTTAGATTTAACTCTTAGTTAAATAGTTTGACATTTACCATGTGTCTTTATAACTTTATATTATACGGTTAATAAACTTACTATAAACTTCCAAGAGAACCCCAAGTGGCTCATTAATGATATAATTATCATTATGTAATCCATTCGTCCAAACCTTAGATTTTTAGGAATAGAATATAAATTAATAATATAATATTTGTTTTAAAAACTCTTTTATGTCAATTTTGACACTATTTGGTATTTTGTTTTTTCTAAATTCATAACAGCATTATTACTTCGAAAAAAATTAATCTAACCAACCCTAAAATGTAATATTAACCTAGAAAATTAGTGTAATTCATAAAAAGTCTCAAATTAAATTTATTTGAATATTTATAATATCAATTATTTTATATTTCATTAATTAGGTAATTACTGCATCATCACTGTGTCATAAATAAATTTAATTATTTAATGTCTAAAAATTATAAATAAAATAAAATTGTGTATGAAATAATTTTATCTTTATAATGAATATTTTTAGTTGAATTTATCATATTTTTAACCCTATATTAAAAATATTTTAGTTATTTAGCTTTGATTTTAACTTTTTTAACTCATCTTTAAATAAAATAATAATAAATGTCCTAATCTAATCCAAGTGGACTAAAGAGGTTTATATTTTATTCCTAATATTGTTTTTGGTTGAATTATACTTATCCAATAGAATTAGGACATGTGTTAGGGTAATAATAATATCATTTTTACCCTTAATTACCCAATTTACTTTTAACCGTGGTAAATAAAAGAAAAAAGTTACTATTCACCAAAAATTATTTTCATCTCATTGAACCAAATTTTACTTACTGATATCATCCGTGTCTCTAGGATTTTTGAAATTCAACTGATAGAAGTGGTAAAATTAATTTTTATTTAAATTTTCAAATGCTCCTATGAGGTGAGTAAAAGACGGTAAAAAGTTCCATAAAATTTTTATATATCGAAAATTATTATAAAATGACTCCACTTAATTACATTGAAATTATATATTTATTATGTATATATTTTTACCTAAAATTAATTTAAATAAAATAAATAATTATTTAAATAAAAAATCGATTTTAAACTATAAATCAGTGTTTCTCACTATTCAATAAAACTTGAAAGTTTTCAAAAAAATATCAAAAATTTACCCTAAACTAATTTTAATATTACAAATTCAAAAATTAATTCTATTTTACCAATTTCAAAACATTGAAGTTTCATTAATTAATTTAAAATTAATTCCTGTTGTCAAAACCAAAAAGCATATTTTTAAGAAATAATAACTATTAAAAGATTGACACTTGTTTTTGTCCAATTTCAAAGTTAAATTACTTACAATGACCATCATTGGATTAAATGGTAAAAATATAATATAATTATACTTAAAACCCATTAAAATGTATAATTCAACACTATAAATTATTTTTATTAGAAAATTTGTTTTCAGTTAAAATATAGTATTTTCACTATTCACCCAAATATGAAAGTTATCAGAAAAACACCAAAAAAATTTCAAAACTAAATTCTTATGTCCCGATTCCAAAGAAGAAGATTATTTTGTCAAATTGAATATATAAAAGTTTCAAATATTGGATTTAAAAAAAGGTTCTTCATTAAAAGGTAGTAAAATTGATTTTTTTTTAAAAATAATACTTTTATCTGAAAAAATGAATTTGTTTTTACATTATGTCTAAGAAACTCATAATATGGATTCTAAAATTATAAGGATTATATAAATTTCAAAATTCAGTTAAAACTATTCATTACCTCTTTTTAATGGCTAGTTTGGTAAGTCGTGGTGTGCTTGAACTCAGTGTTGTGTGTAGTGAAATTTATTGCATTACTTTGAAGAAATAACGTACTATGAAATCTTGGGGTGTTAAATTCTTCCCTCCTTCAATAAATTGCATCCTCGCAATTTTAAATTGTTATTAGAAAATAAAAAGTTGAAAAAAGAAAATACCATTGTGGGAAAACCCACATCGGAAATTGGATTAATAAAATTTAGACTTAATAAGAGGAAAAGGGGAATGAAAAAGTCACCACCAAATTATGATCTCTATTAGGAGAACATTGGTGGAAATTATATACACATAGTTGGAGGAAAAATGTAAATATTTATATGGAGTGATTAAGGTCATCAGTCACAAACAATTGTAGAATTGAGGGCCTCAAATCCATCAATCTATGATGATTTAAAATATCATTGGTTCAACAAAACATAAGGTATTAGGATAACACATTTTTAGTTTTAAGATCACTTACCGAAAGTTTAAGAATTAATTTCTTCATAGAATAATAGAAAAAAATATACTTGAAAAGTAGAGTTCCATCCTTTAACTAATTTATACCACAAACTCATCTTTCACTCTAAAATATAATAGAACTTAAAAAAATATTATATTTATCCTATTCATATAGGCTTCCAAAAAAATGAATTTATAATTCATCTACCAAACCTTTAAAAAACTACATTATTCAATCCAGGACATCATGTGGGTCCGTGGTAGGTGATACTCCCCTGTCGCCCTTCGGTTGTGGGTTCAAATCTTGCGGCCCTGCCGGACGCGACGGGTTGCCGCCCGACCTCCAGGTTGTCCTTTTATGGAAATCCAAAAATAATCTCAAACTAGAATTATCCAAAATACTTCTGTCCAAACTCACAGTCCAAAATTTATAAGGAAGTTAAACACAATGAATATCCTTTTTGCCACGTAATAACATGTGAATACCTTCATCATGTATTCTTTTAAAACACTGCAACATCCTGAATTACCATAAAACCTTATTGATTACATTCATTATCCCTTACTCCTTATAGAATACTGGATATACTCCTTCTACCAAAAAATTTTATAAACTCCAACAATGATGGAATATACAAATCATTAATCAGTTTCAAGGTAGTCAAGAATATCCAATATAATTTATCCAAATCTATCATGTATTATTCCAAAATCACTACCACAGTATCAGAACCATATTATGGTTTATCTTTCTCTCATCCATATATTTTCCAATAAATTAACCTGCTATTGAGTAACTTTCTTGGTTACACACAATCTCAAGTCCTTAATGAAATAGTATTGTAGTACAATCCTTATATACTCTATAATTATTATAACATGTACATCATTAATACAATACTCAAATGACACAATACTTTTATAACAACATAATAAATCTAATCATTACTCTTCATCTTCAATAGTACCATAACTTTATTATTATCCAATACCATCATTTGGGTTATACTCTGATGATTTGGACATCGATTCGCGTTGTGTCCCAACTCCTTGCAGATAAAGCATTGTATATTTGAAACTTTTTTCTCACCCTTGAAATCACGTACTTGGTGTCCATTTTCTCAACACTTATAACAAACTCCCACACCCTTCAACCATCTAACAAGGTGATTCTTTCCACAGTTATCACATATGGGAAAATCCTTCTTTTCCCTCTTCTCTTTATCAATCTTTCTCTCTTCCATCATTTTCTTCTATTGCTTCACTTCAAAGCAATAAGACTCGGAAAATTCTTTACTTATCTTATTAACACATGATACTATTTCTTCATATGTTGAGAATACATTGGAGACTAATTCCCTTCTAAATGTTGGCTTAATACCATGAATGATATGATCCTTCTAACTCATTGGAGCATACGTATTTCTAGAGTTCACATTCCTTCTACTGGGCGCCATTTCTATACAATGGCATACATTAGGTCATTTTATGAATTGCAATGAATAATTCCAAACTTGTAAAATACCTAACATAAATTGAAAATTTTATGGATATAATCCATAATTATAAAAATATTTTCTTTGAGGAGGTATATACTTGTAAATCATTCATAATGATTTTTAAAGAAAATGAGAATTATCTTAAGTATATCCCTTGGGATTGTCGTAACCGAGAGTGAAACAAGGCCCGTTGTTGTGCACCAGTTCCCAATCGAGTCTAGCTCAAAGTGATGTTTTTTGGGTTTTACCCCTAGGTACATTTGTGCCAGAACTGCCTCTACCTACTCATATCCAAACAAGGATGTATTTCTTGGAAATTTCACAAAATCCCTACAATACCAAAATTCTAGGAAGTTCTTCTATACTAATCCTCAAAGTCTATCTTAGGGCAATGTGGTCTAATAAGAGTTTATCTAAATCTAGTTTCCAAGGTTTTTACTAAACTTTCTCTGATACCAAGTATAACACCCCAACCCCAGAAGCCCAGAGTTAGTGCATTATTACGTATCATTAGCATGATCACTAAAGTTCAAGTCTCGAAAGACTGATTAGTTTAGTAGCCTTGTCAGTACTAGATACATTCATAAGGTTTACATTACATCATAAAATAGAAAACTACAACAATATTGTTTCCATAGAAAACATTGAGATCCTATAGACTATCCCTACAGGTCAGTCATAATATAATTCGTTTCATCTTGGGAAAAATAAAACTTATAAAGGGGTGAGCTCAAATGCTCAGTAAGGATAACAATATAGTAGAAACTTTCATAAATAAGCATTAACATTTAAGGCAATGTATTGAACTAAAACAAAATAATTTTAAACATAAAATTCATCATAATATGGAAAATCTAAATCAAAATATTGTCATTTACTTGGTCACATGGATACTCTACTAGTAGAATAATCAAATGAAATATCAATAGACACTTTCATAATGATGGAATGCATAATGATAGACTTTCATAACCACATATTCAAGGCCTTGTGCCAAGACTAAAAATAAGATTTTGTGAAGGCATTGTTCCAAGCCACTAGTTTGTCTCATGAGATCTACTGATGCATCGAGGAGCTATAAGAGGCTCCACCCGTCACTTACTAAGTCCAATGCATTCCTCATATGAAAAGGTTTAAACATAACATAAACATTTGTATTAAAACTAGCATACAAAATGTCAATACTTTATCCATAAACCATGAATGGTATAAAAATAACACATCCACAGTCAAACATATCACAAAAACTTCAATACAATATGGAAGATTTGTATCATAATAAATCAACTTCAAACAAGTTTAAAATCCATCAAAGGATGTTGACATAGATGAAAATGATTTGTAAAACTCTTTGAGAGAAATATCTCTTTTTTCATGAAAACATTTAAAATTCACACAATTTAAAAAGGAATAAATTTAAATACATTTTTGAATCAAAGTTTCCCGTACCACTTTGAAACTTTTCAAAGGAATTAAAATTTGAAAAACATTCATGTCCATGTAAATAAATCCTTAAAAACCATTTTCAAAACATAGAAATTAATGAGAATGATTTAGAATAATAAATATTTAAAACATTTAAAATGATGATTTAGTAAAAATTACCTTAAAAATAATCCATTTGAAAACTATTTTATGAAACATGTACATGGATAATAAATATTTCCTGGTATATACTTACATAAAAACAACCTCGGATAATAAAGAGATTGTGAAATTAACCCTTACCTTGTACTTTCCTTTAGTTGAGGGTACGTTTAACCTCTTGTATGAAGACCATAGTATGTTATTAAATTAAAAAAGAACCATATTAATATTTATGATATCATACATGATTCATTTTTGACTTTATACTACCCTTTTAATAATAATTTCCTTTTTAAATTAACATTTCAGGTAATAATTGCTTTCTTTATTGTACGTGTTTTAACTTGTTACTCTTGATTGTATCACTTAGATAAAGATTTAAATACTTACAGAATATAAAAAATTATTTATATATCATATAAATTTAGAATATAAATATTTATAATAGGCAAATATATGAAATGGAAAACACCGTTTATGGAGATGGTAGTCATTACGTACGCATAAACGTTGTTTCAATTTTCATATCGTATTGAACGGAACTAAGTGAATAAGATATATGTAAGTAAATATATATATATTTATATTTATCCAGTAGAATTATTATGTCATACATTACATACTTATTAATGATATATATTTTATAATCATCGTTGAATGGTGAACGTGGAAATGATTCTCTTCACGTCGTGGAGACGGTATTCCGTACATACGCACGAGCGACAATATCATTATATTGATGGAAGAATCGTATGTAATTAGATGGTATATCATATATAAATAATAAATAAAAATTTATATTTATTATTTACATCAGTTATACTAATTATTATACCCATCCAAATAATGAAGTGTTTGAATAACAAACTACACCACGACGTGGAGACGGTAATCTGAACGTACGCATGTATGGTGACTTTGTCATTTATAAGATGGATAGAATAATTAATATGGTTGTACCATTTCTATAATAACATTACGGTATATATAAGATACTGGAGTTTTTATTTTAGAATAGAAACAACAAATAAAGAGGAAGTGGAAGAAGAAAAGAACTTGAAAGATGTGATGAAATATTTACCTCGTTTCTGGGTTCTTCCTTTTTATTTGATCAAAAGGGCTCATTAGGTTGGATTTCTGACCAAAGGAAGGCCTATAGGATGAAGGAAGGAATGTTGGGAGGATATTTGGGAAGTGTATGGCCAAGAAAAATGTCTTTGGAGGTGTGAAATTTAGATTAGGGGAAGTTCCCTTTTATAAGAGAGGCGGGGGTCACTTTAGGAAAAGCTTGAAATATTATTTTATAATAAAATAATTTTCGGTTTTTAATGGCTAAAAAATGAATTATTTAAAGGATAAGGTGGGGATGGGTCTAAAAACACACAACCAATTGGTTTTAGATAGGTTTGGGGCACTTATTAACTTTATATTTTAGATTTAACTCTTAGTTAAATAGTTTTACATTTACCATGTCTCTTTGTATTTTTATATTATATGGTTAATAAACTTACTATAAACTTCCAAGAGAACCCCAAGTGGTTCATTAATGATACAAATATCATTATGTATGTATTTTGGCCGAAACTTATTTTTTTATTAATGTAATATCAATTAATAATATAATATTTGTTTTAAAAACTCTTTTATGTCAATTTTGACACTATTTGGTATTTTGTTTTTTATAAATTCATAACAGCATTACTACTTCATAAAAATTCATCTAAACAACCCTAAAATGTCATATTAACCTATAAAATTATTGTAATTCATAAAAAGTCTCAAATTAAATTTATTTGGATTTATAAGATCAATTATTTTAATATTTCATTAATTAGGTAATTATTGCATCATCATTGTGTCATAAATAAATTTAATTATTTAACTTCTAAAAATTATAAATAAAATACCATTATGTAGGAATTTTTTAACTTTATAATTAATATTTATAGTAGAATTTATCTTATGTTTAACCCTTTATTAAAAATGTTTTAGTTATTAAACATTGATTTTAACTCTTTTAACTCATCTTTAAATAAAATAATAATAAATGTCCTAATCTAATCCAAGTGGACCAAAAAGGTTCATATTTTATTTCTAAGGTTGTTTTTGTTCGAATTATACTTATCAAATAGAATTTGGACATGTGTTAGGGTAATAATAATATCATTTGTACCCTTAATTACCCTATTTACTTTTAACCGTGGTAAATAAAAGTAAAAAGTAACTATTCACCAAAAATTATTTTCATCTCATTGAACCACATTTTACTTACTGATATCAACTGTACCTCTTGGATTTTTGAAATTCAACTCACAAAAGCGGTAAAATTAAGTTTTATGTAAATTTGCAAATGATCTTAGGAGGTGGTTAAAAGACGGTAAAAAGTTCAATAAAATTTTTATATATTTAAAATTATTATAAACTGACTCCAACAAATTACATTGAACTTATATAGGTATTATATATATATTTTGACCTAAAATTAATTTAGATAAAATAAATAATTATTTAAATTAAAATTCAGTTTTAAACTATAACTCAGTATTTTCACTATTTATCACAAATTGAAAGTTTTCAGAAAAATACCAAAAATTCACCCTAAGATAATTTTGATATTCCAAATTCAAAAATGAATTATATTTTACCTATTTAAAAACATAGAATTTTAATTAAATAATTTAAACTTAATTCCCGTTATCAAAACCAAAAGGCGTATTTTTAAGAAATAATAACTATCAAAAGATTGACACTTGTTTATATCCAATTCAAAGTGAAATTACTTACAATGACCATCATTGGATTAAATGGTAAAAATATAATATAATTATACTTCCAACCCATTAAAATTTATAATTCAACACTATAAATTATTTTAATTAAAAAAGTTGTTTTCAGTTAAAATATAGTATTTTTCACTATGAACCCAAATAGGAAAGTTATCAGAAAAACACAAAAAATTTATCAAAACTAAATTCTTATGTCCTGATTCTAAAGAATAAGTTTATTTTGTCAAATTTAATATATAAAAGTTTCAAATATTGGATTTAAAAAAAGGGTTCGCCATTAAAAGGCGGTAAAATTGCATTTTTTTAAAAATAATTCTTTTATCTAAAAAATGAATTTCTTCTTACAATATTTATAAGAAACTCATAATATGAATTCTAAAATTACAAAGGGTTATATAAAGTTCAAAATTTAGTTAATACTATTCATAACCACTTTTGAATGGCTCGTTTGGTAAGTCATGGTGCGCTTGAACTCAATGGTGTGTGTAGTGCAAGTTATTGCATTACTTTGAAGAAATAACATATTATAAAATCATGGAGTGTTAAAAGATCTCACTCAGAGCTCCCTTTTATAATAGGGATTACCCTGGAAATCATTCTGCATTTCCATTGTGGGATTCTGGTTCTTCCTTTCCAGCGCAGAACATTCTATATTTTCGAAGTGGGATTCTATTTCAAGTACGGGACTTTAAAACACTATAAAATATAAACTATAATACCAATATAATTGAAACATAAAATATGGATTAAAAATATAACAAATAGTTTAAAACAAAAAGAATTTCATAAAAAATAATGATAAAAAATAATATATAAGCTTTCAAAACCACCTACTTGAAACTTAAAAATATTTCAAATACGTGACTTTTAAAACCTATAAAATATAAACTACAAGACCAACATAAATGAAACTTAATACATGTATTAAAAATATAACAAATATTTGAAAATAAAAATAATTTCGTAACAAATATTGATGGAAAATAATTTATAAGTTTTCAAAAATACCTACCTGAAACTTAAAAATGTTTCAAGCACGTGACTTTGAAAGCCAATAAAATATAAACTATAAGTTCAATATAAATGAAACCTAAAACATGGATTAAAAATATAACAAACATTTGAAAATAAAAATAATTTCATAAAAAAATTTCATGAAAAATAATTTATAAGCTTTCAAAACCACCTACTTGTAACCTAAAAATGATTCAAGTATGTGGCCTTAAAAGACTATAAAATATAAACTGTACGACCGATATAATTTAAATTTAAAACATGGATTAAACATAAGATACATTATTTATTTATTTAAATTATATTAATAATAATTAATTATATAATAATTAATTATATAATAATTAATTAATTAATTTTTAATATAATTATTAAGAATATAATAGTTAATTAGTTAATTATTAATATAATTATAAATCATATTTATTAATTATTATTAATAATTAGTAATTATTAAAAATTATTATATAAAAATTAATTATTTAATTGGTAATATAATTATTAATTACATAATAATTTATTAGTTAATTAGTAATATACTTATAAATTATAATTATTCATTATAATTATTCATTATAATTATTCATTATAATTACTAATTATTAATTATTAGTTATTAGTTATTAATTATTAATTACTAATTATTAGTTATTAATTAGTTAATTAGTAATACAATTATTAATTATATAACTATTAATTTTATAATAATTAGTTAGTTAATTAGTAATTATTATTAATAATTAATTACTTAATAATTAATTATTTAATTATAAATATAATTAGTTAATTTGTAATATATTTTTTAATTATTTAATAATTAATTAGTTACTTAGTAATATAATTATTAATTATAAAATAATTAATTAGTTAATTAGAAATATAATTATTAATTATATAATTAGTAATTGGTTAATTAGTAATTATTAACAATTAATTATATAATAATTAATTAGTTAATTAGTGATATAATTATTAATTATATAATAGTTAATTAGTTAGTTTTTTTAGAAAGATGGAGCCGAGACCTGTTTTATAATTAGTTAATTAGTAATATAATTATTAATTATAATTATTAATTAGTATTTATTAAAAATTATTATATAATAATTAATTAGTTAATTGGTAATATAATAATTAATTATATAATAGTTAATTAGTTAATTAGTAATATAATTATTCATTGTAATTATTAATTAGTAATTATTAAAAATTATTATATAAAAATTAATTAGTTAATTAGTAATATAATTATTCTTTATAATTATTCATTATAATTATTCATTATAAATATTAATTGTTAATTATTAATTAGTTAATTTGTAATATAATTATTAATTATACAACTATTAATTGTATAATAATTAGTTAGTTAATTGGAAACTATTAATAATTAATTATTTAATAATTAATTAGTTAATTAGAAATATTGTAAGAACCCGGTTCTTATTCTTGAGGTACGAGTTTCTTCTTTTAACTTTTCCTTAAGTGTTTTTGAGAAAATAAGGAAAATGGGGAAAATCCCAAAATTTTGCGGGTACACACCGTGTACTTTTCCACACGCCATGTACTTTGGCCGTGTTGGGTGAGTACACAGGGCGTGTAGCCCTGTCGGTGATGAAAGGTGTAAAAACCGACTACATGCTGTGTAGTGGGTATTTACACGCCGTGTAGTCAGTCAGCAGGTAAATAGTAAGGCGGTGGAAGCAGCCGCCAGCTGAGCAACAGTACACATCGTGTATTCCGGAATACACACCGTGTACACATGTCGACAGATGAACATACGACGGTGGGAAAAGTAGCCTCTATAGGAATAGTTAAATGAGAAAAATACACACCGTGTAGTCATTAGTACACGTCGTGTAGTTTGTTTTTTTCGCTTAAAATGGGCAGTAGCCTCCCATGTTCACAGGGAAGGCTTAGAACCGGAGGAAGGCTTGGGAGAGACGGCCAGAACTTTGGAGATCACCCGAGCGAGCACTGGGAATCCAATTTTGCCACCGTTGATCTCGTTGGAACCGTACAGGTAAGCCCTTCCTTCTCCTTAAGTCGTTCTTACCAACTCTTTCCCAAGGGAAAGTTATTTACATTTTAACGGGGTTTTCTTTCACCTCAGATCTACGTCGTTCGTGGATGATTCGAGGGGCGTCGTTCACGTATACCCATCTGAGGCGATCGAGGCCGGTGGCTTAGTGTTTAAATTCCAACTGCTGTGCGTTTTTGTGTACTGTTGAGCTATGAACCCATATTGGGGTGTTGTGTGGCTGAGGCCTGGGCTGTTTTGGAATACCTATAATTGTATAGGTAATTGAATGTGATAATAAACTGTTGTTTGGGATCGCTGCTTAGATCCAGGACCACCCCGGGGGTGCGTTCTTCTGTTTAGCCGTTTGGACAGGATACCTGAGGGTGTGCCATTGTAATAATGATTATTGAATTTCCTTGAGAGGAATTGTATGTGAATTTCTTATTTATATGTTGGGCATGTCCCAGTTACCTGTTTAGCCTGAGGGCAGTTCTTTACTTTGCCTGAGGGCAGTGGTTATCTTGGCCTGAGGGAAATATTCGTTATGCCTGTGGGCGATAGACTCTGTGCCTGAGGGCGACATTTGTACCCCTGAGGGCAATATCTATTATTCCAGTGGGCAATTACCTGAGGGTTTTGTTTCTGATTACCCGAGGGTAAGAGTTTACATGTCTGGGGACACTGACTATCTACTTAGAACATTCACCGAGGTGATGTCTTATATTAAATGGATAAAATGAATATTAAGAATGACAATATAACTAGTAAAGTTAGTTACTTTTGAGTAATGCTTAATTTATTGCATTTACTACTGCACACTGTTGTTGCATATTATCACACAGTTGGGCACGGGCCTTTGGTGGGTGCCAACTAGGATTTATTTCTCACACCCTATTTCGGTCATGTCTTCGACCCAAACAGATTACGTTTCTGCAGGTGTTGATAGGGGAAAGAGTACCTATACAGGTACTTGATTGTTGCAGAGGAGTAGGAGAGCATGGGACCGAGCTTAGGCTTGCGATGCTGCGGAGTTCCTGTTGCACTGTTTTGTTGTGCTTTACTGTACCTTGTACCTTGAACTGTATTGTATTGTACTGTATTGTTGTGTAACATGTTCTGGATTTTTTCTTATAACTTGAGACATGTTGCATCATTATCTATATGATTGTTGGTTGTCTTTTACTATAGTTGTTCATCTTAAATGTGTATGGTTTATTTCTTCTGTTGTTGTTATATGTTGTATATTTTATTCCACTGCACTACACTTTGTCAAATGAGGGAATAGTTTCCCCACTATTAGACCTGGGCCCTTACTGCTAGTCGGTAGCCTCTGGTGTTTGGGGAAATGCGCTTGAGGTCATGTGACGAACTGGTTTTGGGGCACCCATGTAATGACACCCGTATCCGGGACGTTACAAAGTGGTATCAGAGGAGTTATTTTCATTGAATTACTATTTGGATCCTTAGTCAGGGATAAGACGGAAACATTAGTTGGTAATAAGTTGTTCCTAGGAGTATCTAACTCGTGTATAGGGAAAAGATGGTCTACATCATATTTTTGCAATTGTTCTGCTTTTTCAAATTTTATAGTTGATTTGATTTTCACCGTGGGGTGACGCACTTGTGATTTTGTTGTTTATATTTTATCTATGGGTTCTATTTAGTTTCAACCCAATGAGATGAGGGTATTCCATCTCATGAATCATTTAGGTACATGCTATAAATCACATGTCATGCATTCTTATATGCCATGTAGGTGCATTAGGAATTTCATGTTGTTGTGATAGTTGTTGTGCTAGAAAAATCATGCTGTTGTGATAGCTACTTTGATAAATACCTGCTATGTGATAGGGTAATTTTTGTGTGAGCATGTTAATAGATTGGACGCAAAAATTTGGTTTTTGGGGAGTATGGGCCCTCATTGACCGGAATTTGGTGGATCATTGACTGTTTATCTTGTTATAATATATATAATATTCCAAACATTGATTCATGGGGAGTATGGGCCCTCATGGGTCAGAATTTGGCACTTAGGTGTTGTTTTTCTATATTTTCTAGGTTCTGGAGTAGTTTCAGAGGCCTACTATCCGGAAAACCCAGGATACATGCCGTGCAGTTCCTTGGACACGTGTTGTGTGATCTTCTATTCGGGAAGAAAAGAAAACTTTTTTAGTACACGCCGTGTACCCTCAGTACGTGTCGTGTAGTCTCTTCCTGTGTCATAGACCGTGTGGGTGGGGAAACGAGGAAGGAAAATGCTTAGGGAAAACACGTCATGTATGGGATGTACACGCCATGTAGTGTTGACCTGGAGTCCTCCCGTGTAACTAACAACACGGACGGAGGATACCTTAAGACATAAACGTCGTGTCCACTATGGAACACATTGTGTAGTCTGACCTGGGGACCCGACTGTGTAACTAACAAACATAGGTCAGTGTTACCACCTCTAGTACATGCCGTGTACCTGTGGGACACACCGTGTAGTCTAGACCGTGTGGACCTAACTGTGTGGCTGGGAAGATGGAGTGTTGTACATGCCGTGTGCGAGGGTAACACGCCGTGTAGTATTAGCCGAGTAGTCAACCGTGTCATGAACGACACAGGCATTTGGAAAGTTAAACCACACACATCTTGTAGATGATATACACACTATGTATTCTTGTTCAACAGGAGCCGTGTGGCTTAGCCGTGTAGAAGGACTCGGGTAGGGGAAGAAAAGTTAGGTACATGTCGTGCAGTTAATATACACACCATGTAGTCTTTTTTTGCAAATATTGAATGCCTTCTTCCTCCTATTCCCTTTTTGGTCCCTTCGTTTTTCAGACTGTTGTAATATTTATCTAAGGTGTACGTTTGACCTTGTAGATTCATGATGCCAAGACGACCACATGTTGTTCTCCAAGAGAACGGAAATGAGTATACTCTAGAGATGGTGGGCCATGGGCTACCAGTGGATCCTCCAGCAGAGCCAGATGCGGTGCCAGCCATTATACCGGACACAGGCATGGATGCGCAGTTCCGTGAAGGCTTTATGCGGTTCATATAGACCTTTCAGGGAGCACTTCCAGCTGCCACATCTATGGCACTGCTGACTCATATCTTCCAGCCGCAGCATCTGCCTATATTTTCAGGGGATAGAGGACCACAGGCTGTGGAGTCTTGGCTAGGGTCTATGCAGACTATTTTCGAGCACCTTGAGATGCCTCCGGGGTGGAGGGTCAAGCTCACTACTTTTATGCTGCGTGATTCCACCAAGAGGTGGTGGGATGTTACCACTCAGACATAGCATCACAGAGACATAGCGTGGGAAGATTTTCAGACAGATTTCTATGACTTCTTCTTCCCATAGACGCTGAGGGCAGATAGATCTCGAGAGTTCATGAATCTACAGTAGGGCGCTAAGTCGGTGACGGATTATTCTTCTCGTTTCACCGAGCATCAGCATTTTTCACCCGTTCTGTTGGGTGATGAGACGTTGAGGTCTAGAAGATTTGAGGATGTAATTCGATATGACATCTGAGCACTGGTGAATGTTTTCAGGTTTCCTACAGTACATGCTATTTTAAACCAAACACTGATTATAGATAGGAACCTTTGAGAAGCTAGTGGTGCAAGCTAGGGCATTTCAGCACTAGTTTCTGGTACTATTACTGCCAGTAAGAGGAAGAGACGGATGGATTTCTCTCATAGTGGCGATACCAGCCAAAAGAATGTTTCAGGTGGTCAAGTCACGTGCTACCAGTGTGGTAAATAGGGGCAAAAGAGACCACATTATCCATGTGACCTAGTGGAGTTCAAAGCTTGCGGCAATATGGGTCATCTGCAACTCTTTTGTAGGGTGTTTCCACCAGTGGCTAGTGAGAGGGGTTCTGTGCAGACTCTGCATGCGGGAGCTAGATCAACAGCTTCTTACCAGTCGGGAAACTGGAATACGTTAGGGCATGCAGGCAGAGGTGGTGGCCGTGGCTATGGTAGCCAGACACTAGGATCTCATAGGCCGCAGGGCGGGACAGCTTAGGGTAGCCAGGCTGTGTTGCAGGGCTGTGGCACTGGACATGCATATGTAGTGCAATAGACCCAACATGAGCAGGATCCCAGACCTTCTACTGTCAGAGGTACTATTCCAGTAGCTTTTGTCTTATCTTCAGTACTTTTTGATATGGGTTCTACACATAGTTTTATATCTGTACCCATTGTGGAGAGCTTTGGGTTCTGTGTTTCATCTTCTTCTACTGTTATGATGCTAGACACTCTGTTTGGAATTAAAACGGCTGGTGTGCGTCAGTGTAGGGAGTTCCCCCTAGAGGTTGGTGGGTGTCACTTTCTATGGGATCTCTATGTCTTATAGATGATGAGATATGAATTCATTCTTGGGATGGACTGGTTGGTTCCCTTTCGATCCTTTGTATACTGCTATCTTCACAGGGTGCGTTTCACGTCACCAGAGGGCGGAGAGTTTCTATACAAGGGCGAGTGGGATGTTCAGGCAAGTCGAGTTGGACCAGATCATTGTGGGTGAGGTGGAGTCACAGCCCATATTGTGAGTTTATATCTGGATGATCAGGGGAATTTTCAGAAGGATTTCCCTCCAGTGGTTGATCATTTTAGGGATTTCTTCCCGGATGACTTTTGGGGTCTACCTCCAGAGCGTGAGGTGGATTTCTCTATTGATCTTATGCTAGGAGAAGCATCAATGTCCATTCCTCCTTATAGAATGGCCACGCCTGATTTGCAGGAGCTCAAGAGGCAGTTAGAGGAGTTACAGTCAAAGGGTTTTATCCAACCCAGTACTTCTCCTTAGGGTTCTTCGGTCCTTTTTGTGAAGAAGGCAGATGGTACCCTCAGAATTTGTGTGGATTATTGGAAACTGAATCATCTGATGGTTAAGAACCGATATCCCTTTCCAAGGATTGATGATCTTTTTGATCAACTTCGTGGAGCACAAGTGTTCTCGAATATTTACTTGAGATCAGGATATCATCAGCTGCGCATGAGACCATCAGACATACCACTTACAGATTTTTGAAGATGATATGGTTTATACGAGTACTTGGTTATTCCTTTTGGACTCACAAACGCGCTAGTAGTTTTCATGGCTCTGATGAATCGTGTGTTCCATCCTTATCTGGATTCTTTTGTGGTAGTATTCATAGACGATATCTTGGTGTAATCTCACACTCGACATGACCATGCCACTCATCTTGAGATCATGCTCAGTACACTGAGAGAGAATTGGGTATATGCTAATATCTCAAAGTGCCACTTTTGGATGGAACAGATTCACTTCCTGGGTTATATCATCTCAGAGGCAGGAGTTTTAGTAAACCCAGAGAAGGTGAGAGCTATAGTTTCCTAGGAGCAGCCTGAGAATGTGTTTGAGATACAGAGTTCCTCAGGGTTGGCTGGTTACTACAGATGCTTCATTCAGGACTTCTCCCTCTTGGCAACATTGTTGATGGGTTTGAATAAGAAGGGTGTGAAGTTCGATTGGACAGAAGCTTGTGAGATAGCCTTTTAGGAACTGAAAGGAGGGTTGATATCAGCACCAATCCTGATACTCCCAGATCAAGGGAAGAGCTATACAGTTTACTATGATGCATTAGGTATTTGGCTGAGAGGTGTGTTGATGTAGGGCGATCGAGTTTTTGCGTATGGTTCTCGGCAATTGAGGCCACATGAGAGGAATTACCCGATGCATGATCTCGAGTTGGCTGCAGTTGTTCATGCGTTGTGCTGTTGGAGACACTATCTTTTGGGAGAGAATTTTGTGGTTTTCAAAAACCACAAAAAGTCTCAAGTATATCTTTACTCAATGTGGCCTGAATTTGAGACAATGAAGGTTGTTCGAATACATTCATTCCTTCAATTTTTAGCTTGCCTATACACCCGGTAAGGGTAATGCAGTTGCTGATGCACTGAGCATGGAGACTCAAATACAGACCGTTCATTAGGTTAGTGATGAGTGGCAGCTTACGAATTTGTTCTCTGAGATGCATTTGGAGGTGCACGACGGTCATGGGGAAACCTATCTTTCATCCTTAGCTGTGACCTCTAACCTCCTGGATAGAGTGATGATGAGACAGCTATCTGAATCAGAAGGCCTAGTTCTATGGGAGTCGGTGGAAAGTGAGGACCCTCCTCTTGGATGGATGATAGGCGATGATGAAATTATTCTTTTCCATGGATAAGTGTGGGTTCTAGGGGATATACTTGAGGAGTTGATTTGGGAGTTTCATGCTTTAGTTTGGGCAGTTCATCCTGGGGTTACCAAGATGTACCGTGACTTGAGACGTCAGTATTGGTGGCCGGGTATAAAGAGGGATACAACTAGTTTTGTTACGAGATGTTCCACCTGTCAGCAGGTGAATGCGGAGCATCAGAGGCCAGTCGGACTGTTATAGCAGTTACCCATTATAAAGTGGAAATGGGATGATATCACAATGGACTTCGTGACTGGGTTGCCGAGGTCACCTTGAGGCAATGATGTCATGTGGGTTGTTGTGGACAGACTCATGAAGGTAGCTCACTTTTTTCTGATCAAGGAGACCGTCGGTGTTGACAAGCTCGGAAGGTTGTATATCCGAGAGGTTTTACATCTTGATGGGGTTCCTTGTTCTATAGTTTCTGATAGGGATGCCTACTTTACGTCTCATTTCTGGAAAGGTTTTCAGAGGGCAATGGGTATACAGGTGCTTCGGAGCACAGCATACCACCCTCAGACCGATGGCCAGTCAGAGCGTACGATACAGGTGCTTGAGGACATGTTGCGCACATGCATCATAGACTTTGGGGGCTCTTGGGAGAAGCACATACCCCTGGTCGAGTTTGACTATAATAACATTTTTTAGGAAACTATTGAGATGGAACCTTATGATTCTTTATATGGTAGGCCATGCCGATCACCCTTGTGCTGGTTAGAGGCTGGTGAGGCAGATTTAGTGGGAACACATCTCGTGCAGGATACTTCTGAGCAGGTCCAGTTGAATCACAAGTGGATGAATACTGCAGAAGCTCGTCAGAAATCTTATGCTGATCGCCACAGACGACCCTTGGAGTTCGTGGTTGGGGATCAGGTTTTATTGCGCGTTTCTCTGAGGTTGGGACACATATGGATCAGGAGACAGGGGAAACTTTCACCGAGGTATGTGGGGACATTTGAGATTCTAGAGAGAGTCGGGCTGGTTGCCTATCAGTTGCAGTTACCACAGAGGTACCGAGCCATGCACGAAATCTCCCATGTGTCTCAGCTAGACCGTTATCATTCAGACCCATCTCACGTCTTTCAGCCAGAAGAGGTTGTGCTTCAGATCGATGTGTCCTTTGAGGAGCATCTGATTCATATCATTGATAGGATCATGAACGTTCTTCGAGGCCGGTCAGTTCCTATCGTATGGGTGCTATGGCAACTCGGTTGAGTGGAGAATGAAATCTAGGAGTGGGAGATCGACGTACATGCTCAGTGGCCGGAGTTGTTCCCAAATTTATCTTCACCACCCTTGGAAGGGAAATTCGGGGATGAATTACTTTAAGGGGGGAAGTTTGTAAGAAATCGATTCTTATTGTTGAGGTACGGGTTTCTTCCTTTCACTTTTCCTTAAGTGTTTTTGAGAAAATAAGGAAATGGGGGAAATCCCAAAATTTTGTGGGTATACGCCGTATACAATTCTACACGTTGTGTACTTTGGCCGTGTGGGGTGAGTACATAGGGCATGTAGCCCTGTCAGCGATGAAAGGTGTAAAAATAAACTACACGCCGTGTAGTGGGTATTTAAATGTTATATAGTCAGTCGGAAGGTAAATAGTGAGGCGATGGAAGAAGCCTCCATCTGAGAGACAGTACACATCGTGTATTCCGGAATACATGTTGTGTACACATGTCGATGGATGAAAAGTACGTCGGTGGGAAAAGTAGCCTCTAGAGGAACAGTTAAATGAGAAAAATACATGCCGTGTAGTCATTAGTACATGCCCTGTAGTTTGTTTTTTTCACTTAAAATGGGCAGTAGCCTCCCCTATTCATGGGTAAGGCTTAGAACCGGAGGAAGGCTTGAAAGAGATGGCTGGAACTTTGGAGATCACCTGAGCGAGCACCAGGAATCCGATTCCACCACCGTCGATCTCGTTGGAACCGTATGGGTAGGCCCCTCCTTCTCCTTAATCCGTTCTTACCAATTATTTCCTGAGAGGAAGTTATTTATGTTTGAACGGGGTTTTCTTTCACCTTAGATCTACATAGTTCGTGGACGATTTGAGGGGCATCATTCACGTATACCGATCTGAGGCGATCGAGGTAGGTGGCTTACTATATAAATTCCAACTTCTGTTTGTTTTTGTGTACCGTTGAGATACGAACCCATATTGGGGTGTCGTGTGGCTGAGGCCTTGGATATTTTGGAATACCTAGAATCTTATAGGTAATTTAATGTGATAATAAACTATTGTTTGGGATCACTGCTTGGATCCAGGACCACCCCGAGGGTGCATTCCTTTGTTTATCCATTTGGCCAGGATACCCAAGGGTATGCCATTGTAATAATGATTATTGAATTTCCTTGAGAGTAATTTTATGTGAATTGCTTGTTTATATATTGGGCATGGCCCGATTACCTGTTTAGACTGAGGGAAATGCTTTACTTAGCCTGAGGGCAGTGGTTATCTTGGCCTAAGGGAAATATTCGTTATGCCTGTGGGAGATAGACACTGTACTTGAGGGCGACACTTGTACGCTTGAGGGAAATATCTGTTATGCCTGTGGTCAATTACCTAAGGGTTTTGTTTCTGATTACCCAAGGGTAAGAGTTTACATGTCTGGGGACACTGACTATCTACTTAGAACATTCACCGAGGTGATGTATTATATTAAATGGATAAAATGAATATTAAGAATGACAATATAACTGGAAAAGTTAGTTACTTTTGAGTACTTCTTAGTTTATTGCATTTACTACTGCACACTATTGTTGCAAATTTTCACACAGTTGGGCATGAGCCTTTGGTGGGTGCCTACTGGGATTTATTTCTCACACCCTATTTGGGTCATGTCTTCAGCCCAAACAGATTACGTTTCGGCAGGTGTTGATAGGGGCAAGAGTCCCTATACATGTACTTGATTGTTGCAGAGGAGTAGGAGAGCATGGGACGGAGGTTAGGCTTGCGATGCTGCTGAGTTCCCGTTTCCCTGTTTTGTTTTGCTTTACTGTACCTTGTACCTTGAGCTGTATTGTATTGTACTGTATTGCTGTGTGACATGTTCTGGCTGTATTCTTAGAACTTGAGACATGTTGCATCATTATCTATATGACTGTTTTTTGTCTTTTACTGATGTTGTTCATCTTAAATGTGTATGGTTTATTACTTATGTTGTTGTCGTATGTTGTATATTTTATTCCACTACGCTACACTTTGACAAATGAGGGCATAGTTTCTCTACTGTCAGACCTAGGCCCTCACTGCTAGTTGGCATCCTCCGGCGTTTGGGGAAATGCACTTGAGGTCGTGTGACTAACCGGGTCCGGGGCACCCGTGAAGTGGCACCCGGATCCGGGATGTAACAAATATAATTAGTTTATTAATAATATAATTATTTAATTATTTAATAATTAATTAGTTAATTATTAATATAATTATTAATTATTTAATAATTAATTATTTAATTAGTAATATAATAATTAATTATATAATTTTTAATTATTTAATTTGTTATTATTACTCATTAATTATATAATAATTAAGCAGTTAATTAGTTATATAATTATTAATTATATAATAGTTAATTAGTTTATTTTTTGGGAAAGATATAGTCGAGGCCATTTTTATAATTTGTTAATTAGTAATATAATTATAAATTATAATTATTTATTGTAATTATTAATTAGTATTTGTTAAAAATTAATATATAATAATTAATTAGTTAATTAGTAATATAATTATTAATTATATAATAGTTAGTTAGTTAATTATTAATATAATTATAATTTATACCTTTTCATTATAATTATTAAATTTTAATTATTAGAAGTCATTATATTACTAATTAATTAGTTAATTATTATATAATTAATTATTAATAATCTTAATTAAATAATTTATTATATGCTTAATCAATGTTTTAACTTTGAATTATATCGATCTTGTGGTTTATATTTTAAAGACTTTGAAATACACATACTTGAATCATTTTTAAGTTTCAAGTAAGTGGTTTTGGAAGCTTATAAATTATTTTTTCTGAATTTTAAAAAATTATTTTTATTTTCAACTATTTGTTATATATTTAATCCATGTTTTATGTTTCATTTATATTGGTCTTATATTTTATATTTTGTAGGCTTTTAAAGTCACTTGCCTGAAGCATTTTTAAGTTTCATGTAGGTGTCTTGGAAAACTTATAAATTATTTTCCATCAACATTTTTTACAAAATTATTTTTATTTTAAACTATTTGTTATATATTTAATCCATGTATTAAGTTTCATTTATATGGGTCTTGTAGTTTATATTTTATAGGATTTCAAAGTCACATACTTGAAACATTTTTAGGTTTTATGTATGTAGTTTTGAAATCTTATAAATTATTTTTTATCATAATTTTTTATGAAATTCTATTTTTTCAAATATTTTTATATGTTTAATCTATGTTTTATGTTTTATTTATATTGGTCTTATAGTTTTTATTTTTTTAGTCTTTCAAAGTCACATTCTAGAAACTGAATCCCACATTGGAAATGCAAAATGTTCTGCGTAGGAAAGGGAGAACCAGAATCCCACATCAGAAATGCAGAATGATTTCCAGGGGAAGCTCTATTATAATAGGGAGCCTTGGGTGAAAGTTTCTATCGAAATCCAGGCTGTTGTAATGGTAGTACTGCTAGATTTTAAATAGCAGATCAATTCTGCTAAAAGAATTATTTTTATTTCTATTTTTTTTTTGTTTTTTTTTATGTGTGTGTATATATATATAAACAAAATAAAGTAAAATAAAATAATATTTTAAAAAATAAAATTAAATATTTTTTTCTTTTAGTTGAAAGGCGAGATCACCGATGTGCCTTTCACCCGATTCCAAAGGTGGCATTGCCAAAGTCACCTTTGCGGAGTACTTTTAAAAATATTTTTAACCTACATGTTGTTTAAAAATATATTTAAAAACCATATTAAAAAAACTCTAAGATTGACATTTGGTTGTGGGTAAAGGGTGCATGAGTCACTGTTGCTATATTCCTACGGTGAGTGGAGATGACGGTGGGTATTCCAACGGCTTCAACAACACCTTAAAAACAACACTAAATAATAAATTACAGATCAAATAAAATAATTAATTTAACTAAAAAATCAATGAACCAAATTAAGAAATGAAATTAAAATTTTAATTCACATTTTGAAATATTATATACTAAATTATCTGTGTTATAATTATTAAAAAAATTAATTTTGTACACATTTCAATTTGTTAAAATATTTTATCATTTAAATAAAATAAATTAATAAAAGTTATTTTGTAAAACAATAAAAATTCATTGTTAATTAGATTAAGTTAATTAAAAAAATAATTTATTAATAGAATTAATAGAATCATAGAATTAAAAAATTAAATTTAATTGTTTGAAATACAAGAATTAAAATGAGATTTATTTATTAACAAATTAAAATGATGAAATAATTGAGTTAATGAATTAATTTATAAATAAATAACAGATAAAAAAGGAATAAACTAATTTCCAAAATAATAAAATAATTAATATACTAAAAATGAATGTTAAACAAAATGAATAAATTAAGATTATATTTTTCAAATTGACAGAAAATAATCAATAAAATACCAATTTTTAAAACAAAATAAAATTTTATAAATTAAATATAAAATTGAAAAAAAATTAAATTGTTCAATTAAAAACACAATTTTGATATTAGAAACAAAAAATACAAAAACTGATGTGGCAAAGAGCATTTAAAAACAACCACATCGCCAATTTTCTAGATCCAATTTCAGGATTCACAATTCATTTTCAATTAATATCATACACTCTTAATAATTTGAAAACATCCTTATACACTTAAACCCATATTAAAAAACTTCAATTAATTATATTAAATTCCCAATACTTCATAAAAACTTCTTTAACAATGAAGATGAAGTTCTTAGGAAGGTGATGATATACTAAGAAAGGGAGGATGAATCAGTGGTGAGTTATTTTTATAATTTATTTTTATTTAAATAGTCCTATATAACCTATTAGGATTTGATTCACTCATATTTTAAAAACTCAACTTCACTATCACATGGATGAGAGTAAATAGAAAAGAACACTGAATTTTTACAAGGTCTGTCTCCTTCTCAGAATATCTATTCCTTTTTGCGGTTAGTTAATCTTTGAAAACATAGATTATTAACTATGTGAATAAGTGATTTAAAATATTTAAACATGTGAATTACATTATAATATTTATTTTTTCAGTCACATTTTTCTACATAGATTCACACTATAGATTCAATTATGTGAAATATAATGAGAAAGATCCCTTTAGATTTTCGGTTTCATCAAAAAAAAATTAATATAGATATTTCTCCCTGATCCTTCAAGATGATTAATTATTTTATGCTCACACCATGAAAAATATGATGTATATCTGCATCTCAATGCTCTTCTCAATCTTAATTCACTAAATACTTAAGCTTCAAAAAATTATTCTACTCCAAGCACTTGTTTCAAGATATATTTTCTCTAAATTTTTTGATACATATCACTCTATACCTTTCAATACAAGACTTAATTCTCTAAATTTTATTGATATTTGTTTTTATGAGTATTTTTGGATCCATTACTTTTTTATTTGTGGAAATTTAATAAAAATTAGTTTGGCGTATGGTTAGAACTTGATTAGTAAAATCCTTTAATATATCATTTGAAGCGGTTTTATAATGGGATGGAACGATTTTTCACCATTAACATGTCATTTTCAAAACCATGTTATCCAACCTTATGGGTTCCATGGAATTCATAGTTAACAACACATTATTGGTTTATAGTTTCATTAAACCATGTGTAAATCATGTGATGAAGCTAGAAACAAAAAAATTGTAAAATTATGAAGCTTCGTTTCCCTCTATTTTACCCTAACTCATACCCCCTATCACTCAACCCACTCTCATTCAACCCACGACCAAATATACCTCCACTTAATGTACACTCCCTCCTCTCACCTCATACCCATGGTGTTTCATCATAATATTTCAATAGAAAATTGGTTTGGGTGAGTGTCCTTACTCAACTCTTTATTCTTCTTTCTCTCTCTCTATTTAATGATTTTTCTTCCCCACTTCTAAGATTTTGTGATTTCACTCAAATCCTATATGGGTTTTGGGTTATAAAACACTATGGATTTCATTCATGGGGTGTGTTATCTTCTCTTATAATATTATTCTCTTCTTTTTTGATTGAATCCCATTATATATACTTACCTTAGGTAGGTGTTTCCATGATTTTGCGTTTCCTTAATTTAACACAAATGATTGGGTATTCCAAATATTATTTTTAAAAATTATAAATTCTAATTAGGTTTATTTAGATTAATATATACATCTTAATTGATATTTTTTAATAGTTATAATTGATTTCTAAATGGTTTTTGTGGTTTTGGACCACATTTCTATATGACTTCAAAGAATAAGTTATTTTTTTGGCTGATAAAATATTTTTTATGGATTTTATAAAGAAATTGGGATTTTTTTAAAAAAAATTAGTTGTTTGAGATATTTTCTTATGTTTGATATTTTTGTAAAACAGCCTCAATAAATTTTTCTTATTTTTAAATAACCTTTCAAGGTATTTTTTTGAAAGGAGGCATGGTTTTAAAATTTTCTTATTATTTGTAGGATGTTATTGTTACTAGAAACGGTGAATTATATAATGTATATTTTATTTTTGGAACATAAGAGGCTTTAAGTAAGTAGGTAATAGGATATGTGTTTCACTAGTTAGATTTTATACTAGTTAGGTTCTATTTATTATGTCCTCTATAGGCTCAAGTTATATTATTTATCATGTATCATAGTCATATAGTGTTCCATGAGTGATTAAAATACCTTTATAACCTATAGTTCATTACTCTCTTAGTGGTTTGTGGAGCGTTCTTATAGTGTTATGTATTATTTGGATCCCACTTTCACATTTATGGATGTTATCGTGATTATAGTTGAATCTCTTTTCATATATTTATTGCTTATCCCTTTTTTCAAGTGATTTTCTTATTTTTCCATATTTATTTATTTGTTCCATTGTCATTTATTAATTCAATGTTTTCTTTGTTGTGAAATTTTAAAAATAATTCTAAAAAGGTGATTTGAGTAGGCCTACATTTATATGGATTGGTTTATGGAAAATTAACTTCTAAATGATTATTTAAAATAGTTTTGGGTTTTAAAGAACTCATTTCAAGAAAATATCATAGTTTTTTTTTCTTAAAAATAATATAAATATATTTTCTAAAATGTATTTGAAACGTGATATTTTGGTTTATTTTGAAAAGGAGAATCATGGAATTTTTGGTTCATACCTACTAGGTCGTTTATACTCACACAATGCTCACACCACTCGATGTTTGTAAACTGAGTGGCCTCTGTAGTTTTCAGCATTTATTTTCAGAATATATTCTAAGATTTAGATGTATAATGATATAAAGTCATAGGGATTGTTTTATTAGGTAATTCATAGGTTATTTTTAATGATTTGGTAGTTTTGAACACATAATCCTTTTCTTGGTTCAAGTTTTGGTTATTAGTGGATGAACTATATTTGTGAAGTTTGTATTGGAACAATGGATTTTTTCATGTGAGGGAATTGTAGGATTAGTGGAGGGAATTATTTTAAATTTTTTTATATATAATGTGTTCAATTTTTTTAAGTTTATTTTATAATACTAATTTGTCTTTTTCATGGATATCTGACTTATGGATTGATCATACCAAAATTATTGTAAAATTATTCTATTGTTTAATTTATATGTATTTAATTAAAATCATATTCAATGAATTCTTTGATTCCTATGACTCCTTTTTTAGCTCGGGTGGGATTAGGGATGCCTTGTACGTCATTGGAGGGTTGAGATAGGATACGATGTTTGTGGAAGTATGATCAAGTTCATTAGAAATTTTATTATAGCTTATTTTCTTTAAAGGATCAATATTTCTTAGTTCCCTTTGTTATTTGGGTGTGTATTCTAGATGGAGGTTGGATTTTCTGGACTCAAGAGGTGGGATAGGGAAGAGTGTCATGATCTCTTATTTGTTTTGAACATCAAATCTCTATGGAAAGTTGGGTTTTGATTTTTGGTTTTTGGTTTTGGTCTGTTCTATTTTATATTGATGGTATTTAGAATTGAATTAATATTTTTGTATAGAATGAGAGTATAGTTGGCGGTACACAATAAGATCATATGGATTAGTAATCCATGTGGAGAATATGTACATGGTTCTTTATTACTCTCAATGATGGTAGTGTGATTAGAACATGGTCCACCAAGCCATACAACCAATTCGCGCATGATCACTAGTACTATTTGGCTTAGTCATATGTCATATAATGTTGAGTAATTGAATTTTTGGTTGATGTATGAATGTCTAATTTTATAAGTTTAAAAAAAATCAATGGGAACATCAAGGTTTTAAAATGGATATATACATTTTGAAATCATTTTAAGAGGTTTTCAAAAGAATATTTAATTTTAAATTTTTTACAAAAAGTTTTAAAGATTTTGAAATTAAAATGTATGGATTTGAAATGTCTTTGAAGGGTGAATGTGTAATTTAAATGTGGGGGTTGATATTATATTTTTCAAATGGTGTTTTTGGGAATTTTTTTATGTATGGGTTGTGTTTGAATTTTTTATTTGAAAAAATGGTTTTGAATATGGATAAATTGGTTGTGAAATAATTTTTGATGTTTTCTAAATGAATTAAAAATGAAATTGGAGATTGGGAATTTATAAATGTTTTAAATGGAGAGAGTTTGTATTATAAATGGGTTATCAAATGGGACTATTTATTTTTAGATTTAAGTTTATAATTTTGAAATCATTAAAAAAATGGTAATTTTTAACTTGTTTAGTATTGTGACCTTTTTTAGTGTTATTTGGTTGGTGTTCTTGATTTATTATTATGAATTGAGATATGATTTTATATGGGGGTACATGTTTATTTGGATATAATTGGATTGGGTATTGTTTTTCTACATTTTATTTAAAGTATTATCCCTAAAGATTTATCACTCATAGTTGGGTTTGGGTGGTTGTCTTTTTTGGGTTATTCTTATTAGGTGTACATGCATAGATATTCTATTAGTTGTTTCTTGTGTATTGAGGTTCTTTTGGGTTATCTTATATATTTTTAGATTGGATGATTCTAGTTAATTTTTTTCATGACTTCGGTTGTTAAGGATTGATTTTGGTTCTTAATCATAGGGCCAAACCTTGGTGTGCTTTGGGTAAGTAGGATGGATAGTGAACTGGTTGATATTATGCACTAATTAATATATTTTTTTGTTTTCTAGGATCATCGTGGTCGATGTATTGGGTATGAGGTCCTAGCTTAGAACTTAATTATTCTTGTCCCATTATTTAAACCTGTGTCGTTTGAAGAATCGTGTTTGTGTCTCATGTCTTATTTCGATTATATTTCTTATGGGTGGGTTTTGAGATGATTTATTTTTTGAATATTTAGAGTTTTTTAAGGGTTGTGATCTATTTTGAGATTTTTTCAATGGAAATTTATATATTTATCTTTATCATTTTATTTTTCTAGTGATTATCAGATGTTTGTAATTGGGTTGTTCTATGTTGTTCCTTTTTAGAGAGATTTTTGGAGTTTTGTGGAAATTAAAGATGTATTTTTTGTATGGGTTCTTTCTCGATTTATTTTTTGGTTAAGGTTCAGGAAACCTTTCATAGTGGTATTTTTGTGATTCCATTACTCTTTTTTAATATACCATACTAGTATGTTTTTAAATGTTGGGAAGGTACACCATGGATCTCTATCTATTAATGTTCCCATTAGAAGTTGGGTGTGAGTTTTTTCTGAAGAATTTATAGATTATTAGATATTTTAAATAAACCATCTAGTGAATTAGGTTAATTTTTTAGGTATCTTATAGATTATTTTTTAACTTTTCATTTATTTTATACTAAGGTTTATCTTTGAGTCTCCAGCTTGAGCTCGGTGGATTTTTAGGGGTAGAAAGCATTATTATAGAGAGGATTGTGATAGAAAATTTTTTATTTTCTTATTTATTTATTTATTGGCCGTTCTTTTTTTCAGAAGATTTACGACCATTTATTTTTAAATTTTTAAATTTTATGAAAAATTGTCCAACCATGCAATTAGAGTACAATTAGTGCTAACCATGTGAAGACTATGAAAACTGGGTCTATAAAAGTACAAATCCAATTTTCATGATTGATGCATAGTTTCCCAAACTATGCAGGCTAGCCATGTGGATTCCTTGGCATGACTATGGGTGCACGATTGGATCACAGTTTGGGTTAACCATACGAAACACCTAGAAACTTATAAATTAGAAAATATGAAACTTACCTCCCCTCTATTTTACCCTGACCCATAACCCCTCTTCTTGTTACGCACTCCCTCCTCTATCCTCCTCCCATTATAATTTCATCCTTCAATTTCAAAAGTAAATTTGTTTGAGTGAGTCTTCTTCCCCCCTCCTCCTTATTTTCCTCTCTCTAATGATTTTTCTATCCCCTTTTTGTTGTTTCATTATTTTAATTTATCCCTAGGTGGATTTTGAGTTCTAAAATGTTATAGATTTGGTTTATATGGTGTTCGATCTTCTATCGGGACCATCCACTCTCTATATTTAAGGGAAATGCATTGTATATTCCTTCCCATGGTAAGTGTTTTCATGATTTTATATTTCCTTAATTTATATTATGAACTTGGGTGTTCCAAATTTTCTTCTTTAAAATATTAAATTCTAGTTGGGTTTAATTTCATTTCAGTATATATGTTTCTCAAGAATTTTAAATAATTGAAATTTATTTCTAAATGTTTTTTTTTCATTTTGACCATGATTTTATCTTCCTTCATAGAATAAATTGTATTTTAACTGATAAAATATTTATGATGGTTTCCAAAAAGGAATTGAGTGTTTAAAAATTATTTGTTGTTGATTTTATTAAGTTTAATTATCTGTAAAATGGACTCAAGAAAAATGTTTGATTTTCAATTGATATTTCAAAAAGTTTATTTAAAAGAATGTGTGGATTTAAAATTGTTTTCTTGATTTTTGGTAGTTATTTTTATTTTAGATGATTATAGCTATGATGTATGTTTTGTGGTTGGCACATAGGAGACCATAGATAGGTGGGTAACAGGAAGGGTGATGCTTTAGTTATCTCCTATACTAGCTAGGGTTCATTTATGGTGTCCTTGAGAGGCTTGGGATATATTATCCTCTTGGTAACATATCTATATATATTTCCCTAAGCAATTCAGTGAACTTTGGAACCTATATGTCAAATCTCTACCCACAAGTCATATGTTATACTTATGGTGTTATCTATTTTCTGGTACCCACTTTCACTATTATGGATGATGTTAGTATTATGTCTGACAACCCTTGCTTATCTTTAGTGAATAATATTTTTTAAAAGTGATTTTATTATTTGTAATTATTTATTTATTTATTACATTTTCATTTCATTTATCATTATAGGTTTTACTTTTTATTCCATTTTAAAAAAATATGATAAAAAGGGGATTCAAAAATTATTGGTCATATATGGTGTGGTTTATTGAAAAATGTTTTCTAAATTCTTCTTTAAAATTGATTTGGGTTTTAACGAATTAGTCATGGGAAAAGATCACGATTTATTTTTCTTAAAAAAATAAAATTATATTTTCTAAAATTTATTTCAAACTAGTAATTTTTGTTTTTTTTTGGAAAGAAGAATAATAGAAACTATGGTGCTTACAGATTTTTATTCTTATTATCACATACTGTATATACCACTCTATGTTTGTAGACTAGGTGGCCTTTATAATTTTTAGATTTTATTCTCATAATAGGTCCCATGGTTTGGATGGTGTGTGGCCTCAAGACACATAATATTGTTCAATTAGGCATATCAATAGTTATTTTTAATGCTTTAGTAGCTTCAGACACATATGCATTTTCTTTCTTTCAATTATAGTTATTGGTGGATGTGCTATATCTAGGGAGGTTTTATGGGAAGATGGGTTTTATGTGTGAGGTAATTAGAGGCTGAGATGGGAGATTTATTTTTCATATGTTATATTTGTTTCATGTTTAAATTGTTTATGTTTATTTTAAATTGTTGATTATTTTTGTAATAAAATTCCTACTTATAGATGGGTCGTTCCATAATTCTAGTAGAATCTAAAGGGTATTTAAATTATATTTATTTGGAAAAATCATACCCAATGATTTATTTGATTACTATGACACTTTTCATCAGACTTAGGGGATCATATATTCCCCTCATGTTAGGGGAAGGGAGCATCGAATGGCAGTTCAAGTGGTAGCCTGGGTTGGTTTATTATAACATCTTTCTCAAGTATTTATCTAAAAAAATTGTACACCATGATCCTCTTTATTTCTTTATTAGTTGAGGATTTCAAACATAAACCATGATGTCATGAACCAATTTGGGGTTCCATTTAACCTAACCCGGCCTATGGTAAGTCCCTAAGATCATTCCCAATCCCCATGGGCTAGAAACTAGTGTTTGGGTATCAAAATTCACTTTTTTGGAATGATTTCACCCATAATAAATAGGAAAGAACAATAATCAAAATGAAATGACATCCCTTAATCAATATCCATAACCAAAAGAGATATAACAATCCAAGATAAACTTTTTTTTGAAAAAATAGAACAAAAACCAAAATACTAAAATGGGGAAGGGATACCAACTACACAATGATGAAAAAACTTCCATGATGTGTGAGGATCATCACCCTAAATCTACAACCACAAACAACTACAAGAGAGGAACACTAGAAACCACATCCATCATCACCCCAACGTGACATATTTCCTTTATCTGGGTCACACATAACAAATTCTACACACACCCAAGGGTGTATGTAGGGTGTTATCCAAAGCTTAGTAAGATGCCACCCGAAAGAAAGATTCTATTTCATAACATTAGAAGATAAATTAACATAAAAGTTTTAAGAAAAATAATGAAAACATATTTTAGGAAAACATTTTAAAGGAAAAAATCGTCAAAGGAAACATGGTTTATAATTACAAACAAAACAAACTCCACTTTATGACAACGGTATGAACAACATCATTATAGAGCACCACATCACTGGAAATCCCTATAGATACTAGTAGTTGTTGTTTTTTTAGAACCTCGTATCTCAGTGAAACATGGTATAGCAACCATAACCCACAACATTCTTATGAACGAGCCAATAGAGGGGAATCCATCCCAAGAACTAGTGGTTTACAATCATTATCAAGTTTAGTTAGTTTTGAATCATCAACCATCTAGAAGGAACCAAGTCTCATCCCTGTCGATTTAACTAGTATACTAGTCCTTGTCTACCCACCTAGATTCCTAGGATTCCCTTTATGCTCAATTTTATTTATCATTCCCAATAGTTAATCAAATCCACATAAACACATCAAGTAATAAGAATACACAGAAAAAACACTATTTTTCATAGGAAAAACCTCTTTAAATTTATTACACACACTTAATCCATTTGGATACACAATTCACACCACTTAACAATTTATAAAACATATTTAAGAATCAAAATGAGGAAAAACACATGAAACACAACAAATTTATTTTAGAAAACCATCTTTCAACCCATAAAAACATCAAAACCATTTTAAAACAAATTTCTAACCTTTCAAAAATGTACAGACCCGTAAAATTCAAGGAAAATTTTTTCTTAATTTTCTTTAGAATTTTACAAGAGCGCGGTTTCAGAAGGCACCTGATTCCGAGGCCCGGAGTGCCCGGAAACAATTTCCGAAGTTTGGCTCGGGTACGTTCAGTGAACGAACGAGCGGGAATTCCTAACTTTTGATCCGGTGCTCGGAATTGAAATCTGAGGGCACCGATGAACTCGCAGCGCCGATATTCGCTTAAAGAGACCTTTTCGGAAGTTGCGTTTGTTGCAGGACGAAAGTTAGTTTTTGGGAGACTTATAAAAAGTTGAATAAAAAATGTGGAATTCTTTTTATTTAACTTTTGTAGGTTAACTCCTCTCAAAGGGAGTTAGGGATGGGACCCACACCCACTTAACCTCCCTTGAGAGGATTAAGTGTGGTGGGACCCACACGAACCTAAACCTCTCATCTTCCCCCTTAAACTCCCCTCTCTCCCTCTTAAATGTTTGTTAACTTAACATCTAATTAATTACACATGAAATGTATAATTAATTAAGTGTTATGTTTTAAAATTTGAAGTTTTGAATTCCTTGGCTTGGTAAATAAAATAAGGAGGAACCTTATTTTATTTGGTTAGTTTTGTTTAGCCAACTTGTGAGGATTTTTGAGAGTTCCTCCTCCTTCTTCTTCAACTTGGCGAAGAACGCTCAACTTGATGAAGAACGCTAAACTTAAAGAAGAACGCTCACGTTCCGACGAAGAACGCCGCTCCGCTCTTCTTCGTCTTCCGTGTCAACGAGAGGGAACGTCGCTTCCTCCTCGGACTCCCTTCGTCGATTTAAGAAGATTCGCCAACGACGTATCTCTTCGGGCGTATCTCTTCGTCATCGGATTTGACGAACGACGACCACGACGCCCGACCTCCGGGACGTTGTCAAATCTTCGAACCTATACCCGAGGTAGGGGTTGTTGTATTTTGTTTATTTATTTATCCTTGTTCATGGTTCATGCATGTTTAAACGAAAGCATTTTTGAGTTGTGTTATCATTTAACGTGAGGGGGCCGGACCGCATGAACACGGCCGAACCCCCTCCATCGTTCTTGTTGACTTACCTTGAGGGTGGAAACAAGGTGGCGTGGTGCCGTCGCACCACGCGTTTAATCGTACAATTATATTACGTGACACCGTCGCGCCGCGCCATGGAAGGATCATCAAGAAAGCGACGTCGTCGCGCTGCGTTGAAGGAAATCAAGGTGTGGCGGAGGGGCGCGGTGCCGTCGCACCGCGCCGGACGACGAACACCGCGGCCGGTTCCGGGCCGCGGCGGAATGAGGAGACCGGCGGCCGGGCCGCCGGCGTCGGAAGCCGAAAAGGGGACCGGATTTTTCCGGTCCCGTTGGAGAAAACCGGCCGGCCAGCTGGCCGTCCGGATGGTCAAATTCGGGGGAAATTAATCCCCCGGCCAGCAATAAAGCCCCCCCCCCCCCCCCCATTTAATTGGGGAGGGCGGTTTCTTGAGGGGGGGCAGGCGGCCCCCCGGTTTCCGCACAAACAGGCCCCCCACGTGGGGGGGGGGGGGGGGGGCGTTTTTAAAACAAAGGGCGCGGCATATAGCCGCGCCGCCCCTTCAATCAAGTGGGGGTTTGATCCCCCCCGCGTGCCGCCTCCGTGCGGCGCCAGGCCGCCAGGCCGCCGCGCCACCACGCTGCCGCGCCGCCACGCCGCCGGCCGGCCGGCCGGCCGGGCCGGGTCGGACCCGGGTCGGGCCGACCCAGGGGGGGTCGGGCCGGGTCGACCCGGACCCAGACCCCCCCGTTTCGAATCATTTTCGGTCTTTTGGCCATATCTTGAGCCACGGACCTCCAATCGACGAACCGTCTGCGGAAACGCGATCCTTGGATCGAGACGGTCATTTCGGTATATTACACTCCGGGTTTCGGAATACTTTGAGTTTGGCCGGGATGGTTCGTTCACGAAACCAACCGGGCCCTCGGAGCGGAAACGCTCATATCTTGAGCTACGGACGTCCGATTGACGTACCGTCAGCTTTGTTGAGTTCCTCTTAGTGAGACGGATCTTTTGGCATACTCCGCCCGAGGTTTGGACGCAGGTGGAGTACGGTCGGGTTGGTCTTTCCTTAAAAATCAACCGGGCCCCGGGGACGAAAATGCCAATAACTCTCAGACCGGGCGTCCGATCGACGCGCCGTCTGTTGCGTTGAGTTCCTGTTGACGATACAGAACTTTTGGATACATCAACTCTGGACTTTGTGGCAGTTGATGTATCAGCCTCTCGGCTCGTGGAGCAGACCCTCCGAACGAGCTTGCTGTATGCGGGAACCCTAGTGCTGGCTGCGACTGTTACTGTGACTACTACTGCTACTACTGCTACTGTGACTGCGACGACGACAGTACAGAGATCCTGTGTGGATTCGACGACGACGACTACAGCACTCAGCAATCCTACGTGGATCAGTGCTACAGATCCTGTGTAGGCCCGATCCTGTGTGGGTCCGATCCTGTGTGGGTCTTTGCGCTCAGCGGTCCTGTGTGAACCAGCGCCTACAGGTCCTACGTGGGCCCGATCCTGGGTGGGTCTTTTGTGGGGGTTAGTTACCTATCGATCCTCCGTGGGTCCGACGACTTAGATGGATCAGAGATCATCTTTATCGTCCTTTGAAGAAGTATACCTGTGTGAGCTGAATCCTGTTGCTTTCCTGTGTGGATTGTGTTGTGCAATCCTGTGTGGATTACGTTTTACTTTCCTGTGTGGAATACGTTTACTTTCCTGTGTGGACTGAGTTGTACTTGGGCTCAGAGGTTGGAGCGTATTTGAAATTGATGACTTAGTTATATGTATGGGCATATACCTAAGCAGTGTCGGTTGTTACTTCGTGATTGTACCTTTCTTCGTGGTTTATCCATTGTGGATTTGAGAGACCTTCTGGGGTCTCGGGGTCCCTACTGAGTAGCTTATACTCACCCCTGCACGGGCTTTGCCCGCACTACGTTGTGTTGGTTGCAGACGACGGACAGTGTTGACCTTAGCTGAGGCTTGTAGAGCGGGACGGTACCCGGAGGTGGACCACTGGGCGGGACGTGCTCCGAGCGGATGGCGGGACCCGTGGAGCAGTGCAGCTATCTGTACCCACCCTTCAAGTGGGATATCCAGTGGACAGCTCGGTGTAGCGGCTTTTACTTTTCAGTTGCTGCTTTCCCTTTCGACTTGTACTTTACTTTCATTTTGGGTTTGTATACTGGCCCATTTACTTTTCCGCACTTTCAGTTGTACTCTGCTTTTGCTTAGTGTTTACTTTCTGCTTGCTTACTCTGTGGTGTTTGTTTACTTTACAAAGGCAACGCCTTCCTTTTTTACCAGGATTTACGCCTTGGTGCTAGTCGCCAGCCCCTGGCCTATGGAAGGCGGGCTTGGGGTAGTCACGGAACGGACCCCGAGGGCGGGTCGTGACAAATTGGTATCAGAGGAGTTCGGTTCTACCGCGAACTCTGATATTTTCTATGTGAAGCAATATTGTTTAGCGTATTGAGTGTGGTTATCAGTCCAGGGAGTCCAGTGTTAGTGCGGCGGCCGACGTATCCGTACACCAGGACCCTGACTTCTGATTTCCGACTTAATGCACGAAAACATTGATTGTGTGTGTGTTTCAAAGTTTTCTTTGTGATTACTTATATCAGCTCACCAGGTATACTGTTCTGATCGTGGCGCACCTGTTTCCTTTTCAGGATGGCCCCACGACGGCAGCCAGCTAGGGTTCCAAGAGTCGAGCGTGACGACAGCCCACCGAGCGACGAGGCCTCGGTGCAGGGCCCTTTGTCAGCAGTGGCACCGGTGGTAGCTCTACCCTCCGAGCCCCCGATGCTTCCAGCAGCAGCCGCTGACGATGCACATCGCCTCAGCGCACTGCATGAGTTTCAGCGCCAGCGACCGCCCAGGTTTCGCGGGGAGACGGATCCCCAGGCAGCAGAGGACTGGCTGGAGGCAGTAGTACGAGTGTTTAGGCTAGTGAGGAAACCAGCAGACCTCATGGTGATCCTCGCTGCGAGCCTACTACACACAGCAGCAGGACGATGGTGGAGCTTGATGCTCCAGGTGCACGATGAGGCATCTCTACTTTGGATGGACTTTGAGAGCCTCTTCCGCTCGGAGTTCGTCCCAGCCACCCTTCGTGCGGTGCGTATCCAGGAGCTTCTTCAGCTGCGGTAGGGCAGCATAACGGTCGCTCAGTACTCGGCGAGATTTACCGATCTCTCGCGCTACTCGACCGACATGGTACGGGACCCATTCTTCCGGGCCCGGACCTTCGAGCAGGGTTTGAGACACGAGATCAGGGCATCGCTGATCTCCCTCAGCTTACCGACTCAGAAAGGAGTACTGGAGCGGGCCCTTCTGATCGAGAGCTTCCTTACTGAGTCTACACCAGCACAGCGACCCACCGCAGGGCGGCACGTGGGAGAGCCATCTGCAGCAGGCAGTCGACGGATGACTCAGGGGTCCAGGAAGACCAGACCTTCGGGCAGACGACCTCAGGACACTGGCTCAGCAGTGCGGGGCACACAGCGAGGAGCCAGTCTTTCGAGAGGCAGACAGTGCTACTCGTGCGGCGGGCAGGGCCACATGGCTCGTGACTGCCCGACCCGCCGTGCCGAGGAGCAGCAGACGGTTGAGGGACCACCGAGTCAGAGGCAGAGGGTCGACCGTGGCGGCCCGCAGGGAGGAGGTGGACGAGGCAGAGGAGCTGGACGAGCAGCCGGTGGTGGGCGACGCTTTGAGGCTCTGCCACCACCACCACCAGGAGGTCCACCCCGACCACAGGGAGCTGGCGGGCAGAGACAGGCACAGCTCCAGGCAGCAGAGGCCTACGACCACGGCGCACCCGAGATGATTCGAGGTACTATCTGTGTCTATTCCACCCTTGCTGCAGTTCTTATAGACACAGGAGCGAGTCATTCTTTCATAGCCGCTGCCCTTGTTCGGAGCTCGGAGATTCCGACAGAGCCGTTGGCTCGATCCTTACGGCTAGAGACTCCTACGGGAGCAGACTCGACGATTACGCACTGGTTCCGGCAGTGTAAGCTTACTCTAGGAGGCGAGAGCTTCGGCTGGGATCTTCTTGTAGCAGCGTCGAGGCCTTACGACGTCATCTTGGGCATGGATTGGCTATCTACGGTCCATGCACAGATTGACTGTTTTAGGCGCAAGGTGCGATGTGTACGCACCGACGGGAGCAGGTTCACCTTCACCGGCGAGAAGGGAGCCTTAGCAGCACAGGATGGACTTCCGCGGAGGAGAGGACAGCCCATCACTCATCAGTTGGCTAGCCTTATCCTTGGATCAGTTGACGTGCAGAGTCCTGGTTTTCCTGCAGTGGTGGGTCAGTTTGCGGACGTTTTTCCCGACGACGTTCCAGGGCTACCTCCTCGCAGAGAGGTAGAATTTTATATTGATTTGTACCCCGGGACAGACCCGATATCCACTCCAGCATATCGGATGGCCCCCGCCGAGCTTTGAGAGCTACGGGTACAGTTGGAGGACTTACAGGGCAAGGGGTTCATCCGACCCAGTGTTTCACCCTGAGCTTCCCCGATATTGTTCGCCAAGAAGGCGGACGGGAGCTTGCGACTTTGTGTTGACTATCGTCGCCTGAACCAGGTGACAGTGAGGAACAAGTATCCGCTACCGAGGATTAACGACCTCTTCGATCAGATCAAGGGAGCACGGTGGTTCTCGAAGATAGACCTCAGGTCAGGCTATCATCAGCTCAGAGTCAGAGATGAGGATGTGCAGAAGACGGCCTTCAGATGTCGGTATGGCCACTATGAGTTCTTGGTTATGCCTTTCGGTGTAAGCAATGCTCCATCAGTGTTCATGGCTCTCATGAACAGGATCTTTCAGCCATACCTCGATCGGTTTTTCGTGGTCTTCATCGACGACATTCTGATTTACTCTACGACAGAGGAGGAGCACGCCTATCACTTGCGAGTTGTACTAGACACACTCCGAGAGCACCAGCTTTATGGTAAGCTCTCGAAGTGCTAGTTCTGGATACGTGAGGTCCACTTCTTGGGATACGTTATCTCTGAGGCGGGAGTTGCAGTGGATCCCGCGAAGATTGAGGCTGTGTTAGCATGAGAGCCACCCAGGAGCGTGACTGAGGTTCGGAGTTTCTTGGGACTAGCTGGATACTATCGGAGATTCGTACCAGACTTCTCTAGAGTTGCAGCATCACTCACAGCTTTGACGAAGAATGGGAAACCCTTCGTATGGTCAGACAGATGTCAGCAGAGCATCCAGGAGTTGAGACAGAGATTGACCAGCGCACCTATCTTGAGGTTTCCTGAGGAGGGAGTAGGGTACATAGTTTACTGCGATGCATCAGGGACCGGACTCGGATGTGTTCTGATGCAGGAGCGGGCAGTGATCACCTATGGATCACGTCAGTTGAGGCCGCATGAGCAGAACTACGCTACCCATGACCTGGAGTTAGCAGCAGTGGTCTTCGCTCTGAAGACATGGAGACACTATCTGATGGGCGAGCGCTTTACAGTCTTTTCTGATCATCAGAGTCTCAGGTATATCTTCTCTCAGAAGGACCTGAACCTGAGACAGCGGTGATGGCTCGAGTTCCTCCAGGACTATGACTTTGAGATAGTCTATACTCCTGGGAAGGGGAACGTAGTAGCTGATGCCCTTAGCAGGAGGACGGGCATTCAGCTACTTGAGGAGGCGACGGAGCAGCTAGCCTCTTTGCAGATATCCTTCGTGGATAGAGATGGAGCAGCCTTCCTTCAGTCTCTCACAGTCACTCCTCCACTACTGCAGCGGGTCAGGGAGGCACAGCGTGAGGACGCTGACTGTGAGACACGGCGTGCACAGATATCCTCGGGACAGGCACCTGATGGTTTCTCCCTTGGAGCAGAGCACGACATCCTTTTCAGAGGACGTACCATGGTACCAGTAGCTTTGTGAGAGGAAGTGCTGAGAGATTTTCACACTTCTTCTTTGGAGGTACATCCTGGAGTGGCGAAGATGTACCAGGACCTCAGACGACAGCACTGGTGGCCGGGCATGAAGAAGGCTGTAGCAGAGTTCGTTTCTCGATGCCTCACCTGCCAGCAGGTGAAGGCTGAGCATCAGGTACCAGCGGGCTTGGTATAGCCCTTGGAGGTTCCGGAGTGGAAGTGGGACGGCATATCTATGGATTTCGTGACTGGAATTCCATGCACTTCCAGAGGTCACGACTCCATCTGGGTGATTTTTGACCGACTCACCAAGTCGGCACACTTCTTACCCATCAGAGAGCAGGGCTCAGTGGAGATCTTGGGACGTCTCTACGTTCAAGAGATTGTGCGGCTCGACGGTGTGCCATCATCTATCGTCTCCGATCGAGATGCTCTCTTTACTTCCCGGCTTTGGAAGGGGTTACAGTAGGCGTTCGGGATGCAGCTACGTCTGAGCACAGCCTTTCACCCTCAGACGGATGGTCAGACGGAGAGGACCATTCAGACTCTCGAGGACATGCTCCGCGCATGTGTCCTCGGCTTTGGTCATAGCTGGGAGGACCACCTACCCTTGGTGGAGTTTGCGTAAAAAAACAGCTACCACTCCACCATCGGGATGGCACCGTACGAGGCGTTGTACGGCCGACCTTGTAGATCACCTTTGTGCTGGACAGACCCTGGAGATTCAGCACTGGTGGGACCGGAGATGGTCCAGGCCACGACAGAGAAGGTCCAGGTCATCCAGGAGCGGATGAGGACAGCTCAGAGCTGGCAGAAGTCATACGCTGACAGGAGGCGGAGGCCACTGGAGTTCGAGGATGTCGACCACGTCTTCTTACGGGTCTCACCTCGACGTGGTATTCGGAGATTTGGCCGAGGCGGCAAGTTATCTCCGCGCTTCATCGGACCCTTCCAGGTCCTCAGCAGGATTGGCGAGGTGGCTTATCGCCTGGATCTACCACCTCAGTTGCACCGGGTGCACGACGTCATCCACGTATCCCAGCTGAGGAGATACGTGCACGACCCGACGCACATCATTGATCATGGGGAGCTTGACTTTGACGATGTGGCGACTTTTACGGAGGTCTCGGTGGAGATAGAGGATCGACAGGAGCGGGTCCTGCGTGGGCGATCGATTCCTCTTGTGCGCATCAGATGACAACACAGGAATCTCCAGGAGAGCACATGGGAGCGGGAGGCTCAGATGCGTGCTCAGTACCCTCTTTTGTTTCCCTAGTTTTTGATGTATCTTTACGGGGACGTAAAGCCCTGAGGTGGGAGTAATGTAAAGACCTGTAAAATTCAAGGGAAATTTTTTCTTAATTTTTTTTAGAATTTTACAAGAGCGCGGTTTCAGACGGCACCTGATTCTGAGGCCCGGAGTGCCCAGAAACAATTTCCGAAGTTTGTCTCGGGTACGTTCAGTGAACGAACGAGCGGGAATTCCTAACTTTTGATCTGGTGCTCGGAATTGAAATCCAAGGGCACCGATGAACTCGCAGCGCCGATATTCGCTTAAAGAGACCTTTTCGGAAGTTGCGTTTGTTGCGGGACGAAAGTTAGTTTTTGGGAGACTTATAAAAAGTTGAATAAAAAAATGTGGAATTCTTTTTATTTAACTTTTGTAGGTTAACTCCTCTCAAAGGGAGTTAGGGGTGGGACCCACACCCACTTAACCTCCCTTGAGAGGATTAAGTGTGGTGGGACCCACACTAACCTAAACCCCTCATCTTCCCCCTTAAACTCCCCTCTCTCCCTCTTAAATGTTTGTTAACTTAACATCTAATTAATTACACATGAAATGTATAATTAATTAAGTGTTATGTTTTGAAATTTGATGTTTTGAATTCCTTGGCTTGGTAAATAAAATAAGGAGGAACCTTATTTTATTTGGTTAGTTTTGTTTAGCCAACTTGTGAGGATTTTTGAGAGCTCCTCCTCCTTCTTCTTCAACTTGACGAAGAACGCTCAACTTGATGAAGAACGCTCAACTTGACGAAGAACGCTCAAGTTTCGACGAAGAACGCCGCTCCGCTCTTCTTCGTCTTCCGTGTCAATGAGAGGGAACGCTGCTTCCTCCTCGGACTCCCTTCGTCGACTTAAGAAGATTCGCCAACGACGTATCTCTTCGGGCGTATCTCTTCGTCATCGGATTTGACGAACGACGACCGCGACGCCCGACCTCCGCGACGTTGTCTTCCACGGGACGTTGTCAAATCTTCGAACCTATACCCGAGGTAGGGGTTGTTGTATTTTTTTTATTTATTTATCCTTGTTCGTGGTTCATGCATGTTTAAACGAAAGGATTTTTGAGTTGTGTTATCATTTAACGTGAGGGGGCCAGACCGCATGAACACGGCCGAACCCCCTCCATCGTTCTTGTTGACTTACCTTGAGGGTGGAAACAAGGTGGCGTGGTGTCGTCGCACGACGCGTTTAATCGTACAATTATATTACGCGACGCCGTCGCGCCGCGCCATGGAAGGATCATCAAGAACGTGATGCTGTCGCGCCGCGTTGAAGGAAATCAAGGTGCGGCGGAGGGGCGCGGTGTCGTCGCACCGCGCCGGACGACGAACACCGCGGCCGGTTCCGGGCCGCGGCGGAACGAGGAGACCGGCGGCCGGGCCGCCGGCGTCGGAAGCCGAAAAGGGGACCGGATTTTTCCGGTCCCGTTGGAGAAAACCGGTCGGCCAGCTGGCCGGCCGGATGGTCAAATTCGGGGGAAATTAATCCCCCGGCCAGCAATAAAGCCCCCCCCCATTTAATTCGGGAGGGCGGTTTCTTGAGGGGGGGCAGGCGGCCCCCCGGTTTCCGCACAAACAGGCCCCCCACGTGGGGGGGGGCGTTTTTAAAACAAAGGGCGCGGCATATAGCTGCGCCGCCCCTTCAATCAAGCGGGGGTTTGATCCCCCCCACGTGCCGCCTCCGTGCGGCGCCAGGCCGCCAGGCCGCCGCGCCGCCGGCCGGCCGGCCGGCCGGGCCGGGTCGGGTCGACCCGGACCCGGACCCCCCCGTTTCGAATCATTTTCGGTCTTTTGGCCATATCTTGATCCACGGACCTGAGATCGACGAACCGTCTGCGGCAACGCGATACTTGGATCGAGATGGTCGTTTCGGTATATCGCACTCAGGGTTTCGGAATACTTTGAGTTCGGCCGGGTTGGTTCGTTCACGAAACCAACCGGGCCCTCGGAGCGGAAACACTCATATCTTGAGCTACGGACGTCCGATTGACGTACCGTCAGCTTTGTTGAGTTCCTCTCGGTGAGACGGATCTTTTGGCATACTCCGCCCGAGGTTTGGACGCAGGTGGAGTACGGTCGGGTTGGTTTTTCCTTAAAAACCAATCGGGCCCCAGGGACGAAAATGCCAATAACTCTCAGACCGGGCGTCCGATCGACGCGACGTCTGTTGCGTTGAGTTCCTGTTGACGATACGGAACTTTTGGATACATCAACTCTGGACTTTGTGGCAGTTGATGTATCAGCCTCTCGGCTCGTGGAGCGGACCCTCCGAACGAGCTTGCTGTGTGCGGGAACCCTAGTGTTGGCTGCGACTGTTACTGTGACTACAACTGCTACTACTGCTACTGTGACTGCGACGACGACAGTATAGAGATCCTGTATGGATTCGACGACGACGACTACAGCACTCAGCGATCCTACGTGGATCAGTGCTACAGGTCCTGTGTGGGCCCGATCCTGTGTGGGTCTTTGCGCTCAGCGGTCCTGTGTGAACCAGCGCCTACAGGTCCTACGTGGGCCCGATCCTGTGTGGGTCTTTTGCGGGGGTTAGTTACCTATCGATCCTTTGTGGGTCCGACGACTTAGATGGATCAGAGATCATCTTTATCGTCCTTTGAAGAAGTATACCTGTGTGAGCTGAATCCTGTTTCTTTCCTGTGTGGATTGTGTTGTGCAATCCTGTGTGGATTACGTTTTACTTTCCTGTGTGGAATACGTTTACTTTCCTGTGTGGACTGAGTTGTACTTGGGCTCGGAGGTTGGAGCGTATTTGAAATTGATGACTTAGGTATATGTATGGGCATATACCTAAGCAGTGTCGGTTGTTACTTCTTGATTATACCTTTCTTCGTGGTTTATCCTTTGTGGATTTGAGAAACCTTCAGGGGTCTCGGGGTCCCTACTGAGTAGCTTATACTCACCCCTGCACGGGCTTTGCCCGCACTACGTTGTGTTGGTTGCAGACGACGGACAGAATTGACCTTAGCTGAGGCTTGCAGAGCGGGACGGTACCCGGAGGTGGACCACTGGGCGGGACGTGCTCGGAGCAGACGGCGGGACCCGTGGAGCAGTGGAGCTATCTGTACCCACCCTTCAGGTGGGATATCCAGTGGACAGCTCGGTGTAGCGGCTTTTACTTTTCAGTTGCTGTTTTCCCTTTCGACTTGTACTTTACTTTCAGTTTGGGTTTGTATACTGGCCCATTTACTTTTCTGCACTTTCAGTTGTACTCTGCTTTTGCTTAGTGTTTACTTTCCGCTTGCTTACTCTATGGTGTTTGTTTACTTTACAAAGGCAATACCTTCCTTTTTTACCGGGATTTACGCCTCGGTGCTAGTCGCCAGCCCCTGGCCTATGGAAGGCGGGCTTGGGGTAGTCACGGCACGGACCCCGAGGGCGGGTCGTGACAAAAAAATCCATAGAACACATCTAAGAAACAAAGTAAGCATACCAAAATCATCTAACAATTCTGAAACATGGAATCACCTACATCAATCTTTGAAACATCCAGAATCTGATGGAAAACCACAACCGCACCACAAAGGAACCCTATAAAAGAATGATCTAACCACAAACATTAATATTTTGCCCAAAACCTAAATACCGGACTCTTATTAGGTCAACAAACCTATTGGAAGAAATAGAACCCAACAAAGAGAGAAGAAAACCCCTAGAAGAAGGAAGAAAATAAAAAAGAAATACTTACTTAACGATTCTTGAAAATCCAAATCCAAATCCACCAAATATTTGAGGGACTAAGGGAGCCAAGAAGAATGGGAGAGATTCATAGGGCTATAAATCCTAAGTGTGAGGATAAATGGGTGAAAAGGGGGTTAAATTAAATAAGTAAAAATTGTAATTTTAATATTTTTATTGATCTAGACCGGTCACACCGTTAGCTCACACATTTTTCCAAACTATACAGCAACCTTGCGGTCTCCTCATTCTAAGAGAAAACTGGATTCATGGTTTCCTGAGGGAGGGAGCATGCCTGTGTGTCTGGTCATGTGGCCTCGATAGATCCACTATCAAGGGAGCATGGTTTCCTTGGGCTGGCATACAGTCCCCCCAAACTATGCAGCAAACATGCGCCACATGGTGTCGAACCCAAAAAATCTATTTTTGTCCAAAAACTCTCAAGAAAGTCATGGCTTAATTATAAGTCCAAAAACAAATAAAATAAAACCTCAAAATAAAATCACAGATGTGACAATCCTCCCCACCATGAAAACTTTCTGCCCTCAGAAAGTCATTCTCAAGTCTGATTAGAGAATAAAAATGGATATTTATCTTCCACCCAAGACTTCCCCTCCCAAGTCTCATGATCATCATTATTATATTTCCATAAAACTTGGACCAATGGTATGGAATTCCCCTAAATCACTTTCTCTTAGGAATCTACATTCCTTACTGGTCGATCAAACATAGACAGATCTAGTTATGACTCCAATTCTTCCCAATTCATCACATGAGATGGAACTTAATTATACTTATTTAATTTATAGACATATAACACATCCTTAATTTATATCATCTGTTATAGAAAATCTAATCATTATTCCCCTACAAAATCTCTTGGTAATATTAAAAGGTCTGATGTACCTCAGAGTTAGCTTACCATGTTTACCCGAGTGATGGTGACCCAACCAAGGAGACACCTTCAAAAAAATCATTCACCCATGGATAATTCTAAGGATTGATTCCACTAATTTTAATAAGACTTTTCACAACTCTGGGCTATCAAAAACCGATGTCTGATCAACTTGACTTTATCAAATGTTTTCTATACAAGCCTTGATCCCAAAAATGATATTTCACCCACCTTAGACCACTATAATAGAGACCATCCCATTTGACTATAGAAGGTATAAAAGGTTCCATTTTTATAGAGTATTGGTAAAAATTATTTTAGGAAAACTCAACCAATCACAAATGACCATCCCATGAGCCTCCAAAACACAACATACATGCCCAGAGCACATCTTCCAAGATCCGATTCGCCCACTTTGTCTGACCATACCTTTAAGGATGAAATTACATCCACAATTTGATATATGACTGACTTAACTTTGGAAGTCCTTACCAAAACTTTATAGTAAAATGGGGGTCCCAATCTAAAATGATAGTTGACGAAACACCATGAAGCCTCACTATTTATTGAATATAAAACTGTCCCAAATCATCTAATTTGGTTGAATCCCTGATCATTATGAAATGGGATAATTTAGCCAAATGATGTATCACTACCCTTATGGCATTCCTTCCTCAGGGTTCACAAGGTAAGAGGATGATAAAATCCATGGAGACCACATCCCACTTCCAGGTAGGGATAGGTAATGGATGCAACAAACCAAAGGGCCTTTGGTGCTCTGTTTTAACCTGATGACATGTGTAACACTGAGATACAAAGTTAACTATGTCTTTCCTCATGCCCGAACACCATAACTAATAAAACACATCTTAAATCTTCTTGGTGTTACTACGATTAATGACACACTGAGGATTGTGCCTATCTTGCATCACCACCTTTCATAATGACAATGACACCACGAAGAAACCCCTGAAGCACAAATCTCTCTCATGATACAATAACCATTTACAAAACACCTCCCCACCATTTAGGAACTACATAAAATACTAGTACAACTCATCACACAACCTCTCTTTATAAATCAAATCTATAAGTGAATGTGTCAGGTGGACACTGGCCAAGAACACACCTCCACTATGCTCTTTGGTCTCTAGATGCAATTGGGGAAAAATACCGATCAAAGTCCAATCATCGTTGGAATTGTTCAATGATTTCACTAGAACATTCCTTCTCAAGGAATCCAAAACTGCATTATCTTTACCTGGGGTATACATAGTATCCAAATTGAACCCCTTAAGATACTCGACCCAATGATGATGCCTCAAATTTAGATCCTCATGGGATAAAATGTAGGTTAAACTCTTACGATCTGAGTAGACTAAAAACTCCTCCTCAAATAGACAATGATGCAAAGTCTTTGAAGTATAAACCACAATCTCTATTTCCAAGTCATGGGTTGGGTAATTCTTTTTAAGTGGTCAGAGTTGGTGAGAGCCATATTCCACCACATGCTCATCTTTAATTAGTACACACCCAAGATCCATACCTTAAATATCATAGTAGACCACATATCCCATCCAAACTTTAGAAGAATCAAAATAGGGTTTGTGTTCAACCTATTATTAATATCCTAAAAATATTCATAACACTATAAAATCCATTAAAAAATTTCAACATTTCAGGTGAGCACCATCATGGGTGAATCAAGCAGAGATAAAACCTGAAAAAACTGTATGTAATATCCTACCAGGACCAAAATATCTTGAACTAAAAAACACTCTTCAAATTCTCCCATGACATTACTGCAACAATCTTCTTATGTTCCACCTAAAACCCTTGTTCCAAGATCAAATGACATAGAAACTTCACCTCCCAAATCCAAAAGGTTTATATAGAAAAAATTTCATAGAGGTGATGATCCCAAAGAGTGCCCTTTATAATCCTTAAATGTTTCTCATGCTTCTACATGGTCCCAGAAATATACTAGGATTTCATCCAAAAATACCACAAAAAAAAGTTAAAATACTGATGAAACACCCTATTCATGATTTTTATAAAACCCAATAGGCCATTTGTCAACCCAAAAGGCATGAAAAAATACTGAAAATGTTCATACCTACTTCATAAAGCTATTTTGGAAACATCTTCCTCCCTAATCTTAACCTAGTGATACCCAGAATGAAAATCAATCTTGGAGAACCACTTAACCCCTTAAACTAATAAAAAAGGTCATAAATATAGGAAAATGGTAGTTATTCTTAATAATCACCTTATTTAGCTTCTAATAATAAATAATTAATAGGATAGATTTGTCAGCCTTTTTTGAAAACAATAATAGGGCAGCCTAATGTGATATGCTTGGGAAAATGAATCCTTTGGATTCCAAATCATCCAGATGTTCCATTAATTCCCTCAACTTTTTGGGAGTCATACAGTATGATAGAATATATATATATATATATATATATATGTATATCTTTTTCTTTCCCGATACCATATTAATGTTCAAATCCATATCCCACTCTAGAGGAAAACCCAAAATGTCCTCTGGATATACCTCTTGAAACTCATAAAAAAAGAGGTAATTCACCCTCAGGAGCACCATCATATTCCTCCAATATGAACAAAGATATCAGAAAAATGAGGTTTACCAATTCTAAAAGTGGAGTTCTATCACATACCGATTGAGGATCATATTTTCCCTAAAAACATAAGTAATCCAATCAGGTTCCATGAAAATCACTCAACATAAATAAAAATATATGTGCTCTTGGAATTACACTATCCACTCCATACCAAAGATCACATCAAATAGGTTCATATCTAAAACCAGAAAATCCCATTCCAACTTGATCCCTATCATAGTGAGGGTGCAAGATGGACACCTGAAACCTTTCACGCACTTATTAATCATCAGTGTCACCAAATAAATCGCATAAGGTGTAGGCTCTATTGAAAATTTTAACACATCCATAAGATAGGCATAAATGAAAGAAATAGATGCACTAATATAAAACAAAGGAAAAAAAATAAATATGATACAAAAAGAACCGTACCTAGAACTATCGAAAGTCCTGCATCAGATTCCTCAGGTCCTTGATCCAAAGAATGAAGATTCCTAATGTTATTCTAGGATTGAAAATGACCATTGTCATGTGTCTTTCCCTTGAACTGACTATGTACAGAAGTGGATCCAACCCTACCTCCATGACTACTAAACTGAGAACCCACCATCGTGGATGGTTCTGACTGGGATGAAATCCCCTTAGAAGCTACAGATCCTACACCACTCAGATATGGGAATTATACCTTGAAAAACCACTTCATGTTTCCCTTTTCCCACACTAAAGTCTTGTCTTGGGTTGGTCAAAACAAGATGACTTCACATTACCTACCTTCCCACACTGATGGCACACAACTGATCCAGCACCCGAATCCATAAAAAAATATAATCGGGGGAGGATGGTATGAACAACCACATCCCTTATTCTCTTACTAATCCCACTTCTTCTTCTTCTCAAAATGGATACCAATACCTCGGATCATTGTTGGCACTACTCCAAGAAACCATAGTTCCCACCATGAGTGATCTCCACCATCAAAGCATGATCAACCACCTCTGCATAAGACTTCAAATTGAACAAGAATATTTGAGATCAGATATATAGCCACAACCCGATTTCAATATTTTAATCCTTCAAATACTCTTTCGAAACAACCTCAGGTGAAAACCAAACCAACTTAGTGAAACGATTAGCATACTCCATCACGGTATGATCCCCTTGGTGATGGTCCAAAAACTCTCGAGTCTTGGTGTAGGTCAAGGTCTCTAGGAAATACATCTCATTGAAGATGACATTAAAATCCTTCAAACCCATCTTATTGTGATTCCTAGATTAAACCACAATGTCCCACCACATCTAACAGGGACCTTCCAACAATAATGAAAAACACTTCACCTTCACTACTCTAGGAGTTTCAAGAAAAACAAACATTTTCTCTATCTTATCAATCCACACCTATAACTCTTGGAGAACTGTTCTAACCTAGAAGGAAGGAGGATTATTCATGAGTAACTCTATATATTTTTCATTTTTAGACCCAATTTGAATTCTCAATCTTGAGAAGGTCTAGGGTCCGCTCCCTAACTAAGGATTGGACAGCCCAAACAATAACTTCCACTAGTCTCTGATCAATCGATGATGGAGATATTTCTTCAATCTATTTTATTGTATAATTAATAGGTCTTCATGGAGTCATCTTTCTACATCAAGAAACAACCATAGGAAAAATCATAAATACAATATTCTTAAAAAAATCAGTAATAATAACATATTACAAACACTTCTATAAATCATAAAAAATAAAAATTCATCATAATGACAAGCCAAAACAAACTACTCTACCCCACATGGTGTCCATAAACATTCTATATCCTATACATCTCACCAAGAGGAGAATTTAAACAAATTACCAACATCCCATAGATACTCAAGGCCTGTTACAAGGTGTGTTGGCCAAACACCCCACTCACAAGAAAACCTCAAGTTTTGAAAATCCTAGATCATTTCTATCAAGACTCTTAACATATAACATGACCCAATTAATGGGTGAAAACCAGGATATGATTCCATTTTTTCATAAACCAAGCCTAGGTTTCATCCAACCTAATATCCAACCTAGCCTGTGCCAAGTCCTGAAGGGAGTTCCTGATCCCCACGGGCTGGAAAATAGTGTCTGGGTATCACAATGCACTTTTTGGGGATTAGTTCACCCATAATAAATAGAAAATTACAATAAAAAAATGAAAAATCATCCCAATATCAATATAAATAACCAAAAGAGATAAAAAAATCCAATATAATAATTTTTTACAAGTTTTACCAAAAACTAAAATAATGAAACGGGGAAGGGAAACCGATAACCCAAAAACCACCATGCAGCATTATTTCCATCATCATCAACCCACCACCACCAACACATACAATAGAAAAACACTATAATAAAGATCTACCATCACCACCATGGGACATATTTTATTTACTTGGGTCATACATAACAAATTCTATATACACACAAGGGTGTATATAGGGTGGGATCCAAATCCTGGTAGGATTTTACCCAAAAGATAAATTTCATTCCATAAAATTAAAAGATAAATTAACATGAAATTTTTAAGAAAAATAACAAAAAAAACTTTAAGTAAAAAATTTTAATGTAAAACACTTTCAAAGGAAACACGCATTACAATTTTGAAGAAAATTAATTCCACCATATGTTGATGGTATGCAAAAAAAATCATAAGATAGAACCATGTAATGGGAAATCCTTTTAGGTACTAGAATTAGTGGGACCCTAGTAACCTCATATCTTAGTGAAACATTGTATAGAAACCATAACCTATAGTGTCTTTATGCACATGCCACTATAGGTGAATCTATATCAAGATCTAGTGGTCTCCAATCATTATCAACTTTATTTAGTGTTGTATCATCCATCTTGATAAAATAAACTGAGCCTCATCCCTATCGACCCAACTAGAATATTAGTCCTAGTCCACCTACCTAGATACCTAGTATTACCTTTTTTCTCAATTTCATTTATCATGTTACGTAGTTTTTCCACTTCAACATACACACATGAATTAATAAAAAAACAGATGAAAACATACATTTTTCATAGGAAACCGCTATTTAAAATTATAACACACACCGAATCCATTTGGAAACACACTTCTTACCACTTACAGAATTTATAAAACACATTTAAGAAGCATAATGAGGATGTACACGTGCAACAAAACAAATTTATTTTAAAAAAACATCTTTCAACCGATAAGCACCTCAAAACCATTTTAAAACACATTTTTTACCTTTCACAAAATCCATAGAACACATCAAATAAACAAAGAAAGCATTACAAAATCATCTGATGATACTAAAACATGGAATCACCTACCTAAAGCTTGGAAAATTTCAAAATTCTATGGAAAACCTAAATCTCACATAAAAATTAACCCTATAAACTAAATATTGAACCACAAACTTTAATATATTACTCAAAAACTCGGTATTGGAACCTTATTAGGTAAACCAACCTGCTGGAAGAAAGATAATCCAAGAAAGAGGGAAGAAGAACCCAAAAATAAGGAATAAACCGATAAAAGAGAGACTCACTTGAAGATTCTTGAAGATCCAAAACCAAATCCACCAAACATTTGAGGGTCTAAAGAAGAAAAGAAGAGAGCGAGAGGAGCTTAGGGATGTAATTCCTCTGTGGGATGAGAAATGGGTGAAATAGAGTTTAAATCAGAGGTGGTAAAAGGGTAATTTTCATATTTTTAATGATCTGGACAAGCCACCCTATTAACCCGCATGGTTTTCCAACCTATGCGACAACCGTGTGGTATCCTCTATCCAAGAATAAATTATAAACATAGTTTCCTATGTTAGGTAACATGATCATGTAGCCTAGACAGAAACAATATACTAGGTGTACAATTTCCCCTAACTATGTGCAACCATGTGCCACCTACTGCCGAACCTAAAAACATAATTTTCTCAAAAAACTCTCAAAAATCTAAGGGATAACTATAAGACCAAAAATAAAAAAATAATTCCTCAAAATAAAATCAAAAATTCGATACATGATCATAATAATATCCTATATTTCAAATAAAATCATGTCTCTGTCGTGTTTCTAAAACTACACTTCATTTCTTTCTTCTCAATTGATTGAAAATAATAACACCTTGAGAGAACTCCTATATCTCAAAAAATTAAAATAATAATTCAAAAATAATAATTTTGTGAGTTATAAAAATACCCATCTTATTTATTTAACTAAAATGGCCTCAAAGTAACATTCTTCAATCAATAAGAATTGAATAAATTACTTAATAGAACAACTCATGAAAACTAACAACATGAATATCCAAACCAAAAAACTCAGATAGAATCACATTATGATCAGTTGAAACTGATAATTGAACTTTAGTATTGTATGGTATTATCATAATGTCATTCTAGAAATAATTACTAAATATTCTTCAAGAACATACTCATCATTAATCAATGTTTTAAATTTTATAAATATACACCATTTGTAACCCTGACTATCTTGATTACTAATAACCCCTTCTCAATTTTAGACAAAATGGATTGAATAACATATTATATTTTATGTTTTAATCATTTAGAATCATCTCAAGACTTATCGGTTTTTATTTCCTGTGAAAAAATTTATTTTTTATAATTCTCACTTGGGTCATAGGAATAAAAATACCCCAATAAATGGATCCCCTTATATTGGTATCCATCTACAGATCCTCGTACATTGATTACTACTTTATAGTGGATCCAATTACATCGTTGACTTGTATGTTGATCTATTTATGTCAAGCATCATCCTTATGTCATCTGGATCCCTTTACATCAATAGAATAGTTGAGAATCTCTGTGAGAAATGCTCCATTCATGAATCTCCTTACATAAAATATGTTCTCATGAATCACCTTTCATAGTAAGGATTCCCTTATGTAAATTTAAATACATTGTAAAATCTTATGTGAATATACATAGGTGTTTGTAGGACCCTTGTGTTGATGAATTATCTAAAATCTAACTCCAAAAACATTTTTTGATTCTCTTTATACAGCCAAAGAATCACTTCAAAACACCTTAAGAACAATTCAAAGATTCTCAAAAAAATTATTCATAGCTTAAATAAATATCTAAGTAGCTTAAAATTATTTTCAAACTTGGTTAACAATAAATAAAACCCATAAAAACTCCTGAAGAACTTCAATATCAACCTTTGAATTTATTAGAAACTTCATTAAACTTTTTCATCTTCCAAATTTTAAAATCTCATGAGAATAATCAAATATAATAATATCTCTTATGAGATGTGTATTTTAGCACAATACTGGATAAGGTATTTTTTTGAAAGCTAAATTCCTCAGTGATAAGAAATTGCGTTCAAGTAACTTAGATGAACTCCCAATCAATACATATATCTATTTGTCAAATTCATACATCTCCCCCATTTAGCATGTACTGAGAAGTCATATTCAAATAAGTAGTTCACTCACCCCATTTGATAAATAGTTGTAAAACTATTTTCTCCCCATTTTATAACTAAATAAAAATCCTTGTGAGGTGTCCACACATCTTTAAGGAAGAAGAGAGTGATGAACATAGATTCATAGCCACAAAACATTAACACTTTCTCTTGTTATAGATTTTATGGAGATATATAAAATCAAAATTTAGGTAGAAATTTATTCAAATGTGTTATATCTGTGGACCAACATTTGTTTAATGAAGTGATAATTTATGTAAATATTCTTATATTTGGAATACTACATTGAGTTTTTTGATAGATCTAGAGAACTCTGATTATCACAAAGTATATTCTGTGGTTTTTAAATCTCAATACTAAAAATGTTAATTGAATCTACATCCATAAAAAATGTGTGCATGAATGTGTACAGGAACATAATATATGTTGTCTATGATAAGTTTCAATTTTTTGTACCATCTCACATAGCCAATGCCAAGAAATAAAATTCCACATTAAGTAGATCTTCTATCAATTCAGTCACCATTCTAATCAGTATTTGGGAATACCAACAAGTTCAAATCTACACTGGTTCTATATAACATACCATTCATTATTTTTCTTTTCACATATGTTAGAATCATTTTTTCTTATATCATGTGTTCCTCCCTTAGTTCAATCTAAAATCTAGCATTTAATGTTATTTCATAAGATATATCAATCCTTAAATCTATTAAATATAGAAAGATTATAATAACTCTTCTAAATTCTATTTGATAAACATTGTTTTCACCCTCATATTTGTGTATCTTTGTTCCAACTGAAATTGGTAGTTTTAATTCTACTTGACTCATCCATTTCAAACTTTCCCAATAATTATATTGAATTTTCTTCATGGGATAAAAATATGAAATCTTATTTCTACTCAGCCTTTAATCCCATTAAGTACATCAGTTCTCCTATCATGGAAATATCAAACTACTTTTTCATATACTTGAAAAACTTCTCACAGTGATACAATTTGTCACTACAAAATATTTTATCATCAACACAAATAGTGGTAGTTAATGTAGTGGTGGATAACTTCTTTACATACAAGTTGTTGTCAGACTTACCTTTTATAAACTCAATTTATCTTAAACAACTATCAACAATTAAATATAGATCTTTAGGATCCTTTTTCAATCAATGAAAATAATTTTTTTGTCTACACATCATGTTCCCATCAATATATAGAATGAAACTTTATAGTTTCTTAATATACACTTCTTCATGTTCACCATTTTAAAATGATGATTTCAAATCCATTTGATAAACTTTATAATTCTTGTGTGTAGCCACAACTATGAACATAATTATGGTTTCTAAACTTGATACTAGTGAAAAGGTTTATTTAAAACATTTACCTTAAATTTGATAATATCTCTTGCAAACTAGCATATCGTTTTTTTAAACTTCACCCTTATCATTTAGCTTGTTTCTAAAACCCACTTGGTCCTAATAGAATTTTTAATTTTGGGCCTTTTCAAAATCTCCCAAGTGGGGATTTTCTTAATTTGATTCATATCATCATTCATGGATCGTAACCACTTATCATTCTAAACTGCTTCATCTATAGTTCTTGGTACTACCATTGATAATAGAGTTGTTTCATTTTCAATTCTCAATCTCTTTGTTTAAACTATATTTTTTTTTGATTTCCAATGGTCTTTTGTATTTCAAAATTATTTTTCAACCTCTAATTTTTTTCTACCACTTTAATCACCCTCATATTAATCACTGATTTGTTCTAAATCAATATCAATAATATTTGGTTCAATTTTATATTCCTTTTAAACCTATTAATCTAAAATCTATATGTTTTCAACTTCAAATTTTTAAAAATCTACTTCAATTTCTTGAACTTATGTTTATTGTTTTTCAATAATTTTAACATTATAATATTCCACAAACTTTTGCAACCACTTGTTCTATTTTTTACTTACTTTTCTCATATAAGTATCCCATAAAACTGTTTCATTCGTTTTCTCTTCAAACTTTACCTACATAGTATTTTTTATCTTTGTTAATCATGGAATAAAAAATTAGTTAAAGTAATTAATGGTTGGATTATTATTATACCACATTTCAGAATGACTAAAATGTGACTAAAATGTTAAAGGACATTAGTTCTAAATGTGTATAGCAGTATGTATAGCTTTTCTAAAAAATATTTTTAGATTTTTTTCAACTAACATTGTCCTGTCCATCTCAATAATACTTCTATTATTCCTCTACATAACTCCATTCTATTGGGGATTTTATTTCATGATAAATTAATTATTGATTCCATTTATATGAAGATAATTTTCAAATGCATCACCTATATGTTTCTTTTAATTATCATATATCAATTTCTTGATGTAGATTCCCAACTCTTTTTTCAACCAGTCCTCTAATAATTTTGAACATATCAAAAAATTCTAAATTATTCTTTATGAAAATATAATTTTTCATTTGAGTGAAATAATCTATAAATTTAATGAAATATATATCACTTATTATAGTATTTTGTCTCATGGGACCACATAAATTAGTGTAAATGTGGTATAGTGGATTGGTAAAATGAATGTCTACCTTTTGTGTGATTTTTAAGTCATCTTTCATTTTTTAAAGGTTCCAAAAACATTATCACATTCTCTTTTCATGTTTATTACGTCTCTTACAACCATATACTTCTAAATGTTTCTCATTCATCTTTCTCTAAGATGACCAAGCCTTATATGTCATAGCATTATCTCATCACTTTCACCCAAAAAATAGGAATTTGTTGGAACACTGATTAAAATCATATTACCTTTTGTTATTTTCCATTGATATATTATCATTATATCCTATATGTTTTTTATTATGAATGATCCTTTATTGAAAAAAAACATTATAATCATCATAGATCTGAATAAAACTTAAAATATTGTGCTTCATCACTTCCATAAATAGAATATCATTTGATTTCAAATTTTTTACTTCAATTTCAGATCATCCAATACCCTAATTTTTATAGAATAATCATTTCTAAAAGTTACTATACCCCCTTATTGTTTCTCAAAATTATTCTGAATCGTCATATCACCTGACATGTGGGAGGATAACCTCCGATCAAGAATCCATGATGTTGTTCTTCTACTTTACTTCAATGAAACTATAGCTAGATGTTACTTTTTTCCGTGGGATTCTAAATTCTATTTCCTTAATTGGTTTTGGGAATCTATCCCTGAAGGCATGTTATATTATTTTATACAAAATGACTTTATTTTTCACAACCACCACATTTTTATTCAAACACTCAAAACTATTTTTAGTCGGTAAATTGAAAATATTTATCTTCTCTACTTGTCTTCTTTGAGAATCTGATTTCATACCCTATATATAAATCACCCTGACTTCATGCCTCTTTAAAAATAGCGAAACATTGTAACAATATGTGTAGGAATTGTTTTAAAAAACTCAATTTCACCAGAAATAGCCTTTGAATATGAATCTTATAGTATCATAAAAGTTATTCTGAAAATATTGTCCAAATTTTTATTCTTTTTTCCCTATTTGGTTCTGAATATGATTATATTTGGGATTCAAATGCATTCATGAGTTCCTAATTTATTATAAAAATATGGTAGAACGTTTCTCCTCATTTTTCTCAATACAAAATTGAAAATATTTAGAATCTAATCCAATAATATTAAATAAGACATAATTATAATCATTTTTATCAAGTATATATTTAACTGGTTACTTTTTTAAGTCCCCTAATCCATATTAGAGTGTTCAAACTTTACTTAAACAGAATTTTTAAATCCCTCTCTAAACATCATAATCTTCTTGAAAACTATAGACACTAATATTATGTCTTAGATATTTATTATTTTTTCAAAGAACATATATCTTCAAAATCGTTCACCCTCTTTTCATATTCATATAATATCAATTTTAAGTACTTGGTTTCATCGATGAAGGGAATTTATTTCATGAAAACACATTATTCCCCTTAGTAAACTTCTTATTTACTTTCATCAGTTATTTCCTTTATTTATTGATCATAGTATTTTTTTCAAGATAAGCATCATGTTAATCTTCAAACATTAATTTCATCATAGTTAGTTCTGATTCTTCTTCCTCACTGCTTGAGCTTTCAAATCCTTTTTCAACATGGTCCATAAAAATGGTAAATTTATCAATAGAATCATTTTTAACTCATTGATAGATGAATGATAAGCTTCCCCCTCTTTTATAATCATATTTATTCTCTTGATTTTATAAAATATATTATTCATTCCTCTATCATTGTATGATTCTTTGAATATTTTACCCCACTTTATTCTCGCAGGATTCCTATTATATTAAGATTCAAAATTTTATCCCTTTTAATTTATGAATTTTATTGACATATGTTCAATTTCATTTCAATTGTAAAATCTAGGTATAAATTTTCATTTATTATTTATTTTTCCCTTATTAAACTTATTTGAAATAAGAGAAATTATTCTTTGATTCAATTTAAATTTCTTTTTCATTCTTATATTCTCTTGAGATTGTAACATCACCTTCTTCTTTTATTCTCATCTTCCACATGGATTTTAATGGTGTTTCATCTATGATCTTATTTTTAAGGCCTAATTTTTTATTAATTCATAAGTAATAAGAATATTATGTAACTCATAAAGGGAAAGTATTTCTATCTTTTCATTAGCCAATGTCTTAGGGTCAAACCGATCTAGAAATTTTATCATTAGATTCTTGAAAATTGTTTTATCATCTATAATTTTCCCTAAATCCTTGAATATTGATGAAAATTTAATTGAATCATATAAATTAATCATCAATGTATTCTTACTCGTACATATTTATGTCTTCAAATCAGATTTTACAAATATGTAATTTGGAATCCTTAACTTTCACATTTCCTTCATAGACACTTTTAAATTTATACCATATTTATTTTGTAGATTTTAGTCCAATGACTTTAGTGATATTTTTTTAACAAATACATAATGATTTTATTTTAGGATTTACTATCAATATAAATATTTCAATTATCAGTATAGTACATTGGAGAATTATTTTCAATAGATGGAAACCCCACAACAACCACATCTCTCACTTATTGGCCAAGAGAAAGAAGATATGTAAACATTATATTATTCTAACTATGATAGTTATTTCCATCAAACATGGGAACTCCCCACTACTAACATATTTTAGATTATCAATTCTCAATGACCAATTGGATTAAACATAGAGACCATGCTCTAGTACTATTTGATGTTCCCAGTAAGGCGATGGACCACTAATAATGGGGGGATGAATAAGTGGAGACATTTTTTATAGTATATTTTCTTTTAAATAAACCTTTATAACCTGTTAAGATTGGATCTAAAAAGTTTTTAAAACCTCAACCTAACTGTCTCAGACGGAAGATTAAATATAAAATAATGCTGAATTTTTAAAAGGTAAAACTCTTTCTCAGAATTATTACTCCTTTTTGGGATTTTTCTAAGTACACGACGTCTAGTTTTCACTACACATCATGTATTCTTGTGTTGTACAGACAGAATGAGTGGATCCTCTGAATGAGTTCGTCATTTTTATTTTAATCAAAATCAAAATTAAAAGGTCATTTCTGTGATGTGAATAGAGAAATGGAGGAAGAACAGATCGCGTTCATTCAGTTTTATAGAACGATTTATCTTAAATTGAATCAAATATAAATGCGTAAATTATCAACGAAAATTAAATAACTATAATCAAATTTGTGATCCCTCTAATACCAAATGAAGGTCCTGGGTGCAGCGGAAGCTTGTGGGTGGATGTTCCCACTTGGCCTTTTGTCATTATTAATGATCAATCCGGGATCAATATGACAATAAATACTAGACTCCATGGATCGAATCATAGAAATAGGAAAATAATAAGAATAGTCCTGGAACCACAATGGAGGATCATCACAAGTTAATTATAATTAATTTAATTAATTGAAAAGAAGTACCTTTTATGGAATTATTTCTTCGTTGATATTTCTGATCATGTTCTGATGTGATTCGTCATTGCATCGCATAAGCCAAGTGTAGACTTCCTTTAGTGGTGATCCATGTGTACACCACGTATCTCTGGACGTCGCCAAAGGAATCTTCGGGTGCTAGCGTGGAGAAGCATTTTCTTGCATTGTCCGCCTTAGATTTCCTTGATCTGATGGAGGAGGATCTCTCTCAGTCTTGAGAGCGTTCTTGGAGGAAGGAGTTCTTTTTGACTTGAGAGAATTATCCAGAATTATTGTGCACAATGATTAAGGAAAAGTGTTGGGATTGTGAGGATATTTATAATCCGGTTTGAGGTTATAGAGTTATGACAATAAATAAACGTGTTACGAATTTTATTTATTTCATTAACTCTTATTGAAAACCCCCATGTTGAATCATTAATTATTTTACATGTGCCCACACTGATTAAGATAAATATCATTTAATAAAACAATATTGTTTCCTCAAAATCCCTACTGGAAAAACTACACGGTGTGTAATCATTAATACACGACGTGTACTTGTTTTTAATTTCCTTTACAAAATGAAAACTACACGGCGTGTGATCATTAATACATAGTGTGTACTTTTTTTTATTTCCTTTCCAAAATGAAAACTACACAGTGTGTACATTCAATGTACACAACATGTATATCTTGTTTTCATTTTATTCTTCCTCCAACATTAAAATGATTTAGGCTTCCTTAAATAATTATTAAACCACATACATGAATAATATTTATTCTTCTTGAGATACGTGGATACACTTAGTGTGTGACCCTCTAGGCCTCTTTCTCATTGGAATTAGGCAGGTTTGCCTAAACTCAAAGATTACTGTCTAGCAACGAGTCAAGGAACCCAATAGAAATAAGTTGAAGCCACATTGATGTGTCACCACATACGAATGATTACCGTGTAATTTAATTCCTTTGTCTCAATATCTCATGAAGTAGGTTTCATGGTAGTGTTATAAACCTATATGCTTGATCCATCATTCTTTGACTTCTAGAAATAAACTCATCGTGACACCATGTCCATGGAATTTGGGCAACAGTTCTATTTTAATCAAAGGGCCTGAGATATCTACTTTCATAAATATGTAAGGGACAAATCCTTCCTTGACTTATCCATTAACAACATGTCATTTGTGATGCACCCAACGTACTCTACTACCTGCCAACTATCTTCGTGACAGTTTTTGTCAGCAAATCTAAGTGCGCAATTCATGACATGAGTTAATGATAATCTTCCAATCTAAGTACTATTACACACACTCGTAGATAGAAATGTCCGATGACACCAACCGATGACACAAAGACATGCAAAATTACTACTGGCGAGTCTCTTCTCATAATCTCCCATCTTTGATATTACCAAGTGCCCACTCCATGAGAGAGAGTCTCATCTTCTTATGAGTACTTACACATGATGGTTTGTATACTATGTGTCCTATCATAGTATGTCATCCAACTGTAGAACTTTATTTATGAATATTTTTATAGCATTTCAAGGTTCTCATCATAGGAGGGATCTCCCATGACCTTATTAATGCAACAAATATTTCAGGACATTATTATATTATAGTCGGGCAGAACAATGAACAATATATATAATAAGTGTACATTCATGTAATCAAAGTATATATGGTTGGTTCTCAGGACACAAACTCTAACATTTTTCACTACAAGGATAGTGATTATAATGCTTCATGAAAGTGTATAGAATCATAATATGAATTTCTAGATTCAAACTAGACTATGTAGCTTTACAATACTGATTCAATAATGTGAAATTGAATAAGAACCTTCATATTATTTTACACCTTAGTAGCTATTGATATCAATATTTATCTATGATCTATTAAGATGATCAATTATTGTATTTTCACTCCTTACAAAGTCCAATGTCGACATGATTCTAAATATTCTTCTCAACATCAATTCACTGAATACTCAGGCTTCAACATGTTTTCTATTTTACACCTAAAACTAGTTTCAGTATTTGATTTCTCTTAATTTTTTAATACACGTCACCTAATCCCTTTCAAAACATAATTCAATTCTATGATTGCTCCCTACTTTTTGAAAAACATGGAATTATAGATTTTTTTTAATTCCATGTGTTAATTTCTAACTCATCATTCTTGAGTATTCTCATAATAGAATCATACATTATTAAAGTATTTATTTCATCATGTGGTAATTCCCACAAAAATTCCCCTTAGTCATAATATTCTTCTCTCTTTCAAATAATTGAATGACTCTAAAACATTTCTAAAATAACATTGTGTTTATTTCATCTCAATTAGCAAGAAAAAAATTATTTAAAAGATCTCCTAAATCTTTTAACTTCATAAAAGTAATTAGAAAATAATATTTTCTAAAATTATAGGAATACTTGTATTCTTTATTTCAGTAAAGAAGCCTCAAAATCATATTATTAAATCTATAAGAAGAAGAAATATCAATTCATAGAAAAACTCATGAAAACTTAGTAGCTTGAATAACCATACTTTAAAACTCATCTAAAATCAATGTGTGATCAATTGATCCATGATTACTTAAACTTCATAATGAAAAAACATTGTCATAATAACATTATAGAAATAATTTCTATTGATTATTTAAAAAAATCATCATTTATCATCACAATAAATTTTTAGATATTGACTATTTGAAACTCTAACCATCTTGAGTAATGATCACCTATTATCAATTTAAAACATACTAGATTGAATAAAAAATTTTATGTGATTTTTTAATAATTGAATATTGGATCAAGAATCTTTAGGTTTTATTTCCTTCAAAAAACTCTATCCTAAATGTTTTCCATGAGGATATTGGATTAAAAAAACCCCCTTATGTTGATAGCCTTACATAGTTCTCCAGCTTTAGATATCCATATGTGGAATAAAACTCTATAGTGAATCCCATTTTGTTTGTATCTCATACATGGATCCCTTAACATTTTGATTCACCCTTACATTGATCCTTATACATTATTTGGATCCCTTTACGTTGATATCATAGTTGAGAATCACCTTACATGATGCTCTATTCATGAATCTCCTTACGTCAAAGACATTGATGTGGGTCCCCTTATGTGATGAGGATCAAATTATGTGTATTTAAATGTATTGGTAATTATTATTTGAATCCGTATTTAAGGTTATATGACCCTTACTTGAATGAATTAACTAAAAATTTTCTCTGAACAGAATTCTATATTCTCTTTAAACTCCCAAAAGATCACTTCAATACACCTCAAGAATGATTCAATACTTCTCAAAAATAATATAAGCAACCCAAATAAAAATTTTATCAACCTAAAATGGTTATTAAACATAGTTTCCAACAAATAAAAACCATCAAAAAAATCTATGAGGTACTTTAGAAAAATATTCCATGCCACAACAACCCTGGTTACAATGTGATCTATGACTTATAGTAATGATCCAATAGCCCTACTCCAACACTGACATGAGAACCCGATACACCTAAGGTGGCTTTGATAACATAAAAACGACTTATAGATATTTAAAAACACTAAAATTATTATTTTAAACCCATTTTTATAATATCCCCCACTCAGGGACCAAAAACTAAAATTTCCCATGATTTTTACCAACCTATATAACACATATCATCACAGACTTCCCATTATAATGCCTCTAATACCTAATAATACTCCTCAATTTTCTTCAATAAACCATCTCCAAATATTATCTCCTAATGTATTACACTTCTCAAAACCATGTCATCTCATGCATCATACCACTGATAATTTCAAAAAAAGTATGGAATAATGATCTAATATGGAGGAATTCATGGATTATTCATTTTAAAATATTATACAATATTGATTCATGTCACTTTTCTACATCAAGTAATAACCCACCCGATGTCACACCTGAGCATCATCCACCTATCCTTAATAGAATCCTTCATCTCACTCATGAGACTATATCCATAAAACAAGGCCTCTCATCATTTTATATGATCTCATTTTATCAAAAAGTAATAATAGTTCATATAATTGGTCACTCCATAGTATTATTTCAAAAAATCACACACCTGATTATACACTCGATTGTCATCCTGCATCTAATAGAAATTATTTACCAAATGTACTGAACTCTACAAATTTATATTGATTAAGGTCTTTCTATTAGGGTATTTCCTATTTAAAATATATAACCTAGCCACTTTCATCCAATAAATGGAACAAAAATATAACCACCTATGGGTTGGGTCCCACAACCAATCACCCATGAGGTTTACCAAAAAAATTACCCAAAATGAGTACCACACACTTAGACTATCCATGGTGTTCTCCCTACCATAAGACTTTCCTTATTATTGATCAATGCGTATGATCCTTCTTGATATCAACCATCAACAAAATTTTGAAACTCTGAAATCCTACTAATATTCCTAAAAAATTCCAACATCTTTAGCTCTTCTAGAGAGTCCAATGATATAATGTTTCTCCACACAACTGTTGTCCAATATTTCCAATGATAAATTTCCATACACCTGATCCCCAAAAATCTTACTCAAGGTTTACAACCTTTCTCACCATAACGTAATTCTCAAATCCCATATTACTATGGTCCTAATATAGTCCCACTAGCATCTAACAATCATGTTAGTTCCCAACTCACTATAGTTAAATAATTATTCTAATTACTTAAGAATCATAGTGAACCACCTGGCCCCTCAATGTTTCACAAGACCAAATAGCCACATCACTCCCTTCCATGTTTAAAAAAGAAATCACAACCCATCTCTTATATTGTCTAACCATATAGACTTAGAAACAATTCCTAGATACATCAGTTATTTCATCATCGCTCTACATAGGCCTTATCTCATGCACTAATCATCCTATTACCAATGTCTATAAATATCTCACTCTCTTAACCTATGATAAGATAATATCCATTAATTCCATATCATAAAGATACATAGTATCCCCATAACCAAAAAATCATATAAAAGTAGGAATAAACCCCAGTGCTACACTATCATACCACTAGACACATTCCATATATATTTATATCCCACCAATTCTAGGCTCATTTTTTTAAATCAATAGTTAAACAAGAATTACATGCATGTTTGAATCATAAATTATATGCTCAATTTCATAATTAACCTACTATAGATGCCTCCCATGCAAGTTAGGCTCAATCTATACACAAAGAATACTTTGTTCTATTTCTCTCAGTACTATAACTAAGGAATATTCTATATTTTTATATTATATACATAATATCACCTTTCATGTATCAATATCAAAAAACAATCTACATATTCTTGTCAACTCTGAAGGAACTCACAAGCCCAAGATAACTAATCTCTTGATTTTCTCTCATATATGACAATTCAACTCAAGAAATAATAAGAAAGAATCCTACTATTAAATTATAACACCTAACCCATCAATATCCAAGGTCGCATATAAATATCACTAGTCACTCCCACTGAGCACATAACCATACCCTATATAAGTCCTGGATCATGGGGAAATATCCACACACCCACATAAAATATCAAAAGGCACTCATAGGATAATACACCCTATCTAGTGTTCCTATATATATATATATATATATATATATTAGGTATTTATTACCCAAGACACTACCCAATATAGGGTACTAATCCTTTTAGGGAATCTATATACCAAACTAACCCCTTAAAAATCAAGATTAAATCCATGTGCATATAAATAACATCACTTTATAAAAATCTGAATCAATAAAACTCTACCTATATAGTTCTATTATGTATAATTCCACCAATATGTTATTTGGGAAAAAAACAAAAAAGTTATTGTTGGCACTTTATGCTATTATAACAATTTTAATTTTATATAAATATCCCAATCACACATAATAATCTACATTTCATATAAACCTATATTCTCGATATGATTCATGAACACTAACTCACTTACCTCCCTAGGCCAAGTGAAAAATCATAATAAAAAATCAATCATGCAACCCGAAATATTTAGTAAAAAAAATAAACAATAACATCTAAATGAAATAACATAAATCCCAACTCCCTAGATACTTGGAATACAACTCATGTTGGTGTTGTCTAGGCACGTGACATAGAATCCATACCATGTTTTTACAAGTCCTTTATATGGTCTACTGTATCCCTAAAGAGTGATAAAATTAAAATAAATATCCAATACCACTTTCTAATTTCCTGACTCATTCTATAGTAACTATATCAGAGCACCATGAATCCTCAGGAATGTCTCCCCATATACTAGAGGTTCCCAAATAGAAGTGAGGGTTTGAGGTGATATCATATGGAGTTATACCCTCACATCAAAGTAGATTAAAAATAGTGGAAATAATATAAAACTAGTTATCACAATATCAAACTGAATAAAAATCACATCATATTTAAATATAAAAATAATAAGTTAATATACACATGTTATGAAAGGAATGATCTACCAAAAATATCACATGATTTAGGAATACAACAATGAAATCTCTTATGTGAAGATTTCATAAATACAAGATTAAGAAAAACTAAGAATTAGCATAACCTACTATTGAGTCCTGACCTAGTCCCATATTCTAACTCCACCTAATAAATCCATCTCAATAATCCACCACTAGGATTATGACCTACTTTTACATGAATTCATGAGATTATCCTGAGTACCAATGTGACAAGGATGCTATAGGAATTTTAGAGTGTAACTAAGTAGTCCACCATAAACTATTCCCCTAACATAACTAGTAAATATAGTTCATGTACAATGTTATATGCTCGGGATAATAATAAGTTAATACATACAAAACACTTGTCACGTCCAACGATACTTACCAAGCCACTTGGGAGTGACCATAACTACTTCATTTGGTATTGTTATATAACTGAGAAAATCAAATAACTATACAAAGGGTCTGAATAGTTCCATCATATATACCATTATATTCCATCATTGGTCCCTGGTGGGAGTGGGTAAGAACCCACCTTGGATACCATCATCTATTATCATCACATCCTTAGGGGGAATTTCCCACCCTATACACCATCACACTTCATCATAAATCAACAGGGGTATAATAAACCACCTTGAATACTACCTCATGTCACACTAATTAAGGGAATAAGAACCCACACAAGATATCACCATATATCATACACATTAAGGGATAATATCACACCCCATATATCACCTTATATCATACTCAATAGGGGATAATAGGTCTGCCCGGATATCACCTCATTCATAGGAATAAAGCCAACCATATATAACATCCTATATTATCAAGGGTCATAGAAGCCTCCATTTATATCACCATATATCATTGTATGGAAATGTATCCACCCTTAGTACCATCATATATCATCGATAGAAAATAAACCACCCTGTATATCCACATATATCATCAAGGGAAACAACATCAACCCATTATATCATTAGATATCATTGGGGGAATAATACCCACATCGTACACCATTATATATAATAATAATTTGGGTGATAAGTGAACTACCCAGATATCGTCATATCTTATAATAATTTACCACAAGGTTCAACCACTAGCCTGAACCTAATATTCATTTCCCATGTTTGCCTCATAATTACATTACCTATTCAAATCACCACATTTAAAATATGTTATAACTCAGTTTGAACCCAAGATTTCATCCTTTCTAGAGTCAACATAAGACTTAGGAACCCAATATGGTCCCCTGTGTTAAATCAATGTCTGGACACCCCACTTGGGTTCCTTTAACTCATTACCAAACTCTAGGGTCAAAGACCATAATTCAAGTGAATCGACTCCCTCAACATAACCATGTTATCATCATGTCATAACTAATCACATAGGAAACACGATATAAATCAAACACAATATAATGTAATAACTTCAATATCAACTCTAAGATAAAGCTCAATCGGTCCTCACATACCGAAAATAAGAATAAATCCTTTCCATGGTATCCAGGCTTGGATCCAAACACACATACTCATTGAGGAGGAACACTCACCCCATTTATAAATCATCTATCTAATAGGATGTAAGGTATCCCAATATTTCTTGTGGTCTATTCATAATACAATCATTCCAAATATATCACTCTCCTCTACCCAAAGATAACTAACGTTACTTATCCCAAGGTCTAATATATTTCATTTATACCTATTAAGGATATTTATATAATATAACAAATATTTATAGTTAATACCACATACATTAGTGACTATGTCATTAAGCCAGTGTTCAAGGGTCCATTGTGGCATAAGACGCTTTTTTTCTACTCATGGGGTTTTAAAATAAGCAATTAAATTATAATTCAATGTTGATCGAATATAAATAGTGACACCTTATATAGCATGATACATAACAAAAATAATAAACCTTGATTATATATTTATAGGCCACTTACCACAATCAAAGTTATTCCCTTTAAGAAAAGCTTGGCCAGTATCGCCTAATCACATCCAAGATCGGTCAGACATCACTTATCAACACATGGAATTAACTCCATCAATACCCACTTTAAAAAATTATAAAACATATAATTGATTTAAAAATAAACTAAAACTAATTCCTCGATTAATTTTTTTGTGAATAATTAAATAATTACTTATCAGGTGATCTACCAAGTGCAAATCCTTGGGAAAACGGTGTGCACCACCCTCAACATTCATCTTTACTTCGAGAATGAAAAATACCCAAATTTTATCATTTAAATTCAGAAATAATTCCTTAAAAACCAAAAGAAATCTATAAATAATTTAAAGTGGTGACATGCCTCAATGAAACTGAACAAAATGTTACGTATTCATCATAATGGGTTCCCCTTTATCTAACCTAATAAAAATCCCATCCCATCAAGATGATTCCACCATAAACTTGTGGGGTCATCATTGAAACACTATAAAAGATAAACCATGACCAATGGTTAATAAAAAAATAGGTACCCTATGATATGAAGAAAATCATAACTTAAGTGTTGAAGAATCCCTCCTCCAATCACTACAAATCAAGGAGGTTAAAAGGAATAACATGAAGGTAAAAGAATTTATTCCTCCCTTTATTTTAAAATATGAAAAATGAAGAATATTTAAGAGGATTTAAAATTTTAAAATGTCAAAAATAACATCCTACCCTTTATTTTTAAAATAAAATAGAAAGGTTCCATCATGGCATGGCCCCAATCCCCATGTCGCAACCAACCTTTTAGAGAATTATGATGTTATTACCACCTGGGGACCTTTAACAATGTATCCCACCCAATACAGAATGATCATTCCCCTTAAGAAAACCTCATTATAAATCCTATGTTATTCTGTCTTGCACAATTCATCAAACAATTTTTTTGGGAAATTATGGATTTACCCTTAATTATCGATCCACCCTTGCCAATCACCTAGAACAACCCTTATACATCAAAGTGTGGCTCTAGTACCCTTACACATGTAGCACCCTAATATTTTAGTATTAATTTTCATTTGAATAAATTTATTTCAAATATATTTTGATTCACAAAAAAACAAACTAAAACAAAATGTGACATACCTTTCTAAAATAATACAATACGATATGAAACATCAATAAAAAAATTTATAATAACAGTAAAGCCTCAAATAAATAAAAAGATATTAAAATTATTTATTATTAATATATATATATATATTACTTATATATTATTATTTTTAAATGTTGAATTATTTATTTTAATACGAGGGAATTTGTTAAATTTAATAATTATGTGATAAATAATTACTTAAAAGTGATTAAACATATCAAACACTAAAAAGTATATTTTCAAAGAATTATCTTTAATGTGATGAGTATTTTATATAATAAATTAAATTGAACACTTTTGAAACATTTTATGATAATGTTTAATGTTTCAAACTAATATTTTAACACCCATTTAATTATAAATTTATGTGAAATAATGTTAAGAACATTTAATGTTTCAAAGTTTATTTTCCTATAAAAATAGTTTGTCCTTAAATTTTGTATTTAAAAGATAAATTTATAAATTTTATTATTTTAATTGGATGAAATTAACCTCATTTTTTGAGTCATACTAACAATATTATCTTAAGGATAATATTTGTATTTTTTTTGAAAATTTTGATTTTTAGGTGAATAGTAAAAAAATAAATTTTTTACTAGTATAGTATCTTTTATAACATTACCATAAATTAAATATGAATTTAAAATTTTTAAAAAAATTCATGACAAAAAAAATATTTTATTATTATGATTATTTATTTATAATTATATTTTTAATTTAAAAAAACCATGTGTAACATTTTGAAACTTAAGTAATATTTATTTTTGGTTTATTCTCTTTATTTAAATATCCAAAAGGAGGAATTACGTTTTGGCTTGGTTTTAAAGCCAAAAAAATATTATTTTATTAATAATAAACAAATTAATTTCATTGGAGAAAAAAAATGATAATTTTATCTTAAACAAAATCTTTACGCTTAAAATTACACTTTTTTTTAAAATAGTTTTTATGCCTTATTAGCACAAACATTAAAATTAATTTTTCTCACCCGTAGAAATTTTATTTGATAAAATGGATTTAATATTTTGTAATAATTATGTAATTTTTATTTAATTCCATACATTTTATTTTTAGGCATAAAAAAATTAATTTGGCAAAAATTAGTTACCATGGTAAAAACCCCAAATGGTAAAAGTGTAAAATCTAAAGGTAAAAGACTTAAAATAAGTTAAAATCATTACTTAAAATGATTAGTTGAGGTGTGTATCTATGAAAACATGTCTACTATCCATTATTTGACACTTTTTAATCCACTTTCAATGTGAAACATATGTTACTTTTATTTTAAGTGGTTATATTTATAAAAGAAAATTGTAATTTCTTTCCACTTATAAAAGGGGCATTCCACCACCCCGTCAAAGACACTCTAAAAATTTGAAGTTACCTAGAAGATCTAGGCATTTATATTCCCTAGAAGCCTCTTCCACTTACCTAATCCTCTAATCACAAGAGGTTTTCCTAATTCCACCATTTCAAAGAAGTACATCACGATAAAGTATGAATTCTCATGGTTGGTACCAATAACTATCTAATATTTTTCTTCTTATATATATTTCTCCTCTAAACCTATATTACCCATTAAAACATGATGACATAAGAATTATTTATATACTGATATGTTATTATTTTGATAGAATAAACATTATCCACCCTTTCACTTTTCCCTCATAAAAATTAAAATGGTGTACGTGTGTTCATGTAGACTACCACCTCTATGAAGCAACATGTTTAGTATTCCTTCACTAAATTTCACAACTGGTTAAAAAAATGACATTTTTATGTTTTAGAAGATTTATGCCTCCATGGAACTATATAATCCAATTTTCTTTACCTCCTTTTTTGGATGGTTCTAAGAATGTTATTAGTGAATTTTTATGATATTATTATGTAAATAATGGGTTTTTCTAGTTCTATAAGTTTTATATTAATATTTATTATGTTATTAACATACCAACTTTTTTTATTATCAAAAATCTCTAAAATAAGATCATCACTAATTTCATATTCATGAATCATGAATATAATTATCATATAATGCAATTTTATATTTATAAATAATTCTAAATAATATATTATAGTATCCTATATAATATTGGAATGATTAATACGGTGTCAATGAATAGGGATCAACATCGATACTTTAAAAAATACGTGAAACAATCAAAATAATTAACATCAGATAATGAAAATAAACTATAAATAATTAATAAATATATAATAAATGATTATTATTAAAGGTTTAAAGTGGTAATATATAAGAATGAGGTTCTAAATAATTATTATGATAGTTATTTTTATTATACATGTGGTTAAAGTGCTTTCATGGAAGTAGAGATTTAAAATAAGGGTTTCATCTCAAATTTCACTTTTCGAGACTTGTTTTGTTTTATACACTTAATATTCTGGACATGGAATATATAATATCTATTTGAATTATTATATCATTATTATCTATTTATTCTTGTTATTTAAATTTCATTTCAAGTTTTCTCTATCAATATATTTTTAATAAAATGTCATAATATTCATAAGTAATTTTGTTAACTCAAACCCCTTTATTTAAGTTAAAATATTTCATCTTGGAATTCATTATTAAATACTTTATTTATTCTAATAAAAGATATTATTATATGGTAATTTATATTTTTCTTTGGGGAAAATTACATTTGAATTAAAATATCCTTATATAAATATTTTCTTTCTCATAAAAGTTTATTATTGTTAAGTATAATTATCATCCACTCAAATATGTAATTTTTCTTCCAAGTCCTATTTTCACTTCCTTATAATTATATCCTAGTTATTTGGAAACAAAATTAAATTTTATTTCAAGTGAACATCATATTTCACTTTATCCCTTTTAAAAATGAAGTTTTATTTCCCCTTTTATGATATGGGTTTTGAATAAAGGTGTTCTAAAATATTAAAATTGTTTTCCTTCCATGATCATATGATTTATCTTATGCCCCACATTTCCACTGGATAACCATTATGTATTTTCAAGGTTCCATTATGAATAATTCTTTTTAAAAATAATGAATTGAAATTTTTTTCACTTCACCAATTAAAAAGTTACTTTTTAATGTGATTTGTGACTACATTTTTTAAGATAACTTTTAAACTATTTTTCAAAATTTCTTTTTAATGTTTTTCCCTATGAAGAAATTATTATTTTATTATGAATATTTTTCTCATTGAATCTTCCTATACATGTTTTAAAATTGTTTTAAAAATAAATATAATTCTTAATGATTTAAAAAAAGTTGTATTTCCTCTTATTGTTCTAGTGATTTATTCAATGATCTTAAAAATGTATTATTCATCTAGTTCAATAGCCTTAGTTATCCTTATATTACACTAGGTATATTTGTAATCCACCATTTAACTTCTTTATTTGGATGCCTTTTAAAATGTTCTAGTAATGTTTTTCATTAAACTAGTCTCTTTTCCATGGATTAATTAAGTGTCGTTTCAAGTATGAATGTTTTCATGTTCTAATCAAACACATATGTATGGATTAATATTATTAATTATTTTTGGAACCAATATCTTCCCAAAATTAATTTGTTAAAGTTTTATATCTCATGATATAATTATGTTGATCATAGAAATGATGTGGTTAACTATGTTCAAAATATTGAGTGTGGACATTATATGGTTATTAATGTTTTGAATATTTATATTATAAAATATGTAGTTAGCTATGTTCAAAAAATTGAGAGAGGGCATGATGTGGTTATCTATGATCACAATATTGAGAGTAAATTTCTATACAATTATCTATATTCATAATATTGTGTATAGAAACTATGTAGATATCTATTTTCATAGTATTATGATTTTACATGAATATGCTTATGCTATATTTTCAGGTCATATGCATATGATTATATTCCATAGATCATGTAATTATCTCACACTATTATTCCATGGTACATGTTTGTTCATTTTAGATTACATGTTCCACTATCATGACTTATATACAACTCTTATTGTTCTATATTATTTTTAATAATATATTTCTCTCATGCTCATGTTTTCTCATATGCTTATAATCTAACCCCTGATAACATGTTGATGATTTTTTCCCTTACTAACCATTTGATCTCACTACGTTCTTATGTTTCCATCAACCAGATTTATGAATATGAGTATAACCTAAATGTGTTTATAAGGTTATGTAATGTGGTTTTATTGTAGAGAAATGTTCACAAGCTCTGTAAAATAAGTTTCTTGTGTAACTAGTCCTCAAAGACACTAAACCTTTGGTTCTTAGGTTTGTGTATTAATCACGAGATGTAATGATTAACTTAAGAGAATATTGTCAAATAAAGATATGTGTATCTTGGATTGTCTCACCTAGTGTCAATTCCTATGTGTAATGTATGTGTTTTTAGCATGAAATCTTAGATTGTGGATCTGGGGAACCTCATGTATCTATGTTGTTTTTTATAGAGTACCCATACATACCATAGGGTAACATTTATGTATAACTATATATCTATGTACCCTTATTTATGAACTATATTTATTATAGATTACCTTTACAAATGAAACCTTATGTCATGTATAGTAACCTTACATACCACATGGTGACTAGTACTTTTACAAATCTCACTACCCTCTAAGAACCCTTATGTATCCGAGGTATCCTTATCTATCACATAAAACCTTTGCATCAAATTAAAACATACATATAAAATCAAACCTTATATATCATATTAAACCTTATGTGTTAGAGTAAACCATAAATTTCATAATAAACCTTCAAAATGTAAGATAATTTTCTTAGACTGAAAGTCAATAAGTAAGATACTTCTAATACAAAAGATCTTTCCCTTTAAAAAATATCATGTAAATAGGATATTTCATTTGATAAATAAGATATATATCCATGCTTAATATATTCCTTCAATGTTTAATATATTTCCCTTTCCAAAATTTTAGTACATAACATATTTATCAGTCTTCACTTTATACATAACCCTTATGTATCGATTCCCCTTAAATATTTCCTTTACCATAGATATATCTCCATAAAATCTTACATACTGAGATAATATCTACATTAAATAGTATATATCATCCTGAGAATCTTATATTTCATAGTTTACTTAAACATTTCCATGTTTCCAAATGAATTGGGTATACTTAGTCATAAGGACTTAACCCTTATATAAGAGTACCCTTACTCATGGGAACACTTATGCAATAATACTTTTCCATTTTCTAGAAACCAATAACTTCTTATATTTTATTTTGGGATAATATAGAACCTATATAATTTATTATATTTTATAATGAAACTATCTAATTTGATCTATCATACACTATGATATACACCATTTATACCCAATAATTATGGAAACCAATTTTTTTGGATCATATTTCCAGGCTTCCCAATTAATTTTAAATTAATATAACCCATTAAAAATAATTTTATAATATAATATTCCACCTTAAATATTCTCCAAAATCTTCAATTAATTTAAATAAATTTACATTCCTTAACAAAACTTCATCAAAATGAAATATACACCACATTGCATCACCTTTGGTTATGACATGATCTGTCTCCTATAACATAGACATCTTGTTCATGATCCAACACTCACCTAATTATTTTATATACTTATTTTTCCTAATATCACATCAAAAAACATATTCTAAATATTTTCAATCCTTATAATTTATATTCAAATCATAATTCTCAAAACATCCCCTTCTTTGGGACCAAAAATTAAATTTCCCTTCATTTTTAGGAACCCATTTGACATGGATCATTAAAATATATTTTAGGATTAACATGGTATAAATTAATATTGTAATTACATTTGTGATTATATATATTCATGAAGATGGATAAATGAGTTTTTAGTAATATATATTGATATGGAGGAAGTCAGTAGTAGAAGTTGCTTTTACCAGATGATATATTAATCTTCTTTAATATAACTAGTGTATGAGTCTCAATGGGAATATTATAAGGTTTAGGTGTTATGATATTTTTTTACATGAGTATTAATCATAGGGTTGTTTATAGTATGGTCATTATTGGTTGTTTTTTGGGAAGTATTTTTGTTCCATCAGTGATGTGGGAGGAGTTTCTTGAGGAGTTTCATATCTCATCTCTAAAGGTGAATCCTAGTGCATATAGGATATGCCATTCTCTAAGGATTAATTTTCATTATATTGAGATTAATTAGTTAGTTGCGGAGATCATTTCATCATGTTTAGTTTTTCAGTAGATTAAAATGGAGAATCAAGTTCCTGTAGGGTTGTTACAACCAATAGATGTCCTTAAGTGGAAGTGGGAAGAAATTTTGATTAATTTCATCACTGGTTAACCGCAATATCAAGGAGGATGTTATGATATTTGGTTGATCATGTATTATTTAATAAAGTTATATTATTTCTATGAAATCAAGGATTTATGTTTTTTAGATTCATTAGAGAATATTTATATGGATGAGATAGAGAAGTTGTATGGGGTTTTGTGGATGATTATCTCTAACTAAGGTCCTCGATTTACCACATGAGTATAGAGAGGTATTTATAATTTTTTTATCTATCATTTAAACCTTAATACAGGTATTCATCCTTATATGGATGGTTAGACCAAGTGATCTATTTATACACAGGAAGATATGGTGTGAACTTGCATTCTAGACATTGGTGGTTCTCAACTTATGCATTTTCCATTAGTCAAATTTTCCTATAATAATATCTACCACTCTTCCATTGGCATGTCTCCATTTTAGGTATTTTATTGGTATCCTTTTATATCTCTATTATTCTAGAATAAGGCTAAAGATTAAATGGTCCTTTTACTAGATCTGGTCTAGTTCATAACTGAGAAGGTCTTTATGATTCATGAGTAGATAAAGATGTTGTACGACCATTAAAATTATTATTTTTATTGGAGTATTAAACCTCTATAGTTTTGGGTTAGTGATCATGTTTTCTTGAAAATTTCCTATTTTTAGATAAAATTGTATTTTTTTTGAAGAATTAATTTTTCCCATTAGTTTATTAGCCCTTTTTGTTGGAATGCATTAGTGAGGTGATTTATCAGTTTTCTCTTCCCCACAAATGGATCAGATGCATGATGTTTTCCATGAGTATGAATCTCCATGATTACTCCCATGTTATCAATTTGGAATATTTATATGTTGAGGATGATTCAAAAACCATGAATTGGCCATCTAATATTTAGTATTCCCAATAAAATGTTTCATGTGGTAACATCATTCCCTTTTCTTGTGTTTTATGAAGTAATAGAATATTGGAGGAGTGTATGTTGGAACATGAGTCACATATTCATAATCATTACCTTGAGATTCTTTTAATATTATTTTTTATTGATATTGGGATACAATATACTATTTTTTTGGTTGATGTTGTTTTATCTATATTTGGAATTATTTTTTATCACTATATTCATTCCTTTTTTAAAGGTATCTCTTAAGAATATTGGGGTTTTACAGCTAATGGTTTTTTCAATATTGATTTTGATTCTTATGGTTGATAATCATTTGAGATGAATCTAATGTAATGGACCATAACTTCTTAGACTATTGACTTTCATTTTTCAAATGTTGTGGATTTTGAGGGAATGTTTTGAGAAATATGGATGATGTTTTGGGATGCAATTTTAAATGGGGGAGTCATTATGGAATGTCGTAATGTGGTGTGTCGTGAATATTTTTCTAGAGGAGAGGGTTTTATTTTAGTATAGTGTTCCAAGACATGATAAATGATATTTTTTATGATGTAGGTTTTGATTTTGGGTGTGAGTTATGGTATTTATGTGTCTCTATATCTTGAAGCAGAAGGCCAGTTGTCAGTCGGTGTATCATGTTACAGTGTGAAGAGTCTTGAATAATAAATATTTTAATATTACATATACTTTTGAGTTAATCTTAAAATATTTTTTTTACACTCATAAATATGATTTAAAATTTAAAACATCTAACTTAATATTTAGTGTTCTTTAAGTTAATATTATATATGGTCATTTTTCACGTGATTGTTTTTTGTTATGGATTAAAGAACCTTGGTTTATTCTTATATGTAAAGGATTTCTTGGGTTAATATTATGAAAATATATTTATGTTAGCCTTACATAATTATTATCATATTTTTTACTCTACCCACAGTGGTGTGGAGTTCTAGGTGGTCATTTTCTTAGATCTGTCTATGTAAGGTCGGATTCATATTTGTTCATTCCATTATGAAATGGTTTTGTTTATGGTTTATTAGGTTTCAAATGTAATGTCTAGGGTTTTAAATGTATCCCTCTTAGTAATAGGTATTACAGTATTACCACATTGGTTTTACTATGGTCCTCATTAAATTTGTTGAGTTGAGGTAGTTTTAACTATGATATTTGGTGAGAGATATAGGGATATCACAACATGATTTTCATAGGGATAATTTATTTAGACCCATTGAGGTGTGACCTATTTCATTGTGTCATGACATTTTTTTAGAATTAATTATTAAATTGGGATTCATAATGAATTCTTCCATATTTCACTTACTTCCTTCTGACCCTAGGCCTCTAGTGGATCGTCTATTTTTATACATTTTATACCTTTTTGTGGCTCTTCAATTCTTGGATTTATGAGATCAAAATATTTTAATCCATGGTGTGTTTCTATTTATATTTCCCTCTCTTCTAACAATAAAAATATTTTATTTTATTATCTTAAAAAGTGACAGATACAACAAAAATTAAACAAGACTCGTGGGGCTTGAAATAATGGGGACTAAGGGAATCCTCTCTAACCAGGACAATTATTTCAAGAGTAATGGATCCCAGCATAGTGATACATGAAGTCCATTAACCAAAAGTCCTATTGGAGGCATGAAAGTTAGGCACTGAATTCAATTCACTCCATGTATGAGTAATGTATGATTGATTATTCAGGAACCCCTTGCACCTGTGAATAGTGTAGACAATAGATCAGGGCACCTGACTAAGACCATGTAAATAATTGTAGATAATAAGGTAATTGGTTTCAATTGTCTCTACTCAGATGTTCCTATGACTACATAAGAGAAAACCTATAAGCATTTCTTAGGCTTCCTCATAGACCGAATAAACCAAAAAAATTATAAAATCCAAAATAATAGACCCCCTTGAATCAAAAACCCCCCAATTATAATTCCATGTTACATGAACCATAGATGTTTAATTTTAGGCCCAACCGAGGAGGAGACCATCTGACCCATCATCCATGCCTAATGCTAGGAGTATTGTACATGTCATGGGGCACCGGAAGTGGTCTGATAGAAGGGGACCCCTCACAAACCTTATATAGGTAGACCAGAACACAGAAGATTATACTAGTTTTAAAAATGATATATGTACAAGTTCTTAGGGATCCACTATTTCTATATTCATTTCTCACTTTCCACAGGCACTAGCAACCCTCCATGAGTATAAGAAATCCCTCCTTGGAATATGTTCCCAAATTCCCCACACCCTGAAACCAGTGATATTAGTAGGCCACATTAAAATTCTTGGGAGATTTCATCCCTATAGAATCCAAAAAACCATGCCACATAGTGTTCTCTCTTTCTCCATTGAAAAAGATATGATAGGAGGTATCCATCCTTGGATCCCTATAATAATAACATTTGGAGGCGAGTCCAATACCCAAATTCTTAATATTCTCCTTGATGGGAAGCATGTGATTTCTAACTTTCCATACCAGGAATTTACACTTAATCAAGATCTCCTAATACCATAGGGTTTTCCCCACTCATAATGATTATCATTCACCACCATTAGTTTCTTGTAAATTTTCACCAAGAAATACCCTAATGAGGATGTCATGAAGACACATTTTTCCTACTTCAAGTTGAACACTATATTCTCAAAAACATCCCCGCTGTTCCTCGTCCATAGTCACATGAATAAAACTCATATGTTATCTAGCTTTATTGATCAACATATATGGAGTATAGAATCTAGGAAATTATACTAGGTTTCCCACACACTTATTCTTCCAGAATGAGATCTCACCCTTACCCTCAATCTAATGAGTGTATCACTAGAAGCCCTAAAAAATGAGGTTGAATCATAAGTCAATCCATAAAAGTTTTCCACTCCTCCTTCCCATATTTTCTCCATACTTAGACTGAAAGTTCTTTCCCCATATAGTATTCCCATCAATAACCTCCCATGCTAATGTCCCACACAAATCCTATATAGTACTTACAACACTTTTAATATTGACACCACCTTCCGAAAATGGTATTTCACACCTATACCAGGAATCCCAGTGTTGTTTATAGTCAAACTATGTATAACATATGAAGGATCCCATTATATTATCATTTCTAGAAATGACACATTTGGGAACTTTAATCATAGAAATAACATGCATAGGAATTGAGGATAGGAAACGGGTAATAAAAGTAATTCTTCCTCAAAATGATAAGAACTAGTTTTTTCAGTTCAGTATATATTTAATGATTCTGTAAATAAATTTATCAAAATGATAAATTGTAATATTCCTTGGAAAAATTGTGTAACTAAGATAATCTGTTGGGAAATTACCTCCATTCATATCAAGGATGGTCTCAAAGGATATTACCCTCCTTTCAAGACATTTTTTTTAAATAAATAAGATTTTATTTTCCCAATTAGTTTGTTGGCCGATCCACTTAAAATGGTCCTCCAAAATAACATTAATACCATGAATAGACCATTTTCTATCATTAACAAAAATAATAATGTCATATGAAAAAAATAAATAGGAAATACCACTAGATTGATCTTTTAAGTGGTATAGGAGAATGTTTCCCCACTGGATACCTTTGTTGATGTCTTTACTAAGAGAATATTAGGTCAGAATAAATAGAGTTGGTGAGAGAAAATCAACATGCCTTATCCCCTGAACTGAATTGAAAATACCAAATTGTTTCCCCAAAATGGATGTGGAAAGCCATGCGGAACTAAAACAAAAAAATAATATACCAGATATCCAAGTAGAGAATCCCATACCTATTAAAACCTTGAGAATAAAATTCTATTAATGTATTTTGTAGGATTTATTCATATCTATCTTGATTTCTATATTAGATTTGGTAGACTTATAGTTGATATCACTGATAATATTCTAATCTTGGACAATAACACCTTGGATTGAACACCCTTTAATAAACCCAAGTGGCTCATCAGATATCCAACAAGAGAGAAATTTGGATAAAATTTTGTTGATAATACTAGATAGAACCTTCTATAAGAAATTAAAAATTAAAATAGGCCTATAATGATGTAGGGACTGAGGATATTTTACCTTTGAAACCAACACAAGCATAGAGGCATTGGTCACATAAGGAAGACTACCCTGGTAGAAGAAGTCTTGGACCGAATGCACCAACTCACCCTTCACCAAATCCCATGAGGTCCTGTAAAAGGACCCTAGGAAGCTATCAGTACCTGGTTCACTTTTCAAGATAAGAGACAATACTACCTTATGAATCTCTTCTTACTTAGTAACAGACTCCACAAACTCATTGTCTCTATCTGAAACCACACATGTAATGTAATTAGAAATCTGGGAGTGCCCACTCGGATATCCACCTTGAAAAGTTTTGTTGGGGTCCAGCAAATAGAAGATTCAAGGGGGCATCGTCCATGTGTCCAAACACATCCCTATCATTCATATAAGTGTCATTATCAAAAATAATGTTAGGTCTATGAGTGAGTTTCCTCTATTTAATGAATGCATGGAAAAACCTTTAATTCTGACAACTTTCCCTTAACCATTTAATTAAAGATTTATCATGGGCCATACATTCCTATTTCAACAATAGATACATCATAATATTCTTTATGTTCATAATCTCACAAAAAAGGGATTCCTCCATGTTGTTCTCTAGTATTGATTCAATCTGGTCAATATTCTTATTAATCTCCTCTATGTCTTGCCCCTGTGAAGGTTGGATTATTCTCTATGCATGGAGATTATTCCTTATACATATAATTTTGTTTTGCAGAGCAGAATAGGAATATCCCTATAATGGACTATTTCCCGATTGACTTACAATGTGATTAAAATCCAGATCCTTTACACATATGTGAGACAACTGGAAGCGATCAACTCTTTCATTCTTGTGGACCAAATCCATGAGTTATGGAGAATGTTCGGACGTACTTTGATCAAGATGAGAAACCTTGTGATTGGGAAATAAGGATATGGCATGACATTTTTCCAAACCGTGATGGAGGTGGAACTAAGTCTGATTTAATCCTCTTTAGGTGTTACACCATGTGAGCAGTTCTCTAAAAAAACAAATATCCATAATCCCCTTGGCGGCCAAGAACTATCTGAAATATTGACTTCATTTTCAAGAGATGTGTCATCATACTTTCTTATCAATCAATTTTGAAACTATGTTGAAGTCTCATATGACTATGCATGGTACATCTCACAGAGAAAAGGAACAATGATCATTCAATAGGGAAAAATGGGCTTGGGAATTACCTTTAGTGTCAAATACTGAAACATGGTAGTTGTAGTATCATGATGTTATTTAAATGGTTATAAACTTCTCTGAAGAATCAATCAGATCCACAGAAAAATCATATTTCTAGAATAACAAACTATAAACATTCTGAGGAGCTTGAAGGGATTTGTGTACCCAAATTCTAAAGGAAAAATATTCCATATTCAAATAAATTTACTTTGGTTCCAGTACTACCCATAGAGGCACTACCCCACTATGAAATTCATTAGATATAAAATCAATTCTAATATGGGATCCTTGTACATTATCATTCCATAAGATTAGTGAATTCATTTAAAAGATATCTGCTTCAATTTATCCCCAAATGATTTAGCATGCAAGTTCTTTGATTTCAAAAAAGAAGACTTTATCTTAGAATTAGATCTGGTGCATAATCCACACTGATTCGGACAAGATGTTCTTGAATAAACCATGGGTTAATGGTCATAATTTTTCTTCAAAATCTCACATTGCACAAGAAATAAAGACCCACTCATAGAAATGTTGCAGGCAGAGGCTAAATAGGATTTATTTTCCAGGATAGGTAGAGGAAAGTTCGACTAAGAAATAATATCTATCATTATCAATATATCATTTCCAAGATAATATCTCAACTAGGTGTTCCATTCATATGGAAAATCACTATGACTGTGCATAGAAGATGAACCCACTTCATCGGAAAAGACTTACCTATAACAACCATTAGATCCTGAACAATATTTGTCTTTAAAACCTCCCCCTAAAAAATAATCTCCATGACACCCAATAGATCTCTATAAGGATAAAATATCAACTATCCATTTCCTACATACAATAATACATTGTGTCTTGGGAATGAAGAGAGATTAGTCGAACTTGATAATACCTTTCCATGATAGAGGGATAATTCATAATCAAGAAAGCATGATCTCTATAGGACCAAATCTATGCACTAAGGGACCACCACATTAGGATTAATATGGGAAAGCTTATAAAACTAGGAGCACTCAAAGGAGGTGAGATATTGACCTTTCCATTCGAATGATCACCTAAATCACCTATAACCAGTAGAGAGATTCCAAATACCAATGATCACGTTCCATCAATAGGATTTGGTGACACCTTCTAAAAATAAGGGTTTTAAGTGGCCTTGAAGTCTATAGAATCAAAAAAAACCTTGGTGGAAAAGGGAAATAAAGAGCTTGAGACCATTCCTCCAGAACCTCGATGCAAAGTACAATCCTTGAAAAGAGAGGTTGAGAAATATCCATATCTACACATATCTATGCCACTACCACTTATTCAATCCATATAGTATGATCATCCACATAGATGAAGGAACATAAGGATTCACATATCCCCCACATAAAGGCGATATTCTGAAATGGTAGAGGGATGCATGGTAAATTAACCCACACTGTCACCTGTGAGGGATCTCTACCATGATGAACCTCTATTGACTATAAAAACATAAAACACCTCCACCACCCAAAATATATTGGCCTAGAAGACCAGGCCTTTAAGAAATATTCACTGGATAAAAAACGGTGTAATAAGCTTTGTGACTCAGAGATGACACCTTAGCTAGGTACGCTAAACCCCTGAGTTAAGAAAATTTTGTAACATGCTAAATATAGGTTTATCAAGGCCAAATCATGCCACCAACATCCACTTAATATGGTCTGAAGATTCAATAAAGTATGATTATGAAACCAAGAACACTGGAGTTCCATATTCCTCTGAGATCTTAGGATCTATAGAGACTGGTGTGAAAACAACATGTAAAGATCACTGAGAGGGATAGGGGTGATTATGAACATCATTAAACGATGAAATGGATAAAGGATATCTTATTCCTTGAGAAGGAATAGCTATCCTAGTGGGGAGGCACTTGTAGAAATGGACAACCCTGACAGCTCTAGTGTGTAGAAGCCACCAAGAACATAAGAAATGGTCATAAAGGTTTGAAAATCCCGCGGCATATAGAGAATGTTCTTTACCATTTTATTAAGGTCCATGCACCCTATAAACTCTTATTTTTCTATCTTCCTCTATTATTTTAATTGTTTATTTTTTGTTAGAGGTTTGGAAATGTAGTTCCCATCTTTTAGTGATTCTTTGGTCATGTTATTATGGGATATCATTTTATTTTGGTCTTATTTTGGTTCCCTTAAAGTTTGGTGAGGTATTATCAATGCTTCCTTCACATTATTATGGTTCATTTTTTGAGGTAGAAGATTTAAAACGTTTATTATATTATTAATGTGAATTTTGATTAATAATTTTTTTATTAGGTTAATGTAATGGATTAAACTAATTAATACAATAATTTAACTAAGAAATTATAAATGTAAATGGGGTGATTCACATGTTATTACAAGTTATTATGTTATTATTATATTGGTTTTTTATTTAATTAATGTTAAAGTTGTGGTAAACATTTCTTTCTATTGATTTAAGTGCTTTATTCACCTATCATAAAAATATAATCACATAAAAATTGTAATGAATCAGTTATGTGAAAATCTAAAATTGAGGTGATGTTGTCTATGCAAGATGTGTTGAATTAATATGAAAGTAGCATTAAAGGAAGAATGTATAGTGTGTTTTTTAATTAAATTGATGTTTATTTGTTTTGATATATTATTTTTTAATACTATTTATTTATGTTGTTTTGGTTCAGGGTTGTTTCAATTCATTATGGGTTTTTATCATGGTATACTTATAGAGAGAGAGGTTAACTATTGATGATGTTATTGTTTGTTCCTAGTTGGGTACATTAGATATAATGGTAATCGATTATTATTGTAGCGGTATGTGTTGTATATGATTGAATGGGTTAGTGGGGTGGTTGATGTGGTTTAAGGAGATGTTGTTGTGCTTGAATTGTATTTTACTAATAAACTGGAACATGGTTGAGAATTAATGAAACAAGTTATTGATAATGGGTAAGAAATTTAGGCTAGTGGATTTTTTAATGAATTATGGAAATCATGGTTAAAAGAAAGATTATAAATATTTGAAATTAAATACTGATAAATGAATATATTGTGGCTGGTAATTATAATGTGGAAGTATTGAATGATGTTAATAAATGGGAAGTTATTGTTGTGTTGTGTGGCTATTTTTTGGAAACTTGAAGGTCAATTTGTGGTTGGTAGTATGGAAGAAGGTGTTTGTAAAAGGAGTATTGGTGGATATTGTATATTAAAAGATTTGTTAGTGAGTTAACTACTAAGTTTTTCTTTTATGTAGCATAATATATGATTTTATTTTGTATTATTTTATACGCACCACCACCCAAGTTGGGTAACCTAACTGATGCACATATGACGATACGGGTTCAAATTGGATTCCATAACATCAATGTTATAGATGGAATAGATGGATAATAACTCCTTATTCTCTAATATACCTTCATATGTAGTATAGGATGTGATTTATAGTGTTTATATTACACGAGATATAATGTCTTATGGTTAAATTTCTTATTATGTGATGTGGTGATGATGATGTGGTAGTACATTTCAAGTAAAGGTATTATTATCTATTCAAAATTTATCCCTAAGGAAAGAAGAATAGAAATACTCAAGGTTTTATCTCAATGAGGTTTCATTCTAATTTCAAAACTATCACTTTTATATATTTTTTAGTTTTTGAAAAGAAGAATAAAATTGGATATTTTTTTATTTTGTGAATGATTTGAAGTAAACTAAAGAAAATTTATTAAAATAAAAATAAGGGAATGATGTTAGAAAAAAATTTAATTTAAATAAGTTTGAAAATAGATTAATAATATTATCTATGAAAAAATTTCAACCCTTTGACATGCCTTTCTTCATAGTCAATAAATTTTCCTATTTGAATTATTCAATGTACACCATAAGAACATAAAGTGTGCACTTAAATTATTCTTTAAAATAATTAAAAAACCTCAGTATGGGTGTTGTACTCTTATAAAATTGATTTAATAACTAAAATGAATCCATGAAATTAAACATATAAATGAGACATTTCTAAAGATATTTAAATAATACAAACAATTATTTTATATCAAATATCGATCAAAAATTCAAAACAGATTATAATAGATTTGTATTCCAAAATAAAAATAACCAGATATATTAATAAAAAAAAATTATTAAATAATTTAATAGGTTAAAAATGAGTAGAATCTAGGACACAAAATATCATTGTACAATTATCCTCTACTCATAGTCACTAAGGGAGTTTATACGAACATGTGTGAATTATCCAAGAACTCTATACTTTCTCATTGATTACTAGGTTCAATCACATAACCATCTCCTTTTAATGTGATTCTATTATTATGCATATTATTTTGTATGTATACAATTTACTATGATGGAAAAAATAATTTGAAATAGTATCAGGGTTCAACTTGCTCTAGGGGAATCCTTTATGCGTGTATTTATCTTACCTTCCTTTCTACTATGTGATAAAAAACGTTTATTTTACTTTGGAATCCTTTCAAGATCCAAATACTTTGTGTCATACCTATATTAATTCATGAGGTAATCAGATATAGATACAACGATTTAAAGGGTTATGGTGTGGAAGTCACTTCCATGACATGGTTCTTAAGGTAAATATAATATAAATTTACTTCAACCTTTATGGTGTGACTATATTTATTGTGTCATAGAATTCTATTATTCTTATATCATAACGATGCCGTAAAATTATCTAAGGTGTGGGCACCTTCAAAGAGGATGTAGCTTTGAAAACTCACCAAATCCTTATTCATAGTGAGACTTCTTCTCCCATGGAATGAGAATTTGATTCATTATATTTTTCAAAGTTAAAGAACCTCATTAAGAATCTTTTCTAGAATCTCTCAAGGAACATGAACTTTAATTTCTATCAGATGAACCTTATAAAAAAATAATGGCTCATACACATTGGAAGAATAAATCTTACACTCCAAATTTTTTTCTGAATTGTTGATCCTAGAGTCATAATGACTCTTTCAAAATGAAAATATTACCCTTATGCTTAGTATTGATCCTATAGGGTAAAAGTATAGGACTGTTACACTTTGGATAGTGACAGATATGTTCCTCCAAAATGAACCTTATGATTTTGTGGGAATCAAATTATTTCAAAGATGTAACCCATACAATTAGTAAAATAAACCTTATACTATTTTATAATAACCCTTATGAAATGAAAAATTCACTCTTACATAAATTAGGGCCTTGTAAGAATTACCCTCACATGGAGCATAATGACTCTTACATGCCTCAACACTTTTTCAAATTCTATGACTAAAGATTTCCAAAATGAATCATATACAATGAGTACGTGACTCATGTGTTGAGAATTTACCAAAATATAAATAAATAGAAAAATTAAAGTATTTAATTTTAAAATATTTCAAAAATAAATTTACACATTTAAGAATCATGAATTATGTCATTTTCAAAATAAATTCCAAAATATTCCTAAAAATAAGAAATGATGTTATTTCCTTTAAAATGATAAAATTTTGATGATTAAACAATTTAATTTAAAAGTAAAAGTAATGAAAATATGTGACATATAAATTCTCTCACCCTTAAGCCTTATATTCCTAAGAAAGTAAGAATAAAAAATGTTACCAAAGTAAAATTTAAAACACTAGTCAAAAAGAGTTCCCCTCTATCAACCATGGGACTCAGTCCTATCATGACTCCCCAATGTGATTCATTCCATTTCCTTCATTGGTTACATTAAATATATTTCCACTTCTTATATCCTCCAAATAAAAATAATACTTACCCAAATGATATTTTTTCTCACATCACACAAATATGAATTTATGAAAAGTTCTTATCATCCAATTATATGAAAGGTTCGCCATCAGTGTGATGAGTTCCTAAATCTTCACCTAATGAGTTGAATACTTTTTAAGTTTTTTAATTCTTTAGGGGTTGATAGATTTTAATATTAAAAATTTATGTAATAATGAGGATGTTGGTATATATTTGAATAAAAATATTGATTCTAGTTTTATGTATAAGAATGGAACCCTCATCACTCATCTTTTGAAATGATTAACTTCAAACACCTTGATTATCATAGAAAATTAAAACCTTAAACATTTCAGATGTATTAATTATTTATCCAAATCTCTACCTCAAGTAGAATCTATATTCTATAATTTTTTTCAAATTATGATCAATATTATATTTTAGAATTATTGAGGGACTATTTAAACTCTAAAAAGTGGTGTCAACTTCCCAGCGTAGTTTCTGAAAGATATTTTCCCTTACAACTTATCATAGTTTATATTTCATCTTATATTTCAGAATTCCTCATATAGAATATCCTTTAAATAATTTTATTTTTAAAAATATAATCATAAATAGATTTGGTTAATTTACCTAAAAAAATCTTCTTCACACGGTTTTTCTTCTCAAATCATCCTCAATTAATACAGTACTTAAAAATCAGCCCCTTAACCAAACTTGAATTAAACTAGGATCATGTAATTACTTCTAGATTAGGTTGGATATGTATTTTAGGTTTGTAATTTGGTTTAATAATAAGGTTTATCATAGATACTGGGTGATAAAAAAATATTAGATTTAAAAGGTAGACTAGAGAAGGGGTTTAATTTATAAAAGGGTATTTTAAACCAAAAAGAATTATCTCAGTCATTTTCAACATAATTACCTTAAATTGATAAGGTTTTGATATAAAACCCAATAATTATTGGTTACAAAACATGGTTATTTCACTCAAGAAGTGATTTTATAGTTAATAAAGTGTTGAAATGGCATAGATGTCTTGTATGTAAGTGATTTCGTAATTTAGACATTAATCCATGGTATAGGATTAAAAAAAGTGGTATTTTAATGAATTCCTCAAAACATTAAATACAAAACAAATTAAATTTCAATAATAATTTAAGATTGTTTCCACAGTTCAAATTAGTTCACACATTAGAATATGTTCTATAAAATAAAAAGGAATATATTTTGAGCTCAATGGATTAAAAAACATATAAATATGAAAAATAAACACACAAAAATATAGGAAATAAAAAGAAAATAAAAATAAACACAGAAAATAATACTCTAACCAAGTATCCCCCTATAAAAACATAAAATTATTTTTTCAAATTTTCTAATTATGAAACAAATTAATTACAAATTTTGAAATTGGTAATAATAATCATAGAAAAAACCAATGAGAAGGAATGATACAACCTGTCCTCATATGTATTCAGTAGCTTGAAGTTGAAAATCCTCCCCTAGAGGATCTTTAAAATTCTCTTTAAATAGTATTAATCTTTTTCATTTAACGTAAATGGTGTATCTTTCCCAAGATAACTGATCTATATATCACTAAAAAAATATGAGTTATAATAAAAGGTCTAAATCATTTGAAATGATATTTACCTATAAATAGATTTATTTTTGGAATAAATGAGTAGTAATTTATCTCTTTATTTATAATCATTTATAAGTATCAAATCATCATGAAAAAAATTATTTTCCCTTTATAAAACATGGGTTTTTCATAATAATTGTACATTATTTCCTCTACCTCTTATAATCATAATTTTATCACTTTTCAACTTTTAAAAAATTTAGGTTTTAAATTTTCATAGCCCAAAAAGTTTGTTATTATATATATATAGATAAATGGAAATTTCTTACATATACTAGACTAAAAGGTGACATCCCAATTTGAGTTTTAAAAGAAATTATATAATCCTAAATAGAATAATCTAGTCTTAAACTCCAACCCTTCCAGTTTGGGTGGAAAATTTTCTCAAGAATATTTCTGATCTAACTATTATAAACTTCATCCATTCCATTTTTTTGAGGGTATTAAAGTATATAAACCTTATTATGAACTTCATATTTCCTAAAAAATCAGTTTTGTCAGAAAAATGCATGCCTTGGTCAGTAATGATGCAACTTGACAACCCAAACCTAAAAAATATGTTAACACGTACAAATTTGAAAAATACCTTAGCATAATTGGTTCTAATGGGTATGTATTATAACCATTTTTACATATAGTCAAAATTAATTTATATTTATATATATATATATCCAAAAATAATTATAAAGTGGGACCATCAAATACATACCCCAAACATCAAATATATCACAAAGAAAAATGGGTTGTTCTGGAATCTCATGTATTTTGGAAATATTAGCTTGTAAATGGTAAGTTTTACAATATCCAAAAAAATTAAAATAATCATTAGATATAGTGGTACAAAAAAAATATTTATTTTAGAACCTTTCTAGTTTTACTTTATGGTCTAAAATGTCCACTACAACTCATAGTGGAAAAATTTGAGAACTAAATGTATTTCATAATATGAAATGAATCTCCAAATTTTTTGGTCACTTCCAAGATTCCATAAATAAGGATCATCCTAAATGCAATTCCTTTCTTTATTCAGAAGCTTTTAAACTTATTTATTTGAAAACTAGTGAGGGAATTTATTGGTAGCTAAATATTTTAAAAGGTCAACAAAAAATTATCTCAAAATCTAAATAACATGAAGTTATTCATCAAGGAAGGTATCCCTAATAGGTGCACTAAGATGATGTTTTTCTCTTAAAACATTGGATATTCCACTCAAATGGGTATCTTATAAATTCCCACTACCCTTATTATCCATTATTTATAGATAAATTTCCTAAAGAAACAAAATCCAACTTAGCAACCTTGGATTTATATTATGTTTATTCATTAGAAATATAATTAAAAAAAATTAGTGAATATAATTACCTTATATAATTTCAAGAATAATATATATTTAGCTAAAAAAATTCCTAAAAATTCTTTCTTTGTGGGTTTTTAATATCTTTTTTTTATCTAAATTCATAGTTACATAAGATAAACATGATATTTATTATTCATTCATTGAATCAAGACATCCCATAGGTAAAAGTATAATGTATCATTCATTAATTAAAAAGGTAGATCCCATATATTTGGTTGAATAATTTGTGGGGATATTAACTTTTATTTCAATTTTCTTAATTATTCTTGACAACTCTTATCAATGAAAAATTGAGATTATCCAGAAAGTCTGAGAGCCAGGTGGAGACCTTCTCTCAAAAATTATATATAAAAACAAGTAAACAGTACAAAGAAACTCAAAAAGGGGTGGCCTTACACAACCTTGAGTACATATCCCTATTTCTATCATTAAGGACTAGATTACTGCAATAATCAGGAAGCACAAAGGACCAGCTAGAGCTATTCTCCATGATTTCTCTTTTAGAGAGCACATCCGCTACTTGGTTTGCTTCTCTGTACACATGATATACCTCCAGGAAAAAGAACTCAACAGTCTTTAAAGCACTTACCCAAGCAGGGAGCATCTTCCAAGGAACATTCCTGGATCACTCCTTTAGAATCTGCATAGCAACAGAAGAATCCGATTTGAGCCAAAGCTTTCACCAACCATAACGATAAGCGTACCTTATCGTATTTATCATTTCCCACAACTCAGCCTCAATTGCATGTCCATTCCCTATGTAGTGGAAGAAACAACTTTGACGAAGCCTCTATAGGTCCTGAACACCCCACCACATCCAGCTGGTCACAGCGCACTAGAGGCTGCCCCGTCAACATTAACCTTAATCCAGTCAATTATTGGTGGGATCCACCTAATACGCTTCACCATCTTGGGATTTCTTCCCCTGCCAATTACACCAAGAGTTCTTAACAACCAAAAATCAGACATATCATTGTTCATTGAACCAGTTTGATTCACAAAAGTAAGCTTAATGCTTCGGTGAATCACCAGAGTACCCTCCTTGAAAGATGTCCTACCCTTATTGAAGACAATGTTGTTCCAGGCCCTCCATACATATGAGATAACAAAATGGTAGTAGCAGTGAGCTTGGATTTTACCTGGTCACTGCATTCTACTTGCAAAAAAAAGGTTAACAGAGCATTGATAGAGCAGAAAACTAAATCATAGTGGAAGATTTCCTTTAGGTAACTCCAGAAATGTGCAGAAAATAAACATTGAATAAAAATATGATCAGTGGTTTCATCCGCAGCCAAACAGAAATAGCATATAGGAGTAGTACTCAAACCTGACCACTGCAGTGCAGATTGAATGGGTAACCTCTATTTCTAGATGCACCATATTAATAGAGCATCAGATGGTAAGATAAAAGGTTTCCTTACTCCCATCACCCAAGCAGGAACTCCATGTTCAATGCCACATTGTATTATATAGGATTCATGGTGGGAAAAAGATCCAGTCATGGCTGGATTCCAGAGCAGAACATCATAATCAACATACTCATATGCAACGATCTCATTCTGAATATGAGATGGAATGATCGCATAAGCCTATGTATTGCCCTGTATATCAGAAATAGAAGTGTTACTCAATGACAATGGGATATTTATACATTGTTCAATTGGATAAGTAAGACAGTGTGTACTCCAACAGTTCATCTGTGAGTTAGTACAAACAAGCCATTTAGCATGTGACATGATGTGAGAACATGAGTTTCTGATTGATGTCCAGATAGATGACTTCAAATACACCTTCTTCCTCTTATACAACTAGTTAACAAATCTTTTAGTGAGGAATTCCAAAGAGGAATCAGTACCAGACAGAAGTCTCTAAGTAAAATTTTGAAGCAAAGCATCATTGAAGACCTTTGCATATTTAACCCCCATTCCTCTCATTGACATAGGCTTAATAAAATCTTTCCATTTTACAGTGACAATCTTCCTCTGTTGTGTTGAGCCAGTCCATATAAAATTCCTGATCATACCACAAAGATCCTTAATCAAAGAAACTAGCCATTTATAGAGTGAGAAGGAGTAAAAAAACATCGAGGTAATAATAGAGTTCACAAGGCATATCCTTCTTGCTTGAGACATTGTCTTCCCTTTCCAACTGGCTAGCTGATTGGTGATTTTGAGTGCAGTACCCTCCAAGTAGGCTCTTTTCACTCTTCCCTAGAACAAAGGCAATCGAATATAAATAAAGGGCAGTGTTCCCCTCTTCATAGTGATTGAAGATAGTCTTTATACAAGAAATTTTTCTCCTTTCAGCTTTGGAAAAGAGAATAATATCATCAGCATAGAATAAATGAGAGGGGGTGAATCAATTCCTCCCATATGCCATCCTCTGATATATCCTAGAATTGACAAGATAATTAAGGCAGATGCTCAAATAATCCTTAGCCATAGAAAAAAGAAAACCAGATAAAGGGTCACCCTATCTTACACCTATATAACATTGAAAGAATCCTCTAGGTGATCCATTGAATAGTATAGATAAACTAGCACTTTTTAGGATGTCATGCACCATACCAATAAATTTACATGAGAAACCATGCATACTCAGAACTATGAAAATGAATCCCCATCTAATGGTATCAAAGGCCTTTGAAATGTCAACCTTTAGTGCCATATTACCATTCTTAACTTTGGTTCTCATTATATTGACACACTCTGAAGCAATGAAGAGATAGTTCTGGATATTTCTACCATGTACAAAACCAAACTGATTAGGGGATATGAGAGAACTTGCAATCTCACCTAGTCTTATTGCCAAAATTTTACTGATGACTTTTTGAATGGAATTACCAATGGCCACAGGTCTGAAGTCATTGATATCTAGATCATTATCCTTCTTGGTAATTTTTGAAATGAAGTTTGAATTCATCCCAAATGGCATGTAGGAGTGATAGATGAATTCCCTCACTGCTTTAGTCACTTCATTGTGGAGGATATCCCAATAAAACATGAAAACATGTTAGAGAATCCATCTGGCCTAGCAACACTATCCATGTTTAATGAAAAGAGAGAATCATGTATTTCCTTTGTAGTAAGGGATATCAATAAGTCTTTTATTCTGTGCCTCTTTCAAACTAGGCTCAATGCACCTGATGATATTATCTGAGTTGTCCTCCCCTGATTCAGAGTAGAGCTTCTCAAAGTATCCTATCACAGAATTAGAAATATCATTCTCATAGGTAATTTTTTTCATCAATTCTCAAAGCCTTAAGGATCCTTCTTGCTTTTTTCTCCCTGTGCATGCAATGGAAGATCTTTGAGTTTCTATCCCCTTCTTTCAACCATCTGACATTGAACTGATTTTGATGAAAATTTTCTTTGAGGGACAAGAGATTTTAAAGCCTAGAGGCTGCCTGTATCTCCTCTTGAGAGGGAAGATCTTGAAGAATATTATCTTGCTGACACTCTGACAGAAGTGAATCAGCTGCTTTGATATCTAGGTCCAGGCTGGAGAAGTAATTTTTGCTCCATTACCTTATTCTTCCTTTCACAATTTTCAATTTACATTTGAGGATATGTAAAGCACTGCCTTGTACAGCCTCCTTCCATGCATCTATTACAGTATCTATACACCCTAGAACAAAAATCCATGAATTTTTAAATCTGAAAGGCAAAGGGGCTGATCTGATATTGCTAAAACATATGTCAATTAATATAGAATGATGGTTAGAATGCAGTCTAGACAGAGTCATTCCAGACACTTCAAGTCCCTCACTATTCTCATCTATTTGAACCAAACATATGTCTAGATTGCTTGCCTACCTTCCATTATGAGTATACCTATTATAAGTAAAATCATCCCCCAAAATAGGCACTTCAGTCATTCTACATTGATCAATACAGGAGGAAAAACCCTTAGCTGATGCAGGGCAGAAACTACTCCCTGTCTTTTCCTCCGGCCTTAGAACTCTATTGAAATCACCAAGTAAAATAAATCTTTTATCCATTTTCTCATCCATGCTCAATATATTAATCCATAAACTTCTTCTTCTTATATATTGATTAAATTCAAAGACAAAGGTGACACATAAAATACATGATTGAAAGAAACAATTCAGGGAAACAGATTGTTGATCACTTTGAAAGGATTCAATCATCACAGTATTGTTCTTTAAAACCCATAAGGACTCTGTCTCATTACAAAGTTGATTGGATGTAGTGAAAGAGTACCCCAATGCAGACCATTTGAAGTCCATCCAACTGGAAAATTTCATCCTAGGATCAGCAATGCCAATCAGCATTGGTTTATTGGTCAAAATGATGTGCTTTAGGGCTTTAACTGTGAAAGAATTCCCAAGACCCTGATAGTTCCAAAATAAGACTTTCATTGATGGGAGGCTCGCTTCCTAGTACATTGCCCAACATAGCCAGGTTTTATGCCTTTCTTTGAATATTCCATAATTTTCTATTTTGTTCCATTTGGAGAAACTCCATCTGGTTCCTAGGAAACTTCATCATCATCAGACAGATATGCATACTTGTTTTCTGAATTGACTGGTTCAGTCAGGGTAGCAGGGAGTTTCCTCCTTGCAGCCTTCAAAGATTGCACATGGGAGAAGTCCCCATCTTCCTGTTCACTTCCATGTACTGTATTAGCAGTGGCTAGTATAGTATTTCTCTGATTCCCCTTTTCATCCTTACCAGGTTCCTGATTCATAGGATATCCATCATTCACAGCAGGCGATCCAATGTCAACCTGAACCTCTGTGGTCTTTGGTGAGTTATCATGTACCCTCTGATCAGTGTCTTGGATACCAGGGTCATTTTTGTTGACCACTACATTATTCTCCTCAGCTTTTTGTGTTTCCCCATCAACAGCCTTATATTTCTGCTCCTTATCCTTCCTGCTATTTGAGGAATCCAAATTATTTTGTTCAGTATTATCACCACTGACAATCTCCATGGCTTTCAATGGATCCTCCTTATCATCCACAACCTGTCTCACAGTAGTTTCAGTCTTGACCTGATCCTTTTCTTTCTTACGACAGTGTAGATCATCATGACCTTTAATATTGTAGATTGAGCAGAACTTATTCCTATTACAGTCAGAGAGATTGTGCCCAAAGATGTGACAATTTGAACAGAACTTGGGCGTCCTTTCATACCCAATCTCAAGGTTGATACTGTGATCTCTAGTGTTAAATACAACATGCTCAACCAAAGTGATAGCCATGTCAACCTCTAACAGTATTATAGAATAATGCCTAAAATTGGGGTTGTCATTCTGCTTGTCCAGCCTAATAGGATTACCTACAGACGAGGCAATGTCCCAAAGTATTTGAGGGTGCCAATAAAGCCAACTGAGTTTATGAATTTGTACCCATACTTGAGAAAAGGTGTTTCTAACCAAGATTGGATCAAAATTTTGATCACATTCATGAATATGAAGATACCCAAGATTGAGAGAGACAGACCCCAAGCTACAGGTGCGACGTTTTCATTCATCAGTGGGGAAGATGACATGGTAGAATCCCTTCCCCATCGCTGTCATCTTCCAGTCACAAAATCCCCATATATCCGCCATCCGATTGGTAAGGGTATTACCTTGATCCTACTATAAGATATGGGAACTAACTAATGAATTACAAACAGTCTATTATTGAGTAAAAATAATATAATCTTTTTGAAACTAGATTTCCAGAATGAATTATGAGCTCTAGTGAGCTTGAAAAAATAAGATCTTCTAATACCTCTCAGCAAGACTTTTCCTGACTATTCTAAACACTAAAAATTATTCCTTATCAATCATATATAAATTATAAATCATCTCTCAAATATATTACACTTTATTCTTTCTCATATATTTACTAACACTACTTCAATATTATATCCACACATCTCAACACTTAAATTCTTCTTAAGTCTCAGTTTGTACATTCGGTCTCATAACTTCCGCATGATATCAAAAAAATATTTATTCTTATTTATCATGATTTAAATAATTTTAACTATAAGAGTACATACTGAAAACTTGTTGGAGTCATGGAGCCTCATGCTATGGCCTTAAGTTATCTATAACTCCCTCATTCACAACTAATTGAATCACAAAAAACCACATTATAAGGATTCAAACATAGGAAACATTGAATAAAATCATCATATTTTGTCACCATTTATCATAATATCATTTTGATATATGTAATAATATTCATGTCATGGAATAATATGAACTTCTCCAGAAAAATTAAGAATATTTTAGATCACCATTAAGGTTACCATTATATAGCTTAGTTTTACGATTATGTAGATCAAAATTACCTTCACACTGCTCTTTTTCAAGTGGTGATGACCCTTACATAGGTCCTTTTCAGTGGAAATGTCCCTTAAGTGAATCTATATCTTGATTTTCCTTTATATAGATAGTGAAATTTATATATGATCTTTACAAAACTTGGAAATGAACTTTAAAAAGGATATAGATGAACTTTACGTAGATTATGACTTAAGAGACTGATTACCTTTATGCAGTGATCAAAATGGATCTTAAGCATGTGGATAATAACTCTTATAACGTATCATAATAAAGATAAATGACTATTATGGTCCTATAAATGATACTTATACACTCAACAAAACATAAAAATATTATAAGGTTAAAATGATCCTTAAGTGGTCATCCTTATGATTCAGCATTCATGATTACGTAGATATTTAAAAACTAGATTTTAAATATGAGTGATCCTTATGGGATAGAAAATGATTTTTGTGAACTAGCCTAGGCTTCCATATGACCCGACACTTGACACGCCCTATGACATGGTCTAGAGGGTGTTCCTAATACCCATAGGCTGGTAATTGGTGCTTGGGCATCAAGGAACTCCCTTGTGAATGATTTTTCAAATCACAATCATCTATATAAACAATAATCATGATATCAACAACCATAAAAGATTCTATAGAAAAAGTGACATATACACTTTTACTATTTATATCCATAGACCAATGAAAAAATAACCATAAGGAAATGAGACAAAAAATAAGAGCAAAAAATATCCTCATGACACAAGGCCCACCCACCCATCATGTCACCAACAACATATGTCCCAAAAAGGAACCCACTAGCAAGGATACCCACTTAACCATACGAATCATTACCTTTACTTGATTAAGATAAAACATGATATACATAAACCCATTGGGTGTGTGTAGTTTGTAAGCTCACATTCCCAACAAGATCCCACACAGTTCTTCATTCATAGCCATTATAAGAAAAATAAATATGCCAATTTTGAAAAGTGAGGAACCTGTATAATTTAAAACATGCAATAAGAATTATGAGTCGAGTAAAGGACACTGAAGTAACTGAAAATAAATTAAAATACAACATAAGAAACATGGGAAATACCAAATTAACTAGTATTATTGGGGACTCAGTATTCTTATACCCTTGATAATCATACCAAGGCATAAAGGTATGTTCCCATGCTTGATCCATCTCTAAACCACATAATCCTTAATAGTTTATTTATTATTGTAACTTGATCCTTCTATGTAGGGAAGGGAATACCTAGCATACTTATCCTAGTCTTCTCTCCTAGGTACCAAATATTCCTATATGACTTTCCCCCATTTTATAAACTATAAAAAACCTCTTTTATCACAAGTTAACCATCACATGCCAAAGAAAAATATTTTCAATCATATCCATAGGTGAAAACCATTTCACAACTATCTCAAACAAACCAAAACACTTTGAAAACACCCATTTATACACAAAATCCCATTTATAAAATCATTATATTTATAATCATACAAAATTAAATTTTCAAATGATGACACAACATGAAACCACCTTCCATTTCCCTTAAATACACTAACAAATGGTTGAGAATCATAATACAATACGAGACTATATCCTATGGAAGAAATAATAAACTATAAATATCAAAAACCATACCATAAGGTTTTTCTTAGACCCTAGGTAGAAAGAAAACCAAGAAGGAAGAGTGGAGAAATGAAGGAGAGAAGAGAAGAGTCACTTAATTGGAATTTCCATGAAGGATCTATGAAAAAATAACCAATAAATTGATCCAAAAGTAGAGGGAGAAATGGGTTTGGAACACCTAGGGATAGAGGAGTCATGAATGAGGTAAAATAAGGGTTTATAGGAGTTAAATTGGGGAGGGGTAGTTTAGAAAATTCCAAAGTATTAAAAACTGGGTTGAACGCATGGTTTGGATGCACAGGTTTCCAAATTGTGTACCAATCATGTGGATGATTATTGTTCCACTAGGAGAGGATACATAGTTTGGGTCACATGGTTTTACAAACCATGAGCCTAACCATGTAGTAAATCTAGTGCATATATCTTAACTCACACAGTTTCCAGAGTTTGATTCGTGGTTTCCTCTAACTGTGTGCCAACCATGTTCCAAATTTGATCTCCCCAAAAACATAAAATTTAAAAGGAAAAGACCTATTAAAACCATATATGAAATAAAATATAAAAATAAATGATAAATACTTGAAAACAGCATTGTGGGTGTGACAATTCTTCCCATTGTGTAACTTTCCACCACCAAAAAGTCAATTCATTATCTAATCATAATATAAACGAGGCCAATACTCTTTCACCTAATATTTATATTACCACATATAATTTTCGTCATTAATATGTTTCCATAAGACCCAAACTAGTGGAATATATTTCCCTCAAAGCACATTCAATTTAGAATCAATAATGCAAATAGGCTACTCGGTCACTAACAAATCTATTCCAACTCAAGCTCTCCCCAACCCGACACATGGGAATGATCTGGATTATACTTTTTTAACTAAGATACTAGAAAAAAATTATTAATTTATATCAATTGAGAATGAAATTACAAGTAGTATACAACCTTACCAATTCTCTTAGTTACCTAGAAAGGTCTAAGATACCTTAAAGTATGATTCCCTTGCTTCCTAAAATAGTCATGACCCAAATGATTTGTCAAATTTAGAAACACCTACTCACCCACTAAAAATTTTAAGGATCAATTTCAATGATTAAAATAAGTCTTTTAATGGATCTGATTTCTCTTTAAACATTCCCTGATCATATAAATCTTGTTGATAATTTCTTACATGATGCTTGGTCTTACTATTGACGTCTCACTCACTTATGTCTAGTGTAAAGGGGACTAGTATGGCTGGATATGTATATATTCAAAGGGATCAATCTTGATCATGGATTGGAAACTTTTATTATAGGAAACTTCTACCAACTTTATAGTGTTATCCCATGCGCCACTGAAATCTATCATGCAGGAATGAAACATGTCTTCCAAGATCTAGTTTTTCTGCTCTATTTAGCTATATGTTTGAGGATGGTATGTCATCCTAATCTTGATATATGACCTTATTACCTTTTCTAGTCCTTCCAAAAAATTATTGGTTAAACATGGGACTCTATCTGAAATAATTACATAAAGCACACTTGGAATCCTCATGATCTATTGGATATAAAACCTACCAAACTTCTCCACTTTGGTGGTGACCTTGATTATGATAGAATGGAAATATTTTTCCAAATGATCAGTGACCACACAAATAGTATTTCTTCCATGAGTTAATGAGTTCACCCAATGATAAAATCCCTAGCTACCTCGTCCCACTTCACGGTAGGAATAGGAAGAGGATAAAACAAGCATAAGGTCCTTTGATGCTTGGATTTGAATTGATGACTAGTATAACACTGAAAAAAAAAGTTTATTGAGGTCACGCCTCATGCATGGCCACCAGAAAAGATATTTCATTTCATATAAAATCTTGTTAGAAATAAGATTAATAAAAAATTGATACTAGTGGAATTCCTAAATCACCACCTTCCTTAGAGATCACTTCACAACAGAATGTCCCTTGAAGAAAAGAACTCCTTTAGAAAGAAAATACCATTCCTTGGGAACATCCCCATCATTTAGGAACTAATTGGAGTACTAAAACAAATCATACATTGGTTTATATTCCCAGATCAGCTCCATAAGAGAAATAATCAACAACATACTGACTAAAAACAGACCCATTTCTCTACTTTAGCTTCAATGTGAATCTTGCAAAAAAATCCCCATAAGGTTTCACTCACCATTGGACTCCTTCAGGGTATGATTTGGAAAAATTATATTTAGGTAATTAGTGACTATGTTCCCTTTACCTAGAGTATAAATTATGGGAAATTAAAACCCTTGAAGATACTCCATCCACCATCTCCAAATTAAGATCAAATATTTCTGTTAAATAATATAGCTCGGGCTTTTATGGTCTGATTAAATAATAAAATATTCCAAAAAATATAGTATTGCCAGTACTTTAGGATGTGAATCAAATATAGAAGATCAATTTCATGGTTTAGGTAATTCTTATCATGTGGCCAGACTTGGTGAGAACCACACACCACCATATGGTTTCCCTGTATAAGTACATAACTCAAACTCTTACACGACACAACAAAGTAGAGTATGTAACCAAATATAGCTTCTAGTAATATCAAGATGGGTGTGGTGGTAAACCAATGATTATTCCCCTAGAAATATTCTTTTAATTCTGTGATCCAAGAGAACTTTTCCTATTTCTAGGCAAGAGTTATCATATGTGAGGCAAGTTGAGAGAATTCATTAACAAACTGCCTATAATACCCTATCAGGCCCAAAAAGCTTCTGATCTCAAAAACATTCCTTATATCTTCCCATGAAATCACCATCCTGAATTTATTTGGGTCAACTAAAACTCCACACTCTGGTACCACATGACCCAAAAAATGACTTCCTGAATCCATAAACTACATTTCAATAATTTATTAGAAATGTAATGTTCTTTTAGCATTTTTACAATGATCCCCAAATTTTTTCGATTCTCCTCAACCTATTTTGTGTAAACCAGGATTTCATCCACAAATGCCATGAAAAAAGGATTCATGGTAAATATGGGAGACCTTGTTCTTAAGATCCATAAAAACCATAGGATAATTCGTTAATATTAATGTAATAACTTGGTTTTTTAAATTACCATATCGACATCAGAAAGAGGTCTTAGGAACATCATATTCTTTTATCATGACCTGGTGATACCCTGACTAGAGTTTTGTCTTTTAAACCTATATTTCACATTTTATATTGTTAAATAGATCATTAATGTGGTTAAAATGGTATTTATTCTTGATCATCATTTTATAGTCGATACACAACTGAAGGGATCCATCATATTTCTTGAAAAAGAGTACTGGAGCAGTCCATAGATACATGATTTGATGAATGAAACCTTTAAACTAAAAGTAATTTAGTTAATCTTTTATCTCCCTTAATTCAATAGTTTCTTATGATATAAATCAATAGAAATTCATTATGTCCCTACCACCAAGTCAATGGTGAACTCCACATCATGTTTTGGAGAAAAACCTAAGAAATACCCCAGGAACACTTTAGTGAACTCACTAACTACATAAGGATATCCACCATCTAGGACTTCCCCATTTAATTCCAACAAGAGGGAAGATACATAACACAAAATCCTACCCAAATTCAGAAGTGGAGGCCCTAATAATTCTGATAGAGAATCCCATTCTCCCTGAAAAACTCATGTGCACCCATCGGGGGCCATAAAAGTCTCTCATAAATGGTAGAAATCGATATGGTCCTTGAAAAATTCCATCCAATCTATAGATAGAATAAAATAAAATAGTTCCATATCCATGATAAAGAAATCCAATTCCAACTCAACTTTTGACAAGGATACAACACTGTATAGGCACTAAAAACACTGGTCCTTCCTTTTTCCTAAAGGTGTAACCAATTTCATAGCATACAACATATGGTCAGTCTGGAGTTTTAGGAAGTCCATACGGTGAGTAGATATGAAAAAATATAAAGAAAAAATATCAAATAATGTAATTTTTATAAATGGTGAAACATAAATAGTGCATTTGATTATCATGGGGGGCACATCAAAATCCACTAGTGCCTAATCCATGTCATGAAATTGCTTCATCTATTTCTTAGACTAATGTCAAATACTAACCTATAGATTTAGTTTAAGATAAATCTACCCATAAAAAGATATATCAATTCTTCCATGTCTATGCAAATGAGAACCTATATCCATTTATGCATTAAATTGAACTGATTTCACACTTGATGATTTAGAATCTATGACACTATGAGAAGGAAGAGAATTCCTATAAAACCTTTACATATATCCCATGCATTGGAAAAACTGGCATTTCCTAGGTGGAATCAGACATGTGGACAACATTTTCCTAGACCTACCACGTTAATAGAACTCAATAGTTATATAACCTACAACTGCTATCGAAGACGGTCAATGTGAATATCTAGAGCTACTACCACCCTTTTTCACATACTCCTCTACCTTCATCTTATTTTCTGACAATAAAACCCCACACTGGCCTAGTGCTAGAATCATCCTAGTAATACCTGGCATATCTTCCTGGTTGATCACCACCATCAATACCTGGTCAACCATCTATTCATAAGTATTTATTTTAAAAAAATAAGTCCTGAGATCAATTATCTGGTCATCACCCCATTTCGAACCATTTGGACTTCATATTATCATTGATGATTATATTAGGATCCAAGTAGACCATATCTAAAAAGAATTTGGTGTACTACAACACTAAGAGATCCCCTGGGTGAAGGTTTAACAACTCTCATGACTTGATGAGGGCCAAAGTATCACAATAAAACTACTTGATGAAGATGACCTTGAAATAATTCCTCCCCATATTCTCATGTTAACCATCCTATAATATAGTCTCCCACAACCTATTACTAGGTCCTTCAAACATAAACTCAACATACTTTACTTTGATGTCATCATGGGTCCTAAGAAACATAAATATCTTCATGATTTTCTCCACTTAGTCCTCTGTTTCCTGGGTGTCCATGCTTCCTCAAAAGTAAGAGGTTCTTTACTTAAGAAACTCATGGTCTTGGTCCTTCTACAGACCTATTTTAGATTTACTAACTTGAGAAGGACCTATTTACACTCCCTGGTGCATATATCAAACAACACAAACCACTATTTATATAAATCTCTAATCAATTAATGGGTTAGCTGATGGATAATTCTCTTCAACCTCCTCTTGTGGATATACATGATGTATCTAGGGAGGTATGATACTAAAACAATCAAATAAAACATAAAAGAGAACATAAATGCTTAAAAATACATAGAAATCAAAAAAAACACAATAAATCATTCACATAAATCAAAATTAAATCACAATTACTCAAACTACTCCACCCTACCCTGATTCCCATGCCTAATTAGCAGCCTTTTAATTATAACCTAGGTAGGATTCAAATAAAATTCAAAACATCCCATGGAGACTCGAGGAATTTCGTGAGGTTTGTAATCCAAATATACCACTCACAACTAGAACCATAATACCTAAAATTCCTAGCCCAATTCTATCTAGAATGTCCCCAAATCACATGACCCAAAGGAAGGTAAACTGCCACTATAGCTATTTTTTGTGAATAAGCTTAGGTTTCCATCCGACCTGTCACCTGATCTAAACCTTTTCATAGCCCAAAGAGAGATCTTGATCACTGTGGGATAGGAACTAGTGTGTTGGAATCAAGGAAATATTTAAGAATGATTTTTCCATCACAATCTTTAATATAAACATAATTTATGCTTTCAACCACCATAAAAAATGATATGACAAAAGGAACATATAGAAGTTTAACAGCTATATCCATATTCAGATTTCAAAATTAACAAAAGGAAATAAGACTAATAAAAGGATCCAAAAATATCCTTAGTATATAAGGGATAACCACCCATCATGTCACCACTAAAACCCATCCTAAAAAAGAAAACCATAAGAAAGAGTACCTTCCACCACCATATGAATTCTTGACTTTTCCTAATTCAGAAAAAAAAAATCTGCATACACCCATTGGGTGTATTTTGAGTGTGAGATCACATTCCTTGTAGGATCCCACCAAGTATTTCATACATATCCATTATAAGACAAATAAATATTCCAATTTAAAAAAGAGAGTAAATTATTTAATTTAAAAAATAATTTAAAATTTGTGAGGAAGGTAATGGACAAAATATTAAATAGAAGGATAGAAAAAATACAACACAAGCACTATATTAAATCCCTGAGTATCTAGGATAAGTGGGGACCTAATATCCTCATACTCTTAGTGATTTTACTATAAACATGAAGTTATTTCCCCATTCTTGAGCCATATTTAAAACATAACATCATCAATAGTTTAGTTAGTGTTATAACATGATCCTTATAGGTAGTGTAGGGAATGACTAATTTACTTATCCTATTCTAACCTCATAGGTACCCTAGATTCCCATGTGAATTTACCCTTTTTATCAACCATAAAAAACTTATTCCATCACAAGTCAAACATCATGTTCCAAATAAAAACATTTCAAACCATATACATAGGGGAAAAGCATTTTAAAAACATTTGACACACCCCAAAACACTTTTAAATCACAATTTTACAAAAAAAAATATATTTACCAAATAATTATATTTATAAGTAAGAATAATTAAATTAGAATATAAAGGAACAACATGAAACCACCTATATTTTCCCTTAAAACCACAAAAAAATGGTTGGGAGTCATAATCCAAGAGGAGAATAAATCCTAGAAAAGAAATAATAAACAAAAAACATGAAAAAACATTCCATAAAATTCATATTAGGCAAAACATAATTCATCACAACCACTAGGTAGAGATAAACCCAAGATATAGTTTAGGAGAAACCAATGAGATAATGGATGAGTCCCTTTCTTGGATTTTACTTGAATAATCTAGGAAAAAATCACCCAAAATTTAGCCAAGGGTAGAGGTAGGAAGAGGATAGATACACCTAGGTATGGAGGAGTTCTGAATAGGTAAACTTAGTGGTGATAGGGGTTAAATCTATGATAGTTCAATAAGAAAATTCAAAGGATTTAAAAATCAGGAAAACCACATGGTCTGGATGCATGATTTTCCAAACTGTGCACCAACTAAGTGGGTTCTTCTAGTTCAAATGGTAGATGTTACTTGGTTTTGGTCACATGGTTCCAAAAATCATTCACCTAACAATGTCATAACTCAAGTTCTTTTTTCCCAAATTTCACAATTTGTAGAATTTGGTGCACAGTTTCCTTTGACCATGCTCCAATCATGTATCGGCCTTTGTCTCACCAAAAAAATCAAGTTTCAATGTAAAAGTCCAGAGAAAACTATAGTTGAAATGAAAGACCAAAAAAAATTATATATACTTGAAAATATAAAAATGGGGGTTAAAATCCTTCTTATGGTTTAGCATTGGAATTCCAGACTACCTTAAATCCAATCATAACCTCCTCAACTCAACTTGAGGCCTTTTTGTAAACTTTAAATAATCATTAAACATATTCCAAATATTCTCTTATCACTTGGATGGTCTTTTACACTTTCTTTAATAGTTTTCTTATCAATCATCACATCAAATTATAAATTTTCCTTTATTTAGCTCCAATTATCACCCAAGGCTTAATCGATGTATCATCTTTACAAAAACTATATACTTATTTAAAGAATAATAAATTTTTCAAGTTCTTCTTGATCTAGCCTTCTTCACACATCTTTTAAAAAATTAAAAATAGTATTCTAATTATTAAAACAGGTATTATACATTAATTAAAGTTCCACTATCATCATATATAAACTATTATTAATAATCAATAAAACATCATCCTCTATAGGCTTCAGAAAATCCCATTCTCTACTACAAAATTTCATTTTTAAAAGATGAGAACATGTTTTTTCTCAATGAAATTTTGAGAACATCATGAATTAACTTCAAAAAAATATAAAACTATTATCTATAGATTGATAAATCATCCATAAAAATTCCATATAGATTTCTAAAAATTTAGAAAACATACTAATAATACACCTTTGGGAAGTTATCCTATAATTCAATAGTCAAAAAGTAATTATCTTATAAGAAAATGTAAAAAGGATTAGTAAAGGTGGTTTTCTCTTGATCTTTAAGTGTAATGTGAATTTGAAAGTATCATGGAAACTCATCATGAAAACAATAATGTGGTTTCCCTATAGTTATGTTGAGAACATGGTAAAAAAATATATGATTTAAGTGATCCTTCTAAGGTAAATTATTGAGATACCTATAATCTATAAAGACTCTCCATTTTTTTGTAATCTAACATTGAAAAAATCTACAAATTAATTCTTCAAAATGATGGGTAAGTCTTCTTGAGAACTATTTTGATTATACTAACTCATTAGCTATTTTAAATCATAAAAATTATTCAAATTCCCATCAAAGTGTTCACGTATTTCTTGGAAACCTCCAAAAATATTGGACATAAACTTCATTAAAATTTCTTAACATGTTTGGAATCTTCCATTAACAAAATTCGGTTCATTTTAAGGGATAATTTAATGAATGTTATATAGGATCCATTATATGGATTTATTTTATTATTTAGGGTAACCTAGATGTTGGTTTTCTTGATCTATGGATTTCCCTATTGTTATGATATCAGAAAGTAGTTCATTATTCTCTAAAATGTTATATTTTATATTTTTACGCACATGTTTATATTCTAGACCATGTGGTTTTTTCACTTAATAAGGAAGGTTTTATAGATTCTATAACATTTAACTCATCTCCTAAAATACTCCCAAATTAATTAGGTTATGTTTATTCGTTAGTAAAAGTCAATTTATTATCAAGCTATCAAAAGTGACAAACTTAGAAAAAATTCCATATTCAAAAAAAAATTATGATCTAAATCATAGCCATTATCTTAAGTAGTTTTAAAACTATCAGTACTCAGTTAAAATTCACATTTATACACCTATTAAAGAAATAAATTACTATATTCGTCACATTCAAGAGTTTAAATAAAATCTTAATAGGAAAAATAAATTTCAAAAGAATTATATGTAGAAGTTTCAACACTTAAATTCTATTCACATAGAATATTTTCACTCTCATTTAGATTAGTTTGTGTAGTAAATAAAAATTCATTCTCTTAAGAATCAATTCGTGTCCTATTACTAATGATATAATAAAATAACTTAATAGAGAACCAATCACTTATGTTCACTTTGAGGGATGATTGATCCTCCATTTAATATTTCATGTATTCAAAAATGTTAAAGTGGATTTTTTTTCCAAATTCAAGTGAATGTGTACCTTTGTAAAAAATTATTATTTCTTTATTAATTTTAGAAAAATTTCTTCCTAATATTAAGGGTGAATGTGTGATAAATCTATCATATTACATATCCCATACATGAAAATTCATAGAGAAATTGATATCCCTTACTTATATCAGGTCATTATTAATGAATCCATAAGGTTTAGAAGTAATTTTATTAGATAATTAAATCAAAAATATAGTAGGATTCAACTCTCTAATCTGTGAAGTACAGTAAATAGAAAGTATCATCACAATTATTAGATCTTCTAAATCTAATATAAAATTTTAAAATTAAAACTCCCCTTTAGTGAATAGAATTGTAAAAGTTCCTATTTTTTTTAGGGAGGGAATAATAAATTATGGAGAAAATATTCCTCATGAGGTTCACTTTATATCCTCACTTTAATTTATTATTATGCAAAAAAATGTCCTTAAAAATTTGTGAATATTTCGTAATATATTCTACTGAATCCAAAAACATAATACTAATATGAACATTCATAAAAGTCTCTAAAATATCCTTATTTAATTCACTCTTATCACTCTTTTTAACTGGTGGGCTGCCCTTGGGTAGGGAAATGGGGGTTTTTTTGTCTATTGATCATTTTTCACTACTTTTATGAAGAATAAAGGGTATTATCATTATTCTTAAATATATTTGGTTATATTATGAAAAACATAAACTTTATAAATTGTTTTTTATGTCACAATAGGTTATGAATGTCTGAGAGGCTCAATAGGTGTCTTCCTCTTGTCAATTGGATCTAAATCAAGTGGAAAATGTGTGTAACTTTTTGTAATAAGTTTAGGTTCAAATTCAGGTTTAGAATTAAAATCATGGGGATTTTTCAATTTAGTTCCACTTCTATGTTTTATAATGGAAGCATTATCATTTCCATTTCCCTTAGGATTCACTTGAGGTTATAAAAAAAATACTTACACATATTTAATTCCTTATGATAATAATATTAGGTTAAATTTACCGAAATTGTTTCATCAAAGTTTTTTATATAATTTTCTATTATTTGAAAGTTTATTCCAGTATATTTTAGGATTTTTGAGTGGGTTTAGCATGCCGAAAATTCCATCCATGTTTAGAATTGGATTTCTCTTAAAATTATATAGGTTGTGGTTTACATGAATAACCTTATAAAAACCTCATGTTTTGTTCATGGTTTATAAATCTTTCACTATGTAGGTTATTTATACCTTGGTGATAATTTAGATTTGGTTATAAAGGCTTGGGTTGACTATTTTTTAGAAACACCATCCTGGAAACATATAATAACAAGATTTATAGAGATTATTTCATTTTTAGATATTTATCACTAAAGTGTTAAATTGAGAAAGGAAATCCACAATGAACCTGATTTTGGAAACTTTTTTTTTACCTTGGGTTTATTTCAATGAAGTGTTAGACAATATCATGGACCTCACTATAGTTTTAAGATCACCACATTAAATTATAATCATGGTGTTTTTAGAAATGTAAATATGAACATCATGGGCCTATTTCACATGAAGCTAGCCCCTGGTTCAAAAATGTTAAGAATTTTGGGCCATGTAAGTAATAAAAGTTCTAGAATCAACTGGTGTTTTATCAAATAGAGATCCTCATATAGAAACATCTATCATTATTCTATCAATTATCTAAATTCCATAATGAAAATATTTAATCAACAATTGATCACTAATTTTATGGTGGATTAATATAAGAATGATCTTTTAAATATCTCCCAATACCCATGAAAATTTTCACCTTGAGTTTTTACAGTTACAAAATTTTATTTCCTAAGTAAATATTTCCTAGGAATAGTGAAAAGAAATCAAGAACATTTTTATTTACCTCATTTAAATACCTAAATATAGTGGGGTGTGAATATAGAAATATCTCTTTATAAAAAGAAAGTAAAATGTTATTTTCTTATTTGATCTCTATTCTATCCCAAGGGTTTTATATTAACAAAATAGAAGTTAACTTCTTATAAGTGTTTGTGTGGATCCTCTCGTGGCACTCCAGTTTATTTAGGAAGTTGATGAAGTAAACCCAATTTGATTTCAATACCATCAGGTTTATGAGGGTATTTCACAATGTTTTGTTATTTTTATTAATATTTCTCATCCAATTTTTTAATAGTTCATTAATAAAATATGGTTGTTTCAAGTTCAAATGGTTCTCTACTTGGTGAGTTGGTAATAATAAGTATATAATTTAGGATCGTTCTATTGAGTTTCCCTAATAATAAGGTCAACAATTGAGTTTTTATCACCCTAATTACCCACTACCCATTCTCTAGTTGATAGGTTCTATAAATTTTAGGGTTTAAAGGCACTAAATTAGGGTTTGAACCCTTTTACATACACAAAAAATAAAAGAACTTATGAAACCTCCTTAAAAATTATGCTAGTTTGAAATCATGGGTTATTTCATTATTTCATATTAAAAATTTATCCTTGGGTATATTATAATAGTTTCCCCCAAGGAGTTCACCCAAAGAGGTTGCAATCTATATTCAAAACTATCAATTTTGTTTTTTTTAATTAGAAGAAAACTATGTTTTTTAGTTTATGTGGTATTTAAAGTAAACTAAAAGAAATTTGATTCAATGTAAAATAAAAAATTATTTTGGAAAAAAATTAAAAAAAGATGGGAAAAAATATTAATAATAGAAGTTATGAACAAGTTTCAACCCTTATATACACCCTTCTTCACAATCAATAAATTTTCATACTTGAATTACTAAATGTACACCCTACGAACCAAAAGTGTACACCTAGATTTATCTTGAAAATAATTCCAATATCTAAATATGAGTTTTATTACTCCTATAAAATTTATTTAGTTACTCAAATTACACTAAGTAATTAAAGCTAATAAATATCACTATAATCCTAAATAAGAACTTTCTTAAGAAATTTAAATAGTAAAAAAATTATTTCACTTCATATATTGAACAATAATTTATAACTTATTATAATATAATTTCATTCCAAAATAAATTTAACTAACTCTATTAAAGTATCCAATTTTATAAAATAATCTAAAAGGATAAAAAAAGTCAAATCTAGGAATTATAAGAAGTGTCTCTAAGTATCTACTTCTCACAGATTCTAAGGGAGTTTAGCCAAACATGGAAAAACTGATTGATAACTCCATCTTTATTATTGGCTTCCCATGTTTAGTAATGTTCTCATTTATTTTCTATAAAATTTTATTCATTCATATATATTCATGTATATATATTATTTATTGTGTATGGAAAAATAATTTGAAATATAAATTCTCTTTAACTCACTCCTTAGGAACCCTCCATGCATGTAGTGATATTACCTTCACTTTATTCAAGGTGGAAACACAATTTTAATTTACTTTGTGATCCTCCAATGATCAATATCCTTTTTTATCTTCCCTATCTCAATTCATTAGGTAATAAAATATAACTACAGTGCTTTAATGGGTTTCAGTGGGGAAGACACTATCGCAACATGGTTTTTAATGTTTTGATTTAATTGAAGCCTTCACAATGTGAAAATATTCCTTATAGAATAACATCTACTTCTTCATATTTCATTATGGAATGGTTAAACTCTCTACAACATGGGAACCTTCAAAATAGTAGTATCTCTAAAAAATATACAAATCCTAATTAGTAGTGTAAAATCCTCTTCTATATAATGAGTCCTATATTCTTATGACTTTGAAAAGTATATAATACTTATAAAGAAACTTTTAATCAATTTCTATAATTATGTGTCACTAACATTCTAGCATAAGAATATTATAAAAATAAAATAACTCATATACATTGTAAGAATAAATCTTACCCCCCCCCCATGGTCTCCTAAATTTTGTGTTCAAAGTCTGAATTTCTATTAAAAATGAAAATATTACCCTTACCCTCAGTGTTATTCCTCCAACGGTAATGTATGGGAATCTTATTTTTTTCAGTGACCCTTACAATGTTGTGTGCTTAAAATTATTACAAAGTAATGTCCCTTATTCTTATTTAAATAAACCATAAGTTCTTGTATAATTATGCTTGTGAAATAAAAATTTTCACTCTTATATATACCAGAGTCTTAGAATAAGTACCATTGCATAGAGTAGAATTATTATTACTCACCTAAAAACTTAGTAAAATTATAATACTATTGATTTCTAAAATGACTCCTATGCAATTAATACATGAATAATTTATAGGAAAGTTACCTGAAAATCAATAAAAATAAAAAATAAATTATTTACTTTCCAAATATTCAAGAAATGAATAAATTCACTTCAAAATTAGGAATTATTCAATTTTTATAATATATTCTTAAATATTCAAAAAAAAACTTGATAGGATGTATTTGACTTTAAAATAAAAAAATGGAGAGAATTAAATTATTAAAATAAAAATTCAATGTAAATAAAATATTTGATCTATTATATATACATGTTGGGGGCATGCATAGAAGGAGGATATTAAGAGGTTGATGTCTTTTATGTTCATGATACCCTACTATGATAAGGATGTTATTTGTGGATGATGATGATGTGGTGTATGGTAGTGATTTCAAAGATGATGATGTTGGTTTTTTTATGATTTGGTATGAGTATGATGTTATTTTTTGTGATGTGGTATGTGTATATGTGATTATTTAAGGTCTCAACATAGGGTATATGCTATTTGGGTGTGAGAGATACCAAATCAGTAGATAATTAGTTGTGGGGTACATTCTTGATATATATATGCTTTGATATTATGATACTACATCTTGTATGCACATTTTGTGAGTGTGACTTAGTGAGGTTAGGTGGTAGATAACCTAATATAAGTGTTAGTTGGTTCTATTATATATTCACTAAGTAATTATTATGATTATTTCATATTTATATGAGGGGGTTTAGGGATTATCCAACTAAGTGTGTTTGTATGCTCAAACCTTTCTATATATATATATATATTTTATATATACTATAGGGATTTGGTGTTCGGGGTGTATATTACAAGCACATGGCTTGGAGTTATTTTCATAGTTTGTGTTATATGAGTGTATTTGTAATTTTATTTTAGGATTTTATTTTTTTATGAAATTTCATCTATTTTTTGGAATTCAGTTTTTATTTAATGTGATATAGAGTTTATTTGTTGTATCATTTATTATTCCTTATATTTATGAGGGTAATGCCTCTCATATGTGTGTTTTTATACCCTCATTGATAGTCACCAACTCATAGCCTATTAGAGGTCGTCTTTAGTGGGTCCCTTGTATTCATTATTAGACTAATAGAGGTATTAATGGAGATGGATTGGGATATTTTTTGTTCCTCTCGATTTATGTATCTATTTGGAGTGTATGTGACATAGTGGTGAAGATATTTAATATTGTGTTTCATATTCTATAGAATTTATTGTTTTCTATAGAGTAGGTATTTATCTGAACAACATTGATCACTATATTCCTTAATTTTTTTCTTCACTTTCATATATTTTTGTTTATGTTTGAGGAGTGTATTTTGAGTGCCTGCAGGGTTTTGGATTTCCCATGGCTGGGGTTCTTGGGCTTATTGATTCCAAATACACCTATTTATGGAATCATGCATTAAGACCTTCTAAATTTCCTTATTCTATATTTTTATAGTTTATAGGTTCATTTTTTTTTTGAAGTGATTTCTTTGGAAAAACATTTATACACATTCCAAATTTTTTTTGAAGTGATGTGCTACTAGGTTACCCTGGCCTGACATACACTATCCCCTTTACCATGGGATAGTATTTCACTCTAAATTTGTTTCTATGAATCATTACTTAGAATGTACACTAGGTGTATTGATTGGATTCACCAAATGTATTTCAATTTAGGCTTCAAGTATACATATAGAGGTGTCCAACCTCATAGTATATGGATTTTTTAGTGGATCCTTGAACAACTTTATGTTTTGATAATTAAAAATATTAATTTTTTTCTTGTAAAAGTATAAATATTTTTAAGTATGTAAATTATTATAAATCATGATCTTATGTTACTTTTTATTTACTTTTAATTTTATTATTTTTTATGTTTTGATAGTTTATAACATGTACTACATGTTTTTTGAAGTCTTTTTAGACTAAATAAGTCATTTCAGACCTTATAACATCGTCTTACTTATTATGGAACTAAATTTTAAAAGTATAGAAATTTAAAATTTAGAAAAAGTATGGAACCTAAAATATGGGATTCAAATGACTGTGTCAAACTACCACATTAAAAAAAATGTTCCCACTGTGTGGGAGTCAACTGATTATGTCACCTGACCGTATCACTTGACTAGATAATCAAAATATACTAACGATATGGGAGTCAACTAACCTTGAAACATAGTCATGTCACCTAAACACATGAAACAAATTTACCTACCATATGGGAGTCAATGTACTTTGTCACTTGACCATCTCAACCTACTACATGAACAAAATGTACCAACTATATTATAGTCACATGAACGTGTCACCTAGCCATGACATCTGACCGTGTCAACCGATAGTAGAACCTACTATGAGTTCCTTTGTCTTCTATTTTTTACTATTACTTGGAATAAAGAAACACAAATTAATTTATTATTATTAAATTATAAATATAAAAAAATTACCTACATTTCATTAAAATAAATCAAAATCAAAATATATCTCTATTATTATTGAAATTATATTGAAATCACTACATGTTTTTAGTGAAAATTCTACAATTTTCCATAATAATGTTTCTACTATAATTTGATGATATATTGAGATGTAGAAGTAATATTAAGGTGATTATTGATTATATGTAAATATAATTAAATTATATAAATATAATTAAACTGGATATAAATTTTATTCTACTATTTTGAATTTCTATTATAAGTCTAAAACATTATAAGTTAAGCTGCCTGAAATATTTCTAGATCACCTATATAAAATCAGGTAGGTGAATTTCTTTACATTGATTCTAATAAGTAGATTCACCTATGTAAATAAACTATATAAATATCCTACTTGAAAACCATATTTGGATTTAACAATGTGGATTTTGTATTTTCTATAGGATATTGTAAAATAAGAAAATATACTATTTTCTACATATCATCTCACTTTTCTATTTTCTATATGTTTATTATGAACATAGTTAATGGTTTTTTGTTTTATAATTACTTATTAATTATTTAAAATTCCATATGAACATATTTTAATTTTTTTATTAAATTATTATCACATGGGTTGAAGTTTAATATTTATTTCTTGAAAACATGAGTTTGACATTAAATGTTGTTGGAATGTGAATAGTTCGTCTTTCAATATTTATGGGAGACTTCCTAGAGAATTTAATATTGAATATAATTATTCATTATCACTATAAGAATTATAATAATGTGTTATCACTATAAAACATGAATTCAATTTAATATATTATTGATGTGACCCACATGAGTACACATTTCAGGCGCTTTCATTAAAATATTCCTCCACACAAATAATTTATTGTTGGAATTTATGAAGAATATTCATGGAATTTTTAGAGTATAAAATAGGTGTTGCTATTTTGGTGGATAAAAATACTAAATCATGTGGTAGATATATAAGGGACGTGACACTGCTTTTCTTTTACGTACTGTATAGTTTGAAATTGAGTTCTGAAACTTCTTCATTCATCTTCTTATTGAAAGTACATTATTGGAGGCACACGATTCAATGTTTCAACATATTAAAGGGCCTGAGAACTACCTGATTTTTTCACCATCATTTTCATTGAAAATAATTCACTGATTTAAACTGTTTTATTTTTTCATTGTGTTATAACTATCTAGGATGTATTGTCTCAACTCGTATGTCTTTCATTGGTTTATACTACCCTAATAAAGTGTGCATCTAGGTTTCGTATATCCCCTTAGAATATTGGTTTTAGTATACCAAATTAGAATAATGGGTTCCTCTTAACCCATAAAATATCATAGGAAAATACTACTCTTGTAAGTGTTTTGGTTTAGTCTATCCCTTTAGAAGATTGGACTCCTCTTAACCCATACCATATAAGAGGTTAGTACTGAGCTTGTGAAAGTATAGGTTAGGTCTACACTTATAAAAAATTGGGTTAGGTTTTCTCCTATAAAATACTGGGTTCTTTATAAACCTAAAAAATGAAAGTTTTTTGGATTGATCATGTAAAAGTTTATGATGGGTATTCTTAGGTAAGAGGATGGGTTTCTACCTATAACCCTAAAAGATAAAAGAATTAGGTTGAGCCTCTAGGTGTGAAAAAGAATGTTGAAAATAGTTTTCACTCTCCTTTGAAAGTGATATATCATAGTGGGTGTCTTACACCGGGTTGGTGTGTAAAGAGTAGACATAGGATCATTTAGATCCAAAATAATATAAAAAACTATTGTGTTCTTATTTTAATTTTAGTGTTTTCTTTTCTCTCTCATTTATTTTATCGGTTTGGGTGAATTTTTTATTATTTTAATTGATCACTTTTCACTATTTAATTTTATACTCTTATTAACTCTTAAATAAAGAAAATTACCCCCCCCCCTCTCTATTAGAATCACCTCTCTATGACCTAATAATTGGTATCCAAGGTGGATCTTATTAGGATAAGTTTAGTTAGATAATTTTTATGACACCTGCCAACTAGTATCAGAGTAGGACCCTTTTTATATGAATTAGTTTTTCACTATATTTGATACCTCATAATTGATATAGTTGGTTTTCTCATTTAAGATATATTGTGATTCATTTGATTGTTTATATTAATTATTATAAGTGTTTATACTAGTCCTAAAAAAGGCTAACGGAAACTTATTTTTTAGTGATGGATGACTTGAGTAATAAAATTGGTTTGAATCATTTTTTCCACCACATTTAAATGGTAGCAAATATACTCTTTGTAAGATCTAGATAAAATCATATATAAATTGTATTGATATTCTATTTTGGGATATTGTGATTAAATATTATGATCTATTTAAATATAATATGGTTTATTTGAATGGAAAAAATAATATTAAATATGATCTTAATTATAAGGTTTGGAATATTCTATATTTTTATTTTTATAGATATATTTTTGAAAAAGTTTTAGTTGCATCACTACTTATGAGATTTGGAAATCGATTGAATAATATACCATTGAATCCAAAGATTCCATGAAATTTGTTTTCTCCAATTATAAAAACTATAGAAAAATTAAAAGGTAAAAACATCATTTTTCTGAAGGATATGTCACTAAATGTGATTCACATTTGAATTTAGATTATTTTGATATTATTTTTTATGGATACAGGAAGAGAAGATATATGAAAAACAATTATTCGAAGCTTAAAAATCCATGGAAGTTCAAGAAGAAAAAAAATAAATATTTGACTACTTGGAGTGATTCTAAAAATTCATTATACAATTTTGAAAGTCTAAAAGAATATTGTAATGTTTCATTTCTTTCAAAATTTTCTAAGTTAACATTTTCAACTCCACATTTTGTTTCAAGTGATCTTAGTTCATATGTTATAAAATATGGAAATAAATGTGTGACAAGTATAAATAAAGATAGGTATTACAGTTCCAATTCTCATGATTCTATCAATTTTTTAAATGATGAGTCAAGTATTAAATATCTAAATGAAATTTTTGATTCATATAAAGATAAAATAAAAAAATTAATTATATAAATGTATCACTTAAAGAAAAATATATAATGTTTTTTGAAAATAAAATGGATTTATCTCTTAAATTAAAGAATATTGATTATGAAATGTTCTATCTTAAAGATGAAAATGACAGGGTTAAAGACTTTATTTCTAATAATAATTAAGATAAAGAAATAATATTTAATTTATTATTGGATGATATGTATAATGTTTAGGGTCAATTTAATAAGATTAAAAATAAATATTATAATATTATAATCACTGTTTCTTCCTCACATGAAATGGTTTGTGATTATTTGGAATTTTTTCAAAAATAAGATGGAAGGCTGAAGAATGAATTATATAAAATTAGATATGAAATGGTTTTCTTGAAAAGTATGATTTATAATAAATGTTCTTCAAATGTCAATTTTGGAAAGACTTATTATTTCGAAAAAAGTAATGATAAAATGAATCATCTTGATTGTGGTTATTTGGTTCCTATTATTTTTTGAAATAATTTAGTAAAAGTAAAATCTAATATAATTTCTTTAGTTAATTGTTTTAAATGTAAATCTTATGGTAATTATTCTTGTTATTTTATTTTGAAGCTCACTCAATCTTTTGTTCAAAAAAGATATTTTATATCAAAATATAATTTCAAGGCCAAACTATCAAAATATTCTACTACGTAAGTACCTAAAAGCATATATTAATATAAATATAATATAAATACATTATTAATACCCAGGTAATTTTAAATTTCATATTCTTATGTTCAATATTCATATCATTATAGCTTTATCCTTATCATTCAATCATAAGAAAAATATGCTTTTATATTTCATTATTTTCTAATCTTGAATACCTAGTATCATTTTTGGATGAAGCCATATACTATATTAATTATATTTTTTTGTTAGTGAACTTGGGTATTATTATGTTTATTGGATTACATACACTTAATTTTGTTTAATATCCTTATATGGATAATAAATATGTTATTTTTGTTGAATGTTTTGATTTTTTTATATGATATTATCATTTAGTTACTTTAAAAATTCATTGATTGTCATATTTCTTGTTTCATGGATCCTTTGGATATTAAACATTGTTTTTTGAAGTCTTTTCTCTATTGGAATTAAAATTATTCTCATAATGCTTTTATATTTTCATTTTGAAAAGAGAGCATCAGTTAAGGGGAATTACTATTATTTTTAACATAGATTTATAAATTTAAATGTTTGTTCTTAAAATGTGTATTCAATATATTATATAATCTATAATTAAGGTGGGTATTTAATTTGAAATTTAAATTAATTGATATATACAATTCATATATTCTAGGGGAGAAAACCTTATTTCAATTATTTAATTTTCCCTAGAAAGAAATTATATTTTAAAAGTTTTGGAATTTTATGTACATTTTTGTTTGGGAATGATGAAATTTAAGTATATGTATTAGTAAATATAATGTTATATTAAATTTTGTTTGAGGTTTTTTTAAATATAATCAGTTATTCATGATTAACATGTGATTTTTTAAATTTATAAATTCTATTTAAGCAGTTAATATCATGGTTTTAAAACATGTTCAGACTATTGTTTTTAATGTATAATTATGTATGATAAAAAAAATTAGTTTTATTTTATAGAAACATTTTTATTCCATTACACTCATGGTGAATCATATTTTATGATCAAATCTATAAGTATTTTGATCATGATAATTTATATGTTGAAATTTTCATATTTCTAGAAATTTTTTTGAAATATAGAATACATATATTCTTAGTAATAATTTTGATTTTTGTACATGTTTCTGCATTATATTACTATTTTGAGACTTCTCATACAAACTAAATAATGTTAACTTTATTTTTTAAACGTTTAGTTTGCATAAAATGGTATTTCTATGAATGAGGTTTCATTAATTTTTACAAACTTTTAAAATTATGCTCACTGATCAGTGGATTCTTGATACCCATTTTAAAAATTAAAGGTTTTTATTTTGATTGATCCTTAATATATTTTTTAAAATATTAATTTTTAATAAATTTTTTTAATAAATTGTATTTTTAAAAATATGTTTTTATTTAAAGGGAATTAATATTTTAATTTTTACTTTCAAAGAGAGAATTATTCTACTACAACTTTATCTTTTTGATAATTTCAAAAATGGGGAGATGTTTTTCAAATTATACTTTGTTTTTTAATTATAAAAAAGGGTGATAATGTTTATTGTCTCCTTAAACAACTTTATGTTTTGATAATTACAATAATTATTTTGTTTTCCCTTTAAAATTCTAAATATTTTGAATTATATAAAGCTTTCTTAATCATGATAATATATTCATATTTATTTAATTAAAATGTATTTAGTTTTATTTGATATTTAGTAACATGTAATAAAAGTTTCATGAAGTATTCTTAGACTAAATAAGTCATTTCATACCTTATAATATCATTTTACTTATTCTGGAACTAAGATTGGAAAAATCTAGAAATTGAAATTTTAGAAATTTCTAGAACCTACTATATAAGAGTCATCTAATTGAATCAATCTACCATATAAAAAAATATACCTACTATGTAGGAATCAACTAACCATGTCCCCTTACCGTTTCACCTGACCGTATGAACAAAATATACTGCTTGTATGGGAGTCAATTGACCCTGTCACCTGACCGCAAGAACAAGATGTACCTACCGTATAGGATTACAGTAACCATGTCAACATAGCACATGAAAAAAATGTTCATATTATATGGGAGCCACTATACTGTGTCACCATACCATGTCAACCTACCGTAGAACCAACCATGAGTGAATTTATCTTCTATTTTTTATTATAACTTGGGCTACAAAACTCCAAATTAAGTGATTCTTATTGAATTGGAAAGATAAAAATTATCTAAATTTCATTAGAATAATTCAAAATATTAATAGATATATATTATTACATAAATTAGATTTAATTCACTTCATTTTTTTAGTTAAAATTTTATAGTTTGAAGTCACTTCATGTTTTAAGTCTAAAACATTATTATTTAAGCTGCATAAATTTTTTTCCATAATCACCTATTTGAAATTAGGTACATGAATTTCCTTAAATATGTTATATTATGTAGATTCAAATATGTGAATAAACTACATAAATATCCTACTTGAAACCCATATTTTCATTTACCTAACTAGTTTGTTGATTTTCTATATGATATTGCATAATATATAAATATGCTTTGTTTTACATAAAATTTCACTTCTATATTTATTATAAGTTTATTATGGATGATGAATTTTTATCTATAATTAATTTTTAATTATTTAGAATCCATGATAATGTATTTTAAATTATTTTATTAAATTCTTATCACATGGGTTTAAGTTTAACATCAATTTATTGATAACACAAGTTCAACATTAAACATTTTTGGAATGTGAATAGTTTGACTCAAATTATAAATGGGATTTTTTAGAGGAAAATTATTATTGATTATAATTATTCATTATAACTATATGAATTTTACTAATTTGTTATCGCTATAAAGAATGAATTTAATTTTACATATTATCGATGTGACCGACGTGAGTATGAATTTCATTCACATTCATTAAAATATGCCTCAATGTGAAGAACTTGTTATTAGAATTCATGAATAATATTCATGGAATTTTTAGTGCAGAAAATAGTCATTTCTATTTTTGTGGATAAAAAGGATAAATAATGTAGTAAATATATAAGGTATGTGACTTTTCATTTCTTTTACATGTTGTTTAGTTTGAAATTAAGTCATAGAGCTTCATCATTCATCTACTTGACGAAAGTACATTGTTGGATGCATGATATTCATTTTTTAAACATCTTGAAGTGCCTAATCAGTACCTAATTTATTCACCATAATTTTCATTGACAAACATTCATTGGGTTAAATTGTTTTATTCTTTCATTTTATTTTAACTGTCTAGGTTGTATTGTTTCACTTAGCGTGTCTTGTAAGGGGTTATACTACCATAAAAATGGGTATTTATGGGTTTGTTTTATCCCCTTAGAAGTGTTTGTTTATTCTATCCCATTAGAATAATGGGTTCCTCTTAATCGATAAAATAGCTAAGGAAAGGAATGGTCCTATAATATTTTGGGTTCATCTCTCCCCTTAGAATATTGTGTTCCTCTTTACTATTAACATAGAATATGTTATTATTGAGCCTATGAAATTCAAAGTGGGGTATGCACTTTTAAAATAATGGGTAAGGTTTTATCCTATAATATAATGGGTTCTGTCAAAACCTGAAAAAGGAAAGAGGATAGGATTGAGCCTGTAAGATTCAAGGTTGGGTATTCTTCTGTAAATGGCTAGTTTTTTTCTAGAACCCATAAAACAAGAGGGGATTAGGTTGATCCTATCGGCGTGAAAAAGGTTATTGTAAAGATTTTTCACTTTCCTTGAATAGTGATATACCATAGTGGGTTTCACACACTAGGTTGGTGTGTGAATAGTAAACCTAAGATCATTTAAATCTGAACTACTATATAAATTTCTTGTGTTAATATTTAACTTTTTCTTATTTTATTTTCTCTATAATTTCTTTTATAAATGTGGTTGAATTTTCTATTATTTAAATTGATCACTTTCCACTCATTAATTTTATACTCTGACTAATTTTTAAAGAAATTAAATTTACCCCCCCTATTATATATTTTCATCACCTCTATAGGACCAAACTATTTTTTGTTATAGTTATTATTGATCTATAAGTTTATTATTTTATATTATTTTGTGTTTTGATTATTATTAACTAAACTAATTATATATATAAATATAATTATAAACAAGTTCATGAATATAATTTGTTATTCAATATGTGAGTTTTGATGCTATTGGTGGTGGAAAAGTGAGTAATTATTATCACACCCTGTATGTACACTTCAATGGACATGCAGTTTCACTTTTTTCATTTTAGGTATGAATAGTTAATTGGGTAACTGTTGGATTATTTTCTAACTGACTTGGGGTAGTATTATTTTATGCATTTAGTCTCAATAAGGTAATAGAGTGGGTGTCCTTGTTTGGAAGTTGTAGTATTAGTATATCACTACTTTATTTAGATTACAGTTCTAGAGTACCTAGTCTATGGATTTTGTCTATTTGGTGTTAATCTATATTTATTTGGATTATTTATATGTTATAAATAAATTCATATAGATATGGATTCCTTTATATTTTATGTTATTATTTATTTATACCAAGTTTTATCGATCTATAAGCTACCCTCTATAGTGATGTGTTTTCATGTAATTTTTTTCGAAATGTCCAGTATATGGATATTTTATGCCATGTTCTTGATAGAAAATGATCATGATTTATTATTTTTACTAAAGTGGGTAAATTGTTCCCAAAGGATGAACCTTGACCCATGACACTAGTCACCAACCCCTAGGGATTGAGGATCACATATAGGGTTAGTGCCGATTGGATTCATATACTTTTTGGGTATCCAAGTTAGGTTCATTACATCTTCCACGCTTAATATTTTTGAAAACAAATATATTGAATATTTATCTAAAAACTTCATTATTTTTATACATTTTTTATATATTTCACTTTCTTAACATATCAATTTTTTATTGTAGTACAACATCAATACCACATATCTTTTTTATTACATCATAAAATTATAACATCTTAAATGAGTGGTTATAATTTAAACCCAAATTAACAATCAAAAATCTCCCATTTATTCATACCAAACAAGACCAAACATATGGATAATTTATATCACTAGTTAAAAAAGAGTTTTTCATGTCGGTTTTTTATTTTGAATATTTTTCATTAAATGAAATTAATAGTAGTTATTTTGAAAATATATATTTAATTTTAGTAATATAAAATCGATGTTAAAAATAGTTTATCATGTTAGTTATCTTAAAATTGATGTATATACTATAAAAATATATTATAATATTTATAGGTTTACTATGTCAGTTATCATTTATAATTGAAATAGTAAAATTTATTTCACATTAGTTATAAAACAAACTGATGTGGTCAGTTATATTTTTTAATAAAATAGTTTCATCTAGTTTCCATATCGATTATTTTAATCAATAATATAGAAAATACTTTTCTATGTCGGTTTGATGAAAATCGATGTAATAATTTTTATTTCATATAAAATATTAAAATAACCAATGTGAAATATATTTTAAAAAAATATAAATATTTATCACACCATATAATTTTTTTAAATAGATCAAACATAAAATAAAATAAAAATAAAACAAAGTTTGGTGAATTAACAATATAAATAATTACAATAAATTGAAAATAATACTTACAAATAAATTGTATAAAAATCACTTCCTATAAGAAATTGTAAACTAATAAAAAATAAAAATGGAATATACAAACCTGAAATTACACTCAAACACATACTATTAGGATTAACCTATAAAAATAACTCTCATATAGAAGATTGTTTGGTTTTTTTAGTGTGAGTGATATTATATAATTAGGTGTTGAGACTTAGAGAATGATACTTTTGGAAGAAACTTGAAGAACTAGAGGGAGGAAGTATATATCCACAAGAAAAGTTTGAATACTGGTAGCAGTAGTGTTTACTTTTAAAAGGTGACATGAATTGAGATGTTTTATATTCGACATTTCTTTTTTGAGGAATTGGTGGAGTATGTATGACAACTAATTCAAGATAGTGAGCTAAGTATGATTAAACTGGTCTTATATGAGAATAATATGAGGCTATGTTGTATTAATATAAAGTATAGGATAAGTCTGGATGCTTAAACAAGTGTGGAATATATAAGATGTGATTATGAAAGCATGGACTAGTGTAGAAAAATAGGTAGGATAATATCTAGGAACTTTCGCTATTGATTTGAGATTGGGAGTGGAGTTGGTGTGTTAGTATTATAGCTGGAGGTTCTCTTATTCAAATGTAATATCCTCATAAGGACTAGAAGGCCCTAATATTGGTGGAATTGAATGGTTATATTAAAGAAATACCTATAAATTGGTGATAAAATTCACTTTTTAACCAATAAATAGAGTGGCATCAGTTCCCATTGGGGGACTTCCCCATTAAAATGCTTAAGTCTAGAATATCATCTGTAAGAATTGATGGAAGCTTATTTTAATTTAGGTAGGGTTTTGAAAGGATTCCTCTTATAACATGGATTCTTGGAAGGGTTTCAAAATATAGTTTACCTTATAACTAAGTGTTATCTATTTTTTCTTATATCTTGAATGAATGGGTTTTGTCTGTTCCCCTATGGAGTACGATTACGTTTTGATTTATATTCATTCCTGATTTTTTGATCCTTATATTTTGTAATGTTCTTTGTTCTATGTTGTTTACTGGATTTGGTGGAAGATCTTATATGATGATTAAAAGTGACTATAAACGTAGGTGGAAACTAGTGTGGTGATATAGGGTGTGATTTATTCCAAGATTCAGATGATGGGTCTATAGGGTTATATTTTGATTCAAACATTTTAGTATCCTTTTTCAATAATTTTGGATTGGAGGTTAGTCTATTCTAAATTCATAGGTCTTGAACCTGGGTATGTGGGATTTAGTTGGTCATGTAGTTCCCTAACTCGTCGTATCAGGGTTTTATTTGAAGCTTCTAGTGAGAGGTTTACTATGTTTTGAAATAACCATAGTCAAGTAGTATTGATCTTAGTTGCAGTCGGTTGGGTGCTTCTAGTTAGTAGTTTACTAAGTTTCAGAATAATTCTATAGTGAAATAGTTGTGATATAATATGTGTTTAATTATATCGAAAGTCCCCAGGATTAAGTGTTTCTAGATACGAGTTTTATTTTTGAAGTGGTGTTTGAGCTTGGTTCAAGACTACTATAGACATCTAGAATATTGTACTATTACCATTATGACTTTATATTATAGTGTGATTTTTTCTTCAGATGTATGGTGTTGTAAGATATTGAGTTTCAATGCACCAAGAGATCATTGTCACACCGATACCACTTTTTGTGGAATATTACCCTACTACTTAAATTAAAACCCATGCATCCCATACTATATCTAGAGAAAATGGTACCAAAAAATTGGAAACATCCAACCTCCTATCATTGAATGTTATTTTTAGACCTCAATATATAGAACAAATCATTTGAAAGGGTCTGAAATGGAACATCACAATATATAAGAATCAATTTATGTAACTAAGAAGTCTAAGAACCCTAGCAACCATTTTGATCTTCCCTTCACTCTAATTTTGGTAACTTCATGGTTTTTTATAAGACATTATGATTAAATTAAAAATAAAAAAAATCACAACATAAAAGAATAAGAAAAATACACATGAAAATTGTGTAGTTTGGACTTTAGTCCTAAACTATGAGGGAACACATAGCATCCTCTATTACGGGAGAAACTGATTTATAAAAGAACCATACTTCTAAAAAACCTACTCATCCCAAGTTACATGGGATACCTTATGAAACCCATGATAAAATTCCCTCCTTAGAAATACCTCCAGTGACTCCTTCCTTGCATAAGTGCTTCCTTGTTTAAGACCCCCCATGATGATGTATGACACATCAACTCCTCCTTCCAGATCAACTCTTTCTTGATCATGTCACCTCCACCATTAAACTTATGGAACATTGGTTCTCTATCATAGCACATAGAAAAAGTGTACTCATATCATCCTTTTATATATAATCTCTAAAAAACTAGAAGGTCAACCCAATTGCACCACCTTTTGAACATTTTAGACAACCCTATACTTATTTAAAAAAAATAATATGATCATCATCGTCTCAAGTGGCCCTTCTGAGGAACACTACAATATCTCCTTATGAACCCCTTTGATGAATCATACATATCATTTACAAAAAAACAAGGAAACCTTATGTAATTACACCATATAGATTCATATATGAGGTCTTATTTTATACCCCTATAATTCAAAAATAGTTGTTTTTGACATACCCTCTTCCACCAAAACCTTTATGTCACATATAAAACTTCCCTTTATAATGAATCAGTTCATCATTATTAATTTTATTTTTACCTAATAACATGTATACAGAAATTCTTAATTCTACATTACCACACTTTAAAACCACTACATCTACTACTGGTTTCATTTACCAGAATTTGAACATCCATCGTGAAGGTGAACATGTCTCCATCTAGTTTAACCAAGTGTAATTCTAGAGAGACAAGATCTGAAAATTCAATACTATAGTTCTCACACAAAATCCCAATAATCTCCCACCTAAGAAATTTTTTTTCATAAGCCCTAATAATATCACTAAAAGTCCATTCTCAAGTCTTTCAATAAAATCTAATAGAAAAATTTCAAATATTACCATTCGTTCTTTCACCCTTTTCAATTTCACCCCACTATATTCACGATCATCTAAGCCTCACCAAGACAAAACCACCTTAGTTATCCAAAATCCGATCAATCCTTCTATAGAACCATGAAACCTTCAAAATTAAATTATTTAATTTCTTTAAAGAAAATTGTATTGAGCTCTATACAAGTTTTTTAATCCTTAATAAAAAGTTATGTCATGTAGCATGTTCATAGACCTCTTCTTCTAGAAACCCTCACTTCTAAAACTCTACCACTAATATTTTTTATTTCAAGAGATTACCAGAATATATAACTCAAATTATACCACTATAACTAACCCCAATATCAAATTAAAATTATATAAATTCTAGTATCATCATAATTTTGAAATGCAACGGAAACAACCTAAAACATTCCAGTCCCCATTCCTCAATGCAACCAAGGCATACACTGAGCCTTCACTCCCACTACATTCTAGCCTAGTTCTAAACCATACAATGAACCCCTATATTAAATAGGATATTAAAAAACATTAATGATAATCTGAATGTAATTTACAAATATTCAGAATCACTAAAGTATTTATCACCACTCCATTGTAAAGAAACATCCGGGACTTGGGTTTGTCCCTATTTTAGTAATGATCTGGTCATGGTCAACATAATAAAGGATTTTCAGATGATATAAAAAAAAAAATTCTTGATTCTAGATTTAGAGTATCTCAATAAGATCATACCACAAAAAAAATATTATCAGCTACATGACACCTTCTATTGTTCTAGGTTTTGTCTTCTCAAACTATAGGACAAACTACTAGTATTTCTTACAAAACTACTCTGCTTCTAAATTATCATCTTACATACCATCATATAGTATCCTTTATTACACCATTATTCTTCTAGTTGACTTTTATAAAACACCTTGGACTTTGTGATTTAAATAGACAACACCCACACTTTCATGTCATATCATTAAATAAGGTATAATTTACTATGTCCTTGTGAGAACAACCAAAACTAACCAAGATTCTAATTTCTAGTTCCTTCCCCTTCTAAAGTAGGAACACCTTCTAGTTTTTTCAAATACTACACTCCCCACAATTTTTTAACACCTTGTGTATTATTTTCAGCAAGACTCCCGACAACTAAGGTTTTTCACCCCCCCCCCCTCAAACTTTCCAAAAAGATGGAATCCCTATGTGAATTTCACACTATCTTTAAAATTTAGTAAAAAACGCATGTATCAATTGAAAAATGGAAATACACCTTTCGTAAGACCATGAATGTGTTCCACTATTTTATTTCATTACTTGATAGGATAGAAACACCCCCTTTTCTACTGTCCTGAGCACTCCCAAACAGAAGAATCCAAAAACAAACACATGTTTCCCTTATCTGATATTGATTAATGAAAACCTATATACAACAAAAATGACTCAATATGTCTATAAAAAACTCAAAAATATGTCATTTACCCCCTCATATTCATGATATTTTTAGAACATTTATAAATTTACCTTCTAGGATAAACCTTTTGGTCTCAGGAGTCCTATTGTAATCTCACTATTCCTTTGCAAAACCAAATGTAGTATAGGGACACCAGTGAAATTTATAAACATATTATTCTATATACCTAATTGTATCATATTTATTGACATCAACCATTAGTTTCATGCACCATATCTCTTGGATACACCTTCTAGAGCATTCCCTTGTACTTTCCTGACATGGTTTCCTACTCTACTATACACCTCACTTGTGGATAATTCACCATAAATAAGACTATAAAATTATATAATAGTATAAAAACACCTATTTTAATTCCAAATATTATAATTTCAAAACATAAATCTAGATATTACCCATTTAAATACTATTCTATTTAAATAATAAACTCCCATGGAATCCAAAAATCTTAAGGGATTATATATGAATCTGGAAGTCTTTAGCAGTATTTCAACCAAGTTTAAAAATATATATAAATAACATAACATGACTCAAGACACCCAATATTAGGTTGAATTTTTACATACCTAGAAACCCTATTACCATTTTTATATTACCAGTGAAATCCTTCTGGTAACTAAATAGGCCATTCGACTAGAAGTCCCCAGTAGTCTTCAAATAGAGATCAACACCAATTGATTATAGATCTTATGAAACCTGATAAACTATTCACCTAATGATTTATGACCAAGATCTAATACACCTTATTAGGTTTCAAGTCACAAAAAGATCATTGGATCCTCTAATACAACTTTTTGGGTTCCAAGGAATTTGAAGATCATCATTGATCTGTACCACTTCTTAGGAAATGTTTTCCTACTTCTTGCATATAAAACCATACATCTCATATTGTATCCAAAGAAAATGGAATCAATGAATCAAAACCATCCAACCCATTATCCTAAGAAGTTACTTTTGGACCTCAATCTATGGAACAAGGCACCCAGAAGGATTCCAAACACCATAAAGTACCACATTGGAATCAATGGACAGAACTAGGAAGTTCAAGAACCTTAGCCAACATGATGATATACACTTTACACTAATTCTGATAACTTCATGGGATTCAAAAAGATATTATAATTAATAATAAAATCAAGAACAAACACACAAAATAAATGAAATAGTCAAAAAATATATAAATCATGTGGTTTTGGATTTAGAACTACTCCAAGGGGGGACACATTCTATCTTTCATTAATATAGAAATTGAGTTACAAGGGAACCCTCATTCAATAAACCCTACCCAGCCTAAGTTACAATAGAATTATTCCAGACACCCTACTCAATGAACCTCCTTAGAAATATCTCTAATGAATCCTTCTGGTTTCAAATAAATTTTTGGAAAATTCCACCGATGGGTATGGATTCCACTCTAACTCATCCTTCTAAATTGACTCTCACTTAATTTTTACACCTTTGGAATCAGGCCTGTGAATATTTGGTGCTCTATCACAATAAACAAAACTAGTTTCTTTAAAGTATCCTTTATAAATGAGATTTTAAATAACTAGAGGGTTATTCCAGTTCCACTACCTTCTGAAATTCTTGGATGGCCCACTATTTGACCAAGGTAACTGGTTGAGCATCACCGCCTCAATTTTCCTTCCGAGTGAAAAGTGAAATCTCTCCTTAAACAGCCCTATAATACATCTTACATGGACTTTGAAAAAATGTAAGTAAACCTGTAATTATAAAATTAACTTTTTCATCATGTGTGAAAAATTAATTATTTATTAGGATAAATATAGTAGTATTACCAACTTATAGTTGTCTTCATAAAGGAGTGCACAAAATTAGTTTTCACTTTTAGTTCAAATAAGGGATATGTTTTGAGATTTTTAGTTTTAATTATAGAAAAAACAATTTAAAAAGGATGTTGAATACAATATGGTTAAAAGGTTATTAAGTTATGGTTTCCAATCCAATTGAAATATTATCATAGTACTTAAATTATTGAATCTTCTTCTTATTGACTGGTGAATGAGAGTTTCCAAAATAGACTCACCCATCCCACTTGGTTGAATATATATGATGAATATTGACTTAAAAGAGTTATATGCTCAATCTAAACTCATTAATATGTGTTTAATGGATAAAATAAAACACTCTTAGTTAACTTAGGTGATTTACAATCTAATTTTGTACTTACCAAGCAATCCAAAAGTAAACACTGCCCCTTTTAAAAATGTCAGTAATATCTTATCACTTCACCACTCAGATTTTCTATTATATATTATATAAACTACCACTGAGGTGAATGAGATGATGGATCATTGAACAAGGTTTTATACAATAAATAGTAATAAATCAAACAAAATCTAATTAAAAATTATTAACTAGTACATCACATTAGAATCATTCAATAAAAAGATAGAGTTGTTATTCATTAAAGTTTAAGAGTCAAGAATTAAAATAATTTTTATTTCCCTTCCCTAATAACTTAAGGATTTACCACTCTATTAAAAATGTAATAGAAATGAAATGGTAATGATAATACATTATAGAATGAAATAAATCACACAAATAAAAATAGAAAAAAAATAACAGTAGCAGTTATCTTGTTGAACTCCATAGTTTCAATAATCTTATTATTTCAGAGTCATGTTATTATTATGGGTCTAAGGTTCCCTCATTTTTATAGAAAAATACCCATGAGATCCTTTATTTTGAATTATTATAATTCTAACCTCTTCCTTGTATTTATTTACAAATCATGATCTAATCTTCCCTGAAAATCCATAGCTTCCTCTATTGATCTTGACTAAAATATTATACATATTATGATACATTTTTCCTCCTTTGATTGGTTTCATGAATTCTTATGTGTCTCTTGAAGCCTTATATTCAAGTTCATATGATAATTAAAAATCCTCTTTTACACATAATCATTCCACCGATTTTCTTAAATGTGTGATGTTTACAAATACTGCATGATGTTTACACAGGTGGAAATTCATATTTAAATAGGATGATAATTATGATTATGGATTATTTTCTGATAAATATAAAGACATTTTTATGAATTTTATGATTCTAATAGTTTCAAGATGATTTTTATATATATGAATAGTATGTTTACATAGAGTGAATTAATCCTTATGGTCGAAATTTTTTTAAGTATTGATGTTCATGAAGGCCAGATGATGCTTTCATAGACCTATAATGATGCTTAAAAAGTACTGGATGATACTTATAGAGTGTTGAAAATATTCTTACATAAAATATAATCATCCCTATGAATCCCTATAATGATTCTTATGAATTCTTGGATTAATACTTATGTTGTAAATTCATTTTCCATTTATTAATGTTATCTTAGGGAATGATTATATAATAATCCATCAAGCATCACCACTCTCTATAATAGATGCATTGTCAAGTATGAAATTAAATGTCATAATCAATTCTCTAAGACTTTAAAATATAAACATAAAAAATAATTGGTAGAAATTCAATTATATTAATATAAAAAAATAGGTAATTTAAATTCCCAAAATGGGAATTTTAAAAAAATCACACAATCAAATTATTTGACACATTAATTATAAAACATATTAAAAATGTATGAATAAATATATATAAGGTAATAAAATGAATTAAATATTAACAAAATATCGTGAATTTATATACTATTTAAATTCCTCCACACTTGATCCTTAGACTCATGTACAAGTGAACTTTAAAAAGACTACCTAATAAAAATTAAAATTCTTTGCCAATTCGAGTTTCTTTTTCCACTCCATGTTTCTTAATATTATCATGCCTCCATTATTTTTTTAGTTACATATTCTTCATTAAGTTCATTCAATTTCTATGTACTTATTTTTCCTCCATGCTCATTTATACCTACCTTCTCATAATTATTCAACTCAATACTCAAGTATGAATTTAAAAAAAAGTTTTTATCATTCCATGTCCATTCATAATTCTCCATATACTTGATGAATTTCTTAATCACCACCCAATTATTCAAGTATTTTTTCATATCATGAGGAATTATTCTATAAATTATTTGACCATAGTAGGCCAAAGTTGGTGGTTACATTGTTATATCAGAACTAGATGTAATCCATCACATCCCAAATAACCGAATAGTTTATTAGTCTTTTTAAACTAGATACATACTTGAATCTCATATTACACTTGAAAAAAATAAAAAACATCTTGAAAGTAAATATTATACATCCTTAAACTCATTTATAGATTTCTTATTCATATCCTAGTGAAAGGAAACAAAATAAGGGCGATCTTATATTCTCAGTAAGGGTTACATACAGTAGAAGATATAATAAATGGATAATTCATAATATATATGGAATGTTAACTAACTGAAAACACGCTCTATTTAATCAATAACTTGAGAAATAAATGCGTCCATGGATAATATCAATGAAATAATCTCATGGATTATAATAGCTCAATTCTAAATGAAAGAAAATCTTAATATTGGATTTCATGATCTAAAAAATCATGATATCTATACAATGAAGACCTTGAACCAGGATAGTTTAATCTATGGGTAGGTATAGACCAAAAACCCATTTAATTTGGAAGAATAATTTGTCACATGAGACCTATTGATGCATCGATGGGATATCTATAATCAGTTCCCATCCATAACTGCATGTCAAATGAATTCATCATATATTCAATAATCAATTCAATTTATAAAAAAAATATTCCTTACCAATGAATGTCTGTGTTAAGTAAAGAATATAGAATATCAATAATTCATAAGTTAATCAAATAACCTTAAAAGTAAATAATCATATGTAGAAATGCTATAAATTTTTGGAAATAATCATATACATGATAAAAATAATGTAAATATTTAAGGGAATTTTAATGTTCAATGCTCACAAGAAAGTGAAGGTTTCAAGATAAATATACTAAATACAAATTAATCAAGAGACTAAATTTCAATACTTTCCCTGGTCCAACTGGTCATAAACTATACTATTTAAGATTAAATATTGTATTGTTAAAACATATCCCTATTAGATTATATTTAAAATAAAGGTTTTTTCATTGAATAGAAATACCATAAAAAGATAATTAAAACATTATTGGGGAAAATACCCTTTTTTTTAAATGATGATTCCTTGGTGAGAAGACCAAATCACTAAAATATATAAGGATAAAGAAATATTAAAAGATTCTGAAAGAGGTATATTTATTACAATATTTTTCACGGAATTAGATGAGATCTGCTGGGAGGTCATCCATCCACAAAATTTCATTTCTAACTCCTTTATTGGCAAGGCCACCTACCACATTGTTTTCCTCATGGTAAGCATGGGTGATTATATGATTATGCTTTGTCAGTTGTTGGAGTCAATCCATCTATTCTGCTGTGAGGGGCCATGCTAGGTGAACCACACCATGTCGAAGGTCATGTACAATGGTAGTGGAGTTTATTTCTATCTATATGTTATTCCATCCTTTTTTATTGATGAGACCGATGAAAATAATGACTTTGTACATCTCTAATTCTAAGGAGGAGGTAAAACCACACATACTATAGCAACATACCAAAATATATCCATTTTGATTTTTGTACACAAATCCATATCTTGTGGGGATTGGGTTGCCTTTTGAGGAACCATACACATTTATTTTGATCCATCCAAGGAGAGGGGGTTCCCATAATACTTCCAATGTACCTTTTGTTTGGATGAATCTTCCTTTGATACCAATCCAACGAATAATAATAAAATCCTTGATGGAGTTGTGGAGGGTACTTATTTACATCATTCCAGCTTCCTTGATAGCAATGAATATCTTCACCTAGGATGTATGAAGATTGAATGTATTATTGTTTTGAATGATAAAATTTATTTCATACCAGATGATGTGAATTAGTTTAGCAACAGTAGTAATAAAAATCTATTAAATTTGAAGAGAGGTATCCATAACATTGCATATTTGAAGATGAAGCTAAATTGAGTCTAAACATGTCCATCTGAGATCAAAAATTTACAAAATGTATTTCCATAACCCAAAAGAAATAACACAATATAATAACATGTGTTTAGAATCCTATCTGTTTTGATTACACATATGACATTTAGAACAAAGTTGAATACCAAATAATTAAAGATACCAATTAGTGGGAACTCTATTATGGGTTATTCTTAAGACCAAGGTGAATCTGGAAGGTCTAAACCATTAATTATTAAAGTTAATTAACGAAGAAAAATATTGGATTGTATCACCAAAATTATGGTTGTAGTGATTTTTAGAGTTTAAAACATCATTATGGGTGGGATCCTAGACCACAAAGTCACTAGTGTTGACAAAGGGGGAGCTGGTAATGATGGTATTGATCTCATTAGGTAAATCCATATCTAAAGAGCCTAATAAGTCATTTATAGAGATATTAATATCAGTAGATAAATGCATGGAATCATTCATAGAGGAAAGAGGGTAACCATTCCAATTACCCAACCAAAATTACAAAGAGGATTCTTTATTGACAATCCATTTATAGTGGGACATAATTTTAGAGAATGACTGCTCGATGGAGGGACAGATAAAAGATTCCATGTATAAATTCTTACCTTTTCTTATATTTTTATAAAATATTCCTTTAAGGAAATTCAAGGATGAGTATTTATTGTTTATAATGTTCCATATAGTTTAGCTTCAATAGATTCATTAAAGATGCAAATATCCTTAATACTGAGACTGCCATTGTCTAAATACTTACAATAATTATTCCAAGGAATAGTGACCATTTTCCTCTCAAGAGTGACTCCAATCCATAATTTTTTTTTTATTTTACTATTAATATTTTTAATTAATTCAATGGGACATTTATAAACCATCATGGAGTAAACCATTTTAGAAACAATGGTGTATTTGATAAGGCAAAGTCAGCCTGCCACTGATAATGATTTTTCTTTCCAAGCGGAGAGTTGAATATTAATCTGATCAACTCTATTAGATAATTAAGTGATTTTAGGATTTCCCTAGAAGATAAGAACTCCAAGGTACATTAAGGGGAGTGATATCTCTTTTATACCAAGTTCATTTATAATAATAACCTTTCCAGTTATTAGAAATATTTTTCTAAAGAAAATGGTTGATTTTTTCTAGTTTATGGATTTCCCATACATGTCTTCTTAGTGAGAGAGGGCACCTTTTAGATTTTTTATCTTCCTTTTGTTCCCTTAAAGGAATAAAATAATATCATTTTCATAAAAGATACGAGAGGGAACCATTAGGTTTCTAGAGCAAATTACGGGCTTAATTTTAAATAAGGTTAACCAAATTGGGGATAAGTCTACTTAGGTAGTCCTATACAATAAAAAATTGATGGTATAGAGAGGGTGTCTATGTCTGAAACCTTTGGTTTAATTGAAATATCCCTTTGGAGTGTCATTAAACAAAATAGAAATGTGAGAAAAAACAAAAATATTTTTAATTTTTTTTAACAAAAATGTCACTAAATCCAAACCTGTTGAGGACCTTGAAAATAAAACTCCAATCCATGGTGTCAAAATATTTTCTAATTTCAAGTTTCATGGTAATGATACCTCCTTTATTAGTCTTTTTTTTAAATTACTTTCATATGAAAGGCAGATGCTGTATTGGATGTTTCTTTCTTTAAATAAGCCAAATTGGTTCCAAGAGGCAATTTTTTCTAGAAATATGAGCAATCCTGTTAGCTAAAATTTGAGAGATGATTTTTTAAATAGTGTTAATTAGAGAAATAGGTCTGAAAATTTGAATTTTTAAATCATTATCCACCTTGGGAATAAGGGAGATAAATTGATCATCAATCCCGTAAGGGAGGTATCCATTAGAAAAAAAGGATTTAACAAGTTTAAAAAAATAATATTTGACAATATCCCAATAGTGTTGAAAAAATGCAATAGTGAAACAATCAAGAATAGGGGTACTATTATTTTTTAAGATAAATATAGAATCTTTAATCTAATTCTCTATAGGAACTCTAGTTAGGAGAATTTTTTCATTGTCTCCCACTATGCTATGAATTATGTCCGAATTTATATCTTAATTAAGATTAGGACCATTAAAGATATCAGTAAAGTATGAGACAAAATGATTAACCAGAACTTCTCATTATAAATGTTGTTATCCACATATTTAAGGAATGTTAGGAGTCTACAATATTTCCTATCTATTTATAGAGATTTTTAGAATTTAGTATTTCTATCACCATCTTTGAGCCAGTTAATTTTAAAGGTCTATTTTCATAGATTATCTTTTAAAGTGAGAATAGATTTTAACTTAGTGAAAATATCAATTTCATGTTTAGGATCATTATAAAAGTAATTTATTGTAGAGTCAAATTGAATTTTATTGACTGTGTTTTCTAGGGAAGAGATTTTATTATCAGTGTGTTGAATCTTTCTTTTCACCAAGGTTTTAACTTTTGTTTTAAAAGTTTTAATTTCATAATATAAGAAAAATCATCAGTGGTAAAGTTCATATAATTCCATGTGTCCTTAACAATTTTATAATAATCAATCATAGAGGTCCAAGAATTGTTAAATCTAAAGGTAAGCATAGGTTTGGAAACTCTAGTATTAAGACTAACTAAAATAGAGTGATGATCCAAGTTTATCCTAGTTTGGGTGATGCTAGAAATAGTATCCCAATTATCTAGGGCTTGATTTTTTTGTGAAATCTCTATCAAGTTTACTATCTATAACCCTATTATCATGTCTTCTATACCAAGTATATTTGGCTCCTACTAGATTAATCTCAATAATATTTTTTCCACAGTAAAAGATTTAAATTCCTTCAAATAAATGTTAGAGGGAGAAGGACCCATTTTTTCACTAGGTCCAAGAATATCATTGAATTCTCCAAAAATGATCCAAGTTTCTTGGATATTGCTACTTAAAAAATACAGTTTTTTCCATAGATATATCCTATCTTGGTACCTATTATTTTCATAAATAAAGGTGAATATATATATATATATATGTATGTATGTATGTATATATATATATATGTATATATGTTTTGAAAAGTCATATCACATGTGAAATATTGAGTGTCAATATTAAAAACATGCACATTTCTTAAAGAAGAGTGAGTAAATATCCAAAGAGAATCCACAGAACTATTATTAGAGGTAGAACCAATAAGAATGTAACTAAATTTATCTAATCCAATAAAACTATAATCAAAATTTACTTTAGTCTTAGTGATAGAAATAAATTTATTTTGTGTGAATAATTGTATTTTTAAAGTTGTAATGGTGTTAGGGTTAGTAATACCCTGACTGTTCCAATAAAGTAAATTCATTTTGATATATGTTTGGGGTTGGGCCCCCCTCAACTTATTTTTAACTCCATGGTACTTATTCCTTGTGGATTTTCTGAGAGGTTTGATAGACTTATCCTTGCTCTTTGGGGATTCTTTATCCTGTTTGATGTTAAGAGAAATAATATTATCATGTTTACTTTCCTTGTCCTATGTTTGAGTCTTTGGATCTTTGATATTGAGCTTCACATCATCAACATCCTTATAATCTACATTTTTATCCTTGTTTGAAGATGTACAGTCCACTACCTTATCATAAATATAAACTAGGTTGTACATTGAAATTCTAGGAGGGATTTGGGGAGCCTGTGTATGAGCTGATGTACTGCTTTCTTTACATCCAACAGAGGAGTTAAAGTTAGCAGCTTCAACATTCTATTTTTCTAAAAAAAGTGAGTGTACATAATTTTTTCCAATGATGCTATTATCCTAAGGTTTTTCCCTTTGTATGAAAGGGTAAACTCATTAGTTTTCACCTATTTTTCAACCGTAGGAGCAATTTTCTTACAAGAAGTTCTCTATTTCATGATGTAGATTCATTCATATTTTGGATCAGAAGTAGTAATAGCAGGTTGAAACTTTTCTTCCTTATCCTTTGAGTTATTTTACTTAGTTTGAATAAAAGTGTTGGGGGTATTGATATTAACAATATTCCTTGATATTGAATCAAGACTACCCTCATAGGTGGTTCTATACCTTTTTTCATAGTGTAAAGAGGCCACATTTTCAGTTGCCTGTGTAGAGTCCTTATTCACTAATATTTGTGGAGGGTTTTCCAAAACATAAGCTTGAGCAACATTCAATTAATCCATTTTATCCTCTCTATATGACAAGGATCCTTAAATATATAGTTACTATTGAGTTTGTTTGGAAATATTCATGAAAATACTATCAATTTCATCCATAATAAATTTCTATTCAATTTGAATATATTCTTCTTCAGCCAAATTAGCCTCGGGTCTACTCGGAGCATCCTTTGAGGGATTCAGGTCACCAATATTTCATTTTATTTTTATAGGGATCAGTTTTATCCAAGATACACCCTTTATCTTTCTTGTTTCTTTTGACTTCAGTCCGTTCCATATCAGTTGCTTGTGTAGCTTTCTTTTTAACCACTCTACAATTCATAAGGGAGTGTCTAATAATCTTCCATAATTCACAGAAGGGGGTATTTCATTCATATTAAATTTTAACATTTGTATGATAGTCCTTATCATTAATTCTAATGACATGTGGTAACTTCGAGTCTAAATCCACCTCTAACATTACTCTTGCATTCAGTCCTAATTGCCCATTCAGTGTACGTTGATCAATTCTAAGGGGGGCACCAATGCAGGAGGTAATATCATTCAAGATATTCAGGTTCTATAAAACCTAGTTGAGTCCTTGAAATCTAATCTAAATTTTTTCCATTGAGTTCCTATTTGTGTAATGGTTTAAGGAAACATCCCATTCATATAAATGAAAAAAACCAGGCTTTAGTTGAATGTTTCCCATTTTCTATAAAATGTCTAAGTCTTCTTATGAATTCAGAATAATATGGAAGTATCCTTTTCTAATTGGAACAATTTTCCAATTTTATTTTCCCCAATAATGGGAAATGTGAGGTTTAAGGTTAGGTTCTATCCATAGTTTATCTTTTTTTAGATATGTAATGTCCTCGAAGATAGAAAACTTACACATATTTAATCTCTGTTGAAGGGCTTCAAGATCCATGTAAACGGAGAATCCTCTATCATCTAACTTTTTGAACATGGGTGCCTTGGTTAAGGTAGGTTTGTGAAGATATAAACCCTTAATCACTTTAACAAAGGACTTCCCTTTAATAATTCCATTCTAAGCTCGATTAGATATATCATCGGTAGGAGATTTTTCTTCCTTTACACCGGGTTCAAAGGAGCACTCCCATTGTGGATCGAATGAGGCCATGACTAGAAAAATAAATCAAGCCAGAGGATAGTGATCACAAATATTGAGTGAGGTTAAAGATTTCACGGTGACCATTTTCCGAGTCCATCGGAGAGTCGTCATCTCTCTATCCCTTAACTCTATATTTACCCATTTCACCTCTTGAGAAAAATACCGTTTTTATTTTGAAAAATCAATTTTAAAAACATAAAATTTCCAGAATATTAAGAAAATAAATTTATCTAAATAGAAACTTTTAAATGTTTAAATAAATTGTTAAAGTAATGAGTGGTCATGATGGTGGGAAATTTTTTATATACTGAGTATGTCAAAATCATATATCCATTTCACATTTTTAGTAAAAAGTCCAAAGTACCTTTTTCAAGAAATGAAAAGAAGATTATTTTTAAACCATTTTGTAAAAAGTAAAACATGGGTAAAAATTTAATTAATAAATCATTCTATAATATTAAAAATATTTTTTAAAATATTTCCAGTAAAATGTGGATATGAAATAAAAATCATTTTTAGCTAAAAAAGATATAAATCTGGCCTTTCTTAAAAACATTGTCTCAATCATTTAAAGTTCCAAAGAGAATAAAATTGTAATATTATATTAAAATATCAATAATAACTCTAGGAGAATAAAATTAAATTGGTTTATCAAAAAATTAATCAATAATTTCTTACAATAGAAATTCAATCATAAACAATCCTGATTAAAATGAGATTGAAGCATAAACCCTTACTACTTTGGTAAATTTTGAATTATAATCCTCATTAAGGAAATAACTTCAAATTAAAAATAAAATACCATTAATATAAATATATTAATGATAAAACATAAAAAATGGGTATTATATAAACCTCATAAAAATAAATATGTGTGTAATACCAAATATGTCACAATAGAGTGGAAATTGAGTCCAAGTTGCTTACAAAGATCATACTGTTAAAATGAGAATTAATCAGTGGATTCATTATGTGTTTCAAATATAAATCCATATAAAAAAATTTTAAATACGACATAAAATAATCGAAATATTTTACACACATAATCTTATAATATCAAATACAAGGAAGAAGTAATATAACCCAATGAAAAGAAATTATGTTATAAAACATCTTACCACTTGGTAAATTTCTAATAAAATCTCCTTGGATGTATTAAAAGAAATTTTGACTTAAAATACCATGAAATATTAATTATTAATTATATAATATGTAAATGTAGAATTATATATACCCTATAAAATAAATTAGGTGGTTAATATTAAAATATGCCTCAATGAAGAGAAATTGAGATGAAATCCCTTACCGTTGGTCTGAATCATCATATACTTTCTTTTTCTTCCTAAATAATAAGATTATTTGAATTCTTTTCTTTATTATAATTTTTTTTTCATTTTTATTATTCCTTTCATTTTATTTATTACTTTTTTATATTTAATTACTTAATTTATTAAGTTCTCACCGGACGTTTTGATGATATTTGATTCATACGTCCAAATTGACTTTGGTTGTTTGACTTTAGTAAAAATATGTAATTGTTACATAATATCCAAAAAAAATCATTAATTAATTATAGTTTATATACATAAAATATAATTTTAAAATAAACCATGAAATATGGTTATGAGAATTAACTATGTTATAATCATGGTGATGGTAGGTTGTACGTACGCATGAATAACATTTCCATTTTTCAACGATCATAATGGAAAGATGTTAAGTTTTATTTATAACTAAAAATATATAATTATTTCTTAAATATCATATTATTTATTTGAATATAATTATATATACCATCCATGTGATGAGGTAATGAAAAACTAATCACATCACTTGGTGAAGGTGGTAATCCACACGTATGCATGAGCGACGTTATCAACTTTCAAAGAATGGTTAGGTTAGAAATATATGATATATTGATATTATATAATGATAAATAATTCATGAATATCATATATAAACATTAATTCCATCATTAAAACCATTTTTGATTTGTGGTGATGGAAATTAAATTACATTGATTCTTGATGTGGTAGTCCGCTGTACACATGAATAGAAGTTTCATTTCCCATTTAATGAAATATGACATAGATATAGTGTCATGAACTAGGATGGGTCTCCATCCGACCTGGTGCCCAATCCGGTCTACAAAAAAACCTGAGGGGCATTCCCGATCCCCATGGGCTGGCACAAGTACCCGGGTATCAAAAAAATGGGAATGATTTACCCGAAATAGTCAACACAAAACAAACAACAGGATGAATAAACTAAAACTAGAAATAGACAAAAAAAATGGGACCTTAGAGCATTTCATATTTAAATATTTATAACTTGAACTAACATCCAAAAAGAAACGACAACAAAGGAAAACTAAAAATCCAACTCAAACCTCCAAGTAACAAGAGAGGCCACATCCCTAGGCCACCAAAGCCAACATGCACGAGAAGACCATCAGCAACTTGAACCACCATCACTAAGCATGATTCCTCAACATGGGATACACAAAGAACAAGGTATACATACACAAAAGGTTGTATGTAGGGTTTGATCCAAGATCCCATTATGATACCACCTAATAAAAATGTTTCATTCCACAACATCAAATGGATAATTTAACAAGCTTATTCAAATACATACTTTTAAAATATTGTTAAAGAAAACATTTCCAGGATAAAATTAAAAAAGGAAAACAATGTTTAGAGAAAAACCATTTCAAAAATACTACATTAAAGTGGATGAGAAAATACATAAAGAAGACACACACACTCTAGTGGTCCTCCGTATGCCGCCAAAGGGCACCACATCAGGAATAGTAGAGCACTGTGGGTGAATCCCCTAAGGTAGCTAGATTATCATGAACGAGACACTATTAGGAAACACATCCATAACCTAGTGGTCTCCAATCATCACAAAAGTTTAGTTAGTGTTGTAATGTCAATCCTGCGAGACAAAAATGGGATGAACCACTTACATGTTATCTGGAATACTAGTCCTAATCCAACCCACCTAGGTACCCAGGGTTCCCTTTTTTGTTCTCAATCAAGTTCCACTTTCACATAGTATATTAATTTCATATATCACAAACCAAATAAGACATTACACACAAAATTCACCACTTGCATACCCAGAAACCATTTTAAAAACACACACACACCAAAACCATTTCACGCCATAATTTTCATCACATGCATGACTTGATAAATTTTTTAAACAATTCAAAGAACATTTCTAAATATCACATCAAGGGTTTTCAAATAAAGATTTCACTTCAAAATTTAATACATGTTTAACCCTATCAAACTCAACATCCACAAATTACATTTAATTAAATAAATACAATTAAATAGTTTATAAAACACTTGAAAATTTTACACAAGAGTTTACATAAAAAACAAACTTGATCTCATATAAAAAACACCACTTTAAAACTGAATACACAACACAATCATACCAAAACATGTTTTCTATTTCTCAAACTATTTACAATTTAAATTCAAAAGTGCGCAATAAGTTTAACATGCCAAATTAATATATTATTCCTTTAAACTACATTTTTAATACACTCTCACCTTAAGTGATTTAGAAAATATTTTCTACTTTAAAAATAATTTAATAATCCATTATAAAAGTTTATAAAACAATTTCCCTAAAAAAATCAATGATTTTACACCAAAAGTGCACTTGAATCCCTCTTTAAAAATTGACCACACATCCTAACCATATAAAATCATTTTCCCACCCTCAAAACATTTTAAATAAACCATTTAGTAATTTATAAAACACCCTAAAACCATTTACACAATTAAATATAACAATTCATATAAAGGAACTAGTTTCAAACAAAATTTGGATCATATTTTTTTCTAAAAAGACATTAAAATTACTCAAAATATTAATTAAACACTTCCGAGAATTTATACAATAACACACATATAAATGAAAAGACTATATTATTCATAAAATAAAAATTTCATCAAATAAGCATGCCAAAACATTCTAAAACATAGTTCACATTATGAATTTAAAGTATAGAACATGTTAAAATTTACTAAACAAACAAATTAAATTACCTAAAAATTTAAAGGGCATGAAACCACCTACCTCACTTGGTGAAACTTCCAAAAAATGAGGTAAAATAATATTTTTACCACATTCGCACCACAAGGAACCAAGTGCGAACCCAAATTCAAGAACTCGATCCAAAAATACCCCATATTAAAACCCTAATTTAACACCCTAACTGATGGAGTCCTAAAACCCAAAATAAAAAATAATGAAAACCCTAAAGAGGGGGAAGAAGGGTCTACCTAAGGGGGAAGAGAGCAGCGGCGCTACAGGATCTCGACCAGGAGGTCTGATCGTCGGAAGTAGACCAGTTAGCAAGGGGGTTATGAGTCACGCTAAGGGGGGTTCGGTAGGGGTGATGCGCAGATGGTTGAACAAGTTAGGGAGGAGTGAGGTCACGGATGCAAAGGTCATGATGACAACGATGGGTAGTAGGATGATGGGAGGCCAGGAGGTGGCACGACAGGAGGTTGGGAGGTGGTATTAGGTGGCGTGAAAGGCTGGTGTGGAGGGAGGCATAGTGCCAAGAAGGTGGAGGGGGAGCTGGTAACCCTAAAAAACATCCTTAATAATTATAATAATTATTATTATAATAATAATACATACATACATACATACATACATTCATACATACAATTTCTTATTATCATTAAAGAAAATAATTCCTTAACTTTATTTTATTATTATTTTTTTGAAGCGTCGGGCGACCATGCGGTTACCCCACATGGCCTATAAAAATTTTAATAGGATGATAATAATAATAATAACTTAATAAACTTTTTATCTTTAATAGTAGTAATAATAATAATAATATCCTCAAATATAATATTATTATTATCCCCATTAGAATAACTCATTAAAGTTAATTGCACTTTTTTATTTTATTTTATTTTCATTTTATCACTTACATAATTTTATTTCTTTATTATTAATTCATTTTTTTAATTAATTGAACATCAGCTAGTCACACTATGGCCTATGTGAAGTCGTGTGGTTTCAAAATCATGCTTTTCCTGAGCGTCGGACGTTGTCAAGCCGCGAAAACTCATTTATCGACAAAAACCCAAAATTCAACAGAGACTCATATCGCACCTCAACAGAATATTTTAAATCCAAATAAAATAATAAAGTGATAATGACATAGTATAATATTAAAAATAATATTAATTATTATAATATTAATAAAAACCTAATAAAATTTATATTATTAACGCTATAGATAATAATAATATTATTATCAAATGATATTATTGTTATTATCATTAAAATAGTCCCTTGAATTTTATTACACCTCTTATTTTTATTTTATTCTCATTTTATTATTCATTAAATTTTATTCATCTATCTTTAACATTAGTAAGGTCATGTGGTGAACAGGGTGAGGTTGTGCGCTGACCCAGGCGAGGCTGTGCGGCTTCGACCATGGGGCGCTGGATTCATCCAAGGGAAAAACATTTTTTTTAAAGAAGAACTTAAAAAATAATGTTATGCTTCAACCCGAACTACCTGATGACATGAAAATTAATAAAGTAAATAATTTGAAAGTGATAGGTGTGACAATTATCCCCACCATAGTGATTTCCATCCCCAAAAAGCCACTAATAAGGATGAAAATCCAAAGTAGAAGTCGATACCACCTTAAGTTTCAAAGCGGATCCCTACCAAAAACAAGTTAAAAGAGGAAAACACACCATGCTCAGAGAAATTGACCTAAATGACAACCTCAATAAACCCATAAAAAGACTTCCAGCTAGGTGTAACCCACCCCCAAAGAGCTAGGACACCTTAAGTTGATTGATCAAATAAAGGAACTCTCACACCCATGTAAACCAACTTCACAAAACGGAACACCTCAAGCAAAGATAAACGGTAACCACGCCATTTGGGGAAACCTGACGGGGCTCCCCACTATTAGAAACATACCAGTGTTCAAGAAGAGACTATAAAATTGATACGGGGGGCCCAAGAAGACTCCCCGCCATTATGAAAAATTACAACACTAATTCATTCTAGTGACATCTGAGCGAGACCCACTGTGGGTCTCCCCATCACTAGAACTGACGAAAGATACAAAAATTTCAAAAATTTCCCTACAGTGACCAAACACCCCACCACAAGGGGCGGGGAGGGTAAGGCCCAACTACCAGGGTGTGAAAACCCCTGCTAAATACAAACCAACATCTTCACATCCCTGGATAAGCACTAATAAAAATTTAGGTCAGTTTTCCCTAGTGGACCCCATAAGGTCAAATAAAAGAGATTACATCTGGTGGGACTCATCCATTGAGACTTTAAGGTATGAGATGACCATGCCTCCTCATAGTCATAGGAAACCTCACGCACCGAAATGGGTCATTCGGAATGGAACAACTACAAGAAACAATTTAAACTGCCTTCACCTTCAACACCGATGACAGAAATAAGAATGGGGTCCCATAAACCCCTGGGATTCCTGACCATGCACCAGCTTCACTCTAAGGCCTACGGCTAGAGCTCAGATGATTGAAGCATCTCCTGTCTTGCAGTCAAGCTGTAGAAACCCTAAACGGGACATCTTTTCCGGGTGTCACTAGCTACTTCACCACAACTGAGACAACACCAATAGACACAACACACCTCGACATCTAACTACTCTCTCATGGAACATCCACCAAAACAAGGATTATCAAAGGATTCTAAAAAATCCACCCTTTCTCTTCAAAGAGGAATCACACTGCAAGATCTCACCAAACATGACCCTTGCGGCCGATGAAAGCACTTCAATCCTTTCAAGACATCGGTCATCATTGATAACTCTAAACCGCCTTTACCCTTCCCTGCTAGAATTCCTTCCACCATTTCCAGGGCGACCTTCAAACACAATAATGTAAAACTTCATACATGACAACTCAAAAAACTCAAAGAAACCAAAAATCCCTTCAACTCCCCTCGCATCTTTCATCCTGCTGCAAGATGATCCTCTTAACCAAAAAGGAGAAAGGGATAGACTTAGCACTATCACTCAAAAGGGAGATTCCTTACTTTAATCAACCGGAGGGTCGGCCAACGGAGAATTTCCTATGGTCACACTTCAATTTCATGTTAATGATTTTTTAGGGGGCTTAAACTAGTTAATAAAGGAAACCATGGGCCCAATCAAACTGGTCCAATGGTGAACACATACCACAAGTGAACACTAAACATGTAGGGGGAACAACAACAAGGTCTCCCCAAAGCACTACTCAAAAGAAACCACTAACCACATTCTTTCACACCAACTCACCAATAAAAATTCAAACTCAAGACACAAATCATCCAAAAAGGATTTTCGGCTCAAAACACCTCACATCTAACATTTCCAAAATACAAGGACACACCACACAATCACCGGTTATTAAAACACAAAATTTTCCTTTAACAAAATTTTTTTAAAATAAATGAAGCTGGTGAGTTACACAAACACCAATGGGTTCCCATGGGCCTCACACATGCATGTTCCCATGCCACACTATCACCCACCTCATGTTCATACAAGCACTCATCTGCTCGCACCATTAATAATATCTATTTCCATATATACCTAAGCATGTGGATGCTTATGAGAACACCAAGGATCAAAACTAGATCTTTCCATTTTTCAAATCCAAAACACTCAACCCACACTTTTCAAACCTTAAACATCAGTTTCTTTTTAAAGAAATTCATTTCAAAACATTTTCCAAGACCATATCATTTTTTCTTAAAAACCAGATTTCCATGATTCCAAAACAAAGAGACAATGACGATGCAAGAGGAAACTAGTGTTAGTGGGTGACTATGAAATATGGTTAGTGGCCATACGCCAATAACACCACCTCCATGGAGAGTATTCTAGGACAACATCCCCGAATCCACATGGATTACTAGGACTTGTGAGCTCACTGAGACCACTAAACCTACTCACTTTTCATTTCCCCTAAACAAGATTAACCACAAGGACGAAAGACTCATACAAACGTCAACTTACACAGGTAACTCAAGTCCAGCCATAAGTTGTGATGTCTAAGTACCTTTCTTGTAGATAGAACATCATGTTATGACACCCTTAACTTTGTTCTAACTAGACTCTATCCCAAAATAACATGACCCAAGAGAGAATACATTTTCTAATACCATTTTTTCATCAACCAGTCTGAGTCACCATCCGACCCAGTCTGCCGAAAAACTCTAGTGGCATTCACGATCCCAACGGGCTGTCCCAAGTTCCCAAGTATCAAAAATAACATATGAGAATGATTTAACTGAAATAGTAAACACAAAACAAACCAAAAGATAAATAAACTAAAACTTGAAACATACAACGAAATGGGACCTTAACGCATTTCAGATTTAAAGATTTATAACTTGGACTAACATCCAATAAGAAATGACAAAAAATGAAAACTAAAACACCAAATCAAACCTCCAAGAAAAAATCTAGGCCACATCCCTAGGCCACCAACACCATCCTCCATGAGAAGACCATCAGAAACCCTAACTATTATCACTAAGCACGATGCCTCAACCTGGGATACACAATGAACAAGGTATAAATACACCTAAGGATGCATGTAGAGTGTGATCCAAGAGAACAGTAAGATTCTACCCAATAAAAAGGTTCCATGCCACAACATCAAACTGATAATTTAACATTCTTATTCAAATTCATACTTTTAAAATACTATTAAAGAAAACATTTTCAAGCTAAAGGTAAAAAAGGATAATAATTTTTGAAGAATTTTTTTTTCACAAATACTACTTTAAAGTGGATGAGAAAATACATCAAGAAGACACACACACTCTAGTGGTCCTCCATATACTGCCGAAGGGAACCACGTCATGAATAGTAGATCACTACGGGTGAATCCCATAAGGTATATAGTATGCATGGGATGCTAGATACATCATACCTCGATGTAAACGTGTCATAGAAACCACAATGATCTATTTTCTCATGTACGAGCCACTAGTAGGGTAGCACAACCATAACCTGGTGGTCTCCAATCATCACAAAAGATTAGTTTGTAAAGACCTGGATTTTCCATGTAAATTTTTTAACTATATGGAATTATTACGAGTCTATGAAAATTGAAGGCGGGTGATTCCAAGGCCTGATGTGCCCAGAATGAATTTATAAACTTTTTTTAAGGTACATTTAGTAAATGAGTGAGTGTAATTTTATAACATTTTAACCGGTGCTCGGATTAAAAATTCGAGGGCACCGTTGAATCCTAAAAGCCACGATTCACTTAAGGGGGACCTTACTTTGACTGTAGTAGGTCTGGAGAAAAAGTTATGTTTTGTGACTTTTTAAAATAAATAAAATAAAATTATTTCATTATTTTATTTTCATTCTTATCCTCCAATGGACAAGTGGAGTGTGGAGCCAGCGATGTTTCAGGCCATTAAATGGCTTGACCCTTCAATATAAGTAACATCAACATTGATGATTTAGGAATCTTCCTAATTAATGAGCCACCATTAATTCCAAATGTAGTTACTTACCCTCCACCTCTCTTATTTATATAGATATTAGGGAGGGGTATTGGAACAGATTTTCCAAGCAACAAAGTGCGGACCAAGTGCTGAGACGCCAAACGCTTGGAGGACGAAGCCAGTTCTGGTAGGCGGTGACAAGAGACACCAAAACCTCGAACCGAAGATCGACTATAGAGCAACATAGTTGGAGGCTAGTTGTGGAGGACAGTGAACACTGACCCCCTTCCTCAAGCGTGGAGGCTCTCTAACAACCTCAAGTAGGGGTTTGATTCTTGTTTTAAATTCATGTGAATTTATTTAACCCCTTTATCCTCCCTATTGTTTACGAGCTAACGTAGAGGGTGTGGGACTAACAAACCCATCCCAAACCCTGAGATACTTTTCTACCCTTGTACCCTCTGTGGAATACCATCAGCACGACAACACTAACTTGCTACGAAGGAGGCGGCACGCCGATTCATGCCGTAAGAGGTGGTCGCAGCACAAAGCCACGACGGTCATCGGAGCGGTCGACAACGACCGACCATAGAGGAGGTAAGGTGTGTCGTCACATGCCACCGGTGAGCAAGAGGTAGTGGCTCGTCAACCATAGCAGTGAAAGAAGGCGGTCGGCACATCGGTAGGCCACAGAAGGGGAGGCAGCGCGACCAATGGGCCTCCAGCGAGCGAAAAGGCTGCGCGACCAGCGCGCCACCGGCGAGCAGAAAGGCAGCGCGACCAGCGTGCCGCCGGAGAGAGGAAAGGAGGTGTGACTAGCACACTTCCGGTGAGTAGAGGGCCACAACTGAAGCCATAGTATAGGTAGAACCCGTGCCTCCGGTAGGTTCTGCGGCAACCGGGCGATGGCTACGTGGTGCCACCATTTCACAAAACTAAATGGCCTCCAGGACGTTTGGGATACCGGAGGGAAACATCCCCCCCTTGCCATCTCGGGTGGACCATGGCCATGTCACCTGCCCAGAGGTTTGCACATTCGCAGCCAGGCCGCCTGCCCAGCGAGCCACGCTTTACGCGGCCGGGCTGCCTACCCAACGGGCCACGCGCCTAGTGGGTCACACCCCATTTCAGTCCGGGCTAGACCACAGACCGAACGGGCCAAGACTACCATGGCCCCACCCATATGGGTCAAACCCGGACTGGGTCGGGTTGTCCTGAACTGATTCGGGTTGGCCCAGACCGGGTCGGGCTGGGTCAGACTAGACACGGGCCCAACCGGACCCAGAAACACTTAAAAGGTCATATCTTGAGAACCAAACGTTCATTTGATGAACCATCTGCAGTGTTAGGACCCTTGGAGAAATACTGTCCTTTTGGTATACTCCACTTTATTTTTAGTGAATGTTGGAGTACGACTGGATTGGATCGAGCATGAATCTAGCTGGGCCCCTTGAACTAAAATTATTATAACTCAAAGACTGAACGTCTGATTGACGCACCATATATCACATTGGAACCATTACGATATGGTAGTCTTTTGTGTTACTCCTTTTTGGAGATTAGTGGTGTTTGAGGTATGACTGATATCTCAAGGGTCATATTATATGGAACTTGAGTGCATTGGGTGTGAGGAATCCTGTGGCTAGCTATAACGTGAAGAAAGAACATCGATCCTGTGTGGGTCAGCAACTATCAGATCCTGTGCATGTCAGTGCTCAGCAATCTTGTGTAGGTCAGTGCATATCGATCCAATGTGGGTCAAATCTTGTGTGGATTAGCTCTAATTAATCCAGTGTGGGTCAGCGCATAACAATCTTATGTGGGTCAGTGGGGGTTAGTTACCTATCGATCCTGTGTGGGTCAGATCTTGTGTGGGTCAGCGGGGGTTAGTTATCTATCGATCGTGTGTGGGTCAGAAGAAGTTCTACTTAAGAGACTAAGATGATATTGCCTTATGACTAATCAATTGTACTTATTTACTTAAGTTATACCTTTGTGTGTGAGATGATTCTTTTGCCTTTGTGGTATTATCTTCATAGTGTTACTTGTGTGGTACTTCTGTCTTCATGGTGTTACCTGTGTGGTACTTCTATCTTCGTGGTGTTACATGTGTGGTACTTCTTGCTTCATGGTGTTACCTGTGTGGTGCTTCTACCTTATGGTGATCCCTTTGTGGTGTTACCTGTGTGGTACCTCTATCTTAGTGGTGTTACTAGTGTGATATTTCTACCTTCATGGTGTTACCTTTGTGGTATTCTTACCTCATGTAAGAGATGATTATATCATGACAACTTAGGTATATGTATGGGCATATACCTAAGTGAAGTTTAAGTCTTTCTTTGTGGTATTTCATTTGTGGAACTCTAGGAGACCTACAGGGTCTTGGGGTCCCTACTGAGTATAGTTATACTCACCCTTTCACGAGCTACGCCCACACATTGTTATGTCTTGTGCAGATGACGGACAAAATTGATCGAGGCTAAGGGATACAGGACTAGACAGTGCCCGGAGGTGGACCATTTGGCATGACATAACACAAAGACTACTATTCATGAGTTGTACCTACCCTTCAGGTAGGATCCTCAATGGATGATTTAGAAGCTGTGTGTAATTTTCAGTTGTATTAGTATTTTTTAGTTGCACACGTACTTCCAGTTGGGATTGTGTTATGACCCCTTTACTTCTAGTACACTTTTACTATAGTAGTTTACTTTTTGGTTGCTTCTTGTTATGTTCTTGGACTGTGTGTATGTACAAGTTAAAAGGAAATGCCTTCCCATAATAGTAATATGTCTTTACGGTGCTAGTCTCCAGCTCCTGGCCTATGGAAGTCGGGCTTGGGGTAGTCACGACACAGGCCCCGAGGGACGAGACATGACAAAGTGGTATCAGAGGAGTCGATTATACCAAAAAACTAGGACTATGATCTTTTCAGTGTGGAAATATTGTTATGTGTTATGAGTGTGGTTTGCAGTTTGGGGAATCCAGTGTTGGTGCGATATCCAACATATCCGTACACCAGGACCCTGAATTCTGACTTTCGACTCAGCGCACGAAAACACAGATTGCGTGTGTTTTGAAAAGTTTTATTTTGATCTCTTGAGTCAGGTCACCGGGTATAACTTATTGATTGTGGCACACCTGTCTTCTTTTAGGATTCCACAATGTAGTCATCTAGCCAGTATTCTTGAGAGAGTACGTGACGACTGCCCACCGAGCGATGATTCCTCAGTGCAGGGCCCTCTTACAGCGTTATCTCCTTCGGGTGGTGTACCAGAAGCACCACTAATCGTTGGGAAGCCTTTGAAACTAGCCCAACCATCAGAGGATGCATGCCGATTAAGCATGTTGCACGAGTTTCATCAGCATAGGCCTCTGAGGTTCTAAGGTGAGATGGACCCGCATGCGATTGAAGACTGGCTGGAGGATGTAGTTAGAGTTTTTTGCCTGGTTGAAACACTAGCTGACCTTATGGTGATCCTAGCAGCCACTCTTTTTCAGGCTGCGACAGGGATATGGTGGAGCTTGATGCTCCAGATATAATATGAGGTAACCCTCATATGGGCATACTTCAAGAGATTTTTCATCAAAGAGTTCATCCCATCGACCTTACACTCTGTGCGTATACAAGAGTTGTTGCACCTACAGCAGGGTAGTATGACCATGAACCAGTACTCGGTGAGGTTCGTTGATCTCTTCCACTACTCCACCGACATGGTACAAGAACCCTTATTCAAGGCATAGACCTTTGAGTAGGGTATCCGACAAGATATCAGAGCATCGATGATATCGCTCAACATACTGACTCAGATTGGGGTGCTAGAGTGAGTGCTTTTGGTGGAGAGATTCCTAGCTGAGCAGGAACTAACAGAGATATCCACCACAGAACGTCAGGTATCATAGTCATCAACATCAAGTAGTAGGCAGATGACATAGGGGACCAACTAGGCCAAGACTTCGGTTGGAAGTACTCGTGATACAGGTTCGGTGGTGTGGGGCACATAGGATAGAGGAGGACAGCTGAGGAAAAGATTGTGTTACATGTGCGGTGGACAGGGTCACATCGCTCACAACAGCTCGATCCGTCATACGGACGACTAGTAGATGGTCGAGGGACCGCTAAGGAAGAGGAAAAAATTCAATCATGGAGGTCTGTAGGCAACATGAAGATGTGGAAGAGGATATGGTCGTGTAGCAGGTGGTGGGCGGTGATTCGAGGTTATACCTCCACCTCCCAGTGGTCCACCCCGACCACAGGGAGCAGGAGGACAGGGACGAGCTCAACTCCAGGAAGCTGAGGCCTATGACCACGAAACTCCGGAGATTATTTAAGGTGAGATTTGTGTCTACTCCACCTTAGCTGAAGTACTTATAGACATAGGTTTCAATCACTCTTTTATTTCCATGACCCTCATTCAGAGCTCGAAGATTTGGGTGGAGCCGTTGGCTCGATCCCTATGGCTAGAGACTCCTATCAGAGAGTATTTGATGATTACACACTGGTGCCAGCAGTGTGAGATTACTCCAGGAGAAGAGAGCTTCGGTTGAGATCTTATAGTAGTGGAGTCGAGGCCTTACGACATTATCTTGTGTATGGACTGGTTATCCACAGTCTATGCTCAGATCGACTATATTAGGAACAATGTGCGGTGTGTTCGTGAGGATGGGACTATATTTTCCTTCACCGGATAGAAGGGAACCTTTGCAGCATAGGATGGACTTACCTAGAGGAGGGTGCATCTAATCATACACTAGTTGGCTAGCCTTACCCTTAGAGTAGTAGATGTTGAGAGTCTGATCTATCCTGTAGTGGTGGACCAGTATGTCGATGTCTTTCCTAATGATGTTTTGGGACTACCTCCACACTGAGAGGTAAAATTTTAAATTGACCTGTACCCCAGGATGTCACCGATTTAAATCCTCAAGATTCCATGGTACATTTCCCTTTGAATAATTCAATAGCTTGCATTGTACGCAACTTTGAGATTCTTACACACCACAAACAATCAAACAAGCCATTATGAATAGTAATATCCACTTTTTTATATTTTATATTTTTTTTTTCAAAATGGACTTCATTTTGGTATTTTTAATATCAAAATTATCTTAGGGTGATTTTTTTTTACTCTTCTGAAAACATTTAATTTTTGATTAATAGTGAAAAATACTAAATTTTAATTAAAAACAACTTTTTTAATCGAAATAATTTAGTGTTAAATTATATATTTGAATGATTTTTAAAAATAATTAGATTATATTTTTATCATTTAATATAATTTAGGTCATTATATTTAACTTCACATTTAAACTGGACAAAAACAAGTGTCAATATTTTGATAGTTATTATTTCTTAAAAATACACTTCTTATTTTGACAACAGGAATTAATTTTAAATTAAATTCTGCCACTTCTGTGTTTTGAGTTCAGAAAATTGAATTCTATATTTGGAAACAGGAGGTCCAAATATTGTAAATAGGTTACTTTTATTTTTAGACATTATGAATAATTGCTTCGTTAAATATTTTATTTATCATGGTTAAAAGGGTAAATCCGGTAAATAAGGGTAAAAAATAATATTATAATAATATTAAATTACCCTAACACATGTTATAACCCTATTTACTAATAAATTTCCAACCATGGAAATCCTTGGGTCGATTTTGGGACCCCATGGAGCAACTTCAGAGTGATAATGGCACTTTATATTAATTAATTTAAAGTAAAGACCAAAATGACATAAACATATATATTTTAGTAAAACAATTTTTACATGGGGTTATATAAGTTATCTCTTAAACTATAAATATTAATTTGGAATCTAAAACTATGTCCTAAATTATGGTAATTTTTATAATTTTTATACATCAAATAAATAAAATTATTTGTGACACAATAATGATGCAGTGTTTACCTCATTAATGAATGACATAAATAAATGAGATTATAAAAATTAAAAAAATATCCAAAACCTATCCAATTATTATTGGATGATTTTATTTCGAACATGATTCATCTTATATTTGAATTAAATGAGTTTTTTACCTTTAGAAACCTAAAATCATTATATAATAAAATAATATTTTCAATCATTCCTAAAGAGACTCTCCTCCCCCTTATAAAAAACCCTCACCACTAACCCATTTCTCACACCTCTAAAGCCCCTTGGATCATCCAACATATACCCAATTAAGCTCCCTACATCCCTCTCTTCTTCCTAGAAGCCTTGAATTAATCAGAAGGCACTTAAAGGAAGCCTTTTTGTTCAAACCAAAGGGAGCTACTCGATTTAATGGTAACATCTCCTCTTAAGTTCTTTTCTTTTATTTTACTTCTATAACCCCCTAAACTCTCTTTATTCCTTTATTTTATAACAAAACCAGTTCCTAAATATACGAGGTTGTTTTTATGAGAATTATTTGAACTAAACTTACACACACCTCCATCTAATGGATATAAAACATAATGTTTCTGTGGACGGTGAACTACTACCTCACGAAACTATGATTGTTCAATATTCTACTACAACCTCTTATGGTGGCCATTATTATGGAACTATAATTATATATGATATTTATGATATTTATTTTATCTATAATCTTTTATAATCTTATTTTTTAGCATACCTTTATTCTTTTCATTGAGGAAGTGCGGATTACCACCCCCTCAAAGTGAAATGACTCGTCCATACCATACATGGAATGTATAAAGGATGGTGTTAATGAAATTACATAACATATGTAAAATATTATTTTATAATATAATAATAATATACCTATGTATCATTTTTTTTTCCTTCCTTTTAATATAAAAAATATTAAATGTAAGTAGCGTTCGTGCGTACGAACGGATTACCGTCTCCACGAACGCGATGATATTCATTCCCCATTATAACCATTCAAGAATAATTTTAATTTTATTATTAAAAATAATATTTAAGAACATAATATAATTCTAGATATGCATCAAATACATCCAATCCATAACAAACATGACTTACATAACAAAACATATAAAGGAAAACGAATCAGTTAACTCCCGAAACAATGATACTACTAAAATATTATTAACAATGAAATATTACGATATCATATATGATATCATATTTATGTATGTAGTTATTGTATAATTAAATAAAAATGATTTAACTATTATACAAGAGGTTGACATACCCTCGACCAAGGAAAAGTACAAGGAAAGGTTTAATTTCACATTATCTTTATTATCCGAGGTTATTTTTACATAAGTATCTACTGGGACTTCTTTATCATACACATTCATGTTTCTTAAAAATGCATTTCTAAACATTTTTACTATTTACTAGAATATGGGTTAAAGTCATTTATACCCTTGTTTTAATTTTTATAAAATGTTTTGAAAGGAATCTTTCTGTAGTTTTCCAAATAGTGTACTTTATGAACTTTTTGACAAATTAAGGTAAAAATGTTTTTTTAACTTATACGGTGGTTGTGGTTATTCTCCGCCATTTTTACACATTTTAAGCATCCCTTACAAGATTATAAAAATATTTTCAAAAGAAATGTTTTATTTTATAATTACATGACTTTTAAATGATTTCAAAATAGAAATAGATATTCCTCTCAAATAATTTTGATTTCATCTATGTCAACATCCTTTAATGGATTTTATACTTGTTTGAAGTTGATTTATTATGATACAAATCTTCCATATTTTATTGAAGGTTTATTGATATGTTTGACTGTGGATGTGTTATTTTTAAACCATTCATTGTTTATGTTTAATGTATTAACATTTCATATGATAGTTTTAATGCGAATTTTTATGTTATGTTTCAACCTTTTAATATGAGGAATGAATTAGACTTAGTAAGTGATGGGAGGAGCCCACTATATCTCCCCAATGAATCGGTAGGTATCATGAGACAAACTAGTTTCTTGGCACAATGCCTTGAAAAAAATCTTATTTTTAGTCTTGGCACGAGGCCTTGACTATGTGGTTGTGATGTCCGACATTATGCATTCCATCCTTATGAAATTGGCTATTGATATTGAAAGTGATTTTTAGACTAGTATAATATCCATGTGAATAAGTAAATGGAATTATTTGATTCATATATTCCATATTTTTCTGAAGTTTAAGTTTAAAAGTCTCATCTTTTAGTCTTATACATTTCCTTAAATGTTTATGCATATTTATGAAGTTTCCACTATATTGTTATCCTTAATGAGCATCTAAGCTCACCCCTTTTTATGTTTCATTTTTCCTTGGATGTGAATAAGTATTTTATGTTTGACCTACAGGGATAAGCTATGGGATATAAGTGTGTTCAATGGGGAAAAAATGTTGTGGTTGTTTTTATCTCTTGATGTAATGTAAAACTTATGTATGTATCTATCACTTCTAAGGATACTAAACTAATCGGTCTATAGGGACATGATTACATGTATCATGATAGTGTTATGTAATAATGTACCAACTCTGGGTAACTGGGGTCATGGCATTACAGTTGGTATTAGAGGATGTTTAGTAAAAACCTTGGAAGCTAGATTTAGAAATACTTTGATTAGAGAAAATTACCCTAAGATAAACTTTGAGGATTAGTATAGAATAACTTCCTAGAATTTTGGTAATGTAGATATTTTATATATTTTCCAAGAAATACATCCCTGTCTAGATATGAGCAGGTATAGGCGACTTTGGCACAAATGTACCTAGGAGTGAAAACTTTGACATGGAGTTTCAGGCCTGACTCTGGGTATCCTCGTACATGAAAATGGGTCTTGCTGCACTCTTGGTTATGACACTCCCGGGGGATATTCATAGGATAATTCACATATTCTTTATAAACCATTATGAAGGATTTATGAGTATATACCTCCTCAAATAAAGCATTTTTTATGATTATAGATTATATCCAAAAACTATTCAATTTATGTTAAGTGTTTTACAAGTTTGGATTTATGTATTGCAATTCATAAACTAATCTAGTGTATGTCATTGTTTATAAATGGAGAATAGTGGAAGGAATAGAAACTGTATCAACACATGTAATCCATGTAGTGATTTCCCTCCTACTCAAGATAATTATAGTGGAGTTGGTGATGAAACTAGTGCTGATCATCTTATCACCATACTGGGACAACTCACTCAGGTTATGAATAACAACCTTACCCATATGGAGCGCCCTGATCCACAATGTGTAGGATCAATGTTAGAACGATTCATGAGGAAAAAACCACCAACATTAAATGGGAATAAAATCCATTTGTATCTGAGCAATTGATAAGTTCCTTAGAGAAATTATTTCATGCTTTGGGGAGTACAGAAAGGGAAAAAGTTGTCATGATAGTTTATCACCTCACAGGAGATGCAGATCAATGGTGGTCATTAATTCAAAACAAAAAGGAGGATGAAGAATTATAAAATATAGAATTGAGGTAGTTTAAAGATATTTTCTTATAAAAATACTTTCCTCATGACCATGGAGTGGATATGGAAAGATAATTTTTGAGTCTGAGGAAAAAGGAGGATGAGAATGTCGCAAAGTATGAGGCTACTTTTACAAGGTTAGCAAGGCATACATCAGATTATATACATAACCCAAGGAGTAATATTGATCGATTATTTGATGGTTTAAAACCATTTCTTCGTTGAGCATTAGTCTCACAATACTTCTCATCAAATGAAGATATTGTCTCAGGTGCTATCAAGATAGAAAATGAATTCTTTAAGTCTTATGACTTTAAAGCAAAGAAAGAAAAGAAGAGATATGTTGAACACTCTAGAAATAGAAATTTGGGGAAGAAGGGGAATTTTGAATATCCATCATGTGGTAAATATGGGAAGAAAAACCCTGGTACTTTTCTTAAGGGAATGGGAGTTTGTTACAAGTGTGGTGAAAAAGGTCATCAATCTCGTGATTGAAAAGGAAAGAAAAAGGTTGTCAATGTTAAATGCTACAATTGTAGAGAAATGGGGTATTATGAAAATGAATGTCCTAGGATCCAAGGAAACTTACCTCAAAAAAGGATAAGGGAGAAATTCCAAGCTTATGCGTTCACTACTATTGAGGTTGATGCTCTGAAAGACGTGGTGGCAGGTAATTTAATGGGTTTTTCAAGTTTAGCTAATGCTTTATTTGATTATGGATCATCGCATTGTTTCATATCTTTACAGTTTTCTAAGAAAATTAGATGTTTCCAATTTGATTTAACAAGTGAGTTATCAGTAAAAACTCTTAAGAGAGGTATGATTGAACAACGTTTTGTGAATCAGTACTCATTAGGGCATATAAATGTTCCTTATCCACTGATCTCATCATCATACCCATGATTGAATTTAATATAATCCTCAGTATAGATTGGATTTTGGACCATGATGTGAAAATTTATTGAAAGAAGAATGAGGATATAATTTTTGGTAATGATAAGAAATACGTTATCTTTAGAGTAGAAATGTCACCATATGATTTTTATCTTGATCCACCCCCTGTAGCTCTACTAAATTCAATTATTGGGGATGAAGAGAGTGAAATAACTATGGGTGAGGGAAGTAATGTTCAAATAGAAGATGTGCCTATTGTACAAGAATATGTAGATTAATTTCTAGAGGATTTACCTGGACATCCTCTAGAAGGAGAAATTTAGTTTTCCATTGATTTAATTCCTGGTTCGAGGCCCATATTGAAGACCCTTTATAGAATGACCACTGTGGAATTAGTGAAGCTAAAGAAACAACTAAAGGAGTTAAGTAATAAAGGATTTATTCACCCTAGTGTTTATCCATGGAGAGCCCCTATTCTTTTTGTTAAGAAGAAAGATGGATCTATGAGGTTGTGCATTGACTATAGGGAGATCAATGCTATAACAATAAATAACAAGTATCCCCTACCTTGCAGTTATGATTTATTCGACCAACTTCATGGAGCTCAATATTTTTCAAAGATTGAACTTTGATCTAGATATCATCAGTTGTGTGTGAAGAAGGTAGACATTCCGAAAACAACATTTTGAACAAGGTATGGGCATTACGAGTTTACAGTAATGCCTTTTGTACTGACTAATGAACCCTCTGTTTTCATGGATCTAATGAATAGTGTTTTCGAGGAATATCTTGATGACTTTGTAGTATTATTTATTGATTATATCTTGGTATACTCAAAAAGTTATGAATATCATGAAAATCACTTGCACAATATTCTGAAGACCATCAGATGAAATGAATTATATGGGAAGTTTAGAAAGTGTGAATTTTGGATTTAAGAAATTTATTTTCTTAGCCATATTGTCTTTAAGGATGGAATCTCATTTGATCCTTCTAAGACAAGAGTAATACAAGAATGGCCAGCACCGACAAGTATAACTGAGGTATGTAGTTTTATTGGTTTAGAATGTTATTATTGGTGCTTCATCTATTATTTTTACCAATTGGAAATCCCATTAACCCAACTCACACGTAAAGAGGTTAAATGTTTTTGGACAAAAGAGTGTGATGAATGTTTTGAAGAATTGAAGAGAATATTAGTAAATGATTTTATATTGACTCTAACATAGGGGAATGACAGGTTTTTTATTTATAGTTATGCTTCAAAGAAAGGAATTGGTTGTGTCCTTATGCAGAATGATAGAGTTATTGCTTATGCATCATGACAGCTAAATATCCATGAAAAAAAATTGTCCCACTCATGATCTTGAGTTAGCATATGTAATCATTTCTTTTAATATATGGAGACACTATCTCTATGTTGAAAATGTGAGATATATATCGATCACAAGAGCTTGAAGTATATTTTCTCACAAAAATAACTCAACATGAGGAAAAGGAGATAGCGCTAACTGCTCAAGGATTATAATTGCACTATACCCTACCACCCGGGGAAGGAAAATAAGGTTGAAGGTGCTTTGAGTAGAAAGGATCATAGAGTTTTGAACAAGATGAGAGTTGAAAGGGATTCTATGTTCATCGATCTAGTAAAAATGGATATGAGAGTAATCATGGAAGGTAAAACATCAATACTTTTTCAAATGGTTTCCAAACCATCTTTACTAGAAAGGATAAAAATTTATCAGACCGATGAGGAGGAGTTTCGAAATAAAATTAAATTTGTGAATGATGGGATATTGATTGAATTCGTATATGAAGATGGAATTTTGAAATTTGGGAAGAGACATTGTGTTCCTGATATACGCAATCTAAAAGGGTAATTGTTGGATGATGCTCATATATACAATTTCTCTATACACCATGGTAGCACTAAGATGAAAATAGATTTGAAGGAACATTCTTGTTGAGACAACATGAAGAGGGAGATTGCGGATTATGTGTCAACATGTATGGTTTTTCAATAGGTTATGTCTGGAATACAACATCCTGGAGGAGTCATGAAACCCCTTCCCATACCTAAGTGGAAATGGGATGATATTATGATGTACTTTATCATGGGGCTACCAAAGACTCCTAGAAGGAATGATGAAATATGGGTCATTATTGATCATCTTACCAAGTCAGCTCATTTTCTTTCTATAAGAGAAGATTTAACACATGAAATTCTCACAAGACTATATATTAATGAAGTTGTAAGACTTCATGGAGTACCCCTATTGATTGTTTCTAATCATTATCCCTGTTTTACATCAAGATTTTGGAAAAGTATTAAGAAGGACTTGGATACTAAACTTCATTTGAGCACTACCTACCACCCTCAAAATGATGGAAAATTAGAATGGAATATTCAAACATTAGAAGACATGTTTCAATGTTTCTTACTTGACTTTCAAGGTATGTGGGATCAATATTTACCTCTGGTAGAATTTTCCTTTAACAATAGTTTCCATTAAAGTATTCTGATGGCACCATATGAAGCGTTATATGGAAAGAGATTCAGCGCACCAACTTGTTGGGTTGTTGTTGGTGAAAGAAAACTCATAGGCCCATAACTTTTTGAGGAAACAATGGAAAAGGTGAAGGTTATCCAAACCCACATCAAAGCATCTCAAATTAGGCAAAAGATAATGTTGATAACTAAAGGAAAGATTTGGAATTTCAAGTATAAGATCATGTTTTCTTGAAGGTTTATCCATGGAAGGGTGTTATAAGATTCGGTAAAAAAAGAAAAATTAAGTCCCAGGTACATCGGACCTTTTGAAATTCTAGAATGAATTGGAGTTGTAGCTTATCAATTGGAAATGTTGTCAAGTCTCTCCAAAGTTCATGATGACTTCCACGTATCACTGTTGAGAAAATATATGCCTGACCCAATGCATGTACACACCTATAAAGAAATAGAACTAGAAACCGATCTTTCATATTGCGAAGATCCTATTATAATTCTTGATACCAAATAACAAGTGTTGACAAACCGGACTACTCCTCTGGTGAAAGTTCTATAGAGAAATCATAAGATGGAAGATGCAATGTAGGAACCTGAGGAACTTATGATGAAGAACCACCCGAATATTTTTATGTAGTAGTATTTTAGAAATTTTGAGGATGAAATTATTTAAAGGAGGGAAGGATTTAACACCCCAAGCATCCATGGTACATTTCCCTTTGAATAATTCAATATCTTGTGTTGTATGCAACTTTGAGATTCTAACACACCATAACCAATCAAACTAGCCATTATGAATAGTAATACCAACTTTTTAAAATTTTATAATTTTTTTTCAAAATGGACTTCTCTTTTAGATTTTTATTATCAAAATTAGCTTAGGGTGAATTTTTGGTACTCTTCTGAAAAATTTCAATTTTTAATGAATAGTGAAAATACTAAATTTTAATTAAAAACAACTTTTTAATCGAAATAATTTATAGTGTTAAATTATACATTTGAATGGTTTTTAGATATCATTATATTATATTTTTATCATTTAATATAATTTATGTCGTTGGATGTAATTTTACATTTAAACTGGACATAAACAAGTGTCAATCTTTTGATAGTTATTATTTCTTAAAAACACGCTTTTTGTTTTGACAATGGAAATTAATATTAAATTAATTACTACCCCTTCTGTGTTTTGAATTTGGAAAAATTGATTCCATATTTGGAATCAAGAGGTCCAAATTTTATAAATAGTTAACCTTTATTTTTATACATTATGAATAATTACTTCGGTAAATATTTTATTTATCTTGATTAAAGGGGTAAATCCGGTAAATAAGGGTAAAAAATAAAATTATAACAATATTAAATTAATCTAACATGTTTCCTAACCCTATTTAATGATACATGTCCATCCATTGTCATCCTTGGGTCAATTGTTTGACCCCATGGAGCCACTTGAGAGTGATAATGACACTTTATATTAATTAATTTAAAGTAAAGGCAAAAATGTCATAAACATATATCTTTTAGTAAAAAAAATTTTACATGGGGTTGTATAAGTTATCTATTCAACTATAAATATTCATTGGAAGGATAAAAATATTACCTAAATCATGGTATTTGTTTTATAATTTTTAGACATCAAATAAATAAAATTATTTTTGACACAATAATGATGTAGTGTTTACCACATTAATGAATGATTTAAAGAAATGAGATTATAAAAATTAAAAAAATATCCAAAACCTATACAATTATTATTGTATGATTTTATTTAAAAAAATTAGTCATCTTATCTTAGACTTTAATGAGTTTTTGACCTTTAGAAACCGAAAATAATTATATAATAAAATAATATTTTCAAACATTCCTAAAGAGACCCTCCTCCCCCTTTTAAAAAGCCCTCACCTATAACTCATTTCTCCCACATCTCAATCCCCTTGTCTCATCCGAAATTTTCCCAATTAATCTCCCTAAATCCCTCTCTTCCTTCTATAATCCTTAACATAGGAAGAAGACACTTCAAGGAAGCCTTTTGGTTTAAACCAAAGGGAGTTACCCGATTTAAATGTAACATCTCCTCTTAAGTTCTTTTCTTTTATTTTACTTCTACAACACCATAAACTTTCTCTATTACATTCTTTTATAACAACACCAGTATCCTCAATATACTAGGTTTTTTTATGAGAAGTATTTAAACTAAAATTACACACACCTTCATCTAATGGGTATATAATATAATGTTTCTGTGGACGGTGAACTACTACCTCACGAAACGATGATTGTTCAATATTTTATTACCACCTCTTATGGTGGACATTATGATGGAACTATAATTATATATGATATTTATTTTATCTATAATATTCTTTGGTTCTCTTTTATATCATACCTTTATTCTTTTCATGTTGTATATATATGATAATTTTATTTGAGGAAGTGCAGACTACCACCAACTCAAAGTGATATGACTTGTTCAGACCATACATGGAACGTATAAAGGATGGTGTTAATGAGATTACGTAACATATATAGAATATTATATTATACTGGAATAATAATATACCTATGTATTATTTGGTTTTCTTTTCTTTTAAAATATAAAAAATGAAATGGAAGTAGCATTCGTGCTTAAATACGGATTACTGTCTCCACGAATGCGATGAGATTCATTCCTCATAGTAACCATTCAAGAATAATTTTCATTTGATTATTAAAAATAATATTTAAGAACATAATATCACCCTATATATGAATCAAATATATACTGTCCATAACAAACATGACTTACGTAACAAAACATATAAAGGTAAACAAATCTGTTAACACCTAAAACAATGATACTACTAAAATATTATTAACAAATAAATATTAGAAGATCATATATGATATAATATTTATGTATATAGTTATATAATAATTTAATAACAATGATTTAACTATTATAAAGAATTTTAATGTACCCTCGACCAAGGAAAAGTACAAGGTAAGGGTTAATTTCACAATCTCTTTATTATCCAAGGTTGTTTTTACATAAGTATATATTGGAAACTCTTTATCATCCACGTCTGTGTTTCTTAAAAATGTATTTAAAAAAGTTTATACTATTTATTAGAATATGGGTTAAAGTCATTTATAGCCTTGTTTTATTTTTATAAAATGGTTTGAAATGAATCTTTCCGTCGTTTTCCAAACAAGGTACTTTATGACATTTTCAACAAATTAAGGTATGAATGTTTTTTTAACTTATATGGAGGGTGAGGTTATTTTCCACCATTATAAAACATTTGAAGCTTCCCTTACAAGATTATAATAATATTTTCAAAATAAATGTTTTCTTTTATAATTACATGACTTTTAAATGATTTCAAAATAGAAAGAGATATTCCTCTCAAATAATTTTGATTTCATCTATGTCAACATCCTTTAATTAATTTTATACGTGTTTGAAGTTGATTTATTATGATAAAAATATTCTATATTATATTCAAGGTTTTGTGATATGTTTGACTATGGATGTCTTTTTTTATACCATTCATGGTTTATGGTTAACGTATCAACATTGTGTATGCTAGTTTTAATATGAATACTTATGTAATGTTTCAAACTTTTCATATGAGGAATGCATTGGACTTAGTAAGTGATGAGTGGAGCTTGCTATATCTCTTTGATGCATCGGTATGTCTCATGAGACAAACTAGTGTCTTGGAACAAGTCCTTGAAAAAATCTTATTTGTAGTCCTTGCATGAGGCCTTGACTATGTGGTTATGATGTTCGGCATTATTAATTCCATCATTATGAAATTGAATATTGATATTTCATTTGATTATTCGACTAGTAGAATATCCATGTGAATAATTAAATGGAATTATTCAATTCATATTTTCCATATTATGATGAAGTTTAAGTTTAAAAATATTATATTTTAGTCTTATACATTTCCTTAAATTTTTATTCCTATTTATGATGTTTCTGCCATGTTTTTATCCTTACTGAGCATCTGATCTCACCCCTTTCTATTTTTTATTTTTACAAGAATGTGAAGAAGTATTTTATGGTTGACCTACAGGGATATGATAAGGGATATAATTGTGTTCAAAGGGGACAAAATATTGTTGTTGTTTTTATTTCATGATGTATTGTAAAACTTATGTATGTATCTAGTACTTCCAAGGATACTAAACTAATCAGCCTTTCGGGACATTATTCCTTGTATCATGCCAATGTTATGTAATAATGAACCGACTCTGGGTAACTAGGATTGGAGTGTTACAACCAATATCTACACCAGCATATTAGAGGGATCCTGTAGAGCTTAGTGATTTACGGGTACAGTTGGAGGACTTGCAGATAAAGGGTTTCATAAGGCCCAGTGTTTCTCCATGGGCAGCCCCAATTTTGTTCACCAAGAAGGTAGATGGGAGTTTGAGATTTTGTGAAGACTACTGGCGCCTGAACCATATGATCGTGAAGAACAAGTATCCACTTCTGAGGATTGATGATCTTTTCGATTTGCTGAAGGGAGATCATTGGTTTTCGAAGATATACCTCAGATCAGGTTATCATCAACTCAGAGTACGAGATAAGGATGTGTAGAAGATTTCCTTAATATATAGGTATGGCACCTATGAGTTCTTGGTTTTTCTATTTAGTGTGACCAATGCCCGAGTAGTGTTCATGGGACTCATAAACAGGATCTTCCAGCCATACCTTGATCTCTTTGTGGTGGTCTTCATCGAAGACATCTTGATATACTCAACGTCATAGGAGGACCATGCCTATTATCTGCAGATAGTTCTGGATACACTCTGAGAGCACCAACATTATGGTAAGCTCTCGAAGTGCCAGTTCTGGATACGGGAGGTCCACTTTCTAGGACATGTTATTTCAGAGGATGGAGTTTCAGTGGATCCCGCTAATATAGAGGTTGTTCTTTCTTGGGAGCCACCTAGGAGTGTGACCGAGGTGTGGAGTTTCCTGGTGTTAGATGGATACTACCATAGATTTTTTCCTTACTTTTCCTGAGTTACGACACCCTTTTCAGCGTTGATGAAGAAGAGACAGCCTTTCATATGGACGGAGAGATTCCAGCAGAGTTTTTATGAGATGAGGTAGAGATTGACGAGTGCCCTCATCTTGAAGCTACCAGAAGAGGGTGTTGGGTATGTAGTATACCGCGATGCATCTGGGCCGGACTTGGATGTGTCCTGATGCAGGAGAGGGCAGTGATCACTTACGGCTCACGATAGCTGAGGCAGCAAGAGCAGAACTATGCTACCCATGACCTGGATTTATAATAAGTGGTCTTCGTCTTGAAGATGTGGCGACATTACGTGATGGGTGAATGTTTTACATTCTACTCTAATCATAAGAGTCTCAGATATATCTTCTCTCCAAAGAACATGAACCTGAGATAGAGGTGATGGGTATAGTTCCTCTAGGACTATGACATTGATATAGTCTATAATCTTGGAAAGGGGAACATGGTAGCAGATTCACTCAGTAGGATATATGGTCTGTAGTTGCTCAGTGAGGCGACAGAGAAGCTAGCCACATTGTAGATATCCTTCAGGGATAGATATGGAGCAGCATACCTCAAGTCTATGACAGTCACACCCCAACTCCTTCAGTGAGTCAGGGAGGTGCATCTTGGGGACATTGACTATGAGTCTCTATGTGCTTAAATATCCTTCAGACAGGCACCTGATAGGTTTTCTGAAGTTGGGGAGCACGTCATCCTCTTCATAGGACGTACCATGGTACCAAGGTCGCTACGGGAGGAGGTGTTGATGGAATTCCATACGTCCCTTCTAGCGGTACATCCTGGTGTGGCGAAGATGTACTTGGACCTCTGGCATCAGCATTGGGGGAAAGGGATGAAAAAATCAGGGGAAGAGTTTGTTTCTTGATGCCTCACTTGTTAGCAAGTGAATGTCGGGAATTAGGTTCCAGTAGGCTTAGCACATCCACTAGAGGTGCGGGAGTGGAAGTGGGATTGAATATCCATGGACATTTTGATAGGGATTCCACATACATCTAGAGGACATGATTCCATCTGGTTGATCATTGACCGACTCACCAAGTCGGCCCACTTCCTACCAATATAATAGCAGGGATTAGTATAGGGATTGGGACACCTCTACGTACAAAATATTGTATGAATTCATGGGGTACCATCGACAATCGTCTCTGACTGTGACACACGTTTTACTTCCCAGTTGTGGAAGGGATCATAGGAGGTGTTCGGGACTCAACTACGTTTGATCACCACCTTTCATCCTCAAATGGATGGTCAGACAGAGCAGACTATTCAAACACTGAAGGACATGCTTCGTGCTGGCGTCCTAGATTTTGGCCGCAGTTGGGAGGATCACTTTCCCTTGTTGGAGTTTGTATACAATAACAGCTATCACTCCACCATCATTATGGCACTATTCAAGGCCCTATATGGTCGACCTTGCAGATCACCTATATGCTGGACGGACCCAGGTGAGTCAGCACTTATGGGTCTAGAGTTGGTACGGGCTACCAATTAGAAGTTGTAGATCATCTAGGAGCAGATGAAGACTGCACAGAGTAGATAGAAGTCTTATACTGATAGGAGATAGAGACGTTTGGAGTTCCAGGAGGAGGACCATGTTTTCTTGTGAGTCTCTCCTCGATGTGGACTACAAAGATTTTTCCAAGGTGACAAGTTATCACTGAGGTTTATCAGACCATTTATGATACTTTGGAGGATTGGAGATGTGGCATACCTCTTAGCACATACACCATAGTTGGAGAGGGTGAACAATGCCTTCCATGTATCCTAGTTGAGGATATATGTGCATGATCCATCTCACATCATTGACCATAACAATCTAGACTTTGAGGATGGGGCGACGTTTATGGAGGTTCCAGTAGAGATTGAAGATCGACTATAGTGAGTCCTTCATGGGTGGTCGATACCTCTGGTGCACATTCACTAGAAGCATGTGAACCTCTAGGAGAGCACTTGGGAGTGGGAGGCTCGGATTCATGCTCAGTACCCATATTTTTTTTTATTAGTCTATGTTGTCACTTTTGGAGACGAAAATACCTAATGTGGGGAGAATGTAAAGACTCGGATTTTTCATTTAAATTCATTTTAATTATATGGAATTATTACGAGTCTACAAAAATTGACGGCACATGATTATGAGGCCCAGTGTGCTCGGAATGAATTTCTAAACTTTTTTTAAGGTAAGTTTAGTAAATTCATGAGTGGAATTTTCTAACTTTTGAACCGGTGCTCAGATTAAAAATCTGAGGGCACCGTTGAATCTACAATGCTGGGATTTGCTTAAGGGAGACCTTACTTAGACCGCAGTAGGTCTGGATAAAAAAGTTATGTTTTGTGATTTTTTTTAAAAAATAAAATAAAATAAAATTATTTTTTTATTTTCATTCTTATCCTCTAATGGACAAGTGGAGTGTGGGGCTAGCGATGTGTCAAGCCATTAAATGGATTGACCCTTCAATCTAAGTAACAGTAATGTTGAGGAATTTGGAAGCTTAATAATTAATGAGTCACTATTAATTCCCAACATCGTTACTTACCCTCCCCCTCTCCTACTTATAGGGAGCTTGGGGAGGGGTATTGGAACTACTTCGCCAAGCAACGAAGTGCTGACCAAGTGTTGAGATTCCAAACACTTGAAGGATGGAGCCGGTTTTGGTGAGTGGTGACAAGCGACACTGAAACCCCAAAACTGGAGATCGATGATCGAGCGACATAGTTAGAGGCTAGTTGTGGAGGATGGAGAACACCGAACCCCTTCCTCAAGCGCGGAGGCTCTCCAACAACCCCAGGTAGGGGTTTGATTCTTATTTTAAATTCAAGTTAATTTATTGAACCCCTTTATCCTCCCTCTTGTTTACGAGCTAACATGGAGGGTGCGGGCCTAACAAACCCAACCCGAACCCTCCACTACTTTGCTACACTTGCGCCCTTTGTGGAATACCACAAGCATAGTGACACCGACCGACTATGAAGCAGGCAGCGCACCGACGCACGACACAAGAGGAGGTCGCGACACAAAGTCGTAGAAATCATCAGAGCGGCCGGCACCAGCCAGGCACGGAGGAGGTACGACGCGCTGTCGCGCGTCGCTGGTGACCAAGACGTCACGACTCATAAACCACAGAAGTCGGAGAAAATGGCTGGCACATCGGCCGACTGTGGAAGGGGAGGTGGCGTGACCATTCCCCGCTAGTGACCAGAGGGTCTCGGCTGAAGCAGCGGCAGAGGTAGAACCCGGGGCTCCAGCGGGTTCCGTGGTGACAAGGTGGTACCTACATGGCTCCACCATTTCACAAAACCAAATGGCCTCCAGGCTGTCTAGGATACCAGGGAGAACCCCCCCTACCAACTCGAGCGGACGGCTGCCAAGACGCCTTCCCAGTGGGTCGCGCATTTGAGGCCAGGCCGCCTACCCAACGGGCTGTGCTTCACATGTTTGGGTTGCCTGCCTAGCAGGCTGCACCCCCTTTTCGTCCAAACCGACAGACTGGGCTGCCCCCTTGTGGGCTAGGTCACCCCCTTGTGGTCTGGGCTGCCCCCTTGTGGGCCGGGACACCCGACTTGCGGACCAGACCCGGGCCCAACCAGACCCAGAAACACTTAATGTGTCATATCTTGAGAACCAGACGTTCGTTTGATGAACCGTCTATGGTGCTGGGACCCTTGGAGATATATGGTCCTTTTGGTATACTCCACTTGAGTTTCGGAAAAAGTTTTTGTACGTTCGCATAGGATCGAGCCCGAATACAACTGGACCCCTGAAACTAAAATGATTATAACTCACAGATTGGGCGTCCGACTGACACACCTTCTGTCACATTGGAAACCTTACAACATGGTGGTCCTTTGGGTTAATACTTTGTAGATATTAGTGGTGTTTAAGGTATTATAGATATCTGAAGGGTCATATTCTATAGAACTTCAGTGCACCGGGTGCGATGAATGTTGTGGTTGGCTGTAATGTGAAGAAAGAACCTTGATCTTGTGTGGGTCAGCATCTATCAGATCTTGTGTGGGTTAGTGCTCAGTGATGTTTTGTGGGTTATCATATACTAATCCTGTGTGGTTCAGATCCTATGTGGGTTAGCGCTCAGCAATCTTGTGTGGGTCAGCGCAAACCGATCCTATTTGGGTCAGATCCCGTGTGGGTCAGCGGGGGTTAGTTACCTATCGATCCTGTGTGGGTCAGATCTTGTGTGGGTCAGCGGGGGTTAGTTACCTATCAATCATGTGCGTGTTATAATCAGTGCTACTGAACAGAATAAGATGATATACCATTATGACTAATCATCTGTACTTTTTGTACTTAATTTATACCTATGTGTGTGAGCTGAGTATTTTACCTTTGTGGTATTATCTTCATGGTGTTACATGTTTGGTACTTCTTCCTTCATGGTGTTACATTTGTGGTACTTATATCTTCATTGTGTTACCTATGTGTTAATTCTATCTTTGTGGTGTTACCTATGTGGCGCTTCTACCTTATGGTGATGTCTTCGTGGTGTTACCTATGTGGTACTTCTATCTGAGTTGTGTAACCTATGTGTTATTTCTACCTTCGTGGTGTTACCTTTGTGGTATTTTTTCCTCATGTAAGAGATGAGTATATCTTGACAACATAAGGTATATGTATGGTCATATACTTAAGTGGAGTTGAAGTCATGATTTGTGGTATTTCCTTTGGGGAACTCTAGGAGACCTACAAGGTCTCAGGGTCCCTACTGAGTATCGTTATACTCACCCCTGCACAGGTTACTCCCACACCTTGTTGTGTCTTGTGTAGATGACAAATAGCATTGATCGAGGCGGAGGGAACCAGGACTGGACGGTACCCGAAGATGGACCATTTGGCATGATGTGACGTAGAGACTACTGTTTGTGAGTTGTACCTATCCTTCAGGTAGGATCCACGGTGGATGATCCAGGAGCTGTGAGTACTTTTCAGTTGTATTTGTACTTTTTAGTTGTACTCGTACTTTCAGTTGGTCTTGTATTCCGACCCCTTTACTTTTAGCACACTTTTACTACAACAGTTTACTTTATGGTTGTTTCTTGTTGTGTTCTTGGACTGTATGTCTATATAAGTTAAAAGGCAATGTCTTCCCATTGTAGGGATACACCTTTCCAGTGCAAGTCAACAACCCCTGGCCTATGGAAGTTGTGCTTGAGGTAGTCACAGCACGAGCCCCAAGGGATGGATCGTGACATAGTTAGTGTTGTAATGTCAATCCTGCTAGGTGAAACCGAGATGATCCACTTACGTTTTATCTAGCGTACTAGTCCTAATCTTCCCACCTAGATACCCAGGGTTCCCTTATTGTTCTCTATCAAGTTCCACATTCACATAATATATTACTTTCATATATCTCAAACCAAACTAGACATTACACACAAAATTCACCACTTGCATACGCAGACACCATTTTAAAAACACACGCAAACCATAACCATTTCACACCATAATTCGCATCACATGCATGGCATGATAAATTATTTAAACAATTCAAAGAACATTTCTAAATAGCGCATTATGGGTTTCCACATAAAAATGTCACTTCAAAATTTAATACATGTTTAACTCTATCAAACTCCACATCTGCACATCACATTTAATTAAATAAATCCAATTAAACAGTTTATAAAACACTTCAAATTAGCACACGAGAGTTTACACCAAAAACACAATTGATATCATATAAAAAACACCACTTTAAAACTGAATGCACAATACAACCACACTAAAATATGTTTTTTGTTTTTCAAACTATTTAGAATTTAAATTAAAAAGTGCCCAATATGTTCAACATGACAAATTAATACATTATTCCTTCAAACTACATTTTTAATAAATCCACACCTTAAGTGATTTAGAAAATATTTTTCACTTTAAAAATAATTTAATAATTCATTATAAAAGTGTATAAAACAACTTCACTAAACAAATCAATGCTTTTACACCAAAAGTGATCCTGAAACCCTCTTTCAAAATTGACCACACGTCCTAAATATATAAAAACATTTTTCTCACTGTCAAAACAATTTAAATAAACTATTGAATAATTTATAAAACAACCTAAAACCATTTACGCAATTAAATATACGAATTCATATAAAGGAACTAGTTTTAAACCAAATTCGAATCACATTTTTTTTCTACAACTACATTCTCAATACTCAAAAAATTCATTAAACACTTCTATGAATTTATACAACAACATGAATATAAACGACAAGACTATATTATTCATAAAGTCTAAAATTTCAACAAACGATCATGCAAAAACATTCTGAAACATATTTCTCACCATGCAATTAAAGCATAGAACATGTTGAAATTTACTAAATAAATAAATTAAATTACCTAAGAAATGAAAGGGCAGGGAACCACCAACCTCACTTGGTGAAACTTCCGGAAAATGAGGTAAACACATATTCACACCACATTCTCACCACAAGGAACCTAGTGCGAACCCTAATTCAAGGACTCAAATAAAAAATACCGCATATTAAAACCCAAATTTCACACCCTAATTGATGGAAGCCTAAAATCCCAAATAAACAAGAATAAAAACCCAAACGAGGGGGAAGAAGGGTATACCCAGGGGAAAGAGAGAGGCATCACTACAGGAGCTTAGCCGAGAGGTATGATCACCGAAAGTGGACCGACCAGCAAGGGGGTTGCGGGTTACACTGAGGGGGGTTCAGTAGTGGAGGCGTGTGACTGGTCGAGGATAGTAGGGAGGAGAGGGGCCATGGATGTAGCAGTTATGACAGGAGCAATGGGCGGTGGTGCGATGGGAGGCCGGGAGGCGGCACGATAGGAGGTCGGTAGGTGATATCAGGCGACACGACGAGCTAGGGGGGAGGGAGGCACAATGCCAAGAAGGGGGAGGGGGAGCTGGTAACCCTAAAAAACATACTTAATAATTATAATAATTATAATAATAATAGTAATAGTAATAATAACACATACACATATATACATACCATTTTTTTATTATCATTAAAGAAAATAATTCCTTAACTTCGTTTTCTTATTTTTATTTTAAAGCGTCGGGCGACCACGTAGTTAACCCGTGCGGCCCGTAAAAATTTTAATAGGATGATGATAATAATAATAATAACATAATAAGATTATTATCTTTAATACTAGTAATAATAATAATAATATACTCAAATATAATATTATTATTATCACCATTAACACTTCGTTAAAGTTAATTACACTTTTCTTATTTTATTTTATTTTCATTTTATTACCCACTTAATTTTATTTATTTATTATTAATTTATTTTATTTAATTAATTGAACATTAGAAGGTTACATGGTGGCTCAGGAGAAGCCACGTGGTTTCTAAATAATTCTTTCCTCGAGCATCGGACGCTGTCAAGCTGTGAAAACTCATTTATCTACAAAAACTCAAAATTCAACTGGGACTCACCCCACACCTCGATAGAATATTTTAAAGCCTAATAAAATAATAAAGTGATAGTAAATTAATATAATATTAACAATAATATTAATTTTTATAATATTAATAACAACTAAATAAAATTTATATTATTAGTGTTATCAATAATAATAATAATAATAATAATAATAATAATAATCTCAAACTATATTATTATTATTATCATTAAAATAGTCCCTCGAATTTTATTACACTTCTTATTTTTATTTTTTTCTCATTTTATTATTCAACACATTTTATTCATCTATCTTGAATATTGGGCAGGTTGTGCGGTGAATCGGGCGAGGCTGCATGGTGACCCAGGCAAGGTCACATGACTTCAACTGCGGGGCCCTGATGTATCCAAGGGAAAAACATTCATTTTTAAATAAGAACTCAAAAAATCAGTCAGGCTTCAACCCAAACTACACATTTCCATGAAAATTATTAAAGTAAATAATTTAAAAGCGATATGTGTGACATATAGGGTATTCTATTAACATAATAAAATATAGTTATATCTAATATAATAATTTTATTATATCATCAGGGTTGAATTATATTTGAAGGATGTGAAAGAAGAAATAAAACAAAAACATTCAGTTAAGAACAATATCTCTTCTTAGTAAAACATATTTAGGTTTACATCTAGGGTGTGTTAAATAAATTAAATAAGGTATTTGTGTATGTATTGGTTAAAATAAATGGATCTTGAAGTGTGGAGTGAAGAGGAGAGGGGGTGGCCTTTTATAAGTGAAGGGAAGAGCACTTTTGGAATTAATTAAATCATAATAAGTTCATAAAAAATTAAATAACTTACATATAGATATAGATTAGAATTTTGAGTATGATAAGGATGAATTATGATTAATCAATAGGATTTATAAAAGTTTATTTATAAAAATAACCCTTCTCACTTGGTTTAACCCCTGATGAATCTTGTTTTAACCTTAAACATGATAACCAATTTTTCAAACTGAAAGGGTTATAATTTTATTTATAAGATAACAGTTCAATAATAAATGGAAAATATATTATATTTTAGAATATTTATAATCCTAATTTTTCTATTGCATGATTTTTATGATTCTGAAATAATTTAATAAAATATTGTTTAATATAAAATATTATTAATGTAATTTTAGACATTATTCATTTAATTTGAATTTAAATACATGAATATAATAACTAATTTATAATATAATCCATTTCAACTCAATAATACATCATTAATAACTATTTATCCCCACAAATTTAACAGTTAGTTTATAATAGTCATATTTAAATAATAATATTTGATGGTTTGTTGAAGCATGGTTTTGTGTGTCATATGCGCTATAGAATATGATTTTATTATTTTAAAATCATGGGGTGTTACATTCTACCCACCATTAATAAATTATTTCATGAAAATTTTAACTTTTTATATAAAATCAAGGGTTTGAAATTTAAAAATTCTTTTGTTGAAAACCCCACATTATAAAAGGGTTAAAAAACTTCCTTTTGAAAATATGGAAATAGAAATACAAAGGTAATCACATAACTAGGTTTCCAAATTGGGGAACATTAGTGGGAATTAAATATATGTAGATTGATGATAAAACTAACACCCAAGCAGTAAAAGATATTGATAAAGAACATGGTAAAGAGAAAGATAATGACCACAAATATATAAATCTTTTATGGGTGAAAAGACCATTGATTCATCAAAAATGAAGGTAAATATATAAACTTTTTATTTCAAGATACTTTTCCTAAATTTGAGGGGTTATTTTACTATCAAGATATATTAATATATAAAATATACAAACTTTATATCTATTATTCCATAAGATTGATTTCATCCTTTGGTTGAGTTTTGATCAATTTAAACTTAATTTCTTACTCCAAGAAATGAATATACCAGATGAATTTTTTATGATTAATGCACTAAAATTAACTTTTAACAGATCATATAATCCACAAAATAATAATGATAAATTCCTCTTATCTTTAATAAAACTAAAATTGGTTCAGATAATGTAAGATGATACCAAAAATTCATTAACCTTCATATGTATAAATATTACATTACTCTCTAAAATTCAATAATAATAAAAAGGTTTGAAATAGATAATTCCATAATTAAATAACTTTACATCTTTATTAACCTCAATATCAAAGATTTTTTAACCTCAAAGGTTATATCACACCCTTCAGCTTACACCTCCAAATACGTAATAACGTTCTTCCCAAACAATCTTTTATGTTAAAAATAATTGTTATTTATACCACAACCCAATAACAAATCTAATTAAATATCATTAATAACCTAAAAATTATATTTAATCTTCTAATATGTTTCCCATTAACTTAATATTTAACCATCAAACCATTTAATAAAAAACATTTTTATACAAATTGGTACACCATGTAGGCCAGTGGTAGGCATTGTACCATTCTCACTCTTCTTTTGTGGGTTCATGCCCCATGTGTAACACCCCAAGATTTCACAGTATGTATCATCTTAGATAAGTTCAATTTCTTCGATATCTTATGTTTCACACAAAACCAATCTTAAACAAACCACGATATACTATTAATATTATTATTTAAAATGAAATTATAACATAGCCATTAAATTAGAGAGGATAAATAGTATTAAAAAAATTATGAAATATATATATTATATATTTAATAAAATTTCATTACATTCATACAAATGATTTTATAGGCATAAGATAAGAAAGAATCAAATTTTACGCTTTGAAAGGTTATATTTTTCTAAAGGCAGTTTTACCGCCTTTTAATAGTGAACCTATTTTAAATCCAATTTTTTAAACCTTTATGGGTTTTATTTGAAAAAATAAACTTCTTCTTTTAAATATTAATTTAAAATTTTACTTTGGTTGATTTTTTGGTATTTTTCTATGAAAATTTATTTTTTTATGAATAGTGAAAAATATTGCATTTTAGTTCAAAACTGTATTTTCATATAATTTATTTATATAGTTAAATTTTGTTTTTGTATGGTTTTAAAATATTATTAGATAATTTTTTTATTAATTAATAAAATTTAGGTCTTTGTAATCAATTTAACATTGAATTTGAATATGAAAACATTGCAATCTTTTGTACATTTTCACATTAATAACATGTTTTTTCATTCCGTCAACGTCATTAATTTTAAATTAATTTTTGCAATTTATGTGTTTTGAAATAGGGAAAATGGATTTAATATTTTAAATAAAAATATATAAATTTATTAAATATGACCCTTTTATTTTTGGATAATATGAATAGTAATGTTGGTAAATTTTAATACCATGGTTAAGGGTAAATCATATATTTAAGGGTAAAAATAATATAATAAATATTATAAAACTACCATAACACTTGAACAAAAGATATTGGATAAATATAATTCTAACCATAACACATAAGTATCTAAATTGAATAATTTAATTGGCACTTTCCCATGAAAATGATTTTAATATTATTAAACTCAATGGGAGCGACAAAATGTCACACTCTTAATATGTATAATATTTTTAATATAGGGATAAATAAAAGATATGATTGAATATATATATTATTATAGAATATAAAATTTTTATCTACATCATCAAAAAAATTAATTTTTATTGAAGTGGTTATTATCATAAATAATTACAAAATGATGATGCAGTAATTACTCAATTAATGAAACAATAAATTAAATGATATTAGAAATATTAGAATAAATACAATGTGACTTAATTAAGGTGATCTGTGAATTTTATGGGTGAATAAAACATGTTATTGGTGTGTTAAGTGAATTTTTTTGAAGTTATAATGATGTATGAATTTTCTTAAAGTCAGAATTATAAATAGTGTCAAAATTGAAACTTATGATATTTTATGAAAATAATATTTTATAAAATTATTTAAAAACAATAAAAATGTTAACTAAGGAAAATGGGATGATTTATGGTATAAAAATATCATAAATTTTTACATTTATGGTCTAATTGACACATTATAAGTAGAAATTACATCCTCTTAGTATAGAAAAATTGGCTACCATAGTTAAAATCAAAATGGGTTAATTGAAGGTTAATCAAAATGATAAAGATTAAAATAAAACCAAAACATGTAAAAAATATATTGTTTGATTATATTAAAACATTTTAGTATCTTATATTCAAATAAATATTCTTTTGGAGGTATTTTTATTGATATTTAATTTATTATAAATTAATATTATGAGAAATTCCAAAAGTACCCCTCACCTTCATTATAAAAGGACGCATCCTCCCGCACTTCCTCACACTACTTTGAGCCTTATATATCAACCAAAACCTACCTAAATAATCTACAAACTTCCCTATATTTATTCTATAATCCTCTATTTTGGAATAAATCTGTCCAAGGAAGTTTTTTGTTGCAAACCAAAATGAGTTATACAAAGAAGAGGTAACATCTTTCCTTAGATTCTTTAGTTTTATTTCCATTATACACCCCCTAAACTTTCATTATTTCTTGATTATATAAAAAAAAGTATCATGAATATACTTATATGTTTTTATTATAAGTTTTATGACATAAAATTACACACAATTCCATCTAATGGATAACAAACATATTGTTTATGTGTACGGCTAACTACAGCCTCACGAAATAATGACTGTTTGTTTTTCCTTTACCATCTTTCATAGTTGGGAATTATGATGGAAACTCTATTTATATATGTTATATATGATATTTATTATTTATTTATTATTCTCTAATTATTTTATAACACATACCCTTATACTTTTCATTTTATGTATATACGGAAACATCGTTTGTGGAATTGTGGACTACCACCTCCTCAAGGCGATGTGATTCATTCACACTATGCATGGAACGTATAAAGGATGGTTATAATAAAAATATGTGATATATATGAAATATATATGATTATATAATTATTATATACATATATATCATTTACATTTCATTCTTTTTATATGTAAAATAAATGAAAGTAGTTTTCATTCGAACGTACGGCATACTGTCTCTTTGAACAGTGCATTTTATTTCCTATATCCAAATTTTATGGATTATTATAAATATATATATAATAACTATATATGATATTTAAATAATTTTTTAAATTATAGATATTATGAAATCATGATATGAATAATTGGAACAACAAATATAAAGTCAAAACATTCTTGAGAAACTAGGAAATGAACACCCAAAATAGTGAAAATGATGAAAGATTATTAACAAACAGTTAATAAAATAATATAAGAAGATCATATATGATATCATAAATATTAATAAGTTTATGCTATAAATTAATAAAATTATTAAACAATTATATATAAGGTTAAATAGTGTACATTTAAAAAGTAAGTGTGATCCAAGGGGTCCTTGTCTCACTTTTATTCTTATAGGACACATGTATTATACACTACTTATTTATTTTGTGTGGTGTATATACCAACCATGAATGTATTTTATGAGTAATATTATGAATATTACGGTATTTTTATATCTATATAATTATATTTATTTCATTTTCATATGATTTTATTTATTTTAAAGTGATATTTATTTATTTCACAATCTCATCGTTATTCAGTATTGTGTGTGTTTAAGTCTCCACTGGGGAATATTTCTCTTCCATGTTAATGTTTTCTAAAAATGTTTTACAAATTTTTTATCATATTCATCTTTGATTTCATAAATTCATTTTTAACCACATTTTTACTTCTTAAAAAATTCTTTGAAAAGGAATCTTCCATTCATTTTCCAAAACAAGGTACTTTATGAATTTTCTTACAACAGTAAAAGGAATGTTTTTTTAACTTATACAGCATGAAAAAAATTTCCCGACATCATGATACACTAATATTTTTAAGACTCCTTTATAATTTTTCAAGGTTATTTTCCAATACAATATTTACTTTTATTAGTTTTCAAACTTTTAATTAAATGGTTACAAATTGGTAAGGGATTTCATCTCAATTTCATTTCATTGAGGCATATTGTAATGTTATGCACCTGGTTTGTTTTATATGGTGTGTATAATTCCTTTTGACATGTTATGTCATGAATATAATTATTTTTATGATATTATAAGTTTTATTTAATGTTATTACATCATGTGAATTATGATTCAAATGTTTCACAGTGGTATGGTACACTTTTTAATGTTCAAAGATTATTTTCCTCGAAGATGTTTTTAATGATCTTTAAATATCATTTACATTCATCAAAATCAACAACACTTATTGTAAATTATTCTACACTAGGGAATTATTGATAAATATGAATTATTTATTCAATATAAATATTTGATAAGGCATACTAATTATTACTTAAATCTATTACTCGATATAAGGAATGCTTTTTACTAGTAATGATGGGTGGGCTAGACTTTATAAATCCCCTTAATGAATCATCAGGTTCTCATGAGAAAAATAAGCTAGCCAAATAAAAAATGTTTAAAATATAATGTAAAAGGTTATGAAGGTATAGTTTTTCATATGACTGAGACATAACATCCAATAATTAATCATTTCCCTCATTTAGACTCAGCTATTATTTATCCATGATATTTTTCATTGAAATATATATGGATTAATTTCATTATAAATTAATTTATTAAATGTCATTTGTTTTAATTTCTTACATTTCCATAGTTTTTTCCTTATATAGTCATTTGAATGAAATATGTTATCAGTTATTTACCTTTTTATATTTATTTTTTTACATTGATTCATTATTGATTCCACTTTACTTACCCCTATTGAGCATGTGATCTCACCCTTTTATTTGTTCTATTTTTCCACAGGTTATGAAAAAGAAATTTTTGAATTATTTCAAGGATGAAATTTATTTTCCTTTTTTATGTTTTATGTTTTACCAATATAAAAAAGGGAACCATTTATGTATATAGTTATTCCAAACTACTAAACTTATCAGTCCTTCAGGATTTGATTCCTTGTAATCATGCCAATTTAATAAAATAATGCACTAGTTCTGAGATTCTAGGGTTGGGGAATTGTAGTTGGTATCAAAGGAAATTTAGTATAAACCTTGGGTAATATATTTATGAAAACATACATTAAAAAAACACAATCCATTGATTTAGTATGTGTGAATAAAATTATTTAATGAATAAAGCATTTTCATTTTATGGAAATATGTTTAAAGGTAAGGATAACCATTAGGGTTTATAATATCTTTGTATTTAAGGTAATTATGTGTATTTATATTATTGGAATACAAAATGATGCATATGAGATAATGTTTATTGTTAAAAAATTCTTATAATGGTGAATATATTTTGGTTATTTTTTGAGAATTCTTATCAAATTTTTTGGATAGTATTAATATGGTTTTAAAAAAAGGACAACCCACATGTTGACTGATAACCCATCACATCTGACAAGGCCATCGGGTTTGAACCCGTAACCGAAGGAATACAAGGGTAAAACACCTACCAGTAGCCAACATGAATTCATAGTTACAAAAAAATAGTTAAACTATCTAATAGATAAAGGTTATTTTTTATTTTAGGATCATTTTAGTTATCAACTAAATAACCTTGGGATTGAATAATTATTTAGTGATTAAGTGATTGATGTTATTTAGGAATACATTTTCTATTTTGGGAATACTATAAGATTAAAGTAAATAAAATATTAGGAGTAATAAAGTTTGAATTTTATTTTTGAGTCAAATATGGTTTTATTGTGGATTTATGGTGATTCGGGTTATTTATGGAAATGGTTATCAAATCTCAGATATTATGGTATTTAGGTAATTAATTTTTTGTTATAAGACATTAAGAGTGTTTTATATTATTTATAAGAATATATGATCAAATAATTCTTATTTTTGAGTTTTAATCTCAGTATAGAATAATTTTGAGGAAGGATAATTATTTTCTAAATGATTTATGTTGAACTTTGGGTATTAGTATTGAATTTTGGAGATTTTTTTTGGACAATTATCTTATATTTTTGTTTTGGTTAATGTATAAATAAAATATGAATATATAGTTATGATTTTTTGGAATTTTTGATCCATATAAATTGATTTTAAATCTTAAGGCATGAAAAAATCATCATAAATACTCATCATTTGGAGAAAATTTTGAGTTTGTGGTGTAAATTGATTAAAGGATGATACTCTACTTGTCAAGTAAGTATGTTTAATTTTTATATTAGTCTACGAAGTAAGTTAATTATTAAACTCTAGGGAAAATATATTGAAACCAAAAAATTTATATATGTACCCTCTTTTCTAATAAATCAAATGGTCCCTTGGATCATCAAAGAATCATAGCTTTGTTATTGTAAACTTTCTCCTGACCATGTTCTCTATCACTCTCCATAAGAACATAGTGGTTATATATATTTTCCATGTTTATGTTTTCTTATATGGAACCCTAGTTTTTTTTCTCTATGGTGACATTCATACTACCCTTTCTTTATTTTAAAGTGGAGGTCTCATTAAACCTTTTTCCAATGTGGGATTTCAACAATGATATTTTGAAAAGTCAAACCCCTAGTTTTCAATCCCGAGATAAAATTACAATGACACAATTTATTGAAAGAGGGTATAATGTGAAAAAAAAGATTTTGAAGTATTTATATTATTAAATAAATTAAATTTTTTTGATATCTTATATTGTACGCAACACTGAGCTTAAATGAACCAAAATATACTATTAATATTATTATTTAAAACGAAATTATAACCTTACCATTGAATTGGAGGGAATGAATAATATTAAACAAATTATTAAATTTATATATTATATATTTCCTAAAATATATTTAGATTAATTAAAATGATTTTATAGGTTTAAGATAAGAATGAATCCAATTTTATGCATTAAAATTTTATATTTTTCTAAAGGCGCTTTTACTGCCTTTTAATGTAAAACCTATTTTAAATAATATTTTTTTAAATTTTACATATTTTATTTTTAAAAATAAAACTCTTATTTTAAACATTAAAATAAAAATTTACTTTGGTTTAATTTTTGGTATTTTTCTACGAAGTTTCATTTTTTGATGAATAGTAAAAAAATACTGCATTTTAGTTCAAAACTGCATTTTCATCTAATTTATTTACATAGTTGAATTTTCATTTGATGTGTTTTTAAAATATAATTAGATCATGTATTTATAATTAAATAAAATTTAGTTCATTTTAATCAATTTCATATTTAATTTTAATATAAAAACATTACAATCTTTTGTATGTTTTCACTTTAATAACATGTTTTCTCATTCCATCAACGAGATTAATTTTAAATTAATTTTAGAAGTTTTTTTTATTTTCAAATATCAAAAATATATTTTATATTTTCAATAAAAATTCCAAATTTATTAAATATGACCCTTTTATTTTTGTACAATATGAATATTAACTTTAGTAAATCTTAATACAAAAGTTAAGGGTAAATCGGGTAATAAAGGGTAAAAATAATATAATAAATATTATAAAACTACCCTAAAACTTACCAAAAATATATTGTATTAATATAATTATACCCTTAAAACATAATTATTGAAATTTAAAAATTTAATTGACACTTTCCCATGAAAATTATTTAAATATTAATAACTCAAAGGGAGTGACAAAATGCCACACTCTTACTTTTAATATGTATAATATTTTTAATATGGGGATAAATAGAATATATGATTGAATATATATATTATTATGAAATATAAAATGTTTATATACATCATAAAAATTTATTTTTAATTTTTAGTGAAGAATTATTTATCATAAAAAACTACAAAATGATGATGGAGTAATTACTCAATTAATGATACAATTAGTTAAATTGTATTAGATATATTAAAATAAATATAATTTGACTTAATTAAAGTTATAATAAAATTTAATGGGTGAATATGACATATTATATTTGTGTTAATATAATTTTTTACAATTTATCATGTTTTATGAAGTTTCTTAAAGTCAAATTTATAAATAGTGTCAAAATTGACACTTATGATATTTTATGAAAATAATATTTTATTAAATTATTTAAAAACAATAAAAATATGAAATAAGGAAAATAGGATTATTTATGGTCTAAATTATCATAAAGTTTCCACTTATGGTCTAATTTACACTTTATAAGTAAAAATTACATCCTATTAGTATAGAAAAATTGGTTACCATAGTTAAAATTTAAATGGGTTAATTAATGATTAATCAGAATGATAAGAATTAAAATGAAACCAAAACTTTTCTAAAATATATTGGATGATTATATTTCAACCTTATATATTATTATATTATAATAAATGGAATTTTTTAGGTATTTGGATTGATATTTAATTTATTCAAAATTAATATTTTGAGAAATTCCAAAAGTGCCCCTCACATTCATTATAAATGGACACATCCTCCCTCACTTCCTCACACAAAATTGAACCTTATATATTGACCAAACCCTACCCAAATAATATCCCAAATTCCCTATATTAATTTTATATTCCTCAATTTGGTCATAAATCCGTCCAAGGAAGCCCTTTGGTGCAAACCAAAAGCAGTTACCCAAAGTACAAGTAACATCATTCCTCAATATATTTAGTTTTATTTTCATTCTCCACCCACTCAACTATCCATAATACGCGATTATATTAAAAAAACAGTATGATAAATATAATAGGATGTTCTTTATAATTTTTCAATCTACACTTACACACAATTCCATCTAATGGGTAACGAACATACTGTTTATGTGTACGGTGAACTACCGCCTCACGAAATGATGACTATTTGTTTTTTATTTACCAACATTAATGGTTATAAATTATGATGAAAAATATTTTTATATATGTTATATTTGATAATTATCATGTATTTATTCTTATTTAACTAGTTTATAACACATACCCTTATGCTTTCCATTTTGTGTAAATACGACAACATTGTTTGTGGAAGTGTAGACTACAGCCTCCTCAAAGTGATGTGATTCATTCACACTATGCGTGGAACGTATAAATTTTGGTTTTAATAAAAATATGTGATATATGAGACATATATATGATAATTTAATTATAATATACATATATATATTTTAATTTTCATTCTCATAATATAGAAAATAAATGAAAGTAGCGTTCATGCGTACGTACGGCCTACTATCTCCAAGAAAGGTGCATTTCATTTCTTATCTCCAAATTTTATGTATTATTATATATATATATATACTGACTATATATGATATTTAAATTATGTTTTAAATTATTTAGATGATGAAATAATTATCTTTTTTAATATAAACAATAAATATCAAGTCAAAACATACTCAAGAAACTAGGCATTTAACACCTGAAATAATGAAAACGATGAAAGATTATTAACAAACGGGTGATAAAATAATATAATAAGATAATATATGATATCATAAATATGAATAAGGTTCTAATATAAATTAATAACATTCTTAAACCATTATACAATATTTCAAATCATTTATAACTAGAAAGGAAGTGTGAGGTAAGGGATCTTTGTCTCACTTTTATTTATTTGAGACACATGCCTTATACACTATTTATTTATTTTGTGTGGTTTATATACCGCCCATGAATATATTTTATGAGTATCATTCTGAAAATTATGATATTTTAATATTTATATAATTATCTTTCTTTCATTGTAATATTATTCTACCGATTGTAAAGTGATGTGTATTTATTTCACAATCTCATCATTATTTTGGATTATTGTGTTTAAGTCTCCACTGGGGAATATTTCTATTCCATGTTAGTGTTTTAGAATAATGTTTTAGAAATGTTTTTACTATTATTAATTGATTGTGTAAATTAATTTTTACTCCCTTTTTTACTTTTTAAAAAATTATTTAAAAAGGAATCTTTATATCTTTTTCCAAAACATTGTACTTTATGACTTTTTCTTACAACAGTAAAAGGAATTTGTTTAACTTATATGACATGAATGAAATTTCCTTCCATTATGAAGCCCTAATATTTTGAATATTCATTTAAAAGTTTATAAGGTTATTTTTAAATAAAATATTTTCTTTTATAAATGAATAAAATGAATACAATGTGGTAAGGGATTTCATCTCAATTTCATTTCATTAAGGCATATTGTAATGTTATGCACCCAGTTTCTTTTATATAGTGTATCTACTACCTTTTGATATGTTATATCATTAATATCCTTATTTTCATGATATTATAAGTTTCATTTAATTTTATTCCTTTATGGTAATTATGATTCAAATGTTTCAAATTGGTATGAGACACTTTTGAATTTTTAAAGATTATTTTCCTTAAAGATGTTTTTAATGATATTTTAATAGTATTTTCATTCATCAACATCAACAATACTTGTTGTTACGTATCCTCCAGTGGGGAATTATTGATAAATACATATTCTTTATTCAATACATATATTTGATAAGTAATATTAATTATTGTTTAAATTGATTACTGGATATGAGAAATACTTGGGACTAGCAATGAAAGGTGGGGCCCTTACTTTATATCCCCTCAATGAATCGATGGGTTCTCATGAGACAAAAACATTTTCCAAATAAAAATAGTTTAAACAATATTGTGAAAGATCTTGAAGGTATAGGTTTTCATGGTCCTCATACATGAAAACCAATAATTAAGAATTTCCCTCATTTAGACTCAGTTATTATTTATCCATGAGATCTTGTGTCGGCATATCTATAGATGGATTTCACTCTTATTTAATTGATTAAATGTATTCTATTTTAGTTTCTTACCTTACCATATTATTTTTTCCTTATCTAGTTATTTGAATGGAATGTGTTATCATTTATTTACCTTTCCATGTTAATTTATTTCCATTTATTCATTACCGCTTCTACTTTTCTTACCCTTATTAATCATTCAATCTCACCCTTATATTTGTTCTATTTTACCTAGGTTATGAAAATGAAATTTTAGACTGAGTTCAAGGATGGAAGTTATATTACTTTGTTATGTTTTATGTTTTACCAATGTAATAAGGGAACCATTTATATATCTATTTCTTTAAGACTACTAAACGGATCAGTCCTTTGGGATTTGATTCCTTGTAATCATGCCAATTTAATAAAATAATGCACTAGCTCCAAACTTTTGGGGTTAGGGTGTTACACCATGGACTTTCCTGATGTGATAGGTTTCTACCCGATATGCGGGTTTTCTTTTTTATAAAAATATATTAATATAATCCCTATAACATTCCCCATAATATAATGAATATCCTCAAAAATATCATTAGAAATCAAAGAAATTTTTAACCACTATGATTTTCTATACAGCATATTTATTTCAAAAAAAATAAATAATCTTAATTAAATGTAATTAAATTAATATAAAAAAACATATTAACCATAATTATTGTCAATAAACTTTAAATTATTTCACTAAATAATAATTCCTAAAATAAAAAATTCACTAAAACACATAATAAACCCAAAGGTTGTTTTCCCACAAATGTCCCCAAATATCCATAATCATGTAAAACTCTCATCACATAAAATTTCAAAAGTGGTATCTATTATTTAAACATATGATTAACCTCATATATATCATCCCAATATACTTTAGGTTTATCCCATGTCACTATATCATATCATGGGTTTCCATAGACTCTATTCTTTAATTAATCATAATTTTCCATAGAGAAAATGTGAATTAACATAATAATATCCCTTGGGAGGGTCAAATGAGGTTCCTAGTAAGGGAACACTCACCGTTCACTATAATGATCGATGATATATACTCAGCCAACTCTTTTGAGGGTTATTACACCTAAATGAATCTATTTCAAAACCACGTCCACTTATAGTATCCAAACAGTGATGTATTACTAGGAAAACCACATAATATATACCTTACCAAACATTATGATGGTATCCTTTACTGAGACTTAGCCAAAAATTTAGTCATAGGGTTATTTTTCCGAATCTCTGTTGTCTTAAATCTAGTTCCCAATGTTTCTACTAAAATTCAGATGCCAACTGTAAAGATCCCAACTCAGTATCTTAAAGTTCGTGGTTACTTTATTACATTGGAAGTAGATATAATTTATCATGTCCCAAAAGATCAAATAGTTTAGTTTTATTGGTAAACTAGATATATACATGAATCACGTATTACATTTGAAAACATAAAATACAAAAAATAGTGATAGTAAAAATTCTCCATCCTTAAACTCATTTAAACAATCCTTATTACTAACCTAGAGAAATAAAACAAAAATAATAATGAGATCAAATAATTTTAAGGGTTACATACAGTGGAATATATCCTTAATAAATAAGGAATGATCTATATGGAAAGGTAAATAACTAGAAACACATTTCATTTAATCAATAACTTGAGCAAGAAATGCATACATGGATAAAATCAATATAATAACATCATGAATAATAGTAACTTTATTCTAAATGAAGTAAATTATCAATATTTGATGTCATGATATTAGACATCATGATATCTATATCATTAAGACCTTGCACCAAGACAGTTTAATTAATGGGAAGGTTTACACTAAAAACCATTTAATTAGGCCAACTAATTTGTCTTATGAAATGGTTGATGCATCTGGGGGATATATATAACCGGTACCTACCAATCACTACATATCCAATGCATTAATAATATATTTAATGATCAATTCAAATTATATAAAATATACCTTATCAATAAATATCCATATTGAGTAAATAATACGGATTGTCAATAATTCTCCATTTAATCAAATAACTCTAAATTTAAAACACTATATATAGAAATGGTAGGCGTTTTAGAAAACAATCATATCCGTGATACAATGAATATGGATATTTATGGTAATTATAATGTTCAATGATCATAAGAAAGTTAATGTTTTAAGAGAATGTTAGAGGCTAAAAAATAATAAAGAAAGTGTACGTTAATAATTTCCCTAGTCTAAGTGATCATAAACCATCCAAAGTAAGATTCAAGATATTATTATTATAATATGTCCCTAGTGGTTCATAAGTGAAATAAAGGGTTTTTTTGAATAAGAATGCCATAAAAAGATCATTAAAAATTTATTGAGGAAAATAACTTTTTTACTTTGAAAATCACATTTAAAAAATCATAATATTAGGGAAACCATTTTATTTAACAAGATACTTGTATGATAGTAAATTAATATAAAAATAAATTAGCAGTCATGATGGTGGGTAATTCGATGAATGTTGAGTATGTTAAAAATAAAGATCCATTTCACATTTTGAGTAAAAAATTAAAAAGTACCTTTTTTTTAAAACAACGAGATGATTCCTTTTAAAAAAATTATAAAAATTCAATCATGGGTAAAAAATAATTAATAAATAATTTTTACAATATGAAAAATATTATTTAAAACATTTTAAAAAAATATGGATATGGAAGAAAATACATTTTGATTAAAAAGAAAAATAAGGTTATTTTTCTTAAAAACATTTTATTAATAATTTCTAGTACCAAAGAGAAGAAAATGGTACTATTACTTGAAAAATTAATGAATAACCAGAGTACAAAAAAATAAATGGTTTTTTTAGAAAATGAATAAATAATTTCTACCAATGGAAATTTAAGCATAAATAATCCCTATTAAAATGATATTGAAGCATAAACCCTTACTTATTTAATAACTTTTGAATCATAATCATAATGAAATAAATAAATTAAAATGAAACATTAAATACCATGAAGATAAATATATTTTGGATATAACATAACAATTGGGTAGTTGATACATCTCATAAAAATAAACAGGTGAATAATACAAAATATGTCACAATAGAGTAGAAATTGAGATGAGATTTCTTATAAAGATCATACTTTTGAAGTGAGAATTGATCAATGAATTGATTATTTTTATCAAATATAAATCCTAATAAAACAATTGGAAATAAAACATAAATAATCAAAAGAAATTACACACATAATATTTTAATATCAAAGACAATGAAGATGTAATATAACCGAATGAAAAGAAATTGAGTTATTAAACATAATACTCCTTGGTAACTTTCAAATAAATTACCATTCGATGAATTAAAATGAATTGTAACATAAAATACCATTAATTCCGAATTATTTATAATATAATATGTAAAAGGTTCAGTATAAAGACCCTATAAATGAAAATAGGTTCATAACATTAAAATATCCTTTAATGAAAGAAAATTGTGATGAAATCCATTACCTCGGGCCTGACTTGTCATATTCTTTATTTTTATTCCTGAATAATAAACTTATGTTAATTATTTACTTTATTAATAACCTTTTCAATTTTATTATTACTTTTATTTTATTTATTTCCATGTTATATTAAATTAGTTATTTTATTAAGTTCATGATTGATAGTTTGATGATATTCAGTTCATATATTCAAAATGACTTCTATAGTTTGTATATAGTAAAATATGTCATTATTATATAATATATATAATAATAATCACAACATAATTAATATTTTAATAAAATAATTATACTTTTAAACCCAACCATGAAATATTGTTATGAAAAATTAACTATTTTACAAGCATAGAAATGGTAGGTCGTACGTATGCATGAGTAACATTTCCATTTTTCAACCATCATGATGTAAATAAGGTAATTGTTATTTAATCATTCCATAATGATAATTTATATCATAAATATCATATTATTTTTTAAAATATACTTATATATACCATCCATGTGATGTGTTAATAAAAAATTGATAACTTCTCTTCATGGAGGCGCTAATCCACATGTATGCACGAGCGACATTTCTATCTTTCAATGAATGGATATGTAAGAAAATATATGGTATATTGATTTTAAAGATTGATAAATATTTCATTAATATCAAATATATACATTAAAACCATTATTGAGTTGTGGTTATGGAAAACAAATTACATTATTTCATGAGGCGGTAGTCCACCATACACACAAACGATGGATTTGTTTCCCATTTGATGGAAGAATATATGGATATAGGGTATGTCATTAACATAAAAACATATTAGTATATGTGATATACAAATGTTATTATATCATCATGGTTGAATATTATTTTTATAAGGTGTAAGAAAAAATGAAATAAAAATTCTTGGTTAATAACGATACATATTCTTCAAACAACCTCTTTAGGTTTACACCTAAATCCTTACTAGATTGTATTTCTAAGTGTTGTTCCAGAATTTTATAACCATTTAAATTAAAAATATAATCACTAAAAATTAAAAATAAATTACCACAATGAAAATAATTTTTTTATATTTATAATACTCTTTAATATTCATTCACAACTTATTTTTTTCCCTATATGATCATATAAAATATATTTAAGGGGAAGAGTGTGATACTTTGTCTTTTTATTTACTTAAATTTTTATATAGTTAAATTTAAGGGATAATTGTCCCAAAAATAATTATATCTGGAGCCTAATGTGATATGGTTATAAATACATCAATCTAATAATAACTAAAATGAAAAATGGCAGCTTTATCACGTAGTTTTAACCTATGTTAACCTAATTTACCCTTTTACCATGATGAATTTTTTTTATTGTTTTTATTATTCATTGAGAAATAAATCATTTTAGAAAACTTTTTCATGATTCCACCCTAATTTAATTTTGATATTATGATTTCAAAAATTATATCCTCTTATCAAATAAAATTTCTAAAATCTATATAAATTAATTATAAAATTTTCTCACAAATAGTAATAAAAATATTTTTGAAGAAAACATATTTTTGAATAATAAAATGACTTTAAAAGACAATTTAGTGATTATTTTCTAATAATTTATCTATATATTTCAATTTATAGGTAACATTATATTTATTTCATAATATAGTTAATCATATTCACACTTACGAATTTAACAGCTTGATTATAATGATCATATATAAATAATAATATTTCATAGTTTTTTTAGGCTCAATAGTGTGTGTAGTATATGATATCAAACATAATTTTATTCTTCTAAAATCCCAGGGTGTTAAATTTTTAAGTTTTTTCTATGACTTATTGGTTATAAGGTTTTATTGAGAAAGTTATGAGTTAAATTTGGGTTTTTGGCTCTATGTCAAGGCACAATGCTTGATTTTTTGTTTCCTTCAAGAATAGAATCCTCTTTATCTTCTTATTTAAATAATTTATCTCCATCTGTGTTTTTATAGAACATATAAAACCTTTAATATTCTAGTAGCATTATTAAATCTTCTCTCTATTTCCTTAGGTGGGTTTCAATTTTTTACTTTTATTCTAATTTAGAAGTAATATAGGGACTTTGGATACTTGAGTTGATGTGTGATCTACCTTGATCTATATTAAGAGATATTAAAATATATTTTGATATTTTTATAGGGTCTTTATCTAAGAATATGTATTAATTATTACAAACCACGCCTATTTGAAATCCTAACAAACATTAATATTTATATAGTAGATTCCATCTCGCATTCAACTTTAATTATCCTCCAAACTCCTCTTTAGTTTCTTAGGTAGTCCAACTTAGAGAAATTCAGCATCAATGAAATATTTATTCCCTATTTACCCCATAATGTAATATTTTTATCTTAAATTCATATCTAAATTTTTTTTCACAATCAAATACTTAGGGAAATGATAAGTATCTTTCACTTTAAAATAGTGGTAAAATTTCCTTCTCAGATTTCAATGATATCCTGTAAATCTTCCCATTCTTCCCAACATGCCTTTTCTAAAAAAATTATAGCATAGACGATTCATCACATCTTCCATTAATCTCAATAATATTTTTTAAAATAAATTTCTCCGACTCACTTTTTTCTCTACCAAGATCAAATTCAACCTAAATTGTGCATTAGCTTCTAGAGAAGAGTAGATATGGATTTTTGGATTATAATGTGGATACCTATAGGTTATTCGTGGTTTTTAGGAAATATAATGGTCAAATGTTATGGTAGTATTAAAAATAGAGTTTATTATAAAAGTATCATTAAAAATCAAAATAATAACTCAATCATTGATAGTACAAGGTCCTTAATATTCCAAGGTTTTTACTATATTACTCAAAAAAATTAGGGTTATTCAAACATGACTTGTTTCTCTAAAGAAAAAGGGAACTGTGATCAGATGTCAAAATATGTTTAGAATCCCCTCAAGTAAGTGACTAAAATTGTTTGATGGTATTTCATGCTATAAAATTCATAATTCAATGCTTATTTCATGAATTCCCCACACATAGAATTTGAAAATAAGTTCATTTCATCATTCATATAAGGTGATTTAAATGTGCCAAATTAGTTCCTCAACCTTATAATAGATTAAGAGTTTGTAAGGTTTTTCAAAATAACCTCAAGAAGTTTCAAAGAACACTTAAATTGAAAAAGAAAAATACAATTGTTTTTTGAAAATGTCACAAAAATTATAAAATGGAAACAAATCTTAAAAGTCCTAAACTACAAAATTCCCTCACCCAAACTTACATCATTAATTTTCCTAATTTGATTATTATAGATTCATCATATAAATTATATTTTAAACAGAATCACAACAATAAAATAAAATTTTAAGAAAGTTATAACTAGATGATTAATAGTGATAGATGGGTTGGAGGAGTGTGATCTCCTCTACTGATCCTTCAGATAAATTCCCATGGAATTTTTTTAGCATGTTAATATTAATAGTAAATGGGTTTTACTCTCCTTCTAAAACATGAATTTCATCAAAAGGATATAAATGAGTGACTATAAATATACCCTCTCATTTGGGATGAATTTTATCTTGCATCTTCTTGAGTCTTGAGTTTCATAGAAACACTTGGGTCCTTAGATAGAATTGTTTTTTAAATGATCTTCTCATGATATCCTCTAGTTCTTTCTTTATAAATTATTGAGTTCACAAAATACCCTAATATGATTTACTAAATCACCTATAGATACATTTTTCTCTCTGCCCTATCTTTTTATATATTCATATTTACCTCTCTTACTACCTAATTGGCCTTTTATGTCACACCATATACACGTAATCCCAGATCTTGTGCATATTAATATTTTATTTTCATGCTAGTTTAATACTGAATAAAGTGAACCAAACATAACTATATATAATTAAAATGTTAATAAAAAAATTGAGTCACTTACATACCCTATAACTTTAAGTTTTATGGTTTTATAGAGTTATTAAAAACCTTTAACTAACAAATCTCATATCTTTTCCATATACTAAGATAAGGATTCATTATTTTATAAAAAATTCTTCAACATCTTCTAAAAAATTATCCACACACGATTTCCATTTAGAAATATCATAATTAATACTCTTTTTTATAACCTAGGGAAAGTAAAAACATAATAAGGGTAGCATAGTTTCTCATAATGGATAACATAAAAAAAATCTATCTTAGAATGAAAATGGATGAATAATATGGAATGATTAAATAACAATCAAAAATTTTCATATAACTAACAACAAGGGAATACAATTTATCCATAGAAAACATAAAAATGTAAACATTAACATGGATAAAAATAACTGATTCATTAGTGATGGAAATCATAATGAAAAACATCATAAACATACTTTTAATGGCTCTTACTAAGACGTTATATATAAAAGGGTAAGTTTTTTCCCAAATACCTACGCTAGTTTTTCTCCTGAGACCAACTGATGCATTGAGTTACTATTTCATTTTTGGGTCTCATTAATATTTAAATAAGTCCAATGCATTAATCATATGAAGTAATGGATAAAAAATAAAATTCATAATCATTATTCCTTAGTAATCAATAAACATTCATATTAAAGTAAAAAAATATGAAATGTCAATATTTCCTTAGTTAATAAATGGAATAGATTTCTTGGAAATTATCCTTAAAACTAAAATCATATAGATTAATTGTTATATGGTTAATTAAATACTAGAAAAAAATATAGAAATAGTTTAAGTGATATATAATATATCGATGAAATTAAAGAATATAGACGCGAAGGAGAAAAATGATGTCAAGAGAGAGATGAAGAGTGATAAAGACCATAACCCTTAAAAACTATTTGATGTATGAACTATAAATTTATAAGATCGTATATAATTTAATTCATGAAACATAACACCAAATGAGATAGACATTTTATATTTTTAAAAGAAAGTAGACATGAAATTATAAAATTAATTCTCATAATGCTTTTTAAATTTGATTGTAAAAAACTTCTAAGCCTGATTCAAAAATGAGTTTCAAGGGGTGAATAAAGGAAATTGAAAAACTTAATTCTAAAATAATTCCAAACATTAAAACCTTGAAAATAAATGAATTTAAAAATAGTAAATGTGGAGTGGAAGATAAAAATATACATAAGTACAATGTAAACCATTTATTTTTTATTCTAAATGGTTTGCCTTTATTTTTAAAATGAAAAAAACACCGAATAATGGGAAAATGTTTTTATTTGAAAACCCATGGAACTTGGAAATTAAGATTGATAATTTATAATAGATATAAAATTGGGATAATGAATCCATGCGGGAAACATTAAAAAGGTATTATTTTCACACTTTTGTAGAGAAATTCAAAAATGACTCGTGCAAAAAACATTAAATTTTTTTTAAACTTTTTTAAAGAAATTAAAAAATAATTTAAAATGAAATTAAACAATAATTGATTCATAGAGAAGAATACTCTTGAAAAATATGAATAATATGGATATATAAGAGACACATTCTCAGTCATAAAAAATATATAAGGTCAAGTCCACATATAAGAAACATTTTAGTTGAATTGTAAATTAAAAGGAGCTAAAATGTCAATAATATTTTTAAACCCTAGAAAATAAATATGGAATACAATATAATACAATCATTGGTTGAATAAAACCAAACTTATAAAGAATAATTTAAATAAAAAATATTATAACTTTATAAAAGAAAATTTAATAAACAACAACCCTTGCGACTTAGGTAATGTGTGAATTGAAAGAAAAGGAATATGGAGATATTAAATGAAAGTTAAACTACCAATAATAATAAATTATTTAAGATATATTAATTAAATATGGAAGTATTGGAACAATATTAAAATAGTGAATAGTATGAAACATGTCTTAGAGAATTAAAATTTGGATGAAGAATGTGACACCCCAGACCCATACTCTAAAATTATTTTTCAAAATTTGAAGTGGAAAGTCATTGAACTAATTTTACTGTTAAAATAATCTCCAATAATGGGGCCTTTAAAATGAAATAAATTTATCTATTGGAATGTGGATCCAAAATATTTTAAAATGAAATGGACATTTTTAGTACTTGAAATTACATTTTTTGAAAACCAACATTATAAAAAAGTGATAAAAAATTCATTGTATTAAATATTAATTTTTCCAAAAAAATTAAAATACCATAAAATATTTAGGTGAGAGAATCCAATCTTGTAAGAATAATGTTCAGGATAAAACATTATAACTCAAAGAAATGGATTTTAGTTACCATAAATCCTTATTACTGTAGTAACAATTATATCATTTTCCACCTAAATAAGGGGACATAATTTGGATATAAAATCTCATGATATTCAATTAGTATCATAAAAATATATCCATGGTTAGTGAAAACATAATACAAAGGAAATATGGTTCAAAACATGAAACATGTCTCAAATAATAAGAATTGAGACCAAGAAAAATATTAAAACTTGAGTAACACTTTAATCAAATCCCTTGAAAGAAAGATATTTTAATTGTCCTTCAAATACGATGATTAAAATATAATTCAAGAGATGATATCTCACATAGGTAGTACATAAACCACATAAATAAAATTATGTGTATAATATCAAATGTGTCTCAAAGAGAGGAATTTGAGACAAAAACCTTTACAACCTTTGGAACATTGGAACCAAAATATCATGAAAAAACTAACATAAAATGAGACATTTAATATCATCAAATATAATATAATAATTAAATAAATATTTCAATGGAGTGGTAATTACACCATACAAAAGCAAACATGGTGTATAATTGAATTTATAATGAAACCCTTACCTCATGTATGAAAGTGTTCTTCACTTAAACTTAAATTATAGAATAATTAAATTTATATTCATAAATATTTCATATTACAAGGGCCTTTAACTATCATAGGTTATTTATTTATAATATAGTTCTCTTTCCTATGTCGGTTACTTTGGGTTATTCGGTATGATTTCACATAACTACTTATGTATGTTATTTATAGTAGAAAAAATCATAAATAGTTTCATAATATCCAAAATATTAATGGTGTTATGAAAATAATTTTTATACGTTAAATATATTTTTATATCCATCCATTATGGGTGATTATGAAAAAATAAGCTCAATACTTTTGGAGGAAATAGTTTTCATGTACGCATAATTAATGTTTCAATTTCTCAACAAATAAGAGGGAAATAATGGATATTATAATTTAAAATTTCATAATCATAATTATGTTGAAAATATCATATTATTCATCTATTAAATTCTTTGGATCATCCTTGAATGAAGGTTTTGAAAAGAGAAAGGCATCATTACGTAGAGGTGGTAGTTCTTGCAGTGCACTGACGTTGCTTTTATTTTTATTAGAATATAGAGAGGAATAAATAAGGGATATTTAATTTATGTTACAAAAAATTATTATAAAAATTATAATTAAGTAATCATATTATTATGGGGATATAATATTTGGAATAGTAATTTTAAGAATAAAATCTTAAGAAGAATATAATACTTATATATGAGACTCCATCATTCCTTGGAAAACTCCTTGGAATTGAAAGTCATAGGCTAACTTAGTGTGAACTGAGGATTAATAAAGTGTGATGGGCTTATAGAATATGAAATTTTTTCATATTTTCAACGAAAATTATAATTTTAGGTGCATGTTTGAAAGGGTGTAAGTGACCCTCTTCTATAATAGAGGAGAATAGAACTTTTGGAAACACACTTTATATTTTAATAATGTAATGACACTATTCCAGGGTCAATTGGTCTAAAAAATAATGTTTTGGGGTTGTATTTAAGTCGATAAATACTTAACAATTTCTTTCCACATATTTTTTAAACATTTTTATATAGTGTTTACCAATAAGTTTTTACATTTTTCTCTTTTACTTTTAAAATACGTAAATAGTTTTTAACTAAGAGATTTTATGTTTTATTAAAAATATAAAAAACCACATATAAAAGAAATTGGGCCTAAAACAAAAAAAATGATCAGTATTTAATCAAATTTAATTTATAAATATTATAAAATTAAATTTTAAATTAAAATAGATAATGTTTTGAAAAACTTATTTATTAGAAAATTGACAGTTTGACCATTATGGATACTTAGTATTATTTAATATGTATTAATAATTAAATTAGTGGTAATATATTTATTTATGTGTTTATAAATAATATTAGATTAATTATTTAAATTATTTATATTTATGTGATCTGATATAAATTATTTTTTCTTAATAAAACAAAAAATTTAAAATAATTGTTTCACTATTATCGTGGTAACTAGCATTAATCTTATCAATATAAACATTATATAAAAAAATAAAATAAGAAATATTAAATAATATGAAAAATATAATCTCAAATATAGAAATAATTTTATCAAATTAACTTTATATGTTTAGGAAAATTGGTCATAACGTTAGTGAATGTCACGCAAAAAAAACCCCTCATTTTTTAGAAATTTTTTTTTAAGAATAACTTTTTGTTATAGGAAAAAATATAAATTTTATTCATTATAATGAAATTATAAATATTTTTATTTATCACATAAATGTTATTTTAAATTGAAATAAAATTTTAGCCTAATTTCTCCCATGTTCAAACATAACTAATTAAACAGATGAAAAATAGTTTCTCTAAAATATTACTTGATTTTTTAAAATGATATTCATGGGTTTTATAAATTGACATGGTATTTTTAAATGATTTCAATTAATTTATAAATATTTTTTATCAATTTTTTTCCAAAAACCTCTAAGTCTTATAAAAGTGACGGTATTAGCAAAATTGGTATTTTTTTACTATTCACCTAAAAATAATTATTTTAGAAAAATATCAAAAATACACCCAAAGATAATTTTTTGTGAGTAATTAAAGAATTAATTTTAATTTATCAAGTTTAAATTATAAAAATTGTAAATTATTTTTCAAAAGACAAAATATAATATAAATAAAAAGAACTTTATTGAAAATAAACTTTTCAATATTAACTCATATTAATTATTTACATTCTAAAGGTAATGACTATTAATGGTTTAACATATTAGTGTTTATTATATATTTATTAATAATATATTATAAATATTTTTTGGTTATTTTTTGTTAGGTGTAGAATGTGACATAAGTTATGGTAGACATTAACTTATTTAATGACAATCATATATTTAGATCTTGGGGTGTTACATTATCATCTCTTAAATAAATTGTATCATCACAATTTTAATTATTTAAAAACATAAGGGTGTCCATAAGGTTGAAAGGGATTGAGGTAAAAACATTAGTAACATAGGGAAGCCTGAGAAACTCACTTATAGGCATATATCTATATTTAATTTTTTCCCAACCATTTAAGAAAAATATCTCTAATAGTTTGGTGTAAGACCTATTTTATTTCTCCTTGAGTTTAGAGTCAGAATTGAAGTGATAACTTATCAAATGTTTTTTTAAAATATTATTCCCTATTTGGTTAATTACAATGCATATAAATTCACATAAATGGATATACCACATAAATACATCTTTTACCCCCCGTACTTCTTCAACTTGGTGGCATCACTTGATGGTTGAGGTCAAATGATGAAGTAGATTTTGAATGTTCCTCTTCCTCATAAGGCTCATTGAGATCCACATTTTGACCCATTATGTCCCTTTCTAGAGTATCCTCCTCTACCACACCATCCTTCACCCATTCTAAAATATCCCTCACCTGCATTTCAAACTTCAATAGATAACCATTAATATATTTTACATCATGTTGCACCAATACCTGCGCTACTCACCCCATAAAGACCTCCTAGATGAAGGTTTGTGGGGGACGTATTCCCCACTACTTCCACACTATTTGGAACTTCTTATGATCAAACATGGCCTTCCAAGACCCAAATTTTTTCTTACACACATTGCATAGGATCATGTTTTCTTGGGTATTGAACCTAATTCTTGAACTACTTCAAGCCTTGTGGTCACAAGGGGGCCTCCCCCTTTTCCACCTCACTATCATGTCTTGTTGCACTAGTGATAGTGGTTTAGTTTTTAATTCCACTTCTATCATTGACATGGTTTTTTTAAATTCTTTATCAAGATCAGGGCCTATATGTGGTAGTTGTTCATTGATAGGTGATAATGAATATAATATAAAATCTAAGTTATCCTTTATCCAAGAAAGCATATATCAATTAATATATAACTTAACTTGTGAATTTATAAGTTATAATCTATGTTATCCGTGGTTAATTTACTATTAGTTTATCTATACTAAATAGATAACATCATTCTTAAATCCTTCATAATTTTTCATAAAGAGAATATGAATCAACCAAATCATATCCCCCAGGAGTGTCTCTCTGGGCGTTAATTCTTAAGCCCACTCATCTTGCATTAGAGTGATGATTGATTCAATGATCATCCAACCATTTTGGGTTGATTACCCTTAGATGCATCTATTCAACATCCACATCCACATTCCAGTATCAAGGTAGGGATGTATTGTTAGGAAAAACCACATAATCTCTACTTTACTAAACCCTCAAGATGATATCTAATACTTAGACTTATTTCTAGGATTTTTGCTAAGGTTTTATTATCTTATCCCCAAATAAAATGTGTATTATTACCATAACATTAAATCATATACTATTATAAATTATTATATATACCTTTGAATTTATGATTAACCATAACTTATCATCCCATATATTATCTTCAATGAACATCCTAATCTCCAAGGTTATCTAATCATTTCATTTGATACCAATTGTGATTACCCTGACCTGCACTCTTGGGTTTAGTTCCATTAATGTGTTCTTTTCATAATTTATTTTATATTGGCTATAAAAGTCTAGATTTAACCATCCATAATTAAAAATAAATAATGACTATTTCATCTCTTATATCTAAAATATCTTTTTATTTTTAGAGATTTAGATAATTAGAACATAGCATAAACTAATAAATCCCATGTAATTTGTATCAAATGGACAATTTTCCCATTATATATAAAGATACTTAATCCATGAAAAGTCTTAATGTCTCACAAAAAATTCCTTCACATGTGTTATAATTCTAACCACATCACATGTACTAATTTTCTTTATGAAATGGGGGAATAGAAACATAAGAAGTGGTGAGATTAAATTATTTGTTAGGGAAAACATTACAACTCAAGAAATCATGGAATAAATATAATAGTATGAATAGGTAAACAATAATAATACATATAATTACCCTACCTTAAATAATCAATAAATTTAATCTTTATAAAATAATTCACTTCATTCATTTTAAGGATCATTTTATCTTTATAGTTTTATAGATTTAGGTCATAATTGTTACATGATAAACCCATAAATTACAATTCTGGAAATCCCACTTAGTATCCATTTTTCCTATAATATAAAACCTTTAAAATAAAACATATTTTATTTCATGAAAAAAATTATGATCTTCAGCATGAATTATTATTTTTATTAATTATCCTTAAACCTTGTTAAAAAAATTTAAATACTTGATATGAGTAAAAAAACTATGCAAGGAGCATAAAAAAAAGAGGAAAGATACTTGTTAGTCCATTTTAAAAACTTGAAATTAAAAATGATCCTTTAAAGTTAAAATAAAAAAAATTGATCTTATATAATCATTTAATTACACATGGAATTAGATTTACTTCCCAAAGTTTTTTTATAAAATTCTTTATAAGAAAACATAATGGTAGAATCATAATCATGGGGGTTTTGTAGAAAATGTGAGAACCCTTGAGAAAACATTTTCTTAAAAAACATATATTTTTACCATAAAAGAGCATAATATTTCATTTAAAAAAATATTATTATCTTAAATTTTCAAATAAAATTTTTTCTATGAAAACTCATTATAATTTATAGAAAATTCAAGTATGTTCTTTGGTATATCATCATCATAGAAACCTTACAAATGGAATAACTAATATAGTCAACTTCCAACATAATTCTTTAGAAAAAATAATCATTACTCAATTCATTGGGATATATACCAAGATAACCCAGTAATAAATAATGTAAAATGACCATATAATGAATAAAAGATCTTATTATTTCACTTTTTCATCATAAATCCCATTAAAAAATCATTTGAACCCATATTTAAAACACTTTTGGATATCAAAATACCTAATTATTTTAAAAACACATTTGTAAAAATAAAATACCCAAAAAAATGGAAGGAGTGTCATTATTTGAATAAAAATGGAATAAAATAAAGTGATATGAATATAAAATAATGGTTTCAGTGGTAAGAAATGTTATTAGAACCATATACATTAAAATAGGACATTCATTTTTCCTTTTGTAAACAAAGTCAAAACATTATGTATAAAATTCATAAAAATATTACTTTTGAAAAATGTTGAAATAAATTCAAAATTGAAATAAAATTTTCTTTATAGTTAATTTATATAAATATAAATATATCATAAAATAATTTTAAGTCTATGGAAATTGAAGAAATATATTTTGAAAACAATTATAAACATGCAAATGGATTTTTAAGGTAAAGTGTCCCTTACATGGAGTATGAATCATCACGTACATTATTAATCATCCTTGATAATAAAATTATATTAATTATTTACATTATTAATAATTTTTTTAAGTTTTTTATTCATTTTATTTTATTTATTACCATGTTATATTTAATTACTTAATCAATTAAGTTCATGTCTTAAGTTTGGATGATATTCAACTCATGTGTCCTAAATTACTTCAGTAGGTTGACTATGGTCAAAGATTGTATTATTATATAATCTAAATAATAATAATACTAACATAATTATCTTTTTATACATTAATTATACTTTTAGAACCAACCAAGAATTATGGTTATGAAAAATTAACTATGTTACAATCATGAAGACTGTATGTTGTGCGTACGTATGAATAATGTTTCCATTTTTCAATGATCAAGATCTAAAGAAGGTAAATTTTATTTTATAATTATATAATTATGATTTTATAATAAATATAATATCATTTATTTAAAAAAATTATATATAATCTATGTGATGTGGTTATGAAAAATGGATCACATTGCTTCATGGAGGTGGTAATCCACACGTACGCATGAACAATGTTATCATTTTTTAATGGGTGGAAACTTATAAAATAAATGATATATTATATTTATATAATTATAATTATTTCATTAATATCATATATATATATATATATTAAATACATCAGTATAACCATACTTTATTGGTGGTGATAGAAAATGAATTTATCAGCTTGCAAGACGGTAGTATGCCATACACATAAATGATATTTTTGTTTCCCATTTTATGAAATAAGAGATAGATATAGGTACATTAACATAAAAACATCTTATTATATTTAAGATACTTTTTTAATTATTTCATTATGGTTTAATAATATTTTAATTATGTAGAATAAGAAATAAAACAAAAATATTCTATTAGAATCTATACCACTTATTCGGATAACCTCGTTTGCTTTAAACCTTAATCCCTCTAAGTTTGGTATTATTCTCAAACTATGACCTATAAAAATTTATTAGGGATATTATTAATGGATTTGTTTAGGTATTTATTCAAACAAATGACTATTTTTGTGTGTATAATAGAGGAGTGTGGATTCCCTTTTATAAATAATGGAGGGGCATTATTGGAATTTCTTAAATTGTTAAATTAATATAAATTAATTTCCATATAAAATGGTTAAAATTTTATATAATTAAAATATAGGATGATTATGAGCCTAAATATTCTCAAAAATAAAATTTGGACAATTATAAGTTATGTTTTCAACCTTATATCTTTGTTTTAACCCTCTGTTAACCATTTTGACAATTACCATGATATGAATGTTTTTACTCTTTAGGGGTCAAGAAAGTTACAATAAAAGGAAATATGACACATAAATAGACCATGGTTTATATTTTAAATTATATATCAATAAATTTTCTAAATATATATATTTTTATAAGTTTTAAATCATTTAATAGAATATTGTATATTATAAAATATCATTTATGTCATTTTTTGAAATACATAAAATATTTTAATATAATATGTGTCTAACTCATGTAAAATGGTCCCAAAATAATATTATTTTAATATAATTAGGACATGTAATTAATTTAATCATAAAATAAAAATTAGAATGGTTTATATATCATTTAAAAACATATATTTTTGTTTAACCCCATGGTTAACAAATTTTAACCATGCCTGTGTTAATGGATTTTTCAATATTAAAGGGTTATAATTTTACTTATAATGTGAAACTTTTTTCATAAATGTATAATATAAGAAATTTTAGACCAAATTTTAATCCTAATTGTTCTATTTTAATATTTTTATTATTTTTAAATAATTTAATGAAATATTATTTAACATAAAATATCAATAATTTTATTTTTGACACTATTCACTTAGTTTGACATTAAAGACAAGAATATATAAATTTATATATAATATTAGCATTTAGAACATCCATAATATGTTATATTGATATATAAAATTTTTGGGATAATATAAATATACCATAAATATTAATTTTAGAGTTTATAAAATCATTTACTTGATTTTTCTACTGCTTTCACAAGCACTAAGTTGTGGTTTCATAAGCATTTAATGTAATTATTTCATAAATAAAATTTAAAAAAAAATTACCATAATAAATATAAATTAATTAAGTTTAATATAAAACTTTATATTAAATAAATATTTTTATTTAATCACATATATGTCATTAAAACTTTAATAGTATGTTATTTTTACTTTTCTACCCTTGTACAAGCATTACACAACCATTTGGATAATACGCTAGTTATATAAATTCTAAATTCAAATATATCCATAAAAATATTAAATAATACTTCATATATATTAACCAAGTTGATAAAATACTACTTAATTCTAAAATATTATCTTTAGGACACCAAATTCTACTTTTTTTATGTTACGTAAGCATTGTATCTCCACTAAAAATAATTTTCTTATTTATCATGAAATTAATTGTAATTTATATTTTTTGAATTTTATTCGTATTATATTTATATTATTTTATAATAAATTATTTTTTACAAAATTTTAATAAATTTTTATATCATATTTATCTTTTGACAGTATCATAAAAGATACTTTATTTATCAAAAAAACTGAAATTTTTTACTATTCACCAAAATTTTAACTTCTTCAAAAAGATATTAAAACAAATAATTCAAGGATAAATTTGAATTGATTAATCCAAAAAATAAGTCCATTTTATCAAATTAAATTCTTAAAAGTTAAATAAATTACATTTAATATAAATGTTTCAAATAAAACAATAAACAGTTTTTAGAAAAACGTATTTTCAATTCCAAAAATGAACATTTACCAAAATCAAGTATAATTTTGATTCAAATATAATTAATTATATCATATAAAATTAAATAATACGTATGTTAATTTAATATCAAATATAAATCATAATGGAACTTTTCAATGAAACTAAATAGAAAGTTTACAAAAATCGGTATTTTTCACTATTCACTAAAAACCAATCTTTTTATAAAAAAACCCAAACATTCACCCAAAGATAATTTTGATGTGCCAATTTCAAAAATGATATCCTTTTTATAAAATAAAATTTCTAAAATTTCCATAAATTTATTATAATATTTACTCAAAAAAACCAATTAATACATTTTTTTAAGAAAACATATTTTTGAAGAATAAAATTACTTTACTAAAAATTGAGTGCCTATTTCCTAAGAATTAATTGATAAATTTATATTAAGTAGAAAATTTATATATATTTAATAATATTTTTAATTATATTCATACCATCAAATTTAATATCTTGGTTGTCACTATTACATTTAAACAATAATATTTTATGGTTCATTTAAGCTTATTGTTGTGTGTTATATAGGTTGTAGAATATAGTGTTATTTTAAAATATTGGGATATTAAATTATACACCCTTTAATAAATTTTATCCTCACATTTTGAACTTGATCTCAGTAATAAAGGGTTTTATATTTGAAAATACCTTGGTTTAAATCTCTCATTGTAAAAATGGTTAATAAAACTTCCTCTTGAAAAGAGGAAAAAGGAAATATTAAGGTCATCTTGAATAACATATAATATGTTTCAAAATTGGAGAACATTATTAGAGAGTGAAAATATAGACATGGATAAAAAATTAATGTCTAAATAATGATGGAGAGTGATATAGAAAATTTATCACAAGAAATTGAATGATCATGAGAAAGTTTTTTTTAAAAAAAAATTATTTTTTATTTTTTATTTAGTGAACTTACCAGATTTTATCCATAATAGAGACTAAAAAACTAGTATTCCAATAATGAAAATTTTTGTTTCATTTCATCCCACAAACCACTTTCACCACCTTCAAATACATTAAAAAATAAATAAATAAGAGGAAAACCATAAAATATATTGTCATCTTCTTCCAAACCTCATTATTCATAGCCTATTATGATAAAAAAATAAGTTAAGTGGGTGATTCTTAAGAATAATCGTCGATATTTGTTGCATGACATATTTTCCCTCAATGAAGTCCCCAATATTGGAACATTGTACTTCTTAAATAAAATATTCTTTATTTCTCTCCACCAATATTCTATTTTTTGCTCATTAAACCTTATTTTCCTAAATATAACTCGCTTGAATATATTAACTCTATTATGGAGTGAAATTAATGTGTCATAAACACCTGTCTTAGACTATTAAAATAGTTTTTTCTCTTTTTCACTCTTTTATGTTAGTATTTCAAGAAAAAATCTCCATAATGGGTCAGAAATGGTCACTCTAAATTTACTATTATTTGGTATATCAAAAAATTCCACACCATTCAACTATTCTACCATTTTGTGATCCAAATTTGTGTCCAGTGTCAAATAGAAGTCAAATCCATGGTTTTAATTTGTGTTCAGATACATCTCAACCTGATCATTCATGGATTTAATGTTTTCACTCTATAGGGACCTAGAAGGTAAATTCTCTAAAATATCTTTTAACTGTGTTAAAATAATCTTGAAAATATCTCTAATAGCTGGACATCTATAAGATTATTGTTTTCCCAATAAATAAGCTTCTCGGTCCCTTCTTTTTAATCTATGGAGCTCAGCATCTTGAGAGTCACACTTCCTTTTCAATGTTCTAATCTATCCCTCCAGTTTTGTGACTTCTTGGTTTAAAAGTTCATTTTTCTTATTCAGACTATCATGGAAACTTATTGAAAATATAGTAGTACATCGTGGAGGGCTTTGATGCCTCAAATATAGTGAAATGGGTCTCATGCTTGCTGAAGGTTGTGGGGATGGTGGAGGTGGCGTCATTTTTCTGTTGATGACCTTAAATAATTTTTAAGGGCACTCATTATGCTTGGAAATGTAATATCCTTAAGATGAAAAAGAGAAGAAACTTGATGAGCTTATCTTAGAGAAAAATAATAATACCTCACTTCAGGCATCACTAGATTGGTTACATTTTTGTTTCAAGATATTTTTCCTAGAGTTCAGTAATTCATTTACCATATAGACTAATAATATAAGGAAATATAATTACATGAAAAGTATAATATCATCTTTTAATTAATTTACATTACAATATCATATTTTTATTCAAATGATGAGTATTCCAGAAAAAAATTTGATCCTTAAAACATTAAATTCAAATTATAATGGATCAAAAAATCCAAAAAGGATAAAAAGGTACTACTCTTATCTTTAGACATTAACAAAAACCAAAATGGTTGGAATGTAGTAAGATAATTCCAAAAAAATGTATAAACCATTATACGAAGAAATAATACATTAATCTCAAAAATTCAACAGTAATACTCAAAGTTTAAACTAAATAATTATATAAATATATATCCTAAATATTCTTCAAAATATTCCTGGCTGATATTGAAACCCAAGGATTAGAATGATTTGATCACATGTTCTTCAAATAAAATTTTAACATTTATCTCTAAATAACATCAATAACTTGTAAAGTATCATACCAAAAATGTATATGTTGGATTATTAATGTTGATCCAACATATCTCATGTACTTTAGGTTTTATGATCTCAAGTACCCTTCATAATTTACCAATGATCTTATTTCTAAGTTTTTTCATTAGGTTTTATAGTATTCTTATGTGTTTGGTAGTTAATTTCATTAAATATGAATACTTGATGTTTTTAATTGAAATCATCCTATGTGTAAAAAATTGGATATTTTACTTTTTTGGCTATATGGTGAAAATAGATACATCTATAAATCATCTACGTTAATCACCTAAGTAAAGGAATCAGATACGTTACAGAATCACTTATGTGGAATCGCTTACAATGACAAGATCTCATATGTGATCAATCAACAACATAGATCTTTTGGAAACATAAAACAGTTATGCGGAGTAATCGATTACGTGAATCACCTACATGGTGAAATCAGAAACATCATTTCAATAGGCTATCTTAGTTTCGGCTACATGAGTAAAAATCATATATAATTCCATTTAGATAAATGGATTCAAATTTATAATCAGTTGCATGGATTCAAATCTACAATCGGCTGCATCATTCTGGCTCGAATGGCCTGAAGGCCTTCTTTTTTTATTGATTTTGATAACCCCCTTTCAATGGAGAAGGGGGAACCCTTACAAGGCATGTATTCTTAGAGATTACATGACCAGTAGGTCTTAGGAAATATATAGACTATACTTTGGAACTGCTCCTCCCCAGCTTCTTCATCATGATATCATCTCTCCACCTTCGCATGGCTTGTTCGGCTAGGCTTCTCATGCATGAACAGGCTGGTCCCGATGGAAATTACATACACTCCACTTCTAAAAAATATTCTTAGCTTATGCTCTGGTGAATGCACCTGCTCTTAATCCCCATTTAGAGTCTGCTCCTTTTATAGTCTAACTAGTCATTGATGCACAATTTTAGGTGGCCTAATGACCTTATAATGGCTCGAAGTCCTTGAGGTGGCCTGAAAGCCTTATTAGCCTGAAATCCTTGGGTGGCCTGAAGGCCTTAAAGGACTTGAGGCCCAAATCAGTGGCCCAAAATCCCAAACATATGAATAGTTCAAACTGCTACAGTACTGAACAGTGCCTACTATAGTACTGCTACAGTACTACAAGTTTGTATTTATTACCGTTGAATCACTTGAGTGATATTTTAATGTTTTTGTACAAAATTTAAATTCTCAGTTACCTATTTAAGGTAAAATCAATTATAATAGGATCTAGGTACTAAGATAGGTGACAATTACAAGGATAATTTATTTGTATCTACTATTGCTAAAGTATTTCTAGAAAAATGACATGTCACTGATTCCTAATTATATGAATCATGTGTTGTGTGGCTAAATAAGAAATATTGTATTCATTTCTAAGTGAATTATTTTTATTTCTATTTATTCTCATGTGATAAGAAAAATTTTAAAAATAATAATTGAATCTCATAAGAAAGACAGAGAATTATTTCTCTAAAAATCTCTGAAACGAATATCTGTTTTCTATGAAAATAAGGAATAATAAGTATTTTATCATTATATATGCTTATTAATAATCCTTAATGAGTTTATAAGATTATACTTGAGTTAATTATCCTTCAGATCATCTCACTTAGAGATCACTCTTTTCTATCAGTTGTATCTTAAATTTATAAGATAAAATCTATAAAAACTCTTTGTTTATTACATTTCATTGTTAAGGTTAGTGGTAAAAGAACCTTTTGAGTTTATTGATTATAAATACTTTATGGATATCAATGGAAATATCTTATTATTGTACTATGTGTTTACTGCTTTCACTTAGTTGTGCAGCCCCTAGAAAAAGGACTCACAGTCCCTGACAAAAGGACCGGTCTGGTGAAAATCATCACACTCATGGAGAAGAGTGGTGGTAGAGTGGACTATAGGACTTATATTATCTAAACCAATATAAATATCTATGTCTATTACACTTTTGTATTCTTTTATTTATGTTCCATTCATTTTTAAAGAAAAAAATCATAAGTTAGTCATAAATTAAAGAGGGTGGTTTATCTAAGTGAACAAATTTTCAATGAACTCAGTTCACCCCCCCCCCCCCCCTCTTGAGTCCTAGTATGGTTAGTATTTGGAAATAGTATATAAATTAATCATATAATCTCCAAGATTTGATAATAATTTCCATAAATAACATGAATCTCCATAAATCCATATTAAAATTATATATTCTACCAAAATATATTTCAACATTTTCCCTCAATTAAAATACCATCATATATAAAAAAAATTATATTTACCTTAATGATATAATGTTCCTAGAATAGTGAATTGGTCTTATAGTAGGGCTTAATCATTTCACTGATATTCACTATATGGTATCTATATAGATTCCCTTTTATTCCTTTCTCCAGCAGGTACACTTGGTACACATCTTGGTACTTCAAGGATCCAAAGTCCTTTTTCCTAGGGAAAAGTTGGTGTTGAATGAACTTGAACAAAATTCCACTCTCCTTATATAGCTCAGTATAAATAGGCCTTTTGTGCCCCTTATTCCTAGTTATCTTTTTTAGAGATGTATCATAGAAAAATATTTCACTTGTAGAAAGACTACTTCCCTAATAGTTTTCAAATATTCCTTCATGTGGAACCTTCAGGCATTCTTCCTAATGCCTAGAAGAAAACAAAATTATCCTTCCTTTAACTACAGATTTTATCCAACATACATCAATGCCTTTAAAAATATACTTAACATTTATCTAGAACTCATAGACAAGATTTAGGTAATAAGGCCTCTCGTTATCTGAAAACCAATCCATCCAACCTTGGGTTTGCAGTACCTTTAATAAGAGAGACTTACACTCTAACATCCATTCTGTGAAAACTTCCTTCTCAGGTGTTACTACAATATTTTCAAGAGATGGATTGACAGGCTTAGACTTACTAGATTTTCCCTTCTTCTTCTAAGTTGGTTGCAACTCGTCTCTAGATCCTCCTTCAAGTGTGCGCTTCATTCTCAGCATTTCTAATGGTTCAGTTGAAGGTTGGAAGGTGAAAGGTTTAGGGTAAGGAGAAATGGCAGAGAGTGTAAGGGTTAAAGGAAAGGGTGATTAGTAGAGTGGATCAACTCGAATATATATCATTTAGGTCTTAGATCACAAATTTGTGAACTGGGTTTAAATAAATAAATGAAACAATGTTGTTTTTTGTTAAAACATAAAACAGATAAAAAAGAGGTTTCTATTAGTGTCGACATGAAAATATCAGCATGAAACTATCAGTGTTGGCATGACAGTGTTGGCATGACACTATCAGTGTCGGCATGACACTATCAGTGTCGGCATGACACTATCAGTGTCAGCATGACACTATTAGTGTCAGCATAACAGTATTGGCATGACACTATTGGTGTCGGCATGATAGAGTCGGCATGACATTGTCAGTGTCAGCATGACATCTACACTTATTCTTTGCAAAGAGTTATCAATATAAGGTCCTTATAAATTAATCATACTTAATTCATGTTTAATGTAATTCATTCTTTCATAGTTCAATGGATTTGTGAATATGTTAGCAAGATGATGTTCAGTGCCAATAAACTCTAGTGCTATATCAGATTTTTGATAATGATCTCTCAAAAAGTGATGTATTAAAACGATATGATTTGTTCTAGAATGAGAAATAGGATTCTTAGATATATAAATATAACTTTTATTATCACAGTTTAGAGGGACATGTCTGAATTTATATCCTTAGTATAGTAGAGTGTGTTTCAATCCACAAAATCTAAGCATAACAACTACCAGTAGCTATTTATTTAGCTCCAATAGTAGATAATGAAACATAATTTTTCTTCTTACTACACCATGAAACTAGAGACTTGACCAAAATGTGAAATGTTGCAAAGGTTATATTTCTATCTAACTTACAACCACTAAAATAAGTATCAGAATAACTCACTAAATAAAATGGTTGTCCTCTAGGAAAGAACAATCCTAAGTTGTTAGTATATTTGAGGTATTTGAAAATTATTTTAATAGTATTTAGATGAGATTATTTAGGGTTAAAATGAAAATGGTCACACATGCACACACTGAACATAATGACAAGCCTTCTAGAAGTTAATTATATTAAACTCTAAATCATTCCTATATAAGTGGTTTGATCAACGGATTTACCATTTTCATCAAAATCCAACTTATAGGTGATACTCATTGGAGTATCACTAATTTTTATACTATCAAAACCAAACCATTTTAAAATATATTTAGTTTTTTCAATTTGATTTAAAATAATACCTTCTTTATTTTGAATGATATGAAATCCAATAAAAAAATTTATTTCCCCCATTAAACTCATTTCAAATTCACTTTGCATCATTTTTGAAAAATCAACACATAAACAATTTTTAGAAGATCCAAAAATAATATCATCTACATAAATTTTATAAACTAAAAAATCATTATAAATTATTTCTATAAAGGGAGTAGGATCAGTTATACCCTTTTTAAAACCTTTCTAAATAAGAAAACTACTTAGTCTATCATACCAATCTCTTGGAACATATTTTAAACCATTTTAATATTTTTTTAACTTAAAAACCTGATTTGGAAAGTGAGGGTTTGTAAAAACAGGGGTTGTTCAACAAAAACATCCTCAAATATATACCCATTTAGGAATTCACTCATAAAATCCATTTGATAAAGTTTCAAATTAAGATGTTTTGCATATGAAAGCAAGATTCTACTGGCCTTAAGTCTAGAAATTGGTGAAAAATTTTCCTCATAGTCAATCCCTTCTTATTGAATATGAACTTATGCAAGCAATCTAGATTTATTTATTACAATATTACCAGCTTCATATACTTTATTTCTAAACACCCATTTAGTGTCTACTATCAAAGTGTCTTTGGGTCTATCTATAAGTTTCTAGACTTTATTTCTTTCAAACTAATTCAGTTCTTCTTGTATAGCCATTACCCAAAATTCATCATTGATTGCATCATTAGTGCTTTTAGGTTCAAGTAGTGACAAAAAGGCTTGATGTTCAACCTAGTTTCTCAAAGAATCTATAGTATGTGTCCATTTATCTAGGTATCCAACTACAACATCTAAAGTAAGGTTCTTAAGGGTTCTAATAGATCTAGAAAAATAGGGGTAGTTATTTCAGGTTCATCAGCTAGTTCGGGTTAATTAGGACTAGATTCTAGAGAATTTATATAACTGGATGATTTAATAGGTTTCTTAACAGTAGTATTACATGATTTTTCATTTATGTCCATATTGGACAGATCATCCTAAATATTTTCTTAGTAGGTATTGGGTTCATATGTGTTTATTTCATCAAATTTGACCTATACAGATTCTTCCACACACTTGGTTCTTTTATTAAACACTATGTAGGATTTAATAGAGATTGAATAACCTAGAAATATTCATTCATCACTTTTGGAGGAAATTTTTTCTTGATTGTATTTTATATTAAGGATATATACTTTTCAACCAAAGACTTTAAAGTAATTAAACTTGGGTTTTTTATTATTCCATATCTCATAGGTGGTTCTCATAATAATTGGTCTGATTAAGAATCTATTAATTATATAACAAAATGTATTGATATATTCTACCCAAAAATAGACAGGTAAGTCATATCCGTTAAGCATAGTCTGGTCTATCTCTTGTAAGGTTCTATTCCTTCTTTCTACAACACCATTCTGCTAAGGTGTCCTAGGAGAAGAGAAGTTATGACTATATCCATTTTGTGGAAAAAAAAATCAAACTCTTGGTTTTAAAAATCACACCCATGGCCACTTATTAAGTATTTAATTCTAAAAACACTTAGGTTTTCTACTATTCTAGCATACTTGATAAAATGAGACAAAGATTCACTTTTTTGAGCAAAGAAAAAGGTCCAAGTATGTCTAGAAAATTCATCTACAAGAACATAGACATAGTGCTTCCCATTTATACTTGAAACTCTATATGGTCCAATCAAATCCATGTAAACCAAATCAAGAGGTTGAGAAGTTGAAACTTATTTATTTAGATTGAAATATATTTTAGTATTTTTACCCTTTTGATAATGATTACAGAATTTTTCATTTGGATGCTCAAGTTTAGGTATATCCTTACCTAATCCTTTCTTAGTAAGCTTTCTAAGTGAATGAATATTACAATTACCTAATATTTTATTCCATATCCAAGACTCTTTATAAAAGGAACTTAAGCATGGAAAAATTTTAGAAACTAAAGAATCTAAGTTTATAGCATACACATTTTCATTTCTAAAGGCAGTAAATACAAAATCATTTTTAGAATTAAAAAAATTGAATGAATCATTTTTAAATTTAACATTAAAACCATAATCACATAAATAAGAGATAATAAGAAGGTTGTAATTTAATCCATCAACAAAAATTACTTTAGAAATTAAAACGGAATTAGAGTTACCAGTATAGCCAAGGCCAATAATTTTTCCTTTAGAATTGTCACCAAAAGTGACATGCCCACCATTAATCCTTATCATATTCTTGAAGCATGAATAATCGCATGTCATGTATCCTAAAAATTCACTATCCAAGTACCATAGAATTCTATAGGATCTCTTCAAACAACTTTCTTAAAAAATAGATTAGACAAGAAACAATTTTGGTACCCAGATTTGTTTGGGTCCAGTAACATTAGTAATAAGATATTTGGGAACCCACATTTGTTTTAGGGGTTTCATATACATAGTTTTTAAAGTATTGGAAAAATAAACATTATTTGGTCTTGAAAAAATTGAAATAGTAGAAGATATTTCATGGTTGTAACTTTAAGAAAATTTTCCAGAACTAAGAATAAAAATGGATTTTCTAGATTTAGATACAAAATTGGTTTTGAAAAAAATTCTTTTACCGGGTTGATAGCCAATACCACTAGGGTATTTCGGTGCAACTTGTTTATAATGAATTTGAACCAAGATATCTTTTCCATTTGTAAACTTTCTAAATCCTTTTTCAATTGATCATTGGACAATTTAAGCTCATTATTTCCTTTAATCAATTGAGAATTATTTTTTTTCTATGCTATGCTCAGATTTAATAGTATAAGTAAGAGAATGGTGTTTATTTAAAGCTTTATATTTGTATTTTAATTCATTTAATATATCTTCAATAATTTTTCAATATTCAAACATTTCCACCTTGGTCATATTTTCAGAATCACTTTTATCTCCAGAATAATAAGAATTGTGTATAAGAGACTCAAAGGTTACCTCAGATGTGTTAATCATGAAATACATGTTTACCTTATCACCTTTATTATCATGTAATGATTATGAATCATTGGAGATATCCTCAAAAGCACTCCAGGTGGCCTTCATTACCTTCTTGTATCTTTTATCTTTATCCTCATATTTCTTCTAATATTTTAACTTAGGATTGTCAGCCTTCACATGACCTCTTCTCTTACATTCATAACAGACTATTTCATTAGAGTTATCATTCCTTTTCCAATCATTTTCTAGTCTCCATTATTATCATATTTACCTTTGTCATTGGTCTTAAATAAGAATCTCTTACTTATATAGAACTTTTTAAACCTTCTAGATAGATAATCCATTTCCTCATCACTGTCTGATGGTGAATCTTTTTCACTTGTAATGTCAAAATGAGTTTTAATCCTTTACTTTTCTTTATTTTTGGAATTTGTGGTTTTGAAAGCCACTGAATTTATATTTGGTTCATCCTCCTCCTCTTTGTTTACTTTTAATTCTTCTTTATACATCATCATCTTTCTTATTAGTTCCTTAACTGGAAACTTACTGATATCACAGGATTCTCTAATTGACACGGAAGTTCCTCTCCATCTTTTTGGTAGACATCTAAGTAGTCACATGATTTATTCCTTAGAACCCAGTGGCTTTCCAAGATATCTGATTGTATTGACTATCTCATTGAACCTGAGATACATATCAGAAATGGGTTCATTAGGATTCATCTTAAATTTATTATATTTAATAGTATAGGTATTAATTATCATTTATTTAACATTTTTGGTTCCTTCATGTGAAACAGCTAAGGTATTCCAAATTTCATAATAAAATTTACATACAGATATTCTATTAAATTATTCATCCCTTAAATCACAAAATAAGGCATTTATGGATTTATAATTATTATTGTAAGTATTTTTTGTGGCATCACTCCATATAGTTCTTAGAGTGTCTGGTATGTCATATTTATCTTCTATTATAATCCAAATATCAACCCCCATGATTTCTAAGTGCATTTTCATCTTTATTTTCAACTGGGCATAATTTTTACCATTAAAGTAGGGAGGTCTATTGGTAGCAGAACCTTCCTATCTATTATTCATAATGAAAGATAAAGAAAATAATTTAAAGAGATAAAAATTTAGAACTAACAAGAATTTATAGATCATTAAAACAAATCTAAAATCACATTTGAAAAGATTTGACAAATATCTTAAACTTCCTTTGATACCAAATGTTGGTCAGAGTATGAAACTTAAGAGGGGTTGAATTGAGTTCCTATAAAAGAATTTGTTAAAAACTTTATTTGAATGAATCCCCCAATTTAAAAACAAAATAGGCTAGTTAATCAAAGTATTAAATTTATAATAGTTTGATTACTTCTCATATATATCAACCTGAAAGATTGAAATAACTTTTGAATCTAATTTACTAAAAAAAATAAGTTATAAATACTATCCAAGATCAACTATCAAAGTGAAACTTTGTTTTATGAAATATGGGTTAAAATAGAGTAAAATGAATTTGAAAACACAGAAGATTAAACCAAGAGGTTAAGTCTCAGATATAGAATTAGTATTATCCACTTGGTGATCACCTGCCACCAAGAAATATATATAGATATTTGATCCACACCCTGGATCGGGGTTTACACAATAGTATACAAACTGTCCAGGTCACAAGACCTCCACCACAGTTCTTCGTGGGAACTAAAACAGTCAGGTCACACATGACCTCTACCACAGTTATACATGGGATATAATAGGTGTAAAATGATGTTTGTGTGAGGATATCTTGTATCCTTCAGTTCATTGCAGGAGATAGTGTGTGTTTAACAGACATATGAATACACTACTCGAAATGTAGTGTAAATGCACACAATAGAGCATAAAATAAAGTGATAGAGTTTAGAAGGATCTTTGTATTGTGAAATGAATATTTGGAATCTTTTTATGTAGCATATGCGAATATTGAGTCCTGTTCTAGAAATAGACACTAAAACTGAGTGTCACTGGAGCTCTGTGTTATGGTTTCGAGGAGGATGGGAATCTCCTACTTAGAGATTTTTTCTACAAGGATTATTGAAGATTTGATGCACATTAATCCTCCTTTGTTTCATAGCTAGCAGGAAAGAGAGTTCTTCATGTGTTCTTCAGCGTCGTCTAGTATCTCTGCATGTATATTCTTTTCTGTTATTCTCTTCTTCTATATATCTCGTGTTCCAAGATTTAATTTTATTTTCGGTGTCTTGTGTTTGTCGATAATGAGCATATGGAGGTACCCCTTACCTCATACTTTCCACTGTTATAGTCATTAATGTTGTTTTCAAAAATCATTAATTTAATTAGTAGAATTAAAACACACAAATATGACTGTTAGAGATAATTTTAAATAAAAGAAAATTTAAACATCATGTCGTTGACTCCTCTGTCGGTGATTCATTTTTTCAGTGAATCCTTCTATTAGTGATTTGTTCTATTGGTATATCTAAATAATTATATCGTTGAGTCATTATATTGATATCTCCTTGCATAGGTGATTCAATGCATTGATGAATCATTTTGTTCTATCAATGTCTCATTTGTACTGTCAGTGATTCATCTATCGGTGAGTCAGTTCGTACTATCGGCGTGACATTCCTTTTGTTATTGATACATTTATTCTATCAGTGAGACATTCCTTTTGTCGATGATACATTCCTTCTATCGTCGTCTCAGTTGAATTATCGGTGAGATATTTACTCTGTCAGTGTATCAATTGAACTGTCAGTGTTGATTACTCATACTTAGCCAATTTTTTGGTTTTAACTATTTTACAACATGAATATAAATAGAATGTTTCAAATAAATATTTTATCATATATAATAATAATTAAACATATAAAAACTTGAATAAAAATTATTTAAATTATTGGACATGATTTGATAAGATTTTTTATTTTTAAAACCATTAAAATCAGAGAGAGGCCAATAATCTCTTATGGGCCAACACCTTGCTATATAAATTAAAAGGCTTAGTTTAATTGAATGGAAGTGGGTTGTAAGGCTGTGAAAAATGTTTTATAGTTATAAATGTGGTTTATATGAAGTTTTAAACCCATAGATAGATTGGAAAAAATGATTATAAATTCTTAAAGTTAGTTCCTCATGATTATTATTATTATTAAACCATGGGTAGTATTCATTAATCAATGGTTAAGGGACTTATTGAGCATCGTGTTCCATGCTACCTTACATTGGGTGATGGGAATGACATATCACACCATTTACTTTTATCTGGATGATGGGAATAAGGATCCACATTCCCTTGCATCGATTGTTGGGAATGATGACTCACTCCATTAACTTGAGTGATGTGAATGATGTTTTTCATTCATCTGAGATTTAAGGCTTGTACCCTTTGTTGGATCCTTTAGCTGTTTAGAATAGTTATGGACCACTAAGTTATTCCCAAGGTCTATCTAGAACCTAGTATCCATGTATATGTCTATAAATTTCATCACATATATAGTTCATATACATGTATACATATTATAAATATGATTACATATATGGTAAGATGATCAGGATTATCCCAAATTATGCTGAAGCTGGTAAAGTCTGTCAGGTATCCTATCAGAACTAGAGCTGACTTGCATTTATTTTTTTATAATTTTTTATTATTCATTATACTTGAACACTGCTTTTCTATAAACACTGGTTGGATTATTCTAAACACTATTGTTGGTGGCCTACTGAGTTTATCTCACACACTACTCAGGCCACCTTTGGTAACCATGTAGACTTTGTGACTGTATGTATGGATAAGGTTAAGCACTCTATTATAGATGCTTGATCAATTTATCTTATAGCTTGGGGCATGGGAACAGAGGACCAAGAATATGCTCACAAAGCTAGTGGAGATGCCTTTTGGTCTTTTTGTATTTTTTTTCATTGCATGTTGTATACGCTTGTGCCTTGTATTCTCTATTCCCCTATTGTACATCTTCATGACATGACATAATTTTATATATGAATTAATGTATGGATTGATTATTATTACTACTTGTATGTTACCTTTCTATTGTGTTATCTATCATATCATTATTCCACTATTTATTATCCTTCTTTATATTTTTTGTACCAATCTTATATGAGGGTATAGTCTCCCCATCATACCACTTTAAAACCTCACTTCTAGTCAGTAATCTTGGGCATACGGTGAGGTGTGCTTGAGTACATGTTACCCCTTAGCTAGAGTAACCATTTAAGTGGCTCCCTGGTTGGGACGTTACATAGATATCATTTTAAATCTTATCTTTTAGTTTAACCTCTTAGTTAACAAATTTTAACCTTACTCGTGTTAATTAATTTTTCAATATTAGTTGGTTATAATTTTAGTTATAAGTGAAAATTAGCTCGTAAATATTAAAGAGGTGAAATTTTAGACAATCATCCTAATTTTACACTTTGAATATTTTTAAGATTTTTAAATAATTTATTAAAATATTATTTAACATAAAATATTATTAATGTTATTTATGACACTATTCATTTGGTTTGACTTTAAATACAAGAATATCAAAAAAATAGATTTTGAATATAAATATTTTAAACATTCATAATATGCTATATTGAACTATAAAGTTCATGGGACATAATAAATCACCCAAAAAGTATTACTTTTAAATTTTTTAAAGTCATTTACTTGATTTTTCTACTAATTATACAAGTACTGAGTTAGTATTGCGTAAGCATTTAAGGAATTATTTCATCACTAAAATTTAAAAATGAATTTCCATCATAAAAATAAATTAATTAATTTCAATATAAACTTTTATATTAATTAAATATGTATATTTACTTACAAATATGTCATTAAAACTTATTTAATATGTTATTTTGACTTTTATATCCTTACCCAAGCATTGCACAATAATTTGGATAAGTCACTTGTTATATAAATCCAAAAATAGAATATATACATAAAAATAATAGATAATACTTTATATTTATTGAATATTTTGAGAAATTACTTATTAATTTTCAAATATTATCTTTATGACACCAAATTTTACTTTTCTAACAATGTGTAAGAACTGTGTTTGCAATGAAAATGATTTTTATATTTATCATGAAATAAATTCTAATTTATATGTTTTGAATTTTTTTTGTATGATATTTTTATTATAGTATCATACATAATTTTTTCCAAATGTTTAATAAATTTTCATATCATATTTAAGTTTTGGTGACTTCATAAAATATATTGTATTTCATTAAAACTATATTTTTTATTATTCATGAAAAATTGAACTTCTACAGAAAAATATAAAAAACAATAATCCTAGATAAATTTGAATTGAGGAATCCAAAAATTAAGTATATTTTACCAAATTATATTTCTATACTTGTTATAAATTACTTTTATTATAAATACGTAAAACATAATGAAAACCCATTTTTTGAAAAATATGTTTTTAACCAAAAAATAAACATATATCAAAATAAAGTATAATGAAAATTAAATTTAATTAATTAAATTATATTTAATTAAATAATATATATGTTAATTTAATATCAAATTAATATCATAACGGTACTTTTCAATGAAAATAATGATATTTTTACAAAAATTGGTATTTTTCATTATTCACTGAAAAATAAATATTTTTAGAAAAAACCAAATATTATACCACAATTTAAATTTGATATAGTGATTTAAAAAATTATATATTTTTTATTAAATAAAATTTCATAATTTTTTAAAAATTAATTATAATATTCACTCATAAAAATCAATAAAACCCATTTTTGAAGAAAACATGTTTTTGAAAAATAAAATGACATTACTAGAAATTTAGTGATTATTTCCTAAACATTAATTAATAACTTTGACTTGAGTATGAAATTTATGTATATTTAATAATGTGTTTAATCCTATTTATACCTTCCAATTTAATAGGTATGTTATAAAAATAACATTTAAATAATAATATTTCATGGTTTTTTTAAGCTCAATGTTTCATGTTGAATATGTTATCAAATATAGTGTTATTTTAAAATCATGGGATATTATAAGCCATAATCAACCTAAAACTGATAGCATGTTATATCCATAACAAAAAACAAAAAACATTTATATAAATAATACTGATCTCATACTGATGAAATGCATAATTTTATACATCAATAACCTATTGTCAAGGCTTTGGTCCAAGACACTTTCTTATCATGGGAAGAGGAGTAACCAAAACCCAACCCATTTTGTCTCATGATTACTATAGATTCATCTAAGGACTATATAATTTTTGGCCCCACCCTTCACCTAATTAAGTTCAATGAACTTGATATAAGAGTCATCAAGGCCTTTCAGGCTATTCCCTGAGGAACCTCTTACATAATAAAACTTAGATATCCATATAATGAGAAATATAGAAACCAAATACATAATCAATCTATGTTAGCAGTCAATAATAATCAAGAATGTAAATACATTTCCACTTTAAATAAAGGTAGAACATGGCCATAACCCATCCAGAGAAATATTTTTAATGGTAAAACATTACATAGTCAACTTTTATAATAATATTCTATATTGGAATAACAATATATGAAACATCAATACTTTTCCCCATAACAATAAAAGGTTAACATGGTCATAACTCATATGGAGGAATAAGGTGTATGGTTAAAAAATACATAGTCAACTTTACAATAATAATTTATATTATAATGATAACATATATAATTCTAGTACTTTTATATATGTCAATAGAATAACATTATTTTTAGGTGTACATCATCCAATATAATATTTAAAAAAATTGATGTTTTCTCCATATAGATATATGAGTATATGGATAATAAAATGATGGAATAATTATGATAATAATCCTTCAATGGGAATGAGTTGGATGTTTTCAAAAGAAAACATCCCCAATGTAACAAAGTAAATCTATAAGACTGTTGACAAAGATGAAAAACATCCTTACAAAAGAATTCATGAACGATACCACCCAAGATGGTATCATGATTTGGATTATTTGGTATCATGAGTTCATTCACCCAAAATACATACATATATATATATATATATATATATATATTAGAGTAAAAATAGTGTATCATAAACCCTTTTAGCGTAAATACTTTTGAAAATGAAAAGAAAATGGAAGTGAAAACATAAAATAGATTTTAGAAAAATAAATTAATATTATCATAAAAGAGGATGTTATGGGTCACTTCCAAAAGTATTTTTCAAAAATTGAATTGAAAAATTATTGAAATAATTTTACTATTAAAATTATCTCTAATAATGGGGCCTTGTAAATGAAATAAATTTTTCTATAGTGAATGTAGATCCCAAACATTTGATTATAAAAGGGACATTTTTAATACTTGAAATTACATTTTTTGCGAAACTGTGTTGAAAGAAAATTGATAAAAAAAAATTATTAAAACTTAATTTTCCCAAAAATTATTTTAAAATAACATAAAATATTTTTGTGGGAGAACCCAATCATGGAAGAACAATTTTTAAGATAAAACAATATAACTAAAAGAATGAGATTTGGGTTACCAAAAATCCTTATTACTAGGGTAATAATTGTATCATTAGATTCTAAAATAAGGGTTATGTTTTGGATATTAAATCCCAATATATAAAATGAGTATGATAAAAATATATCCATAGGTAGTGAAAAAACCATACAAAAGAAATACGGTGATTAATAGGAAAAATGTCTCAAAGAATCAGAATTGAGACCAAGAAAAATATTATGGCTTGAGTAACACTTAAATCAAAACCCTTGAAATATATGGATGGTAATTCAACTTAAAATACCATAATTAAAAGATAATTAATTAAATTATATCTCATATAAGTTGTGCATACACCATGTAAATGAAATTAGGTGAATAATATTGAATGTGTCTCGAAGAGCGGAATTTGGGAAAAAAACCCTTATAGCCTTTGGAATGTTGGAACCAAAATCCCATGAGAAAGTTAACATGAAATATGAACTTCAATATCAAAAAAAATAATATAATCATGATATAAATATTGAAATGGTGTGGTAATTACACCATAAAAAATAAAACATATCTTTTAAAATAAATATGTCTCAATGAAAGAAAATTGAAAATGAAACCCTTACCTCATGTTTGAAAAAAAAATTTGATTAAACTTAACTTCTTAAATAATTAAATTATGTTAATTATAAATATACCCAAGAAAATTATTCATATATATTTCATATAAAAATTTACTTTAACTATCATAGGTTATTTATTAATAATATAATTTTATATTTTATATCGGTTACATGTGGTTATTCGATCATTTTTCCCATAAATCCTTTTGTATGTTGACCATAGTTAAAATAATCATAAAATTATTTCATAATATTGATAATATTTATAGTGTTATGAAAATAATTTTTATATATTAAATATATTTTCAAATCCAACCATGATGTGTGGTGATGAAAAATGAAACTTATTTCTTGTGGAGGTGATAGTTCATAAGTACGCACGATTAGTGTTTTCATTTCTCAATGAATGGTAGGGAAATAATTTAGATGATAATTTGGAATTTTAGAATCATATTAATATTATATATCATCTTTATGTTGTAGTTAGTCTTCATAACGCACTAATGACACTTTTGTTTTTATTAGATGATAGAGAGGAATAAATAAAGGTTATTACATTAATATAATAACATATTAGTATAATAATGATACTGAATTAATCATATTATTATGGTGATAAGGTATTTGGAAGAGCCATATTAAGAATAAAAACATAATGGGATATACTTACGTTAGAGACATGACCATTCCTTGGAAAACTCTTTAAGATTGAAAGGATTATGAAAACTTAGCATGACCAGAATCTTAAAAAAGTATGAGGGACTTATAAAAGAGTATATTTTGTCATTGTTTCAAGGAAAATTAAAATTTTTGGTTCATGTTTGAAAGGGTGAAAGTTACACCATATTATAATAGTAGAAAACATTACTTTTGGAACACCCTTTATTTTTTAATAATTTTGTGAAACTATTCTAGGGCCAATGGATCCAAAGTTTCAAAATAATGGATTTTTGGGTGTCTTTGGGTAAATAAAGACACACATATTTTTTTCACACATGTTCTAAACATGTTATATAGTCTTTAACATTAAGTTTTTACATTTTACTCTTATAATTTTAAACCAATTAACTAGTTTTCAACTAAGTAGTTTTATTTTTTATTAAAAATATAAAAAACCTATAAAACCAAATTTAGCTGTTATGGAAACAAATTTTACCTATATTTAATCCAATTTAATTTATAAATATTATAAAATTTACTTTTAAATTAAAATAAATAATTTGTAGAAAAATTATTTTAGTATAAAAAATGACATTTTGACTATTATGGATTTTAAATCTTATTTACTATTGATTACCAATTAAATGATTATTAATATATTTATTTTTGTGTTTATAAATAATATTATATTAATTTATTAAAGTATTTAAATTCAATTTATTTGATATAAATTCCTTGATATTTTTAAAACAATAATTTTAAAATAATTATTTCACCATTATCGTGGTAATTAGCATTAATCCTAACAATCTAAATTTTATATAGAAATTTGAAACTCAAAATATTAAATAATATAAAAATTATGATCTCTAATATAGAAATAATTTTATCAAATTATATTTATCTGTGTAGGGAAATTAATCTTAATGTTAGTGCATGTAATGAAAAAAACCCCAATTTTTTAGAAAATTGTATTTTTAAGCATAAAGTTTAGGTATATGAAAAAATTATCAATGTTATTGATTTTAATGAGATTAAAAACATTACTATTGATCACATAATAGTTATTTTAAAATGAAATAAATCTTTAACCTATTTTTCCCCATGTTTAAAATTAATTAAAGAAACATATGAAAAATAGTTTCCAGAAAATATTAATTTATTTTCAAAAATAATATTCATGGGTTTTATAAATTGACATGGTATTTATAAATGATTTATTTTAATTTATAAATATATATTTTTTATATAAAATTTGTTTCAAAACATTTTAATTCATATAAAAGTGAAGGTATTAGCAATATCAATATTATTTTTTTATTATTCACATAAAATAAATTATTTTATAAAAATATCAAAAATATATCCTGAGATAATTTTTTGTGAGGAATTAAAGGATAAATTTTAATTTATAAAATTTAAATTTAAAAAAAATTAAATATATCTTTTTTAAATAAAATTTTATAATATAAAGAAAACTACCTTTATTGGAAATAACCTTTTTTAGTATTAACTCATATTAATTATTTACCTTCTAAAGGTACTAACTTATAATGGATTACCATCATAGTGTTTATTTTATATTTATATCTTATTGAAATTATTTGGTTTTTTATGTTGTTTATATCATGTAACACAAGTTATAAAAAACATTGACTTGTTTAATGGTAATCATGTATTAAGTTCTCGGGGTGTTACAAAGAACCCTTACTTTAGGTCTCATTTTATTTTGTCACATTTGTGAATCCTGTATAATAAAATTATGTTTATTAAAAATGAATCCAAAAGTGAATTATATTCCTTTTTTAATTCTTTATTGGTTATAATTATTTGAATTTATTTATTACTATTTATTTTGAAGAGAGAATGACTCGAAGAGATATTTTCTTTTTAAATTATCCCATTTTGTTTTCATTTCATAATTTTGATTGTTTATAATTGTTGGAATCACTTATTTTGATAATCCCAAATCATGCTTAAACATTGATTATGATGTATTAAAACCTTGCATTAATCTTATTATTCTATGCTTAAACGTATTTTATTCTAAACAGTTCATATTCTTACTCTCATAACTTTACTGTAACAGCTTACAGTAGTATTTACATAAGTTTAGTATTGTTAGCTACCAGTCAGAGTTTTCTTTTCAAAGTCACAGTTACAGTTAACTGTCACCTTAAGTTACTGTTGCAATAAGTTCACAGTTACAAGGTTACAGTCGAAGACTAATACAAGCTTACAGTTACGAGTCTACTGCTATCTATTGTCAAAGCTCACAGACGAAGGTCACAGTTACAAGACTTCTGTTCAAAGTTTTCTCTGCTCAAGTTCACAGTCGAACAAGTCTACAGTTGGAACAAGTTCACAGTCGAACAAGCCTACAGTCATAAGTCTACAGTCAAGGTTACAGTTAGACAGCTTCTGTCGACTAAGTCTACTGATGATCGAGGTCTACAGTTGACAAAGGTTACAGTTATACAAATTTGATGTTACAAGTCTACAGTTAGAAAGGCTACAGTTACATGGAGTAAAAGCTACCATTGCAAGCCTACAGACAGCAAGACTTTTGTTGAAGTCAGCAGTCAGAAGGAAGTCCACAGTTGGAAGACCACAGTTGAAGTCAACGGTGACATACATTCTCGACTCACTGTTTTAATTTCTTTATTTCCTACATTTAATCTATCTAACGGTCATATCATACATTTTGATGATTTGTCAAATATCTGATAAAGGTTGTCGGATGTCAGGAACCCGTACCTCGTACCTGCTGAAAAAAAATCTTTTCTGTCCCCTGTCGGGAGATAAATACGAGAGGACTACGCTGCCCAAAAAGAATGCGAACCAGAGAAGTGCGTGGTGGACGAAATATACCAAAAACACAAGAAGATAAAAACGAGTTCCATCAAGAACACAGAGAAGCATATAGACAATCAAGTATACTCGAGAAGTGTTCTGTGCATACAAGAAGAACCCTGAAGAACTTCATCGACTACATTCTCACTACCTGTGAACCTGAAGCATACGACACTCTGTTTCTCAAACAGAAACGAGAAGAGGACTCAAACTCTCTTCTGATCGAATACAAGAGCTACACTGAGATCACCAGAACCACTTCTAAACTCTACATCTCTTGTTCTGTGATTTATTCTACATTTTGAGCAGTGTGTGTTATCTGCTGTATTAAACACACACACTGACTCCTGTACTTTCACTGGAGGATCTGTAAATCCTCAGCAAATCTTTTTGCACCCCATTTCCCACTGTGGATAGTGGTAGAGGTCTTGTGACCTGGACAGCTTGCTGCTGTTGTTTGTTTTCCCACGAAGAACTGTGGTAGAGGTCTTGTGACCTGGACAGTGTGTTCACTATTGTTAACCCCGATCCAGGGTGTGGATCATTTTATATAAACTTTTGAGAGGACTAAGTCTCGGCTTGAGACTGAACCTCTTGGTTAATTCTCTGTGTTTATAGTTATACTCTATATCCATACTATACATATTTATTTCATATTTCGCTGCTATTACTTTGAAATATAATCTATCTTCAAAGCTACTTTGATAATTAAATTCGCAAGTGTTTATATTTGTTATAAATCAGTAAGTTAGTTTCAAAAGTTAATTTAATCATAAGATTAAGTTAACTGAGAATTAATCAATCTTTGAGAAACTAATTGAACCTTTATAATCTATATAAATTCACTACAGTTTAATTTGTTTTTGAAATTGGGGGATTTTAATAGAAATTGTTTTTAACAGAAATTTTAATTGGAACTCAATTCACCCCCCCTCTTGAGTGTCCACTCCGACCAACATTTGGTATCAAAGGTTGTGTTTATCTCTGTTATACTTGCTCAAAGTTTTATTTTAACTCTCTGTTTTTAAACTGTGATTGTAGTTTTATCTAAAAGATCTTAAATTTCTGTTAGTTCTAAATTTTATCTCTTTAAAACATTTTCTAGAATTTCCTTATGGATAATAGACTAGAAGGTGCTGCTACTAACAGGCCACCCTTCTTTAATGGTGTGAATTATGCCCAATGGAAGCTCAAAATGAAAATTCATTTGGAAAGTATGGGTTTTGATATTTGGACTGCTATAGAGTCTCAATACAAGATTCCAGAAACTGAAAGAATAACTTGGGATGAACCTACTAAAGTAGCTTACAATAATAATTGTAAGGCTATGAATGCTCTCTACTGTGCTCTAGGAGATGAGGAATTCAATAGAATTTCTGCATGTAAAACTGCTTTTGAAATCTGGGACACCTTAGCTGTTTCTCATGAAGGAACAACTAATGTCAAGGAAATGCGGTTAAACACTTATAATATCAAATATGATAACTTTAAGATCAAAGCTGATGAACCTATTTCTGATATGTATCTCAGGTTTAATGAGATAGTCAACACAATGAGCTCACTCGGAAAGATTGTTCCAGCAAAGGAGCAAATCATGAGATTATTGAGATGTCTGCCTGACAGATGGAGAGGCACATCCGTTTCAATTAGAGAATCCTGTGATATTGGAACTTTGCCTGTCAAGGAGTTAATTGGTAAGCTGATGATGTACGAAGAAGAGCTCAAGGTAAATAAAGAGGAAGATGAGGAACCAAAACGAAAATCTGTAGCTTTTAAGTCTACTGCATCAAAGAGAAAAGACAAGGAGAAAGTGCATATACCAACTGAAAGCTCATCTAGTGAAGACTTAGATTCTGACAGTGATGCCGAGATGGCACAAATAGCAAGGAGATTCAAGAAGTTTTATAGGAAGAAGAAGTTCTTCAGAAAACCAAACTACAAGGGTAAGTATGATAGACAAGGTAAGTGGAAGAAAGATTGGAAGAAAACTGATAAAGAAGAAGACATAGTTTGCTATGAATGTAAAAGGAAAGGACACATCAAAGCTGACTGTCCTAAGTTAAAATTCAAGAAGAAATATGAGTACAAGGACAAGAATTATAGGAAAGATATGAAGGCCACCTGGAGTGCTTCAGAAGACAGCACAAGTGAATCAGAATCCAGTGATTCTGAAAGAAATCGTGCTAATATGTGTTTCATGACAAACACATCTGAGGTAACCTTAGACACTCCCACTTTAAACTCTTATTATTATGAAGGTGAAGCAGAATCTGGTTCTGATTCTGAAAATATGTCTAAAGATGAATTGACTGAATATTGTAATATGCTGGAAGAAACGTGTAATGAACTAAAGGATAAATATAAGTCTTTAAAGAAACAGCATGCTCTTACTGCAAGTGTCAAGTCTGCACTTGATGTAGAAAAAGAGAAAAATGTTCAATTATTAAAGGAGAATACAGAACTGAAACTATCTAATGAACAACTTAGAAAGGACTTAGAAACATTCACAAATGGAAAAGATACTCTAACCCAACTGCTAGGAAAGCAAGTTGCACCTAAGTATGCTACTGGCTTGGGATACCAACCTGGACAAAGACAGTTTACTAAAACCCGATTTATTTCCAAGTCTGGAAAAAATCCTGCTAGTTCCAGTTTTGGAAATTCGTATGCCTCAACTGGTTATTTAAATAGTTGTAGATCATGTAAAGTATATCTCTCTAAATCTGTTGCATCTATTAATTGTATGGGACCCATAAAACAAATCTGGGTACCTAAATCCTTGATTGCTAACATATCTGGACCCAAGAAAATCTGGGTACCAAAGTCATTTCTTGTCTAATCTGTTTTGTAGGAAATCTGTTTGAAAAGCAATTACAAGAAGGTATGGTACTTAGACAGTGGATGTTCAAGACACATGTCTGGGGACTATTCGTGCTTCAAAATATTAATAAAGGTTGATGGAGGATATGTCACGTTTGGTGATAACTCAAAAGGAAAAATCATCGGCTTAGGCCAGATTGGTAACACTGACTCAGTATTAATTTCCAAAGTTTTATTTGTTGATGGACTTAAGTACGACCTGCTTAGCATTTCTCAATTGTGTGATGATGGTTTTAATGTCAAGTTTGAAAACAATTCTTGTGATGTTTATAATTCCAAAAATGCTTTAATATTTTCTGCCTTAAGAAATGAAAATGTTTATGCTGTTGACTTAAACACTTTAGCTAAACATAATGTTACTTGCTTAAATGCTTTTCATAAAGAGTCTTGGCTGTGGCATAGGAGATTAGGACACTGCAACATTCACTCACTTAGAAAACTCTCTAAGAAACACCTAGTTAGAGACCTACCTAAGCTTGAATTCCCAAATGACAAAGTGTGTAATCCCTGTCAAAAGGGAAAACAACACAAAGTTTCTTTTAAACCAAAGAAAGAAGTTTCAACTTTTCAACCACTTGAACTGGTTCACATGGATTTGTTTGGACCATCAAGAATTTCAAGTCTAAATGGGAAGCACTATGTTTATGTTCTTGTAGATGACTTTTCTAGATATACTTGGGTATACTTTCTAGCTCAAAAAAGTGAAGCCTGCTCTTCCTTTGTTAAATACTCTAAGTCTGTAGAAAATCTTAGTGGACTTAAGATTAAGACCTTGAGGAGTGATCATGGCCGTGAGTTTGAGAATCAATAATTTGAATCTTACTGCTCACACAATGGCTATGCTCACAATTTTTCTGCTCCTAGGACACCTCAACAGAATGGTGTAGTGGAAAGAAGAAACCGAACCCTGCAAGAAATTGCAAGGACTATGCTTAATGAATATGACCTGCCGGTTTACTTTTGGGTTGAAGCTGTAAATACAGCCTGCTATGTTATTAATAGAGTCTTGATTAGACCGATTCTTAAGAAAACCCCTTATGAGTTGTGGAATAATAGGAAGCCTAAGGTTAATTACTTTAGAGTTTTTGGTTGCAAAGTCTTTATTCTTAATACTAAAGATAATCTTGATAAATTTGCTCCAAAAAGTGATGAAGGAATTTTCCTAGGTTACTCTATGTCTAGTAAAGCCTATAGAGTGTTCAATAAGAAAACCAAATGTGTGGAAGAATCTGTTCACATCAAGTTTGATGAGACTGATCCACATGAGTATAAAACTTCTCTTGAAGATGTTGAAGAAGACTTATCTGTTCTGGACCTAAATGAAAAATCTAAAGAACCTGCAATAAAAACATCCAGTTCTGGACTTTTTCCAGAATCTTCCTCTGTGGAACCCGAACCTATAAATGAACCTGAAATCTCTAGTTCAACCCTTATCAAATCAACTAGGATTCTAAAGAATCATCCTTTAGATGCTGTTGTTGGTAATCTTGATAGAGGAACACAAACTAGAGCTTCTCTAAGAGATCAGGTTGAACATCAAGCTTTTCTTTCACAGCTTGAACCCAAAAATGTCAATGATGCTATCAGTGATGAATTCTGGGTAATGTCTATGCAAGAAGAACTAAATCAGTTTGAAAGAAACAAAGTTTGGGAATTAGTGGAAAGACCTAAAGATACTCTTACCATAGGCACTAAATGGGTGTTTAGAAACAAAGTTGATCAGTTTGGTAACATAATCGGAAACAAAGCTAGGCTAGTTGCACAAGGGTATAGTCAGGAAGAAGGAATAGACTATGAGGAAACCTTTGCACCCGTGGCTAGACTAGAGGCCATTAGGATATTACTTGCTTATGCTGCTCATCTGAATTTCAAATTATATCAAATGGATGTTAAAAGTGCTTTTCTAAATGGATATATAATTGAGGATGTATTTGTGGAACAACCTCCTGGTTTTACAAATCCCCATTTTTCTAATCATGTTTTTAAACTATCTAAAGCTTTATATGGTTTAAAGCAAGCTCCAAGAGCTTGGTATGATAGGCTCAGCTCTTTTCTTATTTCGAAAGGATTTACTAAAGGGATAGCTGATCCTACTCTTTTTATTAAATGGATTTATAAAGATGTCTTAATAGTACAAATCTATGTGGATGATATTATTTTTGGATCTTCTAAAAATTCTTTATCTGTTGATTTTTCAAAAATAATGCAAAATGAGTTTGAAATGAGTTTAATGGGAGAACTCAAATTTTTCCTTGGATTTCAGATCTTTCAAAATAAAAATGGTATTATTTTGAACCAAAGTAAATATATTAAAGATCTTCTAAAACGTTTTTCTTTGGATGGCACCAAAGGCAGTGACACACCTATGAGCACCACTTGCAAGTTGGACAGTGATGAAACTGGTGAACCAGTGGATCAAACCAATTACAGAGGTATGATAGGTAGTATATTGTACCTTACTGCCAGTAGACCTGACATCATGTTCAGTGTATGCATGTGTGCTCGGTTTCAAGCCAATCCAAAAGAGTCTCATTTGACTGCTGTTAAAAGGATTTTCAAATATCTAAAACATACTCCCAATTTGGGATTATTTTATCCAAAAGGACAATCATTTGATTTATTAAGTTATTCTTATGCTGATTTTTCTGGCTGCAAGTTAGATAGAAAGAGCACCTCTGGAACATGTCACATTTTAGGCAAGTCACTAGTATCTTGGTGTAGTAAGAAGCAGAATTCTGTTGCATTGTCTACTGCCGAAGCTGAGTATATAGCTGCTGGTAGCTGTTGTGCACAAATCTTGTGGATGAAACACACTTTACTATACTATGGATATCAATTCAAACATGTCTCTATAAGGTGTGACAATACAAGTGCTATTAACATTTCTAAAAATCCAGTATCTCATGCTAGGACAAAACATATTGATGTGAGACATCACTTTCTGAGGGATCATTATCAAAAAGGTGATATCACTCTTGAGTTCATTGGCACTGAACATCAGTTAGCTGATATTTTTACAAAGCCTTTGAATTCTGAGAGATTAAGTTACATCAAACATGAGTTAGGTATGATTAACTATAGCACAGTTGAAACCTCACAGTTGAGACCTCACAGTTGAGACCTCACAGTTGAAACCTCACAGTTGAGACCTCACAGTTGAAACCTCACAGTTGAGACCTCACAGTTGAAACCTCACAGTTGAAACCTCACAGTTAGAACCTCACAGTTGAAACCTCATAGTTGAAACCTCACAGTTGAAACCTCACAGTTGAAACCTCACAGTTGAAACCTCACAGTTAGACCTCACCGGTGTACCTCACTGTTACATCTCTCTGTAGGCTGTTTCGCTGTTTAATCTTATTTTATTTTTGCAGGAATTCGAACCGTTTCTTTTCTTTATACTTTTATTTCTAAATCCCTAAATGATAAAATTGAGAACATCGAACATATCTCAATCCACTCATCTCGACCCTTGCTCTCTCAAGTCCTAAACCCTAAACCTTCAACCGAACCTCGAAACCTCATTCAGTTCCAATGGCCAGAACAAAGCGACCCCCGACTGTCAACGAAGATGCACCAATGCCAAAGAGGACTCAAGTCGAATCCAGTGGCACCGGGAACGCCTTGATAAGACCTGTTAATCCACATCTGACTAAGAGAGAAATAGTTGCTGAGAAGGAGCTAAGTGAAGAGTGGATTTTATCGAGCAGATCATTAGTACTGGCAGTGCTTAATGAGCAAGGATGGACCGAATGCTTCGCAAACAATAATGGACCGTACTACCCGAAGCTGGTGAAGGAATTCTATGAATATCTACAGTTCGAGGAAGAGGATGATCAGCATAGACTGGTATCCAGAGTAAACGGTAATGAAGTCAGTTTTTCATCAGTTGAATGGGCTGCATGTTTAAGAGTTCCTCATGAGGGTATTTACAACTACTATTCTGGAGCGGCTCCTCCAAATAGTATAATCTTTGATCATGAGACGGCTCTGGAAGAATTGACAGGCAATGGCACAGTAAGAAAGATTATTGCTGCTGAAATGTGTGGAGAGGACAGGCTTCTGTTTAAGTTTATTCAGCATGTACTGAGTCCTAGAAGAGGAGATTTTGCAACTCTGAAGCACCAGGATATTTACTTGATGTACTTATTAAAACATGGAAGGAAAGTCAACCTTTGTAGGTTGCTGATGGCTCAGATGGAGGACATGATAAAGGCAAGCTCAAAATCAAGTTCCTTGTTTCATGCTAAACTCATTTCGGTTATGTTGAAAGTGAAAGGTGCAGCTGGAAGTCAGGAAGAATTGATAGTGGCAAAGAACAGTGTATGTATCTCGAAAGTAATCTGCAAATTCATGAAGATCAGTTGGAATCCCTGGAAGAAATCATGGGTTAATGATGAGGAGAGAATCTATGAGAATTTTAGCCCTTCTACTCATCCCTCTAGACCGAGAGATAGGAGAGATCCAGGCTTAAAGCCTGATGAGCCTGAACCTGTATACTCAGATGATGAACAGACTGCAGTAGTTGGTAACTCTGCAAGAGAGAACACCCCAATTGATGAAGGGAGTGATCCTGATACTACTCACAGTCCTGTCAGGACAGTGACGTTTGGAGCAGAAAGCCCTCCAAAAGAACTACCTAGTAGAGAACCTATTCTAAGAGACAGTGAGACTGAGTCTACAGAAGAAGAAGAAGAAGAAGAATCTCAATATTTTGTCAAGGACACCTCTGATGAGGATGATACAGTCGAAGCAGAAGAGGCTGGAGCTTTAAATGAAAATCAAGAAACTGTTGCAGAAGAACTTAGTATGAGCCCTCTGATAGGGTATACAGACAAGTCAGTGTCTGACCAGGAAGCAGGAGTGGTCTCTACTACTGTTGTCATGGAAGTGGTTGATGACCCAACAGAGAAGGAGGCTAACCTCACTGCTAAACCTACAGAGGAAGCAAGTATGGAACCTGCTAGAGCTACAGAAGAGAACTTAGAGTTACCCAGAGTTGAGCAGATAGTAGAAAGTGTTCAGGAAGGACCTCCAAGTGAGGGGGAGCGTGTTGGTTCAGTCTCTGTACTGTTTGATATAGAAGGATGGACCTCAGATCCAGGATACATGGTGTTAGGACTCAATTATGAGGATTCGGATGAGGAAAACCAACCACAAAGAAATCCAGTTATCCTAACTAACAGCTCTCCAGTGATAGAAACTGAAAGATTGGCCACCAAGGAAGACCTTGAATCCTTAAAGAATGAAATGAAGGAGACCATCAGACAGTCTGTTGCTGAATTGAAAACAAGTCTTTTTGATGAGCTGAAAAATGTAGAACAATCCTTAGAATTATCTCTAGGATGTGTTGTGGGAAGTCCAATCAAAGAAGTGATGGATGAAATGAAAGTGTGCCACACTCAAATTGAAAGCTGGACTGGAGTAGTAGTGGCCCTCAGACAATCAGTTGCTTCTTTAACTGCCCTGAGCAGTTCTCAGACACAAGTGGCTAGTGAGATTCGATACATCAAAGAAGTAGTCAAGCAGTTTGTGGAAGTATTTGAGGATTTCAAGAAATCAGTGAAAGAACACTTTAGCAATCAGGATGTTGTCATTCAGAAAGTGATTGGAAATCTAACTCAGTCTTTCAAGGAGACAGTGGCATTCTCAGTCAAGTCCCTTCCTTCATCTAGCTCTCCTGTGGACCTTGAGCAGTTTAGAAGCCTGCTCAGAGAAGAGCTTACTCAGGCCCGTGCAAATGACACATCAGACCTACAGATCCTTGCTACTACAAGAGAAGTCAGTGGCTTTGTTCGTGAGCACCTGCAGGCTGCTACTGCTTCTCAGGAGGCCATCAAAAGTAAAGTGGATTATTACTTTGATCGGATTTTCACCAAGCATCAGTTGAACAATCACTTCAAGCTCATGCTAGAAACTATGAAGCTGCCTCCTGTAACACAAGCTTTCAAAGAACAAGTTAGCAAGCTACGAGAATTGACCCCGGCTTTGGATAAATTCTTGGAAAACAAAGATGACTTCTTATCTGCCATGGACAGAGGAGGAAACATCATTATGGATTTCAGGAATCTGCTCCTACCTTTTCTTCATGTGGACTGCACACCTGTTATAGTTCCTCCTTCCCTACCTGTCTCTAACCCCAGTGGTTCTTCCATAATGTCTCCTGCTGATGCCCTCAGAAGCCTTAGACCACTGATCCCTCAGCAAGCTACTCACTACAGGCCTTCAGGAGCCTCTGTTGCTTCCCCTCCAGACATTCCTGCTGCCATTCCTCAGCCTGTTGATCCTTCACCTCCTGCTCCATCTTCTTCCTCCAAAGGAAAAGATCCCTTACCTACAGATGAAGAGGATTGAGTCTGTTTATGTTTTTTTTGATAGGGATCATGTATTCACGTTTTGGGTCATGTAATGTACTTCTTATTAATACAATGTTTATTTTCTCTCACTCTGTCTTTCTTTTTGTTAATCACAAAGGGGGAGAAATAGATAGGGGGAGAAATGGGGAGAAATAGGGAAAACTCAAGGGAGAAATGAACCTATACAAAGAGGAGAAATCCTTTCGGATTATACCTAATTTTTGTGCTCATATTGCTAATACTATGTTTTGCACACTTCTCTCTGATACTTCTATATTTCATACTGACATAATTTGTGATTATCAAAAAGGGGGAGATTGTTGGAATCACCTGTTTTGATAATCCCAAATCATGCTTAAACATTGATTATGATGTATTAAAACCTTGCATTAATCTTATTATTCTATGCTTAAACGTATTTTATTCTAAACAGTTCATATTCTTACTCTCATAACTTTACTGTAACAGCTTACAGTAGTATTTACATAAGTTTAGTATTGTTAGCTACCAGTCAAAGTTTTCTTTTCAAAGTCACAGTTACAGTTAACTGTCACCTTAAGTTACTGTTGCAATAAGTTCACAGTTACAAGGTTACAGTCGAAGACTAATACAAGCTTACAGTTACGAGTCTACTGCTATCTATTGTCAAAGCTCACAGACGAAGGTCACAGTTACAAGACTTCTGTTCAAAGTTTTCTCTGCTCAAGTTCACAGTCGAACAAGTCTACAGTTGGAACAAGTTCACAGTCGAACAAGCCTACAGTCATAAGTCTACAGTCAAGGTTACAGTTAGACAGCTTCTGTCGACTAAGTCTACTGATGATCAAGGTCTACAGTTGACAAAGGTTACAGTTCTACAAATTTGATGTTACAAGTCTACAGTTAGAAAGGCTACAGTTACATGGAGTAAAAGCTACCATTGCAAGCCTACAGACAGCAAGCCTTTTGTTTAAGTCAGCAGTCAGAAGGAAGTCCACAGTTGGAAGACCACAGTTGAAGTCAACAGTGACATACATTCTCGACTCACTGTTTTAATTTCTTTATTTCCTACATTTAATCTATCTAACGGTCATATCATACATTTTGATGATTTGTCAAATATCTGATAAAGGTTGTCGGATGTCAGGAACCCGTACCTCGTACCTGCTGAAAAGAAATCTTTTCTTTCCCCTGTCGGGAGATAAATACGAGAGGACTACGCTGCCCAAAAAGAATGTGAACCAGAGAAGTGCGTGGTGGACGAAATATACCAAAAACACAAGAAGATAAAAACAAGTTCCATCAAGAACACAGAGAAGCATATAGACAATCAAGTATACTCGAGAAGTGTTCTGTGCATACAAGAAGAACCCTGAAGAACTTCATCGACTACATTCTCACTACCTGTGAACCTGAAGCATACGACACTCTGTTTCTCAAACAGAAACGAGAAGAGGACTCAAACTCTCTTCTGATCGAATACAAGAGCTACACTGAGATCACCAGAACCACTTCTAAACTCTACATCTCTTGTTCTGTGATTTATTCTACATTTTGAGCAGTGTGTGTTATCTGCTGTATTAAACACACATACTGACTCCTGTACTTTCACTGGAGGATCTGTAAATCCTCAGCAAATCTTTTTGCACCCCATTTCCCACTGTGGATAGTGGTAGAGGTCTTGTGACCTGGACAGCTTGCTGCTGTTGTTTGTTTTCCCACGAAGAACTGTGGTAGAGGTCTTGTGACCTGGACAGTGTGTTCACTGTTGTTAACCCCGATCCAGGGTGTGGATCATTTTATATAAACTTTTGAGAGGACTAAGTCTCGGCTTGAGACTGAACCTCTTGGTTAATTCTCTGTGTTTATAGTTATACTCTATATCCATACTATACATATTTATTTCATATTCCGCTGCTATTACTTTGAAATATAATCTATCTTCAAAGCTACTTTGATAATTAAATTCGCAAGTGTTTATATTTGTTATAAATCAGTAAGTTAGTTTCAAAAGTTAATTTAATCATAAGATTAAGTTAACTGAGAATTAATCAATCTTTGAGAAACTAATTGAACCTTTATAATCTATATAAATTCACTACAGTTTAATTTGTTTTTGAAATTGGGGGATTTTAATAGAAATTGTTTTTAACAGAAATTTTAATTGGAACTCAATTCACCCCCCCTCTTGAGTGTCCACTCCGGCCAACAATAATTTATCATTTTGTATAATTATTAGAAAAACATAAAATATATTAAAATACATTTATATTACATAATCTACATTAACCATCAATATAAGCAATGAATATTACTTTCTTGGTATAGGGGTATCAAAAGGGAATAATCCTTTATTATGGTTTGTAATGATCTCATGAATCATCCAAATCATATTCAATGGGAGTGTTAAAACTAGTGTAAAATTAGGCCCATTATTTTTATATTTAGTAAAGGAAAATTCAATACCCAACAAACAATTTTAGTTTTATTAACCCTGGTTGTATATGAGCTAGATCTGCCATCCATTTGTTTGTATCTAGACAAGAATTTCATTGTTAGGAAACCACAGGATCTTTACTTTAAAAAGTAGATTCTTAAATATTCATTTGAACACATTAGAACCTTATAAACTCCTTGGAGAGAATCTTGAGAGGAAAAATTAAATGGAATTCATGCTCAAAGAATTTGGAGTAGAGCGGAACTCTAGAATGGGTGGCTATTTATATTTAATGAGGGGTATTTATGGGTTAAAATATTGACTATTTTGTTCTTTAATCCAGCTAATTTTGGGTGGAGTTGATTCAAAATAAATTAATTGTATTTTTATTAAAAAATAGTGGTTATTTGAAATTTAAATCAATGAAAAATTAAATGGAACCTCTCAACCACTACATTAAATGAAAAAGAATAGTTTTTACTAGGATAAAATGTAATTCCAAAATGTCAAATATAAGTTTCAAAAATAAAATTAATATTTTAAAATACATTATATTACCCAATAAATATATTTTTGGTTAAATAAAAGTTTTTATAAATTTATAGTTCGTTCTTACATCATAATTATTTCATAAAAGTTGTTTTATTCATAAAAACTATAATTTTTAACATTCACAGAAAAAATAAACTTCTTAAGAAAAATCCTAAAAATTTACCCTAAACTAATTTCTATGTTCTAATTCAAAAAATTAACTCCTTTTTATCAAATTTAAATTTTGGAATTTTGGAATTTTACTTTTAAATGAAAATATATGATATAATGAAAAAATATTTTTATTAAAGAAGATTAATTTTTAAACATTAAGTGTTCCTAATAATATTTCATATCAATTACTAATTAAAGGATTGTTAATAAATTAGATTCTTTGTTGAAACATTTAATTATAATAATCGTTTAAAATTATTCAATTAAATTTATTGAGATAAAAATAAAATTCTTAAAAATATTGGACTTTTAACACTAAATGATTTTAATCACATATAACCATTACATTTATTCAATTAATTGGTATTTAAAAACATAAAATAATTCTTTAAAACAATAATAATAATTTATAGGGATCTAAAATAATTAATTTTAACAATCTTTTTATTTACTTAAGGTTTTACTCTTCTTGTAATTTTCTATTAATATTTCACAATTTATACTCATTATGTATTATTATTTGTCTTGTATTGTAAAATATATCATGGTTCATTTTAGTTTTATTTTTCATATGATACAATATATTTAGTATATTATTTATTTAAAACAAAATATGTACTACAATCTCAGGGTGTTTTATTTTACCCTTTTAAATAAATTTAATCCACGAAATTTTAATTTCTCCCAAAAATATATTAATATTTTCCCAAAATAACATAAATTTCCTTGACATTAAATTACATAACAACCCTAATGGATATCTATAACTCAATAATGTATTTATCTTAAAACCCAATAAATTTCCTCCTTAAAAGTAATTTATATTATACCTCAAAATGGGTTTCTAACTTTTAAACTATCCTCAATCGAAAACTTCCTAAACTGAAAAGTTATCCAAACCCTATTCTAATACCAATTGTGAATCCTCAAGTTCGCACTGAAGGACCCCGGGACACCCTGAGAGGGGAGGGGTGAATCAGGGTGGCAACTTTTTCTTCTTAAAGTTGTGGATCTTGTTCCCACGTTGGCAGGAACTTCTTAAACCTGTAGGAAGGATATGATCAGCAATTAAACATTCACATGCAGAGAGATGACACAACAATTTTTACTTGGTTCACCACTAAGGGCTACGTCCAAGGAGCATACGCCGACAGATTGTCGGTCGTACCTAAATCCACTATGCTTCACTAGCTGCGGATACAAAAGTTCGGGTACAGACACTCTGTCCCAGGCTCACTGCCTTTACATAAGGTTTAGGGATAGCTCACTGCTTCCCTCGGGTCACTCCCGTTGACTCCCCCTGGCTCACTGCCGTTGGTGAAGTCTCACTCAGTTTATAGACGTGAAGGTCTCTTCAATAAATTTGCATTGAAGTCTTTGCCTCTGCTCAGCACGAGACTCTGCTTGCATCGAAGTCCGGAAGAGATGCACTAGAACGCACAGAACCACTGAACTGGATAACCAAAACGTGCAGACAAACCTTACTGAGAAATATGCGAAACATCAACCATTTGCGCGCAAAATCATCCTATTGCGCGCAACATTTTCTTTTGGCGCGGAAAAATATTTCGCGCAAAAATCCCCTTTTTCGCGCAACTCCAAATATTTCGCGCAAGCTCCTTTACGCGATCCTTTTTCGCGAATCAGACCTCGGATCTTTTCTAAGTCTTCCAACCAACCGAATGAAGGGGGTCACCTCATATTTATAGGCGACTGAGACCACTGCGCGCAAAAATCCCCTTCGGCGCGGAAAACCTCTCATCTGGCGCGTAATCTTTCGCCCAGCTTAATTATTTCGCGCACAACCCTTATTTTCCGCGCAGCCCATGCCTTTGCCATTTTTCACCGAACTGATTTCGAAACACTATTTGCGCGAAAAAACTTGATCCCCTATTTCGCGCATCCCGCTGTTTTTTCGCGCCTAACATAAGTATTTCGCGCAAGTCTCTAAAATTTCGCGCACCACTTCCTTTTTCTGCGAACCTCCTTTTGCAGACAATCCATGTCTTCATTTTCCGATTTTGAGGCCCAAAAATTTGGCAAACACTGGGAAACAGCGCCACCTTCAAAACTGTTGTCTGCTTGAACTGTATGATCACTTTGCTGGAACACATTCGGAACTTCCACTGAGGATTGACAACAAACACAAACCATACACCAAATCATGATTTGAAGAACCTGGTTCCAACAATCTCCCCCTTTGGGTTTGTTGGCAATCAGAATAAATTCAATAGATCTCCAACCATGAGCAAATCCAAAACGCAAGAATCAACTCAGCCAACACTCTAAGTCTACGTGAGCAATGCTCGGTGTAGAAAACAAGAGAGGAAGCTTGAATTGGGTCTTAGTGTTTTGAAAATCTCCATGACGCCCGATGTTATCCTTATTAAACTTCTCATCACAATCTTACACTTCCATCACAGAATAATTTCTTGCCGTAAATTTCTTGCCGTGAATTTCTTGCCTTGAATTCTCTTGCCGTGAATTTATTCCTTTCTCCCCCATTGACAATAAAACCAAAGACCGAAAAATTTGTTCAACGTTCAGCTCAAGCTATACTCTCCCTGGATAGTATCTCCCCCATAAACCTGCATCACAGCCATAAGCAGATAAAAACAGTTAAAACAAACGGGGAGAGGGGAGTTTCGAAACCTCCTTATGCAGCAGGAGGTGGTTGAACTCCTAGGTTCAACCGATGCTTTTCAAACACAGCTGCTGACAGTGGCTTTGTCAGGATATCAGCTACCTGCTTATCAGTTCCCACATGGTCCAGTCTAATCACCCCTTGTTCGACCTTTTCTTTGATGAAATGATACCGTATTTCAATATGTTTTGTACGAGAATGCTGAACCGGATTTTTCGTGAGATCAATTGCGCTTTTGTTATCACAGTAGATCACCATTGGCTGCTTTACCTCATCACCAATATCTGTTAATTGTTGCTTCATCCATAGCAGTTGAGTGCATGACTTTGTGGCAGATATATACTCAGCTTCCGCAGTACTAAGAGAAGTACTTTCTTGTTTCTTGCTCAACCAGCCAACACAATTATTTCCGATAAAGAATGCTCCACCACTGGTGGACTTTCTGTCCACAACATCGCCAGCCCAGTCAGCATCAGAAAATGCGGATAATTCACTATCCCTTCCTACAGCAAAGTATAATCCATACTTGTAAGTACCTTGAATATACCTCATGATTCTTTTCACTGCTGTCATGTGTTCCTCTTTTGGATTACTCTGAAAGCGGGCAGAAAGACATGTGGCAAAGACAATATCTGGCCGTGTCGCTGTCAGGTACAATAGACTCCCAATAATTCTCCTGTACAGGGTGGGATCTACAGATTTCCCATCCTCATGCTTCCCAAGTTTGGTTCCAACTGCAATCGGAGTTGACATTGGTTTGGAGTCTTGCATGTTAAACTTCTTCAGCAGCTCTCTTGCATACTTTTCCTGAGAGATAAAAGTGTAGTCTTTCCTCTGAGTCACTTGCAGTCCCAAGAAATATGTGAGCTCCCCAATCATTGACATTTCAAATTCTGATTTCATATGATTGGCAAATTCATCCACTGATTTCTGTTTGCTGCCACCAAATATAATGTCATCGACGTAAACAAGAACCATGAACTGATCTTTTGGAGAATTCTTCACATAGAGATTGTGATCAACTCCTCCTCTTTTGAATTCCAGCTTTTTGAGATATGAATCTAGTCTAGAATACCATGCCCTTGGTGCCTGTTTTAATCCATAAAGTGCTTTCTTTAGCTTGCAGACCTTTGATTCATCAGCACCAAGAAGAAAACCCACAGGTTGTTCAATGTAGACTTCTTCTTCGAGTACACCATTTAAGAATGTTGTCTTGACATCCATTTGATATACTTTATATCCTCTTTGGAGAGCCATGGAAAGGAATAGCCTGATTGACTCCAATCTAGCCACTGGAGCAAAGGTTTCTTCAACATCAACACCTTCAATCTGAGAATACCCTTTACATACCAGTCGAGCCTTGTTTCTGATAACATTGCCATGCTCATCAAACTTGTTCTTGAAAATCCATTTGGTGCCAATCACATTGTGACTTTTGGGTCTCTGGACCAAATCCCACGTCTGATTTTTGTCAATCTGATCTAACTCTTCATTCATGGCTTTCACCCAGGATTCATCCATTGCAGCTTCTTCAAATGAGGTTGGCTCTACAACTGATAGAAATGCAGAAGGTGTGTTATTTCTCATCTTCCTTGTTTGAGTGGGTGCATTCATGTCCCCAATTATGTTGGATGGATCAATCTCAGCTCTTCGGTTTCTCCTGAGAGATTCAGTAGCATTCTTTTCAGCTATAGGGTCTTCTTCTGATTCTTCTTCTGAGTCAACATCATGATGTGACTGCTGAGAGTTTTGAACAACTTCCTCTATCTCTGTGTTTGTGTTTTCTTCACGTTCACTTTCTTCCTGATTGTCCATCACATCCGCATATGGCGTCCTTGAAGCATTTGTGGTTTTCTCTTCAATTATCTTAACATCACTGCTTACCACAATCTTCCCCAAGCGTTTATTGAAACACTTGTAAGCTTTACTGTTCATTGGATACCCAAGAAAAATTCCTTCATCAGCATTGTCACCATACTTTCCTTGGTTTCCTTCTTTATTCCGGATGAAACATTTGCTTCCAAAAACCCGAAAGTATTTCAAGGAAGGCTTCCTTCCATGCCATAATTCGTACGGTGTCTTCGTTTCTCCCATGTAGAGCCCTGTTCGATTCTGAATGTGAACTGCAGCTTCAACAGCCTCCTTCCAGTAATGGCGAGAGATACCACTCTCAATCAACATAGTCCTGGCCATATTGTTGACCTGTCGATTTCGACGCTCAACAACTCCATTTTGTTGTGGAGTTCTCACAGCAGCTACCTCATGCTGTATTCCATGTTTCTCTAGATAGTTTTCAAACTCAATGGATGTGTATTCCCCTCCATTGTCCGATCGTAGGACTTTTATTGACCGTCCAGTGTCATTCTCGGCAATTCGGCGATAAGTTTTCATGCAATCAAGTACTTGTCGCTTCCTGTGAATCACCATTACACAAGCCATTCTACTATAATCATCAATGAAAAGGACGAAGTACCTCTCTCCATAGGTTCCAGCAACATTTATTGGGCCACATACATCAGTGTGAATGAGATCAAGAAGATGTGATGCCCTTTTCTTCTTTGGACGATACGAATTACAGACCAGCTTCCCACGAATATAGGCATCACAAGATTTTTCCCGTTCACGTTTTAGAATGGGAATATCCATGACTATCTTCAGCTTAGATATCTTTTCCATGTCTTGTTGGTTAATGTGCCCCAGCCTTCGATGCCATAAATTGTTTTCTTCGTCAACAGATAAGTAACAAGAGTTCACTTTGCTGTCAACCTGATATAAGTTTCCATCTGTTCTACAACCTTTCATAAGAGAATTCCCTGTTTTTCCTTTTATAGTGCAGCCTTTTTGATTGAAGGTTACTATGAGCCCTGAGTCACAGAGTTGACTTACACTGAGGAGATTATGGCGTAGACCGTCCACATAAAGAACTTCAGTCTTTTTCAGCTCTCCGTTGGCGAGAGCAGTATTCCCACTTCCTTTAATCTTCAAAGCACCATCGTTACCAAACCGTACTGTTCCATCAACCTTCTTTTCAATGTTCTTCAGAAGGTCAGCATTTCCTGTCATATGGGAAGAACATCCACTATCAAGAATCCAGGTGCTGCTACTCTTTGTAGCTTTGAGGGCTACTTCCGCAAGATTGGATTTCTCGATTTTCTTCTTTTCTTTCCATGAGATACTGGATTGAGCATAAGACACTGATGGCCTTTTAAAACTTTCTTCCACATAATCTGAGTCTTCATACCCATAATCTTCTTCCAGAAGAGAAAAACTATTTGTGAGAACAACATCATCAGGAGGATGAACCCTGTCCCGTCTTTGGGTGTTGTATGAATTTCTCTTGTCATACCGCTGCCTGCAAAACATAGCTTTATGGCCAAAGTTAGAACATTTAAAACAGTAACCATAGAAGATATTTCTTCTATAAGATGGAGGATATGAAATCGGTCTCCTTTGTTGATTTCCTAGATCTTCTCCATTAAAGTAACTCCTTGCCTCTTCGCAATATGACATAGTATGGCCCAGATAGCCACAGAATTGACACTTCATGTGAGGGAATGCCTTCACACCTGAATTTCTCCTCATACCTTCATCCCTGTGAGAGTAGTTGAACTGCCTATCATTTCTAAATGTTTGATGGTAATTGTCAGTTATCCTTCTAGTTTGGATTGAGGGTTCCTTTTTTAGCACTTCAGAAAATGTTTCAACATGTTCAACCTTCGTTTTGTCTTTCTTTTGAATTTCTTTATTTCCAGCAGTTGATGTCTCAGCTTCACATCCAATTCCACGCTTTCCCATGCAGGCGGGTCTTTGAACGCTCAAGATTTTTTCAACTCCATCAGAACCACATTTGGCTCTTGCCAATAATTCAGCATCTGAGAATCTTCTAGGTTGTATTTTCTTCCTTGATTCTTTTGAAAAAGATTCGGTCTCAAGTTTACTCCTAAGAGTAACAATTTCCTCCTCAAGACCCTCAGTAGTCTTGGACTTTTCTTCCAGTCTTGAGGTGAGGTCATTGATGACCTTTCCCTGCTCTTCAATTCTTATCTTAAGATCCAATACATCATCATTGCTTTCAATGATTTTAGACTGAACTTTCACAAACTCTTCCAGACGTTCAATTTCAGCTTCAAGTTCATCAACATATTCTGATGACTCTTTGACCATTTCCTTCCACTTATTACATTTCTTACATTTACTCTCAATCTTGGAGAAAGCATCCTTAATTTGAACCTTTGGATTATCAAGGGCAGTACTCTGATTATCTATGCCTTTATTGATTGAAGAATCTGACATTTCAGTGGTAGCCATCATGGAAGCATGTTTTTCAGTTTTAAATTCTGGTTCTTCTTCCTCACAGAATTCAATATCATCATCTTCTTCCTCACAGACAAAGCTCTTCCTCTGCATTTTCTTTCCAGATTTGAAATCACCCTTTTTGAAAAACCTTTTCCGAGGCTTTTCAATGTCTTCAGCTTCGCTCTCATCATTATCCAACTTTCTTTGGCACTGAGAGGCAATGTGCCCAACTCTTCCACAACGGAAACATGCAAGAGGTAACTTACCTCTAAATTTACCTTTACCCTTTTTCAGCTTCTTCGCGATGAGGGAAAGAATTTCTTTTTCTTCGTCGTCATCACCACTACTATCTTCTGAAATTTTCAGTTTGTCCATGGCTTTGAATGCCATTTCTTTGCTCACGCGAGTCGTGGCATCTTCAGGTTTGACTCTCATCTCATATGCCACTAAACTACTTAACAAATCATCCAGAGAAAGTTTGGATAGATCTCTTTCTTCGAGGGCTGACACCTTTGCATTGTACATGGGAGGAAGTCTTCTCAATATTTTCTTAACGATATCAATGTCTTTGATTTCTTCTCCAAGACCTCGAATTGCTCCCACTACTTCAGTAATTCGATTAAAAAATGAATCTGCATTTTCATTGGGATGCATCTTTAGGTCGTCAAACCTGTTATGTAAAACCTGAAGTTTTGCCTCCTTTACCTTGGTATCTCCTTCATAAATGTTTTCAAGTTTATCCCACATAGACTTTGCTGAAGTGCAACTCATCACCTTTAGATATATCTGATCAGAAAGAGCTGCGGTGAGTGCATTTTGAGCTTTAGCATCTGCATCAAGAATTTTCCTGTCTGTGTCAGTCATAGCCAGTCCTGTTTGATCAGTGACTTGTATTCCTTGCACAATAGAAAACAAAACTTCCATTCCAAGAGATCTTAGATGAGATCGCATCCTATTCTTCCAGATCTGAAAATTATTTCCATCAAAGAGAGGGACTCCCCTCACATTGGCTGCATTCTCCATGGCGACAAAGGACAGATTCAAGACCAGCAACCTCCCTCTGATACCACTTGAAGGACCCCGGGACACCCTGAGAGGGGAGGGGTGAATCAGGGTGGCAACTTTTTCTTCTTAAAGTTGTGGATCTTGTTCCCACGTTGGCAGGAACTTCTTAAACCTGTAGGAAGGATATGATCAGCAATTAAACATTCACATGCAGAGAGATGACACAACAATTTTTACTTGGTTCACCACTAAGGGCTACGTCCAAGGAGCATACGCCGACAGATTGTCGGTCGTACCTAAATCCACTATGCTTCACTAGCTGCGGATACAAAAGTTCGGGTACAGACACTCTGTCCCAGGCTCACTGCCTTTACATAAGGTTTAGGGATAGCTCACTGCTTCCCTCGGGTCACTCCCGTTGACTCCCCCTGGCTCACTGCCGTTGGTGAAGTCTCACTCAGTTTATAGACGTGAAGGTCTCTTCAATAAATTTGCATTGAAGTCTTTGCCTCTGCTCAGCACGAGACTCTGCTTGCATCGAAGTCCGGAAGAGATGCACTAGAACGCACAGAACCACTGAACTGGATAACCAAAACGTGCAGACAAACCTTACTGAGAAATATGCGAAACATCAACCATTTGCGCGCAAAATCATCCTATTGCGCGCAACATTTTCTTTTGGCGCGGAAAAATATTTCGCGCAAAAATCCCCTTTTTCGCGCAACTCCAAATATTTCGCGCAAGCTCCTTTACGCGATCCTTTTTCGCGAATCAGACCTCGGATCTTTTCTAAGTCTTCCAACCAACCGAATGAAGGGGGTCACCTCATATTTATAGGCGACTGAGACCACTGCGCGCAAAAATCCCCTTCGGCGCGGAAAACCTCTCATCTGGCGCGTAATCTTTCGCCCAGCTTAATTATTTCGCGCACAACCCTTATTTTCCGCGCAGCCCATGCCTTTGCCATTTTTCACCGAACTGATTTCGAAACACTATTTGCGCGAAAAAACTTGATCCCCTATTTCGCGCATCCCGCTGTTTTTTCGCGCCTAACATAAGTATTTCGCGCAAGTCTCTAAAATTTCGCGCACCACTTCCTTTTTCTGCGAACCTCCTTTTGCAGACAATCCATGTCTTCATTTTCCGATTTTGAGGCCCAAAAATTTGGCAAACACTGGGAAACAGCGCCACCTTCAAAACTGTTGTCTGCTTGAACTGTATGATCACTTTGCTGGAACACATTCGGAACTTCCACTGAGGATTGACAACAAACACAAACCATACACCAAATCATGCTTTGAAGAACCTGGTTCCAACACGCACTTCCATATTAGTTTCATATTAACATATTATTTTCATATTATTTTGATACTGATTATAGTGAAACAAACATAACCATATATAATTTCAATATTAATAAAAATATTGAGTAACATACATACCTAAGACCTTTTAGATTTAGTGTTTTGAAGAGATAAAAAATACTTTAACTTAAAAACCCCATATCTTTCTCATACAATGGAACTTTTTTCCACTAAACCAAATATTCATTATTTTATAATAATTATTTAACATCACCCAAAAAATTATCCACATATGATACCCATCTATACATATCATACATAATAATATTCTTAATAACCTGGGGAAAAGGGAAACATAATAAGGGTGAGCTCAAATTCTCAATAGGGGGTAACATATAAAAAAATATGCAATGGAATGAACAAGGCATTAATATTATGTTGGGAATAAATAATAATAAAATAATTATATATAATTGATAACATGAGCATGTACTATATCCATGGATGAGATAACATTATAAATATTCACATGGATAATATTATATGATTTCCTAATGATGTAATTCATAATGTTGGACATAATAAACATTCCATCAAGTCCTAATTTCAATACATCATATATAAACGGGTATGGATTACCCTAAATATTCAAACTAGTTTGTATCATGAGTCCTACTGATTCATTGATGGGCTATCTAATTTTATTCCCAACTCATCACTAAATTAGTATAATACAATCATTATATAAATGAATGGATAAAATAATATAATTTATAATCAATATTTATTAGAAATCAATAAACATCCATATTGAAATAATAATTATATGAATTGTACATATTTTCCTAGTTAATAAATAAAATAGATTTCTTAGTAAGAATATTTCTAACTAAAACCATATAGAGTAATATGTATATTTTTAAGTAAATTATAAGAAACAAAATATCTAAATAGTGGAAGTGATATAGAATATATCCATGAAATTAAAGAATTTGGACATGAAGGAAAAAAATAAAGCGAAGAGGGAGATCAAGAATGATAGATAACATTACTCTTACGGACAAGGTTAATTATAAAATATAAATTCATATGTGACTTTAGAGGGTAATACATGAAATATAGCAATAAAAATAATATATATTTTAGATTTTGAGAAAAAAAATTGAAGAAAAATAATAACAAAAACATAAATATTTTGTTATATGGTTTTAAAAACAAACTTCTAAGTCAATTTCAAAAATCCATTTAAAGGGATGAATGGAGAGAATTGAAAAAATTAATTTTAACTAAATTAAAAATATTGAAACCTTGAAGATAAATGATGTTAAAAAAATGAAATATGGAGTGGAAGATAAAAATATACATAATTGTAATGAAATACCTTTACTTATTCTTCTAAAGAATTAAAATTTATTTTTAAAATGAAAAATTCATTAAATAATGAGAATAATATTTTCTTTGAAAACTATCGAAACTTGGAAAGGATTCTTGGTAATGAATAATGGACATAAAATCTAAAGTATCATTCATGAAGAAAACATTTAAAAAGAATATCATTTTTATACTTTTGTAATGAAAGTAAAAAAGGTCTCGTGAAAAAACCATTAAAATTATTTGTTTTAAACCTTTTAATGAAAGTAAAAAATATTGTAAAATGACCTTACATAATAATTAACATGGATATAAGAACACTCTTGAAAAAATATAAAGAATATAAACACGGAAGTGAAATAGTCTCAATTGTAAATAAGAGATAAGATTAAGTCCACATACATGAATAAAATTATCCTTATTAAAAAAAGAATATAGAATATAATATAATACAATCATATAGTGGAATAAACCAAACATATATGGTTAAAATTAAAGAATAAATTTTATGAATTAATGAAGGTAAATTAAGATAATGATAACCTTATGAATTCGGTAATATATGAATTTAAGTATAATAAATATAGAGAGCTTAAATTAAAGTTAAATTTACAAGAAAAAATGATTTAAGATATGAGTATTTAATTGGTTATTATTTACACTATATAAAATTAAATTGGTGCATAATTTGAAACATGTCTCGGGGAATTGATAGTGAGAAAAATAACCCTTAACTTTGGTCCTTATTTATTTAATCACATTTTCACTTCCTATATAACTAAATTATGGTTATTAAAACAAGAATAAATAATTGAATTGTATTCATTTTTTCATTATTGATCAGTTATAATCAATATAATTTATTTAGTAATATTTTGTTTGAATAGAGAATAGCTTGAAGACATGATTTTTTTTAAATTATCCCATTTTTTTATTTCATGATTTTTATTATTTATCATTTATCATTTTGTAAAATTATATATAGAATATTAAAATAAATTAAAAAAATTTTATCTTACATAATCTACATTCACCGTCCATATAGGTGGTAAAGAGTACTTTCATGGTGTTAGGGTGTCAATAAGAAGTAATCCTTCATTATTATTCATAAAGAGATTTTGAACCATCTAAAGCATATCCCCTAAGAGTATTAAATCAGGTGTGAAGTTAATCCCAATATTTATTCATTGATTTAATTTCATTTTAATACCCAACCAAACTTTTTCAGGGTTACTACCATTTTCATAAACCAAACGGATTAGTCCCTCCATCGGTTTCCCAAACCAGTCTGTGAAAAGGATCTAAGGGAATTCAAATCCCCACAGGCAAGCACAAGTTCCTGGGCATTAAGAAAACACCACTTGGGAATGATTTCACCCAATAAATAATAAGGAAATCAAGTAGTGGAAAATAAATAAAATCCTAGAATGACATGTTTGTACATTAGATTTCTAGGCCATAGAAAAATAAACAAAGAAATAAACAACAGTGAGAAATAAAAATATCCCTTTCCCTCAGATCTCGCACTCCTTTAAGGAAAATATTCCCCTCCAATGGATTCACCTTTCCCATGAGTAGTTATAGCTACCCTTAATTCATGAAAATAAATAAAAGTCTTAAGTGGCACAATGTGATAAAATAAACTAAAATAAAATTTTAATACAAACATACATAACTCCTTGTAACTATAAAATTTGTAACACCCCAAGATTTTATGGTACACTTCTCTTGGAATAATGAAATAGCTTGTAATGTATGCAACTTTAAGTTCTAGCACACCATAACCAATCAAACTAGCCATTTAAAAAAAGTAGTTATGAATAGTAATACTCACTTTTTTAAATTTTTTAAATTTTATTTTTAAAAATGGGCTTCATTTTTGGATTTGGATTATCAAAATTAACTTAGGGTGAATTTTTGGTGTTTTTCTGAAAACTTTCAATTTTTGATGAATAGTGAAAAACGCCGTGTTATTGTTTAAAAACGACTTTTTATTTAAATAATTTTGTATTTTATTTAAATTTATTTTAATTAAAAATAGATACATAATACCTATATTAGTTCAATTTAATTCATTGGAGTCATTTTATAATAATATTAGATGTATAAAATTTTATTGAACTTTTTAAGGTCTTTTACCCACATTCTAGGCACATTAGCTAATTTGCATAAAATATAATTTTACCACTTCTGTGAATTGAATTTCAAAAATCTGAGAGACATGGTTGACATCAGTAAGTAAAATATGATTCAATAGGATGAAAATAATTTTTGGGGAATAGTAAATTTTGATTTTTATTTACCATGGTTAAAATTAAATATGGTAATTAAAGGTAAAAATGATATTATAATTACCCCAACACATGTCCTAATTATATTGGATAAGTATATTTCGACCAAAATCAACCTTAGGACAAAAATATTATCCTTTTTGATCCACTTGGATTTAATTAGTACATTTATTATATTTTATTAAAGAGGAGTTAAAAGTGTTAAATTCAAATTTTAATAACTAAACCATTTTAAATATACGGTTATACATAATATAAATTAGACTGCAAATATTCATTAGAAATATAAAAATATTTCATACATCATGTTATTTTATTTATAATTTTTATAAATTAAATAATTAAATTTATTTATGACACAATGATGATGTAGTAATTACCTTATTAATGAAAGACTAAAATAATTGATGTTATAAATATTAAAATAAATGTAAATTGAGACTTTTGATGAATTCCATTAATTTTCTAGGTTAATATTACATTTTATGGTTCATTCAATTTTTTTTTGAATAAATCAGATTGTTTTGACTTTCACAAAAACCAAATACTAAATAGTGTCAAAATTAGAATAAATGAGTTTTTAAAACAAATACTATTTTATTAAATGATATAATGTTCCAAAAAATCTAAGGCTAGGACAAATGACTTATTTAATGATATATATATCATTAATTAACCACGTCAAATTTTCTTGGAATTTTATATTAAGTTTATTAACCATGTAATATAAAAATACAAGAAGACATGGTAAAAGGTAAACTATTTAACTAAGAGTTAAATTTAAAATATAAGGTTAATATGGTGACCTAAACTTGTCTAAAACCTATTGGTTGATAATATTTTGACCCTTAACAAACTTATCCTATAAATAAATCTCTTTGGATCCATTATAAATGGAAAATTATTTTATAATAAAATAATATTTCAAGTTTTTTCTAAAGTGACCCTCACCACTCTTATAAAAGGGTACTTCCCCTTATCTTAATTTCACACCTCCAAATCCATTTTCCTTGGCCAACCCCTGCTCAAATATCCTCCCAAATACCCTCATATTAACCTAGAGGCCTTAAAATGATCATAAATCCAACCTAAGGATCCCTTTTGTTCAAATAAAAAGGAAGCACCTGAAGAAGAGGTAATTATTTCATCATCTCTTTCAAAGTTATTTTCTTCTTCTACTTCCTCTTTTTTTGTTGTTTCCATACCAAAATAATAACTCAAGTACCTTATACTTACTGTGATATTATTATAAATATGGTACAAGCATATTCATTATTCTATCTATCCTACGAATAACAATGTCCCCAAATGTGCGTATGTACGACTTACCGTCTCCACATCATGGTGTAGTTTTCTATTCAACACTTAATTATTTGGATGGGTTTAATAATGAGTATAATTGATGTAAATAATAAATATAACATGTAAATTATTATTTATATATAATATATCATCCAATTACATAATATTTCACCATCAATAGAATGATATTGTCGCTCATGCATACGTACGGCTTACCGTCTCCACGACGTCATGGAATTTCATTCCCCATCTTAACCATTCAAGAATAATTTTCATTTTATGATTAAAAATAATGTTTAAAGAACTTAATATAATTCTGGATATGAATCAAATATATCTATTTATGAGAAACCTGACTTATGTAACAAAATATATAAAGGAAAACGAATCAGTAACACCTGAAACAATAATATTATTGCAATATTATTAACAAAGAAATATTAAAAGATCATATATGATATCATATTTATGTATGTGGTTATTTTATAATTTAATAAAAATTATTTCACCATTATACAGGAGGTTAACATACCCTCATCTAAGGACAAGTATAAGGTAAGGGTTAATTTTACAATCTCTTCATTATTCGAGGTTGTTTATATGTAAGTATCTACTGGGACCTCTTTATCATCAACATCTGTGCTTCTAAAAAAATTATTCCAATTTTTTTTTTACTATTTACTAGACTATGGGTTAAATTAATTTATACCCTTGTTTGAATTTTTATAATTTTTTTTGAAATGAATCTTTTTGTCGCTTTCCAAACAAGGTATTTTATGACCTTTTCGACAAATTAAGGAAAGAATGTTTTTTAACTTATACGGTAGGTGCGGCTATTTTCTGACATTATAACACCTTTGAAGCTTCCCTTACAAGCTTAAAAGAATATTTCCAAAATAAATATTTTCTTTAATTTTTAATGATTTCAACGTAAAAAAAATAAATATTTCACTAAAATAGTTTTTGGATTGATTTCATCTATGTCAACATCCTTCGTTGTATTTTACATTTGTTTGAAGTTGATTTATCATGATACAATATTACATATTGTATTGAAGGTTTTGTGATATGTTTGATTCTGTATGTGATATTTTTATACCATTCATGGTTTATGGTTAAATTATTGACATTTTGTATTCTAGTTTTAATACGAATGTTTATATTATGTTTCAACCTTTTCATATGAGGAATGAATTGGACTCAGTAAGTGATGGGAGGAGCCCGCTATGGCTCCTCGATGCATCGGTAGGTCTCATAAGACAAACTAGTGTCTTGGAAAAAAGCTTTGAAAAAATATTATTTGTAGTCTTGGAACGAGGCCTTGACTATGTGGTCATGACGTCCGACATTATGCATTCCATCAGTATGAAATTAGCTATTGATATTACATGTGATTATTTGACTAGTAGAATATCCTTGTGAATAAGAAAATGGAATTATTTGATTTATCTTTTCCATATTATGTTGAAGTGTATGTTTAAAAGGCTTGTGTTTTAGTTTTATACATTTCCTTAAATGTTAATACTTATTTATGATAGTTTCTGCTATATTGTTATCCTCACTAAGCATCTGAGCTCACCCCTTTCTATGTTTTATTTTTCCTAGGATGTGAAGAATTATATTATGACTGAACTGCAAGGATAGTCTAAGGGATATGAATGTGTTAAAAGGAGACACAATGTTGTTGGTTTTCATTTCATAATGTAATGTAAAACTTATTTATGTATGTAGTACATCCAAGGATACTAAATTGGTTGGCCTTTCGAGGTTTGATCCATTGTGATAATGATAATGTTATGTAATAATACACTAACTCTGGGTAACTAGGGTCAGGGCATTATATTTGGTATCATAGGAATTTTATTACAAAACTTGGAAACAAGATTTAGACAAACTCTTGTTATAGAACATTTCCATAAGATAAATTTGAGGATTAGTATAGAAGAATATCCTAGAATTTTGGTAATGTAGAGATTTTGCGAATTTTCCAAGAAATAAATCCCTTTATAGATACAAGAAGGTAGAGGTGGCTCTGGTACATAAGTATCAAGGGGTAAAACCTAAAAACACTTCTTTGAGATAGACTCGAATGAGAACTGTTGCAAAACAATGGGCCTTATTTCACTCTTGGTTATGAAACTCCCAGGAGATATGCTTAGGATAATTCACATTTTCTTTACAAACCATTATGAATAATTTATGAGTAAATAATTCCCCAAAAAAAAATTTTATGATTATGGATTGTATACATAAACTATTCAATTTATGTTAGGTATTTTACTAGTTTGGAATTTTATATTTTGATCCATAAACTAATCTAGTGTGTGTTATTATTTAGAAACGGCGTTTAGTAGAAGTAATGGAAACTATATCAACGCACATAATTCATATAGGGATTGACCTCAAACTCAAGATAATTATAGTGGAGATGGTGATGCCACTGGTGATGAAAAACTTATAACCATAATGGGACAACTCACTCAGGTTATGAGTAATAACCTCACCCATATGGATCACCTAATCCACAACGTGGAGGATCAATGTTAGACCGATTCATGTAGCAAAAACCACCAAATTTCAATGGGACTACAAATCCATTTTTAGCTGAGAAATGGATAAGTTCCTTATAGAAAATTTTTCATGCTTTGGGGAGTAGTGAAAAGGAAAAATTTGTCATGGCAGTTTATCACCTCACGGGAGATGCAGATCAATGGTGGTCATTAATTCAAAACATAAAGGAGGATGAAGAAGTATCGAATAAGGAATGGAGGGAGTTTAAAGATATTTTCTTAGAAAAATACTTTCTTCATGACCATAGAGCGGATATAGAAAGACAATTTCTGAGTCTGAGGAAAAAGGAGGATAAGAATGTCGCAAATTATGAGGCTAACTTTACAAGGTTAGTAAGGTATGCAGTAGATTATATACATAACCCAAGGAGTAATATTGATTGATTTTTTCATGGTTTAAAACCATTTCTCTATCGAGAATTAGTCTCAAAATCCTTCTCATCATATGAAGATATTGTCTCATGTTCTATCATGATAGAAAAGGAATTCTCTATGTCTTAAGACTTTAAAGAAAATAAAGAGAAGATGAGATCTGCTGAACACTCTAGAAATATAAATAAGGGGAAGAAGGGAAAATTTGAATATCTATCATGTGGTAAATGTGGGAAGAAACACCCTGGTACATTTCTGAAGGTAATGGGATTTTGTTAAAAGTGTGGTGAAAAGGCCACCAAGATCATGATTGCAAAGGAAAGAAAAAGTCAGTCAATGTTGAATGCTACAATTATAGAGAAATAGGGAATTATGAAAATGAATGTCCTAAGATCCAAGGAAACTTACCTCAGAAAAGGCCAAGGGATCAAGGACAATATTATGTGATCATAACTGTAGAGGTTTAAGTTCCAAATGACATGATGGCAGGTATATTAATCATTTACTCAAATTTAGTCAATTCATTATTTGATTCTAGATCATCAAATTATTTCATATCTTCCCAGTTTTCCAAGAAAATTAGATATTTCCAATTTGATTTAACAAGGGAGTTATCAGTCAAAACTCCTAAGGGAAGTATCATCGTAATAAAGTTTTTTGATTCATTTTCCCTTATGGCATATAAATGTGCTTTATCTATTGATCTCATCGTTATAATAATGATTTAATTTGATATAATCCTCAGTATGGATTGTATTTCATACCATGATACAAAAAATTATTATAAGAAGAAAAATGTTACAATTTTTTATGATAATAAGGAATTTATTATCTTTATAGTAGAAACATCACCATCTAATTATCATCTAGATCCACCCCCATTAGCCCTACTAAATTCAATTATTGGGGAGGAAGGGAGTAAAATAACTATGGGTGAGGAAAATAATTCTCAAATAGATGATGTAACTATTGTGAAAGAATATGTTGATGTGTTTATAGAAGATTTACCTGGACATCCTCCAAAATGAGAAATTGAGTTTTCCATTGATTTAATTCATGGTTCAAGGACCATGTCGAAGACCCCTTATAGAATAGACATTGTGGAATTAGTGAAACTAAATAAACAACTATATAAATTTAGTAATAAATGATGTATTCTCCCTAGTATTTTTCTATGGGGATCCACTATTCTTTTGGTTAATAAGAAAGATGGATCTATGAGTTTGATCATTGACTATAGGGAGATAAATGCTATAATACTAAAGAACAAGTATCCCCTACCTCACATTTATGATTTATTTTATCAACTTCATGGAGCTCAATATTTTTAAAATATTGACCATCAATTTGGATACCATCAATTATGCGTGAAAAATAAAGACATTCCAAAGACATCATTTCGAACCAGGTACATGCATTACAAGTTTACAGTAATTCTTTTTAGACTGACTAATTCACCCTCTATTTTCATGGATCTAATGAACATAGTTTTCGTGGAATATCATGATGACTTTGTAGTGGTATTTATTGATGATATCTTGGTATACTCTAAAAGTAATGAATATCATGGAAATCACTAGAGAATTATTCTAAGGACTCTAATAAGAAATGAATTGTTTGGGAAGTTTAGAAAGTGTGAATTCTAGCTTTAGGAGATTTCTTTTCTTGGTCATGTTATCTCTAATGATGGAATCTTTGTTGATCCTTCAAAGACAAAGGTAATCCAAGAATAGCCAGCACCGAAGAGTATAACTAAGGTATGCATTTTTATTGGTTTAGTAGGTTATTATCAGTGTTTTGTATAGAATTTTTGCTGATTGGATAACCCATTAACCAAACTCCCACATAAAGGGGTTAAATTTTTTTAGAAAAAATAGTCTGAAGAATGATTTGAAGATTTAACTAAAATATTAGTTAATGATCTTAATTTGAATCTACCATCGGTGAATGATGGGTTTGTTATTTATAGTGATGCATCAAAGAAAGGACTTGGTTGTGTACTTATGAATAATGATAGAGTTATTGCCTATGCATCATGTTAGCTAAAGATTCATGAAGAAAAATATCCTACTCATGATCTTGAGTTAGCAGCTATAATATTTTCTCTAAAGATATGGAGACACTATATCTATGGTAAAAAATGTGAGAGATATACCGATCACAAGAGTTTGAAGTATATTTTCTCACAAAAAGAACTCAACATGAGGCAAAATAAAATGGATCGAACTACTCAAGGATTATGATTTCACTATAAACTACCACCCAAGGAAGGAAAATAAGGTGGCAGATGATTTGAGCAAAAAGGATCATAGAGTTCTGAACAAGATAAGAGTTGAAAGGGATCTTATGTTCATGTATCTAGTAAATATGGATATGGGAATAATCATGGAAGGTGAAACATCTATACTTTTTCAAATAGTTGCCAATCCATCTTTACTAGAAAGGATAAAAAGTTATCATACTGATAATGATAAGTTTTAAAAGAAAATTAAAGCTATGAACGATGGGAGATTGATCGACTTCGTATATGAAGATGGAAGTTTGAAATTTGGGAAGATACTTAGTGTTCCCGGTATACCTTATCTAAAAATATAATTGTTGGATGATACTCATAGCTACAATTTCTCTATACACTTTGGTGGCACTATGATGTATAGATATTTGAAGGAACATTTTTAGTGGGACAATATAAAGGGAGAGATTGTTGATTATGTGTCAAGATATATGGTTTTTCAATAGGTGAAGGTTGGAAAACAACATGTTGGAGGATTCATAAAATATCTTCCCATACCTGAGTGGAAATAGGATGATATTACGATAGACTTTTTCATGGGGCTACCAAAGACTTCTAGAATTAATGATTCAATATGGGTCATTATTGATCATCTTAAAATTTTAGCACATTTTCTCATTATAAGAGAATATTTACCACTTGAACATTTAGAAAGACTATATATTAATGAATTTGTAAGGATTCATGGAGTACCCCTGTCGATTGTTTCTGATTGTGATCCCCATTTCACGTCAAGATTCTGGAAAAGTCTTCAAAAATCCCTAGATACTAAACTTCGTTTGAACACTACCTACCACCCTCAAACTGATGGACAATCAGAACGAACTATTCAAACCTTAGAAGACAAGTTGATATCTTCCTCACTTGACTTTCAATGTATGTGGGGTCAATATTTACTTCTGGTATAATTTTCCTTTAACAACAGCTTCTATTCAAGTATTCAGATGGCACCATATGAAGATTTATAAAGAAAGAGATGTCGCACACCAACTTTTTGGGATGATGTTGGTGAAAGAAAACTCATAGGCCCAGAACTTGTTGATGAAACAATGGAAAAGGTGAAGATTATCCAAACCCACATCAAAGTATCTCAAAGTAAGCAAAAGATCTATACTGATAACCAAAGTCAAGATTTGGAATTTCAAGTAAGTGATCATGTTTTCTTGAAGGTATCTCCATGGAAAGGTGTCATACATTTAGTAAGAAGGGTAAATTAATTCCCAGGTACATCGGACCTTTCTAAATTATATAATGAATTGGAGTTGAAGCTTACCATTTAGAAATGCCGCCAAGTCTCTCTAAATTTCATGATGTGTTCCATGTATCACTGTTGAAAAAATACATGCATGACCCAACGCATGTACTCACCTATAAAGAAATAGAACTAGAACTCGATCTATCTTATCGTGAAGAGCCTATTAAAATTCTTGATACCAGAGAACAATTGTTGAGAAACTGGATGAATCGTCTGGTAAAAGTTCTTTGGAGAAACCATAAAATGGTAGAGGCAACGTGGGAACTTGAGGAACTTATGATGAAAAAACACCCAAATATTTTTATGCAGTAATATTCTAGAAATTTCGAGGACAAAATAATTTAAATGAGGGTAGAATGTAATACCCCAAGCTTCCTTGGAATGCTTCTCTTGGAATAATGCAATAGCTTGCGTTGTACGCAACTTCGAGTTTTATCACACCATGACCAATCAAACTATCCATTTAAAAAAAAGTAGTTATGAATAGTGATACTCACTTTTTAAAATTTTATAAATTTTATTTTTTAAAATGGACTTCATTTTTGGATTCAGAATATCAAATTTAGATTAGAGTGAATTTTTTGTATTTTTCTGAAAACTTTCAATTTTTGATGAATAGTGAAAAACACTGCATTATTGTTTAAAACTGACTTTTTATTTAAATAATTATTTATTTTATAAAATTTATTTTAAGTGAAAATAGATTCACAATACCTATATTAGTTTAATTTAATTCATTGGAATCATTTTATGATAAGATTATTTGTATAAAATTTTATTGTACTTTTTAACGTCTTTTACCCACCTTCTAGGCACATTAGCAAATTTGCATAAAACGTAATTTTACTGCTTATTTGAATTGAATTTAAAAAATCCAAGATACATGATTGAAATTAGTAAGTAAAATGTGGTTCAATAGGATGAAAATAAATTTTTTTGAATAGTAACTTTTGAATTTTATTTACCACGGTTAAAAGTAAATAAGGTAATTGAAGGTAAAAATGATATTATAATTACCCCAACACATGTCATAATTATATTGGATAATTATATTTAGACAAAAATCAACCTTAGGACAAAAATATGATCCTTTTTTATCCACTTGGATTAGATTAGGACATTTATTATATTTTATTTAAAGAAGAGTTAAAAGAGTTAAATTCAAATTTTAATAACTAAACCATTTTTAATATAGGGTTATAAATAAGATAAATTAGAATATAAATATTAATTATAAAGATAAAAAGATTTAATACATAATGGTAATTTATTTATAATTTTTAGACATTAAATAATTAAATTTATTTATGAAATGATGATGATGCAGTAATTACCTTATTAATGAAAGACTAAAATAATTGATGTTATAAATATTAAAGTAAATGTAAATTGAGACTTTTGATGAATTAAAAAAATTTATAGGTTAATATTACATGATAGGGTTGATTAAATTTATTTTTTTATAAGAAATCATATTTTTATGACTTTCAAAAAAACCAAATACTAAATAGTGTCAAAATTGGCATAAATGAGTTTTTAAAAGAAATACTATTTTATTAAATGATATAATATTATTAAAAATCTAAGGTTTGGAAAAAGGAATTATATAATGATATATATATATATCATTAATGAACCACTTGAGGTTATCTTGGAATTTTATAGTATGTTTATTAACCATGTAATATAAAAATAAAAGAAGACATGGGAAAAGTTAAACTATTTAACTAAGAGTTAAATCTAAAAGATAAGGTTAATATGGTAAACCAAACCTGTCTAAAACCTATTGGTCAAGAATATTTAGAAAAATCACAACATTATAATATAAATAAATCCATTTAGATCCATTATAAACCGAAAATTATTTTATAATAAAATAATATTTCAAGCTTTTCCTAAAGTGACCCTCACCTCTCTTATAAAAGGGTACTTCCCCTTATCTTAATTTCACACCTCCAAAGACATTTGTATCATCCAAAACCTAATAAAATATCCTCCAAACTACCCTCACTTAAACCTATAGGCCTTACTATGATAATAAATCCAACTTAAGGAGCCCTTTGGAATAAATAAAAAGAAAGAACCCGAAGAAGAGGTAATTATTTCATCACCTCTTTCAAAGTTCTTTTCTTCTTCCACTTCTTATTTATTTGTTGTTTACATACCAAAATAATAAATCCAGTCACTTATAAATATTTTTATGTTATTATAAATATGGTACAACCATATTCATTATTTTTTTCCATTCTAATAATGACATTGTCACCATACGTGTGTACGTACGACTTACCGTTTCCACGTTGTGGTGTAGTTTGTTATTCAACACTTCATTGTTTGGATGGGTATAATAATGAGTATAATTGATATAAATAATAAATATAACCTGTGAATTATTCTGTATATATAATATACCATCCAATTAGATATGATTTAAACATCAATAGAATGATATTTTCACTCGTGTGTACGTACATCTTACCATCTCCACGACGCAATGGAATTTCATTCCCCATTGGAACCATTCAAGAATAATTTTTATTTGATGATTAAAAATAATTTTTAAAGAACTTAATATAATTCTGGATATGAATCAAATATATCCTATTTATAACAAACATGACTTATGTAACAAAACATATAAAGTAAAACGAATCAGTAACACCCAAAACAATAATACTAATGCAATATTATTTACAAAGAAATATTAAAGGATAATATATGATATCATATTTATGTATGTGGTTATTGTACAATTTAATAACAATTATTTCACTTTTATACAGGAGTTTAATGTACCCTCTACTAAGGAAATGTACAAGGTAAGGGTTAACTTTTACAATCTCTTCATTATTCGAGGTTGTTTATACGTAAGTATCTATTGGGACCTCTTTATCATCCACTTCCATGTTTATTAAAAAATGTATTTAATTTTTTTTACTATTTAATAGAATATGTTTTAAAGTCATTTATACCCTTTTTTGACTTTTTATAAAATGTTTTGAAAGGAATCTTTCCTTCACTTTCCAAACAAGGTACTTTATGACCTTTTTGACAAATTAAGGAAAGAATGTTTTCTTAACTTATACAGTGGGTGTGGAAATTTTATACAATTATAACACCTTAAAATATTTCCTTACAAGGTTATAATAATATTTACAAGATAAATTTTTTCATTACTTTTTAATTAATTCAATGTAAAAAAAAGAAATATTTCACTCAAATAGTTTTTTTGGATTGATTTCATCTATGTCAACATCCTTCATTGGATTTTACATTTGTTAGAAGTTGATTTATTATGATACAATATTCCATGTTTTATTTATGGTTTTGTGATATGATTGAATTTGGGTTTGATATTTTTATACCATTCATAGTTTATTATTAAATTATTGACATTTCGTATGCTAATTTTAATATGAATTTTTATATCATATTTCAACTTTTTCATATGAGGAATACATTAGACTTGGTAAGTGATGAGTGGATCCTTCTATAGATCCTTGATGCATTAGTAGGTCTCATGAGACAAACTAGGGTCTTGGCACAAGACCTTGACAAAATATTATTTTTAGTCTTGTCACGAGGCCTTGACTATGTGGTTATGATGTCTGGCATTATGAATTCCATCATTATGAAGTTATCTATTGATATTACATGTGATTATTCTACTAGTAGAGCATCCATGTGAAAGTAAATGGAATTATTTGATTTATCTTTTCCATATTATGCTGAAATTTATGTTTAAAGGTATGTATTTTAGTATTATACATTGCCTTAAATGTTTATTCTTATTTATGATAGTTTCTACTATATTGTTATCCTTACTGAGCATTTGATCTCACCCATTTCTTTGTTTTATTTTTACCAGGATGTGAAGAATTATATTATGAATGACCTACATGGATAGTATAAGGGATATGAATATGTTCAAAGGATACACAACGTTTTTGTTTTTCATTTCATAATGTAATGTAAAACTTATGTATGTATCTAGTACTTAAAAGGCTACTAAACTAATCAGTCTTTCAGGATTTGACCCCTTGTGATCATTTCAATGTTATTTAATAATACACCTAATCTTGGTAACTAGGATCGGGGCATTGCAAAACTCACAACCCAACCAACAAGAACCATGATTCCCCATGGGTGAGAATATAAGATAATCCAAAACCTGTAACTAAAAAATAATGGAGATATATACTTGAGTATAAATATTTCTAATAGAGATGCCAAAATAAAAACCAATCCCTATGTATTATCTTTAAAAATAAAACCATTTCATTCTAGTTTGAAAATCTAAATATATAAAAAAAAATTCATTCATTTCAAAATAAGTAACAATCCAATGCTTCAAAAACCACATTATTCTATGATTTACGAAACCATTTTCCAAAGAATGATATATTTTATAATAATTAATTTGTAATAAATAATGATCTTATAAATTAAGAGTCCCAATAAAATCATATCATTAGGTTTTATAAAACAAGGGGAAGATGAACATGTTTTTTATTATTTTATACATGAAAAGGGAACTAAGGAAAAGAGCATTTAAAATATAGTACAATATAAATAGGAGTAAATGAGAGAAAGTACCGTGGGAAATCCCTAAGTAGATAGGTTAAGTGGGGACCTATGATCCTCGTACTCTTAGTGATCAACCATGTACATGATGGTTCGTTCTTCTTCTCAATCCAAATAATCCACATCTTCATAGTTTAGTTATTATTTTAACATGATCCTTCTTGGTAGGGCGGGTCATGACTATGATACTCATACTAGTATTCCCCCTAGACACCCAGGATCCCCATGTGTTATTCCCATAATGAAAATACATAAGGGAGGTATAGTATAACAACCAAAACTCAATCACACGGTAATGAAAAGAAATAATACAAAACACATCCTCTCCCTAAACTACCATTGTGAAGCCACATTTTTTAAAAACATGCCAAAATTCCCATAATAACAAATTTGAGTCCAACATATACATAAAATTGAGGTATTTTATTGGAGGTCAACTCAATTTTTCAAAATATTTAGAAAGTTCCAATAAAGCCTTATATTTTTAGAAATAGACATTGGTTATTTGGAAATGTGTTTTTTATAACATAACTTTCATGTTCCAAACCACAATTTACACTTAAAATCATACACACCTTGATATATATATATATATATATATATATATAAATACCCTTTGTCCTAATTAATTTATTCCCATTTACATATGTGAATATTTATAAATAGGGAACTCATATATATATATATATATATAAAAGTTACTTTTAATGCATCAAAGGATTATAAATCTCTTGGAATATTTTTATGAAACCAAAACATGCCATATACCCTCTACAAAAACCATTCAAAGACCAAAACATATTTAGGAATTTTCAAATTAAAATATTAGAATCATTTGAAAAACCAAACGATCACTTAGGGTGTTTAATATTTCAAAACAAACTTGAAAACATGATTTTACAAAAGGAGCCCATGTCATAAAAATGAGTAAAGAGTGGAAATCATGAAACAAACCCATTTAATTCATTGAAACACCTTTTCATAATTTATTTAATTAATAAAATCATAAAAAACACATTAAAATAATCAAACATTCATGAATTTCAATTCATAAGCTGTAGGGTAACCTACCTCAAATCAAAGAGAAACTCATTTCCTTCAATGTGTAAGGCCTAATCCTGTATCAATCGATTCCAAGGAACTAAACAAGATGAAAGAAAACCCAAAACATAAATAAAACTAAAAAAATAGGATAGTAATAAAACCCTATGGTTTGGCCGACCTCATGCCACAATAAAGAAAGGAAGAATAAGGAAGTAAAAGGTAATTGAGGAAATAAAAACCCTACCTGAGATTATCACACCAACAATTGGGAAGTAAATTGTACAATAACGGATGGAGGTAAGGAGTAGTGGAATGAAATTGGGTATCCCCTCCTAAGAAGAATCAAAAAAATAGGTAGGGCTTCGAATGATTTTTTTGAAGAAGAAAAAAGAGGGGGGAAATATTCAAATCCCATTTTTTTAAGGTCTATACACTACGAAATGTTTGGGTGAATGGTTTTATAAATCATATGATAAACATGCACTAATACTAGAGAACCTTCAAAAATACTCATGGTTAGGTCACATGGTTAGGGAAATTTTTCACTGGCCATGTGGTCATCTTTATAAAAATTACATACACACTTACATGGTTTGTGCATGGTTTCTATTAGTCATGCACCAACGGTGAACCTATGTTATAAATCACATGAATTTAAAATTTTAAACCTTTTTCAGCTCTAAATACAATAATGACGCTAAATATAATTAATAAATTAATAAATTAAGTTCATGGTGTGACAATTATTCCCATCATAATGCTTTATGTCCCCAAAAAGCCTCAACTAATTCATAAGACCAGCAAATAGACAAGATCATACCTCCATAATTAAAACTAAATTCTCTAAAACCATGGAACACCATGAAAACTCCTATAAAATACATACGACACTAACTAAAATGAAACACAATGGCCACCCAAACTCAATCCATCTCCCGAATAACCTCTAAAATCAAGACTCAAACACTCCCTATCCCAACTAAGAGTTCACAAGGAACCTTAAAACAAATCATCAAAAAATAGGATCAAACTGAACATGGTGGTATCCCCACTATATTAGAACTTCTATAAAATACTCATCATTAGATATACACAAATATAAACACTCACTCTGATTGAGAAAAATCCTAAAAGTCATGAATACCCAAAAATTTATTATTACACATAAACCCAAACACAATAGCTAAAAACCTTAGGGAAAAACAAATAATATCAAGACCAATAAAAGGTATCCCTATCATAAGGGTTCCATTAACACAAAATTACAAGGAATGAGAGTCCACCTTAAGGGAAAACACTTCATCCAAGAGAATATCTAGATCTAAAGAACTAAATAAAAACACTCAATCAAGGAAACACCCAAAATTACCATCAATAAAAACATATAAGTCTCTAAAATCTTTGAACCAACATCACCTAGAACAAAGACATACAAGGGAAACCAAATAATGAAGGATAATTTATTTTCAAAATTACCTCAACCAAAAATAGTCAGTGTTAGCTATAGAATAATTGTTTAAGAGAAATTAACTTGGGTAATTATAACTGAAACACTAAAACCCTAGTGAATCTATCGGAATAATAAAATAATTGGATAAGATACAACCTATACTAGAGGTAAAATCCATCCCAGTCATCCATGAATGAAACCAAGTATTCTAATTTCCAAACCCTCACAAAAATATTACATTTCTAGTATATAATCTCATTAAACCCCCAAAACACAATTGATCGTTGAGAAAAATGAATCTTCAAGGAAATAAACATTTTACCAAGACACTCAATGAAAAAAAATAGAAAAACCAACCAAGGGATACTAAGAAAATATCAATTTATAAATAGGGTACTCTACTATACTACTCCCCTTGTAGTATGGGTAAGGCCACCAACTATAATTTCTCACTCCTTAACTAAAAGAGACATCACTTGGAAATATCCTAAGATAGGAAATTTCTAAAATCCATCGAAACTTTCTAGGGGGAAAGATATATCAAAATTCAACTCACCCCAAATTGGGGAAACCATGGTATAGAGGAAAAATCATAAGAAAACAAAACATAAACATCACCATTTTGAAAATAAAACACCAAACCAAAATTCAAGATGTATTTTTCAAAATCCCATCAAAACAAATAATTTTACTTTTTTTAAAAGCTTCTGAAATATTGTTTACCTAAGAACAAACCAAAAAGATTAATTTTAGAAATAATTTTAAAATTATAAATATAATTATTTAGGACACATAAGAATTTTAAAAACACTTAACACCTCCAATTTTTAAAACTAGGCATTAGTCCAAAATATCTAACTGTAAATTAGTTTAACATTACAAAAATACATTATCCAAATTTCAATCAAAACCCAAAACATTACCATAATTCCAAAATATTTTGGAAACCCTCTATTTAGTTTTAAAACATTTCATTTACTCTTAAAACCATTTTTACATTTTAAAACACCAACATTCATTCACAAAGACTCTTTAAAATATTACTAAAAATACACTTTATTAGTTTTAAATCAAATTTCACCCATTAAAAATTAAAATATTATTTATTTATGAAAGTCATTCATTAGAAATCAAAAACCCAAATTTTTATTTTAATAAATTTATGAAAACTCTTTTGTTTCCTTTTAAAACCAAAACATCTCAATTTTAAAATCAATATTTCAATAATTAAAACTCACCCTTTTTCTCGAAATAAAACAACATTACATAGTCAAAAAATGAAACAAAACAATTCCAACACCTAATTTCAAAAGGGGACTAGTGTCCTTTTACGGCTTGGTTTACATGGATTGGTGTACCATGTTCCAACTACACCATTGGCACCGAGAGTCATCATAGACTATGTACTCAGGCTCTACATGGATTTGCAGGCCCTTTGAGCTCAGCAAGTACCACCAGTTCACTCCCCTTGTCTTCCCTAAATTTCCAAACAATTAAAAAATTCACAAAAGAAGACTCAAAACTCAACTATCCCTAGTAACCCATGGCTCATAAGGAGTAATATTTCATGATTCTCTTATCATCCCTACATTCTGGGTCCTAACATTCTTATCTCCATTCTACCTAACATCCCAAATAAGAAAGGGCTACTCTGATACCATTTTTTCATAAACCAACCTAATTCATCCCTCCATCAAATTCCCAAATCAATATACAAAAAGACCTAAAGGGAATTATCGATCCCCATAGACTTGTCCAAGTTCCTGGGAATCAAGGAAACACCACTTGGGAATTATTTCACCCAATAAATAATAAGGAAAGCAAGATTCATAAAATAAATAAAATTATGGCATGAACCATCTGTACATCAGATGTCCATGCCATAAAAAATAAACAAAATAGAAAAAAATATCAAAACTTGGAAAGTGGTAAACAAAATAGAGCACCAAAAACCTCACTTTACCTATGATCTCCCTCTCCTACAAAAAAACACCCCTCCAATGGATTTCCTTCACCCATGAGTAGCTATAGCTACCATCTATCCCTATAAAGCAATAAAAGGTCTAAATGGACCAATTATATAAAAAAAACTCAAATAAAACAAAATTACAACCTTCCTCTCTATGACTATACAAGTCATTTCCCAATAAATAATAACCACGATACACCATGGGCTAGACTAAAAGATAATATGGAACTAACTACTGAAAAATGATATATATATATATATATATATATAGGGGTGAGAAAACAATTATAGGTATAAATACTAAAATAAAATCCACAGCTTGTTTATTAACTTTAAATATAAAACTATTTCATGCTAGTTTGAAAATAGGAACATATAAAAATAAGGTTTTTCTTTCTTCTCAAAAACAATTAATAGGCCAATGCTTCAAAAAACTATTTTCTACTTCTATTTCAAAATCTGTTTTCAAAAGAATGAGTTATTTTCCAATAATACATTTATAATAAAGAATGATCGAAAAAGTAAGAGTCCCATTAAAATCATATCATCAAGTTCTACAAAACAAAAGGAATTATAACATGCTTTTTATTATTTAAACATGAAAATGGATCTAAAAAAAAAGAATTTAAAATATAGTAAAATAGAAATAATCATAAATGAGAGAAAACACTATAAGAAATACCTAAGTAGCTAGGGTTAGTGTGGACCTAGGATCCTTATACTCTCAGTAATAGAGCATGTATATGAAGTTATTTTCTCCTAATTGAGCCAACCAACTGACATCGTTATAATTTAGTTAGTGTCATAATGGGGTCCTTCTAGAAGGCATGGGTTACGCGTAGTGTGCTAGTCCTAGTATACCTACCTAGATACCTAGGATCCTCATATGTCATGCCTATAAATGAAATAAATAAATAGTTTTTAGTAGAAAAACAAAATCTCAATCACAAAAAAATGTAAATAAATCATACAACAACACCTCCACTCCCTGCACTAATAGTTCAAAGCCCTATTTTTTTTAAATCATTCCAACTTACCAATCATATAAAATTTTATCCCAACAAATACATAAAATTTTTAGCTTACATTAGAGTGTACATAAATTTTATAAAATCTTTATAAAATTTCAAACAGGTCTTACCTTTTTAGAAATAAACATTGATCATTTGGAAATATACTTTTTATACCATAGCTTTCACATTCCAAAACACTCTTCGCACTTAGTTTCATATACACCTTGATATATATATGTATCCATTATCCTAATGCATATATTCAAAATTCCACTGGTGAATATATACAAATAAGGAACTCATATATATATATATATATATTCATATGTATATAATTCACTTTTAATGCATCAAAGGATTAGAAATCACTTATAATTTTTTTAGGAAACCAAAACAATCCAGCAAGAATTTATAAAAACTATTAAAAGACCAAAACATCATTAGGAATTTCCAATTAATTATTAGAATAATTTAAAAAATAAATGAGTATATAAAATTTTTAATATTTCAAAATAAACTTGAAAACATGAATTTACAAAAGGAACCCATGTCGCAAAAGTGAGTAAAGTTTGGATATCATGAAATAAACCCATTTCATTCATCTAAACACCTTTATATAATTTATTTATTTAACAATATAATAAAAAAACGTGTTAAAAAATCAAGAATTCATGGTTTTCAATTCAAAGGTTTGTACATAGGATAACCTACCTCAAATAAAATATAAACTCGTTACATTTGATGTGTGAGGCCTAATATCATCTCAATAGAGTCCAAGTGACCCTTTAAGATAAAAGAGAACTCTAACCACAAATAAAAACAAAAAAACAAGATCATAAGAAAAAACTAGGTTTTGGATGACCTCACGGCACTGTGAGGAATGAATGGAGAAGGAAGAATAAAGGAACATAGGACAGGAAAACCCTACCTGAGATGATCGCACCTAGAATCAGGAAAGAAATTAGCTAAGAATAGGGGGAGAAAAGGAGGATCATTGTGCAGCTAGAGATCCCCTCATAGGTAGCAATGAACAAAAATGGGGATGGGGGAGGGATTTGGCCAATTTTTTGAAAAGAGGAGAGGGTAAAATCATAGAATCTTTTTTTTATAGTCTGGACACTATGTAAAATTTATCCACACTGTTTTCCAAACCATTAACCAACCATGAACCCCTATTAGAGAACATAGTGCATGTCACATGGTCTCAGAACATAGTTAGGGAAACCATGAACTAGTCTTGTAGTTTGCTCTATAATTATTACAGAAGCACTCACACAGTTTTTTCATGATTTCTACTAACCATGCACCAACCATGCAACTATATTGGAAATTCCATGAATTTAAAATTTTCAACTTAGTTCGGTATGAAATTCAATAATGAGGTTAAATTTAATTAAATAATTAAAAATAATTAATAAATTAATTTTGGGGTGTGATAACCCCTAAGTGTATCAGAGATGGATCTAGAATATATTTTTTTGTATCCAGATAGGGATTTTATTGTCAGGAAACCACATGTTCTTTACTAAAATTTAGGGTGTTTTGTGTCTATAAGAGTGTTTGAGAATTATAATGTGTCGATCAGAGTAGGATACTCAACAGGGGTGAATTGAGTTCCTATAAAAAAATTGTTAAAAACTTTATTTGAAGATCCCCTAATTTAAAAACAAAATAGGACAGTTAATCAAAGTAGAAAATTTATAATAGTCTGATTATTTAATTAATTTTTCATAAGATTAATTATTTCTTAGTTTTATAAATATGATATATTTATATAACTTTTGAAACTAATTGACTAAATCAGAATAGGTATAAATATTATCCAAGACTAACTATCAAAGTTAAACTTAGTTTTCTAAAATATGAGTCAAAATAGAGTAAAACTAAATTTGAAAATACAATAGATTAAAACAAGTGGTTCAGTCTCAAAATGAGACCTAATCTACTCCACTTTGTGATCAATTTCCACCAAGAAATATATATATATATATATATATATATATAAATCTTTGATCTGCACCTTGGATAAGGTTTTACACAGTAGTACACAAAAAATGTTCAGGTCACTTGACCTCTACCACTATTCTACATGGGAAATATAACAACTAGGTCACACAGTACCTCTTCCATAGTTAAACATGGGTGAAATAAGGTGTAAAAATATTTTTGTATGAGGATATCTTGTATCCTCCAGTTTAATGCAGGAGATAGTGTGTTTTTTTAGTATAGACACACACACTGCTTGAAAGATTAATAAAATAATACACAATAGAGAAGAATATTATAATAAGGGATTAGAAATTCTCTGAGTGTTGTTCTATAAAGATCTAGACTTTTAGGATTTATCATATTTGATGTTCGGGTCCTCTTATGAAATTAGACTCGGAAACAGAGTATCGTGAGCTCTGTGTTCTCGTTTCTAGTGAGTTTTTGTGTAACTCTTTATAACACTTATTCTTTTTTGATTTATTGTTGAAAGTTTGTTTTCAGGATGGTACTCAGTCGGAAATATGGATTATTTTTGTTCTTTTGTGTTCTTTTTCATTCATGTATTTTCACTCTAACGTCTCTTTCAGTTGCCACTGTCATACCCTTTTAGCTCGAGTGCCACCTTGTATTTTATCTCCGGGTGTTTGTATTAAGGTTGACAAGGATCACAATATCTACACATCATACATCATATTTTCTGGTGTCATGCCTACAAAAAACATTAATTAGGTCAGTTTCATTAAATGAATTCAATATGACCATTATAATCAACTTTTAAATTTAATTGAAAAAGACAGAAAACATTGTTAAGGAGCGGTGTCAAAATTGGTGGTGACATAGAAGTGGTTCCAAAATCATGGTGAGTCTAAAGCAATTCCACAATCAGAAATGACATTCTTTGAGAATCCTGAAACCAGTATCATAGTTATTATGTCTGGTCTTTTTTAATTTCGGGAACTGGTATCAAGGTTACGGTGTCAAGGAAACTGTGTCTCAGGTAATGGTGTCTAGTCCTTTTTCAAAATTCTGAATAGTGTCTTATTACGGTGTCACAAAACTAGTGTTATAGAAACAATGTCTAGTCCTTTGTGAATTATGGAACTAGTAACATGGTTATGGTGTCAGGGAAATAGTGTCACAGACTTTTTAAAATTCTAGAATAAACGGTGAGAGAGTTTGATCATAGAAATTATGTCTCATAATTAGGAAAATATCTCTATATGTCTTAAGAAGTAATACTCACATAATGGATTAAGTTTAATCATAATCATAAGAAAACATAATAGAACATGAGTAAACATGATTTATAATATTTAAACATGATTTAAATTATTTATATGATTTTCATGATTTAAATGATTTACATGATTTGTGAGCATTAAAACAAGAGGAGTCTAACATAATGGATTATAAAGGTATTATTATGAGATTTAATTTTGGTTTATCATTGATAATATAATAAGTAATTTATAATAGTGAATCAAAATAAAATTTCTCATTGAAAAGAACGTAATTGGAAGGATTGCTAAAATAAATGTAGAGAAGATTTTAGGAAACCTTACCTTATAAAGTAACTTATTAAATATTGATAGGAACACCTCATAACCTTATAAAATCCTTGGAGATACTCTTAGGATGTGAAATTAGAGGGAATTCGTGCAAAATGTTTTTATATTACAGAGGACTGGAATAATGGGTGGGTATTTATGTTTGAGGAGGGGGTATTTTTAGGTTAAAATGTTGATTATTTTTTTATTTAAGTCAACTAATTTTTAGTGGAATTGATTCCCATAAATTTTTATGGATTATTATTAAAAAAGTTAGGTTTATTTTACATTTAAATCAATAAAAAAACCAAATGTATTCTCCTAACTTCTTCATTAAATGTAAAGAATCAAAAATAGTTTTTTACTAGCATAAAATGTAATTTTAGGTTCCAAAATGAAAAATATAAGTTTATAAATTAAAATTAACATTCTAAAATTCATTATTTTACTCCTTAAATAATTTTTTATTCAAAAAAAATATAATTTTTTAATTAATGCTTACATCATAATGATGTCATAAATGTTGTGATATTCGTAAAAACTTTAATTTTCACTATTCAATAAGAAAATATAATTCTTAAAAAACATAAAGAAAATCACACTAAGATAATTTGAAATAGAGATTAAAAAATAAATTCCATTTTATTAAATCCAAATTCTAAAATTTAATAATTTAACTCTTAAATGAAAACATATAATATAATGAAAAGGGGTTCTTATTGAAGAAAATGATTCATAGAACTTTAGGTGTTCCTAATCATATTTTATATAAACTACTAATTAAATTATTATTAATATATTAGTATGTACAATGATACATTTAATTTGAATAATCATTTAAAATTTATCAATTTAATTTATTAAGAGAGAAATACAATTCTTCCAAAAATAACCCTTTTATAGTAAATGATTTTAATCACATTTAACCATTAAATTTCTTCAATTAATTATTATTAAAACCCATAAAATTATTATTTAAAACAAAAATAATAATATGTAATAATTTAAATAAGGAATTTTAACAATATTTTTATTTACTTGAGGTTTTACTCTTCTTATAATTTTCTTATTCATATTTTAATTTTTGTTTTCATGATGTATTAATGTTTATCATACATTGTAAAATATATCACAATTTATTTTAGTTTAGTGATTTTTATAATGAAATATATTCAATATAGTATTTATTTCAAAGAAAATAGGTGTTATAATCTTGGGGTGTTACATTATGTTCCAACTCTATAGGTATATGGAAACTCTTTCAATAAATCATTCTATAAGGGATCATTCCTATGGGTGTTTTATATGTTTTCCTATAATACCATAAGTTATATTCCAAACATTGGATCCAATATTTTTATCTTACTTTTATAGTTTTTTTAAATTCCATTAATCTCTATTTTGTACACTTTAACTTGACCATTTGTTTGGGGATGGTAGGGTGTCCATGTCTTGTGGTTTACTCCAAACTTCCTCATCAAATATTTCATAATCCTATTATAAATAGTAAGTACCTTGGTCACTGATTATGGATCTTGGAACTCCAAACATTCAAAATATTTGAGTCCTAACAAAATCACATAAAACATTAGCATCATTAGTTTTAGTGGTTTTGGGTTCCACTCATTTTGATACATAATCAACTTCCAGCATGATGTAAGAATTACCAAATGACATGGAAAGGGATATCCTGAAGTATATTCCCCAAACATCAAATATTTCACAAAAAACTTATGGGTATATGAGGAATTTCTTTCTATTAGATATATTAATAGTGAATTAACAATTGTTACATCTTTTTCTTAATTCATATGAGTCTTTAAACAAAGTATGTATGTAAAATTTTGATTCAAAAACTTTCATAGAATATCTTTGAGGTTCAAAGTGGCCTCTAAAAGATAAAGTATGATATAATTAAAACACATATTTTATCTCAATCTCAGGAAATAATCTCCTTATAATTTTATCATTGAAATTTTTCCAAATATATATTTCTTCTAAAATGTAAAATATTTCTTTAACTTTGAGTCTAAAAACTTTTTTGGGGTTTAGATGAGACAGTGCCTAAGAAGCTACTAAATAGTTAACCATATTAGTATAACAGGGTACTTCTCCTCCAAGAAAGTATATTTTCTCCCCTAGAATAGAGTCATTTGGTGTGTCTTGATCTAGAATTTCTACTTCAGTAGTATTTAGCAATTTATTTGAGTGGTCCACTACTTGGTTTTCAACTAATTACTTATCATGATATATTCATTGAACTCTTAAAGAAAAAACATCCATCTAAAAATAATGGTCTTTACTTCATCCTTCATCATCAAATACCTAATGGTTGTATGATTTGAAAAGACTATAACTTTTGTTCTTATTAAATAAGATCTAAATTTATTCAAATAAAATATAATCATAAAGAATTATTTTTATGTGTAAGTGTAGTTGAGTTGGGAATCATCTAGTGTCTTTGATACATATGAAATGTCTTCGTATTTTCCTTTAATATTCTCGAATATAAATTCTCTCATTGCTTGGTTGGAAGCATAAAAAATTATCTCAAATGGGTTTTCCAACTTAGGGGTTACATTACTAGTGGTGTGATCAGATTTTTTAATTCATAAAAATCCTCCCTACAATCATCATAAAAAAATGAAGTTATAATTTTTCAAAAGTAAAATGGAGAGGGAAAGAAAAATCTTACTAAAATACTTTATGAATCTCTTATAAAAATCTACATGTCATAGAAAAGATCAAACATGTTTCACACAAGTAGGATAAGGTAAATAATTTATCACTTAAATTTTGGACTCATTCACCACAATTATTTTTTTGTGAAATGATATACCCAGTTAATATTCCTCTATCCACCATGAAATTAAACTTTTAAAAATTTAAAACAAGGTTATTTTCAATGAAAATTTTCAAAACATTTTCCATATTTGTCAATCAATTTAAAAAATAATTACCAAAAATAGTGAAGTATTCTAAAAATAACTCAAGGTGGTCTTTAAGGTATTCAGAAATGATGTTTATCATAAATTTATAAAATGAACATGGTGAATTAAATAATCCAAATGGAACTTGATGTATCAATTAATTTTTTCTATTACTTATAATGATAAATACCATTTTCTATGTAACTACATGAATGGTGCTAACATATTGTGATTCATAGAGTGAGTATATTATTATTTCTTTTAATAACTTTTGTATATCTATTTTGACTAACTTTATCATGGTTGTATTCAGCCTTCTTTAGGGTAACCTAACAGTTTTAGAATCTCCCTCAAGAAAAATTATTTGTGATCATATTTTTGGATTTATAATGGAAATATCTCCTAAACTTTACCCTATTTATTTCACATTTTCTTTAATAATTTCAATCAATTCATGTTCTTGATTTGGGGATAAGTTATTAGTAATTATTAATGGTATATTTTCTCTATCTATTAGGTATACATACTTCAAATAAATGGTCAATGTTTTCAATTATAAATTTAGGGGTTTCTCTAAATATAAAATTAGATTGGGGTTCCTCAATTCCACAGCTAAAATTTCCTTCACAAAACATAATAAATTATGTTCTTATTCATGAAATAAACAATCAAATCTATAAAAGCTTCATAATTTACCTCTTCCTAAAATCTAAAAATATAATGTCTATATTTCTTGATATATTTTCTCTCTATTTAATTTTCAACATTTAAGTGATTACCTATGGATAAACTTTTTCAAAACATATATAGATCTTCACTGGGATTGTCCTCTTTAATATGGGAATGTATAATAATGGAATGATCTTATGATGGGTGCCTTGTGGAGTCAAAAATATTGAAGTGGGTTATGTTCTCTACAAACTCCATGGTGAGGATTCCTTTATGCACTTTGATGATAATTTTAGTTGTCTTCAAGAAATTTCTGCCCAAAAATATGGGTATTTATAAGATCCTAACCTTTTTTTAGGTATTTTCTTGTTTAAATTTTTGTTAAACTCCCTCTTTTATTAGTTAATGGAAAATTTATTGAGTTTATAGGAATTTTTAGGAGTATCACAAGGGTTCATGATGTGATAGAGGGAAGAAATGGTCGTCCATTGCATGTTACACAATTGTCACACAATTAGTGATAATTATGCTCCATAATCATGTAGGCCTTGGAAGGAAGGTGCATGGTTTAGAAATCCTACAAGGGGGGTCCTAAAACTATGTGGGCTTGGAAAGAGTCATCCCACATGGATACCGCACTTTTTTTCAAACTGTTCGGACTCCCAAGAGACAATGCGACCGAGACCCCCACTTCGACAGAGGGTGGTGCATAGTTGGCACACAGTTTGGTCAACCATGTATCCAAACTTTGAACCTCATTAAAGAAGGGGGTATTTATAATCCCCACCCCCTCCCCCACACCATGGGATTTATGAAACCTCACCTAAATTTTCTCCCATTTCACCATATAGCAGCAAGGGTTACAAACCTTTCTCCCCCAAGATTCCAAGGGATGATTCTCCCTTGATTCTTAGGAATTTAGAGTATCATTTGGTGTAGATCGAATCACTGGTTAAGTTTTTGACTTTATATCCTTCCATTTTCTATAATATTCTTGGTGTGTAGTTTCATATCCTTAAAAATTTATAAACCCTTATTTTTCTACAATGTTATTCATCTTAGTGGTTGAGGTAGATTTAGTTTAAATCAAGGGTTTATTTTAGATGATCAATTGTCTATAAACATGAGGTAGGTTGTTTTAAGGATTTTTTCCATAGTTACGATTTTTTATAAGTGTATTTAGTTGTTTTAATGTACTAGTTTGTTATGTTTTTTTTATTTGGATAAAGAATGTAATTTAAGCCTTAGTTAGAGGTGTGAAATCCTTTATAGACCCCATTTGGTCCATTGATGATTTGATATGGGATTTAGGGCTAACAATGGGGTATTCCAAACCCTTTTAAATGGTGAGTTTAATGGGTAATAATTGAGATAAGGAGGTTCTAAAAATAAATAAGTTATAATGGTTAAATTGTTTTATAGGTATGGTTAAAAGGGAAAATTGAATTGTTTTTATGTTGGTTTTGTGAGATTCCTAAGAGGATTTTGAAATGGTTTGAATGAAGTGTTTTCTATTTTAATCCAGTTATGTTTTTAAATGAATAATATGATTTTTGAAAGTGGAAATTTTTTTAAGAGGAGGTGTAGACCTAAATTTGATTTAAAAAGGTGTTTTATTAATAGATTTCAAATGGTTTTTTAAAATCAGTGCATGGTCCCCTTTTGTGAAAATTCATTAATGATTATTTTTAATGGATGGAAATTGAAATGAAATCCTTGTAGAAAAGTTTATTTTTCAAATGGAAGACTCGTTTTTTAAAGGGTTACTTCAAGATGATTTTAAATAAGTCTTTTTTTTTGTGTTTTATGTCATGATTTGATTCTAAAGTTGCATTGGGACCTTGGTAAATGAAATGAAAAAGTGGAAAATTTTGATAATGGTTTATGAAACATGTTTATGTGAACAAGTGGTATGTGTGGGGTATCGAACTGAGGCTCTACTCCCATGGGTTGGGCTAGACTAAGACTCTAGGCCCCACCCTTGTATTTCTCAAGTTATAATATTGGAATAAGGCTCTATTATCTAAACTTATAGGCTGAGGTTCCTTATTTGGGTTGGGTTGGACTGACACTCTAGGCCCCACCAATGTATTATTTTGGTTAGGATGTTGGAATAAGTCTTTAATCTCCTAACATTTGGACATGGATTGATTATCTAACTGAGGCTCTAAGTTAAGTTGATAAATTGTTTAATTATTGAATTCCCCTTTGTGACTGTAATTATGTGACCCCTTGTGTTATGGTGTAGGTTCTCGCCATGATTGTGGATAGTTTTTTGGTTAGTGAACACTTAGAACTTAAAGGATAAAAAGGGATGATTAATAATGGTTAAATGTGAAACATGTTTCTTTTTTACCCTATATATTTATTGCTCCATGATTTATTACATACACTATTTTACAAACCGATTATTTATTTAGATTCCATTGGTGGTGGATTACTGAGTTTTACTCACACCCTGCTCAGGCAGTCATGGAACTTGGGTACCCATGAAAATGCTACTCATTTTCTGGTATAGGTTTAGGATAGGGACCTGGTGCTTGGTTTGTACATGGGATAATGGTTTGGAGCATGGTATGTTAATACTATCTTGGGTTTTGGGACCATATTCAAGTTTTTTAGGGTTTCAGTATTTTTGGGTCTTTGTTGTATGACTGTCTGACTTATAATGTAATAATCATATTGTTATGGCATGTGTTGTTTAGTTACTTATTAGTATTTGTTGTATGTTTTTCATTTAGTGGTGAGTTGTTTTATTTGATTTATTATTCTTACTTCTATTGTGGATTTACACTAATAAGTGGGTAGAGTTTCCCCACATTTGTCTATTGACCCATACTGTTAGTCAGTACCCTCTGGCGTATGGGGAGGCACGCTTGAGATCATGTGACGACCCAAATCAGAGCACCTAATATAGTGGATAACGGGATGGGGAAGTCGCAAAGTGGTATTATAGAGGTGTATTTTTTATGACTATTTGGTCATGGTAGAAAATAGACTAAGATCTCATCAGGTCTTGGTAATGAACTTGTGCCTAGGAGCCTACAGCCCCACGTACAAGGGAATATTTAAGTTCCAAAGGCTAGGAAATGATTTTATTTTTTTGATTTTATGCTTGGTTTATACTTCTACCTTGATTGGTTCACTTGGATGAGATGTTATTGATTTATGAGGTATATATTTGACTAATATGGAAAGAGAGTGTGTATGGTTTCAGGAATCATGCTAGGCACATTGGATTGATAGGTCATTTGTATGATGTTTATAAATGGTAGTTTCTTTAGATTAATATTCTAGTAGTGTAATTTTTTTCCAATAGTTTATGCATGTTGATATTTCCATGAAATTTTTGTTAATGAAATATGTTTTAAAATATGAATTTGAATATCTTATATTTTTGAAATGTTGGGTTAATAAAAAGTTTTTTTAAAGTGTAAATGATTGGGTTGGGAAAATGGAAAATTTTGAAATGTGAAACCTTGGGTTTTAAATGGTATGGTTTAATTAAGAAGGGGAATGGGAAATGACAGAACCTATAGGGACATTAGTAATTGGCAACCCTAGTATTGTGATTAGACCTTGTGTATTGGTGGTTTGGGTAGTGAGAGTGCCCAAGTTTGTGACCTTGGTTATGATTCATGAGTCTTTGTGGGTTTTCATGTATGAAAAAAGATATGTACTTGTTATACACTTGGTAGGTCTATGGACATTAGTTCATGAGATGTTTTCTAGTAATTTGAGTATGGTAACCATTATGGGTTGTGATCATTCAGGTTGTATTTTGGGCCCTAAAGATGGTACCTAGGTTGTGGTGACCTTTGTGGTTCATGATCATGTGATTTGTGTTTTGGACCCTAGATTGGGTGTTTTTATTATAGTTCTGATATGTGTGTAGGGGTATCCATGTTTTTAAACCTTGAAAAAATGTTTGATGGAGTGATTTAAACGTAGTGTGTCTTGGATTGGGGGTAAGAGTGTCGTCTATGGGTATAAAGTTGTTTAAGATTTGATGTGTATGGTTGATAGAGAGATCCAGTGGACTTTTATTGATATGACTTCAGTTTAATGAGTTGGTATCATTTGAATTTCTAGGTGACCCGTGAGAGGGTTCGGTCTGGTTGCTTGTGCTTTTGTGGTTCTTATGACACAGGTGGATGTTTTGGACCACAGAATTGGCACAATGAGAGTGTTTCCTAGATTGGGTTTAGCCTAGAGGATAAGTGTTAAAGTTAATGGTTTTGGATATGGGACTTGATTTTTGGCTATGAGTTTACAGTCTTGTAAAACTGAGGGTATCTTCGAGAGAGGTTGGCCCAATGTTACAGGGGCCTTAGAATGTGAAGTGCGACTGGCTGTTTCAGAGGTGGAATCAATGCATGGTGTGTTCCATCATTTTTTTTTAATTTTATATTTATTCCTTGGTATCACCCATAGGGAAGAAATTAATTGATTATGTTTGGTTATAAAGGTAGTTATGAAGAGTAGAATTGTTCAGAGACCTGACCTTGTGGTTTTGATGGTGTTTTATGTGGAAATAAATGTTGATTTTTCATGGACAAAGATGGGGTGAACACAAAATGTATGGATTGTTTTTTTATAGAAATGACACCCAGGGTGATGGGTGGTCACGTTTTTTGGTTTGTTTGTGTGAAAGGTTAGTTCGTTGGAAGGGAAAATTAATAATACATCGAGTCTTATGGGGATTATGGACTAGGGGCATGGTTATTGGTATGAGTGGGCATTTAGGCCTAGCTCTAGGGTTGTATGTTTTATGAGATATTGAGTCGCAATTAGTGGTTGATCATGGGGAAGTGTTTGACCTAGATGGTTCTGTTGAGGATCAAGTTTTGGGAACATGCTAGAAATGCATGATGTCATTTGGGATATGTAAACAGGTGGCTCAAGAGTAATCTCCTGTCATTTTTTTTAAACCAGTGGGAAGCGGGGGTTATGAAAAAGGTCATTTTTTTTATTTTTGTGATGTATCATCGTGTTTCCATGTGAATCATCAGGGTCATTTTGGTAGAACTCAAGTGGGGTGATGGCAGTGGTGTCAAATAGGATTTTGGGGCCTCTTGGAAGAGGTTCGTGAAGTTGTGGTGAGTTTTGTTTAGTGATCCCATTCGAGTTGTAGTAATTTAGTGTTGATGAGATGTTGGTGATCAAGGAATCCTGAGACTTTTGGGGGATTAAGGTGTCCCCATGGTTGAATGAAACATCAGTGATGGATAGTTTGGTGTGGAATTTCTTAATGACTTCTTAGAGTTGTTTTAGATAGTGATGATCATGCCTAATATCTTGGAATTACCCTTGGTACACTAAGAGATCTTCAGATTTATGACTAGCTACATAAATTTTTTTTTCTTGGTTATGCAGCCTCTTAGAGGTTATTCTCATAGAGTGGTATATGTGGATCTGGATGGTGGGAAGTACAACATCAATCATTTATGGGTGAGGTCCTCAGGATAGACCGAATGTCGATGAATTTCATGAGTTCTATCCTCAAAATATGAAAATAGGTAGTGGTAAGTGATGTTTTTTTGTTATGTAAAAATCTAAATGTCAACATCTAAGTTGTGGGGTTTATCTAATGATTAATTTTCTATCAATTGTGGTTTGAACTTCTTGTAGAAAGTGGTAATAATGGAACTCCTTGGGTGGGGAGTAGTACGTAATTCATATATATATGGGGCTAACCATGGGGTGGATGTGGTGGCATCGGGGTGCCAATAAAAACTATATGAAGAAACATGTTTGGATTCCTCAGTAAAGTCCAAGTGGTAATTGGATGTGTTGGTTGATTGATCCAAACATTGTCTTTGGGCTTGGGGTGACTCTAGAAGAAATTTGAGATTCTTATGTTAGAGTTGTTGATGGGTGTGATAATACATTATAATGGTTGATGGGAATGAAGGTTAGGTGGTGGAACCTCATTGGAAGTCAGGCATGGAATCAGATTGGTTTGTTTGGATGACATGGGAATTTATTTAAGTGTGAATGCATATTGGTCTTGTGGAGTAGTGATGTGCCAATAGTGAAGCTAGGCGTTTCTAATATGAGTTGGTTGGGGACAGCCCAACTCAATGTAAAAAAAGGAATGAAAGAGGTGAGTTTTAAACTACCTTCAGTGGATGTTTTGGAAATACAAGTGCATTTCAAAAGTGAATATTGGATTTTAGGAAAAACTAAGTTGTCTTTAGTCGATGTATGGATGGTGGGGGTGCTTCTGTTAGGAATTTTGATGGGTGAATTAGAGCACAATGATGTCTTGGAGAGTAGTGGATGCCTTGATAGTGGAGTTTTATCAGAATTCATGGAATAGATCTGGTAGGGGCATCAGATGATGATGGTATGCCTTAAGTGGGAAGGCACCATGGGCAGGTGAAGAGGGTAGCATGTCAACCATGGAAGATGGGTGTTTTGGGATAAGCTAGTTAGGGATGGTCTGACACATTGGGGTAAAAGGAACATATGTGGTAATCTATAAGACACCACTGGTTTTATGTTTTAATGGAAAGTGAATTTAGGAATTGAAGGTGAACATGAGAGAGTTCAAGTTGTTCTTGGTTAGAAAATGGATGGTGTATGAAATTACATTCTATGTGGTTTCGATGGTAAGTTTAGATGCCAATTTTTGGTGGAGTTCTTGTGGATGTTTGGGAACAGTGAGTTACAAAATGCGTTGGGTATGTTTTGAAATTCATGTTGAGGTTATGATGTTATTTTTTTATGATGTAGGTTCCAACCACTAGAAGATGGTGGTGGTGAGATAAATCATATGGTGGGGAGAACCAAAGTGAGTAAGTGGTTAATTGATGACATGTTTAGTGTTATGGGTTTTACAGACTCGGGTAAGATCCATATTGGTGTTTTGGTTTTGGTGATATGAATTGGCTTGGGTTTTGACTAGTTGAGTACCTTGAGATGAAGTTTATTCTTGGGTTGTACTATAAATGTTTGGATATGATACAAGATCATTGGGAATTGGGTTGTGGACCGATGTAGGTTGGGAAATGTTGTGGGAAAACTTAGTATTCCTTGTGTAATGTTGAGCTTAGGTCATGTTGGAATTTTGAAAAAGGGGGTGAGATGGTGCCAAGTGATTTGGGTCATCAGTTGTGGGGAGGATCGGGTCTCAAGAGTTCTAAATGGATCTACCACAATGGTATGAGACTATGTACATCATTTCTTTATGTCATAATTTGGGAAGTTTTGACTTGGTTTCCCTATGTAGTTATTATGGTTTATGTCAAGTTTGATATTGATTCATCCTTTTAGGAGCATCGGGTGCATGATTGCAGGTCAAAGTGGGAAAATTATTTGGGGTAGGACTATTTCTTTGGTCTGAGTGTAGTGATGGAATGTCCATATTTAAGAGGAAACCTGAGATAATGAAGTTGATAGGTGGGCCCCATGTCCTGATCTTTTGTATTAGAGTCTTGGTGAGGCTTGGGAATGTGGCTCAAAGAAGAGTCATTATAAGGTGGGGAGGTTGTAAGGTCCCAACATTTTTTGGATGTAAATTCTTGTTTAAGTTTTTTAAAACTCACTTTTTTTAGCTAATTAAATGGTTCTTAGATGTATGGGAAGTTTCAAGGGTGTCCCAGGGGTTCAGAACGCAAAAGAGGGATAAAATGGTCATCTGGTGCATATTTCACGGTTGACACATGATTAGTGGAAATCATGCAGTATAACCGTGGGGGCCTGGAAAGGCAGAAGCATGGTTTGGAAACCATGCAAGGGGAGCCTGAAACCATGTGTTCATGGAAAGAGCCATCCCGCATGGATACCATATGGTTTTTTAAACTGTGCAGACTCCTAGAACACCATTTGACTAAGGAAACCTCTTGGAAAGAGGGTGGTGCATAGTTGGTTCATGGTTTGGCCAACCGTACACCACATTAATGAAGTAGTAATTTCCAATTTCTCCCCTTTGGATTTATGAAACCTCACCTGAATTTTATCCCATTTCACCCTACAATAGAAAAGGTTATGAACCTTTCTCCCCCATGCTTCCAAGGAATCATTCTCCCTCAATTATTAGGTGTTTAGAGTGTCGTTTGGTGTGAATTGAAGCTATAGGTAATTATTCAACTATATTTCCTTCCATTTTATGGAATAGGTTTGGTGTATGGTTTCCTCTCCTTATAAAGTTATAAAACCTTATTTTTCATGGTTTTTTCATCTTTGTATTGAAGGATGATTTAGTTCTAATCAAGGGTTTCCTTTAGATGATAAGTTGTCTTCAAATATGAGGTAGGTGATTTTAAATATTTTTCTTATAGTATCAATGTTTTATATGTGTATATGGTTGTGACAATGTACTTATTTTCTATATTTTTGTGTCTTTGGATAAGGAAAGTAATTAGTGCCTTAGTGTGAAGTGTGAAACCCTTTCTGGACCCCATTGGGTCCATTGATGATTTGAGATGGGACTTAGGGCCAACTTGGGTTATGTTAAACCCTTATAAATGGTGATTTAAATGGGTGATAATTGATATAGGGATATTCTAAAAATGAATAAGTTTTAATGATTTAATTGGTTTATAGGTATGGTTAAAAGTGGAAACTAAAATGTTTGTGTGATAGTTTTGTGAAATGCCTAAGAGGCTTTTGAAATGGGTTGAATGAAGTGTTTTGTATTTTTATCAATTTATTATTTTAAATAATTAATATTATGTTTAAAAGAATATGATGTTTTAATAGGAGGTGTAGAACTCGACGTGATTTTAAAATGGGTTTCCTTAATAAATTTTAAATGATTATTTGGAATGAAAGTGTGGTCACCTTCTTTGAAAATTTATTAATGATTATTTAGAATGGGTTGAAATGGAAATTAAATACTTGGGGAAAAGTTTGTTTTTTAAAATAATTAGTCTTGTGTTTCAAAGGGTGGATTTAAGATGATTTTAAATGAATATTTATTTAGGTGTTTTATGCCATGATTTGATTCTAAAGGTCCATTGAATCCTTGGTAAATAAAATGAAAAGGTAGGAAAATGGGATAATGGTTTATGAATAATTCCCATGTTAACATGTGGTATGTGTGAGGTATCGGACTAAGGATATACTCCCATCGGTTGGGTTAGACTGAGGCTCTAGTTCCCACCCTTGTATTTCTCAAATTATGATTTCGGACTAAGGATTTATGATCCTAGCTTAGGGATTGAGGTACCTTGTTTAGGTTGGGTTGTACAAAATCTCTTGGCCCTAATGATGTATTTTTTGGGTTGGGATGTTGAACTTATTATTTATGATCCAAACATTTGGACATGGCTTGATTATTGTACTGAGGATCTTATATACATTTATAAATTTTTAATTAGTGCATGCCCCTTTTTGACTATAAGTAGGTGACCCCTTGTTCTATGGAATAGGTTCCCGAAATGATTGGATCTAGTATGTTTGGTTAGTGGACACTTGGAACATAAATGATAAAAAAAATGGTGACTAATGATGGTTTAAATGTGAAACATGTTTCTTTTTTTCCCTATATATTTATTGCTTCTTGAATTCTTGCATACATTGTTATACAGACTGGTTTTTTCTGTAGACACCATTGGTAGTGTCCTACTGATCTATACTCACACCCTTATTAGGATGCCATGGAACTTCAGTACCCAAGCATATGATACTTTTTTCCATTATAAGTTTAGGATATGGAACAAGTGTTGGGTTTTGTCATAGGATGATGGGTTGGTGCATGGGATGTTAGGACTGGGTTAGGGTTCAGGATCGTGTTCAGGTTATTTTATGGTTTCAGTTTTTTTGGGTCTTTGTTGTATGAATGTATGACTTATAGTGTACTCATCATATTGTTATGGAATGTATTGTTTAGTTTCTTATTGTAATTTTATATATGTTTTATATTTAGTAATGTGGTTGGTTATTTCATTTATTGATCTTAATTATACTGTTTCTTTACTCTGATAAGTGGGTATAGTCTCTTCCAGTTTATATTTTGACTTGCATTGGTATTCAACAGACTCTGGCGTACAGGGAGGCGCATCTAAGGTCATGTGATGACCCAAATCAGGGCACCTGATATAGTGTCTAATTGGTTGGGGACATTACAATGTATTCTCATTAGTGGCATATATTCCTATATGTTGAGAAAATAAAAGTCAGCTAGAAAGATCAGGTTTTTCACTCTAATTTGAATATCCTCCAAGAATCATGTTAGAAAAGTATAGGATCTATTTACAAGCTATAAAACCACTCTTATGTAAATAAATTCTCTCGTCTATAAAGAAGTAAAAAACTAAGTGTTACATTACAATAATGGAAGAACCTAAATCACATAAATCATATGAAGATTTTAGTGAACTAATGGTGCGGGGGATAGAAACTTTCCATATATTTTAACATTTTTTGGGAAACTATGGTGTAGTTAGGGCTAATACACTTCTTCCTAAATTAACTCTTTCATTGAATTCAAGTCTCCTATTTTGTTGTAATTATTTTTTAGTAACTTATCATACCTTGATTTTTATTTTAAATTTATATAAAGGGGATATTGATCTCAATTTTTTGGAATTTCTCTATAATTTATTTTGAATTTATTCTACTTGGATCTTCTTGTATGGGATCATCATGGATGAAAATGGGAGTGGAAGGTATTTTTTCTCTATTTTATACTTTTACAATTGTGTCCCATGCCTATTTATTCTTAGTATAACTCTTTATTAATCTATTTTTTTATTCCCTATATTGTATTATAGGAATCGGTATAGATTTTTCAAACTCATTCTCCATAATTTATGGTTTATTTTTTTGGGATCATGTGTTCTTTTTGGGTGAATTTCTTTACTACTTCTGGTAGTTATTATAATCACAATATCTTTTGTATTAGGGAATTTTTGGGATGGAAGTTGTATTGAGTGTTTGGAAAAGATATCCACAAGATTTTTGAAATGCCATAGGATTTTAGTATATATTTTCTTTTAATTAAATAATATGTGTAATAGGTTTATTTACATGAAACACCAAGCTAAAACAAACTGTAATACATTTTACTATGATAAAATTATAAGTATGAAATGTGACCATTGTAATATAGTCAGTAAATTAGTGGGTATAAATGAAAGCAACCACAAATTGATATCTATATATAAAGAAACAAAGTGTTATTTTTAATATCAACACATTTATAAAATCAATTAGTGTAGCTAAATATCTAATAAGATCATTTTATGCTTGAAAATGTATTTTACTAAAAATTTCCTTTTAGACACTAGGTATTTTTATTTTAATAAACTAAATATATTATGGTTTAATTATTATAAAATATATTATTTATTAGAATAATATATTATCACTAATTAAATTAGTAATTAATGGGAAATAATAATAATAATAATCAATATTTGAAAAAAAATCCATTTTCCTATAAAAATACTTTTTCTTTATTTTTTATTTTTCCATTTAAAAGTTAAATTCCTAAATTTTATAATTTTAATTTGAAAAAATAAAATTTATTTTTTGATTCATAATAACAATATTAACTAAGGATGAATTTTTATAAATTTTCTGAACAGATTTATTTTTAGGTGAATGGTGAAAAATACCATTTTTACAAATACCATGAATTTATGATATTTTTAGGATATATGCATGAATTAAAAATCTATAAAACCTTTTGCCTAATAAAATTTGAATTTATTAAGTAAAATTATAGATTTAAAATATTAATTTTAATTTATAAGCCTATGATTAATATTTTTTAACATAAGTAATATTTTTCTAAAATAATTTTATTTATTAAACATTTATTATTTTAAAATTAATTTATATCACTTTTATAAATTTAATATTATGAATTTTTTTTAATATTTTGAATATTAATACAAAAATTATCTAATAAGAGTGATTTTATTTTTTTAGTTATAAAAATTAATTATTGACATCAAAAAAAGATTTCATATGGTAAAAGTAAATTTTGGTAAAAGTTAAAACTATGGATAAAAGGCCTAAAATTCCTCAAACAAATATTTAAAGAAGTTTGTGATAGTTTTTTATTGAAAAAAAATACTTGTATCCATTATTGACCATTTTTTGATCCACTTTCCATGAAAAAGGACATGTCTTACACATTAAGTAATGGGAATTTTCAAAATTGATACTCCCCTCACTCATTTATAAAAAGAGATCACTTCCACTCACCCAAAACCAATATATCCCTTTTAATTTATAATTCCCCATAACATAAAAAAAACATAATTTTGTGATTTATATAAAGGTTTTTACTTTCATATATTTCTAGGATATTTTTGTTTCAGAGTTTTAGAGAATTAGATAAAACTTTACATAGCAGAGTGGAAGCTTTCACACAGGGTAAATTTTTACCACAAAAGAAGAGATTCAATTTTAAACCCATTTTTAATTCAAGAAACTTTTTCTTTATTTAAAACAAGTCATCATAGTGGAAATATGGGCCATGATAACATTTCTACCCATCCTTAGATAATGTCAAAAACATTTGAAAATGTGGCATCAGAAAAACAAAGCTCTGTAATGGATATAAAAATAAAGGAATCCTTTTAGTCCTGTAAAACATGAAAAATCATGAGGACATTTAACTTTTTCACAATAAAACGATGATCACATAAATAAATCATTTATAAAAGTAAAAAATGTATCATTTCTCAAATAAAACCATTGAAACCCATTAGAGAGCATAGTAAAAACCATTAAGTCAATCTAAAACATGTGGGAACTCGTGAAAATATTCTATTTAAAATAAAACCTTCCACCTTTAAAATTTCCTTACATCTTGAAATCAAAATATTTCCACAAAACTATTTTTACAAGCATAATATAGGTATCTTAGAGAAACATATTCATAACTCATGTTCACTCATTTTTAACCCCTATAAAAATAACTAAAGCATTGTTAATTCCACATGATTAACATATAGAGTTATATGTACCATCCTTATACTTTGATATTTATTTACCCTTTAATTAATATTATTTATTATAGCTTATTATACGTGAAATATCAAACTAAAATTAACTATGATTATTTTATTAAAAAAAATATTACAACGAAAGATAAACACTAATACAATATGTGGTTTCCATATAAAATAACATGAAGAAAAGTACATGTGGAGTAAATTAAAATATATATAAAAATACCAAAAAGATATAATATTTATTATTTTTATTATTAGAGAATATTTTGACCCCAACTAAAACTATGGAAATAAGGAAGATAATTATGAATATAATATACATGACTATAGAGAAGTAAATGAATAAATTTTTGTGAAACATGAAAGGATTTATATAGAAATATAATATAATCATTATATATATAGTATTTATACATATAGACAATTTATATATATATATATATGTGTGTGTGTGTGTGTTAGATATATAGTCATCAACTATATTTAAATTCAATTAGTTTTAAATCAATATTATATCTTTCGAAGGTAAAAGAGATATCTTTCATAAAACTATTTTTTTTATGCGAGCAATGTATTTTACGTTAATAGATTAAATAAATCATTATTTATAAATTATTATAATTAAATAATTAGATCATATATTCAATTTAACAAATTAATATTCATTTAATTATATTTATTAGGAAATGAATGAGAATAAAGTCATTTTATGTTTCAAAAATGGTTTTTATTGCTTTTGTGAGTGAATATTATAATTCATTTATATCCATTTTGATATTTTATTTGTAAAAATAATATAATTTTTTAAATCATCATGTCAAAATTATCTTAGTATGGAATTTTGGGATTTAGTTGAAAAAGATTAATTTTTAGTGAATAGTGAAAAAAATATCGATTTTACAAAAAATTGTATTTTTCTTTTAAATTATTTACAAAGTAATATTTTTTAATTGGTTTTAAAAAAATTATAGATAATTTTGATTAAAAATAATCCATTTAATTTTATTTAAATCAAAATTATTCTTAATTTTTTGTATAAAAATGTATTTATACTTAAAAATGATTTTTTATGGAGAACCATTTTTCATCATGTTTTGGGGGTATATTTTAATAGTAATTTCTTACACTTAAAGGAATTGAATTTGGTAAAATATATTCCATATTTTTAATCATGAGGTTAAAATTTGGTAAATGGTTCCATTTTATTTTTTTCATTGTGTATAATAACCTTAGTAAAAAAAGTATGTTACCATAGTAAGTGTTAAAACGGGTTAAAAGGGTTAAAAATAAAATGATAAAGGTTAAAATGACCTAAAAGCATGTATAAATCCTATTTTATGGTCATATTTAGACCCTATATCATATTATATTTTAATATTATTCATTTTGGGGAGATTGTTCTTGAGTAATACATTATTATATTTTAATCTTTTGAAAAATTTCAAGTGTGTCCTCTCTATCACTTATAAAAGGACACCACATATCCTCTCTTATACATGATTTAATAGACTCTTAGATTATCCAATACCTACCCAAATAATTTTATAACATCCATAACCATGTCCTAGAGTTTCCATTTTGATAAAAATATCATCCTAAAAATGATTTAAGTATAAACCTAAGGAAGATGTCCAAAGAGGAGGTATAGTTCTCAATTTTTCTTTTCTTATTATATATTCTTTTACCTCATCCAAATATCCCCTAACCATTGTGATATAATAACATCATTATAAATCATATATTTAAATTTTATTATATTTACAGTATAACCCTTTTTGTCTTCTTTTCTATCTTATGGGAAATGGAAACATTGCTCGTGTGTATGTGTAGACAATCACCTCTACGAAGTGATGTGTTTCATTTTCTATCACTACCGCTCATGGATATTTATAATGATGGATTAATTATATATATATATATATATATATATATATTATTAATTACATTATTATCATTCCATAAATATAATATATCATATATTTACTTAACCTTCCATCTATTGGAAAATGATAACGTCATTCATGTGAATGTGTAGATTACCACCTCCACAAAGTGATGTGATTAATTTTTCATATACACCTTTCGTGAATGGTTCTGAAATTTTATTTAATTCTGAAAAAATATAATTATATGGTAATTAATATTATTTGTATGATGCAATAATGAACCCTTTGACCATGATCAACTTATCAAACTCATTTTTCAATTATGAACCAAACGTCTTCAAAACACCCGATGTGAACTTAACCGATTAATTAATTAAATATTACATTGATATAAATTAAAAAAATGACTAAATGATAAATTAATAAACCTATAAATGGTTCTTAAATAATTAAATAATTAATATAATTTTATTATATAAGTGTTAAAGTACATAAACAGTGAGTCTGGACTCGAGGTAGGGGTTTCTTAACTCAATTTCATTTTATTAGCTTATATCACTACTTCATTGACCTTGTTATTCCATGATTATGTATAAAAAGATCTATTAATTGTTTTATTTTTTATTTAAATTTTTAAATAGGATTTACATTTTTCACATAATCACTTTATTGGTATACTTTCATTTTATAAGTTATGATCTTTATAAGGGTTTTCTCATCCTAAACTCCCTTCTTTAAGATATATTTATATATTATACACCCATATTATTTTATATGTTATGTATATTTATTATTGTAATATTTTATCATGAATAAACCTTTGATAATGATATTTTTAATTTATTTTTTATTTCCCTAAATTCATGAGGTATTTATTAATTTCTATAAATGTTGTAAGGGTTTCCTTTGTCTCAATATCGATTTCATGAGACATGTTTCATGTTGTGAACCATGATTTATTTTTAATGGTTTATTTATTACCCCATGAATTAATGTTGGAATATTCTCTATTATAATTAATGGGATATAAATATTCATTTCACATTCTTTATTTATATAGATTTTTATTTGAATGTTTCTAAAGTGGAAAAGGCTTTATGTTGCAATCTCAATATATTTTGGGATTGTTAATGTTCAAGGATCCTTTGGAGAGATTATATGATATTTCTATTATAAAACCCATCCATTTAATTATAATATGGTTATTTTTTGGTTTTAAATGATTTTATTTCATTTTTATCACTTTAATACTTAAACGAACAAGAAAAATGATTTTAATAAAAATAGACCTTATTTATCCTCTTGGATGAAAATATTTTCTCTTCCATATCCATGTTTTCAGAAATGTTTTCAAGAATTATTTTATTATTATATAATTATGGTTAAAGATTATTTTTAAATACATTTTAATTTTTATAAAATGTTTATTAAGGAATATTTTAAACATTTCTCATAGAATACATTTTGACTTTCTTTACCAAAGTGTGAAAGGAATTTTTTTTTTAAACATATATAGATTGACCATGTTTTCATATTGTAATAAATATTCCTTGATTTGAATATTACTTTAAAATTATATATCTTTATTTTGAAAAAATAATTTTCACAATAATTATTGAATTTTTAGTTTGTAAAGGTTCTGAAAGAAACTCTTTTTTCCCTTGTTTTTTAAGAAATGTTTTAAATATTATTTTAAAGGAATTTTATCTATATCCTTTAATGATTCCTCTAATTAATTAGGAATATGATCATATTATACCATAATTATTCTTTATTTGGATTAGTTATGATGGTTTTTTTCATATATTATCATGAAAACCATTTATTTTCTATGGGTAAAAAAAGTTATAATGGAATGCAAGTTGGTATAAAAATTTTGATTATGAAAATAAAAGATTAAATGTGTTTTATTCATGCATGGTACTTGAACATTATTTATTATGAAAGTTGATCCCAATATAGCTCATGATGTGGGTCAACCTGAAATATCTTATACGATGGGTGAGCCTGATATATCTCTCCAATTCATTAGGTAATGTTCATAGTATTTAAAGGAAAAAAAGAGGGAGTTAACTAGGGAGGTTTCACCAATGGATTTAACAAGGATATATTTATTTTTTAATTTATTTAACACTATTTATGAAGATAATGTTCTAATATAACAACATTTTTTCTCTATGATTGTTATGAGTTTTTAATATTTCCTTTGATCAAGATTGAAATCACAGGTCTAGTGATTATTGATTCTTATAACTCTTTCCTCTGTTAAATCTATATTTTAGGTCACATGTTTAATTATTCAAGACTTTATGTATATTAATTATCTTATTTAGTTCTCATTCACTTCGAATGTGTTCTCATACCCTTATGCTCATCTTGTTCTCACTTAATATTTTCAGTTGTCAATGCCTGTGTTTAACTTTACTGGGCATTTAAGATCACCCATTTATTATTTTTGATTTCCCTAGGCTATGAAGAAATATTTTAAATAAGATATGTATAAAAGGGTTTCATATGGGAGATTATTAAGACTTAATATGGAATAATAAAATATTGGTATAGTGGGAAAAAGTCTCACTTAAAGACATGGGTAATGTTATGTAAGAGTTTTTTCTAATTCTCTAAAACTCTAAAACTAAATGATCCTTGGGTATGTAAGTGATCCATTTTTTTGATTTTTTATATTTTTTATGACTATTATTGGGTCATTATTATTGGTATCAAATACAAAAATGTAAAGATTGTGTTTTTATAAATATATCTAGGAGTGAAGGTTCGAGACTGTTATAGTTGGTATCAGAGTAAGGTTTAGAAAAATTCAGAGATTATGATGTTTCTATGTGAGGTTAACTTAAGAATTATGGACACTATCTTGGTTTTATAAGTTTAAGGTTCAATATAAGTTCAATTTCATATAAATACCCTCTTGAGGTTTTAAGTGATAGGGTTTTAACTTGATTTATGATAATTTCGTAGATTTTTTATTGGGTTGAGGTATATATAACCCTTAGGTTTAGCATAGAGGATTATTTCAAAAGAGTACTATAAAAAAATTTGGGATGTAAGATGAAAATTATGAGATGACATTTGAGGTTAAAAAATTATTTATTTTTGAGTTTATTAAGGTTAATTGGGATATAAGAATATTTATTTATAGTATGATCTAAGCTAAACCTTTTGTTTTATTATAGAAATTTTGGAGTTAAATGTATTATTTATTAATATTAAGGTTTATTCATTTTAGGTATTATTCTATCATGTGATAACCATTATGGTTTTAGTAAATACAAGAGTAATATATTTTTATTATTTTATAGATCTTATAATCTATTAGAGGTTAATTTTAATGCTTTAGGCATAAAAAATCATCCTAGATATTCAATATTTGGAATATAGGGTGAGATATAGGTGTAAAATAATTAAAAAACAACAAAATTATTAAATTATGTCGAATTATTTAAATAAAATCAAGTAAGTATATTTATATTCTTAGTCTAGATAGTAAAGTAATTCATCAACTCTAAGAAAAGAATCATGAAATAAAAATTATATATTGTTACCTTCATTTATGATGAATTTATGGTCTTCTTAATACCTTGTTGATTTATTATTTTGTGTTCATTGACTTTCTCATGATTATTCACTTTCCTGTAATCAATGTTCTCTTTCACTCTCATTTATTATTTGGACATTAATTTTCTCCTCTATGTTTTTATTTTCAATTCCCACAAATGCTATTCTATTTGAATGCCTAGTTATGTGTTATTCCATATGAACATCATATTTCCCTTTTCATATTTTCAAAATTAAATTTATTAACCCTTTTTGTTATGTGTATTTTCAACAATGGTATTTTAAATGTTAAACCCTTCATTACTAAGCTCAATATAAAATTGTGAGGGCACAATTTATTAAATAGGGAGAGAATGTATCACATTAATATTTAGATATTTATTTATCATTTAAGGAATATTATGTTTGATATATTTTTATACATAAAACATTAAACTAAAATGAATCTTTATACTTTTATTGAAATAAAATATTACAATGAAAGATAAACATTAATACATTATGAGGTTGTAATATGAAAAAACATGAAGAAAATTGAAAGTGGAGTAAATTAAAATATATATATATAAATACCAAAAACATATAATATTTATCCTCATGGTTATCCATGAATATTGTGACCCCAACAACAAATATGTAAACAAGGAAAAGAATTAGGAATATAATGAAAATGATGAGAGAGAAGTAGATTAATAAATTTTAGTGAAGTGTGTAAGGATATATATAAGAATATAATATGAACTTTATATATATGGTTTTTGGAAACATATACATTTTATATATTATATATATAGTCATTAGGTATATTTAAATTCAGTTGTATTGAAATGAATATAAAATTTGTTGAAGGTAAAAGATATATTTTTTATAAAACTATTTTTTTATTTGCACAATGTATTTTTATCTTAATAGATTAAATTAATCACTATTGATAAATGATTCTAATGGAATAATTATATTATATATTAAATTTAATTAATTAATATTAATTTAGTTATTTTTATTAGGAAATTAATGATAATAAATTCATTTTATGCTTTAAAAATATGTTTTCTTCAAAATGGTTTTTATTACTTTTGTAAGAAAATATTATAATTAATTTCAGCCAATTTTAGAAATTTTATTTTTTCAAATTATATAATTTCTTAAATAAATATATAAAAAATATATTAGGATAATTTTTTTTTGATTTTTCAGAAAAGACTAAATTTTCAGTGAATTGTGAACAAATATTGATTTTATAGAAAATAGTTTTTTCTTTTAAAATATATACAAAATCCAATTTTATTTTAAATTGGTTTTAAAATTTCATTAGTTTATTATGATTAAAAATAAACCGATTAATTTTATTTAAATTTACATTATGTTTATTTTTTATATGGAAACATTTTTATACTTAAAAATGCATTTTTATAGAAAGCTAATTTTTATCATGTTTTGCAGGTTTATTTTGAAATTAATTTTTGACACCTATAGGAATTGAATTTGATAAAATAGATTTTATATTTTAAATAATGAGGTTAAATTCTTTTAAATAGGATCCTTTTATTTTTTTCACTATGAATATAATCCTTCGTAAAAAAAGTCAGTTACCATGGTAAGTGTTAAAACAGGATAAAAAGGTTAAAAGCTAAAATGATAAGGGATAAAATAACCTTAAAATATGTCTAAATTTTATTTTATGGTCATATATAGACCCTATATAATATAATATTAGAATATAAGTCAATTTGGATCCATTTTTCTTGATTAAAACATTAATATATTTTAATCTTTTGAAAAATTCTAAGTGTATCCTCTCCCTCACTTATAACAAGATACCACCTCTCATCTCTTCTCCACACTTAAATAGACTCTTATATCATACAACACAAGGTGAAATATTTTACTAACATCCCTAAAAATGTCCTATATTTCTTTTTTGATCATAATACCATCCTAATAAGGCTTTAAGTATAAACCGCGTGTGGTTTTCTGAAGAAGAGTTATAGTTCTTAATAGAGTGTTTTTTTATTTATTCTTTTACCACCTCCAAAACCTCTCCAAATAATTTTGATATAATAACATCATTATATCCTATGTACTTAAATTCTATTATGTTTATGTTATAACCCTTTTTTGTCTCATTATATATCTTATGGGAACTGTAAACATCACTTGTGTGTAGGTGTGGATAACCAACTACACTAATAGATGTGTTTCATTTTCCATCACCATATCTCATGGATGTTTATAATGATATATTTAATGTATATATATAATTTTCATAAAATAATTATAATTATTGAAATATAACATATCATTTATTTCTTTACCCTTCCATCTGTTGGAAAATAATAATATCATTTGTGCATACTTGTAGATTACCACCTCCAGGAAGTGATGTGATTCATTTTTCATTTATTACTTTAATGGATGGTTATAAAATTTTAATTAATATATAAAAATTATAATTATGTAATTATTAGTATTATTTATATGATATAAAAAATACCCATTCGAACATGTTCAACCTACCTAAGTCATTATAAAATTAAGAATCAAACATCCTCAAAACACTCAGTGTGAATTTAACCGATTAAGTAATTAAATATGTCATTGAAATAAATGAAATAAATGGTTTTATGATAAATTAATAAACCTTTAAAAAATTACAAATAAATTAAATAATTAATATATTTTTATTATATAAGATTTAAAGGTCATACATAGCATGTCTTGACTCATGGTAAGGGGTTACTTAACTCAATTTTATTTTATTGAGTTATAACACTACTTCATTGACCTTGTTCTTCCATAATTATGTGTGAAATTATCTCTAATTTTTTATTTTTTATTTCAAATTGTTTTATATGGATTTAAATTTATCACATTTTCACTTCATGGATTTATTATCATTTCATATGTTATGATTTTTTAAAACATTTTCTCATCTTAAACTCCCTTCATTGAGACATGTTTCCATATTATAAACCTGTATTATTTTATATAGCATATATTATATCTATTTAAATATTTTATCATGATTAACTCTTTGATCATGATATTTTAAATTTAATCTTTTAGTTCCCTACATTCATGAGGTATTGATTAAATTTTATAAAAGTTACAAGGGTTTCCTTTGTCTCAATCTTAATTTCATGAGAAATATTTCACATTGTGCACCATGATTTATTTTTAATGGTGTAATTACTTCTCCATGAATTAATATTGATATATTCGCTCTTTTTTATGGCTTTTAATTCAAATTTTACCAAATTGTTAAAGCCTTTATGTCACAATATCATTATATTTTGGGATTGTTTATGTTCAAGGCTCCTTTAGGGAAATCATAGGATATTTCTGTTCTAAACCTCCATCCATTTACTTCTCCTATATTTATTTATATGTTTGACATTTTTTTATTTAATTTTACTCTATTTGGTACTTAAAACAACAAGAAAAATTATTTTAAGAAAAACCGACCTTATTTCTCATTTTGATTGGGAATATTTTTGCTTACATATCCATATATTCAAAAAACGATTTCAATAATGTTTTTATTATAATAAAATTATTGCTAAAAAATAATATTTAATTAAATTTTAATTTTTTTAAAAGGGTTTAATAATTAATCTTTTAAACATTTCCCATATAATACATTTTGTATTTATTTACCAAATTGTGAAGGGGATGTTTTTAACATATACGATTTGACCACCTTTACCCACCATCATAATTATTCCTTAATTTTAATCTTCCTTTACAAATTTTCATGATTATTTTAAACAAAAATCCTTCTCAATAATTTTTGAATTTTTGTTTTTTAAAGGTACAGAAAAAGAGTATTTTATCTGTATTCAAAGAAATTTTTTAAATCTTATTCTAAAGTTATTTTCATCTATCTAGACATCTTTAAATGATTCATATGATTCAATAGAAATATAATAATATAATATTATCCTTATTATTTATTTTTATGGATTATAATTATTATTTTATTAGATTATCATGAAACTTATTTCTTTTAAATGGGTAAACCAAGCTATAATGGAATAAAAGTTGTTATTAAAAGTTTGAAGATTAAAATACTTCCATAAATGTGTAATATTCATGTATTGTACTTATAAAATATTGATGATGATGGGTGATCCTGGTATAACTTATATGATGGGTGATCCTGATATATCACTCTAATGCATTGGGTAATTTTCCTTGTATTTAAAGGGAATAATTAAGGAGTTAACTTAGGAGGTTTCTTCTACAGATTTAATTGGGCTCCTATTATTTCTGACATGAGTGAACACATATGATGACGATAATGTTCCAAGATACCAACACATTTTCTATATGCTTTCTATGAGTTTATAATGGTTCCTTAGATAAATATTGACATCTCATGGATCATAATTATTGATTCTTACGAATCTTTCCTTTGTTAAAGCTTTATTCCATGTCACATTTTTAATGATCCAGGTTTTTATGGGTGTAAGTTATATTATATAATGTTATTTCCATTTCAATATGATATCATACCCTTATTCTCATCTTATTCTTAATAAATAAATTCAATTTTTAATGCCTATGTTTATCTATACTGAGCATTTGAGATCACCCTTTTCTTATGTTTCATTTTCCCTAGGTTATAATGAAAGATATTAAATAAGATATATCTAGAAGTGTTTAATGTGGGAGATGATGAAAAGTTAATTTGATATAATAATATTTGGTTATAGTGGAAAAATTCTCACTTAAAGACATGGGAAATGTTATGTAATATTTTTTTCCCTAATTTTCTAAAACTATAAACCTAGAAGGTCCTTCAGTATATAAGTGATCCAATATTTTTAATGAAGTTGTAAGTTTTATGTGACTAAAATAAAGTCATGATAATTAGTACAATATTAATAAATTTAAATAATATGCTTTTATCATTATATTTGAGATTTTGAGTGTGGTGTTGTTATATTATTTCCATAATTTTTTACCTTTAAAGACAATTCATTACCCAATGCATTGGAGGGATATATCAAGATCACCCATTATGATGATATATATCAGGATCTCCAGTCATCATATATAATTTTCAAGTATCATATTATGAATAAAAAAATTGTAATATTTTAATTTTTAATCATAAAAACTTTGAAAAACCAATTTAAACCCATAAGAAAAACACTTTCCATTTTTGCATAATCATAAGGAGAAATATCATTTTTATTTAAAAACTATTGAAAATGAAAAATTACTAGAAGAGTGGGAATATGATATTCTTTCAAAAAATATGCTAAATTTTAAAGTATTCTTGATAATAAATAATTTCTATGATGGTAGGAAATGGTGGTTAAATTGTATATGTTAAAAAACATTCTTTCTACACTTTTGAAAAACATCAAAAATAACCCACTTGAAAAATATTGAAAAGATAAATTTTTAAGACATTGTAAAGAAATTAAAATATATATGAAAATTACCTTTATAAATTTTTTATTCATAAATAAGAATATTCTTGAAATATTTAAAAAAAACAAGGATATGTAGGATAAAACATTTAAAACATCATTTTAAAGGAAATCCCTTAAGAATTTAGTAACTTTTAAATCAAAAGAACATTGAAGAAGAGAACTTGAAAGGGATTTATAAACCACTTTAATTTCAATAATTTAATGATAAAATATTTCCATATGGCAATATATAGATCACAAAAAATAAAACATGTGGTGAAAATGGAATGAGTCTCAAATGAATGAATTTGATATGAGAAATATCTTACCTTAAATATCATCTAGCATTGTATGTTATTTAGCTCATTAATAATAAAATTATATTTTTTATTTAATTGATTAAGAACCCTTTTCATGTTAATTCCATTATCATTATCCATTTTATGTAATTTATGACCATGTTTTATTTATTTACTTAATTGTTTAAATTTATGTTGGAAGTTTTCAGGACATTCGGTTCATAATCCCAAAATAGCTTTGGTAGGTTGATTGTGATCAAAGGGTCATTTTCAATCATCAACAGAATATTAATCATGGTATAAATAATATTTTTATACATTAAATTCAATTTTATAACCATCCATGGAATGAGGATATTAAAAATTAAATATGATGTATCATGGAGACGGTAGTCTGCACGTACACACGAGCGATATTTCCACTTTTTTATGGATAGAAAAGAAATAAATAAGATAATATATTATTTTTACAGAATATTAATTATTTTATACATTTAATATTTAATCATTAATTCCATCCTTATTTCTATCCCCCTAATTTAGAGATGAAAAATGAATTGCATCACATTGTTGAGGCGATAGTCCACACGTACGAACGAGTGACATTATCATTTTCTAACGGATGGTAGGGTAAGAAGGTAAGTAATATATTATATTTATATAATCATAATCATGTCATAAATATCATATATATTCATTTTTTCATAATTTTAACCATACATTTGATTTTCTGAGAAAAATGAAACACATCGCTTTATGGAGGTGGTAATTCACACCTACGTATGAGTGATGATTTCATTTCCCATAAGATAGATAAAGAGAAAAAATGAATTGTAACATAATCATAATAAAATTTAAGTATATTTAAGATAATTATTTTATTATTTAATCAAGTTTTAAGAATATTTTAAGTATATAGACTAATAAATAGACATGGAAACACTCGGTTAAGAGTTATACCTCTTCTTTAGGAATCCTACTTGGGGTTACACATTAAGCCTTCTAGGTTTGGTATTTTGGTAAGATTGGGACAACTAGGATGTGGGGAGGGATTTTGGGGAGATATTTGGATAAATATTTTCCAATATAGATTTCTAAAAAGTTTTGAGTAAGGGATGAGAGTACCATCCCTTTTATAAGTGTGGGTAGTGTCACACTTGTAATTATTCAATGTTTTAAAATAATATTAAGCCACGCTCATGATAAAGTGCACTTAAACAATTAAGATTTGAATATAATGTGATAAGGGTATAAATAATATCATATAATAATAATATCATATAATAATAATTAAAATAATATTTTTTGACCTTATCCCTTATTTTTTATCTTAATTAACTCATTTTACCCTTTTATCATGGTGACACATTTTTACCGTGGTTATTATTCTAGATAAACAAAAAAAAAATTAATCTCAATAAAAAATTTGAACCTCCTAATTCCGACCATAGAATCCATTTTTCAAGATTCATTTTTTATAAGTGGTATAAATTAATTTTAATATTAGTGCACAAAATGCAATGAAAAATAGTTTTTTAAGAAAATTGTGTTTTTACGTATAAAAATGAACTTATAAAAAATCAAATATAATGTTAATTACTGTGAAATTATTTAGATTATGTTTCAAAAAATGTATCATATGTTACTTTAAACCCAAATCCAAAATAGTATGGTATTTTTAAATTAATTTATTTAAATAAAAAAATGATAACTTTACAAAAATAAGTATTTTTCACTATTGACTCAAAATTCAATTTTTTACAAAAAAATCCAAAAAATACCTTGAGAAAAAATTGATATTAAGATATAAAAATTAATCTTTATATATCAAATTATATTTCTAAAATTTAAAAATTTATCTTTTAAATAAAACCATGCAGTTTATAAAAAACAATTTAGTTATATAAAACTATTCCTTTTTCTGACTGAAAACTTTAATAAAATTATTTCTAAAACTATGAACATTATGAGTCCATAAAATATATACTTATAAATCATAAAATTGATTTATTTCCAATATTATCTAAGTTTTTTACATTCTTCCCCCTTAGTAAATTGTTTCCTTGTAAATCTATTCATTACATAAATTAGTGAGGGTATTTTTTCCTCATAACATTTTCTGATTCCCATGTTGCTTTCTCGATCATGTGATTATTCCATAAAATTTTAACCTGGTAAATCACTTTATTTCATAGTATCTACTCTCTATGATCCAAAATTTTAACCAGATTATGTTCATAGGATATATTCTCCTCTAAATTTACCACTACAGGGATCAAAACATGAGATACATCAGATACGTACTTTCTTAAAAAAGAAACATAAAATACATCTTGTACCTGGAATAAAATCAGAGTTAAAGATAATATCTAAGAAACTAATCTAACCTTTTTTAAAATTTTATATGAAACAATAAACCATGGACTTAAATTTCTGCTTCTTCCAAGATTTATAACACTTTTTCATGGAGATACTTTAATAAAACTCAATCCCCTGCCAAAAATAAGAGATCCTTCTTCCTATGATATTCATAACTCTTTTTCCTACTCTAAGATATCATCATGTGTTGATAAATCATATTCACTATATATAATATTTCTTCTAACAATTTTTCTCCTAGTAACTTCCTTTCATTTACTTCATCCCACCATGATGGATTTTTACACTGGATTATATATAATTCATCAAATAGTTACATTTTTATATTGGAATCAAAATAGTTATTATATGAAAATCCAACTAATATAAGATATTGATCCCAAATAACCTAATTATCCAAATATAAATATAAAATCATGCCCTCAAAAGTTTGAATCATTCTCTCTGATTTTTTATCAAATCAAGGATAAAATGTTATGTTGAAATTCAATTTATAACCCAATAACTTTTTAAGTCCTTTCTAAAAATAATTGGTAAATCTAGGATCACAATCAGATATAATAGATAGAGGTTTCCCTTGTAATCTAACTATCTCTTTAAGATAATATATAAAAAATTGATCAAAATACATAGTATCTCAAATAGAAATAAAGTGTGAATATTTATTGTATCAGTTAATAATAATAAAAATCACATTATTACCATAATATGTATTTGGTAATCTAAACATGAAATCTATGGTTATATTCTCCCATTTTTATTCATGAAAGGGAAAATGATGAATCATCCCCTTCCATAGTTATCATACATCTTTAACTATTTTATAATTTAAACATTTTATAGTTAAATCAGCAATATATTTCTTTATACCTTCTCACCAATAATATTACTGAAGGACACTATAAATAATAATACTAGAAAGATGAATGGAAAATGGAGATATATGTGCTTCACATAATATTTTTTTCTTTAACTAGGGATCACTCAAAACACATAACCTCTTTCAAAACCTAATAACACCTTCTTTATCAATATTAAACTCAAGAAACACACCCTTATTAACTGATTATACTCTTTATTATAAAAATTGATATTTTATCTGAGCTTTATTAATGTAATTATATCAAGGATGGATATATTAACGTTTGAACCAAAATAAATAGAGTTTTTGTATATATAATTTATAGGCCAACATTCAAAAAACATTAACTAAAGGATCATGTTCCAAACATAACATGTTATTGATGTATTATATTTTCAACACAAGGCATAGCCTACCTTATTTTCTTTATATAGATCATAGTGAATCATGAAATCATAATCCTTTATATGTTCTAACCATCTTCTATACCTTATGTTTAACAATTTTTGAGTGAATATATACTTTACGCTTTTATGGTTAGTATAAATTTCACATTTTACCCCATATAAAATATTCCTATAAATTTTTAAAGAAAAAACAACCACTATAAGCTCAAGATCATGTGTAAGGTAATTATTTTCATGAATCTCTAATTGATGTGAATAGTATTCAATTACTTGATCATATTTCATTAATACACAACCAAGTTCTTTCAAAGAAGTGTTACTATAAATAAAAAGATTTCAATTTCTTATTGGAATGTCTAACACTGTAGAATTAACCAAATTTTTTTTATTCCTAAAAAAATTCATCACTAAAGTGACTCAAGATCAATATAACATAATTAATACATTGATTTAATTATTTAGATAATACATCTCACAAACAGTCACATAAACCAAAGATCAAAAGGTTTAGTGTCCTAGAGATTATCTATATAAACATCTTAATTTGAAATAGTTGAAAATATTTCTCTATATTCATGATCCTATTGAACTTTTTATAAATATCACATAATATAAAAACCCTCATAACCTAGGGATTATAAACATAAGAAAAGGGTTAAATCAGATGATCGGTAAGGAAAAACATATCATAATGTATCATATCATAAACATGAATGGGAACATCATGAACAGGGTAAATATATTATTAAAATATCATAAGACCATACATGATAATCATAAAACATGTTAGAGTAATAAAAGATCATAAAAATGTCATTAATGAAGTATAAAAGTTATTATATAGCTCAAAATAAATATCAATAATCATAAAACATGTGAGAACCATATAAAAGTGTGGAATACTTTAAAAATAAGTCATAATCATGAAAACATAGAATATCATGAAAATAAAATGCATATCAGAAATGTGTAATGACTTTATAAACAACTTTTAAATGTGTAAAACCATAATCATAGGAAAATATTTGTGAGAAAACTCATTATTCCCATGTCTATGTGAACAAACACTTGTACATGAAAATGTGAGAAAACCCATTTTCCCCATGATTATGTGAAAAAACTCCTTATTTACATTCATTACTCTATCATGAGATATAAATATGCACCAATTCATTTGAGGGTGACATAGGACCCCATCTATCATCATCAATACATATGTGTGCCACTTAAAAATAATCTTAATCATATCTTAAAGAACCCATGGAAAATAATGGGTTTCTTAAACATTTAAAAAACATCACATAACATAAACTTAATAAATCATGGGATATCAATAAAATATCATCTTCCAAAATGAATCATATCATGATAAAATATATATGATGATAAAAACATCACTTCATGATAGATAAACCTTGGATGAAAAATATAAGTGAAAATATAAAAGTATTCATGAAAACTTTTAAACATTGTTATAAAAGATGAAGTAAGAATTACTTTTTAAATATTTTGAGAAGGAAAATAGAAGTATTAAAAACTTATAATAAATATTTACATATAAAATATCCTTTAAAATAATTAAAACCCAAGATAATAAATCTAAAGTGGTAAATAATAATAAAAACTTCATATATTACATTTTGAGAAGGAAAATAGAAGTATTAAAAAAATTATAATAAATATTTACATATAAAGGATCCTTTAAAATGATTAAAAACCAAGATAATAAATCTAAAGTGGTAAATAATGAAAATAAATTCCTTTATTAAGCTTTTTATGTTGTTTTAAAAAACCCACATAAAAGAAATATTGAAAGAATTTTATTTCATAAAAAAGTTAAATTAAGGTATTAGGAATATAAATGAAAAAAATTATTTGTATATCATTAAAGATAACACTTTTAATATGAAAAACATAGTCATTGAATAAAGGATTAATTGTTAAGAATGAGAGTTATTATCACTAATGATATAATTTTAATTCAGAAAAAAATTATAAAAGAATTGATTATTGATGATGAGATATAATGTCCCCATATAAAAATAAGAAACAACATATAAAATATGGGAATTTTAGGATAAAAAAAACTTGAGTATTATATTCAAGTAATAAATACTATGACTCAATGAATCATAAATTCAATCGCTAAAACCATTATGTTTACTCTTGATTCACAAGGAATTGATTTAACCTTCTATATCATAAATATAAACATGTTAATTAAATATTTAAAAACCGTATTCATATTAATTTCCATTTATAATCTTCATTAATAACAATTATCCTCATTTATTAGATTGTTATAATCTCTTTTCAACATTAGGTGTTGATAATTATGACCGTTTTGAACTAGGTTCATAAAAGTGGTGTCAGTCTTCCTTTTTCTCCCAAATATAGTCATTTGAAAACAATAAAAGGTAATAAAATTTATTTTTTATAATGACCTATAATATCATAATTCTATTACATGGGATTTTTATTCATTTTTTTTTTAAACAAAAAAGGTGATAAACTAGTTTTAATTTATTTACTAATATTAATGGATTACCTTATAGTGATCATTACATTTTGATTTATCTAAAAATAATAATATTAATTATATATATTAATTATATATATCATATATAATTATAAAATATAAACTAAAAATATCAATTATTCTGGGAGTGAAAAAATGGAATTCATCATTCCATGGAGGCGATAGTTCGCACGATTGCATGGATGATGATTTTATATTTAGAATGGATAACTAAATAAGTAGCATGGCTTATCATTTTAGGAAATTAAATATGTTTTATATATATATCATAAATATTTATTTAATTCTTCTTGTGAACCATCTAAGTTAGATGGTTAATGAAAACAAAACACATTTCCTCATGGAGGTGATAGTCTGCACACATGCATGATTCACGTTTTCATTTTTCTTTAAGAGAGAGGGAAAGGAAGTTAATGATTTTACCATCATAATAATAACATAAAAATATAATAATGATGCTAATTATATCAATTTATATGGTTTAATATAATTTTAGGAATAATATGTTCACATAAAGAAATAGAAATGATAAAGGAGTAGTTAGAAATCTACATCTCACTTCTTGGATTATCTCCCTTGAGAAGGGGATTAAACCTTTAATGGATGGTATTTTGAGAATACCAGAACCACTTTAATGTGTTTATGAATTTTTAGGAGAGGTTTTGGTATATTTTTAGTATAACTAATTGGTTTTTTTTTTGTAATAGTAAGTGAGGATAGTAGTTCCCCTTTTATTAGTGAAAAGAGATATAATTTTTATAATTACACAAAAAAATGGGAGGTCAATATCAAGGAAAGTGGATATAAAATTGAGAAATAATGGAGTGAAAAATTGATAAGGTTTATAAAAGTCACAAATACACATTATCACACATGTTTCAAACATGGTTGAGGTTACTTACTATTAGATTTATACTTTTACTATTTTAGCTTTTACTATGGTGACTACTTTTTATCTAACTAATTTATCCTTTATTATTAAAAATAAAATTGTACTTATTATATAATTTGGACCTATTTATTAAAATTTTAAATAAATTTAGGTTTATTCAATTTATAAAATTAATAACTTTAATTTTAAAATAATAAGTATATAATGTATTAAAATTAAGGCCCTACATTAAGATATTTTCTCTTTTTCAAGAAAAAAAAGGCATCATCAACTATATCTACATGCCCATGAGCTCCAAAGGATTATATAGGGACATTATCTCCTAGTCTCCCACCTGATATTGAATCCCAAACTTCCATAACATCAAAAAAATCATAATTTATCCTAGGTTATTATTCTTAAAGAACTAAACCAATTTCATTATTCCCTAAAGGAAGAGGTTGGTCATCTTGATCAAGAGGATCTCAAATTAAAAAAGATTAGTTTTACAAGATTCCTTCTACCCATACCTACAAAGGTTATCTGGACATAAATCATCAAAACCTTGATCATTTCTATGAAATCATCTTCTAAAATAATAGGCATGGTGCCCACAAATAGAGAATATTGAATAAGTATCAAACTTCGAACAGGTACCCATTTCATTCCATGTTGTATTAAAAATATAACAAAAGGAGGGAACATTTTCATATTCAAAAAGAATGGTAAATTCATCTATTTATGTGGAAAACAACATCATTTTTTTTAAAATTGAATACACGTCAATTTTAGCAGGCACTCTAGAAAAGTACCGAAAAACTAGCCTAACAAATATTTCTATATATTTAAATTAGAACTCTTATTACCTAAAAAATTTCAAACAATATCTTTGGAATCCAAAATATTCAATTCAATACAAAAAAACTTACCCAAACATGTACGTAGGAGTTTCTTACATTGAAAGGATTGAAACTGGGACTCCATTATTAGATTCAGAGAGCCATTGGCTTTAAAGATATTGAGCCAAATACCCATAACCTTTTATTTAATTATATGTTCGGGAATAAAATATGATAGAATCCATTCCAAACTAGAATACATTTCTAGTTTCAGAATCCATGGGTTGAGGAAAACTTGTTTACCAAATCTTATTATTTCCATGACTTGTAATTCTTTAGGAGCACAACTCATCCAATGATGGAGTGTTGACAAAACTCTATCTATGTAATACTTAATCCTACCATAAAATCACTTGGGTATTATCTACTTTTTTAAAAAATTTACCAAAATCAGAATCAAAAAGAGATAAAAAAAATATTCAATTGAGTTAAGAATATTTACCTTCATACACATGCGTTCAGGTCATCTCTTCAAAAGTTACTCCTAAATGGATCCGATCTAAAGAAACATTCATCAATTATGTCAATTTCCTTTTCCTGATAACCAATCCATGGGGGATATAAACCCCATATGGCTCGCTAACCTTTATATCTTCTATCAGAGCATATTTAAGCTAAGGTGTCAATAGGGGCCTCCTATTGAAATTAAATTAAAGCTTAGGAAATGTGGTAGAGTCCTGGATGATGATAACCCTAGATTTCATCATTGAGGAGCAACTCTTGAGATTGCATCCTCTCCCTGATAAAAATATTAGTTATGTTCTAAAACAATAGATATATTTTTGTAAACTAGAATCAATATTTTTAAATTTATAATATGAATCCTAAAATGCATATTTTTTCGTGAAAATTATTTTATAATTTTCTAAATCAATATTATAAACTAATAATACCATAAAAGGAATGGTATTTGAAAAAATAGTATATTGAACTATTCACCTAAAAATTGATATTTTTAGAAAAATATAAAAATTCCATCTTTAATTAGTATTACCATGATTAATCCAAAAATAAAGTTATTTTTGTCAAATTATCATCCTAAAATTTTTATTTTTTATTTTTAATTAAAAAATATAGAAAAATATATTTTTTATAGGAAAATGGATTTTGGTATATTATATATTCTTCTTCACATTTCCTATAAATTAATTAAACAAGTTTTAATCCTTTATCAAAATATATTATTCTTGAAAATAAGTGAATTTTCAAGAGAGATAAAATTGTTTCTAAGTTTCACTAGTTGAGTTGATATTTAAAGTGAACTTTATTTTGTTTTGTTATTATTTATATATTTATTTATTATTTTATATATATTTCATAATTCCATTTTCACCATTTATAAATTCCAATTCTATAAATACCTTGTAATGGTTTATATTTTTCGGGTTTTGGTGTTGCGTGTGGAGAAAGATATTGAACATTTTATTTCTATTTTATAGGAATATTTTACTAAAACTCAAGTCATTGAAATTACATTCCTTTCTCCAAATTAATTTAAATAATTTTTTAGTTAACTTATTTAATAGTTCAGATAACTAAGAAAAGTTTCCCATGCAGGTGGCTATGGTGATAGGGGGGTTGGAGTTTGGGGGGGTTGTCATAGGTTTGATTCCTCAGTCCAGTTTCATTCATTGGGTGAGTTGTAATTAAAAGAGATTTTAGATTACTAAGAAAAGACCTCAAAAAAATCTATAGTAACCTATTAAACTAAGAAAACTTTGAATCTCAATGACATTTTTGGGTCTTATCCATTCTTCCACCACTTTGGTTTTAATGGGATCAATGGTTATTCCATCCTTTAGAAACAATATGCCCTATAAAAGAAACATGTTTTGGCCAAAATTCACATTTATTAAATTTTATATACAACTTATTTTATTTTAAATTATATAAAGTAATCCTTAGGTATTTCTCATATTCCTTGTAGATTTTATAATAAAATAAAATTTCATCAATGAAAACCACCACAAGTTTATCTAAAAATTCATTGAACTTTCTATTCATAAGATCTATGGATATAATGGGTTCATTCATCAACCTGAAAGGAATAACCAAAAAATAATAATTCTCATACCTAGTATGGAATGTGATCCTTATAATGTCTCCCTCCTTAACCATTAGCTGGTGGTAACTAGACCTAATATCAACCTTCAAAATATACTGATCACCCTAGATTTAATCAAACAACTCATAAATATTAGTCAATTGATACTTATTATTTATAGTGATGTTGTTGAGTATTCTATAATCAATGTAAAGTCTCATGGAACCATCTTTCCTTTTAACAAACAAAATAATAGCATCATAAAGATAAGTGTTAGGTTGGATGAAACCCTTTTCAAGCAACTCTAGTAACTACTTTTTCAGTTCTAACAACTCAACTGAATCCATTCAATAAGGGGGTTTTAAAATTGAATTAGCATCAGAAACTAATTTATAAAAAATTTAACCTTTTGATCTTGAATAGAACCATGAAAATCATTAGTAAAAATATCAATATATTCATTCATTATTATCATGTTTCTAATTTTAATATTTCCTTTATTTTCAAAAATATATGAAAAATAACTTTCACTCCCATATTTAATCAGTTTCTTGATTTCTTGATATATTATCAAAGGGATGAACTCATTCTTATATAAAAATTAAAAATCACTCTAAAAAATTAATATTAATTATTTATATTTAAAATCTATCTTAGTATGATAAACTAAAATACTATCCATACAAAAAATAACATCAAACTCTATAATTGGAAAGATAAAAATGTTTTTAGGAAAAACCATTCTATATAGAATAATATGAAGGTTCCTATAAATTATTTTTACCTTAATACTACCCTCTTTATTTTTTACCATAATTTTGGGCTTTATTTCCTGAGATGATATTTCCATTTTACTTTTAAATTTCTTAAAGAAAAAATAATACGTGAATCTCAAATCAAATAAGACATTAGAATAATCTAAATAAAAAAGTAATGTAAATGAAACCATTTCATTTTATGGTCCATAATATGTCATAGTAGTATCAAAATATTGTGCCACACCTTTCTTCTTTCGGTATTAATGATTCCCACCTTAAGTAACTAACTTCAAATATTAATTAGCATAATGGCCTAACTCATTGAAACTAAAATATATTAATGTTTGATAACTATTTTTTCCCATTACTGGTATGATTAGAACTATTTACTTAAAGTTATGATCCAAATGATTGGGATTACCACATTATTAACACTTTCCCGATCCTACCAAACACTCTTTAAAATGTCTTTGACCACATTTAGAAAATTTTGGGGGATTTCCTTTAGATTTATATGTTAACTATTCCTCCATTGCTTTCTAAATTGACCAATTCTTACTCTAATTATCATGAAGAACATAAGTTCTAGAAAATTCCACCTCAACATTATCTTTATAATGAACAAATTCCCTATAACTTTTAAATTCACAAGAGTCCAAAGCACTTTATAAAATTGGTTTTAGAACTGTTTAAAATATATCAATTTTACTCCCATGGTCCCAAACAAAATTCAATGTATACCAGGCCTGGTAAATTTTTCTTCATAAGCAGACATTGAGACTTCTCCCTTTTACTTCAACTCTAAAAATTTTCTTTCCATTTTAATTCAAAGAAATTTAGGAAAGTAATTTTAAATAAAATATATTTATATTTCGTCTAATCCATGGCATTAATCTCATCCTTTTATTTAGTATTCTTAATTAAAGATCACCATAGATCAAATTTTCCTTTATAATGATAAATAAAAATAGTTACCTTTTTATGTTCCATACATCTCAATACTTCAAATATATTTTCTAGACTAATGATCCATCCTTCATCTTTCACTGGGTTTGAATATCCACCTAATGTTGGATAGTGTTGTTTCATGAAATGATTTACTATATACATGTTTCTCTAGGAAAAATTCAGTCACAATCTTTTATAGCTTCCACTATTAATAGTATGTGTAAAATAAGTTAACACTACCACAAACTACTCTATTCTAATCATTCCAAGTTATTGATTCAAAAGTTTATTATCTTTTTGATGCCATTTTTATTTAGTTTTCATGTTTCCTCTATATAAAACCATTTTTAACAAACATATATTTGATGAAGCAACATGTAAATCTTCAAAATATATCTCATGATTATATAAACATCAATTATAATCTCTTTAAAGTGTATTTTAACATTCTATTAACCTCTAAAGTTATTTCAACCTTTTCTATGATACCAACTATAACACCTTTTAACTTAAACATCCCATAATTTCATGATTTCTAATAAGGTTTTCACTTTCATGTATTTTTAGAAGTTTTCAGTTTATATTTTTAGAGAACTGGGTAAATTATTACATTAAAAAATGGAAACCTTCACAAAATTTACATTTTTTCCAAAAAAAAATGTAACTTTAAGTTTATACTCTTGTTTTATTCAACACACTTTTTCATTTTTTAAGATGAGCCACCATAGTGGAAATATTGTCCTTGATAATATTTCTAATCATCCTTATATCCTATAAAAAATATTTGAAAATTCTATATGAGAAAAAAAATCTTGGTAAGGGATATAAAAATAAATGAATCCCATTATTTTAGTGAAAAAGTTGAAAACCAGCGAGGATGTTTACCTTTTTCATAATAAAATTTTGAGTACATAAATGAGATATTTCCAAAAGTAAAAAAAAATATTTTCTCAAATAAAATATTTAAAACCCATTAGTAATCATAGTAAACCCCTTAATTCATCCCAAGGAATTTGTTAAATCATAAAAAAATTATTTTAAAAAAACCATTCACCTTTAAAATTTCTTTACCTCATGAAATCAATATATTTCCATAAAAAATTATAAGCATAATATAGGTATCTTGGAGCATCATATTCATAAATCTTGTTCAATCATTTTTAACCAATTTCAGAATAACTAAATCCCAGTTAATTCTTTATGATTAACCTGCCTGGTTATCTCCCTAATTTTTCACCATTAGTGACTATTCATTACCTAATGCATTATAGAGCTATATCAGGATCACCCATCATCATGAGTTATATCAGGCTCACATGTCATCATCAATAATTCTCAAGTACCATATCATGAATAAAAATTTTATAATCTTGAAACTTTTCATTATAAAACCTTTGAAAAACTAATTTGAACCCATAATAAAAAACACTTTCCATTTTTTCATAATCAGAATGAGATATATCATTTTTATTTAAAAACTCTTAAAAATAAAAATTTCCAGAATAGTGTTAATAAGATATTATTTGATAACCCATGTTAAATTATAAATAATTATTGATAACTAATAATTACTATGAAATTAGGAAAAGAAATTCAAGTTTTATACTTTAAAAAATCATTCTTTTTACACTTTTGTAAAAATTTAAAAATAAACCATATGGAAAATGTTGAAAATATCCTTTTAAACCGTTGAAAGTAAAGTAAAATATAGTTAAAAATTACCTTTATATTTAATGTCCTTTAAATTCCATGTAATTTTTTTTAAAATTATATAGAATTATTTTGAGACCAAACGCTTTGACGGCACCTGATTCTCAGGCCTGGTGAGCCCAAAATAGAATTTTGAACTTTTTTAAGCTCATTTAAGTAAACATGCAAGCGGGTTTTTCTAACTTTTAAACAAGTGCTCGGATAAAAAAAAAGAGGGCACCATTGAACTTAGAATGCCAGTATTCTCTTAGAATGGAATTAACTTCGACCGGTGAAGGTTGACCAGAAAAGATAGTTTTCGGACTTTTCGAAGAAAAAAGGTTACTTAAAAAGTTATTTTATTTGTTTTTCCCAACCATTGGGTGGTGGAATGGAGGTCTTGTAGTGTGGTGAAAAAGCGTCAATGAGTCGAATTAAATGAGGCTCAATAATGGCTCATAAATGTGTTGCGTAATGACGCTTTAAATGTAGCGTAATAGATACGTTGTTTCATAAATGAAACAACATAATGACGCGACGACGCAGCGTAACAGAAATGTTGCGATGTGTTTTATTTTAATGGGTTAACACATTGGAGAAAGGAGGATCAATTTTTGGAATTAATCTAATGAACCTACGGTGATAATTCTCTTCAATGGTGAATGGAAAATGATGGAGAATCACCAGTGACTTCAATGCACCTCAAAGAACGGAACCGGAAATCGATGAATTCCAATGGAACTTGAACCCCCACAGATGGACCACTTAAAGGATGAACACCTTTGAATTAGGGGTATGTTTTTGTTTTAAGTTTCTCCATTCTTTATTTTAAACGATGAATGTGGATCAACCCACAAACAGGTTGATCCGCGGATTGCTCATTCTTGTGGGGGGCACATTTCTTGGGGTTTTGTGCCATGATTTTTTGGATTAATTATGATATAACTTCAATTGTATATCCCGTTTCTTTGAACCTCTAACGAAGAGGGAATGGGACAACATGAAAAAGGCCCAAGCTCCTCCTCCTTATGTGTTTTTGTGTGTTCTTCATGCCTATATCTTTGAAGTGGCGGTAAGGAGGATTTGAGAGAATCGCAGGGAATATGGCATCCCTTGAAGGTCGTAGGCGCAAGAGGAATGAAGAAAGAACCACCGGAATGGAACCGGTGGTTCACGGAATAACCTACCAGTGTGCTGGCGGCCGCGGATGGGTGGCAGTGGCCGCCGGCAGGTAGCAGCGCACCAGAAGAAGCATCGTGGCCGGCTCCAGCCATGGCGGTGCGGCAGGAGACACTGGCCTTTATACTGGCAGTTGGCAGTGAGCGAACGTGGCCACCCAGCCGTGTCAGTGCACCATGTTGTGTTGGTGCACCGTACTATGTCAGTGCACCACAGAAAGACCACAATCAACCGACCGCAATAGAGGAGGTGCCTCGTGGACGATCCGCAGGGCAGGGGGCGGACGCAGCTTCTAGCCACGTCCTAGCCATATAAGAGCTGGTCCTTCTGTGGCAGACCAGGCAAGGCATGGGCTAGGCTAGAGCTAGGCTGGGTCTGATTCGGTTCGGGTCCGCGGACCCTGGTCGGGTCGGTTGACCCCGGGCTAGGTCGAACCAGACGCAGACCCAACCGGACCCTTTTCATAAAAAATGCCAATATCCTTCAAACTGAGCATCTGATTGATGAGAAGTTTGCTGCATTGGAACCCTCACATGAGGCAGATCTTTTGGAATGCTCTATGGAGGCTTTCATGAAATTTGAAATATGACTAATGGATTGAGGATCGGTTCTCCTAGAATCAAGCGCACTATGTGCAGAAACCGTACGGTTGGATGAGACTTGAAGACTGCTGACAAGAGACCCTATGTGAATCAACTACAATGGACCAGTGGGAAGATACTATGTGTGACCTGTCATTCCCTTGGTGGTAAGAGGCTCTGTGTGACCCAGAAGACCCACAATACTCAATAGGAGGAGTACCTAGTATGGACAAGGTGGGAAGCAGCTATGTGTGACCCAGCATGCCCACGGTGGGGAGTGGCTTTGTGTGACGCAGCATACCCACGGTACTCATTAAGGATGAGTACCATAGCTATCCAAGGTTAGTGAAAAGTGGCTCTGGGTGACCCGGTAGGCCCACTACACTCATTGAGGAGGATTTCTCCAACAGCCCAAGGTGTTCTGCAAAATGACTGATAGTATTAATTTCTTACTCTAGATTATACCTGGTGTGAGCTGTCTTGCATCATGGTTTTATTTGTGGATTGATTTGTGGTCTTTCCTTGTTTTTTTTTTGGTCCCTAATGAGTATATTATTACTCACCCCTGCATGGGCTTCACCCGCACATGTTGTGTCTGGTGCAGACAGTCACCGCCTTGACGGAGGACTTGGTGGACCAAGACTTGGTGGTTCCTAGTGAGACCAGGCAAGCGGGGTGTACTTCTATGGATTTTATAGGATCAAAATAATGATGTATATTCTCAATATAAAAGAGGGGGTTGAATTGTATACTTTAAAAAATTTCCTTAATCAAGGAAAGATCTAACTTTAACAAAGTTAAACTAATCAAATTCACAACTCCTCTAACACCAAATGAAACTAGTTTCGGAAATATGGTTCCGGAAATTGAAACTTAATAAAATTTTAAAAAATGAGATTCTACCTTAAATTGTATAGAATCTAAATGAATCAGAGTACAAGTGTAAGGAAATATATGAAGGTTATACTTTCCTTACAATACACAATGTAGTGGAAAAACAAGTAGTAAAACTACAAGTAACAAAGAAAGATTCTTTTAACCCAAAGAGAAGGGTATCCAACAACCTTGGATAAAGGTCCCTTGATTTATACTTTCAAGCAAGTCTATCTTACCCACACCAGGGTAATCCCTAGATATGAAGATCGGTGTCTTTGTCTTGCTATCCTTGCAAGCCCTCAACTTCAAGGTAGTTAGAACCTCTGTCTTCCTCAGCAAGGAAGCCCTCGAACTTCAAGGTAGTCGGCACCTCTGTCTTCCTATCCCCGGAAGCCCTCAAATGTAATCACCGACATTCAGAGTTTCACAAAGCAATCTGAACGAGCAGTTTAGTACGCACAAAGAATGAAAAGCTTCTCTCTCTAGAAATCACCTTAACAGTGTGTGGTCTCTAGAGTGATCAACTTCTGTATAGAGATTTTCAAATGTGCTCTTATTTATATTCTTGGTTGGAATGGTTGGCTCCCTCCTTCAATGGTCATATTTTCCTTGAATTTCATAGGGACCTGTACATGTTTCACTAAACCAACGGTTTGTTAGAAACAGAATGGATGACATCGTTTTATAACAAAACATGTGTAACTGTAGGCACGACATCGTTTTATAATGAAATGAGTGAAAGAAAAAGCAAAACTGAAATTCAGAATGTAATCAAAATAGAATTCGGAGTCTATAAAAAGATGTTTGGATTATGTTTTATAGGAATTTGGAACCTGAATTTCTAAGGAAATTCGGAGTCTGGTTTCACCAGAATTCAGAATCTGAACTTATAGATTTCGGAGTCGAACTAATAAAAGTTCAGAGTCAAACTAATAAAAGTTCGGAGTCGAACTAATGAAAGTTCGGAGTCGAACTAATGAAAGTTTGGAGTCGAACTAATAAAAGTTCGGAGTAGAACTAATAAAAGTTCAGAGTCGAACTAATAAAAGTTCGGAGTTGAACTGATAAAAGTTCGGAGTCCAGAATTCAGAGTTGAACTTTATTAGAGTTCTTATCCAGAATTCGGAGTGAAACTTTATTAGAGTTCGTATCCAGAATTCGGAGTGGAACTTTATTAGAGTTCATATCCAGAATTCGGAGTAGAACTTTATTAGAGTTCGTATCCAGAATTCAGATCCTAAAACAGAATGCTTCATATCTAATCATTATATGATTCTGAGGTTTTGATATGAATCCTATTTTTACATTTATAAAAAATTTTGAAATTTGAAAGGAAATCTAGGTTAGGGTAAATTTCCTTAAGGAAGTAAATTTTCCTTATATAAGTAAAATGTATATTTTCTTAAGTATAAGGTGTTTGTGATTTTCAAAACAAGAAGGAATGAAAAATTCATAAGGAAGACTTTATTGACTCAAAAATCTCCCCCTTTTTGGAAAGCACAAACATCCTTACAAAAAAGAATATATTGACTTTGAAAAATTTCATTATACTTTGAAATTAAAACTTATCTCCATTTATTCATGATTGATGATGAATACAAATAACTCCCTCTTAGGCATTGAAACACTAAGGATTGTATTCTGAATTTCCAGAGTGGATTTCTCATTATCATGGGAATGAAAAACTTCGTAATGAGAAACTCCCCCTTACTTTAAGGATATCTTCACTTAGAAAGTTTTCTTTCTCCATTTTAAATTTTTCTTTCTCCCCTTATGAGTGATTCTTTTTCCTTCTCCCCCTTTGTGATTTTCAAAAAGAATTAATGGGAATGGAAAAGAAAATATTGTACCTGAAAGATTAGTATAACAATAAAAAATACAACCAACCAAAAATTTCATTAGAGTTGAAAGAATTGTTACAAGGAAAGACAATATGCAACAAAATATCGGAGTGAGTTTATTTGTCTTCCTTTTCCTTCCGAATTAGCTTCTTCAGCAAGTTTTTCAGCTTCTTCAAATCTTTTTGATCCTCTTCGGCTTGTTTCTCCAAATCTAAAATCCTTTCTTCTTGGGCTTTCAGGACTTCTTCCTGAGCCTTCATGGCCTCTTCCTACAACTTTAATAACTTATATTGATTTTCTAGCTTCTCTTTGAACTCAATCCGGAAATATCTTTCCCCTTTCCAGTTCTGAGAAACTGAGTTAAGCTTCCCATTCAGATCTTTGACCTGTTGATTTCAAGAATTTTGCTCATTGATCAGCTTATCATGAAGATTCTTAATCTTGTTATCCTCTATTTCAAAGTAATCTTTCAATTCTTTCTGAAAATTATCATAGTCATCCATGTCTTCTTTGACTTTCTTAGACCACAAAGTTATTTTTCTGTAAGACTTCATGTGAACATCATAATTGATAACAAAACTTATATGGTCAGCTTCAATCTTTACACACTTATCCATGACCATGGATAGGGATTCTGATTTCTGATTCATACTCTGTTGCAGCATCTGGCATCTGGAATCTATAGTTGGAAAAATAGGAATGGTGTACACCAACTTCTTTAGAGATTCAACCACAAAATCATAACCAGGTGCTGATGACTCTGAATCTGATAACTTTCTTGGAGATTGTTCTTCTTCAACTTGCACCTGTTTCCTTTTAGAAGAACCACCAACCTCCTTCCTCCTTAAGACCTCTTTTGTTGGAGTATCCATCAGAACTTGCTTCCCCTTGTCAGCTTTCAGAATGGGTTGATCATCTGGAGATTCTTCTTCACTTTTTGATAACTGAACAATTAGATCCCCATCTAGTTTCTCCTTTTCTGCCCCTTCTTCAAGGAAATTCTTTTCATAAGATTCTTCCTCAACATACATAACATTTTAATTCTCTTCCTCTTGATCATCATTATCCTTCCCATTTTCTTTCTCAACTCCCTTTCCCGGAGTGACTAATTTTGTGGATTCATCCTTTTTCTTGATAATCTTCTACTTGTTTAATTAAGGAATATAGATCTTCACTTCTTTCTTATTCTTCTTCTTCTTCAACAACAACCTCTTCTTCTACTTCTTCAATAACCTCTTCTTCTACTACTTCACCAACTTTTTTTTCTACTTCATCAACTACCTCTTTACCCTTAGACTTTTCTGGAGTGATATAGTTTTTTCTTAGAGTTTTTGGTAAAGATGGTTTGGTAAAGAAAGTTTCCAGAATCGGAATCTGCTCAGAAGCTATTTCGGTTGCTTTTAAAAGAGATTGTACAATCTCAGCTTTAGACATCTTTTTCTTCAACTTCTTTTCTTTAGCTTGGGTTTTTAACTCATCAGCAGCTCTTTCCCTTAAGGCATTAGCCTCTGCAGGGTCCAATCTGAATTGTGGATCCCCTTCTTTTCTCTTCTCTTTGTCTTCCCTCCACTTGGATGCCACTTCATCTGTATAAGCTTTCTATTTCTTTGTATTAGGATGTGTGGATTGAGTTTCCTTAGATTTGGGGGTTTTTTCATCACCAACCACATCCTTAATCTTCCTCTTCTTATTGACTTTCTTTACTGGTTCAGCCTTCTCCACATTTCCCGGAATGCCTCAGCCTCTCCCTTTGGTAATGAATAGAATTATCCAGATTTAGCAGAAAAACCCATCTTCATCCTTTTCATTGTATCATCACTGACAAGCATAAGCTTACAATTCCAAACTTTAGACTTACAAGAAACTTTGAAAGAATATAACCACCGAACTATCATCTTTGATAGTAGGGTAGGGTACATAATGATTTGGGTTCTCAAGTTCCCTTCTTTTATATTCTTAATCGTAATCAAGACATGCCTCATCAAATTTATCTTCCTTAGATTTACCAGAAAATCTAGGACATAGATGTCACTCTTCTTCAGATTATCCTTGTCACCCCTTCTTGGTAAAATAAATCCTTATACCCACAACTGTAGAATCCGATTATTCAGAGTGAGATGAGCAATATTAGCAGTCTTGGTATCTTTGAGTCCAAGACATTTCAAAGCCTTCACCTTGTGGAAACTTACTTGCTCATCCGAAAGCTTATGTGAGAAAAACTCAGCTTCCCCTTAATAGGATAAACCCACTAAGCTTGCAGCCTTGGTATAAGATAATTTGTAAGTCTTACCATAATACTTGAAGGAAAATAACTCTCTTCCCTCTTCCTGCTGGAAAGAAACAGACTCGTAGAACTCAACAAGTAAATCTGTATAAACCGGATCCTATTTTTCTGACTTAGATAAGCAAACATCTTCCTAGCCATTCAATTTGATATTCTTAGTTATAAGGGAATCAAACTTATTGAAATCTGGATGCACTAACCTTTCCCTAAAGACTAACCACTTTGAAATTGGCTTTTTAGTTGACATATCTTGAGATGTAGCTTCAACAGACATTCAGAGTGGAGAGTTTTGAAAGATTCGGAATGGCTTTCGCAAAGATCGGAACGGTCCTTGAGAAGAGATTCAGGACTTCGGGATGTGAAAGCTTTGAAAAACCGATGTGGGACGACTCTCAGGGTACCCTTTATATAGGAAATGGAGGTAACCTTTGGTCTTCCAAGAACCATCTAATGGTTGAAAATCCTTTTGATCTGATCTGACGGTTAATAATATTCCTGAAAGGAAAACTTGACTCTGATCTTTTTAGGTTTTAAGAAAAACATTCGGATTTAAGGAAAACAAGAATCCGAACAATTTTAAAAATCATAGGAAAATACCAGCAAGTAAAACATGACTACAAAAACTTAAGTAAGGAAATCATACCTTTCGGATTAGCCAGGAAGTTTATTCGTAATAGGTTATATTCTTCTTGAAGAACAATTTGACTACGAAAAAATAACTATGAAAGACTTAAAGTTGAAAAGACTTTGATTACCAAGAAGTATGAGTATGAAAAAGTAAGTATGAAAAATATGAGTACGAAAATGTTAGTAATAAAAATATGAGTACGAAAAATTTCCATTACGAAAATTCTGAGTACTAAAATTCTCATTACGAAAGTTACAGTTCCGAAAATTTCCATTATGAAAATTTTAGTTCTGAAAATTTCATTACGAAAATTTCGAGTACAAAAATTCTCATTACGAAAATTTATGAGTACGAAAAAAAATACGAAAATCATGAGTATGAAAAAAATGAGTACAAAAATTTTGAAAAAATTCATAATGAAAAATTTTAGACAGAAAAGTTTGAAAAACATACTAAAAAATTTTGATTATGCTTACAATAAAATGTACTCCCCCTATGAAAAGGAGTTTATTATTGTTAGGAGAATTGTTCAACAAGAAGTTAATGTAGAATTATTACCTCACGGTTATCATTCCTAACTTCTGTTTGATGCATTCAAATCTATCAGAGGGTAAATATTTTGTGAAAATATCAGCAAGTTGATCTTGCGTTTCGATAAAATGAAGAATGATATCTCCTTTTAGTGTGTGATCCCTAAGAAAGTGATGCCAAATATCTATGTGCTTTGCATGAGAGTGATGTGTGGGGTTTTTACTAAGGGAAATGTCACTTGTATTATCACACAAAATTTGATTCTTAGTAAAACTCAATCCATAGTCTGTGAGTGTGTGTTGCATCCACAACACTTGGTCACAACAGCTTCCAACTGCTACATATTCAGCTTCAGTAGTGGAGAGTGCTACTGAGTGTTTCTTCTTGCATGACCAAGAAACTAATGAATCTCCTAAGAAATGACAAGTTCCGGATGTACTCTTTTTATCCATTCTACATCCACCAAAGTCATCATCTGAAAAGCTTTTTAAGATAAAATCATTTCCAGAAGTATAAAATAATCCTAGATCCATGGTTCCCTTTAAGTAGCGAAAAATTATTTTCACTGCCTTTAAATGAGATTCCTTAGGATTGGATTGATATCTTGCACATAAGTATACTGAAAACATAAAGTCTGGTCGACTAGTTGTCAAGTATAGTAGGCTTCCTATCATACCTCTAAAAGATGTTTGATCTACTGGTTTCCCAGCTTCATCAAGATCTAAAGAGTTTGAGGTACCAATAGGAGTACTTATACTCTTAGTGTTTTCATATCCATACTTTTTAAGAAGATCTTTAATATACTTATGTTTGGATATATAAGTTTCTTCTGGTTTTTGAGAAATTTGAAAACCAAGGAAAAATGTTAACTCACCCATCATACTCATTTCAAACTCATATTTCATTAGACTTGCACAATAATCACTTAATGATTGTTGAGTTGAACCAAATATGATGTCATCAACATAAATTTGAACAATCAAAACATTTTTTTTATCTTTCTTTATGAAAAGGGTTGGATCTGCATTTCCCTTAACATAGTTATTTTGAAGCAAAAATCTTGTAAGTCTATCATACCAGGCTTGTGGGGCTTGTTTAAGGCCATACAAAGCTTTGGTAAGTCTAAAAACATGATCAGGATTTTTTGTATCTTCAAATCCAGGAGGTTGTTCAAAAAAACTTCAACTTGAACATAACCATTAAGAAAATCAAATTTCACATCCATTTGATAAAGTTTAAAATTGAATAATGTTGCAAAGGCAAGTAAGATACGGATAGATTCAAGTCTAGCTACTGGAGCATAGGTTTCTTCATAGTCTATTCCTTCTTTCTGATTATAGCCTTTAGCAACTAGTTTAGCTTTATTTCTAACTATGACTCCATTTTCATCACACTTATTTCTGAAGACCCACTTTACACCAATCACCAAAGTTTCCTTAGTTCTTTCAACCAAGGTCTAGACTTTATTCCTTTCGAATTCATTTAGTTCATCTTGTATGGTTTTAATCCAATCATCATCACCTAAAGCTTTATCAGTGCTTTTTGGTTCTAATTGGGAAAGAAATGCTAGATGTTCTACTTCATTCCTCAGGGAACTTTTAGTCCTTACAATTTGATTCACATCACCAATGATACTATCACTGGGATGATTCTTAAAAAACACCTGATTTGGGTTTTGTAAAACCTGTTCATCAACATAGGGTAGAAAATCTTATGGGTTAAATGTTTCAGAAGTATCTTCTTAAACATTTTCCTTATTAGAAGGATTTTCTATCAAAGGTTGATAATCAGTTTTTGAAAACACATCTGAGGATGTAGGTTGGGATGGTTTAAAAACAAAAGGATCAGATTTGTCAAATTTTACATGCACTGTTTCTTCAACAGTACAAGTGTTTTTATTAAAAACTCTATAAGCCTTAGAAGTTGTGGAGTAGCCTAAGAAAATTCCTTCATCAGATTTTGGTGTAAATTTGTGAATATTATCTTTAGTATTCAAGATTAATACCTTTCAACCAAAAACATTGAACTAAGAAAGTCTAGGTTTTCTACCATTCCATAACTAATAAGGAGTTTTATTAAGAAAAGGTCTAATCAAAACTCGATTTATAGTATAATAGGCAGTACTTACAGCTTCAGCCCAAAAATGTCTAGCTATAGAATATTCACTCAACATGGTTCTAGTTATCTCCTAAAGAATTCAATTTCTTCTTTCAGCTACATCATTTTGTTGAGGAGTTCTAGGTGCTGAAAAGTTGTGAGTGATACCTTTTCTACTAAAAAAAGTTTCAAAATCAGAATTTTGAAATTCTCATCCATGATCACTATGAATAGTTTTCAGTGGGAGGTTTTTCTCATATTTAACTTGGGATCTAAAACTTTTGAAATAAGAAAATGCTTCAGACTTTTTTGCTAGAAAATAGACCCATATAAATCTAGTGTAATCATCAACCAAAACAAATACATAGTACTTTCCCCTAATACTTCCAGTTTGTGTTGGACCAAAAAGATCCATGTGGGATAACTATAATGCATCAGTTGTTGAGACTTCACCCATTGATTTAAAACTAGTTTTATGTTTCTTTCCATATTGACAAGGATCACAAACTTTAGAAGAATCAAATCTAATCTCCAGTAGATCCTTAACTAAACCTTTCTTAGAAAGTTTTCATAAGTTCCTAAGGTTACAGTGACCTATTATTCTATGCCATAACCAAGAATGATCTTCCATTGCACTAAGGCAGGGTAAGTCTTGGCTCCTAAGGTCTTCTAAGTTCAATGTGTAATCATTCTCTTGCCTATGGGCAGAGAGAATAAACTCTTCCTTGGAATTGTGTACTAGGCATTTATCATTCCTAAAATTCACAAGATATCCTTCATTACATAATTGACTTATGCTAATGAGGTTGTGCTTAACACCCTAAACAAATAAAACATTTGAAATCAAGGTTTTACCAACAAGAACAATATTACCTATACCAACAATTTCTCCCTGAGCATTATCTCTAAAAGTTACTTTCCCTCCTTTTGTCTTGATAATCTTTTCAAAATAGTTTTTGTTACCAGTCATGTGTCGGGAAAATCCACTATCCATGTACCATGTATTGTTGTTGGTACTTTTATTATCTTCCTAAAAATAAGAAAAGGATTAGATTTTCGGAATCCAAACTTTTTTTGATCCGAAATTTTCAGATAAAAAAATTCTGGGTATCCACATTTGTTTAGAGAAATAAGCTTTATGAAACCCAATAGATTGAACTCTATTCAAAGAACAATTTTTCTTCCAATGCCCACCGCTTTGAAACTTTGTGCAAAAAGGGGATTTAGAAGGAACAAAATAGTTTTCTTTTTGAAAACTAGTTTTTGGTGAGTATAACCTACTCTAGTAGTATTACCTTGAGTTTTAATTTGAGAATACATCTTGTCAAAATTTTCCTTCCCAGAGGTAAACTTTTCAAGGAGCTTCTTAAGAGAAAAAATTTCGGATTTTAGTCTAATGACTAAATTCCTATCCTCGGGAAATATTTCCTTAGAGTTAGGTTTTTCCTTAAAAAAATTCATTTTCAAAATAGAATTATTAAGATCTTTAGAAAGTTATTCCTTATCAGAATTCGCTTTCTCAAGGTCTTTAGAAAGTTTTTCTAAAATCTCTTCTTTATTCCAAAGATCTTTAGAAATATCTGAAATCTCTTTAGTAAGAATTTCCTCCCTAGTATTTTCCTTGTCTAACTTCTTAGAAATTTTACAATTTTTTTCTTCAAGTAATTTGGAAAATCTTGATACTTCTTCATATAAAGGTTATTCATTTTCTGAGGATGATGTATCTTCATTAGAAGTACTATTTCTGGAATAGTAATTCTTATCAGGAGATAAATTTGTTAAAGCCTCGGTAGAGCGTACCTGGGCCATAAGACATGTATGTGGAAAATAAGTATTAGCAATGAATCCCATATTCTTTTGAGCTGATGAACCATATTCTGAAGATTCAATTTCTAAAGAGTCCCCACAGCTAGCACTCCAAGTAGTATTAGCTTTCAGACTTTTCTTGGCTTTAGATTTGTAGAACTTCTTCCTATTCCTTTCAGAATTTCTTTCCTTCTTTTCTTTCCTTTTCAACAAGGGGAAATCAGGTCTGATGTGGCATGTTCTTTTACATTCATAACATGTTACTTCTCCATATTTATTGTCTTTGTAGTATTTATTCTTATACTTATTCTGAAAATTCTTTTGAGCAACAATCTTGTTCATTATTTGATCAAGATTAGCTAACTCATTTTCTGACTTTTCTATGTCACTAGAATCTCTCTAAATAACAACTTTCTTAGACTTCGATCTAGTTATTCTTTTTGGGGTCTTGGCTTTCATGTGTTTAGAAGTGGTGGTAAAAGAAACTCCTCCATTTCCATTCTTCTTCTTGATATTGTCATCATCTCTCTTCATTCTCATTTCATGCTAAAGAAGAGTTCCAAACAACTCATCTAAGGAGATTTGAGTGACTTTCCTACTTTCATCAATGGTTGTCCTCTTAGACTCCCACTAATTTGGCATAATGTTGATGATCTTTTCTATAATAGCCTCATCATTTAAACCTTTTTCTCTCATGGATTTTAGACTGTTCACAATTGTCATAAACCTCTTTTGAACTTTGCAAATGGGTTCACCATAAGGAAAATTGAAACCATGATACTCAGCTCTCAACATAGCTCTTCTTGTCTCAATTACTTTGGAGGTTCCAAAGTGAGTAACTTCGAGTTCCTTCCAAATAGAATTATCTGCTTCACAAGATGAAATTTGGCTATATAGGTTTCTTTTCATTGAATAGAGTAGAGTATTGCATACCTTATAATTCAATTGATAATCATGCTTCTCTTGATTTGTAAAGGTACTCACTTCCTTGTCAGGAATTTGATATCCACCAATAAGCATAATGAAATTTTCAACACCATTTTTAATAATGAAAGTCTTCATTCGATATCTCCAATATTCATAGTCATTACCACCAAAAATAGGTGGTCTTGTAGGGTTTAGGTTATCAATAGAACCAATGATGATTCCTTCCATTCTTAAAATAACCTTTGGCACACAAACTTGTTAACAACAAGAGTTCATAATGAAAGAAAATATATGAATCCAAAAATTTATATGACTATGGAAAATTGACTCTGAAAATTATATGCAACAAAAATACAGAATTTTAGTAAATGTAAGCAAAAGATAAATCCAAACTTTATGAGTCTGAAAAAGAGAATCTGATAAAATTAATCCGAGAAGGAATGAAAAAAAAATCTCTTCTGAATTTAATCGTGAGATGAAATTAGATTGAACTAACCCTTGGGGTTTGAGTTACCTTCCCTCTGATACCAATTGTAGGATCAAAATAACGATGTAGATGCTCAATATATAAGAGGGGGGTGAATTGTATACTTTAAAAAAATTCCTTAATCAAGGAAATATCTAAGTTTAAAAAAGTTAAACTAAGCAAATTCACAACTCCTCTAACACCAAATGAAACTGGTTCTGGAAATATGGTTCCAAAAATTGAAACTTAATCAAAGTTTACAAAATGAGATTCTACCTTAAAGTGTATAGAATCTAAATGAATCAGAGTACAAGTGTAAGGAAATATATGAAGGTTATACTTTCCTTACAATACACAATGTAGCGTAAAAAAAAGTATTAAAACTACAAGTAACAAACAAAGATTCTTTTAACCCAAAGAGAAGGGTATCCAACAACCTTGGATAAAGGTCCCTTGATTTATACTTTCAAGAAAGTCTATCTTACCCACACCAGGGTAATCCCTAGATACGAAGATCGGTGTCTCTGTATTGCTATCCTTGCAAGCCCTCAACTTCAAGGTAGTTAGAACCTCTGTCTTCCTCAGCAAGGAAGCCCTCGAACTTCAAGTTAGTCGGCACCTCTGTCTTCCTATCCCCGGAAGCCCTCGAATGTAATCACCGACATTCAGATTTTCACAAAGAAATCTGAACGAGCAGTTTAGTACGCACAAAGAATAAAAAGCTTCTCTCTCTAGAAATCACCTTAACAGTGTGTGGTCTCTAGAGTGATCAACTTCTGTATAGAGATTTTCAAATGTGCTCTTATTTATATGCTTGGTTGGAATGGTTGGCTCCCTCCTTCAATGGTCATATTTTCCTTGAATTTCATAGGGACCTATACATGTTTCACTAAACCAACGGTTTGTTAGAAACAGAATGGATGACATCGTTTTATAACAAAACATGTGTAACTGTAGGCACGACATCGTTTTATAATGAAATGAGTGAAAGCAAAAGCAAAACTGAAATTTAGAATGTAATCAAAATAGAATTCGGAGTCTATAAAAAGATGTTTGGATTATGTTTTATAGGAATTTGGAACCTGAATTCTGTAGAAGTCCGGAGTCTGAATTTCTAAGGAAATTCAGAGTCTGGTTTCACCAGAATTCAGAATCTGAACTTATAGATTTCGGAGTCGAACTAATAAAAGTTCAGAGTCAAACTAATAAAAGTTCGGAGTCAAACTAATGAAAGTTCGGAGTCGAACTAATGAAAGTTTGGAGTCGAACTAATAAAAGTTCGGAGTAGAACTAATAAAAGTTCAGAGTCGAACTAATAAAAGTTCGGAGTTGAACTGATAAAAGTTCGGAGTCCAGAATTCAGAGTTGAACTTTATTAGAGTTCTTATCCAGAATTCGGAGTGGAACTTTATTAGAGTTAGTATCCAGAATTCGGAGTGGAACTTTATTAGAGTTCATATCCAGAATTCGGAGTAGAACTTTATTAGAGTTCGTATCCAGAATTCAGATCCTAAAACAGAATGCTTCATATCTAATCATTATATGATTCTGAGGTTTTGATATGAATCCGATTTTTACATTTATAAAAAATTTAGAAATTTGAAAGGAAATATAGGTTAGGGTAAATTTCCTTAAGGAAGGAAATTTTCCTTATATAAGTAAAATGTATATTTGCTTAAGTATAAGGTTTTTGTGATTTTCAAAACAAGAAGGAATGGAAAATTCATAAGGAAAACTTTATTGACTCAAAAATCTCCCCCTTTTTGGAAAGCACAAACATCCTTACGAAAAAGAATATATTGACTTTGAAAAATTTCATTATACTTTGAAATTAAAACTTATATCCATTTATTCATGATTGATGATGAATACAAATAACTCCCTCTTAGGCATTGAAACACTAAGGATTGTATTCTGAATTTCCGGAGTGGATTTCTCATTATCATGGGAATGAAAAACTTCGTAATGAGAAACTCCCCCTTACTTTAAGGATATCTTCACTTAGAAAGTTTTCTTTCTCCATTATAAATTTTTCTTTCTCCCCTTATGAGTGATTCTTTTTCCTTCTCCCCCTTTGTGATTTTCAAAAAGAATTAATGGGAATGGAAAAGAAAATATTGTACCTGAAAGATTAGTATAACAATAAAAAATACAACCAACCAAAAATTTCATTAGAGTTGAAAGAATTGTTACAAGGAAATACAATATGCAACAAAATATCGGAGTGAGTTTATTTGTCTTCCTTTTCCTTCGGAATTAGATTATTCAGCAAGTTTTTCAGCTTCTTCAAATCTTTTTGATCCTCTTCGGCTTGTTTCTCCAAATCTAAAATCCATTCTTCTTGGGCTTTCAAGACTTCTTCCTGAGCCTTCATGGCCTCTTCCTGCAACTTTAATAACTCATCTTTCTTTTCTAGCTTCTCTTTGAACTCAATCCGGAAATCTCTTTCCCCTTTCTAGTTCTGAGAAACTGAGTTAAGCTTCCCATTCAGATCTTTGACCTGTTGATTTCAAGAATTTTGCTCATTGATCAGCTTATCATGAAGATTCTTAATCTTGTTATCCTCTGTTTCAAAGTAATCTTTCAATTCATTCTGAAAATTATCATAGTCATCCATGTCTTCTTGGACATTCTTAGACCACAAAGTTATTTTGCTGTAAGACTTCATGTGAACATCATAATTGATAACAAAACTTCTATGGTCAGCTTCAATCTTTACACACTTATCCATGACCATGGATATGGATTCCGATTTCTGATTCATACTCTGTTGCAGCATCTGGCATCTGGAATCTATAGTTGGAAAAATAGGAATGGTGTACACCAACTTCTTTAGAGATTCAACCACAAAATCATAACCAGGTGCTGATGACTCTGAATCTGATAACTTTCTTGGAGATTTTTCTTCTTCAACTTGCACCTGTTTCCTTTTAGAAGAATCACCAACCTCCTTCCTCCTTAAGACCTCTTTTGTTGGAGTATCCATCAGAACTTACTTCCCCTTGTCAGCTTTCAGAATGGGTTGATCATCTGGAGATTCTTCTTCACTTTTTGATAACTGAACAATTAGATCCTCATCTAGTTTCTCCTTTTCTGCCCCTTCTTCAAGTAAATTCTTTTCATAAGATTCTTCCTCAACATACATAACATTTTAATTCTCTTCCTCTTGATCATCATTATCCTTCCCATTTTCTTTCTCAACTCCCTTTCCCGGAGTGACTAATTTTTTGGATTCAGCCTTTTTCTTGATAATCATCTACTTGTTTAATTAAGGCATATAGATCTTCACTTCTTTCTTATTCTTCTTCTTATTCTTCAACAACCTCTTCTTCTACTTCTTCAATAACCTCTTCTACTACTACTTCACCAACTTTTTTTTCTACTTCATCAACTACCTCTTTACCCTTAGACTTTTCTGGAGTGATATAGTTTTTTCTTGGAGTTTTTGGTAAAGATGGTTTGGTAAGGAAAGTTTCCAGAATCGGAATCTGCTCAGAAGCAATTTCAGTTGCTTTTAAAAGAGATTGTACAATCTCAGCTTTAGACATCTTTTTCTTCAACTTCTTTTCTTTAGCTTGGGTTTTTAACTCATCAGCAGCTCTTTCCCTTAAGGCATTAGCCTCTGCAGGGTCCAATCTGAATTGTGGATCCCCTTCTTTTCTCTTCTCTTTGTCTTCCCTCCACTTGGATGCCACTTCATCTGTATAAGCTTTCTGTTTCTTTGGATTAGGATGTGTGGATTGAGTTTCCTTAGATTTGGGGGTTTTTTCATCACCAACCACATCCTTAATCTTCCTCTTCTTAGTGACTTTCTTTACTGGTTCAGCCTTCTCCACATTTCCCGGAATGCCTCAGCCTCTCCCTCTGGTAATGAATAGAATTATCCAGATTCAGCAGAAAAACCCATCTTCATCCTTTTCAATGTATCATCATTGACAAGCATAAGCTTACAATTCCAAACTTTAGACTTACAAGAAACTTTGAAAGAATCTAACCACCGAACTATCATCTTTGATAGTAGGGCAGGGTACATAATGATTTGGGTTCTCAAGTTCCCTTCTTTTATATTCTTAATCGTAATCAAGACATGCCTCATCAAATTTATCTTCCTTAGATTTACCAGAAAATCTAGGATATAGATATCACACTTCTTCAAATTATCCTTGTCACCCCTTCTTGGTAAAATAAATCCTTATACCCACAACTGTAGAATCTGATTATTCAGAGTGAGATGAGCAATATTAGCAGTCTTGGTATCTTTGAGTCCAAGACATTTCAAAGCCTTCACCTTGTGGAAACTTACTTGCTCATCCGAAAGCTTATGTGAGAAAAACTCAGCTTCCCCTTAATAGGATAAACCCACCAAGCTTGCAGCCTTGGTATAAGATAATTTGTAAGTCTTACCATAATACTTGAAGGAAAATAACTCTCTTCCCTCTTCCTGCTGGAAAGAAACAGACTCGTAGAACTCAACAAGTAAATCTGTATAAACCGGATCCTATTTTTCTGACTTAGATAAGCAAACATCTTCCTAGCCATTCAATTTTATATTCTTGGTTATAAGGGAATCAAACTTATTGAAATCTGGATTCACTAACCTTTCCCTAAAGACTAACCACTTTGAAATTGGCTTTTTAGTTGACATATCTTGAGATGTAGCTTCAACAGACATTTAGAGTGGAGAGTTTTGAAATATTCGGAATGGCTTTCGCAAAGATCGGAACGGTCCTTAAGAAGAGATTCAGGACTTCGGGATGTGAAATCTTTGAAAAACCGATGTGGGATGACTCTCAGGGTACCCTTTATATAGGCAATGGAGGTAACCTTTGGTCTTCCAAGAACCATCTAATGGTTGAAAATCCTTTTGATCTGATCTGATGGTTAATAATATTCCTGAAAGGAAAACTTGACTCCGATCTTTTTAGGTTTTAAGAAAAACATTCGGATTTAAGGAAAACAAGAATCCGAACAATTTTAAAAATCATAGGAAAATACCAGCAAGTAAAACATGACTACAAAAACTTAAGTAAGGAAATCATACCTTTCGGATTAGCCAGGAAGTTTATTCGTAATAGGTTATATTCTTCTTGAAGAACAATTTGACTACGAAAAACTAACTATGAAAGACTTAAAGTTGAAAATACTTTGATTACCAAGAAGTATGAGTATGAAAAAGTTAGTACGAAAAATATGAGTACGAAAATGTTAGTACGAAAAATATGAGTACGAAAAATTTCCATTACGAAAATTCTGAGTACTAAAATTCTCTTTACGAAAGTTACAGTTCCGAAAATTTCCATTACGAAAATTTTAGTTCTGAAAATTTCATTACGAAAATTTCGAGTACGAAAATTCTCATTATGAAAATTTATGAGTAGGAAAAAAAATACGAAAATCATGAGTACGGAAAAAATGAATACAAAAATTTTGAAAAAATTCATAATGAAAAATTTTAGACAGAAAAGTTTGAAAAACATACTAAAAAATTTTGATTATGCTTACAAGCAAATATACTCCCCCTATGAAAAGGAGTTTATTATTGTTAGGAGAATTGTTCAACAAGAAGTTAATGTAGAATGATTACCTCACGGTTATCATTCCTAACTTCTGTTTGATGCATTCAAATCTATCAGAGGGTAAAGATTTTGTGAAAATATCAGCAAGTTGATCTTGCGTTTCGATAAACTGAAGAATGATATATCCTTTTAGTGTGTGATCCCTAAGAAAGTGATGCCAGATATCTATGTGCTTTGCATGACAGTGATGTGTGGGGTTTTTACTAAGGGCAATGTCACTTGTATTATCACACAAAATTTGATTCTTAGTAAAACTCAAGCCATAGTCTGTGAGTGTGTGTTGCATCCACAACACTTGGTCACAACAGCTTCCAACTGCTACATATTCAGCTTCAGTAGTGGAGAGTGCTACTGAGTGTTTCTTCTTGCATGACCAAGAAACTAATGAATCTCCTAAGAAATGACAAGTTCTGGATGTACTCTTTTTATCCATTCTACATCCACCAAATTCATCATCTGAAAAGATTTTTAAGATAAAATCATTTCCAGAAGTATAAAATAATCCTAGATCCATGGTTCCCTTTAAGTAGTGAAAAATTATTTTCACTTCCTTTAAATGAGATTCCTTAGGATTGGATTGATATCTTGCACATAAGTATACTGAAAACATCAAGTCTGGTCGACTAGCTGTCAAGTATAGTAGGCTTCCTATCATACCTCTAAAAGATGTTTGATCTACTGGTTTCCCAGCTTCATCAAGATCTAAAGAGTTTGAGGTACCAATAGGAGTACTTATACTCTTAGTGTTTTCATATCCATACTTTTTAAGAAGATCTTTAATATACTTATGTTTGGATATATAAGTTTCTTCTGGTTTTTGAGAAATTTGAAAACCAAGGAAAAATGTTAACTCACCCATCATACTCATTTAAAACTCATATTTCATTAGACTTGCACAATAATCACTTAATGATTGTTGAGTTGAACCAAATATGATGTCATCAACATAAATTTGAACAATCAAAACATTTTTTTTATCTTTCTTTATGAAAAGGTTTGGATCTGCATTTCCCTTAACATAGTTATTTTGAAGCAAAAATCTTGTAAGTCTATCATACCAGGCTCGTGGGGCTTGTTTAAGGCCATACAAAGCTTTGGTAAGTCTAAAAACATGATCAGTATGTTTTGTATCTTCAAAGCCAGGAGGTTGTTCAAAAAAACTTCAACTTGAACATAACCATTAAGAAAATAAAATTTCACATCCATTTGATAAAGTTCAAAATTGAAGAATGTTGCAAAGGCAAGTAAGATACGGATAGATTCAAGTCTAGCTACTGGAGCATAGGTTTCTTCATAGTCTATTCCTTCTTGATGATTATAGCCTTTAGCAACTAGTTTAGCTTTATTTCTAACTATGACTCTATTTTCATCACACTTATTTCTGAAGACCCACTTTACACCAATCACCAATGTTTCCTTAGGTCTTTCAACCAAGGTCTAGACTTTATTCCTTTCTAATTCATTTAGTTCATCTTGTATGGTTTTAATCCAATCATCATCACCTAAAGCTTTATCAGTGCTTTTTGGTTCTAATTGGGAAAGAAATGCTAGATGTTCTACTTCATTCCTCAGGGAACTTTTAGTCCTTACAGTTTGATTCACATCACCAATGATACTATCACTGGGATGATTCTTAAAAAACACCTGATTTGGGTTTTATAAAACCTGTTCATCAACATAGGGTAGAAAATCTTATCTGGTAAATGTTTCAGAAGTATCTTCTTAAACATTTTCGTTATTAGAAGGATTTTATATCAAAGGTTGATAATCAGTTTTTGAAAACACATCTGAGGATGTAGGTTGGGATGGTTTAAAAACAAAAGGATCAGATTCGTCAAATTTTACATGCACTGTTTCTTCAACAGTACAAGTGTTTTTATTAAAAACTCTATAAGCCTTAGAAGTTGTGGAGTAGCCTAAGAAAATTCCTTCATCAGATTTTGGTGTAAATTTGTGAATATTATCTTTAGTACTCAAGATTAATACCTTTCAACCAAAAACCTTGAACTAAGAAAGTCTAGGTTTTCGACCATTCCATAACTCATAAGGAGTTTTATTAAGAAAAGGTCTAATCAAAACTCGATTTATAGTATAATAGGCAGTACTTATAGCTTCAGCCCAAAAATGTCTAGCTATAGAATATTCACTCAACATGGTTCTAGTTATCTCCTAAAGAATTCAATTTCTTCTTTCAACTACATCATTTTGTTGAGGAGTTCTAGGTGCTGAAAAGTTGTGAGTGATACCTTTTCTACTAAAAAAAGTTTCAAAATCAGAATTTTGAAATTCTCCTCCATGATCACTATGAATAGTTTTCAGTGGGAGGTTTTTCTCATATTTAACTTGGGATCTAAAACTTTTGAAATAAGAAAATGCTTCAGACTTCTTTGCTAGAAAATAGACCCATATAAATCTAGTGTAATCATCAACCAAAACAAATACATAGTACCTTCCCCTAATACTTCCAGTTTGTGTTGGACCAAAAAGATCCATGTGGGATAACTATAATGCATCAGTTGTTGAGACTTCACCCATTGATTTAAAACTAGTTTTATGTTGCTTTCCATATTGACAAGGATCACAAACTTTAGAAGAATCAAATCTAATCTCCAGTAGATCCTTAACTAAACCTTTCTTTGAAAATTTTAATAAGTTCCTAAGATTACAGTGACCTAGTCTTCTATGCCATAACCAAGAATGATCTTCCATTGCACTAAGGTAGGGTAAGTCTTGGCTCCTAAGGTCTTCTAAGTTCAATGTGTAATCATTCTCTTGCCTATGGGCAGAGAGAATAAACTCTTCCTTGTAATTGTGTACTAGGCATTTATGATTCCTAAAATTCACAAGACATCCTTCATTACATAATTGACTTATGCTAATAAGGTTGTGCTTAAGACCCTAAACAAATAAAACATTTTAAATCAAGGTTTTACCAAGAAGAACAATATTACCTATACCAACAATTTCTCCCTGAGCATTATCTCTGAAAGTTACTTTCCCTCCTTTTGTCTTGATAATCTTTTCAAAATAGTTTTTGTTACCAGTCATGTGTCGGGAAAATCCACTATCCATGTACCATGTATTGTTGTTGGTACTTCTATTATCTTTTTAAAAATAAGAAAAGGATTAGATTTTCGGAATCCAAACTTTTTTGGATCCGAAATTTTCAGATAAAAAATTCTAGGTATCCACATTTGTTTAGAGAAATAAGCTTTATGAAACCCAATAGATTGAACTCTATTCAAAGAACAATTTTTCTTCCAATGCCCACTGCTTTGAAACTTTGTGCAAAAAGGGGATTTAGAAGGAACAAAATAGTTTTTTTTTTGAAAACTAGTTTTTGGTGAGTATAACCTACTCTAGTAGTATTACCTTGAGGTTTAATTTGAGAATACATCTTGTCAAACTTTTCCTTCCCAGAGGTAAACTTTTCAAGGAGCTTCTTAAGAGAAAAAATTTCGGATTTTAGTCTAATGACTAAATTCCTATCCTCGGGAAATATTTCCTTAGAGTTAGGTTTTTCCTTAAAAAATTTCATTTTCAAAATAGCATTATTAAGATCTTTAGAAAGTTCTTCCTTATCAGAATTCTCTTTCTCAAGGTCTTTAGAAATTTTTTCTAAAATCTCTTCTTTATTCCAAAGATCTTTAGAAATATCTGAAATCTCTTTAGTAAGAATTTCCTCCCTAGTATTTTCCTTGTCTAACTTCTTAGAAATTTTACAATTTTTTTCTTCAAGTAATTTGGAAAATCTAGATACTTCTTCATATAATGGTTATTCATTTTCTGAGGATGAAGTATCTTCATTAGAAGTACTATTTCTGGAATATTAATTCTTATCAAGAGATAAATTTGTTAAAGCCTCGGTAGAGCGTACCTTGGCCATAATACATGTATGTGGAAAATAAGTATTAGCAATGAATCAGATATTCTTTTGAGCTGATGAATCATATTATGAAGATTCAATTTCTAAAGAGTCCCCACAGCTAGCACTCCAAGTAGTATTAGCTTTCAGACTTTTCTTGGCTTTAGCTTTGTAGAACTTCTTCCTATTCCTTTCAGAATTTCTTTCATTCTTTTCTTTCCTTTTCAACAAGGGGCAATCAGGTCTGATGTGGCATGTTCTTTTACATTCATAACATGTTACTTCTCCATATTTATTTTCTTTGTAGTATTTATTCTTATACTTATTCTGAAAATTATTCTGAGCAACAATCTTGTTCATTCTTTGATCAAGATTAGCTAACTCATTTTCTGACTTTTCTATGTCACTAGAATCTCTCTGAATAACAACTTTCTTAGACTTCGATCTAGTTATTCTTTATGGGGTATTGGCTTTCATGTGTTTAGAAGTGGTTGTAAAAGCAACTCCTCCATTTCCATTATTCTTCTTGATATTGTCATCATCTCTCTTCATTCTCATTTCATGCTGAAGAAGAGTTCCAAACAACTCATCTAAGAAGATTTGAGTGACTTTCCTACTTTCATCAATGGTTGTCCTCTTAGACTCCCACTAATTTGGCATAATGTTGATGATCTTTTCTAAAATAGCCTCATCATTTAAAGCTTTTTCTCTCATGGATTTTAGACTGTTCACAATTGTCATAAACCTCTGTTGAACTTTGCAAATGGGTTCACCATAAGGAAAATTGAAACCATGATACTAAGCTCTCAACATACCTCTTCTTGTCTCAATTACTTTGGAGGTTCCAAAGTGAGTAACTTCGAGTTTCTTCCAAATAGAATTATCTGCTTCACAAGATGAAATTTGGCTATATAGGTTTCTTTTCATTGAATAGAGTAGAGTATTGCGTACCTTATAATTCAATTGATAATCATGCTTCTCTTGATTTGTAAAGGTACTCACTTCCTTGTCAGGAATTTGATATCCACCAATAAGCATAATGAAATATTCAACACCAGTGTTGATAATGAACGTCTTCATTCGATATCTCCAATATTCATAGTCATTCCCACCAAAAATAGGTGGTCTTGTAGGGTTTAGGTTATCAATAGAACCAATGTTGATTCCTTCCATTCTTAAAATAACCTTTGGCACACAAACTTGTTAGCAACAAGAGTTCATAATGAAAGAAAATATATGAATCCAAAAATTTATATGACTCTGGAAAATTGACTCTGAAAATTATATGCAACAAAAATACAGAATTTTAGTAAATGTAAGAAAAAGATAAATCCAAACTTTATGAGTCTGAAAAAGCGAATCTGAAAAAATTAATCCGAGAAGGAATGAAAAAAAAATCTCTTCTGAATTTAATCGTGAGATTAAATTAGATTGAACTAACCCTTGGGGTTTGAGTTACCTTCCCTCTGATACCAATTATAGGATCGAAATAATGATGTAGATGCTCAATATATAAGAGGGGGGTGAATTGTATACTTTAAAAAAATTCCTTAATCAAGGAAATATCTAAGTTTAAAAAAGTTAAACTAAGCAAATTCACAACTCCTCTAACACCAAATGAAACTGGTTCTGGAAATATGGTTCCAAAAATTGAAACTTAATCAAAGTTTAAAAAATGAGATTCTACCTTAAAGTGTATAGAATCTAAATGAATCAGAGTACAAGTGTAAGGAAATATATGAAGGTTATACTTTCCTTACAATACACAATGCAATGGAAAAACAAGTAGTAAAACTACAAGTAACAAACAAAGATTCTTTTAACCCAAAGATAAGGGTATCCAACAACCTTGGATAAAGGTCCCTTGGTTTATACTTTCAAGCAAGTCCATCTTACCCACACCAGGGTAAGCCCTTGATATGAAGATCGGTGTCTTTGTCTTCCTATCCCCGCAAGCCCTCAACTTCAAGGTAGTTAGAACCTCTGTCTTCCTCAGCAAGGAAGCCCTCGAACTTCAAGGTAGTTGGAACCTCTGTCTTCCTATCCCCGGAAGCCCTCGAATGTAATCACCAACATTCAGAGTCGCACGAAGCAATCAGAACGAGCGGTTCAGTACGCACAAAGCATGAAAATCTTTTCTCTATAGAAATCAACTTAACAGTGTCTGGTCTCTAGAGTGATCAACTTCTATATGGAGCTTTTCAAATATGCTCCTATTTATAGGCTCGGTTGGAATGGTTTGCTCCCTCCTTCAATGGTCATATTTTCCTTGAATTTCGAAGGGACCTGTACACGTGTCACTAAACCAACGGTTTGTTAGAAACAGAATGGACGACATAATTTTATAAAAAAACATGTGTAATTGTAGGCACGACATCGTTTTATAATGAAATGAGTGAAATCATAAGCAAAACTGAAATTTGGAATGTACTCAAAATATAATTCGGAGTCTATAAAAAGATGTTCGGATTTTGTTTTATAGGAATTTGGAACCTGAATTCTGTAGAAGTCCGGAGTATGAATTTATAAGGAAATTCGGAGTCTGGTTTCACCAGAATTCAGAATCTGAACTTATAGTGTTTGGAATCAAACTAATAAAAGTTTGGAGTCGAACTAATAAAATTTCAGAGTTGAACTAATGAAATTTCGGAGTCGAACTAATAAAATTTCAGAGTCGAACTAATAAAAGTTTGGAGTCGAACTAATAAAAGTTTGGAGTCGAACTAATAAAAGTTCGGAGTCGAACTGATAAAAGTTCGGAGTCCAGAATTTGGAGTTGAACTTTATTAGAGTTCGTATCCAGAATTCGGAGTGGATTTTTATTAGAGTTCATATCCAGAATTCGGAGTGGAACTTTATTAGAGTTCGTATCCAGAATTCGGAGTAGAACTTTATTAGAGTTCGTATCCAGAATTCAGATCCTAAAATAGAATGCTTCATATCTAATCATTATATGATTCTGAGGTTTTGATATGAATCTGATTTTTACATTTAAAAAAAATATTGAAATGTGAAAGGAAATCTAGGTTAGGGTAAATTTCCTTAAGGAAGTAAATTTTCCTTATAGAAGTAAAATGTAGATTTGCTTAAGTATAAGGTGTTTGTAATTTTCAAAACAAGAATGAATGAAAAATTCATAAGTAAAACCTTATTGACACAACAGATTTCAGAAACTACTCTACCCATACCCATCAGATGGGGTTTTTAAAGGATGTATTTCATAGTTTCCTTGTACTTTCCTGTTTTCAATTCATCTTTTGTTGGGTTTTTATTCTGTCCCATTTGACTTACAATTTATAATTTTACTCAGTGGTTCTTTAGTGGCATGATATTTACCTTTCTAGATTTGGGATGTGGTTGTGTGTGCGTGCGTATAGATACTCAGAAAAATGCCTCCCACTTTTAGGTTGACACCTTCGGTGCTAGTTTCCAACCCCTGGCTTTCGGGAGGCGGGCTTAGGGGATGTCACAACACATGCACTGGGGGATGGGTCATAACAAAGTGGTATCAAAGGTGGTCAGTTCTACCTCAAAGACTAGGAGTCTTTTTTTTGTGACATAATGTTAAATGTTTTGAGTTCAACTTTTAGATTCAGAGAGTCCAGTTTTGGTGTGGGGGTCGACATATCCATACACCAAGAACATGATTTTTTATTTTTTGGATCTATAAATAAAAACACTAGTTGCATGAATCATATAGGAATTGTGTGTTTCCTCATGATCTTCTTGAATTATAGTCAGCTCACCAGGTATAATATATTTATCATGGTACATCTTGATCTCTTTTAGGAAGCCTCCACGCATACATCCAGTTAGGATTCTGATGCATGACTGTGAGGACATCTCACCTAGTAATGAGGCATCGGTTCAGGGACCCGTGCTAGAGATGTCCCCGCCAGGTGGAGCACTAGTGTTACCACTACCCATTGATTGGTAGTTACTACTGGAATTGCTGGTAGAGGACACATGCAGGCTCAGTGCCTTGATTGAGTTCTAGAGATAGAGACCTCCCAGGTTTAGGGGAGAGATAGATCCTCAGGTCACTGAGGATTGGTTGGAGGTAGTTACGTGGGTCTTTTTCTTAGTGAGTACGACACTCAACCAGATGGCGATCTTAGTCGTGATACTTCTTCAAGGTTTGGTAGAGAGATGTTGAATCCTGATGATTCAGACTCATTATGAGGTGACCCTCTCTTTGGATGACTTAGAATAACTTTTCTAGGAGGATTTCTTTCTCATAACCTTGCATTCGGTGTGCATACAAGAGCTGCTTCACCTATAGCAAAGCAGCATGTCAGTGGCTGAGTACTATGTGAGGATTACATACCTCTCTCGATACTCCACATACATGATTCGAGACCCTTTCTTCAGGTCTCGGACCTTTGATAAGGGACTCATATGGGAGATTAGGGCATCCATGGTGTCTCTCAGCATCCCCACTTAGGTTGGGGTTCTGAAGAGAACCCTTATTGTGGAGAGCTTCCTATCAGAGCAGGCACCGACATCTGAAGCCACCAGCATACATTAGGTGGCAGAGTCTTAAATAGTGAGCAATATTCAGAAGACATGGGGACCCAAGCGGGTCAGATCTTTCAGGGGATGACCCCAAGACTTGGGGTTGATAGTGCAGGACTCCCAGGGTAGAGGGAGTCAGCAGGGAATCAGTATATGCTTCATGTGCGGTGGGAAGGGACGCATGGCTCATGACTACCCGACCCACTACACATACAATCAGTATATGGTTGAAGGACCTCCAAGTCATAGGCAAAGGTTCAAATGAGGAGGTCCCTAGGGAAGAATACGTGGTAGGGGAGCAGGCCGAGAGGCAAGCGGTGGATGACGGTTTGATGTGCTACCACCACCACCTTTAGGTGGTCCACCACTGGCTTAGAGAGTCTGTGGATAGGGGCGAGTCCATCTTTAGGTGATGGAGGCCTATGACCACGGCACTCCAGAGATGATTAGAGGTATGATATATATCTTCTCCACCTTAGTTTCAGTTCTTATAGACATAGGTTTCAGTCACTCTATCCTTTCCACGGACCTCGTTTGGGGCTCTAAAGTTCAGGTGGAACCATTGGATCGGTCCTAACGATTAGAGACTTCTACGAGAGGGGATTAAATGATTACACACTAGTGATGGAAGTGTGAAATTACTCTAGGATGGGAGATCATTTTTTGGGATCTCCTAGTAGTGGCGTCGAGGCCTTACAACGTCATCTTGGGTATGGATTGGTTATCTACTATCCATGCTAAAATCGACTGTATTAAGCATAATGTACATTGTGTCCATAAGGATAGGACTAGTTTTTCCTTCATCGATGCGAAGGGAACTTTTTTAGCACGGGACAGACTTTCTTGGAGGAGGGTGCAGCCGTTCACTCACCAATTAGCTAGCCTCACCCTTGGTGCGATGGACGATAGGAGTCCAAGAATTCCTATAGTGGTGGACGAGTATGAGGATGTCTTTCCTAAGCATGTTCTGGGACTAAATTCTCACAAGGAGGTAGACTTCAGCATCGACTAGTACCATGGGACGGCATTGATATCTACACTGGAATATCATATGGCTCCCATAGAGCTTTCGTGAATTGAGATTATAGTTGGAGGACTTTCTAGAGAAGGGCTTCATGAGGCCCAATGTTTCACCATGGGCAGCCCCAGTGTTATTTTACAAGAAGGAAGACGAGATCTTGAGGCTATGTGTGGACTTCTGGTGCCTAAACCAGGCGACCGTGAAGAACAAATATCCACTATTGAGGATTGATGACCTCTTCGACCAGCTTAATGGAGTGAGTTGGTTCTCGAAGGTCGACCTCTGATCAAGCTATCATTAGCTTCGGGTATAGGATGAGGACATAATGAAGAAAACCTTTAGATTCAGGTATGGCCAATATGAGTTTTTTGTGATGCCTTTCGGCATGACCAATGCCTCATCAGTTTTTATGGGACTCATGAACAGGATCTTATAGCCTTACCTCAATCATTTTGTGGTGGTCTTCATTAATGAAATCTTGGTGTGGTAGGCATCAGAGGAGGATCACGCTACACACCTGTAGATGGTACTGGATACACTCTTAGAGAACCATATTTACGGTAAGCTCTCGAAGTGATAGTTCTAGATTCTTGAGGTCCACTTTTTGGGACACGTCGTCTTAGAGGATGGAGTTGTATTGGATCTAATGAAGATAGAGGTAGTGCTTGCTTGAGAACAACCTAGGTGCGTTACTGAGGTGTGAAGTTTCTTGGGGTTGGATGGATATTACCGAAGGTTCATTCCCAACTTTTCCAGAGGAGAATCACCCTTATCATCTTTGATAAAGAATTTACAACCCTTAAAGTGGATGGATAACTGCCAAAAAAGTTTCTAGGAGCTGAGGTGGAGACTGAAAAGTGCCCCCATATTGAGACTACTAGAAGAGGGCATTGGGTATGTAGTCTTCTGCGCCACATCAGGGACAGGACTAGGTTGTTTCATGATGTAGGAGAGACTAGTGATCACCTAAGGCTCACAGAAGTTGAGGCATCATGAGAATAATTATGTGACCCATAACCTAGAGTTAATAGCAGTGGTCTTTTCCTTGAAGATGTGGCAGCACTAATTGATGGTTTAACAGTTTACCGTCTACTCCGACCACAAGATTCTCAGGTATATCTTCTCACAGAAGGACCTGAAATTGAGACAGCGGTGATGGATGGAGTTATTCTAGGACTATGACTTTGAGATAGTCTATACTCCTAGTAAGGGTAACATGGTGGAAGACACGCTCAGTAGGAGATCTGGTCTACAACTGCTGAGTGAAGCAAAGTTGTATTTAGCTGCGATGCAAATATCCTTTGTAGATAATGATGGATCAGCTTACCTTCAGTTAATGACTATCACTCCCAAAATATTATAGTGAGTTTGGTAGGAACAGCTTGTGGATGTTTACTGCAAGGCCCGACGTGCTCAGTTATCCTCAGGACATGATCCTGATGAATTTTTGATGGGTGGGGAGAACATCATCCTTTTCAGAGGATGCACCATAGTACCAGTGATATTGCGGGAGGATGTGTTGAGGGAGTTCCATACATCCCCTTTGGTTGTACATCCTTGTGTGGTGAAGATGTACCAAGACCTCCAAAGTAAGTACTAGTGGCCCGGGATGAAGAGAGCAGTGGCAGAGCTCATTTCACAATGCCTCACTTGTCAGCAAGTGAAGGTTGAGAATCATGTTTCATTAGGCTTGGCCCAACCACTTGAGGTACTAGAGAGGAAATGGGATGGTATCTCGATGTAATTCGTGACGGAGTTACCACGCACGTCCAGGGGCCACGATTCTATCTGGGTGATCATTGACCTACTCATCAATTTGGTTCACTTCCTACCCATCTGGGAGTAGGGATCTGTAGAGATATTGGGATGCCTCAACGTCAAGGAGATAGTGCGGCTACATGTGGTGCCTTCAATGATCATCTCAGACCATGATGATCACTTTACATTCCATTTATGGAATGGATTTTATGAGGCATTTGGGACCCAGCTACACTTGAACACATACTTTCACCCTCAAACAGATGGTCATATGGAGCGGACCATACAGACCTTAGAGTACATGCTTCATGCTTGCATCCTTCATTTTAGTCGTAGTTGGGAGGACCACCTGCCACTATTCAAGTTTTCATACAACAATATATATCACTCCACCATTTTCATGGCACCATTTGACACCTTGTACAGGAAGTCTTACAAATCACCTCTATGCTAGACAGACCCATGGGAGTCAGCACTCATGGGTCCAAAGTTGGTATGGGATACCACTGAGAAAGTGCAGATCATCCAAGAGTATATGAGGACTGTACAGAGTATACATAAATCATATGTTGATAGGATATGGAGACCCTTGTGGTTTAAGGAGGGAGACTGTGTGTTCCTTAGGGTCTCACCCTAATGGGGTTTGTAGAGATTTTTCCGGAGCGGCAAGTTATCTTTGAGGTTCATCAGACCTTTTCAGATTCTTAGTAGGGTTGACGAGGTATCATACTACCTAGATCTTCCCCCACAGATGAACCGAGTGCACAATTTTTTTCATGTGTCGTATTTGAGGAGGTATGTGCATGATCCATCACACTTCATCGACTAGGGCGAGCTGGACATTGACGATGGGGTGACGTTTGCGGAGTTCCCGGTGGAGATATAGGATCAATAGGAGAGATTCCTTCATGGATGGTCAATTACTATTGTGAATGTTCGGTGGAAGCATGGGAATCTCCATGAGAGCACATGGGATCGGGAGGCTCAAATTCTTTCTCAGTACCCCCATTTGTTTGTTTAGCCTTATTTTGGCTTACGAGGATGTGAATCCCAAAAAGGGGGCAGTAATGTAATGTCCCATAAATTCCATGTAATTTTTTTAAAATTATATTGAATTATTTTGAGACCATACTCTTTAACGGCACCTAATTTTAAGGCCCAGTGATCCCTGAATAGAATTTTGAACTTTTTTTAAGTTCATTTAATTAAACATGCAAGCGTGTTTTTATAAATTTTAAACTGGTACTTTGATCAAAAATACAAGGGCACCGTTGAACTTATAATGGAAGAGTTCATCTAGAATGGACTTAACTTTTACCAGTTAAGTTCAACTAGAAAAGATGGTTTTCAGACTTTTCAGAAAAAAGTAACTTAAAAAGTTATTTTATTTTTTTTCCCAACCGTTGGGTGGTGGCACGAAAATGTTGCGGTGCAGTGAAAAAATGGAGACAATTCACATTAAATGAAGCAAATTAATAACTCATAAATGTGCATCATAATGATGCTTTAAATGTAGCATAACAGATATGTTGTTTCATAAATGAAACAGTGTAACGACACAGCGTAACAGAAACATTGTGACGTGTTTTCTTTTAATGGGTTAACACGTTGCAGAAAGGAGGATCAATTGGTGGAATTATTTGGATGAACCTATGGAGAGAATTATCTCCAATGATGAATGATGAACACCGGAGAATTTCCAGTGACTTCAACGCACCTCGAAAATAGAAATGGAAAGTGAAAAATTCCAACAAAACTTGAACTCCTGTGGATGGACCGCTTCAATGACAAACACCTTTGAGGTAGGGGTTTGTTTTTTTTAAGTTTCCTTGTTCTTTATTCTAAAATACAAATGCAGATCAACCCATGAATAGGTTGATCCACATATCACTCATTATTACGAGAGGGAACTTTTCTTGGGGTTTTGGGCTGGGATTGTTTTGATTAATTGGGATAGAACTTCAATTATATATCTCATGTTTCTAAACCTCTAATGTAGAGGGTGTGGGCTGACACGAAAAAGTCCCAATCCCCTCCACCTTGTGAATTTTTGTGCGTTCTTTGTAAATACATATTTGAAGTGGTGGAAAGGAGGATTCGAGACCATCATAAAGAATATGGTATCCCTAGGAGGTCGTAGGTGCAAGCAGCGCGAAGAAAAGACCACCGAAGCGGACCCGGTGGTCCATGAAAGAACCCACCGACAATCTCTGGTGGTGGATCGTGGCAGCAGCCATGGGAGGGTGGAAAAATTCCATCACAATGTGCCAGAAGAATCACCCTGATGGCACACCATAAAAAGAGTTGTGGCTGGTTCGGGCCACAGTGGTATAGCAGGAGCTGTCGGCCTCTATGTCGGCGGCTGGCGGCGAGCGGATGCGGCCACCCGGCCGCATCGGTGCACCACGAATGTGGAACTGCGTTGCGTCGCACGCAGCAAGGCCGCGATCAACCAACTGTGATGGAGGAGGTAGCCCCACGTATGACCCCCATGGTAGGGGCGGACGTGACTTCCAGTTGCATCCCGTCCAGGTAAGGGTCGGTCTACCTATAGCGGACCGGGCAGGGCACGGGCCGAACCTACCCTAGTGAGCCAGACACATCCCAGCGGGATGAACCCACCCCATCAAGATGGTCTAGACCCAAGTCGGGCTGGATCCGAGTCAGGTCGGAGGACCCAGGTCGGGTCGGTGGACCACGATCCGGGTCGGACCAAACCCAATTGGCCCCTCTTTGAAAAAATGTCAATATCTTTCAAACTGGACATTTTATTGACGAGACATTTACAGCGTTGGAAGCCTGACGATGAAGAAGATATTATGGAATATTCTGTGGAGGATTTCATAGAATTTGAAATATAAAGAATGGATTAAGGAGAGGTTTTCTCGGAATCAAATACACTACGCGTGGAAACCTTGTGGTTGGTTGAGAACTGAAGACTGCTGACAAGAGACCCTATGTGGATCAGCTATGATGGCCTAGAAGGAAGCGGCTCTATGTGACCCAGTTGGCCCATGGTGGGGAGTAGCTCTGAGTGACCCAACAGACCCATGGTACTTGACAGGACGAGTACCTCAGTATGGCCAAGGTGGGAAGTGGCTGTGTTTGACCCAGCATGCCCACAGTGAGAAGTGACTCTGTTTGACCCAGCATACCCACGGTACTCATCGGGGATGAGTACAATAGCAGTCCAAGGCTAGTGGGAAGCGGATCTTTGTGACCTGACTAGCCCACTGCACTCATTGAGGAGGAGTTCTCCAGCAGCCCAAGGTATTCTGTGAAATGACTGATAGTCTTACTTTCCTACTATAGATTATACCTCATGTGAGTTGTCTTGCCTCGTGGTTTTCTTTGTGGATTTATTTATGGTCTTTCCTTGTTGGTTTAGGGTCCCCACTTAGTATATTATTACTCACCCCTGCATGGGATTCACCCGCACTTGTTGTGTCTAGTGCATATGACAGTTGCCTTGACGAAGGACTTGGTGGCCTAGGACCCAATGGTTCCTAGTGAGACTAATAAGGTGAGGCATACTTCTACGGATTCTAGTGGCTACTCTACCATTACCCATCATGTGGGGTTTTCAGCGGATAGCTTTTAGATTTTCCTTGTACTTTCATGTTTTCAGTTTATCTTTTGTTGGGTTTGTATTCTAGCCCATTTGACCTACAGTTTATACTTTTAATCAGTTGTTGTTTAGTGGCATGCTTGTTTAACTTTCTAGATTTGAGATGTGGTTGTGTGTGTTCATATAGGTACTCAGGAAAATGCCTCCCACTTGCAGGTTGACACCTTCAGCACTAGTTTCCAACCCTTGGCCTTCAGAAAGTGGGCTTGGCGATGTCATAGCATAGGCCATAGGGGACGAGTCATGACATTTTAAACTTTTTATGAATAAATAATAACATTCCCGAAACATTAAAAAAACAAGGATATGGAGTATAAAGAATTTAAAATAAAATTTTAAAGGAAAGTCCCTTAAGAATTAGGTGACTTTGAATCAAAATAAAATTGAAGGAGAGAACATGAACATGATTATAAAACAATTTAATTTTAGTAAATGAATGATAAAATACATCCATATTTAATTATATACACCAAATAAAATAAAACATGTGCTGAAAATGTCATGAGTCTCAAAAGAAGTAATTTGAGATGAGAGATCCCTTGCCTTAAAAATTGTATAGCATAGTATGTTCTCTAGATCCTGAATAATAAAATTATATTAATTATTTACTTGTTTAATAACCTTTTAATATTCATTTCATTATCATTATACCTTCTTTCATTTATAACCGTGTTTTATCTAATTATTTAATCTGCTAAGTTTACGTCGGATTTTTTTAGGACATTTAGTTCATAATCCCAAAACAGATTTAGTAGGTTGATAGTGGTCAAAGGGGGCATTGTTTCATCATCACAAGAATATTAATCATGAAAAAAAATTATACATTAAGTACAATTTTAAAACTAGAATTTAAAGGATGAAATAAAAAATGAAATCTTTCATATCATGAAGACAGTAGTCCACATGTACACACGGGCAACGTTTCAACTTTTCTACAGGGTGGAAAATAAATAAATAAGATAACATATTATTTTTACAAAAATAATAAATATTTTATAAATTTAATATTTATTCATTAATTCCATCATTATTCCTATACTTGTAATGAGGATGTGCAAAACAAATCTCGTCACTACGTGGAGGTGGTAGTCCATATATAAGCATGTTCGATGTTATTGTTTTCTAATGAATTGTAGGGAAAGCAGGTAAGTAATATATTATATTTATAAAATCAAAATTATTTCCTAAATATAATATATGTTCATTTTTTCATCATTTTACTATCCATGTGATCTATTGATAAAAAATGAAATACATCACTTCGTGGATGTGGTAGTCCATACGTACGCATGAGCGATGATTAAATTTCATATACAATAAAAAATGAGAAGAAAAAGGATTACACCATAATAATAATAAAATTTAAATTTATTTATTTTATTTATTTTATTTATTTTATTATTTCATCATGATTAAGGAATATTTTATTGAGTTATAATAATAAATAAATTTATAAACACTCAGTTAAGAGGTATACCTCTTCTTTGGGAAACATCTTTTGGCTTACACCTTAAGCATTCTAGGTTTGTTCATTTGGTGAGACCTAGGACACTAGGACATGGGGGATTTTGGGGAGAGATTTTTACTAATATTATCTGAACTAGATTGCTAAAAATTTATGATGATGGGATGAGAGGATTTTCCCTTTTATAAGTGTGGGGAGTGGAACACTTGTAATTATTCAATGTTTTAAAATAATAGTAAGACACTCTCATAGTCAAGTGTCACTTAAATAATTTAGATTCGAATACGAGGTGATAAGGTTTGAAACCCCCTCATCCAATAAAAATTAAGATAATATTTTGTGACCTTATCATTTAGTTATTATCTTAATTAACATGTTTTACCCTTTTTTGTGACACATTTTTACCATGGTTACTATGCATAATGATCAAAAAATAAAATTGAGCTCATTAATAAATTTGAACCGTGTGATTAAAAATATATAATCCATTTTAAAATATCTAATTTATATAAGTGTCATAAATTACATTTAATATAAGTGCATAAAATGCAATGAAAAATAGTTTTTTATAAATTTGTGTGTTTAAGTATAAAAATGAACTTATAAAAAATAAAATATAATGTTGATTCTTATGGAATTATTTAGATTATATTTAATAAAATAGATATTATGTTACTTTAAAACCTAATTCATAATATAATGGTACTTTAAAATTATTTTATGAAAATAAAAAATTGAAAAAGTTTACAAAAACTTGAATTTTTAACAATTCAACCAAAAGTCAATATTTTCATAAAAATCCTAAAAATTCACTATAATGAAAATTTGATATTATAATAGAAAAAATGAAGCCCATTTTATAAAATTAAATTTATAAAATTTTGAAATTTATCTTTTAAATAAAACCATGTAGTTCATGAAAAAATAATTTAGTTAAATAAAATTATTGCTTTTTTTCTGAAAACTTTTATAAAATTATTTATAAAACTATGATGATTATGAATCCATAAAATTAATACTTAAAAATAATAAGATTGATTTATTTTCAAGATTACATGGGTTTTCACAGAATTATTATCTCCTAGAATCCCTTTCCATATTCATAATCCTCTATTCATTAAAAGTTATCATAAGTCCTCCATTTTTTAAAAGATCTTTCAAGAGAAAACACAAACTCTTAATGTGAGTACTATACACTCCCTAAATTTAACTTCTAGATATTTCTCATCCACCCTTCTTAAAACCTATTCTAATCATATGAATATAATTAAATTAGTATCATTAATATACATAAATGTTATTATATTAATGGTAAAATCATTATTTATTCCCCTCACATCCATTATAAAAATGAAAATGGTGTTCATACGTATGTGTGGACTGCTACCTCCATGAATGATGTGTTCTATTTTTCATAACTTCCCTACATTTATGGTTCAAAGTGGGTATTTAATAAACAAATAATATATTTATAACATTTTTATTATTCTAAAAATATAATCCATTTTATACCTTTATCTAGTTCAATGAAAAATGAAAAATGAAAATTTTTAATGTGTATACATGTGGACTACCGCCACCATAGAGAATAAATAGAGAATAAATATTATTTTATTATGAAAATATTTTTTTATTATATAATTGTTTTGTTAACATTTAACTCATTATTAACATAACAACATTTTTTCATAAAAAAGTATGAAAACAAGATTGTCATTGATTCCGTCTTCACGAATCGTGACTAAAATTATCATGGAATGGAATTCAAGATTTATAAATAATTATAAGTAATTTATTATATTACCATATATAATCTAGGAATTATTAACTTGGTATCAAATAATAGGGATATAGATTGATATTTTAAATCATTTGTGAAACAACCAAAAACGTTAACATATAATGATGAAAATAAACTATAAATAACTAATAAACATATAATAAATTATTATAACCAAAGATTAAGGGATAATAGATATGAATAAGGTTTTAAAATTAGTTATTAAGAAACTTATTTTTGTTATAACAGATGTTAAATCACTTCCATGAAAATCAAGAATTAAGGTAAGGGTTTCCTCATCACAATTTCACTTCATTGAGATATGATTTGTATTCACCAATTATTTTATTTTATGGTTTATATAATACCCATTGATTTACATTAATATACTTATCATGAAATTCAATTGATTCCAAAATATATTTTATGTTCTAACTTTTATGGGTTTTTTATTTCAAATATAATGAAGTTTTAAGGGTTTCTTTCCAAGAACATTTCCAAATCAATATTTTTATAAATAAATTTCCATATAGGGAAAAATTATGAAAATTTTATCTCTAAAACCCAATACATTTTCTTATTAGCTGGTTATTATTTTTATTTTACATGTAATCTCTCAATTTCATTTCCCTAGGTAAATAATTTACTTAATGTGTTGTTTTTAAGAGAAACCAACCTCACCTCTTATTTTTGGTTGGGAAATTTCTTTCTCTATATCCATATTCATTGGGTGATTTTATAGATATATTATTAATTTATTTTTCTACTATATATATTTTATGTAAAAAATATTGAATAAAATGTTTTAACATTTTCTATTTTTTTAAACAATTATCCTTTTTAAAAAAATTTATGTAGACACATTCTTTCACCGTTATGAGAATTAATTTTTACAAAGATTCCTTTTCTTGTTTAATAAAAATACAAATGATTTTGATTCTTAATGATTTTTAAAATAAAATTAAATATTGTTATAGTTTTCAAAATAAAAATTTTTATTTTAAAAATAAATTCTTTATTTTTAAATAGATTTTAAATTATTTTTATTTAAAGAAATAGGTCTTCAGTGTTTTTATGACTTCTCAAAGAATTTTTTTGAAAGCATTTTTATTTTATAAAATTTTTTTCTGAAAATAATTTTTCTTGGTTTAAAGGTTAATTTTTAAACTATTTTTATCGATATCAAAAAAAATTAAAATAAAACATTTTTATAAAGATTTCAATAATTTTAAAAAAATTATATTTCTTTTTTTTTAAAGTTAATTATCCAATAATATTAAAACAAGTGTTTTTCATCTCTGTCATCATACTTTGATATTAGTTTTATTAAACTTGGGATATTTTCTTGGGATATCATCCAACTCCTTCCTTTGTATGGATTATGAAATATTTTATGAATTTCTCCATGAAACTTATCTCTTTTCCATGGGTTAATTAAGTGATGTTTGAAATATGAATGTTTTCATGTTCTCTTAGCACACATCTGCATGGATGGTTATTATTTGATGGGTGGGGGTCTTATAAATCCCTCAAATACATTGGTTGAAGTTAAATATCTTTTGATATCATAAATGGTGTGTGGGTAGTAGCCTAATCCCAAGAGATTATAGAGGTTGTTAGCCTAATCCCAAGCCTTAGAAGGTTTATTGGTAGGTAACTCAAGCTTAAAAGGGTATACGGGTTTTTATCCCAATACCAAGAGGGTATATGGGTTATTATCCCAAGACCAAGATTGTATATAGGTTGTTATACCAATCCAAGAGGGTATACAGGTTATTAACTCAATCCCAAGAGTGTATATAGATTCTTATCCCAAGCCCAAGAGGTAATATGGTTTGTTAGACCTTTCCCAAGAGGGTATACAAGTTGTTAGCCTAATACCAAGAGGGTACATAGGTTTTTATCTCAAGCTCGAGAGGGTATATAGGTAGTTATATCAAGACCAATATGTTATGTGAATCAGGTAGTGATACATGTCCATTATATTTATGGGAATGGGGAGTGAACACAATCCATTACGGTACACTATCAAATATATGATGATGGTCTTAGTAGTGATCCTTGACAAAGGAAATGATTTTTTATTCTTATGTTTGTGCAATTTATCTTTGTTATTCTATGTTTTGAGGGAATGTTACATTTTTATGTCATATTACTATGATTATTCTTCATGAATCATGTTTATTATCTCATGATTCCACACTATTTTCCCATAGTACATGTTTTTTCATTTTTGACTACATATACTTCTATCATGACATATGGAAAAAAATTGTTCCATGTTATTTAAAAAATATATTTCTCCCATGGTCATGTTTTCTCATATGCATATGATATAACCCTTTCAAGAATGTTGGTGAGTTTTTCACTTACTGAGCATTTGATCTCACCCATTTCTGGTGTTTTCCATTCCACAAGTTTTGAAGATGGGTATAACATAGGATATGTATAGAAGAGGATATACTATGGTAAAATTATAGATAAATTTTCACAAGTGTTGTAAAATAATTTTTTTATGTAGTTAGTATTCAAATACACTAATCCTAAAGGTTCTCAATATTGTGTGATTTTGTTTTGATATGTAATATTAATGTGAAATATATGAAAGTTTTTATTAGGTCATCTCACATGGTATTAAATCCAGTTTATAAAGAATTTTTTTTAGTACTAGACCCAATAGTGTAGGTATGGGGAGCCTAATTTGGTATCAAAGTAGGTTTTAGTTTTTGTTGGGGATTATTTTAGTTATTTTAGGGATTAGGATAATAGAAATTTAGTAAAAACCCTAGGGATAAGTCTAAGTATAGAACAACATCCAGAATTTTTGGTGAATTATAGATTGTTTATTTTACTATAAATAATTTCCTTTTCAAGATAAAAATAAGTGTATATAGGCTCTAGTATAGATACGCATAGGGGTAATAACCCTGAAATGTCAGGTTGGGTTTTAACTCGATCTTCACCCAGTTCATAGTAAAAGGGCCTAACTATACAACTAGTTTGAGACTCTTGTGGGATATTATTTGGTTTATTCACATGCTCTTTACTAACCATTATAAAATTTTTAAATATAATTTGAGGATATAATATATAACTAGTTGGGTTAGACTACCTGATAGGAATATGACCATGGACATCATAGGTTAAACTAAAGGAGTTATAAGTTGATCTAATTATATCATAGTTGAACCAAAATTATCATTGGTTGAAATGAAGGTTTTGTGGGATAAAACATCATAATATTGAGTTTCATATTCATATGACCATTTACTTGTATTTTATTATATATTACCATAACCATTTTTTTAGTATTTGTTCAATTACAGGATCATAAAAAGAAAAACTATGAAAGGTATGCCTCTAGAAACTCCTAAGTCTTATAACCAACTAAGTACATTTAGAAAAAATGGTTGTCAAAAATAAAATGTAAAAATATTAATATTATTAAGGGATATATAATTTTTCTAGTCTTACCTAGGATAGATAGGTCGATATCCTATTAAAAATAGTATCTTTAGTAACGTCAGTATTATGGATACCCTTAGATATTATCATTAGTGAGTGGTAAATAATATTTTAAGTAATAAATTTATTTAATGGGGTATAATATACTTACTATATATTTTAGTATATATTTTTATTTAATTAAATTCTATGTTGAATAGCTTCCTTCACACATAAAATTGAACCAAAATGAATAATAATACATTTTATTAAGATCAAATTACAAGTATTAAATGTGACCATTGTAATATTTTTGCTGATTTGGAATTTATAAATACAGTTAATCTATTTTAAAATTTATATAGAAATAAAAATAAAGGGTCATTTTTAATATCAATTCATTGATAAAATTTAACTACTATAGTTAAATAACTAATAAGAACATTTTATTCTTAAAAATGTTTTTTCCAAAACACTAACTTTTTACGTGTTATGTATTTTTATTATAAAAAACTAAATATATTATCGTTTAATGATGATAAAATATATTTTTTATATAAATAATAAATTATCACGAATTTAATTAGTAATTAATAGGAAATAATAATAAAAATAATTAATATTTGGATAAAATATTATTTTCCAATAAAAACCCATTTTCATTATATTTTATGCTTCCATTTAAAAGTTAAATACATAAATTTTAGATTTTTAATTTTAAACAAATGAAATTCATTTTTTGATTCACTGTAAAAATATTAGATTAGTATGATTTTTTGGGGAATTTTCCAAATATATTGATTATTATATTATTTGTGAAAAATACTATTTTTAAAAATACTGTGAATTTTATAACATTATGAAGATATAAGAAATAATTAAAAAGCTATGAGACCTTATTCCTAATAAATTATTTATTTAATAATTAAAATTATATATTTAACATATTAGGTTTAATTTATAAACATGTGGTTAAGATTTTTCAACCTAAATAATATTTTTCTAAAAACTGTTTTTATGCGTTGAACATTTATTATTTTGAAATTAATTTTTATCACTTTTATAAATTTAATATTATGAAATTTTTTTCATATTTTGAATATTAATACTGAAATTATCTAATAAGATTTGTTTTTTAGTTATAAAAAAGTTACCAAGGGTAAAAAAATAGTTGTCGTCGTAAAAGTAAATTTTGGTAAAAGTTAAAACTAAAGAGAAAGGGACTAAATTTCCTCAAAATTATCTCAAAATGAGTGTATAATAGGTTTAATCAAAAACAACTCCTCCACTATCCATTATTTACCACTTCAGGATCCACTTTCTATATAAAAAGGACATGTCTTACACATTAAGTAATAGGAATTTATGAAGATGTCACTCCAGTCACTCATAAAAGGAGATCACATCTACCCACCTAAAACTAATCTATACCTTATAATTAATATTGAAACACTAACCATTTTACATATCTTAAAATAATATTCCATATTCATAAGCATTCAATCACAATAATTTATTTTATGTCCTCTATTTTCAAAGGATCATTCAAGAGAAAACACAAACTATCAACGTGATTATTATCCACTCCCTAACTTTCCTTTATATATCTTTATCATCCACATTACTTAAAAAATATTTTAATAATATGAATATAATTACATAAGTAACATTATTATACTGAAATGTTATCATATTATTAGTACAACCACTATCTATTCCCCTCACATGCATTAGAAAAATGAAAACATCGTTCATGTGTATGTGCAGACAACCGCCTACATGAGTGACGTGTTATACTTTTCATAACCACCTTACATGGTTGGTTAAAAAAAATTATTTAATAAATAAATATTATATTTATAAAAAAAATTGAGATTATTAAAAATAAATCATTTAATACCTTTATCTCGTTCAATGGAAAATGAAATTGTCATCTGTTTTTGTGTGCAGACTACCACCTCCAAGGAACTATGGAATTATTTTTTCATCACAACCCTAAATAGAAAGTTTCAAGTATGTAATTAATTAATAAATATTATATTTTTATGTAAATTTTTTTGGTCTTGTAAGGTTTTATTAATTTTTAACTGATTACTAACATATAAACTTTTGTTCGTCAAAAATTACTGAAACAAACTCATCATTAATTTTATATTCACGAATCGTGAATGAAGTTATCATTGAATGTGATTATATATTTATAAATAATTATAAATAATAAATTATAGTAACTTAAATAATCTAGGAATTATGAATTTGGTATCAAAGAATGGGGATCGACATTGAATTTTTAAAGCATGCGTGAAACAGCCAAAATCGCTAACATCTGATGATGAAAATAAACTATAAAAAACTGATAAATATATATTAAATGATTATAACTAGAGAGTAAAAATATTTATAGATATTAATAAGGTTCTTAAATTAGTTATTAATTTGATTATTCTTATTATAAAATAATGTTTTTTAAAAGTTAAAAATTAAGGTAAGGGTTTCTTCATCTCAATTCTTCTTCATTAAGATATAATTCGTATTCACAAATTATTTTATCTTATGGTGTATATACTATCCATGGATGTATTTTAATATAATTATAATTAAATTAAATGGATTCACAAATAAATATTACATTTTACCTTTCATGTGTTTTTATTTGAAATCTAACAAAGTTGTAAGGGTTTCTTTGCAGACTCATTTTCAAATCGAGATTGTTAGGAATGAATTTCCATATGGGAGAAATTTTTATGGAGTTTTTCTATAAGACATGAAAAAAATATTCTACTCTATTTATTATTGAGGTTTTATATTTCCTCTCTAAATTTTATTTCCCTTGGTAAATAATTTACCCAATGTGACATTTATAAGAGAAATAGGCCCCGCCTCTTATTTTAGGTTAGGAATTTTCATCCTCTATGTTCATATTTATTGGATGAATTTATGGATGTACATTCCATAATAAATTAAGGTAATTTTATAATATATTAAATTTCTTTAATAAATATTTAAAATAATGTATTAAATTATTACACATGTTTCCTACTGATAAAATTATCCATTTTTTAATGTTTTTTATGTGAATGCATTTTTTCCCTCTGGAATTGGGGATGACCTAGTTGATTTAAGGTTCAAACATTCCAATCGGTTTCTAAGGGGTTTGTTTGTAGAACCGGAAACATCCAATGATTCCCTATTCATTTGGACCTACTTTCCAAAGGCAGGCGCACATTAGTTGTGGACCAATGAGGCCTAGTAATTTTCATTGGTCGAGAGGATGGGAGGTCAGACTCATCACACCTTTTTGAGGGGAATTATTGTCTACTCTGGGACTCTCTTTATAGATTTAAGTTATGTTCATGAATCCTTTATTAAATTACCAAGTATAAAATGATCTTTCCTTTAGATCTGACAATTAATGATTGATATGTTGAAAATTTATAGAATCTTTTATATGTATTTGAGGTTCTTCATCGATAGATAATCATCTGCATTTGTTAGATATTATTAGTCAATGGTATCCTTTAATACATTATATAAAAGTATCTTGGTCATTATGATAATCATTCTAGTTTTAAAGCCACTCAGCGGGGCACTTGAAGTTTATTTTCATTCAGAAGGACATATATTATTTCAGAGTTGGGATCACACTCGTAGATGGTCTACCTACGTATCCTTGTTTAGAGAAGGAATTAGAACCCACGTAGTTTGAGTAAGGGAGTATGAGGTTTATGTATGATTGATGGCTCAAAGAAAGATGTTATAATTATTTTTACACTATAAGATCATGTGAGTCATGCTTGGTGTGAGAAACAAGAGGTATTGGTAAAACCAGACAATTGTTCCATGAAAGATGCAATCATGAGAAATAATGTGGGGCTTATGTATGTATGACTGCCAAGATAAATGAAGATTAGGATTTACTTCAGGGAAGAAACCTGGAAACATGGTCCATAAAGGTATATGTACTTTATGGAGATTTGGATACTCTAACTTGGGGCTTACCCCTGAGGAAGATGGCCAAATTAGGAGGGGACTTATGATTAGTTTTCACCCCTAAAAAGGGAACTCAAATCAAAAGTAAATGAAGACTGGTTAAGAGAAATTAAGACCGGGGCTTATTCCTAAGGAGGATGCCCAGGTTAAGGTAATTATGGTTGGGGTTTACTCCTAAGGAAGATGCCCAAATTAATGAAACTTGGACAGGGGCTTACTCTTGAAAAGGAGGCCCAAGTTAAAGGAAATTATGATTGGGGCTTACTCCTGAAAAGGAAGCCCAGGTTAAAGGACCTCGGGCTTACTCCTAGGAGGATGCCCATATTTGTGAACTTTGAGACTGGGGCTTACTCCTGAAAAGGAAGCCCAGGTTAAAGGGATTATGACTGGGGCTTACTCCTAAGGAGGATGCCCAATTAATGAGGACTTGGGGCTTACTCCTAAAGAGGATGCCCAATTTAATGAAAATTTGTACTGGGGCTTACTCTTGAAAAGGAAGCCCAGGTTAAGAGAAATTATGATTGGGGATTACTCTTGAAAAGGAGGCCTAGGTTAAGGATTCTCTCACCATAAAGGATGAGGCTGAATGAATGAACTCTCTAACTTTAGTGATGTAAATATGTGTAAATCACTAGGTTTTGAGATATTTTCCACAGAATTCCTTTCAGATAAAGAAACCAACAAAGAAATCATGCCATAAATGGATTGAGGGAGAGTTTTGAAGGCTTAATCCTGAAGATGAGAAGTGGATAGGTGTAAGAGAAGTGAAATAGGTAGAAGAGGAACCCAAAAAGAGAGGGGTGCGCAAGTCCTGGTGGGCACGCAGGTACTGTGTGGGCGCGCATGTTTTTGTCACGCAGGTATACCTGCGCGACACAAGGGTACTTCCGCAACTTTTAACCCTTGGGGTAATAGTTGGGTGAGACCTGGCTCAAGCCCTTAGTATTATCCCTAGGAGATTCCAGAAGGGTGGCGCGCAAGTTCTGGCGAAGGAGAAGAGCGGCACGCAAGTGTAACCATTTCCCTTAAGGGATGGCCACTCAGGCGCACAAGTGTTGATGAGTTTCAACACTTAGGCCTTCCTCCCCCTCTTTAGATCTTCCATTCTAGGTAAGAAATTACCTTAGAAGTGTTTGGAATCTTTGAGAAGAGACTTGGGCACCGGGAGCTAGAATCTGAGGTTCTATAATTTTTTGACTTTCCAAATGGGGGGCCTACCGGGGTATTTATAGGTTGGGGAAGACCCCGGGCGGTTTTTCAAAGAGGGCGTGCAAGTCACTTGCACGACCATTAGGCAGCGCGCAAGTGTACTTGCGTGACCATGAGTGAACTTGCGCGACACAAGGGTATTTGAATCTTTGTTCATGCCTTTATCAATTTTTGATGTTTTTGTCAAAGGATGAATCACTTTTTGCTAAGACATTTCCCTTTGCATTCGTTTGGACTATGTGACGGAAAGGAGCGTCAACAAAATTCCCCCTCAGAGTTGGATCTGGAGAGAAAAGAGGATTTGACTCTGATAAAAAGAAGAAAACCAAGGAATATGCAGTGCTCAAGGTATGGCGCGCAGGTAGTGGTGCACAAATTCTAGCCGGACAGACTTCAGCGCGCAGGGTACAGCTTTAGACTATAAATATGTGGGCCCATTTCCGTACAAAGCATCCAGATTTCAAACTTTCGAGCTCTCTCTGCGCAAGTTACCTTCACCGTGAAAGTTTCTTTGTTTTCCACTGTTTCTTTGTTGTCGCGCTGCTGTAGAGGTATTTGGACATGCGCGGGGATACTTACGCGCCAAAAACATTCGCGACACATCCACACTTGCGCGCTAAAAGAAGACTTGCACGCCTTAATTCCTTAGCCATTTTTTTAGAATTCCATCACAAATTTTATGAAAAATCAACTTACTTAAGAGTTAATTATTCAAACTTTGTGTAGATTCAATGGCTCCCAACAGAATCAAAATGGCTGATGAACTGGCTAGAAAGTGGATTGATGACATGATGAACATTGTTGTCCATGATTACTATGATATCTGCGACAGCACTCTCCCAGATTTGTCTAAGTACTTGAATAAATATCATCTTAATTTCCCACAGAGCATCTATTTTCCCATGTATGGTCATGGTCATCTGCAAGGATTCAATGTTCCAAATGTAAAGAACTATATGCCTGAGATGTAGCTGCACTGCTACTCCTCTATTTCAGTTATGTTATGCATTAAGAGAAACAACAATGGTGTGAACTTTCAAATTGCTCCTCCATGCCATTTCCTCGAAGATATGAAAATGGAAAACCCATGGGTTGAAATTTTTTCCACTGTCGGTTAGTGGAGAGAAGACAAACTTGTAATTAGAAAAATATCTAAAAAGAGTACTCTCTCCAAATGGATCTTTACTTCAAATGCTTCATTCTCAAATCCATGTATCCATCTTCCAAGTCTCTGGGATAGAAACAGAGTCACTGTTTGATCAGTAGAAAATTTTCTCAAACCGCACTCAAGAACATTCTTTTACAATTGTTCCAAGAAGAGATGGTATTACTGCATCTCTTATTGTATCCAGTTGAATGAATTAATTCCAGGAGGCTGCTGATGAAGTTAGGGATGTCGTAAATCAAATGAAGAGTTATGTTGAAAGTCTTTTGTAATTCTTGGAAAAGATAAGAGACTCCAGTCTTTGGATGTCTTTCTAACTCTTGTGCATCAATGAAAAACACTTTCATCTTCAATCATTTGTGCATACATTTTCCTTTTCTACCTGCTTTAGATTTTACCTAAGCCAATGGTCCTAGTAAGCATAGTTTGATTTTTTCTAGGATTATTATAAATAACCCTACAAACTTTGAATCTTTTAAAAGCTCAATATTACCTAAATAATACAAAATGTATGTTTAGTAAGATGGAACTTGACTTTTATTCAAGGTTCCCTTGTCTTTTGTGGGCAGTTTAAAGTCATGCACGTCAGACATAAAAAGGCTAATGTTTAAGTTTGAAATAGCTTTGACCGAATGAATTAGAATTGACTCAATTCCTTGATAATTTGTCTGAAAACACATTACCACACTCAAGTATGAGGGAAAATATGTTAACTATAACTTAAGAAATTTTAAATCTGAGGAATGATATGAAAAAGGGCTGAAAGGAATTAGAAGAAGTAGTTCCCAAAAATGAAGTTACCATTATTTAACAAACCCGTTAGGGGGTTGAATTATGCAGGGCCACCTAAGGGCATTGGCTACATAGTCAAATAATAGCATATTTTGGCTAACAGGTCCGTTATGTAGACTTGTTTATGCAAGGCCGCCTAAGGGCACGTGCTGCATAGTCAGGAAAAAGAACTCTCAGAAATTTACTTTTCTACTGCTAAAAATCCAGTGGAAGTTTATGGAGATTCAAATTTTCCAAAGCATAGAGTTTTCTGTATGAAGAGAGGTACTTGAATATGAAGAAGATATTTTCAAACAAGATTGTTTAAGAAATGGATGAATGTCACTCCTACGAAGGTCTGACCCAAACATAGGGAAGGGAAAATATAAACCATAGACTTGAATATTTTCATATCATGAAAAAGAGTATGAGATGAATATGTAAAGAATGGCTATTTTTTCGGATCCCTACATATCGTCGTTAAGAAAACTAAGGGAAAAAAAGGTTTTTGTCCTAAGAATGAAGTTACCATTATTTAAAAAACCCATTAAGGGGTTGAATTATACAGGGCCGCATAAGGGCATTGGCTACATAGTCAAATAATAGCATCGTTTGGCTGACAGGTCCATTATGTAGACTTGTTTATGCAAGGCTGCCTAAGGGAACATGCTGTATGTTCAGACAAATGAATTCCCAGGTATTTGACATTTTGTGACAAGGAGTCAAGAAAAGGGTTATGGAGATCTGAAAATATTTAAGGTTAGGAGTATGACACATAAATATGGGCATTGTTAAATGCATGTAGAGATACACAAACCGATGCTAACCATAATCATATGTTGTGGATGGGTCCTGAATTAAAATGTTTGACTTCACTATGTATCCCATAAGAATGGGAATCAAGCCATATGTAGTTCTTGAATTATAGTTTAACATAGTGCGGGACGAAAGTATGGGAGATCTTAGTTTAGGGTCATAGAGCTCGAACCATAATAATGGAGACACATTTGTGTGTTTGTAATAAACCTGATGAAGACCAGAGTTTTCATATCAAATTTATGTGCTCATAGGGGGACTTTTCAGTCAAGGGACTGAAAGTGAAATTTGGGGTTAGGCCCAAAGACTTGGTGCTGGATTCTAGGGACACTCAAATGTTCCTACGTATCCCATAAAGATGGGAATCAAGCCCACGTAGTTCTATAAATACCCTCTGTACAGATTTGGTTCGTGCAAGTGAAGGGTGAAAAGGGGACTTTAGTGCAATGATGGTTTAACCCAAAATAAAAGGTCTGGGAATTGCCATGTATGCACGTAGTCTTTGGAATATAACATGATTGGAAATCAATGTAAATAATGATTCCCTCTTAGGTGAGGTTATCAAAGAATATTGTAGTTTATTTTCATACAAGACAAAAGTGTTGTACAGTTTAACGTCGTATATCAAGGACAAAAGCGAACCAATGTAAGGATATTGATTTTGGAGGTGGTTTCACAAATCAACATCGTATGAGATGGAGGTGAACATATGTGAAGAGATTGGTTTGGGGCTTGAACCTTGGGAGGTTGCCTACATACCCAACCTAGAAGGCAAGGATCAAAGTCCGTGTAGTTCAATTAAAGAACGAATTAGTGATCGAGTTGCTCTTGGGGACAACGACCTGAAAAATGGTGTTGGGACTTACGCATGGTTAGCGGCCTAGAGAGGGTGTTATGGTTGAAGTTTTCTCTAAGATTACGTGATTCATACTCGGTGTGAGAAACAAGAGGTAACAACAACCTTAATGATGCACAGTTTAATGTCCTGTAGGACATATGAAGGGACTATGCAGTTTAAAGTCTTGCAGTTAGGATTATTGGTGTTGCACAGTTTAGTGTCATGTAGTAGTGAAAAAATATAGTTTAACGTCATGTAGAACGTATTAAGGGATTTCTGTATAGTTTAGCATCATGTAGTTAGGACGATGGGGACAATACAGTTTAATGTCATGTTAGACAAAAAGAGGACTGTGCAATTTTAATGTCATGTAGTAAGGACAAAAGAGGACATATTTTAACATCATGTTTGGACGTATTAGGGAACTTTTTTCATAGTTTAATGTCGTGTTGGATGGAAGGGACATGAAAATAGTTTAAGGTCATATGTATGGACCGTTTCTGTATAGTTTAACGTCATATAGAAAGGATGATGAAGGGGACACAGTTTAACGTCATGTTGGACAAAAGTGCAAATAGTTTAAGGTCATATGCATGGACCGTAGATGGTGCAGTTTACCGTCTTGCTGGACATGATGACTTCTGTACAGTTTAGCATCATGTAGTTAGGACATCACAGTTTAACATCATGTGGGACGAAAGTAATACAAATAGTTTAAGGTCATATGTATGGACCATTACTGTAATACAAATAGTTTAAGGTCATATGCATGGGTCGTAGATAGTGTAGTTTAATGTCTTCCCAGACATAAGAGACTTCTGTACAGTTTAGCGTCATGTAGTTAGGACGTCACAGTTTAACGTCGTGTGGGAAGAAAGTAATACAAATAGTTTGAGGTCATATGTATAGACTGTTGCTGTAATAAAAATAGTTTAAGGTCATATGCATGGACCGTAGATGGTGCAGTTTAACGTCTTACTAGACATGATGACTTCTGTACAGTTTAGCGTCATGTAGTTAGGACGTCACAGTTTAACATCGTGTGGGATGAAAGTAATAAAAATAGTTTAAGGTCATATGTATGGACCATAACAATGTATTTTGTGTTTATACAAAATACTTCTTCAGAAATCTGGCATTGGTTGGAGTAGGGATGAGCTCTCCATCCATTGAGATTAATGAATATGATCCATTGGAGTAAACCTTATGTATTGAGTAAGGTCCTTCCCATTTTGGTTCAAGCTTGGGAGGTTTCTTTCCTGGTATCATTGGAGTTATGAGAAACAATACCATTTCTCCCTAAATGAATGAACGAAGACAAACTTTCTTGTTGAAAGCTCATGCTATTCGATTCTGGTATACTTCCAAGTGGTGCAGTGTACACAATCTTTTCTCATCTAATCATTCTAATTCATCCAATCTCTTTTGAGATTGTTCATCTATAGATGACTGATCACAAATAGCTACTCTGAGCGAGGGTAGTTAAACTTCAATAGGCAAGACTGCTTCCGTTCCATATACCAATGAATATGGAGTTGACCGCATTGCAGTGTGGGTGGTGGTCTGATAATCCCATAAAGCATGAAAGAGTTTATCAGGATATGACTTCTTATCTTTATCCACCATCTTTTGCAGTATGTTTTAAAGTGTCATGTTGAAGGCTTCTATCTGGACAATGCCTGCTGCATGATACCAAGATGAATGATTGGATTTGATGTTGTATTCTTGATACAACTTTTTCACCTCAGATGAACAGAAGTTGGTGCCATTGTCTGTCAATATGGTATGAGGGACACCAAATCTGGTAATGATGTTAGACTTGATGAAGCTAACAATGCTTTTAGAACTAACTTCTTTGAGAGGTATTGCCTCTGCCCATTTGGAAAATAAGTCAGTAGAAGTAAGAATATACTTAAACAGCTTGGTCGTAGCTGAAGGGTAAGGTCCCACCACATCCATTCCCCATGTGGAAAATGGCCACGAGTATTTAGTTGTATGAAGAAACTCTGGAGGTTGATGAATGAAGTTGGAATGTACTTGGCATGAATGAAAATTCTTTGTGAAATCAATACAATCTTGTATCATTGAAGGCCAAAATTATCCAAGCCTTCGAATCTGATCAGACAGTCTATGTCTAGACTGGTGGGCACCAGAGACTCCTGCATGCACTTCTTTCACGATAGCCATTGTCACTTCACCATCAATGAATCTGAAGAGAACTCCATCAAAACCATTCTTGTAGAGAATTTTCTCTAGGTGATCTGGGTTATCATAAAGAGTAAAGTTGACCACACGTCTCTGGATTTGTTCTTTCCTGGCTCTATCAGGTGGAAGTGTTCCATTTTGAAAGTATTCCTTGATAGGTGTCATCCATCCTGTAGTATGACCATATGGTTCAGGAATGGGACTAATTTCATTGATCTCCTTTGTTCTGGTTTGAACATAAGGTGAAATTGTATAACGGTGGGCAATGATGATGGTTTTTTTGTCCCGATTTAGATCTTCCAGAGCTGTGGCGATATTAGCCAATGCATCAGCTTGAGAATTTTGTGATCATGGGACATAAGAAAATGTCGGTTCCGTAGGAAATTCCATCATTAAATCTCTGACGTAATCATACAAAGGTATAAATTCTTATTTTCTGATTTCATAATCCCCATTGACTTGTTTGATTACCAGGTCTGAATCACCTTTCACCCTTAAGTGATTCACTTGTTCTTGAAGCGCTAATTCCAATCCTGCGATGAGAGCTTGGTATTCTGCTTCATTGTTTGTACCGCCTTCCAATAATGAGAAGGAATAAGGTAACACTTCCTTTTTCCAGGAAAATAATAATAACTCCTAATCCAACCCTATTGAATTTAGGATCTTCCATTTTTCTTCCCTGTTGGACTTCTGGAAGCACCATCAAAATACATTTCCAATACCTAAGGATTATCCTGAATAGAGAAGACTTCCTCATCAGGGAGTTCAATATCTGAAGATGTATCTTTTATTGAAGGATGTTTAGCAAGGAAATCAGCCACAGCTTGTCCCTTTATTACCTTTTGAGACACATACTGAATGTCAAATTATTGCAAAATAACTGCCCACCTTGCCAGACGTCCTATAAGCATTGGACGACTAAGGATGAATTTGAACGGGTTATTGCGAGATACCAATTGGACCTCGTGATGTTGCAGGTAGTGTCACAACTTCTAAACTGTAAAGATTAATGTCAGGAAGCACTTCTCAATATTTGAATATCGGGTTTCTACTTCAAGCATAGTATGAATGAGATAGTAGAGGTTGTTTTCATTCCCAGCATCATTATTCTGAGCAAGAAAGGCACCCAATGATCGCTCTAAGGATGTCACGTAGAGGATAAGTGGAATTCCTTAAATAGGTGGAATAAGTATCGGTGGACTCAAGAGGTATTTCTTGAGAATATTGAATGCTTCTTGACATTCTTCAGTCCACTAGTAACTGACTCCCTTCTTCATCAATTTGGTGAAGGGTAAACTTTTGCCTGCCAAATTGGCGATGAAACGCCGAATATAGGCTAAGTGTCCTTGAAGTCCTCTCAATTATTTCAAATTTCGAGGAGGTGACATACCAAGGATTGACTTCGTCTTCTTAGGATCGACTTCGATACCACGATGGCATACAAAAAAGCTAAGAAATTTTCCAGAGGTTACCCCAAAAGCACATTTTTAGGGGTTCATCTTCAAATTATGTTGTCGAAGCTTGTGGAATATGACTTCCAAATCAGTCAAGTGATTAGAAAGTTTTTTGGATTTGACCACCAAATTTTCTACATAACATTTAACAAACTTCCCTAAAAAATGTTTGAAGATATGATTCATGGCATGCTGATATGTTGCGCCTGCATTCTTTAAGCCAAAGGGCATTACCTGATAGCAAAACACACCCTGAGGGGCTCTGAAGGCTGTAGATTCCTCATCTTCTGGATCCATTCAGATTTGATTATATCAGGAATATCCATCCATGTAGGAAAGTGCTTTATAGCCAGCTGTTTCATCGATTAAAAGTTCTGTAATCAGAACTGGAAAATCATCCTTAGGACAATGCAGATTAAGATCTCTGAAATCGATGCAAACTCTAATTTGTCCGTTATTCTTCTTCACAAGGACAATATTAGCGAACCACTTGGGATATTGAACTTCTCTGATGAAGTTATCTTTGATAAGCTTATCCACTTCAGCTTCAATTTTTTAAGCATAAGTTGGGTGTGTTTTTCTTGCCTCTTTCTTAAATCCTCGATGTTCTTTTGGTAAACCCAAATGATGATTAGAAACATCAGGATCAAGCCCGGGCATCTCTGTATAGTTTCAAGAAAATATGTATCGATTTTTCTTTAAAAAGGAAATATAAATCTCTTGTTCTTCAAGAGTCATGGCTGCACTAATTAAAGTGGGGCATGGATATTCTTTTGTACCCAGATTTATTTCTCTGAGTTCATCCATGGTGGTAGAGATACCCTCTTCAAATGCTGGAGGAGCATCTCTGAGATCTTCCTCTTCTTCTTCAACATGTGTTATTTCTTCTGTTTCTACTTGCATAGTAGATAATGAAGTAGAATTTCCATGATTAAGAGAGATGTTAAAACTTGAACATCTTGAAGAAGAGGCTTCCATTTCTGACCTGACTTATGATGAAGGGTCTTCCTTGGGTAATAAATAGGAGATGATGGATTGAGAATCAAAATCATTTTTCACCTCTGGTATTACTACCACTTCTTCTGGCCTAGATGGTGAAGTATAGAATTTCTGTATTTCAGCAGATGAAATAAAGACATCTCCATTTGGGCTTGCATCATTGCCTGGTGGATCACCAATTTCTATCATGTTGTCTGGCTTGATTGTCGTAATTGACATTATGGATCTTTCTATAAGAGTATTTTGATTTGGGTCTATCCTGTCAATTTGACTGATAGGAAACACATAATTTGTACTCACATGTGCAAATGGATTTACTGGAATATTTTCCAAACCATATGGAGCATTAACTTTGGTAATCTCTCTTGTTGTGGATTTCTCCTTTCCCTTCATGTGATAGAATTCTGCCACAATGTATTGATATTCACATGTCTTGAATAGGGCCTTATCACCATATAATGTCCCAACTTGACCATTGAAACAATATTTGAGACATTGATGGTATGATGAAGGGATAGCCGCATGTTGATGTAGCCAGGGTCTTCCAAGCAAGATGTTGAAGGCTGATTCTTGATCAATAACCATGAAATCTGAATTGGATACAAGATCTCCAAACTGAGTTCTAAGTGTAGTCTCACCCAGTGGTAATTGTTCATTTTTATCATATCCTTGTAACATCATAGTAGAAGGAGATAAATTAGATTCCTTGAGGCCCAATCGACGAAGTGTACAAATGGGGATGAGGTTGAATCCTGAACCATTATCAATGAAAGCCCTTCAGATGTCCACACCATTGACCTTTCCATATAAGTACAAAGGTCTAATATGCCCATACACGACATCATATTCATCTTCATCTGTGAAAGATATCACTGCATGGCATTCTACAGGATTATTCTCTACATGGTAGGCTTCAACTGCAGCAATTTCAGTTTCAAACTCCTGAGGACCTGACAAATCCTCAATGAGTGCCTCCCAAAGATCCTTTGATAAATTCAAGGCATAAAAAATTGATAACTTGGCCGGTACTTGGGCCAGGTGTTTCAACACATCATACTTTTGATCCAAAGGTCTGTGTTTTCCAACAGGAACATGTGGTTTAGCAGGTGCCTTGGAAGTTGATGTTTTGGAAGTTGATTCATCTTGTATCGGGATAGGAGTTGGAAATATTCCTGGTTTTGGAAGATTAGACCAATTATATCCATTTACTTGTTGAGAGGATGAAGGTGAAACCCCCAATCGATCCTCCAAAATAATTTTGCGAGGACTGAATTTTCTATTGGTGGAAGAACTTTCTTGTTCTTGTTGAGCTCGCTGAAGGGCTATGCCACGAGTTTCTGCTGCATACACAGTTCTAGCAGGAGTAGAATTGGAATAGTGGCCTCTGAAAGATCTGTGTCTTCCTCTGTATCCATGACCTCTGTAACTCCCTTTGATTCCTCTATTTGATACAGGGAATTCAGGCTCATCGAGATCAAAACTGTGACTGGCATAAGGATCTGTTAAGTGGATCATATTAACAGAAATGAAGATCATATCTTTATCTGATGAAGACTCTACTTGACAAGACAATTTAGGTTGTTCCGTTTGGTGGGACGGTGTCCATGGCTTCGAAGTAGATGTCATGAAATCTACCAGAGTTAAAGACAACTTCAGCTTTGACACAACTTCATCTTCCTCTGATTGCTTTTCTTTCTTCGAACTACGCCTCCCTTTTGAGTATTTTTCCTCTAAAGAGGATTTTGTTGTGGAATCCATAGCAGAAGACATAATTGGTTTCTTCAATTGCGTTCGCAAAATGGCATGAGTTCAGTTGATCATTTTCCTGATCATCCAATCATCATATTTCTGTGCATTTTTTCTTTTGACTTCTTGCCATTCACCTTCTTCCTCTGGAACTATAACAGTAACACATGCTACCTGGGCTGAAGAGACTTTTAGTTTGACTTGTCCTGAGTCGACCATCTTTTGCAGGAGGTCTTTGAAGAAAAAACACTCCTGGATGGGATTCCCCAACATTTGATGAAAGGGGAAATAATTGGGACGGTCTTCATCTCCTTCCTTGTTTAACCTTTTGGGCCTTGGAAACTGAACCAATTTATTTTTCAAATCCGAAATGAAGTAGCCAGGAACTTGTTCATTTAGGAAAGAGTAAACTTTGCTCTTCAGATCCTCAAATTGTTTTTGTCTTTGATCTCTTTGATCATCTTGATGAAACGGCCTTTTTTTGTTCACTCTCAGGAAGTGGAGCCCTTTGGGAAGATGAAGGTTTTGAAGTAGAAGCAGGTACAGGTGCTTGCTTAAGCATAATTGTAGCAGTATTTTCTTTACCCATTATTCTTCCTGGAACTAATGGAATTACACGATATTTAGCCTTAGTCTGTATAAGGGAATCTTCAATCTGCTGAGCGATTGAAGTAAGGTCTTGAAAACCTTTTGTGTATTTCACAGGGATCAATGGTGTGTATAATTCATCACGCATATTTTCCACACAGATTGGAAAAAGTTCTTCTTGAGGGAGTTCTAAGCTTAGGGAATATGTTAATCCCTTCTAGAGAAAGCAATGAAATCTGAGACTCTTTCATTCTCCCTTTGCTTACAGTTTTTAAGATCGAAAATTTTTGTCTTTGGAAAAGTTGAGCTGAACTGAAGAAGGAATTGTTGACGGAGATCTTCCCATCCGGTAATTGACCGGTATTTCAAGCTTGTATACCAAACAAAAGCTCGTCCTTACCAGGTTCGCATGAAGCATCTGAGTTTCACTACTTCTTGTTGTTCTAGAGTTCCCATCATAGGATCGTAACAGGACACGTAATGTGTCAAATGTTGTTTAGGATTTCCTGATCCATTGAAAATAGGGAATACAGGGTTCCCAAAACTTGATGGGGGAGGGATTGAATCTACCCATTCAGGGTAAGCTTTATTTTATGGTTGAACCTGCGCACGCTTCCCTTCTATAGTCTCTAACCGAGCTGTCAATGACTCAATGGTAGTTATTAACTTTTGAGAAACATCCTGTTGAACTTGGACTTGGACAGGTTCAATGACTGGAGCTTGGACAGGTATGACAGCTGGTACTACAACCGATGGCAGCACTGCCGATTGTTGTTGCACTTGACCCGTAGGATTATACCTGTGAGGGTGTGTTGATAAAGGAGGATATTCTTGATCTATCTCAGTAGCTGCAACAAACTCCTTTGACTGACTGACTCCAGCCCTCTTAGGAGGAAAACTACCCTGAAGTAGTTATGCATTCATCCTCCTTAATACCTTCATTTCTTCCTCTTGTTGTAAAAATATTTTCTCTAATGAGAGCGATTGTACTTCTCCAGAGGAAGGGTATGTAACCTGATTCTTTCCCTTCCCCTTGTTGGATACCTTTCGGAGAGGGGGAAGTGGATTATTTGAAGGAACACCCAGATTCTGGGTAAACCTTTGACTTCATGTACGCACACCTTCTTCATTTGTGTCTGTGCATACAACTTCTTGAGAAATAAACTCTTCATCTTAGTCGCCTGAGTGAGCCTCATGTTCTGGAGGATCAGCAACAATGGCATTAATGTCATTAATTGATGCATAACGCATCGCATCCCTTCTATCAGCATTTCTGTGATATTGTCTTTTGCCATGCCCCTAACGAGACATTGCCTTTTGTTGATTTGATCCCTCAGGAACTTCTTGGTGAACCGTAATTTGGATAGAATCTCCTGATAATTTTTCTCTTCGTTCCTCATGTGGCTTCTTCCCCAATCGAGAGAAGACCGACTTTCGCTAAGGAGGAGATTGATGATTTTAAAAAGTCTACAGTCTAGTGGACTGGGGTTGTTCTTGCTATTCTCACTCAACTCCTCGAATCCTATTTGTTGACTCTGAGGGTTGGGTTAAAAGAGTCCCCAATCTGGCAAGCTGGGGTGGCTCTTGACATGCTATGTCTGAGACTTTCTTAAAATCTCTCTTGATTTTGCGGACTTTAGTCCAAAAATTAGCTGGATGCGTCAACCGACATCCACTTTTATCACCCGGTTCAAAAGACCGCTGGATGATTTCTGACACTTCTTTCACTTGATGATGTGCTTTCTCCAAATGAGAGGTCTATTCAATATTCTCATTCGCTTGATGCAAGAGTAATTCAACAACTTGTTCTTTGTATTCTTGATTTTGAGAATAACTAGTTGAAGCCTGTTCTTGGGCAAGCCTTTGATTACAAACAAAGTCAGGTATTTGTGACCGGCCATGGGAAATAACATTGCATGAGACCATTTTTGGCGGGCTTTGCTGACTGGAGAGCATCGTGAAATGCAGTGCTCCATGAACACCCCATCCTTTGATATGAATACCATATGGGGCATTGGAAATTAACTGTAGCAATCTTCTTAGTTCTCCAAGGCATGAATGCTAAAGGGATCTCTACTGATTTTCAGCCTTCGGATATCGAGAGATTGAGAGAGATGCCAAATCAATCTAGCATTTTAACCCTTCTATTATCTTGACATGATTCTCATATTCATCATAAGATAATATTTTATTTTTAAATTGACAAAGATTTTTCCATATGTTGAGACGAATATCTTGAATATAATCTTTTGTCAACACTTTTGGAATGTCATACTGAGAGTCAGCCAAAGGCCAAAACATGACTAGCACTTCACCTTTTTCCAGTTTTTTTCTCATATTCATCACTTCCTCTTTATCATTCAATGAATATTCTTCTACCTGATTTGACCAGAGTTGGTACTTCCTTGTTGTTTCATCGGATTCAACAAGATTGGTAGAGAATTCACTGATCAAACTAGAAGATGAATGACCCAGAGGTGGTTCGGAGAATGACCTACACCCCAGTCTATCTTCTGATCGAGAAAGTATTTCACCTGCTAGCGATGAAGCATCAGACATGACTGGTTTCTCATTTTCAAGTGCCTCAATATAAGAGGTCTTTCTCGGAACTACATTGTCCATTGGAGCATTTTCCGGGCAATGTGCATCACTACTACGGAGAGGACTTTCACAGCGAAATTCATCATCATGGGGAGGACCACCATGGTGGGTTACAACAAAAGATGAGATCTCTTACTCCTTGGTCTTCTGGCCACACAGAGTGTTATTGTAGCTCTCATCTGAAGATGAAACTTCAAGATCAACCGAACTGTCATGAAGAAAGCCTTCATGAGGAAGTGTTTGTTGAATACCTTCGGAATTAATATTCCCACTATTGGGAAATGAGGGAGTAGAATCTTGGATTCCAATAGATAACTGTCTGAGGGCTTCAAGAACTCCAGTATCGAGCAAGGCCTTGTTACAGATTGGCTCTTGATTTCTTGACTGTGCTGGGCGGGTCTTCTTCTTAGATTCCTTCTTACTCACCTTGGAAACCACTTGTTGATGAAATTGGCTACTCTGAGCAGGTTTATATGCCTGATCGGGAGATATGGCCAGGTTAGGCTGACGATCTCCACTCAAATCAGGTGTATGTGCCTGACTTGGTTGTCCGTATGATATGGGGGAGTATGCCCCACAACCCTCTTGGACTGGAACAGAGGTGTGTATCTGCTCTGGAGTGAACTGTTGATGTGTCACTCCACTGGTAGGGGTAGATTTGTGTATCTTTCCCTGAGAGACTACTGAAGCTCTTATAATATCCTGACAGGAATCCAGGATATGAGCAGGGATTTTCTTCTTCTCTTTCACCATTGACAGAATGTGCTTGGTGACTTCAGCTGTCGGAATGGGGATATACATCCATTCCATTCTTGGATTAGGTGTATGCTCCTGCTCCTGTACCCCTTTTCCTGTCAGTGAATCCTGACAGTACTCAAGTGTGGGGGCAGAGAGTTGATTCTGCCTCCTGTTTGTCACCGGAGCTTTCTGATTGACTTCTCCAAGTGCTACCAAGTGAGACTATTGGTAGGCTTGATCAATACTAGAAGATGTATGTGCTTGTTGATTGTACTTCGCCGAATGTGGTTGATGAGATCCATCATATGTAGTCAGATGAGCCTACTGACTAGCTGATGACGTATAAACAGGTGTATGTTCCTGCCTATAGTACTCCGCCAGAATTTCCTGGTGGGATTGGCATGCTGCTGTCAGATGAGCCTACTGGACAGCAGGATTAAAACGGATGGGTGTATGTGCCCGCTCGTTGCTTGCCACCAAGTTAGGTTGGTGGAATTCTCCGGAAATGGTAGAGATGAGAACCTTCTCACTGTTGACTGGATTTCACCTATGGCGGTTCATCTTGCCTGCTCGGGTTCGAGGAACCTGAGCCGAATGTCTGGAAATGATACCCTCATCATGTTGAGGGTGCACTGTCGCATGATTCTGGTGGCGATTGTTGATGGGAGCCCTCAGGAAGGACTCCGGTTTCCTTGAATTAAGGCCCTGAGGGACCTACTCATTCACCTCCCCATAATATGGGAGGGAATGATGATTGCGTTCTGGGGATAATGACCCGAAACGGTTGGAAACGGTGGTTGGCACCACCTGCTTCTTAATCACTGGTCATCATTGTCCGGAAGACCGGTGTGAGTTGTTCACTTGGAGGGCTTGTCGGGAAGCCTCCAGAGTTGGAATGGTACCATGTTGACGGTACTCCTTAACCAACGCGTTTGATACCCAGCGTTGAAGACGCTGAGTAGTTGATTTCGTCCTCAGAGTGGACGACGATCCATCAGGAGTAGCAGCAGTGGCATTTACAGCAGAAGTTTTCACAACAGACGTATTCATGGGTGTGAATTTAAGAGAATCCATTTTGGAAATGCAGAAGATCTTGGAAAAGAGTACCTGTTTGATATAACAGAAATAATCAAGATAAGTCCGGACACTACATCTTTTGGATGAGAAAATATGTTATTGATTGCTTTGTTGGCCCTCTCATTGAGTTTAAATAGGGGCCTAACAAATAAGAAAAGCATCATTTTAACTTGGTTAAGGATTCACATCAGGTTCACCATTTTTTGTTTCCCTCTGGAATTGGGGATGACCTCGTTGATTTAAGGTTCAAACATTCCAATCGGTTTCTAACAGGTTTGTTCATAGAACCGGAAACATTCAATGACTCCATATTCATTTGTACCTACTTTCCAAAGACAGACGCTCATTAGTTGTGGACCAATGAGGCTTAGGAATTTGTATTGGTCAAGAGGATGGGAGGTCGGACTCATCACACCTTTTTGAGGGGAATTATTGTCTACTTCGGGAATCTCTTTATAGATTTAAGTTATGTTCTTGAATCCTTTATTAAATTACCAAGTATAAAATGATCTTTCCTTTAGATCAGACAATCAATGATTGATATGTTAGAAATTTAGAGAATATTTTATATGTATTCGAGGTTCTTCATCGATATAGAATCATCTGTATTTTTTAGAGATTCTTATTCAATGGTATCCTTTAATACATTATATAGAAGTCTCTTGGTCATTATGATAACCATGTTGGTTTTAAAGCCACTCAGCGGGGCACTTGAAGTTTATTGTCATTCAAAAGGAAATATATTATTTCAGAGTTGGGATCGCACCCACAGATGGGCTACTTACATATCCTTTTTTAGAGAAGGAATCATAACCCACATAGTTTGAGTAAGGGAGTATGGGGTTTATGTATGATTGATGTCTCAAAGAAAGATGTCATAATTACTTTTACACTCTAAGCTCACGTGAGTCATGATCGGTGTGAGAAACAAGAGGTATTGGTAAAACCAGCCAATTTTTCCATGAAAGATGCAATCAAGAGAAATAATGTGGGTCTTATGTATGTAAGACTGCCCAGATAAATGAAGATTAGGATTTACTTTAGGGAAGAAACCCAGAAACAGGGTCCATAAAGGTATATGTACTTTATGGAGATTTGGATACTCTAACTTGGGGCTTACCCCTGAGGAATATGGCCAAATTAGGAGGGGACTTATGATTAGTTTTCACCCCTAAAAAGGGAACTCAAATCAAAAGTAAATGAAGACTGGTTAAGAGAAATTAAGACCGGGGCTTATTCCTAAGGAGGATGCCCAGGTTAAGGTAATTATGGTTGGGGTTTACTCCTAAGGAAGATGCCCAAATTAATGAAACTTGGACTGGGGCTTACTCTTGAAAAGGAGGCCCAAGTTAAAGGAAATTATGATTGGGGATTACTCCTGAAAAGGAAGCCCAGGTTAAAGGACCTCGGGCTTACTCCTAGGAGGATTCCCATATTTGTGAACTTTGAGACTGGGGCTTACTCCTGAAAAGGAAGCCCAGTTTAAAGGGATTAGGACTGGGGCTTACTCTTAAGGAGGATGCCCAATTAATGAGGACTTGGGGCTTACTCCTAAAGAGGATGCCCAATTTAATGAAAAGTTGTACTGGGGATTACTCCTAAAAAGGAAGCCCAGGTTAAGAGAAATTATGACTAGGGCTTACTCCTACAAAGGAGGCCCAGGTTAAGGATTCTCTCACCTTAAAGTATGAGGTTTAATGAATTAAATCTCTAACTTTAGTGATGTAAAGATGTGTAAATCACTAGGTTTTGAGAGATGTTCCACATAATTCCTTTCAGATAAAGAAACCAACAAGGAAATCATGCCATAAATGGCTTAAGGGAGAGTTCTGAAGGCTTAATCCTGAAGAGGAGAAGTGGATAGGTGTAAGAGAAGTGAAATAGGCAGAAGAGGCACCCAAAAAAAGAGGGTCGCGCAAGTCCTGGTGGGCGCACAGGTACTGCGTGGGCGCGCAAATTTTGGTCGCGCAGGTATACCTGTGCGACACAAGGGTACTTGCGCAACTTTTAACCCTTAGGGTAATACTTGGGAGAGACTTGGCTCAATACCTTAGTATTATCCCTAGCGGCTTCTAGAAGGGTGGTGCGCAAGTTCTAGTGAAGGAGTAGAGCGGCGCACAAGTGTGACCATTTCCCTTAAGGTCTGGCCACTCAGGCGCACAAGTGTTGATGAGTTTTAACACTTAGGCCTTCCTCTCCATCTTTAGATCTTCCATTCTAGGTAATAAATTACCTTAGAAGTGTTAGGAAGCTTTGATAAGAGACTTGGGAACCAGGACCTAGAATCTGAGGTTTTGGAATTTTTCGTCTTTCCAAATGGGGGGGGCATAGGGGTATTTATAGGCTGGAGAAGACCCCGGGCGGTTTTTCAAAGAGGTCGCTCAAGTCGCTTGCGCGACTATTAGGCAGCGCGCAAGTGTACTTGCATGATCATGAGGGAACTTGCGCGACAAGGGTATTTGAATCCTTGTTCATTCCTTTGTCAATTTTTGATATTTTTGTCAAAGGATGAATCACTTTATGCTAAGACATTTCCCTTTGCATTCATTTGGACTCTGTGACGGAAAGGAGTGTCAATAGAATTCTTTCCATGTTATGAGAATTATTTTTTAAAAAGATTCATTTACATGTTTTAAATAATGGTTTTCTAAATGATTTTGATTCTTAATGATTTTGAAAAGAAAATTAAATATTGTTATATTTTTCAAAAGTAAAATTTTATTTTAAAACGTAATTTTTTATTCTAAAATGGATTTTAAATTCTTGTTCTTTAACAAAATAAGTCTTCAATGTTTTATGTCTTCTCGAAGAAATTTTTGAAAGCATATTTATTTTATAAATTTTTTTCTAAAAATATTTTTTCTTGGTTTTAAAGGGTGATTTTCTAAAATGTTTTCATCAAGCTAAAAGTATTTCATTTTAAATAAAACATTTTTAAGGAGTTTTAAAGAATTTCAAAAAAAAGTATATTTCTTCTTCCTCTTCATAGTGGATTATCCAATAATCTAAAAATGGGTGTTTTTTATCTATGTAAAAAACTTGACATTCCTTATGTTACAATTAGTATATGTTCTTGTGATTCCCTCCACCTCCTTTATATGTATGACTTATGAAATTTTATTTGAATGTATCTATGAAACCTATCTCTTTTCTATGGGTTAATTAAGGGATGTTCTAAATATGAATTTATCATGTTCTCTTAGCATGAAAATGTATGGATGATTATTATGTGATGGGTAAGGGTCATATATCAACCTCCAAAACATTGGATAATGTTTTATATATCATGAAATCAAAAAGGTTATATGGATAGTATCCCAATCCCAATAGGATATATGGGTTGTTATCCCAAGACAATGAGGGTATATGAGTTGTTATACCAAGACCAAGAGGGTATATGAATTTTTATACCAATCCAAATAGGGTATTATAGTTTTTATCCCAAGACCAAGAGGATATATGGGTTTTATCTCAATCCTAATAGGGTATACAAGTTTTTATCTAAGACTTAAGAGAGTATACGGGCTGCTAGCACAAGCCCAAGAGGGTATAAAAGTTACTAGACTAATCCCAAGTGGGTATATGGGTTGTCATTACAAGACCAAGAGTGTATAAAGGTTGTTATTCCAAGCCTAATAGGATACAAATGTTGTTATACCAATCCCAGGAGGGTACACTGGTTTTTAGCCTAAGCCCACTATATTATGGGAATCAGGTAGTGATGTATGTCTACTGTGTTTATGGGAATGTAGAATGAAATCATTCCATTATGGGACTATATCCATTATATGATAATGGTCTTGGAATTAATCCTTTGACTGTTGAAATGATTTTTATGATTTTTTGTTTCATAATTCCATGTTATTATATGATTCAATAGAATGTTTCATTTCTATGTTATATGCCTATTATTATGCTCCATTGCTCATATTAATTATCTCATGATTCCATAAAATTTTTCCAAGGTATATGTTTGTACATTGAGATCATATTTTCTTTTATCATGGCTTATGAATAACTCTTATTGTTACATTTTATTTTAATAAGATATTTCTTTCATGACCATGTTTTCTAATATGTTTATGATCTAAACCTTAGTGACATGTTGATGAGTTTTTCTATTATTGAGTGTTTGAGATCACTCGTTTCTTATGTTTTTCATTCCTTGGGTTATGAATATTATTATAACCTAGGAAATGTCTAAAAGAGGATCTATTATAGTACAGTTATATATAAATGTTCACAAGTGTTGTAAAATAATTTTTTATATAGTTAGTCTCCAATGACACTAAACCTAAAGGTTCTTATGATTATGTGGGTTTGGGGTGCCTCAAGTTCCCACTTAGTTCCTTAAATCTTCCATTTCATGCCCTAGATTCTCAACTTATGGTATTTGTTGTTGTTTTATTGGGGATTGTGAACTTATAGAAGTTTATTTTAAGGGTCTGTTTTGTTTTAATGGTGGTTGTAGGTAATATGGTTGGTTGTGGGGTTGTTTGTATGGTTTTTGAAAGGGTGGTGGATTATAGAAAGTCTAGTTTTTCTACTAGAATGAGGGTTATTGATGTTATAGGTTTTTTTTGGGTTTTCTTGTCTGATTTTATTAGTTTCCAAATACATATTGGACTTGGGATTTTTCTCTCCATCCTATATATTTTTTGTGGATATGTCCTCTACAGGTAGGTTGATGAACAATTATCATTTATTTATACCTCAACACATAGATTAGTATAATGTTTAGGAGATGGAAACAAACCACATACATTAACTCATGATTTATGTTTTCTAGATTACTTCAATTTCATTTGTCTTTCAATACTTATTAGTTATTCAAGATTTTATTCTATCAATTGAGATGAGTTAAGAGATCTTACCTCATGTAAACTTGGGTACTTATACCTATTATACCAAACTACTGAAATTATTAGGATATTTTCTCAATGATTCCCTTGGATTTTATTAACAATTTTTACATTAGAGATTCTAGAGATGATTCAACTAATAGATTCCTATCATTTTTAAGAAATCCTTGATAAAAGTTGATAAAAAATGGTTCTCATATATTGATTGATATGGGAAACTAGAATGTATATTGTTGAACCACATCTAATACTCATAAAGAGTCTCTTTGAAGATCTTTTTGATGGTATAAATATATTTTTTAAAGGTTTTTTTTAGGTGGGGAAGAATCTTTGTAGGAACCATCTATACAGGTCATCCCAACTATGTATTTCTCCTATTTTCAGACTATAAAAACACTCCTTAGATTCTCGTTCTAGTGAAAATTGTAATTTCCTCCACTTAACTTTTTCCTTATACACTACTTGGGAATCCAATGTAAATCAAACAAGTGAAAATTCATTGATGTTTTTTTTGGTATTTTCACCTTCCATGCCATAAAATTTTGCTAGAAATTTAATAAAACTAGTTTTTAATTCAAAATAATTTTTTAAAACATATGGAAATTTGATTATTCCAATTAATGAATTGGGGTGAACACATATCTCTTATAGTTTAGTTAGGAATAGATTCCATGGTAAAATTATAAAGGTAAACACTAGAAGTATCAATTGATACTACCAAGGAAACTTCCTCAAATTCATATTATAATTTCAAGTTTCTAATTCTAGTAAATAGTTTTTTCTCAATCTTTGGGTCAAGAGAGATTAGTGGGTTAGGATTAGAATATATGGTCAAGAAAATATAAATTTATATTCTAGAAATACCTCCTAAAAATAGAACCAAGTTTTTACATAAATCTTTTTATAGGGTGTGAAAAAATAAATTATTTCCAAGATAAAATGTAGTGGTAATTAGAATTGAAGGTTTCTCTAGCTAGGAGTGCTCAAATACTAGTTGTCACTTTTGGTTTAAATAAGAGGGATATTTTGAGTTGTTTAGTTTTAAAACTAAGAAAAATAACTTATCAATGATATTGAAAAAAAAAATGTTTATAATTTCAGGGTTGGATCACCAATTGAAATGTTATCATAGTCCTTAAATTATTGTCTCTTATTCTAATTAACTAACAAATGATAGGTTTTATAATCACTTCCCCCATTACCCTTGGTTTAATGGATGTGGTGTGGATCAAATTGATATAAATACATTCTCAATTTACCTTCCTTACTATGTGGGTAAGGGATAAAATAAACCACTTCTAGTTTACTTAATAAATTACCAATTGGGTCTCCTGCTTCCCAAGAAATAAAATATTAACCACTGACCCTTCCACACATGCCAATAATCACTGATCACTTCACCACTTAACCCTTATCAATTAAATCATATATAAACTGATACTAGTTGGATGTAGATAATGGATCATTGAATAAGGAAGTATAAAATGAATAGAAACAAATCAAACATGATTGTACTTGAAATTATAAAGTGTTATAGAACACTTACATCAATCAATAAAAATTTCATTCGATAAAAAGAGAGATGTTTTATTAACTGAATTTCAAGACTCGGGTATTATAATAGGTTTGACTTCCCTTACCTAATCAATAATGTACTTACAATTAAATTTGAAGGGTAACATAAGTGAAGGAGTAAGGAGAATACATTTTAGAATTAAAGAAAAAAATAAGAAGCAAAATAGTATCAGCAATAGTCTGGTTGAACTCCTTGGTGCCAACCTTATTCTTCCTTTGGCCTCATGTTATTCTTATATACCCAAGGTTATCTCCTTATTCATCCATTTAAATTATTATGATATCCTTTCTTTTAAATTCTTGTAAAAAAAATTTATTCATTAGATTTATTTCCTATTCGTAATCATATCTTCCTTGAAAAATCCGTTACTTCCTCTCTTTATTATTAATCAAAATATTATGCATATTGTAATCCATGTGGCCTCCTATGATTGGTTTCATGAATACTGTTATGAAATCCTGAAGATTCATCTTGGGATAAAGATTATCCTTATAAATACCCTTTGACACATCATCCTTCCACTGATTTTCTCAAAGTCATGATGTTTACAAGGTTGGATGATGTTTATGCAAGTGAAAATTCATGTTTAAATAGGCTAAGAATCATGATTATAGAGGATTTTTAGATCCTTTAAAAGACATTTTTCGGAATTTTATTATGATCATGGTGGATATATGTTGTTTACATAGATGAATATGATGTTTATATAGAGGTAAATCATCCTTATGGTGGCCATATTTTTCAAAGGAATTATGTTTATAGAGTCCGTATAACACTTACACAGGCTTGAAATGATGCTTATAAAGAATTGTATGGTTCTTAAAGATTGTTGAATTAATTCTTACATAGATGATAATTTTTCCTATATCTCCCTACAATGATGAGTACAGATCCCTAGATTCATCTTTTTAGTTCCAATTAATTTGAAATTTTTTGAGATATCTTTGGGAATGAATCCATAACAATCCTTCAAGATTCAACACTCTCTTGTACAGTTTCCTTATTAAGAATAACATCCATTGTTAGACTCTATTCTTCAAGATTTTAAAATATATAGATAAATATTAATCAATATCAATCCATTATTATTATTCCATAAATAAAATAATTAAATTAAATTCCCATTTTTCCATTTTAAAAAATATTCACACAGTCAAATGATTTGACACCATAATTCTAAAAGTTATTAAAACTCAAATAATAAATAAATATGATGGAATAAAATGAATTTAATATTGAAAAAATATCATAAATTTATGGAATACGTTAAATTCCTCTGTATTAATTCCTTTTTGAGGTTTTCTTTCACACTCTCATCATCCAAAAATAGTTTTTTTCGATGTACCTTCTTCCTCTAGAGATTCCATTCCACATCCATAACTTTAATTCATACTACATCAATTTGTCTTCCAACACGTGGTTACTTACCAAGTTCATCTGTTTGAATGTTCCTCCTTCCTCATTCCCACACTTAAATATTGTTATTGTTAGTGCTTTAACTAACCTTAATATGGATATACATGGTGAAGGTAAACATGTCTTTATCTAGTTTTTAAAAAATGTATTTATGGAAATATATGTTCTAGAAATTCCAACACTTAAAAAATAGTTCTCACACCAAAAAACCAAAAATTATCCCACTTGATTATTGATTTTTAAAATTAAAACTAAAGATATCCCACTCAAAAAATATTCTCAAATATTTCACCAAATTCCACTAGACAACTTTCAAAAAAACCTTCCATTATTTATCCCTTTGACATGTCACCGTGGTTTTCTACCATATTCTAGATCATCTAAGACCCACTAAGAAAAAACTGCCTCGGTTATTCAGACTTTATCCAATCACTCTATAAAACCATGAAACCTTTTTAATGCCTCTATGGAATTTCTCCAAATAAAATGGGATTAACTGCCAACTGAATTTATTAAAGTCACATCAATATGTTGAGTTATGTACTAGGCTCATGGACCTACTCCTAAAATATTTTGTATCTAAAACTCTACCATCGAGCTTCCAAAAATCGAGAGTTATCAAGTACATTGAACTCCATAAATACCACTAGAACTAACATCCATTAAAAATATATCTTCTATAAAGTCTAGTATTATAGAACTAACAAAATCCCATTTAAACAACCTAAAATATGTTGGTATCCATTGGTCAGTGAAACTAATGAATGCATTTTTCCTTTTCTCACACTTTATTCCAATATAATTTTAAATTATCCAAGGCTCACCCAAATTACAATGAAAATTTAAGAACTCATATGACCTTTTAAAATTCATTTCTATAGAGCCAGAATCATTAAAGTATTCATCAACACTTCTTTTAAAAGAAACATTCCCAGGACTTTGTTTTCTCCCTCTTCCAAAATTGATGTGTTTGTGGTTAACTTCCTAGAGATTATATAGCTAAGAGAACAAAAAAATATCCAACTTCTAGAATCAAAGTATCTCTAAACGATTCTGTCCAAAATGGAATGTTATTAATTATGTGACACCTTCTGGTGTTTAAAGTTAAGTCTCATAAAATTGTATTCCAATCTACCAATATATCTTTTCAAACTCCTCTACATCTGAACTCTCATACTACAGACCATCAACTGGTCTCCTTTATTTTGTCATGGTTCTTCTTGAAAAAATTTCCCAAACACCTTAGACATTTTTATTTGATAAACAAATATCTTCACTTTCATGTCACTTTTTAGAAGAAGGTACAAAGTAAAATGGACCTATTAGAACAACCAATACTATCTAAGCTTCTAATTTTTAGTTCCCTGTCATTCTAAAACAAGAATAGATTTCGCTACTTCCAAATGTTATAAATCACTCCCTCGCAATTATTTTATGATCAAAAATACTCTATTATGTATCTAATGTTTTAATTTGAGTGAATTTTAGTCCCTATAATTTGAATTTAAGGCATGTCAGTGATGGTCTTAATGGAGATTTTAAAGTCAATTCAAAGTCAACATGTTGATCATATTAAAGGATTTAACCAATATCTTATCATGTGTTAAGATCATGTAATAATTTTTTAAGATATTTTTAAGTCTGTATAAGGAATTCTAGGAGTATTAATTTTAATATAGATTAGTGTAGGAAGAATTGGCAAGTTGGTGTAGTGCCATCGACCTCAAGATCCAGGAGTCCATCAGCCAGCTGATAGAGGAGCATCAGCTGGCTGATGCTAGTTCCATAACTGTTGTAGTCTACTAGAAGGTCACCATATAGAAATAGTATACTATTTTCTAATCATTCATGGTTTTCCTAAATCTCCCAACTCCAGGTGAACCTTCATCTAGCTGGTGACGTGCAGCAAGTATTCGGTGGCATCGGGATAACATATTCTATGGTGCTTTTAATGAAGGTTAAAATTTCATAATTATTGTCTTATTTGGATTCATTTACCATAGATAATTCTAGATCCTTTATATACATTTTGTATCTAGTAAAAGGATGAACCAATAGTCTTGAAAAATCTATTGATTACCCCTAACACCTCTTTAATCCTTGATTTAAAAGTGAAGAGGTAGTAGAGAATCTCTAGTACTCTAAAAAATCCAAATCAAATTCTCCATAATTCTCAAAGAATATTCTCCTACATAAACTCCTTATCTCTCATCCCAAATTTAAAAATTCTTTTGAGAGATTTTGGTGAATAATTGTAAAGGGTTCTATAAAGAAAACATCCCTCTTCTCATCACCTTCTTCAATGGATTCTCACTACTGCAAAAGTGAGGGATGGATTCTTTATCTACTAATACAGCTCAAGAGGGTACTCACAATCTATAATTGTGAGGGATGGGTTTCTTGATCACTATCAAGTTCAAGGGATAAATATAAAATCCTCTCACCCAAGGGGAGGATACGTAGTGGCTCACACCAAGCTATTATCGAACTCATTTATCAAACCATTTTTTCAATCTTTTATTTTATGAATTGCATCATTCAAACATCAATACACATAATTACATAAATACAATTCATCTATTTTCCACTGTTATTACTGAATTAATAATTATTATAATTAATTTTATAATATAGATTGAATTTATCATTTATCACTCTATATATTTTATCACTTTAATCACTTTATCATTTAAATATTGATTTGTTTAGAATTTTCCATTTTTATTTGTTTAATTTTTTTAAATGAAATTCACCCCCCTGCAACCTTTGTCTATTATTTATCTAACCAACAATTGGTATCAAAGTATTATTTGTGTTTTTATTATAAATTCCCCTCATTTTCAAAATTTTATTTTGTTATTATTTTCAAAAAAATATATAAATTGCAATCAATTTCAACATTTGGTTTTTTATAATGGTGTTTAATTATTATGTGAATGCTCTAATTTTTTATGGAATGGATCATTCCTATTGTAAAAATTATATTTCAACCTATCTTCATAGTATTAGTTACCCTATTTGAAAAATGGTTATGCATGAATATATTCTAACAAAAGAACCTAAAGATAAGTATAATCCTGATTATGTTAAAAAAATTGAAATTAATATCAAATCTATGAACACTTTACATTGTGGTATTGATCAAAATAAATCTAATCGTGTTTATTCATGAAAAAATTATCATGAAATCTGGAAATTTCTAGAAGTCACACATGAAGGAATGAATAAAGTTAAAGACACTATATTGGATATTTTAGAAAATATTTTGAAATATTTTTCATGCATCCAAATGAATCCATCACTAGTATTTTTATATGTTTTATTGATATTTTCAATGGTTCAAAGTCACTTGGTGATGTTTTTCTAGATAAATTCTAGTAAAAAAGATACTTCGGGTCTTATAGAGAAATTGGGCACCCAAATTCATATCCATACAAGAAGAAAAAGTTCTGAAGAAAATGGTGGTTAAAGAACTAATTGGATACCTAATAAAGTGTGAAATAACAAGGAAGTGATAGGTTGAGAAGGAGGATAACAAATCCAAAGATGTAAAGAAAACAATTTCTTTCAAAGATGTTAATTATGATTCATCTAAATGTGAAGTTAAATAATTTTCTCAACTCACTAAGAAAATGAACAAATTATTAAAAAATAACTTTTCCAATCAAATGAATAAGGTAAGTAAAAGGTGGAACAAAAAGTGATAGGATATAAATTTAAGAAAAAAGGTCAGATCAATCTATAATTACCAGTTGACAAAAAGTAGATAAAATAAAAGGAAACAAGGTAAGAATGATTTTAAATTTATAATCTAGAGTGAAAGTGGTAACTCCATGGACTCTACTACCACAACCTATTCAAGTGACTCGAGTCCAAAGTAACTTATGGAACATGTTCACACAAAAATCGATAAAAAGTGTCTTGAGAGAAAAAATAATAATTACTATGGTACATAAATAGTGTTTTCTCAACACACATGTGTGGAGGCTGCTCTAAATTCAATCAAATCAATAAACTATATGGATTTCAGGTCACCTTAGGGGATAATTCTAAGGGTAAGATGATCATTGAAGGTACAGTCAGTTTTTATAACTCAAATATTGTTCAAAAAATTTAAAAGGTTTGAAACACAATTTTATATGTATTAGTCAATCATGTGATATTGGTTTTAAAATTTCTTTCGAATATGATTTTTTTTAAATAATTTAAAAGGAAAACTTTTTTTACCATGGATCATTTTCAAAATGTTTATACAATTAATGTAAAATATCTCACAAGCAAAAATATAAAATTATTGAGTGTGTAAGTTATTAAGTTATGGATCTGGTATAGATTACTTGGTCATTATAGAAAACACTCACTTTTCAAACTCTACCATTATCAACTAGTATGAGATTTACCCAAATTTTAATTCAATAATTACTTGGTTTTTGAAGCATGCTAATATGGTAAGAAACAAAAATATTATTTGAAATCTAATAAAGGAGTTTCCTCTTCAAAATCTCTCAAATTAATTCATATTAATTTATTCAGACCTTATAAAATTGAAATTTTATGAGTTAATTCCTATATTTTTATAATTGTTGATAACTTTACAATATTCACTTGATTTATTTATTATCTAATAAAAGTGAATCTTTAAAATCCTTCATCAAGTTTTCTAAAAAAAATTAAAATGAAAAAGGTTTTAAAATTATTTCTATTCAGAGTGATCATGGTGGAAACTTAGAAAATAAGGAATTTGTTGATGTTTTATCTTCTCAAGATTATAATAAGTATTATTCTTATCCTAAAACCCCTAAAAAATGGGGTAGTTGAGAGGAAAAATATAATGATATAAGAAATTTCTTGAGCTATTTTAAATGAATTTAATCTACAAAAATATTTTTGGGTCGAGGGTATCAATATTGTGTGTTTTATCATTAATCGCTTTCCCATAAGACATTTTCTCAAAAATACCCATCATGAACTTTGGAAAAATAAAAAACCTAAAGTCATATTTCTTATAAAATTTGGTTTTAAATTTTTTATTCTTAATACTATAGACAATCTTGGAAAATTTGATTAAAAACCCAATGAAGGTAAATTTTCTGGGCACTCCAACTCAATAAATGATTACCAAATATTTAACAAAATGACTAAAATATTAGAATAATCAATCCATTTTTTATGGAAATTTTCTAAAATCTATTTCCCAAGAAAAAAATTGGAAAATGATGTTTTAAATCAACTTTTTCAATATAAATAAGTTGAAGTTGAACAAGAATCATTTTCAAGTTCATTACCTAAATCATTAAAAAAAATATAAATACCATCCCCTTGAATGTGTCATTATAGATTTGAAATCAAGAACTCATACCGTAAGATTAGTCCTAAATGAGGTTTAAAATCTTTCCTTTTTCACTCACTTAGATACCCAAAACCTTAACTATTACCTTAATGATGAAAATCAGGTTATTTATATAAAATAGGAACAAAATAAATTCACTCAAAATAATGTATATACTCTCATGGAAAGACCTAATTATCATCATGTCATAGGATCCAAATGGATTTTTATGAATAAATTAGATGATCTTGGTAATATATCTAAAAAATACAATTTAGTATATAAAGGTTATGACTAAGAAGAAGAAATTCACTATGATGAAACCTTTACACCCATCACTTGGTTAGAATCCATTATAATCTTGTTGTAATTTTCATCTCAACTCAATTTTAAAATATTCCAAATGGACATAAAAATAATTTTTAGATGTTTTTATTAATAAAAAAATTAGAACAACCACTTATTTTTGAAAATATTGTTTTTCCAAATCATGTTTTTAGATTAACTAATTCTCTTTATAGTTTAAAACATGACTATAAGGATTATAATGAATGTATTAATAATTTTATTTTATCAAATGGTTTTAAAATGGAAAAATATTATTCAAAATTTTTTTTAAAACATGTCATAAATGATTTGTTACTTGTTCAAATTTATGTCGATGATTTTATTTTCAACTCTATAAATTAATCTATTTGTTTTGAATTTTTTGATTTAATAAAAAGGAATTTGAAATGAGATATATGGGTGAACTCAAGTTATTTCTCGATTTTCAAACTTCTAAAATAAATTATAGTATTATTCTAAACCAAGGAAAATACACTAATTGAGTCGTAAAATTATTTAGTATGGATCATGATAAGGAAATTAGTATGCTCATGAGTACAACTAGTAAGCTAACATTGTATGAATCTAGTAAGATTTTTGAAAACAAGATTTATATAAGTATGATTATTTGTCTACTTTTTCTAACTGTTACCTAGCCTAATTTCATATTTAGTGTATGTCTTTGTGCTCAATTTCAATCAAATAAAAATGAATCATAACTTAAATATGTTAAAATGATTTTTTTTATTTAAAAGGAACTAAAAATATTGGTTCCTTTTATCCCAAGGACGTTATTTTGAATTAAATAGTTTTTATGAAACTAATTTTAGAGGATTACAACTAGATAGAAAAATTAAAAGTTGGACTTTCCACCTACTTGTAAAATCCCTCATCTCATGGAGTAGTAAGAAATAAGACTTGGTTTCTCTTTCTATAGTCAAAGAAGAATACATATCCATTGGGAGTTATTGTGCCCAAATAATATGGATGAAACACAATCTCTTAGACTTAGGGATTACATATGACCATATACCTATTAATTATTGATATTCCCAGTCAAGATCCAAGTATCACTAAGAGGGGGAGGGGGTGAATCAGTGATATATTTTTCTTTTTATGTTTCCTTATTTTTTTAAAAACCTTTGCCTCCTATTAAATAGTTTCTTCCCTGCTAAACACACACAACCATAGGAACACAAGATTTACAAGGTTCACTACTCAACAGGATTAGTTATATCCTTGGTATGATACGGAAATAATCCAGTACCACACAATCCACTAGAAAACAATCCTTTGATGATGAATACAATGAGTAGGATATACCCTTACACTAGTGTAGCACTTGGAAAAAAATCTGCAAGTGTGTGTGCACCCTCTTATCACAAATAGGGAATTATAGTATTTTAGTGCTTCTTTACAATTAAATAGGTGTATTATTTAAAGTAAAAATCTTCACTTTCTTACTCAGAAGCTGGTAAGAACTATCTTACGCACAACTGAATATGTGCGAAGACCCAAAATATTTCGCACACCCTTTTAGGTGTCTTGTGCGTATGTGAGCTAGCTCATTATAGGAAACAAGAATTATTTACAGCCAAAACCATGCTGGCCAAAAGTAGTGACTATGAAATTTCATTATTATATCTCCTCAACCATCCTTCTTCACAACATCTTCTAATCATCTACCTTAGAATTCATCACTTCTACAGCTTTCCTGGAATACAAAAAAAATTGTTTCCAATAACCACTCTAACAAACAATTATAATGGTTTACACACATACATACTGGATTCACAGCTTACCCACAACTCCCCCTTTATACATGCTTCCATAAGGATGGATTTATGAAATAATACTCCCCCTTGACAACACTAACCAAAGTTAAGATGAGAGTGGGGACAGAAACACATACCTAAACCTTGATGAGAAGAAGGTTGGACACTCATGTTCAACCTCAATTTAGAAAATGGTTCCTTTAGTAAAGGTTTTGTGAATATGTCAGCAACGTATTCCGGTGTAGGAATGTACTCCAACCACAATTAATTCTTCTCCACCTGTTCTTTGATGAAGTGGTACTTTATGTCAATGTGTTTTGAATGAGAATTTTGTACCAGATTCCTTGTAAGATTGTTTGCAGTCTGATTATCATAGCCCAAGAGTAAGGGTAGCTTTACTTCAATAAGTAGATCTTCCAAATGAGTCTTCATCCACATTATTTGAGTAGAAGCTTGAGTAGTAGCAACATAATCAGCTTCATTTGTGCTAAGAGTTACTGAATTATGTTTCTTGGTACTCCAACTAACACAACTTTTCCCTAAAAAGAAAACTCTACCAGATGTAGATCTTCTATCATCAAAATTTTCTTCCCAATCAGTATCTAAATACCCAAATAGATCAATATTTCCTAATCCATCATACCTAATTCCAAAAAAAAATTATGCCTTTGATATATCTGAGAATTCTTTTTCCAGCAATCAATTGTGATTCTTTAGGATCACTCTAAAATATTGCACATAAAGTGACAGCATATACAATGTCGGGTCTTGAAGCAGTCAGATACAAAAGACTTCCAATCAGATTTTGAAACTCATTTTGATAAACTTCCTTACCTTCTCCATATTTAGAAAACTTGGTTCCCACTGAAATTGGTGTGGACACTGGTTTTGAATTTTCCATGCCAAACTTCTTAAGAAGTTCCTTACCATAATTTTCTTGAGACATAAAGATGTTATTCTTCTTCTATAAAATTTTTATCCCAATAAAGTATTTCATTTCTCCCAGCATAGACATCTCAAATAACTTCTTCATCTCCTTATAAAATCTTTCACATGATCTTTCATCATTCCCAGAAAATATAATGTCATCGACGTAAACAACAATGATTAGTGAAAACTACTGGCACTCCTAGATATAAATATTGTTGTTAACTCTACCTTTCTTAAAATTCATCTTCCTCGAGCAAGTATCTAATTTATAATACCATTCCCTAGGAGCCTATTTTATTCCATAAAAAATCCTACTTCAACCTGAACACATAACTTTCATCATTTCCAATAACAAATCAACTAGGCTGATCAATGTAAACTTCCTCATCAAGGTCACCATTCAAGAATGCGGGTTTTACATCCATTTGAAAGATTTTGTATCCTTATTGTGCAGTAATAGAATGAAATATTCTGATTGTTTCTAATCTTTCCACCGGAGCAAAGGTTTCATCAAAATCAATGCCTTCAATTTGTGAATACCCTTTGCAAACCAGTATTTCTTTGTTTCTTATTACTTTACCATCTTCATTCATCTTGTTATGGAAAACCCACTTTGTACCAATAATGTTCTTGTTGTCCGGCTTGGGTACAAGTTACCAAGTGTCATTCTTCTCTATCTGATCAAGCTCTTCATTCATAGAATGAACCCATTCTGGATGCTCAAATGCTTCATTTACATCATTCGTTTCATCTTTCGAATAAAGTGAATTATGTGTTATAGCTTTCATTATTCTTCTTATTTGAACCCTATGATGTTGATCTCCAATAATGTTCTAAGACTCTACATGTTTCCTTATCCTGGGATGATTTATTCAAACTTCATCCTCATTAGTTGATATTTCTGAGTCAAATTCCTCTTATTGAGTAGTATTAACACAGTCTACATCATTATCAGAATCGTTAGCAAAATCTTCTCTATCCTGCTCAACTTCCATATCAACATATGACTACTTTTCTTTCTCAACATTTTCAACAACTTTTACATATAAATAATCAATAATTCTTCATGTTTATTTTTTGAGACATCTATATCCTCTTCCTTATAAAGCATATCCAAGAAAAATTCCATCATCTCCTCTTTGCTCAAACATTCCAAGGTTTCCACCTTTCTTCTTTATAATGCATGGACTCCCAAAAACTCTTAAGTGTTTCAAACTTGGAGTTTTTCCATAGAACATTTCATATGGAGTCATTTCTGAGTTTGGCCTATAGAAACAATGATTCTGAATATACACATTATTTCTCATGGCTTTCCTCCAATAATAATGAGAAAGACTATGTTCAAGTAACATAGTTCTCCCCATTTCCACCAGACTTCAATTCTTTCTTTCAGAAACCCCATTTTGTTGAGGTGTGTATGGTGAACTGAACTCATACTGAATTCCAAATTTCTTGAGGTAACTTTCAAAATATTCATTCTTATATTCTCCACCATTATCAGTTCTCAACTTCTTTATTGAATACTCACATTCCTTCTCTTCTTTCCTCCTAAAACTCTTAAACATTTTCAAATCATCAGACTTACGTCTCATATACATAAAACAAGTAATGCGAGTAAAGTCATCAATGAAAGTAATGAAGTACTTATCTCCATTTGAAGATTGTGTGCTCATTGGTTCATAGATATCAGAGTATATGAGTTCCAAGGGCTTTTTTGAGCGAATTTCTACTCTCTTATGAATAGAGTTTGTAATCTTCCCTTTCTCACAAATAGTGAAACACCAATCTCTTATTCTTAATAAATCAGGCTTATCTCGGACACTATCTCTATTTGATAACTTGCACATATTTCTCTGACACATATGTCCCAACCTTTTATGCCATAACTTATTTTCATCCACCACACCCATGTAACAAGAGTTCTGCACTTCACCAACTTGGAACAAATTCCCTCTTATACGTTGGCCTATTGTAACTATATTTACATCATTTTCACTTATCACAATAAATCCATCTTTTTTGAAGATAAGTTTGTTGCCCTCATCACAGATTTATGAAACACTAATCAAGTTATGTTTCAGCCCATCAAAATATAGTGTTTTCCAAGATTTCATCTTTTCTTTTCCAATGATGGCTGATCCAACACCTTTTATCCTTAGAGATTTATAATTTCCAAATGCCAGTGTTCCTTATTTGAAGTATTTCACATTCTTCAGTAGATTTAAGTCTCCTTTCATATGAGAGGAACATCCACTATCAAGAATCTATGGACATTCTTCTTTTGTAGCTTTCAAAGCAGTTTCGACAATGAGAGATTTTTGTTCTTACTTCTCTGACACTTTTTATTGTGATTCCTCCAATTTCTTAGCCAAATCAATGTGTTCTAGCCAAACAACCATGCACTCTTTCTTTTCAGACTTATTAGATCTTTCCCTTTTAGATTTTAAAAACTCTGGCTTCTAAGGATTATTAAGAAACTTTTGTTGCTCTGGTAACACACTAAGGCATCCCTTAGAAAGATGTTCAGGTCAGTCACATATTTCACAAATAGTTTCTAGTGGTTGGAACCTATTCTCAACTTTCACACCAACCTTCTCAGATATCTTCTGAAATTTCTTTAGAGATTTTATCTTTTGAAAGAATTGACTCCCCATCAATCCTTTTCTTTTAAAACATGTGGAATAGTTTTAATATTGTTGGTTGAACCAACACATATTTTCCATGTGTCCAAATCCACCACAATACCAACAGTAGCCATAGAATGAATATTTTCCTCGGAAACTTTCATACTGACTGGAGTTGTGAACATGCTTCTCAGTAATATTCTTACCAGAATTTTGCTGACCATCGACCTTCATATTTTCAATTGTAACTTTCATATTCAGCTCAGATTTCTGTTCATTCTTACTGGAACCAGAAGTGGTAGACATCTTTCTGGACTCAATATTTTTAGATGCTTCTGATTTTTCAATATTGCTAACTTTGACCACATACATACCCTTTCCAATACTTCTCTTATCAATACTTGTTCCATATTTCTTTTCAACCTTTGATGGAAACTTTTATTGATCCTTATTAGGCTCATTCATAGTATAACATTCACTAACTTCTGTAACAGAATTTTTGAACCTTGTGTTCGTTTCCTCATCTTTAGAAAAATTGTGTTGGAAAAGTTCCAACTCATCTTGTTTTTCCTTCAGCTTTACTTCCAGATGATCATTATGATTCTTTTATCTCTCAAGAGAATTTTTTAGATCATCAATCTCATTTTCATATTTTTCTTTCTTTTCAAGAAAACATGTTTGGTCATTTTATGAAGAGTTTTCATTTGTCAATTTTCTGTTTTCCTTTTCAAGCCTTCTGATCTTTCTCAAACATTTCTTCATCTCTTCTTCTAGATACTGTTCAAGTTGATTTTCTTCTTCTTAAGTACTACTTCTCTCATAATCATCATTATTCATTGTTGCAAAAAAGGTACTCTCTCTAGATTTCTTAGTAACAAATTTTTCAGATTCATTTTTTCTATCATTATCTTCTTCATCTTTTGAAAAAAATCTTATTCTTTTTTATTTGAAGAAATTTTTATCCTTACCTCTGCTAGAATATTTATCTTTTCCACCATGTATCTTCCATGACCTTCTTGGTCTTCTTTCTTCTTTATCATTTCCTTCTTCTTTACCTTTTTGGGGGTAATTACCGCAAAGTGGCCAACAGCTCCACATTCAAAACATTTCAAAGGGAGTTTCCCTTTGTATTTACCATTTCCTCTTTTAACATTTATATAAAACAAGGATAAAATTTCATTAAAATTTTGACATACCTCATTTTCATAGTCGGATTCACCAGCTTCTTCTTCAAAATGAATTTTCTTCTACTTTTATTTCCTTGAATCCTTGAAAGACATTTCTATATCATCTTTTATTTTTCACTTCATAGTATTCTCCCTTTTCATTTCATAAGTTATAAGAGTGTCAAGAAAATCATCCAGAGATAATGTTTCAGGGTCTCTGTCTTCCAGTGATGAAACTTTAGCATCAAATTTGTTGGGAAGAATTCTCAAGATCTTTTCAACAACTGTAGAATCTTCCAATGTTTCACCAAGACATCTTATTGTACTGAAAATATCATTTATCATAGTAAAGAAGTCCCCAACAGATTCAGATTGTCCCATTTTCAAGTCTTCATACTTCAGCCTCCATATTTGTATTTTTTTCCTTCTTTAATTTTTTATTTCCTTCATAGATGATCTTCAATTTTTTCCTGATTCCATTGGTTATAGAAACACCTTTCACTCTTAAAAATTCACTCTTATAAAGAGATGATAGTAACGCATTTTTTAGCTCTTCCATTATTCTCAAGATTCTTCTTATTGAAAAGATTAAGAGGAACCCTGTCATCAATAGTAGGAAATTCATCTTTTGTAGTTTTGAGAAATTCATATCCAAGAGAAATAATATAAGGCATCATTCTATCTTTCCAGATATGATAATTCTTCCCATAAAATATCATAATCCTCTTACTATTCACACAATTCATATTTTCCATCAAAACCTCTCTTCAAAACTTCAGCAAAGAACAAACGAATGGAACTTTCCTCTGATACCAATTGATGTTCCTAGTCATGATCCAAGTATCACTGAGAGGGGGAGTGGGTGAATCAATGATATCTTTTTCTTTTTATGTCTCCTTCTTTTTGAGACAACATTCAACTCCTGTTAAAGAGTTTCTTCCCTGATGAACACAAAAAACCACAGGAACACAAGATTTACAAGGTTCACTACTCAACAAGAGTAGCTACGTCCTTGGTATGATACAGAAATAATCCAGTACCACACAATCCCGTAGAAAAAAATCCTTTGATGTAGAATAAAATGAGTAGGATATACCCTTACACTCATGTAGCACTTGGAAAACAATCTGTAAGCATGTGTAAACCCTCTTACCACAAATAGGGAATTACATTATTTTAGTTCTTCTTTACAATTGAACAGGTGTATTCTTTGAAGTAAAAATCTTCACTTTCTTACCCAAAAGTCGGTAAGAATTATCTTATGCGCAATTAAACATGTGCGAATACCCCAAATCTTTCTCACACCCTTTTAGGTGTCTTTTGCACAAATTTTATGCCATGTGCACGAGATTTAACGTTTTTCATGAAACACCTCTTACTCGCAACTTTAATCTTGCATGCAACTCTCTTCTTATGCGCAACTTTTCCTTCTTGCGCACAACTCTATTTCTTTCGCGCACTCTCCTTTTCTTCATATTTTTCACCCCTCAGAACTCGAAATTTCTCTAAGTGTCGAGTACACATAGTGTGAGGGGTTCACCTCTTATTTATAGACCTCATTGACTCCTATGTGAAAAAACCCTGATGAGTTGTGCAATATCCTAACGTGTCGCACAAAACCCCATCTGACTTCACCTTGGGCACGTAATTCATGTGTCGTGAAAAAGCCCATTTGACATCTCCTTGGGAATGTAAGTCTCCTTCACGCTAGCCTCATCTTTCGTGAACTTATTTGAATATTTTGCGCACTTCATTCCTTTACCATTTTTTGAAGTTTGGGCCTCAAAACATGCTTCACGTGCAAAACCCCATTTTACGTCGCCTTTGGCGCGTAAGTCTCTTTTTCACCAACCTATTCTTTCGTGCACTTATTGAATCTTTTGTGTGCTTCCTTCTTTTTATATTTTTAAAATTTTTGACCACAAATAATTCCTTACACACAAGATTCCAAACTACCTTCAATCATGCATGAAAAAACCAATCTTGTGTGAAAAAACCCCAATCTTTCACGCAAGCTTCTACTTTTCCAGATTTTGATGTTCAAATCATGGAACACCACTTGTGATGCCCCCAGATCATACTTTACTTTGTCATGTTCTCTCTTCAATATATCTCATAACCATTATTTAGCTTTCATCATGAAATCCACCATCGGGATATATATCCTTTGATTGAACAACTTTAGCATCGTCATATTTTTAGTGGGAAGTATTGAAACTTCACTATCTTCCAGCAACATCATTCTTTCCGATCAAAACTTCATATGGCTGGCATCACCTTTACTCCCCCTTTCTTCATGAGTCTTGCATCACAAGTTCTCAAAACTAATGATATTTTTGAAATACAAATCATTAAACCATCATCTGATTTTATGTCCTTTAAAAAGTGAATTGATTTATCTTCATTGACAATAAAAGACAACACTCTGTAACAGCAAACTCTTCTTACTTCCTTCTCCATCCAACTTGGTCCCAAAAATCTCCCCCTTTCGATTTTTTTGTCAAAAAAGATTTATAAATCACTGAACTTTGTAACCTCAAGGAATGGATCAGTTATCAACAATTCTAAGCCTACATGAGCTAGCTCATTGTAGGAAACAAGAATTATTGACAGCCAAAACTATGTTGGACAAAAGTTATGACTATGAAATTTAATTATTATATCTCCTCAACCAGAATTATTCACAACATCCTATAATCATTTACCTCAGCATTCATCACTTATACAGCTTTCTGGAATACAAAAAAAAATTCCTACAACCACTCCAACAAAAAGTTATAATAGTTCACGCACATACATGCTGGATTCACAGCTTACCCACAACTCCCCCTTTATGCATACTTCCATAAGGATAGATTTATGAAAAAATTCTCCCCCTTGACAACACTATCCAAAGGTAAGATGAGAGTGGGGATAGAAACATGTACCTCAACCAAGATGATAAGGAGGTTATACACCCATGTTCAACCTCAATTTAGAAGATGGTTCCTTTAGTAAAGGTTTTGTGAATATGTCGACAACTTGTTCCAATGTAGAAATGTACTCCAGCCTCAATTCATTCTTATCCACCTGTTTTTTGATGAAGTGGTACTTTATTTCAATGTGTTTTGAACGAGAATGTTGTACCGAATTTCTTGTAATATTGATTGCAATATGATTATCACAGACCAAGAGTAAGGGTAGCTTAACTTCAACAGGTAGATCTTTCAACTGAGTCTCTATCTGCATTAGTTGAGTAGCATCTTGAGTAGCAGCAACATAATCAGATTCATCTATGCTAAGAGTTACTAAATTATGTTTCTTGTTATTCCAACTAACACAACTTTTCCCCAAAAATACAACTCCACTATATGTGGATCTTCTATCATCAACATTTCATGCCCAATCAGTATCTGAATACCTGAATAGATCAATATTTCCTAATCCATCATACCTGATTCCAAAAATTTTTGTGCCTTTGATATATCTGAGAATTCTTTTTCCAGCAATCAAATGTGATTCTTTAGGAGCACTCTGAAATCTTCCACATAAAGTGACAGCATATACAATGTCAGATCTTGAAGCATTAAAATACAAAAGACTTCCAATAAAATTTCAAAACTCTTTATAATCAACTTCCTTGCCTTATCCATCTTTAGAAAACTTGGTTCCCACTGAAATTGTTATGGACACTGGTTTCGAATTTTCCATGTCAAACTTCTTCAGAAGTTCCTTAGCATACTTTTCTCGAGACAGAAATACGTGATTCTTCTTCTGTGAAATTTGTATCCAAAGAAAGTATTTCATTTCTCCCAGCATGGACATCTCAAATAACTTCTTCATCTCCTCAGCAAATCTTTCACATGATCTTTCATCATTCCCAGCAAATATAATCTCATCGACGTAAACAATAATGATTAGTGAAAACTCCTAACACTCTTTGATGTAAAGATTGTTGTCAACTCTACCTTTCTTAAAATTCATCTTTCTTAAGAAAGTATCTAATTTAGAATACCATGCCCTTGGAGACTGTTTTATCCCATACAAATCCTTCATCAACCGTCACACATAACTTTCATCATTTATGAAAACAAATCCACGAGGTTGATCAATGTAAACTTCCTCATCAAGGTCACCATTCAAGAATACGGATTTTGTATCCATTTGAAAGATTTTGTATCCTCATTGTGCAGCAATAGAAAGAAAGATTCTGATCGCTTCTAATCTTTCCACCAGAGCAAACACTTCATCAAAATCAATGCCTTTAATTTGCGAATACCCTTTTCAAACCAATCTTGCTTTGTTTATTATTACTTTACCTTCTTCATTCAGCTTATTCTGGAAAACCCACTTTATACCAATAATGTTCTTGCTGTCCAGATTGGGTACAAGTTCCCAAGTGTCATTCTTCTCTATCTAATCAAGCTCTTCATTCATAGCATGAACCCATTATGGATTCTCAAATACTTCATTTACAACATTTGATTCAACTTTAGAATAAATTAAAGTATTTTTTATAGCTTTCATTGTTCTTTTTGCTTGAACCCTATGATGTTGATCTCCAATAATGTTCTAAGACTCCACATGTTTCCTCATCCTAGGATGAGTTATTCAAACTTCATCCTCATCACTTGAGATTTCTGAGTTGGATTCCTCTTCTTGAGTTCTATTAACACAGTCTATAGAATTATCAGAATCGTTAGCAAAATCTTCTCTATCCTGCTCAACTTCCACATCAACATATGACTGCTTTTATTTCTCAACATTTTCAACAACTTTTACATCTGAAGAATCAATAATTTTTCTTGTTTCTTTTTTGAGACATCTATATCCTCTTCCTTCTGAAGCATATCTAAGAAAAATTTCATCATCTTCTCTTTTCTCAAACTTTCCAAGGTTTCCACCTTTCTTCTTTATAATACATGGACTCCCAAAAATTCTTAAGTGTTTCAAACTTGGAGTTTTTACATAGAAAATTTCATATGGAGTCATATCTAAGTTTGGCCTATAGAAACAATGGTTCTGAATATAAACAACAGTGCTCATGGATTGCTTCCAATAATAATGAGAAAGACTATGTTCAAGTAACATAGTTCTCCCCATTTCCACCAGACTTCGATTCTTTCTTTCAATAACCCCATTTTTTTGAGATGTGTATGGTGAACTGAACTCTTGTTGAATTCAATGTTTCTTGAGGTAACTTTTAAAATCTTCATTCTTATATTCTCCACCATTATCAATTCTCAAATTATTCATTGAATAATCAAATTCCTTCTCTTCTTTCCTCTTAAAACAATTAAACATTTTTAGAGCATCTGACTTATGTCTCATGTACATAACACAATTAATGCAAGTAAATTCATCAATGATGTAATAAAGTACTTATCTCCATTTATAGATTGCGTGCTCAGTGGTCCACATATATCAGAGTGTATGAGTTCTAGGGGTTTTTTAGTGAATTTCAACTCTCTTATGAATAGATTTTGTAATCTTACCTTTCTCACAAATAGTGCAACACAAATCTATTCTTATTGATAAATCGGGAATATCTCGGACACTATCTCTCTTTCATAATTTTCACATATTTCTCTGACACATATGTCCCAGCCTTTTATTCCATAACTGATTTTCATCCACCATACCCATGTAACAAGAGTTTTTTACTTCACCAACTTAGAACAAATTCCCTCTTGTACATTGGCCTCTTGTAACTATATTTCCATCATTTTCACTTTTCACAAAAAAAATCATATTTCTTGAAGATAACTTTGTTTCCCTTATCACAGAGTTGTGAGACACTAAGCAAGTTATGTTTCATCCCATCAAAATATAGTGTTTTCCTAGATTTCATCTTTTCTTTTTTAATAATGGTTGATCCAACACCTTTGAATCCATAGAGATTCATCCTTTCCAAATGTCACTATTCCTTCTTTGAAGCCTTTCACATTCTTCAAGAGCCTTAAGTCTCCTGTCATATGAGAGGAACACCCACTATCAAGAATCCATGGATGTTCTCCTTTTGTAGCTTTCAAAGCATTTTCTAAAAGGAGAGATTTTTTTTCTTCCTTCTCTTACACTTTTTGTTGTGATTCCTCTAATTTCCTAGCCAAATCAATGTGTTCTGGAGAAACAACCATGTACTCTTTCTTTTCGGACTTACCATATCTGTCCCTTTTATCATTTAAAAACTCTGGCTTCTGAGGATTATTAGGAAACTTTTGTTGCTCTGGTAACACACTAAGGTAGTCCTTAGCAAGATGTTCAGGTCAATCACATCTTTCACAAATAGTTTCTAGTGGTTGGAACCTATTCTAAACTTTCGCGCTAACCTTCTCAAATTTCTTATGAAATTTCTTTTGATATTTTCTCTTTTGAAAGGATTGACTCCCCCTCAATCCTTGTCTTTTAAAACAAGTGGAATAGTTGTAATATTGTTGGTTGAACCAAAACATATTTTCCATGTGTCCAAATCCACTACAATACCAACAGTACCCATAGAATTAATATTTTCCTCAGAAACATCCATTCTGACTGGAGTTGTGAACATGCTTCTCAACAATATTCTTACCATAATTCTGCTGACCATCGATCTTCATATTATCAATTGTAACTTTCTTCTTCAGCTCATATTTTTGTTCATTCTTACTGGAACCAAAAGTGGTAGACATCTTTCTGGACTCAATATTTTTAGATGCTTCTGATTTTTCAGTATTGATAACTTTGACCACATATGTACCCTTTCCAATAATTCTCTTATCAGTTCTCATTCCATATTTCTTTTCAACCTTTTATGGAAACTTTTTTTTATCCTTATTAGGATCATTCATAGCAGAACATTCACCAACTTCTGTAATAGAATTTTTGAACCTTGTGTTCATTTCCTCAACTTTAGAAAATTTATGTTGGAAAAGTTCCAACTCATCTTCTTTTTCCTTTAGCTTTACTTCCAGATGATCATTACGATTCCTTACTCTATCAAGATAATTTTTTAGATCATCAATCCCATTTTAATATTTTTCTTTCTTTTCAAGAAAACATGTTTGTTCATTTGATGAAGAGTTTTCATTTTTCAATTTTTAGTTTTCCTTTTCAAGCCTTCGGATCTTTCTCAAACATTTTTTCAACTCTTCTTCCAGATACTATTCAAGTTGAGTTTCTTCTTCTTCAGTACTACTGCTCTCATAATCATCATTATTCACTATTGAAAAAAGGTACTCTCTATAACTTTCTCAGGAACAGATTTTTTAGATTTAGTTTCACTATCATAATTTTCTTCATCTTTTGACAAAAAGATTCTTCTTTTTGATTTGATGAACTTTTTATCCTTACCTATGCCAGAATATTTATCTTTTCCACCTTGTTTCTTCCATGACCTTCTTGGTGTTCTTTCTTCTTCATCACTGTCTTTATCTTTACCTTTTTTAGGGAAATTAGCCACAAAGTGTCCAACAACTCCATATTCAAAACATTTCAACGGTAGTTTCCCTTTGTATTTCTCAGTGCCTCTTTTAACATTTTTAGAAAACAAGGATAAAATTTCTTCAAAATTTTGACATACCTCATTTTAAGAGTTAGATTCACCAGCTTCTTCTTCAAAATAAATTTTCTTTGAATTTTCTTTCTTTGCATCCTTGAAAGAAATTTCTCTATCAGATTTTATTTTTATCTTCATAGTCTTCTACCTTATAATTTCATAAGTTATAAGAGTGTTATGCAAATCATCCAGAGATAATTTTTCAGGGTCTCTGTCTTCCAGTGATGAAACTTTAGCATCAAATTTTTCGAGCATAATTCTCAAGATCTTTTCAACAACTATAGAAATTTCCAACATTTCACCAAGACATCTGATCGTACTGAAAATATCATTTATCCTAGTAAAGAAGTCCACAATAGATTAAGATTCTCCCATTTTCAAGTCTTCATACTTTAGCCTCTATATTTGTAGTTTTTCCTTCTTTAATTTTTTATTTCCTTCATAGATGTTCTTCAGTTTGTCTCAGATTCCTTTGGTTGTAGCAACACCATTCACTCTTAAAAATTCACTCTCAAAAAGATATGAGAGTAACACATTTTTAGATCTTCCATCATTCTCAAGATTCTTCTTATCGACAGGAGTAAGAGGAATCCTGTCATCAATAGTAGTAAATCCATTTGTTGTAGTTTCAAGAACTTCATATCCAAGATACATAAGATAAGGCATCATTCTATCTTTCCAGATATGATAATTCTTCCCATAAAATATCAAAATCCCCTTAATGTTCACACAATTCATATTCTCCATCAAAACCTCTCTTCAAAACTTCATCAAATAACAAATGAATGGAACCTGCCTCTGATACCAATTGATGTTCTCAGTCAGGATCCAAGTATCACTGAGAGGGAGAGGGGTGAATCAGTGATATCTTTTTCTTTTTATGTTTCCTTCTTTTTGAAACAACCTTAACCTCTTGTTAAAGAGTTTCTTCCCTGCTAAACACACACAACCACATGAACACAATATTTATAAGGTTCACTACTCAACAAGAGTTGTTACGACCTTAGTATGATACAGAAATAATCCAGTACCACACAATCCACTAGAAAACAATCCTTTGATGTGGAATACAATGAGTATGATATACCCTTACACTTGTGTAGCACTTGGAAAACAATCCGCAAGTACGTGTGTACCCTCTTAGCACAAATAGGGAATTACAGTATTTCAGTGATTCTTTACTATTGAACAAGTGTATTATTTGAAGTAAAAATATTCACTTTCTTACCCAAAAGTCGGTAAGAACTATCTTACGCACAACTGAATACGTGTGAAGACCCCAAATATTTTGCACACCCTTTTAGGTGTCTTTCATGCAACTTTTATGCCATGAATGCAAGATTCATCTTTTGTCACAAAACACCTCTTGCGCACAACTTCAATCTTGCGCGCAACTCTCTTCTTGTGCGCAACTTTTCCTTCTTGCACGCAAATCTATTTCTTTCATGAACTACCCTTTTCTTAATATTTTTTCACACCTCAGAGCTTGGGATTTCTCTAAGTTTCGAGCACACATAGTGTGAGGGGTTCACCTCTTATTTATATACCTCATTGACCCCTACGCGCAAAAACCCTGATGTGTTGCACAAAATCCTGATACATCGCGCAAAACCCCATCTGACGTCGCCTTGGGCGTGTAAGTCACGCATCGCGTAAAATAACATTTGACGTTGCCTTGGGCGCATAAGTCTCCTTCATGCTAGCCTCATCTTTAGCGCACTTCTTTGAATCTTTTGTGCACTTCATGCCTTTACCATTTTTTGAAGTTTGGACCTCAAAACATGCCTCGCAGGCAAAACCCCATTTTACGTCGCCTTTGGCGCATAAGTATCTTTCACACCAACCTCTTAATTCGTGCACTTATTGAATCTTTCTCTTGATTTCTTCCTTTTCCATTTTTCAAAGTTTGGACCTTGAATCACGCCTTGCATGCAAGATTCCAAACTACCTTCAATATTGCACGCAAAACCCCAATCATTCACGCAAGCCTCTCCTTTGCCAGATTTTGATGTTTAGATTATGGAACACCACTTGCATGCAACATACTGAGTCATCTTCAAACTTGCGCGCAACATTCTTTTCCAAAACACATTTCTTCATCTCCCGATTTCCAGGACCTAAAAATTGGCAAACACTAGAAAACGGTGCCACCTTAGAAAATTCTTCTATGCCGCCCCCAGATCGTTCGTTCCTTTTTCATGTTTTGTCTTCACTGTATCTTGTAACCATTATTCAGTTTTCATCACAAAATCCACTATTGTGATATGTATCTTTTGATCGAACAGCTTTAGCGTCGTCAGATTTTCAATGGGAAGTTCTGAAACTTCACTATCTTCCAACAACATCATTCTTTCCAATAAAAACTTCATATGACCAGCATCACCTTTACTCCCCCTTTCTTCATGAGGCTTGAATCACAAGTTCTCCAAAATTATGATATTTTTGAAATACAAATCAGTAAAACATTGTCTGATTTTATGTCCTTTACAAAGTTAATTAATTTATCTTCGTTGACAACAAAAGACAACACTCTGTAACAACAAACTCTTCTTACTCCCTTATCCATCCAACTTAGTCCCAACAATTATGATAACACTAGTGCTATTAATATCTCTAATATTTTTATCCATTACTCGCACACAAAACACATTAACCTTAGGCACTATTTTTTAAGAGTTCACTTCTAAAAGGGTGATATCTTATTAGAATTTTTTAGGATGAAATATCAAATCACACATATTTTCACTAAACTAACAACACTTAATCATTTCAATTTCATTGAATGTGAGTTAGTAATGGTTTGATTGTGATTCTCCCTATTTGACCTTGGATAACTTGAGAAATATTCTTAAATTTTATTTTCAAATATTGAAATTCTTGTTTTCATTTTCTTTTTTTATTATCTCTTGGATATGATCCCTATATATCACTTGTACAATCATTTAAGGGGGTATTATCTCTTTAATTATAAAATTTTCCTTAAGAGATAATTTTTTTCAAATTTTTTTTAAATAAAAAAATATTATATTTTTAAATTTCAAAATCATATTTTCTAAAAAATAGTATTTTTGTCAAAATTTTACTATTTTAAATTTGGTTTCAAACTTTGAATACCCTTATAGTATTTTTTTTATTTTGAATCTATTTTAAATTTTATCTTCAAAACTTATATGAGAAATTTTGTATACACTCTAAATTTTTTAAAGGTTTGTTTTTATCTCTTTTAAAGTAATATTAAGGTTGAGTAAAAATTATATATATATTTGAATCTCTAACAACATTTTTAAATATATATTTGAAATAATAAAAATATAAGGAAACTATCAAGGTATATTTTCTCATTCAATGGAACTTATTCAAGCTCTTTCAATGATGGAAAAATCACTTTTTAAGGTAATGTGATTCTTGGAGAAGGTATATTCCAATTATATTCTTTCTTTTATTCTCTTATTTTTCTTATTTATTTTTTCTTTCTCTATTATTTCCTTTTCCTTCCTCTATTCAAAATCAATTTTTATTTCTATTTTAAAACATTCCTCTCCATCTCTATCTCTCTCTTTATCTCTATAATGGACCTATTAAGGGGGGGTTTGGAAGTTAAATAAATGTTTTCAAAAAAAATTTAAAAAAATCACTTGAAATCTATTTTCAAATCTCGATTATGGGTTTTTAAAATCATTTTTAAAATATCCCTTGAGTTTTTATTAAAATAATTTTTTTAATTTTCACTTTTCATTTCTTTTTTATAATCAGAAAGGGGGAGAAGTTTCTTGAAATTTATGAATTTATGGGAGAAATTTAGTTTTATCTTCAAAGGGGGAGAAATTTTTTGAACTTCAAACCAGGAAATTCATAGAATTTTTTGTTATATATTATTACTTGATTATTTTACAAAGGGGGTTGAAATTGGATTTAATTATTTTAATTTTGTGTATGGGGTGTTTTTTTACTCCTTGATCATATTTAATATCTTATATTGATTTCATGAGTATATTATGATTATCTTTATCTCTTGATTTACATTTAATGTATCTTTTTATGTTAAGTGTTTATGAACATAAAAAAGGGGAAGATTATTATACCTCTCTATCAAGGTGTTATCATGATCACAGAAACTCTATTGTGTATCTAATGTTTTCATTTGAGTGAATTTCAATCTCTATAATTTGACTTTAAGTCATGTACTTAATGGTTTAAATATAGATCTTAAAGTCACTTCAAAGGTGACATGTTGATCTTATCAAAAGATTGGACCAATCTTGTATCATGTATCAAGACCATGGAATCAAGTTATAAAATCTTTCGAAGGATTTAGAAGGAATTAGAGGATCCATTTGAATATGGATCAATGAAAGCGACATTGGATAGTCGGTGCAATGCCACCATCCATACAATGACATGGATAGAAGATTACTCAAGATCCAGGAGTCTATTGAATAGATGATTCTAGTTATAGAATTTTTTTAGTCTGTTAAAAACTTTCTAGTCACTTGATAGTAGTGTCAAGTCAGTGATGACTTTCCAGAAGCTCCCATCTCCATGTTACCCACCGACCAGCCAGTGAGGGGCACTGGGTAGCCAATGGCATTGGCACAACAGATCCAAGGGAGCTTTTAATGATGGTCAAAATGTCATAGAAGTTGTATTCCTCAAATTCAATTTCCCAATATAATTATAGATCCTTTCCAAGCCTTTTAGATCCTATGAAATGAGGTCTTTTGAGGGTTGTAAGATCCATCGGTTACCCGCAAAACCTCTCTAATCCTTTATTTAAAAGCAAAGCACTAGCAGATCCTCTCAAGTTCTCTCAAAGCACCAACTCCAATTCTCCATCATTCTGAAAGGATCTTCCCCTACATCAAATTTTTATCTATCATCCCAAATTGTAAAATCATTTTGAGAGATTTGGGAGTGAAATTATAATTATTTTTTCAAATCAAACCTCACTCTTCCCATTACCTTCTTTAATGGGTTATCACTATTGCAAAAGTGAGGGAAGGGTTCTTTAGATACCCAAGATACTCAAGAGGGTATTCAAAAACCATAATTTTGAGGGATAGGTTTCTTGATAACTACCAAGATAAAGGGAGAAATATATAGTCCTCTCACCCAAGGGGAGGAGACATAGGTGACAATGCTGAGCTATTTTCAAACTTTTTTATCAAACATATCTTTATTTTTATTCATGTAATCATTAAATCTTCAATAAATATAATTGAATTAATTTTATTCATCTATTTTCCATTTTTCTTACTCACTTAATCATTATTATAATTAATTTTATAATATGGATTGAATTTATCATTTATATCTCTATCTATTTCATCACTTCATCATTTCAATATCATTTTATTTTGAATTTAACATTTTCATTTCTTTTAATTTTCAAAAAGCAAATCTCCCCTCTTACTATTCTTTCTCTGACCAACACCAAAGACCACACTCCCTTAAGATCCATACTCCTTACATTAGAGTTCCAATAATTAAGGGTTTTTACCCCCCCCCCCCCACACACACACACTTTTCCATAACCATGGATCACATATGTAGATCTCACACCATCTATAAACTTTAGTACAAAAACCTAGGTTCTATCTGCCAACAAAAACACACCTTTATTATACCATGACTATTTCTCACTCCTGGATTTCATTCCTTGTCCAGACAGAACCACCACCTTTACAACAGTCTCAAATGCTCCCAAACCAAAGTCTCCAGAAACAAACACCCACTTTACTTCTCATTTGTTGAGTGATGAAACCCCAGATCCCACAACCATGACTCAAGCAGGCTACCAAATACTCGAAAGCATAAAAACCTCCCCTATCAATTATGGGATTTTCAAAGCATCTATAAATTCACCTTTAATGAAAAACTTCCAGTCACATTAGTCCTACTACAATATCCCTTTTCCTATTAAATCCCAGATACATAATAGGGACACCATCTGGATGTCATCAACTCTTTCTTTTATCTTCATAATAAAATTGAATTGATTTAAATCCTCCTTATAGGTCATGTGAAACTGCTCCTAGAAAATTCCCTTGTAATTTCATATCATGGTTTCATGTTCTATTATACACCTCACTTTTAGATGATTCACCATCAATAGATCTTCCATATTCTCCAGGAGTTTAAAACCATCTATACAAAGTCAAAATCTTTCATCATTGAAACATTGATCTAGACTTTAACCATAGAAACATCATCCACCAAAATAAATGAACTCCCACTAAATATGAAAAGGATAAGGGGTTAGGATTAACTCTGTAAGTCTTCAGTAGTCTTCCAACCATGTTCCAAATAACACCTCAATAACATAACATGTCATAAGACACCCAATATCAGGAGTTATTTTGATAAACTCATAAACCCTAGTACTTCCACTATCTTACCAATGAAATCCTTTTAGAATATTAATAAACTACTCAAATAGAAGTACCCAGTAATCTTCAAATAGAGCTCATCACCACTTGACCATGTATCTTTTGAAACTCAATAAACCAGTCACCAGATTCTCTAAAAATAAGATTTGGAACCACTTTGTGGGTGTTAAGGAACCAAAAGATCACCAATTCTCTAATACCAATTATTAGGTGATTTCTACCTACTACTTGATTCTGAACCCATGAATACCATACCACATCAAGGGAAAATGGAACCAGTGAATCAAAACCATCCAATCTTCTATCATTCGAAATAACACCTAGACTTTTATTAATGGAACAAGGAACTTGGAATAGTACAAAATTCAATGGAACACCCCATCATAATCAAAATCCAAAATTATAAAGTCCAATCACCCTAGACACTGTGTTGATCCTCCCTTAACACTAATTATAGTAACTTCATGATCTTCAAAAATATCTTATGATTAAATAAGAAATAAAGAACAAACACACTATATAAATAGAAAAATCCCAAAACATGGAAATTACATGGTTAAGACTTTAGTTCTAATCTATAGGGGAACACACAACATATTTAATTTAGGGATAAAATAAGTTACAAGGGAACCTACCTTTTGAAAACCCTACTCGGTTTTATTTGTAAGGGACTCCTTCTAGACACTCTATTTGAAATGCCTCCAAAAATTCCTTTTAGTCATAGAAACTTATATGGGGATTCACCCCATGGGGATGGATTCCACTCCAACTCCTCCTTCCAGATTGAATCTCACTCAATATAATAACCTTTAGTATTAGGCCTTTTCACTTTGGTGCTCTATCACAGCACACCAAACAATTTTCCTTAGCTCATCCTTTTATATATGGGAACCAAAACATCCAACAGGTCATTAAATTTTCACCACCTACCAAACTTTGTAGAAACCCCTATATTTTTATAAGGTAATCAACTAAGAATCTCTACCTCGAATGGACCTTCTAGTGAAAAGTGAAAGATCTAATTATGTATCCCATTGATAAATATTATGTAGCATTTTCAAAACCATAATTAAACCTTACACAAATCCTCTAGAGTGATTCTTACATGATGTGTGATTTTAAACTCCAATAAAATGGAAACAGTTTTTGTCAACATCCCCTCTTCCTCTAGAAATTTCATGCTATATTCAGAACTTCCCTTCCTCCTACATCACTCCATCCTATGGAATGTGGTTTCTTCCCAAATCCATGCATCAGGACATTCCTCCTTATATATTCCCATACTTGGACATCGTTTTTGTTTCCAATTACACTAACCTAATTCTAAACATCCATGGAGAAGGTGAACATGTATCCATCTAGTTATGAAAAGAGTAATTATAGTAAGTCATTTTTTGGAAATTACAAAAAATAATGAAAAAACAGTTCTCACACTAAAACCCAATAATATACCACTTGAAAATTATCTTCATAAGTTAAGCCTAATAGTCTCCCACTTGAAAACTATTCTCATGTATTTCACCAAATTTTACCATCTAAATTCCAAATAACGCCTTTTATTCTATCCCTTTTTAGTTTCACCACGGTTATCCATTATAGTCGCACTCATCCAAATCCCATCAAGATAAAAACACCTCAGTTATCTAGACTCTAACCACTCATTTATTAAAACCATGAAACTATCTAAATACCACCATTAAATTTCCCTAAAGTAAATAAGCCTAATATCCATCTAAATTTGTTTAATTCCCATCAATAAGATGCTTTGTGTACTATTTCCAAGGCTCCACTACTTATGGAATCATATGCTGCTGAGACTATGCCACATAGCTTCCTCAAAATGAGAGTTTTTTAGTACATAATACTCCAATGATATCATCAAAGCTGACCTCTATCCAAAATAAAACTTCTGGAAATTATTGTATCATAGAACTGAGAAAATATCACTAAAACAACCTAGCACCTTTCATTCATCATTTCCTAGTGTAACCAAGGCATGCACTCGTCCTTTTCTCCCACTAAATTTTATCATGGTTTTGAACCATCCAAGGATTACCCCCAAATTAATAAGGAAATTTTAGAAATATAATGACCTTCTGAAGATTATTTCCATAGATTGAGAATCAAAAAGTATTTATCACCACTCCTTTTAAATGAAAAATGCCTGATAATTGGGGTTATCCCTCTTCTAGAATCAATGCGTCCATGGTTAACTTCATAAAGACTTTGAAAATGATAGAACAAACAAATTTTTCTACCTCCAAACTCAATTCATATCTGGAAGATCTTCCCTAAATAGAACATTTTCCACTTCATGATTCCTTCCAATGTTCCAAGTTTAGTCTCCTCAAACTTTAGGTCAATCCAAAAATAGATCTTTTGAAACTATTCTATTTCTAAACTCTCATCATCCAGACCATCATCTGGTATCCTTTATTTCACCATGGTTCTCATCGACGAGTATTTTGAAGCACCTAGGAATTTTTCTTTGAGGAAATAATAACTAAACTTTTTTCCTCATTGTCAAATAAGGTGTAGAGTATAATGGCCCTATGAGAATAACCAAAACTATCCAAGCATCTAATGTCTAGTTCCTTCTCATTCAAGAAGAATAACACATTCTAATACTTACAAATACCGCACTCCCCACAAGTTACATACATATTGAATCCGAGTTCCAGTAATCTTTTTATAAAATAAGGGTTTTCACCCACTTCTCACACTTTGACCTAACTATAGATCCCTTGTATGAATATAGAACCATCCAAAAACTTTGATATAGAAACCAATGTTCCATGTGGCCAAAAAATCACACCATCCTAATATCAGGACTGTTATACGCTCCTTGATTTTTTCCTTTCTCAAAAAAACCACCACCTTTCCAATAGTCTCAAGCACTCCCAAACTAAATCCTATAGAAACAAACACCTACTAACCTTCTTGGATGTTGATTTATGAAACCCAAAATCCAAAATCCATGACACAATAGGGGTATAGAATAATCTATAATATAACTGTCACCCCCTCTCAGCTATAGGATTTGTAGAGTATCAAAAAATTAACCTTCTAAAACATACCTTTTGATCTCATTAGTCTTACTATAATCTCCCTTTTCCTTGTTAATTCCATATATGGAATAAGGAAATCAACCAAATCTTATTAACTCATTATTTCATCTCCTTAATTTGATCATAGTGACTAACATCTACCTTTTGTTTCGTGATCTATCTATCCTAGCAACACATTTTGGAACATTCCCTTATGATATTTTGTCATGTTTTATCATTCTTATAAATACATCATCTCTAATTGATTCACCATCAATGAAAATTATGAATTCTCTAGTATTAGCAAACCAACTATCCAAAATCCAAAGCTTCAACTATTGAAACATCAATATAGACCTTACCTATTGCAATAAAATCCTCTAAAAATAATGAAATACCAATGAATCTGAAAAGAATAAGGGATAAGTATTGACTCCATGAATATCCAATGAACTTCTAACCAAGTTCTGAATGTTGCCTTAATAACTTATCATGCCTCAAGACACTCATTATATTTAGGAATTTTGATATACTCAGAAACCATTGACCAGATAATCTACAATTAAGATTAGATGCCACTTATTGGGTGTTAGAGCACCAAAATATCATCATAGTCTTTGATGTCACTTATTGGGTGTTAAGGTATTAAAATATCACTAGTGATCTAATACTACTTTTTGGTAGATTTATCTCTAATACTTGCATCCAAAACCATGTATCCCATGCTACATCCATGTAAAGAAGAACCAGCCAACCACCTATCACTAAAAGTTACTTCTAAACCTAAATCTATAGAAAAAGGCACCTAGAAGGGTCTAAAACACTATGGTAAACCCTTATGAAATCAATTACAAAATCTAGGAAGTAAAATCACCTTATCCACCATGGTGATCAACCATTCAAATTGATTTTATTAACTTTATGGACTTTAATAAGATCTTCTGATCCAATGACAGTTCAAGAACAAACATAAAACATAGACAGAATAAGAACATCACATAGAAATTACACGATTTAGGCATTATTCCTACTCCATGGGGGAACACATTATATCTTTCATTAAGGGAGAAGCTGAGTAAAAAAGGTAACTCACCCTCTAAAAACCCTATCCAGCCTGAGTTACAAGGGACTCCTTTAGGAAACCCTACTCAAAAAACCTCCTTGGTAATTCCTCTATAGAACCCTTCTAGACATAAGCACTTCCAGGGGGAAGTCCCCCCATGGGTTTGGATTCAACTCTGACCCCTCTTTACAAATTGAATCTCACTCGATCTCATCACCTTTTCAATCAAAACTCAAACACTTTAGTTATTTGTCATAGTTCACCAAATAACTATCCTCAACTCATCCTTTTATAGATGATATCCATGACACATCGATGAAAATTCTAGTTGCACCACCTTTCAAACTTTATAGATGAACCTCCATCAACCAGAAAAACTAGTTATGCATCACCACCTCAAATAAACCTTCTATTTAATAGTTCAAAATCTCCTTACATGACCCTATGATGAATCTTATATATCCTTTAACAATTTTAAAGGATACCTTATAAAAATATTCTAGAGTGGTTCATATAAAATGTTTTTTTCCACACTCCCATTATCCATAGATAGTTTTGGAAAACATCCCCTCTTCCTCTAGAAATTATATGTCACATATCAAACTATCCTTCCTCCTATGTCACTATATCCTATGTAATGGTGTTTCTATCCAATTATATGTGTTTGGATGATCCTCCTTCTATATTCCCACACTTGGAATTCATTGCAGCTATTGTTTCCATTGAACTGAATCTGAAAATACATGGTGAACATGAACATTTCTCCATATGGTTTCTTCAATGGTATTTCCAGAAAGAAAAGTTCCATAAATTATAACACTTAACCAGAAAAATATTTCCTACCAAAACCCAAAATAATAGGATACTTTTTGGATTGATTTTATTCTACTAAAAGTGATCTTTTTGTAAAAATTAAAAAAAATGAAAAGAAAACACTGGGAATTTTTTATAAGTTTTTACAGTAAAGGTGTGTATAACCTGAAAGGTGGAGTTGATAACACCAGGAAAATTTTCAAAGGATATGAAAATATAAAAATTAGTCTATGTGATTTAGTTAGTGCCTTTTCCACATCTTTAATTTTGGATTAAAGGATATTTTAATAAGACTTGTTGAGATCGAAAGGTCTGTTCTAAAGGATGTTAATCCCTTAAGATCTGAAAACCCCATAACAAATGGGAGTATTTATTTTCTTATTAATCTTGGGTTTATGGAAGATTAAATTATAAATTGGTAAGATAAAAGACGTGGGTTTTAGTAAATGTTTTTGGATTGTGTGTGAAAAATCACGTAGGGGTTCCATAGTTGTGTTAGAAGGTGTAAGGGGTAATTTCGGATAGACTTATAGAACTTGGAGGTTATGGCATGGGCATATCAATCACATGAGTGAGAATATTATGAAAATAATTATTTTTAAAGTAATGTTGAAACCAAAAATCAAGGAGTACGGAACATTCATGGAGTGTGTATTTAAAAGAAGCGGTGAAAGGTTTACTTTATTCTATTAGATAGAAAGGTGTTTAGGAATTGGAAGGTTGGATAAAACTGATTCATTCTCAAAGAGGGTCATTGTACTATTATACCTTTATCAATTATGCAATAAAAAAGTGTTTATAACCATCATCATAATGAATAATCATGGTTATGGAGAAGAATTTAATGGATATGATAAGTTTGAGGTCCAAATCTAGTGTTATTAGTGAATATTTTGGTTGAAGTAGGGGTTTTGGAAGAACTACTAGCTAAGATTCCATGCGATTTAAGGAGAACAGACCTAAAATGCCAGAAAGTGGTATCAAAAAGTGTATGTTTCAGAATTTGAATGAGAATACTAAAATTCATGTGGATCTATAATGTTCCTTGTATCAAAATTCATCCTAATGGGTTGTCTGGTGGTGTGTTTCAAAAACAACAGTACAAGATGTTTGGATAGGAAACCATATGGATTATCTTGAGAATAAAGGTCCCTCCATTTAATTTGGGAATAATTGTTTCTAGTGTAAATCTAGTTAGTAAATATGTTAAAATTATCTCTCTTTAAATTTTTCATAATTTACACCTACATCCACATCAATGCCAGGAAGGGGATACATCCCAAAATCCCAAGTGTGTTTCTTTTCTTAGGTATGTAGGTGAAGACTTTGTTTTCTAAATCTATGAAAGTGAATTGTGAAAGGTTGTTAAAAGATAAAATGTTATCAATGACATGAATGTGGTCTTGTAAAGTATTGGAACAAGGTTGAGAAGTACCGGAGGGATAAATAGAACTTACCATCATTTCACTGAGTTATGGACTTGTGGTTTTGGATTTTTGTAGTAAGAGTATGATAGTTCTGATTGTTATATATGTGGCTATATTTTTTGTAATAAAATTTATTATTTGTTCCTTATATTTCATTATTTTCATTTCTTCTTCCCAGTTACTACATGATTTTAGGTTCATGTGATTATTTTCTCCATGAAATATATTTATAATTTGTTGTCCTTATTTTTTTAATGGCATATAGGTCAAGTGTCTCATAATAATTGATCTTTTTTTATCTAACAGTTCTAAATGCTCCTTTTTGTATTTATTTAGGGGTGTTTTTTCCACCTCATAGGGTTACTTGATCTATGGATTTAATTATATAGTATATCTAGTGTTGTCACGTATTCTGTGAACTATTATTTGATTGAGTGTTTCAAACTATGTGTTTCATCTAGGTCATCCATGCATCGATCATCCTACGTTGTAATCTATACTCTCATTTCTTCACCTTCCAGTGATGATGTCTCAATGACCTTTATTTTAGTGGTGTGATTCATTATGGTTTTTCTATTAGAGAGAAAATTTTCTAGTTTTCACTGAGAGAGATATCAAGAGAAAGCTAGAGGAGAGGTTGTGATCTAGCCTTATAATTTGTCCCTTGAAGGTTAACATGTTGATCCTTACTACTAGTTCCTAATGTTGCATTCTAGTGGATAATGGATAAGGTATTTGATCCTTTAGAGCAGTATGGACTTTTCACATTAAGGATTCAGAGGCTACATATTTTTCATTCAATTTTTTTCTCAGTATTGGTACAACTACTTGGCTCTAAAAGTGTTTTTTTAGATTTATTTCTTAGTTATATTGTTTTTGTTCTGATGTATCCTTTAATTCCTAGGTGTATAGCATGTTCCTATAAAGGATATTTCACCACAAAAGAATCTAAAATGGATTGCAAGAATGAGAGGTTATGGCACCTGCCATTGGGACAAGCCTGTGCATGCACGGGAATGCCTAGCCGAATAGCCATGAGAAGGTGGAGAGCTGATTTCACGATGAAGATGTTGGGGAGGAGAAGTTCCAAGTAGTTAGTCTGGGTTGTATGTAATGTTTTAAGCCTACAGGCAATGAATTCCTCTAAGTCCTACGGTCCATGTAATACTTATGCCTATGGGCCTTGTAAGGGTTCCAAATCACCCCTTGAAAGGTGTATTACCAAAAATCAATAAAAAATGAAGGCCTTCAGGCCATTGGAGGACTAACTCTAAGTGACGGGTTTTAAGACCACCACCTGGTTTAGATAGGGTTCACTTTCACATATAGCTTCTCCAGTCCTTTACTAATTTTTGATTCTCTTGTATTTGATTAATTATTTTTCTTAATAAGAATTAAGAAGCGGTGTTGTTATCATGCATATAGGTCCAATACAGACTAAATAATGTTATATACTTGTGTCTCCCTTTATTTCTATTTTTCATTTTTGAAATGTGATCATCTTGATCTTATAATCATATTTAATTTTTTGGTGATAAAATGAATTATCTATACAAAATATAAACATCATTATAAATCAATATATCATAACTATTTAATAGGGACTAAAATGATAATGTATCCCCTAACACCGATGATACCATACTTTCTAGATGAATTTTTAGATGGAGGTCAATTCCATTGGTATTATTGATTCCTGGTGTTTTAGGATTATCTCAAATTACAGAATCTTGGGTTTAATTTTTTAGAACATGGTGTCAGAAATGAGTGGGTCCATGGATGTAATAAATAGTGGGTCATGCTGATAGTGTTCAAAAAAATTAGATAGTTCTCATGGTGATTATTGTTGAGAAGGCTTCGTAGAGTAATCAGTGTGTTTTTTGGAAAACAGAATAGGTGATCAAATTCTAGAAAATCTAGAGCAATTTTTGTAAGGGATCTAATTTTAGTATCCCTTCCCTTTGCAAGTTTGGGTGTTGAAGGAACCCAAATGAGGTTCCATAAATTTTTTAGGAAGTTTGGGGAAAAAGGTGCGCCACTACCAAAAATGGAATGGCTATAGCGTGGCACCCTAAGTTACGTCGTAGTGTAGGTGGTTGCAGAGTGGATTTAGTGGTTTTTCCAAGAACCTTGAGGATCCACTACCAAATATGGAATGGTTGAGGCATGGACTCCGTGTTGTGGCATAGGGGGAGCTTGGGTTGGATTTTAAGGATACTACATTTTTAGGGGTATTTGCACCATGGGTTTTGGGTTGTAGTGTGGTCCCTTTCTTGGTAGAGGGGGATCTACAACATGGAGATTAGGGCTATGTCATAGCCCCAAAATCCACTTTAATATAATATGTTTGGGGATCTCAAAGGGGCTTTTACCAAAGGTGGATATGTCCTAGTCTCTTAGGTCTTTCTGTAGAATTACCTATGCTAGGTAGGGATGCAGCATGGTCCATGGAGTTTCACCATGGTCTATTTAAAAAAGTATGCCTATAAATACCCCCTATGTAGTGACCTAAATTTTTAGAGAGGTATGAATCATTTTAAATTCATTCAAACCCTTGCTGAGTTTTCTTTTTGGCTTAAACCTGGAGACTACACCTTAGGGTGGGTTAGTTTTGTTTTTGGAAGAAGGGTGCATAGGGGTTAGAGATTGGTTGTAGTCAAAATACACAACTTATAGTTAAATACACAACATTTAGTTAAATACATGACATGTATTAAACACATGATGTGTATTAGGATATCTAGACCCCCTTTGCATGTTGTAAATGGGTTTTCCCTAAATGTGAAAACCCCAAGCTTTACGCGGAATGTAAAGTTTACACATCGTGTAAATGCCCTGGGTTTTTTTTTAAAGGAGGCAGGGCCTCTTATTTTTTATAGAAGCCCTTTTTCTTTCTTCTATAGTAGGGAGTTGTTCACGAGACCTCCTCCATGCCTTGACATAGGTTCTTCTCTTTCTCCTTCATCTAGAATCTGATTATACCTTTGTCGGTAATGTTGGATCTGAAATAGTAAGCTCTCCATTCATCTCCCTTATTTCATTATTTTATTTCCCTTGATGGAGTTACTTTGGTGAGATCTAATATACCCTATTTTCAGGGAATTTGTCTATTTTTGTGATTTTATCTGTTCTTCTTCATTTAAAATGTTGATAGTGGTTGAATGGTCATCCGTGAACCCAAGGTAGGTGTTATAGTAATTTTACCTAAACTTTTAGATGTTTTTATAGCATATGTCGTTGTGTCACACACTGGACCTTTCCACATGTTTCTATAAAAATTTATTTTCTTTTATTAATAAATTAAACCATGCTATGATACTACCTTATATCCTTGTAAAATTTTTAGAGGATGTTTACCTCATTGATCGCCACCCCTTTGGGTGTGTCGAACTAATTTCCCTTTTTAATATGAACGTTTAATTGACCAAACACCTTCTAAGTGGTTTGGATTGACTTTAAACCATATTTTCCTTGATTTATAAATAGAATGGATTAATTTAAATTAAATAGAAGTGAGTTTTAAGACCACATCATGTATTATAAATAGATAATGAATTATATAATTTATGGGACCCATGGTTAAATTGGGTTAAATAATTATAAATGATTAAGAGGTAATTTCTTTTGATTATTATGATTAGACCATGGTTGTTGGTCATTGGAAAATAGTTATGGGGATTATTGAGAATGGATTTCCATTCTCCCTTGCGTTGGGTATCGAGAATGGCGCCTCACACTATTTTCATGGATTATGGGCATGACATTCCACATTCCTTTACATCAGGTGTTGGTCAAGATGAATCACCACAATATCTCAAGTGTTGGGAATGATGAATCACCCCACTATCTCAAGTAACAAGCATGATGTCTCACATTCTTATGAGATTCAGGGATAGTACCCTTTATGGATCTTATAGCTCTTTAGACTATGCATAGACGCCTGAGTTACGCCCCGGGTCCAGCTCGCACATAGTATCTATGTATATGCCTACATATATCCTCACATAAATAGTGTATATACATATATCAATACTATATATAGTTACTTATAAATTTATGTACATGGTAAACTGATATTAGAATTATTACAGCCTATGCTAAAGCAGGTAAAGTCTATCAAGTGTCCTACAAGAACCTGAGTCGGCTATATTTATTTTTAGCATATTTTATTATCTATTATACATTCACACTACTATGATATATACACTAACTTTATTATTCCAAACACCGTTGGTGGTGGACTACTGAGTTTATCTAACACCCTACTTAGCCTTCCCATGGTACCTGAGAATACTTCATGATTATAGGTGTGGATAAGGGAAAGTGTCCTACCATGGATGCTTGATTTTTTTTGCTTATAGCATGGAGCATGGGAGTAGGGGACTGAGTGTATGCTCACAATGTTAGAGGAGATGTTTTGGTCTTTTCCCTTTTTGTATATCTTATTGTATATACATTTGATTTATATTATTTTATTCCCCAATTCGTACACCAGCATTCCATGAAATCTTTTTTTATATGACTCAACCTACGGATAGATTATTATTATAGTTTCTTGTATAATTATTCTTATGTTATTGATTATTTTACCTATTTTAATTATTCTATTAGATATCTTTTATTCTTATTCTATTTATTATCACTATTTATTTCTATTGTGATACTTTGATATGAGGGTATAGTATCCCCACTATACTGCGTTGAACCCTCACTGCTAGTCAGTAGCCTCTAGAATACAAGAAGGCACGCTTTATTTCTATTGTTGATTATTTTTCTTGTTTCCATTATGTTGTTAGTTATCTTTTATTCTTACCCTATTTATTATTGATATTTATTTATATTGTTCTAATTTGATATGAGGGTATAGTTTCCCCATTGTACTATCTTGGACCCTCGCTTCTAGTCGAAAGCCTCTGGAATACAAGGAGGCGTGTTTTATTTTATTTTTTATTTTTATTTTTTGATTATTTTCCATGTTTCCATTATGCTATTAGTTATCTTTTATGTGTTCACTATTTATTATTGCTATTTAATTATATTATGCTAATTTTATATGAGGGTATAGTCTCCCCACTGTACTTCATTAGACCCTCACTGCTAGTCAGCAGCCTCTAGAATACAAGGAGGTGCGCTTGAGGCCATGTGACCCACCGACTAGGGGCACTATTTTAGTGGCTCTCAGGTCAGGATGTTACAAAGTGGTATCAAATGATTTTCTTTTATTTTTTATTACTACTTGGGTATAAGATTGGATACTAGGAAGGTAATGGAATTTGGAAATGATCTTGTTCCTGGGAGTATCTAACCCATGTACAGGGGAAACTCAAATTACCTTGGATGGGTTATTACTATTTCGGTTTTTAACTATTACATCTATACTTATTTCACATATGGGTGACGCATATGTTTTTTGAAATTATTATTAATGATATTATTATTATTATGAAATTTTTTCCTTAGATTGGTACAGAGTGAAAGTATCATCTCATGCATCATCATAGGCACTTTAGGACTTATACGACATGCATTTTTTCTTGAAAATTTACTTTATGTGTGCATTGTTTGCTGTATATAGTTAGTTCTTAGATTTTTATATGTAGAAATTCACTAAAATTTCTTCTAATGATAATATAATTTGATTAATTAAAGTTTCTCCATTAATCTAAATAGTTTTTTCCAATATAGATTGATGATGGAACCTTAATTAACCAATTATTCCATATTTGAGTCATGGACCATTACTTCCATGGACTAAAACATTAGATTATTTGATTTATTGAATACTAGTGGAAATTTATGAATCAAGTAATTATATAAATTTGAAATGTTCATTATTTTAATAAAAATATTTTTCATGACCTATTACATCTTAATACCAAATGTAAAGTCTAGGTCGTAGTTATATGGCCTTCCATTTTAAATATAGAAGGAGTATGAATTTTATAAATTGTTAATGGAGACACATCTAAATAGACCTTATATATATGTATAAAATAGTACAAAATTAAATGAAACTAAAATTTTAAATTAAATGGTTACCATTAAATAGGGACTCCAATTACAAATTAAAAAGTATTATCCTTTATAAGTTGCAATTGACACCCCACATACTGAGACCTTAGTCATGTGATATGAGAACTATACCCAAACCCAGCCTTAATAGTGGGTAGTTGGGAGCATCTCTTGTGATTATTATGACCTGTTAAGGTCTCCCTTCATTACCTAGACCAGTATTTTGGAGTTGGAAAAGAGGTTTGAACTTTTCCATAGGAAGTATATATATATGTCCTAATCATTTATCTATGATCATATTGCTGCTAAATTCTATTCTGATGTATGCATTTAGCATTATAGAATCATGACACCATGAAAACCATGAGTCGTGTTCTATAAAGGTGGTGATGATCATGTTTCATAGGTGGTGGTCCCTAATATTCCAGTGTTAAATCCCATAGTAACACCTGTTATTCCTTAAATGGTCATTGATTCCTAGTTTATAAAGGGTTTCCTTTATATGATGCGGTCTATGTAAGGAGTTTTTTTACCTACCCTGACTATGGAAGAGTTGACGTAGGAGTTCCAATAGCAGCACCCACCTACATTTTTGGGGGATAGTGGACCCTGGTCTGCTAAGACATGGATGGATTCCATGCTTTCTATATTCAAGCCTTTGGAGATTCCTCTAAATAGGAGGTTTTAGGTCATGGATTATATGATACATATTTCTTCCAAGTGATGGTGGTATTTCATTACCTAGAAAGACTGATATCAAGATATGATCCGGAGGGACTTCTAAATGGTCTTCTATGATTAATTATTTCCACCGACATTAAGGGATGATCAGTATAGAGAGTTTAAGAACTTACAGTAGGGAGTTATGTTTGTAATGGAATATTCTTTCCATTTTACCAAGATTTAGTGATTCGCACTGACTCTAGTGGATTATTAGTGTTGGAACCACTTTTTGTATAAGGTTGTATTTGTTGTCAATAGTTGTCAATGCAGGTCAAAATGAAGGAGATCATGAAATACTCCGATGAAGTAGAGGAGTGGTGATTCAGACGATTGTTGTGCTGATCGTAAGTTCAAAGAACATGTGTCAAAGGTGATACATTATTTACAACAATGAAGAATGTGAGGAGTAATCCATCCAAGGATGGTGTTTTTGATGAAGACCATGTAATTACTCATGATTGCGTGAGATCCATGCTAGAGACTTCTTGACGGATTGATTCACATGGTTTGCATGAAGTTGATCATGACGGTTGATGAAGAAGACAATGTGCCAATGATTGGAAATCTAAGATGGTTGTGCAAGGATTGGAATTATGAGATAGCCATGCACATCACATTCTCATAGAAGATGATGATGGTAAATATATGCCTTCAAAGAATACATATCACAATGGAGGAGTTTGTGATAAAAGCAGAAGATTTGTTGAAGGATACATATCACCAAGAAGAAGTGTTGTTGAGGTGATCGTGCTTGTTGACAAAGAAAACAGACGACATACAAATTTGTTGACAAAGGAGATTCCATGGTGGAATGTCGAGTTTGAAGATTGTGGATAATGATCCATGTTTTATTCATGGAACATCGACAAAGTAATGGATGATCTGGAGGCGGACTAAAATATCAGATACAAGGTGGCTCCGTTTTCCAGTGTTTGCCAAATTTTTGGGGTCCAAAATTTAGAGGTTAGTGAGCATCGTGAAAAGTGGATTTCCAGGAAGATCGTAATTTAATATGGCAAAGGCATGAGTTTCGTGAAGATGGGATGCATGGACTGGATTTTGCGAAGACCAGAAGAATGGAGGCGGTGAGTCTTCGCGATTACATCAAAGCTTCGCGAATGGCAGAGTTGAAGAGCTTCGCGGCGATGAAGGGCTTCGCGAGGGAGCTTCACGGCGAAGGCACGAAGTAATGTTGGGATTCGCGAAGGGAGCTCCGCGGCGCTGTCGCGAAGGTATGTTGACGGTGATTCTTCGCGACTACGTCAAGCTCTGCAAACGGAAAATTGTCGTGGAGCTTCGCGATTTGGACAGAATTCCGGAGGAACTTCGGAGCTTCGCGATTGGTGCTGACGTGGCGTTGACTTCTCGCGGAAAGTTTGAGGGTCGGTGGAATCGCCTATAAATAGAGGCCAACCCCCTCGAGAGAAGGCGAGAGAGCTCTCAACGAAAAATCACTGCTCTCGGTTCGTAAAGGTCACTTGCGAAGGTAGTTTTGCTTCGCGAAAGTTGAGCTTCGCGGCGGCTATCCGAGCTCCGCGAAAAGGTTACACCCCGCGTTGGCTCATTGAGCTTCACGAAGAGGCAGGAGCTTCACGGCGACTTTCCCAGCTCCGCGAAAAGAGTTCGCCCCGCGTTGGCTCAGTGAGCTTCGCGAAGTGTCAGGAGCTTCGCGATAGCCAAGCATTGCGAAGGCTTGAGCATCGTGAGAGTGCTTCGTGATTGAGCTTCGCGAAAAGGCAGGGGATCCGCTCAGAATTGCTTGAGCTTTCCAAAATTGGGATCCGTGCGAAGTAGGGTACTTTGTGAAGACCATTTCCTAAGGTTGTTCGCCCAGTGGACAGGGGCAAGAAGAGTATTCATCAGTGGATGAAATATGGACTTTGAAAGAGCATCAATTATTGAGCAATCACACAAGTGATTATGATTCAGGCAAACAAGAACAGGGGATCTAGTGCATTCAGTCATTACACTAAAGGAGGATTGAACAGAAAAGTGCATCAACTCTGAACACTGATGCAGGAAAAGTCTCATGCTCAACAGGAGACACAGAACTTCATGTCTATCCATTGAAGAGACCTTCACGTCTATAAACTGAGTGGGACTTCACCCAACGGCAGTGAGCCAGGGGGAGTCAATGGGAGTGACCCGGGGGAAGCAGTGAGCTATCCCTGAACCTTTGTAAAGGTAGTGAGCCTGGGCCAAAGTGACGGTGCCCGAACAGTTGTATCCGCAGCTAGTGAAGCATAGTGGATTTAGGTACGACCGGAAACCTGTCGGCGTATGCTCCTTGGACGTAGCCCTTAGTGGTGAACCAAGTAAAAATAGCTGTGTCATCTGTCTCTGCATGTGAATGTTTAATTGCTATTCATATCCATCATACAGGTTTAAGTAGTTCCTACCAACTTGGGAACAAGATCCACAACTTAAAGAAGAAAAAGTTGCCACCCTGATTCACCCCTCCCCTCTCAGGGTGTCCCGGGGTCCTACAAGTGGTATCAAAGGGAGGTTAACGTATGTTGGATATTATCCAGTAATTCTATTGAGAAGAGTATTTGAGTTTCTTTCCTAGAGTCAACAATGAAGAGCAGTCTTGATAATGACGCAGTCATTTCTGAGCAGAAATCTATATCCACCAAGACTTTGACAAATAGGAAAAAGAAAGAGAAGAAGATGATGAAGAAGTCCCCCACATCCAAAGAAGCTTCAGTGTCTTGTTCTCCATGCCATTCCAATAATGAAGAAACATTAGGCTTGGAAAGTATCAAGCAGGTGGCTCATAACTCATCCAGAGGAAAGGATGATACCCCTAATTCAAGATTTCTGGAAAAACTCAGAACATATCTGCATGATATTCTAGAAGAAAGGGTTTCTATTATTTGTATCCTATTCCAATCTATGCAGGATGAGATCAATCGATTAGAAAGGGAAGCTGGCAATATGGAAAAGGGGTTGGAAAGAAAAATTATGGAAAGTATGAAGCTCACCAAACAAGTGAAAGACCTTGAAGAAAAAGGTGAAGTCAGCAATACTCTGGAAGAACGGATCCATGCACTTGAAGCTGAGCTGAAGAAGAGAAATGAATTCAAGAGTTTTTGTTTGGAAGAAACTTCCATTAAATTCAGGGAACTTGACTCTTTGTTACAAAACAAAGTTAAGATGCATAAAGATGAGGTTGAAAGATTGAAAAAGACTTGTGAAGAGAAGATGATCATGATTGAAGATCATAAGATCATCCTCAATATTGTGGGTCAAAAATTGGACGCTCAGTTGACCAAGATTGAGAACACACATATTGAGACTTCACAAAAGAGTGAAATGAGTGATGCTTGCACTCAATGTTCGTTGGAGGAGTCTAAAGCTGAAATGCCTCCAACATGTGATAAGAAGATTATGACAACTCTTGATTATCCACATCAAGAATCAGTTGTTACTGGTACTCAATGCTCACTGGAGGATTCTATTGTCAAAAGACCTCCAACATGTGATAAGAAGATCATGACTTCACTCTTTGATCTATCACAAGCAACTGAGAAAGTGAAGGTACCATCCAAACCATCTTTTACTCATATTTCTAAATACACTCCTACAATCAGTGCAGGTGGGAAGAAAAGTTCTAAACAAGTATGGATGAGGAAAGGTGAGAAGAAGAAACCTACCACCATGGCTAGGGTGGATGGGAAGAAAAAGGAGGAAGTGGGTTCCTCAAATAGAGCACAAAATATTAAGAAGATGGCCCAACAACTTAATACAGAAGACACAAAGAAGAAAAGATTTGTGGGTCAATGTTGGTGCTGCAACAGATTTGGGCACTGTGCACTGGATTGTCTTTATAATCCCTTATATGGAAAAGCACAGAGAATGCCTATATCAAAGAGAAGGAAGCCAGAGAAAAAGAAGCAACATCAGCAGGTCCAGAAGCATCTGTTTACTGCAAACAGATTTGGAATTCTTGATAACATCTGTGATGTATGCAACGACAGCGGTCACAATGCAGGCACATGTCCATATCAACATGCTTTCACTGTTGAAAAGAAAAGAAGACCTATGATGACATCAAAGAATGAAGTAGCTACCTTGGGGAGAAATCAGAAGAATGTTGTGAACACACATTTCCCCAAGAATATCTCAAGTAGGGAAGCTGAGAAGACCCAGGATTTTAGATCCATGAAATTGAAGGTTCATTCATCCAAAAGAAACACTAAGTGGGATTAATCTCCGATGAACCCATGTGGAAGACCTAAACCCACTGCAAAAGTTCCAAATGACATATTGTACATCTGGCCAGAAGATTTGAAAAGAATAAGGAAACTTGAAGATGAGAAGGCTAAGGCTGGTGAAAAAGGAAAAGGAAAACTTTCACATGATGAAGACACGGTGCAGGAGAGTTTGAAAACAAAGAGAAACACATGTGTCAAAGAAGTTATGTGTGAGAGATGCAAGAAATATGGTCACATTGCAAAAGGTTGCCTAACCTTAATACCAGAGCAAGAATCAGTCCTTAAGAGGAGTAATAATGTATCATTCATGATGGCTGCTAAGCAGAACAATTCTCCACACAAAGTAGAAGAGAATGTGAACAGAGCCATGCCACACCGACAGATGTCAGAACATATGTTCAAATGTGCAGGCATGAAGATTGGAGTGAACAGAGGAACTTGGTTGAGAAAAGAACCTCAACCAAGCAAGTCTTTTTGATGAAGCAAGGATGAACCACCTTATTCCCGTAATCATTTGTGTATTGTATTTGTGCTAATAATGCAGGGAACTGAAGGTGAAGCATGCTCTCAGGGGGAGAACCTGAGAAGTAGTGAATGCTGTCAACTCTTGATAGCCAAGCTGAAGAAGTTTCCATCCTTAGTAGATTCTTCAATTGATATTCAAAGATTATGATGATGAAGGATCACTCTTGATGAAGATGATGAGGAGTGTTTCCCTTGAGGGGGAGAAGAATGAAGAAGCTTCCATAATCACTGTTTCAATCAATATCAACTCCAGGTGTACTCAAAAGCAGTTATTCTGTGAATTTCGTGAAGAACACACCAATGGAGAAGGTCTGTCATTTCTCAATCTCTATCCCTTGGTTACTCAGATCAAAGATTATTCTACAAAGGGGGAGTAACTGAATTGATCAGTGACATAAAGAGAATGGAAGTGCCCCACGATCACTTATCCTGCCAATTTCACTTGCATATTTTTAATCCACATGCTGATGTGAGTGCGGGAGTTTCAGGTTCGGTTTTCTCTATCATAGTGATTTTTCTTATGCCTGAAATAAAAGTGGTAAACCCTTGAAGACAAGATACATGAGTTCTCATCTCATGTTGGTATCATGATCTGTGAATAATGGAAATCCTTGTTGACTTAATCAAATCCTCTTGTTTTATACATCGAGCATTGCTCAAGTAGACATAGAGTGAAATGATTAATGAAACTTTGCTTAAGTGAGGATTGATACCCTTCCTACCATGTGCTTTGTATTTCTAGTCAATAAGGGGGAGAGAAAGTGAAATGAAGAAGATTCTCATTTTGACATTGACGGATTCATTTCAGAAGATGTTTAAGGTATTGAAAACAAAATACAAAGGGGGAGATTGTTGGAACCACTTTGTGTATAAGGTTGTATTTGTTGTCAATAGTTGTCAATGCAGGTCAAAATGAAGGAGATCATGAAATACTCCGATGAAGTAGAGGAGTGGTGATTCAGACGATTGTTGTGCTGATCGTAAGTTCAAAGAACATGTGTCAAAGGTGATACATTGTTTACAACAATGAAGAATGTGAGGAGTAATCCATCCAAGGATGGTGTTTTTGATGAAGACCATGTAATTACTCATGATTGCGTGAGATTGTTTCGCGCGGAATCCGGGGATGACCTCCTGGACGGGAGATTCAAACGTTCCGATCGGTTTCTAACGGGTTTGTTCGTAGAACCGGAAACATCCAATGATTCCACATCCGTTTGGACCTACTTTCCAAAGGCAGGCGCTCATTAGCTTGTGGGCTAATGAGGCTTGGGAATTTTCATTGGTCGAGAGGATGGGAGGTCGGACTCATCACACCTTTTTGAGGGGAATTATTGTCTACTCCGGGACTCTCTTTATAGATTTAAGTTATGTTCGTGAATCCTTATTACATTACCAAGTATAAAATGTGCTTTCCTTTAGTTTTAACAATCAATGATTAAATATGCAAGAAATTTAGAGAATCTTTTATAGGTATTCGAGGTTCTTCATCAATAGAGAATCATCTATATCTTTTTAGAGATTCTTGGTCAATGGTATCCTTCAAAACATTTATATAAAAGTCTCTTGGTCATTTATGATGACCAGGCTGGTTTTAAAGCCACTCAGTGGGGCACTTGAAGTTTATTGTCATTCAGAAGGACAGAGATTATTTCAACGTTGGGATAGAACCCATAAATGGGCTACCTACGTATCCTTTCTTTTGGAAAAGGAATCAGAACCCACGTAGTTCGAGGAATGGGATATGATGTTTATGATTGATGGCTCAAAGATGAATGTCATAATTACTTTTTACACTCTAAGCTCACGTGAGTCATGCTCGGTGTGAGAAACAAGAGGTATTGGTAAAATTTAGACAATTGTGCCATAAAAGATGCAATCATAAGAATTTGTTTTGGGGCTTATGTATAGATGACTGCCCAGATAGACGAAGGTTTAGGATTTACTTTTAGGGAGAAAATCCATGAACAGGGTCCACAAAGTTATATGTGCTTCATGGAGATTTGAATACTCTAATCTTGGGGCTTACTCCTAAGGAGGATGCCCAAGTTAGGAGGGGACTTATGATTGGGTTTTATTCCTGAAAAGGAAACCCAAATCAAAGGTAATTTATGACTGGTTAAGAGAAGTTTAAGGGGACTTGGGGCTTATTCCTGAAAAGGAAGCCCAAGGTTATGACTGAGTCTTATTCCTGAAAAGGAAACCCAGGTTAAGGATTAAGATTTGGGGCTTACTTTTGAGGAGGATGCCCAGATCAAAGGTTTTATAACTGGGGATTATTCCTGAAAAGGAGACCCAGGTTAAGGATTCTCTCATTTTAAAGGATGAGGTTGAATGAATGAACTCTCAATCTTTGGTGACATAAAGATTTTTAAATCACTAGACTTTGAGAGATATTTCACAGAATTCCTTTCAGACAAGGATGTCAAATCAAGAAATCATGCCATAAATGGCTTTGAAGAGTATCTTGAAGACTGAATCTTGAATAGGAAAGGTGAAATGGCTTAAGAGGGGTAAAATGGGCAAGATGGGCACCCAAAAAAGATAGGGGCGCGCAAGTCTTTAAAGGCGCGCAAGTCCTGCGGCGGCGCGCAAGTATTGGTCGCGCAAGTATACTTGCGCGACATGAGTGGTACTTGCGCGATTTTCAACCAGCATTGAAATGCTTGAGCGACTCTTTAGAAAACCCTTTACAATCCTCTTGAGGTTCTTCCAGAGAAGGGACGCGCAAGTTATATTGAAGGAATTAAGTCGGCGCGCAAGTGTTTGATAAGTTTCAACACTTAGGCCTTCCTTCTTCTCTTTAGATCTTCCGTTCTTGGTAAGAAATTACCTTAGAAGTGTTCCGGAAGCTTTGAGAAGAGACTTGGGCGTCGGGAGCTTCAATCCGAGTTTCTGGAAAAAGATTCTCTCGAATGGGGGGCCCACAGGGTCTATTTATAGGCAAGAGAAGATCCCGGGCGGTTACCGGGTGGTTACCACTTAGGTCGCGCAAGTCACTTGCACGACCATAAGGCGTCGCGCAAGTGTACTTGCGCGACCATGAGGGAACTTGCGCGATCCATGGGCAATGTACTCCTTGTTCATCCCTTTGTCGATTTTTGATGTTTCTTCAAAGGATGAATCACTTTATGCTCAGATATTCCCCTTTTCCGATCTTTAGATTCTGTGACGAAAGGAGCGTCAACAAAAGTCCCCCCTCAGAGTTGGATCCGGAAATAAATGAGGATTTGACTCTGAGGAAATTGAATACATTCAAAGGAAAAGGGGGCACGCAAGTCTTCAGGGCACAAAGGGCAGCGCGCAAGTGTGCTGGAACTTGACTTTTATTCAGAGTTCCTTTGTCTTTTGTGGGCAGTTTAAATTCATTCATGCCGGACATAAAGGGGCTAATGTTTAAGGTCGAAATAGCTTTGACCAAAATGGATTAGAATTGACACAATTCCTTGAAAGTTCATCTGAAAACATACTACCATACTCAAGTGTGAGGGAAAATATGTAAACTATGGCTTAAGAATATTTGAATCTGAGGAATGATATGAAAAAGGAGCTAAAAGGCATTAGAAGAAGTAGTTTCCAAGAATGAAGTTACTATTATTTAACAAAACCCGTTAGGGGGTTGAAATATGCAGGGCCACCTATGGGCATTGGCTGCATAGTCAAATAAAATAGCATCTTTTGGCTGACAAGTCTGTTATGTGGACTGTTTATGCAAGGCCACCTATGGGCACGTGCTGCATAGTCAGGCAAAAGAACTCCCAGAAATTTACTTTCCTAGTGCTAAAAGCCAGTGGAAGTTTATGGAGATTCAAATTTTCTAAAGCATAGAGTTTGTTGTATGGAAAGAGGTACTTGAATATGGAGAAGATATTTCCAAACAATATTATCAAAGAACTGGATGAATATCACTCCTACGAAGGTCTGACCCAAACGTAGGGAAGAAGAATAAACCATAGACTTGAATACTTTCAGATCATGAAAAAAGGATATGGGACAAATATGTTAAGGATGGCTATTTTTTGCGGATCCCTACATACTGTCGTTTTAAGAAAAATAAGGACAAAAGAGGCATTCTTCCCAAGAATGAAGTTACTATTATCTAACAAAACCCGTTAGGGGGTTGAAATATGCAGGGCCACCTATGGGCATTGGCTGCATAGTCAAATAAAATAGCATCTTTTGGCTGACAAGTCTGTTATGTGGACTGTTTATGCAAGGCCACCTATGGGCACGTGCTGCATAGTCAGGCAAAAGAATTCTCAGAAGTTTGAGATTTTTGTGACTAGAAGTCATGAAAAGGGTTATGAAGATCTGAAAATATTTAAGGTTAGGATTATAACACATAAAGATGGGTATTGTCCAATGTATATAGAGATACATAGGTCAATGAAAACCATAATCATGTTGTGGCTGGGTCCTAAATTGAAATTTTGGACTTCACTACGTATCTCATAAGAATGAGAATCAAGCCATACGTAGTTCTTGAAATGTAGTTTAACGTCGTGCAGGACGAAAGTATGAGTGATCTTAGTTTAAGGTCATATAATTCGGACCATAATAATGAATACACAGTGTGTGTTTTCATGAATACTTTTCAGCCAAGGGACTGAAAGTGAAATTTGGGGTTAGGCCCAAAAGACTTGGGACTGGATTCGAGGGACACTCGAATGTTCCTACGTATCCCATAAGGATGGGAATCAAGTCCACGTAGTTCTAGAACTACCCTTTGTACAAATTTGGTTCGTACATGTGAAGGGTGAAAGGGGACTTTAGTGCAATGATGGTTTTAACCTAAGATAAAAAGTTTAGGCATTACCATGTATGTACGTAGTCTTTTGAAAATGAAAACCATGATTGAAAAAGAATCAATGTTAATAATGGTTCCTTCTCAAATGAGGAAATCAAAGAATATTGTAGTTTATTGTCGTACCGGACAAAAGTGTTGTATAGTTTAACGTCATATAACAAGGACGAAAGTGAATCAATGTAAAGATATTGATTCCAGGGGTGGTTTCACAAATCATCATCATATGAGATGGTGGTGAACCGATGTGAAGAGATTGTTTTTGGGATTGAACCTTGGGAGGTTGCCTACATACCCAGCCTGGAGGGCAAGGATCAAAGTCCGTGTAGTTCAATTAAAGAATGAATCAATGATCAAGTTGTTCTTGTGGATAATGATCTAATAAAAAATATTTTTGGGACTTACACATGGTTAGTGGCCCAAAGGGAGTGTTATGGTTGATGTTCGCTCTAAGCTCACGTGAGTCATACTCGGTGTGAGAAACAAGAGGTAATAACAACCTTAACGATGTACAGTTTAATGTCATGTAGGACATAAAGAAGGGGACTATGCAGTTTAAAGTCTTGCAGTTAGGACTATTGGTGCTGCACAGTTTAGTGTCATGTAGCAGGGACAAAATACAGTTTAATGTCATGTAGGACCTATCAAGGATTTTCTGTACAGTTTAGCGTCATGTAGTTAGGACGATGGGGATAAAATAGTTTAACGTCATATTGGACGAAAGGGGGACTGTGCAGTTTAATGTCATGCAGTAAGGACAAAAGAGTGTACCATTTTAACGTCATGTCGGACGAAGGTGCGAATAGTTTAAGGTCATATGCATGGACCGTGAATGGTGCAGTTTAATGTCATACTGGACTTTTGAGATTATATAGTTTAACGTATTTCCGGACGTGAGGGACTTTTATACAGTTTAGCGTCATGTAATTTAGGACGTCACAGTTTAACGTCTTGCTGGACATAAGGGATTTGCAAATAGTTTATGGTCATATACATGGACCAGGGATGATGCAGTTTAAGGTCATACTGGAAGGTTTAGGGAACTTTTTCACAGTTTAATGTCGTGTGGGACGAAGTTGCAGTTTAAAGTCATACTGGACCATCGCTGTATAGTTTAACGTCATATAGAAAGGACGAACTGGTGCTGTACAGTTTAAAGTCATGTAGCTAGGACTAAGGTGAACCAATATGAGGATATCAGTTCTGGGGACTTTTTACAGTTTAACGTCATGCTGGACGATGAAAGTGCCACACAGTTTAATGTCATGTTGCTAGGACACAATATAGTTTAATGTCATCTTGGACATTGAAGTGACACAGTTTAACGTCATGTTGGACGACATATAGTTTAATGTCATCTCGGACAAATAAGGAACTTCTGTACAGTTTAATGTCATGTAGATAGGACATTATACAGTTTAATGTCATGTAGGACATTGAAGGTGACACAGTTTAACGTCATGTTGGACGAAGTTGCAGTTTAAGGTCATACTGGACCATTGCTGTATGAACCAAATGTAAGAGTCTTGGTTCTGGGAACAATATTTTGTGTTTATACAAAATACTTCTTCATAAATCTGGCATTAGTTGGAGTCGTGATGTGTTCTCCATCCATTGAAATCAGAGAATACGCTCCATTGGAGTAGACCTTATGTATTGAATAAGGTCCTTCCCATTTTGGTTCAAGCTTGGGAGGCTTCTTTCCTGGTATCATTGGTGTTCTGAGAACCAATACCAATTCTCCCTGAATGAATGAACGAAGACGAACTTTTTTGTTAAAAGCTCGTGCTATCCGATTCTGATAGATTTCCAAGTGGTGCAAAGTGCACAATCTCTTCTCATCTAACTGTTCCAATTCATTCAACCGCTTTTGGGATTGCTCATCTGTTGATAACTGATCACAAATGGATATTCTGAGTGAGGGCAATTGAACTTCAATTGGTAAGACTGCTTCTGTTCCATATACCAATGAATATGGAGTAGACCGCGTTGCATTGCGAGTGGTAGTCCGATAAGCCCATAAAGCATGATAGAGTTTATCAGGCCATGACCTCTTATCTTTATCCACCATCTTTTGCAGTATATTTGAAAGAGTCTTGTTGAAGGCCTCTATCTGGCCATTAGCCGCTGCATGATATCGAGATGAATGGTTGGACTTAATGTTGTATTCTTGATACAATTTCTTTACCTCAGAAGAACAGAAGTTGGTGCCGTTGTCCGTCAATATGGTATGAGGGACACCAAATCTAGAAATGATGTTAGACTTGATGAAGCTAACTATGCATTTAGAACTGACTTATTTGAGAGGTACAGCCTCTGCCCATTTGGAAAAGAAATCAGTAGCAGTAAGAATGTACTTAAACTGCTTGGCCGTAGCTGAAGGGTAAGGTCCCACCACATCCATTCCCCATGTGGAAAATGGCCATGAGTATTTAGCTGTATGAAGCAACTCTGGAGGTTGATGAATGAAGTTGGAATATACTTGGCATGAATGACACTTCTTTGTGAAATTAACACAATCTTGTATCATTGAAGGCCAGAAGTATCCAAGCCTTCGAATTTGATCAGACAGTCTATGTCCAGACTGGTGGGCACCACAGTCTCCTGCATGCACTTCTTTTATGACAGCCATTGTCTCTTCACCATCAATACATCTGAAGAGAACTCCATAAAAACCACGTTTGTAGAGAATTTTCTCAAGGTGGTTTGGACCATCATAAAGAGTAAAATTGACCACACGTCGCCGAATTTGTTCTTTCTCGGCTCTATCAGGTGGAAGTGTTCCATTTTGAAGGTATTCCTTGATAGGTGACATCCATCCTGTAGTATGACCATACGATTCAGGAATGGGACTAATTTCATTAATTTCCTCTGTTTTGACTTGAACATAAGGTGAAATTGCACGACGGTGGGCAATACAGATGGTTGTCTCGTCCCGATTTGGATTTGCTAAAGCTGTGGCTATATTAGCCAGTGCATCAGCTTGAGCATTTTGTAATCTTGGGACATAAGAAAATGTCGGTTCTGAAGGGAATTCCGACATTAACTCTCTGACATAATCATACAAAGGGATTAATTCTTCTTTTCTGATGGCATAATCCCCATTGATTTGTTTGATTACCAGGTCTGAATCACCTTTCACCTTTAAGTGATTCACTTGTGCTTGAAGCGCTAACTCCAAGCCTGCAATGAGAGCTTGGTATTCAGCTTCATTATTGGTACCACCTTCCCACAACAAAAAGGAATAAGGTAACACTGCCTTATCTGGAGAAATGAGCACAATTCCTAAACCAACTTTGTTGAATTTAGGATTTTCCATTTTCTTCCCTGTTGGACTTCTAGAAGCACCATCAAAATACATTTCCCATGTTTGAGGACTCTCTTGAATAGAAAAAACTTCCTCATCAGGGAGTTCGATATCTGAATACGTGTCTTCCACTGAAGGGTGTTCAGCCAGGAAATCAGCCAGAGCTTGGCCCTTAATTGCCTTTTGAGACACATACTGGATGTCGAACTGCTGTAGAATAACCGCCCACCTTGCCAGACGTCCTGTAAGCATTGGACGACTAAGGATGAATTTGAGTGGATTATTACAAGATACCAATTGGACCTCGTGATGTTGCAGGTAGTGTCTCAGTTTCTGAACTGCAAAGATTAATGCTAGGCAGCACTTTTCAATACTCGAATACCGGGTTTCTGCTTCAAGCATAGTTCTACTGAGATAGTAGAGACTATTTTCATTCCCAGCATCATTATTTTGAGCGAGAAAGGCACCCAATGATCGCTCTAAAGCTGTCACATAGAGGATAAGAGGCCTACCCTCAACAGGTGGCATGAGTACTGGTGGATTCAAGAGGTATTTCTTGAGAACATCAAATGATTCTTGACATTCTTTAGTCCACTGGTAAGTGACTCCTTTCTTCAATAATTTGGTAAAGGGTAAACTTTTGCCTACCAAATTGGCGATGAAACGCCGAATATAGGCTAAGTGTCCTTGAAGTCCTCTTAATTCTTTCAAATTATGAGGAGGTGACATACCAAGGATTGATTTGGTCTTCTCAGGATCGACTTCAATACCACGATGGCGTACAACAAAGCCGAGGAATTTTCCTGAGGTTACCCCAAAAGCACATTTTAAGGGGTTCATCTTCAAATTATGTTGTCAAAGCTTGTGGAATATGACTTCCAAATCAGCCAAGTGATCAAAACATTGTTTGGATTTAACCACCAAATCATCTACATAGCATTCAACAAATTTCCCTAAAAAAGGTTTGAAGATACGATGCATGGCGCGTTGATATGTTGCACCTGCATTCTTTAAACCAAAGGGCATCACCCGGTAACAAAACACACCTTGAGGAGCTCTGAAGGCTGTGTATTCCTCATCTTCTGGGGCCATTCGGATCTGATTATATCCAGAATATCCATCCATGAAAGAAAGTACTTCATAGCCAGCCGTCGCATCAATTAAGAGTTCTGTAATCGGAACTGGAAAATCATCTTTGGGACAATACCGATTAAGATCTCTAAAATCGATGAAAACCCTAATTTGTCCGTTCTTTTTCTTTACAGGGACAATATTAGCCAACCACTTGGGATATTTAACTTCTCTGACGAAGTTAGCTTTGATAAGCTTATCCACTTCAGCCTCGATTTTGGAAGCATAGGTTGGGTGTGTTCTTCTCGCGGCTTGCTTGAATCCTCGATGTTCTTTTGGCAAACCCAAATGATGGGTGACAGCATCAGGATCAAGGCCAGGCATCTCTGTATAATTCCAAGCAAAAATATCTTTATTTTTCTTTAGAAAAGAAATATACATCTCTTGTTCTTCAAGGGTCATGGCCGCACTAATTAAAGTGGGGCGTGGATCTTTCTCTGTACCCAGATTTACTTCTCTGAGTTCATCCACAGTGGTAGAGATACCCTCTTCAAATGATGGAGGAGCATCTCTAAGATCTTCCTCTTCCTCTTCATCATGTGTTATTTCTTCCGTTTCTACTTGAAAAGTGGATGAAAAAATAAAATTCTCATGACCATAAGAGATGTCAAAATTTTCACATTTTGAAGAAGAAGAAGCTTCCATTTCCGACCCTATTGATGATAAAGGGTCTTCTTTGGGAATTAAAGAGGAGATGATGGATTGAGAATCGACATCAATATTCACCTCTGGTGTTGCTATAACTTCTCCTGGCCTGATTATCGAAGTATAGACTTGTTGGATTTCAGCAGACGAAATGAAAACGTCACCACTTATGCTTTCATCACTGCTTGGTAAGTACCAATTTCTCCCATGTTGTCTGGCTCGATTGCCGTAATTGACATTATGGATCTTTCCATAAGAGTATTTTGATTTGGGCCTATTTTTTCAATTTCACTGATAGGTAACACATAATCTGTACTCACATGTGAAAATGGATTTATTGGAATTTTTTCCAAACCATATGGAGCATTAACTTTGGTAATTTCCTTCATTGTAGATTTTTCTCTTCCCTTCATGTGATAAAATTCCGCCTCAATGTATTGAGACTCACATGTCTTGAACGGGGCCTTATCACCATACAATGTTCCAACTTGACCATCGAAACAATATTTGAGACATTGATGGTATGATGAAGGAATAGCTGCATGCTGATGTAGCCAGGGTCTTCCAAGCAAGATATTGAAAGCTGAGTCCTGATCAACAATCATAAAATCCGAATTGGAAACAAGATCTCCAAACTGAGTTCTGAGTGTAACTTCTCCTAGTGGTTCTTGTTCATTTTTATCATATCCTTGCAACATCATGGTAGAAGGAGATAAATCAGATTCCGTGAGGCCCAATCGACGAAGTGTACGAATGGGCATGAGGTTGACTCCTAAACCATTGTCAATAAAATCTCTTCGAACATCTATACTATTGACTTTTCCAGATAAGTACAAAGGTTTTATGTGCCCATGCACAACATCATCTTCATCTTTATCAGTAAAAGATATCACTGCATGACATTCTGCAGGATTATTCTCTATGTGATAAATTTCAGCTGCAGCAATTTCAGCTTCAAACTCCTGAGGACTTGACAAATCTTCGATGAGTGCTTCCCGAAGATCTCTTGATAGATTCAAAGCATCCAAAATTGATAATTTGGCTGGTACTTGGGCCAAGTGTTTAAATATATCATACTTTTGATCTAGAGGCCTGCGTTTCCCAATAGGAATATGCGGTTTAGCAGGTACCTTGGAAGTAGATGCTTTGGAAGCTGATGCATCTTGTATTGAAGTTGGCAACATCTTTGGTTTTGGAAAATTAGACTGATTAGATCCATTTACTTGCTGAGATAAAGAAGATGGAACATTTAATCGATCTTCCAAAATAACTGTGCCGAAGCTGAGTTGGCCATTGGCAGAAGAACTTGCTTGTTCTTTTTGAGCTCGCTGAAGGGCTCTACCACGAGTTTCTGCTGCGTATACAGTGCTAGCAGGGGTAGAATTAGAGTAGTGGCTTCGGAAAGATCCACGTCTTCCCCTATATCCTGAACCTCTAGAACTTCCTCGGGTTCCTTTATTTGATACAGGGAATTCAGGCTTATCAAGACTGAAATATGAATCTGTTAATTGAATCATATTAACAGAACCAAAGATTAACTCTTCGTCTGATAAAGACTCTGCCTGGTTAGTCTGTTTAGGCTGTGCCGTTTGATGGGGCGGTGCCCGTTGCTTTGAAGTAGATGGCATGAAATCTGCCAGAGTCAAAGACAATTTAGGCTTTGATGCATACTCATCTTCTCCTGATTCCTCTTTCTTCTTTGAATTGTGCTGCCCTTTTGAGGATTTGTCCTTTGATGGAGGCTTTACTGCAGCTTTTGTAGGAGACACAATTGGCTTCTTCAATTGTGTTCGCAAAATGGAATGGGTCCGATTGATTGTCTTTCTGACCATCCAATCATCATATTTTTTTGCAGTTTTGCTTTTGACTTCCTGCCACTCGCCTCCTTCTTCTGGATCTGTAGCGGTAATACACGCTACATGAGATGAAGAACCTTTCAATTTGACTTGTCCCAAGTCGACCATCTTTTGCAGGAGGTCTTTAAAGACAAAACACTCCTGGATGGGATGCCCCAACATTTGATGAAAGGGACAATAATTGGGACGGTCTTCATCTCCTTCCTTGTTTGGCCTCTTGGGCACTGGTAATTGAATCAAATTATTTTCCAGAGCTGAAATGAAGTAACCAGGAACTTGCTCACTTCGGAAAGAGTATGTTTTACTCTTCATATCCTCAAATTGTTTTCGTCGTTGATCTTTTTGATCATTTGGACAAAATAGCCTTTGTTGTTGGCGTTCAGGAGGTGGAGCTCTTCGAGAAGATGAAGGTTTTGAAGTAGAAATAGGTACAGGTGCCTGTTTAAGCATAACTGTAGCAGTTTCTGCTTTACCCATTCTTCTTCCTAGAGCTGATGGAATTACACGAGATTTAACCTTAGCCTGTATAAGGGAATCTTCAATCTGTTGAGCGATTGAAGTAAGGTCTCGAAACCCTCCTGTGTATTTCACAGGGATCAATGGCGTGCGTAATTCGTCACGCAAATTTGCCACACAGATTGGCAACAATTCCTCCTGAGGGAGTGATAAACTCAAGGAATACGTTAATCCCTTCCAACGAGCAATGAAATCAGAGACTCTTTCATTCTCCCTTTGCTTGCAGTTTGTAAGATCGAAAACTGTCGTTTTTGGCAAAGTTGAGCTAAACTGAAGAAGGAATTTTTGACGAAGATCCTCTCATCCGATGACTGACCGGGATTTCAAGCTTGTATACCAGACAAAAGCTGGTCCTTGAAAGGTTCGCACGAAGCATCTGAGTTTCACTGCTTCTTGCTGCTCTGGAGTTCCCATCATAGGATCACAACAAGATACTTAATGCGTCAAATGTTTTTCAGGGTCGCCTGATCCATTGAAAGTATGGAAAATAGGGTTTCCAAAACTGGATGGAGGAGAAATTGAATCTACCCATTCAGGGTAAACTTTCTTTTCAGGTTGAACTTGCGCCCGTTTCCCTTCCATAGTTTCTAACCGAGCTGTTAATGACTCAATAGTAGTTATTAACTTTTGAGAAACGTCAGGTTGAACTTGGTTTTGGGTAGGTTCAATGAATGGAGCTTGGACAGACGTGGTGGTTGGTGCTGCAACTGATGGTAGTGCTGCCAACCGTTGTTGCGTTTGACCCGTAGGATTAGACCTCTGTGGGTGTACTGACAAAGGAGGATATTCTTGATCCATCTCAGTAGTTACAACAAATTCCTTCGACTGTCGGACTTCAGCATTCTTAAGAAGAAGACTATTCTGAATTAGTTCTGCATTCAACCTTCTTAATTCTTTCATTTCTTCCTCCTGTTGTGCAAACCTTTGCTCTAATGAGAGCAATTGACCTCCTTCAAAGGAAGGGTGAGAAGTAACCTGATTCTTACCTTTCCCCTTATTGGATCCTTTTCGGAGAGGGGGAAGTGGGTTACTTGAAGGAATACCCAGATTTTGGGTAAGCCTTTGATTACGTGTGCGCACACCTTCTTCATTTAGGTCTGTGTGCGCGACTTCTTGAGCAGGAACCTCTTCGTCTGATCCCTCTGATTGAGCCTCATCTGGTGAATCAGCAGCAACGGCATTGATGACATTAATGGATGCATATTGTATGGAATCCTTTCTATCAGCATTTCTGTGATATTTTCTCCTTCTATGTCCATGATGAGACATGGCATTCCGTTGACTTGATCCCTCAGGAATTTCTTGGAGAACTGTCACTTGGAGAGAATCTCCTGACATCTTGGCTCTTCGTTCCTCTTGAGGCTTATTCCCTAATCGAGAGAATACTGACTTTCTCTGAGGGAGGGATTGAAGATTTGAAAAAGTCCCCAGTCCGGTGGACTGGGGGTGTTCCTGTTGCTTCCGCTCAACTCCTCGAATCCCATTCGTTGATTCTAAGGGTTGGGTTAGAGAAGTCCCCAGTCTGGCAAGCTGGGGTGTCTCTTGACATGCTATGTCTGAGATCTTTTTGAAATCTCTCTTGATCTTGCGAATCTTAGTTCGGAAATTAGCTGGATGCATTAACCTGTATCCACTTTTATCACCTAGTTCAACAGACCGTTGGATGATTTCCGAAACTTATGTCATTTGATGACGTGTTTTCTCCAGACGAGAGGCTTGTGCAATATTCTCGCCTGCTTGATGTAGGAGCAATTCAACAACCTGTTCTCTATATACTTGATTTTGAGAGGAACTAGTTGAAGCTTGATCTCGAGCAAGCTTTTGATTATGAAAAAAGCCCATTGACTGTGGCCGGCCATGGGCAATAACATTGCATGAGACCATTTTCGGCGGGCTTTGCTGACCGGAAAGCACTGTGAAATGTAGTGCTCCGTGAACACCCCATCCTCTGATATGAACATTAGATGGAGCATTGGAAATTAACTGACGCAATCTTATTAGTGTGCCAAGGCATGAACATTGAAGGGTTCTCTGTTGCTTTTCAGCCTTCGGATACCGAGAGACTGATAGAGATACCAAATCAATCTGGCGTTGTAACCCTTCTATTATCTTAAGATGATTTTCATATTCATCGTAAGATAATACCTTCTTCTTTAATTGACAAAGAGTTTTCCATATGTTGAGACGAATATCATGGATTCCATCATCCGTCAACATCTTTGGAATGTCGTACTGGGAATCAGCCAAAGGCCAAAACATGACTGGTACTTCACCTTTTGCCAGTTTTTTCCTCATGTTCAGCATTTCCTCTTTATCATTAAATGAAGATTCTTCTACCTGTTTGGACCAAAGTTGGTGTTTCCTTATTGCTTCATCGGATTCAACAAGATTGGTAGAGAAATCACTATTCATGCTGGAAGATGAATGACCCAGGGAAGGTTCGGAGAATAACCTGAACCCCAGGCTATCTTCTGATGGAGAAAGAGTTTCACCTGCCGATAGTAAAGCATCAGACATGACTGGTTTTACGTTTGCAAGTGCCTCGAGATAGGAGGGCTTTCTCGTCACTACATTGCCTTCTGAAGAATTTTCGAGACAACGTGAATCACTACTGCGGAGAGGACTTTCGCAGCGAAGTTCATCACCATGAGGAGGACCGTCATGATGGGTTACAGCAAAAGATGAAATATCTTGCTCCTTGGCCTTCTGACCACACAGAGGGTTCCTGTGGCTCTCATCTGAAGAAAAAACTTCAAGATTGACTGAATTTTCATGAAGCAAGTTTTCATGAGGAAGTGTCTGTTGAAGACCTTCAGAATTAATGTTCCCGTTATTGGGAACTGAGGGAGTAGAATCTTGAATTCCGACAGATAAATGTCTGAGGGCTTCAAGAACTCCAGCATCGAGCAAGGCTTGGTTACAGATTGGCCTTTGATCTCCTGACTGTGCTGGGCGGATCTTTTTCTTAGATGCCTTCTTACTCGCTTTAGAAACCACTTGATGACGAAAGTGATTGCTCTGAGCAGGTGTATGTGCCTGATCAGGAAAGATGGTCAGGTTAGGCTGACGATCATCGCTCAAATCAGGTGTATGTGCCTGACTTGGTTGTCCATATGATATGGGGGAGTATGCCCCATAACCCTCTTGGACTGGAACAGATGTGTGTGTCTGTTCCGGAGTGAATTGTTGATGTGTCACTCCACTGCTAGGGATAGATTTATGTGTCTGTCCCTGAGATGATGCTGAAGATGTTATGATATCCTGGCAAGCATCCAGAATATGAGCAGGAATTTTCTTCTGCTCTTTCACCATTGACAAAATATGCTTGGTGACTTCAGCCGCCGGAACAGGGATATACGTCCATTCCGGGCTTGGAGTAGGTGTATGTGCCTGCTCCTGTCCTCCTTTTCCTGTCAGTGAATCCTGACAGTACTCAAGTGTGGAGGCAGAGAGTTTAGTCTGCCCCCTGTTTGTCGTCGGGACTTTCCGACTGACTTCTCCGTGCGCTACCAAGCGAGACTGTTGGTAGGCCTGATTAGTATTAGCAGGTGTATGTGCCTGCTGATTACACTTCGCCAAACGCGGTTGACGAGATCCACCATATGTAGTCAGACGAGCCTGCTGACTAACTGGTGATGTATAAGCAGGTGTATGTTCCTGCCTATGGTACTCCGCCGGAATTGCCTGGCGGGATCGGCTTGATGCTGTCAGACGAGTCTGCTGGACAGCTGAATTAAAACGGGCAGGTGTGTGTGTCTGCTCGTTGTTTGCCACCAAGTTAGGTTGGTGGACTTCTCCGGAGATGGAAGGGATGACAACCTGCCTATTGTTAACCGGATTCCGTCTCTGGCGGTTCATCTTGCCTGCTCGGGTTCGAGGAACCTGAGCTGAATGCCTGGAGTCGGTACCCTCATCATGTTGAGGGCGCACTACCGCACGAGTCTGGCGGCGATTGTTGATAGGAGCCCTTGAGAAGGACTCCTGTCTTTTTGAATTAAGGCCCCGAGGGACCTGCTCATTCACTTCCTCGGAATAAGGGAGTGAATGGAAATTGTGTTCCGGGGATAACGACCCGAAACGGTTGGAGACGGTAGTCAGCACCGCCTGCTTCTTGATTGCTGGTCGCCATTGTCCGGACGACCAGGTAGAATTGTTAACTTGGAGGGCTTGACGAGCGGCCTCCAGAGTTGGGATAGTACCGTTGCGACGGTACTCCTTAACCAGTGCATTAGAAACACAGCGTTGAAGACGCTGAGTTGGTGATGTCATCCTCAGAGCGGATGACGTTCCAGCAGGAGTAGCAGCATTGGTTTTCACAGCAGCAGACCTCACAGTAGAGGTGTTCACATCAGCAGTATTCACAGGGGTGAATTTAAGGAAAGCCATTTTTGCAGAAGATCTTGAAAAAAGAGTGCCTGTTCCATGTAACAGACAAAATCAAGATGAATCCGGCTACTGCATCTTTTGGATGATCATATGTCAATGATTGCCTTGTTGGCCCAAGGGGCCTAACAGATAAGAAGAACATCACTTTAACTTGGTTAAGGATTCACGTCGGGTTCACCATTTTTGTTTCGCGCGGAATCCGGGGATGACCTCCTGGACGGGAGATTCAAACGTTCCGATCGGTTTCTAACGGGTTTGTTCGTAGAACCGGAAACATCCAATGATTCCACATCCGTTTGGACCTACTTTCCAAAGGCAGGCGCTCATTAGCTTGTGGGCTAATGAGTCTTGGGAATTTGCATTGGTCGAGAGGATGGGAGGTCAGACTCATCACACCTTTTTGAGGGGAATTATTGTCTACTCCGGGACTCTCTTTATAGATTTAAGTTATGTTCGTGAATCCTTATTACATTACCAAGTATAAAATGTGCTTTCTTTTAGTTTTAACAATCAATGATTAAATATGCAAGAAATTTAGAGAATCTTTTATAGGTATTCGAGGTTCTTCATCAATAGAGAATCATCTATATCTTTTTAGAGATTCTTGGTCAATGGTATCCTTCAAAACATTTATATAAAAGTCTCTTGGTCATTTATGATGACCAGGCTGGTTTTAAAGCCACTCAGTGGGGCACTTGAAGTTTATTGTCATTCAGAAGGACAGAGATTATTTCAAAGTTGGGATCGAACCCATAAATGGGCTACCTACGTATCCTTTCTTTTGGAAAAGGAATCAGAACCCACGTAGTTCGAGGAATGGGATATGATGTTTATGATTGATGGCTCAAAGATGAATGTCATAATTACTTTTTACACTCTAAGCTCACGTGAGTCATGCTCAGTGTGAGAAACAAGAGGTATTGGTAAAATTTAGACAATTGTGCCATAAAAGATGCAATCATAAGAATTTGTTTTGGGGCTTATGTATAGATGACTGCCCAGATAGAATAAGGTTTAGGATTTACTTTTAGGGAGAAAATCCATGAACAGGGTCCACAAAGTTATATGTGCTTCATGGAGATTTGAATACTATAATCTTGGGGCTTACTCCTAAGGAGGATGCCCAAGTTAGGAGGGGACTTATGATTGGGTTTTATTCCTGAAAAGGAAACCCAAATCAAAGGTAATTTATGACTGGTTAAGAGAAGTTTAAGGGGACTTGGGGCTTATTCCTGAAAAGGAAGCCCAAGGTTATGACTGAGACTTATTCCTGAAAAGGAAACCCAGGTTAAGGATTAAGATTTGGGGCTTACTCCTAAGGAGGATGCCCAGATCAAAGGTTTTATAACTGGGGATTATTCCTGAAAAGGAGACCCAGGTTAAGGATTCTCTCATTTTAAAGGATGAGGTTGAATGAATGAACTCTCAATCTTTGGTGACATAAAGATTATTAAATCACTAGACTTTGAGAGATATTTCACAGAATTCCTTTCAGACAAGGATGTCAAATCAAGAAATCATGCCATAAATGGCTTTGAAGAGTATCTTGAAGACTGAATCTTGAATAGGAAAGGTGAAATGGCTTAAGAGGGGTAAAATGGGCAAGATGGGCACCCAAAAAAGATAGGGGCGCGCAAGTCTTTAAAGGCGCGCAAGTCCTGCGGCGGCGCGCAAGTATTGGTCGCGCAAGTATACTTGCGCGACATGAGTGGTACTTGCGCGATTTTCAACCAGCATTGAAATGCTTGAGAGACTCTTTAGAAAACCCTTTACAATCCTCTTGAGGTTCTTCCAGAGAAGGGACGCGCAAGTTATATTGAAGGAATTAAGTCGGCGCGCAATTGTTTGATAAGTTTCAACACTTAGGCCTTCCTTCTTCTCTTTAGATCTTCCGTTCTTGGTAAGAAATTACCTTAGAAGTGTTCCGGAAGCTTTGAGAAGATACTTGGGCGTTGGGAGCTTCAATCCGAGTTTCTGGAAAAAGATTCTCTCGAATGGGGGGCCCATAGGGTCTATTTATAGGCAAGAGAAGATCCCAGGCGGTTACCGGGTGGTTACCACTTAGGTCGCGCAAGTCACTTGCACGACCATAAGGCGTCGCGCAAGTGTACTTGCACGACCATGAGGGAACCTGCGCGATCCATGGGCAATGTACTCCTTGTTCATCCCTTTGTCGATTTTTGATGTTTCTTCAAAGGATGAATCACTTTATGCTCAGATATTCCCCTTTTCCGATCTTTAGATTCTGTGATGAAAGGAGCGTCAACAGAGATCCATGCTAGAGACTTCTTGACGGATTGATTCACATGGTTTTCATGAAGTTGATCATGACGGTTGATGAAGAATACAATGTGCCAATGATTGGAAATCTAAGATGGTTGTGCAAGGATTGGAATTCTGAGATATCCATGCACATCACATTCTCATAGAAGATGATGATGGTAAATATATGCCTTCAAATAATACATATCACAATGGAGGAGTTTGTGATAAAAGCAGAAGAGTTGTTGAAGGATACATATCACCAAGAAGAAGTGTTGTTGAGGTGATCGTGCTTGTTGACAAAGCAAACAGACGACATACAAATTTGTTGACAAAGGAGATTCCATGGTGGCATGTCGAGTTCGAAGATTGTGGATAATGATCCATGTTTTATTCATGGAACATCGACAAAGGAATAGATGATCTGGAGGCGGACTAAAAGATCAGATACAAGGTGGCGCCGTTTTCCAGTGTTTGCCAAATTTTTGGGGTCCAAAATTTGGAGGTTGGTGAGCATCGCGAAAAGTGGATTTCCAGGAAGATCATGATTTAATATGGAAAAGGCATGAGTTTTGCGAAGATGGGATGCATGGACTGGATTTTGCGAAGACCAGAAGAATGGAGGTGGTGAGTCTTCACGATTACGTCAAAGCTTCGCGAACGGCAGAGTTGAAGAGCTTCGCGGCGATGAAGGGCTTCGCGAGGGAGCTTCACGGTGAAGGCGCGAAGGAATGTTGGGCTTCGCGAAGGGAGCTCCACGGCGCTGTCGCGAAGGTATGTTGACGGTGATTCTTCATGACTACGTCAAGCTCCGCAAACGGAAAATTTCCGTGGAGCTTCGCGATTTGGACAGAATTCCGGCGGAACTTCGGAGCTTCGCAATTGGTGCTGACGTGGCATTGACTTCTCGCGGAAAGTTTGAGGGTCGGTGGAATCGCTTATAAATAGAGTCCGACCCCCTCGAGAGAAGGCGAGAGAGATCTCAACGAAAAATCATTGCTCTCGGTTCGCAAAGGTCACTCGTGAAGGTAGTTTTGCTTCGCGAAAGTTGAGCTTCGCGGCGGCTATCCGAGCTCCGCAAAAAGGTTGCGCCCCGCATTGGCTCATTGAGCTTCACGAAGAGGCAGGAGCTTCACGACGACTTTCCCAGCTCCGCGAAAAGAGTTCGTCCCGCGTTGGCTCAGTGAGCTTCGCGAAGTGTCAGGAGCTTCGCGATAGCCAAGCATTGCGAAGGCTTGAGCATCGTGAGAGTGCTTCGCGATTGAGCTTCGCGAAAAGGCAGGGGCTCCGCTCAGAATTGCTTGAGCTTTCCAAAATTGGGAGCCATGTGAAGTAGGGTACTTTGTGAAGACCCTTTCCTAAGGTTGTTCACCCAGTGGACAGGGGCAAGAGGAGTATTCATCAGTGGATGAAATCTGGACTTTGACAGAGCATCAATTATTGAGCAATCACACAAGTGATTGTGATTCAGGCAAACAAGAACAGGGGATCTAGTGCATTCAGTCATTACACTAAAGGAGGATTGAACAGAAAAGTGCATCAACTCTGAATTCTGATGTAAGCAAAGTCTCATGCTGAACAGGAGACACAGAACTTCATGTCTATCCATTGAAGAGACCTTCACGTCTATAAACTGAGTGGGACTTCACCCAAGGGCAGTGAGCCAGGGGGAGTCAATGGGAGTGACCCGGGGGAAGCAGTGAGCTATCCCTGAACCTTTGTAAAGGCAGTGAGCCTGGGCCAAATTGATTGTGCCCGAACAGTTGTATCCGCAGCTAGTGAAGCATAGTGTATTTAGGTACGACCGGCAACCTGTCGGCGTATGCTCCTTGGACGTAGCCCTTAGTGGTGAACCAAATAAAAATAGTTGTGTCATCTGTATCTGCATGTGAATTTTTAATTGCTGATCATATCCATCATATAGGTTTAAGTAGGTCCTACCAACGTGGGAACAAGATCCACAACTTAAAGAAGAAAAAGTTGCCACCCTGATTCACCCCTCCCCTCTCAGGGTGTCCCAGGGTCCTACAAGTGGTATCAAAGGGAGGTTAACGTATGTTGGATATTCTCCAGTAATTCTATTGAGAAGAGTATTTGAGTTTCTTTCCTACAGTCAACAATGAAGAGCAGTCTTGATAATGACGCAGTCATTTCTGAGCAGAAATCTATATCCACCAAGACTTTGACAAATAGGAAAAAGAAAGAGAAGATGATGATGAAGAAGTCCCCCACAACCAAAGAAGCTGCAGTGTCTTGTTCTCCATGCCATTCCAATAATGAAGAAACATTAGGCTTGGAAAGTATCAAGCAGGTGGCTCATAACTCATCCAGAGGAAAGGATGATACCCCTAATTCAAGCTTTCAGGAAAAACTCAGAACATATCTGCATGATATTCCAGAAGAAAGGGTTTCTATTATTTGTAGCCTATTCCAATCTATGCAGGATGAGATCAATCGATTAGAAAGGGAAGCTGGCAATATGGAAAAGGGGTTGGAAAGAAAAATTGTGGAAAGTATGAAGATCACCAAACAAGTGAAAGCCCTTGAAGAAAAAGGTGAAGTCAGCAATACTCTGGAAGAACGGATCCATGCACTTGAAGCTGAGCTGAAGAAGAGCAATGAAGTCAAGAGTTTTTGTTTGGAAGAAACTTCCATTAAATTCAGGGAACTTGACTCTTTGTTACAAAACAAAGTTAAGATGCATGAAGATGAGGTTGAAAGATTGAAAAAGACTTGTGAAGAGAAGATGATCACGATTGAATATCAGAAGATCATCCTCAATATTGTGGGTCAAAAATTGGAAGCTTAGTTGACCAAGATTGAGAACACACATATTGAGACTTCACAAAAGAGTGAAATGAGTGATGCTTGCACTCAATGTTCGTTGGAGGAGTCTAAAGATGAAATGCCTCCAACATATGATAAGAAGATTATGACAACTCTTGATTATCCACATCAAGAATCAGTTGTTACTGGTACTCAATTCTCACTGGAGGATTCTATTGTCAAAATACCTCCAACATGTGATAAGAAGATCATGACTTCACTCTTTGATCTATCACAAGCAACTGAGAAAGTGAAGGTACCATCCAAACCATCTTGTACTCATATTTCTAAATACACTCCTACAATCAGTGCAGGTGGGAAGAAAAGTTCTAAACAAGTATGGATGAGGAAAGGTGACAAGAAGAAACCTACCACCATGGCTAGGGTGGATGGGAAGAAAAAGGAGGAAGTGGGTTCCTCAAATAGAGCACAAAAGATTAAGAAGATGGCCCAACAACTTAATACAGAAGACACAAAGAAGAAAAGATTTGTGGGTCAATGTTGGTGCTGCAACAGATTTGGGCACTGTGCACTGGATTGTCTTTATAATCCCTTATATGGAAAAGCACATAGAATGCCTATATCAAAGAGAAGGAAGCCAGAGAAAAAGAAGCAACATCAGCAGGTCCAGAAGCATCTGTTTACTGCAAACAGATTTGGAATTCTTGATAACATCTGTGATTTATGCAACGACAGCGGTCACAATCCAGGCACATGTCCATATCAACATGCTTTCACTTTTGAAAAGAAAATAAGATCTATGATGCCGTCAAATAATGAAGTAGCTACCTTGGGGAGAAATCAGAAGAATGTTGTGAACACACATTTCCCCAAGAATATCTCAAGTAGGGAAGCTGAGATGACCCAGGATTTTAGATCCATGAAATTGAAGGTTCATTCATCCAAAAGAAACACTAAGTGGGATGAATCTCCGATGAACCCATGTGGAAGACCTAAACCCGCTGCAAAAGTTCCAAATGACATATTGGTCATCTGGCCAGAAGATTTGAAAAGAATAAGGAAACTTGAATATGAGAAGGCCAAGGCTGGTGACAAAGGAAAAGGAAAACTTTCACATGATGAAGACACAGTGCAGGATATTTTTCAAACAAAGACAAACACATGTGTCAAAGAAGTTCTGTGTGAGAGATGCAAGAAATCTGGTCACATTGCAAAAGGTTTCCTAACCTTAATACCAAAGAAAGAAGAAGTACTTAAGAGAAGTAAGAATGTATCATTCATGATGGCTGCTAAGCAGAACAATTCTCCACACAAAGCAGAAGAGAATGTGAACAGATCCATGCCACACCGACAGATGTCAGAACATATGTTCAAATGTGCAGGCATGAAGACTGGAGTGAACAGAGGAACTTGGTTGAGAAAAGAACCTCAACCAAGCAAGTATTCTTGATGAAGAAAGGATGAACCACCTTATTCCCGTAATCATTTGTGTATTTTATTTGTGCTAATAATGCAGGGAATTGAAGGTGAAGCATGCTCTCAGGGGGAGAACCTGAGAAGTAGTGAATGTTGTCAACTCTTGATAGCCAAGCTGAAGAAGTTTCCATCCTTAGTAGATTCTTCAATTGATATTAAAAGATTATGATGATGAAGGATCACTCTTGATGAAGATGATGAGGAGTGTTTCCCTTGAGGGGGAGAAGAATGAAGAAGCTTCCATAATCACTATTTCAATCAATATCAACTCCAGGTGTACTCAAAAGCAGTTATTCTGTGAATTTCGTGAAGAACACACCAATGGAGAAGGTCTGTCATTTCTCAATCTCTATCCCTTGGTTACTCAGATCAAAGATTATTCTACAAAGGGGGAGTAACTGAATTGATCAGTGACATAAAGAGAATGGAAGTGCCCCACGATCACTTATCCTACCAATTTCACTTGCATATTTTTAATCCACATGCTGATGTGAGTGCAGGAGTTTCAGGTTGGGTTTTCTCTATCATAGTGATTTTTCTTATGCCTGAAATAAAAGTGGTAAACCCTTGAAGACAAGATACATGAGTTCTCATCTCATGTTGGTATCATGATCTGTGAATAATGGAAATCCTTATTGACTTAATCAAATCCTCTTGTTTTCTACATCGAGCATTGCTCAAGTAGACTTAGAGTGAAATGATTAATGAAACTTTGCTTAAGTGAGGATTGATACCCTCCCTACCATGTGCTTTGTATTTCTAGTCAATAAGGGGGAGAGAAAGTGAAATGAAGAAGATTCTCATTTTGACATTGACGGATTCATTTCAGAAGATGTTTAAGGTATTGACAACAAAATACAAAGGGGGAGATTGTTGGAACCACTTTTTGTATAAGGTTGTATTTGTTGTCAATAGTTGTCAATGCAGGTCAAAATGAAGGAGATCATGAAATACTCCGATGAAGTAGAGGAGTGGTGATTCAGACGATTGTTTTGCTGATCGTAAGTTCAAAGAACATGTGTCAAAGGTGATACATTGTTTACAACAATGAAGAATGTGAGGAGTAATCCATCCAAGGATGGTGTTTTTGATGAAGACCATGTAATTACTCATGATTGCGTGAGATCCATGCTAGAGACTTCTTGACGGATTGATTCACATGGTTTGCATGAAGTTGATCATGACGGTTGATGAAGAAGACAATGTGCCAATGATTGGAAATCTAAGATGGTTGTGCAAGGATTGGAATTCTGAGATAGCCATGCACATCACATTCTCATAGAAGATGATGATGGTAAATATATGCCTTCAAAGAATACATATCACAATGGAGGAGTTTCTGATAAAAGCAGAAGAGTTGTTGAAGGATACATATCACCAAGAAGAAGTGTTGTTGAGGTGATCGTGCTTGTTGACAAAGCAAACAGACGACATACAAATTTGTTGACAAAGTAGATTCCATGGTGGCATGTCGAGTTCGAAGATTGTGGATAATGATCCATGTTTTATTCATGGAACATCGACAAAAGAATGGATGATCTGGAGGCGGACTAAAAGATCAGATACAAGGTGGCGCCGTTTTCCAGTGTTTGCCAAATTTTTGGGGTCCAAAATTTGGAGGTTGGTGAGCATTGCGAAAAGTGGATTTCCAGGAATATCATAATTTAATATGGAAAAGGCATGAGTTTTGCGAAGATGGGATGAATGGACTGGATTTCGCAAAGACCAGAAGAATGGAGGCGGTGAGTCTTCGCGATTATGTCAAAGCTTCGCGAACGGCAGAGTTGAAGAGCTTCGCGGCGATGAAGGGCTTCGCGAGGGAGCTTCGCGGCGAAGGCGCGAAGGAATGTTGGGCATCGCGAAGGGAGCTCCGTGGCGCTGTCGCGAAGGTATGTTGACGGTGATTCTTCGCGACTACGTCAAGCTCCGCAAACGGAAAATTGTCGTGGAGCTTCGCGATTTGGACAGAATTCTGGCGGAACTTCGGAGCTTCGCGATTGGTGCTGACGTGGCGTTGACTTCGCGCGGAAAGTTTGAGGGTCGGTGGAATCGCCTATAAATAGAGGCCGACCCCCTCGAGAGAAGGTGAGAGATCTCTCAACGAAAAATCATTGCTCTCGGTTCGCAAATGTCACTCACGAAGGTAGTTTTTCTTCGCGAAAGTTGAGCTTCGCGGCGGCTATCCGAGCTCCTCAAAAAGGTTGCGCCCCGCGTTGGCTCATTGAGCTTCGCGAAGAGGCAGGAGCTTCGCGGCGACTTTCCCAGCTCCGCGAAAAGAGTTCGCCCCACGTTGGCTCAGTGAGCTTCGCGAAGTGGCAGGAGCTTCGCGATAGCCAAGCATTGCGAAGGCTTGAGCATCGCGAGAGTGCTTCGCGATTGAGCTTCGCGAAAAGGCAGGGGCTCTGCTCAGAATTGCTTGAGCTTTCCAAAATTGGGAGCCGTGCGAAGTAGGGTACTTTGTGAAGAACCTTTCCTAAGGTTGTTCGCCCAGTGGACAGGGGCAAGAGGAGTATTCATCAGTGGATGAAATCTGGACTTTGAAAGAGCATCAATTATTGATCAATCACACAAGTGATTGTGATTCAGGCAAACAAGAACAGGGGATCTAGTGCATTCAGTCATTACACTAAAGGAGGATTGAACAGAAAAGTGCATCAACTCTGAACTCTGATGCAAGAAAAGTCTCATGTTGAACAGGAGACACCGAACTTCATGTCTATCCATTGAAGAGACCTTCACGTCTATAAACTGAGTATGACTTCACCCAATGGCAGTGAGCCAGGGGGAGTCAACGGGAGTGACCCGGGGGAAGCAGTGAGCTATCCCTGAACCTTTGTAAAGGAAGTGAGCCTGGGACAAAGTGACTGTGCCCGAACAGTTGTATCCGCAGCTAGTTAAGCATAGTGGATTTAGGTACGACCGGCAACCTGTCGGCGTATGCTCCTTGGACGTAGCCCTTAGTGGTGAACCAAGTAAAAATAGCTGTGTCATCTGTCTCTGCATGTGAATGTTTAATTGCTGATCATATCCATCATACAGGTTTAAGTAGTTCCTACCAACGTGGGAACAAGATCCACAACTTAAAGAAGAAAAAGTTGCCACCCTGATTCACCCCTCCCCTCTCAGGGTGTCCCGGGGTCCTATAATTAACACATGATTATGAGGAAATTTTAGGATGGGAAGGTATACACCATCTGAGTATAAGTTAATATCTTAATATTTTCCACTATTTCTAAGATAGTCGACCAGAACCTCAATAATGAGCAGGATTTGAGGGAATCTAAGGTGTGACCTAGGGAAGTTCAACACCCATACATGGTGGTAGTTCTTTTGGTGAAAGGAAACATCCCTTCAAGGTTACTAGTGGGGGTAGTGGTAGTCAAACAACTCATACTGACAGTTATGTTATATGTTATCAGTGTGGGAATTTGGGTTATACAAAACCTCAGTGTATACAAGGCCCAGTTGAGTGTAGAAGTTTTAGCAAGATGGTCCATATTCAATATTCCTCTAGGACCTTACCACCAGTGCCTAGTGATAGAGGATATATACCGGATCCACATTCTGAAGCAGGGATAGTAGCATCTTGTCAGGAAAACAACTAGAATACCATCGGCTGCATAGGCCAAGGATGCAGTCAAGGTAGAGGGAACTATACTCAGGATTCATAGTGACAGCATAGCAGACCTTCTCAGGGAAGTCAGGTTGTATCTTAGGGTTGCGGTATAGTCTAATTACATGCATTACAACCTATTCCAGAAGAGAAAAGCACCAGACCTTCTACTATTCACAGTACTATTATAGTAGCCTCTACTTTAGTGTCTACCTTATTTAACATAGGTGTATCACACTCTTTTATATCTATATAAATTCCAGAGGGTTTTGGCCTTGAGATATAGTACTCCTATGGCATAATGAAACTCAATACCTTGTTGAGTATCTGATCAGAGAGTGTTTTTTGATATAAGGAATGTCCCATTAAGATAGGAATTTATCTATTAGTGTGAAATATTTTTATCCTTGACATGTCAGGGTTTAATGTAATTTTATAGATAGACCGGTTAGTTTCATATCAATCCATTGTTGGTTGTTATCTTTAGAGGATTAAATTCACATCACTAGAGGGTAGAAGATATATTTACCAAGGATAATGGCATGTCCATGTGACTCGAGCAGGACCTGGTCATTAGGGGCTAGGTGTAGTAGTAGCCCAGATCACTAGAATCTATCTGGATGATCATGGTTTATAGCCCATTATTTTCCCTCCTGTGGTGGATTGTTTTAGGGACATCTTCCTTGATGACTTTTCTGGACAACCTCCAGTGCGAGAGGTGGAATTTATTATTGATCTAGTTCCTAGATTGGCACCAGTGTCCATTAATCCTTACTATATGGCACCTATGAAACTTCAGGAGCTCAAGAAGTAGTAGGAGCACTTAGAGACTAAGGGTTTTATCAGTCCCAACACCTCTCCACGGGGTTTGACGGTCCTTTTTCCTAGAAGGCGGATGGTACCTTCTGACTTTGCATGGATTACCGACAGATGAACCATATTATGGTTAAGAACCAGTATCTACAACCTAGTATAGATGACCTATTCTACCAACACTAAGGATATTTTTATCCAATATTGATTTGAGGTTGGGTTATCATCATGTGTTATTAGATCCTCAGACATACCTCACATGTATTTCTGGAGAAAATATGGTCTTTATGAATATATAGTTATGTCATTTGGTCCCACAAATGAACTAGATATTTTTAAGGATCTAATGAATTGGGTTTTCCACCAGTATCTAGATTCATTCATTATAGTATTTATGGAATACATATTGGTATATTATCACACTCAACACATCCATTCCCAACATCTTGAGATCATGCTAAATACACTTAGAGAGCAGCGGATTTATGTAAAACTCACTAAATTCCACTTTTGGATCAATAAAGTACACTTACTAGTTCATATCATAACAGGGATAGGAGTATTAGTATACCCAGAGAAGGTGAGGGCTGTAGTTTCCTAGGGATATCCCAAGAACATATTTTATTTACATAGTTTCTTAGGGTTGGTTGGGTATTATAAACACTTTATTCAATATTTTTAATACCTAATAGTTCCTATTATGGGATTGAAAAAAGGGGATTGAATTTATCATGGTTTGAATCCTGTGAGATAGCCTTTCAAGAGTTGAAAGGGAGACTGAATTCAGTGTTGATATTGACTTTTTCAGAGCCAATCAAAATCTATACAGTTTATTGTGATGCATCGAGCATCATTCTAGGATTAGTTCTGATGTAGAATGAGTGATTCATAGAATATGGGTCTCGTCAGTTGAGGCCTCATGAGAATAATTACCTGACACAAGATCTCTAGTAAGTAGCATTTGTTCATGATTTACAATTTTGGAGGCATTATTTTCTTGTGGGTAATTTTGTGGTGTTCACTGATCATAAAAGTCTCAAGTATATCTTTATGTAGCGTGGTATAAATCTCATACAGCATAGATGGGTTGAATACCTAAAATCCTTCAATTTTAAGATTTCTTATATGTCTGGAAAAGGTAATGTAGTATCTAATGCTCTGAACTAAAATACTTAGACGCATGTAGTTTAGGAGGCTAGTGATGAGTGGAATCTTATGGCCTTTCTTTTAGATATACATGTTGAGGTTCAAAATAATCATAGGCGGATAGTCCTCATAGCTTTAGTGGTGACCTATACCCTTCTAGGATAGGTAGAGATGAGGAAACTTTCAGATACTGAGGGATTAGTCCTAAGAGATAGTATCTCAGATGAGGATTCATCACCGGTTTGGACCATGGATGATAGTGATATCTTATGTATACAAGGTCATGTACAGGTACCAGTAGACATCTGAGAGGGTTTGATGTGAGAATCTCATGCCTCATCTTGGGTAGTATGTATCAATGTAACCAAGATATACCAAGACATACATCTCTAGTACTGGTTTCCTATCATGAAATGGGTGATAGCTAGCTTTATTACTCGGTGTTCCACTTATTAGTAGGTAAATATAGAACACCAGTAACTGGAAATACTTCTATAGTAATTTTCCATTACCGAGTGGAAGTGGCATGATGTCACCATAGATTTCATGAGAAGTTTTCTCAGGTCACCTTGAGGCAATTATACAATTTGGGTTGTCATTGACTGATTGATAAAGGTCTCCCACTTCTTACATATTCAAGATACATTCTTAGTGGATGAACTAGGGAGGCTATACATTAGAGAGATCTTATACCTTCACGAAGCTCTAAATTCTATCATATCTAATAGGGAAACTTGTTTAACATCATGGTTTTTGTAGAGGTTGAAGAAGTCCTTGAGTATAAAGGTGAATCTGAGTATGACCTACCACCCGATGGTCAGACAAAGCGTATGATTCAGGTGTTAGATAACATGATATGTATATGTGTATTTAACTTTTGGGGTTATTGGGAAAAACACAAACCCTTAGTTGAGTTTTCTTACAATAAAATTTTTTAGGATAACATCCATATATATTCTTATGAGGCCTTATATGGTTGGTCATGTTAATCACCTATGTTCTAGTTAGTAGTATGGGAGGCAGCTTTACTTGGGCCACATCTTGTTTAGGAGACTTCAAAGAAATTACAATTGATTAGGAAGTGCATGTTAATAGCTCAGTTCAGATAGTAGTCATATTCCAATCATCATCAATGACCTCTCGAGTTCAATGTTGTGAATTGGATTTTCTTGTATGTTTCACCTAGGTTGGTCCATCGATGGATTCAGAAACAGGGTAATCTTTCTCCTTGATTCATTGGACCCTTTGAGTTTTTTTAGATAATTGGACCAATGGATTACTATATAGAACTTCCTTAGAGATATAATTCTATGCATGATTTCTTTTATGTGTCTCGGCTATGTTTATATTATCCAAAATTGACACATGTTCTATATCCTAAGGAGTTTGAGTTAGATATGGATGATTCCTTTGAGGAGTACTCAGTGTGCATTGTTGATCAGAGCATGAAGGCTCTTCAAGGTAGGTTAGTTCCTCTAATATGGGTGTTTTGGTATCACGGTGAGTATAGGACAAGGACTGGGAGCGAGAAGCTGATGTATGTGCTCAGTGGATAGAACTTTTCTTAGATAATGTTTTTCCACCCTTAGAATGGAAACTCAGGGATGAGTTGTTTTAAGGAGGGTAGGTTGTAATAACCAAGATTTTTAGAGAAGTATGGATCATTTTTAATTCAATAAAACCCTCATTAGGTTTTATTTTTAGATTAAACCCGGAGACTGGTCCTTAGGGAGGGTTGGTTTTGTTTTTTGAAGAAGGGTGCAGAGGGGATGGAGCCTGAATATAGGCCGAATACACAATGTGTATTTAAATAAATGATGTGTATTGGGATACCATACTCCCTTTTCATGTCATGAATGAGTTTTCCCTAGAGGGGAAAACCTGAGCTTTACATGGAATGTAAATTTTACACATCGTGTAAATTCCCTAGGTCATTTTTTAAGGAGGTAGGGCCTCTCATTTTTTGGATATAATCCCTTTTTCATCCTTCTCAGGTAGGGAGCCATGCATGGGACCTCCTCCCCACCTCAACCTAGGGTTCTCTCTTTCTCTTTCATCCAGACTCTGATTGGATCATTGTCGGTCATGTTGGATCCAAAATTCTAAGATCTTCATTCCTCTCCCTTCTTATGTCATTTGTCTTACCCTCAATGGAGTTATTTTGGTGCAATCTAATATTCCCTATTTTCAGGTAATTTGTATATTTTAGTGATTTATTCCATTATTTTTCAATTAAAAGGTTGATACTGGATGGGTTTTCATCCAAAAAATCCAAGGTAGGTAGTTTAGTAACTTTTCCTAAAATTTTAGATGTTTTTATAGAATATATCATTGTGTTGCAGCTTGAGATTTCCTTGAATTGCCTTAAAATGTGTTTTCCATTATAGATAAATTAAACCATGAAATGATACTTTTTTGGATCCTTGTTAAATTTTTATAGTATATTTACCTCACTGATTACCACCCCTTTGGGTGTGTTGAATTAATTTCCCTCTTTAAAATGAATGTTTAATTGACCAACCACCTCCTAAGTGGTTTGGATTGACTGTAAATTGGATTTTACTTGATTTATAAATGTAACTACTTAATTTAAATTAAATAGAAGTGAGTTTCAAGACCACTTCAAGTATTATAAATAGATAATGAATTATATAATTTGAGACACCCATGGTTAAATTGGTTTAAATGATTATAAATGATAAAGAGGTGATGTATTATGATTATTATGATTAGACCATAGTTGTTGGTCATTGAACAGTGTTTAAGGGACTTGTTGAGCATGGATTTTCATGCTCCCTTACGTTGGGAGTTGATCATGGCATCTTACACCATTTATTTGGATGATGGGAATGATATTCTGCATTCCCTTGCATCAGGTGTTGGGCATGGAAACTCACCCCACTATCTCATGTCTTGTACATGACGAATCACCCCACTATCTCAAGTGACGATAATGATATCTCACATTCTTATGAGATTCAAGGCTAGTACCCTTTCTGAAGATTATATCTCATTTGACTATGCATGGAAGCCTAAGTTATACACTAGGTCTAGATATCACATAGTATCTATGCATATTCCTACATATTTCCTCACATATATATTTTATATACATATATATATATTATGTGTCATGAACCAAGATGGGTCACCATCCGACCTGGTCCGCGATAAGGCCCAAAGAGAATTCCTAATCCCCATGGGCTGGCACAAGTTCCCAAGTATCAAATAAGACAATAGGGAACAATTTACCTGAATTTAATTTTTATTAAAAATACCAACAAAAACTAAAAATTCAGTTCTGAATAATTCTACCAAACACTCCCTTAACAATTACCAAAATTTAGTTTTACAAATTAAAACAAACCAAAAAGGGACAATGAAAAAAAGGGAAAATCGTGACATCACCCCTAACCTCCGTACAACGTGAGGAGCGCATCCTCAAGTCTCCACCACCAAGATCCTTAACATGATCTATAAGAAACCCAAACCACCAATGCTACATGCCTTTACTTAACCTGAAACAAACAGACAAAAAGATCAACATACACCCAAAGGTGTATGTAGGGTGTAAGCCAAATCCCAGTAGGATGAAACCCAAATAAAAAGGTTCCATACTATAAACATTAAATCACAAAACACTTGCAATTGTAATTAATGAAAGGAAAATTATTATAAAATTTAGAAGAAAACAGTTTTAATGAGAACAATTTTTAAATGAATTCAATTTTAAATAAAAATACATTTTACCTTTGAAGCAACCCTCAAATAGTCGGTCGTATGTCGATGGAGAGTGAAACATAGTCAAAGAGCACTAAACATAGGATAGAACCTATGGGTACTAGCTAGAAATGGGACCTTAGAACCTCACGTCTCGGTGAAAAGTGTTATAAGAACCACAACCAATTGCATTCTCATGAACAAGCCACTAGTAGGGAACACACTCATAACCCAATGGTCTCCAATCAATCATCCTTATTTAGTTAGTGTTTGAAGAACCTTTGTGGTGTTTTAACAAAGTTTTTTATTTTTTGACAACTAATCTTTTTGTTGAAGAATGTTTTTGAGTTACAGAAAGTTGAAGTTACTGATTGCTGAATATTTCCTTAAAGAATATTATGTTGAAGAATAAGAAGTCAAAAGTTAAGAAAGTGTCTCAAACTTTCTAAACAAAATTAGACGATGCTTTGCTGATCTTAGAGTTCTCAAACATCATGAAAAGTTTCATGATAAAAGCTTTTGAATAAATGGTGAAGAGGATTGAGGTTTTTCATTAAGAAAAATTTTGAGGAAATTCGGAACCTTTTTTATGGAACCTTTTTTCCTGAATCTAGAATTTTGGAGTCTACTTCCTGAGACAGAAATTCAGAGTCAACTTCCTAAGCCAGAAATTTGGAGTTTACTTCGCGAGCCAAAAATTCAGAGTCTACTTCCTGAGCCAGAAATTCAGAGTCTACTTTCGGAGCCAAAAATTCAGAGTCTGCTTCTTGAGCCAGAAATTCGGAGTATACTTCCTGAGCCAGAAATTCGGAGTCTACTTCTTGAGCCAGAAATTCGGATTCTACTTCCTGAGCCAGAAATTCGGATTCTACATCCTGAGCCAGAAATTCTGAGTCTACTTCCTGAGCCAGAAATTTGTAATCTACTTCCTGAGCCAGAATTTCGGAGTCTGCTTCCTAAACCTGAAGTTTGGAGTATGTTTCATGAACCTAAAGTTCAAATTCTGCTTCATGAACCTAATGTTCAGAGTCTCTTTCCTAAACCTAAAGTTCAGAGTTTTTTCCTGAACTAGATTTTAGAAGCTTGGTCCAGCTTTATCATTCTAAGAAAGATATGAAGAGTTCAAGAAAACCCGGATTTCAACTTTGCATAAATCTCAGAGAAATTTAAGGAGATTTGAAGAAGTCAAAGATTGAAGATTAAATTCGAGAGATTTGCAGATCTTTTGAGTTTTGAGGAAGCGGGAAAGTTTTAAAGATTCCCTCCTTTTTTTGAGTTTCCTATAAATATGTGCTCATATAATTCACTCATTATCAATTTTTTTACACATGCGTAAAAGGCGTAGGTCTGAAGAATTCAAAGTAAAAATCCTCAACCATTTTGAAGAAGTTTTTTTTGAGTATTCGGAGTGGGAATTTGTGCAGTCATATTTCCTTACTAAGAAGACTGGTTTCAGAAATCCGGATTCAAGAAATCCGGATTGAACATTCGAAGTGGTTTTTTGCAGAATCATTATTTCCTTGATGAGAAGTTCAGTTTCAGAAATCCGGACAAAAGAAATCCGAATTGAACATTCGGAGTGGATTTTTGCGGAATCATTATTTTCTTACTGAGAAGTTCAGTTTCAGAAAGCTGGATACAAGAAATCTGAATTGAACATTCGGATTGGATTTTTGAGAAATCATTATTTCCTTGCTGAGAAGTTCAGTTTCAGAAATCAAGATACAAGAAATCTGAATTGAATGTTTGGAGTGGATTTTTGTGGAATCATTATTTCCTTACTGAGAAGTTCAGTTTCAGAAATCCGGATACAAGAAATCTGAATTGAACATTCGGAGTAGATTTTTGTGGAATCATTATTTCTTGTTGAGAAGTTCAGTTTCAGAAAGCCAGATTCAAGAAATCTGGATTGAACATTCGGAGTGGGTTTTTTTGCGGAGTCATTGTTTCCTTGCTGAGAAGTTCGGTTTCAGAAAATCGGATCCAAGAAATCAGATTGAAGATTAGGAGTGAGCATTTGTGGAGCATCTTAACAAAGTTCTTATTCTTATGTTTGGATCAATTGTTATTTAAGGAAACTTTGTAAAATGATGGGAGTCAGTATAATCTTTCCTATCGGGAGATAGAAGGTGTCCAATGGGAGTTGGCACAAGTTGTATTCACTTCTTCATTATAGTGGATTTCCATAGACCCACGGGAGTGGCTATGGCAAGGAAGTAGGTTCTCTTATTGAGGAAGAACCTTGTAAATATTGTGTGCCTTTCTTGATTTACCTTTCTTGCATGCTTGAGTTTTTTGCTAAAGGGTGATAAGGAAATAAATCTTAACAGGTTGCAAGGGTTAAGTTTCTTAAAGTTTTGAAACTTATAAAAGTTGAACAATTGATTCAACCCCCCCCCCCCCTTCTCAATTGTTATTCGATCCTTGTAACTTCAAGTGGTATCAGATGGAGGTTCCCTTGTTTAATCCTTATCATGGAGAATATCAATTCTTTCAACAGTAGAGGAATTCCTACATTCGATGGAAAGAATTATTATGGATGAAAAAATAGGATGATTCCTTATCTCCTATCTCTTGGCCTTGAAGTTGTTGATGCTGCTACTATTGGATTTCCACCTATTAAGAAAAATGCTCCTATGACATTTGCTGATAAGAGGAACATAGAAGTTGATGGAAAGGCTAGAAATGTTATTCTCATGTCCTTATCAGAAAACATTTATCAGAAGTTTATGGGTCTCACAACATCAAAAAGCATGTGGAACAAGCTGGAAAGTGTTTTTTAAGGAAACACAAAAGTCAAGGAGGCCAAGCTACAAATCTGGCGTAGTAAGTTTAAAGACATTAGGATGAGAGATGATGAAACAATTGATGAATACTTCACCAAAGTTAATGAAATTGTATGCAACATCAGGGGATTCGGAGAAGACTTGGAAGATTCTACAATTGTGAAGAAAATTATGAGAAACTTTCCAGCCATGTTTGATTCTAAAATTTCAGCTTTAAAAGATAAGGATGATTTATCTCTTGATGAATTGCATAACTTTCTTGTTGCTTATGAAATGAGGAAATCTTCAATCTTTAAGAAGAAAATGAAAGATGAAATGGATTTTGAAGCTATGATAAAGATGAAAATCCAAGATGATGATGAAGTTGATCCTTGTGAGTCCATTGATAAGGAAGATGGAGAGTTGAATGAAAAAATCATGTCTCTCATATCCAATAACTATTGAAGAGGGAGAGGAAAGTATGGAGGGAAAATTCCTCTCAAATGTTTTGAGTGTGGTGGAATCGGAAACTTTGCAATGAATTTCCCTAAGAAGAAAGTTGGAGAATATAAAGATGTTTCTAATGAGAATCCTTGATGGATGAAGTATAACAAGAATGAAAAAGAAGAGAAGAATTATAAAGAATTCAAGAAGAAGTTTTCTGGAAAGAAAAGAAGTGTGTTGAGTAGGAAGGTTGAATCAGAATCATCTGAGAATGATTCCTTAGAATATGAAAGTAAGGAAAGATTCAGAACCTTCATTGCAAAAGTTGAGAAAACAAATGTTTCCTCAGAGAGTGAAGAAGGTGGTGAAGAATCTTACAGAGAATATCAGCTAAGATCTGAACTTCTTCCATGTCTTGAGAAAAAAAAATATCTCAAGAAAGAAATTCGTTTGATGAAGAAAAATCATGAAGAAGTTCATGATGGAAGTAAAGATTCTACCAAGAAGGAAGATGAATACATTCAAGAAATTTTAAGTTACAAACTTAGAATTGCTGAACAAGGAAAGATGATTGAAGATATTAGAAAGAAGTTGGAAACTAAAGAAGAAGAGATCAACAAGTTGCAATCAAAAGTTATTGAATTCGAAAATACCCTAAGGAAGATGAATGGAAACTTCCACAAGGCCGAGACTTTCAAGATTGCTGAGAAGGCTTACAATGAGAATCGGGTGAAATCTTCTCCTATCAAAAATAATGTTTTATCTGATTCTTCTAACATTTAAGGTTATGGAAAAATTATTGGTAAAATTTGGGTGGAGAAAGGATGTGAGAAACCTATCAATAATACAAAAGTAGAAAACTTACTCAAAAGAAGAGAAGGCCTATATCCTAAGTTTTCTAGAGCTGAAAGAAGTTATCAACCTCAACAAATTTTCTATAAATAAAGATCATTCTTTAATATAAAATCATGATTTGAGGGATACTGCTAGTGTTGAGGAATTTATGGACATAGAGCTTATAATTGTTGGCACAATTTATCTCTACCCGAAAGAAGGTTTGAGCAAAGTGGAAGAAATAGTGAAAGAAGAATGAGTAACTTTCCGTACTCACAGAATGTTAAAAAGGTGAATTCTCAATATGTTAGAAACATTACAACAAAGAATCAATTTGAATGTTTGGAAGAAGTTTGTGGAATATGTGATCAGTCTGGTCATCATGTCGAATGATGTATGACTCTCCTTCTAGAACAAGTTTCCTATGATATGAAAGAAAAGAAAGCTGAAAATAAGAAGGTTAATGAAAGAGCTTTTGTTTTTAAGACAGCTTTGAAAGAAAGTAAGAGGAATAAACCATGGATTCTTGATAGTGGTTATTCCTCACACATGATAGGTGATATAAAAATCTTGGAGCATGTTGAAAGTCATGATGGAGGAGCGGTTACTTTCATCAATGATAGTTCCTTAAAAATTAAAGGAATTGGAACGGCAGAGATTGAACCATAGAAACTGAAATCTAAGGAAGTCTTGCTTGTTGATGGGATAAAACTTAACTTACTTAGTGTAAGTCAACTTTTTGATGATGGAAAAGAAGTTATCTTTAGGAAGGATTCTTGTGTCATCAAAAGTGTGAAAAATGGAAAAGTGATTTCAAAAGGAGAAAGAACCAGTGGAAATCTCTTTCAAATCAGAGAATCCAATAACTCTTTTTATTTGAGTGCTGAAGATTAAAACAAGTTGTGGAACCGAAGACTTGTCCACCTTGGGTAGAAGAACATGAGTAGGCTTTCTAAAGTTGATCACTACAGGAAAACTGAATATTTGCGACAGGCGATTTGCGATAGGGTCCCATCGCAAAAGGTCTTTTGCGACAGGGCTCCATCGCAAATCGCTCATTGCCGAAAATGGCATCGCAAATAGGTGTTTTTACGGCGGTCCTGTCGCAAAAAAAGTATTTGCGACGGTATTTTTCCCCCGTCGCAATTGGGTTTTCGTTTATATATAAAAAAGGTATTTGCGACAGGTCATCGCAGATATATTAGTTGTGACGGGTTTCTGACCTGTCGCAAATGGGAAATTTAAGAAATATTTGCGACGAAGGTATTTGCGACGAACCATCGCAGAAATGTTTTTACGACGGGTATTCTTCCCGTCACAAATGTTACAGTAAAAAAAAATTTATGACGGGAAATCCCGTCGCAAATATTCCCATCACAAATACTAAAAAAAATAAAAAAAAAATAAAATAATTAATACAAATCGTATAATATTATATAAAAATAATAATAATATTAATAATATAAAAAAATCTATTATTATAATATAAATAAAAAAATATATGAAATATAATTATGAAATATTAATATAAAATAATAATAATATGAATATAAATAATATAATATAATATAATATAATAATACTAATATTAATAATATAAAAAATTAATATAATATTATTATTATTAAATTATGTATATAATAATATTATTAATATTAATAATATAAAGAAATTATATTATTATAATATTAATAATAAAAAATATATATAATATAATTATGAAATATTAATATCAAAAAATAATAATAATATGAATATAAATAATATAATATTATATATTATGAAATATTAATATTAAATAATAATAATAATAGTACTAATATTAATAATATAAAAAATTAATATAATATTATTATTATTAAAATAAACATACATATTTATGAAAAAATAATATTAATATTATTAATATTAATAAAATTATAAAATTATAAACTTCTCAATATTAACAATAAATATAAAATATTAAAAGTAATATTACTAAAATAAGCAGACAATTAAAATAATACTAATAAGTAATAAAATATTAAAAAAAATAAAAACAAATTAAATCATGCAATATTTGTACCAATATGAAAGAGGAATTGTAAATAGTTAATATGACAATAAACTACGAACTCAAATGTTTATTACATCTAAAAAAATCACTGGGGGTGGATAATCTGGAGGACCGGAGGAGGTGGTGGAGGAAACTCCATCCCTAAACTTTGAGTCAGACGACGCATATACTCCATCTGCTCCTGATATTGCTCCTCATATCGATGTCTCTCCTCATCCTACTGCTGACGCATCTTCTCCTGCCATCGACGCATCTTCTCATCATGCTGTTGATGCATCTGCTCTTTCCCCTGACGCAAATCCTCTATAAGCTGACTCTGGGCACGCAACTGCTCCTGGTACTGTGAGGCAGAAGATGATGTCTCTCCACGAGCTCCTCTCGAGATGGACACCGACATCGCAGTAGTACCATAATAAGTTGCAGGAGTCAAATGAGAGTCGATACCAACTACTCGGCCCTTTTCGAAGCCATACTGGGTCACCTGCATCTATGTCGTCTCATCAAAATGGTGGGCACTAGTCTGATCACCCGTCTCGTCTTGACTCTCAGCATGTGTCTGAGAGGTCACGGCCTCATATGACTCCTTAAGTTTTAATTAGAAATTAAAATAATGAAAAGATTATATGCATTTAATTTGTAAACTGAAAAGAAAATAATACTGACCACAATCTAACGCTGGCGGTCACCTCTAATCTCTCCAGTAGTTGGATCAGTGTACATCCTCCGATAAACGCCGTACGTCGTAATATCGGGATACTCGGCTTCCTATATGAATATAAAATAAACCGTTTATATTTAAAGTTGTATAAAATATTAAAAAAAGTACTTACCAGATGCTCTCTATGCGCACTGAATGTACGACTACCGGCTCGATGCGTCACCTCTTGTCTCCCCCGATTCTGTCGACCCAATGCAGATCTCCTCTAAAACCCACCACCCAACCAGTGTGTACATAATCCATCCCAAATTTGAGATGAAATGTACTCTGGTCGGTGGGTTCTATAGGGCTCATCAAATTCTGTCACTCCGGCTTTCTTCATAGCTGTCTATCTCAAATTATGCAAAAAATGACGGAAATGTTCACGCATAGGCACCACCCATGCCGCGTAGATAGTGGCACACATGATCTCGTCGATGGGATACCATAAACCCTAATATAAATTTATTAATGAATTAAATTTCAAAATAAATAATATTTAATTACGTACCAGCCAATGATCGAACATGGCGGCCTGAACATCAGCCGGAATCTGATCCCATGTGAGCCAGGGCTGAGAAAAATAATTGCACAAGATAGTGCTCCCCTGTCCAATAGCTATATGCATAAAACTATAGAAAAAGAACAAATAATCAAACAATTAGAATATAAATAAATTATAATGAAAGATAACTAAAATACACAGGTTACCATACCACCGCGTGTGCGCATCAAATCCAAGAGGTGGATGTCGCTCTAGGATTGGATCTGGAATCATCAGTATGGCAAGACCATGCCCCCTCTGAGTGCTCCTTGTAGTTCCAATAGCCTAAGGGTCAGATGACTCAAGAACCTCATCATCCATAGGTAGATCAGTCTCCAGAAACTAACGAAACGTTTCCGAGTCCATCTGAAACATGAAATGATTGTTATTAGAAAACAGTTGAAAATAACTATTATGTATAGATATATATTTGTTATGATTCTAACCAGCATTTTACTGTGTCAATGTTCATCTTCATCATCATCTTCGTAGTTTTCAATGTCAATGTCTTCATCTTCCTCATCAACATCATCAATTTCCATATTAGTTTCACTTTCATCATCTCTTGTCATTTCAAATTCAGTTGTAACATCATTGACAACATCATCATCATCGACCCTTAACTATGGGGTGTCATCCTCAATATTCATGTCTCTTTGTGAAAAAGATGTGTTTTGAGGAGTGTCCTGAAAATTTTCATTTCCTTGCACTTTAGTGGAACCACATTCAGTTTGAGTAAACTGGTTTTCTCGAGATTTAACTTTTATTAAACTCCACCAATTATCCAACTCTTTTGCAGTAGCACAATATTTTGCATAATAAATTTGATGTGCCTGATGAGCCAATAAAAATGGTTCATTTACTGCAAGAAGACTTTTATGTTTAATATCAACAATTCCATGAGTCGGATGAATATTCAAACCTCTCTCAGTATCTAGCCATCGACATTTAAACATTGTTACATAATTCTGTCCCAAATAACATAGTTCAATAATTTCTTCAAGCATGTCGTAAAAGTCAACTTCAATATCTCTATGATGTGATCCCTTCAAAAAAAACCACTATTCATTGTTTTCTTTGATTCCCCATATGCACGTGTATGAAATCGATAATCATTCACCACATATGCATTATAAGATTTAACCATTTTGGATGGTGGGCTACTCAATATACGTAATCGACTATCAATCTTATCAGCATGTACAGATACCTGAAAATTTGTAAAACATTTATCACTATTACAAGTAATAAATTGATTTTATATGTAAAACCAAAAAAGAATGTAGGTTACCAGTTTTTGAAACCAGTAGGCAAAAAATTTTTGCCGATGTTCTTCTAAGCCAGCTACTGTAATTTGTGGAAATTGTTTCTTGATATGATCATCATATAACCTACAAATATAATATAATTAATTTACTGTAACAAAATCTATATAATAAGGTATATGAGCACTCACTGTACAATTGGTGAAATTTCTTCACAGTTGAGTAGAACATATGTATGAGCTCTATGATGTTCATCATCTGAAATCCATTTATCATGAACTCCACCAAAGCCAAGTTCGGGTTGATTGACAAATGATAATTAATTGTTCATATCATCATCAACATTCCCCTCATTCAGGCCCATGCGGTTAAATTTTTAGGGATATTCAGATTCAAAATAATGAGAGCAGAATAAAGTAATTTCCTCTTTCAAATAAGCTTCAGTAATTGAGCCTTCAACTGATGCTTTATTACGGACTTTTTTCTTCAATTTCTGTATGCTTATCTCAAATGGGTACATCCATCGAAACTGAACTGGACCTCCACATTTTGCTTCATGTGGCAAATGTAATATCAAATGTTCCATTGAGTCAAAGAAAGTCGGCGGAAATATTTTTTCCAGTTTGCATATAATTACAACAACAGCTTCTTTCAGTTTTCTTAGTGTATCGTAGTCTGTTGTCGCCACACACATGTCTCGGAAAAAATATGATATATCTGTTATCGAATCCCAGATATTAGAATTCAACAAACCTCTTAATCTAATAGGCATAAGTCTTTCCATTATAACATGATAGTCATGACTTTTTAATCCAGTAATATGACCATTTTTAACACATCTGCCCAAGTTGGAAGCATAGCCATCTAGAAGTCTCAAATATGCAATCCACTGACAAAATAATAAGCGACTCTCTTTGGTCAGTGTATAAGCTGATTTTGGCTTCATTAATCTCTATGATCTGAAATTTTCAAACAATTCAAGTTCCAGTCGCCTGCAAATTTGGGCAAGATCTAATCGTGCCTTTACATTATCTTTGGTTTTACCCGGTGTATCCAAAACTGTATGAAATAAATTATCAAAACAGTTCTTCTCAATATTCATGACATCCAACATGTGTCAGACCAATAAATCAAACCAATATGACAGATTCCAAAAAATGCTTCATTTTGTCCAATTGTGTTCTTTCCCAAAGCCATGAATTTTCTGTTGGTTTATTGTCGGTCCAAAAGTGATGGAAGGTAATGAAAATACAACTGATTGTAACTCTGTACCTGAGATCATTTTTGGAGGTTCATCTCTTTCAATTCTGCCTTTTCTGAAATGATATTTATTCCTCCAAAAAGGATGATCGATTGAAAGAAATCTGTGATGACAGTCAAAATAGCAAGGTTTTTTTCCATTCACGAGCATAAATGCTTTGTTGTCTCCCATACAGTAAGGACATGATTTTGGACCATGTGTACTCTAGCCAGATAACATGCCATATGCCGGGAAGTCACTAATTTTCCACATTAAAGTAGCTTTCATTACAAAATTCTGTTTCGCATCAGCATTATATGTACCAACACCATGACTCCACAATAAATTTAACTCATCAATCAATGGTTTCAAATAAACATCAATATTCTTTTTCGGATGTCCTGGGATTAATAATGTCAAAAAGATATAAGGCTCTTTCATCAACATCCATTGAGGCAAATTATACGAAGCTATAAAGACAGGCCAACAGGAATACTGACTACCAAAAGATCCAAATGGACAAAAACCATCAGTAGAAAGACCCAATCGCACGTTCCGGGATTCTAAAGAAAAAGACGGATGCACTTGATAAAAATGTTTCCATGAATCACCATCAGATGGATGAATCAATCTTTTACCATTTGAAATATTGGTTTTGTGCCATGACATCATTGTCGCTGTGTTCTGAGACATAAATAAACACTACAACCTGGGTGTAAGCGGGAAATATCTCAACTATTTTACAGGAAAAAATCCAAACTTCCCTGATTGAGCTTCGTTATACCTAGATTGTCCACATGTGGGACAACTATCCAACGAATAATTTTCACCAAAATATAAGATGTAATCGTTTGAACATGCATGGATCTTATGATAACTAAGGCCCAGATTACGAACTAGTCTCTTGCTCTTATAATAATTAGAAGGCATCACATTTCCTTCAGGTAATAGTGTTTTAACCAAAGAAAATATCTGATCAAAATAGTTATTTGACATTCCATTATCTGATTTAATATCCATAAATTTTTCAACTACTTCTAATTTTCTTATCTTGCAACAAGGATATAATGCATCCTCAGAAGACCTGAACAACTCAGCAAATTCAGATGGTGCCAACTCGGGAGGTAAATCAACATCATCCTCGATTTCAGTTTGTTGAACGGATGACCCTGCAATATCATGTACTAAATTCTGAAACCATGATGGATCTGGAATCAAATTATTAGTATCTTCTATGGAACTGCATTCACCATGTTGATACCAAAAAATATAATCTGATTGAAAACCATAATGCAATAGATGTTTCCCAATGATGTCAAATGTCTCAAACGTTCTCAGAGAACATTTTTTACAAGGACACTTAATTGTCCCTTCTGAAAAAAAAATCGGGTTTGATGATGCAAATGATAAGAAAGCTTCAACACCATCAATATATACAAGATTTAAACTAGAACCGTTTGGATTTCTGCGCTGATTTATCCAAACACGATCATCTAATAATGAATGATGTCGATTTTTTTGGTCCATATTCATATATATGTTTCTACAAAATTTAAAACCATTACTATTGTCAAATAATTTGATATATGAAAAACAATATTCTAAAATAAGAAGATACATAATTACAGTTATTTCTTAGTAATTACCAATAATTATAGGCGATTAGTTTGTAATCATCCCCACTAATTATTATTAATTTATCAATACTTAGCAATACTTGGAAAAATAAAATATGCTTGAATAATGAAATAAAATTTTGTAATCATCGTTGTGGAGATTATATTACTAATTATTCTTATTTGTTTCCAACGGATTGGCGGCAGCTCTTTTTTCCTGACGACTCATCTCCTTGCAAAGAGATGAGTCGTCAGGGAAAAGAGCCTCTTTTGTCCGATGGCTCATCTCGTTTTAACTTTCTCCCAACTAAAATTAGTATGAAAAACTTGCTCTGACATACGTTAGAGCACATTTTTCATACTGATTTTACTGGGAGAAAGTAGTAAAGATATGAGACATTGAACAAAAGGTAGCCGCCAATCTGCTGGAAATTGTACCAATTTATAACCTTGTACTTGAATTTATTTGATTTTTGATTAATTATTACTAATTATTACTAATCTCAGTGTTTCCAAAATATTTTTCTCTATTCTTAACATGTTCAAATCTTAAAGAGTCATCAATTTTCAGGTCATGCCCAATAAAAAGTTTGCGTCAACCATATCCAATTTAAACTCTATAATTTTCCTTACATGGTTGATCACCTCACAAGTAGTGCTGCAATAGGACGACACAAGTAATGTCATTCTCGTCTTTAAGAATCATTTCACATGACCCTTTACATAGATCATTCTTCCTTGAAAAATTAAGAGAACTTTAGTACTTTTCCCTTAATTTTTCAAGAAATAATGATCTATGTAAAAAGTCATGTAATATGATTCTTATAGATGACAAAGACATGACTTGGGTTGTCCTATTGCAACGCTACTTGCAAGGTGATCAACCAAGCAAGAACAATTATAGAGTTTACATTGGACACGGTTGACGCAAACTTTTTATTGGGCATGACCTGAAAATTGGCGACCCTTTAAGATTTGAACATGTTAAGAATAAAGCAAAACTTGTTGAAAATATTGATAATTGTAATATTTTATAAATTTTTTATAATTTTAATAATATTAATATTTTTTTATAAATATTAAACATATAATAATAAAATAATTATATTATTAGTATTATTTAATTATTAATATTAGAGTAATATAATATTTTATATTATGTTACTATTTATTTTACTAATTATATTACTAATTATGTTACTAATTAGTAACAAACGTGATTGACCGCTCATCTACCTCAATTTTCGTTTCATTTGTGCGTTGAGGTTGATAGAAAACTTCTACCTCCACATGTAGTATTTACTTTTACTGTAAAAATTATAAACCTCCTCACCTCTATGCTGGTGAGGAGGTTGATAATTTTGACAGTAAAAGCAAATAGTACATGTGGAGGCAGAAGTTTCTTGTCAAGCCTCAACGCACAAATGAAAAGAAAATTGAGGTAGATGAGCGGTCAATCACGCTTGATAATTGTTTCCTAATTATTTTTATTTGTTTTCTAATTATTTTTATTTGTTTCCTAATTATTTTTAATTGTTTCCTATTTTTTTATTTGTTTCCTAATTATTTTTAATTGTTTCCTAATTATTTTTAATTGTTTCCTAATTATTTTTAATTGTTTCCTAATTATTTTTAATTGTTTCCTAATTATTTTTAATTGTTTCCTAATTATTTTTAATTATTTATTAATTATTTTAATTTTTTCCTAATTATTTTAATTGTTTCTTAATTATTTTAATTGTTTCCTAATTATTTTAATTGTTTCCTAATTATTTTAATTGTTTCCTAATTATTTTAATTGTTTCCTAATTATTGTTTCCTAATTATTTTAATTGTTTCCTAATTATTTTTTGCTAATTATTTTATTTTTAATTGTTTCCTAATTATTTTATTTTTAATTGTTTCCTAATTATTTTATTTTTAATTGTTTTCTAATTATTTTATTTTTAATTATTGTTTCCTAATTATTTTATTTTTAATTATTGTTTCCTAATTATTGTTTCCTAATTATTGTTTCCTAATTATTATTTCCTAATTATTTTATTTTTAATTATTTCCTAATTATTTTATTTTTAATTGTTTCCTAATTATTTTATTTTTAATTGTTTCCTAATTATTTTATTTTTAATTGTTTCCTAATTATTTGATTTTTAATTGTTTCCTAATTATTTTATTTTTAATTGTTTTCTAATTATTTTATTTTTAATTGTTTCCTAATTATTTTATTTTTAATTGTTTCCTAATTATTTTATTTTTAATTTTTTCCTAATTATTTTGTTTTTAATTGTTTCCTAATTATTTTATTTTTAATTTTTTCCTAATTATTTTATTTTTAATTGTTTCCTAATTATTTTATTTCTAATTATTTCTTAATTATTTTATTTTTAATTGTTTCCTAATTATTTTATTTCTAATTGTTTCCTAATTATTTTATTTCTAATTGTTTCCTAATTATTTTATTTCTAATTATTTCCTAATTATTTCTAATCAATTAAATCTAATTATTTCTTAATTATTTGATGATTATTTTAATTAAATCTAATTATTTCTTAATTATTTAATAATTATATAATTATTCCTAATTAAATATAACTATTTCTAATTATTTCTAATTAAATATATTTATTTCTAATTATTACCAACACATCCTCCGGGAGTGTCGAACCAAGAGTGCAGTAAGGCCCGTTGTCATGTACCAGGTTACCCCGAGTCAAGCTCGAAACACTTTGTCAGAGTTTTTACTCCTAGGTACATCTGTGCCAGAGCCGCATCTACTTGTTCGTATACAGACAAGGACTATTTGGTACAACCACTTAATCTAATTATACTATATAGCTAAATAAACATTCTATTAAAAAAATTAAAATTAACAATTAAAAATAAAATTAACAATTAAAAATAATTTAATAATTAAAAAAACTATAAATACCATTGATATTTTGAAGCAGTTTGCGCCTCCTAACTCCTTCTCTGCTCTTCTCGTAAGAAAAAATTAAAATAAAAAAAATCTACTTAGAACAGAAATTTAAATAGAGAAAGGAAAAAAGAAGAAGAGAGATCTGAGTGATTTGAAAAAAAACGGATGGGGGTATATATAGGTTAGAATATTTGCGACGGTCTTATTTGCGACGGGCTCCCGTCGCAAATACTAGTATTTGCGATGGGAGCCCGTCGCAAATACCTTCGCCCGCATTAATTACAGGCGGCGGTTAAAAGGGTTTTTACGACGGGCCCATCGTAAATAGTTGTCTGCCGACATATCATTAGCGACGGGCGGATATCACCATCGTAAATTTCTATTTACCGCCTCGGTATTGGCGACGGGCCCCGTCGCAAATACCTGTAGGCCGACATACCATTAGCGACGGGCGGATATCCCCGTCGCAAAAGCCTATTTACCACCGCTGGGATTGGTGACGGGACCCGTCGCAAATAACACCTGCTGAATAGTTTTTTGCGACGGGTAATTGTCCCATCGCAAATAGTATTTACCACCTCCGGGTACTTGTGACAGGACGAAGGCCACCGTCGCAAATAGGTTTCCCGCGTTTTGGCACGCCCCGTCGCAAATTGCTATTTACCGCCACCGGTATTGGTGACGGGGCCCGTCGCAAATACCTTCACCTGCATTTAATACGGGTGGCGGTTAAAAGGGTTTTTGCGATGGGCCCGTCGCAAATACCTGTAGGCCGACATACCATTAGCGACGGGGGGATATCCCCGTCGCAAAAGCCTATTTACCGCCGCCGATATTGGCGACGGGACCCGTCGCAAATAACACCTTCTGAAAAGTTTTTTGCGACGGGTAATTGTCCCGTCGCAAATAGTATTTACCACCTTCGGATACTTGCGATGGGACGAAGGCCACCGTTGCAAATAGTTTTCCCGCATTTTAGCGCGCAAACCGCGTCATACCTATTGCGATGGGTCCTGTATTCCTGTCGCAACTAACTGACCATTTGCGACGGGAATATATGCCTATCGCAAATACGCTTTTCGTCATATTTATTGTGACGGGATTTATTCTCATCACAAATAACCCGTCACAATAATCGATTTTTCTCGTAGTGGATGCTGTTCGAAATTTTCCAGAATTGAAAAGAAGAGATGAAGATGTTTGTATTACTTTCCAGAAAGGAAAGATGACCAAAGAAAGTTAGAAAAGAGTTGAGATTCAATCTTACAAACCACTTGAGCTTATTCATTTCGATCTGTGTGGGCCGATGAGACATCAATCAACAAAAGGAGATTTATACTTTATCACCTTTATTGATGATTTCACTCGAATTACAAATATCATGTTCATGAATCATAAGTCAGAGGCTATTGAAATGTTTAAATTCTTCGGAAGATATGTTGAGAAAGAATTAGGATTTTCCATAAAGAAGTTGAGAACAGACAATGGTACCGAATTCACAAGCAATTCTTTTGAAACTTATCTAAGGAAGCATGGTATCAAACAACAGTATAGTGCTCCCTATAATCCACAACAAAATGGAGTAGCATAAAGGAAAAATAGAAGCTTGGTGGAAATGGGAAGAAGTATGTTATCATAATACAAACTTTCAAAATTCTTTTGGAGAGAAGTTGTTAGCACTACTGTACATGTTCAAATAGATGCTTGTTGAGACCGGAAACCAACATGACTCCTTACGAGATGTGGTATATCAAAAAACCTTCTTTTAATTACTTCAAAGTTTTTGGAAGTCCATGCTTGCTCAAAATCAAAAATCCGTACTTAGGAAAGTTTGATGAGAAAGCTGAAGAAGGAATATTTATGGGATATTCACTAAATGGAAGAAGTTACAAATTCTGGACAAAACGTTTACAGAATTTGGTGGACTCATATGATGTGAAGTTAATTGAAAATCCAATTTCCTTCACAAAATCTGTTAGAAATACTAAGGAAGATAAATCAGAGAATCCCCTCCATAGTGAAAGCAACTCAGATGAGTCACATGGGGAAGAAAATGATGCTGGAAAAGGACATGTGAGTTTTCCTACCTTACGAAAACATGTTGAATCTGAAAATATTATTTGGGATTAGAGTGCTCTAGTTCAGACAAGAAGGAAGTTAATATTAAAAAATCAGACTTCCCTTATCTCAAAAGTTGAACCAGAATCAGTTTCAGGAGCTATTCAACATAAAGAATGGGTGGTTTCTATGAATGACGAACTGGATCAGATTGAGAAGAATGAAACATGGGAACTTGTTCCAAGGCCAGAAAATTAAAATGTTATCAGAACCAAGTGGGTTTACAGAAATAAATTGAATGAGCATGGAGAAGTTATAATAAACAAAGTAAGGCTTGTGTGTAAAGGATGTTCACAATTATAAGGTTTGGATTTTGATGAAACCTTTGCCCTTGTTGCAAGGTTGGGAACTATTCGAATATTTCTTGCAGTGGCTGTTCATCGGAATTACAAGGTTTATCAGATGGATGTAAAGTCAGCTTTCTTAAATGGTAAGATTAATGAAGAAGTTTACATTGAACAACCATGTGGGTTTTTAATTGATGAAGATGAAAATAAAGTTTGTAAATTGAAGAAAGTCTTGTATGGGCTGAAACAAGCTCTATGAGCATGGTATTAGAAGCTTGACAATTCTTTGAGAAAGATGAACTTTTCTAAAGGAAAGTTTGATAGAAACTTTTATGTTAAATATGTTGACTCCGGAACTTTAATTTTAATCATTTATGTGGATGATATATTTTTTTCTGGAGATGAAGAAAAGGTCTGTGAAAAGTTTGCTGAAGAGATGAAGAAAAATTTTGAAATGTCAATGTTGGTAGAATTAACTTTCTTCCTTGGGTTACAAGTTCAACAACAAGAAAACTACATTTTATTATCCCAAGAAAAGTATGCCAATGAATTATTAAAGAAGTTTGGGATGTAATAATAAAAGGAAGTTTTAAATCCTATCTCATTGAGTACAAAGTTGAGAAAAGATGAGTTAGGGAACAGTGTGAATCAGGAAGACTTTCAAAATTTGATAGAAAGTCATCTTTATCTTACAGCTTCAAGGCCTGATATTGCTTATGTTGTGACTCTCTGTTCCCGATATCAAAGTAATCCAAAAGAATCACACATGTTGGTAGTTAAGAGGATCCTGAGATATGTTAAAGGAACAAATTCACATGGGTTGTTATACAAGAGAAACAATGAGATGAAGTTTCATGGTTATACTGATACTGATTGGGCTGGTGATTGTAATGATAGAAAATCAACATCAGGAAGAACATTTTTCTTAGGGGAATGCTGTGTGAGTTGGCACAGCAAGAAACAAAGTTCAGTAACTTTAAGTACAGCTGAATCCGAATATGTTACAGATACTCAGGCTTGTACTCAAATGATGTGGATGAAAGTTCAGCTGGAATATTTGAAAGTGAAAGTTTCTAAAACTGTGAAAATACTCTGTGATAATCAAAGTGACATTGATCTTTCTAAGAATCTTGTTCGATATTCAAGATCAAATCATATTGATATAAAGTATCATTTTTTAAAAGAGAAAGCTACTACTGGAGAAGTCTTACTGGAATATATCTCAACAAAGTATCAGATTGCTAATATTTTTACAAAAGCAATGTCAATGGAAAGGTTTGTTGAATTGAGGTTGCAACTCCATGTTCAGCCTCCTCCCATGACTTCCTAAAATTCATAAGGAAGAATCCCCCACCGTGATTTGGATTATGTTGTCAAAGGGGGAGAGTAAGTCTTTTATATCTATAGTTGTGGTTATCATATAATAGGGGAGAGAGAGAAAGAAAATGAGAGAGGAAGATAAAAGTGAGAAATAGAAAGATAAATGTTAAGGGGGATTTTGAGTAAGGTGAATTTTATCCTTACATGGCCACAAAATTTTCTTATCACCGAGGGATGGAAATCCTTCAAAAACATTACTTTATCCAGTAGTGTGGTGTCAAGACACTCTCTTTTTGATAAAGGCAATGTTTTGGTAACATTCAATAACTTGAGATGTGAAAATTTTTAAGAGGTAAAAAATTGTTAACAAGGGTTGCCAACAAATCCAAAGGGGGAGATTGAAGAACCTTTGTGGTTTTATAACAAATTTTTGTATTTTTTGACAACTAATATTTTTGTTGAATAATGTTTTTGAGTTACATAAAGTTAAAGTTGTTTATTGCTGAAGATTTCCTTAAAAAATATTATGTTGAAGAATAAAAAGTCAGAAGTTAAGAAAGTGTCTCAAACTTTCTAAACAAAATCAGACGATGATTTGCTGATCTTAGAGTTCTCACACATCATGAAAAGTTTAATGATAAAAGATGTTGAAGAAATGTTGAAGAGGATTGAGGTTTTTCACTAAGAAAAATTCTGAGGAAATTCGGAACCTGTTTTCCGGAACCTGTTTTCCTGAAGCCAGAAGTTCGGAGTCTACTTCCTGAGCCAGAAATTCAGAGTCTACTTTCTAAGCCATAAATTCAGAGTCTACTTCCTAATCCAGAAATTCGGAGTCTACTTCCTGAGCCAGAAATTCGGATTCTACTTCCTGAGCCAAAAATTCAGAGTCTACTTCCTAAGCCAGAAATTCGGAGTTTACTTCCTGAGCCAGAAATTCAGAGTCTACTTCCTGAGCCAGAAATTCGGAGTCTACTTCCTGAGCCAGAAATTCAGAGTCTGAAACCTAATCCATAAATTCAGAGTCTACTTCCTGAGCCAGAAATTCAGAATCTACTTCCTGAACCTGAAGTTCGGAGTCTGTTTCCTGAACCTGAAGTTCGGAGTCTGCTTCATGAACCTGAAGTTCCGAGTCTATTTCCTGAACCTGAAGTTCAGAGTCTTTTTCCTGAACCAGATTTCAAAACCCTGGTCCAGTTTTATCATTCTGATAAAGATATGAAGAGTTCAAGAAAACTCGGATTTCAACTTTGCATAAATCTCAGAGAAATTTAAGGAGATTTGAAGAAGTCAAAGATTGAAGATTAAATGCGAGATATTTGCGGGGTTTTTGAGATTTGAGGAGTTTTTGAGATTTGAGGAAGCGGGAAAGTTTTCAAGATTCCCGCCTTTATTTTTCTGAGTTGCCTATAAATATGTGCTCAGATCATTCACTCATTAATAATTTTTTTACACACACGGAAAAGGCGGAGCTCTGGAGAATTCAAAGTAAAAAAGCCTCTACCATTTTGAAGAAGTTTTTTTTGAGTATTAAGAGTGGGAATTTGTGCAGAGTCATATTTCCTTGCTGAGAAGACCGGTTTTAGAAATCCGAATTCAAGAAATCTAGATTGAACATTTAGAGTGGTTTTTTTCAGAATCATTATTTCTTTGCTGATAAGTTCGGTTTTAGAAATCCGGATACAAGAAATCCGAATTGAACATTCGAAGTGGATTTTTGCGGAATCATTATTTCCTTGTTGAGAAGTTCAGTTTCAGAAAGCCGGATATAAGAAATCTGAATTGAAAATTCAGAGTGGATTTTTGTGGAATCATTATTTCCTTGCTGAGAATTTCGGTTTCAGAAATCCGGATACAAGAAATCCGAATTGAACATTTAGAGTAGATTTTTGCGGAATCATTATTTCCCTGCTGAGAAGTTCGGCTTCAGAAAGCTGGATACAAGAAATCCGAATTGAAAATTCAGAGTGGATTTTTGCAAAATCATTATTTCTTGCTAAGAATTTTGGTTTCAGAAAGCCGGATTCAAGAAATACGGATTGAACATTCGGACTGGGTTTTTTTGCGGAGTCACTGTTTCCTTGCTGAGAAGTTCGGTTTCAGAAAATTGGATCCAAGAAATCGGATTGAAGATTCAGAGTGAGCATTTGTGGAGAAGCTTAAAAAAGTTCTAATTCTTATATTTGGGTCAATTTTTCTTTAAGGAAACTTTGTAAACTAACGGGATTCAGTATAATCTCTCCTATCGGGAGATAGAAGGTGTCCAATGGGAGTTGGCACAAGTTGTATTCACTTATTCATTATAGTGGATTTCCATAGACCCACGAGAGTGGTTATGGCAAGGATGTAGGTTCTCTTATTGAGGCCAAACCTTGTAAATCTTGTGTGCCTTTCTTGATTTACCTTTCTTACATGCTTGAGTTTTTTTCTAAAGGTTGATATGAAAATAAATCTTAACAGGTTGCAAGGGTTAAGTTTCTTAAAGTTTTGAAACTTATAAAATTTGAACAACTGATTCAACCCCCCCCCCCTTCTCAGTTGTTATTCGATCCTTGGAACTTTAGTGTTGTCATCATCAATCCTTCTAAGTGAAACCGGGATGAAGCCACTTCTGAATCACTAGCACATTAGTTCTAGTCTGCCCTCCTAGCTACTCAGGCTTCCCTTTGTGCTCAAAAAAGTTTCACATTCATATAATATATATCACTTTCACATTTTACAAGCCAAAAAAGGCCTTAAACACATGAAATCCACCACTTGCATACCCAAAGTCCTCTTTAAAAACATACTCACACCCATACCTTTTCAAAACATGGTTTTCACCTGTTAAATAATTTGATGAAGCTTTAAAACAATCTATAAAATGATTCCAAGATACACTACATGACTTACACCCCAAAATCACACCAAAACCATTTTAAAACTTGATTCACAACAAAAAATCCATTTAATAAATCATTAACACAATTATTGAAATGTTTAAAAAGAACACAACAAGGTCTTGCATCAAGATTACACCAATTTTTCATGTAAATCCCACTTTGAAATTAATTGAATATCAAATCTCTTCAAAACTACTTTTTCACCTTTACAAACTTAACTCGCACCACTTGAAAAACCAAATTAACCATTTTCACATTCCAATTTTATTTAAACATCATACACACACCAAATAGCCCACAAACATGTTTCACATCTCTTTCAGAATTCAATAAATTATTTAAACAATTTTTATAAGACATTTCTAAAGAGGTACACATCACAAAACAACCCTTTCACTTCAAAAAGAACCATTTTAAAAATCTTACGCCTACCAAAATAGTTTTCTAACATGATTCTCACCTCTTATATCATTCAATGAACTATTTTGACAATTCATAAAACAAACACAGTATTACACCAAAAACGTACCCAATATCCCATTTTTAGAATCAAATGCATGTCAATACCAAACCAAAACAGAATTTGCATCCCTTGCATCATTTAATAAACCGATCGCACAAGTTATAAAGAACAAATAAATAATACCAAATGGGTTTACATCATAAACACCCCCCCCATTTCACATAAACATGTCATATAAAAATCAAACACATGTTAATCTCTTTTAAAAACAACTTTCGCACCCAATATATGAATCAAAGAACATGTTAAACAAATAATCAAGAAAATTAACTCATCAAATAATGTTTATATATGGAACCACCTACCTCAATGTAAAAAATCCCCAAAATTGGTGGGAATTATTCAATTGCATGACAATCACACTACACGTGAACCGAATTAAACCCTAATCCACAAGATTGAACAAAAAATCCCAAGATTAAGACACTAACTTGACACCCTAACTGCTAAAAACCTCAAAGCCTAAAGAAACAAGGACTAAAACCCTAGTAAGGAAGAAGAAGGGTATACCTAGGGGAAGGCGTGTGCGCCGGAGGAGAGTGGGGAATCAGTGAGGGGGTCCGGCCAAGGGGTATATCACATTTCATGGGTACGCACTGCAGGAGGGGGTCACGAACAGAGGGTGTTGGGTCATGGACACTGGAGAAGGAGGAGGGTCAGGCGGTGTGAGGGCGCAGGAGCAGGGAAGGGATGACAGTGATGGGGTTTAGCCAACTTGGTTCTTTGCGCACAGGGGGAAGAAGGGGCTTGATGGGATTGGGTAAGGGAGGGGGTGTAGTGCGATTTGGGAGAAAGGGAGAAGACTAACCCTAACCAAAAAAAAGTAAAAATAAATTAATAATAGTGAAAAATTATAATAATAATAATAATAAGTATTAATGTAAATAATAATAATCACAATAATTTTATAATAATGATAATAATAATAATAATAAATTAATAAAATTTATATCCTTAACACTATTAATAATAAGAATGATAATATTCTCAAATAATAATAATATTATTATCATTAAACAATTCCTTAAATTTTATTACACTTTTCTTATTTTATTCTATTTTCATTTTATCACCCTTTTAATTTTATTTATTTATTGTTCCTTTTATTTTATTTAATTATTATGAACATCGGGGTAGGTCGCACGGTGGTCTGGGTGAAGCCGCGTGGTTTCCAAATTGTGCTCTGCCTATGTGCCTGATGTTGCCATGCCCAAAATAAGAATTTATCAGAAAGAATGCAAAATTTCAATCGAGCTCATCCCACGTCTCAACAAAATATTTCAAATTCATATAAAATTATTTCAATAATACGAGTGTGACAATTCTCCCCACCATAAATCTTTCTACCCCCGTAAATCCATTCCAAGATTGTTTAGAGGACAAAACTGGTACATCATCTTAGCTCAAAGAGGTTTCCAACAAAAAATGATATAGAAGTAAGGAAACTATCAACAAGGATAAAGGACTTACAAAATAGACTTGGGAGACCTAAAATGAACTCCCCAACAAGCGACACTTCCCCCAAAAGTCAAGACTCTTCCATTTGATAATCAAAAGGTAGAAACTCTTACTATGCACCATTTCAACATCCCAAGACAGAATGTCTTAAACACTCCCAAAAAGGCTAACGTGCTTTACCAGAAACAAGCAATGAATTCAAACGAGGCTACCACAGCCTTGCTTCACAACATTTTTGGGCACACTTCGACCCCAACGTTTTACTCAAGAGAGGGTCTTGGGGTTAGATAGCTCTGAACGAGACCACCTATCACCCCACTTAAACCATGAATATAACTGAACTACTGACATAGTGTGGCCCAAGTGGACTCCCTACCACAAGAAACAACTTAATCCCCAATACATAATCAAGAAACCAATAGGGGAGTCCCAAACGGACTTCCCATCATAATGGGGTAAACTGACATCAATTTATTCTTAAGGAATTTCAATGAGACCCATTATGGGTCTCCCCACCATAAAAACTGGATAGATTGTTTGAACTAAATTACTTCTCTACATGGACCAAGAATCCCCACCATAAGGGGTGGGGAGGGAAGGGACCCATCCAATGGACCAAAAATACCACCACTGACACATCCCGGGGGATTATTTCCCCTAAAAGAACAAAAATCCAACTACTCTCGATTTATAAGAACGGGCCATGCAGGGGCCATTAAATGAAGACCCAAATTTGGTGGAACACAACCATTATGATTATAAGGAAACAAGACAACTATGCCTTCTTATAACTAATGAGAAACTCTTAAACCCAAATAGTTAATAACGTGGAAGTGAGGTCCTCCCACCTCCTCTCACTGAATAGGAACAAAACAACTACACTAGAGGCTTAAAATATCTCCATCTCTAACACCGAGAATAGAACTCAGATCCAAGACTTTCACACCATTGGGGTTCTCCTGACTATGTGCCAGCTTCACTCTGATACCTTTGGTTGGAGCTCTGATGATTGAAGCATCTCCTTCCTCACAGTCAGGCTTCAAAAACCCCTAGAGTTAAACTTCTCCTTCTGGTTCCACAAACGATCATACCATGACCTAAACAGAACCATCATACACGACACACTTTGGAATCCATTTTTTCCACACAACACTTCACTGAAATAAGGTCTTAGAAGATGTGTTGGAATCACCCCTCTTTACTTTGAATAAGAAACTTTGAGAGGAATTACACACCGAAGACGCCTTCCTCTAAAACAGAGAAGTTCAATATTTCCTAAAGGAAATGCACTTTTATCATAACTGAGGTTATCAGAAGAGTGTGAAACATTCACCTCTGCCATTGAGTGAGAACGCGACATCGAAAACTATCACTAAACATGACCCTTAAAACCGATAGAGACATTTCAAAGAAATGGACCTTAACCTAAGTCCCTAACATCATACGATTACTGTAAGTGGACATAACTGCCTCTTATAACTAGAATTGCTGCACGGATGGTTTAATGTGACCTCTTACTTAAACGAAACCAATGAAATACCCAAAGGAACTTTTTAAAACAACATCCCACATTGGAAACTTTGGACTACTTCTACCTTTTCCCATTGTAACTTCTTTCACCACTTCGAGACTGGACCTACAGACACACCAGTGTCGGACATCAACTTTGATGACTCAAGAAACTCAAGAAATCATGATTTATTTCGACTCATTCATTCACTATTTTACTGTGAGAGGATCTACTTGATCTGAAAAATAAGAGAGATAAACTCAACCCTAAAACCTAAGAAGAGAGTGTGAACTTTGATCAACTATAGGACCTTTCAATAGAGAATCACCCATGAATGGATTTCAAATATGTATCAATTCCTTCTGGGGGCATGAACTAGCTGACGAGGAGACCCAAGAACCCAATCAAACCAGTCCATTGGCCAACAATTCCATGAAATATCACCGGAACACACAAAGGGAACAACTACTAAGTCTCCTCAAATAGTCCTAAAAAAATACCGCTAACCAACATCTCAAAACAAAAATCAACCCACTAGACTAAGTTATGAAAAACCAATCCTGATAAACTCAACCCCATTCACTCAAAACCATTACAAGAAAGTAAACTTTTCTAAAGCTTTATTCAAAACAAACTTGAAAAATCATCTTCCATCCATTGAAAAACAAATTGTTCCTATTTTAAAATTTAATTCCCACACTTTTCAAACAAGGGTTTTCAAAAATATTTCTCAGAACCCAAGGAGACACAAGATGATTCAAGTGGAAACTAGTGTCGATGGGTGAATTGAACATATAGTTGACGGCTATACATCGGTCACACCACCATCACAGAGAGTGTTCTAGGACAATTTCACTGGCTCCACATGGCTTTCCAGACCCTACAAGCTCACAGAGACCGTTAACCCAACTCTCTTTTCATTTCCCAAACATTAATGAATTACAAGGACCAAGGGACTCACTTTAAACTAACTTCCCATATTAACTCAAGTCCCATTACGAGGTGTGTTGTCCAGGCACCTTACTCGTAACTAGAACATCGAGTCCCAAAAATCCAAGATCTGGTCTACCATGACATTTTTCCAAGAAATAATACCTAAAAGAGTGAACCTAGCTCGGATACAATTCTTCCATGAACCAAGCTAGGTATCCATCTAACCCAATGCCTGACCAAGTCTACGATAAGGCCCGAAGGGAATCCCTATCCCCACGGGCTGGCATAAGTGTCTGGGTATCAAATAAAACAAGAGGGAACGATTTACCCAAATTTAATTTTTATTAAAAAGACCAAAAAAAACTAAAAAATCAGGTCTGAAGAATTATACCAAGCACGCCCTTAATAATTACCAAAATTTAATTTTACAAATTAAAACAAACCAAAAAGAAACAATGACTAAAAGGTAAAATTGTGACATCACCCCTAACCTCCATGCAACATGATAAGTACATCCTCAAGCCGCTGCCACCAAGATATTTAACATGATCCATAAGAAACCCAAACCGCCAACGCTACATGCCTTTCCTTAACCTGAAACAAAGATACAATAATATCTACATACACCCAAAGGTGTAAGTAGGGTGTGAGCCAAAGCCCAATAGGATGACACCTGGATAAAAAAGTACCATACTATAAACATTAAATGAAAAAAAAATAGAAAGTTTATATAATTAAAGGAAATTTCTTGGACAATTTAGAAGAAAAAATTTTTAATGAAAAAAAAATAAATGAATGCAATTTTAAATAAAAATACAATTTACCTTTGAAGAAACCCTCAAATGGACCATCATATGCCAATGGTGAGTGAAACATGGTCAAATAGAACTGAACATGGTAGAGTCCTTATGGGTACTAGCTAGTAATGGGACCCTAGAACCTCACGTCTTAGTGAAAATTGGTATAGGAACCACAACCAACTGTGTTCTCACGCATGATCCACTAGTAGGAAACACACCCATAACCAAGTGGTCTCTAATAAATCATCATTATTTAGTTAGTGTTTTCATCGTCAATCCCTCTAAGTGAAATCGGGATGAATCCACTTCCAAATCACTAGAACACTAGTTCTAGTCCACCCTCCAAGCTACCCGGGTGAAAGATTCTATCATGGGCACTCTCAAATGAAGTGTGATTTTTTTGGGTACTTGGGTGCAGTAGAGTGGCTGACCAAGGTCATCTCTCAAAGAAGGAAGTAATTTAAAACAAATTATTAAAGGTATTCTAAAAATAAAATAAAATAGAATAAAAACACTACTTGAAAGGATGGGGTTTGTTTATTGTTTATAAAACTAGAAGAAGTTTTCTGGAAGAATATTGTATTTTTTTAAATGAAGTTTGATTAAAAAGACCCAACAAGAAGATGTTTTTTAGAAAATATTTTAAAAGGGATAATCGATCTAACTATACCTATTCTTTCAATTATTTATCATTATAATTTATATTAAAATTCACTTAATTATGATCTCTTAATTTGTTAAATCCCAAACCCTATGGGAATTAACTTTACCAGAAAGATGAAGTGAATTTAACCCTAGGATAACTTCAGAACATGCAATCACAGTACCCTGCTTTGATTGATGTTCTAAGGTTAGATTATGATCAGTTTTAAATTAAGGCGCATTTCCTCTCTAGAAATTATAATTAATTGAGTTTAGGGATTATATTTGAATACTACAAATTGATCCCGTGTGGTTTTTGAATTACCAATTAAGTTTGCGCTCTCACAATTCACACAATTCTCTACCTTGCGTGATTTGTGTTTATTGTTTAATTGCTTGATTAGTTTCATTTAAATTAAAAACTAAATTAATAGATCATATTATGTGAATTATATAATCTCATTGATTCAAAATAAATGAAGGAGGTTATGGGTAGATTGATTATTAAAAAGAACTAATCTTCCATGGGTGGTGTAGTCATCGTAGAAACGTTTTGCATTTGCAAAGGTTTAGAGAGGGTAAAACTCAATCTCGTTTCTACTCTTGATTCCAAACCAATTAGGAAGATTAAGAGAATAATAAATTTGAACAAAATAGAAGAAAATAGAATAAATAAAAGAAGAAAAAATAAGTTTATTACACAAATGCAAACATTACAACATGAAGAAGAAGAAGAAGAAGAAGGCTTCAATGAGGGGATCCTCGCTTCAAGAGATACCCCTCTTAAAATGGTTGGATAATTTGAGTGAAACCAAATATCATCTACCTTAAATATCCTGATGCATTTCCCAACCCTTCCAAATGAGAAAAACACCAATTTATAGAGTGGAGGGGAATCTAGGTTCAAAGTGGTTTCAAGTGTGAATGGGGAGTATCGGACAAATATTTTAATCCAAATGTTACTGCCCATTTGACCACTAAAACACATGAACCAGCACTCCTTCCAGAAGGATGTTTTATGATAAAATTATTCCTAGATGTAATCTTAAAATTTGGGCCTTATACACTCATAGATGAATTATTTATGGCCCAAACATAGAACCAATATCCAATCTGGAGAGTCCATCCCAACTTTGACTTCATGGCCCATTTGGACCAACCAAATGCATGATTTATCTCCAATGTCCTAAATGAAAGTTGTAAAACCTTAAGTCAGGAGAACATTTAAAAAAATAGTAAGTTAAAATAATTCAAATAAAATTATTTATGTTCTAAATACTATAGTGAATCTTTAAATGGTAAAACAGTAATTTTCATCAAATTTTCAAATGAATGATCTTATCCCAAATATTCAATAAATGAACATAGTTACCATAATGTGAGGAAATTATATTATTTATTATCAATAAAATATTCCATAAAATTGTGTTTTATCAACTCCCCCACACTTAACCTTTTGCACTCCCAAGAAAAACCTCATATCATGTATTCCGAAATATTGTGACAAGTAAACATCAATATCAAATAAAAAAATTAAAACACATATCCTTAAGATCCAACAATTACACACCAAGAAAAAAACAGATATCATGCCTCATAAAAAATCATTATTTCAAGTTCTCCATTTATATCATTCAATATATTTCCACTTCATTTATCCTCCCATGCACAAAACACTTACCTCACTTGAATTTTCTCTTATCACACAAACGTTAATTTTTTAGCAATGTCTTTCTCATCCAAACTCATACAAGGGTCACCATAGAATTGATAAATTTCTAAATTTCCACCTGATGTGAATCAAGGACATGTGTCTATCATGAGGAATTTTTAGGGTTGTTCTGTGGCTTTCGGTGGGTAGGATTTAGATGTGAAAAATTCTGACGCTGAATGAGAAGGGATTGACTCTTTTTGAAGAAAAATTTCATTATTCTAATTGTCACTCAAGTATGGTCTCCTCCTCACTCCTCTTTGTGTCAATCTAGCTCCATCATCATGAAAATTCATGGAAATTTTACACCATTCATCATTTCAGCAAAAAAAATGTCAATCCTCTCAAACATAGTTTTTCATGAAAGCTCTAAATAGCCACAACTTTTTTTCTTCATCAAAAGCTCCAGAAAGGCATAGCTTCTTTTATTATGAAAACTCTAGAAAGGCACATCTTTCAACAGAATGATTTTTTTAGTAGTAAAAACATATTTTTGGAATTTAATTTTCCACCCAAAGTATCACAAAATGTGGTTTCACAGCACAAGATAGCTTCCCTCACACTTAAGTTCAACTAGATTATGAAATTTCACTTCAAGAGTTGGTTGGATAGGGAAAATTGGCTTGTAATGTGGATAAACTAATAGGATGTTCATGGATTATAATGGATACAAGGATTAAATGTTCAAGGTAGTACATTATAAAAAATGATTCTTTGAAATATGGGCTTTAATAGAAAACAAATTCCCCAATCATTTAAAACACAAGTACCTCAAACCCTCAAGTTTTGACAGGAATAAATCAAATTCTAGTTAAATCAAGAATAGTATGGTTCTCTCAAAAAGTGAGGTAAATGTAAAGGATATGAAAATAAGGGTTTAGAAGCCTCATAGGAAAGTGATTTCAAATATAAAGACAGTGATATGTGGCATGGGATTCAAAATTCAGCTTACTTTTCATGAAATTACTAAAGATTTGAACTTGAAACAAAGTTATTTTCAGCATTCATTTAAGCTCAGTTTCATGGAATAAATTGTTTCACTTATTGATATGAATTTAAAAATGGTGATGAGAATGATTTCAGCTCAAAATTTTCAAAAACACACAAAAAAATTGAAAAATAAACGCACAAAATTCAAAAAACACACAATTTTTTTTGAAAATCATTGAAAAACGAGAAAACAATTGAAATTACTAAACTAAAAGGTTCCCTAAGCCACACTTAAAATATTGCGTTGTCCTAAATGTGAGCCTATGAGATGATATATGCACATTAAATGTATAATTTTAAATAGGACAAAAAATAAAAAAGTGAAAGGGTTAGGAACAGCCTGATATTCTCAAGTGATGATGGGATCATGCAGTGTGATGAAATCCACTGCATTAGTAGGAAGTCCCTCAATGTATCTCTTCAAATGTTTCCTATTGATTGTAAAGATCATTCATGTGTCCTCTTGTGTGATCTCCACTTCACGATAAGGAAAAACATTAGTCACAGCATAAGGACCTAACCACCTGGAACACAACTTACCAGGCATCACCTTCTCTCATGAACTATAGAGCAAGACCTCCTCTCCAACTTAAAATTATCTTTTCTAGATCATTTTGTCATGATCGTATTTTGATCTTTCCTTTTAGAGCCTTGAGTTATCATATGAATACAATCAAATCTCCTCAAGCTCTTGAATTTTCATCTTCCTTTGGATTCCATCTTGGGCCAAATCCATGTTGCATTTATTTATAGCCCAATAATCCTGATACTCAACTTCCATGGGGATATGACATGCTTTCCCAAAAACAATCCAAAATGGGGACATACTGATAGGTGTCTTTTATGTTGTCCTATAATCCCATAATGCATCATCCAAGTGCTTGCTCCAATCCTTCCTATTCAGTTGCACAGTTTTCTCCAAAATTTGTTTTAACTCATGATTTGGAACCTCAGCTTGGCCATTTATTTGGGGGTGGTATGGTGTTGATGTTTTTTGTGTCCCCCCATACTTCTAAATAAGGGAAGAAATATTTCGATTACAGAAGCGTGTCCCTTAGTCACTGATGATGGCCTTCGGTACTCCAAACCTGCAAAAAAATTGTGCTTTGAAAAAGTCCACAACAACATGAGAATCATCAGTCCTGGTGGCCTTATCCTCCACCCATTTTCTCACATAATCAACGGAAACCAAAATATATAGAAAACCAAATTAACTAGGAAAAGGACCCATAAAATCAATGATCCATACATCAAAAATCTCATAGAATAATATGGGTTGTTGTGGTATCTCGTGTCTCCTAGAAATATTATCAGTGTGTTAGAAATGTGAGCACGACTTACAAAACACAGTATCATAATGGAATAAACTAGGCCAATATAATCTAGAGTCCAAAATTTTCCTAGCTATCCATTGGGGTCCAAATTTTCCACCCAAAGTAAGTGTATGAAATAATTGAAAAACAGACTCAAACTCATGATCAAGAACACACCTCCTAATAACTTGATCACTACACATGTACTAGAGGTATGGATCATCCCACACATAATACTGAGACACAATTTTAATTTTTTGGGATTGATTTTTCTTTAAATTTTCAGGGATTTTAGAGGAAACAAAGTAGTTAACTAAATCTGTATACCAAGCATGTGTACCTGAGATGGCATAAAGATGCACATTGGGGAAAGTGTCTCAAAGTGGTACCTGGTCCAAGGTGTCATCCTATAGTGTGTGATTAAGCCTACTCATGTGGTCCGCCACAAGGTTTTCTGACCCATTCTTTTCCTTTATCTCAATATCAAATTCTTGAAGAAGGAGAATCTATCAGATTATCTTGGGATTTTCATCTGGCTTCTTTAAGAGGTACCTCAGAGCTACATGGTTATAAAAAAACTACTTTAGAGCCCAATGAATATCAAAGGAATTTATCTAAAGTGAATATGACATAAATAAACTCCTTTTCCATGGTTGTGTAGTTTGATTGGTCTAAATCCAGTGTCCTCGATGCATATGCAATCACATGTGAACATCCCTCCACCCTTTTAGATAAGACAGCTCCAACCATGAAGTTTTAGGCATCATGTTGAGCAAGTTTTGTCTTCAAAAACACTCTATTTTATTAAGGGGAGATCCTTGAGAACAATACTCTATCTCTTTATGATGATTTTGATGTTAACAGATACCCTTATTTGTTATTCTAATGATTTTTCTTTGACTATATTTCAGGAAATTAATATTGTTTATTTCTCTATTTTGGAATAATATTAAAGCATTCAATCCACATGGAATATTTGAAAAAGTGTTTGGAAATTATTTTAGCATGTTCTAGAGACACTGTTCATGCTCTACGTGTTCGGAAATCACTTTCGCGTGTTCTGGAAACATTGTTTATACCATACATTGAGGAGCATATCATAAGGATGGAATCCATTGTTTAATTTATAACATATCAAAAAAATATTTTTAAGAAACCATACATTATAGACAAAAGTATGGAAGAAGAACCCTGCATTTGGAAGGAACCTTATGTTTGAGATATTAGAAAAGTATAGAAGAAGAACCCTACGATAGTATGGACCGTTATGTTTGTTTTTTAAAAGTACGGTTCATCAACCTTACTTTGGAAAACAACCTTATGTTTTATCAAAAAGTATGGACCATATACCATACATTTGGAATCTGATAAAAGTATGGATCATCAACCTTAATTTTATAATGAACCTTATGGATCATGTATCTTATGTTTTTTTTTAAATAAAGGTATGGATATTATACCGTACGTTTAAGAGTTGAAGAGAAAAGTATGGTTGATCAACCTTACATTGTCAACATTAAGTTATCAACCTTACATTGTTAACCTTACATTATCAACCTTATGCTGTTAACCTTATGTTCATAGAATGTATGCTATGCAGTTCAACCCTACGTTTGGCGTTGGAGATTTAAATTACAACTTTATTGAGTAACGGTCTTTATGCAGATTATTAGGCTGATTTCAAGCCAAATTCAAAGCCCAATTTTAAAGCACATCTTAGACTGATTCAAATCCATTTATTTTTTATTCAAAAGATCGATTTAATATGATCTTTTTGTGCCTAATATTCAGGGGAGTTATGATTGCCTTTTCATTCATACATTTGAATATCATGATTATAAAGGTGAATTTTATGGATCTAAATTTTTAAGGAAAATGCTCGTCCTTATTTTATATATATCTATGATATTTTTTATTAAAAAAGTAGGGAGAATCATCAAGAAAATATATAACAAGCTCTTGAGTTCTTCATGACTACAGTTTTACAGATTCATTCGAGATTTACAGATCTACTGCTACCAAGATCTATCAAACTCTATTTTTCTAAAGAAGAAGAAACACGTTGAATATTCATCATTTCTACATCAAAGATCTTTTGTGAATCCATTGTTGTTGGAGTTGATGAATTTATTTCTATATCTATTATAACTGGATCGACTAAGAACTTCCCTTATCTAAAGAACATCTCTTCTGAAGACGACGATCTATCTACTGTCAGTTACGTGCTGTTGTAACTGTGAAGATCAACTGGAAAGTATTTCAAGTCAAATACTCTTTTTATTTTGAGTAACCGGATTATCATACTAAGTTGTGTATTCGGTTCTATGTATGAACCAGAAGGATCTATTTTATCTTTAACTTGTAAAGGTTTCAAATGCCTGCACTCAGTTGTGGATGTTCTATTGATAAGAGGACTAGATAGTGAAAATCACCAAGCTCATGGAGTAGAGCGTTGGTAGAGTGGATTAGGGGCCTTCTATTCCCCGAACCACTATACATTTTTGCATCCTTTAACTATTTATTTTATATTTCATAAAAAATCTGATAAATATAGAAGGACAAACTTGGTCATCATCGTGATTTGGGAAGAATTTATAAAATACACAATTCACCCACCCCTCTTATGCATATTTGGTATAACCCAATCCAACAATTGGTATCAGAGGAGGAGATTTTGTCAAACCTATAACAAGCTGAAAGTTTTTGGATTATATAGAGCACAATGGCTGATACATGAGAGGGTATGTCAATGGTTCAAGCTCCCTACTTCAACGGTAAAAAATTATAGATGCTAGAAATCAAGGATAATCATTTACTTAAATAAACTTGGATACAAAGTCTACTCAAAAATTCTAACTCCCTATGTGATTCCAGAGAAACCTGAAACATGGAGTGCTGATACATAAGCAGAGTATGGCATAAACTCAAAAGTTATGAATGTTATCATCTACGGTCTTGGACCAGATGAATTAAACAGAGTATCTCAGTGCTCGACTGCTTATGAAATGTGGCAGACAATTGCATTTTCTAATGAAGGAACTGACAATGTCAAATAGATGAGGTATGTTATAGATAAATTAAAATTTGACACATTTAGAATGTTTTAAATAGAAAGCATCACCCAGATGAATATAAGGATTACAAAAATTGTTAATAACATCACTGCCTTAGGAGATCCTATCAAACAAGCAGATCAATCCCTAAAAGTACTGAGATTACTACCACCTAGATGGAATGGGATTTCAGTGGCTATTAGACAATCATCACCAGTCAAAGATCTTACAATGAGAGAGTTAATTGGAACTCTTGTGATATATGAAGCTGATATGAAAGATGAAGCAAATGATCATAAAGTCTTGATCAAGAGAGAAAATACTACTTTGAAAGTAATATCCCAAAAGAAGAGTAGAAAGATGAAGAAAGAAATCAAAATGAAATTAGATAATTTTGATTTATCTAATTCAAATGTGGAATTGGCTTAGCTAGCCAAAAAATTAGAAAATTCTAAAAAAAGAAGAAGGTATTCAGAAAATCCTTCAAAAAGGATGAAAAAGAACCAAGGGAAGTTAGATACTATGAATGTAAGAATATGGGTCACATTAGACCTGACTATCCTCAATTAAAAGAAGAAAAGAAAATGAAATTTTTCAAAAACAATGATTATGAGAATAAAGACAAAAGAGAAATGAAATCTACTTGGAGTGTTTTTATAGACTCAATCATCTCATAAAAGTCTGACTCAGAAAAATAAGAATCAAATCTAAAATAAAATATGTGCTTTATGGAAAAAGCTGATGAGTTACAATATTATTACTCATCTAATTCTGATTCTAGTTCTAATTGTTCAAATAATAAACTTGCATCCTACTGCAACATATTGGAATAAAAATATGATTCCTTATTTAAGAAATATAAATCACTAAAAAATATTCACACTACTATTTTAGGAGAAAGAGACACTTTGCTAAAACAACATCAAGAGTTAATTGAAAAATATAACTCATCAAACCTAAACTATACAAATAATGAAACTAAAATAAAAACACTGCAAACAGAAGAAAAAACATAAAAAAGTGCAGCTCTTGTTTATAAAAAAAAGAAAATACACTAAATGAAATTCTTGTAAATAATGTGATTAAAAAATAAATATATAGAATAGGCGGTAAAGGTGAGAAACCCAAACTATATAATAACTATTTTTTTCCAAGTACAAAAGATAAAATTTGAAACTACTGTGGAACAAAAGGTAACATATATAAAAACTATTATTTAAGGCAACCAAAAATAAGTGGGATTAAGAAATCCTTTGTTGAAAGAAGTTTATATGATTCTATTGATTATAGAAAAACAAATCAAGTCTAGATTCACAAGTCTTTTCTATCTAACACTGCTGGACCCAACAAAATATGGGTACCAAAACAAACCTTTGTTTAAATGCCATTGTAGGAATCATGTCACAGAAACCAAACTAAAATATGGTATATGGACAGTGGATTCTCCAAGCATATGAGTGGGAATTCATCGAATTTTAAAACATTAACTCAAAAGGATAGAAAATTAGTCATATTTGGTGACAATTTCAAAGGTAAAATTATTGGCATTAGAACTGTTGGAGATCCAGAAGTTGTCTCAATTAATAAAGTACTCTATGTACAAGGATTGAAACACAACATGATAAGTATCTCTCAACTCTGTGATGATGGTTATTTTGTTGATTTTTCTAACTATTGTTCTATTTTTAAAGAAAAATTTCTTAAATTTAGAGCACCCAGAACTGATAATGTTTATACTCTGGACTTAAATTCCTTGTGTAAACAAAAATTAAACTGCTTAACTGCTAATATAAATGAATTTTGGATATGGCATAGAATACTTGGACATTGTAATATATATTATTTACATAAGTTATCTAAGAAACAATTAGTTTTTTATTTTCATAATATCAAATTTGAAAGTGATAGATTATGTGATGCATGTCAACTTGGCAAGCAGTCCAAATCATCCTTCAAATCTATTAACAAAATTTCTACATCTAAACCTCTAGAACTTATCCATATGGATTTGTTTGGACCTTTAAGAATAGAAAGTTTGGTCAGTAAATTATATGTATATTTTTTAGTTGATGACTATTCTAGATTTACTTGGATTTATTTTCTAAAATATAAAAATGAATCTTTTACTATATTTGAAAGTTTTTGAAAATCTTTCCAAAATTAAAAAGGTTTTAAAATAATTTCATTAAGAAGTGATCATGGTGGAGAATTTGAGAATCTGGAATTTAATTCTTTTTGCTCAAATATGGGTATTAAACACGCCTTCTCTGCACCAAGAACACCTCAACAAAATGGAATTGTTGAAATAAAAAATAGGACTATTAAAGGAATGGCTAGTATTATGCTAAATGAATATAGTCTTCCTACCTATTTCTAGGTAGAATCTATAAGTACAGCCTGCTATATAATGAATAGAGTTTTAATCAAACCAATTTTTAAAAAGACACTCTATGAACTATGTAATAACAAAAAACCTAAAGTAAATTACTTTAAAGTTTTTTGATGAAAGGTTTACACCTTAAACACCAAGGAAAATCTTGGTAAGTTCGATCCAAAATCTAATGAATGCATTTTCTTAGGATATTCTGCTACTTCCAAAGCTTATAGAGTTTTTAATAAAAATTCAAGGATTTTTGAAGAATCAGTTCATGTGAAATTTTATGAATCTGATCCCTTTGAGAAAAGGAAAGACCAATTTGATGAATCTAACTCTAATGATAATATGATACTTGAGAACTTAAAAGATTATTTTGAAAAATATTTAAATGAAATTCAGTCCAGTTCAGAAGAACATGACATTGAAAAACCTAAGAGTGTACTACCTAGATATTCTAGAACCCTAAAGAATCATCCTTTAGAAACTATTATAGGAGACCTAGACACTAGAAAAAAACTAGAAGAAATTTAGGAAATCTTGTTAAATTCTCTACCTTTCTATCCCAATTGAAACATAAGACATTAGAAGAAGCTTTAGTTGATGAAAGTTAGATGATAGAAATACAAGAAGAACTAAACCAGTTCAAGAGAAATGAAGTTTTGAATTTCGTTGAAAGACATCAAAACTATCCATTTATAGGAACTAAATGGGTATTTAGAAATAAACAAGATGATCAAGGAATAATAACTAGAAATAAATCAAGAATATTATCTAAAGGATATAATCAGGAAAAAGGCATAGATTATGATGAGACCTTTTTACCTGTAGCTATATTAAAAGCTATAAGAATCCTTTTAGACTATGCATATCATATGAACTTTAAATTATTTCATATGGATGTTAAGTATGACTTTTTAAATGGTTACTTATTGGAGGAAGTTTATGTTGAGCAACCTCTTGGTTTTGAAAATTCACAAAAACCAGATTTTGTTTTTAAACTTACTAATTCTCTTTATGAACTTAAACAAGCACCTAGAGCTTGGTATGAAAGATTAAGTTCTTTTATTTTGAAAAATGATTTTACTGTTGGGATGTAAGATCTAACATTGTTTAAGAAAAGAGTTAACTCTAATATTTTATTGGTTCAAATTTTTGTTGATGATATAATTTTTGGTTCAACAAACAAAAAACTTTGGCATGAGTTTTAAAATTTAATACAAAAGTAATTTGAAATGAGTATGATGGGAGAATTAAATTTCTTTTTAGGACTTCAAATTTATAAAAAGGATTTTGGAAATTTTTTAAATAAAATAAAATACATTACTGATTTACTAAATAAATTTCGACTTGAAAACAAAAATACATATACAACTCCTATGTATACTAATATAAAACTTGATTTGGATGAAACTGGAAAATTAGTTGACAATAAGTTATATAGAGGTATGATTAGTAATTTATTATATCTTACTTCCAGTAGGCCATATATAATGTATTCAGTATGTCTTTGTGCTAGATTTCAATCTGATCCTAAAGAATCTCACTTAAGTGTTGTCGAAAGAATTTTTAGATATTTAAAAGGAACTGTTTTTCAATCTCTTCTCAATCCAAAAACTTATGATTTTAATTTAATTTCATATTCATATTATGACTTTGGAATTTGTATATTTTATATAAAAATAACCTCAGGGACTTGTCACTTTTTAGAAAAATCTTTAGTGTTATGGTCTAGTAAGAAACAAAACTCATTTGCTCTATCAACAGCTGAGGCAGAATATGTATCTGTGGGCAGTTGTTGTGTGCAAGTTTTGTGAATGAAAAACACTCTTATAGAATTTGGAATAAATTTTAATAAAAAACCTCTTTTATGTGATAATACAAGTGCTATAAATATTTCAAAAAACCCTATTAATCATTCTAGAACTAAGCATATTGATATCAGACATCATTTTCTAAGAGATCATATTCTTAAAAAGGATATATTCTTAGAATTTGTAAGTACTGAAATTAAATTAGATTATATTTTTACTAAACCACTTCCTATTGAGAGGTTTTATTTTATTAAGGGGGTATAGGTTTATTTAATTTTAAATGAAATATTAATTTTAATTTTTATGTTTTTTTATCTTCACTATTTTAAATAATTTAATTATTTGTTTTTAGAATAATTTACAATTTCATTTGTATGTTTTACACATAGGTTTTATTTTATTTAAATAATGTAATGATTATTCTGTAAGTAAATGACATGGGAATCAAGGATATTAGAAACTGTTTCAAACTCCAAACCCGTTCATTTTATCAAAACCTTTTGAAACACCAAAAACCCTTACAACCTTTGTCTAACTTTGGATAAACCTTCAAAACCCTAAACCTTTGAGCCTTAAAAACTTTGAAGTAGAAATGGACAAGACACAGAGATTCGAGGAAGAAGAAGCTAGTAATTTCAAGCATCAGCGCACGGTAGGAAGAAAGATTCTACAAGGAAAAATAATCCACCTGGAATGGTTGTATCAAATGGATCTCATACTACGGAAAGCCCTCACTTTTTAGAATCTCAAGCAGAATTTCAATGGAAAATATATAGAGTTTCTATATAAGGTAGAGCTTCGTCACTTTTTCAAATCCATTCAGTTCATTCTTGGAGATACATAGGACACCATAGTTGCGAAAATTGAAGATTGGGATTTTTCAATTTCATCTGTAGAAATAGCTAGAATCTTAAACTGCCCTCATGAGGGAGTTTATCATTTCTACTTAAAGAATATTGGATATGATGAACATAAGTCAGAGGGAATTATGTCATTTTTATTTAGATCTACAAGTATAATAAAAATGTTCTTGAAGGATCTAGAACCTGATCAGAAGATTCTTGCTAAGTTTTTGCAAACAGGGATTGCACCTAGGATGTCAGAAATGGAGAAGATTTTTTTTCCTGACATGTACATAATGTTTTTGCTTATAATTGAAATCAATTTGAATTTTCTGAGATATATGGTAATATATCTCAACTACTGATGTCAACTAGGGGGTAGAATGAACTTTTATCCCTATGGAAAGTTTATTTCAAAAGTATTGTTTAAGTCTGATATGGTAAGATTACTAGATGCCAGAGTAAGAATCCATCATAGCAATATTTTCAATGCTGGAACTCTAATGAAGATTGGATTTTTCTGGAGTACTGTGAAAGGAAAGCTTATGCCTATTGGATCTGAGGAATATAAGGACTCGGCTCAGGGGGAGCAACCTGCTATGTCTAAGGAAGGCATGGATGAATCAAGAGCAAGTGGAACCTCAAGAAGACTGAGATTTTAAGTAGTTGATCCATCTGCTGATGAGGAAATTTAAGAGGGACTTCAGGGGAAAAGACATCGAGTGGATCCAACTGGTGAGGAGCCTACTCAAGAAACTACCAATACAACTGAACCTATTTTGAGCTATAGATTTATTATATAACCTATAGTACAACAAATTGAACAACCAACAGTTTCCCAGATTGAGGTGACTCCTCAATTAGAAAAAGAAATTGTGCCTCAAACTATTGAAAATCCTAGAGAAGTTAAAGTGGCTGGACCTGAATTAGTTCAAGAGGAATTAGCTCAATAGAAACCTATTTTAGAGGATCCAATCTTGGAAGAACTCAATGAAGAAGATTCCCAGAAAGAGAAACATCCTACTGATGTAAATTTAGAATAGAATCCTTCTGAAATTCACACTGAAGTTATTAATGAGGATTTTTTTTGTGGATGAGTCAGGGAATGACTCAAAGGAAGAATCAGTTGAGAAGCCAGTACAAAGAGAAGATGAAGAGAAATAAAATGCTGAATATCTACCTTTAGTGTTGTTAAAACTAGTAGAAGCTCAAACTGAGAATCAAGCACAAGGTTCCACTGATTCTATGAATTCATAAGTTGAGGAGCTATATAGAAAGTTAACCAGAGTTGAATCATAAAATGCTGCTTTAAGAAGATAATTGGAAAATGAAAATCAGATATTTTAGAAATTGAAAGTCGGTTATGTTTCAAAACAAGAAGTTGAATTTTTTAAGAAGGATATATTGGCTAAAGTTGAAAATTTGAAATCTGAGATGGAAATGAAGTCAGATTTGGAAGATTTTAAGATTTTCATGGAGAAATAATTCACAAATGTTAGGAATAGTCAACCAGGTACCTCAGGTACTTTGCTTGATTTGATAAGGATATTTCAGGCCATTATAGTAGTAATGAGCAATATGAATGACAGATTGCAGGACCTTCAGTGTAATAGTGCTCCATTATCTGTTATACTAGATAATCAAAAGCATCTTATTGACCAGCTTACCTCAGATAAACCAGGGTTCAGAGTTCTGTTGAACAAATTCATAGATAATCTAAATCATTTTATAGAGAAATAAGAGAGGTTGCATGAGTTTTTTAGAGTCAATTTTATTGAAGATATCCATCTGACTCAGGAAGTAAGGGATCTCATAGTCTATTTAGGCGATGGACTGATTAAAAGGTTGCGACTGCAGATGTCAGAGCTCAAGGAAGTCATTCAGAGGCGCTGAAACCTGTTTCCCAAACCTTTTTATCCCAACCTTGATTCTCATTGTAATTATTGTACATGTAATTATATTTTCAATACAATATACTTGCATCTAATTTTCATATGTTTTGATTTGTTTTACTGTACTAACTATGTTAAAATTTTAGTAATATGGTTTCAAATATTGATAAATAGTTTATCATAGCATTTACTTAAGTTCAGTGCTACATTAAAATGTGTTATATTCCTTGTTCTATCATTCTTTTTTATATCACAAAAAGGGGTAGAAATATGGATAAACACAACATATTTTTTGGGGGGAGAAATATGGACAAACACAACATTTTTTATATATAAATCCTTTACTCAGAGGGAGAAAAGAAAAAATTTCATTTTAAGGGGAGAAATTTCTAAAAGTTTTTTTTATTTTATTTTCTTTATTTATAAAGGAGGAGATATTATTTTACATTATAAAGGGGGAGAAAATGTAAAAATTAAGAAATAATTTTGTTAAAATAAAATATTGTTTTTATCTTTGCAAAATTCTAAACTATATATAATTAATTTTGTAAGATAATTTCATTGGTTATTTCATGGGTTTTGTGATCATCAAAAAGGGAGAGATTGTTGAGCAAGTGTTGTTTTTAACAACACTCTATTTTATTAAAGGGAGACACTATTTATACCCTATGTTGAGGAGCGTGGTGTAAGGATGGAATCTATTGTTTACTTTACAGCATATCAGAAAAGTATAGTTAAGCAACCATACCTTATAGAAAAAAGTATGGAAGAAGAACCCTGTGTTTGGAAGGAACCTTACGTTCGAGATATCAGAAAAGTATAGAAGAATAACCCTACATTAGTATGGAATGTTATGTTTGTTTATTAAAAGTATGGTTTGTCAACCTTACTTTTGAAAAAAACTTTATGTTTTATCAAAAATTATGGATCATATACCTTACATTTGGAAGCTGATAAAAGTATAGATCATCAACCTTACTTTTATAATGAACCTTACGAATCATGTATCTTATGTTTTGCTAAAAAGGAAAGTATGGATATTGTACCATACATTTAAGAGTTGAAGAGAAAAGTATGGTTGATCAACCTTATATTGTCAACCTTATGTTATCAACCTTACATTGTCAACCTTACATTATTAACCTTACGTTGTGAACCTTACATTTAGAGAATGTATTCTATATAGTTCAACTCTACATTTGGCTTCAGAGATTTAAATTATGACTTTATTGAGCAACGGTCTTTATGCAGATTATTAGGCTGATTTCAAGACAAATTCAAATCCCGATTTTAAAGAACGTCTTTGATTGATTCAAATATGTTTATTTGTGATTAAAATGATCGATTTAAGAGGATATTTTCATGCCAAATATTTAGGGGATTTATGACTACTATGTCATTCAAACATTTGAATATCACGATTTTAAAGGAGAATTTTATGGATCTAAATTTTTAAAGAAAATTATCATCATTATTATATATATATCTGTGATATTTTTTATTAAAAAAGTAGGGTGAATCATCAAGAAAATATATAACAAGCTCTTGAGTTCTTCACGACTATAGTTTTATAGAGTCATTATATATTTACAGATCTACTGCTACCAAGATCTATCAAACTCTCTTTTTCTGAAGAAGAAGAAACACATTGAAGATTCATCATTTCTACATCGAAGATCTTTTGTGAATCCATTTTTGTTAGAGTTGCTGAATTTATTTCTATATCTATTGTAACTAGATCGACTCAGAAACACCCTTATCTGAAGAACATATTTTCTAAAGACGACGGTCTATCTACTATCAGTTGTGTGTTTTTTCAACTGTGAAGATCAAATGAAAAGTATTTCAAGACGAATACTCTTTTTATTTTTAGTAACTGGATTCTCATACTAAGCTATGTATTCTGTTCTATGTATGAACCAGAAGGCTCTGTTTTTAGCTTTAACTTGTAAATGTTTCAACTGTCTACACTCAGTTGTGGGCAGTCTATTGATAATAGGACTAGATAGTGAAAGTCACCAAACTCGTGGAGTAGAGAGTTGGTGGAGTGGACTAGGGGCCTTCTATTCCTCGAACCACTATAAATCCTTGCATCCTTTAACTGTTTATTTTATGTTGCATAAACAATCTGATAAAGATAAAAGTGCAGACTTGGTCATCATCAGGATTTGTAAAGAATTTGTAAAAGACACAATTCGACCCCCTCTTGTGCATATTTGGTATATCCCAATCCAACATGTCACACATAATCTCAAAAGGAATGTCCCATTGTGGGGGTTGTATGATCGGTGGAGTGGTCAGGAACTTCTTCATCTCATCAAATGCTACCATGCATGAATCATCAAACACAAAAATCAAAATCCTTTTGAAGTAATCGCGACAAAGGAAGAGCAATATTACTAAAATATTTGATGAAGCACTAATAAAAGCCTAAATTACCTAGGAAAGATCTAATATCACACACACATGAAGGATAGGGTAAGGATGAAATAATGTCTATCTTAGATCTATCAACCTCTATCCCATGTTTTGACACTACATTCCCTAAGACAATGCCATGCTCTACCATGAAATGACACTTTTCAAATTTCAAGACCAGATTCTTCTCAACACAATGATTCAACGCATTTCCCAAACTACTTAGACATTCATCAAATTAGGATCCATACACTATAAAATCATCCATAAATACCTCCATGTAGGTCTCAATAAAATTAGAAAAAATACTCACCATGCATCTCTAGAAGGTACTTGGGGTGTTGCAAAGTCCAAATGGCATCCTTAGGTAGGAAAATGTATCGAATGAACAAGTTAATGTTGTCATATCCTGATCCTCCTAAGCAATAGGAACCTGAAAATATCCAAAAAATCCATCCAAGAAACAATAGTTTATTTTCCCAGCTAGTCTCTCAAGCATCTGATCAATAAATGGGAGGGGAAAATGGTCCTTGTGAGTATATTGATTTAGTTTCCTATAATCAATACACACACGCCAAATGTTTTTCACCCTCATTAAAACTAACTCATTTTTCTCATTTTTGACAATAGTAACACCACTTTTCTTAGGCACAACCTGAATAGGACTCACCCACTGGGAATCTAAAATGGGATAGATTATACCTGCCTCAAGTAATTTTTCAACCTTTTTTTTAACAACCTCCAAAAGTGTTGGATTGAGACTCCTTTGTGGATGCCTAACCGGTTTATCCCCATCCTCTAAAATAATCCTATGCATGAAAATAGAGGGGCTAATACCTGATATGTCATCCAAGGTCCACCCTATTTCCCTAATTTTCTCCCATAAAATATTCAAAAGTTTTTCTTTGTGTTTAAAATGGGGATTGTTAGAAATTATAATAGGTAATTTCTCACCACTTAACAAGTTTGAGTATTTTAGATTTGGGGGTAATGGCTTGAGTTGCAATGTAGGGGGTGATGTATGGATGGGAAAATGGAAGGAACTAGAATATGTGCACAATGAACATCAGTATCAGAATATACATCATCAAAATTAGAGAATAAAGCATCAAATCCATCAGCATACTCAATAGACATGTCATAATCAGAGTTCACATGATCAAAATTGAAATATGAATCCATTTCAAAATCAAATATAAGAGAGTATTGTGCATTAGAAATAGGTGTGTAAGTACTCTTATTCATTAAACTAGAACCAATACTCATAATCTCCCTAAGGATAGGACAATCAAATTCCATGGGGTTTTTATTTTGTGGTTCAAAATGGTAGATAGAAAATGCAGAATGGTCCTCTAAAGGGTACTTCATGGAGTCCATAACATTAAATATCACAACTTCATCCCCAAACTCCATGGAAAGTGTACCCACATGGACATTTATGATAGTTTTTTGTAATTTTGAGGAATTTTCTACCTAATATAATGGGATCATGTGAAATTACCTGATCGTACTCCATTTTAAGAACATAAAAATATTCTGGAAAGATCATGTCTCTTACCTAGACATGTACATCCTCAAGGAATCCCATTGGATATTCCTTAGCTATATTCACCAACTACACCACTAATATCATCAGATTCAACTCACCAATCTATAAAGAATAGAAAATAGAGTGAGACATTACATTTATGGAAGCTCCTAAATCACATAAATTATCAGAAAAGTGTAACTCCCCTATAGTGCATGGGATGGTGAATGTCCCTGAATCCTTACACTTTGTTGGAATTGCTAGAGTTGGTGTAATGAGTGTTGAAACATTCCTTCCAATATTGATCCTCTCATTTCCCTTGAGCCTTCTTCTATTGGTACAAAGTTCTTTTAAGAATTTTTCATACCTTGGGATTTGTTTGATGGCTTCAAGTAAAGGGATGTTGATATCCACACACTTGAATGTATCCAAAACTTCTTTTTGAATATCCTCTTTAGTCATATTTTTGTTTTGAATAACTCTATTCATAAAAGGAATGGTTTTATGAGGAATATCATCAATCTTTTTATTACCTTTATCTTTCTCCTTGGGTTGCTCAACAGTTGGTGTGGAATGGGGATTTTCTGGAGTTGAGGTGAATCCTAGTGGAATGGTAGGTACATATGTATCATTCATTTGATTCCCACTTCTCAAAGCGATGGCACTGACATTACCCTTGGGATTTGGAGTAGGTTGGGAAGGTAGATTTCCATAATTATTACTTACTAATTCATAGAGGGCAGTGAAAATCTAGATCATTTGAGTCTTCAACTCCCTTAGCTCCGAACCTTGACTCTTTAGCTCATTCTGTTGATTAAGAAAATTTTGTTTCAAAAGATCATCAGTGTTAGAATATACCTTTGGTTGAGAATTCCCTTGTTTTTGACTTGTTGATTCTTGAGATTCAAATCTCCTTTGGGGTTATTGGAAACCCTATTGTTAAGGTGGAGGCTGCTGGAAGTTTTCTTGAAAATGGGGCCTTTGTTGTTGTCCAAATTCATACCTCGTGTTTGATTAATCCTTCCTCCCTTGGCTGTATGTTGGAGCAAATGAATCAAACTTATTTTAGGGATATGGTTGGTGTTGCTGCTGATATGGTCTCCCAGGAAACACTGCTGCACAATATTCTGTTTCTTGTAGTTGGGGGAAATAGTCGGTTGGGTGGTCGGTTTCAGTGAAAATGCCACATGGCCTTGAAGAAGGGGGTTGGGATGTCTTTTGAGCCAATGAAATCTGCCTCACCATAGTGGTCAATTATTTTAACTTAGTATAAATTAAATGAATTTCAAGAGAATAAGGACTTACCTGATGTACTCCTATGACATGAGGTGTACCTCGATCACCAAATTTTTGGAAGTTTTGGGCCATTTTGTCAATCAATGCACGTGCAGCTACTAGTGTCTAGTCCACTAATTCTCCTCTAGCCTTGGAATCCACCATGCTTCTCTCCATAGGTATGAGTCCTTTATAGAAGTATTGGATAAGGAGTTTCTTGTGGATTTGGTGATATGGGAAACTTGCACACAACTTCTTGAATCACTTCCAGTACTCATACATTGACTCACCTTGTGCTTGCTTGATCCTAGAGATCTCTTTATGAATGGAAGTGGTCCTTGATGCTGGAAACAATCTTTGCAAGAAAAGATGTTTCAAATCATTCCAAAATGTTACATCTTCAAGTTGTAAATAATATATTCAATACTTTGTAGCTCCATCAAGTGAAAATAGGAATGCTCTTAGTTTGATTTGATCTTCAGAAACATTTATTGGTTATAAGGTTGAGTAGACCACATAAAATTATTTAATGTTTTTATAAGGATCATCACCAGATAATTTGTGAAATTTTGGAAGAAGGTGAATTGATCCAAATTTTAGTTCAAAGTTTGATTCAAGATTTGGGTATGCAATACAATTTGGTTTATATTTAATATCAGGTGTAGCCAATTCTCAAATGGTTCTATTAAGTTCATTTTTATTTTTTTAGACATTGGTTCTTGTTTTAGGTTTGATTTAGAAGTGTTTCCAATTTCAATGTTCTTAGAGTGGAGGAATTCTCTAACTAGTTGAATGTTGAAACTTCTCGTAGACTGAGAATGTCTGATTTGAGCCCTAAGGCTGCGTCCAATCTTAAGTTCAAGATCTAAGAGATCTTCATATTTAGTTTATTTCATAAATAAAATAAAAATGAAAAGAATAAAAGTGAACCATAGTAAAAATAAAAATGATAAGTTTAAGTTGATGGTCCAAAAAGAAGAAGAAGGAAATAAAAGAAGAAAAAAATCAGATTGGGTAAAGAATGAAGAAAGAAGAGAAGAAGAGGATAAAATGTAAAATAAAATAAATACCTCTAATTGGTTAAAATAATTAATTGTCTCCCCAGCAAACAAGTCTCTTTGAAATTTAATCTTCCCCACAAAGTATCAAAAAATGTGGTAGCACAACACAAGATAGCTTCCCCCACACTTAAGTTCAACTAGATTATGAAATTTTACTTCAAGAGTAGGTTGGATAGGGAAAATTGGCTTGTAATGTGGCTAACCTAATAGGTTGTTCATGGATTCTAATGGATAAAATGATTAAATGTTCAAGGTAGGCCATTATAAAAAAAGATTCTTTGAAATAGGGGCTTTAATACCAAACAAATGCCTCAATCATTTAAAACATAAGTACCTCAAACTCTCAAATTTTGACAGGAATAAATCAAATTCTGGTTAAATCAAGCATGGTTTTTTTCTCTCAAGAAGTGAGGTAAATGTAAAGAATATGAAAAGAATGGTTCAGAAACCTCATAGGAAAGTGATTTCAAATATAAAGATAGTAAGATGTGGCATGGGATTCAAAATTCAGCTTACTTTTCATAAAATTCCTAAATATTTGAACTTGAAACAAAGTTATTTCCAGCATTCATTTAAGCTCAGTTTCATGGGATAAATTGTTTCACTTATTGATAAGAATTTCAAAATGGTGATGAGAATCATTTCAGTTCAAAAGTTTCAAAAACACACAAAATTTGAAAAATAAACAATTTTTTTAAATCATTGAAAAATAAGAAAACAATTGAAATTACTAAACTAAAAGGTTCACTAAATATAAAAATAATATAAGAGAGAATAAAGAAAAAAATGAAAATAGAAAGGAAGAATGAAAAGGAGTAAATAAAAGATGATATCGAAATTGAAAAATTAAGTATGATTGAAAAGATAATTTAATGAATATAAAAAAAAGAAAATATAGAATAGAGAAATATAAAAAAAATAATAAATGAAAATAGAACAAATAAAAAAATAATGAAGAATATATATTGTAAAATAAGAGAAATGAAAATAAAAATAGAATATAAGAATATAATAAGATGAAAAAAATAAAATAAAAGAAATAAAATAAAAAAATAAGAAATGTAATAAAAATATTAAAAAAGAGAAATATGAATAATAAAAAAGATAAAATAAAGAAAATTATAGAAAAATAAATAGATAAAAAATTAGAATAAAAATAAATTATATAAATATATGGTATAAATATAAAAAAAATAAAAAAGAAAATGTTATAAGAAAAAATTATTAATATATATATAAAAGAAGAAAATAATAAAAAATAAAAAAAATAAAAAAAATAAAAAATAACAAAGATAAAAAATAAAAAAAAATAAAAAAATGAAAAAATGGAAAAAAATAATATAAGATAAAAGAAAATATAAAAGAAAATATAAATAAGAATGAAATAAATACATATTTTGATTGTCCTATGCTTATGGAGATTATGAGTATTGGTTCTAGTTTAATGTCTAAGAGTACTTCCACACCTGTTTCAAATACACAAGACTCTCTTAGATTTGATTTTAAAATGGATTCATATTCTAATTTTGATTATGTGAACACTCATTATGACATGGCTATTGAGTATACTGATGGATTTGATGCTTTATTCTCTGATTTTGATGATGTATATTCTAATACTGATGTTCATTGTGCACGTATTTCAGTTCCTTCAATTTCTCCATCCATACATCACCCCCTACATTGGAACTCAATCCATTACCACCAAATATAAAATAGTCATACTTGTTAAGTGGTGAGAAATTAACTGTTATAATTGCTAACAATATCCCTTTTAAACATGAAGAAAAACTTTTGAATCTTTTGAGGGAGAACATCATGGAAATCAGGTGGACCTTGGATGAAATATCAGGTATTAGCCCCTATATTTTCATGCATAGGATTATTTTGGAGGATAGGGCTAAATCGGTTAGGCAGCAAAAAAGGAGAGTCAATCTAACACTTATGGAGGTTGTTAAAAAAGAGGTTGAAATTTTACTTGAGTTAGGTATAATCTATCCCATTTTAGATTCCCAGTGGGTGAGTCCTGTTCAGGTTGTGCCTAAGAAAAGTGGTGTTACTATTGTTAAAAATGAGAAAGATGAGTTAGTTCTAATGAGGGTGCAAAATAGTTGGTGTGTGTGTATTGATTATAGTAAACTAAATCAATCTACTCGTAGGACCATTTCCCCACCCATTTATTGATCGTATACTTGAGAGACTAGCTGGGAAAACAAACTATTGTTTCTTGGATGGATTTTCTAGATATTTTCAGGTTCCTATTTCTCCAGAGGATCAGGAGAAGACAACATTCACTTGTTCATTTGGTGCGTTTTCCTACCAAAGGATGTCATTTGGACTTTGCAATGCCCCCGATACCTTCTGGAGATGCAAGGTGAGTATTTTTTTTTGATTTTATTAAGACCTTCATAGAGGTATTTATGGATGAGTTTATAGTGTATGGATCCTCATTTTATAAATGTCTAAGTAGTTTGGGAAATGTGTTGAATCATTGTATTGAGAAGAATCTAGTCTTGAACTTTGAAAAGTGTCATTTCTTGGTAGAGCATGGCATTTTCTTAGGTAATGTAGTGTCAAAACATGGGATAGAGGTTGATAGATCTAAGATAGACATTATTTCATCCTTACCATATTCTTCATGTGTGCGTGATATTAGATCTTTTCTAGGGCATGCAGGATTTTATAGGCACTTCATCAAATATTTTAGTAAGATTTCTCTTCCTTTATCGCATTTACTTCAAAAGGATTCTGATTTTGTGTTTGATTATTCATGCAGGGTAGCATTTGATAAGCTGAAGAAGTGTCTGACCACTCCACCAATCATACATCCCCCATAATGGGACATTCCTTTTGAGCTTATGTGTGATGCCTCCAACTTCGCGATTCGAGCTGTCTTATCTCGGAGGGTGGAGGAACGTTCACATGTGATTTTTCATGCATCTAGGACACTGGATTCAGCCCAATCAAACTACACAACCACAAAAAAAAGTTTCTTGCTGTCATATTTGCTTTAGATAAATTCCGTTCATATTTATTGGGATCTAAAGTAGTTGTTTTTTTTTGACCATATAGCTCTGAGGTACCTCTTAAAGAAGCCAGATGCAAAGACCAGGCTAATCTGATGGATGCTCCTGCTTCAATAATTTGATATTGAGATAAAGGACAAGAAGGGGTTAGAAAACCTCATGGCGGACCACATGAGTAGGCTTACTCACACACTAGAGGATGACACATTGGACCAGGTACCACTTCGAGACACTTTCCTCGATGAGCATCTTTATGCCATCTCTGGTACGCATCTTTGGTATGCATATTTAGTTCACTACCTTGTTGCCTATGAAATACCTATAAATTTAAAGAAACATCAAGTTCAAAAAATTAAAAGTGAGTCTCGGTATTATGTGTGGGATGATCCATACCTCTGGTGCATGTGTAGTGATCAAGCTATTAGGAGGTGTGTTCCTGATCATGAGTTTGAGTTAGTTTTTCAATTTTTTCATACACTTTCTTGTGGTGGACATTTTGGACCCCAACGGACAGCTAGGAAATTTTTGGACTCTATATTGTATTTTCCTAGTTTGTTCCATGATTCTCATGTGTTTTTTAAGTCGTGCTCACGTTTCCAACACACTGGTAATATTTCTAGGAGACATGAGATGGCCCAACAACCCATATTATTCTGTGAGATTTTTGATATATGGGGATTGGTTTTATGGGTATTTTTCCTAATTCATTTGGTTTCTTATATATTTTGGTTTTCATTGATTATTTGAGAAAATGGGTGGAGGCTAAGGCCACCAGGATTGATGATTCTCATGTTGTTGTGGACTTTGTCAAAGTGAAGATTTTTTGAAGGTTTGGAGTACCGAAGGTCATCATCAGTGACCAAGGGACACACTTCTACAATCAAAATATTTATTTCCTTCTTCAAAAGTATGGGGTGACACACAAAACATCAAAACCATACCAACCCTGAACAAATGGCTAGGGTGAGGTTTCAAATCGTGAGTTGAAACAAATTTTGGCCATTTGTTTGGGGGTATTATGGTGTTGATGTTTTGTGTTTCACCCCATACTTCCTAAAAAGGGAAGGAAGATTTCGATTGCAGAAGTGTTTCCCTTGGTCACTGATGATGGCCTTTGGTACTCCAAACCTACAAAAAATCTTCGCTTTGACAAAGTCCACAACAACATGAGAATCATCAGTCCTAGTGGCCTTAGCCTCCACCCATTTGCTCACATAATCAACATAAACCAAAATATATAGGAAACCAAATGAACTAGAAAAAGAACCCATAAAATCAATAACCCATACATCAAAAATCACAATTCATTTGATAGTTCCCACGATATAGTCTTTCAAATGAAGTGTGATTTTTTTGGGTACTTGGGTGAAGCAGAGTGGCTGACCAAGGTCATCTCTCAAAGGAGGAAGTAATTTAAAACAACTTCTTAAAGGTATTATAAAAATAAAATAAAAGAGAATAAAAACACTACTTGAAAGGATGGGGTTTTTTATAGTTTATAAAACTAGAATAAGTTTGCTGGAAGAAGATTGTATTTTTTTTTAAATGAAGTTCGATTAAAAATACCCAACAAGAAGATGTTTTTTTTTTCAAATATTTTAAAAGGAGTAATTGATCTAACTCTACCTCTTATTTCAATTATTTATCATTATAATTTAGATTAACATTCACTTAATTATGATCCCTTTATTTTTTAAATCTCGGACCCTGCGATAATTAGCTTTACCACAAAGATGAAGTGAATTTAACCCTAGGCTAACTTCAAAACATGCAATCACAGCACCCTGCTTTGATTGATTTTCTAAGGTTAGCTTATAGTCAGTGGTAAATTAAGGCACATTTCCTATCTGGAAATTATAATTAATTGGGTTTATGGATTATATTTTAATACTACAAATTGATCTCATGTGGTTTTTTAATTACCAATTAAGTTTTCACTCTCACAATTCACACAATTCTCGTCCTCGCGTGATTTGTATTTATTATTCAATCGATTTCTTAGTTTTATTTAAATTAAAAACTCAATTAATAGATAATATTATGTTAATTACATTATCTAATTGATTCAAAATAAATTAATGAAGAAGGTTATAGGTAGATCAATTACTAAAAATAAATACTCTTTTATGGGTGTTGTAGTCATCGTACAAATGTTTTTCATTTGCAAAGTTTTAGAGAGGGTAGAACTCAATATCATTTATACTATTGATTCCAGAACAATTAGGAAGATTAAGAGAAGAAGAAATATTAAAAACCATAATAAAAGAGAATAAATAAAATAAGAACAAATAATTTTATTACACAAATGCAAACATTACAACATGAAGAAGAAGAAGAAGGCTTCGATGAGGGGATCCTCGCTTCAGAAGCTACCCCTCTTACAATGGTTGAATAATTTGAGTGAAACCAAATCTCCTCTTCCTTAAATCTCCTAATGTACGTCCCAACCCCTAAAATTGAGAAAAACACTAATTTATAGAGTGGAGGGGAGGCTAGGTTCAAAGTGGTTTCAAGTGTGAATGGGGAATCTCGGCCAAATATTTTAATCCAACTTTCACCGCCCATTTGACCACAAAAACACGTGAACTAGATATCCTTATAGAAGGATGATTTGTGATAAAATGAGTCCTCAAGATCTTCTCAAACTTTGGGCATAATAAAAATACGGATGAAGAAGTTATGGCCCAAATACAGAACCAATATCCAATCTGGCGAGTCCATCCCAACTTTGACTTCATGGCCCATTTTCACCACCAAATACATGATTTAGCTTCAATGTCCTAAATTAAAGTTGCATACAATTAAGTCAGTAAAACATTTAAAAAAATATTAAGTTCAAATAATTCGAATAAAATTATTTATGTTCAAAATACTACAGTGGATTTTTAAAGGGTAAAACTGGAATTTTTATCAAATTTTCAAATGAATGATCTAATCCCAAATATTCAATAAATGAACATATTTACCACAATGTAAGGAAATTGTATAATTTATTATCAATAAAATATTCAATAAAATTGTGTTTTATCACCGGGCTTCCTTTTGTACTCAAAAAAGTTTCACATTCACATAATATATATCACTTTCACATTTTACAAGCCAAACAAGGCCTTACACACACGAAATCCACCACTTGCATACCCAAAGTCCTCTCTAAAAACATACTCACACCCAAACCTTTTCAAAACATTGTTTTCACCTCTTAAATAATTCAATTAACCTTTTAAACAATCTATAAAATGATTCCATGATACACTACACGGATTTACACCCAAAAGCACAACAAAACCATTTTAAAACTTGATACACAACACAAACTCAATTTAATAAATCATTGACACAATTATTGAAACATTTCAAAAGAACAAAATAAGGGCTTGCATCAAGATTACACCAATTTTCCATGTAAATTACACTTTGAAATTAATTTCATATCAAATCTCTTCAAAACTACTTTCGCACCTTTCAAAACTTAACTCGCACCACTTACACAACCAAATAAATCATTTGCATGTTCCAATTTCATTTAAACATAATACACACACCGAAAATCCCAAAAACATGTTTTTCATCTCTTTCACAATTCAATAAATCATTTAAACAATTTTTATAAGACATTTCCAAAGAGGTACACATCACCAAACAACCCATGCACTTCAAAAAGAACCATTTTAAAAATCCTACACCTACCAAAACAGTTTTCCAACATGATTTTCACCTCTTGTATAATTAAATAAACCATTTTGAAAATTCATAAAACAAACCCAAGAAGCACCACATGGACTTACACCAAAAACATACCCAAAATACCATTTTTAGAATCAAACGCACACTAATACAACACCAAAACAAAATTTGCAGCTCTAGAATCATTTAATAAACTGATTGCACAAGTTATAAAACACCACCAAATAATACCGAATGGGTTTACATCAAAAACACCCCCCCATTTTACATAAACATGCCATATAAAAATTAAAAACATGTTAATCTCTTTCAAAAAAAACTTTTACACCCAATATATGAATCAAATAACATGTTAAACAAATTAAGCAAGAAAATTAACTCATCAAATAATGTTTATAGATAGAACCACCTACCTCGATGTCAAAATCCCAAAAATTGGTGAGAATTATTCAATTACACACTAATGACGCTACAGACAAACTGAATTAAGCCCTAATCCACAAAATTGAACAAAAATACTCAAGACTAAGACCCTAATTTGACACCCTAACTGCTGGAAACCTAAAACCCCAAAGAAACAAGGACCAAAACCCTAGCAAGGAAGAAGAAGGTTCTACCTGGGGAAAGGCACGTGTGCCAGAGGAGAGCAAAGTATCAGTGAGGGGGTCCGGCCAAGGGGTCTGTTGCGCTGCCCGGGTACATGCTGCAGGAGGGGGTCACAAGCAGAGGATGTCGGGTCATGCACGTCGGAGAAAGAGGAGGGTCAAGCAGTGTGAGGGCACTGGAGCAGGGAAGGGACGTTGGCAATGGGGTCCGGCCAAGGTGGTTTGTCGCACACAAGGGGAATAAGGGGCTCAATAGGATTGGGTAAGGGAGGGGGTGCAGTGCGATTTGGGAGAGGGGGGAAGACTAACCCTAACAAAAAATAAAGTAAAATGAATTAATAACAATAAAATATTATAATAATTATTATACTAATAATGATGATAATAATTAATGGAAATAATAATAATCACAATAATTTTATAATAATGATAATAATAATAATAACAACTTAATAAAATTTATATCCTTAACACTATTAATAATAATAATGATAATATTCTCAAATAATAATATTATTATCATCATTAAACAATTCCTTCAATTTTATTACACTTTTCTTATTTTATTCTGTTTTCATATTATCATTCTTTTAATTTTATTTATTTATTGTTCCTTTCATTTTATTTAATTATTTTGAACATCAGGCAGGTCGTACGGTGGCCTGGGCGAAGCCGTGCGATTTCCAAACTGTGATCCACCCATGTGCCTGATGCTACTATGCCCAATACAAGCATTGATCAGTAAAAATGAAAAATTTTGATCAGTCTCATCTCACGCCTCAACAAAATATTTCAAAGCTTGATAAAATAAAAAAAATTCATAAATTAGGATGTGACATTATGTAAAGTTACTTATAAATGGATGTACATGGTAAACTGAGATTAGACTTATTATGACCTATGATGAAGTATGTAAAGTCTCTGAGGTGTCCTGCAGCAACCTGATCCAACTAGTATTTATTTTCAGTATATTTTATTATCTATTATACCTACACACTGTTATGTTATATGTATAGAATGTATTAGTCTAGACATCTGTTCGGCGGAGAAAAGGAGTAGGTGATGGCAAGAGGGGGGGTGAATTGCCTTTAAAAAAAGATTAACAAATTAAAAATCAAAGTGAAAGTGCAGCGGAAATAAAAGAGGCAAGACACGCAATTGATAACGGAGTTCGGCCTAAAACCCGGCCTACGTCTCCGCTCCCAACTCAACCGTTGAGAGATTTACTATCTCTTTCTTTTCAATGGTTGTAGCAAGAAACCCACTAGCCTTTTTACAGGTGAAGGCTAGCTCACCTATTACAGCTTGCTTTTATTGGTTGAGCAAGAACCCACTTACTTTTAATGGTTGAGTAAGAACCCACTAGCCTTCTTACAGGTGAAGGCTAGCTCACCTTTGATTCAAGCCTTTTGAAAGGTAAGGCTTGACTAACCTATTCACACCTTGAAGGTGGTGTGAGAACCCAAAAGAATGGAGGAGAGAGAAATGGGAGTTTGTAGGCACAAACTCAATTTAAAGCTCAAAATGATAAAGCAAGAAAAACCGTATTTGGAGAAGCCTTGGGCGTCAATGGATGATTGGAGTTGAAGACGTGCACTCCCAAGCTTCTTTGGTGATTCTCCTTGGATGTGGAATTGAGTTGGAGCGATTGGGGTTCCTTGGAAGAATCCACCGGAGGTTAGCCAAATGATGTAAAATGTGTCCGTTGGCTTCCGTATGGCTTGGTTATAGTTCCGACTATGTTCCTTAGGCTTCCGGGGGATCAAGGTCCTTTATTTATAGAGGGGGAACCCTCATATGGCCGTTGGAGGCCTTTGGAGCCGTTGGAGAGGCTTTCGGAGCCGTTGGAGGCCAAGTGGACAGGCTGGTCAAAAGCCCAACGGCTAGTTTGACTGGCTCCACCGGCTAACCGGTACAGAGCCACCGGTTGGCCGGTGTGAGCAAAATGGAGGAGGGTTTCTGTCCAGGCGCCACCGGCTGGCCGGTGAGGAGGCCACCGGTTGGCCGATGCTGAGGCAGTAGCAACCACTATTCATCTGGGTGCCACCGGCTGGCCGGTGCTGAGGCCACCGGTTGGCCGGTGGTAAGGCAGTGGGTGTCCCTTTTGCCCAGGGTCCATCGGCTGGCCGGTGGTGAAGCCACCGGTTGGCCGGTGGACATGAAAACAGTCCACTTTGGCCTTCTTGCTTTCTTGGCCTAATTCCTTGGCCACCTGAAATGATTCCTATCATCCAAAAACACTTGAAAGAGGATTAGATAAATAGGAGGGTGATTGTGATCATGAAAATCAAACCACGAGGGGTACGAGAGGTACAACAATCTCCCCCTATTTTGATGATCACAATCACCAAAACAAGCAATGTAAAATACTAAAAAGATAGGCATGCTTTAAAGGATAAAAAGAAAACAAGCAAGGCATGAGAGAAAGATTTCTCCCCCAATCAATCAAGAATTTCTCCCCCTTTGTGATTATCAAAATAGCACGGGGCATAAAACTTGATTGAGGGAAACAGTTGAAAAACAAGATTGAGTTTTTAAACCAATTGAAATTTTCGAAATTTGAATTGAAAGTTTTGAAAAGAAAATTTTGATACCAAGTGTTGAAGTTGAAAGTTTGAATAGAAAGTTTTGAATAAAACAAAAAGCTTAAACAAACCTAACTCCCCCTAAATAAAACAACAAATCACCGGGGAGAGGTGTTTGAAACCGAGACAAATTTCGGTCCGGTGAGACTCGCTAAGAGGGATTTTTCAATCCATACTCTTCTAGTGGCGGGTCTTCTCCTAAAAAATTCATCATTAAGGAAAATGGTTTTGGGCCTACCGTACCGGGCATTTTTACAATTGCACTCATAAATTAAGTGCCTGGGTTTTTTGCAATAATTACAAAATTTAAATTGGGAGCTCCCCCTTACAAAAATAGTAGGTGCATGGGAAGAGGAAGCTTTCTTGGAATAGCCAAGCCCTTGGGTGGTTCTAGAAACACGTTGGGAACCAAGTAAATTGTTCAAATTTTGTTCCCCTTGGGTGAACTTGGCTAGAGTCTCCCTTAGATCTTTGATGGTTGATTCCATGGAATCAACATCGGGAAGATTTTGGATTTTTAGGGACATATCTTCCTTCTCTTTGAGAAGTTGTTCTTTTTCGGAAGAGAGTTTTTTGAAATTCTTTTTTAATGCAACAAATTTGGAAGAAAGTTTGTGAAAACCTTCCTCCAATTGATCTCGCGCATGTTGGAGATCCTCATAAGACATATGATTGAAAGAATTTGAAGAACTAGAGGATGAGGAGTCGGAAGATGTTACCTCATGGAATGCCATTAGGCATTTGTTACCGTTGTCGCTCGAGGAGGAGGAGGATGATGATGTGGAGCTATCACTCCATGTGGCCTTGAAAGCCTTCTTCTTCTTCTTTTTCTTGGCCTTTTTCTTGTTGAGTGGGCAATCGGGCTTGTAATGGCCCTTCTCGCCACACCCGTAACATTTTACCTTGGGCTCGGATTTTTCATTGGGTTGAGCCTTGTGGGATTTCTTCTTCTTGTGCTTCTTCATGAACTTGTGCATCTTGCGGGCAAGGTTCTCCATTTCGGAATCGCCGCTTGAAGAGGAAGAAGATGAGGAGGAGGAGCTTTCTTCTTTTTGTACCTTGAAGGTGATGTTCTTTGGAACTTTGATCGGTTTTCCTTCCTTTTCAGCTTGCCTCCTCATGGTGATCTCGTAGGTCATGAGGGATCCGATGAGCTCTTCGACCGGCATGTTTTTGATGTCCTTCGCTTCTTGGATTGCCGTCACTTTTGGAGCCCATGATCTTGGAAGGATCCATAGGATCTTCTTGACCATCGTTTCTACAGAAATATTATCTCCAAGAGATTTTCTACCATTGCACACGTCAGTAAAACGAGTAAACATTTCAGAAATAGATTCATTTGGATGCATGGAGAATGATTCAAAATCTTGACGAAACATATCTAATCGAGTATCCTTTACTTTGTTGGTCCCCTCATGGGTAACCTCCAATAGTTTCCAGATTTCATGTGAAGAGGTGCATGTGGAAACTCGATTGAACTCATTTCGGTCAAGGCCGCAATGAAGAGCATTCATGGCTTTGCCATCAAGCTCGAAATTTTTTATATCGGCTTGGGTCCATTTGGATTCATCGGGGGAAGAGAGAGTGTAACCTTGCATGACAATTTTATAAATGGGATATCCTATACTTCTAAGAAAAGTAGTCATGCGGGTTTTCCAATAATTATAGTCGGTTCCATCAAAAAATGGAGCACGACCCAAAGAAAAGCCTTCGGGGGCGAAAGAGGTTGATGCCATCACAATGGATCTTAAATTTGAAATCGGTTAGGGTATTACTCAAATTTTTCCTTTGATACCAATTGTTCGGCGGAGAAAAGGAGTAGGTGATGGCAAGAGGGGGGGTGAATTGCCTTTAAAAAAAGATTAACAAATTAAAAATCAAAGTGAAAGTGCAGCGGAAATAAAAGAGGCAAGACACACAATTGATAACGGAGTTCGGCCTAAAACCCGGCCTACGTCTCCGCTCCCAACTCAACCGTTGAGAGATTTACTACCGCTTGATTTTCAATAGTTGTAGCAAGAAACCCACTAGCCTTTTTATAGGTGAAGGCTAGCTCACCTATTACAGCTTGCTTTTATTGGTTGAGCAAGAACCCACTTACTTTTAATGGTTGAGTAAGAACCCACTAGCCTTCTTACAGGTGAAGGCTAGCTCACCTCTGATTCAAGCCTTTTGAAAGGTAAGGCTTGACTAACCTCTTCACACCTTGAAGGTGGTGTGAGAACCCAAAAGAATGGAGGAGAGAGAAATGGGAGTTTGTAGGCACAAACTCAATTTAAAGCTCAAAATGATAAAGCAAGAAAAACCGTATTTGGAGAAGCCTTGGGAGCCAATGGATGATTGGAGTTGAAGACGTGCACTCCCAAGCTTCTTTGGTGATGCTACTTGGATGTGGAATTGAGTTGGAGCGATTGGGGTTCCTTGGAAGAATCCACCGGAGGTTAGCCAAATGATGTAAAATGTGTCCGTTGGCTTCCGTATGGCTTGGTTATAGTTCCGACTATGTTCCTTAGGCTTCCGGGGGATCAAGGTCCTTTATTTATAGAGGGGGAACCCTCATATGGCCGTTGGAGGCCTTTGGAGCCATTGGAGAGGCTTTCGGAGCCGTTGGAGGCCAAGTGGACAGGCTGGTCAAAAGCCCAACGGCTAGTTTGACTGGCTCCATCGGCTGACCGGTACAGAGCCACCAGTTGGCCGGTGTGAGCAAAATGGAGGAGGGTTTCTGTCCAGGCGCCACCGGCTGGCCGGTGAGGAGGCCACCGGTTGGCCGGTGCTGAGGCAGTAGCAACCACTATTCATCTGGGTGCCACCGGCTGGCCGGTGCTGAGGCCACCGGTTGGCCGGTGGTAAGGCAGTGGGTGTCCCTTTTGCCCAGGGTCCATTGGCTGGCCGGTGGTGAAGCCACCGGTTGGCCGGTGGACATGAAAACAGTCCACTTTGGCCTTCTTGCTTTCTTGGCCTAATTCCTTGGCCACCTGAAATGATTCCTATCATCCAAAAACACTTGAAAGAGGATTAGATAAATAGGAGGGTGATTGTGATCATGAAAATCAAACCACGAGGGCTACGAGAGGTACAACAACATCATTGGTGGTGTCCAACTGAGTTTATCTCATAATCTACTCAGGACACTCATGGTACCTGAGAAGACTTCATAATTTCAGGTTTTGATAAGGGCAAGCACCCTATTATAGATACTTGATTTATTTTTCTTATAGAATGGAACATGGAAGAAGAGTACCGAGTGTATGTTCGTGATGCTAGTGGAGATATTTTGGTCTTTTTACCTTTTTATATAGCATGTTGTATACGCTTGTTCTTTTTATTCATGTATTCCCCATTTTTCACATCATCATTCCATGATATCATTTTTTATATGACTTAGTCTATGGGTTGATTATTATTACAGTTTCTTGGATGTTTATTCTTCCACTGTTGATTATTGTCCCTATTTCCATAATCTTTTTAGTTATCTTTTATGCTTCTTCTATTTATTATCTCTATTTATTTTTATTACATTACTCTAATATGAGGGTATAGTCTCCTCACCATACCACCTTGGATCCTTGTTGCTAGTCGCTAGCCTCTATAATACAAGGAGTTACACTTGAGGCTATATGACACACTGACTTGGGGCGCTATTTTAGTGGCTCCCAAGATGGGATGTTACACCCTTGGCCTCTTAACCTCATTCTTTCCCACTTCTCTCCCTCAAAACCTAGACCCCCTATGGTGGATTTTTAGGATCTTTGAATCCCCTTACAATAGGGATTGATCTCAAGCCTCCCTTGTTCGATCTATACTGATCCAAGGTATGTTATACCTCTCTTTTCTAGAAATTTCCCTTTGTTCAATCTCATTTCCTCCCATTTACTATTTCAATGTTATGGAGGATTCTCTCCATCATTCTAATAAAGTTTTCTTGGTTTTTTGTTGGCACGGTTGTGGTGTAGTTTCCTTAGAGGGATGTGATTTCTTATGGGAGAGGTGATCATAGATCCAAGACATTGATCTGTTCTCATGTGAATAATGTTGGTGCTTTGAGGTTGGAGATTCATTGCTTATCTTTTATTTACATGAAATCATAAATTTATCATGGTTTATCCCTTTATATAGTAGTATGAATTAACCTAATAAATATTGAACCGGATTAAATAATGAAACTGGATAGAAATCACATTTTTTTCATTGTTTTATACCGTGATAACGACTTGCCTATTATTTTTATAGATAGTTTTTTATCTATACTATGCTTTTTAGCATGTTTTTATGCTTTGTTATCATGTTAAAATTGAGGAAATTGGATAAGTAATGTAAATATAAAATTAATAAATTAATTTTCTTAAATATTAAAGAGGAATTTTTAGTAATCCAATGTTTCTTATAATTTGATGATAATCAAGTTGATGCAAGTGTGAATATTTAATTGGATGTATATTCCATGTGTCAATGTAATTGATAAATAATGTGAAGTAGGTTAATGCTTGTTGATGATAATAATTAATGGCATGTTAAATGAGAATTGGTGTTTATTTTAAAGCTTGTTAAAGATAGAAAATTCTAGAGAGCATGTTTAATTAATTGTAAAAGATTGTTATAGATGATTCATTAGGTTACCCATAGTTAAAACCTATGAATAATGAATTGGTTAATTCAAGATGGAATAAAATCGGTTTTTGATAAAGATAAATCTTTAGGGTTATGAGTGTCCATTTTTTTATAAAGGCTAAATGCCTTGTGTTGAGGGGTGAGTAATCTCGTTTGTGTGTAAAGGATGAATGCCTTATTTTGAGGTCCTAGTTTCCCTGTTGACTATGTTTTCTTGATTTATACCTTCTTTGTGCTTTGGATATGATCATTGCAATGTGATGTGATCTTGTGATGGCAGAGCCTGGGATGGATGATGAGATATGGGCGGGGAGGCCTGGATGATGTGGTATAATTTGATGCTTGTGATGGAGAGATGCATCGGGATATGCATGTGGGAATCAGGGATGGAACTGGAAATGATATAATGTTTTGAATTTGGTCTTACCCATTATAAAGATGGATGTTTTTCATGAATGAATCTGTTATATTACCAGATGGATGGGTTGCTTGTCTAATATTTTTTTTCATTCCCCGCTACTCAAGGTAGATAGATATGCTTGGTTTCATTTATCTTGGTGGTAGCTTAGGATGGTTTTCCTATGATACCTAGAATTATGGAAATATTAATAATGTTTAATAAATGTTTAATCCAACAGGGTTGGTTTTGCTGGAATGAAAATGAGATAATCTTGAGAAACGTGGTCTTGGTTTGAATTATGTATGGAGGGCATATACCACACTCTGATGTTTAATGTGTGAAATTTGGAACAGTATTGTTAATTAATGTCTAATGAATTACTTAACATAAATTCAATTGTAAAAAGGAATGAAGTAATTTAATTTAGCTATTTAAATGATTGTGTGGTTATAGGATATCTAGTCCCTAGTAGTGGCAGCTGGGTATCCAAGATAATCTAGCTACAGTGGATCCTAGGACTAGGCTATGCCCATAGTGTGGTTGTGAGCTATATTATATCATGTATGTTTTATGATTTCATACACTACCCCACCCATTTAGGTTAGGGTGACTGACACCCAGTGTATTCTGGGAGGGTGTTTCCCCAATATCCTGGTGGGAGAATGGATAGTTGACTCCCCCCTCTAGCCCCACTCTCTTCTCTTGGTGGTTATATGTGCTGGTATGCATGGTGGTTAGTTTCCCCATATATGAGGGTAGAGGGAGGTAATGGAATGTGGTTATTTCACACACATGTATCTTAGGATATAGTATCCAAATGGTTATTATAGGTATGATGGGTATAGGTTGTGATGGATTGAGGTACCTTACTTAATGTATGGGTTGTAATGGCTTGAGGTATAACACCTGATGTATGATACACGTGATACAGGTTGTGGTGGATCCTATAAACTACTTGGTTACTATATAGATATGTGATATGGGATGATGTGATGATGTAATGCATGAGGTTCATGTTGTGATACTTATCTTAGGTTTCTATAGGATGGATTATTTTGGATAGAGATGGCTCAGGACGTGTGATGTTGGGGAAAAGTGGTAAACTAGTGGGGAAGCAGTAGCGGGGTACCCTTAATGATTTATTACTATAATAAATGATTCTTCGTATGTGTTACTTAGTGATAGATATCCATGGTGAGGTTGGAAACGTGATATACCTATTTAGGTGATGAGTTAGTTTTGTTGTTTTTCACAGTGATTTAGCATGATTTCTTTATATTTTTCATGAGAGGATCCGTGGAGGATCCTACAAACTATACTATTATGATCTCCCCACGTATATATAATTTTTTTTAGGTTAGCAAGATCGGGTTGGAGATTGGACTAGATATTACTAGATCGTGGTTTTGCATGAGCTATTTGGGATTCATTTTCACTATCATCATTATATTTTTAGTACTTTTAGTTTCCCTTTCAATTTCTTTAATATGTAAAATTACATGTATGTGCTTGGGTTTTATTTTATATATATATATCTGAGTTGGTTTTTATTGGTTTATTTGTCTTTTCTCTTTCTTCGGTATGTTTCTCTTAGAGGGTACTGTCTCCCATCTTGGTTTATTATACCCTCGGTGATAGTCATCAACCTAGGGCCTACAAGAGAAGGGGCTCAAGAGATCACCATATCCATTATCTCATTACTAGCTCAGTAGGGGTACTCTTTGGTGGAGGGGTGTGACAGAGTAGTATCAAAGGTTTAAGTTGAGGAATAGTATGGAGTTTGAATTTAGGCATAGGTGAGACTGCATGGGTTGGTAGGGAAATAATGTCACCTAAGTTTTTTAAGTGATGTAAACAAAGAAATTAGGTTGAGACATGGGTATTTAAGACTCCCTATGATCTGATGCATAGACCTTTAAGTTTACTGAGTCTACTAAATAAGGTGATAAGGGTTGTAAGGTAGAGACCTAGTAAAGTATCATGCATCATTATTCTTTGCATTTTTATTTTAAATGGGTAGACCTTGGAATATGTTAAACCTTATGAGAATAAAATGAAATAAATAAATAATAAATTAATGTTAATTATTCCATATTCTAGGGTTAGGAGTCTCTAACCATTATTTCTTCTTATAGACATAGCTCTAAGTCAGCATTCCCATTGGGTTCTTACCAAAGATGATCAATAGGATGTGCCAGTAGATCACCACAGAGTAGAGGTTGATAATGAAGACACTTGGAGGAGGAAACTATAAGAGTTTTATCACCAGATTCTATATAAGTATGAGGGATCTATTTTAGACTCATTCAAATAAGATTGGTTAGAGTATGTGTATATCACTTTTAGTTTGATATGTTTTCAGAAGGAGAACTGGGTTTTGTTGGCTATGATGATATTGTGTGGAGTAGTGAGGAGGTGGTGAATCTTATTCCTTGTGGGTTGTGAGGATTCTGTAGTCTTATGGGAGAATTTCATGTACTAGTTCTGAAGAGAGTTTCTTTGTCCGACTGTGAAGCCGGCTAGTCACCAAGAGTTTCTTACCCTTTGATAGGGGAGTTCCAATGTGAGAGAGTTTGTGATCTATTTTAGGACCCTTCTTTGATATTATTTAGACCTTTTTCCAAATGATGAGGCTGGGTAAAGGAATTTTAAGAAGTCTTTTCACCCATAGATTTAGTTTCAGGCCACCCCATTCATGTTGTCAACATATCTCAAGGTATTAGAGAAAGAAGAGTTTGTTGAGAGAATGATGGATATAACCAGATCATTATGAGAGGGGAGTCTTTGAGATTCCTCATGAAGTGGTTCGGGGTTCTTAGTTTCCTAGAACAAAATAGTTTTCAGTTTTATAGGGGTAGGTCACATCCCTCATCGTCTCAGTTCTATGGGGGTGGAGACTCTTTGACCTATGTCAAGGGATCATGTGCATGTTTTTCTTATGGGGATGAGGTCATTAGAAATAAGATTTCTCAACATTTCTGAGTAGTCAACATGTTCCTATTATTCCACTTTAGGTTCCTCTATTGAGGTAGTTTCAGCTAAGGTGGCGGTGGTAAGGTGTTCCAGTTTGGGATTAGTGGAGTGGAGATGGGGATGGAAGAGGAAAACACCAAGAATCTCCTCTTCCTCAGAGAATAGAGCACATTCATGGAGGTAGTCATTATTAGGTTAAGAGAGTCCATGGAGTAGGTCTCAGTCAGTTTCATGCTCTAGTGTGTCTAGCGTTGTTCAAGAAAAATGTCTCATGAGTTTACCTTTTATTGTTTTCTATGTGGGTGCATGCTTTTTTTGATTCAGGAGTTGCACACTCCTTTATATCACTTGCCCTAGTCCATTATTTGGGACTTGAGGTGGATAGACTTCTAGTTCCCTTAGAGTTAACTATGTTAGTTGTAAGTAGATCTAACTTGTAAGAAGTATGTAGAGACTATGAGCTAGTGTTGGGGAAGCACCACTCTTGAGGAAACTTTTTATGTTTATGGATACATCCATACAACATCATCCTTAACATGGATTTGATGTATTCGATGCAGGATATCATGGATTTCTTTAGGATATAGCTTGTGTTCTATGATGTTGATGGAGATCCGATAGTATTTTTTGGTTAGTGATACCCTCATATGGGTCGGAGACATATTTCAACTATGTCTTCCTTGATGACCGAGCTGATGATGAGTTCATCATAGGTTCATCTGATGGTGTTTCCTAGGGTTGTGGAAGAGTACTCTGATGTTTTCCCTAAAGAGGTCACGGCGTTACCCCCTCAATGAGATATTGATTTTGGGAATGAGCTATAGTAGGGTGTTTCTCATGTCTTGATGTATCTATATAGTATGGAACCTTCTGATTTGATAGAGCTATGAGTACAGCTTGATGATCTATTGCAACAAGGTTTTGTTCAGCTGAGTGCGTGACCATGGATTGCACCAGTTTTGTTCATGAAGAATGTCGATGGTAGTTTGAATATATGTATCTATTATCATTTATTGAACCAAGTGATAGTGAAAAATTCTATCCTTGTCCAAGGATTGATGACTTATTCAATCAACTAAAAGGATTAAGTTAGTTCTCAAAGATTGATTTGTGGTATGGATATCATCATATGTGGGTAAAAGATGAGGACATTATGAAAACCAATTTCTGATGTCTTCATGGTAATTATGAGTTCATTGTGATTTCATTCAGATTGAAAACCACTCAAGTCACGTTCATGGGTTTAATGAATGTAGTGTTCAAAGAGTTCTTGGATAAGTATGTGGTGGTTTTCATCAATGATATCCTTGTGTACTTTGTGTCTGAGGAAGAGCATTCAAAGCATTTGTGTGCCATGTTGGGAGTTATTCGAAGTCAACAATAGTTTGGGAAGTTTTTTAAGTGTGAGTTCTAGGACTGTGAAGTTTGTTTTTTGGGTAATGTCATGTCCTAGTGGGGATTATATGTGGATCCTTCAAAGATAGAGTCAGACATTTTTTGGGAAACCCCCAAGACTATTACAAAAGTGAGAAGTTCTCTTGGTCTTGTAAGCTATTACAGGAGGTTCGTAGTTGATTTTTCTCAGGTTATGACTCCTTTGATATCTTTTAAGAGATTAGATCATGTGTTCTTGTGGATTGATTAGTGTCAGGAAGCTTTCAAGTACCTTGAGTATAAGTTGGTCAGTGCTCTAGTCCTTTGTTTTCTAGCAGAGGGGGTTCACTTTTTGAGGTTTTTTGTGACACTTTAGATCTTGGGTTTGGATGTGTTCTAATGCAGTAGAGATTAGTTATTTCTTATTTTCCTTAGCAATTATGTCTCCGTGAGCATAATTATATCACCCATGATCTCTAGTTGGTGATAGTTGTGTTTTCCTTAAAGTTATGGAAACATTACCTAAGAAACAAAAATTTTGTGGTTTTAACTAATCATAAGAGTCTAAAGTATGTATTCTCCCAACATGACTTAAACTTAGAATAATGACAGTGGATGGAATTATTACTGGGTTACGACTTCAATATTCCATATACACCAGGTAAAAGAAATTTAGTAGATGATGCACTGAGTTGGAATTCATATAGTGATGTTGTATATAAATCTGGGGATTCCTAGAGAGTGATGGAAGAGCTATCAATGATGCATCTAGATATGAGATAGGTTGGAGGTAGAGTTTTTCTTTATCAAATTATAATGCATTCATCTTTGGTGAAGTAGGTGGAGGAGTTCCATCTAGGGGGTTCTGAGGTGGAGGCCTAGAGAGACCGAGTTGTCTTTGGCGATGCCTCTAATGGTTGGTTTGAGAATGATTATCATTGGTAATTATTTTAGGGAAGGATTTTTATTTTTTTAGCAATGCATGAGGTGATTCTATGAGTATTTCATATCTCACCATTGGCATTACTTACTAGCATGAAAAAGATGTACCAATATTTGATAGGTCGGTTTTGGTGTCCTGGGTTGAAGCGTGCAGTTGCAAAGTTTGTATCTCGATGTTTGGTTTTCTATAGGATGAAGGTCGATCACCATGTTCCCAGTGGGTTTCTCTAGCCATTATATGTTCCTCAGTAGAAGTGGTAGGACATATCGATGGACTTCGTTACCAGCTTACCTAAATCTCAGGGAGGATATGATTTTATATGGATGATAGTGGATCATTTTATGAAATCATCCCACTTTATTGTGATCATAGAGTCGAGCTCAGTAGAGGTTTTATCAAGGTAGTATCTATAGGTGGTGGTACGACTCTACATATTCTTGAGGATGATCATATATGATCATGATCCTTATTTTACCTCCAGGGTCTGGAGAGGTCTCCAGCATACTTTTGGATCTCAATTATACCTTATCACTACGTTTCGTCTATATAAACCCCATAAAAAAGATCAGACTATCCAAACTCTTGAATACATGTTGCATTCTTATGTCCTAGATTTTGGAGTTTCATGGATGAGGCACCTGCCTTTGGTTGAGTTTTCTTAAAATAATAGTTTTCACTCCACCATTAGTATGGAACCATTTGAAGCTTTGTACGGATGACCTTGTTGTTCTCCATTGTGCTATACTAGGGTCGAAGAGTCAGTAATTCTCAAGTCATAACTAGTAAAGAATACGATAGAGATGGTTCAAGTGATTTTTGAAATGATGAAGGCGGTGCAAGGTCATAATAAATCCTATGTTAGTCATAGGTGGAGACCTCTAGAGTTCGATGTTGGAGATTATGTGTTCCTGAAGGTGGATCCTCATCATGGGAAGCAAAGGTTTGGTCGTGGGAGTAATATTTCTCCTTGGTTTGTTGGGCCTTTAGAGGTGTTGGATCATGTTGGAGTCATGGCATATCAGATATCACTCCCCCCATAGATGAGTCAGATACATGATGTTTTTCACATATCACAGCTCTATTGTTACCTTTATGATGACTCTCACGTCATTTATTTAGGTGAAATCGATGTTGATGATGATGTGACCTTCCAGGAGCAGCATGTGGAGATCCAAGATCATTAGGAGAAGGTGTTGTGTGAGTGTTTTATTCCATTGTTTCGTGTATTTTGGAAACATAGTGACATATAGGAGAGTACCTAGGAATTTGAGTCGTAGATACATGCTCATTAACCTAAGTGGTTTGATTTTTATCTCTTCTCTTGTTGTAACACTAGTTATACTTATTGAACCTTTTTTGGTTTATGAGATAGTTTCCTATCATTGACTTGTTTGTTGGTAATATTTCTCTCATTTGAGAGGTATCTCCCTTAGGAGAGTGTTTTGGATTTTGTTGTTTTTATTATGCGGTTTTGTGCTTTGTTCTTCTAAGTGAGGCGGTTGATCTCTAGTGATGGTGAGATCCTTTAGAGGTATTGCATGAGGTGGATGTTCGAATGAACCCTTTATCTTTCCTTCTCTATGGGTTTGGTTTTGAATTCTTGAGGATGATAATGGTTTTAGAGGTATATCTTGTAAGGGAATGGATTTAGGTATCTCTTCCCTTTGTGAGTTTGGGTGTTGGAGTCACCCGAAGTAGGTTCCATGAAGTTTGGAGAAAGTTTGGAAGAAAAGGGGGTGTCACTGCCAAAAATGGAATGGCTAAGATGTGGTTCCCTAGGTTGTGTCATAGTGTAGGTGACTACAACATGGAGCTGGTGGTTATGTCATATCACCTTGAGGATCCACTTCCAAATCTGACATGGTTGTGGTGTGGTCTCCATGTTGCATCATAGGGGGGGGGGGGGTCGGGTGAATTTCAAGGCTACTGCCTTTTGAGGGGTAGATGCATCATGGGTCGTGGGATAGGGTGTGGTCTTTTTCTTGGCAGAGGAGGATCTGTGGTGTAGAGCTTAGGGATACATTGTAGCCCCCATGTCAACTTTAATAGGATCCAGTTAGGGATCTCAGAGGGGATTGGAACAAAGGGGGTTACAACATGTCTCTTGGGTTGCGTCGTATAATTCCCTTTGTCGAGGAGGGATGCAGCGTGGTCTATGGGGTTGCACAGTGGTCTCTTTAAAAATGTGTGCCTATAAATACCCCTTAGGCATCTGAACCCCATTCTTTCCCACTTCACTCCCTTGAACCCTAGGTGCCTCCGGGTGGTTTTTAGGATCTTTGAATCCAAATACAATAGGGATTGATCCCAGGACTCCTGTATTTGATCTATAGTAATCCAAGGTATGCTCTACCTCTCTTTTCTAGAGGTTTCCCTATGTTCAATTTTGTTTCCTCCTATTTCCTCTTTCCATGTTATGGATGATTCCCTCCATCATTCTATTGGAGTTTTCTTGGTTGTTTTTTGGCGTGGTTGTGGAGTGGAATCCTTAGAGGGATACAATTTCTTGTGGGATAGGTGATCAGAGATCTGCGATGTTTATCCATTCTCATGTGAAGAATGTTGATGATTTTGAGGTAGAGGGTTCATTGATTATATTTTATTTACGTGCAATCATAAAGTTGTCATGGTTTTATACCTTTGGATGTAAGTAGGAATTAACCTAATAATGATTTAACCAGATCAAAGAATTAAATTGGACATCAATTGCGTGTTTTCATTGTTTTATATCACGATAACGGTTTACCTCTTGTTTTTCTAGATAGTGTGCTAATTATACTATGATTTGTAAGCATGTTGTTATGCTTTTTTATCATATTTAAATTGATGAAATTGGATAAAGAACATAAATCCATAATTAATTAATTGGATTAATGATTAAAGAGACATGTTTAATAATATGATGTTTATTATGATTTGATGATAATCAAATTGATGAAATTATGCATCTTTATTTGGATGTGTCATTCCATGTGTCACTGGAATTGATAAAGAATGTGAAGCGGTTTAATGCTTGTTGATGACAATAATTAATGGAATGTTAAATGGGAATTGGTTTTTCATTTAAAACTTGTTAAAGATGGAAAATGCTAGAGATCATAGTTAATTAATTATAATATATTTTTATAGTTTATACCTTAGGTTTCCCATAGTCAGAACCTTTGAATAATGAAGATGGAATAAAACTGTTTGTTTGATAAAGATAAATATTTCGATTCGTGAGTGATCATTTATTTATAAAGGCTATATTCATTGTGTTAGGGGCCAAGTGAGCTCGTTTGTTTATGAAGGATGAATACCTTGTTTTTAGGGCCTAGTTTCCCTATCGACTATGCTTGTTTGATTGTTTCCTTCTGTGTGCTCTGGATACGATCATTACGATGTGATGTGACTCTGTGATGGATGAGTCTGGGTTAGTTGATGAGATATGGGAGGGAAGGCCCGGATGATGTGGTGGCAATTGACACATGTGATGGAGAGATGTATCAGGATATGCATGTGGATGCCGGGGATGGCATCAGAGGTGATGGAACAGGTTGAATTTGGGCTCACCCATTGTTGTGGTAAAGTCGGATTCTTGTCATGAAGGAATCTATTATATGGACAGATGGCCATGTTTCTTTTTTAATCTATTTTTCTTTCCCCGCTGCTTGAGGCATCTGGATGTGCTTGGTTTCATTTCTCTTATTGGTAGCTTAGGATGGTTTTCCAATGGTATCTAGAATTATGAAATGTTTAATAATGTTTAATAAATGTTTAATCCATAGAGTTAGTGTTGCTGGAATACAAATGAGATGATCTTCCTAGAGGTCACGGACCTCACTCCGATGCTTAATGTATGAAATTTGGGATAGTGTTGTTAATTAATTTTAATTAATTAATTAACATAAAGTGAACTATTAAAAGGAAATAAGTGATTTAATGTAGCTCTTTAAATGCTTGTGTACTTATAGGATATTTAGTCCCTAATAGTGGCAGTCAGGTTTTCGAGAGACGATATATGCAATGGATCCTAGGACTAGGTTATTCCCATAGTATGGTTGTGAGATATATTATATCTTATAAATTTTTTGATTTCATATGCTACCCCACCCATGTTGATTTGGGCTACTAACACCTAGTGGACTCTAGGAGGGTGTTTTCCCTAACATCTCCGTGAGAGGATGGATGGATGATTCCCCCCTCTGGCCCCACTCTCTTCTCTTGGTAGTTATATGTGCCGGTATTCACGGTGGTTAGTTTACCCATATATGTGTGTAGAGGGATGTAATGACTTGTGGTTATTTCACACACATGTATCTTCATATATAGTATCAAAGTGGTTATTATAGGTATGACGGGTATAGGTTGTGATGTCTTGAGGTACCTTACTCGGTGTATAGGCTGTAATGGATTCAGGTATAATACTCTATGTATGATACATGTCATACGAGATGTGGTGGCGCCCAAAAACTACTTGGTTACTATATGGAGATGTGATATGAGATGATGTGATGATGTGATGCATGAGGTGCATGTTGTGATACTTAGCACAAGTGTCTACGCGCTGACTTATTTTGGAGAGAGATGTTTCAAGACGTGCGATGTTGGGGAAGAACGACAAAATAACGGGGAAGCAGTACTGGGGTACCCTTATTGATTTATTACTATAATAAATGATTCCTTGTATGTGTTACTTTGTGAGAGATAGTCATAGTGAGGCTGGGAACTTAGTATACATGTTTAGGTGATGAGTTAGTTTCACTGTTGTTCATTGTGCTTTAGCATGCTTTCTTTACATTTCTCACAAGAGGATCTGAGGGGGATCCTAATGAGTATATTGTTATGCTCACCCCACATATATATAATTTTTTTTAGGTTAACAGGATCAGGTTAGAGATCAGGTTGGATATTACTAGTTCGTGGTTTTACAAGAGCTGTTTGGACTTTGTGTTCACCGCTATCTTTACATTTTTGGTACTTGTAGTTTCTCTTTCAGTTGTTTTACTGTATAAAATTACATGTATATACTTGGGTTTTCTTTTATATATATATATATCAGCAGGTGTTGATCGGTGTTTTGGTCTTATCTATCTCTTTCGAATGTTTCTCTTATAAGGTAATGCTTCTCATCTATTGGTTTATTATACCCTCAATGCTAGTCTCTAACTCAAGGCCTACTGGAAGCGTGACTTGGGTGGTCACCATATCCCTTCTCTCATTATCGGCCCAAGAGGGGTACACTTTGGGGGAGGGGGTCATGACAGTTATGTCTTCGTGGGGCTTGGATGATCGCAGACATGGTGGAGGACCGTGTTGACACTACGGAAGAGAGAATGGAAGAATATGGTTTGGAAGTGACCAAGAATATTTGATGTAAGCCTTGAGAATGGTCTTCAAGTGGGATATTGTTAGGCTTAACCTGTGAAAATAGTTCTCAAGTGGGAGATTGTTATGTTTTTTTCATGAAATTTTTTTTTCTAGTTAAGTGTGGAAACTTTTAAAATGAGACTTTTGGAAGGATACCTAAGGAACCAGATATAGACAATACACCAACACCAAGAAAGACTAGATCTAGGTCGCAATAGTATCAACATCCGGAAGGTAATGTAGGAGGAGATAATACGGATACAATGCAGGTTTTCAGAAGAAGTGGTGGAGCTGGTGTGGCAGCTAATTCTGGATGATGATCCATATAAGATTAAATTAATCTTATGTGAGATTAATCTGAGGCTACATAAGATTACTCTAATGAGGAGGAGGATTTTGGATGCTTTCACAGGTGCGGAAGCTATAAGATACAATTCCATAAGCTTTAATGGGTGTAGGAAAAGCAGGAGGAAAAGATTTGAGAGCTTGCACTATTCACCAGAGATTGAGAGTTTAGTCGGTGAACTGGCGGTACAACTAGTGGTTGCCTTGGTCAAGCAACACATGATCATGAAGATCGAAAGGTAGTGACATCAGTGGAACCAGTTGGATATTATGAAGGCATGCCTATAAATAGGTGGTGTCGATGACTTTTTAATCAAAATATTGAGTGGCGTCGGTTCCCATTAGGGGGACTTCTCCACATAAGTGCTTGCATCCAGAAGGTGTCATAGAAGTGTTCTTGGAAGCTTCTTTTGATTTGGGTAAGGTTCCAAAAGGAGGTCCCCCGTAACTCAGATAGTTGGGTAGGGTTCTGAAAGATAGGGTCACTTGTAACTCAATGTTCTCTCTTGTGTTTTCTCTCTTAAATGAAAGGTTGCAGTGTGTTATCCTATGGACTAAGATTAAGTTTTAAACCATGTTAATTCTATGTGTTATTCTTGTTCAATTTTTTCACGTGCTTTGTTCTATCTTGTTTGTTAGCTTTGGCGGATGATCTTGTTTGAAGACCATAAGTGACCTGAATCGGAGGGGTGGACCAGTGTAGTGATTAAGGTGCAATGTCTTTCTAGTTTTGGACGTTGAGTCTGTAGGGTGTCATGGCAATTCGGACCTTCTGGTGTCCTTGTTCCGCATTAGAGGACTGAAGGTTGGCTCGTTCTGAATTCGCACGTTTCTAAACCAAGCATGTGGGTTTTGGATGGTCGCACAGTTCCCCAACATTCACACACACAACAAAATTTTAACAGTCATCTTTCCTTGATTGTTATGTAGACAAATTTTCATTTATTCTAAAAAATAGAGATAATTGGAAGTGAGAAACATATTTACATTAAAATAATGAAGTTAAGTACAAGTACTTTTAAAATTTGTTATGATTAATTTGAAAACACAAAGAAGTCGTTTGTTTTATTGAATATTTTAATTAAATTATCAACATTTTTTAAAGCATAAGAAATGCCTTTGCAAAGCATGAAAACTTAAATCATCCATGAGGTATATAAGGTTTTGAGAGAAATTTCATATGTACGCCAACCCTTACTTAAGATCAATGTAGGTCTATCATTCCAAAACATTTTTTGTCTACATATGTGAGACAATTTGGGTATCAAATTAAGAATCCAATATCATAGTTCCATTCGATGAAAGATTGTGTATGTTTATCTCTTGCTTTTGGGGTTTGCTGGGAATATTGTAAAGAATGCCCCCAACAAAGCCCAAAAACAAAGGATAAACAAACACAATCTTTCATCGCATGGAACTAAAATCTCAATTCTTTACTCAGCTTAGAAAGAGTTGACACTCATAGTTAGTGACATTTATTTTGCAATAATACCCTTGAACTAATCACCAAACAAGGACATATATTACATACGACATTTCACTATAAAATGTAAAGATTTCTTCATGATCACAATCAATGAAAGACCTCAATGTCACCCAATTTCATATACTCTGTTTACAATTCATGAAAATCAGTTGATAACTAAACATCTACATGGAGGTTGGCCTTTCTCTACCAATGCATGCTAGGACCTGTAGAGAAGTCGTCCATGGTTGTTTGAGGCGTAGGCAACAAGGGTTTTTTCCGGGGGTTTCTGTTGAGGTTCTTTGTTCCTTGGGTTATTTTCCGCCTTTGCGATGAGTTTATTTGGTTTTTCTCTCCTCTAGTTTTGTCCTGTGATGTGTCCAAGTTGTTGATGCTCGATGCTTCAGGATCTGATTGTTATCCCAAAGACATTATGTTGGTGCGATGATGATTTGGAGATTTTATGGTTGTATTAGGCTCCATGTGTGACATAAATGAGATGCTAAGACCGAAAGTGATCACAAGAGGTGTTAATCTTATCTTTGAATACTTCTTTATCACGTGGATGGACATCTTCAAGTCTCTGTTGGTATTGCAGTGATCGGTTCCCTTGACAACTTACGGGTGAGACTACTGGTTTGGAGATGGTTGTTCTTTTAGGTCCCTCATCCGCATTTGGTTGGAACAGCTAGTTTCAACGAATAAAAAAAGGGGCAGTTGGTTTTTTGAATAGATAGATGTTTTTTGTTTTTGATGTTTTGTTCCAAATTGTGTTTCTCAATGTTTTTTATTCTAGTTTTGTTTAGTTTTTCGTTGTGGTGTTTGTGACTGTTCTTCACATAGGGTCACCGGTGCCGAAGTGATTATGTAATTCAAGGTGGGGCATCGACGATGGCGTCAACTTCGATTATGTTGGTGGCGTTTCACAGAAGGTTGTCGGCTGTCCACAAAGAAGTAACGGTGTCAGACATCGATTTGCTGCTATGCGAGAGCCGACAATGTTGGAATTCGACCCGGTGAGCGTAATGTCGGAGTTCTCTGCCGCAGGTTGATAGCATGAATGATTGATATTGACGGGTTGACATGGGTCCAGATGTGTTTTGTTCTGGATTTGTATTTTGGCTGGTGGCCTCCGCCATGACCCTGTTTCTTTTTGAATCTATTAAAAAAGTGTGTTATTAAAAAAAAAACTAAACATCTACACGGATAAATCTATAAAACATGATGATAGTATGCAATCACTTAGATCTAGATGTAATAAATGATAGAGGCCTTTAAGTTTCATTTGTATATTGTAAAACTAGACAAAAAATTTAAATAAAAGGATGTTGATAAAATAGAATTATATAGTCACCCTTCAAACAGATTTACAATGTCAACAAACACAAACAAAAAGTTTATAGTTCAGATTTTTGAATCTTTAAACTTATAAATTTATCAAATTACAATTTAACAGAATATATACAAATAAAATCTAATTATAACGATAATGAACATATCAGATTACTTGTAATCGAACCGAACATTTTTCTGAATACCATCCCGCAAGGATAAGGATCCAGAGACGGGAGGGTGTTAGAGATAGGGGATGACGATAATCTTGAATCACGGACACACACGGGAGGGGAAAGACGGAATCTCAAACATTCTTCTATTGACGTCAAGAGGCTCTGATGAATTGGAGGACAGGTAGAGGAGATCAAAGAGAATAACTTCGGCAAAGAGGTACAGGAAAGGCATGGTGTCAGAATGAAAAGATCGAGTAATATTAGGAATTTATTATTAAAATTTTCACATCATTTATTATAAAATCAATGCCGGTTGTATGAATAACCGACATTTTCAATGTTTTTTATACCTGACGTAAAAACTATTCACGATTCAATATATCCCATCGGTCATCAATTAACATAAAAATATATATATATTGCAGAATCCATTGCGAGTCTAGTACGATCAGATCTCATAATGATAATAATAATCCAATCAAATAAACATGGCAGCAGTTCTAAAAAACTAAAAAACTTTGATGATTGAGAAGTACATCCAAACAAACATAAACGAGCATATATAAAATCACTTACCATAGTCACACTACTTCGCAAAAGCAAATGTCAGCAATAAGGTGATAGGGGCTGCTGCGTATTTTACATATATATACATACATGTATCCATTAGGCATCAACTACACAATGTTAGCCACTCAGAATATGTCTGTTGCATGAACAAGAACCCCTTCATCTTCCCACTGCCCATCCTTGGCCTCGGGATCTCTGTCAATTAATTGGAGAGGGGCATCTAATGGCGGCGGGTTCTGCATGCAAATGAAGAAGTGGTACTGTTGAGAGGAAAATCAGGCTTACAGAATGCAAGGGATAAAGCAGTGCTACCATTAAAACCACCTCTGACCTAAGAATGAATTGCATACTGTTTTGACCCATTTTACTACCATGTAACGTGCATAAAAAAACTTTCCCGTGCTCTTTTTTAAAGGAAAGTCTCAAAAACAAAATAAAACAAGGTATGACAACGGTCGAAATACCTTTGTTTTGAGTTTTAATTACAAATTGGTTTTACCTAGAACTATTATAAGAAGCCTCTCTCCCTCCCTCATTGTTGCTCACTCCCTCTCCATAAAGGTCCTTGACGGGCCATGAGGTTTGTTGGAGTCTATATCCCACATCGGACTTGTGGTCCGATGTGGTCCTTTTCATTCATTACAAAAGAATGTCTCCGCCTCACTTTGAGGGAATGAGGCAACGGGGTTTTTCAACCTACATGGTATCAGAGGGAACCTAATCCTGAACCCTCCCTCCCATCTATTAATTTTTCCTTCCGGTCTAGGGTTTACTGAAGTTTCTCCCGGTTGGGGGGCGACGGCCTCCATGACCAGCGAGCCATAGGTATTCTCCGTCGCCCCCCTGCCGCATCTCCGGCGGATCTCCCCCTGCTGGCGCCTGCATCCCGTGGTGCACTCCCTTCTCCCGGCGATCTTCCCCCTGTCGGCGATCTTCCCCTGCCGGCGGATCTCCCCCCCGGCGGTTCTCTGCTTCGGCCTCCCGTCGCGGATCCCTCCCGTCGTGGTTCTCTGCTTTGGCCTCCCGTTGCGGATCCCAGCCGTCGCGACTCCAGGCTCGCCTCCCTCCCTGGTGCGCTCGACGGCGGACGACATCCTCCTCTAGCGGCGGTTCTCCCCGACGGCGCTCCTCCCGCAGCAGCATAGTTCCCGGCTCCAGCGGCGCCCGCCTCCTCCGACTTTCACCGGCAACCCGCCTCCGACGGCCTCCATGACCAGGGAAGAAGGTCCTCCGCCGTCGCCCCCCCCCCTCTGCCACATCTCACTCCCGGCGGGTCTCCCCCCTGTCCGGCTCCCCGGTGCGCCTTCCCTCACGGCGCCCGCTCCTCCTGCGCGCAAGCCCCCGCCGCGGCTCCAGTTCCCGACGACATTTCCGACTGGCCGCCTGCGGCTTTCCCCGGCGGCCCTCCTCCCGTCGCGATCCCGGCGGTTCTCCCCCCTGCCCTACGACGTCGGCCTCCTGCCCCGTTCCTGCGCAACAGATTTGCAACGCCGACGCGACTCCCGGTTGCGCGCACTGGCGTCAACCCGGGAGCGACCCTCCGTCGCAGCTCCTCCCGCCTCCTCAACTTCTCCCGCCTTGCCCCGGCGCCCTCACCCATCGCCAGCCCCGGCTCCCGGCCCCCGGCTCTAGGCGCGACTCCCGGCGACTCCTCCCGCCGGCCAGGCGACTCCTCCCTGCTGCGCGCGCCGGCCCCGATATCCCGCGCGTCTCCCGTCAGCTTGGCCTCATCCCACCGCGCGGCTCCCGCATCTCCCGCTACGCACCGCACTCCTCAACGGCACCCGCCTTCCCCGGCGGCCGTTCCGGCTCCTGCAACAGCCGACAACAACTCCCGCTTCTCCAGGCGAGGGATACGGTCGGCTCCGCCTCTCCCGCAACGGCGCCGCCAGATCCCGCAACGGCGCCGCCAGATCCCGCAACAATTCTGCGGAATCCCCGTCTCCCGTCGCCGGCCCCGCAAGTGCGGTTTTCCCGGTGCTAGTTTGGATTTCTCGGCATTTCATCGACCGGCCCCACTAGTGCGGCATTCCTGGCGTTCCGTCAACCGGTCGGTCTGAGTGGTCATCTGCTGCGCCCGCAACATCATCCATCCATCATCCTGCGGGGGAGCTTCGATCGTGAGGGGGAGCAGCAACTTTTGCAGCCTTCTTTTTATTTCGTCATGTATTTGTCATCAAGCTGGGCATGTCCAGCTTGAGGGGGAGTGTTAGTGTCTGTTTTGTTGCTTTCTTTTCATTATGTGTCCAAGCTAGGTACACCTAGCTTGAGGGAGAGTGTTGGAGTCTGTATCCCACATCGGACTTGTGGTCCGATGTGGTCATTTTCATTCATTATAAAAGAATGCATCCGCCTCACTTTGAGGGAAGGAGGCAAGGGGGTTTCTCAACCTACAAGGTCCAACCCGCATTTATAGATAAGAGTGCTTGACGGGCCAAGAGCCCAGTGGCCATGAGGTCCAGCCCACATTTATAGGGCAGACTGGATCACCCAAAAAAAGACCCAAATGGACTTAAAACGGACCAGGGAGAAAATCCAGAGCGTAGTGGACTGACACACACGGTCCGGACCAAAGGGCAATAATATTTGTTTTTCTTTTATATTTTAATGCTATTTTAATTTAATATAATATTTTTTATGCCAAACATATATACAAGTGATGAATATATAACATTTATGTGTCAACTGTTGATTTACATGCTTTTGATTTACAATTAAAACTAGTTGTTTAGTTTGCATGCATTTATAATCTTGCCATGCAAAATGCTTTACATTTATTTTGTATCCTCATTCATTTATGCAGCTCGGCTTTGCTTACTTCTGGGTTGGCTGTTTTATTTGGGTTGCTGCTGGGCTTTGCACTGTTGGCCGGATTCTATTATCTCACCCCAGGACTTAACTTGAGCCGTTCATAATTTAGATCGGGCGCCTCTAGATCTGGCATTTTGTGTTTCATCCGCCGTCAATCCACAACCTTTGCTGCCCGGCCATTCGCTGGCCTCCATGTGTGCATCCCGAGTTGCACTTGGATCAAGCGTGCGCTGCCTTGTTCGATCTGGACCGTCCACCTGTGCTGCGGGGCATCCACGGGTTGTTACATTGGCTCCTCGAGCCTTGTTCTGCCATCATTACGCGCAGAGCCCCTTCGTTCTCAGAAATTTCATTCAGTTCCCCATTCCACATTCCTGCGTCCAAAGAAAAAGAGAGCAAGAGACTGCTCCGCTGAAGCTTGAGCTTTGGAGCATCGCCATCCTCAGGGGATCGCTGCACCGCTGCCTCGCCATCATAGTGCATAGCCAACCCCAATCAACGAGTCCAATGGAGATTCGTCGCTCACACCTTGCAAGGAGCACTCTGTTTGCTTCTTCCACAATGAACCGTAGATCCTTGAAGCCTGAAGCAGAACCACTCGAGAGCTACTGCCAAACGGAAGAACCATTCGGTGGTAAGGCCGACCGGTCTGTAAGTATTCTGTTGCGAAATCGTCGGGAGTCGCAATGATAGAAACGAGAAACGAAATAAGAATGCAGAAAGAAAATAGACACGGGACACACAAATTTACGTGGCTCGGGAATAACCCTACGTTCACGGAGAGCCAGAATATTCACTATATCGGGAGCACAAATACAGAGTTTTTTTGCAGTAGTAACCCTAGCCCGAAAATGGGCTATAAAATGGAGAAGACGATCACTGTTCCGAAAAGTAAGTATGCGTCGCTACAATGAACGGCGACCACCTTTGTCAAAAGTGCTACAGTACTATTGACTCCGAAGTCCGCACTGCTACAGTGTCTGTCGGTGTCGGTCGGTCAGTTCCGCTATAGTGGTTAGAGATGCTACAGTTCCGAAAAAATTGGGTCAGGGGCCTTCGGCCCCCAGACCCCCGGAGCAGGGGCGCGTTGCCCCATGCAACCCCCAATAAGCTCACCATGGAGCTCGACCCGCGACAGTTGCGGACCACAAGCATTCGGCCCAACCGGATCAAGCTACACCAATCCAATATATTCTTGCTTTCTTCTGCTTCAATTCTTGTATGTTCTCAGTGCTTCGTTTTGTCTCCATTTCTTGTTTCGTTGTTTTGTACTAGTTGTTCTTGTTGGATTGGTGTAGCCAGATCCAATTGGGCCGAATGCTGGTGGCCCGTACTGCTCACCAGCCCGCAACTTTAGCAGTGAGTTCGTTGGGGGTTGCAGGAGGTAACACGCCCCTACTCCGAAGGCCCCCGACCCAAATTTTGGGTCACTGTAGTATCTCTGACCACTGTAGCAGAGTTGACCGGCCGACACCGACACACACTGTAGCGACGCGGACTTCCAGCCGCCATTCACTGTAGTTTCTTGGACTTCTAGTCGGCAGTCACTATAGCACTTTTGACTTGGGTGACCGCCTTTCAATGTAGCGATGCGTACTTTTCTGACGACCGGTGAAATAGTGTTTCGTCCTCTACATTAGCCCATTTTCGGGCTAGGGTTTCAGTGTGTGTGCAAAAAACTCCTGTAAATTGTGCTCCCGGATTTTTCAATAGTGAAGTTTTCAATAGTGAAGTTATTCCGTGGACGTAGTGATTTTTCCCGAACCACATAAATCCTTGTATTCTTGTTCCTTTTTTTCCCTTTTACTCTTCTCCGAATCGTTGTTTTGTCGTTGTGACTCCCGACGTTTCCTCATCAGTTCTTTGTTTGAGCTTAATAAAACGCGTGATTGGATAGTGTTCTTATCGCGCACGTGGGACCAAACTGATCCGAAGCACGTTAAATCTTATGTTCACCTGTTTACTGTTTTTCTTTCTTTTCTATCTCGTGTTTCACAAATCACCCACTGTTGTTTCTGTCTTTGGCCATTTCGTTTCTCAAATCTGATTTCTTAGATTTAAGAAGAAACCATTAGCGTATTCAATGAACTTTGGTCATTGCATGACGGCATCCGCTTAAAATTATCCTCAACAATTGGTATCACATCTTTTTAAGTATGAAATTGATAAGCTTGATGATGAAAACAACTTCAATTTTTAGAGAATCATGATGTGCGCCCTCCTGATCCAACAAGGGCTTCTCGATATTCTTCATGGACCTAAGAAACCTATTGTTAGTCAGTCCACTGATTGACAGACTATAACCACCTATGTTGACATCCCCACTGTTGTGTTACCAAAAGCTCATAGTTCAATTTTGTTATCTTTGGGTGATAAAATCTTGCGCGAGGTTGCTTATAAAACTTCCGCTACTGGTATTTGGTCTAAATTAGAAAAACTGTATATGACTACTCTTGTTGGTTGTCTACATAAGAAACATAGGCTGTTTACTTTCAAAATGCGTCCTGGAACTCCAATCCAAACACATCTTGATGAACACATGAAAACTGATAAGCTCCAACCAAAAGCTATCAAGTGTATTATCATAGGTTATCCAGAGGGGGTGAAGGGTTATAAACTTTAAGTTGATAAACATAGCTTTCAGAAGTGCATAATTAGTCGGGATGTGTTTCAGGAATCGGTTACTCCCAAGCCGAAGCCTCCTACTGATAACAGTGGAGAAAAACCCCAAAGTAAGGATGTTGAAGTTGAACCAGCAGTTTAAACCGAGTCTCCTGATAAGGCTGTTCCACCTGATCCTCAACTCGAGGCCCATCTGAGTCTGAGTCTAGCACTGGGTCAGACAATGAATCATCTAATGATTTACCAGCTCACTAGAGATCATATCAGGAGGGTCATTAGACCTCTATCTTGGTTCATCCATGCCGATATAGCCGCTTTTTCTCACCATGTTGCCCAGGATCTGAGTGTTGAGGATCCCAGACCTATAAGCTGATTGTTAATGGCCGCAGTTCCAAGCATTGGATCGCTGCCATTAATGATGAAATGAGATCCTTGAAAAAGAATTACACTTGGTCTAATGTTAATAGGTCGCCTGGTGCTAAATTCATCGTGTAAATGGATTATCCAAAGAAACGAAGATAATACAGGAGAAAATAAAATCAAATATAAGGCTAGATTGGTAGTAAAGGTTTCCTTCAATGAGAAGGTGTTGATTATTCTGAGATCTTCTCTCCAGTAGTTACACACTCATCAATTCGCTTACTGCTGACCTTTGCTGCTTACCATGATCTTCATATTGAACAACTTGATGTTAAAATTACTTTCTTACATGGTGATCTTGATGAGAAATTGTACATGAAGCCTCCTGATGGTTTTGCTAATGAATTCAAACCAAACCAAATTGTTTACTCGATAAATCTTTATATGATTTGAAACAAACCTCACATCAATGGTATAAAAAATTTGATTCATCCATGTTGCAAAACAATTTCAATATGAGTAATGCATGTGTTTGTTTCAAATTTGTAAAGAACAGCATGTTTTACATTTCTATATGTTGATATGTTACTTATCTGTCATGACATGTGTAAATGGGTGAATTCTCCTCCCCTCAATGTGAGGTGAGGATATTCTTTTATAGATTAGGAAACAAATATACAAGGCGGGTAAGTCCGATGTGGGACTCACCCATTTACACTTAAATGGGTTCCAACACTCCCCCTCAAGCTGGACATGCCCAGATTGGATAGAGTCCCACAAAAAGAATAACAAGACAATCTCAAACTCCCCCTCAAGCTGGGCCATGGAGGCTGTGAACACCCAGCCTGGAAGTGAGAGACTCAAGACGAGCTCCGGGAAGACCTTTGGTGAAGAGATCAGCAAGCTGATCGGCCGTCGGGATATGGCCGAAACCGATATGGTGCTGCTCCAGATGGTGGCGGAGAAAGTGACAGTCCACCTTGATATGCTTCGTCCGTTCATGGAAGACGGGATTCGAGGCAATCTTCGTGGCGGCCTGATTGTCACACCAGATATGAGCAGGAGTCGATGCCGGGAAACCGAGCTCCTAGAGAAGATGACGAAGCCAGAGGATCTAAGTAGTGACAGTGGCCATGGCTCGATACTCGGCCTCGACACTAGAACGGGAGACCACAGTCTGCTTCTTGCTGCGCCAAGAGATGAGATTACCGGCGAAGAATACGGCGAATCCCGAAGTAGACTTGCGGGTAGCGAGGCAACTGGCATAGTCCGCATCACAAAAAGCCTCAATATCCATGTGAGCATGATGTGAGTACCGAAGGCCGCGTGCAGGGTCTTTCTTGATGTACTTGGCAATGCGGAGGACAGCATCCCACTGAGAGCAGGTGGGATGCTCTATGAACTGGCTGACTTTGCCAACGGCACAGGCAATGTCGGGACGCGTCATGGTGAGGTAGTTGAGTTTACCAACCAAGCGCCGATAGCTCTCAGGATGAGGAAAGAGTTCCGAGTCGGAATGAAGGGAGCGTTCCCCAGGCTCAAGGGGAGTGTCAACTGTGGTGGCGGTGCTCAACCCGGCATCCTGCAATATATCAAGAGCATACTTGCGCTGGCAGAGAGAGATAGTGTCCGCAGTTCGGGAGACCTCGATGCCAAGAAAGTACGTGAGGGGACCAAGATCCTTGGTGTGAAAGTGCTGGTGAAGATGCGTCTTGAGGCTGGCGATGCCTCTGGAGTCGCTCCCTGTGATGATGATGTCATCAACATAAACTACAAGCAAGATACAGCCGTGTGCCGTCGTACGGAAGAAGACGGTGTGATCTTTCATACTTCGAGAGAGGCCAAAGGCGGTGACGACAGTGCTGAAGCGGCCAAACCAGGCGCGAGAAGACTGTTTGAGGCCGTAGAGGGAGCGACGGAGACGGCAGACATGGGAGGCGGCACCAGAGGCAGAGAAACCAGGGGGCTGCTGTAGGTAGACCTCCTCGTCAAGAAAGCCATGGAGAAAAGCATTCTTAATGTCGAGTTGATGAAGTGGCCAGTGATGATGAGCAGCCAGAGAGATGAAGAGGCGGACCGAGGCCATCTTGGCGACTGGAGAGAAGGTCTCAAAGTAGTCGACGCCATATGTCTGAGCAAATCCCTTGGCGACAAGCCGGGCTTTGAGGCGGCAGAGAGAGCCATCGGGATTGAGACGGATCGTGAAGATCCATTTACAGCCGACCGCCTGTTTGTTTGCCGGAAGGGGAACAAGATCCCAAGTACGGTTGGCATCCAGAGCCTGCAATTCATCTCTCATTGCGGCTAGCCACCCGGGGTGAGACTTGGCTTCACCGACCGTTCGAGGAAGCGACACGGTCTCCAGAGCTGACAATCCCCTGTAAGAAGATACAAAGAGAGGAGTATTCTGACACGAGCGAGTACCTTTCCGGAGCGCAATCGGCACATCCGCGGGAGCTGTGTCAGGAACATCAGGCGAAGCGGGAACAATGGTGTCCTCGGCCGGGACGGGAGGTACAGTGGAAGGACGACGAGAGTAGGTCTGTCCAAAGAGATGATCGGTCGGAGGAGACACCAGAGGCGGGTGAACCATGAGCGGAAGGCAGTCATCGATGGTAGTGTCAGGAGAAGGAGAAGGGAGAGTGAAAGGAGAGCTCTCGACAAACGAAACGTCGGCAGAGGTGATATACCGGCGGAGGTCTGGAGAGAAGCATCGGTACCCGCGCTGAGTGCGAGAATACCCGAGAAAAATACAGCGAAGGGATTTAGGTGATAGTTTGGAGAGATTTGGGCGAGTGTCCCGGACATAACAGAGACATCCGAAGATACGGAGTGGAAGGGAGTGAGGAGGGAGAGAGGGAAACAGGGTATGAAAAGGAGTCTCCCCCTGAAGGATGGAGGAGGGAAGACGATTGAGAAGGTAAGTAGCAGTGAGGATGGCATCCCCCCAGAAAAGAAGAGGTACCTGGCGGTGGAAGAGGAGGGCACGAGCGGTTTCCAAGATATGTCGGTGTTTCCGCTCGGCCACCCCATTTTGTTGAGGGGTATCAGGACAGGAGGTCTGATGGATGATGTCGTGGGCCCTCATAAACTGCTGAAAATGAGTGGATAAGTATTCTCGCCCATTGTCAGATCGGAGACATTTCACAGGGAGAGAAAACTGTGTCTGGATTTCCTGAAAAAATGTCTAAAAGGTTGAGAGAACCTCTGTTCGATCTCGAAGAAGGTAAAGCCAGGTCATGCGGGAGTAATCATCAATAAAGGTGATATAATAACTGTACCCGGACTGGCTAGGAACCCTGCAAGGCCCCCATACATCGGAATGAACAAGAGCGAAAGGAGTCGCTGCACGGGGTTCCGGGCGAGGAGCATACGTCGTCCGATGATGTTTGGCAAACTTGCAGGATTCACAATGGAAGGAGAGGTGAGAACTGAATTGGGGGCAAAGTTTATGGAGGGTGGAAGGTGGTGGATGGCCAAGGCGGTAATGGAGGTCAAGGGCTCGGGCTGTGGTGGATGAGCAAGCAAGGGATGAAGGGGTATCAAACAGGTAAACCCCATCCCGAAGACAACCTCGACCAATTTCCCGATTCGTCTTCCGCTCCTGAAAAACAACACCAGATGAGCTAAAAGTAGCAACACAATTCAAATCTGTGGTGAGTTTGCTGACAGAGATAAGATTAAAGGGACTTTGAGGAACATGAGCGACCGACGTCAGGGGAAGAGACGGGGTCAAGGAACATGTGCCATATCCGGTAATAGGGATTGTTGAGCCATTAGCAACAGTAATGGCAGAGGCACCGGTGTACGGATGATAGGTAGTGAACATACCAAAGTCTCCTGTGAGATGTTCTGACGCACCGGAGTCAAACATCCAAGCTGTCTGTCGATGAGAAACACAGGCGGTGGAGGTACCAGTCTGAGCAAGTGGGGCGAGAGAAGAAGATGGTGGCGCAGTCGCTCGATAAGATTGTACCAAAGCAATCTCCTCCGGCGAGAGTGTTGTCCTGTAACGGGTACTGGATAAAGGAGGACCGCGGCGCGGTAGAGCCGATGATGGAGGATGGGAGAGCTGCTCGGCTGAGTGCATAGGTGCTCGGGAAGGCCGACAATGGAAGTGAGGGTGCGGCCCTGCCGGAATGCTGTCGTCCGGAGGTGATGCCGGAGGGCCGCGGGCGGACACGCCCGCCATTAACGCAGGTGGCTGGGAGCCGCGAGCGTGCGGGAGCAGCGGGAGGCGCCGGAGGCGCTCGAGCAGCGGGAGGCGCCAGGAGCAGCGGGAGGCCGTCGGGGCTTGGACGCCGACGGGAAGAACCGCGGAGGGCCGCGTCGGGAGAAAGGCCGACGGGAGGGAGGCGGAGCCGGGAAGCCGCAACAGGAGGCGGGGCCGGAAGTCCGCCGTGAGTCGCGCAGGAGGAGCGATGGAGGGCTGCGCGACCGGGAGCCGGTAGGGAAGAGGGCGCGGGCGCCGGGCGAAGGCTTGCTGGGACGAAAGCGCACCGCGGGAGGACGACGGACGTCGGGCACCGGGCGAAGGCCCGCTGGGCGAGGTGCCGCGCCTGGAGGGAGGCCCGCCGGGAGGAGAATTGCGCCGGCAGGGGGCTAGGGCGCGGGCGAGGGCGAGGGAGCCGCGCGGGCGTGGGCGCGGGGGCCGACTGGGCGAGGGAGCCGCGAGGGCGAGGGAGCCGCGAGGGCTAGGGCGCACCGCGGGAAAACGGGGGACGCTGGGGCCGGGAGCCGCGCCGCCGTGGAAGGGCGCCGGGAGGGGTGCCGCGTCTGGAAGGAGGCCCGCCGGGAGGTGGAGGCGCACCGAGAGGGAGGACCGCCGTGAGCAGAGGGGCGCCGGGAGGTGGAGGCGCACCAGGAGGGAGGACCGCCGTGAGCAGAGGGGCGCCGGGAGGGAGGGTCTGCCGGGAGGAGGAGCTTCGCGGGTGAGGGCGTCGGGAGCCGCGGGGAGGGAGCGCCGTCGGGGAGCGAGAGGGCCACCGGGGAGAGGGCCGCCGGGGAGAGGGCTGCCGGGGAGAGAGCAGGCCGGAGAGGAGCTGGGCAAGAGGGCTGCGCCTGGATAGGAGGGGGGGGGGCCTGCCGGGAAAGGCTAGGGCAGCAGGGAGAGAGGCGGGGCCGGGAGGATTCCGGGAATCCGCAGGGGAGGGAGGGTTCGGGATAAAAATCCCTTTGATACCATGTAAATGGGTGAATTCCCCTCCCCTCAATGTGAGGTGAGGATATTCTTTTATAGATTAGGAAACCAATATACAAGGCGGGTAAGTCCGATGTGGGACTCACCCATTTACACTTAAATGGGTTCCAACAACATGAAATTGATTACCAATAAAAATTCTCAATTGAAAACAACTTTTGAAATGAAGGATCTTGGTAGTGCTAAAAAGATTTTATATAAGTAAATAATAAGGGATTGTAAAAACAAGCTTCTTTACTTGTCTCAGTACTCATATGTTGTTGGTGTGAATTTTATTCATTGGTATTGCAAATTAATTTCACATTCTATGCGTTGAATTGATTTAATTTTGACATGATATTAATTGCATTTTATTTTGTGAATTAAATGTTGTATATTATTTTATGTTTTCCCACTTGGGCTTCCTCTTGTTGGGCTGCGCCTGGGCCGTACTGATGGCCCCTTCCCATTTGCCTCATCTGCGCCTGCCCCAGTGAGTTTTAGGCGCGATTTGTGCCTTGTTGTACTTATCAATCACAAAGCTCTGTGTGCCCTGGTTTGCTCTTCAGCGGATGATGGAAGGACGATGATCATGCCATCGATTTCATGCACATGAAGCCCGAAGGATCCGCTGCATTCAAGAAGTGGTCAAACCATGGTAAGGTGGTTCGACTGGGCATGCTTCTTTTCTTTTTCGGCTTCCTTGTATATTGCTTCTGGTTTGTTGTTTGTTGTGTGTGTTGAGTGTGTTCATCCAATTGGGAGTAAATGTCACCTCCTCGAGCACAGTTTGATCACCGGTTCTTGGTCATACCAAGAACTCCAGCTCGGATAGCTTCTCTGGCGTCTTTCTCGTTCTTGTATATGTTGTAATCCTTTATTTGGCATAGTGGAACCTTGATGCCCCTGCCCCGTGCACGTTGGCCAATTGGCCAAAGCACGTTGTAGATGGGTGAATTCCCCTTACCTCAATGTGAGGTGGGGATCCTCTTTTATAGAGAAGTAAAACTAATTACATGGTGTTTAAGTCCAATGTGGGACTCAGAATAGAAATACCCATTTAACCTTAAATGGGGTCCAACACTCCCGCGCCGCTCCTGCCCAGCCGCGCCGCTCCTGCCCAGAACCCGCGCCCCAACACCCGCGCCGCTCCTGCCCAGCCGCACCATCCTGAGCGCGACCCACTGTCGCTGCTCCCTCCGGCAGCATCTCCGGGCCGCTTCCCTTCCACCACCCGACTCCCGGTGAACGGGTCCAGCGCCCGCCCTCCATGGACGCGTCCTCCGTTCTACCGTCCCTAATCACGGCCTCCTCCCGGCTTGTCGATGACCGGCTGGATGCCACTAATTTCTCCGTCTGGCGGAAGACGGTCTTGATGTTCCTCCGCGGCATGGGACTTCATTCTCATCTTGAGAAACCCCCGCCTGAACTCACTGACCCTAAGTTCGACTCTTGGTAGCTGGCGGACCTGGGCGTGCCGGGGGCCGGAAGCCAGGGCCGGGAGCAACGCCGGGAAGGGAGCCGCTGGGAGAGGGCGAGGGTGCGTTGCCGGGGCGAGGCCGAGGGCGAGACGCCTGGGCGGGGCGCCGAGGGCTGGGCACTGGGGCGAGTCGCCGAGGGCGGCGCGCGAGGGCGCGGCGCCGGGGCGAGGCGCTGAGGGCGGAGCGTCGGGGCGAGTCGCCGAGGGCGGGGCGCGAGGGCGCGACGCCGAGGCGAGGCGCTGAGGGCGGAGCGCCGGGGCGAGTCGCCGAGGGCGAGGCGGCCGGGTGGGGCTCCGGGGTGAGTCGCCGAGGGCGAGGCTCCAGGGTGAGTCGCCGAGGGCGAGGCGTCCACCGGGATGCCGAGGGCGAGGCGCGAGGGCGGCCGGGGCGAGTCGCGGAGGGCGGAGCGCCGGGGCGAAGCGCCGGCGTGGAGAGCGCGCGCCTGGCAGGAGGGAGACGCGGGGAGGCGAGACGCAGGGGAGGCGAGAGTCGCGGCAGGCAGGAGGGCCGCCGGGAGGAGGGAGGGCAGCCGGGAGCCGCGGTAGGCAGGAGGGCCGCCGGGAGGATGGAGGGCAGCCGGGAGGGAGGGCCAGAGAGACGCCGGGAAAGGGCAGGCCGGAGAGGCGCCGGGAAGGGCTAGGGCAGCAGGGAGAGAGGCGGGGCCGGGAGGACGCCGGGAAGCCGCAGAGGAGGGAGGGTTCGGGATAAAAATCTCTCTGATACCATGTAGATGGGTGAATTCCCCTTACCTCAATGTGAGGTGGGGATCCTCTTTTATAAAGAAGTAAAACTAATTACATGGTGTTTAAGTCCAATGTGGGACTCAGAATAGAAATACCCATTTAACCTTAAATGGGGTCCAACACACGTAAATTCCTGGTGTTGTTTTGAACTTTCTTTACTGCTTTATGTCGACTAATGTTGCTGATAGTCTCACTTTTGTTTGATTGATTTTGTGCTGCGGCTTCTTGTTTGCCTGAGATCTGTATATCAATCTGTTTGTTGTTTGTGTGAAGCGTGTAAAACCAGTTGTTAGCTGTTGTAAACGTTTAAAGATGAATCTGGGATTTTGTATTCTCATTCTTTTGATTCTGGTTCAATGGAATCTGGTTGATTGCTTTCGGTGTTGAGAATTCATTGATTGTTTTGTGTTGTTCATGCATTGTTGTCACTGCGCATTTGACTCAGAATTGTTAACGTGTTTTGCTTGGAATTTTGTGAACCAAAATCAAATTCATACAACTCCTTGGGCTGTTGAATAGGGACCGCCCCACAACTCAACGCCAAACAGTTAAGGTTCTTAAAGGTACTTGTTTGACTCTTTGAAACCTGTTAGTGTTCCATCTATCCAGGATTTTAAGTCGTCTTTGTCTCAATCTCCTACCGCCATTGATGGCATTGATTATATAAGTAGAATAACTTATGTCGATGTTCTTAGCAATATCATGTATGCCATGATTTCTACTAAACCGGATGTCACCTTCTCTATTTGTACTCTGAGCAGGTTTATGAGCAATCTAGGTAAGCCATATTGGCATGCCCTTAAATGGTTAGTGAGGTATGCCTCTTCTATACTTCATTGTCAATCTGCTATGGTAGAAATGTGAATTCTAGTGAACTTGTGGGTGGTTATGTGGATTATGGCTATATTGGCAATGTTGCCACTAGAAAGTCCCTCACTGGCTACATTTTTACTATCTATGGGGGACCTATATCCTGGAAATGTAATATACAATTAGCTATGGCTTTCTCAATCACTGAAGCTCGATATATTGCATTAATCGAATCTATTAGAGAGGCAGTATGGCATAAAGGATTGCTTATTGAACTGTCTTTATGTAATTTGGGTATTACATTTTGTCAAAGTCATTAAATCTGGAACAGTGTTGTGCCCCGAGACGCCCTGAGAGAAGAGGGGTGAATCAGTGGTGTTTGGATGAGGAGAGAGAAGAGTGAAAGGAGAGCTCTCAACAAACACATATGCAAATATGATATATCGTCGTAAGTTGGGAGAGAAGCACCGGTAGCCGCGCTGAGTGCGGAAATATCCGAGGAATATGCAACAGAGAGATTTGGGAGAAAGTTTGGATAGGTTGGGACGGGTGTCCTGAACATAACACAAACACCCAAACACGCAAAGGGGAAGGGAGTAAGGAGGGAGAGAGAAGAACAGAGTCCGAAAAAGAGTCTCCCCCTGAAGTATAGAAGAAGGGAGTCAGTTTAGAAGGTAGGTAGCAATCAAGATGGCATCAGACCAAAAAAGGAGATGCACTTTCATGTGGAAGAGAAGAGCACGAGCAGTCTCCAGAATATGACGATGTTTCCGCTCGGTCACTCCATTCTGCTGAGTTGTGTCGGGGCAAGAAGTCTGGTGAATGATGCATTTATTCTTGAGAAACTGCTGAAAAGAGGTGGACAAATATTCTCGTCCATTATCGGAGCGAAGACATTTAAAGGATGTGGAGAATTGAGTATGAATTTCATTATAAAATGTTTCGAAAAGTAGAAAAAACTTTAGATCGATCACAAAGAAGGTCTGTCATGCGCGAGTAGTCATCAATAAAGGATATATAATAACTGTACCCAAACTGGCTAAGAACCCTGCAAGGACCCCATACATCGAAATGAACAAGGTCAGAAGAATTCGCTGCACGTGGTTCCAGTCGAGGAACATATGTCACCCGATGATGTTTCACAAGCTGACAGGATTCACAATGGAAGGAGATGTGAGAACTGAATTGGGGGCAAAGCTTATGTAGGATGAAAGTCGGTGGATGACCAAGGCGAGATTGGATGTCAAGGGCACGGGCTGAAGTGGATGAGCAAGCAATAGATGGTGGGGGTATCGAACATATAAACCCCGTTCTGAAGAGAACCTCAACCAAGTTCTCGATTCATCGTTCGCTCCTGAAAAACTACACCAGATGATGTAAAAGTAGCAACAAAATTTAAGTTTGTGGTGAGTTTGCTGACTGAGATCAGATTAAATGGACTTTGAGGAACATGAGCGATCGAAACCAGGTGAACAGATGGGGTCAAGGGGCAGGTGTCAAAGCCGGTAATGGGAATTGTTGAGCCATTAGCAACAGTAATTGTAGAGGCACCTGTGTACGAATGATAGGTAGTAAACATACTGAAGTCCCCTATGAGATGTTCCGACGCACCAGAGTCAAGCATCCAAGCTGTTGGTCGATGAGAAACATAGGCGATAGAGCTGTCAGTTTAAGCAATGAGAGCTGGAGAAAAGGATGGTGGCACAACAGCCCGGTAAGAGTGTATCAAAGCAATCTCCTCCGTCGAGAGCGCCGCCCTGTAACGAGTACTAGATGAAGGGGGATCGTCGTGCGGTAGAGCCGATGACAGTACATGGGACGGCGGCTCAGGCAGGCGCACAGATGCACGAATGAAGCGTGAGGTTGCTGTGTGGGAAGGCCGACAATGGAGGTGAGTGGGCTGCCTTGCAGGAAAGCTGGCGGCCGAAGGTGGTGTCGGTGGGCCGCAGGCGGACAAGCAAACTATTGAGGTGGCGGTGGGGAGTCCAGGAAGCCTCGGGAGAGGGATGCCACATGGGAGGGGTTCGACCAAGAAAGGCGTGTCGGCGGTGGGTTGTCTTAGCGTGTTGATCGGAGCGACTGGATGAGTGCGCACCGGTGTGGAAGAGCGGTGCAGCCGATGGTCGACTGGTGTGGCCAATCGTCGGGAGGGCAGCGGGATGTCGGGACTGGGATATCGTCGGGAGGCGTCGTGGGAGGGCAACGGGAGGCTCGTCTGGCAGCGGGGCCGGGAGATGGCCGGGGTGGGCCCCGAGAGCTGGGAGCCACGTCTGGAAGCGGGGTCGGGAAGTGCCGTGGGAGCTGCGTCGGGCGGGAGCCAGGAGGGGAGCCGCGTAGGGCGGGAGACGCGAGTCGCAGCGAAAAGCGGGATGGGAGGAGCGCCCAGGAGATCCGCAGGAGTCGGGAGACTGGGAGTCCGCAGGGGGCAGGCTGGAATCGTCGTGAAGGAGGAGGTGCGTCGAGATGCCGCGGGAGGAGGCGGGCTGGGAGTCGTGCGAGGAGGCCGCGGGAGGGCTGGGTCGGAGGTGCGCGGGCGGTAGGGAGCCGTTGGGAGCGCACAGAGGAGGAGGCGGGGTCGGACAACATCGGGATGCCGCAGGGAGGGCGAGGCGGACAGAGTCGGGAGTCCACCGGAAGAAAAAAAAATTAACGGGATTTTTCCTCTAATGCCATGTCAGTGGCGAATTCTCCTTACCTCAATGTGAGGCAGAGACATTCTTTTATAGATGGGTAATATAAATTACAAGGCGAGATATTCTGATATGGGACTCGAAAATACCCATTATAATAAAATGGGGTTCAATAACAAATATTCAGCCACGATCACTCTGTGTCAGGCGCACTACTTTTATAATAAAGCCAGGTATAGCGCACTGCCTCCTTCAGATCACTTCAGCCAACTCCTTGCGCGCTGCTTTGAATGAAGTCTGCCTCAATTTATCAACTTTATAATCGCTTCCACGTTGTTAGGAGTATACACTTTGATTTACAACATGAAACCCTAATTTTAATGCTCCACTGAACACTAGTCTCTAGAATACTCACCACTATATGCCGCGGAAAAATTGTCAGAGAAAAATTGTCTTGCGCGTAATTTTCACGCGGAATAATGCTAACCGCGTTAGGTTCTTCATGCATCGTGGATTGCCTCTGTGTGATGCTCTTCCACGTAATGTCCACCGCAAGCACCCTCCGCGTGATCCCTCCGCGTATTGCTTCATGCAGGTTGCCCCGCATACTTCCTTATAGGGACTCCTTATACGAACTACCTTACATGGACTTCCGCGAACTCATTATGCGAACAACCTTGCACAGACCATTTTCGCAAACTATCTTCGCAAAACATCTTTCATTCTCCTTTTTTCAAAAATAAATCCCTGATTTTAACTTTTCATCCCCGTACTAATGAGGTGGGCAGTGGGGTATTTATAGGCAAAGCTTATCCGACAATCACCAAGATTATTGTTCTACCATTTGCCCAAGCCTGGTCGTGTACTCCCTTTGCGGTACGCCAAAAAAAAACCATCACCTGATCGCAAAACGACATCGACCAACCGCGTGATAGCTTCGTGATCGCATGATTCCTTCACGATAATTCCCGCCACACACCTCTATCACTTGCTCACTCGCTGAATGCGGGTCTAAATGGACTAAACATTTTTTAGACTCGGTTGTTGAGACCAAGTGTTGCATTTGCTATCAATGATGTATCGATATGTGTTTGGTGAGTTATGATGAAGTGGTAATATTTGGAGAATTGTTATGGATTCATTTAATGGCATTAAATGTCATGCTTGAACAATTCTCTATGCAAGTGTGACGATTGTTTGAACTAATCTTAAATTCCAAGACATGTCTCAATATGGATGACACGTTGTTTGCAGCAAGCAAAACGAAGAGGGCGACGTAGCCGAATGTTGAAGAGAGAATTCACATAGCCATTTTGCTACGTAACCAAAGTTTCACATAGTCATTTTCAGTGCAGACTAACGTAGCCATTTGCAGAAGCAAACCACATAGCCGATTCATTCACGTACTCGTTTTTGCAATGCAGTCGTTTTCAAAAGGTTTTCACGTGACTGATTCTGTGAGCACTTTCACGTAGTTGTTTTCAGTGCAGAGTGACATAGCCGTTTGCAGAACCAAACCACATAGTCGATTCATTCATGTACCCGTTTTCACTGCGTGGTCGTTTTTCAGAATAGAATCACGTAGCTGATTCTCTAAGTTGTTTCACGTAGCAGATTGTGCTGAGGAACTTCACGTAACCATTTGTGTTACGTAGCAAATTTCTTGAAGGTATGCAAATCACAGAAAACGAGAATTGAGATATTCTAGATATCATGAATATTTGAATATCGCGTGAAATAAAACCGACCTGCAGAGATCGTGGAATGGTCAGAGGATTTGTGCCACGATGTAGTTATGGAGATCGTGGGGTGGTCAAATTTTATCGCTCATTCGTTGCAACAGAATAGAGAGACAGTGTTATCCATGATGAGCCTGGGCCTGTCAACCGTGATAGTAGGCCTCCCATCTTTATACTTATCAAAGGAGGGGTAAAGCCCATTAGAAGTGTTGATGTGGCAGAAGTTCAATTCGATGCTTATGTGGCTGGAGAACTCCTTATAAGAGGTTTCGAGTAGTTCTGGAGAGGCATTCGGGAATTGTAACCGATCAGGCGGGAGCAGGACTGGAGCGGGGAGAAGTGGTCTTTCTCAAGGCGACTCCAAACGGAACTACATCTTCTCCTTCTACTTCAACTCGGTTGGAGACCGAGTTCGAAGGACTATATAGATACGATTTAAACTCATTCTGTGTTGTTTCCTTTTTCCATTCTGAAGAATGTAATAGCAGTAGCGTTCAATAAATACAATTGCGGAGGTTCTGTTTCATGCTATTATCTTCTTCTTCTACACCTGTTGTGTTAAATACTTGAGTTAGGTAAGTAATTCCCTAACAATTGGTGCTCTCGTTGAGAGAAAAGACTAGTCTGTAAAATCGAGATAAGTTTGAATGCAGACAAGAATGGAAAGTAAGATCGCAGCGATTGAATAAGCACTAGAAGTACAGCAACGTAAGGGTCAGGACCTTGAAAAATTGATTGCGACAGTACAGGCAAGCATGGAAAAGGTCTTGATCGGACAATCTGAAACTCAGAGACTGATGTAGGAACAGATGCGTTCGAACGAGGAGAAAGCAGTGCGAAGAATAAGAGATTTGGAAGAACAAACAGTGGAAAAACTAAAGAAAGTGCAGCAGCAAACAAATCGGAGTTCGACGTCTGGAAATTTGGAAGAAAGGACGATGAAATCTCCAGCAAGTAGTGGCGGAAAAGACGACGGTGTACCAAAAATGGGGGTAAGTTCTCTTGCAGAGGAGGCGACACTCGACGAGAATTTGAAATCGGTAACTGTTGGAGTCTGCATCCCACATCGGACTTGAGGTCCGGTGTGGTCTTATTTATTCATTATAAAAGAACCCCAAGGGCTCCTTTAGAGAGTACACCTTGGGGGGTTCGGTCTCTCTCATTTTATTCTCCAACATGGTATCAGAGCGAAATTAATCCCGAACCCTCCTCCCATTTTATTTCTCCCCTTATCTAGGGTTTCTTATTTTTTCTCCCCCCGTCGGGGGGCGGTGGCCCTCATGAAGGGCTAGGTTTATGTTTTTACCGCCGCCCCCTCCGAGCTCGTATCACAGGCAGCCTCCCGGTTTTGCCCAGACCCTGCCCTCCCGGGGGGAGGGCGGTTTTCCCCCTGCCGTCTCCCCCATCCGGTGGAATCCCCACCTCCTGTGCGGACTTCCAGGCGGCGGATCTCTCCCAGTCGACCTCTGTCCGGCGGTGCTCCTCCCTGCTGGTACCTCCTTCCCGGCGGATCCCTCCCGCTGCCTTCTCTGCCCGCGATGAATTTGCAGCGCCGGCCCGCCCCTCCCCGGTTCCGCCTCTGCGCGCGCAACGACCACTTCCAGGCGACCTAGTCCGGCGCCCTCGTCCCGGCAGCCTCTCCCTCCCGGTGATCTCCCCCGGCTCCGCGCGATGGCCGACGGCCTGACGCCCGATCCCAACGGATCCTCCCGACCCTTGCGCGGCTCCCGGCGGATCGGCTCCCGTCCTCCATGCGCGCGACTCCCGTCCTCCATGCGCGCGACTCCTCTTTGATTTTCCAGGCGTACCCAGCGTCCCCTCCCGCTGTCCTGCTCCCTCACCGGCCTCCTCCTGCGCTCCTCTTCCGGCAGCCAGCCGACTCCAGTTTCTCCTAGCGGCTGCCCTGCTTCCAGTTTCGGCTCTCCGGCACCTCCTGCGGCATCCCCGCCTCGCCGACATCTCCCGACGACAGCCGCATCTCTATCCGCCGGCACGCCTATTCGCTGGCGCAGCAGCTCGGCCACATAGGATTTGGACCCGTTGGCGTCGCCAAATCCCGCAACAATTCTACGGAATCCCCGCCTCCCGTCGTTGGCCCCGCAAGTGCGGTTTTCCCGGTGCTAGTTTGGATTTCCCGACGTTTCATCGACCGGCCCCACTAGTGCGGCATTCTTGGCGCTCCGTCAACCGGTCGGTCTGAGTGGTTTCTTCTGCTGCGCCCACGACATCATTCATCCATCATTGTAAGGGGGAGGTGCGATCGTGAGGGGGAGCAACAACCTTGATGCTTCATCTTTTGTACTGTTTCGTTTATTTGTTCTTGTTTTGTAATCAAGCTGGGTATGTCCAGCTTGAGGGGGAGTGTTTGCAGCCTGTTGCTTGCTTTGTTTTTTCTTTATGTGTTCAAGCTAGGTTCACCTAACCTAGCTTGGGGGGGAGTGTTGGAGTCTGCATCCTACATCGGACTTGAGGTCCGGTGTGGTCTTAATTATTCATTATAAAAGAACCCCAAGGGCTCCTTTAGAGAGTACACCTTGGGGGGTTTGGTCTCTCTCATTTTATTCTCCTACAGTAACTAAGCAAGTTGAGATGCCTACCTTTGCTGGTAATGATCCGTTTGGATGAATTACCAAAGCAGAGACTTGTTTTAGGATACAACGCACTCTGGAGGACCTGAAGTTGCCTTTGACGCAACTATGTATGGAAGATGCGGCACTATATTGGTTTCTATCTTGGCAGTTTTCTGGACCAAATTTGAGCTGGGAAAAGTTGAAACCGGCTTTAATGGAACGTTATGGGAAGGCTACTGAAGGTGATCCAGTACGATATCTTAAGTCATCGCGGCAAGAAGGAACAGTGGAAGAGTACATAGAAGAATTTGAACAAGTGGCGTTGAGAATACCAGATTTTCCAGAAATGTGGTACATGAGCCTATTTATGGGAGGATTGCGACCGGAGATTGAGAACAGAGTTTCGACTCATGAACCGGCTAATAAAAATAGGATGGTTTCCTTAGCCAGGAAAGTCGAACGCGAATTAATTGGAGAGGGATTGCTTCGTGGAAAATCTTTAACAACACCTTTACCACGAAGGGCATTGCCACCAGTGCCTGTTACTTCTGCTCCTAAGTACACAGTGGAAAGGAACAAAAATGAGGAGGAAATAAGGAGAAATGGGGTTGGGAACAAGTGGAATGGTGTTAAACCCATTAGCCGACAAGAAAGAGAGGAACGGAAACTTAAGGGACTCTGTTTTAGGTGCGGATAGACATATACACCTTTACATCAATGTCCAGATAAGAATCTACGACTATTGGTTTGGGAAATGGAGGAGCAGGAAGGTGGGGTAGAAACAAGAGAAGAACATATTATGGAAGAAGAGAAAAGAGTGTTAGAAATTATTGCAGAAGATGAAGCAGTAGAGTTCAGAAGTATGGGTGAAAGAAGAGCAGAATCTTTACTTTTTGCTGGAAGGATTTCCGAAATACCGGTGGAAGTACTTGTGGACAGTGGGGCAAGTCATAACTTTGTTTCCAAAGCTCTTATTAAGGTGGCAGATCTTAAAATAATTCCTACTCAGCCATACGGGATCAAATTGGGAGATGGAAGGCGTACAATATCACAAGGGGTGTGTAGAGATATTGTTATAAATCTGGGAGACAATTCCTTCAAGATTGAAGCCTTTATTTTTGACATCAGGGGTCCGGATGTGGTTTTAGGGATGAAGTGGTTAAAAACTCTAGGGTATGTATTAACCAACTGGAGTCGGAAGACTATGGAATTTGTGTGGGAGGGAACTGAAATTAAGCTGTAGGGATTAACCGAAAAAGAAGACAGACCTGAAAGTTTACAGTTGGTTCGACAAGAAAGGGAAGTTGTTGTTGAGGGCTGGATATGGAGAGCAGAACTGTTACTATCTGTAGAAGTGAAGGAAAAAAGTAAAGAACAACAACAGTTGGGAAAATTACTGGGACAATTCCAGAAACTTTTTGATGAACCCAATGGGCTGCCGCCTAACAGAACTACAAATCATGTTATTCCTTTAATTGAAGGAGCAACACCGGTTAACATGCGACCATACAAGATAGCACATTATTTGAAGGATGAGGTAGAAAAACAAGTAGCAAAAATGCTAGGTAAGGGAATCATCAGGCATAGCAATAGCCCATTTGCTAGTCCCATTATTTTAGTAAAGAAAAAAAATGGGCAGTGGAGGTTATGTGTTGACTATAGGGCTTTGAACAAGTTAACAATTCCCAACAGACTTCCAATCCCTGTTATTGAGGAATTGCTAGAGGAACTTCATGGAGCAAGATATTTTACTAAGTTGGATCTCACTTCAGGATTCCATCAGGTTAGGGTTCGGGAGGACATTCAAAAAACAGCTTTTAAGACCCATGAAGGACATTACGAATATCTCGTCATGCCATTTGGGTTAATGAATGCCCCGACTACTTTCCAATCAACTATGAACCAAATATTCAGACCGCTCCTAAGGAAGTTTGTACTAGTTTTTTTTACTGACATATTGATATATAGTTGTTCATGGATGGAACATCTTCGGCACTTAGAAGTTGTGTTTCAATTTTTACTATCAAATCATTTGAAGGCAAATTAGAAAAGGTGTTCTTTTGCTCAACCTACCGTGGAATATCTTGGCCATATTGTTTCTTTTGAAGGGGTAAAGATGGATCCCAAAAAGGTGGCCTGTATTGAGGAGTGGTCCCGACCACAAAATGTGAAGGCAGTGCATGCTTTTTTGGGGTTAACCGGTTACTACAGAAAATTTATTGCCGGATATGGAAAAATAGCCAAGCCGTTGACAATGTTAACTCGGAAAGATGGATTTGAATGGAATGACAGTGCGGAACGTGCCTTTGAAGAGTTAAAACACTGCATGATTTCGGCTCCATTGTTAGCTTTACCCAATTTCTCCAAAACCTTTGTTATCGAATGTGATGCTTCTGGGTCAGGTTTGGGTGCAGTTTTAATGCAGGAGGGCCGTCCGATTGCCTACTTTATTAAGGCCCTTGGAGATGTAAATTTGTCCAAGTCAGTCTACGAGAAAGAAATTATGGCATTAGTATTGGCCATTAATCATTGAAGGCAATACTTGTTGGGACAACATTTTGTTGTATATTCAGATCATAAGGCGTTAAAACATTTACTTTCCCAGCGAATACATACTCTTAATTAACAGTGTTGGTTATCTAAACTACTTGGTCTGGATTTTGAGGTCGTTTACAAACCAGGAAGGATAAATCAGGCTACAAACTCTTTATCTTGGAGGACAGAATGGAATAATTGTGAAACGCCCACTCTACATTTATTTTCAGCCATTTCTGCACCTCTTTGGTTAGAATTGGATCAAGTAAAATCCGAGCAGCAGCAGGATCCAGAATTAACAGAGATTATATCTACTGTTGAACTTCAGATAGATGTCAATTCCAAATACCAAATGCGAGCAGGAATATTGTATTACAATGATCGACTGGTTCTTTCTAAGACCTCATCCCTTATCCCAAAATTTTTACAATATTTTCACTCTTCTGCCGTAGGGGGGCATGCAAGGGTATTACAAGACTTATAAAGACTGGCAGGAGAATTATATTGGAAGGGAATGACTCAAAGCGTTTTAAAATATGTACGAGAATGTGATACCTGTCAGCGCCAAAAATATTTGGCACAGTTACCGGCCGGTCTGCTCCAACCCTTACCAATACCCGAACAAATTTGGGAAGAGATTTCGATGGATTTTATTTTCGGTCTTCCTCGCTCACAAGGATTTGATGTTATAATGGTGGTAATGGATAGACTATCCAAATATGCTCATTTTGTTTTACTCCGACACCATATACATCTAAAATTGTGGCTACACACTTTGTTAAGGACATCGTTCGATTACATGGATTTCCCAGCTCTATCATTAGTGACCGTGATCCTTTGTTTGTTAGTAATTTCTGGAAAGAGTTATTTCGTTTGGAGGGTACAACCTTGAAAATGAGCTCATCCTACCATCCACAAACGCATAGACAAACGGAGGTTGTCAATAGATGCCTTTAGACTTATTTGAGGTGCTTTACTTCTGAGCGACCACTGTCCGGGGCACGGTGGTTACCCTGGGCAGAATATTGCTATAACACCACATCTCATTCAGCCACCCGAATGACTCCTTTTGAGGCTGTTTATGGTCGGCAGCCACCAACAATTCACCGATTTATTCCAGGAGAAACACTTGTAGAATCAGTGGCGCAGGCTTTGGGTGATCGGGATGCTGTACTAATACAGCTTCGACAAAATCTTTTCTGAGCTCAACAATTAATGGCTCATTATGCTAATAAGCGTAGACGGGAAGAACAATTTGATGAGGGTGATCTTGTTTATGTTAAATTGAGCCCCAATGTTCAGACCCCAACATCTAAGAAAGTTTGTCCCAACAAACTTTCTGCTCGCTATTATGGTCCTTACCCAGTTTTATCTCGGCTGGGAGCTATGCTTACCGCCTCTCCTTGCCGGAAGGAACTCGCATACACCCGGTGTTTCGCGTTTCTCAACTTAAAAGGGCAATAGGAAATCATCTGGTTCAGGAAACTTTACCAGAAATTGTTGAAGAAGGATTGGTTTTTCAAGCTATTCTTGCTTAAGTATTAGCTTATAAAACTCAGCCTGGTTCATTGAAGGGTGTATGTCTCATTCGGTGGCAAGGATTACCTACAGAGGAGTCTACTTGGGTGGATACTGCCTTTTTCCTTGAGCAATTTCCAGAGTTTCACCTTGAGGACAAGGCGAATTTTAAGGAGGGGCGAATTGTTAGCCATGATGAGTCTGGGCCTGTCAACAGTGATAGTAGGCCTCCCCCTCATTTATACTTATCAAAGGAGGGGTAAAGCCCATTAGAAGTGCTGATGTGGCAGAAGTTCAATTCGATGCTGACGTGGCTGGAGAACTCTTTATAAGAGGTTTCGAGCAGTTCTGGAGAGGCATTCGGGAATTGTAACCGATCAGGCGGGAGCAGGACTGGAGTGGGGAGAAGTGGTCTATCTCAAGGCAACTCCAAACGGAACTACATCTTCTTCTTCTACTTCAACTCGGTTGGAGACCGAGTTCGAAAGACTATATAGATACGATTTAAACTCATTCCGTGTTGTTTCCTTTTTCCATTCCGAAGAATGTAATAGCAGTAGCGTTCAATGAATACAATTGCGGAGGTTCTGTTTCACGCTTTTATCTTCTTCTTCTACATCTGTTGTGTTAAATACTTGAGTTAGGTAAGTAATTCCCTAACAGACAGCGTACGAAGATGTGCAGAATTTGTGGAGTAAAAAAAAAGAGGGTTGCTGCTGTTTTTGGAATTTTTGAGAGAGATAGCTCTTTCATTTTTATGAGGAGCAGAAGGCAACCTATGTGAAATAATTCACACAAAAGAGAGAACCACAGACACTCCTTGGTCACACGAAGGAAGAAGAAGCATCCGCGAGCCATAATTGGTTTTGCTAGGAAGAAGAAGGTTCGTGTGGTTTGAGCTTCAAGACCAACAGGCTTATTCCAAGAAGTTGTTGAAGATTTTGAAGTTGTATACGAGCGAAACATATCCAGTACACTCGTGGAGGAAGATCTATTTTAAGTGGTGGAAAATCAACCACGAGCAGACAGAAATCTTACTATTTGTGGATCATTAACATTGAGAAGAAAAATAAGCTTGTGACTGGGGTGTCTAACCAGTTACTGAAGAGGCTCGAGACTGGGGTGTCTAACCAGTTGGGAAGAAGAAGAATAAAAGACAGTTGGGGTATCTAACCAACCGAAGTAGAAGAGTTGGTTGTTGGGGTGTAGAACCGGGATCAACTGGAGGATCGACTACCGGGGCGGGGCATATAACTAGTTGTTACCTCATCCATTGTAATCATTAATAATATTATAATGGAAAATTCATGTTGTGGTTTCTCTTATCATATATGCATATGAAGTGAGTGTTTGATTGGTGTTGCCCGATCCGGTTGGGCCCAATTTTTTGGCACTGTAGCAATGCTGACCACTGTAGCGGAGCTGACCGATCGACACCGACAGGCACTGTAGCGGTGCGGACTTCGGGGTCAACAGCATTGTAGCACTTTTGACAAAGTGAGCCGCCGATTACTGTTGCAACGCGGACTACTATTCATAACAGTAGACCGTCTTCTTCATATGTAGCCCATTTTCGGGCTAGGGTTTCTGATTGAAAATCCTCTGTAATTTTGTGCTCCCAAAATCATAGTGAAATTCTGCCTCTCCCGTAGAAGTAGGGATTTTTCCCGAACCACGTAAATCGTCGTGTCCTGTGCTTTCTTTCTTTTTCGTTTTTCCTCGTTTCTGTCGTTGTTTCTCCCGGCGATTCCGCAACAGTGAGATCGTGAGATATCACTAAGTGGATCGAAAACCTTAAAAAATTCAAGATGTTGAATTTAAAAAAATAAAAATCATAAAACGAGGGTACCACTGATTCACCCCCCCTCAGTGGTCAATCTAGTCTGGGTCCTACACCAGTTAATACAGATTTGGCCCGCTCCACCCCATACCCCTACCTCTCCCACTCCATTCCTCTTTCCCTCTATCACTCATTCACTCGTTGTCTTTCTCTCTCTCGGATGCACCCCCCCCAACTTGACTCCAAGCATTATCACAATTCTTAAATCTAGCTCAACTTGTTGGCTCTCATCATTAAACATACAAGATCACATAGTTTACATTTTCCTATCTTTTTTTAATCATGTGATATAAATATGATTCTCCCATTGTCTTTACTTGTTTTTTCATCGTGTGAAATGGTTTTACATTAATGTTCTCTCAATCTTGATTGGTGCCATGCCATGTCACTAGACGATAGTGGCTTTTCAAACCACCTGATTAAGGAACCTCATATTAAATGATCATAAAATAAATTTTTAGAAAGCCAAAAAATGAAAGTGCAAGAAGAGATAAACTACATGTTTTCTTGTTTTTCCCACTACTAAAAATATTTTCTTATATATTTTTTATACAATTTTTAGAAAATAAAAACAAGAACCATTTTTCAAAACCTAACATGGCATAATGAAAAGGTTGCCTATGAAAGTATTCAAAAAGGATTAGTGTAAAAATAAAAATAAAAATAAAAATAATGGTAGTTGATAAGAAAAAATATTACCATACAACGAATCAAGGGCCATTTAACTCCACGGAAGAAAGGGTGGTGTTTGATTTCATTCGCACCACTTTTTGATCCCAAACGATAGGCAGGGTCTCTGTTCAGCAATGCATGAACCAACTGCCTAGCTGCAAGGCTAACCTGCATGATTTAAGCCTCTTCGGTGTAAATACTAATTCAATATACAAGCATTACCATTATCAACTAAAGGAAGATATTCCGTGATCACTATATAATTCATTATAGCTACAGCAAAAGCAGTTGGAATAGCCAAATTAAAAAAAAAACGAACATTCCTATAATATCCTGATTTTCAGCAGTTAAATTTTCAAAAAGCCTTTTTAGCACGTTATTATGAAAAACTTGTGGTCAATAACAAAAGGAAAATAAAACGATGACCTGATGTGTAGAAATAGCTTTACATTTCTATAATGGATCTAATGTTAATATCTTTACCGGAATGCTGCTTGGAAAGGTAAGATCTTTGTGCAAGATGTTAACAAATGTCTTCTGCCTGTTCTTTCCTCTAAAAGGGGTACGACCATAGAGCATCTCATACAATAATATACCTGAATTTCAAATGAAGGTTATTAAGGATTAGTGGATAATCAAATTAAAAATAATAATAACCCACAACCTGCTTGGAGGAAAATGATTTTTTATTTCAAAAAAATATGTGGCCCGCCTTTTTCAAAGGGCCCATTTGGCCTTTTTTTTTTAACTTGAAAAAAAAGTCCCCCCACTCCATGTGTCCAAATTTTTAAACTTTTGTTTTATTTTTTAAAATACTCTATCTTCCAAATCTTTTGTTGGATAATATTTTTTATATTTCAATGTTATTTTTATGATTATAAATGAATATTTTTTCATATTTTGAAAATATATATTTTTTGCAACAACAAACAAGTTAAATCCAATTAAATGGGAATGACTATATAGATCAAATGTTGTTAATTAGCTCTATTGAAACCATATTTTCATTGAAACCATTTAGAACAAGATCATATTGAATGATTTGTTTAAAAGTATTTTTAACTCTACCTCTACCTCTTTTAATAAGTGAATTTGTCATTAAGCTTACCCTATTAACAGGTGTATCTCTAGGTCTTCTTCTCACATCTTCAAACCATCTTAATCTAGGCTCAGTCATCTTCTCGTCAATTGGAGTCAATCCAATTTTCTCTCGAACGCATTCATTTAAATATATTAATTTAATTACAACCGGTTGAACCCCGATTCAGCCATGATTAGACCATTAAAACTAAGACCGGTGCCTCAACCAGTTTGATGACCAGTCCGACTTTTCATAAATTGATTTTAACTTGCACAATTTAGACATCTACGCTCAAAAAAAAACTCAGAACAATCTTCCAAGTGAATAGTTATCACATTTTTTCTCAATTTAAGTGTTTCACGAATTTCATGCAGAACAAAAAAAAAAACCTACCCAATATGATGCCTTGAACAAACACAATAAATCTTTTTTTCCCTTTAAATTATGTTATTAGTAATCACAACAAACAAATCTAATTCAAGTTCTTCCCCAGCCATAGCTATGACCTAAATACAATTCCATTTTGACACAGTTCTCAAGCACAAATAATCAACTTTGAATGTAACATGTTTGGAAAGATACATTTCTCAAGCACAAATAATCACTTTAAATGTAACGTATTTGGAAAGATTACACTGCCAGTACAATGACTAGAGAATGTTGCGCAAAACTTTTAACAAGTATAACAGAGGGTGAGTTTGTTGAAAAGACGACAATATATATGTATTTCTAGGGTTTTATTTCAATGGTAGAAAGAAATTTTATATACAACAGAGGGCGAGTTTGTAACAAAGATAACAATACACACACACGACAGGGGGCAAATTTGTTAATTAGAAACATCTAAGCTCTTGGGAAAGAAATTATATTATGTATTTTTCCATCACACACTGTCAAATGAAGAGTCGAATGATTTGGAATCAAGTGAAAGAATAATGGGGGGGTAAAGAATTTTTACTGAGCAAAAAACACCAAAAATAAAGGAACAATATTGAACAACATATAACAAACCATGCCTAAACATGAGAATGATTACGAGTTCTATCATAAAGAAAAATGTAGAATGATATAGAGGTAGACCCAATACCCAAGATGTCTCTCTAAGGGAGGACTTGGTGTTTATTTATAATAAATGATAAAGATGACATGATACCTCAAATCTGACGTGGGACTTGACACAACTTAACCTCTAACACTCCCCCTCAAACTACGTGTACCTAACTTGGATACATAAATAAAGAAAACAAAGCAAACAAACCAAACAAAACAAACCAAAAACACCGTTAACACTCCCCCTATAGCTGAACATACTCAGCTTGTATTTTTTATCATATTTGGCAATGATAATATCACAAGAGCATGCGACGGGAAGAAAGAAAATTTGTTCTTAGAAACTCCAAGCACCGACTTTAGGCTCTAATACTCCACTAAGAACAAAAGAATGAAAGAATCTTTTAATGTTAGCCTATGGAAGATCAACAGCAATCACGAGTAGGAAAGTCTTCAAAGATTAAGAGTGTGAAATGCCCTCTAAAACATTTCTGCACTTTTATCAAATTCAATAGCACCAAAACCAGTAATATAATTAACAATCCTATTAACATAGATGGTTTGGATTTAAATGATAAAATGATAAATCACGTCTATAGATGATAAAAGTAGATTAAACCACTTAATCTTCCATAAAATTGGAAAATTTGTCAGAATTAAAAAATTCACAGATAGAACCCACTTGTTGAAGCAAGATGTTCCTTGAAAAAAAATGAAAGAGGTTCTTTGGATTGTGCAAGAATGCCAAATTAGGATAAACAAGGCAACAAATTGCTTAAAGAATATCAAAGCTGCATGATCATAGCCATGGCCTTGTCTGCATTGAAGAACATTGAAACTGCAAAAATAATATTAATGAAAACCGCAAAATAGAAGTGAAATGACATCAAAATACACTTAACATGAAAATGAAATTAAAAACAAACACATAAAACGAATTTCCATAAAACTAACATAGTATCAAAGCCATGTCTAGACCTTGAGAAAGTGTAATGTCACATTTTCTCTTTTGAAGACACTAGCAAATTATATCGATGTGGATTCATATTTGTAAAAATAGTCACTTGAAAAGGTAAGGCTATACATTCATTCCTATGCTGTACTCAAAACATAAAAACATAAGCATTAGCATGAGCTCTCACCAAGATCCCACCAATCAATAGCACTACTATGGCCCGCGCCAGATATTATTTCCTGAAACCAACTTAAGTAGAATAAACAAAGATGCCTATATCATCAAACAGTACAAGCAAGCAAAATGAACCATAGATACAAAAACAGCAAGTCCTCATATAAGAAGACTGGGCAACAAAGGCAGTGAGTCCATATATTTAATTGTTGAACCATCAGATTCAAGTTAGAGAAACCGCAGAAGTATCAATATTTGTAGAATTGACCAAAGGTGACCTTAGCCTAGTCTGATTCTTTTGCTGATTATAAAGATACCCATTTTCAAGGGAAAAAACAAATCATTTCTGAGAATATATACATGCGGGGCATGATTTTTCCCAGCATTGATCGTTATTTCAGATTGTTAATTGATTATGAAATAGAAAATTGTAATTATATCATCACAACCCATTTTTTGCCTTAAATCTGCCCTATTTTTGACCTTGCATTCCAAGTATCATAGGTTAACACGCAAAACACAATCATGTTTGTGATGCTTGATATACCTATGAAGCTGCTACTCGAGGGAAAATAGGTTGTGGGAAACTAGAAGACAACTTCATAACTCTAGAGCATCCATAAAGCCACAAATTCCAAATTAGCATCACGAAGTAACAAAAACAAGGTATTAGCTCCAAAATAATGAAAGCTGAACAGTTGAAAAAACATAACCATCCAATGTAATCACTGTGAACCACCATTTGTAATTTATGATCGCTTTATAGGTAACATATGCAACAAACAAAATTAATTATAAGGGAATTGAACCTCTGACAATTTTTATTGCAAAGTAAAATTAACAAAATAAACATACAAGACAAAGAAGCCTTCCTAAAAACAGATTGAGCATCTGAGAATTCGACGAATAATTATAGACAAGAATAGAGAGGCATTCAGGTGGTTATATGGCTGATTAAAGAAGATTCATAGTACATGTATTGGATGCGAAGATTAAATGATATTTATAGTAGTACCATCTTCCTTTAGTTGAACAACCAAGAAACTACCGTCATTTCAATTCAAGCATTAAAAAAAAGTATCGCAATATGAGGTGCAAATTAAAGACTTCCTACCGGAGCAATATATTCTTCCGTTCCAACAAATGAATTTGAGCGTGTAAATGGTTCTGCGACGAATGTTGGTGGTGGTTGACTACTAGATCTCCGCTTCTTGGGCAATGAATGCCTTAGAATCTGAAATTTAGTTAGCTATAACACTGCTAAGAACAACTGTAAGAGAAAATAACTGACACAATACTGCTTAAAAATTTGAAAACACAATCAATTCTGAATAGGAAAAATAACAAACTACAATGAATGGCTACTGTGAAGGAAAGATGTCACCCATCGTTCCATGGTTTTGCAATTTCATAACTAAAATATGTAATATTAAATGGGACAAAATAATGTTAACTTAAATTTATTTTTCCACCTGTGTACTTGTCATCTATCCTCATGTTGACCTAAAAAAAATCTCCTTTATGAGAAAATGATTCTGCTTTACAAGACAAATGTATTATGTGTAATATCTACGGTATTCAATGTATCAAAAAAGTTAGAAAGGATTTTTATCAATTTTGAAGTACCCTAGGATGTTACCCAATATCATTGTCAATTGGTTTATGAAAGCAGGCACGATAAAATGTCAAAGCCAAATTATGCCAGCCATAAGAGATCAGCCAATGCCGTGCTTAGCCAAAAGTTTGGCCCAAGATTTATTAGAACGGGTGAGTATTTGTATTTGTGTTCTTTCACTGCACACATTTAGAACCCATTATGCTAGCATGTTTGAGTTAAAAATCTAACATCACATCAGAACTAGTTATTGAGGAAATTAATAAACCTCACCAGGATACTCCTTACATGAATGATAATTATGGGACGATGTCTTTACACTTAATGACATGAAACCTTCTAAAAACCTTCTAAAAAATCAAATATGAGTGTTGAACCCGGTTATGTGTATTTTAGAGTCTCACCCTCCAAATCCTTTTTTTTCATTTTTTAAAATAAACCACTTTTTGGGTGAGTGGGAACCTTACAAACACTTACACCTCTTACACCATTATGAAAAGCCACATTTAAAATTGAAAATTCAAATTCAAAAAGCGGGCAAACAAACCGCCTATGCAAAACGAGAGCCGCCATGACACAATCGAAGCCATCATCACCTCGCCGACCTTATCATCTCGTCACTGCCACCGCCTTCACATCGGCTCATCACCATCACTACCATCCGGTCACCTTCATCATACCGCTTCTCGAAACCACAACTGTTGACGTCACCACAATGTCGCCGGAGCCGAATCCTCGTCCGGTCGCCGCCAACCATTCCAACCAACAATCACAACATCACCGTGAAAGAACCTCAACGCAATTGTCGTCGCCGGATAAAAAACGAGCACCATCGCCGACAGAGGAAACCACAAACCAGGGACGCAAACACTAGAATAAAACCTGAACAGATCGAACCTCGGAAACGACCTCCTCGAACAGCCTCGCTGATGCGACCATCATCACCAGCCCGAAGCCACATAACCGCCAGCGCACTCCAGTTGGAATCCACCGAGACCCTCCAAAATCGTGAGACGAACTCCCGAAACTCCTCCGGAAAGAACGCGTTCCACAAAACAGAGCTATCGAAGAAGCCAGATCGAGGAAAAACTTGACCAGACGCCATCCTATCATCGCTTCACCTTCTCCGATAGCATCCTTGGCACAACTCAAACTCACCCATGTCGTCACCATAACGCCAAGCAAAACCATCGTCGAACCAGCAAGATGGGAATAGAACCAACGAAAACCCCCAACAGAAAACACCCAAACCACCAAGAGAGAGGAAGAAGGAACGGGGTTGGAATCCTAATCGAAACCCAGAAAAAATTACAAAAAGAAAGGTGAAAGGCAACCGAAGATCGCAACAGCGAGTGGATGAAACCCTAAAAAGTAACCCGGGACTGAAACCCTAGAAGAGGAAAAAAGAGACGCCGAGAGGACCCTCGACCACCAAATCGCTATCCTCTGTCTTGTATTACTTTTCCTCTATCTATAAATAAAAAAGCTCCACCTGTCATTGAGGCAAGGAGTACGGTTCTACATGGTATCAAAGGAGGTCCAACCTGCACCCTCTCTTCTCGTCTTTCTCCTCTCCATCTACCTCCGTCCAAGTCGCCCTCCACTCTTCGTCCAAACCGGGCCCTGCCGCACCCCACCGCCCTCCTCCGTGCTCCAGCCCTAGCCGCCTCCTACTCTGAGTGCGACCTCGTCGCACCTCCCAGGCGCGCCCCACTACCCTTGATGGCGTCGTTCTTCTCTGGTGTCTGATCCTAGCAGTGCCCTCCCTGGCGTCTCTTCTAACCCGCCGTTGCCATATGATGTACGTGCACGCATCCCTCCCCTTCGGCGTCACCATCCCCTGTCGGTCGCCTTTTCCTGTCGTGCCGCGTCGACTCTTCCTGCCACATTCCCTCCCATCGCCCTGCCCTAACGCGACGATTGCTACTGCGCACACCTCCCCAACCAACGCCCAAATCTGGCACCTCCTAGGGGCATTCATCCTCTAGACGCGCTCGATCGGGCCTCATTCCCGCAGCTGCGTGCATCTCCCTAGGCTTCCGGCCAAACGTGCCATCTCCCCTTTCACGCGCCCCTACTGGACGAATCCGCAGCGCTCCAGCATCTTGCGTAGCCCCGGCCACTCTCTGCGTCCCTTCTGCAGCGCTCCTCACCCTCCGCCTCCTGTTGGACGAGTCTAGCGCTCCAAGTCATGGTCTCCCAATGCCATTGCTCCCCTATGACATCTCTCTCGGACATCATGATGTCATTCGAACGGGCTCGCAGTTTCCTCCTACCGCTACTCGCCTTCACCTTCTTTTGTGCTCTGTTATTCCTGCTAGATCCCTCGCCCAACCCTCCTTGTTGGCTTGGTGGTTTCTTGTAGCTTTTTCTCCATCTCCCTCTTCTTTACCACCATCTGATATCTATCACAACCTGGAGCTATCTTTGGCTGAGATCGCACTTATACAATCTCATCAGGCCGCTTCGATACTTGTCTCCTCTTCAGCCTCTATTGCTCAAACAGGTAGCCCTACCGCTTGTGTCACTCGTCGCCCGACTGCTTGGATGCTTTCTGATGTTTCCTATCATCTCATTGGTGATGCAGGTGTGCTTACTACCTATCATCCGTATACTGGCGTCATTACAATTACTGTTGACGGATTCACGATCTCTATTGTGGGATTTGGCACTAGCTCCTTGACTCCTTATATTTGTCTGGCTTCAGTGGCTCATATTCCTCACAGTTCTTTTAATCTCTTCTCCATCAGTAAGTTCACAAAGGACTTGAACGGTGTTGTTATTTTTACATCATCTGGAGTTGTTTTTTAGAAGCGATCGATGAATTGGGAGTTTTGTAGATGTCATCTTCGCGATGGGGTGTACGTGTTCAATATCCCCACATCCTTTGTTTGTCCGTCTACCTCTGCTCGTGCTCTAGATCTACATTGTCGCCATGATCATTCACCGAGTTCAGTCTTACATCAGTTTTGCCCCCATTTCAGTACGCAACTTTCTTTCCATTGTGAATCTTGTAAGTTTGTTAAACATCATTGGGCGTCTTATGTTCCTAGTTTGATGACGCGTACGTCTAACCCTTTTGACTTGATTCATTCGAATGTATGGGGTCCCTGCATGGTCCCAAATCAGTTAAGGTACCATTATTATGCATCCTTTATTAATGACTTCTCTCGCACGACATGCCTTTATCTGCTTCCTGATCGTTCTGAGGGGTGTGATATTTTTAAGACATTTTACCATGAAATTCACACAGTTTTCTATGCCTATGAAATGTCTCTGCTCAGACAATGGAAGAGAATATTTATCTTATTCTCTTCAACAGTTTCTCAAGGATTATGGTGTACTTCATCAAACATCATACTCTGATACCCCTCAACAGAATTGTGTGGACAAGCGTAAACATGACCTCTGTTCGGTTATTATCTTTCTTGCAGTTGTTTATCATTGATCTCTTCATCAACTTGATGTCAAGAATGTGTTCTCGCATGGTTTTCTCGATGAGGAAGTTTATCTGCAACAACCTCCTGGCTTCATTGCCTCAGGGGCAGGTTCTCATGTATATCGGCTTCATCGGTCTCTACATGGACTCAAGCAGTTTCCTCGTGCTTGGTTTAGCTGATTTTGCACTATCACTATGTTTGGTCTATCACAAAGTATGAAGGATCACACTGTTTTTTATCGACAAATGTCCTCTGACTGCATCATGTTGGTTGTGTATGTTGATGATATTATTATTGCCGATAGCAACTCCCGTGACATTTCTCATCTCAAACCTTATCTTCAACAAACAGTTTCATACCAAAGAATTGGGTCCTTTGAAATACTTTTTTGGCATTGAAGCCTCTCGCTCTCCAACCGGCATCTTTCTTTCACAGTGAAAATATGCGTTGGATGTCTTCAAGGATATTGGTTAATCTCAGGCAATTGTCATCAACACTCCTCTTGAATCAGGAGAAAGGTCCCCCATGATACCACTGACTCGTATTCTCATCCAGATAGGTATCGTCGTCTTGTGCGCAAACTCAATTATCTTACTATTACTCGTCCATATATTGTCTACATTGTTAGCAAGGTCGGTCAATTCATGGACCATCCGACGAAATCTCAATTGGATGTTGTTCTTCGCATTGTCAAATACATAAAGAAAAACTCTGCTCGTGATCGTCAGTATTCTCATCACGATCATCTGAACATTGACGCCTTCTGTAATGCTGACTATATTGGCTATTTATCTACTTGGAAGTCTATTTTTTGGATTTGCAGTTTTTCTGGCTGGTAACTTAATTTCCTAACAAAGCAAGAAACAAATTGTCATCTGCAGATGTAATGGCCCGGAACTCTCCGGTCCATTCCTTTGTGAAAATGCGGTACTAGAGGTGTTCCGGGAAGTTAAGGTGGCTTGGGGGTGCGTTTGGGTGGACTTTTGAGGGAAGTTAAAGGGTAATAGCTTTCGCATGGTTGGGGCACGGTTTGCCTAAACCGTGCGGTCAAACCGTGCAAGGCTGGTCTTGAGGACAGTGGCTAACGCACGGTTTGCCTAACCGTGCGGACTAATCGTGCGAGGAGGGGTTGTCGAGGCAGAAGCTAGCGCACGGTTAGCGCACGGTTTGTCTAACCGTGCGAACAAACCGTGCGGGCACTTAAAGTTAGATCCTAAAATTGTGGATCTAACTCATTTTGCCTTTAATCACCTCGTTTAAGCCCCTAAGCGGCCATAACTCGGGATTACCCTTGGAGGTGGAAGAACCTCTCCCAAGCGTTTTGGAGGCGATCTGGAGGCTTCTCTTCGTGAATCGAAGCCGGTTTCTCGGGATATGTGATCCTTTTTGTTTGGTTTCTTAGATCTTCCTAGATCTACTCCTCCTCTTCTCTCGGGATCTTAGATCTACGCCCGTTATGGGTAGATCTAAGTGTGTGGATGCCGTTTATGATGAGATTTGGTCTTGATCTTGCTAGGAGGAGAGATCTAAGGCGGGGTTTTGGTGAATCGATCCGGGTCCCTTGAGCGTTCCTCGGCCGTTGCGGTTTACGTCAATAACTGTTGAGGTAGGGATCTTACCTTCGTCTCTCTAATTTGTGCATCATGCGGGATGGGTGTCCTCTTGCTTTCGCGAGACATAGTTGAACCAGTTTAATGAAGATAATAACTGGCTTAAAGAACGGGGATGGGGAAGTTGTGTTGTTTATCATTGTTTATCCTATTGTTATGTTGTGAATTGAATAGGCTTACGCCTACTGAAAATCACGGTCGTTGGGGGCCTTTGCATGCGCAATTAAATGTTGCCCTATCTTTCTAGGCCGTTTGTGAATGGAAACTTTGTGGAATGTGGAAATTGGTTAATCACGTAAAGATGACTGATTAAATGAATATCTGGAACCCTTGTGTGATCACCCCGGTTGAACGAAATGGAATAATGAACACGTGGGTGTTGGTTTGATTACGTGGTGTGTGAAAGGGGGGTGAATCCTGAGTTATTACGGATGGGATGGGCAACGGGGCTGCGGTAAATACTACTAAAGGGGCAATGATGTGGCACGAGCCTTGTTTTGTGATACGGTCGTGGAGTTGTGGTTATAGTGGCAGCATGGTTGCAGTAATGGGTTGTGATATTGAATGAAAGTGTAAAGTTGATAAATGAACTGTGGGGAACGATAATGAATTAAACGCGGGAACAATCAATGGGGATTGATTGATGATTAAAAGGTTGGTTTGTGTTGCTTGTGTTCTATCTAATTTGATTGTGGTTGGCAGGGTTTTGTTCTACGAAACGCTTGATCTGGTTTGATAGTTGCCCAGTAGTTAAGGAACTAATAAACTAACACTGTTGAAACATGAAAACCTAAATGGGGTTGGGATTGTTTGTTGTATGCATACTTCGTAGTAGCAGTGTCGAGGCACGTGCTCAGTTTCTCTGTTTAGAAGTCATAGGTTGGGCTGTGTGTTTGGTATACATATATGTATCTGTATCTTTGTGTTTTGTCGCACCCCACCCATGTTGAGCACTTAGTGCCGAACACTCCCATTTCACGGGAGAGGGTGTTTTCCCCTTAGTTACTAACTCATTCCTGCTCCTTCCATAGGCTGTAATGGCTTGAGGCGACCTTACACCCAAGACTCTTCGGGTAGGTTTCGATTGGTGTGACTTTAGCCCAAGACTCTTCGGGCATGTTTGTTTTCCCAAGAATCTTCGGGATGAGGCCCAGGTGTCTTCGGGCGAGAGTTCTGTTACTATTACTGCTCCCAAGAATCTTCGGGATGAGGCCCAGGTGTGTGCGGACGGGATACGTGGTTTGTGAGGCCCAGGTGTGTGCGGGCGGGACACGTGGTTTGTGAGGCCCAGGTGTGTGCGGACGGGATACGTGGTTTGTGAGGCCCAGGTGTGTGCGGCGGGACACGTGGTTTGTGAGGCCCAGGTGTGTGCGGGCAGGATATGTGGTTTGTGAGGCCCAGGTGTGTGCGGGCGGGATACGTGGTTTTTGAGGCCCAGGTGTGTGCGGGCGGGATACGTGGTTTGTGAGGCCCAGGTGTGTGTGGAAGAGTGTGGTAGCGTCAGGACGTTCGTCGTTAGGAAGAGCAGCTAACTAGTGGGAAATGGTGCGGGGTACCCAATACTCTTGTTCTTATATACTACTATTACTTGTTGTTTTGTGTTTTTGGTGAGCGTGGATAGAATTTCTTGCTAGGTTTTGGTTTCTTCTGTTGTTTTCACGGGACATTAGGATGTCTCCCCACCTGTGCACGAGAGCTTTAGGTTTTCCTATTGAGTATACTTGTATGCTCACCCTACGTTTACTTTCAGGTTTCCAGGAGGACTACCAGGGCCGTGCGGGACCCTACTAGTCGGGACAGTTGGAGTTGTTGCAGTTTGGTGTACTCTTGTTTCTTTTGGTATTGTACTTTTGAGTTTTCTTGTACTTGTACTTGTTTCAGAATTGTTAAAACACGCATGTGGGATTGGTTTGGGTTATTTTCATTTACTTGTTCCTTTTTTTTTTGTGTTTGACTCATCCTATTTCCCGATCTCAAATAATAAAATGGGTAATGTCTCCCATATTTGTGAAAACTCATACCCTTGGTGCTAGTCGCCACTTCGGGGCTTACTGGAGGCGGGACTCGGGGGTCATTATCTCCCTTTCACCATTGCCAGCTCAGGAGGGGCATCTTTGGTGGGAGGGGGTCGTGACAGCAGATCCAGTGTTGAATCTGAATACTGTGCGATGATCATGGTCACTACCGAAATTCTTTGGCTTCATCACATTCTTCATGAAATTGGTTTCCCGTCCCAAACTCCTGCTCATATTTGGTGCGATAATCAGGCAACCACAAAAATTGATTCTAATCCAGTATTCCTTGAATGCATGAAGCATATTGAAATCGGTCATCACTTCGCCGTCACCTTGAGCAAAACCATATCACATTTCGCTACATTTCAATTGTTCACCAGTTTATCGACATCTTCACCAATGGTTTGTCGGAAGCTCGATTGGATTCTCCATGCACCAAACCCATGCACAACATCAATGACCCAGTTTGAAGGAGAGTGTATTCGGTCTTTATGATGTTTTCTCTCTTTGTTTTTTGTTTGTGGGACTCTTATTCCAAGTTATACATGTTCTAGCTTGAGGGGGAGTGTTGGAACAACATCGAGAGAGCATTTGCTCCTCGCCCAAGCCCATAGGCCTCATCCCAAGCCAAAAGGCCGAACTACAATACTCTCCCCTCCCACTCACTTCTCTCCCAACTGCTTATATAACCAAACTTCAGCAGGATCCAGAATCTTCCCCCTAACCACTTAACCGATTCACCCTAAAAGACTATTTTACCTCCTAACTAGAATATTCCCTCCCTTCTAGCTGGACAGTTGGTCTCTATCAATTTTAGAGTCTCACGTTAGTTTCCTCTGTCTTGTATTATTTTTCCTTTATCTATAAATAAAGGGCTCCACCTCTTATTGAGGTAAGAAATACAGTTCTACAAAAAGTTTTCATCATCAAAAATGAGAATAAGGACTGTAAATTTCAAAAATGAGAATGAACGACCAGGTTTTAGAATTAATTTCAATTAAGGTCATTAAATTGGTTGATGGAAAATTCATAAATATAATTACAGTTATAAATCATATAAGAGTTTCTTGTAAATGTAAATTTGTCGACACATTTACAAGAAACACTCAAATCGTCTTACAAGTGTACTTCAATACATTCACAGTTATCCTTTTAACTATTTACAACTGAAGTTATGTTTATGAGAATAATATTTTTATTTGCATGCTTTTAAGCAACTCTTGAACCATTTACAATTGCATTTCATTAGATTTACAACTGAAATTGTATTTAAAAGGAAGACATTTATATATTTGTCAATTAACAAAATTAAGATCCTTTAGTGGAATTAAATTCACATGCAGGTCCTTCAGTATCATTTTTCAAATGCAAGACCCTTGGCATGAATTAATTTTAAAATTAGGACTTTTTTGACAGTTTTCAAATTTAAGGACTTGTGAAATTAATTTGTTTTCATGACCCTTCATTGTCTTTTCTCCATAAAAAATACCATGAGTAATTGCTTAGTCATCCTCTATGCTATTTATTACTAGCATCTTTATATATTACTTCCTTGTCCTGTCCTTTTTGCACTCCTACAATCCCTAGGCCTACTACACACCTAGAAATCTGAACCCACACGTTCATAGGCAAAAGCTAAAATTATAATTGGTTGGCTAGAAAATTCATATTAATTGTTTTATCAGTTGCTTATACATTTTTATTTTTAAGATACTAGAACCCCGAAACAGGCAATGTATGACACAATCAGGAATTATAAACATGCATGAAAAATACGGTAACATACCTGGGGTTTACATGATGCGATAAAAGATAGGTCGAAGTCTGTTAATAAAATATGCCCATCTTTTTGTAGGAGCACATTTTCAGGCTTCAAGTCCCGATAAACAACTCCTACAAATATAAAAACTAACAAGGTTAAAATAAGGGAGAAAATAACTAATTCATTGCTTCAAATGCAAATAAAGTAAATCCTGGCAATGAATACAATGAAGAAGCTGTTAACAAATTACATTAATTTCATTTTTAGAGCGAGGAAATAAGAGGAATCATTTATGCAAAAATAAAATTGAAATTCCCAATTAGATTAAAGTTCTGAAATTTGAAACAGAGAAGCCCTTAAAAATAATGCAAAAGCAAAGAATCCTTTTCATGACAATGGAAGCACACCACCAAAACATGGAGAGCAAAAAATATTAATTGTTAATCAAGCTTCTCATGACAAATAAGGCGATAATATAAAGAATATAATGATATGCATAAGTAAACATCCTCACCTATCCAAAATGACCGAAAAACACTTAATACTAGTTATCACTCCGCACTTGATATATATCCCCAATCACAAAACCTGTCTCTTTAATGAGACTAAATATATGGAGATTAATTATTATTTTATGAATAAGTAAAGATGAACAAATTTTTTGTTCTGCTATATTTGATTACAAGACGTGGAAAGAACAGATCTATTTTCAAAAACAATTGTCCATTGCAGTGCAGATTGACTGTGCTATTTAATATGTTCATAAGAGAGAAAATTCAAACAAATAAAATGGGAAACAATAAATTACAAATAAATCAGGAAATAAATAATCTTCCAAGAGATTCTCTATCCAGAAGAAATTATCAATTGTTGAAGTTTGTTTCCCATATCGGACTTGAGGTCTGATGTGGAGTTTATTATTCATTATAAAATAACCAAGGGCTCCTTTAAAGAGTACACCTTGGGGGGTTGGGTTTCTCCTATTTTATCATTCTACATGGTATCAGAGGGAACCTAATCCCGACCCCCCTCCCATCTATTTTTTCTATTCCTCTCTAGGGTTTCTCAATATTTTTCTCCCCCACGGGGGGCGGCGACCTCCATGGCCTACGAGCCGTAGGTATTTCCCGTCCACCCCCTACGGCGGTCCTTAATCCCTGCTTCGGCCTCCCTCCCGGCGGATCTTCGTCCAGGCGTAGCCCCTTCGTCGCGAAGCAGCCCGACATCCTTGTCCCTCCCGCTGCCTCCTCTGCGCGCGCCGACGACGCTCCCTGCGCCCCTCTCGACAGATCCCTTCTGGCGGCACCCTACCGGCAGAATCCTCCCTGCTTTGGCTTCTCGTCGCGACTACAGGCCCGCCTCCTCCCGACGGCTTCGACAGCGGTCTTCCTCCACAGTGGTCTTCCTCCGCGTCGGCCTTCCTGCACCGCTCTCGCGCGACGGCCTTCCTGCACCCCTCCTGTTGCGCGCAATGGTCACCCCCCTCCCGTTTTCTGCTCCCGTCGGCCCTCCAGCGCCTCCTCCGCTGCACCGCTTCCCCGCACGATGGCCCCGCCCTCCCAGCGCCCGACTCTCGGCGCCCTCGTCCAGGTGCGCTCGGCCGGCCTCGTCGCGCTGCTCCCTAGCGACTTCGCCCGACGGCCCTCCACGCTGGCTCCCTTCCCGGCGAATCCCTCCTGGCGCCCTCCCACGATATCGACGTCCAGCCGCGGATCCGCCTCCCCTCCCGACGGCTCCCCACCCGCTGCCCTCCCTGGCTCCCAGCCCTGTCGCACCTCCCTGGCTCCCAGCCCTGTCGCACCTCCCTGGCTCCCAGCCCTGTCGCACCTCCCTGGCTCCCAGCCCTGTCGCACCTCCCTGGCTCCCAGCCCTGCCGCACCTCCCTTTCCTGACGCACCTCCCTCTGCTTCCTACAGCGTCGGCTACCTGCGCAACAGCCACTGCGCCTCGTCCTGGTCATCCGTCGCCGGTCCCCTCCCAGATTTGGCCAGATCCGGCCACATCCAGTCGTCGGTGCATCCTACGGTGTCTCTTTCCTCCTGTGGCGCCTCCCTACGATGGCCTCGTGTGCACCGCAGTGGTGCACCAGCACTCCACTTCCTCCACTGTGGCGCAGCACCTCGACCGCCTTGCATTCGGGCCCTTTGGCGCCGCCAGATCCCGCAACACTTCTGCGGAATCTCCGCCTCCCGTCACCGGCCCCGCAAGTGCAGCTTTCCCAGTGCTAGTGTGGATTTCCCGGCGTCTCATCGACCGGCCCCACTAGTGCGGCATTCCTGGCGCTCCGTCAACCGGCCCGGTCTATGTGGTTTCTCTGCTGCGCTCGCGGCATCTTCTTTCATCCATCATCCTGAGGGGGAGCTGCGATCTTGAAGGAAAGCTACGATCGTCGCTTGTTTCTTTTTATTTCATTTTGTTTTGTAATCAAACTGGGTATGTCCAGCTTGAAGGGGACTGTTTGAAGTCTTTCGATTGCTTTGTTTTTTCTTTATGTGGCTTGAGGGGGAGTGTTGAAGTCTGTTTCCCATATCGGACTTGAGATCTGATGTGGAGTTTATTATTCATTATAAAATAACCAAGGGCTCCTTTAAAGAGTACACCTTGGGGGTTTGGGTTTCTCCTATTTTATCATTCTACATCAATCAAATCCTTCTGATCATATATGATATTCAAACTATTCTAAGACTACAGGACTTCTGGAAAGAAAATGATTGCGTAGTGGAAGTTGCACTAAAGGCTCCACAAAAGAAACGACCTTGGATTTTGGACAACGGTTGTTCATCTCACATGACAGGTGATACGAAGCTTCTAAAAAGATTTGAAAAATGCAGAGGGTTCCATTATGTTTGGTAATGATGGATCTTTCAATATAAAAGGTGTAAGCTCAGAGAAGACAGGTGATAGAAGACTGAAATCAAACACGTTGTTTTTTGATGGTTTGAAACACAACTTAATTAGTGTTCCTCAGTTCTATGATGAAGAAAATGAAGTGACATTCAAAAAAGATGAATGTTTGGTTAAGTGAAATATGGTAATTGTAGGTTGAGAAACCCCCTTACCTCCTTACCTCAAAGTGAGGCAGAGGCGTTCTTTTATAATGAATGAAAAGGACCACATCGGACCACAAGTCCGATGTGGGGTACAGACTCCAACACTCCCCCTCAAACTAGGTGTACCTAGCTTGGACACATAATGAAAAGAAAGCAACAAAACAGACGCTAACACTCCCCCTCAAGCTGGACATGCCCAGCTTGATGACAAATACAAGACAAAAATAGAAGAAACAGAAATAATAAAATCATTGTTGATACTGCTCCCCCTCAAGATGGTAATGTGATGCCGCTGAAGAAAAAAAAAGGATGGGTCATCGCCGGAAAAGTGCGGGGCCGAACAACAGAGCGCCGGGAAATCCACACTGGCGGGTCGGTCGTTAGAGCGTCGGGAAAATACGCACTACGGGCCGGTCGTCAGAGAGCCGGGAAATCCGTAATGTCAGGCCGATCGTCAAAGCGCCGAGGAATCCGCTCGGGAGGGCCGGTCGTCAAAGTGCCGAGAAATCCGCAATGGCGGTGTCGGTCGTCGAAGCGCCGGGAAATCCGCAGTAGGAGGCCGGTATTTGAGGTGGGAATGCCGCGGGAAGCAGGAAGAGGCCGGCATGGAGGGCGCAGTTGAGCAGAGGCGGCACGGGAGGCCGGCAGGGCTGGAGGCCGGCTACTGGAGGAGCCGGCAGGAATGGAGGCCAGCTGTCACGCAGAGAGGGGCCGGCGAGGCTTGAGGCCGGCTGCTGGAGGAGCCGGCAGGAATGGAGGCCGGTTGTCGGAGGCGCCGGCAGGGGGAGAGGCCGGCAGAATAGGGAGGCGGGGCTGGATGTCCGCACAGGAGGCGGCGCGCAAGGACTCGGCGCCGGGAAGGAAGCAGTCAGACGTTGAGGGGCCGGCGCTAGGGAGCCGCCGGGAAGGAAGCAGCCGGGCACGGGAGGGAGGGCCAACAGGAAGGGCAAAGCCGGGAAGGGCAAAGCCGGCTGTTCTTCTCGCCGGGAGAAGTGGGAGCAAGAGCCGGCAGATGCAGGGAGCCGGAAACCGTGCGCTGGAAGAGTGCCGCCCGGGATGGAGCCGCTGGACGAGGGAGGGTCGCGCTCGGGAGGGGCAGCGATGGAGGGTCGCGCGCAGAGGAGGAGGCGTGACGGGGCGTCGGGAGTGTCGCGCTCTGGAGGAGCCGCGACTAAAAGGGAAGGCGCACCGGGGGGGGCCGCGACGACGAGGGCTCGCGCGCAGGAGGAGCGGGCGCCGGAAGGGAAGGCGCACCGCCGGACACAGCCGGAGCGGGGATGCTGCCGCTCGGGAGGGATGACCGGCAGGATCAGCGGAGGGGGGGGTGCGGCGGCCGACTATTTGGATAGGAGCCGCCGCCCCCCGGACGGGAAAAAACCCTAAAGCCTGATGGGAGAAAAAAAAATAGGGAGCGAGGGATCGGGATTCAAAAACCCAGGTTGAGAAACCCCCTTGCCTCCTTACCTCAAAGTGAGCCGGAGGCGTTCTTTTATAATGAATGAAAAGGACCACATCGGACCACAAGTCCGATGTGGGATAGAGACTCCAACAGTAATGTATTGGTTAAAGGACAACAAACAAGAGGAAACTTATTTCAAGTGAGAGATGTTGAAAAATCATGTTATTTGAGTTTGAAGATAATGATTTGTGACATTAGAGACTTGGTCACATTGGCCAAAAGAATTTGAACAGGTCAACTCAAAAAAAAATTGTACAAGATGTTCCTATGTTGAAGAGAGAGAGACAAGGGATGTGTATCACAGGTCAAAAGGGGGAGATGGATAATTCTTCACATAAGTGGAGATTGAAACAACTCGATCCTTAGAGTTGTATAACGAACCAGACCAGATTTCCCTAAACCCGAGCCCGTAGCCACTCACCTCAGGCGCATTCCCCCTGATCGGCGAAGTCTGCCAACAAGCAGTGAGTGATAAACATATACCATGGGGGGGGTGTCCCTCAAACTTCATTGTCCATATATTGGACTTCCATTCAACATTAAAAATAAACAAATTGATGCATTTAAACATGATAATTCCAAACCCTATACAATAATAATAAATACATTCGGTACGATTCCGCATCAACACGACCATAAAGCAAGACAATATAAGAAATAAGGCAAGTGGCCGACATCATTCACATACATGTCAAATCTAATATGAGATTGTTGGAGTCTCCGTCTCACATCGGACTTGTGGTCTGATGTGCTCTTTATTATTCATTATAAAATAACTTCAAGCCTCCCTTAGAGGCACATTGGGTATTGGGTTCACCCCTCTTTATCATTCTACATGGTATCAGAGGAGGTTTTATCCTAACCCTAGCCCTCTCGTCCCTTTTTTTTCCGGCAAATATCTAGGTATTTCCCCCCCGTTGGGGGGCGGCGGCCTCCGTGGCAGGGAGCCAGAAATCCTTCGTTGTCGCCCCCTGCTGGCATCTCCCTCCCTGCGGGACCCCTCCTACACGTTGCCCTCCCTATGCGACGGTCTCCTCCAAGTGTGACGGCCCCGCCATTCCCATCGGATCCAGCACCTCTTCCTGCATGCACGGCTTCCCCATCCGCTGCTCCTCTACGAGGTATCCCTCACCTCGCCTGTTAGGTTTTGCTGGCGTCTCATCGACCGACACCGCTTGTGCGACTTTCCTGGCGCTCCGTCGACCGGTACTGCCAGTGCGGCATTCCCGACGCTCTGTCATCTGGCACCGGCAGTGCGGCATTCCCGGCGCACCATCGTCTGGCCCCGCCTATGCAGCTTTCCCGACGCCTCGTTGGCACATCCTTTTCAGCGTCATCTTCCATCATCCATCAACTTCCTAAGGGGGAGCAGCAACCATAACGGTTAATCTTTTCTTATGTTTTGTCTTGTTTTGTAATTAAGCTGGGTATGTCCAGCTTGAGGGGAGTGTTTGCGGTGTTTGTTGATTACTTTGTTTTGATCTGTTTTTCTTTATGTGTCCAAGCTAGGTAAACCTAGCTTGAGGGGGAGTGTTGAAGTCTGCGTCCCACATCGGACTTGTGGTCTGATGTGGTCTTTATTATTCATTATAATTTAACCTCAAGACCTTCCTTAGAGAAGCACCTTGGGTATTGAGTTCACCCCTCTTTATCATTCTACAAAGATAGATATATTAGTTTACCTAGCAGCCACTAATGTCCATCATCCAGAATGTAATATTTAGTTTGCAACCAAGCATATGGGTTTTAATCAAAAACTAAGTAACTCGCAACAAAAAAGGAAACCAGGTAAGCGCATGACAAAAAAGGAAAAAAAATCAATGAATAAGAGTACCTAAACAGTGAAGATATTCTAAGCCAACAACCACCTCCGCAGCATAAAACCTGGCGACATTAACAATTCAATATTTTAAAATCATAAAACCATAGAAAGTTAAATCATTACTTTAGTGGAAGAAAATTATTGGCCAGCATCCAACGGGTATTTCTGAATAGAACGTTAGACTTAACATCCAGCTACAATATGCCTTAACATAATGTAAATACATACAAATTAAAAGTTCAAAAAATATCATTGCCACCGTATGGTATGTAACAATATCTAGAGGATTCCGTGTTAAATTTTCATAGAAGTTTGCACAATAATTAACATCCAGTCATGACATGCCTTAGCACCATGTAAATCCAGACTGGATGGAAACAAAAAATGATCACTATTGTAACAGTACCTGGCTGCTTCCTCGCTAAATATTTTCATTGGTTGTCTATCAAGTAAGGCAAATAATTCCCCACCAGAACAGAAGTCTGTTATCAGACAAACATGCGTTGCGGTCTGAGAAGACAAAGACATTAGTAAATTTGAATTGACAGTAAACTGAAATAAGGGAATTCACAGCCAAGAGGAAAAGCATCGCATTTTTCACCAATAGCAGCAGACTATGGTATCATTCAATAGTTGGAAACTCATATGAAAAATGTTTAATCAGATTAGCATATTTATTTTAATAATAAGTGCAAAATTATAGCTACGTTCAACCATTAAAATTGATGAAATGTGGAAATCTTTATGCTGAAGGTATGATACTGTAGATTTGAAAATGATATTTGAATGTTTAAATAAAGTTTTATACTTACGTTTGTCATGTTTTTTCAAGGATGCTTCTAAATTTAACATGTTTGAGCACCTCCTTTTCAGCATTCTATTATCCAACCATCCATCTCTACATTCATTTTGATTTGTGGTTGGGGAGAAGATGAGAATATCCAGACTGATATCCATGAATTTTGCTAAGTCCGTCGTAGTTGAAATGCACATATATTTTTTGAGCAAGGATTATTAGAGGCACCCTAATAGTGTAAGAAGTAATATATAGAGACAAGTCATGGCAGTGGACATTTAGGCATCCTTACTGTAATCCAATCTTTATAATCCAAGAGTGTTTCCAAGTGTTGTATTCATTGCAAAATAAATTACAGTGTGACTTTCATCACAAGAAATAAATTGATAGAATTATAAAATAATTTTAAATAATAGCATAGAGGTATTTCATTTCCATATTTTAATGTTTAATCGTACTATAAATCAATATATTAAGATAAAATCCTAGATACGTTGAGATTTTTCCTAGACTTTCTCCCCTTGTTAAATTACAACATAGATGCCACACAAAAAATGGTTTGACTTTATACAGTGCAGCACCAAGAAACAGATTTCTCAATTTCTCACTAAAGTTGCCTTTAATCAAACATCAAGCACTCTCATTATCACTTTACATTTGTACCAAAAGTGAAAAAAAATAATTTAGGTAAATGCTATCATGCATCTCAAGTCAAGCAATTCCCTTCAAATAAGTGTTAAAATCAATAGATTTTTATGCAAGGAAAACAAGATTGGCCCAATTGACAATAGAAGAAAAGAAATACAAAATATAATAGCATGATGAAATTCACAATTGCATCATGGCGGTGGTCTTATTTTTTTTAAAAAGTAGTTTATCAACAATATCAAAGCATGGAAGCATGCAAAAAAACTTATAATTGCAACTGTGCAGACAGTGTCAATACACAAGCATGCACATCTGTTTGTACTTGAGGATGTAATGTCGTTAATTTTTTTAGGAAAAGCCAAAGAACACTGTCAACCTCCCTTTGACAACACTTAGCCTCGTTAGAGAACACTTACTGAAAACTGCTTATAACACTTATCACTTATGATAAGTACTTCCATATAAGTGCTTCCAGATTGCATACTGAAAAAGTACATTCCTGCCACTAATTTAATTGGTTTTCTTCAGGAATTTTAATTGTAGCCAGTTTTTCAGAGACAGTCCAAACGCCACTTATTTTTTCAAACTGCATATCATAACTAATAAGTTCTATAAGTACTTGTCAGTAAGTTCTGTCAAACACAGCCTTATTAAAAACTGTTTATAGCTCTTACCACTCATGATAAGTGCTTCTATGTAAATATTTCCAGATTGCATATCGGAAAAGTGCTTTTCTATCTCTTATTTAAGTGGGTTTTCTTCAGGATTTTAAGTTTCAGTAAGCACTTTTCAAAGTGTTGTCGGACACAGCCTCAAGAAGTGTCAAACAACTCTAATGAGAGAAACATGTGAACACCTGAAAAGAAGCGTACAATGTTGGAAGGAAAGGGTGATCTAACAATGAAATGATTTCTCTTTCAATGCATGCTCGATGAACCTACAAAAGTTAAAAACAAAAATTAAGTGTCGAAAAAAATTCATGAGTATTCTATCAGATACATAAATGCAGACAGAAAGTAAATCACAAATGATTTCTTATCCTCATTTGTTGCACTTGCTAAGGAATCTTAGTTAAATAATAACAATACTTTAATCATCTTGGATCAGTGAGGTGGTTTACTAGATAAACCATTATAAATTCTTCTTCTATTAACAAATGACTTATGTTTCTTTATCTTGACATTATATCATATAGCTAAAACATGAAAAGAAAAACAGCAAAAGAAAAATCTAAATATTTTATTACCCTCTCTTTCTATCCATGAGCATCCCAACACTAGCTTTTTATACATATTATAGGTGTGCAATATCCAAGGTAGAACTTCCTTGTATGACCTTCGTATAGAAATACAAGCTTCTTAAGTAGTCTATATAGATATTCATGAATCATATGCACTGAATCCCCGGTATACGCTATTAGCTGAAAAGGAGGAAATCCATTTTGTTAATTGTGTAGAAAGTCTTGCTCATTTATATGCCCCACCAAAAAACACTGTACTGTACACAAATAGCAACATTCACAAAAAAAAAAGGCAAAAGAAAATTCATTTAGCTTACGGTCTACTTCCTCATCATCATCATAGTTATGAACTATATAATGGTCATCTCATTCATTATCCTTTTTCAGTTGTTATCACTGCCCTAAAATCATCTTACCACAGAGACAAGTTCTCTTATAACTAGTTAAGTTAGAAGCCAAATTTTGTCATTTCTTCATAATTATACTTGTCTGCATTTTAGCTTAGCTTGCTATTTTTTTGTTCACTAGCCAAAAGTTGTAATGTCCTAGAATTTCCGTATAATTTTTTTTTTAAATTGTATGGAATTATTTCGAGACAACACGCTTTGACAGCACGTGATTCCGAGGCCCGGTGAGCCCGGAATAGAATTTTGAACTTTTTTTTAAGTTCGTTAAATTAAACGTGCAAGCGGGTTTTTCTAACTTTTAAACCGGTGCTCGGATCAAAAATCCGAAAGCACCATTAAACTCAGAATGGTGGGATTCGCCTAGAAATGACTTAACTTCGACCGGCGAGGGTCGGCCGGAAAAGATAGTTTTCGGACTTTTCAGAAAATAATAAAATAATATAAAAAGTTATTTTATTTTTCTTCCCTCACCGCTGAGCGGCGGACGGCAGCGTTGTGGTGCGGCAACGAGGTGCATTAAATGAAGATCATTAATGGCTTGTTTTTGTGCAGCGTAACGACGCATTAATTGAAACGTAACAAATACGTTGTTTCATAAATGAAACAGCGTAACGACATGACGTCGCAGCGTAACAAAAACGTTGCGACGTGTTTTCTTTTAATAAGCTAACGCGTTGGAGAAACGAGAATTAAACCGTGGAAATTCTCTGACGAACCTACAGCAAGGATTCCCTCCAACGACGAACGCCGGCAGGATCGCTAACAACATCGACGCTTTACTAAGAACGGGACCGGGAAGCGACGAACACCAACAGAGCTTGAATCCTCGAGGGCGGAGCGCTTCAACGACGAATGTCGATCGAAGTAGGGGTTTAATTGCTTCAAGTTTTCCTCGTTCCTTTTTTAAACGACGAACGCGGATCAACCCACGAACAGGTTGATCCACGGATTGTTCGTTCGTGCGGGAGGGTGTTCTTCTTGGGTTTTCTATAGCGGGATTATACTATTGTTGATAAAACTGTGATCTCAAGCCTCCCCTATTTTTAAAACTCTAATGCGGAGGGCGCGGGCCGACACGAATAAGGCCTGAGCCCCTCCTCTTGTGTGTTCTTGGTGGCCGAACATTTGAAATGGCGGCAAGGCAAATTCAAGGCTTTCACAGGGAAGGCGACACCCCACAGAGGCCGGAGGCGCAATCGGTCCGAAGAACGGACCACCGGTGCGGACCCGATGGCCCGTGGAAAGACCCATCGGCGCGCCAGCGCCAGCGGGTGGCGGCGCGCTGGAGGTGGCTGCCAAGGCCGGCTCAGGCCGTGGCGAATCGGGAGGAGCCGCCGACTGGGTGGACGCGGCCACCCGGCCACGTTGGTGCACTGCGGACGCGGCACCGCGCCACGTCCCACGCGACAAAGGCCGCAGTCGCTTGACCGCGGCGGCCCCACGGACGACCCGCGGGGCGACGGGGTTGCCGAAAGCGTCTTCCAGCCGCGTCCCGGCCAGGCAGACTGGACAAGGCGTGGGCCACCCCATCGGGTCGGGCCAGACCCGCGGCCCAACGGTCGGACCCAAGCCGGCCCGGGTCAGGTCGGACCCGGGTCAGACCGTACCCAGACCCAACCGGCCCCTTTTTGGACAAAAACCAATATCTTTCAAACTGGACGTCCGTTTGACGAGCCGTTTGCGGCGTTGGAACTCTCGCGACGAGGCGGATCTTTTGCCATACTCTATGGAGGATTTCATGAAAGTTGAAATTCGACGAATGGCTTGAGGAGCGGTTCTCTCGGAATCAAGCACACTACGTGCGGAAACCCTGCAATTAACTGAGACCTAAAGACTGCTAACAAGCGACCCTGTGTGGATCGGATATTATGGCCCAGTGGGAAGCGGCTTCTGTGTGACCCGGCAGGCTCACGGTGGGGAGCGGCTTCTGTATGACCCGGCAGACCCACGGTACTCGACAGGAGGAGTAACTCAGTATTACCAAGGTGGAAAGCGGTTTCTATGTGACCCGGCATGCCCACGGTGGGGAGCAACTTCTGTGTGACCCAGCATACCCACGGTACTCATCAGGGATGAGTACCACAGCAGTCCTAGGTTAGTGGGAAGCGGCTTCTGTGTAACCGAGCAGGCCTACTGTACTCGTTGAGGAGTTCTCCAGCAGCCCATGGTGTTCGACGTTATGACTGATGGTCTTACTTTTCTACTTTAGAATATACCTGGTGTGAGTTGTCTTGCTTCATAATCATGATTCATGATGATACTTCGTGGTTTCTTGTGGATTGTTTTGTGGTCTTTCCTTTGTGTTTTGGGGTCCCTACTGAGTATATTGTTACTCACCCCTGCACGAGCTTCGCCCGCACGTGTTGTTTCTGGTGCAGACGATCGCCGGCTTGACGGAGGACTTGGTGGCCCAGGACTCGGTGGTGCCCAGTGAGACCAGGCAGGCAGGGTGTTCTTCTACGACTTCCAGCAACTACTTTGTACTTACCGATCAGGTGGGGTTTCCAGCGGACGACCTTCAGAGTTTTCTTTGCACTTTCCTGTTTTCAGTACATCTTTTGTTAGGTTTGTATTCTAGCCCATTTGACCTACAGTTTGTACTTTTACTCAGTGGTTGTTTAGCGGCATGCATGTTTACTTTTCCAGCTTTGGGACGTGGTTGTGTGTGCGTGCGTACAGCTACTCAGGCAAATGTCTTCCACCTGCAGGTTGACGCCTTCGGTGCTAGTCGTCAACCCCTGGCCTTTGGGAGGCGGGCTTGAGGTATGTCACGGCACGGGCCCCGGGGGACGGGTCATGACAAAGGTATTCAATAAAGTTCTTCTCTGCATTAGTGGGGGCATACATCCGATACCTCCCTAAAACCAACTTATTTAACAGACAAATAAAAACAATTCTCTTGCTATATTAGATTCCAATTTTGCGCATTTCTTTAGAAATATACTCGCATGAATTTCACTTTAAGCTTGCTTGCTATTTGTTTGTTCACTAACAAAAGGTATTCAATAAAATTCATCTCCACATTGGTGGGGGCATATATCTGACAGATTTCATTATCTTGGACATAATGCAATAGCAGCAGACACTATAAATAGGGTTGCCACACATGTTTCTAACATGTAGTGTCACATGGGTCATCCCTAGTCAAATACACTTCAATAGTGATATTCAATTCCTACAAGTCAATGCCAATATGATGCCTAATAGTTTGGAAAACACAAGATTGATTCCTATCCAGTCTAAGTTAAATGAAATGCGTTCGAACCGTTTGAATTGATTAACATCGGTGTCACCGATTTATTAAATTTTGAATACTTCATAACATTCACCGATAAGTACTATTAATGAAGTATCACGCCAAAATGTGTAAATCTTATCAAACTATCAATTTTGAATTTTTAAATCAATACAAAATAATTATGACATTCCTATAAAATACCCCAATAGAAGAATAAATAGAGTTGAAATACGGCTCGTATCAACAAGGTGCATTTTTCTTTATTTAACAACAGTTTCACAAGTGAGCGTGCTTGATTTAAAGCAATATTAGGGTCGTGTCATCTAAAAGACCTAACAATGTGAATATCCAAGTTCCTGCCTTCTCTAGCTTCATAGAAAATTATTCATTATATTATTTTCACCAATGCTCCATGGAAAAATGGAATAGTTTGATACTAAACAAGATGTCAAAATAGAATATAAAATACAAATGTTTGGTGGGAAAACTCGATTCTTACAAGACCGTATACTTCAATTGTTAAGAAACATAAATCATGAATGACAGAATGAGATGGGCAATTCAGAACTAATAGGTACTTGAAAGGGGCCCGTGGCCATTGATTATTCTCAAGGAACCACAAACATGATGCAGCGATGAGGTATTTTAATACATGATTTGATTGGTTACCCCATTTCTAAAAGATTGACAATAAGCAGTTGCATGTTCTAACAATATCATTATGGTGTTATTTTAAGAAAGGATGGGCCACCATATCTATCATGTAACGAGTGCACCTTGGAGAAGTAATGGAATAATTAGTGACGCTATTAATGAAATTTTGGGAATTGCACAAGGTTAAAAGAAAGTATACAAGATATTTTTTGTGATCAATATTCTTATATTATGCAAGTTCTATTTCTTTACCTTTTCTTATTTTTTCTCATAAAACAAAACATAGAATGTAAGCTTTTTAGAATGTACATAGAAGTTGCAGTGCAATAAATAAGGATTTAATAATCCCCTATGCCAAAATTGAGAATTGAAGCAATGACTCGTGATTTTGAATTGTGATATGCTCCCAACAATATTGAAGAAGCGTGTGTAATTCATTATTTTATGATTAATTTTACCATTTTGTTTGTTTAAGTTTTAGTTGTGATCAAAATAATGTTTAAGAATGAAAGGGATCGACGATTCAGAACCCAGATCCCACTGCTTCAAAGCAGCCCTGGGCATAAAAGCAGACGGCGATTCTCCTTAAAACTCATACCTTGTTACGATTCAACAGGGCCCTTTTGTCCATTGCCTTCATCGCATATAGCTCACCAGTACCTTGTAGCTCCACCAAATGAACACTGAAAGCAATATATATACCAAAATCAAGCATTATTTGAGCATCTCATTTTTACCATGCACATTACAAACAAAATGATTATAGATTTACATTTTAAAAAATCACTATCAAGCATGGACCAACAAAAAAAGGAAATCTGAACATTCCCCTTCTACTTATTTGATTGGGAGCGGACCACATTAAAGAAGTTCAATACTTCCCAACCAAAACTATCAATGAGAATAAAAAGATAACATGTACTCTGATTCTTCATGAACAATGCAAATAACTTCACTAATTGCAGGTCTTGATAGTCATCAGCACCAGCATATGAGAATGACAGCTATCCAGTTTCGGCAGCTCTATCCCAGGTTGCCATCAAAAACAACAGTCAGGCTTTAACCATGGACTGAATACTCTACTTCAATTATCCAAAACTTATTGTTTATGTCTAACTGTATTTTCTTATAGATTTGTTCTGTTCCAAAGGAGCGATTTTTAAGGGCAAGATTTTTTCACCCAATGAATCAAACAAGTTTAGATTGCTTGCTTTTATTAGATTAATTTTTTCTTGATTTTTTTTTTTTTAATATACAAGGGCGTGATGAAACTCGAAATACTTCAGTTAATTGTTCCACCATTATTGCCGTCAAATACCAATAGCACAGTAAGTTACCTGCCCGTATCACCACAACCCAATGGTTTGATAGGCTTGAAATGTTTCAGACCAATAATTTCACCGTGTCCTGTAATCTACAAGACAAACAAACAGCATTATTATAAAACACCAATACATGAAAGAACAAAAGGCGTGATAAGTAGACCAAAAATATGAACAATCCAGATCCAAAGCTTTAAAATGCTGTAACAATAAAAGACGTTCCAACACAACATGCAAGGACTTAAGGGGGTATAAATATCATTTTATTTATCACCTTGCAATTTCAAAAGATCCATGCTAAGCTAAGGCGTCAACAATTGTAATAAGAGTTCACCAGCCACATGCATTAAAGCTAGAAACTATATTTCTCATAATCTCAAGCTATTAGGTGCCTTCCAAAAAAGACAAGAGGCTACAAGTCAATCTCTTATCAATAAAATACAAAACGAATTTCCGTCAATATCATAAATTTAAATTGTAATAATGGTGGGTATAGAAAGAATAGAACTAGAAACCATGCCTCTTGAATGATGCCGAAACTCTTTATTTATAGAGATAGATAACAAAATACAAGACTCGAGATAAAAAATATAAATTCAAACTAGAGGGAAAAGGGAAAGGATAGACATACTCAAATAGACTCATCCTAGATAGACACATCCTGATTATTTAAATATTCTTAACACTTCCCCTCAAGTTGGGGCATAGTTGTATACTCCAGCTCGCCACACTAATTCAAAAGATGCCGGAACTGACAAAAAAACTCCTTCGGGGATGATGCTAGAACTGTCAAGGAAATCTCATCTAAGTTTCACTGCCAAGATATGCATCAAATCCAGGCTAGTAAAACAGTATAGTTTTCTTGTTTGATACAGCTAGACATATCATAAATTTTCCATCTGAGCTTTATAAAGGAAATTTAATCTGTTATAACAAAACAGATTACAGGATGATAAAGAGATGTAAAAATGACTAATCATTACCTTTTGCATTGCCATCCAAGAAGAACAATACTTTTTGTGAGGCCTCGCATATACAGGTTGAGAATGGATTGCCCACAGATCTTCTGGTCTCTGAAAATGACAAGAACTGCATGAGCTTAATTGAACTTAAGAAAATAACAAGACCCAGATGCCTAAACAATTTACATCGGATTATAGAAATATTTACTGAACATGGCATGGATTAATCTAACATTAATTTCTAAAGAAAATATCACCTGGAAATAGAATAAACGGGAAACAGAAGGGGAGAGAGATGGGTGGGGGGAGAAGACAATGCTGGACTTGACAAAATGCAGCAATTTTAATTTTAAGACTTCTGATATTATGATGTTAAAATAAACGTGCATAGCATCAGAGATGTCAAAGCTGAGGGAAAAAGAACACCATTTGAATGTGATCAAGACTTCCAAGGTGCAACGCAAATTCACTTAGATTTTTCACCGTGACAGTACTGCATTCAACATTCTTCATTGACCAAAGTAAACTTCGGCACCAAACAGTCAAAATGATTTTTGATGCTGCCAAATTATGGAAAAGCCATCATCCATATAATCACAAACACAAGTTATAAGGATACCCTTAAAAAGTTTGCTTCAGGAAGCTCTCTAATGGCATCATTAACATTTACCATGACACAACTGAATTCAACATTCTTCATTGGCCTAAGCAGGCTATGCCACCAAACAATCAAAATAATTCTTGATGCTGCCAAAATACGGCAAAATCATCAATGATATAATCACAAACACAAATTATAAGGAGACCCTTACTAAGTTGGCATCAGGAAGTTCTCTAACAGCATCATTAACATTTTCTGCAGTATCTTTAACCTGACATCCAGCAAAAGAGAAGAACAGAAGAAGAGCGTATGATTAACAGCATCATAAACATTTTCTGCAGTATCATTAACCTGATATTCAGCAAAAGAGAACAAAAGTAGACCAAATGGCAGTTGAGAGCATAAGGCTACTTTTGGTTTCAGAAAACGTTTTTCTGTTTTCATTTTCTAAAAATGTACTAAAAAATATGTTAAAAGAATGTTTTGGATAGAAGGGAAAAGCAAGAAAGCATGCAATTACTACGTTTAATTTTCATGGAAAAATGAAAACACTTTTCTCAAAAATCTATCAATTTTCATTTTCATTTTCTAAAAAATGCATCCCATTTACATAATCCAATACATTTTCAAAAAATGAAAACAGAAAATGTTTTCCAAAACCAAAAAACAACCTAAATTTGCTCTTTACAACTTCTAGCACAAAACACTATTTAACACGTCATTCATTCCAGATGGAACAATAATATATCCAGACAAAAAGTAAGATAGATTCTGTCTTAATGGGCAACATTAATGACCCTGCTTTCCATTTGTTTTGATTAAGTCATATAATTCATTGAAAGTTTTCTAGCTAAAACACAGCTATGCTAGTAGCCAACATAAAAAATTGACCAGAAATACTCAAGAATGTTAATGGTAAACAAATTCAATACAATAGAGAAAATTACCAACTTAACACTTTCTTTCTCAGTCTTATCAGACAAGCGGTTTTTTAGAGGTTCCACATGACCACTTCCATCTAGTTGGACTCCAATGAAATACTGAAGCTCACCCTAGAAAAATCAAAATAAACAGACAATATTATTGTATGAGCTGATGGACATGAATGAAGAATGAAGCAATAAATCAAGGAAAAGGTCACATGGCCACCTTTTGATCACGCATAGGCAGCAAATGAAATAAATTCCAGAACTTTTTCCCTGCATGTAGTGAATTGGTGGAACAAACAGAATGAAGGTATTGAGTACGGTAAAAAAATTAAAGAAAGAAAATCCGGTTATCAGTAAATAAACAAGAAAATGATAATAAAAAAACAGATCCCACGATTATAATTAGTAAGCAGAAACATCCAAGTTTTTCATTAAAACAGTGCTATTTTTTTGGGTTATCATAATCGACCAATCAACACAAATAGTTACCACTCTTTGTATAATTAATCAACTGAACGGTAATTTCTTTTTGTTCTCTAACAGCATGCCTTATCTGGGAAACAGTTTCTTGATCAGTTTCAGGTCCTTGAAGAAATCTGCACAGTTAAATAATTATTTGATAATATCAGTGTAAAAAGAGAGACAGAAAAAGTCAATAGCAAGCCAACCAATTACTAAAAAGAAAAGGTGGATCACAATGCTACTGATTGGTGAGAAACTAAACGAGTGATATAAGAAAAGAGCTAAAACTCATTACAAAAAATAGATAAATAAATAAAATTATTCCGTTATATCTTAAATGCTAAGTGAAAAGATCAACAAGCAATGTTCTAGTTGAAAAAGGACAAGCTATGCCTTCTCTTAAGTAACTCCAATGAATTTAATTTCCCTCACAAAACACTCGATATATTGCCAAAAGATTACACGATAAAACATCATCAAGCACATGTTTGATGGACCCGCCTCAACAAATAAAATTTTTATAGCATCTCAAAATTTATCAACACCATAAAACACATCATACCGACAATTCTTCCCCAAAATTTCTTCGCGTGTATACTCAGTCAACTCAAGGAAATTGTCTGATGCATATATCTGTACATAAACAGCTCATTTGAGTCACTTCACCGATATAAGTTTTTTGGTATCACAAAATTAAAATTTTCAAGCCATGGATGCTGTAGTTGAATATCCACACAAATGATAAAATATCAAATATGTTGTATTAGTTGATATGAAAATTTCTGTGCAGTATTTAAAAAGAAAATTCTTAAATAAGTCAGCTCCTAACAAGCATAGAAAAGTGAGGTATGCAATTCATAATATGTTCTGCTATTCATAATATTTAAGGCAATCGTCTACATAATTGACTTCCAAAAAGTGATAGGAACCTTTCAGCATTTGCTTACTTTATGAGAGGGATGTTTTCACACCCTTAAAATTGCTCTGCTTGGATATATGAAATACACTAAGAGATGCTAGATCAGTTTTTTCCCCCAAGGTCCACATCAAACACTACTTACCCGATATAATATAAATATGCACTGAAGTTGCAACCACGTCGTGGTGGTATTAACCATGTCATGGTTTGTGCCAAAGTAAACAACGTCATAGTTGAAGGTCACCACATCATGGTTCTATGCATGGCAATGCATGCGTTATATGATAATGCATGTTGATTAATCTTTCTTCCATCCCAGCTATCATGATCGGTTACAACATCATATGATGATGTTTAAGGAGTTTCAAATGTTCATGTTGATTTTTTAGACGTTAAACAATCAATGGTAAGATGGACCACAAGTTGCAACGAGTTGTAACATCTTCGTTTGTGAAGTGTTTCTATCATGACCAAACAGTTTTGAAATTGTAGAAAGAGAATTCACAGAATCCTTTCCTCTGAGTGAGGTCTGGTTGTTATATTTATAAATGAATAAATAAAGTTACAAGATGGATCATAAATACAAGCCAAACTATTGACAAGTCAAACCTTTGACTGTTGACTCATACCCTAAATATCTAAATACTACACTCCCCCTCAAACTAGGTTTACCTACCTTAGATACACAATAAAAGAAAACAAAATAAAACACTTCTAATACTCCCCCACAAGGTAGACATGCATAGGTTGATTAGATCAACAAACAATAAAATAAAAATCGATTGCATCCTCCTCTGAAGTCGCTCCCTCTCAAAATAGAAATAAATTTGTTGAAGTGGAAAAAATTGTTGATGCTGAAGAATATTTTGCACCCACATGCTGATGACGATCACTAGAAATTTTCGGATAAACCGGCGACCAACAAGAGGCCTTAAAATGACCAGGTGAAACGGCGTCCAATTTGCAGACCCAAAGTCTGAGTGAAATGGCGCCCGACTTGCAGACCCAAAAGGTTGGGTGAAACAACGCCCGATTTTGCAGACCCAAAAGGTCGGGTGATACGGCGCCTGATTTTACAGAGTCGGTAGGTCGGATGATACAACGCCCAATTTTGTAGACCCAAAAGGTCGAGTGATACAATGCCCAATTTTGCGAACCCAAAAGGTTGGGTGATACAGCGCCCGATTTCGCAAACCCAAAATGACCAAGTGATACGGCGTCCATCTTACAAACTCAAAATGACCCAATGGTGCTTTGAGTAGCCCAATGGTGATCCAAGCTATGATGAAGAAGCTTGACAATGATCTAAGGAAGCCCGATGGCAATCCTAGCAGTGATGAAGAAGCCTAACGGTAATCTGGATAACCCGACAATAATCCGAGCAATGATAAAGAAGCCCGATGGTAATCCGGAAAAAAATGGTTGTTGTCATTGGTCTTCAACAGCGGTTGTGCGGCGCTAACGAGGCCCGATGGAGATTCGGGCAGTAGCGGTGAGGGTTACGGATCTTGGTATAATAAGCACAAAAGAATAGTAGTAGGATCTAAGGAGAGTCCTCCTCCTTGATCTCCTTCCTAGCTGTGAATGGATGATTCTAGAGAGAGACTACCTCTCCTAGGCTCCGCTTCCAGCAGGGCTTCATTCTTGAAAAATGACAAGGTCCCAGCCAAATATATAACTGATTAACATCCCCCAACCAACCTACCAAGTCAACATACTCTATCCCAACCGATTTGCCACTCTACTCTAACCGAATTTCCCCCCTATCCTTCTATGATAGGTATGAAAAATAAGAGGCCCAGGCAGCCTGATCGGATCAACCATCCCGCAGCTAACAATTCGTCCCTCCTCAACAGTCATCTTATCCTTCTATGATAGGTATGAAAAATAAGAGGCCCAGGCAGCCTGATCGGATCAACCATCCCACAGCTAACATTTCGTCCCTCCTCAACAGTCACCTTATCCCCAAGGTGAAAACTGTTCCAAGATATTTTCTGCATCCTCCCATGTAGATTCTTCAGCTGGCCACCTCTTCCTCTTGATGGGCCACAAGCCACGAGGTCATCCTTGCTTCATTGCTAAGAGCTTGACAGGTTCAACCCTTTTATTAAACCCACTGCCCCATAGATCAGGTAAGTCTGCCTGCACTGGGGGGTCCACAACAAGCTCGCTTAAGTTGGGAAACATGGAATGCAGAATGTAACCGGGTAGTCTCTGGTAGAGAAAGTTTATAAGTTGTAGTCCCCAATCAGTCTTGGATTTTGAAAGGTCCATAATATTTAGCACCCAGCTAGGTACACGATTTCTCGGATTTCAAAGTTTGAATATTGGGCCTGAGCTTAACAAACACATATTCGCCAACTTCAAAGCTCTCATCTCTCCTATGTGTGTTGGAAAACTTCGTCATCAACTGTTGAGCTCTATATAGATTTCGCAGGAGCTAGTCTAGCACCTCATCCCGTTCCACAAGCATATTCTCCACAGACTCAACTAGAGTCTCCCCTTTAACAAAACACAAAACTATACATGACTTCTTGCCATAGACAACTTCAAAAGGTGTCGATTTAGTTTAAACATGTGAAGTTGTATTATAACAATACTCAGCTCATTGTAATCACCAAGCTCACATAAAAGGTCACTCATAAGCAAAGCATCACAAATACGCCTCTAAACATTTGTTAACAAATTATGTTTGTCCATCCATTAATGGATGATAAGATGATATCATTTTCAGAATTGTGTCATCCATCCCAAAGAGTCGTTTCCAAAAATCGCTGATAAATAAAGAATCTTTGTCACTGAGAATCAAACTGTGAATGCCATTGTAACTGAACTATTTCTTTAACAAAGGACTCAATCACCGCTTATGCTGTATATGGATGTCTGAGCAACACAAAATGCGCAGACTTATCCACGACCACCAAGATCACATCAAACCCTTGGGACTTGGGTATTATAGAAATAAAATCCATGGAAACTTCATCCCAAATCAATTCCGGTATTGGCAATGGCTGGAGCAAACACGCTGGTGACATAGCTTGATATTTCTACCGCTAGCAAGTATCAAATTCCTTTAATGCATAATATATTTTGGAAAGGAGCAGATTTGGCAAAGGAGTATACCTTATGTGGTAAGTAGTATATTATTTGGAATTCACAAAATTAACAAAGGCATGGAGCATCACAGCGATATGCAATATTCTTGGTTGATACATAATATTCCTGGTTGATACGTAATATAATTGGTTAGGCCAGAAAATGGAAAATGCATGGAGTCAGCCTGTATGCGTAAAGTTTTTTAGAAACTTTCCTGAGTTGGGTAAGTTTTTTTATGGAGATGTGTAAGAAAATCTAAAGAGGGATAGAGTGTGGAGAAGGGAAAAAGCTTACGTATCGCGTAAGGTTTTTCAAAGTACGTAATATTTTTTAGTGGAACGTTAGGTTTTATCCTAAGCTGATTTTTTAGTAGTGTTGGCCACATCGTGGAGTTGTTGGCCACACCACGAAGGTTGTTTGGCAGATTTTAGTGGTACTGCTATTTGAGAGGGGACTACACCGCAAAGGAATCTCACACGCCGCAGTACATTCTGGAATTTCGAGAATTGGCCAAGTATTGAAGCCTCTTGTTCCGTAAGGATCATTTTGGTCAGGTTGTGGATTTTGACAAAGTGTTGGATGATGAATAAAGGTAACTAGAATAGAGCGTAAGCGTCATCGACATATTTCACAAGAGTAATTTCATGAAGGAACCCGGAGTTTTACGGAAGCATAAAAAATGATATTTTAAAATTTTTGGGTCCGGGTTTATGTAGAAACATCAAATCCGGTATACCCCCAGATTCACCTATGGATCACGTGCAATTTAATTTAAGCACGAAGAACAAAATCAAAATCGTGAATCAAAATTAAAACCATACCCCATTAGTTTTTTATCGGAAACACGTTTTACTCGTTGGTGATCGTCGCTTGAATAAACCGAAGTTGGAACCCTCTAGATCGTTCACTCGGACTCCAAAAGTTTGTTTGAGCGTTGACCTTCGCAATCCAGGTGCTAACATGGAAAATGGAAGACACTTCCGACGTCGTCGCGATCACAGGAGATCAAAACAATCAATCCTTAAACTCGGATCGAAGCGTCCTCGAACTTCCCATCACTTCTTATTTCTAGAACTTGAGAGAGGTGGAGAGGTGAGAGAATTCGAGCAAAGGCTTGGCACACCTATTTTTGGGTTTTAAAGTGTTTAAATACTTGGGTTATAACTTCCATAAATTGCATTTAAGTCTATATAGAAGTTAACCTTTTAAACGGACTCAAAAACGACACAAATGGCACTCAAAACTTGCCGCAAATATCACAAATATTCTATCACATGCATGTAACATAAAAGTAATGTTATGTGATAAAGTATGAATCATTAACTCAACTCATCTCTCCCATGAATATTAAGCAAATCTTGAATATTAAATATTCGTTCGAAAAATATTTTTCTTCATATTCTTTGAATAACTTATGAATATAAGTAAATAAATTCAACAGTAATTATTCTAAACTTGAATAATATTGAATTTATTTACTTCGTTGCGATCATTTAAACTAGGACATTACTCGGCCCCCACCATGGGACCCACCATGTCAGCACTCCAATTCACTAGAATTGGACAAGCTTCAAAATAAGTTTTGTATGTGACCCTTTAGGCCTTTTATCTCAATAGTAGTAAGTGATACTCACATATCAGGAGCAGAGTCTAAGAACTCTCAAGGTCCCTAAGGAGATAAGGTTTAGTCATAACAACGACAACATCTTACGAACACACGTCGTGTAATATAATCCTTTTGTCTCACGATATTTCATAAAGTACACACACTTCATGTCATCATCCCTTATTTATTTGTGACCTTACAGGATGGACTTACCTTCGATCGCCATGGTCATGGATTTAATAAAGGTACTACTATTCTGGTCAACTGGGCCCGAGATATTTCTTCCTTTCAGAAGCAACAAATTCTTTTTGGAACATTCAACTAATATTATACCATCAATAACACAACCCAACGCAAACTAACTCAACACAACAGAAATGTCATGGTTATTGTCTTGAATCAAAGTACGCAATCAAATGGTACACATTGATAATGATCTCAAATCGAGAGACCAATACACGTGCTCGTAAATGAGAACAACCAATGACACCTGAAACATGTGGTGTTTCTATTGACGGGTCATGATCTTCTTTACTCGAGATCACCAAATGGGAACTTCATGAGAATAAATCTCAATGCTTATGATCCCCCAGCACCTTACTGGATTGGTGTAAGCCGATCCGTTTAGATAATGTTGGTTCGAATGCTAACAACCCATATTGCACACCAGACCGCAACTCTGGCAGATTGAGCTTCGTGGTGAGCTTGTTGGGGGTTGCAGGGGGCAACACGATCCTACTCCGGGGGTCCGGGGGCGAAGACCCGGATCCAAATTTGGGAGACTGTAGTAATTCTGACCAACAGTAGCAGAGTTGATCAGAAAACACCGACATGGCACTGTAGCAGTGCGAACTTTCGCATGGTTACTGTAGCATCTCAGACTTTGGAAACGGTGGTACTGTAGCTCCGTGGACTTCTAGCCACCGGCTACTGTAGCAGCTTGGACTTGAGTGGTCGCAACACTGTAGTAATGCGGACTTCCAGCCACCGTTCACTGCAGCACAGTGGACTTATTGTGCGGTTGGTGGCACAGTGTTTCACCTTCTTTATTAGCTCATTCAAGCTAGGGTTTCAGTGTGTGTGAAACTCCGATCCTATAATTGTGCTCCCGAATTTTAGTGAAGTGATTCAGCCTCCATCGACGTAGGGATCATTTTCGAACCACGTAAATTGTTGTGTGTCTTCTTCTTTTGTTACTGTCATTTCTTCATTTGCAAACCTCTGTCGTTGTGACTTCCGGCGTTTCCGCAACACACCTAATAATAAGACATCATATATGTCCCGTCAATATGATGCATTTAGACCATATGACATATATTTAAGATTATTGTCATAGTATCTAGAGGTTTTCATCATAGCTGGGAAATGCTAAAACCTGCTGATACGACAAATTACTTAAGAAGATTACCATGTAAATAATAGACGCAGGGGTATCAACACTACAATGGTAAGTATACATCATGCATAACTCTCTGTATACATGATATGATAATCGAAAAATACTTCCTAAGTTGGATCTGGGGCACCCAGTTTTACAACATTTCAGTGGTTCGTAGGAGTAACTTTGCACTGAGATGTGAAAAATAGCAAAATATGGAGAACGTAAGGGTTATTCGGTCCTTCTGAAAGAATAATCAGGGGACTGCGTAAGGGCCATGCCCTTTATCGTTTGTGGTGAAGTCTCGGCTCGGAGGAAATTTGTGTGAGTTGTTCCCTGGGTGAGTTCGGTCAATTACAGATCATGGTTTTAGTGATCATGCCATGATGGAGAAGATCGTTCCACGATTAAAGGAGGTTCATGCAGTGTTTTAAATTGCAAGGTTTGTGTGGATCTGGTTCTTGAGAGAGATCATGACACTACTTAGAGCTTCATGTCGTGTGTCTACATGCATAGATGTATTACTAATCGTAATATACGATTAATAATTCGGTCAAGCAAGAATAAGGAAACTAGCAGATTTTGTGTAGGAGTGAAGACCGTGACATTTGAGGGAGAACGCAAGGATTATGAAGAATTGAGGAGAATTTTTTTTCAATGCTATTTTCACTAAGTTTCCATGTTCAAAATATGGAAAATATCTCATGCAATAATGAAGAAAACATGTTGGACTGAGAATTGTGGAAACTTGAATAAGAGAGATCACGAAATCAAGATTGGAGGAAGGGTTCCATATTCGAATATTCAAATAATATCCTCATAAATATTCGGTGAATATATAAGAGAAAAAAAAAGAGAAAAGAGCAAAACCAACACTGCTATTATCGAAATATCTGTGAGTTGAAAAAAAGAAAGAAAGGGAGCCTGGGCATATTCGTCACAACTGGATCTAAAGAAAAGAGAAAAAGAAGAGTCTAGACCTACTGCCATATATGGTTCGTGAAGAGGAGAAGGAATGCTACCGCCACATCTAGTCTCGAAGAGAAGAGCAACAAGATAATTCTAGTGATGAATTTCATCCAAAGAAAGAATTCTTGTTGGTGTGATATTGTGAAAGGCGAAGTCTCAACCCTCACATTGAAGTGTTCATGCAGTAACCAAGTTGAGATCCAATCCTTACAAGAAAAGATGGATCAATGGGGAATTATGCATGAAGTGGACTATGCCTTCATTGAACATCTGTGCATAGAGAATAAAAGGCTAAAGAGAGCAAAGGTGACCTTGAATTATGACATAATGAAGATGGACGCAAAGATGAAGAATCAAGTGACTTACTTGAGGAGCTTGCACAAGAAATAGGAAAACAAATAGCCACATGGGAGTTAAAAGCAAACATTATTCCTCTCAAGACACAACTTGAAGAGAGGAGAAAATATGGAAAAAAAGCCAGCTCGGGGTTGGAGAACATGGTTGCCCAATTGAGAGAGAGATGAGAAGATCAAGGAGTTTGAATCAAAGCTCAGACCCTCAAAGGGAAAAGAAAAGGTGGAGATTCCCTCCAAAGCAGCCTCGACAATAGAGGTATGCAGAATTCCAAATCTGGAATCAGCAAACAGAGGGAATGTAATTGCTAAACCTGGTAGTGAAGGTTCTCAAAAGAAAGTAGCGACAAAGTGCTACTTCTGTAGAGATGTTTTACTTGTTCTAACCTTGGACATATGACAAGACATTGCAACAAGAGAGGAGAAAATGGAGTCGTAAGGAATTTCTTCATTCCTATGACAAACCGAAAGAGAACTTGCACTGAAAGGAAGTCTGTTAAGCTGGCAAACAGATTTACTGTTTTGGAGGAAAAAGATAGATCTCAACGTTGGGTGGACCATGTACCTATAACACTCACAACAACCCTCGTGAAGAAAAAGAAAGCAAATTTGAAAGAGAGAGAACAAAGTCGTGTCGGTTGTGAGAAAAGCCGATGGCTGTTCAAAGGAAAATTCACCAAGAATAAACAAGTCTGAAGTAATCTTGATGGCCATGGAAGATAAGCATGAGGCATGCTCAAGTGGTTTCATCCATACCACTACAAAGCATGAGAAAAGACCGGTGGAGTTGTCCTTGCACGGAGAAAGAAGCATGACAAAGGAGGAGGCAACTGTTGCGGAATCGTTGGGAGACGCAACGACAGAAACGAAAAAACGAAAGAAATAAAGCAACAAGAACACAGCGATTTACGTGGTTCGGAAATAATCCCTACGTCCACGGGAGAGACAGAAATTTCATTATATCGGGAGCACAAATTACAGAGGTTTTTTCAGTAGTAACCCTAGCCCGAAAATGGGCTATAAAACAATGGAGAAGACGATCACTGTTCGAAAAGTGAGTCCGCGTCGCTACAGTGAACGGCGGCCAGCTTTGTCAAAAGCGCTACAGTGGCTGCCGACTGGAAGTCAAAAGTGCTACAGTCCAGTTGACCCCGAAGTCCGCACTGCTACAGTGTCTGTCGGTGTCGGTCGGTCAGCTCGACCCGCGACAGTTGTGGGCCACAAGCATTCAGCTCAACCGGATCGGGCTACACCAATCCAACAGCAACCATGAAGCATTAAAAGAAGAAACTTGTACAAGTGAGACTGGTCTCACAAAGAAGATGGAGAACTCTAAAGCTCCTATCTGAAATGAAGGTTGCACAAGTGGCCTTATCCAAGGAAGAACCACTAAGAAGGCTTGAAAGGAAGTTGGTTACAAAGGGTTGATCTACAAAAACCAACCATGTTCCTCATGTCGGAGGTGCCCCTCTTCCCATGTATTTAAATGTTTTTAATATTTGTTAGAAGTGGTGCAAAATTAAGGGGAAGATCCGATCCATGGGGTGATTGTGCTAGAAGAATACATGTGCATGAGCTAGACTAGAAGAAAATATGATTGATCAATCGGTGATATCAGGCCATATATTTAGTGGTATCAGACCATTAGAAAGAAGAAGACAGATTAATGGGATACTGAAAGCTGCTGGAAGGAAATATCATAACCATCAAATGGTGTCCCCAAAATGAAGACTATCTCAAATTTGGTACCAAGAACAAAAGGTATTCAGAGGGAGTTGGTGTTGAGCATTCAAAGGTTGTTTAGCCTCATTTCAAAAAGGTAAAGCCCTGTGAACATGAATAAAAGGTGGTATCACTAGTTTATTATTAACAGGTGGTATCAGTTGGTTTTTCATGAGGTATGACTCACATCCTTGGTGTCTTTATTGGTTATCTGCTAATGGTTTTTGTGTGAGTATGACTAAATTCACAGTATGTGTTGAAGATGAGAAAACCCAAGTTGCATGTGCTTATGGAAGTAGGTGAGTGACATGGACAACTTTGGGATTGTTGACTTGTTTCCTGCACCAAGCTCTGGCTTAGAGGATTTGTCAATAACTCGAATGTCAAGTGGTAAATTCACTCATTAAAATTCTTAGAGAGAATGTAGCTGGAAAGATCTCTATGGTGATCATGAAACATCTGAAGCAAAGTTTGTGTTAAGGAGTTTAGAGATAGGGACGGGGGGGGGGGTCTATAGAAACCCAAAAGGGGAAGAAGATTAAAGACAAAATCTAGATTTAAGGGACTCTTTGCATTTTATTGACAAAGGGAGAGAAAGAGTACAATGCACCTTAAATCCATACCTGGTTTTGAGGAACATTGAGTTATAAGAAATGAGAATTTAAGGAAGTATTTTCAACAAAATCCAAAGGGAGAGAATGCTAGAACCACAGCGTATATTGTTGGGTTTGTTGACAATACCTGTTGTGTTGGCAACATGTGGTGAGGTAGTTGGATGCATATAGCATACATGGCAGAATGATGGTATTGGTGATAACATGGCAATGATTTCTACGGCAATGGAGCTTGAGGATAGTGATGTCATGTTTGGACATGGCCTTGGAGTGCTTCGGGAAGAGGAAATGAAGCAGGTAAGTTCCGGAAGCTATTCAGGAGGAGTCCAGAAGTTATGGCTGGAGCATCAGAAGATACTCTAAAGGTTTAGCAGCAGCTTGGAAGTTTGAAAGCTAAGTCCTAAGGATGATATTAAGAATTGCTAAACCCGGAGAAAGGGTGTGCGTGGAAGCTCGGAAGGTAATCTACCTGTGGAGAGTTTCAGAAGTTAGAAGTCCAGATGTTGGAAGATGATTTGGGAATTTGACGAAGTCATGAAGTCTTTCTAGGTCCGTAAGATCCTTTAGCCTGAATACATAAGATATTTGGAAATGGCAGTATTGGCGAAGTCCCGGAGGTTTCTCAGCATGCGTAACATATTTTTGATGCGTAAGAAATTTGGAATTCATACGTAATATATTTGACAGTGCTTAAGATATTTTTGAAGGCACTGATTTGGCAGTCCCTTGATGCGTAATATATTTTGGGAAGGAGCCGATTTGGAAAAGAAATATTTCTTACCTGGTATGTAAGATACTATTTGAAATTCATAGAATTAACAAAGCCATGGAGTCGCCCTGTATGGGTAAGGTTTTTCAAAAACCTTCCGGAGTTGCGAAAGTTTTTGGTTGGAGATGCGTAAGAAAATCTGAAGAGGGGCAGAATGTGGAGAAGGGAAAACCTGATGCATCACGTAAGGTTTTTCAAAGGCAGTATGTAATATTTTTCAGTAGAACGTATAGTGTTATCCTAGGCTGATTTTGAGGAGAAGTGAATACCACGCTGTGGGGACGTCGGCCACGCCATGAAGGTTGTTTGGCAAGTTTCAGTGGTACTGCCATTTGAGAGGGGACTACGCCGCAGTACATTCTGGAATTCCGAGAATTGGCTTGTTTCATAAGGTTCATTCTGGTCAGGCTGCGGATTTTGGCAAAGTGTTGGATGACGCTAAAAGGTAATTGGAATTGAGCGTGATTCATTGGCATATTTCGTAAGGGTCGTCCAGTAGTTCGTAAAAGTAACTGAACACCAAGATGTGAAAAATGGCAAAGGATGGAGAACATAAGGGTCATTCGATCCTTTCATAAGAGTAATCAGGGGAGTGCGTAAGGGTCATGCCCTTTATCATTTGTAGCAAAGTCTCAGCTTGGAGGAAGTTTGTGTGAGTTGTTCCCTAGGTGAGTTCGGCCAGCTACAGATCATGGTTCTAATGATCATGCCATGATGGGGAGGATTGTGACATGATTAAAGAAGGTTCATGCAGGGTTTTAAATTGCAAGGTTTGTGCAGATCTGGTTCTTGAGAGAGATCATGCCGCGGCTCAAAGCTTTGCGCTGCGTCTGCAAGCATGGATGTATTATTAATCGTATATACGATTAATAATTCGGACAAGCAAGAATAAGGAAACTCGTGGATTTTGTGGAGTGAAGACCATAACATTTGGGGGAGAACGCAATGAATTAAGGAGGAAGATTTGTTTCCAGTGCCATTTTCACAGAGTTTCCATGTTCAAAATATGGAAATATCTCATGCAATAATGAAGAAAACAGGTTAGACCGGGAATTGTGGAAACTTGAATAAGAAGGATCATGAGACCGAGATTAGAGGAAGGGTTCCATATTCGGATATTAAAATAATATCCTTGTAAATATTTAGTGAATATATAAGAAGAGAAAAGAAGAGATTGACACTGCTATTATCGAAATATTTGCCAGTCAAAGAAAAGAAATGGAGTCTTGGCATAGTCATCACATCGGGTTGAAAAGAAAAGAAAAGAAGAGGGTCTGGACCTAATGCTATATTTGGTTCGTGAAGAGAAGAAGGAATACTACCGCTACATCTGGTCTTAAAGAAGAGGAGAGCAACAAGATAGTTCCAGTGGGGAATTATCTTCATCTGGAAAAAGAATTGTTGTTGGTGTGATATTGTGGAAGACTAATTCTCAACCCTCACACTGAGGTGTTGATCCCATCTCATCTTGAGGAGTGCATCAACCGTGGATTTCAAAGGAGCATCTACCTAGATTTGAAGATGCAACAGTCGAAGCTTTCTATGTTGAAGATTGAGAGACTTGCATGTCTATAAACTGTTGAAGACCTTCACCGAAGCAGTGCCCAGAGGAGAAGAAGAGGGGGTGCCCCTTGGATCGTCAGTGTGACTTTCAAAGATCAAGCAAAGACAGTGAGCTTTAGGTGAGAAGTGACTGAACCCAAAACATTGTAATGAAATGATCCTTGGCGTAGAGTGACTATGACCGAACTAGTGCAGTAGTGGATTCTGATACACCGGCACAATGTCATGTATATACTCCCTTAGTGGTGAACCAAGTAAAATTCGCTTGTTCCGTGCATGTTTTACTTTCCTACATATTTGTACATGTTTTGTTGGAGTCTGCGTCTCACATCGGACTTGTGGTCTGATGTGGTTTTATTATTCATTATAAAATATCCTCAAGGCCTCCTTTAGAGAGACACATTGGGTATTGGGTCTCACCTCTCTTATCATTCTATATGGTATCAGAGGAGGTTTTCTAAACCCTAACTCTCCCTCTCGTTTGTCTCTCCCGTTCTAGGGTTTGATTTTTCCCCCCTCCGTAGGGGGCGGCAAGCACATGGCCCTAATTCTTTACCGCCGCCCCCTCCAACGCGACTGTTCCCGGTGAGGCCCTGCGCGGGACGGCACTCGCCTGCCGTCCGCCTCTCCCTCCGCAGGCCTACACGAGCCGCAACCTCCTCCTCTGCACGCAACGGCCAGGCGGCCTCCCCTCTCCCAAATCTGGCCTGATCCGGCCGGATCCAGTCGCTGGCCTCCTCCCGCAGACACCCCACCTTCGTCGTCAGCCTCTCCTCCGGCGACCGGCTCCCCTCCTCTCCACGCCGTCCAGATCTGGACCGTTGCCCCTCTGCGAGGTAGCCCTCCCCGCCAGTTTCATCCGCCTCCCTGCGCTGCTTCGCCGGCTCCTCCGCGGCTTCTTCATGTGCGCGCAACGGCACTAGCGGCGTCGCCCTCCCATATTCGGCCGGATCTCATCCGCCGCATGCGCCTCCTCCCGCCGGTTGGCTGCTTCTTCTGCTTCCGCACCTCCTCTGCCTCTGCGCGGCTCCTCTGCTTCCGCTTCGGCCATTTGCACAGGTCCTCCCGGCACGATGCTCCTGCCGGCCTCCTCCTGCGGCAGCCCCCGCCTCCATGTCGGCCTCCTCCTGCGGTTTCCCGACACTTCGACGCCGGCCCGCCCGTGCGGCATTCCCGGCACTCCAACGACCGGCCCGACAGTGCAAATTTCCCGGCACTCCGACTACAGGCCCGCCCGTGCGGCTTTCCCGGCGATCCGACGACCGGCCCCGCCAGTGTGGATTTCCCAGCGCTCTGCCGTCCGGCCCCACCTGTGCAGCTTTCCCGGTGCCTCGTTGGCCCGTCCTTTTCAGCGGCTTCTTCCATTATCCATCACCTTTCTGAGGGGGAGCAGCAGTCATGGTGGTTTATCTTTTCTTCTGTTTTGTCTTGTTTTGTAATCAAGCTGGGTGTATCCAGCTTGAGGGGGAGTGTTTGCAGCGTCTATTAATTGCTTTGTTTTTCTTTATGTGTTCAAGCTAGGTACCTAGCTTGAGGGAGAGTGTTGGAGTTTTTGTTCCACATCGAACTTGTGGTCAGATGTGCTCTTTATTATTCATTATAAAATAACCTCAAGGCCTCCTTTAGAGAGGGTATTGGGTCTCACCTCTCTTATCATTCTACATGTTTCAATGAAAGCACCATTGAGAGTGACAGGTTAAACATAGTTTCTGTTAACGCAGGAACAAAACCCAAAAGGAAGAATAAACAAGTAAAGGGGAAAAGTTTAATTTAGGCAATACCCTGATTCACCCCCCCCCCCCGCGCAGGGTGTCTTGGGTTGTAACTAACAAAATTGATTAGTTGATCAAAACTGGTCCAGGCGAGTTAACAACAACGCAAAAAAAAGGGAGAAGAATATTGCACAGTGGTGCACGCAACACCACACCACGCCGTGGCACAAAACTGTGTGCATCACCGTGCGTCATTTTAACTGTGCCATTGCGTAAAAGTTGCATTGCGCGATGGGCCCTAACGCTAGCCATGGCGCGCGTTCAAATCCAAGAACTCCTTCGAACGCAATGCGGGTAAACAAATCACACTTTGAACTTCCGAGAATCGTGGAGCAATTTTGACAGAGTTTTAGTATTTTGAGAAAGGCATAAATCCATATGAAGAAGAGGGGGCACCCTTTTATTTATAAGCAAAAAGGCCCGGTCCCAGCAAATTTATTATTAAAAAGAAAAGGGAACAGAAACAAGGAGAGTCCAAAGTCTGGTGTACAAATCACCCCTACCATTAGAAAGGTGCGAGGGGGGGTTATCATTAAGATAAAAGGACCAAAAAGAATTGCGATCCTCCACTACATGCTTTGATGGGGCATCGGCCACCTTATTGACCTCTCTGTAAATATGGGTAATCTGTAAGTGAATCCTATGACAAGTATTCCATCCATTCATTGAGACGCTATCGTGGGACCAATGGTGATTAACTTCTGACTAGATTGACAACTAGGATGGAATCACTTTCAATCCATAAGTTGTCCCATTTGAAGTGTTTGGAATAACTGATGGAATAAATGACTGTCCAAAGCTCAGTCTCAAAGGCAGTGTATGTGCCGAGAAATTGCTGAAAGCACCCTTTAACGAAGCCCCTGCTAGTTCTGAAAATAGCCCCGCATACAGGCAAACCAGATGCACCTAGAGCCGCACCGTCCACATTAATTTTGATGGACGAGGGAAGGGGAGGAATCCACCTAACAAACTTCGATTGAACCAGCTTCCGAAGAACACCCTTGACACCCAACATTTTGATGGTAATGTGGTCCTCCATGGTGTTATACATGCTACCATCCTGGATTATGCCTGCAAGGGTGTGTTTGAGCTGAGGTTTGACCCCATCAAATTTGAGGGCATTTCTAGCCATCCAAACATGTTGAAAGACAGCAGCAATGTATGAGCACATGAGGTTCTTGATTTGGGAACTCTTGGGAACAAAGAAAATATAGTCCATAAGGTGAGGGAGAGAACTGTGCAGGAGCAGATTACACTTAAAAATATGCTCCATGCCTCCAAAGATTGACAACAAAGGACATTCAAAGAACAGGTGAAGCAGGGACTCCCCACTCCCATGCACAGGGAGTGGCAGGAGGAGCTTGTCATCCCGTAAGTTGTAGCCTGTCCTCTGTTGGCAATCGGTTCAGCCACATTTTCCAGATGAGGAGCTACCTGGAAGGAGGAATAAAGGCACGCCTGAAGAGCTTAAGCCATCTCGGTGGGTCTTCAGCAGCTTCCCAGGAATAACGATAATGCAATCTTGGATTGAGAGTTCTGAACCTAGCAGGTCTCCAGAAGGCTAGGTCCTCATCCCAAAAATTAAAAGCAACAATAAGATGTTTGATATCATTGGGCAGGAACTGTCCAACCTGTTCAAAACATTGGAGAGCATCAGAAATTGAAAGACTAAGCAAATTGGAGGAAAGCTGGCGGGACTCCAAAATTGGGTTGGAAGGCCAAGTGGTGTTCCAGAAGTTCAGTTTCGATGTTCTAGAAGGAATCCACTGGGTATTCATCATGATTTCATCATACTCATCCCTAACGGAAGGCCAAACAGAGGAACTCAGAAAGAAACGATTTCCCCTATGAACTCTCAATAAATCTAGCCCGGATAAAATAAGAGGAAGGTTGGCTGGAGGTGAGAGCAAGTTGCAAGTGTAGCTGGCCACAAGAGATTTATTGAACGAAGATTTTTAATACCAGAATCACCCATGTTGATAGGCTTCACACATTTTCTCCAAGCAACCGTCACGGTTTTCCTTTCATGAATACTTCCCATCCAAACAAAGTTTCTGGTCTGGGTGTACAGGCAAGTAAGCATGTCCCTAGGCCATTTGAGACCTGAAAAGAGTAGACAACCATAGAAGTAATAACCTTGTTAACAGGACAGATTCTATCCACTTGAGACAAAGATTTTCCATTCCGGCTTGAGAGCTGAGAGGTGATCATGTTGGCAATGCCTTCTAAATAAGAGGCACAAACTTTGCCAGAAAACAAAGGTAGACCCAGGTAGATAAAAAGCAGCACCCATTGCCTAATCTGGAAAAAATTCAAGATGTGATTTTTCCTGATTACATAGCACCCCTTTCCAAAAATGATCATAGATTTGCTCCACAAGATGACTTGTCCAGAAACTTGCTCGTAATGAGAAAGAATGCTTCTAATAGAATTAAGAGAGGTGTCATCAGCCTCACTGAAGCGTAAGATATCGTCAGCATAGAACAAGTGTGTGGGAACACTAAGGTTCCTAGTAGCCTTAATAAGATGAAGATCTTGCCTCTAAACAGCATGAAGAAAGCATCTACTAAGATAGTCCTCAACAATACCAAACAGTAGAGCAGAGAGGGTCTTATTGCCTAACACCCCTTGAACAAGCGAAATAGCCTTTGGGGGCACCATTCAGAAAAACAGAGAGCCGTGAGCTCTGCAGCAAAGAATGGATGAAGTTGATGAATTTGTTGGAAAGGTCATTCTTATGAAGGACCTTCATTATGAAATTTCATCTCAAGGTGTCAAAAGCTTTAGAGATATCCAACTTGAGAGCAAACTTCCCATTCTTAGAGGGCTTCTGGAGAATACTAATGCCTTCCGAGTCTGTAAAAAGGCAATCCTGAATTTTCCTCCCTGCAATGAAGCCAAATTGATTATGTGAAACAAGGCCATTAGCGATGTGTCCAAGCCTAATGGCAAGGATCTTCCCAGCAATCTTGGGGAGAGTGTTTCCAACAACAATAGGCCGGAAATCCTTAACATTCATGGCATGATCCACCTTTGGAATAAGGCAGATAAACTGAGCATGAGTCTAGGTGGAAGGTGACCCCTGATAAATATTTCCTTGACAGCCTGGACCACATCCAATTGAAAAATATCCCAAAGCTGAAAAAAACATTTGTTGGTAAAACCATCCACCCAGCAGTCCAAAGGAGTGTGAGCAGTGGTTATGCCTGTTGGCCAATCACCCATGATGCCCCACCACTTCTCATATTTGAATTCTTTCCATTTATTTCTAATAAGAAAGGGGTACGTCCTTCATTTATTTTTTATACACTTTGTAGAGGGTGAAAATAAGAGAGACCGAACCCCCAAGGTGTTTCTCCAAAGGAGCCCTTGGGGTGTATTTATAATGAATATTAAAAAACCACACCGGACCTCAAGTCCGATGTGGGATGCAGACTCCAACACTCCCCCTCAAGCTAGGTGTACCTAGCTTGGACACATAATGAAAAGAAAACAACAAAACAGACGCTAACACTCCCCCTCAAGCTGGACATGCCCAGCTTGATGACAAAACAAGATGAAATAAAATATTAAGGTGCTGCTGCTCCCCCTCACGATCAAAGCTCCCCCGCAGGATGATGGATGAATGATGTTGCGGGCGCAGCAAATGACCACTCAGACCGGCCGGTTGACGGAACGCCAGGAATGCCGCACTAGTGGGGCCGGTCGATGAAACGCCGGGAAATCCAATCTAGCACCGGGAAAACCGCACTTGCGGGGCCGGCGACGGGAGGCGGGGACTCTGCATAAATCGTTGCGGGATCTGGCGACGCCAACGGACCCAAATCCTAGGTGGTCGAGCTGCTGCGCCAGCGAATGGGCGTGCCGACGGATAGAGATGCGGCTGCCGGGAGTCGTCGGGAGATGCCGGCGAGGCGGGGATGCCGCAGGAGGTGCCGGAGAGCCGAAACTTGAAGTTGGGCAGCCGCAGAGAGAAACCGGAGCCCGCTGGCTGCCGGAAGAGGGGCGCAGGAGGAGGCCGGCGAGGGAGCAGGACAGCGGGAGGCGGCGTCGGAAGCCGGAGGAGGCCGCCGGTGTGGAGGGGCCGGCAAGGTGGAGGCCGGTTGCTGGCGGCCAGCTGTCGGAGTCGCCGGCAGGAAAGGAGGCCGCCAGGAAGGGATGGTCGGCAGGGGGGTAGAACCGCCGGGCAGGAGAAGCTGCCAGAAAATAAAAAAGAGCCACTGGAGAGTCGCTTGCGGGAGAAACGCCAGAAAAAAAAGAGGGGCCGTCGGATCTGGACGCCGGAGAGAGGTCGTCGGACTGGAGGGAGATCCGCCGGGAGCCGGGAGTCGCGAGCGCGCGGGAGCAGCAGGAGGCGCGGGAGGCGCTGGAGCTGGCTGGCTGCTGGAAGAGGTGGCAGAGGGAGAGGCCGGCAGCAGGAGGAGGGGAGTCGCGCGCAGGGAGCCGCGTAGGGCAGGCCGTCGGGGCAGGGTGGGGCCGCTGGATGAGGGAGGGTCGCGCTCGGGAGGGGCAGCGATAGCGGACAGCGGGAGCGCGCAGGGAGCCGCCGCGGAAGGTGGGCCGTCACGCAGGGAGCCGCCGCGAGGAAGAGGGGGCTGCGTCGGGAGAAAGGCCGACGGGAGGGAGGCGGAGCCGGGAAGCCGCAACAGGAGGCGGGGCCGGAAGTCCGCCATGAGTCGCGCAGGAGGAGCGGGCGCCGTTGAGGGAAGGCGCACCGGGGCGGGAGAGGCCGTCGGGATCGCGACGGGATGAAGGGGCCGGCGCGCGCGCATCGGGGAAGCAGGCGCCGGCAGGGGAGACCCGCCGGAGAAACGACCCGGAGTGGGGGGCGGCGGTGCCGCCGGCGAGGAGGGCTGGCGCTCAGGAGCAGCCGCCGTGAGGGAGGGTCGCCGTGGGGAGGAGCCACTGGGAGTGCCGCGGGGAGGGAGCGCTCCGCAGGAGGAGGCGCCGACGGCTGGAGAGCCAGGGAGAGGCGCCCGCCGGTCGGGATCCAGCGGGGAGAGACGGAGGGGCGGCGGCGGTAACCCTACGGGGCTTTGAGGCCGCCGCCCCCCGGACGGGAAACCCTAAAGGAAGGGGAAAAAAATCAGTAGGGAGAGGTCGGGTTGAGCAAACCTCCTCTGATACCATGTAAAGGGTGAAAATAAGAGAGACCGAACCCCCAAGGTGTTTCTCCAAAGGAGCCCTTGGGGTGTATTTATAATGAATATTAAAAAACCACACCGGACCTCAAGTCCGATGTGGGATGCAGACTCCAACACACTTCAAATGAATGGTTGAATCTTGTGACAAATGGGGTTTTGGTAAACTTACCACTGTGTTTGGACAAGGATTATCCCCACCAAAACCCTACACGATAATCCTATCAATGCTGTAATAATTCTAATTAAATGAATATTGAACTGCAAGATAAATTCACACATTTTTCCATGCAAAGTTTTATAGAGCAACAAAGTTGACTGCCGGTCAAAATTTCAAGTTCTGATCTTACAATTGGATTATCAGGAAGTCTAGGGTCTGTTATCACAAAATTCTTTTCAATGCGTTCCAAAGTAGTAGCAAGATCTATTCCTTGGCGTATGTCCCTTTCTCTTTCGGCGCGATCCCAACTGTCAGATTGTTCAACATCTTTAGCCATCAATATCTCTGGTTCACCAACCTGCTGATGCTCATGCTCCCCAACAAAACTTGTCCTCCTCCTAAACCTGCATTATACAATACAGACATCAAGTTGTGTTACGACTTCCTTGAATAAGACAACTGAATAGTTTAAAAGACATTTATTATCCTCATGGCTCCAAGAAGACACTGTTTAGATGCATTTTAAGAAAAGGAACCAATAATTCCAGGCTCTGTTAGTAATGATTTCGAAAGGAATTTGACAACAAAAGGAAGTGATTGAATTTGACTGTCTATATCACTCTGGGATGCAGCAAATGGGGTACACTGTCTTGGATAATGATCAACGAGAGGCAAATCAGTACACAAATATATATTGATATTTCTCTAAGTACCATGTGATTGAGGTTGCTGACCACCAACAGCATTACTGACCATACTGTATTCATGATTGTGCCAAAATTCAAGTGACTGAGCAGTAATGATTAACATAAAGACTCACCCCATGAATGATGAGCGTGCTGATTTTCTAGTTTTTGGACCACCATTGTGAGAGGTGTGATCCAATTGCGCAGTTTGCCTCCCAGCATTCCATGTGTTTTCAAATTCAGAAGGTGCGGGAACAAAACAATCAAGGTTCTGTTTCTCCTGTTTTTGATGCCGGAAGATAATTGTTCTATCACTAGCTTGAACATCAGAGTGTGAATGCTTCAAAATCTGGACAACCTCTACAATAGAACCCAAAGCCTGTTCCTTCTGCCGTGCTGATGCATGAAATCATTCAACATCAAACGTGTAAGAAACTAAATTTCAAAACAAACTAGGTTACTTAGTTACCATCATAACGAATTAAGGACTTTGGCAATCCATTTGGGCGAAGAACCTTCTCATTAACACCTTCTGTGTGTTTGCTGACCTCAACCTGCATTCTGAAAAAAAGTTGCATCGAATAGTTTCACGGTGAAAACTTCTAATTAGACGCAAACAGAGCGTCACAACCAATTGCAATGAATAACTTGAACAGCTGATTTGGCCATATAAGCCATTGATTTCAAAGAAAAACAAAAAACATTGAAATTTTAATCCATATGAAACCAGAAACATTAGCTACCCAAAACAGATAGGGATATTTTCTCAAAAAACAACCGAAACAGGTGATTTATTTTTCTTCATAATACCACCATCTGAAAAAAATATATAAATTGAGCATCCTACCTCATTGTAAGGTACGGGTTTTCATTCTAACATGATATCAAAGGGCTGGGTTAATTTTTCCAACCCTCCCTCCCAGCGCCTCTTGCGCACCGAAACCCCTTGTGCACCGCTCCTCCCCCTGTCGGACAAGCCCCATCCTGAGCGCCTCCTGCGCATCGCCCTCCAACCTGGGCAGCAGGCCCCCTCACGGCGCCCCTCCTGGTCAGCAGGCCCCCTCACAGCGCCCCTCCTGGGCAGAGCCCCCTCGCGGCGCCCTCCCTCCTAGGCGGCAAGCCCCCTCGCAGGCCACTCCTGGGCCACAGCCCGCTCACGTCACCCCTTTCCTAGGAAGCAACCCCCTCACGACACCCCTTTCCTGGGAAGCGACCCCCTCACGGTGCCCCTCCCTAGGTAGGGGCCCCTTGCAAATGGCACCTACTGCAGACGCGCTCCCCATGCAACGCCTCATACTGCACAGCGGCACCCCTCCACTATTCATGGTCCACCTTTGTCAGTAACCTAATTGGTACCCAGATATTCCGGATGTGCATTTTCAGCACCTACTATTTGACCTTCCTCTGCCATGATTGATCGTCGTTGGTAACGGCTTAGACCCTTTTGTCTAACTTTTGTGCACCTTCAGCACCTTTTCAACGTGCATTTTCATCACCCGATCTATGACATCATCAAACACCACTGTTGCTCATGGTGATACTCCCCAACAGCATGTTTATCTCAACAGTCCACCTCATGGGTTCTTGACTCTAGTGCCTCAGAGCACATCATTGGGGATGCAGGTATTCTTCGGTCCTACAAATCGACCTCGACTGGAGGTAATATTATTGTGGCCAATGGTCAGATAGTGCAGATTGCTGGTTACGGGAGTTGCTCAATTACGCATGCTTTGACACTATTTGTTGTTGCATTTGTTCCTAATTGTCCCTTTAATTTACTATCTATTAGTAAACTTACAGTTGACTTACAGTGTCAAGTCATCTTCTCATCCGTTTCGGTTAATATCAGGAGCATTCGACGATTCAGGTGTTTAGTAGTAGACGACTTCAGGGTGGGGTATATGTGCTTGACTCGGCCCTATTCTCGCCTATCCTGCCATGTCTACTCATGCCCACCAACTTCATTATCGCTTTGGTCATTCACCTGCCCTCATTCTTTAGAAACTTTCTTCAGGGTCGGGTCCCCTTACTCCATTTAACAGTGAATCTTGTCATTACGCAAAGCATCACCGGATCGCCTATGTTCCCCGCACAACCCCTCGTGCATCCACTCCTTTTCATTTGGTCTATTCTGATATCTAGGGACCCAGTCCTAGTCCATCTAAACTGGGCTATCGATATTTTGTTATTTTCATCGATGATTTTTCACGAATGACTTCGGTCTATTTGTTGAAGAATCGTTCAAAAATCATTCCCGTCTTCCGCTCCTATTATCAAGAAATCGCAACCCAGTTTTCTACTAAACTTCATTGCTTACATTCTGACAATGGTCGTGAATATTTATCTGGGTCTTTTCAGTCTTTTCTTGATAATCATAGCATAATTCATCAAACTTCTTGTCCCGATACACCTCAACAGAATGGTGTTGCGGAACGAAAAAACATCATATTTTAGAAGTTGCTCGTGCGCTTTTATTTCAGAAAAAAGTTCCAACCGTTTTTTGGGAGATGTCATTCTCACAGCCACCTATCTTATCAACAGACTTTCATCGTTTGTTCTTCAGGAGGAGACATCATTCCATTCTTTATTTCCAACATCACCACCTCATTCTCTGCCTCTCTGCTTTTTGGTTGTGTGTGCTATTTTCGGGATATTCGCCCCTCCATTACCAAGTTTGATGCACGCGCTCTCAAATGCATCTTTCTTGGCTATTTCCGCATCCAACGCGAATATCGATGCTTCTCTCCAGATTTGCGTCGTTATGTTGTCTCTACTGATATTTCCTTTATTGAATCCTCAGTTATTTTTGTTCCCGAGTTCCCGTCACCGTCTCTTATTCCTGATTCTGAAGTTATTTTATCATATTCTCTCGATACACCACCACCACCCCTTCCTAGTGATGTTGTTGGATCCTGATTTGGTCAAGTATATACTCGCCGATCAAGCACACCTATCACCCCAACACCTGAGGTTGCTACCACACCTGACGACACAGTTGCTCGTGATCCTCCATCATCGGAGTTGCCTATTGCGCTTTGCAAAGGCTCACGCTCCTGTCAATCTCATCCCGACTGGTTGCAGGCTATGCAAGATGAACTTCTGGCTATGGACGTCAACCATACTTGGGATCTTGTCCCTCTTCCTTCGAATAAGCAAGTGATCGGTTGCAAATGGATCTATACAGTACGCATCAACGTCGATGGCTCTCTTAATCGTCTCAAGGCTCACCTTGTTTCCAAAGGTTATGCACAGACATATGGAGTTGATTATTTTAACACATTCTCTTTAGTGGCTAAAATGGCCTTCGTTCGCTTGCTCATCTCTTTTGCTACCTCCCCTCACTGGCATCTCCATCAGTTGGATGTTAGAAATGTTTTTCTTCATAGTTTTCTTGATGAAGAAGTTTATATGGAGCAACCACCCGGGTTTGTTGCTCGGGGGGGTCCTCCAAGGTTTGTCGCCTTCGTTGATTGCCGTATGGACTCAAGTAGTCACCACGTGCTTGGTTCGGTCGTTTTTGCACTGTTATGTTTAGCTTTGGCATGTCCCAAAGCATAAAGGATTCTTCTGTTTTCTATCATCACTCTGCAGCAAGAAGCATTCTTTTGGTGGTCTATGTGGATGACATTGTTATTACTGGCAGTGATGCCTACCAGCATTGATCGGCTCAAATCTTTTCTTCATCAAAATTTTCAAACAAAAGATTTGGATCCACTATGATATTTTCTAGGAATTGAGGTCTCCAGATGCAACAAAGGAATCTTTGATGCTGCCGGTATTGATCGACTCAAATTTTTTCTTCATCAAAATTTTCAAACAAAAAAATTGGGTCCATTACGATATTTTCTAGGAATTGAGGTCGCCAGATGCAACAAAGGAATCTTTCTATCTCAGAGAAAGTATGTTCTTGAACTACTGCATGCAGGAGACTAGCATGACTCGAGCTGACTCGGTTGACTCACCCCTCAAACCTGGAGAAAGGTCACTTCATGCTGAAGGTGAGATATTTTCATCACCTGACAGATATAGACGACTTGTTGAAAAACTCAACTACCTGACGATGACTTGACCCGATATTGCTTGTGCGGTTAACAAAGGGAGTCAGTTTATAGAATCTCCAACAAAAATGCAGTGGGAAATTGTTCTTCGCATTGTTAAATATGTGAAAAAGGAACCAGGTTTAGGTCATCTATATTCTGATCATGGGCATACAGATATTGAGGCATTTTGTGATACAGATTATAATGTCGCTTTTCTATGAGATCTACGTCTGGTTTTGCGGTATTTATTGGAGAAAATTTGATCTCATGGCGAAGCAATAAGCAAACAGTTATCACCCGATCTAGTGCAGAGTCGAAATATCATGCAGTGGCATATGTGAATGCAAAGATTATTTGGACAGAACAAATTCTACAGGAGATCGGGTATCCTGTCAAGAAACCAGCACATATCTAGTGTGACAATCAAACTGCTATCAAGATTGCCACAAATCCAGTCTTTCATGAGCAGACAAGCATATTGAAGTTGATTGTCATTTCGTTCGAGAAAACTTTGAGAAGAAGAAGATCACCTTCAGTTATGTTCACACCTCTGATCAACTTGCAGATGTTCTCACAAAAGGGGTGTCTGGACCACGTGTCCAATTTTTATGTAACAAGTTGGGCATGATAAATATATATGGCCCAGCTTGAGGGGGAGTGTTAAGAGTTAAATGTTTTTTAATATTTGTATCCCACATCGGTGTGGGTAACCCATTGTACTCTTTTTCTCATCTATAAATTAAGCACCCTACCTCATTGTAAGGTAAGGGTTTCCATTCTAACAAATATTTTATAAGAATTAAAATTAAAAAACTTTAAAGAAAAGGTTAAATTGACAAAATAGGTGGAATGAAAAGGCTTTTGGAGGGGTTAGGGTTAGAAAAATGATAAAAAATGGGAATCTCCACTAAAGGAAGAAGGCTGGAAACAGCTAATGGTGAAAATGAGAAATCCCTTTAACTTATTGCAACAATGTCAGAACATTTTACAAAAACACTTCCAAAAAGAAATTAGTGGTATCAACATGTATTTAAAAAAATATTGTCAAACAGACTCACACTTCTAAACTACATATATCTAGACCGGTCGAACTCTGTAAAAAAAATCACATACAAAAAAACATATCATGAGAATTTTTTTCCTCAAGAAATCAAATGATAAAGAAAACATGATAGTTCTGGTTGGAAATGTTATCAAATTTGACAACACGCATAAGAATGTTGGAAACAGTTTCTTCACCATATTTCTTTAGGCATACATTACTTCTGTGCATGATATTTAATAAATAAATCTAAAAAGATAACAAGCTAATGCTCTCTCATTGAGCTTAATAAGACTAAACACTTATTTGCACAAAAGTTTGTCTAGAAAAGTGTGAAGGCGTATTATGATCACAATCCCTCAGCAAGAATTTGTAAGTATTACAATTGCTGAAATGGTTTTAAGCCATTTGTTAGTATATTCACCATGTTATGTCATTTCTTCAGTGTTTTATGTTATATGATTGATGGTGTAATCTACCCATGTGAAGAGTATCTTAATTGATTCAAAAGTATGTCTGACTTGAACTATGATCATATTATGAGTTTCGGCTACCAAATTAGTTGCTATGATTATTACAGGTACCATATGAGTTTCGGCTACCAAATCGTGTCGATATGATTCCAACATCGCAAACTGCATCAAAATGGAACTAAAACAAACTCTATAGAGACGGTCAAAGTTTCAGGTCAACTTGGAGTACTATAGTACCCCATTGCAATAGAAGATATTGTTTCAGCGTTGGAAAGTTTTCTAGCAACAACTCCGGTATGCTATGTCAATGCGTTGTCACCGCAACATTAACGTTGCATCATAGGTCAATCTCGGCCGTTGATATTTGTTGGCTTAGACCAGCACCTTTTTATTTTAATGATCTCAAATCATGTTTATAATGTTATTAATGAATTTCATGTTTTATGCTAGTCAAATGTTTTTCTGGTTGAACTTGCAAAAATGATCAAGTCTGAAACATATTGTGCGTACCTACCGTGTGAACAAATTCTATTAACCATGAAGATCAAGTGACCGTGTAGTACTGACAGTGTTAACAAACTACCCACCGTACGCTAATTCTGTCTAAGTCTTGTATTGGTCGTGCGTTGAAGTTCAAGTGACCGAATATGTACTGAACCTACGGCATGAAGAAATCTAGTTCTCGTGCGAAGGTAAGTAAAATTACTCCAAGTAATATACTGACTGTATGTGTTATTATAGTGACCGCATAAAGAGATGTACCTACCGAGAGATGAAAAGTACTTGTTGCACGAAGAGATATACCTACTATGAGAAGAGGTGTACCTACCGCATGAAGGAATGAACCGACTGTGCCTAACTGTTGTGCCAACCGACCGTGCCTAGTTGTTGTGTCAGCCGACCGTGCCTAGTAACCATGGAACAAAGTGATTGTGCCTAAGTGAAGACAATTGACCGTGTTTAACTTAAGCAATGGAGCTTTTTCAAATCTCCAATGGCTACTTTTTGTTGGGAAAAAATCCCTCAAGGTATCATTGAAGCATTTTTGAGGTGATTGTGTTTGTTGACAAAGTGAGATTCCGTGTTGTGTTTGTTGACAAAGCAGACCATGATGTACAAATTTGTTGACAAAGGGGGTTTTCATGGTGATATGTCGAGTTCAAGGGATGTTGTTAACATTCCATGATTGATTGAAGAACCTCGACAAAGGAATGGACGACCTGGAGGCGGTACAAAAAGAGCAGAGACAAGGAGGCGACGTTTTCCAGTGTTTGCCAAATTTTTGGGCCTTAAAATCGACAAATGGAGAAAAGTGTTTTTGGCAAATGGACTTGCGCGCCGGTGTCTTGGAAGCTTGGAAACTTGCGCGCCATATATTTTTCATAATCAGAACATCAAAATATAGCAAAGGAAAGAGGGGCGCCCAAGTTTTGGTTTGGGCGCACAAGTGACTAGGGCAACAGAGGCTCGGGCGGCTGGATTTGTGCGCCGAGAGGAGACTTGCGCGCCGGCACTCAGGGTACCCAAAATGCCTATAAATAGAGGGTTACCCCTCCTTATTTTTGACGAAGCTCAACACTTGGAGAAAATTAGAGACCCATTCGCGCAGGTGGTTTGGGCGCGCAAGTAGTGGTTTGGTCACGCAAGTATAAAGATATTCAGAAGTTGCGCGCCAATTGATAGTTGTGCACCAATACTGGTTTGGGTGTAAAAGGGTTGAGTTGCCCAAGTTCGGAGTTGGAGAAGGGAGTGTCGCGCAAGTGGTTTGGTAACACTTGCGCGCCAGGCATGAAGAAGCGCGCCCGGCACGAAGATGCACGCCAATATCGATTTGGGCGAAAAAAGGTGTGAGTCGCCCAAGTTTTGAGTTGAAGAAGCGAGTGTCGTGCAAGTAGTGTGGTGACAGTTGCGCGCCAGGTATAGAGAAGCGCGTCAGTCATTCTATGGTTGGGAGAAGGTTGGAAGATTGCCCGGTACACCCGTGGTAAAGTTGTATTCATCAGTGGATGAAAGTGGAACTTCAACTGAGCATCTATATACAGATGAAGATGCATTCATTTGTAATAATGAAGGGACCTACAAGTTTTTAAACTGTAAGTGGATCCTTTCCAAAGCAGTGAGCAAAGGAAAAGGAAAAAATGTGATCCTCTCCACCAATAGTGAGCCAGAGAAAGAGAAATAGGGAGTGACCCTTGAGAAAGCACTGAACTAACCCTAAACATTGTAAAGGCAGTGAGTCTGGGCATAGAAGTGATCTAGCCCGAACATTGTAAATTGGCAATGAGCTTTAGTGGATTTGGTACGGCGGCACATTGTCGCTGTATACTTCTTGGACGTAGCTAAGTGAGGGTGAACCAAGTAAAAATCTCTGTGTCTGCCTGCTTGCTTCCCTGTATTGCATCCAAAATATCGTTATCAGATAAATAAGGATAGAACAAGATAAACGTTAACAACATAAGAGAAAACAAATTGACCCTTGTAATATAGAGGTTAAGATCCAGTGGGGCAGGAAAAATTTTGAAATAGAATATCCATACCCTGATTCACTCCCCCTCTCAGGGTATCTAGGCCCCTTTTGGTCCTAACAATTGGTATCAGAGGGAAGGTTTCTTTTATCAGATTTGTTTGTTCTGTCTTGGTTCAGTCGATTTCTTGAGTTAAAGTTTCAGTCTTCTCTTATTGTGGTGTTCCATGGTGTTAAACCCTCTTTTTATTATTATGGGTATTTCCGAGTCCCACATCGGAATACTCCTTTGTATCTTTCGTCGTATCATTCTATAAAAGTAGGTCTCCTCCTTACCTTGAAAGTAAGGGGGTTTCCTCATTCTACATGGTATCAGAGGGATCTTAAACCCGACCCTCCCTCCCGGCGGATTCCCGGTTTTGTCCGGCCCCGCCTCTCTCTTCCCCCTCTGCCCTAATCTCCCGGTGGCCCTCTCTCCCGGTCCTCCCTCCCGGCGGCTCGCCCTCCAGGCGGCGCTCCCTCCCGGCGGTCCTCCCTTTCCAGGCGGCTCTCCCTCCAGGCGGCTCTCCCTCCCTGCGGCTCTCCCCACCGGCGCGGCTCCTCTCGCCCAACGACGGATCGCCCTCGACCTCGCCCCGGCGGATCGCCCTCAGCCTCGCCCCGACGCCCTCGCCCTCGACCCAGCGGCGCCCCTCCCGGCCAGCCCCGCCGTGCGCGCGCCTCCTGCGCGGATCGCCCTCCTGCCGGCGCGGCTCCCGGCTCCCCGGCATCCAGGCTCCCCGCGTCGCCCTCTCGCGGCTCCCCGCGCCCCGCCTCCCGCTGCTCCCGTGCCTCCGGCGCCTCCCGGCCACCCTCGCCCGGCGCGCGGCTCCCGGCTCCCTGGCGTCCAGGCTCCCCGTGTCGCCCTCCCGCGGCTCCCCGCGCCCCGCCTCCCACTGCTCCCGCGCCTCCAGCGCCTCCCGGCCACCCTCGCACGGCGCCTCACGCTACTCCCGCGCCTCCCGTACGCTCCAGCTGCTCTCGCCCCGCGGCTCCCCTCACCCAGCGGCCCTCTCTCCCAGCGTTATTTCCCTCCCCCAGCCCTCTATCCAGGTGCGGTTCACCACTTCCCGGCAGCGCGCCCTCGTCCCGGCACCCTAGTCCCGGCGCCCCCAGTTTCGCCTCGGCAGCCTCTTCCGGCAGCGCGCCCTCGTCCCGGCAGCGCGCCCTCGATCTGGCGGCCCTTCCTGCACGCGCACGTCCTGCGCAAGATCATCCCACCAGCCCGCTGCATCAGCTACCCGTCGCTTCCATGGCAGAATCCTCGGGACGTGGTCGTGCTTCAAGTCGTCCACGTCCCTTCTGTCAACATTGTGGCAAGTTTGGCCTCCTGATCGTCCGATGTTGGGTCCTGCATGGACGGCCATCTCAGCACCTGCGGCAAGGACCGCCCGCAGTCCAGGCCGTGTCCTCGACTGTCGCCTCTCTTTCCCCGTCTCTGGCCCTTTCTATGGCCAACCTCAGGCGGTCTCACGCTCTTCCGGCCTCTGTCCGACCCAGTCCCTCCTCGGCTTCTCTGGCCCGTACTGTTCGCCCCACTGCCCTTATCAGCCATTGCTCCCCTGCATGGCTGCTGGACTCAGGTGCCTCTGACCACCTCACCGGTGATGCTGGAATGCTGACGTCTTACTGCATATATGCCGGTTCTTCAGCCATCACCATCGCTGATGGGTCCACTATCCCCATAGCGGGCTTCGGCGCATGCTCCATGACTCCATCGATACACCTACCCTCTGTGGCACATGTGCCCCGCAGTCCCTTTAATCTGCTTTCCATCAGTAAACTGACGAAGGATTATAACTGTGCGGCCATATTTACCTCTTCTGGTGTTGTGTTTCAGGAGCAGACTACGAACCGGGAACTTGGTCGAGGCCGGCTTCGAGACGGGGTCTACATGTTCGAGGGACCAGCACCCATTGATTGCACGTCTACCTCTTCTCGGGCACTTGATCTTCATTCCCGATTAGGACACCCGCCTGCATCCACCATTCATCAGATGTTTCCAGACTTCAGTCGGACTCCTACTTTTCATTGTGAGTCCTGTTCTTTTGCGAAACATCACCGCTCTTCCTACATTCCTCGCACGGATACACGGGCCTCCCACCCCTTTGATCTGGTTCATTCCGATGTTTGGGGCCCGTGTACCATTCCGAGTCACTTGGGATATAAATACTATATATCCTTCATTGATGACTATTCGCGAATGACGTGGCTTTACCTTCTTCGAGAACGCTCCGAAGTGTTTTCCACCTTCCAAACCTTTTTTAATGAAATTAAGAACCGTTTTTCTATCTCTGTCAAATGTCTCCGCTCGGATAATGGGCGCGAGTATCTCTCCACTTCCTTTCGGCAGTTTCTCCGGACGAATGGCATCCTTCATCAGACCTCCTGTCCTGATACACCCCAGCAGAACGGCGTGGCCGAGCGGAAACACAGACATATTCTGGAGACTGCTCGTGCCCTCATCTTCCACCGACAGGTGCCTCTACTCTTTTGGGGAGATGTCATTCTCACTGCTACCTACCTCATCAATCGCCTTCCTTCTTCTATCCTTAAGGGGGAGACTCCCTTTCGGGCTCTTTTTCCCACTCTCCCTCTTCATTCCCTCCCTCTTCGAGTGTTTGGCTGCTTGTGTTATGTTCGTGACACTCGCCCTGGCAGCACCAAACTCTCTCCCAAATCTCTCCGCTGCATATTCCTTAGTTATTCCCGCACTCAGCGCGGATACCGCTGCTTCTCCCCGGACCTTCGCCGGTATGTCATCTCCGCGGATGTCTCCTTTGTTGAGAGTTCTTCATTCTCCTTTCTCTCTCCTCCTCCTGACTCTGTCATTGATGACTGTCTTCCCCTCATCATCCATCCTCTTCCGGATTTGCCTCCTCCTACCTCCCCTCCTCCTGACCCTGCCATCGATGATTGTCCTCCTCTCCTCATCAATCCTCCACCGGCGTCAACCCCTGTTGACACCCATTTTGGTCAGGTCTACTCCCGCCGTCCTTCGACTATATCCCCCGTTCCGGCCAGTGACACTGATGCTCCCGCTTCGTCCGCTGCTCCTGCTCCACCACCCGAGGACTTGCCCATTGCCCTACGGAAAGGTACTCGCTCCTGCCAGAGTACTCCTCTATTTGCATCTTCATACAGAGGTCTGTCCGCTCTGGAGATGGTTTCTATACCTCGCACGGTTGGTGAAGCCAAATCTCACCCCGGGTGGCTCGCAGCAATGCGGGATGAGTTGCAGGCTCTGGAGGAAAACCATACTTGGGATCTTGTCCCCCTTCCAGCGGGCAAACAGGCAGTGGGCAGCAAATGGATTTACACGGTCAGGCTGAATCCCGATGGCACTCTTCATCGCCTCAAAGCCCGCCTTGTGGCCAAAGGCTTTGCTCAGACATACGGTGTTGACTACTTTGATACTTTCTCACCGGTTGCCAAGATGGCCTCTGTCCGGCTATTCATCTCTCTCGCCGCCCATCATCAGTGGCCTCTTCATCAATTGGATGTCAAGAATGCCTTCCTCCATGGCTTCCTTGAGGAAGAAATCTATCTACAGCAGCCCCCCGGATTTTGTGCCGCCGGCGCTGAATCTCGTGTCTGCCGTCTACGCCGCTCTCTTTACGGCCTCAAGCAGTCTCCCCGTGCTTGGTTCGGCCGCTTTAGCACAATCGTCAGCGACTTTGGGCTTTCCCGCGGTATGAAGGACCACACTGTCTTCTACAGGACGACTCCACATGGCTGCATCTTATTGGTCGTCTATGTGGATGATATCGTCATCACCGACAGCGACTCTGTGGGTATCACTCATCTCAAGGCCCATCTTCACCAGCACTTCCACACTAAGGATTTTGGTTCTCTCACATACTTCCTCGGCATCGAGGTTTCCTACTCCTCGGACACCATCTCCCTCTGCCAACGGAAGTATGCATTGGATATATTGCAGGATGCTGGGCTGACTCAGGCCACTGCGGTCGATACTCCTCTCGAGCCTGGCGAACGGTCTCTTTATGCCTCCTCGGCACTATACCCACATCCTGAGCGGTACCGTCGATTGGTGGGCAAACTCAATTATCTCACCATGACTCGACCCGACATTTCAGGTGCGGTAGCCAAAGTGAGTCAATTTATGGAGCATCCGACCACATCTCAGTGGGATGCTGTCATCCGCATCGCCAAGTACATCAAACGGGATCCTGCCCGTGGTCTTCACTACTCCCAGCATCCTCATCAGCATCTTGAGGCCTTTTGCGATGCTGATTACGCTGGCTGCCTTGCCACTCGGAAATCTACCTCTGGATTTGCCATTTTCTTGGCAGGCAACCTCATTTCTTGGCGCAGCAAGAAACAGACGGTCGTCTCTCGCTCCAGTGCCGAGTCTGAGTACCGTGCCATGGCCACCGTCACTACCGAGATCCTTTGGCTTCGGCAACTCCTCCAGGAGCTTGGCTTTCCTCAGCAGACTTCTGCTCACATATGGTGTGACAATCAGGCAACCACTAAAATTGCTTCGAACCCCGTCTTCCATGAACACACGAAGCATATTGAGGTGGACTGTCACTTTCTTCACCATCACCTGGAGCACAAACATGTCAGCTTTAGCCACATTCTGACGGCAGACCAGCTTGCTAACATCTTCACCAATGGTCTCCCTGGTGCTCGCCTTGCCTCGCTCAGTTCCAAGTTGGGGATCCACCACATCTGACACCCAGCTTGAGGGGGAGTATGTCTTGGTCTTGTGTGGTGTCATCTTATTCTTTTTTGTGGGACTCGTTGTCCAAGCTGGGCCTGTCCAGCTTGAGGGGGAGTGTTAAACCCTCTTTTTATTATTATGGGTATTTCCAAGTCCCACATCGGAATACTCCTTTGTATCTTTCGTCGTATCATTCTATAAAAGTAGGCCCCCTCCTTACCTTGAAAGTAAGGGGGTTTCCTCATTCTACACATGGCAAAGAGAAGTACTTCACAGAAGAAGCAAAAGCCAGGTGGCATTCCTCAGTGCGGAAGTGTTTATGGAAAAAGTGTGATTCAATTAAAGGAATCAAACAGCTTGCTGAAGGAAGACTTGGATGAATCAGATAGGAAAAAGATAGATTCACTCCATAATGATGTAGGAACGAGTGAAGTACATGATATTCCAAGTGATGCTGGAACTACTGATGATGAAGAAATTCCAAGAAGTCAAAAAGTGACAGTTGTCCATGAGACAAAGGAATTGGATCAAAAATTGGATGAAGAAATTAAATGTAAAGATATCCGGATCCAGGTACCGGATATTGAGGTTAATAAGCTAAGAGGATTAAATCAAAGGCTTATTGACGTGGTTGCAGATCTGAGGGAGAAGAATGATTCCCAAGCTAAAGAACTGCAAAATTTGTCTATAAAGAGAGAAAAACTCAAAGCTGATGTTAAGGGAAAGAATCTAAACTCAGATGAAATTCAAAATTTAAAAGCCACAAATGATGATCTTGATACACAGCTATCTGAACTAGTTCAGAAAAATCAAAGGCTACAACAACAGAATGCATGCTGTTTTGATTCTATTGCTCAGGAAAAATTGAAAGTAAATGAGCAAAGTGACATGGTGGATAATCTGACACATGAATTGGAAGATGAGATGAGTAGAGGGAAGTTTCTCAAGAGAGAACTTGATACCCAACTTAAATCAAGAAATATAAAGATTCAAAAGTTGGAAGAAGAAATAGAATCAGTCAAGAATGAAATGGAAAAACCAAATTCCAAAAACAAGCCCAAGTTGAAGGATGCCTTGCACTTACTGTGTAATTATCCTTCAGCAGATGATGATGAAATGAAAGCCAAATATGCTACATCAGAGGAGAAGCATGAAAGGATTGTATCATCCCAAAGGCCATCCATTTTGGGAAAATCTGGAATTGGATATTGTTATGTAAAAATGAGAGAGTGGGAGGAAATAAAAGTAAACTGTGTATTTTGAAATAGCAGCAGAATTACAATAGCAGAATTACAGCAGAAAACTAGCAGAAAACTAACAGAAATACAGCAATGGAAGGAGAGAGAGAGAAGAAAAGAGAGTGAGAGAAAGAGAGGAAACCCGTGGAAGACCACTCCTGAGCCTCCTGCTGGTCGTCCCAACGAACCAACTGCTTCAACAAACCAACTGCTTCAAGTGGTCCCCCTCCCAACCAGAATATTCCCCTCTCTCCTCCAACAAACCAACTGCTTCAAGTGGTCCCCCTCCCAACCAGAATATTCCCCTCTCTCCTCTAACAGCCCAACCACCTTCAAATTCAGGTGGTCCCCCTCCCAGCCAGAATACTCTCCTCTCTCCTCTAACAAACCAACAACCTCCAGCAAATAACAAACTCTAACACCTGAACAGCCCCCTTTATTCCTAACAGATATGATGATCTCACTCCTATGCATGATAGGAAAAGAGCAGTGAAAATCTCCAGAGATAAGAAAAACCATGTAGGTGCTGGAGATAAACCTAAAAAGGCTTTTACAGGAATCAATGATATCATGTGCTATTTTTGTGGGATTCATGGTCATACATCAAGCTTCTGTTCAGAGGCACAGGAATACATCTCAAACTGTGAAAATAGAAACATTACTAAATCTGAGAATAAGATGTGTCATGAGAAATCGGAAAGAAGAGTCTCTCAGAATAAATCATTCATTAGAAGCTATTACTGTGGAAGAATAGGACACACCATGAGTATGTGTTAGGAAGCTCAGGAGCCCAATGTCAGAGGAAGAACTCAAGCTGCATCAACATATCGACATAGAAATGATGAAATGAGGTATGCCTTTGATGGAAAATGTTTTATAATTAATTATGGGCATTTGGAAAGACGTTGCAGCAAGAAGAAAGCAGGAAAGGAAAAGGAACTCGAAAGGAAATTCTCGACTCTAGTGGTGTATAATGAGAAATCTTACACTGGAAGACAAAGTGGTAGGTTGAAAAATAGGTTTTCTACCTCAAGGGAATCACAAAATGTATTAGTCACCTCTCTGTCACACTCACAACAGCTCTCGTTGAGAGAATGTGAACAAACCTGGAAGATTAAGGGGAGATCTACTCCAGCTACGAGTAAGAAGAATGCATGTTCAGTGGAGGACTCTCCAACAACACAAAGCAATGTGGTGACTCAGATATCCGATAAAATAAAGATGAACAAAGAATGCATTGAAAAATTTGCATGTCGTGTGCCACAACGAGAAGTGGAGGAAAGAGAAAGATTCATGCGATGGTGGAAAAAGCAAGGGAAAATGACAAGAATAGAGATTCTTACCTAGAGAAGGAATCAAGGGAAGTGGCATATTGGTGGAACATCAAAGACGGAAATGTGTACCAGTGGGCTTAAACCCCAAACTGTGAGAAAGGCAAGTCTGAAGAGTCTACATATCAAAAAAAGACTCAGCATGTGGGTAATGAATGTTTAGTCATATGGCCAGAGCAATTGAAGTTGGCTAGGAAGCTAGAAGAAGCAAGGAAAGAGTGTGATGCTCTGCAAGAAAGAATCAAAGGGTTGAACCATCAGGATCAACCACGATCCTCATCTTGAGGATTCAAGAAGAGCCCCTCTCCCTATGTATATAAATGTTGTTAACTGACGATTGAAGTGTTTCAGGTTTTAGGGAGATACGATCCAAGGGGAAGTGGCATCTAAAGATGAAAAGTGGAGAAGTGATATGCTTCAGAGTTTCAATTGACTCAAATCAGTTCCAACTCAGCGGGCTTAGAGATTTTGTTGATGGCTCAATGCGAAGTGTCAGATGAGAATAAACAATGCATGAGGAGAATAATGTTTATGGGTCTAAACAGTGAGCCTAACCACAGGAAGTGTTGCATAACATAGGGGGAGCATTCAATATCATAATTAGATGAAAGATCCATCAAAGGAATAATTGGATGACCCAGATCATGTGTTGTCTATCGAGAGAAGACATATTGCGGGAGAAGCAACAACATTCATGTATTTCATAATTATCTATTTCATTCTAACATTATGGTATCAGCTGACTGTTTTCAGGATACCAAGAAGCTGCGAGAGAATATTAACGGTGTTTTAACAAGAAGCTGAGAAAAGTAGTTGAAAGAAATGACGTCATTGAACAATGACGCGGTGACAAGTCTTATGTTTAAAGTGATGAAGTTGTAAGAGACTCAGGGGGAGTAGAAGTGGAAATTTATAATTCATAAGTAGACACTGATAATGACCATGAGTAAAGAAAATCCATATCAGCATGAAAGTCAAAGAGCTGAACTAAAATTGACTCGAAAGATATAATTGGTAATCAAACAGTGTCAGTGCAGACATGGAAGATGAGGACTCTACAGCAAGAACCTTACTTATCACAGGTAGAGCCTAATTTTTTTAGTGAAATGGTTGAAGATGAGAATTAGGTTCAGGCTATGAATACAGAGCTTGACCAAATTGAGAAGAATCAGACGTGGGAGATTGTTTCGAGACCAGCTGATAAGAATGTCATCGGAACTAAATGGGTCTTTTGCAAAAAGATGAATGAAGATGGAACAGTGATTCGAAACAAAGCATGACTAGTGTGCAAAGGATACTCCCAGATAGAGGGAATTGATGTCGATAAGACATTTGCACCGGTTGCAAGGCTGAAGACAATTAGATTATTCCTATCCATTGCAGTGCAACGAAAGTTCAAAGTTTTCCAGATAGACGTCAAATCTGCATTCTTAAATGGGGTTCTGGAGGAAGAAGTGTATATCGAGCAGCCAGATGATTTTCTCATTCATGAAGATGAGAACAAATTGTGTCGGTTGAAGAAAGCGCTATATGGGTTGAAACAAGCACCAAGAGCATGGTACTCGAGACTTGATCAATACTTGAAAAAGTTTGGTTTCCAGCGTGGTGGAGTTGATTACAATCTCTATTTCAACAACAATAATCAAATGATGATGGTGCTGGTTTATGTCGATGACATAATATTTGGCGGATCAGATGAAGCACAGTGCAGACGGTTTTCTGAATTCATGAAACATGAGTTCGAAATGTCTATGATTGGTGAGCTGGCATTTTTCCTTGGTTTACAGGTGACACAAGGAAGTAATGGCACATTCATTTCTCAATCCAAATATGTCAAGGAGGTTCTAAGAAGATTTGGAATGGAAAATTCTAAGAAGATGAAGACTCTGGTTGCTACCCGGATGAAATTATCGAAAGATGATAATGACAACACAGTTAATATCACAGAATACAGGCAGATTATTGGAAGTTTACTGTACCTGACAGCGACGAGACCTGATATTGTTTTCGCTGCCAAGCAGCACGATATCAAAGCAATTCCAAGAAAAGTCACATGCTTGCAGTAAAAAGAATACTTCGGTATATCAAGGGCACGGTGGCTTTCGGCTTGATATATAGTGACAAATCTCAGTCAGATTTATTGGGATATACTGATGCAGATTGGGCCGGTTCAGCGGATGACAGGAAATCAACGTCAGAAAGTGATTTCTATCTTGGTGGATTGTGTATTTCTTGGCTAAGCAAGAAGCAAGATTGCATTTCATTGAGCACCGCAGAAGCTGAGTATACTGCGGTCACTCAAGCATGCACTCAGTTATTGTAGATAAAGCAGCAACTTGATGATATGGGAGTTGAAGTGAAGTCTCCAATCGGAATCCAGTGCGATAACTCAAGTGCTATAAATCTCAGCAAAAATCTTGTCCATCATTCAAGGACAAAGCACATTGAGATAAAGTATCATTTTATCAAGGAGAAGGTTGAGCAGGAAATCGTGAAATTGGAATATGTGCCTACAGAACTACAGGTTGCAGACATTCTGACAAAGGCCTTACCCAAAAAAGTTTATGAGAAGCATCGACTAGCTCTGGGAGTTCAGTCGACTTCCCGCACTTGAACAAGTACCACAAATGAGTGACTTTTGGGTTCGTTGACAAAGGGGGAAAAAGAGTGACTCCTAAAGGGGAGAAACAACTGTGGCTAAATCAGGGATACAATGTCTTTTTCAAAGACACAGGAAGAAGCTGATAGGTGGTGCAGCGAGATAGAGAGAGTTTACCAAAACAGGTGAAGAAGCTGATAAGGGGTGCATCATGATGAGAGTATGTAGTGTTCGAAGTGATCAGCCAGAGCTTAGCTTGGACAACACAAGAACCCAAGACGTGTAGAAGGAGGAGTTTTAAATCTGATGATGCTAGAAGTGATCAATCAAAGAGTAGATATCACGATAGCTGAGGATCGTGATAAAAACAGAAGAGTGATGTTGGAATGGTGTGAGAAAGTTTTCAGCAATCACCAATTGGTATCAGTGTGGTATCAATAATTGGTATCAGTTTGGAAATTGGTATCAGTTGGGTGTCAACAGTTGGTGTCTGAAATGAAGTGATTCATTGATGATCTTTTCATTTACTATTGTTTCTCACGGCGAGCATTGCTCATGTGGGCTTAGAGTATGTGTTGAGTGAATCCTTGATCGCTATCTGAATCGCAAGAGGCGAATGGTGGTAGCGGTTGAAAGAAGCTTTAATGAGGTATCAAAGTGCAGAGAATTTTTATGAGAAATAACTGTCAACAAACCCAAAGGGGGGATTGTTGGGAAAAAATTCCTCAAGATATCATTGAAGCATTTTTGAGGTGATTGTGTTTGTTGACAAAGTGGGGTTCCGTGTTGTTTTTGTTGACAAAGCAGACCATGATGTACAAATTTGTTGACAAATGGGATTTTCATGGTGACATGTCGAGTTCAAGGGATGTTAACAATCCATGATTGATTGAAGAAACTCGACAAAGTAATGGACGATCTGGAGGCGATACAAAAAGAGCAGACAAGGAGGCGTTGTTTTCCAGTGTTCGCCAAATTTTTGGGCCTCAAAATCGACAAATGGAGAAAAGTGTTTTTGGCAAAAGAACTTGCGCGTCGGTGTCTTGGAAGCTTGGAAACTTGCGCGTCATATGTTTTTCATGATCAGAACATCAAAATATGGCAAAGGAAATAGGGGCGCCCAAGTTTTGGTTTGGGCGCGCAAGTGACTAGGGCGACAGAGGCTCGGGCGGCTGGACTTGCGCGTCGAGAGAAGACTTGCGCGTCGAGAGAAGACTTGTGCGCCGGCGCTCAGGGTACCCAAAATGCCTTTAAATAGAGGGCTACCCCTCCTCATTTTTGGACGAAGCTCAACACTTAGAGAAAATTAGAACTCTAGTCGCGCAGATGGTTTGGGCGCGCAAGTGGTGGTTTGGTCGCGCAAGTATAAAGATATTCAGAAGTTGCGCGCCAATTGATAGTCGCGTGCCAATACTGGTTTGGGTGTAAAAAGGTTTGAGTCGCCCAAGTTCGGAGTTGGAGAAGGGAGTATCGCGCAAGTGGTTTGGTAACACTTGCACGTCAGGCAGGAAGAAGCGCGTTAGTTGATAGTTGTGCGCCAATATTGATTTGGGCGTAAAAGGGTGTGAGTCGCCCAAGTTTTGAGTTGAAGAAAGGAGTATCGCGCAAGTAATGTGGTGATAGTTGCGCGTCAAGTATAGAGAAGCGCGCCAGTCATTCTATGGTTGGGAGAAGGTTGGAAGATTGCCCAGTACACCCATGGTAAAGTTGTATTCATCAGTGGATGAAAGTGGAACTTCAACTGAGCATCTATATACAGATGAAGATGCATTCATTTGTAATAATGAATGGACCTATAAGTCTTTAAACTATGAGTGGATCCTTTCCAGAACAGTGGGCAAAGGAAAAGGAAAAAGGTGATCCTCTCTACCGACAGTGAGCCAGAGAGAGAGAAATAGGGAGTGACCCTTGGGAAAGCAGTAAGTTAACCCTAAACATTGTAAAGGCAGTGAGCTTGCGCATAGAAGTGATCTATCCCGAACATTGTAAATTGGCAATGAGATTTAGTGGATTTGGTACAGCGGCACATCGTCGTTGTATACTCCTTAGACGTAGCCCAGTGAGGGTGAACCAAGTAAAAATCTCTGTGTCTGTCTGCTTGTTTCCCTGCATTGCATCCAAAACATCATTATCAGATAAATAAGGATAGAACAAGATAAACGTTAACAACATAAGAGCAAACAAAGTGACCCTTGTAATATAGAGGTCAAGATCCAGTGGGGCAGGAAAAATTTTGAAATAGAATATTCATCCTCTGATTCACCCCCCTCTCAGGGTATCTAGACCCCTTTTGTCCTAACACTTTTTGAAGCATTAATTGCAGCGTCGGTGCAATTAAGGCTGCAATGAATGTTCTCTAAAGGCTACTTTGAGATGGAGTTCTCTTTAAGAATAAGAAATGATCGCGTGCACCTGATATAACAAAAAAGGTGACTCAATACAAAGAACAATAAAGGAACATACGCGTGCACGTGTAATACACAGAGGACTCGTTCAGAACATCTTAAGACGCTCTGTTTTCCTGAACCTTCTATGCAAATTCGGTTGAGCCCTTTCAAAGACAAATTCAAGGACTGTTGAACAACCGAAGCTGATCGGAAAGAGTTGCAACGAACCTTCACTGTTTATTCCTTGATCTTTCTGTTTTTAGCTAAACTTTTGAGCTGTGTTTTATTTTACTCTGTTTATTTGTAAACACGAACTCTCGTACCGAACTGAAAAGTGTTAGACGCTCTCTTTCAAATCTTTTCATTTGTATTCCCACGAAGAACTGTGGAAGAGATCGTGTGTAACCTGGACTCATTTTATCCCATGAAGAACTGTGGAAGAGACTTTAGTATAGCCTGAACTGTTTGAGTATAGTTGTTTGTAAAACCCGATCTAGGTTGTGGATCAGTTTATTTTATAATAAACTGTTTGACAGCAGATAATTGCCAAGAAGAGAGGATTAGGTTCAGCTTGAGACTGAACCCCTTGTTTAATTTCGTTGTGTGCTTCTATCTGCTTTGTTTTATTCTGTTTTCAGAACTTATTTGTATCTGTTTTCTAAACTATATAACAGAACTTTACTCTGATAGATGACTTTAATTTGTGTTTTATATACGGTGTTTGATTCAAGTAAATTAGTTTCAAAAGTTAAGTGTCTTCAAAATTACTTTAACTGAGCTGTGATCGAGCTTTTGAGAAGTTTTTCTAAAGATCAAATTATATAATTCTGCAGTTTTAGTTAACTGAGTGTTTTAATTAAATTGGGGGATTTTAGTTTCAAATTGTTTAAACAAAAATTTTGTTGGAAACTCAATTCACCTCTCCTCTTGAGTTGTCGATTGGGACCAACAATATTATTTTGATCATATATTGGTCTATCAGAATCTGATTTCGACGATCTAGGAGTCGATTCCCACTAAATTGATCGTGTCAGGCACATCTGTATGTTTAGTTTTTCAAGATTCTCACTATATCAATGAAGAAAAATACCGGTAACATGAATAAGATTATTGTATTTAATTATGTCATCAAGAAAACCAAAATAGAAAATCTTTTATATGTTTATGAAAGCTCATTGTATCGGAGACAGCTAAACCCACTGCAGTACTAGTGGAAAAAACTCCAATAGGTGATCAATCTGGTGAGAAAACATCAACAAGTACCCTACAAGTTGATGCAAAGTTGGTCGTGCTCAACCGGAAGTGTGTTTCCCGAATCTGACAACAGATCGACAAAAATATTTTCCAAAATTTTGCCAAAGAACATGATGTTTTTTGTTCTATAATGAAAATTAGAAAAGATGTATGCAATAACAACCACATAAAACAAACAAACCTAATACGCCGACTTGTCAAAAAGTACAAGGCCAGAAACAACACATCAGAGCATGTGAGCGAGTTCCAAGATATTGTTGATCAGTTTATCTCTATGAAAATAGTAGTCGATGATGAGTTATAGGCACTATTGATCTTAAGCTCCCTGTTGAAGATTTGGGATACACCGGTCATGTCAGTTAGCAATTCAACTCTAAATGGAAAGTTCACCGTAGAAATAGTGAAAAACAGAATGTTAAATGAAGAATCTCGAAGGATGATGGATGTACACTTGAATTAGAAACACTTGTTACAAGGAAAACAGAAATTGCAAGAAGTTAGCAGAGGAAAAGAACCCTGTGACCAAAATCAACAATGGAAACAGTCAAAATCTAGATCGGGATACAATATGAAGTGTCGCCATAGTGGAAAACCCAAACACTTATCTGAGAGTTTCGAAAGTTAGGCAGAGCAAAAGAATCGGAAAGATAAAACATAAAATAATAATGTTGCAGTTGTCAACGATGATAACATTATTGAAGATGATCATGTCAATGCTACAGGCCAAGATTAAACATGGGTGATTAATTCAAGTGTCTCCTACCATGTCATCGCTCGACGAGCTTTCTTCACATGAAGATGGGAAATGATGGTGCATCCAAAATCACTGGTATTGGTAATATTTTTCTGAAGACTAATATTGGATGTAAGTTATTGTTGAAACATATGAAGCACATTCCTGATATTCGCCTTAATCAGATATCTCCAGTGGAATGTTCGATGATGATGGTTATGTCAGTTCCTTTGGTGATGGAAAATGAAGCCTACCAAAGGTAGCATGGTAATAGCTAAAGGCAGAAAAATACATCTCTCTACCTTATAGATGCCAAACCGTATCCTATAAGTGTGGCATAGACGGCTTGGTCACATGAATGAAAGAAGGCTCAGAATGCTACCCAAGGAGGATCTCTTACGAGGAATTAAATGTACAAATTTGGATACTTGTGTTCATTGTATCATGGGAAAACAACACAAAGTACAATTTCATGGTTATTTGTCGTTGAAAAAATCAAATATTTTAGATTTGATAGACACACATGTCTGCATGATGAGAGCCAAGTCACCGAGAGGTGTTATTTACTTTGTGATTTTTATTGATAATCATTCTAGAAAAGTGTTAGTTTTTTCTTTGAAAACTAAAGATCAAGTGCAAGACGTTTTCAAACAGTTTTATGTGAAGGTGGAAAAAGAAACAAGCAGACAATTTTAGTGTGTCTGCAAAAAAATAGATTAGGGTACCGTGATTCATTTGAAGAATACTGCAGAAGTTTCGACATCAGGCTGGAAAAAACAGTATCAAAGACACCTCAACAAAATGGTGTTGCATAAAGGATGAACTGAACCATTTGTGAAGGAGTCGAGTGTATGTTCTCAAATGCAAAGTTGTCATACTTCTTTTGGGGGGAGGCAATGAGAACGACAATTGATCATATCAACCTTTCTCTATCAGTTCCACTGAACTACGACATCAGCAAAAATATTTCATACAAGCACTTGAGAGTATTTTGATTCAAAGCATTTGTACACATCCAGAATGATAGGGAAAAGTTGAATGGAAAGGGGTATTTTTTGGGGATACGTTCATGAAGAGTTTGTGGCTATAAACTTTGGGATCCTATCAGCAAAAGCAGAGATGTGTTATCTGATGAAATTTCGGTCAATCTGAAACCAATCTCACCACCATCAGTTCTAGATATTAGAAGAGAGATTCCAGACACTGATGACACATCACCACAAGGTAATATGTCTTTATCTGCTGATATGTCTTCATCATTTGATATTCCATAGCAGATTCCACCAAAAGCACGGTTGAGGAGATCCACTAGAACACAACTGAGTTGTAGATACTCACCACACAAGTATGTGATGCCCACTAAAGAGGGAGAATAGACAATAACGATGATGTGATTGGAAGTCATCATAAGGTGGACTGGAAAAAGATCATGCAAAAGAAAATGAGATCGTTGCACAAGAATCACATATTCAACCTAGTAAAGTTGCCACATAAAAAGAAGACACTCAAGAACAAGTGGGTGTACAGAATCAAGGTGAAGATAGCAGCTTGCAACCTCGGGATAGTTGTGAAGGGATTCAGACAGAAGAAAGGTTGACTTCGATAAAAAAAAATATCATGTTGTAAAAATGACTTCAATCGGAGTTATTTTTGGAATGGTGGTTGGTCTCAACCTGGAGGTACAACAACTTGATGTAAAAACTACATTCTTACATGGTGATCTTGATGAGTAGATTTACATGGAGCAGCCCGAATGTTTTCAGATGAAAGGTAAAGAAAACATGGTATGTTAACTTAAGAAAAGTTTATATGCTCTGAAACAAGCACCAAGACAATAGTACAAGAAATTTGACTCATTCATTGAGAAAAAAGAGTACGACAAAACAATTGTTGATCATCATGTTTTCATCAAACGGTTTCCTGATAGGGATTTCATTATTTTGTTGTTTTATGTTAATGATATGTTGATTATTAGCAAAGATATCACCAAGATTAATAGGTTGAAGGAGTTGAACAGATCTTTTGAAATGAAAGATTTGAGAGAAGCTACACGAATCATTGGCATGAAGATTACTTGTGACAGAAGGAATCGCATGATTTGACTATCTCAAGAACGGTACATTGAGAAGATTCTCAAAAGATTTAACATGAACAAGTCTAAAGTGGTTCGCTCTCCACTTACGAATCACTTCAAACTCGCGACAAGCCAATGTCTATCAACTGGAGAGGAAAAAGCAGAAATGGAGAAAATTCTTTATCAGTCAGTAGTTTGCGGTCTCATGTATGTTATGGCGTGTACCATACCAGATATTGCCCACACAGTTGGCGTTGTGAGTTCTTATCAAATCCAGAAAAGAAGCATTGGATAACAGTCAAATGGATATTGAGGTATTTTCAGGGTACTGTTTTAGAAACAATAAACATGTTTTGGAATGATATAAGGATGCAGATATGATTGGAGATGCAGAGACAAGAAAATCCATATTCGGATACTTAATATCATTTGCAGGGGGGTTGTCTCATGGAAATGTGTTGCCCCGTCAACGATTAAGGCAGAGTATACTGCAATCACGTAAGGTTGCAAAGAGATTCTATAAATAAAGAAATTTTTACAGGGGCTAGATCAGAGCCAAGAGAATTAAATTCTCCATTGTGACAGTTTGAATGTTATTCATCTCAATAGGAATCCGATATTTCATTCAAGATCCAAACACATCAACGTTTGATATCACTAGATATGTAATGTGTTTAAAGAAAATTTATTGAAAATTGAGAAAACCTACACCAATGATGGTGGCAGATATGATGACAAAGGTTCTACCAAAAGAAATGTTGGAAGACCGGAACCCCAAGGTATTCTCTAAAGGAGCCCTTGGGGTGTATTTATAATGAATATTAAAAACCACACCGGACCTCAAGTCCGATGTGGGATGCAGACTCCAACACTCCCCCTCAAGCTAGGTGTACCTAGCTTGGACACATAATGAAAAGAAAACAACAAAACAGAGACCAACACTCCCCCTCAAGCTGGACATCCCCAGCTTGATTACAAAACAAGATGAAATAAAATATTAAGCTGTTGCTGCTCCCCCTCACGATCAAAGCTCCCCCGCAGGATGATGGATGGATGATGTTGCGGGCGCAGCAGATGACCACTCAGACCGGCCGGTTGACGGAACGCCAGGAATGCCGCACTAGTGGGGCCGGTCGATGAAACGCCGGGAAATCCAAACTAGCACCAGGAAAACCGCACTTGCGGGGCCGGCGACGGGATGCGGGGATTCCGCAGAAATGTTGCGGGATCTGGCAGCGCCAACGGGCCCGGTCCGAGTCGGGCAAAGTGTCGCGCCACGGTGGAGGAAGCGCACGGGCGTGCCGATGGACTGAGATGCGCCTGCCGAAAAGATGCCGGGAGATGCCGACGAGCCGGGGATTCCGCAGGAGGTGCCGAAAGGGAGCGGATGAATCCAGTCGGAGGGAGGGCCGCCTTGCAGGAGGAGGCCGACAAGGAGGGAGAGCAGCGGAGATGCGCGGGGACGGATCTGGTCGGAACAGTCCGGAACTCGCTGGATCTGGCCGGATCTGGCCGAAAATCGCCGGATCTGGCCGGAGTAGCCTGGATCAGGCCGGAGCCGGCCGGAGCTATCCGGATCTGGCCGGAAATCTCTGGATCAGGCCGGAGCCGGCCGGAGTAGCCTGGATCTGGCCGGAAATCTCCGGATCTGGCCGGATTCGGCCGGATCTGGCCGGATCTGGCCGCCGGAGAGCAGCAGGCGAGGTCGCCGGGAGGGGAGCGGGACGGGAGATGCCGCCGGAGAGGGGTCGCCGGACTGGAGGGAGATCCGCCGGGAGCCGCGAGCGCGCGGGACGGGAGATGCCGCCGGGAGCCGGGAGCCGCGAGCGCGCGGAGCAGCGAGAGGCGCGGGAGGCGCTGGAGCAGCGGGAGGCAAGCCGTCGGGGAGGAGAGCCGGGCCGAGGCGGAGGGGGGAAGCCGCCGAATGCGCGGGAGCCGCGCGAGAGGAGGGAGGCGCAACGGGAGCCGCGTACCAGGGAGGGAGAGGGCCGCTGGGAAGGGGAGCCGCGCCATGCAGGAGAGTTGCCGGGAGGGAGGACCGGCAGGAGCAGCGTGGAGCAGAGGCGGAGGGGCGGCGGCGGTAACCCTACGGGGCCTTGAGGCCGCCCCTCCGGCAGGAGGCGCTGCGGGAGGTGTCGCGCGTCACAGGAGGCCGACGCAAGGGATGCAGGGCTGGAAGTCGAGTCGCGCCGCGGGAGGGAGGCGGGATCCGCGACAGGAAGCCGGAGGGAGGCGGGGTCAGTCGTCGCAAGGAGGCGAAGCCGGGAAGCCGCAGGAGGGGACGTCGTCAACGGAGCAGTGCCGGACGACGGGAAGCCGCGGGACGGAGGGAAGCCAGGAGCCGCGTCAGGCAGGAGGACGACGCGGGGAGCCACGGGAGGGCGAAGCGGAAGGCGGGGCCGGCGGGAGCCGGGAAGCCACATCGTAAGCAGAGGGCCGCCGGTGGGGAGAGCCGCCGGGAGGGAGAGCCGGCAGGAGCAACGGAGGGAGGGGAGCGGCGGCTATTTGGATTGGAGCCGCCGCCCCCCGGACGGGGAAACCCTAAAGAAGGGGGGGGGGAATTCAGGAGGGAGGGTCGGGAGTAAATCCCTCTGATACCATGTAGAGTGAGAAAATATGAGAGACCAGAACCCCCAAGGTATTCTCTAAAGGAGCCCTTGGGGTGTATTTATAATGAATATTAAAAACCACACCGGACCTCAAGTCCGATGTGGGATGCAGACTCCAACACACTAGATATGTAATGTGTTTAAAGAAAATTTATTGAAAATTGAGAAAACCTACACCAATGATGGTGGCAGATATGATGACAAAGGTTCTACCAAAAGAAATGTTGGAAGCTTGCAAGGAGACTGCAAGTCTAGCTTCTACCACTGGTTAGTCATGAGGAGGAGATTTGTGGGGGTCGCTCCCAATTAAGAAGTCAATTGCAAGTCTCCTTTGGTTGTTGGCAACAGTTGTGGGAGGTTTTTCTTCAATCGGGAGCCTACGCGTGGAGTATTCCTTGGTCGAAGGCGGCGAGAATATTTCTTTGGGTAGATGAACAACCCAAGAAAGTGTTGTTTCCGTTCTCTTTATAAACAAGATTCAATCCCATGAAAATTGTAACTCCCCTGTGTATCCTCTGAAGTTTTATCTAGAGAAGAGAAATAAAAGAATTTGACCCCCCTTCTCCCATGGATGTAGGCACATCGTCGAACCAGGTAAATTCTTCGTGTTCCTTGAGTTTTTCTCTTTCTTGTTCGTCGGTGTGTGTTTAGCTGCCCCTACACTTTTTGCATTTATAATTTTTCCCTTTTGACTTGTTCAAGAAGCTAGTGTTGAACCCATAGTAGCATGATAATATTGCATTAGAAAACATCATATAAAGTCATCTCGGGCATGGCATCTGATTAAAAAAAGTGGGATGCTAACATTGGTTAAGTCCATGTTGATCCATGCAGCTTCATGAAACCATTAGCACAGAGAATAAGGTTACAGACTCTTGAATTAGTTTGTTTAATGCAGCTGTGTTTCTGGAGGCAGATCCAAAGCCCAGGAAAGGCTGCAGAGAATGCTAACACCCCGTGAAAACAGAATAAAATGAATTGTTCGTTGGTTTCATGGATAAAACCTGAAACTCTGCATCTAAACTAACAAAAAGATGGAATCATACCTTGATACTTCGACATCTAAACTAACAAACATTTGGAACCATGACAGATTTTGTACAAGTTATATAGGTTGCAAAAAAAATAAAAAAATAAAAATCAATACACAAATATGCATCCAAGAGTGTAAGCAATTTGAGTTCAAAGCAATTTGAGTTCAAAGCAATTTATTGGTTTGACCACTCTAGCACCATTAAGTCATGCAATTATACTTCCAAGCTTCCATGCACGTGATGCAGTCAACTTAAATTTTTATTTATGCCCAATCGATCAAATTAATAATTATGGGAACAGCAACGCTTATTGTTGCTTCCAATGCTGCCAACAATTGCCATAGTAAAAGAAAGGATTTTAATAAAGACCTCACCCAATAAATTTGACAGTATTTCCACTACCATCTTTAATGGGAGTGATTGTTAGAAGATTCCAGAATGGAGTACCGCCCTTCTTGTAATTTAATAGCCGGCCACAGTAGCTATTCCTGGTTTTCACAGCATTTTGTATTTTTTTAACTTCCTCCTTATCAGTTTCAGGACCCTGAAGAAAGCGGCTGCAGCCAAGCACAGACGCATTAAGAAAAGCAAATTCCTTTCGAGAAAGTGGCATTTTTTTGTAAAAACTAGTGTTAAATCCAATATATACTCAATAGTAAACTTCACAATATCATTCTCGTTTTATTGATAATAAATGGAATTACTTTTATCATATCTAATTGTATCATCAGCGGCTGACTAGCCTTAAGGCCCTGAATTATTCTTATCAGTGGGTATTAAGATTGAACATTAATATGCTCATTTGAAATGAAGTTGGGTTGATATTTTCCAGAAATAGAATAATCAATCTTAGCTTGGCTGATCCTTTTATGCAAGCTCCTGTGATAGGAACGTGACATCAAGTGGTACACTGGCTTCAAAGGGTGTTAGGGATCATGCATCCAGTATATCAATGCCCATCCCAGTTCCAAAAAACATACAGTTCTCCTTCTAACGACCTCATTCTAATTGGGACATTCCAAGATGGTTTGGATAAATGTTGGAATCCAACTTCTCAATTAGGACATGAGGAAACTCAGTCAGGCGTTTACTGCCATTTAAGGGTCCCTTCATTTCATATAATCAAGATATCAAAATGACTATATCAAACAATTTCATAGATTTTGTAAGTTTGAGGCATCGAGTGAGGTGAGAGCATGCATAAGAAAAATTCAAAATGATTTAAAATGCAAATGATCAATAATAATTCTCAACTGATTAAATAAGATTTAAAAATTTTATAACAATTATAGACCTGCTGCTACTAAAGGACTTGCACCCTTACAACACCAAAAAAAATTCAAAAGGTTCAAAGCTTAAAAGGCCAAACCAAAAACAGAAACATGTTAGCTTGGTTGATCCTTTTGTGCAAGCTCCTGTGATAGGAACATGATATCAAGCAGCACACTGGCTTCAAAGGGTGTGAGGGATCATGCATCCAGTATATCAATGCCCAACCCAGTTCCAAAAAACATACAGTTTTTCTTCTAACGACATCATTCTACTTAGGACATTCCTTGAAAATATTGTAACTAAGAAAACCTCAAGGATTTGGAACCGTTGGAAAGGAAAAGTAAGAAGTCATGGTGCACTAACCCTAGATTCCACTACTGTGATTCGTTTCTTGATGGCGTACTAACACTTGATTCATTAAAGGTGTCACTGTCAGCCCTCCTAATACAGTAATTTTTCCCACATTACTTATGCATGGCCATCATCCTTCCAACCGCCCCCGCACCCTTTTATGAGTGGCTTTTATGTCAAACATCTACAGTTACACTGCCCAGTATGATGTGTTTCCTGAACTCCATCACTGCTTTTATACTTAGCTGTCTAGGTTGCGCCAAGCATTCCCAGCTACAAACACTGGTGACAAAGATAAATAGAAAGAGGAAAACAACAGCTCGTACCAGTTTCTATTAATGACCTCCTTAGATGAGTAACCAGTCATGCTAAAAAAACCACTGCTGGCGTACACTATAGGGCAATCTGGTTTAGTGGCATCCGAAACAACAAACGTTTGCTTCAATTTTGATAGAGCATCCTTCAGCTCCGGAGATACCCCGGGGAGATCGCCCGATTCAGATCCAAAATTTAACTGTTGAGACGTCCTAGTGGATTCCGCCGATAGTCTATCTGATGAGTACATTTTGCTTCCACTTCCATCAAACGCAGAAAAGCTATCCTCAAAAGCCATCCACTTCTGTACACGCTCTTTACTACTTGTGCAAATTCTCGACTCTGTTTTCCCAGGGGTCTTCTCTCTTGTAAGGCCAGGCAGTCCCGTATCTGGAGTAACAGCAGCAGGTTGGAAGACGTCTGTAGGTGATCGTCCATCTGCACCGCCGTATTGCTCTCTTGCAAACGTAGAGGCACTTGGGATGGAGGCGGATGGGCGTTGCTCGCCGGCCAACTTTGACGTCTCCATTATCAAGAAATGAATTATGAATTTAGGCAGTAGCCTGCAAGCGTTAAGTGAGTTCAGTGGCATTCAAGTAAACATATAACGAAAACAAGGGAACTGCGAGCATCAGTTGATAACCGAGATGGCTACGTAAAATGAATGAGCACACATACAGACACACTGAGAATGGATTCTTGCGATTGAATGGCGTCAAAGAGGTGCAAAGGAAACACCGTCGACGGAGCAGGATCGCCGCTGTACAAAGAGAGCCGCCGAGGTATGATTGCTACTGGACAACAAACATGATGACACAGCCACATGATGGGCAGCAAGCACGTCGGAGTACCGCAGCATCAGTGCCCTTCCTGCACCTGCCACCGGAGTGCAGAGAATGGAGCGCAGGAAGTCCAGAGGCTGCCCCGAATCACGATCGCGAGTCGTGAAGGATGGTTCCGTTCGCACAGACGTGTTTAATTCAGGGCCATTAGCCGCAGCTCAAGTATCAGTTGGACCTGGCAAGCTTGCGTCCGTTCGTTGCTAATCGTAATACGCTCCATCTAACCGGCGCAATTGAAATAGTAAAATATTAGAAAACAACCAATATTATAATATCTATAATTTATGTATATTTATTGTGAGAGTAATTTTATTCATTAACCATAGATTATTGGTTATCGTTGATTTCAATAGTAAATAGTTCGTTAGTAATTTTCAAATTTAAAGTATTTGATCTTTTACTCATCGTTCTAACATAAATCTCATTGGTAATTAAAAGTAAAATTATTCAATTTCATTTTAGAAATATTTTATCACTTACTCATCGTTCTAACATAAATCTCATTGATAATTAAAAGTAAAATGATTCAATTTCATTTTAGAATCGGATTGATGATGAAAATGGTATCATAAAATTGTGTACCCGTGTTGAAAAAAAAAATATCTCAAATCAGTTGCAAAGCCCCATAGCTCATGTAAATCATTTGAATGCCGCATGAGTTAAAGTAAATTAAATGTGAGTGTACTTGGATTCTTGGTGAATCAATGTTTTCAAGGGCGGAATGTTTAAGTGTTGAAATGTTGTCTCTCTCATGTTTGTTTTGAAGATGGAGCCAGCAAACTGACAACTAAAATCTAACTCAGGACCACAACCTCTTTACTTAACTTTATTTACTAAGTTAAATTAGGGTTCAATAGACCCTATTTAATTTAGCATTTGTCTTGTATACATTTAGGGCACATGCCTAATAAATGTTTCGGTGAACTAAATATGGATCATTTATTGACCTTAACAAAATGACAACTTGTGATATAATTATTTTAATAGTAAGCCCGTAATAATAATTATTAAATTAAAAAATCTAACAATTTTTCACTTATGGTGCATGTTATATCATGCAATAATTATACTGTACATTATTCGAGCAAAAATGGCTATCAATTCCTAAAACATCCCTTTAATAACAATTTGGTTCATCTCTTATAGTGATATGGCACACCCTGAGCTCTCATTACATTAATTCATAAATTGACTCATCAATGATCATCATATCAACGTATTCAATGACATGGACAAGGCATGGATGTATAGTATGAAAATTACATGAAATATGATCAAAAATGTCTATTTCCAACTAGTCCTTTAGTCTTTAATGGGATTATAAACAACCGTAATAAACTACGTCAAGCTCGGAGTAAAAATAACCATATACCTTATTATGTAGAAATGTTAATATAGTGTGTTTAAAGTGAAAAACATTCAAATGCAAACTCTCACTAAAACCGCACATCATCAAAATAAGTAACACCTATATAAACAATATGCTAATGAAACAACATGGGTGTTCAGCCCTTGGTGAGCGAATATGCAACCATGGGCCGGGCCGCGCCAGCCGGGCCGGGCCGCGTCAACCGGGCCGGGCCGCGCCCTTCTGGGCCGAACCCGGACCCGGGTCAACCCGGTTCGGGCCAACCCAGGGGGTCTCGGGCCGGGTCGGTCTCGGGCCCAAAACCTCTAAAAACGGATAGATTCGTTCAAACGCCCGTAACTTGGGCAACAGACCTCCGATCGACGCACCGTCAGTTGTGATGCGATTCTTGGATCGAGACGGTCGTTTAGGTATATTAAACTCAAGGTTTCAAAGAATTTTGGGTATGGTCGGGTTGGTTCGAACACGAAACCAACCGGGCCTTCGGAGCGGAAACGCTTATAACTTGAGCTCCGGACGTTCGTGGGTTCGACGAGGACGACTACCGTACTCGGATCCTCCGTGGGTTCGACGAGGAAGACTACCGTACTAGGATCCTCTGTGGGTTCGACGAGGACGACTACCGTACTAGGATCCTCCGTGGGTTCGACGAGGATGACTACCGTACTGGGATCCTCCGTGGGTTCGACAAGGACGACTATTGTACTGGGATCCTCCGTGGGTTCGACAAGGACGACTATTGTACTGGAATCCTCTGTGGGTTCGACTACCGTGTTGGGATCCTCCGTGGGTTCGACGACGATGACTACTATACTTGGATCCTTCGTGGGTTCGATAATGACGACTACTAAACTTGGATCCTACGTGGGTTCGACAGAGGAGATGATTCAGAGGCTACATCTAATCATCTCCACCCCTCTTCGTAAATGGATACCAGTGTGAGCTGAGTATTGACTTTCAATCATTATCTTCGATGTGATTAAATTGATATCCTGTATGGATTGGATTAAGCTTTCCTGTGTGGATTGGGTCATACTTTCCTATGTGGATTAAGTTTTACTTTCCTGAGTGGACTAGATTGTACTTGAGCTTGTGAGTTGGAGCTGAAATGGATTTTATGACTTAGGTATATGTATGGGCATATACCTAAGTAGTGTTGGATGATACTTCGTGATTGTATCTTTTCTTTGTGGTTTATCCTCTGTGGATTCAGGGAGACCTTCGGGGGTCTCGGGGTCCCTACTGAGTTTCGTATACTCACCCATGCACGGGCTTCGCCCGCACTACGTTGTGTTGGTTGCAGACGACGGACATCACTGATCGTGGTTGAGGCTTGTAGATCTGGACGGTACCCGAAGGAGGATCTCACAACGAGTCGGTTCCCGGAGGTGGATATCACATCGAGTCAGTTCCCGGAGGTGGATTTCACGACGAGTCGTACCCGGAGGAGACAGACGGATGTGGAGTGCTGAAGAGGAGATCTGTACCTACCCTTCAGGTAGGAAACCGGAGGACGATCCAGGAGCGGCTCGTCACCTTTCAGCTATTGCCCTTTGAGTTGTACTTTTCTTTCGGTTGTAGTTGTACCTTTCTTTTGGGCTTGTATTTCTGGACCCTTACACTTTCAGCACGTTTTTTTTACAGTTTACTTAGTGTTTACTTCAGTTTGAGTACTCTGTGGTGTTTGTTTTCTTTTATAAAGGCAATGCCTTCCCTTTTATCTGGATTTACGCCTTTGGTGCTAGTCACCAGCCCCTGGCCTATGGAAGGTGGGCTTGGGGTAGTCACGGCACGGGCCCCGAGGACGGGTCGTGACAAATTGGTATCAAAGGAGTTCAGTTCTACTGCAGAACTTAGGACTCTGTTCTTTCTCTAAGTGAAGCAATAGTGTTAAGGGTATTTGAGTGTGGTTATCAGTCCATGGAGTCCAGTGTTGGTGCGGCAGCCGACGTATCCCTACACCAGGACCCTGACTTCTGATTTCCGACTCAGAGCACGAAAACATTGATTGCATGTGTGTTTCAAAGTTTTCTTTGTGATTACTTTGTGTCAGCTCACCATGTATAAATCTTTGACCATGGTGCACCTGTCTATTTTCAGGATGGCCCCACGACGACAGCCAGCTAGGGTTCCGAGAGAGTACTCGATGACGGCCCACTGAGCGACGAGACTCCGGTGTATGGCCCTCTTTCTATGTTGGCACCTTCGGGTGGTGTACCAGCAGCACCACCACCTGTTAGGCAGCAGATTCCACCAGTTTTATTAGTGGACGGTGCACGCTGATAGAGCACGTTGTACGAGTTCCAGCAGAAGAGGCCTCCGAGGTTACGAGGCGAGACAGATTCCCAGGCAGCAGTGGACTGGGTGGAGGCGTTTGCTAGAGTTCTACGCCTAGTTTAGACACTAGTAGAGCGGATGGTGGACTTAGCTACCTGTGTTTCCCAGTGAGTGACCATGAGGTTGGTCTGTATATTTAAGAGGCTTTGGTATGTGGACCGATGCCTGAGTTAGTAACTTCAGGTAGTGTGTCAGCTATATCACTACCTGTTGGTCAGCAGACACTACCGGCGGTACCGGTAGAGGACACTTGTAGGCTTAGTGCCTTACATGTTTCAGCACCAGATATCCATCAAATTCTGAGGCAAGCCTGACTTACAGGCGGCTGAGGACTGTCTTGAAGAGGTGGTTGAGAGTCTTCTAGAGCTTATACAGCTTCGGCAGGACGACATGTCGGTAGATGAGAATTCATCGGGGCATACCAAACCATTCCTGGTACTCGATGACTACGATGCGATCAGTGCTTCAGGGATCGAACTTCTGAGTGAGGTGTGTCTAAAGGACATCCAAGCCAACACTTCTTTCTCTATGCATTCCTACTTATACTAGGGTGCTATAGAGAACCTTTGTGGTTGATAAATTCTTTGGCTGAGTGGATGCAGCCAGTTAAGGTTAGCAGTGGGAAAGCAGGAAACTGGCGCCAGTCTCAGAGACTTGGGCGTGTAAAATGATTCAAGTAGAGGAAGTGAAAAGGACAGATGAATCTGCAAGGTAGCAGACTTGGAAGCGGAGCTAGGAGAGCAGCACGTGGTGGTGAACATTTTGACATATTGCAACCACCCACCTTTGTAATCCCCGCTAGGCTCAGGGAGCTGGAGGGTAGGGGAAAGAGTAGCTGCATGCAGTCAAGGAGTGCGACTGAAAGGCTCTAAGGATGATTCGAAGTACAGACTGTGTCTTCTACTAGCTGCCGTAACAATAGACATCGATACGAATCATCCCTTCCTTCCATGAATCTTGTCTCAGACCTAGAGTTTCTGGTTAAGTCGTTGACTTGACCCTCACGTCTGGAGATACCTTTGGGAGGAGACTCAATAGTCACACTTACGCCGATGGTGTGATCTGACCCTTGAGGCGAGAGTTTCGATTGGAACCTCTTGGTGGCAGCGTCGAGGCCTTACGACGTTAGTTTGAGTATGGACTGGGCAATCACAGTTCATACACAAATTGACAGTATTAGGCAAACGTCGGGATGGGTTTTTCTTGGTCGGCAAAAAGGAAACCCCAGGCAGCATAGGATAAACTCGTGCATAGGAGAGTGTAGCCGATCACTCTTGGGTAGGCCAACCTTACCCTCGTGGCTGTAGGAGTTTTGAGTTTCAGTTCTAATCAGGAAATGGAGGCCTCTAGAGTTCGAGGATGGCGACCACGTTCTTATACGGGCCTCACCTCGACGAGGTTTATGGAGATGTAGCCGAGGCGGCGAGTTATCTCCGAGGTCCAACGGAATTTTCTAGGCCCTCAGTAGGGTAGGCGAGGTGGTTTACCGCTTGAAATTTCCACCTCAGTTGCACCGGGTGCACGATGTCAACCACGTATCTCAGCTAAGGAAATACGTACATGACCCTTCACACATCATCGACCGTAGGGGGTTGGACGTCGATGACGGGGCGACATTCACAAAGGTTCTAGTGGAGAATGAGGATCGACAGGAGAAGGTCCTACATGGACGGTCGATTCCTCAGGTGCGCTTTCACTGGCAGCACGGGAACCTCCAGGAGAGCACATGAGAGCGGGAGGCTTAGTTGCGTGCTCAATACCACTTTTGTTTCCCTAGTTTGTGTTATAGCTTTACGTGGACGTAAATCCCTGAGGTAGGAGTAATGTAAAGACCCAAAAATTTCAAGGAAATTTTTTTCTTAATTTCTTTGGAATTTTGCGAGTCTGTGGCTTCTGACGGCACCTGATTTCGAGGCCCGGTGTGCCCAGAATCAATTTCTGAAGTTTAGCTCGGGTACGTTCAGTGAACAAGCGAGCGAGTTTTTTCTAACTTTTGAACCGGTGCTCGAAATCGAAATCCGAGGGCACCGTTGAAACCGCAACGCCGATATTTACTTAAGAAGACCCTATCTGGAGTTTCATTTGCTTGGGCAAGGTTGCTAAAAAAAGATTAATTGAAGAGTAAAATAAAAATTGTGGAACACTTTTTATTTTATTTCTTTTTAAGTGGTTAAATCCCAAGGATGGAAGTTGGGTGGAGATAACCACACATGTGAGGGAGTTGTGTGGGACCCACTAAAATCTTAACTCTTGGTAGGATATTAGTGATGTGGGGCCCACATGATCCCCACCTCTTCAAATTCCCTAAACTCCCTCTTTATTTTGGCAACCCCCCATAAATGTGTAACACACCCACCTCCCCTTCTTTATGACATGTCAACTCTCACAATTAAATCGATTGTTTAATGCCATTCAATTAATTTAATTTTGAGTTTGAATTTTGAAGTTTTGAAAACGCATGGCATGTGTTAATAAAATAAGCATTCCTTATTTTATTCGGGTTAGAGGTTGTGTGTTGAGTTTTTGGGAAGAAAATACTCTAAGGTTGAAGAACTTCATCTCCTTCGCGAAGAACACCGAGTCTACCATGAAGAACTCCGTCACCGCAAGGGGAGATCGATGTGTCGTCTCCTCTCATCTCCGCAGCTGGTGAGTGACGCCTTTTCCGGAGAATGACGACGCGCCCACCTTCGATCCTCTTCCTGCGTCAAGGAAAGGGGGACGCCGTATCCTTCATCGGGCGAGCACCAGCAACGTTTACGGAGCCTCGTTCCGTGACGCCGTCTTCCACGAAGTCAATTTCCCGCGATGATCCTCGTTCGCCGACTTCTTTGAGGTAGGGTTTTGAATTTAAGTCCATGTTTAGTTTGGCGTTCAACATTAAAAATTAAGCCGTCTGTTATCAAGATAACGGGATGAGGTCGGACCGCACGAACACAGCCGAAACTCCTCCCCTTTTTGTTGTTGAATATTATGTGGTTTGGAACAAAGGAAACATGGTTCTGTCGCACTGCGAGGGAACGAGGGAACCGCGGCCGGAGCGGGCCACGACAAAGAAGTGCGGTGCCGTCGCGCCGCGCCAAAGCCGAAGAACCCGCGGCCAAGGTCGGGCCGCGGCGGAGGGGTGCGGCGCCGTCGTGCGGTGACAGACGAACAAGGGCCACGACCTAAGGCTGCAGCGGTCACCAATAGGGGTGGCCGGACTCCCCAGCTGCCGGAGCACCAAGAGCCGCGGCCTTTTGGCCGCGGCGGAAGACCAGGAGGGCGGCCGGAACCGCCAGCCGTCGGCGCATGGAGGGCGGGACCACGGGGTCCCACGCGGCACAACTGGCCGGCCCTTACGGCCGACCAGATTCGGAAAAACTGGGGGTTGAACCCCCGGTCAGCGCAGCAGGGCGGACCCCGTGGGGTCCGCTATTCGGTTTGAAGGGGGTGGCGGTTTCCCCCCTTCTGCGCTCACGTGGCACGCGGCGCCCGTGCCGGCCTGGACCGGCCGTGCCAGGCTGGACCGACCACACCGGGCCGGGCCGCTCACGCTGGGATGGACCCCACACCGGGACGGCCCGGGCCGACCCAGGGGGTCTCGGGTCGGGTCGGTCTCGGGCCCAAAACCCCCTAAAAACGGACAGATTCGTTCAAACGCCCATAACTTGGGCTACGAACCTCAGATCGATGCACCGTAAGTTGAGATGCGATCCTTGGATAGATACGGTCATTTAGTTATATTACACTCAAGGTTTTGGAGAACTTTGGGTACGGACGAGTTGGTTTGAACACAAAACCAACCGGGCCTTCGGAGCGGAAACGCTTATAACTTGAGCTCCGGACGTCCGATTGACGTGCCGTCGACTTTGTTGGTTTCCTATTAGTGAGACGGACCTTTTGTCTTACTCCGCTAGAGGTTTGGACACAGTTAGAGTACGGTCGAGTTGGTTTTGTCTTAAAAACCAACCGGGCCCCTGGGACGAAAAAACCAATAACTCTCAGACCGGGCGTCCGATTGACGTGCCGTCTGTCGCGTTGAGTTCCTTTTTGACGAGACGGAACTTTGGGATACATCAACTCCAGACTTCATGTCAGTTGATGTATCGATCCCCTTGTATCATGGAGTAGATCCTCCCAGAAATGAGCATGATGTGTGTGGAAACCCTAGAGCTGGCTGCGACGAAGATGACTACCGTACTGGGATCCTCTGTGGGTTCGACGAGGACGACTACCATACTCGGATCCTCTGTGGGTTTGACGAGGATGACTATCATACTGGGATCCTCTGTGGGTTCGACGAGGATGACTACCGTACTCAGATCCTCCGTGGGTTCGACGAGGACGACTACCGTACTAGTATCCTCCGTGGGTTCGATGAGGACAACTACCGTACTAGGATCCTCCGTGGGTTCGATGAGGACGACTACCATACTAGGATCCTCCGTGGGTTCGACGAGGACGACTACCGTACTGGGATCCTCCGTGGATTCGACGAGGACGACTATTGTACTGGGATCCTCTGTGGGTTCGACTACCGTGCTGGGATCCTCCGTGGGTTCGACGACGATGACTACTATACTTGGATCCTCCGTGGGTTCGGCATAGATGACTACTAAACTTGGATCTTACATGGGTTCGGCAGAGGAGATGATTCAGAGGCTACATCTAATCATCTCCACCCCTCTTTGTAAATGGATACCTATGTGAGATGAGTCTTGACTTTCAATCATTATCTTCAATGTGATTCATTTGATATCCTGTGTGGATTGGATTAAGATTTCCTGTGTGGATTGGGTCATACTTTCCTATGTGGATTAAGTTTTACTTTCCTGAGTGGACTAGATTGTACTTGAGCTCGTGAGTTGGAGCTGAACTGGATTTGATGACTTAGGTATATGTATGGGCATATACCTAAGTAGTGTTGGATGATACTTCATGATTGTATCTTTTCTTTGTGGTTTATCCTTTGTGGATTTAGGGAGACCTTCGGGGGTCTCGGGGTCCCTGCTGAGTATCGTATACTCACCCCTGCATGGGCTTCGCCCGCACTACGTTGTGTTGGTTGCAGACGACGGACATCACTGATCGTTGTTGAGGCTTGTAGAGCTGGACAGTACCCAGAGGAGGATCTCACGATGAGTCGGTGCCCGGAGGTGGATATCACATCGTGTCAGTTCCCGGAGGTGGATTTCACGACGAGTCAGTACCCGGAGGAGACGGACAAACATGGAGTGTTGAGGAGGAGATCTGTACCTACCCTTCAGGTAGGAAGCCGGAGGATGATCCAGGAGCGGCTTGTCACCTTTCATATGTTGCCCTTTGAGTTGTACTTTTCTTTCGGTTGTAGTTGTACCTTTCTTTTGGGCTTGTATTTCTGGCCCCTTGAACTTTCAGCACGTTTTTTTACAGTTTACTTAGTGTTTACTTCAGTTTGCGTACTCTATGGTGTTTGTTTTCTTTTATAAAGGAAATGCCTTCCCTTTTATCAGGATTTACGCCTTTGGTGCTAGTCGCCATCCCCTGGACTATGGAAGGCGGACTTGGGGTAGTCACGACACGAGCCCCGAGGACGGGTCGTGACATAGTCGGGGCGGCACCGGCCGGATGAGGCGTGTCAGCATGGGTGACCGGAGATGCACAAGAGTGCTAGGGGGGGTTGCAGGTCGACCAGAGAGTCCGTGACTGCCAGAGGATGGAGGCTACCACCTGAGAAGGGCCGACCGAGGGGGTGTGGTGCGGGTAGCCGGACAGGAGGCAACAATTGAGAAGGAGGGGAGTCAGGGTGGGGTCGGCACCAGAGGACAGGGGGTGCGCGGTGTGCCAGGCAGCGGCAGTGCGGGGCGACCGACGGGCAGGGTGCGGGTGAGCCGGACGAGAGCCAGGGCGTTGGTGGCGGGCGAGCAGGAGGGCGACAGGAGCTGGCGCTGCGGAGGGGTACACCGCGCAAGGGAAGGAGAAGGGAGAGGAGAGAGTGAGATGGGGAACCACATACAAGAGGGATGGAGAGGGTGTAAACCCTAGAGAAAAGTAAAAAAAGTAATAATAATAAAATTGAAAATAAAACATAAAATAAAAATTATTCTACACAACTAATAATAAAAATTCTAAAAAAATAATAATAATGGTGAGAAGAATAATAAGAATCACAATAAATAAAATGAAAATAATAAAAGTATTCTTATTATTTCAATAGTAATAAAATTATTAACACAATAAAAATCTTAAATGACAAAACAATTAATATTCGTTTTAAATTACAAAATTTATTCATTTTAATTAATTAATTTATTTTTTGAAGATGGCATGTCGCGCAGTGTCTGGGCGAAGCCGCCCAGGGTTTTCAAAACGCGCTCCACCCAAGCGCCAACGACGTCAACCCAAAACGCACACTTTTTAACATATACTCAAAAATTTCATCCGAGACTGAACACGAACCCCAGAAAAAAAAATTAAAACCAGAAAAAAAATTAAAATAAAATAATCTCATAGGTCGGGGTGTGATAACCATGTTCCCTGTGGTTTGTTGCAGCCACTAGATGTCCCTGAGTGGAAATTGGATGACATCTCGATAGATTTCATCACAGGGTTACCGAGGGCTCAGGGAGGATGTGATGCAATCTGGGTAGTGGTGGATCGACATAAAAAATCAGCCCACTAGTAGCGATTAAGGAGTTGGGGCGCAGTGGATGCCTTATCCATGAGGTATATGGATGAGGTGGTGTGTCTGCATGGAGTTATGAGATCCATCATCTTGAATCAGGATACATGTTTTACCTCTCAAGTCTGGAGGGGATTGCAACATGCTTTTGGCACTCAATTGTGCCTCAACACTACCTTCCATCCTCAGATAGATGGACATATAGAACAGACTATCCAGACGTTGGAGGATATGTTGTGAGCATGCATCTTGGACTTTGGTGGATCTTAGGTATGACGCTTACCCTTGGTAGAGTCCACTTACAATAATAGATATCAATCTTCCATTGACATGGCTCCATTCAAAGCCTTGTATGGAAGACCATTTTGTTCACATTTGTGTTGGGAGAGGTTGGGGAGACAACCATTCTTGGAATTGAGTTGGTGCAAACCATGACAAAAAAAGTTCAGCTTGTTTGTGAGAGGATGAAAGTGGCGCAGGATTGAAAAAAGTCGTATATTGATCAAAGGAGGAGGCCATTGGAGTTTGAGGTTTGGGACCATGTGTTCTTGAAGGGTTCCCCTCGACGTGGGAATTAAAGGTTTGGAAAAGGGAGTAAGTTTTCTCCTAGATCCATCAGACCCTTTGAGTTGTTGGGGAAAGTTGGTGAGGTGGAATACCAGTTGGTGCTGCCACCTTAGTTAGAGAAGGTCCATGACGTCTTTCATGTCTCTCAGATCCATTGGTATCTTCATGATGACTCCCATGTCATTGACTAGGGAGAGTTGGATGTCGAAGACAATGCAATGTTCGTGGAATGACCAGTAGAGATCCAAGATCATCTATAGAAGGTGTTGTGTGGATGGACCATTCCTTTATTTCACATGTTGTGGAGGCATGACGTCCTGGAGGAGAGTACTTGGGAAAGAGAGATGAATATGCGTGCCTAGTACCCGAAGTTGTTCTAAGTTTTTCCTTGTTGTGTTTCCATTTGTAATGTAATGATTGAACCTTGTTTGTTATGAGATGAGTTGTTTCCTTATTCTGTGATGTGCGATAAAGTCCTGAAATTGGAAAGGGGAAAACCAGATTCCTAATCGAGATGCAATTAAACCAATGCGGGTGAGTTAGTGCCACCCAGAGCGGATAATATCTTGACACGGAGGAAGGAATTCCCTGATTCATATGTTTGGATAGTGTATCTTTTTGTGCTTATGTGGTGTGTCTTGTGGTCAGTTGGGGTAGTAGATGTTGGAGGAGGTGTTCTTGGATGTTGAGGTTTTACTCCACCTTTCGAACAACACATGGTGGTTTATCATTGAACCTTATGATGTCCAAATTGTAGTGGTGTTTCAAGTATAGAAAGATCCTTGAGAGGTATCTTACAGGGTGGTTTTTTGGACCCCTCTTTCTTTTAGATTTGGTTTTGAATTCTCAATGGTCAGAATAGTTTGAGAGGTATTTGATGTAATGACCCATACCTCTCTGGTCCATTACTTTGTGAAAATCCAATGTTTGAGGTGCTATGAGAGGCAACAGTGACTCGTTCCAAGAGTGTCAAAAATCCATTTTTTCAATGGTATCTAATTTAAAGGTAAGTCATCCATCTGTAGGTGGCGACGGTAGGTCATCCCAATGGTGAGTCGTCCACCGGTAGGTCGCCAGTGGTGAGCCGCGATGATGACTCAGAATGGTGAGTCGTCCACTGATAGATCGCTAGAGGTGATTCATGTCGGTGACTCGCAATAGTGACTCACCAGTGGTGAGTCGCGTTGAGGACTCGCTGATGGTGGGTTGTGACAGTGTTTTATGATAGTGTGTCACAATGGTGACTCACCAAACGATAGCTCACCGAATGGTGACTCTCCAAAAGGTGACTCACCGAACGGTGGCTCGCTATAGGTATATCATCACCAGTAGTTCACACCAGTGACTCGTCCAATGATGAGTCATCCATCGATGACTCGCAACAATGACTCACCTAACGGTTATTCGACAGTTTATCAAAATTTATAGTTTTTCCTAGTTTTTTCAGATTCTTCCCTTTAACATTTCCTTTGACATGAATTGAGTTTAAAACCAAATTTAAGTGTTTTTGGAGTTGTTTCAAAGGATATAAAATATATCTTTAAATTCCTAACATCTGAGAGGATCCTAAATGGTTGATCCATGTGGTCTTGGTCAAGATCCTCCATTAATGGATTTTAAAATAGTTTCTTCCATTAATATAGGATCCAGCCTTTATAAAGCTGAGATCTTCTCTTCTCTATGTGTTTCCCTTTGCTCTTGATATGGGATGTTCCCCAGAACCTTTCTTCCCTGAGGAGTTGTGCGTCTGTGTTTCACCCTTGGATCTCATTTCCCTAGAGCCTTACACACCCCCTATTTGGCGTAAGGAGGTGGTGCTAATCATATGTTTCTCGAAGTAGGGATCCCTTCATCTCTTTTATTTTGTGTATCATGTGGGGTGAGTTTATGAATGTTCTCTTATGAAGATAATAGAATTATGAATAAATAAATATAATTTAATATATTTAATATCAATATACACAATATGGGGAAAAGTGATACATGCTTATGTTTTATTGGTTACTGATAATGTGATCTGTATGGGTTATAAGCCTACTGAAAATCATGTCCATTAGTGGTCTTTATTTGCGCACTTGTGATGGATTGTTGTTGATCATGCATTGAACAACTATATATATATATATATATTCAATTGATTAACTACATATACCTAGTTTAATAAATGGATGCCTCAGGATCAAACTTGCTATGTGATAACCCTTTAATTATCAAAGTGGTATTAAATAATGAGTGTTTGCTAAATCTGAATACACCATGCCTTGTTTGGTGTGGCTGTGTGCTGTGTGTGGTTTTGTTCTGTCTTGTGCCTTGTGTGGTTGTGTGGTGCTGGGGTTGAGAGAATGACTGTAAGGTGGGGTGGTACATGTGGTGTAATGGAATCTCAGGTTGAGAGATTAATTGACTATGGAATGGATGGACAATGTTTGAGCAGCAGGGCTGTAGGTTTGGTTTGTGTTATGTTTATGTTGTTGGGTGTGATGGGTGTGGTGTTGTTATACAGTGGGGATGCCAGGTTGGTTGTGACGATATGTGCTGTAGGTCTTGGTTGTGTGTTGCAGGTTTTCTTGTTGAGAGGATGGTTTGGGCGGAACGACTTTAAAGAATGATGATAGTAGAGGTTGGTATGGGTGTTAAACAGAGTGAAGATATGAAGTGTGTTGTTTTACCATGGTTCTTCTTCCCCTGTATGGATTTGGCTGTGTACCAGTTGGTGTGTTGTTCTTGTTAGTTTCCCAAATAGTAGTAATGGAATGAATAAATGGGTTTTATTAATAAATAATAATATTTGGTTAAATTAGTTTTTTAGGTTATAGATTGAATTGTGGATTTTTGTGTAGTTGTGCATTTAGGGGTAGCATCAAAGGTGGTTTTTTGGGATGGTCGATTGTTTGGAAAAACCCATAGGTTGGGATGAGTGTTTGATACTTATATATATACCGGTATTTTCCTTATGATTTCTATACGCACCCCACCCTAGTCGAGCATTATGTGCCGAAAACCCCCATTTTCATGGGGAGGGTGTCTTCCCTGCTCCTTTTTTTAGGCAGTGATATCCCAAGATTCTTTAGGTTGGTTGTGGTTGTGAGGCCTAGGTGTGTGCGGGCGAGTTATGTTTTCCCAGGTGTCTTCAGGTTGAGATGAGTTGTGTTTTCCCATGTGTCTTCGGGATGAGATGAGTTGTGGTTTCCCAGGTGTCTTTGGGATGAGATATGTTGTGCGTTCCCAGGTGTTTTTGGGATGTGACATGGTATGTCACCCGGGTTTCTATAGGTAGGATGTGGTTGTGAGGCCTAGGTGTGTGTGGGCGAGATGTGATGAGATTCATTTTCCCAGGTAATGGGACTAGCTGTGAGGCCCAGGTGTGTGTGGGCGGGTTGTGACATGGTACTTTCAGAAGAGGTGGAAGTGCCAGAATGTTTGTCGTTAGGGTGTGAGAGCAGCTAATCAGTGAGAAAGTGGTGCAGGGTGCCCTATCATCGATGTGCTCTATATTACTTTACTTGACTTTCATTATTTTGTGAGAGTGCCTTGGTGAGGTTGGGATGACTAGTATTCCTTGTTAGATGTTGTTGGTTTTTGTTGTTTTCTCATAGGGGCATTAGTATGCTTCTCCCACTTGTGCACGAGAGACTTTGAATCTTCCCACTGAGTATACTTGTATTCTCACCCTATGTATATAAAACTACTTTCAGGTTTCCAGGAGGACTACGAGGACCGTTCTAGGCATTACTAGCTCAGATTTGGGATAATTGTTGTGTCATTTCTTAACCTTATTTTTGGTATTTACTTTGGAGGCTCTTGTTCCGTAATAGTTATATTTTAAACATGCATGTGGGATGGTTTTGGATTTATTTTATATGTATGTGTCAGAGTTGTTTTTTGGTTGATACATCTTACCGCCCAATCTTGGTTACTATAAAAAGGGTAATGCCTTCTATTTTGTGATATTTGTATACCCTTGGTGCTGGTCGCCACCCCGGAGTCTACTGGAGGTGGGAATCTAGGGTCATTATCTTCTGTCCTTCATTGACATCTTAGGAGGGGCATCTTTGGAAGGAGGGGGTCGTGAAAATATCCTTTATCAACTCTAGTAAAAAAATAACTAATAAATACCCCCCTTTATCAGTGATTTTTTTTAGTGCTATTAAAGGGTGGCGCTGCAAAAGCCAATTTTTGTGGTAGTTTTTAGAATACCCAATGATCTCTTAATGTTCTAATTTCCTAAATGTGAGCATGAAATATTTTATTCTATGCAAGCATTGCATATCCCTTTTAGATGCCCTCCAATGATTTATTCATGGGTTACTCAAGTATCTTCCCAACATTCTAACAATATAAGCTATATTTGGATGTGTACACACTAGAGCATACATAAAACTCCCTATTTTCAAGGAAAAATGAATCTTCTGCATCTCCTTTTATTCAAATTCCTTCTCGGGGCATTGATTGAGAATAAACTTGTCTCCTTTAGCAATAGGGGTATCTAATAATTTACATTCCTTTATTTAAAGTCTATTAAAAACCATATCAATATATCCATTTTGTGATAAATCGAGGACACGATGAGAGTGATCTTGGTGTATCTTCATTCTTAACACAAAAGTTACATCCTCAAGATATTTCATTTCAAATTTTTCTATTAGAATTTTTTTGATTTTATGCAATGAACATATATCATTACTAGAAATCAATATGTCATATGAATGAGATATTCCCCAATGCATTTATATATATATATATAAGATATATACAAGCTACATCGTATGGTTCAATATAACTAATCATTGAATATTAACTGCATTCAACACATAATTTTTGTTCATTCATCTAGGGTATATCATATTATACTATAGGGTATATCATATGGAATGGAATGAGATTTCATGCCACTATCTAACCCAATCATATTGTGTGATTGGGTGATATTGTATGGAGTGTTTAGAATAAAATCATAAGGTACGATATACACACACATCCTAAGATATATGTGGTGAATGAATGTTAAATGTTAATGTTCGAATGATCTTCCCTATTAGCTATCATAAAAGATTCATTTCATAAGCTAAAACAAATGGGAGTTCACTACATTAATTCAAGGGTTGCATGAACTGGCCGATACATTTACTCATGTGTTATAAAACATGATCCAATGCATGCACTCTTGAGGATCATCCTTAAGATCTTTATAAAGAGCCTGCTTCCATGCAATGTGTAACGCCCCGACCCCAGTTACCCAGAGTCGGTGCATTATTACATAACATTGACATGATCACGAGAAAGATCAAATCTCGAAAGACCGATTGGTTTAGTAGACTTATAAACACTAGATATATTCATAAAGTTTTACATTACATCAATAAGTGAAAAGCTACAACAATATATTGTCTCCATATTCCACACTCATATCCCTACATACTATCCCTGCAGGTCATTCATAAATTACTTCTTCACATCCAGGAAAAATAAAACATAGAAAAGGGGTCAGCTCAAATGCCCAGTAAGGATAACAATAAAGTGGAAACTTTCATAAATAAGAATAAAAATTTAAGGCAATGTATAACTAAAACAAAAGCCTTTTAAACTTGAACTTCAACATAGTATGGCAAAAGTAAAATGAAATAATGCCATTTACTTATTCACATGGATATTCTACTAATCGAATAATCACATGCAATATCAATAACCACTTTCATAATGATGGAATTCATAATTCTAGACTATCATAACCACATAGCCAAGGCCTCGTGCCAAGACTACAAATAAGATTTTTCCAAGGCTTTGTGCCAAGACACTAGTTTGTCTCATGAGACCTACCGATGCATCGAGGAGCTATAGCGGGCTCCACCCGTCACATATTAAGTCCAATGCATTCCCATATGAAAAGGTTTAAACATAACATAAACATTCGTATTAAAACTAGCATACGAAATGTCAATATTTTCACCATAAACCATGAATGGTATAAAAATAGCACATCCACAGTCAAACATATCACAAAACCTTGAATATAATATAGAAGTTTTGTATCATAATAAATCAACTTCAAATAAGCTTAAAATCCATCAAAGGATGTTGACATAGATGAAATCAAAACTATTTGAGAGAAATATCTCTTTTCTCGAAATCATTGAAAAGTCACACATTTATAAAGGAGGTAATTTAAAAGAGATTTGTGAATCAAAGTGTCCCATACCACTTTGAGACTTTTGAAAAGAAATATCATTTCAAAACCTTCTTGTCCATATAAATAAATCCTTAAAATCATTTTGAAAACATGGACATTAATTAAAAATATTTAGAAAGATAAATCTTTAAAACATTTAAAATTATGATCTTGATAAAGAGTACCTTTCAAAAATTCTTAAAATATTCATTTTGAAATCATTTAAATGTCACATAATTATAAAATAAAACATTTCCTTTGAAAATATTCTTATAAGCTTGTAAGGGAATATTTAACGATTTTATAACGGCGGTAAATAGCCGCACCCGCCGTATAAGTTAAAAAACATTCTTACCTTAAATTTGTCGAAAGGTAAAAAGTGCCTTGTTTGGAAAACGATGGAAAGATTCCTTTAAAAACACATAAGGGTATAAATTACTTTAACCCATATTCTTTGTAAATAGTAAATTTTTTTTGAAATACATTTCGAAGAAACATGGATGTGGATGATAAAGAGATCCCAGTAGATAATTGCGTAAAAACAACCTTGGATAATGAAGAGATTGTGAAATAAACCCTTACCTTGTAATTTTCCTTGGTTGAGGGTAGGTTAACCTCCTGTATAATGGTGAAATAATTTTTATTAAATTATACAATAATCATATATATTTATATGATATCATATATGATCTTTTAACATTTCTTTGTTAATAATATCTTAGTATTATCGTCGTTTCAGGTGTTAACTTACTCGTTTTCTTTTATATGTTTTGTTACATAAGCCATGTTTGTAATGGTTAGGTTGTAAATTTTTCATATTCAGAATGATATAAAGTCCTTAAACATTATTTTTAAACCATAAAATGATAATTATACTTGAATGGATATGATGGAGAATGAATCTCATCGCGTTCGTGGAGGCGGTAGTCCGTACGTACGCACGAGCGAAAATATCATTATTTTGATATTAAAATAATATATAATTGGATATTATATCATATATACATAATCATTATCATGTTATATTTATTATTTACATGAGTTACACATCATTATTATACCCATCCAAATAATAATATATTGAATAACAATTATACCACGACGTGGAGACGGTAAGCCGTACGTACGCACGTATGGTGACATGTTATTCAAAGGGTGGATAGAATACTGAATATGGTTGTACCATATTTATAATAACATCAAAGTATATATAAGATATGGGAGTTATTATTTTATAATGGTAATAACAAAGAAAGAAGAAGTGGAAGAAGAAATGAATTTGAAAAAGGGTGGTGAAAACATTACCTCTTCTTCGGGTTCTTCCTTTTGATTTGATCAAAAGGGCTCCTTAGGTTGGATTTATGATCAAAATAAGGACTCTAGGTTGTATTGAGGGAAGTTTAGAGAGTATTTGGGCAGATTTTTGCCGAACCAAAAGGCTTTGAAGGTGTGAAGTAATGAGAAGGGGGAGTGCCCTTTTATAAGAGGGGTGAGGGGAACCTTTGGAAAATCTAGAAATATTAATTTATAATAAATTTATATTCGGTTTCTAATGGCTCCAAAGTTGATTATTCAAAGGTTAAGGTAAGGATAGGTCGAAAACCATTCAACCAGTAGAATTTAGACAGGTTTGAGTTACTATATTAACCTTATCTTTTAGTTTTAACTCTTAGTTAATTAGTTTGTCATTTACCATGTCACTTTGTATTTTTATATTATATAGTTAATAAACATACTATATACATCCAAGAAACCCCCAAGTGGTCCATTAATGATACACATATCATGATATAAGTCTCTTGGAAGAACCTTAGATTTTTAGGAATTTAATATCAATTAATAATATAATATTTTTTTTAAAAAATCTTTTATGTCAATTTTGACACTATTCAATATTTGATTTTTGTGAAACTCATAACAGAATGATTACTTAGAAAAAAGTCAATTAAATCAATCCTAATATGTCATATTATCCTAGAAAATTAGTGTAATTCATTAAAAGGCTCAAATTATATTTATTTGGGTATTTATAATATCAATTATTTTAATTTTTCACTATTATGGTAATTACTTCATCATCATTGTGTCATAAATAAATTAAATTATTTAATGTCTAAAAATTATAAATAAAATATAATTATGTAGTGAATCTTATTATATTTCTAATTAATATTTAAAATAGAATTTATCTTATGTATATACCTATATTAAAAATGTTTTAGTAAATAAACTTTGATATTAACTCTTTTAACTCTTCTTTGAATTAAATAAAAATAAATGTCCTAATCTAATCCAAGTGGACCTAAATGATAATATTTTATTCCTAAGGTTGTTTTTGGTCGATATACACTTGTTCAATAGAATTAGGACATGTTTTAGGGTAATATTAATATAATTTCTACCCTTAATTACCCTATTTACTTTTAACCGTGGTAAATAAAAGTAAAAAGTTACTATTCACCAAAAATTATTTTCATCTCATTGAACCGCATTTTATTTCTTGATATTAACCATGTCTCTAGGATTTTCAAAATTCCATTCACAGAAGCGGTAAAATTAAGTTTTATGAAAAATTCAGTTTTTTTAACTACCACTTAGTAGTTTCACTATTCATCAAAAATTGATGTTTTTCAGAACAATGCCAAAATTTCACCCTAAGCTATAATTGATATTCCGAATTTAAAAATGATGTCTATTTTACAAAATTAAAAACATATAATTTGCATTAATTAATTTTTATAATTAATTCCCACTGTCACAACAAATAGCGTGTTTTTAAGAAACAATATATATCAAAAGATTGGCAATTGTTTAGGTCCAATTTCAAAGTGAAATTAATTCTATTGAACACCATTGGATAAAATGGTAAAAATATATTCTAATTATACTTTAAAACCACTTAAATTCATAATTTATCACTATAAATTATTTTGATTAAAAAATTTGTTTTTAATTAAAATTTAGTAATTTTCACTATTCATCAAAATATTAAAGTTATCCGAAAGGTACCAAAATTTCACCCTAGGCTAATTTTGATATTCCGAATCCAAAAATGAAGTCCATTTTGAGAGATAGAATTTATAAAATTTTAAAAAGTAGTTATTACTATTCATAACGGCTAGTTTGGTAAGTCATGGTGCGCTTTAACTCGGTGTTGCGTGTAGTGCAAGTTATTGAATTATTTTGAAGAAATAACACACTATGAAATCTTGGGGTGTTACATTCTCCCCTCCTTCAATAAATTGCATCCTCGCAATTTGAAATTTTTCTTTGAAAATAAAAGGTTGAAAATAAAAAATATCTTTGTGGGAAAACCCACATCGGAAATTGGGTTACTAAAATTTAGTCTTAATATGAGGAAAAGAGAAATGAAAGGGTCACTACCAAATTATGATCTCGATTAGGAGAACATTGGTGGAAATTAGAGACATATAATTGGAGGAAAAATGTAAATATTTATAGGTAGTGATTGAGGTCATCAATCACAAACAAGTTTAAAATTGAGGTCCTTAAATTCATCAATCTATGATGATTTGAAATACCATCGGTTCAACAAAACATAGGGTATTAGGATAACACATTTTTGGTTTTAGGATTCCTTAAATAAAGTATATGAATTAATTTCTTCATATAATAAGAGAAGAAGAAAAAATATATTCTTGACAAGTAGAGTTCCATCCTTTATCTAATTTCTACCACAGACTCATCTTTCACTCTAAAAGATAATAGAACTTAAAAATAATATTCTATTTATCCTATTCGTATAGGGTTAAAAAAATGAATTTATAATTCATCTAGCGGAACCATTAAAAAAAACGACATTATTCAATCCAGGACATCACGTGGGTCAGTGGTAGGTGACACACCCTTGTCGCCCTTCAGTTGTGGGTTCAAGTCTCGCGGCCTTGCCGGGCACGACGGGTTGCCGCCCGACCTCCGGGTTGTCCTTTTATGGAAATCCAAAATAATCCAAACTAGAACTATCCAAAATACTTCAGTCCAAAATTTATAAGGAAGGTAAACACAATAAAGATCATTTTTTCCACTTAATAACCTGTGAACACCTTCATCATGTATTCTTTTAAAACACAACAACATCCTGAATTACCATAAAACCTTATTGATTACATTCATGATCCCTTATTCCTCAAAGAATAATAGATATATTCCTTCAATCCAAAAATGTTTTAAACCCAAACAATGATGGAATATACAAATCATTAATCAGTTTCAAGGTAGTCAAGAATATCCAATATAATTTATCCAAATCAATCATGTATTATTCCAAAATCACTACCTCGGTATCAGAACTATATTATGGTTTATCATTCTCTCAACCATATATTTTCCAAAAATTTATCCTGCTATTGAGTCACTTTTCTTTGTTCCACACAATCTCAAGTCCTTAATGAAATAGTACTACAGTACAATCCTTATATACTCCATAATTATTATAACAAGTACATTGTCGATACAACACTCAATTGACATAATCAACATAAGAACTCCAATCATTCCTCTTCATCTGTGGTAGTATCGTAACTTGATTATTATCTAATAGCATCATTTGCGGCATAGTCTGATGACTAGGACATATGTTCGCGTAGTGTCCAAACTCCTTGCAAATGAAGCATTGTACATTTGAAACCATTTTCTTACCCTTGCAGTCACGTACTTTGTGCCCTTTTCCTCCACACTTATAAAAAACTCCCATTCCTTTCAGGCAAGTTCCAGGGTGTTTCTTCCCACAGTTATCACATATGGGAAAATTCTTCTTTTCCCTCTTCCCTTTATCCATCTTTCTCTCTTCCATCATTTTCTTCTCTTTCTTCCCTTCAAATCCATATGACTCAGTAAAATCTTTACTTATCTTATCAACACATGATATTATTTCTTCATATGATGATAATACATGGGAGACTATTTCTCTTATAAATTATGGATTAAGACCATGAAAGATATGATCCTTCTTTATCTTTGGATCATGTGCATTGCTGGAGTTATCATTCCTTCTACTGGGCGCCATTTCTAAACAATGACATACACTAGATTAGTTTATGAATAACAATACCTAATCCCAAACTTGTAAAACACATAACATAAATTAAATAGTTTATGGATATAATCCATAATCATAAAAATGTCTCCTTTGAGGAAGTATATACTCATAAACCCTTAATAATGGTTTGTAAAGAAAATGAGAATTATCCTAAGCATATCCCTCGGGAGTGTTGTAACCAAGAGTGCAGCAAGGCCCGTTGTCGTGCACCAGTTCCCATTCGAGTCTAGCTCGAAGCGGTGTTTTCGGGTTTTACCCCTAGGTACATCTGTGCCAGAGCCACCTTTACCTGCTCGTATCCAGACAGGGATGTATTGCTCGGAAAACTCACAAAATCTCTACAATACCAAAATTCTATGAAGTTATTCTATACTAATCCTCAAGGTCCATCTTAGGTCTATGTGCTCTAATCAGAGTTTATCTAAATCTAGCTTCCAAGGTTTGTACTAAACTTCCTCTGATACCGACTGTAACACCCCGACCCCAGTTACCCAGAGTCGGTGCATTATTACATAACATTGGAATGATCACGAGAAAGATCAAATATCGAAAGACTGATTGGTTTAGTAGCCTTGGAAACAATAGATATATTCATAAAGTTTTACATTACATCAATAAGTGAAAAGCTACAACAATATATTTTCTCCATATTCCACACTAATATCCCCACATACTATCCCTGTAGGTCATTCATAAATTACTTCTTCACATCCTGGAAAAATAAAACATAGAAAAGGGGTGATCTCAAATGCCCAGTAAGGATAACAATAAAGCGGAAACTTTTATAAATAAGAATAAAAATTTAAGGCAATGTATAACTAAAACAAAAGCCTTTTAAACTTGAACTTCAACATAATATGGAAAAAGTAAAATGAAATAATGCCATTTACTTATTCACATGGATATTCTACTAATCGAATAATCACATGCAATATCAATAACCACTTTCATAATGATGGAATGCATAATGCCAGACTATCATAACCACATAACCAAGGTCTCATGCCAAGACTACAAATAAGATTTTGCCAAGGCCTTGTGCCAAGACACTAGTTTGTCTCATGAGACCTACCAATGCATCGAGGAGCTATAACGGGCTCCACCCGTCACATATTAAGTCCAATGCATTCCCATATGAAAAGTTTTAAACATAACATAAACATTCGTATTAAAACTAGCATACGAAATGTCAATATTTTCACCATAAACCATGAATGGTATAAAAATAGCACATCCACAGTCAAACATATCACAAAACCTTCAATATAATATAGAAGTTTTGTATCATAATAAATCAACTTCAAATAAGCTTAAAATCCATCAAAGGATGTTGACATAGATGAAATCAAAACTATTTGATAGAAATATCTCTTTTCTCGAAATCATTGAAAAGTCACACATTTATAAAGGAGGTAATTTAAAAGAGATTTGTGAATCAAAGTGTCCCATACCACTTTGAAACTTTTGAAAAGAAATATCATTTCAAAACCTTCATTTCCATATAAATAAATCCTTAAAATCATTTTGAAAACATGGACATTAATTAAAAATATTTAGAAAGATAAATCTTTAAAACATTTAAAATTATGATCTTGATAAAGAGTACCTTTCAAAAATTCTTAAAATATTCATTTTGAAATAATTTAAATGTCACATAATTATAAAATAAAACATTTACTTTGAAAATATTCTTATAAGCTTGTAAGGGAAGCTTTGATGATTTTATAACGGTGGTAAATAGCCGCACCCACCGTATAAGTTAAAAAAACATTCTTACCTTAAATTTGTCGAAAGGTAAAAAGTGCCTTGTTTGGAAAATGAAGGAAATATTCCTTTAAAAACACATAAGGCTATAAATTACTTTAACCCATATTCTTTGTAAATAGTAAAAATGTTTTGAAATACATTTCTAAGAAACATGGATGTGGATGATAAAGAGACCCCAATAGATAATTGCGTAAAAACAACCTCGGATAATGAAGAGATTGTGAAATAAACCCTTACCTTGTACTTTTCCTTGGTTGAGGGTAGGTTAACCTCCTGTATAATGGTGAAATAATTGTTATTAAATTATAAAAGAATCATATATATTTATATGATATCATATATGATCTTTTAACATTTCTTTGTTAATAATATCTTAGTATTGTCGTCGTTTTGGGTGTTAACTTACTCGTTTTCTTTTATATGTTTTGTTACGTAAGAAATGTTTGTAATGGTTAGGTTGTAACTTTTTCATATTCATAATGATATCAAGTCATTAAACATTATTTTTAAATCATAAAATGATAATTATACTTGAATGGATATGATGGAGAATGAATCTCATCGCGTTCGTGGAGACGGTAGTCCGTACGTACGCACGAGCGACAATATCATTCTGTTGATATTAAAATAATATATAATTGGATATTATATCATATATAAAGAATCATTATAATGTTATATTTATTATTTAAATTAGTTACACATCATTATTATACCCATCTAAATAATAATATATTGAATAACAATTATACCACAACGTGGAGACGGTAAGCCGTACGTACGCACGTATGGTGACATGTTATTCAAAGGGTGGATAGAATACTGAATATGGTTGTACCATATTTATAATAACATCAAAGTATATATAAGATATGGGAGTTATTATTTTAGAATGGTAATAACAAATAAAGAAGAAGTGGAAGAAGAAATGAATTTGAAAAAGGGTGGTGAAAACATTACCTCTTCTTCGGGTTCTTCCTTTTGATTTGATCAAAAGGGCTCCTTAGGTTGGATTTATGATCAAACTAAGGCCTCTAGGTTGTATTGAGGGAAGTTTAGAGAGTATTTTGGCAGATTTTGGCCGAACCAAAAGGCTTTGAAGGTGTGAAGTAATGAGAAGGGGGAGTGCCCTTTTATAAGAGGGGTGAGGGGCACCTTTGGAAAATCTAGAAATATTAATTTATAATAAATTTATATTCGGTTTCTAATGGATCCAAAGTTTATTATTCAAAGTTTAAGGTAAGTATAGGTCTAAAACCATTCAACCAGTATAATTTAGATAGGTTTGGGTTACTATATTAACCTTATCTTTTAGTTTTAACTCTTAGTTAATTAGTTTGACATTTACCATGTCACTTTGTATTTTTATATTATATAGTTAATAAACTTACTATATACATCCAAGAAACCCCCAAGTGGTCCATTAATGATACACCTATCATGATATAAGTCTCTTGGCCGAACCTTAGATTTTTACGAATTTAATATCAATTAATAATATAATATTTGTTTTAAAAAATCTTTTATGTCAATTTTGACACTATTCAATAGTTGATTTTTGTGAAACTCATAACAGAATGATTACTTAGAAAAAATTCAATTAAATCAATCCTAATATGTCATATTATCCTAGAAAATTAGTGTAATTCATTAAAAGTCTCAAATTATATTTATTTGGGTATTTATAATATCAATTATTTTAATTTTTCACTATTATGGTAATTACTTCATCATCATTGTGTCATAAATAAATTAAATTATTTAATGTCTAAAAATTATAAATAAAATATCATTATGTAGGTAATATTATTATATTTCTAATGAATATTTACAATAGAATTTATCTTATGTATATACCTATATTAAAAATGTTTTAGTAAATAAACTTTGATATTAACTCTTTTAACTCTTCTTTGAATTAAATAATAATAAATGTCCTAATCTAATCCAAGTAGACCTAAATGATAATATTTTATTCCTAAGGTTGTTTTTGGTCGATATACACTTTTCCAATAGAATTAGGACATGTTTTAGGGTAATATTAATATAATTTCTACCCTTAATTACCCTATTTAATTTTAACCGTGGTAAATAAAAGTAAAAAATTACTATTCACCAAAAATTATTTTCATCTCATTGAACCGCATTTTACTTCTTGATATTAACCGTGTCTCTCGGATTTTCAAAATTCCATTCACAAAAGCGGTAAAATTAAGTTTTATGAAAAATTTAGTTTTTTTAACTACCACTTAGTAGTTTCACTATTCATCAAAAATTGAAGTTTTTCAGAACAATGCCAAAATTTCACCCTAAGCTATAATTAATATTCCGAATTAAAAAATTATTTCTATTTTACAAAATTACAAACATATAATTTTAATTAATTAATTTTATAATTAATTCCCACTGTCACAACAAATAGCGTGTTTTTAAGAAACAATATATATCAAAAGATTGACAATTGTTTAGGTCCAATTTCAAAGTGAAATTAATTCTATTGAACACCATTGGATAAAATGGTAAAAATATATTCTAATTATACTTTAAAACCACTTAAATTCATAATTTATCACTATTAATTATTTTGATTAAAAAATTTGTTTTTAATTAAAATTTAGTAATTTTCACTATTCATCAAAATATTAAAGTTATCCGAAAAGTACCAAAATTTCACCCTAGGATAATTTTGATATTCTGAATCCAAAAATGAAGTCCATTTTGAGAGATAGAATTTATAAAATTTTAAAAAGTAGGTATTACTATTCATAACGGCTTGTTTGGTAAGTCATGGTGCGCTTTAACTCGGTGTTGCATGTAGTGCAAGTTATTGGATTTTTTTGAAGAAATAACACACTATGAAATCTTGGGGTGTTACATGATAGTAATTATATGCATACTTGCTTGAGCCTCGACCAAAACTTCCTCATCTTGGAAGTTCTCTTTCTCTCCATTGTTTCCCTTTGAGAGGAACCAATATACCATGGGCGATGAGATAATTCCATGTGTATAATGAGAAATTAAACACAACCTGTGGATACCTTTGGAGGAGGGATGTACTTGGATACCTATATTTCAATTTTCATTAAGCATGGATGATGATTTTTTGTATAAGGACCTGAACCTAAAAATTATATAATCTTTAGTTTTTGTTAAGAAATTACATTCTCTCATATTAAGGATCTTTTTAGGTTTAGAGTTTTAGAGAATTAGTCCATAATTCATACATAACAACTCAAATATTACAATGTAGTCACTTCTACTAAATATCCATTTTTCTCACAAAATAAATTTTTTAAAAATGAAACATGGTTTCTTTTCATGTTCAATCATCACAAATTTTACCTTGATACCATCCTTGTATCTATTCTCCCTTATACCCTGTGAAAAACATTTTAAAACTTGGGATGAGCACACAAAGCTCAGTAAGGGACATGAAATAAGGAAATAAACCATTAATCCATGAATACTTTAAACTTATGAAAACATTTTCAAAAAGTTATACTTTTCTTCTATAAAACATAAACACATTAGCTTACCTCATAAAATCATAAGATTCCTATAAAAATTCATAGAAATCATAAATCATAAAGGTAACTTGTGGCATCCATATAATTCTTACATTGTATCTCTCATTACTTCATAGAGAGTAACCTTCATGGTTACATTTGGAATACTCATCATGGTATATTCCCTAAATCTCTTAGGATAAACCATGCCATTTAACTTCGTCTCATTCCTGAATGCATTAGAGATCCATCATAATATCACCCTCCATCATTTTATCATGTAACCACCCATACTTATAAACAATGTCTAAGAACCATAACATAATCATAACACATAAAACAAGCATAAAGGAAAAAAATAAAATTTCTACTTTGAAATCACAATATATAATTTAAAGATATTAAAATAATAAATCCATTATCAAAACCATTTTAAATACCAAAAATACCCAAAAAATGGAATAAGTTATTTATTTTTCCTTTTAAAAACATTAAGGCTTATATAGGAATCCAAATATCAAATAACGGTTACGGTAGTGGAGAATCCGTTGTCGTCGTATACGTTAAAAAAACACTATTTTTATTGTTTTGTAAAGAAAGTAAAACACACCGTATAAAAATATTCCTTTTTAAAACTTTTGAATTAAATTAAAAGTCAAAGGGGTTGATTATACACCTTATAAAATAAGGTGGTGTATAACATCAAAATATGCCTCAATGAAAGGAGATTGAGACGAAGTCCCTTACCTTGAGTCTGAATCATCTCGTACATTATTTATCTTACTAAATAATAAACTTAGGTTAATTTATACTTGATTTAAAACATTTTCAAGTTTATTATTCACTTTATATCACTTATTACAATGTTTTGACAATTACTTAATTATTTAAACTCACGTTAGATATTTTGTCAATATTCAGTACTTGGGTTCAAGATGACTTTGGTATGATGTCAATAATCAAAGTGGTCATGATTAAATCATATCCAGAATAATATTAATAACATAAAAATCACTTTTATATATCAATTATACTTTTAAATTAAATCATTTATGCATGGTTATGAAAAATGAACAACATTATAATCATGGAGACGGTAAGCTGTACGTACGCATGACTAACGTTCCCATTTTTCATTGATCATTATGGAAAGAAGGTAATTATTATTTTATATTTCAAGAATTATCATAATATCATAAATATAATATTAATAATTTATTTATACTTATATATATTATACTTGTCATGTGGTGAAGAAAAACAAATCACATCGCTTCGTGAAGGTGATAGTTCACATGTACGCATGAATGACGTTATCATTTTTATGTACATGAAAAGTAAGAAAATAATTGATATATTATTATATTATAATGATAAATATGTCATTAATATCACATATAAACATTAATTCCATCATTATGATCAGTCTTGAGAGATGGTTATGGAAAATGAATTATTTCGGTTCGTGGAGGTGATAGTTCACACAGACACACGAATGATTAATTATTTTCTCATTTGATGGAAGCGGAGATAGATTTAGGTGATTATATTAACATAATAATATCTAATTATATTTAGGATACTGGATTTATTATTTCATAATGGTTGAATAAGATTTTAAGGAAGTGAAATAAAAAATAAAATAGAACACTTAAATAAAAACGTTACCTTTCCTTTGGAAGATCACCTTTGATTAACATCTTAACACCCCTAAGGAGGGTGTTATGCCTAAAATAAGACTATAAAATATGGTGAGGTATTCTAGTAAGGGTTTTGAGAATATATTAGATGAACCAAATGGGTTTTGAAGTGTAAGGAATATAGATGAATGAGTGTCCTTTTATAGGAGAGGAGAGGGACACTCTTGGAATTATTAAAAGCATTAAATTAATATAAATTAATTTTCTATTAAAAATGGTTCAAAAATAAATTATTTATAATATAGGATTATTTTGGGTCTAAATAACTTCATAAAAATAAAATTAGACAAGTTTTGATAAATTTTTAATCCTTATCTTTTTGTTTTAGCCCTTATTAATTCTTATCGTGACATTATGTAATTTACACTTTGAGAGTAAATATAATTACTATAAAATTACAATTGACCAAAAACGAGTCATTAATGAAATTTTTTAGCCATATAAAAATTATTTGGATTAATTTTATATTTTTTTAAATTTTATATCATTTAATACAATATTATTTATTTTAAAATCTCATAAATGTCAATTTTAACACTACTCAAAAATTGACTTTTTAAAAATATCACAACAACTTTATTACTTCAAACAAACTACTTTAAGTCATCCATAACATGTAAAATTAATCCATAAAAGTAGTGTATGACATCAAATATTTCAAATTATATTTATTTTAATATTATTAATATCATTTATTTGATTCTTCCTATAATAAATCAATCACTGCATCATTATTGTGTCATGATTAAATTTAATTATTTAATGTCTAAAAATTATAAATAAATTATAATTACATAGATAAAAATTTTAGCTTTAAAATTAATATTTATAATTTAATTTATATTCTATATAACCCTATATTAAAAATGATTTACTTATTAAAAAATACGAGTATGACATTTTTAACTTATCATTAAATAAAATATAATAAATGTCCTATTCTTACCCAAGTGGCTTAAAAAAGTTATAATTTAAGAATAAGGTTGATTTTGGTTTAAAAGAACTCATCCAATTAAATTAGGATAAGTTTTAGGGTAATTTTATAATTTTATAATATTATTTTTACCCTTAATTACCTGGTTTACCCTTAATCATGGTAAGTAAAATACTAAAGTTATTATTCACTAAAAATTAAGTTGATCCCATTAAAACAAAATTTTCATACTGATTAAAATTATGTATTTCATTTTTAAAAAATTCAATTCATTGTAGTGGCTAAATTAATTTAAAATTAACCCTGTTGGCGGATCGAGGAAACGAGTTTTCAAAATAAAAACGTTCAAAAGTTCACAATGTTTTTATATCCAATTTCAATGTGAAATTGATTCCAATGACTCAAATTAGATTAAAAGGTAATAAATTAATATAATTATACTTTAAAACCAATTAAAATTATAATCAAAATATATAAATAAATTAGATGAAAAATTAGTTTTGAATTAAAATGCAGTATTTTTCACTATTCATTAAAATATGAAATTTATCAAAAAATACCAAAAATTTAACCAAAGTAAATTTTTACATCCCGCTACCAAAGAAGAATTTTATTTTTTTAAATAGAATTTATAATAGTGATAGAAAGTATATTTAAAACAAGTGCGACATCAAAAGGTGGCAAAACTACCATTTTTGAGAAATACATCTTTTATGTGTAAAATTGGATTTTTTCTTATCTAATGTCTAGAAAACACATAAAATGAATGTAAAAAATTAAAATGAATATTATATATATATATATATATCATTAATATATACCAATAAGAGTGATTTGTTTATTTATTGGTATAAAATATCCTTGTGCATCTTTAAATGATTTTACAAAAAAACATTTCCTTTTATTTTAAAAGGGGTTTTATATTCATTTATAATTAACTATTCACAAAATAATTAATTATATATACATGTGTAAACCATATTTTCATAATTCAGTTAATACTGTTCATTCCTGTCATTCTAACGGCTAGGTTTTAATAGTGACATTTAAATATTATTTAGTTGTTCTCTTAAGCTCGATGTGGCGTATCATGTATGCTGTTGAGCACATTGTTTCCTTTTAAAAACCCAGAATGTTACATCCCCCCTTTATAAATTGTGTCCTAGAAATTTGAACTTGGATTGAAAATTAAGGTTTTACTTTTCAAAATACCTTTATTAAAATCCTAGATCGGAAGAAGGTTAAATAAAAATTCCACTTAGAAAGAAAGAAAGGGAAGTAATAAGGTTACCTGAGATAACACATATTAGGGTTCCATGTAGGAAAACATGGATATGGAAGAAAAAAACTAACTATCATGTTCTGATGGAGATTAATATAGAACATAGTCAGAAGAAATTTAACAATCACAAAACTATAAATTTGTGATGTGTTAAATGGTATTTGATTTCATAGTAGGAAAAGTAAACATAAATATTCCTTTTTATAAGATCCTAGAACGCATGATGCAACATGTGAAAATTTTCAATATTTATTTACCTACAAACTATTGTAGAAGCAACGAGCAGGGTCGAACCACAAAGAGAATGTGAGTAGACACTAGGAATATCCTCTTGGAAAAGTGTTCAAGAAAATGAGTTCTTTATGTGATTAATAACTAAGAAGTTCTAAAAACTAAAATGCTATTTTAAAAATGACTATTTAAATTAACTAAAACTATCTAAGCAAACTAAATTATGAAAGAAACTCGCGATGATGGAAGTGTCAGAGTCATGAAATTCGTTCAAGTGCATGCAATGTTAATTATTTAATTCTCACATCAGAATATTTATTTATTCAATTATCACCGATTCCAAATTTAATCAAAATACCATATGGTCTCATTCTATGATGTTAGATGGTATTCTAATGTTTACAAAAATTATCTGTCATTTTTTTATTTGTCTTGAAGAATAATTTGCGCGTCATTATAGCACTGAATCACTTGGTGAAATACAACGACTTGTTTCTCACAAAGTTATAGTATCTACCTGTGTCAGGTTCGCTCACATGAGATCACTTATTCAGTATCACTCACACAAGTTTGAAGAAGCGTGCACAAAAAATATTAATTTTTTCAATTAATATATTTATTTATTTATAATTCACCCACGCACGTGATCAAATTCTGAATAAATAAATTCTCTGATGAACTCCCATTCGTGAATACTTATTAGGTATCACATGAATGGGCACCAAAGAATGTGTGCAGATCCCAAATGACAATTAATTTAAACGCAGATATAATTAATTAAATAAACATCCAATTAAAATTAATTTAAAAGGCAATCAAACATGGGAATAAATTAAATACATTCATTCATTGTCACATTTATCACAATTCCAACACAAAATAATTATCCCACCACCATGACAACAACAAAACACATAAAATAAAAAATAAATATCACCGTTCCCGTGTCATCGCAGTTTTCACTGCAAGCCACCGTCGACTATCACATAATAATAATCATCACTCTTCCGATCACCGCAATGTTGAACCACACCATCGCGCCGTCGAAACAAGATGATTTTGTTTGCACTTGCTCTCACCGTGAAGTGTCAATCTCCAAAAGTCAAAGCAAACCGCCGCGCTCATTGGTTCAGTCATATGTTGAAGTCGAGGGTGGATTGTCACTGGTTCGAATCAAGGAGAGGTCACAACTTCTTGATGTGCGCTGAAGTGGTAAGGGGGGAGGGGGTAGCGGGGGAAGGGGAAGGAGAAAGAGTACTGGGGCGTGGGAGGCAGGCGGGCAAGTGAGAGGGGATGGGGAGAGGAGGGGAGCGGATGAGGCGGTTGGGTAGGGGGATAGGGGTGGCAGTGGGTTAGGGAGTGGGGAGGAGGGCAATGGGGGGAATGGGAAATGGGTGAGTGGGAAGAGGGGTGGGGTTGGGGCGACCAATTTGTGGAAAAGAGGGGAGATGCATGGGGATTGGAGAGAGGGAGCGAGATGGGTGATTGGAGAGAGGGAAGAGGGGTAAGGAGTGAGGGGATACGGGGTGGGATGGGGTGGCGTAGAGGGATAAAGGGATGAGGGGGAGGCACTAGGGGATTGGGGGATTGGAGAGAGAAATGGAGAAAAATGGGGAGAGGTGGCATGGAAGAGGGGGGAGGTTGAGGGAAAAGTGGAGTGGGGTAGAGAAAGTCAAAAATAAAATTAAAATTAAAATCTAAAGTTAAATCTAATTTAAAATTTAAAATTAAAATAATTTAATAATATAAAAGTTAAATAATAATAATAACAATAATAATTAAATATTAATGCATATATATTTAAATATAATACTATTAAATATAATAATAAACTAATAACAAATACTATTTTATTAATGCAACAAAATAATGAAATAAAATAAAATACAAATAAAGAATTAAAATATACATACTAATAAAAATTAATAAAATAAACTAAACTAACATTAGAGAAACTAATAATATTAATATAATGGTAAATATAATATATAAAATTAATATACCTAATAAAAATACTAAATTACTAATATAAGTATATAAATTAACTAAAAATTATCAAAATATCTAAACTACTACAAAACTATAAAAATAAACTAAAAATATAAAAAATAGTTAAACTAATTAATTAAAACTAAGTTATAAAATTATAAATACACATGAAAAATCCATGTACATCATATCGTTTTCATAGAGTTGAGGAATTATATTACTACTTGGAATATGAACAGAAGGAAATAAACTCAATTGAAAAAAATAGCATTTCATCCTTTAATAGAATGTTTTAACTTCAACTGTTATCTTATACCTCTCATTTGTATCCCAACCCATTATTACCTCAACATATTAATTCATGAAGTCTTTTATATATTTACATTTTTCATTTCATCTCCCTATGACTTAAAACTATTCCAAAAATAAAGAACTTTGTACCTTGATCATGGTGTCCACTTGGTTTCATCATCATTTTGTTGATTTAAATAGAAGGTCCAAGCATTGCAATAATGGTTTAGAGATTCTTCAAAATCACTTCCTTCAATACACCCTGAAAAAATTGAGTCTTATGGGTGTTCGTAGAGAAATAGTTTTGGAAAATAATATTGTATAACATATACTTTCAAAACTTCAGATAAGACTTGATTTTTATAAAACATTCGGAAAGAGATTGATTTCAAACTTTCAATAAAAGTTCCTTTTAACATACCGTAAGTATGAGGTCTAAGACTATAAGTTAAAAACAAATATAAATAGTCTATGTAAGGGTATCCTTCTTCGATAGCTTTATCAAAATCATAATATGCTTCAAAATCTTGTGATATGGTAAAATATCTGAAAATGACTTGATAATATTTACCTTTTTTGAAAATATAAGAATATAAAGAAAATAGGATTTGATTAAAAACAAACCATGATCCATGATGGTATCAAGGTATAGAGGAGGTGTTTTATATCTCATACAAATGTTTGTAAGAGATTTTTATGTTAGAAAACATTTCAGAAACATCAGGACATGACTTTGCAATGATTATTGCAAGAAAGTCATCACAAAGAAATAGAAATGTTGTTTGTGATCCTCATCCTTCCATTTGTGACTGCCTTTCCTTGATCTGAAAAAATTTATAGAATAAGGATTTAACCAAAATAATATTCATATAAACTTAACCTATGTTTAGCTAAAATTATTCATCCCTAAAGTTTTCTAAATCGATCTTTGTTACCAAATGTAAGGACCTAACCTTAAACATTACATGATCTTTAGTTTTTGAAAATAAATTACATTCTATCATATTGAGGATATTTTTAGGTTTAGAGTTTTAGATAATTAGGATATAATTCATACATAACAACCCAAATATTACAATGTAGTCACTTCTACTCAATATCCATTTTTCTCACAATTTTTTTTAAAATGAAACATGGTTTCTTTTAATGTTCAATCATCACAATTTTTCCCTTGATCCCATAATTGTCTCTATTCTCCATTATACCTTGTGAAAAACATTTTAAAACTTTGGATAATCACAAAAATATCACCAAGAGACATACAATAAGAAAATAAACCATTAGTCCATGAATAATTTAAACTTATGAATTTTTTTTCACAAAGTTATACTTTTCACCCATAAAACAAAAACACTTTATCTTACCACATAATATCATAAGATTCCTATAAAACTATATATAAGTCATAAATAATAAAGGTAAATTGTGGAATCTATATCATTCTTACATTTTAGATTTCATGGATACATAGGGAGTAACCTTCATGGTCACATTTGGAATGCCCATCATGGTATATTCCCTAAATCTATTAGGAGAAACCCTACCATTTAACTCTGTATCATTACCCAATGAATTGTAGAGATATCACAGGATCACCCACCCCCGGTTTATTATGGAACTACATATACTTATAAACAATTACCAAGTACCATAACATAATCAAAACATATAAAATAAGAATAAAGGAAAAAAATAACATTTACACTTTGAAATCACAAGATATAATTTCAATATATTGAAATAATAAATCCATTCTCAAGACCATTTTCAATACCCATGCAATGGTGCCCTTCTCTCCCGGCCACCCCCCTCTCCTTCTCATCCTGTCTAGAGTTTCCCCTTGAAACCCTCCACCTAGGGTCAGCGACACGTCTGAGCGCCACAACTCTTTCTTACTTTCTTCCCTTATTTTTCCTCTTTTAATATTCTTCCAGCTTCATGCATTGTTTTTCATTCTTCTTGGAATTGTGGCTTTGGTGATTGTCTCCCAGAATTAATTCTTTGGTCCTACTAAAGGCTGTTACCGTTAAAGCCTCTAGCTTCCACAAACCTACTCTGATCTTGTGTTCCACTGCTCCTCTCCAGGAAAGATTTGGAGAGATGGTAACATAGAGTTTTTGGGTTAAGTGGTTTGGTGGTCATCGGTTCTTTAGGTGCTTTTGTCTCAGCTTGATCTTGGTTTTGGATTTTGATATCAGTCTCGCTGTGCTTCCATCATTTGAAGTACTTAGTCACTCAAATCCTTGACCAGACCTCAAGAACCTATGCTTCTATCTGATTTGGATCTGAAGCAGTGGTTCCACAAAGGTTTTGGGAGGTGGGGTTCGTAGAATGATGGTTCCCCTCATGTGGTATGTTTGAGTTTTCAGTGAAGGTTTGTTTGACTTATTTTCTTTAGCGGTCGATCTTTTTGAGACCTTCTCAGTGAAGGCCTGATTGTGTTTTCCGATTTGGTTGTGATCTGTTTTGGCTATGGTGGAAGTCTTTGGTGGTTTATGACGGTGTTGTTTCTGATTATGGTTCCTTTCATTTTGTGTTTTGATGAAGTGAGTTTGATTTTTACTAGTGTTTGTCCTATTTTTGGTTTGCGACGGCTGGTGTTGTTTTTTTGGTGGTTGCGAATGGCGATTTCCGGCGACAGTATAATTTTGGGACGATGATGAAGGAAGCGACATTGGACAATGTCAATGGTTGGAATACGACTCGAGGTGGGTGTGTGACACAAGGTGGCACATCAATAGATGCGTGATGATTTTATCAGTTTGAATTTGAAATTTGAATTTGGATCCTGTATTTTGTTCGGTTGTGGTTACCACTCACCCAAAAAGCGGGTATCTTGAAAATCAAAAAAAAAAAAAACAAATTTTCAGTCATTATAGAATAATCCAAATATCAAATAATGGTTACAGTGGTAAAGAAGTCGTTGTCTCCATATACGTTAAAAAAACATTCCTTTTTTTATTTTGTAAAGAAAGTAAAACACTTTGTATAAAAAGATTCCTTTTGAAAACCTTTTAATGTAATTAAAAGTTAAAGGGGTTGATTATTCATATTATAAAAGAAGGTGGTGTATAACATCAAAATATGCCTCAATGAAAAGAGATTGAGATAAAGTCTCTTACCTCAAGTCCAACTCATTTCGTATGTTCTTTATCTTCCTAAATAAAAAACTTAGGTTAATTTATACTTACTTGAGAACCTTTTTTTAAGTTTATTATTCTCTTTATATCACTTACTAAAATTTTATGACAACTACTTAATTATTTAAACTCACGTCAGATGTTTGTCAATATTTAGTACTTGAGTTCAAGATAACTTTGGTATGATGTCAATAGTCAAAGTGGTAATGATTCCATCATCTCTAGAATAATATTAATGAAATAATAATCACTTTTATACATCAATTATAATTTTAAATCAAAACATTTATGCATGGTTATGAAAAATGAACAACATTATAACCATGGAGACGGTAGGTTGTACGTACGCATGAGTAACGTTCCCATTTTTCATTGATCATTATAGAAAGAAGGTAATTATTATTTTATCTTTCCAGAATGATCATAATATCATAAATATCATATTAATAATTTAGATATACTTATATATATCATACTTGTGATGGGGTGAAGAAAAAATAATCACATCACTTCGTGGAGGTGATAGTTCACACGTACGCACAAATGACGTTATCATTTTTATGTGAATGGAAATTAAGAACGTAATTGATATATTATTCTATTATAATGATAAATATTTCATGAATATCACATATAAACATTAATTCCATAATTATAACTAGTCTTGATAAATGGTTATAATACTATAAAATTAGCCTTTAACATCACTAAAAATAGCCTTTATCAGCGCTAGAGAAGCACTAACTATTGAAAAGAGATTAAAAGCCCAAGTCTTTTATTAGCACTAAAAAAGCACTAATAAAGGGGCATAATGCAGTGTGTTGTTACAACACGCTACAACACCAGTGCAGTGTGCTGTAACAACACACCACAACACCAAAAACACCACAAAATCAGTAAAATAAAGTACAGATAGAGAATTTAAATGAAGAGAAAATAATCTACACTACCACAAAATAAGGAAAGGGAAGCGCTGTCTTTTATCAGCGCTAAACAAAAAGCACTAATAAAGGGGTGGACCTTTATCAGTGTTAGTTAAAAGCACTGATAAATGTGACCTTTATTATCGCTAAAAAATCGCTGATAAAAGTTTTTAATAAAAAATATTATTAATTTATATAAAATTATTATATTTATATTCAAAAATAATGTTTATTTGTATACATTAAATAAAAAAACAAATTTTTATAATTAATATATATTTTTTAATAATTAAAATATATATATATAATTTTTTAATTGAAAAAAGTATTTCTAAGATTATAATTAAATATATATATTTATATAATTAAATAATTATAAGATTATGACAAATTAAATTAAATAATAAATATATTTATTAGATTTATTATATTTATTAGAGATTTATAAGATTTATATTTATTAGATTTATTAGATTAATTTATTATATTTATTAGATTTATTGGATTAATTCATTATATTTATTATATTTGTTATATTTAATATATTTAATATATTTATTTTATTTATAAATATATAATAATTTTTAATATATATATTTATAATTAAAATTATTGAATATATATGTGTTTTCCAATGAATTTGGTCAATGAATATATTGATCATGTGTATATATATGTTATGTATCATGCATGAATTTTCATTTATACATTACATCATGTTGTCTATTGATGTGGTATATTGATTAATTCATAATGTTACCCATATGAACCATATATGTTCTAAAAAATGTACTTATAAAATTACATTAAATATATTTAAATAATAAATATATTTTATTATATTTTTAATGATATATATAAATACTTTTCAAATAAATTTGTAATTATAATTATAACTATATATATATAAATAATTATAAAATTATACATATAATATTATAATTTTATTAATATATATATTAACAATTATATACAAATATTTATAATTATATACTATTTATAGTTATAATTATAACTATAAATAAATAAATAAATAAATAAATAAATATATGTAAATAATTATAAAATTATAATAAATATATTTATTATACTACTTATAAAGTTATAAATATATAATTAAATAGATATATTTATAAATATATACAAATATTTATAAATAAATAAAAATAAATTTATATTTATTTAAATAATTATTTAATTGGTTATGAAATTATTCTGACAACAATGGCCTTTATCAACTCTAAAGAAGCGCTGATAAAATAAATATTTATCAGCGCTATAATTTTATCACTGATAAATAGGTCTTTTATCAGCATTTTTTATTTTAGCGCAAATAAAATATACATTTATTAGTGCTTTTAACTAGAGATGTTAAAGGTTCCAATAGGGTTTTTAAAATAAGCCTAACATGATCCTCCTCTCTCGCACCCTTTCAAGCCATTGTGGAAGCGGACCCCTGCACTGTCGAGCCCTCCTTCACCGTGACCCCTCCTTCTCCTCCTCCGTGGCCACCACTGACTCTTCCTCCTTTGTCGCTACCACTGCCTCCTCCTCCTCCTCCTCCTCCACCACCGTCGCTGCCGCCTCCTCTGCCCAGATTCATCAATAAGTTCTCATTATTCTTCATTCTTCATAGATCCATGATTCTTCCCTCTCTTAGAATCATAGACCAAGTCTATTGGGGATAGTTCTTTGGTCTGTGTTGTTGATCTTGACGTAATTTTGTTGGATCTAGTTAGGTTAACATGGTTTGTGGTTAGATATTGAAATTTTCTTATGTTATTCTTCATTTTTGAAAATTTTTGTGAGGTATGTTGCTTCCCTCTATTCTCCAATTCTCATTTAACATAAAGAATTTGTTTTGATTAAATTTTTTCATTGAAATTTTTGTAAAAAAACATGTATGATTCTTGAAGAAAATCCATTTTTATATGGTTTTGGAAAAATTGGTTGGCATTTGGAAAACCCTCTTATTATATAATTTTTAAGTTATTGTTTTAAAATTATGCTTTTCTTTTGACACATGTAAAGTATTTGATGAAATGATTTAAATGAGGATTTTTTTTGATTTGTTTGGAATGGTATTTGTTAAATATGGTTGGCATGAGTTCATGGGTTGGACTTGACCATAAATAAGGGGATTACGCCATTTGGGAACCTAGATATTTTTCACCTTGTGATGACTTGGTGGATCAATGAGGGATCTCACATGAGTATGAAAATTTCAACTAAGCATGCATGGTGAGTGGGTAGAGACATAAATGTGGCTATTCCTAATAATGGAATTATTTTTTTGTACATACAAAGGTTTTCCTTGGAGTTTATTTATGATTTTGGGATAATAAATTTAAATGATTTCAAATGGTTTTATATAAAACTTTCTAACATTTTTTTCCAAGTGGATTGAGTTTGGAAGTCACTGGGAAAATAATACTGAGTTTAGTCTCACCCTCTTTCTTCTGAACTATTTCCAATTTAAAATTATCTTCTATCAAGACACATATAAAGGCAAGTTATCTTAGCTCTTTAGTAATGTGTCGTGATACCATCAAGTGGGAGTTGGTTTCAAGTTTTTCTGAATCTTTTATATGTGATGGATCAATATGGACAAAGGATCAGAAGATGTGTGGGACATTCTTTAGAAGAAGATTTTATGGAAGTAGAGGGTTTTTTTGAAGGGTGTGGAAGTTTAACATGGGGGGGGGGGGCTTCAGGGTTATGTGAATTGTGGAAAGTTTCAAGCTCTAGAAGTAGGATTATTGGCATATAAGGGATTAAATGACTAGAAGAACGAATCTGATGCATGTGTGTCATGATTGAACTATAGTGAGAGGGAATGAAGCATGAGAAATATTAGTTGTGTTAAGTATTGATAAAAATCAGTGGTAGATGATGCAATATTCAGTGTCCATAATAGAATTACAGGTCTCAATGGATTCTCTCATGAAGGACATTATACTTCAAAGTAACTTTCACATTGACTTGGGTTGTTTATAAAATTATTTATACTTTGTTTGGCTTGCAAAAAAAAAATGTTCATAAACTAGTTAGCTTATTATAAAATTGTTTCTAAACTAGTTGAGTTTATATAATTGTTTATAAATTGTTTGGTTTGTTTGTACAATTATTTATAAATTGTGTGTTTTTTTTATAAAGGTGTTGTCATTTTTGAGTTTTGATTGATTTTTTATGAAAATGATTTGGTGTGTGTTTTTAAAGGATAAAGGCCCTTTTAGAAATTGTGAAATGTTTGGGTGTGTGTGTGTTTAAAACTCAAAGTCCCGTTTGACACTTTCATATACTTCGTGTGTTTTACATTCCCAGCCTCTAGTTTTAGTCTATGATGCGCATCCTTGGATGCTTGATACACCTCTTATTATTGAACCTTATGATGGAATAACACAATCAACCTAAATATAATTACTTAAACCAACCTTATTCTAATGAAAAATATACAATGAATATTTAAACACACCGCCACATCATCATTTTCATCAACATCTCCACATCATTCATCCCCCAAGCTTATCATTTACACATTACACATCACTTATAACTATATGATGAATGAAACCAAACCTATTAAGATTCAATGAGGTTTGTAAGATATTTCATATATATTTGTCCATAGGTTATTAATTCATCACATAAGTTTTAATCACCTATTAGTTTCTGATGTCTACTTCACACACCAGGTTCAACAAACATTACTACCATAAAAATAAGGAAATCCTTAGTAGTGACTACTCTAATATCAAATATATAAAAGTTTTATCAGATATGATACTATTAGGACCCAACCCCATAGGAACTCTAGTGGAGTTGGGAATATATTAGTGTCTGACCCCCATCCTATATTTAAATGGACATGAGTTAGTTACAATTGGAAATGTGATGATATGGCCCAGGCTGGTATCATAACCAACAACTGACCTGAATTTCCACTAACCTAAGTGGCATTCATGATCCCTATGGGATAACAATGATCCCAGGGAAAAAAGATACAATTAATATGGAATATTTTAACCCTAAATTAGATTAAATTAAAAATGATCTTTCTCCTAAAAACCAGACATGTCCCATTCATAAGTTGAACATCTAGAAAAATAGTAGAAACAAAAAATAAATAAACAGGAAGTATATATCATATATGGGAAATAAAATCCCACTATTAACCAATAAAACTATTTAACCAGACATGTACCATTCCTAAATCTCATTGGACCTATTTTGGATAGGTATAACATATGATTTATCATTTTATGTTTTCTTTTCAGTTGGAAATATCCTCTGCCGCGTGCCTCTCCTCTGCCGCGAACGCACCTCTGCCGCGTACTGAATGACACCATCGCGACAAGTTTTCTCCTATTACTCATTGGTTTCATCTTGTTCACAAGTTATTAATATTTTATATTTATGGTTATGTTGTGAATTGTATGGGATAAAATCCCCTCTGAAAATCGTGGCTGTTGGTGGTCCTTGTTTGCACACTAAATGAATTGCATGTTGGTTGGTTCCTGTTGAACATTTGAATATAGAAATTGGTAATTTACATATACTTGGATAATGAATGAATTCCACAGGATGATAGAACTTCTATGATAACCCCTAAATTAATAAGAAGAATTTAATAAGGGATGCTTTGTAAAATCTAAAATTGTGTTTGTTTGGTTTGTATAGTGTTGTGATTGTGAGCACGATTGTGTGTTTGTATGGTGTTGAAGTTTTTGGAATGATTGGTATGCCATTTTTTTCCATGTTTTAGTTCCTCCCCATTTAATATAAATCAAAACCATACCAATTTTAATGGCACCACCACTTTGTTACTAGTGCAATTCCACTGAATATTAGAAAACCACTTCACACTAGATGACTCTATGGGACACTTTATGGACACCGTAGTCAAATAACCATAACAACACATGTAATGAATCCTTCCACACGCAATAACTCTATGGAAAATCATACCATATATTAGTTTAGTACCACAGTTCTTGACTCAATACATTATGTTTCTAGAGAAACACTAAAAAATAGTTTACAAAAATGCATATAGATCACATGTGGGATACTAAAACATTCTAGTGAAAGGTCTTCTAATAGCTAGTTCCATTGATCAGGTGGTTGAGAAGATGGGTGTGATCTACTTTGGTCCTGAGTAATGCATGGAGAGGTAAGGGTATTGTTTAACATAGCTATTTCCATTGATTATAGTTGGATGATGACCCTAGTTGAACATCTTTTGTGTAATTATTTTGTTAAATATTAATATTACTGAATCAAATAGGATAAATATGAATAAAGAATGGATGAATTCCAATCAGTTGAAAAAAGAGTATGAAGATGGCGTGAAAGAGTTTATCAAGTTTGCAAAAGATCATGCATATGACCCTTCTCAAATCCTTTGTCCGTGTTTACTCTATTTTTATTCAAGACAAATTAGTCCAGAGGAGTTGGAAGAACACTTGATCTATTACAGAATAGATCAAAGTTATACATGTTGGAATAAACATGGGGAAAAATGAATGTAGGTAGTGGCTGGGATAACAATATATTTTATGGATCATCTGATATGATTACAAGTGTGAACAATGAAGATGACCGTATGGAGGATGTGATTACAAATGTGAATGATGATGAAGATCACATTGAGGAAATGACAAGTACAGTTGAAGATGAACTTCATGATTTCCCAAAATTGTTTGAGAAGTTAAAGAGTTGTGAAAATATTCCATTTTATGCTGGGTTCATTAAATATACATCATTGTCATCCCTACTGAAGTTGTATAATTTGAAAGCAGGAAACGGGTGGAGTGATGCCAGTTTTATGGAACTACTTGCTCTCCTGAATAACATGATCCCAGAATACAATGATCTCCTGAGACAAATATACGATGCTAAATAAATGATACGCTCGATGGGTATGATCTCTGAATGAATACACTCATGCCTGAATGACTGTATACTCTTTTGTAAGGACCAAAAATAACTTAAATAATTCCAAAAGTGTGGTACTTCTCGATATAAGAAAGATAAATCCATTACTACGAAAGTTGTATGGTACTTCCAATCATTACAAGGTTTAGGAGCCTATATAAAAGTGAGGAGACTACAAGACAATTAACATGGTATGAAGATACAAGAATTAAAGATGTAAAATTACATCATATGATAGACTCTCCTTAGTGGAAGCAAATTGATCATGAGTATCCTGGATTTGGAAACGATCTGAGAAACCTTCTTCTTGCGTTATCTACAGATGCAGTGAATCCTTTTGGTTTTCAAAGAAAAAATCATAGTACGTGGCTAGTTATGTTGGTAAATTATAACTAACCACCGTGGTTATGCATGAAACAAAAATACATCATGTTATCTATGCTTATATCAGGACCAAAATAACCGGGTAATGATATTGATGTTTATTTAGCTCCATTGATCGGGGATTTAAAATTATTGTGAGATTCAGGTGTTACGTTGTATGATGCTTACAAAAATGAAGATTTCAATTTGAGAGACATGTTGTATGGGATGATAAATGAATTTCCTGATTATGGAAAATTTCTAGGATATATCATTAAAGGAACTCAAGGGTGTCCTGTTTGCGAACAAGGTACACAGTCAATTAGGTTAAAACATTCATCAAAAACCGTGTTTCTAGGACATCACAGATTTCTACCCCGAAAACATAAGTACTGATCTTGGACGACATCATTTGATGGAAGTTCAGAAGAATTTACAACACTATCTCCACTAACAGGTGATCAATTGTTTGAGAAAGTAAAATATGTGGACATTACTTTTGGTAAACTGTTTTCGAAAAACCTTATGAAAATCAGTTGGAAAAAAAGATCAGTTTTTTTTGAATTACTATACTGGAATTTTCTGTATGTCAGACATTTTCTTGATGTTATGCATATTGAAAAAAATGTATGTGATAGTTTCATAGACATGTTTCTAAATGCACCTGAAAAAAAAAGGATGGAATTAAGGCTAGTTTGGACATGGTTGAGATGAGAATACGAGAAGAGTTGGCACTAGTGAAGGGTGAAAAACGAACATTTATTCCCCCTACTACTTAAAATCTTTCCAGGAAGGAGAGATATCAGTTTTGCAACTTCTTGAATGACATAAAGGTTCCAGAGGGGTATTCATAAAATATCGAGAACATCGTGTCAATGAGCAATTTAAAGTTAAAGGGTCTAAAATCACATGACTTCCATGTTTTAATTAAAGATCTAATTCTTATAGCTTTACGTTTCATTTTTCCAAGAATGTATACCATACACTAATGAAGCTCTATTTATTCTTCAAATCTATATGAAGCAAAGTTATAGACCCGACAAAATTGCCAACTATGGAAAGAAAAATTGACACCATATTATGTGAATTGGAAATGTTCTTCCCATCTACATTCTTTGATATGATGATTCATTTTATGGTTCACTTGGTGAGAGAGATTTGACTATGTGGTCCTATACATTATAGATGGATGTACCCATTTAACAGTATATGAAGATTTTGAAAGGGTATGTCAAAAATTGAAGTCGTCCAGAGGGTTGTATTGCGGAGCAATATATTATTGAGGAAGCCGTTGAATTCTGTACCGAATACCTATCTGGTGTGGAAAGAATTGTCCTACCGAAATCTCATCACACTGGGCGACATGAGAGTGAAGGAATTTCTAGAAGATAGATTGTCACAATCAATATTACAGATTAGGAGCATGAACACCTTTACATTTTGTATAACAGTTTTGATGTTGACCCATATGTTCAAACCCAAAAAAAAATTCTTAGGAATTTGAATCCATCTAGAGATGGAAAATAAAAATTAGATACACATAATTAACAGTTTATATGATGGTTTCAGGACCATATTTTAAAAAAGTCAGATGAAAATTTGGACTCAATTTCAGAACGACTTCGATGGCTAGCCGTAGGACCAAGTTTGTATTTATTATCTTACAATGCTTATGTAGTTAATGGTTATACATTATATAATAATGAATATGATGAAGACAGTACCATGAAAAATAGTGGGGTTACACTTGTGGTTGAAGAGATGCATGTTTTTGGGGCTAAGGACAGAAATCCAACTTATGTGAATATGTCATACTTTGGCATTATCAAAAAAATATGGGAGTTGGATTATACGAAATTCCAAGTGCTGATTTTTCAATGCAAGTGGGTTTATAACAAGAGTGTTATTAAAATATATTAATTGAGATTTATGAAAGTTGATTTTAGTAAATAAGGGGAGAAAGGTGAACCATTTATAATGGCATTACAGGTAGTACAATTATTTTATATTCCAGATCTCGCAAACCGAAACTAGTCAATTGTTCTGTTATCGACCAAAACAACTGAAGGATTAGATGAAAATTCAACAGAGGATGACCCTTTGATTGAGACTTCGCAATCATTTCATAGTGGTCCCAATATATACAGAATTTTATATGTTAGAGGAGACCACAATGAAGGGATTTACACAGTCGATAGAGTGGTCAAATCTATTTAGCCTTAAAAAAAAGAGAGTTAAATAATCAAGTTGTTTTTTTGTTATAATATACATCATGTTACCTTATGTTATTATATGTTCACTGCTACTTTTATACAATATAAATTAAATGTTAAACCACTTCTGCAGATAATGACTTCTTCACCTACTGATGCGCCCAATCTTGAGGCACAACAGGTCTCTCAACCTGCTCTTCTAGTCCCAGTATAGAAGAACAATAGGTTTCTCAACCTGTTGCTACTGGTCCCAATGCTGAGGTATAATAGGTTTCTCAACCTGTTGCTGCTGGTCCCAGTGCCGATACTAGTGCTCCGTAGGAACATAATGATGATGTTGAAACTAAGGAAATGGTAGGCAATGAATCCCTGGTGGCGTAAAAAAACAATAGCATCGTAGTTTGATAGTGTTAGCCTAAATCCTTAAGGAAAAAGTAAAAGGCATCAAATTTGAGGTGGGATGGAATAAGCGAGTCCAACATGTTAACCCCAACAAATCTATCTTTAGTAGCTACATTGGAATCGTCACTCGATAATGCGTGCTGATTGATGTACAGTCGTGGAACCATGTTGTCACTAGGCTTAAGACACTAATGTGGGAAGAGATTACAGTAACATTATGATATCATTTCTTTAATTTATTGAAATAAAATAAAATACTAAAACATTGACTTACTCTACATCATCCATTGTAGAGTTCATTTATAATAGATGCCACACACAAGTAATATGTATTAAGAGTTACAAGAAGGATTCATAGAGTCTTCTGCACAATTTTAACGAAATATCATCTTAAAGATGTTGAAGGGAAAATAAAGCCACACCCACCTTCTCTTTATGAACACTTGATATCCCAAGGAGCGTGGGATGTGTTTAGCAGCTGTCGTGTAGTGCAGAATTTTCAGGTACATTGTGTCTGGTAATAAATTGTTTGACGTTGCTTGTATTAATTACTTTAATTGATAATTTTTTATTTACGAAACAACAACTGAGTGCTAAAAATAAGGAACGGGTAGCAAAACCAGCATACCCCTACCATAAAGCAAGGATGGGGTATGATTCACTTGAGAAAAATTGGTACATATTTTAAATATACCATAATACTTTTATATGACATAAAACAACACCATAACCATGTTCCTTTGTTTATATGCAGATTGATGAATCGAAAGTGAAATCCACTTCCATCCCATGCTATGTGCTATGGAAAGAGGCTCTTGTAAATAAAGAGGGAGTACTGATAGATGAAAACACACAAAAAGTGTGAGAAACATGTGTAAGTATGACATAATATAAATTTATTTTGCTTTAAATCGCTATTAAATAACAATTATTAATTATTTTTCTATATTTTCTATTTGAAATATTCATAGGAATCAAAAAAACCCGCACCAGATGCAGAAATACTTGGCCTTGAAGCAGCCAGAATAGTATGGCTACATCAGAGGTGCAGGTTTTGGGGGTGATACTCCGAACATATTTTCAAAAAGAAAAAAAAAGTGGAGGATCAAACCGAGGAAATGAAAAAGATGAGAGAAAAATTAGCTATGTTTCAAGAATAATTACAATACCAGAGAGAGATGATTGCAATTTTTATGGGGGAAGTCAAAGAGAAGAAACAACTCAAGAACAACCCATGCGTGAAGATCCCACCCCACCCCCACCATTTTTGAGGTGATCTATTCCCATAAAAAACCTGACTTAGATAAGGTAATAAATGTACTAATAATTGTTTCTGTGAAATTTGAATCACATAGAAACTGATAACTTTCCTGTACTGATATTCTATAGGGTGAAAATGACTCTGATTTATATCTATCAACTCCCACCTATCACCTTATAGCGAGGGCTATGGTGTTCAATATACAGAATGACATGCTACACAATAGACCACTTCCAACAGATCATTTAAGAGTGTTGATTAATGTAGCTCATGAGACGAGTGCTGAGATACCTGTTCCAAATGACGATGAAAACATTCATACGATCAAAAAAGCTATTGGAACATTCATCACATGACCATCAACTCTTGTAAAAAACATGTCGACAAGGAGGTATTCATTTCCAATTTACTTTTCAAGATGAACCTTTAACATTTAATGAAAAAAATTCTAAATTGATGAATGTTATTACATAATGAAAAATAGAAGGGGTGAAATGAAAGATCGGCTCAAAACTATCTCAAGGATCAACCAAACGATCAAAACAATCTACTGAGACCACCTTCACCTCGCCCATTATATATCCACATTTAATATCATTGCAGGATCATGTGGATAAAAATTTGATAGATGATAATACTCAACCAATTTATTTTGAAAAAAAATATGTATGGATGGGAATAATCAGATTACATTGGCGTTGAAAATGTAAATGAAATCCTCAAGTATGAATGGCTAGGCGCATCAGTTGTAAATGTATACATGAGGTATTTTTTCATGATTTGATTTTACAAAAGATGATATACTATGATAATTATAACTAAATACATTTCATATTTTTTACAGGAATATATATGAAAAACAATTGAAGGGATTTCCCCATGAACAAAAATTTGGACTCGTTAGTCCTCACATCACCTCTTCAAAAGAAGAAATAAATTCTGATAAAGAGGGTGAAATAATTTCATCCCTACTCAAATTGTTTGAAAAAAAATACAGATGTAAGACTATTTTTAATACCAACGATGTAGGGGTAAAACTATAAAATTTAATCATATCAACTATATTTTAATTTCTTTCATTACTTATTACTTTTTGTGTTTTTAGGCAACATTGAATGCTCATTGCGGTCAATTTGGATACTCCAAAGATTTATTTTCTAGATTCAATGCATGGATATCCAATAAACCAACCATGCATGATGTCATTTGTCAATTTTTAATAAACTAGATCCAACATTTTAGAACTAAACATCTAGTTATATAATTTATATTATCTTTTAATAAGGATTCTGTTATGATAGGGCGGTGCATCAATATCATCTACTTCATGGAATGAATCTAGGGCCCAAGGACAAGAACACCCAAAAGATCTATAACTAGACAAGTATCATGGTATATATAATAATATTTCACTATCCAAACACATATCAAAACAAATTACTTATTTTTATCGATGTTTCTACAGTGTCCAAAACAAATAAATGGAAAGGACTATGGTTATTATGTTTGTAAATTTATGAAAGAGATCGTATTTCATCAACAAACTAGCATCGATGAAGAGGTATTTTCAAAAATAATTACTAGTTAATTTAAAATATTTATAATCCTTTGTGTATGTATATTTTTTCAGTACTACCATGACTGCCACAAAAACTCATATTCACAAGATGATATAGATGTGTATAGAAATGAATGGGAAACATACCTGATGGAAGATTGTACACAAATAGGATAAAGGTGAATTCATACTAATTATGTTATCCTTATATGATCATTGATATTTCCCTTGTTTACAATTATTGAGCATCTATGATAACCCTTATGTTTCATATCCTTAGGTTATGAAGAATGGTTTTAGAAATGATTTGTATTTCTAGTAAAGAATAACTTAATGAGAAACTCTTATGAACTAGTTCTTTATGTGTCCTTATTTCTAAAAGCACTAGACCTAAACTATTATGGTATAGATCATTTATATTCTATATTTTGGTCATTTATGCAGCTGTTTATACTAATTTAGTGTGTTGTAAGAATATTGGTTGTGCATCACTCACAAATTTAATAACACAACTAAGGTTTCTTCACTATTGTTGGTTAACCACCGCTTAGCATAACATATGATCTCAACTTCCGATCTAGTTTCCTTGTGATTCTCTCATCTGACACCATCTCTATGATATCATCATTCAGCGTTCACTTTTCCTTCTCTTCCTACACCCATTTATCATGGGGACGCCGGATCAGAAGTTCAAATCAGATGCTATGCTAAGCAGTAGTTAGCCAATAGTAGTGAAGTGCACAAAGAATCATTAGTTTTGTTATTAGCTTATATTTGGACCAAAGAAACCCTTTGGAAATATGTAAAGGTAACATTATGATATAATATCTCTATTTTAACAAAAAAATTATATAATTAAATGTTGATTTTATTTTCATTGTTCCTTGTAGGGTTTGTTTATTTTAGAATATTTTTGTCCATGTGACATACCGTTATAGGAAAAGCAACAAATTTGTGTCTGTTCAATCACATAGGTAATTTTGATGTTTGCACAGTAAAATCATTTTCCATAGAATTAATGAATTGTTTCATATTTATGTTTAATTTATTTCTTTTATGTAAGGAATATTAATATACTCATATGTGATATCAATGTATGAAATGTTTAGGTCATTATAGTTAGTATTAGAGTAACCGACTTATTCAAAATCAAGAAAATTCATTTAGTTATTTTGATAATATAGTTAGATGATCCATAAATCATTTTAAATGTGTAGGAATCAACCCCATCTCAATACGACACATGATGCGACCAATATGACTCAAAGTGTCTCTTTTTATTTAAAATTGACATTATTTTTAGTAAAAAGAACAAGTGACATACTAAAAACTGAGAAAAAAATTATGATTGTTTTAATACTTTAGGGAAACAATCCATAAGTCATTTTTGACCTGTAGGAATCAACCGCACTTCAATTCAACGCACAATGCGATTGGTATGACTCAAAGTGTCTCTTTTTATTTTAAATTGACATTAATTTTAGAAGAAAACACAAGTGACATATTGAAAACTAAGAAAAATAATTTGTATTGTTTTGATACTTTAGAACAACGATCCATGAGTCATTTGTGACGTGTAGGAATCAACCCCACCTCAATCTGATGCATAGTGTGACTGGTATGGCTAAAAGTGTCTGTTATCAGTTTAAAATTGACATTTTAGCTCAAAACATGTTACTCATTGAAAACCCATAAAACCTGATCCAATTGTATTCATAATTTAGGATAATTATTTATAATTTCTTTATGACATGTATGAAGCAGTCTCATATCAAACCAATGCACGATGCGACTGGTATGACTCAAAATGTGTGTTTCTAGTTTGAAATGTCATTTTAGTAAAAAAACACAATTTACATAATAAAAACTAAGTAAAAACCTTTGGATTGTTTTGATAATTTAGGATAATGATCCATAATTCATTTTTAACATGTAGGAATTGACCGCACCTCAATTCAAAGCACAATGCGACTGGTATGACTCAAAGTGTCTCTTTTTATTTAAAATTGACATTAATTTTAGAAAAAAACACAAGTGACATACTACTAGTGGAGAAAACACATTAATATTGTTTTTATACTTTAGTAAAATGATCCATGAGTCATTTTTGATGTGTAATAATCAACTACACCTCAATCCAATGCACGGTGTGACTAGTATGACTAAAAGTGTTTGTTATCAGTTTAAAATTGACATTTTTGCTCAAAACGTGTCACTTAATGAAAACCAAGAAAACCCACTCCAATTGTCTTAATAATTTAGGATAATGATTCATAAGTTCTTTTTGACGTGTATGAATTAGTCTCATATCAAACCAACACACGATGTGACCGGTATGACTCAAAATGCATGTTTTCAGTTTGAAAAGACATTTTAGTAAAAAAACACAACTAACATACTGAAATCTGAGAAAAAAAATTCGGATTGTTTTGATAATTTATTACAATTATTAATAAGTAATTTTTGATATGTAGGAATATACCACACCCCAATTCAATTCACAATTCATCTGGTATGACTTAAAGTGTCTCTTTTTATTTAAAATTGACATTAATTTTAGAAAAAAACACAAGTGACATGCTGAAAACCGAGAAAACACATTCTTATTGTCTTGATACTTTAGGAAAATGATCCATGAGTCATTATTGATGTGTACAAATCAGTCGTACCTCAATCCGATGCATGGTGTGACCGGTATGGCTAAAAGTGTCTGTTATGAGTTTAAAATTGATATTTTTGCTCAAAACGTGTCACTCACTAGAAACCAAGAAAACCCATTCCAATTGTATTTAGAATTTAGGATAATGATTAATAAGTTATTTTTGATGTGTATGAAGTTTTCTCATATCAAATCAATGTACGATGCAACCGGTATGACTCAAAATGCGTGTTTCCAGTTTGAAATGACATTTTAGTAAAAAAACACAACTGACATACTATAAACTGAGAAAACACATTTGGATTGTTTTGACACTTTAGGAAAACGATACATAAGTAATTTTTTAAATTTAGGAATTTTCCGCACCTCAATTAAATGCACAATGCGACTCGTATGACTCAAAGTGTCTCGTTTTATTTAAAATTGACATTAATTTTAGAAAAAAACACAAGTGACATACTGAAAATTGAGAAAAAACATTTGGATTGTTTTGATACTTTATAAAAAATGATCCATGAGTCATTTTTGACATGTATGAATCAACCACACCTCAATCCGATGCACAGTGTGACTAGTATGGCTAAAAGTGTCTGTTATCAGTTTAAAATTGACATTTTAGCTCAAAACGTGTCACTCACTAAAAATCAAGAAAACCCTCTCCAATTGTCTTTATAATTTAGGATAATTATTCATAAGTTCTTTGTGACGTGTATTAAGTAGTATCATATCAAACCAACACACGATGCGACTGGTATGACTCAAAATGCATGTTTCCAGTCTAAAATGACATTTTAGTAAAAAAACACAACTGACATAATACAAACTAAGTAAACACCTTCGGATTGTTCTGATACATTAGGATAATGATCCATAAGTCATTTTTGACATGTAGGAATTGACCACACCTCAATTAAAATCACAATGTGATTGGTATGACTCAGAGTGTCTCTTTTTATTTAAAATTGACATTAATTTTAGAAAAAAACACAAGTGACATACTGCAAACAAAGAAAACACATTCATATTGTTTTGATACTTTTGAAAAATGATCCATGAGTCATTTGTGATGTGTATGAATCAACCGAACCTCAATCCGATGCATGGTGTGACTGATATAAATCCAAATGTGTCATTTAAATTTGATATTAATTCCAGTAAAAGAATAAGTGGCATACTCAAAACCGAGCAAACCCATTCATATTGTTTTAAAATTTTAAAACAATGATCTATGACTCATTTGTGATGAGTAAGAATCAACCCCACCTCAATACGATGTACGGTGTGACTGATATAACTCCAAATGTGTCGTTTTTATTAAAAATTGACATTTTATTAATGTATTCTTTCATATTAATGTTTAATTTATTTCATTATTATATTACTAACATAATATTTGTTTTCTTATATAGGTGGAATTTTCTTCTTGATTTCGGATGCTTTGTTCGACAACTAATACCATAGAGGACAATTTTTGAGAGGGGATCACAGATTTCAAAGGATGAAACATTAATGTTTTTAACTTTTTGTTGGATAATTGTAATTGTAACCATATAAAACATTGTTTTAAATGTATATAACAGTGTTTTTTTGTATTCATTATGTCAAGTAAATGTATATAGCATTGTCTGTGAAACTCTTGTGTGCACTGTTTCATTCTTCTGTACTTTGTTTGTGTGCAAGTACTATTTTGTGTAGGTGTGCAGGTGTTGGGTGTACTGTTAAATAAACAACACATCACAAGTAACTAGGCCTTTATCATCACTATTTTGATCACTAATAAAGGGGGGAGGGACCTTTATTAGTGCTTTTTTAGCGCGGATATAGGGCCCCATTTATCAGTGCTTTTTTAGCACTATTAAAGGGGACCCCCATTTATCTTCTCCATGATTAACAACACTTTTCTAGCACCATTAAAATTAGTTTCTTGCACTTTTAAAAGCCTTATTTATAGTAGTTCTAGGCTCAATTGCTGAGTTTTGGTGACAAGATGCACATTTTAAACTAAAATGATATTTATATATTAAAAAAAGGCACTTGGAGTCATACCGATCACACCACGTGTTAGATAGAGGTGAGACCGATTCTTGCATGTATCAAATGACTTATGGATCATTTTTCTAAAGTATCAAAATAATCCAAATGTGTTTTCTCAATTTTGAGTACATCGCTTGTCTTTTTTACTAAAATGTCATTTTAAACTAGAAAGATGCACTTTGACTTATAATGGTCACATCGTGTGTCAGTTTGATATGATAATGATTCCTACACATCAAAAATGACTTATTAATCATTTTCCTAAATTATAAATACAATCTGAGTGCGTTTTATCAGTTTTCAGTGAGTGACACTTTTTGAACTAAAATGTTGATTTTAAAATGATAATAGACACATTGAGTTAGAACGAACACATCATGTATCAGATTGAGGTATGGACGATTCTTACACATATCAAATGCCTGAAAATCATTTTTTTTTGATTTTCTAATGGCCGGTTTGAGGGTAGTCGGTTCCCCTGAAACCGGTTAAGGGGTTGCCGGTACCCGAAACACTACAAATCCACATCACCACATCAGGAAATTCAAAATTCAAATGAAATACTTCAAAAATTTTTAAAAACAACACCTTCAACGCCTCGATCCACGCACCACCTCGGGCTTCGTCGAATCACATGATCACCTCGGTCCGCACACCTCCTCGAGCCGCGAGACTGCACCGCCTCGCCGTGAAATGTGTTTTCTCAGTTTTGAGTAGGTGAGTTGTCTTTTTTACTAAAATTGATGTCGATTTTTAATAAAAAGATGCACTTGGAGTAATATTGGTCACACCGTGTGTTGTATTTAGGTGTGGATAATTCATACACATCCCAAATAGTTTTTAGATCATTTTTATAAAGTATCAAAACAATATGAATGTGTTTACTCATTTTTGAGTACATCACTTATCTATTTTACTAAAATGTCATTTTAAACTGGAAACACGCACTTTGACTCATAACGATCAAATAATGTATTATTTTGATGTGAAACCTATTCCTAAATGTCACAAATTACTTATTAATCAATTTCCTAAATTAGCAAGAAACTCCAAGTGCGTTTTCTCTATTTTCAGTGAGTGATATTTTTTGAACTAAACTATCGATTTTAAAGTGATAATGGACACATTGAGTCATACCGGGAACATAGTGTATCTAATTGTGGTGAGACTAATTCTTACATGTCAAAAATGAATTATGGATAGTTTCTATAAAATATCAAAACAATATGAATGTGTTTTCGCAGCTTTGAGTAGGTCAGTTGTCCTTTTTATTAAAATTGATGTCATTTTTAACTAAAAAGATGCACTTGGAGTCATATCGGTCACACCATGCATCATATTGAGGTACAAATGATTCCTAAATGTCTAAAATGACTTATGTATCATTTTCTTAAATTATCAAAACAATTTGAATGCGTTTTCTCAGTTTTGAGTAAGCCAGTTGTCCTTTTTATTAAAATTGATGTCATTTTTAAATAAAAAGATGCACTTGGAGTCATACCGGTCACACCATTTGTCGGATTGAGATAAAAATGATTAATACACATATTTAATGGCTTATGTATTATTTTATTAAAGTATCAAAACAATATGAATGTGTTTGCTTGGTTTTTAGTATGTCAGTTGTCCTTTTTATTAAAATTGTTGTCATTTTTAAATAAAAAGACGTATTTGGAGTCATACCAATCACACAATGCCTCATATTGATGTAAAAATGACTCCTAGACATCTCAAATGACTTATGGATCATTTCCCTAAAGTATCGAAACAATCCGAATGTGTTTTCTCGATTTTGAGTAGGGCATTTGTTCTTTTTATTAAAATTGATGTCATTTTTAAATAAAAAACGCACTTGGAATCATACTGGTCACACTGTGCGTCAGATTGAGGTATGGATGATTCTTACATGTCTCAAATAACTTATGGATCGTTTTTATAAATTATTAAAACAATCTGAAAACATTTTCTCAGTTTTGAGTACATCACTTGTTTTTTTACTAAAATGTTATTTTAAACAACAAACACATACTTTGACCTATACTAATCAAATCATTTATCGGTTTGATGTGAGACCGATTCCTATAAGTAAAAAATGAATTATGAATCGATGTCCTAAATTTTCAAGAAAATAAAAGTGTGTCTGATTTGTTTTTAGTGAGTGACATTTTTTGAACTAAAATATCGATTTTAAACTAATAATGGACACATTAAGTCACAGCGGTCACACCATGTGTTGAATTGAGGTGAAAATAATTCCTACACATCTCAAGGGACTTAATGAATTATTTCCTTAAAATATTAAAACAATCATAATATGTTTGCTCAGTATTGAGTATGCAGGTTTTCCTTTTTACTAAAATTAATATCAGTTTTAAATAAAAAGAAACACTTGGAGTCATACCAGTCACACCGTGTGTCAGATTGAGGTGTGACTGATTCATACCCATACCAAAGTCTCAAAAAAATAATTAATTCCAATGTTACCATGTTTCCATTGTCTTTCTATGTCTAACTACCAACACTTCATATTGGCTCAATGTTCTTAGCTGAAAAACCTTTCTTGTTACTGAAAGTCAGAAGAGAAGAGACTTTCAATAACAAGAAAGGTTTTTCAACTAATAACATATACTCAATATGCAGTGTTGGAAGATCGAAAAAGAATGGAAATTAAAATGGAAAACATGGTAACATTGGAATAAAGAATTATTTTATCTCTTTTGTGGCTTGTTGCAGATAATTGAAAGCAAAATATGACTTCCCAAAAGATCTGTGAAAAAAACTAAATAAGTATTAGATAAAAATGATAAGGAAATTAACTTACAAATAGTAGATAAAATTATGACAAAATTAATTAAATAATTATTAGTAATTCAACTTTTCTTGATGGTTGCATGCATTCTTAATGAATTTCCTTATTGTCATTATCTCAATTGCAGGCTCGAAGTCTAATCCCTCACGAGCATAAGAAGATTCGAATAAACCACCCCAACTCAAACAAAAGAATATACTTATACAAGAAAAAAATTATTATATGAGTAATATTAAAAAGAAATAAATTAAAAATAAATATTAACCAATACATTAATTCTATGGATAATGACTTTACAATGAAAAAATTGTTGACCACAGTGATATGCCGATGATAAAGTAAGAATGATGATAAAAAAATGCAAATAGATCTCACCAAACAATCAATCAATGAGTGATGATAATGTGGAGAAAATAAGATACATTGGATTGAAGATTTTAATCCTTCAAAAGAAAGTAAAGATATCCTATTGGGTTCATAAAATATTCATTTTTTACAATAAATAAATAAATACACATAAGATATTCATTATCAAAGGTGAATGCCTCCCATTTGTGATAATTACATGGATGGTAATCAGAGAATCCAAAGGGTGTAACCAAAAGGAAATGTTAAAGAATGATATATTTTTAGGTAGATTAAAGTAAAACATATATAGTTCTTATTAGATGTGTGATAAAATAAATGAATTGATTTTTAATAAGTATTAATGAATGTGTTATCATTTAAAATATGGATACATTTTTATCAACTAAAATAAATACAAGCAAGTTTGAAATCAATGAATAAAATTTCATTGGTGATCAGAAAGTGTCGGTGAAAACTCAAAGGAGTAAGACTCTATAAAAAACCTCATTTTCCCTAATAAGAGCCTAAATCATTTGGAGAGTCTGACAAGGATGATAATTAGATCAAATCTATGCATGAGGATCTTGATATGAATAAGAACAATGTGACATGAGGAGATTGATATGAATAATAACAATGAAGGCTTCTTATGGATCAAGTTGTTGTATATATTGTTTCAAAAAATTTCCATTAGTTTAAAAATAAATGTGTTTTTAGTTAATTTTTTGTCTTAAATCTATAAAACTATTAACATAAAAGGTCATGGTAATGTATTGTAATGAATTTTTTTTTTATGTCATGTTTTTGAGATGGTAAAATCTATGTAGCATCATATTTCCACTACAAGGACATAAAAATGGATTTAAGTTTATGTTAGTAAACCATAAAATTCAATAGAATTAAGAATCCACAGTGAACATATCATGCCATTATTTTATTAAATCCAAACTAATAAAGTTGACTTGAAGTGGGATTCTAAAGGTGTAATGATTTTATCCATGAAAAATATTTTTTATTTCAAAAAAATTGATTCTATTAAAACTTATTTATTAAATTTACATCAATCAATGTTAATATTTTATTTTATCAAAATTAATTAAATCTAGTGGTATAAGATTTATTCTTGAATGATTTAAAATATTCTTTAAAATTTAAATAATAGAAAATTTTTCTCATTAAATAAGTTACTTTTCAAAGAAAATATCAAATTTATAAAAAATTGATCAATCCTAAAGGATTGAGAACAATAAATTCTATCAACAATGTACTCTTCTTTTACACCACGTAATGAAATAGTATTTTGTTTCTTAAAACACCATGATGCTGAAGTTTTTCCTAGAAAATGACTCATTAAAATTGTTGCAGGTATAAATAAGAAAAAATGCCCTTCTTCATCAAGTACTTGATTGCTGTTGGAGCTGGAGAGCATGAGACCAAGCTAAGGTTTGCAATATTTTTGGAGTTTACTACTTTTTTGTACTTTCAGTATTGTATTTCCAGCATTGTGACTTGTTTGGATAATTTACTAGACACATGTGACATGCATCATTTATATATTCTCCAATTATTATATTACTATCAGTCTTCCACTGTTTACTTCTGTTGAATTGTATTACTGCTTCTGTTGAATGGTATTACTACTTTGGTTTTTGTTTACTATTTGTGATTCCACTGTGTATACTCTGCCAATGAGGGCATAGTTTCCCCATTATCAAACCTTGGCTCTCGCTATTAGTCAGCAGCCTCTGGTATTTGTGAAAACTCACTTGAGGTCATGTGACCAACTAGGTATGGGGCACCTTTGGGCGGTACCCAAAACTGGGACTATAACATCCTGCCTTTTTATTTCATAACTTTTTATTACATTTTACAAATAGAGGATCTTTAAAGTCTAGTGTCTTGGAAATCAGGGACATAAAACATGAAAAAAACGTAAAAAAATTATTCCAATCCACTTTTAAGGATTCATCATAAGTTCATCCTAAGTACAATTACTACATCTCATACCCTGGAGACATACATCAAAGGAAAGGGTGAGCTGAAGGCCCAGTAAGGGTAAATAAGGGAATCAGTTTTCTTGTGATATCAATAAGAACTTGAATAAAAATATAAAGACATGATCAATGTAATTATAGGAATATCATAATGAAAAGAACTTGAAACATAACTTGAATATTTGTCTACAACATTTCATTTAGAAATTCATGAACATATCACCAAGGTTTATCCCTGAGGTGTCATAAAAATTACCAAGGTTATTCACCAAGGTATTGTGAAACTTGTCATCTCTAGAGATTAATTCTTTACCCAATTCATTAGACCTCTATCAGGGAGAACCCTTAATATATATTTAATTTAATGTGATACACATAAATTATAATCAAACATTTCATAAATAACCCATAGATAATAAAAGAAATGGGTTCATTTCAACATTGTGATGTTTTAAAAGTTCTTAAAAATAAGATCGTTATGTCATTTATAACCCATGGAAAGGGAGTGAGGGTTATATGTATGTCAATTCCATAATAACATATATCATTTTTATATATTTATGAACACCCATAGAAATGAAATAGGTCTGTGTATTCACATAAACAAACAATAGAATTTCTTGAGAGAAAGAGATAGAAATTTTGAGACAAAATTTCTGCAGCATAACGACAATATAACATGGTTTTAGAAAACATTGAAAAGAGAGGGGACAATGTTAAACCACTCATAAATAATTCATAATACAGTATGGGTACTGAATAAGATCATGTTATAGATATTTGAATGACATACCACATGAAAAGGAAACATGAAAGAAAAGAGAAGATTCAATTTCTTTTACGAGAAATTCGGCAGCCTAACGGCGTCACTTAAAAATTCAGAAAACAAATTGATGAGAGAGGAAAGGGTATCTCAACAATTATAAATGAAATGTACATAAATGAGAACATATAAGAACATACCCTCAATATAAATAGATGGAAATTAGAAGACACAACATAAAGGAAGTCATGACTTAAAATAGGAGGGTGAAAAGATCCCTTACCTTGAAGAGTAACTTCAAAAGATTGAAGTTCGGGATCTTGGGAGGCTTAAGGGTACCTTGGAATGACCTCCTTGGGAGGTAAGGAGACCAGAACTTCGTTGAGGAGGATTTTGGAATGAAATGTATGAGGAAATGGCTTGGTATTTATAGGGGAAGTGAGGGAACAAATCATTAATTGCCAAGGGACACCTCATCGGTGGTATTGGAAAAACCATGGGCTTTCCCATGGTATTGTCCCATGGTATTACCCACTTGGGACACCTAATACCTTATATTACTATTCATAAGTCGACCAGAATGATTAAATAATTATTACATCCTTAATGATTCCATTAAACACCCAAAACTAAAAACTGTATTTTCACTATTCACCGAAAATTCAACTTTTTCAGAAAAATCCCCAAAAATTGCCTTAACCTAATATTGATGCTCTGAATTCAAAAATGAACTCCATTTTATGAAAATAATTTTCTAATTATGAGATTTAATTTTTAAGTAAAAACACTATTCACTGAAAATTCAAATGTTTCAGAAAAATCCCCAAAATTCACCTTAACCTAATATCGATGCTCTGAATTTAAAAATGAACTCCATTTTATGAAAATAATTTTCTAAATAATTTTTAATTTAATTTTTAAATAAAAACACTATTCACCCGAAAATTACTAATACTTAACTAACAATTTCTGAAATAGTTATTTACTTATTTTATTAAATCACATTAACTAATCAAAGTGTCTAAACTATATTAATACTTTCTTAAGTGAGTTTACTTAATCCATTTGGTCACATTACTAATCATAAGCATAAAATCACTATTCATAATTTACTATTCACCAAAAATTAAGTTGATCTTATTAGACTCTAAATTTCTTACTAAACAAAACTTTAGAAGACCATTTTTTGAAAATTATTACACATTATTAATTATTTAATGTTTACATAAATATTTTAAAATATCATTTTTTTTTTAAAATTCATCAATAATATACATACTATATTTATCCGGACATTTGAAAATTCACAAACTTCACTATAAGAAGAAATCACCATTTTATTTATCTCAAAGGATTACACAAGGCAGTTACGGTCTCGTTACATAGACCCTTATTACACCGGTATAAGACCTAAGTGTAAGGTGTGCTAAGGTGATAGAATCTTGGGGCGACTCGACCAACATTGCCCGAGTGGTGATTTCTATTAGCTTGAACTTATCCCATAGGCGATTCCATTCCAGCTTCACACGATGAAGTTCGGCTTGGGTTTGGTCCAGAGCAAAGCCCAATGGTGCTACCTCCTTCCCAAGTTCCGTCAGATGGGCTTCAAACGACCCGAGTCTATTAGAGGAGGCCATCAAATCTTCTCTCTGTATTAATTAACCAAGATCACTTGTATTTAGAGACAACAATTATAATGTTAATATTTTAGTTTCCAACGGTCATATTGACCAACGATCATATAACAGTCGAAACCCAATAGTCTCATTTAATTATACTTACTTCGTTAATTTAAAGAATATAGTTTTGTTCAGTATAAATTAAAATAACACACAAAATTAGGAAACAAAAAATTATTCAAAATTTCGGGTCGTTACATTCTTCCCCCCTTAATAAATTTCATCCCCAAAATCTTTAACTTGTACCCTCAGAAGAGAAAAGGTGTGGGTACTTCTGACTCATAGACTCCTCTAGTTCCCATGTGGCTTCTTTATATTTTTGGTTCCTCCACAACACCTTAACAAGGTGGGTAGTCTTGTTGCGTAGAACCTTGTCTCTATGATCCAAGATCTCCACTGGTTGCTCCTCATAAGAGAGGTCATGTTTGAGTTGTACCACCTTAGGGTTTAGTACATGTGAAGGGTCAGGTATGTACTTCTTCAAGAGGGATATGTGGAAGACATCATGAACTTGTGCTAGATTTGGAGGAAGTGTAAGCCGATAGGCCACTGCTCCCACGCGATCAAGGATTTCATAGGGGATAATGTACCTAGGGATGAGATTCCCTTTCTTCCCAAACCTCATGACTCTCTTCCAAGGTGAAATTTGAAGAAAGAACTTGTCACCGACATCAAACTCCAAGTCCCTTCGATGGTTTTCGGCATAGCTCTTTTGCCGACTCTGAGCAGCCTTAATGTGTTGTTGGATGGCATGGACTTTTTCTGTCATCTCTTGCACTTGATCAGGCCCAAGAAGCTTTCTCTCACCATCTTTATCCCAACAAGTAGGATTTCTACATCGCTTACCATATAGAGCTTCATAGGGTGCCATTTGAATGCTCGATTGGAAGCTATTTTTGTAAGAGAACTAAACTAAAGGGAGATATTGATCCCATCCACCTTTAAATTCCATTGAGCAGGTTCTTAGCATGTCCTTGAGTGTTTGAATAGTCCTTTTAGATTTTCCATCAGTTTGGGGGTGATATGCCATACTGAAATTCAATTCGCTGCTCAGATCATGTTGAAGAATTCTCCAGAATTTTGATGTGAGCCTTGGATCACGATCAGATACAATAGAAAGTGAAACTCCATGCAGCCTTACCACTTCCTTCACATAAATCTTGGCAAGTTTATCAAGAGAGAAATCTTCCCAAATGGAGATAAAATGGACAGTCTTGGTAAGATGGTCCACAATAACCCATATTGCATTGTTTCCTTTGGAAGTTCTTTGGAGACCAGTGATGAAATCCATAGTGATATTGTCCCACTTCCATGCTGGTATGGGTAGTGGTTGCAATACCCCTTTAGGAAGTTGTCGATCTTCCTTCACTTGCTGACATACTAGGTACCTTGAAGTGTAGTATGAAATCTCCCTTTTCATATTATCCCACCAAAAATGATCACGAAGGTCCCCATACAGTTTTATGCTTCCAGGATGTATAGAGAAAGTAGAGCTATGAGCTTTATCCATCAGCTCCTTCTTTATTTTTAGAATAGATGGAACACATAGTCTTGTACAAAATTTTAGTAAACCTTCTTGATCAATATTAAACTCAGGAAAATTCCCATCCTTCACAGCCTCAAACTTCTTTTGTAACAAAGGATCTTCTTTTTGATCTTTCTTGATCTTCTCTAGTAATGATGGTTGAGAAATCATTTGGGTTAGGGTTGACGATTTCCCTTCCCTTATTATTCCCATGTAAAACTTTACTAGGTCATTGATCAAATGATTTTTTTGAATCCTCATCATGGAAAGAACAACTGGGTATTTCCTCCTTAATGCATCAATAACTTTGTTTTCTCTTCTGGGATGATAATTAATTGAGTAATCATAGTATTTAAGAATATCCAACCATCCCCTTTGTCTCATGTTCAATTATTTTTGTGTGAAAATATACTTCAAACATTGATGGTCTATTTATATATCACATTTCTCCCCATAAAGATAGTGCCTTCATATCTTCAGAGAACAAATGACCGCAGCCAGCTCCAGATCATGCGTAGGATAGTTCTCATGAGTCTTCAACTATCGTGATGCATAACCAATGACTTTGTCATTTTGCATGAGGACACACCCAAGCCCTTTCAAAGATGCATCGATTAAAATAACGAATCCTTCTCCATTTGAGGGCATAGTTAACACGGGTGCAGTAACCAATCTCTTCTTCAGCTCTTGGAAACTTTCCTCACACTCCTTTTTCCAGATGAACTTGACCCCTTTTTGAGTTAACTTGGTTAATGGATTAGAAAGTCGTGAAAAGTTCTTCACAAACCTCCTATAATATCATGATAATCCAAGAAAACTATGAATCTCAGTTATTGTTGTAGGTTGAGGCCACTCCTCTATAACTTTTGTCTTTATAGGGTCAACTGTGATTCCTTAATTAGTAACAATGTTCTCCAAGAAAGCAACTTGTTGTAACCAAAATTCACATTTACTGAACTTTTCAAAAAGCCTCTCCTTCTATAGAGTTTGTAAAATAGCCCTTAGATAATCCTCATAATCCTCATGAATTTTGGAATATATCAGAATATCATCAATAAAAAATACCACAAAGTTATCAAGGTAGTCCTTAAAGACTCTATTCATCAAATCCATAAAAATAGCTGGTGCATTAGTCAGTCCGAAGGGCATAACAACAAACTCATAATTCCCATATCTTGATCGGAAGGCAGTTTTCAGAATATCTCCTTTCTTCACCCTAAATTAATGATAACTAGATCAAAGATCAATCTTAGAGAAGAATTGAGCCCCACAAAGTTGGTCAAATAAGTCATCAATTCTTGGAAGAGGGTATTTGTTCTTCACTGTGATTCCATTCAGTTCTCTATAATCAGTGCATAGCTGCATCAATCTATCCTTCTTCTTCACAAAGAGAACTGATGCTCCCCCAGGAGACACACTCGGTCGGATAAAACCCTTCTCCAAAAGATCTTGGATTTGTTTCTTTAATTCCTTTAACTCCACATTTTCCATCCTATAGGGGTTCTTTGATATCGGATGAGATCCAGGTATGAGTTCAATGGAGAACTCTACCTATCTTTCTGGGGGAGGTCTAGGCAACTCCTCAGGAAATACATCAACGTATTCCTGGATGATGGGGACACTTTCTATCCTTAAACTCTCATATCCTTCTTATTATTCACTGATCAAATCCATAAAGAAGGATATAGGGGGTTCTTCTAGAAAAAGATCAGATTGAGATATCTCTCCTTGGAAGATAACTGTAGGTTTTCCATTCAAGACTACTGATATTTCCTTGCTTCTACATTTGATCTTAGAATTATACTTTGAGAGCCAGTCCATCCCTAGTATAACGTCAAATTCTAGCATGGGAATGACTACTAGATTTGTGATAAGATTGTGCTCACCAAAGTAAATACTAGAGTTTCTAGACACTGATGATGCTTGGATAATCCCACCAGGAGTCTTGACTGATAACTCTACTTTTAGAAAAATGGGGGTTGATTCTAAATTCTTTGAAAACTTGGAGGAAATAAAGGAATGTGTAGAACCAGAATCAAACAAAGTACTTGATAGCTTTGAGAGGACAATAAGAGTACCGTCTACCACATTATTCGAAGCTTAAAATTAATCTGTCATGATAGCAAAAGCACAGTCTTGCTCCCTTGTCCTTTGCTGAGGCTAAGGGTGGTTCCCCTCCACTGCCCTTGTATTTGGACAATGATTGGAAAAGTGCTCACATTTTCCATACTTAAAGCACTGTACATCAAGTAGGTCCTTCACCATATTCCACTTGTCATTAGTGTTTGGAAGTTAAGGTTTCACCTCACTATGGAAATTCCTCGCAATATGGCCTTCTCTTCCACACTTTTAGCATTTTCCACTCCCGATCAGGCAGTTCCCCGAATGCTTCTTCCCACATTTATTACACATGGGAAGTTGTACTTGCTTTCCTCCTCTTCCTTGATCAAAGTTCCTCCCTAATCTTGGCTCCATCAATATCTTCTTGTCGTTTGATTTATGAGACCATTGCGTCTCACCAAACTCTAGCTCGACTTTCATCGCACTCCGCATGATCTCCTCGTAGCTATCATAGTCTCGATTGGCTAGATTCTTCCGCAGATGAGGTCTCAGTCCACTGAAGAATCTATCAACCTTCCCATTTGGATCCATGACAAAGCTAGAGGTATATCGTGAAAGTCAGGTGAAGTTCATCTCATAGCTTCCGACAGATTCGTTCTCCTTCTGCTTCAGTTCGAGAAACTCCTTCTCCATTATTGTTCTCATGGAATGAGGGAAATACTTACTGAAAAAGATACCTCTGAACTCTTCCCACTCTATAGATTCAACCTCTAATCTTGGACTCATGTTTTTAATCAGTTCCCACCACTGATCAGCTTTTCTTCTAAGCGATAGACAACCAAGGTGACCTTCTCTTGCTCTGAACAGCAGAGCACAGAAAAGATCTTCTCGATGGAGCTGATCCACTACTAAACAATCAATGGGTCAGTCGATCCACTGAAGGTTGGTGGTCATTTATGCACAAAGGACTGAACATAATGTTGTTCCCTTCATGGTAATATTGTTCTCTCAGCTTGATTCAAGTTATTTCCCATAACTTGAGTCAGTTGATTCATCATTCGCATGAATGTTTCCATTCCGACTTCCATCGGAGGGCCGTCAATGCATGGTCCATTGCAGTCACCATTTGCACGGTTCCTCCTATTTCCCGCCATTTTCTAAAAGAATAAATCCTTCGTGAGAAACTTATTTCATTTACTAATCTTTTAACTATATAGAATTTTATGTCTTAAAACTTCATGCTTAGACAATTACATTTCTCTATAATTCATTCATAATGATTCATAAAAAGCTTGAGATTAACCAAACATATCCCCCGGGAGTGTCATAACCAAGAGTGAAACAAGGCCTATTGTTGTGCACCAGTTCCCGTTCGAGTCTAGCTCAAAGCGATGTTTTCAGTTTTTATCCCTATGTACATCAGTGCCAGAGCTGCCTCTACCTGCTCGTATCTAGACAGGGATGTATTTGTTTGATAAACCACTTACTCAATACTCACCAAAATACCAGGAAGTTTTCCTATATTTAAATGTTTCTATAGGGTTATTCCTAAATTTTTCATATCCTAATTCCCATAAATAACGAAACTATCCTTTGATACCAACTGTAACATCCCGACTTTTTATTACATAACTTTTCATTACATTTTACAAACAGAGGATCTTTAAAGTCTAGTGTCTTGGAAATAAGGGACATAAAACATGAAAACAACATAAAAAATTCTTCTAATCCACTTTTAAGGCTTAATAATAAGTTTATCCTATGTATAATTACTATATCTCATACCCTGGATACATACATCAAAGGAAAGGGTGAGCTGAAGGCCCAGTAAGGGTAAATAAGGGAATCAATTTTCTTGTGATATTAATAAGAACTTGAATAAAAACATAAAGACATGAGTAATGGAAGTATAGGAATATCATAATGAAAATAACTTGAAACATAACTTGAATATATGGATACAACATTTCATTTAGACATTCATAAACATATCACCAAGGTTTATCCCTGAGGTGTCATAAAAATTACCAAGGTTATTCACCAAGGTATCGTGAAACTTGTCATCTCTAGAGATTAATTCTTTACCCAATGCATTGGAGTGATATCAAGGAACAACCTTAATATGACATTAATTTAATGTGATCCACATAGATCATAATCAAACATTTTATAAATAACCCATAGATAATAAAAGAAATGGGTTCATTTCAAAATTGTGATGTTTTAAAAGTTCTTAAAAATAAGATCATTATGTCATTTGTAACCCATGGAAAAGGAGTGAGGGTTATATGTATGTCAATTCCAGAATAAAATATATCATTTTTATATATTTATTAACACCCATATAAACTAAATAGGTCTAGGTATTCAAATAAACAAACAATATAATTTCTTGAGAGAAAGAGATTGAAATTTTGGACAAAATTTCTACAGCATAACGGTTATATAACATGGCTTTAGAAAACATTGAAAAGAGAGGGGAAAATGGTCACTCAATCATAAATAATTCATAATATAGTATGGGTACTGAATAAGATCATGGTATGGATATTTTAATGACATACCACATGAAAAGGAAACATGAAAGAAAAGAGAAGATGGAATTTCTTTTACGAGAAATTCGGCAGCCTAACATCGTCACTTAAAAATTTAGAAAACAAATTGATGAGAGAGGAAAGGGTCTCTCAACAATTAGACATGAAATGGAAAAAATGATAACATATAAGAACATACCCTCAAAATAAATAGATAAAAATTAGAAGACACAACATAAAGGAAGTCATGACTTAAAAGAGGAGGGTGAAATGATCCCTTACCTTGAAGAGTAACTTCAAAATCTTGATGGTCGGGAACTTGGGAGGCTTGAGGGCACCTTGGGAGGACTTTTTGGGAGGTAAGGAGACCAGAACTTAGTTTAGGAGGATTTTTTAATGAAATGGATGAGGAAATGGCTTGGTATTTATAGGGGAAGTGAGGGAACAAATCATTAATTGCCAAGGGACACCTCATCGGTGGTATTGGAAAAACCATGGGCTTGCCCATGGTATTTTCCCATGGTATTAGCCAATTAGGACACCTCATACATTATATTACTATTAATAAGTCGACCGGAATGATTACATAATTATTACATCCTTAATGATGTCATTAAACACTCGAAACTAAAAACTGTATTTTCACTATTCACCAAAAATTCAACTTTTTTAGAAAAATCCCCAAAAATCACCTTAACCTAATATAAATTCTCTGAATTCAAAAATGAACTCCATTTTATGAAAAATAATTTTCTAATTATGAGATATTTAATTTTTAAGTAAAAACCTATTCACTGAAAATTCAACTGTTTTAGAAAAATCCCCAAAATTCACCTTAACCTAATATTGATGCTCTGAATTCAAAAATGAGCTCAATTTTATGAAAATAATTTTCTAAATAATTTTTAATTTAATTTTTAAATAAAAATATTATTCACCTAAAAAAACTAATACTTAACTAAGAATTTCTGAAACTGTTATTTACTTATTTTATTGAATCACATTAACTAATAAAAGTTTCTAAACTATATTAATACTTTCTTAAGTGAGTTTACTTAATCCATTTGGTCACATTACTAATCATAAGCGTAAAATCACTATTCATAATTTACTATTCACCAAAAATTAATTTGATCTTATTAGACTCTAAATTTCTTACTAAACACAATTGTAGAAGACCATTTTTTGAAAATCATTACACATTATTAATTATTTAAGGTTTACATAAATATTTTAAAATATCCTTTTTTTTCAAAATTCATAAATAATATACATCCTATATTTATCTGGACATTTGAAAATTCACAAACTTCACCATAAGAAGAAATCACCATTTTATTTATCTCAAAGGATTACATAAGGCAATTACGGTCTCGTTACATATCCCCTTATCACACCAGCATAAGACCTAAGTGTAAGTTGTTCTAAGGTGATAGAATCTTGGGGTGACTCGTCCAACATTTCCCGAGTGGTGATTTCTATTAGCTTGAACTTCTCCCGTATGTGATTCCGTTCCAGTTTCACATGATGAAGTTCAGCTTGGGTTTGGTCTAGAGTAAAGCCCAGTGGTGCTACCTCCTTCCCAAGTTCCATCAGATGGGCTTCGAACGGCCTGAGTCTACTAGAGGAGTCCATAAAATCTTATCTCTGTATTGATTAACCAAGATCACTTGTATTTAGAGACAACAATTGTAATGTTAATATTTTAGTTTTCAACGGTCATATTGACCAACGATCATATAATAGTCGAAACCCAATAGTCTCATTTAATTATACTCACTTCATTAATTTAAATAATATAGTTTTGTTGAGTATAAATTAAAATAACACACAAAATTAAGAAACAAAAATTATTCAAAATTTCGGGTCATTACAAGGACGTTACAAAATCTTACCTGATAAGGGTTTTTCAAAATCCATTTCAAAATTCCAAACGAGACTTTAGTTATACCCATATAGGGTACATTTAAAAAAAAGGGATCACTTAAAAAACCATTTCCAATAACAAGAAACTCCATTTATACTATGCCCTTACCAATCGGCTTTTAAGTTTCAAACACACACCCAAGCATATCATAATTTCAAAAAGGTCCTTTATTTTAAATCCACTTTTATTATCAAAATGAGTTGAAAACATGCACAATGTACTCAAAGGTGCCAAACATGCTTTCAATCACTTCAAGAAACAATTTCCTTACACTATTTTCACAAAACAATTCATTTTTTAAATAACCACACATAAAACACTTTTGCAGCCAAACACACCTTAAAAAAACCTTTGGAAATCCATTCCACCAAATAACAACCCACCATTTCGAACAAAACACACACTTATAAGAGATAAAGGGGAACACCATCAAGAGGTTAATATGAAAAACTCATTTAAAACTCAAATCACCATTTTTAACATTCACTGACGGGTTTATAAAAAAAGAAACAATTCCATTACCAATCACTAGTCACTTTAAAGGGACAACCACACCATTTTCAAAACACATGGCATGCAAGAACCTTTCCAACCAAACCAAACCATCACAAACTAAGATATTTCATAAAATGAAATTATTCTAACAACATTAATTGCCTATTTAACAACCAAGGGAAGTGAAAACATCATGAAATCAAAGTAAATCTTAATTTAAAAGACATATGCAATGGGTTCCTACCTCAAGAGTGGAGAAACTTCTGGAATTCGATGTGAAATGCTGAACGCACCACAATCACACCCGCAGGAAGCTAAAACTGACCTAACACAAAAATATTGAATGCACACTTTTAAAAAAATCAACCCAAAAAATTGAAACCTTAGCCGCATAAAAACATCAAACTGAGAGGAAGAAGAAAATGACTACCGAAGGGGGAGCCACCGTCAGAAGATAAGGTCACTGACGAGGTCACGACTTCCAGAGAGGGAGCCGCACCAGCAAGGGAGTTCGCCGGTGAGGGGGTTCATCAGAAGGGGGGCATGGACCGGGTGGTATACGAGTAGGGGTTGCACAGGATGGGTGTTGCACACCAGAATAGGGGGTCACCAGGGAGGCTGTAGTTGCCAAAAGAGGTCAACTGACAAGGGAATTGCATCAGAGGGGCACATGGCTAGGTGGAGTGAAGGTTGTGGGTGTGCGCCAAAACAGGGCAACAGGGGGGGGGGGGGGGTCGGGTCCCACCGCAGGGAAGAAGGAGGCCAACCAGAGAGTTTCTAGTTAGGGGGTGGTGGATATAACAATAGGGGGTGCACAAAGAGGGTGTGTCACGGGTCAGGTCACATCAGCGAAGGGGGAGCAACGCAGGTCAGGGGGTGCGCGATGGGGGTGCACTATGGGTTAGATGGAGGCTGACCAGAGGATTTTTTTAGAGGGGAGGGCCGACTAGGGAGGCTGGTGTGCAGGGGGTTAGCACGTAGCACATGTGAGGGAAAGGGAGGGGGGGGGGTCACACCAAACCAGCATGAGGGGAGGAGGGGATCACATGGGGGAGAGAGATAGGGGGAGAGTCCAAAAAAAAAAACCCTAACCAAGAAAGAAATAATAAAAAGTATTAATCACTTAATAATAATAATAATAGTTACAACAACAATAATAATGATATAACAATAAAATAATTCTTAATGATAGTTTTAATTAACAACAATTTTAATTGTGATATTGGTAATAACAATAATAACAATCTACAATAATAACGCTAATAATTATAACAATAACAACAACAACAACATAAAGATAAAATTATTTATTATACTTATTTCATTCTCAATAATAATAACATTAATAACATTTTTAATAGCAACAATAATAATAATATTAATTCTAAAATTCTCAACAATAATAATAATAATTTCTTTAATAATAATAATATTATCCACAAAATAATATTATCATTATTATGGATAAATTATTTATTTAACTCAATTTTAATTTTTTTCAACTCATTCACTTTATTTTATTTTATTTTCTTAAATACCGCAACTACGCGGTCCACGCACAGCTCAAGCGACCGTACGTGGACCATGCGGTAACTTCTATCCGATCCAGAAGCAACCGCACAGTACCTGGGATGACCACACGGTTTTTTCTACCCACGTGGTTCCCATGCACTGACCTAATTAATAATAATAATAATTAATTAATTAATTATAACATAATGATAAAAACAATAACGATGCTAATTTCATTTTTAATAATAATTATGATAATGATAATTTTGATGATAATAATGATAATAACAATTTTAATAATATAATTCTTAATATTAATAATGGTAATAATAATAATAATCTCATTGATAATACTATCAATACCTTTAGTTCTATGTTACTTTTTATTATATTATTTCAACACTCATTTTAACATCATTTTATTATTCATTTAACTTTTTAATTCATCCTATATACCGGGCAGGTCGAGCGGTGACCAAGGCGTAGTCGTACGGTCTCCCAACCATGCTCTGCCCATGCTCCAGATGCCGCCAAACCCAAAACACGTGTTTTTTTTTCAACTAAACATAAAAATTTAAATAGGGACTCACCCGAACCTCGACCCGAGCTGAATCCAAGTCAAAATCAAAACCTGAGTGTAACAATTCTCTCCACCATAATGCTTTCCACCCCTGAAAATCCACAACCAAGGTCAAACCCCAAAATGGAAACAGATACTTCCTTTGCAGATCAAGGAGGTTCCCAAAGAGTGATAGACAAAGAGATCACAAAAACACCACCAACGAGAGAAATGTTAACAAGAAGAACTCAAGAGACCAAGATAGACTCTCCGCTAAGTTCTACCTACCCCCAAAAGCTTAAACACCCCCAGTTGATTGGTCCAATAAACATAGAACTTTCACAATGTCCAGACCAAACTTAAAATATGCACACACAAAAAATCATCAAATGGAACTCAATCCTTTACCGAAAAACAACCAAACAGATTCAAACCACATATGGTGAATATCTTTAGAACCTTACTCCGCAAAACCGCTGGGGACAAACCCACCAATAAACTGATACTGACACGGGAAATCCCGAACGGACTCCCCACCATAGGAAACAGGCCAATACTAAATTCAACGAGACCTGTGATGGGTCTCCCCACCATTAGAGACTTACTAAGAACAACCAAACAAAAATTCAACCCGAACCATAACCGGGCCTTTCTCACATAGGCCAAACAAAACTCTTCCACCACATCTTAACCCAGCTAAGAAGGACACATCAAGATCATTTAAACTACCCACTCCCGAATGGAGGGGAAAAGAACTGATTCACAACATCCAGCAAGGAGAAAAAACCCCCACCACATGGGGAGGGGAAAGAGAAGGGGCCCAATTATTGGACCGTTGAAACCATAGTCGAAAATCACCCACCACTCTTCACCTACGGATTAATAAAATCCAAGACCACACTCGATTAACCTGGGCGGTCCACCCAGAACACTGATCAAAAACTCGCATAAAAAAGGTGTAACCACCGATACTGTGTAAGGGGTAAGTCCACCATGCTCCTTATGATAAGAGGAAATTCATAGTGATGAGAAACCATAATAAAAACACTAAAACTTCATCACCACATCAATAAAGGCACAAACTTAGCTAAACTCTTCAAACCCTTGGGATTCCTGTCTATGTGTCAGCTTCACTCCGAGACCTAAGGATGGAGCTCTGATGATTAAAGCATTTACTGCCTCATAGTCAAGAACTGTTAATCCCTAATCGAAACCCCTTCTTGTAGTTCCAAAAAAAGCCACAACCGAGATAATCACCACAACAAGAAAGCATCCTAGACAGATCCCAAATAGCTCACTATTCCACAGAGGGGCTTGGGAATCCTTCAAAGAGGTGGATTTAACTTCTAAAACTCATAAATGAATTCCTTAGGTTGATCAACTAGATTGTTTTCCACTGGGGAGGTCACTCATGACCACATTACGAACATACATTGATTCTTCATGGGGGTACACTCTAGCCAATAAGGAGAAGCCAAGGACCCAACCGAATTGGTCCATTGGCCAAAACAACGTCATCAACAATTTAAATTCATCTTTTCACTACTCCAAAACAGAGCTTTTCAAAACAATTTTCAGAATTAAGGGAAAATCCAAATGATCCACAAGGGGGGAAAATTGTGTTGGTGGGTAAATTAGACATATGGTTGGAGGCCATATTCCAATCACACCATCATCACAAAAATCATTCTAGGGTAATGTCCCCGACTCCACATGGCTTTCCAGACCCTACAAGCTCATGGAGGCCACTTTCCCAACTCCAGTTTCATTTCCTAATACCAAACAAACCACAAGAACTAAAATACACTAACAACCCCAGACATTCCAAAGTAACCCAAGGTTCAGAATGAGAAATGGTTCATGATGTCCTTCCCGTTCCCACACCTCGAGCCTGAAAATCCTACTTTTTTTACCATGAAAATCCCAAATAACAACGGGCACTTTAAAAAGAAAGGTTCTCAAAAGAGACGACCTGCTTTGATACCATTTTTCACGAACCAACCCAGGTCGACCCTGAACCGGTCACCCAAGTCGATCCACGGTAGGGTTCAAGAGGCATTCTTCATCCTCTCGAGCTGGCGACAAGTGCTAGGGAATCATTAGAGTGACGATGGGAACAATTTCTCCCAATGAAACAAATAAGGACAAAAGTATAAACATAGAATCAAAACAAAATCAAATTGATTTCTAGATTTTACATCATTTAAATTTATAAAAAAAGAGACAATAAAACTGAGAAACAAAAAAACCCAGAACAACCAAGTGGAACCTGAAACCAAAAAACACCTCCATGTGACCCTAAAGGTCACTCTCTAACCAAACACCTCTCATCGCTTGAGGAAACTGAACAAAAACTAGAACCTGAAGGAGAAACTAAAAACATAAAAACACTATAGGCATGAGTATTAAAACTCAGTAGGTAGGTCCGACTATTTATATACCCAATGCATTTCCTTTAAATTAACAAAAAATGAACTTCAAGTTTGAAATATAAACTATAAACATAGGTTTTTTCATACTTTACATTTCAAAATAAACAAATCACAACCTATTTCCCTCACATTTTAAAACTGGGATCATTCATAGAAGTTAAAAGGGGAAAAGATAAAGGGATCCAAATAAAAAAACTTTCATTTTTCATTTTAAAGAGAGATAGGGAAAACACTTGTTCATTCACAATGTTTTACTTAATTTTTTTAGCAAAACTACACTTTCACAAATTTCCAAAAGAACACCCAAAATCAAAACAAGGAAGTACAGTCACACAACGAGGGAAATTGGTAACCATACTAGTGTCAGATAAACATGGAAACACCTAGGAACTCATAAGAGAACCAGAACATACTATACATGTGACTTATCCTGAAGGCATGCCCTACTCAATAACATCATAACGCCCTAACACCCAGCCATCTCCCTACATGGCCTGGTCGAGGGGTCTAATCCCATATAAATAAAGCCAAGTATCCACCTACGATGGTCCACTAGCTATTACAATAACCTAGACTAGTGAAATAACCATTCTCAGTAAACCTCTTAGCTATGCTAGGTTCCCATGTATGTTTCACAAGGGGGTGTATCATATAATTCAAACAACAAACCACATATACATAACCAAACTCACCACACAATCTGACACCACCTCGACCACCTCACCAGTGGCCCCTTACCATAAAAAATTCATTACACAATGGATGTCCCATCCCGGGGGCCCTCCCGTCTCATGACTTACCAACCAGGCAAGGAACCTTACCCAAGAAGGGTTTTTCAAAATCCATTTTAAAATGCCAAATGGGCCTTTAGTTATACCCATCTAGGGTATATTTATCAAAAAGGGGGAACTTCAAAAACCATTTCCAATAACAATAAATTTCATTTCTAATATTCCCTTGCAAATCAGCCTTTGAGTTTCAAACACACACCCAAGCACATCATAATTTCCAAATGAGCCTTTATTTAAAATCCACTTTTACTATAAAAATGAGTTGAAAACACGTACAATGTACTCAAAGGTTCCAAATGAGCTTTCAATCACTTCAAGAAACAATTTACTTACACCATTTTCACAAAAAAAATCATTTTATAAATAACCACACATAAACCACTTTTTCAACTGAACGAACCTTAAACATACCTTTGGAAATCCATTCCACCAAATCCCAAAGCACCATTTCGAACAAAACACACAATTATAAGGGCCAAAGGGGCATACCATCAAACAATTAATATGAAAAACTCATTTAAAACTCAAATAACCATTTTTAACATTCACCAACGGGCTTATAAAAAAACCAGACCATGCCATTACCAATCACTATTCACTTTAAAGGTCCAACTGGGCCGTTTTCAAAACACATGGTATGCATGAACCTTTACAACCAAACCAAACCATCACAAACTAAGAGATTTCATAAAATGGAATTATTCTAACAAAATTAAATGCCTATTTAGCAACCAAGGGAAGTGAAAACATCAAGAAATCAAAGTAAATCTTAATTTAAAAGACATATGCAATGGGTTACTTCCTTAAGAGTGGAGAAACTTTCGGAATCCGGTGTGAAATGATGATCACATCACAATTGAACCTGTGAGAAGATGAAACCAACCTAACACATCAAGATTGAATGAACACTTTTTTTTAAAAAATAGACGCTAAAAAATGAAACCTTACCGCAGAATAACATCAAACTGAGAGGAAGAAGAAAATGACTACTGAAGGGGGAGCTGCCGCCGGAAGAGAAGGTCGTTGACGAGGTCGTGACTGCCGAAGAGGGAGCCGCACCGAAAAGGGGGTGCGTCAGCAAGGGGGTTCATTGGAATGGGTGTGCGGAATGGGTGGCTCGCGAGTACGGGTCACGTGTGCTGGGTGTTGCATGCCAGAATAGGGGGGTCACCGGGGAGGCCGTGGCCACCGAAGGAGGTCAGCCGACAGGGGAATCGTACCAGAGGGGCGCACGGCTAGGTGGAGCACAGGCTATGGGTGCACGCCAGAATAGGGCAGCAGGGGGGGGGGGGTGGTTCGGTTCACATTGTAAGGGAGAAGGGGGTTGATGAGAGAGTTGACGGCAAGGGGGAGGTGGTTCCGGCAACAGGAGGTGCACAGAGAGGGTGTGCCATGGCTCAGGTCGCACCCACGAAGGGGGAGTGGCGCAGGTCAGGGGGTGCATGATGGGGGTGTGCCGTGAGGTCAGATAGAGGATGGATAGAGGAGTTTTTCTAGAGGGGAGGACCGGTTAGGGAGGCGGTGCGTAGGGGTCAGTGCGTAGTACAGGTGAGGGCAAGCGGATTTTTTTTAAATGCGTTTTTTTTTTAAAAATATGCTATTTAAAATCCATCAGTACTGCCATTACAGCGATCTGGATTATGATAGAAGCTCTCACCCAGAGCTCCCTTTTATAAGAGAGCTTACCCTAGAAATCATTCTGCATTTCCGATGTGAGATTCTGGTTCTCCATTTCCTGTGGAGAACATTCTGAATTTCCGATGTGGGATTCTGTTTCAAGTACGTGACTTTGAATGACTATAAAATATAAACTATACGACCAATATAAGTGAAACATAAAACATTAATTAAACATATAAAAAATAGTTGAAAACAAAAATAATTTCATAAAAAATGATGATAAAAATAATTTATAATCTTTGAAAACCACATACTTGAAACTTAAAAAGTTTCAAGTACCTAACTTTAGAAGCCTATAAAATATAAAATACAAGACCAATGTAAATGAAACTTAATACATGGATTAAACATATAACAAATTGTTGAAAATAAAAAGAATTTCGTAAAAAATGTTGATGAAAAATAATTTATAAGTTTTCAAAGATACCTACATGAAACATAAAAATGTTTCAAGCACGTGACTTTGAAAGCCAATAAAATATAAACTATAAGACCGATATAAATGAAACTTAAAACATGGATTAAACATATAACAAATAGTTGAAAATAAAAAGAATTTTGTAAAAAATGTTCATGGAAAATAATTTATAAGCTTTCTAAACAACCTACTTGAAACTTAAAAATGATTCAAGTATGTGGCTTTGAAATACTATAAACTATAAACTATAAGACCGATATAATTTAAAGTTAAAACATGGATTAAACACATAATAAATTATTAAATTATTAAATTAATATTATTAAAAATTAATTAGTTAATTAGTAATTATTAATAATTAATTATATAATAATTAACCAATTAATTAGTAATATAATTATTCAGTATATAATTGTTAATTAGTTAATTAGTGATATAATTATAAATTATATTTATTCATTATAATTAATAATTAGTAATTATTAAAAATTATTATATGATAATTAATTAGTTAATTGGTAATATGATTATTAATTATATAATAGTTAATTAGTTAATTAGTTAATTAGTAATATAATTATAAATTATCATTATTCATTATAATTATTAATTATAATTATTCATTATAATTACTAATTACTAATTATTAATTATTAATTAATAATTAAAAATATAATTATTAATTAAATAATTATTATTTGTATAATAATTAGTTACTTAATTAGTAATTATTAATAATTAATTATATAATAATTAATTATATAATAATTAATTAGTTAAATAGTAATATAATTAGTTAATTAGTAATATAATTATTAACTATTTAATAATTAATTAATTACTAAGTAATATAATTATTAATTATATAATAATTAATTATTTAATTAGTAATAGAATTATTAATTATATAATTTGTAATTAGGTAATTAGTAATTATTAATCATTAATTATATAGTAACTAATTAGTTAATTAGTAGTATAATTATTAATTATATAATAGTTAATTAGTTAATTTTTTGAGAAAGATAAAGCCGAGACCCTTTTTATAATTAGTTAATTAGTAATATAATTATAAATTATAATTATTTTTTATAATTATGAATTGGTATTTATTAAAAATTATTATATAATAATTAATTAGTTAATTGGTAATAAAATTATTAATTATATAATAGTTAATTAGTTAATTAGTAATATAATTATTCAGTATAATTATTAATTAGTAATTATTAAAAATTATTATATAATAATTAATTAGTTAATTAGTAATATAATTATTCTTTATAATTATTCATTATAATTATTCATTATAATTATTAATTATTAATTATTAATTACTAATATAATTATTAGTTATATAACTATTAATTATATAATAATTAGTTAGTTAATTAGTAATTATTAATAATTAATTATATAATAATTAACTAGTTAATTAATAATATAATTAGTTATTTAGTAATATAATTAGTCAATTATTAATATAATTAGTTAATTAGTAATATAATTATTAAATATTTAATAATTAATTAGCTGCTTAGTAATATAATTATTAATTATATAATAATTAATTAGTTAATTAGTAATATAATTATTAATTATATAATTTATAATTAGTTAATTAGTAATTATTAATCATTAATTATATAATAACTAATTAGTTAATTAGTAATATAATTATTAAATATATAATAGTTAATTAGTTAATTTTTTGAGAATGATAAAGGTGGAGCCCTTTTTATAATTAGTTAATTAGTAATATAATTATAAATTATAATTATTCATTATAATTATTAATTAGTATTTATTAAAAATTATTATATAATAATTAATTATTTAATTGGTAATATAATTATTAATTATATAATAGTTAAGTAGGTAATTGGTAATATAATTATTCATTATAATTAGTAATTAATAATTATTAAAAATTATTATATAATAATTAATTAGTTAATTAGTAATATAATTATTCATTATAATTATTCATTATAATTATTCATTATAACTATTAATTATTAATTATTAATTATTTAATTAATAATATAATTATCAATTATATAACTATTAATTATATAATAATTAGTTAGTTAATTAGTAATTAGTAATAATTAATTATATTATAATTAATTAGTTAATTAGTAATATAATTAGTTAATATGTAATATAATTATTAATTATTTAATAATTAATTAGTTACTTAGTAATATAATTATTAATTATATAAAAATTAATTAGTTAATTAGTTATATAATTATTAATTACATAATTTGTAGTCAGTTAATCAGTAATTATCAATCATTAATTATATAATAATTAATTAGTTAATTAGTAATATAATTATTAAATATATAATAGCTAATCAGTTATTTTTTTGAGAAAGAAAGAGCCGAGGCACTTTTTATAATTACTTAATTAGTAATATAATTATAAATTATAATTATTCATTATAATTATTAATTAGTATTTATAAAAAATTTTTATATAATAATTAATTATTTAATTGGTAATATAATTATTAATTATATAATAGTAAATTAGTTATAAATTATAATTTTTCATTATAATTATTAAATTGTAATTATTAAAAATATTTATATTACTAATTAATTGGTTAATTATTATATAATTAATTATTAATAATTATTAATTAACTAATTAAATATTATATAATTAATTTTTAATAATATTAATTTATTAATTTAATAATTTATTATATGTTTAATCCATGTTTTAAATTTAAATTATATCGGTCTTATAGTTTATATTTTATAGTATTTCAAAGCCACATACTTGAATCATTTTTAAGTTTCAAGTAGGTGGTTTTGAAAGCTTATAAATTATTTTTCATGAACATTTTTTATGAAATTATTTTTATTTTCAACTATTTGTTATATGTTTAATCCATGTTTTAAGTTTCATTTATATCGGTCTTATAGTTTATATTTTATAGGCTTTCAAAGTCACGTGCTAGAAACATTTTTAAGTTTCATGTAGGTGTCTTTGAAAACTTATAAATTATTTTTCATCAACATTTTTTACAAAATTATTTTTATTTTAAACAATTTGTTATTTGTTTAATCCATGTATTAAGTTTCATTTATATTGGTCTTGTAGTTTATATTTTATAGGCTTCTAAAGTCACGTACTTGAAACTTTTTAAGTTTCAAGTATGTGGTTTTGAAAGCTTATAAATTATTTTTTATCATCATTTGTTATGAAATTATTTTCATTTTCAACTATTTTTAATATGTTTAATCCATGTTTTAAGTTTCATTTATATTGGCATTGTAGTTTATATTTTATAGTCTTTCAAAATCACATACTTGAAACAGAATCTCACATCGGAAATGCAGAATGTTTCTATGTAGGAAATGGAGAACCAGAATCCCATATCGAAAGTGCATAATAATTTTCAGGGTAAGCTCTCTTATAAAAGGGAGCCCTGGGTGAGAGCTTCTGTCAGAATCGAGACTGTTGTAATGGCAGTACTGCTGGATTTTAAATAGCGGATAAATTCTGCTGATTTTTTTTATTTTTGTTTTGTTTTGTTTATATATATATATATATATATATAAACAAAACAAAACAAAAATAAAAATAAAAATTTTAAAAACAAAAAAGTAGTATATTTTTTTTATTTTAGTAGAAAGTCAGAAACGACGTTGCCACCTTTCCACTTAACCCGAAAGGCGGCATCGCCGATGCCACCTTTGTAGCATATTTTTTTAAATTTTTTTAACCTAAACTGCTTTCCAGATTTTTTTGAAAAAAATGCATTTAAAAAAATATGAGTTTAAGAGGGGGAGAGTCCAAAAAAAAGAAACCCTAGACAAGAAAGGAAAAAATATTAATCACTTAATAATAATAATAATAGTGACAACAATAATGATAATGCTATAAAAATAAAAGAATTCTTAATGATAGTTTTAATTAACATCAATTTTAATTAAAATATTTATAATAACAATAATAATAATCTACAATAATAACACTAATAATTATAACAATAATAATAACATAAATATAAAATTATTTATTATACTTGTTTCATTCTCAATAATAATAACATTAATAAAAATTTTAATAGTAACAATAATAATAATATTAATACTAAAATTCTCAATAATAATAATAAAAATTTATTTAATAATAATATTATTATCCACAAAATAATACTATCATTATTACAACTAAATTATTTATTTAACTCAATTTTATTTTTGTTCAACTCATTCACTTTATTTTATTTGATTGATTTAAATACCGAAATCGCGCGGTCTGTGCACAGATCAAGCGACCGTACATGGACCATGCGATAGATTTTGTTTGATCCAGAAGCAACCGCACAATACTCCGGCTGACCGCACGGCTTCCGCCACCCGTGTGGTGCCTGCACACCAGCTTAAATAATAAAAATATTAATTAAATAATTAATTATGACATAATGATAAAAATAATAAAGATGCTTGTTTCATTTTTAATAATAATTATGATAATAATGATTTTGATGATAATAATGATAATAAAAAATTAATAATATAATTATTAATATTAATAATGATAATAATAATAATAATCTCATTGATAATACTATCAATACCTTTAGTTCTATTTTACGTTTTCTTATCTTATTTCAACACTCATTTTAACTTCATTTTATTATTTATTTAACTTTTTAATTCATCCTGTATACTGGGCAGGCCGCGCGGTGACCAAGGCATAGATGCACAATCTCCCAATAATGCTCTTCCTATGCGCCAGATGCCGCCAAACCCAAAACACACATTTTCTCTCTCTCAACTAAACACAAAAATTTAAACAGGGACTCATCTGAACCCCGACCCAAGCTGAATCCAAGTCAAAATCAAAACCCGAGTATGAAATATGAAAGTGGAGATGGATTTAGGTGATGATATTAAGAAAATAACATCTCAGTATATTGAGGATATTAGAGTTAGTATGTCATTATGGTTGAATAATATTTAAAGGAAGTGGAATAAGAAATAAAATAGAAAACTTAAATAAAAATGTTACCTTTCCTTCAGACGACCACCTTTGATTAACACCTTAACACTCCTAAGGAGAGTGTTCTACCTAAAATATAGTCTATAGATTGCAGAGAGGTATTCTAGGAAGGGGTTTGGACAAATCTTATCTGAACCAAATGGGGTTTTAAGTGTAAGGAATAGAGATGAATGAGTGCCCTTTTATAGGATAGGGGAGAGGAACTCTTGGAATTATTAAAAGTATTAAATTAATATAAATTCATTTTTTTCAAATGGATCCAAACTAAATTATTTATAAGATATGATGATTTTGGATCTAAATACCTTCATCCAATTAAAATTATACAAGTTTTGATAAATTTTTAATCCTTATTTTTTTAACCCTTATTAATTCTTATTGTGACATTATGTAATTTACAATTTAAGAGTAAATATAATTACTATAAAATGCCAAATGACTAAAAATGAGTCATTAATGACATTTTTAGACTTAACCCAACCAGTTTTAAAAATTTTATATTTTTGTAAATTTTATATCATTTAATAAAATATTATTTATTTTAAAATCTCATAATTTTCAATTTTGACACTATTCAAAAATTAACTTTTGAAAAATATCATAACAACTTGATTCCTTTGAAAAAACTAACTTAACTCATCCCTAACATGTAAAAGTCATCCATAAAATTCATGGATGACATCAAATATTTTAAATTATATTTATTTTAATACTATTAATATCATTTATTTGATTCTTCATCTAATAAATCAATCAATGCATCATCATTGTGTCACAATTAAATTTAATTATTTAAGATATAAAAATTATAAATAAATTATAATTATGTAGATAAAAATTTTATCTTTAGAATGAATATTTACAGTCGAATTTATCTTCTATATAACCCTATATTAAAATTTTTTTACTTATTAAAAAAAATACGAGTATGGCATTTGTAACTTATTTTTTTTAAAAATATAATAAATGTCATATTCTTACCCAAGTGGATTAAAAATATTATAATTTCATCCTAAGGTTGATTTTAGTCAAAACTCACTCCTCCAATGAAATTAGGACAAGTGTTAGGGTAATTTTATAATATTATAATATTATTTTTACCCTTAACCGTGGTAAATAAAATACTAAAGTTACTATTAACAAAAAATTAAGTTGATCATATTATACCAATATTTTCATACCAATTACAATCGTGTAAGTCCATTTTTTAAAATTTAATTAAAAAAAGTTATTAAATTAAGTTAAAATTAATCCTCTTGATGGATTGAGGAAACAAGTTTTTAAAGTAAAATGTTCAAAAGTTCACAAAGTATTTATATCTAATTTCAATATGAAATTGATTAAAATGAAATAAATTGGATTAAATGGTAAAAAATTAATCTAATTATACTTTAAAACAAATTAAAAGGATAATATAAATATATAAATAAATTAGATAAAAAGTAGTTTTGAATTAAAATGCAGTGTTTTTCACTATTTATTAAAATATAAAATTTATAAAAAAAATACCAAAACTTTAACCAAAGAAATTTTTTATGTTCTTATTAAAAATAGTAAGTTTATTTTGTCAAATTGAATTTATAATAGTGACAAAAAATATATTTAAACCAAGTGCGCCATCAAAAGGTGGTAAAACTGTGATTTTTGGGAAATACTTCTTTTATGTGTAAAATTGGTTTTGTTCTTATATAATGTCTAGAAAAAATATAAAATGAATGTTAAAAATTATAATTAATATATTATAAATATATTTCATTAATATAATCTAATAAGAGTGATTTTTTTATTTATTAGTATAAAATACCCTTGTGCATATTTAAATAGTTTTTCAAAAAAACATTTCCTTCTAATTTTAAAAGGTTTTTACATTCATTTATAATTAATTTTTAATCAAATAATTAATTATATATCCATTTTAAACCATATTTTTATAATTCCATTACAATTTTTCATTCCTGTCATTCTAATGGCTAGGTTTTAATGGTAACATTTAAATATTAGTTGTTAGCTTAAGCTCGATGTGGAGTATCATGTATGCTATTGAGCACAGTGTATCCTTTTAAAAAATTAGGATGTTACATTCTCCACCATTTATAAATTGGGTTCTCATAATTTGAACTAAGGATTGAAAACTAAGGTTCAACTTTTCAAAATACCTTTATTGAAATACCACATCAGAAGAAGGGTCAATAAAACTTCCACTTAAAAATAAAGAAAGGGAAGTACTATGGTCACATGAGATAGGACATACTAGGGTTCAATGTAGGAAAACATGAATATGGAATAAAAAAACTAACTATCATGTTTTGATGGAGAGTGATAGAGAACATGGTCAGGATAAAGTTAACAATCACAAAACCATAAATTTGTGACGGGTTAAACGGTCTTTGATTTTATATTAGGAAAAGTAAATGGAAAACATTTTTGTTTTAAGATCATTTTCATAGAGTTGAGGAATTATATTACTACTTGGACTAAGAATAGAAGGAAATATACACAATTGAAAAAGTAGTATTTCATCCTTTAATAGAACGATTTAACTTCAGTGGTTATCTTATACCTCTCATTTGTATCCCAACCCATAATTACCTCACATATTAATTCATGAAGTCTTTTATATATTGAAAATTTTCATTTCATCTCCCTATGACTTAAAACTATTTCAAAAAGAAAGAACTTCGTACCTTGATCATGGTGTCCACTTGGTTTCATCATCATTTTGTTCATATAGATAAAAGGTTCAAGCATTGCAACAATGATTTAGATATTCTTCAAAATCACTTGCTCCATTTATACAAATAAACCTTGTATAACTTAGGTCATATGGGTGTTCATATAGAAATTGTTTTGGAAAATAATCTTTTATAACACATATTTTTAAAACATTAGATAAGACTTGATTTTTATAAAACATTCAGACAAAATTTGATTTGAAACTTTTAATCAAAGTTCCTTTTAAAATACCTTAAGTATGTGGTCTAAGAATATAAGTTAAAAGAAAATATAAATATGTTGCACAAGGGTCTCCTTCTTCAGAAGCTTTATCAAAATCATAACATGCTTCAAAATCTTGTGATAAGGTAAAATATCTGAAAATGAATTGATAATATTTAACTTTTTAAAAAATATGAGAATATTGAGAAAATAGTATTTTATTGAAAAGAAACCATGATTCATGATGGTATCGAGGTATAGAGTAGGTGTTTGATATCTCATAAAACTATTTGTAATAGAGTTGTATGTTATAAAATGTTTCAGAATCATTAGGACATGACTTTGCAATGATTATTGCAAGCATGTAATTAGGAAGAGATAGGAATGCTATTTTAGATCCTCTTCCTTCCATTTGTAACTGAATTTCCTTGATTTGAATTTTTTTTTATAGAACTAGGATTTAACTAAAAGAATATTAATAAAAACTTAACGTATGTTTAACCAAAATCCATAATCCCTAAATTTGTATAAACTGACCTTTGGTTTACAATGCAGTCACTTCTACTCAATATCCATTCTTCTCGCAAAAAAGAAAACTTTTAAAATGAAACATGGTTTATTTTCATGTTCAATAATCCCAAATTTTCACTTGATCCCATCCTTGTCTATATTCTCCCTTATATTCCATGAAAAACATTTTAAAACTTGGGATGGGAACACAAAACTCAGTAAGGGACATAAAAGAAGGAATGAAACCGTCAGTCCATGAATACTTTAAAATCATGATTTTTTTTCACAAAGTTATAATTTTCACCCTTAAAACACAAACACTTTATATTAAATCATGAAATAATAAGATTCCTATAAAACTCCATATAAATAATAAATCATAAAGGTAACTTGTGGAATCCATATCATTCTTACATTATAGCTTTCATGACTACATAGGGAGTAACCTTCATGGTTACATTTGGAATACCCATCGTGGTATATTCCCTAAACCTCTTAGGAGAAACCCTACCATTTAAATCCGTCTCATTAAAAAATGAATTAGAGAGCTATAACAGGATCACCCTCCCTCATTTTATCATGGAACCACCAATACTTATAAAAAATTCCCAATAATCATAACACATAAAATAAGCATAAAGGAAAAGAATAAAATTTTCACTTTGAAATCACAAGATATTTAAAAAATAATTTTTTTATAAAAACCATTTTCAATACAAAAATACCTAAAAAAGGGAATAAGGGATTTATTTTCCTTTTAAAAACATTAAGTCTTATAGAGAAAGTGAAATATCAAATAAAAGTTACGGTAGAAGAGAATTCATTGTCGTTGTATACGTTAAAAAAAAATTCATTTTGTAATTTTTGTAAAGAAAGTAAAACACTTCATATAAAAATATTTATTTTTAAAACTTTTGAATGAAATTAAAAGTTAAATGGGTTGGTTATACACCTTATAAAATAAGGTGGTGTATAACATCAAAATATGCCTCAATAAAAGGAGATTGAGACGATGTCCCTTACTTCAAGCCTGGCTCGTCTCGTACATTATTTATCTTCATAAATAATAAAATTAGGTTAATTTATACTTTCTTGAGTACCTTTTTCAAATTTATTATTCCCTTTATACCACTTATTATAATGTTATGACAATTACTTAATTATTTTAAATCACATGAGATGTTTTGTCAATATTTGGTACTTGATTTCAAAATGACTTTGGTATGGTGTCAATAGTCAAAGTGGTCATGATTACATAATATCCAGAATAATATTAATGACATAATAATAACTTTTATACATAAATTATACTTTTAAATCAAACCATTTATGTATGGTTATAAAAAATGAATAACATTATAATCATGGAGATGGTAGACCGTACGTACGCATGAGTAACGTTTCCATTTTTCATTGATCATTATGAAAAGAAGGTAATTATTATTTTATATTTACATAATTATTATAATATCATAAATATAATAGTAATTTTTTATATATACTTATATATATATCATTCTTGTGATGTGATAAAGAAAAACGAATCACATCGCTTCGTGGTGGTGATAGTTCACACGTACGCACGAACAACATTATCATTTTCATGTGCATAGAAAGTAAGAACATAATTGATATATTATTATATTATAATGATAAATATGTCATTAATATCACATATAAACATTAATTGAATCATTATAACCATTCTTGAGATATGGTTAGGGGAAAAAAATTATATCGGTTCGTGGAGGTGATAGTTCACTTGTAGGCACATACGATTAATTGTTTTTCCTATTTGATGGAAGTGGAGATGTATTTAGGTATTGATATTAACATAATAAAATCTAATTATATTTAGGATACTTGAGTTATTATTTCATCATGGATGAAGAATATTTTAAGTAAGTGGAATAAGAAATAAAATAAAACACTTAAATAAAAACATTACCTTTCCTTCGGATGATCACCTTTGATTAACACCTTAACACCCCTAAGAAGGGTTTTATGCCTAAAATAAGGCCTATATAATGTGACGAGGTATTATATGAAGGGTATTGGGTAGATCTTGTCCAAAAAATGGGGTTTTAAGTGTATATAATAGAGATGAGTGGGTGCCCTTTTATAGGAGGGGGGTACTCTTGGAATTATTAAAAGTATTAAATTAATATAAATTCATTTTCAATTCCAAATGGATCCAAAATAAATAATTTATAATATAGGATTATTCTGGGTCTAAATAACTTCATCCAATTAAAATTATATAAGTTTCATATTTTTTTAATCCTTATCTTTTTGTTTTAACCCTTATTAATTCTTACCATGACATTATGTAATTTACAATTTGAGAGTAAATATAATTACTATAAATTTTCAAATGAAAAAAATGATTCATTAATGAAATTTTTAGAATTATCACAATAATTTCTCTGAATTATATATATATTTTTTAATTTTATATCATTTAATAAAATATTATTTATTTTAAAATCTCATAAATGTCAATTTTGTCACTATTCAAAAATTGACTTTTTAAAAATATCATAGCAGCGCGATTCCTTCAAAAAAAGTACTTTAAATCATCCCTAAAATGTTAAATACATCCATAAAATTCTTGGATGACATAAAATATTTCAAATTATATTTATTTTAATATTATTAATATCATTTATTTGATCTTTTCTTTAATAAATCAATTACTGCATCATCATTATGTCACAATTAAATTTAATTATTTAATGTCTAAAAATATAAATAAATTATCATGATGTAGATATTTTTTTTATTTTAAGTTAATATTTATAGTCTAATTCATCGTCTATATAAATTGATATTAAAAATGATTTACTTATTAAAAAATATGAGTGACATTTTTAACTTATCTTTAAATAAAATATAATAAATATCATATTCCTACCCAAGGGGCTTAAAAATGTTATAATTTCGGTCTAAGGTTTATTTTAGCCTAAAACCACTCATACAATTAAATTAGGACAAGTTTTGGGCTAATTTTATAATATTATAATATTATTTTTATCCTTAAATACCTAATTTACCCTTAACCGTGGTAAATAAAATACAAAAGTTACTATTCACCAAAAATTAAGTTGATTATATTAGACCAAAATTTTCATACCGATTTTTAAAATTCAATTAACATAAGTGGATAAATTAAGTTAAAATTAATGTCATTGACGGATCAATGAAACACGTTTTTAAAATAAAAATGTTCAAAAGTTCACAAAGTTTTTATATCCAATTTCAATGTGAAATTGATTCTAATAACCTAAATTGGATTAAATGGTAAAAATTTAATCTAATTATAATTTAAAACCAATTAAAAATATAATATAAATATATAAATAAATGAGACAAAAAAGTAGTTTTGAATTAACATGCAATATTTTTCACTATTCATTAAAATATGAAATTTATCAGAAAAATACCAAAAATTTAAACAAAGTAAAATTTTATTTTATGCTTTCAAATAATAATACTATTTTTCAAATATAATTTATAATAGTGACAAAAACGAGATTTAAAACCATTGCTCCATCAAAAGGCGACAAAACTGCCATTTTTGAGAAATACATCTTTTATATGTAAAATTGGATTTGTTCTTATATAATGTCTAGAAAACACATGAAAAAAAATTTAAACATTAGAATTAATATGTTATATATACATATATATTATTAATATGTCATCCCACTTTTTTACTACATAAATTTTCATTACATTTTACAAACAGAGGATCTTTAAAGTCTAGTGTCTTGAAAATTAGGAACAATAAAACATGAAAAATTAAAATAATATTTTAAATACACTTGAAAATCTTCTTGAAAAGTCCATCCTATGTAAAATTACTACATCTTATAACTTGGAGACATACATCAAAGGAAAGGGTGAACTGAAGGCCTAGTAAGGAAAGTAAGAGAATCAGTTTACTTGTAATATCAATAAGAACTTGATGAAAACCATAAGACATGAGAAATGGAAAAAGAGGAATATAATAGAAAAAAGAACATGAATCATAACTTGAATATGTGGATATAACATTTCATTTATACAATTATGAACATATCACCAAGGTTCATCCCCAAGGTGTTATAAAAAAAATTATCAAGATTATTCACCAAGGTATCGTGAATCTTGTCATCTCTAGAGATTAAATTATTTACCCAATGAATTGGAGAGATATCAGGACACACCCTTAACATGTATTTATTTTCATGTAATTCACATATATCATAACCAAAAATTTCATAAATAACCCATAGAGAGTAAAAGTAATGGGTTTTACTTTAAAATCGAGACGTTTTAAAAGTGCTTAAAAATAAGATCATTATGTCATTTATAACCCATGGAAAGGAAGTGAGGGTTATATGTATGCCAATTATCGAATAAAATAGATAAATTTTATGTCTTTATGAATACCCCTAGAAACTAAATAGTTCAGGGTATTCACATAAATAAAATAAGAGAATTTATTGAGAGAAAGAGTGAGAAATTTTGAGATGAAATTTCTGCAGCATAACGACTATATAACATGGTTTTAGAAAACATTAAAAAGAGAGAGTAAAAGGGTATCCCATCCATAAATGAATCATTTTACAGTAGAGGTACATAATAAAATTTAAATAATATCATGGTGTGGATATTTGAATGACATACCACATGAAAAAGAAACTTGAAAGAAAAGAGAAAATGCGATTTCTTTTACGAAAATTCAGCAGCCTAATGACGTCACTTAAAAATTCATAAAATCAATTGATGAGAGTGGAGAGGGACTCTAATAATTTGGAAATGAAATGGATAGTAATAAGTATATAATAACATACCCCAAAATAATAAAATATAAACTAGAAGACATAACAAAAGGAAGTCATGACTTAAAAGAGGAGGGTGAAAGGTTCCCTTACCTTGAAGAGTTACTTTGAAAGCTCGAAGGTTGGGACCTTGGGGACTTGAGGGCACCTTTGGAGGAATCCTTGGGAGGTAAAAAAACCATATATTTGTTGAGGATGAATTTTTAATGAAATTAATGAGGGAATGACTTGGTATTTATAGGAAAAGTGAGGGAATATTTAATTAATTTCCAAGGGACGCCTCATCGGTGGTATTTGCAAAACCATGGGCTTGCCCATGGTATTTGCCCATGGTATTGGCCACTTGGGACACCTCAAAATATATTTTACTATTCACAAGTCGAACAGAATTATTACATCATTATTACATCATTAATGATGTCATTAATCACACAGAAACTCAAAAGTGTATTTTTACTATTCACCAAAAAACAGAACTTTTTATAAAAAATCTCATAAATTAATCATGACCTAATATCAAAATTATGAATTAAAAAATGAATTCCATTATATGAAAATAATTTTCTAAATATTTTTAATTTAATTTTTAAATAAAATCATTATTTATTCCAAATAAACAACATTAAATATATAACTCATTTTGTAACACCTTAAAAAAGTAATCAAGGTCCCATAAAATTATCGTATAACCATAAGACAATAAAGTAAAAATTTATGATTAAATTTTATTAAAATACATTTCAATTTTAAATTATTAAATTAATTATAAAATTGTAAATAAAATATTTATGACATGCAAAAAATACCAAAACTTATACTATGATCGTTTTTTCACTTTTAAGATGTATAAATTGTATTTATACATTCATGGGTGAAGTTTCTATTTTTTGGCCAATTTACTATTCATTACTATTCATAAGGTTATATTACTATTCATAATTTAATATTCACTAAAAATTAAGTTGATCTTATTAGACTCTAAATTTCTTACTGGTCACAATTGTAGAAGACCATTTTTTGAAAATCATTTTACATTATTAATTATTTAAAGTTTACATAAATATTTTAAAATACCCTTTTTTCCAAAATTCATTAGTAATATGGAACTATAAATTCATCCTACATTTATCCGGATATTTGAAATTCGCCAACTTTTCCATAATAAGAAATAAAAAATTTATTTATACAAAAGGTTTACACAAGTAACTAAGGTCGCGTTACATAACCCCTTATAACAGCTGCATAGGACCTAAGTGTAAGGTGTGCTATGGTGATAGAATCTTGGGGCAGCTCAGACAACATTGCCCGAGTGGTGATTTCTCTCAGCTTGAACTTCTCCCTTTGGCAATTCCATTCAATATTCACATATTAAAATTAGACTTGGGCTTTGTCTAGAGAAAAGCCCAGTGATGCTACCTTCTTCCCAAGCTCCAACATATGGGTTTTGTATGACCCAAGTCTACTGGATGAGGCCATCAAATCCTCTTTCTATATTAATTAACCATGATTACTTGTATTTATAAACAATAATCGTAACATTAAGAGTTTAGTTTCCAACAATCATATTGATCAATGGTCATATTGACCAACGGTCATATAATAGCCAAAACCCAATAATATCAATTTAATTATACCCACTTCATTAATTAAAGGATATAGTTTTGTTGAGTATAAAATAAAATAACACACAAAAGTAGGAAACAAAATTTATTCAAAAGTTTGGGTCGTTACATTCTTCCCCCCTTAAGAAATTTCATCCCCAAAATTTTATCTCATACCCTCAAAAGGGAAAAGGTGTGGGTACTTCTGTATCATAGACTCATTTGGTTCCCACGTGGCTTCTTCAGATTTTTGGTTCCTCCACAACACCTTAACAAGGTTGGTAATCATGTTACGCAGAATCTTGTCTCTGCGATCCAAGATCTCCACTAGCTCCTCCTTATAAGCGTGGTCATGTTCCAATTGTACCATCTCTAGATTTAGTACATGTGAAGGGTCAGTTATGTACTTCCTCAAGAGGGATAAGTGGAAGACATCATGAAATTTTGCTAGATTTAGAAGAAGTACAAGCCAATAGGCCACTGCTCCTATGAAATCAAGGATTTCATAGGGACCAATGTACTTAGGGCTGGACTTCCCTTTCTTCCCAAACCTCATTACTCTCTTCCAAGGTAAAATTAGAAGAAAGAATTTGTCACTAGAATCAAAATCCAAGCCCCTTCAACAGTTGTCGGCATAGCTCTTTGCCGAATCTAAGTAGCCTTAATGTGTTGTTGGATGACATGAAATTTTTCTGTCATCTCTTACACAAGAACAGGCCCAAGAAGCTTTCTCTCACTAGATTCATGACAAAAAGTAGGAGTTCTACATTGCTTACTATATAGATATTCATAGGGTTCCATTTGAATATTCGAGTGGAAGTTGTTGTTGTAAGATAACTCAACTAAAGGGAGATGTTGATCCCATCCACCTTTAAATTCCATTGAGCATGTTATCATCATATCCTCGAGTGTTTGAATAGTCCTTTCAGATTGGACATCAGTTTGGGGGTGATATACCATACTAAAATTCAATTTAGTGCTCAGAGAATATTGAAGACTGCTCCAGAATTTTGATGTGAACCTTGGATCCCGATCAGATATGATAGAAAGTGGAACTCCATGTAGCCTTAACACTTCCTTCATGTAAATCCTGGAAAGTTTTTCAAGAGATAAATCTTCCCAAATGGAGATAAAATGGGAAGTCTTGGTGAGATATTCCACAATAACCCATATCACATTATTTCCATTGGAAGTTCTTGGGAGTCCAGTAACAAAGTCCATAGTGATATTGTCCCACTTCCATGCTAGTATGGGTAGTGGTTTCAATACCCATTTAGGAAGTTTTCGCTCTGCCTTCACTTGCTAACATACTAGACACCTTGAAGTGTAGTAAGCAATCCCCCTTTTCATATTATCCCACCAATAATGATCACAAAGGTCCCTATACATTTTTGTGCTTCCAGTATGTATATAGAAAGTAGATCTATGAGCTTCATCCATCAGCTCCTTTATTTCTAGAATAGATGGAACACATAGTCTTGTACAAAATTTTAGTACACCTTCTTGATCAATATTTAACTTAGGAAACTTCCCATCCTTCATAGCCTCAGACTTCTTCTATAACAAAGGATCCTCTTTATGAGCTTTCTTGATCTTCTCCAGTAATGACGGTTGAAAAATCATTTGGGATAGGGTTGATGATGTACCTTCCCTTATAATTCCCATGTTCATCTTCACTAGGTCATTGATCAAAGGATCTCTTTGAATGCTCATAAAAGAAATAACAACTGGTTTTTTCCTTCTTAATGCATCAACAACTTTGTTTTCTCTTCCAGGATGATAATGAATTGAAGAATCATAGTCTTTAAGAAGTTCCAACCATCTCCTTTGTCTCATGTTCAATTCCTTCTATGTGAAAATATACTTCAAACTTTGATGGTTTGTGTATATATCACATTTCTCTCTATAAAGATAGTTCCTCCATATCTTTAGAGCAAAAATGACCGCAGCCAGATCTAGATCATGCTTAGGATAGTTCATCTCACGAGTCTTCAACTGTCGAGATGCATAAGAAATGACCTTTTCATTTTGTATGAGGACGCACCCAATCACTTTCAGAGACACATCTCTAAAAATAATGAATCCTTCTCCACTTTAGGTCAAAGTTAACATGGGTGTAGTGACCAATATCTTCTTCAGCTCTGGGAAACTTTCCTCACACTCTTTTTTCCATATGAACTTGACCCCTTTTCGAGTTAACTTGGTTAATGGATTAGAAAGTCTTGAAAAGTTTTTCAAAAACATCCTATAATATGCTGCTAATCCAAGGAAACTATGAATCTTAGTTATTATTGTAGGTTGAGGCCACTCCTATACAACCTTTTTCTTTTCAGGGTCAACTGTGATTCCTTCATTAGTAACAATGTGCCCCAAGAAAGAAACTTGTCGTAACTAGAATTCACATTTTCCAAACATTCAAAAAAGCCCCTTCTTCCGTAGAGTTTTCAAAATAACCCTTATATGATCTTCATGATCCTCACGACTTTTGGAATATATCAGAATATCATCAATAAAAACTACCACACAGTTATCAAGGTAGTCCTTAAAGACTCTATTCATAAAATCCATAAAAATAGAAGGTGCATTAGTTAGTCCTAAGGGCATAACAAACAACTCATAATGCCCATATCTTGATCGGAAGGCAGTTTTCGTAATATCTTCTTTCTTCATCCTCAATTGATGATGACCAGATCGAAGATCAATTTTAGATAATAATTGTGCCCCACAAAGTTGGTCAAATAAGACATCAATTATTGGAAGAGGGTATTTGTTCTTTACTGTGATCCCATTCAGTTCTCTATAATTAATACATAACTGAATTGATCCATCCTTCTTCTTCACAAAGAGAATAGGTGCTCCCCAAGGAGAGACACTTGGTCAGATAAACCCCTTCTCCAAAGGATATTGGATTTGCTTCTTTAATTCCTTAAGCTCCACATTTTCCATCCTATATGGGGTCTTTGATATCGGATGATATCTAGGTACGAGTTCAATGGAGAACTCTTCCTCTCTTTCTGGGGGAGGTCTGGGTAACTCCTCAGGAAATACGTCAATGTATTCCTGGACGATGGGGACATTTTCTATCCTTATACTCTCATCTACTTCTTCTTCACCAATAAACTCCATAAAGAAGGATATAAGAGGTTCTTCTAGACAAAGATCAGGTTGAGATATATCTCCTTGGAAGATAACCATAGGTTTTCCATTCAAGACTACTGAGATTTCCTTGCTTCTACATTTGATCTTAGCATTATAATTTGAGAGCCAGTCTATCCCTAGTATAATGTTGAATTCCAGCGTGGGAATGACTACTAGGTTTGCGATAATATTGTGCTCACTAAAGTAAATAATAGAGTTTCTAAACACTGATGATGCTTGGATAATCCCACCAAAAGTCTTGACTGATAACTCTGCCTTTAGAAAATCAGGGGTTGATTCTAAATTCTTTGCAAATTTGGAGGAAATAAAGGAATGTGTAGAACCAGAATCAAACAAAGTACTTGCTAGCTTTGAGAGAACAACAAGAGTAACCACCACCACATCATTTGGCACTTCAACTTCAGCCGTAGTGATTGAAAAATTATGACCTTGCTCCCTTATCCTATGCTAAGGCTGATGGTGATTCCCCTCCATTTCCCTCGGACTTGGACAGTGATTGGAAAAGTTCCTAAGTTTCCCACACTTACAACATTGGACATCTGGTAGGTCCTGCACCATCTTCCCCTTGTCGTTAGTGTTAGGAAGTTGAGGCTTCACCTCACTACGACAATTCCGCATGATATGGCCATCTCTTACACACCTGTTTCACTTCCCTCTCTCAAGCAAGCAGTTCGCCAAGTGCTTCTTCCCACATTTATTACACATGGGACGTTGCACTTTCTTTCCTCCTCTTCCCCGATCGAAGATCCTCCCTAATATTGGATCCATCTATCTCTTCTTTTAATTAGATTTATGAGACCATTGCATCTCAAAAATCTTCAGTTATACTTTCATCGCACTCCGAACGATCTCCTCATAGCTATCATAGTCTCAGTTGGATAGATTCTTCCACAGATGAGGTCTGAGTCCACCAAAGAATCTATCAAACTTACCATTTTGATCAATGAAAAACTAGAGGTGTAATGTGAAAGCCTTGTGAAGTTCATCTCGTAGCTTCCCACAGATTCATTCTCCTTCTACTTCATCTCGAGAAACTCCTTCTCCATTCTTGTTCTCATGGAATGAGGTAAATATTTACTGAAGAAGATCCCTATGAACTCTTCCCAATCCATTGCTTCAACCTCCACTCTTGGCCTCATGTTTTTAATCAGTTCCCACCACTGATTAGATTCTCTCTCTAAGTGATAGACAACAAGGGTGACCTTATCTTGCTCTAAACAATGGACCATAAAAAAGATATTCTTTATAGAGCTGATCCACTATTCATAAATCAATGGGTCGGTCGATCCACTGAAGGTTGGTGGTTGTTGATGCATAAAGGAATCAACAGAATGTTGTTCTCTTTGAAGTGAGATTGGTCTCTCAGCTTGATTCAATTTATTTCCCATAACTTGAGTCAGTTGGTTCATCATTTTCATGAAAGTTTTCATTCCATCTTCCATAGGAGGGCCATTAGCACATGGTCCATTGAGGTCACCATTTGAAAGATTCCTCATATTGCTCTCCATTTTCTAAAAGAATAAAACCTTAGTAAGAAACTTATTTGATTTATGAATCTTTTAACTATAAAGTATTTTATGTCTTAAAACTCCATTCTTTAAACAATTACATTTCTATATAAATACTTCATAGTGATTCATAAAAAGATTATGATTAAAAAAACATATCCCCCGGGAGTGTCATAACCATGAGTGCAGCAAGGCCCGTTGTCGTGTAACAAGATACCTCGGGTCTATCCTGAAACTCCTTGTTCGAGTTTTCACTCCTAGGTACACCTGTTCCAAAGTCGCATCTACCTGCTCATATCCAGACATGGATGTATTTTCTTGATAAACACTTACTCAATACTCACCAAAATACCAGGAAGTTTTCCTATATTTAAGATTTTATATAAGGTTCTTTCTACATTTTTCAAAACCTAATTTCCATAAATAACAAAACTATCCTTTGAAACCAATTATGGCATCCCGCATTTTTACTATATAACTTTTCATTACATTTTACAAATAGAGGATCTTTAAAGTCCAGTGTCTTGGAAATCAGGAATAATAAAACATGAAAAATTAAAAACATATTTTAAATCCCCTTGAAAAGATTCTTGAAAAGTTCATCCTATGTAAAATTATTTCATCTCATAACCTGGAGACATACATCAAAGGAAAGGGTGAGATGAAGGCCCAGTAAGGAAATTAAGGGAATCAGTTTACTTGTGATATCAATAAGAACTTGATGAAAACCATAAGACATGAGCAATGGAAAAAGAGGCATATCATAAAAAATATAACATGAATCATAACTTGAATATGTGGCTAAAACATTTCATTTATACATTCATGAACATATCACCAAGGTTCATCCCCATGGTGTCATAAAAAAAATTACCAAGGTTATTCACCAAGGTATCGTGAAACTTGTCATCTTTAGAGATTAAATTCTTTACCCAATGAATTGGAGTGCTATCAGGGTGCACCATTAATATGTATTTATTTTCATTTAATCCAAATATATCATAATCAAACAATTCATAAATAAACCATAGAGAGTAAAAGCAATGGGTTTCACTTCAAAATCACGACGTTTTAAAAGTGCTTAAAAATAAGATCATTATGTCATTTATAACCCATGGAAAGGGAGTGAGGGTTATATATATGTCAATTCTAGAGTCAAATAGATAAATTTTATTCCTTAATGAATACCCCTAGAAAAAAATAGGTATGAGTATTTACATAAATAAAATAAGAAAATTTATTGAGAGAAAGAGAGAGAAATTTTGAGACGAAATCTCTACAGCATAACGACTATATAACATAGTTTTAGAAAACATTAAAAAGAGAGAGGACAAGGGTATCCCATCCATGAATGAATCATTTTACAGTAGAGGGACAGAATAAAATTGAAATAAGACCATGGTGTGGATATTTTAATGACATACCACATGAAAAGGAAACTTGAAAGAAAAGAGAAAATGCAATTTCTTTTACAAAAATTCCGCAGCCTAACGACGTCACTTAAAAAATCAGAAAATCAATTGATGAGAGTGGAGAGGGTTTCTCATCATTTGGAAATAAAATGTACAGTAATAAGGATATATAATAACATACCCCAACAAAATAATATGGAAACTAGAAGACATAACATAAAAGAAGTCATGACTTAAAAGAGGAGGGTGAAAGGTTCCCTTACCTTGAAGAGTGACTTTGAAAGGTCGAAGGATGGGAACTTGGGGGATTGAGGGAGCCCTTGGGGGGACTCCTTTGGAGGTAAAAAGACCAGATATTTATTGAGGAGGATTTTTGAATGAAATTAATGAGGGAATGAGTTGGTATTTATAGGAAAAGTGAGGGAATATTTAATTAATTTCCAAGGGACAACTCATCGGTGGTATTTGAAAAACTATGGGTTTTACCATGGTATTTTCCAATGGTATTGACCACTTGGGAAACCTCATAACATATATTACTATTCACAAGTCGACCGGTATGATTACATCATTATTACATCATTAATGATGTCATTAATCACACAGAAACTCAAAAACTGTATTTTTACTATTCACCGAAAAACAAAACATTTTATAAAAAATCTCATAAATTCACCGTAACCTAATATTGAAGTTCTGAATTCAAAAATAAACTCAATTATATGAAAATAATTTTCTAAATATTTTTAATTTAATTTTTAAATAAAATCATTATTTATTCCAAATAAACAACTTTAAATCTATAACTCATTTTGTAACACCTTGAAAAAATAATCAAGGTCCCATAAAATTATCGTATAACCATAAGATAATAAAGTAACAATTTATGATTACATTTTATGAAAATTCATTTCCATTTTAAATTATTAAATTAATTATAAAATTTTAAATAAAATATCTATGACATACAAAAATACCAAAACTTATACTATGATCATTTTTTAACTTTTAAGATTTCTAAATTGTATTTATACATTCATGGGTGAAGTTTCTATTTTTTTGGACAATTTACTATTCATTACTATTCATAAGGGTATATTAATATTCATACTTTACTATTCCCTAAAAATTAATTTGATCTTATTAGACTCTAAATTTATTACTATTCAAAACTATAGAAGACCATTTTTTGAAAATCATTTTACATTATTAATTATTTAAAGTTTACATAAATATTTTAAAATACCCTTTTTTCCAAAATTCATTAGTAATATGTAACTATAAATTCATCCTACATTTATCCGGATATTTGAAATTCACAAACTTTTCAATAATAATAAATAACAATTTTATTTATACAAAAGGTTTACACAAGTAACTAAGGTCACGTTATATTTCCCCTTATAATACCTGCATAGGACCTAAGTTTAAGGTATGCTATGGTGATAAAATCTTGGGGAAGCTCGGACAACATTGCCTGAGTGATGATTTCTATCAGCTTGAAATTCTCCCTTAGGAGATTCCGTTCAAGCTTCACATGTTGAAGTTCGGCTTGGGCTTGGTCCAGAGCAAAGCCTAGTGATGCTGCCTCCTTCCCAAGCTCCAACATATGTGCTTCGTACGGCCCAAGTCTACTAGATGAGGCCATTAACTCCTCTTTATGTATTAATTAACCATGATCACTTGTATTTATAAACAATAATCGTAACATTAAGAGTTTAGTTTCCAATGGTCATATTTACCAATAGTCATATAACAGTCAAAACCCAATGATATCATTTTAATTATACTCACTTCATTAATTAAAGGATATAGTTTTTTTGAGTATAAAATAAAATAACACACAAAAGTAGGAAACAAAATTTATTCAAAAGTTCGGGTCGTTACAATTAATATAATCCAACAAGAGTGATTTTTTTATTTATTGGTATAAAATACCTTTGTGCATATTTAAATAGTTTTTCAGAAAAACATTTCCTTTTATTTTAAAAAGGGTTTTACATTCATTTATTATTAATTATTCACCAAATAATTAATTATATATACACATGTAAACCATATTTTCATAATTCAGTTAATACTTTTCATTATCATCTTTCTAACAGCTAGGTTTTAACGACAATATTTAAATATTATTTAGTTTTTCGCTTAACCTCGATGTGGCATATCATGTATGCTATTGAGCATAGTGTTTCCTTTTAAAAAACTCGGGATATTACATTTTTACTATCGTGACAAATGATATAAGGTATATATATGCAAGTTTCTTCATTTATAGTATGCGTGATTTCATTTATCTAGCATAGTCGATCTTATAATTTGAGTATCTTTAATGTTTCCACTGTATTTAATAAATGTTGTTGGATCCCATGAAACCCAAAAGTGGTATCGAAGCTTTATCATGCCTTTATATTCATTAAATCATACTGGGAATGAAGTTTTTGAAGTTTTACTACATGCATATTCCCTATCATAATATATGATTCAAAGTTATTTTTTGCTTAGTTGAGTGAAGACTTAAGATATGGGATATCATAGCTAGCGATTTAGTACAAATCCTACAGATTTGTATTATTTGTAACATACAACTTCAGAATATTGTATCCAATGATAACATTGTGTCATAGTTTCAAAATATATCATCATATCACCTTTTTGATATCAATCCACATTGTTAAATGTGATAAGGCTATCGTATGAGACGATAGGGCAGTCAATCATAAAATATGACCAACCTGTTAGTCATAAAATATGACCAGCCTATCATTCACATCCTATGACTCACTTTGAATCATTAAATACATTTAATGAATTAATTTTTTATTTAAATTAAATTATGAATTGAATTCTACAATTTATAAATTGTTTATAAATTATAATAAAATAAATTTTTAGATATTTTTCTAATTTATAATATTTTTATAAATTAATAAAATATAAAATGTTTATAATTAATATATTAAATGTTTATGAAACATTTATTAATAAATATTCCATGATATTAAGTGTTAATATTGAAATTCCTTTTACCAAATTACATGGCATGCCTTATGAATTAGAAATAAAGTGTTTATTTAGAAATCATAAAGGTAATTTACAAAGTGTTTATAAAATAAAAAAATAAGGCCAAAATATAAAAGTGTTTATATTTATTCTATGAAGTGTTCATAATACTTGATTTTAATTATTTAAATTTAGGGCCTTATTTGGGATATTATTTTTACCACATCATAAGAAGTCTTAATGATTGATTTGATCAAGGTTTAAATAATGTTAAGTATATGATATTTAGAATATATAAATAGTTTAAATTATAGAATTTGAAATATAAAAAGTTTATATTTGATTTAACATCATATATTTAAACTGAAATTACATATAATGAATAATATGAATGGGTAGGTATTATGAAATGAATTTTAAGTGTTCATATTCAAGATTATGGAATATCCATAATTAATATCCAAAATTATAAAGTATTTATGATTAAATTTTGTAACGCCCTAGAAATTACTTTATGTTATTAATAGAACTCTTATTTTATATTTAATTTTTTATTTTTATCACATAGAAATAATTTTACATTTCATAATAACTTTACACATTATTTATAACTATAACTAAGAACACTAAATGGATTATTTAATTATATAATCAAAATTATATTATTTTAGAAGACTATAAATATATTCTCTTAAAAACATGTTTTATGATAAATGTATATGTTTTAGATAAAATTAATTTTCATGAAATAATAGTGTAAAAACAATTTTAAATTATAATATATCTTAATGATGTCCTAAGTAATTTTTATAATGGCCAGAATGTTTATTTCTCAATGAAATCGCTAAATATCAATAAATAAGGATATTTATTTAAAAGTTAAAATTCTAATATTTAGATAATTTTTTTGATAAAATAAACTTCATTTTTGGACTCATCACATAAAAATTTTATTTGGTTTATTTTTTTTGAATTTTCTGATAAAGTTTAATTTTTGAAAAAAAAGTAAAAATTGTCACTTTACTATGTACTGCGATTTTATGACATCATTATTACATCATTATGACTAAAAATTTATGAAAAATTTTATTCAATACAGAAAACATTAAATAATTGTAAAAATTAATTTAAAAATATTAATTTTAAAATAAAAATTTATACTTTATCTTTTTGAACAAAAAATTTGATTTTTGAACCAAAAATTGGATTTTTGAAATACAAGTTATTTTTGTTTTTTGTGCATTAATTGAGTTGTTTAGGATGTATATTTCAGTTCAGACATGAATTAGACATTCGAACACTTTCTAAAACTCATTAATAATCCATAAAATTGCTTTTAATTTATTAAACTCACATGTGGTTGGCTTATATATTAAAACAACCTATATTTTAACCCTCAAAAGCACCCCTCCTCAAGTATAAATACCCTCTTTCCCACCTCAATTTCCACAAAAAATCCTTTAATCATGATTTCTATATCAATTAACTTATCAATATTACCTCTAAGGTGATTCTAATGTTTTAAGGACTCCCTCTATAGGTGTGACGTCCCGGAACCGGATGCCACTTGATGGGTGCCCCGAGCCTGGTGGGCCACTTGGCCTCAAGTGCATCTCCCCAAATGCCAGAGGCTACTGACTAGAAATGAGAGCCTAAGGTGTTTCCGTGGGAAGACTATGCCCTCATTACCAAAGTGTAGCACAATGGGTTAAAGTAACATAGATAAATAGTTGAAGCAATATACGTAAACAGAAGGAATAATGAAAAATAGGGAAAACAATTACAATAACTAAACAACTGGAATAACATTCAACAACTAATGATATGCCATGTTACTAGAAAATTGGAAAACATTGATACAAGATAACATAGATAACATGCTCCACAAAAGTATAAAGGAAATCAAAAGACTATCCCAGTATCCTGATATCCAACTCGGTCCTCTGCTATCATGCTCCAACCTAAATAGTAAGCAATCAAGTGTTTGAAGCCATGTGCTTCCCATTATCAACACCTACAGTTATGTAATCTACTTAGGGTACCAAAAAACACCTGGAGAGGGTGTGAGATAAATCTTAGTGGGGCACTAACAATAATTTCTATAACATCCGACCCGTGTAATGGAATATAACTGTGTGCAAGAATGCATATATAAAGTAAATCAGTACAATGTAACTAAATTCCCAAGTACCTACTTCATCCCTCAACTGGTGTCTCAACATGTAACCTGTAAGAACCCAGTTTTCACTCAGGTATAGATCCTTTAATTTTCAGTCTAAATCTTTACTTTAGACTTAATATAGATGCCTAATGAGTTAGTAAAGGTTCTGAGGGTGGCTGGGGCTTGTTTGGAGCCCAGAACCCATATTTTTTGGGAAAACTGGATTGGCACATGGTTTAGAGTAAACCGTGTAGGAATTCCATATGGTTTGTCAAACTGTTCAGATTATGTTTTTTCATAAAGATCCACCTCGCACGGTTGGCACATGTCCATGCAACCTAATCATGTGAACGCCCATTTTTCCTAGGTACCCTTACATGGATTGCACATGGTTTTATCAAAGCATGCAGAGGATGTTTTTTTAAGGAAGAACTGTCTCACATAGTTTGTGTACGGTTTGAAAAACTGTGTGGAAAAACTGTGCGCATGATAAAATTATGTGAAAAATGTCCAAAATTCCTTGAATGATCTATTTACTCCCCTCTTCTTCCCTAATCTGAGAACTAGCGGGATTAAGCTATTTTCCTCTCATTTTGGAGCTTTTTGAAGGCCAAAGCTAGGGATCAAGAGATATCCTTTATCTAGCATCTGATCGATCTTAAATTTTTTAGATTTTATGTGAAACGTTAAGAAATCGAGACCTCTTTATCCATTCTTATTCTCTCTTTCTCTCGACCTAGATATCTTCATGTGAGCACTTTTTACCTTTTCTTATATCTACTACGATCCGAGCCAAATCAGGGGCCAATATCGGAGGAGGAGAGTCATACAAACCTAATGTGGGTGGCCTATAACTCATCCCTAATTTTTTTTGATTTTGGAATATTTGTGTGGGGTCAACTGATTTCATCAGAATCCATTTCTTAAATTTACATGTCATGATTATACTTGTTAGAATCGTATGGTTATGATATTTCCAAATATGTGATTAGTTGTTAGTGGTTACACCCAAAACTCAATCCACCCCATGTTGAAGGTTATTCCATATTTGGGTTTCAGTGTTTTGGCATGTTTAAGCCACCATTTGGCTGTTCCTTCACTTGAACTTTCTAAAGGTGAGACCTTCAATAATAAATGGTTTGTTGTTTAATGAGAATTGTATAATGACATGTACCATGTATGCTCACCACTTGACCCACCTAAGGTAAGTGATTCAATTTGATTATTAAATGTGAAATGTAAAATGGAAAGTATACTAAGTATATAACTTGGCCTTATCAAATGAGTTTGAATAAAGGTTACATGTCCGTAGAACCCCTTTCTATATTGATGGAAGGTAGCAGAGTGAACCTCAATAATTGAATATGCCTTAATGGTTAATTAAAACTTTATTAAATGGTTGCAACACTACATGGCCTATCCAAAATAATAGAAGACAAGGCTTGAACCTAATGAATGATTACATGATTACAATTTCAAATAGGAATGGACTGATTCAGGATCACCTTGGATTATGAGAGAAGAATACCTTGGGACTCAGGAACCCTATTCAGATTCAAGGATGCGGTTTGCTTAGGTTGACACCCACCTAGAATCCGGTTCTTATCTATAACTTGTATACTTGGTATACTACCATAGGTTCCTTTAACTTATTACACGATACCTCAGATACACTCCTTGGATCCAGAATTGACTAGTAGGTGCCATGGTGAAATCCCATAGGTCCCTATCCTTGATTAGCCCCGTTTTACCTTGGTCGATCACCTTAGACACAGTAGGAAACTTATTATGGAATTATTTGAATTACGCTCCTTGGATTACACTCTTAACCCTTATCTAGACTCAGATACTACTGAGTTAGAATTCCATGAGATCTACGTTACCTTAGTTATTACCTTGGAACTCCCTCACTAGATATCTTTGTTATGTTGTCTTGTTACGTCTCGGGACCTTCACTACTTATAATATCACGAGGTGATGTTAGTGATGGCTATGCCTCATGTGACCTATTAACATTAAATGGTAATTAATTAATTAATGAGCTGGTTATATGTTTAGATACTAGCTGAGGGCTAAATCTGGTACTAGGTATTTAGTTATATTGCACCACTTGCTTTACTTTATATATGCATGATACACACTGCTATATTCCGTTACAAGGGCTGGAGGTTATAGACACCATTGGTGGTGGCCCAATGAGATTTATCTCAGACCCTCTCTAGGAATCATTTGGTACCCGGAGTAGATTACATGACTGTAGGTGTTGAAAAAGGGAAGCATACAACTTCAAACACTTTATTTCTTACTAATAGAATGGAGCTTGATAATAGATGACCGAGTTGAATCTCGAGATGCTTGGAGTAGTATTTGTTTTCTTTTACTTTGTGGAACATGTTATACCTATTTTCTTGTATCCATGTTTTCCAGTTTTCAAGTGACATGTCATTACATCATCATTGTTTCAGTTGATACAGTTATTGTTATTCTTATTTATCTATTGCATCAGTTTGCTTCTGCTATTTAATTACATTGCTTCTGCTATTCACTATTCATTTATATTCCTTCCACTGTGCTACACTCTACTAATGAGGGCATAGTCTCTCCACAGACACACCCTAGGCCCTCGCTGTTAGTCGGAATACTCTAACATTTGGGGAGATGCGCTTGAGGCCATGTGGCCCACTGGGATCGGGGAACCCCTTAAGTGGAATCTGAGTTTGGGACATCACAAAGTGGTATCAAAGGTGGTTTATTTTCTTTCTTTACCATTTGAGACAATAGATTGGAGAATAGGAATGCTTGGGACTTGGTCATAATTCGTTCTTGGGCATCGTGAACCCATGTTCAGGGTAAAAACCATGATTCCTAAATCATAATTGTTATTCTAATTTTGCCTATTATAGTTGATATTATTTCACCATTGGGCGACACACATGCTATGTGGTGTGGTTGATTATTACTCTGGTTAAGGATTTTCTTTCCTCCTTGTCCTGATGATATGAGGATAAGGAGAATTGTTACATGCATCATTATAGGCCCCTAGGATTCACATGTCATGCATATTTCCATGCTATATAGGTTCATTTCACTAATTTTCATTTCTTAATATGTCTATGATTGTTGAGTGATGTTGTGATAGTTACTTGTACTTGTATTACTTTTTATTTGATTTAGTGATTTCCTATCTCAATTCATGAGGTGTATGGGCTCTCATTGGTTGGGATGAGTAATTTACCGAGTTGAGCCTTTACACTATAAATAAATGGGTGTCATTACTAGTGATAAGTGCATAGGCACTGATTCATCGGAAATGGATATCCATTATAAAATGAACCTTGAAATCAAAAATGAATTGGTTGCACATACTTATTCTTTCTTGTCATGTTTATGAAAAGTAATGGAGTTAACCTGGTAATTACCTACAAAATGACATGAAACTTATACTTGAACACTTACCGATACCTGGTCATCTAAGTGGTTATCTTGGGTAGTATGACTTGGGTAGTGAGTTTTCTTATGTTTAGCTTCTGTTAGTGATGCTATCTACTTGCTTCTATACTTGTTCTAAGGCATGTGCTTGGCATTTGTAAACCAATGCTGCCATGACATCCTTGTGTCGTTTTCTAGGAAGGTGGTGACGATCATGCTCCAAACATGGTGGGCCCTTAGCCGCCAGTCTTACCTCCAGGAGTTCCACTTGAGGCACCGCTTTTTGTACCTGATCTGAGAACTGATGCTCAAGTATGTGATATTTTCCTACGTCTAATACAGTCTATGCATGGTGCTCCATGGGTTGCACCTATGATGAATGATCTGACCCGCAAGTTCCAACAATAACATCCTCCCACTTTTTCAGGGGATGGAGGTTCTCAAGCTACTGAGTCTTGGATAGAGTTCATGCTTCCTATCTTTGAGCATCTATAAATACCTCCAGAGTAGAGAGTCAAGCTTGCTACATACATGCTTCGGGATTTGGCCAAGCATTGGTGGGATGTGGTTACCCTTGCCGGTTGTCATCAGGGCATGTTATGGGTTCTTTTCCAGACTGCCTTCTATGATCAGTCCTTTCATTAGGCATTGAGAGATGACAGACCCTGAGAGTTCATGCATCTCAAGTAGGGTTCTATGTCAGTTATGGAATATTCATCACATTTCTCTGATTTACAGTGCTTTGCACCACTTCTATCCGGTGATGAGCTTTCACATGCTAGACTTTTTGAGGATGGAATCTAGTACACCATACAAACTTAGGTGAATGTCTTTCACCTCCCTACTTTTTTTTCAATAGTTGATTAGGTCCTTATCACTGAGCGTAACCTGAGGGATGACACAAGTAATGGGTTTAAAGGATCAGTGCCACGTCAGGTCAGTAGTTCTTACAGTGGTAAGAAACATTCCCTTAAAGTTTCTCATCAGGGAAATGGTAGCTAGAGTATCCAATTTGATAGCTTTATGGTGTGTCATCAGTGTAGAAGACCAAGGCATAAGAAGTCCTAATGTGATAGATACCCTATAGAGTGTTGGTATTGCAGCCGTATGGGTCATCTTTAGTGTTTCTGTAGGACATTTCCACTAGATTCAAGTGGAAAAGGATCAACATCAACTTAACCTTCAAGATCAAGTTCTTTTGTGCCACGTTAGGCGGGGAGTTGGAATAGCACCGGTAGGTCTGGCCGAGGAGGAGGTCGTGGCTATGGTAGTCCAACCCCAGATCACCGGAAGTTCCAACAGAGAAGTCATGATCGTAGTAGTCCATCTGTTACACAGGGATGTGGATCAGGTCAGTTACATGATTTACAGCCGATACCCGAGGATTAGGCTGCAGGACCATCTACGGTACAAGGTACTATTCAAGTAGCCTCCACTATTATCTATGTTTTGTTAGATGCAGGTTCTTAAAACTCTTTTATTTCTGCATCTTTCATGGAAAGTCTCAAACTATAGATACAATATCACTTTGGTGTAATGACCCTCGATACATTGTTGGGAATATAGACGGAGGGCATATGCCAGTGTAGAAACTTTCCCCTTGAGGTAGTCAGTTACACTTTCTTATGGAATCTCTTTATTCTAAATATGATGGGATTCAATGTCATTCTTGGGATGGACTGGTTAGTATACTATCACACCTTTTTATACTGCTATCTTCATAGGGTCTCTTTTACATCAATGGAAGGAAGAAATTATATTTTTAAAGGTGAGTGGGATGTTTAGGTTGGGAGAGATGGACTGAAGCATCATGGGCTAGGTGGAGTGACCGCCCAAATTGAAAATTATTTCATATAGGATCAGGGTTTGCTTCAAACTGATTTCCCTCCAGTAGTTGATCATTTCAGGGAAGTCCTTCCTGATGACTTTTCTGGATTACCTTCTAAGAGAGAGGTAGAGTTTACAATAGAGCTGGTTCTAGGAGAAGCTCCAGTGTCCATTCCTCCATACAGTATGGAACCTACTAAGCTTCAAGATCTCAAGTGGCAGATAGAGTACCTAGAGGCCAAAGGCTTTATACGACCTAGTATATCCTTTTATGGTTCACCCATACTTTTTTCTAAGAAGGCGGATGAAAATCTTCATTTATGCATGGATTACAAAAGGTTTAACTAACTTATGGTCAAGAACCAGTATCCACTTCCTCAAATAGATGATCTTTTTGACCAGCTCCGAGGAGCAAAGGTTTTCTCTAAGATCAACCTGAGATCAGGTTATCATCAGGTATGAGTCAGACCATCAGACATACCTTGTACAACTTTTTTTAATAGTTATGGTCTATATGAGTATCTTATTATACCGTTTGGTCTTACGAACGCACCTACCATTTTCATGGATTTGATGAATAGGGTTTTCCACCCCTATTTGGACTCTTTTTTCATGATCTTTGTGGAAAAAATCTTGGTGCATTCTTGCACTCATAGAGACCATGCCAAACATCTTGAGATTGTTCTGAGTACCCTGAGAGAGAATCATATTTATGCCAAGCTTGCTAAGTGCCAATTATGGATCAACAAGGTCCACTTCTTAGGTCATATTATTTTAGAATTAGGAGTATCTATTGACCCTAAAAAGGTTAGTGTTGTATTTTCTTGGGAGAATCCTAAGAATGTGTTTGATATCAATAGATTATTGGGGCTCACTGGATATTACAAGAATTTTATACAAGAATTCTCATGTCTTGTTTCACCTCCTAATAGACTTACAAAGAAGGGTGTTAAGTTTCTGTTGTTAGAAGCATGTGATAAAGCCTTTCAGGAATTGAAAGGGAGGATTTTCTCAACACTGATTCTGATTCTTCTAGAACTAGGTAAAGGTTATATCATCTTCTGCGATGCATCAGGTATTGGACTAAGAGTAGTGTTTATGTAGGAAGACAAATTTATTGCGTACAGATCTCAACATTTGAGGCCTCATAAGAGAAATTAACCAACACACAACTTTGATCTAGAAGCAATTGTCCACGCCTTATTTTTTGAAAGGCGCTATCGTGGGTGACCTCAAATGATTAGTGGTTTTTGGGTACTTAGGTGCAACAGAGTGGCTGACCAAGGTCGTCTCTCAAAGGAGGAAGTAAATTAAAACAACTTCTTAAAGGTATTCTAAAAATAAAACAGAATATAATTAAAACACTACTTTAAAGGATGGGGGTGGTTGTTTATCATTTATAAAACTTGAAAAAGTTTTTTGGAAGAAGATTTCATTTTTTTTGTTTTTAATTTTGAAATGAAGTTTGATTAAAAAGACCCAACAAGAAGACGTTTTCTTAGAAAATATTTTAAAAGGCGTAATCAATCTAACTATATTTCTTCAATAATTTATTAATCATTATAATTTTAATTAATATCCACTTAATTATGATCCCTTAATTTGTTAAATCCTAAACCCTACGAGAATTAACTTTACCACAAAGATGAAGTGAATTTAACCCTTGGCTAACTTCGGAACATGCAATCGCAGCACCCTATTTTGATTGATGTTATAAGGTTAGATTATGGTCAGTGGTAAATTAAGGAACATATCCTCTCTGTAAATTAGAATTAATTAAGTTTAGGTATTATATTTGAAGACTATAAATTGATCCCGTGTGGTTTTGAATTACCAATTAAGTTCGCGCTCTCACAATTCACACAATTCTCGACCTCACGTGGTTTGTGTTTATTGTTCAATTGCTTGCTTAGTTTCATTTAAATTGAAAACTCAATTAATATATCATATTAAGTGAATTAAAGTATCTCATTGATTAAAAATAAATGAATTAAGAAGGTAAGAGATAAATTGATTACTAAAAAGACTACTCTTCCATGAGTGGCGTAATCATCGTAGAAGCGAATTGCATTTGCAACAGTTTATAATGGGTATAAACCAATCATGCTTCTACTCAAGAATTACAGACCAAAGAGGAAGATTAATAGAAGAAGAAATTTGAATAAAAAATAATAAAAGAGAAGAAATAAAATAAGAACAATGAAGTTTAATACACATGAAAATATTACAACATGAAGAAGAGAATGAGGCTTCGATGAGGGGATCCTTATTTCAAGAGCTACCCCTCTTACAATGGTTAGAGAATTTGGGTGAAACCAATTATACTCTAACTCCAATATCCTAATTCACGTCCCAACCCCTCCAAATGTGAAAAAAACTAATTTATAGAGTGGAGGGGAGGCTAGGCCTAAAGAGGTTTCAAGTGTGAATGGGGAATCTCAGCCAAATATTTTAATACAAATTACACTTCCCATTTGACCTCCAAAACACGTGAACCAACTCTCTTTCCAGAAGGATGATTTGTACAAAAATAAATCCCAGAGATCCTATAAAAATTAGGGCCTAATAAAAGAATGGATGAAGAAGTTATGACCCAAATACAGAAACTATGTCCATTATGGCGAGTCCAACCCAACTTTGACTTCATGGCCCATTTGCACCAACCAAATGAACTTTTTAGCTCTAGTGTCCTGAATAAAAGTTGTATAAAATTAAGTGAGGAACATTGTTAAAAATATTTAAGTTAAAATAATTCATATTAAAATATTTATGTCCGAAATACTACAGTTTATTTTAAAAGGGTAAAACTGGAATTTTAATCAAATTTTCAAATGAATGATCTAATCCCAAATATTTCATAAATGAACATATTTAGTAAAATGTGAGGAAATTATGTCATTTATTATTAATAAAATATTCAACAAAATATTGTCTTATCATGTTTCCAGAGGCACTATCTCTTGGGTGAGCACTTTGTGGTGTATAAAGATCACAAGAGCATCAAGTATATATTTTATCAGCGTAACTTGAACCTCATAAAACGAAGATGGGTAGAATATCTAAAATACTTTGATTTTGAGCTTTCCTATATACTTGGAAATGGAAATGTGGTCGTTAATGCACTGATTTGGAAAACTCAAACGCAGGCCATACAAGAATCCACTGATGAGTGTAAGTTAATGGCCCTCTTTTTTGAACTTCATCTGAAGTATCATGACAGTTACAAGTAGTCTTACCTCTCAGCCTTAATAATTACCTCTTACCTCCTTGAGAAGGTAAAGATTAGGAAATTTTCAAATCCCAAAGGTTTGGTTCTCTGTGAGATTATATCAGGAGATAACCCACCTCCAGATTGGTCTATGGACAGAGACAATGTCCTACATCTACATGGACATATCTGGGTCCATAAAGATATGAGAGAGGAGTTGATAAAAGATTCTCACACTTCTCAGTGTGTAGTTCATCTAGGAATCTTGAAGATGTATCGAGATATGCGATGCCAGTATTGGTGGCCTGGAATCAAACATCAGATTTCGGGCTTCATCCCTAGGTGGTCCAACTGTCAGTAGGTGAAGGCAGAGCACCAGAGGCCTGTAGGCTTGTTACAATCGCTTCCAGTCCCAGAATGGAAATGGGAAGATGCTGCTATATATTTCTTAGTCGGCTTACCTAGGTCACTGAGGGGTAGCGATGCTATCGGGGTAGTCATTTATTGACTAACGAAATTATACCACGTCATTCCTATATGGGATACTTTCTTAGTAGATGAGTTTGGAATACTGTATGTCTGTGAGATCATACGACTACATGGGGTTCCACATACTATCATTTTAAATAGGGATAATCATTTCACTTCACGGTTCTAGAAAGGTTTGTAGAAATCTATGGGGACTCAGGTTCTTCTAATCATAGATTTTTACCCTCAGACTGATAGACAATTAGAACAGACAATACAGGTTCTAAAGGATATGATCTGAGCATGTGTCCTTGATTTTGGAGGTTATTAGGAGAATCATATTCCTCTTGTCGAGTTTGCTTATAAAATCAATTTTTAGGCGATGATTCAGATAGATCATTTTGAGTCCTTATATGGTAGGCCATGCCGTTCACCCTTGTCCTGGCTAGAGGTAGGTGAGGCAGCCCTACCAGGTCCTTGTCTTGTTCAGGAGACTTCAGAACATGTTCAGTTGATCAGGAAGTGTATGACTACTTCTCAGTCTAGACATAAATCTTATGCCTCTCGCCGTTGATGACCTCTTGAGTTCAAGGTTGGGGATCGTGTTTTTCTTTGGGTATCACCCAGGCTAGGGAATATATGGTTAAGGAAGTAGGGAAAGATGTTTCCTCATTACATCGGGCTGTTTGAAATTCTAGAGAGAGTTGGGATGATAGCTTATTAGTTTCTACTACCTCATAGGTACCATGCCATGCATGACATCTTTCATGTCTCACAGTTTTTCCATTATCATGTTGAACCGCCTCATACCTTTTATCCCAAGGAAGTTGAGTTAGATGTCGATGCTACCTTTGATGAATATCCAGTATGCATCATTGATCAAAACATGAAGGATCTATAAGGCAAGTCTGTCCCTATCGTATGGGTTCTATGGCAACACATCCGAGTACAGGACGAGGCTTGGGAGAGGGAAGTTGATGTACATGCCCAATGGCCAAAGTTGTTCTCTGACATTGTTTATTTACCCTTGGAAGGAGAACTCATGGGTGAGTTCTTTTAAGGGGGTAAGACTGTAAGAACCTGTTTTTTCACTCAAGTATAGATCCTTTAATTTTTGGTCTAAATATTTACTTTGGACTTAATATGGATGCCTAATGAGTTAGTAAAGGTTCTGAGGGTGTCTGGGGCTTGTTCGGAGCCCGTAACCCATCATTTTGGGGAAAACTGGTTTGGCACACAGTTTAGAGTAAACCATACAAGAATTCCACACAGTTTGTTAAACCGTGCAGTTTGTTTTTTTGGATAGAGCCACCTCACATGGTTGGCACACAACTATGTGACCTAATCATGAAAACAAACCTTTTCCTAGGTACCCATGCATGGATTGCGCACAGTTTGATCAAACTGCACAGAGGATGTTTTTTCGGGCAGAACTGTCTCACAAGGTTTGTGCACGGTTTAAAAAACTATGTAGACAAACCATACACAGGCTAAAATTCTGTGAAAAATGTCCAAAATACACTTATTGATCTATTTACTCCCATCTTCTTCCCTAATTCAATAACCAGCAAGATTAATCCATTTTCCTCTCATTTTGGAGATTTTTGAAGGCCAAATCTTGGGATCAAGAGATCTCCTTCATCCGACATCTGATCGAGCTTCCATTCATCATGTTGGATGCACAACGGTAAGTAACTGAGTTCTCTTTAGACATTATTCTTCCCTCTTTCTCTTGACCTAGATATCGTCATGTGAGCATTTTTCAACTTTTCTTAGATCAACTCTAATCTGATCTAAATGAACGAACAATACCAGAGGAGGAGATTCATACAACCCTAAGGTGGGTGGCCTATAAATCATCCCTAAATTTCGTTGATTTTGGAATATTCATGTGGTCCCCACTGATTTCATTAGAAGTCGTTTCTTAAATTTACATGTCATGATTATACTTGTTAGAATCATATGGTTATTCTCTTTCCAAATATGTGATTATTTGTTAGTGGTTACACCCAAACTCAATCCTCCCCATGTCGAAGGTTATGCTATATTTGGGTTTTAGTGTTTTGGCATGTTTAAGCCACCGTTCGGGTGTGCATTCGGTTGACCTTACTAAAGGAATTCCCTTCTATAATAAATGGTTTTTTGTTTAATGAGAATTCCATAATGGCATGTACCATGTATACTCACCACTTGACCCTCCTAAGGTAAGTTCTTCAATTTGATTATTAAATGCGAAATGTGAAATGGAAAGTATACTAAGTATATAACTTGGCCTTATCAAATGAGTTTGAATAAAGGTTATATGTTTATATCATCCCTTTCCATATTTATGGAAGGTAGAAGAGTGAACCTCAATAATTGAATATGCCTTAATGGTTAATTAAGACTTGATTAAATGGTTGAAACACTACTTGGACTATCCAAACTAATGGAAGAAAAGGCTTAAACCTAATGAATAATTACATGATTACAATATCAAATAGGAATGGTCTGACTTGGGCTCACCTTGGATTCTGAGAGGAGAATACCTTGGGACTCGAGAACCCCATTCTGATTCAAGGATACGATTTTCTTAGGTTGAAACCCACCTAGACTCCAGTTCTTGTATATACCTTGGATGCCCGGTATACTACCGTAGGGTCCTTTACCTTATTACATTATACCTCAGATACACTACTTGGATCCAACATTTGCTAGTAGGTGCCATGGTGAAAGTCTATAGGTCCCTATTCTTGCTTAGCCCCGTTTTACCTTGGTCAATCACCTTGGAATTGGTAGGCACCTTATTGTTGAATGCCTTGGATTATGATCCTTGGATTACACTCTTACCCCTTAGCTAGACTCAGATACTACTGAGTTAGAATTCCATGAGATCTACATTACCCTTATTATTACCCTAGAATTCCCTCACTGGATATCTTTGTCAGGTTTACTTGTTATGTCTTGGGACCTTCACTACTTATACTATCGTGAGGTGATGCCAGTGCTGGATATGCCTCACATAACCTATTAACATTAAATGGTAATTACTTAATTAATGAACTGGTTATATATTTAGACACCAACCGAGAGATGAAGTAGGTACTAAGTATTTAGTTATATTGCACCACTTTCTTTACTTTATAAACATATTCCTACACACTGCTATATTCTTTTACATGGGCCACAGGTTATAGACACTATTGGTGGTGGATCACTGAGATTTATCTGACACCCTCCTAGGGTGCTGTTTGGTACCCAGAGTAGATTACATGACTATAGGTGTTGACAAATGGAATCATACAACTTCAAACACTTGATTTCTTGCTGATAGGATGGAACTTGATAGCAGACGACCGAGTTGGATCTTAGGATGCTTGGAGTAGTATTTGTTTTCTTTTAATTTGTGGAACATGTTATGACTATTGTATTTTATCCATGTTTTCTAGTTTTTTAGTGACATGTCATTAAATCATCATTGTTTCAGTTGATACAGTTATTATTATTCTCATTTATCTATTGCATCAGTTTTCTTCTGCTATTTAATTACATTGCTTTCGCTATTAACTATTCATTTATATTCTTTCCACTATGATACACTCTACTAATGAGGGAATAGTCTCCCCACAGACACACCCTAGGCTCTCAGTGCTAGTCGGCAGCCTCTGGTGTTTGGGAAGATGCTCTTGTGGCCATGTGGCCCACCAGGATCAGGGTACCCGTTAAGTGGAATCCGAATCCAGAACGTCACATAACCAATTCATCATTTTATTGTTACCAGTTTATAATATGTCACATGTTAATAATAGTAAAGATTCCAGGATATAACAAGGAAACCTATTGTGATATTTAATAGTTATGTCCCAAGGTAATAACCAAGGATATATAGACCTTGAGGGTCACAAAATCAGTAATAAATGTATCCTAGAATGGGGTAAGAGTGTAATCCAAGGATCATAGTCCAATGCATTCCACAATGAGGCTCCTACCGAGTCCAAGGAGTTCATCCAAGGTAAAACAGGGCTAATCAAAGACCAAGATCGATGTGATTTAACCATGAAACCTACTTCTCAGTGATGGATCCAAGGATTGTATCTAAGGAATCCTATAGTAATACATGAAGGATCTTATGGTGTCATATCAGAAATACAAATATTAAACAATTATTTAGTTCTAGGTGGGTCTCAACCTAAGCAAGCCATGTCCTTGAATTAGAATGGGGTTACTGAGTGCTCATGGTATTCTCTGATCATAATCCAAGGTGAGATTGAGTCAGACCATTCCTATTTGATATGAAGTCATATAATAATTTCATTGGTTCAATCCTTGCCTTCCATTAGTGTGAATAGTACAATTAGCATGCAACCCTTTAATCAAGTCCTCAATAATCAATAAATCCATTTGATTCAAGCCTTGAATTTCATTAGTGTAGAAAATAAAAGTATCATGAAACCTTTTAATCCCTTTAAGACATGTTCTATATTAAAGTTTCATTCTTCTACCTTCCATTAATGTGGTAAGGGGTGCTACAGATATGCAACCAATTAATCATTCACATTTAATCATCAATTTGAAGAACTTACCTTAGGAGGGTCAAGTAGTGAGCACACATGGTACTTTCAATTATGATTTTCTCATTTACAAACAATACATTTAATATAGAAATGCTTACCTTTAGAAAGGTCAAGCCAAGGCACACCCAAATGGTGGCTCAAAAGTGTCAAAACACTAAATCGAAAATTATGGAATAACATCCTACATGGGATGAATGGAGTCATGGGAATAACCACAAACATTTAATCACATAAATGGAAAGAACATAATGATACAACTCTAACAAGTATAAGCATGGAATAATAATTCAATAAACGACACCAGATGAAATCAGTGGGCCCCACATGACAATTCCAAAATCAATGAACTTTAGGGATGAGTTATAGACCACCCTCCTTAGGCTTGTATGACTCTCCTCCTCTGGTATTTTTCTTTGATTTATCTCATATCAGAGTAGATCTAAGAAAAGGATAAAAATGATCATACCCCGATAACTCGGTCGAGAACAAAAGAGAAGGAGAAAGGCTCAAGAGGACTTGAGTACTTACCATTTCACATCCAACATGACTAAAGAAAGATCGATCAGATCCCAGATGAAGAAGATCTCTTGATTACTAATTTATATCTTTAAAGGGATCCAAAGTGAGAGAAAATTAGGTTAATCCCACTAGTTCTCAGATTAAGGAAGAAGTGGTGGCTTAATTAGATCATTAAGGGAAAAATAATCAAATTACCCAGAAAAATGGAATGTTCATAGTTTGTCCGCATGGTTAGAAAAACCAAGTGAAAACCATGCATAGTTACCTAGGAATAAGGGGAACTCGCATGATTAGGCCACATGACCATGAGCCAACCATGCAAAGTGGTTCTATCCAAAAATTTCAATATGCACGGTTAGCCAAACCATGCGCTAACCATGAGATAACCGTGCTACCTATCCATATTTCCCAAAAATATGGGTTTTAGGCTCCAAACTTGCCCCAAACATCCCTGAGACCTTTTCTAACTCATTAGGCATCCATATTAGGTCCAAAATAAATAATTATACAAAAAATTAAAGGATCCATACCTGATTTAAAAACCAAGTTCTTATATTCTTCCCCCCTTAAAAGAAGTCATCCTCAAGTTCACCTTATAAGGGAAGAGAAACACTTTTTGAGAACAACTCTGGCCACTAAGCACATATGTTGGCTTCCCTCTCCCAAGTCTCATCCTGTACACATTTATGCTGCCATAACACCCATACTAGAGGGACATATCGGCCTCAGAGAACCTTCGTGCTCCAGTCAACAATGTGTACTGGATACTCTTCAAAGGTAGCATCTGCATATATATCAACTTAATCTGGATCAAAAGAATGAGATGGATCAGTATGATATTGGAGAAACTGTAAAACATGAAAGACGTCATGCATGACATAGTACCTTTGAGGTAGTAGCAATCGATAGGCTACCAGACTGAATCTTTCTAGGATATAAAACGGGCCTACATAATGAGGAAACAACTCTCCATACTTATGTAACCGTCTATCCCATAGCCTGGGCGATACCCGAAGGAAAACACGATCCCTAAACTCAAACTCTAAAGGTCATTAATGACGATCTACATAAGATTTTTGTGTAGACTGAGTAGTGTTCATATGATTTCTGATCAGCCGAACCTACTTTGAAGTATCCTAAATGAGATGAGGACTTAGTAGGGCTGCCTAACCTACCTCTAGCCAACATAGGGGAGAAATAAATGACTTACCATACAAGGATTCAAAAGGAGCCATCTGAATTGTCATTTGAAAGCTATTATTATATGTGAACTCAATGAGAGGGTTATTTTTTTTTCCAAAAACTGCTGAAATCAAGGACACATGCTCAGAGCATATCCTCTAGAGCATGTATTGTATATTATGATTGTGAATCGGTCTGAGGGTGAAAAGCTGTTCTTAGAAACACCCGAGTTTCCATAGACTTCTACAATACCTACCAAAACCATGGTGTGAAATGAGAATAATGATATAAAATGATAGTACGAGGGACCCCATAGAGTCGTATAATCTCACAGATATACATTTTTCCCAACTCATCAACTAAGAAAGTCTCCCAAATAAGAATGAAGTGGGATACTTTCGTCAGTCTATCAATGACAACCCATACAACATTTCTACCTCTAGGAGACCTAGGTAAACCAACTAAAAATTATATAAAAAAATCTTCCTATTTCTATTCTAGGACTGGAAGTGTCTATAGCATGACCGCAGGTCTCTGGTGCTCTACCTTCACCCACTGACAGGTGGAACACCTAATGATAAAGCCTACAATATGACATTTTATCCCAGGAAACCAATACTGGCGTCATATATCTCTATACATCTTCAATACGCCTAGATGAACTGCCTAATGAGAGGCGTGGGAATATTTTATCAACTCCTCTATCATATTTTTAGGGACCCAGATATGTCCATGAATATATAGGATGTCATCTTTGTCTATAGACCAATCCGGAGGTGGGTTATCTCATGATATACTCTCACAGAGAACCAAGCCTTCAGGATCTGAAAATTGTCTAATCTTTACCTTCTCAAGGAGGGAAGAGGTAAATATAAAGGATGAGAGATAATATTGATTGTGACTATCATAAAACTCCAGATTCAACTAAAAAAAGAGGGCCTTTAAATTCCATTCATCACTGGATTCTTGTACTTCCTGTGCCTGAGTTTTCTGACTCAGTGCATCTGCAACCACATTTCCCTTCCCAGGTATATACATAAGCTCAAAATAAAAGGATTGTAGATATTCAGACCATCTCCACTATCTGAGGTTCAATTCATGCAGATAAAATATATATCTGAGGATCTTGTGGTCTGTATACATGTTGGGAAAAAATCCCTCAAGGTAACATTTCAATATTTTTAGGTTGGTTGTTTTTGTTGACAATATAGGTTTTCATGGTGAATTGTTGAGTTATAGAGATTTTTTTGACAATCCATGTTGAAAAAGAACCAAGAAAAAGGAATAAAATATTTGTAGGTGGTATAAAAGAATAGATACAAGGTGGTTCCATTTAACAGTGTTTGCCAAATTTTTGGGCCTCAAAATCGACAAATGGAGAAAAGTGTTTTTGGAAAAGGGAATTGTGCGCCAGTTTCTTGGAGGCTTGGAAATTTGTGTGCCATATTTTTTTCAAGATCAAAAAATCAAAATATGTAAAAGGAAAGAGGGGAACCCAAGTTTTGGTTTGGGTGTGCAAGGTGACTTGGGAAACAGAGGCTCAGGTGTCTGGACTTGCGTGCCAGGAGGAAACTTGCACGCGATGCTCAGGGTGACCAAAATGACTATAAATAGAGGTCTACCCATAATCATTTTGAATAGAGCTCAACACTTAGATATAATTCAATATTCACTCATGCAAGTAGATTTTGGCACGCAAGTGGTGGTTTGGGCATGCAAGTATAGATTAATTCATAAGTTGTGACCCAGTTGATAGTTGCGTGCCAATATTGGTTTGGGTGTAAAAGGGTGTGAGTAGCCCAAGTTTTTTGTTAAATAATGGAGTTTCGCATAAGTGGTTTGGTGACACTTTCATGCTGGGCTTGGAGAAGTGTGTCGATCATTCTAGGGTTGCGTGAAAGTTGGAAGATTTCCTAGTACACATATGTTAAAGGGGTATTCATCAGTGGATGAAAATTGGACTTTAATAGAGCATTTACATATAGTGGAGGATGAATTCATTAGATATAATTCAAGAACCTAAAAGTCTTTAAACTATGAGTGGATATTATAAATAAGTAGTGATCTCTCTTCAGTTGAGAGAGCAGTGAGATTTCAAATTGTGATTGGTTGTAAACCAGGAGGGACAATGAGTCCACTCCAAACATTGTAAACAACATTGCACTTTTATAGGATTTGGTACATCGGTACATCGCTAGTGTATGATCCTTGGAAATATCCCAATGAGGGTGAATCAAGTAAAATTGATGTGTCCTGATTCACCCCCATCTGAGGGTATCTAACCTAGTGGACCTAACAATTGGTATCAGAGAAAAAGGTTGATATCGGTGTTTCTATCTCAAATAGAGGTCAACAATCATAAAGGGATTCCGATCTTCGACAAGAACAATTTTCAACTATGGAAGAATTAGATGCAACACTACTTCTAATATTTGAGAATGGGTGTGTTTACAACATCAATGCATGATATAACTGTCAATATTAATAATAGTGCATTATCAGAAGCCGAATGAAGATAATTAGATGCTGACGACAAGGGAATCAATGATTTAGGGAAATCCCTATCAAATGATATATAAATAAAGGTGATGTTATGAAAAACATCACATGATATGTGGGAAAATATATTGAACATATATGAAGGAGATTCAAAGGTTAGAGAGTCAAAACTGTAGGTGTTGTGGACCAAGTATCAAGATATGAGAATGAAACTGAATGAGTCTGTTGATGCATTCTTTAAGAGGGTAAATGTTGCAGTGGAAGACATGCGAGGTCTTGAAGAAGTTATTGAAGACATAAATATTGTGAAGCGCATCTTGAGAAAACTTCCACCTTGGTTAAATCCGAATGTTTCAGTTTTGGAACATAAAGACTCGAAAGAGATGATATTGGATAACCCGTATAGCACCCTTGTTGCATATGAAATGAGAAATGATGACAATGATGCTGTGGAAAAGGGGAAATCTAAAGAGGTGGCATTCAAGGACATGAAGAAGATAATAATTTAATATTTTCATGAAGAAGGAGAGATAGATGAGGTCATGTCATTCATTTCCTCGAATCTTCAAAGAGGAAAAGGAAAGTTTAAAGGGAAACTTCCACTTGCTTGCTTTATATGTGGAAAAGTTGGTCACCTTGCAACAAGGTACCCTAAGAAGTTTCCAGAAGATGAGGAGGATGAAATCGAAATTCCCAAGTAGAATACTTCAGTCTATGCGAAAGGAAAGAAACAATTCAAGAGAAATTTATTTAAGGAAAAGAACCTTATTTCCCAAGAATGTGGTAGTTCAGATGAGTCTGAGGTTGAAAAGGTTAAAGAGATAGAGAACTGCTCATATCATGGAGATAATTCAATGGTAGCAGTTTTTGGTAGTTCTCAAAAAAAGGAAGAAACTGACACTGATGAAGAAGAAGAATAAATTGAAGGAACAATCGACATGGAAGCTGAATTAGAAGCATCTCTTGAAGAGATAAATGTTTGGAGAAAAAAACAAAGAAATCCAATAAGGTGGTACATGATGCCAAACTGTACATGCAACAACAGGAAGAAGAGAAGTCTAAGCTGGTAAAATAAATTGAAAACCTTAAGTCTTCCAGGCCAGAGAGCTCAGAAAAGGTTGATGGAAATAATCTCAAGGTTGAAGAACAGAAAAGGGAGATCGATTGCTTGGATAACAAAGTGAAAGATCAAATCAAGCGTATTGATGAACTTGAAGAATAATTCATCATCCCGTGATCAAAAGTTAAGGATCAAGAAAAAATATTGACTCCTAATATAACATCGACACAAAAAATCACTCAGAAGATTAAAAAATTAGAAGTGAAGAATATCGGTCTAGTAGAAAGGAAGAATCAATTATGTTTAGATGCTAAGGCTGATGTGGGACTTGACTAAAAACAAAAAGCTATGAAAGTTAATGTCAGACCGTAAGCACCCATTCGAAGATTAAAAGTTCATTTGGGAAAAAAGCAGAATCAGAATATTCAGAGATCTCAAGGGGAAACTAGAAGTGCATAAGTGAAATGTAGGAATGCACCATATATCAGGTGTTATTATTGTGGAAAGATGGGACATTCACAGTATGCATGTTCTATAGCCAAGAGATACCTAAGGGAAAAAGAACAACAATGACATCCAAACAGAGATCGATATTATAGAACATCCTTTGAGGGACATTGTTTTTAGTGTGGAGAATTTGGGTACATGGAAAGATACTATACATCAACCATGCATAGGAATGTGCCAAGGCAGAATCAAAGTAGTCGCAAGCAGCAAATCAACAAACCAATAGGTGAGTTGAAAATAAAAAATTGATTTGCATCTCTACAGGATGAAGTTGGGCCATCACACTCTGAGGAAGATCAATATTTTCAAACTACACTAAGTGTGAGGTCAAAGACATGGATTAAGAAGAAAATAGATGAGAAGGCTATGGTTGCTGAAATTTCAATTAAAGCATCAGACAATTCTAATGTATGGATCCTTGAAAATGGGTGCACATCCCACATGAAAAGTAATAAAGATATTATTATAGGCATAAAATATAACAAAGAAGGAGTTTTCAAGTTTGGAAATGATGAAGGCCTGAAGATTATTGGCTCAGGAAAAGCCAAGTTTGGGGGCAAAGAAATGAGATGTGCTGATGTCTTAGTAGTAGAAGGTCTCAGTCACAAATTTCTTTGCGTTATCTAGCTATATGACTCAGGGAATTTAAAAAGGTTTACTAAGAAAACGTGTGTCGTAAAAGGAATATATGGTGCAGTGGTTCTTTAGGGAAAAAGGAAAAAGGTAAATCTTTACTTGGTGAGTGGAGAAGAATATATGTGCTTTCTGTCCTGAGAGGAAGAAAACAAGCTATGGCATAAATGACTTGGTCATCTATGACAACCATCCCTGTAAGACCTGGTAAAATGTGATGCAACAAGAGACCTCCCTAAGCAATCATGTGATCTTACACATACATGCGATTCATGTCAACAAGGTAAGATCATCATAAATACATACAAGGAAAAGGAAAAGAAATCAACAAGAGTTCTTGAATTGGTTCATGTTGTTGTTTGTGGACCTATCACACCAAGATCCATTGATAGAAATAGGTATTACATTATTTTCATTGATGACTATAGTATAATGGCATGGGTATTCTTCATTTACCATAAGTTTGATGTGTTAAGTTTCCTGAAATAGTATTGAAGGGAATCTGAAAGGATGATTGGGTAGAAAATTCTGAAGTTTTGTACTGACAATGGTACAAAATTCACAAACAGTCAGGTGGAAGACTATATCAAGAAACACAGGATAAGGCATCAAGTTTCTTCAGTGATAACTCCCCAACAGAATGGAGTGATTGAAAGGAGAAATCGGATCATCAAAAACATGAAAAAAATGATTATAGAAAAAGACCTATGAGAGAAATTTTGGAAGGAAGCATTATTGACATCGTTCTACATTTCTAATAGGGATCTATTATGTTCGAAGGAAGGAAATACTCTGTATGAGATGTGGTACAGAAATAATCCAATAGTGAAATAATTTCGAATCTTTGTATTTAAGTGTTTCATTCTCAACAAAGAAAAACATAGGAAATTTGAGTCACGTGGATATGATGGGATATTCCTTAGCTACTTAGGAAAAAGCAAAGCATACAAATTATTTAACAAGAGGTTGAGACAAGTAGTTGAGAGCAATGATTTTGTTGTTGTGGAAAATGAAGAGAATACTCAACAACACAGTGAAAAGTTTATTTATGAAAGTGATGAATAGGAAAGTAACATAGGGGTGTAGAAATAGCAGATAATGATTTAGTTTAAGATACAGATGATGAAAAAGATGAAATAAAGTCTATATCTACAAATAATCCAAGGATTCGAGCTAAAATTGACAAGTTGAATATCATTGGTGATCAGTCAGCTTCAGTTCAGACAAGAAGAATGAAATCACTGTAGAAGACATATTTCCAATCTTAGTTAGAGCCTAAATTCTTTTTTGATGCAACTAAAGATGAAAACTAAGTTCATGCTATGAATAAAGAGTTAGATCAGATTGAAAAGAATCAGATGTGGGAGATCGTTTCGAGGCCAATAGATAAGAATGTCATTAGGACTAAATGAGTCTTTTTCAACAATATGAATGAATATGATATAGTGATTTGAAACAAAGCATGACTAGTGTGAAAAGGATACTCCCAGATAGAGGGTATAGATGTTGATGAGACATTTTCACTAGTTGCAAGGTTGGAGATAATTAGATCATTTCTATCCATTGTAGTGCAAAGAAAGTTCAAAGTATTCCAGATGGATGTCAAATATTCATTTTTGAATGGGGTTCTGGAAGAAGAAGTTTATATTGAGCAACCAAATGGTTTTATCACTCATGAAGATGAGAGTAAAGTTTTTCGGTTGAATAAAGTGCTATATGGGCTTAAACAAGCACTAAGAACATGGTACTTGAGGCTTGATCAGTATTTGAAGAAGCTTGGCTTTTATTGTGGTGGAGTTGATTATAATATCTATTTCAACAATGATAGTAATCAAAGGATGACGATGCTGGTCTATGTCGATGACATAATATTTGGTGGATCAGATGAAGCACAATGCAGACAATTTTTTGAATTCATGAAAAATGAGTTTGAAATGTCAATGACCAGTGAGTTGACATTTTTCCTTGGTTTAAAAGTGACACAAGGAAGGAATGGTACTTAAATATATCAATCCAAATATGATAAGGAAGTTATAAGGATATTTTTAATGGAAAATTCCAAGGATATGAAGACTCCGGTTGCTACTTTGATGAAACTTTCCAAAGATGATGATGGCAAGGCAGTTAAAATCACAGAATATAGAAAAATCATTGGAAGTTTGATGTAATTGACCACAAAAAGGCCTAACATTGTATTCTCTACATGCCAAGCAATGAGATATCAAAGAAATCCCAAGGAAAGTCACATGAATGCAGTGAAAATAATACTTCAGTATATGATATATAATGACAAATCTCAGTCATAGTTATTGGGATATATTGATGCAGATTGGACCGGATCATCATATGAAAAAAATTAAACGTTGGGAGGTTCATTTTATCTTGGAAGTTTGTGTATTTCTTGGCTTAGTAAGAAGAAATATTTCATTTCATTGAGCACTACATAATTTGAGTATATTTTTTCCACTCAATCATGCACACAGTTATTATGGATGAAGTAACAGCTTGAGGATATGGGCGATGAACTGAAGTCTCCGATCAAAATCTAGTGTGATAATTCAAGTGATACCAATCTTAGAAAAAATACATTCCATCACTCAAGGAAAAATCACATTTAGATAAAGTATCATTTTATCAAGGAGAAGGTGTAGCAGGGGATAATGAAGTTGGAGTATATGACTATAGAGTTATAGGTTGCTGACATTCTGACAAAGGACTTACCCAAGGAAGCTTTTGAGAGGCATTGAATGCCTCTGGGAGTCTAGTTGACTCTCCGCACTTGAAAAAGTGTGGATGTGGTCCCCCCTTCCCCCTCTCCTTGAGGTATGATGAGTTTTTCCCTAATGTACTGTTTTGTGTTTTTACCCTAATGCAGACCACAAAGGAGTGACCTTTGGGTTCGTTAACAAAGGGGGATAAAATGTGCTTGTTAAAAGTAGGAGAAAATGTCTTAGTCAAGACATGGGGAATAAATAACAGGTAGAACAATGATATAGGGTAGAATCCTTCAGTGTTTGACATGATCATTCAGAGCTTATCTTGGACATCACAATAGTTGAGAAGTGAAGGAGTTGGAGTAGAAAATATGACGATGCTTGAAGTGATCGGTCAAAGAAGATATATCAAGATAGATAAGGTTCGCGATGAAAGAAGTTATTTGGTATCAATTTACTGTCACCACTTGGTGTCTGTAATGAAGTGATTCATTGATGAACTTTTCATACTACTATTGTTTCTCACACCGATCATTGCTAATGTGGACTTAGAGTATGTGTTGTGTAAGTCTTTAATCGCTATCTGAATCGCAAGAGGAGAATGGTGGAAGATGACGGATGAAGCTTTAATTAGGTATCAAAGTAAAGATAAATGTCATGAGAATAGTTTTCAACAAACCCAAAGGGAGATATTGTTGGAAAAAATCCCTCAAGTTAACATTGCATCATTTTTGGGTTGGTTGTGTTTGTTGACAATGTAGGTTTTCATGGTGACTTGTCGAATTCCAGATATGTTGTTGAAAATCCATGTTGAAAAAGAACCATGAAAAAGGAATAGAATATTTGGAGGTGGTACAAAATAACAGATGAAAGGCGGTGCCATTTTCCAGTGTTTTCCAAATTTTTGGGCCTCAAAATCAACTAATGGAGAAAAGTGTTTTTGGAAAAGGGACCTGCGCGCCAGCTTCTTGGAGGCTTGAAAAGTTGTGCGCCATATGTTTTTCAAGATCATAACATAAAAATATGGAAAAGGAAAGAGGGGTGCCCAAGTTATGGTTTGGGCATGCAAGGTGACTAGGGCGACAGAGGCTCAGGCAGCTGGACTTGCGTGCCAGGAGGAAACTTGTGTGCGATGCTCAGGGTGCCCAAAATACCTATAAATAGAGGTCCAACCCTCACAATTTTGAACAGAGCTCAATAATTAGAGAGAATTCAAGCTCCAGTCATGCAAGTAGGTTTGGGCATGCAAGTGGTGGTTTGGGTGCGCAAGTATAGAGTTATTCATAAGTTGCGCGCCAGTTGATAGTTGTGCGCCAATATCAGTTTGGGCATAAAAAGGTGAGATTCACCCCAGTTTTGTGTTAAATAAGGGAGTGTCACACAAGTGTTTTGGTGAAACTTGTGCGCTAAGCTTGGAGAAGAATTCCAGCCATTCTAGGGTTGCGCGAAATTTGTAAGATTTCCCATTACACCTGTAGTAAAGGGGTATTCATCATTGGATGAAAATTGGACTTCAACAGAGCATCTACATATAGTGTAGGATTTATTAATTAGAGATAATTCAAGGAACTACAAGTCTTTAAAATGTGAGTGGATCTTCTTAAGAAGTAGTGAGCTCTCTTCAGTTGAGAGAGTAGTGAGCTTTCAAATTGTGATTGGTTGTAAACTAGGAGTGAAAGTGAGTCTGCTCTGAACATTGTAAACATCAGTGCACTTTTAGTGGATTTGGTACATTATCACATCGCCAGTGTATGCTCCTTGGATGTATCCCAATAAGGGTGAACCAAGTAAAATTGTTGTGTCCCATTCTTTCTTTAATATTTGTTCATACTCTATAATGGCAAGGAGAGAGAAGAGAGTTTTGTCTTACAACGAAACAAGATCAATAGGGTATTTTGTTTTAATATGTTATACCCGGATTCACCCCCCTCTTAGGGTATCTAAATTAGTGGACCTAGTAATACACCAAAAAGTGTTCACCCAAAAGATAGTGTCTCCAGCCATATAAGGCATGGACTACTGCTGCTATTCAAGGTCATGTGTTGGGTAATTTCTCTCATGAGGCCTCAACTAATGAGATCCATACACAACGACTCTATCTTCCTACATCAATACTACTCCTAGGACAATTCCTGATGCATCACATAAGATAGTATAACCTATACCCGGCTCGGGAAGAATTAGAATAGGTCCTGAGACAAGCCTCCCCTTTAGCTCCTGAAAGGATTTCTCACATGTTTCTGACCATGTGAACTTGACAACCTTCCTTGTAAGGCCAGTAAGGGGTGAAACAAGATATGAAAAGTCTTTTATGAAATGTTTGCAATATCCAACCAGCCCAAAAAAACTTAGTATATCAAACAAAATTTTAGGCTACTCTCAAGAAACCACAACACTCACCTTTTCTGGGTCAATAGATACTCCTAATTCTGATATTATATGATCTAAGAAGTGGACTTTGTCGATCCAGAAGTGGCACTTAGCATGATTGGAATAAAGATGATTCTCTCTCTGCAATCAGAATGATATTAAGATGTATGGCATGGTCGCTATGAGTGTGAGAATACACCAAGATGTTGTCCAAAAAGACCATAACAAAAGAATCTAAATAGTTGTGGAAAACACTATTCATCAGATCCATGAAAACGATGGGTGCATTCGTAAGACCGAATGACATAACTAGGTACTCATACAGACCATACCTGCCACGAAAAGCTATACGAGGCATGTATGATGGTCTGAATCATACCTGATGATAACCCAATCTTAGGTCGATCTTGGAGAATACCTTTGATCCTCAGAGATGGTCAAATAGATCATCTATTTGAGGCAGTGGATACTGGTTCTTGACCATAAGATGGTTCAACTTTTTTTAATCCACACATAGACGTAAGATTCCATCCCCTTTCTTGGAAAAAATTACGGGAGAACCCCAATAGGATGTACTGGGCCATATAAAATCTTTGGCCTCTAAATCATCTAACTACCTCTTGAGTTCCTGAAGATCTATAGGTGCCATCCTGTATGGAGGAATGGACATTAGAGATGCTCCTGGAACAAGATCAATTGTAAATTCTACCTCTCTTTTAGTAGATAAGATATAAAAATTATGGGGAAAGATATCCCTAAGATGATCCACTATTGGGGAAAATAAATTTATCCTAAACCCTGATCCTCCATGAAGATATTTTCATTCTGGGAGGTCACTACACCTAGCCCATGATGCTCTGGTCCAACTCTACCATCCTGGACATCCCACTCACACTTATGTAGATAACTACTACCCTATGGTGATGTAAAAGATACCCTGTGATGATATAAGTCTACAAAAGCATGATAGTGAACCAACCAATCCATCTCGAGAATGAAATCGAAACCTATCATCTTGAGAATAAAGAGATTCTATAAGAAATGGTAACTTTCTACCTTAAGGGGAAAATCCCCACACTGGCGTATGCCCTCTGTTTGTACCCCTAACAATGTATCCAGGTTCATTACACCATAGTAATACTGTATCTCTAGTCCAAGTCTTTCCATGATAGATACAAAGATAAAATATTTTGAAGCACCCATATCAAATAAAACAAATAATATAGTAGAGGATATTATAATAGTACCTCGTACTGTAGAAGGTCCCACAACCTAATCCTCAGGTATTGGTTGTAGTGAATGCAACTGACCTAATCCACGACCTTGTGAAACAGATGAATTACCATGATCATAAATGCTCTATTGGTGCTGCTAGTGATTAGGGGTCTGGCTACCATAGACACTACCTCCTCCTCAGCCAGACCTACCAGTGCTATTACAACTCCCCACCTAATGCGGCGTAAAATAACTCACTCCTGAAAGTGGAGCTGGTGTGGGTCCTTTTCTACTTGAGGTTGGTGTAAAGGTCCCACAGAAACACTAGAGATTCCCTATATAGATGCAATACCAACACTCGAGTGGGTCTCTATCACACTGAGTCTTCGAATTCCCCCATCATCCACACTAATGACACACTTTAGATCTATCGTAATGGATACTTTGGTTGTCACTGATCTGACGAGAAACTTCGAGAGAACGCTTCCTGTCACTAGAAGAACTACTGGCTTGATGCAACACTAGTCTTCTATGCCCAATATTATTGCCTCCCCTTAGGTTGTGCTCAGTGATAAGAGCCTAATTGGAAATCTCAGAAAAATTAGGCAGACGAAAGACATTGAACTATGTGCAGATGGCGTACTTTAGCCCATCCTCAAAGCGTCTAAAACAAAAAATCTCATCACCATCTAGAAGCAGTGAAAAGCACCACAACTCCATGAAACAAACCGAATATTCCATAATTTACATATAACCCTACTCGAGATGCATAAAATATATAGATCTATCATCTCTTAAAATCTAAGGAAATAAATGATCATAGAAGGAAGTCTTAAAGTCAACCTATATCATGTCTTGATGGTGATCGTCCTGGGTAACCACATCCCACCAAAACTTGGCCGAATCCCAAATCATGTATGTATAAAGCTTGACTATATACTTTAGAAGCATCTCTAGATGCTCAAAGATAGATAGGATGGCTTATAAACAAACTCAAAATCCTGCAAACCTCTATATCCTAAAAAGGTAGGAGGATGCTGATGATGAAACTCACAAGTCAGATCAACCATCATAGATGCAAGCCATGGAGCACCATCCATGGACTGCATCAGACATAGGAAACTATCACAAACTTGGGAATCAATGCCCAAATCAGGTATAGTAGGTAGTTCCTCAAGTGGCACTCCTGGTGGTAAGAGTGGTGGCTCGGGGCCCACCACATCTAGAGCATGGTCATCTCCACCCTCCTGGTGTACAATATGAGGATGTCATGGAGGCATTGGTATACAAATGCCAAGAACACACCTCAAAAAAATCTTAAGCAGAATGATAACATCACTAGAAGAATATGAACTGAAGAAAACTCACTACCCAAGTTATACTACCCAAACTACCCGCTTATATGGCCAAGTATCGGTAAGTTCTCTCAAGTATAAGTTTCATTTAATTTTATATTTAATTTCCAGGTTCAATCCTTTACCTTTCATAAACACGAAAAGGTGGGATAAGGATGTGAAACTATTTCATATTATCATTTATATTCCATCTTATAATGGATATCCATTCCCATTGAATCAGTTCCCATACACCTTATTAATGAAAACAACACCCGTTTATTTATAGCATAATGGATCGACTTGGTAAATTACTCATCCCAACCCATGAGGGCCCATACACCTTATGAATTGATATAGGAAATCACTCAATCACATCCAAGAGTAATACAAGCATAAGCAAACTATTACAACATCACTTAACAATCAAAATCATATCAAGCAATGTAAATAGTGAAATGCACCTATATGGCATGGAAATATGCATGACATGTGAATTTTAGGTGTCTATAATGATGCATGTAACAATGATACTTGCCCTCATATCATCGGGCCAAGGATGAAAGACAAATCATCAATTAGAGTAATAATCAACAACACCACACATCATGTGTGTCACCCAATGGTGAAATAATGTCAACTGTAATAGGAAAAATCAAAACAATAATTATATTTTGGGTAATATGGACTTTACCTTGAACATGGGTTTGTGACCCCCAAGCACAACTTATGACCAAGTCCCAAGCGTTCCTAATCTCCATTCAATTGTCTCCAAATAGTAAAGAAAGAAAAGAAAACTACCTTTGATACCACTTTGTGACGTCCCGAACCCGGATGCCACTTGATGGGTGCCCCGAGCTCGGTGGGCCACATGGACTCAAGCGAATATCCCCAAATTCTAGAGGATGTCGACTAGCAGCGAGGGACTAGGGTGTGTCTGTGGGGAGACTATTCCCTCATTACCAAAGTGTAGCATAGTGGGGGAAATTAACATAGGTAAATAGCAGAAGCAATATACATAAACAGAAGGCACAATGAAAAATAGGGATAACAATTACAATAACTGAACAACTGAAATAACATTCAACAACTAATGATATGTCACGTTACTATAAAACTAGAAAACATGGATACAAGATAGCAAGAATAACATGTTACAAAAAAACTATAAAGGAAATCAAAAGACTATCCCAGCACCCCGAGATCCAACTCGGTCCTCTGCTATCAAGCTCCAACCAAAACAAAAAGAAATCAAGTGTTTGAATCTGTGTGCTTCCCTTTATCAACACTTGTAGTCATGTAATATACTATGAGTACTAAATAGAACCCTAAGAGGGTATGAGTTAAATCTCAGTGGTCCACCACCAACGGTGTCTATAACATATGGCCCGTGTAATGGAATATAACAGTGTGCAAGCATGAATATTTAAAGCAAAGCAGTATAATGTAACTAAATACCCAAGTACCTGCTTCAACCCTCGACTGGTGTCTGAACATGTAACCAATTCATCATTTTATTATTACCAATTTATAATATGTCACATGTTAATAATAGAAAATGTTTCAGGGTGTAACAAGGAAACCTATAATGATATTTAATAGTGAATTACCAAGGTAATAACCAAGGTGATCTAGACCTTGAGGGTTTCCAACTCAGTAATAACTATAGCTTGGCTTGAGGTAAGAGTATAATCTAAGAAGAATAGTCTAAATCATTCCACAATGAGGTGCCTACTAAGTCTAAGGAGTTCATCCAAGGTAAAATAGGACTAAGCAAAGACCAGGCTTGATGGGATTTAACCATGGAATCTACTTGTCAGTGCTGGATCCAAGGAGTGTATCCAAGGAATCCTGTAGTACTACATGAATGATCCTATGGTGTCATACCAGGCATCCAAATATTAAACAAGGATTGAATTATAGGTGGGTATCAACCTAATAAAGTCGTGTCCTTGAATTGGAATGGGGTTTCTAAGTGCTCATGGCATTCTTCGATCAGAATCCAAGGCGATCTTGAGTAAGGCCATTCCTATTTGATAGTAAAGTCATATAATAATTCAATTGGTTCAAGAATTTCCTTTTATTAGTGTGAATAGGACAAGTAGCATGGAACCCTTTAATCAAGTAACCATTAATCAATAAATCCATTTGGTTCAAGCATTTCCTTTCATTAGTGTGTCATGGACAAGTAGCAAGCAACCATTTAATCCATTTAAGGCATTTTCCATATTCAAGGTTCATTCCAATACCTTACATTAATGTGGTAAGGGGTGCTATGTATTTGAAATCAATTAATCATTCACATTTAATTATCAATTTGAATCAGTTACCTTAGGAGCGTCAAGTGGTGAGCACACATGGTACATGCCATTATGATTTTCTCATTTAAAAACAAGCCATTTAATATAGAAACACTTACCCTTAGGAAGTTTAATCCAAAGAACACCTGAATGGTGGCTCAAATGTGTCAAAACACTAAAAAGACAATTATGGCATAACATACTACATGGGATGAATGAAGTCATGGGCATAACCACCAAAATTTAATAACATAAATGGAAAGAGCATAATGATATGGTTCTAACAAGTATAATCATGGAATAAGAATTTAATAAACGACACCTGATAAAATTGGTGGGACACACACGATAATTCCAAAATCAATGAACTTTAGGGATGAGTTATAGACCACCTACCTCAGGCTTGTATGACTACTCCTCTAGTATTGGACCTTGATTTGGATTTTATCAGAGTAGATCTAAGAAAAGGAGAAAAACGATCATACCACGATAACTCGGTCAAGATAAAAAGAGAAGGATAACTGATCAAGAGGACTCGAGTACTTATCTTTGTGCATCCAACGTGAAAAATGAAAGCTCGATCAAATCCCGGATGAAGGAGATCTCTTGATTCCTACTTTAGAAATTCAAAGGGATACAAAGTGAGAGGAAATTAGGTTAATACTTCTATTTATTTTATTAAGGAAGAAGAGGTGGCTCAATTAGATTATTAAGGGAAAAATAGTCAAATTACCTAGAAAAATGTCCTCTGCACAGTTTGTCTGCATGATTAGAAAAACCATGTGAAAAACATGAAAAATTACCTAGTCAGAAGGGGAGATCACATGGTTAGGATGCACGAACATGAACCAACCATGTGAAGTGGTTCTGTTTGAAAATTTCAATATGCATGGTTAGCCAAACTATGCGCCAACCGTGCACTAACCGTTTGACCTGTCCAGATTTCCCAAAAAGATGGCTTCCGGGCTCCAAACTTGACCCAAAAACCCCTAAGACCTTTACTAACTCATTAGGAATCCATATTAGGTCCAAAATAAAAAATTACACTCAAAATTAAGGGATCCATATCTAAGTGAAAAACCTGGTTCTTACAATAGCTTTAATAATCACCCTTTTGAGGCAAGATATATTTTTATCTTCTTTTCCATTCAAGCTTCTTCTTTGTATTTATCCTTTTGAATCTAAATTGGATATGTTTAAAAGAATTTATAAATTTCCCTTTACCATAAAAATTATTTTCTTATAATGATATGTCATTTATCCACTCTCACCAAAACCTTTACCTAATCCGTTACTATGCCAAAATTTTGTAAGATCCCTCAATCATCCTCTTAACTTTTCAAGTTCACTACTTTTTTTGTATTGTATTTTTGAATTACCTTTTAATATAATTACATGATTTTTATTACATGGTATTAAATTCCATTTGATATGTTGTAAATGAGATTTTATTTATTCCCTCTCATTATATCCCTTTCCTAATTGATTACTATGATGAAGTAAGGGTCTTCAATCCTCCTCTTTCCCTTTTCAAGTTCATTAATTTTGTTGTATTATCTTTTTTAATTCCCTTTTAATATACCAAAATTATTTTTATTCCATGGAATTATATTCCACTTGATATATTTTAAATCATATTTTATCTATTCCCTCTGATTATAGCCTTTTTCAAGTTGTTATAATACTCGTACTATTCCATAGCCATAAAAGCAACTTAAAATTTTGGTAAAGTAAAACGTGTGTGGTTTTCCAAGAACTGAAATACATGTATGGATACTAAAAGTGGATTTGGATCTAGAACATTTGTACCTAGGGGTAATAATTCCAAAAGGGCATGTTGTTCTTTGACTCAATCATCACCTAGAGCATGACAACGGGTCTTGCTGCACACTTGGTTTGACACTCCAGAGGGATATGCTTTGGTTAATCTACACATTCTTTACAAAACCATTTTGAAAGATATCATTTATTTGGTCTCCTAACTTTAAAAATACATGAATTACAACTAAATATATATGTTTATTAATTCTTTTATTGTGTAGAAATAATTTTGTACCACATAATTCTTTCTTCTATACAGGAAAATCTTACAAAATATGCCTCATTGAGCAATTGAGCTAAGTATTTATGCTATTCATTCCTTGAAAGTTATTCCATGTAATATTTTTATTATGTGATTTAATGCATTGGACATGAAATTATGGGTTGGTACCATAATTATATATCCCCTCAGTGCAATTATAGGTCTCATGAGACAATTATGATAGGGTAAGAGGAACATCCTTACCCTTTATGTAAGGTGTATTGGCACAAGGCCTTGATGGTATTTTAAAGAATATGAAATTATGTATTTCCATAACACTGTGATCAGTTATTATAATCCTAAAATTTATTCGTTTTTATTTTTTCCATGGATTTATTTATTTGATCATGTTGTCGAGCACGTCAAATTAGATGTTTATTTTTAACTAGAATTTCTGCAGTATAGCAGCAACCCTAGGTCGTCTCTCAATAGAGCCTTAGATAATTAATTTAAAAAGTGAGTTTTGATTATGAAAATAAAATAGGAATGATAATTTATAAAACATGGGGTTTTTTGATTTTAAAACAAAAATAGAAACTATATTACTAAGTGAGAGAAATAGGATGGAGAAATCGTGATCATCCTGGGTAAGTGTCCCTTAATGCTCAATTCATCATCACTCTCAAGGGAATGGGAATGATAGATGATTCCTTGATTTATAAAAACTAAAACAAATTTGGTATGTGATTTCTTACTAGGTTACCATCTAGGATTTGATCGACCAATGATATTGATTATCGATGACCGCTCAAAATCAACAAACTTGAATAGATGTAAAAACATAACTCAATCAAGAAATCACATCAACAATGTGATGATATGACCAGATTTGTTTCAATGATAAGACAAGAACATGAATATTCATGGGTTCGATCTCCTGTAATTTATCAACTGACATAATCCATTTGCATAATCATAAAAGGGAAGGGGTGAGAAAAGAGGCAACCACACTCAAATCATCAAAAGATATAGGTTATGCATAAAAGCATGAGGATTCTTGTTACTTTTATTTTTATTTTATCATAACAAAATAGAAAAAAATTAATAAGGTATAAATAAATAACAATTTACAAAAAACCTGGAAATTCAATTACCTTATGAAGATTACAAGCGTGGAACTCAGGATTATAATAAAGGAAACCCCCCAAATTGATCACCAAGAGGTTTACAAGTACATGAGGGAGAAGAGAACTAAAATAGGTTAAGAGAGATCTAAAGTTAGACTCAACCTTACCCTTTTTAATTAAACATGAGAGAATGAGGGTGAGGGGTGATTTTATGGACAAATACATCACACTTTACACAAAAGAAGTCAAGTGCCTAAGGGACTAGGAGACTATACATAAAAGACTTCTTTCTTCTTATTTATCTAGATTTTTGACTAACCAAAACTCTTTAAAACAACTTAACATTCAGTGGAGAGGTGTATGTTATATTTTTCTATCCAATGGAGGTGGAATCATCCAAATTTGAGTTTTGAGGCCCAAGTTATGTCCCAAATATACAAGGGTAGTCCAATTTGTCCCACCTAGAATTTCTTCACATTGTGGGCATATTTTGGGCCTCCAAATGGACAAATTGAGCTCCATGATCTTCTATAGAAATGTATCCCACAATTATTTTCATTTAAAAACCCATTTTTATCCCAATTAGATGCATATGTTATCCACAATACATATTTATGTCCACACACATGCTTGGGATCTCATGCAGTTTGGCCCATTTTGCTTGAATTCCATCACAGGCTTTCCAAATCACCTCCTCCTACAATGTAAACACTGAAAAAAGTAAAATTTACATATTAAATAGTGATAAAACTTAATTCATTGAATCAAACATGAAGTTAAATTTATTATTATATTTGGAATATTCATTACAAAACCAGTTTAAAACAATAGTGTAAGGGTGGAAATGAATAGTGAATTGCTATGCGATCACACCCCCACACCTAAACATTTTTACTAATGGGAAAAGTCACATATAAAAAAATGATTCATGTATATATTATGAAAACCCTACTTTTAATTACACACTTAAACCTGATTTATTACATAAACTTCACTTGATACAACATAGAAGATCAAGAGATATAGTGTATTTAGGGATTAGGATCATTACATAACAACTTAAAACATGAAATACAAAATCTTTATTGAAAACATACTTTACATGACCACTACATTCCCTCGTACTTAGAATTGCATGGGATAACCTAAGGACATGCATAAGAAAAGGGTGAGCTATAAAGCCCAGTAAGGGAATAATCATAGAATAAAATGAGGAATGCAATACATGTTAGACAATAGGCATATCAATAGAGCACAAGAGAATCATAAACATAAAGGCATGATAAATCATGATAATCATAACATGAAAATGTGTCAACAACACTTAACATGGAATTAGCATGAACCAATGCCCATTGCACATGAAGCATGAGTAAACCCTCATTGCACATGAAGCATGAGTAAACCCTTGTTGCAATTTAATTAGCATGATTAAACATCAATTTCACATGAAGTATCATGATACTATACTTTACCCAATGCATTAGAGCACTATCAGGGCACACCCTTCTTAAACATTTCATTTCATGTATAAGTGTGCCACATGGATCATAAAACATTGAATCATTCAACATAATAATTTATTCCACGATAAAAGAATGTGGAATACATACATGAAACTCTTTAAACAATAAGTAAATGTTCATAAAGGTGAATACACTTGATAGAGAAATGGGCATGATATTCACTACACAATGACTTTGGCTTGGAAAAGCGCGGTGCAATTTCGGCAGCATAACGGCGTGACATAAGAACTCATAAAAATGGTTGATGAGAGAGAAAGGGGTGTCTCATAATATTTACATGATATGGACAATAAGGGGGTCATTTATATACATGTCCCAACAAATGTAATGGAATTTATATTCATGATACAAAATAATTTCTTGAATGTAAATGAGGAGAGAGAATTTTCTTTCGGAATTTCGACATAGTAACAGGTGTACATGGGAGGAATTTAATGAGAGATAAAGGGGTCTCCCATCATTCAAACATAAATAGGGAAGTATGGGGGAGGTGAGAAACCATACCCCAACATTTATAATTGAAATAAAAAGGGCATAACAATTTAAAGAATATTGGAAAAAAAAATGAGAAAGGAAGAAAAACCCCTTACTTGGAAGTGTGCTTCCAAAGGCTTGAGAGAGGATTCTTGGGAGCTTGAAGAACCCTGGGAGGATTATAGATAGAGGAGGGTAGAGTTTGGAAGAACTCTAAAGGATTTGAGTGAGGAGGAAGTGGGAGTTTGGGTGGGTTTATATAGGAAAGGTGAGAGAATTTTTTATTATTTACGTTTGGGACACCTCACATTAAAATAATCCAAACCACAAACTAGCCCTTGGTTTTTACCCATTTTTTTTGGAAAAGGGAAGTGGAAAATAATATTTTATAAGTCCAAAGTCCCAACTTCTTAAAATAATGGGGTTTCTTATGTGGAGGTGAGTCACACTCCCAAGGAAAACAATTTAAAAAGACAAAATGTTTAATAAGTCTTGAAGGGTCCACTAAAGCTTTGTAAAATAAATCAAAAAATTTCAAAATCAAATTATTTTAATGGTAAAACATATATTTCCCGAACATAAAGTTTATAGTATTTTATTACATTACTATTGGGTCATTATGATGTTATAAAACACATTATATATTTAAACGGTATTTTATTTTTACCCAAAAATTTGACTGTCTTAGAAAATTATGAAAAATTTACCATTGGATAATTTCGACATCCTGATTCCAGAAATAATATTCATTTTATCTAAATAATTTTATAAATATGTTAATTTTCACTTTTAAAATAAAAACTGACATTTATCGAAAATTCATGGGTTTTGAAAAAAATGGCTTTCAAACCATAATAAAATTTACAATTGCATTCATAAAATTATATGATCATTTATATTTAATAAAAATTAATTTAATAATAATAATAATATTTTATTAAAATATTATTTAATTCAAAAATCCATTAATTCATCAAAATAGATTTCTTAGTTGAACATTAACTAAAAATACTATTTGTGCTTTAAAAACTATTTACAAGGTAACAATAATAAAATGAAATTATATTCATTATTATATACACAAATAATGTACATAAACATATTACTATGGTCTTGTTACATATCCCCTTATAACACCTACATAAGACCTAAGAGTAAGGTCTGCGATGGTGACAGACTCTTGGGGTGGCTCTGATAACATTGATCGGGTGGTAATCTCTATCAACTTCCACTTATCTCATAGGCGACCCGTTCAAGCTTAACATATTCAAACTCAACTTGGGGTTGGTCAAGATCGAAACCCAAAGATGAAACCTCCTTTCCGAGCTCTGATAAATGGGATTCATATGGGGAACATCTACTGGATGAGGCCATCACTTCCTTTGTCTGAGTAAATTAGATTTGTTAAAGCCCTATATTTATACTAATCATGTGATCACTGTTCAATGAATATATTAGAAATGGTCACAATTCTTAACATAAAACCAAAGAAGTTGACATTTTATATAAAAATTTTACATAAAGAGACATTTAATTAGACCAAGAGGGATTTCCATTAATTAAAGTTTGGGTCATTACAATCTTCCCCCCTTATGAAATTTTACCCTCAAAATTTCCTTTTACTACACTAAAATAGATGTGGGTTACTTTACTTCATCACTTCCTCCAATTACCATGCCGCTTCTTCAAACTTGTGGTTTCGCCACAACACCTTGACGAGGGGAATTGTCTTATTTCGTATAACTTTTTTTCTACGATCTAAGAACTTCACTGGTTGCTCCTCGTAAGAAAGATCATCCTCTAGCTATACTACCTATGAAGATAGTACATGTGAAGGGTCCAGTATATACTTCCTTAAGAGGGATACATGAAAGACATCATGTACTTTGGCCATGGTAGGTATAAGTGCTAGTCGATCGGCCACAACCCCGACATGATCAAGAATCTCGAAGGGGCCGATGTACCTTGGACTTAACTTCCCTTTATTTCCAAACCTCATGACCTTATTCCATGGAGATATGTGTATAAATACCATGTATCCAACTTTAAACTCAAGGTCTCATCGACGGTTATCTACATAACTCTTCTGTCAACTCTGGGATTCCTTGATATGCTGCTGAATGGTTTTCACCTTCACCACCATTTCTTCAACCATTTATGGTCCAAGAAGCTTATGCTCACTGGCCTCATCCCAACATGCCATTGTTATGCACCTTTTTCCATAAAGGGATTCATATGGTGCCATTTGGATTCTTGAGTGGAAACTGTTATTATAAGAGAACTCAACCAGAGAAAGATATTGATCCCATATTCCTTTAAAGTCCATTGAGCATGCTCTCAACATGTCATCAAGTGTTTGGTTAGTCCACTCATATTAGCCATCAATTTGAGGATGATAGGATGTACTGAAGTTCAGTTCATTATTCAAAGCATGTTGAAGAATCTTCCAAAACTTAGAGGTGAATCTTGGATCTCAATCAAACATAATAGATAGTGGTACTCCATGAAGCCTTACCACTTCCCAGATATATATCTGTGACAGTTGATCCAATGAGAAATCCTCCTGAATAGAAATGAAGTGTGCATCCTTTGTAAGACGATCCACAACAACCCAGATTGCATTGTTGCCTTTGGATGTCTTCGTAAGTCTGGTTACAAAGTCCATGGTGATGTTATCCCATTTTTATTCTAGTATGGGCAATGGTTGCATCATCCCCTTAGACTTCTATCTCTCTGACTTCACTTGTTGAAACACCAGGAAATTTGATGTATATTTAGCGATATCCTTCTTCATATTATCCCACTAATAATTCTCTCAGAGATCTCGATACATCTTTGTGTTTCCTGGGTGAATAGAGAAATTTAAACTATGTGCATCATCCAAAAGTTCCTTCTTCATCTCTGGACTTGATGGAACACATAGTCTTTTCCCAAATCTCACAATTACTTCTTCATTAACATTAAACTCCAAGGATTTCCCTTTTCCGATAGCTTCCACTTTTTCCTAAATTCCCACATCGTCCTTTTGAGCATCCTTTAACCTTTCCAAAAGTGACGGTTGAGAAATCATTTGTGAAAGGATTGATGATGTTACCTTCTTTATAATTCCCATGTCCATCTTCATCAAATCTAAGAAGATTAGATCCTTTTCAATTCTCATCAATGATAGAATCGCTGGGTCCTTTCTACTTAGGGAATCTGCCACCTTGTTCACTTTCCCATGGTGGTAATGGATTGAGCAATCATAGTATTTGATCAACTCTAACCATATTCATTGGCACATGTTCAAATCTTTCTGTGTAAATATATACTTGAGGCTTTTTGGGTCCATATATATTTCACACTTCTCCCCAAAGAGATAATGCCGCCAAATTTTCAAAGTGAAGATCACTGCAGCAAACTCGAGATCATGTGTTGGATAGTTTTTTTCATCAAATTTCAATTTCATTGAAGCATAGGTAATGACTTTGTCATTTTGCATCAACACACATCCCATCCATTCTTCGAAGCATCACTGAATACCACAAAAAGTTCTCCACTTGTGGGTAAAGTGAGCACGGGCACAATGATAAGCCTCCTTCTCAACTCCTTGAAGCTTTCTTCGCATTCATCACTCTAAGAAAACTTTACTCCCTTCCGAGTTAGCTTGATAAGAGGGTTGGACAATCGTGAGAAATTGCTCACAAATTGTCGATAATATCCAGATAACCCCAAGAAGCTATGGATATCCGTTACCGATGTTGGCCTCATCCATCCCTTAATTGCATCTATTTTGGAGGGATCCAAAGATATACCATTGCTTGTGATGATATTTCCTAAGAATGAGACCTTATTTAACCAAAACTCACACTTTCTATACTTTGCATATAGCTTCTCCTTCCTCAAGGTCTCTAGTATAGTTCTTAGACGCTCCTCATGATCCTCCTTGGTTTTAGAGTATATCAGAATATCATCTATAAAGACTACCAAAAATTTGTTGAGGTAATCTCTAAAGACTCTATTCATCAAGTCCATGAAGATTTTTGGAGAATTAGTGAGTCCTAAAGGAATTAATATGAATTCATAGTTCCAGTATCTTGTACGAAAAGCAGTCTTGGGGATATCTTCCTTCTTCACCCTTACTTGATAATATACCGACCACAAATCCACCTTGGAGAAGTATTGTGCTCCACGAAGCTGATCAAATAAGTCATCAATTCGTGGGAGAGGATACTTTTTCTTTATCATGATTTTTTTTAAGCTCACGATAATCGATGCAAAGGCGCATTGATCCATCCTTCTTCTTGAAGAAAAGGACTGGTGCACCCCTTGATGAAGCACTTGGGCGTATAAACCCTTTATCCAGATTCTCCTGTAGTTGTTTCTTCAGTTCCTTAAGCTCTACAACAACCATTCTATATAGAATCTTGGATATTTGCAACACCCCAGGTATAAGATCAATTGAGAATTCAACATCTCTTCTAGGAGGAAGACCAAGCAATTCCTCAGGATACACTTCAGTGAATTCCCTCACAATAGGCATGTCTTCTAGGATGGTTGCCTTCTTAGGCTCAATCATCTGAGCTAGATATGCGTGCTCATAGGGAAGTAATATCCATGCTTGAGATGATGGAGCTAAAGAAGGTTCATCTTCCTCCTTGCACTTGTAAAGAATTGGGGGTCGATTCTCTATATAGAGAGTGATTTCCCTCTCACAAAAATTTATGTTGGCTCTATATAAGGAAAGCCAATCCATGCCAAGAATTGCATAAAATTCCACCAGAGGGAGTATGAAGAGGTTCACCGGGAAGTTCAATCCACAGATTATGATAGGGGAGGAGTTATATTAATGGGATGCAATGATTTCCCCATTTTCCATACTCACCAACATATTCACTTCCATGATTTGTGGTGGTGTTAGGATTGTTATACAAAACTTTTGGGATATAAAAGAATGTGTAGAACCTGAATCAAAAAGTGCATTCACTATTATTGAATGAATAACTAGCATACCCATCACCACTTCATTTTCGGGGTTCAGTTCAGTAGTAGTGATTGCAAAAGCTCACCCTTACTGCCTTGGAGGTTGTTGGTTGCCTCCAAAAACCCTTAGCTTAGGGCACTGATTTGCAAGATGACCCGGTTCTTTGTAGTTGTAGCAGTGAAAAACGCATTGAGGTTCGAACAGAGCATTACTCTCCTCTATTTCAGCCATGGGTTTTTCTTTCCAATAGTTAATAGCTAGGTTCCCTTATCTTCCACACCTAAATCATTTCCTCATCCCCTTCAGGAAATTTCTGGGGTGCTTCTTTCTGCACCTTTGTCAAGTGGGGTGATGGATCTTCTTAGCACCATTGAATTTATCCATCGGACCGCCAGTATTGAAGTCCAACTTAGGCTTCTTATACCCATGATACCCCTGAGATTATCTAATCTCTATTTCAACCTTGAGGGCACATCATATAATTTCCTCATAGCTGTCGAAGTCACGGATCGTCAGCACTTTCCACAGGCTAGGTTTCAGCCCACTAAAGAAGCAGTCAACCTTGCATTCGGGGGTAATGACAAAGCTGGAGACATATCATGTAAGCCTTGTGAAGTTTGCATCATACGCTTCGATATATTCATCATCTTTTTTTCTTGAGGTCAAGGAAGTCCCCTTTCATCTTAAGCCAGAGGGTGCGTGGAAAATATTTATCGAAAAACATCTTCCAGAAATCCTTCCATTCCAATGCCTCAATATCCTCCTCATGCTTCATATTTTTGATCAATGTCCACCATTGATCAGCTTCACCCTCCATATGATAAACAGCCATGAGAACCTTCTCTTTTTCAGAACATTGAATGATGGAGAAGATCTTTTCAATGGAGTTGATACATTGTTCAGTGATTGAGGGATTAAATTATCCATTAAAAGTAGGAGGCCTTTGTCTCAGGAATCTCTTGATAGCGACTTGTTCTTTCTTAGGGTGGGGGGGGGGGGGTTGAACATTCCTCTTGACCCGTGTTTCTATTAAAATATCGAGTTAACTGAGAGATAAGTGTGACAAAGTTCACGATTCCCACTCCCATCGGATTGGGCATCTCATTTTCATAGTCATCACATTGATCTTCACATTAGTTGTTAGCCCAAGTCCTCATATTACCATCCATTGGCTGGAATAAAAGGAAAGTTAGGGGTAACACATAAAGGGTAATCCAAGGACAAAACTGATGACTTATAAATAACTTTTATTTCCTTAACTTATGAATCCATAGGCTTCAATCTATGCTATCCATGATCTACTTTCTAACATATATTCTTAGGGAATTTTTTAGCCCCTTAATAATGGTTCATACTAAGCCTGTGAATTTACCAAAGCATATCCTCTGGGAGTGTCGTAACCAAGAGTGCAGCAAGGCCCGTTGTCATGCACCAGTTCCCGTTCGAGTCTAGCTCAAAGCGGTGTTTTTGGGTTTTACCCCTAGGATACATCTGTGCCAGAGCTGCTTCTACCTTCTCATATCCAGATAGGGATGTATTTTCTTGATAAACCACTTACTCAATAATCACCAAAACTTAGTGATGTTTATATTATACTTAGTCTTGTCTTTAAGGATTTACTAGTGTTTTCTAATCCTAATCCCCAAAATAACTAAACCTATCCTCTGATACCAACTATGACAACCCTGCATTTTATTACACACTTAAACCTGGTTTATTACATAAACTTCACTTGATAAAACATAGAAGATCGAGAGTTCTAGTGTCTTTGGGGCTTATGATCATTACATAACAACTTAAAACATGAAATACAACATCTTTATTGAAAACTTCCTTTACATGACCACTACATTCCCTCGTACTTAGCATTGCATGGGATAACCTAAGGACATGCATAAGAAAATGGCGAGCTATAAAGCCTAGTAAGGGAATAATCATGGAATAACATGAGGAATAAAATACATGTTAGACAATAGGCATATCAATATATTACAAGATAAGAATAAACATAAATTCATGATAAATAATGATAGTCATAACATGGAAATGTGGAAACAACACTTAACATTGAATTAGCATAAGCCAAGGCCCATTGCACATGGTGCATGAGTAAACCATAATTACACATGAAGCACGAGTAAACCCTAATTACACTTGAGTTAGAATGAGTAAACACCCATTGCACATGATGTATCATGATACTATACTTTACACAATGCATTGGAGCGCTATCAGGGCGCACCCTTCTTAAACATTTCATTTCATGCATAAGTGTGCCACATGGATCCTAAAACATTGAATCATTCAGCATAATAATTTATTCCATGATAAACGAATGTGGAATACATACATGAAACTCTTTAAACAATAAGTAAATGTTCATAAAGTTGAATACCCTTGATAGATAAATGAGCATGGTATTCACTACACAATGACTTTGGCTTGGAAACGCGCGGTGCAATTTCGGCCGCATAACGACGTGACATAAGAACTCATAAAAATGGTTGATAAGAGAGAAAGGGGTGTATCATCATATTTAAATGACATGGAAAGTAATTGGGTCATATAGATACATGTCCCAACAAATTTAATGGAATTTAGATTCATGATACAAAATAATTTCTTGAATGTAAATGAGGAGAGAGAAATTTCTTTCGGAATTTCGGCATAGTAAAAGGTGTACATGAGAGGCATTTAATGATAGAGAAAGGGATCTCCCATCATTAAAAAATAAATAGGGAAGTATGGGGGAGGTGAAAAACCATACCCCAACATTTATAATTGAAATTAAAAGGGCATATCAATTTAAAGAATATTGGATAAAAATGAGAAAGGAAGAAAAACCCTTACTTGGAAGTGTGCTTCCAAAGGCCCGAGAGAGTCTTGAGACAGTATTCTTGGGAGCTTGGGTCACCTTGGGAGGATTCTAGAGAGAGGAGGGAAGATTTTGGACGAACTATAAAGGCTTTGAGTGAGGATTAAGTGAGATCTTGGGTGGGTTTATATAGGAAAGGTGAGAGAATTCTTTATTATTTAGGTTTGTGACACCTCACATTAAACTAATCCAAACCACAAACCAACCCACGGTTTTTGCACATGGTTTTTGGCAAAGGGAAGTGGAAAAAAATATTTTATAAGTCCAAAGTCCTAACTTCTTAAAATAATGGGGTTGCTTATGTGGAGGTGAGTCACACTCCCAAGGAAAATAATTTAAAAAGACAAAATGTTTAATAAGTCTTGAAGCGTCCACTAAAGCTTTGTAAAATAAATAAAACAAACCCAAAATCACATTATTTTAATGGTAAAAAATATATTATCTGAACATAAAGTTTATAGTATTTTATTACATCACTATTGGGTCATTATGATGTCATAAAATACATTATATATTTAAACGGTATTTAATTTTTACCCAAAAATTTGACTATCTCAGAAAATTATGAAAAATTAACCATTGGATAATTTCGACATCCTGATTCCAGAAATAATATTCATTTTATCTAAATAATTTTCTAAATATGTTAATTTTCATTTTTAAAATAAAAATTGACATTTATCGAAAATTCATGGGTTTTGAAAAAATGGCTTTCAAACCTTAATAAAAATTACAATTGCATTCATTAAATTATACGATCATTTATATTTAATAAAAATTAATTTAATAATAATAATAATAATAATTTATTAAAATATAATCTAATTAAAAAATACATTAATTCATCAAAATAGATTTCTTAGTTGAACATTAACTAAAAATACTATTTGTGCTTTAAATACTATTTATAAGGTAACAATAATAAAATGAAAGTATATTCATTATTATATAAAAAAATAATGTACATAACCATAGTACTATGGTCTTGTTACATAACCCCTTATAACACCTTCATAAGACCGAAGAGTAAGGTGTGCGATGCTAACAAACTCTTGGGGTGGCTCGGATAACATTGCTCGGGTGGTAATATCTATCAAATTCCACTTCTCTCATAGGCGGTCCTACTCGAGCTTAACATATTCAAGCTCAGCTTGGGCTTGGTCAAGAGTGAAGCCTAAAGATGCAACCTCCTTTCCGAGCTCTGACAAATGAGCTTCATATGGGGCACGCCTACTGGATGAGGCCATCACTTCCTTTGTCTGAGTAAATTGGATTTATTAAAGCCCTATATTTATACTAATCATGTGATCACTGTTCAACAGCTATATTAGCAACGATCACAATTCTTAACATAAAATCAAAGATATTGACATTTTATAAAAACATTTTACATAAAGATACATTTAATTAGATCAAGAGGGATTTCCATTAATGAAAGTTTGGGTCGTTACATATATACCCAACTTCATGAAGATTTAACATTCAAGGAAATTTTAATTCATTAAAGTAATGTTATCAAAGCACAAACCACACTAAGGATTTATTATTAGTGAAAATTGAAAAAGATGTCTTATAAATTATATCACAATGAAATTCAAAGAGATTAATGATACCAAATTGAGCAAGGAATTCAAAAGTCAACCATGACACCAAATCTTCATGTGTGTGAGTGAAAACCATTCCATAATATTCTTTCCACTTTTTATCCAGTAAATATATGTTATTTTAACATTTTTTAGCTTAAATGATTTTTTCCACCAAACCTTCCCTACATCCTTTGCAATCATATTTCAAGACCCACTCACTTAAGCATTCTAAAAAGTCAAACCTTAAGTTCCTGACCTATATATCCCCATACATTGTACATTTCATCACTCCCCTCATTTATTATTTTTTTCAAAAGTTGCATTTGGAATAAATATCTCACTCATCTATCAACCCTTGTTTTATCTCCTCATGACACTAATTGTAATAGTTATAACAAGATCAAAGGTTGAGTAGTGGTGGTTTTTGACCTACCCAAGACAAAACCTTTTTGTGTGTGTGTGTGTATTTTTTAAGGGCGTACAATAGTCGTATATCAGGTACACATGCATTGGTCAATCCGGTACAGTAATGAAACAGATCAGATAAGTAAAAAACATATGGAAAATTCATTTTATAAAGATGATAAATGTTAACCTAACATATATTTACCTTCTATTAAGTAATAAATATTCACACTTTGTGGATTGGTGCAAAAATGTGTTTAAATATTAGTGAAACAGTTTTCCCAAAAACTACTCACACAAGGGCTATCAATCATCTCAAAGGTTTCACAGAGATATAACCATTTATATCATTGACATACAACCAATTTACTAAAAATCACTCCCTTATATTAAATTCATACAAATATTCATTCTACAATAGAGACAAGTTTTCATTAAATGTTAAAACAACATGGAATCAGAAATTTCAACATGCATTTTTAGTAAGTTCCATGATTTTGTGACCATAAGGGGGGGGGGTAAAAATACCATAAAGAAGGTGAAAAATAGAAGAAAGAAAAAATAAAATGAAAATCCTAATAAACTCAACAAGATGGGGAAAAGTGAAAATACCATAAAGAAGGAGAAAAAGATAAGAAAGAAGAAATACAATGAAAATCCTGATGAAATCAACAAGATGGGGAAAAGTGAAAATACCATAAAGAAGGTGAAAAAGAGAAGAAAGAAGAAAGACAATGAAAATACTAATGAACCTAGGAATGTATCCACCCCCACACCTAGAATGTTCAATGTTATCACTGTAATAATTGAGAATATTAGAAGAAAGGATAAAACTTTACGTGTTTCAATAGTATGTTTATTCTAGAAGGTGGATTTACCTAATTGGATTCTTTGTAAAATCCTCATAGAAGTGTTTAAGTCGCTTCCTATTAATGGTAATACTTTTTCTACTCTGTTCATGCAAAACCTATATTACACCAAAAGGGTAAACATTAGTAACAGTATAAGGACCGAGCCATTGGGAACTAAGATTCCCTGGGTGAAGATTTAGCATAGAATTATACATGAGAATATTATCATCAATATGGAACTTACACTAATGAATCAGGATATCATGGATAGCCTTTGTATTCTCTTTATAGATCTGATAGTTCTCATATGCATCACATTAAATTTCTTCCAACTCTTGAATCTGTAGCTTCATATGCTCACCTACATATGAAAGATTCATATTACATTGTTTAACAGCCCAATATGCATGGTGTTCTACCTACACTGAGAGGTGAAAATCCTTTCCAAACACAATCCTATATGGTGAAATTCCGATTGGGATTTTAAAATCTATATGGTATGCCCAAAGTTCATCATCCAAGCACAAACTTCAGTCTTTCCTATTGGGTTGTACCGTTTTTTCCAAGATTCGATTAACTTCCCAATTTGAGATTTCTTCTTGTCCATTAGTTTGGGGTGATATGATTTGGAGAATTTATGATCAACCCCATACTTAAAAAGAAAATTTTTCATGTTGTGATTGCAAAAATGTGAACCCTGGTCACTAATGATGAATCTCGGCAAACCAAACCTGCTGAAAATCTGGGACCTCACAAAATCAATAACCACTTGAGAGTCATCGATCCTGGTTGCATTTTCTTCCACCCATTTAGAGACACAATCTACAACCAATAATATGTATACTAATCAAAATGAATCTGGAAAAGGCCCCATGATGTCAATTCCCCATGCATCAAAGATTTCACAGAATAACATGGGCTGCTGGGGAATTTCATTTCTCTTGGATATATTCCCTATGAATTGGAAACAACTACATGAATTTAACAATTTATGGACATCCCTATACAATTTTGGACAATAAATTCCTAATTCAAGGACATTTCTATCTATGCGTTGAGATCCAAAGTGGTCCCCACAAGCCAAAGTGTGGCAGAAGGTCAAAACAGAGGTGAACTCATGGCCAGTGACACACTGACAAACCACTTTGTCACTAAAAATTATCCATAAATATGTTTCATCCCAAATATACCATTGAGAATTATGCTTAAGTCTTTTGGATTGTGAAGTGATGAAATTAGTGGGGACCCTATATGTTTCTAGAAAATTTACAATGTTTTCATACCAGGGGTAAAGTCCACAACATCACAAAGGTTCTCATGAGGAAGAATTTTCCAATGGGGAGGGATGAGTCAACATGGTAGTCCAGTGGTGGATAAATCCTACTAATGTGTTCAGATACAACATTTTACACTCCCCTCTTATCTCTAATATCAAGGTCAAACTCTTGGAGGATGAGCATCCACCATATGAGGTGGGACTTAGGTTCATGTTTATTTAGGAGAAAACGAAGGGCAACATGATCAGAAAAGACAATGACTTTTGACCCAAGAATATATGAACGAAAATTTTCTAAGGAAAGAACAATATAAAGGAGTTATTTTTTAGTGGTTGTGTTGTTTACCTGGGTAGGGTTAAGGGTATGAGAGGTATATGCAATGACATGAGGAGCCTTCTCAACCCTTTGTGATAAAACGGCCCCAACTGCAAAGTTAGAGGAATCACACATAAGATTGAAGGGGAGATCCCACCTTGGTGGTTGGATGATGGGAGGTGATATGAGACTACTTTTTAGTGAATTGAATGCATCCTCAAAATTTTTATCAAACACAAACTCAGAATCTTTTTGTAATAACCGGGAAAATGGAAGTCCAGCCTTACTAAAGTATTTAATGAATCAGCGGTAAAAATCAGCATGACCCAAGAAAGATCACACTTCATGAACATATTTTGGATATGAAAGGGTTGAAATTAATTCAATTTTTATTTATCCACTTGAATTACTTCATTTGAAAAAACATGACCAAGAACTATCCTCCGCTCAACCATGAAATGGCATTTCTCATAATTTAATACAAGATCTTTTTCAATGTAGCGGTAGAGGAGATAACCTAGGTGTGACAAAAAGTCATAAAAAAGGTCCATAAACTATGAAATAATCCTTAAATACTTCCATGAAATTCTCAAGGTACTCAGAAAAAATACTCAACATACATCACTGAAAAGTACCAGGTGCATTACGTAGACCAAAAGGCATCCTTCTGTATGAAAATGTGCCAAATGGAAAGGTAAATTTTTTCTTTTCTTGATCCTCAGGGGCTGTATAGATTTTTAAATAACCCTAATATAAATCAAGGAAACAATAATGGGACTTACCATCCAATCATTTTAATATTTTTTCAATGAAAGGTAGAGGAATGTGGTCCTTCCACGTGGCTTGATTTAGCCGATGGTAGTCAATACAAACTCTCCAATTATTTTGCATACGTGTTGGGACCAATTCATTCTTTTCATTTGAAACAAATGTTATTCTAGTTTTTTAGGCACAATTTTTGTTGGGATAACCCATTTACTATCAGATATAGGATAAATTATCCCAATAATAAGTAATTTACTGACTTCTAATTTTACCACTTCAAGGAGAGTGGGATTCAAACGATGTTTATATTGTCTTACAGGCTTAGCCTCATCATTGAAAATTATATGGTTCATAGAAATATATGGGATAATCCTGATAATATCATCCAATGTCCATCCAATCACCTTTTTACACCCTCTCAAAAGGTTGAGAAGTTTTTATTCCTACTGTGGAGAGAGTTTATTGGAAATAATGAATGGAAATTGGTCAATACCCTCAAGATATGCATATTTTAAATTAAAAGGAACTGGTTTTAGTTCCAACACTGGTGGTTTTTTTATTGAGGGAGGGGGTTTAGGGGGAGTGAGGTCCATGAAACTGTCTATCTTCTCATGTTTATTCTCTAAGGAAAGAGAATCTATGGAAATGATATTTTCAGAATCATCGGCAGTCATGGGTACCTTAGAATGAACACACTCATCAATTAAAGCACATAATTTAAATGTTTTAGAACCCACATAACACTCAAAACATGAACCAAAACTCAAATAATCCAAGGGTGAAGAAGAGGAAAATGAGTTATAGTATGGGTTGAGGAGAGAGTTGTGTGTGTGTGTGTCGTTAGAGAGCACTTACATTGAATATAAAGGAAGAGTAGAGTTCTCTTAAATAGGGTGTTTCATTGAGTCAAGGATGTTAAAACCTACATTTTCTCCACTGAACTCCATGGACAGTGTACCATTGTGAACAATGATGATCATCTTTACTATTTTAATTAATGGCCTCCCAAGTATGAGGGGAGCATGTCCTTTGGTTCAAGTATCTTCCATCTCAAGAATATAGAAATTGGTGGGGAAGATGATATTCTTCACTCTTACAAGGATGTACTCAATCACTCATGTTGGATGCGTAGTACTCCAATTGGAAAGTTGCATGACAATGACTATCGGTTGAAGCTCTTTAACCTACAGATAAGTGTACATGAAGTAAGACATTACATTAATGGAAACACATAAATCTAACATATCATCTGAAAAGAATGTCTTCCCTATGTTACAAGGTATCATGAAAGTTACCAGATCTTTGAATTTGGTTGGAATTGCTAGTTGAATCAAGGCTAAGACATTCCTTCTCATGTTAACTCTCTCATTCCCCTTCAGCCTTTGTCTATGGGTGCAAATCTCTTTAAGAGATTTGGCATATTGAGGGATCTGTTTAACTGCATCTAATAAATGAATGTTAACTTGAACCTTTTTAAATGTATCCATTATTTCTTTATCAATATCATTATCAAAATTCTTCTTAGATTTAGAGTCTTTGGGAAAAAATAATAGGAATAAGTTGTTCATTTTAATCATTAATGATAATTTGACTACCCTTTTTGTTTTGTTTTTCTTTATTGGAATCTTTTATGGGTGGAGAAAGAGTGTTTTTAAGAGGGTGAAATACCTATTGGGTAGAATCATTAGAAGAAGAAAATTCCTTACCAATATGAAGTGTGATTGAAAAAACATTAACTTTGTCTTTTGTATTATCAATAGGTTGGGATGGTGATTTTCCAAAACCTTTCATCTTTATCTCACTGATGTTGTTCACTAATATTCCCACTCGAGTTCATAGATCTTGAATAGCCGATTGTGTGGTCTATTGGAACTAGAGGTTTTGAGTTTCCATTTTATTCACCATATCCTCTAGTCTTAGTTTAGATTTTGGAGGAGGATGAGGATTGTTTTGAGAAGGTGAAGGATAATAAGGTTGTATACCTTGGACTTTTTGATACCAATTCTACTTGGGGTAGCTTAAGTTTCATCCTTGTTGATACTGGGGTTGTTCTTTCCACCCGAGGTTTGGATTTGTCCTAAATGGTTCTTTCTTGAAGGGAGGTGCTTGTTGGAATGGACACTCTGGGAACAAAGCTGCACAAGACTCAGGTGAATCTTGATGTTGTGGGAACTGGTCAGAAAAATGAGTATTGTCATAACAAATACCACAATGTAATGGAACTGAAGAAGAGTGTGAGTTACCTTGTGCTTGAGATAATTTCCTTACAAGGGTATGCATATCATCAAGTTTAACATCTACCTTTTGTTCTAGGGATTAATGGGTTACCTCATTAATTCCTTGGGTTGGTGCAATAGCCCGTGTACCAAATTGTTGTGCATTTTGAGCCATATTGTCTATTAAGTCACGAGCATTGAAATGAGTTTTATCAAATAGGGCACCACCAACTACAACATCAATCATTCCACGATCTATGGGGATAAGTCCCTCATAGAAGTATTGGATTGATATTTTTTCACTAATCTGGTGGTCGGGGCATCTTGAGAAAAATATTTTTAATCTCTCTTAGTATTCATGAAGGTTCTTTCCCTGCGATTGCCTAATGTCACAAATTTCTTTCCTAATTGATGCAGTTCAGGAGGCAGGGAAGAACTTATCTAAAAATACTATTTTCAAGTCATTCCAACCCCCAATTATGGTAGGTAGATATTATATCCAGTTTTTGGCTACACCATCAAGGGATAAAGGGAAGGCCCTAAACTTAAGTAGGTCCTCATACACATTTTGGGTTTCATGGTGTAGCATACTATGTGAAACTCTTTGAGATGTTTGTGAGGGTCCTCACCAGGAAGAACATGAAATTTGGGAAGTTGGTGGATGAGTCCAGATATCATATCAAAGTTGGATGCTTCCTCAAGATATTGGATTTATGTGGGTTGGTACTCCACATCCGAGGTGGTCAATTCTTTTAAAGTTTGGTTATTTGCAGCCATGATTTCTGGGGTTTGATTTGGTTCAATTTTTGATTGGTTTAATACCAATAGAGGTTCAAAAATAGTTTCCTCTATGTTACTTTATTGTCCTAATTTGGATGAACTAATTTTTGAGTGAAGTGTCTTTTCAATTTTGGGGTCTATTTCAGACAGTTTTTTTCCTGATCAGGTCATGAAAATAAGTTGTGAATTTTGTTTTTTTATGATGGAAGATAGATAAAATAAAATCAATTAAAAATGTTGAAATGGGAAAAGAAAATATAATGTTATACTATATAATTAGAGAGAGAGAGGATAATGAGAGAGAGAGAGATTAAGAACACACAAAAATAAACAAAATAAAAACAAAAACCAAAACCAAAACAATAAAATGGGGGGGGGGGTATTTAAAGAGTAAAAAAAGAAAATAAAAGAGTAAAAGGGAGAAAAATGATCTTGAATACTTGGAAAAACTGCCAATATTTTATCACATTATCAATCACATCAAATTAGATGTTTATTTTTAACTAAAATTTCTACAGTATTGCAGAAATCCTGGGTCATCTCTCAATGAAGCCTTAGATAATTAATTTAAAAAGAGAGTTTTGATTATGAAAAAAAGAGGAATGAGAATTTATAAAACCTAGGGTTTTTTTATTTTAAAATAGAAATAGAAACTATTTTACTAAGTGAGAGAAACAGGATGGAGAAATCGTGATCAACCCCGGTAAGTGTCCCTTGATGCTCAATCTATCATCTCTATTATTGGGAAAAAATCCCTCAAGGTAACATTGCATAATTTTTGGGTTGGTTTTGTTTGTTGAAAAATAAGGTTTTCATGGTGAATTTTCGAGTTCCATAGATCTTGTTGACAACCCATGTTGAAAAAGAACCATGAAAAAGGAATAGAAGATCTAGAGGCAGTACAAAAAGGAAAGATATAAGGTGGTGCCATTTTTTGGTGTTTGCCAATTTTTTGGGGTCTAAATTTTGGAGTTCAGTGAGTACTTGGAAGAGCGTATTTCCTTGAAGATCTACTAAAAATATGTAAAATGCATGAATTTTTCAAACATGGGATTTATGGATTTGATTTTTCAAATACATGAAGAATGTTGATGGTGAGCTCTGTGATTACGACGAGCTGTGCAAACAACAGAGGTGAAGAGCATTGCGAGGAACCATTGTGGTGGTGGTGTAAAGGAATTTAAGTAATGTTCCATGATTACGACGATATTTTCAATCAGAAAATTTCCACAGTGCTTCGCGAAATATAGAGAATTTCGCCTGAAATTTCGGAGCTCTATGATTTGGGCTTACGTGGTGTTGATGTGGCATGGAAGGTTATGGAGTTAGTGGGAAATGCCTATAAATAGGCCTTCACCCCTGAGAGAAGAGTATAGAGACTAAACTAAAAACTTAAGGCTCTCAAATTGCAAATGAGGTTCGAAAAGCAGTGCGCTTCGTGAAAGTAAAGGAATTCACAGAGTCTAGTTGAGATATACGAAAGGAAGGCACATCGCGAAGGCTAGTTCGGCTTTTCAGAAGAAGTGTGCTTCACAAAGGCTTGTTTAAGATTTGTGAAATCACAAAGTCCAAAGTGAGCTCTATGAACTAGTGAGATTTGAGAACTAGTGAGCTATAAAAACTTGTGAGCTTTGATAAGAGGCAATAACTTTGTAAAGACTTGTTTGAGGTTTGTGAAATTGGTAGCTTCACGAAGTAGTGAGCTTTGCGGAAGTAAGTTCAAAAGTTATTTCCAAGTGTTTAGTGGAAAAAGGGGTATTAATTAGTGGATGAAAGTGGGAATTCAATAGAGTATCTACATACAATGTAGGATGAATTAATTTGTGACAATGAAAGGACCTACAAGTCTATAAATTGTGAGTGGATCTTCTGAAGAAAAAGTGATCACACTTCAGTTGAGAGAGAAGTGAGCTTTCAATTATTTTTGGTTGTAAAATATGAGGGATAGTGAGTTCACTCCAAACTTTGTAAACAACAGTGTGCTTATAGTGGATTTGGTACATCAGCATATCATCAGTGTATAATCCTTGGACGTAGCCCAGTGAGGGTGAACCAAGTAAAATTTCTATGTCCTGTGCATGCTTTAATATTTGTTCATAGTCTGAAATAGGAAGGATAGAGAAGAGAGTTTTTTTAACAATGAAACAATATCAAAAGGGGAAATTGTTCTAATTTGTCATAAACTAATTCACCCCCCTCTTAGGGTATCTAGCCTAGTGGACCTAACAACTATCAAGGGAATGGGAAGTATCACTGATTCCTTGATTTATACACACCAAAACCAGTGTGGTATTTGAGTTCTTACTAGGTTACCACCTAGGATTTGATCAACCAACAATATTTATTATCGATCTTAAAATCAATAAACTTTAATCGATGTAAAAACAGAACTCAATCACGACATCACATAAAAAACATGATGAGATGATCAGATTTTTGTCAATGATAAAATATTCCACAAGACAAGAACATGCATATTCATGGGTTCAAGATCCTGGAATTTATCAACTGACATAATCCATTCACACACTCATGAAAGGGAAGGGGTGAGAAAAGAGGCAGCCACACTCAAATCATCACAAGATCCGGGTTATGCATGGAAGCATGAGGATTATTGTTCCTTTTCTTTGTATTTGATCATACCAGAATAATTTTTTTAAGAAGTTATAAATGAATATAAATTGCCAAAAAACATATAAATTCAATTACCTTATAAAGATTACAATCATTGAGCTCGGGATTACAAAAAAGGACACCCCCCAAATTGATCACTAAGAGGTTTATAAGTACATGAGGGAGAAGAGAACTAAAATGGGTAAAGAGAGCTCTCAAGTTATACTCACCCATACCCCTGGTCATTCCACATGAGATAATGAGGGTGATGGGTGATTTTATGGATAAATAAATCACACTTTCCACAAAAGAAGTCAAGTTCCTAAGGGACTAGGTGACTATTCATGACAAACTTTTTTTTTCAAGATGGATGACTAACCAAAACGTGTGAAAATAACTTCAAATTCAGTGGATAGGTGGGAATTAGAGTTGGATATCCAATGGAGGTAGAATCAGCCCAATTGGAGTTCAAAGTCCTGATTTATGGCCCAAATACATAAGGGTTGTCCAATCTGGCCTGCCCAGAATTTCTTCACATTATGGGCCTATTTTGGGTCTCCAAATGGATGAATTGGGCTCCATGATCTTCTAGAGAAATTTATCCCACACTTTTTTCATTCATAAACTCATTTTTATCCCAATTGGATGCATAGATTATCCACAATACATATTTATGTCAACATACATGCTTGGGATCTTGAGTAGTTTGGCCCATTTTTCTTGAATTCCATCACAGACTCTCCAAATCACCTTCTCCTACAATGTAAACATTGAAACAAGTAAAATTTACCTATTAAAAAGTGATAAAAATTAATTAATTGAATAAAAAATGAAGTGAAATTTATAATATATTTGTAATATTCATTACAAAACTAGTTTAAAAGAGTGGTGTAAGTGTGAAAATGAATAGTGAATCGATATGCGATCAATATTCTCACAATTTCTTATGATATGGAATAACTCACTTTATTCATTCATTCCTCTTGTAACTATGATAAATTATTTATTATCCTGGAATTTATTAATTTTTATGTTGGCCATGGATTTAATTATTCTCTCAGTTTTATTTGATATGGCATGACTTAGTTTATTTATTTATGACATATTACCTATTTTATAATTGCTTCCACTATAAGAAACCCCCTTATTGAGTGTCTGAGATCACCCTTTATACTATTTACCATTTTTCATTAGGAATCCAATAGGAGTACTACATATGAAAAATGTATTTCAAGGAGAATAATAACGTCTTCATGTTTTTAGATGATGTTTTTTAGTTTCAATGTAATATAAAACTCATTTATGTATCTAGTTTTATATGGAAATTAAAATGTTTGATCCTATATATTGTGATATATGTACCATTTGTAATAAAATAACCACTATATCCAAGGTATTGGATTTGGAGTCTTTACAATTGATATCAAATGAAAATTATGTGTAAACCTTAGGAACTAGATTTAGAAGAACATACTTAGAACCTAATAGGAAAGTGATCATGAATAACTTCGATTAAAACATACAGATTCTTAATTTAAGGAATGTATTAAATGATATTCACTTTTATAGATAAAGTACATGCTAAAATTTAATAGAATATATTTTAATGATTTTTTGGAATGTTCATGATAATTTTGGGATAATAATTTAAGGTTTTAGCTTAAGAGTATTAGAAAACCCATCCTAAAGAAACCTAGATTGATCCAAGAGTAATATAAGATGACATGAAAGTAGACTAGTCTAAAATTTAGGTTCCTTAGACATTCAAAACACGGATTATTTCAAATTTATATACTTTTATTATCTTTAGATATTTTTGATCACTAACTGTTAACTATTTTGATTTTATTTAAAGACTAGAAATAAGTGGTAGCTAATTAAATTATAATTAGGTTGTGGGTTGTTCACTTCATGTTTTAATTATGCTACTTAAAAGGTATTTTATTAGTATTGAAGGAACAAATATGTCAACACCTAAAATCAACATTGGGATTTCACTCCTGAGAATGACAATAAGGCTGATGTTAGTATCAAAGAAGAGTTTAGTTATTTGTGGAAATTTGGATTTAGAATATTTGGGTATAGAGAATTAGGTATATATATTAAAAGAACTAGGTTAAGTATAACTAGTATGACTCCCTAGTATTAACATATTTTAGATATTAATAATGTTTCCTTTCTATATATAAAATTTAAGTGAATATTTGGGTTTAGTAAGTGTTATTCAATGTGTGAAATTGCGAGGATGCAATTTTCCTAAGGGGGAAGAATGTAGAGACCCAAAAATTCCTTTATGTAATTAATAAAAATATTATTTTATAATGAATTATTTATTTTTATTACATATAAATACTTTTACATTTTATAATAACTTTATAGGTCATGGATAACTACAACTAAGAATAATAAATGGATTATTTAATTATATAATCAAAATTGTACTATTTTAGGAGACTAAATATAATCTCTTAAAAATGCATTTTATGATAAATTTATAAGTTTTAGAAAAAATTTATTTTCATTAAATAATATTACAAAAACACTTTTTAATTGATAATATATTTTAACAAATCCCTAAGTAATTTTTATAATTCTTAGAATGTTTATTTTTCTATGAAATTTCTAAATATCAATAAATAAGGATATTTATTTTAAAGTTAAAATTATCATATTTAACAAATTATTTTGGTAAAATAAACTTCATTTTTGGACTCATAAAATCAAAATTATCTTAGGGTGTTTTTTTAGAATTTTCTGACAAAGTTGATTTTTTGGCGAAAAAGTGAAAATTGTCGTTTTACAAAGCATTGTGATTTTATAAAATCATTATTATTTCAGAATGACTAAAAATTTATGGAACATTTTATTCAATAAAAATAACATTAAATAAGTTTAAAAATGAATTTAAAAATTTTAATTTTAAAATAGAAATTTATACTTTACCTTTTTGAACAAAAAATTGGATTTTTGAAATAAAAGGTATTTTTGTTTTATGTGAATTAATTGAGTTTGTTGAGAGGTATATTTAGGTTTGGTATTTTCTTGGACGTCCAAACACTTTCTAACACTAATTAATAATCCATAAAATTGGTTGTAATTTATTAAACCCACAAGTGGTTGTCTTATATATTAAAATAGCCTATACTTTAACCCTTAAAACCACCCCTCCTCAAGTATAAATACCCCCTTTACCTCCTCAATTTACACACAAAAGACTTTGAGAATGATTTGGATATAAATTACCCTCCCAATAGTCTTTAAAATGTGGTTCTAAGTTTCTAAGGATCCCCTTTCTATCTTTAAGAAGTATCCTTTCGAGGTAAGGGATCTCTTTCTTTTATTTTCCATTCAAGATTCTTCTTAGTATTTAGCCTTTTTAATATCAATTATATATGTTTTCAAGCCTTTATAAATGTCCATTTACTATCCAACTGATGTTATTATAATTATATATCCTTTATCCCTTATCTTTAAAACCTTTACCTAATTCGTTACTATGCTGAAATTTTTTAAGGGTCCTCAATCCTTCTCTTTCCTTTTCAAGTTCATTACTTTTGTTGCATTTATATTTTGAATTACCTTTTAATATACTAAAATTATTGTTATTCCATGGTATTATATTCCATTTAATATTTTGTAAATGATATTTTATTTATTCCCTCTCTTTATATACTTTTCCTAATCCATTACTATGATGAAGTAAGGGTCTTCAATCCTCCTCTTTCCCATTTCAAGTTCATTACTTTTGTTATATTTTATTTTTGAATTCCCTTTTAATATACTACCATTATTGTTATTATATGTTATTATATTCAATTTGATATGTTTTAAATGAGAGTTTATCTATTCCCGCTCATTATATCCTTTGTCAAGTTGTTATAATACTCGTACTATTCTGTAGTCATAAAACCATCCTAAAAATTTGGTAAAGTAAAAAGTGTGTGGTTTTCCAAGAAACGAAATCACTATCTGGATAATATAAATCGATACAGCTATAGCATAATTATACCTATTCGTAATAACCCTAAAAATTTAACATTGGGATTTTACTTGATTGACACCTGGTGTACAATAACGGGCCTTGCTGCACACTTGGTTTGACACTCTCAAGGGATATTCTTTGGTTAATTTACATGATCTTTACAAAACTATTTGAAGGATTTATTCATCATTAATTTGGTCTCCTACCTTTTAAAATACATGTATTCCAACTACCAATATATGTTTATTAATTATTTTATTAGGGATAAATAATTATTTACCATATAATTCTTTATTCTATATGGGAAAATATTCTAAGATATGCCTCATTGAGAAATTATGCTAAGTATTAATGTTGTTTAGTCCTTGAATACTATTCATGTAATCTTTTTTAATTTGATAGAATTCATTGGACATGCAATGACGAGTGGGGCCTAGAATTATATAGCCCGTTAGTGCATTGGTAGGTCTCATGAGATAATTATGATAGGTTAATGGGAGTATCCTTAACCTTTATATAAGATGTCTTGACACAAGGCCTTGACGATATTTTTAGGTATATAGCATTATGTATTTCTATCACACTATGAGAAGTTATTTTTATCCTGGAATTTATTCATTATTATGTTTCCATGGATTTATTTATGCTCTCAATTTCTTACAATATGGCATAACCCAATTTATTCATTTATGCCTCCTTTCACTATGATCATTTATTAATTATACTAAAATTTATTCATTGTTATGTTAGACATGGATTTAATTATTCTATCAGTTTCATTTAATATGGCATGACTCAGTTTTTTTATTTGTTCCATACTACCTATTTTTATAATTTCTTCCACTGTACACAACCCCCTTACTGAGCATCTGAGTTCACCCTTTATATTTTTTTTCCATTTCCCCCACGGATCCAAAATGAGTACTACATATGAAAAATGGATTTCAAGGAGAATAATAATGTATTCATATTTTCAAATGATGTTTTTTTAGTTTCAATGTAATATAAAACTTTTTTATGTATCTGGTTTTATAAGGCTATTAAATTGTTGGATCCTCTATATTTGTATCTATGTACCATTTGTAACAAAATAGCCACTGGATATATGGTGTTGGATTTGGGTTCATTACAAATTTGATTTATGAATTGTTCATAAATGTTGATCTCATATTTAAATATATGAATTGTTATTTATTTAAAGTTATTCTTTTCTTTGTTCATAATTATAAATTGTTTATATAATGATTTTTTGTATGTTTTAGTTTAAAATTCAAAACTAATTCTATAGATTATCATATATGAATATGAGGAGTTACATTCTAGGTATGATAATGGATTTAGTTTTCTTATACCTTGACTTTGGGTTATATGAAGTTATTATATTGAATTAAGTAGTTAATTATGATTTATACATATTTGGAGTTAGAATTATGATGAAATTTTAGTTTATGATGAGTAAAGTATCCCTGGGTAGAGGGACCTTGGTCCATATTTCTTACTAGACCAAAGGATAATACCTTGTTTAGAAAAGTGAGGGTTGTAGTATGTGGATCTGAGCTTAATCATGTAGGGATTATTGATTTCATATTATTATGATACTTTACATGAAAAGGTTTTATATACCTTAATCATATAATGAATCTTGATATGTATGAATATATTTGACTTTTAATTTGGGCTGGTAACATAAGTTGTGAGTTGTGTAAAGAGTTACATATCAATATGGTTTGAACATATTGATATGGTTAAAGGAATAATATTCCAAACTAAATAATTTAAAGCATGTATATATGTAAATAGAATAACATAGGATAATATGGTGATATTATATCCCATTCAATATATTAATTCTTAGATTCCTTCCAAAGTGACACATTTCAAGAGCTCGATCATTCAATTGAGTAGGTTCTACCAAAGTAGGGTGCCCATGGATTATATTATGTAAGGAATATTGAAATTGATAAACCTAAGAGTTAAGTAAAAAAATCCCATTATTTAATTTGAGTTATACTTAGTTGAAAAACCCTAATAGTTAGGATTTTAGGGGAATGGAGTTGAGTTTATCCATATGTTGGATTGGACAAATATTTGTCTACTTAGGAATCCAGAGTTATATATGACACTATTGGGATGATTCCCTACCAAAAAACCTAATAAGTGAGTGTAACACCAAAGCATATTCATTTCTTAGTGAAATATAGACCTTGTCCCACTAATGAATATGATGAATTTTAGAAGCAGTCATCATTTTTTTGGGATATCATTTAATAAGAGTACTTATTAAATGTTTGAAAAAATGATACTCATATGTTAATATATTCTACTACAGCTGATAACATCATCATCATCAAACTTGAAATTGAAATCAATCATAGAGAAAAGATAATATTAATGTAAACAACTCTTAAAACTATTAACTTAAAAAAATTCTTAAATAAAAAGTGAAAATTATGTGTCAGAGAAACCCCTTTCTGATAAACTAATTATTGAAGTTTTTTAAAAAATGAGTCTATATGATTATTCAAGCATATAATGATTCATGTAATGTTTCAATGGAATTAAATGAAAAATAACATAAGCAATTTTAATATTTTATCAAATATTTATTTTATTGAATCTGTTGATGATTTAGTGAGACTAGAGGTTTACTCAAGGCTTATTCTATTTAAAGAATTTATTATATTTTCATTGATATAAGTGATTTGAAAATGTGAATGAGTTTAAGAAATGTTTACCTAGTTTTCTAAAACTGTTGAGAAAATATGAACCATAACGTATGATATCCATGTTATGATTTTTTTATAGAAAATACAGGTGGACAACAGTTCAAACTAGAATAAGAAATACTAGTTAAAAAATCCAAAAATGTTTCCTTGAGTATAAATTCATGGTTATTGAAACCTAAAGGTAAAATTAAAAAGGGATGAGTCATGATTACATATAATAAAATTTTCCAGTATACTTGAAAGAGTTTGAGAAACTCTATAGAATTTCCATATCAATCATTAGTGTTATAAAAACAGACTCCTTGGTTTTGATGGATATGATACCAACTGTATGTTTTACAAGTGTTGTAAATATATAAGAGTTTAAAATCATGAGAAAAATAAATAGATATTATAGTTTTCATTAAAGTTAGGAAGCAAGTAATTATAATGAAAAAGATTTGAATGTAATGGAGTTTATCAAGATCAGATAGATCTAAATAAAGGATATGTATAGTTATCTCATTCATTTTATATGATAATAAGAGTTTTTTGTTAACAAAGAGTTGTTATGAACAATATGAGAAAATGAATTCAATAAACATGATTTATGATTCATTAGATTTTATAACATTTTTTAAAGGTATAAAAGTTAATTTTTTTTATCTTTGATAAAAGTCTATTCATATGCTTATTAAAATATAAGGTAAGGTGTTCCCACCACCCATAAATGGTATATTTTAAATAATAAAGTCTTCTTTTCAGAGAAAATTATGCTAAACACATAAAATATCATATATGATATGGAAATAATAGTTTATTTGTTAAATATTCCTATTAAAGGGAAATAAGTGTTATTTACTAATACAAAGGACTTTTTGTGTCTTAGAATAGTATTCTGAAAATAATATAATGTCTAAGAGGCTAATGGGAGTATGTTTGAACTCAGAGAAGGTCGAAGTTAAAATATAAAAGATTATGATAATAAAATATTAAAACAAATTTGACTTAATATACTAAAAGAATTTAGGGTATGGAGGTAAAGAAAAATTTAAAGAGTTTTATTTAGTCACCGTAAAAAAGTGAATGTCACTTTATCCTAAAAGGAGTTTAAGGTGTGTTGGTAAGTGATAATGTAAATTTTTACATTATTTTCTAAAATATTTCAATAAAAAATATTGATGGAATGAGTTTTAAATATGATGATGCAAAACTTATAAATAACTTTAAGTAAAAAAATAGAGGTTATTAACATCACACCATTTTCTGTTATGGTGTTAAGGATCTTGAATATGTTCAAGGAGTTGAATATTAGGAATATGATTCCTAAATCTAATCCTTATTCAAACTTTATTTCTTTATAGATGTTAATCAATAAAGAGTTTCATGAGATGATTTTATTAGATGGTCACATAGTGATGTGGTAGGAATTACATATAGATGTGATGAATTATTAATACCCTAGGAATTGCAACAAATATAAGGTTGATCTAGTAGTATATCATATATGATATGATAGACATGTGGTTGTGTGGGGTTTTGTTAATTATTTTTAAAAGATTTTAAGAATATAAAATATATCACATAAAATGAAATCTCCACTATATCATTTTTTTATGCTGGATTCATTTTTTCATGATGGATTCATTTTTTCATGCTGGCTTCATATATTGTTACATTTCACGTGTTTATGTGGGGTTTTGTGAGGTTTTAGATTATGCTGGCTTCATATATGTATATTAGTAGTCTATCATTTTTTTTCTTTGTGCACTGGATTAACCACAAAGTATACCACATAGAGTTCCATACACCATTTCCTTGGTATAACAGCGGTGCATGGATCATATTTGGATTACATACTACATAAGGTTAGAGAGATACCTAACATGAGAACCTTTATACTTTGATACCTTTATTATGAAAGCCTTTAGGATTATCTAATCAAGGGGTAGTTAGGATGTTTCTAATTGTGTCATTAGATAGAGCTCAACCAAGATGGGATTTTTCCTCTCATATGATGAGTATGAAATATGGACCCTCGATTGTGATAGATTGAGGAGTGTAAGACCGCACCAAGATAGTACATATAATGTTATTATTTATTTAAGTTTGGGATATATGATGTGATCATCCATAAAATAATAACATATGATGCATTCATTAACTTAGTCATTTTATACTCGAAGAATTGAGGACATATGGGTTGGATATATGGGGTTGGCACACTTCATGTCCCATGGTCACTTGAGGTATTAGATAAAGTGAACGTATGAGAATAAACATTAGTATATGAAGCAATTGGTGGACATCGATATATAGATACATGTGTTTGATGTAGATCATTCCAAATCCCTTTATAACTTGAATAGAATTGATGCTTTATGAGAAGCCACTCTTTTCTTACATTTACAGATTTAGTGATTCATATTTATTTAAAATTCTATAAAGTTCGGTGGGGTTATACTTTAAGGCTGATGAAATAGGGTTTGAGTTTGAATCAGAGAGATTCCCTAAGAATGTTTTAGAGTTCACCCAAAAAAGTTTTGGATGAGTATTCACAAGGTATTTCATATGATGTGATATACGGTGAAGTAGATTAAGGTGAACCAAACATTACATATATAAATATTACATCTTATTAGATGAATATTCATTATATATCATTATGATCCACTAGGGGTGTCCAGACCCAACCCAACCCGGCCGGGTCGGGTCAGGTTATGCGCAAAATAAATTAGGTTGGGTTTTGTTGGGTGGACTTGTGCATAGGTCGGGTTGGGTCTCAGGTTAGACAAATATTGACCCAAACTGACTCGATGAACCCATTGGATGTATGAAAATTTTTTCTCCCCTCCTCAGTGCGTTTCCCTATATACCCCCAACTTCCTCCTCTCCCTCGTGCTCGTCCCCCCCTCCTCTGATCCCGACCTCCCCTTATAAGAAGAAAACCCTACTCCATCCTTGATTCTACTCCTCTTAGACTCACCTTCTCTTATCCTAATTCATACTCTTCCCCTACCTTCCCTCAAAAGAAAACCCTACTCCCTAACTCACCATATCTTATCTTTCTTTGCTCAAAAGAAAACCCTACTCCTCGATTCCCCTCCTCCCTCCTCTCTGGACTCCTTTCACACCATGCTTAATTCACCCACCCCAACTAGACACTCTCTTCACTTGACTCTTCCCTCTTAATTTCCTCAAGAGTGATCAGGAGAAACCCTTATCTCCTGATTCACCTCCTCCTCCTCCTAGAATTGTGCATGCACTCTGGTGTTTATATACATAACTCTTTCTGGTGCCTCATTTTCTTTTTATTATCTCCCCCTTCACTACTATCATCATGTTGATTATCCCAAATCACTCAAAACCTAGTTCTTCTTATTCTAATAGGGGTGTGCCACAACCAGAGACTCTCTAGTGGATGGAAGTATTTTGCAGACATCCAACCTAGCTATCCATTCATGGAAGGTGGCACAAAAAGTGTCTCTAATCCTCCAACTTCTGAGGGAACTCAAAGACATATGGGATCTACTCCAACTACCCATTCAATTATAGAAATATGAAACCTAGTTCTTATTCTTATACTAGGGGTGTGTCACAACTAGAGACTCACCAGTGGGTGGGAGTATTTTTCAGATAGCTAGCCTATCCATCCATTCCTGTAATGTGGAACCACAAGTGTCTCTAATCCTTTAACTACTGTAGGAACTCAAAGTCATATGGTATCTACTCTAACTACCCAATAAATTACAGAAATAATAGGGGGTAAAATTATTAAACCATTTGATGAAACCTAGGGTAATAAATATTTTAAAAAGGTAACAATTCATAAAGAACATTCAATAGTTTCTTAATATGGGGATCATTTTCATAAGAATAAAGATAAAATGGATTTTTTTAATTATTATGGTAAATATTATGCTTGCACGTCTATCCATCATGGAACTAGTAATTTGAATAGGCATTTGAAAAAGTGAAATAAAAATTCTTACAAAAAAATTGAGAAAATTCAAACCACTATTGGTCTTAGAAAGAAGTGTAAAGATGAGGATGATAGATAGTTAAAATTTCAGGATCTCATTTTAACCAAGGAGAGTGCAAAATAGATCTTTCTAAAATGATAATCATTGATGATTTATCATTTAAATATGTTAAAAATCAAGGCTTTAGATAATTTATTGAATTTTTTCAACCTCAATTTCAAGTTCCATCTATAAAAATAGTTTCTAGAGATTGATTTCAATTATATTTGACTAATAAATAAAAATTAAAGTCTATGTTTGATATGTTATCTCATATGGTATGTATTACTATTGACACATGGACTTCAATTCAGAATTTGAATTATATGTGTGTGATTGCACATTTTATTCATGATAATTGGATTTTAAATAAAAAATAATCAGGTTTTGTATTATTGTAGATCATAAAGGGGAAACAATTGGTTGAGTATTAGAAAAAATAGTGAAACAATGGGGTATTAAAAGGATTAATATTGTTACTATGGAAAATGTTAGCTCTAATAATACAACGATCAATTATTTGATTAGTAGAGTTAATGATTAGAATAAGTATACTTTTAAAAGATATTATATGCATATGAGATGTTGTGAAAACTTTTTTAACCTTATTATTAGTGATGGGATAAAGAAAATATCAACATCAATTGCTAAAATCAGAGTTTCTAGTAAGTTTATGAGAAGTTAACCTTCTAGATTGGATCATTTCAAGAGAATTACTGAGGATTTTAAAATTCCTAGTATATACCATAATTATTGATGTTCCTACTAGGTTGAATTCTTATTACTTTATGTTGGATGTTTCAGAGATGTATGAAAATGTATTCATTCACCTTAAGGATGATTTAAGTTTTAAGAGTTCTTTTATCTATGAAGGTCATCCTCCTAAAACACATGATTGGGAGCATGATTGTGTATTTTTCAAGTTTTTAAAAATATTTTATGATAACAATATTGAATTTTCCAGTTTTATGTGTGTGGAATGTCACACTTTCTTTTATACTCTTTGTGACATATATAAAAAAAAAATCAAGAAATGGATGAATAGTAATGATATTACTATGAGTGAAATAACTATTGTAATGAAGGTAAAGTAGAAAAAGTATTGGGGTATTGGTTCTTATTTTAATTCTCTCTTACTTATGTTAGTTGTTCTAGATCCCTAATATAGATTAGATTATGTTCAGGATAGTTTTGAAATGATGTTTGATGATAAAGAGAAGAATTAATTGATGATTAATTAATAGAGATTATGAATAATATCTTTGAGTTTTAAAAATGAAATTATCCCATTAATGTTGATCAATGTAAGTAAATTTCTCATCAAGATTCACATATTCATGATACTAGTAGTGGTATTGAGGATGATGAAAAATTGAAATATGCATAAAGGTCAAAAAAAAAAAAAGACAATTGACACAACAAAGTAATGAATTAGTATGATATCTAGAGGTTGATGATTGTTAGGATGATTTTTATGGATTTGATATTTTAAGATGGTGTAAAGGAAATAAAAACAATTATCATATTCTCTCATTCATTTCTAGAGATATTATAGCTATTTAATTAACTATAGGTAGGAAAAATGAGCGTCTCGCTTCCTGTGGAGAACGCTCCCCACGCGCTGACGGCGTTTTCAAATTTTTCGACCGTTGAGGCCTCCTCCTCTTGGCCGGCGTTGCCCCCCTCGGCTCCGGTGGCGTTCAACCTTGGATCTCCCACCCCTCCCCTATCGGCGGACCTCCCTGTTCTTGGGGATTTGGATCTGGACCCTCTGGTGGTGCCTCCCCGGCCTCTCTCGGCGTCTCTCCCCCACTGGCGGCGGCCGAAGCTTTCCTTCAGAGAGGCGTTATGTGGCTCTGGATCCCGGAGGGTTTGCTTCCCGGAGGTGTGCCCGGTCTCTTCGACGGTGTTGCAAGAAGGTTCCTGTATCTCCTTATAGGTGGAAGAGGAGGCGTTTGAGGAAGCAGTGGGACGTCTGAAGTGGACCCTCGTGGATCATTTTGGCGGTGCGAAGCCGTCACTGCAAATTTTCAAAAGGTTTGTGGACTCCTGGGGCTTTCTTGCCCCGATAAAGGTTTCTGCGCTGCACCGGGTTTCCTTTTGCTTGGTTATGGACTCGGAGGCAGATTTCATTCATGCTTGGTGCAAAGACCCCCGGTCCTTTGGCCGGTGGCATTTTAACTTGGCTCGATGGTCGATGAACGCGCACAGAGGGAAAGAGAGCCCCAAGGCGGCAGTGTGGGTGTGCCTCCCAGGTCTACCGCTGCCCTACCAGAATGCTGCCATGCTGAAGGTCATCGGTGATTCCCTTGGAGGCTTTCTTTACATGGACGATCGTACCCGCTGCGGCGATGACCTGTCGGTCGCTCGTATCTGTGTCGAACTTGACTTATCTACCCCTCCTCTGGAAAAGATCTATTTGAAAGTGCAGAACTCGGCAGTGTGGTCACAAGATGTTATCTTCCCAGTGTTTCCCAGGTATTGCTCTTCCTGCCTCCTTCAGGGTCATCCGTTGCAGGCCTGTAGGAAACGCAGACATGGTAACGGCAATCGTGCGCAAGGAGTGTCCTCTAGCGCTGACTCTCACCCGTCCTGGGTGGAAGGCGCAGAGCACGCTCCTCCTAGGGCTGATCCCCCGACAGTAGGGTCTGTGGTGCCTGCCCTCCTATCCTCGCGAATGAGTCTCCACCAGAACGTGAGGATACTCCGTGCTTGGTTATAGTGCCGTTTTCTCCATCGAGACACTCCCCAGTGCCCAGTGATCCGATGTTTTTCTATTTGAGCCCTCAGCAGGTTTTTTCAAGGGGATGGATGCTGGGAAGAATGGTAAGGCTTTATTACTATGTGCCAGTGATGATGCTTCCTCCTTCCTCGGAACCTCCCTACAGCCAGTCAGAAGGGCTGGGGGCACTTGATAGGGTGGATGGATTTGTCCTGGGGGAAACCTTGAGTGCAAGGACAGAATGCATTAGGGCTGATGATGGAGGATCCAAGGGACTGGGATATCCCTGCGACGAGCAAGTTAACGAAGCTAAAACTCCCCCTATCTCGGTGCGAGACAAAACCTTACGGTTAGCCCATCCTGTGAATTCCCCAGCAACTGACACATATGGTCAGAGTCCTGGTATGTGTACACGTTTGAGACTAAGGCAGATCAGGGAGAATACTCTCTCTCATTGGCAGGAGACCGAGGAGACCGGGGCCAAAGCCGGGCTACCTTCAGCCTGAATGTTACCCATGATGTTATGGAACTCCCGAGGCCTAGGAGCTCGGGTCAAAACTGGCTTCCTTGCATCGGAGATTAAGAAGAATAAGGTCCTTCTTGGGTCAGTCCTGGAACACAAGCAAGAACCGGTTAAGATTAATGACTTTTGTAGAATAATTCGGATGCATTGCTCGATGCACGCAAACCGGGTTTACAGGCATATATGGGTATTCTGGAATAAGGAGATTTTGGTGGATTTCATCCAGGCAGAAGATCAGTTTATCACTACGAAAGTTACGAAAGGCGGGAAAAGCCTATATGTGACCTTTGTGTATGGTAGCTGCGATGCTCATACCAGAGTTCGGTTATGGCATGATCTCAAGGATTTTGACCCAGGGGACGTACCATGGATGGTGGGAGGGGACTTTAACATAGTCACTAAACCTAGGGAGAAGAAGGGAAGAGGGGATTTCCCTCAACAGGCCATCTTGGAGTTTGTGCAATTCATGGCGGATGCTGGACTTCTTGACATGGGCTACACCGGAGATTCCTACACCTGGTGTAACAACTAGAAGGGCAATAGACGATGTTGGAGTAGAATTGATCATTGCCTTGAGAATATCAATGAAATCTCCTTGTTTCCGAATGCCAAGGTAAAACATCTTGTTAGGGGTATTTCTGACCATTCTCTGTTGCTGGTTCTGTTGTCCCCAAGGCAGAATTCCCATGACAAGTACAGATTCTACCAGCATTGGTCGAAACTACCGGGATACCAACGGATTGTTAGTGAGTCGTGGTGGGATCCAACCCAAGGGAATACATGGGTTTCCATACACAATAAGCTTCGAAGGCTGAAGCTCAGGCTCGAGGCGTGGTCCAAGAGCCTCCCTCCAGTTGATCAGAATATGGAGGCATTTAAACATATGATTGAGAGCATGGAGACCAATCTTGAGGAGGAGTGGAGTGACTCGACATTTGAAGACCTTGCGGAGAAGAAGGATACCTGGGCTCAAATGATACTGAATCAGGAGAGAATGGCTCGGGAGAGATCCAGGATTAAATGGGTGCACGAGGTTGATAAGAATTCTGCTTTCTTCTATGCTTGTATCAGAGATAAAAGGCACCATGTCAGCCCCAATATCATGCTTGGAGTTGGCACTTTTACTGATAATAGAGACACTATAGGTGGCATGGATCATACGTTCTTCTGGGACCTCTTGGCCAGCCCCAACCCAAGAATGCCCAATGGTTACCACATGGGAGATGCAGAGATCTGGGAAGCACTGGACACCTTGGTCTCTGAAGGAGACAATGAAAGGCTGGGGAAGATACCAGAGGAGGATGAGATTCAGGCGGCCATGAGGAACCTTAACCCGGAGAGTGCGCCAGGTCTAGATTGCTTCCCTGGCGCGTTTTATCAGGATTCTTGGGACATTGTTAAGGGTGATGTTATTGGAGCAATTCAGGACTTTTTCAGGGGAGGTAGCCTCCCATGGGTGGCCTCAGCTACCACCATGGTGCTCATTCCCAAAAGAAAGAACCCCTCCTCTCTTGCAGATTATAGACCGATTAGAATGTGTAACTTTCCCTACAAGATTTTGGAAAGCATCATCAATTCAAGGATGTCTACGCACCTCCCTCGATGGCTCTCCATCGAACAACATGGGTTTCTGGAAGGCCGGTCCATCCAAGGGGCTATAGCCTTGTCGCAAGAGGTGTTGAGAGACATCAACTTCAAGACACATGGTTCTAATATGGCGGTTAAACTGGATATGAGTAAGGCTTATGACAGGATTGAGTGGAGCTTCATCAACAGAGAGCTTAGGGCTATGGGATTCTCTCCCAGAGTTATTGATCTCCTATTCAAATGCTTCAGTTCCTCGTGGATGGCAGTCTCCTTTTTGGGGAAGACTTATGGTTTTTTCAAGGCAACCCGCAGACTGAGGCAAGGCGATCCCATTTCCCCTAGCCTATTCATCCTTGTGCAGGACACTCCCAGTCGCCTCATTAACAAAGGATTGGCTTAGGGAACTATTCTTCCTTATAGGAGGAAAATGGACCAACCTATTGTTTCTTATTTGATGTTCGCGGATGACACAATTGTCTTTATCAACGGTGGTAGGAGATCAGTGAGCGCCCTCAAAAGGATCCTTGAGGAGTATTGCTCTTAGAGCGGTCAGCTTATCAACAATGCCAAGAGCAATATCTTTATCTCCAACAAGTGTGGCTCTCATCGGGCCTCCTGGATTTACAATACGATGGACATGCAATGTGAATCCTTCCCCTTGGAGTACCTAGGTTCGCCTATATCTTCGGGGCGACTGCGAGTTCGCGATTTTGACCACCTTGTGAGCAGAATATCGGACAGAGTGCTTAACTGGAAGAACAAATACCTATCATTCGGAGGTAGGATTGCCTTTGTTAACAGTGTTTTGACGGCCATTCCCATCCACGCTATGGCATCCACCAATGTTCCGAAGGTAGTCATCAACAACATTGATAAGATTTTGTCCAGGTTTGTCTGGGATGCTTGCTCGGAAGGAAAGAGGCATTGGGTGGCATGGGAAAAAATGGAAAAGCCTATCCAGGATGGGGGTATCAATGTGAGGAGCTTCAGCAATACGATCCACTGCATGCAGACAAAACTCGCATGGGAAGCCATTGAAGAACGAATGCTATGGGGGAGGTCGATGCCAAATGTCCGGGCTGGAAGTATGAGAGCCACCGAAGTCCAGGTTTCTCCCTTCTACACCAAGATCCACCAACTTATTCCTAGCCTACAACAACATTCATGATGGACAGTCGGGGAATGTAATATCCCTTTCTGGCATCATAATTGGACAGGCTCTGTTATCGGATTTCCTGGATGCCCTGCACCTATGATCACCTTTAAGGAAGCAAGTCTGTACCCTTCTTTTTACAAAGCTTGTCTAGACGAGGAGCAACAGGAAATCTTCGACTCTATAGTCCTATGCTCGGAGGCTGACAAATGCATTTTCATGCCTTCTACCTCGGGAGCTTTTACCACCAGGGGATTTCAGTAGCTTCAGTCTGAGGAGGATCACACTGATATTTTGAATGGCGCGATATGGTGTACAAGGATTCCGTCGAAGTATAATTTCCTTACCTGGAGAATAAGAAGAAAGGTTGTGGCAACTGATGAGAATATCAGGCAACTGGGGATTAATATGGCCTCTTGATGCCAATGTTGTAGCCACCCCTTGGAGGAAAGCACGAACCATTTGTTCTTTGAAGGAGAGTGGGCGCAGGCGGTCTGGTTATTTTTTTGGTGGCAATTCTATGATAGCTGACTATATGCACGAGGGGAACTCATTCCTGGAAAGATGGTTCCATGGAAACAATGAGGAGGGCCCTGCCAGAATGGAGAGGTCCATTATTTTCAGTGCCGCTTGCTGGTGTCTGTGGCAGGCCCGAAACCAAGCCAGGTTTGAGGGAACCAACTCAACTCCAAGGGCTATCATTTTGCGCACAAAGAACCTACTGCTCGACATTTCCTCCCTCTTCAGGGATTGGCGCGAGGGCCCTCTTCTGAACTTGCTTAACGATCGGCCCGTGCATGCCCATGTCTCCACCAAAAAATCAGCGGGGCAATGGGTACGTTGGGAACCTCCGGCAATAGGCTACAAGCTTAACACAGACGAGTCTTGTATTCTGGGAAATATGAGAGGTGGGGGTATGGTGCGAGACATGCAGGGGGCCGTAATTCTGGCCTTCTCTGTGACATATGGTACTGGAGGCCCCCTTCAGGCAGAGGTGAGAGATATGTGACAGGGTTATCCCTCTGCAACCAGAAGAACCTGGAGATTACCCAAGTGGAGACAGATTCCTTGATCCTTCATGAGGCCCTGCATGGAAAACGTGATATCCCTTGGTCCATTTTGTATACAGTCAGAAAGTGCAAAAACTTCCTCAACAACAAGATACATGTGACCCATACGTGGAGGGAGGGGAATAGGGTTGCGGACTACATGGCATCCATGGCAGGACCTTTTTTGAATATTTTCCAGCATAATCATCCTTTCAAGGCCTAGGGGGCTAATCTGATTAGAGGCGATGCCCTTGGTCTTCACTATTATAGCCCCCCCTAAGCATGTTGGGGGTCCTCTTGTATGGCTTGTTTTTAATAAAAAAATTTGATGTTGGATGGAATTAACTATAGTCTCTTCAGATTCAACATTTAGTATATGAGGATGAGTCCTTGATCCATTTCATTATTGTTTGAATCCAAATACCATTATGGAATTAATTTGTTCCCATAATTTTTTATAAAGTCTAAACCAATTGAAATTCAAAAGAAACTATACGAATATGAATTGATTGAATTGAGAACCATTAAAAATTTTATTATTTTTTTATCATTTGACATTTATCAATTATAAACCTTTGTTTGAAAAATAAAAATAACGACTTGTTATTTTTTTTGTGTTTTTAAGATATGCTATCATCCATGACTCATGATCAAAGTTTCACTATTTAAAATAGAAGCAAGGATCACTCTTTATAAAGGTATATATTTCTAATTTTTTTATAAATTCTTCAGAGCATAAATTTCTTTATTCTTTGGGAATACAAAAATTTATTTATTTTTGTCTGATTTATAGTGTTAATTCCACTAAAATGTTCCTATTTATATTTATTTTAAATATAGTGAAAGTGCTATATTCAAAAAGTACATACCAAAGTAATTATTTACCCTTTATTTTTACCTCTTAGACTCTCACATCTTCAAATGATAGGAAAAAAGTCCATTACAATGTAATTATTTACCATATTTTTGAAATAATATCACTAAATTTATTTGAGTGTCTTATTTATCCTTTTACTTTCATTTCAAAATTATTCATTCTATAATTTCCATTGCATTTAATTTTTTCAATGTTTCTCCATATTCACCAAGAAAATTCATTCCCATTAAATCGATCCTTATCCTTACTATACATTCTTCAAGTTTCTTTGAGGATTTATTAATTTTTTGAACCATCACACTTTTATGAATCCAAACATTATATTTTCATATTTTGTTAAATTTTAAGTTTACTTATTAATGTGAAAAATTACTCTTTAATATATTTAATCATCTTCCCAATTTTATTAGTTCAAACATTTATCCATCCATTCATCTTAGCATGCATTTTATTTTTATTTAAATTAGACACTTAATATAGATGTTCTTGAGAAAATAAGTTCATTGTAGCTTGTGTAAGTTCCATGGTTAGTGTATAGATCATTGTAAGTTTTTTAGGAGCTCATTGTAGGTGTTTCTGGGTATGTTAGATAGAGTTCCAAGTCAGGTAATGGTGCTAGGGTAGGGACTATTCAATAAGACAGTTCACTTGTTGTTTAGTGGGAGACCTAACTATATAAACCTTTGCTGTAGCTTACTAAAGTGCTTGTAATTTTCTGAATTTTTAGGTTGGAATAAGTTCTATTCACCTATAAAAGGTGTATTATATACTTGGAATACTTATTCAAGACTGTCTGTATAAACCCTTCCTGCATGGACTGAAAATTACAATTTATTCTAGAAATTATAGCATCACTTAAGAACATTGGATCCCTTAAAGGTGTGTCAAATTGATTTCTAAAAAATGGGTAGAATGATTCCTAAAAACTCTAGGTATTTCAATAGTATTAAGGTCCTCAAGAATTATCCCATTTTGTGTTGCTTATTTGTCAATGAATAGACTCCCATTTTGAAATGATTTTACTTTTTTTATATACCTTAAGTTGTTTCTTTCTTCTATTAATTCATGCTGCTACTATGTGATAAGAATATAGCCTGAATATTTTTATTTTCCGCAACTTTCTTGGATTGGAATATGTCAGATGATCAATGTTCTTTTCTAATACAAACTGATATTTGAAACCCAACTGTAACCCAATTCTAATCCATATGGATTTTGTTGAGACAACAGAGAACCATATATAAATAACTATTTTATTTTTTTTCAATTACTAGTGAACACCTTTATAAGGATCCTTCTATTTGATAACACTTTTTGAAAGTTAATTATAGAACGTTTCACTCACTTAGGATGAGCTGCCTAAATAAGGGTTGTTTTTTTATCACATCTTTCCATTATACTATTTTCAACTATTAAAAGATATTTTTAGGATCGACTTAGGGTCTGCTGATAAACTGTTTGAATAAGGTTTTTTTGTTTTGTTTCTAAAAAATATATTTGAATTAGCACTTTTTTATAAGTTCTTCCAAATTTATTAGTACAAAAGTTATTTTCTATCACTTATAATATAAGAGGATTTATTATAGAATTTATATTCTAAGTGGTTATTTTTTTGTCTAATATTAATGATTATATTAGATGGAAAATGGAAGGGGTATTAAAGCCCACCAATGGTGACCTATCATAGTTCTTCATAGTGTCTTGTGTGCATTAATAATCTGATTAACCTGACCTAAATCATCTTGAACCACAACAATTTAGGTTGAGTTAGGTCAATTGGCCATGATTCAAGTAACCTAACCCCCATGGGTTGAGTTTCCTACTCATAAAGCATGTAACCTAACCCAACCCATTCTCTTTTGGTCAGGTTAGGTCTAAAACCACCCTCAAACCGACCCAAACCAACCCGACCCACATACACCACTATGATCAATTCCAAAACCATAAAGGTTTAGTGTCTTTGGAAACTTGGATACATAAACAACCAGTACATAAAATATCATCTCCCAATTATTTCTTCACAACTAGAACCATTCTTAGACATATCATACTTAAAACCATTCTTCAAATCCTGAGGAAAAGGGAAAATAATAAAGGGTGACCTTAGATGTTCAGTAAGGGTGAACAAGGGAGATATCAATCAATGATCACATGAAATCATATTATGGCCATAAGGGTATGATAACATAAGATTAATATTTTAAAATCATGAACAAAATTCTTAGAGCATAATCATGACTCATGACATAAATATTGGTAGTTCATAAGGTAGAATAATAAATTAATCAAAGAACATGAGCCGTGAGATCATAACATTATCATAAGATAATGTCATAAAATAGTGGCATAAAGTGTGTAATAATAATAATTATATAAATATCATGTCAAGGATACCTACCAAGACATTTATCACATGTTAGTATTGGGATAATCACCCATTTACCTGCTTCAGGCTTGGGATAACCTCCATCATACCCTCTTTTAGGCTTAAGATAACCTCCTATGTACCATATTTTAGGTTTGGGACAACTTCCTGTGTTCTCTTTGATATCATAAAACATTAATATTTATCTAATTCATTAGAGGGATATAACAAAACCACCCATCACATAATCATAATCCATTCATATATATTCCATAAAATCATAAAAACATTTATCATTTCATCATATCTTATCCCATGGAAAATAAAAAAGGTTTCATCAATATTTTATCATCATAATAATAAACCATGTAGAGAATGAATAAAGATTATATAATTGGATCATATCCCTAGTAAAGCATGAGAAACATCCAAGGATGTTTATATAGATGAAAATAACTTTAAAAGATCACCAGAACATTTCTGGAGGAAAATACCATTTTCAGAAATCAATTCTTTAAAATCTAAACCCTTCCAAAATATTAAGGAAAATATTTTATTTGAAAATAACCAAATAAACTTGTAAGTTAATATTCAAATAAAAGAGTATTTATGATGGTGGTAAAATTAGTCTATGTGGCATACATTAAAATAATGACTCCATTCACATTTTCAGTAAAAAGTAAAAAGTACCTCACTTAGAAAATAACAAGAAGATTCATTTTAAACATTTTTATAGAAAGTAAAATGTGGGTAAAGATTAATTTAAAAAATCATTGGGTAATGGTAAAAAAATTCATGAAAACATTTTAAATAAAATATGGATATGGAAGAAAAAGATTCCCAATCAAAGAGAAAAATAAAGATAGTTTTCCTTAAGAACATTATTCCGGTCTCTTGAGTACTTAAAGAGAGGAAAATGAAAATAAGACATGCAATATCTAGAAATAAATAGATTAAAATAATATAAATAATATTTGGGCATGATAGATCATATAATTTCATTATTGAAAATTTAAACATAAACAATCCCAATAAAAAGTGAGATTGTAACATAAAAATCTTACTAATTTGCTAACTTTTGAGTTGAAATTCTTATGAAAGTGATAAAATAAAATGAAAATTTAAATACTATTAACATTAAAATATTATTTATACAACATATCAAAATGTAAGTAGATACAACTTATAAAATAAGATAAGTGTATGACATAACATATTCCCCAAAGAAGATAATTTAAGACGGTAAACCCTTACCACTTTGGTAACCTTCAAATAAAATCCCATTGGATGAAATAATTTGAATTTTAAATTTAAATAATTTTAATCAATAATGTTCCATGATATAAAATTTCAAAGGATTGGTATATACACCTCATAGAAATAAATAGTCACATAACATTAAACATGTCTTAATGAAACAAAATTGAGTTGAAGAACCCTTACTATATGTCTGAATCGATATGTAAGAACTCTAAAAACATTTATAATTAATTTATATTTATTATAATTATATAAAATAACAATTTACACACTTATAATATCATATATTATCCACTTATAATATTTAAACACATATCTATTAATAATTTTTTATTTAAATCCTCATTTCTGGGTGATTACTATTTCATTTTTCATGTATGTTTCGGTTCGGAAGTTATGGCCCATGCACTTTGATAATGGTTCAATAATATATAGAATATTAATAATTTCATAAGTATTATATTTAATCATTATATACACTTTTATACTATAATGACCCAAACTTTCATTAATGGAAATTCCTCTTGATCTAATTAAATGTTTATTATGGTTATATAAAATGTGAACTTCATTGGTTTTATGTTTCTATATTTTAAAATACCATTATGAATTGTGATCGTTTCTAATATAGTCATTGAACAGTGATCACATGATTAGTATAAATATAGGGCTTTAACAAATCCAATTTACTCAGACAAAGGAAGCGATGGCCTCATCCATTAGACTTTCCCCATACGAAGCCCATTTGTCAGAGCTCAGAAAGGAGGTGGCATCATTGGGATTTGCTCTTGACCAAGCCCAAGATGTTCTTGAACACATTAAGCTTGAGTGGAACCGACTACAGGAGAATTGTAAGTTAATAGAGATTACCACCCGAGCGATGTTATCCAAGCCACCCCAAGAGTCTGTCACCATCGCACAATTTACCCTTCAGTCTTATGCGGGTTTTATAAGGGGTTATGTAACAATATCCTAGCACTATGACTTTGTACATTATTTTTGTATAAATAATGTGCATTCATTTTATTATTGTTACTTTGTAAATAGTTTTTAAAGCACAAATAGTATTTTTAGTTAATATTTAACTAAGAAATAAATTTTGATGAATTAATGGATTTTGAATTAAAAAATATTTTAATAAAATATTATTATAATTAAATTACTTTTTATTAAATATAAATGATCATATAATTTTATGAATGCAATTGTAATTTTTATTAAGGGTTGAAAGCTGTTTTTGTCAAAACCCATGAATTTTCGGTAAAAGTCGGTTTTTATTTTAAAAGTAAAAATTCACATATTTATAAAATTATTTAGATAAAATTAATATTATTTTTGGAATCAGGACATCGAAATTATCAAATGGTGAATTTTTCATAATTTTCTGAGATAGCTGAATATTTGGTAAAAATTAAATACTGTTTAAATATATAATGTGTTTTATGACCTCATAATGACTCAATAGTGATGTAATAAAATAATATAAAAATTATGTTCAGATAATATATGTTTTACCATTAAAATAATTTGATTTTGGGTTTGTTTGATTTATTTTACAAAGCTTTAGTGAGACTAGAGGTTTACTTAAGGCTTATTCTATTTAAAGAATTTATTATATTTTCATTGATATAAGTGATTTGAAAATGTGAATGAGTTTAAGAAATGTTTACCTAGTTTTCTAAAACTGTTGAGAAAATATGAACCATAACGTATGATATCCATGTTATGATTTTTTTATAGAAAATACAGGTGGACAACAGTTCAAACTAGAATAAGAAATACTAGTTAAAAAATCCAAAAATGTTTCCTTGAGTATAAATTCATGGTTATTGAAACCTAAAGGTAAAATTAAAAAGGGATGAGTCATGATTACATATAATAAAATTTTCCAGTATACTTGAAAGAGTTTGAGAAACTCTATAGAATTTCCATATCAAGCATTAGTGTTATAAAAACAGACTCCTTGGTTTTGATGGATGTGATACCAACTGTATGTTTTACAAGTGTTGTAAATATATAAGAGTTTAAAATCATGAGAAAAATAAATAGATATTATAGTTTTCATTAAAGTTAGGAAGCAAGTAATTATAATGAAAAATATTTGAATGTAATGGAGTTTATCAAGATCAGATAGATCTAAATAAAGGATATGTATAGTTATCTCATTCATTTTATATGATAATAAGAGTTTTTTGTTAACAAAGAGTTGTTATGAACAATATGAGATAATTAATTCAATAAACATGATTTATGATTCATTAGATTTTATAACATTTTTTAAAGGTATAAAAGTTAATTTTTTTTATCTTTGATAAAAGTCTATTCATATGCTTATTAAAATATAAGGTAAGGTGTTCCCACCACCCATAAATGGTATATTTTAAATAATAAAGTCTTCTTTTCAGAGAAAATTATGCTAAACACATAAAATATCATATATGATATGGAAATAATAGTTTATTTGTTAAATATTCCTATTAAAGGGAAATAAGTGTTATTTACTAATACAAAGGACTTTTTGTGTCTTAGAATAGTATTCTGAAAATAATATAATGTCTAAGAGGCTAATGGGAGTATGTTTGAACTCAGAGAAGTTCGAAGTTAAAATATAAAAGATTATGATAATAAAAGATTAAAACAAATTTGACTTAATATACCAAAAGAATTTAGGGTATGGAGGTAAAGAAAAATTTAAAGAGTTTTATTTAGTCACCGTAAAAAAGTGAATGTCACTTTATCCTAAAAGGAGTTTAAGGTGTGTTGGTAAGTGATAATGTAAATTTTTACATTATTTTCCAAAATATTTCAATAAAAAAGATTGATGGAATGAGTTTTAAATATGATGATGCAAAACTTATAAATAACTTTAAGTAAAAAAATAGAGGTTATTAACATCACACCATTTTCTGTTATGGTGTTAAGGATCTTGAATATGTTCAAGGAGTTGAATATTAGGAATATGATTCCTAAATCTAATCCTTATTCAAACTTTATTTCTTTATAGATGTTAATCAATAAAGAGTTTCATGAGATGATTTTATTAGATGGTCACATAGTGATGTGGTAGGAATTACATATAGATGTGATGAATTATTAATACCCTAGGAATTGCAACAAATATAAGGTTGATCTAGTAGTCTATCATATATAATATGATAGACATGTGGTTGTGTGGGGTTTTGTTAAGTATTTTTAAAAGATTTTAAGAATATAAAATATATCACATAAAATGAAATCTCCACTATATCATTTTTTTATGCTGGATTCATTTTTTCATGATGGCTTCATTTTTTCATGCTGGCTTCATATATTGTTACATTTCACGTGTTTATGTGGGGTTTTGTGAGGTTTTAGATTATTCTGGCTTCCTATATTTATATTAGTAGTCTATCATTTTTTTTTTCTTTGTGCACTGGATTAACCACAAAGTATACCACATAGAGTTCCATACACCATTTCCTTGGTATAACAGCGGTGCATGGATCATATTTGGATTACATACTACATAAGGTTAGAGAGATAACTAACATGAGAACCTTTATACTTTGATACCTTTATTATGAAAGCCTTTAGGATTATCTAATCAAGGGGTAGTTAGGATGTTTCTAATTGTGTCATTAGATAGAGCTCAACCAAGATGGGATTTTTCCTCTCATATGATGAGTATGAAATATGGACCCTCGATTGTGATGGATTGAGGAGTGTAAGACCGCACCAAGATAGTACATATAATGTTATTATTTATTTAAGTTTTGGATATATGATGTGATCATCCATAAAATAATAACATATGATGCATTCATTAACTTAGTCATTTTATACTCGAAGAATTGAGGACATATGGGTTGGATATATGGGGTTGGCACACTTCATGTCCCATGGTCACTTGAGGTATTAGATAAAGTGAACGTATGAGAATACACATTAGTATATGAAGCAATTGGTGGACATCGATATATAGATACATGTGTTTGATGTAGATCATTCCAAATCCCTTTATAACTTGAATAGAATTGATGCTTTATGAGAAGCCACTCTTTTCTTACATTTACAGATTTAGTGATTCATATTTATTTAAAATTCTGTAAAGTTCGGTGGGGTTATACTTTAAGGCTGATGAAATAGGGTTTGAGTTTGAATCAGAGAGATTCCCTAAGAATGTTTTAGAGTTCACCCAAAAAAGTTTTGGATGAGTATTCACAAGGTATTTCATATGATGTGATATACGGTGAAGTTGATTAAGGTGAACCAAACATTACATATATAAATATTACATCTTATTAGATGAATATTCATTATATATCATTATGATCCACTAGGGGTGTCCAGACCCAACCCAACCCGGCCGGGTCGGGTCAGGTTATGCGCAAAATAAATTAGGTTGGGTTTTGTTGGGTTGACTTATGCATAGGTCGGGTTGGGTCTCAGGTTAGACAAATATTGACCCAAACTGACTCGATGAACCCATTGGATGTATGAAAATTTTTTCTCCCCTCCTCAGCGCGTTTCCCTATATACCCCCAACTTCCTCCTCTCCCTCGCGCTCATCCCCCCCTCCTCTGATCCCAACCTCCCCTTATAAGAAGAAAACCCTACTCCATCCTTGATTCTCCTCCTCTCAGACTCACCTTCTCTTATCCTAATTCATCCTCTTCCCCTACCTTCCCTCAAAAGAAAACCCTACTCCCTAACTCACCATATCTTATATTTCTTTGCTCAAAAGAAAACCCTACTCCTCGATTCCCCTCCTCCCTCCTCTCCGGCCTCCTTTCACACCATGCTTAATTCACCCACCCCAACTAGACACTCTTCAATTGACTCTTCCCTCTTAATTTCCTCAAGAGTGATCAGGAGAAACCCTTATCTCCTGATTGACCTCCTCCTCCTCCTAGAATTGTGCATGCACTCTGGTGTTTATATACATAACTCTTTCTGGTGCCTCATTTTCTTTTTATTATCTCCCCCTTCACTACTATCATCATGTTGATTATCCCAAATCACTCAAAACCTAGTTCTTCTTATTCTAATAGGGGTGTGCCACAACCAGAGACTCTCTAGCGGATGGAAGTATTTTGCAGACATCCAACCTAGCTATCCATTCATGGAAGGTGGCACAAAAAGTGTCTCTAATCCTCCAACTTCTGAGGGAACTCAAAGACATATGGGGTCTACTCCAACAACCCATTCAATTATAGAAATATGAAACCTAGTTCTTATTCTTCTACTAGGGGTGTGTCACAACTAGAGACTCACCAGTGGGTGGGAGTATTTTTCAGATAGCTAGCCTATCCATCCATTCCTGTAATGTGGAACCACAAGTGTCTCTAATCCTTTAACTACTGTAGGAACTCAAAGTCATATGGTATCTACTCTAACTACCCAATAAATTACAGAAATAATAGGGGGTAAAATTATTAAACCATTTGATGAAACCTAGGGTAATAAATATTTTAAAAAGGTAACAATTCCTAAAGAACATTCTATAGTTTCTTAATATGGGGATCATTTTCATAAGAATAAAGATAAAATGGATTTTTTTAATTATTATGGTAAAGATTGTGCTTGCACGTCTATCCATCATGGAACTAGTAATTTGAATAGGCATTTGAAAAAGTGAAATAAAATTCTTACAAAAAAATTGAGAAAATTCAAACCACTATTGGTCTTAGAAAGAAGTGTAAAGATGAGGATGATAGATAGTTAAAATTTCAGGATCTCATTTTAACCAAGGAGAGTGCAAAATAGATCTTTCTAAAATGATAATCATTGATGATTTATCATTTAAATATGTTAAAAATCAAGGCTTTAGATAATTTATTGAATTTTTTCAACCTCAATTTCAAGTTCCATCTATAAAAATAGTTTCTAGAGATTGATTTCAATTATATTTGACTAATAAATAAAAATTAAAGTCTATGTTTGATATGTTATCTCATATGGTATGTATTACTATTGACACATGGACTTCAATTCAGAATTTGAATTATATGTGTGTGATTGCACATTTTATTCATGATAATTGGATTTTAAATAAAAAATAATCAGGTTTTGTATTATTGTAGATCATAAAGGGGAAACAATTGGTTGAGTATTAGAAAAAATAGTGAAACAATGGGGTATTAAAAGGATTAATATTGTTACTATGGAAAATGCTAGCTCTAATAATACAACGATCAATTATTTGATTAGTAGAGTTAATGATTAGAATAAGTATACTTTTAAAAGATATTATATGCATATGAGATGTTGTGAAAACTCTTTTAACCTTATTATTAGTGATGGGATAAAGAAAATATCAACATCAATTGCTAAAATCAGAGTTTCTAGTAAGTTTATGAGAAGTTAACCTTCTAGATTGGATCATTTCAAGAGAATTACTGAGGATTTTAAAATTCCTAGTATATACCATAATTATTGATGTTCCTACTAGGTTGAATTCTTATTACTTTATGTTGGATGTTTCAGAGATGTATGAAAATGTATTCATTCACCTTAAGGATGATTTAAGTTTTAAGAGTTCTTTTATCTATGAAGGCCATCCTCCTAAAACACATGATTGGGAGCATGATTGTGTATTTTTCAAGTTTTTAAAAATATTTTATGATAACAATATTGAATTTTCCAGTTTTATGTGTGTGGAATGTCACACTTTCTTTTATACTCTTTGTGACATATATAAAAAAAATCAAGAAATGGATGAATAGTAATGATATTACTATGAGTGAAATAACTATTGTAATGAAGGTAAAGTTGAAAAAGTATTGGGGTATTGGTTCTTATTTTAATTCTCTCTTACTTATGTAAATTGTTCTAGATCCCTAATATAGATTAGATTATGTTCAGGATAGTTTTGAAATGATGTTTGATGATAAAGAGAAGAATTAATTGATGATTAATTAATAGAGATTATGAATAATATCTTTGAGTTTTAAAAATGAAAATATCCCATTAGTGTTGATCAATGTAAGTAAATTTCTCATCAAGATTCACATATTCATGATACTAGTAGTGGTATTGAGGATGATGAAAAATTGAAATATGCATAAAGGTCAAAAAAAAAAAAAAGACAATTGACACAACAAAGTAATGAATTAGTATGATATCTAGAGGTTGATGATTGTTAGGATGATTTTTATGGATTTGATATTTTAAGATGGTGTAAAGGAAATAAAAACAATTATCATATTCTCTCATTCATTTCTAGAGATATTATAGCTATTTAATTAACTATAGGTAGGAAAAATGAGCGTCTCGCTTCCTGTGGAGAAGGCTCCCCACGCGCTGACGGCGTTTTCAAATTTTTCGACCGTTGAGGCCTCCTCCTCTTGGCCGGCGTTGCCCCCCTCGGCTCCGGTGGCGTTCAACCTTGGATCTCCCACCCCTCCCCTATCGGCGGACCTCCCTGTTCTTGGGGATTTGGATCTGGACCCTCTGGTGGTGCCTCCCCGGCCTCTCTCGGCGTCTCTCCCCCACTGGCGGCGGCCGAAGCTTTCCTTCAGAGAGGCGTTATGTGGCTCTGGATCCCGGAGGGTTTGCTTCCCGGAGGTGTGCCCGGTCTCTTCGACGGTGTTGCAAGAAGGTTCCTGTATGCGTTTGAGGAAGCAGTGGGACGTCTGAAGTGGACCCTCGTGGATCATTTTGGCGGTGCGAAGCCGTCACTGCAAATTTTGAAAAGGTTTGTGGACTCCTGGGGCTTTCTTGCCCCGATAAAGGTTTCTGCGCTGCACTGGGTTTCCTTTTGCTTGGTTATGGACTCGGAGGCAGATTTCATTCATGCTTGGTGCAAAGACCCCCGGTCCTTTGGCCGGTGGCATTTTAACTTGGCTCGATGGTCGATGAACGCGCACAGAGGGAAAGAGAGCCCCAAGGCGGCAGTGTGGGTGTGCCTCCCAGGTCTACCGCTGCCCTACCAGAATGCTGCCATGCTGAAGGTCATCGGTGATTCCCTTGGAGGCTTTCTTTACATGGACGACCGTACCCGCTGCGGCGATGACCTGTCGGTCGCTCGTATCTGTGTCGAACTTGACTTATCTACCCCTCCTCTGGAAAAGATCTATTTGAAAGTGCAGAACTCGGCAGTGTGGTCACAAGATGTTATCTTCCCAGTGTTTCCCAGGTATTGCTCTTCCTGCCTCCTTCAGGGTCATCCGTTGCAGGCCTGTAGGAAACGCAGACATGGTAACGGCAATCGTGCGCAAGGAGTGTCCTCTAGCGCTGACTCTCACCCGTCCTGGGTGGAAGGCGCAGAGCACGCTCCTCCTAGGGCTGATCCCCCGACAGTAGGGTCTGTGGTGCCTGCCCTCCTATCCTCGCGAATGAGTCTCCACCAGAACGTGAGGATACTCCGTGCTTGGTTATAGTGCCGTTTTCTCCAACGAGACACTCCCCAGTGCCCAGTGATCCGATGTTTTTCTATTTGAGCCCTCAGCAGGTTTTTTCAAGGGGATGGATGCTGGGAAGAATGGTAAGGCTTTATTACTATGTGCCAGTGATGATGCTTCCTCCTTCCTCGGAACCTCCCTACAGCCAGTCAGAAGGGCTGGGGGCACTTGATAGGGTGGATGGATTTGTCCTGGGGGAAACCTTGAGTGCAAGGACAGAATGCATTAGGGCTGATGATGGAGGATCCAAGGGACTGGGATATCCCTGCGACGAGCAAGTTAACGAAGCTAAAACTCCCCCTATCTCGGTGCGAGACAAAACCTTACGGTTAGCCCATCCTGTGAATTCCCCAGCAACTGACACATATGGTCAGAGTCCTGGTATGTGTACACGTTTGAGACTAAGGCAGATTAGGGAGAATACTCTCTCTCATTGGCAGGAGACCGAGGAGACCGGGGCCAAAGCCGGGCTACCTTCAGCCTGAATGTTACCCATGATGTTATGGAACTCCCGAGGCCTAGGAGCTCGGGTCAAAACTGGCTTCCTTGCATCGGAGATTAAGAAGAATAAGGTCCTTCTTGGGTCAGTCCTGGAACACAAGCAAGAACCGGTTAAGATTAATGACTTTTGTAGAATAATTCGGATGCATTGCTCGATGCACGCAGACCGGGTTTACAGGCATATATGGGTATTCTGGAATAAGGAGATTTTGGTGGATTTCATCCAGGCAGAAGATCAGTTTATCACGACGAAAGTTACGAAAGGCGGGGAAAGCCTATATGTGACCTTTGTGTATGGTAGCTGCGATGCTCATACCAGAGTTCGGTTATGGCATGATCTCAAGGATTTTGACCCAGGGGACGTACCATGGATGGTGGGAGGGGACTTTAACATAGTCACTAAACCTAGGGAGAAGAAGGGAAGAGAGGATTTCCCTCAACAGGCCATCTTGGAGTTTGTGCAATTCATGGCGGATGCTGGACTTCTTGACATGGGCTACACCGGAGATTCCTACACCTGGTGTAACAACTAGAAGGGCAATAGACGATGTTGGAGTAGAATTGATCATTGCCTTGAGAATATCAATGAAATCTCCTTGTTTCCGAATGCCAAGGTAAAACATCTTGTTAGGGGTATTTCTGACCATTCTCTGTTGCTGGTTCTGTTGTCCCCAAGGCAGAATTCCCATGACAAGTACAGATTCTACCAGCATTGGTCGAAACTACCGGGATACCAACGGATTGTTAGTGAGTCGTGGTGGGATCCAACCCAAGGGAATACATGGGTTTCCATACACAATAAGCTTCGAAGGCTGAAGCTCAGGCTCGAGGCGTGGTCCAAGAGCCTCCCTCCAGTTGATCAGAATATGGAGGCATTTAAACATATGATTGAGAGCATGGAGACCAATCTTGAGGAGGAGTGGAGTGACTCGACATTTGAAGACCTTGCGGAGAAGAAGGATACCTGGGCTCAAATGATACTGAATCAGGAGAGAATGGCTCGGGAGAGATCCAGGATTAAATGGGTGCACGAGGTTGATAAGAATTCTGCTTTCTTCTATGCTTGTATCAGAGATAAAAGGCACCATGTCAGCCCCAATATCATGCTTGGAGTTGGCACTTTTACTGATAATAGAGACACTATAGGTGGCATGGATCATACGTTCTTCTGGGACCTCTTGGCCAGCCCCAACCCAAGAATGCCCAATGGTTACCCCATGGGAGATGCGGAGATCTGGGAAGCACTGGACACCTTGGTCTCTGAAGGAGACAATGAAAGGCTGGGGAAGATACCAGAGGAGGATGAGATTCAGGCGGCGATGAGGAACCTTAACCCGGAGAGTGCGCTGGGTCTAGATTGCTTCCCTGGCGCGTTTTATCAGGATTCTTGGGACATTGTTAAGGGTGATGTCATTGGAGCAATTCGGGACTTTTTCAGGGGAGGTAGCCTCCCATGGGTGGCCTCAGCTACCACCATGGTGCTCATTCCCAAAAGAAAGAACCCCTCCTCTCTTGCAGATTACAGACCGATTAGAATGTGTAACTTTCCCTACAAGATTTTGGAAAGCATCATCAATTCAAGGATGTCTACGCACCTCCCTCGATGGCTCTCCATCGAACAACATGGGTTTCTGAAAGGCCGGTCCATCCAAGGGGCTATAGCCTTGTCGCAAGAGGTGTTGAGAGACATCAACTTCAAGACACATGGTTCTAATATGGCGGTTAAACTGGATATGAGTAAGGCTTATGTCAGGATTGAGTGGAGCTTCATCAACAGAGAGCTTAGGGCTATGGGATTCTCTCCCAGAGTTATTGATCTCCTATTCAAATGCTTCAGTTCCTCGTGGATGGCAGTCTCCTTTTTGGGGAAGACTTATGGTTTTTTCAAGGCAACCCGCAGACTGAGGCAAGGCGATCCCATTTCCCCTAGCCTATTCATCCTTGTGCAGGACACTCCCAGTCGCCTCATTAACAAAGGATTGGCTTAGGGAACTATTCTTCCTTATAGGAGGAAAATGGACCAACCTATTGTTTCTTATTTGATGTTCGCGGATGACACAATTGTCTTTATCAACGGTGGTAGGAGATCAGTGAGCGCCCTCAAAAGGATCCTTGAGGAGTATTGCTCTTAGAGCGGTCAGCTTATCAACAATGCCAAGAGCAATATCTTTATCTCCAACAAGTGTGGCTCTCATCGGGCCTCCTGGATTTACAATACGATGGACATGCAATGTGAATCCTTCCCCTTGGAGTACCTAGGTTCGCCTATATCTTCGGGGCGACTGCGAGTTCGCGATTTTGACCACCTTGTGAGCAGAATATCGGACAGAGTGCTTAATTGGAAGAACAAATACCTATCATTCGGAGGCAGGATTGCCTTTGTTAACAGTGTTTTGACGGCCATTCCCATCCACACTATGGAATCCACCAATGTTCCGAAGGGAGTCATCAACAACATTGATAAGATTTTGTCCAGGTTTGTCTGGGATGCTTGCTCGGAAGGAAAGAGGCATTGGGTGGCATGGGGAAAAATGGAAAAGCCTATCCAGGATGGGGGTATCAATGTGAGGAGCTTCATCAATATGATCCACTACATGCAGAAAAAACTCGCATGGGAAGCCATTGAAGAACGAACGCAATGGGGGAGGTCGATGCCACATGTCCAGGCTGGAAGTATGAGAGCCACCGAAGTCCAGGTTTCTCCCTTCTACACCAAGATCCACCAACTTATTCCTAGCCTACAACAGCATTCATGATGGACCGTCGGGGAATGTAATATCTCTTTCTGGCATCATAATTGGACAGGCTCTGTTATCGGATTTCCTGGATGCCCTGCACCTATGATCACCTTTAAGGAAGCAAGTCTGTACCCTTCTTTTTACAAAGCTTGTCTAGATGAGGAGAAACAGGAAATCTTCGACTCTATAGTCCTATGCTCGGAGGCTGACAAATGCATTTTCATGCCTTCTACCTCAAGAGCTTTTACCACCAGGGGATTTCAGTAGCTTCAGTCTGAGCAGGATCACACTGATATTTTGAATGGCGCGATATGGTGTACAAGGATTCCATCGAAGTATAATTTCCTTACCTGGAGAATAAGAAGAAAGGTTGTGGAAACTGATGAGAATATCAGGCAACTGGGGATTAATATGGCCTCTCGATGCCAATGTTGTAGCCACCCCTTGGAGGAAAGCACGAACCATTTGTTCTTTGAAGGAGAGTGGGCGCAGGTGGTCTGGTTATTTTTTTGGTGGCAATTCTATGATAGCTGACTATATGCACGAGGGGAACTCATTCCTGGAAAGATGGTTCCATGGAAACAATGAGGAGGGCCCTGCCAGAATGGAGAGGTCCATTATTTTCAGTGCCGCCTGCTGGTGTCTGTGGCAGGCCCGAAACCAAGCCAGGTTTGAGGGAACCAACTCAACTCCAAGGGATATCATTTTGCGCACAAAGAACCTACTGCTCGACATTTCCTCCCTCTTCAGGGATTGGCGCGAGGGCCCTCTTCTGAACTTGCTTAACGATCGGCCCGTGCATGCCCAGGTCTCCACCAAAAAATCAGCGGGGCAATGGGTACGTTGGGAACCTCCGGCAATAGGCTACAAGCTTAACACAGACGAGTCTTGTATTCTGGGAAATATGAGAGGTGGGGGCATGGTGCGAGACATGCAGGGGGCCGTAATTCTGGCCTTCTCTGTGACATATGGTACTGGAGGCCCCCTTCTGGCAGAGGTGAGAGATATGCTGACAGGGTTATCCCTCTGCAACCAGAAGAACCTGGAGATTACCCAAGTGGAGACAGATTCCTTGATCCTTCATGAGGCCCTGCATGGAAAACGTGATATCCCTTGGTCCATTTTGTATACAATCAGAAAGTGCAAAAACTTCCTCAACAATAAGATACATGTGACCCATACGTGGAGGGAGGGGAATAGGGTTGCGGACTACATGGCGTCCATGGTAGGACCTTTTTTGAATATTTTCCAGCATAATCATCCTTTCAAGGCCTAGGGGGCTAATCTGATTAGAGGCGATGCCCTTGGTCTTCACTATTATAACCCCCCCTAAGCATGTTGGGGGTCCTCTTGTATGGCTTGTTTTTAATAAAAAAATTTGATGTTGGATGGAATTAACTATAGTCTCTTCAGATTCAACATTTAGTATATGAGGATGAGTCCTTGATCCATTTCATTGTTGTTTGAATCCAAATACCATTATGGAATTAATTTGTTCCCATAATTTTTTATAAAGTCTAAACCAATTGAAATTCAAAAGAAACTATACGAATATGAATTGATTGAATTGAGAACCATTAAAAATTTTATTATTTTTTTATCATTTGACATTTATCAATTATAAACCTTTGTTTGAAAAATAAAAATAACGACTTGTTATTTTTTTGTGTTTTTAAGATATGCTATCATCCACGACTCACGATCAAAGTTTCACTATTTAAAATAGAAGCAAGGATCACTCTTTATAAAGGTATATATTTCTAATTTTTTTATAAATTCTTTAGAGCATAAATTTCTTTATTCTTTGGGAATACAAAAATTTATTTATTTTTGTCTGATTTATAGTGTTAATTCCACTAAAATGTTCCTATTTATATTTATTTTAAATATAGTGAAAGTGCTATATTCAAAAAGCACATACCAAAGTAATTATTTACCCTTTATTTTTACCTCTTAGACTCTCACATCTTCAAATGATAGGAAAAAAGTCCATTACAAGGTAATTATTTACCATATTTTTGAAATAATATCACTAAATTTATTTGAGTGTCTTATTTATCCTTTTACTTTCATTTCACAATTATTCATTCTATAATTTCCATTGCATTTAATTTTTTCAATGTTTCTCCATATTCACCAAGAAAATTCATTCCCATTAAATCGATCCTTATCCTTACTATACATTCTTCAAGTTTCTTTGAGGATTTATTAATTTTTTGAACCATCACACTTTTATGAATCCAAACATTATATTTTCATATTTTGTTAAATTTTAAGTTTACTTATTAATGTGAAAAATTACTCTTTAATATATTTAATCATCTTCCCAATTTTATTAGTTCAAACATTTATCCATCCATTCATCTTAGCATGCGTTTTATTTTTATTTAAATTAGACACTTAATATAGATGTTCTTGAGAAAATAAGTTCATTGTAGCTTGTGTAAGTTCCATGGTTAGTGTATAGATCATTGTATGTTTTTTAGGAGCTCATTGTAGGTGTTTCTGGGTATGTTAGATAGAGTTCCAAGTCAGGTAATGGTCCTAGGGTAGGGACTATTCAATAAGACAGTTCACTTGTTGTTTAGTGGGAGACCTAACTATATAAACCTTTGTTGTAGCTTACTAAAGTGCTTGTAATTTTCTGAATTTTTAGGTTAGAATAAGTTCTATTCACCTATAAAAGGTGTATTATATACTTGGAATACTTATTCAATACTGTCTGTATAAACCCTTCCTGCATGGACTGAAAATTACAATTTATTCTAGAAATTATAGCATCACTTAAGAACATTGGATCCCTTAAAGGTGTGTCAAATTGATTTCTAAAATATGGGTAGAATGATTCCTAAAAACTCTAGGTATTTCAATAGTATTAAGGTCCTCAAGAATTATCCCATTTTGTGTTGCTTATTTGTCAATGAATAGACTCCCATTTTGAAATGATTTTACTTTTTTTATATACCTTGTGTTGTTTCTTTCTTCTATTAATTCATGCTGCTACTATGTGATAAGAATATAGCCTGAATATTTTTATTTTCCACAACTTTCTTGGATTGGAATATGTCAGATGATCAATGTTCTTTTCTAATACAAACTGATATTTGAAACCCAACTGTAACCCAATTCTAATCCATATGGATTTTGTTGAGACAACAGAGAACCATATATAAATAACTATTTTATTTTTTTTCAATTACTAGTGAACACCTTTATAAGGATCCTTCTATTTGATAACACTTTTTGAAAGTTAATTATAGAACGTTTCACTCACTTAGGATGAGCTGCCTAAATAAGGGTTGTTTTTTTCATCACATCTTTCCATTATAATATTTTCAACTATTAAAAGATATTTTTAGGATCGACTTAGGGTCTGCTGATAAACTGTTTGAATAAGGTTTTTTTGTTTTGTTTCTAAAAAATATATTTGAATTAGCACTTTTTTATAAGTTATTCCAAATTTATTAGTACAAAAGTTATTTTCTATCACTTATAATATAAGAGGATTTATTATAGAATTTAAATTCTAAGTGGTTATTTTTTTGTCTAATATTAATGATTATATTAGATGGAAAATGGAAGGGGTATTAAAGCCCACTAATGGTGACCTATCATAGTTCTTCATAGTGTCTTGTGTGCATTAATAATCTGATTAAACTGACCTAAATCATCTTGAACCACAACAATTTGGGTTGAGTCAGGTCAATTGGCCATGATTTAAGTAACCTAACCCCCATGGGTTGAGTTTCCTACTCATAAAGCATGTAACCTGACCCAACCCATTCTCTTTTGGTCAGGTTAGGTCTAAAACCACCCTCAAACCGACCCAAACCGACCCGACCCACATACACCACTATGATCAATTCCAAAACCATAAAGGTTTAGTGTCTTTGGAAACTTGGATACATAAACCACCAGTACATAAAATATCATCTCCCAATTATTTCTTCACAACTAGAACCATTCTTAGACATATCATACTTAAAACCATTCTTCAAATCCTGAGGAAAAGGGAAAATAATAAAGGGTGACCTTAGATGTTCAGTAAGGGTGAACAAGGGAGATATCAATCAATGATCACATGAAATCATATTATGGCCTTAAGGGCATGATAACATAAGATTAATATTTTAAAATCATGAACAACAATTCTTAGAGCATAATCATGACTCATGACATAAATATTGGTAGTTCATAAGGTAGAATAATAAATTAATCAAAGAACATGAGCCGTGAGATCATAACATTATCATAAGATAATGTCATAAAATAGTGGCATAAAGTGTGTAATAATAATAATTATATAAATATCATGTCAAGGATACCTACCAAGAAATTTATCACATGTTAGGATTGGGATAATCACCCATTTACCTGCTTCAGGCTTGGGATAACCTCCATCATACCCTCTTTTAGGCTTAAGATAACCTCCTATGTACCATATTTTAGGTTTGGGATAACTTCCTGTGTTCTCTTTGATATCATAAAACATTAATATTTATCTAATTCATTAGAGGGATATAACAAAACCACCCATCACATAATCATAATCCATTCATATATATTCCATAAAATCATAAAAACATTTATCATTTCATCATATCTTAACCCATGAAAAATAAAAAAGGTTTCATCAATATTTTATCATCATAATAATAAACCATGTAGAGAATGAATAAAGATTATATAATTGGATCATATCCCTAGTAAAGCATGAGAAACATCCAAGGATGTTTATATAGATGAAAATACCTTTAAAAGATCACCAGAACATTTCTGGAGGAAAATACCATTTTCAGAAATCAATTATTTAAAATCTAAACCCTTCCAAAATATTAAGGAAAATATTTTATTTGAAAATAACCAAATAAACTTGTAAGTTAATATTCAAATAAAAGAGTATTTATGATGGTGGTAAAATTAGTCTATGTGGCATACATTAAAATAATGACTCCATTCACATTTTCAGTAAAAAGTAAAAAGTACCTCACTTAGAAAATAACAAGAAGATTCATTTTAAACATTTTTATAGAAAGTAAAATGTGGGTAAAGATTAATTTAAAAAATCATTGGGTAATGGTAAAAAAATTCATGAAAACATTTTAAATAAAATATGGATATGGAAGAAAAAGATTCCCAATCAAAGAGAAAAATAAAGTTAGTTTTCCTTAAGAACATTATTCCGGTCTCTTGAGTACTTAAAGAGAGGAAAATGAAAAGAAAACATGCAATATCTAGAAATAAATAGATTAAAATAATATAAATAATATTTGGGCATGATAGATCATATAATTTCATTATTGAAAATTTAAACATAAACAATCTCAATAAAAAGTGAGATTGTAACATAAAAATCTTACTAATTTGCTAACTTTTGAGTTGAAATTCTTATGAAAGTGATAAAATAAAATGAAAATTTAAATACTATTAACATTAAAATATTATTTATACAACATATCAAAATGTAAGTAGATACAACTTATAAAATAAGATAAGTGTATGACATAACATATGCCCCAAAGAAGATAATTTAAGACGGTAAACCCTTACCACTTTGGTAACCTTCAAATAAAATCCCATTGGATGAAATAATTTGAATTGTAAATTTAAATAATTTTAATCAATAATGTTCCATGATATAAAATTTCAAAGGATTGGTATATACACCTCATTGAAATAAATAGTCACATAACATTAAACATGTCTTAATGAAACAAAATTGAGTTGAAGAACCCTTACTATATGTCTGAATCGATATGTAAGAACTCTAAAAACATTTATAATTAATTTATATTTATTATAATTATATAAAATAACAATTTACACACTTATAATATCATATATTATCCACTTATAATATTTAAACACATATCTATTAATAATTTTTTATTTAAATCCTCATTTCTGGGTGATTACTATTTCATTTTTCATGTATGTTTCGGTTCGGAAGTTATGGCCCATGCACTTTGATAATGGTTCAATAATATATAGAATATTAATAATTTCATAAGTATTATATTTAATCATTATATACACTTTTATACTATAATGACCCAAACTTTCATTAATGGAAATTCCTCTTGATCTAATTAAATGTTTATTATGGTTATATAAAATGTGAACTTCATTGGTTTTATGTTTCTATATTTTAAAATACCATTATGAATTGTGATCGTTTCTAATATAGTCATTGAACAGTGATCACATGATTAGTATAAATATAGGGCTTTAACAAATCCAATTTACTCAGACAAAGGAAGCGATGGCCTCATCCATTAGACTTTCCCCATACGAAGCCCATTTGTCAGAGCTCAGAAAGGAGGTGGCATCATTGGGATTTGCTCTTGACCAAGCCCAAGATGTTCTTGAACACATTAAGCTTGAGTGGAACCGACTACAGGAGAAGTGGAAGTTAATAGAGATTACCACCCGAGCGATGTTATCCAAGCCACCCCAAGAGTCTGTCACCATCGCACAATTTACCCTTCAGTCTTATGCGGGTTTTATAAGGGGTTATGTAACAATATCCTAGCACTATGACTTTGTACATTATTTTTGTATAAATAATGTGCATTCATTTTATTATTGTTACTTTGTAAATAGTTTTTAAAGCACAAATAGTATTTTTAGTTAATATTCAACTAAGAAATAAATTTTGATGAATTAATGGATTTTGAATTAAAAAATATTTTAATAAAATATTATTATAATTAAATTACTTTTTATTAAATATAAATGATCATATAATTTTATGAATGCAATTGTAATTTTTATTAAGGGTTGAAAGCTGTTTTTGTCAAAACCCATGAATTTTCGGTAAATGTCGGTTTTTATTTTAAAAGTAAAAATTCACATATTTATAAAATTATTTAGATAAAATTAATATTATTTTTGGAATCAGGACATCGAAATTATCAAATGGTGAATTTTTCATAATTTTCTGAGATAGCTGAATATTTGGTAAAAATTAAATACTGTTTAAATATATAATGTGTTTTATGACCTCATAATGACTCAATAGTGATGTAATAAAATAATATAAAAATTATGTTCAGATAATATATGTTTTACCATTAAAATAATTTGATTTTGGGTTTGTTTGATTTATTTTACAAAGCTTTAGTGGGCCCTTCAAGGCTTATAAAACATTTTGTCTTTTTAAATTGTTTTCCTTGAGAGTGTGACTCACCTCCACATATGAAACCCTATTATTTTAAGATGTTTGCCCATTGGACTTATAAAATATTGTTTTAAACTCCCCTTTCGAAAAAACCATGGGAAAAAACCATGGGTTTTTTGGTGGTTTTGATTAGTTTAATGTGAGGTGTCCCAAACCTAAATAATAAAGAATTCCCTCTCCTTTCCTATATAAAACCACCCATGCTCCCACTTCCTCTTCACTCAAAGGCTTATAATTTCGAAAAAACCCTTCCCTAATCTCTCTATTATCCTCCCAAGGTGCCACAATATCCCAAGAAGCCTCTCTCAAGCCTCTCCCAAGCCTTTAGGATCACACTTCCAAGTAATGGATTTATTCCTTTCTCATTTTTGTCCAATTTTCTTTAAGTTATTATTCCTTTTTTTTCAATTAAAAATGTTGGGGTATAATTTCACACCTCCCCCATACTATCCACTTTATGTTTGGATGATGAGATACCCCTTTACCTCTCATTAATGCCTCCCATTTACAGCCGTTACCATGCCAAAATTTCGTGAGGGATTTTGCTTTCCTCTTTTACATCCAAGTAATTCTTTTGTATTATGCATATAAATTCCATTACGTTTGTTGGGACATGTATCTATATGACCCCCTTAATGTCCATTTCATGTATATATGATAAGACACCCTTTTATCTCTAATCAACCATTTTCATTAATCCTTTTGTCACGCTGTTAGGCTACCGAAACTGCACCGTGTTTTTCCAAGCCAAGATCATTGTGTAGTGAATACCATACCCATGTCTCTATCAAGGGCATTAACCTTTATAAACACATACATATTGAATGTTACTTTTATGTATTTATTCCACATTACTTAATCATGGAATAACTTATGATTTTGATTGATTCAATGATACATGTGGCACACTTATGCTTGAAATGAAATGTTTAAGAAGGGTGCACCCTGATAGCGCTCCAATGCATTGGGTAAAGTATAGTATCATGATAGGTCATGTTCAATGGGTGTTGAATCATTATAATTAAATTGAAACTAGGTTTTACTCATGATTCATGTGCAATGAGGGTTTACTCATGCTCCATGTGCAATGAGCCTCAGCTCATGCTAATTTAATGTTAAGTGTTGTTGCCACATTTCCATGTTATGATTATCATGCTTTATCATGCCTTTATGTTCTTGTTTCTCTTGTGCTCCATTGATATGCCTATTTTATAACATGTATTTTATTCCTCATGTTATTCCATCTTTATTCCCTTATCGGGCTTTATAGATCACCCTTTTCTTATGCATGTCCTCAGGTTATCCCATGCAATGCTAAGTATGGGGGAATGTAGTGGTCATGTAAAGGAAGTTTTCAATAAATATGTTGTGTGTTTTATGTTCTAAGATGTTATGTAATGTTCCTAAGCCCCAAATACACTAGAACTATCTATATTCTATGTTGTATCAAGTGAATATTTTATGTAATAAATCAGGTTTAATTGTATTATAAAAAGAAGGGTTGTTATAGTTGGTATTAGAGAATAGGTTTAGTTATTTTTGGGATTAGAATTAGAAAAACCTAGTGAAGACTTAGAGACAAGAATAAGTATAATAAAAACATCCCTAAGTATTGGTGAGTATTTATTAAGTGGTTTATCAAGCAAATACATCCCTGTCTGGATATAAGTAGGTAGAGGCGGATCTAGTACAAATGTATCCTAGGGGTAAAACCCGAAAACACCTCTTTGAGCTAGAATCAAATGGGAAATGGTTCATAACAATGGGCCTTGCTTCACTCTTGGTTACGACACTCCCAGGGGATATGATTTGTTAAATTCAAAAGCTTATTACGAACCATTATTAAGGTAATGAAAAAAATGCCCCTAAGAATATATGTTAGAAATTAGATCATGAATAAAATAGATTGAAGGCTATAGATTCATAAGTTAAGGAAATAAAAGTTATTTATAAGTCATCAGTTTTGTCCTTGGATTACCCTTTATGTGTTACCCCTAAATTTCCTTTTATTCCATCCAATGGCCAGTAATAGGAGGACTCGGGCTAACAACTAATGTGAAGATCAATGTGATGACTATGCTAATGAGATGCCCAATCTAATGGGAGCGGGAATCACAAACTTTGTCACTCTTCTCTCTTAGTTAACTCAATCTTTGAATAGAAACATGGGTTAATAGAAATGTTCAACCCCCCTAAGAAAGAACAATTCGCTATCAAGAGTTTCATGAGACAAAGGCCTCCTACTTTTAATGGACCATCCGATCCCTCAATCGTAGAACAATGGATCAAATCCATTGAAAAGATATTCTCCATCCTTCAATGTTCTGAACAAGAGAAGGTTCTCCTGGCTACTTATCGTATGGAGGGTGAATCTGATCAATGGTTGACATTGATAAAAAATATGAATCCTGAGGAGGAGATCGAGGCGTTGGAATGGCAGGATTTATAGAAGATGTTTTTTGATAAATATTTTTTTGCAGCCTTCAACTCAAGATGGAAAGGGACTTCCTTGACCTCAAGAAAAAAGACGACGAATCTATCAGAGCATACGAGGAAAACTTAAAAAGTCTTGCACGATATGCCTCTAACTTTGTCGTTACCTCCGAATGCATGGTTGACCGCTTCTTTGTTGGGATGAAACCTAGCCTAAAGAAAATTCTGGCGATTCGTGACTTTGATAGCTATGAGGAAATTGTCTGATGTGCCCTCAAGGTTGAAATGGAGATTGGAGAATCTCAGGGGTATCATGGGGATAAGAAGCGTAAGGTGGACTTAAATGCTGGTGGTCCGATGGATAAATCCAATAGTGCAAAGATGATCCAGCACCCCACTTGCCAAAGGTGTGGAAAGAAGCACCCTGATTACTTTAAGGGGATGAGGAAATGCTTTAGTTGTGGAAGAGAAGGGCACATAGCTGTTAACTGCTGACAAGAAAAACCTGTGGCTGCAACAGAGGAGAGGAATTCTCTATTCGAACCTCAATGCGTTGTTCATTGCTATAACTACAAAGAACTAGGGCATCTTGCAAATCAGTTCCCTAATCCAAGGGTTTTCGGAGGCAACCAACAACCTCCAAGGTAGCAAGGAAGATCTTTTTCTATCACTACTGCCAAAGTGAACCCCGACAATGAAGTGGTGACATGTACGCTAGTTATTCATTCAAGAACAGCGAACATAATTTTTTATTCAGGTTCTATGCATTCTTTTATATCCCAAAAGTTTAGTAGAACAATCCCAGCACCACCATAAATCATGGAAGTAAAGATGTCGGTGAGTACAGAAAATAGGGAAATCATTGCATCCCATGAATATAACTCCTCCCCTGATATAATCTGTGGATTAAATTTCCTGGAAAACCTTTTCATACTCCCTATGGTGGAATTTGATGCAATTATTGGCATGGATTGGGTTTCCTTGTATAGATCCAACATAAATTTCCATGAGAGGGAAATCACTCTACATGTGGAGAATCAACCCCCGCCTCTATATAAGTGCAAGGAGGAAGATGAATCTTATTTATATCCATCATCTCAAGCATGGATATTACTACCCTATGAGCACGCATATCTAGCTCAGATGATTGAGTCTAAGGAGGCAACCATTCTTGAAGACATGCCTATTGTGAGGGAATTCACAGAAGTGTTTCCTGAGGAATTGATTGGTCTTCCTTCTAGAAGATATGTTAAATTCTCAATTGATCTTATAACTAGGGAATTGCTAATATCCAAGACTCTGTATATAATGGCTGTTGTGGAGCTTGAGGAGTTGAAGAAACAACTACAAGAGAATATGGATAAAGGGTTTATATGCCCAAGTGCTTCACCATGGTGTGCATCAGTCCTCTTCGTCAAGAAGAAGGATGGATCAATTCACCTTGCATCGATTATCATGATCTTAAAAAAATCACAATAAATAACAAGTATCCTCTCCCACAAATCAATGACTTGTTCGATCAGCTGTGTGGAGAACAATACTTCTCCAAGGTGGATTTACGGTCAGGATACTATCAAGTAAGGGTGAAGAAGGAAGATATCCCCAAGACTGCTTTTCGTACAAGATACAAGCACTATGAATTCATAGTAATGCCTTTAAGACTCTTCAATGCTCTAGAAATCTTCATGGACTTGATTAATAGAGTCTTTAGGGATTACCTCGACAAATTTGTGGTAGTCTTTATAGATGATATTTTGATATACTCCAAAACCAAGGAGGATCATGAGGAGCATCTTAGAAATGTACTAGTGACCTTGCGGAAGGAGAATCTCTATGAAAAGTACAACAAGTGTGAGTTCTGGTTGAACGAGGTCTCATTATTGGGCCATATCATCACAAGAAATGGGGTATCTGTGGATCCCTCTAAAATAGATGCAATTGAGGGATGGCCAAGGCCAACATCGATAACGGATATCCGTAGCTTCTTGGGGTTAGATGGATATTATTGACGATTTGTGAGAAATTTCTCACCATTGTCCAACCCTCTTACCAAGCTAACTTGGAAGGGAGTAAAGTTTTCTTGGAGTGATGAATGTGAAGAAAGCTTCAAGGAGTTAAAAAGGAGGCTTATCACTGTGCTCATGCTCACTTTACCCACAAGTAGAGAACTTTTTGTGGTATTCAGTGATGTTTCGAAGAAGGTACTAGGCTGTGTGTTGATGCAAAATGAAAAAGTCATTGCCTATGCTTCAAGTAAATTGAAAGTTTATGAGCAGAATTATCCAACACATGATCTGGAGTAAGCTGCGGTGATCTTTGCTTTAAAAATTTGGCGACATTATCTCTTTGGGGAGAAGTGTAAAATATATAAGGACCACAAAAGCCTCAAGTATATATTCAAATAGAAAGAGTTGAACACGTGACAATGAAGATGGTTAGAGCTGATCAAAGACTATGACTGCTCAATCCATTACCACCTTGGGAAAGCGAACAAGGTGGAGGATTCTCTAAGTAGAAAGAACCCGATGATTCTATCATTGATGAGAATTGAGAAGGATCCAATCTTCTAATACTTGATGATGATGGATATGGGAATCATAAAGAAGGGAACATCATCAATCCTTTCACAAATGATTTCTCAACCGTCTCTTTTGGAAAGGTTAAAGGATGATCAAAAGGATGATGTGGGAATTTAGAAGAAAGTGGAAGCTATCAGAAAAGAGAAATCCTTAGAGTTCAATGTTAATGAAGAAGGAATTGAGATATTTGGGAAAGAATATGTGTTCCATAAAGTCCAGAGCTGAAGAAGGAACTTTTGGATGATGCACATAGTTCAAGTTTCTCTATTCACCTAGGAAACACAAAGATGTATCGAGATCTCTGAGAGCATTATTGGTGTGATAATATGAAGAAGGATATTTCTTAGTATATATCAAAGTGCCTAGAGTGTCATCAAGTGAAGGCAGAGAGGCAGAAGTCTAAGGGGATGATGCAACCATTGCCCATACCAGCATGGAAATGGTAGAACATCACCATGGAATTTGTCACCAGACTTCTGAATACATACAACGGAAATAATTCAATCTAGGTTATTGTGAATCGTCTTAAAAATTCTGCACACTTTATTACAATTCGATAGTATTTATCATTGGATCAACTGACACACACATATATATATATATATCAGGGAAGTGGTAAGGCTGCATGGAGTACTGCTATCTATTTTATCTGATCGAGATCCAAGATTCACCTCTAATTTTTGGAAGAGTCTTCAACATGATCTGGGTATTGAACTGATCTTCAGTACGACCTATCATCCACAAACTGATGGACAATCTGAGTGAACTATTCCGACACTGGAGGATATGTTAAGATCATGTTCTATGGACTTCAAAGGAGAGTGGGACCAACATCTTCCACTGGTTGAATTCTCCTACAATAACAGTTTCCACTCGATCATCTGAATGGCACCTTATGAAGACCTATATGGGAAGAGGTGCAGAATTCCAGCATGTTGGGATGAAGTCGGTGAACGTAAGCTGCTAGGACCAGAAATGGTCAAAGAAATATTGGAGAAGGTGAAAACCATTCAACAACATATCAAGGAAGCCCAAAGTCAACATAATAATTATGCTGATAACCATCGACGAGACCATGAGTTTAAAGTTGGAGACATGGTATTTCTATGCATATCTCTATGGAAAAAGGTCACGAGGTTTGGAAAGAAAGAGAAGTTAAGTCCTAGGTACATCGACCCCTTCGAGATTCTTGATCGTGTTGGGGCTATTGCCTATCAACTAGAACTTACACCTACCATGGACAAAGTACATGATGTATTTAATGTATCCCTCTTAAGGAAGTACATACCAGACCATTCACATGTACTCTCTTCAGAGGTAGTACAACTAGAGGATGATCTTTCTTACGAGGATCAACCAGTGAAGATCTTAGATCGTAGAGAAAAAGTTCTAAAAAATAAGAAAATTCCCCTCGTCAAGGTATTTTAGCGAAACCACAAGTTTGAAGAAGCGACGTAGGAATTAGAGGAAGTGATGAAGAATAGTTACCCGTATTTGTTTTAGAGTGGGAAAAGGAAATTTTGAGGGTGAAATTTCTTAAGGGGGGAAGATTGTAACGACCCAAACTTTCATTAATGGAAATTCCTCTTGATCTAATTAAATGTTTATTATGGTTATATAAAGTGTTAACTTCATTGGTTTTATGTTTATGGATTTTAAAATACCGTTATGAATTGTGACCATTGCTAATATAGCCATTGAATAATGATCACATGATTAGTATAAATATAGGGCTTTAACAAATCCAATTTACTTAGAAAAAGGAAGTGATGGCCTCATCTAGTAGACTTGCCCTGTACAAAGCCCATTTCTTAGAGCTCATGAAAGAGGTGGTGTCATTGGGCTTTTCTCTTGACCAAGCCCAAGCTGAGCTTGAACATGTTATGCTTGATTGGAACTAACTACGGGAGAAGTGGAAGTTAATTGATATTACCACCGGAGCGATGTTATCCGAGCCACCCAAAGAGTCTGTCACCATCACAAACCTTACCCTTAGGTCTTATGGGGGTGTTATAAGGGGTTATGTAATAATACCATAGCACTATGACTATGTACATTATTTTTGTATAAATAATGTGCATTCATTTTATTATTTTTACTTTGTAAATAGTTTTTAAAGCACAAATAGTATTTTTAGTTAATATTTAACTAAGAAATATATTTTGATGAATTAATGGATTTTTGAATTAAATAATATTTTAATAAAATATTATTATAATTAAATTACTTTTTATTAAATATAAATGATCATATAATTTTATTAATGCAATTGTAATTTTTATTAAGGTTTGAAAGTTATTTTTGTCAAAACCCATACATTTTTGGTAAATGTTGGTTCTTATTTTAAAAGTAAAAATTAAAATATTTATAAAATTATTTAGATAAAATGAATATTATTTTTGGAATCAGGATGTTGAAATTATCCAATGGTGAATTTTTCATAATAATCTGAGACAGTCGAATTTTTGGGTAAAAATTAAATACCGTTTAAATATATAACGTGTTTTATGACATCATAATGACCCGATAGTGATGTAATAACATAATATAAACATTATTTTGGACCAATATATGTTTTAAAATTAAAATAATGTAATTTTGGGTTTGTTTTATTTCTTTTACATAGATTTAGTGGACCCTTCAAGGCTTATAAAACATTTTGTCTTTTTAAATTGTTTTCCTTGAGAGTGTGACTCACCTTTACATAAGCAAACATATTATTTTAAGAAGTTAGGCCATTGGAATTATAAAATATTGTTTTCCAATCGACTTTGGAAAAGACCATGGCAAAAACCATGGGCTGGTTTTTTGTTTTGATTAGTTTAATGTGAGGTGTCCCAAACCTAAATAATAAAGAATTCCCTCTCCTTTCCTATATAAAACCACCCAAGCTCCCACTTAATCTTCACTCAAAGCCTTTTTAGTTTAACAAAACCATGAAATCCTCTATATATAATCCTCCCAAGGTTCCCCAATCTCCCAAGAATCTTCTCTCAAGCCTCTCCTAAGCCTTTGGAATCACACTTCCAAGTAAGGGATTTCTTCCTTTCTCATTTTTGTCCAATTTTATTTAAGTTGTTATGCCCTTTTGTTTTCAATTAAAAATATTGGGGTATGATTTTGAACCTCCACAATAATGTACTATTTATGTTTGGATGATGGGATACCCCTTTATATCTCATTAATTCCTCCCATGTACATCTGTTACTATGCCGAAATTCCGTGAGGGATTTCTCTCTCCTCTTTTACATCCAAGTAATTATTTTGTATTATGCATATAAATTCCATTATGTTTGTTGGGACATGTATCTATATAACCCCCATTAATGTCCATTTAATGTATATATGATGATACACACTTTTCTCTCTCATAAATCATTTTCATGAATCCTTATGTCACGTCGTTAGGCTGCCGAAATTACACCGCGTTTTTCCAAGACAAGATCATTGTGTAGTGAATACCATACCCATGTCTGTGTCAAGGATATTCACCTTTATACACATATTCATATTGAATGGTACTTTCACTTATTTATTCCACATTACTTAATAGTGGAATTAATTATGATATTGATTGATTCCATGATCCATGTGGCACACTTATGCATGAAATGACATGTTTAAGAAGGGTACACCAAGATAGCACTCCAATGCATTGGGTAAAGTATAGTATCATGATACATCATGTGCAATGGGTGTGAACTCATGATAATTCAAGTGAAATTAGGTTTTACTCGTGATTCATGTGCAATGAGGGTTTACTCATGCTCTATGTGCATTGAACCTTGGCTCATGCTAATTCCATGTTAAGTGTTGTTGCCACATTTCCATGTTATGATTATCATGCTTTATCATGCCTTTATGTTCATGTTTCTCTTGTGCTCCATTGATACGAATATTGTCTAACATGTATTGTATTCCTCATATTATTCCATGTTTATTCCCTTAATGGGCTTTATAGCTCACCATTTTTTTATGCATGTCCTCAAGTTATCCCATGAAATGCTAAGTACAAGGGAATGTAGTGGTAATGTAAAGGAAGTTTTCAATAAATATGTTGTGCGTTTTATGTTCTAAGATGTTATGTAATGTTCCTAAGGCCCAAAGATACTAGACCTCTTGATCTTCTATGTTGTATCTAGTTAAGATTTTATGTAATAAATCAGGTTTAAGTGTGTAATAAAAAATAGGGTTGTTATATATACCCATTCATATAAAGCTGCGATGAAAAATGAATTACATCACTTTGCGGAGATGGTAGTCTGTACGTATGCATGAGTGATGTTTCCACCTTTTGATGGATACAATAAAATAAAGTTAAATAATAGTTCACCTTTGAATAATAATTATTATATCATAAATATAAGATATATTTATTAAATCTATCCTTTTTACCATCCATGTAAAGTGGAAATGAAAAACAATCACATCACTTTATGGAGGTGGCCATCAACAAGTATGCACAGGTTACATTACCATTTTCCAATAGATAAGAAGGTAAGAAGGTAGATAAGATACTATAATTTAAGAATAATAATTATTTTATTAAAATTATATATAAATATTAAATCCATCATAATAACCAACCATCAAATATGGTTATGTAAAATGAATCATATCGCTATGTGGATACGGTAGTCCACACGTACACATGAGCAATATTTTTATTTCCCATTTGATGGAAAATGGGAAGAAAATGGTTGTTATGTCATCATAATAAAATATAAGTATAATCACTATAATTTATTAATAATTTTATTATGGTTACAATAGGTTTATAGGAGGTTTAAGAAGAAATAAAATTGAAAGATCTTGGTTAATATTTATACCTCTTATTTGAGAGACCTCCTTTGGCTTACACCTTAAGCATCAGAAGATTGTTCTTAGGAGAATACTAGAAGCTCTAGGATGAACGTAAGGAACATAATAAGATTTTTGAGTATAAATTTTCTAATATAAAATGCTAATACTATGTTAATATGGGAGGAGAAGAGGTTCCCTTTTATAAGTGAGAGGAGGGACACACATGGAATTACTTAAAACATTTCAATAATAAAAGGAAACTTTCATGTGAAAGTGGATAGAAATGGACAATAAATAAAATTTTAGATAATATAAGGTCACAATAACTTCAAAAAATAAGAATTATACAATTTTATATGATATTTATACCCTTATCTCTTAGTTTAACCCCCAAAAAACCCGTTTTGACCTTAATCACGGTAACAAAATTTTACTGTTTTTACTATTTATTATGACTAAAAATAAATTTAAACATATTAAATTATATTAAATATTATAATTAAAAATATGGAATCCATTTTTACATTTTAAAATTCTATAAGTGTTAAAATTTAATTTTAAATAAGCGCACAAAACACAACTAAAACTAGTTTTTAGAAAAATGCATTTTAAACATAAAACTGAATTTACATCCATTACTTTCCTTGTAAAAACCATAAAATGAAGGTTAAAATATTTTATTGAATATATAATCTATAAATTTTATTAAAAACATTAATAAATATAGATTAATTTAATTTATTACGATAAAAATACATTGCGTGCATACAAATAGTTTTTAAAAAAATGTGTTTTTAATCCCAAAAATGAACTTATACCAAAATCAAGTATAATAATAATTATATAATTAATTAGATAATATATAATTAAATTATAATTATTTTAATTTAATATTAAATTAAAAACGTAATTGTACTTTTATATTACAATATTTAAAGAAAAGAAATGATAGTTTTACAAAAATCAGTATTTTTCACTATTTACTAAAAAATCAACCTTTTTAGAAAAATATCAAAAATGAAACCTAATATAATATTGAAATTATGATTTAATAAATGATATTAATTTTATAAATTTAATTTTTGATTTTTTATGAATTAATTATAATTTCCACGTATAAAATACAATAAAAACTATTTTTTGAAGAAAAAATATTTTTAAAGCATAAAATGAATTTACTAAAAATTGAGTACTTATTTATTATGAATAAGTCAATAAATTTTAATTATTTAAAACATTCATACATATTGTTTTCATAATTTGGTTATTACTATTCATACCTTCCAATTTAATGGCTAGGTTATAACAGTCACTTTTAAATAATATTATTTTTATAGTATATCATAGTTCTCTTAAAGCTCGATGTGGTAGGTTAAGAAAGATATCAATCATAATATTCTTTTAAACTAAATTTTTTGGGCATTACATTCTCCCCCCTTAATTAAATTTGATCCTCATAATATTATATCAGTAATCAAGGGTACAATATTTGAACATACCTTTATCAAAAACTCACATCCTACAAAGGGATACTAAAAATTCCTTTGAAAAGGGGATGCGAGAAACGTAAAGGTTGCCTAAATAACACATAATCGGGTTCCCATATGAGGATAAAATTAGTGATAAATGAATAATATGGACATGGAGGAGAAAAATAACATCCATTTAATAATAGATAGTGATAGATAACATGATCCTGAGAAAGTTGATGACCATAAAGACCTAAATAAGTAAGGGATAAAGAAGACCATCAATTCCTCAGAAATGAAGATAAAAGTATAATTTTTTTTATTTAAAGATCATTTTCCTAGAATTTAGGGATTATTTTACTATCAATATTGTAACATACCTCTTATTATAATTGTATGAAGAGGGCGATGAGACATTACTAGGACTTAAGTGACATCCCCAAGACTCTAAAGGTTAGAAATAAATGTCGAAGGGATTATATACATGTGGGAGATGATTTTACGTTTATGAATAAAACAATTAACCAAACAATACATAACCAAACAAACCACTATATTATGCATTATAACAATGAAAGACAACTCAAAATTTCATTTATCAAAATTATACCAAAATAAAGTACCACTGTGGAAGACAACAATATCCAAGTAAAAAAAAGAAGACAAACTATTGAAACTCTATGAAAACTACAAGAATCTAAGCTCCACCAGCTCTATGCTCAAACTTCACAAACAACCCAAGTATAACAAGTTAGTACTAAAGATGTGTGATACTTTACCTTTTCCAAAATCTCGATAGACGATATCTGCAAAAGCACCGAAGTTCCAAAGAAGGGGTGAGTAATAAAACTCAGTAGGTTTTCCCTAATGACTTCCCTACTCATGCCACTAGGATAGAAAATTTAGAAAAATTTATATAAAACAATTTATATAAAACAATTTCTAAAATATTTTATAACTAAATATAAAAAAGTTTCATATCAACCAGTTTTCCAAAAAAATTTATTTTTCAAAGAAAACAACCGAACAATGCTTTAAAACCCTTTCACAAGTTCCATTTGGATTAACCCTTTATTTTCCACATATCCACACCATAAACCATGCATGGTTCATTATGAAAGTTCCATAATCATGAATGGTTTCTATTTGATCCACCAAGTCATCACAAGGTAATTATATCCCATGCGCCATTAAACTTTTGGCATCGAGCACACGGTCATATTTCAACCAAGCCTCATAAATGCAATATGAACACACACACCAAGTATCCCCAAAAACTATACCAATACAAATATTCCAAAACATTTCAATTCCAACACCATTTAAATAAAACAACCTTTTTATTGAAACCTTTTTCCATAAATAAAACCAATATACAATTTTAAAATCATCATTTTAAAATCATTTATCAAAGCACTTTCCATAGAAATTGCACAATTTCATACAAAAACTCAAACCATCACTAAATAAGGTTTCAAAAATGATTTTTACACCAATTTCACAATCAATTTCACGAAATTAAATCAATTTGAAACTAATCCAATCATTTTTAGTAAGAGGAGTTGAGAGTGAATCCACCTACCTCGAGAGTTTTGGAAAAAACGATAAATGACATGAAAAGCATCACAAAACAAGGTTGAAATTCCAAAAAACCATCTTATATATCCTCCCCTATCATAAAAAAATACAAATATAAATATATTTGGAATCCAAAACCATGGATATAACCACAATAGGTGTAGATCTAATAAAATGAGAGCGGAAGCAAAGTATATATAAGAAAAACATCAAGAACGAAGAAGAGCGATCACATACCGTGAGGAATAAACTTGTAATCACTAAGGGAAGCCTTCAGATCACCTCTAAATCAATGGTAGAACCTTTATTGAACTTTGGGAAAGAAAAATACCGAGTTAGGGATGCATAGGTGGAAAAAAGAGTGGGTTAGAGGGTAAGACGAGTGAGATCCACCTTTTAAGGAAGTGGTTTCTTACTGCACATGGTTTACTCGCATTGTTAGGCAAACTATTCACTAACTGTGCGATAGAAACTATCTTAAGAAAAAACCTCTCATGATCAACTTGAATAGTCTCCAAATAGTGTGCCAACCATGAAGAAGCCACTTCCTCAAAAAGAAAAAACACACTGTTCGAAAGTGCACAATTTTTACTAGGCAGCTGCACAGTTTGGAGTAACCATGTGTTGCCCGTGCGCCTTCTCCTTTTCCCCTGTCTCATTGTGAATGGTTTTCTATAGGTGTTTTATAGTTTTCCCAAACCATACAGAAAAAGGTCACCTATATAAAATCCCTAAAAATCCTCTATAAGTTCTCTAAACTCTCCCAAACTTCAACCATATACTTTATATACTTAAAAAGAATAATTAAAGGGTAAATAAATTGAAATTAGGGGTGATAAATTCTTCCCACCATTGGTCTTTATGTCCCTAGAAAGTAGAAAACCATCGTTGCACTAAAAGAGTTTTTTCCATTTCTCTTTCATTTTCTTCTCAAGTTCCCAATTCTCTTCCTGAATCTGACTATGTTGCCACAAAACCCACACTCGACTGATTATTTTTCCATCCAAGAATTTCTCTTGCCTACCCACAATCCACACCATGATATGTACCAATTAAGGATCCAACTCTCGGTTAACGTGATCCCATATGATCACATGGTCAGGGTCAGGATGATACCTTTTCAACTAAGATATGTGAAACACATTATGTACTAAATTAAACCATGATGGAAATTACAAACGATATAACACCTCACCAAACAATTATAGTATCTCAAAAGGTCCCATGTATTGAGGATATAACTTACCCTGATTCCCAAAACATCGGTGCCCAAGACTTTGATAAATCCCCAAGAACAAATTATCACTCACTGCAAAGGGAAACAACCATCGATGATGATCTACATACAATTTCTAATGATTTGATTCATCTCTATCTATTTCCTAATCAACTAAATCTTTTCTATTGTTTCTTGGATAAGGCTCAACCCAACTAGTGAAGTCTCACCTTTTTTGGCCCAACAAAGTAGAGAATGAAAAGGAAACCCATATAATGTTTCAAATAGATCCATATGTATTGAGTCCTAATATCTATTTTTATATGATAACTCTTACCAATGGAACTTACTCTTCACATGATCCACCAAAATACATTACGAAATCCTAAAACATGTCTTCCAATGTTTTTATCATCCTTTTATATTTCCCATCCATCTAAGGATGATACATCATACTCATAGTCAATTGAATCCCAATAGATTTTTGTAAGTATTTCCATAAATGAGACATAAACCTTAGATATATGCCTGGTACGATTGAAATTTGTATAACATGTCACTTTAACACTTCCAGGATATATATTTTGGATAGATCCTCCACCATATGAGTTTCATGAATAGGGATGAAATGGGTTGACTTTATGAGTCGATCCATAATCACCCATATGCCATCGTGTTTCCAATCCAGTCTTGGGATACCTGTAACAAAATTCATGACTATCTTATCCCATTTCCAAACCAGAATAGGTAAAGACTACAACATACATTCTAGTCATTGATGCTCAACCTTAACCTAATGAAAAGTTAAGCATCTTGAAACAAACTCAGCCACCTTCCTTTTCATGCTGACCCACAAAAAATGTGATTTCAACACCTTATAAATCTTTTATATTACTAGATGAATACACCATCTCAAATGGTTGTAATAATGAATTGGTTGTTCCTGAAAATATATAGGTATAACCATTTTATTTCTGAACCATATCACTGAACTCCCATACAGCCTCCAGACCTCAATGGTCTCCCCAACATTGAGTTTTGAACTCACTGCAACATGTTCTGCATCATATGTCTGTATCTCCTTTACCATATTTACGAAATTAAGAATAAGAAAAAATGTAAAGAAAACTGCAACATCAACTCGTTCTTCACATTCCACATGCATGTCATCTAGGACCAACAACAATTTACACTCATCTAAACCTTCTTTTTCCAATTGAGCACATGACTTTCTGCTTAATACATCATCCCTAAAATTTCCTTTACCCAGTGTATACATCAAGTCAAACTCAAAAAAAATTTAGATACTACAACCATATTCTTTTCCTCAAATTCAAATCCCATTGTGAGAAAATATGTTTCAAGCTCTTATGATCCGTGACCACCAAAAAATTCTCCCCAAAGAGATAATGACACCAAATATTTAAATCATGGGTGACTGAAGTTAACTCCAAATCTTGTGTTGGGTAGTTCTTCTCATGTACCCACAACTTCCTTAAGACATAAGCAACAACATGATCTCTCTGTGTAAGAACACATCCCAACCCTGATCCAGAAGCATCACAATACACCAAATACTCTTTTCCTGATTCTAGAAAAATCAAGATTGGTGCTGATGTAAGGCAAACTTTCAGCTATTGAAAATATTTCTGGAATTCCTTAGTTCATTAGAATGGAACATTATTCTTTGTAAAATATGTAATAGGAAAGTATATTCATGAAAAACCATGAAAAAAGCATCGGTAGTAACTATCTAGACCAAGGAAACTTCTTATCTCAAAGATATTCTTCGTTAGTCGCTAAGAGATAACATCTTTTATCTTCTCTGGATCCACTAAAACACCTCTTTAAGAGATTACATGTCCAAGAAATCATACCTATTGTATCTAAAAACCACAGTTTGATAATTTTGAATATAAAAAATGGTCTCTAAAGATTCCCAACACTATCATCAAGTGTTTCTCATTGCTCATCCCTTGTCCTTGAATACACCAATATGTCATCCAAAAACATCACAACAAAAGAATCAACATATCACTGAAATATTTGATTCATAAATTCCATAAAGACCAATAATGAATTAATAGGACCAAAAGGAATTAAAATATATTCATAATGGCCATATCTACTTCTAAAATCTATCATTGTAATATCCTACTTTCGAACTCACAATTAGTGATATCCTGAGCACAAATCAATCTTAGAGAACCACTGAGCTCCCCTCAATTGATTAAACATATCATCAATGTCTAGAAGTGGACACCCTATATTTATCATAACTTGGTTAAGCTTATGATAATCGACACAAAACCTTAGAGTACCATTTTCTTTCATCACAAACAAGACTGGTACTGCCCACAGAGATGTGCTCGACTGGTTGAAACATTTTTTTCTATTTATTCCAACTACACTTTCAGATCCATTAATTTTGTTGGTTCCATTCAATATGAAAAAAGTGATATAGGAATATTCCCCAGGAGGAGATCAATTGTAAACTCCAATTTCCATACCAGTGGTACCCTATATAAATTTTTGGGAAACACATCTGAAAATTGATTCACCACCACGAGAAAACTGCTATTCTCAATCTCTTCTATCGATGCCAAAGTCAACACCACCAAGTGGTAAGATATTGTTCCCAATGCATTCACATTCCTTTATCCTATAATGAGATACTCGAAACTGTCCTCATTCGCAAAACCAACTCTTCTTCTATAAAACTTGATGTGAGACTTGAACATTTTCAACCAATACATACCCAGGATTACATCATAGACACCCATCTCTAGCACCAAGAAGTCCCATTTCAGCTCATCTCCATCAACAGTTATAGAACATGCTCTACACACAAAGTACTGACATTATATTTGACCAAGAGGAGTATGATGTTTTATCACAGTAGACATCATCTCAAGTTTTAAACTCATCAAATCTACAATATAAGAATAAATAAAGTAATGCGATGCACCAGTATCAAACAACACTTGTGTAAGGGTAGAATTCAAAATAATCATAATTCTCACCATAGATGGTCCCACCAGATCATCCAAAATCACCTACTTAACCCCATATAATTGCTTCATTGCTACACTTTGTTATTTTTCACTATTGATATTTCCCTTATTGAGTAGTCATGATATTCCTATAATCACCATGACTAGCTCTATTATGCTGACACTATTTATTTTGATACCCTCGCCCCATCAAAGAATATGATGCCTATGATACCTGAGAAGTGTCTTGAGCACCTGACTTCTGAGCACTGTGAACATAGTGCTGAATATGTCCCATCTTATCGTAATTATGACATGCTATGGTTTGTGCCATATACTCTCTCTTTATATGGTCAAGAGAACCACATTGGAAACATCCTACTTTTGTCATGGGTCTCGGAGGAAGATTCACTGATCTAGCTGTTTGATTCCGATTCATGCTCCCACCTTGTAAATAGGTTCCCTCTTCCTCTTTCCCCCAACATTAGAGTTTCCACTAGTTCCCATGGGTATCAACATGATTCCTCATCCCATAGATACTGATATATACTTTTTAGCCACTGTCTCTCTATTGAACATCACTGTATATTCAGTAATACAGAGCACAAAAATCTTGGAGTAAATTTCTTGTTTAGCTCTAATTCAAAGATAAATGACTTTAAGGACACACTAGTAACAAATTTGGGTGAAAAGTGAACTAAATTCCTAAATTTATCAACATAATTGGTGAAAAAGATATTTTCCTAATTCAAGATGAAAAGTATGTCATTCTCTAAATATTGAATATGTGAGGATAGAATTGTTTATTGAAAAATTCCTCAAAATCCCCCCAAACAAGGGATTGATCCACTTTAGCCTAAACTATTAAATCCCACAATTTCTATGCAAGTTCTGAGAGCATATACATTTCCATCTTGAATTTCAACTCCACTGGTGTTCCAATGAAATCGAAGATACAGTTCATCTTGTTCAGCCACACCTATACCTTTTATGGTTTAGAATCACCCTTAAATATGGGTGTATTCTATTTATGGAACTGGATAGAATGATCCACTTGTCTTGGCTCATCCCTATAGTTCCCTATGTCCACATCTTAAAATTCTTGGGTGATACTCTGAACCAGCTATTGGTTCACCTGTGGCTCAAGTGCCAACACATTCTTTATAGCTTCTTCCAATTGGTTTCTACAACACCTACCAAGTTCCATTTTATAAACAACTAAAAAATTTCATAAGTCTCACTCTCTAAAAATTTAAGGCTTAGCATTTCAAATTATATCACATCAGCTATCACAACATTGCTTTCCATAATCAACTTTGTCCAAGTTCAACCATTTTTTGAAAAATTTCAACTTGATTTTGAAAATAAAACTATTTTTAAAATAACACAACGATGCTATTTTTCAAAATCTTTAATTTGAGAACACTTTTATAATTTTAAAAAATCAAAACTTTTGTGAAAACTCATAAATCATTACTCAAAATGATGTATGCAATCCTAGTGGGAAGTTATTCCTTTAATGCATATTATGCTCGTCTCATTGCCTAAACCCATGACAATGATATTTCAAATCTATAAGTGTCTCCAAAACACTTATGTACCCAACTCTTTTATAACTTTAAGTTAAGAATAAAAAGGGTAACTATGTATTTTTATGATCTAAATTTCAAGTCCTGATAATCCTACTCCTTTATATGATCCCAACTCAAGGGATAAACAAGAATGAGTTCAAATACAAGACCAATAAACAATACCAAGTCAAAGAACACTTGTTCCAGAAAGATATTTGAAAGGACCAAGATGATACCACTTATCTAAAATAGACTTTTGGACCAAATAAAACTAATACCATTTGTCTTAAATAGACTTTTGGACCAAAAAAAACTGATACCATTTGTATCAAATAAACTTTTGGACTGGAAAAAACTGATACCATGTGTAAAATACCTCTTATTATCATTGTATTGAGAGTGTGTTGAGATGTTACTAGGACTTAAGTGACATCCCCAAGATGCCAAAGGCTAGAAAATAATGAAAAAGTGCTTCAATAAATGCGGGGTGTGATTTTCCCTTTAAGAATAAAACACCTAACCAAATAATCCATAACCAAAAAAACCAATTTATGATGCAAGATAATAATTAAATTCAACTCAACATTTCATTTATCAAAATCATACCAAAATCAAGCACCAAAATGGAAGACTACAATATCCAAGTAAAAAGTGGAATACAAACTATTAAAACTCCAAGGTAACTACAAGACTCCAAGATCAACCAGCTCCATGATCCAACTTCACCAAATGACCCAAGTATCACAAGGTAGTGATAAAGAAGTGTGATACTTTACCTTTTACCATATCTTGATAGAAGATATATGAAAAAGAACCAAAGTTCAAATGAACAAGTGAGTAATAAAACTCAGTAGGTTTTCAACAATAACTTACCAACTCACACCACTAGGATAGAAAAGTTATCAACATTTATATAAACCAATTTATATAAAATAATTTCTAAAATAGTTTATAACTAAATATAAACAAGTGTCATATCAACCAGTTTCCCAAAAAAATACATTTTTCAAAGAAAAAAACCAAACAATGCTTTAAAACCCTTTTATAAGTTCCATTTGGCATAACCCTTTCTTTTCCACATATCCACACCATCAACGATGCATGATTCATTATGACAGTTCCATACTCATGAGCAATTTCTTGTTGATCTACCAAGTCATCATAAGGTAATTATATCCCATGTTCCATTAATCTTTCGCACTGAGAACAAGTTCATATTTAAACCAAGCCTCGTAAATGCAGTAGGAACACACACACCTAGTATGACCAAAAACCATTCCAATAAAAACATTCCAAAACACTTCAATGCCAACACTATTCCAATAAAACAAAATTTCTATTTAAAAACTTTTTCCATAAATCTAACCAACCTACCATTTTAAAATCATCATTTTAAAATAATTTATCAAATCACTTTATATAGAAATACCACAATTTCATACAAAACCCAAAAAAGTCACTAAATAAGGTTTAAAACATTATTTTCACACTAATTTACAATAAATTTAATGGAATTAAATCAATTTGAAACTAATACAACTAGTTCTAGCAAGAGGATTTGAGAGTGAAGCCACCCACCTTGAGAGTTTTGGAGAAGATGATAAATGGTATGAAAAACATCACAAATCTGAGTTGAAACTCCATGAACTAATCTTAGATATCACCCCTATCATCAAAAAATCCAAATATAAACATATTTGGAATCTAAAACCTTATATTTACCCACAATGGGTGTAGATCTAAGAAACCCAGAGGAGTGAAGTGGATCTAAGAAAACCATCATGAACAATGAAGAACAATCACATGCCACAAGGAATCAACTTCTAATCACTAAGGGAAGCCTTCATATCATCTCCAGATTGATGGGAGAACCTTCCTTGACCTTTAGGAAGGAAAAATACCAAGTTAGGGTTACATAGAAGAAAAAAAGTTCATTAGAAAGAAAAATGGGTGTGATCCACCTTTTAAGTAAGTGGTTTATTTCCACACACAGTTTAGTCGCATGGTTTGGAAAACCATGTGCTAACTGTGTCCCAACTGCCGCCTTAAGGAAAACCCACACATGGTTAACCCGCACGATCTCCAAACTATGATTAAATCATGACAAATCCACTTCCTCTAAATAACAAATCCATTATTCCAAATCACATGATTTCTAATTGGCATCCATATAGTTTGGAAAAACTGTGTGTCACCCATGCACCATCTCTTTTGCCCTTATCTCATTGTGCAAGTTTCCTGTGGGTGTTGCATGATTTTACCAAACTATTCACCAAAATTACACCTATAGAAAAGCTATAAAAACCCTCCAAAAGTTCTCCATAGTCTCCCAAACTTCTCACATATACTTTATATACTTAAAAAACACAATTAAAGGGTTACTTAATTAAAACTGGGGTTGCTACAAAGATAGATAACAAGAGAAAATATACTCACTTTATTTCTTTCCATTTCATAAGAAAAATTTTATTCTTTGGATGTAATTTTATCAATTTACACTTCTATATTATATCTTACTCCAAGAAATGAATATTCAAGATGATTTTTTCATTCATGAACCACTAAAAGTAACTTTTAATGGATCATAAGATCCATAAAAGGATGAAAAGTCATTCCTTCTATTTATATTTATTAAAAAAATGGTTAGCATAAGTTATATGATATGGATAAATCTTTATATGATGAAATAATATATTAACCCCTAAAACCTCAATAATAACACCTAAATTTCAACTTAAACCATTTCATAAATAGTTAAACTCAATACTCCAAAATACTTTTGACCAAATTAAAAACCCCAAAAAAATCTAAATGATTTGATCACATTTTTTTCCAATATCAACTTTAATATTTATCCCAAAACAATATAAAGAATCTCATAATTCCACATACCAAAAACATGAGTACCATGATCATATATTCTCCTAAAACATTATGATAACTTTAATCACTATAAAACCACAATAAAAACATATATTCTTCCAAAAATTAACCCTATACTTATTCCTAAAATAAAATCACTAACTATACAATGTATTCCACAATTCCAAAAAACACAATAAACTTCATCAAATATAACATAAATCATTTTTTCATCAAATCATTAATTAATTTCAAAGTTACCAATATTTTCCAATATAATTTATTAATATTAATCAAATTTTTATCCCGACTATACATTATTATCACAACATGAGGAACATATTAAGGGTTATCTATCCCTAAATCATGTGTCTTCTAAAAATATTGACTTACCACTAAATAATTTTTTTAGATTATTAATACCATTTAATATATTCTTGAAAATACTTAAAGAAAAAATACTATAGAACAATCCTTAGATGTTTCATGATTATTATAACTAAACTATCATTCATCAAACACTTCTACAACATAATTCTTGAATCCAAATATATAAACACTTCAATTATTCCACTTCATTCTTAAAACATTAACCAGGATTCAACATCTTATTCCTTAATACTTCCTTCCTATAATATGAAATATGAATCAGGTATTATGATTCATCCACCTCAATTAAATCATGTTTCTTACTTTTAATATAAGTAATACTCTTAATATAATTCATATCTTTCACAATTCATTTGTAGTCTCTTCATCATCAACAGTAAAACCTTTACCTGTACAACCTTTTCGATCACTTTCTTGATATTTCTCTCTAGAACATAATTTTTCATAATGCCCATAATGTCCACATTTAAAACATTCAACTGTAGATGATCCTCTATGGAAACCATTATTCCCATCCATATTGTTAACCAAACTTTTAATTTTTCCTTAGTAATTTACCACTTTATTCCCTTATTTTACACACATAAAAAATTTATCATTACTTTGAGATATTACATTGATTGATTATTTCCACATTTTAGAAATATAGGAATTTAAATATTCTTTCCTCCATGGGCTTCATGAAACTTCATTTTTATCTTATTAGGTTCATTCGGAAACTCACCTATGTTCATATTTTTAATCATATATCAAGATAGCTGGTTAGACATAAACACAAGATTTCACATTCCATCTCCCATTTAATTTTTTTTCTCATGAGGAAAATCACGGTATCGTCCATCACATTCAACATTACACAATTCCTCAAATTTCCAACCATTGACTAAAACCAAAAAGCATAGTGTGAGAAATAATAATCAAATTGGGAAATCATATAACCATGAAAATAATTTATAGGATTTCAAAATCATCACACCTTATTTTTAATCTACGATACCTTAGGTTTAAACTAGGTCATCCTGGTCATTATCTATTAAAATACTTCATAATAGTTCACAAAGAATAACGTGAATTAACCTAAGAATATTCCTAGAGAGTGTCTAGCCAGGTGTATGGTCTTAGGCCCACTAATCATACACTAATGATGATAAATTTAATACTCAATCTTCCCCATTCAGAGTTGTTATCCCTAGGTGCATATGTTCCACAACTGCATCCACTTTCTTGTATCCAGATAAGGATGTATTTTCTAGGAAAATAATACTTATTTATTTACCATAACTTAGGATGTTCTTCTATGCTTAATATTATCCTATGGGGTTTCACTAAAGTTTTCTCATCCTTATTTACAAAAAATAACTAAACCATACTATGATACCAACTAAGGCGATCCAAATTTTACATATATAAATATTACATCTTATTAGATAAATATTCATTATATATCATTATGATCCACATTATAACTGTAAAGGTTTCGTGTCATTGAATACTTGGATATGTAAAAAAATATTATTTAAAAGATCAAATCACACTTAGTTCTTCATAACTAGCACTCATCTTAGACATATCATACTTAAAACCATTCTTCATATCATGGGGAAAAAGAAGCATAAGAAAGGGAAAACTCAGATACCCAGTAAGGGTAAATAAGGGAGATATCAATCATTGATCATATGTAAGAATATCACGAGAATAAGGGTATGGTAACATGTTATTAACATTGAATATCATAAAAAAAATTCATAGATCATAATCACAAATCATAACATAAATTCTGGTAGTTCATAAGGCATGAATTATAAAGGAGTCAAAGAAATGATCCACAAGATCATAACATTGGAAGAAGATCATGTTATAAAAGAGTCTAATAAAGTGTGTCATAATCATAATTATATAAATATTATGTCAAGGATACCTACAAAGACATTTATAACATGTTAGGATTGTGCTAACCACCTATGTACCTACTTTGGGATTAGGATAACCTCTCATGTACCTTATTTTAGGATTGGTATAACCTATCATGCACACTCTTTTGAGCTTGGGATAACTTCCCATGTACTATTTGAGATCATAAATGTGACACCATCCGGGTCACTGGTATGATTTAATTTGAGCTTATTTTATCTCTTTTGAGGTTCTAGAGGTTTTTAGGAGTTGAGAGTTGAAAACATAGAGTTTTAGAAAAAAACAATCCAGGTGCACAGTTTAGGTACACAATTAGTAATAACCATGTGGTATGGAACTTTGATTCCTAATGGAATTTTTTCATGGTATTACAAACCATATGAGTCTTCAGAACAAGTAATTCATGCGTATATAAGTTGGTACAATGGACATCACATGACCTAAGCGTAGTTTTCCAAACCATGTGAGCTTCTATAGGAAACCATACAACATGGTTTTCCATGGATGGTTGACAATGAATGGTTGGTTCATAGTTTATAAAATTGTGTGGCCTAACTATATTCCCAAAATCTAAATTTTTAAAATTTAAATTCACCTGGATAACCTTGTTCACTTTAACTTATAATAACCTTTAAATCCTTCATTAGCTCGAACCAGGACCTCCTTAATGCTTTAGAATCTTCTCCCCTTTCTTCATCAGTGATCATTAGTCAATTTTGGTGGATATCTTCAAGGCTAATTCTGTTTTTGATCTGATAACCCATCCAATTTATAAATCTCCTCTTGAACACTTTCCCCCTTGCTCTGTTAGAACCCGATTAGAATGTGATTGATGAATATAGAGGGTTTTATGGGGAATTAATGATGTTTCTTATGGATATAGGATTTTAAGGACTAGATCACCTCATTTCCAATCTCTATTCTCAATGGAGACTAGTTTTTCTTCATTGGAAAGGTTGGTGTCTCTATAGAATGGTGTTAACCCATGAATTAATTAATGTTTTTGTAAATTAATTTTCTTTGGTTTTTGAAATCTATGGATTTGATATCAAATATTATTTTTTATGAAATGAATATTGAGTGGAATGAAAAAGTGATTTTCTTTAAAAACAATTTATGCACTTTATCTATTCGATGAAATGCCTCAAAGATGATTTTGAATCTAAAATGGATTTTCAATAATGGTATTAGTGACTCTTTTCTATAAAAATGTTATAAAAATTTTGAGCACAATTTATTTAAATGTTTTTATAAAAATAGCACATTGAGAACCTTGGATGGGTCAGGTTATGGACATATTAAAACCTTAGTGAGTATGGAACCACTAGGGGTTATTCCTGTGATATCAATAGAATATAATAGGATTTGATATTGGTAAGATCCATGGTATGCATGTCTTAGTGTTACTTCACATGTATGAGTGTGTATTACCATAGAATAAACTCAACTTGTGCTTGGTTTTTTACATGATGATATTATTTCATATTTTAGTTGTCATTGTTTTAACATATGGTTTTCCCCATGGATGATTTTTTATGATTTTATGTTATATTTCATGTACTTGTCATATTTCAAGTTTATTTTAATATAAAATTCCTTAAAGGAAACTAAAGGATGTTTTACAAAAATTTATTTCATTTAAAATTGCTTTATAAACTTGTTTTCTTAAAGCTATAATTATCAGTTGCATGGTGATAGACATTGTATAGATTCCTCGCGGTATCCTACTGAGAATTTTCTTCATATCATGCATATGACTATGGGAGTATATAGATATGGATTTGTAATACATAGGTAAAGGGAAGTTAATTATATAGTTTTTTAGATTCTCTTGTTTGTCGCCACCTTCTTAGAAAAATGGGTTGGTGGTGAAGGCTGGTCACACAGAGATGGGTTTTGTTCTTACTTTGTCATACTTTCAAGTTTATCCTTTTTTTCTTGTCTTTGTATGTCTCAAGGATGGGAAATTTTCTTATTTTTTATACTCTATTTATTTATCTCTTTTCATTTATACTTGAGACATGTTTTTAGGATTTGTGTTGAACTTCCCCATGTGGTGGGTTATATTTAGAGACATTTCATGTCGACCTAGGTTGTTTCATTACAAAAACTTATAAGATCCAATAAATTTCCAAAAGTGCGATGAAACTACATGGGTTTGGTTTAGGGTCTATGGTAGATGGGATTTAGGACCATCAAAATTTAGGTAGTATGTGTGGAAGGGTGCCTTGCCAACTCACTTCTGTGTCTGAACTTGAGTTACCATGAGTGGATAGGGATTTTATTCAAGCTTGATCTTAGATTTTTGAGGCTATTTAAGTAAAATTAATCTAGTTTTTATTTAAATAAATTGTTCTTTTATGATTTTTTTGTCTCTCATTCATTTAATCTATGTTTGTTTTAAATTATTGTTGTTTAAAGGCATAAATTTTGATTCTTGAATTTCATATTTTGATTTGGATTTTACTATTAAGTTAATTAGATGTTATATTTTGTGTTTATTAGAAAATTACTTCTAGAAGATATCTTTATAATCCATGAGAGGAAGTTGTGAAATAGGTTTTGTAGAAAAATCCTACAGTAGACCCTTTATTGGTGGAAATAATCATCTTCATAATTCAGGCTCTGAGTCCGGTGGGTGTTGGAAAATAGGGACAAGTGGTGGACCATGGATCAGAATCTACCAATAAAAATCCACATATCTTCCATAGTGACAAGGTAATCTGGATTTATGAAGAGTGTCTTGAGTGGATTGAGAGGATATTACACTTTTTGAAAACTCTGGAGGACTCTAAAGTGGGTTTTTCCAATTACATTCTTAAGGGACTAAGAAGAAATTTGTGGGATTCTATTGTATAAGATAAGTTACATGAGGATCTTACTTAGAATTATTTTTATAAGGCCTTAAAATAATAGTTTTATCATGAAATGTTATGTGTTGAAAATACATGATATTTTTTTGACCTTAGAACAAGGATAGTGTTCAGTTATAGACTATGCTACTTATTTCATTGAGTTGGTTCACTTATCACCAGAGCTTGTATCTAATGTCTACCTTAAATATCAGAGGTTTGATATGGGTTTGAGGTATGATATTCAGTCGATAATGATTCTATTATTCCTTCCAAACTTTATTGAGGTGGTTGATAAGGTATATATGACTAAGGAAAACATATTTGGGAAAATGGGTTTAGGTGGAGCTTCAGTTGCTGTAGGAGGTAGCTAGGGTGTGTCTTCTTGCTAGAAAAATAAGTTCAAGGGTGCTTGGTTTTCAATGAGACTAGTTTTTGGGGATTCTACAAGATATAATCAAGTGGTTTTCTACTAGAATGGTAGTCTTGGACATAACAGTCCAAACTATACTGAATAACTCATTATATATTATCATTTTGGATAATTCTATCTTCTAAAGTGTTTTTGTAGAAGAATACCCCAAGGTAGTAGAGATGGATCCACTCTTACCAAAGGATCTAAGGTTCATTTTTATGCATCAAAAGGTGATAGATATCATTATCATGATAAGGGGGATACTCACACCATGAATAAATATGAAAGAGGAGTTGAGATCAGATGTATTTATGCAGTAGAGTATGCACCATAAGAATATGAAGCAGGGCCAGCTACTGTGAGAGGTATGATATTCATTTCATCCTCCATGGTTTGAGATTTGTTTGATACAGGTTCATCTCATTATTTTACATCATCCTAGTTGATTAAAATTTTGGGAATACATTATGATATCATGTCATTCATGTTGGATCTTTCTATGACATTAGGAAATAGGAAGGAATAAGGTTTTAATTGTCTCGAGTGTTAGGTGATGATTGCCATCCTTGGAGTTGTGTGGGACTTCCTAGTTCTTAATCTTGATATCCATGACCTTTTCATTAGATTGGATTGTATGATCAGTGTTAATGACTAGATTGACTATTATTGTCATTGATTTTCAGTTTCTATCTTTCAATGTGGTCACTCATGTCTTTAAAGGTGAGTTAAATTATATATCAGGGAGAGCAGGGATTGTTATTCCTTATGCTGGAATGATCTCATACTAGTTGTTAGAGATGCCTTTGTCATCATTGATCAACGTTTGAGTAGTCCACTCTATGCAGTGGTGAGTATGTACCCTAAGGTCTTTCCTAATAATTTTCTAGGTTACCGCCTTAGAGAGAGGTTGAGTTCACTATTGAACTGCTCTTTAAGATGATTCCCATTTCTATACCATCATATCATATATAATCTTCTAAGTTTAATAAGTTTAAAGTTCATCTTATAGATCTTAAGGACAAAGGATTTATTCATCCTAGCGTGTCACCTTGGTCTTTTACAGTTCTTTTTGAAAATAAGGCAGACAAAAGGCTCGAGATTTGTATTGATTACTAAATGATCAATTGGGTGACTATTAAGAACAAATACCCCTTTACTAGGATTGATGATATATTTGAAAAACTTTGAGGATCATGATGGTTTTATAAATTTGACCTACAATTAGGGTACCACCAGTTGAGCGTTTGAGAAGAGGATATACCCAAGACAACATTTAAGAGCCAATATAGGCATTTTGAGTTCTTGGTTGTACCATTCAGTCTCACTAATTCTCCTGTGGTATTTATGGAATTGATGAAACAAATCTTTCATCGATTATTAGATTATTTTGTTATTGTTTTTTAGGATGATATTTTGTTGTACTTCAAGTTAGAGGAGTAACATCGAGATCATTTAGATATCATCCTTAGAATATTGAAAGAACAACATCTATACGATAATATTTCTAAATGTGAACTTTGGATCCAATATGTGACATTTTCATGCCATGTTATATCTAATATGGGAATCTCAGTGAATCCTAAAAATATTTAGGTGGAAAGTTCATGAGAGATACCAATAAATGTGTTTGAAATTTTGATCTTCTTAGGATTAGTTGGTTATTATAGGTGGTTTGTTCAGGATTTATCCATGTTGGCATCTTTGATTATAGAATTAACTAATAAGGGTGTCATGTTTGAGTGGAATGAAAAATGTTAGAGATTTTTGGAGGAACTAAAGGTGAGGTTGAATTTAGCTTCAATTATGATTCTTATGGAATCAAGTTCAGGATAAGATTTATTCTATGATACCTTAGGTGATAGATTGGGATGTGTTCTCATCCAGGGAAAATAATTGGTGGCCTATGTATCTTGATAATTATTCCCTCTTAAGAATAATAATCCTACCAATGACCTTGAGTTGGCATCCATGATGTATACTCTCAAAACATGGTGCCACCATCTCTTCAGGGAATGATTTATGATATATTCAGATTATAAGAGCCTAGAGTATATTTTTTACTTAGAGGTATCATAACTTGTAAAAGAGACACTGGTTTGAGAATCTTAAGACTTTTGATTTTTATATTCTTATACTTATGGAAAACATGGTAACTACTGCATTGAGTAGGAATTTGCCGACTCAAGCCTTGAAGGAATCAGTGTAGGAGTTGTCTCTGATGATTTTATTCACTAAGATGAGGTTGGGAGTATAAGAGACACATGGATATGTTTTCTTAGATTCTATGAAGGCTGAATTTTTATTTTATGATTAGATTCATCTTGAAGAGGTAACCAACATTGAATGGAAGTGCTTAAGTAAAATCCTTAATGGCAGGGAGAACTTGGATGATTGTTCTTGCTCTCCCATTAGTGATTTTCATTTTCAATATAGTTTGGTAATTTTGATATCTCTAAGGTAGGAATTTATGGATAGTGTATTCTGATCTTGTTGGTTTATACAACATAAGACTAAAATTATGTATCATGATATGAGATGTTGGTATTGTTGGACGGAGATGATGTGGTAGATTGAAAACTTCATGTCATGATGCCTTAATTTCTTGAAGATCAAGGGATAGAACCAGAGACCTAATAGTTTTTTGAGTCCTTTAACCATTTTTGTGTGGAAGTGGGATGATATATCTATGAATATCATCATCTGTTTACCACAAAATCCTATAGGGAAATGTGTAATTTGGGTGATCATTGACCAACTTATGAAATTACCAAACTTCCTTCCTATTAGGGAAACAAAAAATGTGGAAGATCTCATATTCTTGTATGTATAAAATACCATGAAGCATTATAGTGTTCCTTATAAAATTATTTCTGATAGAAACTCGTGGTTTACTTTTAGGTTTTGGAAAGGTCTACAAGAGGTGATGGGTACCTAACTAAAATTAAGCATGAAATATCACCCACAAACAGATAGAAAAACTGAGTGATCCATTTTGATCCTTAAGGATATTCTTTAGGCGTGTGTTCTTGATTTTGTTGGTTTATGGGAAAATCATAATCCTTTGGTATAATTTTCTTATAACTATAATTATCGGGTCCTGATTAAAATGATGAATTTTGAAGTGTTTTATTTGCCACCATGTAGATCTCCTTTGTGTTGGGAAGAAATGGGTGAACAATCTTTAGTTGGGCCAAGACTTATTCATGAGATGGTAGAAAAGGTATAGTTAATCTAGATGAGGTTAGAGACTATTTAGAGTTATAAAAATACTATACAGACCTTCATTGTCACCCATTAGGATATGTGGTTAGTGATTGGGTCTTTCTCATGGTTTCATATCACTTGGGACACCGCCAGTTAGGTAAGTAGGGTAAGTTAGTATCAAGGTATGTTGGCCCTTTTGAGGTCATTTAACATCTTAGAAAGGTGTCTTATCGGTTGGAATTTCAATTTTTCTTGTTTTCAATTCATGAAGTGTTTCATGTTTCCCAAATGAGGTGGTATCAACTAGACCCTTACCATATGATTGAATGAGAATATATTTATCTTGATATTGAAAAATATATGGTTGAAATATTGGTCTAGATTATGGATTTCCAAGATAATGTATTGTTTGGTAAAATAATTTCTTTAATCTGTGTACTGTGGTGGTGTAGATGGGATAACCATGAGATGTGGGAGTGGGAATCATTAACGAGGTAGTAGCGACCTTCTCTTTTCATGAGTTCATAAAATTGAGAGATTTCTGAGGGTGGAAAATTTTATGGTGGGGATAATTATGATTCCCTCCAGGTCATAGGTATGATTTAATTCGAGCTTGGATCATCTCTTTTGATGTTCTATATGTTTCTGAGATTTAGGGGTTAAAAAATTAGAGTTTTGAAAAAAAAAACAGTCTAGGTGAACAGATTAGGTGAATAGTTAGTACTAACCATGTGGTATGGCACTGTGAGTCCAATTGGTATTTTTCATTGTTTAATCATGGATTGTCAAGCCAGTGAGTCTTCAAAACAAACCAAAAAGGCTTCTGGGAGTTGGTCCAGTGGTTTTTATACAACCTAAGCACGATTTTCCAAACCATACAGCCTTTACTAATAAATTATGTAACTTGGTTATCCATGGGTAGTGGATAATGTGTGGTCGATGCACTATTTGTTAAACCATGTTACCTAACCATGTGACCATATCAGAACTGTTTAAAACTAAAATTCACCTTGATTCCATTGGTTTTTTTAACCTATCATCACCTCCCAACCCTTTATTAGCTATAACCATGACCTCCTTGACGATCTAGATACTTATAGCCTTGTTTTCTTGGGGATTCTTGGTCTATTTTGGTGGATCCCTTTAAAGTACGTTCCATTTCTAATTTGATTTTGTCCCCTCTTTCTAGATCTCCCCATGATCTCTTTCCCCCTTATTCCATTGGAACTTAATTGGGCTGTGATTGCTAGATATAGAGGGGTTGATGGGTAATTGATGATTTTTCTTATGGATATAGGCTTGTGAGGACTATATCTTCTTATTTCCAATCACTATTCTCTAAGGAGATTAGTTTTCCTTTGTTGGTGAGGTATCTACCTCTATACAATGGTGCTAACCCATGAATTACTTAATGTTATTGTAAATTCATTTGGTTTGGTTTGTTAAATTGATGGATTTGATATAAAAGATGATTTTTTTTATGAAATGGATCTTAGGTTTCATAAAAAAGGGGTTTTAAATGGGTTTTTATTTAAAAATATTTTATGCAATTTATGTGTTTGATGAAATTCCTCAAAGACGATTTTAATTCTAAAATGGATTTTCAAGCATGGGAGCAGTAATGATTTATCGTGATTTTTTTCTAAATTGTGTGCACGGTTTATTTAAATTTTTTAATAAACATAACACATTGGGAACCTTGGGTGCATCATGTTATAGATATCTAAAAATCTCAGTGAGTGTGACACCACCGGGGGTTATTCTTGTGACATTGATAGGCTATGGAAAGACTCAATATTGACAGGATTTATGATATTCCTAGATTAGTGTTCCTTTTCATATCCAAGTATATATTCTTGCAGGCTATATCCCAATTCTTCTTAGTTTTATAGATGATGGTATTGTTTAATGTTTTATTAATCACATGTTTAATGTATTGATTTATAAACTAGTTTTGTTTTGAAGATGGAACTAACAATTGGATAGTGATAGAAATTGTATAGATTCATAGTGATATCCTATTATAATTTTTCCTCAAACCTTTCATATGAATTTGGGAATATTTAGATCTAGTTTTTCAAGATATAGGTAAAGGTAAGGGTGTCATTTAGTCTGCTAATTTTACTTAGTTGTCGTCGTCTTCTTAGTGAGATGAAATGTTGGTGACAGTTAGTTACATAGAGATGAGTTTCGTTCTAGTTTGGTTATACTTTCTAGTTTAGCATTTTTTTCTTATCCTTTTATGTCTCAAGTATATACACTTATCTTCCATGTTTCACTCTGTTTTTTTATCTCCTTTCAGTTATACTTGATACATGATTTTAGGATTTATGTTGAAATTATCCTTGTGGCGGGTCATCTCGGGAGACATGTCATGTCAACACATGTTGGTTTGTTACAATAAAACATTAATATTTACCAAATCCATTTTAGGGATATCATGTACCCACTCATCACATAGTCATAATCAATTCAAATTTATGCCACAAAATCATGAAAACATTTATCATTTCAACAAAACATAACCCGTGGAAAAGAAAATAGGTTTAATAAATATTTAATCATCATAACCATAAAACATCAAGAGAAAGAATAGATATAATAACATTGAATCATATCCCTATTAAATAATAATAAACATCAAAGGATGTTGTTATAGATGAAAATATATTTACAATATCACTGAAACATTTCTTGAAAAAAATACCCTTTTTAGAAATCACTTATTTAAAATATTAAAATTCCCAAAATATTAAATAAAACACTTTATTTTAAAATATACATGAAAAAATTTAAATTAATCTTCAAATAAAATGGTATTTATGATGGTGGTAAATTTTTTTCATGCAGTGTATGTTAAAACAAAGATTCATTTCACATTTTCTGTAAAAAGTCAAAAGTATCTGGCTCAAAAAATGAAAATTAGATTCATGATAAACATTTTTATAGAAAGTAAAACATGAATAAAATTTAATTTATACATAATTATATAATTATAAAAATATTATTGGAAATATTTTAAATAAAATATTCATATGTAAGAAAAATATTCCCGACCGAAGAGAGAAATCAAGCTAATTTTCCTTAAAAAAAATTATTTCAGTCTCTTGAGTAATTAAAGATAGTAAAATGAAGGGAAATCATATAATCTACAAAAATAACCATATTAGAAAAAATAAATAATATTTGGGTGATATATATCATATAATTTGTTTATCATAAATCTTAGCATAAACAATCTCGATAAAAAGTGATATTGTAATGTAAAACTTTTATTGCTTTAGTAACTTTTGAGTCGTAATTCCCTTAAATGTAATAACATAAAATGAAAATTTAAAAAACATAAAAATAAGGATATAAATGATATAATATTTTAAAGGGTAATTAGATGCACCTCATAAAGTAATATAGGTATATAACATAACATATGTCATAAAGATGACAATTTGAGATGGTAAACCATTACCACTTTGGTAACTTTTGCATTAAATCCATTTGGATGAAATAATTTGAATTTTAACTTTAAATAATATAAATTAATAATTATAAATTATATAAAATGTTAAATTATCAGTACATACACCTCATAAACATAAATATGAGCATAACATCAAACATGTATCAACAAAACAAAATTGAGACGATGAACCCTTACTTTATATCCAACTTGATTCATAAGCACTACAACCTCCTGTATAATAAATTTATATTTATTATAATTATATAAAATAACCATTTAAACACTTATAATATCATATATTATTCACTTATAATATTTAAAAACCCATTTATTAATAATTATTTAATAAAATCCTCTTTTCTATGTGATAACTATTTTGTTTTTCATGTATGTTTCAATTTAGAAGTTATGGTCCATGCACTTTGATCATTGTTAAATAACATCTAGAATATTGATATTTTCATAATTATAATATTTAATCATTATATAAACTTTTATAACCATTCATATAAATCAGTGATGAAAAATTAATTACATTACTTCATGGAGATGACAATTCATACGTACACGTGGGTAATGTTTTCACTTTTTGACGGATGGAACGAAAAAAGGTAAATAATAATTGAAATTTAAATAATTATTATTATAACATAAATATAATATATATTCATTAAATACATCCTTATTACCATCCATTTAAATTTTAAATGAAAAACTAATCATATTACTTCGTGGAGGTGGTAGTCCACACGTACGCATGGACGACACTATCATTTGCCAACAGATGGTAAGGTAAGAAAGTAGATAAGATATTATAATTAAAGAAGCATAATTATTTCATAAATATAATATTTAAACATAAAATCTATCATAATTATTAACCATAAAATATGGTGATGGATAATGAATCATATTTCTACGTGGAGGTGGTAATTTCCACATATGCAAGAGCAATACTTTTATTTCCGATTTGATAGAGAAGTGGTAGAAAATGGTTGTGATATCATCATAATAAAATATAACTATATTTATATTAATTTATTAGTCAATTTATTATGTATAAAATAGGCTTAGAGGAGTTATAAGAAGAAATAAAATTGAAAGAGCTTGATTAAGATTTATACCTCTTTTTTTGAGAGACCTCCATTGGATTACACCTTAAGCATTGAAAGATTGGACTTAGAAGAAGAAAATATTATCTATGATAAAGTTAATGAATTTAGGAAGGTTTTTTATTAGATATTTTTTTAGATATAAGGATAAAATTTTGTGAATAATGGAGGAGAATAGGTTCCCTTTTATAAGTGAGGGGAGACACACACATGGAATTACTTAAAATATTTCAATAATATAAGGTCATTTTCCTATGAAAGTTTCTCCAAATGAAAAATAAATAAAATAAAATATAATATTAGGTTTAAATACATTCAAAAAATAATAATTATACAATATTATGTGGCATTACTACCCTTATATCTTAGTTTAACCCTTGGTTAACCCGTTTTAAACATAATCAAGGTAACACAATTTTACTGTTTTTACTATTCATTAAGACCAAATATTAAGTTGACCATATTAAATTGTATTAATTATGATTATTAAAGATATTAAATAAATTTTAAAAGATTAAATTTCTATAAGTGACATACTTTAATTTTAAATAAGCACCCAAAACGTAATGAAAACCCGTTTTTAGATAAATGAATTTTTAAGCAGAAAATTGAATTTACTTCCATTATTTTCCTTGTAAAAACTATAAATTAATGTTAAAATATTTTAATGATTATATAATATATAAATTTTATTAAAAATATTAATAAATAGATATTAATTTAATTTATTAAGTTAAAATCACATTGCACGTATAAAAACAGTTTTTAGAAAAAACGTATTTTTATGCCCAAAAAGGAATTTATAGAAAAATTAAGTATAATGATGATTTATATGTAATTAATTATATTATTTATAATTAAATTTGAATTATTTTAATTTAATATCAAATTAAAAACATAATGGAACTTTTAAATCACTTTATTTAAAGAAAAGAAATGATAGTTTTTTAAAAATTGGTATTTTTCACTAGTCACTCAAAAATAAATTTTTTTAGATTAATTCCAAAAAATTCACCCTAAGATAATATGAAAATTGTGATTTTAAAAATGATATTAATTTACACGAATATAATTTCTAAAATTTTTAGAAATTAAATATAATGTCCATACATCAAATGCAAAAAAAATCCATTTTTTAAGAAAACATATTTTTAAAGCATAAAATGACTTTAATGAAAATTGAGTGCTTATTTATTATAAATCAATAAATAAATTTTCATTATTTTAAACCTTTAGATATATTATTAATAATTTTTTTATTACTATTCATACCTTCTAATTTAAAGGTTAATTTATAATATTCATTTTTAAATAATATTATTTTTATAGTTTATCATAGTTCGCTTAAAGCTCCGTGTTGCATGTGAGGAAAGCCATCAAGCATGGAATTATTTTAAAATAAATTTATGGGGTGCTTCACTGATGATATATTTCCAAAAAAAATTGTAATATATCCAAATTTAGTGTTTTTTATGATTTCACAAGCTATTGTATATGATATGAGGTGAGGTGAAACGACACATAAGTCTTTTAGGATATAGTGCAAGTGAGAAATTGAAGCAGGTATTCTCTAAATTATATATATATATATATTATATATAATATATGTTATATGGTATGATATAACAAGTCATTTAATACTAATTTCAAGTAAAAAGGTAGTTTTGTTCACAAATTTTGGGTATATCATATTATAAGATAAGGTCTATTATATGTAATGAAATGTGATTTCATGCCACAACCTAACCCAATAATTTTATATGATTGGGTGATATAATATGAAGTTTTTTGAGTAAAATACTATTGTATTGTATACATATAAATCATAATATATATATAAAAACCAAATGTTATGTATCAACATTAAGTTATCATCAATATTGGCTATTATAATATATTCATTTCATAGGATGAAATAGATGAGAGTTCATTACATTCATGTAAAGGTTGCATAAACTAGATGAGGAATTTACTTATGTGTTATAACACATGAGTAAATGTAGGAATTATCGATGAGAATCTTAAATGGTTTTATAAATAGACTATTTTCATGTAATGGAAATAATACACATGCTTTTCTGGGCCTTGGCCGAAGCTTCCTCATCTTAAATGATCTCTTCATCTCCCCTATTTTCCTTAATGAGACACTAGAATTCCATGGGTGATGAGAGTATTCCATTAACATGAATAGAGATCCAACAAAACTCATGGATACCTCTGGAGGATGGATTTATTTTTTATGCCTTTATTATGATATTCATTAAGCATGGATGAAGATTATTTTTACTGAGACCAGAAATGAAAGGTACACATACATATGTTTCTTTATTTACAATATGCATGATTTCATTTATTTATCATGGTTCATCTTGGAATTTGGGTCTCTTTAATACTTCCAATATATTTAACAAATTCCTCTACCATGACCTTGATCAAGTATGGATGAATATTGACACTTTCATGACAAAAAATGTAAAGCACAAATATGTATGTTTCTTCATTTACGATACACATGATTTCATCTATCTAGCATGTTTGATCTTGGAATTTGGGATACTTTAATTCTTCTACTATATTTAAAAAAATAAAATTAGATCCTATGAAACCTAACATCATCAATATATAAAACCAAAAAAATATATTTACTTCCACTAAACTTTTGGTATACAAAGCAATTGACCACATTCATTTCAAATCCAAATGAAAATTATTATTTGATGAAACTCATCATAACATTGATGAGAATATTTTTTAAGTACATGTATGGATTTATTTAATTTAAAAAACAATATATTTGGATCACTTGATATAAAATTTTAAAGTTTCACCATATAAATAATTTCACCAATTTCACCAATGAGGCATGCCTTCTTAACATCCATCTAATATAGATTAAAGTAAAAATATGCTATAAGTTTCATAATGATTTTGAAAGATCATTTTGATGAAACCGAAGATAAAGTATCTTTATAGTCAATTCCTTATATTTGATCAAATCCATTTTCTATAGTACGAGCATTATATCTCTCAACATTTCACCATGAGTACCTTTTGTTCTTAAATATATATTTTTAAGCAATAAGTTTCACACCTTTAGGAATTTTAATGAGATATCATACATAATTATATTTTATGAAATTTATCACATAATTAATAGAACTAATCCACTTATCTAGATCAATTTTTTTTTAATTAATGAAGGTTTTAGTGTCCCTAAATGAACACTCCTCTTCCATTATCGAACTGGAGAACCACACACCTCAGGCCAACCTCCGTGCATGCTAGAGGAAACCAAATAATGGAAAGGGTTAACAAGTAACAAGTGGGGAGACTATACCATCATGTATAAATAAACATATATACAGTTTAATAAATAACATAAACTAGTCATCCTTATCCTATAGTATTAATAAAAAAATATCACAGTTAAGTTCCAACCAAGAGTAAATATCAATACATGCTATATCAAAATGAATAACTGTACATGTCGTATAAGTCACATGAGTAATAATAGGATCTATAATGGGTAGATCATATAAAAAACAACCCAAACTAGATAAAAGTAAAAGATACATCCAAAAATGGTACTGAATCTTTGATCAAAACTATTCTACAAATCCAAATAAGCTTTACTACCTCAGCCATACAAAACCATAGGGCCCTTTACCTTACCCATGTCACGAAACATAAAGTCTTATTGGGTACCACAATGACTAATCATGGTGCAAGTAAAACTTAGTAGGTAAACACCAAGCGCATCCCTAAAAAATCTAATAAATACAAGGTAATTCTTAACATGGGTTACATTTAAGTAAATAATATTGAATAAATAAATTTTCACCCCATGGAGTGCTCCGGCTAAACCATAGGTGACCATACATTCTTTTACCAATGCCAAAAAGGCTGGAATATCCATGTTCTAAACACATAGATCAAGGATAAATGATATATCACTCCTCATAAAACAATTAAGGTGAATAATATATCATTATCAAGAACTTATCACCATCAAAAGCTATATAGGTGAGCGCTCCATGACTAAACCAATGAAAATGGCGAACATGTCATTTTATGGTGAATAAGGGATCAAAAATATTAGGTGGATGATACAAAACCTTTATCCAAACATGGTGGGGATGATACACTACTATTATATAACTTTGGTGGATGATATTCTACCAATTCATCTCATTAAGGTGGATGGTATACTACCGATATCACTCTCGAGGTGGATAATATACCATCGGCTCAAATTACCTAGTGGAAAATGCACCACCATGATTAAATCCAAGGGTGGATGACACACCACCACAAATATCCTCCAGGTGGACAATGCACCACCATTATCGAACAAAGTTTGGGATATACCACCAATATAGAGCCACACAATGAATGATGTATCACCGGCTCTCACACTTTGGTGGGTGATATTCTATAAAAATATCAAATATGGATGATATAAATCCATTTCCAATACCACATAGTGAATGAAACATCACCTCCTTGAGTGGCACGAGTGGATGAAATACCACCGGCCCATCCTGGGTGGATGATATACCACCCAATTCAAATACATTCATTATCAATACATCATCCACTAAAAAATATAGTGAATGATTATTCAATAGTCATATCATTCATGTGAATGGAATGTCACACTTTAAATAGTTTAAGTGATCAATATATCATGATTCAAATGACATAAGTGAATGATACATCATAACTTTAAAATGAAAGTGAAAAGAAGATCACAATTTAAATAATCCAAGTGAATGATATATCATAAAGCTCAAGCAATGGGTTACACTCTCAATGCCACCAACCCAATCAGATTTTTATGGATATGATAATTCACATCTATAATTGATCATACACAAGAAAACCATTTCTAAGATTTACTATAGGGAACTTCACTTAGCTCTTAAAGTTGTTTCTTAGTCAAAGGTACCTATCTCAGGTCTAAATTCATAATTTTGAAACATATCACACATTGAAATTGGTCACCAATGACCAATGATGTCAACAAAAACCTCATGTGGGACACTCATGACCTATTAAGGGACAATTACACCATAAGAAATTAAAAAGAATAATTTAATTTAGTTTTAGGGCATATTAAATAAGTGAAATTTCTTGAATTTCATAAAAAACATGCATGAAAAACAAATACCATTAATAAAGATAGGTACCATAGTTGATATTTCCACTAAAGTGTTAGAAACACACCCAAAATAACTGAGATATTGGTGAAGGAAATTAAAATTCTCAAAATCCTGATCGGTTGGTGATCATGCACTAAGATCATGAAGAAATGCTATTTGTAGAACAATGACGTATCTCCTAGGTAGTCACACACTAGGGGATTTCCTATCTGGATGCCTAACACCAGCATACACAAATTCCCACCAAGTATGTTTCAACCCTTTATACATAGTGTGATGAAAAAAACCTCTACATATTCCCACTAAGTACGTTTCAACCCTTCATACATGGATCAATGATAGAAACCTACATGTATTCCCACCAAGTACACATAGACCATTCATACATGTCTTAATAATAGAAACCTCCATGGGTGCCCACCAAGTATGCATCAGTCCTTCATTCACAACGACCTGAAGAAGCCCCATGTGGTCACATGGCCTCTTACTATGTGACCACCTATTTTAGAATATAGTTACCCAGGGTTTCCTATAAATACCCAGGTTTCCATTTTAGTAAGATACAAATAGACACACCAGGAAAGAGAGGATAGTATATGTAGAAGAAGGAGAAGGTGGTGGGTGAATAATTTCTTGCCTGAGGTCTCAGAGAATCCCACAGGTAATTCATGAGATGAAGGAATAAAATTCTTATAGAGTGGTTTCTATGAATTATGTTAATAAGGGTTCATCTTAAAGACAAACACAAGGAGATTCCTTTTTCATTAAATCAATAGACATTCTCCCCTTATCCATATCTATGGCATAATCCCACTATGAAGACCAGTCCCCCTTATGATCTCACTAGGTGAACGAAAATTCCATGTAGCACACTGCATGAGACAAGGGTTACTTAGGATGTCCATGAACCTCATACTAAAAAATATCATACATAGAGTATCTAATTATCCTATATAATATTTGAAAATTATCTTTAAAATGAAATGGGATTAGGCATCTCTCTTATCACACCTTTCACCCAAATCATCTAACTAAGTCAAACCTTTTCATATGAATCTCATAGCCTCATTTATCCAACTATGAGACTTCAAAAAGGATAATTTAAGACCTTATAAAAAACCTTCTAACATATATTATTAGGTTATTAGGAACTCCATATAACACCCTATGATTTTAGAATATATTTTCCTTTAAAATTAATTTGAAGCATTTGATAGCTTACGATGTAGGAAATGCCCAGATTATGTGATTAATGATTTAATACTAAAAATGGAATAAATTACTAGATATTTAAATGATATTGAAAAATAAATTACTTTTTAAAATAAAAAGGTTCAAATTCACTTAATAAAATATAATTGATTCTAAAGAGATTGTTTTGAACAGTTTTGAAGTGTTTTTTTGAATTATTCATTTTTGTTAAATTTAATAATTTTTAGAAATGATATAGATATAATTTATTGATAAAATTTAAGTAATAATTAATAAAATAAATTAATTACATCCATGAAATGGTTAATTAATGATAATTAATACTAGTCTACTAATTCTTGGTTAAACAAAAATGTTTTTCTTACAAAAATGTTTTGTTTACAAATATTATTTTGTCATATAGGTTTTATTTAAAAGTTAATTTATCTTATTTAGATTATTATAATTATGGAAAAATATTTTTTTTATACATGTATAATAATTTATTATAATTAAAATATTGATTATCTAATGTTTATACATTTGAAAGTACAAAGAGATATTTTTCATAAAACCATTTTTTATGTGTATAATGTATTTTATCATAATAAATTGAATTAAACACTATTAATGAAAGATTATAATTAAATGTGTAGATATTATATTAAATAAAATAAATTAACATTCATATAATGTTTGTTACTAGGAAAGTAATGAGAATAAAATCTTTTTATGCTTAAAGATACATTTTTTCTAAAAATGTTTTTACGAATTTTGTGTGCGGATATTATAATTAATTTCAGAAACCCTTATAATTTTGATATAATAAAATTGATTCCATATTTGGAATAAAAAATTCAATTTTTTGAAGGTTAATTTTATTTTTTAATCATATTTAATAGTTTCCATAGTAAAAGTCAAGTCACCATGGTAAAGGTTGAAATGGTTAAAAGGGGTTAAACCAAGGAACAAGGCTTCAAATATCACAAAAACATCATCTTTATTTCATTGGTTGAGTATATTTTTACCTAATATAATCTTATATTTTAAATTTTTCTTATTTTATTCCACTTTACCATGAAAATTTCTTTATATCATTTTAAAATTAAGGCTATTTACATGGGTGACATTCCCCTCACTTATAGGTGGGAACCTCCTCTCATCACTTATACGAAAATGTTGAGAACCTTATCTTGACCAATATCTAAAAAATAACTTCCCAAATATCCTCCCCATGAACTATAGGTCATGGTTTTACCAAAATAAAAACCTAAGAATGCTCAATGTGTAATCTAAAAGTGTATACCCAAAGAAGAGGTAATTGTCTTAATTGAGTTCTTTTAAGTTTAATTATTATTCCACCTCCCAAGTATCTATTATATCCATATTAATATGAATAAATTAGTATCATAAATATACTAAAATATTGACATATTTATTGAATAAATATCATATACTTATCTTAAATCCAATGGAAAAAAGAAAGCATCGCTCCTACACATTAGCGAACTACTGCCTCCATGAAGTGACATATTTTATTTTTCATCACCACCTCATATGAATGGTTATAAATATATATTTAATGAATATATACCATATTTATAAAATAATAATTATTTTTTAAATGTAATTTATTATTTATCTTCCATTATTTCCATCCATTGAAAAATGAAAACATTGTTCATGTGTACACTCCGCCTTCATGAAGTGATGTACTCCATTTTTCATAACCTATATACATGGATAGTTATAAAAGTGTATATAATGAATAAATATGATATTTATCTCATGATTAAGGTTCTTGATATGATAAAAAATGAATAAGGTGAAATTACCAGAACTGGAGAACTAAAACATGCATGGAAAATAGAATAGTTAACACCCAAATATTGATTTTAATAAATAATTATTAATAAATGGGTGATAAGAAATTATAAAGGAATAATATATAGTAATATAAGTATGAATATGTTTTTTTGAATAGATTTATAATAAATATAAATTTATTATAGAGGAGGTTGGGTCATGCACTAATCAAATCGGGACTTGAGGTAAGAGTTTTGTGTTACAATATCACTTTTAATCATGATTTCTTACATTTCAATTTCTATTGGGGGAATTATGTTGGTTCCATAAAAAATTTAATTACATTTTTGATGAATTTAAATTATTTTTTTCTAGCTTTTATAGATCATTATCAAATTTTCCAAGATGTAAACATCATGACCAATGAAATTTTCCCATCAAACATCAACATAGAAAGCCCATATCCTAGAGACAATATTTTTCATGTTAAATTTATAATTAATTTAAATATATTGGATAAAAGAATAACATGTATTAAGATATTTATTTGATTATTTTTTTGATCATCCAAAACCCTTTTCAGATTACTGTCTTTGCACAGGGAGGAGCCAAAGTAGATCCCCTCTAGTGGTGATCCACACATGGTCCTTTGATCTTCAAACAACACCGATTGATTTTCGGATGCTATCATGAAAAATCAATCAACTTTCTTTGTTTATATTGATTTATTCAAGTTCCTTTAGTCTTGAAGGATTTTATCTTGTTCTTCTCATTCTTAAAAGGATGAGAGGAGGAATCTAGAGAGAAAATGCATTGTGCACAATAATTCTAATTTCTCAATTAACCTTACACAATAGACATAACCATTTATTTATAGATTTAGGGTTAAAGTTAAAATATTATTTAATTACACACCAACCCTTAAATAATATAATATACCTTATCTAACCCTATTCATTAAAATAATAATAATAATATTATTTAATTGCGAGTGTTAACTGGTGCAAAGATAAATATTATTATACCGATTTTCCAATTAATATTTATCTCCAAACATAATCTTGGTCTGTTCATCCTCCCTAAAATTTACCAAATACCTGAATAAATATTTATCCATAAATAAATATTCTATTCATAGTATAGTGAATAAATATTTATTAAATATTCATTAAATAAAATAAATATTCTATTTATAGTCTTTTGAATAAATATTTATTAAATATTCACAATATTGAATAAATTATTTATTAACGAATAAATAATTATTGATTACCTTGCAAATAAAATTTGTGATCAGTAAAACATGAAAAAAATTATTCATTGGTATTGAGGATAATATTTATTATAATAATTAAATTAAAATATAATTTAATTGAGATCAATGGAAACACTTAGAGTGAAACCGTCTAGGATTCTTTCTCGTTGTAATTAGGTTGGATTGCCTAATGTATAAGATTACTATCTAGAAATGTGTCAAGGAAATCAAGATAAATAAATCAATGTTACAATGTTGACAACCAAACATGAACTCTTACTGTGTAACATAACCCCTTTGTCACAATATCTCATCAAGTAGGTTACACACATGTGCCATAAACCTATATTTTTGACACGTCTTTCTTTGACTGTATGAAATAAACTCATTTTTACCCCATGGACCTATAATTTAATGTGATAGTTTCATTTAAATCAAAGGTATGAGATATCAAATTCCATAAATATATAAGGGATAAATACTTCCTTGATTTATTTATTAATAACATATCATTTATGACACACCCAACATACCCTACTTCCCATTAACATATTACATCACGATTTTTGTTAGTACATTAAATAAGTGAGTCATGAAAATAATTAATAACAATCTTAAATTTTAAGGACCATTATACATAATCATAAATATGAATATCTGATGACACATTAAATATGTATAATTATTATAGGTGAGTCTGTTATTATAATATTTTTTCCTGGGGATTACTAAGTGTGAACTTCATGAGAATAAGACTCATCTACTTACGATTACTCACACCCAATATTAAAAATTTGATGTGTCCCATCATAGTATGTTATCTGATTGTAGAAATATATTTAAGAATATTGTCATAGCATTTCAAGGTTTTCATCATAGTGGGGAACTGCTATGACCTTATCAATATAACAAAAAATCTATGAAATTATTACATTAAATTCATCTAGAACAATGAACAATATATAATAATATGATTTATTAATATTAAAATACTAAAATATACATGTAATCCAAAGTATAAATAGTTGGTTCTAGTTCATTAACTCTAATAAAATCCAACTTGGTCTAGAGCCAACTGCCAATGACTTTCAGTCCGTTAGACCTCATATGATGAACATGTTTCAACGGAGTTAAGGATTTATTCAAGGGGTAATACATATTGTCTTTCATGGGTATTATTCTCACCCTAACATCACAACTTTGAGAAAAATATAACAATATATTATACTTCTAAATTATGTGCTTCGTTAGCTAATGTGGCCTTGAATCCTTTGAAAGAGACATCACTACAGTATAGTCACAATAAATTTTGATAAGGTTATTAATTCTAGGAACAAATTAAAGTTCTTAGACAAAGTTGCATATCCAAACTACTTCTTTAGCTACTTCAAAATCCAAAATATACTCAGAATCTAGTATAAAATTTGCGACCATGAATTTCTTTGAGCTCTTCCAACTCACAACACCACTAGTAAGAGTGAAGATGTATCCTGACTATAATTTTAGATCATCTTGGTCTAATTGGAAACTAACATATGCATATCCTATAATGAATAGTTCCTCATTTTTTCCATAGATTAGGATTATATCCTTAGTATGCCTCAGATACTTAAGGATAGTCTTGACTATCATCCAATGGTGGTCACTTGGGCCATCTTAATATCTTATTTCCACACTTAAGGCACAAAAAAAACCTATCCTAGTATATAGAATAACATACACAACTAAACCAATTGCTGACACATATAGAGTCCTTTATATACTTTATCTTTCCTCATATATCTGAGGACACATTTTCTTAGAAAGATGAATGCCACATGAAATTGAAAAAAAATACCCACTTATATTGTTCCATACAAAATATCTTCAATATCTTGTCAATATATGTACTTTAACTTAGTCCAAGAATCCTCTTTGATCTATCAAAATAGAGAAGCATGCATTTAGCAAGTATTTAATAGATTGTAAGATCGGTATTTCATTTCAAAAAATTAGTATGTCATAGAAATAAACTATTGTGAAAATGATTGCACTATAACTATTTTTTTATAAATAAAAGGTTTAAAATTTTTATTTATGAAAATAAATGCTATTTTAGATTTATTAAACTAAATGTTCCATGACATGGATGCTTTATTTAATCCATAAATTGATATTTGCAATTTTTATAATTTGTTGGTATCCTTTGGAGTTACAAACCCTTTGGGATGTGTCATATAGACATATTATTGAAGGTTACCATTAAGTAAGGTTGTTTTTACATCCATTTTATAAATTTCAAAGTCGTGGTAAGATAAAATGGAAGGTAGAATTTTAATTGATTTCAGCATAACAACTGGTGAAAAGGTTTCATTGTAGTATATTCCTTGATGTTATTTGAACCTTTTTGCAACCATTCATTCATTATAAGTAATAAATTTTCCATACATGTCCATTTTCTTCTTAAATACCCATTTAAAACCAATGGTATTTACATCCACTGGAGGATCTATCAAAATCCATACTTGGTTTTAGTATATGGAATATAATTTACAATTCATAACTTCTAGACATTTAGAAACATCTGTGCCACTTACTACTTCTTTATAGGTTACAAGATCATTATTATAAACTAATAACTAGTCAATATCATTGATGACTAGTAAACCATATCTCTTAGGTTCTATAACATCTCTTGTACTCCTATGCAGTAATTGTGTCTCTAGAACTTCTTTTTCCATGGGGCATTGTGGAATCTGTTCTTATTCCAAATCTTGTGTACCTTGAGCATGGAATTCATATAATTTTATCTCTATCTCACCATCTCATTTAGATATGTTCTCAATCTTAATAAATATAGCGTGTCTTACCACTATTACCTTTTTTATGAGGGGTCATATAGGTAATATCCCCTTGTTTCCTTAGGGTATCCTATAAAGGTATGCTTTGTGACTTGAGGTGAAAGTTTGTTTCTTGAAGAGGCTTGAACAAATTATTCACACCCACTCACATGTAAGCATGATTATAAGGGTTTATTTACACTCTATAATTTGTATGGAATACCATCTGATGCTTTAGTTGGAACATGGTTTAATATTTTTACTAATGTCTATAAAGTTTATCCCTAAAAGGATAATGGAAGACTCTAATGACACACAATTAATCTCACAATGTATCATAAGATACATTTCCTCCTTTATCTTACACCATTACACTATGGTATATAAATAGAAGTGAGTTGGGATAGAATCTCAAACTCCTATAAGTAATCAATTAATACTTGATTAAGATATTGTCTATCATAGTATAAGCAGGTTTTCTTAATATTCTTTCCAATCTAGTTCTTAATTTCATTATTTCATTATTTTAATTTATCAAAAGAATTTTATTTATACCTAATTAGGTAGACATATCCACATATACTAAAATCATCAGTAAAAGTTATGAAGTATGAGTATCCACCCCTTACTTCCACTAGAATTATTCCATAAACATCGATATAAACTAATTTAAGAAGCGCCTTGTAACTTTTACCTTTTACACTAATTGGGGATTTGGTCATTTTACCTTGTAAACATATGTGACATACACCAAGTGGTTTTAGTTCAAAAGAATCCAAATATCCATCTTGATATAATTTAGTCAAACAGTTTTTGTTTACATGACCTAGCTAGTGATGGCATATTTGGGTGCGGTATGAGTCATGTGAACTATTTTTGTTACTGATTTCCATTACTTGGTTCATTTAATATAACACATAAAGGCTATTATATAAATGTTCCTTACCATAATAAATGATATACTTAAAAAATAAGAATATGTTTTTCCAAATTGGAAAAAAAATCCATTTGTATCAAGTTTGGATACATAAATAAAGTTTTTTTGGTAATATATGGATCACAATAACAACATTTTAAAACTAATATCATTCCCTTAAAAAATGTGAGGTGATAGTCTCCAATAGCCACAAAAGTAAGTTTGGAATCATTTTCTATTCAAAAATCTAGTTCAACATATGAAATCTTCCATAATATACTTGGTTACTATATTTTAATACATATGTGATCACCACATGCTATTTTCAACACCCAATTTATAAAAACAGATTAATTTCACTTGACAATAAATGAACTTAATGGTTCTCCTTGCTTCTTTTCCTAGTGCATGTTTTATTCTAGTGTCTATTCTTGATACATGTGAAATAGACAACATCTCATTCCCTTTATTTCCCCTCAATCATTATCTTATTATAAGGGAATCATAAAGTATCTTTAAATTTAGATCCATTTGCCTAAAATTTCATTTTTTTTCACCATAAGTATAAAAGGACTTTCACACATTTTCTTATTATCAATAGGGAGAAGAAGTGTGAGAAGATTTGTAAGATACTTCTCTATGTTTTATATATTACAAATGACAAAAAATCTAGAGAATCTATTAGTAATTGATGAAAGAATGAGATTAGTGCATATTTCTTCAGGAAATTTACACCCTAGAACCTCTAGCCACTCAATAAATCCAATTATTTTGACTACATAAGGCCTGAATAATGCTCCTTATCCAAGTTTACTCTGAAAGAGCGCCTTGAATATCTCAAATAATTCCTATCTTTCTCTCTCTTAGTAAATATCACGAAGATTCTAAAGCATTATATATGCATCCATGTCCTTATGCGACTTTAAGAGTTCATTAGACATGGATGAAATAATTAAACAATAAATTTTAATTGTACCACTCAATTATTTATCACAGATAGTGAATTATTCATCACTTTCCTCCTTTTCAGGTATATAAAGCAGTGCAGATTCTAGCATGTACGATTTTTGTTCATGGAACAACACAACCTATAGGAATCTATAACATTATTGGAAGTAACTTCCAATTAGAAGATGATATTTCTACAGAATTTATTATAGGGATAATGTGGTTTATAAAATTTACATTATTCTAAAATATTAAAAGAGGATATTATTAGTACTTTTATTGATTACAAATTATGTGAGACATAATAATCATTTTATTTTTTATAAAGTCTCCCACTTTTTTATAAATTATCAACAAACCTATCCATTAAACTTGGAATGTATTATCAATCAAGACATTATAGTGTTAAAGATCTATATTTCCCTTCTCATAAACTAAGAAAGGTCTTAGTAAATTACTAAAAGGTATTTATGTAGGTAGATCTTTTCCAACTGTGAGATTGTAGCTCCTTGATCTATTTAGTGGACTCCCTAAGCCAGAAACCCTTAATCAAATTTCATTAACACTTGCCTCCATGTTATATCAAGTATAGTGAGGGATAATTCTCTTGATGTAAATTTGTTAAGTCCATCCAACACTTTCATAAGAACTCCCAGATAAAAGTAGGTGTCACATTGATGGTAGGCCAAACACTTAGTTCTATGGTTTCATTCCCAATTAAGTAATGTAAGTCTTAGTTTGACTTAATATTAAGTTGATTAATTTTTTATTTATCATGTATAAAGTTTCTTATTTTATCCTTTACATGAATTTTTAATATTAAGTGGATTTTACTTAAGTGATTAACCATGTTTTGATAAAACATTTATACATAATCCTTTTATTTAAATTCTATCATTTCATATTAGTCCATTTATTTACATGATCATAGTCTTGTATCTATAAAATAAATCATGGATAACACATAAATATATATATATATAAATGAACCGATCATGATCTTATCTAATGGTTAATTTATTGAGCATACAATAAATCAACCCATGATCCTAGGGGAAAACTCCTTATACTGATCTTGGCATGAGCTACAACATTCCACCTTTCCACCTGTGTATCATTTGTGTTGGTTTCATATCAGTTCCATTTTGAATAGCCTCCATGCACCTTGGGATACTCATTTTATTTCATATGTTTATAACTCTTTTGCAGGTGGGGGGAAATAAAGGATTATTAAGGATAATTCCATAAACAACCTTGTACATGAAGGTCCTACATAATAAAAGAGTAAGGGATGAAACACAATGTAACGTCCCGGCCTGGTTTACCATCGATCCGGTTGCCGGACCTGTAGGTCACATGGCCTCAAGCGCGTCTCCCCGTATGCCAGAGGCTGACGACTAGAAGTGAGGGTCTCGGGAGGTGATAGTGGGGATACTATACCCTCATATCAGAGTAACACATCAGTATTATCAGATTTAATAATATTCAATAGCGGAAGTAGTAAACAATTGAAAGGCATAAGCAAAAGACAGGTAATAACCATTTTATAAAAGGCATAAAACACCAGTTTACAATGCATGAATGTACAGATGATGTTACATTTATGAAAGCAGGAAACATTATAGAATTCTTTACAAACAATACAAAAATAAAAGATAGAAAAGCCTAACGGAGATCCCCTGAGCATCCTAAGCTACCGCTTAGTCTTTTGCTCCTAACACCTCAGGTACGAACATCACAACACACAACCTAGGCCCTGCATGCAAGAAGGTCTACTTGGGTACCCCAGTGCAATGGCGGTCTGAGTAGGGTGTGAGATATAAATCTTAGTAGGATGGCACCACTGATGTCAAACCCAATCCAGACAATGTATAATAATTAAATAGTGAGATGGTATGGAGAAATAAGTAAGAAGAATTACATAAGTAAATAACACCCGTCCAGGTTCCCAAGGGACACCTGACGGTTATACCAGTTTCGGCTCGTTTCCGGTAAAGTAACTTGATCATGTCACCATATATATATATATATATAAGCATTTAGATCATAGATGGAATGGGGTAAGAATACCTCCCACCCATTAATAAGAGAAAGTGGAACGAGGAAGTAATGCATCTCGTCCCTATAGGTCAACTAGAAAGGGGTAATAATGCCTCCCTTACATCTATCGAGATTAGCGGGCACGAGGTAAGAATTCCTCTCATCCCTATAAGTCAATTGGAAAGGGGTAATAATTCCTCCCTTCCATCACATTCATTCAACCGGTATGGGGTATAACTGCTTCCCATATGTCACATTAATAATACTAGCATGGGGTATAACTGCCTCCCATCCAGACATGTAATCATCAATAGAAGTCAACTGGAAAAGGGTAAGAATACCTCCCTTCCAGACATGTAATCATCAATAGAATTCAACTGGAAAGGGGTAATAATTCCTCCCTTCCGGACATGTACTGTCACACTGGCATGGGGTATAACTACCTCCCATCCAACCACATATATGTCAATAGGTGGCCTCATCATACACTCACCTTTATTATCATTTATTATGTGGCATCAACATGTCCCACTCACAATACAAACATGTATATGGTATACTGCTTATGGAATTACCTCATAAGAAATCAAAGAATCATACCACATACACATAAGCGAACACATTCATGTTCATACTTAAGGAAACCCATCTTAAGTATCTAAATCAAGATATTCACATACTCATTTTACTAACATAAGCCGTGCTCATTACGTTATCCCAAGGCGTGGTCGCATCACCCTAGTATGTTCCTTCCTAGTTTCACCATTCCATCTTAAAGGATATGTTTATCATTATTTAACCCTTTGTTACCTTCTAGAGGTAACAAGTCATTTAGTCTTAAGTCATCCCACTATGGTTATCATCTTTAATAAATTTTCCTAAACATGGAAAATTGACCCAAACACAAGTAGCACAACTATTTCATTCCCTTTGTATCAACAAATCAAGTTCACATACAAAGAATCAAAGAGGCACCACACAAAATCCAACAGGCAAGCATAAAAAGTCTATCAGTACTTTTTATCTTGAAGACAACGCACCTCTGATCGAGGGGTTTTATTATTAAATCTTTAGTTTAGTGACCAGGAAAACTATTTTATCTCATCCCTGCAATTAACATGATTTGCACAGAAACATTTAATCGGAACTAAACTTTCATAATTAAAATTCTAAGGTAGTGAAATATTAAACTCACTATTAATTTACTTCAATTTAAAAGGGCTAGGAGAGGGACCCTACCTCAAGGTGGACCTATCCTTCCACTCTGGATCTTGATGCTTTCTAACTAAGAGCCACTGCTTCTCCCCCATGAGGCATATGTGATTGCACATATGACCTATGCCTACACAGGCGAGCCGCCTAAGCTCCCGTAAAGCAAATCCAACCCGAACTCACCAACGCACTAAGAAAAACATACCAAGACCCTTTAGAACAACTAAGGCATTAATTTAGAAGCTGAAAAAATAGGCCATGGGTAAAACCCTTACCTCAAACCAACACCGACAACCAAAACCGCCCGTATCCGCCTCGCCTTCGGTGGCGAATTCCCAAACTCAAACCCAATGGTCCCAAGACAACCTTGGCACAACCCTAGCACGAAGGAAAAACAAGAATAAAGAAACCCCCAATACCTAGGGTTCGTCCGAATCCCGAGGGTTGACGTATAGGCCTAAATATGGCTAGAAGAAAGTAGGAGAATCAAGAGAGAGGCTTACCATGATGATTCAAACCAAAAACTGATAGAAATCTGGTGAAAATCGAAAAACGATAGGAGGCCGGATGGAGGGTGTCGCGCGGCTCACAGGGGAGAAGGGGGGGGGGGGGTGCGTCGCGTGGGTTATGGCTGAGAGGAGTGAGGGAGAGTTTAGTTTTAAGTTTTTATTTTATTTTATTTTAATTTTAATTAAAAAACTAAACTCACCCAAGCGCACAGTTTGGCCCGCACGATTTTCCAAACTGTGCGCAAACTGTACAGATTCTACTGCCTCCAATACACCCGTTGCATGGGATTGGCGCATGGTTTGGGAAACCGTGCGCAGCTTGTGCGCAATCCACTGCCCACCTGATTTAGGCTGCATGGTTTGGGCCGCACAGTTTGGTCAACCCGTGCGCCAACTGTGCGCCCTCTACAGTCCCTTAAAACCTCAGGTCTGGAACTTCCAAAACTTTCTGAGTCACTTGGGAAACTCATCTGGACTTTGCCCAAGCATAAAACAAAAACTCTCAGAATTCCGTTCCGAAGCATGGTTTTAAAAACAACCTGTTCAGTAATCAAAATAGTTCAAATTCCTTCGGGTTTTTAGTCTGGTTCAAAATGCAGGTCATTACACACAAAACATCATATTAAATTTAATAATAAATAATTAAAAACCCATGTAATAAAATAAAATTAAATAAAACAAAAACATACACTTGTTTATTCAAATATCATGATTGATAATAAACATGAAATGATTACACAAAAGTACACTCGATAACATTTACTTAAGTTTATTCTTTATTATCAAGACAACATTATTGAATTAATTAATTAATTAATTAATTAATTTCCATTATTTTAATGACCATCCGAGGTCTCTTGGAGATACCTATCATAAAGGAATTCATGGAACATAAAAATAAATGAAAAATAATTAAAAATAATTATAGTAAATTATTTGAGCATTTATAAATTCTTCAAAACCTTTATTACATAGTCAAACACATCTGGTTCCAATGACATAATTAGGTTTTAATTCTAAAATTAATTATTTTAATGTAATTTAATTATATCCTTTATTAGGAGACTACACAGTGTAAAATATTGATCTACACACCATTTCTTAACTTGCGGTGTATCTAGGATAAATTCCTAAGGCCTTGACATATATCTCGACTATATTACATGGAATATATTAAGGAGCTACATGTTGTGTGTTATGCATTCTGTGTGTCTGTATAAGCCAACAATTGACTTGACATGTTATTTGGATGTGGGAATTAATGGTTTACATGATGTGTATGCTATTCAAACATAGTTTATCCCATTAATTATCCAGGTCAATAGTCTCATACAGTTATAAACCTTGTATTTGACCACACAGTTAGTTGGATTTTTCCGCTAAACTATATAGTCCACATGATGTGTACACTAGATACACATAGTGTAGCTCGACAAATTGTGTGTTGGGTTGTCCTAGTCTATATGTGGTGTATAATAAATGCACCACATTTAATAGTTTCTTGGAACATTATACATCCCATGAAATGTCCAAGTGTGTTGAACTTGGGTACACATCGTGTACTACAACTACACATCATATAACACAATCTATCAACCAGAAACTTTATCACCTATCGATGGTATATCTGATCATCCTCAATCTATTATTAGTCTTTAAGAAAATATGAATCTTTAATGAATAATATTAAAATGTAAAAACCATGTTAATTAAAATTTTTATTAAAGAAAAAATAACATTGAAATGAAAACTGACCACTATTTCCTACATATGATCAACAATAAAATAAATAATTATAAATTTAAATGTGATCTCTCTGATACCAATTTTTGGTTCCACACATAGGGTAAGTTCTTTTGGGGTGAATAACCATTAATTTTTTTTTCATATTCAATGGATCATTCTTGAATTTCTCAATATGTAAACATTATGACCAACAAATTTTTTCCATCAAATATTGACATAGAAAGCCTAGAATCTGGAGGAGGTCTTTTTCATATTAAATTTATAATAAATTTAAATAGATTTGAAAAATGAATACCTCATTTTAGGACATTTATTCAATAATTCTATTGATCACCTAAAACCTTTTTTGGATTACCACCATTGCGTAGGGAGTACATAAAGTAGATTCCCTCTAGAGGTGATCCACATGCAGTCCTTTGATCTCAAAACAACACTAATTGGTTGTCGGTTATTATCATGACAGATCAATAATATTTCATTTTTCATCATGATCGCACTAAGTTCTTTCAAGATTGAAGGGTTTTCTCTTTCTCTTCTCATTATTGAGAGGATGAGAGGAGGAATCTTGAGAAAAAATGTGTTTCACACAAATATTCTTAATTATTGATTAACCCAACACAAAAAACCTAACCATCTATTTATAGAGTTAGGGTTAAGGTTAAAATATTATTTAATTTCACAGTGACCCTTAAATAATATAAACTTTATCTGACCCCATGCCATATAATAATGATAAAAAATATTATTTTATGGTAAGTAATGAATGGTGCAATGATAAATTTTATTATACTAGCTTAAAAATTAATATTTATCATCAGACACAATCTTGGTCTGCTCATACTCCTTAGTATTTATCGAATAGCCAAATAAATATTTAATTAAATATTTATCCATAAATAAATATTATATTCACAGTCTGATTAATAAATATTTATTAAATATTCAATAAAAAAATTAATATTCTAGTTATATCTTGAAAAATAAATATTTATTAAATATTTACATGATTAAATAAATTATTTATTAATGAATAAATAAATATTTATAACCTTGAAAATAATATTTGAAATTAATTAAACTTGAAAAAATTATTCCTTAATATTGATAATAATATTTATTCCAATAATTAAATTCAAATAGAATTTAATTGAGATCAACAGAAACACCTAGTGTGTGACCCTTTATGTAACGTCCCTGATATGGGTGCCACTAAATTGATGCTCCGATCTATGTCTTCACATGAACTCGAGCATGCCCTCCTATATGCCAGAGGTTTCCGAATAGCAGTGAGGGTCTATATTAGTCACATGGGGAGAATATATCATCTTCCTAGAGTAATCCACAATATAAAACATATAAACTGCGGAGATAACGAGAGCTAATCAATGAAAAAGAATAAATAGCCATTTCCCAATTGGTTACAAACCACAACCAATAGTAAATATGTTATATCATGCTACAATTTCAAGTGAATAAAAACCCAAAATAAAGAAAAACAACGGAATCCCCAAAATGGTCCTGAATTCAAGTCGCGAAATTCATCCATGCATGTTCTATGTCTAACTCAACTCCCTAGAATATAGCCCTTACCCTTATTCTGATTTGAAAGCATGAAATCTACTCAGGTTCCCAACGGAGGCCCGAGCAGGGCTTGAGTATGACTCAGTAGGCCACCACCAACAATGTCTAAAAAATATCCAATATTAATCTATAGTGCATTCAAGTAAAAAAAATTAATGGAGAGTCAGTGAATGACAATACAAGGTCCAATAGTTAAGAATATCTCCTTTTCTATTACTATTATGATTACTGTTCCAAGTTCATTATATACATAATCTAATTGTTTAGTTAATCATCAACATGTAATCCATGGGTTAGACATTTACCTTATTCACACAATATTCTTGGAATTTATCATTTTGCATAAGAGAAGAAGTTAAGTCCCTATCTTACAAGGGATGAGCATATAAAGTGATCACCACACTTAACTTGGAGCCTCAGTATGGGTATTTTCATTGAATATAACCATTGGGTTCATAGATCATCAATCTAACTCCCCAACCAGTGCATTCTTGGGTAGGTTAGAGCATCAGTCCAACCCTACCCATGGAAGGAGAATCAGTCCTTTATCCCACCACCAATCTATGTTCACATTCTTATTTATCCATTCAACACATTTATCCATATCCCAACCAAAACTAACAATACATATAAAAATCACGATTCACAATAATCAACATGGGATTCAATGTTATGCCATAGCCCGTTCATAATTCCATTTTAAAATACATAACCCATTATCCCAAATAACATTCCCACGTCTCATCCCATTAAATATATTCATCAATTTCAAAATCCATTTCCAATCCCACATGTTCAACATTTCATATACACCAACCCTCTTAGGGTTTTCAACATAATTCATTATCCACAAGGCAAAATCCCCATTTAACTAATTTAACCCATTTTTATTACCATGCCAAAAAATCCCTTAAGCTATTACTAAGAATAGAAACATTCCAATAATTCATTTTCACTTCCATTAAACATACCGAAATTCTTATCAAGGCTCTACATTTTCACATGACAACCTTACTCATACTTATCTAACCTCTAAGTCTGGGAAGTATCGACATACCCCATGGGTGGACCTACTAAGGTCAAGTCATCCTCTATGTGTCCCATAGGGACAATGAGGGGTTCCATTCATCATTTGTACATTCATTATACCAAATATCATCGAAGGGTTCAAATAAAAATAAGGGGTAACCAATAAATAAACCCAATAATGCACAAATATCAAACAAAACTATGGAATATAACTTGTAGACCACCTACCTTGAATCTGTTGAAGAGCACTCCCTCAATCAAAGCCTTAAATCCTGATTCTAACAACCCTTGAAGCCTCAACCTAGATATCACCAGAAAAATAGGGTTTTAGAGCTTTGGAAGGAGATGGAAGAAAGTTGCAAACCCTAATTGAGAATAGGAGGCAAGGAGGAGATTAGACCTACCCAGATTTTCGATTCACAACTAACAGCACTCCAAATGACCTATATGTAACGACCCAAAGTTTCATTAATGGAAAATCCCTCTTGATCTAGTTAAATGTCTCTTTATGAAAAATGTTTTTATAATATGTCAACTTCTTTGGTTTTATGTTAAGAGTTGTGACCGTTACTTTTATAGCTGTTGAACAGTGATCACATGATTAGTATAAATATAAGGCTTTAACGAACCCAATTTTACTCATACAAAGGAAGCGATGGCCCCATCCAGTAGAATTGACCAATACGAAGCCCATTTGTCGGAGCTCGGAAAAGAGGTGGCATACTTGGGCTTTTCCCTTGACCAAGCCCAAGCTGAGCTTTATCATGTCAAGCTCGAACGTAATCGTCTATGGGAAAAGTGGAAGTTTATTGAAATTACCACTCGAGCGATGTTATCCGAGCCACCCCAAGAGTCTGTCACCATCGCACACCTTACCCTTAGGTCTTATGCGGCTGTTTTAAGGGTTTATGTAACAAATAAGTAGTACTATCTTCATGTACATTGTTTTTTTGTATATAATAATGAATATAATTTCTAGTCATTTTTGCTACATTGTAAATAGTTTTTTAAAGTACAAATGGTGTTTTTAGTTATTATTTAATTAAGAGTTCAATTTTATTAAATTAAGTGATTTTTGAATTAAATAATATTTTAATAAAATATTATTATTATTATTAAATTAATTTTTATTAAATATAAATGATCTTATAATTTTATGAATGCAATTAATTTTTTTATTAAGGTTTGAAAGCCATTTCTGTCAAAACCCGTGAATTTTCGATAAATATTGGTTTTTATTTTAAATGTGAAAATTAACATATTTAGAAATTTTTTTAGATAAAATAAATTTCATTTCTGGAATCAGGACATCGACATTATCCAACGGTGAATTTTTCATAATTTTCTGAGACAGTCAAATTTTTGGGTAAAAATTAAATACCGTTTAAATATATAATGTGTTTTATGACATCATAATGACCCAATGGTGATGTAATAAAATACCATAATCCTTATGTTCGGCCAATATATGTTTTATCATTAAAATAATGTGATTTTGGGTTTGTTTTACTTACTTTTCAAAGCATTAATGGACCCCTCAAGACATATTCAACACTTTGCCCTTTTAAATTAATTTCCATGGGAGTTTGACTCACCTCCACATAAGCAACCTTATTATTTTAAGAAGTTAGGACTTGGGACTTATAATTTTTTTTCCTCTTCCCTTTTTCAAAAACCATGCGCAAAAACCATGGGATGGTTTGTGGTTTGGATTAATTTAATGTAAGGGGACCCAAACCTAAATGATAAATAATTCCCTCCCCTTTCCTATATAAACCCACCCAAGATCCCACTTCCTCCTCACTAAAATCCCTTGGAGTTCGTACAACCTCTGACCTACTCTCTATAGAATCCTCCCAAGGTTCCCCAATCTCCCAAGAAGCCTCTCACAAGCCTCTCTCTAGCCTTTGGATGCACACTTCCAAGTAAGGATTTTTTCTTCCTTTCTCATTTTTGTCAATTTTCTTTAAATTGTATTTCCCTTTTAATTTCAATTATGAATGTTGGGGTATGGTTTCAAACCTCCACCATACTTCCCTATTATTGTTTGAATGGTGGGAGACCCCTTTCTCTCTAATTAAATGCCTCCCATGTACACCTGTTACTATGCCGAAATTCACAAAGGAACTTCTCTCTCCTCTTTTGCATTCAAGAAATACTTTTTGTATCATGAATCTAAATTCCATTAAAATTTTTGGGACATGTATCTATATGACCTCCTTACTGTCCATTACATGTAAATATTATGAGAAACCCCTTTCTCTCTCATCAACCTTTTTTATGAATTCTTATGTCACGCCGTTACGCTGCCGAAATCGCAACGATTTTCTAAGCCAATGTCATTGTGTAGTGAATACCATGCCCATTTCTCCATCAAGGGTATTCACCTTTATGCACATTTACTTATTGATTATAAAGTTTCATGTATGAATTCCACATTCTTTTATCATGGAATAAATGATTATGTTTTATGAATCCATATTTTATGATCCATGTGGCACACTTATGCATGAAATGAAATGTTTAAGAAGGGTGTGCCCTTATAGATCTCCAATGCATTGGGTAAAGTATAGTATCATGATACATCATGTGCAATGAGTGTTGAATCATGATAATTCAAGTGCAACTAGGGTTTACTCGTGCTTCATGTGCAATGAGGGTTTGCTCATGCTCCACGTGCAATGAGCCTTGGCTCATGCTAATTCAATGTTAAGTGTTGTTGCCACATTTGCATGTTATGATTATCATGCTTTATCATACCTTTATGTTCATGTTTATCTTTTGCTCTATTGACAATCCTATTTACTAACATTTATTGTACTCCTCATGTTATTCCATGTGTACTCCCTTACTGTGCTTTATAGCTCACCCTTTTCTTATGCATGTCCTCAGGTTATCCCATGCAATGCTAAGTACGAGGGAATGTAGTGGTCATGTAAAGGAAGTTTTCAATAAAGATTTTGTATTTCATGTTTTAAGTTTTTATGTAATGATACTAATCCACAAAGACACTAAACCTCTTGATCTTCTTTGTTGTATCAAGTGAAGTTTTATGTAATAAAGAATGTTTAAGTTGTAATAAAAAGCAGGGTTGTCATAGTTGGTATCAAAGGATAGGTTTAGTTGTTTTTGGGATTAGGAAAACCCTAGTAAAGACTTAGATACAAGACTAAGTATAATAAAAACATCACTAAGTTTTTGTAAATACTAAGTAAGTGGTTTATCAAACAAATACATCCCTGTCTGGATACGAGCAGATAGAGGTGGCTCTGGCATAGATGTATCCTAGGGGTAAAACCCGAAAACACCGCTTTGAGCTAGACTCGAACGGGAACTGGTGCATGACAATGGGCCTTGCTATACTCTTTGTTACGAAACTCCTGGGGGATATGTTTTGATAAATTCACAATCTTAGTATGAACCCTTATTAAGGAAAAAATGCCCCTAAGAATATATGTTAGAAAGTAGATCATGAAAAGCCTAGATTAAAGCCTATAGACTCATGAGTTAAGGAAACAAAAGTTTATTTTTGAGTCGTCAACTTTTGTCTTTGGATTACCCTTTATGTGTTACCCCTAAATTTCCTTTTATTCCAGCCAATGGCCGGTAATAGGAGGACTCGGGCTAACAACCATTGTGAAGATTAGTGTGATGACTGTACTAATGAGATGCCGAATCCAATGGGAGTGGGAATCGCGAACTTTGTCACACTTCTCTCTCAGCTAACTCAAGTTTTGAATAGAAACACGGGTCAAGAGGAACGTTCAACCCCCCCCCCCTAAGAAAGAACAAGTCACTATCGAGAGCTTCATGAGACAAAGGCCTCCTACTTTTAGTGGATCATCCGATCCCACGATCGCTGAACAATGGATCAACTCCATTGAAAAGATCTTCTCCATCCTCCAATGTTCTGAACAAGAGAAGGTTCTCCTGGCTAATTATCGTATGGAGGGTGAAGCTGATAAATGGTGGATGTTGATCAAAAACATGAAGCCTGAGGAGGAGATTGAGGCTTTGGAATGGAAGGAATTACAGAAGATGTTTTTTGATAAATATTTTCCGCGCACCCTCCGGCTTAAGATGGAAAGGGACTTCCTTTCCCTCAAGAAAAAAGATGAGGAATCAAACTTCACAAGGATTGCACGATATGCTTCCGGTTTTGTCATTACCCCCTAATGAAAGGTTGAATGCTTCTTTGGTGGGCTGAAGCTTAGCTTATGGAAAGAATTAGCGATCCATGACTTCGACAGCTATGAGGAAATTGTCCGATGTTCCCTTAAGGTCGAAATGGAGATCGAAGAATCACAGGGGTATCATGGGGATAATAAGTGTAAGGTGGAATTCAATGCTGGTGGGACAATGGATAAATCCAACGATGCTAAAAAGTTCCAGCACCCCACTTGCCAAAAGTGAGGAAAGAAGCACCCTGGAAATTGCCTTAAGGGGATGAGAAAATGCTTCAAGTGTGGAAGAGAAGGGCACCTAGCTATTAACTGTCGGCAAGAAGGACCCGCGGCTGCGATAGAGGAGAGGAATGCTCCGTTCGAACCTCAACGCATTGTTCAATGCTATAAATGCAAAGAACTGGGTCATTTTGCAAATCAGTTCTCTAATCCAAGGGTTATCGGAGGCAACCAACAACCTCCAAGACAGCAAGGAAGATCTTTTTCCATCACTTCTACCGAAGTGAACCCCGACAACGAAGTGGTGACAGGTATGCTAGTTATTCATTCAAGAATAGAGAACGTACTTTTTGATTCAGGTTCTACGCATTCTTTTATATCTCGAAAGTTTATTAGAACAATCCCAACACCACAAAAAATCATGGAAGTAAAGATGTCTTTGAGTACGGAAAATGGGGCAATCATTGCATCCCATGAATATAAGTCCTCCCCTATTATAACCTGTGGATTGAATTTCCCGGAGAACCTCATCATACTCCCTTTGGTGGAATTTGATGCAATTATTGGCATGGATTGGCTTTCCTTATATAGATTCAACATAAATTGTTGGGAGAGGGAAATCACACTCCATATGGAGAATCGAACCTCGATTCTTTACAAGTGTCAGGAGGAAGATGAATCTCCTTTAGCTCCATCATCTCAAGCATGTATATTACTGCCTTATGAGCATGCATATCTGGATCAGATGATTGAGTCCAAGGAAGAAACCATCCTTGAAGAAATTCCTATTGTGAGGGAATTCGCTAAGGTGTTTCCCGATGAACTGCCTGGTCTTCCTCCTAGAAGAGATGTTGAGTTCTCAATTGAACTTATACCTAGGGCGTTACCAATATCCAAGACTCCATATAGAATGGCTGTTTTTGAGCTTGAAGTGCTGAAGAAACAACTACAGGAGAATCTGGATAAAGGGTTTATACGCCCAAGTGCTTCACCATGGGGTGCACCAGTCCTCTTCGTCAAGAAGAAGGATGGGTCAATGCGGCTTTGCATCGATTATTGTGAACTTAACAAAATCACGATAAAGAACAAGTATCCTCTCCCACGAATTTATGACTTGTTCGATCATTTGCATGGCGCACAATACTTCTCCAAGGTGGAATTGCGGTTGGGATATTATCAAGTAAGGGTGAAGAAGGAAGATATCCCCAAGACTGCTTTTCGTACAAGGTACGGGCACTATGAATTCATAGTAATGCCTTTCGGACTAACCAATGCTCCAGAAATATTCATAGACTTGATGAATAGAATCTTTAGAGATTACCTTGACAAATTTGTGGTAGACTTTATAGATGATATTCTAATATACTCCAAAACCAAGGAGGATCATGAGGAGCATTTAAGAACTGTACTGGAGACTTTGCGCAAGGAGAAGCTCTATGAAAATTACAGAAAGTGTGAGTTTTGGTTGAAAGAGGTCTCATTCTTGGGACATATCATTATAAGCAATGAGATATCTGTGGATCCCTCCAAAACAGATGCAATTGAGTGATGGATGAGGCCAACAGCGGTAACCGATATCCGTAGCTTCTTGGGGTTAGCTGGATATTATCGACGATTTGTGAGGAATTTATCATGATTGTCCAACCCTCTTACCAAGCTAACTCGAAAGGGAGTAAAGTTTTCTTGGAGTGATGAATGTGAAGAAAGCTTCAAGGAGTTGAAAAGGAGGCTTATCACTGCACCCGTTCTCACTTTACCCACAAGTGGGGAACTTTTTGTGGTATTCAGTGATGCTTCGAAGAAGGGATTATAATGTGTGCTGATGTAGAATGATAAAGTGATCTCCTATTCCTCAAGGCAGTTGAAAATCCATGAGCGAAACTATCCAACACATGATCTGGAGTTGGCAGCTGTGATCTTTGCCTTGAAAATATGGCGGCATTATCTCTATGGAGATAAATGTGAGATATATACTGACCACAAGAGTCTTAAATATATATTCACACAGAAAGAGCTTAATATGCGCCAGAGAAGATGGATAGAGCTCATCAAGGATTATGACTGTTCAATACATTACCACCCTGGGAAAGCGAACAAGGTGGAGGATGACCTAAGTAGAAAGGATCCAGCGATTCTATCAATGATGAGAATTGAGAAGGATCCAATCTTCTTAGACTTGATGAAGATGGATGTGGGAATCATAAAGAAGGGAAAATCATCAATCCTTTCACAAATGATTGCTCAACCATCTCTTTTGGAAAGTTTAAAGGATGCTCAAAAGGATGAAGTGGGAATTCAAGAAAAAGTGAAAGCTATCAAAAAGGGTAAATCCTCGGAGTTTAATGTTAATGAAGAAGGAATTGTGTGGTTTGGGAAAAGACTATGTGTTCCATCAAGTCCGGAGCTGAAGAAGGAACTCTTAAATGATGCACATAGTTCAAATTTCTCTATTCACCCAGGGAGCACAAAGATGTATTGAGATCTCTGAGAAAACTTTTGGTGGGATAATATGAAGAAGGAGATCACCGAATATACATCAAAGTGCCTGGTGTGTCAGCAAGTGAAGACAGAGAGGCAGAAGTATAAGGGGATGATGCAACCATTGCCCATACCAGAATGGAAATAGGAAAACATCACTATGGACTTTGTCACCGGACTTCCAAGGACATCCAAAGGCAACAATGTAATATGGGTTGTTTTGGATCGTCTTACAAAGACTGCACACTTCATTGCTATTCGGGAGGATTTCTCATTGGATCAACTGGAACTGATATATATCAGGGAAGTGGTAAGGTTGCATGGAGTACCACTATCTATTGTGTCTGACCGAGATCCAAGATTCACCTCTAAGTTTTGGAAGAGTCTTCAACATGCTCTGAATACTGAACTGAACTTCAGTACGGCCTATCATCCTCAAAATGATGGCCAATCCGAGCGGACTATCCAAACACTTGAGGATATGTTGAGAGCGTGCTCAATGGACTTTAAAGGAGGATGGGATCAAAAAATTCCTCTGGTTGAGTTCTCTTATAATAACAGTTTCCACTCGAGCATCCAAATGGAACCATATGAAGCCCTTTATGGGAAAAGGTGCAGAACACCGGCATGTTGGGATGAGGTTGGTGAACGTAAGCTGTTTGGACCATAAATGGTTGAGGAAATGGTGGAGAAGGTAAAAACCATTCAGCAGCATATCAAGGAAGCCCAGAGTTGATAGAAGAGTTATGCAGATAATCGTCGACGAGACCTTGAGTTTAAAGTTGGAGACATGCTGTTTTTACGCATATCTCCATGGAAGAAGGTCATGCGGTTTGGAAAGAAAGAGAAGTTAAGTCCAAGGTACATCGGCCCCTTCTAGATTCTTGATCGTGTTGGGGCTGTGGCCTATCGACTAGCACTTCCACCTACTATGGCCAAGGTGCATGTTGTCTTTCATGTATCCCTCTTAAGGAAGTACATACCAGACCCTTCACATGTACTCTCTTCCGAGGTGGTACAATTGGAAGATGATCTTTCTTATGAGGAGAAAACAGTGAAGATCTTAAATTGTAGAGAAAACGTTCTACGAAATAAGACAATTCCCTCGTCAAGGTGTTGTGGAGAAACCACAAGTTTGAAGAAGCAACTTGGGAGTCAGAGGATATGATGAAGCTGAGTTACCCACATTTGTTTTAGTGTGGGAAAAGGAAAATTTCGAGGGCGAAATTTCTTAAGGGGGGAATATTGTAACGACCCAAAGTTTCATTAATGGAAAATCCCTCTTGATCCAGTTAAATGTCTCTTTATGAAAAATGTTTTTATAAGTTGTCAACTTCTTTGGTTTTATGTGAAGAGTTGTGACCGTTACTTTTATAGCCCTTGAACAGTGATCACATGATTATTATAAATATAAGGCTTTAACGAACCCAATTTTACTCAGACAAAGGAAGCGATGGCCTCATCCAGTAGAGTTGCCCCATACGAAGCTCATTTGTCGAAGCTCGGAAAAGAGGTGGCATCCTTGGGCTTCACCCTTGACCAAGCCCAAGACGAGCTTCATCATGTCAAGCTCAAACATGACCATCTACGGGAAAAGTGGAAGTTGATTGAAATTACCACCCGAGCGATGTTATCTGAGCCACCCCAAGAGTCTGTCACCATCACACACCTTACCCTTAGGTCTTATGCGGCTGTTTTAAGGGGTTATGTAACAAATAAGTAGTACTATCTTCATGTACATTGTTTTTTTGTATATAATAATGAATATAATTTATAGTAATTTTTGCTACATTGTAAATAGTTTTTTAAAGTGCAAATGGTGTTTTTAGTTCTTATTTAATTAAGAATTCAATTTTATTAAATTAAGGGATTTTTGAATTAAATAATATTTTAATAAAATAATATTATTAATATTAAATTAATTTTTATTAAATATAAATGATCTTATAATTTTATGAATGCAATTAAATTTTTTTATTATGGTTTGAAAGCCATTTCTGTCAAAACTCGTGAATTTTCGATAAATATTGGTTTTTATTTTAAAAGTGAAAATTAACATATTTATAAATTTTTTTAGATAAAATAAATTTCATTTCTGGAATCAGGACGTCGAAATTATCCAACGGTGAATTTTTCATAATTTTCTGAGACAGTCAAATTTTTGGGTAAAAATTAAATACCGTTTAAATATATAATGTGTTTTATGACATCATAATGACCCAATGGTGGTGTAATAAAATACCATACTACTTATTTTCTGCCAATATATGTTTTATCATTAAAATAATGTGATTTTGGGTTTTTTTGACTTACTTTTCAAAGCATTAATGGACCCCTCAAGACATATTCAACACTTTGCCTTTTTAAATTAATTTCCATGGGAGTGTGACTCACCTCCACATAAGCAACCTTATTATTTTAATAAGTTTGGACTTGGGCCTTATAAAATTTTGTCTTCCTCTTCCCTTTTCCAAAAACCATGGGCAGAAACCATGGGATGGTTTGTGGTTTGGATTAATTTAATGTAAGGGGACCCAAACCTAAATAATAAATAATTCCCTCCACTTTCCTATATAAACCCACCCAAGATCCCACTTCCTCATCACTAAAATCCCTTGGAGTTCGTCAAACCTCTGAACTACTATCTCTAGAATCCTCCCAAGGTTCCCCAAGCTCCCAAGAAGCCTCTCACAAGCCTCTCTCTAGCCTTTGGAAGCACACTTCCAAGTAAGGGTTTTTTCTTCCTTTCTCATTTTTGTCAATTTTCTTTAAATTGTATTTCCCTTTTAATTTCAATTATGAATGTTGGTGTATGGTTTTTCACCTCCCCCATACTACCCTCTTATTTTTTGAGTGATGGGAGACCCATTTCTCTCTCATTAAATGCCTCCCATGTACACCCGTTACTATGCTGAAATTCCGAAAGGAACTTCTCTCTCCTCTTTTACATTCAAGCAATACTTTTTGTATCATGAATCTAAATTCCATTACAATTGTTGGAACATGTATCTATATGACCTCCTTAATTTCCATTACATGTAAATATGATGATAAACCCCTTTCTCTCTCATCAACCTTTTTTATGAATTCTTATGTCACGTCGTTACGCTGCCGAAATCGCACCGATTTTCTAAGCCAATGTCATTGTGTAGTGAATACCATGCCCATTTCTCCATCAATGGTATTCACCTTTATGAACATTTACTTATTGATTATAAAGTTTCATGTATGAATTCCACATTCCTTTATCGTGGAATAAATGATTATGTTTTATGAATTCATGTTTTATGATCCATGTGGCACACTTATGCATGAAATGAAATGTTTAAGAAGGGTGTGCCCTTATAGCGCTCCAATGCATTGGGTAAAGTATAGTATCATGATAATTCATGTGAAATGAGTGTTGAATCATGATAATTCAAGTGCAATGAGGGTTTACTCGTGCTTCATGTGCAATGAGGGTTTACTCATGCTCCATGTGCAATGAGCCTTGGATCATGCTAATTCAATGTTAAGTGTTGTTGCCACATTTCCATGTTATGATTATCATGCTTTATAAGGCCTTTATGTTCATGTTTGTCTTATTCTCTATTGACATGCCTATTGCCTAACATGTATTGTACTCCTCATATTATTCCATGTGTACTCCCTTACTGGGCTTTATAGCTCACCCTTTTATTATGCATGTCCTCAGGTTATCCCATGCAATGCTAAGTACGAGGGAATGTAGTGGTCATGTAAAGGAAGTTTTCAATAAAGATGTTGTATTTCATGTTTTAAGTTTTTATGTAATGATCCTAATCCCCAAAGACACTAAACTTCTCGATCTTCTTTGTTGTATCAAGTGAAGTTTTATGTAATAAAGCATGTTTAAGTTGTAATAAAAAGCAGGGTTGTCATACTATAGATAATGGAGAATCACCCTTGGATGATCTTGGTAGATCTTCGTCATCCCTAGGGTTGCAAGGGGGAAGAAAGGGGAAAATCCTGAGTTGGGGTTAAAAATCCAAGAATGGATTTTTTGTAAATTTCTCAACTTTACTAGGCTGCATGATTTACCCACACGATTTTCCAAACCGCTTACAAATCATGTGAGAGATACTATCCCAAAATCTCCATTTCACATAGTTTACCCACATGATTTACCAAAAACTTGTGCAAACCATGTGAGAGATACTATCTTAAAATCATCCCCTTACACGGTTTCCTGGGATACTCTTCATGGTTTTCACCAACCATGTACAAACCGTGTAACATGAACAGAAAAATCCTTTTATTCTTTTTTCATGTCCCGAACCCCTGGAACACCCCCAGGTCTTCCCATGAACTTGGGTAACACTTATTTAACCAAAATAATGGAATTAAACTGAAGCATAAACTACCTTAATAAAAATCATAAATCTTACAACCTCACCACCTTAGGATGTATTGTCCTCCAGCCACTCTTCTCGAGCATCATTGAGATTCTGAAGAAAAGAGATCAGGACACTAGACCCACATATCTGATTCTCGCTCCCAAGTTTCTTCTTAAATGTTTACATGCTACCATAGAATACGAACCAAAGGTACAACCTTGCCCTGTAAAACCTTCTCACTATAATCCACAATACGAACCGGATGATCTTAAAAGGATGAATTAGGCTTAATCTCAACATCATCAACATTTACACATGAGATGGACTAATATAATACTTCTGAAGTTGTGAAACATGAAAAAAATCGTGCATCCCACTATACCGTTGTGGAAGATCCAATCAGTAAGACACCAGTCCAATCCTCTCCATGATCTCAAATGCCCCACATACCTGGGCACTAAATTGCCTTATTTCTGAATGTGACAGTGACCCAAACTTGGTGACACCCGAAGAAACACACTATCACCCACCACAAACTCAAGAGGCCAATGAGGACAATCTGTACATGAATTCTAACTACTATAAGCTTTCATCACATGCTTCTGAATCAAAAAAACTTTCTTTGACATCTCTTTCATGAGACTTGATCCTAATATATCAGATTCCTCAGCCTATAAATAATACAAAGAAAATCTAAATAGTCTCCTATAGAGTTCTTTAAAAGGTTCCATCTAAATCGTATCCTATAAACTATTTTTATAAGAAAAATATACGAGTGATAACTTCTTTTACCAAGAACCACCTAAATATATGAAACAAGCTCTAAACATGTCCTCTGATACTTGAATTGTATGCTCAAACTTCTCATCTATCTGCAGGTGATAAAATGTACTCAACAATACCTGGGTACCAAGTTCCTTCTATAATCCCTACTAGAAGCATGGTGTGAAATGTGGATCCTGATCCAAAACTATGATTCTCAGCACACCATGAAATCACACTATTTCTCAAATTTAAAACTCACATAACTGATCAACTATGTAAGTATCTTGGATTGGAAAGAAATGAGCCACTTTAGTCAGATGATCCACAATCACCCATATTGTTTCATTCTTATGAGGCATCCTTAGAAGGCCCACTAAAAATTTCATCGTTACATCATTCTACTTCCATTCCTAAATGGGAAATGACTATAACAAAACACCTAGACACTGATGCTCGATATTTACCTGTAGACAGGTAAGGAATCACGCCATAAAACCCACAACTTATTTCTTCATTCTCAGCCACCAATACTATTGATGAATACCACAATACATTTCAGTCAATCTAGGATGTACTTCCCACTTTGAGGCATGGAACTCACACAACAACTTTTCTGGCACACCTATCAGCACTACAACACAACCCTGAACATAGAAAACTCCATCATCACCAACAACCCAACTAGAAGGTGACTCACCACCTTTAAGACTTTTCTTCATATCCGAACACTTTGGATCCTCCAACTGACTCTCCTTGAACCATCTCAAAAGTGTGGAATCAATCACTATAGATGAAAGGGTCATTTTTCCGTGACCATCCTTCACCTATAGGTGCATATAAGCAAACAAAGCCATTATTTTCCATTTAGAGTTGGATTCATAAACTAGCCAATTAGGAGTCTTCCTGCTCAGAGCATCTGTAACACTATTCCCTTTCCCCAGTGTGTAAACCAAATCAAAATCAAAGGATTGTTGGTACTTGACCCACCTTCATTGTAGAAGATTCAAATCCCACTGAGAGAATATGTACTTAAGACTTTTATGATCAGTAAACATTGTGAAATGCTCTCCCAACATGTAGTGCCTCCAACACTTCAAGGAATAAACCATAGAAGCTAACTCAAGATCATCAGTAGTGTAATTTCTTTCATGGGGTCTTAAATTCCTTGACCCATAAGGCACAACCCGACCATCTTGCATCGACAAATCCCCAAGTTTAACACAGGATGCATCATAGAATAAAGTGTACTTCTTACCAGGTTCAGGTAGGATCATAATCAATGCAGTATTCAATTTCTTATTCAATTCTTGAAAAGAAGTTTTGCACACCTCCAACAACTCAAATTTAACACCCTTCTAATCCATTTTTATTATTTCATTAGAAAAAAATTTCACCACTTTTAAGAAATTCAAATGCATTCTACCTTCTATGTACTAAGCACCCATCCCATGTGTGTGTGCCTACTATGATGCATGTCACTTATATACACAGTTTCCTAGAATAATTCTTGAATGCACAACCTCATGCCATTCCTTTCATGAGAAAAATATAATAAAACTATCCAATCACGCAACATGTTCATCACCCAATGGTGAAATATCATCAAATGTAATTTCACACAACAAAGAACAACAATTCCCACTCTGGGTGACTTGGGTTTCCTCCCGTACTTGGGTTAACTACTCCCAGAAACAAGATCATTACGAAGGCCCGACACTATACTAATATCCTATCTACCATCCCCAAATAGTAAGAAAGTGAAAAGAACTGCTCTGATACCACTTGTAGCATCCTTGAATCGGGTGCCACTAAATTGGTGCCCCGAGCCAGGTCATCACATGACTTAAAGCACGCCACCCTGTATACTATAGGTTTCTGAATAACAGTGAGGGTCTATATTAGTCACATGGGGAGACTATACCTTCTTACCAGAGTAATCCACAATAGTTAACATATAAACCATAAAGATAACAAGATATAATTAATGAACAAGCATAAATAACCATTTCCAAACTCGTTACAAACTACAAAAAACCGTAAATATGTTATGTCATGCTACAATACCAAGTGAACAAAAACCCAAAATAAAGAAAAATAGTAGAATCCCCAAAATGGTCCTGACTTCAAGTTGGTAACCTCATCCATGCATGTTCCATGTCTAACTCTACTACCTAGCATAGGGCCCCTTTCCTTGTCCTAACCTGCAATCATGAAATCTTATTAGGTTCCCAAAGGAGTCCCAAGTAGGTTGTGAGTATGACTCAATAGGCCACCACCAATCGTGTCTACAAAATATCTAGTATTAATCGATAGTGCATGAAAGTAAAAAAATTGAATGGCGAGTAAGTGAATGACAATACAAGGGCCACCAGTTAAGAATCTATACTTTGCTATTACTATTATGATTATTGTCCCAAAATTATTGTTTACTTCATCTCATCATTTAGTTCATCATCAACATGTAATCCATAGGTTATACATTTACCTTATTCACATAATATTTATGGAATTTATCATTTTGAATAAGAGAACAAGTTAAGTTCATATATCATAAGGGATGATCATATCAAGTGATCACCACACTTACCTTGGATCCTCATTCTAGGTATTTTCATTGAATACAACCATTGGGGGCACAATGAATTGATCCAACTCCCCAACCCATGCATTCTTGGGTAGGTTAGAGCATCCGTCTAACCCTACCCATTAGAGGATAATTAGTCCTTTATCCCCCCAACAAGCCATGTGCACATGCTTATTTATCCATTCAACACATTAATCCATATCCCAACCAAAACAACCAATACATATAATAATCATTATTCACAATAATCAACATGGGATTCAATATTATACCATAACCTGCTCACAATTCCATTTTACAATACATAAATCATTATCCCAAATCATTTTCCCATGTATCATACCATTAACCATATTCATCAATTTCAAAATCCATTACCAATCCTACATTTTCAACATTTCATATACACAAACCCTCTTAGGGTTTTCAACATAATTCACTAGCCACAATGCAAAATCCCCATTTAACTAATTTAACCCATTTTTATTACCATGAAAAAAATCCCTTAAGCCATTAATATGCATAGGAACATGCCAATAACTCATTTAAACTTCAATTAAACATACCAACATGCTTATCAAGGATCTACATTGTCACATGAAAACCTTAATCATACTTAGCTAACCTTTAAGTCCAGAAAGTATCGGCACACCCCATAGGTGGCCCAACTAAGGTCAAGTCACCCTCTATGTGTCCCATGGGGACCATGAGGGTTTAAATTCATCATTTATACATTAATTATACCAAATATCATCAAAGGGGTCAAATAATAATAAGGGGAAACCAAGAAATAAACCCAAGAATGCACAAATATCAAATGAAACTATGGAATATAACTTAGACTACCTACATTGAATCTGTTGATGAAAAATCCCTCAATCGAAGCCTTAGATCCCAATTCAACCAACCCTTGAAGCCTCAACCTAGATCTCATCAGAAAAAGGGGGTTTTAGTGCTTCATAAGGAGATGGAAGAAAGATGCAATCGCTAATCGAGAAGAGGAAGCAATGGGAAGATTAAACTTACCCGAATATTTGATTTTCAACTGATGACACTTCAAATGACCTAGATATGAGGTAGAATCACCCTTATAAGTTCTTGGGAGCACTTCCCCACCACTAGGGTTTCAAGGGAGAATAAAGTGGGAAATTCTGAGTTGGGGTAAAAAATCCAATATTGGAATTTTTGTAAATTTCTCAACTTTATTGGGTTGCATGGTTTTCCCACACTACTTTCCAAACCATACAAAAACTGTGAGAGAGATACTATCCCAAAATCCCCCTTTCACATGGTTTACCCACATAATTTTCCAAACTATATGAAAACCGTGCAAGATATACTATCCCAAATCACCCCCTCACACAGTTTCTTAGGATACTCTATATGGTTTGCACTAACTGTATGCAAACCATGAAATATTCCTAGAAAACTCTTTTCCTCCTTTTTCCTATCCCGAACCCCCATAACACCCTCGGGACTTCCCATTAACTTGGGGAAAAATTATTTAACCAAAATAAGGGACTTAAAATGATACATAAACAAAAAAATACCATAAGAAAAATCCAATATCTTACACTTTAATATTCTTTCTCGTTGGAATTAGGTGATCTTAAATGAATTCTAAGATTACTATCGAACAATGGGTCAAGGAACCCAAGGGAAATAATTTAATGTAGTGATTTTGAAAATCACACATGAATGGTAACTGTGTAATATATTCCCTTTGTCACAATATCTCATCAAGTAGGTCACAAGCACGTGTCATTAACCTATGTGCCTAATATGTTTTTATTTTAATATATAAAATAAACTCATTGTTACACCATGAACATGGAATTTAATGTGACAGTCCCATTTCGATCAAAGGGATAAGATATCAAATTATATAAATATAGAAGGTAAAAATACTCCCCTGAATTATTCATTAATAAAATTTCATTTGTGATTCACTCAACATACCCTATATGACAACCCTAATTTTATTACAAACTTAAACATGATTTATTACATAAACTATTCACTTGATACAACATGGATGATCGAGATGTATAGTGTATTTGGGGCTTATGATCATTACATAACAACTTTAAACATGAAATACAACATCTTTATTGAAAAATTCCTTTACATGACCACTACATTCCCTCGTACTTATCATTGCATGGGATAACCTGAGGACATGCATAAAAAAGGGGTGAGCTATAAAGCCCAGTAAGGGAATAAACATGGAATACATGAGAAGTAAAATAAATGTTAGAAAATAGGAATATAAATAGAGAACAAGAGAAACATGAACATAAAGTCATGATAAAGCATGATAATCATAACATGGAAATATGGCAACAACACTTAACATGGAATTAGCATGAGACAAGGCTCATTGCACATGGAGCATGAGTAAATCCTCATTGAACATGAAGCACAAGTAAACCCTCATTTCACTTGAATTATCATGAGTCAACACTCATTTCAAATGATGTATCATGATACTATACTTTACCCAATGCATTGGAGTGCTATAAGGGTGCACCCTTTTTAAACATTTCATTTCATGCATAAGTGTTCCACATGGATCATAAAACATGGATTCATAAAACATAATAATTTATTCCATGACAAAAGAATGTGGAATGAAAAATTATAATCAATAAGTAAATGTTCATGAAGGTTAATACCCTTAATGGAGAAATGGGCATGGTATTCACTACACAATGGCATTGGTTTAGAAAATCGGTGCAATTTCAGTAGCGTAACGACGTGATATAAGAATTCATAAAAATGGTTGATGAGAGAGAAAGGGGTGTCTCATCATATATACATGAAATGGACAGTAAGGGGGGTCATATAGATACATGTCCCAAAAATTGTAATGGAATTTAGATTCATGATACAAAAGTATTGCTTGAATGTAAATGAGGAGAGAGAAGTTCCTTTCAGAATTTCAGTATAGTAACGGGTGTACATGAGAGGCATTTAATGAGAGAGAAAGGAGTATCCCATCATTAAAACAATAAGAGGGAAGTATGGGGGAGGTTCTAAGCCATACCTCAGCATTTATAATTGAAATTAAAAGGGCATAACAATATTTAGAAATTCGGACAAAAAAGTGAAAGGAAGAAAAACCATTACTTGGAAGTGTGCTTCCAAAGGATTCAGAGTGGCTTGAGAGAGGATTCATGGGAGCTTGGGGAACCTTGGGATGATTATAGAGAGAGTAGAGCAGAGGTTGGGTGAACTCCGAAGGATTTGAGTGAGGAGGAAGTGGGAGCTTGGGTGAGTTTATATAGGAAAGGTGAGTGAATTATTTATTATTTAGGTTTGGGACCCCTTACATTAAACTATTCCAAACCACAAATAAGCTCATGGTTTTTGCCCATGGTTTTTGGAAAAGGGGAGAGGAAAAAAATATTTTATAAGGTCAAAGTCCGAACTTCTTAAAATAACGGGGTTGCTTATGTGGAGGTGAGTCACACTCCCATTGAAAAAAATTTAAAAAGACAAGATGTTTAATAAGTCTTGAGGGGTCCATTAATGATTTGTAAAATAAGTCAAACAAACCCAAAATCACATTATTTTAATGTTAAAACATATATTGGCCGAATATAAAGCTTATAGTATTTTATTACATCACTATTGGGTCATTATGATGTCATAAAACACATTATATATTTAAATGATATTTAATTTTTACCCAAAAATTTGACTGTCTCAGAAAATTATAAAAAATTCACCGTTGGATAATTTAGACATCCCGATTCCATAAATAACATTTATTTTATCTAAATAATTTTCTAAATATGTTAATTTTTACTTTTAAAATAAAAACTGACATTTATCAAAAATTCACGGGTTTTGACAAAAAATGGCTTTCAAACCTTAATAAAAATTACAATTGCATTCATAAAATTATAATATCATTTATATTTAATAAAAATTAACTTAATAATAATAATAATATTTTATTAAAATATTATTTAATTCAAAAATCCATTAATTCATCAAAATAGATTTCTTAGCTGAATATTAACTAAAAATACTATTTGTGCTTTAAAAAAACTATTTACAAAGTGTCAATAATGACAAGTAGGTATATTAATTATTATATAAAAAAATAATGTACATGAATATAGTACTAGATATTTGTTACATAACCCCTTAAAATAGCTGCATAATACCTAAGGGTAAGGTGTGCGATGATGACAGACTCTTAGGGTGGCTCGGATAACATCGCTCGAGTGGTAATATCTATCAACTTCCACTTTTCCCGTAGACGGTCCCGTTCGAGCTTGACATGATGAAGCTCATCTTGGGCTTGGTCAAGAGCGAAGCCCAAAGATTCCACCTCTTTTTCGAGCTCCGATAAATGGGCTTCGTATGGAGCAATTCTACTGGATGAGGCCATCGCTTCTTTTTTCTGAGTAAATTGGGTTTGTTAAAGCCATATATTTATATTAATCATGTGATCACTGTTCAACGGCTAAAAAAGAAACGGTCAAAATTCTTAACATAAAACCAAAAAATTTGACATTTTATATAAACATTTTACATAAAGAGACATTTAATTAGATCAAGAGGGATTTCCATTAATGAAACTTTGGGTCGTTACAATATTAACCCCTTAAGAAATTTTACCCTCGAAATTTACTTTTCCCACACTAAAACAAATGTGGGTAACTCAGCTTCATCATTTCTTCCAATTCCCAATTCGCTTCTTCAAACTTGTGGTTTCACCACAACACCTTGACGAGCAACATTGTCTTATTTCGTAGAACTTTTTCTCTACGATCTAAGATCTTCACTGGTTTCTCCTCATAAGAAAGATCATCCTCCAACTGTACCACCTCATAAGAGAGTACATGTGAAGGGTATGGTATGTACTTCTTTAAGATGGATACATGAAAGACATCATGTAATTTGGCCATGGTAGGTGGAAGTGCTAGTCGATAGGCCACAACCCCGACACGATCAAGAATCTTGAAGGAGCCGATGTACATTGGACTTAACTTCCCTTTCTTTACAAACCTCATGACCTTCTTCCACAGAGATATGCATAGAAAAACCATGTCTCTAACTATAAACTCAAGGTCTCGTCAACGATTATCTGCATAACTCTTCTGTCGACTCTGGGATGCTTTGATATGCTGCTGAATGGTTTTCATCTTCTCCACCATTTCCTTGACCATTTCTGGTCTAAGCAGCTTACGTTCACCGACCTCATCCCAACATGTCGATGTTCTACAACTTTTCCCATACAGGGCTTCATATTGTGCCATTTGGATGCTCGAGTGGAAACTGTTATTATAAGAGAACTCAACCAGAGAAAGATGTTGATCCCATCCTCCTTTAAAGTCCATTGATCACACTCTCAACATGTCCTCAAGTGTTTGGATAGTCCGCTCGGATTGGCCATTGGTTTGAGGATGATAGGCTGTACTGAAGTTCAGTTCAGTATTCAGAGAATTTTGAAGACTCTTCCAAAATTTAAAGGTGAATCTTGGATCTCGGTCAGACACAATAGATAGTGGTACTCCATGCAGCCTTACCACTTCCCTGATATATATTCGTGCCAGTTGATCCAATGAGAAATCCTCCCGAATAGCAATGAAGTGCGCAATATTTGTATGATGATCCACAACAACCCATATTGCATTGTTTCCTTTGGATGTCCTCAAAAGTCCAGTGAAAAATTCCATGGTGATGTTCTCCCATTTCCATTATGGTATGGGCAATTGTTGTATCATCCCCTTAGACTTCTGCCTCTCTGCATTCACTTGCTGGCACACCAGGCACTTCGATGTATATTCAGAAATATCCTTCTTCGTATTATCCCACCAAAATATTTCTCAGATATCTCGATACATCTTTGTGCTCCCTGGGTGAATAAAGAAATTTGAACTATGTGCATCATCCAAAAGTTCCTTCTTCAGCTCCAGACTTGATGGAACACATAGTATTTTCCCAAATTGCACAATTCCTTCTTCATTAACATTAATGTAACACCACGAGATTTTATGAGATATATTATTTTTAATTTCTTTCATATCTTCTATTGTATTCTACAACAAAGGAGTCTTGCACTACACACAAACCTGACTTGGCTTGCATTACACGCAATCACGACCTTTCTCGATAGCGTGTGTTGTATGCAATGCCAGGTTTTACTAAACAACGATATATTTTTATAATATGAACTATCCGTTATGAATAGTATTAACTAAAATTTGAATGTTATAACATTATTATTCATCCTACACATTTTCTTGAACATCGTGTGAGAAAAAAATAATTTTTTCGAGTAAAATAAGTATTTTTCAAAAAATGCAGTTTTGCCACCTTTTGATGGCGCACCCACTTTAAACCTAGTTTTGACATGTTTATAAGTTCAATTTGAAAAAATAAAATTCTTATTTGGAATCAGAATATAAAATTTTACTTTGGATAAATTTTTGATATTTTTCTGATAACTTTCATATTTTAATGAATAGTAAAAACACACTATATTTTAATTAAAAACAACTTTTTTCATCATAATAATTTATATGAATAAATTATAATATTGAATGGTTTTAAAGTATAAATAGAATATATTTTTACCATTTAATATAATGTCTGTCATTATCATTGATTTTACATTGAATTCGTAGGTTAAATCAATTCAATCTTTTGCAATGTTTTAAACAAAAACCCATTTTATTTCGACAACGGGATTAATTTTAATTTAATTTCTGCAACTTCTGTGTATTGAATTTGGAAAAATGGATTCCATATTTGGAATCAGTGGGTCCAAATTATATTAATAGACTACTTTTTATTTTTGGGCATTATGAATAGTAACTATGGTAAATTTTATTTACCATCGTTAAAGGTAAATCCGGTAATTAAGGGTAAGTATAATATTATAAATTACCCTAACACTTGTCTTAATATAATTGGATGATTATATTTTGCCTAAAATCATACTTGGGTCGAAATTGAATCTAATGTAACCCACTTGTACTTGATTAAGACCTTTACTTTATTTTATTTAAAGGAAAGTGAAATATGTCTCACTCAAACTTTAATAATTAAAGTATTTTTAATATAAGTTTATACAGAATATAAATTCGGTTATAAATACTAATTTGAAAGCTAAAATGTTTTTCTTTATCATGGTAATTTATTTGTAATTTTTAAGAGTTATTTAATTACCTTATTAGCTCATACATTAATGATGGAGAAATTATTTATTTAGTTAAAAATCAATAATATTGTTTTTATTGAAATAGTAATACATATTAAATGGCCCACAAACCTGATAAAAACATATTGGTAATGTATATATACACCATAATCATCCAATTACTGAATATATGACCGTTTTGAGTCTTATAAAAGTGATTATGAGACTTATATTATTTTATTTTAAATGATGTCAAAGTTGTCACCTTCATAATTTAATAAATATAACATTTTAAAATTTGGGTGTGTTAGAAGCTAAATCCGACTAAATGTATTCTTATGAAATATATAAGATTTATATTCATCTTAGTATTTTATTTTTAATTTTTATGCTACAAATAAATATATTTTTTAATTATACAAAAATGTTGTAGTAATTATTTTATTAAGATAAATATCAAATAAATAGTTTTACAAATAGTAAAATAAATATTATATGAACTATTTAATGTGCTCCAATAATTTTCTATATTAATATGACATGTTATAAACCTATTAAATATTTTAGTTCGAATATATCGTCTGTGTGGATTTTATTTAAATTTGAATAAATGAATAGTGTCAAAATTGACACTATTGTTATTTTATAAAAATAACATATTATTAAATTGTTTAAAAATCAAAAAAATATTTTAAAATTATAAATTAAAATTTATATAGTCTAAAATTTTATAAAGTATTCAATTATGGAAAATTAAGAACACATAAGTGATTATTTATAACCATTTAAAATTTATAATTTTATTACCACAAATAAAATTAAATAGATTAAATAAGGATAAATCAAAATAATAAGGTTTAAAATTAGATAAAAACATGTCTAAATTTTATTTTTTGATGATATTACAACCATATATCATCTAATATTCTAATTGAGTCATTTTTGGAGGTTTTTATGTGGGGTTTGAATTTATATTAAACTAATATTTTTGAGGATTCCAAAGGTGCCTCCCTCCTCCCTTATAAAAGGGCACCTCCTCCCTCTCCTCTTTACACAACTTTGAGCCTTAAAGCTAGGCCAAACCCTACCAATTTCCCTTCTCAACTTCACTATAAATATTCTAGAGGTCATGGTCTTCTTCATAGACCAATTTTAGTGCCTTAAAAGGAATTTTCAAAGAGGAGTGTCGAAGAAGAGGTAATATCCGTTACCGATTCTTTCAAATTTATTTCTTCTTATACTTCCTTTTCTTTAGTTGTTTAATTATTAAGTAATAACATCAGTATCAATAATATACTGATATGTTATTATAAATATGAAATATCCCCATTTCACTTTCTATCTATCCTACGGAAAACAAAATCACCGCGCGTGCGTACGTACGGAATACCGTCTCCATGCCGTGGTGTAATCTGTTTTTCCACCACCACCTTAATTGGATGGGTATAATGGTGTAAATAATAACTATATATGATTATTATAACATCATACTGATTCTAATATATTATATCATCCACTACAACTCCATTCAATAAATATGGGAACGATATCATCGCTCGTGCGTACGTACAGATTACCGTCTCCACGATGCGATGAGATTAATTTTCCATGTTAACAATTGAAGAATGATTATAAAGTATATATAATAAGTAATCATGAAATATATGACATAATAATGCTACTGGATTTATGTATATACATATGTATGTCATCTACTTAATTCCATTCAATTCAATAAGGAAACGAAAACAACGTTCATGCGTACGTACGACCTACCGTCTCCATGAACGGTGTATTTCTTCCCATTTATCGATCTGTTATATATATGTATATTCTGTATATATATTATATATAAATCATGTTTTATATTCTGGAATTAAGTAATCATGATCTAAGTAATCATATTAATAATTACAAGACAAAACACGGACGATAAATGAAACGATTTTACCCAAAACGCTGCTTTAACAAAGAATTTACAAAAGAACAAGTAATATAAAGTCGTTAGTGAATCATATTTGATATCATAAATATTATTAATGTTCTGTTACAAGTTAATAATATGTTTAAACCCACTATATAGGAGTCTCAGACACATACATAATAAATTGGACATAATGTAAGGGATGACTTTTCCAATCTCATTTTTATCCGAGATTGTTTATTCTTAAGTATTTACTAGGGTTATATTTATCATCCATGTCCCTATTTTATAAAAATGGTTTCATGTATGTTTAATGTTTTTTACCCATTTTTGACTTTTACTACATGGTATGTATGAAATATTTCAATTACGAGGTACTTTTTGACTTTTCCTGCAAAAGTACGAGAAGAATGTTTTTTAACTTATACAGCATGAACAGATTTTTATGGTTTCATAATGCCTTATTTTCAAGAATATTACTCTACAAGATTTCATGATTATTTTCAAAAAAATCCTTTTATTTTAAAATTTCATGGCATTTTTGTGAAAAGAAAATGATTTTGAATAAGAAAGGATATTTTCCTCAAGAATCTATTTCAAGTGTTTTATCAAAACCATTTTCCATCTAAGATGACATTATTTCATATGTGTTTGTTTCAAGTATAATGTCTCTATGATTTACATGGTTTAACTTTTCTTATTATGAAATGATGTCCATTTATTTTATATGGATTATGTGATGATGGGATGATATTTATGAAACCCATTTTATTCATTGGGTTATTATGAATGATGTATATTTATTTTGTGGCACAAGTAAGAATGATTTCATTATGAGATGGGTGGGACCTTTATCTCATCCAATGCATTGGGTAAAGATTTATATCTCATGAGATAGAAATGGCTGGAATGGTAAGTTAATCTGGTTCAGTGTTACAAGACTAGAACGAGGAGTGAACTCGATTCAGAAAGGGACTTTGTCCACTAAGATGGTCTTGGCAGCAATGCCTTGGCTACTATGGAAATCATAACATGTTCTTAATAGATTCCAAAATTACATGTTTTATTCCCATGCTATTTTATCATGATTGATGTTCCTTTATGATATATTCCTTACGTACTTCCAAGATTTATATCTTTGCTCAAGATTTTGATGTTTAGATTTTATGTTCAAGTTTTTGCATTCAAATGTTTATAGATTGTTTTATGTTCTCTATGCTTACCCTTACTGAGAATTTGATCTCACCCTTTATATGTTTTCTTTTCCCCAGGATTTAAATAAAGGTTTTAGGTAAGAAAACAAAAGGGGAAGATCTTTATGGGAGATGTTGAAGATCTTTCACCACGATTAGAAGATTATTATTTTTTGAGTTTCCAAAGACACTAAACTATTACGGTCCTTGTGTGTCTATTTTTTTTATGTATTAAGTATTCCTCAAAAGTAATGTAATGTCCATGTAAATCAAGATTTAGGTCTCTACAGTTGGTATCAGAGGAAAGGTTTAGTTAACATTTGGAAACTTGGACGCGAATACTTTAGTGAGATACCTAGAGATATTTCTAAGGTATGTCTAGGGATGTCACTAAGGTTAAGTATAAGTATAGGTTATAGTGATAGAATTAGGGTAACAATCTTAGAATTAAACCTAAGATGTTTGATATTGAAGGTACTTCCGCTTTATTATGTTCTTTTTCCTCTCACACTATATTTTTTGGGTTTTAGAAAATGGCTGGAAACAAGAAGATTCACGATAATGAAGGATATGATGGACAATGGAATGATATTCTTCATGAGAAACCAAATGAAATTGTATCTGGAAGTCCACATATAGTTGTTATTCCTAATCATAAATCTCATAATATGATCAATAATCTCAACTTTGGTAAGTTTCCCGACTCATCTAATAAGAGAAATATGGAGTTTCATGATGATCATAGAGGAAAGAAAGTGAAATTTCCCCCATGTAAATCATGTGGGAAGAGGCATCAAGGAGAATGTTTCAAAGGAACTGGAAGATGCTTTGGGTGTGGAAAAGAAGGACACAAAGTCAGTAAGTGCAGAGGAAAAGGTTCAGTTAACACCATGGACAAGGATAATGTTATTTCTACGACATCAATAATGGTTAAATGTTTAAATGTGGGATGTACGAGCATTATGAAAACCAATGCCCTAAGGGAAAATCTCATGAATAGAATCAGCATGGTCGTATGGGTAGTATTTATATTGATGATGATGAAGAGACCACAAATTATATATGAGATGAAAGATGTGTTGAGGAATAAAATGATGAAGCTCGGTCAATTGTTTAAGAAGGTGGTGGAATGATTTATGTTTATCAAGAATTATGTTGTATAGGTAATGGTACTATGGAATAAAGACACATCTAAGGATTGTTACACTATTGTTTTTCCTAAAGTATTTGAAAGTATATGTTGAATGGTACCGGTAACCATGAAATTTTATTCAGATATTTTTGGAAAGTAGATGATATGCACATAATTAAGGGATAAGGAGATAATGAGATGTTTGATAGTATTAATGAGCTCATGACTGATATAAGGGCATTGTGATATCATGGTTTGTGTATATAGAAATTTTGGGATTTTGGTATGTGGAAAGCGTTAACTTTTTACAGCATTCATGTTTTCACTAAGGTTCAATGGGTATTCATTTTTCAATAGAATACATGATTAAGGTATTCACATGTTTGGAATGTGACCAACAAGATATATCGTAAGATATATGGGGAATAAATGATGGTATTCACATGCTTGGTTGATGACATTTCTAGTAATCGTCTTCTTTATACTATAAGATTGGACACAAGTATTTTGGATAAGCTTAAAGATAGGAATGGAATAAGTTAGACATCAGATAATATTGTTTAAGGCTAGAACTTTTTTTTGATATTATTGTAGGAATGTTATAATAATTTAGTTTTAGAAAAAGGACAACCTCCAGGACGGGCGACATACCGTCGTGTCGGACAAGGCTTTGGGAATCGAACCCACAACCGAAGTGCGACAGGCCTTTATCGCCTACCACTGGCCTACAGGAAGTCCTTGGTTAGTAGAAACTAGTTTTATTATATTAAGTGGTATGATATATGAATTATTAGTCCATTTTAGGAACCATATATGATTAATCTCACCACAGATCGACTTATGTATATTTGATAAATTTTTCTAACCTTTTGTTTGAGACATATGGAATGAATTGTCATTCTATCACATGATATTCTAACACTTAAAGGAATACAAATTCAACTTCATTTCTTTAATATATGAAGTGGCAATTGTTCAAGACATGAATAACAATGAGATTGTACCAAAATCAAGTAATAATTTCCTTTAATTCAAAAATTCTTCAAAATTTGGGAATTGATCTTGAAAACCAATTTTTTTTGTCCTAGTGCTCTTATATCTGATGAATCAGATGGTACCTTAGATCATCACAAATTTATGGCTTTGTGATTGATGGCCTTTTCATAGCCATGTTCTCTACCACTCTCCATCAGAACTTGATGGTTAGATTTCTCTTTCAAATCCATATTTTCACCAATGTTCTCCTATGTAGAAACCCAGTGATTAGTTAATTTGGGTAACCATTACATTTCATACTTTAGTTTTTAAAAATAAGTTTTTGTATTCCTTTTTATGATGTGGGTTTCTATGAAAGAAATTTTCAAGTAGAAAACCATTTATAACCCCGACGAATTTCGAGGGCGAAATTCATTTTAAGGGGGGTGGAATGTAACAACACGGGATTTTATGAAATATATTCTTTTTAATTTCTTTCATATCTTCTATTTTACGCTACAACAAAGGAGTCTTGCACTACACGCAACCCTGACTTGGCTTGCATTACACGCAATCACGACCTTTCTCGATAGCGTGTGTTGTACGCAATACCGAGTTTCACTAAACAATGATATATTGTTATAATATGAACTAGCTGTTATGAATAGTATTAACTAAAATTTGAATGTTATAACATTATTATTCATCCTACACATTTTAGAGAACATCGTGTGAGAACAAAATAATTTTTTCGAGTAAAATAAGTATTTTTCAAAAAATGCAGATTTGCTGCCTTTTGATGGCGCACCCGCTTTAAATCTAGTTTTGACATGTTTATAAGTTAAATTTGAAAAAAATAAAATTCTTATATGGAATCAGGATATAAAAATTTACTTTGGATAATTTTTTTACATTTTTCTGATAACTTTCATATTTTAATGAATAGTAAAAACACGCTATATTTTAATTAAAAACAACTTTTTTCATCGTAATAATTTATATGGATAAATTATAATATTGAATGGTTTTAAAGTATAAATAGAATATATTTTTAACATTTAATATAATTTATTTTATTATCATTTATTTTACATTGAATTCGTAGGTTAAATCAATTCAATCTTTTGTAATGTTTTAAACAAAAACCCGTTTTCTTTCGACAACAGGATTAATTTTAATTAAATTTCTGAAAATTTTGTGTATTGAATTTGGAAAAATGGATTCCATATTTGGAATCAGTGGGTCCAAATTATATTAATAGACTAATTTTTATTTTTGGGCATTATGAATAGTAACTATGGTAAATTTTATTTACCATCGTTAAAGGTAAATCAGGTAATTAAGGGTAATTATAATATTATAAATTACCCTAACACTTGTATTAATATAATTGGATAATTATATTTTTCCTTAAATCATACTTGGGTCGAAATTGAATATAATGTAACTCACTTGTATTTGATTAAGACCTTTAGTTTATTTTATTTAAAGGAAAGTGAAATATGTCTCACTCAAAATTTAATAATTAAAGTATTTTTAATATAAGGTTATAAAGAATATAAATTAGGTTATAAATACTCATTTGAAAGCTAAATTTTTTTTCTTTATCATGGTAATTTATTTTTAAATTTTAAGAGTTATTTAATTACCTTATTAGCTTATACATTAATGATGCAGAAATTATTTATTTAGTAAAAAATCAATAATATTGTTTTTATTGAAATAATAACACATATTAAATGTCCCAAAAACCTGATCAAAACATATTTCTAATTTATATATATACCATAATCATCCAATTACCGAATATATGACCGTTTGGAGTTTTATAAAAGTGATTATGACACTTATATTATTTTATTTTAAATGATGCCAAAGTTGTCACCTTCATAATTTAATAAATATAACATTTTAAAATTTGGGTGTTTTAGAAGATAAATCCAACTAAATGTATTCTTATGAAGGATGTAAGGTTTATATTAATCTTATTATTTTATTTTTAATTTTTATGCTACAAATATATATATTTTATAATTATAAAAAAATGTTGTATTAATTATTTTATTAAGATAAATATCAAATAAATGGTTTTACAAATAGTAAAATAAATATTATATGAACTATTTAATGTGATCCACTAATTTTATAGGTTACTATGACATGTTAGGAACCTATTAAATATTTTATTTCGCATATATCCTCTGTTTGGATTTTATTTCAATTCAAATAAATGAATAGTGTCAAAATTGACACAATTGTTATTTTATAAAAATAACATATTATTAAATTGTTTAAAAATCAAAAAAATCTTTAAAAAATAAAAATAAAAATTTATATAGTCTAAAATGTTATAAAGTATAAAATTATGGAAAATTATCAACACATAAGTGATAATTAATAACCATTTAATATTTAGAATTTTATTACCAAAAATAAAATTAAATAGATTAAATAAGGATAAATCAAAATAATAAGGTTTAAAATTAGATCAAAACATGTCTACATTTTATTTGTTGATGATATTACAACCCTATCTCATATAATCTTAGAATTGAGTCATTTTTGGAGGTTATTATGTGGGGTTTGAATTTATATTAAACTAATATTTTTGAGGATTCCAAAGGTGACCCTCTCCTCCCTTATAAAAGGGAACCTCCTCCCTCTTCTCTTTACACAAATTTGAGCCTTCAAGATCGGCCAAACCCTGCCCATTTACCTTCTAAACTTCCCTATAAATATTCTATAGGTCCTTGTATTCTTCAAAGACCAATTTTAGTTCCCTAAGAGGAGGGTTCAAAGAGGCGTGTCGAAGAAGAGGTAATATCCGTTACCGATTATTTCAAATTTATTTCTTCTTCTACTTCCTCTTATTTAGTTGTTTCAGTATGAAGTAATAACATCAGTATAAATAATATAATTATATGTTATTATAAATATGAAACAACCCCATTTCACCTTCTATCCATCCTATGGAAAATGAAATCACCGTGCGTACGTATGTACGGAATACCGTCTCCACGCCGTGGTGTAATCTGTTTTTCCACCACCAACTTACTTGGATGGGTATAATGGTGTAAAGAATAACTATATATGATTATTATAACATAATACTGATTCTAAGATATTATATCATCCACTCCAATTCCATTCAATAAATATGGGAACAATATCATCACTCATGCGTACGTACGGATTACCGTCTCCACGATGCGATGAGATTCATTTTCCATGTTAACAATTCAAGAATGATTATAAAGTATATATAATAAGTAATCATGAAATATATGACAAAATAATTCTACTAGATTTATGTATATATATATGTTTGTCATCTACTTAATTCCATTCAATTCAATAAGGAAACGAAAACAGCGTTCATGCGTATGTACGGCCTACCGTCTCCATGAATGGTGTATTTATTTCCATTTATCGATCTATTATATATATGTATATTATGAATATATATTATATATAAATAATATTTTATATTCTGGAATTAAGTAATCATTATCTAAGTAATCATATCAATAATTACAAGGCAAAACACATACGATAAATGAAACGATTTTACCCAAAACGCAGCTTTAACAAAAAATTTACAAAAGAACGGGTAATATAAAGTCGTAAGTGCATCATATATAATATCATAAATATTATTATGGTTCTGTTAAAAGTTAATAATATTTTTAAACCCACTATACAGGAGTCTCAGACATATACAAAAGAAATTGGACATAAGGTAAGGGACAACGTTTCCAATCTCGTTTTTATCCGAGATTGTTTATTCTTAAGTATTTACCGGGGTTATATTTATCATCCATGTCCCTATTTTCTGAAAATGGTTTCATGTATGTTTAAAGTCCTTTTTACCCATTTTTAACTTTTACTACATGGTATGTATGAAATCTTTTATTTACGAGGTACTTTTTGACTTTTCCGGCAAAAGTAAGAGAAGAACGTTTTTTTTAACTTATATGTCACGAACTGATTTTTACGGTTTCATAACACATTATTTTCAAGAAGATTACTCTACAAGATTTCATGATTATTTTCAACAAAATCCTTTTCTTTTAAAATTGAATGTCATTTTGTGAAAAGAAAATGATTTTGAATAAGAAAGGATATTTTCCTCAAGAATTTATTTCAAGTGTTTTATCAAAACCATTTTCCATCTAAGATGACATTATTTCATATGTGTATGTTTCAAGTATAATGTCTATATGATTTACATGGTTTCACTTTTATTATTATGAAATGATATCCATTTCTTTTATATGTATTATGTGATGATGGGATGATGTTTATGAAACCCATTTTATTCATTGGGTTATTATGAATGATGTATGTTTATTTTGTGGCATAAGTAAGAATGATTTCATTATGAGATGGGTGATACCTATATCTCCCTCCAATGCATTGGGTAAAGATTTATATCTAATGAGATAAACATGGTTGGAACAGTAAGTTAATCCGGTTCAGTGTTATATGAATGGAACGAGGAGTGAACTCGATTCAGAAAGGGACTTTGTCCACTAAGATGGTCTTGGCAGCAATGCCTTGGCTACTATGGAAATCATAACATGTTCTTAATGGATGCCACAATTAAATGTTTTATTCCCATGATATTTTATCATGATTGATGTTCCTTTATGATATATGACTTACATACTTCCAACATTTATGTCTTTACTCAAGATTTTGATGTTTAGATTTCATGTTCAAGTTTTTTGCATTCAAATGTTTATGGATTGTTTTATGTTCTCTATGCTTACCATTACTGAGCATTTGAGCTCACCCTTTATATTTTTTCTTTTTCCCAGGATTTAAAGAAAGGTTTTAGGTAAGAAAACAAAAGGGGAAGATCTTTATGGGAGATGTTGAAGATCTTTCACCACGATTAGAAGATTATTTTTTCTGAGTTTCCAAAGACACTAAACTATTACGTTCCTTGTGTGTCTGTTTTTGTTATGTATTAAGTATTCCGCAAAAGTAATGTAATGTCCATGTACATCAAGATTTGGGTCTCTACAATTAAACTCATAGGATTTCCCTTTTTCAATAGCTTCCACTTTTTTCTGAATTCCCACATCATCCTTTTGAGCATCCTTTAACCTTTCCAAAAGAGACGGTTGAGCAATAATTTGTGAAAAGATTGATGATGTTCCCATATTTATGATTCTCACGTCCATCTTCATCATGTCTAATAATATTGGATCCTTCTCAATTATCATCATTGATATAATCGCTGATTCCTTTCTACTTAGGGCATCTCCCGCCTTGTTTGCTTTCACAGGGTGGTAATGTATTGAACAATCATAATCCTTGATGAGCTCTATCCATATTCTCTGGTGCATATTAAGCTCTTTTTGTGTGAATATATATTTAAGACTCCTGTGGTTAGTATATATCTCACATTTCTCCCCATAGAGATAATTCCACCAGATTTTCAAGGAAAATATTACCGCCATCAACTCCAGATCATGCGTTGGATAGTTTTGCTCATGGATTTTCAACTACCTTGAGGCATAGGATATCACTTTATCATTCTGTATCAGCACACAACCTAAACCCTTCTTCGAAGCATCACTGAATACCACAAAAATTTCCCCACTTGTGGGTAAAGTGAGTACGGGCATAGTGATAATCCTCCCTTTCAACTCCTTGAATCTTTCTTTGTATTCATCACTCCAAGAAAACTTTACTCCCTTTCGAGTTATCTTGGTAAGAGGGTTGGAAAATCGTGAGAAATTTCTCACAAATCGTCGATAATATCCAGCTAACCCCAAGAAGCTACAAATATCCATTATCGATGTTGGCCTCGGCCATCCCTCAATTGCATCTGTTTTGGAGGGATCCATAGATATCCCATTTCTTGTGATGATATGGCCTAGGAATGAGACTTCCTTCAACCAAAACTCACACTTTCTATACTTTTCATAGAGCTTCTCCTTGTGTAAAGTCTCCAGTACAGTTCTTAAATGCTCCTCATGATCCTCCTTGGTTTTGGTGTATATTAGAATATCATCTATAAAGACTACCACAAATTTGTCTAGGTAATCTCTAAAGACTCTATTCATCAAGTCCATGAATATTTCTGGAGCATTGGTGAGTTAGAAAGGCATTACTATGAATTTATAGTGCCCGTATCTTGTACGAAAAGCAGTCTTGGGGACATCTTCCTTCTTCACCCTTACTTGATAATATCCCGACTGAAAATCTACCTTGGAGAAGTATTGTTCTCCACACAGCTGATCGAACAAGTCATCGATATGTGGAAGAGGATACTTGTTCTTTATCGTGATTTTTTTAAGTTCACGATAATCGATGCAAAGCTGTATTGACCCATCATTCTTCTTGACAAAGAGGACTAGTGCACCCCATGGTGAAGCACTTGGGAGTATAAAACCTTTATCCAGATTCTCCTATAGTTTTTTCTTCAGCTCTTCAAGATCAATGACAACCATTCTATATTGAGTCTTGGATATTGGTAGTGACCCAGGTATAAGTTCAATTAATAATTCAACATCTCTTCTAGGAGGAAGACCAGACAGTTCCTCGGGAAACACTTCAGTGAATTCCCTCACAATAGGCATTTCTTCAAGGATGGTTTCTTCCTTGGACTCAATCATCTGAGCCAGATACGCGTGCTTATAGGGCAGTAATATCCATGCTTGAGATGATGGAGCTAAATGAGATTCATCTTCCTCCTTACACTTGTAAAGAATCGGGGGTCGATTCTCCATATGGAGTGTGATTTCTCTCTCCCGACAATTAATGTTGGATATATATAAGGAAATCAAATCCATGACAAGAATTGCATCAAATTGCACTATAGGGAGTATGATGAGTTTCGCTGGGAAATTAAATCCACAGATTATGATAGGGGAGGAGTTATATTCATGGGATGCAATGATTTCACCATTTTCCATACTCACCGACATCTTCACTTCCATGATTTGTGGTGGTGTTGGGATTGTTCTACTAAACTTTCAAGATATAAAATAATGAATAGAACCTGAATCAAAAAGTACGTTCGCTATTCTTGAATGAATAACTAGAGTACCTATCACCAATTCGTTTTCGGGGTTCACTTCAGCAGAGGTGATGGTAAAAGCTCTTCCTTGCTGCCTTGTAGGTTGTTGGTTGCCTCCGAAAACCTTTGGATTAGGGCATTGATTTGCAAGATTCCCCAGTTATTTGTAGTTGCAGCAATGAACAATGCGTTGTGGTTCGAACGGAGCGTTCCTCTCCTCAATCGCAGCCGCAGGTCTTTCTAGCCGATAGTTAATAGCTAGGTGCCCTTATCTTCCACACCTAAATAATTTCCTGGTCCCCTTGAGGCAATTTCCATGGTGATTCTTTCCGCACTTTCTGCAAGTGGGGTGCTGGATCTTATTAGCACCGTTGTATTTATCCATCAGACTGCCAACATTTAAGTCCACCTTACGCTTCTTGTCCCCATGATACCCCTAGGATTCCCTAATCTCCATTTCGACCTTGAGGTCACATCAGACAATTTCCTCACAGCTGTCAAAGTCACGGATCACTAATGCTTTCCGTAGGCTAGGCTTTATCCCACCAAAGAAGTGGCCAACCTTGCATTCGGGGGTAATGACAAAGACAGAAGCGTATCGTACAATCCTTGTGAAGTTTTCCTCGTACACTCCAACAAATTCTTCTTCCTTTTTTCTTGAGGGAAAAGAAGTCCCTTTCCATCTTAAGCCGGAGGGTGCGCGGAAAATATTCATCGAAAAACATCTTCCGGAAATCCTTCCATTCCAACACCTTGATCTCCTCCTCAGGCTTCATATTTTTGATCAACGTCCACCATTGATCAGCTTCACCCTCCATACGATAAGCTGCCCGGAGAACCTTCTCTTGTTCAGAATATTGAAGGATGGAGAAGATCTTTTCAATGGAGTTGATCCATTGTTCATCGATCGCGGGATCATATGATCCACTAAAAGTAGGAGGCCATTGTCTCATGAAGCTCTAGATAGAGACTTATTCCTTCTTAGGGGGGTTTGGATGTTCCTCTTGACCCGTGTTTCTATTAAAATCTTGAGTTAGCTGAGAGATAAGCGTGACAAAGTTTTCCATTCCCTCTCCCATTGGATTGGGCATCTCATTAGTACAATCATCACACTGATCTTCACATCAGTTATTAGCCTGAGTCCTCCTATTACTGGCCATTGGCTGGAATAAAAAGAAATTTTAGGGGGTAACACATAAAGGGTAACCCAGAGAAAAAATTTAATGACTTATAAATAAACTTTTAATTCCATAACTCATGAGTCTATAGGCTTCAATCTAGGCTTTTTAGGATCTACTTTCTAACATATATTCTTAGGGGAATTTTTTTTATTACCTTAATAAGGGTTCATACTAAGCTTGTGAATTTATCAAAACATATCCCCCAGGAGTGTCGTAACCAAGAGTGCAGCAAGGCCCGTTGTCGTGCACCATTTCCCGTTCGAGTCTAGCTCAAAGCGGTGTTTTTGGGTTTTACCCCTAGGATACATCTGTTCTAGAGCAGCCTCTACCTTCCCATACCCAGACAGAGATGTATTTGTTTGATAAACCACTTACTCAGTACTTACCAAAACATAGGGATGTTTTTATTATACTTAGTCTTGTCTCTAAGGATTTACAAGGGTTTCCTAATCCTAATCCCCAAAATAACTAAACCTATCCTCTCATACCAACTATGACAACCCTGCTTTTATTACAAACTTAAACATGATTTATTACATAAACTATTCACTTGATACCACATGGATGATCGAGAGGTCTAGTGTATTTGGGGATTAGGATCATTACATAATAACTTAAAATATAAAATACAACATCTTTATTGAAAACTTCCTTTACATGACCACTACATTCCCTCGTACTTATCATTGAATGAGATAACCTGAGGACATGCATAAAAAAGGGGTGAGCTATAAATCCCAGTAAGGGAATAAACATGGAATACATGAGGAGTACAATACATGTTAGACAATAGGCATATCAATATATCATAAGAGAAACATGAACATAAAGGCATGATAAAACATGATAATCATAACATGGAAATGTGGCAACAATACTTAACATGGAATTAGCATGAGCCAAGGCTCATTGCACATTGAGCATGAGTAAATACTCATTTCACATGAAGCACGAGTAAAAACTCATTGCACTTGAATTAGAATGATTCAAAACTCATTGCACATGATGTATCATGATACTATACTTTATCCAATGCATTGGAGCTCTATAAGGGTGCACCCTTCTTAAACATTTCATTTCATGCATAAGTGTACCACATGAATCATAAAACATGGATTCATAAAACATAATCATTTATTCCACAACAAAGGATTGTGAAATTAATCTTTATAATCAATAAGTAAATGTGAATGAAGGTGAATACCCTTGATGGAGAAATGGGCATGGTATTCACTACACAATGACATTGGTTTAAAAGATCGATGCATTTCGGCAGCGTAACAGCGTGATATAAGAATTCATAAAAATGGTTGATGAGAGAGAAATGAGTGTCTCATCATATCTACATGAAATGGAAAGTAAGGTGGGTCATATAGATACATTTCCCAACAATTGTAATTGAATTTAGATTCATGATACAAAAGTATTTCTTGAATGTAAATGAGGAGAGAGAAGTTCCTTTCAGAATTTCAGCATAGTAACAGGTGTACATGGGAGGAATTTAATGAGAGAGAAAGGGGTATCCAATCATTCAAGAAATAAGAGGGAAGTATGGGGGAGGTGGAAAACCATACCCCAATATTTATAATTTAAATTATAAGGGCATAAAAATATTAAAAAAATTGGACAAAACAATGAAAGGAAGAAAAACCCTTACTTGGAAGTGTGCTTCCAAAGGCTTGAGAGAGGCTTGAGAGAGGCTTCTTAGGAGCTTGGGGCACCTTGAGAGGATTATAGAGATATTAGGGATGAGGTTGGACAAACTCCAAAGGCTTTGAGTGAGGAGGAAGTGGGATCTTGCGTGGGTTTATATAGGAAAGGTGAGTGAATTCTTTATTATTTAGGTTTGGGACCCCTTACATTAAACTAATCCAAACCACAAATCAGATCATGGTTTTTTCCCATGGTTTTTGGAAAAGGGGATAGGAAAAAAATATTTTATAAGGTCAAAGTCCAAACTTTTTAAAATAATAGGGTTGCTTATGTGGAGGTGAGTCACACTCCCATGGAAAATAATTTAAAAAGACAAGATGTTTAATAAGTCTTGAGGGGTCCATTAATGCTTTGTAAAATAAGTAAAAAAAAACCCAAAATCACATTATTTTAATGGTAAAACATATATTGGCCGAAAATAAAGATTATAGTATTTTATTACATCACTATTGGGTCATTATGATGTCATAAAACACATTATATATTTAAACAGTATTTAATTTTTACCCAAAAATTTGTCTGTCTTAGAAAATTATGAAAAATTCACCATTGGATAATTTCCACATCCTGATTCTAGGAATAAAATTTATTTTATCTAAATAATTTTTTAAATATGTTATTTTTCACTTTTAAAATAAAAACTGACATTTATCGAAAATTCACGGGTTTTGACAAAAATGGCTTTCAAACCTTAATAAAAATTAAAATTGCATTCATAAAATTATAAGATCATTTATATTTAATAAAAATTAACTTAATAATAATAATATTTTATTAAAATATTACTTAATTCAAAAATCCATTAATTCATCAAAATAGATTTCTTAGCTGAATATTAACTAAAAATACTATTTGTACTTTAAAAAAAACTATTTACAAAGTGTCAATAATGAAAAGAAGGTATATTCATTATTATATACAAAAATAATGTATATGAACATAGTACTAGCGATTTGTTACATAACCTCTTAAAACAGCCACATAAGACCTAAGGGTAAGGTGTGCGATGGTGACAGACTCTTGGGGTGGCTTGGATAACATCACTCGAGTGGTAATCTCTATCAACTTCCACTTTTCCCGTAGATGGTCCCGTTCAAGATTGACATGATGAAGCTCAGCTTGGTCTTGGTCAAGAGTGAAGCCCAAAGATTCCACCTCTTTTCCGAGATCCGACAAATGGGCTTCATATGGAGCAATTCTACTGGATGAGGCCATCGCTTCCTTTGTCTGAGTAAATTGGGTTTGTTAAATCCATATATTTATACTAATAATGTGATCACTAATCAATAGCTAAAAAAATAAACGGTCACAATTCTTAACATAAAACCAAAGAATTTGACATTTTATAAAAACATTTTATATCACAACGCCAAAAACTGGCAAGGGAAACACTACCCCTTTATCAGCGCTTCTTTTAGTAGCGCTAATAAAGGGGGGATTTATCAGCGCTTTTCCCGAGCCCTGATAAATGTTGAGTTTCAAAAAAAAATATTTTTTCATGAAAAATAATATTTTTTTATACAAGTATATTTATATTGATATAAATACAATATATATTTTTTTAAATATGTTATAGATACATATAAATAGACTATTACATTTAATATATAAGAAATTTAGTGAAAATGGCTTCAAAATATTTTTAAAAAATATTATTAATCAATAATTTTCTAATTATTATCGATTAAAAATCATTTAATTACAATTTGAGGACACAAAAAATCAAAACAATTAATAAAAGATCTAAAATAAGTTGAAAATGTAACTCAAACTTCAAACGACCATAACTTTTGATCCGGGTGTCCGTTTGAGCTCTAAAACATATCAAATCGAAGCCTTCAATGAGATCTACGCGTTAGTGACTCAGGAAAAGCCTCTGTCACATTTTTTGAGCCCCCAAAAGGCCCAAAAGTCCTCCAAAACTGAGTTTTTAGTCAGGATACCCCGATTTTTTAACATTCAAACAAGTATAACTTTTGATCCGGATGTCCGTTAGGCCAGTACCACATATCATATCAATGATTGTTTCATTTTCTTCTATTTGACTGGTTGTGGCATTGAAACAAAATTATATATTATAAGTTATGGTCATTTTAACATTTTATGGATTTTCAAATACACATATATATGTATTTATTCGTAAATATATATGTGTCTGTGTGTGTGTGGGCGTCTATGTGTGTGTTTGTGTGTTGTATATATGTATATATGTATTTATTTATTTAATTACTTATAAACACACATCAAAAACATATTTTTTTTTCATAAATGCATTTAAAACTAATCTTATATGTACATTATATGGCTTTTCAAATACACATATATATGTATTTATTCGTAAATATAAATGTGTTTGTGTGTGTGTGTGTGTCTCTGTGTGTGTCTGTGTGTTGTATATATATATGTATGCGTGTTTTATATATCTATGTATGTATGCATGTATTTATTTATTTACAAACACACAGAAAAAACATATTTTTCCTTAAATGTATTTAAAACTAATCTTATATGTATATATTAATATACAAATAAATATACGTATAAAAAATTATAACTAGAAATATATATATTAATATATTAATATACGAATTAATATATATATATACTAATATATTAATAAATATATTTATATTAATATGAATCTATATCAATATATGAATCAATATATGAATAAATATAACTATATATATATAGATATATCACTAAATAGATAACAAAATGAAATGACATAATGGTAAAGGTGCATCAACGAAAGGGGGGAGGTCCCCGGTTCGAGTTCGGGTGGAAGCAAAGGGGGTGCGCGCATATGAGGATTCGTGGGAAGGGCAGTGCGCGGGAGACCTCCTAGCGCTGATAAAGGGGGTGCGAAGCACTGATAAAAGCACTCCCCCCGTATTATATTTAATTTGTTTTATTTTTTTTTAATTTTTTGACCTTTATCAGTGCTTTTTTAAAAGCGCTGATAAAGGCCCCTTTTATCAGCGCTAAAAAAAATCACTGATAAAGGGGTCTTTTATCCGCGCTTTTTTAGCGCTGATAAAGGGGCATTTATCAGCGCTTTTCAGAGCACTGATAAAAGGGACCCCCTTATATTAGCGCTGAGCTTTACAACGCTTTTTTAGCACTGTTAAAGCCCTTTTTTAGCACTGATATAGGCCATTTTTGTAGTAGTGTATAAAGAAACATTTAATTAGATCAAGAGGAATTTCCATTAATGAAACTTTGGGTCATTACACTCTACTACCTGTAAACATATGACATCATGGTTTTTGTTAGTACATCAAAGTATGTGATTCATGATAAGAATTAATAATAATACTAAAGTCAAAGGACCATTATACACAATCGTAGATAGAAATATCCAATCACACATTGAACATATGGAATTCCTATAGGCATGTCTCTTCTTATAGTCTCAATACTTGGATATTAACATGTCATAACTTCATGAGAATAAGTCTCATATACTTATGATTACTTTCACCTGATAGTTCTATTTATCCCATCATTGTATGTTATCTGACTGTAGAACTATATTTAAGAATATTGTTATGAAATTTCAAGGTTCTCATCATAGTGGGAACCTGTTATGACCTTATCAATGCAATATATACTCTAGGATATTATTACATTAAAGTCATCTATAATAATAAAAAATATATAAAAATATGTTTTATTAATATTCAAATCATTGAATATACATGTAATACAAAGTGAAAAAATTGGTTATAAAACGCCAAATCCAAAATCTATATGTTATTTCTCTCTTAATACTTAATTATTTTCTTCTCCTCAAGTTATTTCCATGGTTTTCAAGTATTATTTCTATTCCTTCACTCTTTGGTACCTAAGAAACCAATTTTTTTTAATAAAATCTGTCCTTATTTCTCTTTTTTGGTTAGAAATATTTTTCCTCAATATCCATTTTCTTAAAATTATTTCATATAAGTTCTTATCTACTTTCAAATAACTAATAAAGGTATTTTTCTACTACCTTTTACCTTATTTATCAACCTTTTAAAGGAATATTCTTATCATTTTTTGAATGGTTCATTTTTTTACTTTATTTTAAAAAGTGTGAAAAATTATCTTTTTTAACGTTTGTAGCATGAAGGGATTTTCTTTTCATCATGTCATTTCTGCATTATGAATCTTACTTTATAATATTCCTTGATTTTTCAAATAAAATACCATTCCCATTATTCTATTAATTTTTAGTTTTTTAAATTTACCAAAAGAAAAGGTCATTTTCAATTAGTTTTACAAGAATATTTCTAATGATTTTATAAAATTATTTTTCATATATTTCAATATCCTTCAATGAATATTATGATTCCCTGAGGATATTCTCTAATGATACCATCCACTTTATTTCTATGGTTGGATTATAGTGATAATTTTATAAGGATGTTTTTATGAAATTTTTTTCTTTAATTAAGAAATGATGAAATGATGAATTTTTTTGTGATCTTATAGAACACATATGTATTATTTTCATTATGTGATGGGTGGATTTGAAATTATATATTCCTCTAATGTAGTGGGTAAATTTTGATATCTCATGAGATAATATAAAAGGTATTGGGGAGTAAATCCAATCTATTATGAGACTCTATCCACTATGTTCATGGGAATAGAAAGTAAACCCAATCCACTATAGGAATTTGTCCACTATGTTATGATGGACTTGGTGGTTAGACCTAAATAATGAAATGATTTTATATACTTATATGTATTACAAAAACTTACGTATTATTATTATGAAATGATCTCATTACTCATGATTTATTCTTGATGATTTTCCACTTTTATGACTCATGTATTTTTTTTGACGACAAAGACTTGTTTCATGACTCGTAGTTTATGGTCCATGACTTATTGGGTATGTTTTTATAAGTTATGATGTTGTTATCATACCCTTATGATTATCTTATACTCACTTATTATCTTAAAATTTTATCTTCCATGTTTACCCTTACTAATAATATGATCTCACCCTTTCTTGTGTTTCAATTTCCCTATGTTATGAAGAAAGGTATTAAGTATGATAATTCTAAATGGGTTCCATGTATGAATAATATTGTGGGAGATATTGATGATTGTTCATAAATAAGTTTATTATGTATATAGTCTCCAAAGTCACTAAACCTTTATACTTATTAGGTGCGTGTTATTGTGATATATATTGAATATTTATTTAATAAGATGAAATATTTATGTAAGTGATTCTTAGGTCACATCAGTTGGTATCAAATCAGAGCTTAGTTATTTTTAGAGATTATGTTATGAGGAATAAGAGTATAGAATCTATGAAAACATATGATAAACCAAAGTGATATATGATGAACCTAAAATGTCATAGGTTTATAAGAATGGGTCATAATTTTGGATATCTTTGGAATATTTTTATTATTTTATGATTGCTTACTCTGATTATTGACACTTGATACACACACTAAAATTTTTTGTTTTAGTAAATGGTTGGAACCGGAAAGAATTATATTAACAAAGAATATGATGACCAATTAAATGATAATCCTCAAGAGAAATTATATATAATTGTATATGGAATGAAAAATATTGTGGCTATAATCACCCAACTACCTTAAGATATGATTGATAACATGAATCATGCTAAACATACAAATGAACAAAGTAAGGAATAACTCACCATAGATTATTTTATGAAAAAATGACCACCTTCATTCTACTATTTATCTGATCCACTTATTTCCAAGAAATGGATCAATGATATAGAAAATATATTTTCCATTATCTAGTACTCGAACCATGAGTAAGTTATTTTGGGTGTGTATCTTTTGGAAGGTGAAGATGATCAATATTAAAATCTTATCAAGAATATGAAGCAAGAGGAAGAAATTAACTCTATGAATTGGGAAGAGTTTAATAAGGTATTTTTCAATAAGTATTTTCCTTGAAATATTTACACTAAAACAGAGAGAGTTCTTGGAACTAAAGAATAAGGATGATAAATCCATTAGTATATATGAGGAAAATTTCACCAGAATTTCAAGGTACACTTCTGGTTTTATCATCAACCCTAAAAGTGAAATTGATTGATTCTTTAGTGGGTTAAGACCAAGTATTATAAAATAATTATCTATAATAGACTTTTATAGATATGAATAAATCATTCAACGTGATATCAAGGTAGAAATGGAGTGTGGAAACTCTCATTAATCTAATATTTTTAGGGAAAATAAGAGAAAAATGGATTTTTAAGGTGATTAAAATAATAAAACCCATGAAGAAACAAAATTAATCTTGATTTATATTGAAAATATGGAATGAATCAGGGAGAAAATTTCCTTATTGGGCTAGGTGAATGCTTAAAATGGGGAAATGTTATTTAGAAAATTAATGTTCAATAAACATGAAGTGGATGATAAACAATGAAAATAGAGATCAACCTAATGCACCAATGACACTCCAACACCAAAATATCAAGGAGTATATAAATTACACTAATCAGTGCATGAATCCAAGGGTTAATGATGACAATCAGCACTAAAAAACTCATAATACAAAGGATAAAGGCAAGTACTATGCGATCAAAACTACCAAAGTGGGTCATGTGAACAAAGTGTTGAAAGGTATAATTATCATGCACTCTAGAACTACAAATGTATTATTTGATTAAGGTTATACCTACTCTTTTATATCTGAAGAATTTTTTATGAGCATCATATAACCACCTCAACAGTTAGATATTGAATTATCAATGAGAAATATAAATGGTATGATGATTTCATATCAAGTCCAAAGATACTCTCCGATAGAAGTTTTTAGGAATATAATTCCAAAAAATATTGTTATTCTTCCTATAGTTGAATTTGAGGTAATTTTGGGCATGTATTAGCTCTCTCTCTCTCTCTCTATATATATATACCCCATATATCAATCACCAAGTAAGTTAAGCCACATTTGATATTTTGAATCAAACTATTATCATATTTTTGTGTGAGTATGAACATATACTTTTATGGGAAATTAATTCCATTATATAGATCATACTACCTATTCATGAGGGATATTTATCTCAAATGGTTGGGGAGAAACTCAAAATTTAAGTAATTCATATTGTTCGGGAATATCTCAATGTATTTCTAGAAGAGTTTTCTAGTCTCCATCTAAATTGTGAATTTGAGTTTTTAATAGAACTCACACCTGGTGTTTTTCATATTTCAAATACTCTATATAATAGAATAAATTTAGTTCCATGAATTGAAGATACAAATCAAAGAGAATATGGATAAGAGATTCATATGCTCTAGTGAATCTCCATGGGGTTTACCTATCCTTTTTGTTAAGAATAAATACATTTCAATGTGTTTTTACCCTGATTATAAAGAACTTAACAAGATAACAATCAAGAATAAGTATCCTATACCCCATATTGATGACTTGTTTGATCATCTTCACAAAGTGTAATACTTCTTAAAGATCAACCTTTGATCTGGATGTCATCAGTTAAGGATTTAAAGGGAGGATATACCGAAGACCGATTTATATATGAGGTGTGGACACTTAATATTTCTAGTAATTCCATTTGAACTTACCAATTCCCCCAATATGTTCATAGATCTAATAAATAGAGTCTATAGAGATTACCTTTATTTGTTTTTTTGTAGTGTTTATAGATGATATTCTCATATATTCCAAGATTAAGGAAGAGAATTAAGATCATTTGAGGATTGTGTTAAAGAACTTTAGGATGGATAATCTATATAAAAAATTTAAAAAGTGTGAATTCTAGATACATAAAGTATCATTCTTTGTTCATGTAATTACAATAAATGGTATATTTGTGGATCATTCAAAGATGGAAGTTATTAAATAATATACCAGAAAAACCAATGTGACCAAGATCCATAGTTTTCTTGTATTTTCTAGATATTATTGATTTTTTTGATAAGTTTATCATGGATATAAAATCCACTAACAATGTTGAATCAGAAGGGATATAAGTTCCTTTGAATATATGAATGTGAAGAAAATTTCAAGGATATGAATAGAATATTGGTTAGTTCACCTATGCTCACACTACCCTACTATGGAGAAGGGTTTTTGATATATAGTGATTCATCAAATAATGGATTGGGATATATTATCATTAATAAAGATATGGTATTAGTATATTCCTCATAATAATTGATGATTCATGAGAAAAATTACCCAACTCATGATTTGGAGTCTACATCAATATATTTTTTGCATTGAAAATATAGAAAAATTACATATATGGTGAAAGGTTTAGTATATATACAAATCATAAAAGGTTTATGTATATATTCACACATAAATAGTTAAATATACACCAAATTATATCGTTGGAGTTTATTAAATATTATGACTACTTAATACATTACCACTTTGGGAAGTCAAATAAGGTGGTTGATTCTCTAAGTCGGAAGGAACACGCTATTTTATCAATGAAGATGATTGAAATATATCCAATACTTATGGATTTTCAATGGATGGACCTTGAAATCCTAAGGTAAGGAGAGAAAACCTATATTTATCAAATTAATTTTAAACCATCCATTCATGTAAATATTAAAGAGGCAAAAAAGAAGATTTAGAGCTACAGAAGAAGGTAAGGACTGTTCTAAAGTTCAACATTAACCAATATGAGATAATAAGATTGAAGACCCGAATATATGTACCTAGTATACCAAAATTAATGAAGGATATATTGGATGAAGTGAATAATTCATCATCCTATATCGATTTTGGAAGAATAAATATTTATAGAGATCTTGATGAGAATTTTTGGTGAGACAACATGAAAAGAGATATTGCAGAGTATGTATCTTGATACATGGAATGTCAACGAGTTATGGTTGAATGTCATAAGTCTAAGGATATGATGCATCTATTACCCATAAATGTGTGAAAATGGGAAAATATCACCATGGATTTCATCGTAATATTCCCAAATATATATAAAGGTCATAACTTCATTTGGGTTGGAGTCGATTGTCTTATGAAGTTAGCACATTTCATTATCATTAGAGGATATTTCTCACTTGACTAGATTTCTAGGATATACTTTAATAAAGCTGTAGGGTTTCATGTATTACCAATCTAAATTGTATATAATCAAAATTCAAGGTTTACATAGAAGTTATAGAGATGTCTTCAGTAAGCATTGAATACAGAGTCAGACTTTAGCACTATATATAATCATCAAATAGATGATTGGTCTAAGAGGACCATTCAAAACCTAGGAGATATGTTGAGAGATTACTTTATGGATTTCAAAGGTGTTAGGGATCAAAACCTTACTCTAGTTGAATTTTATTATAGTAATATCTTTCAATCGAGTATTCATATGGCTCCTTATGAAGACCATTGTGGAAATAAGTATTGAACTCCAACATGTTGGGATGAAGTTAGAGAATTCAATCTACTATGACCTATTCTAGATGAGGAAATAATAGATAAGGTTAGAACCATTCTATAGCACATAAATGCAGCCTACAGTTGACATAAAATTTATACCGACAATTTTTTGAGAGTTATAGAGTTTAAAGTTTGTGAAAAGGTATTCCTTTGAATATATAATTTTAAAAATGATATGAGCTTTATAAATAAGGGTAAGTTGATCCCTAGATATATCGAACCTTTAATATTCTTGATCATGTTGGGATAATATCTTATTTCTTGGTGATTCCATCGAACCTATACCAAGTTCACAATGTGTTCTATGTATCTCTTTTAAGGATGTACATACCCAATCCTTCAAATATACTAAACTCATAGATAATAAAACTAAATCATGATCTTTATAATAAGGAATAATTGGTGAAGATTCTAGATCGAAGAGTAAAATTCCTATAGAACAAGACCACTCACCTAGTCAACGTTTTGAGGTGAAAACATAAAATTGAGGAAACTACATGGTAAGACAAGGATGTTATTAAGTAGAATTATACTCATTTATTTCAATTATAATAATTTAATTTCAAAGGAATTTTTTTATAAGGGGGTATAATGTAACACCCTGTGATTTTAGAATATATTTTCCTTGAAATTAAATTTTATGCACTCAATAACTTGTGATGCACACATCTAAATTAAGTGAATGATATTTTAATAATAAAAAATGGGATAAATTATGACATAGTTAAATTATATTGATAAATTAATGAATTTGTAACATAAAAGAAGTCAAATTCACTTAATAAAATACAATTGATTCTAAAGTGATTGTTTTGAACTATTTTGTTGAATTATAAATTTTCATTAAATTTAATACTTTTGAGGAATAATATAAATAAAATTTAATAATAAAATTGAATTAATAATTAATAAAATTAATTAATAACATCCATGAAATGGTTAAGTAATGATTATGAATACTAGTATAATAATTCTTGGTTAAAGAAAAATGTTTTGTTTACAAGAATTGTTTTATCACATATATTTTATTTGAAAGTTAATTTATCTTATTTAGAGTATTAAAATAAAGGAAAAATTTTGTTTATACATTCATAAAAATGATTTATCATTCATAAATTTATTATCAAATGGTTTTAAATGAAGATAAAATCATTTGAAGGTACAAAAAGATATTTTCTAGAAAACTATTTTTTATGTGTGAAACATATTTGATCTTAATAAATTAAATTAATCATTATTGATGAATAATTTTAATTAATTTCATAAATAATATATTCAATAAAATAAATAAACATTCATGTAATGTTTTTTACTAGGTATGGAATGAGAATAAAATATTTTTTATGCTTAAATTTATATTTTTTTTCTAAAAAAGGTTTTAACCATTTTGTTTGTGAATATTATAATTAATTTCTACCACATTTTGAAATTAAATCTTCTAAAATATATTAAATATTTGGAATCTTCATTTCCATTTTTTGTATGTTTAATTTTATTCTTTAATCATAATTAATAGTTACCATGGTAAAAGTCAAGTCACCACAATAAATGGTTAAAATGGGTTAAACTATGGGATAAGACTTAAAATAATACAAAAACATTATATTTATTTGATTAGTTGGGTGGATTTATACCTCTCATAATATTATCTTCAAAATTGGCCTTATTTTGTGCCATATTCCCATGAAAATGTATTCCTATTATTTTAAAGATAAAGGGTAGTTACAAGGGTGCCACTCCCCTCACTAATAAAAGGGCACATCATCTCCTCACTTATATACACACTTAGAGAACCTTATCACAACTAAGATCTTCCAAAAAAACTTCCCAAATATCCTCCCAAATACTCATAAGTACTGGTATCATTAAAAGACAAACCTAATAAGGTTTAAGGTGTAATCTAGAGGAGGATACCCAAAGAAGATGTAATTGTCTTAACTAAATTATTTTAGTTTTATTTATTTTTCAAAACTAGTGACATAGTGAATTTTTGAGTCACTACAATAGTTACTATATATTTTTTTATAAAAGTTACAACTGTATTATAACTATTGAATTGATATAGGCCTATGGGCTGTAGATTTGGTTCTTCAGGTCATAGGTTTTTGGGACACCATAGGCCTTCAGTGCACAAGGACTTCTTGCTAACTCAAGCCTTTGGGCTATGGGATTTTAGATCATAGTGCCTCATAACCATGAATAATCAGGTTATAAATCAATATATTAGGTACCATAATATGATTTAGAAGAATTATAAACCATCCAGCTGAGCTAACTAGATTGGGAATGAAGAGAGTGTATGGAAACCGCCATCGGTACTTAGGTACTGTGCAACTCTAAATGGGGAAATTCTAGCTGATTAGCCATTCAATATGTGTATATAGAAGCTATAAATTAAAGAAGATTATGGTAAGGGGTATTTATAGCGTGTTTGGGTATTTTAGCCTTAAGTTCATGTACTATGCCTTGTGACTATGGGCCTACGAGTCATGTAGGGGTTCCCTCTCAACCTAGTTAAAAAGGGGGATTATTTAAAATAAATAAAAATATATAGAATTAAAGAAATTTAGAACTAGAACCATATTAATATCATCAAATATTTATCATAAATATACTAAAATGTTATTATGTTTATGGAATAACCATTATCTATAGACCATCCATCCAATGGAAAATTAAAGTGTCACTTGTGTGCACGTGCAGACTACCTCCTCCATGAAGACACATATTTTTTTATGTAGAACTTTTTTTTATTATTTTCACACTTTTGAGGAAAATTTGAGAAACCTCTAAAAACAAAACACAAAGAATCGAACACCATAAGATATCACATAATCATTAAAATCAAGTTTAAGTATATTAGAAACCTTATACCTATATAATTTTTAGTGAAGGGAATTTACCTTTGTATCCAGATCATCCTTGATAAGGTCCAAAAATTATTAATACATATTGTCCCATGTTTGAGTGAACTAATATAAATTTATAGTTTTTTAATTGAAACCACTTATCAAAATAAGGTCTTACTTTTTGAACCACCTGTATTTCTCATTATTGGCATCCACTAGAAGCAATATATCAACTATCTTTTCAGTATCCTCTTGGGAGGCCTTAAATAGCAAGTATTCCTCTAAAATTTCTTTCTCAGAGTGTAGGATTAGTTAATATGTATTTCCATTACTTATTTTCTCATATTGCTGATAGGCCAACTCACTGTTATCATAGTCCGCCACCACAATGCCTCCTTGTATCAATTTAAGGTCTTCCATTGTATCACTGGCCTTAATTTTATCCTTAGTATCCCCAAATTCAGATTAATAATCCTTAGAAATGAATTCACCATTAATATCCTTGGGAATAAACTTTCATACATATCTTTTCTACATTGGTTTTGGTAGGAATGAGTAATCCTTACACCGTTTTGATTTCTTCCCCTTGACCAGAATGTAATTCCCAAAGTCCCAGTTTCTCTTCTGCCCCTTCTTCCTCCTCAATCTATGAATCCATATAACGATTCTTCCCTCCACACTATCATATTATACATGAATATATTCCTTATCAATTTCCTCTTCCCCAGGTAAACCTTTACCTCCATTTAAGTACTATTATAGTACTTTTTCACTATGTTCTAGGACCGAATCTTCAATTTCCAGGATTTCATAATGGTTGTCAATATTTATAATTGGTATGATTATTCTCAGGCTTGAACTATTCATAGTCACCTCACCTTCTGTGTCCTTAAATGTGTCCACCTACACCTTTCTTCCCATTGTACCTTCCTCACTTTCTTCTTGTATCACCACTTCATGAGTATGTTCATATCCAGGTTTCACTACCTCTATATAGGATGCAACATTCGGTTTGATAAGATTTTTACCCAAAGAATCAATATAAATAACCCCCTCAGTCCCAATTTACCATAGTGGATCCTGTACTATTTATTTGTGGTTAGCCATATCACTCCTCAAGTGGTTGAAAATGTCAATTATCTTCGGATTAACATCTAAGGCTCCTACCTCTTTCTAAATGGTATTATTAAGAACAGAACCCATAACCTTTGGATTGGAGTATATATGACCCTAATCCTTCTATAGTAGAGAAATATTTGACTCTTATATATATTACACAAGTTCATAAGAGTGGGAAATGATAGGAATATTCCCAATTGAATAAGGATCAGGGAAGACCCTCCCATGATCCTCCCTGTGACCGCTTAGGCATGAAGACACATATTTCATTTTCCATCACCGCCTCATATGGATGGTTAAAAATGTGTATTTAATGAATATATATGATATTTATACTATATTTTTGATTATATAAATAGAAACAATTATTTAAATTTCTTTCTTTTATTACATTGAAAAATGAAAACATTGCATGTGTATACATGCCGACTACCGCCTGTACAAAGTGATATATTTAATTTTTCATCATCACCTTATATGGATGGTTATAAAAGTGTATATAATGAATAAATATTATATTTATTAAATGATTAATATTATTTTGATGATAAAATAATGACCAAGGTGCAAGGACCAGAATCGTCAAAACCAAACGTACATGGAAAACAGAATAGTTAACACCTAAATATTGATTTGAACAAAGAATTATTAATAAAATGATGATAATAAATTATAATATAATTATATATAGTAATATAAAAATGTATATTATTCTGGTATATATTTATAATAAATCTAAAATTATTATACATGAGGGTTAGAGTGTGTATGAAGCAATTTGGGAATTGTGGTAATGGTTTATGTTACAATATCACTTTTTATCAAGATTTTTTATGGTTTAATTTTAATTGGGAAAATTGTTTGTTATTTATCACTTAAAACTAAATTATTTTCTTATAATATGGTTATTTCTATGTTTTTTAAATATTGTTTCCATTCCCTCCTCTTTAGTACTCCATAATATCAAAAGAATGTTTTTTTAAAAAACCTACCTTATTTATCCTTTCTGGTCGGGAATGTTTTTCCTTTGTATCCATGTTCTAAAAAATTATCACATATAAGTTATTATCCATTTCAAAATTATTTTTAATTTTTTATACTATATTTTAATTTATTTATAAATATTTTAAAGTAATCTTATTATCATTTTCTGAATGAGTCATTTTTTTTCTTTCTTTACAAAGTTGTGAAAAGAATATTTTTAACGTTTATGGCATGAATTTTTTTCCATACATCATATAATTTCTTCATTATGAAGTTTTATTTATAAGTTTACATGATTTTTTAAAAAAATACTTTTACTATTATTCTAATATTTTTCAGTTTTTAAAAGTTACCAAAATAAAATAATGTTTTCTCTTTTTTATGAATATTTCCAATTATTCTATAAAATTATTTTTCATATATTTCAACATCTTATAAGTAATATTATGATTAATTGGGGATATGATATAATAATACAATACACTTCCCTTATCTTTATGAATTATGGTGATAATGTTCTAAGGAAGTTTTTAGGAATCCAGTTTCTTTCCCATGGGTTAAATAATCTATGATGAAATGATGAATGTTTTTGTGATCTTGTTGCGTATATATTTATGGTTTTCATTATATGATGGGTTATATTAGAATTATATATCCCTCTAATGCATCCAGTAAAGCTTAACATTTCATGAGATAATATTAAATGAAATAAGAAGTGAATCTAATCCATTATGAGAATCTATACACTATATTATGATTATCTTGGCAGTTAGTCTTGAAAAAGGAAACGATTTTCTATACTTCTATGTATTAAACAAACTTATGTATTATAATTATGACATAAGCACATGGATAATGATTTATTATTTATTATTACACACTCTTATGACTCATGTATTGTTTTAGGATAAATACTTATTCCATGAATCATGATTATGTTCTATGACTTATTGGGCATGTTTTTGTAAGTTACAATCATATTCACATATCCCTGTTATTATCTTATGATCACCTATGATATTTAAATTTTATGTCCCATTTTTACCCTTACTGATCATCTAAGATCTCCCTTTGTTATTTTTCCATTTCCCCATGTTATGAAAAAAGGTATTAAATATGATAAGACTTGAAGGGTTCCATGTGTTAAGAATGTTATGGTAGATGTTGAATATTTTTAATAAATAAGTTGATTATGTATTTAGTATCCAAATAAAATAAAAATTTACGGTTCTTGGGTGTGTATTATTGCAATATATATTAAATATTCATATAAAATGATGTAATATTTATATAAGTGATGCTGAGGTAGCCTCATTCCAGAGTTCCTCCCTTTAATAATGTATTACCCTAATAGAATGATGATATGTGATTCCCCTACCAAATAGATATAACCCTTAAATTTATCAAAATAAAATAATCCATTGACAATGAGGGTATTTATTGAGAGGATTTTAGAGTGGTCTCCTCTATCTCATACAATTTAGTTTAGGTGACCTCTTTCTAGTATTTAGTTAATTCCAGTGCTAAGTGGGTTTATTTGGTCTTCTAAATGAGCTAAGAAGAGAGAAAGGGCCACCTCATAATTGGTGTAAGTACCACATGTATCCCTTCTACTTACTAGTATATAGGCCTCATTTCTAGGTGTAAGGACCAACCATGTTTTCATTGATGATTTCATCACCATGAGATACCAATGTTCCATGGACACCCATATTTGAGCACCACACATTTATGCATAATCCAAAATCATGATCTACCCACTCCAAAACAACACTAACAAGAAACATCAATGCATAATCCCCATATAATTTTCTATTGTATCCACTTTCATGATATAAAAATCTTATTCACATGATGTAAAACTTTACAAAAATATCATCACGACATGATGTTAAACTGCATGGTATTATCTAATCACATGAACTTACACCATGTAACTAAAACTCAAGGCTTTGATTTATATTAACTAGCATGTTTAGGATGCCTCTGTGAGGTTCAAACCCAACATCCAAATTACCTATTTTTTCCCTCACCATGCCACATTCCTCATGATCCTTGATGTCCCCACTCATTAGGAAAATTCCCTCTAAGACATTTTCTCACCTTTAATATGGACATATTACCCATGAAAAAACTTTCATGAGGCTATGTTTCCCATGAAATCACATACGTCCCCCACACTGAATTATATTCTATGTAAGCTTGACCATCCTTTTTACTAGGGCTATATTCCCTATGAACCATCCTGATTAGGCCATATTCCTAATGAGTCCATATCCTTTTTGGTGGTCCAAACCACCATTAGAAAAACCAAAAACATATATCATGGGAATATATTACCTATGAAATAAATCCATACACATTTGACCATATCCTCTTTGAGGTCAACCAGAAAGGGCCAATCATGTGTAATTCCTAGGCCATCCATGTCTAAAAACATTCCCTTCAATTGTCTACTTCGCATGACTTAAAATTACATTTAAATGGTAATGGGTGAATGAAATTAATGAACCACAATTGTAACATCCCGGTAAAAAGGTATGCCTATTTTAATGTTTAAGAGTGTCTTTTTGGGTTCCAAGGGCATTGGAGTTTTTTGGGGATTTTCTGCAGAATCTAGACCATGCACTGCCTACTGGATAGGTTCACACCATGAACTAATTACATGAAATGAATCCATTATTAGGAATATTTCACGAGTCTAGTTTGGAGCATGAAAAGTTTACATACCATGAAACATGTTCACATCATGAAATGTTTGATCATTATTTTTTTAACATGAGGCAATTCATTTTTAGCATATATGAATTTTTTGGATTTCACTTTATGAATCTGGAATTCATGTCATGAATTGATAGTGAAATGTGGGTTTTCATGAATTTAATTTCTGAAAAATCATTTCATTTGGTTTCCTAATACTATATAGAACCCTTGGTGATCTCCTAGACAATTTGGGTCATCTCCACTCCTTTCATATCACATCGTTTAGTACTTGATCTCCATGGTGGTTGTGCTACATCTCTTAGGGTAAGAGAAATTTATAATTATTCATTTTTATTGGTCATAAAATCACCATTTCACTATGTTTTTGGATACATTTATCTTATAGTGATGTTCTTATTGATCACTTATAAATCTATTGTATGGTCTTCTTCTAAGGGCCAAACCTTGTTAGTTGTAGTTCGACGGGAATGTGATCCTTGAGGAATGTGTGATCTAACCTATATATCAACCTTTTTTTATTATGGAATACAATTATAAAGTTAAATAATCATTTATAAGGACTCTATTTATTATTATGTGTTCCTTTTAGTGGTTTTGGATCCCGTCACTTTTAGTGTACGACCTGAGTTTGAGGTAGGTGGTTCCATCTCTAGACTATATTAGATTAACCTTGAATGCTTTAATTTTACAAATTATTTTATAAATAAATTATTATGATTTATTTATTTGTGTGTGTAAATGGGTTTTTGAGAAAATTTTGGTTTTACCTTATTTTGGTAAAATAAAAAGTATTTTCAAAGTATTGTGAAATGGATTTATGAAATGATTTTCAAAGTATGGTTTTGATGAAATGATTTGGAAATTTTTTTCACATGGTAAGCCTTGGGTACTTAGGTGGGAGGTGCATAAATAATAATCTTCCATTGTTACTATCATGGGGATCACTCATGTGGTATTCCTATGCTCCCTATGCCAAGTTTCTTAGGGAATTGTTAGAAACTATTGGGAGTTTCAATTTTTTGGAGTGTTCATATACTCTCTAGATTTTATGAATATGTCTAGGGGATTGAAGTACATGATTATCTATGTTTGGGTATGAGTGTTCAAGATAGCCTAACCTATAGTGATCCTTGACATGATTTTACTTATGCTTTGATTTGTACTATTTGTCTTTGATTACATGATTTTATATATGTGATTTGATTTGAAACCATTTTACCTAGATTATTTAGAACTATATAAAAATGGGAATTTTTTACCATGATTTGGATATAAAATTTGTTTCACTGATTATCATGCCTTATTTTCTTTAAACTTGAGAATTTTTGGATTTTTATATAGATAATTATTATAGAACACCTGGGTGGGGTCCTACTGAGCCTATTTAGCTCACACCCTACACACTGCTTCAGTGGTATGTAGACTTGTTTATGTCCTTTAATGAAAGGAAAGGCAAGGTACCATAGTTTGGTGGTGAGGTTTCAATCATATGGTCTTGGTTAGCTGGTGGTAAGATAGTGGAACATTATCCTCTTATCACATGGAGTAGTTGTTTCTAATTTCTAGTTTTTTCCTTTGCTGTTAGACTCATACCTTGGAGTTGTTTAGATATTTCTGAGTTATATCATTTATTTTTATTTATTTTAGTTATGAAATAAATTTCTTCTGGGTTCTTTCCACTATTTTTTATATTGTGTGTGTGTGTAAATATGTATTGCATGTAATCTATTTTAGTTTGGGAGAAATTGTTCCCTCTATATTTTTTTGATGTTTGGGTGATAATAGCTAGTCTATGGGGATCAGAAACTCCCTTTGGGTATGTGTTGGATTAGGTTGGGTTCCATTTTGTGAGGTTATCCTAGGTCTGTCCATTATATCTTGGTATCCGATCATGGTTACTCTCAACTTTGGAAGTTGTTAAACTAGAAATAGGATTATTGAGACTTGAGAGTTAGGTTGCGATGAGTACCTAACCATACATTTCCATGATGAGACTCAAGTTACCATGGTATGTTGGGATATATGCATTCTGCATCAAGTTCTTTATCTTAATATTAGTTTTTTTGCTTATGGTTTTCTAGTTTGAACTAAGATTATCCTATCATCTGATCATTTCTTCTATTTTTGTGTGCAGTGATATGCCATTGAGACATCTTATATGTGTTCCATAGGAGGGAACATCAGATTTTCCTCCAGGTAATATGCCTTTGAATTAGAATCTTATATGTGATAAGTTCATTCCATAGACTAAAATGTACCACAAGTCCAAAATGAGGTTATTGAGGTACAACTAGGAGTTAGAGGAGAAAGGGATCAATCTCAAGAGTTATTATATGGGAGAAAACCATCCCTTAAGGGTATTAATGAGACCCAAGAGGTCAAGTATTTGTATGAAAATTTTGATAAGATCTTTAAATTCCTAGAAAATCATGATAATATCAAGTTAAAGCGCACAACGTTCGGATTTGAGGGTCCCAACAAGCGATGGAGGCAATCCATGGTATAGAAATATAGACACACGGGCTTGGACTAAAAGAATTTCAAGACCCTCTTCTTCCATTAGTTCTTTCTAGAGTCCTTGATGGTGAAATGGTATCTGGAGTTCCTCTCTTTGCATAAGGGAGAGAATCTAGTGTTGTAATACACCAATCGATTCACAGAGCTGGTTCGATTTTCTTTAGAGGTAGTGAAGAATGACCAGTTGAAGGCTCAAAAGTATTTGTAGGATTTTCGAATAGATATCAAATTGTAGGTATTTATATTGAATCTTTCTTCATATATATAGATAGTATACATGGATATTATTTTAGAAATGGGCATGGAAGGAATGATTGGCCTTTTCCTCCCCTTATCTTCTACTCAGTGGTAACTTCAGTGGCATGTATGGAAAAAGAGGATGTTTAATGAGAATCATAGGATTGGTGGAGGTGGTTCTCTATAATGATCCTCATTTACACCACAAATTATATTAATTAGTGTTCCCTTGACTTGCTACCAATTTGAAAAGGTAGGACACACCCATCATTCTTGTTCTGCACCTATGAATATGTGCAATCGTTGTGGACACTATGAAAATTTACAAAGATTCTATCAGACTATGTTTATACCTCATTATGGTTTGGGATCATCATCTATAAAGTCTACTTCAACATATTCATATGCTTCAAAGTCTATAGGGTTCTAGCTATGGGCCTCAGGAGTGAAGCACCTTCATGTAGTGGATGATTTTCCGGTGGATGCTTATGTGGGTTTAGAAATAGTAAGAGGTACCATATTTGTTGCATATTCTAAAGAAAATTCTTAATTTGAAATTGGTGCCTCCCAATCATTTATGTATTCCCATTTTGTTGATGCCTTGAAACTTACAATGGATCTCATTTCCATAGTTATGGAGCTAGAGACACCTCTTGTGAAGAGGAAAGTGTAGGGGTTTCAGCGTCTTTATTGGTCACTATCTATAGTTGATGTGAAATTAGTATGGTATTTCCTCATTCTCAATATATATCTATTTGAAATCATTATTATGATGGATTTTATTTTCATTCATTGTGCTGAGGTTTATAGTTATCATTGACATTTCTTATTCCTTGCCTCAAGTGTTTCAAGGAGAGTGTGATCTGAGGTCTGGTCATGTAGGAACTTCCTACCCAGAGCTCAGGATTTTTTTGTATGCTATTATAGTTAATCTCGATGTCATTTATTTTTTTGGTGATATTACCTTGGTTGTTAAGGACTTTCCTAATGTTTTACTAGATGACTTATTCAGTCTTCATCCAGAGAGGGAGTTTGAATTTATGATTGATCTGGTGACAGGTACATAGATGATCTCAATACCCTCTTATCGTATAACACTAGTGGAGCTGAAATATCTCAATATTCAGCTAAATAATCTATTAGATAATGGTTTTGTTCACCCTAGTGTTTCTCCATGGGCATCCCTAGTGATTTTTTCTAATAAGACTGATGGTTCAATTCGATGTGCAAGGACTATAGAAATTCGAACTGGGTGAAAATTAAGAATAGGTATTATTTTCCTTGTGTAGATTATTTTTTTGATAAATTAAAGAGGGTGAAGTGGTTTTTGAATATTGATCTTCGGTCGGGTTATCATCAACTCAGATTTTAAGATTATGATATACAGAAGAAGGATTTTAGGAGCAGGTATGACCATTATACATATCTTGGATTCTATTTGTCTTGAATAATACTTCTATAATTTTTATGAATTTGATGAATTGGATATTCCATCAACATCTCAATACTTTTGTGGTAGTTTCCATGGATTATATTTTGGTTTATTCAAGATCCGAGTGTGAGAATGAGCAATATCTGAGATTTGTTTTGGAAATCCCAAGGAGTCACTTTTTGTACGGAAATACTTAAAAATGAAATTTATAGATCCAAGATGTAAAGTTATTAGGGAACATGATTTTTGAGCATGGATTATCAATAAATTTTGGGAAGGTGAAGGTTGTCTTGTCAGGGGAGGATCCATGTAATAGATTTTAGATTCAGAGCTTCCATTGTCTTGATGAATAATATCAATGGTTTGCCATAAATTTCTCAAAGTTGGTTTCATATTTAAGTTATATTACCTAGAAGGGGTAAAGATCACATGGGATGTGAAATGTTAGTCTTCTTTTGATGAATTGAAACGACTTCTAACATCAGATCCTATTTTGATCTTACCTAAGCCCAATAAGGGGTATGTGGTGTAATTTCAAGGTTTGAGTGTTGGTTTGGGTTGCATTATTATGTAGGATGATCATGTTTTGGAATATGGATCACACTATCTTTTTCCACATGTGAAGAATTACCCCACTCATGATTTGAAGCTTTATTTAATTATGCATGCACTTAAATGTTGGTGATACTAGCTATTTAGGGAGAGGTTCATAGTATTTTATGACCATAAGAGAATGAGTTATATAATTTCTCATAAATATTTGAATCTTATATAGAGAAAGTTGGAATAATACTTTCAAACGTTCAAATTCGACATCGCTTACACCTCAGGAAGGGGGATGTCGTTGAAAATTTTCTTAGCAGGAAAGTGCCACCACAATCTCTTTTTAGAATCGAAGGAAGAGTTGAACCTTATGGAAATATTATTTTAGTTTCATTTAGATGTCTATGAGTATATTTTTGGTATGGATATAACCAGTTTTCAAATATCATTATCTCTCCTTGAGTCTATTTTGCAGGGTTAACAACAAGATGACGAGTTTAGAGGAATTTGAGAAACCCTATATAGTGGGAAGACTGTTTCAATTTGGTCTCTCTCATCATATGATATTATATGTTTTTGGGGATCGATTATTTGTCCTAGAATTTGTGAAGAGTTATTTTTTTTGATTTTCATATTTATTTGTGGTCTATTCATCTGGGCACTATAAAGATGTATTATGACATGATACATAGATTCTAGTGGTCATGTATGAAATGTGACATTGTAGATTATGTGTCCCACTACTACACCTACCAATAGATAAAGGTAGTGCATCTGAAAACTTATGTTTTTCTCTATCCTCTTCAAATTATAGTTTTTAAATGGGATGAGGTGTCCAAGAAGTTATTTTTGTATTACCATAGACTTCTCAATGGAATAATTCCATCTGGGTGGTGATTGATCAGTTAACAGAATATATTTATTTAATTCTAATCAGGGACACTACTAAAGTTTAAGATTTGGGTATGATATATGTAAAAGAGATTATGAGGTTACATGGGGTTACTTATTCCATTATTTTGGATAGGGATATTAGGTTTACCTCCTTGTTCTAGAAGAGTCTCTAGGAGGTGATGAGGACTTAGGTCAAGTTGAGTAAAGCTTACCATCTATAACAGATAGTCAAAAGAGTGTTCTATTTATATCCTATTGGACATTCTCTATGCCCGTGTCTTTAATTTCAATGGATAATGAGATAGAAAACTGGTACTTGTCAAGTCTTCATATAAAAACATTTATCAATCATTGATTAGAATGGATCTCTTAAAGGATTTGTATGGTCTCCCAAGAAGATCACCTATTTTTTGAGTAGAGGTGGGTGAGTCCTCTATTTTGGGACTAAGTATCATTCAAAAGATGTCAACAAGAATTTTGGATATATGTCAGTGTCTGGTTATAACTTAGAGTCGATAGAAATCATATGCAGATCACCGATGTTCCTTTTGGAGTTTTCCATAGGTGACTGTTTTTTTAAAGTTTCTCCTATGTTGGGTCACCATCAACTTAGAAAATATAAAAAGTTGTATATAAGATATTTTAGATAATATTAGGTTATTTAGATGCTTGGGAAGTTTGTGTATCAATTGTAATTACTGTCTTATTTGATAGGTATTCATGATTTTTTCCACATATCTCATCTTTGGAAGTACAATCATGATCCCTCTCATGTTATGAGTTTAAAATAAATTGGGTTCGAGTTAGAAATTTCTATTGTATAGAAGAAAATGGAGATCATTTAATATTAGGTGAAATTATTGTTTGGTAATTCTATCACATTGTACAGAGTGTTATGGTGACATAGATCAGATTATCATGAGACTTGGGAGCATGGATCATCGGTGAGGGAGCAGTGGCCTCACCTCTTTCCAGAGACCCCTTATTACACATGAATTATCAAGGATGTAAATTATTATATCAAGGATATTGTAACATGATGTTAAAAAGGTATGACTCTTTTAATGTTTAAGAGTGTTTTTTAGGTTTTGAGGGTGTTGGAGTTGGTTTGAGGATTTTTTGCAGAACCTGGACTATGCACCACTTGCTGGATAAGTTCACACTATGAACTGATTACACGACATGAATCCATTTTTAGGAATATTTCATGATTTTGGTTTAGTGTTTGAAAATTTTACAAGCCATGAAACATGTTCATGTCGTGAAAATGCCAATCAGGCTTTTTATTAACCTGAGGCGATGTCTTTTTCAGCATATATAGATTTCATGGATTTATCATTGTGATTATAGGATTAAAATAATTAATTTATCTTGAAACTTAGTTTTTCATGTGTAAAATTCCTGAAAAAACATTTCATTTGGTTTCCTACTCCTGTATTGAACCCGAGGTGCTCTCCCATGTGAATTTGGACATCTTTACTCCTTCCAAATCTTATAGTTCAATGCTTGATCTCTGTGGTTGTTGCACTGCATCTCTCCAATTAATAAGTCTTTTTTCCTTCTTCATTTCCTTTGGTCATGAAGCACCATTTCAATATGTTTGTGGATCTATTGATCTTGTGGTGACGTTTTTCTTGATCCCTTTTATATCTATTGCGCGGTCTTCTTCTGGGGGCAGGCCTTGTTGGTTATAGTGCTATGGGTGCGCGGTTCTCAAGGTATGTGTGGACTAACTTCTCCACTAACGTTTTTTATTATTGAATATGATTCTAAATAATTATAATAGTTGATAGGGCCTGAATATTTTGTTCTTAATTCCTTTCGTTGGTTGTGGATCTCATCGTATTTTTCGTGTGACCTGATTTTGAGGTAGGTGGTTCTATCTCTATCCTATTTTGGATGAACCTTGAATTCTTTGGATTTAAAATTTCTTTTATAAATAAATTGGAATGATTTATTGATTTGTGTGTGCAAATTGTTTTTTGAGAAAATATGGGTTTCCCCTTGTTTTGGTAAAATAAAAGGTATTTTCCAAGCATTATGAAATGGATTTATGAAATGGTTTTCAAAGCATGGTTTTGATGAAATGATTTAGAAAATGTTGCACATGGGAATTATTGAGTAGTTAGGTGGAAGGTGTAGCAATTGGCCTCATATGTTTTTACTTTCACGTGTTTCACTCATGGGGTATTCCTTTTCTCCCTAGTCCAAGTGTCCTAGGTACTTGTTATACACCATTGGGATGTTTACTTTTTTGTGGTGTTCCTCTATTTCTTATATTCTATGCATATATCTAGGGACTCGATGCATGTGATTGTTTATGTTTGTGTATGAGTGTTCTATTTGGCTTTTATTTTTAATGATCCTTGGCATGATTTTACCTATGCATTGATTTGTACTATTAAGATTTGATCACATGCTTAAATATATGTGATATTCTTTGAATTTTTAACTAGATTATTTGGAACTATAGAAAAAGGGGAATGTTTTAATATGATTTTGATATAAATATTTTTTAACTAATTATCTTTACTTTCTTTATTTAATGTTGAGCATGTTCAAAATTTTATATAGAGATTTATTACAAAACACCTGGGTGGGATCCCACTAAACTTGTTTAGTTCACACCCCACACACCCCTTCAGAGGTGTGTATACCTAGATATTCCCTTTAATAAAGGGAAAGGTAAGGTGATATAGTTAGGTGGTGAGGTTTTTGTTAGTTGGTTTTTGGTATATGGCGGTGAGATAGCCGAATTCCAGCTTCTTATCACATGAAGTAGCTATTTCATGTTTTGGGGTTTTCCTTTGTTGTCGGACTCATACCATGGATCTGTTTAGTTGTTCTTGAGTTGTATCATTTATGTTTCTTCCTTTTTGTTATGTAATATATTTATTATGGTTTATTTACACTATTATTTCTATTATATATATATATATAGACACACACACCATGTATTTTGTTTCAGGTTGGAAGAAATCATTCCCTCTAGTTCTTGTTGATGTCCAGGTGATAGTCGACAACCCATGGGGATTGAGAACACCCTTTAGGTATGTTGAATATTGGTTCGGGTGACAATTTGTGAGAGTATCCCAGGTTGATTCATTAAAAATATAGTCCTTATCACATGAATTTAAAAGGTAAAATGTGTCATGTCAAGTGGCATTGAACAACGTGATTTTAGATTACCTTTATAGGGATATATAAGAATCCCATTTTTATGATCCAGATCCCAATATCACAACACCCATCATCACTATCGATTGTGATAAATTCTAAAGTTTCTAACTATTTGGATTCAAACCATAGCTTAATTAATAAACCTGAAAGGGAGTGATGAAGAACCTATGATACATTTGGATATATTCCATCCATTCATATCTTTTTATGATCATTTTCATGGGAGGTAACCAATAATGTTACCAATTTATATTGGGAAGGATTCACAACCATATCTTAAATCTACAAGAGAGTCCCAAGGTAGGAAATAATTCTCATTCAAAAGTTGATAATGAGATAAAAATCCCATCCTCTCAATCCAATGCACTAACCAATGTATCACTAGAATATAGTAGTGAAACATGACTTTGGAAATTAGGCTAACCCCCAAAAAAATAAAATATCATGGGGTGAAGTGCATGTTGGAAACAAAAATAGTGAACCATATGTGAATCTTTCATATTTGAAAATCAATGTTCTAGTAGTATGTACCATTATCTTCACTAATGAAGTAGTGAGCCTAACATATTTTTTTACCCATGATAAATATCATCTAATTAGTTACCATTTATTGTGATATTGTATTGATGATTATTCTTGTTTATGATGTTCATCATAGGGGAGTCATCTAGAACTCCCTTCAATCAAAAGGCATGAAATCATTATCTAAGAAACATTTCTATACTCCAGTAATTGCAAAGAATATAGATCCATTGGCCAGGTGTATTCTGTCACCAATACAATCTCTCTAATAGAAACATACTAATTCAATGGCGAGGGATTACCACCTCAATGCTTCAATCATAAACTTGTAGATATCCTAAGAGTGCCTCTAGATTCTGAAGTCTGACAACCCACCCTATTAGAGGAATGATGCTATGAAGCTAATGGAACCAATATCCACTTCTAATCAAACAACAAAGATCTCATTGACTAGCTCTGATGATAACATGGGAGCTAGCTAGGAAGACTCCCACCTAAGAAGGCAATCACTCTACCCCTCACAAATCATCAAAAAGGTGATCTATACAAGGGAATAAAACAAACCAAGATCAGTATTATATCGCTAAATTGATCAAAGATGACATTATTGATGTCCCAAAACACCTATTTATGGTTGACCATGAGTCTTTCAACTCATCACTAGAAAGTTAGATCATATTCAACTGTAGAGGTCCTCCACCTGATATTCTGATCAACAATTAAAGAGATGATACCTAGATCACTTGAAATGAAGGTAATCCCCATGGAAACATGTAGATAAATAATTGAAAACCTTATAATGATTCCAAATATGAAATTTCTCTACATAGTGTGAGGATCAAAAAGAAATGAGGTCCCCCCCTTTCCACCCCATTGATTAGTAATTTTGAAGGCCCACCTCATGGAATCTAAATCTATAGCCTTGGATGTCCTCTCTATGGAATTCATTAAAAAGGTCCTACCTATAATTATATTTCATCATGGAAAGAATATACTCCCCTTATCGAATCTACTTTGAGGATTCCCTCATAATGAGCGACACTCAAAGGACCGAGGTCGGTTACACCCATAAATTCAATACCCACCTGTGATATTTCATCCTAATCAATGGGTGGTTTAGGGAGATAATTTTTAGAACCTCCTCTACTATTTATACACTATAGAATAGTAAAGGGGATCTTATAAGTCTAATACCTCTTGATAAATTGGATGAAAAAAAACTACTTCACATGGAAAAGTTTTCTTCCTAAGATAATGACGACGACCTAGATATGTGGAATGAATTGGCAGAGGGTAATATCCATATCATGTTATGGACTATTTACACTCTCCAGTATAACATCCTAAAGGTGTTAAAATAGGATTTCATGCCTTTATTATTCTATAATTTATGGGAAACTCTCTTTCAAATAAAAGATAAGCTTTTTCCATATCAAGGATATACCAACAATCTCAAGGTGATAAGAAACCTCTATCAGGAAAATTGGATTTGAAAATTTCTCAGTAGGTTAGAACCTAAGATATAAGAAGAAATGTATGATCCTTAAACATTATTGTATCTATAGTCTAAAGGTATTTCAATAAATAATCATTGATTCCCCATATGGAGTAAGTATTAGGGGATGTGGTGTGTCACTATAGGAAAACGGTCGTTTCGCGGCGGTTTTTTCGCGGTGGTTTTAAAAATCACCACTAAATGGTTTTCGGGCCGCTATTTCACGGCGGTTTAAAAACCTCTGAGAAATGCATTAATTCTTTTTTAATTTTTTTTAAATATTTTCGAGGATTAGTGGAAGTTTTTTAAAAAACCGCTACGAAATAGCGGCGGTTTGGGTAAAACCGCCGCGAAATGAAAGGAAAAAAATAAAAAAAACATGAGAAACCCCAAAATCACTAAAATGACCATAACTTTTGATCCGGGTGTCTGTTGGAGCACCACGAGTAGTAAAATCGAAGCTCATGAAGAGATCCAGAGGCATGTATAATCAAAACCATGAGACGGTCTAAGGTGTAGAAGATATGAGAGTTATAAGAAAGTTGAAAAAATTTCTCCAACTTCAAACGGCCATAACTTTCGCTCCGGGTGTCCATTTGGGCTCTATCACATATCAAATCGAAGCCAACGAAGAGAGATATGCACCAATTTAATATATGTAAGATTATTTTGTGTTTTTCAACCCCAAAATCCCTCCAAAGGCCTCCCCAACCCTGTTTCCGTCACCGGTGTCCCGTCGAACTTGTGTTCAAACAGACCTAACTTTCGATCCGCATGTCAGTTCGGACTCCTCCACCTACCAGATCATTGTTCATTCCATGAGCTTTAGTTTGACTGGTCTTGGTGCCCAAATGGACTCCTGGATCATAAGTTATGGCCTTTTTAGTGGGTATTGGGTTTGTTATGTTTTTCGATGCCTCGTTTCTAGCACCCGTTCCCTGTCAGTTTTTTTAAATGGTCGTAACTTCCGATCCGCTGGTCCATTCGGTCTCTTTCACCTATCAGCTCGAAGATCGTTTTAGGATATTTGATTTGACTGGTCACGGATCTGTAACGGACTCGGATCATAAGTTATCTCCATTAATGTAAGTCCAATGTTTTTGTCACTTTATGACCGTTTTGACGGGTTTTAACGGTTGCTCCATTTATTACTGTTTATTTGGGTTTCCAGGACTTGTTATCTTTATCAATGGGTTTTTGTGGGTTATTATGATGATTATATTGAATTATTAAGGGGTTTTCCAGAGTTCTCATGAGTTTTCATGGGTTCTCATGCTTTCTAATGCATCCTTCTTCATGCTTCTCCGTCTATTTTCACGCGTTTTCATAATTTTTCATCCCTTATCATGCCTTTTCATACCTTTTCATGTGTTTCATTTATTATTTATTATTTATTATTTATAATATACTTTAATTTATTTATTATGTATTATTTGTTACTGGTTATTTATTATTTATTATTTATTATTTATATTTATTTATTATTTATATTTATATTTATTTATTATTTATTATTTATTATTTATATTTATTTAATATTTATATTTATTTGATATTTAATATTTAATATTTATTATTTACTATTTAGTATTTAGTATTTAGTATTTATTATTTATTATAGATTATTTATTATTATTATTATTAATATATTATATATTATATATTATATATTATATATTATTATTTATTTATTATTATTTATTGGTTATTATTTATTATTTATTGTTTATTATTTATTGTTTATTATTTATTATTTATTATTTATTATTTATTATTTATTATTTATTATTTATTTATTTATAATTATTAATTATGTGTTATTTATTATTATTATTTATTATTTATTATTTATTATTTATTGTTTATTATTATTATTTATCATTTATTATATATTATTTATTATTATTAATAATAATTTTTTATTTATTACATATTATATATTATGTATTATACATTATATATTATATATTATTATTTATTTATTATTATTTATTATTTATTATTTATTATTTATTATTTATTATATATCATTTATTATTTGTCATTTATTATTTATTTATTTATAATTATTAATTATGTGTTATTTATTATTATTATTTATTAATTATTATTTATTGTATATTATTTATTATTTATTTGTTATTATTTATTATTTATTATTTATTATTTACTATTTATTATTTATTATTTATTATTTATTATTTATTATTTATTATTTATTATTATTATTTATTATTTATTATTTATTATTTATTATATATGTATTATTATCAATTACTAATTGTTGTTTAATATTTATTATTTATTATTTATTATTTATTTAATTACAATTATTAATTATGTGTTATTTATTATTATTATTATTTATTATTTATTATTTATTATTTATTATCTATTATTTAGTATTTAGTATTTAGTATTTATTATGTATTATGTATTATTTATTATTTATTATTTATTATTTATTATTATTTATTTATTATTATTTATTATTATTATTTATTATTTATTATTATTATTTATTATTTATTATTTATTATTTATTATTTATTATTTATTATTTATTATTATTTATTATTTATTATTTATTATTTATTATTTATTATTCATTATTTATTATTCATTATTTCTTATTTCTTATTTCTTATTTCTTATTTGTTATTTATTTGTTATTATTTATTATTTATTGTTTATTATTAATTATTAATTATTAATTATTAATTATTTACCATTTATTCTTTATTATTTATTCTTTTAATTTCATAATCTTATTATTTTATTATTTTATTATTTTATTTTTAGAATTTTATAATTCATGTAAATATTATTATAATTTATGTGTTATTTATTATAATAAACAGTAAATAATAATAAATAACTCAATAAATAACTAATAAGTCAATAATTATTAATTATTAATTATTGGTTATTGATTATTGCTTATTGTTTAATTATTATTGAGTTTATATATATTAGTTTTGTATTATTTATTTTTTCAATTAGTTTATATAAGTATATTAAATTCTGTTTATTAACCACATGACAAGCTTGCTGGAGTGGTAAAGTTTTTGGAAAATATGCAAGAGGTTAGGGGTTCAAATCTCACCAAACGCAGTATTTCTTTATATTTGATGGGCATGTGCATGAGCATGTGCATGGGCATGTGCATGGGCATGTGCATGCATGCATGGATAAAGTAAATAAAGTAATGTGAATTAAATGAAATAAATAAAATAAATACTAAATAAATAAAATAAATAAAATAAATAAAATAAATAAAATAAATAAAATAAATAAAATAAATAAAATAAATAACATAAATAAAATAAATAAAATAAATAAAATAAATAAATAAAATACGAAATAAATAAATAAAATAAATATGAATAAATAAAATAAATAAAATATGAAATAAATAAATACAATAAATACGAATAAATAAAGAAATAAATAAATAAATAAATAAATAAATAAATAAATGAATAAATAAATAAATAAATAAATAAAATAAAATAAAATAAAAAAAATAAAAATAAAATAAAAAAAATAAAAAACCCACCGCAAAACATTCAACGACGGTTTTGAAAACCGTCATGAATAGTTTCTCGACGCACAATTTCGCTGCGATTTTTCAAAACTGCCGCCAATCAATTTAGCGACGGTTTAAACCGCCGCGAAACGGAAAAACAAACTGTCGCTAAATCATTATTTTTCTTAGTGTGTATAAATAATTACACTTTAATCCATTCATAGGGCAATAGAGTCCCTAAAAGAAAACATCCTAAAATGTTATTGTTGTAAGAGAATCCTCAAACTCATATTTTATATATTTTAGTTGTCCTATTCAGAAAAATCATTCCTCCTCCAATGCACAAAAGCTGTATAATGAGAGGGAATAGGCCATTGAAAATATTTTATGCTAATCTTCTAAAAAGGTCACACAATCTTCTCGATTAAGAAAGGTGAAGTCTTAAAACATAAGAAAACCCTCAGTGGAGATTATCTCAGACATCAAATGTAAACTACATATGGACCACACATTATTAAAAGAACACAAGATTAGAAATACTGCATTAGTATTCACTATAACAACCATCCATGAACAACCCCAACCCATAGGGTTAGGTAATTTTTTCCACCACCACTATCCCATGGGTTATTGAACCCTCAATGATATGAAGTTATGATAGAGATAAAATCAATCCAACCCTAGGACTTAAGGATTCAAAAATTTTCTACCTCCTCTAAAAAAGTTGGTCTTTTCTAGTTTGGGAGATGACCTTCGATAACCAACACCCCCACCATTCCTACCACTGCATGAAACACCATTATAATTAGGGTAACAATCAATAAATATATTTGGAGATTCCCTTAGTATCACTATCCATAGATCAATATTAAGGAAACATTGAAAATAAAGGACTAAAACTTGTAGAGGTTGCAAGCTGAAGTGTCCCACTAAGAGAGGGGTTACAAAGGGAAATCTTAATTTGAATCTCGAGGAGGACATGAGGGATAAAGATCCACTCTAGTAATTTAATGGTGATGAATATTTTAATCCCAATACCCAATATACATTTACAAATGTTGTTAGTGCTAATCTGGTAGAGGAAAAAGGCTGAGACACAAACATAGAAGCACATGATAAAGAAGCATTTTCCTAAAACTCACTTTGCACTGAAACGCTTGAGGAATGTATTTTCACCCAACATCAGAGGAAAACTTAGAAACGAGAATCCCTGTATATTTATTTTACACCCAATCCATTCACTTAATCTAGGGAAAAAGGGAAAGACATAGATATATCCCAATCACCACTTGAGGTGGTTGAAATTGTCTCCACTAAAGAGAAACTGAAATAATATTAATATGAGATGGAGAATATGAGATGGATCAATAATGAATTACTCAGGGTAAACATCCCCATTGATTATACATTTCATGCATAGGTGAATGTTTCTCCTATCATGAACCCCCTTCAACAAGAGGGGTTTACCCATCCTATAAGAGAAAATTTTAATCATAAAGTTGGATCTGGGTCCAAAAAATTTGTTTATTTGAACCCATTTATTGAATATGAACAAGATTTTCTTCTATTAAAACAACAGTTTCCCTTATTTCAGGAATGTAACCATGGTCGAGCTCGAACTAGGTGTCAACAACTGGCGTATGTAGGGTGACCACATCAAGATTCACCTTCGTCCCATATTCAAATCTTAGCCCAGAAAATAGTACCTCCAAATATCCTCAACTCCATCAAGTATCTTTTCACTCAAATAGAATCTATAAAAGGATATCATGCCCTAGTGAATAATGATAGGAAACTACATCCTGAATGGATGCATGCTACTCCTCTTCCTATTTTCAAAAATCCCACCTTCATAACCTTTAATGGAAAAAAAGATCTAAAAACTTGACACATTTTTTCCCCAGTATATCCATATTATGGGATTACTTGATCACCAAGAGGAAAAAAAACTCATAAGTTCATAAAGGGGCCAATGTTTGTCTGGTATAACAAATTTCCATCCATACACATTATAGGTCGGGAATACCATCATCGTTAGTTCCTCTAATAATTAAACTCTAGGATAAGGAAGATGATAACCCTTGATCTCATGAATCGAAAGTAGTGTGAAAATGAGATAGCCTCATATCTCATATATAGATAAAAGGGGTTGACATACTATCTCAATATATATCTCCCCTAGGAGAAACTATTATATATTTTTATAGAGAATCTTCAAGATGAGTTTTAGATACTGTTTATCCCTCTAAAGTACTCAGGAATATTTTTGGAATTTGCAGTCATGGTGCAGCTCCTAGATGATTTCATTCAGTGAACGAAGGACGAATCTCATCCTATGCTTATTACTTAAGGAAAAAGTTTTGGTAAAATAGAAATTTACACTATTACAATTAAAATAGAACTAAAAATTTCCACAACACCCAAACAAGCTCAATATCATCCATTTATAATTGTGAAGTGAAAATAATAGCAACATGACCCTTGTACAAAGGTAGGGAAAGAGCAAGGCTGCTTGTGATTTTAGGAATGAAGAAACATAACCTACATTTTTTTGAAAATAGAATATTTTGGGTTACTTCATTAATTCCATGTAAAATAATATACTCAAGATGTATATGGATAGGAAACTTGATGAAATTATCATTAGTGAATATCCAAACTATTTCCTTTATCAATAGATAATTGGAAATAACATTCAATATTGCTTCATTTTTAAGGGAATTATCTAAAAAATGGTTGATTCTAGATAGGTGAAATTGGGAAAAACTCTAGAATAGGTGGATTATATTTCCACCACCTGAAAAAGAGAAGAATAATACTTATAGGTAGTCTCATAAGGGTGTGAATGAAAGTTTTATGATCTGATGGATCGAATGATAGTCGATCAAGATCATTCCATTCTCAGGGAACAATTGAATCAATTAGTTGCGACAATAATTCCTACTATAACATCCAATTTTATGCCTTTAACTTCATAATATAAAGTAATATGTAGGAAACATGAGAAAAATAGGGGGGAAGATGAGTAATTTAAACCAAATCCTAAATCAGTATAAACCCTCATGGATTTTCTTCCCCCATTTTTGGGAGGATGGATACTTCCACATCAAATGAAACCCTCATCAAATGAAGAATAAAATTTTGACACTTTTAATGTCATTAACTTGATAGATCCCGTTTACAGTGGAGAATATACATATAAATCATCATCACACATGTAGTTAGGGAGGAAGTCACAAAGGTTAAGGGAACTAGGGAAGATGTGTATGTGTTAGATCTTAATGTTTGTGATGTGACTTCTTTGGAACTATATATACAATTTAAACTTGAAGGTTATCAATTTAGTGAGCCCAAAAGGAACACCGACACACCCCCAAATCATCTGAGAGTTGTTCTAATCTAACTATCTTAGAGAATTAATTGGTAGATGTACAATTATTCAATCAACATAGAAACATGGGTAGGCTATCTCAGACTAATCCACAAATGAAAAACATGCCCTTGGATTCTGGTTAGGCATAAGAATCATCAACATCAAACACCTCAACCTCAAAGCCTCTGGTCAAAGAATTACCCCATGTTGGAAAGTATTAGACCTTGGTATAAAATTATGATATCTTGATGCACTTGGATTTTATCCCAGTGAAATATTAAATCTTAAATTTACTTCCCCTCTCAAAAGATCATAGAGAATCACCTATCAAGGCCATTTATATTCTCCAGTAGTTTTAAGTTAAAGTTTATTTGGATAAGGAATATTTTCTAGAGATTGAATCAGTGGAATAAAATATAATTATCTCATTCATAGAGAAGGATTGGGAGACCACTTTTTGGGGACACATCACCCCTTATATGTTTTAGGCAAGATTGAGAATGTTTATATTCATTGATCTTTAATCAAAAACAGTTTTCGGATCAATTTTATCCTAGTTCAGAACCTCCAACACCTAGTGTAATGCCCTGACCTCAGTTACCCAGAGTCGGTACATTATTTTAATACATTGGAATGATATAAGGAAATCATGTCCTGAAAGACCGATCAGTTTAGCAGTCTTGGAAATAGATTACATACATCAACTTCACATTAAAATTTCAAACATGAAATACTGCATAGATAGTTCATTGAGAACGCCATTATTACCTTTTAGCTTAACCCTTTATATCAATCATAATACACTTATTGTAAATCCTGAGAAAATAAAACATAATAAAGGGGTGAGCTTAGATGCTCAGTAAGGGTAAAAAATTTAGTGGAAGATAACATAAAAAATAGGAATTGTGGATAATTGAAAACACATGCCTTTACAAATAATAAATATGAACACTTTATGGAAGAAATATGAGTTGATTAAATAATTCCATAATAAAACATATTCATGGGTATCTACTAGTCTAATAACCACATGAACCATCAATATTATTTTTATAATGAGGTATTTTATAATTCCAGACATTTTGAAACATTTTTTCAAGGCCTCATCCAATACATCTAAAAATGATTAAGGCCTCGGCCAAAACCATATATCAAATTGGGAAAGGCCTCTGCCAATTCCACATCTAATTGTCTCATGAAAACTACCGATGCATCGAGGAGTTATAAAGGGCTCCACCCATCACTTACTAAGTCCAATTCATTCCTCATATGAAAAGGTTTAACCATAACATAAACATTCGTATTAAAACTAGCATACGAAATGTCAATAATTTATCCATAAACCATGAATGGTATAAAAATAAAACCTCCACAGTCAAACATATAAAAAAACCTTCAATAAAAAATGGAATATTTGTATCATAATAAATCAACCTCGATCAAGAATAATATCTTGTAAAGGATATTGACATAGTTGAAAATGATCAGTAAAAATATTTGAGAGAAATATACCTTTTTCATGAAATAATTTTAAAGTCACATAATATATAAAGGAAGTCATTTAAAATAAAGGTTTGAATCATAGGGTCCCATACCACTTTGAAACTTTTGAATGTAATTAACATTTTAAAACATTCATGTACTTATAAATAAATCCTTAAAACCATTTAGAAAACAAGGAAATTAATGAGAAAGGTTTAGAAGAATAAATATTTAAAACATTTAAAATGATGTTTTAGTAAAAAATTACCTTACATAGAATCTATTTGAAAAATATTTTATTAAACATGGAAATTGATAATAAATATGTCCCAGTAGATACTTACATAAAAACAATCTCAGATAATAAAGAGATTGTGAAATTAACCCTTACCTTACACTTTCCTTTGGTCGAGGGTACGTTTAACCACCTATATAATGACCATTGTATGTTATTAAATTATACCAGAACCATATTAATATTTATTATATCATAAATGATTCATTTATGACTTTATAATACCCATTTAATAATGATTTCCTTGTTAAATTAACATTTTGGGTAATAACTGGTTTCTTTATCGTACATGTTTTAACTTGTTATTCTTGAACGTATCATTTAGATCATGATTTAAATACTTCAAAAATATAAAACTTTATTTATATATCATATATATTTAGAATATAAATATTTATAATAGATAGATATATGAAATGGAAGGAACCATTTATAGAGACTGTAGGCCGTAAGTACGCATAAACGCTGTTTCTGTTTTCATATCGTATTGAACGGAAGTAAGTGAATAAGATATATGTAAGTATATATATATATACATACATAAATACATACATACATATATATATATATATCTCCAGTAGAATTATTATTTCATATATTACATACTTATTAATAATATATATTTTTATAATCATCGTTGAATGATGAACGTGGAAATGAATCTCATCGCATCGTGGAGATGGTAATCCGTACGTACGCACGGGTGATAATATCATTATATTGATGGATAAATAATATGTAATTGGATGTTATATCATATATAAAGAATCATTAACATGTTATATTTATTATTAAATTAGTTATACTTATTATTATACCCATCCATTTAATAAAGTGTTTGAATAACAAACTACACCACGATGTGGAGACGGTAAGCCGTACGTATGCACATATGGTGACTTTGTCATTTATAGGATGGATAGATTAAATAATATGGTTATACCATATTTATAATAACATCACAGTATGTAGAAGGTACTGTAGTTATTATTTTGGTATGAAAATAACAAAGAAAGAGGAAGTGGAAGTAGAAAAGAACATGAAAGAAGGTGGTGAAATTATTACCTCTTCTTCGGGTGTTTCCTTTTGAGTTGATCAAAAGGGATCCTTATGTTGGATTTATGATAAATGTAAGGACACTAGGTTGATTTGATGGAAGTTGGAAGTATATTTGGTCAGGGTTTGTCCGATCCAAATGGCTTTGGAGGTGTGATTTTGAGAGAAGGGAAGTTCCCTTTTATAAGAGGGGTTAGGGTCACTTTAGGAAAAGATTAAAATATTAATTTATTATACAATCATATTCGGTTTATAATGGCTCCAAATTAATTTATTTAAATCCTTAGGTGGTTATGGGTCCAAATATGCTCAACCAATAGGTTTTAGACAAGTTTAGGTTACCATTTTAATGTTATCTTTTAGATTTAACTCTTAGTTAAATAGTTTAACTTTTACCGTTTCTTCTTATATTCTTACACAATATGGTTAATAAAATTACTATAAAAATCCAAGATAACCTAAAGTGTTTCATTAATGAAATATATAATATTATTTAATCCCTTTTTCCAAAACCTTAGATTTTTATGAATATTATATCAACCAATAATATAGTATTTTTTTTAAAAACTTATTTATGTCAATTTTGACACTATTTAGTATTTTGTTTTTGTGAAAGTCATAACAACCTTATAACTTAGAATAAAAATTATCTAATAAACCCTAACATGTCATATTAACCTATAAAAGTAGTGGAATTTATCAAAAGTCTTAAATTATATTTATTTAGATATTTATATTATTAATTATTTTAATATTTCATTAAGAAGGTAATTACTGAATCATCATTGTGTCATAAATAAATTTAATTATTTAATATCTAAAAATTATAAATAAAATAACATTATGTAGGAAATATTTTTATATTTATAATGAATATTTATAGTCAAATTTATCTTATGTGTAATTGTATATTAAAAATGGTTTAGTTATTAAACTTTAAATTTAACACTTTTAACTCTTTTTTAAATAAAGTAATAATAAATGTCATAATCTAATCCAAGTGGACCAAAGAGGATCATATTTTATTCATAATGTTTTTTTGGTCAAATTACTTTTATCCAATAGAATTAGGACATGTGTCAGGGTAATTATAATATCATTTTTACCCTTAATTACCCTATTTACTTTTAACCGCAGTAAATAAAAGTCAAAATTTACTATTCACCAAAATTATTTTCAACTTATTGAATCACATTTTAATTACTAATTTCAATAATTTCTCTCATATTTTTTAAATTCAACTCACAGAAGTGGTAAAATTATGTTTTATGCAAATTTTCAAATGCTCCTAGAAGGTGGGTAAAAAACGTTAAAAAGTTCAATAAAAATTTTACACATCTAATTTTATTATGAAATGAATACATTGAATTAAATTGAACATATATAGGTATTATATATCTATTTTTACTTAAAATAAATTTAAATAAAATAAATAATTATTTAAATAAAAGTCGGTTTTAAATAATGACGCAGTGTTTTTCACTATTCATAAAAAATTTAATGTTTTCAAAAAGTACACAAATTTTACCCTAAGATACTTTTTATATTCCAAATTCAAAAATTAATTCCATCATACCAAATTAAAAACATATAATTTGCATTTATTAATTTAAAATTAATTCACGTTGTCAAAACAAAAAGCATGTTTTTAAGAAATAATAACTATCAAAAGATTGACACCTGTTTAGATTCAATTTCAAAGTGAAATTACTTTCAAGGAAAAAAATTGGATTAAATGGTAAAAATATAATCTAATTAAACTTCAAAACCAATTAAAAATATATTATAACCATATAAATAAATTAGATTAAAATGTATTTTTGGATTAAAATACAGTATTTATCACAGTTAATTAAAAAATGGACATTATCAGAAAAATACCAAAATTTCATCAAAAGTAAATTTTTATGTCCCGATTCTAAAGAAAAAATTTATTTTTTCAAATTGAATATATACAAGTGTCAAATATTGGATTTAAAAATGGTTCTCCATTGAAAGGTTGCAAATTTTCATTTTTTTTTGAAAAATACTTCTTTTATCTGAAAAATTGAATTTGTTCTTATATTATGTCTAAGAAACACATAATATGGATGTTAAAATTATATATAAAATATAAAATTCAAAATTCAGTTAATACTATTCATAATTTCTTTTGAACAGCTAGTTTGGTAAGTCGTGGTGCGCTTGAAGTCGGTGTTGCATGGAGTGCAAGTTATTGAGTTACTTTGAATAAATAACGTACTATGAAATCTTGGGATGTTACATTCTCCTCTCCTTAAATAAATTTAATCCTTGCAATATGAAATTTTTCTTCAAAAATAAAAGATTAAAAATAGAAAAATACCTTTGTGGAAAACCCAAATTGGAAATTGGGTTAATAAAATTTAGTCTTAATAGAAGGGAAATAGAAATGAAAAATTCACCACCAAATTATGATCTCGATTAGAAGAACATTGGTGGAAATTAAAGAAACATAATTTGATGAAAAATGTAAATATTTATAGGGAGTGATTGAGGTCATCAATCAAAAATAAGTGTAAAATTCATGGCTTCAAAGGCATCATTCTAAGATGATTTAAAATATCATCAGTTCAACAAAACATAAGGTATTTGGATAACACATTTTTGGTTTTAATATCCCTTACCTAAAGTTTAATAATTAATTTCCTCATAGAATAAGAGATAAAAATATACTTGACAAGTATAGTTCCATCCATTAACTAATTTCTACCACAAAATCATATTTCACTTTAAAAGATAATAGAACTTAAAAATATTCAATTTATCATAATCATATAGAGTTCTAAAAAATGAATTTATAATTCATCTATTAGACATTTTAAAAAAACTACATTATACAATCCAAGACATCATGTGGGACAGTGGTTGGTGATGTACCCTTGTCACCCTTCGGTTGAGGGTTCATGTCTCGCAGCTTTGCTGGACACGATGGGTTGTCTTTCAACCTCCGAGTTGTCCTTTTTATGACAATCCAAAAATAATCTCAAGAAATGATTTAACCTTAAGAATAGTATCCAATGTAAAACTTAATCGATTCCAAACTTTCAAATTATCCAAAATACTTCTGTCCAAACTCATAGTCCAAAATATATAAAGAAGGTAAACACAATGAAGATCATTTTTTCCACGTAACAACGTGTGAAAAACTTTATCATGTATTCTTTTAAAACATTGTAGCACCCTGAATTACCATAAAACCTTATTTTTTTTAAAAGGTTGGGGCCGAAGCCTTAATTTATTATTTAAAGCAAAGACCTCTTTGGAGGGTATAGAGATACCTAATACATATCCCGAAGGCCCAAGGCCAAGTGGCCTGAATACAAGGCTTGAAAGACCATTTTTTGGCCCAAAGGACCCTCTGTGAACAGTACTGCTACAATACCCTGCGCAGCTACAGTACCTGCTACAGTACCGCCACCGCTACAGTACCCTGCAACAGTTCCTCCACCGCTACAGTGCTACCGCCGCTATAGTTCCACCGTTTCTACAATGTCTGCTACAGTACTCCCTACTATAGTACCTGCTACAGTACCCCAGAAATTCATCCCTCCCCGGATTTGAACCCGGGTCTTTTGGATGCCAAGCAGGAGCCTATACCACTTGGGTACATGCTTGTTGGCTACCATAAAACCTTATTGATTACATTAATGCTCCCTTATTCCTTATAGAATACTGGATATACTCATTCTATCCAAAAATGTTGTAAACTCCAACAATAATGAAATATACAAATCATTAATCAGTTTCAAAGTAGTCAATAATATCCAATATAATTTATCCAAATAAATCATATATTTTTTCAAAGTCACTAACTCAGTATCAGAGCCATATTATGGTTTATCTTTCTCTCAACCATATATTTTCCAAAAAAATTTAACCTGCTATTGAGTCACTTTTCTTGGTTCCACACAATCTCAAGTCCTTATGAAATAGTACTACAATACAATCCTTATATACTCTATAATTATTATAACATGCACATCATTAATAAAATACTCAAATTATACAATACTTTAATAACAACATAACAACTCTAATCATTTATATCAATCTTCGATAGTATCATAACTTGATTATTATCCAATAAGAGCATTTTGAGTATACTTTGATGATTTGGACATTGATTTGTATAGTGTCCCAACTCCTTGCAGATGAAGCATTGCACATTTCAAACCTTCTTCATACCCTTGTAATCAAGTACTTGGTGTCCTTTTTCTCCACACTTATAACAAACTCACATTCCCTTCAAGTATTTACCAAGGTGATTCTTTATATAGTTATCACATATGGGAAAATCATTCTTTCCCCTCTTCCCTTTATCCATCTTTCTCTCTTCCAACCTTTTCTTCTCTTGCTTCCCTTCAAATCCATATGACTTAGAGAATTCTTTACTTATCTAATTAATACATGATACTATTTATTCATATGATGAGAATATGTGGGAGACTATTTCCCTTTTAAATGTTGGGTTAATACCATAAAAGATATGATCCTTCTTAATCTTTCGATCATGCGTATTCCTAGAATTCTCATTCCTTCTACTAGGCGCCATTTCTAAACAATGGAATACACTAGGTTAGTTTATGACTTGTAATTCATAATTCCAAACTTTTAAAATACCTAACGTAAATTGAAAATATTATGCATATAATATATAATCATAAAATTTTTCCTTTGAGGAAGTATTTACTCCTAAATCCTTCCTAATGGCTTGTAATGAAATTGTGAATTATCCTAAGCATATCCCCTGGGAGTGTCGTAACCAAGAGTGCAACGAGGCCCGTTATCGTGTACAAGGATATCCTGGGTCAAGCTCAAAACTCTTTGTCGGAGTTTTCACTCTTAGGTAAATATGTGCCAGATCCACCTCTACCTGCTCATATCCAGACATGGATGTATTGGTTAGAAAATACAAAAAATCTCTACATTACAACAATTCTAGGAAGTTCTTTTAGACTAATCCTCAAAGTCTATCTTAGAGTAATGTTCTCTAATCAGAGTTTATCTAAATCTATTTCCAATGTTGTTGCTAAAATTACTATGATACCAACTATAACTCCCTGACCCTAGTTACCCAGAGTCAGTGCATTATTTTAATACATTGGAATGATATAAGGAAATAATGTTCCGAAAGACCGATCGGTTTAGCAGTCTTGGAAATAGATTTCATACATCATCTTCACATTACAATTTCAAACATGAAATATAGAATAGACAGTTCTTTGAGAATTCCATTATTCCCTTTTATCTTAACCCTGTATATCAATCATAATACACTTCTTGGAAATCCTGGGAAATTAAAACATAAGAAAGGGGTGAGCTCAGATGCTCAGTAAGGGTAAACAATTTAGCGAAAGATAACATAAACAGTAGGCATGGTGAATAATTGAAAACAAATGCCTTTACAAATAATAAACATGAAAACTTTATGAAATACATATGAGCTGAGTAAATAATTACATAATAAAATATAGTCATGGGTATCTACTAGTCGAATAACAACACGAACTATCAATATTATTTTCATAATGAAGTAATGTACAATGACAGATATTCAGAAACATTTTGTCAAAGAATCAGCCAAAACCGTATATCAAATTGGGAAAGGACTCAGCCAATTCCATGTCTAATTTTCTCATGAGACCCACCGATGCATTAAGGAGATATAGCGTGCTCCACCCATCACTTACTAAGTCCAATGCACTCTTCATATAAAAAGGTTTAAACATAACATAAACATTCGTATTAAAACTAGCATATGAAATGTCAATAATTTATCCATAAACCATGAATGGTATAAAAATAACACATCCACAGTCAAACATATCAAATAACCTTCTATAAAATATGGAAGATTTGTATCATAATAAATCAACCTCAATCAAGAATAATATCCCATAAAGTATGTTGACATAGCTGGAAATGACCAGTAAAAATCATTAAAAGAAATATCCATTTTCATGAAATCATTTAAAAGTCACATAATCTATAAAGGAAGTCATTTAAAATATAGTTTTGAATCAAAGTGTCCCATACCACTTTGAAACTTTTGAAAGGAATTAACATTTTAAAACATTCATGTCCATATAAATAAATCCTTAAAACCATTTAGAAAACATGGACATTAATGAGAAAGGTTTAGAAGAATAAATATTTAAAAAATTTAAAATGATGTTTTTGTAAAAAAAGACCTTAAAAATAATCCCTTTGAAAACTATTTTATGAAACATGGACATGGATAATAAATATGTCCCATTAGATACTTACGTAAAAACAACCTTAGATAATAAATAGATTGCTAAATTAACCCTTACCTTGCACTTTCTTTTGGTCAAGGGTACATTTAACCACCTGTATAATGACCATAGTATGTTATTAAATTATAACAGAACCATATTAATATTTATTTTATCATACATGATTCATTTTTGACTTTATACTACCCATTTAATAATGATTTCCATGTTAAATTAACATTTTGGGTAGTAACTGCTTTCTTTATCGTATGTGTTTTAACTTGTTATTCTTGATCGTATCATTTATATCATGATTTAAATACTTCCAGAATATAAAACATGATTTATATATCATATATATTTAGAATATAAATATATATAATAGATAGATATATGAAATGAAAGTCTCCGTTTATGGAGACGGTAGGCCGTACGTACGCATAAACGTTGTTTCTGTTTTCATATCGTATTGAACAGAAGTAAGTGGATAAGATATATGTAAGTACACACACACACACATATATATATTAGAATTATTATTTCATATATTACATACTTATTAATAATATATATTTTTATAATCATCGTTGAATGGTGAATGTGGAAATGAATCTCATCGCGTCGTGGAGACTTTAATCCGTATGTACACATGAGCGACAATATCATTATATTGATGGTGAAATCATATTTAATTGGATGTTATATCATATATAAATAATCATTAAAATTTTATATTTATTATTTACATCATTTATACTCATTATTATACCCATACAAATAATGAAGTGTTTGAATAAAAAACTACACCACGACGTGGAGACGGTAAGCTGTACGCACACACGTATAGAGACTTTGTAATTTATAGGATGAATAGAATAATGAATATGGTTGTACCATATTTATAATAACATCAAAGTATGTATAAGGTACCAGAGTTATTATTTTGGTATGGAAACAACAAATAAAGAGGAAGTGGAAGAAAAAAAGAGCTTGAAAGAAGGCGGTGTAATTATTACCTCTTCTTCAGGTGTTTCCATTTGAGTTGATCAAAAGGGCTCATTAGGTTGGATTTCAGATCAATGTAAGAAAACTAGGTTGATGTGAGGGAATTTGGGAGGATATTTGGGCAGGGCTTGGCCAAGAAAAATGGATTTGGAGGTGTGATTTTGAGAGAAGGGGAATTTCCCTTTTATAAAAGGGGTAAGGGTCACTTTAGGAAAAGATTAAAAGATTAATTTATTATACAATCATATTCGGTTTATAATGGCTCAAAATAATTTTATTTCGAGCCTTAGGTGGTTATGGGTCGAAATCATCTCAACCAATAGGATTTAGACAAGTTTAGGTTACCATTTTAACCTTATATTTTAGATTTAACTCTTAGTTAAATAGTTTAACTTTTACCGTGTCTTCTTGTATTATTACACTATATGGTTAATAAACTTACACTAAACTTCCAATAGAACTTAAAGTGGTTAATTAATGACATATATAATATTATTTAATCCCTTTGGCCGAACCTTATATTTTTAGGAATATTATATCAACCAATAATATAGTATTTGTTTTAAAAACTAATTTAGGTCAATTTTGACACTATTTGGTATTTTGTTTTTTTGAAAGTCAAAACAACCTTATAAATTCAAAAAAAAAAATTATCTAATCAACCGTAAAAAGTCATATTAACCTATAAAATTAGTTTAATTCATCAAAAATCTCAAATTATATTTATTTGGATATTTATGTTATCAATTATTTTAATATTTCATTAAGAAAGTAATTACTGCATCATCATTGTGTTTTAAATAAATTTAATTATTTAATATATAAAAATTATAAATAAAATACCATTATTTAGGAAATATTTTTAGCTTTATAATTAATATTTATAGTCAAATTTATCTTATGTGTAATTCTGTATTTAAAAAGGCTTAGTTATTAAACTTTGAATTTAACACTTTTAACTCTTCTTTAAATAAAATAATAATAAATGTTCTAACCTAATCCAAGTGGACCAAAGAGGATCATATTTTATTCATAATGTTTTTTGGTCGAATTAAAATTATCCAATATAATTAGGATAAGTGTTAGGGTAATTATAATATCCTTTTTACCCTTAATTACCCTATTTACTTTTAACTGCAGTAAATAAAAGTTAAAAGTAACTATTCACCAAAAATTATTTTCATATTATTGAACCACATTTTACCAACTGATGTCAATCACGTCTCTCATATTTTTAAAATTCAACACACAGAAGTGGTAAAATTAAGTTTTATGCAATTTTACAAATGCTCCTAGAAGGTGGGTAAAAAACGTTAAAAAGTTCAATAAAATTTTATACATCTAATTTTATTATAAAATGACTCTAATGAATTAAATTGAAATTATATAGGTATAATATATATATTTTTACTCAAAAAAACTTAAATAAAATAAATAATATTTTAAATAAAAGTTGGTTTTAAATAATAACGTAGTGTTTTTCACTATTCATTAAAAATCGAAAGTTTTCAGAAAAATACCAAAAATTTAACCTAAGATAATTTTTATATTCTGAATTAAAAAATTAATTCCATATTACCAAATTAAAAACATATAAGTTTCATTTATTAATTTAAAATTAATTCCTGTTGTCAAAACAAAAATTGTGTTTTTAAGAAATAATAACTATCAAAAGATTGACACTTGTTTATTTTCAATTTCAAAGTGAAATTAATTACAATGAACAAAATTGGATTAAATTGTAAAAATATAATCTAATTACACTTAAAAACCAATTAAAAAGATATTCTAACCATATAAATAAATTATATTAAAAGTTAGTTTTGGATTAAAATACAGTATTTCTCACTATTCATTAAAAAATGAACATTATCAGAAAAATACCAAAATTTCATCCAAAGTAATTATTGATGTCCCGATTCTAAAGAAGAATTTTATTTTTTAAAATTGAATATATAAAAGTGTAAAATGTTGTATTTAAAAAGGGTTCTCTATTAAAAGGTGGTAAATTTTTATTTTTTTAAAAAAATACTTCTTTTATCTGAAAAATTGAATTTGTACTTATATTATGTCTAATAAACACATAATATGGATGTTAAAATTATATAGAATATATAAAATTCAAATTTCAGTTAATAATATTCATAACTGCTTTTGAATGACTAGTTTGGTAAGTCATGGTGCACTTGAACTCGGTGTTGCGTGTAGCACAAGTTATTGAGTTACTTTGAATAAATAACGTAATATGAAATCTTGAGATGTTACACCTTGGTTATAGTGAGGATAATATTCCTCCCTCAAAATTGACCATTCAAGGGTATGAAAAAGAGAGAATAATCCTCTAAAAAGGATAAAACTTCAATCATTATTAGGGGATCTTATATAAAAATTTGAATTCATAGTGGTTCAATAGGATACATTAATGTTTTGTTGGGAAGAGTATGGATCCACATGCATGCGGTAGTACCAACATCATACCATCAATGATGAAGTATCTTATCATTGAGAAAGTTAGAGTTCTATGTGATGAAAACACCCCCTTTGAGTCTTTAGATTCCTACTACACTGAGGTATGATTCTATAAAAAAAGAAAAACAAATAATGGTAGGTGATTTTATCCAGGTCACCACACTTAATGGTTTGGGAACTTCTCCAACAACCCTATGGATCATACCCAATAAGGATTATGTGTTTCCCATCAACTAGATCGTGGAAAAAAATACTAAATTCAAGAATCCTCTAGGGTTTAAAGACCCCACTTTCCCATATTTATATAAATATATCTTTGTAAGTTGATGTGAGATTTTCAGAAGGTGATCATGGATCCTCCATGGAAAATTACACTACAAATGAAAATTCTCTAAATAAAGATTCCTTCGTATCATTGTTGGCGGAGTCTAGAGAAACACCCATATTACCTTCCAGATCTCGATGTTCCCATTTATCCTTTGTTTATGATAATGATAGAATATAAGAATATATAAAATATGACCTCTAATATTCCCCTAAAATATTTTAGGAAGGTATCTATGCCACTATTGATGAGCTCAAGTAGGCGAATCTCAGTATAGAGGAGGATCCACAACCCATGTTGTTTAGTTAAACAATGGTCTTTGAGGAATAAGAGAAATATGTTTCCTTCCTAAAAGGTCAGTGAGGTGTGTTTTCCTAAAAATTACACTACAATTACAGGATTGAATCTCGAGGTGGAAACCCATCACCAAATCCTTCTAGATGACCATAGAGGATACAAACAACTAGAAAGAAGAATTCACCCATGTATTTCCACCAAATTATAAGTTGATATTGAAAGAAGCATCAAATAAAAATTTATATGAGAATTTTAGTATCCAATATGATTGGAAAATATCATCCCTATCAATAAGAAGAATGGTCATATCTGAGTTTTTATCGAATTTAGGGACCTCAACATGCATTGCCTAAAATATGACTTCCTGTTCCTGATCACAAAATTTTGGATTAAATTAATGAATGGATTTCAAGACCACTCCTTCATGGATGGGTGATTTGGTTATAACTAGATCCAAATAGCCACTGATAAAGAGGAATATACTACTTTTAGGGAGACCCATGGGGTATATAGCTGTCAAGTAATTTCCTTTGGATTAAAGAATGTTGTCAGTACATATCAACATGCTATACATTATATATCCATGTTCTTCTTATGGAAAACCATGTAATTATATATAAATGACATAGTATTCAATTATCAATAGTGTTGTGATCATTTTTACAACATTTAGGTAGTATTTATTAATATTTTAAAACACAACCTAAAAATGAATCCCTTAAAGTTTGATTTTAGGATGAGTTCATGAAAATTTCTAAGCTTTGTTGTATTTCATTATGGCATTGAAGTAGAACATGAAAATAATAAGGTGATTCTTGATATGAATTCACCCCAAAACCTAAAATAATTGAGAGGAATATAGGGATATATTTCATACATCCGTAAATTTATTTTTAATATCATAGGTAAATTCTTGAACTTCACTAGATTAATGAAAAAATGGGCCACCTACCAGTGGGATAAGGACTGATATAGAGACTTAGATGACCTCAAGTAATATCTTATCAACCCACTAGTTGTGTTGAAACCTATAGATTAAAATCCCCTTATCTTGTATGTAGAAACTTGGGAGTGTTCACATGTCATGTTCCTAGATCAAAAAAATGGTGTAGGTAAAGAAAAAAATTTGTATTATCTTATCCAGACAATGTTGGAAACTAAAAATAGGTATTTTAACATCGAGAAGAACTATTTATAATTAGAATTTGTGGTGTAGAATCCAATTCACTATCTATAGAATCATGAGATTGATTTAATATCTCATATAGATTCTCTCAAATACATCCTTAGCCTCCCCAGTGATGATTGTACATCTAGCATGATGGGAAGTCATCTCACAATAGTTTGAAATCTAATTTAGGACTCAAAACGTTAGTCAAAGGGTAGATGTTAAATAAATTTCTTGTGTCACATCCTACCCTTAAGAGCATGTCATTAAGTATGGATCTGTTGGATGAGGAATTATTCTTCATATAGGATTCATATCAATCATTGACGATATACTTTGATAGTTCTCCATAGATCCCAATATGTACAAGAATGGAAAACCTAAAAGATAATTGGGTAGATTTGGGGATTGTTCTTGTCTTCCCAACTAAGAAAATAATACCCTATTACTCCCTGTTATCATAAGGATGCAACAACAATGAGGTAGAATATCAATACCTCACCACTCATTTAGAGTTAGCCCTATAAATACTAATGGATCACTTCAATATTAAAGGTTATTTAGAGTTAGTAATCAAGAAAATTAATGGTGAGTAAACCATAAATGAGTAGGAATTAATTACTCTACATGATTATGAATGGGAGATGATAGTGGATTTCCCCTCTGAGCCGACTCACACCCAAATCTCATGTTCACTAAACACCCATTAAAATGTTCAAGATAATTAAACTACCACTCTAAGAGACCTAGACTGGGATGATATGGTTATCCATGTTATATATCATAGGGTGGTATCCCCATTCACTATTTAAAATCCAAAAGATGTCAATTAAGTCAACACCATCACTGACCAAGAGGAGCTTATATCCACACCAACCGATGCCACTAGTAGATGAATGTCCCTAATTGTGTATTTCCATAGAGATGGGATCCTTACACTAGATAAAGACAAGAAAGATAAGATTCATCATCAGGTAGTAAACTTTACCCAATATACGGTGGCTGAAATTCCTAAAAGGCCCTCTATAAATGGGGTTTTGATGAAATATTTTTCAGATGAATCAAGGGAAGGGACACCCTAACTGTAATGTGAGAATTATATTTTAGCTCTTATGGTTCCCAATAGTTATGATCCAAGATATATCATAAATTCAAAATAATTGGTTATTTATGGCCATCAATGACTCAAGATTTCTTAGAGTTCACTAGAAGTTTCCATTCTTTCTATGTACATGCTAATTTCATCCATTAACCCATGGAGTTGTTACACATCAACCAATAATACTTAATATTTTATATATGGGAAATTAATATTATGGGGCCATATCCCCCACCCACAAATAGATAGCTAATGTTTATCTTCATTTTCACAAACTGTTTCTCAAAATGGGAAGAGACTATACCCCTCAAAGAAGTCGGTATAAAGGTTATCATCAACTTTATAAAGTCCAACATCATTACTTGATTTGGATTCCCTTACAAAATATTGATGTAAAATAGTTCCAAATTCTGTGATTACTACTTAAAAAGCCTACACCTAGAGTAAAATATTGAATCCAACCATTCATACTACTATAATGCAGTGAAAAATGGATAGATAAAGGCCTTCAATAATAACTTATCTAACATTATTTAGAATATGGTAGATAGGTATAAAAATCCATGGATGAAAAAAATAATGCATGATTTGTGGTCTTATTACACCACAACTAGCACCATTACACAAGCAACCCTATATTCACTTATGTATGAGATGAAAGCAGTTCTACCCATAGAGGTTCAGTTTTCTTCTCTTTATGTCTCTATTCATAATCATCTCTCTGATAATGAATAATTACAAAATATGTTGTACCTATCTATATATAATAGTGTTTTCATGATCATAAACACTATTTTCTGTTTCTAATAGTTTCATTTGAGTGAATTTCAATCTCTTTATTTTGAATTTTATTCATGTTATTGATGGAATTAATTAAGATATCTAATACTTTATAATGGAATCACGGTGAATCTTGTTAAAAGCTTATACTATATTTTATCATGTTTTGAGACCATGAAATGAAGATAGAGGATCAAAAGAAGGATTTAGAAGGAATCTTGGACAACCATGGTGATGTTTGATGAACTGAAGGATACACTGGTTGTCCAGTACCATATGGACAAAAGGCCAAATATCTAGAAATTCAACCGGTTAGCCAGTGGAGGAGAATATGCCAGCTAATGTTAATTCTAGAGCGAAGTTATTTTTTCAAAAGGCTACTATCTAGTAACTAGATAGTAGAAGATCATTGGTGTAGAATTTCTAAAAGCAGTGAGCTCTAAGTATACCACCGGTTAGCTAGTGGCATCGAGGTAGGAATTATAAGGATGCATTTATTATGGAATTTTTTTTTATTTCAGTATTATTCAGATTCAATGGACTTGGATAAATTATAAAAGTTTCCTAGAGATTTTAAATCCTATAAATAGGTCTTATTGGTGTCTTGGAAGATTAACCAAAAAATAAAATTTTTTCAATTTCGAATCCGATCATTAATCAAATATTAGAACATGAATAATAAAGCTCTAGTGATTTCTCTCTAATATTAATGTAATTTCAAGATCCAAGCTCTAACTATTCATAAATATATTAGGATATATTCATCTACCATCTATATATCTATCATCTAAACTATATAAATCCTTACAAGATATTAAGGAGCATCTTTGTAATGGGGTTTCTTTAAGAAAATTCCTCTTTTTCTCATATCCTTCTAAAATTGGTGCTCACTACCGTAAAAGTTAGGGATGGGTTCCTTGGGTATCGATAAAGTTAAAGAGGGTGTTCAAAACCATATTCACTAGGGACATGTTTCTTGATCACTATTAAGATAAAGGGAGTAATAACAAAAATCTCTCAATCTCGGGGGAGGAGATGTATGGGCTTACATCAATCTATTATCGAACTCATTTATCAAACCATGTTTTCTTTTTTTTTTTATTTTCTACATATATTATTTATTTTCCTCTATGCATAAAAATTGATATGTATAATTTCATAAATTTAATATGTCTATTTATACTATTCATAATTTCTTAATTAATACTGAAATTAACCTTTTAATATGTATTGAAATTATTTCTTTATCATATCAATATCATTTAGTTTTAAATTCACTTGTAACATTTTCTTTATTTTTTAAAAGGAAATTCACCCCCTATTTCCATCTTACCACAAACTACAATTAATATCAAAGGGTAATTTGTATTTTTATTAAAAATATCACTGTTTTAAAAATTGTGTTTAGATATTATTTTCAATTTTTTTAATCTTAATTTATTTCAATGTTTTATCTTTTCAAAATGGAATTTAACTCTTATTCCCATGATACTTTTTTTGATGGAACTGATTATTTATATTGGAAAAATTTCATGTCAACTGTTCGTAGTAGCATATGTCACCCTATATTGATAATTTTTATTCTTGATTATACTTCTTCTAAAGAAACAGAAGATAAGTGGACACCCAATAATATTAAATACTTTAATATTAATGGAAAATACATGAACTATATACATTTTTGTCTTGATCAAAATTAATTTAATCTTCTTTATACATGTAGAACCACTCATGAAATATATAAATTTCTTGAAGTCACTCATGAAGGAACTAAAAAATTTAATAATACTAGATTATACATTTATAGAACAAATTTTGAAAACTTTTCTATACATAAAAATGAATCCATTATTAGTATATTTTCATGTTTTACTGATATATGAAATGGTAAAAATTATCTTCATGATGATTTTCCTGTAGTAATTTTTGAAAAAAAGATACTCTAGGTCTTATGAAGAAATTGAGAACCCAAGGTAATTACTATACAAGTAGAAAGGAACATAAAGAAAATAGCAGTTGAATAATTTATTGAATATCTAATGATTTACAAAAAAACTAGGAAGTGACAATAAGAGAAATAATATAACAAAGACTAATATGTAAAAAAAATTTCCTTCAAATTTACCAACTATGATTCATCCAGAGGTGAAGTTCAATAATTTAATCAACTTGCTAAGAACATGAAAAAATTATTCAGGGAAAAATAAATATTCCAATTAAACTAGTAAAGTGAATCAAAAATTGGAATATGAAATTTCATAATTCAAATGAAAAAAGGGTCACGTCAATTCAAAATTTCCCATTTACAAAAAAGAAGGTAAAAGAAAGGAAATAAAAAAAGAAGGCTTGAAAGGTTACAACCTAGAGTGCAGCCGATGAATCCATGAACTATGATTCCTCACCCTATTCAAGTTACTCAAGTTCTAAGTGCCTTGTGTCACAAGCTGACTAAGACAATGAGGCTAGTTACCCTCTTCAAATTTCCTCCTCTTCCTCTTCTTTACTAAATTTTTACCCCTCCAATTCTTATTATTCTTGATATTTAAGTCACCTTAATTAATAAGACCTTAAATAAAATCATGATCTAATTGAAAATGGTTTTAATTGAATTAATTCATTATACAAAAAACATTATAATAAATAAAAATAAGTTAATAATGAAAAATAATAACTTTTAAAAGAGAAGGAATAAATTTTCAAGAAAAAGGAAGAATTATCCCTAAAAATTAAGAATCAACCAGATGTTAATAATCTCAAATATATAATCAAATATCTCAAGAGATATATTTTCAAAATCATTCAAGGTTAAAATAATACAAATAAAATCTTTTTCACTCAAATATATGGAAAATAATGAGTTTGACTTGGTCTCTCAAATCATCCAAGCACCTCAAAAAATACATCAATTTATTTATTAAAGGATTATCGCAATATAAGTTTTTAAATTATAATAAAATAATTGTGAATTTAATTTATAAATTTTATTTAAATAATGAACTATACAAGATACCAAAAATAATTCATCTTTCATCCAGTATTTCTAATAGAAAATACTAGACTAAAAAAATCAGGATACATAAATTATTATTGGATAACATCATAAAACCAAATATTTTTTGGGTATCAAAACCTTTAGTCATTTGATTTTATAGGAAAATTTTATTGAGATCAAAGAAAAAAAATTACTATGCTACCTAGATTTTGGTTGATCAAGACACATGTTTGGTGAACTCTCCAAATTCAATCAAATCAATAAACTAGAATGGGGTCACATTGCCTTTGATGATAGATCTTAGGGTAAGATAATCCGTGGAGACATTGGTTTTTATAATTCAACTCTTATTAAAATAATTTTGTTTTTCAAAGGATTGGAACAAAATTTTCTAAGCATTAGTCAATTGTGTGATAATGATTTTAAAATATCGTTCAAAAATGATTTGTGCATAGTTTTTAACATAAAAGGAAATATTTTGTTGACCACTTATCATTTTTAAAATGTTTATAAAATAAGTTTAAAATATATCTCTATACAAAACATAAAATTCTTGAGTTCACAAGTTAGCGAGGCATGGATTTGGCATAGACGTCTTGGTCATGTAGCACACACACATTTATGAAACTCAACCATTATCAAATATTATGAGATTTACCCAAACTACATTTCAAAGATGAATTGGTTTGTGAAGAATTCCAATATCGTAAGAAATATAAATCTTCTTTAAAATATAAAATGGGATTTATTCTTCTAAGGATCTTAAATTAATTCATCTTTATTTATTTAGACCTTCTCAAATTGAGATTCTTAGAGGTAAATCATTTAATTTTATTATAATTGATGAATTTACAATATTAACTTTGGATTTATTATTATAAATAAAAGTGAGACATTGAAAGATTTTATCAAGATTTTTAAAAAGGTTGAAGATAAAAAAGGTTATAAAATTATTTCTATTCAAAGTGTTCATGGTGGAGAATTTGATAAGAAGGAATTTATTGATTTATACTCTTATCAAGGCTATAATCATTCATTTTCTTCTCCTAAACTACCTCAACAAAACAAGGTAGTGGAAAGGTGAAATGAAACTATCCAAGAAATCTATAGATATAATTTAAATGAATTTAATTTACCTTAATATTTTTCGGATGAGGCTGTCAATACCGCATGCTTTATTATTAATCACATTATCATAATACCATTCCTCAAAAATAACCTTTATGTACTTTGGAATAATAAAAAACTGAAAGTTGTATTTTTTATAGTTTTTGCATGTAATTGTTTTATTCTCAACACCAAATATAATATTGTAAAATTTGATTCAAAATCTAATAAAGGTATCTTTATTGGGAATCCAACTCAAGAAAATCATACTGAGTCTTTAATAAAAGGAATAAAATGTTATAACAATTAATTCATGTTGTTATTGATGAAAATTAACAAAAATATATTTCTCAATTTTTTATTGAAAATTATGTTTTATATTAAAATTAAACTTTTCAATCTAAAGAAGTTGAAGTCAAAAAATGAACACCTTTAAATTATTTACTTAATTTTTTTAAAAAATATCTAAAGACAATCCCCTTGAAAATGTCATTTGAGATTTGAAAATGAGAACTCTCACTAGAAGATCAATCCTAAATGAGGTTGACCATATTTTATTAATCTCTCACTTAAAACCACAAAATATTAAAGATACTATTTACAATTAAAATCATGTTCTTTCCATGAAAGAGTAACTAAATTAATTCACTAGGAATGATGTATATACTCTCAATAAAGACCCAATGATCATCTTGTCATACAAAATAACTGGTTTTTTAGGATTAAGTTAAAATAAACTGGTAATATAATTAGAAATAAACCTCATCTGGTAACTAAAGGTCATAACTAAGAATAATGAATCAACTACAATGAAACTTTTTCACTATTCCCTTATTTATAATCCATTATAATATCATTGGCATGTTCCTATCCCCTTAATTTAAAACTATTTCAAATGGATGTTAAAACCATGTTTTAAATGTTTTTATTAATAAAAATATTTTTCGTTTAACAACCACCTATTTTGGAAGTTTTTAATTTTATAAATTATGTTTTGAAATTAAATAAATATATTTATGGTTGAAAACATACCCCTAGACTTGGTATGAATATGTAAATAATTTATTTTTATCAAATAGTTTTAAAATGGTAAAAGTGTATTCAAATATTTTTATAAAACACATCTAAAATAATTTTATACTTGTTAAAATTTACATTGATGATGTGATTTTCATCTCAACTAATGAATATATTTGTTTTTATTTTTTGATTTAATGAAAAAGGAATTTGAAATAAGCTTTACAGGGAACTCAAATACTTCCCCAATTTTCAATTTTCTCAAATTAATGATGGTATTTTTCTAAACCAAGAAAAATACAATAATGATCTTTCAAAATAATTTTATATGTATTAATATAAGGAAATTAGTACACCCATGATCACAACTTGTAAGCTAACATTATATCAAACGGGTAAGTTAGTTGACAATAAGCTTTATAGAAGTATGATTTATAGTTCACTTAATCTTCCTACAACCCAACCTGATGTCATGTATAGTGTTTTTATTTGTGATAATTTTCAATAAAATCCAAAATAATCTCATCTTAAATATATTAAAAGTATTTTTTATTATTTAAATGGAACTAAAAAAATCAGTTTGTCTTATCTTAAATGAATTTATTTTGAATTAACCAGTTTTTACACTAATTTTTGTGAATGATAACTAGATAGGAAAAGTAAAAGTGGGAATTAAAAAATAATTATAAAATACCTTGTCTTATGAAGTAGTAAGAATAAAAACTCTATATCTCTTTCTATAGGTGAAGTATAATATATAGCTTCTGGGAGTCATTGTGCCTAATAATATGGATGAAACACTCACTCTTTAACTTTAGTCTTACTTGTGATTATATCCCTATTAGATGTGATAATAACGGTGTCATAAATATTTCCAAAAATGCTATCCATCACTCTCTCACTAAACACATTGATCTTAGGCATAATTTCGTAAGATTTCACTTCTAAAAGGGTGATATATTATTCAATTTTTTTTGGATAGAATATCAAATCAAAGATATTTTCACTCAACTTGAAGTTGTTGATCATTTCAATTTCATTAAAGGTGAGTTAGGAATTATAAACTAGTGACACTTTCCTTTTGACCATGGAAAACATGAGTAATTAATTCAAAAATTATTTCTATTCTTGATCTTGTTTAAATATTTTTCTCTTTCTTCATAAAATCTTGAAACTATTGATTTATTTTATCTATTTTTATATCTTGGTTATATTACCTATATGTCACTTATGCATTAATTTGAGGGGTAAAATTGTCTATTAAATTTTTAATTTTTTATTAAGAGATAATTTTACTTTCAATTTAGTTTATAAAATTGAAAAATATTTTTTTCTTGTTTCCAAACTTAAAAATAAATTTTATTAAAAATATAAATTTTATTATAATTTTTCTAATTTAATATTTTTTTAAACCATTGAATAAATTTATGTTGTTAATTAATTCTATTTTAAGATTTTTTTAAGACTTATATGAAAAATTATGTATGTTCTCTACTTAATTTTAAAAGTTTTTTTCTCTCTTAAAGTAATATTAATAGCGAGTAAAAATTTCTACATATACTTATATATATACCAATGTTTTTTTTAAGTTGTCTTTGAAAAAATACAAATGGTAGGATGATTTCAAGGTATTTTATCATATCTAAATAACTTAATCACCCAATAAAGAAAAAATCCACTCCTTAAGGTAATGAGTGTTTTGGTAAAGTTATGTTCCAATTTTCTTCTTTTTTTCAATTTATTTGACTATTAATTTTTTTATTTCTTTTTTTATCATTTCTAATTTTAAAAATCTATTATATTTTTTTTCTTAAACTCTATTTTCAATATATATTTTTATTTTTTAAAATATCCTTTAAAAATATCTTTAGTTTTTATTCAAATATTTATTTTTATGTCTTCTCATTCCTAACCTTGTTCTTATTTTTGATAATCACAAAAGGGGATAATTCTTTCATTGAACATCAAAGGGGGATAATTATTTCATTGAACTTAAATGGGAGGGGGGTTTTTTTCATTGAACTTAAAAGGGGGATAATTATTTCATTGAAATTCATTGTGGGATAGTTTTTTCATTGAACTTAAAATAGGAAAAAATTGTTGAAATTATTTTTTCAAATTTATTATTATATCTGTTATTGCTTAATTGTTTCACAAATGGGGAGTTAAATATTTTAATCTTGTATGATGTATGTAATTTTTGATTTATTTTCTTATTTATCATATTGAATATCTTTTTTGATATCTTTTATATATTTATATCTTGAATAGTTTTTTTTATCTTTCACTCTTCACTTACAATTGATATATATATTTTTATATTAATTTTTTGTGATCATAAAATGGGTATATTATCATAGCTATATATCTTATATCTTGTTTTCATGACCACAAAAGCTATTTTTTATTTCTAATAGATTAATTTTTGTGAATTTCAGTCTCTTTATTTTAACTTTTAGTCATTTCATTAATAGAATTAATATAGATACCCAAGATTTTACAAAGGCATCATGGTGAATATTATTGAAGTTTTAAATTGTATTTTACCATGTTTTAAGATTTTGGAAAGAAGATATAGGTTTAACCAAAGGATTTATGAGGAATATTGAAAGGAAATGGAGATGTTTGAAGAATTGAAAGTTGTTCCAGATTTCTAGTCTAGGGAATTGATTAGCTGGTGGCATATGGACAGAGGGCCAAATCTCCATAAAGTCCACTGGTTTTCCAGTATCCATTTTAGAAAAAAGTGCTTCTTCTAGAGTCTATTAGATATCCACTGGTCATTATTGTCTAGCTATTTGAAAATATATTAATGATCTCTATGTGTACCATTGGGTAGTTGGTGGTGTCAAGGTAGGCATTCCAAGAATGCATTCATTATCGTAAAAATGTTTTGTTTTGTTCTTCTTCAGCTTCAATGACCCCTGAATAATTATAGAAGGTTAATAAAGATTTTATATTCTAAAAATAGGCCTCTTTGGTAGATTAGAAGTTTAAACACAAAATAAAAGTGCTTGAATTGTGAATTTTATCCTTGATCAAAGTTTAGCACACCAAAGACTAAGCTCTAGTGATTTCTCTCCAATATCAAAGTTCTTTCAGGATTCAAGCTTTAATTTTTCATTAATATATTAGTATATATTATTCCAACATATCTTTATATCTCATCTCAGTTATAAAAATCTGTATAAAATATTTTATAGTGACTTTTTAATGAATTTATTCCAATCAAACCTTTCTTATTCTCACCTTCTTTTAAAAAGGGTGATCACTACTACAAAAGTGAGGGATGAGTTCCTTGTATATTGATGATGTTCAAGTGGGTGTCACAAAATTAATAATGAGGGAAAATTTTCTTGATCACCATCAAGATCAAGGGAGTAATAACAAAAACCTGTCAAATCGAGGGGAGGAGACATAGGGGCTCACATTGAGCTATTTTCAAACTCCTTTATCAAACCATGTTTTATTATTCTTTTATTTTATATATTGATTATTTATTTTCCATTACGAATCATACTCAATATTCATAATTTCATAAATTAAATATGTCCATTTTCATTGTGCATACCCATGAAATTAATGTTGAAATTAACTTTTTAATACATATTGAAATTATTTCTTTATCATATCAATACCATTTAGATTTGAATTCGCCTTTATATTTTGCTTTATTTTAAAGAGAAATTCACCCCCTAACATCCATAACTTGAAAAAATGGAGAGTATTGATGGGAAAAGGTTGTGAATTTTTTAAAAACTTTATATTAATCAGAATCATATAGTTTGAACATTTAATTAGAAGGTATTTATTCATTCATTTATCTACGGAGAATTGGTGTTGACCCCCAAAACTCTCAAGCTACTAGAAAAGAGGCCTAAAAAACATGAAATAAAATGGGAGATACCTTTTTTTATACACAATAACTACTCTAACATATCTTATTACATAATCATAATGGATGGAGAGAACATTATAATTCCCACCAATACATAGTTTCTAATAAATTTCTTTGTATAATTTTTACATCGGTTTACAACAACCTCACTATAAGATGTTAAACTATATAGTCATGGTCCTTATCATAAGACCCTAAACTATACAACATGTCATTATAATCATTAAGACCTTAAAATGAATTCCCCCATAAGTATATTTCACAATAAATTATACTACTTATAATTGGTCCTTGTCACATGATGTAAAATTGCATGACATATGAGTCCTTATCACATGATGTCAAACTAAAAAATATATGGTTTAGCCTTCAAGAACATAAACTGATTAGAGAGGTTAACTCCATGATATCTAGATTTTTTACATATAATCTATGTCTATGTAAAAATCCCCAATATATAGTTCTTTATCTATAAGCATATATTATAAAAAAACTACCAAGTGTCTAGAATATATTCCTAGTGTTCAAGACTTCTCATTCACGGTGAGACTTACCAAAATAATCACTACATTACAAACTATGTATCAAAATCCCCTAGAAGACTCTATTTTGTTCTAGGGTTTGGGTTTCCCCTCATCCATGATAGGTCTCTTGACAACCCAAAATTAAAATAAAGCCATGTTTTTCTATTTTGAACGATCCAAATCTATGCAAAGACATCCACATTTGGTCCTTACCACATGACCTTAAACCACATGAAACCTACATCCTCACTACATTAAATTAAACAACATGGTCAATTCATCCTTGTAACATGATGTAAAATTTCATGATGTCATACTTATTTCATGATGTAAAATTGTATAGAATCATCCTAATGGCATGAAATTGAACTATGTAGACCAAAAGTCCTAGTTGTATAACTATAAAATACACAGTACTCATGTACTCACCATATGATGTTAAACTACATGGTTAATAATACTCATAGGTATGCTCTCTTGAATGACACAATAATATTATAATCACATCTTGTTTCTCACATCAATCATGGCTCGTGTGATCTTATAGGTTTTGTTTGATCATCTTAATTAGTTTAATTGAAATAATCCTTGTTCAAAATCAGGAAGTAAATTTTGTCCTTTTCATATTTAATTAAACTATATTGCATTTGGTATGTATCATAAGACCTTAAACAACTTAAATTGTCCTACTTTGTATACCCTAAATCCCTTACACAAGAGCTATATTTGTGTAATAGTTCATTGGAACATAAACCCCTATTCATGTAAAATTCATCTACATCATAATAACTATGTTTGGATTGATTATTATTATCACAGGATACATAGTGATGTATAAATATCCTATACTAGGCTCATCTATTAATTATATCAACAAAAATTATCATTTTCACCTTAATGTTTGAGACTCCTCATTCTCATTGAGTTCTGTCAATGCCCCTATATTAAGATGAAACATGATTTACTTCCCTTGCACATGATCTTGATCTATGAAAAAGAGGCTTGATAATAAATACATATGGTTTGATTCCTATTACTAAAAGATAGGCAATGACACTCAAAATATCTATCCTGGGATAAAACACAAATCATAATTAGATCCCTGCATCGTATTGATGTTTGGGCCTCTTAGTTCATGTTTGGTTCCCCTCTATGGGTCCAGTACTGAAACAAAGCTATCTTATTTTGTGTGTGATTCAGACAAGTGAAAGATTCATAACATGTGGTTTCATATTCATAAAACCATGTCTCAGTCAAAATGCCCCAATTTTTAAGATCTCTTTTTCTTTAAGTGATGCTTCATCCATGATAGCATTAAACCATCCGGGTGATGTGGTTCACCTAATATATAACTTGAATTATACCCTCATCTGATAATAACAATGTAAAACATGATTCATATTCCTGTAGGAAACATAGTGATGCCAAGATTTCCAATCCCAGGTTTAGATACAAATTCTACTCACACTAGTTGTGACTTGATGGTGATAAATTTCCTAATTACATCAGTTTTTATATATTTTTCTCATGCTAGGAACTTACATACTACATCCCTCTCCCTTATATTTGAGATAAATAAATGTAGTGGCTTCATATAAGAAATACATAAAGATTGATTTCTAATTCTGTAGGATATGTTTTGATTTCTAGATCCTCTATCTTAGGATGAGTTGGGAGTTCCAATCAAAACCCAACTCGTCTTGATCTTTTATTCGAGGTTTTTTCTCCTCATTTGGAATTTAGAAAAAGTTTTAACATTTTGGTCATGAGAGATCCAAACCAAATGATATTATCATATGGGTTTTACCCAAAAACTTATTCCATGAAAAAATGTTCTCACTTTTGAATAGTTCCATCTAATAATCAAACCCTCCCATTCAACATCGGTCCTCCTCCATGGGATCATCACTATGATTAAACTATTTTATTTTATGCACAAGTCAGTTCTATGTGTAATTTTCTATACAAATCTCCTCATATCATGAAATTAAACTATAGAACCCCATATTACTTTTTATATATTGTTAAATTGAATTACATATATTCCACAATGCATGAACATAAACCGCTTAGAGTGATCTGTGCTATATAACATAGTTATCCTATATAAGATCCAGATATATGAAGGGGAAAATGATATATGGGATCCTACACCAAAATAAAATACCCATTTATTATTAATAATCCTTTTATTTTGGATTTCAATATTTAGTTTTAAGGAATGCACCAGATCTTTGTGCTGGGAACAACCATAGAGCACCTTGTGATTCCAATCCCATTCGAGGATAAAATAAAAATCTCACAAAAAAGATTCATATCTATGTAAAGACTTGATATGAAATATGAAAGGATTATCTTTTGTCATTTCAGGATACATGGTGATGTTTAGACCATATATTCTGGACTCATCTACAAGTCATCATCCATCCTAACTCATTTATAAAGGATCTCAATTACCCCAATGTTGGATTAGTCCAACAATTCATTATTTTAGGGATCCCAAATCATATTTATTTTATATTAATAAATTCTATGAATTTTGATAGGAAATTATATTTTTGGAAGATTTATAAAAATATTCTATGTATGTAACTTTTGTAAAACCAATGGTTCTTACATGAAAAGAAACTATTTCATTTATAAGATATATGCTTCTTCAATTTGAGTACTACATCTTCCATGAATATAAGTTTCATGTGACTGTGCGTATAAATATTCTATTGAGGATCAACTGTGAGACTAATCAAGTGTCTCTATAGAAAAGTGTCCATATAGACCATATTTTGTGAAGACAATACCAAATTTCTCTAAGTTTTGGATCTTCAATGTGAAGAAATTATATAATTAGTGAATTATGTATGTTGACCATGCATTCAATTCAAGTGACGACATGATGTTTCAATTGACCGTACATGAAAAAATTAAATTTTCAAAAAATATGGATCAATAATAAGTAAAATTTTATATTCTCTGTGAAGAATTTAATATTTTTTATGAAGTATTATTATTCTATTCCTTTCCTAATTAATATTCTATTCCAATCCTTCCATGACGCCATGCGACTGTACTACTGTACATTCATGAGATCATTATTTCCCTACCTAAGTAAGTTCTTTATCCTTCCATCTATATCTGAGCATAAAATATTATTTCTTCCTATGGTAAGTTTCTGAACATTAAATGTGAATCATAGGAATTTGATAATTTTATAAAGGTTGATAAGTATTAGGAATTAAATATAATAATTCGTCAATGGATAATTAGAGAGTTGCTGAGTTTCAATTTGAATAACCCACATGTACAAAAATAGATTTATGCTGCATAACATATGATTATGTGACATAGTAATCACCATACTATATTTTTATTTACTTCGATACTATATATAAAAGAGAATCTTTGAAGGGATTTTTTCATATTATTTTAAATTATATATTTAAATACAATTGATTAAACGAATCTGATTAAAGATTAAGTTGCATCAAAACTCTAAATTCTCTCATTGTTCTCTATATATTTTTTATTTACTTTCAATTTGTTCCTGCATTGTATATTTATTTACTGAGAAATACTAAATTATTGTAAATAGGATTATTCTTATAATCCTTACTCATTATTTTTATATCATTTTTCTCATGAATAACTATAGAAGAGTCTGCTTGTATCCTATACTACCTTGAGTGTAGTTGATGTATGTAAAACCTAATCTTGGTTATGGGCTTATTTATTTGTTTTAATAAACATTATTAGTACTGGGTTACTTTTAATTGTAGAGGACTAAGTTACATATTGGAACTAAACCTATTGTTTTTATATTTGTTGTGTGTTATTTTTAAATTTATATTGTCTAAAATTGAATTCTTTTAAAAACTATTATATCAAATTTTCTTTTTGATTAGTGGTTACAAATTGTGTTCAAAGTATAATACTTTGATAAATATATTTTATCAATGATATATATATATTGTGTTTTTTGTGAGTAAAAATTGTTTTAAAAGTTAGATTGATCTCAAATCATTTTAACTAGGTTTTGATCATGATTTTGAGAAACTATTCAAAAATAACAAATTATATATTTCTAATATATTAGTTAACCGAGATGTTTGTTAAATTGGGGTATTTTTTAAATGTATTTTAAACAAAAAATTTAATTGTAGGCTCAATTCACATCCCTCTTGTTCACTCTACTTTTATCAATATTTGGTATTAGAGGTTTTTTAGTAATTTCTAGTCCGTTATTTTAATCTTATTTACCTTTTATTATTTTCCCTGCTTTGATCAAGTCATTAGAAGAAGATATTAGTTTATATTGAGTTTAATATCTTTTAGTTATGGTCAAAACCATACTTAATGGAAATTAAAATAATAGACTACCTAAATTTAATGGCCAAAACTATACTCAGTGAGAATTAAAAATAAAAATACATCTTGAGAGAATGTGTTTTGAAATTTAAACTATTATAAAATATAAATATAAAAGGCCAAAAGCTCCTAAAAAACTGAAGTGATTCTACTAAGGATTTATATGATTGTAATTATAAATCCATGAATTATTTAAACTATGATTTAAGATATTATGAATTTTATATTTTTTTCTTGTGATAATACTTATTAGATTTGGGATACTCTTATTGTGTCTCATGAAGGAACATATAATGTTAAAAAATATTATTAAATAAATATACAATAAAATATGATACATTAAATATGAATCTTGATAAATATATTTCTAATATTTATCATAGGTTCAATGAAATTATCAATAAAATTCATGCACTTGGAAAGATTATAGATGATAAATAATAAGTTCTTAGGATCTTGATATGTCTTCCTAACCAGTGGAGAGGCGCTATTATCTCTATTATAGAGTCATGTGATGTTAGAAAGTTATGAGTGAATGAATTAATTGGAAAATTGATGATGTACAAGGAGGAACTCAAAGTTAATAATGAGGATGCTAAACCCAAAAAATCTATTTCATTTAAAGCATCTTAATCAAAATCAAAGGATGTTATCAAAGATGAAAACACCAACAGAAGTGAAATTGATACAGATAGTGATAAAGAGATGGCTTAGCTGTCTATAAGGTTTAATAAATTATATAGGAAGAATAATTTCTTTAGAAAATATAATTACAAGGGATGGTATGATAGGAAAAGAAATTTGAAAAAGGATGTCCGGTTTCATGATGTTACATGTTACGAGTGAAAAAGAAAAGGGCATATCAAGAAAAATTTTCCAAAGTTAAAATATAATAAAAAAATATGATGATAAAGGAATTAAATCCAATAAGAAAATGAATTACACCTAGAGTGCATCCGAATATAGCTCTAATGACTCAGATTCAAGCAAGGATGATCCTTATGAAAAAGAAAACCTTTTTTATGGTTTCTACATATGAGGTAACACCTACTACCTCAATATTCTATGAAAATTAGTGTCCTGATGATTATTATATAAATAATAAATAATTATTTCAATATTGATCAATTATTAAAGACACTATGAATGAGATTAAAGATAAATATAAAAATGTGAAGAAATATCAATATTTTTCTGCAACTTTGAAATATGATCATTATGTTGAAAAATAAAAGAATATTGTGTTAATAAAGGAAAATAATGTTTTGAATTTAGTTAATAAATAAATTAGGAATGATATAGGAAGGTTCACTAATGGTACTAAAAATCTAAATAGAATTTTATGTGATCCAAGAATATCTAAATACAAAACTGGTTTAGGATAATAATAGAGGCAATAAAGAATGTTTTATAAAAACTATTTTATTCCTAGTTCTAAGAATTAAACTAAAATATTTGGTTATAAGATAACTTAGTTTGGACCCAATGATTTATTTTTATAATTATTTTAAATTTATGAAAAAAACTGTCAACATGCTAGTAAACAAAATGTGGATTTTAAAAGCTTTATTTTCTAACTTCTTTATATACAAGAAGATATAGGTACTAAAATTATTTCTTGACTAATTAAATATTGGTTACATGATTTACAAGCTCTAGTAAAGGATTATAGTGTCTGGATAGTGTATGTTCTTGAAAAAACTACGCAAAATTCTCAATCTTCAAGAACATAACGACAATGGATGGTGCACAAGTCAATTTTTGTGATAATTAAATATGAAAAATAATAGGTCTTGGTCAAATTGGAAACTTTGAATCTGTTCTTATTTTTATAGTTTTATTTATTGATATTTTAAAGAACCATATTATTCATATTTCTTAATTTTTTGATGATGTTTTTCATGTCAATTCTGAATATAATTCCTGTAAAATTTATGATTTTAATTTCAATTTAGTATTTACTTATTTTTGAAATGATAATGTCTAAACTATTAATTTATATTATTTATTTTTAAAAATTGTTTCATGTTTAAATTTATTTCATAGAGAATTTTGGATGTGTCATTGGAGACTAGATCACTGTAATTTATACTCTCTTAGAAATATTTTTAGAAAAGGTTTAGTCAAGGATCTACCCAAACTAAAATTTCCAAAAGACAAAGTGTACAATCCCTATCAAAAATGGAATTATCACAAAATTTATTTTGAACAAAAGAAAGAGGTTTCTACCTATAAACCCTAAGAGTTGGCTTATATAGTATTGTTTGGAACATCTAGAGTTTCTAGTTTCACTAGAAATTATTATGCTTATGTGACTATTGATGATTATTCAAGATTTTCATGGGTATATTTTCTAGACCCTAAAAATGAAGCTTGTATTTTTTTCAAAATAAGAAAAATCTATTGAGAAACAAAGTGATATTTCCATAAAAAATTTGAGAATTGATAATGTTAATTAGTTTGAAAATCATGATTTTGAAACCTTATTACCATAGAGTGGATATAATCAAAACTTCACTACTCTTAGAACTCCTCAAAAAAATTCATTGGTTGAAAGAATAACTCGGACCCTTCAAGAAATAGCTTATAAAATTCTAAGTAAATATGACCTACCTATCTATTTTTAGGAAAAATCTATAAATAAAACTTAATATGTAATTAATAGAGTTTTAATGTGACCTATTTTAAATAAAAAACTATATGAGTTATAGAAAAAATACTCACTAGGATGAAAAATAATAATGGTAAATTTGAAAAAAAAGTCAAGCCTCCTCTAAACTAATATATACTTTGAGTGATCTAAGAAAAAATGACCATTTAAAAAAAGAATGAAAAGTCCTTAAACTTTTCAAGTTGAAAACATGTGAAGGGAATTTTGAGAAAAGTCATGTTCATGACCTCTAAGTCTCTGAATATGAAGCCTAGGAAAAAGTTAGGGCTATGAAATAAAAAACACAAAGCTTGTGGGGTCCTCCATATGATCCCAAAAAAATTTAAGCTATGCTCTCAAGGTCCCTTGGCCTAGAAAAAATATAGATAATTTATTTATTCCCCCTCATATATCGGTTTAGATGATCCATGCGATACATGTAAAGGTATGAATTTAGGGTGCTTGCATCCCCTTGGACATTGGAATACTCATTCCAATATTCCGATTTTTGATCTTTATCATTATAATTCATTTCCATTTACATCCAAATGGACTAACTCTTATGTTATAGTAATGGTGTTTATGATAATACCCATACATGAGCCTCACTCAATAATAAACCTTATTCCACATAAAAATAAAGAAAATATAGTGATATAGTGATGATGTTTTTGTCTATAAGTGTATGTAAGCCATGCCTAAGAGTAAACCATGTTCCATATTTTAATAGAAAAAATATAGTATTATAGTTATGGTATTTATACCTATACCCATCATTGATCCATTAATAGGAGGAAATTTTTATTATGACTCAAGTGGCTAGAGATCATGATTAACCTTGTTCTATTCACACTATATTTAGATGGGTTCAATTATCTAGTTACTATCATTCGAGAGGTTCATTTATTATCATGGATTGATGATTGGAATAAAATAGGAGAATCAAATAAATGGAAATTATTTAAAAGGAAAAGTTTTATTTATTGACCCAAAAATGAAGAGAAGAATCCAAAATCAAAGTCTTTTTTTCCAATACATGTAAAAGAAAATAAAAAAACTATGATATAATTAGATTAGTTAAGTCTAACAAATTGGTTAATGTGTGGAAGGAGGTGTTAACAAAAAGCTAAAATTTTTCTCATTTTTAACCTTCAATTCTATCTAATGGACACATATTTTCGATATGAGTGGATAGATACTAATTTATTAATTTTAAAGCTTCAAGTTTAGAGGTAATTCTAGGAAACTAATCCCTCACCCTCACCACATAAGCCTCATATTCCCGAAGATCCATATTTTGAAAATCCACCCTGTCACAATGCTCTTCGACAACATGATGGTTCAATTATTTGGTGTCCCACTCCATAAACTCTTCTAGATAGTTGTCGTTATCAAACAAATAAAGTCCCCTTTCCCAAGACACAATTTTCTCTTAAAGAACTAATAATTTTTAAAAGGAAGGATGCATGTGTCTAAAGTCAAAACCACCCCCACACAAGCCATATTAAAGTTGTAAGAGGCTCTCAACCTTATCACCAACCTCCTATAGTAGAATATCTATGATAATGACATGAACTTAGTGTCAAAACCATTTTATCATTGCACAGTTTTCAGCATCAATATCAGGATCCAAACATGGAAATTTATAGTATTTGTGTGTAATTTTAAATTAGACCCTCTATGAATAAACCTAAATTTTTTAGTGATATATGTATAAAGAAGTCTTCAACTGCTACTTCTTGGTTATATTTGGTTATTTTTTTGGTAAATATGGTTCCCAATAGTGGGTAACTTTCCATTGGTATAACATGATAAATGTAAGTAATATAACAAGTGATGTTGGTTAATGACATTAGATCTACACCATTACCAATATGAAGAGGATATAAAAATGAACATCATATATAATTCTTGGCGGACTTGTCTACAATACTATTTGTTTTAAAGGTATGCTCCAAGAGGTTATTATGTAAGGGAAATTGAAGGCCCGGTTTTTTATTTACCCATTATACTATATCTCACAACATGTCATTGGGGTAATGCTCTACCCAAACCTTAATTTAATCCCATGATAGGTTTGAAGGAGCACCATCAGGTGGTATTATAACCTCAACATTTGTATCCTATCATACTAACATTAGAAAAATATGGTGGATGATGGTGGAATGTTTTTCTCTCTTGATCCTAATAAAGGGAATCACATATATCTATTACAAACATCTGAATTAGTGTGGAAATCTGTAAGGTTCATAAGGATCACATATGATCAGATCATCCATATAGGCCACTAAAACCCCACCATATAAGGAAATGATGAAAGAGTTCTCTTCCCAGGTTCCACAACTATTATAAAAAATTATCCATAAGGGTGAATTTTAGGGGAAAAATGTGAAATGAAAATGATCTCTTAGCATGTTAGAAACCTCATGGACATTCAGAGACATTTGTTGAATTATAGTAATGATAAGTAGCCTGGGATGAGATGTGGAATGAGTAATTATTATGGTATACTGATACTCTTTGCAAAAAAAAATCTCTTCCACCCAACCATACAAGAATTATAATGGACTACTGATTTGATATAGATTCCTCTAATCTTTTATTTGGCACAAAATATGGAATATCTAAGAAAGAATTGACACCACCATACTATTTGGTTTTCCTTGCACTTGTAGTGCTGCCATCAGTAGGGAAAAAAACCTAACTTCAGAGTGGGAGCCCCCATAAGGAAAGATGTATCCACTCAAGAACATATCTAGGAACCCTAGAAATTAAAAGATGAGGGCCATGTTTGATTAAATTATATACCCACATGAAGTGTACTGACCCACCACCAGGGTGGCCTAGTATGAACCCTCAGTACTACTATCTTATTAGGTAGGGAATATCCTCAAGAATCTAACTTTTGGCCTTAATATATTGAGTTGGAGAAATATATATATCCATTACTAAAAATATATGATTGAGAAAGGGTGTAGGGTTTTTCCAAGGCACTTTATGCTTTGACTAATAATCCCCTCACTAGAGGAGGAGTTTGTTTGAAATCTTCATAGGTATTAAATATGGGAATAAATTAACATTACATCCTTCCAAGGATTGAGATTATAAATAGCCTATAGATATTATATAAGCTAATCCCTACATCACCATGTTGTAAATGTAAACTGTTGGTTTTGAGATACCCGTGATGGATCCCCTCAAGAAGAATCTTGGATGTCTGATATATCATGAACTAAGAGATCCACAACACTTCATTCAAATAAACTGGTGGTAGATTCTTTGTGAAATATACACAACTTTGATACACATTGAAGGCCTATTACTATTTGTCATAGAAGCTTATATTGAGGCACAAACCCCACTTTGGACTCCACCCTCCACTGAGATTATTCAATGAGAGAGTAAAGATTGATGTGTAATTTTGAGAAATGGGTTTTTTTCTTTGATTGCAGTTATATCAAGTTATCGAGGAATTATTCAGAATATATACACTACCCTGGTGATCCTCTAGAATAAGTTGTCCCTCAATAGAGATATATTCCCAAATATAACTCTAACAAGATACAAAGAATGTTTCGGGTAGATAGTGACTATGATCAAGTAATGAAATGTCATCTCATAGCCCAAATTCATATATGGGAAACCTATCAAACAATATTTAGACCTGAAACTATAGTTTAATAAAACTCTCTAAAGTTTTGATTTTAGAGATAACATTATATTGAGGGTTATCTACAATACCCTTAGCAATGGTATTTTTCCTTTCATATAAAATTATCAAGGGAGAAAAATGGGTAGATTCAAAATCCATTGTCACTGCTGGAGGGAATGAAATGAGTCAATTTTTTAAAACCCATAAGAGAAAATTAAAAATATACCAAGTATGAAATTTCACACATCACCCACATGAGTCACATAAGTGCTATGTGAAATGACTGATTTCTACTTGAGCTATATAAAAACTATACATGATTATAATCTTCATGATCACCATATACTGAATTCATAAGATCCTCTATGATAGCTTGTGTTTATGAGGGGAAACACATTTTTGAAGGAGGCCAATTTGTGAAGTTGTGTCTCTGAAGGTAGTCTACTACATGAAACCACTTACTGATATCATGGTGTTAATATGTTTATAGAGAGAGTAAGTATGATCCAGTATGTGGGCCTCTATCATGTACATGTCAATGTGTGGAGATCATAGAGGAGAAGAAAAATGTGGGGGGACTGTGACCCCTCAACTGACTATGTGTATCTTACAAGGGCCAAAAAATTCTATATACAGACCATGGGCCTCCCAAGTGGATCATGTGGAAATGACACATGATACTATCATAAACATAGAATTAGTATTTCTTCATGATAATATAAATCCATTACTGAGGGGGTTGACACCCATGAAACTTTGATCCATTCATTAAATTATTAGAAAAACACCCAAAATCCAAAAGTAATTAGAGAAGGAGATTTTGATCTATAAACACCCAAATTACTTAAAATGTTAGTGATGTAAATTACAATATGTAAATTCATAATTAGTTCGTGATCACACACTAAGCTTGTAGATGTATTTAATTTAGAGAATAATGATGTGGATTCGAGATGTTCATGCGTTAGGGGATATCCTATGCAGATTCCTAGCATCGGCATATGAAGATTCCCACCAAGTACAAATCATCCCTTCATACGTAGTGCGATGACAGAAATATAGTGAATTCCAACCAAGTATGTGTTGGAACTTTATATGTGATTAAATGATGAAAACCTCTATGAACACCCACTAAGTACATGAAATACCTTTATACATGACACAATGATGAAAATCTCCATAGGTTCCCACCAAGTATGCATTGAACCTTTATATTTGAAATAATGATGGAAACCTCTATGGATTCCCAACCAGTATGGATCGACCCTTCGTACGCGATTCCTTGATGGTGAAACACATGTTTTCATGTACTCTTACTATGTGGATACCTATTCTATAATTCAATTACTTATGGTTTCCTATAAATACCTAAGTTTCCATTTTAGGAAGACACAAGAAGATGTGTAGGGAAAGAGAAAAGAGAATACAAAGAAGAAGGAGAAGGATGCAGGTGAAGAATTACTTTCTTGAAGTCTCAAATAATCCCACAGGTAATTCAATATCCTAAAGATTAATATCCTTTTAGAGTACCTTCCATGAACTATGATTTCAAGGGTTCATATATGAGATGACAATGTCGAGCTTCCTCCTACATTAACTCATAACACGAGCCTATATCTTACATATCTTCCATAAAAAGATACAATAAAGAATAAACTCCTTCAGAATCCATCATATAGAGCTTCCTCATTCATGAAATATCCAAATTATCCTCCCTAACTCGTATCTTTTTCAAATGCCTACCACATGGACAAACCTTTCTAGCGACCTAACTGTGTGACCAAAACTCATGTGTAGCACATTATGTGAGATAAGGATTCAATAGGTTGTCCAAAACCCTCCTCCAACTGATTCATATGAATATAAAATCTATACAGCCTTTTATTTCTTCACAAATCATCCTTAAATTGATAGGGTTTAGACACCTCTCTTGTCGCACATTTTCACCTAAACTGTCTACCTGATTCAAACTTTTTAAAATAAATTTCATTACCTCATTTACTAAGATTGAGACTCTAAAAAGGCTATGTTAAGGCCTCATAAAAAACCTGCAAACATAAATTATTAGGTTTTAGAGAATTCTATAGTACCTCACTTTCATAATGTATTCCCTTGATAAAAGGATACTCTAGAAGTGCCCTCCTAGATAGACATAACCCTTAGGGTGATCAAGATCATGTATTCCCTTAATTTTGAGGGTATTTATTGAGATGAAACTTGAGAGGTTTCCATCAGATCATGTAGTTTATCTTGGATAAACTATTTCTAGCATTCAATCAACAACATCACTCAGTGGATTTTTTATTCTACTCAATGATCTAGGGATAGAGAAAGGGAAACCTGATTTTTGGTACAAGTATTACACATATCTATACTAATTCATAACAGATGAGACTATTTTCAAGGTGTAAGAACCAAGCATGTTCCAATTGATGATTTAATCACTAGGAGATATCAACGAGTCAGGGAAACCCATATCTGGGTAGCACACATTCATGTATAAACCCGAATCATGCTCTCTCTGCTCATTAACAACACTAACAAGAAACCACAATTCATAATATCTATTTAATTTCTTACGATCGTCTATTTCACAACATGAATTTCATATTCACACAATGTAAAAAATCATGACAATAACCACACCAAATTATTTTAAACTATATTTTAAATTCCTATTATATGACCTTAAATCATGTCATTCTAACTATGTGGGATTTGATTCCTATTAACTAGGATACATAGAATTCCTTTGTGAGATTTAAAATTGACATCCCAATGAACTAAGAATTTTATCACTGAGACATATTCCCTATGATCCTGTAAATCTATTCCCATTAAGAAATATTACCTCTAATTCTTTTTCTCACATTTACTAGGGCTATATTCATTATAGAATCACCCACATCCTCCCATGCTAGGTTATTTTCCCCTGCAATCCAAGACATCATTTACACTAGGGATATATTACCCAAGATACATACTCATTAGGACATATTTATAATGATTTTATATCCTAATCAGTGGGTTATAACTCCACTATAACACCCCAAGTTTTTATGATTTTTTTGAATAAATCAAATTTCTTTGATAGCTTGCGTTACATGCAACATTGAGTTTTAACGAACCAAAAAAAACTATTAATATTATTATTTAAACATGACTATTATTACATAGTTGTTAAACATGGAGGAATGAATATTAATAAAAATACTTAAATCTTAAGTATAATGGTTTTATAAAAATAAAACATTTTTATAAAAATGTACCTAATTGTTTGTAAAGTCTATATGTTCTGAAAAAACTATTTTCTAAAAAAACTATTTTCTAAAAAACTTTTTTTTTATTTTTTTTATGAAAAATAGTAAATTAATTTCTGAGACATTTAGAAAATTAATTTTAAAAAATAAACTTCATTTTTGAAGTTATCATATCAAAATTATCCTAGGGTGAATTTTTTGGTTTTTTTTAAAAAGATTAATTTTTCAATAAATAGTGAAAAATAATGTTTTTATTGAAAACTGCTTTTCACTTAAAGAATTTATAAGGTTAGTTTTTTATTTTAAAATGGGTTTAAAAAAATAAGTTAAATTATATATTTATTAATAAAATTTTGGTCATTTTAATCATTTTAATATTTAATTTTTATATAAAAACTTTATAAAATTTTGAACATTTTCTCTTTGGAATACCATTTTATCATCGCGAATGTGAGTTTAATTTTAAATTAAAATTTTACACTTATATGGATTTAATTTGGAAAAATGTATTCAGTATTTATAATAATCATAATTTATATTATCTATTTCATTAAAATTAAAATTTTACCATAATGAATAGTTAAAAGAGTAAAAATTATTTACCTCAGTTAAGGTAAAAATGGATTTATTGGGGGTTAAACTAAAAATTTATAGGTTAAAAATGACCCATAAATTTTACAAAAACCATTTTATAGAAATATGAAGGAATTATCTATTATATTATAGATAATGGTCCATTTTGGAGCCATTTTTCATGAGAAAAATGTGGACATATCTTTTTCTTTTCAAAAATTACAAGTGTGCCACTCACCTCACTTATAAAAGGCCACACCTATACTATCCTATTCAAACATCCAAAACCATTTAATTCAGAAAATACACACCCAAATAAATTCCTTAATTCTCTATTATCATCCCATAATCCTGATTTTGATCATAAATTCATCCCAGTTTTTTTTGGTTTTAACCTCAAGGAGGTTACCCGAAGAAGAGGTAACATTCTTTAATGAACATTTTTATTTTATTTATTACTCCACCGCATTTGATTATTATTAAAACATAATGATAAAATAACATCATTATATTCCATATACTTATTTTTTAATGTTAAGTGCATTTCCTACATACATCTTCCCTTCCCAAAAATGGGAAATTATAATGTTTCTTATGTTTACAATGGACTACCGTGTCACAAACCGATGTGGCGCATTTTCCATCAACACCTCTCATGGTTGGATATGATGATCGATAATATATATATATATATATATATATATATATATATATATGAAATTTATAAAATAAATATACTTATATAAATATATTTTCATATATAATTTTTTTACTTTCCATTCCATAGAGAATACGATAACATCATTCATGTGTATGACAGATGATTGCTTCACGAAGTGATATGATCTTTTTTTCACTAACGTTTTACATGGAAGGTAATATGGGATAAATTTATGGAATATATGTGATATATATGACATATCTATTATTATTTAAAGTTAATATATTATTTACCTTTCTTTTTCTTCATCTATTGAGGAAATGAAAGCAGCGTTCATGTGTACGTACGACCTATTGTCTCCTTGAACTGTGTATTTCATTTTTTATATCTAAAGTTTTTGGATTACTCTAAATGAATATATATATATATATATATATATAGAATATATATGATATTTATATCATATTTAAAATTATGGATATTATTCAACCATGATAAAATCAATAGTAAAAAAATAACAAATAAAAACATGCATGAAAAACAAAACAATCAGTGTCCGAAATGTGACTTTAACATGGAATTTTTAATAAATTAGTAACAAAAGGCAATAAAAAAAATAATATATGGTATTATATATATAATTTTTTTATGTAATATATAGTTTTAATAAAATTTTTTTATTATATAGAAGGTTTGAATGTGTATTAAGGAAGTTGAGACTTAAGGGTAGGGATTTCTGTCTCAATTTTATTTTCTCTGAGACACATGCCATATTCACCATGTGTTTATTTTATGTGGTGTCTATAATGATCAGGATTTTTTTGTTATTATTATCCTTAAAATTTTGTTTATTTTTATATACATTTTAGGATATCTCTTTCATTGTGTTTATGAATCAAAATTTACCAAAACAGTAAGGGATTTTTGTCGCAATTTGACTTCTTTGAAACATATGTTATGTAATGCACCTATCACATTTTATGAGGTGTATATAAATTCCATTTTACGTTTTTATATCATTAAAATCATTATTTTCATCATATTTGATTTTTTATTTGATTTTACTTATGATTTAAAATATACCAAAGTGGTAAATATTTTTTTATTATAATCTCATATAGTATTAGAATTATTTATAATTATGATTAGGATGATGAAATATTATAATTCATATCATAATAAACTCATGAATTTTATTCTCCTATAGTAATTTCATGAGAATATATGTTTTACCTTCATTTTTCTCTCCTTATGTACTCAAGAGACCAAAATAATGTTTTTAAGAAAAACTATCTTTATTTATTTCTTTGGTCAAAAACCCATTTTCTTCCAAAACCATGTTTTATAAAAATGTTTTCAAATTTTTTTTTAACATTCTAAAAATTATTTATTAAATAAATTTTTATCCATGTTTTAATTTTTACAATATTTTTGAAATTAATCTCCATGTATTTTCCAAAATAAGGTCCATTCATATTTTATATAAAATGTGAAAGGAATATTTGTTTTAACGTGTAGAGAATAAATGAAATTTCCCGAGGTCATGAAAATTATTTTCTTTGAAGATTACTTTATAAATTTTCAAGGTTATTTTCAAATAAATTTATTTCTAAAATATTCTATGAATTTTTAATTTTAAAAAAATTATTTTCAAAGAAAGGATATTTTCTTCAAGAAACATTTCAAGTGATTTTTTTTTTCAAAATCATTTTCCATCTATAATGAAATCCTTTGTTATTACTTAATATTTACCAGGGATATTATCCAATTATACCATATTTATTCCTTCTCTGTATGGATTATGCTTCTAATGAAAATATATTTATAAAACTCATTTCTCTTCCATGGGTTATAGAAATATAAAATAATTATGAAACCCATTTATTTTTTCATGGGTTATGATTTGTTTAAATGATGAAATGATTATGAAACATTTTTATTTTCCATATGTTGTGTTATGATGAATGTTTTTGAAACCCATTTATTTTCATGGGTTTAGATATAATCAATGTTTTATGATATTGTGGAACACATATGTTTGATTTTCGTTATGTGACAGGTGGTACCTATATCACCCTCCAATGAATTAGGTAAATTTTGATATCTCATGAGATAAATAGGATTGGAATGGTGAGTGAACCCAACTCAAAAAGAGAATCTATTTACTATGATAGTCTTTAGAGTGAACCTTTAATACTATGATGATTTGGGAAGTGAACCCATTCGACTATAATAGTCTAAACAATGAGCCTTGAACTACCAAGGAAATGATTTTCTACACTTATGTATATGCCACAAATCCATGTCTTATGCTATTTTTTTGCTCTCATGGATCATTTTATTTGATTCCCTTATGTTTCATGTATTATTAACTAAAAATATTTATTCCATGACCTAATATTATGATCTTTGATATGTAGGGTATGGTTTTATAATTTTATGATCATGTTCTCATACCCTTATACTCATGTTATGTTTATTTATCTCTCTTGTTCACCCTTATTGAGAATTTAAGCTCACCCTTTATTATATTTCTTTTCCCTAGGGTATGAATAAATTTATTATGTATGATTTTTCTAAGAAGGGTGATGGTTATAAAGAGTTTAGTGGGAGATGATGTAGTTCACCTATGAACCAGTTGTTTATGTTTCCTAATTTCCAAAGGCAACATACCTTTATGATTCTCAGGTGTGTGTTGATGTATTGTAATTAATGTTCATAAAAAAATTATGTAATATCTATGTATGAAAATTTTGGGTTTTTATAACCGTGAGTAAAACCAACTACCTATCTCATAGGGATATATTCCTTATGAAACAAATATATCATCATTTGGCTGCACCCCCTTTGAGGTCAACAAGAAAGGATCACTCATTCATAAGTCCTTGAATAGTTATTGATGGAAATATTTTTCATAATAGTAAACTCAACATGAATTAAAAATTATTGGAAGATATCATAGATGCTTGACCTTAAAATTCATCACTATGGTCTCCGCCACATGAAATTAAAAGGTATGGTGTGTCCCATCAAGTGGAATTAAACTACATGGGTTCTAATTCCATTCACAATGATATAAAATAATACCCCTTTTATGGGACCAATTCCAATATCATATCACCCTTTATCTCCCTAAATAATGATAAATTATAGAGTTCCCAATATGAAGATTTAAACTTGAGATTAATTAACAAACTTGAAAGGGAGAGATGAATAGTCACTAATACATTCAAATATGTTCTATCCATGCATATATGTAATTGATAATTTTTGTGGGAGGTAAACAATAATGTTAATAAAACTATTGTGAATTATTAAAGACTATATCTTAAATCTATAAAAGAGACCCAATGTTGGAAATAATTTCCATTTAGAAGGAAAAAATGATCCCAACCCACCATCCTCTTAATCAAACACACTAACTGATGCATCACCTTAATGTTGTAGTGACCATGGATTTAGAAAGCAGGACCAACACTAAATAATAAAACATCATGGGGTGTGATTCACATTGAAAAAAACCCACTTGGGACTAATAAATCCTTTCTCATCAAATATCCTTGATCAATTTAAACTCAAATGAGAGAAATCAAAAAATCAGGTAAAATACCCAAATTATTTCATAATGGCTAATACGAGATGAAATAATGAATAAACCCAAGAATGGTATTAATAGGTGTGGTATACTTCCCAATGGAACTCCCCTATATAAAATAATATGAAGGAAAAAATCCTTTACAGGAGAGATTCAAGATTAGAAGTGGTAAAAATCAAGAGAATTATGTAAGGCGACATGTACACTTCTTATAGTGGAATGAAGGGGGAAATATAATTAAAAAAACTTAAATATATTTAATTCAATTAAATTAAATTAAAAAAACTATTTGTGAACTACTGGAACTCCTTTGGGAACCCATCAGAACTCCAATATCCCCAATGGGGTTCTGATACTTTCTTATAGGACTCCCACTGGCAATGAAAGTTTCCACTTCCATACCCACTAGAACTCCAATGAGTTCCCACTAGAACATTATAAGACTAAAGGGTTTATAAGGATTAAGTGGAACTTTTTCAAGGAAATATAATCATTTATAATCCTAATATTTCCAATATATCTATGTATAAAACATAAAACCATGTACATAAAAAAAAATAAAGAAACTAAACATGTTCATCTTGAAATATTGAGAATCTAAAACTATATTCATTTCTATAGTTAGATAAAGATTCCTTAGTGGTATTCAAAGGAATCCCACCTCCATGGATTATCCACGAGTTGATGTGAATTACACAACACTTGGGAGATATCATTCATAACCCCCATGACATGCCAGTGTTTCATATAGGAAAATGGAAGATAAGAAAGAGAGATTTTGGAGAGAGAGAGTAGCAGAAAGAACTATAAAAATAATAAAAAACACCTATCATGGACTTTTCCTCATTTATATAACCCTTATAGATATTACTCAAATTCACATGTATTTAATAATGAGTTATAACTCATGATTAAATTAATCTAGCAATTCATGCATTCATTACATGAATATATCATTCCTCCCATGTATTTCATCATATGAAATAGTTAATGAACGATTATATAGAGGAGATTTGAGTGTTTAACCTTTAATGTTCCATTATTAATCAAATATAGTGGTATGATATCGCAAAAAATCCTTTTGATATACAAAAGTACAAGGCCTGAAATATGCCTATATTTTCATTCATGTTGCATCAGACAATATGTTCAGATCATAAAACACAATATGGTCCAATTCACATCAAATATACATGGTATTTAGGAATTCTCTATATCAATATCCCACTTATACTAAAGCCTCATATACTTAGTATCATTTCACCTTATATTGTATCATATACAATAAATTGTGAAATCATATCAAAAACTCCTTTTGGACATATTCCAAAATACTTTTGGAAAGCTATCATCAACTTCACTTTGTATCACATCATATGAAATAACTTATGAATATTCTTCCAAAACTCCTTTTAGATAAACTCTAAAACACTTTTAAAGGATATCTATGAGTCAAACTAAATCCCTATTCAGTAAAACACAATGTATGACCCCATAATAATTTATAACATTGATAAGAAATATAAATTCATAAATTTATATATGTAAGGAAAAAGTGAACTATAGAAAAAGAATTTTTTTACTCAAGATATAAAGGGATCTGGATCATTCTCAATTAAACACATGTATCTCTATATCTTTTTCCCCAACTAAAACATATGCATACACTTTCATATGATCTATTTGTCTAAGGCACTGAGTGACAATGAGACATAGAGTTTGACAATTCCATAAATAAAACTCATATATTCTCAACTCTTTAATTTTAGAATGACCTGGATGATAAATATATCACATTTTATTCACCTTTAAGGATGATCATGTCACATGCCCCTCACCAAATAGATAATAACACCATATGTATTATCTATTTATAAAATCCATTATTATATCTTAATTTTGGTCCCAAATTTCATACTAATCATACAATAGAACATATACCATCTCAGTGAAGATCCTATAAATTAAATGATTAGTGACATACTTGACCACCCCTGACCAGCTAAGTATTAAGGATTTTATAATAAAGGTATGAAGTATAAAGGTTATCATGATAGGTATCTCATTAACCTGAGGTATGGGGAAATAAAAATATGAAACATTCACCCATAGTATAAAAAATACATAGTGTATGACACTCTATGTGATATACTTCATGGGCCATCTAATGCACAAAATTCATTTTATACTCCATGAGAAAATTTTATGTCCCGATACAATAATATGAGTCATGGTAACCTTAAAATTGCATCACAACCTATAATAATCTATGTTGAACATTGGCTAAGGATATCTCAAAGTAATACTTTGATAGGTTAATTATCATTTCAATTCATGAGTATATGTAGCCAATATGAAAGAATGATAAAATGAGATCTGCCTTTTGTACAACATGATATAATTTTATATTCTTAATCTATTTTAAGAACTTAACCATACATAAGAACCTATCTAATAATATCACATGTGATAGAACTATAGACCAGCCTTATGTTTTCTACACTTTTAAGGTTTTTATACTCATTACATATCTATATAAATTCTTTCCACATATCTATATGACCATTTAATAAAACTATCCCACTAAACTCTTTAGTGAGTAAAAATTATGTAGAAATCAAGTTTGAATAATGGTGATACTCAAGGATCATATTCCTAATGTTCAATTACTTGAACAAAATATTAAAACTCCTTTAATTTATAAAATTCAATTTTTTGATGTTAATAAATTTTATTATCTACTTAGAAATATTTTGAATCTTTACATCATCATTATTCTGGGAACTTTTCCATCAAACTCTTCCTTGAAATATTTTGGTAAACAATATAACTATTTAAATTAATATTTTACTACCACATATTAAACCTTTTAGGACATAAATTGAAATTCAATAATAAATTTTATTGAACTACAAAAAATCTAGGTTATACCCATGTCACTGTACCCAAAGTTTGTCTGAAATTTTAGTATAGATGTCGTTATACCAACTGTTTTCCCAAAAAATTAATATAGAGTGGAAAATGACACATGTATGGATGGTTTTAAAACACCATTAGTATATCTAAAGCCAATACTATTGATTTTTTAAATATATTGGTGTAGAGACCCCCCCATATTCCAAGTGTGCGAATCCCCTCCCATCGATCCCCAATTCCTCTTTCTCTCTTGCCACAAATATCCTCAACATCCCTTTATTTACCATGAATTTTCCCCCATTTTTACATTTGCTCATTTAATTATTATTCAACATCAAATAATTTAGTTTTGAGTTTATCATCTCTACTATTGGGTGTGAGTTTTATTTTTTTAGTATCATATGGAAACCTAGACCCCATTAGTTCATGATCCATAAAACTAAGGTTTTTTTAGAGTATTTTTTTATTGAAATGAAAAATAAATTATATTTAAGTGATTATATGATTTTTAAACACAATTACTCTTTGTATGTACCTTAATCCCATGTAAAATTATTTTTAGGTGATATTTATTAGGGTATTATGGAAATAATCATTTTCTTTCATGATTTTTACTTTTTTCTAGGTACTATATGACGATCAAGATCCTGTTAGTTCATGATTCTTCTGGATTCATAGAACTAAGGTTCATTTAGATATTTTTTGTTTTACTAATGTGAACTAAATTGGATTATAGTCCATTTAGTTTTTTAATCTTATTTACTCACTGACGATCCTTAATCTAATGTAAAATCATTTTTAAGTGATATTTATTAGAATATTATGAAATTAATTATTGTAGTTTTTTTTATGTTTTAATGTATTATGGGGTTATGAATTTATTCATTTAATAGTTATATTTAAATTAATGAATTATAAAAAATCTGGAATAATGAATATCAATATAATGGGTTGTGGATTGTTTGAATAATCATGTTGGTAATTATAAATATTAAATAAAAGTAAGTTAAATTAAAAAATGATGATATTTGTGGTTTGATTCAATGTTGTTTGTTGATATTTTTTTTAAAATTTTTATAATGAGTTTAATGGTTTGAAGTCAACACTTTGAAATAAATATAAAATAATATGTCTTTTAATCTAATTTTTATTAAATAAAACCATCACTTCTAAATTTAATTAAAAATTTCAAATCCAAATCATAAAATTTCAATTCAACCCAAATATGGAATAATATATCAAGTGTATATTAAATAAAATATCAATGAATATTACAACTAAAGAAATAATTTCAACCAAAATAGATAAGTTTTGGAAACACTCTATTTATCAAACAAAATGAAGGGAAGCATGAACCAAATGAAGTCCTTATAATTTACGAAAAAATGTACTAAAATCCAAGATAAACACATTTTAAAGTACTCTAGAGAGAAATTAATTTAATTTATAATATTTAGTAATTTTGAAAACTATTATACCTATATATTTATATAAATATATAATATTAATAATAAAACCTAATTCTTATAAATAATAAAATATTAATATAAATATTTTTTTAGGTATAGGATATCAAAATAAATATTTTGACACATTAAATACCAATATACTTTTAAAAGTATTGAAAAGGTTATTTATTGTTTAGAATATTAAAATTATTGTTTACTTTGATTATTTCATTAATGTAATTATTATTTTCTTTAGAATGTATAAAATAAGGGATGTATAGTCATGATTAGATCCCAAATAATTTTCAGAATGAGTTTTTTATATAGATTTTTAATTTAAAAATGATTCATATGGATGCCTTATTCACTAACCATGTTATGATTGTGTTCGAAGACTATGATTATGTTGGGAATACGTGAGTAAGCAATATAAAAAAATAATTAGTAAAAGTCATCATTTATTACATTTGAGAAGGAAAGATACTTTTTATAGTAAAGAGTTTCATACTTGATTGAAATCACAGGTATTACCACTATTTTTATATAATAAAATGTTGATAGTATTTAATTTAATATGATTTTATATTTCTAGTATAGAGTTTATTGACTGATGTAGTGTCTCTGGAAATAAAATTGTTACCATTTGGCCCCAATAATGTGGTTTTCGAATGTAAATCACTGGCTGTTAATGGATATAAATTTTTTATAACTAGTTTAGCAGTTAAAATGAGAACACTAAATGATGGTGTTTTGTTAACTATAATGATATACTATTATTTCATTGTAGCATATACTTAATATTAATATAAAAATGTGTCCTATTATGGACTTGTTGACAAAATCATACATAGTCATAATTTTTTAGGAAAGGTGGAGAAGCACCGAGAAAGAATATCATGGAGGCCTAAAGTGATGGAGATTTAGTGCATCGTCTCTATCAATGATTTTACAATCAGGTGGGAGAGATATGAGGCTAAGAAAAATTTTGAGAAGTTTTCTGGGGTCACCCTTGAAGGCTAAATGATCTACTACCATGTTCATTTCATGCCAAATATGATGAATAGAAGTGATTGGATCCATTAAAGACTTATATTCCCTTAACATATGTAGTTAACTCGTATAAATAAAATGATCTAGTCATGTAAATTACTAACAATGTTGAACCTGAATCTACATAATCCTAAGAGATTTTTAAATCCTTAAATAAGAGAATTCCACTCTATAGTGTTGAAGACTCTATAATCAGGGGGTCAGAATACCCATAATTCTTGCTGCACACCAAGAGAACTGAACCTTAGTTTTCCCAAACTATACCTCCACCATTCATAATTCTATTAATGTAGGACCCGTCCATGTTCAATTTGAAGTCTCATAGTGGAAATTATAATCTGATTTAGTTCCCATATTGCTCTTTGTTGGAGGGAGAGAATCCTATCATATAAAAAATGATCTACCTCATGGTTTGATTCATCTCTAGACCTTGATTCACCTAATCCAGATTAGAGATCATGCTAAGAGAATTTATCCAAATGGGATTGTAGTTATTTAATATATTTTGGTTTCTATTAATATTAATAGACCCTTAGATATTCTAGAACCCTATATCAATAACCAAGATATGAACTTTACCCTTATATGAGTCAATGATCATATTTTTCCAAACTATTTTGGCAATCATATGTAAAATGATGTAAAAAAGGACAAATATTAATGATACCACCAAGTAACTGTTAGATAAACTAATCCAAAACACTAAGAAGGAGGAGATAATTCTGATTTTATATTTTTTATTAGGAATAACAAATACATTTCAAGGCTTGGTGAATGTATCTCTTTTTAATTTTATAATAATTTGATATAGAACCTTAAAGAGCATTCCAAATAAAAAATATCATCTTCTTTTGGGATATGAATTCCCCCAAAAGCCTTTACCTAATGATATCCATTCAAACATACTTTCCTTAAATTACAATACTCTATTGAACATAAATTATTAGTCACCTTAGGGGTGAATACACAATAATTATCTTTATCCACTATCTAGATAACATTGAATAGATCCTCTTAGTGGTCATGTGGCACCACATTAATGAAACTAAGACATGCCTTAGCTATTTTAAAATCCATGTTTGGTGTAGGAAAACCTAAAAAGTATAGGAGATTTAAAAATAAATTCTCTTTCCATAATAGAGTGTATACCCTCCCTATAACCCATCTAGAATGTTCTAATGATGTGAAAATCAGACCATGAATATTATACCAGATCGAGGTTGCATTTGGGTTTAAGCAACAACTAGAATCCGAAATAATTTCGTATTTTCTTATGGAGTACAATGCCTAATGAAAATGACAAAAATTGTTCACCCATGATATTTTCAACTACATAATGAGCATATAATATTTTAGTACCCCTAATTTAATGCCTCCTTTATCTATCTATCCCATTAATTACTTCTAACTACCTTTTGGAATCAACCTTCCAAATGAGTATCCCATAAGAAGTTGTTGAAGAAACTCACCATTATCCTTAGGACCACCTTGGTAACCTTGATGATTGATATGATATTCATGGGAATAGAGGTTATAATACCATCAATGGGTGTCATTATACATCCAAAATACAATAAATTACTCTTCAAATTATGGATACAACCTGTGATTTTATCCACAATCCCATCAAAATGTCAGATCTAAATTCTCCCCATGGATAAGGGTACACCTAGATACTCCATGGGAAAAATATTTTTGGTACACTAATCCAACTATAAGTTAGAATTTATCTCTTATTTAATCACTTATGGGAAATATAAATGTATATTTTAATGATATTTATCATTTTTTTCACTCCATTTTTAGTATTGATTAATAATTTCAATGATGGATTTGATTGAATTTATTTTACCATTGAGGAAAAAATATCAATGTGAAAAAAAACTAAGAAATAATTGGAACCCCACAACTATCCCTAAAGGGGATTACTCTCCTATACCACACCTCTTGAAAAGGATTCCTACCGAGAGTGTCTTTTGCAAGGTGAAAATGACTATGAAAAATAGGATCACTCTTCCCCAGATAAAGAATGGATTTAAAGAATTCAAACCACTTTCCCACCATATATATAAATAACCATGCTATTTAATTTCATCTAAATATGAAATCACAACAACAATATGACAATACTAAGAGATTCATGATCTTTATGATTAAATTCCATTCAATTTTATCGAATGCCCATTTTATTTCCACTTTTAGAATTATGTTGAAGCTAAGTACTTTCCTATATAGTTTCTTTATCATTTCCTAAGCGAGTGCAATATATTATTTTATAATACTTCTCTTTATGATCCCAAATTTCTCCCTAGAGACAAGATTAGTAAAAAAAGTGGTGATTCTACCATTTAAAATCACAATTTTGGATTACTACTCATGGTAAGTCTCTATGTTGAAATGTAAGTGCTTTAATTCAATAAAATGACAAGGAACTTTTACAGATAAATTTAGGTTTAGGTTTGTTGATATGAATCTATTTTTTCCAATAGATGAGCTATCTATTATGATGTAAATGGGGAGACAAGAGTTTTATGAAAAAGACCCTCTAAACCCTCAGCTGGATGCCATCATTGAAGTAATCCTGAGACACATTTTCAATGATGGTGGGGATGAAATTAACACCGTCAGTGAACTAATTAGTCGTGATAAGAATATTGTATTTGAAGATTTAAATAATTTAATTTTTATATTTGATTTCAAACCTAAAGTAGTGGTGTGAAATTTATAAAAGAAATAACATATGCTCTCATATATATATATATATATTAAGTATCTAATTATTTTTAGAAGAAACTATAAATTAACAGTATTAAATAAAAACTAACAATTTAAACTAAAATATATTTAAAATATAAATTAAATATTAAAAAATAGTGTATTTCAACTAAATTAGTATAACTCAAGATACAAGTACAAAATTCTAGATAACCTACACATCCCTTGCACACAAGATTAACAGTAGCTTTAGGCCACTCTTTGACTATCAAAACATCCAAACTAGCCGTTGATCCAGTTATGAAAGTTTTAGAGTATCTTGTTAGAATTGAAACAAAACAAATAAAAAAAATTCATATTATTTTAAATAAATATATTTTTAAAAAACATAAGTAATTTTTTTTGGAAAACTGTAGTTTTGATAGAAAAACAATAGTGATTTTGAGGGAAAATTTTAATACCTTAACCATTGAACCGAGTTTAGGTGTAGTTGAATTATTTACATATAATTTTTTTAAATTTATAATGAGATAATATTCAATAAATTTTTAATTTTTTAACTTTAGATATAGTTAAAAAATTAGGGTAACACAATATGAAATTTATAGAAATTAAAATAATTGTTTAGAAGATTTTGGATTTTTTCACATAGTATGGTGATATAATAGTTTATCTGATAACCTAACATGATATAGATGTGATATAACATTAAAAATTAATAATAATATAATTATTTTAGTAGTTATAAGTATTAAAAAACATTTAAAATTAAAGAATTGTTTTTTATAAATACTATAAACCAGTGTTTTAAAAATACCGTTTGGTCTGAACCAGGTTTTTGAACTGAAGTTTAAATTTGTTAAATAATACTTGAAAAATTGTATCTATTTAATAGGTTATTCACTATCTTATAAATTTTTTTATATTTATAATTATTATGTGTTGGTTATGTTTTGCCACATTTTATGATTTTTTTGTATTTCCACTAAGTATAACATGACTTTGTTATGTCACCACCCATATTTTATTTTTATTGAAAATTATTATGCCTTAATTATTTAATGTCTCCTATTATGTCTTGTTTGGATCAACCATGACTATTAAAATTATAGTTGAATTTATATTTTATTTTTTATGTAGTATTGAAAAATATTAAATAGATAGATATGAAATGATTGTACAAAAATGAATGATGCATGAGAGAGATGGGTATTCATCATATGATACCCAACATTAGTATACTATTTCATACATATATATATATCAATTACATAACTTATAATATAACATAATTATACATTTTTAAATTTTAGTCAAAAACCACCATCTATGAGCCAACTGTTCTCCAACCAGACTGGTAGCATTGGAGATTGACCTGACAGCTTGAGGCACTGGTACTAGAGGTACCCAGAGTACTCATCATACCCAATCACATTTAGAACCTTTAAAAAATTCACTATCACTATAAAATTATTAGTAAATAGTGATAATCTTTAGAGATGGTTTTTGAAACCACCCCTAAACATATAAATTATAAAATTTAGACATTTTTAGTGGTTTTTTCAATAAGCATCACTGAATGATATATTTAGCATCACTTTTACCTAAAACCACCACGATATATTTTTCTTAAAAAATACCCTTCCCCCTAAACCAGGATAGAAATAAGCAACACCCCCTCACAACCTTATTTCACCCTAATTTCCAACTCTAATCATCAACCACCAATGAAACCCCCATGTTTTGATCTTTGGTAGCCTCAATATTCAACCTCCATACCCTGATCGCTGGAGGATGTTTCCACCAAAATTAGACCCTTGATCATTGATGACCTTAATGTAATTGGTATTTTTTTTGATTTTTTTATTATTAAACCTTTTATTTGGTTTATACTTCCTTTAATTTTTTAGATTTAGGTATCTTGGACATTAAATATCATATAGAAAAATGTTATTTTTCATTTAATTCAATATATCATAAATTATTTTAGTTGATTTGATGTCTCTAATAACCATTTGGTTTTCTATGATTTCTCAATGATGGTAATTTTATTGATTGTGTATTTATTAATTTGTTTTTATATGTTTTTATATGTTTGAATTGATTGTTCAATGTCATTTGTATAATGATTTGGTGATTGAATAAGTGATATATAATTATTATTTTGAATTTATGTTTTGATGGATCTATATTTAATGAGTATTTTATAAATTTGAAAAGAATGATCTTTAAACATTATCCTAAAAATGATTTCCTATTGATTTGAAAATAATTGTATTTTTATAGTATAAAAATGAAATTGGATTAAAAATAATGTTTTTAATGTTTTGTGGTTATAAATAGTTGAATTCTCATTAGTCCCAAATGTTTTATGATGAGTTTAAACTTTTGAAAATATATTTTTAAATATAGAATTTTATGTTATTTTGTATTTAAAATCTCAAAAAACAAAATGTTTTGAATTTTCAATTCTATAATTGGTTTAGAAACATGAGGTTTAAAATTAAATTATTGGATTATATTTCATTTTCAACTCTTTTGAGTTTCTATAATGAATGTGTTGTGATATGACAATAATTAATATTTTTCATTCATGTTTTTATTCCTTTAAAGGCACTACATTGTGTGTATTTTTATTGGTATATGTATTTAAATTTAGTAGTATTATTCATTTATGTTAGGGTTATATCAAATATAATAGAATCAAATTTAATTTAATGGTCATGGGATAATCGCATTACCTTGGTTAAATGGTTATTTACTCGGCGAACTAATTGGTGAGTGGTTACCTTTTCATTTTATAGATTAGTGTTCCTTATGTATAATTTTATATAATATTGTTAGCATGAATCATGTATGATTTTATATAATTATGTAAGTTTAAATGATCATGATTTTTATAGTTAATTAGTAGAGTTTTATAGGTTATAATTTTCTATTTCATGTAAAATTATTTTGAATAGATATAGGTATGTATGATTGTGTATTTAGACAAAGTGTTTTCAAAGGTACTTTTCAATAAAATTATGATTTTTGTGGCCTATTTTTTTTTAAAAAAAAATTATTTTAAGTATGATTGAAAATTGGTGATTTTATTCCAATTGAACGAAGGAAACCGTGTTTTGTATGTTTAAAAGATTTGATTCAACACTAAAAGATCAATTGAATTTTTTTTTTGAAATTTTAATTATATTTTTAAATATTTTACTTAAATATAATGACTAAATTAAATCTAACCTATATTGTTTTAAGTTATTTTTTGACGTGATCTTAAAATACTATAAGTTTTGGAAATGTTGCTCTAAAAAATATAAGTTATTTGGAAGTTTTAATACGTATAAAAGATTGATTTTATATATACCAATATAAATATATTTTTTATTTGAAGGTGCATGAAACCAATTATGTATGGATAAAAGTTAGATTACCTCATGTTGGAACACATCTCAGTATGTTATAGGTTTGATTTATTTTGGATTTTGAAATTTCAAATTGATTCGTGGATGGAAGAATAAAATTTCAATTTCCTAAATGTAAATTCAAATGATTTTTGAAGAGAGATAAAGTATCATAGAAACTTATATTGAAAAAAATTTCTATTCATTATGTGCATTGGATTTGTCATGTATAGTCTAACATTACATAAAGTTTAAGAAGTTATGACCATATTCATAATGAACAAGTTAATCCCAAGATGGTGGTTAATGGAATTTTAAAATTGGTAAATGATTTTTTTGGAATAGTAGGGAAATTACATAAAAATGTAACACATCATTAGATCCAAATGTTTTTGTTGGTGATATTAATGGTTCTTTTAGAACTGCAAGATAACTTGATTAAAATGATAACATTTTAATGGATTATGTTGAGAAGACTAAAACAACAAAAAAAATTGATAAAACAACAAGTTTTTTAAATTATTTGAAGATAGAAATCAAGAATTATATAAAGGATGTAATAAATATTCAAAATATTATTTTTTTATATAGTTTTACCGCAACAAGTGAATATTTGGAATTATAAATAAAGCAATATCAATGATATTAGAATTTTTGTTGATTTATTTGATGAAGATAATATCCATACATAATTTTATTATATGAAGAAGGTTATTATAAATATTGGACTCAATTATAATAAGATTCCCACATGTTATAATTATTTTAGGATTTATTGGAAAGAATATTCATATTGAGAAAATTGGAAAAGATGATGTACTTCTAGATAGAAGTTAACAAATAATTATGCCAGCCCAAATTTATGTACTACCACAAATAAATAGAAAAATAAAACATATGTGAAGGTTTTATGTTAATTTTAATTAGAACCATTGTTTAAAATACTATTTATGTCATCTAAACCACTAAATATATAAAGTGGAATGCTTTAGATAATAATAAGGATGAGTTAATTCAACATATAAGAGAATCAAAAGGTGGGAGGAACTTATATTCATTACATCACAATTTATATTCTAATATTAAAAATGTGAACTTGGGATTGGAATCTGATAAATTAAATACTTTTGGTACTTTGAGTAACAATTACAACATATGTATAGTTATTTTGATCCCTTATAATCTACCTCCCTGAATATGTCTGTAACATAATTCCATTATCATATCGATGGTTATTCCTTAAAAAGAAAATTCTATAAATGGAATTTATGTCTATATTCAGCCTCTTATTCAATAATTATAGGAGTTATAGAATGATTGTGTGAAAATATATGATGAATCTACAATGAAACAGTTTAAATTGCATGCTACCCTTTTATGGAACCGTAGTGAATTAACTATATCAGGAAATTTGTCTTGTTAGAACACAAACCATATTGTATTTTCCAATTTGTAACTTTAATTTTTATCCTTAAAGAAAACCTTATAATATAAATTTATGTTTAATATTAAATTATCACTTCCTTGATACATCTAATAAATTTCAATTTATCATGTCATGTTTCAATGGAAAAAATATTTTAGGCTACAACAAAAATTATTATTGGTATCATAGATAATGGAAAAATTATTAAATTTTGATATAGAGTTTGGAAAATATTTTTAGCTAAATGAAGGTGGGAAAATAGTTAGAACATCATCAGATACAATTGGATCAAGAATATGGAATAAAAAGATCATATTTTTTGAACTTCCATGTTGAGAATTTAATTTTTTACATCATAATATTGATGTTATTAACATTGGGAATAATGTGCATGACAATGTAATTTTTACATTTCTTAATGACTATGGAAAATGAAGGGATCATTTAATTGATCATAAGTACTTAGAGGCACTCAATGACAAATGTGTTCTACGGGAAGTATCTAACATCTATTTTTACAATGAAAAATCAAGAAAAAAAATTCCTTCAGAGATTACATTTTTGAAATTTCTAGGTGTATATTATAGTAATATTTAATGCTTTTTTAATTTGACTCATCCTAAAATTCATGGATTGAGAATTCATGACTCACATGTATTGATGGAGAAATTTCTATATTTAGAAATGTAAAATTTGGTACTTGACAAAATAACTACCGTTATAATCAATTTTTAAACATTCATTATATAGATTTGTGAGAATACATTAAAAACCAATGAATTGGATAAAATCCAGGAAAAATATTTATGGATTCTATATCATTTAAAAATGATATTCCCCCCATTATTTTTCAGTATAATGATTCATATAATGTTTTATTTATCTAAATAATCTAAATTTGGAGGGATCATACATTATCTATGGGTGTATCCCATAGAGTGGTACTTTATTTAAATTTTTTTTTCATTAAATAATTCTAATTTTACTATTCAATACTTATAATCTTTATTTATTAATTTATTATTTTTTTATCATTAGGAATCATGTTCATTTTAAGTATTATATGAAAATAAGTCTCACCTAGAAGGTTCCATTATGAAAGTCTACCTTTATGAAGAGTACCCAACCATCTGTTTGTGTTATTTGGATTCAATAGATCCATAATTCAATCGAGTGGGACATGTTGATGATAATACTGGTCATTTTTGGATCAATAATGAATAATTAATGTTTCCCACTATACATCAAGAAGTTGGGAAAAAATCTTCATTTTTATTGATATATTTTTTGTTAAGATATGCACATAAATATATTCTAATAAATATTGATAATTTTGACCTGTATATAATATAATTATGTATACAAATGAAAAGATTCCTTATGTGTCAATCTCAAAATTAGATAGAGAAAACAAATGTGGTTAATGAAGAAATTTTTGATCAGTTTTAATTTCATGTAAGTTATTAATCTAATACATAGTTTTAATATGTTACATTTATCTAAATTAAGTAGGATTTTTTTATATCAAATTTTATAGGTAATGAATTCTAATAATCGAGTTGAAGTATCCAAATATTTTATGTATTTATCTTGAGGTTATTTAAAGAATTCTAGGATATTTAATTCTTACAATATTGGTGGTTACAAGTTTAGTACTACTGATCATGAGTATGGTTTTAAAACAAAAAACAATGATATATATTTATAGTTTTATAATGGGGTTACTATAGAAATTTGGTTGACATTATCGATTTAAATTATCATCAGAATTGTTTAGTTTTTTTATTTTAATGTGAATGGGTTAATATTAACAAGGGTAAAAAGAAATATTCATTATAATTTACCTATATCAATTTCTCTTGGTTGATCGATACCGATGAGTAGGAATAATATAATCCATATATTTTGGATTGACAAGAAATAATGGTATATTATGTTGATAATATAGTGGATGATCGGTAGAGTGTTGTTGTCCACAAGAGACCAAGAGAAATGTATGATATGAGTGATGAAGGTGAATTCATTTGTGATAGTGAACTCAATAAAAGTTAAAAAATGAATTGTTTGTTCTAGAAGATATTTAAAATGTCATCCTTATGAGGGAGAGAAAAGAAGAAGAAGAAGAAACAAAAGAAGAAGAAGAAGAAGTAATGTTAACAATAGAACCAGATAATAATATAACCAACCAAGAATAGGATTTGTAGGTTTTTTCTTTGATATTAATACATTTGATGTATATTTTTTATTTACATTTTAATTAATTAAATATAAATATAATGATCTTTAGTTAAATTATAGGTTTAATTAAGGTAGTTTTTTTGATATTTTTGCAGACATGCCACATCAGAAGAGGTTTAGTGATAGGACCCACTCTAGGAATACTTAATCACATAACTTTAATATTTTTTGGTATAATTTCATCTTATCTTGATAAATTTTTATCTATTGGTATAACTTCTACTGATGATGTTGGGGGATTAGACGAAATACCTCTGATGTATCTACCTATCTGTATGGTTGATAGTCAATTACCATCGTGTGGTTTCTGGTGGGTCATAGTTAATATCATGTAATTCAGTGTAAAAACCAAAATTTCTTAAATATTAATAATAATTACTTTATTCACATGTTAAAGAGATACAAACAATAATATAAGGGATATAAACATCATTAATTTAGTTGTTTATAATTTCACCAGTGTAATTGTAGTTATTCCTTTTGATGAATATGGGGTACCCATTAAGGATTAAGTGAGAATTTTTGGGTAGTTCTTGGTCAATTTAACATGTTAGGTGTCATCTATCTATATTAATTATTCATATTGGAGGAACATTCCATTGGCTTTGAAGAATTAGTTATTTGATAGTAAGATAAAGTTATTATCATAATTATACATTCATAAATAATTAAATTAAACACTATTACTTAATATATTAATAATATAATGTTGTTTTGTGTTTTATTTGTATATGATTTTACATTTTGATGTTCAAAATGAAATTTTATGTCTATAGAAGCTAAGAAATTTACCCAAAAAATATAAATATTTCATGTTGAGATTATGGAATGAATTCAACAACACATCTCTATTAGTCTCAAAAAATGCATTAGAAGGTCCCTAAGCATATTTATAGGTACTAATGAAAATTATTCTTTGACCATAATCATACTAATTTACATCAGGGTTTTTCTTTAATTTTAGTATAGTAATATCACCATATTAATAACATTTCATGTTTTATTGATCTATAATTTTTAGGTGCTTTATATGAGAAATTCTACCAATCAAGATAAGTAAGTGATTCCCCACACTTTTAGGTTGATTAGTTTCTCTTGGAAAAAAGGATCAAAAGATACAATTAATTTATTATAGTACATATCTATAAAAAATCAGGTAATATAGTTTTTCAGAATTATACTTATTTATTATTTTGAAAAGGCCAAATAGGTAGGTCATTCTATTGGAAGGACAGAGGTGTGGTCTGATGTTCATAAAAAATATGGAAATTGTGTCAATTAACCCATATAAAACATTGGGGGTAAAAAATTTTAATTATTAATTAGTGTTACTAAAATAATTTATAATTTAATATTATTCAATTTATAGTGTAAAATTAAGGAAGTTTTGGATGAAAAACCTCCCATGTCAGATACTATATACTTAGAGGATGCTGAGGCTCAATTTATTAGAAAAGAGAATTATGGTCATGTGAGTAGGATGTGTTATGGATTATATCCTTTATGATTCTTCATTAGGTCTCATAAATTTTCTTTGAAATTTTCATTAGTAGGGGGTTTACAAGTTTTTCCGATCCTAGTGCACAAAGGAAAATTCATGAACGGAAAAATATAGTTAAAGACTAGGAAACACTTATTCAAACATAGAACGATTGGGTCTCAACATTGGATAGTGCATTGGATAATTTATTTTAGAGGATGACCGACATTATTACCCAAGAAATAGAAACACTCATAGGGGATTATATATTGGTAAATTTAATTAATTTACATAATTTTATTTATTTTAGTAGTTACTCTCTTTAGTGAATATAAAAAAATATTCTTAATTCACAACTCTAATGTCCACAATAATAATCTCATAAAGGTTAAGTCAAATACTTTATAATTTGCCATTTTGGATTCAATTATGAGATTAAAAGGAAAATATATAAATTTAATTTCATTAAATATTTTCATATATTTAAATACATATCATTATCTTCTTTTTTAGTGTGATGGAAGTTCACTATGGGATGGTTAATTTCTCCCATTTGGGGAGGAAGATAGGATCAAAAAATGTGATAATGTTTTTTCAGAGAGTTTGTTTATTTTATATGATCTCATAGTAAGGATAGTTATAATCATGGTTGGGTTACTTTTTAGTTTTGAAATCATTATTATGGGATAAACTTGTTCAAGAGTTAAGTGTTCGAGCCTTGTGATGGGATGAATTACATAGTGAGTCTTATACATCATATAGTAGCTCGTAATATTTTTTGAAAAAAAAACTATGATTAAATAGTTTACTATTAGGTAAAAAAAGTTTGAATCAAATAGTATATCATTCCTCTTGTAATTTGGATACAATGGGGCAAGAGAGGGGGTTTTTGGGAGTTTTTATGGTGAATTATTTGAATTGAATCATGATCTAACCAATCTCATTATATAACTTGTTTTTAAACAATTATGGACTAACTTTAATAATTGATCCATGAATATAATTTAAATTATCTAAGAAGTATTTATCATTAATTTTAGGTATTCATTGCGGGAATATTTTTAGTTAATTAAAAGTGATATTCATATAAATTAACTATAAAACAAACATTCTTTTAGTGATATTTTAATATTTTCACATAGTTTAAGAAAGGTTTCTATAAATATTCATCTAAAGAAAGAATTATTTAAACCAATTAAATATGATATTGGTTATTTATGTTTTAAAAGAACATATAATTTTGGCATTGATTTTATTTAGTAGTAGTTAAAGTGTATTCATTATCCTTTGAATTATACTTCATTTTTTATGTTCATTACTAATGCGTAGTCAACTACTTTAAATGTAAGCACTAGAGGAAGGAAACAGGGAAGGATGTGATGGGAAATAGTATGAAACAATATTGGAGAGTAAGGGGGATGCTATTTTATAGATAATATAAGTAATTTATGATTATTCTATTTACAATTTTCAAATTATAATGTTATATTCTTATGTTATATGAATTATAATGTTGTTTTTTGATGTTTTGTAAATAATAATGTCATATACGTATGTTATATCAAGAATAATGTTCCTATTTATGCAGAGGAATCATTATTATTATAATAATATATTGGTTGGATAATATTTTTATATACAGGTTTTTTATGAAGGATGGAAGGTAATTCATTGTTATTTTTTGGACTAGAAATATTAGCAGTCATTTTAATCATCCGACGATATGGTAAAAAATATAACCATCATGAATTAAATTAGTAGTGATTAAATATAATGATAAATTATAAAAATAACCAGTAAATTATTCTTAAAATCACCATTGTTAATATCAATGATATTTATATCTTAAATAGTGATGATTTTGTAAATTTAAATTAATAAAAAACACCACTTTATAATAATTCAAAAAACATTCAAAAAAATAATCGATAAAAGAATTTCACCTCCATTAAAATAAAAATGACACACCATTTCAAAGTGGTTATTAAAAAACATCATGAAAGGAGTTGGAAGTGGTTAAAACTATAAAGAAACTAAAAAATAACGGATGCTAATGACTGGTTTTCCTATAGTGTATCTAGCACACTTTCTCATCACATAAGTCCCCTCAAGGAACTAGTGATATTCATACTTAATATGATGTCATGAACATTTCTTATAGGACATGATTCTCATATACCATTTCCTTATCTTTTTATGACTCCTCATCCCTATTATATTTTCCCCTGAATTATAAGCTGCATCTATTTCCCACTTCTCCAGTATCTTTGGTCTTTTATTCTCATTCTCCTTTAACTATTTATCTAACTAATTTTGATTATCCAAAGCATACTGATCATCATGATCATACATTGGATCCCACTGATACATCAAATGATACTAATCCTTTATAGTCTAGGGATCCATTAGAGCCCATTGATAAACTCACCTCACGTATATGTACACAACTATATTAAATTTTATATCCATAATTTATTTTAGTTGTAACGATTATTAATTTTATATTTTATATTTTATATTTTCAAAACTATATATACTACTACTAGTTTCCATGAGTATACTTACTAGGTTTCCTATGGATCTAATAACAATTATTATAGATAAATAAAGTGATTAGGAAACCTAAGCCAAGATCACCATGCATGAATAAATGAAATCACTCATCAATTGGAAGTAAAGAAAATTGTAAACATGCATACTTTACACTGAAGTTATTGCTTCTTCTTCTTTACCCATCATTATATGTGTTTTACGAATACCACCAAGGAATAATAAAAATATTCCTACCTCCATTATTTATCCATGGGTTGAATCCAAACCACTTGTAACATGAGTTTTATCACCTTTAATATATGGTATACTTTTACCTCTCCAGTAATAGATGAAAGGATAGAGAATGATTTAGATTCTAGGGAGTTAGATCTAAGCATGAGTGAACATGCATACCTTACCCCACTATCGCATACATGTAATAGATATTAATCCTTAATAGATGATCCTCAATTATACAAGAATTAAATCATGTGTTATAACACATGAGTTTATACCTCGACTAACTTATTTATGAATTCATAATAACCCCTCATGTTACATCTTATGTGACACCTCTTAAATGATATATTAAGTGAAAAATCTTATCCAAATGGAAACTCTTAACATTGAATCACCATCATGATTATAGGTATACAATATTACTTAAAGATATGTTAGAGAAAACATATCCTAAAACCTGATATACATCATATGTATGTCACTTCCTATGATATAGAAATTTATTATATGGGTAATTATTACATTATGAATTTCATGTATAGTGGCATCAACCATGCACTGTGATATAATAATATCATAAAAGATGATATACCCAAATCAACCCTTGTTTTTTTACTTATCTTATCGTACGATATGTTTAAACCATACCCTATGATATAGGGTTAAACACATAAAATTTGTAAAGGATTTAGAGAATATCTCCTTAAATCTCCCATTTTCTCTAAAGCAAGAAAGACTTTGTGACATTTAATTTATATTTTATCATATACAACAACTTATGAATTCATATCCATAAACTATTTTGAATATGTTATAATTTTTTTGGAAAAATATCATTGAATTCATCGTGTATCAAATCATATGAAATACCTAGTGAATACCCATACAAAATTATTTTTGATTAACTATAAAACACTGTTAGAGAAACTTTGTAATTCAAACTAAATCCCCATTCAGTCAACCATAAAGAATGAAACCACTGGACTTTGTAGCATTAATAATAAATATTAATATTTATGTCCATAATTTTAATTGAAGAGTAGCCTCTAGAAAATCATTAATTCTACTCAAGTTATAAAAGGATCTGGTGTGATCTCTATCAAACACATGTATTTTTATACCCGTGTCCACTGATCACATCATATGCTAGTGTGAATTCTCATATCATCTATTTTCTAGGACATTGAGTTACCATGGGACATAAAGTACGAAAATCCCATACAACCAACTCATACATTATTTATTCTATAATTATTGACCATCCAAGTCCATGAATACATCACATTTCATTCACCTTTATTGATTCACACATCACATGACCCTCATCTGAATAGATAAGCGCATCATATGTACTATATATTTGTCCCCCACACTAATTTTTCTATCCATACAAGGCCCAAATGTTATAATTTTCATATGAGATGAAAAATTCTATCTTGGTTGAGTTCCAAGAAATGAAATGATTAACAATATACTGAACCATCCCTATATTAGCTAAGAATAAATGATTGAATAAAAAAGGTATCAAATTGTAAAGGATTCCATGCTTGGTATCTCACAAAATTTAGGTAGTGGAAAAAATATGATCCATGCACCCCTAGTATATGAACAACATAGTATATGAAACTCCTTGTGGTATACTTAGTGGTCTATCCATCACTTAAAAACACTTTTTATATATCATGAGAAAATTATATATCTCGATACAAGAATCATAATCATGACAAAATTTATATTTATTCATAATCAATAATGCTCTATGACACACATCGATTATGGATAACTCAAATTAATACTTTTAGAGTTTAATTATCATTATATTTCATGAAATTTATATCAATATATACATTTATGAAACCAACATGAAAGAATGAAAAAAATGGATATTTAATTTAATATGTTACATTTAATATTATTAAGACTATCTTAAGAATACTTAACAAAACCCTACATAAGCATCAGTCTATCATATTATATATGATAGGATACTAGATAAAAAATTTATTTGTTTCCCTTTTTGAAGTTTTGTTAACTAATTACATATATATGTAATTCAGGTCATATATATATTTTATCATCTTATAAAAACCTCATAAAAAAATCTTTAGTGAGTAAAATCTATGAAGAAAGAATGTTTGAATAACGATGAGGTTGAAGAATCATATTCCTAATGTTAAACTTATTTTTTCACAAATGAACCCATCGTGACACTAATCCGATCACCCAATCCGGATCGTAATAAGGATCGAGAGGCATTCTTGATCCTCTTGGGCTAGAAACTAATGAAAGGAATTAAGAAAATCTCAATTGGGAATGATTTAGATTGTAAAAAATATTTAAATAAATAAATTTATAATAATGCGTAATAGGTAGTGAAAAATATATAAACTAAATGCACCTCCCTATGACCTTGCAGGTCATCACCAACCATAGAATGAAACTCACTCCACGAGGGAACCAAATATTGGTAGAAGTCGAACTGAAAAATTATAAAAAATATATTCATGAGAATTAAAATGCCCTGTAGGAATTCCAAAAGAAAAAAACCCTATGCCTTACCATTAAAAAGAAATATAGTCTTGCTAGTTTTAAAATAAGACATATAAAAATAGTTTTTTCCACATTTTATAAAAAACAAGTAACAAACATCTATTTCCTTTTTTTAGAAGACTACTCTTCAAAATATTTTCAAAATAGTTTTCAAATATTGGAATGCATTTTAGAATATTTCTTTATGAAATAAAATTAATTACTAAAATGGATGTCACAATATGGAAACATAACAATAAGTTGCATTAAAAAACCAGCACCATGGAAAACATGAGTAAAAGTAAGAAATCACCATGGAAAATCCCAAAGCAACTAGGTTATTTGGGAACTAGGATCCTCATACCTCAGTGATCAATCTATATAGAACACTCTCATGTATGAGCCGCAAGATAGGTCACAACCAATGCTCTAGTGGTCCCCAAGTCATTATCAGTCATTTTTTTAGTGTTGTAGCATGAAAATTCTAGAGAGCTTAGGTCATTTCCCATCCAACCTAAACAGTGTATTAGTCTATAAAAATAGACCTAGATACCCATATTTTAAAAGTTATCTATTCCAATTTCTATATCAAGTAAAATGACTTTTTATACAATCAAAATTTCAATAATTGAAATCAATATTGAAAAAAAGCTATTTAAAAAGGGAAATTCACCATTAAACCATGAAATCACTCCAAAGAAACTTTGAAAATACCCATTACAAACTCAAATTTTTTTTAGGAAACCACTTTTAAGATTTTAAAATTTTGAGCATTCCGGACACGATTAGAAGAATATTTAAAAAAATAATACACATGTCAAAAACAAAAAAGTTAAACATGAAAAAAAATGAAATTCCAATACCAAGAATCACCACCTTTTTTATACCATATACATACCATTTAATATTAAAAACAAACTTTTAAAAAACTAAAAAATCTAAGGAATTCAAATTAAAGGCTCGTACATAGGGAAACAACCTCAAGACATCATTCTTTTGATTATGACAACCCAAAACTTCTCTACACATACATGCATATACACATTCACATATATATATATATACACACCCTTTAACCCAATGTACATATTCCACTCGCCAAGAGGAAATATGTACAAGGAGGATCTATATACATATATGTTTACATGTGTATACCCATAAAAGTATCCTTTAATAATGACCATCCAAATATATCCCAAGGAGGTTTAGGGAATACTAGAAAAATATTAGGAACTTGAAAATTACAAAAACTCTAATTAAAAAATGTGTAAAATTGAAGAATGGAACAAAAACTACTTAAAAACCAAGGATAATATACTACCTTAATGGTGGTGTCTACAACCAGCCTCAATGGGACCTACGATCCCTAAACATCAAGATACAATAAAAGAAACACCAAAAAAGCGGGGTTAGGGTTCATAGAAACTCACACGCACCACCTGAGAGAAAAGGAAACAAAGAAATAGAGGAAGATGAGGGAAGAGGAGGAGAAGGGAGACTCACTGGATAAGTTCTCACTATAAATCAAGAGTTGTAATGGTGAATAGAAGGAGTGGGAGGGGGGAGGCCATGCATGTGAGGGATCTCTATTGGGTAGATGGGTCACATGAGACATGGGAAGGGAGGGAGGGCGCTGTTTAGGTAAGGGGGAGGAAACCCATTTTTGGGTATAAAATATAATAATAGTAATAATAATAATGAAAAAAACAAAAAAAATTATAATAATAATAATATAATTATAGATTTTTTTGTAAAAATGGTAGGCCTCATGGTCTGGTAGAATATGCGCCAACCGCGCATTCACCTCCACCTAAGAGGAAAAAGGCCTACATAGTTTACTCGGAGGTGGAATGCTTTTGTGTGCCTAGCCATGTGTACTTGATAGTGGCACTATCCTAGTCACCCTATTAGACTGGGATAGGGCCAAACACCCATACGTTAGGTTGTGCGGGCTAGACATAGACATTGTCTAGGTTGCACGGTTTGCACTAGGCTAGCACAATGTTTCTCCTAACTATGTGCTGACCTTTTACCTCCTCCTGTTCACCCATAAGAAAGAATTTTTTTTTAAAAACTCTTTGTAAATAAATAAAACAAAATCCAGACAAAAAATAATAAAATAATAGAGAAATGTTGAGTCAGGGTGTGACAGTTCTCCCCACCATGACCCTTTCTTCCCCCAAAAAGTTCTAAAAGACTTGGATAATGGAAACACGAATCAAATTTGAGATCCACACAAATGAAACCTCAACCATCAAAAGATCATTGACCAAGGTATCACTTTCCATATAGAACCTAAAACTCTAAAATCTATATAAGATAGTAAGGCCATTCTCAAGAAACCATATCATCATCCAAATAAATAACTATCGAGATGCAAAGACTCGAACTGGAAAAGGGACAAAGATTTATGAACTCATATCTCCAAATGTAGCCTCAAAAAAAGGAACACCCTAACACTTGACATAATTATCACCAAGATAAAACCATCATGTCCTTTTGGGATCTCCATGAGCATCTGTCACACGATTCATTTCCCAAGATATATGAACTACTATGATTAGGGATAGGAGATGGCATGAAATTTCTCCATTATGAATTCATTTAATATTTATTTTTTCCATAATATCATCCTATGGTGGTCTCCCCACCATATTATGACTCAGTCCAAACATTAATTTTCAAAATTGAAATAACTCACAAATCCAAACAAACACTCTAACATTGGCATGACCTCTTAAATTTCTGAATTACAACTGGTCAGTTTATGAGAAGAAATTAACGAGACCCATAGTGGATCTCACCACTATTTCAAAACCAACTAGTATGGATGAACCCCCCATATAGGGGGGACCCAATGAAGAGACTAAAATTAAACCTCAGACAAAAAAAATATTCATAATGTTTATAATATAAAAACATCTTCAAATAGTAACAACTCAAAAACTAAAACCATATTTAAAAAAAGTAACTAAAACCACTATAATAAAAAGGGGTTCCAAAAATAGGCATCCATAAGAAGGGAAAACTAAAATGGCTCCCACCGATGTTGGAGAAAACTAGAAGTATTTACACCCCCTACACCTAATAGCTCATTCACTGTGTGAAAATATACCCTTGGATACCTATAGATTGATCCCTAATGTCTTGAAGCATATACTACTCCATAGTTAGGAGATGAAAACCTATGACTGATTCTTATGCTTTTAGAAATGAAAATTATAGAACTACTCCAAGATTCCCAAGTGGCCACTCAGATGATAAGCCTTCGGTGGATTACAACATGATACTAAACTGATCAACCTGGAAGTAAATGACCATGTGTTATGAGGAATGAGAAGTATGAATTGACGAAATATACTCCCTAGGAATTGGTTTATTTGGTTTAAACTCTTCATTGGATAGGAAACCCTTCATGAGAACCTTGAGAAACTAGACTTCCAACTTCCATAGACTGTCCTTTGCAAGCCAACTCAGCTAGGGTCACCTCACCCACCAAATTAAAAAAAACTTTTTTGGATAGAAGAACATGATCTTTAACTAATTTATAGACACCCTACAAAAACATAGAAGTTTTCGTTAGACTACTCAATGCTATTTCTGAAGAAGTATGAACAAGTTCCTTAAAATGGCCAACAAAATTATTCACCATCTGTTGACCTTGTTGAATACCCATAAGATCTACCACATCATTCACTTGTACTCCATCTGGAGTAAACATTGGATGAAATTAGTTTTGAAAGTCTCCTAGGGAAACCCAACTTTCAAGGAGAATGGAGCGATCACCTTTCATTAGTCTACACTTGGGAATTCAAATAGACCCAGAAAAACTCACACCCTCATGACATCTGGAATTTTTAAAGGCCTAAAGACAGTCTTGACTTCCTCAAGATGCACCACAACCTCTAATAAAACTTAAACACCCCAAAAAAATAGACAAAATGTGGAAATAAATCAACTCTACTACTCCACTAAGAGTCTAGACAAAACCAAAAACCAAAAGTGACTCCTTAGAAACCTTCTAGTCTTTGTAGGAGACATAATCTAAATAATATTAAAGAAAAAACCACACAAAAACCAAATAAAACCTCAACTAAAAATTCCAACCACATAAACTAGAACACATCATAAGGAAGAATCAAAAACCACTTTTAAAAAATGGCATTTTCCATTTTAAATTAAAATTAATTTTCCCACATCCAAAACCACTTCATCACATCCACTTTGAAATTCAAAACACCACCTCAATTTTCCCTTTAAAACTAAAAATACCATTATAAAAGAATTCCCTTTTTAACAAAAACCATATTCCTATTCAAAAACCTCTTTGGAAAAACCAAGTCAAATATTTTATTTTAAGTAATCACCCACGAAATCCTATGAACCGTCACATATGTGTTCACACCACTTCCAATTATATCATCCACGCATATATACAAACATAAAATTTACACACATATATATGTGAACTTTCATATGAAATACCAAGGGTCACACATACTATTTTTCCATCAAAACCAAGAATTTCCATTTTAATTCTTATTTCAAATTTTATAAAAACTTTAAAAATTCAATACAATTCTCATTACATTTTAAAAACAAACCAATTTTTTCTTTTTAAAAGTATAAATTTATAAAATAAAGACTCATTTTATAAGTCAAAGAAAGATTCCAAAAACAAATTTAAACTCACAAAAAGAATAAAAAAAATGAACTCAAAACTCATCATATCAAAATTTCAAAACCATTGAGAAATTTATGGCACACACCACTTGGTTGCATGGTTTAGTACAGCATGAACCAATCATGAAATCATGATAGAGGACAATAGAGACAGATACATGGTCTACACATGGTTTTATAGACTAAGAATAACAACCATGAAACCTCTAAATCCCTTCCATAATAACCACCAAATCCTTACAAACAAAGAAAAAATGCTCAAAAAAATAAAGAACCTCAAAAACATTCGAGAACAAAGCTATGATTTTGAGGTACAACAATCCCAAACACCCTAAAAATTCAATAATACTTATAAATAGGTATTGATCAATCACTTTCGAATGTGTTACTACTTGAATTATAAAAATACTATCTCTAAACTACCCGATATCCGCAAATAACAAGTGATAATCCTGTGATACCATTTTTTCATGAACCAACTCAGGGTGACCCTGAACCGGTCAACCGAGCTAGCTCGTAACAAGGCCTGAGAGGCGTTCTTGATCCTCATAAGATAGAAACTACTATTAGGTATCAATAACAACTCAATTTGGAATTATTTATCCCATAAATGATCGATAAATAAATAAATTAAAACAAATAAAACTATTACTGATAGTAGGAATTAAATAAACTAAACATACCTCCATGTGACCTCATGGGTCACCATAAACCATATAATGAAACTTCCTCTATGAGAGATCCAAAGCTGGAATGAACCTAAAATGAAAAATGATAAAGAATATAGGAGTGATAATTAAAATTTCCAATAGGAATTCAAAAAGAGACCAACACCCCATGACTTACCATTAAAAAGAAATCTATTCATGCTTGTTTGAAAATAAGAAATTTAAAATTGGGTTTTCTACTTTTTATGAAAAATAAGTGAAAGAGTTCTATTTCTCTTCTTTTAGAAAACTAATATTCAATACACTTTCAAAACAGTTTTCAAATCTTGGAAGACATTTCAAAAAAATTCATTATGAAAGATATTTAATTGAGAAAATGGATTCCACGGTATAGAAACATAACAACAAGGTGCATTTTAAAACCAGTACCATAGTAAACATGAGTAAAAGTAATCAAGAACCATGGGAAATCCCTGAGAAGCTAGGTTGTTAGTGCCCTAGGACCCTCATACCTCAGTGATCAATCCATATAGAATTTTATCATGCATGATCTTCTAGAGAGGTCAAAATGAAATTTCTATCGGTCCCCAAGTCATTACCATTCGTTTAGTTGGTGTTGTAGCATGAAATTTCTAGAGAGCTTGGGTCATTTCCCATCTTACCCAAAATGAGTAATAGCCCATAACAACCCACCTAGATACCCATGGTCCTTAAGTGATCCATTATAATTTCTATATCATGTTAAATCCCTTTTTATACAATAAAAATTTCAATAACTGAAGCAATGCTTGACAAAAAACCATTGAGAAAGGGTAATTCACTATTAAACCTTTAACTCACACCAAAATATCTTTGAAAATAACCATTAAAAACTCAAAAACATTTAGGAAACCAATTTTAAGCATTTAAAATATTGAGAATTTTGGAAAAACTTAGAATCAAATTTAATTAAATAATAAAAATGTAAAAACATAAAGGTAAACCTGAAGAAAAGGAAAGTCCAATACCAAGAATCACCACCATTTTTCATAGAATATACATACTATGTAATATTAAAAAGCACTTTTAAAACACTCAAATTGTTAAGTGATTCAAATTAAAGGCTTGTACATGGGGAACCTACCTCAAAACATGCTGTTTTGGACAGTGACAACCTGAAACTGCTTCAAACTTACATGTATATACACCTTCACATATATATACATTCCCTTTGACACAATGTACATATTCCCATAATCATGTGGGAATATTTACAAGGAGGATATATATACATATATTCTTACCCTTGTATACCCATTCTGTTCTCCTTCAACAACAGTAGTCCAAATCTATCCTAAGGAGGTCTAGGGTATACTAGAAAAATATTATAAACTCAAAAATTATATAAACCATGATTAGAAATTATGTAAAATTGAAGAATAGAACAAAATCTGACTGAAACCCATGTATAATCCTCTCCCTTTAACGATGGTGGCTAAAATTGACCTTTGTGGGACCTAAGATCCCAAAACATCAGGAGAATACAAAACAAACACCCAGGGGGGGGGGGGGGTAGGTTCAAACTAAATCATTCCCAACACCCGAGAAAAAAGGAAACCAAGAAATAGAGGAAGAATGGGGGAAGTATAGGAGAATGGATACCCACTAGAGAAGGTCACACAAGAAATTAAAAGTGGGAACAATGACTGGAAGGAGCAGGAGGGGGAGGTTGTGCACATGAGGGATCCCTCCTGGAAGTCTAGGTTGTGTGATAAAGAGGAAAGGGAGGGAGGGAATCACATGGGTAATGGGGAGGAATACTTTTATAGATTATATAATATAATATAAAAATAAAAATACTAATAACAACAAAAACATTTATAATAATAATAATAATTATAATAATAATAATAATAATATAATTAAAATATTTTTTTCTTTTTTCTTTTTTTGAAAAATTGGTAGGCTACACAGTTTGGCCACAAAGTATGCTAGACCATGCTACAAAAATGTATTCACCTATGTCTAAGAGGAAAAAGGCCCACGTGATTTACTTGCAGAGGGTGCATGCCCATGCACCTAGCCTTGTATCCTGGATAGTGGCACTGTCCTGGTCACACGATTATCCTAGGATGGGTCGCACATCCGTGTGTAAGGCCATGTATCCTGCACAGAGCCACTATATAGGCCACACAATTTGTACTAGGTTGGAAGTCAGTTTCTCTTAACTAGGTACCGACCATGCACCTCATTGTTTTACCCAGGAACCAACATTTTTTTCTAAAAAACACCCAAGAAATCCATAAAACAAAAGTAGGACAAAAAATAATAAAACAATAGAGAAAATTTGGGTTGGGGTGTGACACTTTATATCCAAAACATCAAATGTTATGATGTTAAATTATATTTTAAACTTTGAAATATTTCTATGTTTAACATCATAATCCTTGAAACCATTTCCATCATTTTTTCCTTGAAACCTATTCATGAATAATGTAACTATTTACATTATTACTTACGAGTACATCCTAACTCATTTAGTATAACATGACACCCACTTTTTACAGTAACTAAATGTAATTTTTTTCATTTCCCTTTACTTTTATACCCTATTAATATTTTATGACATTATGTAAAATTCAATGTGTATTTTAAATAACATAATAATTAAGGAAATAATGATATTCACTTTCTTATGGAAACTAAATGTTACAAATTACATTTTTCTTTACTGTCACATACCCTAAACTCATTAGGATATTATGTGTAAATCACTTTAATTTTATACTGGTATAATATTTTATTTTTTGACTCTAAAATTATATATGTCCAAGAATACCCCCACTAGCCTCTTAGACCTTATATTCTCTTTATAATATCATTATAAGAAACACATACTCCTTTGTGTTAGTAAATAATACTTATTTCCTTTTAGTAAGAATATTTAACCAATAATCTATTTTTTCTATATCATATATGATATTCTATGTGTTGGGATTATTTTCTATTGAAAAGAAGATTATTTATCCAAATATTCCACTGATGGGTGGTGGGAATATCTTCCCTCATATTTTAATAAATATATAGATAAACACTTTTTCCTAGATAATTTTTTTACTCCTATCTACTTTTCCAAACATATTATGATGAATTATAAACCATATGTACTAAATTCATTATCTCATATTGTTTATAACAACTATTTATTAATAAATAACTCTTATTATCATATAAAAAAATGAGATGAATGTACATATCATTTTCTTATATCCATCTGATCTTGATAAACACCTTTACATTTAAAACTTTGATTTAACATCTCTTTGCTTCACCACTTGAATGAAAATTGCATGCTTTATCAATTATTCACTTGATTTTGAACTCTTGTGTATTTATAACAAATTTAAAGTATATATTTGATATCATATACCCATAAAAATTGAAGAATTAATTTCTATAATCCTGATACCAAATATAGACGTTACATGGAATTTCCAAAACCTATTTAGGCATACTAAAAAATTCTATCATGTATAATAATTACTCCTTACTAGTTTTACCTTTAGGTTTCAATGACCTTGACTGGATACTTGATGAAACATTATTAGACTCTCTAACTAACTTTTCTTCTTGTGGTTTGAACTTTTACCCACTTATACTATCTATACAATATTCAAAATTAATCCATTCTCAATAATTTTAGAATAATATGGTAAATATTTCTTGAACTCATTCATATTTAGAAACATTTCCAAATATGATAATTGGATAAATCCCATAACCTTATAAGAAATATTATATCACTCTATGTCATTAGTATACTCAATAATATTAGGTATCATTGACATACCCAATCATATTGAGTATATAAGGCTAAACTTACTCAATTAATTTTGTATATAATTCAATTTAAAACATAAATAAATCATACTATACTTCTTATAAGCCTCAAGATTCCTCATTTGAATAAATTTAACATTTAGTTATTCATGAATGTGTGCTCTAACACATATAATTTCTCCTTACTTAAAAACTTTACTTATGTTACTTGTCTATGAAGTTAATTACATTAATATTCTACTTCTTATAGGAATAAATTCATTGTTATGTTTGATTACGATGATGTTATTTATCTATAACCTAATATTTTTTCATATGAGTATTATGTTTTATTACCAATTAATATGTATTTATATTAAATGGGGCCCCACTAATATAATTACCCCTTTTAAATACAACATACCCATTATTGGGAAAAGATACATATATCACTATGAAATGAGTCCACTTTAGTATTAATCACACCAATTAGCTATTTAGGTAGTGAATTATCCCAATAATATTATATGTTAATATTAGATAGTTGAGTAGAAAACTCTTGGTATAATCAAACATATGGATAAAAATATTTTATTCCTATGGAATCATAACTCTTAGAGTTTCCCAACTATGTGTAACCTAAATAAAATGATCAAAATGGGCACACAACATTATCATGAAACTAACAATTACTTTATTTCCTTACACAAGATAATCCATGAGAACCCAGATTTGGTGTAAAATAACCTAGTTAGATGATTGGGTTCCCAAAAAGTTTTTTAGAAGGAATTTATCACCTAGTATTTAGAAGGGGTTTTAATATCACTATATTATCTCATGATATTCCCTTTACATGTATGTATACTTCTCATGATCAAGTTTTGAATCATATTCCTTCTACTAAACCAATATGTTCAAACCATAATGATGTGTAACTCTTTAATAAACTCATAATTTGTGTTACGCACTAAAAAATAAAAGCCAAATATATATAAACATATCTAAATGCATCTCATGTATACAATATAAGAACTTTTCATATAAATTTTAAGAGTTATATGAAGTTGATATTCCCCACATGAGTAATCTTGGAGCCATAAATAGTCAATGCCCACCTTTCTAGAATAAGTCATTAGCCTCTAGGATAGTGAGAATTCCAACCCAAAGTATCTCAACCTAGGGATACTTTACCCAAGATAGATTCAAACTCATCCCAACTATAACTTATAATATATATTAAATATATTCAATATGTAAAATAAAGATAATAAATTTAATTACAAACCAAATTTAAGGTAGATGGTAATTGAATTTACTATCACACTTAGCATGTAACTACTTAGATTATATATATATATATGAAAATCTCAAGAATTATTTTAATAATTTAAACTAAAGCATACATATATTCACAATATAAACAATTTATAACTATTAATAACACAAGGTAATAACTTTTATATAAATTAAAATTTTATATATTTTCTACAATCCATTTTTTTTATTTTATTGAAAAGCCAATTTAAGAGAAAGTGGGAACCTCATAAATATTCCTCGCACCATCAAATCACACCCTCACAAAACACAAACAAAACACACATTACAGAATTAAAATTTCAAAATAACAAACCAAAACCATATCACCCCAGATCATCAGCCACCCTGTTTTAAAATTCAAAAAGACCATCGTTACAGAAGATCCCGTGACAAACTGCATCGACTACATCTCGAGCCCGACGCACTGACCCTGCAAGCACATCACCACCTCGAACCAATGACCTGCAGAACCCGATAATCCTCCCAACACCATCACCAAAGATCAATAAAAGGCACACCAATGGGAGAAAGCAGAGCAACCTAAATGCGTGCCACCTGGAACACTGACATCCGCTCGACCAACACATCCCAAAACCTCTTTGGAAACCTTTGCACCAAAATGACTGGGAGAGGATCCAAGGAACCTAAAGCAAGAGAAGAGATCGAAGCGGACTCTTCCTCACCAGTAGGACATGACCTACGCTAGAACGGTTATCTCCTTTAAACCCCCTCCCGAGGTGACTCGATGATAATCATCGTCATCTTACCAATAAAAATAAATCGACAGTAACAAGTTAGAAACTGGGACCAAAACACATCCAGTCAGTGCCGAAAGAACCAGTAACGAGCCGAAATATTCAATAACAGAGAACACACCATCCTCCATCCCTGCCAGAAAGAACACCGACCAAGTATAGTAGCCAATAAAATCGAACCATCCAACCATCGCAAGAAGATAACAGCATCACCAGGAACCTAAAACAACAGACGACAAAAAACAAAACTGGGCGTACTGTTATGAAATCTGAAGGGAACCACCGAGGTCGGATATGGAATAAACAGAGATGAGAACCGCCGCTTTGGGCTTGAACTTCGAATCCAGTCAAGATCCAGACAAAACCAATGATGAGAGATGCCCCAAACGGTGAGGAAGCCTGGAAAATCAGAGGAGATGAGGAAACAGAACCAACCAAGAACCGAGGCACTGAAGAAAGGGGAATCCAAGTGCGAGACCAAGGCCAAAGCCTGAGAGAAAGAATATAGGAAGATCTTAAAGCTGAGGCATGAGGGAATCCAGAGCAGGAACCCAAAATCGGAAGCATGAGCAGGAAAACTTAAAACGCTTGGGAGAGGTGGCCGAGAGAGTGCGACTCCATGTGTTTTTTTACATATTTAAACATGGGATAACTATTTATGTAAAAATAATAAATAAAATCTAACTATAGACACTTTATAAATTATCTACATGTTATGAACATTCCATAATATTGAATATAAACACTTTATATTAATTTAATAATATTAAATATTAAATATCATACATCCTATGAAATTTACATTTAAATATATTATATTTTTATGAATTATAAACATTTTATAATCTAATTTCTATTATGTAAACATTTTACATAATAAAAAAAAATCACATACACAAAATTAGTTAAACCTTGATCATATTAATCATCAAAACACTTTTGTTGAGTTCTAAATAATATCCCAAATAATGAACGTAATTTGATCATTTCAAATTAAGTGTTATAAACAATTCATAATTTTAAAATATAAACACTTTATATTTTAGCCTTATTTTGTAATTTATAAACACATTATAAATTATCCTTATGATTTCTAAGTAAACTATTTATTTATAAATCATAATATTGGTATAGGGTAATTTAAATATTAATATTTAATATTGAGGAATATTTAATAATAAATGATTCATAAATATTTATTAACCAATTGTAAACTCTTTATTGTTAATTGATTTATAAAAATTATAAATTAATATATATCCCAAAATATTTTTTATCATTATTTAAAAACAATTTATAAATAATAAATTCCAATAGATTATTGAATAATAATTTTTTTTATATTAATCATATTTTATGATTAAGCCTAAGTTTTAGGATATTACTAATAGGTTAGTAGCGCTAAATAGTTTAGTTTTATCAAACATATTTTATTACGAATAGTCATATCATCTTCTATGAATTATCAAACATATTTAACAATAGACCTCAGTTTAAACTCAATGATTCTATGATCAATTTTTTAAATAAGGTGAAACTCAATCATAGAATATGATTTATGGGAGTCATATTCTATAATTAGTAGAAATATATAGGATTTATATTGAGTTGCGGCGTCCGATATCTCTTTATTGCAAGCTATAATTCAACCAACCAGAAAAAAACCCAAATCATATTTTATGATATCTAATATGATATTTAATATGATATTGATATTATTTATTTTGATAATGATTTTATAAATCTATAAAAATGGTAAGCTATGATACCACTGCTAGGTTTTATATAGATCTAATAAAAAATATTAGTGATAGTGAAAGAGATTAAGAAACCCAAACCAAGATTAACATGAAATAATAAATGAAATCACACAAGGAAAATTGTAAACATGTCTACCTTACACCTAATTTTTCACTACTTATCATTCACCCATAATCAAATGAGTTTTATAAAGACCACTAAAGAATAATCAAAAGATTTTTACCTCCATGGTGTATCCATGAGTTGAATTTGAATCACTCATCACATTAGTGAGATCACCTTCCATCTATGGAATGCTAGTACCTATATATAACAAAGATGAAAATATGATGAGAGATTTAGGTTAAAAATAATTTTTTTCTAAGAATGAATGAATAAGAATGCATCACCCACCATCACATGATAATAAGATTTATAAATCCTTTAAGGATGATCCTTGATTTTGAATGCATTAACTCATGATTTATAATTCTTAAGTTAATGTCTCATCCAAATCAGGCATTAATGAATTATACTGACTCGTGTTTTATCTTATTCAATTCCTATTAGATGATATCTTAGGTGGAATATCTCATTCAAATATTAACTCTTAACGTTCAACTTCCATCTTGATTGTAGGCACAAAATTCTACTTAGGGATTCATTAGCAACAATGCATCCTTAAGCATAAAATGAATCATATGTATTCCACTACCGATAATATGGGTATGTTTTACCTTAAAATTTATATGGATAATGGAAAAAACTATGCATCCATATCGTAAAATATAATATTCCCAAACTACTTTTTTTACTTGTCTTAACATATGATATTTTTATATCATACCCAATGAAATAGGACAAAAAAATCATATATGTAATGGATTTAGGGAATATCTTCTTTTTTGCTCACATGTGACATATAGAACCACTATATACAAGTATTGGTTGAATAAAATAACAAAAATCAAATGGTTGGTAAATATGGTATAGAATTTAAGAGTTTTATGGTGATGATTGTAAAATATTGTAATACCATTACTATGTAACCAATCTATTGGAGAAAAATTAGTGATTAAGCCAAGGATAATACATGGGCTTCAATATTGGTAAGAAAATTTATTAGTTTAAATTCTATATTTTTATTATATTTATAGAAATTAATATTTTGGTTGCAGATTCACTATAATTTTACCAATAGTTAAGCTACGAGGGATGCATGTTGATAGAATTAGGAATAATAAGGAGAGAATATAAGAATGAGTTATATTTTAGATGAAAAATAGGACTGTCATATATTTAGGGGGTATACCAGCCCTCAATGATTGTTCAGTCACACAATATTAGGATATGATTTCCTATAATAAGAGTTACCAGTTTAATGTATTATTATAATTTGATAGTTTTGATTAAAAATGATTATGATTTATATTAATACATTTATTTTTAATACAATAATTTTATTTTCTGGGATTCATCATAATAAAATAAAAAAATAATATTACTCTGAAGTATATGCATACTTTGGGATGAACAACTATGCCAGAACATGAGAGAAACCTAATATTTTTCAAGTAAAACTGAGAATAATTATGTTGTTTAGGATTTATAGAATGATAAATATCATGTTGCAGATAAAATTTTTCTTGTTTAAGGTTTAGTCATTAAAAAAATTATTTAATGACGTTTTCTTACATGCATTAAATTCTGAGTGAGATGTAGTGATACAAAATTTTACCTGATGAGACTTAACTAAATTTTATTTTTCAATGTCTTTAAAACCTTACCCGAGGTAAATTGGTAAATTTAACTTAGTAGACAACCTTGTTGTCAGATTTATATAGCAATTCCTTATTTTAATAATCATAAATAATTTTTATTTTATTTCTAATCAATTTTATGTTTTGTGAAAGTTAAACAACTTTTTAGAAATTATGGAAGTTTCTCTAAATCTATAAATGAACAAAAAAGTTATAGATCAATCACATGAAGATCTTCCATCAACATTATGATGGAATCTAGAAATAATTTAAATTTCACTAATTACTAAAGCAACCAAATAATAAATGCATTAACTATGTGACGACCCGATTGATTGTGTTAGAAATCTCACAAACTAATTGAGAAATTATAAGAATAATCTGAATAACCACAAGTTATATCTCAATGATGTTCTGTCAGAATTATCTTCAAGTGTTTGAGTGGCCACAATATTAGACTGAGAAACCACATGCTCTGAAATTGTTTATGAATAGAAAGTCAACCGACCCCATAACAACAATGTCATTTTGTAAAACAGTTAAAATTTTCATATGAATTCAAGCCACCACACATTTAAGTGAAGTGACCATATGATAAAATTGAATATCAATAAATTATAAGATTTAATTCATGATCAGTTTAAGTGATTATTACAAGTAGTCATAAATTTTACAAGTATTGGTGAGTTAAAGAGTTCAGAGTAAGAAAAAATATAACTAAACTATGGAATTTTTTATGTATGTAATCAACCATGAAGTCTGATGCAGAATGATTCCAAGAAACCATGTCCGACCAATATTATATTTTAGTAATATATTTCAACAAGAAACTTGGGAGTATTAAATATAAGCATTAAATATAAAGAACTGGACTTATTATATTACATAATCTTGAATTTAGTCAAGAAAACACTTTATTTTACATTTAAGATCTTTTCATGTTTAGAGATATAGATATTTGGGACAATACATTCATAAAATTACACATTATTACAGAGTGGATACAATAAAAACATTACTCAATCCTTCCAAAATCTAAAAAATTCCTAATAAAACATGATTTCTTTGATAGATCATAAAACAATTAACTTGGCTTCCTTAACATTCTTACACATCCTTATAACCTATGAAAATCATTTAAAAAATTGGGATGAGCACAAAAATCTCAGTAAGGGATATAAAAAAAACACATTAGTCCATGAATACTTGTAACATATGAAATCACTTTCAAAAGATATGCTTTTCACCCATATATACTTACTTTATAAAACATAATATTTAAAAAATATTACCACAAACATAATAACATAAATATAACCATAAAGGTATATTGGGGCATTACTTACATAATATTGTAACCCTTACGACTACCTTATAATTTGTAACCCTCACGGCTACCGTACAATTTGTGTAACCATCACAGTTACACTTGGAGTAACCATATGACCGACCTCTAGCTTACACATACCCAATGCATTAGAGGGAAATATAGGTCCCACCATTCATCATAAAAAATTTCCAAGATCCAAAAAATAATCATACAACATGAATATTAGCATATTAACATTGCTTTTGAATTTTGTAAAACAGTATTTTAAAAGAGGATTTTAAAAGAAAAGTCCCTTATAAATATCATATAATTGAAGAAAAACTTAATAGAGTGGATGGAATATGTAAATACAATATAATTAGACATAATTCAACATAATATATGCAAAATTCATCACACAATCAATTTTAATACCACATAAATAATGAAGTAGAAGGTTAACCCCATGAATAGAAATCAGGTTAAGAATTCACTTACCTCAGATTTTTCTTACTTCAAACTTTTTTAAACTTCCTATATAATGGTTAAAATAGTGTTATTATTTTTTTAAAGAAACATTTTCATGTTTATAACATCTTATATGATCATTTCATAACATCATTCCTCCCTTTAATTGTTATTATTTTTCTCCTTACACTGTTTTTGGGTGAGTTCTTTACATGATTTCCAAGATTGGTTCATGATGGATGTTCTTATTGATTGGAAGCGAGACTCATGAATTGGAATGGAGTAGTATTTAAATATTTCCAGTGCCATAAATTATACCATTTATTATTTTTAATTCTTACATGAGGATGATTCGTAAGTTAATATATTAAGGATGTTCGTTTAGATCATTTTAGTGGTTCTTTGATAAAAATGACCTCATTTTGTTTTATAAATTAAAACCATGTGTACAAAAAAATTCCTAAAACATGGATGAGAAATAATACATATATTATATTCTGGTTCAACCATAAAAATTGTTTCATGACCAGACTTGAAGTATTTAAATAAAAATGAAATCACATCGTCCACGATGTCGATAATTCAACACATCATGGACAATGTTTTTAATTCCATGAATAAGTGGGAGAGGAAAAAAAGAATGATGATGCATTTTCCATGAACACAAGAAAATCCATAATATGCAATATTATGTAGCATTCATTTCTCTTGTTTAATATGAGGCAAGGAATGAAAAATAAAAGAAATGAATCTTGAAATAAAAGAAAACTTGAGAAATTTCTCACGAAAATTCGGCAGCCTAACGACGTCTCTTAAAATTTCATAAAAATAGTTTGATGAGAGAAAGGGGATATCTCATCACTATTAAATAATATGTAAAGTAAGGGGGGATATTAAATGAAATATTCCAACATAATCCAAAGGTAAAGGAAGAGAATGACATAAAATAAAAGAAAAGAAAGAAAATAAAAAAGGATGTTTACCTATTGATCTCTTCTCCTTGAGATCCTTCTTAAGGGATTTGGTTTTGGTCTTTTGGTGAGAACAGTAGCTCTAGGACGTGGGGAAGAGACTTAAGAGGAGTATTGGACAGAACATAGGAATGGATAGAGGCTTGAGAGGTGTGGGAAGAATAAGGGAGTGAGGGTGGTATTTATAGTGGAGGAGAGGGGGTATTTTTCATTATTTCAATAATTATTATAATGTTTTTGCCAAAGATTATGAATAGCCTTATTTAATGTCACCTAAAATATTAATAATGGCATGTGAGTTTAAACCAAGTGTCCTTACATCACTTATGATGTCATAAATAGTGTATTTTACTGGTAATTTGATTATACGGTATTTTATCGTATTTCACTATTCATTGAAAATTCAAGAATTTCAGAAAAATCCCAAAAATTTACCCTAACCATTTTTCGACATGTAGAATTAAATAATGATGTCCATTTTTTTAAAATAAATTTCTAAATATTAATAATTTAATTTTTAAATAAAATCATACTTAATTCAAAAATTAACAATTCTAATTCTATAACTACTTTTATATCACGATGAAAAATTAACCAAGATGTTATTAACTTAAAGCCTTAAGAAAATAAAACAATAATAAAATTTACTATTCATTACGTCCATATTACTATTCATATTACTATTCATAAGGGTATGTTATTATTCACAAAAAAAAACAAGTTGGTTTCATCAGACTCCAAATAACTTACTGAACACAATTGTAGATGATAGTTTCTTGAAATTCAAAACATAGAAGTGGAAAAATTATGTTTAAAGGCTAACTATAAATATCTACTTAAAACAAAGTTCCATACAATTATATTTATTTTTAGAAAAACTTCGGGTGCTATATTAAATATAGATTTAGAAAATTTATTTTCACCCAAATTTAATGTTGAGTTTTAGAATACATAATGATCATTCTCTAATGGATCATTTTGGAAGAAAATATATTTTTAATAAGAAGAGATCATGAAGAAAAATTAGATCATTACCAAAGGAGGAAAAACTCAAATAAGTTCTCTATTTTCAACATCTTATGACACTCTGTTTTCATTTATATTTCACTACATGATCAGATCAAATTTTCATATCACCAATCCTAATCTCACCATTGAAGAAAGACATAGAGAAGAGAAGATACCACTGTAGAACAAATGATATTTTATCTAAAATTTCTTGAACTCTTATTTATATCTCTCTATCTCTCTTCATTTTATACTACTTTTGAGTTGTACTTAAATTTATTTGTATATTTTTTTAGAACACATAATCTTATAGATCATAAAAGAGTATTTATATAATATTTCTTTTTTTCCTTTATATTTTTATTCCCATGAAAACTATGGAAGAGGTTTGGTGATAGCCTGGAAAAATTTATGTAATGTTTTGGATTGTAGACCTAATCTAGGTCATTGATCTATTTATTTATTTAATAAACATTATTTTTAAATTGTTTCTATTAAGTAACAAGGATTTGGTCTTGGTTTGAGGCCAAACCAATGGAATTTTTTTCTATTATGTGCTAGTTAGTTTTTCATTACTGTATTTTAACATTAGTTTATCTCTTAAAAACTATTTAGTAAAATGAGACTTTGATAGTTAGGTTTAGTCATTGGTTTATATATTGTGTTTTATGTGATTAGATTTGATTTAAAAGTTAAGTTATTTTTAAATTTTTTTTAACTGGGTTGTTATTAAGGTTTTGAGAAATTTTTTGAAAATATAAAATTATATATTTCTACTATTTAGTTAACTGGGATGATTTCTAAATAAGAGGAATTTGTTTTAAATTATTTTTAAATAGAAATTATTATTGGAATCTAAATTCACCACCTCTTGATCTATCCACTAGGACTGACATTTGGTATTAGAGAAATTTATTTATTTCTTATTTTTATTTATCTAGATTTCTTTTTGATCAATTTTTTAACCAAAGGGTCTTAATTTGCATTTATTATAAATTTTTATCTTTATAGATAATACGATACTTGAGGGAAATACTGCTAATATAACTCTATATTTTAATGGAACTAATTATGCTCTATGAATGATTAAAATGAAAATACATCTTGAAATTAAGAGATTAAATATTTAAATTACTATTAACGATCAATATAAAAAACCTAAAACTCCCAGAGATTATTAGAGTTATTCCACTAAGGTTTCTTATGATTGTAATTTTAAATTAAGGAAAACATTATATTACGCACTAGGATAAGTTGAATTTAATACAATATCTAGATGTTCTACAACATATGAAATTTGGGATACCTTATTTTCATATTATGAGTCACATATAATGTCAAATAAATGTGTTTAAATATGTATACTATTAAGTTCGATACATTTAAGAAAGAGGCCAATGAGTATATTTATAATATGTACCATACGTTTAATGGGATTACAAACATGATGCATACACTGAGGAAAAATATTGATGACAAGTCTTAAGTGAAAAGGATTTTAATATGCTTACCTAAAAAATAGTGAGCCATTTCCATATCCATTAATGGACCAAGTGATTTAAGAAATCTTCTAATAAAGGATTTGACCAGAAAAATGACGATGTAGGAGAAAGATATTAAAGTGAATGATGAAGATGTTGAACCCAAAAAATTAATCTCATTAAAAGTATCCCAGCCTAAAGCTAAAGAAGTAATAAAAGATGAGCGTACCGGTGGAAGTGATAGTTAATTTGATAGTGATGAGGCACTTATAAATAAGATTCAAGAAATTTTATAGGAATATGAAGTTCTTCAGGATATCAAATTTTAAGGGAAATTATGGAAAAGAGGAAATTTGATGAAAGATGATAGCTTTAGAGAAGTTACCTATTACGAGTGTAATAGAAAAAGACATATCAAAGCTTATTTCCCAAAATTAAAGTAAAAAAATGAGGATAAAGGAAATAAAAATAAGGAAGACATGGAGGAAACATGTAGTTTTTTATAGGATAGTTCAAGTTATTTATAATCAACTAGATATGATTATCATGAGAAGAAAAATCTATACTTCATGGGAATTATACTTTAGGTAACCAATATTATTTCTAATCTCTCTGAAATTAGAAATCGTGATGAATATTATATAGCTTGTGATGATATATTTTCATAATGTAATATGATGGGAGAAACCTTTAATGAGTGAAAGGATAAATTTAAAAATTTAAAGAAACAACATACTTTATCTGATAATGTTAAATATGATATTGCAATTGAAAATAAGAAGAAAAAATGATTCTCAAAGAAAATAATGACTTAAAATTAATAAATGAGTGACTAAAGAAAGATATTGAATTATTTGTAAAAAAATTAAACTCTCAAAAAAATTTTGGGATGTTATGTTACACTTAAACCAAAAGATAGTTTTGGTTATCAACCTAGATAGAAAATAAAACTCTAAAAAAATATTCCATTCTTCTTTCAAATACTGTTAATAAATCTATAGTAAACCATAGAGTTTTAATATCTAAATTTGGAGAAATCTAGTTTAGAACAAAACAATATTATTTTTCTAATTCATTCAATTTTTTTTATAAATATAGAAATAAATCTATCACACAATTATGGATCCCTTAAGCTTTAATTTAAAACATTTTGGGACCAAAATAGATATGGGTATCAAAATTATTGTGTATTTTTTTGATTATAGGAAAACTTCTCAAAAAATATCTATATGAATTTATGATATATTGAAAATTAGGGTTCCATAAATATGATAAAGGACTTATAAATAATCTAAAGTATTACTATAGTGGATGGTGTCCATGTCACCTTTGGTGACAATGAAAAAGGAAGAATCATTGGTCTTGGTCAAGTTGTGAACTCTAAAACTTGTTTAATTTTCCAATATTTATTTGTTTATGGAATAAAATTTAATATTATAATCACATATCAATTATTTGAGGATGTTTTTTTAAGTCATGTTTGAAAATAATTCATTTAAGATTTATGATTCGAAGTTTAATTTAGTATTTATTTCTTTAATGAATGATAATTTTTATACAGTTGATTTAAATTATTTATTTATTCAAAATGTTTATTTTCTAAATTTCTTTCATAATGAATCTTTATTTTGGAATAGGATATTTGGATTTTGTAATATATACTATCTTATAAAGCTAGGAAAAAATGTGTTTAGTCAAGGATATACCTAAAATAGATTTCTCAAAAGAAAAAGTGTGCAGTCCCTATCAAAAGGGAAAAAACATAATGTTTTTCTTTCAAACCAACAAAAGATATTTCTACCTTTCAACCACTAGAACTGGTTCACATGGACGTTTTTGGAACATCTAGAGTTTTATGTATAGTAAAAAAACACTATTTTATTTATTTGTTTATGATTATTCATGTTTTACATGATTATATTTCTTAGATAATAAAAGTGAGTCTTATATATGTTTTCAAAGTATAAAAAATCTAGAGAGGACCTTAGTGGAAATATCATTAAGAGTTTGAGAATTGATCATGGATGTGAATTTGAAAATCAATATTTTTTGAATTCTTATACTCACTACATAATTATAATAATAATTAATCTTCTTATATAACACCTTAATAGAATGAAATGGTTGAAAGAATAAATAATACCCTTCATTAAATATCATAGAACATTCTTAGTGAATATGAACTACTATTCATTTTTTGGGATGAACCTGTAAATATAGCTTGTTATGTAATTAACAGTCATAATAAAATTACTTTTAAAGAATACCCTATATAAATTATGGAATTAGAGAAAGCCCAAAGTAAATTATTTCAACATTTTTTGGCTATAAATTTTACATTCTCAATACAAAAAATAATGTGGAAAAAAATTCAACCAAGATAGATGGGGGAATTTTCGTTTGTTATTCAATGTCCAATAAATCCTATAGAGACTTTAATAAAAGAAAAAAGGTGTTGAAAAAATCTATTCATGTAACATTTGATGAGACAGATCCACATGAACCTAAAATTTCCTTATAAAACCAAGTGGATGATATTTTAAATTTAAATATCAATAACACCTCTAAGAATAATGACCATGCTATTGATTTACTTGAAACATATCATAGAAAATACCTTTTAAAAGAATCATACCCTAAATAAAACCTAAAAGAAACTAGTAACACAATGCCTAGAATGATTAAAATCCATAGAGACCATATTTTATATTATTTTTTTTCGTGATTTAGGAAAAATTAATGCAAAAACAAGCATCTATTATAAATCCAGTTAAACATCAAGCCTTTTTGTCACAACTTAAACCCAACAACATTAAAGAGGCAATCAATGATGAACATTGTGTAATGGATATGCAAGAAGAACTGAATCATTTTGAATGGAATAGAGTATGGGAACTATTTGAGAGACCCAAAGACCACTTGACTATTGAAACTAAATGGGTATATAGTAACAAGGTAGATGAATTTGGAAAAATTATTAGAAACAAAGATATATTGGTGGCACAAAGCTATTGTCAAGAAGAAGTTATTGACAGTGATGAAACCTTTACCCTATATATATACTTGAATCCATTAGGATACTAATTTCTTATGTAGTGCATATAAAATTAAAATTATATCAAATTGGTGTCAAGAAATATTTTCTAAATGGTTATATTTTTAAGTATATTTTTATTAAATAACCCCCTATATTTTCAAATCGTCATTTTCCAAATCATATTTTTAAATTGAAAATAGAACTTTATGGTTTAAATTAGCACCCATAACATGCTATGATAGACTTAATACTTTTATTATTTAAAATTATTTTATAAAAGGTAGTTCTAATGCTACCTTATTTATTAAAACAACTTTAAAATATATTTTTTTTAAAAATCTATATTGATAATATTATTTTTGATTCTTCAAGAAATTAATTTTGTACTGAATTTTCAAAACTTATTAAAAAATTAATTTGAACTAATTTTTATGGGTGAACTAAAATTCTTTCTTAGCATTAAATTCTTTAAAAATAAATAATGAATCATTTTAAACAAAAGTACACTAAAGATATTTAAAAAATATTTAGCTTGGATAGATAAAAAGGAAGTGATACTCCAAAAAGCACCAACTATACATTGAATCTTGATAAAATTGTGAAGTCAGTTTACCAAACCATTTATAGAGGCTTGATTGGAAGTTAACTCTACTTAACAACTATCCATATAGACAATATGTTTAGTGTGTGTATGTGTGCTCATTTTCAAGAAAAACTCATGGAATATCATTTGGTTTCTATTAAAAGAATTTTGAAACGCCTAGAAAGTACAACTAATTTGGGATTGTTTTACTCTAGAAGACATGATTTTAATTTAATTATATATTCTAATATTTATTTTGATGGATTTAAGTTAGATATAAAAAACCCTATAACATGTATCTTTTTGAAAAAAATCTCTAGTAACATAGTATATTAAAAAGTATAATTATATTACATTATATACTACTAAAGATGAATTCATAGCTCCAAATTTTTTTTTAACATATTATATAGATTAAACACATGTTTTTATACTCGATATCAATTCATACAAGTCCCAATAACTTGTGACAACATAAGTGATGCTAAAATTTCTAAGAATCTTGTATCTTATTTTAGGACTAAAATTATTGATATAAGACATCACTTTTTATGAGATCATTTTTAAAAAGGCTATATCACTCTTGAATTCATTAGTATTGAACATCAAATTCTTGATATTTTCACTAATCCCATGAATATTGAGAGATTGAATTATATCAGACCCAAATCAGGGATAATTAATAATTACTTATCCTTGTGATTATATCTTTTTTTAATTTTAGTTCTTTGTTTATGCATGATAATTAATGTTTTTAGTTGATTATGTGGTAGTATAAAATTATGGATTATATTTTATTAAGTTCTTTTATGAGGATGATTGAAAATTTATACTTACTGTCGATTATATTGACCTTACAATCAATCGACATGAACTCAAAATCAATTGAACTTATCTTCCATTACTTTTAAACCATTCTACCACACCTTGTTTTCAAGTTATTGTGTTTATTTTATTTTATTTTATCTTATTTAATTATTTCCCAAATGTTACTTTAGAAAATCCCTAATTGGTTTTATTTAAAAATTTCTAGATGGAATCTGAATCAACTCTCACTTCTTAAAACTTAAAACTAAACCTATTTTGACCCATAATTTACCAAAACCTATCCTCCAACCTATGAATATCAACCAAGAGTATTCAAGATGAAGTTTTATTTTAAAAAATATTCTCCTCAAGATTTGGGTTATTCCAAAAGATTGAAATATAGTACTTGTAGAACTAAAAAGGTGTTAAATCCCCACCTTTTATCTAAATAAGTAGTTCTACAAAATAAAGTGTCCTTAAAGTGGTTTCAATCGAGTCAATATTTAGTATGGAGATATGTACTGAAGTAAGGATAGAAGAAGAGGTTCATAAAAAATGGAAAACCATTCTACCCATGTTTGGAAATAGAGTTTTATCTGAATATGAGTTTTAAATATGGATAAAGGTGGGATCACCTCCACATGATTATTGATATCAAGGAACACATATTTTCTTAAACTATATGGTTTTTAAGTCTTGAAGTACCTTAAAAAAGTGAGTACTATGATTTTCAAAGATTATATCACTTCAATAATACCCATTTCGAGTTTGAAAATGATTTGGAAGAGTTCACTAAAAATAAATCTCATAGAAGAGTGAATGTAGTTTAATTTAGTGGTGAATGCTGGTTATTGCTCAAGTTTATTCAACATGAAATTTTTCCCATCAAAGGTTACTTTACCATTATCAAACATCAAGATATATTATTTCACTATTTAATAGTGAATGGAGGATAGATAAGTATTCTTATATTCTATATGATTTACGTGGTTGAGTTGTGTAAAACCTCTTATTTGTTAAACTATTTTCCATATCCAATGTTTATCTTTGATTTTTTAGAGCTTAAAGGACTAGTTCCTCAAGAGAAGGAAATTTATACTACCTAAAGTGGTGTTTTCCTAAACCCAACCACATGTAGAAGGATGAAAGTTGGTTATAACCCATTCAATATGATATTTATTGAAGATGAAGATAATATTTATGATCCCTTAAATCCTCTAAAGAACCCAACTAGACAAAGAAATGTTTTTGTTCTAGGTTTGGAACCTGATCAAGTAGTTGATGATAAACACTCTTTGGAATAAAATGATGAGGATAAGGAAGTATACTTTAATGAAGAATAATTTAATTCTTATGATGAGTACTTGAGTCGATCACTAGTGGTTTCAAGAATTTAAGGACGCATGGAAGGAATAACAACTACTGTAGGGGAGAATACTCTAGGATAATTTCTATTTAGACCTAATCTAACTAAATATATAAATGAGGATGATAAACCTTTATCTAAATATATTCCACCCATTTTTTGAGATAGGGGGATCAACCATATTTTATTCTAAACCTCTAAGAGAAGGGGAGTCTCCTAATAAATTTCATATAGATGTAAATCCTTTTTCTATAGATAGTAATGATGGGGATGATAATAATAATGAAAGTCTACCCAAACCTAGTGGATAGATTATTCCTATTGTATATAGTGTTCCAAAGAAGTTTGATCATGATCCTTTCTCTCCAATTATTTAAGAATAGGGTTACTTAGATCTTTCAATAGATTATGTGCTACAAGAAATTTGTGGATCTACTCCTCATGGACCAACTGTACCTTCTTCCTTGGTTTATGATTCAAATATCATATTTTAAAATTTTCCTATCTATTAATCATCTTCTCAAATTAAATTTTTTCTTATTTAAGATTCTAATAGATCAATTTAAGATATTGATAATCCTATTTATGACTCCTTAGATAATGAATTATTCATGTTGAGACCCTATGAGTTGGTTTTTAGTGACTCAACTCCTAGACCAACTTTATCTCAATTGGTTAATACTACTTATACTTCTACCATTACTTCAATAGATTTTTTTTAAATTTAGTAATTATATTCTAGATGTTATGAAAAAAGTAATTTTAAATATAATAAATTCTAGAGAATATAATAAGAAGGAAGATATTTCCTTTACCATTCCAACTGTTTTAGATCATATTACTCCAATTCTATATCTCAAAGTAAATTATATAGATCATAAAATTGAGGGATTTAGAGAATGAGTAAGAGATATATAGGAATAATTAATAAATATATATTGGTTAAAATTGAATAGAGATATCTCTCTACTGTCACCAGTTCTTCTAGTAATCCAACTCCTGCTCCTCCTTCTGCACCTATTTTAATAGATGGATATATTTTCAGAAGAATTTTGTTTGAGAAAATACAGATTCTTTTAGATAGTTTCAAGGATGCCAAATATCTATTGAAAATGGAACTTGTGTCCCATGGTGAAAGGATCTATGATATGATTCATACAGAGATAGTTAAGACTGCTAAGGATAGAGTTACAATAAAAAGAGGAAATCATGTATTATCTTAGTAGAATTTTCTCTATGAAATATTTGAAAATCCATTTGAAATATTTTTCTTAATATATGAAAATACATACTTTAACCATATAATTTAAGTCTATAGTCGAAAATCCTCTGATTATGGATCCTCTATTGAATCATTTTGTGATAGGGATGAATGATTTTTTTAGACTATAGTTCATGTGTCTAGATCCATGTCAGCTATTACTAGGATCTTGTAGGCCTATGTGTATGTTTCAAATAGTATATTTTGGGAACCTTGGCTCTTCTTAAACCTATAATCTCTTCATCTCCAATAACAACTTCTTCATCCACAACTACTTCTCATACTACACCTCTCAAAGGACCTTTTGGTATTAGTCTTCATCAATACCTTTACCATATCTAGCCTATTTCTAATGGAGTTCTAATTTCAATAGTTTCATATACTCCTCATCCAGTACCTATACCTTATCCTGCTCTATCCAAGGATAAAATAAAATCCTTTATTGATCCTTCTAATATTGAAGAAAAGGATGAATCGGATCTTGATTAGGAGATCTGATAGTTCCTTTGTAATATTTTTTTTAACTTGAACATTTCATGATATATATATTCTCATTATTCATTTATTTTGTCTTATATACATTTATACCTTTACCTTTTTTTCATTACCATTTTTTTATAACCCCAAAAGGGGGATAAATGATATATGGATTCAAAATTTTCATGTTTTATTTCTTGGTTTTATAAATGATAGGATTTTTTATCATCAAAAGGGGGGATTTCTGGATTACTGTATTAATTACTTATTTTAATAATCATAAATCATGTTTAGTTTGTCTCTAATCAATTCTACATTTTGTGAAAGTTAAATATTTTTCTAAAAATTATGGAATGTTCTTGAAGACTAGAAATAATCACAAAGCTATGGATCAACCACATGAAAACCATCCATCAACCTTATGATGGAATTTGGAGACAAGCTAAGTTTCACTAAGTACTAAAGCAATCACATGAAAATTTCATTTACTGTGTGAATACTTGATCGACTATGATAGAAATATCACAAATTAATCGAGTGACCATAAGACCAATGAGAGTGGCAAAATATTATATCTTTGATATGATCTTTTAGAAATCTCACCAAATGTTTGAGTGATTAAAACACCATACTGAGTGACTACATGCTATGACATTGTCTATGAAGATGAATTCAACCAACCATATTGTAGCATTGGCATTGTAGAAAACTGCTAGAGCCACCATCTGACTTCAATCTACCACACATTGAAGTGAATTGAACACATGATAAAATTGAATATCAGAAAAATGTTGGATCGACCACATAATTAGTTTAAGTAACCATGCTAGGTAGTCATAAATTTTCCAAGTATTGGAGCGATAACGAGTTTAGAGAAAATAACTACACAATTAGACTAAATAATTCACTAAAAATAAAATCAATCATGAATTTTTACTTGGAATGATTCAAATAGATTATATCTGACTCAATTATATTTTAGTAATATATTCTAATAAGAAACTTGGTATAATTAAATAGAAGCATTACATGTAGTTTCATAACATTTATTTTCACTAGTATTTTATACGGGGAAAGAGAATTTATAATGATCATTATCCAACAGTTATTTTTATAATAATATTTATGTTTAGAATATGAGATAATTAAAAAAAGAATATTAGTGTCAAGGATGAAAAAACATGAACATGTTCTATATTTTCAATAGACTAGGACACTCTATTTTCATCAGAAATTCAATAAAAGAATAGAGAAATTTTTTAGATCAACATTCCTGATCTCACCACTGAAGAAATAAATTAAGAAGTGAAGATAATGATATAAAATAACTATATTTTTCTCAAACACTATTTAAACTCTCACTTATCTCTCTCTCACTCTTTGTTTTATACGAATTTTTATTTTTGCATAAATTTATTTTTATATTTTTTAAATAACATAATCTTATAGATTATAGAAGAGTACATAGATAATATTTTAATTTTCCTTCATATTTATAATCCTATGGAAACTATAAAAGAGTCTTGGTTATATATTTCATAGCCTTGTGTATTGTTGTACTTTGCGTACCTAATCCAAGTTGTGGATCTATTTATTTTTTAATAATTTTTTTGGTAGCAGGTGACAATCAAGTAGTAAGGATTGGGTCTCAACTTAAGATATAAACTATTATATTTATTTTTGATATGTGTTAGTTAGTTTTTGATTACTATATTTTAAAATTAGTTTATATTTTCAAAAGTCTTCATCAAAATAATACTCTAATAGTAATATTTAATCATTTTTATATATATTTTTCATGATGTGATTAAAATTATATAAAAAGTTAAATTGTTTTTAAAATTGTTTTAAATGAATTTTGATTGATCATTCTAGAAATATTTTTAAAATATAAAATCATATAATTCTACTATTTGAGTTAACAAGGATGATTTCTAAATTAAGGGATTTTTTTTATTTTTTTAAATAGAAATTATTATTGGAAGCTCAATTCACACCCCACTTGAATTTTCCACTAGGACCAAAAATTATATTTTTTTGACGATTCCTTTGATTCTTGGGTGTGGTTTTTACCCCCAGGCAGAGCTAACATGAATTTTTTACATTGAAAAGTCTAAATATTAACATATTAAAAAACTATTTTATTTTTAAAAAACATTTTTATATTCCTATTAAAAATGATTTTCCTCTTAAATGGAGTGTCGAATGAGAATTCTTACATTGTGATTGCATCTAGAACATGGGTTTCACCTTAGAGGTAGTAAAACTACCATTCATATCGGTGACCTAAGGGGGGTTTCCATCACATACAGATGAATTATATTATAAAAAGGGAAATTTTTATTATATTTATTATCTCAATAATGGAAAATTAATTTTATAAACCCATACATAATGCTTATATAATCATATTTATCTCAAAACCTAGGGTTATACATATAAGACCGAGTAATTTAGAGTTCCAATAGAAGATATTTTTAGGGAGGAGGAACTTATCTTTATGGTCGATGATGATAATGGGAATAGATAAAACCTTCATCAACGAGTGATCCATTTCCGAGGTAAGGATTCATGATTTATTATTATTTGTTCTTCATAGAATATCCATATGGAATATTTATAAATTTTTTCCCATCTTATTCATGGAATTTATATGTTTGAATTTTTTATAAATATTTAATTTTTATCATTCTCCTAAATCTAGTTCCATGAATTAATCTTTTTGGGTAGATATATTTTATCTCTAACTTTTTTTATGATGAATTCATTTATGACCAATGAAGAATGAGGTGGGGGGGGATTATTCTCCCCTATCTTATCCCTTATATATTTTCCCTCTTTTTTAAACCTATATTTTCTACCCACTTTATTTACAAATATGGTCTCTATTACTAGCATGGACTGGTGGTAGTTAGGGGTGGAAAGGTTTGATGGGGTTGGTGCAACAATGGTGAATGAGGGGCCGACCACCTTTGTGGTTGGAGATGTGTGAGGGGAGACCAACCACTTTCATGAAAAATGTTTTCAAGGGAGGAGATGGATGTTATTGAGACCGACATAACATCAGGGGTGACATCCTACTCAAGTCATCTTGTTGAGGGGAAGTGGGGTCTGATTAGGTGCGAAACTCTCTAGTGGGACTAGTCCTAGCTATTAGGGAAAATGGGCAGTACTCCTAGGATTTCCACCCAGGATAGTCCAATAGTCTTGACCACATGGTAACACATCATTGACCCATTTTCATTTCTCCAGCACATGAACCCAAGTGGCTTAACCTGAAAGGAGATTGCATGGTATGATGGGTTATGTCTACCCAATTTGAGTTGACTAACATTGTGGTGTGCATGGGTGACACATTCCAACACACCACAATGCATATGAACACCCACAACTACACCCATGGGGCATGCATGAGGTTCATGTGCAAAAAAATCCACTTGAAGTGTTACACATGTAAGGTCATAGGGGTTACCATATGGATTTAGCTTCACCATTGTGGAATATTTTTGTGACTTCTTCACTGGGTGCATGTTTTAGAAATATTAGTAGCCCCTCCTAAGTATTTTTTCATATAGATCATGATGGTGTAGTCTATTTGGCCACTTAAGGTCCTTTGTGTGGAAAGATAGGAATATTTAATATTTAGATATGTAGGTCCAACAATGATGTTCATTCTTGATGAAAAAAGTGTTCTCATCCTACAGGTAGGGTTAGCATTATCATCCGTATACTCAAGGAGGGATATCCTCCATATATGGGTAAGTTTGCAGGTAGAGTTAGTGTTTTTTCCACCTATATGATGCCTGAGATACTCTATCTATGGATTTAATATTCTCGTATCTAAATAGATCATATGGGATGAGATAATCCACCTGATTTATTATTCTCACCATGGGTTACTATATTTAGGTAGTTTGGATTCTTAGAGAGTCATATATATTTACTTGAAGCTAAATATGATGAAAAATAACTTTTACTACGTCTTGGTTTCTATTCTTTAAGTATATATGGGTTCTTCCCAAGAATTATTCTTACCCCTTTTCCTTTATGGTTTAGCTATGAAATATTTTCTTATTTATTTATAGTTTTAGGGTGCCCTAATAGGTATTTTATACTAACCCTTGTATAAGAATCTATTCCTGCACATGACATATATTATGATGATGATGTATAGTATGATGGAGATCATGGTGTATGTAGAGTTGGGAAATCTTAATAGTGTCTAGAGGTATTTGTAGAGGTAAGTTTTCATGTTGGGTTCTTGTTATCACATAAAATTATGCACTTTTATTAATTAGGTTTATGTTTTCCCCTTGGTTATTATTAGGTATATATTTTTCCATTTTGTACTTCTAGATTTTACACTGGATATGCCTTTTGGATCATAAAGGTAGTTTCATGTATTATATATTGTCTTCGTCTTATTTTAATTATCTATAATTTATATTAAGTCTTGTGATGGTATATGTATTGTGTATAGGTTCATGAGGTTAAGGCATACCATCTTGTGTGTTATTCCTACTCAGTGCTAGTCACTATCCCCTAGATTTTAGGAGGTGGACTTGGGGTGGTACTCTCGGCCCACTGCAAACCATGAGGGGTACTAGTGGGTTAGGTTGTGTTAGATAAGTTTCAAAGTTGTTTTTTCATAGGGATTAAGTACATGAGTGTAAAATAAGTCTTGAGTTTGGCATTCGGTTAAAGAAAAAAATAATTATATGGTGGCTGATGTATCAATTCACTAATACTATGATAAACTACTTGTTGACATGAAACATTGAATCACCAATTATGGAGAAAAATAATGGTACATGAATTATATAATAACAGGCCATTGATTTCCATATTCTTCTTGATTCATATTTCCATATATGCTTCTTAACCGTGGTTTATCTTGTCAATTATAGGATTCCACTATGTAGGAAGTCAACCAATATTCCAAGGAAGGGTCATGATAGACCCTTGCTAGTAATTAATCCATTTATTAATGAACAAATAAGTGACGAGGCTTCAATATAAGGGGCATTTTAGGTGGTGTTTCCTCCAGGTGTGCTGGGTGTAGTGCCTTTACCCATTTTACAGTGAGTAAACCCACCTACTATTACAAAATTGATTATTCCTATGAGTCAGGAAGAGGATTTTTGTAGACTAAGTGCATTTCATAAGTTCCAGTAGTAGGGATTAACTAGTTTATGATGTGATCATGACCCTCAGGTGTATGAGGTTTGTCTTGAGATGGTAGTGTGAGTGTTTCATCGCCTTCAAACACCTATTGATCATATGGAAGGTGTTATTGATGGTTATATATGAGTAGAGTCATCAGTGGAATCTAGTCGATGATGGGCTTTAGGGTTGTGACATCATAGGAATACACATGCATGGACCCAGTCTATAGGAATAGAAACTTAAGAGTCACTTGTATGATCCATCCATCTAGAAAGTAAGATCTACCATGCCTATAAAAAATGGAATAATATGGAACCTGACTATCTAACCCATTATATGGAAAAGGGAATTCAAATGATGGCCAATGATTTGTAATAGAGACAAAAACCTGATAAAGGACTTTCCTAAGGTGGTCAGGGTGGACAAAAGATGGTGGATTAAGAAGGGGGATATAGTTTCATTTTCAAGAAGTTGAGGCCTGATGATTCTTGGAAATGTATAAAGAAGTAGAGTGGTTTGTGATTGTATAAGTGACTGCTATGAATGGAGATTAGACTAGGAGTTCTAATAATAAGGAATAGTTTTCTAGTGTCCCATGTCTATTCAATTCAGATACTTTTCAGATGTATGTTTTCTATGGTATTTGCCTATGTGGTGATTCATATTTATATAATTCCTTATGCTTGAATTGTATTCAATATATTTTAGTTAAGTTGATTATATATATATATATATATATATCCTATAATAGTTTGATACTCACATTCCCATTTAGTTCAAACTCACTAAATAAATGTAGATTCTCATATTGATTGCCCTACACAATATAGTGGTCCATTAGTAGATGATGCATTTCTTAAACTCATGATGATATTTATCAAATGTGGTTAGTTTTTTATCCTTTATTTAGGATATATATATATTTATTAAAGTATTTTAGAAATTATGAAGGGATGAAAAATAATGTTTGGGCATCTGTTGAGGCCCAAAGAACTTGTAAAGAGTTCCCTGAACATGTTTTGTGATGGAATTTATCAAGATCAATGGTTTGGGTAGAGAAACTAAAGAAATATTTATCGATTTGTAATAGTGTAATCACATAATATATAACGACCCAACCTTAAAAATTATTTAATCTTGATATTTATTTAATAATTTAATTTCTTTCACTTCATGTATCTTTTCAGGTTTAGATTTTTAGAGAATTAGGTCATAACTCATAGATTACAAAACCATATAATATATATTGGACACTTCCAATTAGTATCTATTTTTCCCACCATATAGAAGTTTTTAAAATAAAAAATTATTTCTCTCATAAAAAATCTTCATGAATTTAAAATAGACTTAATCCTTTCACTTAATCATCATATTAAAAAAATTTAAAAATATGGGATGAGCATAAAAATCTCAGTAAGGGATATAAAAGAAAACAAAACATTAGTCCAATTAAAACATGAAAACCCATAAAATATTTAACTTTACATAATTGTTCTTCGAGAAAAATAAATAAAAATGTTTCACATGAAACGTGCACATTTTTCTCAAATAAATCTTATAAAACCCATAGTAATCAATTAAAAACCCTTATTAGTAACTTATATCATCACATTCATAATATAATTTAAACCCATGTTAGAAGTTTCTGGATCCCAGTTAAATCAATAGGAGAAACATTTTTGTAACTCCCCCCTTCTCTCTAGTTAATAAAAATAAAATTACCCAATGAATTAGAGTTATGTCTAGGAGAAACCATAATATAAACTATAACAGGCTCACCTGACACTATCTGGTTCACCCCATCATATAAGCTGTAATGGGCTCACCCAGTGCTATCTGGGTCACCCCATTATATAAGCTGTAATGGGATCCTATGGCTCTATCTAGTCACACCCATTTCCCATGTATAATGCTCAAGTACCATATCATGAATAAAACATTTTTATGATTAAAATTTTCCATTATAAAACATTTTTAAAACACTTGAAAACTCATAAACATATCACTTTTGGATATCAAAATACCCATTTCTTATAAAACACCATTTTCAGTGTAAAATTACTTTTTATTTTGAAAAACCATTTTCAATACCAAAATACCCAAATATATGGAAAAATGGGTTTTCATTGAAGGAAAACAAGAAATATTGAAAATGAATCCATAAATAAAATAATGGTCACAATGGTGGAAAATTAATTGTTGTTTTGTATGTTAAGAATATAACATTCTTTTGGTCAGTTGTTAAATTGTTCCGTATAACACATGTAAAATAATTCCTTTTGAAAAACTTTAAAAATAAAGTAAAATGTTAAATAAAATAAAATTTATAAATATTTTATGTACACATAAAATTTTCATAAAAACATTATAAAAAACATAGACATAGATGAGAAATATATTTTGAAGGGAAAACATTAAAAAAATGATTTTTTAAGGAAACATCCCTTATCACATGATTTTTTTGAATCATAAGGCTCGTGAGAGAATATAATTAAACAAAACTTCAAATAATGTGAGAAGATAGGAATTCATAATATAACATGTTAAATTGGCTGTATATACACCTCTTAAAAAATATACATGCATAACATCAAAATATGTCTCCATAAATGAAATTTAGATGAAGTCCCTTAACATTAGTCCGACTTATCAAGTGTGTCTTTATCTTCCCAAATAATAAAATTATGTTAATTATTTACTTTCTTGACAACCATTTTAACTTTATTATTAATTTTATTTCACTTATTAATAATTTATTTAAAATTACTTAATCAATTATGTTTAAGTCATATGTTTTGATCATATTTTGCTTATGTGTCAAAAATGACCTTGGTAAGTTGACAGTAGTCAATGAGGTTATTATTTAAAAATATTAAGAATAATAATCCTGAAATAATTATAATATATATATATATATATATTTATTATTCTTTTAAAACTAAGCATGAAATATAGTTATGAAAAATTAACTAACATTATGATCATGGAGATGGTATGCCCTACTTACGGATGAGCAACGTTTCCATTTTTTCAATGTTCTTTATGAAAGAAATGTTAGTAACATTTATATTTATATAAATATAATAATATAATAAATAAAATATTATTTAATTATATATTCTTATATATATCATTATTTTTATATTGTGATGAAAAAATGAATCACATCGCTTTGAGGAGGCGATACTCCAAATTTCCACGAACGACGATATCATTTTTTTCCATTGAGTGAAAAGCTAAAAATAAAATGATAAATTATATTTAAATAATAATAAATATGTCATAAATATAATAATTATGTCATGTATATAACATATATTTATTATTTTTACCCATATTACCTTTCACATAACACATTAGTGAAAAACAGATCACATCACTTCATGAGGTAGTAGTCTGCCGTACACGTGGGCTACATTCTTGTATCCCTTAAAGAATATAAAATAAAATAGTATATATGGTATAATTACACTATAAGTATAATTATGTAATAAATATTATATAAAAAAATTATATCCATTATCATACCCAACCAATCACGATGGTAATGAAAAAATTAATGACATCGCTTCGCAAGACGGTAGTCCACCGTACACACGAATGATGATTTCATAACCAATTTGATGGAATTCTGTGAGGTTGTAGGTAATAACATTGAAATAAAAAACTATTATAATATGAAATATATTGAGGTTATTATATCATCATGATATTATAATAATTTTAGCGGGTGGAGGAAGAAATAAAACAAAAATGCTCGTTGATGAACATTACCTCTTCTTCGGGTACCTCCTTTTTGTTTACACCAAACGTCTTACTTGGTAGGATTTACACCCAAAGTATGGATTATAGGGTTATATGAGGAATTTTTAGAAGTTATTTAAGTATTTATTTTCTGAAATTATTTGTTTTTAACGTGTAAAGAGAGGATGTGAGGGGGTGGCCTTTTATAAGTGGGGTGAGTGACACACTTGTAATTTTTTGAAAGATTTAATTACACCCATGTTCATTTCATGTTACTAGGACCTAATAATGGTCCATTATATAGAATTGAAGGGATAAGTCCGAAAAATGGCATTAAAATGGGTTTCTAAAAATTTTATAGGTTATTTCCCTCTTAAGTTTAATGTTTAATCCCATGATAAACTCGTTTTTATCTTAATCATTGTGATTAATTTTAACTATTTTCACTAATCATTATGGTCAAAAATAAAGTTGGAGATATTATAAATTATAAATTATGATGATAAAAAATGTGCAACACATTTTTCCAAATTCAATTCACCTAATTGAGAAAATTTAATTTAATAATAATCCTGCAAACGTGACGATTCAATGAGTTTTTAAGAAGAGTATTTTTTGAGCAAAAGATGATTCTACATTAACTCTATAACTAATAATAATAATTATATAAAAATAAATTATTATTTACTAATATATATATATATATTTTAAACATTCCATATTAGCTATTATTTTTATTAATTATAAAGGTGAAAAATTATGTATTTTAAATTTTTTTTTAGAAAAACCCGTTTTAAACCAAAAAACAAGTTTATACTAAAAATAATATAAAATTGCTTAAAAATTAAATAAGTAGATTTAAAATAAATAAATAATATTTAGGTTAATTTAAATCATATTCAAAACATAGTTACACTTTTAAATAACTTAATTTATTAAAAATAAATGATTTTTTACAAAAATCTGTATTTTTCACTATTTAAGGAATATCAATATTTTATAAAAAAATATCAAAATTTCACCCAAATTAAGTTTTGATATTATTATTTCAAAAATTATATTAAAATTTTAAAATAAAAATTCTAAAATTTATAAATTATTCTTTTAAATAAAACCTTATAATAAAAGAGATTAGTTAAAACAATTGCCTTTTTGATTTAAAAAACTACTTTATAATTTTGTAACTAATATTACTATCTAATTCATATGAATAAAATTTGAAAATTATTTATTCTATCATTAAATGGGTTTTTATATCCTTACCCACTTTTATAAATAATATCTTAGCAATTTTATTAACTTATCAAACAAGTGGGAATATCTTTCCCACATAGAATTTTCAAATTCCCATATCACTTCTTAAACCATATGGGTTTTCCATAAAACCTTAACCTATAGAATCACTATATCCTAAAACAATTTCTCTATATGGTCAATAATCTAAGTTGTCTTTTCTTCATAAGAAATGTTCTCTTCCAATTTAACTACTTATGTGTTCAAAATATAAGATTAATTTAACACAGATTTTCTTAACATCGAAATATGAAATACATTATGTACCTGAGATAAAATTGGAGGTAAGGACACTCTATAAGAAAATTAATATAAAATTTTATAGTATTTCATATGTTCTAATAAACTGAGGACTCAACTTCTCCTTCTTACCAAAATGCGAAACACTTTTCCTTAGAGAAATTTTGAAAAAGACATGATTACCTACCTCAAAAGAAAGATCTTTCCACCGATTATTCACATAATGTTTCTAAATTCTTTGAGTCATCTTCATATATTACTGAGTCAAATACACATTCTCATCCATTTCCTCTAAAAAATATAGTCCAATAAACTTTATTTCTCCTACTTCATCCTAAAATGATGGTTTCCGACACCGCTTTCCATATAATGCCTCAAATTGTTCCATCTATATACTATAATGAAAAATGTTTTTATAAGAAAATTCAACCAAAGATATATGTTTTTCTCAGATTGCATAGTGACACATTTAATAATAAATAATTATATCTTCTATAGTCTTAGTTTCCTGCTCAAACTATCCATCATATTGAGGATGAAAAGCTTTAATGAAATTTAATTAAGTACCCAAAAACATTTAATGTCCTTTTGAAAAATTAGATGTGAACCTAGGATCATGGTATAATTTATTAGAGAGAGGCACTCCATATAACTAGACTATATCCTTTATATACATTTGAGAAATCTGATCTAAAGACAATTTATATTGAATGGGAAGGAAATATGTAGATTTATTTACTCGATCAATAATAACCTAAATTGCATTGTTACCTCCTGATTTCTTTGGTAATACCAACATGAAATCCATAGATATATTTTCCTATTTCCACTCTAGCACTAGAAAGGGTTGAAGCGTCCCATTCGATAATCTTTATTCTAATTTATCCTAACAAAATCGAAAACCTTCATGGTAAATTTAGTAATATCTATTTTTATTCCATAAAACTTGTAATACTTGTGAAGGTCTCAATACATCTTAGTGCTTCCTAGATTAATGGAAAATGAAAAACTATGATCTTCGATCAAAAACTATTTTCTCAACTAGGAATCACAAGGCACACATAAATATTTTCTAAATCATAAAATACTATCTTTATCAATATTAAAATCATAAATCATACCATTCTTAATCGATTTTACCTTTTCCTATAAATATTGATCCTCCTTTCGAGATTTATTAATACTTTTTGACAAAGTTGACTACACTGAAACTTGAAACAAAACAAAGTATTTCCCTAAATCCACAATTTTTAGGCTAAAATTTATCAAATCATTAACCAAAGGGTATTATTCCAAATGTAACATGGTTAATGTAGAATTATTTTTTCAACTCAAAGCATTGAACACTATGTTTTCTTTTTTATGATGATAATGAATCATGTAATAATAATCCTTGATCAGTTCCATCCATCTTCTATTTCTCATGTTCAATTATTTCTAAGTGAATATATACTTAAATTTTTTGTGATAAGTATATATTTCAATCTTTACTCCATACAAATGTTTCCTCTAAATCTTTAAAGAAAAAACCATAGTAGCTAATTCAAAATCATGTGTAGGGTAATTTAATTCATGAGGTCTCAACTGACATGAAGCATAAGTAATTACCTGATCATTCTACATTAAGAAAAAACCAATTCCTTTTAATAAAGAATCACTGTCGAAGAACAATTAACCATTTCTGGAAGGAAGGGCCAAAACAAGATAATTCACTAATCTTATTTTTAGTTTGTGTAACCACTTTATATGACAGATCAATATCAAATGTAGTAGTAGCAGATGAATTTGTCACACCTTTCTGTTTCAAATCATGACAATTTCCATCCTATTTAAGTAATTTAAGAAGTCCATTAACATTATTACCCAACACATTACAACTAAAACACATCACCATGGGATGGATATCATTTACACCATTGTTTAGTTGATTATGACTCTTTTCTTTACAATCATGAGCCCTATAACCAAACTGAACACTTCAGAAACACTTCCCAGATCCTTTAAAACATCCTTGAATTTTCTTTTTCCACACTTGGAACCTTTTGGGTCTTACCTCTAGAATTATTAGTTGATGGTTTCTCTATTTCCTTCCACCTTGACCTTTTCTTATTGATTTCATCTCAAGGAACATACGTGTTAGCAATATCTAACTCAGATTTATCAGTATAATTAACCACTTTCTTGTAACTTTTAAATTATCTTGAGGCTAGTGCTCTTTGTAAACATGGTTTAAACCATGAGTAAAATATATTAATTTTACTATTAGTGTCCCTAATAAAATTTGATGCATACCTGGAAAATCTTGTGATGTTTTCTTTATATGCCGCTACAAAATATTCATCTTTCCTGCCTTAATTCTAGGAATTGTTTTTCCATTTAAAGTTAAACAAAGTTATGGAAATATTTATCAAGGAAAATATCCTTAGATGTTTCTTATTCCATGACATCAAGTTCTAATTTCTCTCTAGTATTCTTAACCAAAGACCACCATCAATCAAATTCACCTTCAAAATGATAAACGAAAAGCGTTACCTTTTGACATTCTGAATATCCAATGACTGCAAATTTTTTTCCAAAGCATTGATCATCCTTTGGATACTATAGGTTCGAATGAATCATTAAATAGTGGGAGATATTGCCACATGAAATTCTCAACAAAATACATGTTCCTTCATAGTAGATCAGGTTCTTCTCTACAATGGACACCACTACCATTTGTACTTTATTTTAACTAATCCATCACTATAAAAAACTATTCGGTTCTGATTCTAACCATCACGGGATTATGATTTGGAGGAATGTTTTCCTCTCAATCACTTCCCACTAAAACTTCCCTATTTATTCTGTGGAAAACCATTCTGAACAGAAATATTTTGGATGAAGAAACATGGAAATCTTTAAAAGATATATCATTTTATTTTAACTATAAGGTAAAATATTTCAATGGGAAGTTATTAGAATTATCCTAACCTCTAAAGTTATCTAAAATTTCCTATGATCCTAACTATAAGGAACCAACCTTAAACATTATATAATCTTGAATTTTAAATAATAATTTAATTTATTTCACTTTGATGATATTTTAGTTTTAGAGTTTTAGAGAATTAGGTCATAACTCATACATTACAAAACTGTATAATACAATATGGACACTTATAATTATATCCATTTTTTCCACCATATAATTTTTTTAAAACAATGCATTATTTATTTTATAAAAACTCTTCACGAATTTCAACTTGAATTTATCTTTTAACTTACCCAACCTTTGAAAGAAATTTAAAAACCTGGGATTATAAAAAAATTATCAATAAGGGATATAAAATAAAGGAAATAATTAGTTTAGTGAAAACATGAAAAATCATAAAATATTTATCTTTACATCAATGGTCTTTAAGTAAAATAAATAAAAAAAATTTCACATGAAACACAAAAAATTTTCTAAAAGAAATAATTTAAAACCTATATTGATCAGTTAAAAACCCTTCTTCATATAATAGAGAATCACCTTAATAATCCATTTTAAACCTATGTTAGAAGTAACTGGATCCTATTTAAATACATTGAAGAAAACCTTTGGTGGATCCCTCCTTTTTTTATTGTTATGACATTGAATATTTACCAGTTTATTGAAGTGCTATATGGGTGAAACCATCATATAAGATATAATGGGATCACATGATCTTATCTGCTTTTTCCCCATCATATAATCTATGATGAGCTCACTTGGTTCTATCTGGGCCGCCCCATAATATAAGCTATAACAAGTTCACCCAATACTATCTGGGTACACCCATTTCTCATGTATAATTCTCAAGTACCATATTGTAACACCCTGAGATTTTATGAGATATATTCTTTTTAATTTATTTAATATCTTCTATTGTACGATACAAAAAAGGAATCTTTCACTACACGCAACCCTGACTTGGCTTGCATTACACGCAATCACAACCTTTCTCGATAGCGTGAGTTGTACGCAATACTGGGTTTCACTAAACAAAGATATACTTTTATAATATGAACTAGCCGTTATGAATAGTATTAACTAAATTTTGAATGTTATAACATTATTATTCATCCTAGACATTTTCTAGAACATTGTGTGAGAAAAAAATAATTTTTTCGAGTAAAATAAGTATTTTTCAAAAAATGCAGTTTTGCCGCCTTTTGATGGCACACCCACATTAAATCTAGTTTTTGACATATTTATAAGTTCAATTTGAAAGAATAAAATTCTTATTTGGAATCAGGATATAAAAATTTACTTTGGATAAATTTTTTATATTTTTCTGATAACTTTCATATTTTAATGAATAGTAAAAACATGCTATATTTTAATTAAAAACAACTTTTTTCATAGTAATAATTTATATGGATAAACTATAATATTGAATGGTTTTAAAGTATATATAGAATATATTTTTACCATTTAATATAATTTATGTAATTATAATTGATTTTACATTGAATTGGTTAAATCAATTCAATCTTTTGCAATGTTTTAAACAAAACCCGTTTTCATTCGACAATGAGATTAATTTTAATTTAATTTCTGCAAATTTTGTGTATTGAATTTGGAAAAATAGATTCCATATTTGGAATCAGTGGGTCCAAATTATATTAATAGAATACTTTTTATTTTTGGGCATTATGAATAGTAACTCTGGTAAATTTTATTTACCATCGTTAAAGGTAAATCAGGTAATTAAGGGTAAGTATAATATTATAAATTACCCTAAAACTTGTCTTAATATAATTGGATGATTATATTTTTCCTTAAATCATACTTGGGTCTAAATTTACTCTAATGTAACCCACTTGTATTTGATTAAGACCTCTTGTTTATTTTATTTAAAGGAAAGTGAAATATGTTTCACTCAAACTTTAATAATTAAATTATTTTTAATATAAGGTTATATATAATATAAATTCACTTATAAATACTCATTTAAAATATAAAATGTTTTTATTTATCATGGTAATTTATTTGTAATTTTTAAGAGTTATTTAATTACCTTGTTAGCTTATACATTAATGAGGCAGAAATTATTTATTTAGTAAAAAATCAATAATATTGTTTTTATTGAAATAGTAATACATATTAAATGGCCAAAAAACCTGATAAAAATAGATTGTTAATGTATATATACACCATAAGAATCCAATTACTGAATATATGACCGTTTGGAGTCTTATAAAAGTGATTATGACACTTATATTATTTTATTTTAAATGATGTCAAAGTTGTCACCTTCATAATTTAATAAATATAACATTTTAAAAATTTGTTGTTTTAGAAGATAAATCCGACTACATGTATTATTATGAAATATATAAGATTTATATTCATCTTATTATTTTATTTTTAATTTTTATGCTACAAATAAATATTGTTTATATTTATACAAAAATGTTGTAGTAATTATTTTATTAAGATAAATATCAAATAAATGGTTTTACAAATAGTAAAATAAATATTATATGAACTATTTAATGTGATCAACTAATTTTATAGATTACTATGAAATTTTAGGAACCTATTAAATATTTTCTTTAGAATATATCCTCTGTGTGGATTTTATTTAAATTCAAATAAATGAATAGTGTCAAAATTGACACTATTGTTATTTTATAAAAATAACATATTATTAAATTGTTTAAAAATCACAAAAATAGTTAAAAATTATAAATTAAAATTTATATAGTCTAAAATATTATAAAGTATCCAATTATGGAAAATTAACAACACATAAGTGATTATTTATAACCATTTAAAATTTATAATGTTATTACCCCAAATAAAATAAAATAGATTAAATAAGAATAAATCAAAATAATAAGGTTTAAAATTAGATCAAAACATGTCTAAATTTTATTTTTTGATGATATTACAACCCTATATCATCTAATATTTGAATTTAGTCACTTTTTGAGGTTTTTATGTGGGGTTTGAATTTATATTAAACTAATATTTTTGAGGATTCCAAAGGTGCCCCTCTCCTCCCTTATAAAAGGGCACCTCCTCCCTCTCCTCTTTACACAACTTTGAGCCTTCAATATCAGCCAAACCCTGACAATTTACCTTATAAACTTACCTAGAAATATTCTATATGTCCTAGTCTTCTTCAAAGACAAATTTTATTGCCCTAAGAGGAGGTTTCAAAGAGGCGTGTCGAAGAAGAGGTAATACCCGTTACCGATTCTTTCAAATTTATTTCTTCTTCTACTTCCTCTTATTTAGTTGTTTCATTATGAAGTAATAAAATAAGTATCCCTAATATACTGATATGTTATTATAAATATGAAATAGCCCCATTTCACCTTCTATCCATCCTACGGAAAATGAAATCACCTCGCGTGCGTACGTACGGAATACCGTCTCCACGCCATGGTGTAATCTGTTTTTCCACCACCACCTTACTTGGATGGGTATAATGGTGTAAAAAATAACTATATATTATTATTATAACATAATACTGATTCTAAGATATTATATCATCCACTCCAATTCCATTCAATAAATATGGGGACGATATCATCGCTCGTGCGTACGTACAGATTACCGTCTCCACGATGCGATGAGATTCATTTTCCATGTTAACAATTCAAGAATGATTATAAAGTATATATAATAAGTAATCATGAAATATATGACATAATAATTCTACTGGATTTATGTATATACATATGTATGTCATCTACATAATTTCATTCAATTCAATAAGGAAATGAAAACAGCGTTCATGTGTACGTACGACCTACCGTCTCCATGAATGGTGTATTTCTTTCCATTTATCAATCTATTATATATATTTATACTCTGAATATATATTATATATAAATCATGTTTTATATTAATTAATCATGATCTAAGTAATCATATTAATAATTACAAGACAAAACACGGACGATAAATGAAACGATTTTACCCAAAACACTACTTTAACAAAGAATTTACAAAAGAACGGGTAATATAAAGTCGTAAGTGAATCATATATGATATAATAAATATTATTATGGTTCTGTTACAAGTTAATAATATGTTTAAACCCACTATACAAGAGTCTCAGACATATATGTAAGAAATTGGACATAAGGTAAGGGATAACTTTTCCAATCTCGTTTTTTCTGAGATTGTTTATTCGTAAGTATTTACTGGGGTTATATTTATCATCCATGTACCTGTTTTCTAAAGATAGTTTCATGTATTTTTAAAGTCATTTTTACCCATTTTTGACTTTTACTACATGGTATGTATGGAATCTTTCATTTACAAGGTACTTTTTGACTTTTCCAGCAAAAGTACGAGAAGAATGTTTTTTTAACTTATACGGCACGAACGAATTTTTACGGTTTCATAACGCCTTATTTCCAAGAAGATTACTCTAAAAGATTTCATGATTATTTTCAAAAAAAAAATTTTCTTTTAAAATTTCATGGAATTTTGTGAAAAGAAAATGATTTTGAATAAGAAAGGATGTTTTCCACAAGAATTTATTTCAAGTGTTTTATCAAAACCATTTTCCATCTAAGATGACATTATTTCATATGTGTATGTTTCAAGTATAATGTCTCTATGATTTACATGGTTTCAATTTTCTTATTATGAAATGATATCCATTTCTTTTATATGGATTATGTGATGATGGGATGATGTTTATGAAACCCATTTTATTAGTTGGGTAATTATGAATGAGGTATGTTTATTTTGTGGCACAAGTAAGAATGATTTCATTATGAGATGGGTGAGACCTATATATCCCTCCAATGCATTGGGTAAAGATTTATATCTCATGATAAAGACATGTATGGAATGGTAAGTTAATCCGGTTCAGTGTTACAGGACTGGAACGAGGTGTGAACTCGATTCAGAAAGGGACTTTGTCCACTAAGATGGTCTTGGCAGCAATGTCTTGACTACTATGGAAATCATAACATGTTCTTAATGGATGAAAAAATTACATGTTTTATTCCCATTCTCTTTTTTCATGATTGATGTTCCTTTATGATATATGCCTTACGTACTTCCAAGATTTATGTCTTTTCTCAAGATTTTGATGTTTAGATTTTATGTTCAAGTTTTTGCATTCAAATTTTTATGGATTGTTTTATGTGATCTATTCTTACCCTTACTGAGCATTTGAGATCACCCTTTATATGTTTTATTTTCCCTAGGATTTAAAGAAAGGTTTTAGGTAAGAAAACAAAAGGGGAAGATCTTTATGGGAGATATTGAAGATCTTTCACCACGATTAGAAGATTATTTTTTCCGAGTTTCCAAAGACACTAAACTATTACGGTCCTTGTTTGTCTGTTTTCGTTATGTATTAAGTATTCCAAAAAAGTAATTTAATGTCCATGTATGTCAAGATTTGGTTCTATATAGTTGGTATCAGAGGAAAGGTTTAGTTATCCTTTGGAAACTAGGATGCGAATACTTTAGTGAGATCCCTAGAGATATTTCTAAGGTATGTCTAGGGATGTCCCTAAAGTTAAGTATAAGTATAGGTTGTAGTGCTAGAATTATGGTAAAGATCTTAGAATTAAACCTAAGTTGTTAGATATTAAAGGTAATTCCCCTTTATTATATTCTTTTTCCTCTCACACTATACTTTTTGGGTTTTAGAAAATGGCTGGAAACAAGAAGATTCACGATAATGGAGAATATGATGGACAATGGAATGATATTATTCATGAGAAACCAAATGAAATTGGATCTAGAAGTCCACATAACGTTATTATGCCTAATTATAAATCTCATAATATGATCAATAATCTCAACTTTGGTAAGTTTCCCGACTCAGCTAATAAGAGAAAGATGGAGTTTCATGATGATCATAGAGGAAAGAAAGTGAAATTTCCCCCATGTAAATCATGTGGGAAGAGGCATCAAGGATAATGTTTCAAAGGAACTGGAAGATGCTTTGGGTGTGGAAAAGAAAGACACAAATCTATTAAGTGCAGAGGAAAAGGTTTAGTTAACACCATAGACAAGGATAATGTTATTGCTACGACATCAACAGTGGTTAAATGTTTTAAATTTGGGATGTACGGGCACTATGCAAACCAATTCCCTAAGGGAAAATCTCATGAAGAGAATCAGCATGGTCGTATGAGTAGTATTTATATTGATGATGATGAATAGACCACAAATGATATATGAGATGAAATATGTGTTGAGGAATAAAATGATGAAGCTTGGTCAATGGTTTAAGAAGGTGGTGGAATGATTTATGTTTATCAAGATTTATGTTGTATAGGTAATGGTACTATGGAATAAAGACACATCTAAGGATTGTTACACTACTGTTTTTCCTAAAGTATTTGAAAGTATATGTTGAATGGTACCAGTAACCCTGAAATATTATTCAAATATTTTTGCAAAGTAGATTATATGCGCATAATGAAGGGATACAGAGATAATGAGATGTTTGATAGTATTAATGAGCTCATGACTGATATAAGGACATTGGGTAATCATGGTTTGTGTATATAGAAATTTTAGGATTTTGGTATGTGGAAAGAGTTAACTTTTTACAGCATTCATGTTTTCACTAAGGTTCAATGGGTATTCATTTTTCAATAGAATACATGATTAAGGTATTCACATGTTTGGAATGTGACCAACAAGATATATCGTAAGATATATGGGGAATAAATGATGGTATTCACATGCTTGGTTGATGACATTTCTAGTAATTGTATTATTTATACTATAAGATTGGACAGAAGTATTTTGGATAAGCCTAAAGATAGGAATGGATTAAGTTAGACATCAGATATTACTATTTAAGGCTAGAACTTTTTTTGATATTATTGCAGGAATGTTATAATAATGTAGTTTTATAAAAAGGAAAACCTGCAGGACGGGCGACAACCCGTCACGTCGGACAAGGCTTTGGGAATCGAACCCACAACCGAAGTGCGACAGGCCTTTATTGCCTTCCACTGGCCTACATGAAGTCCTAGGTTAGTAGAAACTAGTTTTATTATATTTTGTGGTATGATATATGAAGTATTAGTCTATTTTAGGAACCATATGTGATTAATCTCACCATAGATGGACTTATGTATATTTTATAACTTTTTCTAACCTTTTGTTTGAGACAGATGGAATGACCTGCCATTCTATCGCATGATCTGCTAACACTTCAAGGAAGAAAAATTCAACTTCATTTCTTTAAGAGATGAAGTGGAAATTGTTCAAGACATGAACAACAATGAGATTGTACCAAAATCATGTAAGAATTTCTTTTAATTCAAAAATTCTTCAACATTTGGGAAATGATCTTTAAAACCAAAAAATGTTTTTCTAGTGCTCTTATATCTGATGAATCAGATGGTACCTTAGATCATCACAAATTTATGTCTTTGTGATTGATGGATTTTTCATAGCTATGTTCTCTACCACTCTCCATTAGAACTTGATAGTTAGATTTCTCTTTCATATCGATATTTTCACATATGTTATCCTATGTGGAAACCCAATGATTAGTTAATTTGAGTAACCGTTACCTTTCATACTTTAGTTTTTAAAGATAAGTTTTGGTATTCCGCTTTACGATGTGGGTTTATATGAAAGAAACTTTCAAGTAGAAAACCATTTATAACCTCGATGAATTTTGAGGGCGAAATTCATTTTAAGGGGGGTAGAATGTTACACCCTGAGATTTTATGAGATATATTATTTTTAATTTCTTTCATATCTTCTATTGTACGCTACAAAAAAGTAGTCTTGCACTACACGCAACCCTGACTTGGCTTGCATTACACGCAATCGTGACCTTTCTCGATAGGGTGTGTTGTACGCAATACCGAGTTTCACTAAACAATGATATATTGTTATAATATGAACTAGCCGTTATGAATAGTATTAACTAAATTTTGAATTTTATAACATTATTATTCATCCTACACATTTTCTAGAACATCGTGTGAGAACAAAATAATTGTTTCCAGTAAAATAAGTATTTTTCAAAAAATGTAGTTTTGCCGCCTTTTGATGGCGCACCCACTTTAAATATAGATTTTGACAAGGTTATAAGTTAAATTTGACAAAATAAAATTCTTCTTTGGAATCAGGATATAAAAATTTACTTTGGATAAATGTTTGATATTTTTCGGATAACTTTCATATTTTAATGAATAGTAAAAACACGCTATATTTTAATTAAAAACAATTTTTTCATTGTAATAATTTATATGGATAAATTTTAATATTTAATGGTTTTAAAGTATAAATAAAATATATTTTTACCATTTAATATAATTTATGTCATTATCATTGATTTTACATTGAATTCATAGGTTAAATCAATTCAATCTTTTGCAATGTTTTAAACAAAAACCCGTTTTCTTTCAACAACGAGATTAATTTTAATTTAATTTATACAACTTATGTGTATTGAATTTGGGAAAATAGATTCCATATTTGGAATCATTGGGTCCAAATTATATTAATAGACTACTTTTTATTTTTGGGCATCATGAATAATAACTATGGTAAATTTTATTTACCATTGTTAAAGGTAAATCGGGTAATTAAGGGTAAGTATAATATTATAAATTACCCTAACACTTGTCTTAATATAATTGGATAATTATATTTGGCCTTAAATAATACTTGGGTTGAAATTGAATCTAATTTAACCCACTTGTATTTGATTAAGATCTTTAGTTTATTTTATTTAAAGGAAAGTGAAATATGTCTCACTCAAACTTTAATAATTAAAGTATTTTTAATATAAAGTAATACAAAATATAAATTTGGTTATAAATAATCATTTGAAAGATAAAATGTTTTTCTTTATCATGGTAATTTATTTGTAATTTTTAAGAGTTATTTAATTACCTTATTATCTTATACATTAATGACGCAGAAATTATTTATTTATTAAAAAATCAATAATATTATTTTTATTGAAATAGTAATACATATAAAATGGCCCCAAAACCTGATAAAAACATATTGGTAATATATATCTACACCATAAGCATCCAATTACCGAATATATGACCGTTTTGAGTCTTATAAAAGTGATTATGACACTTATATTATTTTATTTTAAATGATGTCAAAGTTGTCACCTTCATAATTTAATAAATATAAAATTTTAAAATTTGGGTGTTTTAGAAGATAAATATGACTAAATGTATTATTATTAAATTTATAAGACTTATATTAATCTTATTATTTTATTTTTAATATTTATGCTACAAATAAATATATTTTATAGTTATACAAAAATGTTGTAGTAATTATTTTGTTAAGATAGATATCAAATAAATGGTTTTACAAATAGTAAAATAAATATTATATGAAATATTTAATGTTCTCCAATAATTTTCTAGATTACTATGAAATTTTAGGAACCTATTAAATATTTTAGTTCGAATATATCATCTGTGTGGAATTTATTTAAATTCAAATAAATGAATAGTGTCAAAATTGACAATATTGTTATTTTATAAAATAAACATATTATTAAATTGTTTAAAAATGACAAAAATATTTAAAAATTATAAATTAAAATTTATATAGTCTAAAATGTTATAAATTATCCAATTATGGAAAATTAAAAACACATAAGTGATTATTTATAACCATTTAAAATTTAGAATTTTATTACCACAAATAAAATTAAATAGATTAAATAAGGATAAATCAAAATAATAAGGGTTAAAATTAGATCAAAACATGTCTAAATTTTATTGGTTGATAATATTACAAACCTATCTCATCTAATATTTGAATTGAGTAATTTTTGGAGGTTTTTATGTGGGGTTTGAATTTATATTAAACTAATATTTTTGAGGATTCCAAAGGTGCCCCTCTCCTCCCTTATAAAAGGGAACCTCCTACCTCTCCTCTTTACACAAATTTGAGCCTTCAAGATCGGCCAAACCCTGAAAATTTACCTTATAAACTTCCCTAGAAAAATTATAGATGTCTTGGTCTTCTTCAAAGACCAATATTTCTGCCCGAAGAGGAGGTTTCAAAGAGGCGTGTCGAAGAAGAGGTAATATCCGTTACCGATTCTTTCAAATTTATTTCTTCTTCTACTTCCTATTATTTAGTTGTTTAATTTTTAAGTAATAACATCAGTATCAATAATATACTAATATTTTATTATAAACATGAAACAACCCCATTTCACCTTCTATCCATCCTACGGAAAATGAAATCACTGCGCGTGCGTACTTACGGAATACCGTCTCCACGCCGTGGTGTAATCTGTTTTTCCACCACCACCTTACTTGGATGGGTATAATAGTGTAAAGAATAACTATATATGATTATTATAACATCATAATGATTCTAAGATATTATATCATCCACTCCAATTCCATTCAATAAATATGGGAATGATATCATCGCTCGTGCGTATGTACGGATTACCGTCTCCACGATGCGATGAGATTCATTTTCCATGTTAATAATTCAAGAATGATTATAAAGTATATATAATAAGTAATCATGAAATATATGACATAATAATTCTACTGGATTTATGTATATACATATTTATGTCATCTACTTAATTCCATTCAATTCAATAAGGAAACGAAAACAGCGTTCATGCGTACGTACGACCTACCGTCTCCATGAACAGTGTATTTCTTTCCATTTATTGATATATTATATATATGTATATTATGAATATATATAATATATAAATCATGTTTTATATTCGGGAATTAAGTAATCATGATCTAAGTAATCATATTAATAATTGTATGACAAAACACGGATGATAAATGAAATGATTTTACCCAAAACGCTGCTTTAACAAAGAATTTACAAAAGAACAGGTTATATAAAGTCGTAAGTGAATCATATATGATATAATAAATATTATTATGGTTCTGTTACAAGTTAATAATATGTTTAATCCCACTATACATGAGTCTTAGACACATACAGAAGAAATTGGACATAAGGTAAGGGATAACTTTTCCAATCTCGTTTTTATCCGAGATTTTTTATTCATAAGTATCTACTGGGGTTATATTTATCATCCATGTCCCTGTTTTTTAAAAATGGTTTCATTTATGTTTGAATTATTTTTTACCCATTTTTGAATTTTACTACATGGTATGTATGGAATCTTTCATTTACGTGGTACTTTTTGACTTTTCCGGCAAAAGTACGACAAGAATGTTTTTTAACTTATACGACAAGGACGGATTTTTACGGTTTCATAATGCCTTATTTTCAAGAATCTTACTCTATAATATTTCATGTTTATTTTCAAAAAAATCCTTTTCTTTTAAAATTTCATGTCATTTTTTGAAAAGAAAATTATTTTGAATAAGAAAGGATATTTTCCTCAAGAATTTATTTCAAGTGTTTTATCAAAACCATTTTCCATCTAAGATGAAATTATTTCATATGTGTATGTTTCAAGTATAATGTCTATATGATTTACATGGTTTCACTTTTCTTATTATGAAATGACATGCATTTCTTTTATATGGATTATGTGATGATGGGATTATGTTTATGAAACCCATTTTATTCATTGGGTTATTATGAATGATGTATGTTTATTTTGTGGCACAAGTAAAAATGATTTCATTATAAGATGGGTGGGACCTATATCTCCCTCAAATGCATTGGGTAAAGATTTATAGCTCATGAGATAGAGATGTCTGGAACGGTAAGTTAATCCGGTTCGGTGTTACATAACTGAAACGAGGAGTGAACTCGATCCAGAAAGGGAATTTGTCCACTAAGATGGTCTTGGTAGTGATGCCTTGGATACTATGGATATCATAACATGTTCTTAATGGATACCAAAATTACATGTTTTAGTCCCATGATATTTTATCATGATTGATTTTCCTTTATTATATATGTCTTACGTACTTCCAAGATTTATGTCTTTTATCAAGATATTGATGTCTAGATTTTATGTTCAAGTTTTTTCATTCAAATATTTATGGATTGTTTTATGTTCTCTATGCTTAACCTTACTGAGCATTTGAGCTCACACTTTATATGTTTTCTTTTCCTAGTATTTAAATAAAGGTTTTAGGTAAAAAAAGGGGAAGATATTTATGGGAGATGTTGAAGATCTTTCACCACGATTAGAAGATTATTTTTTCCGAGTTTCCAAAGACACTAAACTCTTATGGTCCTTGTGTGTCTGTTTTCGTTATGTATTAAGTTTTGTGAAAAAGTAATTTAATGTCCATGTACTTCAATCTTTGGGTCTCTACACATATCATGAATAAAATATTTTTATTCTTGAACTTTTCCATTATAAAACATTTGTAAAACACTTTTAAACTTGTAAACAAATTGTTTTTTGATATAAAAATACCCTTTTCTTTTAAAACCCCAATTTTAATATAAAAACACCTTTTTATTTTGAAAACCCATTTTCAATACCAAAATACCTAAATAAAAGGAAAAGTGTTTTTAATTTAAGGAAAGCATGAAATCTTTGAAAGGAATCCAAAAATAAATTAATGGTTACATAAGTGAAAAAAGTCATTGTCACCATGTATGTGAAGAATACGACATTACTTTTATCATTTTTCAAAACATTCCATATAAAACATATAAAAATATTCCTTTTGAAAAAATTTAAAATAAATTAAAAAGATACATAAGATAAAATTTATAAATCGTTTATGTCCATATAAAAATTTTCATGATTTTTTTAAAAAACGTGGACATGTAAGAGAAAGAGATTTGTATGGGAAAACATTTAAATTATATTTTTATAAGGACAGGTCCCTTATCCATTGGAAATATCTAAATCATAAGACCTATAAGATAATAACATTAAAAAAACATTAAATACCATTATTATCGGGTAATTAATGATATAAAATTTCAAATGGGTTGTATATACACCTCTTAAAATAATTTATGTGAATAACATCAAAATATGACTCAATGAAATGAAATTGAGATGAAGTCCCTTACCTTGAGTCTGACCTGTCAGTGTGTCTTTATATTCCTGAATAAAAAAGTAATGTTAATTAATTATTTTATTGAGAAACTTTTTAATGTTTATTATTACTTTTATTCCACTTATTAATAAGTTATGTAAAATTAATTAATCAATTATGTTTAAGTAAGATGTTTTGACCATATTCAACTTAAGTGTCAAAAATGACATTGGTTGGTTGACTATGGTCAAAGAGGTAATTATTTAAACATATCAAGAATAATAATCCTGAAATAATTATCATATTTATACATCAATTATACATTTAAAACCAATCATTAAATATGGTTATAAAAAATGAAATAACATTACAATGATGAAGACAATAAGTAGTATGTATGCATAAGTAACATTTCCATTTTTACAATGATCATTATGTAAAGAAGATAAGTAAAATTTATCTTTGTAGAATGATAATAATATCATTAATCCCATTTTATTTAAGTATATATACCTATATATATATAATTCTTGTGATGTGGTGTTGAAAAAAAGAATCACATCCCTTTGAGGAGGCGATAATCCACACATCCATGAATGGTGTTATCATTTTTTCGAGTGAGTGAAAAGATAAAAATAAAATAAAATAATATTTATAGAATTATAAATATGTAATTAATATAAAAATTATGTAATTTATATCACATATATTTATTATATTTACCCTCATTACCTTCCTCGTAATGTGTTAGTGAAATACAAATCATATCGCTTCGCGAGGTGATAGTCCTCCGTACATGTGAGAGACATTATCGTATCCATTAAATAATGGAATATAAAAGGTTATATATCATATAATGACTCCATAAGAATTATTATTTTGTAAATATAATATATAAACATTATATATATCATCATACCCAACCATGAGAGGAGGTATTGAAAAAATGAATGACATCATTTCACGAGGTGGTAGTCCGTTATACATGCGAATGGTGATTTTGTAACCCATTTGATGGAAGTATGAGAAGTTGTTGGTAATATACTTAACATAACAGTAAATAATTATATGGAAAATATTATGGTTATTATATAATCATGGTATAATAATAATTTAAGGGGGAGTATGAAGAATTAAAAGAAAAACTCTCATTGATGAACATTACCTATTTTTCAGGTATGTCCTTTTGGGTTTCCCCAAAATCCTTACTTGGTTCGATTTATGACCATATTAAGGATTATATGATGATATTAGGTAATTTTAAACGTTTTATGGGAAATTATTGGCTGAAAATTTTTAATGTGTGGATAGAGGAGGACAGTGGGTGACCTTTTATAAGTGGGTTGAGTGGCACACATGTAATTTTTTGAAAGAGTGAATTCCACCCAAGTTTGTTTCATGTAAATAAGAAAACTAATGGTCAATTGTCAATAATATAAATTTTAAGGTCTAAATATATAATTAAAATTGGTTTTGGACAAGTTTCTATGTCATTTATTCCCTTAAGTTTAATGTTTATTATATTGGTAAACTCGTTTTTACGTTAATCGTTGTGATTAATTTTAACTATTTTGACTAATTTTATGAGAAAGAAATAAGTTGAACTTATTATAAATTATAAATTATTTTAATTTAAAATATTCAATCCATTTTTCCAAATTAAATTCATATAATTTGAAAATTTTAATTTAATAATAATCCTGTAGGCATGGCGAGACATTAGGTTTTTAATAAGACTATTTTTTGAGAAAAAGATGATTCTTTATTAAATATATGATTAATAATAATAATTATATGAAATTAAATTAATATTTAATTATATATGACCTATAAATTTAATTTAAAACATTCCTCATTAGGTATTATTTTTATTAATTAAAAACAAGAAACATTATGCATTTTAAAACAATTTTTAGAAAAACCCATTTTAAATAAAACAATTATACTAAAAATAATATAAAGTTGATTAAAAAGTAAATAAGGGGATTAAAAATAACTAAATAATACTTAATTTACATTAAATCATATTAAAAACATATTGATACTTTTAAACTACTTCATTTATTAAAAAGAAATGACTTTTACAAAAATTTGTATTTTTCACTGCTCACTAGAAAATCCATATTTTCCAAAAATACCTAAATATTACAAAAATTAAATTTTGATATGATTATTTAAAAAATTATATTAATTTTTTAAAATTAAAATTCTAAAATTTATAAATTATTCTTCTAAATAAAACCCTACATTAAAAGAGTTTAGTTAAAAAAAATTTCTTTTTTTATTAAAAAAATTACTTAATATTTTTATAAATAATATAACTATCTAATTTATTTTAATAAATATGAAAATAAATTATTATATCATTAACTGGATTTTTACATGAAAAAAACTATATTAAAAAGCTTCAAGTGAGCATTGGAATATTGGAAATTCTTGGTAGAGGTGCACCTTGATAATGGGACCATGATAGTGTTTTTCCAAACGATTACGGAAGACTGACTTCGATGGATCTCTACATGAGATATAGTGTTGATATTAGAGACCTCCATATTGTAGGTGAGTTTTTTAGTGGAAAATTTGGTTGTGTTAATGTATTTAGAGTTGGGTGATACATCGATATAATCCCACAATCACAACCCTTGGTTTTTTCCCACCATACAAGAAGTGTTGATAGTTAGAGATATAAGAAGATGTGTGTGATGACTGATTATGGTCAAAATTATAAGGCCCCAGCCTTAAACCTTACTTAATATTTAATTAAATGAGTAATTCACATTGAGGATCTTTTCAGGTTTAGAGTTTTAGAGAATTAGGACATAACTATTACATCTCAAAAGATTACAAAGTAGTCGCTTCTACTAAATTTCCATAAAATAAAAACTCTTTAAAAGAAACATGTATAGTTCCATGTTTTAGGTAGCATGACTTTCCCTTGATCCCATCCTTGACCCTATTCCACGCTAAGTCCTGTGAAAAATATTTCAAAAACTTGGGATGAGCATAAGAAGCTCAATAAGGGATACACAAATAATGAAAACTGTTAGTTTTTCAAAACAACAAGTAAACCATGAATACTTTATCAATGTAATACTTTTCACCTACATGAAGTAGTAAAAACTCTTCACTGAATAAAGTATCATTACTTACCTTTTTGTAACCAAAGGATTACTATAAAAATCCATAAAAAGAACACATAACATATTTAAAGGTAACTTGGTACATAAACATACTTAAGTGGAATAACCATATGGTCGACTCCCACACATATCACTTAATGGAATAGCCATACGACCAATTTCCATACATACTTAATGGAATAGCCATACGGCCGACTTCCATACCCAATGCATTGGAGGTTATAACGTAACCACCCGTCCTGGTATTCACGGAACCACCCGTCATATGGTTTATAACGTAACCACCCGTTAAAATGTCCAAGTACCAATATAAAATCATAAAACATAAAACCAATATAAAGGAATGATAACATTTCCACATTTCAATCACAATATATCATAAATATATTGACATAATAGAATCCTTTTCAAAACCATTTTCAATACCAAAATACATAAAAGAGTATATGGTATTTATTTTATTCTAAAAACATTACGGCTTGTTGAGAAAGCCAAAGACCAAATAATACTCGCGGTGGCGGAAAAGGTCGTTGTCGCCGCGTACGTTAAAAGAAACATTCCTTTTTGTCGTTTTGTAAAACGCTTCGTAGAAAAAGATTCCTTTTGTATAAAAGTAAAAGTCAAAGGGGTTTATACACCGTATAAAATAAAGTTGTGTATAAAACGAAATATGCCTCAATGAAAGAAGATTGAGACGAAGTCCCTTACCTCGGGTCCGACTTGACTCGATCGTTCTTTAACGTCCTTTAAAAGTGTAACTCCTTTTGATTTGAGCCTAAAGGATTCCTTTGAAAGGATTATGCCCAAAGGGAATCCTCTAGGATGAGGAGAGGGATGTGGAGAGAGTAAATGGGCAGGTGTTGGCCGAGCCAAAGGCTTGAGGAGTGTGTGTAAGGTGGTAGAGGTGGGGGCCTTTTATAAGAGGAGAGGATGGACACTTTTGGAAAGTAAAGAAATATTACTTTATTTGAAAATGTGTTTCGGTTTTAAAAGGTCCCACATTGATATAATTCGTGGATAAGGTGATAAGGGTTCGAAATCCACTCATCCAATTGGTTTTGGACATGTGCAGTTCATAGATTTTACATTATCTTTCCATTTTATTTAAATCGTCAAATAATGATGTCATCGCTGCATCATTATTATGTCATAAATAATTTAATTTATTTAATGTCTAAAAATTATAAAAAATACTATGATGTAGGAAATATGTTTAGCTTTACAATGACTATTTATAATAAAAAATCTGATCTTTATAACCCCATGTAAAAATTGTTTTCGTAAAATATATTATGTTTGTGTCATTTTTACTTTAACATTTAATAAAAAGTTATTTATGTCATTTCCCAACCAAAGTGTCTCCATGGGGTCCCCAAGTTGACCCATGACTTGTCTTGGTCGGCCATGACACTACCAATGAGGGTAGGACATGTGTCAAGCTCATCTTATTTTATTAAAGCATTATTTTTACCTTAAACTACACTAATTACCACTATTCACGATTAAAAACTTAATAAGTTACTATTCACCAAAAAATTATTATAATCTCATTGAACCACATTTTACTTCTTAATGAAAACCATGTATGTTGGATTTTTGGAATTCAAAACACAATGATGGCAAAATTTCATTTAAACGGAAAATCAGTCTTTATAAGTACCACTTAGTGGTTTCACTATTCATCAAAAATTGAAGTTTTTCAGAAAATTACCAAAAATTCACCCTAAGCTATATTTGATATTATGAATTCAAAAATGAAGTCTATTTTACAAAATTCAAAACATATAAGTCACATTAATTAATTTAATAATTAATTCCCGCTGTCAGAGCAAATAGCGTGTTTTTATGAAACAATAAGTATCAAAAGATTGACACTAGTTTAAGTCCGATTTCAAAGTGAAATTAATTCCAACGACCACTATTGGATTTAATGGTAAAAATATTTTCTAATTTCACTTTAAAACCAATTAAAAAGTTAATCTAATCATATAAATAAATTAGATTACAAAGAGGTTTTGAATTAAAATACAACATTTTACACTATTCATTAAAAAAATGAACTTTATCAGAAAGGTACCAAAAATTTACACAAAGTAAATTTTGATGTCCCGATTCTAAAGAAGAGTTATATTTGGTCCAATAGAATTTATAAGATCGATCAAAACTATATTTAATGACGGTTCTCCGTCAAAAGGTGATAAGTGGACCTTTCGTGAAAATTAGGGTATAAATGCCTAAAATTGAATTATTTCCGTATTTTAAGCCTTTATCTTTTATTGGATAAATGTAAAAGCATTTAAAAACATATATAATAATATTTTAGTTATTTATATCCATTCCCGCCAGTACAACGGCTACTCGTTAACTAACATTTAAAATAATATTATTTTATTACTTGTGTGCAACGTAAGTTTTCAAAGAAACTCATCGTTGTGTACCGAGTAAGCTATCGAACGTAGAAACCCCTTTTAATTAAAATTAATATTTAATTCATAAATATTAATAAATATGAAAATTCTTTATTATTTATTTACCTGGGATGTTACATCCTTCCCCCTTTTGGGAATTGCGTCCTCGTAATTTTATTCACTTATCAAAATAAGTGGGGGTATTTATCCCTCATAGCATTTTCATATTCCCACGTTTCCTCTTCAATCACATGGTTTTTCCACAAAACCATTACCTGATGAATCACCTTATTCTGTAACACCTGATCCCTGTGGTCAAGAATCTGGACTGGTTGTTCTTCATAAGATAGGTTCTCTTCCAACTGAACTACCTCTGGACTCAAAACATGAGATGGATCTGGCATATACTTTCTCAACATTGAAACATGAAAAACATTGTGTACCTGAGATAAACTCGGAGGTAAAGCCACCCGATATGCAACTGATCCAACTCTCTCCAGAATTTCATATGGTCCAATAAACCTTGGACTCATCTTTCCTTTCTTACCAAATCTCATCACACTTTTCCAGGGAGAAACCTTTAGAAAAACATGATCACCTACCTTGAAAGATAGATCCTTCCTCCGGTTATCTGCATAACTCTTCTGCCTGCTCTGAGCTGTTCTCATGTGATTCTGAATCAACTGAACTTTTTCTGCCATCTCTTCTACCAATTCTGGTCCCATCAGCTTCCTTTCACCCACTTCATTCCAAAATGCTGGATTTCGACACCGCTTCCCATATAATGCCTCAAATGGTGCCATCTGTATACTGGAATGAAAACGGGTTTTATAAGAAAACTCAACCAAAGAAAGTTGTTGGTCCCAACTTCCCTGATAATCCATAGAACAAGCTCGTAGCATATCCTCTAATGTCTGGATTGTTCATTCTGACTACCCATCTGATTGAGGATGAAAAGCTGTACTAAAATTTAATTCCGTACCCAACGACTTCTGAAGGCCTTTCCAAAAGTTAGATGTGAACCTGGGATCACAATCAGATACAATGGAGAGAGGAACTCCATGTAACCTGACTATCTATTTAAGATACAAACTGGAAAGCTGATCTAGAGAGAAAGTATCTCGTATAGAAAGGAAATGAGCAGATTTGGTCAAGAAATCAATAATAACCCAGATTGCATTATTACCTCGAGATGTCCTCGGTAATCCCACAACAAAGTCTATGGATATGTTTTCCCATTTCCACTCTGGCACTGGTAAATGCTGAAGCATCCCTTTCGGTAACTACCGCTCTACTTTAACCTGTTGACATGTCAAACACTTCACAGTAAAATCAGCAATATCTCTTTTCATTCCATCCCACCAGTAATACTCCTGCAGATCTCTATACATCTTAGTACTGCCAGGATGAACTGAAAACAGGGAACTATGAGCCTCACATAACAACTCATTCTTCAACTGTGAATCACAAGGCACACATAACCTCTTCCCAAACCTCAAAACACAAACACAAACTTATCCAAAAACTCATGGAAAATTTTATTCATAAGGTCCATGAATACAGCAGGTGCATTGGTTAACCCAAAAGGCATAACTACAAATTCATAATGGCCATATCTAGTACGGAACGCAGTCTTTGGAATGTCTGCTTATTTTAATTTCAACTGATGGTACCCCGACCTCAAGTCAATCTTCGAAAAATACTGAGCTCCCTGGAGCTGATACCACTTCATTCGATGGCCCAACATCTGATGAAGTTGTTGCAAAGGATTTCACCACCCCTTTCTGCTTGTAGTCTGGCTGCATTCCCCCAATTGAGTTCTTCGTTGGACACTCATTTGCATAATGACCCATTTCATTACACTTAAAACATCTTACCGTTGGCTTTTCATTTCCTGCTTGATCATCTTCCTTACAGTTACGAGCAATATGACCAGACTTACCACACCGAAAGCACTTACCAGACTTGGATAAACATTCTCCAGGATGCATTTTACCACACTTCTCACAGGATGGATATTTGGTTTTCTTACCTCCTTGCTTCTTTGATGAATTCTTCCCGTTTGCCTGCCAACTAGACCTCTTATTCTGTTGTTTGTCATAGAACACCTGATCATCGGCAAACTCTATTTCCACCTTCTCCGCACATCGAACAAGTTTTTCATGACTTTTTAACTCACGAGAAGCTAAAGCCCTTCGATAATTTGGCTTTAACCCTGAGTAAAAACGGTTTATTTTACTATCAAGATCTCGTATAAAGTTTGGAGCATACCTTGCCAATCGAGTGAACTTTTCTTCATAAGAAGCCACTGAATCATCCTCCTGCCTCAATTCTAGGAACTGTTTTTCCATCCTAAGACGAACCACCTTAGGAAAATATTTCTGAAGAAACATACCATTTAATTCGTCCCAGTGAAGATCCTCAATCTCATCACTATCCCTTATATTTTTCACCATCGACCACCACTGATCAGCTTCACCTTAAAAACGGTAAACTGCAAGACTAACCTTTTGATGTTCTGAACACCCCATGACATCAAAAATCTTCTCCAGTGATTTAATCCACCCTTCAGCTTGCACAGGGTCAGATGATCCTCTAAATGATGGGGGATGTTGCCTCATGAAATGTTCCACCATTGACATGTTCCTCTGCGGTTGATCTGGCTGATCTCATGCATGGATACCACCACCATTTATAGCCCGAGTCAACTGTGCCATCACTGCAACAAACTGTTCAGTTCCGATTCCGACCATCTCAGGTTGCTGATTTGGAAGGTTATCTTCCTCCTGATGTCTTCCCAACATAGCTGCTTTGTTTCCTCTACGGAAAACCATTCTGAACACAGAAATATCTTAGGCGAAGCAACATGGTAATATGTAAATGCTATATCATTTCAATCATATCATAAATTAACTTATAATTTAACAATTTTCTAACTCCTAAAGTTGTCTAAACCGACCTTTGATACCAACTATAAGGCCCCGGCCTTAAACCTTACTTAATATTGAATTAAATGAGTAATTCACATTGAGGATATTTTCATGTTTAGAGTTTTAGAGAATTAGGACATAACTATTACATCTCAAAAGATTACAAAGTAGTCGCTTCTACTAAATTTCCATAAAATAAAAAACTCTTTAAAAGAAACATGTATAGTTCCATGTTTTAGGTAGCATGACTTTCCCTTGATCCCATCCTTGACCCTATTCCACGCTAAGTCCTGTGAAAAATATTTCAAAAACTTGGGATGAGCATAAGAAGCTCAGTAAGGGATACCCAAATAATGAAAACTGTTAGTTTTTCAAAACAACAAGTAAACCATGAATACTTTATCAATGTAATACTTTTCACCTACATGAAGTAGTAAAAACTCTTCACTGAATAAAGTATCATTACTTACCTTTTTGTAACCAAAGGATTACCATAAAAATCTATAAAAAGAACACATAACATATATAAAGGTAACTTGGGACATAAACATACTTAAGTGGAATAACCATACGGTCGACTCCCACACATATCACTTAATGGAATAGCCATACGGCCAATTTCCATACATACTTAATGGAATAGCCATATGGCCGACTTCCATACCCAATGCATTGGAGGTTATAACGTAACCACCCGTCCTGGTATTCACGGCACCACCCGTCATATGGTTTATAACGTAACCACCCGTTAAAATGTCCAAGTACCAATATAAAATCATAAAACATAAAACCAATATAAAGGAATGATAACATTTCCACATTTCAATCACAATATATCATAAATATATTGACATAATAGAATCCTTTTCAAAACCATTTTCAATACCAAAATACATAAAAGAGTATATGGTATTTATTTTATTCTAAAAACATTACGGCTTGTTGAGAAAGCCAAAGACCAAATAATACTCGCGGCGGCGGAAAAGGTCGTTGTCGCCGCGTACGTTAAAAGAAACATTCCTTTTTATCGTTTTGTAAAATGCTTCGTAGAAAAAGATTCCTTTTGTATAAAAGTAAAATTAAAAGGGGTTTATACACCGTATAAAAGAAAGTTGTGTATAAAATGAAATATGCCTCAATGAAAGGAGATTGAGACGAAGTCCCTTACCTCGGGTCCGACTTGACTCGATCGTTCTTTAACGTCCTTTAAAAGTGTAACTCCTTTTGATTTGAGCCTAAAGGCTTCCTTTGAAAGGATTCTGCCCAAAGGGAATCCTCTAGGATGAGGAGAGGGATGTGGAGAGAGTAAATGGGCAGGGGTTGGCCGAGCCAAAGGCTTGAGGAGTGTGTGTAAGGTGGTAGAGGTGGGGGCCTTTTATAAGAGGAGAGGAGGGACACTTTTGGAAAGTAAAGAAATATTACTTTATTTGAAAATGTGTTTCGGTTTTAAAAGGTCCCAAATTGATATAATTCGTGGATAAGGTGATAAGGGTTCTAAATCCACTCATCCAATTGGTTTTGGACATGTGTAGTTCATATAGTTTACATTATCTTTCCTTTTTATTTAAATCGTCAAATAATGATGTCATCGCTGCATCATTATTATGTCATAAATAATTTAATTTATTTAATGTCTAAAAATTATAAAAAAAATAATATGATTTAGGAAATCTGTTTAGCTTTCCAATGACTCTTTATAATAAAAAATCTGATCTTTATAACCCCATGTAAAAATTGTTTTCGTAAAACATATTATGTTTGTGTCATTTTTACTTTAACATTTAATAAAAAGTTATTTATGTCATTTCCCAACCAAAGTATCTCCATGGGGTCCCCAAGTTTACCCATAGCTTGTCTTGGTCGGCCATGACACAACCAATGAGGGTAGGACATGTGTCAAGCTCATCTTATTTTATTAAAGCATTATTTTTACCTTAAACTACACTAATTACCACTAATCACGATTAAAAACTTAATAAGTTACTATTCACCAAAAAATTATTATAATCTCATTGAACCAAATTTTACTTCTTAATGACAACCATGTATGTCGGATTTTTGAAATTCAAAACACAATGATGGCAAAATTTCATTTAAACGGAAAATCAGTCTTTATAAGTACCACTTAGTGGTTTCACTATTCATCAAAAATTGAAGTTTTTCAGAAAATTACCAAAAATTCACCCTAAGCTATATTTGATATTACGAATTCAAAAATGAAGTCTATTTTACAAAATTAAAAACATATAAGTCACATTAATTAATTTAATAATTAATTCCCGCTGTTAGAGCAAATAGCGTGTTTTTATGAAACAATAAGTATCAAAAGATTGACACTAGTTTAAGTCCGATTTCAAAGTGAAATTAATTCCAACGACCACTATTGGATTTAATGGTAAAAATATTTTCTAATTTCACTTTAAAACCAATTCAAAAGATAACCTAATCATATAAATAAATTAGATTAAAAATAGGTTTTGAATTAAAATACAACATTTTACACTATTCATTAAAAAAATGAACTTTATCAGAAAAGTACCAAAAATTTACACAAAGTAAATTTTGATGTCCCGATTCTAAAGAAGAGTTATATTTGGTCCAATAGAATTTATAAGATTGATCAAAACTATATTTAATGACGGTTCTCCATCAAAAGGTGATAAGTGGACCTTTCGTGAAAATTAGGGTATAAATGCCTAAAATAGAATTCTTTCCGTATTTTAAGCCTTTATCTTTTATTGGATAAATGTAAAAACATTTAAAAACATATATAATCATATTTTAGTTATTTCTATCCATTCCTGCCAGTACAACGACTACTCGTTAACTAACATTTAAAATAATATTATTTTATTACTTGTGTGCAACGCAAGTTTTCAAAGAAACTCATCGTTGCGTACCGAGTACGCTATCGAACGTAGAAACCCCTTTTAATTAAAATTAATATTTAATTCATAAATATTAATAAATATGGAAATTCTTTATTCTTTATTTACCTGGGATGTTACAAAAATTCAGTGGGTGCAATTCATAATTTTATTTTTTAATATTTTTATCGATCCTTATATAGGATATTTATGGTATGAGTTATTCTTTATGTATCACATGTTTGGAAGTTAGTTATTCCAATAGAACCCTTAGGTGGGCCCTTTTTAGCTAGAATTTCAACTAAAGATAACCCTATTTTACTCACCCCTTTTAATGAAAAGAGATCATATTTTTCAGTTATGGGGTTTTATATTCATACTTTAGTCATGTTTTAAATATCAAAATTTATTACATCATAGAGACATGAAAGTTTCTTGATGAGAAATGGTCATCAAAGTTTTTAATAAGAGTTCACTCTAGGTGGATGTGGATGGGTGAAAAGATTATTTTAAACAGAGTCCTATGGTTGTCCCTTAAATAGAGACTGATATATAAAATTTATTTAATTCTATAGAGGGCATTCAATTATTTCTACGTGATGTTCTGAATTGAATCATTCCCTGTGTTGGTTAGTGGTGGATCCTGTGAAGAGTTCAAGGAATTTCTCTAGTCTTACCATGAGAATGGAAATTATGCAGTAAAATATCATAGTATAGGATTGAAATTCACGAGGAATAATTGGTAGCCATGAATCTAATTTAAGGTAATTTTATGAAATCTGAGTGTTATATTAGTGATTTCGTGGTTAAAACTTCTGGTGGAGGGATAAGTGTCTGGTCGATGAAGTGGAACATGGGTATCCAACATTGGAGAATTGATTCTATAACACCCCGACCCCAGCTACCTAGAGTCGGTGCATTACTTCGTAACATTGGCATTATCACAAAAGATCAAGTCTCGAAAGACCGATTAGTTTAGTATCCTTGGAAACACTAGATACATTCGTAAACATTACATTACATCATAAAGTGAAAAACTACAATAACAAAGTCTCCATATTCCACACTCATATCCTCTTCTGACTATCCCTGCAGGTCATTCCTAAAATACTTCTTCACATCCTGGAAAATATTAAAACATTGAAAGGGGTGAGCTCAGATGCTCAGTAAGGATAACAATATTGCAGAAGCTTTCATAAATAGACATAAACATTTAAGGCAATGTATAACTAAAACGAAAGCCTTTTAAACTTGAACATCAACATAATATGGAAAAAGTAAAATGAGATAATGCCATTTACTTCTTCACATGGATATTCTACTGGTCGAATAATCACATGAAATATCATTAACCACTTTCATAATGATGGAATGCATAATGCCAGACTATCATAACCACGTAGCCAAGGCCTCGTGCCAAGACCACAAATAAGATTTTGTCGAGGCCTCGTGCCAAGACACTAGTTTGTCTCATGAGACATGCCGATGCATCTAGGAGCTATAGCGGGCTCCACCCGTCACTTACTAAGTCAAATTCATTCCTCATATGAATGGATTTAAACATATCATAAACCATAACATAATCGTATCACATAAAACATGCATAAAGGAAACATAACATTTCCACATTTCAATCACAAGATTTCAATACAAAACATTGATATAATAAAAACGTTTTCAAAACCATTTTCAATACTAAAATAAAATAAAGGTAAAACATGGTATTTATTTTTCTTTAAAGAAAAGTATGGCTTGTAAAGGAAGCCAAAACTCAAATAATGGTCATGGCGGTGGAGAAGTCACTGTCGCCGCATATGTACTGAAAGAAAAACATTCCCTTTTTTTCATTTAGTAAAATGATTCGTATAAAAAAGATTCCTTTTGAATAAACGTGAATGTCAAAGGGGTTTATACACCGTATAAAAGAAAATTGTGTATAAAACCAAATATGCCTCAATGAAAGGAGATTGAGACGAAGTCCTTAAAAAGATCATTTTTAAAATAAAATAGATCTATTATGTGTATTCAATGTAGGTACACATAAAGAATGTAAAAATACAAAATAATACATAATAATATCATGACATAATTTGAAAGTAGGAGATTAACCCAAAGAATAAAAATTGGGTTAAGAAGTTCCCTTACCTCGTGTCTGACTTGACTCAACCGTTCTTTAACCTCCTGAATAATAAACTAGAGTCAATATATACCTTATTAAGAACCATTTTAAATTTCATTATCCTTTTTATATCACTTATTACAATGATATGAACATTATGTAATTATTTAAGTTAATAACGGTCGTTTTGTCGATCTTTGGTACTTGAGTCAACAATAAACTTCTTATAATTACATGTTGTTTATGAGGTAGAATATCCATTATCTCCAGAATTATATTCATGATTTAGATGTCATATATATCATATATATCCATTATATACATTCATTTATAATATTACGTAACATTTAGAGGTAAGAAATGAAATGCACCGTTCATGGAGACGGTAAGCCGTACGTACGCATGAACGCTACTTTCATTTCTATTTCGTATTTAATGGAATGAAATCATAATGATATAAATGTATAATATAATTCTATTATAATATAGTGTATAATACCATTTACTCCAAACTTTATACATCCCACATATGGCATTAACGATTCAAATCACTTTGAGGGGGCGGTAGTCCGCACTTCCTAAAATGAAATTATCGCGTTTAACTATAATGGAAATCATAAAGTATGCCATAAATGAGAAATACAAAAGCATAAGTAAAACATAAACATATTATATATCATATATAAATATAGTTAAATCTTAATTTCCACCTTTTAAGGTGTTATATGAGTGTTGAACAATCATCGTTTCGTGAGGCAGAAATTCGCCATCCAGAGAAACCGTATGTTCTTTAACCATTAGATGTAGGTGTGTGTAAGTTTAGCTCGAATACTTATTATACCAACATACTAGTATATTTAGGATACTGGTGTTGTTACAAAAGAAATGAATAAAAAGAGTTTAGTGGGTTGGAGAAGCTAAATAAAACAAAACAACATTAGAGAAGACATTACCTCAAAATTGGGTAACTCTTTTTGATTTAAGCCAAAGGATTCCTTGGGAGGAGTTCTGCCCAAAGTGAGGCTTCTAGGAGTAAGAGGGGGAAGTTGGGAGAGTATTTGGATAGAGTTTGGCCGAGCCAAATGGCTTGAAGTTGTGAATGAGATGGTAGAGGTGGGGGCCTTTTATAAGAGGAGAGGAGGGCCACTCTTGGAAAGTAAGGAAATTTTTTATTATTATACAATGCTTTTCGGATTATAAAGGTCCCACACTTATATAATTAGTGGATAAGGTGATAAGGGTTCTAAATATACCCATCCAATAGTCTTTGGACAAGTGTAATCCTTGGATTGTACATTATCTTTTCATTTTATTAAAATCATTAAATAATGAGGTCATCGCTGCATCATAATGATGTCATAAATAATTTACTTTATTTAATGTCTAAAAATTATAAAAAAACTACTATGATGTAGGAAATATTTTTAGCTTTCCAATTACTATTTATAGTCAAAAATATGACTTGTATAACCCCATTTAAAAATTGTTTTAGTAAAACATTTCATGTTTGTGTCATTTTTTACTTTAACATTAAATAAAATGTATTTATGTCATTTTCTAACTAAAGTGGCTCCATGGGGTCCCAAAGTTGACCCATGGATTGTCTTGGTCGGACATGGAACATCCAATGAGGGTAGGACATGTGTCAAGCTCATCTAATATTATTAAAATATTATTTTTACCTTAAACTACACTAATTACCTCTAATCGCGATTAAGAACTTAAAAAGTTACTATTCACAAAAAATTATTTTAATCTCATTGAACCACATTTTACTTATTAATGACAAACATGTATGTCAGATTTTTGAAAATCAAATCACAGAAGTGGTAATATTTCATTTAAACGAAAAATTTGTTATTTAACTACCACTTAGTGGTTTCACTATTCATCAAAAATTGATGTTTTTCAGAACAATGCCAAAATTTCACCCTAAGATATAATTGATATTCCAAATTCAAAAGTGATGTCTATTTTACAAAATTACAAACATATAAGTTGCATTAATTAATTTTATAATTAATTCCCACTTTCACAACAAATAGCGTGTTTTTAAGAAACAATTTATATCAAAAGATTGACAATTGTTTTTGTCCAATTTCAAAGTGAAATTAATTATAATGAACACCATTGGATAAAATGGTAAAAATATATTATAATTATAATTTAAAACCACTCAATAGTATAACTTATCACTATAAATTATTTTGATTAAAAAAGTTGTTTTAAGTATTTCCCACTATTCATAAAAAATTGGAAGTTCTCAGAAAATTACAAAAAATTCAACTTAGGATAATTTCGATATTACGAATACAAAAATGAAGTCCATTTTGAAATATAAAATTTCTATAAATTTAAAAAGTGGTTATTACTATTCATAACGGCTACTTTGATTAGTTGCGGTGTGTTAGAACTCGAAGTTGCGTACAATGCAAGCTATTGCATTATTGAATGAGAAGCGTATCATGGAATCTAGGGGTGTTACAGATTCTTAAATGTGAATGGGGAAAAATTATTACCTCTATTCAATTATGGTAGACTCACACTCTTGTATTGTTTGATAGAGTCCCATAGTGGTGATTTTGACTTAGTGGTATTGTCCGATCAAATGTTCTCAGGTTTTAGACTTGAAGGGTTTTCTTGAAGGTGGGAAGAATTTAAACCACTCTTCTAGGAGGATATAGGTCTTATATTAGTGTTCATAATAAAAATAAAGAGGTACATACCAAGTGGAGACCACCATATTGAATCATGACCCTCAGTGTGGTATACCAAGTGTCTCTTTATAGGTGTACGCATTGCATGGAAAATCATTCTTTGTCATGAAAGAGATTATTTTCTTGAGATATTGTGGATCTAGATCACATATGTAGGTGTTTTCTTGGGGTCTAAAGATGACAAATCAATGTCATTTGAATGGTTAGGACTATTCACTTTGAATTATGGTAGATTGGGCCTCCCAATGTATGTTGTGTGTTGTTGAGAAATTTTAAAAGGTTTTTATTGTACCCAATGTGTTTATTAGTAGATTTTATAAAATAGAGATGACAAAAAACTATTATATCATTGATAGTGGGTGTGTTTCTGTAGAAAACTGGAGTTCAGATGGAGGATTATTGTGAATGTTTATAATGAAGTTGGAAAGTAATTCCCATGTTTCTCTTGTTCCACGAATTAACAAACTTGATACTGGTGCCTTGTTGGTAGGAAAGGGTATAGAAGCTAATTTGTTTCCAAAAGGGAATTCATCCTAGCGACTCTTCTATTTTCAGTGAATAATATAGTAAATTTCTCAGTGTATAATTGTGGAATGGATGGATTGTTCTCATGCACAACTACATAGATTTCTCTTTAAATGTTTGGGGTAGAGTGCCTCCACCAAGGGTAACCTTGGTAGTGAACCATTCTGATGTGAGTGTTAGTGGTATGTGGTTCGATTTCATCCCATGTCATAGAATGAGCTTCATATTAGAATTTTTTTGGTGTATATCCTTAAAAATACTTGTATTGACTGATTTTGTGTTCTATTAAGATCTTTCTTTAGGATAATATGGATCTAATGACTTTTGTGATTAAGGAAGATGTTTCTATTTTTAGACGGTGTTATAATAAGTTTTTAGGATCTTAGACCTCAAGATACATAGTACATGAAAAGTGGGTTGTTATTCTATAGGATTTTAACATGATTTTCCTTACTGAAGCTCCCAATATTTCCTTTTATTATATTAAAAGGGTTAAAGGTGGGGGAGGAATTAGTGACCTAAAATTTTATCGATTGATACATTTATCAGTATCAAGTTTCAAATACCTAAAACTTCACCAAGGGTAAAAATAGTAAATTTACCATAGTAGATGAACATGAAATTTTTTTGATGCTTATAATGATTTTGGGGTATGGTTTCTACCCCCAAGATGAGTTTAAGTGATGTTTATATCATTATATAGCCTCTAAAATAATATATTAATAAAAAAATATTATTTTAAGCTTATATGTGTGCCTTTAAAGAAATAATAAATTTCTTCTTAAATAGAACATCAAACATGAATTATAAATCCAAGGTTTCATCCTAAATGTTAGTTTTTACCATAGGGGTGATATAAATTCTATTAAAATTAGGGTCCCCAGGGTTTTGGCCATTATTGATAGCTGAGTTATATTATAAAGGGGAAATTTATATAAATATTATTATCACATTAATTAGTGATTAAGTGTCTAATACTAATCATAATACCTATATAATCTTATTTATCTCAAATAATAGGATTTTCTACATAAACCCTAGGAATTGAGATGACAAATAAATGAAATTTTTGGGAGGAAAAACTACTCAAGATTGATGATGACAATGAATACAAATACAACCTTTATCAACAAGCGATCCATTTTAAAGGTAGGTATTAGTGATTTATTATGATATGGTATTCATTTACTATCCATATGAAATTTTTATAAAAATTTTGTTTTCCCCTATTCTTCATGGAACTTCTATGTTTGAATTATTTATATAAAGATTTGATTTTACCCATTCTTGAATCCCTAAATATAATGCCTTGAAATCTATTTTTGGATATATAGGTTTTATCCCAAACATTGATTTTGATGATTAATTAATTGATGAATATTTAATAATTATGGGGGTGGGGGTATTATCACCAGCCTCTCATCTCTATTCTATCTCTTCCCTCTAAATATCCTCTCTTTTCTACCCTCTCGCATATGGATGAAAACCACTAGCCCTAGACTTATTCTATGTCAATAATGGGTGGTGAAATGGATTGAGGAGGTGGGTTGTAGTGCGTCTTAATGGGGATGGTACAATAATAGTGAAATTGGGGCCAATATATATCATGGCTGGAATTGAATAAGAGTAGGTCCTCAACTTTCACGACCGATGTTGGTGAAAGAGGGGCCAATCATTGTTATGGCCAATGCATCAAAAGGTGGAGATGGTCCACTAGATCCACCATATTGTGTGGAATTGGTACTCAATCAAGAACTATGGAATATTTTACATTGGTTGGTTTGTTCCCAACCACATGACTGACCCATCTTGTCCCTCGAGACATGAAGTTCACCTAGGTCGGTTGCCTTGGTCGACATTCGGGTGGGGTGGTGGGTCGGGTCTGGATGACCTGACCCACCCCACACCATAGTCTATAGGGATATAACATGATTATTCTCATGGGTCAAACATGAGATAAACAAATGCACCCAACCCATGGTTTTCCATGTAGCATGCCTTGGGGGATACCACATGGCCCGAGATTCACATTCATGGCATATTTTCATGTATTCTTCACCACTTATTTATTTTAGGAAAATAAAAATCCCATCCCACGAAAACCCATATAATCCTAGAAACAAATTAATCCTGTTATTTAAAATAATTTATTTTATGGAATAATAATAATTATAGTCTTATAAGTAATTTTACAAATATTTTTAGTCGAAAATGGAATAGTTTTATTTCACTAAATTGTTATTCCATGAACTAAATGTTTTTATTTAAAAGATAAATTTATAAATTTTATAAATTTATTTTCATAAAAAAAAATAATTTTTTATATCATCATATCAAAATTTTCCTTAGGTTAATTTTTGGGATTTTCTAAAAAGACTAACTTTTGATTAAATTGTGAAAAAATGACGTTTTTTGTAAAACAATCATAATTTTATTTAAATAAAGTAATATAAAAGTACTATTATATTTAATATTTGTTTTGAAAGAAAAATAACATATTCTTGATTAAAAATAATCTAAAAAAATATATATTAATCAATATTATATTTTATTTTTTTTAAGTTCATTTATATGATTTAAAACACAATTTTCTATAAAATCGTTTTTATTGGGTTTTGCACACTTATAATAAATGTAAATTTTGACACTTTTAAAAATTTAATCCTAAAAAATGGATTCCATTTTTGAAATTATGAGGTTAAGATTTATTTGTTAGGACAATTTCATTTTTCTCTTTATTATGAATTATAACAATGCTAAAATGTGTCATCTTCATAAAAGAGTAAAACAGACCAATTATGTTAAAAAGTAAGAGAAACGGTCACAAAATATTATCTTAATTATTATTTTATAATACTATTTAAAAACTTATCCAATTATCTTGTAATATTAATTTTTTAAGTTCCAATTTACCATGATAGTGACTTAATATTATTTTAAAACTTTGAATAAATACAAGCATGCCACTCCCCTCACTTATAAAATGGAACCTCCTATAGTCCCTTACCAACAAATTTTCAGTACTATATTTTATAAAATACCTACCCAAATATCTCCCAAAAATACCTCCCCATTCCCTAGAGGTATTTATCTCACCAAAATACAAAACTTATAAGGCTTAAGGTGTATGCCATTAGTGGTTTCTCAAAGAAGAGGTATAACTCTTAACCTAGTGTTTCATGTTTATTTCTTATTATAAATCCTTAATAAGTTCTTTAACCATGATGAAATAATAACATAAGTATCATAAATATACTTAAATATTATTATGATAATTTAATAACCATTTTTAATCTTATTTTCCATCCCATGGAAAGTGAAAACATCGTTGATACATACATATAGACTACCACCTCCATAAAGTGATGCATTTTGTTTTTCATCAAAAAATTATATGGATGGTTAAAATGATGGATAAAATGATTAAATATAATATCTATGAACTAATTATTATTATATAAATATAACATATTACTTACTTTCTTACATTTTTTATTCATTGTAAATTGATAATGTAGCTCATGTGTATGTGTGGAATACCACCTCCACGGAGTGATGTGATTCATTTTCATTTACACTTTATAGGAACTGTCATAAGGATGGAAATAATGGATAAATATTAATTTTATAATATATTTATGATTATGGAAAAGATAAATATTATCTACTTTATTTATTTTCCACCCACAAGAATAAAAATGAAAATGTTATTCACATTTATGTACGGACTACCGTCTCTATAAAATGATGTGGTTCATTCTTCATGAATGCCTTACATGATTGGTTTTGAAGGTATATCTAATGTATAAATATGATAATTATAACATCTTTAATATTCTAGAGTTAATGGAACCATAACCACTTTTACCATAGTCTACACATCAATGTTGTTTTAAGTTTATAAAATGAAAGTCCTCAACACATTCGATGTGAACTTAAAAATTTTAGAAACTAAATAAATAATAGTAATAAGTGAAATAAAATAAAAAATAATAATAATTAAATGAACCTAAATTTTTTTATTGAGAAATTATAGAACTAATAAATTTTTATTATTCATGAGTTAGAGAGCGTATTAATCAATACGACACCTAAAGTAAGGAATTTTACTTTAAAATTCTATTTTAAATGTTATAAACTCTTTCTCCTCCACATACACATTATTCTAAATATTTAAATAATGTTATTATTTATGACTGAAATGTTTATACAGGTAATTTTAACTATATTTTACTTTATTTACAAATTTTTAAAATGGAATATTTTCAATGTTTTCTAATGGGTTATTTTTTACTTTTTAAAAAAGTGAAAGAATTATATTTTTTTAATATATGTGGCTTGACCAGCTTTTCACACTAATATATCCAATATTCATTATCAATATTTATCTATAGGTTAACATAGTTTTAAAAGTATATAATATTCCCGTTGTTTAACTCTTTTTTAGTTTTTATAGTTTTCAAATAAAAATGGTATTTCTCTTTATGATTATGTGAAAATGGAAAGTGTTTTTCTTATGGATTTAAATGGGTTTTAAAGGGTCTTATGATGAAAAAAATGAAATACTAAAAATTATCTTTTAATTATATGATACTTGAGAATTATAGATTATCAAGAGTGATATTAATATATAACATGACAATAGATGGGCATGATATAGCTCTTCAATGCATTGGGTAATGAATAGTTATCGAATGAAAGAAATGAGGGAGATAACCGGGTTGTTTAATCCTACAGAGTTAACTGGGATTTAGTAATTATAACATGAGATAAATATTAGTGAACATGTGTTATAAATATGATTATCCAAGATGCCTATATTATTCTAAAAAAAGAGTTTTTATGGAAATCTTTAGATTTCATGAGGTAATTAAATTTTAAATTTGAGGAGTTTCATTTTTAAAGGAACATTTTCAAGAGTTCCCACATGACTTAGGAGGAAATAATCACTTTTCTTATACTTTTTAATGGGTTTTAGAGGTTTTATTTGAATAAATATTGATTTTCAATTTATATTTTTTTTATTTATATGTTCAACGGTTTATTATAAAATAGGTAAATTTCCTCACGGGTTTTCATATTTTCACTAGTGTAATGGGATTCCTTTATTATTATATCCCTTACTGAAATTTATTTTTCCCGTCTCAAATTTTCAAATGTTTTTCAAATTATATAAGGGTGAGTGTAAATGTTAGAAACTATAAAATTTTCACTATGATGCATTATTATAAATGATGAAAATGTGTCTTAAATAAAATAGGGGTGTGAAATTAAAGTTTTGTTTTTTTAGAAAAAATGAACATTGTGTAAAAGGGTCCAATTTTTATGTAATTTTATATCTAATTATATAAAACTATAAAACAAAAAGATATTGGTAATGTAATAAATTATAAACCTTATTGTAAATATTGTGATTATGGGTTGTTTAAGTTATATGGTGTTATAGTTGGTATCTGATACTGACATTTCATGCATGCTTATTAATATTAAAATACATTTGTTTTTGATCATTAAATTGTTAATTCATGACTGAATGTATAATTTTTTGTTCTTATTTGGTAGGATAAAAATTAATAGTGTAAAACATGAAAAAAAATCAAAACTAAAATGAATTCATTATAAAAATGGTGATCACAAAATATAACAAATGATGGATCAGTCTGGAGGCTCATACATGAAGAAACATACTAAAATGAAGGTTCAATAGCTAAGAAAATTAAATTTATATCATGAATAAAATTCAGTACATGAAAAAAACATAGAACATGAATAATACCCCATGAAAAACTCACTCAAAGGATATCTCTAGTATTTCACATCATTACACTATAAGTCACACTGTGAATGTTTCTAGATATGCCCTGTTTCGAGTATGGGATACATATTTTTTCAATTTTATGACCCATATTTCTAGTAAACACTGGGATTTTCCTAGTAATATATTAATGAACATATTTATAGATAATGAAATAAAAAATGATCATCCCTAATTCTTATAATTTTAAGGAGAAGGTTCCACTTCAAGCATTCATTCATCGAAAGAAGATCTTGGCCAATGAGAGGAGCTTCCCTTGGGATAAGAACATGCAGAAAATATGAGTTGGATATGAATTTTATTTTATTACCCTATCATGGCTAGCATGAGGGGGTAGAAATATTTCCATAGTGTGTGTCATTAAATGGGATCCGATGTATTATGGTAAATTTTTTTAATTGTAATTAATATTTGTTTAATAACACCCTGAGTTTTTATGGAAATTAATTTTTCAAATGAATTAATTTGAATTGATTTATTTAATTTCACTTTGTCAAAAATTTATTTCAAATGTCACCGACTTGTCTTTTTCTATACAAAACACCGACTTGGTGTATGTTACACACAATATTGAGTTTCTAAAAAACACTATTTTATTATTATAATTATTTAAACAAGATAGTTATAAACTACCCATTAAACTTAGTAATATGAATAGTAATAAATACCTTTAAAATAATTTTTATAATGGTTTTATATAAATATAACATATTTATAATGAATAATATAATTTTTGGTAAAGTCCTTATATGTCTAAATATACTCTTTTCTCAAATAAACTAACCTTCATGCCCTTCTATGAGAATAATGAAATTAATTTATAAAACATTTATAAATACAATTTTATTAAAAAATATAATTTTTGAATTTATAATTTCAAAATTATCTTAGGGTGAATTTTTGGAATTTTGCTAAGAAACTTTATTTTTGGATGAATAATGAAAAATGATGAATTTTAATTCAAAACTGTTTTTTCATATAATTTATTTATAAGGTTAAATTATATTTTTAGATTTCTTTAAAGATTAACTAGATTAAATTTTTAATAATTAATACAATATAGCTCACTAGAATGAATTTCACATTGAAATTGGATATAAAAACTTAACAAACTGTTGATCAATTTTACTTTAAAAACCAGCAGTGTCGTCCCATCAGTAGGATTAAGTTTAAATTAATTTTAACCACTTATGTGATTGGAATTTGGAAAAAATGGATTCCATATTTTGAATCAAAATAATTTATAATTTATAATAAGTTCAAATTAGTTTTTTATTAAAAATATTAATGAAAGTGATTAAAATTAATTATAATGACTAAGAGAAAAATTAGTTTAACAAAGTAATAAACCTTAAAATTAAGACCTAAAATGACTTATAAAATTGTAAAAAAAAATTTTATGGAAATATTTAAACCTTCTCTTATCTTGTATCTATTTTGGACCATTATTGGATCCACATTACATGGGAAAAACAAGGGTGTAATTTTTTTTCCAAAAATTTACAAGAGCGCCACTCCTCTTCTTCTATAAAAAGGACTACTCTCCTACCACTACCTCACACCTATAAAGTCTCTTTATATAAACAAGATCTACCCAAATAAGAAACTCAAAATCCCTTCTTCAATCCTTTAAGCCTCCCTTTTGGAAGAAAGTAATACAATGAATCCCTTTGGTGAAAACTAAAAGGAGTTACCCAACAAAGAGGTAACATCCTCTATCAAGCTCCTTTATCTCATTTTCATTATCCACCCCTCCACTCTCCTTATTCCCTGATTATAAGAAGAAAAAAATATCCTAAATATACTGATATTTTTTTTATTATAAGGGTTCAACCTACACTTATGCACAATTCCATCTAATGGGTAATAATCATACTATTTTTGTGTATGAAAAACTACCGCCTCACAAAATGATGATTGTTCGTTATTTCATTACTACCTATCGTGGTGAGAATTATAATGGAAAATATATTTATATATAATATATATTATAATTATTATGTCTTTAATATTCTCTAAATCTTTTACAACACATGTCTTTATGCTTTCAATTTTGTGTAAATACGATAATATCGTTTGAGGAAGTGTGGACTACCACCCCCTAAAAGCGACGTGATTTGTTTACATACTACATGAATTATACTAAGGATGGGTTTAGTGAAATTATATAATATATATGATATAATAATGATACTATAATAATGATATATATACACATATATATATATATATAATTATATTTCATTTACTCTCTTTCTTTCAGTACAACAATAAAATGAAAATAACATTCATGCGTACATACAACTTACCGTCTCTATGAACGTTGTATTCCATTTAATACTTCTATATCCTATATATTATGATAATAAAAATATACTAACTATAAATATTATTTATATCATTTTAAAATTCTATAAATCATTATATAAGTATAATGACCAAAGATATAACTAATTAAGACACATGCGAAGAACAAAACAGATATTACCCAAAGTGAAACCATAATATAGAATTGTTAACAAGTGGGTAGTGTAAAGTCAAAATAAAAACATATATGATATTATATATAAGAATTTTATTCTGTAAAATATTTATAAGAATCTTACATTTATTATATAGGAACCTTGTACGGGTACGAAGAGAGTCAAGATACAAGGTAAGAGAATTTCATCTCACTTTTTATTTCCGTGAGATACAAGATTTATTTACCACCCATTCCTTTTTTGTGGTATGTATAATTCCCATGTATGTATTATATTATTATTATAATTATATTTACGATTATTTAAATACATATTTTTTTATATTTATTTCACATGGTTTATGTTTCAAAAGTTACGAGATCAATAATATATTTTTGTCTCAGTTTTCCTTCTTTGAGACAAAAGTTTCGTTATGTACTTACCTTGTTTTTTGATGTGTATTTGACATTTTATATAATGAATATAATGATTTTGATGATATTTTAAGATTAATTTAATTTAGTTTTCTTACATGTATAGTATAATCCTAAGTTACCAAGTGGTAATATTTTATTGAAACAATCTCATCACTTTTGGAGATTGTTAATGATTATGCATCCTTTGATGAATTATTATGGTCCATATATTAATAAATCTCATGAATTTTATTCAACTATTTTTGTTTAAGATATATACATGTATTAGTACCATTTACACTCTTTTATACTTAATATAATTAAGAATGTTTTTTTAAAAAATATGACTATATTTCTCTCTTTGGTGGGAAATCTATTTTATTTCCAAAAACATGTTTTAAAAAATGTTTTCAAGTGATAAATGAAAGTAACTTTTAATAAAAAAGGATTTAAATAATATTTTATGTCTTTAAAATTATCCTTTATATGTTTTGAAATCTATTTTAAAAGAAAAATATTTTTAAAAAAGTCTTATGTTTTAAAAATTGTTTTTAATGAAAAAAATATTTTCATCGAGAAATGTTTTTAAAAGACCTTTAAAAATTATTTACTATATAAGATGACATCCATGGGTCTTAATCACGCCTTTATAGAGAAATTATTCAATGTTTCTATTCCTATTATTTCCCTCAATGGTTTATGTTTTGATGACATGATGGTTGTAAAACCCGTTTCTCTTTCACTTGTTATATGCTTTTGAAAACCCTCTTCTTTTCATGGGTTATGATTTTTATGAAATGATTTTGAAAACTATATATTTTTTCATATGTTATGATATGAATACATGTTTATGATACCCATTTCATTTCACGGGTTATTATATGATTCTTAATGATCTTGTGGAACATGTATTTATGATTTCATTATGATATGGATGAGAGCTATATCTTCCTCCAATGCATTGTGTAAAGATTTATATCTCATGAGATAGAAAAGGATTGTATTGGGAGTGTTCTTTGACTAATAATTTATCCATGGGTATGGCATCCCACCTTCTTATTACATAACATTTCATTACATTTTACAAACTGAGGAACTTTAAAGTATATTGTCTTGAAAATTAGGAACATAATACATGAAAACATAAAACATTATTATAATCCACCTTTAAAGATTAATTATAGTTTTATAATAAGTAAAATTACTATATCTCATAACCTGGAGAGATACATTAAAGAAAAGTGTGAGTATAAGGCCTAGTAAGGAAAACAAGTGAAACAATTTATATGTGAACTTGAGTGATATCAATAAGAACATGGGGAATTTAATAAAGGTATGATAAAGGGGAATATCATAGAAATAATAACATTAAATTTTTCTACAAAATTTAATTTAAAAAATCACAATCATATCACCAAGGTCCACCCCCAAGGTGTCATAAAAATTACCAAGGTTATTCACCAAGGTATCATAAAACTTTTTATCTCTAGAGATTAATTTATTTACCCAATTCATTGGAGAGATATCAGGGAGAACCCTTAATATGTATTTATTTTCATGTGATACACATAGATCATAATAAAAAATTTCATAAATAACCCAAAAATAATAAAATAAGTGGGTTTCATTTCAAACTCATGACGTTTTAAAAGTTCTTAAAAACATGATAGTTATGTCATTTATAACTCATAAAAATGAGGGTTTCATGTATTTCAATTCCAGAATAAATTATATCATTTTTATGTCTTTATTAATACCCTTATAAATGAAATAGTTTTGGGTATTCACAAAATTAAAATAAGGGAATTTCTTGAGAAAAAGGTAGAGAGAGATTTTGAGACGAAATTTCTACAGCATAACGACTATATAACATGGTTTTAGAAAACATTAAAAAGATATGGGAAAAGGGTCACCCACTAATAAATAAATCATAATAAATTATATATAAAGAATAAAATATAAATAAGGTAATGGTATGGATATTTTAATTACATACCACATGAAAAGGAAACTTGAAAGAAAAGAGAATATGTAGTTTCTTCTATGAAAATTCGGCAGCCGAACGACGCCACTTAAAAATTCAGAAAATGAATTGATGAAGGAAAAAAGGGAATATAACAATATGAAAATAAAAAGGATAGTAATAGGGATACATAATATGATTCCCTAACATATTAAAATAAAAATTCAAAGACATAACATAAGATAAGTGTTGACTAAAGGGGGGGGGGGTGAAATGTTCCCTAACCTTAAATACAAACATAAAAAACTCGAAGGTTGGTACCTTAGGGGGATTGAGGGAACCTTTGAAGGACTAATTGAGAGGTAAAAATACCATATATTTGTTGAGGAGTAATTTGGATTTAAAGGAATGAATGAATGGGTTGGTATTTATAGCAAAAGTGAGGGAATATTTTATTAATTTCCAAAAGACACCTCATTAGTGGTATTTGAAAAACCATGGGTTTGAACATGGTATTTTCTCATGGTATTGTCCAATTGGGACACCTCATAACATATTTTACTATACACAAGTTTACCAAAATAATTACATAATTAATGATGTCATTAAACATACCGAAACTTGAAATTGTGTGTTTACTATTTACCGAAAAACAAAACATTTTATAAAAATCTCATAAATTCACCCTAACCTAATATCGATGATTTAAATTTAAAAATGAATTCCGTTTTATAAAAATAATTTTCCAATTATGAGATATTTAATTTTTAATTAAAAAAACTATTTACCCAAAAAATACTAATACTTAACTAATAATTTATGAAACTATTGTTTACTTATGATATTATATCACATTACCAATCAAGATGCCTAAATTATATTTATACTTTTTAATTGAGGTTACTATTCCATTGGCCACATTACTATTCACAAGGGTAATATTACTATTCAAAATTTACTATTCACCAAAATTTATGTTGATCTTATTAGAATCTAAATTTCTTACTGATCATAACTGTAGAAGATCATTTTTTGAAAATAATTTCACATAATTAATTATTTAAATTATAAAAATATATTTGAAAATACCTTTTTTCCAATATTCATTAATAATATGGAACTTCTATAAATTCATCATATATTTATTTTGACATTTAAAATTAACAAATTTTACTATAATAAGAAATAACAATTTAATTTATGTAAAGGATTAAATAAAGTTACTAAGGCCTTATTACATATCCCCTTATAACACCTGCACATGACCTAAGAGTAAGGTGTGCAACGGTAATGGAATCTTGGGGAGGCTCGGACAACATTTCCGGAGTGGTGATTTCTATCAACTTGAACTTCTCTTGAAGGTGATTACATTCAATATTAATATATTGAAGCTCATGTTGGTCTTAGTTCCAAGAAAAGCCCAATGATGATACCTCCTTCCCAAGCTCCGATAGATGGGCTTCGTATGACCCGAGTCTACTAGATGAGGCCATTGACTCTTCTTTCTGTATTAATTAACCATGATCATTTGTATATGTAAACAATAATCATTACGTTAAGAGTATAGTTTCCAATGGCCACATTGACCAACAATCATAGAAGAGTCAAACCCCAATGGTCTCATATTAATTATAATAACTTCATTAATAAAAGGATATAGTTTTTTTGATTATAAAATAAAATAATACACAAATCCTGGAAAAAAACATTATTCAAAATTTCAGGTCATTACAATGGGAGTGAACCATGACTACGAATATGGCATGAGGAGTGAAATCATTCTACTAAGATGGCTATGGGAGTGATCCAAGACTACCAAGATGGTTAGGGGAGTGAAACCATACTACCAAGATGTCCTTGGTAGTGATGCCTTGACTACTATTGAAGTCATATTATATGCTTATGTGTTTTCCAAAATTCCATATTTTATTCATATTTTATGCTTTTATTGATTATATTCTATATTTCCTTATGATTCATGTCGTGTGAATTTCCAATATTTATGTCATGATTCATGTGTATGATCTTTGATATTAAGGGTATGATCTTCTATTTTCATGACCCCGTTCTCATACACTTATGCTAATGTTTATGTTAAATATATCCTTTTTTACCCTTAATAAGAATCTAATATCACCCCATTTTATATTTCCTTTACCCTAGGTTATGATGATATGTATTATGTTTGATGTGTCTAAGATGTTTTTAAGTAAAAAATAATCTAGTGGGAGATAATATAGCTCACTCATGTACCAGTGATTATGTTTCCATGTTTCCAAAGGCACTAGAGTATTACTGTTTTTGGGTGTCTGTTTGTATAATGTTTTAAGTACTCTAAAAAAGTAATGTAATGTTAATGTTTGAAAATAGAGGGTCTATATAGATAGTATCTGATCAAATGTTTAGTTAACCTTTGGAAACGAATATGAGAAAAATTAGTGAGAACCCTAAGGACATGTCTAAGGATTGAACTATGGATAAGTAAAAGTATAGGAAAATGTCCTAGAATTTTAGTAAAGGATAAAGTGAGTGGTTTCCTAGAAATAAATCCATATTTAGATACTAAAAGTGGATGTGGCTCTAGAATAGATGTATTTAGGAGTAACAACTCTTAAAATTTGTGTCAGAACTATCTCGGTGTAACCTTGTACATGAAAATGACCTTACTACACACCTGATTTGACACACTCGGAGGATATTCTTTTGGAATTCACAAAATCTTCACGAAACATCATGAAGGATTTAAATTGGCGTTGGATGTGAACAATATAGGATAAATCTATGGTGTCATTGATTACAGAAGGTTCCATAAGTTAGAAATCCTATAAGTTACTTTTTTATGATTACATGGTTCTTCATTATGATAACTATATCTTACTCCATTATTTTGGTTTCAGTTAATGGACAGAACCCGAAGCAACCATGCTAATAGTGATTGTAATGGAAAATTCAATGATTATCATCCTGAGTGAAAAAATGTTGTGGGGTCAAGAATAAAAAATCTCATTGCTATGCTCACACAAATTTCTAAAGCTATGAATAATGGTGGACTTAAAAATGAGAAAAAGGAGGGAATAACATTCTATTGAGTATTTAATGAGGCAATGTACACCTTCTTTCAGAGTGTCTTCTGATCCACTTTCTTCTAAACAATGGATCTATACTACTGAAAAGATATTCTACATTATCGAGTGTTCAGACCATGAGAAAGTCATTGTGTATATTTGTCAGGTAGAATGAGAAGTAGACCATTGGTGAACTCTAATCAATAATATGAGGTAACATGATGAGACAGAATCCATGGATTGGTAAGATTTCAAGAAATTATTTTTCAATAAGTAGTTTCCTTGGATTCTTCATACTAAGATAGAGAATGAGTTCCTTGATTTTATGTAAAGGGATGATGAATCTGTTAGTACCTACTATGCTAATATCATGAGACTTTTGTGGCATGCTTTAGGAATTATCATCCAAACTGAAAGTAAAGTTGATAGGTTCTTTAGTGGATTAAAGAAATGTATTTGAAGGGAATTGACCATAAGAGAATTTAGTAGCTATGAATAGATTGTGCATTGTGAAATCAAGTTTGAAATGGAGGTTCGAGTCGCATATCAATCTCATGGTTTTGATAAGAAATGGAATATAGAGTTTAAAGGAAAATCTAGAATCCATGAAGAGAAGAAGATGGTATTTCCTTTATTCTATAAGTGTGAGAAGAAGCATGGATAAATTGACTTAAGAAGTCTAATAAATATTTTAATACTGTAAGGGAAGGCCATCAAGAATTTGATTTCCAAAGTTATGGGAAGAAGTAATCTAATTGTGCAAATGGAGAAAAAACAGCACAAAATTAACCTCCCCAGCTCCAGTGCTACAGGTGTAATGAGAATGAGAATTATGATAACCAGTTCCAAGCCCATGGGCTGGTGATGATGATTAACGTCAACAACCAATTAATATGAGGTACAAGGGTAAATATCATGAAATCACTATTTCTAATGGGGGGTGTGATAACGAAGTGGTGAAAGTTACACTTACCATCTACTATAGAACTACTAATATCATATTTGATTATAGATATACACAATATTTCATATCTAAATTATTTTTCTAAGGGTGTTAATATTCCACCAAAATGATTATATGTGGAAGTAATAATACAAAACCCTAATGGTATAATGATTTCATCCTAAGTCTATGATTCCTCTTTGGTTGAAGTTTGAGGGAATGTGCTTCCAACAAATCTTTCCATTCTTCCTTTGGTTGAATTTGATGTAATCTTAGGTATGTATTGGATTTCTCTTCATAAATCACACATCAATTATTGAGGATGGGAGGTTATGTTTGATATTTCAAACCCTCCTTTGATCATCCAACATTTTGATTATAAGTATGAACTTCCTATGGATATTACATCTAATGTATGTGTCTTAATTCCCATTCAAAAGGGTTGTTTATCTCAAATGGTTAGGGAGAAAATTGAAATTGATGATATTCCTATAGTTCATGAATTTAAGGATGTCTTTCCAGAAGATTTTCCTATCCTTACACCAAAATGTGAAGTTTAGTTCTCAATAAAACTCATACCTAGTTCCACAAAAATTTCAAATACTCCTTATAGAATAGCCCAAATTGAGTAGAATGAATTTAAGAAGAAACACTAAGAAAACATTTATAAGGGATTTATTTGTCCAAGTGTATCACCATGGGGTGCACCCATTCTTTTAGTGAAAAATAAATATGGATTAGTGAGACTCTATATTAATTATTAGTAGTTGAAAACGATCATGATCAAGAACAAGTATCCTCTTCCCCATATTGATGACTTGTTTGATCAACTGTGTAGAGATCAATAGTTTTCCAAGATTGAACTTTGTTCTAGATATCATCAATTGACGGTTAAGAAAGATGATATAACTAATATGAAATTTCGTACAAGGTATGAACACTACGAATATATAGTGATTCCATTTGGTCTTACTAATTCCCCTATTATCTTCATGGATTTAATGAATAGAGCCTTTAGATATTACCTCGATCAGTTTTAGGTAGTCTTTAGAGATGATATTCTTATCTATTCAATGAGTAAGGAAGAGCATGAAGATCACTTTAGAATTGTATTAAATACCATAATGAAGAATAAACTATATGAAAAATTTACAAAATGTATATTTTTGATACAAATGGTTTAATTTTTGGGTCACATAATCTCAAGAGATGGTATATCCATAGATCCATTAAAGAGGGAGGATATTTAATGCTGGCCTAGACCAACCATGGTGACTACGATCCTTATATTTCTTCGTTTATCTAGATATTATCGATAGTTTGTGGAGAACATCTCATGACTATCTAATCTTCTGACCAAGTTAACTCAGAAGGGTTTCAAGTTCCTCTAGATAGACTAATGTGGGGAAAATTTCAAGGAACTTAAGAGAAGGTTAGTTAGAATACATTTTATTACATTACCCGATAGTAGAGATGGGTTCTTAATCTTTAGTGATGCATATAATAAGGGATTGAGATGTGCTCTTATGAAAAATAACATGGTTATCACTTATGCCTCACGTCAGTTGAAGATTCATGAGCATAACTACCCAAATCATGATTTGGAGTTAGTATTGGTAATTTTTGAATTAAATATATGGAGTTATTATATTTATGTAGAAAATTGCGATATATATACCGATTATAAATGTATGAAATATATATTCAAATAGAAGGATTTTAACATTCACTTGAAAGGATGGTTAGAGTTGATAAAATATTATGAATTCTCAATACATTACCACCCTAGGAAAGAAAATAAGGTGGAAAATGCTTTGAGTCGAAATAATAATGCTAGATTATCCATGATAAGAATAAAAAAAGGTACAATACTTATAAATTTGAAAAGGATGGACCTAAAAATACTGAAGGAAGGAGAAAAATCTTATTTTTCTCAATTGAATGTTCAACTCTATGTCCAAGTAATGATTAAGGAGGAACAAAAGGAATATGTAGAGCTATAAAAGAAAGTTATAAATTATATTGTGTTTAACCTTGATTAGGATGGTATGATAAGGTTTAGAAACTGTGTATGTGTTCCTTTAATACCTGATTTGAAGTAGATATTAGAGGAATCTCATAGTTCTTCATTCTCTATTCATCCTAAAAGTACAAATATGTATAGATATTTGGAATAGTAATTCTGATGGGATGGAATGAAGAGAGATATCACAGAGTTTGTATCTTGGTGCTTGGTATGCCATCAATTTTAGGATAAAAGACAAAAGAATAAAGAAATGTTACATCCATTACCCATACCAGAATGGAAGTGGGAGAACATCACTATGGATTTTTTTGGACTACCCAAAAGCCTTTAAAGGGTTTAATTCTCTATGGTTGGTAGTCAATCACCTTACAAAGTCATCACTCTTCATTGATATCAATGAATACTTCTCTCTTGATAATCTTTCCAGGATATATACTAAGGAAGTGGTAAGGTTCTATAGAGTACCACATTCCATTGTATCATATTAGCATACAAGGTTTACCTCAAAATTTAGGAGAATTCTTCAGCAAGAACTTGATATTGATTTTATTTTTAGCACTTCTCATCATCCTCAAATAGATGGTTAGTCTGAAATAACAATTCAAACCCTAGAGGATATGTTGAGATATTGTTCTGTGGATTTAAAAGGTGGTTGGGATCAATAACTTCCTCGAGTAGAGTTTTATTACAACAATATATTTCACTTAACCATTCAGATAGAACCTTATGAATCTCTTTATGGGAAGAAATATAGAGATCTAACATGTTGTTATGAAGTTAGACAAAGAAAGGTATTGGGACCTGAGATTGCTGAAGAAATGGTTGATAATTTTAGAACCATTTAGAAGCATATCAAGGAAGTAAAAAGTCAACATAAAAGTTATATGAATAACCGATAGTGTGATCTATAATTTTAATTTTGTGAGAATGTGTTTCTATGAAATATCTTCTTGGAATAATGTTATGAGATTCAGGAAGAAATGGAAACTAAGCCCTAGGTATATCAGCCCCTTTGAAATTATTAATCATATCGGGATAGTGTCTTATCACATGGAACTTTCTCTAAATCTATCTAAAGTACATTATGTGTTCTATGTGTATATCTTGAAGAAGTACATACCTAACCCTTCACATGTACTGAACTCAGAGGTCATACCGCTAGAGTAAGATCTTTCTTACAAAGAATAACCAGTTAAAATTCTGTATCGTAAATAGAAAGTTCTTCAAAAAAAATACTCACCTGGTTAAAGTTTTGTAGAGAAATAACCATTTAGAGTAAGCTATATGAGAACTTGATGATATGATGAAGCAGAATTATCCTCTTTTTTTTTACCTGAATGATGAATTTCAAGGGAATAATTCATTTTAAGGGTAGCAGAATGTAACAACCTCAGTTTTTATGAACCTTTGTTTGAATAAATTAATTATCATTTATGCATTTCATTTCACTAAGTCAAAAATTCCTTTCACATGACCTAGACTTAGATTTCAATACACGCAACACCAACTTGGCATATGTTACACACAACACCAAGTATCTATAAACCACGATTTTATTGTTGTAATGATTTAAATGAGATAGTTATAAATGGGCTGTTAAACATAGTAATATGAATAGTAATAAATAATTTTCATATATTTTTTATAATTTTTTTATAAATATTACATATTTATAATGAAAAATATAATTTTTGTTAAAGAATTTATATGTTTGAAAATATAATTTTCTCAAATAAACTGCAATTCATGTCTTTCTGTGAAAAATAATAAAACTAGGTTTAGACAAATTTATAAACTTATTTTTATTTAATAAGATCAATTTTTGAATTTATAATTTATAAATTATCATACCGTGTTTTTTTTGGATTTTTCTGAGAAACTTCATTTTTTGATGTATAATGAAAAATGATGAATTTTAATGCAAAACTCTTTTTTCGTATAATTTATTTATAAGGATAAGTTATATTTTTAAATTATTTTAAATTTTAAATATATTAAATTTTTATCAATTAATCCAATATATTCTATTTTAACCAATTTCACATCGAAATTGAATATAAAAACTTAGTAAACTTTTGATCGTTTTTACTTTAAAAACCTGTAGTATCGTCCCGTTAGTGGGATTGAATTTAAATTTAAATTAATTTATTCCAATTATGTGACTAGAATTTGGAAAAATGGATTCCATATTTTGAATCATAATAATTTATAATGTATAATAGGGTCATCTTATTTTTGAACAAAAATATTAGTGAGATTGATTAAAATTAATTGCAATGATTAAGAAAAAAATTAGCTTAACAAAGCACTAAACCTTAAACTTAAGACCCAAAAATACCTATAAAGTTTTAAAAAATAAATTGGATGGCCATATTTATACCCTATCCTCCATTTTCTATATGTTTGGCCATTATTGGATCCGATTGACATGTAAAAAACATGGGTGGAATTCTTTTTCCTAAAATTTACAAGAGTGTCAGTCCTCCACTATAAAAAGGCCTCCTTCCCTCCCAATCCCTCAAACCTCTCAAGAAACATTGGATTGACCAATATATTCCCAAATAGCTCCTGAAAATCCCACCCTTAATAATTTAATCCTCCCTTTGGGAATAAATAAATCCAAATAATCCCTTTGGTAAAAACCAAAAGGAGTTACCTAAAGACGAGGTAACATCCTTCCTCAAGATCCTTTATCTTACGTTCATTATCCACCCCTCCACTCTCCTTATTCCATTATTATAAAAAGAAAAAATTATCCTAAATATACTTATATTATGTTTTGATAATTATTATACCTAAAATTACATGAACTTCTATCTAATGGGTAACAAACATACTATTTTTGTGTACGAAGAACTACCACCTAACGAAACGATGATTGTTCGTTCTTCCATTACCACATATCATAGTGGGAATTATGATGGAAAATATATTTGTATATAATATATATGATACATATTATGTCTTTAATATTCTATAATTATTTTACAACACATATCTATATACTTCCCATTTTGTGTAAATACGATAATTTTGTTTGAGGAATTGTGGATTACCGCCCCCTCAAATCGATGCGGTTCATTCATATACTACATGGAATTTATTAAGGATGAGTTTAGTAAACTTATATGATATAAATTATATAATAAAGATAATTTAATAATGATATATATATATATATATAATTATATTTCATTTACTCTCTTTCTTTCAATACGACAATAAAACGGAAACAACATTCTTGCGTACATATGTATTACGGTTTAAATGAATGTTGTATTCCATTTAATACTTCATTATCATATAGAATATTATAATAAAAATATAATGATTAAAAATGATATATATATCATGGATTAATTTCTGGAAATCATGATATAAGTATAATTACCATAGATATAACAAATTAAGACACATGCGAAGAACAAAGCAGACATTACCCGAAGTGAAACCTTAACATAGAATTGTTAACAAGAGGGTAATATAAGGTCATAATAAAAAAATATATGGTATTATATATAATAATATTAATCTGAAAAAGATTTATAATAATCTTTTATTTATTACACAGGAATGTTGTAAGAGTATGAAGAGAGTCAAGACACAAGGTAAGATAATTTCATCTCACTTTTTATTTCCCTGAGATACATACTTTATTCACCACCCATTAATTTTATTTGGTGTGTATACTTCCCATTTATGTATTATATTATTCTTATACTTATTTTTTTATTTACTTACCCATTTTTTTATATTTCTTTCAAGGGATTTATGTTTCAAAAGTTACCAAATCGGTAATATATTTTTGTCTCAATTTTCCTTCTTTATGACATAAGTTTTTATGAACCTACCTTACCTTTCAAGGTTTATTTGACATATTATATCATGAATATAATTATTTTCATGGTATATTAATCTTCATGTAATTTAATTTTCTTACATTGATATTATGATCCCATGTTACCAAGTGTTAAGAGTTTACTGAAAAAATATCATTGCTTTTCGAGATTGTTAATGATTGTACTTCCTTTGATAAAATATTATGATACATATATTAATAACTCTCATTAATTTACTAATAATGTGTTTATTCAAGATATCATCATGAATTAGTACCATTTTACTCTCTTTGGTACATAAGATAATTAAGAAAACGTTTTTAAGAATAATCTGACCGTATTTCTCTCTTCGATCAAAAATATATTTTATTTTAATTTTTTTAAAATTTTTTTTTCAAACATTCTTTAAAATGATATTTGGAGATAATTTAACATGAAAAATTATTTTGAAAATTTTTTATGGTTTTCAAATCCTCCTTTATATGTTTTCAAAAATATTTTCCAAGAAAAATCTTTTTAAAAATGTTTTATGTTTTAAAAATAATTTTAATGCATAAAGGATATTTTCCTCAAGATTTTTTTAAAAGATATTTCAATATTATTTCCCATATAAGATTACGTACTTAGGTGTTACTCATGTATTTATAGAAAAATGATTCAATCATTCCATTTATATCCTTTCTCTAAATGGTTTAAGTTTTTATGGCATGATGTTTATGAAACCCATTTCTTTTTCTTGGGTTATATGATTTTGAAAACCCTATTCTTTCCATGGGTTATAATTTTAATGAAATGATTATGAGACCTGTATATTTTTCCCCAGGTTATGATATGATTACATGTTTATGATACTTATTTATTTTTATGGGTTATGATATGATTTTTAATCATCTTGTGGAACATGTATGTATGATTTGATTATAAGATGGGTGGGACCTATATCTCCCTCCAATGCATTGGGTAAAGATTTATATCTCATGAGATAGAATAATATGGTATTGTGAGTGAACCATGACTACCAAGATGGTATTAGGAGTGAACTCATGCTACTAACATAGACATAGGAGTGGACCATGTCTACCAAGATAGTATGGGTAGTGAACCCATACTACCAATATGGTCTTGGAAGAAATTCCTTGAATACTATAGAAATCATATTATATGCTTACGTGTTTGCCACAATTCCATGTTTTATTCCTATGTTATGCTTTTTGGATTATGTTCTTTATTTTGTTATGATTAATGAATTATGAACTTCCAATCTATATGCCATGATTTATGTGTGATCTTATATTTTCATGATCCAATTCTCACACCCTTATGATCATGATTATGTTACATATATACCTTGTTTACCCTTTCATAGCATCTGAGATCACCCCTTTTTATGTTTTATTTCCCCAAGGTTATGAAGATATTTATTATGTTTGATGTTTCTAAGAAGGGTTATAGTCAAGAAGAACCTAGTGGGAGATAATATATCCCACTCATGTACCTATGTATATGTTTCCATGTTTCCAAAGGAACTAGACTAATTTGGTCTTTGGGTGTCTGTATGTATAATGTTTTATATATTATGGAACATTTATATAATGTTAATGTATGAAAAGCGAGCGTCTCTATAGGGTTCTTTAATTGGTTCTTTATTATTGTCCCTTACCTAATTATTTTTCAGTGACCATTGTTAGTGGGATTAGGAATTGTGATTTGATTTATTTCTTTCTTTAATAATGACCATTTCCTAATTTGATTTAATATTCTTAATTTAAATGTGAGATATAGGGTTTATAATTATACTGTGATCATTAGGATAGTTCGTATATTATATATTAAAATGGTTTTTGGTACCCATTCTTTTATAATCTAATGTATTTGACTATGAAAAAAAATGAGATTTTAGGTTGGAGAGAATTAAACATGGCCATTGGATATACAAGGACCTAATTCCGACAACTGTATGATTTCAAATTAATTATTTTCAACCTTGTTATTCCATGAACCTAAATTCACTACTACCTGACACTCTTTTTTTCTTCTCCCTCATTATTAAAAATACACTTGTTCCATAGTTTATATTTAAATTATATTAATCAAAAAACTTTTTAAAACTTTTTTTATTAATCTAGTATTTTATCAAACCCAATATCTTTGGGTTCATCCTCAAACTTTAATTTCCTACACTACCCTATAGTTTAGTGATTTTTTATTTAATTTTTTAAAATTATTAAATTCGGTAACCCTATATGAATTAATGGTTCCCATGGGGATATCCATATCTATTATAAATAATCCCCAAAAAGGTTTTCAGGTTGGGGTTTTTACAAGGATATTGAAGGATTCATGTCAGAAAGTCAAATTCATGAGGATCCTATGATTTCTGAAGCATGACCTCACTATGGCCAAGACCAAGACCGAATCAGTGGGAATAATACAGGTGGAGGATTTACCAGGAGGACCACTCCCATTTCATTCAGCATGTTGTGATGGAAGTTTCCTAAAATAGGAAAAGTAATAGGGACCACACCTATGGTGGTCCCTATGGTGGTATATGAGTTCTCCTATAAAAATTAGGATATGTAGGAAACCATTCCCATTTTGGAGGTAAACATGGTATATAATAATAATAGTAGTAAAAAATGGCCCAACTAATCTATACTAGGTTATAGAGAGGAATCTATGGTCAAGTGTTGTAGCTGAAGGAGGTATACATGGGAAAGACCACACTATTTCACTTGGTGTGGTAGATATTGGTTCATACTATGATCCATAGGAAGCCACACTATGGTTGTTTCAGAGTACATGGGTTGGAGCATGGATACCTATATAAAATGGATTATGAGGGAATATGTGATTTTAGTGATGAAAATGTTAAGGTAAACTAGCTACATGTTTTTCACCATGGAATATTTCAATCCATTTTGGTATTTAAATATCTAGATCTGAAAAACACATGGCATGAACTCTTGGCTTTGATGGAAGTTGTAACCCCTACTTAGTGGATAATTTCAAGTCAATTTTAGAGTCCTTTAATCCATGTATTCAGTGGATAAATGATACACACATCATATAGAGATTTGATAGAAAAATAGGGTTGAGGGTAAGACATATAGATCTGATGCACGTTTTTGATGGAAGATATAGGTATAATAATGGTGGATTATTATATCACTCATTTGGAAATTTTAAGGTTTAATAATATTCTATTCTATAAGTTTTATCCCATAACTATAAGTCTACATTATATATTCTCAATAGAAACTCCATTATTAGTGAGTGTGTGTATCATCTTCTTATAAAAAAGAATAACTAAAATAAGAAAAGTAGTGAGATCCTTCCCAAAGGAGGGTAGTGAGTTCTCTAACTATTTATGGAACTAAACCATGAGATTCAGTGAGACCTCACCAAATTATGCTTATAAAGTAGTGATATTTTGGTAAATTTGATACATAGAATTTTTTTATGCAAGATCCTTAGACTAGCCCAATGCCGGTGAACCAAGTAAAACCCATCATTTCATTTACTAATTCTTTCACTCATGGATATGAAAGTTAGACAGAAATTTAAGTGTCCCTCAAGGAGAGAGAAAAATATTCTCATACAAGGAATAGATTCTGGTAATTTCCATACCCTAATTCACCCCCTATGTCGGTGTAATCCTCTATAAGGATTCAATAAGTAGTATGAATGGGATGTTTACTCTTTTTATCTCGTGGAAGCCTGAAAAGGATTTTCAACCAATAAGGTATCCCAATATTTTAAGTAAGAAATTTAAAGTTATCGAAAATTTATATGCAATATTATTTCAGATCTTTGGGCATGTATGTTTACAAAAAAACCATTTATAGAATCACTACTGATATAGAGAGGGGATCTTTGATGGAGAGAGATCATCAATAATTAGATATTGATTCCAAAGACATAAATTCCTTTGAGAGTTCTCTTTAAAGTCCTATTTTCACAAATTAAACTTCATGATAAACCTCTCAAGTTATGTGGGAAAGATTCTGAATATTTATAAAGAAGATTCAAAGGTTCAAGATGAAAAGTTGTAGGTTATTTGGAAAAAATATGAAGATCTGAGAATGAATTCAAATGATATGGTTGGTTCCTTCTTCAACCATCTAAATGTACTTATTAAAGACATGTGAGGGATTACTGAAGATATCAATGATGTGATGACCATGAAGAGAATCATAATAATAATTCCTCCTCGTTTCAATGAAAAAGTGTCAGTTCAAGAAGAAAAATATCTAAAATATATTTCACTCAATATTTTTCATAGTTCTCTTGTGTATTATATAATGTGTAATGAATAAAATGAGTCAAAAATGAAGTTATGTTATCAAAATATGGCCTTTAATTCCATGAAAACCTCTCAATCAAGGATAATACAGAATTTGATAAAGTTGATGAGGTTATTCCATTTCTGTCTTCTAATGTTAAGAGTGTAAGAGGAAGGTTTAAGGGTAATATTCCCATTTCATGCTTCAAATGTAGAAAGGTGGGACATCATGTGGATAAATATACAAAAAACAATCAATAAAATGATGATGAGGATATACAACCAAAAAATATGAAAAAGAAGGTATAAATAGTTTTCAATGGAGATCCTTCAAAAATAAAAAATTTCTTTCTAACGAAGATGATAGTTCTAGATAAAGTGAAATAGAATAAATTGAAAATTGTAAGGATGAAGGTGTGTTGATAGATATTGAAAATAACCCAAGTAGTGATGAGAATGAATTAATTGTAGGAATGTTTAATCGACATATATAACTTGAGGTATCCATTTAAGGACTTTATGTTTGGAGATTAAAGTCTAATAAGGAAAATGTAGTGATCCATGATTACAAGATCTACACACGCTAACAATTAGAATAAAATTTAGAACTAGATTCTAAGATTGAAAAATTCAAATCTAGAATTTCAAGAAATTCAGAAATGGATGTTGAAATGAAACTTAATGTTGAATAACAAACTTGAATCACTGGTGGTCTGGATAAAACTAGCAATGATGGAGTTAGAATAATTTGGGTGCTAGAATAAGAATTTTTGAATTCGTGTCAGAAGTGTGAAGATAAAGAATGATTATTGACACCCTGTACGATGACCTTGAATTCAAAGGAATCATCATCAAGTCAAGAAAAACTAATTTCTGTGGAATAATGTATAAATATTCTTCAAGATAATTTGTTCAAAGATAATTTCAAATTTTTGGTAAATCATGTTAATTAAAGAAGAGATCTATGATTTTTTTGAAACCAAAACTATCGAATCCCCATAATAATATAAATATATATGACACTAGAAAAGAAAAAAATATTGTGGCTAAGGTGAATTATAATGAATCAAGAGTTATATTGTTTTTTTCGTATGGAAATATGGGACACACTTAGTATGTGTTATCTATTTCTCGGATATCATTTCAGGAAAAATTCCAATATAAATAGTCAAGAAAAATCTCTAATCATTCTTTTTTTAATGTATACTATTTTTGTTACAAAAGATTTGGGAATAATACAATCAATTATGAATTAACGATGCAACAAATGTAATAAACAATGCCTCAAAGTAGAGGAAGGAAAAATATGAAACCTTCATCCGAATTCATTGAAACTCAAAATTGGTTTTCAGTTTTGTAAGAAGAATAATACTTCATGAATCCATCTATTGAGGAGGCACATTTATCACTAACATTGGCAATGAAAGGTAGTTTATAAAAGGATAATTTTTCTAAGATGTTCATGAGAGAGACAAATAATTCAGTTTCATGAATATGGGATAGTGGATGCATATCACATGTGACGAGAAATAAAGAACTCATTATGAATTTAAATCACAAAAAAGATGATGTCATTCATTTCAAGAATGATGGAGGTCTTATGATTATTGGGTCCAAAAAGGCTAATATTAGAGGAAAATATCTCAGGAAAACTAACATTCTTTTGGTTGATGGGTTAATTCATAATATAATTAGTGTTTTATAATTGTATGACTAAGGACATGTAGTGGAGTTAAATGAAAAGGTATTTACTATCAAAGATAAATATGGTTCAATTATTTTATAAGGAATAAGAACCAGGTGAAATTTATACCTTTATCAGAGATGAAAATTTCTGTATAATATCCAAATTGGAAGATAACATGCTATGGAATTAGTGGATTATCCATTTTAACTAAATATATTTAAAGAGGGTGGAAAAGGTAAACATAGCACATTTTATTCCCCATCTCATGTTTGATCACACTCACATATGAGATTCATGTCAAAAGGGGTACATTTTTTTTGAAAACAAACAATCCAATAAAGATAAAGGCATCAAGGTTTCTCGATCTTGTGCATGTGGATTTTTTTGGGTTAATATCACCCAATTTGAGGGATGTTAATAGTTACTATGTGTTGTTTGTTGATTATTTTAGTAAGATGGCATGGATTTTTTCTATCACACATAAGACTGAGGTGTATAGATGTATCAATTTATATCAGAGAATATATGAAAAGATGTTTAGTGTCAAGATTTAGAAATTCTGAACTGACAATGGGGTTAGGTTTACAAATCAATAAGTTGAAGTTTATTTGGAGAAGCATGGAATTAAACATTAGGTTTTAACTATTATTACATCTCGGTAAAATGAGGTAGTGAAAATAAGAAATCACATAATCAACAATATGGCTCGAATAGTTCTAATTGAGAAGTATCTTTTGGAAATATATTGAAAATAAGTGGTCAATATAGTATTTTACATATCAAATAGAGTATTTATATATGAAAATTATTAAAAAACTCCATATGAAATTTGGTATGGATATAAACCTACACTCAAGTACTTCTGAGGATTTAAAAGTAAATGATTTATTCTCATCAAGGAAAAGAGTATAAAATTTTAAGATTAGGGTGATGAAGGTATATTTATTAGAAACTCATCAAAGTGTAAAGCTTATGAGTGTTACAATAAGATACTTGAAAAGATGATTGAGATAAATGGTGTTCTTCGGGTGGAAAGTAGGAAAATGACAACATCACAAGAGCATATTTCTTAGGAAAACCATCCAATTATTGAATGTAAAAGTGATGAATAAGTACAAGGTTTAGGGGGTGTTATGAATAATGAAGAAAATTATAATGAAGACTCATACTGTGAAGAATTTACAGAAATTACAACAGATTCATGAATAAAAATGAGCTGGTATGGAATCATATAAATAAACATTGTTATAGACCGGACCACCCCAGTTCAGACCAAAATATTGAAGTCTTATTAGCAATTATCATTATTATCGTTGGTGGAACCAAAATAATTTAAATAAGAAACAATTTATTAGAGTTGGGTTAATGATATGAATGAATAGCTCGACCAAATAGAGAAAAACGAGACAAGAGAAATTGTTCCAAGACTAAGTGACATGAATATCATTGAAACCAAGTGGGTGTTCCAAAATAAACATAATAAAGATATTAATGCGATTTGTAAAAAATAATGTCTAGTGTGAAAGTGGTATTCCCAAATTGAAGGAATCAATGTTTATGGGATATTTTACCCTGTAAAATGACATGAAACTATCCATTTATTCATAAACATGATGATTCAATAGGATTTCAAAGTATATAAAACATATATAAAATACGATTTCTTGAATGGTGTTCTTGAAGTGGAATTGTATATTGAGAAACTGTATAGGTTTCGAATTGATAAAGATAAAGGAAGAGTATATAAAATGAATAAGGTTTTTTATGGACTCAAACAAGTACCAAGATCACCGTATTCTAGGTTAGATAAATGTCTAAATAATCTTAGTTTCTATAAATGAAGAGTTTATTGTAACCTCTATTTCAAGAAAGATAATGATCATTGATTGATGGTGCTTATCTATATTGATGACATAATTTTTGGTTGCTTGGATGAGAACCAATGCAATTAGTTTTTAGAACTCATGTGGTTCAAATTTGAGATGTTTCTAATAAATGAAATTCCATTTTACTTTTTTGTAAGGTAATTTAGATAATAGATGGGATATTTATCTCTAAAACTAAATATTCCAAGGATTTTTTTAAAATGATTTCAAATGGAGGATTCAAGGCACATGAAAATTATTTCGGAGACAAGACTGAACTTATCAAAATATGATAAGAGAAATAAGGTTTATGTGACTTAGTATTTGAAAATCATTGGGAGTTTACTCTAATTGAGTACCACTCAAACATATATTTTATTTAATACTTGTTCAGATGATCATTTTCAGAGTGATCCTAGAGAAATCCATATGAAATCCTTAAAAATAATACTTTGATATATCTATTACATGATTTAATATGGGATGATCTATCATAATGATTCATAGTATAATTTTTTGGGATTTACCGATGTGAATTAGGATGGTCTAGTAGATGACGGAATATTAACTTTATGTGGTTATTTTTATCTTGTTATCACATGTATATCATGGTAAATAAAGAAGTAAGATTACATATCCTTGAGCACCATGAAATATGAGTATATTGTTGCCACTCACGAATATACCCAATTTCTATGGATGAAAAAACTTCATTATATAGGTATTTAAGTGATTTATTCTATTCCAATCTAGTGAATCAATTCAAGTGTGGTCAATCTTAGAAAAAATCTTGTTCATAATTAGAGGAAAAAGAATATTGAGATAAAATACCATTTCATAAATGAGAAGGTGTAGTAAAGAATTATGTTTTTTGAGTATATGTCAATTCAATATAAATTAGCTAATATCTTGATAAAATAACTACCCAAAGTAGTGTTTGAGAATCATTTCTTGGATCTTGGTATCCAACCATATAAGTCCACTTAATTGAATTTGGGATAGAACCCCCACTCCCCATGGTTTCTCTAATGAGAAAGTTATGTTTTCTCGTATCACTTTGTTATATTTATAACCCCATATTATGTACTTTTTATAGATGTGATCTCTTTAGGTTCATTTACAAAGGTATAGAAATATAGAATTGTGTTTTCAAGGGGTAGAAAAGAAGATCAAGGGGGAGATTATTTTAATGATAATTTAGGGGGAAAGATGTGGTTGTTGAAAGGAAGGTTTTTTTAAAGGAAGGTGGTCATGATTAACTTTTCAGACAATTATTCTTTCCAACACTGAGAATAGATAATAGTGGATAAGTATTGGTGATTAGTGGATCCTTGATCCACATCTTGAAAGTGGTTATTTAAAAGGATTATTAATAAACTCTTGGATCATTTTATGTATTTTAAACAAAACCAAAGAGGGATATTGTTAGAAAAAAACTCTACAAAAGGATTTTTGGGTTGTGTTTGTTGAAAAGGATGTGACAGATACTTGTCAAAAAGTCAGATGTAGTAGGATCCATATATTTTTTAAGCATGGACTCCCAATATCCAGGATCAAACCCCAAACAATTATCATGGTGAAGATGTAGGATTATACAAGAGGACTACACCCATTTCCTTGGACATATTGTGAATGAAGTTCCCCAAAAAGGGTAAATCAAGAGGGACCCTGACCACGACGGTCCCCATGGTGGTATATTAGTTCTCCTATCCAAAAAAATCTATGCAGGTAACTAACCCTATTTTGGAGGTGACTATGGTTGACATGAAGACCTATAGTAAAAAATGAACAACTTATATACAACTGGCCATGGAGAGGAAGTTTTGGTTTAGGGATGTAGTTATTGGATTTAGACATGAGAGAGACTATACATTTCACTTAGTGTGGTGGGGATTGGATCAAACTATGATCCATGGGAATCCATGCTACTACCATTTCATAGTCCATGGCTTGGAGCATGGCTACCTATGTGAAACAACTTTATCAGGAGGATACACACATGTTGATTGGTGTGTCAAGGAAAAATGACCAGATTTTTTTCATCATAATGTATTACAATTTGTTTTGGAATTCAACCTTATAGATCATAAAAATACAAGTTATGAACTCTTGGATTTGATGGAAGTTGTAACCGCAACTTAGTGATGGTATCATGTTAGTTTTTAAAGGCCTTTAATCCATGAATTCAAGGGATAAAGGACATATACATAAAAGAGATATTTTTGATATAAAAAGAGGTCAAAGGGTATAGAATAGATATACACTATATTTTTTGAATAAGGGGAGCATATGAATAATGGGAAATCATTCTAAATCTCATTTGGAATGTTGAAGGTCAAAAAATAATATATTCTAGGAGTTTCATCCTCTCATTGGAATTCAATATATATGTGCTAAAGAGAAACACCATTATTGAAGAATTTTTGTTTTATATTCATACAGAGAATAATAATGATAAAAATTAATGTAGTGAGTTCCTTGTTGAAGGAGGGAAGTGAGTTCCCTGACTATTTGTGGATGTGAACTAGAAGGGTCAGTGAAGCCACACAAAATTTTACTTGTAAAATAGTGAGATTTTAGTGAATTTAGTGCATAAATACATTGTCATTCATACTCCTTATACTATCCTAGTGAGGGTAAACCATGTAAAATCCCTCATGTCATTTAGTACTTCTAATTATCATTGAGATAAAAGCTAGAGAGACATTTAAGAATTCCTTAAGGAAAGATAACATTATCCTCATTCAAGGAAGAATTATTTTAAACTACCATACCTTGATTCACCCCCTCTCAACATGTAATCCTCTATAAGGATACAAACATATCAGAGAAAAGGTTGAGATACCATTATAGGTTAATATAAAGTCAAAAGACATTTTAAGGAGGCTCTAATTTTTGGTTATATTATCATGAGGTAGATTTTGAATATTTCTATATTGCCTCATCTAATCCATGTCTATTAAAAATGAATTTACATATAGGAAAAAAGTAGTTTAAGTAGAAAGGAATCAAGAGGATAATAATCCTTTGAGTTAGAAACCTGGAATAGTTGGAATAGAGGATTTTGTGGCAGTGTTAACTCAGTTAACATAGGCTGTTAATAATGGAACCCATGAGAGAGAGTGTGAGAATTATCCATAGAGGAACTTATCTATTGTGAGGAATTTCATGGAATAAAACCCTCGATCATTTAGTGGATCTTTAGACCTGGTGAAATATGAATAATAGATAAATAAACTAGATAAGATATTTTATGTTTTGGGATGTATAGAAACTTTAAAAGGAAACTCTTCCAAATTATATTTTTGAAGGTGAAGCCAATCGATGGTGGTATATAATTAAAAATAGTAAGGAAAAAGATGAGATTGAAGCCATGCAATGGATGAAATTTAAACATATATTTTTTTGATAATTACTTTCCAATATTTATTTATATTAGAATGCAAATTGTTTTTTTTTTGAGTTGAAGAAAAGGAAATAAAGCTCAGTGGCCACTTATGAAGAAAATTTAACCAGACATGACATATATAAATGAAATTTTATTCTAGAACATGAGAGTAAAATTGATAGAATTTATAATTTCTAAACTAAATTTTATAAATACATTTGGACTCTTATTAATTTTGATTTTATGAAGAAGTTATTTTTTGTATTGAATAAATTGAGATGGAGTTTTCGGACACTTACGTACTTTATTGCAACAAGAGTAAGAAGTGATCAAGGTGGAAATCAATGGAGAATCCGTTAACCAAGAAATATATAGGTATGCCCCCAATTGTTCCATATGTGAAAAAAAAATTAAATAATGATTAATAGGATTAATAAAGTGTTAATGATGTGATAAGATTGGTTATTTGGAATGTGGCTATAAGGAAATGAGTTCTAATCTGACCAGTAATGGGAAAACATATAGTTATTTAGTAGTGGGATGTTTTAATTGCAACACTTTGGGTCATTAGGATAATTCATGTTCAAATTTAGTTACTCAAGGTGGGATGTAACGCCCTGACCCCAGCTACCCAGAGTCGGTGCATTAATTCGTAACATTGGCATGATCACAAAAGATCAAGTCTCGAAAGACCGATTTGTTTGGTAGCCTTGGAAACACTAGATACATTCATAAGTCTTACATTACATCATAAAGTGAAAAAATAATAACAAAGTCTTCATAGTCCACACTCATAACCTCTTCTGACTATCCCTGCAGGTCATTCCTAAATACTTCTTCACATCCTCGAAAATATTAAAACATTGAAAGGGGTGAGCTCAGATGCTCAGTAAGGATAACAATATTGTGGAAGCTTTCATAAATAAACATAAACATTTAAGGCAATGTATAACTAAAAAAAAGCCTTTTAAACTTGAACATCAACATAATATGGCAAAAGTAAAATGAGATAATGCCATTTACTTCTTCACATGGATATTCTACTGGTCGAATAATCACATGAAATATCATTAACCACTTTCATAATGATGGAATGCATAATGCCAGACTATCATAACCACGTAGCCAAGGCCTCGTGCCAAGACCACAAATAAGATTTTATCAAGGCCTCATGCCAAGACACTAGTTTGTCTCATGAGAGCTGCCGATGCATCGAGGAGCTGTAGCGGGCTCCACCCGTCACTTATTAAGTCCAATGCATTCCTCATATGAATAGGTTTAAACATATCATAAACCATAACATAATCGTATCACATAAAACATGCATAAAGGAAACATAAAATTTCCACATTTCAATCACAAGATTTCAATACAACACATTGATATAATAAAAACACTTTCAAAACCATTTTCAATACCAAAAAAAAAAAGAATGTTAAAACATTGTATTTATTTTTCATTAAAAAAAGTGATGGCTTGTAGAGGAAGCCGAAACTCAAATAATGGTCACGACGGCGGAGAAGTCATTGTCGCCGCATATGTACGGAAAGAAAAACATTACCTTTTTGTCGTTTAGTAAAATGCTTCGTATAAAAAGATTCCTTTTGAATAAACGTAAAAGTCAAAGAGGTTTATACACCGTATAAAAGAAAGTTGTGTATAAAACCAAATATGCCTCAATGAAATGAGATTGAGACTAAGTCCTTAAAAAGATCATTTTCAAAATAAAATAGATCTATTATGTGTATTCACTATAGTTACACATAAATAAAGTAAAAATACAAAATAGGACATAATAATATCATGATATAATTTGAAAGTAGGAGATTAACCCAAAGAATGGAAGTTGGGTTAAGAAATTCCCTTACCTTGCGTCCTGTCCTGACTCGACCGTTATTTAACCTCCTGAATAATAAACTAGAGTTAATTTCTATTTACTTAAGAACCTCTTTCATGTTCATTATTACTTTTATATCCCTTATTACCATGTTATGAATATTATGTAATTATTTAAGTTTATAACGGTTATTTTGTCGATCTTAGGTACTTGAGTCAAAAATAAAATTCTTATAATTACAAGTTGTTCATGTGGGGATATATCCATTATATCCAGAATTATTTTCATGATGTAGATATCATATATATCATATATATCCAGTATATACATGCATTTATAATATTACATAACATTTAGAGGTAAGAAATGAAATTCACCGTTCATGGAGACGGTAAGCCGTACGTACGCATGAACGCTACTTTCATTTCTATTTCGTATTTAATGGAATGAAATAATAATTATATAAAGGTATAATATAGTTCCAGTATAATATCATATATAATATCATTTACTCCATCCTTTATACATCCCACATATGGCATTAACGATTCACATCACTTTGAGGGGGCGGTAGTCCGCACTTCCTAAAATCAAATTATCACGTTTACCCATAATGGAAATCATAAAGTATTCCATAAATGAGAAATACAGAAGCATAAGTAAAACATAAACATATTATATATCATATATAAATATAGTTACATCTTAATGGACACCTTTTAATGTGTTATATGAGTGTTGAACAATCATCGTTTCGTGAGGCAGAAATTCGCCATCCACAGAAACCGTATGTTCTTTAACCATTAGATGTAGGTGTGTGTAAGTGTAGCTCGAATCCTTCTTATAAAAAAAATCCTAGTATATTTAGTATACTGGTGTTATTACAAAATAAATGAATAAAAAGAGTTTAGGGGGTTGGAGAAGAAAAATAAAACAAAACAACATTAGAGAATACATTACCTCAAAATCGGGTAACTCTTTTTTATTTGAGCCAAAGGCTTCCTTGGGAAGAGTTATTCCCAAAGTGAGGCTTCTAGGAGTAAGAGGGGGAATTTGGGAGAGTATTTGGTCAGATTTTGGCCGAGCCAAATGTCTTGAAAGTGTGAATGAGGTGGTAGAGGTGGGGGCCTTTTATAAGAGGAGAGGAGGGACACTCTTGGAAAGTAAGGAAATTTTACATTTTTATACAATTCTTTTCAGATTATAAAGGTCCCACACTTTTATAATTAGTGGATAAGGTGATAAGTGTTCTAAATCTACCCATCCAATAGTCTTTGGACAAGTGTAAGCCTTCTATTGTACATTATCTTTTCATTTTATTAAAATCGTTAAATAATGAGGTCGTCACTGCATCATAATGATGTCATAAATAATTTAATTTATTTAATGTCTAAAAATTATAAAAAAAATACTATGATGTAGGAAATATTTTTAGCTTTCCAATGAATATTTATAGTCAAAAATATTACTTGTATAACCCCATGTAAAAATTGTTTTAGTAAAACATTTCATGTTTGTGTCATTTTTTACTTTAACATTAAATAAAAGGTATTTATGTCATTTTCTAAATAAAGTGGCTCCATGGGGTCCCCAAGTTGACCCATGGATTGTCTTGGCCGGACATGGCACATCCAATGAGAGTAGGACATGTGTAAATCTCATCTCATATTATTAAAACATTATTTTTACCTTAAACAACACTAATTACCTCTAATCGCAATTAAGAACTTAAAAGTTACTATTCACCAAAAATTATTTTAATCTCATTGAACCATATTTTACTTCTTAATGAAAACCATGTATGTCGGATTTTTGAAAATCAAATCACAGAAGTGGTAATATTTCATTTAAACGAAAAATCAGTTATTTAACTACCACTTAGTGGATTCACTATTCATCAAAATTGAAGTTTTTCAGAACAATGCCAAAATTTCACCCTAAGATATAATTGATATTCCGAATTCAAAAATGATTACTATTTTACAAAATTTCAAACATATAAGTTGCATTAATTAATTTAATAATTAATTCCCGCTGTCACAACAAATAGCGTGTTTTTAAGAAACAATTTATATCAAAAGATTGACAATTGTTTTTGTCCAATTTCAAAGTGAAATTAATTCTAATGAACACCATTGGATAAAATGGTAAAAATATATTCTAATTATACTTTAAAACCACTCAATAGTATAACTTATCACTATAAATTATTTTGATTAAAAAAGTTGTTTTAAGTATTTTTCACTATTCATAAAAAATTGGAAGTTCTCAGAAAATTACAAAAAATTCAACTTAGGATAATTTCGATATTACGAATACAAAAATGAAGTCCATTTTGAAATATAAAATTTCTATAAATTTAAAAAGTGGTTATTACTATTCATAATGGCTACTTTGATTAGTTGCGGTGTGTTAGAACTCGAAGTTGCGTACAATGCAAGCTATTGCATTATTGAATGAGAAGCGTATCATGGAAGCTCAGGGTGTTACATTCTCCCCTCCTTCAATAAATTGCGTCCTTGCAATATGAAATTTTTCTTGGAAAATAAAAGGTTGAAAATAGAAAATACCTTTGTGGAAAACCCACATCGGAAATAAGGTTAATAAAATTTAGTCTTAATAAGAGGGAAATGGAAATAAGAAAGTCACCACCAAATTATGATCTTGATAAGGAGAACATTGGTGGCAATTAAAGACATATAATTGGAGGAAAAACGTAAATATTTGTAGGGAGTGATTGAGGTCATCAATCACAATCAACTTTCAAATTGAGGGCCTCAAAGCCTTCAATCTATGTTGATTTAAACTATCATCAGTTCAAAAAGACATAAGGTATTAGGATAACACATTTTTTTGTTTTAATATCCCTTTACTAAAGTTTAAGAATTAATTTATTCAATGAATAAGAGATAGGTATATATATATTTATGCTTGACAATTAGAGTTTCAACCTTCAACTCATATTTCACTCAAAAAGATAATAGAACTCAAAAATATTATAATTATCCTAATTGTATAAGGTTCCAAATTTTAACACATACCATTTAGATTAGAAAAACTATTTTGTAAAAACCAGGGACTTCACGTAGTCCAGTGGTAGACAATTAATCCCAATCGCACTATGGTTATGGGTTCGATTCCCACAGCTTTGTCCGACGCGATGGGTTGTCACTCGGTCTGCGTGTTGTCCTTTTTATAAATATCCAAAAATAACCTTAACAATAGTATCCCATGTAAAATATAATCCATTCCAACCTTTATAGTTATCCAAAATACTTCTGTCCAACTCACAGTCCAGATTTTATGAGAAAGGTAAACATAATGAAGCTCCTTTTTTTCTCTGCGTAATAACATGTGAACACCTTCATCATGTATTCTTTTAAAACACTGCAACATACTGTATTACCATAAATCATTATTGATTACATTCATTATCCCTTATTCCTTATAGAAAACTAGATATACTCCTTCTATCCAAAAATGTATACAAATCATTAATCAGTTTCAAGTATGTTAAGAATATCCAACATAATTTATCCGAATCAATCATGTCTTATTCCAAAATCACTATCTCGGTATCAGAACCATATTATGGTTTATCTTTCTCTCAACCATATATTTTCCAAAAATTTAACCTACTATGGAGTCACTTTTCTTGGCTCCACACAATCTCAAGTCCTAGATGAAATAGTATTGCAGTACAATCCTTATATACTCCATAATTATTATAACCAACACATCATTGATGTAACACTCAAATTACAAAATTCTTTAATAACAACATAAGAACTCTAATCATTCCTCCTCATCTGTGGTAGTATCATAACTTTATTATTATCCAATAACATCATTTGGGGCATACTCTGATGATTTGAACATTGGTTTGTGTAGTGTCCCCACTCCTTGCAGATGAAGCATTGTACATTTGAAACCTTTTTCTTACCCTTGTAGTGACGCACTTGGTGTCCTTTTTCTCCACACTTATAACAAACTCCCATTCCCTTCAGGAAAATTCCAAGGTGTTTCTTCCCACAGTTATCACATATTGGAAAATTCTTCTTTTCCCTCTTCCCTTTATCCATCATTCTCTCTTCCATCCTTTTCTTCTCTTTCATCCCTTCAAATCCATAAGACTCAGAGAATTATCTACTTATCTTATTAACACATGATACTATTTCTTCATATGTTGATAACACATGGGAGAATATTTCCCTTCTAAATGTTGGCTTAATACCATGAAAGATATGATCCTTCTTACTCTTTGGATCATACGTATTGATGGAGTTCACATTCCTTCTACTGGGCGCCATTTCTATACAATGCCATAAACTAGATTAGTTTATGAATCAAAATAAATAATTCTATACTTATAAAATACTTAACATAAATTGAACTATTTATGGATATAATCCATAATCATAAAAAGGTTTTCTTTGAGGAAGTATATACTCATAATCGTTTATAGTGGTTTGTAAAGAAAACAAGAATAATCCTAAGCATATCCCCCGGGAGTGTTGTAACCAAGAGTGCAGCAAGGCCCGTTGTCGTGCACCAGTTCCCATTCGAGTCTATCTCAAAGCGGTGTTTTTGGGTTTTACCCCTAGGTACATCTGTGCCAGAGCTGCCTCTACCTGCTTGTATCCAGACAGGGATGTATTTCTCGGAAAACTCACAAAATCTCTATAATACCAAAATTCTAGGAAGTTCTTCTATACTAATCCTTAAAGTCTATCTTCGGGCTATGTGCTCTAATTAGAGTTTATCTAAATCTAGCTTCCAAGGTTAGTACTAAAATGCCTCTGATACCAACTATAACGCCCCAACCCCAGCTACCCAGAGTTGGTGCATTACTTCGTAACATTGGCATGATCACAAAAGATCAAGTCTCGAAAGATCGATTAGTTTAGTAGCCTTGGAAACACTAGATACATTCATAAGTCTTACATTACATCATAAAGTGAAAATCTAATAACAAAGTCTTCATAGTCCACACTCATATCCTCTTCTGACTATCCCTGCAGGTCATTGATAAATACTTCTTCACATCCTGGAAAATATTAAAACATTGAAAGGGGTGAGCTGAGATGCTCAGTAAGGATAACAATATTGCGGAAGCTTTCATAAATAAACATAAACATTTAAGGAAATGTATAACTAAAACAAAATCCTTTTAAACTTGAACATCAACATAATATGGCAAAAGTAAAATGAGATAATGCCATTTACTTCTTCAAATGGATATTCTACTGGTCAAATAATCACATGAAATATCATTAACCACTTTCATAAAGATGGAATGCATAATGCCAGACTATCATAACCACGTAGCCAAGGCCTCGTGCCAAGACCACAAATAAGATTTTGTCAAGGCCTCATGCCAAGACACTAGTTTGTCTCATGAGACCTGCCGATGCATCGAGGAGCTGTAGAGGGCTCCACCCGTCACTTATTAAGTCCAATGCATTCCTCATATGAATAGGTTTAAACATATCATAAACCATAACATAATCGTATCACATAAAACATGCATAAAGGAAACATAAAATTTCCACATTTCAATCACAAGATTTCAATACAACACATTGATATAATAAAAACGCTTTCAAAACCATGTTCAATACCAAAATAAAAGAAAGTTAAAACTTTGTATTTATTTTTCATTAAAAAAAGTGATGGCTTGTAGAGGAAGCCGAAACTCAAATAATGGTCACGGCGGTGGAGAAGTCATTGTCGCCGCATATGTACGTAAAGAAAAACATTACCTTTTTGTCGTTTAGTAAAACGATTCATATAAAAATATTCCTTTTGAATAAATGTAAAAGTCAAAGGGGTTTATACACTGTATAAAAGAAAGTTGTGTATAAAACCAAATATGCCTCAATGAAAGGAGATTGAGATGAAGTCCTTAAAAAGATCATTTTCAAAATAAAATAGATCTATTATGTGTATTCACTATAGGTACACATAAATAAAGTAAAAATACAAAATAGGACATAAGAACATCATGACATAATTTGAAAGTAGGAGATTAACCCAAAGAATGGAAGTTGGGTTAAGAAATTCCCTTACCTTGCATCCTGTCCTGACTCGACTGTTCTTTAACCTCCTGAATAATAAACTAGAGTAAATTTATATTTAATTAAGAACCTTTTTCATGTTCATTAGTCCTTTTATATCCCTTATTAACATGTTATGAACATTATGTAATTATTTAAGTTTATAACGGTCATTTTGTCGATCTTAGGTACTTGAGTCAAAAATAAAATTCTTATAATTACAAGTTGTTCATGTGGTGATATATCCATTATATCCAGAATTATTTTCATGATTTAGATATCATATATATCATATATATCCATTATATACATGCATTTATAATATTACATAACATTTAGAGGTAAGAAATGAAATTCACCATTCATGGAGACGGTAAGCCGTACGTACGCATGAACTCTACTTTCATTTCTATTTCGTATTTAATGGAATGAAATCATAATTATATAAATGTATAATATAGTTCCAGTATAATATCATATACAATATCATTTACTCCATCCTTTATACATCCCACATATGGCATTAACGATTCACATCACTTTGAGGGGGCGGTAGTCCGCACTTCCTAAAATGAAATTATTGCGTTTACCCATAATAGAAATCATAAAGTATGCCATAAATGAGAAATAAATAAGCATAAGTAAAACATAAACATATTATATATCATATATAAATATAGTGACATCTTAATGACCACCTTTTAAGGTGTTATATGAGTGTTGAACAATCATTGTTTCGTGAGGCAGAAATTCGCCATCCAAAGAAACCGTATGTTCTTTAACAATTAGATGTAGGTGTGTGTAATTGTATCTATAATCCTTCTTATAACAACATACTAGTATATTGAGGATACTGGTGTTATTACAAAAGAAATGAATGAAAAGAGTTTAGGGGGTTGTAGAATAAAAATAAAACAAAACAACATTAGAGAAGACATTACCTCAAAATCGTGTAACTCTTTTTGATTTGAGCCAAAGGATTCCTTGGGAAGAGTTCTTCCCAAAGTGAGGCTTCTAGGAGTAATAGGGGGAAGTTGGGAGAGTATTTTGGTAGAGGTTGGCCGAGCCAAATGGCTTGAAAGTGTGAATGAGGTGGTAGAGGTGGGGGCCTTTTATAAGAGGAGAGGAGGGGCACTCTTGGAAAGTAAAACAATTTTACATTATTATACAATGATTTTCGGATTCTAAAGGTCCCACACATATATAATTCGTGTCTAAGGTGATAAGGGTTCGAAATCTACCCATACAAAAGTCTTTGGACAAGTGTAAGCCTTGTATTGTACATTATCTTTTCATTTTATTAAAATCGTTAAATAATGAGGTCATCGCTGCATCATAATGATGTCATAAATAATTTAATTTATTTAATGTCTAAAAATTATAAAACAAATACTATGATGTAGGAAATATTTTTAGCTTTCCAATGACTATTTATAGTCAAAAATATTACTTGTATAACCCCATGTAAAAATTGTTTTATTAAAACATTTCATGTTTGTGTCATTTTTTACTTTAACATTAAATAAAAGGTATTTATGTCATTTTCTAACTAAAGTGGCTCCATGGGGTCCCCAAGTTGACCCATAGATTTTCTTGGTCGGCCATGGCACATCCAATGAGGGTAGGACATGTGTCAAGCTCATCTCATATTATTAAAACATTATTTTTACCTTAAACTACACTAATTACCTCTAATCGCGATTAAGAACTTAAAAGTTACTATTCACCAAAAATTATTTTAATCTCATTGAACCACATTTTACTTCTTAATGACAACCATGTATGTCGGATTTTTAAAAATCAAATCACAGAAGTGGTAATATTTCATTTAAACGAAAAATCAGTTATTTAACTACCACTTAGTGGTTTCACTATTCATCAAAAATTGAAGTTTTTCAGAACAATGCCAAAAAATCACCCTAAGCTATAATTGATATTCTGAATTCAAAAATGATGTCTATTTTACAAAATTCCAAACATATAAGTTGCATTAATTAATTTTATAATTAATTCCCGCTGTTACAACAAATAGCGTGTTTTTAAGAAACAATTTATATCAAAAGATTGACAATTGTTTTTGTCCAATTTCAAAGTGAAATTAATTATAATGAAAAACATTGGATAAAATGGTAAAAATATATTCTAATTATACTTTAAAACCACTCAATAGTATAACTTATCACTATGAATTATTTTGATTAAAAAAGTTGTTTTAAGTATTTTTCACTATTCATAAAAAATTGGAAGTTCTCAGAAAATTACAAAAAATTCAACTTACGATAATTTCGATATTACGAATACAAAAATGAAGTCCATTTTGAAATATAAAATTTCTATAAATTTAAAAAGTGGTTATTACTATTCATAACGGCTACTTTGATTAGTTGCGGTGTGTTAGAACTCGAAGTTGCGTACAATGCAAGCTATTGCATTATTGAATGAGAAGCGTATCATGGAAGCTCAGGGTATTACATGGGAATCATCAAGACCTAATTTAAAAATGTGTGGAAATATATTTTTCTACTACTATATTATATTTTGGACCTAAAAATGAAGTGGTGTTAGGTACATTACTTGTTTATTTAGATTATGAAAATGTATGGTTTGATTTGAGATCCAAAAATTCTATTATATCAAAAATATTTTCACGTAATATTGAAATACCATCTCAATAAAGTTATAAATATTGGTAAAAACTCGTGTGAGGAGTATAAAGGAATTGTTTTATTGAAATCTTCATGTTATCATACTTGGAATGAGTTTTCCTATAAACCTTGTTGTCTTTACCATTATAGAGTATAATGTCATTCTGGGTATGGATTTACTTTAATTTTATCATACTAAGATAGATTAAAGAGCTAATTAATTCATATTTTATTTTCTTGAATTGAGTTTCAATTTGTATATAAGAATGAGTTCATACCTTTTATAAAATATCAAGAAGTTGAGAAATGATTAAATATGAGAGTGAAAGTTATCTTGAACTGTTTTTAAAAATAAAATAAATGTTAAAACAAGTGATGTGCTAGTAGTGAATAAACATATCGATATATTTATTGATGATTTTCCCCGTGTTATTCTTGATTGAGATGTTTAATTTATTATTGACTTAGTACGTCATGCTATGATAATTTCCAAACACCCATATTTGATTGATTCAATTGAGTTTTTGTTATTGAAAAATAAATTTCAAGAGTTTCTTGATAAGGGTTTCATCCATCCTACCACTTCCCCATGGGATTCTCCTGTTTTTTTTGTTAAAAAGAAGGATGGTTATATAAAAATTTATATTGATTATAGAGAATTCAATAAAATTACTATTAATAATTGTTATACATTGACTCATATTAATGATTTATTTTATTAGATCGATGTTATTTTTCAATGGTTGATATCAGGCCTAATTATCACCAGCTGAAGGTAAAAGAGGGATACATTACGAGGTTGACATTTCATACTAGGTATGAGCATCATGATTTTTTGGTTATTCCTTTTAGGTTGATGAATAAACCTACTATATTTATATATCTACTGAATAGAGTGTTCCATTATAATCTAGATAATTTGTGGCGATTTTCCTAGATGAAATTCTAGTTTGTTCTAAATGTTATTAGGATAATGAGAAACACTTAAGGATTTTTTATATAGAATAAAATAAAATAAGCAGTATGTAAAATTAATTAGATATGAATTTTTGTTATAAAATATTTCTTTTCTTGGGAATATTGATTCTAAATATTGAATAACTATTGATCTTTCTAAAACCAAAGTGGTGTAAGACTATAAAATACCCACAAAATGATTCAAAGTTTTCTTGGATTAGTGGGGATATTCAAAATGGTTTGTTGAAAAATTTTCTTGGTAATCTATCCTAATAACTATGTTAACTCAAAAAAGAGTTAAATTCATCTAGACAAAGGAACATGATTAATTCTTTGAAAAATTGAAAATAAAATTGGTTAATTTTCCAATGTTATCCTTTCCAACAAGAAATGGTGAATTTGTTATTTATAGTGATACTTTTTTAAATGACTTGGTTGTTTATTAATGAAATATAATTAGGTAATTGGACATGCCTTATGTCAATTGAAACTTCATGAGAATAATTACCCTACATATGATCTTTAGTTTATAATAGTGATTTTTAATTTAAAAATTTAGAGACATATTTTAGATGGGGTGAAATGTGAAACATATACTGACCATAAAAGTTTAAATTATATATTCACTCAAAAAGAGTTTAATATGATGCAAAGAAGATGGTTGGAACATATGGTGGATTATTATTGCATGATTCATTATTATATAGGTAAATAAAACTAGGTAGTTTATGATTTAATTTGAAAAGATAATGCATCATTGACCATGTTATGTCTATAACATGATTCTTTGGTTAATTATTTAATAAATGTTATCCTATAAATTCTATATACCAAAACTCCCTCTCTTTTGGATCATGTTTCAATACACTCATACTTGGTAAAATGAATTAAAAAGGTTTAGACAGAAGATCATGGTTTTCAAAAAAAAGTAGAATCAATTAATAAGGGTATGTTTTATGAGTTGAAAATTGATAAAGAATGTGTCATTAGATTGTGAACATGGTTATCTATTCTGAGTGATCCCTAGTTAAAGAAATAATTATTAAGTGAAGCTCATATCTCTTTATTTTTTTATAATCAAAGTATTAATATGTATAGATACCTTAAGGAATATTATTAGTGGTAAGATGTAAAGAAAGATATTTCTGATTTTATCATGAAAATTTTGACTCGTCAACAGGTTAAAGCCGATTAACAACCACTAAAGGGGATGTTTACACCTTTGGTAGTTTTTGAATGGAAGTAAGAGAATATATCCATGGATTTCATGGTGGGATTATAAAATACATATTGAGGTAATAACTTGATTTGGGTTATTGTTGACTGATTGAATAGATCTATATATTTTCTTCCCATTCAAGATAATATGTATTTAGATAAACATTATAAACTTTATCTTGAAGAGATAGTAAGATTACTAGGAGTCCTCTCTCCATTGTATCTGATCATAATCATTTATCTGCATCAATTTTTTGTAAAGGATGCTAAAATTATTTGGCTACTAAATTGAATTTTAGTACAAACTTTCACCCTCAATCCGATGGACAATTGAAGAAAATGATTCAAACATTATAAGACTTGCTTTAAGATTTATCTTTGGATTATCAGGGAAATTTCTATCAATATATTTCATTATCTAAACTTTCTTATAATAATAGTTTCCATTCTAGTATATATATGAAACCTTTTGAAGAATTATATAGAAAGTGGTGTCCAAATTTTTCATATTGGGATGAAGTAAATGAAAGGACGTTGTTGGGACCAAAAAATGTAATAGAAAATGTTGATAAAGTAAAGATTTTTTAGCAGCACATGAGGATAGTTCAGTGCATGAATAAGAGTTATATATATCACAAGAGTAAAGATATCTCATTTGAGGCAGGAAATAATGTTTTTCTTAAAGTATCATCCTAGAAAAGTGTCATACATTTTGGAAGAAAGTGAATGTTATTAAAGTAGTTTATTGTTTCATATGAAATTTTGGAAAAGGTTAGAAAATTTTCTTATAAAGTATATTTACCACTAAATTTATCTCAGGTACATGATTTATTTCATGTTTCTTTGCTAAGAAATTACATACCTGATTCATCTCAATCTTCGAGCCTTGAAGTAGTATAGTGAGAGGATAATCATTCTTATGAAGAAAAGAAGGTTTGAATTTTAAATCATAGAGAGAATGTAATGTGAAATAAGTTAATTAAATAGGAAAAGTTTTTAATGATGAATCACAAGATTTAGGAAGAAACATGAGAATTAAAAAATTCTATGAGGAAAAAATACCCTTACATATTTAAGCAATGAATAAAATTGCGAGGATAAAATTTCCTAAGGTGGGAATAATTTGAAAACCAAGGTAATCCTATAAATAAATAAATCATATGATTTATAAGTATCAATTTTATGGATTAATAATTATTATAGTTTTATAAATAATTTTTTAAAAGTTTCCAGTCGAAAAAAGGAATAGTTTTATTTAACTAAATTGTTTTTTCATGGAATACATAGTTTTATATAAAATATAAAATTATATTCTTTTGAAATTAAATTTGATGAAATGGAATTCAATTTTTTTATCATCATATTAAATTTTTTCTTAAGGTTAATTTATGATATTTTTTTAAAATATTTCATTTTGAGTGAATAGCGAAAAATGCCATTTTTGTATAATTACCATTTTTTATTTAAATAAATTAATTTAAAATAAAAGTTATATTTTATATTTAGTTTTAAAGTAACATATAATCCATTTTATTAAAAATAATCTAAAAAAATCAATAGGAAACAAAATTATATTTTATTTTTATGCCAAAAAGCACAATTTTATAAAAAAATACTTTTCAATATGTTTCTCTCACTTGTATTAAAAGTAATTTATTCCTCTTATAAAAATTGAATACTGAAAAATGGATTTCATATTTTTAATTATGTGGTTCAAATTTATTAATAATCTCAATTTCGTTTTTTGGTCATTATGAATAATAATCAATGTAAAAATGTTTCACCACAGTAAAAGGGTAAAACATGTTAATTAAGTAAAAACTAAAAGTAAAAATCAGGATCTATGTGATCACAGGGAGATAGAGGGGTAAAATAAGTGATGTTTTATTTTTTTTTCTTTTATAGTATGAAATAACCTTCACATTTTGTTAATGAGATATGACATTATTGAACAACAAGCACACAAGCACAACCACATGAACACATGTATTTACAAGTCTCACTAATCAATAAGAGTATCTATTCCTTAGTATGGTTTGGAAATAATCCAAGACCATAAAAATAATTATAATAAGATCCTTTGTATGTGGTTACAACAATCAAGGAGTATCCTTACACTTGAATTACACTATATTCAATTAATAGTGCATGTGCTTATTTCACAAAATGATGTAACAATTATTTTTGCAACAAGTGTGGGAAACCTTTACCAACATGAATCAATATTCTATCTATGTTATTATTGATTTTCATCAAACACCTTCAATTATTGAAAGTATTACTTCTTATCTTTCTTGAATTGTATCAGGAAATAATTTCCTTTTGACTGATGTATTCACAAACCCAAAACATATAATTATCCCTTTCTTATTTAAAGTTATACTCAATATTCTATTTGGGGTATATTAAATGATTAAGAATGAATGTATTTTATTCATGTGCAAACACTTTCCACTATTCACTTTTACAAACTGCATACACTCCCATTACATGCACCCACTACCTCATGAAAAATACAAAAAACATATGTGGGTTCTTCTTCTTCTTCTTATTCATGAAAACATTTATGTGAACTGTCTTATTCACACAAATTGAATTCCCAATAAATGAGATGTCTAAAGATTCTTTATGTATGTTTTTTACTGGTTCTTCACCACACAATATGTATCATGGATTAAACTTCACGCAAACCATGAGGTTTAATAGAACTAGTTCTTAGATAAACCCCTTAGTACAAGATTCACAAGTTAGGATATTATGGTGTCTATCATTAAAACAGGTCACATGAGGTCTTTTTCTTCTTCGCAAAACAAACCTATCACTTTGCTCTATTTCTTTGGAAACTGAGAGCTTCACTCAACAAAAACATCAAACTTAAATTGGATCATTGATTTCATATTTAGATATGAGATTCAATGACTTTGTATCACCATAGATATATATTCTATTCCATTTAATGACTCTTTAATAGTCTTATGAAAAATAATCCATGCCACCAATATTTTAAAATGCACAAGTTGTTCCGTGTTTCTCAAGCATAAAATGAAAATCATGGTGTCTCCAATTACTTGATTTTGTATTTCATCCTCACATGCATGAGATATGAAACATGCGATTCATAAATTCTAAGAAGGTCGAATGAATCCATGAATATGGATTTAAAAATATCCTTATTAAAATATACATTGTCCTTGAAAGTATCATTTTCTTTTAATAAACACATGCATGAAAATCATAGCATTCATGCATGAAGGTTCGTGACTTCATCATCTATAAATATAGAGATTATAAAAAATAATGGTAGCCTTGGGTTCAACATCAATGATTCGGTTGTCTATTATGGTGAATAGAAAAACCATCATTCATTAAAAGGTAGGAGATGACATAATAGGATGATCAGATGACTGAGATCTATTTGTTCAACTAGCCACTATTTTATATATATATTTTTAACAGGGAAATAGTGTGTGGCCCTTAGAATGTACCACATTAAAAATATTCTACGTTTATTGCTCCTATATAATATATTACACTTCCTCAATCAAATAGAAGCGTGAAATCAAGGTCTTCTCTTGAGCTCCCTTATATTTCTGACCTACGACACCACCTAGTATTTTGCACACCAACCTACGTGTGCCCATTCCTACCTACCTAGGATTGTTTTGCCCCATACCTATTTTGTTCCTTACCACCATGGTTTCAAAATAACTATCTGACACCCACATGGGTTGAGCCTTGTTCCCATGTGGTTGAGTTGGCCTCCTTGGGTGGCTATGGTTGACCTTAATTTTCTAATAAGAGTCCATATATGATGCTTGGAAAATACCAAGTATGAGAGTTATAAGATAATACAGATGCCTTCAATAATTATTCATGCAATATAAAATGAATATATATGTTATCCATGATTATCATGGGAATATTTAATGAACTTCATATTATCTTATTCTTCTCATTTTGTAATATAAATTATAAAGATCTATTCATGGTCAAAACTACTTTCTTATCATATTCTATATTATTGGAAAAATATGTCACCATTTAAACATGTATTTAAAAAGAATATTATTTTAATAATCATCAGACTTTGATATGTGATTTATGTATTTGAAAAATTTTAGTAAATAACATTGATCATAATAAGACAATAACTTAAGAAAACTTTCTTAAAAATAGAATCTTCAAAGCATCTCCAACAATCATGGTCTGAAAAAAAAAACTACATGATAAGGCCCCAAAACTTATTATATTCTTATTGGATTATATTATTTTAACCATTATTAAATTATCTTTGAATATTTATTGTTTAAGTACACTTTACCATGAGATTAAATACTATTTTAAAACATTGAATAATTAAAAGTGTGTTACTACCCTCACTTATAAAAGGGAACATCTTCTCCTCCCATACTCAAAACCAATGAACAATATAGTTCTTCCAATACCTACCCAAATATCTCCGTAACATATCTACATATATAATATATGTTTTAGAATCACCAAAAATACCAAACATATAAGGATTATGGTGAAGCCACAATGGTTTCCCAAAGATGAGGTATAACTCTTAACCAAGTGTTTCATGTTTATTTATTATTCAATATCATCAAAAAATTCATTAAATATGATGAAATAATAACATAAGTATCATCTATATACTTATATGTTATTGTGATTATGGTAAAATCCATTTTCATCTTCTTTTCCATTCTATGTGAAATGAAAACATTGCTCGTGTGTACGTATGGACAACCACCTCAACAAAGCGATGTGTTTCATTCTTCATCACCAGATTATATGGATGGTTAAAATAATAGATAAATGAATATATATTGTATTTATAAAATTATTATTATTCTTCAAATATAATGTATTACTTACCTTCTTACCCTTTCGGTCTATTGGAAATTAATAACATCGCTTGTGTGTATGTGTGGAATACCACCTCTACGAAGTGATGTGATTAATTTTTCATTTACACCTATTCTGGATTGTTGTAAATATATAAATAATGAATAAAAATGACATTTATAACATATTTAAAATTATTAAAAAGTAAAATATTATCTAATTTATTTTTTTCAACACATTATACAAAATTAAAATGTTGTTCATGCATACGTACAAACTACAATATACATCAAATGACATGATTAATTTTTCATGACTTCCTTAAATAGTCTATTTTAAAATATTTTATAATGAATAAATATTATAATTATAAAAATTTTAAGATTATTGAGTTAATTTAACCATAAAACCTTTGAACATGGTTATCACATTGATTTTTTAGGTTATCAAGTGAATGTACTAAAAATATCCAACATCAACTTAACCATTTTAGCAACTAAATAAAACATGGTAATAAATAAAATAAAAGGAAAAATAATTATGTAATAAACTTAAAAAGTTTATCAATAAAATATAAAATAATATAAATATATTATTCCGGAGTTATAGAGTTTACAAAGCCATAGGAGACTTAAGGTAAGGAATTTTCCATTAAAACATTATTTTAAATGTTTTAAAAACATTCTCCTCCACATACATGTTCTTTCAAATGTTTAAATAATTTTATTATTTATGATTAAAAGGTTTATAATGGTTATTTTGAATAAATTTTAAATTCTTTACAAAATTTTTAAAAGTAATATTAACATTTTTCATATAGGGGTTTTCAACTTTTTTACAAAAGTATTTTTTAACATATACCGCTTGATTGAATTTTCCCGGTGTCATAACCATTTTATGTTATCAGTATTACTCTATAAGTTACCATTGGTTTTTAAAGTATATTATATTCCCAGTATTTTAGATTTTGTTTTCATTTTTATGATTTTTCAAAGAAATAAGATATTTATTCTTATGATTGTACAAAAAAGGAAAGTTTTTTGTTTATAAGTTCAAATGGGGTTTTAAAGGGTTTAATATTGAAAAAGTAAAACATTGGATTTTTTTCCTGATATAGTACCTAAGAATTATTAATGATGATATTTCATCCAGATATAGCTCATGATGATATGTGATCCTGATATCTCTCTTTAATGTATTAGGTAAGGAATTGTGTTTAAATTTTAAAAACGAGTTAGATAACTTGTTAGGTCACTATTTTTGAATTAAATAGGATTTAGTTATTCATAAATAGGTTAAAAATGAATGAACATGAGTTATGAATATTATTTTCAAAGATACCTATATTATGCATGAAGAAAGTGTTTTTATCATAAAATTTTTATTTAATGAGGTAAGAAGAGTTTAAAGTTCAAAGGTTTATTTCTTAAAAGAATATCTTCATGAGTTCCCAAATGAATCAGGATGAATTAATGGTTTTACTATCATTTTTAATGGGTTTCAAAGGTTTTATTTTATAAAATGTTGATTTTTTATTTTGAAATTGTTTTATTTATGTGGTCAATATTTTATTGTGAAAAAATATAAACATCATCATGATTTTTCATTTTTTTCAATTGAATAACATGATTCCATTATTTTTATATCCCTTAATAAACCTTTTTTTTCTCATCACATGTTTTTAAATGTTTTGAAAAGATATAAGGATGAGTATAATAGTTACCAATGTCAATATTTATACTATGGAGACTCATCTTAAATGAAGAAAAAATGCACTGAATGAAATGGGGGTATAAACTTAAAGTTCTATTTTTGTGGAAAAAATGTACATTATTTGAAATTTTACAATCTTTTTTATGTAATATTTTACCTAATTAACTAAAACCCTAAGCCAAAAATATCAAGGAAATATCAAAAAGTGAAAAACATAATATAAATCATGTAATTGTGGGTTTTTAATGAGGTTTTATATATCTAGAGAATTGTTTCACATAGATCATGTTGGTGTAGTGTGTTTGGATATACAAGGCCTTTTATATTTGAAGATAGGTATATTTTTTTATCTCTATAGGGCCAATGTTGGGGTTTAAGAATCAAGGAAGAAGTGTTATCATCATATAGGTAGGGTTGATATTCCCACCTGGATGCCTGGGGCATGGGATCCTCTATTTGCTGGTTAGTATATAGGTAGAATTAGTTTTCCCGATATCTACATGGGTCATGGAATCCTATATTTGAAATTTTTGTATTCCCCTTATCTAAAGATCATAGGTGGGGCTGATCTACAATTTAGTTTAGTATTACCACCACCTATATAAGTAATGGGATCCTCCACCATCGTTTTTGTGAGGATATGTTAGTTATTGGAATTGGGAAGTTTGGATTCTTAGAGTGTCATGTGGATTTCACATGATGTTCTTTATGAATAATGAGACCCTCTCCTACATCTTGGGTTGTCTTTTTTAATCACATTCAGGTTCTTCCTAAAAATTATTCTTCCCTCTTTTCTTTTATGTATGAGCTGACTAATCTTTTATTAATTATTTTTGGTTTCGGTGTATCCTACTTAATATACTATACTCACCCTTTAATTAGTGAATTTTATATTGAATTACATGTATTATAAATATGACATATAATTCATTGGTGATCATGATGTACATGGAGTTGGTAGAGATTAGTGGTGTTTGGAGGAGGTTAAATTGGGTAGTGGTCACATTGGGAGATTGGTTTTGAAGATAGTTTTAAACTACTATTTATTAGGTTGGTGTTTTCCCATTGGTTATTATTTGGAGAGTGTTTTTCCCTTTTGTAATTCTTGGGTTTTAAATGTATATATCTTATAGATTCTATAGGTTTCTGAATTCATTATATATATTGTCATCATATTATTTTACTTATCTGGTATTAATATTATGTCCCATGCAGGGATGTTCAGTTTGTACAGATGCATTAGGCTAAAGCCTCCTATCTTGTTTATTATTCCTACTCAGTGCTATTCATGTGTGTTTCATGAGTGGTGTTGAACATTAAAGGGCGCTCACCTCAAGAAAAAATATTTTTCTTGAAAAACAATAAAAATGGAAGTGTTATTAATTTTGATATGCAAGAATACTTTTTAAGATTTATTACATGCCTTAAAATTTTAAAATCTATTTATTATATATTTATCTAATTTATATATTCAGTAGCATACTTAAAAGTCTCTTATTGAGAAATAATATGACAACTTCATCCACAAAAATAATTTTCAATAGATATTAATTATGGAGAGCCAGAGGTGGGTCTGTTGTCTACATAAGAAGTCTATTATGAATAATAGGTATTTTCCCAATTCAATCAATTCAAACACCTCTACTAATACAGATAAATAATTGAATTAAACCCATTAATATGAAGTAGAGGAAAAAAATTGTAGGATATGAGTGTGAAAGTGGTAAAAAACGACCAAGAAGTTCATAAAAGAAATGGTGGATATGTGTCTTCCACCTTATCTAGATACTTATACCATTTTTGATACATGTAAGTTGATTATGTACTCATTGTATGATGCTCCAGGAGATGGCGATGATGATCCTAGTGGGGATCAGGGTTATTACCTTCTAGATCTTAATGGGGATTAATTTGTTCGGGATAATGAATCTACTGATGAGTCTTATGATGAGGATGGTGGCAGTGATGGCCAATATGATAGTGGGGACTATGAAAAAGTTTGTTTGGAGTAAGATATTTATCTACTCAATTTTTTAATTTATATTTATTGAACTTCCAACCTTGTGGATGACATCTTGTGACTAAAAATAATTATATATACGTGTCATAATTTGGTTTTTATGTTATCAATTAGTTGAATGTAAAATATATAATATTTATTATAATTTGAATGTGATTTATTTATAGAATTTATTTACTTAATAGATTAAATTATTAGTATTGAAATTTTGTTTATAGGTTATTTTATTGGGGGTGCAGGTAGGTTGATATAATTTCTACCAGGTGAAAGTGTTATACCAACAGTTTCTAAAAACTATTGGTATAACCCAATCCCAATGGGGATAAGACCAATAGTTTTTAAAATCATTGGTATAGGTTACACCAATGGTTTCTTAGCCTAAACCAATGGTTTTAAACCATTAGTATAAATCAACTTTCTAGTAGTTCTAGTATATTCTATTATTTATTAACTTTGAACTTCTCAAAATCCAATAATACACTCTCTAGCATATTAGACATATATTACTTTCAAAATATCATGATAATATACACAAAATCATTTTGTGATATGAAATAAAACTTATTTTATTTAGTTAAAATATTTAATAAATAAACTACTATGTTTATATTTTATATGGTATTCTATGTGTTTAGAGAAATATATTGAAAATAAGACTTTATTCTTTAAAATATTCCATTGATGGTGGTGGTATATGTTTTTTATATTTTAACAAACATATATATAAACACTTTTATCCTAAATAACCTATTTTTATCCTCGTTTCCTACTCAAAAATTTTATAGAATCCGATGAATCAAAAACCATACATATTGGATCCATCATTTCACTTTGTTTATAAAACACCCTATTAAGAACTGAATTTTCTTATCATATAAGAGATATAAGATGAAAAAAATCCTTTATTTGTATCCATCTGAGCTTTATATATTCCTTTTCATTCAACTCTTTGATGCCTCAACTCTTTACTCCATCAATTAAATTTTAAGTAAAAGCTTCATCAATTATTCTCTCAATTTTAAACTCTTGTATACTCATAAAAATTTTAATTTATTTATTTGGTATTATATACCCTTAAAAAAGTAAGAATTTGTTTCTATAACACTAATACATGACATGAAATTTCTATAGATTTTCTTAAAACACTTAAGGTACTATAGGTGATTCAATCCTATTGAAACATTAACCCTTCTTCCTAAAATTTCCTTTAGGTTTCAATTACCTTGACTGACTACTATGAAGAACTATTTTTAGAATTTACAACTTAACTTTATTCTTATAATTTTAACTTTTTCTCACCTCAACTTTGGATATAACATAACCAGTATAACACATGTGGTATTCATTTATACATAGTAATTTGAGAAACTAGGGTAAAACATTCTTAAACTCATTCACATTATTATAACATTTGTAACAATGCAAATAAAATTAATTACATTTCCAAAACAATCATTAATGAAATATTGATTGAATTATTATATTCTTCTCATAATAATCTTGATTTAAACATTGAAAAACTTCAAGAGTTGGTTACTCAGGAAGGGTTTTTCCAAAACATAAATTTTTTGTTCATTCTTAATAACAACTCCTATGTTTTGTACCTATATAAGAAATTTATTATATTAATATTAATATTTATAAGGATAGATCTCAAAGTTATTGTTTATGTTTTTGATTATATTAATATATAATATAATATTTTATCAAATGAGAATCACGTTTTAAAAATATTTAATAAGTATTTTTGTAAAATTTTCTCCCCTAAAATGCTGACCCAATTGAAATCCATCATATCTGTTAGTGGGAAAAGATGTGCATTTCATCCCGAATTTCAGGTTTTAAGCATAAAAATAAGCCAGGACTATATCTAGTAGTAAAACATAACAATAATGTCACATATAACTCTTATATATTTGAGTAGACAACTATTTTCTCAATCTATCATATAGATTATCTCAACTCTCTTACTATGTTATTTTAACAGTAAGAGTTTCTGAGATAAATATAACCTAGAGAAAATTCAAAGGAAAAGGAACCTAACAGTTAAGTCATTACTTTATTTCCTTACACATGATAATATAGGGCCTCCTATATTTGGAATTTTCCTACATAGTTGGATGATCAATATCCCAACAAGATCCACTATAGAAGGTATTTAACACTAACTATTTTAAGGGGATTTAATCTCACTATCTTATCTCTTGTTATTCCATTTACATGTATACATGATTATAATGATTTAGTTTGGAATATTATTCCTTGTAATAGATAAATATGTTCAAACCATAATGATCTATAAGGTACATGAAAAAATTCACTAAAAGGGTTATAATCATATAAAATTAACAATCCATACATGAGTTATACTAGATCCACAAATAGCCAACCCCCACTTTTCTAGCTAAGGAATAATCCTCCAATATTGTGAGTAATTCGTCCCAAAGTCCCTCTACCCAAAAATAACTTAATAAAAAGACACCTCAATTCCACCAAAATCTAATACCTAATATGTATAAATCACAATTAACTACTAAATTCAAGCTCATAACCAAGTAAAAACTAAAGGAAAGATAGAATAAAACTAAATCAATTATCATATCTATCATGTAACTTCTTATATACATACACAAAAATTTATTGAAATAGTATAATTCTTTAAACTAAATCTTAAATACAATCATAATTTAATAATTATTTATATGAATAAATTAGAGAATATATTAAATAAATAAACAATTCATACATTTAAATATGAGATAAACTATCTATTAAATTAGAAAATTATAAACACTTTATAATGTAACCACACATTATAAACATTCCATAATTAAATAAATATAAACACTTTATATTTATATCTAACAAAAAAACCTTCATATGATCCTTTTATATACATTTTACTTAAATATATGTTATTAAATGAAATATAAAAAATTTATATTCAAAATCTATTACATCGAAATTTTATATAAACTTAATATCACATATTTAATATAGATTAAACCATGATTATATAAATTTTTAAAACTTATTCTGGTATGGTTTAAATAATTTCCTCAAATAAGACCTTTAATTTAAACAATTAAAATTAAATGGTTATGAAAAATTCACTATATTAAATCCATACCACATTATATTTTAGCCTTATTTATGTAATTTGTAATTTTTTTTATAAATTACACTTTTAATTTCCATAAAAACACTTTATATTCAAATTATAAGTCATGTCATATAATTTGTAAAATGTATTTTAATATTAACATTCAATATCACGGATATGTATTTAATAAACATCAAATAAACATTAAATTAATTAATTACAAATATTTATGATCAATTAATTTATAAAAATTTTATATATTAAATAAACATCCCGAAATACATTTTCCTATAATTTATGAACAATTTAAAAATTATATTATTCAATTCATAGTTGAAATATTGAAAAATAAAAATTTTCATGTTAATCATTTTTAATGATATAAGTTGTGATTCCTTTAAGTAATATCAATCATAATATAGGACTGATAATTAAATATTCATGAGATTCTACCAACACAAACCAGGGTAAGAATAAATCTCTTGATGTTTATAAATTAAAACCCATAATATGTTATTGTGTAATATAAAACCAGTGGCACAAGGAATATCACACGTAATAGTAACCCTGTACAATGATGGATTGTGAAGGAATAAATCACATGGAACAACCATATAAAACATTATGATAGTCTATATGTAATATGAAAATATTGAATTTTTTATATCATAACCCCATCAGTTCATTGAATTTGTTTATTATGAGAGGTTGTGATATCATCTGAATGATATGATACTCTATTTTTCTACCACATATCAATACTATCATACAATATGATACATTAAAATTAAATGATTTATATTATAACATCTAATATGATATCATATATAGAATGAATTTTTTTAGTTATATATAACAATATCAACATCATTTTAGCAACCACAATTCATATATTCTATCATTTTTAATGATAGAGAATATGATATCAAAAATTATATTTATTTTATTTATGTTAAACATGATTTATAGAATATTTTTTTCTCTAATACCATTGAAGGGTTTCCAAGGATCAAACATCCCTCATTTGAGATAGAAGAAGAATTTAGAAAACTCAAATCCCCAATATCACAATGTATGAAACTTAAAACCAAGTATATAAAAAATGAAGAAATTAAACATGTGTACCATTTATCATCAAGAATTTGTAACTATCTTCATTACTATATTTTGATGAATATCTCTTAATGTTAGTTGAAGGACTCCCTCTTCTAAGTCATATCTACAGGTTGATGTGAATCACCTGATGTTGAAGTGGGATCCTTCACTAATGCTTCATGTAGGTAATGTGAGGGGAGTAAAGTGATCTTTGTAAGAGTGAGAGTATCATCTAATATTATATTAAGACCCCCCCACACACTTATCATATTATTTGTCCTCCTTTAAATAACCCTCATGTATGTTCCTCGAATACACATGTATTTACTCATGCATTGCAACACATTATTTAATGAATTTAGTAGTTCATACATTCATAAAATTAATTCATCATTCCTCTCATTCAATTTTATCATATTAAATGATTAATTAAATATTATATATAGAAGATTCAAAAATTTAATCTTTAACATTCCACTTACATTCCAAGTTAGTGGGATGTTATCATAGAACAATCCTTACAATTTCTCTAATACAAGGCATACTATTTTTCTATATTTCCATACATGTTATACCATAAGATATTTTCATACCATAAAATATGATATATCCCAATTAATATCAAATATACATGGGATTTAGGGAATATATTTAGCATAGTCATCCGATGATAAATTTTTAACTATGTAGATTTCTTTTCCACCAGCACGCTTCCTCAAAATGTGGACATGAGCTACCCCCAAACCCTCAGGAACCTAGTAAACACCAAAATACATGATGTTTAGAATTAAATTTATGAAATTCATAAATTAAAAGGGATGTGGTGTTACAACATCCCCAATTTATAATAGCCCATCCCTATGATACATCGTCGAGCATCACCGAGCCTCATTAGTGAAAATCTCCAGCCGCTGAGCCTGCATATCAGAATACTACTCCCACATATCCCCTTGTATACACTTATACTTCCACTATTACCATACCATAGGAAACTTATTCATAATTTTTTTTTCTCACTCTGATCTACAATATGAACTAGTCATTCTTTAAATGACGAATCTTGATCTAGCTATACCTTTTCGGTACCAATAATGTGAGATGGGTTGGGATGATATTTCAAAAATTGAGATACATGGAATATATCATGCATGGAGCTATATCTCTAAGAAAACTCAAGATGATATTCTATAGTATTGATCCTCTCGACAACCTTAAACAACCCCATAAATCGGGTTAATAACTTCCCTTTACTTCGAATATGCTTACATCTCAACTGAGATGACACTCACATAAATAACTGATAACCCAAATCAAACTCTATAGGATAGAATTATCGATATATATTTATATAATATCTATATAATGTGTGTAATCTATAACCACTTCATGATTATTTGAATATGCTATGACAACTCTTTCAATAAACTTGACCTGATAACCACTAAATCCTCATACTCTATTCAAAATAGATATAATTGGAATGGTATTATATAAAAAGAGCCCAAAGGACCAATCCAAATCAATTTTTGACAATTTGTTTTTTATTCAAAAATCACTAAATATAGATAGTTCTCTCATGAACCACCAAAGTCAAGGAAAAACGTCTACAACATGTACTATAACACAAGGATGGTATTCTCAGAACATCCATCAGTCTGGAGATGGTAAGTAGTGCCTAGATTTACCAGTGTATCAAGAAAATTATATGGTTATTTCTAAAATACAGATGTGAAATTGGAATATGGGTTATATATTATTCTCCTTGGTATCTCATATTGATTCATTATCTCAAAGACAAATATTCGGCCCTGTTCATCAATATATTAGGTCTCCAAGATTGGTAGGAAATGTGAAGCCCTCATCGATCGGTCCATTATAAATAATACCACATCACTTACAAGAGATGACCTAGATAATCCCATAATGAAATCCATAGCCAAATTATCCCACTTCTACTTGAAAATGTGTAATGACTGAAGAATAACGTTGGGTCCTTGATGCTCGACCTTTACTCGAAGATAGGTAAGGCATCATGAAATGAACCCCAGTCCATTCATCTTCATCATAGGACACCAATAATTCCTCTTAGCATGATTATATAACTTGTTAATACCTAATTGAATAATCCATATTAAGGTGTGTGAATCCCACCTTAGCTCCTCACAAATTCTAATAAATAATACTACAAGACCCCAAATATAAAAAATATCATTCACATCAAGGGAGCAATGAGGTGGACAATCACCACCATATATATTATCACTCATCAATAACTAATTTAAATCATATATTTGAATCTCATTAACCCTCTAAAATGTTGAGTATTATATAAATAAGGATGTTAGGGTCACTCTACCATGATAATTTTGAATTCCCAAATTCATTTTACTGAAAAAGATCATCATTATCCACTATCTACTAGCCATGTACAACACTCATGACTAATTCTTCCGACTCAGTGTATCATCCACAACATTACACTTCCTAGGGTTATATTACATTGAAAAATTAGTAAACTTTAGGTACTTGAACTACCTCTACCATCTAAGGTTCATGTCCCTCCAAGAACAGATATAATCAAGGATCTTATAGTTGATATACATCACAAAACTCTCTCCTAGAATATAGTGATGCCAAAATATCAGTGTATCCACCATCCAAATAAGATATAGATCTTGTGTTTGGTAGTTCCAATCATGTATCCTAAGTTGTCTTGACCCATAAGCAACCACTCACCAAGCATATATCAGAACTTCCCCAATCCCAACTCTTGAAGCATCACAATATAATGTATACTCATTACCCAGCTTCGATAAAGTCGGAAATGACTTAAAGTTAAATCTTAATTTCATCTCCTGAAAGAATATCTGATAAGAATATAATAAATATAACTTAACCCCTTCTTTTTCAAGTTCATCATTGGAACTACCAATTGAAATAAATCCAAGATAAAATGTCAGTAGTAACATGCAAAGCCTAGGGAAATAAAAATATCAAATACATTATTTATTATGAATGGTAAAATATATTTCACGTTTTTATTAGTTGACCATAAGGGGAAGTTCCCAAATATATGAATCATCCTGATGAAGAACCAAAAAAAGAAAGAAATTCCATAGAGGCTGGTTGAACTGGAAGTTATTAATTTTGATAACCAGGAGATAATGGTGGTAAGATTATTTAATCTTGTATAGAATATGTAATCCATTTATATATAGGAACTTAATTAAGTGTTTTATGGAAAATGGTTTATGTAATAGCGTTTTATGATGATACATTAGTGTCCATAATAAAATAAATGAGGATACATGAATGAAACTTTCTCGAATTTAAGGGTGACTTAAAATTTCATAAAAGGTCATTGGTCAAATAGAAATTACTACAAGTGATCATAAGTTAACCTGTTTAATTGAGGGACATCTATAAATATTGGAAGTTTCTGTAATTGGTTGACTGGTTGGGATCTACTATAAGTGGGCAGGACTACATACACATGTGAAATAATGATTACTATAGATTAGTAATCTAATTAGAAGATTTTACGAAGTGATTTTAATCTTTGTAACTTTTGATTAATGAAATGGTTTTTTAGTGTTCTCCCATGGATATAAGAATTATGTTTGAACTATGTAAATTCAGTAATACCATTATATTATTTAATTTATGATTGAATATATTTTTGTGAGTTACACTTGTGATTATATGATAAGTTCTACTAAGTATGGTAATGTAGGGTGTGGTTTAACTTCCTATGTTCCGATGAATTGGTGTTAAGAATTAACTCTCAGTCTGGTAAGACTTGAAGCATTGTTTATACCTTCATAAGTTCTGGTGGTATATTTTTATATATTTTTGTTGTGAGTTTCTCCATAAATTCATATCAAATCTTGGTTTATAGAAGCTATAAAATACTATTGGTAATTGAAATGGGTAACATACACTCTTTTATTGACATTATTTCAATTTAGCATGAGTCCAAAATTATTATAATGTATGGATTCAAAAAAAAAGACAAGGTTTAGATAGACAAGTTTGATGATTTAGAATTCAAATTTTGGAGGATGTAGATAGAAAAATATCTGAATTTAAAGGGTCTTGAAGCTTTATTGAAGAGATTAAAATAGGAATCTAAGAAAAAAGTGCAATGTAAAAGGTTGGATAGAAATAAAATTTATTTTATTTATATTTCATTATCATGGAACATTTTTTTCAACATTTGGGAGAAGAAGACTATAATGGATTTAATGGATTCTATGGTGGGAATGTATGAGAAACTAATAACTTTGAACAAAGTCTTCATGATGCTGAGGTTTTTTGAAATGATATTATTGAAAGTAATACTCATGAATGATTATATGAATGGATTTAACATTATTAAGAGTTATATCACATTAATTAATTATATGTTTACATATTATGTGTGTTAATTTTTTGATGTTGTCATCACTTTTAGAATCATGTGATGTGATAGTAACTCCTATATGTAATTCTTGTTTAAAAAATAACTCGATGTTTCTGGATGTCAAAAATATTATTCAAAATGAAGATCTTAGATGGAGGGAAGTACTAAAAAAAGTCAAAATAGTTCTTAATTTGTAAGGTATATGAATTTATGCTCATTGAATAAGCTAAGAGAAATTGAAGGATAATTCAAGAGAGTTGATTTAATGTAAATATAACTAATTCAGGCATGTTTATTGGAACTATAATAATGGAGGGAATATAAATAAGGATTATAGGGATCATAGGGTGAATTAAAAAAGATAATCTTCCATATGTCCAAGTTATATTAATTCAATAGTTAAATGCAATAATATTTTTTTGTTGGCATGTAAATGTTCTATAAGAATCATGGATCATTGAAACCTGATATTAATTTCACTCAATGAATGAAAGGGGGTTCATGGTTAATTATGTATATAGAAACTATGAAAATTTTCACTTTTTAGAGACTATTTTTTCATTTGAAGACTTTTAAAAATATTAAGGAATATATTTGAATCAAGGCACTGATATGGCGTAAGATTCTGAGGCCCAGTGATACCAAAATTAATTTTATAAAAACTATATAATATATTTATATCACATGCACACAGTTTTTCATAAATAATGGAATATATTTTTAATGGATTCTTAGATAGAAAATATGAGACCATTGTTCAATCTAGAGTGGGGGCTTACCCTATGCATGACCTAAGGTTGGTTGGCATTAGATGTGTTGTTGAGAAAACCATTGGTGGGTGTATTTAATTAAAATAAATGAATAATTTTTTTATTAAATTACATGATTAAATACTATATAAATACTCCATTATAATAATTTTATAGGTTTATCCTCATAAACCCCATGATAATTGATAATAACTCTGATGACCTTCATTGGTGAATTGATATCGAACAATGATCAGTGATTAGATCATGGTTGATTGATAGAAAACAAACACAACAGATCATACTCATCGCTAGAGAATATATTATTCACCATTTATTGATCCTAAATTAAATAAGGGATCCTCAATTTGGGTTTACACACTTGATTAAAATATTGAGAATGTTCTTGTCTAGTATTCTTTGATATGTGATTAATTGATCATTCACATGAGACCTGTTTCCAATTGTTTTGTTCATTAAATAAATCTCTCATGGTTCACATGATATCACCCATTTCAATCCATGATTTATGATTATTGGACATGAAAGCTCGTCCAATGATTGATTCAATTTTTATATTTTTCATCCCCTTCGTTCTTCACGTTCTTCATCATTGGCCTATGGAGTTTTAGTTTGACATTGTCGGGTAGGTTCAAGTGTGATTGAACCCCTAGATTCTGGAATATTCATGTGAAAAAATGGATTCTAAAATTAAGTATATATGGGGATGGACCATAGTTTGTGGGTAATTTTAAGTGGATCTGCAATCTGGAGTGGAAATGAGATCAAATGGAAACGACATCCGGCATCGTGCATGCTTCTTACGAACAAACGGTTATCGATTTCTGACCACCATAGGGGAAGAATCAACTTTTGGAGGTAGATCCCACCAATTTTGATTAGTAAATAGTCACAAATCATGGGGGAGAAGAAATATCTAGAATATATGTTAATATTTAAATTTTCTATAGAAAATATGACTATATGCCGTATAGTTCGGAATAAATCACATCGTTTTCTTTGGATTTCCACGATCGCTAGGGTTTTAACCAAAGTAAAATATCACACCCTATGCAGGTAGACTACACATCATGTATCCCCATCCAAGTGGACAATCCATTTTATAGTTGTACATGACCAGGGACCCATGTGTATGAGAACACTATAAACTAGAGTACACAGGCATCCATAGTAATGCACGACATGGATTGAGATGCATGGTCAAGACCTCGAGTGGTCATACACATCATGTATCCTAGAGGACACATTATATACAGTGACATGGATTCCTGATCCATGTATATAGGTAAACGTGGCTAGGTATAAAATCAGGAATATATGTCCTGGGGACCTTATACACACAGTGTACCTCCTTTTTTAGAAAATTATACCTCTTATATTTCATTTGTTTTGATTATGTTTTTTTCTCATGATTAGCTGATCATGAGTTTTTTCATATAGAACACAATGGTGACCTTCATATATGATTTGAGATAATATTTAAGATTTTATGAATTCAACACTTTATTAGGAGACACTTTATGATGACCTTGATTGAGCAGGATCATCAAAGATATTCTAGGTAGAGACAATACTCTTCTATTCAGGGAGTGGGTCCTCTATCTATAGAGATGGTACTCTCCTATCTCATTTAGGTGTGGGTACCCCATACTCATTATTCTAGGTATAGCTGATACTCCGCTATCTAGGGAACATTTCCTCTATATATGAGGATAGTACCCCCTATCATACCAGGGCATAGGTTCCCAATACTCATTATTCTAGTTAGAGATGGTACTCCCCTATTCAGGTCACATGTCCTCTATTTATGGGGATGGTACTCCCTTATCACACCACGGGGAAGGTCCCCGATACTCTTTATTCTTTATAGGTATTATACTCCCCTATTCATGGTGTGGGCCCTCTATCTATGGGGATGGTACTCCTATATCACACTAGGGCTCAGGTCCCCCATATTCTATACACAAATAGAGGTAGTACACCCCTATATGGGTGGAAGTACTCTATATAATGAGTGAAACCCCCTATCATGATAGGGTGTGGGTCCTCTATACTTTGTGAGTGGTATCCCACTATTGTACCAGGGCATGGGTCCTCTATCTTTTGGGAATTCCCCTATATATGTTTATGGAGTAGTAGCGAGGTGTGGGACCTCTTAATGATTTTTAGATACACATATGTGACATTGGGGATCCAAGATAGGCCTTTGGATCTGAAGTCTTACTCATCAAAATGGGATGGTTTGTGAGATGGAGATCCTCTTCCTCTACCATTTGGGTTTCTTTATGATCATATATCTTTGTATTGGGTTTAGTTTCCCTCTATCTTTGGGTTGTGATGAATATTTCTATTGTGACTTATATTACCCCCTCTTTAGTTTTTGGGGCATCCTACTGGGAATGTATATACTCCCCCTGCATGAGATTTTCCCACATGTGTCATGTATTATGTAGACAATTGAGAGATCATCAATGATTTCCAAGGAGCATAGGGATACTCGGGTGTATTGACCATGTGCGGTGGTCAGGGCTTGGAGATCAGGAGTTGGGCTCTCTCACCTATTTTCTATTCCAATTTTTTAGGTTATGATATCTTTTCTGGGTGGCCATTTATTTTTCCATTAACATTTTTTATTATAATGTTGCATTGTTTTGTATTCTAGAGAGGTTATTACATGAAAGGTATTTACTCTAGATGTTACTATATTTTATTATTCTATACTTCTACATGGATATGGTTAGGTGTGTGCATATAGGTTGTTTAGAAAAGGCCACCCATTTTAGTTATGTCTTCTTTGAACTTGCTTCTTGCCCTTGTCCTATGAAGGTAGTCTTAGGGTTGCAGTGGCCCGATTTTCAGCCGATTAGGTAGGCCCCGATGGGTCAGGTCATTATAGAGTGGTATCAGAGTAGTTCATTCATTGAGAGAGTGTTTAGAGTTGTTCTCTTAAGAGAATTGGTTGGGAAATAGTGAAAAAATATCAAAGTGTCTTGAGTGTGGCTTTCAGTTTAGGGAACCCAATGTTTCTGCGACAACCAATGTATATATATTACAGAACTCAGACCACCCACTTATAGACTTGAAAACTGAGACATTGGTGCATATATCATACAATATTGAGTTATTTGACTGTCCTTCGTGATTTAAATCCCTGTATATATATATATATATATATATTATCATTGGACGGTGATATATATTAATTAATTTTAGGATTTCGCCTTGAAAACAACCATACAAGATAACAATTTAGGATTGTGATGATGATCCGATGAGTGATAAGGACTTAGTTTAGTGTCCATCTTGTGAGATATTTCTTCCATGAAGGAAGGTAGTTACACCCCTTCTCATTGAGCAAAAAATTAAATCAAAAGAGTCAGATGAGGATGCATGTAGGATTAGTGTACTCTGCAAGTTAAAATGCCGAAGGCCACTGAGGTTCCATAGTGAGCCATATCCTCAAATAGAAGAGGATTGGATTGAGTCAGTAATCCAAGTTTTCAAACTTGTTCATACCCTTAATGATCATATGTTTGTACTGGAATCCAGTATTTTCCATAGAGTAGCAAGGTACTAGTGGATTTTAGTCAAATAGACACATGACGAGTCATCAATCTCATGGTATGACTTCTAGCAGTATTTTCATGAGGAATAATACCCTCTTGATTTATCCCAAATCTGATTCAGAAGATTCTAGAGCTATATCATGGTATTACAATAGTAGATGAGTATGATGTGAGGTTCACTAACCTTACACGACACTCCCTCAATATTATTTGGGATGGTTACTTAAGGGAATGAAAGTTTGAGCAGGGTATCAATAGAGACATCCATTCTAGTGTGGTACCCCTATGAATTCCATCATATGATGGAGTTCTAAAGTGGAAACTAGTGATAAAGAGATTACTATATGAGGGATTCCATACAGTTGGAGATAAAAATGGGTGTCAAAGGGATGAGTCATTTGTAGCAGTTGGAAAACAACATGTGTCAAGGAATAGGAGGAATATCCATACTCAAACTCTGGAACATGGTCATACAACACAAGGACCACAGAAAGGACCATGGTATCCCATAGAGGGGTTATTTTATGCATGTGATGGGCATAGTGACATGGCCCATGACTACCTAACCTTTCGAGAAGATGAGATAAAGAAGACAAATGATAAACCCCCATAGCATAAATAACACCATGATCAATGTTTTCATAGGAGTAGCCATGGTGGCCCCCAAGGAGGTGTAATAGGCATAGGATTGAGTGGTTCTACAATTATAGGAACTACTGGTGGAGGGTAACACTATGATATAGTTACACCACCACCACCAGGTACGCCATGTCAAGCTTCGGGAGCTGGTGGTCAGGGCCATGGGTAGCAACATGATATGGAGGATTATGATATAAAAACTTAGGATATGATCATAAGTATGATCTATGTTTATCTTAATATTTCTTCAGTACTAGTATACATTGGTGTGAGGAATTCATGTTTCTACTTACTCCTAGTGTGAGGGATTGAGCTCCCAGTTGAGACTTTATCCTACTATATTGGGCTTGAGGTTCCTATAAGGAACAATTCTTCAATATCACTTATCTTATGATAGTGAAATCTATCTCTTAGTAGAGAGACTTTAGCATGGGAACTACTGATCATCATGATTATACATTATTCTATTATCGTTGGAAGGGAATGGTTTTCCATAGTTTGAGTCCAGATTAACTATCATCACAGATGAGTTAGATGCCTTCAGAAATATGGGATGAGATTCTTCTTTGTGGGAAAGTGAGATATCATGGTAGAGTGAGTGGGTCATATGAGCATAGAGTTACAACCCATCACCCATAAGTTAATGAGTTTATCCATTATCAAAAAGATATATTTGAGAATTTGAGTTCCTTCAGCCATGGAGGATTATATAGATGTATTCCTCGAGGACATTACATGACTATCTCTGAGGTGTAAGATATATTTTTTCATTTAATTACACTCAGGACTACTATGATATCTTCTAAATCATATAGGATGGAACCTACCAAGCTTCAGGAACTGAGAGTGTAGTTGTAGGACCTTTTAAAGAAGGAAATTTTTAGACCTAATGTGTCCCTTTAGGAAGCTCTGATTTTTTTGGTGAAAAAGGAAGATGGGATCTTGCATATTTATGTTGACTATCATCGCCTAACCAAGACCATGATAAATTACAAGTACCTTTTTTCCAAGGATTAAAAACCTGTTTTATCAGTTGCGAGATGAGAGATAGTTCTTGATGATCGATATTAGGTATGACTATTACCAGTTGAGGGTTCATGAGGCTGATATTATGAAGATGGAATGCTAATGTCACTATAGACAATATGAGTTCTTGCTGATGGATTTCAATGTGATGAATTACCCTACTCTATTTATGTCATTGATGAACTAGATCTTATATCCGTACTTGGACTAATTTTTCATCATATTCATTGATGACATACTCATCTACTCTACATCAGAGGAGGAGCATATAGAGAACTTCCGGATGGTCATAGAATTTCTCTCAAATCTCCAGTTATGAATCCATGAGGTTCACTTTGTAGGGAATGTTATTTATGAGAACATATTAGTTGTAGACCCGATAAAGATTGATGTAGTTCTTACTTGGGAGCCACCCAAGAATGCTTTAGAGGTGAAAAGTTTTCTTGACATTGAAGGGTATTATAGGAGGTTCATGGTGGGATTCTCTAGGATTGTATCCCCTTTAACCACCCTAACATAAAAGGTAAGTATTTTACCTAGACTGAGTAGTTCTAGAGAGCCTTTGAGATGTTGATGGTGAGGTTGAATAGTGCTCCTATTTTGAAACTATTAGAGGAGAAAATAGAGTATGTAGTGTATTGAAAAGCCTCTAGAGTTGGGATAAACTTCATATTTATATAGAGGCAAGCATTGATTGTATATTGTTTGAGGTAGTTGAGACCCATCAAACAGAATTAAGTGACTCATGACATGGAGTTGGTAGTGGTAGTCTTCCCTCTAAGGATGTAAAGGATCTATCTGCTTAGCGAGTGATTTGTTGTTTAGTTACACCATTAGTGTCTTAGGTATGTCTTCACACATATATATATGAATCGGAGATAGAGATGCTGGTTAGACTTCTTGTAGGACTATGAATTTGAGATAGTCTATACTCCAAGGAAGATAAATGTAGTGGAAGATTACCTTAGTAGGAAATCCCATTCTCGTATGATGGAGGAGGTTTTTGAGAAGTTGGATTTTTTGTAGCTGACCCTAGTATAGGAGAGTGGTATACATTATCTTCAGTAAATGGTGATGAATCCTCCATTTATCTAGCATGTGAGGGAGTCACAATCAGGATACATCTACTATGAGGTCCTATGTGACTAGATATCCTCAGGAAATTTACCAGATTTATTTTATAAGGGATGGAACGATGTCATCCTTTTCAAGAGATGGATGGTGGTTCAAGTCACATTATAAGAGGAGGTGATGTGGGAGTTTTAAACTTATCATTTTTCTGTACATCCTGGTGCAGATAAGACATATAAAGACATTTAAAGGCAGTTTTTTTCGTCTTTTATGTGGTAGAGCATGGCCAAGTTCATATCATAGTTTCTCACATGTCAGTAGATGAAGGCTGAGAAACAGGTTTATTTCATCCACTTAGGATCCAAGAATATAAATGGGATGTTGTATCCATGTAATTTGTGACATGGATTTCATGGATAGTGAGAGGCCATGATGCAATATGGGTGATAGTTGACTGGATTTACAAGTCAACAAACTTTCTTGCTATCAAGGAGTAGATTTCGGTGGAGAGTTTGGGGAATTTGTATGTACGAGAGATCATATTCCTTTATGGGTTTCCCTCAATGATTGTAACTAACCTTAATGTGTGGTTCACATCATTATTATGGAGAGGCCTGTAGGAGGTATTAGAGACCAATTTGAGGATGAGTATATCTTTCCAACCATAGATAGATGGGTTCATTTAGAAAAATATCCAATTGTTAGAGGATATGTCAATGGATTTCATGTTAGACTACAATAGGAGTTAGGAGGATCACTTAACTTTGGTATAGTTTTCTTATAAAAATATCAATAACTCAAATATTGATATTACACCTTTTGAGGCCCTGTATGGGAGACCCTATAGGTCACCCTTATACTAGAGTGAGATTATTGAGACATCTATTATTAGGCCACAGATGGTGTGGACGATGATGAAGATGTTGCATGTGATCCACAAGTAGATGAGGACAGATTAGATCTGGTATAAATATTATATAGAATGATGCTATAGGCCTTTGGAGTTTGATTAAGGAGATTACGTTTTCCTTATATTCCACCTATGATGAGGATTACAAAAAAATTTCTGAGATGGAAAGCTATCCCGAAAGTTTATTGGGATATTCGAGATATGGTAAAGGTTTGTTGAGGTTTCTTACTACATAGACTTACAACCATTGTTACAGTGGGTGCATGAAATCTTCCATGTATCGCAGCAGAGAAGATACATGCGTGATCCTATGCACGTTATTAACTGGGGTGAGCTAGACATTGATGATGGATCCACCTATGTGGAGTACCTAGTATTGATTGGGGATCCACATGAGAGGGTCCTGCATGGATGGACCATTACATTGGTTGGTGTGTTGTGGCTGGATGGGAGCATGCTGGAGAGATCTTGAGAGTAAGAGAGCCTGATGCTGGTTCATTATCACTAATATTTTGTTTAGTTTGTGCTTTTTAGGGGAGATAAGAATTTATGGAGGGATTAATGTAGATGACATATTTTTTCTTTGTAAGAAATTGAAAAATATTAATGAATATTTTCAGAGCTATGAACTGAGCTGACGTGGGATTTTAAGTAGTAGTGAGCCTAAAATTAATTAATTTTTTAAATATTAAATATATTTATATCATGCAAATGTATTTTTTTACAAATAATAGAATATATCTTCAATATATTCTTGAATATAAAATTTTATACTATAGTTGAATCTAGAGTGTGTGGTTTACCATAGGTGTGGCCTAAGGTTGGTAAGCATGGGACGTTTAGTTGAGGTAGTCGTTGGCAGGTGCATTTAACTTAAATAAATTAATAAATTATTTATTTGTTTTATTAAATAACATAATTAAATAATCTACAAATAATTTGGTAAATATATTCCTTAGGGTTGACCACATAAATACCATAAGAATTAAGAGGAGCTTTTATGACCTTCGTTAGCGAATCAACATCAAACAACAATCGATGATCTGATCAAGGTGGATCGACAGGTAGTGAATTAATGGGATATTCCTCCTCACTGGAGAATGAATTATTCTACAATGATCAATCCTAAATTGAGGTATGGATTGTAAATTGCAGTTTATTCCCTTGATTAAAATATTGAGCATGTTCTTATCTTATATTCTTTGATCTATGATTAATTAAACCTTCACATGAGCCTTGTTGCCAATTATTTTATTAATTCAATAAATATATCTTTTTGCACATGATATAAAACCTTTTAATCCATTATTTTTTATTTTTTTCCCAGAAAACATGTCTAATTATTTATTTACTTTATTTACATGATTCACCCCCTCTATTGTCTATGTTATTCACTGTTGGCTTATGGGGTCGCAGTTCGACATTTTTAGTATGGTTCAAGTGTGATCAAACCCAGAAATTCATGGAATATTCACATGTAGTGAATGGATTTTAAAATAAAGGATGTATCGGGATGGATTGTAGGTTTTGGGTGATTCTTCACAGATCCACGATCCAAAGCGGTGATGGGATAGAGCGATAAAGATGGAAGGTGACATGAGAACTTTATAAGAATTAGTGGTTTTTAATTTCTTACAACTGGAGGGTTTAATGAATATCCAGAGGCAGATCCCACCAATTTAGGGTGGTTGATAGGAATAAATAAAGGTTGTAAGGTTGGATCTTGAAAATGTGAGGAGATCTGATTTTTTCACAGAAAATGTGACTACACATCGTGTAGTATAGAAGAACACACGATGTGTTCATTGGATTTATGTAGTTACTAGGGTTTTAACTAAAGTAATATATCACACACCATATATGTGGCCTATATTTCATGAGACCCTAGCTAGGTGGCCAAGACGTGTGCCAGTTGTAAACACCCAGAGCCTCATGTGGACTGCTGCGCCGTGTACTAGAGTACATGGACACGGGCAGGAATGCATGACACGGGTTGAGATGTACGACCAAGACCACGAGTGGTCATTCATGCCATATATCCTAGAGGAAATATCATGTAAAAAGGTTTGGATTCCCAATCCATGTCAAGAGGAGAACATGCCTAGAAAATAGAGTGGGAACACATTCCATGTAGACCCCATACAAATTGTGTACCTCTTTTTCGAGAAACTTCTACCTCTCATATCTTCTTCATTTTGAATTGTATTTTGGCATGGGAGTATCCTATTTTAAGTTTTGTTAAATGTAGAACATGATAGGGGACTTTATAGTGGATTTTGAGATATGAAATCAGATGTTCCAATTGATATTCATTTTTAGGAAAACTTTGATGATGGCAGTGATCGAGTAGGATCATCAGAGAGATTCCAAGTACATATAGTACCCCCTATTTCCAGAACATGTCCTCTATCTATGGGGTCATTGAACCTATACTGGCCGAGTGAGTGGGTCCCCCATACTCATGTTTCTAGGTAGATACAATACTCCCCCATCTAGGGAATGGGTTCTCTATCTATGGGAATGATACTCCCCTATTGCACCAGGGTGTGGCCACCATACTCATTATTTTAGGTGGAGATATAATTCCATATTCAAGGCACAAGTCCTCTATCTATAGGGATGGTTCTCCCCTATCACATAGGGAACATGTCCCCTATATGTATTATTCCATGTAGAGATGGACCTCCCCTATTCATATCGTGGGTCCTCTATCTATGGGTATGGTGCTCTTTTGTCACCCCAGCGCATGGGTCCCCCATATTTTTTACACATATAGAGGCAATACTCCCCTAAACTGGAACATGTCCTCTATCTACTGAGTGGAACCCCTCTATCCTGCTTGGGTGTGGGTTCTCCATCATTTGAATGGCATTCCCCTGTTGAACTAGGGAATGGGGTCTATATCTTTTATAAGTTTCATTCCCTTACATAGTAAAGTAGTGGTGAGGTTTGGGTCCTACTCATGACTTCTTCAAATAGAAACACAAGATTATGGGCATTGATGATGAACTATTGAAGCTATAGTCTTACACATACAATTTGGATGTGCTATGATTTGGAGATCCCACCTCTCTCATTTGGGTTTCTTTATGAGCACACACACACACACACGCACACACACACACACACATATATTAGGTTTCATTTCCCTCTTTCTTTGGGTTGATAAGACTACTTCTATTATGTTTTATACTACCCCTCTTAAATTTTTAGGGCATCCTTCTGGGCATGTATATACTCACCCATGCATGGGCTTTGCCTGCATGTGTTGTGTCTTATACAGATGACGAATAGATCAATGATGATTTCAGAGGAGCATAGGGAAACTCAGGTGAATTGACCACATTTAGTGGTCAAGGATCATAGATCATGAGTCAGTCTCTCTCAACTATTTTATATTCTAGATATTGTTAGGTTGGGACATCTTTTCTGGGTGGGAATTTAGTTTTCAGTTTATATTTTGGACTACACTGTATCACTCTTTTGTATTCCGTAGAGGTTATTACATGAATGGTTTTTACTATATTTTACTATATTTTATTATTATTCCTTTTCACTTATGCATGAATATGGTAGGGTGTGTGCGTAGAAGTACATTGAAAAAGACCTCCCTTTTTAGTTATGCCTTCTCAACGTTTGTCACCTTCTACTAGCATATAGAGGTGGTCTTGTGGATATGGAAGCTCGGTATTCCACCAACTAGAAGATCCCTAGTGGTTCAAGTCATCATACACTTGGCTAATTATGAAGATATTTAATTTATGAGAAAATGCGACGTTAAATTTTTGATGTCTAATAGAAGTTACCATGACTTGGAGGGAGTTTGACAAAAATAAGGTTTATCAAAGAACCACTATTACAAAACATGCCTTTAACAGCACTGGTATTTTTCAACGCTAGCAATAAACACTGATAAATGTCATCTTTATCAGCACTAAAGAAAGCACTGATAAAATGTACTTGTTATCTGTGCTTTTTTTAGTACTGGTAAACGGACCCTTTATCAGCGCTTTATTTTTTGCGCTGATAAAGGGTACCCTATATCAACACTTTATTTTTAGTTATCAAAAAAGAATCCTTTATCAGTGATTTTTTAGTGATCATAATGACCTGAATAAATAAAATAAAATAATTAAATTCAAAAAAATAAAAAATTCTTTTATTAAAAAAATATAACAAATTTTTTTAATTAAATAATTATTGATAAAAAAGAATAAATTGATTAAACTATATAAAAATTATATATAATAATAAATAACATGTATTAAATATATAGATATATGAAAAATAAAATTAAACAAATAAAAATTAAAGATAAGAAAATTGAGAAAATATTAAATTTTTTATTAATTAGATAATTATTGAAAATGTTAATAAATAGTATATATTAAATAAATATTAATATATAAATATATTAATATATAAAAATATGATTTATATATTAAAAAATATTTATGATCTTTATATTAAATAGTCATATATTTAGTGTGAATAATGGTTTATAAATAAAAATTAATATGAATTAAAAATACTGACTAATTCCAAAGAGTAATGGAGATATAATTGAATGTCGTTTTATTTTTCAATTTAACATAGATCAAAAGTGTATTATATTGATTTCATATATACTTAATTAATTCATTTTTATATACAATTCATACACACAAAACCTATCCATTTTTTCAATATTTTAAAAGTGTAATTATTTTTAATTTATTCAATTTCACTCATTTTTAACATACATGTACTTAAAATTAGATATTCATTAATAATGTAAAAAAAATATTTGTAAAAAAATATTTATAAATATGTATATTTATAAATGTAGATTTACTATATTTATACAATTATATATTTATAATTATAAATAAATAAAAATATATTTTTAAATTATTTATATAATTATAAATAAATAATTATATATATTTAAATAATTATTAAATTTATAATAAATTTACTTAAATAATGAATATATTTAATATATTTATATTTATATATGTTTATTAAATAAATAAATATATATATATAATTATATAAGTATATATAATGATATAAATATATATAATGATATAAATATTATTTTTTTAAAATATTTATATAATTATAAATAAATAATTATATATTAAAATAATTATAAAATTATAATAAATATATTTAAATAAATAATATATTTACATTATATATATATATATATATTTAAATATATATATATATATATATATATATATATTTATAAAGTATTTATAATTATAGTTATAAATCCTTTATCAACGCTTAAGTAATAAGTGCTAATAAAAGGAATAATTATCTACACTTTTTTTATCCCTGATAAATAATCATTTTATAAGCATTTATTAAATAAGCACTGATAAAAAGCATCTTTATCATCACCTTTTTTGAAGCACTAATAAATGAGTTCCAATCTATTTAAAAAATCCTAACTAGTTGCGAACCCATCAGTATATCATAAACATTCCCAGGATTCCACCCACTATCAGCACTCCTCCTTGGTAAATCAAAGCTAAAATCACACAAACCCACTCAAATAACTCCAGTTTCTCTAACATCATCCAATATCCAGTGTTTGCTTGTAGTTAGGGTTTCCAAAGAAAACATCAATATTTAGATCTGAAGGTCACAAATTTTCTTCAACCTAGTGAGGTAGGCATGTGTTTTTCTTTATAGGTTTTGATTTTATTTCTATATTTTTTATTTCATTTTTGATTTCTTCTTTAACGATGTCATCAGTTATTTGTGGTTCGGTCGTTGTATACTATTTTTCATTTTTATTATGAACAAAATGATTTAGTTATGATCTATTGTTTTCTTGAATATCAATTTGGATATCCTGTTTTGGTCTTTTTAAATTGTTGTTTTCAATCAATTTTCTTCATTGTCTATATCTTTACCCTATTTGATTTGCAAGCTTAATTTTTTCGTTGTTTAGAAATCTAAGAGAATCACCTCTAGTCCACAGATAAACCAATTAATTAAATATTTATTCCACTATATAAAAATTGATGGTTTTGGATATAAAAACCTTACAACAATGATAAAATTGATTTAGCAAACAAATTATTATTCTGGTGATGGTATGAAGCAGCAATAGAAGCAGATTTTATGAAATTCATGCAAGGGAATTTATTTATTTAAATTATGTTTTAATATTATAATGTTTGTGTTTTTCATTAGAATTTTATTTTCTTAGAATTGTGTTGTTTTATTTTAAGAGAAACCCTATTAAGGGTGATACCATATTTATTTATTTTCAATATCTCTATATTTTACAAATTAGTATGGGGTTGAATTTATTTTACTTTGTTATGATGTTCTACTATAAGGGTTTCATATATTTTTATCAATTAAATTTTATTTTATAAAGATATATATATATATATATGTAAATAAATATCTTTATATCTATTTATATGGGTTTTCAGAACTTATAATGTAAGGGTGATTTTATAATTATTTATTCACAAATTATGGTTGCAGATTTCCAAATTAAGAATGTATTATATTTATTTTCATTATTTTTTTTAAATGTGCATCTTTTGAAATTATTTGTATTATAAATTCTATATTATATATATATATATATATATACATATATGTTTAAATGTCTATGGGATAAATGTTTCAAGGGTTGGTGTGTTTTTCTCCCTTGTTTGTGATTTATCTTATTGATGTGTATTATTTCATTATGCCAAATTCATTATGGAACTCCCTAGAATATCAACGATGGGTCAATGTGTATTAGATGGACTCATTATAATACATTAGATCGGTAGATGTAATGTGAGTAACTAACTAGAACCCTTAGTATGGGTAGTGTGGTGATATGAAATCACAAGAGTCTTGATATGTTTTTCAAATATTTGATATAAAATTAATTTTAAATATAATAATTCTTTAGGTTTCTACATCACTTGTACTAAAAAATATAATGTATGTTATCAAATTCTGTATATTAGAAATTATTTTTAGGTATTCATCATTTTAGGTATACATGTATTGGTTCTACCCCTTGGAATCATTGATTAATATCTATGTATATGAAATAACACTTTATTTATTAAATTATTTTATCAACAAATTTTTATATATTATAGTTGATTTAATGAATGTTTATTGTTCTTGTTTATCATATTTGGGTTTCTTATTATAACTTAATTTTCTATTTTCTATTTTCTTTTGTTTAGGAGATTTAAGAAATACTTAATGCGTGTCAAACAACAATTATTATTGTAATTTTTTTCTTGACACTCATCTCCCATCTATTTTATAAGCAATTTTCATCCTCATCAGCTTCATCTCCTTAATAGTTATTAAAGAAATTTATTTGTTGAAACTCATCCCCCCATATCTTTTATGTTTCTTGTACTACTCTGAGAATTATTCATCCCAAGAATGACTAATTCTTATATTATTTCATGTAACACAGGTGCATGTCAATAAGAGATGGATGATTTGTGTCAAACAACAAAATGCAATAATAAATGTCTGAGAGATGAGTTTATGAGGATGAAATTTGTCTATAAATTTCACCTTTGAATGAGTTCATTGGATAAAACATGCCATAGTAAATCAATCCTTTCCTTAAACTCAATTACCCATTTTCTTTAACATACTGAAATTCTATGAAACAATCAAATTTTGAGTTTCCCTTATTAGAATTTTCTATAACTTTCACATTTGACAATGAATATCTTATGTGTATTTATTTATTTATTATTAAAAATTAATCTTTTATGAACCCAATAATATGGATATGAATTGAAAATGTTTGCACACTAATAATTTTACAAAATATTAAAAAGATAGAGTTAAGAGGATCATCAATTTTTTAAGAGAGCATTCATACAACCCTTCTCAAATCCTCTTCCCATTTTTATATTATTGCTATAAAAGACAATTTAGTCCATAAGAGTTGGAAGAACATTTTATTTGTCACGAAATAGATCAGATCTATAAATGTTGGACTAAACACAGGGAAAAATTGAATGTGGACACCGATTGGGATGGTACTACGGTTTATGGATCATTTGATACGAATACCAATGTAAATAATGATGGAGATCTCATGGAAGAAATGAAAATGGTAATTAAAGATGTCATTCATGATTGTCCAAATTTGTTTGAGGAGTTAAATAGATATGTCAATAAACCATTATATACAAGTTATGCTAAATACAACACATTATTAGCTATATTAAAGTTATATAATTTAGAAGCTGACAGTGGATTGAGTGACACCAGAATTACAAAACTACTTGGTCTCCTGAATAATATGATACCAGATGAAAATGAACTACCATTCCAAACATATGAAACTAAAAGAATGTTAAGTTTAATGGGTATGTTCTCTTAAAAATTCATGCTTGTCTTAATGATTTCATAGTGTTCAGAAAGGACCATGAATCACACATAAAATGCCCTAAGTATGGCGCAAATCGACATAAGAAAAATGAATCATGTCCTTCAAAATATGTATTGTACTTTCCTATAATTACATAGTTTTGAATACTATATAGATGTCAAGAAACCATGATAAAATTGATATGGAATGTAGATATAATAATTAAAAATGGAAACCTACCTCATCCAACATATTCTACTCAGTGGAAGAAAATTTATTACAAATATCATAAATTTGGAAATGAGCCAAGAAACATTCATTTTTTATTATCTACCAATAGAATAAATACTTTTTGTGTATAGAGTAGTACTCATAGTACACGATCCACCATGTTGGTAAATTATAACTTGCTGCCATTATTATGCATGAATCACAAATACATTATTTTGTCCCTTCTTATATCTGGACCAAAGCAACCCATTAATGATATTGATGTCTATTTGGATCCATTGACCAGAGATATGAAATTGATGTTGGATACAAGTGTTACAATGCATGATTCTCATAGAAGTAAAGAATTCACATTAAGGGCCATGTTTTATGGGATGATAAATGAATTCCTATCTTATGAAAATTTATCTGGCTATAGAATTAAAGGAATGTTGGGGTGTCTCATTTGTGAAAAATGCACATACTTAGTTTGGTTGAAGCATTCCTGGAAGACTGTGTTTTAGGAAATTGAAAATTTATACCTCGACGACAAAAATTCTGATTCTGGATGACAACATTCTATTGGAATATCGAACAAGGTACAACACTGTCTCCAGTAATGAACGATCAACTAGAAAATAAAGTAAAACATATTAATACTATTTTCAATAAATTGTTTTAAAAAACCTTACAAAATCATATTGGAAGAAAAGGTCAATTTTCAATGAATTTTCATATTGGAATTATTTGTATGTCAAACATTTTCTTGATGTCATGCTTGTAGAAAAAAATATATTTGATAGTGTCACTGGAACATTACTAAATGTTCCTTGAAAAAAATGGCATCAAGTCTAGGTTGTACTTGATTGAAATGGTGATAAGGGAATATTTGGCACCAGTGAAGGTTAAAAGGTATAATTTTCTTGCTCCAATAGCTATACTCTACCAAGACAGGATAAAAAATACTATTTTTACTTTTCCTTAATAGTGTAAAAGTGACATAGGGTTATTCATCAAATATAAATAATGTTGTGTTAATGACTAATTTGAAGTTAAGAGGACTAAAATCACAATATTGTCATGTTTTGATGAAATATTTAATGCATGTTGCTTTCTATTGCATCCATCCTCAAAATCTATAACATACATTAACTAGCCTCTGATTATTTTTCAAATCCACATGTAGTAATGTTATAGGCCCAACAAAGTTTCCCATCATGAATAGGGAGGTTACAGTCATATTATTTAAATTATAGATGTTATTCCTACCATCATTATTTGATATAATGGTCTACCATATGGTTCACTTGGTTAGGGAGGTTCAACTATGTTGTTATTTCCATTAAAAATCAATATACCCCATTTAATTCTATATAAATATTTTGAAAGGGTGTGTAAAGAATCAAAGTCATCCAGAAGGTTGTATTATAGAATAATTTATTGTTGAAAAAGCTATTGAATTCTATACTGATTACCTATCAGATTTTGATAAAATCAGTCTTCCAAAGTCTGTCACAATGAATGCCTCATGGGTGAAGTGATTTATAGAAGACATGCTGTTATAATTACCTTGAAAGTGTAGGATAAATCACACCTTTACAATTTACATAATAGTGAAGATGTTGATCCATACATTGAATACCTCAAAGAATTTTATTTGATATTTTAATCCATCAAGGGATGAAGTATGTATATTAAATACACATAATAAAAAATTTATAAGATGGTTTTGAGATGAAATTTATAAAGAGTTATCTAAAAAACAGAATTCAATTACTGAACCACTTCAATGGATAGTCAGGGGACTGAATGAAAATGTTACATCTTACACTGGTTTTTTAATCAATGGTTATACATTGTATACAAAAGAATTCAATGACATATGTAGGATGAAAAACAGTGGTGTTATGCTTGGTATTGAAGTGATGCATTTATCCGGTTCCATGAATTGTAATCCAATTTATGAAAATATGTTATATTTTTGAATTATCGAACAAATATATGGGTTGGATTATATAAAATTTCAAGTGTTTATTTTTCGTTGAAAATATTTGAAAATATCTGTGTCGTGAAAGTTGATGTAATGGGTTTTGAGAAGGTTAATTTCAGTGTGGAAGGGGGAAAATATGAGTCATTTTTAATAGCATCACAAGCAGTTCAAGTATTTTATGTTTCTCATCTAACAAACAATAATTGGACAATTTTCCCACTAGAGACTAAACCAAATGTCGGGTCAGATGAAAATTCAATCGAGGATGAACTTTTAATTGGTTGATCACAATTAGTTCATGTAAATCCTAATATATATAATGTCTTGTATATTATAGGGGACCATAAAGAGGGGATTTTGATTCTCGATATAGAAACCAAAACCTTGAAACCTTAAAAAAATAAATAGAGTTCAATGATAAGGTAAAATTGTTTTTTAAAATAATACATTTTTCTTCATAAAAATATATGTTCTATATTACATTAACATAATCTAAATTAAATTTGTTTCTACTAATTCAGGCAATTTCTACTACATATGATGATGTTACCAATCCCTCATAAGAACAAACTATAATAAAGTAAACCCTTTGGAAATATGTAAAGTTAATATTAATATATACTTTATCAATTTTACTAAAAATATATATAATTAAATGTTGATTTAATTTTCATTATTCCTTGTAGATTTAGTTTATTTAAGAATATTTATGTCTATATATTATGAATTTATAGGAAGATAAATGATTCAATCTCTGCACAATCACAAAGGTAATATTGATGTTTTCACAATAAAATCATTGTCCATAGAATTAATGTATTCTTTCAAATTATTTTTTAATTTTTTTATTATTAATCACATTATAATTATACATGTGGATTAATTTGTTTGATTTGGGGTGGTATATCAATATTTTATGCTTTTCTACACCAAAAACTTCCACAAATATCCTCTCCCTAAAAACCTTTCACACCTGCAGTGTTGACATTTATCACTTTCCTTCATGTTCCCACCACTACTCAATCATAGAGGTAATATTTTTTGTTTCCATTGTAAAATAATTATCCATATAATTAATTTATTATTTCATATTTTTTTAATTTATTTCATTTTAGTATTATTCATATAATAATGGTTTACTTATATAGGTGGACTCTTTTTTTTGAGTTGAGGTGGTTTGTTCAAAGTTGTTCATGCAGTGTTGGCAGTTCAAAAAAAATTCAATGGAAATCATGGTAACATTTAAATTTATGATTTTTGAGACATTGGGAATTATAAGAATCAGTCTCACCTCAATCCAACATATGGTGTGGTGGGTATAACTCTAAGTACTTCTTTCTATTTAAAACTTACATTAATTCTTGTAAAAAAGACAACTGACATGATCAAAACAAATAAAATATATTCAGATTGTTTATATACTTTTATACAATGATCCACAAATCATTTTTGATGCATAGAAATTATCTTTACCTCAATTTAATACATGATGTTCACAGTATGACTCAATGTGTCCGGTATGAGTTTTAAAATTAACATTTTACTTTAAAAAGTGTCACTCACTAAAAACCAAGGAAACAAAATCAAATTTTCTTAATAATTTAGTGAATATATTCATAAATTAGTTTTCATGAGTAGGAATTAGTGTCACATCCAAATGATACATGATGTGATACATATGAGTCAAAGTGCGTGTTTTATGTTTAAAATGAAATTTTAGTAAAAAAGATAAGTGTTGTACTCAAAACTGGGAAAAAACATTCATATTGTTTTGATACTTTAGAAAAAAATCCCTAAGTTATTTGGAATGTTTATAAATTAGCCTCACCTCAATATGATGCATGGTGTGACTGGTATGACTATAGGTGAATATTTATTTAAAATTGACATCAATTTTAGTAAAAGGACAAATGACCTACAAAAAAAAAATCATATTGCTTAGATAATTTAAGATAATGATCCATAAGCCATTTGAGACATTTATAAAGTATCCACACCTCAATCCAATACACTATGTGACCAGTATGACTCCAAGTGCATATTTTTATTCAAAATTGACATCAATTTTAGTAAAAAGGACAATCGACCTACTCAAAACTAAGAAAACACATTAAAATTGTTGAAATAATTTTGTAAAATGATACTTGATTAATTTTTGATATGTAGGAATCAACCACACCTCAATACTATACATGATGTGCCTAGTATGTCTCAATGTGTCAGTTATCAATTTAAAATCAACATTTTAGTTCAAAATGTGTTACTCAGTGAAAATAGAGAAAACATTCTCATATTTTATTTATAATTTACCACGTCTATTAATAAGTCATTTTTGATGTGTGGGAATCAATCTCACATCAAACTGATACATGATGTGATCGGTATAATTCAAAGTGCATGTTTCAATTTTAAAATTACATATTAGTAAAAAATAAAAGTGATATACTCAAAACTAAGAAAACACATTCAGATTTTTTTGATACTTCATGAAAAATATCTTAAGTCATTTGGAGTGTATAGGAACTAGCCACACATTAATTTGATGCATGGTGCGACCAGTATGACTCCATGTGTGTCTCTTTATTTAAAATATACATCAATTTTAGTAAAATGGACAACTGAACTACTCAAAACCAAGAAAACACATTCATATTATTTTTATAATTTTTTAAAATGATCCATAAGTCATTTGTGATGTATAGGGATCATCCTCACCTCAATAGGATACATGATGTGCCCAATATGACTCAATGTCTCCGTTATCATTTTAAAATTGAACTTTTAGTTTAAAAAGTGTTACTCATTAAAAACTGATCAAATACACTCAGGTTTTATTGATAATTTAGAAAAAATGATTCATAAGTAATTTTTGATCTGTATGAATTGGTCTCACATCAAACTGATACATGATGTTATCAGAATGAGTTAAAGTGTATTTTTCAAGTTTAAAATGACATTTTAGTAAAAAATATTACTGACATACTCAAAACTAAGAAAAAATATTTGGGTTTCTTGATACTTTTGTAAAATAATCCATAAGTCATTTGAAATCTCTAGGAATTATCCACAACTCAATCCAACCCACGGTGTGACTAGTATGACTCAAAGTGCATATTTTTATTTAAAATCGACATCAATTTTAGTAAAATGGACAACTGAACTACTCAAAACCAAGAAAATGCAGTCAGATTATTTTGATACATCATGAAAATGATCCATATGTTATTTTTGACATGTAGGAAACATCCACCCATCAATATGATACATGATGTGCCCGATATAAATCAAAGTGTCCGTTATCTGTTTAAAATCATAACTTTAGTTCAAAAAGTTTCACTCACTTAAAAATTATTAAACACACTATGATTTTATTGATAATTTTTAAAAATTATTCATAAGTCATTTTTGATGTTTATGAACCATTTTCATGTCAAACCAGTACATGGTATTATCAAAATAAGTCAAATTGCGTGGTTCTAGTTTAATATGATATTTTAGTTAAAAAGACATATGACATTTTCAAAACCATGAAAATGAATTTTGATTATTTTAATACTTTAGGAAAATGATCCAAAAGTTATTTGAGATGTGTTGGAATCATCCTCAACTGTAGATGATACATGGTGTGACCAGTATGACTCCAAGTGCATCGTTTTTTTTAAAATTGACATCAATTTTAGTATAATTATCACTTTCTATTAATTTATTTCTTTAAATTATTACAAATATAATAATTTTTTCTTTTATAAGTGTCTTATTTTTCTTGATTAGGGCTATTTTGTTCATAAATATCATGAGTCGAAGTCAGGATTAAAAGACAAAGGAACATTGATTCTTTTTAATGTATGTAATAATTTGTATTTATATAATTATTTAAACCAATGTTTGAAATTATTATAATATAGTTTTTTCTGTTATTTATTTTGTAAATTTTATTTCATTTAAATTATGTATTGGGTCTTTTTTTTGTTGATATCTAGTGTGTTTCTGGTGTCACGATGTGTTGTTACAACACATTGCACTGGTGTTGTAGTGTGTTGTGACAACACACTATAGTATGGACCTTTATCATCACTTCTATAAGCAACGATAAATGGGGCCTTTAGTAATGCTAAATAAAATCCCTGATAAATGTGTCCCTTTATCATCAATTTTAAATGTGCTGATAAAATATAGATTTATTAGTGTTTTTAGCATCGATAAAGGACCCCTTTATCTGCGTCTTTTCGATTAGGAGGTGTTGAATGACTATCTATCATAATGTGGTGGTCACTCATACCTTTAGGGAAGGTAAATTTTCTATAGATTCTTTGGAAATCAAGGGGGATCCAAGGCATCCCATTATTATGGTCTTGCGTACTAGCTCTTTACTAGATGATTGTAATCTCATCGTTAGGGGGACACCATGGGTCTCCAAAATATTGGTCCCTCCTAAGCGGTTGTAATATTTATATTATAAAAATCCTATATAATAAATTAATGAATATTATTAACATCATCTTTTTTGCACTGATAAAATACGAGGGATGTTAATCTATCTCAGGTGGTCAACGCTTCTCTAGAGCTGATAAAGGCCTTTTCTAGAGCTGTTAAAGGCCTATTTTTTTAGTAGTAAACCTAAATTTTTTTGGTTAGTTGGATGAGGGAAGATATATAACTATATTTATTAATGGGGTTTTTAAAATTAATCAATAGTACATGGTCATAGACAAATGATTAAAGTATGATATCTTTCATCTAATTGGAAGATTAGATAGAGAAACAATTATTGGTGCATCATCTTTTGAAAATTTAGAATTATGGATTTTTTCATCTTAGTAACCTCAGTGAGAATAACATGTGAGTTTTAGTAGTAAATTTTATACTATGTCTTGATTAATTAGTGTTCAAAATTTGGGATAGTTGTACACTCAAAAATTAGAGAAAGCTATAATTCAACTTGATTGAAAGGAGGCCTAGATCTTGAGAGTTAGATCTGAAGCACACAGACATTTGGGGTCCTGCACTAGTTCTTTCTCATAGATTATCCTCATAATTTTTCAAATTCATTAATCATTCAAATAGAAATGTCTTTATTAATTTATATAATAAAAATATGAGGTGTTTAGAGTGTTTGTTTTTTGGAAGGCTATAGTGTAAAGGGAGACTGTAAGAAATCTCAAATTCTTAAGGTCTGATAACTATGAGGAATAAAATAATTGGGATTTCAAAAACTTTTTAATGAAAATAGGAATCCATATTGGGAGGAATATACCCAAAACACTAGAGTAGAGTGGTGTGGCTGAGTTAATGAATCAAAAAATAATATTTAAGGTAGAAACCATAAGATTAAATTTCAGAATTTCCAAGTAAATTTGGGTAGAAGTGGTCAATTATTCAATGTACCTAATTAATAGGAGTCCTTAAATTCCAATACAACATGAGATTTTGGAATATATTCTTTATAGATAATCGTTATAGGTAAACCACCTCAAAAATTTTAGATTTTTTTTCTATGCCCTTGTGGATTCTAAGGAATAGGATAAACTCGAAGCTACATCCCATGCTTGATTCTTTATAGAATATAATGATGAAAAAATTGGATTTTGGATTTGGGAAGATGAAAAGACAAAATTCATTATAACTATACATGTTCTCTTCCATGAGAAGGTCTTGTGAAATTATCAAAACTTGGTTGAAAAGGAAGTTAAGTGAAATGATTCAATAGAACAAATCCATGTTGGTCTAAATGGAAGTTTTAGAAGGTCACATGTTTTATAATGTTTAGGGTACATGTAATGTTTAGATGTTAGGTTATAAGAATATATAACTGAATATTATAGGGTGGTTGAATCTTGAGTTATATTTCTATAAGGTAAAATATTAGAAGTTATTTTTACAAAAATAATAGAGTAGTAGGACAAATTGAAAATATATAATAGAGTTAGATGAATGGTACAAGGGTTTATAAATGACTTTCATTACTTTATTATAACAAATATATAAAGGCTTTAGATCTGAAAATAAGTGTCTAGTTTCAATGGTTGTAGAAATTTGGAGTTATCTATTTAAGATGAGTTGTAATCAATGCATGAAAATTAAACCTGGGAGATAACATAACTACCATAAGGGATGAAAGTGCCCAAAGAAAAATGGGTTTTCTATTTGAAAGAAGTGGTAGATAGTAGGATGAGGTACAATACAAGGTGGGTGGTGAATTTTTTTTTGTATATATAAGCATTTGAATTATCTAAAAAAATTTCATCAGTATTTAAACACACTAAAATCTATATGGTTCTTAGTCCTCTTGCTTATGATAGATTGAATCTAAATATGACAGACATAAAAACAGAATTCCTTCATGGTTAATAAATGGAGGAAATCTATATGAATCAACTAGATGGTCTCAAGGATAATTAAAATAAGTAATTTGTGTATAAACTGAATAGGAGTCTCTATGGCTTGGAGAAGGCACCAAGACAGGGAAACCATAATTTTGATGCCTTTATGGTGAAAAAAGGTTTTATATGAAGTAATATAGATAATGTTTTTCTACTAGAATGTTTTTTAGGTTGGAATTTTTCATCATCTTACTCTTGTATGTGGATGTCATACTTCTGTAAGGCCTAGAAATTAAAATTATTTAGGAGGGTGAAGAAGTAATTGTTCATAATATTTGAGATAAAAGATCTTAAGGAGGATAAGAAAATATTAGGGAAGTATATTGATTAAGACAAGAATAATATATTTGGTTTTATATCAAAATGAGTACATCTAAAAGATTATCAAGAGATTTTTAATGTCATGATGTAATTCAGTTTCAACCCCATTAGCTAGAAACTTCAAACTTTCCAAAGGCTAAGACCAAAAAAATGGAATATTAGGAAAAGTATTTGTAAAAAATTATAGTCACATTTTTGGTTGGTAAATTGATGTATTTCATGATATATACCTGACTATACATTTTATTTATAGTGGGATTTTTCAGTTGTTTTATGTCAAATATTGGGGGAAAATATCAAGAAGTTGTGAAATAGATTATTTGGTGTCTCAATGGATTGGAAGATACAACCTCATATTTTAGATCAGATGATCCTTTACAAGGGTATGTAGATATATAAATTTTATGGGATACCAATACTCAAAATATCACAAAATTATTTGTGTTCACATTAATAGGAATGAATGTTTTCTATATGTCAAGGATATAACCCGTGATAGCACTATCCACAATAGAAACTAAGTATGTCATAGATGTCGAGAAGAAATTAATATGATTGATGAATCTTTTGGAGGAGATCTCATGGGACTTGGAAGTTGGATTATTATCTTGTGATAGTCATAGTGAAATTAATTTTTCTAATAATAAATTAGTTTAATCACAAATGAAACACATTGACCAAAAATAAAATTTCATTTAGAAGATGATAGAGGATGGGGATTTAGAGCTATAGAAGATAACAAAAGATGAAATACAGTTGAAATATTCACCAAGATTCTACTCTATGATATTTTAAGGTATCATTTAAAACTAGTGGGACATGGGTAATCAATAAGTGGTGGAGACACTAGCGTTGTTGCGGGAGTTTTAAGGTTTATATTTTTTCCTAAGTGTTGGAGGTTTCTAATGATTCCTTGAAATTATCCTTTATGTGAATGGTTTTTAGAAATGGAAAAGTTTGTTTAAAGTTTAAATAAGTTTTCTGGAATGAGAAGTTTTATAAGATATGACTCAACTAAATGAAAAAAACGTTAACAAAAAATTATTAGAGGTAGGTTGGATCATAAGTTAGTAATTTCTTGTAACCAGAACTGCATGGTAGTTGGTTTTCTAGATAATACAAAGCTGAAGTTACATGTCTATATAGAGGTCCTTATAGAAGTTTTTTTAGAAAAGGGTTTACATAATAGTCTTTGATGATGATATGTATTATCCCCTAGAAGAAAAAATAGGGATACATGCAAGTAATTTGATTGAATATAAAGGCGATTTACAATTTCACCAGAAGTTAGTAGTTGGATGAAGATTTATATAGAAGATTATAGGATACCATGTTAAATGGAGATACAACTAAAAATTTGAAATTAGTGTTACTAGTTGACCAATTGAGACAAACTATATGTGGATGGGATCACATGCACACCTAGTTTGATGATTACTGAATATTAGTGATCTAACTGGAAGAATTTCAAAAGTGAATGAAATATTAGTGACTTTTAATTAATGAATTGTTTTATAAGTGTTCTCCCATGGATATAAGAATTTATAATTGAACAATGAAAATCCATTTTTTCCATTATCTTCTTTATTTTTTTATTAAATATTTTTTTGTGAGTTATGTTTGTGAGTGTACATAAGAATTGAATCAATGCAGTGATTTAGGGTGTGGTCCAACTTCCTATGTTCCGATATGTCAAAAGCAGTAGATAACTTCTGATCTATGATATTTTGAGTCTTTGTTTCTATTTTCATGATTTCCTGTGATGAATTTTCATTGGATTGACATTGTGGGATTCCTAATCATTCATGGGATACTCATAAGAAATAAAATCCTCAAATTTCTCTAGATCCACTAATATTCCTGCCTTAGATATCACATGCCCCAATAAGTTCACTTTGTTGATCTTGAAATAATATTATTAGAGATTTGAGTATAGTCTATGTCCCCTCAGTGTATTTCGGACAATATTAAGATTATGAGTGTGATCCTCCCTCGACTGGAAGTACCAAAAAATATCATCGATGAATACAACTAAGAAAAATCCAAAAAGGATGGAATACCATATTCATTAGGAAAATAAACACTTCTTTCATGTTCATTAATGTGAAAATCACTATGAGGTACTCATCTAAACTATACCTACTTCTAAAATTAGTACAAGGAATATCAAAAGGCCGCACTCTCATATAATGATATCCCAACCTTAAATCAATCTTATAAAACCACATGGATCCTCTGAGAAGATTGAATAGGTTGTCGCTATGAGGAACATTATGATGCTTCTTAATCGTCACAATATTTAACCTTTTGAATCTAAATATAATCTTTACAATCCATCTACATTATTGGAAAATTATAGATGAAAATACCAAGGGGATGTTCTTGGGAAAATAAACCCCTTAACCTCCATTCCTCAAGCCGTGTCCTCAATTCTTGTTACTCTATAGGTGTCATTATATATAGTGTAATGGATATGAGATCCAAAATCAGAATAACATTGATCACGAAATTGATTTTATCCTCAAGTGGTAATCATGATAAATCCTAAAGAACCACATCCTGGAATTAGTTAATGATAATAAGAAAGATTTCCCAACAGATTTAATCACATATCAAATAAAATATATCCAATGGGTCATGATCTCCCCTAACTATTGAAGGCTAAGTCCCAAAAAATATACCTATAAAACCCACTAATCAATGAACGATTAAAAATATTTCTTTGCAAACTTGAATGGTACCCATCAGTGATATTAGTCTATTTTTAATTGTTAAAAAATCAACCAATCCATACTAAGTATAACATCAAAACTATATATCTCCAACAAAAAGAAATTCTAGAGAATCATATATCAAATTATCATTATAGTTCACTATGGTAATATCTAGATACCCTTTGATGACACCCTTAAGGGCATATCGATATATAAAACCCCATGTTCGTACTCCACAAAATCCCCATATATCTGACTAGCTAAGCAGACATGAATAAGTGTGAAACACCTATATCAAATAGAATAGAAGATACGGTCAATGCCACCCAAATAATACCTAGGACTATCAATGGATCCCCACTTTAGAAAACATGAGCTAGTCTGATAGTGAAAATATATCCTAAAACCGAAACATAATATCTCAAAACCTAACCCATTAGGGGATATTACCTTGTTGGAACTACTTCCCCTGACTCTATGTAGAATGATATCCTCTATGACTTGAACATACAGAAGATCTCCAACCACCTCACTATTACCGAGCTCTTGGTCCTACTCTTGACCCCTCAAGTCTACCCAAATTCTCACTCACCAAACAACCATAGTGTGATGAAAATTATATCTAAAAATGAATTATACCACTAAAGGAGTAGTGATACTTTAACTACTTATCATAATAAGGTCGAATATGGACCTATTGGTAGCACTAATAGCATAGGAAGTGATGAAACCTTTCAATAACTACTCTGCCTATGTTCATCTTGGCGAGACTACTCAAACCGCATTTTTTATGTAGATATTCCCTAAATCCATTATGAATTTGATGATTTTTCCCATATCATATTATAAAATCAGGGGATATCATAAAGCATGGTTTTCATGGGAATCTTCATGAAAGTTATATTGTAATAATAAATATATTGCAAGGAATGGTATATGATATAATTACACTCTCTATGATTGTTATAGTGGTGAACATTAAGTGTTAATTTTTGAGTGATCTACCACATTAGATATAATTAAATTTGAACCATTTCATAAGATGAAATGCATGGGGTAGGCACGACCAAAGGTTGCATCCAATGTAACCAAATGAAATAAATCTTAATGTATAAGTTAATGCTTGTTTACTTGAGAATAATTATCTAATGATCTATACAAATTGAAATTACCCATCTGCTGGTGGTGTGAAAAAATTTTCTATAGCTGTACAAGACTCCCTAAATCATGTAGCTCTCTTCCTATCACCCCTTTACTTTCATGAGGCACTGGCATGTCATGGATGATAAGAGGATCTTTTCAAGAGTAAATAAATATATCACATACTGGGGATACCTCCAGAGGAGGGATGTCATTCAGATACCGCTCATGTGATCTTAATATACCAGAAATGATAATGATAGATTTTTTAGTGCTATGATTTAAGGTACACATAATGTGTATTCATTTTTTATAGCATGATTTCATTTATCAAGCATGGTGTCCCTGGGTTTGGGTTTCTTATTTTTTCTGCTATATTTTATATGTTTTATATGATCATATGAAATCAAATAGTGGTACTAGAGATTTACCATGAATTTTTATTATTGAAATTGTGTTTTTAAAATGATGATATATGGTTGAAATTACGTTATGTGATAACATAATCTTGACTGAGAGCTTGAAATTACATTATGAGATATCATAATGTGTCTTTCATGGTCATAGGGTAGGATTGATACGTATCATAAGGTGTGATACATTAAAACTTATGATTTTATTCTATGTAATAAACTATGATATAAGTGATGTCATAGTATACAACTAAAATTCATATTGTGAAAAAATAGAGCATTGTTTTTCCTTAGAAATATAGATGTAGATCCCAAAATATGAATGATACATAAGGGTCACATGACTAAAATGTATGGTTTACGACTATCATAACAGTAATATTTATTCACTAAAAAACATATGAAATATGTAAGGTTTATTCATATGCTTCCCTATATACAAATGTTTTTTCCATTGCTGTATAATTGAAAAAACTTATGTTAGATTATTATTGTAAGTGATGAAATTAAATCGAAAAATATAATTGATAGACAATAATTTCTCAATATATAAGTTTTTTTCCTTTTCCACAACATGGAAAAACCTTACATTAGGATCTTATCATAATTGATTATAGAGTTATATATCATAAAATATGATAAATAACACTTATGGTTTAAGCGCTGCAGTTTATCAATCATTTTTTATGATTCCTTGTATACCGTTGTATATGATTCGAAGAAGAAAAATGAGGTTTCATAAATTTAAATGATAAATTGATTTATATAGTTTATAAAATATTTATAAATAATAGTAAAAAATATTTAGGGATATTAATTTAATTTATAATATAAATTATAAAATAATTATAATTAATTAATTATTTAATTTTAAACATTTATTAAATAAATATATATAAATATTAAATGTTAATATTGAAATAAAATTAACCATTTATAAGATATGATTTATGTCTTAGAAATAAAATTTTATTTATAAATCATAAGAGTAATTTATAAAATGTGTATAAATTACAAAATATGGAAAAAAAGATAAAAGAGTATATATTTAATTATGAATTGTTTATAATTGATTAATTTTAATGGTTCAAATTAAAAATAATTATTTAAGAAATTATGAAACCATGTCAAAATGAGTTGTGACTATGTATATGATCTTAGGTTTAAATAATATTAATATGTAGATAATGTGAAATTGTTTACATATTAGAAATGAAGTGTAAAATTTTCATATTTAATTTAATATCATATATTTAAGTAAAATTTCATATAATAAATAATAAGAAAGAGTTTATACTAGAAATAAATGTAAAATTATTATATTTATATAATTAAGGATTGTCTATAATGAATAGAAAAATTATAAAGTGTTTATAAATAAGTTTATTTATGAATTGTTCATAAATTTTTTTCTTATGTTTAAATTTATGAATTATTCATTTATTTAATATTTATTCCTTTATTTATTCATATATATAATACTTATATTATGAATTATGATGTATGATTTAATTTAAAGTGTTAATCTACTTCTAAGTTATCAAACTTGCATCTAAGGAGTTTCTTGTTAGGTATTGTAATAGATTTAGTTTACTTCTACCTTGAAACTGTCTTGTAATGAGTTACGAGATTGAATAAAGTAGTTGATTATTATTTATATATATTAGGTGTTAGAATGTTTATAGAATTGAGATCTCTCTGAAATAAAGAATCAATAGTTAAAAGGACTTTGATTCAGACTTTTCATTGGTGTGGAGGCTTACATCTTATCTGGAAAATTGAGCATTGACTATCTATAGATTTAGGCTAACTCATGTGTGGATTATTGATTTCATATTATTCTAAACCTTTATTAAAAGGGTTTCATATACCATACTCGATTAATTCATTAAAATATATATAAATATAATTGGATTTTAATTTGGGTTAATAATACAAGTTGTGAGTTATGTAAAGAGTTACAAATCAATATGGTTTAAACATATTAGTTCAGTGGAAAGAATAAAATTCAAAACAAAATCATTAGAATAATTCATAGATGTCAAGGGAATAAAATTGGATAATACAGTGAAAATTAAATCCCCTTCAAAATAATAAGTGTTATATTCATTTCAAACTAGCACTTGTTAATACCTCGATCGTCTAATTAGATAGGTAGTGTCATAGATGGGTTCCAATGGATTATCTTGTATAAGAAAAGAAAATAACGAGAGACCCTAATAGGATTATGTTCCTATTATTGGAATTTATTTTGGGTTACACTTAGCTAGAAGAACCTAATAGGATTAGGTTACTAGAGGAATAGATTTGAGTTTATCCATATGATGGATTGGGTAAAGAGTTTTCCGATCAACTATCAAAGAGTAATATATGATATGATTGGGATTATGACCTATATAAAAAAAATGTGGTAAACAAACACCATAACAGACTCAATTATTAATGAAATATGGATCTTGGTCCACAAATGGATATAATGAATTTAAAAGGGGTCATCATTTTAGTGGGAGACTATTTAATAAAAGTACTTATTAAATGAATATAAAACATGATAACGATATGATAAATTATTTTTTATAGGTATTAATATCATCATTATAAAACTTAACCTTGAGATAAATAATTTAAAAAAGATTATATTAATATAAGAAACACCGAAGGCTATTAATATAATAAAAGTTCATAAGGAAAATTCTTTGTGTTGAAACAATACCTTCTTGAATAAAAAAATTGTTTAGTTTTTTCAATAGGTGAATCTAAATACTTATTGAAGTTCTACTAGTGGTCATGCATAGACACCATGGGGTGAATTAGTATACCCAACTTTTACCAAATTTTAGTTTCTTTTCTAATTTATCCCATATTATTAATCAAAACTCTATCTCAGTTAAGAAGTATGGATATTTTCATGCACTCTCAATCCTCACCCATGCATACAATAAAAAATTAAACAAGAATAACAACACACTGGGATTTATAAGGTCTATATTAGTGTGAGAGCCTACTAATTTTGATTTACAACTTGTGTTGAGACACATATTTTATTATCACTATAAATTTATTGGGATCAAAAGTTAATTTTAAGATGCACACAATGGTTGGGAAGGTATCATCCACTTCCCTTTATATACTATATGTCTCAAGTGAAGAGTGTTTTATACTGCATCCCACATTATTCAACCTCTCAGTAGATGATGAAATTATTTATACTGATACTATGCGTTCTTCAAGGGACCTTGTCAAAAATCCCTAAAAAAGGTTTCTCATTTCTACTTAATATGTCACTAAATAAATTTAAATTAGATATTCCACCTCATGAAATAAATCTTTTACTATTTAGATAATACAGATAAGAATGCATTCTCATTAGTTTTGTTGAATCAACTCAATCACTCTATGTATTTTGATCATATAGGCTTCTTTATTCTTCAAGGTTCTTGACAAAACTATTATCAAAATCGGTAGAGATGTCAATCTATTATCTTCTATATCCCTTTATAGGATATGTAGACACCATATGAATTGTATTATTATTCATTTAAATACAAGATGTCTTTAGGAACTTTTATTGAAGGTTCTCTATTTTTTTTAACTTTATAGAATTTATAAAAAAATACCAAAGTTTTATGACACCTCTTTTTCATGGATTATATATATATATATATTTTATATTGTATTAGACTTATTCTCATAATAATGGAATATTTCAGTTTCCATAAATACTGTCTATTCAAGATTCTAATATATCTCTATAAAAACTAAATATCTCTATTATTTGATTTAATTTTAAAATTCCTATAAAATATATTTTTAACAATATTTGTTATCTTCATAAAAACCACATATCATTCTATATTTTCATGATATTTCATGAATTACTTTACTCACGATGTGTTTCTATTTTCTTCACCATGCCCATGAGGTGTGGTTACCTCATATTTGTGTAGAAATATCACAAAGGTGAAAACCTTACATATTTTCAACATTGGATATAACCTATGATGATTTAGAGTGTACCTTATGATGATATCTAATATAAATTATAAAATCCATCAAATGTACTCTAAAAAGTTTCACTACACGTACCCTACGAAGTCTATAAGCTTTAATTAAGAAACTTCACAAACCCATGCATATACTCTATGAAGCTTTACCCCTTAAAAAATATAAATAGAAAACTATTCATTGTCTTCTTCCTAAACCTCAAAAAAAGTTCATGACCCAACTAAATTTCAAATATAAGAACTTCATTCTACTTCTCTGAACCCATTTCTACTTGAATTATGGATTATACCGAAGCATCATGACATATAATCACTATATCATAAAAAAGAATTGTCATATTATTCTTTAGAAATTTTTTCTTTATAAGTTCATTGTAATATCTCGGTGAAAAGATTAGATGGATAACACTCCTCATTCCTTATGTATACATGAAACATGAAACAAATAGTTACATAATCAATATATTCTTTATGTCATTCTCATTTAGTGTATCATAGTGGCCACTAATTGAGCTTCTCATTCCATTTAAAGAGTGGATTGCAACATGGAAAAAATTGGTGCAATGTGAGGAGGAAGATTAAAGAATATGATGTCATATTTTCCCAATATCATTCATGATTAATATAATGAATAGTTCCTTAATACAAAGTCTCACATTAGTTTCTAATATGGAAGGGAACTTACTTATAATACTATGAACAATATGGGGTTTTTTTGAAATAAATTGGCACTGAACCATGCTAGGGGTCCAAAGTGACACCCCACATAATGGTTCTTACCATGTACCACCTCATACTCTTTATCCCTGTGTTGACCTACCCAAGCACTTTTCACCCCTCCACAGCTGCAGTGGTAAGAAAAATTTTTGGCTTTGAAAAATTTCAAGAAATCATTACAATGACTCATATGAAGGACAAAGTAGGTTATATTACATTAAAAATTTTCAAGTAGATAATCATCATAATGAATCATACACAGTTTTGGAGATCTCAAATGACTCACACACATTCAAAAAATGCCTCATATATTGATAATATTTTATAGAATTTCAGATCTTGTAATGCTAAAAATTCATAGAATATACTTGAAGTGCAGAATGAACTTGAAATCATATCAACTCAACCTATTTATCAGATTTAAAATTCTTTTAACTCAACTTATTTATTTTTCTAACATTCCAAATTAATTCCAAAATATTTCATGAAAAAATCCATTACTTATGTAATATGTGAATAATCCTTACAGTATCTTAATGTAATACCACTACCTATACATGTTCAATTCTTATAGAATCATACAAGAATGTATTTTAAAGATCATTAGTTTATAAATAATTCATAGAATAATTGAATTATTCTTACCTTATCTCAATTTAAAATTAGACTTCTCAAATTTTAAAATTACTTTCCATCATGTGAATGGATCTTTAAGAAATAGTAATAGAAGAACCTTATCTACAAATATTGGATGAAACTTATATATATCTCTTCACATATTCTAAAAACATGTGTCTTGGGAACTCTTACTTTTCATCAATCATTTTGGGTAATCTAACTAACTTCTAAGAAATTACTTTTGTACACATATTGACTTTATCCTTATCAAAAAAACATCCATACTTATTGATACAAAATATAACCTCTTTCATGGGCTATTCAATCCCTCAATTTTATCTTTTTATCAATAAATTCAAATAATTTTAATTCAATATATTTTCATGATAGGTTATTCATACTCCCTTATTAGTAATTAATAGAAATATGTTTGTAGTGGTTGGGTCTCAATTATCATCAAATAAATTCTCATCCCACTTATTATTTTTGTTTTATCTTGAATCAATTAAGATAAGGACTGGAATACAAGTTTTCTTATCTTTGAACCTCTATTCTATCATGTCTAATTCAGCACTGGATAAGATGATGTAGAAAAAAAGAGTGAGTGACCAAGGTATTCAAAACCTATTAATAAATTATCGTACATTAGATACCAATCTAAAATTTTCCCACTTTAGGGTTTGTATAATCAAATTTATCATTGGAATTCCAATTTGTGCTCATGTACTCACTTAAAAACATAAATAAAAAACATTAAAACATAAGTATCATGTTTTAATTTTTGAAATTATATCTAAATATTATTTAAATTTACACTTTAGTGTCATTTATTAAGAATCAATTTATCCCCCTTAATGTTAGTATTTTATTCCTATAACCATGTATGAGAGAATATGAAACAATATCCTTTAAATGAAAACATTACAAGTACCTCCCAAAAATATATATTTTCATGATGTGATAAGTTTCTTAACCATTGAAGAGACACTATAGAACATTTTAATTAAGGTATATCTCTTCATTATATAGGGTTTAATATTTTCCATGTTGATTTTACAACAAATGACATAATTAAAATATTATCAGGTTTGGAATGATTATTCTAGCTCACTATTCTTTATTTGATATGTAGTTTTTGATATCTTAACCTTCTTAATTAGTTATCCCATTGAGATAAAGTTTCAAAATTAATTCCATACATATAAATCATAAAAATATAGCATGAAATTTTAGGGAATAAGGTGGAAAATTTGTTTTATAATGTGAATAAAATGATTAAAAATTTATTCTCAAAACGTTTTATACTTTCTTTATGTCCTTGGAAGTCTTTTTAATGATTAAACATATATTTTGAAAATATGTTTTTACTTTGGGAACATGTAGTTATTCACTGTTTCAACTCCTTCATATGGGATGCTTCTATTTTCATAAACCATTACTATGAAACTTTCTTATTATTTAATTGTTCTTATTATGTTGGTAGCATTGTTACAGAATCTATTACAGTATATATAACCACATTTAATATTGCATCAAACTATACTAAAGATATTTGGTCATTATTTGTTAATAAACTCTAAATAAATTTAATTTTTTCATGTTTAATTACTTATTTATCTTTAGAACTTTCTTTGACTTGTGATTCCTCTATCTCCCTTAATTTTTCTTAGATCGGCTGACCAAATAGAAATATATTTCTTAGAAACTGAATCATCCTATTTGGAATTTTAAAGGATTTATTGGGTTTATTTTTCATCAAATTAGTCTTATTATCACTTTATTATACTTATATTCCATTATGTTATTTCTTGTTTCCATTGATACAAATATACATGGATTGCTTGAAAAAATAAACGATGTATCCATTTTTAATGAAATTGAAAAAATATTCATTTATAGTGAATGTACCATCTTTGACTACTTAGATTTCTTTAAACTACTCAATATTTTTTATTACTCAAGGATATATCATCTTCTTTATTTTATTACTTTATGACAATATTTTGGTTACTATATTTTCATAGCTTCTTTCCCAAGGATTTATCACCTTTATTATTAGTTTACATGGTACTTTTTTTAACCTTGTTTTTGAAACATGATAGGTTGTATCTGAAATAATGTATCACTCTTGTGATGACATTAACTAAAAATTATATAGACATCCCTTAATATTTCAAATCTTTTTATAATAGACTGATTTTTAAATTTAGTCCATGAATGTTGATTTTCCTAAAGCTTTATCTCAATCATTACATGCCTTACTTAAAATTTATAAATTTTTATATTGAACCATAAGTCTAATTATTTTTTTGAAAAATTATTAAAACATTAATAATACCCTATATATCTTGATTTTATCCATTGGACTACATGTAGTCCATAATTTCTAGACTTAAGTGCAAGATGTTTTTTTTGGAATTTTTATCAACTAGTTATGATTCTTTTTGGGTACCAAAACTTTTACACATTATTCAATCCACTATTGACATGGTAGTTATCTTATCATAATTTGGAATCACCCACATTTGTAAAAAAAATTTAACTAAAACTTACACTAGTCATGGAAACAATTTTAGCACAAACATTAGATTTAAATGTGCATGGTACCTTTCTCCAGGATCCTATTCTAAACTAATAATAAGATAGTTTTATGGTCATATTTCAAATGCTATGAGTTATACTAAGACAATATTATTATCTTCATTTTTTATATTAACATATTTATTATCAATAGTTTGGGAAGTTGCAGCTTTTGTTGGGTCAAAATTCCTTAATTTCACCACAAATTAAAGGAAGTTCATATTGATAAAATTATTTTCAACCTCTTATAATATCAATATTACTTCCAAAATTTGCATCAACTTCATGAATGATCATAATTCACCATGTTTTATTCTAACAATGAATTATATAACTCAATTAACCATTTTTATTTTACCTTCAACTGTGCATCTAGGAAATTGGTGGTGGTTTTATATAGTTTTTCATGTGAATGGATTACTTCGATAAATATTTGTTTAAATAAAACCTTCTCAAAATCACAGAATTGAAAAATAATCTATCATAGAAATATGTTCATTGAAAATTGATATCCTTTGATTTTATAAGGTCTTTTAGAGCATTGTACTTTCTAAATTTCCTAATATTTTTTGAAAGGTCTGACATGAGTTGGTCTCCAAGCCCATATCCCTGTGGAATTTATTAAAAATCAAAGAGTTACATAGAAATATCAATGTGTAATGAGATTACACAAATAAAGATCAAAATCAGTTACATGGAGAATGAAAGATGCATAAAATGTGGTAAAAGAAAAAAGAGAGGTATTATTAATCTTCAAGAAAGTCCATCCTTCAGTATTTAGAAATCCAAAGGATGACAATATTCATAGCCAGATCATCGAAGCATGAAAGCACCATTATATCAACCTTAAATTTGTTTCATAAAATCAATTGTAGGCTATTATAAAAATAGTCCAAGTGTTTAAACAAAAAAAATAAAAGAATTTTTCCATTCCGAAGTAGATTCCTGATTCATGAGTTAGAACCAGTGAAATAGATACCAAAAAACATTGAAATCATGATTCTAAGCCAATAAAAAATCTATATTCACTCATAAATCAAAATAATGTCTGTACCCAATAACCAAACAATAATTTCCAAGAAAATATATTTCTATAGTAAACATAGAAGGTGAATATGATGAAAAATAGATCATAACAAATTCCAGAAAAAACTTGAATCAGATAATAAAAAATATAGATATTGTAGAAGTCCAAATGCATATGAAAGAAGGAAAACATGAGGAGAATCAAGGATAAGGAGACAGATCCAATATCTTTGCTAATACCAATGCCCAAAAAAACCAAACAGTCACCAAGAAAGTCAAATATATAAACAGTCTTCACACATATATATCCTATACCATAAAAATGTAGATTAAAATAATCTTTGTATCTTTAATTTTCACATTTATAGAAGAGAAAACAAGGATAATTCATTTCCATGTGATTGAGTTGAAATCAAAGTCTGTTTTTTCCGAAATTCCTCCACTACTTTGACGAACATTATTTTTTTGAGTTGAATGTAGGTCTCTGTAGACATATCACCATTTTTATATTGACATAAAGAAAATTTATCATGTTCCTTCATCCAAGAGTCTCATTCTTTTGAGAATTAAAATTTCTCATTAATTTGATAATAATCCCTCACCGTGGGGTCATCATCATTATCACTACTACGGTCCTCAAAATTAGATTCATCAGAGGATGTAGAAACATTTTCCGCAACCATATATTGAGGGGGTGTGACAATCTTAACATTCCTAGAGGCCTCTAAAGATCCTATGATGATATCTATCTATATATTAGATTAGTCTCTACATTTTTTATACTTTTTGGTATAATGAGTGATGAGAACATTTTCATCAACCAGTTGGTTTTTAACATTTTTCCCTCTATTTCAAGAAGACATCCTCAATATGATTGGATTTACCATGGTCTTCATGTAGATACTCACAATAGTCTAAGTGATCATTCCTATCATCTCCATGTGAGGTGTGAGCCATTTTTATAGTCTTAAGAATTAGAGGATATAATTTATTAGGAAGTGAATTATCCTCAGTTTTATGTTGGGTATTGTGCACATCCTCTATAAAAAATGACATATTAGAATAGGGGAGTTGATTAGTAAAAATAATGGTATTCTCATCATCATTATTATTAGAAGAAACCCCATATTAACCTAAGTAAGTAACTAACATCCCTTTTCGTTCTTCCTTTTAGACCCAAAATGGGCTAAAATGTGAAAGTGGGTGTGTGTCATGAGTATGTATAAGGCCCCAGCCTTAAACCTTACTTAATCTTGAGTTATTACAAGATTACACATTGAGGATCTTTTCAGGTTTAGAGTTTTAGAGAATTAGATCATGGAACTTGCATTACATTCCACATTTAAATAAAGTGGTTACATAAAAGATAATATTCATTCTTCCCCTCAGCGGAAACATATTGAAAATAAAACATGGATTCTTTCTTGACACTTCCTTGACACTATCATCACATCATATACCTTTCCCTTGACCTGTGAAAAACATTCCAAAAACTTGGGATGAGCATAAAAAGCTCAGTAAGGGTTATAAAAAATATGGAAAGGAAACATGAGTTCATATATACATAAGAATGAAATCATACTTTACCCATAAAACAAATTCACTTTAACATACCTCATCAAACCATGAATAAATCATAGGAATCATAATACATAAAGGTAACTTGAGGCATTCATAACATTCTTATGTAGGGAGTAACCCTCTTGGTTACGTTTGTAATACCCATAATAGTATATTCCCTAAATCGCTTCGGAGAAACCTTAACGTTTCACTCCTTCGTGTTACCCAATGCATTGGAGAGCTATATCGGGCTCACCCGCCCTTAGTTTATCACGGAACCACCCGTTTTCATAACAATGCCCAAGAACCATAACATAAACGTATCACATAAAACATGCATAAAGGAAACAAAACATTTCCACATTTCAATCACAATATAACATTTTAGTATTTTGAAATAATGAATCCATTCAGAAAGAAACCATTTCCAAAACCATTTAAAACATTTAATAAGGAGAATTTTGAATCAAAGTGTCCCATACCACCTTGAAGCTTTTAACATTTTAAACCATTAATATCCATATAAATAAATCCTTAAAACCATTTTGAAAACATGGATATTAATAAGAATAAGTCATTAAATCATTTAAAGCGATATTTTGGTCAAAGGGTTTTTACCAAAATTAGAGACACTTGAATACAATAATTGAGGAATAACTTTTAATCAGAACTTTATAATATCATGAGAATAAATGGATTCATGATATAATATTCCAAAGGACAGTATATACACCATATAAGAGTGAATTGGTGCATAACAACAATGAAGTCTCAATAGGGATGTAAAATGTGATGAAATCCCTTATAAGGAAGGTATCCTTAAATTAAGGATAAATCAATATCAAAATTATGTGTGACAAATATAAATACACCCAATATAATTGGATATTAAGTGTAAAACAATAAAAGGTCATTCACACATATTCAAAGGATGACATATTCAATAACTACATGTTGAACCCAATGAAATCGAAATTGGGTTAAAACGTTCCCTTGGTAAAATTCGACTGCCTAACGGAGTCACTTCAAAAATTCAGAAAATGAGTTGATGAGAGATAAAAAGGGAATCTCGTCACTTTTACATTAAATTTACATCAATCAGGATATATGAGAACATATCCAAACATAATAGTATGTGAATTAAAAGACATACAAATGAAGTCTTTTAAAATGAGGAGAGTGAAAGGTTCCATTACCGACTTGGGTAACTTTCGAAAAGTACACCCCATTGAAGAAGTGTCATAAAATGAATATGTAAATACCCATAAATGGAATTATATTACAAAAGGAGTGTAATAATGGGCAGTACATAAACCACTCAAATGAGATTGTGGCAAATGTACCATAAATCTCACAGGAATAAATGTGATATGAAAAATCCCTTACGAAAACTCGGCAGCCTAACGGCGCCACTAAAAACTTCCAAAATGGATTGATGAGAGGAAATAGGGTCTCTCATCATATGAAAATAATAAGTACTGTGGGAGTAATATAAAATAACATCCCAATCATAAGAAATATGAGCTTAAAATGAATGACATAAAAGAGTGTACTTAAAAGAAAGAGAGGTGTAGGATCCCTTACCTCGGGTCCGACTTGACTCGATCGTTCTTTAACATCCTGAATAATAAACTTGAGTTAATTTCCACTTTATTAAGAACATTTTTATAGTTCATTATTCCTTTTAGATCACTTATTTTAATGTTATAAACATTATTTAATCATTTAAGTTAATAATGTTTGTTTTGTCGATATTTGGTTCTTAAGTTGAAAGTGGACTTCTTACAATTACATGTTGTTCGTGTGGTCAAATGTTCATTATATCCAGAATTATATTCAAGATTTGGATATCTTATATATCATATATATCCAGAATATACATGTATTTATAATATTACATAATCATTTAGAGGTAAGAAATGAAATGCACCGTTCATGGAGACGGTAAGCCGTACGTACGCATGAACGCTACTTTCATTTCTTTGTCATATTAATGAAATTAAAACTAAATGATAGGTATGTATATTTTAATTCCAGAATTATATTCATCATTTATATGTATCATTCATCATATATATCCATTATATACATGTACTTATAATAGTACATTACATTTGGGGATAAGAAATGAAATGCACCGTTCATGGAGACGGTAAGCCGTACGTATGCATGAATGCTACTTTCATTTCTATCTCATACTTTAATGGAAAGAAATAATAATGATATAGAGGTATATAATAATTCCACTAAATAATCATATATAATAACATTAAATCCATCCTTTATACGTCCCACGTATGGCATTAACGAATCACATCACTTTGAGGGGGTGGTAGTCCGCACTTCCTAAAATGAAGATATCACGTATACCCATAATGGAATCCATAAAGATAAGCCACAAATGAAAAATACAGAAGCTTAAGTAAAACATAAAAATATTATATATCATATATAAATATAGTGACATCTTAATGGCCACCTTTGAAGGTTTTAAAATAATGTTGAACAATCATCGTTTCGGGAGGCATAAATTCGCCATCCACGGAAACAGTATGTTTGTTAACCATTAGATGTGGGTGTGTGTAAGTGTAGCTCGAATAATTATTATAAAAACATCCTAGTATATTGAGGATACTGAAGTTGTTAAAAAACAAAATAATAAAAAGAGTTTAGGGGGTTGGAGAAACAAAATAAAACAAAAGGACTCAAGTGAAGACATTACCTTAAAATCGGGTAACTCCCTTTGGTTTGAGCTAAAAGGCTTCCTTGGGAAGACTTCTGCCCAATGTGAGGCTTCAAGGAGTAAGAGAGGGAAGTTTAGAGACAAAAGGGGCAGGGTTTGGACGATCCAAAGGCTTTGGGAGTGTGGGTAAGGAGGTAGAGGTGGGGGCCTTTTATAAGAGGAGAGGAGGGGCACTTTTGGAAATTAAGAAATATTACTTTATTTGAAAATGTGTTTCGGTTTTAAAAGGTCCCACATTGATATAATTCGTGGATAAGGTGATAAGGGTTCGAAATACACCCATCCAATAAGTTTTGGACATGTGTATGTCATAGAGGTTACATTATATTCTCATTTTATTTAAATCGTCAGATAATGATGTCATCGCTGCATCAGTATGATGTCATAAATAATTTAATTTATTTAATGTCTAAAAATTATAAAAAAATTAATATGATGTATTAAATCTTTTTAGATTTCCAATGAATATTTATAATAAAAAATCTTACTTGTATAACCCCACTTAAAAATTGTTTTAGTAAAACATATCATGTTTGTGTCATTTTTACTTTTACATTAAATAAAAAGTTATTTATGTCATTTCCCAACCAAAGTGGCTCCATGGGGTCCCCAAGTTGACCCATGGCTTTTCTTGGTCGTCCATCACACATCCAATGATGTTAGGACATGTGTTAAGTTCATTTAATATTATTAAAACATTATTTTTACCTTAAACTACACTAATTACCTCTAATCGCGATTAACAACTTAATAAGTTACTATTCACCAAAAAATTATTTTTATCCCATTGAACCACATTATACTTCTTAATGAAAACCATGTATGTCAGATTTTTGAAATTCAAAACACAAAGATGGAAAAATTTCATTTAAATGGAAAAATAAGTTTTTATAAGTACTACTTAGTGGTGTCACAATTCATCAAAAATTGATGTTTTTCAGAAAAATCCCAAAAATTCACCCTAAGCTATATTTGATATTCTGGATTCAAAAATGAAGTGTATTTTAAAAAATTCAAATCATATAAGTCACATTAATTAATTTAATAATTAATTCCCGCTGTCAGAGCAAATAGAGTGTTTTTATGAAACAATAAGTATCAAAAGATTGACACTGGTTTAAGTCTGATTTCAAAGTGAAATTAATTCCAACGAGCACTATTGGATTTAATGGTAAAAATATATTCTAATTTCACTTTAAAAACAATTCAAAATATAATCTAATCATATAAATAAATTAGATTAAAATGAGGTTTTGAATTAAAATACAACATTTTACACTATTCATTAAAAAAATGAACTTTATCGGAAAGATACCAAAAATTTACACAAAGTAAATTTTGATGTCCTGATTCTTAATAAGAGTTTTATTTGGTCCAAAATAATGTTTAAGAGTGAACAAAACAATATTTAATGACGGTTCACCATCAAAAGGTGATAAGTGAACCTTTAGTGAAAACTAGGGCATATACGCCTAAAATTGAATTCTTTCCGTATTTTAAGCCTCTATCCTTTATTGGATAAATGTAAAAACATTTAAGAACATATATAATCATATTTTAGTTATTTCTATCCATTCCCGCCAATACAACGACAACATGTTAACTACCATTTAAAATAATAATATTTTATTATTAGAGTGCAATGTAAGATTCCCAAGAAACTCGTTGTTGCGTGTTGGGTACGCCATCGAGCATAGCGTCCCCTTTAAAGTCATATTAATATTTTATTCAAAAATATGGATAAATATGAAAATGTCATATTCTTTATTTACCTGGGGTGTTACATCCTTCCCCCCTTTTGGGAATTGCGTCCTCGCAATTTAAAATTGAGCTTGGAAACATCCTTGAAAGTCCCACATCGGAACAAGAGTCGGTAAAACAGTCACTTTAAAATAAAGAAAGATAAGCACAGAGGTCACCCGATTTAACCCATACTAGGACTCCATATAGGAAAACATGGACATGGAGGAGAAAACATAGGGTCATGTTCTGATGGAGAGTGATAGAAAACATGTTTAGGAGAAAGTTAACAATAAGAAAATCAAAAACTTGTGATGGGTTAAACGGTGTTGGGTTCCCCAGTAGGAAAAGTTAATAGACAACATTTTTGTTTTAAGTTACTTTTTATTGAGGAATTTATTCATAAGGAAACATAATCACTTATCATGTTGACTCTCAACTTTTACTAGATTCCTTAATCAAACTCATATTTTTTCCAAAAGATGAGTATTTAGGGAGACTTGTTCGCATTAAGAGTACTATAATCAACTTCCAGAGAATCACCTAATCCACAAAAGAGAACTATATACTTCCCATGTCTTTAGACTTTAACCAAAACCAAAACCAAAAAGGTTAGTACAAGGTCAGATAATCCAGAAAAGGATAACCCTTTATAAAAATAAAATCTATTCTTAATCTCCAAAATTTGTCCAACAAACCCAAAGTTCAACAAGGACCATTTGATAAACAATTTGTCCATAAAATTCTTCAAAGTAAACCAATATAAGATTGAATCCCAAATATTTGAAGGATTTAGTCACATAGTCTTCCAAGTTAAATCGTAACATTTATCTCTAAACAACATCAGTTGCTCCTAAAGTCTCGTATTGAAAAGTAATTAACCTAATCACATATCCTCCATGATAGGTTAATAATTTTCATAAATAACCAAAAATAAACTTACTATTAATTCATAAAATCATATAACTAAAAAGAATCAGTCAAACTAACCAGGGACTTCACGTAGTCCAGTGGTAGGTGATAAATACCAGTTGCACTTTGATTGTGGGTTCGATTCCCGCAGCTTTGTCCGACGCGACGGGTAGTCACACGGTCTACGTGTTGTCGTTTTTCCAAAACTATATAATTCTCAAATAATTCCTCAAAAAGGGATAAAATCATAAAAAATAACCATAATTTAAACTCAATGTTATCTCATGCCTTTCACTTCAATCATAACATATAGTAACCCATAATTACCTCAAAAGTAAGGATCATATAAACCCAAATGGTTCTTTATAACTATGTCCACAAAAGAAAAGATAACTATTCCTTGAATAAAATCTTCCTATATTAAACATCAGGGTTACACATAATATAAAAAGTCTTCTAATGTAACCCCATCATCAAAAGAGACATAATACTCTTAAGAATTTCACCATAACTCTTGAAGCCCTTATATGTTGACATCTTACTCATTCAACATTATTCATGATCCATTAACCATTCCTTTCCAACTTATTCCGAAATACCTCTTTCCTACAAACAAAATCATGAATTATATCCTACGATTCCAAAATAGGAAAACAATAGTCATGAAATTGTACATACCTTTGATTGGTCATTGTCAGTCTCTTCATCCTCAATCGGAATGGCATTAGGTAGTGGTAAACGAACATTTGTACACTCTTGGTGACCCCATTCACGAAACTTCATCATAGGACATGTGTTTGCATAATGACCATTCACACCACATTTAAAACATTCAATTGATCCCTCAGAAAGAACTTCTTTCCCTTTCCTCAAGTCAACTGGATGCTTCCATTTTCCATGGAAGGTTCTTACTTTATGACCTTCATTTCCACATCTAAAGCATATTTCTGTCCCTTTGAAACATTTTACTAAGTGTTTCTTTCCACATCTTTGACACATAGGTTTTTGAACACACTTACCTTTATGATTATTACCTGTACTTCCGTAGGGATTTGTTTCTTGCATATATGATGCCTTAGAGAAATCTACAAGGTTTAGGTGGTCAATAATGACTCTAGATAGTTGGTTGAGGTTAATCACAAGAGTTCTCATTGCATCTCCCATATCATTCAGTTGCTTGCTCAAAAAACTGTCACAGTTTCCTTCACATCCACTGTTACTTTGGTGCCTGCTAGATCCATCCATTTACTAAAACCAAAAAGGTCAGTGTGAGTATATCAACAAAACCATCATGTACTAATGAGTAAGATAAACACTAAGATATACTTAATCATTCACTTTATCTAAAACTAGGACTCTTTTTGAAATCCTAACCATTATGGTAATGTCACTTATGGTTAAATAATACCCTAACCTCTAAAGTTATCTAAACCGACCTTTGATACCAACTATAAGGCCCCAGCCTTAAACCTTACTTAATCTTGAGTTATTACAAGATTACACATTGAGGATCTTTTCAGGTTTAGAGTTTTAGAGAATTATATCAAGAAACTTTCAGTACATTCCACATTTAAACAAAGTGGTTACATAAAAGACAATATTCATTCTTCCCATCAACAGAAACATATTGAAAATAAAACATGGATTCTTTCTTGAAACTTCCTTGACACTATCATCACATCATGTACCTTTCCCTTGACCTGTGGAAAACATTCCAAAAACTTGGGATGAGCATAAAAATCTTAGTAAGGGTTATAAAAAATATTTAAAGGAAACATGAGTTCATATATACATAATAATGAAATCATACTTTACCCATAAAACAAAGGCACTTTAACATACCTCATCAAACCATGAATAAATCATAGAAATCATAATACATAAAGGTAACTAGAGGCATTCATAACATTATTACGTAGGGAGTAACCCTCTTGGTTATGTTTGGAATACCCATCACAGTATATTCCCTAAATCTCTTCGTAGAAACCTTAAGGTTTCACGCCTTCGCGTTACCCAATGCATTGGAGAGCTATATCGGGCTCACCCGCCCTTAGTTTATCACGGAACCACACGTTTTCATAACAATGCCCAAGAACCATAACATAAACGTATCACATAAAACATTCATAAAGGAAACAAAACATTTCCACATTTCAATCACAATATAACATTTTAGTATTTTGAAATAATGAATCCATTCAAAAGAAACCATTTCCAAAACCATTTAAAACATTTAATAAGGAGAATTTTGAATCAAAGTTTCCCATACCACCTTGAAGCTTTTAACATTTTAAACCATTAATATCCATATAAATAAATCCTTAAAACCATTTTGAAAACATGGATATTAATAAGAACAAGTCTTTAAATCATTTAAAGCGATATTTTGGTCAAAGGGTTTTTACCAAAATTAGAGACACTTGAATACAATAATTGAGGAATAACATTTAATCAGAACTTTATAATATCATGAGAATAAATGGATTCATTATATAATATTCCAAAGGACAGTATATACACCATATAAGAGTGAATTGGTTCATAACAACAATGAATTCTCAATAGGGATGTAAAATGTGATGAAATCCCTTATAAGGAAGGTATCCTTAAATTAAGGATAAATCAATATCAAAATTATGCGAGACAAATATAAATACACCCAATATAATTGGATATTAAGTTTAAAACAATAAAAGGTCATTCACACATATTCAAAGGATGACATATTCAATAACTACATGTTGAACCCAAAGAAATCGAAATTGGGTTAAAACGTTCCCTTGGTAAAATTCGACAGCCTAACGGCGTCACTTCAAAAATTCAGAAAATGAGTTGATGAGAGATAAAAAGGGAATCTCATCACTTGGACATAAAATTTACATCAATATGGATATAGGATAACATATCCCAACATAATAGTATGTGAATTAAAAGACATACAAATGAAGTCTTTTAAAATGAGGAGAGTGAAAGGTTCCATTACCGACTTGGGTAACTTTCGAAAAGTATGCCCCATTGAAGAAGTGTCATAAAATGAATATGTAAATACCCATAAAAGGAATTATATTACAAAAGGAGTGTAATAATGGGCAGTACATAAACAACTCAAATGAGATTGTGGCAAATGTAGCATAAATCTCACAGGAATAAAAGTGAGATGAAAAATCCCTTACGAAAACTCGGCAGCCTAACGACGCCACTTAAAACTTCCAAAATGGATTGATGAGAGGAAATAGGGTCTCTCATCATATGAACATAATAAGTACAGTGGGAGTAATATAAAATAACATCCCAATCATAAGAAATATGAGCTTAAAAGGAATGACATAAAAGAGTGTACTTAAAAAGAAAGAGAGGTGTAGGATCCCTTACCTCGGGTCCGACTTGACTCGAACGTTCTTTAACGTCCTGAATAATAAACTTGAGTTAATTTCCACTTTATTAAGAACCTTTTTATAGTTAATTATTCCTTTTAGATCACTTATTTCAATGTTATAAACATTATTTAATCATTTAAGTTAATAATTTTTGTTTTGTCGATATTTGGTTCTTAAGTCGAAAGTGGACTTCTTACAATTACATGTTGTTCGTGTGGTCAAATGTTCATTGTATCCAGAATTATATTCAAGATTTGGATATCATATATATCATATATATCCAGAATATACATGTATTTATAATATTACATAATCATTCAGAGGTAAGAAATGAAATCCACCGTTCATGGAGACGGTAAGCAGTACGTATGCATGAACGCTACTTTCATTTCTTTGTCATATTAATGGAATTAAAACTAAATGAGAGGTACGTATATTTTAATTACATAATTATATTCATCATTTATATGTATCATTCATCATATATATCCATTATACACATGTACTTATAATAGTACATTACATTTGGGGATAAGAAATGAAATGCACCGTTCATGGAGACGGTAAGCCGTACGTACGCATGAACACTACTTTCATTTCTATCTCATACTTTAATGGAACGAAATAATAATGATATAGAGGTATATAATAATTACAGTATAAAATCATATATAATAACATTAAACCCATCCTTTATACTTCCCATGTATGGCATTAACGAATCACATCACTTTGAGGGGGCGGTAGTCTGCACTTCCAAAAATGAAGATATCCCGTATACCCATAATGGAAGCCATAAAGGTAAGCCACAAATGAAAAATACAGAAGCTAAAGTAAAACATAAACATATTATATATCATATATAAATATAGTGACATATTAATGGCCACCTTTGAAGGTGTTAAAATAATGTTGAACAATCATCGTTTCGGGAGGCATAAATTCGCCATCCACGGAAACAGTATGTTCGTTAACCATTAGATGTGGGTGTGTGTAAGTGTAGCTCGAATACTTATTATAACAACATACTAGTATATTGAGGATACTGGAGTTGTTACAAAAGAAAATAATAAAAAGAGTTTAGGGGGTTGGAGAAACAAAATAAAACAAAAGGACTCAAGTGAAGACATTACCTTAAAATCGGGTAACTCCCTTTGGTTTGAGCTAAAAGGCTTTCTTGGGAAGACTTATGCCCAACGTGAGGCTTCAAGGAGTAATATAGGGAAGTGTAGAGACAAAATGGGCAGGTTTCGGCCGAGCCAAAGGCTTTGGGAGTGTGGGTAAGGAGGTAGAGGTGGGGGCCTTTTATAAGAGGAGAGGAGGGGAACTTTTGGAAAGTAAGAAATATTAGTTTATTTGAAAATGTGTTTCGGTTTTAAAAGATCCCAAATTGATATAATTCATGGATAAGGTGATAAGGGTTCTAAATCCACCCATCCAATAAGTTTTATACATGTCTAGGTCATGGTGTTTACATTATCTTCTCATTTTATTTAAATCGTCAGATAATGATGTCATCGCTGCATCAGTATGATGTCATAAATAATTTAATTTATTTAATGTCTAAAAATTATAAAAAAATTACTATGATGTAGTAAATCTTTTTATATTTCCAATTACTATTTATAATAAAAAATCGGACTTGTATAACCCCACTTAAAAATTGTTTTAGTAAAACATATCATGTTTGTGTCATTTTTACTTTTACATTAAATAAAAAGTTATTTATGTCATTTCCCAACCAAAGTGGCTCCATGGGGTCCCCAAGTTGACCCATGGCTTTTCTTGGTCGGCCATCACACATCCAATGAGGTTAGGACATGTGTCAAGTTCATTTCACATTATTAAAACATTATTTTTACCTTAAACTACACTAATTAACTCTAATCGCGATTAAAAACTTAATAAGTTACTATTCACCAAAAAATTATTTTTATCCCATTGAACCACATTTTACTTCTTAATGAAAACCATGTATGTTGGATTTTTTAAATTCAAAACACAAAGATGGAAAAATTTCATTTAAACGGAAAAATCAGTTTTTATAAGTACCACTTAGTGGTGTCACTATTCATCAAAAATTGATGTTTTTCAGAAAAATCCCAAAAATTCACCCTAAGCTATATTTGATATTCCGAATTCAAAAATGAAGTCTATTTTACAAAATTCAAGTCATATAAGTCACATTAATTAAATTAATAATTAATTCCCGCTGTCAGAGCAAATAGCGTGTTTTTATGAAACAATAAGTATCAAAAGATTGACACTGGTTTAAGTCTGATTTCAAAGTGAAATTAATTCCAACTACCAATATTGGATTTAATGGTAAAAATATATTCTAATTTTACTTTAAAACCAATTCAAAATATAATACAATCATATAAATAAATTAGATTAAAATGAGGTTTTGAATTAAAATACAACCTTTTACACTATTCATTAAAAAAATGAACTTTATCGGAAAGATACCAAAAATTTACACAAAGTAAATTTTAATGTCCCGATTCTTAATAAGAGTTTTATTTGGTCCAAAAGAATTTTTAAGAGTGAACAAACCTATATTTAATGATGGTTCACCATCAAAAGGCGATAAGTGAACCTTTAGTGAAAACTAGGGCATATACGCCTAAAATTGAATTCTTTCCGTATTTTAAGCCTCTATCCTTTATTGGATAAATGTAAAAACATTTAAGAACATATATAATCATATTTTAGTTATTTCTATCCATTCCCGCCAATACAACGGCTACATGTTAAATACCATTTAAAATAATATTATTTTATTATTAGAGTGCAATGTAAGATTCCCAAGAAACTCATTGTTGCGTGTTGAGTACGCCATCGAGCATAGCATCCCCTTTAAAGTCATATTAATATTTTATTCACAAATATGGATAAATATGAAAATTTCATATTCTTTATTTACCTGGGGTGTTACATCCTTCCCCCCTTTTGGGAATTGCGTTCTCGCAATTTAAAATTGATCTTGGAAACATCCTTGAAAGTCCCACATCGGAACAAGAGTCGATAAAACAATCACTTTAAAATAAAGAAAGATAAGCACAGAGGTCACCCGAGTTAACCCATACTAGGACTCTATGTAGGAAAACATGGACATGGAGTAGAAAACATAGGGTCATGTTCTGATGGAGAGTGACAGAAAACATGGTTAGGAGAAATTTAACAATAAGAAAATCAAAAACTTGTGATGTAACGCCCCGACCCTAGCTACCCAGAGTCGGTTCATTACTTCGTAACATTGGCATGATCACAAAAGATCAAGTCTCGAAAGACCGATTAGTTTAGTAGACTTGGAAACACTAGATACATTCATAAGTCTTTCATTACATCAAAAAATAAACAAACTACAATAACATGGTCTTCATAGTCCACACTCATATCCTCTTCTGACTATCCCGGCAGGTCATTCATAAAATACTTCTTCACATCCTGGAAAATATTAAAACATTGAAAGGGGTGAGCTCAGATGCTCAGTAAGGATAATAATAATGCGGAAGCTTTCATAAATAAACATAAAAATTTAAGGCAATGTATAATTAAAACAAAAGCCTTTTAAACTTGAACATCAAAATAATATGGAAAAAGTAAAATGAGATAATGCCATTCACTTCCTCACATGGATATGCTACTGGTCGAATAATCACATGCAATATCAATAACCACTTTCATAATGATGGAATGCATAATGCCAGACTATCATAACCACGTAGCCAAGGCCTCGTGCCAAGACCACAAATAAGATTTTGTCAAGGCCTTGTGCCAAGACACTAGTTTGTCTCATGAGACCTGCCGATGCATCGAGGAGCTATAGCGGGCTCCACCCGTCACTTATTAAGTCCAATGCATTCCTCATATGAATAGGTTTAAACATATCATAAACCATAACATAATCGTATCACATAAAACATGCATAAAGGAAACATAACATTTCCACATTTCAATCACAAGATATCAATACAACACATTGATATAATAAAAACGCTTTCAAAACCATTTTCAATACCAAAATAAAAGAAAGTTAAAACTTTGTATTTATTTTTCATTAAAAAAAATGATGGCTTGTAGAGGAAGCCGAAACTCAAATAATGGTCACGGCAGCGGAGAAGTCGTTGTTGCCGCATAAGTACAGAAATAAAAACATTCCTTTTTTGTTTTTTAGTAATACGCTTCGTATAAAAAAGATTCCTTTTGAATAAATGTAAAAGTCAAAGGGGTTTATACACCGTATAAAAGGAAGTTGTGTATAAAACCAAATATGCCTCAATGAAAGGAGATTGAGACGAAGTCCTTAAAAAGATCATTTTTAAAATAAAATAGATCTATTATGTGTATTCACTATAGGTACACATAAAGAAAGTAAAAATACAAAATAGGACATAATAACATCATGAAATAATTTGAAAGTAGGAGATTAACCCAAAGAATGGAAGTTGGGTTAAGAAGTTCCCTTACCTTGTGTCCGACTTGACTCAACCGTTCTTTAACCTCCTGAATAATAAACTAGAGTTAATATATACCTTATTAAGAACCATTTTCAATTTCATTATCCTTTTTATATCACTTATTACAATGTTATGAACATTATGTAATTATTTAAGTTAATAACGGTCGTTTTGTCGATCTTTGGTACTTGAGTCAACAATAAACTTCTTATAATTACAAGTTGTTTATGTGGTAGAATATCCATTATCTCCAGAATTATATTCATGATTTAGATGTCATATATATCTTATATATCCAGTATATACATTCATTTATAATATTATGTAACATTTAGAGGTAATAAATGAAATGCACCGTTCATGGAGACGGTAAGCCGTACGTACGCATGAACGCTACTTTCATTTCAATTTCATATTTAATGGAACGAAATCATAATGATATAAATTTATAATATAATTACAGTATAATATAGTGTATAATACCATTTACTCCATCCTTTATACATCCCACATATGGCATTAACGATTTCAAATCACTTTGAGGGGGCGGTAGTCCGCACTTCCTAGAATGAAATTATCGCGTTTTACCCATAATGGAAATCATAAAGTATGCCATAAATGAGAAATACAGAAGCATAAGTAAAACATAAACATATTATATATCATATATAAAAATAGTGACATCTTAATGGCCACCTTTGAAGGTGTTATATGAGTGTTGAACAATCATCGTTTCGTGAGGCAGAAATTCGCCATCCACAGAAACCGTATGTTCTTTAACCATTAGATGTAGTTGTGTGTAAGTGTAGCTCGAATAATTCTTATAAAATCATCTTAGTATATTGAGGATACTTGTGTTGTTACAAAAGAAATGAATAAAAAGAGTTTAGGGGGTTGGAGAAGAAAAATAAAACAAAACAACATTAGAGAAGACATTACCACAAAATCGGGTAACTCTTTTTGATTTGAGCCAAAGGCTTCCTTGGGAAGAGTTTTGCCCAAAGTGAGGCTTCTAGGAGTAAGAGGGGGAAGTTGTGAGAGTAATTTGGCAGAGGTTGGCCGAGCCAAATGGCTTGAAAGTGTAAATGAGGTGGGAGAGGTGGGGGCCTTTTATAAGTGGAGAGGGGGGGCACTTTTGGAAAGATTGAAATGTTATATTATTATACAATGATTTTAGGATTTTAAAGGTCCCAAACTTATATACTTCATGGATAAGGTGATAAGGGTTCGAAATCTCCTCATCCAATAGGCTTTGGACAAGTATAAGCCTTGGATTTTGCATTATCTTCTCATTTTATTTAAATCGTTAAATAATGAGGTCATCGCTGCATCATAATGATGTCATAAATAATTTAATTTATTTAATGTCTAAAAATTATAAAAAAAATACTATGATGTAGGAAATCTTTTTAGATTTTTAATGAATATTTATAGTCAAAATTTGGACTTGTGTAACCCCACTTAAAATCTGTTTTAGTAAAACAACTCATGTTTGTGTCAATTTAATTTTAACATTAAATAAATATATATTAATGTCATTTTCCAACTAAAGTGGCTCCATGGGGTCCCCAAGTTCACCCATGGGTTGTCTTGGTCGGCCATGACTCATCCAATAGGAGTAGGACAAGTGTCATGCTCATCTCATATTATTAAAACATTATTTGTACCTTAAACTACACTAATTACCTCTAATCGCGATTAAGAACTTAAAAGTTACTATTCACCAAAAAATTATTTTAATCTCATTGAACCACATTTTACTTCTTAATGACAACCATGTAAGTCGGATTTTTGAAAATCAAATCACAGAAGTGGTAATATTTCATTTTAACGAAAAAAAATCAGTTTTTAACAACCACTTAGTGGTTTCACTATTCATCAAAAATTGAAGTTTTTCAGAATAAGACCAAAATTTCACCCTAAGCTATAATTGATATTCCAAATTCAAAAATGATGTCTATTTTATGAAATTACAAACATATAATTTGCATTAATTAATTTTATAATTAATTCCCGCTGTCACAACAAATAGCGTGTTTTTAAGAAACAATTTATATCAAAAGATTGACAATTGTTTATGTCCAATTTCAAAGTGAAATTAATTCTAATGACCAAAATTTGATAAAATGGTAAAAATATATTCTAATTATACTTTAAAACCACTCAATATTATAACTTATCACTATAAATTATTTTGATTAAAAAAGTTGTTTTAAGTATTTTTCACTATTCATAAAAATTTTGAAGTTCTCAGAAAGTTACAAAAAATTCAACATAGGCTAATTTCAATATTAGGAATACAAAAATGAAGTCCATTTTGAAATATAAAATTTCTATAAATTTAAAAAGTGGTTATTACTATTCATAACGACTACTTTGATTAGTCGCGGTGTTTTAGAACTCGAAGCTGCGTACAATGCAAGCTATTGCATTATTGAATGAGAAGCGTATCATGGAAGCTCGGGGTGTTACATTCTACCCTCATTCAATAAATTGCGTCCTCGCAATTTGAAAATTTTATTTGAAAATAAAAGGTTGAAAAGAGAAAATACCTTTGAGAAAAACCCACATCGGAAATAAGGTTAATAAATATATAACATTAAAAGAAAGCAAGATAAGTACAAAGGTCACCCGATATAGACCATTCTAGGATTCTATGAAAATATGGATATGGAGGAGAAACAAACCATCAAGGTCTAATGGAGAGTTATAGAAAACAGTATTAGGAGAAAGTTTAACCACAAGAAAATCACAAACTTGTGATTGGTTAAACGGTCATTGAATCCCCAGTTGGAAAAGTTAACCGACAACATTTTTGTTTTAAGTTACCTTTTATAATGTTGAGGAATTTATTTAGGAGATTTACTAAGAACGTAAGGGAATATACATACTTGTTATGTATACTTTCATTCGTTAATAAATTTTTACCACAAACCCAACTTTTACTCCAAATGGTAACGGAACTCAAAAATATTCTATTTATCCTAATTGTATAAGGTTCAAAATGTTAACACATACCATTTAGATTAGTAAATCTATTTTGTAATAACCAGGGACTTCCTGTAGGCTAGTGGTAGGAAATAAAGGCTTGTCGCACTATGGTTGTGGGTTCGATTCCTGCAGCTTTGTCCGACGCGACGGGTTATGCCCCACCCTGCAGGTTGTCCTTTTCCTAAAACTATAGTATTATAATATTCCAAAAATAATCTTCAGAAATTCTTTAACCTTAAACAATACTATCCATGGTTCAACTTAATCCATTCCAACCTTAATAGTTATCCAAAATACCTCCATCCAGACTTTCTCTAAAAGGTCTCTAAATTCCAAAATCAATTGTAACATCAGATTCCCCAAACAAAGAAAAGTTTCTCTTATTGTCACATACTAAAAATATGATTACCTTAATCATATTAAAACCTTACTAAAATCAACAAGTACTGCAGTACAATCCATATATATATATCACATTATTCTTATAACCAGAATATAATCCTTGAGTCCAAAAGCACTAATACATTAATTATTCCGCTTCAACTGTAGTCACAACATAAGATTGTCCTTGATCCCTTGGCCTTTTCTGAGGTAAGTTTCCCTGACGCTTAGGACATTCATTTGCATAATGCCCTGTTTCCCTACAATTGTAGCATTCAACTTTGACAGCCTCTTTCTTTCCCTTGCAATCACGAGCCTGGTGACCCTTTTCTCCACATTTATAACAAACTCCCATTCCTTTTAGGCAAGTACCAGGGAGATTCTTCCCACAATTATCACATAATGGAAAATCCTTCTTTCCCTTTTTCCCTTTATCTGTCTCTTGTTCCACCGTTCTCTTCTTCTCTTGCTTTACTTTGTTGTCATAAGACTTAGAGAATTCCTTTTCTGTCATGATAGCACACGAGACAATATCTTCGTATGATGAGAAGGATTGTGATACTAAAGCTCGACGAAGAAATGGTTTTAACCCATCAATGAAACGATCAATCTTACTCCTTGGGTTACATATATAATCGGCATCATGCCTCGCTAACCTTGTAAAGTTAGCCTCATACTTTGCGACATTCTCATCCTCCTTCTGCCTCAAACTCAGAAATTGCCTTTCCATATCTGCTCGATGGTCATGAGGAATTTTTTTTTCTAAAAACAGATCTTTGAACTCCCTCCATTCCATATTCGATACGTCATCATCTTCCTTTGTGTTTTGAATCAGCGACCACCACTGATCGGCATCTCCAGTGAGGCGGTAAACTGTCATGACAACCTTCTCCCTTTCGCTACTCCCCAAGGCATGGAATATTTTCTCTAAGGAGTTTATCCATTGCTCAGCTACTAACAGATTTGTACCCCCATTGAAGGTTGGTGGTTTTTGCCTCATGAAATGGTCTAGCATTGATCCTCCATGTTTTGGATCAGGGGCTCCATACGAGTAAGGTTATTATTCATAACCTGAGTAAGTTGTCCCAGTATGGTGATTAGCTAATCGGCACCAGTTTCATCACCAGCCCCACTATAATTATCTTGAGCAGGAGGGCAATCCCTACATGGAGTGCATGCATTGATACAGTTTCCATTTCTTCCTTTAGGCGCCATTTCTAAACAATTGCATAAACTAGATTAGTTTATGAAATAAAATACATAATTCCATATTTGTAAAATACTTTACATAAATTGACCTATTTATGGATATAATCCATAATCATAAAAAGAAATGTTTCCTTTGAGAAAGTATATACTCATAACCCTTCATAGTGGTTTGTAAAGAAAATGAGAATTATCCTAAGCATATCCCCCGGGAGTGTCGTAACCAAGAGTACAGCAAGGCCTGTTGTTGTGCACTAGTTCCCGTTCGAGTCTAGCTCAAAGCGGTGTTTTCGGGTTTTACCCCTAGGTACATCTGTTCCAGAGCCGCCTCTACCTGCTCGTATCCAGACAAGGATGTATAGCTCGGAAAACTCACAAAATCTCTACAATAACAAAATTCTAGGAAGTTCTTCTATACTAATCCTCAAAGTCTATCTTTGGGCTATGTGATCTAATCAGAGTTTACCTAAATCTAGCTTCCAAGGTTAGTACTAAACTGCCTCTGATACCAACTGTAACGCCCTGACCCTTGCTACCCAGAGTCGGTTCATTACTTCGTAACATTGGCATGATCACAAAAGATCAAGTCTCGAAAGACCGATTAGTTTAGTAGCCTTGGAAACACTAGATACATTCATAAGTCTTTCATTACATCAAAAAGTAAACAAACTACAATAACATGGTCTTCATAGTCCACACTCATATCCTCTTCTGACTATCCCTGCAGGTCATTCATAAAATACTTCTTCACATCCTGGAAAATATTAAAACATTGAAAGGGGTGAGCTCAGATGCTCAGTAAGGATAACAATAATGCAGAAGCTTTCATAAATAAACATAAAAATTTAAGGCAATGTATAACTAAAACAAAAGCCTTTTAAACTTGAACATCAACATAATATGGCAAAAGTAAAATGAGATAATGCCATTCACTTCCTCACATGGATATTCTACTGGTCGAATAATCACATGAAATATCAATAACCACTTTCATAATGATGGAATTCATAATGCCAGACTATCATAACCACGTAGACAAGGCCTCGGGCCAAGACCACAAATAATATTTTGTCAAGGCCTCGTGCCAAGACACTAGTTTGTCTCATGAGACCTGCCGATGCATCGAGGAGCTATAACGGTCTCCACCCGTTACTCATTAAGTCCAATGCATTCCTCATATGAATAGGTTTAAACATATCATAAACCATAACATAATCGTATCACATAAAACATGCATAAAGGAAACATAACATTTCCACATTTCAATCAAAAGATATCAATACAACACATTGATATAATAAAAACGCTTTCAAAACCATTTTCAATACCAAAATAAAAGAAAGTTAAAACTTTGTATTTATTTTTCATTAAAAAAAATGATGGCTTGTAGAGGAAGCCGAAACTCAAATAATGGTCACGGTAGCAGAGAAGTCTTTGTCGCCGCATAAGTACGGAAATAAAAACAATCCCTTTTTTTCGTTTAGTAATACGCTTCGTATAAAAAAGATTCATTTTGAATAAATGTAAAAGTCAAAGGGGTTTATACACCGTATAAAAGGAAGTTGTGTATAAAACCAAATATGCCTCAATGAAAGGAGATTGAGACGAAGTCCTTAAAAAGATCATTTTTAAAATAAAATAGATCTATTATGTGTATTCACTATATGTACACATAAAGAAAGTAAAAATACAAAATAGGACATAATAACATCATGAAATAATTTGAAAGTAGGAGATTAACCCAAAGAATGGAAGTTGGGTTAAGAAGTTCCCTTACCTTGTGTCCGACTTGACTCAACCGTTCTTTAACCTCCTGAATAATAAACTAGAGTTAATATCTACCTTATTAAGAACCATTTTAAATTTCATTATCCTTTTTATATCACTTATTACAATGTTATGAACATTATGTAATTATTTAAGTTAATAACGGTTGTTTTGTCGATCTTTGGTACTTGAGTCAACAATAAACTTCTTATAATTACAAGTTGTTTATGTGGTAGAATATCCATTATCTCCAGAATTATATTCATGATTTAGATGTAATATATATCTTATATATCCAGTATATACATTCATTTATAATATTACGTAACATTTAGAGGTAAGAAATGAAATGCACCGTTCATGGAGACGGTAAGCCGTACGTACGCATGAACGCTACTTTCATTTCAATTTCATATTTAATGGAACGAAATCATAATGATATAAATGTATAATATAATTCCAGTATAATATAGTGTATAATACCATTTACTCCATCCTTTATACATCCCACATATGGCATTAACGATTCAAATCACTTTGAGGGGGCGGTAGTCCGCACTTCCTAGAATGAAATTATCGCGTTTTACCCATAATGGAAATCATAAAGTATGCCACAAATGAGAAATACAGAAGCATAAGAAAAACATAAAAATATTATATATCATATATAAAAATAGTGACATGTTAATGGCCACCTTTGAAGGCGTTATATGAGTGTTGAACAATCATCGTTTCGTGAGGCAGAAATTCGCCATCCACAGAAACCGTATGTTCTTTAACCATTAGATGTAGGTGTGTGTAAGTGTAGCTAGAATCATTCTTATAACAACATCCTAGTATATTTAGGATACTGTTGTTGTTACAAAAGAAATGAATAAAAAGAGTTTAGGGGGTTGGAGAAGAAAAATAAAACAAAACAACATTAGAGAAGACATTACCTAAAAATCGGGTAACTCTTTTTGATTTGAGCCAAAGGCTTCCTTGGGAAGAGTTTTGCCCAAATTGAGGCTTCTAGGAGTAAGAGGGGGAAGTTGGGAGAGTAATTTTGCAGAGGTTGGCCGAGCCAAATGGCTTGAAAGTGTAAATGAGGTGGGAGAGGTGGGGGCCTTTTATAAGTGGAGAGGAGGGGCACTTTTGGAAAGATTGAAATGTTATATTATTATACAATGCTTTTCGGATTCTAAAGGTCCCACACTTATATAATTCATGGATAAGCTGATAAGGGTTCGAAATATCCTCATCCAATAGGCTTTGGACTAGTGTAAGCCTTGGAGTTTTCATTATCTTCTCATTTTATTTAAATCGTTAAATAATGAGGTCATCGCTGCATCATAATGATGTCATAAATAATTTAATTTATTTAATGTCTAAAAATTATAAAAAAAATACTATGATGTAGGAAATCTTTTTATCTTTTTAATGAATATTTATAGTCAAAATTTGGACTTGTGTAACCCCACTTAAAATCTGTTTTAGTAAAACAACTCATGTTTGTGTCAATTTAATTTTAACATTAAATAAATATATATTAATGTCATTTTCCAACTAAAGTGGCTCCATGGGGTCCCCAAGTTGACCCATGGGTTGTCTTGGTCGGCCATGACTCATCCAATAGTAGTAGGACAAGTGTCATGCTCATCTCATATTATTAAAACATTATTTGTACCTTAAACTACACTAATTACCTCTAATCGCGATTAAGAACTTAAAAGTTACTATTCACCAAAAAATTATTTTAATCTCATTGAACCACATTTTACTTCTTAATGACAACCATGTATGTCGGATTTTTGAAAATCAAATCACAGAAGTGGTAATATTTCATTTTAACGAAAAAAAATCAGTTTTTAACAACCACTTAGTGGTTTCACTATTCATCAAAAATTGAAGTTTTTCAGAATAAGGCCAAAATTTCACCCTAAGCTATAATTGATATTCAAAATTCAAAAATGAAGTCTATTTTATGAAATTCCAAACATATAATTTGCATTAATTAATTTTATAATTAATTCCCGCTGTCATAACAAATAGCGTGTTTTTAAGAAACAATTTATATCAAAAGATTGACAATTGTTTATGTCCAATTTCAAAGTGAAATTAATTCTAATGACCAACATTGGATAAAATGGTAAAAATATATTCTAATTATACTTTAAAACCACTCAATATTATAACTTATCACTATAAATTATTTTGATTAAAAAAGTTGTTTTAAGTATTTTTCACTATTCATAAAAATTTTGAAGTTCTCAGAAAGTTACAAAAAATTCAACATAGGCTAATTTCAATATTAGGAATACAAAAATTAAGTCCATTTTGAAATATAAAATTTCTATAAATTTAAAAAGTGGTTATTACTATTCATAACGGCTACTTTGATTAGTCGCGGTGTTTTAGAACTCGAAGTTGCGTACAATGCAAGCTATTGCATTATTGAATGAGAAGAGTATCATGGAAGCTCGGGGTGTTACATGTGATGGGTTAAATGGTGTTGGATTCCCCAGTAGGAAAAGTTAATAGACAACATTTTTGTTTTAAGTTACTTTTTATTGAGGAATTTATTCATAAGGAAACATAATCACTTATCATGTTGACTTTCAACTTTTACTAGATTCCTTAATGAAACTCATATTTTTTCCAAAAGACGAGTATTTAGGGAGACTTGTTCGTATTAAGAGTACTATAATCAACTTCCAGAGAATCACCTAATCCACAAAAGAGAACTATATACTTCCCATGTCTTTAGACTTTAACCAAAACCAAAACCAAAAAGGTTAGTACAAGGTCAGATAATCCAGAAAAGGATAACCCTTTATAAAAAGAAAATCTATTCTTAATCTCCAAAATTTGTCCAAAAAACCCAAAGTTCAACGAGGACCATTCGATAAACAATTTGTCCATAAAATTATTCAAAGTAAACCAATATAAGACTGAAACCCAAATATTTGAAGGATTTAGTCACATAGTCTTCCAAGTTAAATCGTAACATTTATCTCCAAACAACATCAGTTTCTCCTAAAGTCTCGTATTGAAAAGTAATTAACCTAATCACATATCCTCCATGATAGGTTAATCATTTTCATAAATAACCCAAAATAAAATTACTCTTAATTCATAAAATCATATAACTAAAAAGAATCAGTCAAACCAATCAGGGACTTCACGTAGTCCAGTGGTAGGAGATAAATACCAGTTGCACTTTGATTGTGGGTTCGATTCCCGCAGCTTTGTCCGACGCGATGGGTAGTCACACGGTCTACGTGTTGTCCTTTTTCCAAAGCTATATAATTCTCAAATCATTCCCCAAAAAGTTATAAAATAATCAAAAATAACCATAATTTAACCTCAATTTTATCTCATGCCTTTCACTTCAATCATAACATATAGTAACCCATAATTACCTCAAAAGTAAGGATTATATAAACCCAAATGGTTCTTTATAACTATGTCCACAAAAGAAAATATAACTATTCCTTGAATAAAATTTCCTATATTAAACATCAGGGTTACACATAATATAAAAAGTCTTCTAATGTAACCCCATCATCAAAAGAGACTTAATACTCTTAAGAATTTCACCATAACTCTTAAAGCCCTTATATGTTGACATCTTACTCATTCATCATTCTTCATGATCCATAAACCATTCCTTTCCAACTTATTCCGATATACCTCTTTCCTACAAACAAAATCATGAATCATATCCTAAGATTCCAAAATATGAAAACAATAGTCATGAAATAGTACATACCTTTGATTGGTCATTGTCAGTTTCTTCATCCTCAATCAGAATGGCATTAGGTAGTGGTAAACGAACATTTGTACGCTCTTGGTGACCCCATTCACGAAACTTCTTCATAGGACATGTGTTTGCATAATGACCATGCACACCACATTTAAAACATTCAATTGATCCCTCAGAAAGAACTTCTTTCCCTTTCCTCGAGTCAACTGGATACTTCCTTTTTCCATGGCAGGTTCTTGCTTTATGACCTTCATTTCCATATCTATAGCATATTTCTGTCCCTTTGAAACATTTTCCTAAGTGTTTCTTTCCACATCTTTGACACATAGGTTTTTGAACACACTTACCTTTATGATTATTACCTGTACTTCAGTAGGGATTTGTTTCTTTCATATATGATGCCTTAAAGAAATCTCCAAAGTTTAGGTGGTCAATCATGACTCCAGATAGTTGGTTGAGGATAATCACAAGATTTCTCATTGCACCTCCCATATCATTCAGTTTCTTGCTCAAAAAACTGTCACAGTTTCCTTCACATCCACTGTTACTTTGGTGCCTGCTAGATCCATCCATTTACTAAAACCAAAAAGGTCAGTGTGAGTATATCAACAAAACCATCATGTACTAATGAGTAAGATAAACACTAAGATATACTTACTCATTCACTTTATCTAAAACTAGGACTCTTTTTGAAATCCTAACCATTATGGTAATGTCACTTATGCTTAAAGAATACCCTAACCTCTAAAGTTATCTAAACCAACCTTTGATATCAACTATAAGGTCCCAGCCTTAAACCTTACTTAATCTTGAGTTATTACAAGATTACACATTGAGGATCTTTTTAGGTTTAGAGTTTTAGAGAATTAGATCATGAAACTTGCATTACATTCCACATTTAAACAAAGTGGTTACATAAAAGACAATATTCATTCTTCCCATCAACGGAAACATATTGAAAATTAAACATGGATTCTTTCTTGACACGTCCTTGACACTATCATTACATCATTTACCTTTCCCTTGACTTGTGAAAAACATTCCAAAAACTTGGGATGAGCATAAAAAGATCTGTAAGGCTTATAAAAAATATGGAAAGGAAACATGAGTTCATATATACATAAGAATGAAATCATACTTTACCGATAAAACAAAGGAACTTTAACATACCTCATCAAAACATGAATAAATCATAGAAATCATAATACATAAAGGTAACTTGAGGCATTCATAACATTCTTACGTAGGGAGTAACCCTCTTGGTTATGTTTGGAATACCCATCACAGTATATTCCCTAAATCTCTTCGGAGAAACCTTAAGGTTTCACTCCTTCGCGTTACCCAATGCATTGGAGAGCTATATCGGGATCACCCGCCCTTAGTTTATCACGAAACCACCTGTTTTCATAACAATGCCCAAGAACCATAACATAAACGTATCACATAAAACATGCATAAAGGAAACAAAACATTTCCACATTTCAATCACAATATAACATTTTAGTATTTTGAAATAATGAATCCATTCAAAAAGAATCCATTTCCAAAACCATTTAAAACATTTAATAAGGAGAATTTTGAATCAAAGTGTCCCATACCACCTTGAAGCTTTTAACATTTTAAACCATTAATATCCATAAAAATAAATCCTTAAAAACATTTTGAAAACATGGATATTAATAAGAACAAGTCGTTAAATCATTTAAAGTGATATTTTGGTCAAAGGGTTTTTACCAAAATTAGAGACACTTGAATACAATAATTGAGGAATAACATTTAATCAGAACTTTATAATATCATGAGAATAAATGGATTCATGATATAATATTCCAACGGACAGTATATACACCATATAAGAGTGAATTGGTGCATAACAACAATGAAGTCTCAATAGGGATGTAAAATGTGATGAAATCCCTTATAAAGAAGGTATCCTTAAATTAAGGATAAATCAATATCAAAATTATGTGTGACAAATATAAATACACCCAATATAATTGGATATTAAGTGTAAAACAATAAAAGGTCATTCACACATATTCAAAGGATGACATATTCAATAACTACATGTTGAACCCAAAGAAATTTAAATTGGGTTAAAACGTTCCCTTGGTAAAATTCGACAGCCTAACGACGTCACTTCAAAAATTTAGAAAATGAGTTGATGAGAGATCAAAAGGGAATCTCATCACTTGGACATAAAATTTACATCAATAAGGATATAGGAGAACATATCCCAACATAATAGTATGTGAATTAAAAGACATACGAATGAAGTCTTTTAAAATGAGGAGAGTGAAAGGTTCCATTACCGACTTGGGTAACTTTCGAAAAGTACACCCCATTGAAGAAGTGTCATAAAATGAATATGTAAATACCCATAAATGGAATTATATTACAAAAGGAGTGTAATAATGGGCAGTACATAAACCACTCAAATGAGATTGTGGCAAATGTAGCATATATCTCACAGGAATAAAAGTGAGATGAAAAATCCCTTACGAAAACTCGACAGCCTAACGGCGCCACTTAAAACTTCCAAAATGGATTTATGAGAGGAAATAGGGTCTCTCATCATATGAACATAATAAGTACAGTGGGAGTAATATAAAATAACATCCCAATCATAAGAAATATGAGCTTAAAAGTAATGACATAAAAGAGTGTACTTAAAAAGAAAGAGAGGTGTATGATCCCTTACCTCGGGTCCGACTTGACTCGATTGTTCTTTAACGTCCTGAATAATAAACTTGAGTTAATTTACACTTTATTAAGAACCTTTTTATAGTTAATTATTCTTTTTAGATCACTTATTTCAATGTTATAAACATTATTTAATCATTTAAGTTAATAATGTTTGTTTTGTCGATATTTGGTTCTTAAGTCGAAAGTGGACTTCTTACAATTACATGTTGTTCGTGTGGTCAAATGTTCATTATATCCAGAATTATATTCAAGATTTGGATATAATATATATCATATATATCCATAATATACATGTATTTATAATATTACATAATCATTTAGAGGTAAGAAATGAAATGCACCGTTCATGGAGACGGTAAGCCGTACGTACACATGAAAGCTACTTTCATTTCTTTGTCATATTAATGGAATTAAAACTAAATGAGAGGTATGTATATTTTAATTCCAGAATTATATTCATAATTTATATGTATAATTCATCATATATATCCATTATATACATGTACTCATAATAGTACATTACATTTGGGGATAAGAAATGAAATGCACCGTTCATGGAGACGGTAAGCCGTACGTATGCATGAACGCTACTTTCATTTATATCTCATACTTTAATGGAAAGAAATAATAATGATATAGAGGTATATAATAATTCCAGTATAACATCATATAGAATAACATTAAATACATCCTTTATACGTCCCACATATGGCATTAACGACTCACATCACTTTGAGGGGGCGGTAGTCCGCACTTCCTAAAATGAAGATATCGCGTATACCCATAATGGAATCCATAAAGGTAAGCCACAAATGAAAAATACAGAAGCTTAAGTAAAACATAAACATAGTATATGTCATATATAAATATAGTGACATCTTAATTTCCACCTTTGAAGGTGTTAAAATAATGTTGAACAATCATCGTTTCGGGAGGCATAAATTCCCCATCCACGGAAACAGTATGCTCGTTAACCATTAAATGTGGGTGTGTGTAAGTGTAGCTCGAATACTTATTATAACAACATCCTAGTATATTGTGGATACTGGATTTGTTACAAAAGAAAAGAATAAATAGAGTTTATGGGGTTGGAGAAACAAAATAAAACAAAAGGACTCAAGTGAAGACATTACCTTAAAATCGGGTAAATCCCTTTGGTTTGAGCTAAAAGGCTTCCTTGGTAAGACTTATGCCCAATGTGAGGCTTCAAGGAGTAAGATAGGGAAGTGGAGAGACAAAATGGGAAGGGGTTGGCCGATAAAAAGGCTTTGGGAGTGTGGGTAAGGAGGTAGAGGTGGGGGCCTTTTATAAGAGGAGAGGAGGGGCACTTTTGGAAAGTAAGAAATATTACTTTATTTGAAAATGTGTTTCGGTTTTAAAAGGTCCCACATTGATATAATTCGTGGATAAGGTGATAAGGGTTCGAAATCCACCCATACAATAAGTTTTTTACATGTGTAGGTCATATAGTTTACATTAACTTATCATTTTATTTAAATCGCCAGATAATGATGTCATCGCTGCATCAGTATAATGTCATAAATAATTTAATTTATATAATGTCTAAAAATTATAAAAAAATTACTATGATGTAGGAACTATTTTTAGCTATGAAATGACTATTTATAATAAAAAATATGACTTTTATAACCCCACTTAAAAATTGTTTTAGTAAAACATATCATGTTTGTGTCATTTTTACTTTTACATTAAATAAAAAGTTATTTATGTCATTTCCCAACCAAAGTGGCTCCATGGGGTCCCCAAGTTGACCCATGGATTTTCTTGGTCGGCCATCATACATCCAATGAGGTTAGGACTTGTGTCAAGTTCATTTCATATTATTAAAACATTATTTTTATCTTAACTACACTAATTACCTCTAATCGCGATTAAAAACTTAATAAGTTACTATTCACCAAAAAATTATTTTTATCCCATTGAACCACATTTTACTTCTTAATGAAAACCATGTATATCGGATTTTTTAAATTCAAAACACAAATATGGCAAATTTTCATTTAAATGGAAAAATCAGTTTTTATAAGTACCACTTAGTGGTGTCACTATTCATCAGAAATTGATGTTTTTCAGAAAAATCCCAAAAATTCACCCTAAGCTATATTTGATATTCCGAATTCAAAAATGAAGTCTATTTTACAAAATTCAAATCATATAATTCACATTAATTAATTTAATAATTAATTTCCGCTGTCAGAGCAAATAGCGTGTTTTTATGAAACAATAAGTATCAAAAGATTGACACTGGTTTAAGTCTGTTTTCAAAGTGAAATTAATTCCAACGACCACTATTAGATTTAATGGTAAAAATATATTCTAATTTAACTTTAAAACCAATTCAAAATATAATCTAATCATATAAATAAATTAGATTAAAATGAGGTTTTGAATTAAAATACAATATTTTACACTATTCATTAAAAAAATGAACTTTATCGGAAAGATACCAAAAATTTACAGAAAGTAAATTTTGATGTCCCGATTCTTAATAAAAGTTTTATTTGGTCCAAAATAATGTTTAAGAGTGAAAAAAACTATATTTAATGACGGTTCACCATCAAAAGGCGATAAGTGAACCTTTAGTGAAAACTAGGGCATATACGCCTAAAATTGAATTCTTTCCTTATTTTAAGCCTCTATCCATTATTGGATAAATGTAAAAACATTTAAGAACATATATAATCATATTTTAGTTATTTCTATCCATTCACGCCAATACAATGTCTACATGTTAACTACCATTTAAAATAATATTATTTTATTATTAGAGTGCAATGTAAGATTCCCAAGAAACTCGTTGTTGCGTGTTGGGTACGCCATCGAGCATAGCGTCCCCTTTAAAGTCATATTAATATTTTATTCACAAATATGGATAAATATGAAAATGTCATATTCTTTATTTAACTGGGGTGTTACAGTATGAATTTCAATTTCCTTTGTTTTATTCCCAATTTACAACATAAATGATAATAAGTACGAAATATTTCAAAGAAAACTTCCTAAACAAAACCATAGTCTCCATTTTGAATCCAAAAAACGAGATGGTAATGGTTGTGAAATATCAACTTCAACACAAATTATAGAGACAAAAGGTCATGAAAGGTTATCAGTTGCTGAATCTAATTTAAGAGGATACCCAAATAAACTAACAATAAAAAATAAAGTATCCTTGATAAAACTAATTATATAAGGAACTACTTAAATGGGGTTTTTATTTTCATACATTAAAGTTTTATAGTAGAAGCATTCATCAGTTTTGATAGATTCATCTTCATCATACTCACCACAACATGAACTTGTCTCTTCAAAAGGATCAATTTCAACATAATCGATAGATGTACTCTTACCACTATGATCTACTTCTTGTATTGGTTAATCCTTATTTTCCATAATTTTTTACTTATTTTCATATTTTTACTTATGTTCCTTAAGGTCTTAGATGAAAATTCCATAGTATCATCAACTAATGGTACTTCCTTTTTCTCCATCATCATAATTTCAATATTTTTCAAAAACATTTACTTCATATAAGAAATTAATATAACCAGGGAAATAAAATGGATCAAATAAGAGGAAACCCTTGATTGGCTCTAATACCACTTGAAGTGCATGATTGTTATACAAGGACACCAGAGGATGAATTAGTATACCCAACAATTACCATGTTTTAATTTATTTTATAAGTTATCCCCTAATGTTACTCAAACCTATATATCAGTTTAGAAGTATTAATATTTTTATGTACACTCAATCCTCACCCAAGAATATAATTCAGAATAAAATAATAACAGTAGAACATGTAGATTTACAAGGTCAACCCTCATTGTGAGAGAATACTCATTACCATTTCATATTTTTTAGAGACCCAAATTTCACTATAAATATAAATTTATAGTGATAAAATGTTCAGTTCAAGTCACACACAATGCTTTCAGCCTAGGATGACTGCCTTAAGCTCCTGGAGCAGTTTTTTTTGGTTTTCACTCATGTTTATAGGGAGGAAAATAGGGTTGTTGATTCTCTTTCCAAATGTGCCATTGAGGAGGTTATCTCATTCTGGTCATTTGTCACACCAACTTTATGTTGTGGGTTGGTGGATGCTGATGTGTGTGGTGATGTGTACACATTCTTTTTTTAACCCCCATATTTCTTCACTCTTGTTGCCTTTTATTTTTTATTAATAAAATTTCCTAGGAATAAGTTTTTTTTCCTGTTTCTGAGATTTTTGGTATATGATACACTTGAAGAGTTCATTATATTTCATACCACAGTCTTTAGCCTCACACTAGATGATGTAATTATTTATGTTGGTACAAAAAGTTCTTGAAGTGTACTTATTAAAGTACATGAAAAATATCTCTCATTTCTTCTTTAGATGTCACAACATCAACAGGAATGAGATCTCCATCCTCACGCAACAAATCTTTGAATTTAAAGATTATATAGGAAGCAATTCATGATAATTATTTCTATTGAATCAACTCCATAACAATGTGTATTTTTTTATCATTGTGTATTATTTATTCTTTAAGGTTATCAGAAAAATGATTATGAGAAAAAAAAGAAACAACATTTCCTTATATTCTCAATATCCTTCTAAGATATAAGCATATTATTGGAATCCTATTCTCATTATTCAATGTATATGTTCTCTTCATGGAATTTTGCTAAATGTTATTTTTTTTATTTAACTCATCAAATTTATAATAATAATATCAAATTAATATCACACATTTCTTCCATGAATTCTTTGTGTATATATATTCTTCACTTCATGGGTATTATTCTCATAATAATGGAATATCATCTATTTAAGATAAAAAAATATTACTATTCATAACTCAATATATTTAGTCTTTGATTTTATTTTATCACATACATAGAAATTCTATTTAACATCATCATGTGATCTTAATTACCTCTATAAAAATTAAATCTCCTCCATTTTTCCATGATATTTCATGTTGTACTTGATTTGTAACTATGTATCCTTTTATTCATCACACAATTTTATCTTGTTTACCTCATATTAGTTCAAAAATATCAAAAAAGGGGGAAAAATTACATTTTCATAAGGATTTCTATACCCTATAAAGATTTTTTGTATACCCTATGATGATCTCTAATTTACCTTAACAATTACATCACATGTAATCTATGAAGTCTAACTACATGTATCCTATGAACTCATGAATCTTTTTTATAGAAATTTTTGAACCCTTATTTGTGATCTAAAAAAAATTCAATCCTTTAGAATTACTTGTAAACAAATACTCATTATCATCTTCCCATATTTAAAAGATATATGCGGCACAACATCCTTTTAAAATGGGGTAACTATATTATTTATCTGTGAACTTATTTCTTCTTGAATCATAGCTTAGACTGAATAATAATGAAATATAGTAATTGAATCATTGAAAATAATATTTACATTTTTGTTATAAAGTATTATATTGTGACGTTCATTTGAATATTGTGGTGAAAACTTTAAGAGGATAATAATCATCTTCCTTCTATATTCACATGGAATGAACCAAGTAGTTTTGAAAATAAGATATTTTTTTTTCAATTACCTTTAGTGTATCTAGAAGGCCTCTTCTTGATATTCTATATCCACTTAAATAGTGGATCTTATAATGGATAAAAATAGTGTGTTGTGAGGAGGAAGATGAAATCAGGTGACGTCATATTGTCCTAATATGAATCTAAGCCCCACATTAGTTTATTTTATGGGAGGGTGCTGACTTATAATACTTTGTGTGCTTTGGGGAAATCCTTTGGAACTGAGTTGTTCTATAGGTTCATCATACCAACCCATAACATGTTTCTTCATGAGCACTGATCCATGCTATTTATCTCTATGACCACATTCATAGGCCCTTTAAACTCCTATATAGTCCTAGTGGTAGGAATTTTTTATCTTGTGAAAAATTTCAAACAACAATTATAATGAATTATAAACACCTCATAACAGATCATATTACTTTTCAAAATTTCAAGGATATAGTCATTATATGACTCATACATAGTTTCAATGATCTCAAATGAATCACACATAGTTAAGAATTGACTTATACACAAATAATATTGTGGTAAATATTAGATCTTGTAATTCAAAAAACTAATAGAATGGACTTGAAATACAAAATGAAATTCAAATGGAAGAAAACCATCTTTAAAATTAGACCTCAAATTCCTTCAAATAAACATAGGATTTTTTGGAGATTCTAAATCAATTCCAAAATATTTCAAGAATAAATCCAAGTTTATATATAATGTGAATACTCTTTAGAGTATCTCAATGTAATCTCTCTACCTCCATCTCCTTAATTATTAAATAATCAATTAATAATGTACATCAAATCTTAATAGTTATAGAAACTTCAAATAATTATTGAACGGCTCTTCAATTGTATCAATTTCAAATTAGACTTCTCAAATTTTAGATTTCTTAACCATCATCTATAGGGATATTTAATAAAATATGATGGAAAATCCTTTATCCGACACAAAATATGGTGGGATATGCTTTCATATATCTTCAAACATTCTCAACACACATATATGGGGAATGAACAGTTCTATTCAAGTAGCTTGTGAACTCTAAATAACTTATACGAAATTCCCCTTCTGCTCATATTGATGTTATCTATATAATTAATATATCAATTCATATTGAAAATAAATATAACCTTTATTATAGGATATTCACTGTTGAGAAAAATTGAATGATACACTTAAGGTTTATAAGTAATTTTATGCTGAATAAACTAAAGGACATTTGTCTATAGTAATATACTCATTATAATTGGGTATGTTTATAACATGATGAGAATTAAGGTTTCCTATAAAGCTTATTCTAGTTATGAAATTTATTATGTTATCATTGATGTAAATGTTCTAGGAAAATAAACTGTTTTAATAAATTTTTTCCCAATTTTCTTAAAGTGTTGATAGTAAATGAACTAGGTATATAATGTTATTTTTATGGTGTTATATTAATATTAAAAGTGGTTAAAATTTCAAATTATGAAATGAAAATTTAGTTGGAGAGTCTAAAAATATTTTTTAAAGTGGTGAACAAAGTACATTGAAACATAAAGGAGTTGTTATTAAGGATTAAAAATTAAATATGATGTATTTTTTTAAAATAATTGAATGGGTTTACGAAACTCCATGTAATTTCCATGTTAGGTATCAATTGTATAAAAAATAGTTCTTCAATTTTTAAGGGAATATGATACCAAATGTATACTTTGCAATTTTTGTAAATATATAGTAACTCAAAATCAAGTTAAGGATTGATAGAGATCATTGTTTTAATTTAGGTGATGAAGAAAATAGTTGATACATCAAATAATTAGGTGTAAAAGAATATATCAAGCTTAGATGGATCTAATTAAAGGATGTGTATCTTAGTCTCATTTATATTATATGATAAGACAGGTTGTTTAATAAATAATATTTTTTATGAACAATATGTGATAATGAATTATATACACAAGTTTTATGATTCATCTGGTTCTATAACATGTTTTGAAAATAAGATATGGATAAAAATGTTTTACCCAGAATAAAAGAGTTTATCTGGATATTTTTTAATATATATGGAATTGATATTTAACTATTATCAAAAGAAATTTTTTAAATAATAATATTATTTTTAAGAAAATTATCCAAACCAATAGAATACCATACATGATATTTATATTATAGTTTATTTTTTGAATATTAATATTAAAAGGAAATAAGTTTTGTTTATTAAAAACAATGGAGTTTTTTTGTATCTTAGAATGATATTCTGAAGAAAATATAGTGTCTAGAAGGATAATGGTAGTATATTTGGACTTTAAGAAGTTAAGAGTCAAAAAATAAAATATTATTATTTTAAAAAATATAATGTGAATGTCAATTTATATCCTAAAGGAGTTTTGGATGTGTTGATAAGAGAATAATTTAAATTGTTAAATTTGTTATTAAAAGATATCAAGGAAATATTTTATTATAAAGGGTTCCACGAATGAGGATGATATTATTAGAAAGTATTATAATTATATAACATAAGTTGACATAATAATATTTTATTTTGAAGATTTAATTAGTTTTAATATTTTCAAAGAGTTAAAAAATTATGATTATAATTCATAAGTCTCACCATTACTCAAAATAGAAAAATTCATAGATGTTACTCAATGAAGAGTTTAGTGGGTGGGTTTTATCAGGTGTTCATATAAAGATGTGGAATAAATTACTTATAGATTTAATGAGTTAGAAAACCCCCTAAAAGTGTAGTAGATATAAGACCAATCTCGTGGTCTATCAGATATAAGATATTTGAGATTCATGTATTTATGGTATGGTTAAGTATTCTTAAAGATGTTTATGAATATAAAATTTATCATGCTATAAAAAAAATACAATCTCCACTTGATCATTTTTCATGTTGGATGTAATCAAACACTCATATATTGATATTCATTTCATGAAGTATAATGATAATTTCCCACTCAAAGTATAACTTTAAGTTATCACTAGTCAATTTTCATCACAGAGTGTTATAAATTGTGTTGAAATATTAAGGTTAGTGTGGATATGATTCTTATACCGAGAAAGAAAATATGTTCAAAAGGCACAAAATGGGTACGGCGCACTCGATGAACCAAAAATTATACTAGATGGAGTCTCATACACTATGAATTTCGTTTACTATGAGTGTATGAACTATATTTTGAGTTCCCAGTACCTGAGGTTGGAAAGATACTTAGTATGAGAACCTTCATACCTTGATACCTTTCTTATTGAATCCTTGAGGCATAGATAATTGGGGGTGGTTGAGTATGTTGTCAATCATGTCATCAGTTGTAGTTTAACTAAGATGAGATTTATCCTATCGTATGAAGAGTATTTAATCTAAGCCCTCGATTGTGATAGAATGAAGAAGTGTGTGAACATATTTAGATATTACATATGATGTGATTATCTATTTAGGTGAGAGACATATGATGTGTTCATCTATAAAGGTGAATAACAAGTGAGGTATAAATTTTACTAGTTAGTATATACTTGGATAATTGAAAAATTTTGAGTAGGATATATGGAATTAACACACTCTATGCCGCATAGTCACTCGATGTATGGGAAAAATGAATTGTATGAGACACATAATTGTATATGATGAATTTCTTGGACACAAGAATATAGATACTTATATTTAATGGAGATAAAGCAAAATCCTTTTATATCTTGAGTAGAATTGATGTTTTCTAGAGTCCTCTATTTAATTATATTTATGGATCCTATGATTAATATATATTTTAAATTATGCAAATGTATGAGCGGTCACACGTTTTAGTTGAATAATTGAGGACTGAGTTTAACTTGGAGATCCATACTAATTTTTTTATAGTTTTAATATAAAAGAGTTTTATATGGGTGTTTACAAGGTATTATATATGTTTTGATACAAGGTACAATGGGTGAGAGCTTTATTTATTTTTAGAATAAATCCAAAAGAATTTTTTGATAATTTTTCAAAAATTATTGCATCTGATTCATTATAAAGTGAAAGGAAACAAATTCTATGAGTATTTAGTGAATGTGGGATATCTAAGGAGATATTCCTTGAAACCATTATATATATGATTCACTTGGAAGTATCATATTATATGATAAGGGGATATCATAAATTAGGGATTTCATGTTGCTAATAATGAAATTTATAATATAAATATATCTATATCACAAGGCATGGTATAAGATACCATGACACTATATATGATTGATATTATAGCTGAATGTGATGTATTAATGTTAAAGTGATATACCGTGTTGGCTATGATTATATGTGAACTACATAATAAGATGAAACACATATGGTTGTAAAGTAAAAAGGTTTCATCCAATGTTATTACATTCATTAACTCAAAACATACAAGTTAATTTATGTTTACTTAAAGAAGAATATTCAAGGGATCTATATAAAAAGGCAATACCCATTTGGTGGTGTTGTGAGAATCTTATATGTAGTTAGCTAAAAATATATTGATAACATAACTCCCTTACTATTCCCCATTTTTTTAAAAAAATATTGTAACACCCCAATACTTTATAATAGATTTATTTTAGAATAAATTTAGTTTCATTGATTGCTTGTGATGAGAACAACAACGGGTTTAAATAAAACATTATTTAGTCATGCTTTGCATACTTAATTTAAAATTAATTTTTATAACTTTTAAAATATTTATTTGAAAAAGAAATTTTTTTTTGGAAAACAAAAAACAAAAATTATCTTAGGCATAATTTTTGAGATTTTCTAATAATTTTCCTTTTTGATTAATAATGGAAAATACAGAATTTTAATTGAAAAATATCTTTTATTTTACATAGATTATAATGTGAAATTATATTTTTAATTTCATTTAAATAAAAATTAGTTCAAATATATATCAATTAATCCTATTCAGGTCATTGAAATAATTTTTATATTTAATTTTAATATAAAAATATAGTAAACTTTTGAACATTTCCACTTTAAAAACCTTTGTTCTTGTTGCATATTTTGCCAAGCCTGTGAATTGAATTTATAGAAATAGATTATATATTTATGATATGAATAAATTATAATGTCTAATAAGGTCAAATTTATTTTTTACCAAAATTAATAGTGAATACATTAAAAACATAATTATCACGGTTAAGGTAAAAATGGGTTTATAGGGGGATAAACTAAAAAGATAAGAGTGAAAATGAACTAAAATATTATATTAATTTTTTTAATGATTTTATTTATAAATGTGACATAAAAGTCACTGAAATATGGAAATTTATTTCCATTTTACTTTGCATAAGACCCATATAATAAGTTAAATAAATAAAAATACAAAAAAGTTAATTTTCTTACTTTTAATATCTATAGTGCTTTGGGATAGGAACAAAAACAATATAGATTTAGTTATATATTTTTTATTTAAATATAAATATTTTTTTATCATAAAAAAATAAATATACTTTTTATAGATGAAATAAATACATAAAATTCTTAATAAATTCCAACATAGAAATTAATTAGTTTATAATTAAATGAAATAAATGATACTAAAAATATTAAAAGTGAAGTAAATTGAATTAAATTATTTTTTTACATTAATATTTAATGTTACACAGGTTCTTACATAATATATTTGGATTACATAGTTTTCTTGATATTTTTAAGTTCAAATTAAATTAACAATGTCAAAATTGAAAATAATGTTATTTTTTAAATAATGTTAATTTATGAAATAATTTAAAATTACTGAATATACTATATTATGCCATGTGATTTTTAAATAAAAATAAAAATAAAATATTTTCCATAAATTCACCAATTTTTATTTTATAATTAATATATTGACCCATAATTAGTAAAAACATTGAATGTGTAGTTAAGGTTAAAGCGATGTTTTTGCACGTTACATGTGTTTGAGTTAAAAATAAATTTCTATTCACAAAATATTTTCATTTGATAAATTGAATTCAATATTTAGAATCATTGTTTATAAAGTTTCTATTAATTCACAATTTAATTTAGTCTTAAAGGATAAATTAACAAGGGTTGAAAATTAGTTACCGTAGTGAAAAACCTAAATAGTAAAAATGTGGAAACATAAAAGTTACGAAAAGAATGTTTAAAAATTGTGTTTCATTGTGTTTTTGAGGTTATTAATGACTATATTATCCATAAAAACATTAATTATAATTATCTGATCCAATTTAGGTAATATTTACCTTCTAATAGTGAATATATTTTAGTATATACAAGAAATCCACTCATCTTAAACAATAAAAGGGCACTCACTCCCATAACATATTCACAACTATTACCCCATTTGGATCACCCAAAACCTACCCAAATCATATCCCAACTTCCCTATCCTCATCCTAGAATCCTTATTTTTGGAATAAATCCTACTTAGGAAGGATTTAGTGCAAACCTATGGAAGATACCCGAAGAATATATAATGTTCTCCAATGAGCATCTTTATTTTAATTCTCTCTCCACCTATTTAAAAGTTTATTAAACCATAATTATATAATAAAATAAGTATATTACATTTATTAGGAAGTTTTTATAATAAATAAATTACATTCAACCATGTCTAATTCCATCAAATGGGTTACAAAATCATCATTCATGTGTATGACAGACTACCACCTCGCAAACCGATATCTTCCGCTTTTCCATTTCCACCACTCAAGGTTGGATAAGATGATGTATCTAAATTATATATATGATATTTATAATATATTTATAACTCTAGAGTCACAATATTATATATATATTATTACATTCTATTACATAGAAGATATGATAATGCCACTAGTGTGTACGACGGACTACCGCCTCACGTACCGATGTGATTTGTCTTTCACTAACGCTTCACATGGATGGTGATAGATATAAATTTAATAATTATATGTAATATAAATCAAATAATTATTATATTCATGAACCTTTTATCATTATTTAAATATAATAAATATCTTTTTCTTTCTTTCCTTTTCACTCATGTAAAGATGATAACATTGTTTGTGTTCGTGTGGACTACCACCTTTACAAAGCGATGTGAATATATTTTCATCACCATAGCTAAGGGTGTAATTCCAGTCGGGATCGGGCCTGCCCTCCAAACAACCAGGCCTCGAACCACTATTCGGGCTAGACTGGGCTAGCTCGAATAGCTCCATGTGGCGGCCCGAGGCCGGGCCTGGGCCGACCCAAACCATCAGGTCGGGTTGAGATTTTTAGGATGGGTCATGGCTTGACCCTTGTGGGATTTTATTATTTTCAAAATAAAATAATATATAGATTTAAACACATTTTTAAAATTTTATTTAAAATCTTATTTTAAAATGTTTTTTAAAAGTTTTTTAAAAATAAGTTTTCCAATGTTTATTTTAAAATATTTATTTTAAATCCTTTTTCTAGCATTTTTTTAAAACATCATTTAAAAAAATTTATTTTAATTTTTTTTAAAATTTTCTTTTAAATCATTAATTGTAAACGTTTTTTGAAAATGTTTCTTTGAAAATATTTTTTAAAAATATTTTTTTGAAATGTTTTTTAACTTTTTATAAACTACTTTTTCTTTAATATGAAACGTTTTTTATCTATTTTTTAAACATGTTTTTTAAAATTTTATTTTAAAACATATTTTTTTAAATGTATTTATTTAAACTATTAACATTTTTTTATAAAAACATTTATTTTTTTCTATTTTTATTTACATTTTACAGTTGAATTGAAACGTTGTCCATTTAATTTTCAATCATTTAACATGTTTTAAATATCTCACTTCATGCATTTCATAATAACCCTCAACACAAATTTCAAATGAATATTATAATTATAATATTTTATTTAATATTATAAAAATATAAAATACAGACCAATTCAAAAAATAATTAAATTAAAAATAATATTTTTGAAAACAATTCATCGAAAAAATGAATTTTCATCATTTGACACCTCAAAATAAATATGAATAAGTGTAATAAATAACATTTATAATAATATGTGAAATTTGTAAAACATTTAATGAGAGGTTGGGGGTACCAAAAAGTGGTTGGTTGTTTTAATTTTTTTCTAAATAGATTTATACATGGGAATATATATATATTATGTTCAAGTTGAAAAAAAAATTAACGAGGGGATGGGGGGGTGCGCTGCAGTGGGTGGGTTATTTTTTTTTGTTTTCTAAATTTATTTATGTATGTACATATAGTAAATATAACATATATAATATAGAAAAATAGACATAAAAAATAATAATGTTTTGAGTGGGGGGGGGGGGGGGGTGCGCGAACCTCAGTGAATGAGTTTTGTTTTATGGTTAATATATATAATGCTAATTAATTGATATATAATTATGTTAAATCATTTATTTTCATTAACTTTTTTTATTAACATTTTATAGTTAAAATTTTGTTCATTTAATTTTCAATTTTTTACATGTTTTAAATTTCTCACTTCATGCATTTAATAATAAATCTCAACCCCAACATCACATCACTATTATAATTATAATATTTAATTTAATTTAATAAAAATATAATATACAAGAAAATCAAAAAATCAATTAAAGCCCAATTAATTTATTTGAAAATATTCGATTAAAAAACCGAATCTCCATCATTTTCTATGTATAAATAAATATAAATTTTAATAATATATGAAATTTGTAAAAAAATTAATGAGGGTTTGGGGGGTGGGAAACAATGACTGGATAGGTTAATTTTTTTATAAATAGATTTATACGTGTGAATCTATATATATTATGTGCAAGTTGTAAACAAATTAATGGGTTGGTTGATTTTTTTCTATCTAAATAGATTTATATATATGTATATATAATATATGCATGTAGACTTAAAAAATTAATGAGATTAGTGGGGAAGGCATAAAAAATGAGGTTTGGGGGGAGGGGGAATGTGAAAACATTAGTGAGTGAGTGTTATTTTTAATATATATATATATATATACTATATTAAATAATTGATATATAATTATATATATAATGCTAATTAATTGATATATATATATATATATATATATATATATATATATATATATATATATATACTGTATGGTAATTCTTAAACAGGCACACCGTTTGGACCAGTTGGTCCAGGCACAGCCTTGGAAGCTTGTGGTAGGGGGTTCGAATCTACTTACAAAAGGTTTCTTGGTTATTTTTTATATAGAAGATGATTTTTTATGGGTAAGGCTTCATACGAGTCATCGGGCTGGGATTTTCTGGGATGTCTTGGCCCACAAACCTTATTGGAAAGGCCTAGGCCTGGCTAGATGAACTTACAGCATGACTCAACTTAGGGTTTGTCGGGCTGGGCAACTCGGGTTTTCAGGCAGGTCCACTAGGGCCATTGGGCCAAAATTATACCCTTAACCACACCACATGTATGAAATATATAAGTATATATTATGGTATATATTATATCCTTATAAAATTTTAAAGGTAATATATTACTTACATCCTTTCCATAATGATTAGTGAAAATTTCAAACGTTACTCATGCGTACGTGCGACCTACCATTTCCATGATCATAATTTATTTCAGTTTTATAACCAATCATTCATGATTTCTTTTAAAAGTAAAATTTATGTAAAAATAAGACAATTATTTCATGGTTATTATTCTATAGATTATATAATAGTATAATTTGCACAAGAATCGAAACTTTCAAAACAAAACATGCATGAGGAAATAAGGAAATTAACACTAGAAACAGTTGAAATAATGAAATATTAATAATGAATGAGTGATAATATGTTATAAAAGGATCATATATGATATTATAAATATTAAAATGGTTTATTTATAAGTTAATAACATGTTTATAACCACTATATAGGTGGTTAAAGGATGTTCACCCAAAAGAAAACACGAGTTAATGGATTTTTTCTCAATTTACATTTCATTGAAACTTATTTTTTATTATGCTCAAATTCACTTTTATATTGTGTATATACACATGTAATATCATTAATAATTAATTATTCATGGTATTTTAAGTTTCAATTTGAATTATTTCATATAAAGTGGTTTTACTTAAAAATATTAAAGTGGTAAAAATTATTGTGCAATCTCACATTCTTTAGTGATTGTTAACTTTATACTGAAACAATCAACTTCTTTTTTTCATTTTTCATTGTAAATTATATTTATCTTAAATATTTATATTATTTCATTATGGATATTATTATTTTATAAAACATATACAATTTTTACATATGGTACTTACTTTAAAATTTATTTTCTTAATTGGTGTAATATCGATAAATCCATATCCTTTACTCAATATAGATATTTGTTGATAAGACATATTGATTCATTAATTAAATAAATAATTCTATGTATGAGGAATTATTTATACCAATAGTGATAGGTAGTAATCTGTATAATATATCCCCCTAATACATTATTATGTCACATGATACAAATAAAGTTGGCCAAATTAAATGGGTTTCTACCTGTAGTATTCAAGCTGTCTTATGAAAGGTATCGATAGTAGAAGTTTCATGATTCTTTAGATTATAATGTCCAATAATTAATCATTTTATTAAATAATTTTTAAATATTTATTATCCTAGATATTTTCATTATTATATTATCTTTATATGTATTACATTTTCATCTTTTTAATTAAATTTAATGTGTTTTCAGTTATTTACCCTCCTATATTTAATATGACTTATATATTTATTTAATTGGAATGTACGCTCAGTTATTTATATTTCCATGTTGATTATGATTATTGATTCATGATTGATTCCATTTTACTTAACCTATACGGAGCATTTGAGATAACTGTTATTTTGTTTCCTTTCCCCAAGTTATGAAGATGAATCATTTGAATAAGTTTTCAAGTGTTCTGAGCATTTTATTTTTTAATGTATCATGTTTTATTTTACATAACCAATGTATAATGGGTATAATGTATGTATCTTGCTATCCAAAATTGATAAACTAATTGGTCCTTTGGGATTTGACTCCTGGAAATCATGCTAATGTAATAAAGTAAGGCATTGACTCTGAGGTACTAGGGTCGGGGTCACTATAGTTGGTATCAAGGGAAGTATAATATAAAATTTCAAGACTAGAATTAGAAAAACATAGATAAAGGAAAATAATTGAATGATATAATTTTAGGATAAGTATATAAGAACATCATAAAGTTTTGGTAAGGAAGATATTATTTGGGTATTCTTGGAAATAAACCTCTGTCTGGAAACTATAAGTGGACGTAGTTCTCAAATAGATGTACCTAGGGGTAATTAATCTTAAAATAATGTATTAGTCATGACCCAATCACAACCTTGTGCATGAAAATTGGTATTACTATGCACATGGTCTGACACTCACGAGAGATATTTTTAGGATAATTCAAATTTTCTTTACAAAACATTTTAATGGATTTGAAAATAGTGATATTACTAAAGAAACTATTCTTATGATTATGAGGTTTGTTTATGTTATTTATTTCACTTTTCTTGGGATTATAAATTAAGAATCAAAATTAATAATCTTATGAGATAATCTAGTATATTCAATATTTTAGAAATGGTTCATGGAAGGAAGAATGGGTTCAATGATCATATCCATTGTGGAGATTTCCCTGTAGAGGAAGCCATTATAGCTTGTATTGGAACTTATCAAGTTATGGTTATATTAGCTCAACATAATTAGGTTATGATAAATGACCTTTATGGATGGAGTAACCTATTAGACAATGAGATTATTGTATGTTTCATTTCTTTATGTGATAGAGGTCAAAAAAATTTAGTTGGTCTACTAATACAATGGTAGATGAGGAATAGATTAAGTCTTTAGAGAAGAAATTTTTGGTGTTGGTATATGGTGAAAAGAAAAAGGTTAAACTTTTAGTATATTGTCTCAAAGGTGATGTTGATAAATCGAGGCCATTAGTCTAGAATACTAGGGAAGAAGATTAAATATAACACTTGGAATAAAAACCTTTTAAGGAGAAATTATTCAATAAATATTTCTATCAGGGGCATCAAACTGAAATGAATAAAAAGTTATATTATTTAAAAAAAAGGAGGATAAAAGTGTTTTTGAGTATGAAGCTACCTATACAAGGTAAGCTAGTCATGCTATGGATTACATGTGCAACACAAAGTACAATATTGACTATTTATTTGAAGAGATTAATCATTGTTTATAAAGGGTGTTGGTCTCTCAAACCATTTATTCTTACGAAGAAATATTTTATATTCTATAAAAATAGAGAAATAATTATCCAAGCTTTATGGATTCAAGGGGAAGTAAGAGAAAAAGTGGGAAGAAGATAAAAAAATAGAGAAATGAAATAACAGAAATAAGGATTTTCTGACATGGGATAACCATTGAAAGAATCATCAAGAGAAATAATTAAAGGGAGTAGGAGTTTGTTATAAGTGCGGATAAATGGGTCAATAGAAAATAAATGAAAAGGGAAGAAAGAAAAAACTATAATTAAATGTTTCAACTATAGGGATATGGGGAACTTCACAAATGAATTCGCCAACTATCAAGAGAATAAACCTCAGAAGAAGATAAGGGATCAACGTCAAGCTTATGATATTGATACAACAGAAGTGGAATGATTAAAGTTATCAATTATTTGGATCCATGAAATATATTATAAAATTATTTTTTTGATGAAATTCTAGTTATAAGAATTATGAAATGTATAAGGATTGTACTATAATACTATTTATTAAAGGATTTTAAATCATGTGTTGAATGGTTCCAAGAAATGTGATTCAATGGAAAGTTTATATTCTTGTAAAAAAAATTATTGAGGGAAAGATAACACTTAATATGTTTCTAATGTTGAGATAATGTATTTGAGATAAAGATATGATTGATATGGATAAGGTAACTTAGATAGAACTGACTAACATGAGCTGATTAATGATTTATTGAATTTTTTTCTATCATTGATGGAGTCTACATGATTTTTTGGATTTAAGAAATTTATCTAATAATATTTGTTTTACGAAAGGAATAAATATGAATTAATGTTTTCAATCAGGTTCTATGGTAATTCAGGTTATTACCATGATTTACGAGAATAAATGATAAAGGTATTCATATATTCGGCCAACTAATTATTATCATCATATATTTATTTATTATGAAAGGAGTAGGGGAACAAGTTAAAATAGGAAAAAACAGGGCCAACCAAGGGAGAGCAGGTACCTAAGGAGGCATAAATTAATTAAGCCCAAGGTAATACCCTCTGATAATGTTAGTCCCTTTGGGATTCAAAAATTTCAAAAGATGAAACTACGCTTATAAAATAGAAACATATCAAGTAAGTATATATTTTTTCTTATATTATAAAATAATTAATAAAATTTATGAAAAGGATCTTTAAATAAAATTTTATTATTTTACTATCATTTTTATGATATTAATGAAATTTTTTACACATATTTGGTTTACATTTTTGTGGTCTTCAATATTCTCTAGATCACCGAATTTCTTATGATCAATGTTCTCTATAATTCTCCATCAATATTTGGGTGTTAGTTTTCTTTTCCATTCCCATTTTGTATTTAAAACCTATTTTCTCATACTTGGAAACCTAGTTATATGAACTCCAAATTTTCCATTCTTTCTTATTAAGAAATTGTTTTGTTAACCCATTTATGATTTGGGTTTCTTCAAAAATATAATTTCTAAATGTCAAAGAATTGATTATCGAGATCAAGTTTAAATAAAAAGGGAAAAATTTATTTAATTTAGGGAGTATTTAACACCCCAATAATTTAATATATATTTATTTTAGAATAAATTTAATTTTTTCGATAACTTGTGATTCACGTAACACTAGGATTAAACAAAACATGTTTTCATCATGCTTTACACACTTAATTTAAAATTATTTTCACTAATTATAGAAAATTTATTTCATAAAATAAAATTCATTTTTGAAATCACAATACCAAAATTATCTTATTGTGAATTTTTGGTATTTTTCTGATAAGTTTCATTTTTTGATGAATAGTGAAAATATTGAATTTTAATTGGAAACTGTCTTTTCAGTCAAATAATTTGTAATCTTAAATTGCATTTTTAATTTATTTTAAAGTAAAATTATTTAAATTTTATATCAATTATCATAATTTAGGAAATTGGAATCATTTTCATATTGAATTTTGATATAAAAAGTTTGTAAACTTTCGAATATTTCTGCTTAAAAACCCGCGTTCTCATTGCATATGCGGGATTAATTTTAGATTTAAATTTTCCAGTTCTATGAATTTAATTTGGAAAAAATGGATTCCATATTTTTACTCAACATAATTTATAATTTATAATATGGTAAACATAATTTTTAACCAAAATGAATAGTGATTATAGTAAAAATTAATTATTATGGTTAAGGTAAAAATGAGTTTACCGGTGGTTAAAATAAAAGATAAGAGTGATAATGACATAAAATATAATTTTAATTTTTTTAATGAGTTTATTTTGACCTTGGACATCAAATTATCTGAAATATAGAAATTAATTTCAACTTTCCTTTGAATATGACACTCATAAAATAAGTTAAATAAAGAAAAAGAGAAAAAATGTACCTTTCTTACTTTTAATATCTATAAAGAGTTGGAATAGGAAAAAAAATAGGACCAGTTATAAATATTATTTTTAAATAGAAATTATTTTTTTATAATAATAATTTATCTTTAATTTTTAGTGATGAAATTATTACTTAAAATACTTAAGAAATGCCAACATAGTAATTATTTAGGTAACAAATGAATTAAATAAATGATATTAAAAATATTACAAGTGAATTTAATTGAATGAAATATCATGTTAAATTATTATTTTTAGATTAATATATAATTTTAAATAGTTTTTAACATAATATATTCTAGGTTTATCATTTTATTGATATTTTAAAATTCTTATTAAAAGATTAATGTCAAAATTGACAATAATGTTATTTTATAACTAATGATATTTTATTAAATGATTTAAATTCACTAAGTATTATATATCATACCATGTAAATTTTAAATGATAATAAATATCAACAATTTTCCATTAATGGACCATTTTTTATAATGAATATATTGACCCTTAATTAGTAAAAACTCTATTAATGTGATTAAGGTCAAAGTAGTGTTTTTGCACGCTACATGCTCTAGTGTTAAAAATAATCTTCAACACACATAATATTTTAATTTGATAAATTTTATTTAATATTTATAATCATTGGGTATAAATTTTATAAAAATTATCATTTTAATTTATTCGTAAAGGATAAATTACCTTGGTTATAAAATTATGTATCGTAGTGAAAACACAAAATGGTAAAAATAAGGAAACTTAGAAGTGAAGGAAAAAAATGCTTAAAAATGTGTTTCATTGTGTTTTTGAGGTGTGTATAAATCATATAATATATCAAAACACTCTATTTTCAACTTTGGATCCACTTTCGGGATTATTGACCTTCCAATGGTGAATACTTTTGAGTATTTACAAGGATACCACTCCGCCTCAACTATAAAAGGCACCTCACTCCCCTCACTTATTCACAATTATAAGAAATTTTTATCACCTAGAACCTAACCAAATCACCTAAAAAATTTAATAATATCATACTATAATAATTATTTTGTAATTAAATACAACCTAGGACATATTTAGTGAAAACCTAAGGATGATACTTGAAGAAGAGACAATATTATCCAATGAGCCTCTTTATTTCACTTCTTTCACAACCTCTTTCAATTTTTATTAAATCATGATTATATAATAACCACAGTATCATAAATATATTGGGATATTTTTATAATAATTTAAAGACCTAAAAACTTCTCCACTTCCATCAAATGGGTTACGAAATCATCATTTGTGTGTACGAAGAACTACCGCCTCTTGAACCAATGTTGTTCACTTTTCCATTTCCAACTCTCATGGTTGGGTATGATGATGGATATAAAAAATATATACGATATTTATAACACATTTATACCTATAATGTCTCTATAATATATATATATATACACCTTCCATTTTGTAGGAGATACAATAAAGTCACACATGTGCACGAAGAACTACCACCTCGCGAATCGATGTGATTCATTTTTCAGTAAAGCATCATATAGAAGGTGATAAAGATAAAGTTAATAATTATATTTAATATAAATGAAATAATTATGATATCCATGAAATATTTATCACTATATAAAGATAATATATGTCATTTTCTCTCTTTCCTTTTCACTCATGTAAAGATGATAACATCGTTCATGTATATGTGGACTACCGCCTTCACAAAGCGATGTGGCTCTATTTTATTCACTACACCACATTTATAACATATATAATTATAAAATATGGTATATATGATATATGAATCATTACTTAATTAGACTATATTATTTTTCCTCCTTTCCATAATGATCGGAAAAAATGTAAACGTTACTCATGCATACGTACTACCTATCATCTTCATGATCATAACATACTTCATTTTCATGAACATCATTAATGAATGGTCTTAAAAGTAATTTTTTGGTAAAAATATGATATTTATTTCTAGATTATTATTATGGATATGATTTAACTGTATAATATGGGTAAAAATAGAAACATTCATAACAAAACATGCATGTGGAAACAAGGAAATTAACAGCCGAAACAATCGCAATAATATAAGATTATTAGTTAACGAGTGATAAGATATTATAAAACAATCATATATGATATTATATATTATTAATAGGGTTCATATTTAAGTTAATAACATGTTTAAAACCACTATAGATGAGTTTATTGTACATTTACCCAAAATAATACGCGAGGTAAGAGATTTTGTCTCGGACTTATTTTTTATTATATACCAATTCATTTTTATGTGGTGTATTTAATTCCCATTTTACATGTAATATCATGAATACTTAATTATTCATTTTATTTTGAGTTTCAATTTGAATTATTTCATCCAACTGGATTTGACATGAAAATGACCAAGTGGTTAAAGTTATTGTGAAATCTTACATTCTTTTTGTGATTATTAATTTTATCATGTTGAAATCACATTCTTTCATTGGAAATTAAATTAATAATAAATATTAATATTATTTAATGATGTATATTGTTATTTTATTATCCATATACCATTTTTTAGATATGGTTTTTACATTGAAAGTTCTTTGATTAATTGGGGAAATATTAATTAATATGCATCCATTGATCAATAAAGATATTTGAAGATAATTCATATTGATTCATGTATTAAATAGATAATTTGATATGTGAGGAATGGTTTAGACCTGAATTGAAAGGTGAGAATAAGTATAATAGAGACCCTTGATGCATCGGCATGTCTCATGAGAAAAACTAATTTGGCCAAATTAAATAGGATTCAACCTGTAGTATTTAAACTATCTTGTGAAAGGTATTGACAGGAGAGGTATCATGATGTAAAATGTCATGGTGTCCAATAATCAAGAATTCTCTTCATTAATATTTTAGTCATTACTATCGAGTATATTTTCACTATGATATTATCTATGGATATATTTAATTTTCATCTTATTGATTAAATATTATGTGTTTTTAGTTATGTACATTTCCATATTAATTATGCGTTATCTAGTTATTTAAATGACATGTGATGTCAGTTATTTAACATCCCATAATGATTATTCTGATTGATTCATGATATCTTCCAATGTAATTAACCCTTACTAATCATTTTAGTTCTCCCTTATTTTGTTTCATTTCCCCAGGTTATGAAGATGAATCTTTTGAATAACTTTTCAAGGATGATGAGAATTTTATTTAATTATATACTATGTTTTATTTTATATTTATAATGTAAAATGGGTATCATGTATGTATATGGGTTTTTGTAATTGATAAACAGATCATTCCTTTGTGATTTGATTCTTTATAATCATGCCAATGTAATAAAGCAACGCACTGGCTCTAGACTACTGGGGTCGGGGTCACTATAACTGGCATGTTCTGGGTGATGAGAGTAACCACTATGAGTGCTGATCAATTAAATATAACTAGTGGATACATCTAGAGGAGGTATTTATATAATTAATCTTATGCAATTTTCATCAACCAAAAACTATGAAGAAGGATGATTCAATGCTAAAATATAATGTAAATTCATTTTGTTCTTCATTTATAGTAGCATAATTTCATTTGTCAATCTTTGTGTTCTTGGTTTTGTGTTTCATATTTCATCCCACTATATTTTATAATTTTTATACATTCCTATGAAACTATTAATGTTTCCTACTACCCAAAAACCACTCCTATCCATGGAAGAAGAAGTCTGATGCGCAAATGATCTAATCTTCATCTAATTATGTTAAGTAACCAAGGCTTGATTCAAAACATCTGATAAAAATTTTAGCTGAATCATAATCACATGTGACTATATAAAATTAATTGGTCCATAATTAAAATTTCTAATTCTGGTAGTCTTATCAGACAACAATGGATGTGAAACGTGGATCATATTGGTAATGTGTGTCGAATAGTCCATAAAATACATACCCCTATTCCAAATGCATGAACTCCCTAGACATGTCATCACTCAATGTGTTTTGGAAGAACTTCTTAAAAAACATGACTAGAATTACTTTTAGGTCATCCCCACTAGTTTCTCTTATTGGAACAAATTATCAGTGCTTTTCTAGTTCTCAAAGTATATAAGAGATAATCTTCACCCACCTCTTAGGGGGTGTCCCAAGATGGTCAAATATCATATTCAAGGATTCTATCCAGAACTCAGTAGGCTATGATTTACTCTCATCCAAAAATATTAGTGGTTGTTTTAGGTAGAACTCATGAGTTTGGTGTAACATGGTCATCCTAAACCTTGGTGCCCTATTCCTCATAGACTATAAGACACAAATTAGACTCTCTCAGAGAAATTGGTCCACAAGAGGAACATGCAATGACCTAAACATTCAAATATATAAATTTCATTATAAATAAATAGTATGTAATAATTAAAAATATAGTAAATTATATAACACATACTCCACATAATAAAATCAAACAACACTTTACAAAATTACTTTAAAACATTCAATTTAGAGAATAAAAAATCCTAGTAAAACAAAAAGGCATACAAAGTTACAAAAAACAAAAAATAAAATAAAATAAATTGAATATGAAAATTTGGATCATTTTTATCTCTTATAAATATCATACTTTAGAAAAAAAAGTAATGAAATCTATACTTTGAAAATAAAGTATATATAACATTTATTGGATTTGAAGAGAATGTTGAATAAAGAATAAATTAAGTATTTATAAGAATTATATAACCAATATAACCATTGGAATAGTAAGCTAACCATTAAGAATAATAATATGATTATTAGAATAGTAAATTTACTAACAAAATAACAAAATAAAATATAAATAATATTTAATCAGAATAAATTAAGTAAATAAAAATATTATAATTTTATAAAATAAATATTCAAATAGAAAACTAAAATAAAGGATAACTGTTTTTCTGATAAAGTATATTTAAACTTATTTTGTATAAAACCCATAAATTTTATATTAAATATTAAAATTTCCTATATAAGAAAAATATTTTTTATAAAATTAATTTCATTTTGGTACACCAACATCATGTTTGACTAAGTGTGATTTTTTGGTAATTTTCTGAAAAACATTAATTTTTTATTTAATAGTAAAAATAGAGTTTTTATATAAATGAAATGTTTTAATTATATAATTATTGATGTAATAATTAAATAGTCAAATATATAATTTGTGGATCAATGAAAAAATATAAATATTCTATTTAAAAATAATAACATCAAATATCACACCTAAAAACTAATTTCCAAAGTCTAGAAATGCAAAGTATTCGATTTTTTTTCATTTTTCATTTTTTATTTTGTACCGAATAATAAATTCTATGTAAAAATGGATTTAAAGTATTAATTAATTTTATAAAATAAAATTCCATTATTTATTGGTGGTACAATACAAGTAAACATACACACCCACACAGATAGGCTAAAATGATAGATCATAGCCCCCAAATGAGATTACTCATCCACCCAACCCTTATATTAGAATTTTGTTGGAGAAAAGTCCCATAAAATATTTATTTATATAAGGATAATTAATTCTATAATTAAATCCTTAGGGCTTAGAATCCCTAATTCTAGGCCTTAAGGAACAATTTTTTTGGTATAAAGGCCCTTCGTTGAATAATACATCTACAGTACCCGTGTTGCTACAAAACCCCCTACCACTATAGTCCCTCTGATACTAAAGTTCTACCACTACTATATTTACCTATATAGATTCCCTAAAACTTAGTGCATCATGAGTTTAACCCCCAACATATTGGAAATAATAATTTTTTTAATATCTTAACCCAAAAAAAATCATCCCCTAAAGTATAAACACCCCCTTTCCTTTCCATGAAATATAACTTATCAAAAAGTTCTTAAAGTTAAAATTATACTCAATTTACCTATATTAATACAACTATTACCATTAAGTATATTATTGAGTCATACAACTCCATGACTTTAACGAGTTAAGGTCTTATCAAAGGAGTGACTTCATTAACAAGGGTACCTCCTCCATTTCTTTCATCTCATTATTCTATTTTGAATTTTTAAATTTTACAACTCAATTATATACCAAACATTAGAAAGTTATTTAATTATTATATTGAAATGATATTAATTATATTAATAAAAATTAAAAAATTTATTTACAATATATTTATATATTATACTTCTCTCTTTTTCTCATTTGATAATGTTACTTTAATGGTCGGTTAAACTCCCAGGATGATGTTGACAACTCTTCACTTGTCATAACCTTAATGGATGGTTAACATAAATTATATTAAATATAAAAAATGTAATTATGTTTATTTTAAATATTTTTGAATTGTTTTTACTAATGTATAAATTTCATTGAATCAATGTTGTAAAATCATTGGAAAATAGGATAATTTAAAAGAAAAAAAAATGCTTTCTAGCCATACTCTCTTAAAAGTAAATAGTAATAAATAAATCATAATGAATATAATTTATCAATAATAACTAAATGTAATATAATTTACATCTATAAAAGATTTTTAATAAAAATAATTTTATTATATAGGAGAAAAAATGAGAAAAAATATATGAAGACTTAAGGTAACGGGAATCTCAAACACAACTCTTTCCTTTTGGGTTTATCACCCATTTTTATAAAGTTCATCCATGTATTTTTAGATGAATTTAAATCAAATAAAATTATCTAATATGTTTTTATTTGTTTTATATCATGATTTTTTTATCATAATTCATGACTTATATGAAGTTTGAAGAATTCTAGAGAAGGAAGGGACAATCTAGGTAATGCCACACCCATTTAATAAGTAATTTTGATGGTGTTCTAATGAAAAATAGTTATTAAAAATACTATAAGAAGTTAGGAAATATTCCATGGTGCATTGGTGAAGTGATTTTGAGAACTAAAAGAGGCCAAAAACAATTGTGAGGAATGCCACAATAGGATTGAAATATTGTATTGAAGTTTTTTTGTACAATAGGGTGAAAATGGATAGTAAAATGACTTGATAAATCTGTATCAGATGTCATGGATAAGGAATAGTGTTCTTTTGTGAAACTTCTAAGGCCAACATGGTTTTTTTGGTTCCTATGGTGTTTATTGATCCTACCTTTGTGAAATGGGAAAACCTAGTATTCTTGTGGTGGTGCATTGTAACATCCCAACCTGAACCACCGAGTCCGAGATGGAATTCCACATGACCTTAGACACATCACCTTAAACACAACAGGAAACCAACTAGGAGAAATTGTCTAATTCCATTAGTAGGGAGTCTATACCCTAAATATCATATCATATGATTAATAATCCATAATAAAAAATACAATAAATAATCAGAGTAACATGCAGAAAAGTAAAGATGACTTAGATGTAATACAAATAAATCATCTCCCTTAAGTGAAAATCATATGAAAAGGAAATAAATTAGATAAAGTAAATAAATAAATAGTTGATCCTCTGTAGTCTCTCTAGGTCTACTACTAACTCCATGGTCCTCTATTGAGCTATCCACCAAAGGTTCCTTGCCCTTCATTAGATCTCACATGTAATCTACTAGCACATCAAAATTTATGAGTATGGTGTGAGTAAAAGAATCAATAAGACACTGCCAATGTGTCATTAACCTGATGTTATCAAGTATAACAGTGTATTCCATAATAAAATAAGTGCGTAAGAAGCATAATAACACACAATCCAAAACTGGGTGTCTATGATCTAACCAAGACACCACAAACCCTCATTTGTACCTGTTTTAGCTATATGATAGAAATATATTTTATCTCAATAAGTATCCAAAACAAGACAAAAGGATTCTGGAGAGTCACTCGGAATATACAAGGCATCGAGTATTTGTAGACTACCTAGAATCCACAAGGAATCGGGTAACACTCAAAATCAAAAAGGCATCAAGTGTCAGTTATCTACTTAGAATCCACAAGGCATCAAGTAGATTATTGGATACAAGGTTAACATGATGTGATGTTGTCTTCACTGCACATCATGGGAACACCCCACAAGGAGTAATCATACCACGAAAACCACTTACCAAGTATACACATACACATCATGAGGAACATAACACCATCATATATATCAACATGTGAATAAAAAATCATCATGGAATCAATCTATCGCATCAATACCATGGAAACAAAACATACTTTACTATGGGCCACACATACACCCACATGCAATCAAAAGTAAAACAAGATATCAATTAAGTCAACACATAAATAAAATATAGCAACATGTGTAAACAATAGTCTAAAATGATAAAGAAATTCCTACCTAAAAATTTGTAAAAACCACTTCATGGTTATATTATCATCAAAAGTGATACATCAAAGTCTCAATTTATTGGCTCATTGATGCTCGAGCTATGTCAAGGGTTTCCTGTAACCAAATAATTATTTATTTTAAAATGAAATAAAATAACCCATGCAATAATACTTTATCTCTCCTGGAAAATTCCTAAATTATCATTTTATAATTATCTTTTATTAATTTATCATAAATTACCCTTTTATAATTATATTTTGAATATTTATTTTAAATTAACATCTTATAATTATATTTTGATAATTTCTAATAAATTAACATTTTATAATTATATTTTGATACTTTTTCTTAAATTATCGTTTTATAATCATCTCTTGACAATTTCTCATAAATTATCATTATATAATTAAATTTTTATAATTTCTCTTAAATTAACCTTTGATAAATCCATGTGATTTTCTTTTGATAATTTTTATTTAATAAATTGTTATGTGATAATCTTATGTAATTATCATTCTCTAACACTTTAAAATATCTTATGATAATTTATTTCAAAAAATTATCCTTTGATAATTTGATGCAATAATCATTTAAAAATTTGTGATAATTATTTCAGATAAATCACATAATTTCCCCTTGATAATTCAAGACAATCGATGTTTATCATTTTAAATAGGATCCCTTGATAGTTCCTTGAAATTATCTTTTCATACTTTCTCATAATTACCCATAGATAATTTATTTAATAATTATTTCTTATAATACAAAATAATTAACATTTGATAATTTTAATATATTACCCTTAATAATTCATAGTGATTATCAATATATATTGATAATTTTATAAAATATTATCTGTTGGTAATCTAATTAAATTTATTGTTAGATATATTTTAGGGTTGTAATTTTATTTCATGATAAAACTTCATCTTATGTCTTTTAAAACTATATTTTTTTTGAAACATGAATAAGGAATAAAAATAATAAAAAATAAAACTAAAATAAAAAAGAAGGACTGTTATTTGTAGTGCACTATGGGAGGATGGCTCACACGAATGGCTAGTTCGGGGAAAAGAAGATCTACTAGAGTCTTACTACATTCAAGGGGATCTAATACTGGGTTGACCGATGATATCAACCAACCACATTAACCAATGTATGGTTCATCAATTTTAAACACATATGAATAGGGTTTCAAAAATAGATGATTTAATCCACCATTTCATTAAATATTTAATTGGAGTGTTTAATTTGGATTAATTAATGTGTTCTTGTTTTTAAAACCGGTAAAAACAACTGTTTTCAAGGTCCCTAATTTTTGTTCGGTCAAAATGGATGCTTTTAGCATGGAAGACATGAGGTAGGGAATGCGCGAATAATGTTTTCTAATTTTAAATTAAATTAACAGTTTAATTATTTAACCCAAATAATTAAATGATATGAGAAGACCATTGAGAATAAAAGTTATACCGATCCTTGGGTAAACCCCTTATTTTGGACTTAATAGGGGTATCAAATTTCTTATATGATGCACCATTTGACTGAAATTAATTAATTATTAATTAAAAATGGATTAGATGATTAATTAAATATAAAATGGGTTTTATCACGTGTGATGATGTCAAAAACTTGACGTGATTAAAATTTATACCCTTTTTAGGGAAAAATCATCATTTTATACGTAATAATGGTCTCATATTTATCATAGGATACACCATTTATGATATATTAAATTATTTTAAATAATAATATACTAAAAATTATTAAATAATTTTTTATCCTGAGTGAGATGTCCAAAAATATGATTCTTACAAATATTATACCCCACCTTGGTTAAACATCGTGTCCTGGACCTAATGGTAGTCTCATATTTCTTACACCAAAAAACCGTTTTGGAGTTTTTAAAATATTTTGAATAAATTGTGTGTACGTAATATAATATTTTTCTTATTTTTATTTCTCCTTCATTGAGGATTCATGGGCCTCATAATCTTGCACTTACTTGGCATCTAACTCCGAAAATATTCGATTTAATATTCCAAAGTGTTAATGAGGCTTCTACCCTTACATAATCTGTTTAACAAATTTCATTATGTTATTTGATAGATAAATCATTTTTTTCTCATAAGATATTTATAATTTATCAAAATAGGGTTTTTATTATCTTTTTACAATTTAGGATATTACAATTCTCCCCCTATATCAACTTATCTTCCTCAATAAGAATCTATAATTTTCTTTCTCTAACAAATCAAGTCATTGAGATCAAACGTCAAACTCATGCTCCTACACCCCTTTCGGGAACTGCCATGATGCCAACAAATCTAGAATAGTTGTGTCTTATTCCATCATAATTCCTTCTCACTTTGATCAGTGATCCTCACCAGACGCTCCTCATGAGATGCATCAGTCTCTAGTTCCACATCCTTACAATCAATAACATGCACAAGGTTAGGTATGTACCTCCAAAGTTGTGAAACATGGAAAAAATGGTGTATAACTATATAGAGATAAAGGGCTTGTAGTTGACACACCACTATCCCTGTCCACTCAGTGATCTCAAAGGGTCTAACAAAACAAAGTGCTAGCTTATCCTTCTTCCTTGGACGTATGTGCACCAACTGATGAGTCACTCACAATAAAACTCGGTCACCCACAAAAAATATCAAGGGTATTCTCCATGGGTTATCATAAGATATTCATATACTTAGACTAGTGATAAAACTATTCAAAATAAGATTCACTATCTTGGATACCTCTTGAACCAACCAGAACCCACAACTGTTGCCTCACCTACCTCATACGAACAAGCTGTTATTGACATGGTCTCTCATGAGAAGCCTCCTAAGATATCATCTATATCATTACTTAGTAACTATTATAGTATGAAACTAAATAAAGGATAAGTGATCATACCATTCTTATCTAAGGTATATCACACAAGCGATAAGTATATCCTCAAATATGCATATGGTCTACTCAGTCCATCTGTCTGTCTGAGGATGGTACACCCTGCTCAATCTCAACTGAGTCCCTATGGATTTTGTAATACTTTCTAAAATCATGATTTAAAATGTAAATTTATATCCATAAAATGATTAAAGGGACTCCATATAGGCTCAAAATATTTAAGACCTAGATCTTCCCCATCCCTTCCACTGAGCGAGTCTATGTAATCTGTAATAAGTGGGCAGACTTTGTTAACCAATCAAAAATCATCCAAACTGCATCATGACTCTTATGGGTCCTAGGTAACCCTGTTATAAAGTCTATAGTGATGTATTTACACTTACATATAGATATCAGGAGTGGTTATAACCAGCCACCAGGATGTTGGTGCTCAGCCTACACCCAAGGATCAAGATAATACACCTTAGAAGAAGCTAAGGGATTAAGGTCAATCTTATAGCTTTGATACAATCTAAGTGGAATGATTAATGTTCTCATGTATTTAGATCCATCAAATATATTTTAAAACTATTTTATTGATGATATTCTAGTTATAAGAATTATGAAATTTATAAGGATTATACTACAATACTAGTTAATGGATTTGAAAGCTTGTATTGAATGGTGCCAAGAAAAGTAATACAGTGGTAAGTTTATCTTCTTGGAAAACACATTATTGAGGTAATTATGACCCTTAATATGTTTCTTATATTGATATAATGATATTGGGATAAAGATATGGTTGATAGAGATAAAGTAAATTTGATTGAAATAACTACCTGGAGCTGATTAATGATTTATTGACAAAGTGGTTTATGCTATCATGGGTGGAGTCAAAATCATTTTTGGATTTAATAAAAATATCCAATAATCTATGTTTTTCTTAAGAAATAAATGTGAATTCATGTTTTCAATAATGTTTTATGGTAATTCAGGTTATTACCAGGATTTAAAATAATACATGATGACGATATTCACATGTTTAGTATGTGAAGATTAAGAGGTAATTCATGTTTGTTGAGAGATTAATTATAATTTTATTTAGGAAATTTAGTGACCATATTTCTAAGGTTTTGGGTCTTAATCTTTTGGAAGATTCATAAGTATAACCATTTATGAAATGGTTTATGTTGAACTTTGTAAAAGGTTAATGAGATTAATGTACTACTTCACCATATAGAGGTTTAAGTATGTTAGATAATCTAGGATAAGCATTTTTTTCAAAATAATAACTAGAGATTAAATAAAAGATTTATTATTCTATAATGGATATTAAAATCTATTAAAATTTAATCATAGTGATTCAATAATGAAAAAAATTCATTTTTGGAAATTCATTTCTTAGAGTAAGGGATGAATTGAAAAATACAAAATGATGAAATTACGTTTATAAAATAGAAATATATCAAATAATTATATTTCCTTAGTTTCCTATACTATAAAACAAATCCTCATATTTAGTAAAAATTATATTAAAATAAAATTTAATCATACTACCATCATTTCTAAAGATATTAAGGGCCTATTTCACAAATATTTAGTTTAAGGTTTTGTGGTCTTCAAACTTATATGGATCACCCAATTTATTATGATCAATGTTCTATAATACTCTTCATATGTATTTGGGTATTAGTTTTCACTTCCAGACCCATTTTTTCATTTACCACCTATTTTATCCTACTAGGAAAACTTGTTATGTGAACTTAATTTTTCCATTTCTTTCTCATTAAAAGGATGTTTTATTAACCCTTTTATGATGTGGTTTTTTTCAACAATAATATTTCCAAATGTCAAATACTTAATTACAAAGATCACATTTAAATTTCAAGGGAATAAATTATTTATGGTGGGGATAATTTAACACCCAAATATTTTACAATATATTTATTTTAGAATAAATTTAATTTCATGATAGCTTGCGATCCATGCAACACCAGATTTAAATAAAAGACGATTTAGTCATGCTTTTCACACTTAATATAAAATTATTTTTAAATAAATAGATAAAATAAAATTAATTTTTTAAATAATAATACCAAAATTATCATAGATTGATTTGTGGTATTTTTGGAGAAGTTTAATTTTTGTATAAATAGTGAAAATACTAAATTTTAATTAAAAAATCTCATAACCTTTAAATAATTTATATTGTAAAATTATATTTTTAATTTATTTTATATTAAAATTAATTCAATTTTATATAAATTAATATAATTTTGGAAATCACAATCATTTTCATATTGAGTTTTGATATACAAACTTAGTAAACTTTGGATCATTTCTACTTAAAAAACCTGTGTTCTCATTATATCTAGGGGATAAATATTAAATTATTTTTTTCCACTTATATGAAATTAATTTAGATAAAATTGATTTCATATTTTTATTAAAAATAATTTATAATTTATAATAAGTTAAACATAATTTTTAACCAAAATGAAGAGTGAATTCATTAAAAATTAATTACTACAGTTAAAGTTAAAATGGGTTACCGAGGGTTAAACTAAAAATATAAGATTAAAAATAAACTAAAATATCATATTAATTTTATTTAATGAGTTTATTTTTTCCTTTTAAATTAATTTAACTCAAATATGGGAATCCCATGCCACATTACTTTGAATATGATCCATATAATACATCAAATAATTAAAAAAAATACATTTCTTAGTTTTAGTATATATAGCTTTGGAATAGGGAAAAAACATAGTTTAGGTTATATATATTATATTTAAATAGAAATTAGTTTTTTATCATAGTAAATTATATTTAATTTTTAGAGATGAAATGATTAATTAAAATTCTTATGAAATGCCAACACATTAATTATTTAGTTAACAATTGAATGAAATAAATGATATTAAAAATATTAAAAGTGACGTAAATTGAGTGAATTACTATGTTGAATTATATTTTAGGTTAATATATCATGTTAAATAAGTTTGAACATACCCGATTCAAATTCCATCAATTTATTGATATTTTTAAGTTCATATTAAAAAAATAGTGTCAAAATTGACAATAATGTTATTTTATAACGAATGATATTTTATTAAATGATTTAAAATTTCTAAAAAACATATATTGTTCCAAGTTATTTATAAATGATATTAAATATAATATATTTTCCATTAATGAAAAAAATTTCTTTTATAATGATTTTATTGACCCCTAATTAGTAAAAAATATCTTAGTGTGATTAAGGTTAAAGTGGTGTTTTTTCATGCTACATTCTCTACTGTTAAAAATAATATTTAACACACATAAGATTTTAATTTGATAAATTTTATTTAATATTTAAAATAATTGGGTAAAAATAATATCATAATTGTAACTTTAAGTTATTCTTAAATGATAAATTACGGTGGTTAGACAATTAGTACTCGAAGTGAAAACCCAAAATGACAAAAATAAGGAAACAAAGAAATTAATGAAAAAATGTTTAAAAAATGTATTTAATTGTGTTTTTGAGTTGTGTATAAACAATATAATCCCTAATAAACATTAATCATCAACTTTAGATCCACTTTATGTAATATTTACCTTTTAATATTGAATACTTTGGACTATCTACAAGAATGTCACTCCTTCTAAACTATAAAAGGGAACTCACTCTCCTCACTTATTCAAACCTCATCCATTTTTCTCATATAAAAACTACCCATATCACCTAAAAAATTAAAAAATATCATCATATAAGCCTTATTTTGGAATGAAATCCACCCTTGGAGGTCTTTAGTGCAAACATAAGGAGGATACTTGAAGAAGAGGTAATGCTCTCCAATGGGCGTCTTTATTTTACTTCTTTCATAACGTCCTTTAATTTTTATTAAACCATGATTAAATAATAACCAAATTTTATTACATATACTGGTCTGTTTTTTTAATAAGTTCATGACCTAAAAAATTCTCGACTTCTATCAAATGGGTTACAAAATCATCATTCGTGTGTAAGGTGAACTGCCACCTCGTGAACCAATGTTATTCATTTATCAATTTCCACCTCTCAAGGATGGGTGTGATGATGTATATAAAGTATATATATGGTATTTAAATCATATTTATATATATTTATTCACTATATTATATATTTTTTCCCTTCCATTCTGTAGGAGATATGATAACGTCACACATGTGTACGACGAAATACAACCTCATGATACGATGTGATTCAATTTTTAGTAAAACTTCACATTGAAGATGATAAAGATAAAGTTAATATTAAAAATTAATATAAATGACATAATTATTATATTAATAAAATATTTATAACTCTTTAAAGATAATATATATCATTTTTTCTCTTTATTTTTCACTCACATAAAGATGATAACATCGTTCGTGTACATGTGGACTACCGCCTCCACAAAGTGATGCAACTCACTTTTCATCAAAAGACCACATTTATGACATATAAAGTATATAATATGGTATATATTATAGAATTATCATTATGGAAGCGTAATATATTACTTACGTTCTTTTCATAAGGATCTGTGAAAAATTGAAATGTTACTCATGCATATGTACGACCTATCATCTCCATGATCATAACATACTTAATTTTCATAACCATCATTAATGGTTGGTTTTAAATGTAAAATTTATTTAAGAATATTATAATTATGTCATTATTATTATTATGGATATTATATAACTTTATAATATGGGAAACAATTGAAACTTTCAAAACAAAGCACGCATGAAGAAATAAAGAAATTAATACCCAAAACAATCAAAATAATGAATGATTACTAATGAATGAGTGATAAGATATTATAAAAGGATCATATATGATATTATAAATTTTAATATGATTCTATATTAAGTTAATAACATGTTTAAAACCACTATAAATTAGGTTAAAGGATGTTCACCCAAAAGGAAACATGGAGTAAGAGATTTCATCTTAATTTACATTCCATTGAGACTTATTTGTTATTATATAAAAATTAATTTTTATGTGGTGTATATACTTACCCTTTTACATGTAATATAATTAATAATTCATTAATAATTTTATTTTATATTTCAATTTGAATTATTTCATCAAAGGGGATTTGAATTGAAAAGTACCAAGTAGTAAAAGTTATTGTGAAATCTCCCATTCTTTTGTGATTGTTAACTTTCTCTTGAAACAATCAATTTGTTATGGTAAATTTTCATTGGGAATTAAATTTATCAAAAATGTAAATATAATTTAATGATGGATATGATTGTTTCTTAAAGTGTATACCATTTTTACATATTGTGTTTACTTTGAAAGTTATTTGATTAACTTTGGAAATATAGATAAATTTACATCCTTTACTCAATACAGATATTTGATGATAAGGCATATTAATTCATGGATTAAATAGATCATTCTATATATGAGGAAATATTTCGATCTACATTGATAAGTAATTATATTTTAATATATCACCTTGATGCATCTATAGGTCTCATGATACAGAGTAAGATAGCCAAATTAAACGGGTTTCTACATGTAGAATTTAAATTTTCTTAAGAAAGGACTTTAAAATAGAGGTATCATTATGAATGATATCATGGTGTCTAATAATTAATAATTACCTTCATTAATATTTTAATTATTATTATCTAGGATATTTTCACTATGATATTATCTTTGGATGTATTAAATTTTCATTTTATTGATAAAATGGAATAAGTTTTCAATTATTTACCTTTGCATATTGATTATTCCTCATAAAATTATTTAAATGACATATGATCTCAGTTATTTACCTTCTAATGTTGATTCATGATATATTACACTTTAGTTAAGCCTTACTGATCATTTAAACTGACCCTTATTTTTTTCCTTTCCCTAGGTTATGAAGAAGAAGCCTTTGAATGAGTTTTCAAGGATTATGGTAATTTTATTTTATTATATACTATGTTTTATTTTATATTCCTAACGTAAAATTGGTATTACGTATGTATTTGGATCTCCAAAATTAATAATATGACTATCTATTTGGGAATTTACTCCTTATAATCATGTCAATATAACAAAGTTACACACCGACTCTGGGCTACTAGGGTCGAGGTTGCTATAAATAGCTAGGTGTGGGTGATGGGAGGATAAAAAATGAGTGAAGATCAATTAAATATATCCAATGGATACATATAAGGGATGTATGCATAGAATTACTTTTATTAGATATTCATCAACCAAAAATGATGAAGATGGATGATTCAACTCTAAAATATATAGTACATGCATTTTTTCTTCATTTTACAGTAGCATAATTTTGTTTATCAAGCTTGGTATTCTTGTGTTTGTGTTTCTTATGTATTACCACTATCTTTTAAAATTGTTATAAATTATTATGAAACTCATCATGTTTCCAACTAACCAAAGAACCACTCCTAGCCCTAGAAGAAGAAGTCTGATGCCCAAATGATCTACTCATTATCTAATTCTATTAAGTAACCAAGGCAAGATGAAAAACCTCTAATAAAAATTTTAGCTGAAACATATTCAAATGTGAAAGTATAAAATTACTTTGTCCAACCCCAAAATTTATGAATCTGGTGGTCTTATCACACAATAATGGAGGTGAAAAATGGTTTATATTAGTAATGTGTGTAGAATAGTCTATAAAATATGTACCCCCTGGTCTAAATGCATGAACTACCTAGATATGTCAACCCTAAAATTCTTCGATAATAAGTTCTTAAGGAAATATAATTAAAATTCTTTATATGTCATCCTAAGACGTTGGTCTTCCTAGGCCAAAATGTTAGTGCTTCCATAGTTCTCAAAGAGTGAAAATCATCACCCACCTCTTATGGGGTGTCTCATATGGTCAAATATCATATTAAAGGATTATATCTAGAACTAGATATCCTATGATTTAATCTATCCCAAAAATAATAGTGTGTGTTATAACTAGAAATCATGAGTTAGTTCAAACATGGTCATCCCAACCCTTAGCGTCCCATTCCCAATAGACTGTAATCCCTGAAGTAGATTCCCTCGGAGTAGTTGGTCAATAGGAGGAACATATAATGACCTATACTTTTATTTACATAAATTTCCTTATGAATAAATAGTATGTCATAGTTAAGAATATAGTACAATATAAAACACACAATCCAAATTATAAAATAAAATAACACTTTATAAAATTATATTAAAACATTACATTTAGATAATAAGCAAACCCATGAAAACTAAAAGTCATACAATGTGATGGTAAAAAAAATTAAAAAAAATTAATTTTAATATGAAAATTTGGATCATTTGGATCTCTTAGAAATATCACAATTGAGAAAAAAAATAAACAAAAAAATTATTAATTAAATCAATATTTTGAAAATAAAGTATATAGAACATTTAGAAGAATTGAAGAGAATGATGAATAAATAAAATATGAGGTATTTATAAGAATTATATAACCAATATGACCATTAGAAAACTAAAATCACCATTAGGAATAATAATATGATCAATGTAACAATAACTTAACTAAAAAAATAGAAAAATAATAAATAAATAATTTTTATCATGAATAAATTAAGTAAATAAAATTATTATAATTTAAAAAAAATAAATATTCCAATAGAAAACTAAAAAAAAGTATAAGTGAATTTCTGATAAAGTTTTTTTTAACTTATTTTGTATAAAAATCATAAATTTTATATTAAATATTTAAATTAACTATGTTAGAAAAATATATTTTATAAAATTCATTTCATTTTTTGAACCTGAACATCATGTTTGACTAAGTGTGATTTTTTGGTAATTTTTTTAAAAACATCAATTTTATAGTAAATAGTAAAAATATAGTTTTTATATAAATGAAATGATTTAATTATATAATTTTGATGTAATAATGAACTAATAAAATAATTAATTGTTGGATCAATGAAAAAATATAAATATTACATTTAAAAGTAATAAAATCAAATTTCAAACCTAAAAAGTAATATCCAATGTCTAAAAATATAAGGTACTTAATTGTTTTTCATTTTTATTCTTTAATTTTCTATAAACAAATAAATTATGTGTATAAATGTATTTAAAGACTTAAATTGTTTTTAATTAAATAAAATTCCATTATTTATTGGGGTTAAATTACATGGAAACACATACACCCACGCCCACATTCCAAAAGGATAGGTCATAGCCCCTATAAGTGATAACCCATCCCCCTAACCCTTAAATTACAATTTTTTTTGCCCAAATTCACATAATTTGTTTATGGACAGAAGGTCCATTCATCATGTAATGAAGGACCAAGTGCTTGGAATACCTAATTCTAGGCCCTAAGGAACAATGTTTTTGGTATAAAGGCCCTTCATTGAATAATACATCTACAATACAAGTGCTGCTACAGTACCTACTAAAGTACCCTCTAACACTATAGTCTGTCTGGTGCTAAATTTCTACCATGGATATAATAACTACTCTAATTTCTTTTATATATTCTTACAAACACTTCCCGATCAGGTGTTGAACCCCTGCCCAATTGGAAATAATATTTTATTTAATATCTTAACAAAAAAACCCACCCCCTTAAGTATAAATACCCCTTCCCTTACAATGGAAAATCATTTATCAATGAATTCATAAAGTCCATGATCTAATCAATTAAATTCTATCAATACCGCTATTATGATAAGGTATATTATGGAGTCATAAAACACTAAGACTTTAAGGAGTTAAGGTTTTAGAAAAAGAGAGACTTCATAAACAAGGGTACCACCTCCATTTCTTTCATCCCACTATTCTTCTTCAATTGTTAATTTGTCCAACTAAACAATATAAAAAATATTATAAATTTATTTAATTAGTATATTAACATTTTATTAATTACTTAAATAAACATTAAATAATTTAGTTACTATATTGCTATATATTATACATCTTTCTTCATCTCATTTGATAATGTCCCATTAATGGTCAGTTAACCACCCATGAGGATGTTGAAAACTCTTCACTTGTCACCAACTTCATGGACGATTAATATAAATTATATTTAATATATAAATATGAAATTATATTTATTTTAAATATTTTATAATTATTTTTACTAATGTATAAATTTAATTGAATCAATTTTGAGAAACTAGAAGAAAATTGGATAATTTAAAAGAAAACATGTTTTGAGCCATATTCTCTTAAAAGTAGATAGTAGTGAATAATTTATAATCAAAATAATTGATCAATAAAAACAAAAGGAATATAATGTACCTCTAGAATAGAGTTTTAAAAAAAATAATTTTATTTTATAGGATACCCAAATGTGAAAAAATATATGAAGACTTAAGGTAATGGGAATATCAAACAGAACACTTTCCATTTGGATTTATCATCCATTTTTACAAGGTTCATACTTGTATTTTTGAGAGAATTTAAATAAAATAAAACCACCTAACATGTTATTTTTTGTTATATATAGTGATTGGTTTATCATAATTCAGGATTAATATAATGTTTGAAGAAGTATGGAGAAGTAAGAAAAAATCTAGGAAATTCCACACCCAATTCATAGAGAATTTTAATAGTTTTCAAATGTAAAACAATCATTAAAAATACTTTAAGAAGTATAGAAATATGACATAGTGCATTGGTGAAGTGCTTGTGAGAAACAAGAGGCAACAAATTATTTTGAGGAAGGAAAAAATAGAAGTAGAATATTGTATTAAAGATTTGTCATACAAGACGGTAAAAATGGATAGTAAAATGAATTGATAAGGCTGCATTAGATATTGTAGAGAAGGAATAGGGTTCTTGTGTGAAACAGCTAAGGCCAACATTGTTGGAGTGGTTCCCATGGTGTTTTTTGATTCTACCATTAGGAAATGGGAAAACCTAGTACTCCTATGGTGGTGAATTGAAACATCCCAACCAAAACCACCAATTCCAAGACAAAATGTCACATGAACTATGGAACATATCCCCATATGCAAGAGGCTTCTGACTAGCAGTGAGGGTCCAAGTCTGTTAGTGGGGTTACTATGCCATTACGATCATGTCATAGGATCAATAAATGAAAATGAACAATATAATAAATAATTAGAGTAAGTTTTGGAAAAGTAAATATGATATTCATCTAATACAAATAAAACAAATCCCTTAAGTGGAAAACATATCCAATGGAAATAAAGTAGATAAAGTAAATAAATAAATAATAGATCTTTCAGAGTCCATCCGGGTCTTCTAATAGCTCCAGAATTTTTTTCTGAGCTATCCACCACAGGGTCCTTTCCCTTCATCATATATGTCATGTCATATACAAGAGCATCAAAATTCTTGAGTAGGGTGTGATTAAAAAGACCCATTAGGACACCACCAATTTTTCCTTAACCTGATTTGATCAATTATAAAAGTGTATTTCAAAATAAAATAAATGTGTAACAAGATTAATAACACCTAATAAAAAATAGATTAATTGTGCACTAACCAATCCACCACAAACCCTAGGATGTAACTGCTTTTTCTCCATGCCGGAAATATAATGTATTTCAATCAGTATCCAAAACCATCCACACGGTTGTTCGAGAGGCACTCAGAATCCACAAGGCCTCGAGTGTAAAAAACTTAACCGGAATCCACAAGTGACACCTACCTGTTGTAGGGCGTGGCAAAAGAAAATTTCTAAGTTTTCCTAGAGCATCACAGAGGCTAATCAGGGTCATCTAACTTGAGGAGTTTCAGGGTTGGTATAATCACTAATTCTAATTCACCTATTCTAATTCTTATTGTTTGTTTTTATAATTTACTAAAACTTATGGTTTTAGGGGTTTTGGAAAATACTGAAATTAAAATAATGAAATGAAAACTTTAAATCTAAATGAAGATGCATATGAAGACAGTATGAAATTAAGGAAGCAACATCTTGGTCATATGGTTGGATAACATGGGTTCATTCATCATTTATTTATTGTTTAAATTCAATTTGATAATCTATTTTGTGGAACCTTATTAATTAATTACTTTCCATTGATTTATTGAGTGCATGATTTTAACATGGGTTTGGTATACAAAACCATAACTCCTCTGATATTCAACTTGGATAACACTTAAACCGAGAATACTATCCCAAAAAGACACGGATCCACCATTTGTCATTTCATCCCGTATGGAAACCCCAAATCCACCGTATGAAGGGTTTTATAAAGAGACAGTTGGTAGATTGAATTAATCAATGATAACGAATGGATTTTGAAATAGTGTCGTGGTGGAAAACCACCACACACATGAAATATTCTCATTTCAATAGAAAATAGAATAAAAATATTTCAAATAGACATGAAATAATTAATAAAACCATGAAACCTCCCCTGGGTCCAAGCCTCGAGTTAGTCACTTTCCATGACAAAGTGTATAGATATCACCATGGAATGCTGGAAGAGAGAGATTGAGATTGAGATTATAATAGAAAAGGTGTGGAAGAATAAAGGGAAACACTTTAATATAAAAAATATGAATGCATTACATGAGAAAAGAAAACTAAAAGAAAACTAAAATAAAGAAAGAATAAAAATCTAAATGGACCTTGGGATCCTCTCATTGGTTCCTCAGATGTTTTTGGGAATGATTGTAACGATTTTAGTGGTAGGAGCTTGTAGATACCCAAAGCTTGACATACACATACATTACATTACTTTTGTGGAATACTTAATTCATGATAAAAATAGACACCCAAAGATCGTATTAGTTTAGTGTCTTTGGAAACTCAGAACGAAATATTCTAATCATGGTGAAAGATCTTCAACATCTCCCATAAAGATATTCCCATTTTTTATTTTATTACCTAAAACCTTTCTTTATATCCTTGGGAAATGAAAACATAAAAAGGGTGAGCTCAAATTCTCAGTAAGGGTAAACATAGAGAACATAAAACAATCCATAAAAATTTGAATGCAAAAAATTGAACATAAAATCTAAACATCAAAATCTTGAGCAAAGACATAAATATTTGAAGTATGTAAGGAATATATCATAAAGGAACATCAATCATGATAAAATAGAATGTGAATAAAACATGTAATTGTGGAAACCATTAAGAACATGATATGATTTCCATAGTAGCCAAGGCATTGTTGCCAAGACCATGTTAGTGGACAAAGTCACTTTCTGAATCGAGTTCACTCCTCGTTCCAGTCCTGTATTACTGAACTAGATTAACTTACCATTCCAGCCATGTCTATCTCATAAGGTATAAATCTTTACATATTGTATTGGATGGAGATATAGGTCCCACCCATCTCATAATGAAATCATTCTTAATTGTTCCACAAAATAAACATACATCATTCATAATAACCCATTGAATAAAATGGGTTTCATAAACATCATCCCATCATCACATAATCCATATAAAAGAAATGGATATCATTTCATAATAATAAAAGTGAAACCATGTAAATCATAGATACATTATACTTGAAACATACACATATGACATAATGTCATCTTATATGGAAAATGGTTCTGATAAAACACTTGAAATGAATTCTTGAGGAAAATATCCTTTCTTTTTCAAAATCATTTTCTTTTCAAAAAATGCCATGAAATTTTAAAAGAAAAGAATTTTGTTGAAAATAATCATGAAATCTTGTAGAGTAATCTTCTTGAAAATAAGGCGTTATGAAACCGTAAAAAAAATCCGTTTGTGCCGTATAAGTTAAAAAAACATTCTTCCCGTACTTTTTCCGGAAAAGTCAAAAAGTACCTCGTAAAAGAACGATTCCATAAAAACCATGTAGAAAAATTAAAAAATGAGTAAAAATGACAGTAAATAAACATGAAACCATTTTTTATAAAATAGGGACAAGGATGATAAATATAACCCCAGTAAATACTTACGAATAAACAATCTCGGATAAAAATGAGATTGGAAAAAGTTATCCCTTACTTTATGTCTGATATAATTCATATGTATCCGAAACTCCTGTATAATGATTTAGATAATGTCATTGACTTATTAATGAATCATATTCATTGTTATGATATCATATTTGGTTCACTTATGACTTTATATTACCTGTTCTTTTGTAAATTCCATGTTAAAGTAACGTTTTGGGTAAAATCGTTTCATTTATCGTACGTGTTTCGACTTGTTGTTCTTGATACTTATATCCTGATTTAATTAATTACAGAATTTAAATCATGATTTATATATAATATATATTCAGAATATACATATATATATATGATATATCGATAAATGTAATGAAATACACCGTTCATGGAGACGGTAGACCATACGTACGCATGAATGCTGTTTTCATTTCCTTATTGAATTGAATTGAATTAAGTAGTTGACATACATACATACATACATATATATATATATATACATAAATACAGTATCATTATTATGTTATATATTTCATTATTATTCAGTATATATACTTTATAATCATTCATGAATGGTTATCATAGAGAATGAATCCCATCGTGTCGTGGAGACGGTAGTCCGTACGTACGCACGAGCGATGATATCATTCCCATAATCTTGGAATTGTATTGAAGTGTATGTATAATATTTCCCAATAAATATCACTTTAAAATAATCATATATAGTTATTTATTTACACAATTATACCCATCCAAGTAAGGTGGTGGTCGAAAACCGATTACACCACGGCGTGGGGACGGTATTCCGTATGTACGCACGCGCGGTGATTTCATTTTCTATAGGATGGATAGATGGTGAAATAGGGTTTTTTCATATTTATAATAAAATATAAGTATATAATTAATACTGATGTTATTAATTTATAATTAAACAACTATATAAGAGGAAGTAGAAGAAGAAATAAATTTGAAAGAATTGGTAATAGATATTACCTCTTCTTCGACACGCCTCTTTGAAACCTCCTCTTAAGGCACTAAAATTGGTCTTTGAAGAAGACCAGGACATCTACTATGTTTATAAGGAAGTTGAGAAGGGAAATGGTCAGGGTTTGTCCGAGCTTGAAGGCTCAAAGTTGTGTAAAGAATAGAGGGAGGAGGTTCCCTTTTATAAGGGAGGAGAGGGGCACCTTTGAAAATATAAGAAAATATTAATTTATATTAAATCCCAACCCCAGTTAAAAACTTCCAAAATGACTCCAATGCGAATATTAGATGATATAGGGTTGTAATATCATCAAAAAATAAAATTTAGACATGTTAGGAATTTATTTTAAACATTATCAACTTGATTTATCCTTATTTAATCAATTTAATTTTATTTATGGTAATAACATTTTAAATTTTAAATGGTTATAAATAATAACTTATGTATTGTTAATTTTCCATAATTGGATAGATTTTGACATTTTAGACTATATAAATTTCTATTTATAATTTTTAAATATTTTTGTGATTTTTAAACAATTTAATAATATGTTATTTTTGTAAAATAACAATAGTGTCAATTTTGACACTATTCATTTATTTGAATTTAACTAAAATCCAAACAGAAGATATATTCAATATAAAATATTTAATAGGTTTATAACATGTTATATTAATCTATAAAATTAGTGTATCACATTAAATAGTTCATATAATAATTATTTTACTATTTGTAAAAACATTTATTTGATACTTCTCTTAATAAAATAATTTCAACATTTTTGTATAATTATTAAATATACTTATTTGTTTCATAAAAATTAAAAATAAAATACTAGGATAAATATAAATCTTATAGATTTCATGAGAATACTTTTAGTCCGATTTATATTAAAAAAAAAACCTACTTTTAAAATGTTATATTTATTAAATTATGAAGGTGACAATTTTGACATCATTGAAAATAAAATAATATAAGTGTCATAATCACTTTTATTAGACTCCAAACGGTTATATATTATGTAATTGGATGATTATGGTATATATATACACTACCAATAAGTTTTGGTCAGGTTTGTGATCATTTTTCATGGGTAGTATTATTTAAATAAAAACTATATTACTTATTTTTCACTAAATAAATAATTTCTGCATCATTAATGTATAAGCTATTAAGGTAAGTAAATATCTCTTAAATATAATAAATAAATTACCATGATAAAGAAAAACATTTTATATTTAAAATGTGTTTTTATAACCGAATTTATATTCTGTATAAACTTATATTAAAAATACATTAATTATTAAAGTTGAGTGAGACATATTTCACTTTCTTTTAAATAAAATAAACTAAAGGTCTTAATCACCTCCAAGTGGGTTCCAACGGATTCCATTTCGATCCAAATATGACTTAGGACAAAATATAAGCATCCAATTATATTAATACAAGTGTTTAGGGTAATTTTATAATATTATATTTACCCTTAATTACCTGATTTACCTTTTACTATGGTAAATAAAATTTACCGTAGTTACTATTCATAATGCCCAAAAATAAAAAATATCCTATTAACATAATTTGGACCCACTGATTCCAAATATGGAATCCATTTTTTTAAATTCAATAGAAAAAAGTTGCATAAATTAATTTAAAATTAATCCTGTGGTTAAGAAAATGAGTTTTAAAAATAAAAACATTGCAAAAGATTGAAATGATTTTACCTATGAATTCAATGTAAAATCAATGATAATGAAATAAATTATATTAAATGGTAAGAATATATTCTATTTATACTTTAAAACCATTCAATATTATAATTTAACCATATAAATTATCATGATGAAAATAGTTGTTTTTAATTAAAATATAGCGTGTTTTTACTATTCATTAAAATATGAAAGTTATCAGAAAAATATCAAAACTTTATCCAATGTAAATTTTTATATAATGATTCAAAAGAATAGGTTTATTTTGTAAAATTTAACTTATAAACTTGTCAAAAATTATATTTAAAATGGGTGCGCCATCAAAAGGCGGCAAAACTGCATTTTTTGAAAAATACTTATTTTACTCGAAAAAATTATTTTGTTCTCATACCATGTTCTATAAAATGTGAAAGATGAATTATAATGTCATAAAATTAAAAATGTATTTACTACTATTTTTAACAGCTAGTTTATAATAATATTATAACCATATATCATTGTTTAGTGAAACCTGGTATTGCGTACAACACATGCTATTGAGGAAGGTTGCGATTGCGTGTAATGCAATCCAAGTCAGGGTTGCGTGTAGTGAAAGACTCTTTTGTTGTTGCGTATAACAAAATACAACCATATTTCATTTATAAATTGAATATATATATATATATATACACACTCAATATTGCGTAGAATAACTACTATCAAACAAACTTGAAATTGTGTGTAACACGATCCAAGAATAGTGTTGCGTATACTGCAAGCTAATAAGGCGTTGCGTATAATGCAAGATAATCTTGGTGTAGCGTACAACAAAATATATGAAATAAATTAAAAAGAATATATCTTATAAAATCTCGGGGTGTTACAGAGCTCCTCTCCTTTTATAGGCAGATTTCTGTCCTCCAAACAATGTCGCATTTTTGACCCATTAATTGGATGAATAACGCAAGCATCCCTTCATGAAAATTGTGAAATAATGTGTTGGGAGTTCACCCTAAAACGTTCTGCTCATTTGGCCACTTTTTGTATGAGTTATGAATTTTGCTTTCGCAGTTTCTGTTTTTGGACGAAGGATCCAAGGAGAATCCTTTAAAACTATGTCTTTCAATGGCCACGTTAATGGATTCAAAACTCAATATAATTTATTTTATGAACGTCTATTTTAGTAATATTTCATACTAAAGTAAAATCAACTCATTGGGAGGGGTTTAGGCCGATATGGATGTCCATTACAGTGGTGGTTTCCACGCTTTCACCCGAAAAAAGTTTCAACTTCTTTGATTTTTACGGCCCCTAGAAGATCGATTCAGCCCATAGTCCAGAAGAAAAGAAAGAAGAAAATAAAATTAGTATTCAAACAAAAATAAATCACTCAATTTGGAATTATATTGTTACGGAAATGACCAAAATACCCGTGACGTAAAATTCTGTAAAAAAACCAGATTTAAGCACTTTTCACAATTTTTCCCCTTTTTATTCAATAATAAAATTTCCCATTATTTTAATAAAACATTTCAATACATTATTTTTTTCATTTAAAATCATCAAAAACTCATTATTATTGAATTAAAAATATAAACATAAATTTGCTCTGTCAAATACCCCCACACTTAAACCATGCATTCCCTCATGCATGAAATCTCAATATGGAATTTAGAGGACTCTAATATTACCAATATTAAAATTTCAAAGTAATAAAATCAACTAATTTTCAATGTAAAATCAAAATTTATAAAATATACAGAAAATATCAATTTAATTTCCCAATTTTTAAAGAAAAAATTAATTCATATATTTTACTTTTCCCAATTAAAAAATGATGGAACTTCTTCTTTCATTCATTCAAGCTTCTCAATTCATTATTATTAAACCTACTACATCATGATTTAACTAAAAATTGAATTTTAACTCTCATATTTGATTATATAATTCAAGTAGAGTTATGCTCATATCATGAGAACATTCAACTTATCCATATGCTTGTAAAATAACTACTTTCTCCACTTTGTAAAGAAAAATGGCACATAAAATCACGAGGACTTTTTAATAAAGTTTCAAATAACTCTGAGGCTTAAGGTTGGTATGATTTGATGTTTTAAAATTTAAGGCTCAAGGAGGAGGTTTATCTCTTATGTACAATTCATGATATCAAAAAGTGTAATGAAATTCTCCTCTTCAAAGTAGCAACACCCACTTCCCCAAAAACTCAAAGTAAGGCCATGATCAATGTAAAGCATAATGAATGATTAATGCACCCTATTTTTTTTTTTAATTTGGACTTTTTTTATTTTTTCAAATGTTATTATTAGATAAAACCTCACATCCATTACCTAACCACATATGATAAGAGGACTGTTGGTCTGGAAAATGGTGATTTTTGGTTTTCCCAAATCACAACCCATTTTTCTCACTTTTTTACTTCTTTTTGTCATTTTTTTTATTTTTTTAAATTCAAGAGGGTTAAAAAATGAAGTACAATGAATTATTCTACAACCATTTACAATTCCCACAATAGTACCCCCACACTTTTTTTCCTTACAGTGTATAACATCACATACACCATGATTCCCTTCACCCCACACTTCATTTTTAAAATATCATGCAAATACTAAGAGTAGGGTAGGAATGGATAAAAATGGATTTAAACTTGGATCATCCCTATAAAGGTCATTCATGGTCTCTATAGGATAAAAGAAGGATTGATTTAATAGTGGTCATTTAAGATAAGAGATTTTCAAAAAAATGTTTCAATCATATTAAATGTGATTTTGTATAGTCATAGATTTGACATGTTCAAATGCAAGTTCTGGTCGGTGACGTGTCCCAAGATCACTCAAGAAATATGCTCAAGAATAAATAGGAAGTACTTGGTTGATAAATCCTCTCGGGAAATAAGACATATGATATTATAAAATGACTCATGGAATGATTAATAATAAAAAATCAATTCACATGATTTTAAAAAATTAAAATTATGAAAATGGTAGGGAAATTTTATTTACATAAATCAAATAATTCCCTTAAATAATGATTCATTATTTAAATATTTGTGCTTCATTTTAAATATTAAATTTTTCATTTTACTCATTCAATCTCATTAACATTTAAATATAAAACATAGAATTACAGGGTTCCTAAGAAACTAATTTCTCCTATATAAGTCAAGTAAAACAATAATTCAAGTGTGGACATTAAATTTTAACATTAAATCTCAAAACATGTTTTGGAACAAAAATGTAAGGAGTTTAATAGATTAAACATTAAAAATGAACTCCCTTTTGAAATAATGCTTCAGTCCTCTTCCTCTATTTATGGCTTCCTTTTCCCATATATGAACCTACAAAAGAGAATTACTCACTTAAGAACAAGGATCATGTCATTAAATATGAAAAATATAAGTAGTGGAACACATCCTATACTAATATAAAAAAACATTAAAAACATAAAAAAGAATTTATAGATAAATCTTGGTATGATCCCCTAAGTGGGCCCCGAATTTTTAATACCTCCAGGGGTCAGTACAAACTGTTATCCAAAATCTGATGGTGGGTGGATCTTCTTTAACTTGAACCACCACATGTGGATTTTCCCATATTTTAGTTCAATGTTCTTGTTGAGGAGAAAACCATAGGTAGATTACACCAGATCCTCTCCCTTCTCAATGTGGTACAACTTGCATGGTGGGGGTAGGATGAAGTATGGATCCTCCTCCTCTTCAGTTGAAACCTATGCAACGTCTTCTTTAAAGTCTAGTTGTTTATCCAGATGTTCTGTATGAAAAGAATAATCAAAGGGAGGTTCAAAATTTAAATTTGAATGATTAATTTCTAAATACTCACTTTTAAGTTAGACATCTTATAGATTTGGTTCTTCAGTCATAGCCTCCGGGATCTCTTCTGGTACTCCTTCAAGTGGATGATCAATGTCCATAGGGAGCTCCAGGTGTTCCTCAAAAGGTGTAATTTATCCTTCTTCATCTTCCACCAAGGCATAGAAAACACTATCTGATTCTGTAAAACAAGAGGGAGTGACTTAAAATTTAGATTCAATAAAACCAGAAGAGATAGAGTCAATGAAAGGTTCAACTCCTTGAGTTGGTTCAGATTCAATCTATTCTTCAGTTGAAAGTGCCTCTTGGAGTTTATTATCTCTAGATAGAGGTAGGTATTTATGTTCCTCCACCTTGAGTTTGGATTCAACTTCATGGATTACTTCAGGGAAATCTGAGAAGAAATTTGGAACTTACTTCTTATCCTTGAATCTTTGAATGTCAGTTTTGAGTTCATCGACCAATCCCATCAAATATTCAAGTGAGATCCATGTTACATGTCCTCTTTATTTATATTTGAACCTTATCATTAGAGTATCAACCCTTCATTGGAGGGCCTTCTTAGTGTAGTCGGTTTCTTTCTCCTTCACCTGTGAGTAATTATTCCATGCATAATAATTTGAATTTGAATACATCATGGAAACTTTTTTTTATATATTTTTAATGAAAACAAGGAGAAATATTTACAAAAAATGTGCATTTTGAAAAAGTGATTGAAATAACTATTTATATCTCTGGAAACGGTTCCAGTTTTGATGCACGACTATTGTAGGCCGTGGAAAAATCAAATTTCTATGTTTTCCTAGTGTACCATAGAGGCTGACCAAGGTCATCTCACTTAAAGAGAATCACAGTTGGTTTAATCACTAATTATAATTCACCTATTATAATTATTTTTGTTTGTTTTTATAATTTACTAAAAATGATGGTTTTAGGGGTGTTGTAAAATACTAAAATTAAAATAATGAAATGAAAAATTTAAATCTAAACGAAGATTCATATGAAAAAAAAATGAAATTAAGGAAGAAAGTCTTGGTTCTAGGGTTGGATAACATGGGTTCATTCATCATTAATTTATTATTTAAATTCAATTTGATAATTGATTTAGAAAAACGTCATTAATGAATTACTTTCCTTTGATTCAATGAGTGCGTGATTTTAGCATGATTTTTGAACACAAAACCACACCTCCTCCGATAGTCAACTAGGATAACACCTCATCTGAGAATGATATCCCAAAAAGACCCGGCTCCACCATATTTCCTTTCTTCCCTTATGGAATCCTAGCTCCACCGTATGAAGGGTTTTGCTAAGCGAATGGAGGAAGAATTATTGAATCAATGGAAAGGAATGGATATTGAAATAATATCATGGTGGACTACCGCCGCACCCATGAAATATTACCGTCTCCACTACAAATAGAATAAAAACATTTCCAATAGAAGTGAAATAATAAATAAACCAATGAAACCTCCCCTGGGTCCAATCCTCTAGTTAGTCACTTTCCATGAAAAAATACATAGATATCACGATGTAAAGATGGAAGAGAGAGATTAAGATTGAGATTGGAAGAGAAAATGGGTGGAAGAACAAAGAGCAACACTTTAATATAAAAAATATGAATGCATTACATGAGAAAAGAAAACTAAAATAAAACTAAAATAATGAAATAAGAAAAATCTAAATGTCAATTTGGATCATCTCTTTGGTGCCCTAGATGGCATTGGGAAGGATTGGAATGATTTGAGAGGTAGGAGCTCCCCTCATTTTATAGGCATATTTCTATCCTCCAACAGTTGTTGCATTTTGGATCCATTTATTGGATGAATAAAGCATGGATACCTTCATGAAAGTTGTGAATTAATGTTTTGTACTTTCAACCTCAAAGGTTCACCTCATTTTTCCAGCTTTTGTTTGAGTTATGGATTTTTCTTTCACGGTTTCGGTTTCTGGACGAAGGATCCAGGCAGCTTTTTTTAAAACTATGTCATTCAATGGCCACCTTAATGGATTCAAAACTCCATATAATTTATTTCATGAACGCCCCTTTTAGGCCTCTTTCATCCACAAGTAGAATAAATGCATTTGGAGGGGTGTAGGACGAAATGTATTTCTGTTATGGTGGTGGGGTCCGCGCTATCTACCTAGAAAAATATTCAGCTTCTTTTATTTTTTACAGCCTCTAGAAGATCGATTCAACCCCTGGTTCAGCAGAAAAAAATGTAGGAAATAAAAATAAGGATTAAAAAAAAAAAGAATCACTCAATATGGAATTATATTTTTCAGTAAATGATGAAAATCCCCTTTCCTTAAAATCCGATCAAAAATCTAGATTTAAGAACTTTTCCCAATTTAGATCATTTTTATTCAGTAATACAAATTGCCCATTACTTTTATAAAACATTTAAATAAATGGGTTTTATCATTTAAAAACATCAACAATTCATTATTATTGTATTTAAAATATGCACATAAATTTTCTCTATCAATAAGGCATCGAGTATCTTTAACATTCCCCAAATCCACAAGGAATCATGCAACACTCAGAATACACAAGTCATCAAGTGTCGGTCATCTAATTTTAATCCACACGACATCAAGATGGTAGGTTACAAGGTTATGATATTTCACCGTCTTATTCACTACACATCATGCACGCACCCCACAAGGAGTAATCCTACAACAAAGACCACCTATCAAGTATACACATACCAATCCTCCAAAGGAAAACATGAAAAGTGATATCATGATAACAACCATAGCACACATCATGTGAAACATATCATCATTATATAAATCAACAAGTGAATCAAACATCATCATAGGATTCAATATTACTTCAATCTCATTGAAACAAAAAAATAAAATACTATAGACTACAAACACACACCAATATTCTATCAAAAGTCAAGAATAATATCTATTAAGTCAACACATAAATAAAATATAGCAACATGTATAAACAAGAGTCCAACAAGATAAATAACTTTCTACCTAAAAAGTTAGAAAACCATCTTCATGGTCTTATTATCATCAAAAGTGATACATAAAAGTCTCGAGTTGTTGGCACATTGATGATCTAGGTATATCAAGGGTTTCTTAGAACCAAAAAAACTATTTTATTTCCAAAACATATAAAATATAAAAATAAATGATACTTTCCCCCTCCTAGATAATTAAAAAACTATCCTTTTGTAATTATATTTTGATAATTTCTCATAAATTTCCCTTTTATAATTATATTTTTATAATTTATCTTAAATTATAATTTTATAATTATATTTTTATAATTTCTTATAAATTATACCTTTATAATTATATTTTTATACTTTTTCTTAAACCATCCTTTTATAACTATCTCTTGATGTTTTCTCATAGATTATAATTTTATAATTATATTTTGATCATTTTCCTTAAATCATCCTTTGATAAATCCATGTAATTATATTTTGATAATTTCTCTTAAACCGTCCTTTAATAAATCCATGTTATTATCTTTTGATAATTTTTATTCTATAAATTATCATTTTATAATATTTTGTAATTATCATTCTTTAACACTTTAAAATATCTTATGATAATTTATTTCTAAAAATTATCCATTTATAATTTGATGCAATTATCATTTAATAATTTTTGATAATTATTTTATATAATTTGTGTAATTTTCCCATGATAATTAAAAAAATCAATTTTTTGAAATTTCAATAAAATCCCTTTATAATTCCTTGCAATTATATTTTCATAATTTCACACAGTTTCCCATAGAAAATTTATTTAATAATTATTTCTTAAAATCCAAAATAATTAAAATTTAATAATTTTAATAAGTTATACTTAAGAATTCAATGTTATAATCAATATATATATGTATATATTGATAATTTTCTATAAAATTTATCTTTTTATAATTGAAAGAAAATTATCATTTGATAAATTTTTGAATTATCATTTTATTTCCTGATCACACTTCTTATTTTGTTTTTTAAATTATATTTTTATTGAAACATGAATAAGGAATAAAAATTAATAATAACTAAAATAAAAATAAAAATAATAAGAACTGTTATTTGCGGCGCACCATTGGAGGAGGGATTGAACAACATGCTATTATAGGGAAAAGAAGATCCATCTATGTCTTTCTATGTTCAAGGGGATCCAAGAATGGCTGGACTAACAAAATCGACCACCCAAAGAAAACATCATATGGTTTTGGGAATTAAGGCTTCCCAATTATTGTTTTAATATTAAATTTGGTTTTTATTAATGTTGCCATTATTCTTTAACTCATGATTTATTTTCTCAATTGTTTATTTTCCCATTGGGTCTATATTTTCATTAGGACTATTTTATTGGGATTCTTATTATTGGATGATTTTTTTGGTTGGCACACTAGCAATCCTGGTTAATCCATTGACCACCATTTATTTACACTCCCGCTCCTTGATATCTGGTCGTGCAAGTGTGTTCGGTTTGTTTGAGCAACTAGTTTTCCATTCTGATATGTTGTTACACCTTGCTTTGTGGAACCCCTGGATTGGTCATTCAGTTTGGTAGAATCAGCTGGTGTTAAGTTGTTCCATCACCCGCTGCACGGTGATTCTCCATGGGTGTGATGATTCCTCTCCCTCTCCCGGTGTTGTGATCTTTATTTATTAGGTGAAACAATAGTGAGCCTATCTCATTCTGCTTCCTGTTCAGAGTTTTGTATTATCCTATTGCACTCCCTCATCTTCAGCTCATGGCTAGTGTATGGTGGATGCAAGGTCCTTCCATTTTGAATGAAGTGTGTCCCTATTCATCAACAACTCCTGGAACTTGGAAGGAGTGGTTTTCAAATGAATCATCAAATCTAGGATTCCACACATCTAGTACTATCTCAACGAGTTTAGGACTATCGGGAAATTTATTATCTGTAACTGTAAACACAAAATTTTAGTTTTATTTTCTTCAAAACTTGTAACTATTTTGGCTTCATCCCTGCATTTTTTCCTTCTTGCTTGACTGCATCATTGGTATCATTTTTGGGTTTCCTTTTGAGTCTGAATAATATTCACGAGTCAGTGGTGTTATTGATGTGCACATAGGTCCCCTAAGGGACCTAAGAAAGTTAAATACTCATTTAATTTATTGATTTCTTCATTTCTTGCATTATGGTGTTCGGTTTATGTGTTTTAATTATCAAACACCATAGTTCCATATTCGGTCTTTATAATCAATTGGTTTCTTGGTTATGTTTTCATCTCTTATCAACCACAATAAGTGGTTTCAGATCATCTCTACATTATATTGAACTTTGATTTCGATGACTACTTCCAGTTTTTTAATTATAGATTCTTTCTTATTTTTTGTATTTATATATCTACTTAATTCATGTCTATTTAATTAAAAACTATTTTTTATTGAAACAATTATGTCGATTTGAAAATATATGCATTCTTCATCTCACTATATGTGTATACCCAATGATATTTGTCAGTTCTTTGGGTCATATTCCTATCATTTTCCCCATACCACTTGGAATCTACTCACTTGGATAAAAATGTCTACATTAAGATAGAAAATCGAGAAATTTGATGGAGAAAACAATTTCAATTTATTGATAATTAAAATGAGAGCCTTTCTCATACAACAAGGCTTAATTTATGCCTAATGTGGGCCCAATAATACTATCACAAATGTTAATGAAACTATAAAGACCTTTTTTGAATACCAAGAAGTCTGCCTTGATGTTCTTGTTAAGGAAAATAGATCTCTTTTACATTCTTTAGTTGATAATGTCCTTAGATAAGTTTCTTACGAGTCTACCACTACACGAATTTTTCTTAAGCTGTAAAATTTATACATGTCTGCTTCATTAGATAGATTAATTTACAAGAAACAACAAATGTTTTAATTCAAAATGAAGCCCAATATTTCTATAAAAACCCACTTAGATGAGTTTAATAAATTCATGTTAGATTTAACCAATATTAATCTTTCTATAGATGAGGAAATGATCATCTTAATATCTATTGAAAATAGATACAGAACACTTGTTGAGACCCTGTTGTATGGTCGAGACTCTTTAACTTTTGAAGAGGTTAAATCATCCCTTCTGTCTAAGGAACTACATTCCAAACCTAAGATAAAAGGTGAGGCTAAGAGGCTGGTCATAATGAGAGGAGCTCACACTAAAGGTAGGAAGAAACTGTTCATTATAGAAAAAAGTAAGATTACTAAAGAACCCAAATCTAGAACTATATCCAAGGATATAAAAGTCACATGTTTTCACTATGGTGAACTAGAGCACATCAAACCTGAATGTAGGAAACTCAAGTGAGAGTTAGAATCCAAAAAACCCACGAACCAGTCTCTTTTGGTTGACTCAAGATATGACACTGTTAAAGTATTGAATGTGTCTATCCATACACTCAATCAAGAGTTGGTCCTTGACTTTGGTTGTTCTCTTCACATGTTCGCAAATAGAGAATCATTTTTAGAGATAGTTGAAAAAGAATGAAGGGGATGTCTTCTTAGGAAACAATAAGAGGTGAATATTTGATGGTAGATGCACTGTTATTATATATATTGATGATCATTCCATCATCACCTTACATGTTATAAGACGGTTCCCCAACCTACAAAAAATTTAATCTCATTAGGGGTCCTAGATAAAAAAGAATTTTTCTTTATATCAGAAATGGGTTGTCTCAAGATATCTAATGTATCAAGAACCATTTTAAGGGATCCCTTACCAATGGGATGTATGTCTTGAATGGGAGGACCCATTCATGGAATTTGGGTAGTGTCTCCAACATAAAAATTAACAATAATATACTGTGTAATAGAAAATTAGGGCATGCCAGCTCTAAATCCTTATAGGAACATAACAAACAAGGGATGTTGAGTGACATCACACCTACTAACATTCCATTTTTGGAATAATCTGTGATGGTAAATCCAAAATTGTGAGTTTTAATAGATCCTAATTCAATGCTGCCACCCCCCATTAATACATCCATTCATATTTGTGGGGTTCATCTAAGACCACCTCTCATGGTGTAGGTCCCTATTTCATCACCTTCCATGATAATTTCTATAGTAAAATTTTGACTTATATATTAAAAAATAAATCTGATGTTTTCCAAACCATCAAAACCTAGAAATCGTCAGATGAAAAAAAATCTATAAAGAAAATTGAAACCATGAGAACAAAATATGGGATTGAATATATGTATTCAATGATCATTATGTTTTGTGAGTGTGAAGGGATTAATTGGACCAAGACTATTAGGGAAACCCCCAACAGAATGGACTTTCAGATAGGATTAATAGGACTATCCTTGAAAGATTCAGTAGAATGGTTGCATGATCAGGACTCCCCAAATCATGTTGGGAGAAGGCTAACAACACTATTGTTTACCTTATCAATAGGTGTCCCTCCTCAAAAAATCAATTAAAAACTCTTGTATATCTGTAAACCGGTTTTCCCCCTTCTTGATCCTACTAAAGAGTCATCAGTTCTACAACCTATGCTCAGGTAAGGACTAAAAAATTAGAACCAAGATCACCCAAATGCATATTTGTTGGTTATATTGAGGGATTTAACGGATAAAAACTCTGGGTTGATAAAATAGGATACTGAAAATTCATCATAAGTAGGGATGTGGTCTTCCATGAATCATATTATTCTAAGACCAAGAGGGATAAACTTGGTAATAGTGATCCAGACCATGATAAGGATGATGGATGTGAGCCCTTATCTCACTTTGAGGCTGATGTTCAGCCTACTCTATATCATCCCCATCCCACCAATGTGGCTGATTCTGAGTCTAATTTTAGTTCAGACTCTGAATCTGGATCTTCTTCCACTCTTGAGGACTACCAATTAACCCGTGATAGACAAAGGAGAGTCCCAATACCTCCTTCCTAGTTTATCCTATATGATATGGTTTCCTATACCTTTCATGGGGGAAAGGATCATATTAATGATGAGTTTCAATCTTATAGGTAGGCATTAAAATCCTCCTTCTTGGTATCCAGAAGACCGATGATCAAATCCGGGTAGGGATGGATTTTCTTGGTACTGTAGCAGTATTGTAGCGTCACTGTAGCGGTGGAGGCACTATAGTAGCGACTGTACTATAGTAGGTACTATAGAAGCCATGTACTACAGAAGTATTATTCAATGAAGAGCCCTTTGGGCAAAAAAATGGGCTTTCGACCATGTATTCAGACCACTTGGTCATGGACCTTTAGGCTATGTAATGGGTCTCACTCTACCCAGTTGTAAAGAGGTGTTTTCATTAAATAATAAATGAGTATTTTCCCCAACCATTATATATATATATATAGAAAGGCATTAAAATACAAATACTTAAAATAGTGGTTCTTTTCAATGAATGTAAAAATGAAATCCTTAAGGAAGAACCATACTTGGGATGTTGTAAAAAAACCAACTGAAACAAAAGTAATTGGTTCTAAGTGGATCTTTAAAAGAAATGAAGACAACACTATGGGAATTAAAATCAAGTATAAAGCTAGGATAGTTTCCAAGGGATTACTTTAAAGAGATGGAATTGATTACTGTAAAATATTTTCCCTAATTTTTAATCACTATTCCATTCAGATTTTATTATACTTTGATTCTTATAATGATTTTCATATTGAGTAATTAAATGTTAAAAATTCCATGGTGATTTGAATGAAAATATTTATATAAAATCTCCTAATAGTTATCATGATGAATTCAAAACAAATAAATTCTTCATTTTAAACAAATATTTGTATAGCTTAAAACATGACTCAAGGTAGTGGGACTTAAATTTTGATTCATTCATGATAGGTAAAAAGTTTATTAGGAGTCAATACGATGCCTGTGTTTATTTTAAATCAAACAAAAGTTTCATCATTTATCTGATATTGTACATTGATGACATTCTCATCATTTGAAAAGATATAAGTCTGGTTTATACTATTAAATCCTAATTGAAAATAATGTTTTAAATGAATGTCTTAGGTTCCTCTATATAAATCCTATGTGTTTAAATGATTAGAGATAAACCAAATAAATTACACTCCCTATCTCAGAATGATTAAATTTTAAAATTTCTAAAGAGATATATTTTTTAATATCATAGTCTTATTAATTACCCTCTTGAAAAACATTTTAAATTGTCCTTGACACAATAACCTATTGCCAAAGATGAAATTGAATTTATGTTTAAAATTCCTTATGCTAATATTGTTGGTATCATAATGTATTCTATAATTTTTAATCAACCTTATATTTTTATGATATCTACACATTATGTAGGTTTATGGACACTCTAGGGAAGCCACATTTTCATTCACTTAAGTGGATCCTTAGGTATCTCTCCTATAATTATAATATTTATTTGTGCTATGGAAGAAATGTGGATACTAATAATCCTATTTCAGGTTTTGTTGATATTGAATATGATGGAAATGTTGACACTCATAAATCTTAAATCGCTTTTTTGTTTACTTTTTTTGGAGGATCCATTTCCTGGAAGTGCAATAAGAAATCTTTTGTTGCACTTTCAACTACAGAATCTAAATACATATCTTTACCTGAGGTGGTAAAATAAGATTTGTGGATCAAAGGTGTGTCTTATGAACTTAGTATTTATAGTTTTGTTATAAATGTATATTCTAATAGCCAGTCAACAATTCATTTATCTTAAAATTTAGTATTTCTTGTTAATTCAAGTAACATGGATATTAGATTACATTTTATTAGAGAAAATATTGAATCAGAAACTGTGTGTATCAATAAGATAAATATTGACATAAACCTACCTGGTAGTCTAACTAAAGTTGTGGTTCCATCTAGGTTGAAATTGTATTTAGATAGGTTCAACTTGGTTCCTATTCCCTGACCATAGGTGAAATAAAGTCACCAAATTCAATTCAAAATGTCGGAGACTTGTGAATTAATCCTTCCCAATTATTGTTTTCATATTAAATTTGGTTTTAATTAATGCCTCCATTATTCTTTGACTCATGATTTATTTTATTCTTGATTTATTTTTTCCATTGGGTCTATATTTTTTTTGGGATTGTTTTATTAGGATTCCTATTACTGGCCTTTTTTTTCCAGCTGGCACACTAGAAATCCTGGTTACTCATTTTCCCACCATTTTAAATCATTTCCACCCCTCGATATATGGCATTCCATGTGTGCTTAGTTTGTTTTAGAGGTAGGTGTTTTGTTCGGATATAATATTATGCCTTGTGTTTTGGCACCCATGGATTGGGTGTTATGTTCAGTAGAATATGCCGGTGTTAGGGGGTTTCATCACCCATACACAGTGATTCCCTATGGGTGAGATCATTTGGATCTCTCTCCAGATATTGTGCTCTCGGTTTCTCCGATGAAACCATAGTACACCAATCTTGTTTTTCTTCATGTTTGGAGTTTCATCTTGGAATTTTGTGCTCCCTCAACTTTAGCTCATGGATAGTTTTTGGTGGGGGAGACATCCTTTACTGTCGGAAGAAGTGTGTCCCTTTTCATCGATGAATCTAGAAACATGGAAGGAGGGGTCTATGGATTCATCATCAGATCTAGGAGGCCACACATATAGTGCGATATCGAAGAGATCAGGACCACCGAAAAAATCATTGTTTAGTGCTGTAAGTACAAAATTTTAGTTTCAATTTCCTTGAAACATGTAATCATTATTTCTTCATACTTGAATTTTCCCCTTCTTTTTGGACTACTTTATTTTTATCATTTTTTGTTTTCTTTTTAGTATTAAAAAAATTCCTGAGTATGTGGTGTTCTTACCATGAACATAGGTCTCCTAAGGGACAAAATAACATTAAATACTCATTTCATTTACTACTTTCTTCATTTATTTCATTATGATATTTAGTTATGATGTTTTCATTTTCAACCTCCATAGTTCTATATTCGGTCCATATAGAAATTTAGTTTCTTCTTTCTATTTGCATCACCTCTCAACCACAATAGGTTTGGAAATTTTAAATCTATATAATTAGGGTTAAAAAAATGGTTTAATCCACTCTTCCATGCAATATTAATTTGGAATCTCTAATATGTCTAAATTAATGCAATGTTGTTTTTGAAATTGGTAAAACTAGATATTTTTCATGATTCCTAAATTTTTCCACTCAAAAATGGGGGCTTGTATTATGTATGGCATGAGGTAGGGGATTAGTGAATAGAGTTTTCAAGTTTTAAATTAAATTAATAATTTAATTATTTATCCCAAAAAAAATAAAAGATATCAAATTTCCATTGTGCATAAAAGTTATACCCTTCCAAGGGAAACACCCTATTTCAGTCTTAAATGTGGTATCTGATTTCTCATAAGACTCACTATTTGATAGAAATTATTTATTTATTAATTAAAAAAGGATTTTTTAATGACCAAACTCTTTGAACAAGGTATAGAATGTTAGTTTTTTTCTTTGGATGTCTTAAATGGTCTTAATGAAGTCACCTAATCAAGATAATGAGGTCACAGAAGAGTTTGTGACACTTTTAGAGCCTGAAGCTCTGGAAAGGGGAAAACAGGCTGGCCCACATGGTTTGTATGCAACCGTGCGACCCAGGCACATTGCTGTGTGACTGGTTGTTGATGGTTGTAGATCCTATCAACACAGTCTGTGCATTTTTAGTGAAACTGTGCACCAAGGCCATGTAGTGTGCCCAGTGAAGTAGTGAGTTATGCACGGTGTGTGAATGATTTGGGAAACCATGCAAAAAAACTGCATAGACTTGTAGGAAATGGGTAGAACCTTACACAGGGTTTGTCAAACAGTGCGCAAAAACTGTGCAATGCAGTTTTAAGGGAAATGAAAATTTCCCCCTCCCTTCACTTAAGTTATTTTTTCCTTTTTATTCTCCTCCTGTGGACATAACCTCTTCCCTTCCTTCGCTTTTAATATCAAACCCTTTTCCTCCTATAATCTCTTTCTAATCCTTCAGCTGGTGTCTGATCTTCCGTCCGTTAGTGGTGTTGGATAGTCCAAAGTTAGGATAACCCCACATGCTCCTCCTTCATCACTAAATTTTACCATCTGTCATGATATTTAGATGTATGCTCATTCAACATATTTTCAAAGTGTTGGATGAAAACTCATATCTACTCCAACCTACTCTAAATCTAAGGTTGAAACTCACCTAGGCATTTTATATGGCCCTAAGGTAGGTGGTAATGTAGTTTCCAATTATATATTTTTCCATTTCATATTTAATCACATAGTGTCTTGGTTTAGCCTTTATCACGTTCCCTTTTTTATGTTTCTTCCTTCATGTCTAATTGATCCTAATCTAATGACATAGGTTAATTGATTCATGTTTAGGGATTTCATTATCTCCTTTTAACTATATGGACTCCCAATGGGTGTTCCACCTAAATTGGCCATTTTAGGCCAATTTCTCAAAATAGGGAGATTACAATCAAGGTTTTTAATTGATTTGGCCTTGGATCCATGTGTATTTTGACTGGTCCAAAATACCCCATGGGTGTTTGGACCTCTTAGGATTGGAAATTCCAATTTGACCCAATGACTATTCTGATATAGCTTTTCCCTTGGATTGTTCCCTTATAGATGAACTTTGCATGTTAGGAAAATGAGATGGTTAGCTTGAATGGGTTGGCTAGTTTGAGAGAGCTTGAACATTTAAAATGAGATTCCTTATATTAATGTTTTCAAGGGATGGCATGGCCATGCCCATGCGTTGGGTTTAATTATAAATGAATTGAAACTTTGGATTGTTTGACTTACTTTAAATAGTGTAATATGGTTTTCCATTCATTATATAAAATGTGAATTCCTATATCATCTCTATTCTTGTGGGATGATATACATGTGGGCATGAGGCAGTACTAACCCAACCCATTATTTATATGTAGGTGGGAGGCAATGGTAACCTTTACCATTATTTACTTATGGGTGGGAGGAATTACTAACCCATTCCATTATTTACATGTGTGGGGGGGGGATTACTTCCCCGTGCCATAATTTACATGTGGGTGGGAGAAATTACTATATCGTTCCATTATTTCATATGGGTAGAAAGCATTCTTACCCCATTATACTATATTCAATGGGCGGGAGGCATTCTTACCCCACAACAAATATATATATACACAGAATCATATTTAGACATGCCAGTAATGAGCTGAATGAGGTAGAACCACCAGGTGTCCTTTCAGAACCTGATCAGAAGGGTAACTATTTATTATTTTTTTCTTTAATTTATTTCTATGATTCGCAAACTATTTAATTACAAGAACCACTCGGATTACATGTAGAAAACATTAGTGGTGTCCTACTAAGATTTATCTCACACACTATTCGGGTCGCCATTGGCACCCGAGTAGATTGTTTGCTTACTGGTATTGATAGAGGCAAGAACCACTCATCTGGCTATTGAATATTTTGCTTAGATGGAGATTAGGAGTAGGGGACTAGTCTTAGGTTCGAGATGCTATAAAGAATATTTTTTCATTTTTCTTAATTTGTTTCCTTGTATATGTATGTCTGCTTCTTGATTTCCTATTAAAATTTTATACTCACATTCCATGCATTCATATCTGTATTAGACGCTGCCTATGAGGATTTTGTTATATAATTGATTCTTCTATTGTTTCCTTTATCTGTCTGTTTATTTGTGATTTTGTTATTGCATGTTATTTTTAAATTCATTATGTTACTCTAAAATGGGGGCATAGTCTCCCTACTGATATAACATTACCCCCTCGCTACTTATCGACAACCTATGTATTATGGGGAGATGTGCTAGGGGTCATGTGGCCAACCGGGCTCGGGGCATAAGTTAAGTGGAAGCCGAGTCAAGGAAGTCACAAATTGGTATGAGAGGCATTTTAATTTCTTTCTTTACCATTTGGTGACAATATATTGGATATTGGAAACACATGGAACCTGGTCACAAGCCATACTTGGGCGTCACGAACCCATGTACGGGGTAAGGACCAAGTTGCTTTAATTATTGCTTTTATTGTTTCTATTACTATTGATATCATTTCACCATTGGGTGCTTCATATGTTTTGTGATGTCTTTTCTATTAATGATGTAGGAAATTGTGATTTCATTGTTTGACCTGATGGGATGGGGGGTTAAGTGTTAAAACATGCATCACAATAAGAAAAATATGGATTGGCCATTCATTTTTCCATTCCACATTTAGATTTATAATGAGCATTTCTTGTTGCATATTTTTGTTCCATGGAACATGGATATAATTGTGCTGACTCTTTTTTATAGGTTTTAGAACATTCTATGGTGTGAGTTTAGTGGATTCCAATATTTTATTCATAAGTTGTATAAGGCCTTATGGATCTGAAAATGGAATTACAACTATCTCAACCATTTGAGGCATGTTATAATCACATGTATAAGCATAATATAAAATGGAAATTACATTCACATGAGTGTTATGTTCTAACTCATAATGTATATGGGACCTTATGGGTGAGAAAATGACAAATCATTGGATTCAACTGTTTAAAATGACTTTTAACTTGAGAAAATCCATTTTACACATGCATAACTTAGAAGATTAGCCTGAACCCGACCTTAGTAGTGGGTAGTGGGTGTTTCACCATTCTTATAGTCTATTCTTACATCTAGACCCGACTTTAGAAGTAGGAAGATATGCATGTTCGTTCTTATAGGAAGGCTTTAGTACCTATCCTAGTGTCTTAAATGAAATACTCTAAATTTATTAAATCTCTTTCGAGATGTTCATTTTTCATTGTGGCATTATACCGCCACGACATCCTACAATTTTTTGCCCGGAAGGTGGTGGCGATCATGTTCATATGGTGGCAGGCCCCATACCGCTAGTTGTGTTTATAGAAGATCCTCCTATTATTCCTCCTCATATACTAGAATTGGGTGTTGATACCTAGTTTAGAGAGGGATTTTGTGAATGATGCAGAATATTCAAGGTGGAGTGCGACCTTCCCCGAGTATGGCATAGTTGACACATGAGTTTCAGCAGCAGCATCCTCCCACTTTCTTGGGGGGGGGGGGAGTGGGGGGTGGAGGATCGTTCGATGGGGAGTCTTATATCGAGGTGATATTTTCTATCTTTAAGCACCTAGAGACGCCTCCAGGGTGGAAGGTCAAGCTAGCTGCTTACATGCTACACGATTCAACAAAGATGTGGTGGGATGTCATCACTTGAGCATGCCAGCATAGAGATGTGGTTTGGGATGAATTTCAGATGGTCTATTATGAATACTTCTTTCCTCAGACCCTGAGGGATGTCTGAGTTATAGAGTTTATAAATCTTCAGTAGGGGACAATTTCAGTAATGGAGTACTCATCCCATTTCACCGAGTTGTTGCAGTTTTATCCTTCTATAGCCACTGATGACCTTATGGATACTAGGAAATTTGAGGATGTGATGTGTTACACCATCTAGTCATAAGTTAATTATTTTAAGATGAAGAATATTTTTGAAGCTTTTATTCAGACCCTAATTATAGTGAGAAATCAGAGAGATACTAAGGGTGAAATCCTGGTAGGTTCCACACTGAAAGATTCTAGTTGATCTTCTTCTATAAAAAATTACCTTTTGTATAGTCTCATGGAAGTGGTGGTGGTCAGGGTCCTTCCACTATCGTTTCTTCTATATGTCACCAGTGCGGAATGCCAGTGCACTACAAGGGTCAGTGCATGAAGAATCCAGTTTAGTGAAGAGGATGTCACAGGATGGTTCACCTACACCATTTTTGTAGATCTTTACCTCCTGTTCCAAGTGAGAAAGGATAGGCACATAATCCTCAGCTAGGAGTGAGGTCAAAAGGATCATGACAAGTAGGTAATAGTAATAACATAGGCCGATCATTGTGAGGTGGTGGTCGAGGAAGAGGAAATCAGACATATGATTCTCAGTGCTAAAAGAGTGGGTCTGGTCAGGGTAGCCATACAGTGGCTCAGGACCATGGTACCAGCCAAATTCATGTAGTCCAATCTATTCCAAAAGAGTATAGTGTCAGACCATCTACTATATGAGGTACTATTCTAGTAGCCTCCACTTTAGTATCTACTTTGTTTGATACTGGCGCATCTCACTCATTTATATCTGAGGCAATCACTGAGAGTTTGGGAAGATACATTGAGTAATATCATTTCATCATGATTCTAGATACACCCCTATGTATCCATTCATATGGAATTCACCATTTTTAGAAGTTTCCCATTGAGTTTGGTGGTTACCTTTTCAAATGGAAGATGTAAATTCTTGATAAGATAGGTTTCGACATAATCTTCGGTATGTACTAGTTAGTTTTCTAAAAATTCCATTTTGATTTTTGTCATAATAGAGTGACGTTTACATCACCATAGGGAATTACGAACAAGCATAAGGGATAATGTTATATTTGTGCAATAAGAGAAGGACCTGAGTAGAAGAGGCTGGGTAGTGTTACATCACATGTTTCTAGTCTTTTATTTTATGATCAGGGGTTGAGACCCACTATTTTTCCACCTATAGTGGAGCATTTTAGAGACATTTTTTTGATGACTTATCTAGTATACCTCAGGTATGAGAGGTGTATTTTACTACTAAGCTTGGGTCAAGAGCAGCACCTATAGAGATTCCTCCATATAGGATAGAACCTAAGGAGATTCTGGAGCACAAGACTCAGTTGGAGGATCTAAAGGTGAAATGTTTTATATTCCCTAGTACTTCCCCATGGGGTTTACCTGTCCTCTTTTCCAAGAAAGAATATGGTACCCTTAGGCTTTATGTGGATTATTGTCAGTTAATTCAACTAACCATCAATAATAGGTATCCTTTTCCAAGAATAAATGACCTCTTTGATCATCTTTGTGTGGAGAAGGTGTTTTCAAAGATCTATCTGTCGTTGGGGTATCATTAGGTGTGTGTCAGGACCTCAGACATACCTTGTATAGATTTCAATAGTAGGTATGGTCTCTAAGAGTACCTATCTATGATGTTTGAACTTACAAGTGCACCTATGGTCTTCATGGATCTTATGAACCGGGTCTTACACCCTATATGGTTTCATTTTTGGTTTTCATCATTGATGATATCTTAAATTATTCAAACACCATACATGACTAGGAAACCCATCTTCAGATCATGCTGAATACATTTAAAGAGAATCAGCTCTATTCTAAGCTCAGTAAATTACACTTTTGGATAGATAAGGTTCACTTCTTGGGTCATATCATCTCGAACTCAAGAGTTTCTATTTTCCCAGAGAAATTGAGGGTTGTGGTTTTTTGGGAGAATCCCAATAATGTCTTTGATATCTAGAGTTTCTTGGGGATTTATAGAAAATATTAATGCTTCATTCAAGATATCTCATGACTTGCAGCACTACTAACAGGCTTGACAAAGATGGGTGTGAAATTTGAATGGTTCGAATCATTTGAAGAAACCTTTCAGAAGTTAAATGGAAAAATTACATCAGCATCGACACATATTATTCCATATCTAGGTAGGGCATGAACAATATATTGTGATGCATCAGGTATTTGGTTTGGAGTTGTGCTGATGTAAGATGAGTAAGTTGTTATGTATGGTTCTTTTCAGTTGATCCCTCACAACCAGAATTACCCGACGCACAACCACGAGCTCACTATAGTTGTTCATGCATTACACTGCTAGAGAAACTATTTATTGGGGGATCATTTTGTGTTGTTAACAGACCACAAGATCCTCAAATACATCTTCACATAGAGAGATCTGAATCATAGGCAGTGTAGGTGGGTTGAGTACCTGCAATCTTTTTATTTTGAACATGGCTACATTCTAGGGAAAGAGAATTTAGTAGATGATGCTCTGAGTCAAAATACACAAACACAGGCGGTTCAAGAGTCTAATGATGAATGGAAGCTCATGGACTTATTCTCAGTGATGCACATTGAGGTTCAAGGGGAGCGTGGTCAGACTATTCTCTTATCCTTAGTGGTGACATCTACTCTTTTAGAATGAGTATGGTCTAGACAAATATCTAATCCTAAAGGCCCTTTCCTACGAGAGAGTGTCTCAGATGAAGACACATATTTTGGATAGATAGTCCATTGGGATGATACTCTTCTGTTTTGTGGGTGTGTATGGGTCCCAATAGACATCAGATTGAAGATGAAGATGGATTTCCATGACTCAGAATGGGAAGTTCACCCTGGTGTCACCAAAATGTATTGATATTTACAAAATCAATATTGGAAAACCATAATGAAATGTGATATAGCTGGTTTCATTATTCGATGCTCCATATGTTGGTAGGTAAAGATGTAACATCAGTGTCTAGCAAGTCTTCTTAAGTCGTTGTCCATTCCTAAGTAGAAATTGGATGATTTTTTGATGGAATTCATAACCAGCTACCCAAATCACGTAAAGGTAACGATGTAGTGTGGGTTTTCGTTGACCATCTAACAAAGGTTGCACACTTCTTACCAGTGTGAGAGAATTTTTCATATATTATCTAGGATGATTGTACATCAAGGAGGTGGTACAACTTCACAGAGGACCTCACACTATTGTTTTTGATAGAGATGCTCATTTTACATCATGGTTTTAGAAGGGGTTTCAGAAGGCCATGGGTATGTAGGTACTTTTGAGCATGGCCGATCACCCTCAGACTGATGGAAAGATAGAACGTATGATACATGTGTTAGAGGATATGCTCCGTGCAGTCATTCTCAACTTTGGAGGTTCCTGGGAGAAACACATCCCCCTTGTTGAGTTTGAATATAATAACATATTTCATGATTCCATTTAAATGTCTCCCTATGAAGCCTTGTATAGTAGGACTTGTCTCTCACCACTATGTTGGCTAGAGGTAGGGAAAGTAGATATACATGGGCCTCATCTCTTTTAGGAAACTTCAAAGAATGTCCAGCTGATTCAGAAGTGTATCTTTATACCTCAATCTAGACACCAGTCTTATGAAAACAGACATCAAAGAACTCTTGAGTTAAAGGATGGAGACCGGGTTTTCTTGAAAGTATCACCTATGTTGGTGAATAGGTGTATTCAGGATCATGGTATGATATCACCGAGATTCGTTGGACCCTTTGAGGTTGTGAAGTAGATTGGACTAGTGGCTTAATATTTGAAACTTCTTCAGAGATATCGATCCTGAAATAATTTATTTAATGTATCTCACCTTCACCAATATTTTCGAGACTCGTCTCATGTCTTTCATCCTAATGAGGTTAAGATGGACATGGATGCTTCCTTTGAGAAGTATCCAGTTTGTATTGCTGATTAGAGCATGAAGAAACTCTGATGCAGGTGTGTACTATTGTACGGGTTCTATGGAAGAATTTGCAAGTATAGTATGAGACCTAGTAATGGGAAATTGATGTATGATCTCAATGACCAGAACACTTTTCAAACAGTAGCTCTCTACCCTCTGAAGGGAAACTCGGGGACGAGTTGCATTACGGAGGGGAGGTTGTAATGAATTGACTCTTTGACCAAGGTACAAATAATTATTTTTTCTTTTTTGGATGTTTTAAATGGTCTTAATAATGTCCCATAATCAACATAAGGATGTCAAAGGAGCATCTATGGAACTTAAAGAGTGCGGAGCTCCGAAAAGGAGAAAATAGGCTAGGCCGCATGGTTTGTCTGCAACTGTGCAACCTAGGCACATAGTATTTTGGCCAGTTGCGTATGGTTGCAGAGCCCATCTGCACGGTCTTCATATGGTTAGAAAAACTGGGAACCGAGGTCATACAGTGTGCCCAGTGAAGTAGTGTGTTACACATGGTGTGCGCATGGTTTGGGAGACCATGTACAAAGACCGTGTTAACTTGTAAGAAAGGGGTAGTACCTTGCACACAGTTTTTTAATTTTTTCAAACCATGCATAGAAAACTTGTGAGGCAGTTTTAAGGGAAAATGTCTGTTTCCCCTCCCTTCACAGAATTTCTTTTTACTTTTTCTTCTCCTCATATGGAAAAAACCTCTTCCCTTCATTCCATTTGAAGCTCAAACCCTTTTCCCCCTTCAATATCTTGCTAGTATTTCATCTTCTATTTGATCTTCACTCTGTCAGTATCATTGAATATGCCATGGTAAGTCCAACCCCTCATTCTACTCCTTCATTGCTAAATTTCTCCATCTTTTGTGCTATTTATATTTAGGCTCATTCTCCCTATTTTTAGGGAGTTGGATGGAAACACATATCTACTTCCACCTTCTCTGAATCCGAGTTCGATACTTAGTGATGAATCATGTACATCCCTAAGGTAGGTGGTCACAAAGTTTTTAATTAGATATTTGGCCTTTTTTACTGAATCACATAGTGATGTGGGCCAAACTTTGTTAAGATCCCTTTTTATATTGATTCCTTCATGTCTAATTGACACAAGTGGGATAAAATATGTTAATTGATTCAGTTTTATGGGTTTTGTTATCACCCTTTCACTATATGGACTCTCAAGGGGTGTTCCACCTAAAATGGCAATTTAGGCCAATTTCTCAAAATGGGGAATTATGGTTTATATTTCCCAGAATGGTTTTTAATTTAATTGTCCTCAGTTCTATGTGTATATTGACTAATAAAATACACCCCATGGGTGTTTTGATGTCTTAGGATTGGAATTTCCAAATTGAACCTATAAAATTTTTGATATAAATTTTCCCTTGGCTTGTGGCCTTATAGATGAGCTTGGCATGTTAGTAAAATGGGATGGTTTTCTTGAATGGGTTGGTTAAATTGAGAGATCTTGAAACATTAAAATTAAATGAGTTAAATTAATTCTTTTAAGGGATGAAATGACCATTCCCATGCATTGGGTTTCATTATAAATGTATTGTAACTTTGGATTTTTTATTTACTTTAAATAGTGTATGATGGTTTGCCTTACATTATATAAAATGTGAATTCCTATATTATATCTATTATTATGGGTTGATATACATGTGGGAGTGAGGCATTACTAATCGATTCCATAATTTACATGTGTGGGGGAGGCATTACTAACTCATTCCATTATTTATATGTGGGCGGGAGGCATTACTAACTCATTCCATTATTTACATGTGGGTGAGAGGCATTAATACCCCATTACATTATTTATATATGGGAGGGAGGAATTATTACCCTGTTCCATTATTTCAAAAGAGGGGGGGGGGTGATTCTTACCCTATGACACTATATTTTTATGGGTGGGAGGAATTATAACCCCTCACAAACTATATATATATAGTAACATATTTATACATTCCATTATTGAGTTAATGCGGGTAGATTTTCTAGGTGTCCTTTCGAAACCTGAGCGGGAGGGTAACTATTTATTATATTTTTATTTAATTTCCTTATATTAGATGCACACCATTTACTTAGAAGCACCACTCAGATTACATGTAGACACTATTGGTGGTGGCCTACTGATATTTATCTCACACCCTATTTAGGCTGCCTTTGCCACCCGAGTAGACTGTTTGCCCATAGTTATGGATAATGGCCAGAACTACTCATCTGGATGTTGACTCTATTTTTTATATAGAGCTTGGGGGGAGAGGACCGGTCTTAGTCTCGAGGTTCTATGGAGTAGATTTTTTATTTTTCTTACTTTTGTCCATTGTATATGTAATCATTCTTCCTTCATTCATGTTCCCATTTTATACTAGCATTCCATTCATGCATATCTGTATCAAACACAACCTATGTTTCTTTTTTTATATTATAATTCTTTCACTGTTTACTTTATCTATCTATTTGTTTATGCTTCTGTTATTGTATGTTATTGTTATATCTATTATGTTACACTGAAATGGGGGTATATTCTCCTTACTAATTTACCATTACACCCTCGCTACTAGTCAACAGCCTCAGGCTTATGGGGATACATTCTAGGGGTCATGTGGATAATCAAGCTTGGGGAATGAGTTAAGTGGCAGCTGGGTTCATGACATCACATATTAAATAATTAATTAAATATAAAAAGCGTTTTATCATTTGTGTTGTCATAAAACACTCAATGCGCATAAAATTTAAACACTTCCTATGGTAAAAAACTCAATTAGTACCTAATGGTTCACTCATATTTTTCATATGATGAACCATTTCAGATATATGAAATAATTTTCAAAAAATAATATAGTAGAAATTATTAAATAATTTAGTCTAATGATAGAGCCATCCAAAAATCCAATTCTTACAAATATTATACCCCTCCTAGGGTAAAAACTTTGTCCTTAACCTAATAGAGGTGTCATATTTCTCATAAGACACACTGTGTTATAGTTATTCAATTATTTTTAATAAATTTCATGCATGTAATATAATATAATATTTTTTTATTTAATATTTGTGAAGGATTTATGGGCCTTGGAATCTTGCACCAAATTTGTGTCTAACTCTGAAAATATTGGATTGAATATTCCAAAGTGTTAACTATTCTTTTACCCTTACACAATTCCTTTAACACATTTTATTAACTTATTTCACCAGTAAATCATTTTTTGGACATAATACACTTATAATTTATCAACCAGAGGGTTTTTATTATCTTTGTAAAATTAAGGATATTAAAATTCTCCCCCTATATCAACTTATCATCCTTGAGAAGTATCTCTAGTAGTCTTTCTTGAACAACTTATCTCACTAATATTGAACATCATAATCACTCTCCCACATCTGTTCCTGGATCTTCCCACACTTCTAACAAATAAAAACTAGTGGAATTTTCTTCCCTTGTAATTACTTCTTTATTAGATTGAGGATCTACACCAGATGATTCTCATGAGATGAGTCAATATCTAGCTCAACATCCTCACAATATATAACATTCAAAAGGTCAGGTATGTACCTATAATGCTTCAATACATAGTACAAATTGTAAATACCACGATAGAGATAAAACATGCTTAGTTGATACACCAAAACCCTTATCTTCTCATGATCTCAAATGGTCTTACAAAATGAAGTGATAGATTGTCCTTCTTCCATAGACATATGTTCCCCAATTGAGGAGTCACTCACAATAAAACCTAATCACCTACAACAAAGCTCTAGGATCTTCTCCTATTGTTGGAATAATATATTTGTCTACTATGAGTAGTGATCAGCCTATTCACAATCATATTCACTATCTTAGAGGCCACCTGAACCAACCAAATCCCAAAACTAATGCCTCACCTACCTCATACCAGCAAACAATAATTGATATGGTCTCCCATAAAGAGCCTCCTACGGTGTCATCTTGGTCGAAGCCTCATAAATATTATTGTATGAAACTAAATCAAGGATAGGTGATCATCCCATGATCTGCCAAGGTCTAGAACACAAGAAAAAAATCATATCCTTAAATATGTGTATAGGACACTCATACATTATTTCGGTCTGAAGATGGTATGTCGTGCTCAATCTTAGCTGAGTACCTAGGGATTTTGTAAGTCCTACCAAAAGAACGATGTAAAATGCGCATGTATATCTAATACAGTGATAAAAGTTAATCCATGTAAGTGCATGATCTCTTGGACATATATCTTCCCTAGCAATTCCACCAAGTGAGTCTCTCTAATCAGTAAGATGTGATCCGACTTCATTAACAAATAAAAAATCACCCAAACTACATCACGACTCCTCAAGGTCCTAGGTAAACTCATTGAAAAGTCCATCGTGATGTATTTCCACTTCCACATAGGTATCAAGAGTGATTATAACCACCGACCAAGATGCTGGTTCTTAGACCTCACCCTATGATAGGAAAGGGATTGAGAGGCAAAACTTTCAATGTCTCTCTTTATCCCTATCCACCATAACTATTGCCAGAAGTCATGATACATCTTGGTCAGACTAGGTTGTACTACCCATCTAGAGGTATGGTGATCCCTTATCATCTATTCTCTGACGGAAGAAAGGAATAATAATCTACCATGTACCAAGATCACATTATCTTCATCCATCATCCATTCGGGAATTAAGTCATCACCATCTAGTTGTTCCCTCATTACATCATATTCTCAGTCTTACACTTATTCAACATTTTCCAAGTCCAAAATTGAGGATATGACTATTAAGTGGAAAAAGTCATAGATACATGGTCTTTTAAGGTATCCATCCTCCAATCAACCGATAAATTTATCAAATTCTTCTCCTCCCCTAAGGACCACTTTATAAGTTCATTCTTATCCTGAGTCTTATGATAATGGGATTCTTCTTAGACAGTTCCATTCCTAGGTGAACATGCAATCTCAAAGTTCAATATATGAAGATACTCAAATGTGCATCACTACCTCAGATTTAGGTCCCTCTATGTGAATATATAGAAAATGCTCTTGTGGTCCATGTAAAAAACAAATATCTCCTCGATGAAATAAGTTCTCCAACACTTAAGGGTGTCAACCACCACAGTCGACTCTAATTCATGTGTAGGGTAGTTATTCTCATGGATTCATAGATGAAAAGACCCATAGGAAACTACATGCTCTCTTTGCTTCAAAACCACTCCCATACCAACTCCTGATGCATTATAGTACACTTCCTATCAAATCTCAAGCTTAGGGAGTGTCAATACAGGATACATCATCAACATTATTTTAGCTCAAGGAATGTCTCTTCAAACTGATCTAACCACTGGAACTTTACTCCCGTATTTTTCAATTTTCTCATGGGTGCTGATAGTTGGAGAAGTAGTAGATAAACCTTTGGTAAAATCCTACTAATCCTAGAAAGATCATAACATCAAACATGTTTTGGGGTTGTGTCCAGGACATGACTGCCTTGAACTTCATCAGGTTTATTGATATACCTATCTTTGTCACAAAATCTCATAGGAACTTCACCTCTTTAATCCAAAAGTCTCATTTCGACAACTTCTCAGAAATCATGTGTGCTAAAAGAATACTCATGACTATCTCGAGGTGCCTATCATGTTTCCATGGTGTTATTGAATAGATGAGGTTATCATCAATAAACACTATGACAGAAAATAAAAGTATAGATGAAAGATATTGTTCATAAGGTTCACCCCCATCTGCCTTTTTGGAGAACAGAACAGGTTCACCCCATGGTGAAGTACTAGGTCTGATAAAACCCTTTCTCTCTAAGTCATAATGTTTTACCTTGCATTAATTCATCTCTATTGGAACCATACAATATGGGTATTGAAAAGGATGTTCTTCCAACTTAAGATAAATATCAGCTTAACATGTCAGCAATTTAGAAAATCTACTAGGTAAAAAATTCCTAAAATTATCACAACCCATTATTCAACATCTTGGGAGCCTCTGATTCTCAGGAATGATGAAAAATACAAGATTTGAATATCATGGAATATTAGAACCCAGTTATGAACTCCTGTTCCTAAGATAGACTCTAAGTGGATTACTTATGGTTGAAGCAGCCCAACTACCTATACCAAGAGCAAGTGTGGGAGAAAGATGAACTGAATTCTATTACACTTGAAGTGGTAATAATGAAAACTAATTACTTATGGAATTATTTTCACCTTTTTACCAAGTAGTTCCACAGGATTACATCAAGGATATGTCTTCTGTAACATGAAGGAACACACTTAAGAAAATAAAAAGAGTCTTTAGGAAAAACTCTAACCAATTTAGGGAATCACACCGTGATTCTCTAAACCAGTCAATGGGATCAAACAAAGTTTTCCTAAAAGTCTACCATCATTCCAAGGTATAAGCCTCATATCACTAACCATTGTTTTCATATATTCATGTTAGTAAAAATCTTCATATATTTAAAAACACAACAACATGATCTTTTCAACTAATTATTTCTAATAAAGATATATCACACAAAACATGAAACAAAAATATATCACAGAAAAAAACTATCCTAAGAAGATATCACAAATCATGGCATTTATTTAATGAAATACTATGCAGAACAACAATAGGTATATATATGGAATGTGAACCAACATTCATATTCATGATGGATGAACATATGTGTAAACTCATAAATCACATACAACATCATGTGTGTCACCCAAGGTGAGTTTAATCAATTGTAAAAATAAAATATTAACTCTCATGCATGGCAATTTAGAGGTCCACTATGTAGTGCTATCCAAACACTAACATAGTTTCCCTGCCCTAGTCCCATTTCCAATCTCTTATCTAACATGTCCCAAACTAAGATAAGAGAAGAAATAATTTAGGGAGTCATGATGCACTAATACCATTTTGTAACATCCCAAACTGAACCACCTGGTCTGAGTCAGAATGCCACATGACCTTAGGTGCATATACCCATATGAAAGAGGATTCTAACTAGTAGCAAGGTTCTGAGGCAATAAGTTGGGAGAATATACCATCAATATCATGTCATAGGATCAATAATCAATAATTGACAATATAATAAATAATTTGAGTAACATGTGCAAAAGCAATGATAACATACATGTAATAAAAATAAAATAGCTCCCTTAAGTGGAAAGTATATTCAAAGTAAATAAATAAAATAAAATAAATAAATAAACATCATATCTTCTAGAGTCTATCCTAGTCTCATACTATCTCTATGATCCTCTTCTAAGTTATCCACCACCGGGTCCTTTTCCTTTGTAAGATCCTTCATGCAATCTATAAGAACATCGAAATGCCCCTGTAGGGTGTGAGTAAAAGATTCAATAGGAAACCACCATTAAATCCTTAACCTGATGTGATCATGTAAAATAGTGTATTGCATAATAAAACAAATGAGTATAAATTACAATATCATGAAATCTAAAATTGAGTGGTTGTGCGCTCACCAAGCCACCACTAACCCCTGATTTAGTTTCTTCGACTCCATGTAAAAAATATATAGTATGATGATAAGTATCAAAAACCAACCACAAGGCTATTGATGATTCACTTAGAATCCAAAAGGCATTGAGTGAAAAAAACCTACCCATAATCCATAAAGAACTAGGTAATACACATAATCCACAAAGGCATCGAGTAACTGTAACCAACCTGGAATCCATAAGGCATTGGGTAACACTCAAAATCCACAGGGCCTCAAGTGTCAGTCATATAATTATAATCCACAAGGAATAAAGTATATTTAGGGTTATAACATGTTTCATCCTGGTATTCGTCTCACATCATTCTCTAACCCAAAAAAGAGTAATCATACCACGACAACCAACTATCAAGTATACAAATACAAATTCTCCAAAGGATAACATGACAAGTTATAACATTATAAAAACCACAAAACAAATCATAAGGAATATATCATAATCATTTAAATCAACATTTGAATCAAACATCATCATGGAATCAAGATATCACATCAATATTATGGAAACAAAACATACTATACTATGGTCTACACCCACACCCACATGTGTTCCCATGTAAGAACCCAATTTTTCACTCAGGTATAGATCCAATAATGTTATGTATAAAAAACTTAATTTGGACCTAATAAGGATTCCTATAATGTTATAAAATGTACCAGGGGTTCCCGGGGCATGTTTGGAGCTTATAAACCATCTTTTTGGAAAAAATGGACAGGTCACACGGTTAGAGCACGGTTGGCGCACGGTTTGGATAATGTGAAGATTGAAATTTATAGATAGAACCAATTCACATGGTTTATGCATAGTGATGTGGCCTAACCATGCAATGAGCCCCTCTACCCAAGAAACCTCACATAGTTTTTCAAATTGTGTGAAAAAACCATGCACTTGCTATTTTTCTAGGTAAATTTAAAAAATTTCCCACAATGACGTATTAAGACACCTCCATCTTCCTTAATCTGATCTTATGAAGGAGCAACCTATTTCTCTCTAAATTAGGGACTTTTTATATATCTAAATATGGAATGAAGAGATCTATTTCATCTGTAAACCAATCAAGCTTCTGTTTATCACGTTGGATGCAAAACTGTAAGTACTCGAGTCCTCTAGAGCTATTTTCTTTCTCTTTTCCTCTCGACTGATATATTGGGGTATGAAAATTTTTCTATTTTTCTAAGATATACTCTGCTCTGAGAAAAATCATGGGCCAATAATAGATTATAGGTATCATACAACCCTATGTTGGGAGGTTTACAACTCATCCCTAAAGTTCATGGATTTTGGAATTGCTATGTGGGGCCCACCGATTTCATAAGATTCATTTTATGGAATTAATATTCCTTGCTTATACTTGCTAGAACTATATGGTTATTCTATTTCAAAACATGTGATTAATTATTGGTATGACCACAAATCTATCCTTTCCATGTTGAAGGTTATGCCATATTTTTGTTTAGTGCATTGATGTTTTGGCACCACTGTTTGGGTGTGCCTTGGATTGACCTTTATAAGGGTAAGAGTTTCTATATAAATTGGCTTGATTTATATTTTGAATTTCATAATGTCAAGTACCATGTATGTGTACCACTTGACCAACCTAAGGTAAGTGCTTCAAATTGATAATTAAATTTGAATGATTAATTGGTTTCATATCTACAACACCCCTTACCACATCAATGGAAGGTAGCAGAATGAACCTTAAATTAAGGAATATTCATTAAATGGATTTAATGAATGGTTTCATGCTATTTGGCCTTGTGACACTAATTAAAGGCAAGTCTTGAACCAAATGAATTGATAAAAAGGTTGCATGATACTTGAACTTATCACACTAATGAAATGAAATGCTTGAACCGAATGAAATATTAAATGAATTAATAAAAAAATAGGAATGGCCTAACTTGAGATCACCTTGAATTCTAATAAAAGAATGCCATGATCACTCATTAACCCCATTCTGATTCAAGGATTTGGCTTTCTTAGGTCGAAACCCACCAAGATCCCAATCCTTGTATATTCTTGGATTCCTGGTATGATACCGTAGGATTCCTCATGCAGTACTATATGATTCCATTGATACACTCATTGTATCCATTAAATATCATTACATGATGCCTTTGATACACTCCTTGGATCCAATATTAACAAGTAGGTTCCATGGTTAAATCCCTTCGGGCTCAGTCATTTCTTAGCCCCATTTTACATTGGTTGATCACCTTGGACTCGGTAGGTGCCTCATTGTGGAATTACTTGGACTATGATCCTTGTATTACACACTTACCCCATTCCAGGTTATATTTATTACTAAGTTGGTGACCCTTGAGGTCTACGTCACCTTATTTGTTACCTTGGGACTTCACTATTAAATGTCATTGATCATGGTTGCCTTGTTACATCCTGGAACCTTTAATATTTAAACTATCACTAGGTGATGTCATTGTCAGTTATGCCACACATGAACTATTATCATGAATTGGTAATTACTTAATTAAATTAATTTGTTGCATGTTTAGACACCAGCTGAGGTTTGTAGTAGGTACATGGGTATTTTTTTACATTGTATTAATTTCCTTATATATGCATTCTTCGACAGTGTTACATTTCCATCACACATTCTAGATGTTATAGACACTATTGATGGTGGCCCACTGAGATTTTTCTCACACCCTCCCTATGTTCCATTTGGTACTCGGGGGAGATTACATGGTTTCAGGTGTTGAAAAAGGGAAGCATACGAATTCAAACACTTGATTACTTGCTGTTTAGTATGGAGTATGATAGCAGAGGACCAAGTTGGAGCATGGGATGATTGGGATAGTATTGTATTTCATTTATTATATTTAGAAAAATTTTATGCCAAATATCTTGTATATATGTTTTAAAATTTTCAAGTACATGACATATCATCATATGTTTAATTTTATTCCAGTTGTTTCAGTCATTATTAATGTTGTCTCTATTTTTTGTTGTTCTTTTTTACTTATATTTATTCTACTATTTACCTATGTTTACATCCATCTCTTTCACTAAACTTTGGTAATGAGGACATAGTATCCAAAAAAACACACCCTAGGCCCTTGCTACTAGTCGGAAACCTCTGGCATTCTAGGAGATGCGCTTGAGGTCATGCGGCGCACCGGGATCGGGGCACCCATTTAAGTGGAATCTGGGTCTGAGATGTCACCAAATGGTATCAAAAGAGTTTTTTATTTCTTTCTTTATTATTTTGATATAATAGATTGGATATTAGGAATGCTTGGGACTTGGTCATAAGCTATTCTTGGGTGTCATGATCCCATGTTCAGGGTAAAAACAAATTTTCCTAAATTATACTTGTTGTTCTATTTTTTCCTATTACAGTTGATATTATTTCACCATTGGGTGACTCACATGCTATGTGGTGTTGTTGATTATTACTTTGTTTGAGTATTTTCTTTCATATTTCGCCCAATGATATGAAGGTAATGATTATTGTTATATGCATCATTATAGGCACCTATAATTCACATGTCATTCATATTTTCATTCCATATAGCTACATTTCACTTCTTTTCATTGCTTGATATGAATGTGATTGATGAGTGATGCTGTGATAGTTAGATTTTTATTTTATTAATCTTGGCTATGATTGAGTGATTTCCAATCTCAATTCTTGAGGTGTATGGGCCCTCATGGATTGGAATGAGTAATTTACCTAGTCATGCTATTGTGCTATAAATAAATCAATGTCATTTCTGGTGATAGGTGTATGGGACCTCATGGGTTGGAATGAGTAATTTACGAAGTCAATCCATTGTGCTACAAATAAACCACTGTCATTTCTGGTGATAGGTGTATGGGAACTGATTCATCATAAATGACCATCCATTATTAAGTGAATTCTGAAATCTGAAATGAAATGGTTTAACATCCTTATCCCACCATGTCATGTTTATGAAAGGTAAATGAGTGGACTTGGAAATTAAATGAAAAACGAAATGAAAATTATACTTGAGCACTTACCAATATCTTGCTATATAATAGGGTAGTTGGGGTAGTATTCCTTGGGTAGTTAGCTTTCTTATGTTTAGATTCTGCTAGTGGTGCTATCTTTTTGGTTCTAAGTTTGTTATGAGGTGTGTTCTTAGAATTTGTAGACCAATTCCACTATGAAATCCTCATATCGTACGCCATGAATGTGGTGACGACAATACTATAGACATGGTGGGACCTAAGATACCATTATTTTCTCTAGGAGTGCAACTTGAGGCACTTAATACTGTACCTAATTCGAGCACCGATGTACAAGTTCGTGATAGTTTCCTACGTCTGATGTAGTCCATGCATGATGCTCCACAGCTTGCACCTATAATGGTTGATCTGAATCGTGAGTTCTAGTAGCAACGTCCTCCTACCCTTTTAGGGGATGGAGGTCTGTATGTTTCGGAGCCCTGGATTAAAGCCACCCTATATATCCTTGATCATTTAGAGATGCCTCTAGGGAGAAGGGTGAATCTTTCCAGATAAACTTCAGGTTTCAGACAAGCATTTTTGGGATGTGATTACCCAGGCTGGTCATCATTGGGGCATGTTATGGGTTGATTTACAGTCTACTTTCTATTATTAGTTCTTTCCTCAGATGCATAGATTTGACCGATCCAGATAGTTCATGCATTTTGAACAGGGTTTTATTTCAGTTATGGATTATTCAATGCGTTTCACTAAGTTGAAGTGCTTTTCACCTGTTCTATCTAGTGATGAGATTTCACGTGCTATATATTTTAAGGATGGTCTCTAGTACTCTATTTGTACACAGTTCAATCTCTTTCATTTGCCTAATTTTTTTCAATTAGTCATTCATGATCTAATCACTAAGTGTAACCTGAGAGATGAAAATATTATCGGGTTTAAAGGATCAATGCAGCGTAAGGCCAATAGTTCTTCTGGTTGCAGGAAGCATTCCCTTGAGGTTTCTCATCAGGGAAGTGACAACCAGAGTGTCTATTTTGATAGCTCTAAAGTGTTCCATCAGTTTGGATGATGAGGTAATTAGAAGCCTCAATGTGATAGAAACCCAATGGAGTGTTGGGATTGTGGCCGTATGTGGAATCTTCAACATTTCTATAGGAAATTTCCACCAACCTCGAGTGGAAAATTATCTACACCATCTCCTCCTTCAAGAGTAGGTTCTTTTATGTTGCATCAAGTGGGGAATTGGAAATGAATCAGTAGGTCTGGATTAGAAGGAGGTCATGGCCATGGTAGCCAGACCCCTGATCACCAACAATGCTAATAGAGAAGTTATGATCACGGTAGTCCATCTGTTTAATAGGGTCGTGGACCAAGTTAGTTGCATGCACTACAACTAATACCCAAGGATCAGGCTGTAGGATCATCTACAGTACGAGGTACTATTCTAGTAGCCACTATTATAGTATCTGTTGTTTTGACATAGGTGCTTCAAACTCTTTTTTCTCTATATCTATCAGGGAGAGTCTCAGACTAGAGATACAATATCACTATGTTATAATGACCTATGATACACCATTAGGGGTAAAAACAGAGGGCATACACCACTTTAAGGATTTTCCCATTGAGGTAGGAAGTAACCCTTTTTTATGGATCCTCGTAATTCTCTAGACTATGGGCTTAGATGTCATTCTATGGATGGATTGATTGGTTCAATTTCTTGATTTTGTAGACTAATATCACCGTACGGTATCTTTTATATCATAATTGGGTAGCCGTTATCTACATAAGGGTGAGTGGGATGTCCAGGCTAGTAGAGATAGAACATATCATATTGGGAAAGGTGGAGTGACTGCCTAGATTGAAAATCTCTTCATGGAGGATCATGGTTTACATAAATATGATTTCCCTCAAATATTGGATCATTTCAAGGATTTATTTCCTAATAATTGTTATGTATTACCTTTTAATAGAGAGGTAGATTTTATAATAAAGATGGTTCTGGGATCATCTCAAGTGTCCATTCCTCCATATAGGATGGAACCTACAGATCATTAGAAGATCAAGTGGTAGTTAGAGGATATTGACGCCAAAGGCATTATAGGGCTTAGTACATTATATTGATGTTCACTAGTGCCTTTTTCTAAGAAAACAGATGGTACCATACATTTATGCATAGATTATATGAGTTTGAATGATTTTACAGTCAAGAACCGACATCCACATCCTCAAATAGATGATCTCTTTGGATAGATCTGATGTGTGAAAGTCTTATCTATGATTGACCTAAGATCGGGTTATCATTAGGCGTGAGTAAGACCATCAGACAAACCTCATAGAACTTTCTATAGTGGGAATGGTCTGTATGAGTACCTTGTTATTCCATTTGATCTTATGAACACGCCTGATATTTTCATGAATCTTATGAATAGGGTTTTCCACCCCTATTTGGAATATTTTTTCATATTATTTTTGGAAGACATCTTAGTGTATTCTCACACTCATAGAGACCATGGAAAACATCTTGAGATCATTCTAAGTACACTGATAAAGCATCATCTTTACACGAAGCTTTATATGTTCCACTTATGAATCAAAAAATTTCACTTCTTGGGACATATAATATCATAATTAGAAGTATATGTTGAACCAGAAAAGGTTAGTGTTGTAGTTTCCCAGGAGTATCCCAAGAATGTGTTGGACCTATGGAGTTTCTTGGTGCTAGATAGATATTACAATAATTTCATACAAAACTTATCACATCTTGATTCACTGGATACTAGTCTAAAAAATAAGGGTTTTGAGTTCATATGATCAGAATCATGTGATAAATATTTTCATGATCTGAAAGGGAGGTTTGTTTCGTTACCTATTCTAGGTCTTCCAATGTTGGGTATAGGTTTTACCGTCTTTTATGATGCATCAAGAATTGTACTAGGAGTAGTATTGATGCAAGAAGATAGAGTAATTACGTATGGATCCAAGAATTTTAAGCCTCATGAGAGAAATTACCCAATGCATGACCTTGAGCTAGCACCAGTTGTCCATGCCTTACGTTGCTAGAGGCATTGTCTACTGGGTGAGCGCTTTTTGGTGTACACTGACCACAAGAGACTCATGCATCTCTTTTATCAGTGTGACTTGAACCTCAAACACTAAATATGGGTCGATTATCTACAATCCTTAGAATTTAAGCTTGCCTATATGCCTGGGAAGAGAAATGTAGTTGCAGATGCGCTGATTTAGAAAACTCAAGCATAAGCAGTATGTGAAGTTAATGATGATTGGAAGTTAATGGCCCTATTTTCTGAGATACATCTAGAGTTTCATGACAATCATGAGAAGTATTATCTCTCATCCTTGAGAGTTACCTCTTTCCTCCTTGAGAAGGTGAAAAGTAGATAGTTTTCATATCTAGATGTCTTGGTACTCCGTGAGAGTATATCAGGAGATAACCTACCTTCAAATTGGTCTGTGGATAGAGATGATATCCTATATCTTTGTGGACATATCTGGGTTCCTTCAGATGTGAGGGAGGAGTTGAAGAAAGAGTCCCATGCCTCTCAGTGGGTAGTTCATCCCGGCATCATGAAGATGTATCGAGATATGCCATTCCAGTGTTGGTGGTCTGGGATGAAATTTCAGATATCATGCTTTATTAATAGGTGTTCCACCTGTTAGCAAGTGAAGGCGGAGCACCAGAGACCTACATGCTTTCTACAGCTACTTCTAGCCCTATAATGGAAATGGGAATATATTTATATGGATTTCATAGTCGGATTACCTTGGTCATCTAGGGAATGTGATGTTGTCTTGGTAGTCATTGACAGACTAAAAAAATCATCCAACTTCATTCATACTCATGAGACTTTATCAGTTGATGAGCTGGGAATACTATATTTCTGTGAGATCATACGACTACACTGGGTTCAACATACTATCATTTCAGATAGGGATTCTCATATTACATCACGGTTCGGGATGTGATTACAGAAGTCTAGGGGGGAAGAGGTGCTCATAAGCACATCTTTTCACCCTCAGACCGATGGAAAATTAGAATGGATAATAAAAGTTCTAGAGGATATGATCTGAGCATGTGTCCATGATTTCAGTGGTTCTTGGGATAAGCATATCCCTTTCATTGAGTTCACCTATTACAACAGCTTTCAGGAGACAATTTAGATGGCTCCTTTTGAGGCCTTATACATTTTTCCATGTTGTTCACCCATGTGCTAGATAGAGGTAGGTCAGGCATCCCTACTAGTTCCTCATCTCATTTAGGAGAATTTAGAGATAATCCAGCTAATCAGAAATCATATTACTACTGGTCAGTCTTGACAGAAATCTTATGTCGATCGCCTTCAATGACCTCTAGAGTTCGAGGTTGGGGATCATGTTTTTTTCGGGTATAATATAAGCTTGGTCATAGATAGATATGAAAGTAGGGAACGTTTTTTCCTCATTATGTAGGTCTATTTGATAGTCTAGAGAGTGTTGGGAGGGTATCCTATCTATTTCTACTACATCATAGGTATCATTCCATGCCTGGAATCTTTCATGATTCATAGATTCTCCTGTATCATGCTGATCTATCTCATACTTTTGATCCCAAGAAAGTGGAGTTAGATAATGATTCTATCTTTGAGGAGTATCCATTATGCATCATTCACTAGAGCATGAAGGCTCTCCAAGGATTTTATGCCCCTCTAGTATGGGTGATATGGTATCACAACCAAGTATAGGATGAGACTTGGCAGATGGCAGCTGACGTACATGCCCAATGGTCAGAGTAGTTCTCAAAAAATGTTTCTCCAAACCTGGAAGGTGAACTTAGGGATGAGTTCTTTTAATGGGGGAAGATTATAAGAATCTATTTTTTTCACTCAAGTATGGATCCTTTAAAGTTAAGTATAATTTTTTTACTTTGGACTTAATAAGGATGCTTATCTTGTTAGAAAAGGTCCCAGGGGTGTCTGAGGTATGTTTGGATCCTGAAACCCATCTTTTGGGGAAACCAGGATAGGTTTCATGGTTAGACCATGGTTGGAAAATAGTTTGCCTAACCATGAATATTGAAATTTCCTGACAGAACCACTTCACATAGTTTTCTCACATTCGTGCAGCCTAACCATGCAATGTGACCCTTTACCCAGAAAACCTCACATGGTTTGTGCATGGTTTTTCAAACCATGTGGACAAACTATGCACAAGCTATTTTTATAGGTAAATTTAAAAAATTACCCTTAATGATATATTAATCCAAATCATTATTCCCTAATCCATTCTTATGTAGGATTAACCTATTTCTCTCTCAATTTGGGGCATTCTGGAGATCTAACCTTGGAATCAAGATATCTCCTTCATCTGAAAACCAATCGAGATTCCATTTATCACGTTGGATGTGAAATGATATGTACTTGATTCCCCTGGAGTCCTTATCTTTATATATTTTTCTCAACTGAGATATCATGGTATGAGTGTTTTTCACTTTTTTTAGATCAACTATGATCCAAGACAAATCAAGGGCCAATACCAGAGGAGAAGGATCTTAAAACCCTAAAGTGGGTGGTATATAACTCATACCTAATGTTTGTTGATATTCGAATTTCCATGTGTTTCCCACCTATTTCATCGATTTCGATTTATGGAATTAATATTCAATTTTAAAAATTTTAGAACCATATTGTTATGCTCTTTCAAAAGCTGTGATCAATTATTGGTGGTTATGTCCAAAAATCCATGTATGTATACCACTTAACCCATGTATGTGTAACACTTGACCCATCTAAAGTAAGTGCTTAAAATTTATAATTATATGCGAATTATTAATTAGTTTCATATCTGTAGCACCCCTTACCACATTAATGGAAGGTAGAAGAATGAACCTTAAATTATGGAATATTCCTTAAGTGGATTTAATGAATGGTTTTATGTTATTTGTCCTCGTCACACTAATGAAAGGAATGTCTTGAACCAAATGACTTGAAAAAAAGGTTGCATTCTACTTGACATTATCACAGTAATGAAAGGAAAGTCTTGAAATGAATGAAATATTACATGACTTGATAATCAAATAGTAATGGTCTGACTCGATATCATCTTGGATTTTGATCGAAGAATTCCATGATCACTCAGGAAACCCATACCGATTCAAGGATTCAACCTACTTAGGTTTGGACCCACCACATATCGATCCTTCTATATTTTTGGATTCCTAGTATGATATCATAGAATCCCTCATGTAGTACTATATGATTCCAAGGATACACTCCTTGGAACCATTCAATATCATTACATGATGCCTTTCATACACTCCTTGGATCTATCATTGACAAGTAGGTGCCACAGTTAAAGCCCATCGAGCCTAGTTATGGCTTAGCCCCATTTTACCTTGGTTGATCACCCTGGACTTAGTAGGCGCATCATTGTAGAATTCCTTCGACTATGCTCTTTATATTACACTCTAACCCCATGCCATGCTATAGTTATTACTGAGTTAGTGACCCTTGAGTTCTACGTCACCTTGGTTGTTACCTTGGGACTTCACTATTAAATGTCATTGATCATAGTTGCATTGTTACATCTTAGAACCTTCACTATTTATACTATCAAGTGGTGATTTTAGTGTTGGAAATGCCTCACATGACATATCAACATGAATTGGTAATTACTTAATTAAATGATCTGGTTACATGTTCTAACACCAGCCGAGGGATGAAGTAGGTACTTGGGTATTTAGTTACATTATACTTATTTACCTATATTTCCATGCTTGAACACTGTTACATTTCCATTACATGGGATAGATCTTATAAAAGCTATTGGTGGTCGCCCAATAAGATTTATCTGACACCATCTCCATGTGTTTTTTGGTATTTGGGGTACATTACATGGTTGCAGGTGTTGAAAAAGGGAAGCATACAACTTCAAACACTTGATTTCTTGAAGTTTAGTATAAAGCATGATTGTAGAGGAATGATTTGGAACTCTGGATTCCTGGGATAGTCTTTGATTTAATTTAAACTTTTGTGGAACATGTTATTCCTATTGTCTTATATGCATGTTTTTCAGTTTTCTAGCATATGGCATTTCATCATCCAATGTTATTCCAATTTTTTTAGTCATTATTATTATTGTCTTTATTTTCTGTTGTTCCATTTGTTTACTTATAATGATTATAATATTTACCTATGTTTACATCCATATTCTGCACTACACTTTGGTAATGAGGGTATAGTCTCCCCATGGACACACTCTAGGCCCTCTCTGCTAGTCATCAACCTCATTCATGTGGGAGATTGCTTGAGGCCATGTGGCCGACTGGGCTTAGGGCACCTATTTAAGTGGAATCTGGGTCCAGGACATCACATCACAAGTTAATCATAATAGAATGTAAGTCAACACATAAATTAAATATATAAACATGTGTAAATAAGAGTCTAAAAATATTAAGAACTTTCTACCTCATAAATTTAAAAACCCACTTTGTCATTTTATTATCATAAAAATTGATAGATCAATGTCTCGAGTTGTTGAAAAGTTGATTCTTGTTGTATGTCAATGGTTTTCTAGAACTAAAAAACTATTATATTTAATAAATAAATAAAATATCACATGTGATGATACTTTATCTGTCCTAGAAAATTCCTAAATTATCATATTATAATTATATTTTGATAAATTACTATTTTATAATTATAGTATGATAATTTCCCTTAGAATAATCATTATAATTATATTTTAATAATTTCACATAAATTATCCCTTTATAATTTTATTTTGATAATTTTTTTGAATTATCCTTTTATAATAATCAATTGATAATTTCTCATTAATTATCATTTTATAATTATATTTTGATAACTTCTCTTAAATTATCCTTTGATAAATACATGTTATTATCTTTTGATAATTTTAATTCAATAAATTATCATGTGATAATATTATATAATTTTTATTATATAAGAGGTAAAAATATCTTATGATAATTTATTTATAAAAATTATCCTTTGATAATTTTACTCAACTATCATTTAATAATTCTACATAATTATTTTAGATAATGTAGGTAATTTTATGTTGATAATTTAGTTAATTTTCCATTGATAATTCAAAAAAATCTACATTTTTTAATTTTAATAAAACCCCTTCATAATTCCTTCCAATTAACCTTTCATATATTCACAAAATTACCCATAGATAATTTATTTAGTAATTATTTTTTATAATATGAAATATTTAACATTTGATAATTTTAATGAATTATCCCTAAGAATTCAAAGTTATTATCAATATATATAAATATATACATATCATTTGATATTTTTTTTAAAAAAATTATATTTTTATAATCCAAAAAAATTTATCGTTTGATAAATTTTAGGATTATAATTTTATTTCAAGATCAAACTTCTTATTTTGGTTTTTAATATTTTTTTTGAAAAATTAATAAAGAATAAAAAATAAAAAAAACTAAGTACTAAAAAAAAAAATAAGAAGAATAAGAACTTCAATTTGTGGCACAACATTGGAGGAGGGATTACATGACATGTTGATTTAGGTACAATAAGATTCGTTAGTCTTGAAATGTTCTAGGGGATATGAGACTAGCTGGACCAATGAAATCGACCATATGTAGAAACCACCACGTGGTTTGTCTATTTTAAGCCCATATATGTAGGCTTTCCAAAACAAATGATTTAATCCACCATATTATTTAATATTTAGGTGGAGTCATTATTTTTTATGAGTTAATGTGTAGTTGTTTCTAAAACAAGTAAAAACAACAATTTTTAGGGCCCCAATTTTTTTTCAGTAAAAAACGAGGGATTGTAGAATGGATGGAATTAGGTAGAGGATGAGTGAATAGTATTATCAAATTTTAAATTAAATTAATAATTTAATTTTTTAACCTAAAAAATTAAAAGATACCAAAATTCCATTGCGCATAAAAGTTATACCCCGATTAGGGTAAAACTCCATATTCCAGATTTAACGGGGGTCTTAGATTTCGTATACGACGCTACATTTTATAAAAATTAATTTTTTATTAATTAAAAAAAATTAAATAATTAATTAAATATAAAAATGGTTTTACCATGTGAGATGTTGTAAAACAATCAATGAACATATGATTTATACCCTACCTAGCATAAAAAGCTCATTCCAGACCAAAAGCTGTTCTCCAATTTTTCATACAATTGACCATTTGAGAGATATTAAATTATTATCAAAAAATAATATAATAAAAATTATTAAATTATTTATTCAGATGAGAAAGTCATCCAAACGCCTGAAGATTGAAAATATTATACCCCTCCTAGGGTAAACACCGCATCTTTTACCAAATGGAGATCTAATATTTCTCATACAATGCATCGTTATAGAGTTAGTTAATTATTTTTAATAGATTGTGTTCAAGCAATTGATTATTTTTAATATTTTTATTTCATCTTCAATAAGGCTTAATAGGCCTCAGAATCTTTCACCAACTTAGTGTCTGACTCTTAAAATATTTCATTTAATATTCTAAAGTGTTAAATTGGATTTTAACCTTACATAAATCCTTTAACACATTTTATTAAGTTATTTCATTGATAAATCATTTTTTTCACATAATACACTTATAATTTATTAATAAGTGGGTCTTTATTATCTTTGTAAAATTTGGGATATTACACGCATGGAGAAATTCATTGTCACTAGGTGGTGATATAAGAAAAAAGGGCTAAAGAGGTGACCACACCTATAGGGTACCAAGATGTGGCTGACAGGTTATGGTTCAAGGAAAAATGGTTAGAAGAAGGAGGACTATACCATGGTAGTTGTAGTTTTTGAGGTAAAATAACTTATAAATTTTCATCTGGATATGGTATAATCCATGTCAGGGTTTTTGTTTTAGTAATATTAATTTTTATAGATGTGTCTTCTTGAATGATCTAATGGCTCATTAACTCGATTTATTAGGTCATTTTAAGTAGCGTAAATTGTATATATATGATAAACATGATTCAATGGATCAAATTGGTGTGGATGAAGTTATAGAATATTTTGAAAGAAGTTTGAGTGTTGGAATTTAAAATTCAAATTAAAACATAAGGATTGATTATATCAAAAGTAGTTTATATATATATAACATATAACATCCCGAACTTGAACTCATGGATTAGGTTCTAAAATCATAAGAATTACCTTTCTGGATTTGATATCAATGAAGGTGACCCATTTTTCTCTATCCAAAACATAGAACATAAAAATGAGATATTTGATCAATTACATACATAAAAAAATTTTAGGTTTAGAGTTTTATATAGTTAGGAAAAACTCTTATATAAATAATACCCATCAATTCATGGGAGTATTTTTCACATTATAACCATCTTTTCATTTTCCATATTAAGTCTTAAATATCTCTGAAAAAATTTATAATCTTAGAAAACATTATATACATAAATAATTTAATTATTATTCTTTATAACCTATGTAATAAGAAATATAATAAGGGTTAGGTCAAATGCTCTATATGGGTAAACATAATCATTAACATTTTAATTCCATCATTGAGGATAGGAAGAGTATAAGGGTATGATGATATAATCAAAGTGAATGTGCATAAAATATGAATATTCACACCCTTAAATACCTAGATCATCAATCATAAAACATGGCATAAATATTTATCAAAAAGAAAATTCATAATAATCAATAATCACAAGACATTTGTTTTCAATATTGAACAATGTAATCATTAAAAACCCATTTAAATAATAAATAAAACTTGTTGGTATCTTGGAAGATTATCTTCATAACCCATTTTAAACCAATGTTGTAAGTAACTAGAGCCCCTTTATATCCATATGAAAAAACATCTCATAACTCTCTTCTTATTTCTTGTGAAGAGAAAGAACATTACCAAATGCATTGGAGCACTATATGGGCGCACCCAATGTATAAGATATATTGAGATCACACAGATCTATCTAAGAACACCAAAATTATATTCTATATTGGGATCACTCGTTAGTTATAATGGGTCTCAACTTGTCATATATATAATGTACAAGAATTAAAACATGAATAAAATACATAGATCTTAAATGTTATCATAAAACTCATAAAACATCTATTATAACTTTCATAAATTGATTGAACTGTGGAAGATAAATGGGTTCCATGAAAATATCATTGAAACATGATTAAACCATGAAAAATAAATGGGTTCCTTGAAAATATATTTGATATAATCATAATTCATCTAGAAAAATATTGAGGATGGTATAATTAAAAAATATCCCTTGTAGATAACATGTAACATCAAGGGTTGTTGATGTTGATGAATGGAAATACCATTAAAATATTATTAAAAACATTATTGAAGAAAATAACCTTTTAAATGCAATTAACATCAAAGGATGTCATATTATATGTAAAATTATTTAGAAATATCACCTGGAATATTTATTGAGGAAAATATACTTTCCATTTTGAAAAAAATTATTTAAAAAAATAAATCTTTATCAAACATTAAAGAAATAATTTTCTTTGAAAATAAATATTAAAAGTTAAAAAATTAATCATTAAAACATTGAGTGGTCATTACAGTAGAAAAATATTTTTATGTTGTAAATGGTAAAAATAAACATCATTTTCAAACATTTTTTAAATGGAGTCAAAGTGACCCACTTGAAAAACCTCAGGAAATTTCCATTTTAAAAACATTTAAAAGAAGGTAAAATATCATAAAAATTATCTTTATAAAATCATTTCTGTTTAGAAAAGAAAACATTTGAAAATATTTTATAAAACATTATTACGCGATGAAATGGAAATAAAAATTGTTAAACACATTCATAATCATTATAGAGGAAATATATGTGGTTTTATAAAATTAGATTATATTATTTCCACTAAAGGAACCTTGAACAAAAACAATATTGAAGTTAAAGATACTGTACCATAAATCATTTTGCACTTAGATAAGTCCTCAATTGAAAGAACCATGAAAGAATAAAATCAACTAATACTTTAAATATCCTTAAAATATGGAGTTTAATGATATAAAATTACAAAGAGAAAGTAGATACACCTTATAAATAAAGTTATGTTTATAACATAACATATTTCCAAAATAATACAATTTGAGACAAGAAACCCTTAAACTTAATATAAAATTGAAGTGGTAATTAATAAATGAATCAATTATGTGTATAAAATTTAAATCCACATAAATGAAAATTAAATAAAAAATAAGATAATTATAATTAATTACAAACATAATAATATAATATCAATTATAATTAAGAATTAATATAATCCAATGAAAGGAAATTGAGTTATGAAATTATTTATCACTTGGTATCTTTTAAGTCAAATCCCCTTAGATAAAATAATTCACATTTAAACTTAAAATACCATTATTTATGAAGGATTCATTATAATACATGTAAAAGTAGAAATATAAACCCCATATAAAATAAATTAGGTGCATAACCCTAAAATATTCCCCAATAAAAGAAATTTGAGACGAAGTCCCTTACCTCAAGTCCAAACTTTCCTTGCATGTCATTTAAATCTTGCATAATAAACTTATATCAATTATTTGATTTCTTAATAAACTTTTAACAGTCTAATAACTTATACATAAATCATTTATTTTATTTATTTTAATTAAATATTTAAATACATAATCAGTTAATTCCAGATAAGTTATTTTGAGGACGTTCAGTTCATTGTTTCAAAAAGGTTTCAGTGTGTTGAATATGGTCTAAGATTTCATTATTTAAACATATATAGAATAATAATAATTGGAAATCTTATTTTTTATACATAAATTATACTTTTAATACCAATCATTAAATATGGTTATGAAAAATGAATTATGTTATAATCATGGAGATGATATACAATACATACGCTTTTGAAAAGTTTCCATTTTTCAATGATCATCATGGAAAGAAGGTAAGTAATATTTTATATTTATATAATAATAATATAATAAATAAATTATTATTTCATTAAATATACTTATATATATCATATATTTTAGTTGGTGATGAAGAAATAATCACATCACTTCATGGATGCAGTAGTCCACACGTACACATGAGCGACATTACAATTTTTCAGTGAGTGGAAATGTAAGAAATAAAATGAAATATTATCTTTTAATAATGATAAATAATTAATGAATATAATAATTATTTAAAATATATTCATCAAATTTTTCCTTTTTACATTCCATGAAAATGATTAGTAAAAAACGAATTACATTGCTTCAAGAGGTGGTAATCTGTTGTACACACGGACATCGTTATCGTATCCCCCACGAAATAGAAAGTTAAAAGGTATATGGGATACCATAATTCAATAAGTATTATTATTTTATAAATATCATATATATACCTTAAAAAAAACATTATATAAATCATTAGGAGGCGATGATGAAAAATGAATTACATTTGTTCACAAGGCGGCAATCCTCAGCAGACATGAATGATGGTTTCGTTTCAAATTTGATGGAATAAGATATATATTTAGGTTACTACATTAAAATAATAATATATAATTATATTTTATATTATTGGGTTATTATATTATCATTATTGAATAATATTTGAAGGATGTGGATGATGAAATAAAATAAAAACATTCGGTTAGGGATGATACCTTTTCTTCGGACAACCTCCTTAGGTTGGCATTAAAAGACATCCCATCATGGATTTATGATTAAAAAATGAATATTAGATATGGGGAGGTAATTAAGGATATTATTTGGGTGGGTATTGGATGATCCAAAAGGTTTTTAAGGAGTTAATAGGAGAGGATAGTGGGTGACCTTTTATAAGTGAGGAGACTTTTACACTTATAATTTTTGAAAAAAAGTGATACCCACATTATTTACTTGAAAAAAGATCCAAAATGAACCATTAATGATAATTATGTTATATAATGTCTAAATATGGATATAAAATATATATTATACAAGTTTTTAGGTCATTTTAAACCTTATCATTTTAGGTTAACCCCCCGTTAAATACTTTTTTACCTTTATCACAGTAAAATATTTTTACATTTTTCACTATTAATTTGGAAAAAAAATTAAGTTGAAATTATTAGTTAATATAAATTATTGTTATTAAAAATATTGAATCCATTTTACCACATTCAATTAAAATGAGTGAAAACGTTTAGTTTAAAATAAAACTCACAAACATGATGAAAAAGAGGTTTTTCGAGAACTGTATTTTTTATGTATTTGATGAATTTATATTAACTCTATGAATCTTAATAATCATTATATAAATTAAAATTAAAATTAATATATATAATCTATAAATTTCATCTAAATAATTAATAGTTAGATGATATTTTAATTAATTAAAATTGAGGAACATAATGCACTTTAAAACAGTTTTTAGGAAAATTACTTGTAATCCTAAAAATAAACTTACATCGAAATACAACATAAATATGATTAATATGTAATTAGTTTAATGAATTAGAAATAAATAATTTTTTTTACTTGAAATAAAATTAAAATCATAATGGTACATTTCAATTACATAATTTATTAATAACAAATGACTGTTTTACAAATATTTGTATTTTCACTATTCAAGGAAAATTCAATATTTTTTTGAAAAATACAAAAATTTAAGCCTAATTTATTTGTGATATTATGATTTCAAAAATTAATTTCATTTTTTAAAATAAAATTTCTAAAATATCAAGAAATTAATTATAATATTCGCTCATAGAAAGTAATAAAAATTAATTTTGAAGAAAAAATATTTTTGATCAATAAAATTACTTTACTAAAACTTTATTTATTATTTATTATGAATTATCAATAAATTAATATTTATTAATGAATTAATATATTTGTTTCAAAAAGTAGTTAATACTATTTATTCATTCAAATTTAATGACTAAGTTATAATGGCCATATTTAAAATAATATTATTTTATGGTTTTTTAATATCAATGTTGCATGTATTGTATGTTATCAAGATTGGATTCATTTTTTTAAAATATAAGGTTTTTTCATATTAATATGAATTAATTGAGTGAGTGAAGAATATAACATTCAATTAATATTCTATAAGAATAAATAGAGAGTATATTGTAGTTCAAAACTAGAATTTAGAAGATATACCCATTAGTGTCAAGAAGAGAAAGAGTTAGACACTACCATTCCAAAGAGAAGATATTTATTTGTGTGCCAAGATAGAAGTCGATCTGAAAAAACACTCAACTTTAATAATTTCTATGGGATGAATCCAATAGAAATAATTCATTTAAAATTTACTCATTTCACTAGAGTAGAAGAATAAGAGAAGAAAGATTTATTTCTATAGACTAAAAATTAATACATAAATAATATGAAGAAGGAAATCATGATTCTAGGAAATAAAGGTAGCACTTTTGTTTTTCTACTATGAAGAATATAGAATGAATTTTTGTGCATGTTTTTTTCATAAAAAATAATTGAATAATTTATTTCATGATTCTGTTCAAGTGAAAGTATAGGAGAATAAGAAGAGAAAAAAATGCATAAAAACCATATAGTAGTTTTGAAGAAGACACTTTGGTTATTGTCTTTAAAATGTATTTTAATGACAGTTTAAATAAATAGAGGTAATTTATATAATTTGGGATACACCTAACATGGGTTCAAGGATATAATCTTCCTAATTATATTCATAGGTTGATACTAGTAGATTGTATAATCTTAGTGGATCTAATATCTTTAAAATGACTAGCCTTTCATTTTGAATGGATAACCTTGAAAAGATTCATATCTATTGTGTGGGTGTGTTTTTTGGTGGTTCTTAGTAGAAAAAATAACAAGATAAATAGAGTGATAATAAAAGGATTATCACTTAATAGTGAAAGAGTTAAAAGTGTGAAGGGATTGAAAAGGTAAAATTGGACACCCACTATGATTTACCCCCTCTCATTATATAACATATCCTAAAATGATCCTCCTAAAGTGGTATAAAAGGGGTGATTAACAACTTTTCTATTCTCAATTGGTATCATATCACCAAGTTCACCACTTATTTGATTCTAAAATTAATATATTTCTCTTTTAGTATTTGAATATTCTTTACAGTAATAATCATGAAGTTCCATTTTGGAGAATTTTATTATATGACATATTAGAATGTAGTTTCTTATAATACATTGATGTATATGAAAAGGAAATAGAATAATAAAATGAGAAATGTATCACTATTATAAAAATAAAAAGAAATTTCAATGTATTTAAGAAATTATGAAGCCAAATCTAAAATTTTTAAAGGTGAAAAATGGGTTTTCCACAACCAAGGATTAGGACAACATTAATACCTTGGTAGGATCAAGGGATTCAAGTGATCATGTGGTATTTGTTAATTCCTTCTCAATATATCATGGAGAATAATCAAGTGGGTGTGATCATATGTAAATATATTTATTTATTGATGAATTAAAAGTTATACTAAATTATATTCCTCAAAAAATAGTTACTTTTATTTGGGTGGTTTCTAAAGGTCGTCAGGAATAATTAACTCAACAAGAAGTTGAAACAGATAACATGGAGAAGGCTTTAAGATAAATATCCCTTACTTACATTAATCTTTGAAAAAATGTTACTCTTAGAGATTATGAGTATGAAGAGATTAATGTGTGAGGCTCCAAATTTGAAGCATAGTGTCTAAAAAAATCAAATATAATGATGAGTCAACTAAAGTGTTTGAGGAGAATATCTTTACATTTGAAGAAAATATAAAAAATAGCATTGATGTCAAGAATACTCAATTGGATATCAAATCAAAGAGGATCCAGGAACTTGAATAAATATTACCAAAAAGGTATTAATTTCATGAGTTGGATTTTGATAAGATGGGTCAGTAATACAAATATGTAATATAATTTAATTAAGAACAAAAAATTCCATCAATATGAGATATCTTTAATTGAAATAGTATTTTGTCCAATCTTGAAAATAATCATATTGATACTTCATAATCAAAATAGTATGGATCTGCTATCACATATAATTAAAATTAGTATTCTAGTGTCAAATGATCTCTCTTATTTGATAATAATATCACAATATCATTTTATTATCTCCCCAAAGAAAGATTAGAGAAGACGGTACCATCCATATCTTCATTTCAATAATTTTATGAATATGTTTTCATTTAAAGTATATAGTTAAAATCCAAACAAATATACATATGGATAATGATAAGTGATTAAAATCCTACCATTAAATAAATGGTATATGGAATAAGTTTTATTATTGGTTGTTACCTAATAATATCACAATTAAAGGTAGATAAACCCCCAAAATATGTTAGACACATGTTTGGAATTTCTAGACAACAAAAAATAGAGAAGAAAAGATCAATGTTTGTGGGTTATTTTTAGAGCTGCAATAGATTTTTTTAATTTTACATTAGATTTATGGTAAAATAATTTAAATATTTAAGAAAAATAGAGTCCCATTTTAAGGTGGATAAAACCTAATAATATGAAACAACCATAAATTTTGAAAAAAACTCAATATAAAAAAGATTTGAGAAGTTTGGGGATATCTATAGTGTTTTGAATGGTGGTGGTTAAAAATGTGATTCAGGTCATAAAAAATATGTATCTAATTGATATAGGAATACATGACCACAAGAGTTGATGATAATTCTGGAAGCATCATCCTTATGTAGAAATATAAATAAAGTTACAATCCATATTACACCCAATAATTTTTAGAAGCGTTCCTTGAAAAAAAAGATTAGATTTAAGGTAATTCTAATAATACCAGGAATGATGTAACATCGAGAGTGAGTGGTGCAAAAAATATCATGAATAAATTTACATTTAGATAACCCAAAAAATATTTAAATATTCCGAGTGATATATTATTTTTTTGGGAAGTATATTTTGGGAATAAAAGGAAGATGGAAGAAGAAAAATACAAGGATAATACTAATGTGAAATATAGGATTCAACATGAAGATAATACATTTCATGAGTGGTTGTTAAAAATGTACAAAACTTGTTTTAGGAAAATTCTTTATTAGATATAAAATAAATTTGAAAAAATTTACAAAGTATGTTTAACCACATTTCTTGTACAAGAAGAAGAATTGAGTATAATGAATAATGAATTAGGAGATTCATATTATTTCATCGATAAATATTGAAGAACCATTTCAAAGATATAAATTAAAGGTTTAATTAATACCATGCTACAAAATTCTAAAACATATTTGAAAAATAAATGTCGAAGCATAAAGAGTGGAGCATCTTGGTTGAGAAAAATATCTCCACCATGTTGTTCATATTAAAGAGAAAGGTGAGCCCCTTATTCTCATAACAGTTGGGTATTATATTTTCAATTACAACTTAGGGAATTTAAGGTTATGAAAAAACTAGAAAATAAGAAGTTTAATATTCCTTCCTAGAGTGATCTATCTATTCTCAAGAGTATGCATTAAAGAAGAACATCCTTGGTAATGAAATGTAAGTTTAAAAATATATACAACCACATTAAGTAATCCATTTTTGTGTATTATCAATATTGGAACGTCTTTAAATAAATTATTCATTATATTAACAATTATGAAGATGGGGATTAGTATTTCTTTTTAGGGGGAGAAAAATTAATAATGATGAATAAACTTCTAGAAAAATATAATCTGATGAAAATAAGAATTTTTTGGGAAAGTTTTTGAAGGTGGTGTCATTGAAAAGGTATGTTATTATAATATATAATATTTTTTAATCATAATAACACTAAAATTTAAAGGGGGATAATTTTTAATTAATTAATGAAAGTGAAAACTTGAAAAGTTCCAAGGTTTTTGTCAAATCATGTTATCTATACTTGAAATGTTCTAATTTGTTTGTTTAAGTGAGTAGATGGAATTTAGTTTGATAAATTTCGTAAGAAATATGTATCATAATTGGAACCTCAAGTGAAATCTCTTAAAGATAGTTTTTATGTGGTTTAATTTTCTATTTTTATCAATTTCAATTGATTATGGAGATATTTGTTTATATAAATCAAACCCTTTTATTTTTCACAGCGATCATGGATCATGTAGACATAAGTTGGAATGATTTGTGGAATATTTATTAGTTGTGGAATGAAACCATCACTATATTGAAATTGTATTTATTTTAAATAATGAGGGGAGAAATAAAAATTAAAATATTTATGAGAAATTGGGAGAGTGAAATAAAAAATGATATGTTGAAAAAAAATAAAGGTGGGTAGAAGAGCACATATTTACATATCATTACTATTGGTATTAAAAATATATAAAAATGTTGAGATTTTTTTTGGGTCACTTTGATTTTTTTTAATTATTCTAAATGATATTTTCATGAATAAGGATAATTCATTGATTTCAATATATTGGATAATAAAATAAATTGAAGAAGAAGTGTGGTAACTATGATGTATTGATTATTAGTTAAAGTATCCAATAATTTTTAAGAATAAGAATAACTTGATGTAGTTATATAGGAATTTCATGATATATTTAATTAAAATGTGATTTAAAGACTTGGATTTCTATGGATATGATCTAAATATCTCTATGATAATTTTGTTTCACAAGTTTTATCCATATATTTTTGGATGAAGGTAAATTAGATCTTACCAAGTAACATGTCCTTTTTTTCATATATAGTTTATCACGTTTTCTATGAATTTTTATGAATCTTGGATAAGTAAGGGACAAGCCAGTGAAAGTCACAAGCATTTCATAGGGTGTTTTGATAGTGTTCTAGCACAAAATGGACAAATCAGTTAGTAAAATAGCTCAATGAAGTTGTGTCAAATTCCTTGGTGTATTGATGAAGTGCCTGTGATAAATATACATGGACAAAATGGTTGTGGGGATGGTTGTGGTTGATGTAGAATATTTCATTGAAGATCTACAGTAAGATAAGGAAAAAATGGATAGTAAAATGTATTAATGAAGGCGTCTTAGATTTCATGGTGAAGGAATGGTGTTCCTATGAAAAACTAAACAGGACAACATGGCCATGGTGGTTCCCGTTGTGTTGTTTGAGCCTACCTATGTGAAATGGGAAAACCCACTACACCTGTGGTAGAGTGTGACACAATCCTTGTTCATTTGGTGGTGTTATAAGAAAAAATAGGATGAGTAAGATACCACATCTATAGTGTAACAATATGTGTTTGATATTTAAAGGTGAAAGGAAAACAACCTAATGAATTAGAACTATGCTGTGGTGGTTGCATTTTTGGAGGAAAAACAACATAGAATTTGAAACCAGGTCATGGTGCAATCCAATTTGGGGCTTTTGTTGTAGTTAAAAGTATTTTTATGGATACATATTATAATATGATCTAGTATCTCATTAATTCTATCAATGAGGTTATTTTTTTTCTGTATAAATGGTATTTAGAAGATCAAAATGATCCAATGGATCAAATTGATGTGGAAAAAGTTATGGAAGTGGTTGAAAGAAGTTTGATCATTTTAATTTTAATTTGAAATTTAAACCAAAGGTAAGAAACTATGAAAATTATTTTATATACATATTTTAGAGTGAATAAATTGAGTGAGTGAAGAATATAATATTCCTTGAATAACTGAGAAGAATAAAGAGAGATTAGAATATAGTTTGACACTAGAATTCAAAGGATATACTCTTAAATTTCAATAAGACAAGGAGTTAGATACTACCATTTTAGAGAATAAAATATTTTTGTGTGTTCATATATTAAAGGTGATCTAAATATATCACTGAACATGAATATTTATTATGTATCGAAGCAGGTAGAATAAATCCATTAAAAATTGATTAATACACTAATGTACAATAAGAATAGAATGAATATTGATATATATACACTTAAAAGTTTTAAAGAAAGAATATGAATAAATAATTTTTTCTTCTAACAAAGAAAATAAGAAATTATATATTACAACTGTGAAGAAAATAGAATGGAATTTTTTGTATTTCTGTTTTCATACAAAAGAAGTGGAGAAGTATTGACATGATGCTATGCAAGTGAATGTATAAATGAAAAAGATGGAAAGTTAGCACATCAAACTTCTTATAACAGTTCTGAATAATATTCTTTGGTTTTTTCTTTAAAAATGTGAAACTCTCTAGATGATAGTTTAAATATGAACAAGGATATTATAGAGTGTAGGATGCACCTAACTTGTGTTCAAGGATAAACCATACCCAATTGTATTCATATGTTCATACTAGTGGATTTTATGATTTTGGTGGAACCCAAATCATTCTAAGTCCTTGAATTTTTTTTGAAAGGTGAACCTTATAAATATTCATGTCTCTTGTGTGTTTGTGTTCATAAGTGTTTCTTTATAGAAAAAAATACCATGATAAAGATAACAAGTGGGTCATAACCTAATAGTGAATGTGGTAAAAGAGTGAAGGGTTTGGAAATTTAAAATTTGAAACCTACACGGACCCCCCTCTTAGTGTATAAAATATACCAAATTGATCATCCTAAGGTGGTATAAATGGGATGGTTAACCTCTTTGGGATTCTAAATTGGTAACTGTGCACTTGGTTCACCACTTATTTTATTCTAAATTTAAAATTTTTATCTTTGAAAATTAGAAGTTTATTTCTTGTGATTATTATGAAGAGTAATATGGTTTAATTTATTTCTATGTGAAATTAATACTCAATTTCTTCCAAGACGTTGATGAAAAATAAAAACTAAAATGAATAGGAATATATATAAGATGTCCCTCTTGTCAAGAGAAGAATGAATTTCAATCCCTCAAAGAACCAATGAAGCTAAATATAAATTTTTTAAAGGTGAAAAATGGTTTTTTAAGAACCATGGGGTCGGACTGTATTACTACTTTAGTGGGATCAAGTGATTCAAGTGATCGTGATGTATGTGTTAATTCTTGTTATATATTTCTTAAAGAAGAATCAAGTGGGTGTAATCATATGTTATTAGATTTATCAATTGAAGAATTAAAATATATACACAATTATTTTCCCTAAGAAATAATTTCTTTTACTTGTGGGATTTATAAAAATTCAAAAGGAAGAAGTCACTCATTTTGAAGAAGAAATGGATAACTTGTAGGAGGCTTTATATAAAGATATTTAAGTTTAAATAAGCTTTAAAAAAAATTTATCTAGAGAATATGAGTATGATGAGTTTATGGTATGATTCTCAAAATTTGATGAAGAGTGGCTCAACATAATCCAAGGGAAGTATGAGTCCACTAAATAGTTTGATAATAAGATACATGCATTAGAATAAAATATAAAAAGTAAAATTTATTTTAGGAATTATCAACTGGCTATAAAATCTAAGGGGATCAAAGATATTACCACAATACAAAAAGAAAATTTTTCATTGCATGAAGTGTTTATTGAGAAGATGAAGAATGAATATGAAGATAGAATGTGATTTACTTAAGATTAAAATAATTCACCCAATATGAGATGTCTATTATTGGAAATGAAATTTGAAAATCCAAAAAGGATTCATGTTGAGACTACGTAATAAAACAAGAATAAAGTTTTTATCATAGACAATTCAAAAGAGGATTCTTGTGTTAAAAGAACTCTCTTATTTTTGAAGAATATCTTGACATCATTTAATGATCTTACCAATGTAAGCTCAAATAAGAAGGTTCCATCCATTACTTCATTTCATTAATTCTAGTAATCCATTTTCTTTAAATGTGTATTGTTAAAATACAATAATGCACAAGTATTGATGATAATAAGTGATGAGAATAAAACCATTACATCACTGGAAGATGGAAGAAGAAGTTTGGTTTCTAGTTCCCTAATAAGAGCACAAACAAATGTTAGATAAACCTTAAAAATATTTTGATCACAAGTATATAATTTCTGACAGTTAATAATGGAGAATAAATGATCTTGGTTTATGGTCTAATGTTAGTGAAACAATAGATTTAGTTATTTTTCTTTAGAGTGATAGTATTATCAATTAAATTTCAAAGCACAAAATAGGACCATTTAATGAAGGGAGGGGAAATCCTAAGAATATGAAACAACCAAATCATAATAAAAATATTTTAATATAAGAAATATTTGAGAATTTTGGTGACATATAAGGTGTTTTTTTGTGGTGGTGTTTGATATCTCTAAATTACATACATATTTTCATTAGTTTATAGCTTCTTAGTGGAAAAAACATATCCCCACAAAACCCCATGAATAAAAACCCTGACCATTAATTTATAGGCCTCTATGTTTCTCAAGTTTTCTTTTGGGTTCTCATAAATGGGTCCATAAATGAGACTCAGGTCAATCCCAGCATTTTAATGGTTATTTTGGGTCATAAATGGGGTATTCTTATAATTCTACATCAAAACATCTTGAAACTGGTTTAGTTTAGAAACTTTCAAAGCGTGACTTATAATTTCACTCCATGAAATTTACTGTCCATCATTTGAATGTATTTTTTTCATGGTTTGTTATAATTTCTTGTATTTTTTCATTTCATGAATCTCATTTATGATGTGAGTTTTTTACAATGTGCGAACCTCCGTTTTAACCTTATTATATAGTTTTTATCCTTGGAAACATCCTATGGTCATCCTACATTGCAGGAAATATTCTTATGATATGAATTTTGGGTCACTTTTTTCTTTTGTCTGGTTTTTCTTCAATCATGGTATTATTTAGATTTAATCCCCAATCTCTAATTCATCATTATTTTTCTATTTTCATGTTGCACTACTCTGGGATGTGGTATGAAGTGCCTTCATCTTCCTAGATTTAGATGTTTCCAACCAAATTGTCCCATATTCTACAATAATGCTCATATATCCATACAAATATATAAATAGTCAAATATACAATAATATCATATTAAATAAATTAAAACCAAAGGTAAACACATGTAAAAACCTATGAAAATATTCATGAAATTTAGAGATATCAGTGGTCAAAAAAGTGATTCATGTTCTACACAAAATGTATATATTTGTTATAGGAAAATAAGACCAAAACGTTTATGATGAAGATGGAAGATTCAACCTTGTATTGTAATATGAAGAAATTTTCCAACCAGATAACACCAAATAATTTTTAGAAGAATTCATCGTAGAAAAACATACAAAGGAAAGGTTAGATTAAAGGAATGCATAGGAATACCTTGAAAAGTGAAATATATAGATTGAATGAGGTGAATAATAACATTCATAGGTTTCCATGTGGAGAACCCAAACAAGTTTGTCAACATTTATGATGATATATTTTTTTATTTGGACAATAAATTTGGAGATTGAAAGGAATAAGGAAGAATCACATTCCAAGGATAGTTCTAATATGAAAGAGAATATTCCACATGAAAATCCAATATTTTATGAGATTTTGTTAACAAATAATAACATTGGTGTAAGATAAGTTCCCTATGAAGGATGCAATAAAGTTGGACACATTACCAAAGAATGTTTAAGCCCATTCCTATCAAAAGAAGAAACCTTAAGGATAATGTATATTATATTAGTATATAAATATGATTTAATGGTTAAAGAGATATGAACCATCTCATAGAAAGAAATGAAATTTGTGATGAGTACCATGCTACCAAAGGTGAAATAAAAATTGAAAATCAGATATGGGATCATTAATATCAGATCTTCTTGGTTTAAAAAAACATCTTCCATACTATTCATATTTAGGATTCAGAAGATCCACCTTATTAACTTAACAATTACTTATTTTAATTACACTTATAAATCAATTAATTGATGGTGATGTATGTTTTTTAGGGGATAAACTAAGATGGAGTGCATACTCTCCATTTTGGAAAGCTAAAATGAAGAAGTCTCCATCATAGTATGATTTCTCCATTGGAATTAAAATGAAAATATGATGAAGAATCATATTTGATGAATTTGGAGTAGGTTCTATCAAAACTAGAAAACATGAAGATGAATATTACATCTTCGAGTGATCTATCTCTTCTCAAAAGTATGTATTGAAGAATATCATCCATGGTGAAGATGGAGATGTTTTTGAAATATACACGGCCACATGAAGGAATTTATTTTTGTATATTCACTATATTGAAACATCTTAAAATATATTCTTTAAGAGACTCATCATTATGAATATGTTGATGAGGGTTTCTCTAGAGGGGGTGTGAAATGAAGAATTATGAAGAATCTATTAGAAAAATATCATCTCATCAAAATGTGAATTTTTTGGATAGTGTTCGAAGGTGGAGTCATTGAAAAAGAATTTTATTATAATATATCATATTTTATTAACGAAAATAAGATTATAACATAAATGGAGATAATTTTTAATTAATGACCAAAATTATAAATTAGAATAAGTTTCAAGGATGATGCTACATCATGATATTTGTACTTAAAATGTTATAATTTGTGTGTTGAAGTGAGTATAGGAAATTTTGGTTGATAAACTTTGTGATAAATGTGTATCATAATTTATAACTCAAGTGATACTTAATTAAGATATTTTGTAGGTGGTTTTATTTCTTATTGGTATCATGTTCAATTTATTATGAACATTTTTTTGTCAAAATAAAACCCTCTTTTTTCTACATAGAATATGAATCATGTAGACTTAGAATGGAATTATTGACGGTATATTTCTTAAGTATAGAATCAAACCATAAATATATGGAATTTTTATTTCTTTCTAATAATGTGGAGATAAATAAAAAATAAAATATTAATAATTAAAGGTGAGAGTGAAATTATAAATAAAAATTTTAAAAAAACCGAGGGTGGGTAGAAGAGCACATATTGACATATCATTATTATGGGTATTGACAATAAATACAAATGGGGATATTGTTAAGTAAACATTTTATGTGTTTTATTTATTTTCAATGAGATTTTAAATGAACAAGTATAATGAATTGATGTTAACATGTTAATGAGTGAATTTAATAGAAGATGATACTTGGTAATTATGATGTATTAATTATTATATAAAGTATCAGAACATGTTTAAGTATAAGAATAATTTGAAATTATTACATTAGAAATATTTTATATATTGAATCAAAAATTTATTTAAATATTTGGAGTCCCACAGTGATGATATAAATATCTCTATGATGATGGAGTTTTCACAATGTTTATCCATGGATTTTGGGATGAATTTATATTAGATGATACCAAGTAAGATGTAAATTTTTTTATATATCATGATTGTTTTATCACGATTTAGGATTTCTATGATGTTTTAATATATATAGAGAAGGAAATGATATGATAGGCAAGGAAAATAACGTTCTAGAGGGTGTTTTGATGGTGTTCTAGTGAAAAACCGTCAAAACTATTAGTAAAAAAGCTTTTGAAGGCTATGAATGATGTTATTGTATATTGGTGAAGTGTATATGAGAAACATATGAGGCCCAAATGGTTGTAGGTAAGGCAGTGGTAGGAATGAAAATTCTCATTGAATATCTATAATATAATAAGTTAAAAATGGTCAGTAAAATGGCTTGATGATGGTTTTTCAGATGTTGTGGTGAAGGAATGGAGTTCCCATGTAAAAAAGATAAGGAAAACATGTCCATGGTGGTTCCTATTGTACTTTAACCCTACTTATGTGAAATAGGAAATCCCATTATGCCAGTGGAGGTGTGTGACATAAGTTGTAGTCATCAGGTTCTATTATAAGACAAAACAAGACAAGGAGGATACCACACCCATAGTTTACTAATTAGTAGTCGATAGGTAATGTTAAAAGGTAAAATGGATAGAATAAGGGAAATTATGTCTTAATGGTGGTAGTTTTAGAGGAAAAACAAATTATAAGTTTAAACTAGGCTACGGTGGAATCCATGTTAGGGTTTTCTTATATTTATGAGATGTTTTGAGGATATGGATTCATCAATGATCTAATAACTCATTAACATAATATATGAGGTCATTTTTATAATAAAAAACAATATATAAGAAATTAACATAATCCAATGGCTCAAATTGATGTGGAAGATGCTATGGATGTGGTTGAAAGAAGTTTGAGCATTTAAATTTTAAATTAAAATTCACACACAAGGAAGGATTTTATGATAATTATTTTAAATACATATAATAGAGTGAAGAAATTGAGTGAGTGAATAAAATAGCATTCATTGAATATCTGAGAAAAAGAATGAGATGATAGAGTGTAGTTTGACCATGAAATTCAAAGGATATACTCTTTAGTGTTAATAATAGAAAGAGTTATGAACTATAAATTTAAAGAGAAGAATATTTTGTTTTGTTACAATATTAATGGTAATATGAAAAAAATCAACTTAAATATTTTCTATGTATTGAAGCTAGATGAAAAAATATAGTGAAAATGATTCATGCACTGGAGTTGAAGAAGAAGAGAAGGAATATTTAATTCTATATGCTTCATATTTTTACAGAAAGAAGAGGAATAATGAAGTATTACTTCTAATGCGCCCTTAAGGGGTTCCTACATGCTAGGGTTTTCTCCCCCCCACTATCGTCTTCCTCTTCCTCGCTGCGGCTCGGCTTCCCTTCGACGCTTTGGCCCGGTGGTTCATGGCTCGCGGTGTTCCCTATGGAGGTGTCTCTCAACCATCCCAGTGATTTCAGCATGCATTCTTCACAGACTTCAGGATAAGGCTCTCATAGAGGCGCGGCGGTCCAAGGTTTGAGTTTACAGTTATTGTGGTGCTGATACTATCACGATTCCACGGTGTCTGGTTGCGTTGGGAGGATGTGGTCACTGTGTGTAGATTTAAAGGCGGCGACGGGTTATAGTTCAGGTTTGTGGCGCATTTTCTTCTCCCTCTATTCTGTGTGTTTGGTTCCATGTTGTGAAAATTGGATGTGATGTTGGTTTGTGGGTTGGATTTGGATACATGTTTTGATTTTTTGTCTGTTCTGGCATTACGGCAGCGACGACGTGGTTTTTGCGAAGGCTGTTGATTTCTTTTGGATTTTTTCTGATTCTGACGATGGTGGAGCATGAAGGATGTTTACAGATTTTTCAGTTTTGATGGAGGATATACAACTGGTTTTTTCATTCGTTGGTTGAATGCTTTGATTTGGTGGAATGTTTTATTGGCATTGTGAATTCTTGCGGCTCCTGCGGTATATTTGGGGGTCATTGTAGGGAAAAAATCCTTCAAGGTAACATTGTAGTATTTTTGGGTTGATTGTGTTTGTTGACAAATCAGGTTTCCATGGAGAATTGTCGAGTTCCTGAGAATTTGTTGACAATACTTGTTGGAAAAAAACAATGAAAAAGGAAAGGACGATCTGGAGGCGGTACAGAAGAGAAGTATAATGTGGTGCCGTTTCCCAGTGTTTGCAAAATTTTTGGGGGCCAAAATTTGGAGTTTGGTGAGCATTGCAAAAATAGGATTTCCATGAAGATCATATTTTAATATGGAAAAGGCATGAATTTTGATAAGATAGGATGCATGGATTGGATTTCGCGAAGATCAGAAAAATGGAGGCGGTGATGCTTCGCAATTACGTCAAAGCTTTGTGAATGGCAGAGTTGAAGCGCATCGCGACGGTGAAGGGATTTGCGAGGGAGATTCGTGGAGAAGGATGGAAATAATGTTGATGGTGATGCTCCGCAATTACGACGATCTCCACGATCTGAAAATTTCCGTGGTGCTTCGTGATTTAGACCGAATTCCGGCGGAAACATTGGAGCTTCGCGATTTGAGATGACGTGGCGTTGACTTCACGCGGAAAGTTCGAGGGTTGGTGGAATCGCCTATAAATAGAGGCCGACCCCCTCGAGAAAAGTAGAGATAATTTTTAGAGAAAATCATTTTCTCTCGGTTCACGAAGGTAGTTCGCGTAGCCTGTGTGCTTCGCGGAAGAAGAGCTTCGCGGCAGCTATTGTAGCTCCGTGAAAGTTGCGAGCTCCGTGTTGGCTCAGTGAGCTTCGCGAGAGAAGTTGCTCTACAACGACTTGAGCTTCACGGTAGTGCTTCGTGGTAGTGCTTCGTGAGAGTGCTTCGCACAAAGTTAGGAGCTTCGTGAAGGCTTGTTTGAGGTTCATGAAATTGGGAGCCTCACGAAGTAGGGTGCTTTGCGAAGGTGTTTCCAAAGTGAATTGCCCAGTGGTTAAGAGGAAAAGAGGTATTCATCATTGGATGAAAGTTGGACTTCAACAGAGCATCTATCAATAGTTAAGGATGCATTCATTAGTGATAATAAAGATTCCTACAGGTCTATAAACTGTGAGTGGATTCCCTTCCAGAGCAGTGAGCTTAGGAAGAGGAAGAAGGTGATCCTCTCCCCCAGTAGTGAGCCAGAGAGAGAGAAATAGGGAGTGACCCTTGGGAAAGCAGTGAGCTGACCCTAAATCTTGTAAAGGCTGTGAGTTTGGGACAGAGTGACTGTACCCAAACTTTTTATCCACATCTAGTGAAGAATAGTTGAATTTGGTACGACCGGAAACTTGTCGGCATATACTCCTTGGACGTAGCCCAGTGAGGGTGAACCAAGTAAAAATATCTGTATCTGCCTGTTTTCTTCCCTGCATTGCATTCAAAGCATCATTATTTTATAAAGAAGTAAAGAAGTGAGCATAATTTACACACAAGAGAAAACAAAGTGACCCTTGTAATAAAGTGGTCAAGATCCAGTGGGGTAGGAAGAGCATTGAAAAAGAATATCCATACCCGGATTCACCCCCCTCTCAGGGTATATAGGCCCCTATTGGCCCTAACAGTCGGTGCATAATTTGTTTTTCCGGTTTTCGGGATTGATGGTCCTGCTGTGAATGGTGTGCGGCTCCGATGACGGCTCCTCCATCTTCCCGCTGTGAATGGGGGAACGCGGTGATATGGTTTGTCTTATTGGCGGTTGATTGGAGGCGTTGTTGGATTTCACGCTATCACGCTCCATGAGGTTGTGCGGCTCGAGGTGGTCATGTGGTTCACTCTGTTTTAGAATTTTTAATTTCTAATGTTGTTTAGCTTTTAGATGATGGGGTTTCGCTAGAACCATGGTTTTGAATGTGTTGTTTGGTTGTGAGGTTACCAGTTATCCTAAATTGGCTTTATGAAAATCAAATTTTTTTTTTCCGAAGTCTTACTTCTATGTAATAAAGGTAAAAATTAGATCTTTCTACTATAAAGAATAAAGAAATAAGTTCTTTACATTTCTATTGTCATAAAATAGAAGTGAAGAAGTTCTTACTTTCTACAATTCTAGTGAAAGGACATAAGAATAAGAAGGGAAAGCAGTGAATCAAAAAATTATAGAATTTATAAATAACACTCTTTAGTTTTTGTATCTATAGAGAAGAAACCTTATGGATGATAATTTTAATATATATATATGGATTCTGTAGATTTTAGGATGCACCTATCTTAGGTTAGAGGATAACCACTACCCAATTTTATTCACAGGTGGATACTATCAGATTTCATGATCTTTGTGGAATCCATATCATACTAAGGAATGACCTTTCTTTTTGAAAGGTGAACCATATAAATCTTGATTTCTCTTGTGTTTGTGTGTGTTCAATAGTGTTTCTATAAAGAACAAATGAAAAGAGAAATAGAAAGTTAATAAGTCGATCATCATCTAATAGTGAAATAGGTAAAAGCGTGAATGGATTTAAAAGGTAAATTTGGACAGCATAATGATTTTCCACTATCACTGTATAACATATCTCTAACTGATCCTCCTCAATAAGATCCTTTTTATGCCAATTTTTAATGTCCAAAAATATTTTTCCCATTCTTTTTTGGGAACCTTTAAGGTTATCCAGTGAAATATTTTTTAGGATATATCTATGAAACCCATATTTTTATTGGTTTATTTCATGTTTATGATTCTTATTTGTTCCCTTCTATGTGGCATGCATGATTTTGAGCATATCATGATGTGATGGGTGGGTATGAAATTATATATCCCAATAACTCATTGGTTAATGCGATATGTCTCATGAGATTATCTGTATTATTAGCGAACATGATTCTATATTTTTTCAAAATTTATGAGGTGACAATTTGTATATATATGTTATGCATGAACATGATACTAGATTTTGTTCAAATTTTTTTTTCGAGCTTTGAACACAATGTTATGATGTTTCATTATTATGTATATGATAAATTTCATTCATATTTTTAATTATTACCTCATTCTTATTATGATTATCCTATTCTAAAGATATGATTATTAATATGATTTCCACTAGTTTTGTTCTGATAGAAAGGTTACTCTTAGTGGACCAAATTGAATATTTCCCAACATCACAAATGAGTATATTGAGAGAATGAGTTTGATCAGTAGAGAGACTTGGAGTCTTTACTTATTTGAGTTCTTATTAAAAAATGAAAGATCTACTAAATTAAAAATCATTGGTTTATGATTGTATAATCATTAAACATCTTAGTGAATTCACTTCCAAAACTATTTTAAAAGTTTATGTTCTTAAAATAGAATAAAAAAACAGATTTTGAATTTTGATAATGGGAGCACCTCAGGGCTTTCGGTTTTATTAAACAATACTTGAAATCAATTAACATAATAATTTGTGTTTTTAACAATAAATATCATATCCAAGATTTAATTTTATTGAAAACACCAAGGCCCATTCGGTTTCTTTTATGTTCATAAAAACATATTTCAATGTTCGATAATGAATTATTTGAATATTTTATAAAATAAAACCCACTAGAAATAAAGAATTTACCCAGTTGTCATGGAATTTTTCACAATAATTCACTTACAGATCTCTGGAGGCACCATTCTTGATCCAATACTTTGTGAATAGTGAAATAAATTAATATAACTTAAGGAAATTATAAGAAGTTAAAGAGAACAAAAATAACACAAAATAAATAATTTTATTACACAAAAGGTTCTTCTTCATCATCCATGATGAAAATTCAAAAGAGATATCAGCTACTCATTGAATAAATTGTTATAAAAAGCTTTGATTACCTTTCATGTTCATTAATGTAAGACATGGAAGAAGAATTACAAGCCACCACTAGAGAAAAAATCCCCAAAATATTATCTTAGAATGTGTTTCATGATCTATTCCTGCCAAAATCCACCCATCGTAGATGATTCATCCCATCTAAATGGTCATAGGATCATTAAATGGCTGACCCACTAGTGCCTAAAAGTGGTAAGGGGTCATAATACTGGGTCAAAGGGTGGTTATGGAGGTATACAAGAGGTAGGTGTCTTTCTTTTGATAGGTGCACATTTAGCTTAACTATGCACCAATTGTGCCCTTTGTTCTGCACCTTTATTTTTTTGATACATGATCTATTAAAAAGGATGCATATTTCATTTATCCAATCAATTAATATGTGCACGACTCTGTCTCATTGGTGTTTTACCTTGAGCAACTTGAGGTTTGTCTCATACAGTTTTATTAACCATGTAGAGAGAATTTGACCTCCTATTCCTATTCAAATGGCATTCCTTCACAGTTCCCTAGTGAAGTTACATAGTTTTTAGCCATGTATAGAGCATGAGTCTAGGTTTGTCTTAATTCTGCAACTCTTTCAGAGTTTCTTAAACTATGGTGGATGGTTTGTGTGACTTAATAGTAACTGTGCACCATGGAAAATGGTTCAAAACAACTATGTTTTTCTCTAAAATTCCTAGTTCATGCCGAATCTTCTCTTTGAATAGGCTGAGGTTCAATCCCCATTTATGGAAAATAAAATAAGAAATCCATTTTGAGAACTAGGAAAAGTGGGAACCCATAACAAGACATAGAGTCACAGATGCCTTTAAGAAACCTAACTTGAGGGTCTTAACATGGTCTTCTGTGTTCGAAGGGAAGAGAACATCAATACAAGCACTAGAAAACGTTTCATTACCCACAATAGACAATGAAATATATGATTTATAAATTTATGATGCATCAAACATGCCAATATGTTGCTCTGTGATGGATCGACACAACGTGGAATAGAACCCCTCTAGGCCACACTGATATATAGCGGAGGACATAATGATACATTCCCGCACACCAATCTCTCTTTAGATCTAGACACCTCACAATGTAGCAAGGAAATCACCACAATTTCAACCTAATGCATCATAAAATCATTCTAATAATTCTATACAAGAATTATATGATAGGTTTCCTATACATCCATCAAGATATAAGGATAAATTGATGAAATATGGGTCTCAACACACCCATACCTCTTGGAAGGATGCCCACCCAATGAAACCTATAAAATGTCATACCACCATGAAAATGAAATAAGATAAGAACCAATACTCACAGATATCTATAAAAAACATTAAATAAACATTCAAAAAAATCAGTGTGTATTCCTACTGAAACACGCCTGAGAAAACTAAATAACCCCAAAGGTAATTCTAACAAAACTGTTTGTCACTGCCGTTGACGCTAGTCTTGCCAACCCACTCTAAGAAACACACCATGAACATACTTCCTCAAACCATATTTGTGAAACTCCTCATCAAAATCACCAGATCAGAACACCCCAAACATTATCTTGTTTTCTATGAGGAATGTCTCACTAGATCTAGGGAAGGATATCCCAGAGTATTATGCCTCGATCTACCCATCAAGTCACAAGAATGGAAAGAAAGGCTGGATATAAAGAGTTTTGGGACCTTATACCATTGAACTTCACTAAAAACTCATCTCACAAAAATAAATGACATCCATAAATCTTTATAGTCTGATGCTAACATCAAATAAAAACACTAATATAAATTCTAATATGAAACTCAAAATAGAGATTAGCCCCACCATGATCAATCCCACTAGAGAAAATCTATCGATACCAAATCTAATAGAGAACGATGATGTATTGAACTAAGTATGAATCAGGAGGGGTGGAGATAAGTATAAGATCCATGTATTCTAGTCTAAAAATATTTATAAAAAAGACACCTCACTTGTGTAGGTTAGACCAAATCCCATCGACACTAAATAGCATTCTATCACTTTTCTAGGTTACACAATCTCATTGACTTAAATATTTGAGGTATGATGATGGGTTATCATCATCTTGAGAATTCATTTGCATATCTAAAATTATTTTAAGTTGTGTGATACTAGAATTGAAATTTTAGTGCCTATATTTTTCCATGACACACCTTGATGTATTGTGAATGTAAGTCAAGATCTCATAAAATCAAGACTTCTTAATAACTACTTATACAGTATCGAAAAAATTCACTGATTCACCTATTCTCATGCATAAATTTAATTCCATTTTTAATGGGTTACATAATTTAAACAACTCCATCAAAATATTAATCTTTAAACACATTTTTTACGAATGGATATCTAAGTAATTTTCTTTTAGTTTTGCAATGATTATTCGCATCAAAAACAGACTCATCAATATAAATAAATGAGAATTTTCAAAAATGATTCTTCAAAATAAGTTTTCATTTAGTTAATATAAATGTATGAAATCTATACCATCCCATTAATGGTTTCAATGAAAATAATTCCATCCATTGAAATTCCAAGGTAATGTCTAAGCGGGTTGACAAAATACCGATTCCCTCCATTCACTTAATATTGAGCATGGTCCGCCATGGTTAAGATATGGTGGAGAAAGGTGGGAATAGGAATACATGGAAGGGTAGGGAGAAGTAAAATCGAAAAGGAATAAGGAAATAGTAAGGATAGAAAAATCCCCTATATTAAGGTAGGAAAAATGGATGTAAGTTGCTATGTGAGAGCCCATCAAGCGGACTAGTGTCCCATGAGAGAAAGGATTGAGACACTAGTTATCTTATATAATAAAACAAGGAAAAGTAAAGAAAAAATAAATAGTATAATAGCAGGATACTGAGATAAATAAAACACAATCCCACAATGTAAATAAACAAAAATATATAACCATTAAAATAGTTAAGTACAAACATAAGCTGAAAGGACAATGTAGAAAAAATGGAGAAGCATAAAAAGCAAGTTCGTGAGAGAGAAACTCTAGTACTAGATGGTGGGAGGGATGATTACAAAAGGGTATGAGAAGTCTATATGGGTATCCTCATCCCATTTTAGATCTCCCAATGTTGGTTCAATGTTAATTCCCTTAGATGTTGGCACCACAACCCCACTACTTTCTATAAAATTGGATTCTTGTCATCCAAGTATAAAAGAGGAAGTCCACTAAGTGATCAGAGGAGAGGAGTAACATCCCTAAATATAATAGGAAGGGTGATGGTCATGAAGGTGTTAGTAAAGGTCTGAAGGAGAGAGTCCCTCAAATTTGACACCCACCATCTGATGGAAAACATACTCAAACATCCAATTTACCATAACTTAGAAGAATGGTAGAAAACATCGTCTTGAAGTGGGGAATCATGGGAAGATTATCCAACTTTACCCTCGAACCCTGAATGAATGAAAAATAACTTTTTTATTATCAATTGAGAGAGGTGAGTCATGTTTAGTGAAGGCCTTCTCATCAAAATGGATTCCAAGACACTTGGCCAAGAGTGTGATGTAGGGTCCTCTAAATAAGTCTTCCTTAGGCACGATGAACATGTGCAAGAGGTAATGGGTGAAGATATAAGTCATGTTATTGGGCTACTCAAAAATCATGTAATAGAGTAGAAATAAGTCCCAGAGTGACATATTTCATTCATAATTAGAGTATGTAGTGAATTAGGTGGTAATATTCTAATTGAGGACATGATAGGTAAGGTTTTTTATTTTGGAGGCCTTAGTTGTTTAGGAATTATAAGCTATCATGGCTATGAAATGGTGTCCCAAAACTCTCACGTGACATTTGGATTGCATATGAGAACACTCGCATTATTCTCCAAGATATACACATAATATTCATCGCAAATTATGACCAATGGGGAAATGTACCCCATTAAAAAACTATAGCATTTCTTAAGAATACGGAATGTGACATTTCATGTTGGCTTAATTAAGCGACCCTCATCGTCAGTCATATACCTATTATGATATAAAAATATCAAGGAAAAATCTATAACCAGTTCATCATATATGGGATTTTTCATGGTGAGGGTCTTGGTAAGGTGACAATTGTAAATGAGGTTTCTTAACTCGACAATAATGCCCAGTGCTTCAAGGTAGCAGGACTAAAAAGACCATTTGGGGATGAATTTTTGAGTTGAAAGTAATTGTTACCTTTTATTCTTCTCTTGATTAGAGAATTTAAAATGAGGACTGGGTAGTTTATCGAAACCTAGGATTCAGTCATTCTTAGAGGATGAATTCATAGAGAGGGTGGGGCATCCTTCTAGTTGTGAAAAAACACAAATATACAACACAAAAATTAGATGGTAAAAACCATATACCTGAATTTTACTTATTAAAATATAACATAAATCCTTTGTATTTCCTAAAACCATGAATATATATAATGAAAATAGACATTTTGGAATTTATTTTCATGAAAAGTGTGTGCTATGTTGGGTTAGAAAAATTTGGAATGACATTTTTGAGAGAAAAAATAAAAAAATGAAATAAAAAAATTGAAAATGGGATATACGATGATGAGGGATGACCAAACCTAAGGGATGTAGAAGAAGAGGATGAAAATAAATAAGAAGGGAGATGAAAAAGAAGAAGAAGATAAGGATGAGGAGAATAATGGAATTGAGAGACATACCTCAGAGCTTTGATTTGGAGGACGAATAGGATACAACAGATGAGGAGGGGGAAGGAGAGAATAGAGGGGAGGGGAATGAACAGAAAGGGAAGGGTTTAATTCATGATTTTGGGATAAAATATGGGGAGCTGATTGTTTTTTTTGAAAAAAAATAGTTTGTTTTAAAAATATGCATGGTTTATGTGCACAGTTTGTTTAAAAATGCAAAAACAAAACATTTTCCATTGGAAAATGAGTGTGCTTCCATGGTTAAGACACACTGGATGGTTAAATATTCTCGTCCAGTGCATCTACTTTTGAAAAGAGTTAATATCCTACAAGTTTTAATATCATATTTTTATTAACCATGCATATGTTTCTATATTTTAAAATTTTAGTTATTCCAATGTTTAGATTAGTTTATTTCCATTAAATGGAAATTGTTTCTTGATTATTTTGAAATGTTATCTATGGTTGATAGAAAATATCCAAGGATCGAAATAATAAAAAGTCAATTATATTTCCATCACATTGTGTTCATCCTATAACTATAACACACAAACTAATGAACATGATAACATGATTCCTAGGTAACACACAAACTAATAAATTTTTATGATTTTTTTGAAATGTGGAGAACCACCTAGTAAGCCTTATATTTAATGCCCTGAACATAACATACCTGATCCTCCTACTCACACATAAGGCATGGTGGATACCATTCCTACAATTCCCTCCATTTGAAAATATGGTTTTAGGACATTCCTATTTACGTTGAATTGATGTCCATCTTATCTAGTAACATACATTGAACCATGGTGGAAGAATTTGATGTAGGTAAATAGACTAGACTATCAGGACTTCAAGTTCCCTAGAACCAATTGTAATCATGAATTAAAAAGTAATATATGTTCACTGGTTTGTAATGATTTTTGAGAAATAAGGAGGTCATAAACCACCTTCATCTTTTCCTTATAGAGTTTGGCATTATCAAATGCCTCCCATAGGATCTCATCAATCTTATATAATTGAATTTTTTTTACTTCTATCCAATATCTTTAAGACAATAGTTGAGAGCTTTGATTTCACAGTATGATTTGTGTTCATGTTACACTGGAAAATGACCTATATTTCATAGAATAATTCAAAAGGATACATGTACAACGACGTTTTAAAAGTCATCTAGTATGTCCATTAAGAATCATGAAGCTTTTTCAAACAGTTCTTTCTTGATGCTCCTATTGTTTTTGGCAAATATTTGGTCCCACTCATGGTTAGACACTTCCACTTGTCCACTTTATTGGGGATGGTATGTTGTTCCCATATTTTATTTGAACCCAAACTTCATCATAAAATTAACCATATTTGAATTATCAAAATTTCTGACCTTGTCACCAATGAGGACCTGAGGTACACCAGACCTACTGAATATGTTCTTTTTAAGAATATAAATGTTGACGTATACTATTGTTTGGGCAATGGAAGTAGATTCAACCCACTTATAGACATAATATACATATTCTAGAATGTATGCGTTACCATAGGATGGTGGAAATGGTCCAATGAAAAATTTCCCCACATTTAATAGAATTCCACTTTTAGTTTGGGGTGATGTGGCATTTTCGCTTTGCAATTAATATTTCCCAGATATTGACACATATCACACCATGCTACAAAGTATTGGTCATCCTTATACATGGTCAAACACAAAAATATCAATTTTATAATTTTTAAAAACATGTGTTACAGTTCATGGTTTTATTCTAGAAGGTGAAGAGTGAAAAAACTCCAAAATACTATGTACTTTAACTTTAGGTACACAACAACAGATTAGACCATCTATACTTGATCTCAATAGAATTGGATCCTCCTAGAAATAGATCTTTATCCATGATTAAAATCACTTCTTTTTTAAGATATATCGCGGTGAAGCACACTCGATAAAAGGTCATTATAAATATCTGTGAATCAAAGTATAAGTTAATCCTTCACTAAAAAATGTGTTTATATGGGAAGACTTCCTTTATCTTTATATATTTTTCTTTCTCTAGGTGAGATAACTCCAAGCGAGAAATATGGTCAGCAATAATTTTATCACTCCCCTTCATGTCAAGAATCCAAAAGTCAAATTCTTGGAGTATAAGAACCATGAAAATCAATTTAGGCTTAACAACCTTCATGTTTAAAAGGTACCTCAGTTCTACATAGTCTGTGTAGAAAATAAATTTTGAAAATGCTAAGTATGAATGGAATATATCAAAGGAAAAAACCAAAAAAACATATCCTTTTTAGTTTTTTTATAATTAATTTGTTATTTTTAAGTCAAGGATTAAATAATAGACAATCCAGAAGATTAGATCAATACAATTCCCAATGAATGTTCCCACATTATAATTAATGGCATCAAACATGAGCTTAAATTACTCATTATAATATATGGAAATCATGATTAGGGATTAAACCAATATTTGTAGCAAGAGTTGAAATGCCCCAATGAATGATTTATCAAATTTGAATAGGGAATAATTTGAAAGAAGATTCATTAATGGTTGATCTATTTTGGAAAATTCTATCCAAAAAATCTAATAAAATCCCACATTCCCAAGGAAGCTGCATATCATAGATTGAAGTGGGGATGGGCATGTTGGAAATTACCTCAATATTTGTGGGATCAACTTAAATTACCCTTCTTGATATCTAGTGTACTAAGGTGATATCAGTTTTTACCATAAAATGACAGTTCTCCTAGTTCAAGACCAGATTCATCTTCTCATACCATTCCAAATCCAGAGATAGTTTTCCTAATCATGTTCTAAAATAATTTCCATAGACATAGAAATCATACATGAAAAATTCTAGAATATACTCCACCATGTCATGAAAAATGGATAACATATGACAATGGAAAGTGGTTTTAGAATTACACATTCTAAAATAAACATGTTGGTATGAAAATGTTCCATATGGGAACATGAATGATCTTTACTCTTGATATATAAGGGATCTAGAAATATGTTTATATCCAGAATAACCATCCTAAAAAGAATACAAATCATTACCTACTAGTCATTACAACATGTGATCCATAAACAAAAGTGTAAAGTAGTATTTCTATATAGAATCATTTAATTTTTTATGGTCTAAACACATTTTCCATCCTTTGAATACCTATGTTAGGATCATTTCATTATTTTCATTATAGATTACCATAATCCCCCCATTCTTAGTAACCACTTTTAAATGGACTACCCATGAACTATATGAGTTTAGATTAATGATTCCAACATCCAAAAGGTTTATGAAATCATTTTTTGACAACTTATTTCATATAATGGTTGAGTCTTTGATGTGGTTTCTGAGTTGGATTTTATCATTATTTTAAAATCAATTTATGAGTACAAATGGTTTGGATGATCTCTTTAATATTATCCATTTTCCAACCAATGACTTGATTCATTCTTTTGAGAACATGCAGAAGTAATTATTCTTAACTCTTTTTGAGAAATGAATTAATAATGATAGGTAGTGTATTATTATATCCCAAATATCCACATTTGAGATATGAGGGGATATGTTTCATTTCTATCTATGGTTATTTCACAACTGAGTGAATCAAAGGCTCTATAATTTTTCTTTCCAATTTGTATTGGAAAACTCCATTATTGAAAATATTGACTACACTGAACAAGATCATATTATAGCACTTCTTGGTCATGTTTGGGATGGAGTTATATGGTATCTAGATAATAAATTACTTGATGACAACCATTTTAATGTTTTGTATAATGCTTAGAATTTCTTAATATGGATTTGGTGTATGTGTTCTCATATTCTACAAGTAATGCTTGCTTGAAGACCATGAGGAAATTTTAGTATACCATATCATGTCCTACTTATAAAATCAATTCTCCTTCATGAACATAAACTTGAACCTTTATAGTATCCAAAATGGGTCTTCCTAAAATCAACAACTCTTCAGTGTCCTCCTCTATATCGAGTATGATGAAGTTTCTTGGAAGAACCTACTTTCCAACCATCACTAGCATGTCTTCAAGGAGCCCCTTAGGATATTTGATGGAAGGATCAGATAGTTGTTGTGAAACATGGGTGTGATTCAATTTTTAGTCCCATCCTCTTAGATAAAATAAAATAAATCAAATTGACCCTATATCCCAAGTCAATAGGGACCTTACTGAACTCACAAGAGCCGATCATTTATGGGAGAGAAAAACTTCCAGGTTCTTGAATCTTTGGAGGGATAAAATGTTTCACCACTCTAGATCACTCCTTATTTAGAGTAATGATACCTAAATATTTTATATTTCTTTTATTTTCAATAAGTTCCTTCATTAACATCATGTAAGTTATAATTTTAGTTTTTTACATTGTGGATGGAATATTGATGTGGAGTTTTTGGAACACCTCCATGAACTCTCAAAACTACTAATCTAATTTACTTTAATTCATGTTCTTTGTAAAGGGAAATGGTGGTTCATAAATATTTACCATCATATTTTACATTTCATTCATGATTAACTTCCATTTAAATTACTCATTTGGTGATGGAATCACCTATACTTTTGCTTATTTTTCTACATATTGAGATTGTATTTCATGATTCTCAGTTTCAACTGCACCTTTATTAGATATCAATTGTTGAGGGAGATATTTTCCACTCATCAATGTCACTATATTTTCTTCCTCTTATGGATTATTTTTAATTTACTCTTCAGTGTTCCTAGTTTTCTCACATAGATTTAGTTGGTTGGTTTCCTAATTTGGTTTTTGAGTCTTTGAATAGAAACATCCTGATTTTTGAACCTGGTTTTAGTAGTGGTGATAAATTTGGGCATCATTTCTTCTAATTTGGATAGATATTATAGTTGTGGTTGTTTTTGAACTTTTTACTATTTTGGATGACGAAAAGGTTATTCCAAATGATGGTTTTGATACCATTATTGATTATATAAACCCTAATAGTATGGATTTTCTGTTTTTTTTGGTCTCAGGTACAAATTATGAGATTTCAGTTGGCTATACCAGGGATGCTTATGAGTTATTTGTTGATAGTTTTTTTGTTGTTCTCCCTAAATTGAATTTGTATTTTACTACCACATTGGGTTTTTGATGTTGTAGTAATATTTTTGGTACTTGATTTTGAGATACGTAGCTCACTTCACTTGTAGAGGGGCCAATACTTGTCCTCATACATTCACCCATGTTGTGGTTGTCACCACACTCACTAAAAGTTAGAAGTTAAACCACATGAACTTGATCCCTTTTATAGATATTAAGTGTATAAATAATCTTTTACATTGAGTCTAATTGAGAAGCAAGAATAATAGTACCATCATTATTGTGCATGCCTTTTTTCTGAGTTCCCCACTTGAAATTCCATTGGAATCTATTTTCAAACATATCCTTCAGTAGATCAAACAATTCTTCAGATGGTATCACATGATCCATATAATTATTTAATTTCATAATGATCCAAGTTTTATATTTCATTCCTAAATGTCACTATTGTGGATGGGATAAAGTATTTTTCCATGAAATCTTGATCCAAAACCTTCCACATGAGGATGAAATGCTATATAAGCCCCTTGATCTAGTCCTTTTCATTATCTATTAATGAAAAAGGAAAGAGACAAATTCTAATGTAATATTATAACACTCTGTGGTAATATAATGTGTCATATATCTCTAGAAACGTTGAAATATGAGTGTTGAGATCTTCTCTTTGAGATCCACAGAATTGAACTTTATTTTTAATGATCTACATGATGGAAATATTAATCTATAAAATATTTTTATTGTACCGATGGCCTAAAAATTCCTAAATAATATCTATTAATTGAGGGAAGTCCATAATCAATAAGAGTATAGCATGGTGGAAGCTATTCTTGAGGAGGTTGTGGTATATATTGCTACTCCTATGAGAAATACAATCTCTGATTTAAATGCATGTTTTTATGTATCTCTTATGGAATATTTTGTTGAGTCCATTTTTAAATATTACCTAACAAAAATAGAGTTGGTATTAATTGATTTATTCATAGTTTATACTCCATAAAATTACCCATTGGATGATATTTTTTATCACCATAAACTGGGAGATACTAGTTCTGATTCCCTTAAAGAACAAACTATTTTCCATCACGTTGTACAATATCTGGGTCTTCCACTTCCACGTATGTCAAGGGAGAATTATGGATGTTTTATCCCATAAGTGATCATTGTTTCCTAAGTATTGTTAGTTCAATTTATGGTTTGAAAAAAATATTTTTTCACTAAATCAACAGTCTTGTAATGAGTGATGTGGCTTCTGAAGCACCTATGGTCTTGTATAACACTAAACAAGATACAAAAAATAAAATGGAAATGAAAAAATAATCAAAAAAAGAAATGGGTTTAAGGGAACATTTTTTTTGACTTTATGATTTATTTTTTCCACTTAATCAACCCAAAATAAAATTTACATAACACTGTTTAAAAGATTCTCTAGTAATGAAATCATAATTTGTTCTCATTCATGCCGAATGGTTACTCTCCAAATCCCAAATTGAATATTTCAAACCATCACAAATGAGTATAGTGAGAGTATGGGGTCAATTCATGGGGATTATTGGGGTGTTTACTGATTTTGCATTCTTGGTTACAAAATTGAAGATTCACCAAATTCAAAATCATTGGCTGATGATTTTCTGATCATTAAAAATATTAGATACTTCACTTATAAAACTATTTTAAAATTATTTGTTCTCAAAATACAATACAATTTTTTTTTGAAATTAGACAATGGGAATTATTTGGGGATACAGGGTTTAAAGAAGACTAATGGAAACCAAATTACTTAATGTGTTGTGTTGTTAATAATAAATCTCTTATACATGATTCAATAGTATCAAAAACTCCTTCGTCCTGCTGGTTTAATTTTAGTCTATAAAAATGAAATTCTTGGTACGATAATTATTTCTTAGTAATTTTTATGGAAGAAAACCTCATGGAGATGATGAATTCACCCGATAGTCAGGGAATTATTCATCAAAATTACCTTAGATATCCTTTGATACATTATTTTTGATCCAATATGGTGTGACCAATTAAATAAAGGAAGACAACACAAGGAAATTATGAGATGTTAAATAGAACAACCCAAAAAACAACAAAAATAAGTCACTTACACAAAAAAGTTCATATGCATCATCAAAAGCCCCAAAATATAGGATAAATTAGTTACTCACTAAATAAATGATAGAAAAAGGCTTTGATTACCTTTGGTGGTCATTACAGAAAGACAATGAAGAATAATTAAAAGCCACCACCAGAGAAAAAATCCCAAAAATAATGTTTTAGAATGAATTTCAAGATATTTATTGCCAAAATCTACCACTCTTAGATGATTGATCCTATCTAAATGGTTATATCATAATTAAATGGATAACCCTAAATGTCTAGAAGTGTTTAGGGGTTATAATACTATGTCAGATGGTGGTTATGAAGGTAGATGGGTGGTAGGTGGTTATCTATTGATAGGCATATGGTTAAGATGAAAAGTTATTTTAACCATGAACCCACAATGATATTTGTTTTTCTCATTTATATTTGGGAAACATGGTCTATTGGAAAGGCTTCCTGGTTTATTTATCCATGTGTAGACCATACTCATGGATCTTTGTCCTTGGTGCTCACCTTGCTGAACTCAAGGGATGTCTCACAAAATTTGAGTAACTATACACAGAGATTAAAATATCAACTACCTATTAAAATAGAATTCCCACATGGTTCCCTGATTAAGAAACATGATTCGTTTAACTGTGTAAAGATAATAAATTCAGATTTGTCTCGATGATCCATGTCTTTCACAGTTTCTTGGACTAGGGTGAACTATTTGTGTGACTTATTAATAACTATAAACCTTGGAAATTGGGTCTAAATACCTCTTATATTCTTTTTAAATTCTTGGTTTATGCGAAATCTTAATGATCCTTCAATGGATGATGAAATCCCTCTTTTTTAGGCATGTTAAAGCAGTAATTACAAGAAAATTAAGCTTAAACCTCATTTTAAATGTAATTTGAGGTATGAAAACGCCCTATGTACACAAGTGTATCACTAAACCATGTATTATAAGGTTTCATGTCTCACTGAACCTCCCTATTATTCCCATTATTATAGTATTTTATCTCACCCTTTTCTTGATACATGTCCATAGGTTATTACTTGAACCGATGATAATATAAAAAATAATAGGAGGAATATGATGAATACATTAAATAAAGTTTAATGTTTTATATATGATTATGTTTTACAAACATAATTTTTTGAAGATATTAAACCTATCTATTCTATATTTTATTATTATTATATATTTTATCTTCAAAATGATATAATGATAATTAATAAAATATGTATATCACTATAATTAGTATCAAATCATGATTTAGTTAATTTAGGAATTAGGTAAGTAAGAGATAACATATGATGAACTTAGGAATCCCATAGGAAAATAATTCAAAATTTATTTACATATGAGAATAATTTATTTATTAATTCTTTGTTGACTTATGTTTATTTTAATATATTCTATTTTACAAAATGGTGGGAACCCTGAGAAAACAGACTAGTAACCCATGTGATGGACAGTGAAATGATTTCCCAAACAATATTCCAAATGAAATGAGATGTAGTGTTTAATATTACATGTTGATACTTAACCACTTTTCTCATGTTATGAATAATAACCTAAACCATGTGAAATTTCCACCTTAATCTAATAATGATAAATTATCCATCATGTCCTTTTTCTACCAATACCCACCAATATTTAGTAAAAATTATGATCCAATTATTGTGGTATAATGGATCAAATCCTTTCACGTTATTTTTTAAGATTTATTTTTCTGGGGATGAGAATGTTACTCAAGCCATCTATCATTTAGAAGGTTAATCTGATCAATGGTGGGAATTATTCAAGAATTTCAAGCCAAAGGATGAAGTGGAATCAATAGAGTGAGAAGAATTTAATAAGATATTTCTTAAAAATTATTTCCCTCAAACTCTTCACACCAATATAGAGAGAGAGAGAGTTTCTAGAGATTAAGAAAAAGTAGACTGAATATTTCACAACTTACAAGGTGAATTTCAAAAGGATTTCATGGTATGCCTTCCTTTTTAATCAATCATGATATAAAAATAGATAGATTCTTTAGTGGTAAAAAACCACATCTTTGAAAGGATTAGGCTATATAAGACTTTGTTATATTTGAAGAAGTGATTTGGGGTGATATTAAATTATAGATGAAGTTTTGATCATGATTACATGGATATGAAGATAAGAAACAAAGGATGGAGTTATAAGCTAGAGGATACATTGATAATGGGTAAAGGAAGATCTAACCACCAACATGAAAAATATATGGATAAAATCACCATAGGAATCACCTAAGTGGAACAATAAAATGCTTAAAAAATAAAAGAGTAAGGAATATATCTCATGAATGTCAAATATACATGAATACGATGACCAATATAATATAGGAAAACAAGGAACCACCCAATACACCAACCGTGGTAAAATGCTTCAATTGTATGGAAGATGAGTACTATACAAGACAGTTCCCTAAAAAAGGGTCTTAAATGATAATTAGTGTAAGAAAACACCTAAACTGAGGGAAAAAGTAAAATATTATTCCATTAAAACCACTGAGGTATAATAAGAAAATGAATTAGCACAAGTTACGCTTACTATTCACTCAATAATAGTGAATGTTTTATTTGATTTAGAATTTCTGTATTCTTTTATATCCTACAAGTTTCATAAAACTATTTAATCAAATCCTTGATTCATTGATGTAGATATATCTATGAAAAATATATAGTTGTTCAATTATTTTAACCTAAGTGTTATAATCTTCCCCATTTAGCCTATATGGGAACATTCTTCTTGTGAATCCCATAATTCTTCCTTTGGTACAATTTTATGTTATAATAGGCATGAATTTTATCTCATTATATAAATATCAGAAAAAATTATAGGAAAAGGAAATATATTTTCATATCCTTAACCACTATATTCTCTAATATATATGCAAGTAATACTATCATACTATTTATCAAATCTCTCACTGGTTTGGGTGTTTATACCCCATGAAGAATAATTTATTTCTCAAATAGGTGAGTCAAATTAAAGCATTGACCTTGGGGACATTCAAATTTTGAGGGGTATACTGATGTATTTCTTGATAAATTTTTAGAAATTCCCTTAGATTATGTTGTAGATTTATCAATAAAACTCATACGTAAGACACACCTATATCCAAGATCCCCTATAAGATAGCCTTGATCAAAATGGATGAGTTAAATAAGAAAACAAAGTAGTATTTGGATGAAGGGTTGATATTCCATAATGTGACACCTTGTGGTGCCCCAATTCTCTTTGTCAAGAAAAGGATGGGTTAATGTGGCTGTGAATCAATTATTGAGAGCTCCAAAATACCACCATAAAGAATATGTATCCACTACCAAGTATTGATTATTTTTTTAGTAAAATATAAGGACCTCAGTACTTATCAAAATTGGACCTTTATTTTGCATACCATTAGCTGAAGGTAAATAGATATGATGTTTAAAATTTGACCTTAAACATGATATATGGACACCATGATTTCATAGTGATTTTATTTGGAATTAAAAATTAACCTACAATATTCATGTACTTTATTAATTGAGTATTACAAGTCCACATTGAAAAAAATTTCATGTATTTTAATGATTATATTCTCATATAATCAATGATTAAGAAAGACCATGAAGGTCATTTAAGTATAGTGTCAGTAACAATAAGGAAGGGGGAGTTGTATTCTGAGTTGAAAAAGTGTGACTTTGGATGAAACATGTATCATTCTTGGGATATGTTATCATGAGTGAAGGAATATATATGTATCCTTATAAGATAAATAAAATTGATAAATGAACAATACCCACTAGTTCCATATAGATCTATAGTTTTATTGGATTAGCTGGGTACTACCAATTATTTGTAAAACAATTCTCATGATTATCTATCCAACTAACTATGTTAACATAGAAAGTGGTGAAATATATTTATATATAAGAATGGGAATAATTATTTAAATAGATCAAAAAGAGTATAATCATTACACTTTTACTCAAAATACCTTCAAGCAGAGAATGGTTGGTGATATATAGTTATGTTTAAAAGAAAATATTCAGTTTCTTACTCATGTACAATAATAAAGTTATATCCTATGCCTCTCAAAAATTGAATACCCATGAGATGAACTACCTAACATATGATTTGGAGTCAACAACTATGATATTTTAATTAAATATATTTAAACACTACCTATATGGATAAAAGTGTTCTATATATATTGATCATAATAGTTTAAAGTATATATTCACATATAAGGAACTGGACATGTTCCAATGAAGATTATTACATTTAATCAAGGACTATGATTTCTCAATCCAAATCCATCTATGGAAAGTGAATAATGTATCCAATGCTCTTAGAATAAATTAACCCACTACCATATCAATGATGTAGATTGAGAAATACTCCATCTTCATAGATATAAAATGGGTAGATTTGTGAGTCAAAAAGTAATGGAAGAAATACATAATTTACCTAATTATTTCCAAATCATATATACAAGAGAAGATCATGTAGGCCCAAAGGGATGATTTTTATCTTTAAAAGAAGGTGAGAGAAAAAGAGGATGGAAAATTCAAAAATTCAACATTGATAAAGGTGCATTAATTTGGTTTAAAACTAGGATCCATATGCTATTTTCACATGAGTGAATGAAAGAGATATTGGATGATGCACATATCTCATATTTCTCATTCCACCCAAAAAGTACCAAGATATACTGATATCTTTGAGAGATATTCTAGTGGGATAACATAATGAAAGTTATTATTGATTAAACCACAATGTTATTGGTGTACGAGAAAGTAAAATAAAATAATTTGAATTATAAAGGGATGATTAAACCATTACTTATACCATCATAGAAATGGGATAACATCGCCATGGAATTTTTCATGTGTCATTCAATGTAATATTTCGAAAATAATTCCATATGTGTTATTAGGGATGAACACACCTATATTTCTCACTTCATCACTATTGGGGAAGATTTATCTATTGATAAACTACCCAAGATATATATAAATGAAGTGGTGAAGATAAATTTTATCTTATATGATCGGTATCAAAGGTTAACCTATAAGTTATATATAATTATTCAATATTCCATTAATAGTGAGTTAAACTTTGGTATGACCAATCACCCCTAGACTGATGGCTAATATCAAAGGACTATTCCGAAACTCAATTAAAGACCTAGTTCTTTCTCAATATATTTTAATGGAGGTTAAAATTAACATTTTTAATTGTATGAGTTATCTTATAAAAAATGTTTCCAAACAAGTATTCAAATGACCCCATATGAACATCTATATGGGAATAGATGTAAAACTTCTACATATTGGGATACATTTGTTGAGCATAATCTAATTGGACCTTAACTTGTTTAATAAATTAAAAAGAATGTTTAATTGATTAAAAATCACATTAATGCTACATAGAGTTGATAGAAGATCTATTCTAAAAATCATAAAACATACATGGAGTTTAAAGTTGGAGATAAAGTTTTCCTTATAAAAACACCGTGGAAGAGATTCCTGAGGTTCTGAAAGAAGGGAAAGCTCAGCCCATGTACATTAGCACCTTATAGATCCTTGATTTCATAAGACATGTGTTCCATCAACTAGAAATTAAACTAATTCTATCTGAAATCCATGATGTGTTCTATATATATTCCCATTGGAAGTACATATCTAATCCCTCACATGTACTAAATCCAAAAGTGGTATAATAGGATCATGATATCTCTTATGGGGAGAAACAAGTGAAGATATTTGATTATAGAGACTAATTTATATAAAACAACTTGATTGACCTTCTCAAAGTACATCATCTAAATCAAAAGTACAAAGTGGAAACATGGTAATTCTAGGATATAATGAAATAGAAGCACTCTCATATACTATCAATCAAGAATATTAGTTAAATTTTTAATGATGAATTATTAAAAGGGGATATGAATATAATGAACTAGAATTTGGTATGTGTAAATATCTTTATAAATAAAGAATATGACATATTTTGAAATAAAATATAGTATAAAACACATGAACCACATAATAAAATCCAAAAAAACTTTATTCAATTAATTTAAAATATTATTTTTTGATAATAATTATACTCAAAAAAATAATAATAATTACAATGGGAAAATAAATACAAAAAATAAAATAAATAGAATAAGAAAATTTGGATGTTTTGATCTCTTAAAAATACAACACTTCAAAAAAAAATACTATAAAAGTAAAAAAACAATAGTAATGCATTGAAATTAAAAAAATGAATATATAAACTTGAGAGTAATAAAAATTAATGACTAATAAAGAAAATAAGAGGTATTTATAGAAAGTATAAACCAATATGACCATTAGAATAGTAACATTACCGTTAAGAATAGAAATATGGCATTTTGAATAATAAATTTACCAAAAAAATATTAAAATAAAATGTAAATAATAATTAACATGAATAAATTAAGTAAATATAATTACTATAATACTATCAAATAAATATTTAAATAAGAAACTCAAAGAAAGAATAAGAGGATTTTTTATAATTTATATGTTAACATAATTTGTATATAAAAAAAATTATATTTAATATTAAAATTACCAATTTTATAAAATTATTTTAATACAATAAAATTCATTTCTGAAACCAACACATTCAATTTGACCATGGGTTGTTTTTTAGGTATTTTTTTGAAAAACATTAATTTTTAAGTAAATAGTAAAAATATTGTTTTTACATAAATGACATGTCTTAATTACATCATTCATGATATAATATTGACTTAATAAAATATATAGTAATTTTATTGACCAAAAATATATAAATAATTCATTTTAAAATAATAATTTCAAATCCAAATATGAAAAAGTAATTTCCAATGTCAAAAAATGAAAAGTATTCCATTAAAAACATGTTTTTTAATTTTTCTTCTATATTATTGTATAAAATAATATAATATTTTTTATAAATGGATTTAAAGTCTTAAAAAATATATATTTTATGTAAAATATAATTCATAATTTCAAAATATCACTAATACAAAGTTTACATAGGAAATAATAATTTATTCAATATTTTAACCCAAAAATACCCCTCCCCTCAAGTATAAATAGCCCATATCCATTCCTAAGTAAAATAAATTCCCATACACTTATAAAACCAAATCTTATACCAAATAAAACTCTCTCAATACACCCAAAACCCTTATGTATTTTCTAGAGTTAAAAAAATATAAGCCTTTAAGGTGTTAAGGACTTAGTAACAGAGAAACATCATAAATAAGCTAACCTTATCCTTTCCTTTCATCTCACTTTTCTCATACAATTTTTCAATTATATGAATCAAATGTATACCTAATCTTCCAATTTCATTTAATTAGTAAATTAACATGAAATTAATTATATTAATCTACATTAAAAATTTCATTTATAGCACAAAAATATATTAAACATATCTCTCCTCTTATTTTTCAAATCTCCCATTAATGATCGGTTAAATATCTACAAGGATGTCGCCGACTCTCTAATTATCACTGGATTCATGTATTATTATCATTTAATATATTTAGTATATGAATATTTAATTATATATTTTTAAATATTATACAATTAATTTTAATAATGTATAACTAGCATTGAATCGATTTTATGAAATTGAAACAAAAGGGGATAATATTAAAAACAAGTCTTTGAGCCATAATATCATCAATGTAAATAGTAATAAATAAATACCAATGACTAAAATTAATAAATAATAAAAAATATAATATAATTCAATAATAGTGTTTTAATAAGTATAATTTTATTATACAAAGGTGTAAACATGACGAAATATAATGGGACATTAGGTAATGAGAATCTTGAACCCAATGATTTCCTATTGGGTTTATCACACATTCCTCTTTCTATTCAACATTTATTCTACTCAAATACACCCTTCACTCTTCATATATATGTTATTTTCCTAATAATATGAATTTTCATCTTCATTGAGGTAATTCCTAAGACACATATAATGATTTATGAAAAATAATTTATTTCCCAAAACATCTCATTGTTTTTTCTTAAATTATTTCATCCTCTCTTCAGGAAATTTTATATTTTTATAAAAATATTTAATCTCTAAAAATATACTTTCCATTATTCTTCTATTAACCTCCATTGTTTATTTATTGAAATATGTTACACAACATCTTGATGAAACCCACTATTTTCAATGAGTTTTTATAATGTTTAGGATTGTTATATGTTTCCTTTCCATGTGAAATGCATGATTATGAGTATATTATCATGTGATGGGTGGGATAAAAATTATACATCCCAAATATTCATTAGGGAATTTATTATATCTCATTATATTATATAAATTATGTGTAAACATGATGTTATATTTGTTCAAAATTTATGATGGGATGATTTGTACACATATGTTATGTGTGAACATAATACTAGATTTGCTCACAACTTATGTGTGGGATTATGAAAATTAATTTATTATGTTTTATTATTATGAATATTCTTCATTACATTCTAATTTCAAATGATTCCATTAGGATTATATTTATGATCCTACAATTAATATTTGATGATGGTGATTATTGTCAGACATGTACTATATTGATTCACATCTCTTATTCCCACCACATTATTCCTCCCATTATTTAGCTTTCAACTCACCCTTTTATTCATTTATGTCATCATGTGTGTGCATGTACTATAGAGAATATAAAATCTAATATAAGGATTATGCTGAAGGAATTAAATATAGATGAAAGTTTTATGTATGATTAAGTTCTATGAACTTAAATTTCCCGTGATACTAAACTACTCAATCATTTATTGTATTATTATTATTATTTTATATTAAAAATGATGTAATAATCATGTGTAAAAGATATATGTATCTATAGAATATGAAAAATGGGTGTCTCTAGCTCGACTAATGGTGGGGAATACCCATCTACACCCTCTTGTCACTCAATAGAAGTTCACTGGGCAGGAATATCACTATAATATTAAGTGAAAAACACAAAACACATTTCTACCATAGATATTAATATCACACATTGGGTAATAAATAATAGTAACACACCTCTATTCCATTAATATAAAATCTATGATAAAAGGGTTCCATATATACATGCTCAAGTCTATCCTAACCTACCCACTAATAGGTTGGCTAAAATCTCATAAAGGGGTCACATAATAGTCATTGCATATGACAACAACAGTTATAAATCATGGGTTGGTCATGAAGAGTGACACCAAGAATTTATATAATAAATATCTATATAAATTATTTTTGATATTTTAAATGACCAAATCCTATATCATAATAACAATATCAGACACATGTATGTATAAAAATATCATATAAGCCCTAAATTCATAGAATTATGAATGAAAAAATTCTCTCCTTACATGATATTCTAAGATTAAAAAATAGAAATCATTAATCAACATTAAAATAAATCATATTTGGAATAGTAACCCAACCATAAAAAATATAACCAATAAAAATATTCCCATCCTTGGGAAATTTGACTTCCCATATATATTAGTTAGCTAATACCAAGAAAAACCTCTATTACAATCCCCAAAATCCTCATATCACTTATCGACCATATCTTAAATAGCATGGAAGAAAAAAAGAAAAATAGTATCTGGCAACACATTTTAGAATCCCTAGTCTATCTTTCCACTTCCATGATTGTACCAGAGTGATACACACCTTAATAAAACCTCTTGACATTCCAGAGGCTACAGTCTAATACTGATGGAGATAAGTAAAAAGTGAGAATACTATACCCTTAGATATAGAAAACTATAAACATAATAAAATAAATAATACAAACCAATCATCATAATACCAAAATTGTAATAAAATATATTTCGCAATTAAGTTATAGTCAATTAAGAATATAATACATACCATATAGAAATTAACCACTATTATTTCCATAAAATTTACATAATTCATAGTAGAATCTCCCATGGGTAGATCCAATAAAAATTGGACAAGAATATACAAAAGTAAAGGGGACGTCCCTAATTTGACCAATATAGGAAAGGGATGATAAACCCATCATCTGAACAATCACCTCAAGGATAAATAACAAATCACTCTGGAAATAACATTCAAGGTAAATATGATATCTCCATCAAGAACCACTATGTGAGTGATATATCACCATTATAATCCATCTATGAGAAAGAACCATCACTAAACCAATTCCAATGAAATTGAGTCATTAACGGATGACAAAGACATCACCACTCCTTGTTGGATGACACACTACCTATATACAATCAAGGGTGTATGATATATGATTTAAGCTATATTTTTCTAAAATTTATGTCTTATTTATATAGATTTTAACACCAAAATTAATTTCAATCCCTAATAATCATACATTTTTAATAATTTTGGAAATTTTAATTATTTAGATAAAATCATTCCAATTTTTGTATTTAGTTATTTAATTAATGTTGATGTTGATCTTAAACAAAGCCTGCTTTGAAAAAGTTTATATTTTACATAGGAGGGAAAAGATAAAAAAATAAAGGTTGGATTGACCATGTTCTAATGTGGTCATTAAGTTAGATGGTCGACCATGTAATTTGACCACATGACTAAGAAGGAAAGTGACCACATGTAGAGAATTCTAAGCTACCATGACTTCACACTACCACAATCCCGAATCAGCCACGTGAATCCATCCAAGATGTCACTCCACACTAACTATAAAAATAACCTATATGCCTCATGATAGCTTAACCTACCACATGATGTGACCTTGAGCATCCAAATTTAAATTCCCAAGTGACTATTCCCTTACCTTCTAAGAGACCATGCATCCTATATATAAATCTACCAAAAGTGGAGTTTCAACTAACTAGTTGTATCACGTCAATTAACCACAATACAAAATTCAACTTACCATAACCTATTTCAAATGATGTCCCTAAAGTTACCACTACATAGATTATTCCAATTAACTATGATCCAAACTTCCGTATCGAGTAACCTAATATCTATCCACCGTAACTTCATAACCAACCACAATCTCCACTATCAAGCTACCTCAAACCCTCACTAGTTCTAAATGAACAAAATCAAAGTATCCTAATCCCACCAGATGATAAGAATAAAAATTAGAATTATTTGATCTCAATGAGCCAAAAATATTGACACATATATGGTAGATTTAATTTATGAAATTAGAAAAATGATAAAAGTTTCCATTGTATTAAATCAAGTAAGGGTAAATAAGTATTCATGTATTGTTGATTTTCTATATTTATGGTCTATTGATGAATAAGAAATTGGATAGGGATACAAACATATCTAGTACACTAACTATGGGTATGTGGTGTGTTGTATTCTAGGTGTATAATAATTTTCCTATGTGAATCTTGATTCATGCATTTTTACTAGTTGAATCCTTTAAAATATAGAAAATGGATGTTAAGATTCATGGTGGCCGAAAGGAGATCTCACCAAGGCTCAATGTTAAATCAATCTTGTTGCCACTCAAGGTCGACTAAACCAAAAAATTTAAGGTATAGATGAATTCATGTTATAATATAGAATAAAATATTGATTATTATTTTAATACCTTGATGTATCTTTAGGTTGAGCCAAGTGGAACATGGTTTGTATGAAGAAGATGATCAAAATATGAATCTATTGGAAGATGATATAAAATGTAGAATTCTATAATGGGTGTTGAAAATATTGAATATTAGGTATTATTAAAAAAACATAATCTTTGATAAACCATATATGTTCAATAAAGAACTAATCTTGGTCAAACATGAACAAAAGATGGTTGGAGTTTCAAAAATGGAGACTACTAAGTTTGGTGAAAGGAAATTTGGGATAGTTTGGCTATTCAGTATACACAGATAAAAGGATATGAAAAGTGTGTAGGTCAATCCAGGTCCAAGTATAGTGATGTAAAGAATAAATATTGACCAATACCACTTAATATATATTGAATCCAATATCCAAGACCACAAGTACCCTCATAGAAAATGATTTCCAATTATTCAAGCCTTAAGCATGGAATACCATGAGTAGAGCATGATTTACACTACACAGAATAGTATTGAAGCACTACATCTTTTTAATATTCTTGAATTCAAACTAAGATAGATCATTAGAAGAAATTATAAAATATGAAGATTCATGAATATTATCTCATGTTAATCCATCCTCACTCTCATCCATGATACGTGGAGACAATTCAAGGAATGATAAATTCAATAATTTACACTGATTTTAAGGATAAAGAAGTAAAAAGATTATACAAAGGATACAAAATTTTTCCCCTTATTTAATTTTAAAAGATCTAGCTCTATAGATTGTATAAAAGGTTTACTGAAACTTTCTCATATTTTAATTCAAATTATTTTATGTTTTCATTTTGTGATTTGTTGTGTTAATTATCGTCACCCTCAATTTATTCATGTATTATTCACCTATGAACTGCACCTAGTGATATAATACTCCATGATCCTAGAGATATAACCTAGTGTGGGTGATCTAAGGTGAATTATCATGTTGTTATTGAGAATCTAAATTCCAATTATAATATTTTTCACAGGTTAAGTGTAGAATTTGGGATTTGAGTGGATAAGATGACTTCAATTCCATCTATGGTCATTATTTTCTTATATGCTCACAAATGAACTATAAAAAAATGAGTTAATGGTATTATTAAAGGAATTAAATCATATTGTTGTTTTCTTGAATTAGAAAAAAATGTGGGGGATGAGTAGATACATGATACTTCATCTCATTGAATTAGATGATTTAGAACATAAGTAAATAATGATTGATCCCATTGGAAATTATCCTTAGGAAACCTATATTTTTCATTAACCTGTTGTGTTTTCTTATTTCCACTATTAGATTTTAATAAAATCAAAAACCAAATAAACATCATCTACACTTGTATTCTACTTTCAAAATAAAAATACAAAAATTAATCGGTGTTCGAGATAATGATGAGCCAAACCCAATAATCATTGAGAACAACCCTGATCAGTTCCACTAGAAGCAGTATAGTTTTTATTAATTTTTATGTGAGTACCAAAATATCCTTTTCACATCACTCAGGTCATTTTCAAGGAGTTAGGTTAGAAACTCATTTATCTTAATCTCTTTTTAAATAATTTACTATTTTCACATTAAAATTTAAAAACTAAAAATAGTGGAGGAAATTTTAGAAATAATACATGAACTTACAATTTTGGTGAAAGAAATTTTGAAAAATCACTGTACAGATAATCATATGAACCTAATTTAACATATTGAAAATGAATTGAACCTAGATGAAATGATGAACCTATATAACCTATTCCTAGTAGAGTATGAAATACTATAACCTAAGGACCAGGAGGTGATTAAAAAATATGAACATGAACTGAATTTTGTGATTATTTTAACAATGAATGTGGGGGAGAACTTTAAAAGATTTAATAAGAGGATGGAGTACCATTTCTTAAAAATAAATTTATTTTCAAAGTGGACCTACATTTAGAAGGGGTATTTAAAGCTGATATCATTGATAGAGATCATAATTTTGAAATTTTCTATGTTTTATTATATTAAAACTCAACTAATTTTGTGATCAACCTTATGTTTTAAATGAAAAATAAAATGGTTGGTTGTAGGCCTTAGATGATGAAGTTAAGCCAAATGAATTATATTTTGAGTATGGAATTAAATAACTACATACCAAATGTATTATAGATGAAATTTTAAATGGTGGTTCATGAGTAACGAGGGATAAAAACAAGAATACACGAGGGAGTTGATCAAACCTTTATCTCTTTTTATTATAAGTTTAAAAATTCTATTTTACATGTTGATCTCCCTAGTTGTTAAATTCTAGAACTACTATTGCTTTTGGGTACCCTTATAGAATAATTATAGAATGTGGAAGAGGATATAGAAGAACCACTGTGGATACTTATATAAATTGAAGAGGATTTGAAATGTATACTATTTTCCACCATTATACTAGTAGATTTCTAAGAGGTAGTAAACTTTCATGAAAAAAGTACAATAAATCTCAAATAATTGATAGAAATTTCATTACATTAATGTTATTTTATTCCAACTATATTATTCATTTTGATTTCCCTCAGTATAAACCTACATATTCAACTATATAAATGGCTGTCCAAAAAGATATAGAGGAGTAGGATGCATATTTTTTTGAGAATGTTTTGGATTAGTATGAAAAAAGATGCCACATAGGAGGTGGATGAATTTGAAAAACAAGTATAAATACTTGAATCATAATTTCTAGAGCTGGCCGATGAAGATCCCCCTCATGAAAACTGTAAATAATATATAAAGGGAGTAATTGTAGATGAGGAAATTAATAAATACTATTTTTATAATCTATTAAAATCCACCATGAAGGAATTCCCAATGGATCATCATGAGTATATATAAGCAAAAGAGACTATTTATGATAGGGATAATCTATATTCAAAATCAACTTGTTTTAATTTTATTCATTTTTAATTGGTCATTTACCCTCCCTTAGTTGAATATGTACAAGATGAATTGTTGGAGAAACCACTTGGGGAAGAAGACACAAAGTGTTGTGGCCTCAGAGGACTCATATATTGTCCTCTCATCCCCATATTTCGAGATACACCTCATGTGGTAGTGGTTAGACTAGAAGAACTATGTTCAATGGGAACTCCCTGATTAAGACAACTTAAGAAACCATTGATGAAAGAGGATATGGTGGTTTTTATCACACAAATGCAATCCTATGAGAGACTGGGGATAATAACAAGGAAGTATATCGATGGATTTTAATGAAATACCACTCCTCTTAGAAAAATGTATGATTGAATAGATCTCTGTGGAATTGAAATTATAACAAGAGGTAGCTATAAATTTTAATTAAATTCAAAATAACTTAGACTTTGTGAAAAATAACACCACAGGGTTCTAAATAAAAATAAATTGATATAATTCCATTGAAACGAGATTAAAATTGGACTTTGAGATCTAATAATTAATATCTAATACATTAGGAAATGGGTGTTTGAGTATATTTCATTTTTTTTGTATTCAATATGTGCTAATAATAGTTCTAACCACAATCAGAGATGGTAAAAATTTAATAAGTGACTAATTTTGGAAAATGAATTTATTCAAGAAAGGGGAATATTGATAACAAATAATGAAAAAGGAACTTGACCAATAAAAAATTCATTTAAGCTGTATCAATGAAGTGGAAATTAAAAGTGTGATTTAATGAACTTAGGAGATATGAAAAAACGGAATTAATACTTATTAAAATTTTAATTCCACTTAATTATATCTATTTTACTCATATAATTAGAATATTTTCTCACATTTAGGTGAGGGTAGTGGATTCAATTAATGTAGGAAGCGTGATGTAATTTTTAGTGGAAAGAAGATAAAAATTTTACCCACTCTTAATTTAGAAGTTAGAATTTACTATGGTTATATCTTTTTATTTCATTGATTATTTTTTATAAATAAATATATTTTAACTAGAATAACAAATAATAATAATTTGGTATCTGTTTTTCATTAGAACTATTTTGACTACTTTGGGACGACATGAAGTTCTATTTTTATATTCATGGGAATTTATAGTAGTTATTCTAAAACTCTAGATACCATTTGAAGTTGTGACCTCCCTATCCCATTCATTTACTTGTAAAATATAGGGTGGGACTATTGTAGTTTAGTTGAAATGAAATATTGAAAACTATATGTTTTAATGGACTATTGATCATTGTTTTGAAAGTTCATTAACAATTAATTTTAGGAAAGTGAAATGTTTTCTTGTGTGAATGAGTGATGTGAGATATAAATTTCCAAAAATTTTGTCAATTTTTTATAAAAAACAACCAATTAATTAATTTAAATATTTGTTAAATCATGATTTTTTGATAATTTTAGAAATTTAGAGTAATTTATATAAAATATATTTAATTATTTTTTAGTGTTTTAATTAATTTTGATTCTAACAATGAATAAATAATAATTTTTAAGGATTTATATTCTTATTTTAAGGTCTTAGATGAAAATAATAATAATGGTTGGATTAATTGTTCTATGATTTTTTCATGTGGTTAGTTAATCAATGGTGGAAATCCACCACATGACTTAGAAGTCATGAGGCCACATGTAGAAAATACCAAGCTACCATGACTTCACCCTATTATAGTCCCCAAGTTACCGCATGAATCCATACAAGCTTTTGTGTAACACTAACCACAAGAAGACCCTACAAGCATCATGATAACTCAAGATACCGAATGATGTAACCCCAGGATAACAAAAGTTCCTTCTCAAGTGATTGCGCCGTTTCCTTCCAAGAAACCATGCATCCTCTATCTCAATCTACCATAAGTGAAGATTCAACCAACTCACCATATAACTACAATCAATTGTAGGAAAAAATTAAACATAACATAATCCCTTTGAATCAACCTATCAAAAATTAAAACCCTAGACCTATCATACCTCATATTCCTCCATTCTATTATGATCTAACCTACCAGACTGAGAAACCCAATATCCCCCTATCATTCCTTCACAACTGACCAAAATCTACTAGATCAACATGACTTAAACCTTCATTGGTTTTGACTAATCCAAATTTAAGTATCCTGATCTAACTAGATTACAACCATAAGAATTAACACCCTCATAGATCAATAATCTATGAAGACTCAATGAAATCTAGTTTCTCTAATTTATGAAATCAGGAAGATTATAGATGTTTTAATCAAATAAAATGATTTATGGTTGAAATTTTTTCTAGTTCTTGTGATTGTCATCATTTACAGTTTTTATTTTAAAGAAGACATTGGAATAGGATATAAAAATATATAACCCATTGACTATGAGGATATGGTTTACTAAATTCCAAATGTTTGGTAATTTTTATATGGGAAGCTTGATATGAACCTTTTTAATACATGTATCCCTTGAAACCAAAAAATGGAAGTCGAGATTTATAGTGGGAGAAGGGAGATTTCATTGAGAATCAAAATTGAATCAGAATTTTTACCACTTTAGTTTGACCAAATCAAAAAAATACTAGGTTTAAATAAGTTCATGTTCTAATGATGAATAAGACATTGGGAAAATCTTGAACACTTCAATGCCACTTGAGGATGATCTTAATGTAGAATGGTATTCTCAAAGAATATGATCAAAGTCTAAATCTATCAAAAGATGAGGTCGAATTCATAATTAAATAAAGGTGTGTTTTTAATCTTGAATATTGAGTATTAATTCCTATCTGAATTTCTGGATGGACAACTGGACTGGTGGCCCCTTAATCTCGAGGTTTGCGTCCACCACTTCTCCTGGAAACACCGACTCCACTATCATGGATGTTATTAAATCCCAAAACATCTCCCTTCCAAATCACATCAGTCACATCATTGACAACCATCCTTTTTCTAACACGAGTGATTTCCGCATTTGGGAACCTACTTTTAATGGAGTCCTTGACTCCAAAAGTATATACAAAAATAATTTCAACAATCCTGTTTCTAATTTTGTTTGGTTGAAAGCCTTTAGTAAACCTTGGATCAAGCCCTCGAGACTTACTATTATATGGCGTGTTTCCCACAATATGGTCCCCACCGATGTGTACCCTCAATCCTTTGGGATTCCTCTTTTCTCTAGATTTTATATGTGCGATCAACATCATGAGGATCCTAACCATTTGTTCTTGTCTTGTGCTACAACTGCAGCTCATTGGAATTTCACTTTTGACATTTTTGGTTGTAGATGGTGTATTCCCTCTACTATCAACTCCCAATTGCAGCTCTGTGTTAATTGGGACTCTTCGAAGCAATTCGAGAGTCATTTTATGAATGTACTGGCAGAACTCCTACATGTGATCTGGTATGAAGGAAATAACTTCATTCATAATAATTGATATTTCAGCCTCAATGCAGGTAAAACGCATATTCTCATTGCCATCAAGGATGTTGCTTCTCTTCAGAAAGATCATTGTGACAACTCTGTTGGCGATTTTGAGATTCTTTTCCGCCGTCGGATTGCTGGATCTTATAGACAACCTCGACGCACCCTTGAGGTCTTTTGGAAAGCTCCACTTCCAGGATGGATCAAAGTGAATGTTGACGGCGCCTCTAGAGAAAACCCAGGTTCGGCAGGTTATGGTGCCATTTTCAGAGACTCCCTTGGCAGATGCCTTTGATGCTTCTTCGGTGGATGTGGCACGACCTCGGCTTTGGAAGCAGAAATTATGGGTGTTATTTATGCGGTGGAATTTACCAAACAAAAGGTTTGGCACAAGATATGGATTGAATGTGATTCAACCACTATTATTCAAGCTATTTGGAAGGGGGTGGTACACCTTTCATGGCCGCTTACCTCTCAATGGATGAAATGCCATGCTTCGCTCATGGACCTCGATTACATTGCCACACATGTGTTCCGTGAAGCGAACATGGTTGTTGATAGTCTTTCCAAAAAAGGGGTCAATCAGGATGTTACATGGCTTGATGAGTTTCCAGATGTTTTGCTCCCCTTTGATGATAAATATTGTAATAAGATTATGTCTTTCAGACTTTTGTAACTCCTTTTTTTGAGCAATAAATAGTGCCTTGGTCTTTGACCGAGGCTCCACTTCTTAAAAAAAGTGTGTATGCCTCTTCAGGACCAAGGGAAATGATGTTTAGACTAAATATTGTCCAATACCACTAAAAAGATATTGAATCCCATATCTAGGCCCAATCCTTCCCCTGAAGAAAGTCAAGGCCATTTATTCAAGCCTCAAGTAGCGAATCCCAATACCAAAGTGTGATTTCTACTACACCATGATGTAGTGAATAAAAAAAATCCTATTTTATTGTCAAATGAATACAAAGACCGATCATATAAATAAATTTTGGGTTGATAATATTAAAATGTGTACTCTCAAATAAATCCATCCCCTCCCTCATCCTTAATACTTGGAGACAATTCGAGGAAATAGAAGTTCACTGCTCAATGCTAATTATAAGTAGAATAAGGGAAGAATATGATTATATAGCAATAATTTTTACCCCTTATCAAATTTGACAAGATCAAGCTTTTACAAATGTGCATAGGATTCACTATAATTTTCTCACATTTTTATTCTATTCACATTTTGTTATTCTTTTGTGCTATGTGATGTAAATTCTATCTACACCCAATTTCTTTATGTTTTATTCCCATATGTGATGAACCTAGTAATTTAATACTCCATTTTCATTAAGAACCAACCCATTGTGGGTGATTTTATGGGAAATGTAAGATCTCAGATTTCCCTCAAGGTATGTTTTTGTTTATGTTTTAGTTTAATTCCCTTGTTTTGGTCAAATAAGTGTTTCCCAAAGTTCATGATAAGACTTGGGGTTATTATGAGGGTTTGGAGTAGGAAAGAGGGGGGGGGGAGAGATTTTAGGCATGTTTCATGATTTTTAAAAAGTTAGTGGAAACCGTACAAAAATCCCAGGTAAATATGTGATGGGGTTGTTTTTAGATAGAAGCATCTTCATGGTTTGGTCATGTTTTAGAAAACCATGTGGTCCAGAAAATTTACGAAATTTAAAAAAAGGCATTTACATGATTTTATGTTCCACTCAGGTTTTTCCTCCTCCTCTCCTCTTGAAACCCTAGGAAAGAACCAAAGCACCCAAGAGATCCCAATGATGATTATCTTCCATTCCTAGGTTATTTTACGTGCCATCAGTTTTAGATTGAAGATCCAGTTATGTCTAATCCCTCTATTTATTTTATTTTCTATTTAGGATTTCCATTATATCCCTATCTCCTTTTGATGATCTAGAAACCTCTTTTTTCCAGTGAGATCTAGGTTGAGGCTTCAAAGGGTGGTTGAATTGGGATCTATGGATTCTATTATGAGTGCTTTCACCAATGGATTCAAGTTAGGTGTTCTATAAGTTATATCCCATAGTTCATATTTAGAGTTTTTTCATGTAGGGTTTTATTCTTATTATCATATTGATGTTTTCTTGGTTTCATTGGTAACATGTGGTATATTAAGTGTCTAAATTACCAAATTAACCCCTCATAATCCCCATGGGATGAATGGATGATGTCGTAACTATTTTTAGGGCCACCCATGGGGTTCACTAACCCTCTAGAATTAAGAAAATGGAAGTGTAAGGTTTGATATTGACTAATGATGACTTAGAACCTTAGAGAATGTTTTAATTGGTTTATGTAATGAGTTAGGATGGATTGTGGTCAGTGTAACCAAATGTGGTTAAAGGTTATTGGATTGTTTGGTTGGCGTGCAAATGGGTTAAATGGGATTAATGGAATATGATACAGAATTATGTTTACACTTGAATAAGCTTTTTGAGATAGTCATGGGGAATGGGAATTGGGGTTAAATGGTTATGTTTAATGAAATATTAATGTTTCAATGTATTATTTCATAATGTTAAATTAACACTTAATAATATTGCTGTGATGTTTCCAAAAATATTTTCTATGCATGGTTGTAATGTTGTTATTTATGGATGATGATAAATAAGAATGTGTACATGGCTTGGTAGAGTGGGGTATAAACTTCTGGTTCGATTCCTAAGGGTCTACTTTGACTGAGGTTCTAGGATCCGCCCTCCAAATTCATGTGTTAGGGAAGGGGATAGAGTTATATTCCCCTAACAGTCACATTCCACCTAGACTAAGGCTTCGAGATGAAGAAAATGTGGTTTTTGTGATGTGATTCCTTGTGATATAGGACTGGATTTATTTCCTTATTACTTAAGAAAATTGATCATGACTAATCCATTGAACACCTAAGAAAAAAAGGGCGAACTAAACCAAGAGATGCTTAAGTATTGAACCTGGCATTAATAGTAGTGTAACTAAAGGAATATAATTTATAATGGCGTTCTGAATTGTTTCCATTTACTTGTCACTACTCACCACTTTCATGCACTATATTCTCTAACTGGATATTTTTTAGACACCGTTGGTAGTGGCCTACTGAGTTATACTCACACCTTAATAAGGGTGTCGTTGGGTACCTGAGCAGATTTCAGGTTTGTAGGACATGACAAAGGCAATGGCTCTATGCTAGGGAGGTGAGTTGGGCATGGACATAAATGTATGAGGTTCCATACATGGAGTCATGACTATTTTGGTTATTTTTCTATTTGTCTTATTTTTTTGGGTTTTGTTCATTAGTAATTATAGCATAAATGATATATTTATTTTTACTTGTGGTTTGTATCCTGTTGAGGACATGTTTGAATATGCATGTTATTGGTTTTTTTCATATTTTTACTATTTATATTATGTTCTTCTGCAGATTACTCTATTAATGAGGCTATAGTCTCCCCACATGACCTATTAGACCCTCACTACTAGCTCAAAACCCCTAGCATACAGAGAGGTGCATTTGAGGTAAGGTGATGACCCGACTCGGGACACTGATTTAGTGGAACCCAGGTCAGGGACATTACAAAGTTGAATTTTAAGAGTTCTTTTTTATTTCATACTATTTGGGGATGGTAGATAGAATAGTAGGATAGTGTCGGGCCTTAGTAATGAGACCATGTCTGGGAGTATCTTACCCATGTACGGGGGGAAAGCCAAGTCACCCAGGGTGGGAATTGTTATTCATGTTGTGTGTTGTTACATTTGATGATATTTCACCATTTGGTGATGCACATGTGGTGTGATGTGACAATTTTATGATATTTTTATTCTGGATGGACTGGCATGAGGATGTGGATTCATGCATCATTCTAGGAACATATGTATACAAGTGACATGCATCATGGTAGGCACACACACATGGTACATGTGTGTGGGACATGGAGAGTATGATGGATTTGATTTATTAGAAATGACGAAAATTGGTACTAATGAAATTGCACAAATGTGAAAAATGGGAAATAAAATATTGGATAAGAAATAAATATTTTTTCTTGAGAAGGCGTATTAAGTGGATTATAGTAGTCTAAGTGAGTAAGGATATTTAAATTGATCTGAAATGGTGTAAAGTGTGAGTTTTGAAACTGTGTGAGTTGGTTACCCATGTTTGCCATTACCTTAGTGGGGTGGCCAAAGGTAGTGTCCCGATTGTGATCAGGCTCATTCGGGTAGTGTATGAAAGATGATTTGTATATGGATAGTGATGAAACTTACCTTATATTTTCTCAAAAGCTTTAGGGCCTATGTTCTAAATCTTGTGTTTGGCATTATAGAGAGATGACACCATGAAGACGTGTGCCGGTTGGGTGATAGGAGGACATTGACAAGAACACTCCTCTAGCGGTGGATCAAGAGAATGTGGTGATTCAGTAAGATTGGGAAGATCAGTTCCATGATAACATTTCTTGTTTTATTCATATGATGTAACGAGACCCAGGACGGGTTACACCGAGTATTCTTGAGGTAACCCGGGAGTTTCAGCTGCAGCACCCTCTGAATTTTACTAGAGAGGGTGGGACATAGGTAGAACAGTTTTGGATAGAGTCTATAAAAAATATTATGGATCATCTAGGGACTCCTCTTGATAAGTGAGTCAAGTAAGCAATCTATATGCTGAGAGGTCAATCAAATCATTGGTGTGACATCATGGTTTAAATAGAGCAGGCCGAAGGAATGATGTGGAAATATTTTCAGGAGATGTTTCTGAAAAACTTTTACCCAGAGACATTGAGGTAGGAGAAGGCTATAGATTTTATGAGTTTGAACCACTGGAAATGTCAGCAATAGACTATTCAAGTTTCTTCACTAATTTGCGACACTTCGTCCTGACATTGATAGGAGATGAGGCAACAGTGGATAAACTTTTCTAGGACATGATGAGACATGAGATCCGATCTCAGGTGAATATTTTCTATCTGAAAAGGTTTTCTGAAGTTGGGGATCAAGCCCACTTTTCAGAAGGTAACCTAAAGGTAGGTTTGGGTAGTGAACATATGGTGCGAACTGGGAGAGCATGTGGTGCAACTTTTGGGAGTAGGAAGCATCTTTTTAGAAATTTAAATGGAATGGATGTTCATAGAAGAGACAGAAGAGGGGACCAAGCCCTCAGTGTACTGACTAGATATTCTATTATCATTGTGGCGGGATAGGGCACATGTTTGGTTAGTTTCCCTACTACCAGTCGAGTGCTGAGCATGCGGCATGCTAAGCCATGTGCAGATGTTCTGTAGGATCTTGTGATAGTCGGGAAATGATAAAATTTATGGGAAGATGATGTGTTTAGTCAAGTGGTTAGTTTCCCCACACCGGGTAGGTAGTTGGAGCTCCATAGGTCATACTGGTAGTGGTTGTGGACGTAGAACTCCGAAATGAGATTATACACACCAATAGGGATGTACAGTTTATGGTACTAAGGTTTGAGCTCAGGGTAGAGGTGTAGGTCATATCCATGTGGTTCAGACTACACCTGATGGTGGTGATTCAAGATAGTCTACTGTTCGAGGTATGATTATTGTATCTTCCATAATTTCTAGTGAATTATTTGAAATAGGTGCTATGAATTCTTCTATTTCATCCTATTTTTTAGTTATGTTGGTCTTAACTATGGAGAGAAATTGTGAAGTAATGTCAATTTCTACTCTGTTAGGGGTACAAGTTGAGGATATCAGGTTGTGTAAGGGTTGATCTTTAGAGGCTGGTGGGTATCATTTTAGGTGGGATCTATTTGTTCTAGAGATGTTAGGTTTTTGACCTAATATTGGGGATGGATTTTTTAGTGTTATATCTAGCACATGTTGACTATTACCTATGTTGGGTAATGTTCACATCTCTTGATAAGTATTCTCATGTTCTTCATGGTGAGTGGGATACTCGAGCGGGTTGCATAGGACCGCTATGCCAATGGTTTAGAGAACTCACAGATCATGTGGATTTACTTATGTTATATGATGGGGAAAAGGCACAACTAGTATTCCCTCATGTTATGGACCAATTTAAAGATGTGTTTCCTGAGGAATTCTTGGGGTTACCACCTAAGATATATTTTGAGTTTACAATTGAATTCTTTCCCGGGGTGCATCCTATTTCCATTCTGCCATAGAGAATGGCACCGACAGAGCTCTAAGAACTCAATGTTCAGGAAATTATGGTCTTTTTCTATCCTAGTACATCACCTGGGGGTTATCCTATACTATTTTCTAATAAGTCTAATGGACCACTAAGGAAATGTCTCGATTATAGGATGTTGAACCAGATGACGATTAAGAACTGATACCCTCTTCCTAGAATCAAAGACCTTTTTGACCATCTTAGAGTTGACTCGGTGTTTTCTAAGATTTATTTGAGATCGGGATACCACCAGTTGAGGGTGAAACCTTATAAAATACCCAGGATAGCTTTTTTAAAGTAGGTATGGGTTGTATGAATTTTTGGTGATTCCATTTGGGTTGACCAATGTGATTATTATGTTCATTGATTTGATGAACCAAATATTTCACCTGTATCTATATCAGTTCATGGTCCTCTTCGTTGATGGCATCTTGGTGTTCTCTATAACTCATAACGAACATTCCAAACACCTTGAAATCCTATTAAGTATACTAAGAGGGAATATTATTTATTCCATGCTATCAAAACACCGTTTTTGTATTGATAAAGTGAACTTCTTGGGACACATCATTTCTGAGTCAGGTGTGTAAGTGGATCCGTAAAAGTTGTAGGTTGTGGTGTCTTTTGAGAACCCCAAGAACGTTTCTAATGTTCATAGTTTCTTTGGTTTTTCTGGTTATTATCGAATGTTTATTAGAGATTTCTATCATTTGGAAGTTTCACTCATAGGATTAACAAAGAAGGGGGTTAAGCTTGAAGGGTCAGAGGCTGGTGATAATTCTTTTCAAGAGTTGAAGATGTGGTTGACTATAACATCAATTTTGATCTTACCTGAACCAGGTAATAAGTGAACCTTGTTCTATGATGCATCCACTGTTTGAATTGGTTAAGTGTTGATGTAGGATAATCAGGTTGTAGATTATGGGTCAAGAAAGTTCAGAAAAAATGAAATAAATGACCATACTCATGACCTTGAGCAAGCTGATGTGGTTCATTCCTTGAAGTGTTGGAGGCATTACTCTTTGGGAGAACCCTTAACAGTTTTGATCGACCATAAAAGTATCAAGTAAAAATTATTATTATGGTATTTGAATCTTCAATAGATAATGTGGTTCAAGTACCCACAATCCTTCGATTTGGAGTTAGTCTATACACTAGGGAAAGGGAATAGTGTCACCGATTCTCTAAGATGGAAGAATCAGAATTAGGTGGTTCAAGAATATATTTTAGATTGAAAGATGATGGATCTATTTGATAAGATGTGTTTGGAGGTAAAATATGGGAATGGGAGAATTAATCTCACATCCATCGTAGCTGAACCTACACTTTGGAGCTGGGTTAAGGATATTTAGCTGGTGGATCTTGGGTGTTTGTCTATAAAGGAAATACATAAAGGTGTGGATTCACCTTTGAGTTTGGATTTTTGGGTTAATGGAGTTTTCTATGTTCATAGTCATTTTGTATTACCAACAGGTGTACTATAGGAGTTAATGTGTGAGTTCCACACATAAAGGAGGGAATGCCTGAATGTCCCGAAGGCCTTATTTTTTATTGATTTTTTGATAACCCCTTTCAAGGGATAGGGGAAACCCTTATAAGTCTTACAATGTTAGAGATTACATGGAACATAGGCTTATGAGGCATTACATGACCCAAAGGTATTAGAGAATTCAACCAGACTATAACTACAAGGAACTGACCCTCTCCACCATCTACATCCTAATGGTATCAATCCACCATCACATGGTCATCTGGATAAGCTTCCTGTGAAAGCACATGCAGGTATCGATGGTGTTGTAATATCCTATCATTCTCCAAATATGTTGGTTCTACTCTGGTGAGCGTGACTTGATCTGAATCCTCCTATGGGGCTGCTCCTTTTTGTTGAGTCTGTCTAGGTCAATTTCATTGATCATGTGGCCCGAAGGCCATAAGGTGGCTCAAAATCCTTGAGGTGGCCTAAAGCCCTTGAGGTGGCCTGAAGGCCTTGTGGTGGCCCAAAATCCTTACTTCCCTAAAGGCCTTGGGTGGCCCTAAGGTCTTGGAGGGCTTGAAGGAGAAACTGGTGGCCCAAAGGCCCAAACACGTGAATAGTTCTGGCTGCCACAATACCAAATAGTACTGCTACAATACATTTTATAGTAATGCTACAGTACCTTATAAATTATCCCTCCACTTGGTATTTATCTCAGGTCTCTTGGATTCACTTTCTAAGTCCTCACCAACTGGACTGATTCTCTTGCTCTCAAGATGGCCAATGCATCCAGGCTTGACTAAGATGTACCGTGATCTTCATAGGCAATATTGGTGGCCTAGAAAGAATAATGAAGTTGATGGTTTTGTGGAATGATGTCTTACCTATAAATAGGTAAAGGCCGAACATCAACATCCAGGTGGGTTGTTGCAGCCATTTCCTATTCCAGAGTGGAAGTGGAATGATGTGATGTTGGACTTCGTAGTTGGTATTTTGATGACACCTCAGAAGAATGATGCAATCTAGGTGGTTTTGGATATACAAATGAAATTAGATCATTTCATACCAATTTAGGATTCTTACGTAGTTTACTGTTGGGTGAATTGTATGTTTGAGAGATAGTACTATTGCATGGGGTGATGAGAGCCTTAGTTTATGACCGGGATCTGTGTTTCACCTCGTGCTTCTGGAAGGGGTTATAAAAATATCTTGGTACCTCGGTTTTTCTGAGTATGGTGAATCACCCAAAAACTAACAGGCAGTTAGAACGCAAGATCTTGGTATTAGAAGACATATTGAGAGATTCTATTTTGGATTTTTGTGGTTCAAGGATAAAGTACTTGTTTCATGTTGAGTTTTCCTACAAAAAAATTTATCAAGTTATAATTCAGATGGATTATTTTGAGGAACTCTACAGGGGACGATGTAGATCTCCGATGTGTTGGTTAGTGGCTAGGGAGGCTGATCTGTTAGAATCAAGTCTTTTGAAGGATACTTAGTAGAGGGATTAGTTGATTCAAAAGCGTATGAAAATGGATCAAAGTAGAAAAAATTCATATGCAGATAAGCGTCGTATCCCCCTAAAGTTTAATATGGGTGATAGTGTGTTTCTTCGGGTGTCACCAAGGTTGGGTCACTATCATATCCATAGGAATGGCAAGTTGGTACCCTAGTATGTGGGGCCATTTGAGATTGTGGATTGGATCAGACCAATGGCTTACTGATTAGATCTCCCATAATGATATAATGGGATGCATGATGTTTTCCATGTTTCTAAACTCTGACAACATCACCATGATTCATCTGATGTGATAAACGCTAATGATGTCAATCTTGAGGCTGATGTGTCCTTTGAGGAGCATCTAATTCATATAGTAAATTATAGTGAAAATGTCTTGTGAGGCAAGGTCAAGCCATTAGTTTTTATTCTGTGGAAATAAGGAAACTTATAGAGGAAACTTGGGAGAAAGAATTAGATGTGTGGGCCCAATCTCCCAATCTCTTTTCCTTGGGAAGTCAATGATTCTTGGGAAGAGCGGGTCGAGGAAGAGTCGTCATAAGTTGGGGAGGTTATAAGACACAATATTTCTCTCAAGGTATGTTTTTGTATATGTTTCAGTTTAATTCCATTATTTTGGTCAAATAAGTGTTTCCCAAAGGTCATGAGAAGACACAGGGGTGTTCTAGGTGTACAAGGCATGAAAGAGGGGGAAGGGTGTTTCTAGGTATGTTGCAAAGTTTGTGCATTGTTAGTGAAAAATGTGTGGAAATTATAGGTAACTGTGAAAGGGATTTTTTTTGGATAGTATCATCTAAATGGTTTGCATACGGTTTGGAAAAATGTGCGGGAAAACCATGTTGCCTAGAAAAATTAAGAAATTTACAAAAAAATCCATTACTAGATTTTATGTTCCACTCATGATTTTCTTCCTCCTCCCCTCTTGCAACCCTAGGAACACACCAATGCTACCAAGAGCTCCCACAGGTGATTTTACTTCATTCCTAGGTTGTTTGGAGTGTTATTGATTGAGGATTCAAGATCTGAGTAATTTCAATCCCTCTCTGGATTCTATTTTTAGTTTTGGGTTTCCATTATCTCCCCATCTTCTTCTGAAGCTCTAAAACCAAATTTTTAATGTGAGATCTAGGTTGAGGATTAAAAGGGTAGTTGAATCAATATCTCTGTCTTTGATTATGAGTTCATTCTCCAATATATTCAAGGTAGGTGTTCTGTAAGTTATATCCCATAGTTTATATTTAAATTTGTGAATGTAGGGTTTTATTCTTGTTCCCATATTGTTGTGTTCTTGGTTCCATTGGTAATATGTGGTATATTAAGTGTCTAAATTACCAAATAAACCCCTCATGATCCCCACATGATTCATGCAGGATTTCATGACTATTTTTAAGGCCACCTATGGGGTGCGCTGAACCCCCCGAATGGGGCTAACAGATGTTTAAGGTGTGAGATTGACTCATAATGATATAGAGCCTCAGAGAATGTGTTAATTTTTTATGTAATGAGTTAGGAAGTATTGTGGTTAGTTTCACCTAATGTGCTTAATGGTTAAAGGATTTTTTGGTTGGCATGTAAATGGGTTAAATGGGATTAATCGAAATATGATACATAATTATGTTTACACTTGAATATGATCAGTGAGATACACACAGAGAATGTTAATTAAGGTTAAATGGTTATGTTTTATAAATTATTAAAGTGTTAATGACTTTTTGTATATTGTTAAATTCCCATTTACTAATATTTTTTGTGATATTTCCAATGATATTGGATATGCATGGTTGAAATGTGGTAACTTGTGGATGATGATAAATAAGCATGTGAAAATGGATTGGTATAGTGGGGTATAGACTTGAGGTTATACGAATGGCTCCTCATTCCCAAAGTCCTCCTGTCTCTCTCTCTCTCAGCGCTTGCAGGATCTAGGTTTTCTCCCTGAAACCCTTCCCAGAAGCACTGTCGTTTCTCGTGATCGTCATTTCCTTTCTCCGCTCTTATTCCTGTCTTCGTTCTTCCTCTTCTGGCTTTCCTTTATCCGTGCCTCGTTCTGGGTGCCTCTCTGTGCACCTCGCGCCTTGGTTTTGGATCGGCGTTGGCGTCTACGTTGTGGAGGGATTTTTCGACGTTTCCTCCCTACCCTGTCGGCCTAACCCATCATGTTTCCCCCCATCTATGGTCAGCGTGATGGTGTGGATGAAAGATTTGGGATCGTGGTGAGGGATTGGAGGCGAGGTCTCGCTGCATCATTCCCTCTTTCTGTGCAAGCTATCCCCATGCTCCTTCTCTTCCCTTTCTTTCCTAAACCATTGCGTCGTACTCCACTCCAGTAGGGCACGGTCGTGTAGTGGGGGGATTGGGATGGTGTTGATGGCGCATGGTGGCAGGTCTCACCTTGGTGTTTTTCCTCTTGTTTCCTTGGATCTTTGGTTTTTTATCCTGTTGGTTGCTTCAGGTTTCTTCGCAGGTGTTTTATGATGTTCATCTCTGCTTCGTGGTGGATCCATCAATTGATTTGGCATGGTGCGATTAGGGTTTGGAGGGTTTGGTTTTCTCAGTTTGTGACAAAGATTTTTCTGAATTCTACTGGTTTGGATTCCAAGCGACGATCTGCGTTGCTCTCTGATGATCAGTGGTGACGGAAGGCATGGTTTTTCTCGATTCGAAGGTGAAATCGTGATATGTAAATGGAGAGGTTGAGGTGTCTCTGGTGTCGGTTGTTTGAAGCTCCGTGGTTCGACCCCTGCCATTTGGTTGGTTTTCAATTTTCGACAACAGCGATGAAGATGTGTTCTGGTGGATTCTGGTTACTGATGATTTGATGACGATGAAGGGTTGATTGAGAATCATGGAGCACGGCTCGAGGCGGATCATGGCTGCTGTGTGTGTTTTCTGGATGCGGGCACAGTTTTTTGAATTTGAAATTTTAATTTGAAAATTGATGTTTTGAAGTGGATGGTAATTTATGTGGTGTTTGAAATTTGGTACCAGTTTGTGAGGTTCTCACTTACCCATAAAGTGATTTATTCAGAAAATGAAAAAAAGTAATTTGAAGAGGACTTGAGGTTCTACACCCATGAGTCGAGTTTGAATAATGTTCTAAAATCCACCCTCTAAATGCATGAGTTAGGGAAGGGGACATATTTGTATTCCCCTAACGGATGCATTTCACAAGGAAAGAGGATTCAAGTTGAGGATAACATGGTTATTGTGATGTAATTCCTAGTAAGATAGGACTATATTTATTCCTACATAACTTAAGAACATTGATCTTGCCTAATACATTGAACACATGAGAAAAAAAGGTGAACTAAACCATGAGATGATTAAGTAGTGAAACGAGGTTTAATAATAGAATAACTTAAGGAAATTAATATAGAATGGATTTTTGAAAAGTTTAATTTTACTTTCCAGTACTTACCACTTGTATTCACTATCTTCTCAGACTATATATTTTGTATACACCATTTTTGGTGGCCTACTGAGCTATACTCACACCCTGCTTGGGTCACCGTTGGGCACCTGAGAAGAATTCATGTTTGCAGGATAGGACAAGGGCAAGGGCCCTAAGTTGGGGAGATGATTTGGGAATGGAAATACATGGATGAGATTCTAGACTTGGATTCTAAACCATTTTTGGGATTACACTTTTTGTCTTTTTTTGGGTTTTGTTTACTTGGAATTGTAGCATGACATGACATATTTACCATTGCTTATGGTTTGTATCTTGTTCTGGAAATGTTTTACTATGCATGTTATTGGTTTTTCCTATTTTTTCGCTCTTTTTATTTTATTCTGTTGCGGATTACTTTGGTAAAGAGGGCATAGTCTCCCCACGTGACCTACTAGACCCTTTTTACTAGTCGGCAATATATGGCATACGAGGAGGCACACTAGAGGACATGTGACGACCTGATTCAGGGAACTAATTTTGTGGCACTTGGGATGGGGACGTTACATGAATTATCACGGGATTATATCATTTCATTATTCTAATTCATAACCACTTTTTACTAGTTTTTTGTGTCAGTGATCATGTGAGTGGATAAGGTGATTACTAGTCTATCTCCTATTATTTCCTTTAGATATCCTAACTAATGAACTATTTCTAAATGAGCTAATGATTTTATCAAAGGAATTGGAGATCTTTTTCTCTCTCTAAATTTATAAAATAGTGCGGGGGATGAGTAAATACAAGATATTTCACATACTCATTGAATTGGATGATTTAGAACACAAGTAAATAAAGATTGACCCTAGTGGAATTTATCCTCTAGACACTTCCATTTCTCATTAACTTGTTGTGTTTTTTGTTTACCTTTTTTATAGTTTAATACAATAATAAACCATACAAACATAATGTATAGTTGTCTTCCTATTTCAAAATTTTAAAAAACGTAAAAATATTAACCAGTTATCAGGATATTTGGGAACAGAACACATTAATTGTTTACAGTTACCTAATTTTTTTTATAAGAGGCCAATAATACTATTTTCATATCGATACACCAATTTTCTATTGCTCAAGTGGATTATATACAGTAAATAAATCCCATATTGATGAATAATATGCCACTAATATCACTGTCAAGGTGGATGAAGTTCCACCAGATCATGTTCCTAGGTGGATGATACAGCAAAATGATGGAATCCATGGTTGGATAATGCACCACCATAACCATCCTCCCAGTGGATGGTATACCATCAATAGTGAACATTGGGTGGATGATACACCACTAACACAGAGACACACGAAAAATAATGTATCTCCAGATCTCACAATTTGGTTATCAATATACCACCAAAATATTGAATATGGATGATATAACACCATTCCCAACACCAAATAGAGAATAAGGCATCACTTCTTGAGTTTCCCAAGTGGATAAAATACCACAAGCCTATCCTAGGTGGATTATATACCACTTAATTATAACACAACCATGATCGATACATAAAAACTAGAAAATATAGTGATGAATTATTCAATAGTCATCTAATTCATGTTAATGATGTATCATAGTTTAAATAATTCAGGTTATTGGTATATCATATTTCAAATAACTCAAGTGAATGATATATGTAAAATTTCAAAAAATAGTGAAAGTAAATGATATATCATAATTTTAATTAATCTAGGTTAAATGATAAATGATATAATTCAAGCAAGGGGTTATACTCTTAATTACATCAGCCCTATCAAACATCCATACATATTATAATTCTCCTTTATCCTTTCTGATACATAATAAAATGTTTTCCAAGAGTAACACTAAGCAACTGCACTCAACTCGTAAAATCATTTTTCAGTCAAATTCACCCTTCTTGGGCCAAGTGTCTTGGTTTTGAAACCTATTTCACATAGGAATTAGTCATAGGTGTAATGGTGTCAACATAAACCTCAAATGGTCTAATCATGGACTATTATGGTCTAATCACACCACATAGAATTATGAAGACTAGTTTAGTTTAGATTTAGGTAATACAAAATAAGCACATTTTTCCACATTTCACATGACACCTTAAAAATAATAAAATACCATTTATAAATTAAGGAACCACTTACCTAGTATGATTAGGGTCCTTCTCATCTTAGATACACGTTCAATTAAACCTTAAATGATAGAAACAAATCCTGACAAAATATACAAATTAGATCATAACCATTGATGCATAGTGAAACATTGAGGAAACCTAAAAATGGATGGAATTAGAGTAGTAGTTTTACATGTGGAACTCTTATATAGTAGACAACATGAATATTAGATCTTGTATAAATGAGATTTAATTTCCAATGTTTTAGAATCCAAGGTAATGTAATGATTAACCTTTACACTTTAATTTACATGTTGTCATAATTTTATATTCTTTATTTGATATATTTTATTTATGTATTATTATAATTACCCCTATTTTTTTATTTTTTTATTTGTGTTATTAAATATTTTTACTTTTTAATTAATTATTTATGTTTAAATTAAATGTTTTATCATTAATGTATGAATGTATTAATTATTTATCAATGTGGAATTATGATTTTGAGTTTATTATGAAAATGATAAGAAAGGTTTTTTGAGTTGAATGACTATTTTGGACAACCACTATCAGGAAGATACATGAATATTTTTTTTTTCAGAAGATGAAGAAAGACAACAACTCAGAATACAACCTATGATATCTGTAAGTTACAAGCATAAAATATGAACTATGATTTGTAGAGGTTACATGTACAGAAGATGGACCACAAACGTGAAACAAAATTAATATATAGAACTTTCAAATATTAATTTTAAATTGTAATAATTATGAAAATTTCAATATATTTAGAGAAATTTATGGAATACTTTGAATTTGATTATTTTTATTTTTTATTTTTGGAAACAATATCTATATTGGTTTTGAGGAGCAGGATCTAATAAAATTCCTCTTAAGACTAGGTTCTGATACCAATTATTATAATCATACTAGGTAGTAATAAAGCTCAAAAATCCTATAATAGAACATTATGATACTAATAATTGGTTGTAGAGCCTAAATTGAATTAAAATCTTTAACTAGTTTCAATAAATGATTATCAAGGATAACCTCTCCCTTTGACACCCAAGGTAATCCCAAAGGACACTCAATGGGATTTTAACTATTTTTATGGAGTTAATTGTTATTATTTTAAAACTCTAATGTTTAATCTTCTTATAGGAATTAGATATCCCATTTAAGAAATTTGTATGCATGGGTATAAACCTACTAAAGAATAATGGGATAAATAGACTCTTGATGACATAACCTCTTTTAATATTGACGAAAACCCCATGAATTCTCTCCACTAAATATTAGACATAAATTAATTTAATCATATTTTATATGTAAAACCACTAATTAGATATGTAAACTACATGAAGTCTCACATGAGGGTATAAAAAAATCACTGACACTGGACATGATATTTGTAAATAAGAATTAAATCTTTATGAAGAACTCTAATGAATCAATTACCAAAATTTTTACATGATTTACAGACATTATAAATTTATGGAAATATCATGGCAGTGTTATTACTTCATAGACTCTTTTAAATAAGATAATATGGGTTTTACCATACTTATGGTCCCCCAATGTTATAATAATACAATGAGAAGATAGAATCAAGAATTTAATAGAATTCATTTTATCATGACCTATGAGATCACTATAGAGAGAAAAATAAAAAATCTAAATAATATAATAAAAGTAATACCATTTCTTTAAAATAAAATGAAGGAAGCTATTCTAAGAGTAACTCTAAAATTTCATACATATCCAAGAATAAGAAAAAGTTTATTAGAAAGAAAAAACCATTTCAACAATCCATGAAGGAGGACCAACTTAGGAAAACAAAAGTTACTTATTATGAAAGAAAAAAGTTGGTAAACATCAAACTATATTGTCCCACTTTTAAAAAAAGAAGAAAGAGAAGGGAAAAATCAAAAAATTCTTTAGTGTTTCAAAATAAAGTTCAAGAAATTAATCCATCTCATAATTTGAGTCAACTGATAATAAATCCAAATTTATCAGGGATAGAATTGAGGAAAAATGTCTCAAGTGAAAATCCCATTGAGGTACATGGTAAACGGATAATGGATACTCAAGGAATATGTTTAGTGGTTAATCTGAGTTAAACCACCCATAGAATCTTGACAGTGGACAAGTCTCTTTTAGTGAAAACTCATGAAGAAAGATTATCGACATAGGTATTATTATTGTTTTTAATTCCACTATTATAGAAGATAATATATATATTTATAGACTTAAACATAACTTGGATAGTATTAGTCAATTATGTGATAATAGTTCTAAATTATCCTATTAAAATAACAAATGAAAAGTGATTGATTCTAGAAGAAATTTTTTATCTTATACATATTTATTTCAAAATGTATATGTTATTGATAAAAAGTCACTTTCTACAGAAATTTTATAATTATTGATGGTAAATGATATTGATTTACAGTTTTTGAATAGTCACCTTAGTCATTATATAATACAAACGCAAACACACATGTCAAGATCTACCATAAGTATCTTGTATGTTATTTTTCTAAATTGTGTTTTTAAAAGGATATTGTGTGTGATCCATGAAAAATTAATAAAAAACACAAATATTACTTTAAATATAGAAATTAATTATTCAATTCAATGGTCCTTGAGATTTTTTACATTGAACTTTTTGGTCTAACCCAAGCATCTTTTGTAGGATTAAGATCTTATCATTTTGTAATTATCGATGATTGTACAATATTCATATGACATTATTTCTCCACACATAAAAATAAATCTTGTAAATATTTTTTGAAATTTAACATGAATGATGAAAATTAAAATGTTTGTGAAATAATATATATTATGAGTTGTCATGGGGGGGGGGAGGGGGTTAAAATTAATTCTTTTTTCTGAAGGTTTTGTTTCACAAGGATGTGATCATTCTTTTTACACTCCTATAACTCCTAAAAAAATTGTATTGCTAAAATCTAAAATCAATATTTATAAGAGATTTAATTAAATCTATAATATGAATTTAAACTCCATCAATGATTTTGGATTAAGGTGGTCAATTCAAATTTTTATACTCTTAGCTATGTCCTTGTAACACCCTTCTCATGAACTTTATAATAGAGGGAAACCCAAAGTTGTTTATTTTAATGCGTTTGGATGTAAATTTTATATTTTTAACAATAAAAATAACCTTATAAATGTTTAACCAAAGTCATATGATAATATTTTTATTGAGTACTCTATATTATGTAAATCCAACTGAATCTTAAACAAGTGGACTAGAACTATAGAATAATCAATTTAAGAACAGTTTGATGAAAAGTTTCCCAAACATTGACCATAAATTGATGATATTGAGGAAGAACAATAAAAAGAAACAATTATTTCTCAACATAATTCCAAATAAGTTATAATTCATTATGAAAATCTATCATGTTTATTAACAAAATAATGGTATTGATCTAAAAACTATCCCACATAAAATTTTATCTGTGATTTATGAGATGATACTCAATCTAGAAGGTTGATTTTAAATAAGGTTGATTATAATGATTTTTTTTCATATAGAGAACCGAAAAATATTGATGATTCCATTAATAATTGAAAATGGGTTCTTAATATGTGATAAAAATTAAATCAATTATCCATAAATATTATTCAATACTCACACACTAATAACATCAACTTTCGACTCCACTTATTGAGAGATCACTTTAAAAAGGTGACATATTTATTGAGTTTATTATCACTGATCACCAAATAGCAGACATTTTCACAAAATCACTCACTCAAGAACATTATTATTTTATCAATGGGGTGCTAGGTATAGATAAATTTCAAGTCTTGCATAGACAAGAACTCAATTAAAATTTTAATAAAAAATATATACTTTGAAAAAATTTCTCTCTTTTCTATCATGATTATTTTCAGGACATAACTATATCATTTATTTAATTTCATACTTGATAAATGATTATAAATTTAAATTGAATATTAATTTTGGATTATTGGAATTTACTAAATTATTGGTTACATATTTAATTTATTTCAAATATATTATTTATTTTTTATGCTTTTTAACATATTTCATGGATCCTTATACTTAATTTTCTTAGACAAGGGGAGTCACATAATGATAATTCCTTATAATATATTTTTAAAAAGGAATAAGGAATTATGAAGGATTATATGTTACTTTTTAAAATTTGTTTATTATTTTTGAAAAATTATTTTCTTCCATGAATTTTGGAGGAGTCTCTATTTTGAATTGTGCATGCCATTTTCATTTATATTCAACATTATGTAATTATTAAATATTTTGGGAAAGAATCAGTTTTCTTACTTTACATACCCATATTTAATGATTTTTTTATTTAATTTAGTTTTATTTTTACTTGATCTATTCAATATTATCTTACCATTTTTAACTTATTAAAAAGGGGGAGACTGTGTTCCCGTTTTGTAATTATCAAAAAGTGGGTGAATTTTTACTGGATCCTTACCACTTTAATTTATGTGTTTTGGAAATTACATATTACTTATTTGAATTATTTCATTTATGTATTTTTATAATTACATATTCCCACTCATTGTGTATTCTTATTATTTAATATTTTTTTATTAATTATGTTATTATGTGTGTTTAACAGTTTAATTACTTATTTTTGATTTAATTAGTTAGTTTATCATTTATTTATTAATGATTTTTCAATGTGGAATTATTATTATGAGTTATTATAAGAATCTTAGAATGATTTTTTGAGTTTACTATATGTTTTAGAAATCCACCACATAGATGTATTATGGTTGGATGTTATCTTGAAGATGAATAAATTTGTCAATTTAGAAGATCAAATGTGATACATAGAAGTTACATGCATACAATATGAACCATGATACCTATAAGTTACATTCCAAAAATATAAACCACCTATTGTTGAGTAAATGAAAATATAGAATTAATATCTATATGTTTTGAAAATAACATTGTCCAAAAATAAATAAAGGGGAATCTTGAGAATATGATGATTTTTTAAATGATTACAATCAAAATTTAGAAGTCATGATAACATAAAAGACTATGTTGAAAAGCAATCAGAAGCTGAGTTGGAACTGAATTAGAATTATAAATAATTATTTCATATGAATATAATTAATATTTTATAAGTTAAAAATATGTCATAAGAAAGGATACATATTACCTATTTAGTGAACTTATGTGAGGGAATGTTTTGAAAGTAAAAAACATTATATTGATACCATTTAATCTCACATGTTCTATAGATTTATGAGTTATTTTTCATAATAGAAATTTGGAAAACTAAAAAATATTACATAGAAAGGAATGATTATTATGAAAGATCATAAATTTAGGATATTCTTACATGAGTTCATAAAATATATGTTAATATGAAATTTCTTTAAAGGCATGATTTATTATTATACAATGTAATAATTAATCTAACTCAACATTTATAAAGAATGAATTAATCTAAGATTATTTTTATAACATGTGTTTATTATTAAATAAGCTAAGATATATCGATTCCTTATTTTTATTCTTATGTGAGTGGGATTCTAAATGTTTTAATCCAATAACACATCTAGGAATGTGGTTTATTATTACATAAATGAAGAAAAATAAATGTGATTCCCATATAAAGGATATAATGAGTTTATTCTTATAGAAAATATATTTTTTAATAATATATCATTATAAAGTTGAAAAAATGAATTTCTTCATAAATAAAACTTTGAGTTATTTTTATGGAAAATTAAATGGAGATTTCAGTGTAAATTTAAATAGAGATAATGTTGAAGATGATTTTAAGGAAGACTGAATTTTTCAATGACAATAAAGATTATATTAAAAAAAAAATTAAATATTTTTTTTATTTTAATGGTATGATTTTTTGGAATATTTTTACCTGGTGTTTACAGGTTATTATTTGTGGAAGAAAAAAGATAAATTTTTTTGATGATTTTGAATTATAAGGATAAATTTATAGGAGTTGTTGACTGGAATTATTTTGAGTATTTATTTCTGGAAATAATATATACAATAGCTATTAAGATTCCTAATGTCATGTATAATATCAAGTTTTTTTTGAATAATTAAATTTTGGGATATCATTTTCTTCTTATCAGGATAGAAATTTGGAAGATATAAGTAATCACATCAAACCAAATATAAAGAGTACATATTATTCAAGATTTATGTTCTTCTTTTATTATTATAATTCATCTTCTACTCTTTCACTCTCTTATCTATTAATTTAATTATCATTTTTATATCATATAGCGTGATTCATTGATATCATATAAAATCAATACATACATTCATTAATTTTTATTTCTTGGGTTCTCACTACCATTAAGGTGAGATTATTGGGTTTCTTACTTCTTCCACTAAGACAAAAGTGTAATTATTCATTTTTTAGGGTAACATATCTACCAATAAATTTAAGGCATTAATGAAACCATCAAATCCTCTTAGAGAGATGATATATGCTCTCATGCAATTGAGTTTTGACCAAACGTAAATTAGAAAATTATGCTGATTTTTTATTTCTAGTGTATATATCATTTTATAGTTTTAAATTATTTTTATATTTAATTTTTTAGATTTAAAATTTTTAGTGTAATTTTTTCTCCTCTTTCCATCATAATTAGGCTAAGAAAGAGTAGGAGTAGTGGGTGTGCACACTACTAGGAGTGAAATGAGGGAGAAAAACTCCTTTAAAAACTACTGAAATAAATTTAATTTAATTCAATTAAATTATTTTAAAAAAAACTAAGGAACCATTAAAACTCCATTGCGAACCCACCCCAACTCGGGTGACCCCAATAAGGTCTTCTTATAGATTGAGAGGACTCTAGATGGAAATTAAAGTCTCCACTACCACCCCCACCAGAACTCTGGTGGGTCCCCACCAAACATCCTATGGGAAATATAAAACTATGCATATTTTTTTATCACCCTTTCATTTCATCAAAATATATCATTGAGATTCCCTCCAACCCTATTACTTCCTTATCATTATGATGAGGGGGTAAATCTAACCTTTTGCAAGTGTTAAGTAATCGAAGGTAGAAGGTGTTGTTGGATATTTTTCTGTATTTATATTCTTGATTGGTTTGCTGAAATTTATTTATCTGAACATCCAATACTTTTAATTTTTATTTTCTTATGACCATTGGGAAAACCTTGGGAAAGAAATAATATAAAATTTACCAACTAGTTACCCTGAAATGAGGCACAACCATGGTCACATTCATGGAAACCGAGTTTAAAAATGGTATCATGAAAAATTCGATCCGACAATTCTCTAAACTACTTGACCATGGGAAAAGGGGGATTATAACATTGAAGTGGGGATACCATGGCCATTAGATCCACCCTATCTGAACTCTGACACCAAACATGGATTAATCAATTTATTTTCTAAAATCCAATTTCTCATGAACCCTGAAACTAAAAAACTCTGGAATGCTTATCAAACCTATTTTAAAACCTATCAATCAGCTTTACTTTTAATTAAACTGTTTCTAAAACCACAATATGATTTTTATATCTTTCTTTAAATTTATTCTTTATGAAAAACCTAAATAAACTAATTTCACCATCTTTTGGGTTTGACCTTGAATGTTAAAAATACTATTTTTTAATTAATGAAGTAGCACAATTTTGAATTTCTATAAATTTTTTATTTTGATTATCCCCATTTGTAAATAATAATTCCTTCATGATTCCATAAAAACTAGTTCCATTGATGGGTGAACCAGTCATTATTTAAATTGAGTCAAAGTTTAATATTTTAATGTTCTTATAATACTATTTTACAATAGATTTCAGGTTTAAACCAACAAGGAAGGTAGTACAACAAAATTTTCTTTCTAAGCATCCCACTATTGTCAGTAGTGGGTGAGATTTATATTTTTAACATTACTATTTTTTTAAATTTTTTGTGTTTTTTTTGACAGAATGTAAACTAGATTGAACTAAGGGTTTAGGTATTAAAATATAGAAAGGATTAAAATAATAGTTTAATAGTGAACTCAGACAAGGACAAAGGTAAGAAACAACAGATCAAATAGAGTACTCAGTAATTCTAAAACTACTACTTTAAAAGGATGATTTCTTCAATGATCTTAATTGAATCATATGTTAAGAAAAGTTTTATAATTTTCCTTTCTAAGAAAATCAATACACAGAATATTTATTCATGGATTTTCCACTCCATGAACCAATTATAATATTAACGATTTTGAAAAAGAAAATAGATGGAATTCAACTCCCCATAAATCTCTAACTTTTAATGACATTAATTTTCTGATAAACGCATTCAAGATCAATCTTTCCAATTGATCTTGAAATTTGAAATTGAAAACATTGATATGTGAATCGATTAAAATGAAAATTTGAATTAGCCTCATAGACTGATTCTTATTTAGAAAATGAAAATCTTTTGAATAAATATAAAAGATAAACCAAGAAAATCTAATACACCCGAGATAAAATTTTTATCCTACTATCAGATTGATTACAGAAATTAAAAAAATCAATTACAATAAGGGAAATTGAAAAAGAATGGGGAAAGAAATATCCCTCTCTAAGCTCGTGATGGTGCTTCCCCTATTGATCCTTGGATTTCTAAGAGTGGTTCTCCAAGTCTCTTAGAACTCCTCTGCTCTACCAGTTATGGAATGATCATATCGTAAGTCAATATTGTTGTTTCTCTATTTTTATAAAACTTCCATATAATTCAAATCATCATCATTATCCATCAGCTTTGATAAGTCCCTTTCTTCTGCACCACACATGAGCATTTTTTCAGGGCATTACATGTCATTTTATCCTTTCCCTCGTAACTGAATTCTTAGAGTTTGTTGGGTTGTATCTAGACCTATTTTGAGTTCCTACATGTATCCACAAAAGAAAAATGGTCAAAAACGTTATCAATTTAACAATAATGATGCCCAAAGAGTCACAATTGTGAATGGATTTTAAAAAAAAATTAATATTTTTTAACAAAAAGTATAATGAACAGTGGGAATTTATTAGGTTGACCCCCTCCCCCACAATTAAAACCTAACATTGTCCCCAAAGTTGAATTCCAATTATAAGAGGAACAATTTGACAATTATAACTCAAGAAATATTTTCATTTTAGTAGATTGGTGACATTCTTAAGGGTATCAATGAAGTTCAAAAGGTAAATTGTTTGAGTTTGCCAAAAAATTATATTACAACAGGTTCACTTTAATTTTAATTAAGTACAATGAATAATGTTTTGAATTAATTTCAAATAATTTCATATAAACATATTTAATTCTTTAGCGAATAGGGTGTGAGAAAATTTTACATAATTTGATTCAATAAGATTTTCAATAAAGTAGAAATATGTATGCTTAAACCCCCAAAATAAACAAGAATATTCAATAAAAAACTCAAACAACCATCCCTCAAGTACCCTCACCCCTCCACACACACACAGTTAGTCTCACACAGTGAATAATTTCAATCCCAAGAGACTCAAATTTTCAACAAAGAAGCACATGCATAATTTTAAGCGCAGTGACATATAGTTGAATTTTCCAGAAAAAACTCATGCAGAATTTTAGAATCAGTAAATGAAACACCAAAATTATCAAGAATCATAAAAAAGTTAATGAATCACCAACACCGACCTCAGTGAGTCACCGACATCAGTGTATCGGTAGCTTAGGTGCATCGGTGAGTCGATGACTCACCAATAGTAGAAGAAAAATGAATTTGTAGTTATCATTTTTTAAGGTAAACATGAGCATAAAAATAATTTAAAAGATAAAATGAAGGAACATCCCTATATTAAATTTCATCACTAATGGTACATTATGGGAATTCCACTCTTTTTTGACACCAATAGTAGAATACTCTAGAAAATACAGAGCAGTCTGACCAAGGAAAAATCAGCAACAAGAAGTTCACTAAAAGCAGAGAAAGAAATAATTTATTCAAAAAGAAAAAAAACTAAGTTAAAGTCCAAGCATGAATCATGGGTTGACTCTCATGAAGAACTACATTTTAGGCCTTCAATTATACTTTATTCAGAATCAATTTTCAAGTATAGTGAAGGAAACCATGCCTTTTGGATATACTTCAAAATAGAGTTTGACTCTCTTCCCATTAACCAACATGGGTTTTTCTCCACACCTAAAATCTCTACAGATCCATTATTTAAAACTCTAAGAGCTGTAAATGATACAAACCACTTAGATTTATATTTCCCAGGAAAGAGTTTAAGTCTTGAATTAATGAGGAGGACCTTCTTTCCAGTTTTGAACTCTTTGTTTTGAATGATAGAATCATTAAAGACGATGGAACTCTCATTGTATATCCAATATTTTTTATTAGGATATATTTTAATCTAATCTAAATCTCTCAAATCAAGTAGTATTACCTCACCAAAACTTTTAAAATCAAAATTTACAGCCTTAACTTCCCAATATAACTACTGTTGCAACTCCACATGAAAAATGAAAGCATTTACCAAACAATAAATTGTAAGAAGACATACAAATTTGGGTCTAAAAATTTGTTATATATTCCCACAAAGTGTCATATAATTTAAGATACCAACCTTTCATATAGTGAGAAATAGTTTTCTCCAGAATCTATTCTATCTACCTATTTGATATCTCCACTTTTACACTAGATTTTTGATAGTAAGAAGTTGCAGTCTTATAAATACCACTGCATTTTTACATTAAATCTATAAACTTTTTCTTTTTAAAGTGTGTTCCATTATCATTGATAAAGGATTTTGGTACTCCAAATCTTGAGAATATATTCTTTTTAACAATCTTAATGACACCATTGTCCATATTGTTGGGTAGACTTAATGCCTCAACCAATTTAGAAACATAATCTACAATAACTAGAATATACTCATTCCCATGAGATAATAGAAATGGACCCATGAAATCTAAACCCCAAACATCAAAAATCTCAACTTCTAAAATACCATTTTGTGGTAGCTCTTTATTTGTACCAACATTGCATAACCTCTGTATCTTATCACAACCTACAACATACCTCCTATCATATTTGAATAAGTTGAAAAAATAACAACCAAATTGAAGACCTTATGAGCTGTCCTTTCACCACCACAATGTCCTCCTTTAGGTGAGGAGTGATAATTATCTAAAATATGATGAATTTATTCTTCTGTAATACTCCTTCTAATAATACCATCAGCACATATTCTAAAAAAAATGGTTCATCCCAAAGGTAATACTTAATTTCTGAGTTAAATTTATTCCTTCAGTTATTGGATAGATCTTTAGAAAGGACTCCTGCTACCAGGAAATTGGAACAACCTGAAAACCGTACAGACTGCCTAATTGAGACAGTAAAAATTTCTCATTAGAAAAGGACAATTTAATCTCCCTTGGATCTTTAGAATGAGTTTGAGGAAACCTAGAAAGATGGTATGAATCTAAGTTTTCAGTTCCCTACTTATCTATTATTTTTAAGTCAAAACGTTGAAATAATAAAATCCAATTTATCCACCTGGGGTTGGCTTCTTTCTTAGAAATTAAATATTTTATGGTAGAATGTGTTGGGACCACACTATGTATTATTTGTATTTGTTGTCAACACTTATCAATATTGGTCAAAATTAATTTGGATCTCCAAAGTTAATCGAGAAATATTGAAGTGATGATGCTTGTAGAATTGTTATTGATTCATATCTTTGGATTCCATGCTTGAGAAATTATTAATGTTGTTTAAAATAAGATGATTGTTGCATTGTTCTTAAAGTTCAAAATATATGTATCAAAGGTGATACATTGTCTATTATATTGAAGGTGTCTGAAGAAGCCTCCACTTTTGGATGAAGAGAGATGATTGGAGTTATTTGGAATTAACACTCCAAATGGAATTGAAGATTTGATGCGAAGATGAATAAGTACTTTGGAATTTATATTACAAAGAGTATAATGAAAAAGAATGATGATTGTTGAAGATAAATAGAAGACAAGAAGTAGTGCATGGGATTAAGATTATGATAATGGAAAAAATCAAATGATACTTTTATGATTTATATTTCACAAATAACATAAGTTTGGAGAACTTGTAATTAAGGATTTATAAAGGAAATGGGTAGAAAAGGTGATGCTAATCATATTTAGTTTTGTTTTGAAAGAATGATATTGTTGCAAGATCGAGAAGTTGCAATACATTCTTTTTTAAATATGATGATGGTAAAGGTGATTGATCAAATACTATATATCACAATAGATAAGGTTAGCGATGAATGCATATTTTTGTTGAATAAGGAATATGAAGGTGAAGCAGCATGGGTGTTCTTGTTGAAGTAGAAATTTAAGGTGGCATTGTTTCCCAATGTTTGCCAAATTTTTGGACCTCCAAATCAGGATCTGGTTTTTGGTAATGGAATAATTTATACATAGGAGTGAACTAAATGATGAATGGAGAATGAAATGGGTAAAGGATGATAATCGTGTAACTCAATACATGGATTGTGAACCATGTATAGGAATGGTATGCAGACCACATACGAGGTATCGAGAAAGGTACGCGGGATAGTTCACAGAATGGGTCACAGAACTGAAATTGGTTCACGATGTAGGCATTTGGCTTAGGATTGTGGTACATGGAAGGATTTCAGTTCATGGTAGTATAATTGGTATGCAGTGAAGGTCTTACCACATTAAAATTTTTGGGAAAATAGATTATTGGATTTTTAGAGTAATTTTCATATATAATAGACCATAATCCCATAATTATGAGAGCTAATTTTTGAAGAAGATATTATCACTATGAAAGAATTATGGAGAAGTATGATGAGTTGGTGGAAGAGGATTCCGCGTAGGAAGGAGTTCATAGGAATAAATTCCACAAATAGATGTGGTTTTTGGAAGAGAGATTCCACATAGGAAGAAGTGGTCTATTTAAGATAAGATGAATTACGAATTAAGGGGAAATAGTCTATGGAAGAAGGGATTCAGAATAAGTGGAAGTAGTAAGTGAAGGAGGTATGTGGAGACTGAAGCATTACACAGTGTAGATATAGTTCCCAGAGGAAGAATAAATAGTCTGTGGAATCAGGAGTAGTTTGCGGAAGCGAAGACGGTTCGTAGGAGAAGTGGTGGTCAGCAGAAAGACACCATAAACAGACGTGGTGCACAGAGGTAATACACCGAGGTAGACAATAGAGGCTAAACAAGGATGTGGTATGTGGAAGTGAAGCAGGAATAATACGTGGAGGAGAGGTGATTATTCACAGAGAGGTGATCCGCGAACCATACCTAGTACACAGTTTGTAGAAGAGAAAGGTGGTTCGCGTAGGGAACAAGTGAAGAAGAAGGAGTGTGGACAACTTATATTCAATTATTTAGGCAATATTAACTGTGATGATGCTAACCTAAGATGGTACTCATTGTTTTGTAAACCACATAGGGAGTTTGTGTTTCTAGTAAGAAGAAGAATAAGTTTCATTGCAGTTGGTTTTTCATTGAAGAAGAAAGAGAAGAATACTGTTCAGCTTTCAGGTTTGCTGCTAGGAAAGAAGAAGATTATTACTTTCATGCTACTAAGAAAGTAATAAGTGAATAGTAGAATATCAAGAAATAGTGTGACATCCAATAGGTCTTAACATATGGAAGAGTATTTGTGTGGAAAAACCTATTCAACTCAGAGAAGACTCTCTTGGGAGGTAGTATAAAGAACCAGGAAGGAGCTACAAGTTATACTAGGTTTTCACCAGTTCAGGGAAGTATATTATTTCCCACCCCCTCCAAAGTGTAGGGACTCACACTAATTATGGGATTGTTTTTCTAGTCAATCCACTGTAACAGTTACTACATTATAGAGTTGAATCCATGTACTGGTCAACCCATACATGTAAAGGACGTAGATTCTCTTATTGAGTAGTGAACCTTATAAAAATATCATGTCCATATCTTTATGGTTTTTTATTATTTCATACGATATGGAAAATATAATAATAGAATCAAGATCCTAACAGGTTAAGAGGTACATGGATAAAAAGTCGTAATAAGTTTAAAAATTTCCCAACAATTATTCACCCCTTCTCAGTGTTAGGTATATCCCAAACTGGTCCTTTCAATTGGTATTAGAGTGCAAGGTTCACCTCTATTGGATTATTTATGGTTAAGATATTATCTTTTGAATATTTGAGTTCCTTTCCCATGTTTACAATGAAGTATAGTTTTGGTGATGATTCAGTTATCAATGAACATAAGAGTATATCTACCAAGAACATGATGAATATGGAAAAGAAAGAGACAAGAAAGATGAAGACGAATTCCATCTAACCTAAAGAAGAGGAAGCATATAGATATCCATACCTTTATGACAGTGAAGAGATATAGGGCTTGGAAAGTAATGAGCAGGTGGATCACGTTTCCACCAAGGATATGGATAACCTTCCTACCTCAAGTGATCAAGAGGTATGTGTTAGTACATTTGGAAATTATTCTCACTATGAAAATGCTAATACAAGTGGTGATGATCAATCTACAACCTCTAAATAATTATCAGTTGACAGATTAAGATCTATTCTACATAATATCCATGATGAATGTACATCCCTTGTCTTTGGAGTATTTCAATGTATGCAGGAATATATCACCTACCTAGAAGAAGAAACTAGTGTTTTGGAGAAAGGTTTGCAAGAAAGAATTATTAAATGTCTAATGATCTCTAGATAGGTTGGATCCTTTTAAGTAATATAAAAGTAATTTTAAAGGGGTTCCTCAAATTGGATACAAGATGTTGAAGAGACAGATAAAGTCAATGAGACTCCAAAAGGGAAGATCTATACACTTGAATATAAGATTAAAAAGAGAACTGAAATCGAAGAAAATGACTCTTTGTTATAAAGTAAAGTTCTCATACATGAAGATGAAGTTTAAATATTAGAGAAGGTATGTGAAGAGAATATTATCATGGTTGAGGATCAGATAATCACCCTCAATTAGAAATGTCTAGACATGGAAGCTCAGTTGGCCAACCTTGAGAATACACTTATTGAGACTTCAAAGAAGAAGGAAACAATAACTGCTGGAAGTCGATTCTCACTAGAGGATTCAATGGTGGAAAGACCACCATCATGTGATAAGAAGATCATGACATCACTCAATGATCCATCACAACCAGCAGATAAAGTAATGGTACCATCCAAAACATCTTGTACTCATGCTTTTAAATATTTTTCCAAAAGAAGTGTAAGTGAAAAGAGAAATCCAAAACAAGTATGAATGTGGAAAGGTGATGAAATATGTACCACCATGTCTATAGTCGATAGGAAGAAGAATATAGAAGATGGTTCCCCAGAGAGAGCACAAAAAATAAAGAAGAAGGCTAATCAACCTTATACCAAAGATACCAAGAAGTCAAGATTTGTGTGTCCATGTTGGTGTTGTAATAGGTTTGGGAATTGGGCATTAAATTATTGGTACAATACTAAAAATACAAAAGAACAATGAAATTACATCTCAAGGGGGAGAAATACATAGATAATGAAACAACATTCAAATATCCAAAAGCATTTGAATACTACAATCATATTTGTAATGCTTTATAACATCTGTGATGTATGAAATATTAGTGGTTACAAGGTTGGTACAAGACCATCTCAACTTATATCCAAAGTAGATTAGAAAAGGAGATCATGAAATCGAGAAAAGAATGAAGAAGTTTCCTTTAGAATAAATTAGAAGAATGTTTCAAGAACAAATTCTCCCAAGAAGATTCCAAGCAGAAAAGGTGAGAAGTCCTTGGATTCTAAATCAAAGAAGGTCATGGGTGGTGCATCCAAAAGAAATCCTAAGAAGGATGTCACTCAAAAGAAGCCATGTGGAAAGTAAAAACCTAATGACTTAGTTTCTAATTAAATATTAGTTATCTAGCCAGAAGATTGGAAATAATGAGTAAAATTGAATATGCACAAGCTATGGCTAGTGCAAAGGGAAATGAAATGATATCACATAAAGAATACAATGTTCTGTGTGTGAGTTACAACATGGCTGGTCACACTATTAGAAATTTCATTACATTTATTCCAGATCAAGAATAATTTCTTAAGATGATGAAAGTTGCACCAGAAGATTCTAGTTCATTAATTATCTTGAAAGAAGAACTGTCACACACAAATAAATGGAAGAAGTAATATGATCCAGACGATCACAATCAGTATTTAAGATCATTGGTGAAAGTGTGAAGATTGGATCAAATAGAGAATCTTGGTTGAGAAAACTATTTCAACCTTATTGTTCATATTGATAAAGCAATGAGGATCCAACATATTCCCTTAAATCATTTTTGTGTCGTATTTGTGTTTATAATACAGGGAATTGAAGGTGAAGAAAACTCTTAGGGGGAGAACCTAATAATTAATGAATTCTATCAAATCATGATATAAAAATTGAATAAGTTTCCATACTTGTAATATTATTCAATAGATATTCAAGGATTAGTATGATAAAGGGCCATCTTTGATAAATTTGATGAGGAGTATATCCCTTGAGTAGGAGACAAATGAAGAAGCTTCCAGAGTTATTATTTCAATTAGTATCAACTTCAGTTGGTATCCAATTTAATTACTATGAATATTATTCAAAGATCAATTTATTGGAAAAGGTATTCCATTTATCAATCTATTATCCTTTATTACTCAAAATAAATATCATTCTACAAGGGGGGGGGGGGGTAACTGAATTAATCAGTGACATAAGAAGAAAGGAAGTGTTCCAAGGTCACTTATCCATCCCATTGCACTTGAATGTTATCGATCCATTTGTTGAAGTAAGTGAAAGAGTTTCAGGTTGATTTTCCTTCAAAGGATTTCACATCTTCAAACTAGAATGAAATTGGAAATACCATTGAAGACAAACATATGAGTTCTCATCTCATTAGGTATTATGATCAGTGGATAATGGAAAACTATGTTGTCTAAATAAAATCTTCTTATTTTCTACACCGAGCATTACTCATACAGACATAGAGTGAAATGATTGATAGCACATTTCTTAAGTATGTAATGATACTCTTTATACCATGAACATTGTATTTCCTATCAATAAGGGGGAGATAAAGTGAAATAAATGTATAAAAAGTGAAAGGGGAGAGAGAATATTCATATTTTTACATTGACACATTCATTTGGGGAGAACATAAAAGTATTGAAAACAAAGAAAAAGGGGGAGATTTTTGGGACCACTATGTGTATAAGTTGTATTTTTTGTCAATAGTTGTCAATAATGGTCAAAATGAAGAAAGATATCCAAAGTTAAAGGAGAAATATTAAAGTGACGATGCCTGGATAATTATTATGGATTCATATCTTTGGATCAAATTCTTGGGAAATTATCCAAATTATTTAAAATCAAACGATTGATGAACTATTATTAAAGTTCAAAATACATTTATCAAAGGTGATAAATTGTCTAAAATATTGAAGGTGTTTTAAGAATTCTCCACTTTTGGATGAAGATAGATTATTGGAGTTATTTGGAATTAACACTCCAAAAGAAATTGGGGATTTTATGTGAGGATGAAAAATTACTTTAGGATACATATTCCAAAGAGTTTATGGAGAATGAAGGATGATTGTGGAAGATGAAGAGAATACAAAAAGTAGTGCATGGTCTTGGCACTATGAGAATGGAAAAAATTAGATGATGATTTTCTAATTTGGATTTCACAAATATCATAAGTTTTGTGTACTTTTGATGAAATATTTATAAATAAAAGGTGGAGAAAATGTGATGCCAATCATATTCAGTTTTGATCAGAAATAATGATATTGCTAGAAGATAGGGAAGTCATAATACTTTCCTTTAAAAATCTGATAATGATAAATGTGATCAATAAAAGACTATATATCGCCATAGAAAAGGTTCATGATGAATTCAGATGTTTGTTGAATAAGGAAGATGATAGTAAAGTAGCATGGGTGTTCTTTTCGAAGTAGATTTTTAAGGAGGAATCATTTACCAGGGTTTGCAAAAAAATTGGACCTTAAAATCATGATCTTGTTTTTGGAAATGGAATAATTTCTATATAGTATTGAATGATATGAGGAATGGTGTAACACCCCGAGCTTCCACGATACGCTTCTCATTCAATAATACAATAGCTTGCATTGTACGCAACTTCGAGTTCTAAAACATCGCGACAAATCAAAGTAGCCGTTATGAATAGTAATAACCACTTTTTAAAATTATAGAAATTTTATATTTCAAAATGGACTTCATTTTTGTATTCCTAATATTGAAATTAGCCTATGTTGAATTTTTTGTAATTTTCTGAGAACTTCAAAATTTTTATGAATAGTGAAAAATACTTAAAACAACTTTTTTAATCAAAATAATTCATAGTGATAAATTATACTATTGAGTGGTTTTAGAGTATAATTAGAATATATTTTTACCATTTTATCCAATGGTGGTCATTAGAATTAATTTAACATTGAAATTGGACATAAACAATTGCCAAACTTTTGATATAAATTGTTTCTTAAAAACACGCTATTTGTTGTAACAGCGGGAATTAATTATAAAATTAATTAATACAACTTATATGTTTGGAATTTTGTAAAATAGACTTCATTTTTGAATTCGGAATATCAATTATAGCTTAGGGTGAAATTTTGGCCTTATTCTGAAAAACTTCAATTTTTGATGAATAGTGAAACCACTAAGTGGTAATCAAGCAAACTGATTTTCAGTTAAATAAAAGTTTACCACTAATGTGTATTGAATTTTGAAAATCCGACATACATGGTTGTCATTAGTATGTAAAATGTGGTTCAATGGGGTAAAAATAATTTTTTGGTGAATAGTAACTTATTAAGTTCTTAATCGCGATTAGTGGTAATTAGGGTAGTTTAAGGTATAAATAATACTTTAATAATATTAAATGACCTAGACACATGTCCCAACCTCATTGGTTGTGTCATGGCCGACCAAGACAAGCCATGGCCTAACTTGGGGACCCCATGGATCCACTTTTGTTGGGAAATAACATAAATTACTTTTTATTTAATGTTAAAGTGAAAATGACACTAACATAAATTGTTTTACTAAAACAATTTTTAAGTAGGGTTACACAAGTCCAAATTTTGACTATAAATATTCATTAGAAAGATAAAAAGATTTCCTACATCATAGTATTTGTTTTATAATTTTTAGACATTAAATAAATTAAATTATTTATAACATCATTATGATGTGGCGATGACCTCATTATTTAACGATTTCAATAAAATGAGAAGATAATGAAAAATCCAAGGCTTAAACTTGTCCAAATCCTATTGGATGAGGATATTTCGAAACCTTATCACCTTAGCCTCGAATTATATAAGTGTGGGACCTTTAGAATCCGAAAAGCATTTTGAAATAATGTAACATTTCAATCTTTCCAAAAGTGCCCCTCCTCTCCACTTATAAAAGGCCCCCACCTCTCCCACCTCATTTACACATTCAAGCCATTTGGCTCGGCCAACCTCTGCCCAAATACTCTCCCAACATTCCTACCTTACTCATAGAAGCCTCACTTTGGGCAGAACTCTTCCCAAGGAAGCCTTTGGCTCAAATCAAAAAGAGTTACCCGATTTTGAGGTAATGTCTTTTCTAATGTTGTTTTGTTTTATTTTTCTTCTCCAACCCCCTAAACTCTTTTTATTCATTTATTTTGTAACAACACCAGTATCCTCAATATACTAGGATGTTGTTATAAGAAGGATTCGAGCTACACTTACACACACCTACATCTAATGGTTAAAGAACATACGGTTTCTGTGGATGGCGAATTTCTGCCTCACGAAACGATGATTGTTCAACACTCATATAACACCTTCAAAGGTGGCCATTAAGATGTCACTATATTTATATATGATATATAATGTGTTTAGGTTTTACTTATGCTTCTGTATTTCTCATTTATGGCTTACTTTATGATTTCCATTATGGGTAAAACACGATAATTTCATTTTAGGAAGTGCGGACTACCGCCCCCTCAAAGTGATTTGAATCGTTAATGCCATATGTGGGATGTATAAAGGATGGAGTAAATGGTATTATACACTATATTATACTGGAATTATATTATACATTTATATCCTTATGATTTAGTTCCATTAAATATGAAATTGAAATGAAAGTAGCGTTCATGCGTACGTACGGCTTACCGTCTCCATGAACGGTGCATTTCATTTCTTACCTCTAAATGTTACGTAATATTATAAATGAATGTATATACTGGATATATATGACATATATGACATCTAAATCATGAATATAATTCTGGATATAATGGATATTCTACCACATAAACAACTTGTAATTATAAGAAGTTTATTGTTGACTCAAGTACCAAAGATCGACAAAGCGACCGTTATTAACTTAAATAATTACATAATGTTCATATCATTGTAATAAGTGATATAAAAAGGATAATGAAATTGAAAATGGTTCTTAATAAGGTAGATATTAACTCTAGTTTATTATTCAGGAGGTTAAAGAACGGTTGAGTCAAGTCAGACACAAGGTAAGGGAATTTCATAACCCAACTTCCATTCTTTGGGTTAATCTCCTACTTTCAAATTATGTCATGATATTATTATGTCATATCCTGTATTTGTAAATTATTTATGTGTACTTGTAGTGAATACACATAATAGATCTATTTTATTTTAAAAATGCTCTTTGTAAGGGAACTTCTTAACCCAATTTCCATTCTTTGGGTTAATCTCCTACTTTCAAATTATGTCATGATGTTATTATGTACTATTTTGTATTTTTACTTTCTTTATGTGTACCTATAGTGAATACACATAATATATCTATTTTATTTTAAAAATGATCTTTTTAAGGACTTCGTCTCAATCTCCTTTCATTGAGACATATTTGGTCTTATACACAACTTTCTTTTATACGGTGTATAAACCCCTTTGACTTTTACGTTTATTCAAAAGGAATCTTTTTTATACGAAGCGTTTTACTAAACGACAAAAAGGGAATGTTTTTCTTTCCATACTTATGTGGCGAAAATTACTTCTCCGCCGCCATGACCATTATTTGAGTTTCAGATTCCTCTACAAGCCATCATTTTTTTAATGAAAAATAAATACAAAGTTTTAACTTTCTTTTATTTTATTGAAAATGGTTTTGAAAGTGTTTTTATTATATCAATGTGTTGTATTGATATCTTGTGATTGAAATGTGGAAATGTTATGTTTCCTTTATGCATGTTTTATGTGATACGATTATGTTATGGTTTATGATATGTTTAAACCTATTCATATGAGGAATTCATTGGACTTAATAAGTGACGGGTGGAGCCCGCTATAGCTCCTCGATGCATCGACAGGTCTCATGAGACAAACTAGTGTCTTGGCACAAGGCCTTGACAAAATCTTAGTTGTGGTCTTGGCACGAGGCCTTGACTATGTGGTTATGATAGTCTGGCATTATGCATTCCATCATTATGAAAGTGGTTATTGATATTGCATGTGATTATTCGACCAGTAGAATATCCATGTGAAGAAGTAAATGGCATTATCTCATTTTACTTTTGCCATATTATGTTGATGTTCAAGTTTAAAAAGGCTTTTGTTTTAGTTATACATTGCCTTAAATGTTTATGTTTATTTATGAAAGCTTCCGCAATATTGTTATCCTTACTGAGCATCTGAGCTCACCCCTTTCAATGTTCTAATATTTTCCAGGATGTGAAGAAGTATTTTATGAATGACCTGCAGGGATAGTCAGAAGAGGATATGAGTGTGGACTATGGAGACTTTGTTATTTTAGTTTTTCACTTTATGATGTAATGTAACGTTTACGAATGTATCTAGTGTTTCCAAGGCTACTAAACTAATCGGTCTTTCGAGACTTGATCTTTTGTGATCATGCCAATGTTACGAAGTAATGAACCGACTCTGGGTAGCTGGGGTCGGGGCGTTACAGTTGGTATCAGAGGCAGTTTAGTACTAACCTTGGAAGCTAGATTTAGATAAACTCTGATTAGAGCACATAGAACGAAGATAGACTTTGAGGATTAGTATAGAAGAACTTCCTAGAATTTTGGTATTGTAGAGATGTTGTGAGTTTTCCAAGCAATACATCCCTGTCTGGATACGAGCAGGTAGATGCGGCTCTGGCACAGATGTACCTAGGGGTAAAACCCGAAAACACCGCTTTGAGCTAGACTCGAACGGGAACTGGTGCACGACAACGGGCCTTGCTGCACTCTTGGTTACGACACTCCCGGGGGATATGCTTAGGATAATTCTCATTTTATTTACAAACCACTATGAAGGGTTATGAGTATATACTTTCTCAAAGAAAACATTTCTTTTTATGATTATGGATTATATCCATAAATAGTTCAATTTATGTTAAGTGTTTTATAAGTATGGAATTATGTATTTTGATTCATAAACTAATCTAGTTTATGCCATTGTTTAGAAATGGCGCCTAGTGGAAGGAATGGAAACCGTATCAATGCACGAACTCCGTGTAGGGATTGCCCTCCTGATCAAGATAATTATTGTGGATCTGGAGATACAACTGGTGCTGATCAACTTATTACCATACTGGGACAACTCACTCAGGTTATGAATAATAACCTTACTCGTATGGAGCACCCTGATCCGCAACGTGGAGGATCAATGTTAGACCGCTTCATGAGGCAACAACCACCAACCTTCAATGGGAGTACAAATCCTACAGTAGCTGAGCAATGGATAAATTCCCTAGAGAAAATATTCCATGCCTTGGGGAGTAGTGAAAGGGAGAAGGTTGTCATGGCAGTTTACCGCCTCACTGGAGATGCCGATCAGTGGTGGTCGCTGATTCAAAACACAAAGGAAGATGATGACGTATCAGATATGGAATGGAGGGAGTTCAAAGAGCTTTTCTTAGAAAAATACTTTCCTCGTGACCATCGAGCAGATATGGAAAGGCAATTTCTGAGTCTGAGGTAGAAGGAGGATGAGAATGTCGCAAAGTATGAGTCTAACTTTACAAGGTTAGCAAGGTATGCTGCAGATTACATACGTAACCCAAGGAGTATGATTGATCGTTTCTTTGATGGGTTAAAACCATTTCTCCGTCGAGCTTTGGTATCACAATCCTTTTCATCATACGAAGATATTGTTTCGTGTGCTATCAAGACAGAAAAGGAATTCTCTAAGTCTTATGACAACAAAGTAAAGAAAGAGAAGAAGAGAACGGTGGAACAAGAGACAGATAAAGGGAAAAAGGGAAAGAAGGATTTTCCATTATGTGATAATTGTGGGAAGAATCACCCTGGTACTTGCCTAAAAGGAATGGGAGTTTGTTATAAATGTGGAGAAAAGGGTCACCAAGCTCATGAATGCAAGGGAAAGAAAGCGGCTGTCAATGTGGAATGTTATAATTGTAGAGAGAAGGGACATTATGCAAATGAATGTCCTAAGCGTCAAGGAAACTTACCTCAGAAAAGGCCAAGGGATCAAGGACAATCTTATGCTATTACTACAGTTGAAGCAGAATAACTAATGTATTGGTGCTTTTGGACTCATGGATTATATTCTGGTTATTAGAATAATGTGATCTATATAAGGATTTTACTGCAGTACTTGTTGGTTTCAGTAAGGTTTTAATATGATGAAGGTAATTATATTTTTAGTATGTGACAATAAAAGAAACTTTACTTTGTTTGGGGAATCTGGTAAATTGATTTTGGAATTAAGAGACCTTTTAGAGAATGTCTGGAAAGAGGTATTTTGGATAACTATAAAGGTTGGAGTGGATTAAGTTGATTTTTTGGATAGTATGGTTTAAGGTTAAAAAATTTATGAAGATTATTTTTGGAGTATTATAATACTATAGTTTTAGAAAAAGGACAACCTGCAGGGTGGGGCATAAACCGTCGCGTCGGACAAAGCTGTAGGAATCGAACCCACAATCAAAGTGCGACATGCCTTTATTTCCTACCACTAGCCTACAGGAAGTCCCTGGTTATTACAAAATAATTTTACTAATCTAAATGGTATGTGTTAACCTTTGGTACCTTATACAATTAGGATAAATAGAATATTTTTGAGTTCTGTTACCATTTGGAGTAAAAGATGGGTTTGTGGTAAAAATTCATTAATGAATGAAAGTATACATAACAAGTATGTATATTCCCTTACGTTCTTAGTAAATCTCCTAAATAAATTCCTCAACATAATAAAAGGTAACTTAAAACAAAAATGTTGTCGGTTAACTTTTCCAACTGGGGATTCAATGACCGTTTAACCAATCACAAGTTTGTGATTTTCTTATGGTTAAACTTTCTCCTAATCCTGTTTTCTATAACTCTCCATCAGACCTTGATGGTTTGTTTCTCCTCCATATCCATATTTTTATATAATCCTAGAATGGGCTATATCGGGTGACCTTTGTAATTATCCTGCTTTCTTTTAATGTTATATATTTATTAACCTTATTTCCGATGTGGGTTTTCCACAAAGGTATTTTCTATTTTCAACCTTTTATTATCAAAGAAAAATTTCAAATTGTGAGGACGCAATTTATTGAAGGAGGGGAGAATGTAACACCCCGAGCTTCCACGATACGCTTCTCATTCAATAATACAATAGCTTGCATTGTACGCAACTTCGAGTTCTAAAACATCGCGACAAATCAAAGTAGCCGTTATGAATAGTAATAACCACTTTTTAAAATTATAGAAATTTTATATTTCAAAATGGACTTCATTTTTGTATTCCTAATATTGAAATTAGCCTATGTTGAATTTTTTGTAATTTTCTGAGAACTTCAAAATTTTTATGAATAGTGAAAAATACTTAAAACAACTTTTTTAATCAAAATAATTCATAGTGATAAATTATACTATTGAGTGGTTTTAGAGTATAATTAGAATATATTTTTACCATTTTATCCAATGGTGGTCATTAGAATTAATTTAACATTGAAATTGGACATAAACAATTGCCAAACTTTTGATATAAATTGTTTCTTAAAAACACGCTATTTGTTGTAACAGCGGGAATTAATTATAAAATTAATTAATACAACTTATATGTTTGGAATTTTGTAAAATAGTCTTCATTTTTGAATTCGGAATATCAATTATAGCTTAGGGTGAAATTTTGGCCTTATTCTGAAAAACTTCAATTTTTGATGAATAGTGAAACCACTAAGTGGTAATCAAGCAAACTGATTTTCAGTTAAATAAAAGTTTACCACTAATGTGTATTGAATTTTGAAAATCCGACATACATGGTTGTCATTAGTATGTAAAATGTGGTTCAATGGGGTAAAAATAATTTTTTGGTGAATAGTAACTTATTAAGTTCTTAATCGCGATTAGTGGTAATTAGGGTAGTTTAAGGTATAAATAATACTTTAATAATATTAAATGACCTAGACACATGTCCCAACCTCATTGGTTGTGTCATGGCCGACCAAGACAATCCATGGCCTAACTTGGGGACCCCATGGATCCACTTTTGTTGGGAAATAACATAAATTACTTTTTATTTAATGTTAAAGTGAAAATGACACTAACATAAATTGTTTTACTAAAACAATTTTTAAGTAGGGTTACACAAGTCCAAATTTTGACTATAAATATTCATTAGAAATATAAAAAGATTTCCTAAATCATAGTATTTGTTTTATAATTTTTAGACATTAAATAAATTAAATTATTTATGTCATCATTATGATGTGGCGATGACCTCATTATTTAACGATTTAAATAAAATGAGAAGATAATGAAAAATACAAGGCTTACACTTGTCCAAATCCTATTGGATGAGGATATTTCGAAACCTTATCACCTTAGCCTCGAATTATATAAGTGTGGGACCTTTAGAATCCGAAAAGCATTTTGAAATAATGTAACATTTCAATCTTTCCAAAAGTGCCCCTCCTCTCCACTTATAAAAGGCCCCCACCTCTCCCACCTCATTTACACATTCAAGCCATTTGGCTCGGCCAACCTCTGCGCAAATACTCTCCCAACATTCCTACCTTACTCATAGAAGCCTCACTTTGGGCATAACTCTTACCAAGGAAGCCTTTGGCTCAAATCAAAAAGAGTTACCCGATTTTGAGGTAATGTCTTTTCTAATGTTGTTTTGTTTTATTTTTCTTCTCCAACCCCCTAAACTCTTTTTATTCATTTCTTTTGTAACAACACCAGTATCCTCAATATACTAGGATGTTGTTATAAGAAGTATTCGAGCTACACTTACACACACCTACATCTAATGGTTAAAGAACATACGGTTTCTGTGGATGACGAATTTCTGCCTCACGAAACGATGATTGTTCAACACTCATATAACACCTTCAAAGGTGGCCATTAAGATGTCACTATATTTATATATGATATATAATGTGTTTAGGTTTTACTTATGCTTCTGTATTTCTCATTTATGGCTTACTTTATGATTTCCATTATGGGTAAAACGCGATAATTTCATTTTAGGAAGTGCGGACTACCGCCCCCTCAAAGTGATTTGAATCGTTAATGCCATATGTGGGATGTATAAAGGATGGAGTAAATGGTATTATACACTATATTATACTGGAATTATATTATACATTTATATCATTATGATTTAGTTCCATTAAATATGAAATTGAAATGAAAGTAGCGTTCATGCGTACGTACGGCTTACCGTCTCCATGAACGGTGCATTTCATTTCTTACCTCTAAATGTTACGTAATATTATAAATGAATGTATATACTGGATATATATGACATATATGACATCTAAATCATGAATATAATTCTGGATATAATGGATATTCTACCACATAAACAACTTGTAATTATAAGAAGTTTATTGTTGACTCAAGTACCAAAGATCGACAAAGCGACCGTTATTAACTTAAATAATTACATAATGTTCATATCATTGTAATAAGTGATATAAAAAGGATAATGAAATTGAATATGGTTCTTAATAAGGTAGATATTAACTCTAGTTTATTATTCAGGAGGTTAAAGAACGGTTGAGTCAAGTCAGACACAAGGTAAGGGAATTTCATAACCCAACTTCCATTCTTTGGGTTAATCTCCTACTTTCAAATTATGTCATGATATTATTATGTCATATCCTGTATTTGTAAATTATTTATGTGTACTTGTAGTGAATACACATAATAGATCTATTTTATTTTAAAAATGCTCTTTGTAAGGGAACTTCTTAACCCAATTTCCATTCTTTGGGTTAATCTCCTACTTTCAAATTATGTCATGATGTTATTATGTACTATTTTGTATTTTTACTTTCTTTATGTGTACCTATAGTGAATACACATAATATATCTATTTTATTTTAAAAATGATCTTTTTAAGGACTTCGTCTCAATCTCCTTTCATTGAGGCATATTTGGTCTTATACACAACTTTCTTTTATACGGTGTATAAACCCCTTTGACTTTTACGTTTATTCAAAAGGAATCTTTTTTATACGAAGCGTTTTACTAAACGACAAAAAGGGAATGTTTTTCTTTCCATACTTATGTGGCGAAAATTACTTCTCCGCCGCCATGACCATTATTTGAGTTTCAGATTCCTCTACAAGCCATCATTTTTTTAATGAAAAATAAATACAAAGTTTTAACTTTCTTTTATTTTATTGAAAATGGTTTTGAAAGTGTTTTTATTATATCAATGTGTTGTATTGATATCTTGTGATTGAAATGTGGAAATGTTATGTTTCCTTTATGCATGTTTTATGTGATACGATTATGTTATGGTTTATGATATGTTTAAACCTATTCATATGAGGAATGCATTGGACTTAATAAGTGACGGGTGGAGCCCGCTATAGCTCCTCGATGCATCGGCAGGTCTCATGAGACAAACTAGTGTCTTGGCACAAGGCCTTGACAAAATCTTAGTTGTGGTCTTGGCACGAGGCCTTGACTATGTGGTTATGATAGTCTGGCATTATGCATTCCATCATTATGAAAGTGGTTATTGATATTGCATGTGATTATTCGACCAGTAGAATATCCATGTGAAGAAGTAAATGGCATTATCTCATTTTACTTTTGCCATATTATGTTGATGTTCAAGTTTAAAAAGGCTTTTGTTTTAGTTATACATTGCCTTAAATGTTTATGTTTATTTATGAAAGCTTCCGCAATATTGTTATCCTTACTGAGCATCTGAGCTCACCCCTTTCAATGTTCTAATATTTTCCAGGATGTGAAGAAGTATTTTATGAATGACCTGCAGGGATAGTCAGAAGAGGATATGAGTGTGGACTATGGAGACTTTGTTATTGTAGTTTTTCACTTTATGATGTAATGTAACGTTTACGAATGTATCTAGTGTTTCCAAGGCTACTAAACTAATCGGTCTTTCGAGACTTGATCTTTTGTGATCATGCCAATGTTACGAAGTAATGCACCGACTCTGGGTAGCTGGGGTCGGGGCGTTACAAATGGAGAATGAAATATTTAAAGGATGGGAACCGCGTACCTCAGAACATGGATTGCGTACCGTGTCTAGGAACGGTTCGAAGACCGTGTATGAGGAAACATGAAAGGTCTGTCGTGTGGTTCACAAAATGGGTCATAGAATCAAAAATGGTTCGTAATGATGTCGTTTGGAAAAGGCTTGAAGTACACGGAAGGCATGTTATTCGCGGTAGGAGAAGTGGTATGCAGTGAAGGCTGTACCACCTTGAAAATTGTGGTAAAATGGATTAGTGGATTTTTCAGAGTTATCTTCATATATAATGGACCAATCATTAAGAGAGACCTAATTTTATAAGATGAGATCATCATAGGGAATGAATTAAGGAGAAGTATGAAGAGTTGGCGGAAGAGGATTCCACATTGGAAGGAGTTTGTGGGAAGAATTTCTACGAATAGATGTGGTTTGAGGATGTGAAATTCTGTATAAGAATAAGTGGTCCATAGAAGATAAGATGGTTCGGGAATTAAGGGGAAACATTCTATAGAAAAAGGGATTCTCCATAAGTGGAAGTGGTATACAAAGGAGGTACGCAGAAATGCAAGTAGTACGTGAGTAGGGAAAGTTCGAATAAGAAGAAGAAACCATCCATGGAATTAGGGGTAGTTTACCTAAGAGAATATGGTTCAAAGGAGAAGTTGTGGTCCATAGAAGGATGTGGTACACAAATGTGGTGCACAGAGGCAGTACGTGGAGGAAAACCATAGAGTCTGAATATGGAGTTGGTATGTAGAAGTGAAGTAGGGACAATATGCAAAAGAGAGATGATTCATGGAGAGGCGATCCAAAAACCATAACCAGTACAGAGTTCGAAGAGGAGAAAGGTGGTTTGCGTAGGGAAAAAGTGATGAAGAAGGATTATGTCCAACTTATATTCAATTAATCAGGTTATTTTAACTGTGATGTTGTTAATATGATCTGGTCCTCATTTTATTTATAGCCACAAAGGGACTTTTTGATTCTAGTATGATGAAGAATGAGTTTCAATGCATTTAGTTTTGCACTGTAAAATAATGAGAAGAATACTGTGCAGCTTCCAGGTTTTCTTCTAGGAAAAAAATTATTGTTACATACATGCTGTTATGCAAGTAACAAGTGAAGAGTAGAATAACAAGAAACAGTGTGACACCTAATAGGTCTCAATAGGTGTAAGAATCTATTGGTCTTTCCAAACCTATTCAATAGGGTGAAGAATATCTTGGGAGGTAGTATAAAGAACTAGCAAGGAGCTGTAATTTGGACTAGGTTGTCACCAGTTTAGGGAAGTGGATTTTTTCCCACCCCCTCCAAAGTATAGGAACTCACACTGACTATGGGATTTTTTTTTCTTGTCAGACCACTTTAACAGTTACTACATTATAGTGGAGAATCCATATACTGGTCATACCCATACATGGATAGGACATAACTACTATTATTGAGTAGCAAACCTTGTAAAATATCATGTGCATATTTTTACTTTATTCTATTATTTCATGTGATAGAGAAAAGATAATAAAATAATCAAGATCCTAACTGGTCAAGAGGTACAAGGATAAAAAAATTTCATTTGTTTAAAAATATCCCAATATTGATTCACCCACCCTCTCAGTGTTTGGTATATCCCAAACTCGTCCACTTATAATGGTCAGTGAATATGATAACTTTTTATCCAAACCGATATTTACTAAACTTCTTTAGAGAATAAACAATAGCTAACAATTCTTTTTCAGCAGTGTTATTGTTCCATTGAGCCTCATTTAGAGGGATACTAGCATAGTATACCACATACATTTTATTATCCCTCCCCTTTCCTAGGACAACACTAACAACCATTTCACTAGCATCACACATTAATTCAAAATGGATTTTCCAATCAGGTAGAGTGATGATAGGTGATGTAGTGTGTTTTTATTTAACCATATTAAATGAATCAATATAGTTTTGATCAAAATTGAATGGGTAATCCCTAAATAGTAATTAACATAAGGGATTTGTGATTTTAGGGAAATCTTTTATGAACCTCTCGTAGAAACTCACATGCCCTAGAAAACTTCTAACACCTATAACATTTTTAGGATGTGATAGTTTTTTAATAACTTTTATTTTAGCCGCTTCAACCTCCAAACCTCTCTTGCACACTTTATGTCCCAACATAATCCCCTTAGTGACCATGAATTGTCATTTTTCCTAGTTAGGAACTAGTTTGGTCTCTAGGATTCTCTCAAGCACTAATTCCAAATTTCTTAATCAATTATCAAATGTGCTACCTACTATGGAGAAATCATCAATTCAAACCACTATGATTCTCTCAATCATATCAAATAATATTTCCATCATGCACCTTTAAAAGGTATAAGGGGATCTACACAACCCAAAGGACATTCCCGGTTGGCAAATGTCCGAAAGGGGCATGTAAAGGTAGTATTATCCTAAACTTCAAGAGTAACTAGAATCTGGTTGTAACCAGAATATCCACCCAAAAAATAGAAAAATTGATTCCCATCATTCCTCTAAATAATTTTATCAAGGAAGGGAATATGAAAATGGTCCTTCCTATGGATGAATTAATCCTCCTATAGTATATACAAACTATCCATTTTTTGGATTTCCTAACTTTAATTTCTTAATTTTTCTCATTTTTTGAAAATAGTAAACTCCGCTTTCTTAGGAACCACTTGGATTGGGCTGACCCAAGTACTTTCAAAGATGGGATATATTATTCTAGTGTTCAGTAGTTTGATAACTCCCTCTATCAAAACTTCTTTCATATTATGATTCAATATTATTTGTCACTCTACCCTAGGATTATGGTCTGGCTCCATAGGAATCTTATGCCTAAAGAATGAAGGACTAATTCCTTTAATGTCAGTTATGGTACATCCTATGGTAGATTTTATTTCTTTAAACATTCAACAATATTTTGTTAGGTTATAGGGCTCAATGCGGAAGCCAATAGGCCGAGAATTTTAATATTTTAATCAGCGGATCGACGTTACCTGTCGACGTCGATGATCCAAGCCCCAGAGAGGACTAAGGATCTCACATAAATTTTTATGAGCACAAAATTTTTATGAAAATGTACCCGTTTCAAATCTGAAGCCGAGTTCGACTACAAATAGTCGATGCCGGTCATATATTGAAGGATCCAAATTAGGAACCCTCTAGATCATTCACAAGCACTTCAAAAACCCACTGGAGTGTCGATCATCGAATTACGGGTGAGAGCGCATAGATCTGGCAACACTTTCAATGTCCTGATGATCACCGCATTGAGATACCTTTGACGCTGAAGCGAGATCTTGATTCAAGATTCTTGGATCGAGAGATTATATCTCTAGAGAGTGGGAGGAGAGAGATGATCTGGATTTCTCTCTATGGAATACATGAATAGTGAATTGTAGAACAGAAGAGAGAGCCTCCTCCTATATTTATAGTGGAGTTAAGAAATACCCGGTTTGGTTCCTCAGCCCCTATTAGTTTCAACATCCACTAAATAAATATTTTTGACAAACTAAACTGCATCAATATTATTTATTATTTTATCATATACTTGTAATAAATATAAAATATATTACGTGATAAAATCTGACCCATTTTTCTCGACTCGCTGTCCTGCTTAATATTAAATGAACCATGAATATTAAAATAATATTCGTTCGATTAATATTATCTCCTTTGTGACATTTTATCTTAAGGTTATTGAGTTTGATCTTCAAGAGTAATTTATTGATTTTGGAAAGGGAATCCATTATAAATATCTTTATTTTTTTTACTTTCTTACTAAATTATTTTAAGAAAATAAATTTGATCATTATAAATAACAACCATTGGAAGAGAAATAATTTCCCATTTAAAATTAATTTTTCTAATATCTTGCCTCTAAATTCAACAAACTCAAATAAACTATCATTTACCATCTATAAAATGTCTTATATGTTGAATAATATATTTTTAACACCATTACCTTTTAGGATATGGAACAAAATTATAGTTAACAATTCTATAATCCAGTATCTTCCTATTTTTCCAAAATGGCCTTTCTTTATTAATATAACCCAAAATGTTTTTGGGAATAAGTATAGGATTATTTATTATATATAGTTTATAATGGGTTTTGATAGCTTACTCATTTGTGAAAATATAAAGGATATATGATGTGATCTTTATTTCTTCACCCAGAGGGATTCTGGTAAGGTAAAATTGCAAATAATACTTTTTACCATATCCATAAGAGTTCCATTTCATTTCTCTATAATATCTTTCAATAAAGGATTTCTTATAATTTTTTATTATTACACAACGCTTCATTCATTTTTCATTTTAAAAAATGTCTCAAATTTTTTTCACCCGATATGTCATATCTACAATAGTATTAACCACCACAATTAGAATTTATGGATTTAATTATTTTCTAGGATTATTTAAATCCCTAAATATTTCCAAGGTTTGATAATTATTGTTACAAAAATATAGGTTTAAAATCATGAAAATTAATGGAATATTAATGAACCAAATAGTTGAATTTCAATCATGCCACAATATCAATATCCCTTAAGTTCATTTATTAGTTTCCATAGGTTGGCGAAAACACTTGGGGTCAAGCATACACATGTGGTAGGAGGTTTACCCATTAAATTATGTAATAAGAAACTAACATACATAGTTAAATTTGACAAAACTGAATTTTTTTTTATTCATGAGAACAAAAAACCCACAATAGAAGCAGGTGTGGGGATATAATGTGGTAGAAACAAACACAATGCCAAAAACATGCATAACACATAAAAAATGAACTCAAAATGATCCAAGAATATAAATGGTGTGTGAAAACATGATAAAAGACCCATAAATACATAAATTTATATCCAAATAAGAATGAAAGATCCCAAAGTTATTCTCTATGTGAGTTCTCTCTCCAAAATGGCACTAGGGACAACCCACATGCATTTATTTTATCCCCAAGAAAAAGAACAAAAAAACTCCCAAGCTCCACTATCCTTTGTGTCTAAATATATTATAGCCATGTGACTTTACCTTATCTAGATCATTAATAAGATAGTATAATTTTTTTTGAGAGGGTCCCATTTAGGGAGTGATTACGGAGACTCAATAAGCGATCGCCACCCAACCCCTAACAACCAGTCACAAAACAGAGTGTATTCCTTCAATAATATAAAGCTAATAGAGCTGGTAAATAATATTATTATTTAATATAAAAAATTCTAATAAATATAAAATGGAATAATGTAAAGAAATCCCTATAAGGTTTATATCCATACCATATCACCTAATTTATTCCAATTACTCATAATTTGAGACGTAACAGTCTTGGTAAACATGATGCCCATCCCAGCGAACTAGGGAGACCATGTCTGTCCCTATAGAAACTTACACATGTACTTATATACCCCAAAAAATATGAGTATGTGCATATAAAGAATTAAATATCCTAGAAACTCATCATAGGTATATAATCAAGGCTGAGTATGTCGGGTAAATATTTCATAACATCCCACAGAATGATGTAATGGGTATAATATAGTTAAGGTGCTACAATCCCATAACATGTATAACTAGACAAGGATTGTCTCCCGTCTCCTATGTCTAATTTATATTCTATAGTGGTAACCCTCTCTAGAATATATAATGTGATATATACAAAATAAACAAGTTTAGTATTCCCAATAATGTAAATAATGTCCAACTCTAATAGGTAATGAAATTAAGACCATGTATAATCTCAAATATCACTTTTTATACATAAAAAAAATAAAACAATATCAACCTGAAATCAAAAATCACTTGAATATTAAATTATAATATATGCAATTGAAATTATAAAAAATTTATTAAATAGGGAAAAATAAGTTCAAAATATAACAAGGCACCAATGCATAAGAGTTGTAGCTAATAAAGCCATAATAATACCCTTTATTCATAAAATACATAAATAAACCCCATTATTAGGATTAAAATTTTATTTTCAATTGGATTTACTCATCCCCATAGATAGGATAGATGCCTCCAAAAAATCATCAAACCATCCACCTATAAAAATTTATTTTTTTTATGTTTTTCATATTAGGGTAATGATCCATCAACCCACTAGTTCTTATTTTGAGGCACAAATAGTAGAATTTATCATGGAAGCGGAAAAACTACTGAAACTGCGCGAAACCTTGACACAGGTTATGTACAAAGAATGGGGAAAGCGTTATGAGTTATATCTGAAGATATGGAAAAGGATGTTTTTATGTCATCAATAGAAGACTAAGCTCATGGAATTGTTGATATTGTAGCAGTTGAATGGAAAAATAGCAGGGTATTTACACAAACACCCTGATTATTTGTATTTCTATCTATATAATTTTCAATTCGATTGATTATTCATTTTATAATTCTTAATCATGCAGTAAAGATCAATCTAAAATAACTCATTATGGATATGATTCTGCTTTCCAACTATCAAACAACTTATTTGAAACACAATACAACCAATTAGAAATATAACTAAATCCCATACTCTTGTGGAATTCCCTCAACGTCGAGAAACATGTATGAAGGTGTATGTGAAACTCATTTAGATCATAGAGTCTAGAAAAATAGAAATGGATTTTCCAGTATCAATGATTAGTACCACCAGTGAATCATATTTCACTCCAATCACTATCTCTATAAATGAAAAAAGAATCCATTCCGTTGTATGGAATTTATGTATTTTTTACGTAGGTGAAAATCAATCCATTCAATTGAAGAATAAATTTTTATCCCATTGGTAGAAAATTGAATTCCATTAAGTAGGGAAAAGTATTAATAATATGGATAAGTAAATGAAAGTCTATCACATTTGCAAGAACGGATTAACAGGGTCAGCTACCTAGTACTAATTAACCTTCATAATCCAATACCGTCACTCATATAGGATAATGTAGATCTCCTTGTGAAAGATATATTACTATTGGATAATTACATAGGCCATTCCAATGCATGTGAATTGTACAAGTGACCTATATGCCCTAAAATGAGGGAAAAGGGCTCTGGTGTATAGATAAGACCTCACTATTTCATTTCAATAAGTCACCATAGAAACGATGTAATCCACCATAATCCATTTTTTGGGCACCAATATTCATAATTTATGTTCTTATTCTTATATTTCTTAATATTATATTTATATATAGTATCATAGTATCTAGATTAAAAATTAATATCAAAAAAAGATCGTGGTTTGGAAGGTTATTGTAGCAAAAACTGTTGAAATTTATATTTTATACAATGGAGAAATATATTTTGTTATTAATAGACCGATAAGGGGTAAAAGAATAACTAAAAAAATAAAAGAAACTAAAATTATTAGTTATTCATCAATGTTTCATTTATTCAATGACCAGAATTAGATGAGGATATATAGCTCGTAGACGGTGAAAAAAATTCGTTTATTTACACCAAGTTTTTGAGGAGGTCATTCAAGACTTACTCGAACATTTACTCAAAAAAATAAGAGCTTTGGTTTCATCTCATTGGGATAGAGATAAAAAAAGAGACTTTCATACTTTGTGTATTACTCAGATAAGCATAATAATTAGTAGGAATAGGGAATCCTCATTTTCCTATAGTCTATTCATATATGATCTGCACAATAGGCAATTGATTATTAATGATAAAAATATTTTCACAAATTTTAATATCAAATAGAAATTGTATTTCTATGATTTTCAATGAGATCATAAATAGAAGGATTATGGAAAAAATATGCAGGAATCATTTATGAAATAATTTAAAATTTTTAGTTTCTAAAGAAAAAACTTTGATAAAATAGTAGATTTTTAGTATACAAAATATATAAAAATATATGTGATAAGGTTTTCAAAATGAAACAAAACGTTCAAAATCATTTATATTTTTATCTGATTACAACACCTCAATACTATTGAATAATATTAATCCACGTTTGAGTTTATACTATAATAGACTATACTCTGTAGTACCACATAGTACCATCCAAAATGAAAATGAAGTCTTTTTTTATGATTCCACAAAAACCTATTTATTATTGTTTTTATAGTATTAGATCTTTAAAATTGTACCACATTATTCAGAAAGGGTTCCAAAGATAAAATACGAGCTTGTTTTACAGCAATAGTAATGAATCATTGTTGTTTCAAGGAAAATCTATTCATTCGTCCAGAGAATATTTTGCATTGTTCACTAATAAATCGACTAATTAAACTCATGTTTCTATAATCAATTTGATCTCCTGATTGGATAGGAATCAACAAATGCTTATGAAAAGATCTCATGGATTTATGAAAGGGTTGTTTAGAGTTATCCATAGTTTGTTTATTCCATTCTAAAATTCCTATTTTATTCGGTCATATGAATGAAAATAATATATTATATATTATATAATGATAATATAATGATAATATAATGATATAATATATTCATTCAATATGAAATATGTTAGTAGATTATATATCTTTTTGTTTGTATATAAAATGAGTTTTTATGTTATATTGATGTCATTTTTGTCATGTTTTGACAATACAGGGTTATTTTTAATCTATTTCTATTTATTATTAACCTAAATATGAATCAATCGTATGAATATGAACAAAAAATTTATAGTTATAGTTTTTTATCACTTCTAAGAGACTAGATGACACATATCCTTTGAGTCATAGGAAACACCAGTAGAATGATTATGAATAAAAATACCTTTTCAAACTTTGGTAAGTATAGAAGTACATTAAAAAAATAACTGTGACTCGAGTTCGGCCACCTTTAACAACTTTAGCTTTTCCATAAACCCCCCTTTTTGAATGATTGATTGACTCAACGATTCTATTTCAATAACTAAAATGAAAAAAGGTAATATCATCAACACATCTAGGAAAAAATGATTGATCTCTATTAATAAACCCACTAAAGATACAAACGATAGTATACCTTGTACCAATGCAGTGGAAAGATAATTTTTTAGATATCGCATTGAAAATTCTCATTTTTAGTATTCTTCTTTTAAACATAGTGGGAAGTCATCAGATATTCTGATTGAAAGAAGCAGAATATCTAATTTAATTAGAAATTTATAATGTATAATGAAGAATCCCATATGTAGTAGATCTATTTTTTTCAATTCAACAAAGAAAATCCATTTATTCTTGAACATTCCCCACCAAGGATTCATTTTTTAAAGTGTTTCATATATTTTCCATAATTTTTTTTATTCATTGTTTTTTTCTATGTTTATATGTAATGAGACCCAAAATAAAAAGAATAAGTGAGATGGTTCAATGTATGAAAATTCTATATAAAATCAAAAAAACAGGGAATCAATGATACATACCCTGAAAGGGATGTTAAGCAGCTCGGTAGAGAATTTGTTTTGGGTACAAAATGTCATATGTTCAAATCCTATCATCCCTATATACTGTATACCCCATTATTTTGAATTCCTTTTGTTAAAATCCATATGATATAGTGTGAATTGATATTCAAATTGAACATAATTATTTCATTTTATGCAATAATTCTTACGTGTAATGTAAATGGGAGGATTCTTATAAAAAGAACCATTTTATTTTTTATTTTCTTTATTATATATTTTTATTATATATTTTTTATATATTTTTATTTTGTTATTTTATTATAGATTCTATAGTATATATATAGTAGTTATATAGTAGATTATCAAATAAAAGCGCTCTTAGTTCAGTTCGGTAGAACATGGGTCTCCAAAACCTAATGTCGTAGGTTCAGATCCTACAGAGTGTGATTCACGTTTTCTTATTACACTGATAAAATTCTATAAATAGAATAAAATGATTAATTTGACCTCCTATGAATTTAAAATGAAAAATAAAGATAAAAGATAAATGATTTAGATTTTTCAAATGTCGAACTGATCACTATATCTATATTGTAAATATATAGTTACAAATAATCCATCCAAGGTAATAGGAATTAGACCTAACACGATTCCAAATAGAAAAACATCAATCCTTTCAATTATTTTAACAAGATAAAAAATGATGATTATATCAATTCTATTAAACCAAATTACTCGTAAATATCAATGAACAAAATATACTATGGGAAAAAATATAGAAATAATGGAATCTTATAGAAAGTGTTTATACTTGAATTTGATAAATTGTTTTATTTCATTTCAAATAAGTCATATCTTAATCATACTAATAAATAAAGAGGAGTTGATAGTAAAGACCACTAGTAAAACCCCTAAATAATGAGTGAGATTATACATATTAATAAAATATCTAAGTGAAATATTTTATTTTATTTATCACATAATATTTTGTTTTTTATAAAACATACCTAAGTATCCATGTTGATAAATCCTAGTAGAGAAATACCAACACAAAAAATACAATTATCATTGTTTTACATTCATCAATCATACTCATGATAGAAGACACTAAAATGAAGATAATGAAAGAGATATAAAAGAAAATGTTATTATTTTTGATATTTTTTTACTTATAATTTCTGATATACATACCAATAGGTTTATTGTTACAATTCTTGAATAAACAATAAGAATAACTGCATTGTATATCCTTTTAGAAAAAATGAAACTCACTTTTAATTGAATCAATATTCAAATATAATTTATTTAATTATTTTTTATTCGTTTTATTTAAATAAAATTCTATACATTTTACTTCACTTTATGAATGGGAGACTAAGCAATTCGTTAAATGAATACAAAAAAATATTCCAAAAAAATAAAACTTATTTATTCTACATCAACAACTACAAATTAGAATTTTCTAAATTTGGGTCTAATATATATTTTTGATTTGAACTCAATAAAAAAACTCCTACAGTAATGAAAAAGTATTCCGTTATTAGTGCCTAACATATGAAAAGCAACAAAAAAAGTAAAAAAAAATTGATTGTTCGATACTGAAAATTGCATTGATATTTTATAATAAGGATAGTTATACTTATTTGGTATACTTAAAAAACACCATCCATAATATTTACAATATAAAAAAGATATTTTTCATCAGTCAATCAATTAGGTGACCGGTCTCGGGTTATCTTTTACAGTATCAATCTGTTCTAAATGAAGAAATTTTGGAGCTGAGCATGTCTGAAAGTACTTTAGAATGTTCTTTTGCTGATATTATTACTAGTATTAGATACTAGGCCATTCATAGTATTATTTTACCTTCCCTATTCATTGTAGGTTGGTAATTCGTTAGCACAGGTTTAACTAATGATGTGTTTCGAAGCCCTCGACCAAAAGAATATTTTACAGAGAGACGACAGGGAATTCCATTAATCACTCGCTTTTTTGAGCCTTTAGAACAACTCAATGAATTTTGTAAATCCTTTTAGTAGGATTCCTAATGACAATATATCAAAATTATCCCATTTTTTAGTGTGATGGTTATCTATTCATGAACTAGCTATACCTACCATATTTTTTTGGGAACAATATCAGTAATGAAATTCATCCAATGATAAACCTAATCCAAATTATAGAGCTACGACAGAATAAAATCCGAACGAAAAAATGTAGAATTGGATCATACCAGTCTTCACTGGGGATTGTTACATATCTTTTTACTTTCTATTTTATTTTCCAATTATTTCTTCAATTAAATAAAAAAATAAAGGTCAAAAAATACTCTTATCCCATTTGGAAAGATAATATTATAATTCGAATTCAATCGATGATTGTTTATGTCTCTATCATGATCAATTAATGAAATTTGGTGGGAGGCGGGAAAATGGTTGACACAACTGGAAGGATTACGATTTTTCTAATAGGTAATATAACCGGTATTCCAGTGATTGGTTTAATAGGTATTTTCTTTTATGGTTTGTATTCCAGATTGGGGTCATCTCGATAGTAAGAATGAACTGATTCAGTGAAAGAACTCCCCTTTTTATCATTCTTTATTCTTTATTTAAAGGAACATATTGAACTTCATTGACTTAGAGAACATATATTCTTTAGTCTAAATCAAAATAGACTAAAGAATAGAAGAAATAAGAAATCCCTCAATTGACTATATTAGATAGCACAATAAAAATAGAATTTCATAAAAATATTTCTGTAGATCTATCTCAACCATATTAGAAATCATTTATATACAAATGGTATATGAATAAAAATCTACGTCATTCTAAATATATGTAGAGAAACAAGAAAAAGGTTTCTTTCATCAAATTTTGTATCATTAATATTAAAAATTGGGTTGGTTCTTTTTTTTACGAACTTGAGAAATCCACAAATCTAAAAATTTATTTTCGAAAATTGAACCTTCTAAAACTATTTCTCTTTAAGAACTAAAAATATTTGTGGTAAAATAATAGATTCCAAGAAGATCAAAAGGCCTTGGAAACATAATGAATCTTGAAGTACTATTTCCGTATCTCCCTGAACAAATTTGGCCACATTTGGATTACTTGTTAATGGTTGATCAAGTTTGATGGATTCCCCCGTTGAAATAAGGAGTTCTGGTCCTAGAGGGATAAGATCAACTACATGAAATTCATCTGATGGATCCACGATGTTTATTTCATATCCTCCCTTTTATTTTTGTCTAATTCTACCTACTACTCTTGCTGCTGTGGCATTATAAATTGTATTGTTAGTCTTGATCCCATCAGGATAAATCTGGCCTCTCCCCTTGTTCCCATCTACATATATGGGATATTTTAATAAATGAACATATTTCTTAGTTTCAGGGTTGAGGGATAGAATAGGAAGGGATATTTCACTATATTTCTGACCAGGAATAAGACCTGTAACAAAAATAATTTTTTGATTGGGTCGATAGCTCTGAGAAGACATATTTCCTATTTTTTCTTTCATTTTAGGAAAAATACGATTGGGGGGGGGGGGTGGGATAATTCAAACCCCTCATGTAAAATAATAATATCCCCCACATTCAAAGACCCCTTTTTACCATTAGAAAGAACTTGTTTCAGTTGAATATAATAAGGAATTCAAACAACTGCTTCAAATACAGTATCAGGAAGTAATGCTTGTGGAACCTCAACATCAATAGGTTTATTAGCTAAATGGAAATTGGCACATACTATATGACCAGTTGATTCTCTTGGATTTTCATAACTATTTTGTGCAAAAATGGGATATGAATTTGAAATATATGCCTGAATATTTATAATATAAAGAAAAATTAGATGAATAATTATCAATAAGGAAAAAGTTCAAGGAATTTTATTTGTTATCAAATAAAAGGTATTTTTTTGCATGGTTCAATGATCCAGACAATTTATACAATAAAAAATGGGGTAGGACCTTATTTTTTATAATTACCTCAATATGTAAGAATAAAAGTAGAAAAATATTAATCACTCTTTTTGATAGAAGGCTTTCTTGATGTCAAAAAATGAAAAGAAAAAACATGATCATTATCTTATTAAACTTAATTGAATGGTTTTTCAGTCATTCATGGAGTAATAAATCACTACAAGTGATAGGGATACATGATTTAAATAATGAAATATTCAATATTTAAATATTTTAACGTAAATAACTAGAAAAGTGGAAACAAGACCAGATATAATTTGATCATTATGAACAAATCCAAAATCTTTGAATACAGAGCCAATAATCAGTTCCCAACCATGGGTTGAATGGAATCTGATACATAAATCTATGTCTAAAAGGATAGAAAATGCTTTGATTGTGTTGTTTAAGTTATATAGTAATTCCTGAACCCAAGAGTGAATAATGAAATGTTTTTCATTCTCATTCCCTAGAATAATAGAATAACAAATTAAAATCACTAAAGAAATTATGTTAATTGAGAAGTGTAAAATTGAATGAATATGATCCTAATTATTCATCTTTATCAATTGAATAGTTTCTTTGTAGATTCTGATATGACATTTTTGTAGAGGTGTTTTCTGATCTTCTTTTATCATTTCCTCAAATAGGAGGAAATCCTCCAATTCTATAAATTTTTCTAAAATACTCAATTCTTGAATCTCATTCAATTTTTTTTGAATTGTCTTGTATTCCACCAATTGAGAACCCAATATTCTAGACATTTATTAAATAAGATAGAGATCCACTAGGGAAAAAATACAAAAATCGATACAAGAAATAGAATGTGAATAAATGTTTTTTTTCCATCTTTCATATCTGAATTTTGTGAATGAACCCACGTACTACTTATCTGACTCTCTCCTATGATCTAATATTTTCATCAAGTCTTATATTTACATCTAAAGGTAAAGACTATGAAAAATACCCCATTTTTCTTGATTCGACAATTTGTCTTTGAATCTTGAAAGAATCTTGAAAAAAATAGAAATAAATTTATCAAAAAAATGTAAGTGTATTTTTGAATGAAATAAAAATACGAAATGAATGTTGGAAAAGCATATTTTGTAATTATTTTTATTCATTGAATATAAAAATAGAAGGAAAATTTATTGATTCTAAAATGATTATTTATTTATTTATGGGATGAATATTTTTTTTCAATTTTTTACTGAATGCTAAGTGGATTTCTATAATTTAGTATATATTTATATTATAATATTATATAGTTATGTTATAAAGTTATATTATAATAAAAATATAAATAAAAATATAAAATTATACATTAAATATATTAAAATTTATATAAAAAATAATTAATAATATAATATAAAAATATATAAATATAAATAAAAAAGATAAATAAAAAAGAATGAAAAAGGAAAAAATGATTAAAAAAAACCAAAAGTTTCTTGGAATCTAAAAATTTATTTTTTTACATTTTTTGAACCATATACATAAAAAGGTGCATGTACGGTTCCTAGGGAAACCCATTTAGTGATGAAACTAATCAACTGACATTATCAAGAAAGATTTCTATTTTTAGGTCAAGGGGTAGATAGTGTGATCGTGAATCAACTTATTAGTCTGGTGGTATATCTTATTATAAATAATGATACCAAAGTTTTTTATTTTTTTATAAACTCTCTTGGGGGATGGGTCATCCCCAGAATTTCTATTTATGACACTATGCAATTTTATCGACTAGATGTACATACTATATGTATGGGCTTAACCGCCTCGATGGGATATTTTATCCTGGTTAGAGGATAAATTACCAAATGTCTAGCATTCCTGCATGCTTGGAACCAATGATTTTTTGAATATAAATAAATACTATGCCTTCACCATAGAGAATATATGAGTAATAATATCATGACATTTTCCATTTGATATTAAATTTTTTTTATTCTTTTATTCATTTTTTAAAACATTAGATTCTCTCTCTCGAGAGTCATATGAGAGAAGTGAAAGGATATATATGGTTTTTCTATTAGATGTCTTCAATGTCACACACTTTTTACACTAGAGGTCTTATAATAATTTTATGTATTATAGTTGTGAAAGATAACTAAGAAAATATTTTATTTTTTTTACTTGATTTTATTTTGGATTCACTCAAATAAAAAAACATTGGGATTTCTTATTCACATAGATAAAAAAAGACGAAAGAAACATAATCATCATAGTATTTCTAACTGAGAAAAAAATGAAGTGTGATAATTAGAAAATATACCTATTTTATTTGAATATGATACTCATTATTTATATTATTAAAATGTAATTCATAAATAAAAAAAGTAAATTTAATTGTAGAGCTGTATGCACAATTTGCAAAAAAAAAATGCTCGTACGGTTGATGATGAAAAAACATTATTTTTTTTAACATCATGACAAGAGAAAAAATTGAATTTTTATGATTTTCATATCAGGTTAATGATCCACCAGCCTTCTAGTTCTTATTTTGAGGCACAAACAATAGAATTTATCCTGGTAGAGGAAGAACTACTAAAACTGTGCGAAACCTTGACACATGTTTATGTACAAAGAATGAGGAAATCATTATGGATTAAGATAAGAAGAAATCTTATATGGATATAAAACATGGCCTCATAGAAAAAAAGACTCTAAAGCTAGAAAGTTTTCTTTAAAACATGATTAAATAAGGTAATCCCTAGGAGATCTTGAAGGAAGATGAGGAGTTGAGAAGAGGGTGAAAATGTAGGATATTTGAGTTAAATACCGACCCCTAACTTATTAGGCATAAAAATTCAGGGTTGAAAAGGTAAAAATTATCTTTCTTAATGGGTTTTACCATATAGTCCATTATTTACCACTATAAATCACCAATTACCTTTTTTATAAAACGTTGTGACTAGGAACCTAAGAGCCCCATCATATACCCGATCCTAGGTGGCTGGGTACCTGGTGGTCCCAAGACCTAAGTGGATCTCCCAATTTTCCCATAATCCATATATAATCCATTTATCTTTTAACTACCTTTCCACTAAATATACACTTGAAAAGTGATTTAAATATTGAAATTAAGGAGGATTACCTAGATGGAGAGTGTTAGAAACATAGAACCGTAAGAATTGTATTAATGGAAAAAAGAGGAATTACATCAGAAGAGGAAAAGAAACCAGCAAGTACAAAGCTCTCCTAAGAGAGCTCCCACTGAAGCTAATAACCAGATTGCCCATTTTTTATAAACCCACAAGCTCCCTCTCTCCTTCCCCCCACGTTCCTTTATAATTGCTTCCCAGCCCCCACATTCCACACTCCCTCCCTCTTCCCATGTGGCATAACAAACCAGATATTCTTTTTATTACCTCAGCATGACATGGAGGCAGTTATAACTACCTCCCAACACTTTCCCAGGCAGCCTTAACTACTTTTATGCTCTAAATTGACAGCCCTACCCCTCCTGTAATAAACCTTCCATTTTTTTGGCAGGTCACGCATCTTAAAACTTTCAACCCCTTGAGAATCAGTCTTGTTCTCAAGATTGAAAGATGGGAACTAATTTTGGAGGACATACACATCCTCCCAATTAGCCTCATCTGCTGGTTTTCCCTACCACTAAATTAGATATAGGGATTTATAGATACGATCCAGTAGCTGGAAACATTGAGAGATGACTTTCAGAGGCTCCGAGCGAGGAAGAGCATCACTATCCAGGTCTGTAGGAAGGGAGTTAGGGGTGGGGTGGTGACCGAGGGCCTCTTTGAGTTGAGAGAAATGGAAAACTAGATGGATGTGGGTGTTTGGTGGTAAATATAGCTCGTATTCAACTGGACCACTCGAGAGAAGGATTGGAAAAGGACCATAATAGTGGCGTGAAAGCTTTGGAGTGATCCAGTGAGTGAGGGAGTGTTGTTTTTGAGGGAGGATCTTGATATAGATGTGGGAACCAACTGGAAATGTAATTAGATTCATGTGGTTGTCCACCTAGTGGCTCATTATGTCTTGGGAACGCCAGAGGTGATTCTTGAACTGGATCAAGGCTTCATCATGGTTTGCCAAGGTAGTAGCTACTACTGCCACCCAAATTTCAGAGGGAAGATAGTTGAGGAGTGTAGGGGGCTTGAGGTCGTAGTCAAACTCAAAGAGAGTTTTCTATATTGCTAAATTCCAAGTGGAGTTATAAGACAATGTTTCCCATGGGAGCTAGAAAAATCAATGCTCGGGCCGCTCACCCGCAAAACAATGGAGGTAGGTCTCAAGGAAATGATTGACCACCTCGGTCTGGCCATCTATTTGTGGGTGGTAGGAAGAGCTAAAACAGAGGTTTGTGCCCTGTAATATGAAAATCTTGGTCCAGAAATGGTTGATGAAAACTTGGTCGGGGTCACTAATGATGGACGAAGGTAATCAATGGAGAAAAACAACCTCCCAGAAAACAGATCAGCAACTTTGGTTGTTATAAAAGGATTATTTAACAAGATGAAATGAGCGTATTTGGAGAGTCGGTCAACCACCACATAGATGACATAAAAACCAACTGATTTGGAGAGAATTATGATAAAATACATAGTTAGATCTGCCCAAATGAGATTTGGAATTTCTTGTGGTTGAAGTAATCCATTAGGCGACAGAGTAGAATATTTTTTCTACTGGAAGACGGTAGCATTTTGGACAAATTTTTGAATAGCATGTTTCATGTCATGCTAATAAAGAGTAGCAGTAAGACGTCTATAGGTATGGTAAAATCCTGAATGGTCAGCCTAGGGAGAAGCATGAAATTCTTCCAATAATTTTGGGATCCAAGGAGACGTGGCAGAGAGGAAAAGGTGGCCTTTTTAATAAAGCATGCCTCAAGAAATGGTATATCCTAGAAAAGAGGTGCTGGCAACATGAAAAGCAGTGCTAATTTTATGTTGGGTAGGGTCTGTAGAAACCTCCTGCACAATAGATGAGATATCCTACCAAAGAGGGGTGGAATGAACTAGGTTCAAAGAGGGTAACTCATGGTAGTGGGAAAAGGCATCAACTTCCGAGTTCTGGTGCCCAGGTTTGTCTTTAATTTTGAAATGGAAGCCCATTAATTTGGCCAACCAACATTGAAGATCGGTTGTGGTAACATGTTGTTGCTGTAGAAACATTAAACTCCTCTGATCTGAATAAATAAAAATTGGGTGGCCCAAGAGGTAAGGGCGGAAATTTTGAATTGAAAATACTAAAACAATGAGTTCCTTTCCATAGGTGTAATTTTTAAAGTTTTTAGGGGATAAAGATCTACTGAAGAATGCGATAAGGCAGCAATTCTGCATGAGAATGGCTCCAATACCCCTACCAGAGTCATCACATTCTAGCGCAAAGGGAAGAGAAAAATAAAGGAGAGAAAGCACAGGGGCTTGGGTCAAGAGGTGATAGAGATGCATGAATGAATTTTGGGCTGCCAAAGACCATAGAAACCTTTACATCATGGTGAGAGATGTAAGTGGTTGTGTGATGATGCTATAACCATTGATAAAATGATGATAATAGCTGGTAAGACCAAGGAATATGAGCACGCCTTAAACTATTGTAGGGAGTGACCAATACAGAATGGAATGAACTTTGGCTGGATCAATAACAACGCCTTGACTATAGATTACATGACCGATGTATTCAATATGTTGCTATGAAAAGTGAAACTTTTTTCGATTCAACATAAAATGATTTTTGTGCAAGATTTGAAGGACAACAATGGGGTGGTCTTGATAGAGATTCCAATCTGCACTGTAGATGAAAATATCATAAAACAATTAGCACAAATTTTCACAGTAGGGGTTGAAAAATTGCATTCATGGGGGCCTGAAAGGTATAAGAAGCATTAGTAAGGTCAAAAGGCATAACCAAGTATTCATAGTGGCCTTAATGGGTACAAAAATCTATTTTGTCGATGTTAGACTCTTGTATTTGGATTTCATGATATCTTGGTCTGAGGTCTAGCTTAGAGAACTAAGAGGCTCCATGTAGTTCATCCAAAATTTATTCCACCAAATGAATGGAAACTTTATCAGGGATAGTGGACTTGTTGAGAAAACAATAGTCAATTCACATACGTCATGAATTTTCTTCCTTTTTGACAAATAAAAAAGGTCTATAATAAGCCCTGTAGCTGCGGAGAATAAATCTTGTGTGCAACAGATCTTCCACATGACGTTCTATTTCGTTTTTTTTTTCAAGTGAGGATTCCAGTAAGGGTGTACCAAAATGGGATCCTGATCAGGCTACATGCAGATACGATGATCCCATGGTCATACTGGCGGGAGAGCAGTAGGGTTTTGGAACAAGTTCTTAAATGGAGATAGCAAACGTTGAATTTCATAACGGAATGGTTCAGTCAACAAGGAAGTGGTGGTGGTTTGGCCACCCAAGGTGAGGCGACAACCTATTGTATCAATGGTACATTTGGTTGAGTTCTGTAAGGATATAGTGGGTGTACTGAAAGGGGGTATCCCCGGGAGGCAGTAGGAATTTCTTACCACTAAAAACTACATGCACATAGACCGTCAATAGGTATGAACGTTGCCCGGGGTTCGCAGCCAAGCAATGCTATAATGATGTCAAGGCTTCCAATGTTGAGCACATGGGCAGCTATGGTACAAATTATATGGACCAATTCATAATGATAAGTAATGGGAAACTCTTAAGAACTAGTGATGGTGTCCATCACCTAACTTGATACGGAGCTGGTGAGAATGATGGACTTCCAAGGCAAGTAAGTGGGTTAAGTTAGGGGAAATGAAGTTGTGGGTGGTACCACTATCAATTAAGAGTAAAACAAGAAAAATTCCCAAGGATCCTTCAATTTTCAAGGTGGAGAAACCATCTTTGGGGGTGGTAGTAAGAATGAATTTTAGCTAGGGGTGGTGTAACCCAAGAACCTGACATTCAGCGTCTTCCATGACAAAAAGGGGTGGAATAATATCATCTTGTGGTGCTAGATACTCCACATTATTTTCACCTTCACCTAGAATTAAAATGATAATCTTGGGATCCTCACATAGATCTGTGGAAGAGTAAGGAAGACCACACCAAAAACAGAGTCCCTTTTTGCAATGTTTTTTCCATTCCTATGTTGTTAAGTGGCGGATTCCATGGGTGGAGGATGAAGAATTGCACGAAATGTCCAAAGGAGGGCTAGAGATACCCATGGAAGGATGATAAGATAGACACCCTGTAGAAAAAAATGCACAAGGGATGGAATGTGAAGGAGGTACCCAAGGAGGATGATTAGGGGAGGCTGTTGGAACCCAAGGACCCCCTCTCTTACTATAAGAAGTGTCACTAAAGTGAAGAGTGAGTTCAATGTGGCGAGAAAGATGCATTTACTGAAGTCGTGTATAGGGGTCATGAATATGTTCCCATGAGCTAATATCCAGTAATAAACCATGTAAGAAATAACCAAAGTATTGAGGTTCGGGGGTTTGGGTAAAAAGAGGCTATATATTTAAAGTGTTCAATAAATTACTACATCGAACCATGATGCGGCAGTGATTCCATTTCTTCATAAGGGTTATGGATCAAAAGGCCACTAAAACTTTCCAAAATTTCTGTTTTAAATAATTTCCAAGAGAGGTATAAATATACCTCTAGAAGAATAGTGAACCAATGGATTGTGACTTCCTCCATACTAATTGGCCCCAACTGAAGCCATATTAGAGTGGGTCTCTGATGAACATGGAAACATAATTTAGAACGGGTTAGCCACCCATGAGGATCGGAGCCATCAATGATGGGAAACTCCACCCATTGGGAGATGGAGGAAAGATCGGGTGGTAGGACGACAGTAGTAGAGGTGGAATTTGGAGCACAAATCAGCAGATGTGGTGTGACGTCCCTGGTAGTGCCTGATGTCGAGGAGATTTCTGGAAAAGGAGGTGCATAATAATGATGCTGTTTGTTCGTACGACACAACATGAGTTTCCAGAACTCTATTTTCTTATTGCATTCCAAATGTATGTGTTGTTGGATGAGGTTAATTTCCTAAATGTCTTGCTGAAGGTGGTCAATAGTAAAAGAGAGTTTGTAGAGGGTGGTTTCAACAAGATCTAAGCGATGGTCCAGGCCATCGACACGGGTGTGTGTTTGGGTGTCCATCATAGGGGAAGATATAGGTCAGTAGGTCAGACCAAGTGTTAGGAACAGAGAAATGCATGAATTTTATTAATGGAAAAAGAGGAGTTATAGCATAAGAGGAAAAGAAACCAGCATGTACAAAGCTCCCCTAAGAGAGATGCCACTTAAGATAATAGCTAAACTGCCTATTTTTCTAACCCCACAAGATCCCTCTCTCTTTCCACCATGTTACCTTATAACTGCTTCCCATTTCCCAATTTCCACACTCCCTCCCTCTACCAATGTGACATAACAAACTGGTTATTCTTCCTTATCCCTCAGCACCACGTGGAGGCAGTTATAACTGCCTCCCAACACTTTCCAAACTCGCCTTAACTGCCTGCCTGCTATGAATTGACATCTCCACCCCTCCTGGAATAAACCTTCCAATTTCTAGGTAGGTCACAGATCTTAACGGAGAGGCTAAGGGATTTACAACCTCCCATTCATCAAGCTTCTCATCCCTTAGAAGCATCAACTAGTTTTAGGAGGGAAAAATCTATCAACTAGCTACTCATTTTATCTTCCTTTTCCCATGTTTCAACTGGGAGCTTCCCACTTTAACATCTAATTTAAAACATATGAATTATTTTTCTCTATAACACCTTATTTATATATTCACCAATTCTTATGATATGATATGTATATGATGCATCAATCTCAATCTAAATTTCATCATATCGAATCACATGTAATGTAGCAACTTGAGTTTCAAGACCCATTTTCATTCCTGAGACTATATATCTTTAATTCATAAATATTATTTTCTATTATTTAACTATAGTTTAAAATTATTCATAAAGGGTATGAATAAAACTAACAACCCTTTATTCACTTATAGTGCAACATTACAACAAAAGTTCATGAAATTAAATATTACAAACCATGTATTATTACATACCATGGATCATTACATTACTCAAAAGTGAATAAATTAAAATGTAACATTAAATATAGTGGGATATTATTTTTACAACTAGTAAATCATCTGAATCATCTTCACCCTTAAAAATTACTATTTTTATTAGTAAACATATAATGAGAAAACATCATGAATGATGAAATCATGTGGTAAAATACCAAATGAAAAATTTTGGATTGAGAATTGTGATCTATGAAGTTAGAATAGAATTAATTTATAAGGTGTGATGGGGATAATAGATCCATTATATGACTACTATACAAGGGTATATAGATATTGGGTATAATATGAGTGAAAATATTACAAGTTTGGAATTTTAGGTATATAGTTGATAAAAATAAGGTTTATCAAGATATTATACAAATATAAATTTTAATTATAAATAAATTATTTCAAATAAAATAACTTTTCTAGAATATAATTAAAAGATACTATTTCACTTTGGAATATATCATTAATTCCAACGAAACTATTTTTAGGAATTTTATTTTTGTTTAAATTTATTTCTTTTAAAGAATTATATCAATAAAATGAAATTCAATGAATGATTGGTATAATAAAATAATATTGTCTATGGAATAACTGAGGGACTATAAAGAATATTATTTTAATTATTAATGTTTAAACAAAAATGTGTTGTTTAAAAAAATTGTTTTCATTATATATGATTTAATATAAAAGTGAAGTTTCTTAAATTTGGAGTATGAAATTTAATAAAATTTATTTTTATATTAGAAAATTGATAAAAAATAATTAATATATTATTATTTCAATTATAATAGTGAAAAACGTATTTGATGTTAAAAGACCTATTCTTCAAATAATTGTTTTCTTTGAATTATAAATTTTATTTTATAGATTTAAATGACCGCTATTAAAAAATTATTTTAATGAATTTTATTTGTTATATATGAAAAAATAAGTAAACATCCATCCAATTATTATTACATGGTATTGAATAAGAATAAAATCAGTTTTCTGCTTAGAAACTTGTTTCTCAATTTTATTTATTCATTATACAGTTTTAGCATAGAAAACTAAATATATAAAGGTAAAAGAATGATAATATTAAGAACACTTAATGTTCAAAAAGTCATTTTCAACAAAAATAGTTTCTTGTAACAAATTTTATGTTTTAATTTATAATTTCAATTTCTAAAATTTAGAAATTTAAATAAGCTAAATGGATACCAAATTTTTAATCTATAATTTTAAATTAGTTAAGAATGCCAATTTCATTTTTAGGCAAAAGAATAAATTTCTAGGGTGAATAGTGAATGACATTGGTAAATTATAAAAACTATAAAATACTACATATGTTTAAAATAATGTATATATCCTATAAAAATAAAAAATGGATAATGGAGGTAATATAGACCCTATTGGTTTTTTAACTTATGGGGACACTTTCAACTTAAAAATGACTTTCCTTTACCATTAAATGATGAGAAATTGAAAAAAACGTCACTCAAATTCACTTATAAAAGGACCACTCCACTACCACTTCCAAATCACTCAAACTATTCGTTTATATCAAGAAAACATACCAATTGTTTCTCTCAAAAATCCTTATTATACATTGTATTTCTTCCTATCCCAATAAGGAATCCCAAATCTTTTTTTCTAAAGGAATTCGTTCTAAGTTGGTGAGAATTCATCAAAGTAAATTCCATATTTTTCGTCATCTATTTAAATTACATTCATATCATCATTATTTATAAATATCATTCACCAATGTAATGATATTATATTAATATCATTATTCTTATAAGAAAATTATATTATTACTATATAACTCTACACACTTCCTCATTCATTAGTATAATATGTTCTTATTTGGGTTGGTTCAACTGCCTATATGAATACTGTCATGCCAACGTCATCCTTTTCATAATGAATTAGTGTCAAGATAGAAATAATGGTTATATATGATATTAATGAGTAATTTTTTTCATTAATATGATTATATAATGATAAAACAAAGATTAATTTTCAATATAGAGTAAATCATTTTTATTAGAATATTACAAAAATCATGCTCATTATGGATTCCATTATCACAAAACATACAAATTCCTTCTATTAAATGAAAATTGGAATACATAAATTATTAAAAAATTATAAAACTATAATGAATAATCTAGTAATGATGAAATTTTTATCAAAGAGTGGTTATCAACATTTCTATTACAAAACATGTACGGAATAATCAAAATTACAAATAACTGATAATGAAAGTAAACAATCACTAACTTATATAGGTATAATAAATGATTTTAATTGAATATTAAAAATGATAATAAATATGAATAGGTTTATTAATTAAGTGATTAATAAATTTATTTTTATGAAATAGGTGCTAAATTTTATTTCATGGATGTTAGGAATAAAGGTAAGTGTTTCTCATCTCTATTTCCTATCATTGAGATATGATACATATTCACTATTTATTTTATTTTTTTGTGGGGTATATAAAACACATGTATTAATTTTATAATAATTTTAATTTAATTAAATGGACATAAAATTCCATCTATGTATCTCTCTTCCAATGGGTTTTTATTTATATGTTTCCAAATTCATTATTGTTTCTTTCTAATCTCACATTTAAATCAAGATTGTTTAAGACCAATTTTTTTATGGGGAAAGTTTTATGTTATTTATCCTTAAAAATAAATATCATTTATTTTAATCTATATTTTTATGTATTTTTCATGCCTTTTTACCATTTCAATTCCCCTTTGGTTAATAATTAACAAAAAATGATTATTGTATGTGAAACCAAACTTATCTCTTATTTTTAGTCGGGAATATTTCCCCTAAATATCCATATTTTTCATATGTATTTATGGACATCCTTATATATACTTCTATTAATGATTAGAGTCATTTTATTTTTCACATAAAAATTATTGATAAATTTTTTAAATAAATGTTTTTTTACATTTTTTGTATTATTAGTTTTCAATTTACTTCAACTTTCTTTACAAAAGTGTGAAATGGATCATTTTTGGACATCTTATACATGAAATAATTTAACAATTTATTCACCAATTTTATTCATAAATATTTTTATCCATATTTTCATGATTTCAAAAACTAATTTCTATTACTTTTTTATAAATTATCTTCTTATCAAATGTCAAAAAATTTAGAGGGTATTTCTTCTTATTTCTCAAAGAAATTTTTAATGCTCTTGTTAAGTGTTTATCATCTATGTCAATATCCTAGAAAGTTTCTTTATGATTAATTATGTATATTCTCTAATTCTTCCATCAAATGTTTTTCATTATGTCTTATGATATTGTTTTATATAATTTTTCATGAAACTGGTTTCTTTTACATGGGTTAATTATGATATGATAAAAATTATGATTGTTTCATGTACACATGTCATACATATGTATGTTCTATACATATGTGATAGGTGAGTCCATAATATACCTCCAATGAATTAGGTAAATTTTTATATCTCATGAGATCAGGATGGTACATGGGTGGTTTTCCGAATTCAACTATGTTATGGGAAATGTGTGGTTATCCCAAGTAAAAAAATTTATGGGATGATGGCGGTTAGACCAACTCCACTATGTTATGAGATGCCAGTGGTTAGACAAAGTCCACCATGTTATGGTGAATGGGTGGTTTTCCTGATTTAATTATGTTATGGGTAGGTGGTTATCCTAGTATATTATGTTATAAATTTCATGGTGGTTAGTCTTGATATAAATTATGACTTCTATGATTATGTTAACACCAAATGATAAACTAATGTCATTTGACTCATGATTATTATCACATGTCCTCAAATATTTTCACCATAGTGTATGTATGATTTTAAGATATATTTATTATCATACATTATGGATAAATCTTATTATTCCATATTGTTTTTAATCATATATTTCTCCCATGTTTATTTTTTCATAAATTCTTATGATATTACCCTTAATGACTCATTGATAATTTTTTCCCTTACAAATCATTTTAGATCAACCATTTCATAATTATTTATTCTTGATGTTCAGAAGAAGAGTATTAATTATAATGTGTCTATAAGGATTACATGTGACTACGATATTTGTGGAAGATACTAAATATATAATATAAAATAAGACATTATATAGCTAATAAGAAAAGACATTAATCCTTTGTGTTATGGGATTGTGTGAATTTATGAGATTGAAGGATAAAAATATTGAAATAACATAAATTATATATGTTTTATTGTTGTTTAATCTCATTTAATATAAAATCTTATATGTAAATTTTATATTTGTAGCACTATATCTGTAATTTTGGGTCTTGGGAATCTCAGTTGGAATTATGGTGGGGTTCAGTTAGTTTTTAGGGATTAGGTTACGAATTATAAGTTGATTAAACCTAAAAAGCCTATGATGGACCAAAAGTGATTTAGGGATAACCTAAAATTGCATTTGTTAAAATTATGGTTTTATAATTTAAGAAATATTTGGATTGATTCTATTTATCATATGATTTATTACTGTGATTATTATTATTGATTCTCATACTATCCTTTTTTGGGTTTTTATTTGTTAAGACCAATATAAATAGAGGTAACAATGAGTACGATGGATAATGTAACGAACATCCCAATAAGAAACCAATTGGGATGGAAGATAATTTTGAAAATCCTATGGTATGCTTACCCATCTATCTCAAGTTATTGGTAACAACTTAAACCTTTTAGAACTCCCAAAAACACCAAGTAAGTGGAAAATAGATTTTGTGGAAACTCAAAAGATAAAACCCATAGAAAAAAAACTTATCTTCCTACTTGTTGAAAAAACGGGAAGAAGGATGAAGTATATTACTTTAATAGGATAATCAAATGCATCAAGTATATCAAATATGTATATCAAGAACAAGAATATAAAAAATATATGAATATTACAACCAATTAAATGGATTAAAATAAATCGTAGACTAATGAAAAACACACATAAAAATCCATTAATTGTAAGGATTATAGACATTATTCCAACTAGTTAACTAATCCAATGGTTAATAATGATAATATACATCAGTAACATCTGAATCCAAGGGATAAAGGGAAGGATAATTATTTCACCCCATATTTTGAGAACCATTTCCTTTATTAAATCATATGTATAAAATTCTAAATACTTTTTTTCTGTTATTGTTATAAAATTAAAATTGATTAAGAAATGATTCATCAAGATATGAATTAAACTAAAAAATATTACTCATTTATAGTGGAACATAAAAAAAATTTCCCATGAAACTATGTATTAAATATCATGTAATATTACATAACATATATGATCACATATATTAAATATTCATAAATTAAAATAAGATAATAAATAGAAAATAATAATATCTTTAAAACTAAGAGATCACCTAGATCATATTTACCCTTGAGGACCACCATTAGTAAAAGTAAACATACATTGGGAAAGAACAAAATCAAAAGGGAAAACATGTTGTGTAATATAAAATAAAAACTAATGGAATAATAAGTGTAATTTAAGAGGTAAAATAGAATGAATTGATAAGTAATAATTGTGGTAATATAGTTGTTATAAAGGTAAATATGGTCATTAGAAATATAGTTATTGGAAATACAGTCTTTAGAAATAAGGTCATTAGAAATATGGTCATTAGATATACATTTATCCAATAGGTATACTGAATATTTGTATTTTTAGTAAAAAATTTAAAATAATATAATGCATAAAAAATAAATAAAGAAAAAAAATATTTAATGAGAATATTTATTTTAAAAAATTTATTTATTTGCAATAAATGTTATTATTATTAAATTATGATATGTTTTATTTATAAAATACAATGAAACATTTTACAATCAATGTATTGATAAAAATAAATTGATAAATAATTAATTTTAATTGTATTTCGTGATTAATATTTAATATGAAATGTGATTTTTAATGGAAAATTTTTTAGTGTTATGTATTTTAAATTAATATATTCTAAATAAGGATTTTAATAAAATTTATTGATAATATATACTATAAATCAAATTAATATCCATACTATAGTTATTACAAGGAAAGTAATAAGAATAATTTTATGTTATTTTTCAATGGTATATTTCTCTTAAAATTGTTTTTATACATTTTGTATGCTTATATAAAAATTAATTTTTAACAAAAATAGAAATTGAATCTGAATATTTTATTTTTATTTTTGGAATCAGTATGTTCAAATTAGGTAATAAGGGTAATATAATTTTTAGAGACAAAAAATAACTTACTCGGGTCAAAGGAAATTACCACAGTAATGGTAAAAGAATTATTCTCAAGGAATTATTTTCTAAATGTTTTGTAATTATTATATAATTTCATTAAATTTATAAATTAAAAATAATAACTATAATGTAACACTTATATATAAAAAAATATATTAATACTCATTTAATTATAATTTTTTATTAAATTAGATTAAGAAAATTAATATTCTAAATAGATATTTTTCTAAAGAAATCATTTTTCCAAACATTAAAGGATTAATTTAAAATTTATATTTATAATATTTAGATATTTAAATAAATTAAATGAAGATAAAATTTGGAATCAACATTTTTAAATTTGGTACTAGGGGTCATCAAATATTTTTTTGTAAAAAAAATTACCATGGTAATTATTAGATCAAGGTAAATAAGGGTAAAAATAAGAAACATAAAGTGGATTGAATTTTGATAAATTAACTTTACACTTAGAACTTATATAATAAATTTTTATGTGGTAAAGTCAATACCACATGTCTCACAAAATAATTTCACCTAAATCACCCTACACCTAGGTGAATCCATCTTTAGCCCTCACCTAACTTCAGTTTCTAATAAAATATACCACTTTTTCTCTAATAAAAAGAGTTCATTTACACCCACTTAAATATCCACGTATCCTTATGAATTCCCATGAAATATTAAAATATAATTAATATACATATTTTTTCTACCTTTGGAAACCCTTGGTTATAAGAAATTTTTTGAAGTCATTTATTTCCAAGCTACCTTACAAGATAAGATTCAAGCCCTCAATGTGAGTATTATCCACTTCCTAACCTCTTAATATCTATATCTCTCATCAAAACTCCTATAAAAATATTATAACCATAATAGTTTAATTACATTATCATAATTATTATACATAAATTTTATAATATTTATTGAATAATCATAATCTATCTCCCTCCCATTCATTGAGAAACGAAAACGTTACTCATGCTTTGTGTGAGCTACCACCTCTATGAACAGTGAATTTCACTTTTTATTTCCACCTTAAATGGATGGTTATAAGATTGTATTTTATTACTAATAATTATAATCATTACTTGATTAAGATTAAATAAGAATAATATTAATATTTAAACTCATTATTAATATATTATCATTTGTTCGTTAACAATTACCGAAATAAGCTCATCACTGATTTCATTTTCAATAATGATAACAAAAAATCTCATGGAATAAAATTATAAATTTATAAATTATCAGGAAACACATATTATAGTAACATAAATAATCTTGTAAAGGTATAATTGTTATAAAAAAGGTTATTGACATTGATATTAAAAAACATGTGAAAAGTTGTAAAAAAACAACCATGTGATAACAAAAATAGAAAAAGAATAATTGATAAATTAATAGTGAATTAATATAATTTATTAGTATAAAAGATTATATATATAAATAATGTTCTGAAATAATTGATTATGATAGTTATTATTTTCATACAAGAAGTTAGATTATGTTTTACAAAGAGAAAATTCAAGGTAAGGGGTTTCTCATCTCAATTTCTTTTCTTTAAGAAATATTTCATTTTCACCACTAATATTCTTTGGTGAAGTTTATATACGTACAAATAGATTTTATTTTTCTTGATTTTCCAGAAATTAATTTTTTTACAAATTTATTTTATGTTCTCCCATTCAATTTCCTTTTGTTTCAAAATTTACCAATGTTGTAACAATTTTTCATGACTCAACTCTTTTCCTTGTGTCATAATCATTCTTATTTGACTATATTTTAACATGATTTTTTTATTCTATTATATTAAGTTATTATATTGTATTTCCTCTACATTTTATAGGGAATTTACATATTTACATAAAATTATTTTGCTTTTAGGGATTTATTTCTTCATTAAAACATGAAATTGTTAAGAATAAATCCCATTCAAATTAAATAGATATTTCTCTGCTATGTCCAAATTATTTCCACATGTGTTCATAATTATTATTTATAAACCCAAATATTTATTATTTATTATGATATTCATACACACATATATATATATATATATATATATTTTCAAAGGTAATCTTTATTAATGTTTTAACGATGTGGGTTTCAATAAGTATATTTTAAAATATTAAAGAGGCATTTCATTTAATGTTTGTGTCTTTTATCTTCCACTAAATATTTTTCTACAAGAAATTTATTGACAAACAAGGCTCAATTATTTATATTTCAATTAAATTTAAGTTTATAAAATGTTATCATGGCACATTATAGGAAATGATTTTGGAAAGTGACTCATAACTTCATTTTTTTACGATATTGTTGAAAATATTTTATGAGATATCTTGTCCTGACTTCACTTCCATTTTAATCTACATTTAAAAACTATTTAAATATCATGGATTAAAATTCATGATCATCCTCTATGTTATTTTATCTTGGGAGATTTAATTTTGGTATCAAACATCTTAACTCTTAATTCCATTTTATGTGACACTGTTTGAGAATATCCTAAAATTGATTTTCTTTCCATGGGTTCTCTTCCATGAAATGATGTAGGATTGATTTTATTTATAATTAAAATATACCATAAATCATTATTTAATTGGATGGATCCAATACAACCATCCAATAAATTGGTAAAAATTTATATTGCATAATCTCAAAAGGGTTTATAGGATGTTATCCCAAGCCCAAGGGTACACAAGTGTTTATACCAATACCAAGGGTATATGTAATTCACCAATATTTTATGGTATCAATATTTTTTTTAATTAATCTCTTCAATATATTTTGTTTTAGGGGATACCATGATTAAAAGAACTCAAGAATATTATTATTTTGATATGACCATTATAAACTTAACGTCAAATTATCAAGAATGGATATTTGTAACGAAATTATGAAATATATAATTCTAGAAATCATTTATAATGTATTAAATAAGAATTTTTGAATATTCACATAAGTTTTAGTAAATTCATTTTGTTCATCAAATATATGTTATCTTCCAAAAGAATTTGTTTTATTTATTTTAGAAAATAAATTTAATTAATTTTAGACACCTTTATAAAATTATTTTGATAAAATGTAAATAATTTTTGTATTCATCATTTTAAAATTATCATAGGATGGATTTTGGAGAATTTACTAAAATGTTTAATTTTTGAGTGAAAAGCAAAAAATGACGATTTATATGAAACCCTCATTTTCTTTATATTTAAAATTAATTTATGATTATAAATTGATAAAAAATTAACATAAGTAATTTTTTTCTTGATATAATCATACTAATTATATTTAAACAATATTTATATCTTTTTTTCGTATAAGTACATTTTTAGGCTTCAAAACAACCTTAAAAAAACTTGTTTTATTGAGTTTCGGAAGTTTAATTTCAAATTTTATTTTGAATATTATATGTTATGAATATTTAAAAAATTGATTCCATATTTGGAATAATGTGGCCCCAATTATGTTATACGGTCATTTTAAATTTTAGGAATAAAAAAATTATTGTGGAAAAAAAGGTTTACCGTAGTATAGGTAAAATAATGTAGCGGGTTAAATTTGAAAGGTAAATGCTTAAAATACCTAAAATCTAAAACATTAAATGGTTGGTTGATGTGTTTTTTGTAATTATCCATCCATTAAAACATAAATTATAAATCAAATTTTTTTTAATTAATGCAATCCAAATATTATTGTATTTAAATATGAAATAATCATTTTTTAATCACCAAAAACCATCCCTCCTCAAGTATAAATACCACTCCTCACCACCACCATTTTCCACACAGTCCATGAAGATATTAAAATATTTTCAAAAACCTCTCCTCTCCACTCTCCACACATCTATGTTCTACTAATATCAACCAAAGATGTATTCTATGTTCTTTATGGGGTCTTTCATGGAGGTGATATTCGAGAGGCAACTTTCTCAAACAACCTCTCTTAATTTATTTTATTTCTCTACCATATCTTCACCTACATTATCCATAAATTCATAATAACTCCAGTATCATTTGTATACTAGAATTTAATTTTTATAATTTAATATATTATATCTGTCCCTTTTATCACTTCCTCTTATTCAAAGAAACTAAACCATTGTCTAAATTAGGGTCGTTAATCATCTCCATGGATAATGATTTCTCATTTTACATTACCGCCTCCAAGTCTAGTCATAAAAGTATTATTAAGGTTAAATACAATTTTAATATATATATTATAACTTATTTCATGTAATTTAAATAATATATATACATGATAATAAATAAAATAAAACTAGTTTGTGATGGATGGAAAAACCACAAAATTAAACAAAACAATTATCATTAACAATTCATCAAATAAATGGTACTAATGTAAGAAAGAAAAATTTTATAGGGGACCATTTATAATTATGGAAGGTAATTAATAAAATTTATTTTCAATTTTATATTTATAATTATATTTTATAGGAAAATCTATAATTATACAAAAAATGAACTGACTATGAAACCATGAAATGAATGCACCCAAAACAATGTAAAAAATGAAATATTATCACTTAAAGGGTGGTAATATGTTATAAAAGTACCATAAAAGGTATTGTAAACATTAATTAGTTATTTAATTAATTAATAACACTAATTAACCCTTTATACAATATTTTAAAGTATGAAATACTAAAGGCAAGCATGATGTATGAGTTTCTCGTCTAACTTTTCTTCTATGAGATATACGACTTATTTAACACGAATTTATTTTGTGTGGTCCATATAATACCATTTGATATATCATATCCGAAATATCATTATATTAATGGTATCTAATTTTTTAGTTTGATAATTATTACTTTTATAGGTAATATGATTCGACTGATTACAAAGTGGTAAGGGAATTTTTAACCCAATTTCAATTGTTTTGGTTAAATTTTTACTTCATTGATTATGTCATGATAAGATTATGTGTGAAATGAATTTTGATGATATTATGGTGTATTCTACCTTTTTCACATGTGTTTAAAGCTAATACAAACAATCTATTCATTTTATTAATACTCAATTCAATGATATGATATTTATAAGGGACGTTCTTTTAAAAATTATCCTTTTCAAATTTCTATTTAAACTCTCTTTTCATTCCATGTAATTTTTTTATAAAAATATTTTCTGAAAATGTTTTTAATATTATATTATGACTTTTTAAATTCAAAATTATCCATGTTTTATTTTTTACAAATTTATTTGAAAGTTTTATTTTTTTCATCTTCTAAAAGAGTTTTTCGTGGATTTTCCAACAAAAATATGGAAGGAATGTTTTATTAAATTATATGACATGAGTATATTTTCCAGAAATCATGATGCCTTAACGATTTTATGATTCCTTTAAAATATTATAGGTATATTTTCAAATAAAATATTTTCATTAATAATTTAGTGTATCTTTAAAAAGAAATGATTTGAAAATGGAAGGGTTATTTGTCCATAATTATTTCAAGTGATCTATAAATATTATTTTCCATCTAAGATAAAATTATTTGATGTTACTTATGATTTAATGGGGGAAATTATTCAAGGATACTATCCTTATTATTTTTATTGCTGGTTAATTTTTATGATGTAATGATAATTTTGAAACATGTTTCATTTTCATATTTTATATTATGATGAAATGTTTATACAACCCATTTATTTTCATGGGTTTTGATATGATGAATGGTTTAAGTTCATGTAGAACAAATATTTATGGTTTTTATAATGGGATGGGTGGGACCAATATCTCCCTCCATTGAATTTGGTAAAAATGAATGACTTGTGAGGTAAATATAATATGTGGGAACCTGATTTCATGTTCACAATTCTTTATATAGACCTGGTATTCCATGCCCATATGTTTATGCATGAAACTTGATTCCATGTCCTTAATTTTATATGTGGACCTAGATTTCATGTCCATAATATTATTCATGAACTTATTTTCATGTCTATATGTTTGTGTAAGGGCCTGAATTCATGTACTTAACTTAATGAGTAACCCTATTTATATTTATACATGTTCAAAAGGTTTAAAATTTATGTGTATGACACAATTTAATGTTTCATGTTGATGTTACACTCTCCTGGATTATTTTATTTAATTATTTTATGATTAATTTTTTATGAAATATTAATCATCAATCCGTGGATCAAGATCATGAATCTATGATATAATGGGTATAGATTTTTAAATGTTATGTTCATGTTCACACACCCTTATACTCATGTTATTCTTATGAGAATATTGATATATCATTTTTTTAACCTTAATGAGAATATGATCTCACCCTATTATTATTTTTCTTTTCCTCATAAATTGAATGGAGGTATTAAGTATGATATTTCAAAAAAGGTTCTGATTATGAAGGAATAAGTGGGAGACGATATAGATGTTTTATGAACATGTAGTTTATGTTTCCATGTTTCCAATGACATTAAAACCATATAATTATGGTGTGGATTATTTTTGTTATGTAATGAATATTCATCTATTTAGATGTAATTTATATGTATGAAAAGAGTGGGTCATTATAGTAGGTATCAGGGTAAGGTTTAATTAACCTTTGGAAACTAGCATTTGAAAACCTCAGTAAGAACCCTAAGGATATGTCTAGGAAACAGTCCTAGAGTTATGGTAATGATCAAGAATAAACAATTTTAAACCAAAGGTGTCATGGATTGAAATTTTATATGTAATTTTCCTTGAATATGTGGTTTTACTACTATGATTAGTGTTTCTCACACGGTGATTTATGTTTTTAGAACATGGATTCAACTAGGGGGAATCATGTTAATAAAAAATGTGATAGAAAATGGTATGATCTACCTTGGGAGAAACTGAATTAACGAGGATTATAAAGGGGAAAACTTGTTATTATTCTTAATAAAAAATATCATAATATTTTAAAAAATATCAACTTTGTTGAGTTTCCTAACCCAAATAATAAGATAAAGATAGAGTTTCATGGTTACCGTAGGGGAAAGAAAGTCAAATTTTCCACATTTAAAGAATGTGGGAAGATGCATTAAGGAGAATGTTTCAAAGGAACATGAAGATTATTTGGGTGTGGAAGATAAGTACACAAACCAAATAACGACAAGAAAAATGAAAATTCCAGTTAACAAAATGGATGCAGTTGGGGTCTAGACTAGTCTAAAGTCAACCGTTAATACTCCATGAAGTGAAGGATCAAATACTACCAGGGAACCCATTATTGGGTTGGGTAGAATTATCTATGCATTGGATTTGGATGGAACACATGTTGGTGGATATACACGGTTTGTAGGAGGCAAGGTGGGTTGTGGCTATACGCGGTTGTGCGTACGAAGGGAGATGAGGGCAGGTGAACCAGAATTCCCATTAGAGAGTCTGGTGGAGGTGGGAGTTGACTACAATGGAATAATTGAGGGAGTCATATGCGATGAAAAGTGGACTGGTGTGTCCAAGCGGTGGGCCTCTTCAAGGAGGAAAACACGACGACGTGAAGAAGCAAGAGAAGACATTTCGGTTCAGCTACACGGGTAGCATACTTCACACTGGTATAGTGGTCTTCATAGTTGAGGACTATGGTTGGTCTAAATGATAGAACCGAGTCATAATGATGGGGCTCAAAAGTGGAAGACGACCTATGATCGGACTCTCATAATTCATAAAAAACAATAAAATGAATATTCCATTCGTGCAATATTTAGATGAGGTTGAAGGCAGAAACTTCCATATTCACATGGCTTCTAGATTAGGATGATTGAGAGGGTATGGAACTGACCATTGGGACGAGGAACTATGAACTCTACTTGGGGAAATTCTAGATGTGTCACCTTTCAATGTTAGGGAGGGAATAATTTATATATATGTATATATATATCCTTGTGTGTGTGTATTGGGTGGATTTTCTCTTGTGTTGTCAATTATTTGGGACCCTTAGGGTCATGTAAGAGGCCATATATGCCTCATGGGACTACGGTCCATACAAGTTTCTCCCTCAACCATTAAAAGGGGATTATCCACAATAATAAAAATTGTATGGACTTTAGGATTTAGGGTCAACAAAATGGATGGGAATATTGTTCTCCCTAAGGTATTATCAATTGATTAATTATTTAAATGTTAAAATTATGGGAATTATGAAAATAAAGGTCTTAGAGGGATACTCATGAAGATAATAATCAAGGTGTTATGAGTAATGATTATATTGCTAATGATTAAGAGACTAAAAATGACATATGAAAGGAAACAAGTGTTAAAGAATAAGAAGACAAAGCCCAGTTAATGGGTTATAAAGGAAGTGGGATGGTTAAAGCATTTATTTATTAGAATTAATGTATTGTTCTATATTAATCACGAAATATATAATTATTTTTTAGTATTAGTTTTTCGTTAAGGATTTTAAATAATATATTGAATTATGTTGATGGACTAGAAGAGTGATTCAATGGAATAGTAATATTTTGATTTTGAGAAGGTTACCCTTAATATTTTCTTGAATTTTAGAAAATGGTGTTTAGTTTAGAAAATAATATTATTGATACAAATAAAGTAAATTGGATCATATTAATGACATCAAATCTGATAAAGGATTTTTTTGAAAAAGTGGTTTATTTTATCATTGATGGAGTTTAACACATTTTTGGATATATGGAATATATTCAATAAAATATAGTTTTATTCAAGGAATGAGGAAGAATTATTCATTCGTCTAAGGTTTTATGGTAATTCATACTATTAATATATTGCAAGAGAATACAAGATAATGATCTTTACATATTTGGTGTTTGATAATTAAGATCTACATCATGTTTTTGGGGGATTAATTATAAGTTGATTTAGAAAATTTAGTGACCTTTATTTATTTATTTTTGATTTTTCAGATAGTTTATAAGGGTAACCATTTATGAAATTGTTTACTTTTATTTTTGGACATGTTTTTAGAGATTATTGTATTAATTAACCATATGAAGATTTATGCGTATAAAATTTCATATGTTAATCATTTTTTATGATAACTATAGATAGAATGAATGACTTGTTATCCAATTATGAATCTAATGATCCACCGGTTCTATAGGAATTACAATTTCAAATTAATTTCATAGAGTAAGAAATGAACCAGAAATTGATCAAGGGACAACCGAAGTGTGAGACTGTACTTATGAGATGAAATAAAGTAAGTATTTATTCTAAAATGATTTTAAAATAAAATATAATCCTATTTTAATCATTTCTAATGATATTAATGACCGTTTTCAGAACTATTTGTTCTATGGTTTTGTGGTCATTATCATTCAAAATTCCATGTTCTCTATCATTCTACAATAGAAATTGATAGTTATAATTCTCTTCATGTCTATATTTTTAATTTTCACCAATATTCTCCTAATATAAATCCTAGTATTGAGGTGATCTTTGCCTTTAACTTTCCCAAATTTTTAGATAATTTTTTATCGACCCTTCTTAAGATGTGGGTTTCCCTGAAAGTAATTTTCAAACATAAACCCTTTATTTTCCAAGAGAAATATCATATTATAAGGATAATTGTTTTTTTAAATTATTGATCATATCGGTATGGTAGCTTTTCGATGGGATCTTCCAAAGAATATCTCTCATGTTCAAGATGTGTTCCACATATCTCGATTGAGAAAATACATACTTGACCCTTCACATGTACTAAAAACCGAGGTTATACCACTAGAGCAAGATATTTCTTATGAAGAATAATTGGTAGAGACTCTAGATCATATCGATAAATTTCAATGAAAAAATATCACTCATCTATTTAATGTTTTTCAGAGAAACCACCAATTTGATGAAGTTGTGTGGGAACTTGGGGATGTGACGAGGAAAAGGTATCCACATATATTTTTATTTGAGTGAATATTTTTTAGGTTAAAATTAATTTTAACGGGGGTAGAATGTAACACCCCAAATTTTATAGTACGTCACTTTTTTTAAAATAAATTTAATCTATTTGATAGCTTAAGTTGCATAGAACACCAAGCTTAAATAAACACCAAAATATTATTATTTTAACATGATCATTATAAATTAGCTAGTAAATTAATGGGATGAATAGTAGTAACAATATTATGAAATATATAATTTTCCAACTCATTTTTAATGTATTAAATAATGCTTTCTAAATACACACATAATTTTTATTAATGTCATTTTTTTCATCCAATATATGTTTTCTTCAATAACCTATCTTTATTTAATTTTATGAGAAAATAAATATTATTAATTTTTGAATATTTTCGATTTTTTTTTGATAAATTGGACGTAGTTTTTCGATTCATCATGTCAAAATTATATTTGGTTGAATTTTTGATAATTTTATGAAAAGTTTAATTCTTCAATGAATAGTAAAATAATACTAATTATTATAAAACCCTCATTTTCTTTATAGTTAAATGTAATTTTATGATTTTATATTGATCTAAAATTAACATATGTAATTTTTATTTGGATATAATATAATCAATTAAATTTAAATAATATTTATACATTATTTTTCTATATGTACATTATTAGGCATAAAAATACATTCTTCCTACAATAACTCTTATTCATTGAATTTTAATGGATTAATTTTAAATTTAAATTTTCAACTTATCTGTTTTTTAGTTTCTAAAAATATATTATATATTTGGAATAAGGAGGACGAAATTATGTTATAAGGACATTTTCAGTTTTAGGGACTAAAATGTTACCGTGGTAAAATAAAAATATTTACCGTAGTATAAGTAAAATATAGTAGCTAGTTAAAGTTAAAAGGTAAAAGATTAAAATAGATAAAAAAACATTAAATGGTTGGTTTATGTGTTTCTATACCTTAAACATACTTTAAAACATTAATTATAAATCTAATTTTTTGGAATTAATTCCACCCAAATGTGGTTGGCTTCAAATATAAAATAATCCTTATTTAATCACTAACCCCCAAGTATAAATACGAGTCATCCCTATTAATTATATACTAAAAATAAATGAATATCTTTAAATATATCAAAATGCCACTCTTAATCACTATCCACATGTTCAAGTACTTCTGGTCTCACCCAAAGACTAATTCCATGTTCCCTAAGGGGTCCTTCAAGAAGGTGTTATTCTAGAGGTAACTTTCTCAGACATCCTCTATTAATTTCATTTATATTTCTACCTTCTACTAACCTCATTCAAACAAAAAGGAATAAAATCTCTAGGATCATGTATATAATATAATTTTATGTTTCTAATAGAATACCTTATACCATCCCTTTTATTACCTCATCTTATTCAAATAAAGGAAACCACTGTCCAAATTATGAGGGTTAATTGTCTCTATGGATAATGATTTTCAATTTCCATTATCACCTTAAAGTATGGTCATAAAATAAATATTTTAGTTAAATAATATTTTAATTGGTATATTATAACATATTTTATGTTCTACAACTAATATATATGCATAATATTAAATAAAACATAACCAATTCGTGATGGTCGAAAAAGCTTCCAAAATAAACTAAACATTTATAATTAACATTACATCAAATGAATCATCTTGATATAAGAAATAAAAAATATATATGGGATAATCTAAACATATACAAGTGCATTATTACCTTTTCATTTAACTTCTGGAGTTTTATTTATATTTTATAAGAAAATCTAAAATTATACACAAATGAACTGATCATGAAACTATGAAATGAACACGCTTGAAAAAATGAAAATAATGAAATATTATAAATTAATTTGTGGTAATATATTATAAAAGTATCAAAAAATGTATTATAAATAATAATTATTTTCTTTAATGAATGAATTACATTATTTAAACCTTTATATAGGAGGCCAATGTATGAAAAACTAAAGGCAAGCATGAGCTAAAGGTTTCTTGTCTCACTTTTACTTCTGTGATATGTATTCCTTATTCACCACTTATTTATTTTGTATGGTGCATATAATACAAATAAATATATAATATCATTAATATAATTATCTTCATGGTATTTAACTTTTCATTTAATAATTATTACTTTTATGGGGCATATGATTGGAATGATTATGAAGTGGTAAGGGAATTCTTTACCCAATTTCCATTCTTTGGGTTAAACTGATAATTAATTGATTATTTAATTATATGATTATGTGTCAAATGAATTTTAATTATATTATGTGGTATTTACCTTTTTTTATGTGGAATTAGAGTATATACAGATAATATATCCACTTGATTAATGATCACATTAAGGATATGATATTTATAAGGGACTTTATTTTAAAAATTATATATCTAAAATTTCCCTTAAAACTCTCCTTTTCTTCCATATTATGTTTTATAAAATTATTTACATTTTTTAATTATTTTTTAAATGAATTTTTACTCATGTTTGACTTTTTAAAAAAATTCAAAGGATTATTGTTTCTCAATTTCTAAATGAGGCGCTTCTTTACTTTTCCAAAAAAACATGGAAGGGATGTTTTCTTAACTTATAAAACATGAGTAGATTTTCTATCCATCATGATTATATAATGATTTGATGTTTATTTTATAATATTATAAGCTTCCTTTCAAAGAAAATATTTTACTCTATAATTTTAAGGCTCTTTAAAAATAAATGACTTGGAAATGGATTGGTTATTTTTCAAGAATTATATCAAGTGATCTTTCAAAATTATCTTCCATCAGAGATAACATTATTTTATTTTACTTATTTTTTAATGTGGATATTTTTCAATGATACTATTGTAACACACCAAGGTTTTACAAATAAATTTAATGCATAATGTGATTCATGAAACACTAAGTCTCTACAAAACAACACTTTGTTATTATAACCTAGCCGTTAAACATAATTTTTCCGCCTCTGTGTTTTGAATTTAAAAAAATAAACATATATAGTTGTGATCAATAATATATTTAGAGTTTGATAGGATCAAATTACATTTCTAATGAATTGTAACTGGACCCTTATATATAGAAACCACACCCATTTAAGTATAAATAAAATTTATGCACCTTATAAATGAGAGTGAATATTTTAATAATTAATAATTAATTGTTGGTATTTTTGTGAGTAATAAATACTTAATTATAATTTTTAAATTAATAAATTGATTTAAAATAAATTTCATTTACATAAAATGTATTAGAAAATTAATATTTGTTCGACCTATTATTTTAGGATAATTTTATGAGTCCTTAGTCAATTTTTGAATGAATTATAAAATCAATTTTAAATCTAAAATTTGTATTTTACATGTAAATAATGAATTTATTTTAAAATTAAATTTCAAATATTTAGAAAATTATTTTGATAAAATGGAGTCAATGTTTTATCTCTACACATTAAAAATGGTTAGGGGGGATTTATGGACTTTTCTGAAATACTTGAATTTTTAGTGAATAGTAAAATATAATAATTTACTGTATAAATACTATAGAAGCTAAATAAAAATATTCCATGATTTAACTCTGATGTATTCACACTTGGTTATAAATCATATAATCTTTTTACTATCTCTGGTCATAATAATCAAAACTATTGGTTGTCTTGAGCAAAATAATAAAATAATATATAAGATATTCAAAAATCGCCCCTCTCCTCCACTATAAAAACCACCCCTTACTCCCTCTTCTCCTCACCCATATAAGCCTTGAATCCTCTAAAAGGTTTGAAAAAAATACTCTTACCAATTCTCTCACCACATTCAGGATCTCTTGGTCTTTCCAAAAGACCAAAACCCCTTCCCTTAAGGAGGTTCTCAAGGAGGATATTTCAAGAGGAAAAGCCTCTTCCTTTTTCTTTTAATTTCATTTTCAAGTTATTTTCTTTTCTTTTACTATCCTCAAATACTATATCCAAATGATAATGATAAATCCAAAATCATATATATTATAATGATATTATTTTAATGGAATATCCTTCCTCTAACTACTATCTATCTCTCTCTCCCTTTTGTATTAAAAACGAAATCATTGTTCGTTAGGTACCAATTTACAACCTTCATGGACGACGAACTTTTTTTATTCAATTTATCCTTCATGTATTGTACTGAAACCACTTTTATTGTTTAAAATGACTATAATAAATTTATTATAACCTTTTCAATGATCTATAACTAGTATATATACACAATAATAATTCATACGATAGAACTAGTTCGTAATAATTGAAATATCACCAAATATTATAAATGATTGTCACTAATGTTATATCTAATAACTCATCTTCATACCATATAAAAAAATAAATTAGGTCACTGATTCATCTTATAGATTTCCATTGGTATCATATAAATTAAACTCTAGTTAATTATATAAATTCCACATGAACTTCCATACTCATATACAAGTATACAGATCTTGAAAACCAAGAAATCAAACGCTCTCGGACAATAAAATTGTATCTTGTAACTCATCGAAAATTCCATAAATGAACTTAGTAATATTATAATGAAACAAATAAATGTATATAAGGTTATTTATTAAATAATTAATGGATTTAATTTGGTTATCCAGGAAGTTAAGGTCAAGTGAAGAACACGTTCGGACACATGGTAAGGGTTTTCTATCAGAACCTCCATTTTCTTTTGGGTTTCTCTTTATCACTATTAATACAAATTTAATTATTAATTATTATTATGTACTCATAATAAATTCTGTGTGATTTTTATTTATATTTTTACCAATAATATTCCTTATTTATTTTATGGGGAGTTTAATGTTTTATGAAGATCTGTCTCAGTTATTCCCAATAAACAAGCCAGATTCAAGTGAACTTCTCAAATCCTTAACCATTTTAAAGTACACTCTATAATATGTTTTAAGAAAACATTATTTTTATAAAAAAACTAATTTAATCATGTAAAAACAACCTTTTTTAATTTATTGTTTTATGCAATGTTTTTTTCAAAAGAACTATTCTTATCAATATAAAACTGTATTTCTCTCAAAAAACCTTCGATGATTTTATTAGAGTATTTTTTTCTATTTAAACAACTATATTGAATTTTATATCTTTTTGAGGTTAAAATATTATTTTTATCATCTTCCATATTGTATTAAATGGTTTATGATTAGTTTGACTGTGGATGTGCTATCTTTATACCATTCACCACACAACTCAGAATGGTTTGTATTTATGTGTATAGATTGGGGAAAGTTATTTCATATGTTCATGTTATTTATGTTTAGACTCTTTAATATTAGGAATCCAATGTACATAATATGTGATGGGTGGGGACTGCAATATCCCTTCAATTACTCAATAGCTCTTATGTGATAAAACAAAATTTATTTTTGGCTGAGGCCTTACCCTAGTATTTCTAGACGTCTTAAATAAGGCCTTGACAATATGCTTCAGATGTTTGGAATTATGCATTTCATTATTAGGGTATTAGTAATTGATAAACCATGTGATTATCTGACTATTATAATATCAATGTTTATGTTTCATTCTCTTATGATCATTTATATAGCCTTATTTAATCAGCTTTCATTCCTTCTATATTAAGCTCAAGATTTTTTTTAAATGCATGTGTGTTTAGTTTTTCACCATGCCTAGTGTATATTTTTATGATAAATTCCAATATATTAGTTACCCTTACTAAGCATCTGAGCTCAAACCTTTATTAAGTTTTACATTCTATAGGTTTTGAATATGAATATAATGAATGACTTGAAGGGATAATCTATGAGTCATAGATGTTTTCAATGGAAATGCTATTATGTATTTCATTTAATGTTGTAATGTTTAACTTATGTTTGTATCTTGTTTTCTAAAACTAAAAAAATATTCATTCCTTTGGGATACAACTTTCTTTAAATTATGAAAATGTATTAATATAAGGCACCAACTCTGGGAAACTGGAGTATGAGTCCTTATAGTTGGTATCAAAGGTAGGTTTAGTAAAAAAACATGGAAACTAGATTTAGAAAATGTAGATTAGGGAACAAAACCCTAAGACTGAATTTAAGGAAAAGTATACAAGAACATCCTATAATTTTGGTAAGGTATATAATTTGAGGATCATTCTAGAAAATACATCCCTATTTGGATACAACAAGTGGATGTGGTTCAAGAAAATATGTAACTTGGAATAATAACTTTGAAAAGGTGTTTCGAGCTTGACTCGGGGTAACCTGGTACACGACAACAGGACTTACTACGCACCTGGTATTACAATTTTGGGGGATATGATTAAATAATTCACATTTTCATTATAAACCATTATGAAGGATTTAAATATAAATATGTCCTCAAAGTAACCATTCTTAAGATTATGATATTAGAGATGAATAAAATTTCAATTTATGTTAATTGTTTTTCTAGTTCAACATTATACATTTTGATTCACAACATAATTTAGTGTTTTTCATTATTTATAAATGGTCCATAGTGGAAGGAATGGAAGCTGCATGAATGAAAAAAATCCCATGTAGGGATTTCCCACCTATGACAAATAATGATGTTGGTTATGAAGATATGACTAGAGAGGCGAAACTTATAACCATACCAAGAGAGATGACTCCGGTCATGAACAATAACCTTACATGTATGGAGAATCCTGATCTACAACATAGAGTAGAAATGGTAGACCGCTTTATGCAAAAACAGACTCCATCATTCAATGGGACTAAAAAACCATTCATAGCAGAGTAGTGGATAAGTTACTTGGATAATATACTTCCTATTTTGGGATATAATGAAAGGGATATTGTTGTCATGGAAGTTTATCATCTATTGGGATATGTGGATTTGTGGTGGTCATTAATTTAAAACACAAAAAGGAGGAAGAAATATAAGAAATGGAATGGAGGTACTTTAAGTTAATATTTTTATAAAAATATTTTCCTTAAGAATAATGAAAAGATATGGAGAGGCAATTTGCGAGTTTAAAATAATAAGAGGATAAAAACGTGGCAAATTATGAGTCCAATTTTACAATGTTAGTAATGCATGTTGTGAATTACACACGTAACATGATGATAAATATTGATCGATTATCTGATGGTTTAAAACCAATCCTCCAAAGGGAACTAGTTTCCCAAAACATTCTCATCATACAAAGATACAGTCTCACGTGTAATCAAGAGAGAGAAAAGATTATCTAAGTCTTATGAATTTAAATAAAAGTAATAGAATAACAGGGTGATGGAGGCAATAATGGATAAAGGGAAGAATAAAAAGGGGAGTTTTCTAACATGTGATACATGTGGAAAGAAAAAAATTAGAGCCTTCTTAAAAGGAAATAGAGTCTATTAAAAATGTGGAGAAAGAGGCCACCCATCTCGTGATTTCAAGGGAAAGAAATAAGCTACAAAATTTCCATGCTAAAATTGTAAATAGATGGTAAATTATGCTAATTATTGTCCTAAGTATTAAGGAAATATTTTCTAGAGAAGGAAATGAGAGAAATGACAAGATTATGTGATCACAACTGCTGTGGATGAAGTTCTAAATGATGTGCTGGTAGGTACTTTAATCATTTTCTCAAACTTATCCAATGATTTATTTTATTCAGGATCATCTCATTGTTTTATATATTCCTATTTTTCTAAGAAAAGTATACATTTCCAATTTGATTTAATAAATAAGTTTCTTGTAAAAACACCTAAAGGAAGTGTCATTGCAAAAACGATGTGTCGATCAGTCCCTCTTATGACATATAAACGTGCTTGAGTTGCCGACCTTATCATCATACCCATGATTAACTTTGATATAATTTTTGGTATGAACTCGATTTCAATTTATGATGTGAAAATATATTAATATAATAAGGAAGTTAATTTTTTTTAGAATGATGTAGAATCCATTATCTTTAGAGTAGAAACCTTATCATTTGATTATTATCTATATCCACCCCCAATATCTCTAATGAATGCCATTATTGGGGAGTAAGATAAAAAATATATATGTGTGCGGAAAGAAATATTCAATTTGAGGATGCAACTATTTCAGAAGAATACATTGATGTATTTCTAGAGCATTTACCTGGACATCCTCTGAATTCGAAAAATTGAGTTTTCAATGGATTTAATTCCCCGTTCAAGGCCAATATCATAGACCACTTATTAAATGGACACAATAAATTAGTAGAACTAAATAAATAGTTATACTAATTGGGTGATAAAGGGTTTATATGAGCTAGTGTTTCATTATGGGGAGCTCTTTTTCTTTTTGTTAATAAGAAATTTGGACCTATGAAGATGTGCATTGACTATAGGGAGATAAATGCTATTAATAAAATCACAAAGTATCCTCTTACTCACATTGATGATTAATTTTATTAACGTAATAGATCCCAATATTTTTTGATTATTAAACTTTGATCTGGATATCATTAGTTGCGTGTGAGGAAGGAAGATATTTCAAAGATGACATTTTGAACCAAAAATGGGTATTACGAGTTTACCATAATTACTTTTGGACAAAATAATGCACCCAAAGTTTTCATGGCTCTAATGAATATAGTTTTCAAGAAATATACTGATAACTTTGTTATGGTATTTATTGATGATATATTGGTATACTCAAATATCTAAAAAAATCATGAGAATCACCTGCGCATTATTCTAAAGAATGTTAGAAGAAATGAGTTATATGGGATGTTTAGAAAGTGTGAATTTTTGATTAAAATAGTTTCTTATTAGGGATATATTGTCTCTAAGTATCGAATCTTAGTTGATCCAGCAAAGAAAAAGGCAATTCAGGAATGGCCTACTCCAACAAACATAACCGAGGTAAGTAGTTTTGTTGGTTTAATAGGTTATTATCAGCATTTCATTCAGAACTTCACCTTATTACCTAACCAATTAATCAAACATACTTTTAAAGGGGTTAAGTTTGTATGGAAAAAATAATTTGAAGAATGTTTCAAAGAATTTAAGAAGAGGTAAGTGAATGCTCCAATATTGAAGAATGATCGATTTTGGATTTATAGTGATGCCTCAAATAATGGACTTGGTTATTTACTTATATAGTATAATAGAGTTATTTCCTATACATCATGGCAGTTAAAAATTACTGAACAAAACTATCTAACTCATGATCTTGAGTTATCATCCATAATCTTTTCTCCAAATATATGGAGACGTTCTCTCAATAATGAAAAATGTGAGATATATACTGATCACAAGAGCTTGAAATATATCTTCTAATAGAAAGAACTCAACATGAGGAAAATTAGAAGGATCGAGATACACGAGGATTATGATTGTTCCACATACTACCATCTAGAGAAGGAAAATATGGTGTAAGATGCATTGAGAAAGAAGGATCACAGAGATCTGAACAAAATGAGGATTGATAAGGATCTTATGTATATGGATCAAGTGAGGATGGATGTGGGAATTATCAAAGAATGTGAAACATAATTAATTTTTCAATTGGATTCCCAACTATCTTTATTGTAAGGGTTTAAATGTTTTCAATCTTATGATGGGAAAATTAAAAGGAAAATTAAATCTGTGATGATGGGAAGTTGTCGAATTTTGTGTGTTAGGATGGAATTCTGAAATTTGGGAGAAGGATATGTGGTCCCAATATATTTTCTCTAAAAAGGGAGTTATTGGATGATTCCCATAGTCATAATTCCTCTGTAACCATGTTATCTCATAGATGTATAGATATTTGAAGGAACATTTCTAGTGGGACAAAATGTAGTGGGAAATTGCGGATTATGTATCAAGATGTTTAGTTTTTCAATAAGTGAAGGATGAAAGACAACATCCTAATGGATTTTTGAAACCTATTACTATTAATAAATGGAAATTGGATGACATAACAATGTATTTGGACACTAGATTACCAAAAACATAAGGAATAATGATGGAATATGGGTGATTGCTGATCAAATTAACAAATCTACACATTTCCTCTCAATAAGAGAGGATTTTCCATTAGAGTGCCCCACACAACTCTATATTAGTGAATTTGTGAGAAATCATCGGTAACCTCTCTCAATTGTGTTTAATAATGATCCACAATTTATATCAATTTTTTTGGAAAATTCTTCAGAAATATTTGGATACTGAGCTTTGATTGAGTACTGGTTATCGCCCTCAAACCGATGGTCAATCAAAAAGGATGATCCAAACATTATAAGACAAGTTAAGATCATGAACACTTGATTTTTAAGGTATATGGGATTATTATTTACCATGGGTGGAGTTTTCCTACAATAATAGTTTCCTTTCAAGTATTAAATTTTCACCATATGAGGGATTTTATAGAATGAAATGTCATACAACGACATGTTGGAATGAAGTTGGTAAAAGGAAGCTTATGGGCCCAGAGTTTATAGAGGAAAGAACAGTAAAGTTAAATTATATTCAAACCTATATAAAATCATCACAAATTAGGAAAAATATATATTCTATGAATCAAATGAAGGATTTTAAATTTCAAGTGGGAGATCATGTTTTCTTAAAAGTATCTCCATGGAAGGGTGTTTTATGATTTGGGAAGAAAGGGAAACTGAGCCCCATGTACATTGGTCCTTTTGAAATTATGGAGAGAATTGGAGCTGTGGATTATCATTTGGAAATTCCACTTAGCCTTTCTAAGGTACTCAATGTGTTCCATGTCTCATTATGGAGAAATTACATGCGAGACCCAACACATGTACTCACTTCTGAAGGTATAAAATAAGAACCTGACTTATCTTACTATGAAGAGCCTATCTAGATTATGGACACTAAAGAATAGGTGTTTAGGAACTAGATGACTCAATTTGTAAAGGTATTTTGGAAAAATCCTAAAATTTAAGAGGCAACGTGGGTGCCTAAGAACTTATGATGAAGACCTACCTAAATCTTTTTATGAGGTAACATTTCAAAAAATTTGAGGATGAATTTTTGTTAGAGGGGAATAATGTAACACCCTATGGTTTTACAAATAGATTTAATATAGAATGTGATGCATGAAACACTGGTTCTTTATGAAATAATACCTTGTTATTAGAACATAGTAGTTAAAAATAAATTTTCCACGTCTTTTTTTTTGAATTTCAAAAAACAGACATACACGGTTGTGATCAATAAGATATTTAGTGTCTCATAGGATCAAATTACATTTCTGGTGAATAGTATCTTGACCCTTATTAACAGTAATGTAAACTTATTAATATTAACCTCCCCCATGTAAGTATTAATAAAATTTAAGCAACTTATATATGAGAGTGAATGTTTTAAATATTAATTATTATGTGTTGGTATTTTTGTGAGTAATAAATATATAATTACACTTTTTAAATTAATAAATTCATTTTAATTAAAATTAATTTTCTTAAAAATTATTCCTAAATAAATATTTAGTTGTCCTAATATTTTAGGATAATATTAGGGGACCTCAATTAATTTTTTAATGTATTATAAAATAAATTTAAAATTTAAAATTTGTATTTTTCAAGTAAATAATGATTTTATTTAAAACATATATTTCAAATATTTATAAAATTATTTTGATAACATTTATCCCATTTTTGAATGATACACATTGAAAAACGGTTAGGGTGAATTTTTTGAATTTTTCTGAAATACTTGAATTTTTAGTGAATAGTAAAATATAATAATTTATGATATAAATACATTAGAAGATAAATGCACTATTAATTGAGTCATTTCTGATGTAATAAAACTTTTTTTGAACTCAAATACACTTAATAATATTTTTTCTCAATAATCAACACTTTTGGTTGTCTTTAGAATAATAATAAAATAATGAATAAGATATTCAAAAATTACCCCTCTCCTCAACTATAAAAACCACCCCTCAATCCCTCTTATCCTCACTCCTATAATCCTTTAATATTATCAAATTTATGACAAAATACTCTTACATAGTCTCTCCCCTTTTCCTGTAGCTCTTGGCCTTTCCAACAAACCAAAACCCCTTCCCTTAAGGAGGTTCTCAAGGAAGATATTTCAAGAGGTAAACCCTCTTCCTTTTCCTTTTAATTTCATTTTCAATTTATTTTATTTTCTTATCTTCTCCTCACCTAATCATTAAAAATGATAATTATAAATCTAGTATCATATATATAAATGAATGATATAATTTTAATTGAATTTTATTATTCAAACTACTATCTCGTTCTCTTTTGTTTTAAAAACAAAATCATTGTCCGGGAGGTATAGATTTACAACCTTCATGGGTGACGAACCATTGTTCTTCAATTTATCCTTAAATTATGGTCATGAAACAATTTTTATGGTCTAAAAAGACTATAATATATTTATTATAACCTATTAAATGTTTTTTAATCAGTATATATACATAATAATAATTCATATGACAAAACTAGTTCGTAATAATCAAAATATCGCAAAAATAATCTAAATGATTATCACCAATGTTCTATCTAATAACTCATACTAATACCATATAAAAAATTGAATTATGTGAAAATATTTTATTCTAAATTTTTATTAGTATCATATAAATTCAATTATGGGAACTTATAACAATTCCAAATGAGCTTCCATACTCATATATATGTATACCAATCACGAAAACCACAGAATCGAATGCTCCCAAGAAAAAAATTGTATCTTATAACTCATCCAAAAAGACATAAATGAACTTAATAAAATAATAATGAATCAAATAAATGTATATATGTCTATAAATTAATTAATTAATTGATTTATTTTGATTCTCCATGAATTTAAGGTCATGTGAAGAACACGTTTGAACATAGGGTTAGAGTTTTCTACCCGAACCTCCATTTTTCTTACAGGTTTCTTTTTTTCTATCATAATACCAATTGAATTCTTAATTATTCTTATGTACTCCTCATAACTTATGTGTGAATGTTCTTTATATGTGTACCAATCACAGTCCTTATTTATTTTATGGGGAGTTAAATTTTGTATAAAGATCTTTTTCAATTGTTCCTGATAAACAAGGCTGATTTAAGGGAACTTCTCATATCCTTACCCATTTTAACATACACTCTATAATCTGTTTTAAGCCACCATTATTTTTATAAAACCACTAATTTTATCATGGAAAAAATATGTTAGTTCATTTTTGGTTTTATGAAATTTTTTCCAAAAGAACACTTGTTTTCAATGTAAAAGTGGATTTCTCTCAAAAAATCCTCAATGATTTTATTAGAGTATTTTTGCCTATTTCAACAACTATGTTTATTTTTTTCTTCAAAATCATTAGGGTTTATGTGCATAGATTGTAGAAAGTTATTTCATATGTTCTTGTTGTTTATGTTTATACCCTTTAATATGATGAATTAATTGGTATTAAAAAGTGACATATAGGATATGAAATATACCCTTTATGTATCAATATGTCTCATGAGACAAAACAGAAATGGGTTTTGGCTGAGGCCTTACCCTAGTATTTTCATACATCTTGGTTGAGGCCTTGAAAATATGTTTTAGATGTCTAGAATTATGCATTCCACCAATATGATATTAGTAATTGATAAACCATGTGATTATATTAATAATAGAATATCAATGGTTATGTTTCATTCTCTTATGATAATTTATATGGCCTTATTTAATTATCTTTCATTCCTTCCATTTTATGCTCAAGAATATTTTTAATGGAATGTGTTTTAAGTTGTTCACTACACCTAGTGTTTATTTTTATGATAACATTTGTTGAATTAATTACCCTTACTGAGAATCTAATCTCACCAATTTATTATGTTTTATTTTCCTCAGGTTTTGATGATGAATTTAACGAATAACTTGTAGTGATAATCTAGGAGTCATTGATCTTTTCAATGAAATTTATAATTTGTATTTCATTTAGAGATTTAATATTGAACTTATGTGTGTATATTTATTTCCAAAACAACTAAACTATTCATTCCTTCGGGATACAAATTTCTTGTAATAATTCCAATATATTAATATAAGGCACTAACTCTAGGAACTGGGGTCTGGGTCTTTACAAATATCATTTTTATCATTGTTTTATTTTTATGGTGGCATGGTAATAATTAATACTATTTATTTTCCATGGGTTATATTATGATGAAATGTTTATGAAACTCATTTCATTTCATGGGTTCTGATATGATGAATGATCTATTTTCTTGTGGTACACATATATATGGTTTTCATTATGTGAATTGTGGGACCTATATCTCCCTACAATGCATTGGGTAATTATGGATGCCTCATGAGGTAAAACAATTGTGTGTGAAATTGATTTCAGGTTCACAATTCTATGAATGGACTTGGCCCTCCATGTCCATAAGTTTATGCATGGACCTTTTTTTCATGTACATAAGTTTATGCATGGACTGAGATTCCATTTCCATAATTTTATGTGTGTACTTGGAATTCATGTCCAGAAGATTATGAATGGACTTCGTTCTCTATCCATATGTTGATTCAAGGGCCTGATTTCATGTCTTTAACACAACGAGTGAACCTATTTTTATTTATACATGTTCACAGTGTTTTAAGTTCATGTGTATGGAAAACATTCATGTTTCATGTCAATGTTTTGATCTCATGGATTATGTTATTTTATTTTTTTATGATTCATGTTTTATTGACTTGAAATATTTATTCCATGAATAAAGATTTTAAATCTATGATATGAAGGGTATACATGTTCAAATGTTAAGTTCATGTTCTCACACCCTTATGCTCATGTTATGCTTATGTTATTATTATTATCTGTTTTTTACCCATAATGAGAATCTAATATCACCTTATTCTTATGTTTCTTTTACCCAAGACGTGATGGAGGGTATTATGTATGATATGTCATAAAGGGTATTAGTTATGAATAAATATGTAGGAGATGATGTAAAAGTTTTATCAACCAGTTGTTCTGGTTTCCATGTTTCCAAATACAATAAAACCATAGGATTATGGAATGGTTTTTTTATATTAGGTAATGAATATTCATATATTTAAATTTAATAACTATGTATGAAAATAGTGAGTTCTTACAGAACACAGGCGGTTCTCCCACTCCCAAGGGTATAGGAGTGGTTAGCCCAAGACCAATAGTCCATTGTTTGTTAACCCAAGCCCAAACAGTTATATGGATGGTTATCTAAATCCAGAAGGGTACATGGGTGGTTATCCCAATACCAAAAAAGTATATAAATGGTTATCCAAAGTGTACTATAATATTTGAAGGTGGATTTCCTAACCATTTTTTTTATTATTGTTTCAGTAGTTAATCTTGATGCTTGTTCTATACTCATATTCATGCCACACTTATTTGTTATTGTAAAAGAATTTGTTTTGTCCCATGGATAATGTTTATTAAATCATATTTTCAACACTCTTGTTCTATGATAATTTTTTTTATCATTTGATGTTTAATTATATCAATCCATATAGAAAAATCTTATAATTTTTTGTTCCTTTTTATAATATCTTTCTCCCATGTTCATGTTTTCTCATAAGATAATGATAAACCCTTTGTGACTAATTAATAATTTTTTTACCTTACTATGTTTTTGATTCCACCCATATATATGTTTTCCATTCCCCATATTAAAAATTTGTGTGTAACATATGAGATAACTAGAAGAGGGTCTAAGGGGCTGCGATTATGGAGAAATTTTTATTGTATTGTAAAATAATTTGTTTATGTAGATAATATCTGAAGACACTAAAACTATGGGTTCTAGATTTGGTTGTTTATGTTTGAGATGAAATGTTCAAATATAGAGATGATATGTAAAATTATGCAAGTGTTATCAGGTTATCTCCATATGTATTAAATCTTTTGTTTAAAGAATGTGTTTTTTGCACTAGAATTAGGGATGTGGGTCTAGGGAATCTCACTTATGCAATAAAAATGGTGTATCAGGTCACAAAAATATTATGGTGTAATGTACAGTCATAATATTATCTGGAACTGTATATGTTCAATTCAATTAAGGTTATACCCACTACTTTAAATTTAGAAAGTTTTCTAAGGGAATCACATCACCACCCCACTAATTACATTATGAATTAATGATGAAAACACAAATATACATTATGATTGTATCCTATTTTAATAAATCATATCTAATGGAAGTTTATAGGAATTTGATTCCTAAAAATATTATTATTATCCCCTTAGTGGTATTTGATGAGATCATAGGCATACATTGTTTCTCTTTACATGAATCCCATATTAATTATAGGATAGGGAAGTCACATTTTGTATCCTAAATCAAACTATGATTATTTATCAGTGCAAGGATAACTATGAACTCACTTAGTGAATTACTTCCACTATATGGGTCTTAATACCCAATCATGAGAGGTATTTATCTTAAATGGTTAGGGAAAAATTCAATATTGGGAATATTCTTATTATGAGTGAAAAATGAGTTTCCTAATAATTTATATGACAATGATTTTGAGGTCTCATTGAAAAATATATATTGATTATTTTCTATATTTAAGACACCCTTAACAATTTTTAACATTGAAAGATAATTAAATTTCCACTGATGAAATTTTTTTAAGGGTTGGATAATGTAACACCCTGGATTTTAGGGCCCATTTTCTTTCACCAAAACATATGCCTTTCATTTATAAATATGTTTTTTTATTATTGAACTAGAGTAGAAAATAATTCATAAAAGACACAAATATGACTAATAACACTTTATTCATTCATATTGAAACATTAAAAAAATACATGAAACTAAGTATTACATACCATACATTATTAGATTTAATGGATGATTAGATTCATTAAAAAGGAATAATTAAAATGGGATAAAAAATAAAAATTATATTATTTTTACAACTAGAAAATGCACTAGTTCATCTTCAACATTAAAAACAACCATTATTAGAACTAAAACTATTATGAGAAAAAACATTATGAAAGGTGAAATAATATTGTAATATGAAAAATGATAACTATATGAATGAGAAGTTTTATTAGTGAAGTTAGAATATAGTGAATTTATAGTATATAATGGGGGTAACTCCATTGTTATATGACAACTATAAAAGGGTATATAGACATTGGGTGTAATGTTATTAAAAAACATACCAGTTTAGAATTACTAGTATATAGTTGATAAATATATAGATTATTTAGATTTTAAAAAATATAAATTTTTATTAGAAATAATTTAATTTAAAGAAAATAAATGATTTGGGAATAAAAATAAAATATTCTAATTCACTTGGTAAAATATCATTAATTCTAAGAAACTAAATTTATGAATCATATATTTTGTTTAATAAATTTAGTAATTATAAAGAATGGTATAAATAAAATAAAATCCAAGAAATAATTTATAAAATAAATTAATAAAATCTAACAAATAACTTATAAACTAGAAGGAATATTAAATTAATTATTCATGGCTAAACAAAAGTATGTTACTTAAAAACATTTATTTATTATATGTATGATTTTACTTAAAAGTAAAATTTATCACATTTATAGTATAAAAAAATAAAAAATATATTATTTATATTAACAAATTAATATATATTAACTCATTATTTATTAGTCAATTAGTAATAATGATAAATTCATTTAGGGTTAAATGTGAAATTTTTCAAAAAAATACAGGTATTATTTGTCATATTTTTTAAATTAAAAAGATTATTGTTAAAGAATGATTCGAATGAATTTTATATCTTATGTATAAATAAATTATTTTACTTCCATAAATTTTTTTAACTTGGTATTGAATAAGACTAAATTAATTTTTATGATTAAAAATATATGTTTCTAAAAAATTATTTTTATGCATTATGAATTGTTGTCTAAGAAAATGATTTATATCCACTACCGGAAAACTAACCTATACCAACGGTTTGGAACTATTGGTATAAGCCTCCAACCCATTTCCAAGTAAGTCGTTGGGATAGGTCTATACCAACGGTTTTGGGAAAACCATTGGTATAACTAATATGAAAAACTATACCAACGGTTATGGAAGCGTTGGTATATGTATTTCAAAAAAAAACATTCACTGGGATTTGATCCCAGGACCCCACTTTTAACATTAAACGACTTAACTACTAACCTAACATGACTTTTGTGAACATAATTACATAAATATATATATGAATTGTCATAATTATTTTAAATTTTGATTTATATAATCTTCTCGGTAAGAAGATCTGATAAAACTTCAAAGGACCTATACCAATGGTTTTCAGAACCGTTGGTATAGGTCTATACCAATGGTTGTGACAACCGTTGGTATAGTTCTTGATTCTGGAATTCATTCTGGGTTGGAGGTTGATTTCTAGGGGACCTTTTCCAACGGTTTTAAAAAACCGTTGGGATAGGTATACCCTTTCCCAACGGTTTGGGAAAACCATTGGGAAAGGGTATACCTATTCCAATGGCAAGTAGCCACAAAGTGTACTTTTCCCAACGGTTTGCCAAAACTGTTGGGAAAGGTGGCCTCCAAGTGGTCTTTCCCAATGGTTTGGCCAAACTGTTGAGAAAGGGGACCTATACCAACGATTTTTACAAACCGTTGGTATAGAAGCATTGGAAAAAGTAAGATTTCCAGTAGTGATCATTGTATAAGGTTTATTTTTCTAAAATGTTATGTTTATAAGTATAAAAAACAATCTATCACATATTTAATTATTAGTAATTGGTATGAAATAAGAATATGAACACTTAATATTTCGAAATTCATTTTTCAACAAAATAGTTTTTTATATATTTATCTTTTGATTTAATAGTTAAATTTAGCATATTAAAAAAAATCCAATAATGTTAAATGAAGTTTATCTTTTTAATCATAATTTATAAATTATTTAATAATTAAAATTTAATTTTTAGGCATAAAAATAAGTTACTAGGGTGAATAGTGTATGACATTGGTTAACTATAAAAGCTTTTCAATGCTTTATATTTTTTAAAAAATCAATAAAACAAATAATAAAAGTCAATAATTTAAGGAATCTCAAGACTCCTTGGTTTTTCAACTTATGGAAAGACTTTCAACTTGAAAATGAACATAATTTACTATTATGTAATGGGAAATTACAAAAATTCCAATCAAACACACCTATAAAAGGACTTATCCACCACCCCTTTCAAACAACTAAAAATTGTTTTTTCATAAATTTAAACCCTGCCTATTTTTACTCTCCTAAATACATCTTATTTGTAGTATTGATTATATTTCCATGAATGAATCAAAAATCCTTCATTTTTAAGGAACTCATTTCTTGAAGGAATTTTATTCGATAATATATATGAATAATTTTGATAAACAAGTGATTAATATGATTATTATTATTATACTAGAGGTTAATGTAATTTCATGGAAGTTTGGGGCAAAGGTCAGGGTTTATTATCTTAAATCTCTTCATTTAAATGTGTTTTATATTAGCCTCTTATTTTATTTGGTGTCGTGTATAAACCAACCATGGAATTTTTTTATCATACATTTCATTAAATTAAAAGGTATTTAAAAATCCATCCAACGTTATCTATTTCATTGGGATGTGTTTCAAAAGTTACAAAACTTGAAAGGTTTTCTTTCCAATTTCACTTTTAAATCAATATTGTTTATGACTATTTTTTAATTGGGAGGAAATTATGTATTTTTTCGTTATAAAACCCCTCAATATTCTTCACCTCTGGTTATTTTTTGCGTTTACCTACCTTCTTACCATTTCACCTCCCTTTTTTAATAATTCACCTGAAATGATAGTTGTATATTAAACCGACCAAATATATTCTTTTTATTTAGGAATATGTCTCCCCTATGTTCATATTTTTAATATGATTATATTGATATACGTATCTATAATTATATAATTGAATTATTTTATTTTCTTCTTTACATTTACATTCATTTAAAAATATTGAAAAAATCTTTTATGACATTTTCTACGCATGTCATTTTTTCTTTACAATGAATTTATTTACAAAAGTGTGAAATAAATATATTTTTAATGTCTTACACATGATTTTTATCCCAAAATCTTCAATGTTATTCAAAAATATCAATATCCATGTTTTAATGGGTTTTAAAAGTAATTTCAATTCCATTTTTTTATAAATTATCTTCTTTGAAATGGTTTAAATAATTTAAATGTTATATATTTGTATTTCCCTAAGTAATTTCTAATTCTCCTGTTATGTGTCTTTCATAAATGTCAATATCAATTAATTTTTCATAATATTCACTGAGGATATTCTATAATGATATCATCCACCTTATTTCTATGGGTGGATTATGACCATATTTTATTGAATATTTCATGAAACCCATTTCATTCACAAGGGTTTATTATTATATGATATAAATTATGAATGTTTCATGTTCATATGGCACATATGTGTTTGGTTTATCATTGTTTGATTTATGGTTCTATTATATCCCTTTATTACATTGGGTAATGTTTTATATCTCATGAGATATGGTTAGACATAGGTGGTTATCCCAAGTACACTATGTTATGGGACCCGAGTGGTTATCCCAAGTCCAAAAGGGTATGGGATGCTGGTGGTTAGACCAAGCCCAATATGTTATATAATGCATGTGGTTAGCCCATGTCTACTATGTTGTGGGGTAAAAATGGTTATCCCGTGTTCACTATGTTATGGGTAAGAAATTAACCATGTACATTATTCTATGAAGGTCTTGGCGGTTTTCATTGACATATGTTATGATTTTAATGCTTATGTTATTATTTATGGATCATGATTATCATCTCATGTCCCTAATTTTTCAGGCCATGGAATATATATGAACCTTTGAGGTAATATATCCTTTTATCATGCCTCAGGGAAAACAATTATTCTTTAATGTTATTTTTTACAGGATATTTCTCCCATAATCATGTTTTCTCACATTATTATGATATAACTATTTATCACTCATTGAAAAGTTTTTATTTTACTTATTATATTATCTTAGACCATTATTATGTTTCCATTCCCTATGTTATGAAAAAGAGTATTATGTATGATGTGTATGTAAGGATAACATGTGAGCTGGATATTTGGGGAATATTTTTTAAAAAATAATTTGAAATAATACATTTATGTAGCTCGTATCTAAAGATTCTAAACCTTTGGGTTCTGGGATTGTATAAATTTGTGAGATATATGGCTTAAATTATGGAAAATTTAAAATACATGTGTTTTATTCTTTGTTTTTTGAAATTTGTATCAAAGAATATGTGTACAATTGTTATTTTTAGCACAAGATCCAAAAGTATGGGTCTGGTGTATCTCAGTTGGTATTAGATTTTGGTTAAGTTATTTTTTGGGATTATGTTATGAATAATAATTGGATATAATATAAAAACCTATGATGAACCAAAGTAATTAAGGATGAACCTAAAATTGAGTAGGTTGAAATAAAGGTGTTATAATTTAGGATATACCAGGAATGATTCTTCTTATCATATGATTGATTAATCTGATTGTTAATAATAATAATGACACTAACCATTTTGGTTTTTATCAATGGATAGAGTTGGGGGAATATAGTTAATAACTATTTTGATGGATAATGTGATGAATGTCTTATTGAGAAACCAAATAGAATGGGTTCTAATGTTAAAAGTCACATGGTTATGCTTACCCAAATATCTTGAGTTATTGTTAACAACATATACCTTTTCGAACTCCCAAACACAATAATGAAGAGGAAAAAGGATTTTCATAGAAATAAAAGGATAAATCCCAATGAGGAATGATGATTTTTATTCCTAAATGTAGAAAATTTGGTAATAATCATGGAGTAAAATGAATTGAAGGGACATGTAAATGATTCAAGTGTGGAAGAGACGTCCATCAAGAACATGGATTCAAGAAAAATATAATATTAGATCTCGGAAATTTCTGGAGCAATCTTGGGCCCGATTTTAGTTACTTTTTGTGCTTATCTAAGTGCCTTTGGTTTGGGGTATGACATATGGTGTGTTAGGGTGAAGTTTTTAATAAACTATTGAAGATAGGGGCGGTGCATGATTTGCAAGTGGTTTGGAAAAACCATGTGCAAGCTAACCATGTAGAAAGTGGAGATCAGCATGTTTTTCCTAACCGTGCACCATCAATACATGCAGGTAGTTTAAGACTGCATGTTTGGAGGAATGTTCTTCCTAACTGTGAGAAATCCTAAGTGAAACTGTGTGCGCGACCCAATTTTATTCCGAAAATTGGATTTAAAACCACTCGAACCCTCGAAACCTCCCTATTTAGAACTATTCTTGGGCATGAAAATTTTTAGTTGTTCCCGAATATTTCATGAGGGATTCCAAGGTGATCCTGACACTATTTTTCGAGATAGAAGTCCCAGATTGAAGATCTGCTCTCCTCCTGGTAAGTGGATTTCATCTCGATGCTTCTCCAGTTCTTTCGCTTATCTTTTCATGGAAGATCTCCCCCATCATCTTGGATATAAACCTATGAGTTTATATTTAGATCTAAGATTGAGGATTTAGATCTATATTTTCATGATCTTTATGGTTTTTTTCTCAATTTTTAGTTTAGGGATTTAGATCTGAAACATGATCGACGACGTTGTGCCACTATGATTTTGGGGATTTCTACTGGAAAAAATTCAATCAATAAACCGAGGTGGGTGGTCTAAATCGAGCTCCCATAGTCGTGTTTTATGATATGTGAATGTGAGTTTATGATTTTTTATATTCACTTTATGGATTTCCTAAATTGGAGTAATTAGGAATATGGAATTGAAATGTGTTTCCATGTTGATTTAATTGATAATTGAATCACAGAAAAAAACAATAGGGGGTGAGGGTCCCAATATATCTTTTGAAGATTTGATATTGGTTGAGATATTTTAATTGAGATATTGAATTGTTTTTGTTAAGATAATTAATTGGGGGAGTTAATTATGGAATTATGTTTGACAATTTAAGGCAACTAATTGTGATAATTAATTATGTTCCATGATATTGACTAAAGATAATTAATTTTGATAATTAATTATGTGTCATGATATTGATCAAAGATAATTAATTATAGGAATTAATTATGACATGTTTATATTTGATATGGATAATAAATTGTGAATAAGTAATTATGGAAATAGAATGGTATTGATTGATTAATTAATTGATGAATTAATTAATGGGTTATGTGCTTAGTTAATTAGTTAATTAACTAATGGCCTTTGAAATATTTAACCAATCGCTAGATTAGTAAATAAATAAAGTGGAAAATTATTGATAATTAATGAGTGATTAATTTTATTAGATTTTTTTCGTGATAGACATGGTGTTCTAGACAGATTAGAAGTTGGGACTTAGACATGGCGTTCCTCCACAATAGTTATAGAAGCTAGAGATTATGGGGTGCTAGGCGTGACGACCAATACCGAATGAGAAAAAGTGTACTTGGCATGGCGACATACACTCAATGAGATTGTGGTTCTAGTAATGATGACCTATACCAAATGAATGATAATAATGGTTGATGATTCAATGAGATTTGTGGTGCTATGCATGACGACCTACACCCAATGAATGACAAAAATAAATGATGATTCAATGAGATTTGTGGAGCTAGGCATGACGAACTACATCAAATAAATGATAATAATGAATTATGATTCAATTGAGAATTGGGTTTCTAGGCATGATGACCAACACCAAATGATTAATGATAATTAATGATGATTAATATGGGGAACATGAATTGAAATTTTCCTAATGCGTTGATTAAAGATTAAATGACAATGTGGTAACTTGTAATGGCTCGGACCGCTCCGGTTCATTATTTTTCTGAAATATGGTGTTAAAGTTATTCTGGGAGGTCAAGGTGACATATTCCCTACACTTTTCCAAATTTGTATTTCATGAAAAGTGTTTCCAAAATAGTAATCTATTTCGAACATTATCCTTTAAACAACAGCCTTCCAACATCAACCTTCCCACAACATTTTTTTGCTTTTTTTCAAATTTATTGTTTATGAAATGTGTTTCCAGAATAGTGGGCTATTTTTAACAGTAACCTTCCAACAATATCTTTCTAAAATCATCTTTCCAATAACAGTCTTCTAACAATATCCTTCCAATAGTAGCCTTCCAACAACATCCTTTTTCCATTGCCAAATTTCATGTTCGTGAACAGTGTTTCCAGAACAGTAGTCTATTTCCAAAAGCAGCCTTCCAACATCATTATTCCAATGACAACCTTTTTAATCTTCCAAATTTTTAGTTCATGAATATGGTTTCTATAATAGTTGTTTATTTCCAATAGTATCCTTCCAACAAAAACATGTTTCATTTTCCAAATTTCTCATTCATGAATAGTGTTTCCAGAACAGTTGGATATTTCCAATAGCAACCATCCAACAACAGCTTTCCAACAACAGCCTTCTAATAGAAGCCTTCCCACAATAGCCTTTTTCCTTTTCCAAATTTATTGTTCATGAATAGAGTTTCCAAAATAGTACACTATTTCTAACAGCAGCCTCCCAACAGTAGCCTTTTTCCATTTCCAAATTTCATGTCCATTAAAAGTGTTTCCAGAACAGTAGACTATTTCTAACAGAAGCCTTCCAACAACAGCCTTTTCCCTTTCCAAATTTCTAGTTCATGAATAGTGTTTTCAGAATAGTAGGCTATTTCCAATAGCAGCCATCCAACATCAGCCTTTTTCCATTTCCAAATTTTTAGTTCATGAACAGTGTTTTGAGCTTCCTACTATTTCACCACTTTGACATTTCCTTTGACGTAAAATGCATTTAAAGCCTCATTTTAAAGACTCTAAGTCTGATTCGAATGCCATAACTACTAAATTAATTTTTCTAAGGCTCAGAATGCTTTTACATGGTCAAACCACATGGTTTAATGCGAGCCTCATTTAATGGAAAATCCAATGCATCTTAAACCTACTCTGAAAATATTCTAATGGGACCATATATCTTTCTACCTTATTTTACCTTCTTGTTACCAAGTGCAAGATGATCAAACCTTACGTTCTTCCGATAGGAGCATTATGACTGAACCTAAATCCTCGGATCATTTCCCCCTTTACGTTTTATTCTTTTGTATGTGCACCCCCTTTTTGGTGCAAGTAGCAAGTTTCAATCCTTCATTGATAGAAGGTATTATCTACCACTGTTCTTGTGTTTTATTTAATCCTTCTTCTGTTTCACCTTTCTATGCTATGGGATGTGATATCTATGTTTCTAAAGGAGTTTTCTTGGCTGTTGGATGGTTCTATCATGTTGCGGCATCCTCGGGTCAATATAGTTGTCACAGGGGAGGAGATCATAATCTGTTGTGTGGATCATTCTCATATAAAGAATTTCAAGAACCGTTTGAGGTAGGGGATTATTTGTTCTCTATTATTTTACATGAAAATGTATAGTTAGCATGTTTTAGCCCATTGGATCACAATGGAATTGAAATATTAAATAATTGAACAAGATAAATTAATTAATATTAATCGTATGTTATGGTCTCTTGTTTTTCAAGATAGTGTGATATCTATGCTTGCTTTGTTTAGATTTTTGTTCATAAGGTAAATTGGTAATGAACATAAACCTAGAATTAATTGATGATTTTTTGGCTAAATATAAAGAGTCATGTAAAAGAATCTTATTATTGTTATTGTAATTTAATGTTAATCAAATTGATGCAGTAAGCATGTTCAATAAATTTGTGATAGATTACTATTTAGGTTACCCATTGTTGGAACCTAAAAATAATAAATCTTTTAATTATAGATAGATTAGAGAACTAGTTACTTGATAAAAAGATAATTCTATGTAGGGTTCTGACTTAACCTCTTCCATGTAAAGGACAAGATACTTATTCTTGGAGCTGTGAGAGATTATTGTGTTTGAAGGTTGGATGCCTTATTTAATGTCTAAGAGCATAATTGATATGATTTTTTTTCTTAATGCTTGTGTTGTGATGTGATCCTGGAAAGCTATTCTCATATTTGGGGCCAGGGAGTCCTATTGGTTGTGGCAAAAACTGATGCCTAGAGTGGAAAGATGCATCGTTTTATGCATGTGGGTGTCAGAGAGGACACCAAGGATGATGAAATAGGTTGGATGTGAATATTTGGATGCTTGATAATTCTTGTTGGTTGTTTATCTTATTTACATTCCCCACTGCTCAAGTTTTATGGTTTGATTACCCTATTTCCAAAAGAGGAAAAGACATGTGGGGTATGCCACATGCTTTCCGTGTTTAGATTCCTGAGGGAGGATGGGTCTATGCTATTGCTATAGGAGACAAAGACTCGTTGGGAAGTTCATTTACTCACTGTGTTGATCCCCCTTGTGTTTAGAATCTTAGAATGTTTTTCTAGATTTCCTAGGAACATGGGAAAGTAATAATTATGATAATAAATAATTGAATTAATGATGTTAACCCATGGGGTTGGAGCTTGCTGAGATGTATTGTTGAGGATGCGATTTAAAGGAAAAATGGACATTGGCTGTGATTCTAATGAATTATAAAGTTGAAATTGTTAGTAGGTAATTAGTTTTTAAAAAATTAATGAAATCAAAGTGAAACTAATAAAAAGGGAATGAAGGAATGTACTCTATCTCTTTAAATGGTTTTGTTCTTATATGATACCGAGTCATAGAAGCCGCAACTGCGATTCCATGAGAAGTTAGCTGCAGTTGAGTCCAAGACTAGGTTATGCACATAATGTGGTTGTAAGCTATATTATATTTTGTAGTTTTGTGTTTCTATACACTACTCCACCCCATCAGTTAGGGAAAATGATACCCCAGAGATTTTGAGCCCTGAGCGGGGGGGGGGGGGTGTTTTCCCCAACATTCCAGTAGGAGGATGGATGATTGGCTACCCCCTTTGGCCCCACTCTCTTCTCTTGGTAGTTACTTGTGAAGGTAGTCACACAGGTTAGTTTTTCCCATATAAGTGTGTATAGGTATGTAATGGATTGTGGTTATTCACACACATATATTCTAGATATAGTTTCTTATGGACTACTATAGGTGTAACATGTATAGGTTGTGATGGCTTGGGGATCCTTACTTGGTGTATAGGATGTAATGTCTTGAGGTGTAATGCCTAACATATGATACACGTTATGCGAGCTGTGGTGGATCCTAGAAACTACATGGTTATTTTTCATACGTGGATGTGCTGGTTTTGTTGCATGAGGTGCATGTTGTGGTGCTTCATCTAGGTGTTTGTGGGCAAGACCTTTTTTGAGAGAGATTCTATGGACGTGCGACGTTGGGGAAAAGCAGAAAACCAACATGGAAGTAGTAGCGGGGTTCCCTTGATATTATTTTTTATATTATATACTCTTGTATGTGATACTTAGTGTGAATAGACATGGTAAGGTTGTGAACATTGTATACGTGTTTAGGTGATGATTTAGTTTCAATTTTTGTTCACTATGATTTAGAATGATTTCTTTACTTTTTCATGAGATTCTTTATGGAGGATCCTACTGAGTATACTTGTATACTCACCCTATGTATATATAAACAGTTTTCTAGGTCACTTAAAGTAGGTTGGAGATTAAGCTAGTTTCTACAAGATTGGGGTTGCTGGATCTATTCGCTCTTGTGATTGCATTTGTTTTTTTACTTTCCATTGATACTTGCAGTTTTCCCCTTTCAGTTGTAGTAGTTTTTCAGAACATTAATTATGTGTACTTGGGATTTATTTTATATTGTTGTCGGAGTTGGAGTTGGTTGGTGTCTTTCCTATATCTCTCTTTCACATGTGTTCTCAAAGAGGGTAATGCCTTTCATTTGTGTCTTTTCTATACCCTTAGTGCTAGTCTCCAACTCGGGGCCTACCGGAGGTGTGAATCAGGGGGGGTATTTATCTCTCTTCTCACATTGCCAACCCAGGAGGGGTACCCCTTGTGGGGAGGGGGTCATGAAAGGGTGGTATCATAGATATGGTTGTGGGATAGGATGGAGTTTGGTGTTAGAAATAGGCGAGGTTGCATGGGATGGTAGGGAAATGGTGTTAGTCATGTTTAGAATGTGAGGTAAACACTAGAGACCACCTAAGACATAGGCATTTAGGTCCCCCTGTGATCTGATGCACATATATTTATGTTGATAATGGCTACTAAACGAGGTGATAATAGTTGCTGTGTAGAGACCTAGGAAAGGATCATGTGTCATTCTTCCTTGTTTATATGTTTGAATGGGTATACCTTGGGATATGATAACCAAAAATTAATAAAATAAAACAATTAATTAATTGATGCTGAGTATTCTATATTCCAGGTTTAGGAGCACTAATTTTTTTTAATTTTTCAGGTATGGATCCAAGTCAACGTCCTCATTAGGTTCGTGCAGAAGATGTCTAGCAGGCTATGCCAACAGATCACTGTAGGGTAGATGTTGAGGATGATGCCACATGGAGGATGACACTCCAGGAGTTTTAGTGCCAGAGTATGCAGATGTATGACATATCTATTTTAGATGCAGTTACGGAAGTCTAGTTGGAAGAGGCCGAGATAGGATTCAATTCAATCCATGATCGGAAGGATAAATGGGTGTCTTTTTTTGTGATGACGCTATGTAGAGAAGAAAGGTAGTTGTGGTTCCTGTTCCTTGGGGATATCTAGGAGTCGATGATCCCATGGGATGAGTTCTGAGACAAGTTTAGAGTCGAGTTTTTTCTTTAACATCAATGTGTCCCATCACTAAGAGCTTCTTACCCTTCGACAAGGGATAACTAGTGTGCGGGAGTTTGGAATCCATTTGAGGAACCTTTTACGATACGCTTCTGACCTATTTCTAGTTGAGTAGGCTAGGGAGATTCATTTCGAGGAGGCTTTTCATCCAGAGATCCAGCACCATGTCACCACATTTATGTTAAAGACAGATCTTGAGGTGATTGCGAGGGTAGGGGTCATCGATAGTACATTGGACCAAACCGGATCAGCAAAAGAGGGTAGTCGTCATGGTTCCTCATGAAGAAGAGCTGTGGTCTGGGGTTCCTAGTTTTCTTGGAAAAAGAGTTTCCATTCGGTCGGGGGTCGGACCCAGCCCTCAACATCTCATTTCTCCCAGGGTAGTGGCTCTTCGGCCAATGTCAATGAGAAGGAGCTTGTTTTTCATGTGGTGGTCGACATCATTATCCGTAAGTGTGCCTGGCCTTTCATAACAGTCATTGTACACTCGGTGTTCCACTCCAGTTTCCTCCGTTGAGGTAGTTCCAGCCAAGGCAACAACATTAGGTTGCACCAAAATTGGATTAGTAGAGGGTAGATGGGGTGGGTAGAGGACAAACCCGTGATGCTCCATGTCCTCAGAGAGTAGAGCACGACCATGGTGGTGGTCATTATCACGGTTAGAGAGGTCATGGAGGAGGTTGTGGTCAGCTTCATGTTTTATCATTTCCAGTGCTAGGTGAGCTAGATGTCATTTAGGGTACCCTTTGCTTGTTTTCTACTTTGGTGTATGCCTTGTTTGATTCAGGAGAAACACAGTCCTTCATACCACCTACCTTGTCCATTATTTGGGACTTTAGGTAGAGAGGCTTCCAATGCCCTTTGCATTGACTATGCTAGTTGGAGATCAAGCTGACTTCTTTGAAGTATGTAGGGACTGTGATCTAGTACTAGGGTAGCACCGCTCTTGGAAAGATTTACTATATGTATAGATACAACCATATGATTTCATCCTCAATATAGATTGGTTGCATTCAGTGCAGGCTATCATGGATTTCTTCAAAAGGCAGGTTGTGTTCTTCGACGTGGATGGAGAGATCATGGTGTTTTTTGGTGAGCGAGACCCTCAGATAGGTCAGAGGTATGTTTTATCCTTATCATACTTGATAGATGAGCTGATTCTGGGTGTTCAGAGGTTCAATAGTTGGAGTTTCCTACAGTTATAGAAGAGAACCCTGATGTCTTTCCAGAAGAGGGTGTAGCATTACCCCCTCTATGAGAGATCAATTTTGGGACCGAGCTACAATCAGGAGCATCTCCTATCATTATGTCTCCATATATGATTAACCCTTTAAAGATATGAGAGATACATATACAACTTGATGGTCTAATATAGTGTAGATTTTTTCATCCAAGTGTGTCACCATGGGGTGCATCGGTTTTGTTCGTGAAGAAGGCAGACAACAGTTTGTGGTTGTGTATCGATTATCGCCACTTAAACAATGTGACATTGAAGAATCGCTATCCTCTTATATGTATTGATGATTTATTCGATAAACTAAAGGGTTAATGTTGGTTCTCAAAGATGAAATTGCAGTGAGGATATCATCAGATTTTTTCGAAGGATGAGGATATCCCAAAAAATGTTTTTTGTTGTCTTCATGGGCATTACAAGTTCATTGTAATGTTGTTTGATGTGACGAATGCTCTAGATATGTTCATGGTATTAATGAACATTGTGTTCTGTGAGTTCCTAGATAATTTCACGGTGGGTTTCATCGATGACATCCTTGTGTACTCCACATTTGAGGAGGAGCATTTAGAGCTTCTACAAGCCATTTTTTGGAGTTCTTTAACAACATCAGCTATTTTGGAAGTTGTCGAAGTGTGAGTTTTGGGCTCGAGAAGTCTGTTTATTGGGAAATTTTGTGTCCCCGTAGGGAGTAGTTGTGGATCCATCGAATATATAAGAATTTTTGTCTTGGAAATACCCCAAGACTGTGGAAGAGGTGCGAAGTTACCTTGGACTTGAAAGCTACTGCAGGAGGATTGTAGCTGATTTCTCTTAGGTTGTGACTCCTTTGACAACATTGACTAGGAAGGATTAGGAGTTCATGTGGACTGATTAGTGTCAGACAGTTTCTGAGTATCTGAAGGAGAAGTTAGTAAGTGCTCTATTTCTTTGTCTTCCAGCAGAGGGAGTTCAGTTTTATGTTTTCTGAAATGCATCACATCTGGGGTTATGCTGTGTTTTTATGGAGTAGGGATCAATTGTTTCTTATGGGTCTCGACAGTTTCATACCCATGAAAATTACTATTCCACCCATTATCTTGAGTTGGAAACTGAGGTGTTTTCTCTGAAGTTGTTGGTAAATTACCTCATTTGCAAGTTCTTTTTGGTTTTCACCAATCATAAGTTCCTAAGGTATGTTTTATCCCAGCATGACTTAAAAATGTGATAGCATCGGTGTATGGAGTTCTTACATGAACACGACTTCAAAATATAGTATACACCTAGAAAGGTGAATTTTGTAGCTGATGCGATGATCCGAAAGTCACGTAGTGATGTAGTGCATGAATCTAGTGATTCATAGAGTGTAATGGAAGAACTGTCAGCATTATATCTTGATATGGGAGAAGATGGGGGGAAGATATTGTCTTTTTAGATGATGGTGTAGTCATCTCTGATGGAGCAAGTGGAAGAGTCCCAGTTAAGGGATCTAGAGGTGGAGGTTTGGAGAGACCGAGTTGTTTTTGGTGAGGCCCCTGATGGTTGGTCTGAGGATGAACAACACCGAGTGTTGCATCATGGAAGGATATTTATTCCTTTGGAGATTCATGAGATGGTTCTCAAAGAGTTCCATAGTTTGCCTTTAGCAGTGCATCCTAGAATGATAAATATGAACTGAGCCTTGAGGAGTCAGTTTTGGTGGCCTAGGTTGAAGCATACAGTTGAGGAGTTTGTGTCTCGATGTTTGGTCTACCAGAAGGTCAAGGATGAGAACCGTGTCTTTGGAGGCTTGCTCAAGTCATTAGATATTATTCAGTGGTTGTCGGAGGATATCTCAATAGACTTTGTTACTGGTTTACCTCAATCAATGGGATGAAATGATTATATTTGGGTGGTAGTGGAACATTTACGAAATCATCCCACTTTATAGCAATCAAGGAGTCGAGATCAATGGATGTTTTATCAAGGATGTATCTGGAGGCAGTGGTGAGACTCTATAATGTCCTGAGGATGATCATTTCTGTTCAAGATCCTCATTTTATCTGTAGTGTATAGAGGGGTCTCCAGCAAGATTTTGGTTCTCATATATACCATAGAATTTCTTTTCATCTATAGACGGAGGGTTAGACAGAGTGGACTATCCAGACTCTTGAAGACATGTTACTCTCATGTGTCTTGGATTTTGGATGTTTTTGGATGAGGAACTTACCCTTAATGGATTTCTCTTACAAAAATTGTTTTCACTCCACCATCGGTATGGTGCTGTTTGAACCATTGTATGGACGACTTTTCCATTCTCTATTGTAATGGACTTGGGTCGGAGAGTCAGAAATTCTCAAACCCGAAATAGTGAAGAATACAACAGAGATGGTTCAGGTGATTCATGAGAGGATGAAGACAGTGCAGGATCGTCAAAAATAATATTTCAATAAAAGGAGGAGACCTATGGAGTTTGATGTTTGGGATCACGTGTTTCTGAAGGTGACTCCCTGTCGTGGGAAATTAATGTTTGGTCATGGGAGTAATCTTTCTCCATGATTTGTTGGGCCTTTCAAGGTGTTGGCTCATGTTGGATCTATGTAATATCAAGTATCAATTCCCACACAGATGATCTGGATACAAGATGTTTTCCATGCATCACAGCTCTATTATTTTCTTGAAGACTCACACATCATCGATTGAAGTGAGATTGAAGTTGACGATGATGAGACCTTTGAGGAGTGACTGATGGAGATCCAGGACCACATGGAGAAGGTTTTTCATGGTTATTCTATTCCCTTGGTTCATGTATTGTGGAGACATAGTGGTGTTGAGGAGAGTACTTGGGAGCTGGAGATTCAGATGCGTGTCTAGTACCCAGAGCTATTTTAAGTTGTTGTGATGAGTTTTCATTGATGCTTTCTTTTTGGTACCTTTTATGTGATTTTATGCTTGATTTATTTGGATAAGGAATGAGTATTCCATTTTTCTCTAATGTCAAGGTTTATTTCAGCTTTTAAACAACTCAGGAATGGATTTCCCCTGAGAGGTATCTTAGAGAGTGGTTGTTCGGACCCCTCTTATCATCTAAGTTGGTTTTGAATTTCTTGATGACGAGAATGTTTTTAGATGTACTTAATGTAATTTCCCAAGCCTCTTTGGTCCATTAAATTTCTGAAATCTGTTGTTAGAGGTGTTCTAGGAGGTCAAGGTGACTTATTCCCAACACTTTTCCAAATTTATATTTCATGAACAGTGTTTTCGGAACAGTAGGCTATTTGCAACGTAGCCTTCCAACATCTAATTTCCAACAACAACCTTCCAATATCAGCCTTATAATAGTAACCTTTTTTCCTTTTCCAAATATCTAGTTTATAAACTATGTTTCCATAAGAGTAGGCTATTTCCAATAGCAGCCTTCCCACAACATCTTTCCAACAACAACCTCCCAACAATAGTCTTCCAACAACAGCCTTTTTCCCTTGCCAAATTTCTAGTTAATGAACAATGTTTCCAAAATATATGGCTATTTCCCATAGTAGTCTTCCAATAGCATCATTTTTTCCATTTCAAAATTTTTAGTTCCTAAATAGTGTTTCTAGAAAAGTAGACTAGTTCTAATACTAGCATTACAACAACATCCTTTCAATAGTAAAAGTTTTTATTTTCTAAATTTCTAGTTCATGAACAGTGTTTCCAGAACAGTAGACTATTTCCTACAATAGTCATTCAATAGCATCTTTCCTATAGCATCCTTCCAATAAAATCCTTCCAACAACACCCTTTCAACAACATCCTTTTTCCTTCTCCAAATTTCTAGTTCATGAATAGTGTTTCCAGAATATTAAGCTATTTCCAATAACATCCATCCAACAATATCCTTTTTCCTTTGCAAAATTTCTAATTCATGAATAGTCTTTCAATAATAGTTGGCTATTTCTAATAGAAACCTTCCAACAACAACCTTTTCCTTTTCCAAATTTCGAGTTCATGAACAGTGTTTCCAGAACAATAGGCTATTTTCAACAGTATCCTTCCAACAGAAGCCTTCCAACATTAGACTTTTTCCTTTTTCCAAATTTCTAGTTCATGAACAATGTTCCATTTTCCAATAGATTCATCCCAATGACGTCTCTTTTGACTTAAAATGAATTAAAATATTTGGTTTAAGGAATATAAGGATGATTCAAAGGCCATAACTCCAACATTAATTTTCATAAGGCTCGAGATGATTTTACATGGTCAAAAAACATGGTTTAATGCGATCTTCTTTTAATGGAAAATCCAGCATATCTTAAACCTACTTCGTAAATCTTTTAAAGGGACCATATATCATCCTCCCTTGTTTTACCTTCTTGTTCCCTAGTGAAAGATGCTCAAAAATTCGTTTCTTCTTATAGGATTGGTGTGATTGAATCTTAATCCTCATATATTTTCCCCCTTGATGTTTATTCCTACTGCGTGTGCACCCCCTTTTTGGAGAAAGTAGCAAGTGTCGATCCTTCATCAATAGAATGTATGATCTAACACTGTTCTTTTTTTTCTTCAATGCTTCTTGTACTGTTTATCCTTTCCATGCTATGGATTTTGATCTCCATGATTTTAATGGAGTTTTCTAGGCTATTGGATGGTGCGGTCGTGCCGTAGTGTGCTTAGGTGGATACAATTGTCACGAGGGAGGAGATCGTAATCCGTTGTGTGTCTCGTTCTCATATAAAGAATGTCAAGAATGGTTTTGAGTTTGGGGATTAGTTTCTACTCAATTATTTTATTGAAAATGTAGAGTTAGCATTTTTTATCCCACTAGATCACAATGGAATTTATATATTAAATATTTGAACTAGATAAGTAAATGGATATAGATCGTATGTTATTGCCTCTTGTTTTTCTATATAGTGTGATATCTATGCTTTATTTGTTTAGATTTTTGTTCTCGATAGAAATTGGTAATGAATGTAAGCCTGGGAATAATGGATAATTTTTTTTCTAAAGATAAAGAGGCATGTAAATGAATCTAGTTGATGTTGTTGTAATTTGATGTTAATAAAATTGATACAGTAAGCATGTTTAATCAATTTGTGATAGCTTACTATTTAGGTTACCCATAGTTGGAACCTAAAAAAAATAAATTGGTTAATTATAGATGGATTAAAGAACTGGCTATTTGATAAAAAAAGATAATGCCTCATAGGATTCTGAGTTACACTCTTGCTTGTAAAGGACAAGATCCTTATGCTTGGAGCTATGAGAGATAATTGTGTTTGAAGGCTGAATGGCTTGTTTAAGGGCCAAGAGCCCAATTGATATGATGTTTGTTTTCCTACTACTTGTGTTGTGATGTGAGCCTGCAAGGCTGTTGTGATATGTGGTGGTAGTGAGGCTTATTGGTTGTGGCAGCAGCTGACTCCTAGAGTTGAGAGCTGCATCAGTTTATTCATGTGGGTGTTGGGGAGGACACCGAGGATGATGAAACAGGTTGGATGTGAATGTTTGGATTCTTGCTGATTCTTATTGTTTTTTTTATATTCTTTTCTTTCTCCACTTCTCAAGGAAGATGGTTTGCTTACCCTCCTTCTAAAAAGGGAGAAGACGCCCAGGGTATGCCATGTGCAATCTGTGTTTAGCATCTTGATGGAGGATGGGTCTATGTTCTTTCTATCAGTGGAAAAGACTCGACTGGTAGTTCATCTACTCACTGTGTTGAGCCCCCTTGTGTTTAGTAGCATAGAATGTTTTTATAGAATATCTGGGAATACGAGAATGTAATAATGTTGTTAATAAATGATTTAATAAATTATGTTAACCCATGGGTTTGGATGTTTCTTTGATGCAATACTGAGGTTGAAATTTAAAGGAACACTGGACTTTTTGTGTGATGAAAATTAATTATAATGTGGAAATTGTTAATAGTTAATTAATGTTTAATGAATTAATGAACATAAAGTGAAAATTATTAAGTGGGAATGAAGGAATGCAATCAAGCTATTTAAATTGTTGTGTACTTATAGGATACCTAGACTTAGATGTGGCAGTCAATATTCCAAGAGATGTTTGCTGCTGTTGACTCTAAGACTAGGTTATGCTCATAGTGTGGTTGTGAGATATATTATATTATATACGTTTTGTGTTTCTATATGATACTCCACCCAGTTAGTTAGGGAAAATAACTCTCTAGGGATTCTGAACCCTGGGGGTTTTTTCCCAAACATTCCGGTGGGAGGATGGATGGATGAATACCCCATAGGGCCCCTCTCTCTTCTCTTGGTATTTACATGTGATGTAAGGACCAGTGGTTTGTTTTCTCCATATATGTGTGTAGAGGGCTATAATTCCTTGTCATTATTCAAACACATATATTTTGGATATAATTTCATATGGACTACTATAAGTGTAACATGTATAGGCTGTGATGGCATGGGGATCCTTACTCTCTGTATGGGTTGTAATGGTTTGAGTTATAATTCCCGGTGTATGATACATCTATGAGAGTTAAGGTGGCTTTCGAAAACTACCTCGTTACTTTTCATACATGGATGTAGTGGTTTTGTTGCATGAGGTTCATGTTATGGTGCTTCACCTAGGTGTTCGTGGGAAAGCCTTTTTTTGGATAGAGATTCTTAGGATGTGCGATGTTTGGGAAAAGTGAAAAAATAGTGGGGAAGTAGTAGCGAGGTAACCTTTATATTCTTTATTATATTATATACATTTGTATGTGATACTTGGTGATAGTAGCCTTGGTGAGGATGGAAAATTAGTATACCTGTTTAGGTGATGAGTTAGTCTTACTCATTGTTCACTGTGATTTAGCATGATTTATTTAATTTTTAAAGATAGTATCTGGGGAGGATCTGACTAATTATACTGTTATACTCACCCTATGTATATGTAAACTATTTTTCAGGTCACTTGGAGAAGGTTGAAGATCAAGCTAGTTTCTACGAGCTTGGGGTTGTAGGAGCTGTTCAGGCATGTGATTACTACTGTTTTTACTTTCCTTTGGAACTTACAGTTTTCCCCATTCAGTTGAAGTATTTTTTCATGACATTACATTTGTGTACTTGGTATTTCTTTTATATTTTTGTTTAAGTTGTAGTAGTTTGGTGTATGTCCTATCTCTCTATTTCACATGTGTTTTCTTAGATTGTAATGCCCCCCATTTGGGTGTAAACTATTGTAACATCCCATGTAAATAAAGAATAAGAAATTTTCATATTTTTTATAATTTTCTAATTAAATATTAATTTTACATTAAAGGGGTTGCTATGTTCAATAGCGTACCCAATACGCAACAACGAGTTTCTTTGAAATCTTACGTTCCACACCAGTAATATAAAAATATTATTTTAAATGGTAGTTAACAAGTAGCCATTGTATTGGCAGGAATGAATATAAATAACTAAAATATTATTATATATGTTTTTTAAATATTTTTACATTTATCCAATAAAATATTAAGGATTAAAATAAGGAAAGAATTCAATTTTAGGCATAGATATTCTAATATTCACTAAAAGTTCAATTTATGGTGAACCCTCCCTAAAAAATAGTTTTGGACACTCTTATAAAATCTATTGGACCAAAATAAATCCTTCTTTAGAATCGGGACATCAAAATTTACTTTGTGTATGTTTTTGTTATTTTTCAATTAAGTTCTTTTTTTAATGAATTGTGAAAAATGTTGTATTTTAATTCAAAACCTCTTTTTAAACTAATTATTTTATATGATTATATTATCTTTTGAATTGGTTTTAAAGTAAAATTATAATATAAATATACCATTTAATCTAATGGTAGTCATTGGAATTAATTTCACTTTGAAATTGGACTTAAACTAGGGTCAATCTTTTGATATATATTGTTTCATAAAAACACGCTATTTGTTTTGACAACAGGAATTAATTATTAAATTAATGAATGAAACTTATATGTTTTGAATATTTTAAAATAGACATAATTTTTGAATTTGGAATATCCAATATATCTTAGGGTGAATTTTTGTTATTTTTCTAAAAAACATCAATTTTTTATGAATAGTGAAACCGCTAAGTGGTAGTTAAAAAAACTAATTTTTTATTTAAATGAAACTTTACCACTTCTGTGATTTTAATTTCAAAAATCCAACATAAATTCTTGTCATTATTAAGTAAAATATGGTTCAATGGGTTGAAAATAATTTTTTGTGAATAGTAACTTTTAAGTTTTTTTAATAGCGATTAAAGGTAATTAGTGTAATTTAAGGTAAAGATAATGTTGTAATAATATGAAATGACCTTGAAACATGTACTAACCTTATTCTATGAGTCATGGACAACCAAGAAAATCCATGGGTCAACTTGGGGACCCCATAGAGCCACTTTGGTAGGAAAATGACATTAATAACTTTTTAATTAAAGTCAAAATAAAAATGTCACAAACATATATTGTTTTACTAAAAAAATATTTACATGGGGTAATACAAGTCATATTTTTGACTATAAATATTCATTTTAATGATAAAAATATTTCCAACATCATAGTATTTTTTTTATAATTTTTAGACATTAAATAAATTAGTTTTTTATGACACCATGATGATGCAGGGATTTTCTCATTAATGAACAATTTAAATAAAATGAAAAGATAATGTAAAATATAAGACTTACACTTGTCAAAGACCTATTGGATGGGTGGATTTCGAACCCTTATCACCTTATAATAGAAATATATCAATGTGGGACCTTATAAATCCGAAACTCTTTTTTAAAATAATGTAACATTTTTTGACTTTCCAAGAGTGCCTCTCCTCCCTCTTATTAAAGGCCCCCACCTCTACCTACTTACACACACCTCTAAGGCTTTTGGATCCACCAAACTCTGCTCCTTTTATCTCTCTGCATCCCTCTACTCATCCTAGAAGCCTTACCTTAGGCAGAAATCTCTTCAAGCAACCCTTTTGGTTCAAACCAAAAGGAGTTACCCGATTTTAAGGCAATGTCTTCATTTGTGTTCTTTTGTTTTATCTTGCTACTCCAATCCCCTAAACACTTTTTATTACATTATCTTGTTGCAACACCAGTATCTTAAATATAATAGGACGTTTTTATGAGAGATATTTGATTTAAACTTACACACACCATCGTCTAATGGTTAAAGAATATACTATTTCTGTGGATGGTGAATTTATTCCTCACGAAACGATGATTTTTCAGTCTTCTTTTAACACCTTTCATGGTGGCCATTAAGATTTCACTCTATTTATATATGATATATATTATTTTTATGTTTTCCTTATGCTTCTGTTTTTTTATTTATGGCATACCTTTATGGTTTCCATTATGGGTAAACGTGATAATTTCATTTTAGGAAGTGCGGACTACCGCCCCCTCAAAGTGATTTTATTCGTTAATGCCATATGTGGGAAGTATAATGGATGGAGTTAATGATATTATATATATGATATTATACTATGATTATAATATACCTTTATATCATTATGATTTCACTCCCTTAATTATGAAATAGAAATGAAAGTAGTGTTCATGCGTACGTACGGCTTACCGTCTCTATGAAGGATGCATTTCATTTCTTACCTCTAAGTGTTATATACTATCATAAATACATGTATATGATAGATATATATGATATATATGATATCCAAATCATGAATATCATTCTGGATATAATGAACCTTTGACCACCTGAACAACATGTAATTGTAAGAAGTCCATTTTTGACTTAAGTACCAAATATCGACAAAACGAACATTATTAACTTAAATGATTACATAATGTTTATAACATAGAAGTAAGTGATATAAAAGAATAATAATCTTGAAAAATGTTCTTAAGAAAGTATAAATTAACAGTAGTTTATTATTCAGGATATTAAAGAGTGATCGAGTCAAGTCGGAAACGAGGTAAGGGACTTCGTCTCAACCTCCTTTCATTGAGGCATATTTTGTTTTATACACAACTTTCTTTTATACGATGTATAAACCCATTTTAATTTTACGTTTATTAAAAAGGAATCTTTTTATATGAAGCGTTTTACTTAACGATAAAAAGGAATGTTTTTTTGTCGTACGTATGCGGCGACAATGACTTCTCCACCGCTGTGACCATTATTTGAGTTTCGGCTTCCTCTACAAGCCATACAATTTTTTTAAATGAAAAAATAAATACCATGTTTTACCTTTCTTTTATTTTTGTATTGAAAATAATTTTATTATATCAATGTGTTGTAATGGACTTGTTATATCAATATATTCAAGTGATATATTGTGATCGAAATGTGGAAATGTCTTCTTTCCATTATATTAGTTTTATGTATTATGGTTTTATAATAGTACTTGGACATATGACGGGTGGATACGTGATAAACCATATGACGGGTGGTTCTGTGAATACCAGGATGGGTGGTTACGTTATAACCTCTAATTAATTGGGTATGGAAGTCAGCCGTATGGCTATTCCATTTAGTGATATGTGTGGAAGTCGACCGTATGGTTATTCCATTTAAGTATTTTTATGTCCCAAGTTACCTTTATATGTTATGCGTTCAATATATGAGTTTTATGGTAATATTTTGGTTATAAAAGGGAAAGTAATGATCTTTTATTCAGTGAAGAGTATTTACTACTTCTTAAAGGTGAAAAGTGTTGTTTGATAAAGTATTCATGGTTTACTTGATGTATTGAAACACTAATAGTTTTCCTTCTTGTGTATCCCTTACAGAGCTTTTTATGATCATCCCATGTTTTTTTAAAAAGTTTTTTAAAGTACATCATGTGGAATAGGGTCAATGATGGGATCAAGGAAAATTCATGATGTCTTAAACATGGAACTAGACATGACTTTTTTTTTCAAGTGTTCATGTTTTGTAAAAAAAGAAACTATATAGAAGTGCCTACTTTGTAATCTTTTGAGATGTAATAGTTATGATATAATTTTTTAAAACTCTAAACCTGAAAAGATCATCAATGTGAACTATTCATTTAATTCAATATTAAGTAAGGTTTTAGGATGGGGCCTTATAGTTGGTATCAGAGGTCAGTTTAGACAACTTTAGAAGTTATAAAATTGTTAAATTTATGTCCATAAATTAATTTATGGTTTGATTGAAATGATATAGAATTTAAAGATTACCATGTTGCTTCACCTAAGATATTTATGTGTTCAGAATGGTTTTCCATAGAGGAAACAAGGCAGCTATGTTGGGACGACATCAGGAGGAAGACAACCTTCCAAATCAGCAACCTGAGATGGTCAGAATTGGAACTGAACAATTTGTTGCAGTGATGGAACATTTGAATCAGACTATAAATGGTGGTGGTATCCATGCACGAGATCAGCCAGATCAACCGCTGAGGAACATGTCAGTGGTGGAACATTTCATGAGGCAACATCCCCCAGCATTCAGAGGATCATCTGACCCTGTTCTAGCAGAAGCGTGGATTAAAGCACTAGAGAAGATTTTTGATGTCATGGGGTGTTCAGAACATCAAAAGGTTGGTCTCTCTGTTTACCGTTTTGAAGGTGAAGCTGATCAGTGGTGGTCGATGGTGAAAAACATCAAGGATAGTGATGTGATTGATGATATTCACTGGGATGAATTCAAAGGTATGTTTCTTGAAATTTTTTTCTAAGGTGGTTAATCTTAGGATGGAAAAAAAATCCTAGAATTGAGGTAGGAGGATGAATCAATGGCTGCTTATGAAGAAAAGTTCACTCGACTGGCAAGGTATGCTCCAAATTTCATACGAGATCTTGATTGTTAAATCAACCGTTTTTACTTAGGGTTAAAGCCAAAGTATCGACGGGATTTAGCTTCTCATGAGTTCAAAAGTTATGAAAAACTTGTTCGATGTGCGGAGAAGGTGGAAATGGAGTTTGCCGATGATCATGTGTTCTTTGAAAAACAACAGAATAAGAGGTTTAGTTGGCAGGAAAAGGGGAATAATTCATCAAAGAAGCAAGAAGGTAAGAAAAACAAATATCCATCCTGTGATAAGTGTGGTAAAATTCATCCTGGAGAATGTTTATCCAAGTCTGGAAAGTGATTTCGGTGTGGTAAGTCTGGTCATATTGCTCGTAACTGTAAGGAAGATGATCAAGAAGGCAATGAAAAACCATCGGTAAGATGTTTTAAGTGTAATGAAATGGGTTATTATTCAAATTAGTGTCTAATGAATAACTCAACTGTGGGAAAGCAGCCAAACTACAAGAAGAAAGGGGTTGTGAAATTTTTTGCAACTACTTCAGCAGATGTAGGGCTATCGAATGAAGTAGTATCAGGTGCGATGTTTGTTTGATCAGATTATGCGAATGTGTTGTTTGATTCAGGGTCTACACATTATTTCATTTCTAAGAAGTTTTCTAGTAAATTGGGAATTCCATCTCCAGATATGAATCCTGAACTTATGGTAAAAAAACCCAGAGGAAACATAGAGACAAAAAGAAATTATAAGAACCTTCCTATCCTTGTGTGCGGAAATAATCTACCTGCAAACCTTATTATTTTTCCTCTAGTAGATTTTGATGTTATTTTGGGCATGGATTGGCTTTCTGTTTATCATGCTAAGATTGACTATAGATCTAAAGAGGATTCTTTTCAGAAAGATTTTCTGTTTTTGTACGAGAACGAACCATTGATTTTGATAACATATCATGAAGTTGAGAAACTACTAAAAGATGTAAATGAAGGTTACCTTGCACATATTGTTGATAATAAAGGAACTATTCATATTAATGATGTGCCAGTGGTAAATGAGTATCTTGATGTTTTTCCTGATGATTTGCCTAGTATTATTCATGATTGGGAAGTTGAATTTACTGTTGACTTAGTTTCTGATTTTAAGTCAATTTCAAAACCCCCTTATCGAATGACTCAATTTGAACTTTTAGAGTTAAAGAGGAAACTGAAAGAGTTATTAGATAAAGGTTTAATTCGACCTATCACATCACCATGGGGTGCTCCTATCTTTTTTGTTAATAAGAATGATGGTTCAATGAGAATTTGCATTGATTATAGAGCATTGAATGACATCACTATTAAGAACAAGTATCCTTTGCCTCATATCGATGATTTGTTTGATCAGATCCAGGGAGCTCAGCATTTTTCAAAGATTGACTTGAGGTCGTGGTACCATCAGTTGAAAGTAAAAGAATAAGACGTTCTGAAGACTGTGTTTCATACTAGATATGGCCATTATGAATTTGTAGTTATTCTTTTTGGGTTAACCAATTCACCTGCTATATTCATGGACCTTATGAATAGAATTTTCCATGAGTTCTTGGATATGTTTGTGGTTGTTTTCATTGATGATATTTTGGTGTTTTCTAAAAGTAAATAGGAGCATGAAAGTAATTTAAGGGTTATCTTACAAACCTTATAAGAAAAGAAACTGTATGGAAAATTCATCAAGTGTGAGTTTTGGTTACATCAAATTTCTTTCCTTGGTCACATTGTTTCAAAAAATGACATAACTGTTGATCCTGCTAAAACAAAAGTTGTTTAAGAATGGTCAAGACCTAAAAATATAACCGTGATCCATAGTTTTCTTGGTTTGGAAATCTATTACCAATGGTTTTTTAAATAAATTTCATGGTTATCTAGTCCAATGACTATGTTAAATCAAAAAGGTGTTAAGTTTAGATGAAAAAAAGAATGTAATGATTGTTTTCAGGAATTGAAAAGATGATTGGTGAATGCTCCAGTTTTTGCAATTCCTTCTAGGAATGGTGATTTTGTTATCTACAGTGATGCTTCATTGAAAGGACTTGGTTGTGTCATAATGCAGGATGATAAGGTAATTTCTTATGCTTCAAGTTAGTTGAAAACTAATGAGGTAAATTACCCTACACATGATTTGAATTAGCTGGTGTTATTTTTTCTCTAAAAATTAGGAGGCATGATTTGTATGGTTTAAAGAGTGAAATATATACTGATCACAAAAGTTTAAAGTGTATATTCACTCAGAAATAATAGAACATGAGATAGAGGATATGGCTATAATTAATCAAGGATTATTATTATACAATTCATTACCATCCAGGAAAAGCAAATGAATTGGCTGATGCTTTGAGTCGAAAAAGTAATACTTCCTTAACTATGCTACGTTTGGAACAAGATCCTTTAGTTTTTGATTTGATGAACTCTGTCATAGAAGTTGTTGGTGTAGGATGTTCTTCTATTTTGTTTTAGGTGTCGGTGAGATCATCTATATCAGACAGAATTAACCAAGAATAGAAGAAAGGCAGTGGGTTGCAGAAAAAGGTAGATCTGGTTCCGAAGGTAAAGTTTCCTGAATTTAACATTGATAATGATTGTGTTTTGAGGTTTGGGAAGAGATTATGTGTGCCTTGTGATTCACAGTTGAAGGATGAGTTGATATGTGAGGCTCATAGTTCCCCGTTTTCAGTTCATCCTGGCAGTACTAAGATGTACAGGGATCTACGGGAGTATTACTAGTGGGATGGAATGAAAAGAGATATTGCAGATTTTACTGTGAAGTGTTTGACTTGTCAGCAGGTTAAAGTAGAGCAGCAATTATCGAAAGGGATGCTTTATTCATTACCGGTTCCAGAATGGAAATGGGAAAATATATCTATGGACTTCGTTGTGGTATTACCAAAGACATCTTGAGGTAATAATGAAATCTGGGTTATTGTTGATCGCTTGACTAAATCTGCTCATTTCCTTCCTAAACGAGAAACTTTTTCCCCCGATCAACTTTCTCGTTTGTATCTTAATGAGACAGTCAGGTTGCATGTAGTCCCCCTCTCCATTGTATCTGATCATGATCCTAGGTTTACTTCTAACTTTTAGAAGGGCCTTCAGAAGTCGTTGGGTACTGAATTAAATTTTAGTACATCTTTTCATCCATAATCAGATGGGAAGTCAGAGTGAACAATTCAGACTATAGAGGATATGCTACGTGCTTGCTCTATGGATTATCAGGGAAGTTGGGACCAATATATTTCTTTGGTTGAGTTTTTTATAATAACAGTTTTCATTCCAGTATACAAATGGCTCCGTTTGAATCATTACATGGGAAGCGGTGTCGAACTCCAGCTTTTTGGGATGAAGTGGGTGAAAGGAAGTTGTTGAGACCAGAATTGGTAGAAGAGATGGCAGAAAAAGTTCAGTGGATTCAGAAACACATGAGAACAGCTCAGAGCAGATAGAAAAGTTATGCCAATAACTGGAGGAAGGATTTATCTTTCGAGGTAGTTGATCATGTTTTTTTCAAAGTTTCACCTTGGAAAAGTGTGATGCGATTTTGTAAGAAAGGAAAGCTGAGTCCACGATTCATTGGACCATATGAAATTCTGGAGAGAGTTGGATCAGTTTCTTACCGAGTGGATTTACCTCCGAGTTTATCTCAGGTACATAATGTTTTTTATGTTTCGATGTTGAGAAAGTATATGCCAGATCCATCTCATGTTTTGATACCAGAGGTAGTTCAGTTGGAAGAGAATCTCTCTTATGAAGAACAACCAGTACAGATTCTTGACCATAGAGAGAAAGTGTTGCGGAATAAGGTAATTCACCAGGTAAAGGTTTTTTTGGAAAAACCATATGGTTGAAGAGGCAACGTGGGAATCTAATAATGCTATGAGGGATAAATACCCCCACTTATTTTGATAAGTGAATAAAATTACGAGAACGCAATTCCCAAAAGGGGGGAAGGATGTAACATCCCAGGTAAATAACGAATAAGACATCTTCATATTTTTTAATTTTTTCTAATTAAATATTAATTTTACATTAAAGGGGTTGCTATGTTCGATAGCGTACCAGATACGAAACAACGAGTTTCTTTGAAATCTTACGTTGCACACTAGTAATATAATAATATTATTTTAAATGGTAGTTAACATGTAGTCATTGTATTGGTGGGAAATGAATATAAATAAATAAAATATGATTATATATGTTTTTAAATATTTTTACATTTATCCAATAAAAGATTATGGCTTAAAATAATAAAAGAATTCAATTTTAGGCATAGATACTCTAATATTCACTAAATGGGCGATTTATGGAGAACCCTCCTTAAAAATTAGTTTTGGTCACTCTTATACATTCTATTGGACCAAATCATAATCCTTTTTTAGAATTGGGGCATCAAAATTTAATTTGTGTTCTTTTTTGTTATTTTTCCGATTAAGTTCTTTTTTAATGAATAGTGAAAAATGTTGTATTTTAATTCAAAACCTCTTTTTAGACTAATTTGTTTATATGATTAGATTATCTATTGAATTGTTTTTAAATTACAATTAGAATATACTTTTACCATTTAATCCAATGGTGGCCATTGGAATTAATTTCACTTTGAAATTGGACTTAAACTAGTGTCAATATTTTGATATATATTGTTTAATAAAAACACGCTATTTGTTTTGACAACGGGAATTAATTATTAAATTAATTAATTCAACTTATATTTTTAAAATTTTTTAAAATATACATCATTTTTGAATTTGGAATATCAAATATAGCTTAGGGTTAATTTTTGGTATTTTTCAGAAAAACATCAATTTTTGATGAATAGTGAAACCCCTAAGTGGTAGTTAAAAAAACAGATTCTTCGTTTAAATGAAAGTTTACCACTTCTGTGATTTGAATTTCAAAAATCCGACATACATGGTTGTAATTAGTAAGTAAAATGTGGTTCAATGGGATGAAAATAATTTTTGGTGAATAGTAACTTTTATGTTTTATTAATCGCGAATAAAGGTAATTAGTGTAATTTAAGTTAAAGACAATGTTATAATAATATGAAATGACCTTGAAACATGTCCTACCTTTATTAGATGAGTCATGGATGACCAATACAATCCAGGGGTCAACTTGGGGACCCCATGGAGCCACTTTGATAGGAAAATGACATTAATAACTTTTTATTTAAAGTTAAAATAAAATGTCACAAACATATATTGTTTTAATAAAACAATATTAACATGGGGTTATACAAGTCATATTTTTGACTATAAATAGTCATTGGAAAAATAAAACGATTTCCTACATTATAGTAGTTTTTGTTATAAGTTTTAGACACTTAATAAATTAGTTTTTCTATGACATCATGATGATGCAGCGATTACCTCATTAATGAACGGTTTAACCAAAATGAAAAGGTAATGTTAAATCTAAGACATAAAATTGTCAAAGACCGATTGGATGGGTGGATTTATAACCCTTATCACATTATCCTAGAAATATATCAATGTGGGACCTTTGAAATCTGAAACTCTTTTTTAAAATAAAATAACATTTTTTGACTTTCCAAGAGTGCCCCTCCTCCCACTTATAAAAGGCCCCCACCTATACCTTCTTAACCACACCTATAAGGCTTTTGGGTTGACCAAAATCTACTCCTTTTATCTCTCCACATCCATCTCCTCATCCTATAAGCCTTACATTAGGCCGAAATATCTTCAAGAAACCCTTTTGGTTCAAACCAAGGAGAGTTACCCGATTTTAAGGTAATGTCATCACTTGTGTTCTTTTGTTTTATTTTGCTTCTCTAACCCCATAAACTCTTTTTATTCCTTTCTTTTGTAACAAAAATAGTATATTAAATATACCCGTATGTTTTTATGATAGTTATTTGATTTACAATTACACACACCTTCGTCCAATTGTTAAATAACATACTGTTTCTGTGGATGGGGAATTTCTGCCTCACGAAATGATGATTGTTCAATCTTCTTATAACACCTTTCATGGTGGCCATTAAGATGTAACTCTATTTATATATGATATATATTATGTTTATGTTTTCCTTATGCTTCTGTATTTTTCATTTATGGCATACCTTTATGGTTTTCATTATGGGAAAACACGATAATTTCATTTTAGGAAGTGCGGACTACCGCCCCCTCAAAGTGATTTGATTCGTTAATTCCATATGTGGGATGTATAAAGGATGGAGTTAATGATATTATATATGATATTATACTGGAATTATAATATAACTTTATATCATTATGATTTCACTCCATCAATTACGAAATAGAAATGAAAGTAGCGTTCATGCGTTCGTACGACTTAACATCTCCATGAACGGTGCATTTCATTTCCTACCTCTAAGTGTTATATTATATTATAAATACATGTATATTCTGGATATATATGATATCCAAATCATGAATATCATTCAGGATATAATTAACCTTTGACCACCTGAACAACATGTAATAGTTAGAAGTCCATTTTTGACTTAAGTACCAAATATCGACAAAACGAACACTATTAACTTAAATGATTACATAATGTTTATAACATGGAAATAAGTGATATAAATTGAATAATAAGCTTGAAAAGATTCTTAATAAAGTATAAATTAACACTAGTTTATTATTCTGGAGATTAAAGAGCGATCTTGTCAAGTCGGACACTAGGTAAGGGACTACGTCTCAATCTCCTTTCATTGAGGAATATTTTGTTTTATACAACACTTTCTTTTATACAGTGTATAAACCCCTTTGAATTTTATGTTTATTCAAAAAGAATCTTTTTATACGAATCGTTTTACTAAACAACAAAAAGGAATGTTTTTTTGTCGTACGTATGCGACGACAACGACTTCTTCGCCGCCGTGACCATTATTTGAGTTTCAGCTTCCTCTAAAAGCCATAAAAAATTTTTAAATGAAAAAGTAAATACCATGTTTTACCTTTATTTTATTTTGGTATTGAAAATGGATTTATTATATCAATGTTTTGTAATGGATTTGTTATGTCAATATATTCAAGTGATATATTGTGATCGAAATGTGGAAATGTTTTCTCTCCATTATATTTGTTTTATGTCTTATGATTTTATAATGGTACTTGGACATATGACAGGTGGTTACATGATAAACCATATGATGGGTGGTGCTGTGAATACTAGGATGGGTGGTTACGTTATAACCTCCAATGCATTGGGTATGGAAGTCGGCCGTATGGCTATTCTATTTATTGATATGTGTGGAAGTCGACCGTATGGTTATTCCATTTAAGTATGTTTATCTCCCAAGTTACCTTTATATGTTATGTGTTCTTTATATGGGTTTTATGGTAATCTTTTGGTTACAAAAGGGTATGTAATGATCTTTTATTTAGTAAAGAGTATTTACTACTTCTTAAAGGTTTAAATTGTTGCTTTGATAAAGTATTCATGGTTTACTTGATGTTTTGAAACACTAACTGTTTTCCTTCTTGTGTATCCCTTACTAAGATTTTTATGAACATCCTATGTTTTTTTGAAATTTTTTTCACAGGACATAATGTGGAATAGGATCAAGGATGGGATCAAGGAAAAGTCATGCTATCTTGAACATGGAACTAGGAATGACTTTTTTTTCAAGAGTTCATGTTTTATAAAAAAAACTATGTAGAAGTGTCTACTTTGTAATCTTTTGAGAAGTAATAGTTATGATCCAATTAACTAAAACTCTAAACCTGAAATGATCCTCAATTTCAATTATACATTTAATTCAGTATTAAGTAAGGTTTTAGGTCGGGGCCTTATAACTATACCCTCAGTGCTAGTTTCCAACCCGAGGCCTACTGGTGGTGAAACCTGGGGGTCATTATCTCTCTTATCACATTTATAGTCCAAGAGGGGTACACCTTATGGGGAGGGGGTCGTAAAATAAATGTTTAAATTATGCATTGTGTTTATTTCTATATAAAACTGTATGAACTATCTTTTCATTGGACTCATTTTCGTCACTATTATTGGTGGCCTATTGAGTTTTACTCACACCCTATTCGGGAAGCCTGATCAGAACCTAGTCATACATTGTTGTTGTAGGATAGGATAAGGACAAGGCCCTAATATAGGTTTCTATTTTCAGATTGGTGCATGGGAGAGGGAACCAAACATGGTTTGGGACCCATTTTGGAGTCTTACTGTGTTTAATTTTAGTTTCATTATAGACACTTAATACTTGCATTGTCATAGCATGATTTAACTTTCAGTTGAATATTGTATGTTCTAGTTTTGACTACCATATGTCATGATATTGTTATGGTTATTTATGCGCTTCTACACTTGGTTATTGTTGTTTTCTTCCGTTGGTGTTTTATTCTGATAAAAGAGGGTATAGTCTCCCAATGACTAACTTACTAGACCCTCACTTCTAGTCAGCACCGTTTGGCGTATAAGGAGGTGCGCTTGAGGGCATGTATCTAATTATCTTGGGGCACAGTTCTGCAGCTCTTGGGTCGGGAAATCACAAAGTTGTATCAAAGGGGTTTCCTTTTCTTTATTCTTTTGTCTCACTATTTTGGAAAAGTTATACAAGATACTAGGAAGAGTTGGGGCTTGGTAATGAGCTCATGCATGGGAGTTTCAAACCCATGTACAACGGAAAATCAGAGTACTTCGAGTGGGATTTTTGTGATTGTAGTTTGTTGTTACATATGAATATTATTTCACCTTGGGTTACATAGTTGTGGTTTGATGTGATATTTATGTTGAAAATTGTTGAATTTTGATTCATGTCCCAAAAATAGATAATAGTAGATCCTGCATGCATAATTATAGGCACTCAGGGTTTTTGTGACATGAAACATTCTATTCACTCATGGAAAAATAGGTTATGTGTAAGTTGTTGAACTTGAACAGTTATTCCTTATTGTGAGGATGAAATAATGATAAAAAATTTGAATAAATGGGTGTCTAATGAGAACCATGATTGATGAAATGAGTATGAGAAATTAATTAATTACTAAATTAATTAATACGAGATAATGTTATTAATTAATGATTGATTAAATAATGATTATTAACATACCCTTGTTAACGAAGACCGAGGAGTAGGATGGTTATGGGTAGTGATAAGGCCTTGGTGTTGACCATGTGGTGAGAAATGTGGGGAAAATACATGTTGAAACTTTATGTGTTTGTTTCTTCTCTTATATAAATGTTATAATGTGATAGTAAGTGACCTAATATGTGTGTTTGTATTTGTAGATATATTCCTCAGTGGAATTTGTTGGGAGAGAGACCGAGGGGTATGGCCTATAACGAACTTCCAAATAGGTATCTCAAGGCACCATTGGTGCGAGATGGGGAGGAAGGAGAATAGTTCCTAGAGAACATTTCTATTTTCTTGAAATTTATGGAGAGAGACCCGAGAGGGGTTCAGAAAATATGGTCTACGTTGACAGGGGAGTATCAACTATAGCACCCTCCTACTTTTACTAGCGAGGGTGGACCTGAGGGAGCTGAATTATGGATTGAATACATATTGAAGATAATTGAATATTTAGAGACTCTTTAGAGAGTAGGGTCAAGTTGGATGCTTATATGCTATGGGGCTTAGTGAAGCAGTGGTGGGACATTCATGTATGATCTGGAGAGACCAAAAATATGTTATGGAAGGACTTTCTGGAGAAGTTATTAGAGAACTTCTATCTAGACACACTGAGGCAAGATAAGGATTTAGAGTTTATACATCTGATGCAAGGAAGCATGTCCATAATGTAATATAATGGACGTTTCATAGATTTACAGTGTTTTTTCTCGAGCTTTGGTAGTAGATGAGGCTTCTTCAGAAAAACGATTTCAAGATAGACTTAATTGTGAAATTAAGTCCCTGGTGAAAATATTTAGTCTAAAGAAATTCTCAGAAGTTGTTAATACAGATCTCATTTTAGAGGGGAACGTGGAGTCTTCAAGTACTAGATAGGTAGCTGGTTGATCTGGGAGTGGGCCTTTCGAGAGATGGAAGCCCCATCACAAGAATCTTAGTCAGGACAGTGGAAAGTAAGGTGGAATGTCTGTAAGAATAGTTGCATTAGATCTTTCTATCGGTCTTTTGCACCAATTCGGTAGGCAAGGACACTATCATACACATTTTCCTCAACCACTAGTGGAGTTTCAGTTTTATGGAAATATGTAAAACCTATGGAAGTTCTGCAGGAAGCAGTAGCAAGCTGGTGGTGAGGGAGCAGCTGCTCAGAGTCAGAGTGTGGGAAAGGGGACTTCTACACCATATAGGTTTGGCAGCTAGAGTTCTACTAGAAAAGGTAGTAGAGACAATGTATGTGGTGCTTTAGAGAATGATCACCCACATAATCAGAGTGATGCAGCTCAGGGGAGTCAGATGACACCATAGATAAGAGGGGAAAGATAGTTACATGCAGTGCAACTTACACATGTGGGGAGCGAGGCTGATCCATTGAAAGTGAGAGGTATATTCTAGTTTATTCTACTTTAGATACATCCTTTTTCGATACTAGTGCCTCTAATTCCTATATATCTGAAATCATCATTAATGTCTTGAGCTTGGGGGTGGATTCTATAATCAGGATGATAGATATTGATACACCATTGGGAACATAGACTAGGGATATCTATTTATGAAAGGTATGTTCTCTAGAGATCAGAGAGTATAATTTACTTTGGGATATATATGTCCTTGATTTAATAGGATTTGAATTGATAATGTTTATGGACTGGATAGTCGCATACTGAGCCCACATAGATTGTTACCATAAGAGAGTGACCTTTTTACCTTCTAAGGGTGACCAACATGTTCTTCATGGAGAATGGAATATCCATGCAGACCGAGATGGTCCAATTACATAGAAACTGGTAGATCTCAACGCCTATTATTCTATTATTTTGTTGGATGATGGGATTGCTAGACAAGACTCCATTCCACTAGTATTTGAACTATTTCAGGATTTCTTTCCTGAAGACTTTTCAGGGTTTCCACCTACGAGAGATGTATAATTCAATATTATGCTCATTATGTGGGCTGAGCTGGTATGTATTCCACCTTACAGAATGACACCGACTGAGCTTCATGAGCTCAAAAAATATTTTTAGGAGTTTGAGGATAAATCTTTTATTCATCCATGTTCATCAACTTGGGGATCACTTGTTTTGTTCCCTATGACTGACGCCATGAGTTTATGTATGTGTGTCGATTACCAGAAGTTGAATAAAATGACTGTGAAGAATTGATATCCTCTTCTGTGTATTGATGATCTGTTTGAACAGTTTAACGGGGCTTCTGTTTTCTAAAAGATCTATCTAATATTAGGGTATCATCAAGTGAGATTTCATATTTCTAATATACAAAGAAATTCTTTCAAAAGTAGGTATGACCTTTATAAGTTTTTCATAATGCCGTTTGGGTTGAAAAATGCTCCAGAAGAGTTTATGTCCTTGATGAAAAAGATATTTCATCTATAATTAGACCTTTTTGTGGTGTTGTTTTTGGATGAAAACTTGGTGTACTCTAAGTCTCATGATGATCAGGCCCAACATCTTTAAATCATCTTGGGTACACAAATAGAGCATCAACTATATGCCAAGATATCTAAATGTCACTTTTGGATTTATAGGGTACACTTTTTGGGGCACTTCATCTTAGTAGAAGGTGTGGTAGTGGACCCAAAAAATGTGAAAGCCCTGATTTCTTGGGAGTAGAACAAGAATGATTTTGATATATAAAGATTTTTGGGATTAGCTGGTTATTACACGAGGTTTATCCAAGAGTTTTCCTGATTGATTGTAACACTTATTGGTTTGACAAACAAAGGGATAAAGTTTGATTGGGTAGAAGCATGTGAGAATGATTTCAACGAGTTGAAGAAGTCCTTGAAATCGACTATAATTTTGATCTTACCTGCGTTAGGTGAGGAGTACATTGTGTATTGTGATACTTCTGGGATAATACTCAGAGTTATGTTAATGCAAGGGGATATAGTCATTTCTTATAGGTCTCGGTAGTTGAGGCGACATGAACAGAATTACCATACATATGACCTCTAGTTGGTAGTAGTGGTGTATGATATTATGTGTTGGAGACACTATCTTTTGGGTGAAATGTTACCCCTTTTTATGAATCACAAAAGCTTGAGGTATATCTTTTCACACTGTGATGTGAATCTTAGGTAGTGAAGATGGGTGGGGTATATGCAGTTTTTAGATTTTGAACTGACATATACACCCAGAAAGGGAAATAGTGTGGTTGATTCCTTGAGAAAGAAAAATTTATACTCGGTTGGTAAATGAGAGAAATGCAGAGTGGAAGTTGATAAACTTTCTCGCGGAAATTCATGAGGTAGTTCAGGAGAGTTAGGAGTGGATGACTCTGGTTTCGGTAGCAGTGGACTCTACACTCATAAGATAGTTTAGGGACAAGAAGTACAAGGATCTAGAGTTTTTAGCCTTGAGAGAAATCCTTGATCATGGGGAGACACCTTCAAACTAGATAATAGATGAGGATGAGACCATATATGTGAAAAGTTTGGTTTTTGTTTCTATGAGTATGTGAGAGGAACTCATGAGAGAATTTTTTTCCTCAAAATGGGTGGTACATCCTCGGGTGATAAAAATGTACAGTGACCAATGATGAAATTTTTGGTGGACGGGCATGATAAAGGAGATAACAGAGTTCGTAACAAGATGTTTCACCTATCAATAGGTGAAGGTAGAGCATCAATGACCTAGTGGCCTATTGCAGTCGTTACCTATTCCGGAATGAAAATGGGATAACGTGACTATGGATTTACTAGTATTAATTCCAACGAATCTTAGGAATAATGATTCTATTTGGGTTGTTATGGATCAATGAATGAAGGTAAAAAACATCTTTCCTTTTAGGGAAACCTTAACAGAAGAGCAGTTATAAGAACTGTACATGTGAGAAATAGTTCGTTTACATGGGGTGCCACAAAATATAGTTTCAGATTATGATTCACATCTTACTTCACATTTCAGGAATTGATTTCCTTAGGTTCTAAGTATCCAAGTTCTATTAAGTATGGGCTTACACCCACAGATATATGGGAAATCGGAGTGTATCATATAGGTGTTAGAGGTTATGCTTTGAGAATGTGTGCCTGACTTTGGTGGTTCTTGGGAAAATAACATGGATTTAATTGAGTTTTCCTATAACAATAGTTATCAAGAAACAACAAAAATTGCACAATAAGAGGAAATTTTTGTTAAATGTTATAGATCATCGCTATGTTGTTTAACGGTTGGTGAGTCATAGCTACTGAGACTGAGTCTCATTCTGGAGACATCAGAGGAGGTGTAGTTAATTTAGAAACATATGGCTACAGCTCAGAGTATACAGAAGTCATATGCTTATAGATGACGATGACCCCTATCATTTATAGATGGTGATCGTGTACTCCTGTAGGTTTCGCCAAGATTGGGTCACCACATGATACAACGATGGGTAAATTTGACACCCCAGTTTGTAGGACCATTTGAGGTGTTGGAGAGAATCGGGCTGGGGGTGTACCGATTAGAACTTCCATATAAATTCATTGATTTTCATGATTTTTTCCATGTGTAATAACTATGGTGGTATCTCTATGAACCTTCTCATGTGATAGATGTGGAAGAGGTTAATCTTGAGATAGATGCGTCCTTTGAAGAGCATCTCATACGTGTGCTGGGTCATAATGAGAAAGTGTTATGGGGAAAGAATTCATTATTAGTTCATGTGTTATGGAAACATGGAAGTGTTCATGATGAAACTTTGGAATGGGGAGTAGAAATGAGGGCACAGTGGCCCACTCTTGTTGGACTAGAATCTTATAGGAGTTCAGGAGTGCAGCTTGAGGATAAGCTATTATAAGGTGGGGAGATTGCAAGATCCTGGCCATTTATAGAGCAATCTTGAGCATGATTTCAATTACTTTTTTGTGCCTTTGGGTTTAGGTATGACCTAGGGTATGTTTAGGTGATGTTTTTAAAAAACTAGGGAAGGTAGGGGTTGTACACAGTTTGCGCACGGTTTGTCCAAACCATGCGCAAGCTAACCATGCCAATAGTGGACGTCGACACAGTCAGTGCATAGTTTTCTTCATCATGCGCCATCAAGCCTTGAAGATGGTGTAATATGGCATGGTTAGTGCCTGATTTTTTTACCCGTGTGGAATCCCAAGTGAAACCATGCACGCAACCCATTTTTTCCCAAATATTGGTTTTAAAACTAACCAAACTCCTGAAACCTATCTATTTCGACCTAGGCTTGGGAGTGAAAATTTTTAGGTGTTCCCAAAGCCTTCAACAGGGATTCCAAGGTTATTGGAGCACTATTATTTAAGATCGAAATCCCATATTGAAGATCCTCTCTCCTCTCAGTAAGTTGATTTCATCCTGATGATTCTCCCGTTCTTTCTCTTATCCTTTCTAGATATTTTCATGGAAGATCTCCCCTGTTTTCTTGGATATAAACCTATGTATTGAGAAATAGATATTACATTGAAGATCTATATCTATATTTTCATGATCTTGATGTTTTTATCATAATTTTTTATTTAGGTATTTAGATTTGAACCTGGATCGATGATGTTGTGCCGCTCAGATTTTGGGGATTTCTGTTGGGTTAACTTCCATCAATATACTGACATAGGTGGTCTAAATAAAATTCCCATAGTCATGTTTTATGATTTGTGAATGATATTTTATGACTTTCCATATTCACTTGATGATTTATTTCCTAAATTGTAGTAATTAGGAATGTGGAATTGAATTGAGTTTCTATGGTGATTTAATTGATAATTGAATCATGGAACAAACACTGGGGGGGGGGGTGTTCCCAAAATAAATCATTGGTAGATTTGATTTTGGTTGAGATGTTTTAATTGAGATATTGAATTTTTTTGTGATAAGATAATTAATTGGTGGGAGTTAATTATGGAATTATGTTTGACTATGTAAGATAATTAATTATGAGAATTAATTATGTGCCATGATATTGACTAAAGATAATTAATTGTGAGAATTAATTTTGTGTCATGATGTTGATCAAAGATAATTAATTATGAGAATTAATTATAAAAATTTGTGAGTTGATGCTGATAATTAATTGTGAATAATTAATTATGGAAAAAGAATGGTATTGATTGATTAATTAATTGATGAATTAATTAATTGGTTATGTGCTTAGTTAATTGTTAAATTAACTAATATCCTTTGAAATGTTTAACTAATAATTGGATTAGTTAAATAATAATATGGAATATTCATGATAATTAAAGAATGATTAATTGGATGAGATTTTTTTGGTGCTAGACATGATGTACTAGATCGATTAGAAGTTAGTCCTTGTATGTGGAGTTCCTCTCCAATAGTTATCCAATCATGAGATTATTAGGTGCTAGGCATGAAGACCTACACCGAATGAGAAAAGGGGTTCTAGGCACGATGAACTACACTCAACAAGATTGTGGTGATAGGCATGATGACCTACACCAAATGAATGATAATAAAGATAGAAGATTCAACAAGATTTGTGGTAATAGACATAACGACCTACACCAAATTAATAGCAATAACGAATGACGATTCAATGAGATTTTTGGTACTAGGAATGACGACCTATATCAAATGAATTAAAGTAACGAATGATGATTCAACTGAGAATTGGGGTTCTAGGCATGACGAACTACACCAAATGATTATTGATAATGAATGATGATTCAAATGGGGAACATGAATTGAAATTGGCATAATGTGTTGATTAAAGTGTAAATGACAATGTGATAACTATTTAAATTATGCATTTTGTTTATTTCTTCATAAATCTGCATGCACTATCTTTTGTCTGGACTCATTTTCAACACCATTGGGGGTGGCCTACTGACTTATACGCACCCCCAATTCAGAATTCCTGATCGGCACCAGAGAATACTTTTTTATTATAGGACAGGATAAGGGAAAGGCCTTAGGATAGGTTTTTATTTTGGGATTAGAGCATGGGAGAGGGAACGAGAAGTTGTTCAGGACCCGTTTAGGAGTCATCGTGTCTTTACATTTAGTTTCATTATGAACACATGACCCTTGCATTGTCATATAATGATTTACCTCTTATATTAGTATTGTATGTTATAGTTTTGTCTATCTCATGTCATAACATTATTCTGGTTATTTATATGATTCTGCACTTGGTTATTATTTTTTCTTCTATTGGTGTTTTATTCTGATAAAAGAGGTTATAGTCCCCCCAAAACTGACTTACCAGACCCTCGCTGCTAGTCAGCACCCTCTGGCGTATGGGGAGGCACACTTGTGGGAGTGTGGCTAATTAGCTCAGGGCACCATTTAGTGGCTCTCAATTTGGGACATCACACATGAAGAGTCCAACCAATGAACTGAATAAAAAGAAATCTCAACCCGATTAACCAACCACACTATAATGATTTAATTGTATAGAGTATGGTAATTATTCTGACTAGTGCACAAATCCAAGTGTTAAGATGATAATTAACACACGAAATATGCTAATCCACGGGAAAAATGGAAGGTTTATGTAATCACAACTGGTGTAGTGTGTCATGAAAATGAAGTGGTGTAGCATACTCTCATCATCTTCTCTAGAACTATAAATTTACAATTCGATTAGTGTTCTAACCGATCTTTTATATCAAAAAACTTTTCTATGGAAATCAAATCACCTTCCTAATGAATAGATGATGAATTATTGATTAAAAATCCCAGTGACATAATGATTTCTTCCCATGGCTATAACTCTTATTTGATGGAAGTTTATTGGGATTTTCTCCCTTAAATTCTTATTATTACCCCTTTAAGACAATTTTATGTGATTTTCAGAATATACTAACTCTATATAAATACCTTGTTTACTATAGGATAGAAAAGTCATATTTCATATCCCAAGTAAAACCATGATCATTTATTAGTGTAATCTTGACTATGAAATCTCTATAGGAATTAATTCCATTATATGGGTCAAAATACCCATTAATAATGGGTATTTAGCTCAAATAGTTGGGAAGAAACTCAATATTAAGGATATAACTATTCTAAGGGAAATGATAAGTTTCCTAGTCTTGCCTAAGATAGTATGTTTGATATCACATTTGAAATTACATCTTGGGTATTGTCTATATTATGGATTCTCACAACAATTTTCATCATTGAGAGATAATTAAAACAGTGAGGACACAATTTATTTAATTTTGGGAAAATGTAACACCCTATGTTTCAAGACTTGTTTTCTTTCCTTAAACTATATATATATTTAATTCATAAAAATGTTTTTATATTATCGGAAAAGAGTAGAAAATAAGTCATACATGATATGAATCAAACAATTTTTTTTATTTATTCTTAATGGAAAATTACAAAAAAAAAGGTTTTATGAAAATATGTACTACATAACATGGATTATTAGATACTAAGATGTTTAAATTTCTAAAAATTGTATAAAATAAAATTGGAAACTTCATAGAAAATGACATTATTTTTAAAACTAATAAATCTCCTAGATCATCATCACCTTTGAAAATCCCAACTTATAAAACTAAATGTATAATGAGAAAAACATCATGCAAGGTGAAACCATGTTGTAAAATCCAAACTAAAAACTATTCGAATGAGAAGATTGATTTTCTAATTTAGAGTAGTATGAATTTATAATATGTAATTGGTGTAATAGATTAATTATATCGCTGCTATATAGGGGTATATATTCATCGAGTATACTATTAGTAAAATATTATCGATTTGGCATTATCAACATATAATTCATAAAAATTATGTTTATTTTGATGTTAAAAATATATTTTTTCATTATAAATAATTTATTTTAATTAAAATAAATGATTTTAAAATATAATTAAATGATTCTAATTCACTTGGGAAAATATCATTGATTCTACAGAAATAGGTTTAATCAATTATGTATTTTTCTTAAAATTATTAATTTTAAATAATGATATCAAGGAAATAAAATTAATTGAATGATTATTATGATAAATTAATTATATATATTAAATATTTTTAAATCTATATGATATATTTATTTAATTACTGCTGGCTAAACAAAAATGTGTTATTTAAAATCATTATTATTATTGTTTATATGTTTTTATATAAAAGTAAAATTTATCACATTTTGAGTCTGAAATTTAACAAAAATTTATTCTTTATATAAAAAAATGAATAATAACTAATTCATTTAATTTTAATTGCCTTATAATAATGATAAAATCATTTAGTGTTAAAAGTCATATTTTCAATGATTTTATCCCTATGTATTATGTATTTCATTTTATAAATTAAACAGATCACTACTGAAGAATTATTTTAATTAATTTTATTGGATATACATAAAAAATAATTTAATACCCATCAAATTATTATTACTTGGTATTTAATAAGATTAAATTTATATTTATGCTTAAACAAATATGTTTCAAAATAATTGTTTTTATGCATTATACACTTTTATCTTGGGAAACTAAATATATCATGGTTTAAGAATGATTATATAAATATGTTATGTTTTAAATTATAAATAAAAAATTTATCACTCATTTAATTATTATTAATTGATATAAAATAATAATAAGAAGACATAATGTTTGAAAAATTATTTTTCAATAAAAATAGTTTTTTCTATATATTTTATCATTTTATTTAAAAAATAGAATATTTATATATAAAAATTAAATTAATTTAATTAGTTTGAAAATATTTAATCATAATTTTCAAATTATTCAAGAATTAATATTTCATTTTTATGAATAATAATAATTTACGATGGTTAATAGAGGATGATATCAATCCACTATAAAACTAAAAAATAATATATTTGTTTAAAATGATGTATAAAACTATAAAAATTAAAATAAAAGTGTATAACAGAGATAGAATATTTAATCCTTGGTTTTTTTGACTTATGGGGCCACTTAAAAATTAAAAATTACCTTCTTTTACAATTAAATAATGGAAAATTTCCAAAATTCCCCTCAAACTCGCCTTTAAAAGGACCTCTCCACCACCCCTTTCAAACCGCTAAAACAATTTTGTTATATCTTGAAACCTTGAAAAAATTTCCTCCCTTAAATCATGTTTATACTTTGGGTCAATTGTGGTCCCATGAAGTAATAATAAACATTTAATTCCTAAGTAACTCATTTCGAGAAGTAGAGAATTCATCCAAGGAAATACAAAGTTCTTCACCATCTTTCTCTATTTGCTTTTCATCTCCACTATTTATAAATATAATTATATAATTTAGTTTTGTTTTATGAGAATAATTATTCTTATTAGAAAATTATATTACTATTATATAACTCATACTCTTTCTCATTCATTGTTATAGCATGTTCTTGTTTGGGTCAGTTCAACCACCTACATTAATGATGTTATACCGAAATCATCATTTTATTAATTAATAAGTATCATGAAGTTAAAAATGATTATATGTTATCTTAAGGAGTAATTTATACTTTAATATTATTCTATAAGGATGAAATAAAAGTTAATGGTCATTATAATTTAATTCATTATTATCAAAAATTACCTAAATTGTGCTCATCATGGATTCCATTATCAAAAACCATACCCATACCATCCAAAAATGAACATAGGATGTAATAAATATTTGAAACATAATTATTCAAATTAATTAACTAATATATTAATGATTAACATGGTATCAAATAATGGGTATCAATATGGCCATTAAAAAACTTTTACGAAATAATAATAATTATTAATAACATCTGATTATGAAAATAAACAATAACTAACAGATATAAGTGTAATAAATGGTTATAATAAAGATTATAGAGGATAATATATATGAATATTGGTTTTAAAATAATTATTAAAATGGTTATAATTATTATACTAAAAGTTAATTCACATTCCTTGAAGTCAAGAGTAAAGGTAAGGGTTTATTATCTCAATTTCCCTTTATTGGGATACGTTGCATATTAACCACTTATTTTCATTTATATTGTCTATATATGTACCATGGATATATTTTATAATAATTTTCATATAATTAAATATATTTACAATTAAATCCATTGTTTAATATTTCAAGGGGTTCTAATTTAATTTTTACCAAAGCTGTAAGAGTTTATTTCCAATCTCACTTTTAAACCATGATGCTTTATGACTAAGATTCAATTAGAGGAAAATTACATATTTTTCACTCCAAAAATTCATGTATTTAGTTATCATTAGATATCTCTATGTTTTAAATGTTTTACTACCATTTAACCCCCATTTGGTTATTAATTCACCTAAAAAGATACATGTATATGAAACTGACCTTATATTTTATTGTTGGTAAAAAAAATTTCTACTCCAGGTTAATATTTTTTATATTATTATTATATATACTTATATATAGTTATATTATTTCGTAATTATATTTTATTTTTTACATTTAATTTCTTTAAAAATGTTTTATTAGAATATTTTTTAACATTTTCCACATAAGACATTTTTTATTTACTTTGAAATTATTTTCAAAAGTGAGTGAAGAATGTTTTTCTAATTTCTTCGATATTAACAAACATTCCCTATATCTTCTTTAATTTTATTTTCCAATTTTCCTATCCAATTATTCATGTTTTTGAAAATTAATTTCTATTTAGTTTTTTTTATAAATTATCTTCTTTTAAATGGTATCAAAAAATATAAATTGTATTTCTTATTCATTCTCAAAGTATTTTTAATGATCTTATTAAGAGTTTTTCATCTATTCCAACACCCTTTAATGTTTATTATGTATAACTAGGGATATGGTCTAATGATACCATCCACATACTTTCTATGGGTAGATTATAATCATGATTTATGTAACTTTTCATGAAATATAATTCTTTCACATGGGTTGATTATGCTATGATGGAAATTTTTATTATTTCATGTTCACATGGGACTCATATATATATATCATCATTATATGATGGGTGGTTAAATTATATCCACCAATACACTATGTAAAGTGTTTGTTGGTTGGAGTGGAGTACTCAAGAGGGGGGAGGGGTGAATTGAGTACCCAATAAACACCCATCTAACTAGTATTGTAGGTATATATAATTTAATTTTGTTATGTAATCCCTCATTAGTTTGGTAAAATCTCAGATAGAATAATCTTAGGATTATTCCAATATTTTTTGATTAAAAGTTGAAATATCTCATTTAAGAGATAACTATTAAATTATAGTTTCTTTAAATATATTTTAAAAATATTTTAAAAAATAAACTAAATAAAACATTTAAACCAAATGGAGTATAAAAATAAAATGATTTTAGTATCAATTTGACTCCTAAACCTCTCCAATTAACATTAAACTACTGCTAAGCATATTTATTACAAAGAATCTTGATCCACAACCTATATTTTGTTTCACATACAACTGTACACAGACAATCCATGATATAAAATGTTTCTTCAATAGTTGTTATGGGATATGAGTTAAAAAAGATAATTTAAGAGAGTTTCAGAGTACTCTCCAAAATAGTATAAGATATTTTTCTCAATAATTAAAATAATTATAGTAATCATAACTTGAATATAAGAAAAATAGATATTGAGAAGATTTTTTTTTTCAATACATTGAAGATTCATGTTCTGTTGTTTTGTATATAACTATTCTATTCTCAATTAGTTATTTTAGTTAAGAGATTATATATGAATATAGGTATATATTATATGATGTTTTGATGAAGTTTAAGAGAGGCCAATGTAGAGTTGATGTTAAACATAGCATTGGCTCGTGTTTTTTACACTCATAATAATTTATTTTATTTATGTCTATTCCTTCTTTGAATTGAGTCCCCTATAGAAGGAAAAAAACCCCCCAAAAATATTCCTTGGAATATAATCACCATAAATAATCATTCTTGACATGCAGTATGTGATATTTAAATTCCTCTAACCATTATTTAATTATTCACAGAAAAAGTGGTTGGAATATTATATTTAACAAATATAATACCAACTTCTTGATATGGTCACTTTAAGTGTGCCACTTTGGCTTCTATATTATATTTGAAACATTTTAAGAATTCTAATTGAATCCATTATAAATATATATTTTTATCAAATTGAAATTATGTTAGAACTATTATATTGAAAAATTCTGACTACTTTCTACTTTCACTTCACCTAGTCATGAATTTTCTTCACCAATTTTCCCAAAATCGAACTTCCCTTTAATTCGCTTCAATCCAATGTGTGTTCGATTGTAATCTTATGAAATCTTGGTCATTTTTTCAAAATACATGCTATGATATGGTCGCTCTTATTTCATAATGTGGCTAATTTTAAATCAATGTGTGGTCAGTATAATGCCTTTAGAAATATCTAACTATCATGAATTGGTTTCAAATTAGAATTATGATTGAATGTTTTCTCATGGAATTTGGTCATTGTGATAATTTTTCACATATAGATTGTTTATATTTCTTCATATGACTGATTCAAAACTTTTTTGAATTTTAACTTTTCAAACTCGTGATTGATATTCCAACTTTATAATATTTATAGACCTTTTAAAACTTATCAAAAATATCTAGTATGTTTTAAAAAAATATTTACCATTAATAAAACATAGAATTGATTAGAAATAATATTAACATTTTTTTAATTATTAAAATGAGTAATTTCTCAATATAGCTAATGATCTCCCCCTTTTTGATAAACATAAATCATGACAAAAATATCAATACTTAACACACTAAGAAACCAAGTTAATTATTATCTGTATAACATTCAAGGTGCATTACAACTTTCCACACTAAATACATCCCCTTCTATATTATCAAAACTAAATAAACTTCTCAAATTAAGAGACATAAAGAATAATAATGGTATATTTCATTAATAATCAAAAATTAAAAGTGAACTAATTATAAACCATAATCAGAATCTCAATCTTGAATGCATGAAGGGTCAATTAGGTCTTTTTCTTTTCCAAAAAAGGTGGAAGAAGTGTAGTCCTATAAGTTGCAGAAACTTTTAGAATTTTGATAGATGTGGAAACCAGTATTTTTTAGTGCAAGTCATGATGAAGAGAGAGACTGAATGGTCTTATAGGTGGTATAGAGGTATAATGAGTGGTTAGAGTAGAGGCATATATGAAAATTGAAGATGAAGTTGTTATTCTTATTGTGGAGAAGAGGTTTTACTAAAAATTAGTAGAGATATAACATATATATTTGGAGCCTGTGAAACATACATAAAATGATTCAGTAGTCATGTAATGTCTATAAAATTCATAGTACCATGCCCTATAATATGAACAAATTCATCCATCTCTAGAATGAACGTATCTATAAGGGGTTCCTTAGTCAACAATTTCTCTATAATTCTCTTGAAAGAAAATGTTAGAGGATACATCTTAAGTTTCCTATCAAAATATTGAAACTATGTATTTAAATTGACCTTTGGGTAAAAAAATATTTGAGGTAATACTTGATGGATCCATTTATTACAACTTTTTACTTGGTAGCCTTGACTGATTTGATTGTAATCATATCATACAACTTCTCACCAAGTGTAGAAAAATAAATTTTCCCTTGATTCAGAATATCTTTCACACAATTATTCATACTCTATATTTCCCCATGTATGACTCTCCAAATAAGATCCTCATCAATCATTCATAGAGGTATGAGGAACTGATAAAAAGTCAGACGGTATCAATGTACTATTAATCACTAACAGACACCTTCTGTATAGAGTTTCCAACATGTATACAAAATATTCTTGAGGGTCTCCACTCTAATCATTTAAATCCTTTATCTAAATTATAAAACAGCAAATCCCATGATTGGTATGATCTATCTTGAGAAAAATATTTGGATGGATATGAGAAACAAAACTATCAGAAGTGCAGGAAACATCTTCTTATCTATCATACTCATTAGACAAACTGACACTAAGAAACATTTCATTCAACACTTCTTAAAGATCATTCTTAAATTACATATAATCAATAGAAGTGATTATAAAATATGGATAATAAGTTACAACTTTTAGAGGAGAAGCAAGACACAGCTATGAAAATACCCAATTTCCTTGCATCTATTTCCATAGTTTATTAAAACCTTGGTAATCGGTGATCTAAACCCATAGTTTATTTAGAACTGTAGAAATACCTATATATTTATACCACTCCCGATTGAGCCCTCTTACCCTCTTTGTGATAAATACTCACTCCACAGATGATCTCGACCATCAATTCTTTCTTCATCATCAAGGTCCAACCTCCACATATCTACTCCTAACGATCCTCCTCCTTTAACAAAACTCTCACATGGCCTCTCCACCTCCCCACGATCCTCCTCCCTGATGCTAAACTCTGACTTCCCTTTCATAGCTCCCCCACCTCCTTATCTATGGGCTTCAAACACCCCATCCCCAACTCCCCATTTGCTGGCTTCCATCTCCCTATCTCGAATCCTGAATATTGTTTTTCCTCAGCTTCCCCATATCCTTTTCTCCACCCAAGATAAACCACCCCTTATTCCCTGGATACCCATCTACCATCATTCTATCCCTATCCATTTTTGGCCAGTATCAAATTTTTTTACCATGATTTTGGAATTCCTTATTCGAAACCTTAATTTTATTTCTTATTATTACCATGACTATTTCTTTCAGAACTACGAACTTGGATTTTTACGAGTATTAAGATGAAAAAATTGTTAAATATGATCCCATCTACTAATTATACATGTCATATTATTTCTACCATTCATCATTCTCTAGTCCTTGTTCATTTTTTTATCCATGACTTTGATTTCAGGTGACATGAATACTTAGGTTAGTTTTTCTTCAGTTTCGACAGTTTTCGTAATTTATTTCAACCTTATCATTTTTTTAGCTCTGAAATATCCTATTTTCATTTATCCAATATAATTTTTTCAATAGTATGTTCATAACTTCGATTCCAGTCCAAGATTTTTTAAATATAAATACTTCATTAGGCATTGTATACTTTTTTAAATAATGTTCTTTGTATTAATATTTTTAGGTAAACTGTATTGTTTTCTGAAATGTACTTTTTTCATATGACAATTATGTATTATCAGTTTTAGTAATATAGATCTTTTAAATTATAATACCATTTGGTGGGATTTCATTCTTAATAATTTGACTATTCCACAACATAAAATTTGATTAATTGGCCTTTATTGGATTGATTTAGTAGGTGATGTCATTTCTATTTGTCATGATCTATGGATTATTTGTTTATTAGAATGAATGTTATTTTAAGAGTAATATTAATATGAGGTACCTATAATAAATATTGTAAATGTAGTCCATTTTAATGGTTTCCTGCTGCTAACCCCTTGTAAATAGTTTCTTTATATATTGTATTCTCGTAATAGGAATATCTATCTATATATCCTATATGCATTCTGAATATATTGAATATGTAATATCAATTCTAAATATATCCAATAGGGATTCTGATATATGAAATATATAACATTCATTTTTATGCAATATTCATTCTATTTATGTAATATTCATTTTTATGAAATATTCATTCTTCTTATAAACACACACATATATATATCATTTAAATATATAAAACATTGAATGTGCATTCAACTTCAAAATACATGCTTTGTTTCTCAAAATATATGAAATGTGAATTTTATTTGAGTATATTCAATATGATTTTTTTATTCTGAATATAATCTATATAAATTTAGTTTATCCTAAATATATATAGTCTGTTTAATCATGTAGTTACTCCCAAAAAGATAACTCACTTTTACAATAGTATTTCATTGCTCACTTTTGTTTTTTTATAGTATATGATTTATAAATTAACAAAATGTCCATCATTTATATTATTAGTTTCATAGGATTTCTCAAGAAAATAAAATTTAATTGACACACAATTATTATTTATTAATGTAAACTTATCAACTTTCTACTAAACATACATAATCGGTTAGACATGTCATGTAAAATGGTTACATCTTTGGATTTCTAGGTCATGAACGTATTCTTTATTGTAATGGTCATTAATATTACAATATTGCATTTATAATTATATAACATTTATACATATTATTTTATTTTTACTACTTCCATTGAATACTTTTAACACATAAAACATTTATAAAGTTATATTAATTCAAACTATGGAGATTTATATTTCATTTCCAACATTTTTATGATTATGTTAAAATAGTTTCTGAAACATATTTTCAATAGAAAAATTATTCCCCAAATTTTAATATCTATACATGCTTTTAATATGATCCTAATTTTCAATCTCCATATATACTTTTAATATCCATAAATATTTGTCTATTAACTTTCATTAATTTATTTTTTTATTCTCCAATACACACTTTTAATTTAATTGTAGTTTTTAATAAATTCTATGTTTTAGACCATTTTTTTTATTTTTTCATGTGTGACGGTGATTGTTTCTAGAATAGTAATAAAATATATATCATAAAACTTTATAATTATTTAATTCATTTTACGAGGTTAGATTTTCTGATCCTTCCCATGTTATTTTAGAGTGATGTTTTTATATATAGAACATATATATGTTATATATATATATATAAATAATGAATACATATGTTCTGTATATAGAGGAAACATATATATGTTAGTATATAAATAAATGAATATATATATATATATAAACATATATAGAACATATTTATGGTTTGTATATAAATACCACTTGTGTATTCCTTGTTTGAATATATAACATCGGTACATTCTCTATATGAATATAAATTATATATTTTCAATATATATTTTAGGTGTACATATAAATTTTATGAATATATATACGTATATCTTCTATATAAAGTTCAAGTATAAATTTTATTAATATATATATTGTTGTTCTATATGATTTGAACACACACATATCTCTGATTTTATTTTCCATTTTATTTTTTAATATTTTTAACTCTTTATTTTTAAGTTATACTATTAATGTATTTTCATAAATTGTGAAATGTTCTTTTTTAAACCTAATGATTACAAATGATTTCTATGTTTTATATTTACCATAAATTTGATATAATAATTTTCATGTCCTTAATTATATTAATTTCCACCATCATATTTCCTCTTTTGAGGGAAATATATGGTGGAAATGTTTTTAAAGGGAAATAATTGGGATAATCTTGGATAAGGTGATAATGGATCTTAAAATAATTATGAAATAATTATTCCATGATTTTTAATTTTTTCTGATTTCTTTTATTATCCTTCAATTTATACTTTATTTCTTTTATACTCAAAATTTATTCTTTATTTTCACTAAATATTTCATTTAGCACTAAAAGTTATAGATAAGGTCAGTGATGGGTTAAAAATTTAGATTTTAATATGAAATCAAGTATACATATAAAAAGATATATGTAGAGATGAAATCTAATATTACTAGGTCCTTTACAATCTAGGATTTTTCTATCACTCTGTAATATAGTTTATTCATTATTTTGGTTAGAAAATTTGTAATCTTATAGAGGATACGATTAATACAATCTATTTTATTGAACATGGTAACAAGAAAATTGTTTATCACTATAACATGAAGGATCTTCGGAATATTTTGAGATGGCATGTTGTCATTTTTAATGAGATTTTTATGAGGCAATGTATTATTTATGGATTAACCATAATTACATCTTAATAGGTAACCCTTTACATTTTTTTTTATTTTCAATATGATTTAGTTATTGAAACATCTTTTTGTTGTGATATTGTATATGTAGCTTACTTCATTGATAAATAAAACATTTTATATGAATGTTTATCCAATTCTTCATATTTTATTTTTATTTGAATGATTAAAATTAGTAATATATATTTTTCATCAATTAACCAATAAGTGTTTTTATCATGTCATTAATTTTATTTATGATTTCATATCAAGCATCATTGGATGTAGTATTGGAATTGTTTTAATGATGTGAGTTAGAATATGGATGGAAAAGGGGAGTTAAACAAATGTGGAATAATTTGATTATTTTTAAATTTTACCAAAGTGTAATATTGGTATGCTTTAAATGGTTTTCTAAATGATAGGAAAGTTGTTTAAGAGGAATATGGTGTTGATTTTAAGGGTTAAATCATGTCTAATGTATGTTATACCATAATTTTTAAGGATCTTCTGTAAACGAGTTTGTTAAGGTGTGAGTTACATGCTAAGTTTATATGTAATTAAGATGGAAATGAAAACATTTATGGTAACATAGAAATAATAATTTTTTAATGGCTGGGTAATTAAAATTGACAAGAAATATGGGTTATTGAAACATTTTTAGAGGTTCTTTATGTGTATTTGGTTGTAGAAATTATGATCTTCAATATAGTGAATGGATTTTTATTCTCATGTTGATTTCACATTATATGCCGGAGATAAAATGACAACATGAGATTTAATGGGCATGAAATGATGTAAGATGTTGGTTTTTTGTAATGTGTGATATTTTTATCATTAAACATGGTGTGATGTGTTTGAGCTATGGTAATAGTCACATAAAACTAGCTTATGGTGGGTTGAGAAATAGAGTCCATGGTATGGTATAATTTCCCCTGAAGGTAATTGAACCTTTTTTGAATTACACTATTATTTATATAAATTCATAATGCACTTTTAAATTAAATCACATTCCATTTCTATGCATGTATAGTTCACTTACAGTAATGATTTTTTATTTTAATTCAGTTTTAATTAACCCATTATTCAATGTATTTATTTTTTCAATTTGGGACATCAGCACTTTCATTATTCATTTAATATTTTTTTTCATTTTTAATTCAATTTAATTATTTTTCTTAATGTTACATCTAATTTGTTTAAGGACCTTCCATGATGGGAACTAGATTATTTTATTCAAGTTGGAAGGGTGAAATTATATAGATGAATTCAAAGGAAAACAATGATTATTAGTGGATTTTCTTCTTATTGTATATTTTGTTGGTGTTGTTAATTTTTTAGTACATGCTATAGAAAATAATTTTGATCTGAAAATTTTGAAAATTTAATTGATTTAACTATAGAAATAAGAACATTATTTCTTGTCTAAATTATTATCCATGCTCTAATAAGCAATTAACATGTTTATTTTTATTATTATAGAAAAATTAATATTATATTTTTGGGAATAAATTCATTTACATTATAAGATATTTATTGAATGACTGGGGAAATATATCTTTCCTGTTTAAGTCTCTTAAAAATATTTAATTATTGTGGTTTACATACTGTAAATTTCTGTATATGATTTCAAGAGTTGTCTTTTCATACCTCCACTTATTGAAATTCCTTTATCAGTCTTCATTAATTTTTTCTAAAATTTTCTATGATTTTATATTATGATTATATTTTTGATTACATTCATCTTTTTGTTACTTATATCAGTTTATTATATACTATTTTTTTAAAACTATATCCTTATTGGATTAATTTACTACATCTATGTTAATATCCATTTTCTAATGTATGAAGGTGATACTTTTACAGGTATTTTTTATTATTCAATTAATGAAAATAAAATTGAACATTCATTGATATTATATATGTTAATTTTGGATTTTAGCCTAAAATTATCACTCTTTTGTCTTTTTCTAACACACTATGCTTAGTAAAAGACCCGTGGAATTTCTATTTGTGGAATCACATACCAACAACCAATTAAGATGTATTTTTATTAAATATAAAGATAAAATTTATTTTTAAATCTAGTCTCTTATGGTAATTTAATGGGGATTACATGGATGGTTAAAACTATAAAAAAGTGTTTTCAACATTTATTTTCAACTTCCAATATTCATTCCAACCCCTAAAACTAATCGAAAATCCATGTTTATCTATTATAATCGTCACTTATAGTTGTCTTATGGTGAGTTGAGTTATGAATTCCACACATCCTTCCATTATGTCATTCATCTTCATTTCCTATTTTTTGTTACGTATGACCTTCCTTTGAGTGTAGTTTGACTATTTTACATTTGTAGTTGTGTCAGTATGTTATGTAATACCAATAACATGACTAGTGATATAGGTTAATCATGACGTGTTTAATGACTTTGAATACTTAATATTGTGTTGAATCATTTAATTTCATCCATTTTAAGTTAACATTAGATTGTTAAAAATTATTTTATAATCTATGAAAGGTATTTATAATGGTTATGAAAATAATTTAAATATTAAATGATTTTTATGACATCTTGATGATATGAGTGGTGTTGTATGATATAGTAACCTGTAGTAACTGGTGTATATAATCTTGATATTAATATATTTTTATTGAAGAAACCCTAAGGGAGGTTCTTTCTATTTTAATATCTTAGATCAAATAGGTTTAATCTAAAATATTATTTCTGGTAGATTAAGGTGTTGATAATTTTTTTCTGATAGGGCTAAAAGAAAATATGTTTTGATGATAAGAAATTCAATATCATTTTTAATAATTTCATATTATATAATTTAATAATAAACCCAATTTTTTGTTACATTACATACTTATCACGTTATTCTTTCTACATGTTCTATTTATATATAGTTTGCATTGTATTTACCTTTAAATTTATACTTTGTTTCTACTATGATTTTGTTTACTTAGTTCACTACATATCATTGGATAAAATGAAAATTTATATCAATCTCTATGAAGTTCCAAAAATTCAATCTTTCTGTTTTAATTTCAAACCACTTCTATAAAACCTATAACTTTTTGAAACATCCTTTTTCATTTTTTATCTAAACATATCAATATAAGATGAAAAGAAAATTAAATAAATTAAACATAGATTAGGAACCTAAAGTGAATGTTAATAATAATAATTCATGTGCCTTATCATATGTAGTTTTTTTTATCAATTCGAACTCATAACGCCTCAATATGTTATCCTCTTCCTTAATGAAAGTAAAACTCATGTCTAAAATTCATTTTGACACCAAGTGAAACTTATGTTTCATGCTCTAGAAATAATCTTCTTTGAATTTCACATATTCATTTATAATCATATAGAGTACACCCATCTAATTTTCCTCTTTAATAAATATTTTCATCTCATGAAATACTCGAACATTATGATTCAACTCAAATCGAATATCCTTTTCTATAAATTATTGATTCACAAATGGAATATCCTTTTCACTTCTCAAATGTACAAGTGAATCTCTACATGTAGGTGTAATATACTTGAAATGATTCGTAATAATTGTATTTCATATCCATGATACTTCATATAGTATAGATAACTCTCAAACTATAGACTCCATCACACTTCATCAATCACCTCATGTTCATCTTTCTTCATTCAAGTTATTCCATAATGAACCTTAACAATCTTTCCATTATATTAATGTCTTCGCATGTGTGATTTTTATCACAAGACATTTTTTACTTTTCAAACAATCACCTTAATAATATCTATGTGATATCATTCAATTTATGCATCAAATATAGTTATTGTTCAATCCTAGTCATTAGAAAACATAAGAATATGTAATTTATACATTATTCAATCTAGACTTGATGTAATCATTCCATAACTATCATGTTGTTCTCATGGAATGCGGTGAAATGACATCAATATTCCTCATTCTCAACATTAATGATGATTTCATGGGATATTATTCATTATTTTGTTCAATATTCTTCATTTTTATTTTTTGATATCAATACAAAAACAGAACATACCACTTGAGGTAATATATATTTACTATCATGAGTATTTAATTGTGTAAAAGTTTTTATAAACCTCAAGAGGGGATGAATGTTGAGTCCAGTAGAATATGTTCATCTAGTGTTTCTATATCTATCACATATAAATAATTTATAATGGAATCAGGTTATTCATGTAATAAATATATCCTTTAGGGATTTGGATATTCTCAAATTAGTTCTTTATGAAGAATACTATTCAAGAATAATGAATGTGGTAAAAAAAGAAACCAGATCTCGTAATAAATTATTCAACAAGATAAGTCTTGTATATTTAAAAGTATCTAAGATACAAGGATGGTTAAATCTATCACCATAAAGGCGAAAAGATGGAATATATCCAGATATGTTGTTAAATTTTTTGTATTTGGTATTTTATGATAGAATCTACTTTTATTTTTTAGAATTATTATTATCCATGCTGAAATATGTCTATAAATATAGAAAATGAATGGAGATTACGAAACCAATGGCAGTCAAAATCTGTCAAGTAATATTGTTTCATACATCACATTAGAGAAAACTATGATGATTTTTTACATACATTCTTAAATATACCTTTGCATATTGAAATCATTTATAACATCGAATATCAAGTCTTATTTCAAGTGATTTAGTTTCATTTCTTATATATTGTTATGTATGACTTACCATGGAATTTATTTTAAAATATTTAAATTAATTTTTGTCTTAGTATATATTATCTCTAGAATATATTAGTGAAAGTGAATTATTGATGGAATTATAAAATAAATATTATCACAAAAATATTTATAGGTTAATTTCTTGTTATGTAATTCCTATAAGTGACAATAAATTTATTTTAACTAGAACCATTTACATCAGGGGTAGAATTATTATGGGAACTTAACATAGTGCCAATATGATTAGGAGAATCATTATTTTATGCCACTACCTCTACATTGTGAATAAATACCAAATTTATAATAAGATGAATTAAAACATTACATTACACATATTTCTATTATTTACTTTCATGTAAGGACATCATGTTATTATTGGGAGGTGTAGGCCTCTATCAAACATGGTGAGGTTTAACATGTTGAAGGTGATCCTAGCTGATTCTTTAGGAGTAGAGAAGAATAATATTTTCATCGTAATGTGAGTTTGTGCTTCTTTATATATTACATTTCATCAATAAGTAAATTTTTATGTATTTTTCTTTCATAATCATTTCTTTTACTTTCCATTTTTTCTGTCTTCTAATGTGCATTATTATGAGATAATTTTTTTTCTTTTAAGTCTAGTTACAATGTTGTTGGTTGACTAATGAAATTATGTTGTGTTCTACTATAACCCGAATAAGTTGAAATTTCTAATGGAATATGGAGGATATATCCATGGTTATAACTACTATAGTAGCTTCCAATTTCCATAGTTAAACTATGGCCATAGTTTTCAATTCCCATTGTTCAAACTTTGGATATAGACTACTTAATTCCATGATTGTAAATGTGTTTAAATGGTAAAACTTCCATAGATAAACCTTGGTTTTAGATGTCAATTTCAATGGTCTTAATTGTGTCTATAAATTACCAAAATGACATTTTTAATTATGGTCTGATGCTCCAACTTCCATGGTTAAATCGTGGTTCTAGGAAGAAATTCATACAGTTAAAATCTTGGCTATGGACGAACTATTTTCACTATTTAAACCATGCTAGTTGAGAGTACATATTGTAATGAATCTAACCACCATGTTTTAAAAACATAGAAATGAGATATTGGCATGGTTTTTTTTCGAATGACCAGAGTTCTAAACTATTTCCATAGGTGATTTTCATAGTTGTCCAAGTATACTATGGATATTAATTTGAAGCATGAGTAGAGTGAGGTAATTAGGTTGATCTAGAGTCACTAAAATCATACTATAAAGGTATATTTAAATACCATTCATTATCTAAAACACACCATGATGTCACTCAACATATTTAACTAAGGTATCTGGTCCTTCCTCTAATTATTCCATAACCACAAAATAAATTCTAGTTGAATAATTATAAAATTATTCTCCTTGAAAAGGAATATCTAATACTGGTTCAAGCAAGGAAGGTGTAAAAAAGAGTCAAAAAAGACCATTAGAGGGATCAAGTTTGATTTGTTCATCTGGAACTAGTAAAAAATAATTATCACAATAGGCTCGATAACCCATGAATTTAGTGGGATAACACAATATTCTATATTAGGTGGACTTTCATTATCATCATCATCTTTCTTACCACCACTGTTAGGAGAAGATAAATCCATAAGAAAGAAAAATTATCTAGAGATAAACTTTCTCTAAAGGTGTATAATCAATGATGGGGATCCACCTATCTCAAACATTGGAGGAATCAATTCATCATGATCATCACCCTTATCACTCTCATAATGTGTGATAATTCATTTAAAAAACATATACCTAGGATTTATAGCTCCTTGAGAATATACTCTTTCTCTTATATGTTCAACATCAGCAGGGACCTCAGAATCTTTAGAAACATCATGAATTGTCAATCCACCCATGCTATTTTCATAATATTGTCTTAATTATCCATCTATATCAATTGTATAATGATATCCATATTCATTAGAAGAGTAATTTTCTTCAATAATATGATCTAAATCCAATCCTAGATCAATGGTATACTTTGGTATGATAGGAATCTTATCTCGATTGAACCGCCCATACAACCTATCTTTATCATCTACCCAGATCAGATTCCATGGATTCTAACTGATATTCATTCTCTTTTATGTGGTATGGTTTAAAAATATACCACTATAATATTTTGATCTCTCAACTCTCTAAAAAATAATCCTTTTTTCTAGCATGGTAGAAGTGAACATTGTCTATGGAAGAGTATTGAATGCGGAAGAGGTTTTATGTATCTCTTCCATGCACCTCATAAAAATATAGTAAAACTTATCTAGATTCCATAATCTTTTAAGCATAGAAAGAAGAGATATTTGTGTTTGATTATGATAAAATATCACTTTCTAGGGAAAATAGTGTATTTGCTGAATTTTAATAGCAGCCTACATTCTCTACCTAACCCATTAAAACTAATATTATGATGGTTTATTTCATGGCTAATGATTCTAAGGAAATTATAATGACAATATGTGGATGGTTAAGAAGATTAGAACATGGATAATATTCATATTCACCTAGATGTAGTACCCTTAGACATTTAACACAAAAGGTTGAAGAGATATCAAACATGTGATAATCATTAACATTCCAAATCAGATCCTCTTGTTCTCTAGCTTCAAAAACCATATGAATGCAAAACTATTTCACTAAACAAAGATAGAAATGATGATATTCATCCAAAAGACAACTTGTCCAACCTTTATAAGGACAAATCTTCATTTTAAAGAATGGATTGTTCTAAACCATTCAATACCCATTTCTTTTTCTAGTATGACTTCACGGTATAGGATTTGTGGATTCATACGCTTTCTGTATCCACTCATATATGAATTTTATATCTTGGGAGAATTAGTGAATCTTAAATATCTTCCTCAAACAATATCTTCATCTTGACTAATTGCAACTAAGATTCATGGATCAAGAGGCTAGAGTTTTGGTAAAGGATGGTTTAAAATAGGGTTTGATTTGATAAATGTTATGATCTCGATTCTACTTTTCTGATATTAAAATCGTTAAGGACTTTAATTTAATGTAACCTGTGGGAAACATATGGAATAAAATTAAACATAATATAAAAAATCATATGGTGTCTTTAATGAAAAAAATAGTTAAAATAATATTCTTAACAAACTAAGCTTATAATTGTAAATAAATTCAAAATAAAAATAAATTCATTAAATGAATTAAACATAATCAATGATTAGTATATAATTTCTGAAATAATATAATCTCTCACAATTCATAGTCTTTATAAAAATGTCAGTAATATAATGTTGGGTACTAATCAATTCAAGAGTGGTATTTCATTTTTGAAGAATATCTCTCAAAAAGTAATGGCTTATATTAATGGTATTTTTCCAAGAATAAGATATAAGATTCTTGAAAATGATAAAATAACTTATGATTTAAAATTTTATAGAGAAATGTGTGAATTAATATCCATAGAATAGTAATATTTGTTTCATAAATATAATCTAAGCATGAAAAGTAACTGAAACTATGTATTTTTCTTTTGTAGTGGAAAATGATTTTTTTTTTGTTTTTTACTATGCACTGAAACTAGAGACTTTCCTAATAATTGAAATATTTCATTGGTTATTTTTTTATATAACATAAAACCACTGAATTCGGGATCATAATTTCAAGTTATACCAAAATCATATCATCTAGAATAGAAGAATCCCAAATTGGTATAAATTTGAGGCATTTGAAAATTATTTTATCAGTAGTTAAATGTGATTCCTTGGAATTTTCATGAAAACATGTACACATACAAGAAATAAACATAATGACTGAATAACTATCCTTTATATAAATTAATAATCAAATCATACATTAGTAAATGGTTTGGTCAACCAGTTTACCATTTTTGTCAAGATCGAATTTATTTGTGGAACTGATTAGAGTATCACATCCTTCGGAGTTGTCCAAGACAAAATATTTTAGTATATCTTTAATGTACTATATTTGGGTTAAAATAATCCCTTCCTTATTTTGAAATATCTATGAACAAAGAAAGAATTTTAACACACCCATCAAACTTATTTCTAATTAATTTTGTGTTAGTTTTGAAAATTCAGTATATAAAAAATCATTTAACGAACCAAAAATAATATCACCACCATATATTTGTGAAACTAAAACATCTTTTGAAGTTATATTAATAAATGAAGTTGGGTCATCAACCCATTTTTTAAAATCAGTTGAAATGATATAAGTGTTGAGCTATCATAACTTGATCAAGGTGCCTGTTTTAAAACATAGAGTTCTTTTATTAGTTTGAAAACATGATTGGGAAATTTAAGATCTAAAATTATAGGGGTTCTTCAATAAAAACATCCCCAATAATATAGTCATTATGCGAAAAAATATTTACTTCCATTTAATATAATTTTAAATTTATATGATCTATACATGAAAATAACATCCTAATAGATTCATGTCTGGATACAGTAGCAATGGTTTCTTCATAGTTAATCCCTTATTCCTACCTATAACCTTGTGCTACTTGACTAACTTTGTTTCAAATAATATTTCTCGATTTATCAAACTTTATTCTATATACCAACTTAGTATCAATAGTTAAATATTAATTAGGTATCTCAACTAGTTCCCAAAATTTATTCATTTCAATTTGATTACATTATTATTTTCTAGAGATTATCCAATGTTCATTATTGATTTCCTCATTGATGTATTTGGGTTCAATATCTGATAAGAATAATTGATGTTCAACCTAGATTTTAAGTGATTCTTAACTTTTAGTTCCTATATTTTAATAAACAAGCATAACATCTAATGGATTGTATCTATGGTATCTAATTTTCCTAGGTATACTTGAATATTTTAGGTTTATTAGGATCTGGATCACATGAGTTGTATTTGGTGGGTTCTTTTTCATATAAATATGTAGAATTATTTTAGAAATTGTTGTTTTATTAATGTTCACATATAACATATCATCCTCCAGGTTTTCTAAGGAAACTATAGGATCATGTGGATCTATCTTATAAAATTTTATATGAATAAATTCTTCCATAATATCCGTTCTTTTATTAAAGACTCTATAAGCTTTATTGGATGTGGAATATCAAAGAAACGTTACCTCATTACCTTTGGGTGAATTTTTTTATATTATATTTTTATTGAGAATATAACATTCATCTCCAAATACCTTAAAATATATTACCTCAGGTTATATTCCATTCCATAATTCTTATAAAGTCTTCTTTAAATTTAAACTTACTAATACTATATTAATTACATAAATATATGAACTTACATAATAATCCTAAAAATAGAATGTTAGGTTATATTCAATGAGCATAGTCCGAGATATCTATTGAAGAGTTAAGTTTCTTATTTAAACCACCAATTATGTTTAGAGAAATTATGATTATAGCCATTTTGTGATCATAAACCATCAAAGAATAAATATTTATAAATTAAACAAAATTTTGAGTTACTAACGTCAACAAGGATAATAACATTTCCTTTTTCATTATTACCAAATGGGACATAACCACTATCCAATCGAGTCATATTTTGAAAGCCTAATAAGTATTCGGTTATAATCCTAGATAACCCACTATCCAAATAGAAAATCTATGTTTATAATATTTTTAATCATGTTCCCTATAATTAGTTAAATGCATATTGACTTTGGTCCGCATATCATCTTGGTTTCGGATATGTTATCAATTAAAAATCTGGGAACCCAAAAATGTATAATAGTTCTTTACCTAATATATAAACAACCTTAAAATAATTAGAAAAATAATCTCTCTTAGATCCAAGATGTATTGATCCTACACTTGAAGTTATGGGTATTTTATTTATTATAGGTTTACATATAACATTTTAATTTGGATAATATATTTTTTATAAAGTTTATTTTTCTATCTATTTTAAATTCCAAAACCATTTCTTGATTTTGGTATAAAAGGAATACCTGGAATTTTATTACGTGTTTCTATTATTTTAGTGAAACCTTAAATATCTCTATTAAATTTCTCATTCACTAATTTTAATTCATTATTTTCTTTAACAAGATGTTGATTATTTTATTTCTTAACAGAAATATTAGATTTAATATAACCATATAAAGCATGTTTTCCCTTTAAATTTATATAAAAAAATTTAAGTTCATTAAAAGTATCTTCTGGTATATTTCAATATTCAAAAAATTATTTACTGGTTATATTTTCATCATTATTTTCATTTTAGAGATATTAAAAATATGATTAGGATATATAAAGACTACATTTATTCCCTTATATGTGTTTTCCATAAAACACATATTTGAACTTTCGTTATTATCTTCATTTCTTGAATCCAATTTTGTTTAGATGAAATTTTGTTATTTTTCTGATAATGTTCATTTTTTAGGTAATGTGAGAAATATTGCATTTTAATTCAAAAAGGACTTTTAATATAATTTATTTATATGGTTGTGTTATCTTTTTAATTGGTTGTAAATTGTAATTCGATTATATCTTTACCATTTCATCAAATTTTGGTCAGTAAATGTAATCTCACTTTGAAATTGAACATAAACAATTGATAATATTTTGATAGTTAATATTTCTTAAAAACACATTTTTTGTTTTGACAAAAAGAATTAGTTTTAAATTAATTTCGAAAAATTTTGTGTTTTGAATTAGAAAAAATGGATACCATATTTATAATCATGAGGTCCAAACTGTGTAAATATTTAACTTTTACTTTTAGACATTATGAATAGTAACTTCAGTTAATAATTTATTTACCATGGAAGGGTATATCTGGTAAACAAGGGTAAACTAATAGTATTATAATAATATTAAATTACCCTAAAATGTGTCCTAATCTTATTGGCTGACACATTTCCAACCATGGGAAACCTTGGGTTGATTTTGGAACCCCAGAGAGCCACTTGTAAGTGAAAATGACTCTTTATAAAAATTAATTTAAAGTTAAGGAAAATATAACATAAAAATATATCTCTAGGTAATTTTTTATAATATGTTATATAGGTTATATTTTCAGCTATTAATAGTAATTATAAATATAAAAATTATTACTACATCAACTTTTTTTTAAAATTTTTAGACACCATATAAATAATTTTTTTTGACATAACGATGATATAATGATTACCTCATTAATAAATGTTTTAAATAAGTGAGACTATAAATATTAATATAAATTTATTTAGATTAATTTTAATCTATCCAAAAATTTATGGATGATTTTAAAATGTTATATTTGAATTAATGTAGTTTTTTCAAAAGAATCACATTTTTTTGATTTTTTTAAATGTCTTGATATGAATAGTTTATAAATTGACATAAATGAATTTCTAAATCAATAAATATTTTATTAAATGATAAAATAATCTGAAAATATAAGATTCGGCCAAATTACATATATGGTGTTACTAATGTCATTAATGATCCATTTTTGGGTCTTTTGGCATTTTATAGTAAATATATATTAACCATATAGTGTGAATATATAAGAGGAAATTGTAATAGTTAAATAAGTTAATAAAGGGTTAAATAAAAATATATAAGGATTAAAAAATATCCAAAACCTATCCAATTCTTATTGAATGATTTTATTTAGACTTATATGTATCATTTATTTGAATTTAATGAGTTTTGGACTTTTTTAAACTAGAAATCATTTTATAATAAAATAATGCTTTCAAACTTTCCTAAAGAGCCCATCCTCCCTCTTATAAAAGGACGTCACTTATAACCCATTAATCACACCTCTCAAAACCCTTGGCTCATTCAAAATCTTCCTAAAAAATTTCCCAACATCCCTCTCTTCCCCCTATAATCTTAACCTTTGGTAGAATACACTTGAAGAAATCCTTTTGATTCAAACCAATGAGAATTACATGATTTAAAGGTAACATCTTCTCGAAAGATCTTTTCTTTTATTTTCCTTCTATAACCCCCTAAACTCTCTTTATTACATTATTTTATAACTAAAATATTATCTTCAATATACTAGGATATTTTTATAAGTAGGATTATAATTACACATCTACACAACTCCATCTAATAGATACAAACACACTGTTTTTGTGGATGTCGAACTACTGCCTCATGAAACGACGATTGTTCAATTATCTCCTACCACTTCACAAGCTGACCATTATGATGAAAATGTATTTATACGGGATATATATTTAATATATATTGTCTCTATTATTCTGTATTTTTCATTTATATCATACCTTTACGGTTTCCATAATGGGTAAATACGATAATTTCATTTGAGGAAGTGCGGACTACCACCCCCTCAAAGTTATATGACTCATTCATGACATACGTGGAAGGTATAAAGGATGGAGTTACTGAAATTATATATGATATTATATTGGAATTATAATAGAACTATGTATAATTATTTATTTATTTAATTAAATACAAAATAGAAATGAAAGTAGCATTCATGCGTACGTACAACATACCGTCTCCATGAATGGTGCATTTCATCTCTTATATCCAAATGTTATTTACTATTATAAGTAAATATATATAATGGATATATATGATATATATGATATATAAATCATGAATATCATTCTGGAGATAATGGACTTTTGACCACATGGACAACTTGTAATTATAAGATGTTTAATTTTGACTCAAGTACCAAATATCGATAAAATGACAGTCATTAAGTTAAATGATTATGTAATGTTTATAACGTGGTAATATATAATAATAAATGAATAATAAACATGAAAAAGGTTCTTAAAAAATTATAAATTAACTTTAGTTTATTATTCCTGAGATTAAATATTGAACGATTCAAGTCAGACACGAGGTAAGAGACTTCATCTCAATCTCCTTTCATTGAGAGGTATTTTGATTTATACATGACATTATTTTTATTGTGTATAAACTCCTTTGAATTTTAATTTCAATCAAAGGGAATATTATTTCATGTAGCTCTTTACTAAATGAAAAATGGAATGTTTCTTTTTAACATACACAGTGAAGATGACATTTCTAGCGCTGTGAGTATTATTTGATATTTGGCTTCCTTAACAAGCCGTTGTGTTTTTTAGAGGAAAATAAATACCCTATACCCTTTATAAGTAATTTGTTATTGAAAATAGTTTTGAGAATTAATTTATTGTGTCAATATATTGAAGTGATTTATTGTGATTCCAATGCGGAAATTTTATCTTTCCATTATTCTTGTGTTATGTGTTATGATAATGTTATGGTTATTAGGCATCGTTTACGCATACGAGCGGTTTTGCAATAAACCTAGGGTAGGTAATCCTGAGATAGATCTCTAATGAATTTGGTAACATGATAGAGGTAAACGTTAATGTTTCACCTAATTGATTTAGGGAATATACTATGATGGATATTCCAACGTAACTCCCTATGTAGCTGTGAAAGCTACAATGTACGTATGTTATGGAAGCCATAAGTTACCTTTATGATTTCTAATTTCTATGTGTTATTCATAAATATTATGATTTCATGAGGTGTGTTAATGAGAATATGTTTTGTATGTATTTATGGAATAATGATTTCTTTATTTATTTTATAACCTGTACTGAGCATTTTATGCTCATCCCATGTTTTTGAAATGTTTTTCACAGGGTATAAGGTAGGCTAAGAGAAAAGATTAATTCAAGAAGGTTTATATCAAGAAAAGAAATATTTTTTTTCTTTTAAGAGTTTTGATTTTATGAAAAAAATGGATACAGAGTAGAAGTGACTAATTTGTAATATTTGGGATATATTGTAATATTAATGGTCTAATTCTCTAAAACTCTATACCTGAAAAGATGCTCAAGACGAATTTTTTACTTAACTCAAGATTATGTAAGGTTTAAGGTTGAGGCCTTAGAGTTGGAATCAGATGTCGGTTTTGACAACTTTAGGAGTTAGGATATTGTAAAATTAATTAATTTAGGGTAAGATTTAAATGATATAGAATTTTAAGATTACCATATTGCTTTGTCTAAGAGATGTTTGTTTAGAATGGTTTTTCCATAGAGGAAATATAGAATCTATGTCAGGAAGGAATATAGAGGAGAATAACCATACAAATCAGCATCCTGAGATTATTAGAATCAGAATTGAATAGTTTGTTGTAGTGATGGATCATTTGACTCAGGAATTGGAAAGAATGTTGGTGAATGCACCAGTTTTGACATTACCTTAAAGAAATGGTGATTTTGTTACCTAAAGTGATGCTTTGTTGAAAGGAATTGGTTGTGTCTTAATGAAGCATGATCATGTAATTTCTTATGATTCACATTAGATGAAACCTCATGAGTTATATTACCTTACACCTGATTTGGAATTAGTTGTTGTTGTTTTTTTCTTTAACAATTTGGAGGCATCATCTGTATAGAGTAAAATGTGAAATATATACTGACCACAATAGTATGAAGTATATATTCACATAGAAATAATTTATCATGATATAGATGAGATGGCTTGAATTAATCAAGGATTTTGATTTCACATTTCATTACCTTCCAAGAAATTCAAACAAAGTGGTTAATGATTTCAGTCAAAAATGTAATGCTACATTAACCATGTTATGTATGGAACAAAATCCGCTGATTATAGATTTGTTGAACATAGGTATAAAAGGTGATGGTCTAGGAAATTCCATTGTTTTTTCTCAAGTGTAAGTGAAACCATCTCTATCAGACATTATTAAGTAAGCACATAAGGAAGATAGTGAGTTGCAGAAAATGGGAAGAGATGGTTAAGAAGGGTATGTTTCATGATTTTATCATTGATAATGACTGTATATTCAGATTTGGGAAGAGATTATGTGTGCCTTGGGACTAAAAGTTGAAGAATGAGTTGTTTTGTGGAGCTCATAGTTCACCGTTTTCATCTAATCCCGATAGTACTAAGATGTACAATGTTATTTGGGTGTATTACTGTTGGGATGAAATGAAAAGAGATGTTTCTAACTTTACTATGAAGTGTTTGACTTGTCAACAAGTTAATACAGAGTGACAGTTACCAAATGGGATGCTTTAGCCTTTACCGGTGCCATATTGTAAATGGGAAAATATATCCATGGACTTTATTTTGGGATTACCAAATAAATATTGAGGAAATAATACCATCTGTGTTATTGTTGATTGATTTACTAAATATTCTCATTAACTTCCTATTCAAGATAATTTGTCTCTAGATGAAATTTCACGGTTGTTTGTTAAAGGGATAGTAATGTTTCACTGATTCCCTCTCTCCATTGTATCTGATCATGATCCAAGGTTAAATTATAACTTTTGTAAAGTCCATCAGAAGTCGCGGGGTATTGAATTAAATTTTAGTACATCTTTTCATCCTCAATGAGATGAGTAATAAGAAAGATCAATTCAGACATTGGAAGATATACTATGTGTTTTATTAATGGATTAATAGGGAATTTGGGACTAACATATTTCTTTGGATGAGTTTTCCTATAATAACAGTTTTCATTCCAGTATAAAAATGCCTCTATTTGAGGGATTATATAGAAAGCGGTGTAGAACTCTAGCTTTTTGGGATGAAGTGGGTGAATCGAAGTTGATGGGACCAGAATTGGTAGAAGAGATGGCGGAAAAATATCTATTGATTCCAAAGAACATGAGAACAACTCAGAGCAGGAAAAAATTTTATGTGGATACCCGAAAGGTGGATATTTCTTTCGAGGTAGGTGATCATATATTTCTCAAAGTTTCTCTAAGGAAAAGTGTGATGTATTTTGGTAATAATGGAAAGTTGAGTCTGAGGTTCATTGAACCCTATGAAATCCTGGAGAAAGTCGGATCAGTTGCCTATAGAGTGGATTTACCTCAAAGTTTATCCCAGGTACATAATGTTTTTCATATTTCAATGTTGAGAAATTATATGCCGGATTCATCACATGGTTTGAGTCCATATATAGTTTAGTTAGAATAGAATCTTTCTTATAAGGAACAACCGGTGAAAATTCTTCATTAAAGGGAACAAGTGTTGTAGAATAAGGTAATTCATCAGGTAAATGTTTTTTTGGAGAATCCATATGGTTGAAGAGGCAACATGATAATATGAAAATTCTATGAGGGAAAATACCCCCTCTTATTTGATACGTAAATAGAATTTCAATGATGCAATTCCCAAAAGGGGGAAGGATGTAATATCCTAGGTAAACAAAGAATTTGATATTTTCACATTTATTAATATTTATGAATTAAATATTAATTTTACTTTAATGGGGAAGCTATGTTTAATGGAATACCTGACACACAACAATGGGTTTTTCCTAAATCTAATGATGCACACAATGTTGAGTCACACTGAAAAAATATAATAATATAATTTAAAATTGTAGTTAACGCCCAGCCGTTTTATTAGATGAAATGAATAGAACTAACAAAAATATGATTATAAATGTTTGGTAAATGATTTTACATTTATAAAATAAAATTTAGAGTCATAAAATGTTAATGAATCCAATTTTAAGCATAAAGACACTACTATTCTTTAAAAGGTCGATTTAATGACTTTTTATGGTGAACCATTTTTAAATATAAATTTTGTAAATTTTATATATTATATTTGAAAAAATAAAATTCTTATTTATAATCAGGACAATAAAATTTACTTTCGATGAAATTTTGGTATTTTTCTGGTAAAGTTCATTTTGTAATGAATAGTAAAAAATACTGCAATTTAATTCAAAACAACCTTTTAATATAATTTATTTATATGGTTAGGTTATCATTTTAATTGGTTTTAAAGTTTAATTAGATTATATTTTTACCATTTAATCCTATTTTGGTCATTGGAAGTAATTTCACTTTGAAATAGAACATAAACAACTGTCAATCTTTTGATAGTCATTATTTCTTAAAAACACGCTTTTTTATTTTGACAACGAGTATAAAATTTAAATTAATTTATGAAATTTTGTTATTTTGAATTTGGAAAAATTAATTTGATATTCAAAATCAAGAGGTCCAAATTGTGTAAATAGGTAAATTTTATTTTTAGACATTATGAATAGTAACTTCAGTAAATATTTAATTTTCCATGGTTAAAGGGTATATCTAGTAAATAAGGGTAAAACAATAATATTAGAATAATATTAAATTACCCTAACACATGTCCTAATCCTATTGGATGATATATTTATAACCATGGGAATCCTTTGGTCATTTCTGGGACCCCATAGAGCCACTAGTAAGTAAAAATAATACTTTAAAAAAATTAAGTTGTAGTTAAGGAAAATATAACATAAACATATATTTCTTAGTAAACAAATTTTTATAATTGTTTATATAAGTTATATTTTCAAATATGAATATTAATTATAAATCTAAAATGATTTCCTACATCATGGTATTTTATTTATAATTTTTTGACATCATATAAATAAATTCATTTATGACACAATGATGATGTAATGATTACCTCATTAATGAATGTTGTAAATAAATGATATTATAAATATTAAAATAAATTTATTTTGAATTTTTTTGTCATCAATGAATTTTATGGATGATTATAACTTTTTATATTTGAATTAATGTAGTTTTTTCTAATTAATGAGGTTGTTAATGATTTTTTCAAAAGTATTGATATGAATAGTTTATAAATTGACATAAATGAGTGTTTAAACAAATAAATAATTTATTAAATGATAAAATAGTACTAAAACTCTATGCTTCGGATGAAGGAAATATATGATGTTACTAATGTCATTAATGTGCCATTTTTTTTGGGTCACTTGTAATTTTATAAAAAATATATTAACCATTTATTATGAATATATAAGAGGACATGGTAAAAGTTAAATATGTTACCAAAGGGTTAAACAAAAAAATGATAAGGATTAAAAAATATCCAAAACCTATCCAATTCATATTAGATAATTTTATTTAGACTTATATGCACCTTATCTTAAAATTGAATGAGTTTTGGACCTTTTCAAACTGAAAATAATTTTATAATAAAATAATACTTTCAAGCATTCCTAAAGAGCCCCTCCTCCCTCTTATAAAAGGACACCACTTATAACCCATTAATCACACATCTCAAGCCCCTTGGCTTGTTCCAAATATACCCAAATAGTCTCCCAATATCCCTATCATCCTCTTATAATCCTTCCATTAGGTATAAGTAACTTCAAGAAATCCATTTGTATCAAACCAAAGGGAGTTACCCAATTTAAAGGCAACGTCTTCTCTTAAGTTCTTTTCTTTTATTTTCCTTCTCCAACCACCTAAACTCTCTTTATTACATTATTTATTAATAAAAACTGTGTCTTAAATATACATGGAATTTTTTATAATTAGGATTCTAACTTCACATCCACACCCCCTCCATCTAATGGATATGAACATACTATTAATGTGGACGACGAACTACTACCTCACGAAACAATGAATATTCAATTATGTCCTGCTACTTATCAAGCTGGCCATTATGATGGAACTATATTTATATGTTATATATATTATATTTATATTTTCTCTATTATTATTTATTTTTCATTTATATCATACCTTTATGGGTTCTATAATGGGAAACTATGGTAAATTCATTAGAGGAAGTGCGGACTACCGCCCCCTTCAAATGATATGACTCGTTCATGCCATACTTGGAATGTATAAAAGATGGAGTTACTGAAATTATATATGATATTATAATAGAATTATAATATACCTATTTATCATTATGTTTTCATTCCATTAAATATGATATATAAATGAAAGTAGCGTTCATGCGTACGTATGACTTACCGTCTCCATGAACGGTATATTTCATTTCTTATCTCCAAATGTTATGTACAGTTATAAATACATATAGATACTCGATATATATGATATATTTTATATATAAATCATGAATATCATTCTGTATGTAATTTATTTTTGACAACATAGATAAATTGTAATTATAAGAAGTTCATTTTTGACACAAGTACCAAATATTAGAAAAAACAACCATTATTAACTTAAATTATTATGTAATGTTTATAACATAATAATGAGTAATATAAAATGATTAATAAACTTGAAAAAGATTCTTAAAAATGATAAATTAACATTAATTTATTATTCAATGTATTTAAGAATGAACAAGTTAGTTCACACACGAGGTAAGTGACTTCATCTCAATCTCCTTTAATTGAGGCATATTTTGATTTATACACAACTTTATCTTATATGGTGTTTAAACTCATTTGACATTTCATTTCATTAAAAGAAAATCTTTTCTCAATGTATCATTTTACTAAATGACAAAGGTAATGTTTCTTAAATGTATGTTATGACAATGAACTTTCTTCCGCCGTGAGTATTATTTCATATTTGGGTTCTATAAAAAGTCATAGTGTTTTTAAAAGGAACAGTAATACCATATAAACTTTTTACATATTTTGGTATTGAAAATTATATTGATAAGGGATTGATTATTCCAATATTTTTAAATTATTTATTTTGATTGCAATATGGAAATTTTATATTTCTTTTATGCTTGTATTATTTGTTATGATTATGATATGGTTCTTGGGCATCAATTATGCATACGAGTGGTTTCGTGATAAATATAGGTAAAGTGAGCCCGAGATAGCTCTCCAATGCATTAGGTAATTTGATGGAGTTAAGAATTAATGTTCCTCCTAAGAGTTTTAGGGAATATACTATGATGGGTTTTCAACGTAACTCCCTATGTAGTTGTAAAAGCTACAATGTAAGTATGTTATGGATGAAAAATGTTACCTCTATGATTTATGATTTCTATATGTTATTCAAAAATATTTTTATTTCATGAGGTGTGTTAAAGAGCTTATGTTTTGTAGGTATTGATGAACTTATGATTTCTTTCTTTATTTTATAACCCTTATTGAGATTTTTATGCTAATCCCATGTTTTTGAAATGTTTTTCACATGATATATGGTAGGGTGAAGTCATGGAAGAATTCAAGAAGATTTATATCAAGAAAAGAATTTTTTTTTCTTTTAGGAGTTTTTATTTTATTAAAAAATTTGATACTTAGTAGAAGTTTCTAATTTGTAATATTTGAGATGTAATGTTATAGTTATGGCCTAATTCTCTAAAACTCTAAACCTAGAATGATTCTCAATGTGAATTCTTAACATAACTCAAGATTATGTAATGCTTAAGGTTGAGGCCTTATATTATATCATCACACTTCACATTAAATCCGGGAATAATATTCTTATATATTATTTAGGTCCATATCCTTATCAACTTGTGAGAAAAGGATAACATCACATTTATTTCTCTAAAAAAGATCCTTTAGCTAGACAACACTATCTATAAGTGGGAAACCCATTTATAGAATATAATTGTGTATAAGAAAGGTGAGAAATGTTTTATATAAATTTTGCATCATGTGATATCAAAATCTGACAACACACTTACTCTTATTTAGTGGATACTCAAACAACCAAATCATAGAATATATTATAACATCCTAACATCTCAACAAATACATTTAAAATTTTTAATGTAAAAATATAGACCTATCCCTTTTAAAATAAAAATCAATTCCCCTTGATTATAATTATCAATTTGTTCATAGTTGGGAAATGGGAGTGATTTTCATACCTAATCTTTTAATTTTACAAATATTTCCTAAATTTCACATTCACTATACAGTTAAGATTTAATATCTTTAACATATTAATTCTCTACTCATGGGATGAATCCATATCCTGAAATTCCCTGAACTTCAATGAAAAACCACACACACACATATATATATATATATATATATATATATATATAAACAATGGAATAAGGGGGGATCTTTTTGTTCACTAGGAGTAACATTTTGGATAAGAGCTTATTCTCAATATGGGTAGTAATTTTCCTCAAATATTATTATGAGATTATTTTTTTGGACCCTTTTTTTTAAATTTTTATTCTCATATATTTTATTATACTCTATATTCCCTTGAAATTATTCTTTGTATAATCCTTTTTCACCTAATTCTTTTTTATCTTCAAGTTTTAAGTTGAAGAAAACTTCTCATCCACATTCACCTCAACTTCTGAAGCCACTTTGTCCCCTAACATCATAATGTTTTTCAAATTCATCCATTTTTATTTTCCATGATAGTTGATATTAGAAAATTATAAAACATTCATTCATTGTATGTTCATCCTTTAACGTGTCTCATATTTCTTCTCATATGTACTTGAATTCATCTCCGTTTTTACTACTTTTTTCTTCCTTTTCATATAATAAGGAAATTATCTAGTAAATTTAATCATGTATAACTATTTTTTATAGGCATATTAGATGGGTTTTTGGTCCTTACATTTCTTATAATAAAATATTTCTCATTTTCACTAATAATACCATTTATTAAATCCTATTTCATAGTAATTCAATGATTTACTAGTAAGAGTAGGCTTTGTTCCCATACATTTCACAATAAGTGAAAAAACCTCTGAATATAGATCTATCCCCTTGATATGTATACTATCTTGAAACATTTTTATTGTAATTATTCAAAATGGGATTTATTTTTCCAAGGGGTAGTGAGTTTCTTAATATATTTATATTTCACTTTTTATAAAATAAGATCTCCCTTGAATATTCTCAGTATAATCATGTATAGATTTATTTTTACACCTTATTTACATATCTTTTCTTTTGTCTTCTAATTTTGATCAAAAAATCAACTCCTAATATTAATTTTTTTACATGATTGGTACATACCCATACTCATCATAATAGTGACCACTTCTGTCTCAATATTTACTTAGATCTTTAAAGCATTCAAAAATTTTCTTTATTGAATAACTCATTGATTTTATTTTTTATTCTTAGTACTGGTATTTTCTTTTATTAAGATTTTATAGACCTAAATGTAGGACTTATGTTACTTTTATGAATTTTAATGTTATTCCAACATTCTAATTCCTTGTATCCGAACTAACAATGACACCAATAATACCATATGCACATACTAATATTTTTTCTAATCTAGTATATCTGGACTTCATAGACTGTGAAACATGCTATATTTGAGTGGAACTGCCACCCTTTTTGACACTTGTGGTATAAAGACTCTTCATACATATTCTATCATCCTACCTTGATGTTTATATTTTATCATTATTTGTCACAATCCATAATTTTCTAGAATTTTATTTAAAAAAATACCTGTAATTGTTACCAAATTAATACAAAAGATCGTTTCTAGGTTATGGGATACCTCCTTCTTGGAGGATATTTCTATTTTTTTAGAGTATGCTCTCATGCTCTTCTTAGAGTCAGGAATCCAAATGATTTTTTTTTTGAATTATATTTTTTTCCAAAAATTGTAGAAGATCTGTCTTGTTCTCATTATTGATTTTATAGCCTCACATCAAACTTATAATAATTCATATTGAGGGAGTACTTCTCGTTATCAACTATTCTCATCGTGTCTTCCCAATCATTATTTATATTCGTTGTTTTTTATTCATGTAATTTTCATGATTATTATAAATAATTTCCAAGCTTCTTTAACCATTATTCTTTAACCTCTAATTTCATAGATTTGACATGCATAAAAACCTGGAGCAATTTTTCATGTTCATGGAAGTATTATACAATAACAATCTCAAATAACACTTTCACACAAAAATCAATTAATATTATTAAATAGTTTCAAAAGATATTTAATTGAAAAGAGAGATTATTTTATCCTTTTCACTGATATGTTTTTTAAAGTGTTTCATATTCCAACTTTTTAAATAATTTTTATTCTATTGAATTATCCACATCTCCAAACTAAAAAATTTTATAATGATAACTCTTAATACTTGCATCATTATAAATCATGACTTCATTGGAAATTTTTTTCAGATTTTCTTTGAGTTTAGAATGAAGTTCACTAAGTGATACATCATCATTACAATTTGAACATTATTCAATAGAAGAATAATAGTTAAATAGATTATTTCAACATATACCACTTTTATTACCTTCAGTTAGTTATATCTATACCTTTACTATAATATTATTATTCATCTTCCTTGCCTATATTTGTTTTTTCTTTTCAGTCTTGGTATAAATATATATATTTTTACCCTTATGAGTAACTTCATTGTTCTTTATCTGAGGTATCTCAAACATTTCATGATATTTTCACTTCAAAATAGCTATCTATGATATTTTTTGGGAAAATTTTCTCTGATATGACTTTTTGTACCCTTGAAGGAATTGAATATTAAGAGGGGTGGATTAGTGGTTTACTTTTAAATATTATTTACTTTTCATTAAACCACCTAAACTTGTTATTGTTTTGGTATAGTCAATTAAATATCATAGTATCACCATGTATATAGAAATAAAAAGAGAGATCACAACACATTATATTTACTAGGTTTGGTATAAATACCCACTCATTTCTACATTGGTTAGACACCATAAAATGAATTATCCAATGAACTGTTATCATCAATTACAGTGGATTAAGAAGAAAATAGTTACACACTCCATTAATAGATCCAAAAATTGATCTTAGTTCTACACCCCAACAATCCAGATCTTCTACCTTGGTTGGGTAGATAACCCAACCGTCTTCTCTTCTCCTTAATTGTTTAGACACCTCAACCTTGAACCTCTACAACAACTAGTTTGATTCCCCGATAAAAATTTATTTATAATTATTTATTTTATCATATATTAGGAAGTCATCTTTCTTCAAAGTTATCTCACTACATAAGAATGTCTGATATGCTCCAATCAATTACAACGTCAATCCTGTACTCAAGGTCTTCTTTATAAAATGAAGATATGAATTTCTCAATAACTTCACGATCTTCAACAGCTCTTAAAAATAAGTACATTGGTCCTCAAACTAAATCAAACTAGATATTTAACAATCCAGTTCTTATTAACTTATAGAATTCTCATACCTAAAATTATTCACCTATAATTATATTCTGGCTTTAGTATATTCTTAGCTGTAAAATGATCGAGCAAGAATATTCTCCTTATACTGATGAATTTCCCAAAATCAATCAAATGCATGCAATTGATGCAAAATATTTATTCAATGTTAAAAAACAATATTCTCATATAGTATGTGAAGTTATTCCCACATACGTTATATGGATAGAGGATAACATAAATAATAGACAATACTCATCACTCTATTAGAAAAATTAATCCAAATTTTATTTTTTATATCATTTAATCTGCATAACACTTCACTTTTTATTAATCTTTATTTAAATAACACTTTAATTTCTTAAAATTTTAACCATTACATAAAAACATCCATTATTTTGATCCTTTATAAAAGGAAAAACATTTATTGTGGTACACTAATGGGGAAAAATAAGAGCTTTAAATCTAAATAATCACTTCTCAAAAAAAATCAATCAGTAAGATGAGATTTATCCTTTTATTTATAGGAAACTCATCATGTGGTTAGCAGATTATAATCCTATAAAATATGGCAATCCATTAAATTGTATGAAACACCAAAACATATGTCACATCACTTTGGAAATAGCATGGCATTCACATAGTGTGATTCACATTGTAATTTTACTCACTAATTTTTAAATAATTGATGCATGAAACACAAAATAATATTCACATATTGAATTCATGAATCACAATGTATGTTACCATCAACATGGAATTTCCCCCCTCAAAATAATATATAATTCACATGGTAGCCTCATAAGGTGTAATTATGTACTTATAAATGTTTCTCCATTGAATCAAGATATTGAAACTCTTTTCATGGGATATTTTTATAGAACGTTTTCACATATTGAAATTCTCACTCTTAGAGTGAATCATCCCCATGAATTACATTCTCCACATAACACCAGTTTTTAAAAATTAATCTTTGAAAATGTTATTATAGTTTACAAGAATCTGTACTTAGTATATTTAAAATATTTCTCTGAGATTCTATTGATCTTTTATAATTTATAATTTCATACATGGGATCAAAATACAAAAGATTGACATATACAAAATAATTTGGACACCATATGTTGAATATGATCGATGACTCGACCAGATAGCTAAAATTCGTTTTTTGAGATGGTTGACATTCTATGAGTATGACTTTCAATAGGTGAACAATAACCAAAAAATCATTGCATCCCATGTATATCCCATGCATGATCACCCTATTATTAATAATTTAATCTGTTCCTCTAGCTAGTATACTATGAGTAATGGGGTCTTCTCATGGTTCTACTAGTACATATCATCCTAACACCCCACCATCGTAGTGGTTCCTAGCTTGGTGGTGCCACCCACTCTTGTTCTCACACTAAATGTTAAAAGTATTTAATATAGGTAAATTGAACATTATCAGATTCATTTATATAATATAAGGGATAACAATAATAATGAGCATCAAAGACGTCCTAGTAAAAGGGAACAAAGAAAGTCATAAGCTATGAAAACCAATAAATTGGATCAAAATATTTGAGGTACAGTTATCCCCCACTCCATTGTTTTGGATTTCTTATTGGATTTTTATTATAGACATTCTAGTATATATAATAAGTTTTTTAAGAGAATCAGTTAACTACACCAATTATTTAGTATTGAATTATTAGGGAAAACTTATAGTTGTTTGATTATTATATCCAAATTTTATGTTTGTGGGAATGGGAATCACAAAAATCATATTATTATTTTTTATACAGATTTAATGTGATTTTTGAAATTTATTGGTTCTCTATAATCTGAGGTAAAATTAAATTTAAAATAAAGAAATCACATATCATAAAAAAATTTGATAGTCTATCATTTTAATGATGATTATAAACTCAATATAGAATAAAATACAATAATATGGGTCTAAACATCAAATAATAAAGGAAACATGGCTCAAATTGTTATATAAAACTAAATAGTTTAGATATATATATTATTAAGTAATAAATGAGTTTAATATTCTTAAATAAGTTAGTGTGGATGATATCTTATTAGAAATTATATCTTGATTCTTCTCTACCATTTATATACCATTTTATATTTTTATTATTATGTAATATTTGAAATTATGATGACACAATTTATTTAGGTTGGGGGGGATTTAATACCTTAAGAATTGAATATTAAATTTTCCATTTTAAACACTATGATGAGTTTCTCATTTCACACAAAACACTGAACTAAAATGAAATTGTGACACATTTTATTAAGATAAAATTATAATTATTAGATGTGACTGTTATAATATTGATATTAAATTAATGGTGAGAAATAATAATGACCAAATTTTTAAATTTATTTAAAAGTAAAATTAAAGGTTATATTTAATATCAATCCATTAACAAAATTCAATAATTGTAGCTAAATAACTAATAAGATTGTTTTATACCTAAAATGTATTTTCCAAAAAATTAATCCTTTTGAAACTAAGCTTTTTTATTTTAAAAAACTAAATATATTATAATTAATTGATGATAAATTATATTTTTTATATTAATAATAGATAAACATGAATTTATTTAGTAATTTATAGGAAATATGAAAGAGAACATTTAATATTTTAAAATGTTATATTCCTATAAAAACATTTTTTTCATTATATTTTATGTTTCCATTTAAAATTTAAGTTTCCAAATTTTATAATTTTAATTTGAAAAATTTAATTCATTTTTATATTTACAATTTCTATAGGATATTAAAATAATTTTTTGGGTTTTTTCCAGCATGATTGAATTTTAGTTGAATAGTGAAAAAATATAATTTTTATAAATACAATGACTTTTATGAAATTTTTAGGACATAATCATCACATAAAAATTTATGAAGTGATTTTTATAAAAAAAATATATTTTTAACAATTATTAGTATACATTTAAAATATTAATTTTAATTTAAAAACCGTTGATTAATATTTTGGAACCCAATTAATATTTTTCTATAAAATAGTATGTATATGTTATACATTTATTATTTTAAAATGAATTTTTATCACTTTTAGAAAATTAATATTATTAAATGGTATTAATATATGTTTTTAGAATACCCAAATTTATTAATAATATTAAATTTATTTTTATTTATAAAAATCAGTCACCAAGTGTAAAATACGTCTTTTGTGGTAAAAGTAAGTTTTGGTAAATGTTAAAAATAAGAAGAAAAGGTCTATAATTTATCAAATATTATCTCCAAGTGTGTAGTTAATGGTTTCATTATCCAAAATTCTTACCCTTTCCATTATTTTCATCTTTCTTATCCACATTCCTTGAATATTGAACCTCATTTTAACAAAATGGCACGCCCCTCACTTATAAAAGGAGACCTTCACCACTCTAATTTCCCTATATTTTAAGTCACTTGGTTTGCTAAAACAATACCAAAATCTCTACCCATAACTCATATAAATTAATTATAGGTTATTTTATCCTCAAAATACCACCCCTAAAAATCTTAATCCAACTTTCAATGGATTTATTAAATGAAGTAAGGTAAAAAATTATCAAATCACACTTTTAAATTTATATTTATTTTAGGCATCTTATCGTACATTAAAAATAATTTAAATCATCCAAAAATAATAACATGAGTATAACGAGTATACTATTTTCACAATATTGATGCAATAATCATTATAAACCATCCTCCGATCTCCTTAGAAATGTTAAAAAGTCATATATGGGTTTGTGGGGATTACCACCTCCATAAATGACATGCTTAATTTTATACCACAACCTTTTATAAATAGTTATAAGGATAAAATTAGTTAATAAATATTATATTTATTACATTATTAATATTATTAAAATATAAATCAATTTTTACTTTCTTTTTATTCTATGTAAAATGAAATTCTTGCCCATGTGTATGTGTGGACAACCGTGCCCATGGGGGGTGATCCATTTTTTATCCTCAAATTACATGGATGATTAAAAAATATATTTTATGAAAATATTATATGAAGGGTTAATATTTTTCATTAATATGTTTCTTAAATTATAACACAAAAATTAATGATCATTATAAAGTAATCTGTTGATATCTGTAAATTACATAATACAAGACCGTCAACAATTTCAGTTTCTGGAATCGTGATTAAAATTATCATGGAATAAAATTAAAAACATATAAATCATTATAAATAATACAATATAGTTACATGTATAATATCATAATTATGAACTTTTGTTCAAGGAATAGGGTTCGACATCACCATTTTAAAACCTTTTCAAAACAATCAAAAGTATTATCAATTGTTGATGAAAATAAATGATGGGAAATTAATAAAGGTAAAATTAATGATTATACCTGAAAATATTACGAGAAAATTGAAATTAGTAAGGTTATTAAATAATTTATTAATATTTTTTATATTTATTATAGAAGATATTAAATATATTTCTATAAATTTGAGAGATAAATGTAAGGGTTTCATCTCTATTTATATTCCTTGGCACATGTTTTGTTTTGTGAACCTTTTTTTGTTTATATGTTGTATGTATTCAATATTGGGAATATTTTATCAAGATTAAGTATTATTCATGGTAATTTAAGTCCTATTTTATTTTTTTTACTATAAATCGTTTTGATTAAAAATATACCAAAGCTGTATGTTTTTTTCTTCTCAATTTCCCTTTTTTAATTCATGTTTCAAATTTTAGGCCTATTTTAATTTATAAGATATGTATAATAACTATTTTATATATCATATCATTATTATTTTCATATTCAATTCTATGTTATATCTTTCTAGTGAATTTTATTAAATACTTTCCAATGCTGTAAGCATTTTTTAAAATCAATTTTCTTTCATGAAGTTATGATGGTTCTTTTTGAACTTTATTCATATAAGTAGGGTACAATATAAATTATTATTAAATGAAATGGTAATTAATCTCATGTATTTTTTTATTTAAATTTCCATATCATAAATTCCTTTTCAAATGATCTTTACATCAATTATTATTCACTAATGTGATTCATTGTTAATGAAAATGGAATATTTCTATGAATAATTCCCATCATCTTTAATCGTTTTTTCTTCTATATGAATATAATTTATTTCCATAAAAGGTATAATTTTTTATTTTTAAACCTAAATATGGATTATCTATTATAATATTTTAATTTCTCTTTACCAAAATTCCAAATAATGTTTTATTATCCTTTTTATGATGTAAGACTTCAATAAATTTGATTTCAAAATGTTAAAAAGGAATCCCCTTTGAAGTTTATATTGTTATCTTCTACTCATAATATCCTAATTAAAATTTTTATTCATTTATATATAATTCATATTCACCACTTATTTTCCTTAGTGGTGAATATAATTCATATGAACATCTTATTAATATAATGAAGCGATTCACTAATCTAGATGAAGTTTACCCTTTAATGGGGGGTTTTACTCAAATGTTTAGAAATTTTTAAGTGTTTATTCCAATATAATTTTCAAATTTATATATTTATTAATGAATTCCGTGCTTGGAAAAAGTTGTGTGAACTGTATCTATAAAATACTGCTCATATATATTATAACCCTCAAGTTATTATGGTTGTTTTACATGTCATCTCTCAATTTCATTTACCTTGGTAAAACATTTAACCAATGTGATTCTTGTAAATGATACCAATACAAACTCTTATTTTTAGTATAAAATATTCCTCCTATTTGTCTATATTATTTTTATAGATTTCATTATCCATAATTCAATAATTAATTAATTCTATTTTAATATATTTTTAATTTCATTATTTTTTTTGAAAATAATGTGTTAATTTTTCCCACACATGTCATTTTGATAAAATATTACCCTTTTAACATTTTTTTATGTGAACATGTTTTTTTTTCTGTTATGGTAATTATTTTATATTAATATTAATTCTCATGTCTATTAATGTTTTCAAATTATTTTTACTATTAACAATTTACAAAATTAAACGAAATATTGTTATAGTTTTCAAAAGTAAAAGTTCGATTTTAAAGAGGAATTATTAATTTTTTAAGGGATTTTAAAGACCTGAATTTTTCAAAAATAAGTATTTAGGGTTTTTTCTAATCTCAAATAATGTTTCTGAAATTATATTCCTTTTATAATTATTCATTTATAAAAAATATTACGTTTTAAATGGTGATTGTTAAATTTTTTTATAAATATCAAAGTATTTCATTTTAAAGAGATCAATTTGAAAGAGTTCCTAAGAATTTGAAAGCGGGATATCTATTCTTTTTTTTCATAGTGATTTATTAGATATTTTTAAAATTATTTTTTTCATATATGTCAACATCCTTTTATGTTTATTATATTATACTTGGTTATGTTATTATGATTCCATACACCTTCTTTCTTTAGATGGATTATGATAATGATATTTTAAGAAAGTTTTTATGAATCCTATTTCATTCCCAAATTGGATATGGTTTAATAATACTGTCCAATTTCTATATCTAGATGGATTATGATCATGTTATTCTATTAATTGATTAGGGTATGTATTGACCTACTCTGTTTTTTTATTTCAATATATTTGGTTATTGTTTAATAAGTTTAGTTTATTATGAATTATGTTTTCATTAATATATTTCATATGGTGAAGTTATTGGACTTGATGAATTGATGAGTGAGGATCAAAATTCTATAGACCTTAGAAGTATCAGTTGGTATCATGAGACAAAAGGTTTAGGTATTTTGTGTGTGCCTACCCAACTAAATCATTATATATTTGTTGCAACCTTGATTGAAAGAATGATATCTTGGTTATTGTCTTGATAGAAATAATTATATATTGTTTATAGTTCTGATAGAAAGAATGATCTATTAGATACAACCTTTAAGAAAATATATATATATTTGATATTGCCTTTTTGGATAAAATGATATCCTAGTTATGACCTTGATGGAAAGTATGATTTCATGGGATAATGCGTCAATGATAAGTTAGTGTTGTCCAGTATTATGCATTTTATCCCCAAGAATTTAGTTATTTTTATCCATTTGATTATTTACATTTCAATATTACATGTGGATATATTTAATTATCAATTATTGATTATATGATATGTATAATGATTATTCACTCTTCCATAAAGTGTATTCCATTTGTATCCATAATACATTCTATTTTACACTTCCCTATATTGAGCTTTTGATCACACAATTTTAGTTTGTTTTCTTCAATATGGTACACATAAGGAATCATTGAGTGAATTAAATGATTTAGTAAAGGGAATAGAAAGGGTTTCATGATGTTTATTATGTTATGTTTCAATTTTTCAAATTTAATATGAAAAATATGCATGTATCGAGTATCTAAAGACTAATGAACTATGCAATATTTTGTGATGTGATCCCTTATATATTGTTCCAATATAAATTAGTGACCACCAGATCAAGGTTACTGGAGTCATGGGTGCCTCAGTTAGTACATGACATGGATTGTTATCTTGAGTCCACTATATCATGGGATATATGTAGTTAGCCTAATTCCAAAAGGTAATGGGATATGGGAGGTTTCCAAAAGTCCACTATATTATGGGGAACTTGTGGTTATCCCTAGTTCACTATATTTTTTGGGAATTTTGTTCACCTAGTCTATTATGTTATGAATGTTTTTATTGTTAACCTTGAAATATGTTATGATATCTATTATTGTGTCTGTACCACATGCTTATGTTATGATCCATGGATCATGATAATTATCTCATGTCCTCAAATTTTTACAACAAGGTTTATGTATGATCATATATGGTTATATGTTTTTATATCTTACTTTATAGACAAATCATATGATTTTATGTTCTTTTTAATAAAATATTTCTCCCATATTTATGTTTTCTCGCATGCTTATGACCAAAACCTTTATGACTCGTTGATAATTTTTTCCCTTTCTGAGATTTTGAGATAACCCCTTTCTTATGTTTCTATTCCCCAGGTTATAAATAATTGTATTAAGTATGATTTGTCTTTAAGGATAGAATGTGAGAAAGAATTTATTGATGAAGTTGAAGAAATAATGTGAAATAAGACATTTAAGAAGATATTTCCTAATGATACAGAACCTATGGGTCTTGGTATTTTTTGAATTAATGAGATGTAATTTTTAAATTATGGAAATGATATAAAATATATGTGTGTTATTTTTGGTCCATATCACTTTGTATAAAACCATTTTTGTAAATTTTATATTTTTAGCACCATATATGGGATTTTGATACTTGGGTGTCTCATCTAAAGGATTGGGATCATACATAATCAACTGGAATACATTGAATGTTTTGAGCATAGAGTTAAACACATGCAGTAGAGAATGTTTATATGTCACTTATCCCGCATGGTCGAACATCTAAAATGGTTCAACATATCTTATATACAATTTTCACATATATTGGTGACCTAAACATGGTGATATCTAAATAAATATATAATAACCCACTTTAAATTTAAATGGTCACCACTCCAGATTAGTGTATGATTTTTGGAGACTCTGTGTGGTTACGAGATTCTTCCAAGGAATCTCCATCTATACAATAATCTCCTGGATAGTATTAGGTATGATCATAAATGACTTTACTATTTCAATCCAACATAAGTTATAATGAAATGGTCATCCACATAAAGCCTCAAATGGTTCTATTTGAATAGAGGGATGATGGAAATTATTGTAGTATAATTTTTACAAAGAGTGGTGATTATAACACGACCCCCAAAAATCAAGAATACATGAACAAGGTTTATCTTCCAAAAAATTTATAGTCTCTTAATACTGACCATCAGTTTTTGGGTGAAATTTTTTACTCAAATTTACTAGGGAACCCCAAGCCCACTATAGTTCATTACATAATTATGATGTAAATAATAGGACTATGTCAAATTTGATTCTAGATAGTATACCATAAAGTTTAAAAATACCCTTTACATATAGCTTAAAAATTTCATCAAATTAAAAATTTTATTTGATCAATAAGAAGTGATTTGTCTTAATAATAATATCCCCAATTACTCATATAATTCATCATCCACTTATGATTCTTATTAGATTAGTTACAATACCCTCGTTGAATTCACCACACATCTATAATAAAAATAGGCTCCGTTGAAGCTTCCCTGTAGGACCCTGGTTGTCTTCCTTCACCAGTTGATAGGTGAGGCATCTTGAAAAAAATCACATGATAACTCTTTAAATACTCAACCATCGAAATGGGAAATTACCATCACAATACTTCTTTATGATTCTTGGATATATAGACTATCAAAAAACAATATACATCCTCATTATCATCTCTCAAATACCCATAGGAGAACCCAAGATACCAATGATATAAAGAAGAGATCATGGGTCCCAAAAACTATAATCAAGGATCTCCCCATTATGGAGTCTCTCTCAAAAAATGATACAATATGAATCCAATATTTGGGAGACATTGACCTACATCATCAGGGAGTATTTTCACTTTAAATTACATAATTACACACCCTATGATCATTAACTACATTAATGTAAAATTCAACCATCCAAGATATAAATTTAAACTCACCCCTTTATTTCTTCTCCTTTTGAGGGAGAAATTTATAACAAAATTTATCTACAAAAACATTGATTTTACCAGGAGTGTATTAGGTATCAAAGTCAAATTAATTAATATATTCCACTCAATGGTGTTTATAAATATTTAGATCTCATTTAGAAATATATATTTTATAATTTTGGGGTCCATGAAGACCATCAAATGATCTCTTTATATGTAGCTCCTCCAACTCTTCAAATCATGAACAATAATGAATAATTCTGAATCATGGATAGGGTAGTTCCATTCATGTGGTTTACGCTACCAAGAACCATAATGTACAACCCATTGATCTTGTATATGAAATAATCAGATCATGACTAAGGAAGTATCACAACACACCTAAAATACCTCTCTTGGTAGAGGTAAAAGGAGAATAGGATTTGGGATCCATGAAACACTAACTCATATCAGCATATCTAGATAATTTTATTTACTTTATTGGATGACTCCATCATATGTGTCACTATATTATAAAACTATTAAATAAATCAAAAACACTACCCTATAAGCCCAAGAAAACTTCAAACATCAAAGATGTTCATTTTGGATTTCTAGGTCATCATCGACTCCAATTTTTATTAATCCATATAAATACTATTCTCAGATATAATATTCTCACGAAGCAAGAATTTTAGAATCTAGAAGGAACAATTAGATAATTTAGCATAAAATTATATTCCAATAAGCTATCTAAGATGATAGGATGGTGTAGGATATGACTGGCATAAGGCCTTGAGTAGACCAAGATATATTCCAAAAATAAGACCAAAATGGTATCTAGAACCATTTCAATTCAATGAATTCATAACCATAGTGGGATCATTCTGTACAGCCCTAGGAATAATTGACCATAGATATTGGGGTTGAATTAATGGTTTATTATTATGAATTATTTCCTTTTTATTCAACCTATTGAAATTGTTCAAGTTATTGATACACTCAATAAAATCCTTAAGTCTCAACTCATATGAAAAAATAATAAGATATAGAACAACACATGGTATTTTAAAGGTTCATTGCAAAGACCCACTCCAAAGCATGTTGGTTAGACATCCCTATATGGATTCTACACTATAAAATTATCATCAATTAAAATGTATGAGACCAAAATGGGTTATACACTATAGAACTAAATCCACGAATTGATCTTAGTTCTTCATCAAAATAGTGAAACTCTTCTTCCTCTATTGGTTAGATACCCATACAGTCTTCTCTAATACTCAACCGGTTAGACACCATAGCCATGAACCTCTACAACAGTTGGTTAGATACCCTACTCCTAATATCATTCTTCATCCCCATTCAAATATTTTTTTAAGAATGTATTCTTTCTTCTTAAAATTAATATTACTCCAAAATCAATCTAGATAGTCTCCACTCATGTAAAACTTCAATTATTAATGTCATGTTTTCCTTAGAAAATGGACATATTATTTTCTCTACAACTTCTAGATATTCAGTAGCTTCTTATAATTATCATTTTTTATTAAAAATCCTTCAAACCATATCTTGAATAATCTAGTTCTCACGAGATTACTAAATTCTCATTCCTACAATTACTCTCTTCAAATTTTATTTTTCCTTTAGTCTACTCTCATTTGTAAAATTATCAAGAAATAATATTGTCTTTCTGGTGAGGAAATTCCTTCCATCAATCAAATGTGTGCAAGTGATGCACACAATTTCTTCAATAGTAATAACCCTAATTCATTTATAATATGAAAATATATTTCCATGTGAATCATATGAATATAGAATAACATATACGGATTATCACATACTGTTTTTTTACTTTCTTGATGCTTCACATACAAATTCATTAAAAAAATTAATTCATTTTAAAGAAATAGTTAGTACATGAAACACCCTTTATGTAATAAAAAAAAACAAAAAAGCCATATATTATTTCATCCAAGTAGTAATACAGTTCTCATAAAAAATTATTCACATAACACTTCAATACATAAAATCATTTTCAAAAACCACAACTTACTCTACAGTTCTTCACAAAAAACACACGTTCTTTAAAAAACTCAAATGGATCAAAATAAGAGCTTTCTCTCTTGATAATAAATTCTCCTAAAATCATTAATACATCTATATAATAGTTTTTCTTGAATTTTTAGGCTACCCAAAATGTTATTAGGACATGATAATCATGAAAAATTTGGTAATCCAATAAATTGTATGTAACATCAAAAAATATGTTTCTTTACTCCATAAATGGAATGTCCTTCAGATACTATGATTCACATGGTATTTTTTATCACTCATTTTCACTTTATTCATGTTTTAATCACAAACTAATATTCGTATACTGCATGCATTCATCATAACAAATTTTATCATCCACATGGAATGCTCCTCTACAAATTATAATATCATTCACATAACAGCCTCGGTATTTGAAATTCCATACAAAGCAATTTCTCTCCATTGAGTCGAGATCCCGAACCTCTTTGCACGAGTTATTAAAAAATAACCTTATCACATACTAGAATTCTTACTTAACTAGTAATCCATCACCATGAACATTATTCCCAACATAGTTCCATCATTAAAAAATTGAACTTTACAAACTATTCTTATAGTTTTATGAAATCTATAATAAGTAAAATTAAAATGTTATTTTGAGATTCTATTGATATTTCATAGAACCTGAGTTCATATGCAGCCATGGTGTCAAAACACTTGAATTACATAGAAACCTTCAAAAAGAAAAGTTTAAAAACAATAAACAACTCAGTCAGAAGACATGGATTTACTTAATCAGATGGTTGATGTCTTGTTCATATGTTTTTAAAAAAGTAAATAGCACCACATAAAGTGTTTTATCCCACATAAAACCTCCACATGGGAACCCACTGGTTAATAAGTAAATCCTTTCCCATATTCACTCATCTATGAGTGATGAGGTATACTATGGGTTTTGTTGGCACCGTCTTGTTCCGACACCCATTTGTCAATGTGCCACACCACATGGTGGTTCCATCCACTTCTAGGCGCACTATGTGCATGATATATGCTACCTGTGGGTTCTATTCGTGCCCACTCTAACTTTCCTCCCATAGATGTCTAGGTCAACCTGCCTCTATATGGTTGATCAACTACGCACCACATGTGGTTGAGGTGGGTCCTCGATTGGCTATGGGATGGCCTATTTTTAAATAAGGTCAGACTAAAAAGGACTTAAAATAATTCTAAGTACAAAATATAATATCAATCCTTTGTCAATATGTTTCTTAAAAAATTATTTATATAATTATATAAATATTTTTTTCATCGCTTTCAAAATAAATCACGTAAAATTGATTTTATAAGTTTCCACTGTTCAAAAAAATAATTTTCCATATTCTTTTTGAATACATTAAATTCAATCATAAATTCCGAAACCCATATATAAGAAAATTATCTATACTTAATTTAAAAAAAATTACATCATTGAATTCAATTTTAATGTTTCCTAAGATTTTATGAACACTTAAAAAATCCACCCAATTGATATGACACTACATCTTTAAATTAGTCTTCTAAATTCATCAATCTAGTATCCTTTTATTTTTATTCTATATATCAAGGAAGAACCTCAGTTTAACTATGGATTTATATGGATTCATTATCAAGCATGGAATCCAATGCTTCAAGCATTATCAGTTCATCATCCAAATCTTCCTCATATATTTAATTTATAATATACTAACATAAAACACAACATTAATTCTTAATAAATGAACTTTGGATCTTCAATACCCCCTTTTATTTTTTTTGTTGATACTTCTTCACTTTATAAAGTCAATATTTTTCTAGCCCTTATTGAAAATACATTCAATGGTATAATATGAGCCTTCTCATCTTATCACTCTTCACATTCTATTAGGTCATCCTCTTATTATCTATTATTTTATGGCCTCATACTTATCCACCTGTGATAGAAGGATAAAATCAAATTTATTTCATTATAAAAACACCATTATATAGATAACTATATGTCTACATGAGAAATACCATTTTTGAAAATAAGTTTGTATAAATAAGAAGATAAATGTTCTATATAAATTATACAACATGTGATATCAATATTTTATAACACACTTCTTCATGTTTAGGGTATACTCAAACAACCAAATCATGAAATATTATGTAGCATGAATATATGTAAACTTACACCTCTAAAAGTTAAGTGTAAAAATATGCATCTCACCCTAATTAACTCAATATCAACTCCCCTTGATTATAATTATCAATCTATTAAGAGTACATAAATGGGAGTTATTTTAATATCTCATTTTCAATTTTACAAAGTAGTTCAGAAATTCCACATTCACTGTGCAATAAATATTTAATAGCAATAACTTAACAATTATCCCTTTATCGGATGCATCCATATCCATTAATTAATTTCGTGTATGTAAAAAACCACATATATATATATATAATGGAATAAGGAGTGACCTTTTTGTTCATTGGGATTAGTATTATGGATAAGATCCTCTTCTCAACCTAGGCAATTCCTTTCTTACAATAATAGCAACAGATTATTTCATTGGATTATTTTTTCTAATTTGATTATAATATGTTTTATTATCCTCTATATTTCATTGAACATCTTATTTTTTTCATCCATTTTTCCTCATAGGTCTTAAATATCTTTACGTTTCAAATTGAAGAAAAGTTCTCATCGACATTCACCTCATATTCTAAAGCCACCTTCTTTTCCTAACTTTAGAATGTTTTATAACGTCCTCCTTTTTTCATTCCCATTATCTTTGATATTGGAAAATTATTAATCAGTCATTATTTGTATGTTCATACTTTTTAGGTGTCTCTCCTTTTTTCTTAGATGTAGATGAATTCATCTCTTTTTTCTTCTAAGCCTTCATTCCTTTCATATAATAGGGAACCTCTATAGGTAATTTAATCATGTATACCTATTTTTTATTGGCAGCCTGGATGGGTTTCTGGTATTTACTTTTATTCTTTCATAATTGTTTCTCATTTTTTCACCTTAAATACCAACTGATTCAATCCTACTTCTTGGTAATTCTATGTTATACCAACAATATTAGGCTTTGATACTATACCATTCACAAAACCATCAAAAAAAATTGAACATAGATCTTACCACATGATATGTATACTATCTTGACACCTTTTTTCATTGTAATTCTTAAAAACCAACATTATTTTTCAAGGGCTAGTTATTTCCATAACATATTTCTATTTCAATTCATGTAAGAGAAGATCTATAACTAATCTTTTTTGTCCAAGAAGGTTTAGATTTATATTTTTCACCCTATTTAATTTTCTTTTATTTTTTCTTCTATCTTTGGTCAATAAAGTGTATCTTCATATTAATATTTTATTTGTGTATGATTGATAAATATGATTACTAATCATAATAGAGATCACTTCTATTTCAATACTCACTTAAATATACGAATCATTCAAAAATATTTCCTTATATAAAAAATCAATTTATGTGAATTTATCTTCTTTAGTGATAATATTCTCTTTTATTCAGATTTTATCCCCCTAAATGGAGGCCTTATGATACTTCTATGAACTATCATGTTATTTAAACATTACAATTCCTTATTCAAAAACATTCAATAACACTGATAATATACTATGAACCTACTTATCATATTTTCTAATGTAGCCTATCTAGATTTCACAGACAGTGAATCTTTCTATTTTTAAGAGGAACCACAACCCTTTTGGACACTTCATGGGTAAAAAATCTTCATACATCTTCTCTCATGCACCCTTTATTTGGTAGTTTTATCATTATTTTCTCTATTCATAATTTACTGTAATTTTATTTAAAATATATACCAGTAATTGAAACCAAATTAACACATAAGATGGTTTATAGTTAATGGGAAACCTTATTCTTAGAGGATGTTTCCATTTGGTTAGAGGATGACCTCATACACTTCTTGGAGTTAGGACACTAAATGAAAAATTTTGTGTAATTGTATTTGTTTGCAACAATAGGATAAGTTACAGATTACAGTTATTCCTGATTCTTCAGTCTCACCTCTAACTCGAAACACTTCATTTTGAGGGAGTACTTATCATCTTCAACTAATCTCATCTAGCCTTCCATTTCATTCTTAAAATTCATTATTTATTCTTTATGTATTATTCATGATTATTATAAATAATATTCAAGCTCCATTATCATTTTTGATAAAACCTATAATTTCACATCTTTAACATACATAGAAAACATGTGAAACTTTTTAAGTGAATGGAAATATTATTCAATATAATTATCATAATAAACTTTTTCACAAAAAAACAAATTAAAACTATTCAATAGTTTGATCACATATTCATTTGAAAATATTCCTTATTTTATCATTTACCTCATAAGTTTTGTAATAGTGTTTCATATTCCAACCTTGATAACTAATTACTCTTCCATTGTATTATCCTCTTATTTGAGCTATAATTTTTTATTTTGAATACCCTAGATATTTCCATTAATATATTTCACCACTTATTTGGGAACTTTATTAAATTTTTATTTGAGTTCATAATGAATCTAATTAAGTGATTCATCATCATCAATTATTAAACATGCTTTTTTAGAAGAAGAATAATTTAAATGATTATTTCGACTTATACGACTCTGATTACATTTAGTCAGTGGTGTCTCTGACATTACTATAAGATTATTCTTGAACTTCCTTTATTATCTTTTACTTTTTTTCCTATGAGTCTTGGGAGAAATATAAAAATTTTATGCTCTGGTGTAACATCATTTTTCCCTATATGAGGTTTCTCAAACGTTTCCTTAAATTTTCATTTCATAATGGATAACAATGATCTTATTAGGGAACCAATACTCTAATACCAAATATAGTTCCCTATGATAAATTTAACATTGAGAGGGGGTGAATCAGTGGTTTACTTATAAAAAATCTTTAATTTTAATTCAACTAGTTTAACTAGTTAAGGTCATGGTCCACCCAATTAAATCTCACAGTATAACCTCATATGAAATAATAATAAGAGAGATCACAAAACATGGTATTTACAAGGTTTGTTATAAAGACATACTCATTTCTATGTTGGTTAGACAGCCTAACATGAATTTTCCACTATATTATTATCATAAATTATTATTTATTAAGAAGAAACTTTTTATACACTTCATTATTTGATCCTCCAATTGATCCTAGTTATAAACCCCAATAATACAACTCTTATTCCTTGGTTGGGTTGATAAACCAAACATTATTATCTACTACACAATTTTTTAGACACTCCAGCCTTGAGCCTCTTCTGTGACTGGTTAGAAACCCATATCATAAGAAATTTCCTGTTCTTTATGTTGATATTGTAGTATAAAGTCCTATTTATTCCTCAAAGTGATAATCATACACAAAAAATACTATATCTGCTCAAATTATGAATAAATTCATGTCTATATGTTTGGAATTCTTTTTAATATGAACATCTAACTTTCTCAATAACTCCATGATCTTCAAATGCACATAAAAATAAGTGTATTGGTCTGAAAATAACTTCACACTCGATATTAAAAAATATATTTCTTCTCATATTATTGAATTTTTATACCTAAAATTCTTCTCCAGTAAGTGTATTCTAGATTTAATCTCTTCTTAGTCGTAAAATGCCTGAGAAAGACATTATCCATCCACGAAGGAAGTTCCCAGCCTCCATCAAATGTTAGTAACTGATGCACAAAATTTCATCAACATGAATTACTCATATTATTATATAGTATGTGGAATTATTACCATTTACATAATATAAAAATAACATAGAATATATGACTGATCTTTTACTATTGGTTCACTTTCTTGATTCTTTTCATATTGTTGTTCAAAAAAATTAATTATTTTTCAATTAATAGACTGTACTCATCACTCACATTACGAAATTACTTCACATTGTAATTTTCATATCATTTCATCTGCATAGAGCTTCACTTTACATTATATTTTATTTACAAAACACTTTCAATTCTCAAAATTTCATCCTTTATAAAAATAACAACTTTCTTTGTGAGCCTTCACAAAAAGGAACACTTGCATTTTGGAACTCAAATGGGGAAAAAATAAGAGCTTTAGCTTTGGATAATCAATTCTAAAAAATTAATTCATTCACATAGGTGAGATTTAAACTTGTATTTATAGGATACTTTGAATTTTTAGAACATGATAATCCTATAATATATGTTAATCCATTCAATTTTATGTAACAACAAAAAATATGTCACCTCACTTCAAAAACAACATGGCATTCCCATATTGTGCTTCACATGTATTTTTAATCACTATTTTCAACATAATTATTTCATGAATCACAAAATGATATTCTTATACTGAATTCAGGAATGTAAAATTATTTGAACATCCATATGGAATTATTCTTTGCAAACTACAAAATCATTCACCTGGTAGCCTCATTATGCACAATTCTATACTTCGAAAATTTTCTCAATTGATTCGAGATCTTGAACCTATTTTCATAGGATATCCACATACCCCCTTTTCATATATTTTAATTCTTCCTCTCATATTAAACTATCAATTCAAACTACATTATCTACAAAATATAATTGTTTAAAAATTAAACTCTTCAAATTTTTCTTATAGTTTTTAGGAATCTATAATTAATAGATCTGAAATATTTCTCTAATATTTTGTTGATCTTGAATAAAATTTATGTTAGTATTTATTCTCATCACACAACCCATTTAAATATACAGAAACCTTCAGACCCTATTGGTTTAAGATGATCGAAAAATTGATCAGATAACTCACATTCACGAGTTCAAATGGTTGACATTCGATGAGTATATTTTTTAATCGGTGAACAATACCTAAAAAAATATATGCATACCACATAGATACTATGAATGATAAACCTAAACATAATAAAAGAATCCAATCCCAAATCTAGTTTTCTATGATTATCAGGGTTTGTTCCATGTTCTGATGCCACTGACCGTCCTAACCACCCTTCGCCGTCATACTACCCAGCTCAGTGGCGCCACCCACTCTTATGCTCACACTAAAAGTTCAATGTATTAAATATAGGAAACTGGGGCATTAACCAAGTTAATTCTATAATTTCAGGGCTAACAAGAATGATGAGAATCAACAACCTCTTAGAGAAAGGGACCAAAGAAGGACCTACTCTATGAAAACCACTAAATTGTATCATGATAATTGAGGAACACTTTTCCCCCACTCTATTATTATGGATTTCTTGTTGTACTTGTATTATAGGAACTATAGTATATATAATAAGTTTTTAAGAGAATTATATCACCAAACAAATGAGTTATATTTGAATTATTAGGGAAAACCAATAGTTGAATTCTTATTATATCTCAATTTTATGTTTGTGGGAATGTGCATCACATGAATATTATTATACTTTCTATAGATGTTTTTTAATGTGATTTTGGAAATGGATTTGTTCTTTATAATTGAAGGAAAAATTAAATATCAGAATAAGGAAGTCACATTTTATAAAAACCTATTGCAATCTATCATTACAAGGATAATTACGAACTCCGTATATAAGAAAATTATATAATATGGGTCTTGAATGCAAAAAATAAAAGAAACATGACTCATGTTGTGGGAAAATACTCAATATTTTGGATTAGTATATTATGAAGTAATAGTTGAGTTTCATTGTATTACCCATCTTTTTTAGGATAATATCTCATTAGAAATTATATATTGAGTATTATCTACCTTTTAGATACCCGTTTATATTTTCTTTTGTATGTAATCATTGAAATTGTGATAACCCAATTTATTTAGGTGGATGGGGGGTAATTTAACACCTTAATATTTTTATATTTAATTTTCCTTTAAAAACAATATCATGAGTTTATTGTTTTACACACAACATCAAACTAAAATGAAATTGTGAAACATTTTGTTAAGATAATATTAGAATTATTAAATTTGACCGTTATAATATTGGTATTTAATTAGAGGGTATAAAAATTTGTGATCTAATTTCTAAATCATTAAAAAACGTTATATTTAATATCAATTAATTGATAAAATTTAGTAAGTTCATTTAAATAACTAATAAGAACATTTTACGCTTAAAAATGTATTTTCAAAAAAAATTAATCCTTTATGAACTTTTATTTTATTTTAAGAAAGTAAATATATTACTATTATCTAATAATAAATTATATTTTTTATGAGAAATAAATTTACGTTAAATTTTTTTAATTGATAAGAAATATCAAGAATAAAATAAAATATTTTGAAAATTTATTTCCCATTAAAAAAAATTCATTATATTTTATGTTTCCATTTAAAAGTAATTTTTTTTGAATTTTATAATAATAATTAAAAAAATCATTTTTATTTTATATTTTAAATATTATATTAATATATATTTTTGGTATTTTTTTAGAATGATTTATTTTTATGTGAATTGTGAAAAATATTATTTTATAAATACCATGTTTTTTATGACATTAGTAGGATGTAATAATTAATAAAAAATTTATAAAACACCTTTTGTAGCCAAAAATATTTTTAATAATTAAAATTATATATTTAAAAAAATTTATTTTAATTTAGAAACCGATAATAACATTTTAGAACCCAATTAATTTTTTTTCTAGAAACTTGTTTTTATGTGTTATACATATATTATTTTAAAAATAATTTTTATCACTTTTACAACATTAACATTATGAAATGGTTTTAGAAATTTTAATTATAATACCCAAATTATCTAATAAAATTAATTTTATTTATATTTATAAAATTAACTTACCAAGGGTAAAAAAGAGATGTCGTGGTAAATTTTTTTTTCATAAAATTTAAAACTAAGAAGAAAATGCCTATAATTCATTGAATATTATCTCAATGTGTGTATTTAATGGTTTAATTTCCCAAAATCTCAAGATATCTATTATTTCCTAATTTTTTTAGCCACTTTTCTTGAATAGTGCACCATTTATTACCAAAATGCCACTCCCCTCACGTATAAAAGGAAACTTTCACCACCCCAACTTTCCCGATATTTTAATCCACTAGGTTAACAAAAACTATACCAAAAAATCTTCCCATAACTAATATAAATTTCTTATAGTTTATTTTCACATAAAAATAACACCCCTCAAAGGCTTACGTCAATTTTCAAAGGAGTTATTCCATAAAGTAAGGTAAAAATTCACAAATCATTCCTTTTAAATTCTATTTTTAAGGTATCTTTTATTACATTCATATTCTATTATACAATCCAAAAATAACAATACGAGTATAATTACTATACTCATGCGTTAATATATTTATCTAATAATCATTATCTATCCTCCTCCCTTCTCTTTATAAAATGGAAAATGGTGTCTATGAGTATGTGTTGACTACCACCTCCATGAATGACATTATTCATTATTTACCACCACCTTTAATATATATTTATAATGATAAAATTAATGAATAAATATTATATCTATAATGTTGTTAATATAATTAAAATATAAATAAATTTCTTTTGTCTTTTTATTCTATGTAAAATGAACATGCAACTCGTGTGTACGTGCTGACCACCGCCTCCATGGGTGACATGATCCATTTTTCATCATCACCATACATGGATGATTATAAAAATATATTTGATGAATTTATAAAATATTAAAGAGTAATATTTTTCAGGAATATTTTTCTTAAATTATTCCAAAAAAATTATTAATCACTATATTTTAATCTGTTGATATTAGTAAATTACCAAAAATAGGATTGTCACTAATTTTAGCTTCCTGGATTACAAATAAAATTATCATGGAATGAAATTAGAACATTAAAATTTTTATAAATTTTCTAATATATTAAAATTTATATTATTTTAATGACAATCATTCATCAATGAATGGGGTTCGACATAGTTATTTCAAAATTCACGTGAAACAATCAAAATTATTAAACAATGTTGATGAAAATAAAATATAATGAAATAATAAAGGTATAATAAATGATTATGATTGAAAATACTATCATTAAATTTAAATTAATAAGGTTTTAAAATAATTTATTAGGATTTTATATATTTATTATTAAATATATTAAATATGTTTCTTGAAATTTGGGAGGTAAAGGTAAGGTTTTCGTCTCAATTTCTAATCATTAAGACATATTTGTATTGTGGGTATTTTTTATATAGTCTATGAATTTTCTATTTTTAATATTGTTGCATTGTTATATTTTATTCATGGTAATTTAAGTCATATATAATTTTTTCCATTTCAAATAGTTTTTATCAAACGGATTCTAATGTTGTAAGGTTTTTTCTTCTCAATTTTCATTATTTAAGACATGTTTAAAATTTTACACATATTTTCATTTATATAATGTATATAATACCTATTTGAAAAATTATATCATGATTATTTTCAAAATCAAAGTATTTAATATTCTATTACATGTTCTCTATTTCTAAAGAATTTTATGAAATAGTTCCCAAATCAACAAGGGATTTTCAAAATCAGTTTTTCATTCAAGAAGTTATGATCGTTATTCTTGAACTTTATTCTTATAATTTCGTTAAAATATAACATTTTATTGTATTAAATTGTAATTTATCTCATGTATTTTGAGAATTACATTTTTATATCATAAATTCATTTTCAAAAGGTAATTACCACAATTATTCTTCACTAAGGGACTTCTTTCTTTATGAAAATAAAATATTGTTATGAATAGTTACAATCCTCTATAATGGTTGTTTTTTATTCTATATCGATGTCATTTCTTTACATAAATTATTTTATTTATTATTTTGAAACGTGAATATGGATTATCTCATATGATATTTTTATTTCTATTTACCAATTTTCTATAGAATGTTTTATTATCCTTTTAATGATGCGGGATTTCAATAAACATAATTTAAAAATGTTAAAAAGGAGTTAACTTTTAAGTGTTATATTGTTATATTCTAATAATCATATCCTAATTTAAATTTATCTTCATTGATATATTTCTTATATTCACTTTTTATATTCTTTTGTGGGGAATTTAATTTATATGGATATATTATTAATATGTTTATAATGAAGGGATTCACAATCTACCTCAATTTCTCCCTTTCATGGGGGTTTTTAATCAAAAGTTAGAATATTCATAAGGGTTTATTTCCAAAATAATTTTCAAATTGAGATTTATATGCTTGAATTTAGGTTTTGGAAAACCTTTTTGATCATTATTAATAAAACAATTTCCATATTATTATCCTCTGGTTATTATAGTTTTTTACATGTCCTCTATCAATTTCATTTAACTTGGTAAATAATTTACCCAATGTGATTCTTTTAAATGAAACTAAGATTACCTATTATTTTGGATAGATAATCTATCCTATATATGTCTATATTCATTTTATGGATGTCCTTATCTATGCTTCAATAATTTATTATTCCCATTTTACTCTATTTTAAATTTCTCTAATTTTTTTAAAATAAATCATTTAATGCTTTCCCTATATGGTGTTTTCACAAAAGTATACCATTTTAATGTTTTTCCCATGAACACATTTGTATACTTCTTTGGGATTTATTTTATGTAATGATTATTTCTGTGTTTTAAAAATTTTTCCAAATGATTTGAATTATTAATAATTTTGAAAATAAATGGAAATATTTTATAGTTTTCTAATGTAAAAGATCAATTTTAATAAGGAAATCTTGATTTTAAAAGGGATTTTAAGGGATTTTATTTTTCAAATTTAAGTATTCAGTGTTTTTATGTATTATCAAATAATGTTTTTGAATGTATCTTTCATTTATAATTATATTTTTATAACAAATTTTTTTAAAGGGTTATTATTAAAATAATTTATAAAGATTAAGGTATTTCATTTTAAAAATACCACATAAATGATTTCTGAAAATTTTCACAGACGGATATTTATTCCTATTTTCATTATGATTTATTTCATAATTTTTAAATATTTTTTTCATATATTTCAATATACTTTTACATTACTTATATTAAACTTGGTTATGATATTAAGATACCATCCACCTTATTTCTTTGGATATATTATGATAATGATGTTTTAATAAATTTTTCATGAAACCTATTTCTTTCCTACATGGGATATGAATTAATAATACCATCCACTTTCTTTCTCTAGATGGATTATGATCATGTTATTTCATTTTTTTTATTGGGGTAAGTATTGAAATATTGTATGTTTTTATTTCAATATGGATGGTTATTGTTTATCAAGTAAAGTTGATTTTGAATTGTATTTTTATTCATTTCTTACATATAGTGATTGCATTGGACATAATGAAGTGATGAGTGGGGTACAAAATTAAATATCCTCTCGGAGCATTGGTTGGTCTCATGAGACCAAAGGTTTGGGTATTTTGTGAATCCTTACCAAATTAAATAATGATATATTTGTTGAAACCTTGATGGAAATAATGTTATCTTATCCATGACCTTGATACAAAGAATGATCAATTGGTTGTAGACTTGATGGAAAGAATGATCTCCAAGATAAAACCATAATAGAAATAAATGTCTCTTGGACATAGCCTTGATCTAAAAAGGTATTCCTAGATTAGACCTTGAAGTAAAGTATGATTTCTTGGGATAATTCCCCAATGATAAGTGAACATTGTCCAGTATTATGCAATTTATCCCTAAGAATTCAGTTATTTTATCCCATGTGATTATTTACATTTCAATTTTTATGGATATAATTAATGATCATTTTATTGATTATATGACATTTATATTGATTATTTACTCATACATAATGTGTACTCCATTTGTATCCATGAAAGATTCTATTTTAATCTTCCCCATACCAAGTGTCAGAGCACACCATTTTATTTTGTTTCCTTCTCTAGGGTACCAATAAGGGACCATTGAGTGAATTACTAGATTTATTAAAGATAATAGAATTTTTTTCCTAAAATCTATTATGTTACATTTCGATGTTTTTGATTTAATATGAAAAAATTTCATGCATATTATCTCTCAAGACATATAAACTATACAAACTTTTATTATGTGATTCATTATATATTATTCCAATATAAATTAGTGACCACCATATCAAGGTTAATAGTGTTTTGGGTGCCAAAATTGGGATGTGTCATGTATGTTTAACCAGATTCCACTATATTATGGGACACATGTAGTTATCTAAATTCCAAAAGGTTGTGGGGTAAGGGTGGATAGCCCAAGTCCACTATGTTATGAGGTGCACGTGGTTAGACCCAATTTACTACATTTTAGGAATTTGGTTCTACTAGTATATTATGTTTTTAATGTATTTATAGTTATCCTTGAAATATGTTATGATTTATATTATTATGGTTGTACTATATGTTAATGTTATACTCTAGGGATCATGATAATTATCTCATGTAAACAAATTTTTACAACATGGATTATGTATAATCATTTAAGGTTATATGTCAATATACATTACATTATATAAAATGTTATGATTACATGTTATTTTTATAAATATATTTCTCCCATGATTAGGTTTTTTCACATTCTTATTACCCAATCCTTTATGGTTCATTGGTAATTTGTTTACCTTACTGAGTTTCTAAGCTCAACGGTTTCTTATGTTTCCATTCCCCATTTATAAATAAGAGAATTAAGTATGTTGTGTCTATAAAGATAGAATTTGGGCAGGATATTTCTAGAATGTGTTGAATAAATCATTCCTAAAAATACATTTGTGTAGATCTCCCCTAAATATACTAAAATTTGTGTTTTGGGATTATGTGAATTTATAAGACATAAAGTTTAAATTATGGAAATGATGTAAAATATTTTTGTGTTATTTTTGTTCTGTCTCACATGGTAGAAAACCATACATTTAAGGTATATATTGTTAGCACTAGATCTAGGAGTACAAGTATAGGGTGTCTCATCGAAATGATTGAAAAAAACAATCTCAACTAAAATACATGGAAATTATTTTTCATAGAGTTAAACATTAGGGATAAATAAAGTTTATAATTTACTTATTCCATGTGGGATAATGTCTAAAAAGTTTAGGCACATCTTATAACTAATTTTCACTTATATTGGTGACCTAACCATGGTGACATCATAATAAATATATGATCACATGATTTAAACATCAATGGAAACCTCCATTTATTAGTGTATGAATTTTGGAGACTCTGAGTTGTTAGAAGATTCTTCCAAATAATCTACATATACTCATTCATCTCTTGGTTGGTATTATCTATTATCACCAAGTACTTTCCCATTTTTATCTAGTATAATGGAGAATGAAATGGCCATCCATATAAAGCCTTGAAGTTTTCCATTTGAATCGAGTGCTAATAGAAATTATTGTAGAAGAATTTTTAAAAAGAGTGGTGATTCTACCAAGAGCCCCCAAAATAGATAATACATGACCAAAGCATATCTTACAAAAAATGTATGGTCTTATAAGATATACCATTGGTATATGGATGAAAATTAGTACTAAACTTTACTAGGTAACCCTATGACCACTATAATTTTTTCCTGAACTATGATGTAAACAATAGGACCTTTTCAAATATGATTTTAGCCAGTATACCTTGATGCTTTACAATATACTTAATATATGAATTTCAAATCTCATGAAAATAAAATTCCCAGTTTATCAATAATAATTGATTTGTAATAATTTTAAGATCCCAAATTACTCATATTATGCAGAAACAACAAAAGGGTTCTCAGTAGATTAGTTTAAAATTAAATGGTGATATCATCCCAATTTTTTAATAATATAGGTTTTGTTGAACCTTCCCTATAGGACTCTTGTTCTTTGATATCACCTACTGATAGGGGATGAATCTTGTAACAAATCTCATGATTACACTTTAAATAATACACCACCATAATGGAAAATGAAAATCACAATAGTTATTTAAAATTCATGGATATGTAGACCATTCTAAAATAAGATACCCCCTTACCATAGTCTCTCACATACCCATAATGGAACCAAATATACCAATTATATGGGGGAGAGATAATGGATCCTAAAACCATTCATCAAGAATCCACCATTGTGGAGTCACTCTTAAATAATGATAAAATATGAATCTGACATCTAGAAGACCTTAGCCTACTCTAAGAGGGAGTATGTGAGGATTATATAACATTATTACATTCCCTGCGATCATAAAACTGCATTCAAGTAATGTTTAGCCATTAAAGATATAAATCTCAACATGAATTGAAGGATGACATTTTTATTAAAAAACAGTAATACCAATACAAATAGAAGAGTCATGGGGGTCTAATGTATTGCAACCCCAAAGCATTGTTTTTGACAAACTTCAAACCTTCAGTGGGAAAGGGACCCAAAGATGAGAAGGAAGAAATTGTGTTGTTTGGTGTTTCTGTATATGCCATAAAGCCTGACACCATGTTACCCTACCTCTTGGTATGAGAGATCTCCTTGAACACCCCCATTAAATCCTAACATCTCCTGATTGTATAAATTATGCTCCATAGAATCTTGCCTCTGTTTTTCAGCGCATTGAACAGCACCGGGGAATTAGTTTCCACTGAAGACACCACCAGATTTCTGCACACACACATTTTCAGACCTGCTTCCATGGCATGAGCTTCCGCCTGAAGTGCATTGCCTTTGCCAAATGAGGAATCAAACACTTCATAGATAGATCTAGTTTGGTCACGCACGATGCCCCCTCCTAGCATTTCCCCACTAATCAGCGAACCATCAACATTAAGTTTCAGTCCATGTATCGGTGGACACCATCTCACACACTTCCCATGACCAGGAGGGACTACCTGATGTTCAACACCGCTACTAGAAGAAATGGTGTGCATGGAGGGAGAAAAATTGCAGTCCAAGCATAGTTTAAGCAGATCCAACATAGTATTTTCAGTTTGAAATTTATACTGGCCTGAGATACCATGCCTTTACTATGGCACTAGTTGTTCCAGGCCTGCCATATGGTCCAACGCCCAGTAGTGAGTATGAGAATCCTTTATTTCCTTTCAACACCTTGGTTTTCAACTCCCCTAAAATAGTGGTGTAGAAAGTCCTCTTGGTTACGATCATATCCATTCCATCCAAAAAATTCCCCAAAGGTCTTCTGAACCCCCCTTGCCCATTTACTTCCAAAAAAAGATTCCCCATAGATTCTATGCTATGAGACCATAGAATATCTCCCCACATATCGACGTTCACCACCTCCCTCATCAAATTATCAATGTCTTTGATGGAGAAAGCACCCAATGAGGTACCTGTGAAAAATAACCGATTATCGTCATCATTTGAGACTACAGAGTTAAAAATATCGATTTGATTATTGTTGAGGATGGCCTTGAGGAACATCATATAACAAGAAGATTCTTTGAAGGTGATATCTGGGGCTGGAAATCCTGGGAACCACAGCCTCCCCACCCCCAATCCTGCTACTATAAGTTTTTGTTCCCCCTTACAAAAATCCATAGAGAGTGTTGTTGCAGAATTTTCAGATTTGGTTGTACCAGGTTCCATATCTTTGATGGATGTCTTCTCTTGCTTTCTTCACCTTTTGAGGGTGAAATTTATGACCAAATTAATTTAAAAACACATTTATTTTACCAGGGGAGTATTGTATATCAATGAGAAATGATTTGAGATATTATAGACAATGGTGTTTCTAGATATTTATATCTCATTGAGAAAAAATATATTTTAGACTTTTTGGTCCATGAGGACTATGAAATTCTCTCTATATATGTATCTCCTCTAGCTCTTTAAATTATGAACAATAATGAATAACTGTGAATTATTTTTAGGGTAGTTCAATTCAAGGGGATTCCACTACCTAGAACCATAATCTACCACCAAATGATCTTATATATGAATAGGTCATAGGAAAACTGGGGATGCATCATAATATGCCCGAAATCCATCTATTAGTATAGGTAGAATGGGAAAAGGATTTGGGATCCATGAAACACTAACACATATTGGTCTATCAAGATAGATCTATCTACTTTATTGGATGAGGTCATTATATGTGTCACGATCTTAGAAAATTCTCAAATAAATAAACAATAGTACCCTACATACCTAAAAAAACTCCAAACCTTATAGGTGTAAATATAGAACTTGTAGGTCATCGTCGACTCTAATTTTTCTTGATCCATATAAATATTATCCTCAGATATAATATGATAATGAAACATTACTTATAGAATCTATAAGGAAAACATAGAAAATTTAGCGTGAAGATTATATTTCCTTAAGGCGTTTAAAATGATACGAAGGTGTTGGTCATGATTGGCAAAAGGCCTTGGTAGAATAGGATATATTACAAAAAATAATACCCCAATGGTATCCCTAAATATTTCTATTAATTATTTCCATAACCATAGTGGGATCATTCTCTATAGCCCCGTGACGAATTGACCATATAGATGTGAGTGACTCAGTGATTGAATTTTATGAATTCTTTTATTTTAATTAAAAAATGAACTTGTTCTGGTTGTTTATCCTCTTAATTAAATCCCAAAGTCACTTCTCATATATAAAAATAATAATATATTTCACAACTCATAGTATTTATATGGTTTGATATAAATACACACTCCATACCATGTTGGTTAGACACCCCAACATGGATTCTTCACTATAATCTTATCATAAATTAAAATGGATCATACAGAAATTAGTTATACAGTATATTAAAAAAATAATCCATTTCATCCTCATTTTACACATAAAAAATGCGAGTTTTCTACCTCAATTGGTCAGATACCCCATTATTCTTTAATTACCCTTAACTGGTTAGACACCCCAACCATTAGCCTTTTCAGCATTTGGTTAGACAACCCAGTAATAAGCTCCTTCTTCTTCTTGATTTTGAAACTATAGTATAATGTATTCTTTCTTTTTCATAGTTATCTTCCTCTACAAGAATACTAGATCTTCCACACTCTAGTAAAAATAAATTTTTTTATGTCATGTATTCTTTAGAACAAGAACGTATGATTTTCTGAACAACTTACAAATATTCAACAATTTCTTAGAATAAGTATGTTGGTCTTGAAACTATTTCAAACCATATCTTGAAAAATATAATCATTATTAGAATACTTAATTCTCAAACCTAAAAGTTTTATATTTCAAGTATATTCTGGCTTCAATCTATTCTTAGTTGTAAAATGCTCAGGCAAGAATATTCTCATTTCGCTGCTAAAGTTCATGACCTCAATTAAAGGTGTGCAAGTGACACACAAAATTTCTTCAATATTAATTACCCAAATTCTTCTATAATATGAGAAATCATACCCATTTACATCTTATGACTATAGAATAACATATATGACTTATCACATTGTATTGGTTCACTTTCTTGATGATTCAAATTCAAGTTATTTAAAAGAAAATTAGTTCTTTTTCATGTAATAGATAGTACATGAAAATATCATTATATAATTACAAAAACAATAAATAATATTTTATTTCATCCATATAGAACTTCAATTTTCATAGAAAATTATTTAAATAAAACTTTCACTTAAAAATATTTATTCTTTGCAAAAAAAACAACTTCTTTTCTATTTATTCGAAAAAAGAAAAACTTTTTTTTACAAAAATCAACTATATAAAAATAAGAGATTTATCTCTTGGTCATAAATTATCCCAAAATTATTCATAAACTTATCAAATTGTTAATCGTTAATTTATAGGCTACCTAGAACATGACTAGCACATGATAGTCCTGTAAAATATGGAAATCCATTGAATTGTATGTAACATCAAAGAATATGTTTCCTTACTCCATTAATGGAATTTCCTTAAAAAACTATGATTCACATGGTATTTTTTATCACTCATTTTTATATGATTCAATAATTCATCAAACTCTAATATTCACATATTACATGAATGATTCACAATGAATTTTACTATCTATATGACATGCTCATTTGAAAACTGCAATATCATTCACATGGAATCCATAGTGTGTGCAATTTCATATGTAAAAAAATTTCTCTATAGATTTGATCTAAATAACCTCTTTGCGTGGGATCTAAACAGATCACCTTTTCACATACTATAATTATTACTCACATATAAAACCATCATTAACAAATGTATTCATCGCATAGTGAAATCATTCAAAAATTCATCTTTGCAAACTATTATTATAGTGTGAAGAAATCCATACTTATTTGATTTAAAGTGTTACTTATAGATTATATTTATATTTCATAGAACATAAGTTCATATGTGACCAAGATATGAAAACACTTGACATACAATGAATCCTTTAGACATTAGAGGTTAATGAAAATCGACGACTCGATCAGACGACTCAAATTTTCACAATCTAATGGTCAATGTGATTGGAATTTTTTTTAAACATGTTAATAGTAACCAATAAATTTTTGTGACCCGCATTTTTCATAGTGCAAGCACCCTATTCTTAATAAGGGAATATGTTCTCATAGCTGTTCATCTGTGAGAAATGGGGTCTACTGCATGTTTTGGTGTACTGAACCATGATGACACCAATTCGTTGTTGTGCCATATGACATGGTGGTTCCACCTATTCCTATGTTCACTATGTGCATGTTATATGCTTCGGTTGGGTTCTATGAATCCCCACTCTATCTTTACACTGATGGATGGTCAGGTAAACCAACCTCCCTATGGTTGACCACCTAGGTACCCCATGTAGTTGAGCTGGGTCCTTGGTTGGCTATGGGATGACATATTTTTTAATAATATCTAAACAAAATGACTTAAAAAATTCTATTTATATAATAATATATCATTGCATTCCAAAAAAAATTATTAAACAATAATTCATAAAAAATATAAATATTCTATTCATCACCTTCACAAAAAATACCCTGAAATTTATTTCCTCATTTTTCAATATTCAATTAAATAATTCTCCAAATTATTTTTGAATAATTGGAATTAGATTATAAATTCCAAAACCCTTCAGTCATTAAGTCATCGATCACTAATGAAAAAAAACTTCTTCAAATTCATTTTTAACATTTCACAAGATTTTAAGAACAGTTAAACAATCTTCCCAATGGATATGCCACTATGTATTGAACTTCTTCTGTTGAATTCATCATTCTAGAAGCCTCACATTTATTTTATATAGATCATGTAAGAAAATAAATTAATGAATGAAATTGCATGTATTATTTATCAATCATGGTATCCAATGCCTCAATCACTATCATCTCCTCATTTAATTCTTCTTCATATATTGAAATTATTATATACTTACAAAAAATACAACATTAATTCTTCATCTAGGAACTTTTTCTCTTCAATACCCCCATTTATATTTTGGATACTTATTTAATTTATAGAGTCAATATTTTTCTGCCACTTGTTTATAAAAAATTAAAAGGAATTTTAGGTGCCTTATCATATCATCACTCTTCACATTTAATTAGGGAATCCTCTTCTCATATATTCTTTTAAAACCTCATCCTTGGCCACCTGTGAGAGATGTATGACATAACAATTATTTCCTTATAAAATTCCGTTTATCTATACAAATATAAGTCTATGTGGGAAAACAATTGTGTAAAATTAGAGTGTGTAAGAAAGGTGATAAGTGTTGTGTATAAATTATGCACTAGGTTACATCAAACTCATATAACACACTTTTTCATTTTTAGGGGATACTATGATAATCAAATCATGAAATATATTGTTGCATGAACATACCTAAACAAAAAACTGAAAAAAGTTTATTTTTAAAAATAAAAATCTCACAATTATTAACTCAATATCAACTACCCCTTGAAAATAATAATACAATAATTTAGACTATGGAAATTGGAGTGATTATCACACCTCATCTTTCAACATTAATATGTTGTTTAGAAATTGAGTATTCATCGTGTAGTAAAGATTTGATATATTTAACACATCTATGATCCCCCTCATTATATGAATCCATATATTTCAATTTCATTAATTTTAGTAAAAATCATATATATATATATATATAAGGGAATTATGAGGGGTCCTTTAATTCATCAGAAGTTGTATTCAGGAAGAGAGCTTCTTCTCAACCGAGGATATTATTTTCTTATAATCTTTGCAGGTGATTATTTCCTTGGACTATTTTTTTATTATCATCATTTTTATTATCCTATTTCATCCATTGAATTTATTATTTGTGTGGAATACATTTTTCCTCCCCAATATCTTAAGTCTTTAACTTTCTATTTGAGGAAAACTTCTCATCGACATTCACCTCAACATATAAAGAATCTTTCTTTCCTTAATATTCATAATGTTTTTAATCTTTTTCCATATGTATTTCCCATTTTAGATGATCTTGGAAAATTATCAAACATTCATTATTTATATGTTTATTATTTTTAGGTCTCACTTTTATTCTCATATATACACGACTTTCTCCTTTTTTTCGTCTAAGTTTTCTTTCCTTTTATATAATAATGAATCATCCAAGTAATTTATTCATGTATACCTAAACTTTATTGGTAGCTTGGATGGATTTATGGTCACTTATTTTATTATTTAATAACTTTTTCTCTTTTTTTCACCATGACTCCCCCTTGATTCAAGACCATTTCTTTGTAATGTTATGTTATACCAGAAAGAGTAGGTTTTGTGCTCAAACCATTCCCAACACTAACAAAAACCTCTAAACATAGATCTTATTCCTTGATATGTATACTATCTAGACACTTTTTGTTGTTGTAATTATTTAAATAAAACCTTATTTTTCCTATGTTGTAGTGATTTTATTGATATTTTTATCTTTCCCTTAATGTAAGAAAAGATATATCACTTAGTCCATGAAGGTTCAGATTTATTTTTGTCACCTTATTTACATTCCATTTATTTTTTCTTATACTTTTTTTCCTAAAATGGTCTCTTCATATTAAGATTTGATTTTTTAATGATTGGTATATACCCTTACTCATCATAATAGTCTCCACTTCTATTTCTATACACATATAAATCATTGGAGAATTCGGAAATTTTTTTTATAGGGAAATTAATTTTATTTCGTTTTTCTTATTCAGTGAATGGCTTCTCTTTTATTCATATTTTCTCCCCCAAATATTGGCCTTATATTACATTAATGTTTTTTTATATTATTCCAACATTCCAATTCCTTTTTACCAAACTTATAATACCACCAATAATATCCTATGAACCACCTTTTCTAATTTTTAGTGTAGTCCATATAGATTTCACAAACAGTGAAACTTGTTGGTTTTTAGAGGAATCACCACTATTTTGGAAACTTCTTGGGATTAAAATCTCTATACATATTCTCTCAGCCATCCTTTATGTGTTGGTTTATTCATTATTTTTTACCATACATGATTTCAATGAATTAGGTTATAAACCTGTACCAGTAATTGAAATAGGATTAGTACAAAATATAGCCTTTTGTGTTATGGGATACCTTACTCTGAGAGTATGTTTCCATTATTGGTTTATACTGATCTCATTCTCTTCTTGGAGTAAATAATTTAAATGAAAAATTTTGTGGAAGTATATCTTTTTTTTATAAAATATGGGATGTTTTAGCTTCTGGTGATTCCTAATTCTTCAATATCACCTCCTAATCAAAACACTTGATGTTGAGGGAGTTCTCCTCCTCCTCAATTGATCTCATATTTTCATCCCAATACTTATTAATATTCATTATTTTTTATTTCGGAATTTTTCATGATTATTATATGTAATTTTCAATATCCTTCACCCTTTTTCATTAAAAACTAATTACTCATATTTTAAATCCATAGAATCCTTGTCAAAATTTTCAAGTGCTTGGAAATATTAAACAAGAAAAAACTCAAATAATAATTTCTCATGAACATTAATTTTAAATTATTCAATCCTTTGTTTGTATATTTAATTAAAAAGGGATAAAATTTCATCCTTCTCTCTGATAAATTTTTTATAGTGTGGCATATGCCATCTTTTTTAACCAATGACTCTTCCATTGCGTTATATTATTCTTCCAGCTGTAATTTTTCATATTGATAACCCAAAATAGTTATATCAATATAATTTAATACATATTTGGGAACTTTATTTAGATATTATTTAAGTTCAGAATGAATATCTTTTTGTGATATATCATCATAACATCTTGAATATGCTTCATTAGATGAATGATAATTAAAAGGATTATTTCAACTTATACCACTAAAATTACCTTCAATTAGTGTTGACTCTTCCTTTAATGTAAGATTAATTTTTATCTTCCTTACCCATATTTTCATTCCATTCTTCTGAGTCTTGGTATAAATCTTAATATTTTTATCCTTAGGAGTAACTTCTTCTTTTTCTATCTAAGGTATCTGAATTTCCTAAAGTTTTTACTTTATAATAGCAGGATTATGTATTTTTCGGTAAAATTTCCTCCGATGCAAATTTTAGTTCCCCAGTACTGATTAAACATTGATAGGGGTGAATAAATGGTTTAATGTTACGAATTAGTTCCTTTTAATTAAACCACTTAGACATGTAATGGTCTCGATCCACTTAATGAAAACTCACAGTCTCACCTTATATATGGAAAAAATAAGAGAGATCAAAACACATGTAATTTACAAGGTTTGGTATAAACATACACTCCTTTCAATGTTGGTTAGATACCATAAAAAAGATTATATACTATATTATTTTCATTAATTGAAATGGATTAGGACGAAACTAGTTATAAGCTCCATTAGTCAAACCTAAAATTGATCCTGGTTCCATACCCCAACAATCTGACTCTTATTCCTGAGTTTGTTAGACACCCCAACCATCTTCTCTTCTTTTAAACTAGTTAGAAAACCCCACCTTGAGCCTCTTCAATAACTAGTTAGATGCTCTCGTCACAATCTGTTTCTTCATCTTTATGCTGGTCTTGAGGTAGAAAGTACTTCTTATTCTTCAGTGCGATATCCCTCCACAAGCATATTGGATATGCACCAATCATGGAATAATGCAAGTATATAGAATATGTCTTCTTTAAAATAATAAAATATGACTTTCTCAAAAACTTCAAGATCTTCAATGACTTCTCAAACTAATTATGTTGGTCTTGAAACTAATTCACACCAGATCTTGAATAATCTAGTTATTCTCGGCTTATTAAATTCTCAGACCTACAATTCTTCTCTTATAAGTATATTAATGCTTTAGTCTCTTATCAAATATAAAATTATTGATAAATAATATTCTACTTCGACTGATGAAGTTATCGACCCTAATAAAATTCTTTCAAGTGATACACATAGTTCTTTTAATATTGACAACACATATTATTATAAATTATAGGGAAATTATTCCATTGTAAATTATATGAATATAACATAGAATATATTACTAATTGTATAATGTTGGTTTAATTTTGTGATTTATTGCATACTAATTATCTAAAATCATATTAATTATTTTTCAAGTAATTGGTATTACACATCACAATATTTATGAAATTACACCATATTTTAATATTCATAGCATTTTATATGTATAGCCTTAACTTTTCATAAAAATTTACTTTCATAGCACTTCAACTTCCCAAAATTTTATCCTTTAAAAAAATAACAACTTTATATTTGGTCCTTTGTAAGAAAACTACACTTGTGTAATATAACTAAAAAAGAGGAAAATAAGAGATTCAACTAAAGATAATCACTTCTACCAAAATTATTCATCACTTAAGAGAGATTTAACATTTTATTTATAGGCTCTAGTGAATGTTTCTAGAAAATGATAATCCCAAAAATATGGTAATCCGTTCAATTGTATACGACACCTAAAATACATTGCATCACCCCAAAAAAACATAGCCTTCACATATTGTACTTTCACATGGTATTTTTACACACTCATTTTCACATACATCATGAATTCATCAAAATTGGATGTTCACATATTGTATTTATGAATCACAATGTTTTTGATCATCCACATTGAATACACCTTTTTAAAATGAAATATAATTCCCATGTTATCCTCTGTATACACAATTCCATAATTAGATATTTTTCTCCATTGATTTGATCACTTTAAGCTATTTTGATTGGATCAATACATAACACATTTTCACTTATTGTTATTGTCACTACAATATTAAACCTTAACCATAATCTAAATTCACCACATAAAAACTTTATTTGAAAATTTAACATTGATAATATCATTATATTTTATGGGAATATATACTTATTGGATTCACAATGTTAGTGTGATATTCTTTTAATCTCTCATAACATATAATTTCATACATAGTCTCATCATGAAAATAATTAAAATATACGAAAGCTGTTGGGTGCTGGAGATTGAAGAAGGTGGAAGACTCAATCAGATGACTCAAAATCACTTGATCGGATGGTCGATGTTCTATTATTATGTTTATTAATGGGTGAATAGTGCCATGAAATGCATTGTATCACACATAAATCCTATGAATTTTAACCCTACTCTTAATAAAAGAATCCATTCCCATAGCCAGTATGCTATGATTAACGAGGTGTTCTGTTTATTTTGTTGGCATCAACCCATACTGACACCCCTCTGCTTCTATGCCACCCCGGTCAGTGGTGCCACCCACTCCTATTCACACACTATTCACTCTTTGTGGGAGTTATTCCGGCTCACTCTAACCTTACACCCACAGTTATCTAGGTTGACCTTCCTCCCATCTGGGTGGCCACCTAGGTAACACATGTGGTTGAGTTGGGTCCATGGTTGGCTATGGGATGACATATTTTTTAATAAAGTCCAAACAAAAAATACTTATAATAATTTTATTTATATAATATAATATCAATACAATATAAAATTTCTTCTTAAAAAATTCTTCATGAAAGGAATATAAATATCATTTTCATTCATTTACAAAAAAATCACTTGAAATTGATTTCATTTGATTTCAATCTTTAATCAAATAATTATAATAATTCTTTTTGAATAATTAAGATTTGGTCATAAATTCAAAAACAATTCAATCTTTAAATAATCTTTTATTGAAGTAAACAATGTTCACTTCTACAAATTACATTTTCAATTTTCATAATAATTTAATAACAACTCAACAATTTGCCTAATTAATTTTCCACTTTGTCTTGAACTTATTCTCTTGAAATATTCAATCTTGTATCCCCGTATTGTTTTTCCATTGATAATGGAAAATCCTCAATTAATGGATGGAGTTGCATAGATTTGTTATCAAGTATAGAATACAATACCTCAATTATCATCGTATCCTCAATTAAGCCTTTATAAAATATTGAATTTATAATATATTAACAATAAATAAAAAACAATTCTTAAATTGTGAACTTGTTCTCTTCACATTAGTTAGACCAAAAGTTATTAATAAATATTCAAAATACCTATATTTGATTCATAATGTTTTCTTAGGTATATCCTTTTTCCAAAATCTAATCTCATGGTAACCTGAAAAAGTTTTTTTTAAAACCACCTCTATCCCTTAAATTTATCAAATAGGTCATCAATTCTGGGCTAAGATTAATGGTTTTTAATTATGAATTTATTTAACTTTTGATAATATATACATATTAAAATTCTCCCATTAGATTTATGAGAAAAAATAACTATATCACACCAAAGGGATGATCTTGGTATAATGGACCCCATAGAATCAATGGCTAATAATAATGGTTTTTAATTCATGTCACCATAAAAATAGACATCACCTCCACTTCTGACTATAGAAAACAATTAAAGAGTGTAAACATATATATTGTATTTACTTTATAATTAAGTAAAATATAAGAAGAAAATAAATTTATAAGAATACCTCCATCAAAATTGGACCCCTCACAAATAGTGAAAATGATATGTCCCACTAACAAAAAAACCAGCAGTATAACCAAAATATCATTGTGATTGGATTTTGGGTTCAAAGAAAGAGACATTGTAGAACCTATGGTGGTTCCCCCACCGAACACAACTATGTAATTTATATTTTGGTAAGTGAAAATAATTTTAAATTTATGTAGGTGACCACAGTAGTGACATCTCATAGGTGGACTATTTGAAAGAGAAAAAACCAAATAATCTTCTCGTTGACCACCTTATAGAATCACGTCTTAACACAAATCCCTTAAATTTCATTTTTTTTCATTTTTATGGACTTTGTGTCTCCATATTTATATTATACACATCCTCTATCATAATATCCCATAATCATCGAGTATCCCTTTCAATCATGAATGTGGCCACAAGCTCACAGTTTTATATGGGTATTTTAGTATTATTATAAAGGATGTTGATCCATTTAATCCAATAATCAACTAATTATGAGGTAATAAAACCAAAATAGATTAATGGAACCTATGTAAAAACTAATTCCAATATGGTAGTCTCTGTCCCATAGTATATAAAATTTGGGAAGGATTAATCAAATACAAAAAATTAGTGGATGTCCTTTCCAACATATCATTCTCTCTTATCCCTTACAACTCATAAATCATTGATTATGTTGTTATAATATTCTATAATTGAATATATAATGACTTAATTTCTCTTCTGTGTTTTTGAAAACCCATGGTTTGAACTTCATAACAATTCTAGGTCCAAATCTCATTCCCTCTCTCCCATATATTCATTAAGTTATAAAAAAACTTTTAATTGACCCTTAAGATAATCAATCATGTATTTATCATAATTATAAAGTTAGAATATATAGGCTTCAACATAATCAAAAATAAATACAAGAAAAAATAAATAAATCTTCTAGAAGAAATAAATAGACGTGATCTAAAATAATTGAAAGAAAAAATATGCATTCTCTAAACATAATTTAAGAACACATAAAACATGATAATAGTATAACAATAAATAATATCACTACCTTTAGTATATAGATGTATATAAACCAAATTAATTAGTTAACAAACCATAATAACCTACTCTTAAATAATTAACATATAGAAAACACCATTTACTTATTGATAATATTTCGTTTCATATGAGAAGTCAATTGGTTTTAATAGTAATAAAATAAGATAACATTGTAAAAAACCTATAATTATAGGATATCATAATCACAACGACTTAATGACACCTTGTATGATAAATGATACTTGGGGACTAAGGAACTACCCATAGGAATCAAAATAAATAAATGGTACCCCAGACTACCCCTATTAAATTAGAATTTCACTATAATTATACTGGAATGACATTCTTATGGGTTACTTACTAAGTCCTAGTAGTCTAATTCGATTATCTACTCTCAAGTCCAATATTCAAGAGACATTAGTGATATTTGATACCACATTATAATGTTCTTGACCGGAATATCCTAATGAAACTTATGCATGATGTTAAAACCCCTCGAGCACACCTCCCAGTTTTGAAAAGTTGGGGAATGATTTAGGTATAAATCATACACATGTGTGAGGATTTTCCCCCTTTAGGCGATTTAATAATATACTAAAATATGTTGTTAAATTTGGAATAACCTATTGGTCTTGGTAGTCACATGAATAGTAAATCCACTAAAATATAGGTATAAAGATATAATGAAGTAGAAGAAATCACAATGCCATGAACAATCATCACACAAAAAAAATATACTAAAAAGTATCCAACCACATAAAAGTTAAGTAAAACCATGACAAAAATCCCATAAATATATAAATTGATGCCTAAAAGTACTTAAATATCTCAAAGTGGTTTTCTATGTGAGTGTCATATCCAGAAATATATCTGGAATATCTCATGTGCATCTTGGGAATCCTCATAAAAAATATCCAAACAAACAGATGAACAAGATCCACACTCATGGTACATTTCTAGATCCCATAGTTAGGTTTGACTCCCTTACCTAGGTTATGAATAGGAGAGTTTTCATGTGTCCGAAAAGGGTCATATGTAGTTCATGAGTATGATGACTTTGTAAGAGATCACTACCCCACCATGAATTAATTTTCATAAACTAGAGTGTATACACATTATAATATTATAACACCGTAGCTGTATCTATGGTATTATTTTAATTTAATTTTGGTCAAATATAATGTATTTCGGTTGTATAAATAGTTATGATAATCCCATGTTTGAAATTTAAATAAAATAGGATCTGTGGTGGAAATATGACCAAGAGAATATTTCCCACCAAAATCTCAGTGGGTGTTGACCATACTTCTATTTTTCTATAGTAGTGTAAAAAATAATTTCCCACTCTAATAGAGTTTTGGTGGAGGATTACCAAGATTCCAATTATCCTTGGTTGTAGGAATTTCTAGTTCCCATCACATAATAGTTTTGATGGGATCTCATTAGAGTTTTAATGAGATACCAAAATAAATATTTTTTAATAGAGAAAATTTTATTTTTAATGATTTTATCCCTCTTTAAGAAACTTTCTAAATTAGTTCTACACATATTATCTACCATTTTAATTTCTTCTATTTCATGATGTTTTTCGTTCCACTAAACTTATTTCTTGGATGTATAGACCTCTATTAAATGATTTTGAATGCTTGAGGTGAGAATAACCCTCCTCTTATCTATAATCTCGGTGTCTCTTGTTGTTTTTTTGTTATATGTTGGTTTAGATTAATTTTTGGGGGGTTTAGGAATTGGAAAAACCTTAGATTAAAGTGGTATTGAACATTAATATTCAGTGAGTGTGAACCTAAAATCTCAAGGTAGGATATTCCTATGATTTATTTATGGGTTTTATCAATTTTCATGCTTGAGTGATGTGTGTTTCATTAAATCCATGAGAACTTGATCATAATTAAAATTAAAATCTTGGTTTTATATAAATCAAGAATTAATTATGATTATTCAGACCAAGTGTTGTTTTCCCACAATTTTATTTTGATTTGATAGCCGCAAAAGGCTAATAACTTTGATTAATGTGTGTTGGACATTATTCTAGAGACCCAAATCAGGATTTCTTGGGTCATGTGATGTCATTATAGACTAAATCACGTTTTAGTATCCTCATTATCATTGGATATTTTCATGACTGGTAGGGTTATACATGAGTTTTAACCCATATAGAACTTGTGATATTACCTTTTTTTCTACTTATGATATTATATGGGTTGAGGGTTCCTCCACCTCTAACTTGAACATGATAGGTAGGTTATGATTTGGTTTAGGTATTGAAAATTATTCATGTATTTCGAAACTAACCTAGAATATTTTCAAATATAAGTTAGAGTATATGTCAATATTAAGATAAATTTAATATATCATGTTTTTTGAGCTGTTTATTGTACCAATATGTTATTTATTTACATTTATGGGATATTATGCTGTATTGCGTTATTAGTGATTCCATTATGGACATTATTTCCATTGGTAACATGATGTTAATGAAAATTTATTTTGTGAACATTACATGGTTTTCTTATGATAGGGATGTTATTCCCATTATTATGGGATAAATTGCCAAATTATATAAAGTTCGTTATAAAGAGGGATGTTATTCTCATTATATTTAATGTCTACGTATAGGACATTATGCCCTAGTGATGGGATGAAACACTTCAAAATGATTCATCATTGGTGATGGGAATCCATCAAAAATAAACATTCCTGTAAAATATCATCACAATTTATATCATTTATGATGGTACATCCCTACAATTCTATGAATTAATGTTTTAGTGATGAAAATAACAATTCATCCTAAATATATTTTTGATGGGATTTCATTTCATCACAAATAAAATTGAAAAAAGTCTTTATGCTTTAAATAATGTTCTATCATAAATAAGTATTTGTGATGGAAATAATTATGCAAAAAATTACTTTTTTGATATAAATTATTATTCATGACAAATATATAATAATAATAATTAAATAAATAAAATTTAAAAAATATAGAAACTTATTCATACAAAAAATAAGAAGCATTTAACAAATTACATCTATATCTAAACAAAAAATCATGAAGAAACTGGGGGTCAACTGTAGGACAGGGAAGAGGGGACTTAATCTTTAAACCATGAAAAAATCATAACATGTACTCCATCATCTACTCATGTTGTTTATTCTTCTATAGACACTACTTCTCCTACTATTGACACCTCTCTTATTGATCTATTTAAAATCTCTTTATTGTCCCATATTAATCTCTCATACTATCCATATACTCTATGTTAGATGAGAATTTCACATGATATCCCTTATAGACGAGCGATTAAATTTCTAAAATACTATAATAATTGGTTGGAATCAATTTTGAAAGAATACCAGTCAACTGACCATTCTTGATACTAAACATAGTCACCCATATCCAAACCGCCTCATTGTAATCTAACTCACACAAGCTGTCTCCCTTAGAATTAGATTGAATCTACCATATTTGAGAAGTCATAGCCTTATATTTTCCTTCATGTGTAATTAAAAATTCAAACAGCAAAAAACTTACTTTAAGATAATTTTTAAAATAGGAAAAAGTATTTACACAATCAAACATTGTCTCTCACTAGTAATCAATCTTGTACTACGATTAGTATATATCCTATTATAGAAATCAGACTTTGTAATAATGAGAATGAAAATATTACATATATATATATATAATAAACATAATAAATAAAAAGTATATAAATTTATATAATAAGAAATCAATATTTTGTACCATTTTTCATCAATTTAAAATAAATTTATGACCCCTAGCTATGTGTGTGACCTCCAAATTCCCTCAATTTTCTCAACTAGAAAATGACCTCCCCCAGACATCTCTCATATATAGTAGAAGAAAAATACTTTCCATGCAATAGTAGGGATATAGTCAGGTCGATGACAAATAAAACACAAATAAAAAATAGCAATGGAATCTCTTCCCATCGATCTCTTTTAAGGCTATATAAAAATTGATGAAATTTGGCGTGCAAATAAATCTACCATGCAAACAAATCTCTCATGCCCCCTATATAGAGTCTGTCATGATATCATCAACTATGGACCATAAACCCTAATATAGTAAATAATTAATAGTAATTAAATAAATTTCAAATAAATTATATTATTTAATTACATAAAATTCATTATTCAAACATTCGATGTTGAACATCGGTGGGAACATGTTCTTATTATAGTCGTGGAAAAGAAAAATAATTCCATAAAATTACACTTTCTATACCATCACCTATATATTGAAAAAATGTAAATAGGAATAGATAATAAAAAAATTTAATATAAAAAAATATTGAAAATTTAATAAAATAGACAATTGAACATATTTACTCAAGCATTGATCAAAATAAATAGATGAATGTTTCCTAGGAATATGTTATGGAATCATAAATTTGGATAAGTTGTGACCCCTCCAAGTCAATGATGTAGTGGAAATATCTTTTGGGTTAGATGATAGATCATGGGACTCATCATCGAGTAGCACAATATATATGAGGTTATGATATAGATCATTGTAATATTTTTCCGCCATATAAAACAAAAAAATAATTTTACCAACACATAATTATTAATATAGAAATAAAATATAAAAAACTAATAAATATTTACTGAGAAAAATAGTATATATTGATTTTTTCAACAATAAGAATGTAATACATCATTCATCATCATAATCTTTATACCAATATGTTTCAATGTCTTCATTTTCCTCCCCATAATCGTGATGTTTCAATGTTTCTTGAAAAATTTAAATATTTTTATCTTTCATAGAACCGTAGTAATTTTCATTAAATTGATTGTTAATAGAATTTATTTTTATGACAATCCACTAGTCCTTAAACCATGTTAAAACAATATAGTAATTTTTAAATAAGCATGATGTACATGATTTACTATCATAATTGGTTTATTTACTATAATAATAATTTTACATTTGATGTTAATAGATCCATGTCATGTATCAGTACACATACATCGATCATTATAAAACCATTAACATTTAAACATTTAAATGTAGTTATATCCAACATAATATAACTCAATTATTTCATCCAACATACCATAAAAGTCTACTTAACATTCTTTGTGATGGGTTCCTTGTAAACAAGAACCATTGTTCATTGATTTTTTATTTACTATATGTATATGTATAAAATAAAAATCCATTAACAACATAAACATTATAATATTTTACTAATTTAGATGGTGGGATACTTAGTTAACATAATTTATTAACAATTTTATTTCCAATTCATTATACATAAAAATATAAACTAAAACAAATGTGATAAAATAAAAAAGGGATTTTATATATTCAACAATAAACAATTTAACCTACCAATATTTGAAACCATCATAAAAAATTACACTATTGATGTTCTTCAATAGAATTTATGGCAATTTGTGCTAATTGTTTTTGATATGATCATTATATAATCTAAAAAAAATTAATATAAATTTATTTAAAAAAATATTTTGAAAATCAAAGGTAAAATGTGAACTTATTTCATCAATCGTGTCATATATTCACAATTGAGTAGAACATACATGTGAGCTTTGTGATTTTAGTCATCAAAAATCCTTCATTCTTGGTCTCCACCAAAACGAGTTTAAGATTGATTAATTATTGATAATTGATTATATGTGAGATCATTAATATTTCTCTCATTAAAAACAATTTGATTATGTATTTTTAGATATTCATATTGAAAATGATGACATCAAAATTTTAATATTTCTTTCTATAACTATACTTCTTCAATTAGTCCAAAAGAGACTAATGGATTATGATGATTATATTTGTTATCAAAGAGAAAATTGATTTTTAATCTATGTTACGTGATGTAAGAAGATCCCAAAGAATGAATAAGTTGATAGGTGTGAGATAGAACTTGGAATAATCTTTCTACTATAGTACATGCTATTGGATAACCATTTATATATTAGAAATAAATAATCTATAAATATGATAATGTTTTAGAATTCACAGGTAATACATAATATGATTGTAGAGATATAATTATATAATAATAAATATGACAAGGGATGATTAAATAAGGGAACACTATCTAATACATGATACATGAGAATTATGAGTAATGTTTTATTTAATAAGTTGAGGATCTATGACTAAGGAGGTAGAAATGATTTTTGTTAGATTGAGTATCCATCCTTACATAATCAATTATAATAGATGATATAATAATCTGAGGATATCTATTGAATAATGGATTATTAAATTTATGTATGAATATAGAGTTGAATAGGTAGTGAAATTTCATGGAAATACTCAAATAGAGTACACAAGTTCATCTAGAAGATTTCATAATTTTTATAAAGAGTTTTGAGTTGGTTTGATAAATTCCAAAATTCATTTAAGTTGTTTTGAGGTATTCAGAATGTTTTTGAGTTTATTTTGTATTTCTTGAGAATATGTTAATATTTTTTTTCCAATTCAACAAATATCTTATATTATTTTATTGTGTCGGAAAATTTACAAAGGAATAAAATAAATAAGGGTCATTAAGAACTTTTAGACTATAAAATTAGTAAACTAATGAAATATTTAAGGGTATTGTAGAAAAAATGAAAATATATAATGGTATGAAATTCTTAAGGGAACTCTAGAATATTTATTATAACATTTAATGGTATTCCAAACATTGATAATAAATTTGGAAAAGGAAATTAATACTCATAGAGAATAAAATTAACAATGTACTAAATCCATAATGATACGTAAAGGTTCATAGTGGATCTATAAAGGTAATAAGAGGGCATGATATTTGGGAAGTTTTTATCACACTATCATATGAAAAGTTTAGTTACTCAAAACAAAAAGGTCACCATAGTGAATGTGTAATGGTACCTAGGGAGTAGAAATTTGACAATGTACTAGAGATGTTATTATATGTAAAGGTTCATAGTGTATGTGTAAAGGTGCTCAAAGATCATGAGATTTGGAAAACTATCAAGCACACTATTATATGTAATATGCATTTTCTCAATATGTAAATGTTATCAAATTGAAAATACAAAATTACTTAGAGTCCATCAATTGAAAAAGAACATAATCCCTATTCAGAAACTTCAGTGTCATTTACTCATGTGTAAGATTCAATTCCAGTGATTAAGAATTTAGAGAAGTGTTGAGTCTCACTAAGATACATAAAATTCATATACTCAATATTTAAGAGTCTCTCTAAGATACAGAGTTAGAATTTATAAATTCTCAGATCCTCACAATAATACATAAGAGTAATAATTTCTTACATAAAGTCAATCAGTTAGAATAATGTGAAGATAATAAAGTTTAGAGTTAGAATATTTTTTTCTATTATTTATGTCTTAAATATCTTGATGTTGTGATTGAACCATGATTTAATCAAAGATTAAATATGGTTTCCATGAGAATAAATTAAATAATAAGATTATGTTTTGATGAGTGTTTCCACACCATGAGTGAGCATCAAACTGAAATGATATTTTTATATGTGAACATTCATTCAAAAATGGATTAAATCCAATAGATTTCATGTAGAATAAGTGTCCATAAAGATTATTAGAATCCATAACATAAAAATGATCTGATAAATATTGGATTTTGGCGATGGTGATATTGTATTTGTTAATTGTTATTTCATAGCTGTTATTGAACATTAAAAAAACAAGAATTATAGAGAAGACCATGTTTCTAAGAATGAAGTTTTTTCCATATTCAAATATGGAAAATATATTCCTGGGATTTATGTATAAAATAAATATGAATATAGAGTGAGTGATTTATTTATTACTTGATATAGTATTCCAAGAGATTTATTTACACTGAATAAAAAGAATCTGATGATATTCTAAAATAAGATATTTTTCATCAAAGAAAAAGAATAAGAATAAAAGAGTGATGGGAAATAACTGATAGATAATAACCTTATACTATAGTTTTTAATTATATATCATAATTATCAAATAAAATGTCTAATTTTAGAACTAGTATTATATTCATATAGAATAACTATATATATAAATGAGAGAGAAGTCGGTGATATTATACATAGAATATCTTCTGCATCAAATAAGAAGAAGATGATAATTAGGAGAAGGAGAACCAAGTGTGTACACCTATCCTATGATTTCACTATATCATAAAAGTTAAAAATTGAGGAGGGTGAGAGGTTTGAGAGTGCTTTTGACAAGTACCACTACTATTCATCACATATTTTTGGACTATAGATTATTAAGGATCTAATATTATTTAAGATCACAGATTTTTCACATATGTTTGAGTTGAGTAAGGCCGTCATCCTAATCCTAGATATCGTTTGGAATTTGGTTACTTGAAGTGATTGATGTTCATGTCATTAAAGAAGTTTTTCAACTAGTTATCAAAGACACTAACTGACGAATGAGATCTTACCAATTGGTTTAGAGACATCCCAAGTCATATAGAATATTTTATTTAAGATTTTATAAAGAAAAACAAGGAATACTAAAGGGATAAAAATAATTATATTCAAACAATTTATAATATTAAAGGTATTTTAGGGGATAACTACTATCATGATATAGCTTTGGGTCATGTATGATACATTCCCATGGGTTATGTATAATACCTCCCCATCCCTTGGAAGGGTTGAGTATTGGATTCCAACTTCTAATTATTTTATAATCACTATAATGGATTAGTGATAATAAGTGTCTCAGGTATGACCCAAACTTGATATTGATTAGATATCTATATTATAATTTAACTTTATAAAAAATACTATGTACTACTATCTCTTGTTTACTTAATAATTTTCATGTTATGAGGTGTGTTGGAGGGAATAAATAAATAAATAAATAAATATATATATATTAACCTAGATGGAGGCCCAAATATTAATCGGTTAAATTCAAGATATTAGAATGTGATAAAAAAGGCCACACTGATTCACCCCACTCTCATAGTTAATTCTCGATCTATAAGGAACCTTAAGTGTTATGAAATCTAATATTTATTTTCAATTATTGGATCTATTTTCTTTCAAAGGTATTTTTATCATATATATAAGAACTAAACATTTTAAAAAAATTAAAAATTTCCATATATAGAAAAAAAAGTTCCCATATGCTTCAATACCAAAATATAGGTTTCACTCAAAACCTTAAAGAATAGGGAGAATAAAGAAACAAAAAGGTTAATTAAGACATAAAATAACAAATATGTAACACTAATAATTAAAGATATTTTGATTGTTAGTTCTTATATCAAATCTATGGTTACGATACTTTGGATGAATCAATTTATAGTTATGATGAGTATGAAGAGTAAGATTCTACTGATTAAATTGAATACCTCTACTCTAGAGGCAAATAGTAGTCCATGAAAGTTACCATTGATGTTTTCACTTACATATTTGGGTTTATAAAGGGATTATATGATGAAAAAGAATAACTAGTCATTGAAGAAGATGAAGTGAAGAATTATTTATAAGAAAAAAAGATAAAAAATTAAAAACTATCGCTCTACTTGTTGAATCCAAGGATCAATCCTTATTTTTCTATAAGTAAAAATATTTCATGTCTAGAGATGCATTGTTGAAGGAAGTAATGGGAAAGATGAGATTAAGAAACTATTAAAAGATATGATCCATAATTTGGCATATTTTATTAGTGACAAGGATGTTTAGTTAGTGATAAAATATAAATGTGTGAATAATAATGATGAGAAACACTCCACTTAATTAAATGTGGATATGAGCAGTTGTAGGAATTCTTATGCCCCAAAATAATCTAATCTTTTTTGTTTTTTTCTATGAAAGGACATGGTACTAAATTTGAAGACAATATAATGTGATTTATATGTTGTTATTTGTATTTTAGAATGTTTGTACATAAGGTAATTGAATGTTGCAAAAATTCGTAAATACATGAAGACTATAGAAGGCTTAGACTAAGGGGAATAATAACCATAGTTAAGGGAAAAAAATTGAGTAAAATTAATATTCATGGACTAATATTTGAGTGAATATACTTGCTAAAAATGGATTTGGATGATAAAATAAAGTCTGTGAAAATTAAAATAGAGGTGTTTATTATGATAATGAATTATAGTATAAGTCTACCAAGAATAATTCAAATTTTGATGGGAATAGAAGACCAAAATAGATGAATAATCAATGGATAAATGGATGTGAGTTATCCTATGGTGTAAAAAAAGAAGAGTGTTAAAAAAACACACCCAAGAAGATTTTTAAAGTTGATACACCAATGAAGAGATCCTTATACCATTGAAGAATAGGGAATATCATCGAATTTTTTAAGCAGGACATGAACATCAATGACAATGGGAGCAATCTAGAATAATAAGGACAACCAATCCAAGAATGGAATAAGAGGATTGATATGGTGAAATAAATCTATGAAATAGAATCAAAATTTGATGAGAGAATTCTAATGAAAGGTAATCCAAGGATTGTTGAGAAGCAATGTGGAAGGTGTAAATAGACTAGGTGCACTTGTAATTTCCTATGTTTATGCCTGAGTATGACTCAACTCAATATTGAGTTTTGAATTTTCGAGGCCTTCATTGGGGTAAAATGTCCCTTCTACCCTAGTTATTTACCTTAAAAGATATTTGGAGTTTTCCATTTGTTCAATAATAAGGGTTTTACCCCATGTTGAGTTGGTATGGAAATTAGAGTGTTATATGGACTAAAACATAATATAATAAAAATATCATATTATGTTTATTTAGCATGTGAGAGTTTCTTATAAAATGACTATATCTCATAAATGGGACCTCGTATGGGAATACCATGATATCCATTGAGTTTGTAATGGGGTGTTTACCCTAGGTTCAACATTTTTTCAGTTCACATTGATTTTTGCGGTGTTAGGATTCCATTGAGGATTACAAATGGTTACATGAATTATATTAATTAAAATTTTAACCTAGTGATCATTTATTATGTATTCATTTTGAACCCTCTCAATTCTTAGAGAATTTTCTCATCCAAATCCCCCTAACAAATGATACGAGAGGTTGGTCGTAGTGGGGATGATGATAGATCGTGGAGTGGAATCAGATGCACAATGACTTCCTTAAATGTATTTCAATAGAAACAATACATGATGATATGGTTATGATAATAGATAAAAACTATAGTGATTCACCATCATGGTAAGTCCGTAGTTCTGTGGATTTATCTCTATTTTTATTATTATTGTGAACTCATATTAATTCTTCTATAATTAATTCTACCATCATTCTTTCATAGACCCGTTGAATTATAATTTAATATTTTTGATTAGAATTATGAATTATTTTGTCTTGATTATTATGAATTTTTCCATTATCTCTTTGAATTACATTACAAATTGGTTCCAAAACAAACATATCCATTATTGGGTCCTCATTTTTGGTGTTTTTTAGATTTCTTGCATCATGTTACATGTTTTCATCACCAATATTCATTTGAATATTTTTAGAACATTTTTCAGAACCATCAAATTTATCAATTTCCCATTGCTTCCATGGATCATTGTTGTGGGCTCAGAATCATGGTTTGCATCCTGATAATAGTTTGATGACGATGAATGTAATCTGATGGAGGATTGAGTGATCTAGGTTTCATGATATGTGGAATATAGATTAGGAGAATTCTATGTGAGGAAACGTCAACATGTTTTTCTAAAGAATAATATATAAAATATAATATCTATCAATTTATGGATTTTAGTCACAATAGATTGCAAAATAATTGGGTAGATATTTCAGTGAGATTGGTGGTGGTATAGAAGAATTTGGAGACTCTTCATTTGTGAGATGTTTCTAGGAAATTAATTATAGAGACCCATGCTTTTCATAAAGAGAAATTACATCTTATTAGATGAATATTAATTATATAATATAAATATCCATTCCATAATCATATAGTTCTAGTATATTTGGAGACTTCGATAGATAAAAAACTAATTCCTAATTAAACTACATCATCTCCCACTAAGATCTTTGTAACTATAACCCTTTATAGACAAATCCTAATTAATAAATTTTTTCATAACCTAGTTAATGTCAAAAAAAGAAAGAATTATCTCATAATCCCAATATGGTAAAAATGGAGATATCAATGATCAATTAAACTTATTTTTTTCATAATTGTATTAGAACATGAGTATAACATTTGAAAGTTGTATCCTACATATGTCATGGGATAACTTTTGGTAGTTCATAAGACTTGATTCATAAAGTAATCGAATAAAACGATCCATGAAAGCATAAAATTTCCATCAAACATATTTTTTTTGGTATAAATTTAATCATAGAAAGTAATTTACATAGTATTCATGTATTACTGATGAGACTATCATTGTGGATTGGCCCTACTCTCCAAATCATGGAAGTAGTCATGGTTCAATCCCAAGACTATCATTGTGGACATAGTTCTATATTAAATTGGGTTCACTACCCATTCCATTAATTTTTATCTCATGAAATATATATTTAACTAATTAATTAGAGGGATATATTATTATGGTCCCACTCATGTCATAAAAAAATCATATAGATGTGTTACACAAGATCATAAAACAGTCATCATATCATAACCCATGAAAAGAAACAGGTTTCAAAAACATCTTGTTATCCTAATAATAATCCATCTTTATAAATAATAAGGACGGTATCAATGGATCATATAACCAAAAAATCATAATTGACATCCAAGGATGTCATCAGAGATTAAAAATTCCTTTAAAGATCACTTGGAACATTTATTGAGTAAAATAATCTTTTCACTTTCAAATAACTTATTAAAATTCTAAAAAAATTAAAAATATTAAGGAAAACATTTTATTTAAGAATAAACCTAGAAAAATATAAATTATTCTTTAAAGAATTTCTCAGTCATGATGGTGGAAAATTCTATTCATGTTATATACAGAAAACAAAAATTCATGTTACATTTTTTATAAAAAGTACAAAGTACCTCAATTCGGAAAATGAAAAGAAGAATCAATTTAAAACTTTTTTAAAAAATTAAAAAATGGTTAAAAGTGACTTTAAAATAACATAGGAGAATATTAAAGACATTATTGAAAACCTTTTTAGAAAACATGAACATGAACAAGGAATATAAATTTTTTTTCCTAAAGATATAAATCAAGTCAATTTTACTTAGAAATTTTTTTTTCAGTATCTTCAATTATTAAAGAGAAGGAAATGAAACGAAACCATTGATTATATAGAAATAACTATAGGAGAATTAAATTCATTGTATTATTGTGACATAATTTATAAAATTCAATCATAAAAAACTTAATCAAAAACCATCCCAATAAACAATGATATTTTGACGTAAAACCCTTACATCAAGTTCCACTTGCGTTAAATGTTCTCTATCCTCATATATAATAAATTTTAATTTATTATAATTCAATAAAACAGTCTTATAAATTCTTATAGTATCATATATGATCCATTTTTGAAATTTCAACACCATTTATTAGTAATCCCGTATTAAAATCATCATTTCTAGCTGCTAACAATTTAATATTTTCATAATAATTTTGGTTGGCAGTTACCATACTTTTACATTGATCACAGTTACATCATCTCCATAATTTTAATAAAGATATAAATATCATATATATTCATTATATATATATATATATGTATACTCATCCATAAAATTTATATTCATTCATAAAATTTATAGATGGAAAAATGAATTACACCTCTTATGGAGACACTTGTTCGTACGTACACATGATTAGTGTTTTTACTTTAAAATGGATGGGAAAAAAGAAGGGTAAATAATAATTCAACTTTATATAATAAATTTTATATCATGTACATAATATATATTTATTAAATACATCCTAATTAAATTTTAAATACAAAAATGAAAAATTAATCACATCGCTTTGAGGAGGTGGTGGTCACAATGTACGCACGAGCAAAGTTATCATTTCCCAAAAGATTATAATGTAACATGGTAGATATGATATTATCATTATAGAAGAATAATTATGTCATAAATATCAAATATAAATGTTAATCCCATAATGATACCCATTCATTTATGATTGGGATGAAAAATGAATTGTATCGCTACGTGAATATGGTAAACTATATGTATGTCCAAGTGATACATTCGCATCCAATTTTCTGATAAAGAGGGTGGATAACTGTGGTTTAATAATAATTATAAAATTTTAGTGTATTTATGACACTGAAAATTCCATTTTATGATAAATACCATATAATTATATGATGTAATATAATATGTAAAAAAAGAAAGTGATCGGTTAAGATGATTGGATCTTCTCCGAAATAACTCTATTATATCTCCTCTAACTAGCTAGGGTTGGTTTTTTTTGGAAAGACTCAAAACTATTGAATGTCTATATGGATTTTTAGAATATAATATATTAGGTAATTATCATTCCATAAGTCTCAATGTGGCATAATTAATATAAAGGATGGGTTCACATTTATAAGTGAGGGGAGGGCACTCTTGGAATTTCTTAAAAGATTAATATAATAAAAAATCATTCTATAGTCAAATTCTTAAAATTTTCCCGATGTTCGAATATAATATTTTATTTTGCAGAAATAACATTAATGAATAAAGTATTTATAAGTTTAAAATGTGTTTTAAACCATATCATTTGGTTATATCCCTTAGTTAAACTATTTTATCCTTAATCACGATAACATCATTTTCACTCTTAAATAATTAAAATTTTATTAATAAGGTGAATTATTTTTTCATTAATTTAAAATGGATGGAATTTTAGACAATATACTATCTGCCTTATATTATTTTATTGTTTTTATTATTTTAAAATAATTTTATAAAATATTAATTTTAAAAAATATCAATAATGTTATTTCTCAAACAATTAATTTAATTTGAATTTAATGTCTCGAACAAAAATATGGAATTAAAAGATAATAAATTTAAACATCACTAATATGTTATATTTATCCAAAAAATTCATGGAACATAATAAATCACTCATATTATATTACTTATAATGTTTTAAAGAGTTTTTTTGCTATTAATTTAAGAAATCATTTGTCGGTGTTGTGTAAGTATTTAGGGTAATTATATAATAACTAGAAAATTATAAATAAATTTCCCTCACAAAAATAATTTCATTTTGAGAAAATAACCATTAATATTCATTTTCAACATTATTTGTTCCCTATGATAACACATAAGAAATTTTTAAAATAAAGAGAATGGTGTTTTGTATTTATTTTATTTTAATATTGTGTAGAAAATTTTATGGGTATGTGTCTATTTAAAAAAAATTAAATTTTGGACCTAAGGAAATAAGGATTTAAGTTACTTAATACAATAAGAATTAATATGAACAATGGTGACATTTACATTTATTTGTAACCTAGTTTTACCAAATTTACCCTTTACTATGGTGATAAATTTTAAATGGTTACTATTCATAATGCCTAGAAATGAAAGGGATATATTTATCAAATTTATAAATCCTAATTCAAAATATGGAATAAATTTTTCATAAATAAATATATATAAGAGGTTTATATTAATTTTAAAATTATTGTGAAAAAATAAAAAAAACTATTTTTTCGGATAATATATTTTTAAGCATAAAATTGGATATCTATTATTTTTTCATTCCAAAAGAAAAATATTATAATAATAATAAAACATTTATTGAATATATAATATATAATTTCATTAAAATCATCTATAAATAGTGATTAATTTAATTGAATAAGACAAAAACACATTGCATGAATAACAAACAAAATTTCTAAATAAATATTTCTTTTACATTAAAATGTTTTTTAGTTTCATTTCCAATTTAATTGAGAACCCATGAATTCATTTTATTCATGTTTAAACTATAAATTTTTCATAATTTAGTTTTCCTATTAACACCCTCCAATCCAATGACTTGATGATAAATATCACATTAAAGTAATAATATTTTTGTTATATATTTTTGTTCATTTAAACTCGATGTTTCATGTAATGAAATCTATAAATCAAATAAAATATATTTGAAGATAAATGTATTCTAAAATATCTGAGTGTTTCATTCTAACACCATTAAAATTAATTTCACCCTCAAAATTATGTCACTATGATATAAAAAAGGAGGGTGTCTTAATTTCATTACATAATCAGGTTCCATTGTTGATTCATCAAATTCATGATTCCTCTAAAAATATTAACTAGGTGAGTAGTATTATTTTGCAGAAATTTATCTCTATGATGCAATATTTCTATTGGTTTTTTTCATAAAAATGTTATTGCTCAAGTAGTATGAGCATTGATTTTAGTACATATAAAGGATCAGGTATTTACATCCTCAAGAGAGATACATAGAACACATCATGTAACACCCTAATATTTAACAAAATAGGAACTTATGTTTTATTGAATATACAACATGAAACCCCAAGACTAAACAAACCATGGATTATTATTATTTAAATATGATTGTTATAAAAAAGTCATTAATTTTGGGGGTATTAAAATGATTAAATTCATTATGAAATATATATAATTTTACATCCAAAAATAATATTATTAATAAATATTTATTAAATAATCAATCAAATTGTACTGAATTCATTATATTCTTCAAAAATAAATTTTCATCAAAAATGGTTTTGATTTATTTTTTTTGAAAATATTAAATTAAACATGGGAAGATTTATAAATTTTATTTGATAAAAATTATATCATTTTTTAAATCATCATGTAAAAATTTTCCTCAAATGATTTTTTTTGGATTTTTCAAAAATATTTATTTTTCAGTGAAGACTGAAAATACCGCTTTTTGTAAAAATATCATTTATTTTCATTAAAAAATCCCCAAAGTATTTTAGATTTGATCCTAAATTAATATAATTGTCCATTAGTTATAAATACTGTAATTAAATACATAATAGTTAACATTATACGTGATATTGGTATAAAAATATTTTCAAACTAAAAAAGGCATATTTTTAATTAGTTCAACTTAATTTTTTCCATAAATAATAGTAAAAGAAGTAAAAATTTGTCACCATAGTAAAAGGGTAAATTGAGTTAACTTAGGTTAAAACAATGTGATAAGCCCATCATTTTCCATATACAATTTTATTGGATGATGGTATTTATACCATTAAAACGTTAGACTCTATATTTATTTTTTCATATGGTATTTTTTTCAGGAAAGTGATCTATATAATATTTTAAGTAAAGAAAATGAAAAAATGTCACCCTCTAGTTTTTAAATATCTATTATGTGTTAAAAAGGGAAAAAAGAAAATTTTAAATGAATGTTAATAATTATTTTGAGAATAATAATATTATTTTTATGATGGTAATTTATTTTTTTTATAAATTTTATAATGAAATTAAATTCTTAAAATACACGGACACAATATTTATTTAATTAAAAGTAAAATAAAATAAATAATTTAAAAATATTAAACGTAGTGTAATTTAATTTAATTATTATTCTAAACATAATTTTTAGAATGTTATAACATATTTTGGGAGTTATAATTGTTTTTTTTTAATTACATATTTTTCATAATGTTTTCAAATTCAAATTAAATGATTTGTTTCAAAATTAACATTAATGGTATTTTGTAATACATAATTTTTTAGTAAATGATTTAAAATTTATAAAATATATTATATTCACCCAACTAAATTTTATGGGGTTTATACTATAAAAAATGTTTCATTTAAGTAATAATTGTGATTTTATATAAACTATATCGACCCCTAAATAGTTAAAATTAATTCCTGTGGTAACTGTCTAATAGGATTAACAGAGGTTAAAAGAAAACGTTAAGGTTAAAAAAAATTATTGTATAAGATGATGTAGAATAAAAATAATATTATATTCTATTATTATCAATTTAAATCCATTTTTATTTAAAAAATAATTTATATTATTCTAATACATTTAGAAATTTCAAGAGTGGCCCTCCCATATCTTATTAATGGAAACCTCATATCCTCTTTTATTTACTCTTCAATTTTTTTTCAACCAATACCTTCTTAAATAACTTCCTTAAATCCATCACCATTTCTAAGAGGCCTTGGTTTTTTGGGAAAACCAACCTAGAAATCTTTTGGTGTACACCTTAAGAGGTTGTCCAAAATAGATATATAGTTCATAACCAAGAATTTTCAATTTTCCTCTTCTTATACATCCTTTAAATATTATTAAAACATAATTAAATATTGACAACATTATATTACATACACTGAGATCTTATAATGTTAATTTCACAACCTATATACATATTCTCTTCTATCTAATAGGAATCAAAACCATCATTCGTGTGTTTGAAGGACTACATCCCCGCGAACTGATATAGTTTTTTTCCATTACCTTTTCTTATGAATGTTGGTAATGATGTATTTTGTGTATATATATTATATTAAAGAAATATTTATCATTCTTATAATATAATATATCATTCACTTTCAACCTTACTATTCATTGAAAAATGATAATGTCATTCATCAGTACATATGGACTACCGCCTCCGTGGAGCTATGTGATTGGTTTTTTATCATTAAATAATAGGTATAATATATATAAGTTTATTTAAATAAATAATTTATTATATTATTTTCATTCTATATTGATAAATTAATATTGAACTTCTCTCTATAACGATAGTTGAAAAATGGAAACGTTACTCATGTGTATGTAAGACCTATCATCTCCGTGATTGTAACTTAGTTCATTTTTCATAACTATATCTCCTAATTTTATTAGAAGTATAATATATTTATAAAAATTATAATTATTTAATGGTTATTATTCTTTATATGTTGAAATAAGGATATCTTTGACTATAGTCAACCTACCAAAGTTATTTTGTGCATATGAGATGAATATTGTAAAAACGCCCGATGTGATCATAATTGATCAATAAATTTATTATGATATAGAAATAAAAATAAATAATAAAATTTGAATGTTTCTTAATAAACTAAAAAATTAACATAATTTTATCACTCAATAATATTAAGAACATACATGATGAGTCATACACAAGGTTAGAGACAATATTTAAAAAACATATTTTAAAATTTCCCTTCCAAATTTTATTCTTACATGTCCATGTTCATAAAAATGATTCAAGAAATATTTCATCTATGATTAATTGGATTGTAAAGTTAAATTTTTACCCAATTTTAAATTCTTTATAATTTTATTAATAAATTAATCATTTTAAGGTTTTATATGAGGGACTTTCTTTTAAAAATTATCTTTTAAAGCTTCTATTTATAATATTTTTATTTCATGTCAATGTTATTATAAATTTTTCAAGAAAATTATTATTTTTGATTAAATGTATTCTATTTTTTTAAATTTTTTGACCTTCTTTACATTGTTTTGAAAAAAATGATTCATTTTATAGTTTTACATCGGGGACTTTCTCTTAAAAATTCGACTTTATAGTTTCCATTCCAAATATTTTTCTTCTATGTCCATGTTCTTATAAAAATTTCAATAAAATTATAATTAATTCTTAAATGGATGATAAAGGTACCCTTGTGACCATATTTTATCTACTATATAATTTTTTTTAAAAAGTATTCTTTTAAGGTTTTACGTAAGGGACTTTCCATTAAAAATCATCTTTTAAATTCTCACATCCAGCTATCTTTCTTCCATGACCATGTTCTTCTGAATTTTTCAAGAATATTATAATTTTTGAAAAAATGGAATTTAAACTTATATTTTTACTATATTTGACCATATTTATTTTTTAAAATAATCATTTTAAGGTTTTATGGGAGGGAATTAATTTTAAAACCCATCCTTTAAAGATTACCTTATAACAATTTCTCTTCAATGTCTATATTCTTGTAAATGTTTTAAGAGAAATCTTATTTATGCTTCAATGGATGATAAAGGTGATTTTTAACCATATTTGAACTGATTTTTAATTTTTCAGATGAATTATTTTAATTTTTTACATAAGGTAATTTCTTTAAAAAATCATATATTTAATTTTCCCCTAGGAAATTTTTTCATCCATGTCCATATTCTTTTAATGATTTAATAAAATTATTATTTATAATTAAATAGGCGATAAATATTATTTTTGACCATTAATACTTTAATTACAAGGTCTTAAATAAATAAATATTTTTAAATTTTCACATAAGGGACACATTAATTTAAAAAGCTATTTTAAATATTCCAAATATTTATTTTCTAAATCATTTTCTTCCATTTCCATATCATTAAAATTATTTTATGGATGTATTTATATGGACATGAATGAATTATAAAGAAAATTTCATGTCACTTTTGACGTTTTTTAAAATGTTTTTAAAAGGAATTTTTAAGTACTTTATATAAAACATTTTGATAAAAATAAAAATGGAATGTTCTATTTTAATGTTTACAACATCAATGGGGTTTTCCAGCATCTTAAACATAATTTTATGTTTGGATTACTTTATAAGCATGCATGTTTTTTCAAAGAATAATCACCCTTCCCAATATTAGTTGTATTTTTAAGAATTATTTTAAAATAGAATGGTAATTTCAATATTCAGTAATGTTTTATAAAGGTTGAAAATAATATTTTTATGAGTGTAATTTTATAAACTGCAATATTTTATGTTTTATGATTATGTTATGGATATTCGGTATTTTTATATTGTTGATTGGTTTTGTTATAAATTCAGGATGAATGGTTTTGATATAAATAAGGGATAGGTGATTTCATTATAAACCAAAGACATGTGGATCCATCATAGACCTATAATGCAGTGGGTATTATTTATATTGGAAGTTGAGTGTAAATGTTTTTACATTTATGATAATAAATGTAATTTTTAACCGTGAAGGTTATTCCATTGGTAACCATTAAGGTTATTCCATTCCATATATAAGAGTCATATGATGATGATTCCTCAAGTTACTACATGATTTATTTATCAGTGCTATGGTTTTCACATAATTCTTATGATTTTTCAAGGTAAGATAATGAGTTTATGTTTAAAGAAAACTATTTTATACTTCTTAAGGGTGAAATTTATAGCTTTGTGAAAATGTTTTCATTTGGTTTTCATGTTTTCACGTAAAAAATTATGATATTTATTTGAGATTTAATTTTTTTGTGAAATGTTTTACAAAATATTTCGGTTGAGATGTTGATTTCTTACATAAGAAAATATTTATTTTAAAACCAAAAATTATTTGAAAATTGAATACTTTTACCACTATTCATGGACCAATAGTATATGTCTTTGTTTCTATGTCTATTAATGATATTTTTATTCTCATCCCATGATTATTAAAAATAAGAGGGTTTTAAAGATGTGTCGTGTAATTGATAAGGTCAATATGAAAATTGGGAATATATGTCCTAAAAAGAAATTTTGTTATATCATTAAAGTTTATTAAATGGGTAAAATAGATACCAAATTTTAGTGTCCACTTTTTAAAGTATGGTTTTTTATATATGAGTTTAAACCTAATTCAATAAAATCCTAAACCTGAAAATATCCTTGAAATGAAAGATAGTAAATTCTATTCCAAAAATTATAATTATGGTTTGAATAAGGATTGGGGCCATATAGTTGGTATCAGAGTAAATGTTTATATAATTTTTGGTATTATGATGTTTTCATGGGTGGTAACTTAATAGTTATAGACACAATCTTGGGTTAATAATTTTAATGTTATCATAAGTTCAAATTAATTGACACCCCTTTTTTAGATTTTATGTAATGTCATTTTAAAATGATTAATGATATTTTGAAGATTTATTGTTGGGTTCAGGTATTTAGAACTCTTAATTTTAACTTGTGAACATTTTATTTACGGAAGAATGACTTTAAATTTTATATTCATAATTATAAATGTATTGATAAACTAAATTGTTTATATGATCTATAATGTTGTGTTAATTATAAGATATTACAATTTGGGAACATATGTTTTATCATATAGATAACCATGGGATTCGTCACACCCTGGCCCTAGAATCTCAAAGCTGGTGCATTACTAATTACATTGGCAAGGTTAGAAGGAATAAAATGAGCAATGAATGATCAGTTTAGTAGTTTTGAAGAAATTGGATACATACATGTAACTTATATTACAATGGGATAGGTAACACAATACAATACATAACAAAAACTAAAAAAATGCATCCATGAGAACTCAATATATGGTCTCCTCCTCATAACCTGTTGAATGTAAACAAATGAAAGGGGTGAGCTCAAATTTTTTTGTAATGGTTACTAATAGAGGAAGAATTAATCAAAAATAATTGAATCCTAAACAATTTGTCATAGTTGATATGGATGGTGAATAAATAAAAAACGCACTCCATTAATAAACTGAGATTGAAACTGCATCTATAGGTTTTGTGATAGTGAAAACCTCATGGATAGTAATAGCTATAAATAAATAAAGAGAATTATTATTATTTGGAAATCATGTATCTGGAACATGATACTACTATACCATCGAAATGGTTTAATTCTAATGGTAGAAACCCATCTGATTTTTTAGAAACAAACTCAAAGGGTTTGTCACCAACTGATTTGTCTCATGAGACCTATCGATGTATCAAGGGTCTATAGAGGGACCTCCCCTTTTTATAAGTTAAAATTATCCTTTATACAATGATTTAATATAATTATAATATTATTTCTCAATATCAGTATAGAGTATAGGATATGGATTCATAAATATTTCCATAGTTAAAATAACATTCGAAAAAAATATCATATGTAAAAGGGTATATAAGTTATGACAATAATAATATACAAGAAACCAGAATATGGATATATAATATATTTAAAATTTCTAATGAAACCTTATCTCAAATGGGAAGTTGATACACAACATAATAAATATTAGGTGCATAATACCAAGTATTTCTCAATGAAATGGAAATTGAGACAAAGTCCCTTACCATGTTGAAATCAATTGATTCTTATGAAAAAAGACGAATACTCACCAAATTAATAATAGAATAAAATTAATATAAATATAATCAAGAGAATATATATCAAATGGAAGTGCAAAAAACACAACATGCAGGAACTAAGTTGCGAACAATGGAAATATCACATATTTGAAAGTGATATAAGAACCCCCATACCTTATGCTCGGAAGTGATTTTGACTGATCTTATTGACCTGAATAATGAAATTTAGACTCTTTAATTAATAATTACATAACCTCATATACATGTAATCTATTTCTTATAACCTATTTATGTTCATTATAGCCTTTTTTTATGGGTTCAAGAGGTTCAATTTTATTATTTGGGAAGCATTTTCATCCTTGGGTTTCATGATCGATTAACATGTATTATTGGATTGATGTTAATTTATAATGTGGTTAAGCACAATAATTGTTAATATATATTATTAGTGTCATGTAGAAAGATATAAATGATATTATAATGATTTTGGTTACATACCATGAGGATTACTTTTCTAATAAAAGATAATATTAAACGCTTGGTTTACTTGGCAGTTTTGTGCATAATGAACTTGTTTTGTATTATTATTTTCAATTATGAGTGTATAAGTATTATAGAACATTTAATAAGATTATAAACTTATATTATGATATTCTTAATCTATAAAAATGTTTTTATGGCCAGAATTGAAGATGGTAATAATAATTGATAACTCGAGGTCCTTGAATGTGATAAATTAACATTCTCGGTCGGTGTTTTCATTTTTAGTATAAGAGGAGGAGGGAAAAGAGAGATGGTGATTCAATATTACAATAGCATAATAAAATTACAGTTCATGTATGTTATGGTAATTATCATATAAATTTTATGATGGGGTATGAGGAAAGAAAATAAAAGAAATGAACTCAAAATAAAAAAAATTGAGAAATCTTTCATGAAAATTAGACACCCTAATGACGTCACTTAAAAAATTCATAAAATAGTTTGATAAAAAAGGGGGTATCTCATCACTAATACATAATATTAATATAAGTATTAATATGAAATTAAATATACCAACATAATCCAATTTAAAATAAAAGAGAAAACATAAAATAAAATCTTTAAGAAAAGAGAAGGGTGGTAGATTCCATTACCTTGTAGAGTAACTCCCCAAACATAAAGGTTGGGAACTTGGGGGATTGAGGGAACCTTGGGATGACTACTATAAAGGTAAAAATAAGATATATTTGAGGATTATGGATTTTTAATGGAAGAAAACGAATGGTTGAGTGGGTATTTATTGTAAATGAGAGGGAGTTTTTAATTAATTTAAAGGGACACCTCATTAGTGGTTTTTGCAAAACTATGGGCTGGACCAAGGTATTTGCCCATGGTTTTAGCCACTTAGAACACATCATGTCATATGTTACTGTATAAAATTAGAACATCCTTTTATATTAATTATTACATCATTATGATGTCATTAAACTACCAAAAACTCATAATTGTGTTTTTACTATTCACGAAAAAATCAAGTATTTTACAAAAATCCCCAAAAATAACCCTAAACATTTTCTAAAATCTAGAATTTAAAAATGAACTCCATTTTTTAAAAATAATTTTCTAGATGTTATTAATTTAGGTTTTAAATAATATAATAATTTATTCAAAATAAAAATTTTAAATGTATAACTAATTTTTAATACCTTGAAAAATTAATAAAATCCTCATTAGCTTATTACCTCAAGAAAATAAAATAATAATATGATTTAATATTTATAAGTTTCATATTAATATTCATAATGGTATGTTACTATCCATCAGAAAAAACAAGTTGGTAATATAAGACTCCAAATAACTTACAGATCACAACTAGAGATGATTATTTTTTGAAATTCAAAATATAGATGTGGAAAATTTTGGTTCAATGGTTTTTTATGACATTTTTATTTAACCAAGTGGAGTTGCATATATATTTAGTGCTTCATTAAATATAGGATATCTAGTTAATTAATTGTATTGAAGAGAAACATACCATATAATGTTTGGGGTGTTATATTATTCCCATCATTGGAAATTTCAACCTCGAAATTTTTTCATATATAAGGCCCTTCAAAAAGATGTGGATGTTATTTCTTCATAACATCCTTAGGTTCCCACATCAATTACTCCATTTTTTGGTTTCTCTAAAGAACCTTTAATAAATGTGTTTTGCGATTCCTCAATACCTTTTCTTTTGTTCCAAGGATCTCTATAGGCTCTTCCCAGTATTACAAGTCATGTTCCATCTCTATTTCTTCATAGGTAAGTACATGCGTTGGGTTTGGAATGTATTTCTTTAACAATGTCACATAAAACACAATATGATCTTTGGAGAGACTTGGTGGAATTTATAAATGATAAGCTAAAAATTTGATCCTTTGCATAATTTCAAACAATCCATTGTACCTGGGGCGCATTTTCCCTTTCTTTCCAAACTGTAAGACACCCTTCCACAAAGATACTTTTACAAAGACATGATATCCTACTTTAAATTCAAAATTCTTTCTATGGTTTTCAGTATAACTCTTTTTCTTACTTTGGGATGGTTTAATATGGGCCTGAATTATTTTTACCATTGCAATTGTCTCTTCGATAAGTTATGGGCCTAAAATCTTCCTCTCACCAACTTCTTCCCAACAAGTTGGAGTTTGACACCTCTTACCATATAATGATTCTTATGGCACCATTTGAATGCTGGAATTGAAAATATTACTATATTAAAAGTCCACCAAAGGTAATTATTGATCCCACATACCTTTAAAGTCCAGATATAATGATCTCAACATGTCTTTTAGTGTTTAAATATTTCTTTTAGACAGTCTGTAGGTTTGGGGGTGATATGTAGTACTCATATGAAGCTAAGTATCTAAAACTATATAGATAATTTTCTTGAATTTTAATGTAAACTGAGGATCTCAATCAGACATAATTGATAGAGTTTCACCATGAAGTCTTACAACTTCATTAATATAAATTCTTTTCCGGCGCTCAAGTTTTAAATACCCTCTTATAGCTAGGAAATGTAATGATTTTGAGAGACGTCCAATAATTACCCATATTGCATAATTCCTTCTCAGTTCCCTCAGTATTCTTATGAAAAAATCCATCATAATGTAATCCCACTTCCCCATATGAATAGGTAGTGGTTGCATCACCCCTATAGGATGTTTTCTCTCTACCTTCACTTGTTGAAAAACTAGACACCTTGACACGTAGTCAGCAATTTCGCACTTCATATTATCCCCCCAAAAATGATCCTTTAGATCTCTATACATATTAGTTCTACTAGGGTGTATAGAAAAATTTGAGCTATGAGAATCATCAAATAGTTCTCTTTTTAGCTCAGTTACGGTTGGAATGCATAACCTTTTCCCAAATTTCAAAAATCCTTCCTCACACACAATGTTTTCCACTCTTCCATCATTAACATCATTAATTTTCATGTGTATATTCTCATCACCAGATTGAGGACTTTATATCTTCTCTAGTAAATATGGTTTGACAATCATTTGATTGAGTAAAGATGTTTCTCCTTCCTTAAAAAATACCATAGCCATCTTTAGTATATCCATGAATATAGGATCTCCCTCAATCCTCATTTGGGTTAGAAGTCCATGATCTTTCCTATTTAATGCATCTGTCACCTTATTTGCCTTTATTGGGTGACAGTGTATTGAAAAATAATAATATTTGATTAACTCGATCCATCTCTTTTGCCTCATGTTGAGTTATTTCTGTGTAAAAATTTATTTCAAACTCTTGTGATCCGTATATATCTCATATCTTTCCATGTAGAGATAATGTATCCATATTTTCAGAGAAAATATTAGGGATGATAACTCAAGATCACGAGTTGTCTAATTTTTCTCATTAGTCTTCAACTACCTAGATTCATAAGTAATAACTTTATCATTTTTCATAAGGACACAACCCAGTCCATTCATTGATGCATCAATGTATATCACAAATCCATCATTTCCAGATAGAAGAGTAAATATTGGAGCATTAAACAATCATCTATTCAATTATTTGAAGAATTCTATATATTCTTTCATCTATAAAAACTTAACCCCTTTAAGTGTGATATTGGGTAGCAGGTTAGCCAATTGGGAGAAATTTTGAACGAAATGCTGATAGTAACCTACTAAGCCAATAAAACTGCATACCCTGGTTATGTTCATTGGAATACTCCATTCTTGGATTTCCTTTTTCTTCATAGGATCAACTAAGATTCCATCCTTAGAGACAATATGTCCAGGAAAAAAACTAATTAATCCAAGAATTCACACTTTCTAAACTTACTATAAAATTCATTTCTTCTAAGAGTTTTCACAATAATCCGAAAGAGATTCTCATGGTATTCAAAGCTTCTATATTATACTATTAAATCTTCGATAAATACCACAAAATATTCATGGCAATATTCCTCAAACCATTATTTATTAGATCTATGAATCTAGAGGGTCAATTAGTCAGTCCAAAAGGCATCACTGTAAACTTTTAATGCCCATACCTAGTTCAAAATGTTGTCTTTGGAATATGTTCCCTCTTCACACACTGTTGAGGATATCCAGATCAAAGTTAAATCTTTGAAAAATGTTGTTATCTCAGAATTTGATAAAATAAATTATTAATTAGTGGTATAATATACTTATTATTTATTTTAATAGCATTGATTTCTCTACAATCAATGCATAGAATCATGGATCCATCTTTCTTCTTGACAAAGAGAACATGAGATCCCCATGGAGAAACACTGGTTCAAATAAATCCTATGTCACTTAATTTTTCTAGTTGTTTCATTAGCTCCCCTAATTCCACAGTAGCCATTCTATAGGGATTATTTGATATAGGTCTTGCACCAGGAATTAAATCAATAGTGAACAGAAATTCCCGCTCTAGAGGATTTCTTGGTAAATCCTATAAAAATATGTCAATGTATTATTGCACTATATGTACATCTTCAATTTGAATATTTATTTCCTCTCCCATAGATATTGGGTTCTCTTCCTCTCCAAGAATTTCATTCAGTAGAGCTACTATGGGTGGATCTAGGTAAGAATCAAATGACGATGTTTCTACTTTAAAGATAAGGGATTCTATACCATTTTCGAAAATTGTAACTTACTTTTTATTGTAATATATCTTCACATCATAATTTGTCATCCAATTCACTCATAGAATTATATCAATGTAAATCATTGGTATGATGATAATCTTAGAAACTAAATAACATTTATGTGCTTTGAGGGGGACTGTTCGATATACCTTTATTGCAATTATACATTCCCTATGAATTTTAACCAACAACTCCTTTATTAAATCAAATTGTACACGTTTAAGCTTCTTGGAAAACTGGGAAGATAATAATGAATGTGATGATCCGAAATAAAATAATGCATTTTCAAAGTTTGAGTAAACAATTAAAGTACACGCCACCACATCCTTAAGAACTCAAACCTCCACGGTTGTAATCACATAATCTTTCTCTTTCTCTCAAGGCCTTTTTTGAGTAAAGTTTCCTTGGAGCTTAAGACACTCATTTTCATAGTGATCCATCTCTCTACAATTGTAGTATTGAATATCATTGACTTGTTTCTTCCCCTTGCATTTATTAGATTGATGACCCTTTTCTCCACACTTATAGAAGACTCTCATGCCTTTAATGAATTTCCTAGAATGATTCATTCCACAGTTCCAGCATAATGGGAATTGCTGCATTCCATTTTTCTTCTTTGGTGCTTCACCTTTTCTATGGTTATTAGAGTACTTCTTCTTATCTTGGTTTCCCTTAAACAAATTTGATCTAGAAAATTATTTATCTATTGTAGATGAGGGAAATATTTGTTAAATAATTTTTCCTTTAAAGTCCTCCATTACATATCATCTATTTTTTATTCCTCTATGGTATTTTGGATCATGGACCACCATTGATTAGGGTCAACCTTGAGATAATACACTACCAAAACTACCTTTTCATTTTCATTTCACCTTAATTCCATGAATATATTTATAAGGTATTTGATCCACTTACCATCTACCACTGGATTATTAGTCTCACTAAAAATGATGTATTCTACTGCATGATATGATCCAACACCTGTGTAGCATAGTTATTCATCACAGCCTAAGTATGTTGTCCCAATATAGCCAGGATCTGATCAGCTCCAACATTAACTATGTTGACTTGCTCAGTGGGGAAATCCCTGTATTTTCCATGAGTATTCATTCACATTATTCCATTAGGAACTATTCCTAAATTATTTAATACACTATATTAGGTTATGACTCATAATTTATAATCCCAACTAGAAAGTTACTAAGCATAAATTGAAATTTATGCATAGATAATCTCATAAACATGGTTTCTATGGAGGAAAAAAATTGAATTCCAATCCTTTATAATGGATTGTAAATAAAATGTTAATTATACTATGAATATCCCCCAAAATATTCAGACCATGAGTGTAACAATGCCCGTTTTTATGCACCAGGATACCCAAGGTCAATCTTGAAACTCCTTGTTGGAGCTTTCAATCCAACGTACATTTGTGCCAGAGCCACCTCTACATGTCTGTATCCAGATAGGGATATATTTTCTAGAAATATCCACATAATATATTCCATACAAAAGTACCAGGATTCACATGTATGCTTATCCTCATATAATATCATAGGTTTTTGTTCCCTAATTTATGTTTTCTAAATATAGTTTTCATTTTTGATACTAAACTTCCATTAATACCAACTGTAACACCCTGAACCCAGAATCTTTGAGCTGGTGCATTACTAATTATATTGGTAGGGTCAAAAGGAAATAAATCCCAAATTAATGATAAGATTAGTAGTCTTTAAGAATATATATTCATACATTTTACTTATATTATAATGGGAAAGGTAACACAATACAATACATAACAAAAACTAAAAAACTTCATCCATGAGAACTCAATATATAGTCCTCTCCTCCAAACCTGTTGAAGGTAAAAAAAATTAAATGGGTGAGATAAAATGATCAGTAATGGTTACTAAAAGTAGAAGTAAGAATAAATAATTACTGAATCATAAACAATTTGGCATAGTCAATATGTCATGGTGAATAAATGAAAAACACACTCCATTAATAAACTGAGAATGAAATTGCATCAATAGTTTTTTTCATAGTGAAAACCTCATTTATAGTAATTTATATAAATGAATAATGATAATTATTATTAGTTGGACTTCATGAATCTACAACGTTATACCACTATACCGTCAAAATGGTTTAAGTCTGTGGGTAGAAACTAATCTACTTTTTGGTAACAAACTCGAATGGTTTGTCGCTAGCTGATTTGTCTCATGAGACCTGTCGATGCATCGAGGGGCTATAGTAGGACCCAATCACCACTGAAATTCCAAAGAATAATTTATACATATATTTTATATAATGAAAATATTCCTTCTCAATGTCTTTATAGAGTATAGGATACTGATTCATCAATATTTCCATAGTTAAAACAACATTCCAAATAAACATTGTATGAAAAAGTGTATACGAATTAAGAAAATATTCATATCCATGAAGCCAAAATATGGAAATATAATATATATAAAAATAAAAATAAAAAATGATCTCAAATAGGTAGTGGATACACCATATAAGAATTATTAGGTTCACAATACTAAGTAATTCTCAATGAAATGGAAATTAAGAAAAAGTCACTTACCATGTTGTAATCTATTGATTCGTATGACAAAAAATGAATAAACACCAAATGAATCATAGAATACCATGAATATAAATATAATCATGATAATATATATCAAATGGAATTAAAAAATACACCACATGAAAGAAATAAGTGGTGAATAATGTAAATCTCCTAAAATTGAATGTCAGATAAGAAACCCCTCAACTTAATCCTAGAAGTGTTCTTTGACTGATCTTATTGGACTGTATAATGAAATTTTGACTCCTTACTTAATAATTATAGAACATCCTGAAAATTTAATTTATTTCTTATAATAGTTTTAGGTTCATTCATGGGATTTTTTATCGGTTCAAGAGTTTTAATTTTATTATTTTGGAAGCATTTTCATCATTGGTTTTCACTGTCCATTTACATGTATTCATGGAGGGAAGTTTATTTTTATTGCGGTCATATATCCAGAATTGCTAACATGTATTATTAGTAACATTTAAATAGACATAAATGATCTTATAATGATTTTTTTACATACCATGAGGATGACTTTTTTGATAAAAGATAATGATAAACGCGTGGTTTACTTGGCGGTTTCATGCATAATGAACTTGTTTTGTATTATTATTTTGTATTATGAGTGTGTAAGGATTACAGAACATTCAATAAGATAAATAAAATATATTTTATCTGTTTAATTTATTGAAATTGTATCATGATCATAATTGAAGCTGGTGATAATAATTGAGAACCAGTTGTCATTGAATATGATAAATTAACACATCTCGGACGGTGTTTTCATTTTTAGTATAAGAGGAGGGGAAAAGAGAAATGATGGTGAAATATTAAATTATCCTAATAAAATTCTAGTTCATGTAAGGTAATTTAATTATCATATAATTTGTGTTAGGGGATATGTGGAAAAAAAGAAAATAAAGGAACTCGAAATAAAAGAAAAATTGAGAAATCCCTCACAAATATTTGGCAGCCTAACGACGTCACTTACTGAATTCATAAAATAGATTGATGAGAGAAAGGGGTATCTAATCACTCTTACATAATATGAACATAATTAAGAATATGGAATGAAATATTCCAACATAAACCAATTGAAAATAAAATAGAAAACAAAAAATGAACGAATTAAGAAAAGAGAAGGGCGGAAGATTCCCTTACCTTGTAGAGTAACACCCAAAACATGAAGGTTGGGACATTAAGGGCTTCAGGACACCTTGGGATGATTAATAAGATGGTAAAACTACCATATATTTGAGTATTATGGGTTTGGAATGCAAGAAAACATAGGGATGAGTTGGTATTTATAGTAAATGTGAGGGAGTTTTTTTATTAGTTTAAAGGGTCACCTCATTAGTGGTTTTTTCAAAACCATGGGATTTCCCTAGGTATTTGACCATGGGTTTAGCCACTTGGGGCACCTCATGTCATATTTTAATATAAAAAATATACCATTCTTTGATATTAATTTTTAGATCATTATGGTGTCATTAAATTACCAAAAACTCAAAACTGTATTTTTACTATTCACGAAAAACTCTAGTATTTTAGAAAAATCACAAAAATTCATCCTAACCATTTTTTGATGTGTGGAATTAAAAATTGAAATCCATTTTTGGAAAATATTTTTTTATATATTAATAATTTAATTTTTATATAAAATCACAATTTATTCAAAAATAAAAATTTTAAATCTGCAACACATTTTTTAATACCTTAAAAAATTAATCAATATCTCATTACCTTATAACCATAAGGAAATAAAATAATAATATCATTTACTATTTATAATGGTCATATTACTATTCATATTACTGTTCATAAGGGTGTGTTATTATTCATAAAAAACAAGTTGTTTCTATCAGACTCCAAATAAATTACCGATCACAATCATAGAAGACCGTTTTTTGAAATTCAAATCTTAGATATAGAGAATTTATGTTTAATTGTAGGTTATGACATTATCATATAACCAAGTGTTGTTTCACATAGAATTAGTTATTCTTTCAATATAGGCTATATGATGAAATAAAAGTATTAAAGAGAAATATACCATAAAATGTTTGGGGTGTTATAAGATTGAAAAGTGATTAATTTTATTCTTTAAGAAGTTCACTATCTTGGGAACCTTATATGATTAATGTAAATAGAATACCATATGACTTTATATGAGGAATAAATTTTAAAATATTGTTTGGAAGCATATTGGAATTTAATGAAGCTTTAAGGTGATTCAGTTTATTTATGGAAATGATTATCATTTAATGGATATTATATTATTACTGTAACACCCCGAGATTTTATGAGATATATTATTTTTAATTTCTTTGATGTATTCTATTATACACTACACCACGATTAGCTTGTACTATACGCAACATCGTATTAGCTTACAGTATACACAACACCATTCTTGGCATGTGTTACACACAATTTCATGTTCATTTTGTGGAAATTATTCTACACAACATTAAGTATAGATTTTGTTTAATGTATGAATGAAATAAGTTTTGATTATGTTATACAAAACACCAAACATAGCTTTCACTACATGCAGCCCTGACTTGGTTTGCATTACACGTAATCAAATCCTTCCTCGATAGCGAGTGTAGTACGCAGTACCGAGTTTTACTAAACGAGATATTATTATAATATTATTATGAACTTGCCATTATGAATAGTAATACCCACTTTTTGAAATTTTATAAATTTTATCTTTAAAAATGGACTTCATTTTTGGATTCCAAATATCGAAATTAGCCTAGGGTGAATTTTTGGTATTTTTTTGAAAACTTTCAATTTTTGATGAATAAGGAAAACACTAGGTTACTATTTAAAAACCGACTTTTTATTAAAATAAATATTTATTTTATTTAAATTTATTTTATGTCAAAATTGATAAATAATACCTATATAAGTTCAAAGTAATTAATTGGAGTCATTTTATAATAATTTTAGATATACAAACTTTTATTGAGCTTTTCACCATCTTTTACCCACCTCATTGGAGAATTAGAAAATTTACATAAAACATAATTTTACCGCTTCTGTGAGTGGAATTTCAAAAATCCGAGAGACACTGTTAATATCAAGGAGTAAAATGTGGTTCAATAAGATAAAAATAATTTTTGGTGAATAGTAACTTTTTACTTTTATTTACCACGGTTAAAAGTAAATAGGGTAATTAAGGGTAAAAATGATATTATTATTACCCGAACACATGTCCTAATTCTATTGGATAAGTATAATTCGGCCAAAACAACCTTAGGAATACAATATTATCATTTAGTTCCACTTGGATTAGATGAGGACAATTATTATTATTTTATTTATAGAAGATTTAAAAGAGTTAAAATCAAAGTTTAATAACTAAAATATTTTTAATATAGGGATATACATAAAATAAATTCGACTATAAATATTCATTAAAAATATAAAGATAATTCCTACATAATGGTATTTTATTTATAATTTTTAGATATTAAATAATTTAATTTATTTATGACACAATGATGAAGCAGTAATTACTTATTAATAAAATATTAACATAATTGATGTTATAAATACCCAAATAAATGTAATTTTAGACTTTTTATAAATTCCACTAATTTTTTAGGTTAATAATACATGTTAGTATTTATTCAATTAATGTTTTTTGAACTAATCATTCTGTTATTATTTTCACAAAAATCAATTACCAAATAAAGTCAAAATTGACATAAAATAGTTTTTAAAACAAATATTATATTATTAATTGTTATTCTATTCCTAAAAATATAAGGTTCGGCCAAATTACTTATATAAGGTTAAATATATTAATAATGAACCACTTGTTAACACAGTAAAAGTTAAATTATTTATCTTAGAGATAAATCGAAATGATTAGGTTAAAATAGTAACCTAAACTTGTCTATATTCTATTTTGCTAAGACGATTTAGACCCATACCCACTTTCTTGTCGAAATAAATCAATTTAAAGCTATTATGAACCGAATATGACTTTATTATAAAATAATATTTTAAGTTTTTCCTAAGGTGCCCCTCTCCTCCCTTATAAAAAGGGCACCCCTTCCTACTTCTCCTCACACCCATTTGAGTATTGATGCTTGGAAAAACCCTACCAATTACTCTTCTAAACCTATCTAGTTATATCATTAGGGTTATGGTCTTCTCAATAGACCAACCCTATTGCCCTAAAAGATGTTTAAAGGAGGTGCGTCGAAGAAGAGGTAATCTGTTCTACCGATTCTTTCAAGTTTCTTTCTTCTTCAACTTATTCTTATTTAGTTGTTTCATTATATTGTAACAAAATCAGTATAACTAATAAACTGATATGTCATTATAAATATTAAACAACCCCATTTCACCTTCTATCCATCCCACAGAAAATAAAATCACCGTGCGTGCGTACGTACGAAATACCGTCTCCACATCATGGTGTAATCTGTTTTTCCACCACCACCTTACTTGGATTGGTATAATGGTGTAAAAAATAACTATATATGGTTATTATAACATCATATTGATTCTGAGATATTATATCATTCACTCTAATTCTATTAAATAATTATGGGGACGATATCATCACTCGTGTGTACGTACGAACTACAGTCTCCATGAACGGTGTATTTAATTCCATTTATCGATCTATCATATATATTTATATGCTGAATATATATTATATATAAAAATCATATTTTAAATTCAGTAATTAAGTAAATCAGGATATAATTAATAATATTTAGAACAACAAGTCGAAACACGTACTATAAATGAAATGATTTTACCGAAAACAGTGCTTTAACATTGAATTTACAAAATAACAGGTAATATAAAGTCATAAGTGAACCATATATCATATACTTACAATGAATATGATTGTATAATATGTCAATGAAATTATTTAAATCACTATACAGGAGGTTTGGATACATACAAAACATATCGAACATATGGTAAGGGATAATTATTCCAATCTCTTTCTTATCCGAGATTGTTTATTCGAAAGTATTTATTGGGGTTACTGTTATCATCCATGTCCATGTTTTCTAAAAGTGTCTTTATGTATGATTAAATTTCTTTTTACCCATTTTTTACTTTTACCACATGTTATGAAAGGAATATTTCATTTTTTTACCATACGTGGAACTTTTTGACTTTTCGGACAAAAGTACGAGGATAATGTTTTTTTCCTTATACGGCATGAATGAATTTTTATGGTTCCATAACACCTTATTTTCATGAATCTTACTCTAAAATATTTCATGACTATTTTCTAAAAAATCCTCTTCTTTTAAAATTTCATGGCATTTTGTGAAAAGAAAATGATTTTTAATAAGAAAGGATATTTTCCTCAAGAATTTATTTCAAGCGTTTTATCAAAACCATTTTCCATATAAGATGAAATTATTTAATATGTGTATGTTTAAATTATAATGTCTCTATGATTTACATGATTTCACTTATCTTATGATGAAATGATATCCATTTTTTATATGGATTATATTATGATGGGATGATTTTTATGAAACCCATTTTATTCTTTGGGTTATGATGAATGATTTATGTTTATGTTGTGGAACACGTAAGAATGATTTCATTATGAGATAGGTGGGACCTATATCTCCCTCCAATGCATTGGGTAAAGATTTATATCTCATGAGATATACATGGATGGAACGGCAGGTTAATCCGGTTCAGTGATATAGTAATGGAATGAGGAGTGAACTCGATTTATTAATGGACTTAGTCCACTAAGATGGTCTTGGCAGCAATGCCTTGGGTACTATGGAAATCATCACATGTGCTTAATAGTTGCCACAATTACATGTTTTATTCCCATTATATTTTATCATGATTGATGTTCCATTATGATATATGACTTATGTACTACCATGTTTTATGTCTTTGCTCAAGATTTTGTTGGTTAAAAATTATGTTCATGTTTATTAGTTCAAATGTATATGGTTTGTTTTATTTTCTCCATACTTAACCTTACTGAGAATTTGAGCTCACGCATTATATGTTTTCTTTTCCCCGGGATATAAAGAAAGGTTTTATGTAAGAATACAAATGGGGAAGATCTTTATGGGAGATGTTGAAGATCTTTCACCATGATTAGAAGATTATGTTCCGAGTTTCCAAAGACACTAAACTATTAAGATCCTTGAGTTTTGGTTTTTGTTATGTATTCCGAAAAAGTAATGTATTGTCTATATACGTCAAGTTTGGGTCTCTATAGTTGGTATCAGAGGAAAGGTTTAGTTAAACTTTGGAAACTAGGATGCGAAAACTTTAGTGATATCCCTAGAGATATTTATAAGGTATGTCTAGGGATGTCTCTAAGGTTAAGTATACGTATAGGTAATAGTCCTAGAATTATGGTAATGATATTAGAATTAAACATAATATGTTCTATATTTAAAGTACTCCCCCTTGATTATGTTTTTTTATAGTTTGAGTTTTTCCTCTCATACTATTATTTTTGGGTTTTATGAAATGGCAGGAAATAGGAGGATTCATGTTAATGGAGAATATAATGGAAAATGGAATGATATTCTTCATGAGAAACCAAATGAAATAGGATTAGGATGTCCAAACATTGTTATTATTCCTAATCAGAAATCTCATAATATGATCAATAATATCAACTTTGGTAAGTTTCTTGACTCAGTTAATAAGAGAAAAAATGAGTTTCATGATGATCATAGAAGAAGGAAACTTCAATTTTCCTCATGTGGATCATGTGGGAACAGACATCAAGGAGAATGTTTCCAAGGAACTGGATGATGCTTTGGGTGTGGAAAAGAAGGACACAAAGCCAGTAATTGCAAAGGAAAAGGATCAGTTAACACCATGGCCAAGGATAATGGTATTGCTAAGACATCCACAATGGTTAAATGTTTTAAATGTGGAATGTACGGGCCTTATGAAAACCAATGCCCTAAGGGAAAGTCTCATGAATAGAATCAGCATGGTTGTATGGGTAGTATTTATATTGATGATGATGAAGAGACTACAAATGATATATGAGATGAAATAATTGTTGAAGCTCATTCAATGGTTATAGAAGGTAGTGGAATGATTTATGTTTATCAAGAGTTATTATGTATAGGTAATGGTACTATGGAATAAAGACACATATAAGGATTGTTGCGCTATTTTTTTCCTAAAGTATTTGAAAGTATTTGTTGAATGGTACGAGTAACAATGAAAGGTTATTTAGATATTTTTGGAAAGTAGATGATATGTGCATAATGAAGGGATACAGAGATAAAGAGATGTTTGATAGTATTAATGAGCTCATGACTGATATAAAGACAAAGTTATATCATGGTTTGAATATATAGAAATTTTGGGATTTTGGTATGTGGAAAGAGTTAACTTTTAACAGCATTCATGTTTTCACTAAGGTTCAATGGGTATTCATTTTTCAAGAGAATACATGATTAAGGTATTCAAATGTTTGGAATGTGACCAATAGGACATATCTTATGATATATGGATGGATAAATGATGGTATTCACATGCTTGTTATGTGACCTTTTAAGTAATCATTTTTTTATACTATTAGTTTAGAAAGAAGTATTTTGGATAATCCTAAATATTTGAAATGGATTTTTTTGGACACATGTTAGTATTGTTTAAGGCTAGAACTTTTTTCGATATTATTGATGGAATGTTATAATGATGTAGTTTTAGTGAAAGGAAAACCTGTCGGATGGGCAACAACTCATCGCATCGGACAAGGCTATGGGAATCAAACCCACAACCGAAGTGTGACAGGCCTTTATCTCCTACCACTAGCCTGCAGGAAGTCCCTGGTTAGTAGAAACTATTTATATTTTATTAAGTGGTATGATAGATGATTTATAAGTGCATTATTGAAATCATATACGATTAACCTCACCATAGAAGGACTCATGTATATTTGATAACTTTTACTAACCTTTTGTTTGAGACAGATGGAATGACCCATCATTCTATCACATGATCTTCTAACACTTCAAGAATGAAAAATTCAAATTCATTTCTTTAAGATATGAAGTGGAAATTGTTCAAGGCTCAAACAACGGTGAGATTATACCAAAAGAAATTAAGTATTTCTTCTAATTCAAATTCATCAACTTTAGGGAAATGATCCTGGAAACCAAAAAATGTTGTCCTGGTGTCCTCATATACGATGAATCAGATGGTACCTTAGATCATCACAAATCTATGGCTTTGTTATTGTTTTCTTTTTTCATAGCTATGTTTTCTACCACTCTCCATCAGAACTTGATGGTTAGATTTTTATTCCATATCTATATTTCCACCTATGTTCTCCTATGTGGAAACCCAGTGATGAGTTAATCTAGGTAAATATTACATTTCTTACTTTACTTTTTAAAATTAAGTTTTAGTATTCCTTTTATGATGTGGGTTTTTACAAACAAAACTTTCAGGTAGTAAATGATTTATAACCCCAACGAATTTCGAGGGCAAAACTCATTTTAAGGGGGGTAGAATGTAACACCCTGAGATTTTATGAGATATATTATTTTTAATTTCTTTGATTTATTCTATTATACACTACACCAAGATTAGCTTGTACTATATACAACACCATATTATCTTGTAGAATACGCAACACTATTCTTGGCCCGTGTTACACACAATTTCAAGTTCATTTTTTGGAAATTATTCTACACAGCATTAAGTATAGATTTTGTTTAATTTATAAATGAAATAAGTTTTGATTATGTTATATGCAATACCAAATAGATCTTTCACTACACGCAGCCCTGGATTGGCTTGCATTACACGCAATCAAGACCTTCCTCGATAGTGTGTGTAGTACGAAATACCGAGTTTCACTAAATGAGATATTATTATAATATTTTTATGAACTAGCCATTATGAATAGTAATACCCACTTTTTTGAAATTTTATAAATTTTAACATTAAAAATGGAATTCATTTTTGGATTTTTAATATCGAAATTATCCTAGGGGGAGTTTTTGGTACTTTTTTGAAAACATTCATTTTTTGATTAATAAAGAAAACACTGGGTTACTATTTAAAAACCGAATTTTTATTAAAATAATTATTTACTTTATTTAAATTTATTTTAAGTCAAAATTGATACATAATACCTATATATGTTCAAAGTAATTCATTGGAGTCATTTTATAATAATTTTAGATATATAAAAATTTTATTGAACTTTTCACCGTCTTTTACCCACCTCTTTGGAGAATTTGAAAATTTACATAAAACATAATTTTACCACTTTTGTGAGTGGAATTTCGAAAATCCGAGAGACACAGTTAATATCAAGGAGTTAAATGTGGTTCAATAAGATAAAAATATTTTTTTGGTGAATAGTAATTTTTACTTTTATTTACCACGGTTATAAGTAAATCGGGTAATTAAGGGTAAAATGATATTATTATTACCCTAACACATGTCCTAATTCTATTGGATAATTTTAATTCGACCAAAAAAACCATAGGAATATATTATTATCATTTAGGTCCACTTGAATTAGATTAGGACATTTATTATTATTTTATTTAAAGAAGAGTTAAAAGAGTTAAAATCAAGGTTTAATAACTAAAACATTTTTAATATAGGGTTATACATAGGATAAATTCGACTATAAATATTCATTAGAAAGAAAACAATATTTCCTACATAATGGTATTTTATTTATAATTTTTAGACATTATATAATATAATTTATTTATGACATAATGATGATGCAGTAATTACCTTATTGATGAAATATTATCATAATTGATGTTTCAAATACCCAAATAAATGCAATTTGAGACTTTTTATAAATTACACTAATTTTTAATATTAATATGACATGTTATTATTGATTCAATTAATTTTTTTCGAACTAATAATGCTGTTATAATTTTAAAAAAAAGCAATTACCAAATAGTGTCAAAATTGAAATAAAATATATTTTTAAACAAATATTATATTATTATTTGTTATTATATTCCTAAAAATATAAGGCTAGGAAAAATTACTTAGATAAGGTTATATATATTAATAATGAACCAGTTGAGGTTCTTTTGTCTTGTTATAGTAAGTTTATTAACCATATAGTGCAAGAAAACAAGAAGACATGGTAAAAGTTAAATTATTTAACATAGAGTTAAATCTAAATGATAAGGTTAAACTAGTAACCTAAACTTTTCTAAAGCCTATTGTTTGAGATTATGTCGAACCATCCCCACTTTAGCTTTGAAATAAATCAATATAGAGCTATTATATACCGACTATGACTTTATTATAAAATAATATTTTAAGTTTTTCCTAAGTTGCCCCTCTCCTTCCTTATAAAAAGGGCACCCCTTCCCACTTCTACTAACACCCATATGAGCCTTCAAGATCGGCCAAACCCTTACTATTACTCTTATAAACCTATCTAGTTATATCATAGAGGTTCTGTTATTCTCAAAAGACCAACCCTATTGCCCTAAGAAGATGTTTAAAGGAGGTGCGTCGAAGAAGAGGTAATCTCTTCTTACCGATTCTCTCATGATTCTTTCTTCTTCAACTTCTTCTTATTTAGTTGTTTCATTATATTGTAATAACATAAGTATCACTAATATACTGATATGTTATTATAAATATGAAATAACCCCATTTCACCTTCTATCTATCCCACGGAAAACAAAATTACCACGCGTGCGTACATACGGAATACCGTCTCCACGCCGTGGTGTAATATGTTTTTCCACCACCACCTTACTTGGATGTGTATAATGGCATAAAAAATAACTATATATGGTTATTATAACATCATACTGATTCTGAGATATTATATCATTCACTCTAATTTTATTAAATAATTATGGGAACGATATCATCGCTCGTGCGTACGTACGGACTACTGTCTCCATGAATGGTGTATTTCATTACATTTATCGATCTATCACATATATTTATATGATGAATATATATTATATATATAAATCATGTTTTAAATTATTTAATTAATTAAATCAGGATATAATTAATAATATCTAGAACAACAAGTCTAAACACGTACGATAAATGAAATGATTTTACCCAAAACAATGCTTTAACATGGAATTTACAAAAGAATGGGTAATATAAAGTCATAAGTGAACCATATATGGTATCATAACAATGAATATGGTTCTATAATAAGTCAATGAAATTATTTAAATCATTATACAGGAGGTTCTGAAACATACGAAGCATATCAGACATAAGGTAAGGGATAATTATTCCAATCTCATTCATATCCGAGATTGTTTATTCGTAAGTATTTACTGGGGTTACTGTTATCATCCATGTACATGTTTTATAAAAGTGTCTTTTTGGATGTTTAAAGTAATTTTTACCCATTTTGACTTTTACCACATTTTATGAAAGTAATATTTCATTTTTTACCATATGAGGATCTTTTTGACTTTTCCGACAAAAGTACGAGGATAATGTTTTTTTAACTTATACGACTTGAACGGATTTTTACGGTTTCATAACCCCTTATTTTCATGAATCTTACTCTACAAGATTTTAGGAATATTTTATAGAAAATTCTCTTCTTTTAAAATTCCATGGCATTTTTGTGAAAAGCTAATTATTTTGAATAAGAAAGGATATTTTTCTCAAGAATTTATTTCAAACATTTTATCAAAACCATTTTCTATATAGGATGAAATTATTTAATATGTTTATGTTTCAAGTGTAATTTCTCTATGATTTACATGGTTTCACTTCTTTTATGATGAAATGATATTCATTTGTTTTATATGGATTATGTTATGATGAGATGATGTTTATAAAACCCATTTTAGTTTTTGGGTTATGATGAATGATTTATGTTTATGTTGTGGTACACGTAAGAATGATTTCATTATGAGATGGGTGGGACCTGTATCTCCCTCCAATGAATTGGGTAAATATTTATAACTCATGAGATAGACATGGATGGAATGACAGGTTAATCCAGTTCAGTGATACAAGACTGGAACGAGGAGTGAAATCGATTCAGTAAGGGACCTTTTCCACTAAGATGGTCTTGGAAGCAATGCCTTGTCTACTATGGAAATAATCACATGTCATTAATGGTTGCCACAATTACATGTATTATTCACATGCTATTTTATCATGATTGACGTTCCATTATGATCTATGACTTACGTACAGCCATGTTTTATGTCTTTGCTCAAGATTTTGATGTTTAAACATTATGTTCATGTTTTTTAGTTAAAATTTATATGGTTTGTTTTATTTTCTCCATACTTACCCTTACTGAGCATTTGAGCTCACCCTTTATATTTTTTATTTACCTCAGGAAATAAAGAATGTTTTTAGGTACGAAATCAAAAGGGGAAGATATTTATGGGAGATGTTGAAGATCTTTCACCATGATTAGAAGATTATGTTCCGATTTTCCAAACACACTAAACTATTACGATCCTTGAGTTTTTGTTATTGTTATGTATTCCGCAAAAGTAATGTATTGTCCATGTAAGTCATGTTTGGGTCTCTAAAATTAGGGAATATAATTTTCTTATATGATACATTAAGGGTGATTTATTTTATTTGGAGGTAATGTTAAATTTATCTTTGATGAATATGTGATCAAATAATTATAATATATGTGTTTCAATATTATTCAAAAAAATGAGGAATATTAAAGATAGATATTTTCCAAATGATCTAAGTCGAACTTTGGGAGTTATTATTGATGACTTGGAGATTAATATATAATTTAGTCATATAATTGATTATTACAATAGTAAATTATCTTATCTTGTGCTAACCATTTCTATTTTGGTTAATGTATATCGATAAGAGTAATAGATTGTGATCATTTTTTGGAAATATTGGATCCATGATAAGTTAATTTAATGCTTAAGATATAAAAAATTCATCTTGAATTCTCATAATTTAGAGAAAGTGATGATATTTTGGTAGAAATTAATTAAGGAATTAAATTATATTTTCCAAATAAATATATTTTACTAATGTTCTTAGTTTATATGGTATGTAAATCTTAAAATCTCAGAAAATGATACTGAAATGAAAATCGTATCATGTAACCTATATTTATGATGAATCAATGGTTTTTTCAAAACCCTTTGGTTTTTGGTTTTTATAGTTCTTATATTTCTCATGATCATTCAGTTTCTTTTTATCCATGATCTTTATCCCAATCCATCATTATTTAAATATTATAGTTTTCTTCCATGTATATATTTTCACTACCCACTACTGTTGACATATTTTGAAACATAGTATGTTTTATTTTTGGTGAACTTTATACTTAACTTTCTATCTTATCAAGATGAATTATTATTAATCATTTTTATTATTTGGAATTTCATGAAATGTTTTTCCTAATGTCAAACCTTTCATTTCAAATATCAAGTTAAGATTGAGTAGACAATTTTTATTAAAGGGGAGGGGGGATGAAGAAACCTATTATTTTAAAAAAGCCAAAAAAATGTTTGATGGTGTATGTGATATGAAACAAAAATCCTAAACAGAAAATAAAATATTATAATTTAAATATGACCATTAAAACTATCTGTTAAATTGGATGGTAGGAATATGATTAAAAAGATTATGAAATATATATAAAATTCCTAAACATTTAAATGTATTGGAAAATTTTTAGTAAATAATCACTCAAATTTTAGTAAAGATATTATATTCTTCAATGATGTATCTACTTTCTCCCAGTGCACTCTCTTTAATGTGGTTCTCCCCTATCTATGTTTCTTCCCCTAGAGATGGAGTAACCAACCTCTTTATCTGGCTTCCCGGCTTCATGATTTTTTAAATCTCCAAAGGCATTATATATTTTTATTATTTTTTTGTTTTTTATCACTCCTTAAGAAACCTAGTATTTACAACTTTGTTCCTTCTTCTTCCTCTCTATCCAAAATGCTCTAAACCTTCCCATCTATTTCCATATCTTTCAAAAATATCAGTTTTTATTCTTTTCGCATTCTTCTTCAGCAATTTCCTTCCTCCTATTTTGTTTTTTTGGAAATTTTTTCTGTTGGTTCTATTTTGGTTGATATTTTATAGTCTATTCATGGGTTTCATATCCTCCCACATCTTATCTTGTTAAATAAATCATCATGTTAAACACCATCATAGTTTTTCATGAAGGAACTCTGATGTTTTGGTATTTTTTATGTGAGTTTTGGTGGCTTATTCCTTGTATTTTTCAACCTCCTCTACTCTTTCTACCCATCCTCTTATGATTTTCCACATATGTGATCAATATAAAGGTGTTTGTGGTCGTTTTGGAATGGTGTGGCCGGTTTTTAGTAAATTTTAGGGGCTCATATCAACTAGTGATTTTGACCTCTTTGACTTCAGATAGTGGGATGATTTTTTGTGTTTCATTCTATTTAATATAACAACAGATTCGGACATTTAATGGTGTTTTTTGAAGGACTTGTTCTCTTTATTTTTATAGGATAAATTTGATGATGAAAATTTGTGTGGGTTGGTTGTGGCTGCCTTTGTCGGGGTTCACTATAGAGGTTATGTCCAGTCTTACTTTTCTATGGATTCTAGGTCCATTGATCCTTTCAGGTCACTTGTGTGATATGGTTTCCAAGGAGGTTTGGGTAGGTGTTTGTGTGAGTGGTATGGTGTTCCACGAAGCATGAAATGTTTTGGATTTTTCACTTTCTATGGGTTCTCTCCATGATGGATCTTCATTTCTATTCCTTATGTTATAAGGTGATCTTAGTTTTTAATTTTCAAAAGTTGGTGGTGGATTTTCCTCATCCATTGTAGGCAGCAATGTAGTTTCTATTTTATTGGGTGATATAGAGATATTGAATGTGGTACGATAAGTTTTCTTGGTGGATTGGAATTCATTAGGTTCCTTTTGATTTTTGATGGATCTTACTTCATAATGTTTGTGCTTGTTCAGCATTTGAGGTTTGTGGTTTTCTTGAACAGAGTACATCTGGTGTCTAAGATGGTCTTCAATGTTTTCAATGGATGAAGGTGGTGGTTATGATGGTATTGGGGATGATGAAGATGTAGTTATATTTCTTCGAGAGACCATGACAATGTTAAATTATATTTTTTGAGTGATGTGACCTCAGATGATGTTTTCCATGTTAGAATATGTGTAGAACTCATCGTTCAACGTATGTAGTTATTTGAATTTTCAATTTTATGAGTGGGAATTTGATGTTTGAACACGTGATGCATGTTTGGTGGATTTTTTTATTAAGGTATTTGTTGGGTCCTCACTTAATCATAAAGTTGATTTTAAAAAATATTAAAAAATGGATCTGGAGGCATGATATTCTTCAAAAAAAAATTTCTTCAAAAATGATTTTTTTTATTTTTCTGAGAAAATATTATAAAAAAGTCTTGGAACATTAAAAAAAATTAAAAAGTTTATAATTTTTGAAATCACAATTTCAAAAAATTTCTATGATGAATTTTTGGAATTTTTATTAGAATATTTATTTTTCATTGAATAGTGAAAAATACTAATTTTTGTAAAACTATCATTTCATTATATTGAAATTGCCCTATAGAATTTTGAATTTGACAATAAATTAAAATAAGAATAATTTATTTTTAAATAATTTTTTTAATTACATAATAATCAAAATTATATGTGATATTGGTAAAAAATAATTTTCAAATTAAAAATACATTTTTTTTCAGAAATCTTTTTCACGCAACTCTTTACAAGATACATATAAAATTAATTTCTACCACATATAGAGAATTAATTAGGTAAAATATATTCCATATTAGGAATCATAAAAATTAATATTATTTAATAAGTTCAACTTAATTTTTGTTCATAATAAATAGTAAAAACTGTAAAAATTCATCTTCGTGGTAAAAGGGTAAATCAAGTAAAATTAGTAAAAAAATAATTGATAAGTTATGTATATTTACCTTAAATATTATTTTATTAAGTTATTTATAATATTATCACCATTGGCTTGATATTTGTTTTTAGGGGACACTTTTCCATGAAATTTACCAATACAATATTTTATGTAAAGAAAAAGACAAAATGTTGCCCTTTTCCTTTTAAATACCTCTTATGTGTTATCAATGGTAAGAAAGAAAGTTGTGAATGAGTATTAATGTTTATTTTTATAATAATGAAATTATTTTAATGAAGATAATTTATTTAAATTTTTTATAAATTTTAAGATTACTTAAATGATTATGCAATACTAACACAATATTTATTTAATTTAAAATAAAATAAAATAATTAATTTTAAAAATATTTAAATTAATATAAATTGAATAAATTATTTATTCCAAAAAAATCATATAATTATGACATGTTTGGGTTTTGGGAAAGGTTTAAATTTGAATTCATTATTTTCCCTGATGTTTTTAAATTCAAATTAAAAGATTGATATCAAAATTGATATTTACAATGTTTTATAATAAATAATTATTAATAAGTTATTTAAAATTACAAAAAATATTATCCATATTTATTTATAGCCTAATTTTTATTTTATAGTAACGATATTTACAACTAAAGTATAAACACTTCATTAAAATGATAATTTTTAAAACAGGTTAACACGAGTTAAAATAAAGAGATAAGGGTCAAAACATCACCTAACCTTTTATAATTTTTATTGAAGGAGATTAATTAGACTCCCTATAATCTTATATTTTAATATTATAAATATGTATTCATTTGGATATGAAATTTAATTTACATTAGTTCAATACTATATAAAATTCAAATAGTGACCCCACATTCTCATAAAAAAGGTAACCTACTCTCCTTATTTATTTTCACTTAAATTTTTTTTTAATAATACCTACCCAAATATATTTATTACATTCCTCCCCTTCTACTTGATTCAATTTTTATCATAAAACCAAACTAGTAAAACTTTTATTGTTAACCTTAATAGGTTGTTTGAATAATATGTATAGTTATTAACCAAGCATTTTCATTTTATTTATTCTTATAACACATTAAATTATTCTTCAACCCTGATGAAATAATAATATTAGTATCTTTAATATACTGATATATTATTATGTTTATGGAAGAACCTATATCAAAATACTATACCATCAAATGGGAAACAAAACCATTGTTTGTGTTTATGGAGGACTATTGCCTCACAAACCATTGTAATTCATTTTCCATCACCTCCTCCAACAACTAGTGGCAATGATGAATTTAATGTATAAATATGGTATTAATTAAATAATTATAATTCTTAAAACATAATATATCATTTTCTTTCTTACCTTTCCATTCACTAAAAAATGATAACCGCATTCATGTGTATATTTGGAATACACCCTCCATGAAGCAAGGCCATTATTGTTTTATCACCACATCACATGGATGATAAATGTAAGTATATTAAAATAAATTATTTCATATTTTTGATTTTTTTTTTTATTCTTTAAATATAAAATAATACTTACCTTCTTTCTACAATGGTCATGGAAAAATAGAAATGTTACTCAAACGTATGTACAACCTACCATCTACATGATTGTAACATAGTTCATTTTTCAAAACTATATTCATGTTATCTTTTAAAATTACAATTTGTTTAAAAACTTATAATTATTTCATGATTAATATTATGGATATTAGTAAATAATGACTTCATTAACCATTTTCACCCGACCGGGTCATTTTGTACATATGAGCTGAATATCATCAAAATGATTGATGTGAACATAATTGATTTTAACATGGATATAAAAGGAATAATAAACTTGAACAAAGTTATTAAGAAATTAGATAATTAACAAATTTTTATTATTCAGGTATATAAATAACGTACATAATGATTCAGGAACAAGGTAAGGGACTTTCTTCAAAATACTATTTTAATGTTTCCCCTCCAATAATTTTTCTTCTATGTCCATGTTCTAATAAATGTTTCAATAAAACTATTATTTATGATTAAATGGATTTTAAAGAAAACTTCTTACCATATTTTTCCTTTTTCAAACTTTTTAAAAAAGGAATCAATTTTAATGTTTTACGTAATGGTCATTCTTTCAAAAATATTATTTTAAAGTTTCTCTTCTAACTCTTTTTCTTCAATTTCCATCTTCATATAAATATTTCAATAAAATTATTATTTATGGTAAATTTTTTGATAAATTTTATTTTATCAATATTTTAAATTCTTTACAATGTTTCTTAAAAAGTAATCATTTTTTGGTTTTACTTAAGGAAAAGTATTTTTAAAATCATCTATTAAAGTTTCAATTCCAAATCTTTTTCTTTCATATACATGATCTTATAAATGTGTTCGGAAAATTATTAGTTATTATTAAATGGAAAATAAAGTTCATTTTTATATATTTTAATTTTTTACAATTTCATTAACAAAATAATTGTTTTATGGTTTTAAATAATGTAATTTATTTTAAAAATACTCGTTTTATGTTTCCCTTCCATCACTTTTTCTTCTATGTCCATATACTTCTAAATGTTACAAGAAAATTATTATTTATTCCTTAATGGATAGTAAAGTTCATTTTTGATTATATTTTACCTTATTTAAAGTATTTTTTAAAAAGGAATTATTTAATGGTTTTACGTAAGGGATTTTTAAAGCCCACTTTTAATGTTTCAATTCCAACTCTTTTATTACATGTACATATTATTCTAAATATTTCCAGAAAATTATTATTTATGATTTAATGAAGTATGAAGGTAATGTTTCACAATATTTGACCTTATTTATAATTTTTTAAAAAATGAATCATTTTGTGTTTCTACATAAGGGTCATTATTTCAAAACCATCATTCCAATGTTTCCCTTCCAACTGAAATTCTTTTATGTCCATGTTATTATAATTTTTTTAATAATTTTTTTTTATCAAATGGATTATAACATTCATTTTTTAAACATTGTTAACTTTATTTACAATGTTTTATGAAAAATAAATATTTTTAAGGTTTTACGTAATTGTCACTTTACATTAAAAACATTATTTTAAATATTTAAAAATTTTATTTTCTAAATAATATTTTTCCTCATTTATATCATTAAAATTATTTTAGGAATATATTTATATGGAAATGAATTAATTTTAAGTAATGTTTTATATCTTTTTGGAATTTATTTAAAATATTTTTAAAAGGAATATTTTTATGTATTTTATACATATAGTTTTGATAAAAAGACAAAAGTAATGTTCTATTATAACTTATAAGAAATAAATGGTTTTTCGTTCCATCATAAACATTATTTTTATGTATTTTTTAACTTATAATATTTTATGTTATTTTCAGATAAAAACCATCCAGACCTATGTTCTGTGTATTTTTAGAAACGGTTTTAAAATGGAATGGATGTCTCAATACCTAAAAATGTTTTATTATGTGTACAAAGAATATTTTTATTTGAATAATGTTGGAAATTGTAAGATTTTATGTGTTATGATAATGTTATGATTCATAGGCATAGTAATTATGATCGGGGGTTAAATTATAAACTAAATATGGGGGGTTATTTAATAAAACAATTATGGGTTGTTATGTTATAAAATAGGTATGGGTTTTTCCATGATTTTCCTTTAATAAATTAGGTATGTTTTATATTGTAATTTGACCATGAATTTTATTTCATTTGATACCATGAAGGTCATTCCATTGGTAATCATGAAGGTTGTTACATAGGTAAAAGTTATTTGAAAATTATTCCTCAAGTTATATACATAATTTATTAATGGTTTCTATGGTTTTATAGAAATATAATTATTTTTCATTGTAAGACAATGAGATTATATTTAAAGTAAATTGTTTTATACTTCTTAACAGTGAAAATTATTTCTATTTTAAAAACATCCATGTTTTTTTTCATATTTTCAAAGATAAATTTAACAGTTTTATTTTTTTCCTATAAGTATTATTATTATTTTTTATGAAAATATTTTGGTAGGGAAGTTGATTTCATGGGTAATAAAATGTTTATTTTGAGACCAAAGTTTATTTGAGAAAGGAATTTTTTTATAAATATTCATGGAGTAAATGATTATCTCTACCTTTTTATGTACCATACTATGATTTTTGTACTCATCCATTGATTTAAAATGTTTTTAATAATTTTTTTATGATGAGTAGTTCAAAATGTGATGATAAGATGAAAATTTTGATGATATATCGGAAAAAAGAAAACTTGTTATATCGAAAAAGTTTATTTTATGGGAAAGTGGATACTAAGTGGGTTTTTCCACATTATAAAGAATAGATTCATTATATATTATTTCTGAAAAAATACTCTGAAAATATAAACCTAAAATATCATTGAAATGAATGATACTAGATTCTTGTCTAAAAAGAAAATTATGGGTCGAATAATGATTGGGTCCTTGTACATCTTGAAATTGAGAGTGGTTTTGTGGAAGTGATAAGAAATACATTATCATCCCGAATAGAACAAAAATATAAAATGGGACAATAAATATAATGAATTACTTTACATTTTTCAAAATCCCATTTATTTCTTCCATGAATAAATTCATAGAAATACCTTCTCACCAACTTCGAATTCTAGATCACGTGAATGATTATCATAATAACTTTTGTATAGACTATGAGCTACCTTGATGTGATAATGAATGTATCTATGTTTATATACCATTTACTCAGTTAGCTCAGGTCCCAATAACTTTCTTTCTCTAACATCATCCTAAAATATTGGAGTTCTACATTTATTTCCATATAGGAATTCATAAGGATCCATATGAAGGATCGAGTGAACGTTATTGTGGTAATAATAGTCATCCAGAAGAAGGTATTGATCTGAACAACTTTAAAATACATAGAATAAGATTTCATCATATCTACTGGGGATTTAATGGTTTTCCCATACTAACCATGTATTTGAGGATGTTTTTGGGAGTCTAGTGACAACAAACCAAGTGATGTTTTCTAGTTTCAATTATTGTATGGGTAATGGTTGTAAAATTTCCTTATACTTTTATCTATCATCATTAACTTTCTAAAATATCAAGAACTAATATACATAATTTGAAATATATCACATCATAATATTGTACTGTAAATACTTTTTTATTTTTTTATAAATATTCATACCTCCATGATGAATAGAGAATGTTGAACTATGAGCCTCAAACAATAGCTCCTTTTTTCGATCTCGTATTGAAAGAATACATGCATGGTTCCTGAAAATTATTATTCAATCACAGCCATTGTTGAACTCATGAACATTTCTGAACTTCTTTTATAGTTCCACATCTTCCTTCTATGCCTCTTTAATAATCAGATGGATAGATGGTTAAACACTCATTTTATAAACATAGGATTTATCCCCTTACTTTAAGATTTCTATATCCATCATTTTCATATCCATAAATGTTGGATCTTTTTTTATCATCGCCATAGATAACCTAGCATGATCCTTTAAAATCAAAGTATCAGCCACCTTGTTTACTTTCCCAAGGTGATAATGTATTAAGAAATATTAATATTTAATAAACTCCCACCATATTCCCTAGAACTTTTTAAACTCGTTATATATGAATATATTCTATAAAATTTTATGATCAATAAACATATCACACTATTCTATATAAAAATAATTCCTCCATATCATTTTTACAAAAAAAATACCTCAACCAGCACTAAATCATGAGATGGGTAATTTTTCTCATGAACATTCAATTATTATGATGCATAAGTAATCACCATATCATTCTTCATGAGAACGCATCCTAGAAACTTCTTTGATGCATTAAAGTAGATTACAAACTCTTCTCCACTATATTATAATGTATGTACAGGTGCACTGACTAACCTTCTCTTTAGTTCTTAGAAATTTTCATCATTATATCTTCCTTTGAATTTGGATATATAATAATATCATCTATAAAAAATCACATAAAATTATCAATGTAATATATAAAGAATAAAATCATTAAATCCATTAAGATAGTGGGAGAATTAGAAAGACCAATTAGAATCACTATGTGTTTATAGTATCCATACCTTCATTTGAATTTTTTCTTAGGTATATCCTCCATCTTGACCCTTAATTGATGATATCCAAAACAATGATCAATCTTGTAAATGTATTGATCTCCTCACAGTTGATCAAGTAAGTTGTCACTATGAGGAAGATGATGCTTATTCATGATTGTGATCATGTTAAGTTCCTAATAATCAATGAAAAGTCATATTGATCCCTCTAACTTTTTAATAAAAAGAATAGGTTCACACCAAAGTGATACACTTTCTTGAATAAATCTCATGTCAAGATTCTCCTAGAGTTTCTTCTTCAATTCTTGTAACTCAATTGGTTACATTATATATTTAGTACTTGAAATAGGTGTCGCACTTTGTATGAGTTCTATTGAGAACATGGCATCACAATTTAGTGGAATATTAGAAAACTATTTCATAAATCCATCAAAAAATACTTGCATAATAGGAATACCTTAGTTTTTAAGTTTCTCTCCATCCATTTGAGATAAAAACCTCTTTTGAATAGGAATAAAAACTCCTAAAATTATTGAAATTTCCATCAGAAGTTCATATTTATAATTGTACCGATAGAGAGTCATAGGTTGGTTCAAAATATTAAACATTACTTCCCTTCTATAACAATTGATGTTGTAGTAATGTATTGAAATCTAATACATGACTAACATAACATCAAATGTTTCTAAAGAAAGAATAATAATATTTGTAGAAAGCACATTACCATAAAATACAACTAGAAAAAAATATTATATTTGAGTTGAAATCATCATACCATAAACAGTTTTCACTACTAATTAAACATTTAATAATTAAATTGGGACTATGACACCCTTATAAAATTATTCTAATATAAAAAAGTGCGTAGATCCAGAATGAAATAAGTCATTTTCAATTCTATAATATATAATAAGTGTATCTTTTTCCACTTTTTCATCCACTTCAGCAAAAATGATCACATGAGATTTACCTTTGCCTATGGGCTAAAGTGGTTGATAACATTGACTATCACCACTAAACATTGAGTTTGAGAAGTGGTTAGAAAAATTCTCACACTCCTTGAATTTGAAAAACTGGAGTGTGGGTGAAAATCTGGAAATTGAAGTATTTGTGATAGGCCATTTGAAATGGGATCTCATCGCAAAGGATCATTTTCAATGAGGTCCCATCACAAATGGCCCATTGTAGAAAATGACATCGCAAATAGTTCTTTTTTTGAAGACCCCTCATAAAAAAAGACTATTTGTTATGGGTGACCTACCTCACAAATAGACTAACCTGGTTTAAAAAACCCTTTTGCCGATGGGTGGATGTACCCATCGCAAATAAATATTTGTGACTAGATGATCCACCTGTTACAAAAAATTAAAAATATTAATATTAATATCAGTAAAATATAAAAAATTAATAATAATAATGACATAATAAAATATAATAAAATAATAAAAATAATAAAATAATAAAAATAATAAAAATAAGAAAAATTGAAATTTTTCGCAGAAATATAAAAAACAAACTGTATATAACTGCAAATATTTGAATAAAAACATTACAAAGAATATGTTAATTCAAATTTTTATAAAAAATACATAATTCACTGAGGGGGAGGGGTCATTTGGAGGAGGTGGTGGATGGAACTCAAACCCTAAACCATGATTCAAACGTCACATGTACCCAATCGTCTACTTACGCCACTACACCTGCCATTGATGCATCTCATGCTGTTATTTCTGCTGTCAATATACCTCCTCTTGCTCCCAACACAAATTATCTATAATCTCACCTTTAGATCACAACTACTCTTGATACTACATATGAAATTATGATTACTTTCCACATTCTCCTCGAGTAGGACACCAACATCATAGTGGTACCATAATAACTCTCAAGCATCAAGCTATAGCTGAAACCAACAACTTTTATTTTCTCGAAGGCATAATGAGTAACCTAAATCCATGATATGTTATTATATGTTGATTCAGTAGTAGTCTGGTCCTTGGTCTCAACCAAAATCTCATTCTATGTCCGAAATTTCATGGCCTCACATGACCCCTTCAATTTCCATTTTAAATTAAAATAGTTAAAATATTATTTACCGTTAATTTTAAAAATAAAAAAATATTGACCACAATATGTCACTAGAGATCACCTATAAGCTCTCTTGTGACATGATCATTCTACATACTCTTATAAAGGAAAATATCCATAATATCAGGATTCTCAAAAGCCTATATGAGTATAAAATAAAAATTTCATGTTGAAAGTTATTTAAATTATTAAAAATGTACTTAACATATACCGTCGATGTATACTGAATGTACAAATACCTTCTCAATGTGTCACCTCCTACATCCCCTAATTCTGTCAACCTAATTATACAATCCTCTAAAAATTATCTCTTATACAGTATGAAAATAATCAATCCTAAACCAGATAAGAGATGTAATTTGGTCAGTGGGCATAACAAGACTGATCAAAATATGGGACTTCCACTTTCAATATGTCCATCCTCGTTATATTATACAAAAACTAACGGCAACACTCATTCATAGAGAGCTCACATGCCTCCAAGATATAGTCTCAAATGTCATCATCAGCAGGATACCACAAACCCTAAAAATAATTAATAATATCGAGTTACTAACTAAATAAAATTCAAAATAATCAATATTCATTTATGTACAATCCAATGATCTAACATGTAGTGATGAACATCAATGAGAATCTGATCCCATGTCACCCATTCTCGATAAAAATAATTCTGAAATATTTCACTCCCATGTCCAACAATAATAAGTAAAAATCTATAAAAGAAAAAAAAATCAAACAATTAGTATATAAATAAATAAATTAGAATTATTGAAAACAAACTAAAATACACAAATAAACAGACCTCATAATGTGTGGATCGAACTCAAGATATTGATGTCATTCAGGGATAGGGTTAGGAATAATCAATATTGCAAGACAACGACACCTCTGAGTCGTTGCTCTGCTGCCAACAGAATGAGGGTCAGATAATGAAACATCATTCTCATCACCAGGTAGATCAGCCTCCTCCAACTCACAAAATAGATCAGATAATCATTCAATAATCATCTCGAACATGAAATGACTATTGTTAGAAAATAGTTGAAAAACTATTATATATAGATATATATTATATATTGATATATATTATATATGATTATAAGAAGAATTTAACTATCTCAAATTTAATCTGTATCCTCATCTTTTTATATTAAAGTGTCTATATCTTTATATTCATCCTCAGTGTCATCAATTTCCTTTTGAATTTCAGCTTTATCATATCTATCTATTACAAATTCATTTTTACGTCAATAAAGTCATCATCAACATTGTCTCATAACTGTGGTGAGTAATCGTCGATATGTGTGTCTCTATATGAAAAATATGGTTTCAAAGTAGTCTCATGAAAATTTTCAATTTCTTACACTTCAGAAAAACAACCCCCATATTGGATAAACAGATTTTCCTATGATTTAAATTTTTTTATGCTTCATCAATAACTTAACTATGTTGAAGCAACACAATGATTTTCCTAATAACTTTGATGTGCCTAATAAGAAAATAAAATATTTCATTTACTACAGGAAGGATTTGATATTTAATATTAATGATTACATGGTTCATATGAACATGAAAACCTATCTCAGTATCCAACCAATGAAATATATACATCATTACATAATTATATCCCATATAACATAGTTCAATTATTTATTCTAACATATCATAAAAGTCAAATTAGCTTTATCTAGGATTATATCCTTTCAAGAAAACACCAATATTCGTTGTTTTTTTATTCCCCATAAGAATGTGTATGAAATAAAGTACCATTCACATCATTTGAATTATATGATTTAACCATTTTGGATGGTGGGTTACTCAATACACACAATCGATTATCAATTTTATTATCATGTAAAGATACCTGAAAATTTGGAAAAAATTATCAATATAACAATAAATAAATAGATTTAATATGTTAAACCATAAAAAATTTAATTTACCAGTTTCTACAACTAGTAGGAAAAATTATTTTGCAAAAGTTCTTCAAAATAAGATGTTGTAATTTGTGGAAACTATTTCTTTATATTATTATCATATAATGTAAAAATAAAATAATATTAATTTACTAATTTTTATGTAGAATTACTGGTAGAATAAGTTAGAGTACATATGGTTTCATTTATTCACAGTTGAGTAGAACATATGTATCAGCTTTGTGATGTTCATCATCTGAAATTCATCAATCAAGTCCTCCACTAAATCCATGTTTGGGCGGATTAAAAACTGATAATTGATTGTTCATTTCATTTTCAACATTTCCTTCATCACATTCCATGCAATTTTGTTCTGATGGATATTATTTTTGAAAATAATGTGAGAAGAAGAAATAAATTTCCTCCTAAAAATAATCTTCTATAATTGATCCTGCAACATTTCATTTGTTACATACATTTTTCTTCAATTTTTGTATGCATCTCTCAAATGGGTACATCAATCGGAACTGCACTATACCTTCTCATTTTTCTTCATATGAAATATCCAATATCAAATAATTCGTTTAATTAAATAATGTTAAAGGGAATTTTTTTTACAATTTACACAAAATTAAAACAAAATCTTGTTACAGTATATTTAGTACATCGTAGTCAATTATCTCCTCAAAACTGTATTTGAAAAAATATGATATTTCTGTTAGAGAATCTAAAACCATAGAATTCAAAAAACCTATAAATCCAATTGGTAGAAATCATTCAATTATAATATGATGGTCATTAATTTGTAATCCATTAATATGACAATTTATAATAAATATAGCCAAATTGGAAACATAACCATTTGGAATCTTCAAATCTTCAATCCATTAGAAAACTAATAATCAATTTTCTTTAAAAATTGTATAATTTTCTTTTATCTACATTAACTTCTATAATCTTACATTTTCAAACAGTTCAAGTTTTGGTCACCTACAAATTTGGGAATGATATAATAATGCCTTTACATTATCATTGGTATTACTAGGTGTGTCCAAAATGATATTAAATATGTTATCAAAATAGTTATTCTCAATATGCACGACATCCAACATGTGATCGACCAACAAATCAGACCAATATGGCATATCCCAAAAAGTTCTTCATTTTATCTAATTGTGTACTTTCCCAAAGCCATCAATTTTTCTATTGGTTTATACTCTGTCCATGGTTAATGGCAATTAATGAAGGGAAAATGAATTTTAACTCAATACATGAGATCGTTATTATAGTTTCAACTTTTTCAATTGTGCCTTTTCTAAAATGATATATTTTCCTCCGAAAATGTAATGCCCGAACCCCAATTACCCCGAGTCGGTGCATTATTATGTATCATTGGAATGATCACAAAATATCAAATATTGAAAGACATATTAGTTTAGTAGACTTGGAAGTAATTGATACATTCATAAGATTTACATTACATCATAAAATGGAAAACTACAACAACATTGTTTCCATAGACAACACTGATATCTCATAGAATATCCCTACAAGTCAGTAATCATATACTTCTCCACATTCTATGAAAAATAAAACATAGAAATGGGTAAGCTCAGATGCTCAGTATGGATAACAATATAGTAGAAACTTTCATAAATAAGCATAAACATTTAAGGCCATGCATAAGACTAAAACAAAAGCCTTTTAAATATGGACTACAACATAATATGGAAAAGATAATATCAAGTAATAATATTTACTTAGTCACATGTATATTCCACTTGTAGAATAATCACATGCAATATCAATAGAAACATTCATAAATATGGAATACATAATGCGAGACTTTCACAAACACATAGTCAAGGCTTTGTGCTAAGACTACAAATACTATTTTGTCAAAGCCTTATGCCAAGACACTAGTTTGTCTCATGAGACCTACCAATGCATCAAGGAGCTATAGTGGTCTCCACCCGTCACTTTATATGTCCAATGCATTCCTCATATGAATAGGTTGAAACATAATATGATCATTCGTATTAAAACTAGCATACGAAATGTTAATATTTTAACCACAAACCATGAATGGTATAAAAATACCACATCCACAGTAAAAAATAACTCATTCAACACAAATGGAAGATTTTATTATAATTTATCATCCTCAATAGAGAATAATTAATGATATTGACATAAATTAAAATAATCATCAAAACTATTTGAGAGAAATGTCCCCCTTTTTCTTGAAAACATTTAAAAGTCTCACTATTTATCAAGAAGCTGTTTGAAATAAATTTTTGAATAAAAGTGTCACATACCACTTTGAAACATTTAAAAGGAATTTTAAGTTTAAAACTTTAATGTATATATAAATAAATCCTTAAAACTAGTTTTAACACATGGACATTAATGAGAACGATTTGGAATAATAAATATTTAAAACATTTTAAAATGATATTTTAGTTAGCGTTCCTATCCAAATGAGAGACACTTGAATAAAAATAATTGAGGTAATAAAAAACTTATGATATCATGGGAATAAAGGGATTCATGATATACTCTACCAAAGTACATTATATACACCATATAAAAGTGAATTGGCATATAACAAAAAAGAGGTATCAATGGAATGTAAATTGAGTTGAAATATCATATAAAGACCGTATACTTAGTTTAAGGATAAATCAACGACATAATTATGTGTGAAAAATATAAATATAATCAATATTATTGGATATTCAGGGTAAATCAATCAGAGTATTTTCACAAATATTCTTGTAAAAATAACACCAATGAATTGGATGTTTAATTCAATAAATGGAGATTGATTTAAAATTACTCTTATCAAGTTCATATCGATGACTTGCAAATTTATCAATGGAGTGATTATGTGTATCAAAATTATATCCATATAAAGGGGAATTGAAATTACTGCACAAATAATAAATAGTGATTCCACACATAATCATTGAGTAAAATAATCAATGAAGTATACACAAACCAGAATGAGTGGAAATTGAAAATTGAAATTCCCTTACCAATTTAGAATCTTACGAAACATACATACCATGAAATATGTATCATGAAATGAAGATGTAAATAATCATAAATTAATGTATATTACACAAATAATAAAATCATTGGTCAGTATATACACCACACAAAAGGAAATAGTGTCAATATGGCATGAATCTCACAGAAATAGGAAGTGATATGAAAACACTTACTTCATTGTAATCAATCGTGTCGTATGGCCAAAAGTTAATAATAGAAAAATGAATCAAAAAATACCATGAATATAAATAGAATCAGGATAACATATATATCAAATGAAAATAAACAATACACCACATTTAATAAATAAGTGGTCAACAATAGTAATCTCACGGAATTAAAAGTGAGATAAGAACCCCTTTAGTTTGTACATATCCCTGGTCGAGGGTAGGTTAACCTCCTTTATAATGGTGAAATAATTTTAATTAAATTATACATGAATAATATAGATTAATATGATATCATATTAGTGCTTGTTAGGAATATGATTTATCTTATTCATATTCAGAATGATAATAAGTATTTAGTAATTATTTTTAATCATCTAATGAAAATTAGTCTTGAATGGATTATGATGGGGAATGAATCTCCTGGCGTTCATGGAGACGGCAATCCGTACGTACGCCCGAGCGACAATATCATTATTTTGATTTAAAATAATATGTAATTGGATGGTATATCATATATAAAGAATCATTATCTTGTTATAATTATTATTTACATCAATTAAACATGATTATTATACCCATACAAATATTAATTTATTGAATAACAATTACACCACGACGTTGAGATGGTAAGCCATACGTACGCACGTATGGTGACATGTCATTCAAAGGATGGATAGAAAAATGAATATAGTTGTACCATATTTATAATAACATCAAAGTATATAGAAGATACTTGATTTATTATTTTATAATGAAAACAAAAAAGTAAAGAGGAAGTGGAAGAAGAAAGGAACTTGAAAGAGGTGATGAAATATTTACATCTTCTTCGGGTTCTTCCTTTTAATTTGATCAAATGGGCTCCATAGGATGGCTTTATGACTAAAATAAGTCCTCTAGGATGATGCGAGGACAATTGAGAGAGTATTTGGGAAGATTTTAGCCGAGCCAAAAGGCTTTGATGGTGTGAATTTGAGGGAAGGGGGAGTTCCCTTTTATATAAGGGGTGAGGGGCCCTTAGGAAAGCATGAAATATTATTTTATAATAAAATAATTTTCATCTTGTAATGGATTCAAAATGGATTATTTAAAGGCTAAGGTGGTAATGGGGCGAAAAAATCTCAACAAATAGGGTTTAGACAGGTTTGGGCCACTATATTAACTTTATCTTTTTGATTTAACTCTAAGTTAAATAGTTTGACATTTACCATGTCTCTGTATTTTAATATTATATGGTTAATAAAAATTCTATATACTTCCGAGAGAACACCAAGTGGTTCATTAATGACACACCTATCATTATATAAGTCTTTTTTTCTGAACCTTATATTTTTAGGAATATAATATCAATTAATAATATAATATTTATTTTAAAAACTCTTTTATGTCAATTTTGACACTATTTGGTATTTTATTTTAGCTAAACTCATAACAACATTATTACATCGAAACAAATTCATCTAACCAACCCTAATATGTCATATTAACCTATGAAACTAGTGTAATTCATGAAAAGTCTCAAATTACATTTATTTTGATATTTATAATATCAATTATTTCAGTATTTTATTAATACGGTAATTACTACATCATCATTGTGACATAAATAAATTTAATTATTAAATTTCTAAAAAATATAAATAAAATACAATTATTTAGGAAATATTTTTATATTTATAATAAATATTTATAGTTGAATTTATCTTATGTGTAACCATATATTAAAAAAAATTAGTTATTGAACTTTGATTTTAACTATATTAACTCTTCTTTGAATTAAATAATAATAAATGTCCTAATTTAATACAAGTGGACCTAAATTATCATATTTTATTTCTAAGGTTATTTTTGGTTGAATTAAACTTATCCAATAGAATTATTACTTGTGTTATGTTAATTATAATATCATTTTTACCCTTAATTACCATATTTACTTTTAACCATGGTAAATAATAGAAAAAATTTACTATACACCAAATATTATTTTCATCTTATTGAACCACCTTTTACTTACTGATATCAACTGTGTCTCTTGGATTTTTGAATTTCAACTCGCAGAAGAGGTAATATTATGTTTAATGTAAATTTGCAAATGCTCCTAGGAGGTGGGTAAAAGATGGAAAAAAGTTCAATAAAATTTATATATATATATATATATTAAAAACTATCTCCAATGAATTACATTGAACTTATATAGGTATTATGTATCTATATTGAATAAAAATAAATTAAAATAAAATACATAATTATTTAAATAAAAATTCGGTTGTAAACTATAACTCGGTGTTTTCACTAATCATCAAAAATTGAAAGTTTACAGACAAATACTAAAAAATAACCCTAATCTAATTCCAATATTCCTAATCCAAAAATGAAGTCTTTTGTGAATGATAAAATTTATAAAATTTCAAAAAGTTGGTATTACTATTCATAATGGCTATTTTGATTAGTCGCAGTGTGTTAGAATCTCGAAGTTGCATACAATGCAAGCTATTACATTATTCAAAGGGAAATATACCGTGGAAGATTGGGGTGTTAGATTCATCCCCCTTTTGGAAATTGTGTCCTTGCAATTTTAAAAATTGTGCTTGGGAACATAATTGAAAGTCCCACATTGGAAAAAGAGTCAATAAATCTATCACTTTAAAACAAAGAAAGAGAAGTACAAAGGTCACCTGAGATAACCCATACTAGGATCCCATGTGGAAAAAACTGGATATGGACAATAAAATAAGTGTCAAGTTTTGATGGAGAGGGTTAGAAAACATAACCAGGAAGAAGTTAATAACAAGAATACCACAATATTGTGATGGGACAAACGGTAATTAGTTTCCCAGAAGGAAAAGTAAATGGACAATGTGTTTGTTTTGTTTTTAATTTCATTTCATAAAGATAAAAAATTTATTTATGAGATTGACTAAGAACATAAAGAGGTATACATAATTTTTAAGTATTGTTTCATTCATTTATAAATATCTACCACTAACTCATTTTTTTCAAACGATGAGTATTTAAGATGACTTGGTCACACTGGAAGAGCTAGAATCATCTTCTAGAGAATCACATGATCCACAAAGGATAAACTATATATTTACCTTGTATTTAGAGATTAATCAAAACCAAAATGGTTAGTATAAGATCAGATGATCCCCCAAAAGGATATTCATTTAGAGAAAGAAACACTAATATTAATTTATAAAATTGAACCAACATTACCCCAAAGTCAAATAAATACCATTCAATAAACAATTGTCCTTGAAATCCTTCAATATAATCCAAACTAATATTGAAACCCAAAACCTAGAAGAATTTGGTTATATAGTCTTCCACGTTAAATTGTATCTCCAAATGACATTGACTACTCTTAGTGTCGCATACTTAAAAGTAATTAACCTAAACCCATATTCTCTATTATAGGTTAATAATTTCCATAAATCACCCAAATCACTGTAAATGAATAGATAAAAACCCACCATTACTCCTCCTATTAAATCCCACGGTATTCTATTTTCATTAGGCATATAGTTTTCTTAACGGAGCAAACGTCTTCCAAAATAACATTTATCACTTAATCACCAAATCATTTTCCTATACTAAGGGTATTCATTTGATAATAATTAAGATCCCAAATCAAATTATTATTAATCAATAAAATAATTTTACTAAAAATAATTAGTCACATTAACTAGGGAATTCATGTTGTCCAGTAATAGGCAATAAGTCCAAATCGCACTCTGGTTGTGGGTTCGATTCCCACAACTTTGTGTGATTTGAATGGTTGTTACACTGTCTGTGTGTTTTCCTTTTTCAAAAACTATATTTTATAACATTACCAAAATGATAAAAATTCATTAAAATAACCATAACATAATTTAACCACAAATTTCATCTCATACCTTGCATTTTCATCCAAAAATATAATAACATGTAATTTCCTCAAACCAAATGATCATATAAAACCAAATGGTTATTTATAACTATATCCACAAGAGAAAATAAAATTCTTCCTCAAATATCATTTTCACATGAAAAACTACAGGGTTACAAATATTAGTGAAAATTATTCCAATGTAATCCCATCAACAAGGAGAACCAATACATTTAAACATTTATCCAACCATTTATTTCCACATAGCTTCTTCTTTAACCAAGAAAATATCCTATAGAATAGGGCATTCACTCGGGTAATGGCCAGGTCCCCTACATTTACGTAAAATGACTATAAATGGATTCTTGGGGCCATTTTTATTCCCTTCTATAGTACTCTTCATTTTTCCTCGGCAATTATTTACTTTATGCCCCTTCCCACACGTAAAGCATTTATTTTTTCCATTGAGACACTTTCTAGGGTGTCTCCTTTAAAAAAAATTCATGATGGAAATTGAGGATTATTTTCTCCATGGTCTCCACTATTGGAGGTCTTATCATTCCTCACGTTTCTCTTCTTTATTGTGTCAGGGAGTTGGTTAATATATATTTTGTTGATAATATTTTAGTAAAACTGATTTGGAATGAACACGATATCTTTTACGCTTATCGATATTCCATTTTGTTGCTCATTTCCAACACTATTCCCACATTGTACATCATGCTCAAAGTTACTATGGCTTCCTTGGAATCTATCCATTGACTAAAACCAGAAAGAATTGTGTGAGTAATAGTAGTCATAAAATCATTTAGAGAATATCATGACACAATATTTTCAGTTTGAAAAACCTTAGGATTAACCAAGGTCATTTATTCTCATGTTATATTAAAATCCTTGAAATTGGTTTCAAAAAAAAATGTAAATTTTCCTAAGAATATCCCTCGGGAGTGTTGTAACCAAGAGTACATCAAGGCCCATTGTTGGGCACCCTTTCCCATTAGAGTCTATCTCAAAGTGGTGTTCTCAGGTTTTACCCCTAGGTACATATGTACTAGAGCTGCCTCTACCTACTCGTATCCAGACATGGATGTATTTCTTGGAAAACTCACAAAATCTCTACAATATCAAAAAAATTGTAAGTTCTTCTATACTAATCCTCAAAGTCTATATTAGGGCTATGTTCTCTAATCAGAGTTTATCTAAATCTAGTTTCCAAGGTTTGTTATAAACTTCCTCTGATACCAACTATAATTCCTTGACCCTAGTTTCCCAGAGTCGGTGTATTATTACGTATCATTGGCATGTTCACAAAAGATCATGTCTCGAAAGACCAATTAGTTTAGTATCCTTGGAAGTACTATCTACATTCATAAGATTTACATTACATTATAAAATGGAAAACTATAACAACATTGTTTCCATAGACAACACTGAGATCCCATAGACTATCCCTGCAGGTCAGTCATAATATACTTCTCCACATCCTCGGAAAAATAAAACATAGAAAGGGGTGAGCTCAGATGCTCAGTAAGGATTATAATATAACGAAAACTTTCATAAATAAGCATAAACATTTAAGGCAATATATAAGACTAAAAAAACGTTTTAAACATGGACTTCAGCATAATATGGAAAAGATAATATCAAGTAATGAAATTTTCTTAGTCACATGGATATTCTTCTAGTCTAATAATCACATGAAATATCAATATACACTTTTATAAATATGGAATTCATAATACCAGACTTTCATAACCACAAAGTCAAGGCCTTGTGCCAAGACTACAGATAAGATTTTGTCAAGGCCTTGTACCAAGACACTGGTTTGTCTCATGAGACCTACTGATGCATTGAGGAGCTATAGAGGTCTCCACCTGTCACTTACTATGTCCAATGCATTCCACATATGAAGAGGTTGAAATATAATCTGAACATTTGTATTAAAACTAGCATATGAAATGTCAATATTTTAACCACAAACCATGAATGGTATAAAAATAGCACATACACATTAAAACATAACTCATTCAACACAATATAAAATATTGTATTATAATATATCAACCTCAATATAGAATAATTAATGATATTGACATAGATGAAAATAATCATCAAAACTATACAAGAGAAATGTCCCCCTTTTTCTTGAAAACATTTAAAAGTTTCACTATTTAACAAGAAGTCGTTTAAAATATATTTTTGAATCAAAGTGTCCCATACCACTTTGAAACATTTAAAAGTAATTTCAATTTTAAAACATTAATATCCATATAAATAAATCCTTAAAACGATTTTTAAAACATGGACATTAATGGGAAGGATTTAGAATAATAAATCTTAAAAACATTTTAAAATGATATTTTAGTATGAGTTCTTAATCAAAAGGGAGACACTTGAATAAAAATAACTGAGGTAATAAAAACATTATAATATCAGGGGAAAAATGGATTCATGATATACTATGTCAAAGTACATTATATACATCAAATAAAATTGAATTGGCATATAACAACAAAGAAGTCTCAATGGAATGTAAATTGAGTTGAAATCTATTATAAAGAGTGTATCCTTAGAATAAGGATAAATCAATGACATAATTATGTGTGAGAAATATAAATACACTCAATATTATTGGGTATTCTGTGTAAATTAATCATAGGACATTCACACATATTCTTGTAAAAACAAAACCAATGAATTGGATGTTTAACTCAATAAATGGATACTAATTTAAAATTACTCTTATCAAGTTCATGTCAATGAATTGAGAATTTATCAATAGAGTGATTATGTGTATCAAAAGTATATCCACAGAAGGAGGAGTGTAAATTACTACAAATATTATAAATAGTTATTCCACACATAATCGTGGAGTAAAATAATCAATGAAGTATGTGCAATGTTGAATGAGTGGAAAATGAAATTTGAAATTCCTTTACCAATTTGGTAACTTACGAAACATACATCCCATGAAAGATGTATCATAAAATGATGATGTAAATACTCATAAATTAATGTATATTACACAAACAATACAATCATTTTGCAGTATTTACACCACAAAAAAAGAAAGAGTGTCAATATGTCATGAATCTCATGAAAATATTAAGTGAGATGAAACCCCTTAATTCGTTGTAATCAATCGAGTCGTATAGACAAAAGTAAATAACAACCAACTGAATCACAGAATACCATGAGTATAAAGATAATCATGATAATATATATATATATATATATATATCAAATGAAAATACACAAGGCACCACATTTAATAAATAATTGGTGAACAATGGAGATCTCACGGATTTAAAAGTAAGATAAGAAACCCCTTACTTTGTACTTTTCCTTGGTCAAGGGTAGGTTAAAATCATATATAATGGTGAAATAATTGTTATTAAAATATAAAAGAATCATATACATTAATATGATATCATACATGATCTTTTAATATTTACTTGTTAATAATATTTTAGTATTATCATCATTTCGGGTGTTAACTGATTCATTTTCCTTTATATTCTTTGTTTCATAAGTAGTGTTTGTTATGAATAGATGTATCTTATTTATATTCAGAATGATATTAAGTCTTTAGAAATTAATTTTAATCATCTAATGAAAATTAGTCTTGAATGGTTTATGATGGAGGATGAATCTCATCGCGTTCGTGGAGACGGTAATCCGTACGTACGCACGAGTGAAAATATCATTCTTTTGATATTAATATATTATATAATTGGATGGTATATCATATATACAGAATCATTATCATGTTATATTAATTATTTACATCAATTACACATCATTATTATACCCATCCAAATAATAATTTATTGAATAACAATTACACCACGACGTGGCGACGGTAAGCCGTACGTACGCAGGTATGATGACATGTCATTCAAAGGATGGATAGAATAATGAATATGGTTTTTCCATATATATATTAACATCATAGTATATATAAGATACTAGATTTATTATTTTATAATGTAAACGATAAAGAAAGAGGAAGTGGAAGAATAAAGGAACTTGAAAGAGGTGATTAAATATTAACTCTTCTTCGGGTTCTTCCTTTTGATTTGATCAAAAGAGCTCCATAGGTTAGCTTTCTGACTAAAATAAGTCCACTAGGATGAAGGGAGGACAGTTGAGAATGTATTTGGGCAGATTTTGGCTGAGCCAAAAGGCTTTGATGGTTTGAATTTGAGGGATAGTGGAGTTCCCTTTTATAAGATGGGTGAGGGGCCCCTTATGAAAAGCAAGAAATATTATTTTATAATAAAATAATTTTCGGTATCTGATAGCTCAAAATGGATTATTTAAAGGTGAAAGTGGGTATGGGTAGAAAACTAATCAACCAATAGGTTTTATACAGGTTTTGGCCACTATATTAACTTTATATTTTAGATTTAACTCTTAGCTAAATAGTTTGACATTTATCATGTCTCTTTATATATTTATATTATATGGTTAACAAACATACTATATACTTCCAAGAGAACCCCAAGTGGTTCATTAATGATACACCTTTAATTATATAAGTGTTATTTTAACCTTATATTTTTAGGATTAGAATATCAATTAATGAAATAAAAGTTGGTCGATGATCCGGACAAAGACCGCCCCTTAGAAAAAAAATTAAAAAACTTAAAAATTGGTAGCGCAAGGGGGTTTACAAAGGTTAGAATAGAGCATATCATACGTGTCCAAATCAACACGATGTGAGAATAATTATGGGTTGATAAAGTACCATTGTGAGGAGACCTCCATGACCGCCCTCTTGGAAAGTGCATTAGTAACTTGGTTTTCTTTTTGTCTTTTAGATTTAACTCTTAGTTAAATAGTTTGACATTTACCATGTCTCTTTGTATTTTTATATTATATGGTTAATAAACATACTATATACTTCCAAGCTAACCCTAAGTGGTTCATTAATGATACAAATATCATTATATAAGTCTTTTTCTCAAACTATAGATTTTTAGGAATAGAATATCAATTAATAATATAATATTTGTTTTAAAAACACTTTTATGTCAATTTTGACACTATTTGGTATTTTGTTTTTTATAAATTCATAACAGAATTATTACTTCAAAAAGAATTCATCTAACCAACCCTAATATGCCATATTAACCTTGAAAATTAGTGGAATTCATAAAAAGTCTCAAATTATATTTATTTGGATATTTATAATATCAATTATTTTAATCTCTTATTAATATGATAATTACTGCATCATCATTATGTCATAAATAAATTAAATTATTTAATGTCTAAAAAATATAAATAAAATACCATTATGTAGGAAATATTTTTATCTTTCTAATTAATATTTATAGTTGAATTTATCTTATGTGAAACCCAATATTAAAAATGTTTTAATTATTATACTTTGATTTTAACTCTTTTAATTCTTCTTTGAATTAAATAATTATAAATGTCCTAATCTAATCCAATTGGACTTAAATGAAGATATTTTATTCCTAAGGTTGTTTTTGGTTGAATTACACATATCGAATAGTACATGTGTTAGGGTAATAATAATATCATTTTACCCTTAATTACCCTATTTACTTTTAACTGTGGTAAATAAAAGTAAAAAGTTATTGTGCACCAAAAAATATTTTTATTCTTATTGAACCAAATTTTACTTACTGATATCTACCGTGTCACTCGGGTTTTTGAAATTCAACTCATAGAAGTGGTAAAATTATTTTTTATGTAAATTTGCAAATGCTCTTAGGAGGTGGGTAAAAGATGGTAAAAAGTTCAATAAAATTTTTATATATCTAAAATTATTATAAAATGACTCTAATGAATTAAATTGAACTTATATAGGTATTATGTATCTATTTTGGAATAAAATAAATTTAAATAAATTAAATAATTATTCAAAAAAAATTCGGTTTTAAACTATAACTCAGGGTTTGTTTACTATTCATCATAAATTGAAAGTTTTTAGAAAAATACCAAAAATTCACCCTTAGATAATTTCGTTATTATTAATCCAAAAATGAAGTCCATTTTGAAGGATGAAATTTATAAAAATTCAAAAAGTGTGTATTATGATTTATAACGGCTAGTTTTATTGGTCACGGTGTGTTAGAATCTCGAAGTTGCGTACAATTCAATCTATTACATTATTCAAAGGGAGACATACCGTGGAAGTTTGAGGTGTTATAGAAAAGGAAAATTGGTTTGAAGAAATCTACGACGAAAGTCAAAAAACAAAGTCTTCTTCTATTGATGAACATAAATAATTTTTTGTCTATCATAGAGTATGGAAAAAAATTTAGACCATGTGTACTCCATCTAGATTTCATTTCACATGTTGGTAAGTCACTGATTTTACACATCCATGCTTCTTTTATTATGAAATTTTGTTTTGCAAAAACATCATATGTACAAAAACCATTACTCCACAATAAATTTTACTCATCATTTAATGGATTCAAATAAACATATATATTATTTTTTAGATTTCCTATAATTAATAAGGTCAAAATGATATATGGATCATTCATCAACATCTAAGGGGGAAAATTGTGTGGAGTTATAAACACTGTTTAACAAGAATATTGACTACTGTAAGAACTAAATTGATAAAAAACATCAATAGAAAGACTCAATCACACATTTTGAGCTTCTAAAGAAAAAAAGGATCTACTTGTTGAAATTGTCTCCATGAATCACCATCGATGAGATGATTTAATATTTTATTGGTTGAAATATTAGTTTTGTTCCATGACATGATTTTTTTGTGTTCCGAGACATAAATAAAAACTAAAATATTGATATATGTGGAAAATACCTCAACTATTTTATAGTAATAAATCCATACATCCCTAGTTGAGACTCTTTTATTACTTTGATTTTACTCATGTGGGACATCTAACTAATTAAACATTTTCACAATAATATAAGATGCAATAATTTAAACGTGCATGAATCTTATAATAACAAAAACCCAAATTACGAATCAACCTATTTCTCTTATATAAATTTATAGGCCACACATTTCTTTTAGGTAACAGTGCTTTATAAAGAGAGAATAATTTATTCAAATAGCTATTTGACATTTCATTATCTAATTTGATAGCCATAAATTATAAACTGCTTCAAATTTTGTTATATTGAAACCATGATATAATTCATCTTTAGAAAACTTCAACAACACATAAAATTGAGATAGTTCAAACTAAACAGTTTAATCAATATCATCTTGAGTTTCAGTTTTTTGAAAAGACGAACCGACCACATCATGTACTAAATTCTGAAATTATAATGAATCTAGAAAAAATTTATTAGTATCTTAAAATGAATTTTTTTCACCATGTTAATATTAAAATTCATAATCTATTTGAAATTCAAAACAAAATAGATGACCTCCAACATTTTTTGATATATCAAATATCCTTTGATAACCTTTTTTACATGGACACATAATTTTACCTTCTGATACAAATTCTGTTTTTGATGATGAAAATGTTAAAAAAACTTCAACAACTTCTACTTATACATGATTTATTCCCAAAACATTTAGATTCATGTGATGATTTATCCAATCACGATGATGTAATAATCAATTTTTTGGAATTAATTATTCTATATTCCTATAAAAATATAAAATAAATAATTTTTTATGAATAATTTTATGTAAGAATTATATGATCCAAATAAGACGTGTCACATCCTATCTGTCTCCCTTTTATTTATAATTTATCATTAATATTTTGTAATTATCACTATGTTTTATTAGTTAAATATAATTTTATACATAATTTAATATAAATTAATAAAATATATTATAAATTACTAAAAAGGTGTAAATCATGGAATTTACAATTTTCAGGTCATGAGAAATGACTAATTTGGGTCAACCATATCAAAATTTACCATTTCTTATGACTAGAAATTGGATGACTTGTTTTATTTTCACATTTCATGTAATTTTTATCAATTTATATTGTTTCATATAAATTTTTAATAAATTTGACTAATTTATATAAACTTTCTATGAGTTATATCAAATTAAAAATGTATAGACTTTTATATTATTTTTTTAATTATATAAATTTATTAATTAACACTATGTTTTACTAATTTTTAAAAAATACCTCTTATTTATTCTAATTACCACAAAATATTATTAATTTCCACTAATATTTACTCATTATTACTAATTACCACTAATAACAATTAAGTTACCACTAATTAAAACTAATTACTGCTAATTATTACTAATTATTAAGAATTGACACTAATTATATCTAATTACCACTAATTGGTACTAATTTCCACTAATTATTATTAATTACCCCAATGTTTTACAAATTATTACAAATTAGCACAAATTATTACTAATTACCACTAATTTTTACTAATTACCCCTAATTTTAACAAATTACCCCTAATTATTACTAATTACCCTAAATTATAACTAATTAACCCTAATTATTACAAATCATCAATAAATACCACTAATTATTACTAATTATTACCATTCTAAAATTTTGCAATTTTTTACTTATTTTTACTATTTTTCTAATTATTACTAATTATTTCTAATTTTTACTAAATTTTATTAGTTTATAACAATTTATTACTAAATATTACTATTTTTTAAAAACTGTAGCTAATTAATACTAACTAAAACTAATTATTACTAAATACATCTAATCAATAGTAATTAAAACTATTCATTATTAATTACCTCTAACTATAAATTTATATTACTAATTATAACTAATTATTACAACTATTTACTAATTATTACTAATTATTACTAATTATTAATGTTTTTATAATTATTACTAATTACCATTAATTTTTACTAATTATTACTAATTACCCCTAATTATTACTAATTATACCTAATTATTTCTAATTGTCCTTAATTATTTCTAATTATCCCTAATTATTACCCATTACCACTAATTTTTACTAATTTCCACTAATTTCCATTAATTACTACTAACATTTGCTAATTATCACTAATTATTACTAATTAGCACTATTGTTTACTAATTATTACTAATTATTACTAATTATTACAAATTATAACGAATTAGTAATAATTATTACTAATTACCACTATTTTTACTAATTACCACTATTTTTTACTAATTTGTACAAATTACCACTAATTTTTACTAATTACCACTAATTACTACTAATTTATACTATTTAATACTTATTATACTAATTTAATTTTCTTTAATTTATAATTTTTATTATTATTTTAGAATAATTTATATTAATTTATACTATTTTATAACAAATTATTACTAATTTTTACTTATTTTATTACTAATTACCATTAATTACCACTAATTACCACAAATTATTGTTAATTACAGCTAATTATTACTACATATAGCTAATTATTATCAAGTATAACTAATTATTTCTAATTACAACAAATTATTACATATTAGTGATAATTAAAACAAATTATTGAAAATTAAAACTATTTAGTTTTAATTAAAAACATTAATTAAAATTAAAATAAATATTTCTAAAAACAATTAATTAAAAATGAAACTAATTAAATCTAATTCTTGATAATGAATAAAAATTATTACAAATATTAAATAAAAAAAATTAAATATAAAATAGAAAATAATAACAAATAAATACCTTGAAACTGAATCTTTCATGGATGAAAAACATGAATATTGATCCCCAGTGAAGATTAAAACTCTGAAAAGTTTAAAATAAAAAATAAGAGAGCAGAGAAGTTTAGAGAAGATAGTAATGGAAAAAATTCAGGGTGATATAGAGGTTAGATCATTTGTGACAGGACTCCCATCGAAAATACAGTTATTTACGGCGAGTCTCGTCGCAAATAATTCTGGGGATATTAATTGTGTCGTCGATATAAAATAGTATTTATGACGGGTTCCATCACAAATACCTTCGACTGTCATGTATTTTATGACTGGAGAAAATCATGTTGAAAATAACAAAACATGATGGATAATATTTGCAATGGGACACATCACAAATACTATCTCGTCGACACTTTATTTGAGAAGAGAGTAAAAATACGTCACAAATAACAAAAAAGAGCGATGAGTATTTGCGACATGTGTTTATCCCCTTTGCAAATACTCATCATGTTCTTTGGTGCACATGGCGTGCTAAAGGTATTTACGACAGGAATATATTCCTGTTGAAAATACAGTTGTTATTTCTTATTTGTGAAGAGAAATGATTCACGTTGCAAATTGTCTATTTCGATGGGCTATTTACAACAAGTCCTACACCTGTCACAAATAGACCATTAGAAAAATATGAAATTCTTATAGTGTTGGTGCATTCTGTTGAGATATTTCATTGTTCTTATCTCCTCAGTTTTTAACGTTTCCTTTGAATTCCATCTTTCGTTTCTTATCAAAACAAATTGATTTATCGGTAACTCGAATCTCCATATCCACCTAGATAGTACATCAAAATATTTTTTCATATCAATTAATTTCTCCTATGGATAACACCATTAAAAGACTTCGTTTAATGAAATTGAATAATTAGACAACCTTATTTTCATATTAGATTACAATACTATAAGCGTACCTCATAAGTCATGTAAAATGTTTCTCATAGGTACTAATAGATTCATCATCCTTGTGCTTCAGCTCAAGAAATTCATTATCCATTTTTTCATGAAGAATATAAGGAAAGTACCTATTTAAAAAAAATCTCTTAAACATATCCCACTCTATGGATTCAATTTCATCTTATTGTTACATATTCTTAATAAGGGTCTACTATTGAATTATTTCACCTGCCAAACATTATACCACCAAAATGAATTTTTCATGCTCCGAAAACTAGAGAACAATAAATAACATTTCAATGGTACTAAACCATTTCTTATTAACAAGCTGATTAGTGAACCCCCTAAAAGAAAGTCAATTTTCCATTAAAAAGGACATAATAGAAAATTGTTCCTTCCTTTTCTAATTCATAAGATAAATATGATTCATTGCATGAGAATTTTTCATAATAATATCATTAATATTTTCATTTTATCTCCCATTAAATTCATTTTCTCAGGAGTAAAAACATTTCATTCTGCAACAGATTTAGCATTAACACGATTTCTTCTTGTTCTAGCTATTTACTAAAACCAAATAACATAGTGTGAGAAATAACATGCTTACTGGAAAACCCTATAATACATAAAATTCATTTATATTATGTCTAAATCATGACACATTCTATTCAATGTATGAAAACTTAGGTTTTACCTAGGTTATTCATGATCATTATCTATCCAAATCCTTTATAATGGTTCTCAAATAAAATTTGGATTAACCTAAGAATATCCCCTGGGATTGACAAACCAGGAGCATAGTAAGGATGCACTCATCATGCACCAAATTGATGTATGAGATATACTCGACCAACACTTTTTGGTATCATGACACAAAGATGTATCTATGCCAAAACAATATCCAATTTTAGTATTTATATAGGAATATTTTTCTAAGAAAACCACACTACTTTATTTACTATAACGTAGTATGTTCTTATATAATTAGTGTTATCCTAAAGGTTCTCACTAAATATTTCTAATCATAGTTTCCAAAGGTTAACTAATCCTTTCTCAGATACATATTATAGTGACCAATAATTTTCATACATGGATATTATATCTTATTATATGAATATTCACTACATAACATAATGAACCATTCCATAGTCATATAGGTACAATATCTTTGAAAAAATGGATACATAAAATACTAGTTCATAATAGAACTATATCATTTTCCACTATATTCATCATAACTTTCACCCCTTATTGACATATCTTACTTAATACCATTAATTATAACCTAGGGAAAAGAAACATAAAAAGGGTGATCTCACATGCCCATTATGGGTGAACAAGGGAGATATAAATGATAACATAAATATAAATTGAGCATGATGGTATGAGAATATGACAATAATATTTCAAAACTATACCATACATATCATAGATCATAATCTTGAGTCATGGAATAAATATTGTAAGTTCATAACACAGAAATCATATAGGAATCAAAGAACATGATTCATTAGATCATAACATTGGAAGAAGAAATAATTTTTTTCTATACACATAAGAAAATAAAATCTTCTCCTTACTAGTCAAGGCTTACAACCGAGACTATCATCGTGTATTGGTTTAACTCCACAAACCATTGTGGTAGTTAAAGATCACCCCCATGACTATCATAGTGGAAAGAGTCCTTTACTAAAGTAGGTTTACTCCTCATTCCAGTACTATTTATCTCATGATATATCCTTCTTTACCCAATTCATTAGATGGTTATATAATTATGGGTCCACCCACCACATAATGAAAATCATATAGATGTGTGCCACAAGATCATAAAACATTCATTATATTATAACTCATGAAAAGTAATAGGTTTCTTAAAAATATTTTCATCACAATATAAAACCATCTAGAAAAAGAATAAGTATAGTATAATTGGATTATATCCCTAGTAAAAATTGATGTCAACATAGATAAAAAATGTCTTTAAAGATCACTTGGGATATTTTTTGAGGAAAATAACCTTATCAATTTGAAATCAAATATTTAAACTCTAAAAATTTTCCAAATATCAAGGGAAAAATTGTCCTTGAAAATAACCTTCAAAACTATTAGAGGAATATTTAAATCATTGAGATACCTTGATAGAAATAAATTTCATTCATGCCATATACGTTAAAACTAATTTTCCTTTCACATTTTCGGTAAAAAACCAAAAGTAGCTCATTTCAAAAAATGGAAAGAATATTCCTTTCAAACTATTTATTAATAGTACAAAAATGGGTAAAAATTAATTTAAAAAATACTAGGATAATATTAAATGCATCCTTGATAATGTTTTTAGAATACATGGACATGGAAGAGAAAGTATTTTCAGCCGAAGAGAAAAATAAAGTCATTTTTTTTGGAAAACATTCTTTCAAAATCATGAGTTATTAAAGAGAGAAAAATGAAATATAATAATATATAAATTATAAATAACCCATTTGGAAGAAAAATAATTCAATTATTTATAGATAATTAAAAACATTTCATCATTAGATTCTTAGTCATAAACATTCGTGATAAACAATGAGATTATAACGCAAAACTCTTACATAGAGTTCTCCTTTCATTGAAAGTGATCTATCATACTGATGTTATATTAAAATTTATTATAATTATATTCCAAAATAATATACAAACTTATAGTACCATATATATTCAATTTATCAAATATTAACAACCATTTATTTATAATCCCTTAATAAAATCATAATTTTTTAGTGTTAACAATTTCATTTTTTTCATAAGAATTTTGGTTTGGTAGTTCTGGTCCTTGTAATTTTATCATGGTTCCATCATATACATAATGTTAATCATGATATAAGTATCATATATATTCATTATATATATATATATATATTGATTCATCCATAAAATTTAGAGATATAAAAATAAATAACATTATTCATGGAGACGGTAGTTCATACGTAAGCATGAACACTAGTTTCACTATTTGGAGGATGGAATAAAAGAAATTTAATTAATAATTAACCATTATAGAATCATAATTATATAATATAAATCATATATATTCACAAAATCCATAATTATTATAATCAATGTAAAAATAAAATGAAAAATAAACACATGACTTCATAGAAGTAATAGTCCCCAGCTATGCTCGAGTGACATTATCATTTCCCAAAAGATTGGAAGGTAGTATGTTAGATAAGATATTATACTTAAAAAAGCATAATGTTATTATAAATTTCATATATAAATATTAAAAACATCTTATCACCCATCCATAAAATATGGTGAGGAAAAATGCATTATATCACTATGTGGAGACGGTAAGCCGTATGTACGAATGAGTGATAACTTCACTTATAATTTGATAGAAAATGTGATTGATAATGGTGGTTTGATGAACATGAAAACATTAAATTATATTTAGGATATAAATTTACAATTTTTTTATAAATACAATATATTTATAGAATTTAAAATAATAATTTAAAACAAAGTGATTGGTTAAGGCAATCACCTCTTCACTGAAAGATCTACTTTAGATATCCTCATAAGGATCATAGGGTTGGTATTTTGTAAATAAAAGAACATATATAACGTGTATAAAAATGTTGAGAAGATAATTTGGTAGTGTATGGTCCATATATAAGTCTCAACTTAGTCTTATCAAGACCCATATGTCTATGAAGCTTTCCACTCTTTTCAAAGTCACTTTTATTAAACTAATTCATGTCTTCTGGAAAGGTAGGAATAAAGAGAATCATGATCAGGCCTGGTTCAGCAACAAAGAATCCTTTGATCAAATTTTAATGGTGGGGAAAAATTCCAAAACCCTTTCATACATGCCTCTACAACAATTCAGTGAAGGACAAGATGGTCTTTAGAAGTCAGAAGGTGCAGGGAAATTATCCCTCCCCTCACCGTACTCTTTTAGTTTTCTGGTATCTCCCTTTCGCTGGATGGAAAAAATGAAACATCAATGAAGCCTCTAAGAGAATCCTAGGGCCTTCAGGCCGTGGTTCTATCTTTAGATATTTCTCTGGGGAAGTTATTGGTTTCCAATATGGTCCTTTTGGTACTGCACATGCACAAAGTGATAAGATGATGGTTCGGATAAAATCTATTAATCTTGAAAAGAAAAGACAATAGAACAATATATAGTTTGTGTGTGGTTCTATAGCCATTGTACAAGCTTTCATAACTGGGAAAGTCTACCCTTATTGGAATCTAACAACGAAATGGGACAAATTTCTCAATAAACTCTTCACAATGAGCTACATCATCCCACATGCTTACCTAGAAGCTAATGTCCTTGAAGACACACTTGCAAATAAGGGAGCGAGCATAAAGGTGTGAACTTTTTCTTATATTCTCCCTAATGATGTTTTATTAATGTTTCAAAGGGATAATTGTAAAATAAATACCTTCCAACTATTATAGTCTCTTTTTTTTAGTTCAAGATCTCTAGTGCTCACTTTTCTCAAAAAGGAGAAAGGACGGGTTCCCTTTTGTAATTGAGGGGAGGGGTACTCTTGAAATTTCATTCAAGACTAAACTAATAAAATTATATTCTCTAGAAACATTCATTAATGTGTATATATATATATATATTTGATTATAATATATTATTTTGTTTAAATCCCATAAACCAAAAAAATATTATAGGTTTAATTGGTGTTTTAAACCATATCTTTTGGTTCAACCCCATAGTAAACATATTTAACGTTGACCATGGTAACATATTTTTACACTTAAAGGGTTATACTTTTACATATAAGTTGGAAATTGGATCATAAATGTACAAGATAAGATATTTTAGGCTATATATTTTCCACCTTGTCCTCTTTCAAAAATTGTATGGTTTTTTGAAAATTTAATAACATATTATTTTTATAAATTAAAAATAATGTTATTTTTGAAACTATTCATTTAAATTTAATTTAAAGACTCCAAGGAAAATATGGAATTTGAATATAATATTTTTAAATAAAACTAATATGTTTTATTTATCCAGAAAATTCGTGTAACACAATAAAACACTCAATTTATATTATTTTTTATATTATAAAAATTATTTATTTTTTCTATTAAAGGAAGAAATATTGTGTCGGTGTTGCATAATAATTTAAGGAAATTATCTAATTACTAAAAATTATAATTATATTAAAATCAGGAAAATAATTTAGTTATTCTCAAAATAACCATTTATATTCCTTAAAAACATGTTTTCCCTGATGTGAATAGATAAGAAATATTTAAAAGTAAGTGAGTGACATTTTGTAGTATTTTTCTTTAAATGTTATATAGGACATTTTCATAGAAAATTTTCCATTAATCAATTAAATTTTAATCCCAAGGTGATAATAGTCAAATTTCCTTCATCCAATAAGAATTTAGTAGACAAATAGTGACCTTATCATTTAGTTTTTACCTAGGTTAACTCGATTTACCCTTTAATAAGGTATTAAATTTTAATATGATTACTATTAATAATGTATAAAATAAAAGGAAACTTTTAAAATTTGGATCTCTGGATTCCAAATTTGGAACCATTTTTTACAATTAAATTTCTATAATTAAAAAAATTATTTTAAAAATTATTTAATAAAACGTTATTAAAATTGTTTTTTGAGAAAACATTTTGAGCATAAAAAATTAATATCTATTCTTACCTCATTCCTATAAAAAAATTAGTTGAATATTAAAAAAATTATAGAATATATAAAATATGAATTTCATTAAAATCATTCACCAATAGTTATTACTTTAATTTATTAAGACAAAAACACAATGAAAGCATAAATTTTTTTAGAAAAATATATATTTTACATTGAAAAGATTTTTATTTTAATTTCAAATTTTATTAATAACCAGTGATTTAATATTATATATAGGTAAAAATTCATTTTTCATAATTTATTTAGTCATATTCATACTCGCCGGTCCAATGGCTAGTTGATAATTGTCACATTAATATAATAATTTTTCAATAGTATATATTGGTTTGTTTAAACCCAGTATTATGTGTAACATATGATATCAATGAAATAAACATTATTTAAATAGAAATATATTATAAAGTATAAGTGTGCTATAATCATAAATATATAGCATGTATCTTGGAAGAACGCATGTCTTTTACCTCATGTTGCGATTCTTGGGTTTTAAGTTGAAGTTAAATATAACCTGACTAGGTGAATGATACATAGGTTGTGTAACTCCTAGACAACCAGCATGACATGTATGCGAGTACACACTTGATAACCTATGTGACCCACACACCATGTGATATGGGCCACACCTATTTACTATTAGAATTACATGACTCAAGTAGAACATCACATTCTCAAGTTCCTGGAATAACCTCATCACATGATGTACATTAATAAAATTTCATGTATATAAATAATGAAACTCTTTGAAGGGAGGTAAAACATATCTATCATATGGAATCTGATTGGCACACCATGTAATAGATTCGGAACAATATTTAGTACCATTTGTCTTGGATTATATCCTTTCAGTTTTCCACTCTAAATATAATTCTCTATGGAACCTGATGGTAGACTTACTTTCAAAGATAGAGATGAGGACCTAGGAAAAGAGAGAATGATCGACCACTAGTATTAGAATATGGGGATTTTCTATCATATAATCTTAGTGATTGGAAACCAATCTTATTAGAAGATCCTATTAGAATTCAATATCATCTTATCATACCCAAGTTAGTTCGGTAATATTACCCAAGGGATTAGGGTTTTGAATCCTGTAGTTACAATTTTAGATAAGGTTGATATACCCCTACAATAATTGCATGAGGGATCCTCTATTTGTGGGTTCGAAATCCTCACATGTTAGAGTGATTATGTTTTATAAAGGGTCCTACAACGTCGTTGGAATCCACCTCTATACTAATATTGGTACATGATCCTATATTACTAGTACATTGATGTTATGTGGGTTAAAGGGTCAAATGATTCATAGGTCATGGGTAAAAATCAAAATCCTTAGGAAAGATCTGAAAATTGGGATCATACTCTCGGACTTGGGTACCTTCAATGGAAATACCAGGGTCTATCCTCTTCCCTCAGGTAGTGCACACTAACTCCACATGTGATAATGATACAAGGTTTATGAGGCTCCCCTTCTTGGCTTTTTGAGGTTGTTAGGATGATGGAAGCTTATGAAATTTTAACATATGTGAGGATTACTGCCATTGGAAGCCTTGGGGGTTTACTATGATACATGATATAGTGTTTGGTTATTGATGTCAATCTTTAATACTCTCTAATGTTCTAAGTACCACCAACTAACCATGTATTGTGGTTTTATAGGATTCAAGATTGATGAATGGGATTTCTCAATGTCCCTATTGCCTCTAGTGTATGAGAATATTTGGAATCCTTCTTGATACTTCTAAGTGTAGGTGATCTCGATCTATCTTGGTTTCTATTTTCCCTTATTTTCTTTCTCCTAGAAACCTCATGTATTAGGAGTCAAGTTGATAATTACTTCATGCTACCTTTATAGTTTTCTTATTATCATACTAACTATATGTATACCCACCCTTTCATAGGCCTTGAGCCCATATGTGTTATGTCAATGTAGATGAAGTATACATCAAATATGGATTCATGAGATTGGGTTTGACATAGATTGTTTGGGGTTTATACCTAGTGACCCTGGGGAATGCGATATTGGTGTAGTATTTGTGGTACTAGGAGCTTAGGGTAGCTGGATCTAATTGTGTTTGGTGCTATATTTTAGTGAGAACCTCTTCACCTTGGCTGGTTGTTAGTTTTTATTCTTGGCCATTGTGCATATATTTTTCTTCTCCCTTTCTATGTTATTTACATTACATATCCTGTGTTTTTTTCAGTGTATGTATCATGTATATGTAATATTTAGTTCTGTAGATCACTTATATATATATATATATATATCCTACTATCATTGATGGTATTTTTTATTTGGATATATATATTTATTACAGGTTATTATATGATAAGTCTTTATATGTGTGTGATATGGATACTTAGTGCTAGTTACCAGCCCCTGACCTATTGGTGGTGTGCTTGGGGTGTCACTTTTTTCATTCTTAAAGCTCGAGTAGGGCTTCAGAAGGTCAGTACATGATATAGTATTATCATATGTGGTCTATCCTCTGGATAGTGATTGGATTTAGTAGTTATGTGAAAATAGTATTGGGAACTCTGGGAAATGATGTTAAGGGGTCATGAGTTTGGTTAATAGAAAATGGAAACCAACATAGGATTGGAGGCCAATTTATCCTTTCACTAGGACTCTAATAACTTGTTAGTAAACTTAAAATCCTAGGAAATAAATTTAGGGTACAGTAAAGTGAGTATATACATTATATAGTTGTCAAGTATGATCGTTCACATCCTTATTATCTTATCTCATCCAAATATGCTCAATTTTTTTAGGGTGAGACCTAATTATTGTAGGGTTCCATATTCCATTATTAGGGTTGTTTATGGAGGAATGTTTGGGATAAAATCATGATAATGGTGGTCCTCTCAATACCCCAAAAAGAGTGATGATGTGTTTTATCTTGAGATTTGGTTGATAGGTGAACTCACGACTTGAGTAGAGGATGCATCTCATCCCTTATTCTTAGTGAGGAAAATTCTCATATAGTTGATGGTAGTTTCTACCAAGTATGTTGAGACTACCATTAGACTAGTTAAATTGCATCTGTTTGATGATAGAAGTCTTATATGTTTGTAATGTGGTCTTAATACTTGGGTGATATGGGATCAACTATAGTCTATGATTCACTTTTTATATGATTCAGACTGTACAACCATAACTTAGTTCATGTACTAATATTTCAATATGAAACTGCGATACATGAATTGAATATGTATTCCTTAAAATCATAATGGGACTACTCTACCATGTTTGGTGCTTGAGATCTTTTTTATAATGGAGTTCCCAGTAGAGGACACTGAACCTTTCACAAATCAGCATGACCATGTTTGGTACATATAGGAATACTTGAAATTTAAGAAGTATTTCCTAGGAATATTCTATGTATTAGTTAATTTATTTAGTGATTCATAAGGACCCTAGAAGGAAATTATTTGGGTTGGTGTTGATGTTTTTTAAGATGATTCCTTCTCCAAAGTAACCTGAGTGATCCTTGGTAGATTGGAAGTCTTTTCAATAGTGAACCCTAGCTACAAGAGATTATTTTATTTTCACCTAAAGGTATCCAAAGTGGTTTTTTCGATGGAATTTACACATCATGGGTAGTGGACCCACACATAACATAGTTATAAACCTATATTTGTACAACATTTTATTGGTGGGGACCAGTGTGGAGTACTGACAACCTAAGATATAGTTAGTGTGAATAGTGGATGTATATTCTTGGATGATGATTAATGTAAACCAAAGTATGACTTCTGCCCATTTCCTCATAGCCCTTCATATTTTTTCACAGGTACACACTATTTTCTTGTTATGATATATTTGGGAATTGGTTATTCAAGTGGAACATTAGGCTAGATCTTGTTCGTCTAGAAATATCCCAATGTGGATGAGCATTATCCACTCATCCTTTTGGAGGATTGGGATTTTTAGGTCAGAAGAATACAATGATACATAAGAGGGGGTGGATTCTGTCTTGTCAATAATATTGATAGATTCTAGCATATAACTCTCTTTATGATTTAGGATGATATGAAGCATTCCATATTGTAATTATTTGAGGAGAGAATAAACATAAAATAAGAAAACAACAATTTTAATTGTTCTTTGGGGCACAAAGATCCCCTAATCCACTCCACCAATGTTATCTTAGTGAACATGGTGAATTTAACTAGAAAGGTCCTCCTATCACAAGAACTTCAAATACAAAACTGAGTGTAGTTAGTAGAAACCATTGAAACAAGGCTAAATAGAGCCTTATGGTTCTTTTACGGAGGACCAATTATCCACATCATAGAGCAAGAAGCTAAAGCCTAACCATAACTGAGTATGAGAAGTTGAAACTCCAATAAATAAAAAAAGTTGATTTTTTGATGTAACCGGTTTAACTTCACAGTTATAGAAGAAAATAATAGAGTACATATTTTATTCTTTAGAGATTAATTTCTTTATGTAACAACATCTCTGAAGAGTTCCAGGTTTCAAATGATCTTTAATAATAATGGAAACAAATAAACAATAGTAGTAGTATGAGTTTGAAAATGTAAATATTCAATGTATATTTTCTTTAGTAAACAGTAGAGTCATTTTTTCTTTATAGAAGATCACAATATCAAAATATATAGAAGTATGAAACAGTATTTGAATTGTATATCACTCACACATTTTAAAAATACTCCGATCATATATATAGGTTTCTTTCGATTGAGAATATCCAAGACAGTCTCATGATAGACTGATGATATTCAAATTTAAACCATTTATGAGAGTCGTAACCTTCCTTAGGAGTAGGAGTGATCTAGTCTATTGAATATGGTTCATTAAATCAATCATAATGATCCTTTGAATCAGTTGAAGAAAATATTTTAACATATCTTTACATCAATCAATACTATTGGAGAAATATCAAATGAAATTGTGGAATAAAATTACCAAAATTGAATAGTAAAATGTAGGATTCAACTATGTAGTGTAGGTTTCCTTTGTGTAGCATAGGGTACCCTTGTATAACGTAGGGTTTCATTTCATAGTGTAGGGTTCCTTTGCACAACATAGAATTTCTTTTCAAATATTAGGGTTCCTTACCCATATGTTCATTCTTCAAATGTAGGGTTTGAATAGAGATTCTAGATTTCAATGTTGGTTTAAGATTCCAAACGTTTATTCAAACATAGGGTTGTTGATCCATAAATTTACTGTTTAGGGTAGGGATGATGATCCATATGTTCATTCATCAAACGTAGGGTAAGAACAATGTTTTAAGAACGCATTCTACATATTTTTATTTCGTAAAAAAAAATATATTTCTTCATGATATATATTCATGGAAAATACTTAAAACAACATTATAAGTAAACAAAAAAGGTAAATGTGAGCCTCAAAATAAACATATATTACAGAGTGTTGTTGAGAAAATACTTTCCCCAAAAATCTCCCATTTTTGATGATCATAACACCTTTTTTATTTTTAGAAAATATATGATTTTTAAATAGTAAGTAATTAATATTTTAAAGAAAATAAATGTTGTTTCCAAAATTATTTTTTCACATTATTATTTTGATTTCATAGTATTATTTTGATTTAAAATACATATTAATTGAGAATGTTGTGTTTACCCAAATTTCTCCCCCGTTTTGTGATATCAAAAAAGAAGTCATATGAAAATGGTTTAAAAAACATTCAATGTAGCACATAAATATAAGTGAATGTTATTAAAATAGTTATAAGATGAATAAATTTAGTATTAGCATTAAAAAATTAAAAATAATAAACCAAAAAAATTTTAATACTATATAAAATTCATAGATATAAAAATAAAATAAATTGAATATCAAATGTTTTTTAAGATTAAATTCCATCATAATATAAAGAATTGTTTTTCAAAATACGGGCTTGTGTCAGACTGGTTGGTTGGATCTGAATCATTATTGGGAGTGGATGCATTAGGACGGGGACTTGATAGGAAAACACTATGAATATAAAGTTACTTTAACAAGAAATTGTTATAATGATTTCTAAAAACTGCATTATTTTATTTTAGCATATTCTTTGAGTCATGACCTATCCTATAAATTTTAAACAAATTTACCTTTACTAATTCATTAATAGATTATTTAGACAAAATGAAAATAGACAACTGATCATTCGAATGGTGAATAACTGGCCCTAGCCAAGATTCACTGGTGTTCAGTTGACTGATTAGACTTATTTGATTATCCAAAAGAACATTCAAAGGAGTATTGTCACAATATTGAGTATGAAATTTATTATTTAAATCAGATAAAATAATCATTATTTCCTCAAATATTCTAATAAGATCTTGATAATTTTTTAGAGTAGAAGTTCATGCTTGATGAATTTCACTGAGAGACTAAAACTCTCTCCCTCTTAATTTCTTTATCTCATCAAAATCATATTTCTTAAAAGATTCTTATTTTAATGTTCTTATCTCACTATTTAATGTTATGATAAAATATTTAATATCACTCATAGAAACAAGAGTTTTTTTGAATATCCCTAAATTGAGTCTTAAGTTCATCAAACATAGCTCGATGCACAGTTCCACTTATGAGATCTTCCACTTTCTTAATTTTAGCTTCTAATTCTTGTCTCTAGGACAAGAAATATTCATCGAATTTATTGTATTTGTAGATCATATCTTCAGTATTTCTATTCAGTGAGTTATATGACTTAGTAGAAAGTGCTCTAGAAGGTTGACGAACTAACATCAGCTTTATCCCTTATTCAAATTCATTAGTTCTAATCCCTTCATTATTTTTCCATAATGTAGACACCTCTATATCAACATAATGAGAAACTATAATAGATATATTAACAGGGGTGGATCCACTAGAAATAGGGAAAATCGCCCTAAATTGATCTTCCCATTGAGCTTCCTTCTCAACATTCTCTACAAAGGAGCCACATGCTCAACTCTTTCTTTGTTATCTTCTTTGGCCTCATTCATAGCTTCATAAATGTTAACTAATATTATTCTCCAATAATGAAGACCAACCTATTCAATTCTTGATTCATCTTCTCCCTCAAGCCTAGTTCTAACATAGAAAATAGATGGTAACAATATCTGCGCCCTCGGAGCAGTATCCATCATCATATCGTGTTCTACTATTCCAATGGGTAATAAAATACCATATTCATTACTCCAGAAATATCCAATTTTCTTACTGTTCCAACATTCAAAATTTAATAGTGATGGAATCTCTTACCTAATAAGAGGTTCCTTAATTTTCCCAATCAGATTAAAAATAGATAAATAATCCTTCCATAGGGAAAGAAGACATTATTGCATCTTTATGATTGTAATGACGCAAGTATCTCAACATATGCCGATTGAAATTCATCTTGATATTATCCAGAAAGAAAAATTGAATACACATATCATGAAACAAATTTTTTATAAATCTGTAGTTATTAGCACAATTGTTGACTGAATAAACATTATTGAGACATTTTGATCATCATGGAGGTCATTGGTCCTCATCTTCTTCAATATTGATGTTCCAAATTGACAAGACATTATATCCACTATTTTATATTTTTCATTTCCTATATTTCTAAAATAAAAATTAGAATCCCGCTTTGGGGACAAGAAAATTCTTTTGATTTTTGTGGCGAAGAAATGGAAAATTTATCTAGGTAAATCATGGATATAATAGTATCTTAATCATCTCATAAAATGAATGAAGCATTTCTACAAAACCATTTTACTTAAATTTCATACAAAAAAGGTTGGTTGTAGTCTCAAAAAATAAACTCCAACCATTAAAATATAATTGAATTCTTAAACAACATATTTTTTTGGTTTAACCAATAAATATATATTACCTTACCTTAAATAACTTTTTTAAAACACCACATACAGGCGGATAGGCTCACTCAGATCAACTACATCAACTCTACTTGATGTTTCCATTGTCGAAGATTTGAGTATTGAATGTTTAATGGTTAGGGTTTCAAAAATTAAGAACATGAGATGCTTTATAATATAAAGTCTTATAATGGAGTAATGATGAGTGAAGGAGATGTCAGATGGTTTAGGATACATGGTTTGGTTTCATGTGATGATTAAGTGGGGTAATCATTAAATTGTTTATTTTAAAAGTTAAGGTTAAAAAATGAAAAAATATTTTATTTAAAAAATTAAATTAAAAATTACAAAATAATAAAAACAATTTGATAGATAAATTGACCAAATAAATTTAAATAAATTAATAAACATAATTTTAGTCGGATTGGATACTCAAGAGGGAGGTGAAATGAGTTCAAATTAAAATTTCTATTAAAAACTTTATGGTTAAGAAAACCCCCAATTTTAAAAACAGCCCTGTTAATTAAGACAGAAGAAATGTAAATGTTCAATTGGTCAACATGTTTCTCAAAGGGTGATTAATCCCCAGATGAATTAGTGTAGATCACCAATTCAACTTTTGAAACAAGTTTACTGAATTAATCAAATACAGAAACTAACCAAAATTAACTATCAAAGTGTAAGGAAAAATAGATTTATGTTTTAGAAAATGTAAGCAGCAGATAAAATCAAAACAGAGTATATAAATATTTTCACAACAATGTAAACGAGAGGTTCAGTCTCAAGCTGACACCTAATCCTCTCCACTTGATAAACACCTGCCACCAAGAAGTTTGTATTAAAATTTGGCACACAACCTATATTGGGATTTACAATAGTTTTCAAAAACTATCCAGGGAACACACCCTCTACCATATTTCTTCATGGGAAAGACAAACCAAATAGACCACACATGGTATCTTCCACGGTTATACGTGGGAAACACATATAAGGTGAAGTTTTGATGTGAGGATAGTTAAAATCCTCAAGTTCAAGCACAAGGGAAAGTGTGAGATATAAACAAACACACACACTTCTCAAAGATATAAAATAAAGAATCACAATAGAGAAGTTATGATGAAGAAGATTTTAAAAGGCTCTATGTCTTTGTAGTTCTTCTCTTGACTCCTTAGAATGAGAAATGTTGATGTTCGAGTCAATATCAAGAAGTTGTTTCCCAAACAGAGTGTTGCAGCTCCAGAATCAAGCTTTCAGTGTTCTACTTCTGATGTTGATCATGAGTTGATGAAGCACAGAAGGAAGGAATTACTTTATCCCAGAATGATCATCGTGATGCTTGTGGGTCCAGGATCTTAATGCTGGACGGCTCATCTTTTTGATCTTCCAAGTAAGCTATATCACACTTCCCATGCAAACCTTTCTTCGTGTCCATGTATATGTTACCCTTCTTGTTTGTATCCTCGATCCTCTTCTTATTTCATGGTCTCCCTTTTTATATTTGTGGTTCGACAATGGGATTGAGTAGATCACATGCATTCTTTCTCGTACCTCGTATTGTCCATGGTATTGTCTCCTGAAATGTTTACACACAATATTAATTAATATCAGAGCATTTATTTTATCAAATATGACTGTTAGAAATATATTTGAGAAATTGAAAAAGTATGTAAGAATAAGTTTTGGTAGACTAGTAACAGTAACCTTCATATCGGTATGCTTCAACAGTAGGTACACATCAGCAATTTCCAACTATAGCCTTTAACATTATGCTCACACCAGCGAACATGTATCGGTGACCTTGTCGCGGAAATCCTGTAACGGTGATCTTTTAGTGGTAACCCTATAACGGTGACCTTGTAGCGGTAACCTTGTAGTTTTAACCATATAACGGTAACCTTTTATTGGTGACCATGTTTTTGTGACCTTGTAACAGTAAGATTGTAACTGTAAGCTTGTAACGGTTACCATGTAGCAGTAACTTGTAATGGTGAGCTTCTAACTGTAACCTTGTAGCGGTAACCTTTGTACATAGATAAATTTTTCACTGTATGTTTAACCAATCAATCAATGAGGTTGAATATATATGAATATTACTCCATAGGAATGGGAAACGATAATGAAACGTGATTAACATAGAATGAAGACATGATTATCTCTTAATTGAAAAATAAGATTTGGGATTATCAAAACTGGATTTGAGATTATAAAAAAATGATTCGGGATTATCAAAATATGATTTGAGATTATAAAAATATGATTTGGTATTATCAAAACAAGATTTGAGATTATAAAAATATTATTTGAGATTATCAAAATAGGTGAGTCCAACAATCTCACCTCTTTTGAAAATCACTAATTATGGCATTGCTAAGAGTTTTGATTCAAGGTAAAACACATCTACTAATGTCATTGAATTACAATATTTATGTTTTTAATATTTTCTCCCCCGTGAGAATGACTTCTCCCCTTTTTCTCCCCCCTTTTGATTAACAAAAAGCAGATAGAACATCAAAATAGTGAAAAGAGAGAATCTTTATGAAGACAACAATAGTACATTATACAAAAATTGACACATTAATCCCTATCAACTAAGACAGTTCACACTCAATACACATCAGATATGCCCATAAGAGATTTTTCATTGGATTCTAAGGATGCAGGTGATGAATGTGGGGCGATAGGTCAAGGGATAGAATTTATCCAGGTATGAGGAGATGAAACAGAAGCATCAGTAGACCTGTACTGACTAGATCTCTAAGGAATCGAGGGGGTCAGGCTTCTGATGGCCTTGGTAGGATTCATCAAAGGAGCAGCACTAGTGGGACATGAAGCAACTGAAGAAGCAGACAGAGCAGGAGGAACTATGATTGGAGTGCAGTCTACATGGTGAAAGGGCAAGAGATTATTCCTAATATACATTATTATACTACCGCCTCTCTCCATATAAGAAATAAAATCATCCTTATTCTCCAAGGATTTATCCAAAGCAGGAGTCAATTCCTAGAGTCTGCTAAATTGGTCCTTAAAGGCCTGAGTGACAGGTGGGACCCTTAAGTTTTCCATTAACAACATGAAGTGACCATCCATATGATGTTTGGTGTACAACCATTTGTAGTAGAAATCAACTTGATCCATGATGGAATTCTGATCCAAATCAGCTTCCCTTAAATAGTTTCCCACATGATTATGAATTTCCTAGTGATGGAAATGACCTGAGAATCTGGGGAACTACCACTAGATATCTTTTCCACTTCTTCACCGATAATGGTTCTGAAGGATTCAATGTCAATTGGAGGAGAAGCTGAAGTGGAAGCAGATGCAGCTAGAGGGACCAGAGAGAAGGCCATTGTTTCCTTGAAATATTTTGTCATCCCAATGATCAGTCTTTTGACATCATCATCTTTCCCTTTCACATGTGTTTCAATAGATTTCTTGAAATCCTCAAACAATGTGACCATTTGCGGAACTATACTTTTGACATATGCAAGGTCTCTGTCCACAAGGGTCCTGGAAGCCATATAAGCATTTAATTTTTTAGTAGACTTTTTCATAGAAACCATAGAATCTTCCAACTCAATGATCTGACTCTAGTATTTCCATACTTCCTCGAGTAGAGTAGATTGAATTCTGGAGTGTATTTTGGCTAAGTTAGATTCTAGATTCTCATGAGATAGAGAAATAACCTTTTACATTTCTGAAGTCCTATCCCTAGAAACTTTTTACAGGTTTGATTTCATGGATTCAAGGTATGTCTTTCTGACATATTCTTGAGGGAAAGAGGTTTATGGAGGTAAAAAGTGAGGTTTGGCACCGAGGGTATTCTGTTAGGACTCTCATATTCTGAGTCATCATAGTCTAGACCCAACACCAGAAATCCATGGTCTTCAAACCAGCCTTCAATTTCATGAAAAACATCAACAAAGCCTATAACAGCAGGTTCCTCCCCCCAATATGAGTAATCTCCTGATCGTCCACATTCATTTCTTCTAGACCTCCTTTATTAACAGAAACATCAAGAAAGTCCACTTTCACTTCCACCTCAGAATCTTCAAGTACTTCCAATATAGGTCTAGCCTCAACTGAGTCAGAAGGTTCTTCTTCTGCTCCACATTCTACCCTTGCTATATGTCCTTTTAGAGGACATAGACTTAGAAATTCCTCTTCATTTTTAGAAGCACTGTCTCAAGGTCTGTTGACTTGATTCAGAGTCCTCATCCCTATCTATGGTATCTCTAACTTCTCTTAAAAAAATTGCATCCCCTTCTTCATCACTGGTTTCCTCATCATTGTCCCATAGGACAACTTCTCTTCTAGGAAATCACTTTGGAGGTCTAGGCTCAACAAATGATACATTAGTCACACAAGGATTTGACGGAAGGTCAGGGCCACTCCTGTCATCTATATGAGTTCCCTCTCTTTATTTCACAACAACAACTTCTTATTCTTCATCTCAGTTGGAAGGCTCAGCTTCATCAGTCTTAAGACCAGGGAATCTCGTATTCTTAGGCCTAGTAAGATGAGTCACAGGATTAAACTCTTCGAACACCTTAGCTTCATAATTCACCCATCTCTTCAGCCATGGATTACAGTTAATCTTAATCAGCTTGCAGATTACTTTGGTGATGCAATGGTTATCTTTTACAACAACCATTTCTCCCTTATCTACTGCAACTCCTTTCACTTTAAACATAAGATATATCAACATGGCATGGAATAGAGCATTGGATTTGGAACTAGGCTTGGTCATGTCTTCATGTTGAATTATCAATATCCTACATAGGTTAATCTTATGTAAATGCTTAAACAAATACATAATGAATATGTCCTGATACTTCAAAACAGCAAAGTCCCCTCTCCTAGGACTTATCACAGGCTGAACAAATTTGAATAGCAGTTTATCTACTTCTTCCATCTTAGTAGCAATGAATTTCCTAGGAATTCAGTTTCCTATCAATTCTGCTAAAGCTTCTTTATAGAAAAACAACTCACTAGTTTGAAGAACCACTTTTGAGTAATATTCATAAATTCCTTCATGAAGAATCCTAAACAAATTAGTGCACTCAGCAGATGAGAAACATACATTTACTCCATTTACTCGGGAAGTCATCCAGTGCTCATTCTCAGACTGTCCAAAAATTAGATACTCATAGAATTCCATTACCAACTTCGGGTAATAGGGCCCATTGTTGTTTGAAAAAAATTCAACCCATCCCTGAGCTTCTAGTTCCTTAATCACTAATGATCGACTCGAATGCAGCCACTCTGAACATAATTCATTCTCAGCTACTATCTTCGTCATGGATAGATGAGGGTTCAGAACATTTTCCACTGTTTGGATTCTGCAACTCGATTCATCTCTAGGTCTCTTAGGATCAGGCACGTCCGCTTCCCCACTAACCAGCGACCTCTTCAATCGAGCCATTAATCCGGAGTGGTTCGAGGTTTCATCAGAGGTTTAGGTTCTGATATTTTATAGCAAGAGGTTCAAAGGAGGGTCTGTAGTGGATCTAAATGTGGTCTGTGTTCTGTTTTTATCATTTAGGGATAGGAAAATAAAACATATAAAATAAATAAATAATAGCATAAAAACATTTTAGATTCTAGTTGAGAGCACATAAAACGCAAAGTCTCAAACTTCGAAAGTCTATCGGTAAAGAGGTATCTGTGAGGTCTAATGGTGAGGTCCTAACTGTGAGTCCAATGGTGAGTTCCTAACAGTGAGGTCCTAATAGTGAGGTTCTGATGGTGAGGTTCAAATATTAAGGTTCTAACAGTGAGGTTTTAACAGTAAGGTTCTAACAGTGAGGTTCTAACAGTAAGGTTCTAATAATGAGGTTTTAACAGTACGGTTATAACAGTAAGGTTCTAACAATGAGGTTCTAACAGTAAGGTTCTAACAGTTTATCATTCCTAACTCATGTATGATATAATTTAACCTCTCATAATTCAAAGTCTTTGTGAATATATCAGCCAATTGGTGTTCAGTACCAATGAATTCAAGAGTGATATCACCCTTTTGAAAATGATCTCTCAAGAAGTTATGTCTTACATCAATATTCTTTTTTCTAGCATGAGATAATGTATTATTAGAGATGTTAATATCACTTTTGTTGTCACATTTTATAGATATATGTTTTAATTGATATCCGTATTCTAGTAAAGTGTGAATCATCCACAGAATTTGAGCAGAACAACTACCAGCAGCTATATATTCAGCCTCTGCAGTAGAAAATGCAATAGAATTCGGTTTCTTACTACACCATGATACTAGTGACTTGCCTAAAATGTGACATGTTCTAGAGGTGGTCTTTCTGTCTTACTTTCAACTAGCAAAGTCAGCATCTGAATAACTTATTAAATCATAAGGTGATCCTCTTGGATAAAATAGTCCTAAATTTATAGTATACTTGAGATATTTAAAAATCTTTTTGACAGCATTTAAATGAGACTCTTTAGGATTGGCTTGAAATCGAGAACACATGCATACACTAAACATAATATCAGGTCTACTAGAGTATGATAAAGTAGACTCCCAATCATACCTCTGTAATTGGTTTGATCCACTAGTTCTCAAGTTTCATCAACATCCAGTTTGTAAGTGGTTCTCATAGGTGTATCACTTCCTTTATTATTATCCAACCCAAAAGGTTTTAAAAGGTCTTTAATATATTTATTTTTATTTAAAAGAATAACATCTTTGTTTTGAAAAATTTGAAATCCAAGGAAAAAATTTAGTTCCCCCAATAAACTCATTTCAAATTAATTTTGCATCATTGATGAAAAATCAGTACATAAAGAATGTTTAGATGATCCAAAAAATTTATCATCTATATAAACTTGTACTATTAAAACATCATTGGAAATCCTTTTAATAAAGAGAGTAGGATATTCTATACCTTTTGTAAAACATTTTGAAATAAGGAAAGAACTGAGTATGTTATACCAAGATCTTGGAGATGCTTTAGACCATATAATGCTTTAGACAGTTTAAAAACACAATTTGGAAAATGGGGATTTGTAAATCCAAGGGGTTTTTCAAGAAATACAACTTCAATTATATATCCATTTAGATATGCACTTTTGACATCCATTTGATACATTTTAAAATTCAGATGAGCTGCATAAGTATGTAGTATCCTAATGGATTCTAGTTTAGCTATAGGATCGAAGGTTTCCTCGTAGTCTATCCCTTCTTCTTGACTATACCCGTGTGCATCTAGTCTAGCCTTGTTTCTAACTATATTTCCAGACTCATCATCATTGTTCCTAAACACCCATTTAGATCCTATGGTTAAGGTGTACTTGGTTCTATCTACTAGTTCCCAAAATTTGTTTCTTTCAAACTGATTTAATTATTCTTGCATAGCCATAACCCAAAAATCATCATTGATTGCATCAATGATATTTTTAAGTTCATTCTACGAAAGAAAAGTGTGATGTTCAACATGGTTTCTTAGAGAAGCTCTAGTTTGTGTCCCTTGATTTAAATCACCAACAACACCATCAAAAGGATGATTCCTTAGTGTTTGAATACCACTAGAAAGAGTTGAACTAGATTCCTCATGGTCATCTATTAGTTCAAGCTCAATAGGTGCAGAATCTGGGTGATTCCCAGAACTGGTTACTTTTACTAGAGGTTAACTATCATTATCATTTTGATCTAGAATTGACATATCTTCCTCAAGATATTGAAGAGAGGTTTTGGGTTCATGTGGATCAGTCTCATCAAACTTGACTTGAACTGACTCTTCCACAGAAATGGTTTTCTTATTTAATACTCTATAGGCTTTACTCGAGATTGAGTAACCTAGGAAAATTCCTTCATCACTTTTGGAGGAAAAATTGTCAAGATTTTCCTTAGTGCTAAGGATAATGACTTTGAAACCAAAAACTCTAAAGTAATTAACCTTAGGATTCCTATTGTTCCAAAGTGCATAAGGGGTCTTCTTAAGAATCTGTCTCATCAAGACTCTATTAATAATGTAACAAGCTGTATTAACAGCTTCAACTTAAAAGTAAATTGTAAAATCATATTCATTGAGTATTTTCATAGAAATCTCTTGGAGAGTCCTATTTCTTCATTCCACGACTCCAATTTCTTGATTTTTTCTAGGAGAAGAGAATTTGTGACTATATCCATTGTGTGAGAAATAAGATTCGAACTCATGATTTTAAAACTCATGGCCATGATCACTTCTCAGGGTCGTGATCCTAAGTCCAATAAGATTTTCTATAGACTTGGAATATTTGATAAAATAAGAACAAGCTTCACTTTTGTGAGCCATAAAGTATACCCAAGTGTACCTAGAAAAGTCATCTATAAGAACATAAACATAGTGCTTACCATTTAAACTTGAAACTCTTGATGGTGTAAACAAATCCATGTGAACCAACTCAAGCTGTTGAGAAGTAGAAACTTCTTTCATTGGATTGAAAGAAACTTTGAATGGTTTTCCCTTTTGACAAGGATTACACACTTTGTTAAGAGGGAATTCCAATTTAGGTATGTCTCTAACTGAACCTTTCATAGTCAGTTTACTAAGTGAGTGCACATTACAGTGTCCTAGTCTTCTATGCCACAACCTGGATTCCTTATGAAAAACATTTAAAAAAGAGACATTTTTCTTAGCTAAAGAAAGTCAACAGCATACACAGTCTCATTTCTGAGAGCAGTAAACATTAAATCATATTTGGTATTAAAAACATTACATGCATCATTTTGAAATTTGACATTAAAACCATCACCAAACAACTGAGAAATACTTAGCAGGTTGTCTTTTATCCCATCAACAAAAGGTAATTTTGAAATTAATATAGTATTAGGGTTACCAATCTGACCTAAGCTGATGATTTTCCCTTTAGAATTATCACCGAATGTGACATATCCACTATCAAAATTAATTAGACTTTTGAAACATTAATAGTATCATTTCATATGTCTTGAACATCCACTATCAAAGTACCACATAGCTCTATAGGAACTCTTTAGAAAATTTTCCTGCAAAACATATTAGACATGGGGAAAATTTAGTTCCTAGATTTTTATGGGTCCAGAGAGGTTAACAAGTAATACTTTAGGAACCCACACTTGTCTCATAGATTTCTTATAATCAGCAGATATATTTTGAGACATAAACACTTTTTTTGGTCCTTTAGATAATTGTTTTTCACGAAATGTCCAGAACATAAACTAGCTGATAATTTTCCATATTTTGGAACAAATTTGGTTTTAATTAATCTTCTTTGTCCTGGATGATATCCTAGAACAGTTGTATATTTTTGGGAAATCTGTTGTTCGGGAAACTGAGTCAAGGTATCTCTTCCAGCATTAAATTTTGCAAGATCACTCTTTAGTTTTTCATTGGATAAATTTAGTTCAATATTTTCTATTAACAGCTGAGGACATTTTTTTCTCCGTATCAAGATTAGATTTTAAAGCATGTAGTCTTTTCAATAATTTGTATTTATCCTTGAGTTCATTAAATGTATCCTCAAGAATTCCATAGTATTCAAATATTTCATCCTTAGTCATATTTTCATCATTGTTTGATTCACCATCATTCCTATAATAATAATCATTAGGCATGGGGGAATTAGTTGTTACCTCAGATGTTTCTATCATGAAGAACAATTTGTCATGATTGTTCTATTCACTATCAAAAGCGTCAGATCCACTAGAGCTGTCTTCAGAAGCACTCCAGGTAGCCTTCATAGACTTTTTATAATATTTTCCCTTATCTTCATGTTTCTTCCTACTTTTCAGCTTGGGGAAGTCCGCCTTCACCTGAACTTTTTGTTTGCACTCATAATAGATTATTTCATTTGAGTTGTCATTCCATTTTCTGTCATGCTTCCATTTTCCTTTACTAACAAAGCTTCCTTTATAGTTTGACTTCCTAAATAATCTCTTCTTTCAGTAGAATTTTTTTGAATCTTCAAGAAAGATGAGCCATCTCATCATCACTGTCTGAGTGTTCACTTGTGGAAGTATCTACAGGAGCTTGAACTTTTTCTTTATCCTTGTTCATTGAGGTAGTAGTCTCAAATGCTTTAGATTTTTTATTTGTTTCTTCATATACTTCTTGATTCACCTTATGTTCTTCTTCATATGTCTTAAGCTTTCCAATTAGTTCCTTTACTGGAAGTTTGCCAACGTCACATGATTCTTAGATAGAAACACAAGTCCCTCTCCATTTTTCAGGTAGGCATCAAAGAAGTCTCATAATCTAGTCCTTATTTTCCACTGGTTTCCCAAGCAGTCTCATAGTATTCACTATCTCATTGAACCTGAGATACATGTCATAAATGAGTTCACCAAGCTTAATATTAAAGTTATAATATTTAATAGTGTAAGTATTTAATCTCATTTCTTTAACATTGGATGTTCCTTCATGAGAGATAGCTAAAGTATCCCAAATTTCATATGTAGTTTTACAAGAAGATATTCTACTAAATTCATCATCACCTAGAGAATAGTAAAAAGCATTCAAGTCTTGATAGTTATTGTTATTTGTGGCTTTAGTCAACTGAGACCATGTGTCTGTAGTAGTGGCAGGTAATGTATGTTGTTCTTTAATTGTGTCCTAGATTTTAGGTCCCATTATCTTTAGATACATTTTCATTTTTAATTTCCACTGAGCATAGTTATTACCATTAAAGAAAGGTGCCTTATTAGCAGCAGCACCCTCAAATCTATTTTTCATATTTACATAGAATATTAAAGAACTGAAAATTTAGATATGACAGAAATTTTAAGATCTTTAAGATACAACTAAAATATCAATTAAAAAGAATTTTCACACTGGATAAAAAGGCCTTTGATACCAAATGTATGTCAGAGTGGATACTCAAGAGGGGGTGAATTGATTTCCAAATAACATTTTTGTTAAAAAATTAATGGTTAAGAAAACCCCAAATTTTTAAAACAACCCAGTTAATTAAGGAAGTTGAAATGTAAATGTTCAATTGGTCAACATGTTTCTCAAAGGGTGATTAATCCTTAAATGAATCATTGTAGAACACAAATTCAACTTTTGAAACAAGATTACTAAATTAAACAAATACACACACTAACCAAAATTAACTATCAAAGTGTAAGAAAAATAGTTTTATGTTTTAGCAAATGTATGTGGCGGATAAAATCAAAACAGAGTATATGAGGATTTTCAAAACAATGTAAATAAGAGGTTCAGTCTCAAGTCGAGACCTAATCCTCTCCACTTGATGATCACCTTCCACCAATCAGTTTGTATTTAAATTTCATACATAGCCTGTATCGGGCATTACAACAGTTTTCAAAAACTGTCCAGGGAACATACCCTCTACCACAGTTCTTCATGGGAAGGAAAAGCAAAACAGACCACACACGGTCTCTTCCACAATTATATGTGGTAAACACATATAAGGTGAAGTTTTATGTGAGTATAGTTAATATCCTCTAGTTCAAGCACAAGAGATAGTGTGTGATATAAACAGACACACATACACTTCTCAAAGATATAAAATAAAGAGACATAATAGAAATGTTATTATGAAAAACAGTTTAGAAGGATCTTTGTGATTACAGTTCAGCTCCTAACTCCTTGGAATGAGAAATGTTGAAGTTCGAGTCAATCTCTTGAAGTTGTTTCAAAAAAAGAGTGTTGCAACTCCAGGTTTTAGGTTTTAGTGTTCAGATTCTAATGTTGATCAAGATTTGATGAAGCACTGAAGGAAGGAATGAGTTAATCCCTGAATGATCTTCGTGATGCTTGTGGGTTCATGATCATAATTTTGGATGGTTCGGCTTTTTGATATGGCATGTAAGATCTATCACACTTCTCATGAAACCCTTTATTCATGTCCACATAAATGTTACCCTTCTTGTTTATATCCTCGATCCTCTTCTTATTTTGCGGTATCCCATTTTATATTTGAGGTCTGACAATGGGAATGAGTAGATCAAGTGCATGCTTTATTATACCTCGTATTGTCCACGATATTGCCTCCTAAAATGTTTACAATCAACATTAATTAATGTCAGAGCTTTTATTTAATCAAATATGGACGTTAGAAAAGTATTTGAGAAATTGACAAAGTATGGAAGAATAAGCGTTGGTAGACTAGTAACGGTAGCCTTCATATCGGTAGGCTTCAACCGTAGGTGCACATAGGAAATCTCCAACTATGGCCTTTAATAGTATGCTCACAGTAGTAACCATGTATTGGTGACCTTGTCCCGGTATGCCTGTAACGGTGATCATGAAGCAATAACCCTGTAACGGTGACCTCGTAGCAGTAACCTTATAGTGGTGACCATATAGCGGTAACCTTTTATCGGTGACCATGTAGCCGTGACCTTGTAATGGAAATCTTGTAACTGTAAGCTTGTAATGGTAACCTTGTAGAAGTAACCTTGTAACAGTGATATTGTAACTGTAACCTTGTAGCGGTAACCATAGTACTTAGAAAAATTCTGCACTATAATCTTAACCAATCAAGAAATGAGATTGAATATATATGAATATTACTCCATTGGAACGAGAAATGATAATGAAACATCATTAGCATAGAATGAAGACATGATTCTCACTTAAATGAAAAACAAGATTTGGGTTTATCTAAACAAGTTTTGAGATTATGAAAATATGATTTGGGATTATCAAAACAAGATATGAGATTATAAAAATATGATTTGGAATTATCAAAACAGGATTTGAGATTATAAAAAATATGATTTGAGAGTATCAAAACAGGTGAGTCCAACAAATTTACATAAAATTAAATATCTCTAAACCCCTTTAATATAATCAAAACATGCAGTGGGAAGTGTTTTAATAAAAATATCTTCTAATTTATTTTTTTTACATACAAATTCTAAAGATATATCCTTTTTAAGAACATGATATCCTAGAAAATTATACCTTATATCAATATTCTTAGTCCTATATTAACATAGGGGATTTTTGGAAATATCAATTGCACTGGAATTATCACCTAAAAATGTATATTATCAAAATTATGTTCGAAGACTAGTAAGGTGTCTTTCATCTAAAACACTTAGGCACAAAAACTACTAGAAGATATATATTTTTCCATGGCTACTGATAGGGAAATTGAATGTTGTTTCTCACTTAACCATGATACTAAATATTTTCATAAATAGTTATAGGTTCATAAGGTGCTTTTTCTATCTAATCTACATCCCAAAAAATCAGTATTAGAATATGAAATTAAATTAAAATGCGATGTTTTTAGGTGAAGTAAAAATTGAAAAATAGTTCAGTTAAAATATATGGAAATAATTTTAAAAATATTAAGATGGTATTTTTAGATATGACTAAAATCTATCATATAAACATAGAAAGAACATTATTTTCGGTCTACTAGCAGCAAGGTAATGTAAACATCCGATCATTTCTCTATGTAACTTCTTTTCAACTGGTTTTCTAGCTTCATAAAAATAATGTTTTATATTTTTAAACATGGGAGTTACGTAGGTCTTACTATTTTCAAGTCTAATATTTTTATATAAATAAATAATATATTTACTTTTCTTTACAACATTTGTATAATATTTTTGATAAATTTGGAATCCTAAAAAAGAAATTTAATTCTCCAATCATACTCATTTCAAATTGTTTTAGAAAAAGATTTGAAAATCATTAAAAATAATTTTATTTTTTGAACCAATAATAACATCATCAACCTAAATTTTTACTAATAAAATATTAGAAAGAAAAATTTATTAAAAATTGCAGGATCTATTAATCCCACATAAAATCCATTTTCCAACAAAAAGATATTAATCTTTCATACCAAGCTCTAAGTACTTGTTTAAGGCCATAAAGTGGTTTTGTAAGTTTAAAAATAGAACTTGGTCTCTAAGGATTTTCAAAACATGGGGGTTTTTCAACATAAAATTCCACCATTAAATATCCATTTTAAAAATTAATTTTTAACATGCATATGATATTATTTAAAATTCTTATGATGTGAATAAGATAAAAGGATTCTAATGAATTCTAATATAGATATAAGTGGAAATATTTCCTCATTATTTATCCCTTATTCTTAGTTATATCCTTTTCCTACTAATCTAGATTTTATTCTGATAATGATCCCTTGATCTCCCTATTTATTTATAAAGATCAATTTCGTTACTATTACTAGATAATTGGATTGTCTTTCTATTAATTCCCAAACTTCATTTCTTTTGAATTAGTTTAGTTTTTTTAAAGATGAAGTCTTGCACCAAAAATTCCAACACACAATTATTATCAAAAGAAAGTATAAAAGAGTCTAAAAACAAAGTGAGATAGAATGTAATATAATTCAGCTACATTTTATAGATTTCTTCTAGTTCAAAATATTGTGTCTAGGTCTACTATAACTATTTTTAAGGGATGGTTCTTTATGATTATAAACAATCAATGTAAGATAAATTTAGGTTCTTTAGTTCCATGCTCTTCTAGAATGGGCTAATTTTTATTTATATAATTTTCAAATTCATCTTTAGGAGTTTCAAGTCTCATTTTTTCTAAAGTGTCAGCTTTTTCATTTGTTTGGTCGTTCTCTTTAATGTAATGGTCAGTTTCATCAAACTTCACATGAATGGATTCTTCAACAATCCTTGAATTTTTAAGAAATAAACTACAGGAATTATAAGCTATAGAATATCCTATAAAGATTCCTTCATCACCTTTTGGATAGAATTTACAATTTTTATCCTTAGTATTCAAGATATATACCTTTTATCCAAAAATATTGAAGTACCTAACTTTTAGTTTTCTATAATTCCAAAATTTATAGGCTTTATTTTTAAAAATTATCCTTATTAAAAAATCTTTTCATTATATAAATTGTTGTGCTTATAGATTATTCCCAGAAATAGTTAGGAAGAATATATTCATTCAGCATTGTCCTTACCTTTTCTTGAATAGTTCTATTTCTTCATTCAAAAATTCCATTTTGTTGAAGTCTTCTTGGTGCAGAGAAGGTGTCTTTAATACCAAATTTTGAAGAAAAAAATTATTGATTCTAAAATTATCTACCATGATCTCTTATCAATGAAATTGTTTTAAAATCCTTTTTGTTTTGAACAATTTTTAAAAAACTTTCTAAAACAATGAATACATCACCTTTATGTTTTAGAAAATAAATCCAAGTAAATATTGAAAAATCATCAACTAAAACATAAATGAATAATTTAAAAGCCAATATTTCTACCCTATATGGTCAAAATGGATCCATGTAGATATTTTCTATTGGTTTATATATAGAAATATTGTTAATTGTTTTGAAATATGATTTTTTTTCGAATTTGAAATAAATCATAGAATCTATCATTTTCAAGCTTAATACTATGAAAATAAAAAACTAATTGTTTCCAAAATAATTTATTTAAAGAATATATATTGTAATGTCCATGTATTCTATGCCAAATCTATGATTCATTTTCCTAATAAGTTAAACAGTTCACTTTTTATTTACATAATAAATTGAGATCCAAAGTATAAATATTCTCAGTTCTAGGTACTCTAAATTTATGTAATTTATCTTTGAAAAATTAGTATGAATTTTTAGTGAAATAAACTTATAATCCATCATCAAAAAGTTGACAAATAATTTTCAGGTTATACTTTAAACCTTGTACATACATTACATTATTGATTTAGATTTTCATTGTATCTCCAACAATTCCATCTCCTATTATTTTTCCTTGTTTATTTTCTACAAATGTGAATAATCTTCCTTCCATTTTTGTGAGAGTTTGGAAGTTGGAAGAGTCTCCACTCATGTGTCTAAAGTATCCAATGTCCATATACCATATATAATTTTTGTTCACATGGTCTTTTACCTATAAAATTATTTAATCATATGTTTGTTTTAGTACACATATTTTCTTTGGTCCAGCTATTTCTGTTAGAAATGATCTTGGAATCAAGATGTACTATTCTTTCCATAATTTATATTACTTTCTTATGTTCTATATTTGAAAAAAATCCCTTTTTAATAAAAATTATTTGAGAATTTCATAAATAATATTTGTTAGATAAATGACGTTTTATTCCATTGTAATAGTAGGTAGTATTTTTTGAATTGGGAAAAAAATAATTTTTATGTAATTTTTATTTTTCACCCTTTCTTCCTATTCCAAACTTTTCACAATTAATATAATTCTTTCCAAGAATATCATTCATTGTTTTCTTTCCGTTTTTAATACTAGCATCACTTTTATAAGATTCTACTTTATCCTGTAATTTTTTATCCTTTTTTCAAAATCAATACAATTTTATGTAGATGAATTAAAATTTTCAATTTGTTCTTCATGTTGTTTTAGAATAGTATCTTATTAAACTTAAACAAAATAGGAAATTTTTTTAATGATTTATGTTTCTTAATTAAATAATCATATTTCTCTTTTAGTATTGAATAGTAGGAATCCCATTTATTATTTGAACTGCTTTCAGAGTCTGATCTATAAGAAAAATAGGATTTTACCTATTCTTATTCCTTATCCATAAAAGTCATATTGGATTTGAGATTTTTTTGCTCTTTCTCTGAGTCACATATTGAAGAGATAATAGAGTCTTCTGAAACACTCCAAATATTTTTCATATATCTTTTCCCATTAATCTCATAATCAAAATTCATCTGATATTCCTATTATATCCTTATTGGTTTATTTTTTTAATTAGGGACAATCAGGTCTGATTTGACCTATCTTTCTTCAATTGTAACATCTTACTTCTCTGGGTTCCTTTTTTATCCTTCTTAATGTATTTAATTAAGGCTCTTTTCTTCTTATATATTTTTCTAAACTTTTAGCATGGCTGAGCTGGTTCCATTTCAGAGTCTGAGGAATCTAAAATCTTTTCTATGTTGACATCTAGTTTTGATTTTCTTTCATGATTATAAGATGTCACTTTAAGAAAACTATTTTCCCTTTTTACATTCTTTTGATATTGAACGCCATGTTTCATTTCTATTTCATACACCATAAATTTTCTAATTAATTCCTTCATAGTAAAATTAGTAACAAGTGATTATTGTCGAATATCTATAGATATGCCATTCCATTTAGAGGGATGTACTCTAAGTACTTTTAGCACTTGATCTGATTGTGAAATTGGATCTCCCATGTATGTAATGTTTTTTACAATTTCTTTTAATCATCAATTCATCTATGTTATGATTTCACCACTGAATATTCTAATGGTTTAAAAATAGTTTTATAGTATCATATGTCATTTATAAAATTTAATATATTCCATCATATGTAATAGAAATAGTCTTACACTTCTCATAGGAAGTATGGAATTGTGATACTTGATTTAATTCATCAGGTTAATGTCCACATATTATAGCATTCATTGCCTTTGAGTTGATATCATAATCATCTTCTTGTACATCAATCCAAATTTCTATTTTATTAAGAATCACATAAGGATTGATGATATTCTAATAATATTTAGAACCAAAATTCTTCAAATAGATGATCATTTGTAATTTCTTGCATCCATAGACATACGTTTTTTTTTCAGATCATCCATTTCCATATAATTTTTACACACCTTATTCTATTGATCATTATCTAGATTTATCTGATTTAATAAAAAAATTCCTCTGATACCAATTTTTGGGTCAGAGTAATACAATGATACACAAGAGGGGGGGGGGGGGTGAATTGTGCCTTTTGGATGATCTTGACATATTCTAGCATTTAAATCTCATTGCAATTTATGCAGATATATAGCATTATGTATTCTAATTATTTGAGAAGATAAATAGAAAATAAGAAAACATAAATATTTATATTGTTTTGGGGAATAAATAATCCTTAGTCCACTTCACTAATGCTCCCCTAGCGAGCTTGGTGAATTTAACTTGAAATATTCTCTTATTATAAGACCTTGAAATCCACAACTGAGTGAAAATAGTTGATACCTTTACAAGGATAAAAAAGATACTTCTAGATCATTTATAGGGAACCATTTATCAATAGTATAAAAAAAGAATATGACACTTAACCACAAATGATTATGAGCTTTTGAATCTCTAATAAATCAGGAGTTTGATTTGTTGAAAAAATAGGTTAAACTTCACAATTGTAGTAGACAATGGTAGAATATAGACAATATTATTCAAATATGAATTCCTTCAAGTAATAAAAGCTCTGAATATATATTTTTGAAAATTATCTCCAACAATAATGAAAAAAAATAAATAGTGGTAGTAGTATGTGGTTAAAAATTTAAATCTCCAAAGTGTATCCTCTTTTGTAAACAACCGATTTAGTTGTTCTTTGTAGTAGATCATTATATAAAATATATACACATGTATGTATTTGTATTTGAATCAGGTATCACAAACATATTTTGAAAATAATCCAATCATATATATAGATTTATTTCAGTTGATAATATTTGAGAACATTTCCTAATATACAAATTACATTCATATTTTAATCATTTAGGATATTCTTAACTTTTCTGAGTAGGATTGATTTACTCTATTGAATATGGTTCTAGGAATCGATCATTAGAATCCTTTGAACTAGTTGAAGAATATCATTGAATAGATCATTACCTCTATCAAGACCATTTCATAAATCTTGGATGAAATCTTGGAATACAACCTCTAACATTGAATAGTAAAAAGTTGGGTTAAACTACATAGTGTCAAGTTCTTTTGCGCAGCGTAGTGTTCCATTGTGTAGCGTAGGTTTCCTCTGTATATCACAAGTTTTATTTTCATAGTGTAGGGTTCCTTATCCATAAGTTAATTCTAATAATGTTGTGTATTAATAGAGATTATATTTTTTAACATTGGTTTGAGATTCCAAACATTTATTCAAAAATAGGGTTTTTATCTATACATTTACTATTAATTATAGGGATGATTATCCATACTTTCACTCACTGAACATAGGGTATGAAAAGTGTTTCTAAAACAAAACCCATAGATTTTCATTCTATATAAATTATAGATATTTTCATGATAAATATTCTTGATAATTATTTATGGAAAATTTATTAGTAAATAAAAAAGGGTATTTGTAAGAATAAAAATCAATATATATTATAGAGTATTGTTGAGACAATACATGACCAGTAGATTTTACCACCAGTGGATGAGGAGACCTCTTGATAAAATCATTCATAAAAGAAAAGTGGAGTGGTGGTACTCATCATAGTGTATTTGGGATACTACTGTGGGTATAATGAATAGTTTCAAATTTTTTGGATGGGGAAGGTTCTACTTGTAAAAATGAATAACCCCTTTATTTTTGGAGACAATATCCAACCCTCTAGATATTTAATTAGCTTATCCTCAGTTGGTAAGTGTAGATTTTTGCATTATATGAACAAAAAAGGCATTTTAGTCCTATTAATATTTGGAAAATAGATAATTCTTCACAATAGCGATTTATGGGGGACCTTGGTAAGAATTTGGTAAATGCATTGACCCATATTCCAGGGATGATAAGTGAGTTTTTTGGTATTGTGGGATAGTGAATTGAAATTATCCTTGAGATGATTCATGGTGAAGCCTAACATGCCTTTGGATTCCTGTGGTATGAACCCTAAATTCATGAAGTGTCTTGTTACTTCAAGAACTGGGGTCTTTGTGGATTTAGATATTACAGTTGTGTGAAATTGTATTGATAGTTGTCACTTATAAATACAATACTCTATACCTATTAAATGAGGGAAACATGTGATTAGTTGTATTTAGGTGGTTCATCATAGCTTGAGGGGGGATACATTTCTCATTTTTATTTTATGTTGGTGTCCCCAAACCATCCATTTCTATGGAGGATTCTGGGGATGTGATATTGATTTAGGGCTTGTTTATTACCAAATTCTCTTGGATAGAAAGATAAAAATATTTTTCATAGAAATTTGGGAAGCGCATCGTCCACTTTATGAATAGGATAATGATTCTTCCCTGGTGCATGTGATGGTCATTGATATAGACATCATAAACAAAGAGTAATCAATTAAATAACATCCCTTGGTTTTCCAGGTTCAATCATTGTAAATGGGTATACCCATCCCTTGGTGAACTTGGTTTGTGGGGACTGATGTGATAATCAATATCCTTTAAAAATGTGTGATGACAACATACATGATATCTTAAAATGGGGATGCAAGTTAGTTGGATAAAAAGCAATAAATGAGAAAAAAATAGGGAATCCTATATTTGAAATTTTAATGGAAGACTAGTGATTCACCTATGATACACTCTATTGATGATAAGTAATTTGCACTATTGGGAGTTATGGATGAAGTTATTTATGTGAATCCTGAAAATCTCATGGCCTTGAATCATTCCTTATATCGACCCGGGGAATTAGTTAAGCTCATGGTGTGGTTATAAAAAAATGGAACGATTTCCCTACATGAGACCATATGGGATTCTCTTTAATGGTTTGATATCATGTATGTTTTACATTTTTTGATCTTAATATTAATATTTTATGGGTGGTAGTCATTGATTTATGGAATTTATCACATCCCAAGTGTTGGGAAAGTAATTGAATGAAATTCATAGGTTGAGTTGATGATGTCTTGGGTGGAAGAATGAAAATGTTTCTTCTCGAGTCAATATTTTTTTAGTATATTATCATTATAAAAGAAATAAGGTGTCCTTATTCATAAATGAAAATGTTTTAAGTTCACTTAGGTCACACATCTAAATAGTGATGTTATTTGGTGAGATGGTTTAAATTTTTCATGAGTTAAATCCAGAGCATTATTTTAATTTAGACCCATTTAATTTATTTTCAAGGGAAAAAAGTTTAAAGGTGGAAATAATGTAATTTATCAGGTTTCTACCTGATTGGTAGTTTTCCCAATATTGATTTTTGATGTCTCAAGGCCTTCTTTTGGGTAAAATAGTCATTTAGCCTATCTATTATGTCCCCCTTTATTAATGTTTCTTTAGGTTCTTGGTTATGGGGTTTACCCATGAGTTGTGTTGAAATAAAATTAAATTGTTGTTTGGCCTTAGAAATAATATAATAAAAATATTTTATTATTTTTATTTCATATACAAATGTTTCGGATAAGATGAATATATCTCACTGATAGGTCCCCGCATGGGAAAATTGGGACCATCTTTGAGTCTAGAATACACCTTTTAACCTATTCAAGACATTAGTTTATTTACATTGGGTTTCATGGTTCTGTACAGCTGCTAAATATTGTAAATGGTTATGTGAATTAAATTAATTAATATATTTTTGATGATTCATCCCAATGGAGCATGTTCCCTGACTACCCCAAGCCCACCCCTAATAGGTCATGGGATGGTGACCAGCACTGAGTATACATATCACAGACATGGGAGGCCTTAGGAAAATGTACACTTATGTGTAAAATCATCTTCAAGAACATACAATGCTGAAATGTAAAATAAATTAATAAACATGCATAAATACATCTAAATCTCGTAATCAGAGTATGAAAACTAGTACTGGTAAGAAAAAGGGCCAAATACAATACCACCACAACGAATATCATAATAAGTCCAATAAAAATGTACAGAAGGGGATAGCTATCAAAAAAACTGTAGGAACACACCACATTCTATCTGGATCATTAATATCTTACTAGTCCCGATCTCTCTAGGAATCTATCACAAGGATGATCATCTTCACATGACACGACACATGTGGGTGAATACCATACAGAGGTGAGTATAAGAATACATAGTAGGACACCCATAAATTACTAAGAATATAAAATCAAGAATAATAGTCAACTCATCACAATTATATGTCTATAAAACATATAACAATGATATTCAGATATACTAAACGAAGACACACATTCTCAAGGAAAGTTAATAGTTTTATTTCCGACCTAGGATTATTGCTCAATGGTTCCACATAGCACTCATCCAGGAGGATACACCCCACTATTCAGATAGCACTAATGGCTTCCATCTAAGATGTTGTGATCATCGAGTCTCACCATAATAAGTACACACTATAATTATGAATAAAATGATACACATATGTGAATCAAACCTAATACAATGGGGTATACCAACATCTCCATCTAGAATTACCTTCTAAGTAGGAGACTGTCTCCTATATAGTATTGATCAAAATGATACATAGAACTCCACCTAGGGAAAATATGATGATAGAGGATATCACTCGGGGTCACATAGAAGGATTCCAACAACTCTCTCTAAGATTGAAGTCCCACTGATGTGATTACCATTATACTAATAGGATGGAATTCTATACAAAAACATCAGGGAAGGGATCAATAAAATGCACCCTAATGAAACCCATCCATGATAAAAATAAAAAGTTCTCTAAGACATGTTTGAAGTATTAAATAGTGACTACTAGTAGTAAACAGTGTTTCCCTTTGGCATCGAGTCCTACACATGTATCATGAACCATGCCAGTGTCTGTGTCTATGGCTAAGTACATGGCCTGTTTGAGCCTGTGTACTCCTAGTCACATTTGTGTATGGCTAGCCAGGTTTGTGTATGGCTATCTATGCTCGTTCTCATGTACATGTATCTTCCTAGGTATACACCAAGATTCCAAGAATCGGTCACATGTTATGTTACAGGGGTCACATAACGTGTGGAGATTATCCATTCTACATAACCCTTGCACCATAGAGGGGGTCCTTCACTGCGTGTAATTCTAGATTACATGTTGTGTAATGTTGGATTTCAAAGATCCCATGGAATCTTCAATCATGATCTAGTTCTACTACCTCCATCATCCCTCTCGCCGAGAAATATGGATCTAGATCTAAACTAGATTGAAAACCATCAAAGATTCAATTTTAATCCATTTGAAAAAATCGAGAAAACTCCATCAACAAATCTTTCCAATGGAATAAGCTGAAACCACAACTAGTCTCCCTGAATCCAAACCGATATAGTGTTTTTACCATCATCAAATTATACCCACATAATACTAATCCTTGATATGAAATATCAAACTGTTTCCCTAAGAAATAGGTGCACATCGATTGATTTAATAATATTTTGGTTGTACCACTAGTCAAATGAAATGTCAAGTATGAATGTGCGATGAACGGTGGGAGAAAACAATTAAAAAATAAAATTTAAATGAACATTAGCCATGTTTGGTTAACCTTGAAATTTTTTTATTATAACTATGAACAAATATCCAAGAGGAAATAAACAATTCCTTCTAATAAACCAAAAATATAAGCTCATGCCCACAATATGATCGATATGTGAACCAATCCATTGGTCTATTGATTCACATTCATCAGAGGAATAATAAATTGTAGATAAATATAAATAAAAAAATTCCTACCCCTAGATGGATTGATCACTGATGAAGAAAGAATCTTCATAATTGTGTTTAGAATGAACCTCAAATCATGTTACACCCTGATCAATGATCCACAATATGATCTCGCATCATCAATTAATATCTCCTCAAATTATCTCCAATGGATCCTCTCAATTTGTATTTTTATGCGGACAACCCTAAAAATTATCCATAATAGTGTATTTATAGAAGCATATTAGGTCACTATATCATGTTAAATAAAATAAACAAGTTATTTTATTTATTTTATTAATACACTTGTGATGAAACATTATTGAAATTCTTGATTCTAAAAAAGGTTATATCATGCTTATGGTAATCCCATTATATGAACTCAGTGGCCCCCTCAAATTTCTGTTCCAAGCCTCCTTTTCCAATTTATTACACCATTTCAGGGAAACTACACATGCGTGGAATTTAATATAATTTATATATTTCAAAAATTAATTCCAACCACAATGGGAATCATAATATCATTCCATCTTAATAGATTACTCCATAAATAATCTACACAATATTAAAAACAAATACATGTAAAAATCAGATCCATTACATTATCCCCACCATGGAGTTTTACATCTAATAAATCCAAAACAAAATTCTATATAAAGAGATGTAGGTATTGGGCATGCATATTATTCTCCCACTCATAGGTACTCTATTAATGATTCCCATCATACCATCAAAAACACACTAGGGGAATCAATTTCCCTTGTAGGATCCTCTCATGTTGATCATAGATCTCTACCAGGTACTCAACAGTGTTATCTCCATCTATGATATCCAGCTCTCCCTAGTCGATAACATGTGACAGTTCATGCACATACCTCCTCAACTACAACATGTAGAAGACATTATGTACCCAGTCTAACTACAGTGGTAAATCTAAACAGTATTCCACCTCGTCAACTATAAAAATTTTCTAGAATGGTACAATGAATATCATAGTTATATTTCTACCCCATTCAAATCTATATAATCCACATCAAGGTGAGACCCGTAATAACACATTGTCTCCCGCCTATAACCCCAAAGGCATCCGTTGTTAGTCCTTATAGGACTTCTTATAGCTCTATTTAGTCCTCTTCTGATCTTGGATTATCTACACATTCTCTTTAATAACTCTCACTACCTTTGGGACCATAAGTACTAACACTCCCATGTCACTCTAGTATAGTAGAGACCTATAGGGTCTCCCATAAAAGGCCTTGAATTGTGCCATAATCATGGTATGAGGGTAAATGTTGTAATATGAAAACTAATCCAGTGTTAGGTGATCCTCCCAACTATATCTAAATCCTAAAATGAAATCCCACAACACATCCCCTGATACATGAATGGTCCACTCAATTTGGTTGTCAATCTAGGGGTGAAAATCCATGATCAAAAGCAACAGAGTCCCAAAGCCTCTAGAAATCCCTTTAGTAACTGATATTTGAAGTGATCATAATGGTAAAAAAATTATATCCAAGGTAACTCCATAGATTTAAACTATCTCATACACATAGAGGCATCCCTATCTCTTTAGTAAACTCTTCTCTCGAATAACAAGGAATTAGGAGAATGTGTTGAATTAGTATATGATCACCCAGATGACATAGTGTCCCCTAAATGTACCCGGTAACCCTATAAAAGAATATATTGATATTCCATCCCACTTCCACTATGGAACCTCATTGGGATGAGATAAACCCAACGAAACATGGTTCCCAGCCTTCACTTGCTGATAATTAAGGCATCAGAGACAAACTCTACCACTCCATTTTTTTTTCTTGGGCACCAAAATCAGCACCATAGGTTATAGTACATCTTTACCATGCTTGGATATACCACCAAGTAATATTTATAAAACTCCCTTATAAAATCCTCCCCCAACATCACTAGTAACATCATGATTACTATAAAAGTAATGGCCGACTCCCTTTATTTAGAAAATCCATCAGGTGCATGTCTAGTGGATATCTAAGTATGTTGGGTCTCATAGTTGGAATCCCAATGTTGTGCCTCCTTAACTAAATATAAAATAATAGGGGTAAAAACCTATGACTGAACGTAATATTCTCCATCTCCATCTACAAAGGATATGTTTAATGAGGATAAATGCTCTGATTCAACACCCAACAACTATGAAAAAAGATCTTCTGCTACAAGAATATACTACCATGTTCACCTTCCCTTGAGTATAGGAAATCTAAAATTCATAATCATAGAGGAACACCAGACATCACCTTTGTATCAATTTAATATCCTTCAAAGATAATATATACTTGAGACTCTTTTGGTCCAAATAGACGATAAACTGCTCAACCATTAGGTTGTGTCACCTCATATTCAGTATGAATACAACCACTACTATACCGATATCATGGGTCACATAGTTCTTCTCATGTGGTCTAAAATGATGTGCACCATAAGAAAAAACCACCTTCCTCTACATCATAACATTGCCATGAATGGCCATTGATGCTTCGTAGAACATTATGTACCTAACACCTCCTCTAGAAATAACAAGATGCGAGTACTTTTCAATATCTACCTTAACCTCTAAAAATCCTACTAGAACCTCTCTACCCACAAAAAAGGCTTCCACTTTCAGGTAAAATATATCAAGGGAGATAATATCCTATAGAAATCTGGTATGAATCTCTGATAGTATCATGCCAACCAAAGGAAGCTCTTAACCTCCATCACGCTCTTGGGTGGATCCAAAGCTTATACTACTTTGACATTTTTTGGGTCCCATATGACAGTTTATATTGAGATAAAATATCACATAAATTGGTTGTCTTGAATATTGAAATGTAACTTTGAGAGATTCACATAAAACCGATGCTCTCGTAGTACATCAAACACTATCTCTAAGTGTCTCACATTCTACTCCTTCAGTTCAAAGTACACTAGGATATAATTTATGAAGAATATTATGAATTGGTCTAAGATAGCCTAAAATATTTTGTTCATGAGTCCCATGAACACTACTAGGTTGTTCATCATGCCTAAGGGAATCACTAAGTACTCATAGTGACTATAATGACATTGTAAATCTGTCTTCGGTATATCCTTATCCCGTACTCATACAGGTGATAGCATGATCTGAGGTCAATCTTAGAGAACCATTATTCCCCTGTCAAAATATCAAATAGGTCATCAATCCTAGGTAGTGGATATTTTTTCTTCACAATGACATTCTTAGGTGATGGTATTCTATAAATAACCTCAAACTCCAATCCTCCTTGGTGAACAACACTAGGGTTACCAAGGGGGAGACATTGGGTTAGAAAAATATCTTCCTCTTTTAGTCCTCCAACTACACCCTCATCTCATGACTCTCTATGGGATCCATTCTATATGATGGCATAGATTCTGGGGTCATCTTTGGGAGTAGATAAATTCATAATTTTATATCTAGGTGTGGATGAAGGCTTGGATCATCCTTAGGGATGTTTTCCTCATAATCCACCACCACTACACCAAGGGTCATGTTATCCAACTGATGAATAATTGAATACACACTCCTATGAATGAGTCTTTCCTACACTGCCTAGATTTCATTTTCACCCACAAAGGAAATCCTTATCCCATAATTGTGTATCCAATGTACCTACACCTAAAATAGTTTATTTGGTCATAAACCATGGATAAACAGTCGATTACTAAGATGAAATTGTAAGGCCTCATCGCTTCTACAAAGAGATACAAAAAGAAACTCTCACCTCTTAGTGTCAAGTCACACTATCTGCAGATTTATGTGATCATAAATTTTCCTCCAATAGGATTATAAAATTGAAATGGTTGATTCAAGGGCTCAACCATAATATCAATGTATCAAACCAGGTAAGTGTAAATAAGGGAATAAATCAAACTTATGTCTATTGGTACATAAGATAAGGTATAAAAGAAACAGATCATACATCATATCATCGTTTGAGACTCTAGGAAATAACCCTTGACTACTTTCATCTTCCTCCACCCCTCTCCCCAGCACCCTCACCCTGGCATGGACCACCAAGGGGTATTGGTGGTAATAAGTAAAAATTTATACCACCTCTAACTGATATCCAAACACCTATACCACATCCACATTATGTGGACCTACCTTCTCCTATCATTTCCTCTGTCTAGGAGTCCCATAGACTATGTCTATTTCAGCAATAAAATGGTTTAAAAATCCTATGCGATATGTTTCCTCCCATAACAGGAGTAGCACCACCTCTCCCTGGGCTTACTAGATCTATAATGTGATTCTTAAATCGTAGAACCTCTATCTTGGGATCACCTCATGAAACATTTCTCACATCCTTGAACTTGAGTCTGATGATGGATACATCCTATTAAATACTCACCTCCTGTGTGCCCACTTCCAGCACCAACTGTCTACGTATTCTTATCCATGAAACTCTCAACCACCAAAGAACTCTCTAGAACACCATCATAGTTAAAAATCCGTATAGTTATCATGTTGGATCATATTTTTCTATGTAGTTCTCTCTATAATATTCGATCCTAATATAATTAACCAGGAGACATATTCGTCGTATATTAAGAGGGCTTGGTGAACCTCGATGAACACTCAGCCACTATCATTCTACCCTGCTGAATTTGAAGAATCTCTTAGATGGTCACATTCCTAAAAGTATATAGAGAAAAATTCTATCTCAAATTGTGCTTTAACTTTCACCATTCTAGAGTAACCTCATTTTATGATTTGGTCACAAAATCCCACTTTCGTCCGACAGAGCTACGAAGAAGGTTCTCTCGTAGGACCACCATCTGATCTATCGGTTTCTTAAAAAGTTGAAAAACTTGGGTCACTTCCTCAAGAAAATCCTCATACACCTATGGGTTGGGCTCACATAAAATCCTGATGGATCATTTTCTCTGAAACTCTTGAATCATGAATATCCTATAAAACTCAGCCCCTAGTAATTTTGATACCATCTGTTGCTCGACAGGTGGTGGAATAATCGGGACACCACCTTAAGGTAAAACCACCTGAATGGGTCCCTATATCAAATCCAAATCACTGAGTGGATCAAATTCATAATATTGATGCTGAATCATAGATGTAAAATTTCATTGAGGCCTCCTAAAATATAGGGGTTTTACCCCGGTCAATGAGTATATCTGCAGAGATTACTCAAGAAGGAAATGGAACCGACAACCCATTCCTAAATGTTTTATGTAACAATGTTTTACCTGTAATTAATATCTATATGTACCATGTCTAAAGGTAAGTGATCAGAGTCTTGGTGTATGGATACGCCATACGCTACACCAACACAATAGTCCCTAGCCTAAATGTTATACTTGAGACACTAAACACTATTTCCCCAAACCAATCTCACAGACACTGATCCCAAGGTTTAACCATCTACCTATGATAGAACTCTTTCATTAACCATCCCAATGAGGCCCATGTTGTGACTACCCCAAGCCCACCTCCAATATGCTTGGGTATGGAAACTATCATTGAGTTTCCATATCACACACATGGTTGGCCTCAGAAAAATGTACCTGTATAGACACACACATCTCCAATCCCATACAATGATGAAATTTAAAAATAGCTGATAACCATGCATGCATACATCTAAATAATAATATCATAGTATGAAAATAAGTACTATAATTAAAAATACCTAAATACAATCCCACCATAAATAATCTAAAAACAATTCCAACCAAAATTTAAAGAAAGGGAATGTTGTCAATGAAACTGTAGGAATACACCCTTGTCTTTCTGGCTCACTAAGATTTGCATGGTCCAAGTCCCTCTAGGAATTTTTCAAAAATTCAATATTATGCATAAGACATGACTCGTGTGGGCAAAGCCAATGTAGGTGTGAATATAATACTACCTAGTAGAAAATCCAGATATCAATAAGCATATAACATCAAGAATAATTGTTATCCCATCCCAGGTATATTTCTACAATATATATAATAATAATATCTAGTTATGCACAAAAAAGATACAAAATTTCATGGTAAAGTCACAAATATAATTCCAACATAGGATTCCAGTTTTAAGGTTACATAAAAAACTCATCAGAGAGGAAACACTCCATGAGTTAGATTGAACCGATGGCGTCCATCCAAGATTCCATGCTCACTAGGACTCACCATATGAAGTACATGCTAAAATTATGAGTATAACTATACAAAAATGATGATCACACCCAATTCCATGGGTGTATGAAAATAACTAAATCTATAATAACCAGATATGTTTAGGATCATCCCCACATTGTGTTGGTCATGAAGATACAAAGAACTCCACCCATGGAAATGATGATGATAAAAGATCTCACTCCTGGTCTCAAATACGAATTCTATTATCTCTATCCAATACTAAGGTCCCACTGAAGGTATAACCATCATACACATAGGGTGTGATTTTATACTAAATCCTTAGGGAAAGTATCAAGGGAAATCACCCTAATGAAACACTTCCATGATGAAAAGTACAAAGGCTCTTAGCCATATTTGAAAGAGTACACAGTGTGTATTTATAGTACATGTTGTGTCCGTTAGGAAATTGGTCATTATCATGTATCACAGCCCAGAAATTTGTCTGTTTTTATGCATGATTACATGATGTGTCTGAGCTCGTGTACTCTAGTCCATGTTTGTGTACGACTGGTTGTGTCCTTTAACAAATTGTCATGATCATACCCATAATCGTGTAACATCATGGTTATATGTCAAGGTACCAAGTAAGGGTCACACATAATATGATAGGGTTCACATGATGTGTGATATTTATCTTCTTCGTGTAACCCTAGTGCCTCATAGGGGGGGGGGGGTCTCGCATGACATGTAATTCTGGATTACATGTTGTGTCATGTGGGATTTCATAGATCACATGGAAACATAACGCGTCTTATGAACCTTCTTATTCAGCCATACCTCTGATTGGAAAATTTAGATATAGAGCCAAATTATCTCACCCACCACTAGATATACAATTTACATCAATTGAAAATGATTGGGAAAACACTTGACAAACTATTCAACTGTGGTATTAGGAAACCACAATTAGTGTCCCTAAATCTGAAGTGATCCAATGTTATTACCATCATCATATGATTCTCAAGTCACAATGATCCCATATTTTCAATATCAATTAGTTTTACCAATAAACATGTGTGAAATAATTGATTTAATAGTATTTTTAATGAACCACTAGTAAAAATGAACAGCAGTGCGGAATGTGTGAAGAATGGTGGGAGAAAACCAAGAAACATGCAAAAGAGTAAAAAATGTGATACATGTTTGGTAGGTATCGATATATTTCAATGATAATGATTAATGAAGATCCCAAATAAAATAAATAGTTCCTTAGAAAAATCCCTGTAGAAAAACCCATACCCGCCAAATAAGAAATCCACAGATCAATATGTTGGTCGATTGGTTCGTGTTTGTCATAGGAATAATAAATCAGGGGAATATCCAAATAAAACAATGTCCTAACATGATATAGATTGATCCCTGATGAATAATGAATCAATTTTGTTTTCATTGGTGAGATCCTAGAATACCATTTCACACTAATCGATGATCTATGATCTGGTCCGACATCATATGCTATGATATCCTCCAATTCTCTCTAATGTCCCTTCTCAATTTAGAACGTTATTTAGGTAATCATAAAAATTATCCCTAGAATCATATTTATAGAATTATATTAGGTTTATGCATCATGTTAAATAAAATAAAAAATTTAATTTAGTTATTTTTTTAATTTACCTGTGATGTAACATTGTGTAAATTTGTAATGCTAACAATGTTTATGTCTCGCCCAGGGTAAATTCCATGCTTTGAACTAAGTGATGATAATAAATTTCTGATATGAACAATATTTTAGGATTTATTTCACTATTTTTGGAAAACATCACATACATGGTGTTTAATATATTTAATATATTTTTGAAATTAATTTTGGCCACATCTGGACTCAGAATCTCATGTCGTCTTAGCGCCTAACTCCATAAATAATTTAAATAATATTCCAAAATAACACATAAAAAAATAGGCGTCATTATAAAAATTCATTGATTGTATATTTATTACTTCTTATGGAATCACTATAGGGTTAATCACATTTTTTATTAAAAATCATGGAGAGAGAAGAGGAGATGATGGTCATTGTGGTGATGATGATGGATTATAGAGTGGAGTTAGATCTATATTACATCCTCAGATGGATACTAATAGTGATGAAAAACAAATTTATGGTAATGAAAATGGATCAAAGCATCAAAGATTCTCCATTGAGGTCGGGCCTTTGTTTTTTGAATTTATCCCTATTCTAATTATTACTGATAACTCTCATTAATTCCTTTATAATTAATAAGGTTATCATTATTCCACAACCATGTTAGATTATACCTTTATTCCTCATTTGAATACCATGGATTTTTTATCTTTATTATTGCGATTTAATCCCTATATATTCGGATTCCATTTAGGAATAGTTTATGATATGAACACACCCATCATTGGATCCACACTTAAGTGTTTTTTTTTTGAATTCTATATGCATTATATGTTCATTCATCAATGGTGTTCATTTGACTAATGGTTTGACAATTGTTTTGGAAAATATTCATTGTGCTATCAAGAATTGTTTCCATGAATCATTTTGTAGGTTTAGAATCATGGTTTATAGACTAATAAAGGTTTTATGATGATGATGAGAATATAATCAAGGATTAGGTTGTGGAGGTTTTTTATTACGTGGGGTGCATGGGCTCCCTAATGTTCTTATTACTACCAACTTTCGATGATTAATGGATTTTTAGGATTGTATATTGATTATAGATAATTATCATCAATCCTATGGCCTATAGTGTTTGACAATATTTTTTATTCTTATTGATAATCCTTGGTTATATGAATAGTTTGAGGAATTGGTTTTCATTTTATCTTTATTATCAATCTCCTAGACACCAATTGTTCAAGGATTTGAGTTGATTGTTTCATCATGGTCCTTTTATGGTTCTAGGGGCATCCTAATGAGTATGATTATACACACCCTACATGGTATTTGGGTCCACATTTGTTGTGTCAGTGTAGATGATGTACTTATTATAAATAGATTTTTTATAATGGGGTTTACATTACTTGTTCGAAGATGACTACTGAAAACCTTGGGGTATATGGTATTGGCATAGTATTGGTGGTATCTAGAGCTTTGGATAGTAGGATTTGAACTTTTTTATAGATACCTTTCAATGAGGTCATTTTCACATTGTTTTGTTATATGTTTTCTATTATATAATTTGGGTGTGTATTTTTCACCGTTTTCAAGTAATTTATATTGGTTATCTTATAGTTTTCAGTAGATTTTTTGAGTATGTGTTACATTCACTTTAGTTGAATACTTATATATATATACATATATCCAAGTTTCATTAATTTTATTTATTTAGTTAGAGATATATATTTACTACAAACTGAAATAGGATAATGACTCCCATGTGTGTTATATACTTACATTGGGCTAGTCACCATCCCATGGCATAATAGAAGGGGATTTGGGTATTACTTCCAACATTCCACGTACTCAAGTGTGGCTCTGGTAGGCTGGGACATGATAAAATTCTAGGTAAATTCATGACATGGGTACTAAGAAATAAAGAATAGTTGAGAAACAATGAAAAAACACCACAAAATCCTTATTCTAAGAATACTATTGGGAAAAGTAGTCTTTGCGCTAGAATTTTTTTTAGCACAAACCAAAGGAAATCATAATTATATTTCATCCCAACTAGAAAATGAAAATAATATACACCAAGAACAAAATAGTGAATACGAATTTGTAGCTAAGGGTAAAAAACCTATTCCATACATGAAAAAAATATGATAAGAGGAATAAATCCATGTTGCGTAAGAATATTAGATCATATAAAATCATGGTTGAAAGAAAGAAGAATGATAAATTAGAAAAGAAAAGTATTTCTGGGTAGAGAAGAAAAATTAATCCCTATTACACTCAATAAATATCTAATGAAATACCACCTTATTCCCATATATACTATTTTTGTTTTATATGTATGGAATTTAATATTATTCATGTAGAGACTTATATCATTCCATTTTTTCATCATGGAATGTTTCACCAGGTATCTTGTTTCCTCTTTACAAAATTTAATAGTGAGTCAAAGGATACTTGAATTTCAATCCCATGAAGACTAGGTATGATGAATATTATTGATATTTATCCCTTGAGAAGGATCTAATATGAGAAAGATTCCAGTATAAAATATTTTATATAAATGTATAAATCTAGATAGTTCATATAAAAAGTTGAGATTAAAGTATAAGAACCACTTTCCTATCTTTGTTGAAGTTATATAAAATCTTATTATTAATAGGGGATTGAGATTTCTGATAAGGAATACATTCTCTTAGGGGGGATATTTTATTTCAATTGAAAGTACATAATGTGTTTATTAAATAGAATCTCATGTGTTTATGTGTAAAATTTCTTCAACAACCCCTATGTAGATATATCTAAGTTGGTATCAAATAATTAATATTTTAAGGGATGATATTGATATATAGGTTAATCAATCTTATTTTATACACTAAGATATCTCTAATATACTAAGAGTTGATTATTTTATTGCTAATTTCTTAGATTAATGTGATTCCACCCTTCTCTCATGATAATCAGGTTTTAATTTCAAAAAGTGGGAGAAGAAGAAATTATAGTAAAGAATGGAGTACCAGATGTGTGTTTGTGATAATCTTGATAATTTTAATCATAAATCAATTTCAGGTCTTAGTTATATTCATGATTAGATTTTATGGATTCATATTCAATATAATAATATTAAGTAATTTTTCAATCAAAAAAGAAATACATTTACTCTAAAAAATTGTTTTTTCATGAATTATATGGTTTTATTTAATATTAAAATTTATTAATGTCATAATTTAAATTTTATAACATAGAATTAATTTTTTAATTCATCGTGTCAAATTTATCTTAGAGTTCATTTTGGGATTTTAAAGAAATTTTTTATTATTTTATAAATTGTGAAAAATAACATTTTATGTATATCAGAAATTTTATGAAATAATTATTATGTAAGAATGAATAAAAATTTATAAAACATTTTACATGGATATATATTAATTTAAAAAGTAAAATAATGAATTTAAAAGTATTAAATTGAATTTATCAACCTAGGTTTGAAATTTTGAAGCCTAAGTTATATTTTATTCGCATACAAAAATTATTTTTGATTATTTACTTTTAATAAGTCGGTTCAAGGATATCACTAGGTTTTTCCATGAATATAATTTCCAATAACATTCAATTTTTAATAATAAACCAAAAAATATTTAGGAATCATATCTCTTAAAATTTCATATCCAAAATGACAAAATAATAAATATTTTAACCTTAAAAGACCTATCTAATCGAGTATCAATACCCCTTATATTATCAGTTGTAAAACCACTTATTGTTCACTTTATTTCAACCAATACCTACCCAAATACCTCCTCAACAAACCTAGATCTATCTTATAGATTTTTATCTCTCCAAAATTCCAACTAATAAGGATTATGTTGTAAGTAAAATGAAATTTTCCAAAGAATCGGTTGAACTCTTAAACAAATACTTTCATATTTATTTACTTTTCTACATCCCAAAAAACTATCATAAACATGATGATATAATAAATTTTTTTATCATAAATAAACTAAAAATTTAATTATTTTCATGGTATAACCCTTTTTCATCTCCTTTTCCATTCTGTGGGAAATGAAAACATTGCTCGTACATACATGTGGACTACCACCTCTACAAAGTGTGGGTTTTGTTTTTCATCACCACATTATATGTATAATTAAAGTGATTGATCAAATGAATATATATATTATTTGTGGAATAGTTATAATTCGATAAATATAATATATTACATACCTTATTACCTTTCCTTCTATTGAAAATGATAATGGTGATTAGGCATATGTGTGGAAAACCACCTCAATGAAGTGATATGATTCTTTTTCCTTATCGACCATTCAGGTATGGGTATAAAATTGTATTAAAGGTATAAAAAAGATAATTATATAATGACTAATATTAGGTATATGATGGAATGGTGACCAATTTTACCATTGTTAACCTAATAATGTTGTATTGGGATTACGAACCAAACATCCTCAAAATGTATGACATGAACTTAACTGATTTACTAACAATATATGAATTTAAAATAATTGAAATAAAAGTTATTATAATAAGTAAATAAACCTATAAAATGTTCTCAATAATTTATAAAATTGATATAGTATTCTGATATAGTATTTACTATTTATACATGGTGTTTCAAACTCAAGGTAATGGATTTATCATCTCAATTGAATTTTTAAGACTTATGTCATTGTCACGACATGTATTCTTTTATGTTCTGGTGTATATACTTATATATGGAGTCTTTTTATAATTAATTTTCAAAAAAATCATGTAGTTTACAAATTATTGTCAATTCCTCACCCCTAATGTTCTTTTGATTTAAAATTTACCAAAGATATAAGATATTTTTCTTTCAAACCTTATTTTAAAATTATTAAGGCTTTTCTTATATATTTCTTCCATATAAATGTTATTTAAAATGATCATATTTGATACTAATAGACTGAAATATAAATCAAAAATAATTTTAAACAATTTTTTCTTTCATTACAATGGTTTTAAAATAAATATTTTTAACATCCTCCAAATGGGTAATTGTTGACATTTTTAAAAAACTGTGAAAAAGGATCTTTTTTAACCTACACAGTATGAGAATAATATTATAAAATCTTGACTGTTATTATTTAAGAATACTAATAAAAAATTATTCATATTTTTTCAAAGGAAATATTATTTCCTATTCTTCTAGGGAATTTATTTTCAATATTTTTCAATGAAAAAGTATTTATATCCTTATTTTTATAAGAACTTGATTTTGTTTCTACATATGTGTTTCAAAAAATCATTTTTGATATTTTACAATATAAATGAAATATTTTCTTTATGTATGTTATCATTATTTTATATTTTTAATGGTGATGGGTGGGCCTGATATAACTCTCAGATGCATTGGGTAATGATTTTAATCTCCTATGAATATATATTGGAATTAATATGTAGGTTATTCCACTTATAAATGTTCTTGTAAGAGTAATTGTAATAATGATATTAATATGATATAAAAACGAACCTACATTTATTTTAAATTAATTATAATTAATTTTCATGTAATTATTTTTAATTCATAAGGTAATATAATTATAATATGTTTAAATGAATTTTTATTCTTCTTTTAAGGGTGATATAAATTTTTTTCAAGAAAATTATTTCATGAGTTCTCATGTTTTCAAAAGTAACTCTCATGATTGAAACTTTCCCATTATGATTTCTTAAAAAAGTTATGAAAAATTAGACATTGAAGTTGACTTTCTTGGAAATTGTTTTTTTTTTAGAACAAAGCTTATCCTTTAAAAAAGGGAAAATTTTATTTTGGGTTTTATGATTTTTCAAAATTGACTAATGAGATTCTTTATTTTTTACCCATTGATGATTTTTTTCTCATACAAATTTTTTAAATGTTTTAACTGGTCTTATGTATGAGTATGAATAATAAAAAGGTCAATATTTCTATGATGATTTTTTATTTTAAAATAAATAAATGTGTTTTGAATGAAACAATATTTAAATTTAAGAACTAATTATTTTTGATAAACTAGATTTTGAGGGGAAGTGTCCACTTTGTTTGGTAAATGATTAATATGTAAGATTTTTTTCTATTTCTCTAAAAATATAAACCTAAATATATTGATAATGTAATAAAATTCAATTCTTGTTATTAAACATGAAATAATGGGTTTCTTGAAGTTATAATTTGTTATCATTGGTATCAATGTAAGATTTAGATAACTTTAGATGTTATGATATTATAAATAAATAAAATTTAAGGAATGTTATTTTTTGAATTATATTATAATGATAAAAATTTGAGGCTTTCCATGTAGAAACATCTAATCTGTGCCTATTTTAGAATGGTTTCTCACATAGTAAATTTGGTGAATGGAATTAAAAGGAATCTTGAGGATAATATATTTCCAAATCAATAACCTAGAATAGATGAAATTATAATAGATGATTTATTTTCCCTATTAACTCAGTGGAAACTGAAAATTAATGGTGTTACCATTCTATTGAGAAACCAAACGATCCATTGAGGTACATGTATATTGTATTGAATTTCATGAAACAACACCCTCTAATTTTATTGGAATCTTTAATATAGTGGTACATGAAGGATATATTAATTATCTAGAAAATATATTCAATGATTTTTTATTTTTTTCTAAAATTTAAAAGGTAATTCCTTCAATTTATTATTTTAGAGGCGAACCCCATTAGTAGTGGTATCTCATTACTAATGCTAAGGAGAAAGACGAGATTGAATCCATGGAGTGGTCATTCTTTAAATATTTTTTCCTTGATAATTATTTTACTATGATTTTTTGAATTAAGATGAAATAGAAATGTTTGGAATGGAATAAAAAGGTGGCAGAGTCTATTGTTGCCTATGAATACATGTTTACTATATTGGAAAGGCATGATCTAAATTTCTTTATGGACTATGATTGTAAAATTTATAGATTTTACTATGTATTAAAACCATGTTTGTGAATAGATTTTTCATATCATGAATTTAATATCTATAAGAAAGTTGTATAGAGTGTTTAGAAAGATAGTACGGTGTTTTATTACTTTTATTATAGTAAATACAATAATTTTAAAGACATGTGAATGAAACCATTGAAGAAATCTAAACGTAAGAGGTCTAAATTTAAAACTTTTTATTTGTGTGCTAAGAAGCATATTAGGTAGTTTATTATGAAATTTATAAAGTGTTATCAATGTGGTATGTTAATAAAATAGGATCATGATTAAATAAAGAATCTTTGTAGTGATCACACAAAATAAGATAAAATGTTAGAGATATGTTTTAAATTCTTAGAAATTGGCCTTTATATTCATCTGTATCTGAATAAAATCATGAATAATGGGAATCATCAGGACCATAAGTTTAAGAATTTGCTAATGAGGAAACCCAATCATAACATAAATAAATATTACATCATTTAAGATGAATATTTAAAACATCTCAAAACAATATATACCCAAGTAATGTATAATTTTAGTGTCTTTAGAGACTAGATACATAATAAAACAATTCAATAAAATATCTGCAATGTATTGGAAAATTTTATTCTCTTATAATACCCTTATTATAATTTTATTATTTAATACCTATCTTAATAAACTGTGGAAAATGGAAAAATAAGAATCGTTCAGCTTATATACACATTAAGGGTAAACCTTGGAAATATCAATCAATGATCATAAGTGAGAATAATCATATGTTAATAAAAACATGTTCATAAATTAAGAAATTCAAACCCAATCTCTAAATGATATTTAACCATGAATCATGGTATAAGTTTATTTCAATAAAAAATTAATAAGTCATAAGAGTGTGAAATCATCAATAATCAATCATGTTATACGAGAACATGTCATAGTCATAAGACATTGATTTTTGGAATATACATAAGCATGAAAATCATTTCTTTAGTCAAGTATCAATGAAAAGGATATCATAAAGTATATAGTTCACTTATTATTCTATAATTTCATTAGTAAAGGTTCACTCCCAAGACTATTACGGGTGATAGTGTCGTATGCTGAATTGGGTTCACTCCCCATAAAAGACTTATTATCTCTTGACATATCATTCTTCACCCAATGAATTAAAGGGATATATAATTCTGGACCCACTCACTACATTATGAAAACTGTAAATATGAGTGCCATGAAATCCTAAAAAATTAATCATATCATTATATAATAACCCATGTAAATAAAACATATTTCATAAACATTTCCTCATTTCATATTATCATTACCCATAAAAAAGAAACATGTTTCATAAAGGTTTCATCATAACTTAATTGGACAGTGGAAAATAAATAATTTTATATAGTAAACCATAATTTTTATAATTATAATCCATACATAGAAATAAAGTGGATAATATGATGAGATCATATCCCCATTTAATCATAACAATCCAAAAAGGATGTTGAAATAGATGAAAAATACCTTTAAAATAATATTCCAAACCTTCCTTGAAAACATGAAAAAATAGTTTTCATTTGATAAAATTTTACCTAAAAATTAACAAAATATTGAGAAATTTATTTTATATGTTGATAACCATGGAATCCAATAAAGGATACTTAAAATAAAATAACTGTCATAGTGGTAGGAAAATCCATTTGTATATTATACGTTAAATGAAAACATTATTTTAATACTTTTGAAAAAAGTCAAAATTGACTTGTTTAAAAAATATTTCTTTCAAAAGATACATTTAAAATATTTTTAATTAAAATAAAAATTATTTAAGGTGAAAATTTTAAAATATTTTAAATATTGGTAAAAATATATTAAAATAGTTTTTAAGAGAATGGACATGGAATAAAAATTTTCATTTAACAAAGAGGAAATTAGGTCAGATTATATTTAAAAAAATTATCAAACATTTAAAGTACCAAAAAGAGGAAAATGAAACTAATAAAATAAAATAAAAATAATAAATATATTAGACTAAAATACATGGGGTTTAATGTATAACATCAATATGATTTCTCTAAACATAAATTTAACATAGACAATCCTGAAAATATATGAGATTGTAACATTAAACAACACCTCCTTTGTAGTCTATGAATCAAAACCTTAGGAAAAATAGAACCTTAGTTTTATTTTAATGTATGCATAATTTTAATGATAATAATGATAAAATATATTCCTATAAAGTATATTCCATAAATAATAAAAACAAGTGGTGAATATGGAATATGTCTTATATAAATAAAAGTGAGATAAGAAACCCTTACATCAACTCTCTTCTTTATTTGTATAGGTTAAAAAAATATCAAATAATAATTATATATTTATTATACATATATTCCAAAATAATATACAGACATAACATAACATATATTATTTACTTATAACATCGGATTTCCCATTTGTAATAAAATTGTTATTAAAATCATTGTTTTGAGAGATAACTATTTCATTTTTCGTGCATGTTTCACTTCAGTAGTTCCAGACCTCATAAATTGATCATGGTTCCATAATATCCATAATTTTAATATTTTCATAAGTATCATATGAAATTATTGTATATTTTTTTTAAATATTCACATAAATTGGTGATGAAAATTTAATTACATCACTTCATATAGATGGTAAATTGCACGTACACATGAGTGATTTTTCCACATTCTAATGGAATGAATGAATGATAGGTAAATAGTAATTGAACTTTAAAAGATCCTTTTTACATCATAAATATCATATATATTTATAAAATATAACCCTATTAAAATCTATGTAAATCATAAATGAAAAATGAATCAAATCGCTTCATGGAAGTGGTAGTCCACATGTACGCATGAGCGATATTATCATTTTCAAATTGTGGGGAATATAAGAATTTTGATAAGATATTATAATTAAAAAATATTAAATATTAAATAAATATAATATATAAATATTAAATCCATCATAATAAACAACCGGGAAATTTAGTGATGGAAAATGATTCTTATTGCTACATGAAGGTTGTAGTCTGCACATACGCACGAGTGATACCATCATTTAAAATTTGAGACAATGAAGGTGAAAAATGGTTGTACTTTAACCATAATAGCTTCAAATAATTTTTTATTATCATAGATTAATAGTTTTAAGATATATAGAGTAGATTTATATAAATTATAAGAATAAATAAACATTGAATGTGTTTGGTAACATGATTACCACTTCAATAAAAGACCTCTTTAGGCTTACACCATAAGCCATATTAGATTGGAAATTGGGTAAGAAAAGAATTTATTAGAAAAACATGAGGAAGATAAGAATTTATTATATCAGTTATTGTCTGACTTATAGTGCTAAAACTTTTTGAATAAATGACAATGGGAGGTGTCCTTATATAAGTGAGGGAAGGAAATGTTTGAGATTACTTAAAATATTAAAATACAATATATGTCATAATCATTTATAGTGGAAAAAATGGACATAGTTTCCAATGAATGAAATTATAAGGTCTAAATAACTTCACCAATAAAAATTGAGAGATGTTAAAGTTTCATTTTAAACCTTAGCATTTGGATTATCCCCCTTGTAATCCCTTTTTATCCTAAATCGTGGTATCACATTTTTTTACATTTAAGGGTCATAAATTTACTTAGAAGGAAAAAAGTGGCTAAAAATGTTCCATAGATGAAATTTTAAACCATTTATAATCCAACTTTTCCTATTTCAATAGTTTTTTTATTTTAAATATTTTAATAATATATTGTTTATCCTAAATTATCATTAAAGTCATTTTTAGGACTATTCATTAAATTTAACTTGAATGACATCAATGAAAAAAACGAAATTAGAATATGAACCCATTTAAAATAATTTATAATTTATAAATACATTTAAACTTTTTTCACTCCATTATTAATCCAAAAAATATTTATTTTATTTTATTTTTTAACCATTTAACATGATTTTTTCGACAACTTTCACTAGTACATTATCATTGTGGTATAAGTATTTATGGTAAATATTTCATCACTAAAAATTAAAAAAAAACTAAAATAAAAAATATATATTATTTTTATTCTAAATAATTTTCTATATTCATCCATAACTTCTTTATTTTCTTATGACAATGTATAAGAGATATTAAAATCTAAAAGTGGCATTTTGTATTTATCCATTCATTAAAATAATATACATGTTATAGTCAGCAGAAAGTGTAAATATATTTCCATATGTTTTTATCAGGGGTGTATTTGGTCAAACCCCACTTATAAAATTTGATAGAGGAATGTGTTATGGGAATTTTTAAGACTTATATCATAGTATTAACCCTATTCTACATGTTTTACCCTTACTAAGGTGAAAAGAATTTTCCATGGTTACTATTCATAATTACTAAAAATAAAAAAACTATATAAAAAATATAACATCGTAATTCCAAATATCGAATCCATTTTTCAAAATTTTATTTCTATATGTGGAAGAAATTTATTTTATTATAAATGCATAAAATGAAATGATTTTTTTATAAAAATGTGATTTTATTCTTCATAATAACTTTAGACCAAAATAAAGTTTAATTTTGATTCTTATGTTATTAATTATATTATTTATTATGTTAATTTTATATCAAATTTAAAAAAAATATGGAGTTTTTAATCACTAGATTTAATGAAAGGAAGTGAAAATATTTCAAAAATTGGTAATTTTCAACTATTCAATTAAAAATTAATATTTTTCATAAAAACTCAAAAATTAGGCATAATAGATATTAAAATGATTAATTAAAAAATGGTATTCATTACATAAAATAAAATATATAAAAATTATTGAAATCAATAATAATATCTGAACACAAAATGAAATAAAAAATATTTTTGGAGAAAACATATTTCTAAAGTATAAAATGTCTTTACAGAAAATTGAGTACTTATTTATTATTAATTAATAATAACAATTTAATTATATAAAATATTTATATATATTTTTTCATAACATGGTTTTTTCTATTCATACCTCGAATTTAACATCAAAGTTATAATTGTCACATTTAATATACTTATATTATTATAGTATATTTCAGTCCACATAAAGCTTAGTGTTGTATGTTAAGAATGATATAAAAATTGTGTTATTTAAAACTAAATTTATGGGGTATTATAGGAAAATTAATTTGAAACTGCCTCAGAAATTATAGGTTCATTGGACGAAGTGGTTATCAGTGCATTATATGTTTACTCAGTGTATACCAAAGTATTATTTGATTTTGGGTCTATATAATCATTTCTTTATTGGATTTCATTATTAAAATGTAAATATTAACTCAATAAATAGAGAACTAAATCTCATAAAAACTCATGGTGAAATTATTAATGGAAATACAATTTTTGGTAATCCAGTAATAATTATCTATGGAATGGTTGTTTGGAAAAATATTCTTGTCTTACCTATAGTGGAATTTGTTGTTTTTATGGATACAGATTGGATTTCAGTTTTTCATGATGAGATATATTGCAGAGCTAAGGATGTTATATTAAATTTTTAGAGTGGGTTTCAATTTTTATATAATAATGACCTCATACCTATGATAACATATCAAGAAGTTGGGAAACTGAATAAATATATATGTTAAAGTTATCTTGATTGTATTTTTAAAAAAAATATGTTGTTATGATTAGTGATGTGGTAGTAGTAAATGAATATATAAATGTATTTATTCATGGTTTGTCTGGTGTAATTCCTAATTGGGTGATTGAATTCACTAATGAATTAGTTCCAGAAGCTATGCAAATTTAAAAATTCCCTATATTGAATAGATCATTAAGACATATTAGAATTGATAAATAAGTTACTAGATTTTATTTATAAGGTTTTTATTCATCCCAGTACTTCACATTGGGGTGATCTTGTTTTTTTTATTAAAAATAAGGATAGTTCAATTAATATTTTCCTTGATTATAGATCAATAAATAATATTTATATTAATAACAAGTATATGTTTCCTTATATATATGCATTATTTGATCATATATGTAGAGTAAAATATTTTTAAATATCGTTCACAAGTATAAATATCATCATATAATAAATTGAGAATATTTTTCCTCATATATATGCCCTGTTAAATTAACTAGTGTTATCCTTTCAATTGAGAAATATATAATTTGTTATTTATAGGGATTCTCCTTTTAAGGGACATAGTTGTGTCTTCATGGAAGATTATAGGGTAACTACATATACATCAAGATAATTGAAAATTCAAGAGTATAATTACCCTACGCTTAATCTTGAAAAGATTATGGTAGTTTTTCCTTTAAAAATCTAAATACATGTTTTATAGGGGTAAAATATTAAATAAATAGTAATCATAAAATTTTACATTTTTTATTCCCTAAAAATTGTTAAACATGAGGTAGAAATGATGGTTATATATGATAGATAATTATGAATAAAAAATTCAGTAACATTTAGGGAACGAAAACAAGGTATTTTGTGCATTGAGATGAAAATAGAATGCATCATTAGATATGATATGTTTGGAAAATAACCATTAAGATAATTATTTATTTAATGTTGTCTTAGAAAACGTTCATTAAATATTTCCATATCTTTTGGTTCAAGTGTTGGTGTAGTTATCCTTTTTAGATAGAATTAATCCTGATCAGAAGGAAGATTGAGTACTGCATGGAATATTAGAATTAGTTAAGAAGGGTGTGTCTTTTAAATTTAACATTGTATAATAAGGTGTTGTGAGATTTGGAAAGAGGTCATGCGCACTAAGTGATTCCTAGTAGAATAAATAATTATTGAGTGAATCTCATAGCTATCCATTTATATTCATCCTTGTAGCACTAAGATTTATAGAGACCATTAGAAATTTTATTAATCTGAAGTAATGAAGAAGAATATCATTTATTTTACTATAAAAAGTTTTACCTGTCAAATGGTTAAAGATGAGTGAAAACTACTGAAGGTGTAACAAACAAACCTGATTTAACTAGACAGGACCCTTGAGCTAGCTCGTCAAAGTGGTGTAGTGAAATAGGATAAAAGAAACAAGTCTCTTATATAAAAAAAAGACATACTACCAGAGTAAAAAGTATAAGAAAGATATACAACCATGGTCAAACAAATCCAATCCAAACCAACTAAACTAGAAATAATGACATATTAAGAGAAAAAATTGTCCATTTAAAAAAGTTTCACCTCCAAAAAATCCCACTATGATGGTTATGGAAAAAATAGAAGTTGATATGAAATATAATTCTCTTCCCTTTACCATAATCCTATAAAACAATGTCTACAACCACCCGAAAGAAAAAGTTGGGTGTTACCAAAAAGCCCCATATGATTCTAGCATATAATATATACAATGTATATTATTAATAATGTTGTTGTTATATATTTAAAAAAATGTTCAAATTTTAAAAGAATTTTAAAAACTGAAAACCATTTGTAAACCATACCTTCGTTTTTCATAAAATAAATTTATATTCTTAAAGAAATTAATATCAAAATTTATAATGAAGGAAAGCGTAATCAATATAATACATGGACACACATCAATTTAAAAATGAATGTAAATAATGATGACTAATCCATCATGTAAAAACATGTTGTCAAATAACCATAACTAATACATTATGTGATAGCATGTGATCAAATAACCATGACCAATACATCTTGTGATAGAATGTATAAAAATAACCACGACTAATCTATTAGGAGATAATCCAATAATAAATGAAAAATCACAATATTTGGGATCCAAACTATGGTTATATATAATATAAATATAAATAAACCCCCAATTTTGACCTATTGTGGAGCCAATTGGTTTAAACTCGAGTGGCATTACACTTACTAAATGGAAAGAAAAACTCAAGTGGAATTACACACACTATGAGTGAGATGTTTATTCTCAATGCACCAAAGGTTACCCAATGTGATATGTTTTAAAAAAATATATAAAAATCCATTATCACAACTTATAAAAGATTTTCAAATTAATGAATAACTAATTGGGTGCATGAAAACTAATTTTTAAACCAAAAATACAATTCAAGAATTTTAACAAACACTTGGTTTGAACAAATTGTTTTTAAGGAAAAAATACACTAAAAAACTAATTTCATTACAAAAAATCCATTTTAATCATAAATCAGTTATTTTAAATGAATAAACCAAGTTAAATTACAAGTATAGTAAGAAATTCATAGAATTATCCCTTTGTATAAAGACACTTACATCAAGAACTGTGGTATAACTAATTACATTCCAAAATGGGGGAAGGGTAAGAGATGATCCTATCCTCGTGATCATAGATCAATAAGAAACACATAAATACTCTATCAAAACTCTTACATCTGGAATAAAATACCCCTTCAGGTTCCAAAAGATGAGATAAGAAGAGATCCAATGAGGATCTAAGAAGAAATGGTAGAACCAGATCTCGAATGCAACATACCTTGTGTCACTCCATCAAGAATGAAGGAAATCTGTTGATAATCCAAAGTAAGATACATATTGATCACTAGGTAAATATTTAGTTGAGAAAATATGATATTAATGGGACATTATAGGTTAACCTAGTGTCTTGTATATTTTTAATTAAAAAGTAAAAGCACTAAATGTCTATGCACACAGTTTGCTGGAGAGGCCACACGGTTAAGAGTTATCAGTGCCTTAACTATTCTACCTATACAATGATTATATATAGAGTTCATAGTTTTTCCACATTATTACATTAACCATTAACCATCCATGAAAAACCCCACTTCTTAGGGGTGCACGGATTAGAGGGGAGGCCATAAGGTTTGGAAAAACCGTTCACCTGCTTCCAGTAGACCAAGATTGGTTGCATGACATCCAAGGAAAAACTATATGGTTTTCTTTAATTTTGTGCCAACTGTGAACATCCCCATGGGATCCCAACTTCTTTCAAAAACTCCCATAATTACCCCAAATCAAGACCTAACCAATTAAAGGTCAAATCAAGGGTCATTAAGTACCTATTATTATGTAACAAAACATTACAATCTCTCAAACATAAAGGCATTCTATCCCTAGAAAGTGATCAAGATTCTAGAATTGAAAAAAGATCAGTCCACATATGCCTAGATAATGATTCCCACTACTATATCTCATGGTTATCCCATTCTCACTTCCGTAGTTACCAAAACTAAGGAATCATTTTACTACATTGTACCTTGTCCTAGAAATCCATAATTTGACATGGTAGCTCAACAATGGTGGAATCATGCTCAAGATAAAAATCATCCCATTTAATCACATGGAAATGATCTAGTTGATACCTTCTAATCTAGGAAACATAAAACAAGTCATTAATTTAATTCAAACAAGATTGTAAGTCCAACCAATATTCCACCATTTCAAGTTTCTCCATAATCTCAAATGGTCCAAAAACCCTCGGTGCTATCATAACTTGATTACACAATCAACAATGTCCCAATTGAAGTGAAATTATAAGAGAAAATTGATCACCAACCCCAAAATGGATTTGATGATGGTGGTGGTCTACATAATATTTTTGATTGGTCTGTGTTGTGACGAAACTCTTTGAGATCAAATACATATTTTTCATCATCTCTAGGATGAGACTCGGCCCAAACAAGGAAATGTATCCAAACTCTACCCAGAACAAGGGTGATATTTGTGGCCACCCATACGATTATTCAATGGTAACTATCCTTATAAAATATTTATTACTATGGTTATTGAAAAAATAAACTAGAGGCAAATGATTTTACCAAGATCCACCAAAATCAAACAAGAATGCCTAAAGCATATCCTCAAGAACATGGATATCTCTATCTATCTATTCATTCATTTATATATGTTAATCCCTGATTAATATTAATTGGGAAACCATAACCTCCAATAAACCTTTATAGAACTTGTATTTGAACCTTGGATCCCTATTTTAAAAAATCGAAAAGGGAACCCCATGAAGTTTCAAAATCTATGAGATATAGAAGTATTTGATATTTTTCCACTTTTATCATCTCTATGATTGGTAAGATATGATATTATTTCATAAGTTAATAAATGAACATCGAAATAACATCCTTATTACTAGGTGTCCATGAAAAACCAATGCTGAAGTCTATGGAAATATCATCCCACTTCCACAATGGAATTTGAAAAGGTATCAAAAAACTAGTAGATCTCTGGTGTTATGAATTTGTTTTTTGATAAATGAGACACCATGATGAAAAATCTACAATCGAAAACCTCATCCCTGACCACTAATATCGATATCTCATGTTGTGAAACATATTTTTAATCATATGGTGTGCATACTGACATGATAAGTTTCTACTATAAATTGACTCTTTCCTTAATTAAAATGGAACAACCAACCTTCTATAGAAGCCCAAATCTCTACTGCGAGACCAAGAACACTCACCCAAGATCTACCCTCCATAAAAACTTTTATCTAAGTGTTGGAACTATTTTTCTATCACCTTACAAATATGAACTTTCTCATCGAAAGATGATTTATCTTTCATCGATACCGTGAACACCTATCAACTAACCTCGTACACTCCCAAGCTCATCTCATCAAACAAACTCATCAAAAACAACTCTTCAAATGATTCCGTCAAGGATTATGTCCGTAATTTTATGCTAAACACATCCAAAGCTACAATCCATTTCCCAGAATTGAATGAAATATGAAAATGAAAAGTATGAAAATAATCTCCCTAGCCCCTTTTTCCCATGTTCAGATTCCTATGATAAAAAATATATCTGAGAATATTATGATTATAATATACTATAAAACTATCCCCAAAGAGATATTGATTTTATTTTTTGAGTGCATGGATAATTTCTGAAATCTCAAGGTCATGGGTGGGGAAGTTCTTCAGATGATGGAATGACTAGAGTGTGCTATAGGACACCACCTATTTCCCTTGCATAAATATACATCCAAACCTTTTCTATAATCATTGTAAAAAAATAACATAACCTGAACTTAGTTTTGGAAGAAATAAAACACATTTTTAAGTCATCCACACCTTTAGATACTCAAAATAACTTTGTTATTTTTCATTCCATTAAAACTTTACACCCTTATAAGACGATTTTTTTTTATAGAAGATATGATCTTGGAGAGATCCTGAACATACTACCAATAGTATCTTTCCTAGAATAATAAGCTATACATCTAAAATACATTCCAGGCTTCTCCTAGGAAATAATATCATGTACTTTGTCAGAATCCCCTGAGACACCCCTATCAGATATGACATGCCCCATAAATTTCACTTCTCGGATCCAAAACTCATATTTGGAAAGCTAACAATATAGATGATGTTCCATCAATGTTCGAAGAATGGTATCTAAATAGTAATCATGCTCTTTTTATAACTTAGAGTACACCAAAATATCATCAAAGAACTAAATAATAGAACAGTCCAAGTACCAATGAAATATTCAGTTCATTAGATCCATAAATACCATAGGATCGTTATTGAGACCAAATGGAATAACCAAAAACTCAAAATGACCATAATGTCTCTTAAATATTATATTTGGTATATCCTATTATCAGATTCTCAACTATTAGTACCCTATCAAAAGTTCGATCTTTGAAAACCAACATTATCCTCTAAGATTTTCTAAAAATATCATAAATCCTTGGAAAATGTATTTGCACTTAACGACCACATGATTTAACATTCAATAATCCATTCAAATGATGATACTATCATCTACCTACTTATCAAGGTGGATAGAAAACTACCAGTGTGACATGATAGGACAAATAAATATCTTATCTCTTAGTCCTCAAGATAGACACTAATTTCCACTAACTCAGTAAGTACCATTCAATAACATGGTGTATAAATGGGAATCATACAGGGGAGAAATTCAACACTAAATGTGACCTCTCTATGTGGTGGTAAACCATAAAATTCATCCCTAAAGACCATAGTGTCTTTACACACCACTGCAGAAAGAAGACAACCCAAAAAAAGGTCAAAAATCTCATGAAACATCTCTAATAACTAGCATAATATTACCCCAGCATAAGGTAAAACATGCCCCACACTTCTCGATCTAGGGTCCCACTCACATAGAAAAACTTGAGTGAACCAATAGGAAGATAAAAACAAAACACTATAAATATAATAGTTTATATGGGCCTTAACATGTATCATTCAATCCATTCTATGTATTAGGTTTAATATGTTTATATCAAGAACTAAAAAGTTCCACACGACCTCAAAGTTATCTATCCCCACCCGACATATAGGACACTTGAAACCTTATCCAGTCCTCTTTCCCAAAGTTTTGAAAAGATCCAAAAATAATAAAATAAGTTCTGAATGTAATCCGAAAATTGAAAAAAAACATTAATGATATAAAATAAAGAGTATCATCTGTAAAAAAAACATCAGACCATAGACTATGAAATAAACAATGAAGCTCTAATTGTAGTTATCCCTACATCATATTCCTCTATCTAACACTCTTCCACTTAAATTCATTTAGTATAATCCACATGAACAACTTCCATGGAATAGGGATTAGACCCACCACCCTTGGAAGCATTCGTATGAACCTGCAAAACCTTGGTGAGAGTGGATACAACCTTATTTCCCTAGGATATCCTTTCAAAAAAATGCTTCTAATGGAATAAATGTTCACAGTGATGACAAGTACTATGAGTCTGTATATATTTAGGCTTGGTTTGGACATTCCTTCCACATTAGTAGTAAAAAATCATTTTTTCCTAAAGAAACCCTAAAACCAGTCTTGACAAAAGCTGGCCACCCTTGATATTCCTTTTTTGTCCCTAAGACACACCATAGCTAACAACTGCACCAACTGAAGCTCCACAAAAATAGTCTTTCTAATTATGTCAGCTTTTTCCAAAGATTATTTTTTTAATATCTCCATGAAGGTCGGAAGGAACATGAGAATCAACATCAACTGAATATCATGCCTATATCCCAACTCAAACTTTTGATCATTTAGGTTCTTGTTTGAAGATTGTTCTTCTCCCAAATACACAAATTAAAAAAATAGGTGGAATACTCTATAAAAATATACTCTCCTTGATCCATGGTCAGAAACTCCCAGCTCTTTATTGCTCATAAGATCTTTGGGTAAAACTTATGATTTAAGTTTATGTAGAATGAATTTCATGTATGATCCCTATGAACCATAGTTTATATATTAGTGTCCCATATTCTCCATCTTGATCCCTCAAACATGTTTGTGGGAAATCCTACCTTAGGTGCCTTAGGAGTCTTTATGAAGTTTATTATCATATTAATATACTCAAGTCACTCCCCAAATTCTCGGGGTCCTTTTTCACCATTTAAAAGGGGTTGATGCTTCTTAGTGAATTCTCAGCCATGATACAATGTACATCCTTGGTTCCCAACACCCACCAAAACCAGAGTCTAAAGAATGTGGATTATAAATTATAAAAATGAATGGTCCACCAAGGAATTTTCCTATGGAACTTATCTCATATAATCCTTACCTAGATTTGGAAGATCTCTACTTAGAGAAATTTTTTGTCAAGAACAAGACAATTACCAATTAGTTCTAGATCATATTTTCAAATCTCAATATCATCATCAAGAATTCATATCAATTCCTTAAAAATTAAATAACTTAAAGAAATCATGAATTAGATGATCAAAATAAAATACTTTTAGAAGAAACATGTCAATTTAAATAATCTCGTCATCATGTTCATTCAAATTACCATAAACACCTAGTCTCAAACATGGTAAAAACTTTTAGACCACCCATGATAACACAAGTTCTGACCTGAAAGTGAGATTTCCAGGTACCCTCTTTCACTTACTAACTGAATCTTGATTCTTCTAACTCCTTTCTACCCATGACCCAAAATCAATCCTAGGAAGTGTTGAAAAACTAATGAGTAATAATACCATTGATACCATTATGTAACATACCATCCTAGTTCCACTAGATAATCCAATAGGTCTCCATGTGACAAACCATCACCTCCAAACCATCCTGTTGTGAAGGCTACAATGAAAGAAGAAGTAATAATTCTATATAAATCCATTCCCTTTACTGGAATCCTATAAATTTCTATAACTGGGAAAAGGGAAAATTAGTTTGTTAACAAAAACCCTAGGAGGATTCCACCACATAATCTATAAAATGTCGAATATTAAGAATTGAGCAGTTATATCTTTTAAAAAAAATAGAGTTTGTCAAATCATTTTTATATCTCAAACACATTTTTAAATCATACATTGGTTTTTCATCAAATCCTTTCATATTCTTAAAGTAAGGAATATGGAAAATGATAATTAAATAAATGTTAATCAATAAAATCCATGGATACCCCAAAAAATAAATAAGTTATAAAATTACCATGAGAAATACATCATGTGAAAAAATATGTAAAAAAAACATGACCAATCCATATTGTGATAGCATGTGAGAAAATAACCATGACCAATCCATCATGTGATTAACCAATCATAAATAAAAAATCACATAGTTTGTGTTATAACATATGGGAATACATACTAGAGAAAAAAATAAATCCAAAATCTAAGCCTATAGTGGATCCAATTGGTATGACTAGTAGTGGCATTACACTCGATGAAGTGAAAGAAAACATTAAGTCGCATTACACACACTATAATAGACATGTTTATTCTAGATGCACCCAAGTTTACCCAATGTTCTATGTTTACCCTAAAACATTTAAAAAGTCTTAATCAAAATCTATAAAACATTTTAAAATCAAATCTAATCTTAATTGGTTCTTGAAAATCCATTTTTAAACAAAATCCACCATTCAATAATTTTATTAAACACTTGGTGTGCATAAGATGTTTTTAAAGAAAACCCCCCTAAAAACATGATTTATTTCCAAAAAAATCAATTATAATCAAAAATAAATTTAATTAAATGAATAAACCAGAGGAATTATAATGAAAAATAAATTTTTTAAATAATTATCCATTTGTATAAAGGCACCTACATCACGAATGGAGGTAGAACTAATCCTCTTAAAAAATGGAGACCGAGGAAGAGTATATCGTGTACTAACAATCCTAAATCCATTAAAAACACATAAATACTCTTTAAACCCCTTTATATTTGACATACACATCCCATTCAGGTTCCAAAAGATGATAGGATAAGATATCCAATGAGGATATAAAAAGAGAAGAAAAAACCGAATAAAAAATACAACATAACTTGAGCTGATAAATTAAGAATGAAGGAAATAAACCTAGAATCCACAGTGAGATTCCTCTTGAACATTAGGGAAATATTAGGTCAATCCAATATGATATTATGGATTCATTAGTGGTTTAATTGATGTATCAATGTTTTTTTAATAAAAACTGATAATAATTATAAGTCTGCCCATATAGTTTTCTTAAGAGGCCACAATGTTATAAGTAACTACATTCCTTAACTACATAACCTATATAGATCTTTTGTTTGTGGTGTACAGTTTTGCCAAAATTTTACTTTTACCATACCCCAACCATGCATAACCCATCTACTTAGGGGTGCATGGCTTTTAGGGGGTTTTTCATGGTTTGGAAAAATAGTGTGACCCATTACTGTATACCATGCTTGGCCGCATAGTTTCCTAGGAAAACCATACAATTTTACCAAATAGTGTTCCTACAATTCAAAACCCAAGGTCTCTGAATAATTTTTTTAAAATCTATTCAAATGACCCCTAAAAAATAACCAACTATGTAAAAACCAAAATAAGTGTCAATAAGTACCTATAAAAAGTGACAAAAAGTTACAGAAGGGGAAGATTAAACCTTTTCTAGTACATGAATTGAAATTGGAAAATATATCCACGGATTTGGTCATTGGAATCCCAAATACATATTGAGGTAATAATAAGATTTTATTTATTGTTGATAATTTAACTCAATCTATGAATTTTATTTGTATTTGAGAAAATATGTCGTTAGGTCACCTTTCTAGACTCTACCTTAAAGAGATAATAATATTACATAGAGTTAGTAACTTTATTATATTAAAATGTGATCCAAATTTTACAACAAATTTCTAGAAAGGACTTTTGATGTTGATGGGTACTGGGTTAAGTTTCAATGAAACTTTTCATCCTCATTGTGATGGATAGTCAGAGATTACAATTTGATCATTTGAGGATATGAATCGGGATTTTTCACTATATTAACTAGGAATTTAGGATTATAATCCTTCTTTAGTGGAATTTTGTTATAAAAATTGTTTTCATTCCAATAATGAAAAGTGATTTTTAGGCATTATATGGAAATCGTTGTCAGAATCAAGCATGTTGCGATGAATTTATTAGAAGAAAGTTGTTGGGACTAAAAATGGTATAATAAATGAGTGATAAGGTAAATATGATTTATCATAACATGAGGGTAGCTCATAGAATATATAATAGTTATGTAGATAACATGAGTAATGATCTTTCATTTGAGTTATTCGATCATGATTTATTAAAATATCTCATTGGAAAGGTATTATCTGATTTGGTAAATACGTAAAGTTAATCCCATAGTTTATTGGTTCATATGAAATTCTTGAAAACATGGGATCAATTTCTTATCAATTATATTTTCCTATATGTGTAGCAAAGTTACATGATGTATATCATGTTTTTTTGTAGTGGAAATATATAACTAACACATATCATGTTTTGATCCTTGAGGTGGTGTAGTTAAAATAGAATATTTATTATGGGGAAACCCCATTATAGAGTGTAGATCATAAATATTTGGTGTTATCAAATAATTTAATTCACATGGTTATGGTTTTATAGAAAAATCATATGATGTAAGAAGCAACCTAGGAACCTGAAAGGGCTCTGAGTAAAAAATATCCCTACATAATTTAGTGGTGAATAAACTTGTGAGGATGTAATTTATTTAAGAGAGGAAGAATGTAAAATCCTAGGTAGTTTTAATAATAATACAATTTTATGTCTTAGTATGATTATATTTTATGGATTCATATTCACTATAATTATTTAATGTAATTTTTCATTCAAAAAATTCATTTATTATAACTAAAGTTTTTTCAACGAATTATATAGTTTTATTTAAAAGTTAAATTTCTTAATTTTAGAATTTATATTTGATAAAATGGAATTCATTTTTTAATACATCATGTAAAATTTATCTTAAGGTTAATTTTTTGGAATTTTATGAAAAATATTATTTTATAAAAATAGTGAAATTTTTTTTATGTACAAAAAATAGTTTTCGACATAATTATATTTATGTAATGAATTAAAATTTTATAATACGAATTTATCAAAAAATACTGATTTAAGGGGTGAAATATTAAATTTAAATGTATGACTTTGAATATATGAAACAATGTTTGAAAATTTAAAGCCTACGTTATATATTATTTGAATAGAAAATTATTTTTGATTTATTTCTTTTGATAATCTATTTCAATGATGAAATTATCTTTTTCATGTTCTAATTTCTAATAAACCTTATTTTTTAATGATAAAGAAAAAAACATAATATAAATCATCCCTCCTCAAAAGTATTAGGTAACGGTTCTGGGAATAGTGGAAGCATGTGGATGGGTGTACCCAACTTTAACATTACCATTAACAATGATAAATCCGAGATATTTCATAATGATAAAACATCGAATCATCATAATAGAACAAATAACGGAAAGAAATGTGTGATGTCTCAGAACTATGGAGAGGATCAACATTTGTTTGTTATAAGTAATTTAATTAAAATACAAGAATTACCTTGATGGAATTATCTATTTGTTGATGCTTATGATCACGATCTGAGGTGATTCATCATTGTGTCATAGAATCCATGTGTAGGATTCTTCTAGAGGTGATTCACACATGCTCCATGTATCTCTAGATTTCACCGAAGGGATCTCTGGGTACTATCGTAGAATATCCTTTGCTAGAGATGTCCGCCTTCGATCACCATGAGAGAAACATCCAAAGTGCTCTTCTTGATCTGGTGGAGGAGGGTCTCTCTTGTAAAATGAGAGTGTTCTTAGTGAAAAGGAATTTTCTCTTAGCTTGAAAGCATTTTCGAAATCTATTCTTCACAACCACAAATAATGGCTAGGATAATGAGAATAATGTAATTGGGATTTTATTAAATTGATTAATAAAATGAATTAATTACCCGAAAGCATTTATTCATTTCATTTAATTCATAGTAAGACCTCATGTCTAATAATAATAGTTGACTATTATTATCACTTGACATGCGCCTGACGAATTACACATAATCTTTTTTAAATTAAATAAATAATAATATTTCCCAAAAATCCCGAGAAAAACTACACGGTGTGTATATTAATATACGCGGTGTGTATTTTTGTTTTTCTATTTTCTTTATTTCTTCCTCCATATTTATTAGACCTTGAATAATAATTATTTATTTATTAAATAAATATAACTATATTACTCACTAATAAATACAGTATTTCACCCACACTATATTCTGTCGAATAAAAAGTGTTGAAATAAATGTGATCAGGAATATTTGAATAATTATTAAACCATAATTGGGAATAATATTTATTCAACTTGTAAAATGAATATTTAACTGAGATACTTAGACACACATAGTGTATGACCCTCTAGGCCTCTTTCTCAGTGGAATTTGGTGGAGCCTGCCAAATGTCTAGGGTTAGAATCTAGCAACAAGCCAAGGCACCCATAGATAGAGAAGTTAATGCCACAATGATGTGTCACCTCATATGAATGCTTACAAGGAAATGTAATACATTTGTCACGATATCTCCAATCAAGCGGGTTGCATGATATTTTCATCCACCAATGTGCTCTATTATTCTTTCTTTGACATCTCAAAATTGAACTTTCTCTTTCCTTACCATGGACATGGATTTATTTAGGATTTATCAATTCCATCAAAGGGAATGAGATATAAAATTCCTTTATGAAATATAAGGGAAAATACTTTCTCGCATTATCTATTAATATAGTATTACTCGTGACGCACACAACATATCCTACCTTGATGCGAATAGTCTGTCATCAATGTTTTCCTTAATACATTTAAGAGAGATAATTTTAATACCCATCAATAATAATATTAATGTATAAGGACCAATACACACATCTACAAATAGAAACATCCAATGACACTATGAAATGTGGATTTCCTACTCGCAAGTCTCCTTCTCATAATGTCCTTCAGGATATTACTAAAGGCACACCCCATGAGAAGGTGCCTCAATGTTTTATGATTACTCACCCCTAATGGCATGTATTATTTGTGTCCCTCAAATAACATCATCTGGCCATAGGACCTATTTTAAAGAACAATGATATTTCACTTTTGGGTTTTAATCATAACAGGGATCCGCTATGACCCTTTCGTGCAACAGCTATCCTTAGGACATTATCACATGCATTATCATGCAGAAGAACAATCAAGACGTGATAAGGTATTTATTATTGAATAAAGTACAAAGTAGTTGGTTCTAGGACACCAACTCCAAAATACTCCCACTTGGAAAATATCCAACTACTAGCAATCTTAACCCGCTAGCTCTCACATGATATTCATGCTTCTGCTGAGATAAGCCTTTATTCATGGGGTTCACCAAATTCTCTTATGTGGACACTCAGCTCAAGAAAATGTCATCCCTTTGATAGAAATCCCTCAAGAGGTGATATTTCTGGAGAATGTTCTTTTTCTGTTGATGTAACCTTGGTTCTTTTGCAAGAGTCAACACTGTAGTATTATCATAATATAATGTGATCGGATCTTTTCTGATAGGCACCACATCAAGCTCCTGGAAAAAGTTCTGAATCCAGACGACTTTATGGGCTGCATTAGAAGCTAATATATATTTGTAATCCACAATAGAATTGGTGACAACTAGCTTTTTTGAACAATTACAGCTCATAGCTCCTCCATTGAGAACGAAAACATATCCTGATTGCGATTTCAGATCATTCTGATATTTCTGAAAATGAGCATCAGTATACCCGCTAATGACAAGATCCTCGTATCCTCCATTCACTAGGAACATATCATTAGTTTTTCTTAGATACACTAGTGCATAAAAAATTATTTACATCGGTTATTTTTTATTTTTTACGTCGGTTTTTAGACGACGTTAATACGGATGACAATATAAATAACATTTTTTACGTCGTTTATTTAAAAACCGACATAAAAAACATAACATCTCGATGTTTATCATGTCGGTTAATTAATAACCGACGTGCAGAAACCGGTGGGGGGGGGGGTTATCACAGTGGTTATTATATAACCACTGTGATAAACCAGGGGGGTTTATCACGTCTATTATTCTATAACTGACGTGATAAACCAGTGTAGGGGATGTTTATCACGTTGGTTATTTAATAAGCAATGTGATAAACCCTTGGGAAATGTTTATCACATCAGTTATATAATAACCGACGTGATAAACCAGTCCGGGGGGGGTTTATCATGTTAGTTATTAAATAAACGACGTGATAAACCATTTCCATTCCTTTTATCATGTCAGTTACAAAATAACCGATGTGACAAACCATTCCACAGGTGTTTATCACGTCGGTTATTCAAAAAACCGATGTGATAAACCCTTCCTGATTTCATTATCACATCGGTTATAAAATAACTGACGTGGAGGCCAATTTTTTTAAAAAAATCAAATGCAGTCCTCTGCTCTCCCCCAGAAACAACTAGGAACCAAATCAATAATTTGTACCACAAAAACAGAAGTAGATCAAAACAAGAACTAAAGAAAAATTAAGCATTTACATTGATAATATATAAAACTTACCCCACTGGACAATCCTCCCACCACCCCTTAAACAGTACCCCCTCACCCCACATGATAGCCCCAACCACACCCCTGGATTGCCCCCGAACCCCTGGACAGCTACAAACACCCCGGGACAACCCCCACCCTCTTGAACAGCATCCCCTCACCCACTAACCCCACTTGACAGCACCCACCACACCCCTGGACTACCCCCTGACCCCCTGGACAGCCCCAAACACCCCGGGACAACCCCCACCCTCATGTATACCCCCCCCCCACACCCTGGACAGCCCTCCACACCCCACTGGACAGCCCCCACCACACCCCTGGACTGCCCCCTGACCCCCTGGACATCCCAAAACACCCCTTAACAACCCCCCCCCCCCCCACCATCATGTATACCCCCCCCCCCCTATACAGCACTTCCACACCCCTGAACATCCCTCCCACACCCCAGAAATAGTCCTAAAAGTTACCGAAAACAAACTAGAACCCCCTCACCCCACTAGACTGCCCCCAGCACACCCCTGGACACTCCCCCCACACCCATGGACATCACCACCACCCCATGGACAACCCCCAGCCTCCTGTAGACCCCTCCACCCCCTAGGAAACACTCCCACATCCTTGGACAGCCCTCCCACACCCATGAAACAGACCAAAAAAGTTACCAAAAACAGTCCAGAACCCCCTCAACCCACTATACATCCCCCACCACACCCCTGGACAGGCCCCCCATCCCCATGGACACCCTGGACCCCCCACTAGATAGCCTCCCCCCTGGAAACCCCTCTCACCTACAAGACAACCCCACACCCCTGGATAGCCTCCCACTCCCCCGGACAACCCTTCCACCCTCCTAGAAACTCTCCCATCCCCTGGACTGCCCCCCCCCCCCCACTCTCATGAACACCTAGGACCGCCCACCCCACCGGACCGCCCTCTTAGACCCCTGGACACCCCCGCCCCACTGAACACCCCCCACACCCATGGAAGCCCTCCCCCCAGACCAGAATCCAAACCAGAAAAACCATCATAAGTAGACCTAAACAAGAAGTAGAGAAAAATTAAACATTCACATATATAACATCCAAAACATACAATGTATACTTAAAAAAAACTAAATCCAACCTAAAAAACTACCAAATACACAATTACAATGACAATATTCAAAATTACATTTTACATTACAAATAACTAAAATTCAATCGAACCTGTAAAATAATTTGACCACTCCACTTGTAAGTGTTTGATGTCTTCAGTGGTATAGGGTTGAGGGTCATAAAAAGGATAGAAATTAAAAGGATATTAGTTAACATGTATAATGAATAAATCAAATTGAAATATTAAAGAAAAGTTTAAGAGGAAATCTTACCAAGTCAAAATTCACAACAGTCCTAGTTATTATTATTTCATACATAAATCTTAACATATAATATCCGCATTTGATGGAGCCTTTTTGTTCATGACAATTTAGTTTTAATGAGTGTAAATTAAATATATTATTTTTATGTTATAAATCAAAAAGTAAAAATTATCAATGGATATTTACCTTTGCATTTACATATTTGATCTTTGCACTCCATTTCTTTGTGTTTTTTCAAAAGTAGACCCATGACCTTTTAGAAAATAATACAAATGGGGTAAATTTAAAATTCATTATAATATATAAAACTATTGAGAAATTGAAACATACTTTTCCAATATATTATTAAAACTTTCCCGCACATCATCATGGACAAAGAATATACAATAAAGTGTTTTCTACCTTGGGAAAAAACCCCCTAACATCCAATGATCACTGATAAAAGGAAATTTAAGGTTAGTGGTTTTTATGTTAAAAGATAATGAACTCTTTGAGAGAGATGTGTTTTATACCTCTCAAAAAAAGGAATCATCCAACATTGTGTGAATATATTCTTTTCAAGTCATTCAGCAATATAAAGAGTTCTTTGTTCCTCATCCAATGCACATGCTTCAGGGAAAATCAATTGTGGGTCCATGAATCCATATACATCTATTAGCTCATTCCTCTCATAAATTTTATAAAGATACCTATTACAAAACAGGCATAAGTATACATTTTTAATAAATATAATCCAAGGAAATGGTTTTAAGACTTACATGGAAAAAAAATTCACCACGTTGATGCCCAACTTATCTCCAGTACCAAGCTTCATGATATTTGTTTTCATAATCCCCGCACTTATTGCATGTCCCCAAACATGAGCTTCCATTGGAAACTCATAATGACCCACCAAAAAAATTGAATATCTTGACAATATGTCAATACTACTAGAATATATATCTGATGTCATAGCCATTTATATTTCATGTTGTCTATAGAGTATTTCTTTACCATTCAAGTATTCCTGTAAAAAAAATAGAAAAATATATTAGTTTTCAAATGATAAAACAACATTAATAAAAAAATAAAATAAAATATATAACATTCATACCTCTATGGTAATGAGTTGAAGAAGTCTGGATGGCCAAATAAAAAAATGGCCGATACTATGTCCAACTGTCATCACCTCAACTGTAGGTAATGGTAATCGAGCTGATCTATCTATAATATCTTGTACAGTGACCCTCTGATTCTCTACCTCTAATTTTTTATGATGAACTGTATCTCCTATACATTATACCAACCCATATGCAACTATTTTATGTTGAGGATCATCAACATACAACTCGCAATAAGTAGGAAGCTGCGGTGGAGGAGTAAGAAAAAAAAAAGGGGTCCGCAGGCTGAGGTGGGAAAGTGGGAGCTATTGGCAGAGGTGGAGGATAAATATTGGGGTCTGCAGGTGGAGGTGGGGGAGTGGGAGCTATAGTCTGAAATTTTCTTTGCATGTCTATAAACATAGACTATACCGATGCTCTAATCTTTTCCTCCATCGTCACATTAATGTTATGAACATCAGCCTCCAAGGATTCTATTTTTTTTATAAACCCCCTTAATATTAGAAGTTGAAGATTGTGGAAACACGTTTCTTACCGATACACCTATCGGATATCCTCTTAGACGACTAGGATGTTCGGGCTATCCCAATCTTACACATAAAATATCTTGCCTCTGAGTAGCTATAAATGCCCCCTGTGAACTCTACTCTTCAAGAGAGTCTTGTATTAATTAATTGAACATTTCCTTAATGATTGAAATTATATGAAGAAATTAGTTAACTTAAATAAATAAAATAGATATCCTACAATCCTCTTAGTTATGATTCTTGATTCTTCCGAAATATATTTCCCTTTTTCCCATTCGAGCTCTCTTCCATTTTTCATGTCTAGATGGAGGGGGTGGAGGGGCCACCTCTCCAGAGCTTGAAGACTTAGCTCTTAGTTGAAATTTTTCCGCCATCATTTTTTCTTCAAAAAATGCATACCCTCCCCGAGATAAAATATGAGGGTATACATTTTTAGATTGGATATCCTGATGAGCTTTCCTTGTTTGTTATAAATTAAGAATAAGAAATAATTAACAAAACATTAATAAGATCATTTAAGAAAAGAAAGCTTATAAAATTTTACATTTCCCTTACCAAAAATGACTCTTTTCTTATACTTTCAAAAAACTGCCTCCATGTGTCTTCATCTATAAAAGGATATATACGACAAAGATTGTCATGAATCTTATTTCCATAAATGAAATCAGATGAGAGGGTTGATTTGAAATCTCTCCATCTCCTGAAAGCCAACGATAATCATATCTTCCCGACTCCTCCAGTGTCAGTAATATCAAATGTCATCTGATAAAGAAGAGGTTAAACATATTATATATACTATAAACATTTAATGATTAGTCAAAAAATAGCAAAAGATCTTGCCAAAATCATCTCCCACAATTGAGAGATTATCACTTTATCCACACTTCTCCAGTCATCATACATAATGCTTACATTTCTCTTAGCCTGATTTGATACAAAACTCTTTAAATCTTTTGCATTTGGACCTCTAGGAAAATCATCTTCATCAAACTCAACGAGTATCCTCTGATCCTGCATACGGGCACGTGCTAATTTTGGTAAACGTGTGCACCCATGTTTACCAACCTTTGAACTCTTTGTCTTAATAGGAGCACATGAGGAAGATTGGGGAACATCAAGAGGAGCATGTGAATGTTCCTCCCCAGAGGTATGACCAATATGCTCATCTCCAGAATCATATGGTTGATCAACTGAATGGTCTGTCATTATCCTTCAAACAAAAAAAACAAACATTAGTTTACAAATATAAAAATTCAAATATTTTAATACTACTATAATCAGAAAATAGAAAAGTGCACTAAGTTACGTAATAGTCAACATTGTTAATATGGTTAGCATGTAAAACAATGGTAAAGATGGTAAAGATGGTCATGATGGTAAACATGGTAAACATGGTAAACATGGTAAACCTGGTAAACATGGTAAAGTAATTTTCACTGAACAAAAATAATAGATATGTAATTCATGTAATGGTAAACATGATAAAGTAAACTAAACAAACATAAAACAAACAAAAACTTATACTTATTTTGTTTTAATACATGTTTTAATAAAGAAAAAACTTATAATATCTAACATTTTATGAAAAAAATAAATGTAAACAAGAAATAAACATATCTTACCTATAATTTTAGGAATGTACAAATGGATTTTTTCCCTAATTCCTTCTTCATGATCGTTCCTTATGGCACAAACCATGTCTTCAACATGCTCATCATTATGTTCTGTTAATCTTTCCATGGAAGTAAGGATCTCACATAAATCAGCATCTTCATCAAGTTCACCCTCACCAAAATATTGTTTATCCCTTGTAAAACAACAGCCCACTGCCTATCTGATTGATCTACTACATAGAATTTTTTTTGCATGTGTTTCCACTATAAAAGAATCAGCTGTGTCTTCCAATCTATTCAGATTAACAACTATCATTCCAAATTCATCGTCTCTGACACTATTATTACCGATAAACCATTTATAGTTAAAAACTTGAACTTTAATTTTCATGTAATCAACCTCTGATATGTCTTCAATCACTCCATAATATGCACTTGATGCAAAAATTGGGTTTTTTCCCTTAGCACTCAAAAAATGCATTGCTTCTACAAACACCAATACACCACTATTCTGAACTGCACTTATGTTGTCCTGAGATTTCGTATGAAATGTATAGCCATTAATGTCATAACCGGACCATGTTATCACATTTAAACATTGACCGCCCATTATCCATTTTAATGTCTCTGATACATATGATCTACCAAGCAAGGACTTTTTAAACCATGACAAAAAAGTTTTGTTGTGCTCATTCAAAATCCACATTTTTTCTTCTTTGGATGACATTGTTTCAACTCATTAATATGCAATGTGATATATGGTTGAGCATTAGATATGTTATTCAAGATGTATGATTCTAACTTCTTCATCTGTTCAGCGGACAATGATTTGACATTCAAGCCACGAATCCCCTTTCCCTCATTATTAACTCGTTCATGGCGAGATGGAGGCAAACCTATGTGTTGCGCCGCAGCCAAGTAGCTCATACAAAACTCTACTACCTCCTCAAAAATACACTTTTCAATAATGGAGGCTTCAGGTCGATATAGATTTTTAATATACCCCTTTAATATTTTCATATACCTTTCAAAAGGATACATCCAATGAAGATATAAAGGTCCACAAATATTTATTTATCGAACCAGATGAATCATTAAATGCACCATTATATCAAAAAAAGTTGGAGGAAAATACATTTCCAATTGACAAAGTATAAAAATTGCATATTTTTCCAAAATGTTCAAAGCCTTCACATCAATCACCTTGTTACAAATTGAATTTAAAAAATAACACAACATTATTATACTCATTCTGACACAGATGGGAAATATTCCACACAATGAAAATGGTAGAATTTTTTGCATCATGACATGATAATCATGTGATTTCATACCTATCAAATTCAATTCCTTCAATGAGACAAAATTTTTTACATTTGAAGAATAACCTTGAGGCTCATTGATATAATGAAGACACTGTAAAAAGATAATTGTTTCCCTCTTCGATAGTGTATGACAAGCCGGGGGATGAAATATCCATCTTCTTTTAGGAGTGGGAGCTAACTCCAAATGTATTCCCATTGATAGTAAGTCTAATCTTGCATTCAACCCATCTTTTGTATTTCCTTTAATATCTAAAAATGTTCCAATCAAACAATCACATATATTCTTTTCCATGTGCATGAAATCAATATTATGTTTAACTTCATGATACTTCTAATATGGTAGCTCAAAAAATATTGACCTTTTCTTCCAAATATGTATATCACTACCAGATTTCTATGTCTTTCCCAATGTCACATCAAGGTTTTTCACCCTCTCAAAATACAGATCATGGGATAAAGGTTTTGGAGTAGTATAAAATTATTCTGAGCCATTTAATGCCTTTTTTAGTCTTCTATAAGGGTGATCCATAGACAAAAACTTTCGATGACCCATGTACACTGTTTTCCTCCCATGATGCAATTGACAATATGACGTCTATTGTTCGTAAATTGGACATGCTTTATGCCCTTTAAAACTGTATCCAGATAAATTTCCATACACTGGGAAGTCATTTATAGTGAACAGAGGCACTGCATGTAGATAATAATATTCCATTTTATAATAATCATACACCCTAATACCATCATCCCATAATAGTTTAAAATCATAAATCAACGGTGACAAGTAAACATCAATATCATTTCCGGGTTGATTCGGACCAGAGATCATTATACTCAACATGACATATTTGCACTTCATAAACAATTCAGGAGAGTGGTTTTAAATTACAAATAAAACAATCCATGAACTATGTGTTCTACTGAGGGTTCGGTATGGATTCATTCCATCTATGCACAACCCTAGTCTGAGATTTCTAATTTCATTACCAAATGTAGAATACTGCGCATCTATTTTCTTCCATTGTGGACAATCAGCTGGATGACGTATTTTTTCATCACATACCCGCTCATTAGCATGCCATCTTAACCTTTTTGCATCATGAGAATTAGAAAACAAACATTTCCAATGATGAATTATAGGAAGATACCAAAATACCTTTGAAGGGATCTTTGTAATCTCTACATCAGCCTGTGATTTTTATTTCACCTTATACCGTGATGTCCCACATTTAAGACACTCTGACAGAAATTCATATTCCTTCCTATATATAATGCAGTCATTCGTACATCCATGTATTTTCTAGTATCCCAATCCCATCAGGCATAATATTTTCTTGGCCTTATAATGTGAATCTGGAAGATCATTGTCTTTTAGAAGAATGTCTTTCATCAATTGTAGCAGCTATGTAAAACCTCTGTCACTCCATCCATGTTTCACCTTTAGGTTAATCAATCTTAACACCGCTGAAAAAACCGTAAAATCTGTACAACCAGGATATAATGGTTTTTCAGCATCACCATATAGACACACAACTGCCGGTTCTATCTCAATTTGTTCTACTACAATATCTCGAATCATTTCTTCAATTCCATTGGAGTTACCATATTTCGAATCATCATCATCAGTTACATTCCATCCAGTTTCACCATGCCAAATACAAGGGTTGTAACTCAGATTAAAACCATGACAAATCAAATGATCTTTTATCTCTCTACTTTTCAACTTCTTCATATTCAAACATTTCAAGCATGGGAAAAAAAGTCACTACTTGGAACATTTCGTTTAGAAAATTCCAAAAAGGCATCAACACCTTCCTCATATTCATTGCTCATTCGATGTTCCGTAATCCAACATCGACTCATTATTACTTATAAGAAATATCAAAAAAAAATTAAAATAAGACAAATATATGTTTATATGAAAAAAATCATAATTTGAATGTAACACAATTTTGAAATATAAAACAAGTCGATGCATATTTAAAAAAATATGCATGAATATTATTTTAAAAACAAAATATATTTAGATATAACAGTTTTAAATTCAATTGAATCAAAGAAAAACATGGGGCCTACAAAGGTTGATAGAAAATTGGAGAAAATAGATTAAACATGAGAATCAAATCAAATTTAAAATAAAAAATTCAGATGGAGAAAATAACAATGTAAAGCCAATCATCATGGAACAATCATCATGTCATAATCTCAAAAACCACAATGTAGTATTCAATCCCAACTGACACTTATCCCCCACCCCCTTGGACACCCCCTGGACACCACCACCCCCTTGTACTGCACCCCACCCCCTAGACACCACCCCCACCCCCGTGGACACCCCATGGACACCACCACACCCTTGGCCAACCCCCCCCCCCCCCCCCACCCCTCCTGGAAGCCCCCACCCCCTGGACATCCCCCAACCCTCTAGACATCACCCCCACCCCTCCTGGACACCCCCCACCCCTACGCCCTAGGACATTCCCTGGACAGCACCCCACACCTCAAGACAGCACCCCCAACCCCTCCTGGACACCACCACCCACCCCTACCCCCTTGGACACCCCCCTGGACACCCCCAACCCTCTGGACAGCCCCCACTCCTCTAGATAGCACCCCACCCCTCATGGACACCACCCCACCCACTACCGCCTTGGACACCCCCAACCCTCTGGACATCCCCCCACCCCAGGAAAACCCCCCAAACCCTCCGTACAGGCCCCCACACCCTTGGACAGCCCCCCCCCCCCCCCCACACACACACACACACCCACCCCCTTAGACACCCCCTGGACACCCCAACCCTCTCGACAGCCCCCACCCCACCACCTAGACAGCCCCCACCCCTCTAGATAGCACCCCCACCCCTCCTGAACACCACCCCACCCCTACCCTCTTGGACACCCCCTGGACACCACCAACCCTCTAGGCAGCCCCCACCCCCTAGACAGCCCCCACCCCTCTAGACAGCACACCCCCTCTCCTGGACACCACCCCACCCCCTACCCCTAGAACACCCCTTGGACACTCCCAACCCTCTGGACAGGCCCCCACCCCCAGAAACCCCCCCTAAACCTTTATACAGCCCCCACCCCCTTGGATAGCCCTTTACTCTCCCACCCCCTTGGACAGCCCCCCACCGCCTTCGGCACCCCCACCCCCTTGGACCCCCTCCCCCACACACACCCTTAGACAGCCCCCCCCCCCCCCACCTCCATGGATACCCTGGATAGCTTCCAACCCCCTGGACAGCCACCAACCCTCTTGACAGCCCCCCATAACCATGGGATTTTAACCTCAATCTACTAGTTTAGGCATATCTAGATATTTTAACCTCAAGCTACTAGTTTTGGTATCATGCCATTATTCAAAATGAGAACAGTGAATTGTATCTCATACAAGTCAAAAATTCTCTATTGTGCAATTAATCTGATTTTAATAGCATATGAAGACTTATAATACTCCACAAAAATAAGCGACGTAAATAGATTATGGAACAACAAAAAGTGATACCCAGAATAGAAACAACTAAGGATCAAAAACAAAAATTCCACCATGAAAGACCATATATATATTTATAATATAAATTAAATTGGTACAAGGAATGGGTGTATCACAATGGTTTACATATAAATTTTTGTAATATAGGTGAATAATATCATTAGTTTTCAATGAAATAAAAATTACAATCAATGTCGGGCATTCGTGAAACAAAAACAAATGAAATAGAAGTAGGTGAGGATTATGTGAATATTGTGAGTCGATATAATAGATCTGGGGATAATAAATAATATGATGATGGAAAAATGAGGTAAGAGGGTTCGAAATCAAAAAATCTTACCTAGTCTAAACAAAAAAATCTCAAAACATAAATTTAGACTATCAGGGAAAAAACGAACGAAATAAAGTCGTCGAAGGGTTACCTGAGTGTTTCCAGTTGAGATGATAGATCCTAGGAGAGTAAAGATGATAAAAAATTGTAGAAAAATGAGTTTAACGCAAATAGATCAATGAGTCGATTATGGTTTTCTGCATGAGAGAGACGAGTCACCGGACCGTCGATTGAAAAATCGTAAATGACAATCCACAGGGCGTGTTAATTTCTTAAATGTTTTATAACATCAGTTATTTAATAACCGATGTTATAAACTATTTTTATTACATTTATAATGTCGGATATTATAATAACTGATGTTATAAATGTATCAGATACAACTTTTTTTATGTTGGATATTTTATAACCGACGTAAAACAATCTGTGTGTTGGTTTTTTACATCAGTTATAGAATAACAGATGTAAAAAATACATCATAAATCACAGTTTTTTAGGTTGGTTATAATATAAACGACGTAAAAAATTCTCTGGGATGGTTTGTTACATCGGTTATCAAATAACTGACGTCAAAAAGGCCTCAAAAGCTGCTTTTTTTACATCGGTTATTTCATAACCGATGTAAAAAATTCGTAGATACCTTGTTTTTTTCCTCGATTATTTGATATCTGATATAAAAAACACCACGCTTTGGTTTGTTACATTGGTTAATTTATAACCAACATAAAAAATGAACGCGTGCAATTTTTAACGTCGGTTATTAAAAAAACTGACGTTAAAAATTAACTCTTAGAATTTTTTACATCGGTTATAAAATAACCGACGTAAAAAACCACATTTCAGAGATTATCATGTCGGTTATATATAACCGACGTAAAAAATGGTGACGTTAAAAATGTTTTCTACACTAGTGATACTTAAGGATAGTCTTAATAGTTTTCCAATGTTGTTCTCCTGAATCTTCTAGATATCTTCCTACCATGCTCAGTGTATATGATACATCAATCCTGGTATATAACATGGAATACATGATGGAATCTATAGCCGAATCATATGGGATCTAACTCATCTTATCATTCTCTTATGGTGTATGAGGATAGATTCTCTTAGAAAGATGTCGTCCATGTATCACTAGAATTAATCCCCTCCTTGATTGTTTCGTAATAAATATATTTAGTGTCCGGTCAATGTATGTACACTAACATAGTCTAAGATGCCTCTCGGATCTATCACGAATGATTTTGATCCCTAGAATGTAGGCTGCTCCACCTAAGACTTTCATTGAGAAACACTATTTCAACCAATCCTTAACTGAATTTAAGACTTGTACATCATTTCCAATAAGTAATATGTCATCAACATATACTACTAGGATAACTACCTCATTCCCATTGAACAGTTTGTAAACACATGGATCACATTTGTTCTAAATAAAACCAAATTTATTTATGGCTTCATTAAATGATTTTTTCCATGACCTAGATTCCTTATTTAAACCATAAATGGATTTACACAACTATGAAACCGATTTGGCTTCACCTACTATCACAAACCCTTTTGGTTATGTCTTTTAGACACTTTCCTGATGATTTCCATTAAGGAATGTTGTTTTGACATCCATCATCCAAATCTAATTGTCATGGTAAGCTATTATGGCATGTATGATTCTTATGGATTTAAACATGGAAACTACCCATAAGGTTTCATCATCATTAATTCCTTGATGTTTTTTGAATCCTTTAGCCACTTTCCTTGCTTTATAGATGCTAACAGGGCCTTCTATGTCCAGCTTTCTCTTGAATACCCATATGAATCCAACATGCTTTACATCAATTGGATCATTGACCAGAACCCAAACATGGTTTTGATTCATGGAATCCATCTCATAATTTATAGATTCTAGCCATCTTGTAGCTTCTGAGCTCTCTGCTTCTTCCTTGTAGGAGAGAGATTCATCATAGTCCAACAATAATGATTCACCGTCCTTGGTGACTTGGAAACCAAATCTCTATGGTTCCCTTACCTCTCTTGAGCTCATACACGGTACTTGTGTGTTTGGAACCTCTTCCACGGGGACCTATGGAACTTGTTCTTATACCCACTCCTATGTATCTTGAGCATTATATGTGTTAAATTAAATCTTTCTCCAACTATCCTTTTTGAGGATGCTCCCCCTCTAAAGAACGATGGATTGTCTGGCGACAATCACTTGTTTATGAAGGGTTATATAGGTAATATCCTTTTGTTTCCTTAGGATAACCTATAAAGTTACACCTCGTGCCCCAGGGTGACAGTTTTTTTACCCATAAGGCCTTAACAAATTCCTCACATCCCCATACACATGTGTGCGAAAAAATGATTTTATTTCCATTCCACAACTCAGATGGAATTCCATTTCCACCTTAGTTGGTACTCAGTTTAATGTGTATGTTTCAGTTTGTAATGCATATCCCCAAAAGAATAATGGAAGATCTACCTGACTCATCATCAACCTCACCATGTCTAATAAGATGCAGTTCCTGCTTTCACTAACAACATTCCATTATGGTGTATAAGGAGGAGTAATTAGATATAGAATCCCATACTCCCATAAAAGGTCGATGAACTCTTCGTTCAGATATTCTCTAACTCGATCCGATTAAAGATTCTTTATCTTCTTACCAATATAATTCTCTACTTCATTCTTGAATTCCTTAAATTTCTCCAAGGCCTCTAACTTATACCTCATTATGTAGATATATCCATATCTACTAAAATCATCAGTAAAAGTAATGACTTAAAAATATACACCTTTATCCTCTACTGGAAATGGTCCACACACACCGGTGTGTACTAATACTAGAATATTTTTGGATTTTTCACCCTATCCACTGAAAGGAATCTGGGTCATTTTTCCTTGTAAACAAGGGTGAAATCTATGAAGTGGTTTTAGCTCAGTAGAGTCTAAAAACACATCTTGGTATAGCTTTGTCGAGCTCCTCGTATTTACATGACCAAGATGGTGATGCCACAACTGGGTGTTGTATGAGTCACGTGAGTTTGTTTCCTTATCGATTTCCAACACTTGGTTTTCATAATTTAATACATACAAAACATTTTTTAAATGGACCATACCATAACATACATTGTTCTTATTAAAGAAAATACCCTTATTTCGAAACAAGAAAATAAATTTGTCCACATCCAAACATGATACAAAATTTAAGTTCTTGGTAACACTAGGAAAATAATAATAGTTATGTAAAACCAAAAGCATCCCAGTTGGCAATGAGAGATGGTAATCCCTAATGGCTAACACAGCCAGCCTCATGCTACAGGCAGCACGAAGATCCTCCTCTCCTCTAGAAATATTTCTAAATCTACTTGGTTCCTGCGTTTGAATATAGATGTGAGCCCCACAAGATTAATCAAGTACCCAATTTGTAGAAATGGAAAACTTACACTCGAGAATGAATGCACCTTTAGCACCCCCATGCTTCTAGGTGTAGTTCCTCTTCCAGTGGCTTGGCTTGAAACCTACAAAACACATTGCCTCCCATTCCTTGCCATGCCTCTTGATCTTCCTCTTCTTAGAGGGATGGTACTCAGGGGCTTCAAACTTATTATAAATCATTGTCTCCTTTTCCTTGTCCTTCTTTTTATTATTCCCAATAAGAACTATGGGTTTTTCACAACCCATGTCCTTATCTACCCGGAGAATTAAAGTCAGAAGTTTTAATAGACTCTTCTCACTGTTTCTCATGATGTAGTTGACGAAAAATCTAGACAAGTTATTGGGAAAGGATGATTGGTTGAGATCTGTATGCAACTCATCCTGGAACTTAATACCTAATATGTCCAGAAAATCAATGTAGCAAATAATCTTAAATACATGAGGCCCAGCTGGCGTAGATTCTCGAAGCATATTTTTGAAAAATGTATTGAAGATCTCGTATCTCACCTTCTCTCGATAGAGATCATTAATATGTTACATCATTCAATACACATCCATGTTTTCTGGTTTCTTCAAGAGATCATTAGATATGGATGTTATCATGAAACCTTAGACATTTGTGGCATCATCTGAATGATTCTTATAGAGGGATAGTTCATCATCACTAGCCTCTTTTCCAGGCATAACTGCGATAGGCTCCTCCAGCAAATACAATGTCCCCTCATTGTGAAGGATGACACATAAACACCTCTACCACTCTTAGAAATTAGTATCGGTGAGAAGATCTTCCTTCATGATTATGGTTGACAATGATATGATTGAAGTAATTTTTCTTTCTATTTGAACAATTAATATGAGAAAAGATTTATTACTTTATTATGATAAAACTGAAATAATAAATAATTTGATACTTATCAGTGTCCCACTATTTTATCGAAATCCAATATCCCACACCATTGACATCATAATATTTTGTTCCCAGAATATTCTAGTGAAAAGAATTCATATTACCCTTCGCATTAACCTAAAAAGGGTTGGTCAAGAAGCTATAAGGGTATTTGGTAGGAATTCCAAATTCCAACCTCATTAACTCATAGCTCCTTGATCCATTGAATGGACTCCACAATCCTGAAATCCTTTTATTTTGGATTTCCTCATCCTTTTCCTATTGGTCACACCAAGTCCTGCTGTGGTAGTCAACCCTTGATGTGAACCACGTCAATTCAACCCAAAACCTTGAATTATAATTCCCTGATAATTGAAGGCACCCCCACTAGGGTTGGTCAAGAACTTTGGGCTATGGTTTGATTCTATCCAAGATTATGGAAGGCTATACCAACTTAATATTTCTTTGAGGGATTTTTTCCTTATACGTAAATTTCCATTTTATTATCTTTATTACAGGCTTGTTAATATTAAGTGGGATATACTTAAGTGAATAACCATGTATAAGATAATATTTATGCATAATTCGGTTTTATTTTCGTTCCATCTCAAATGATTGATTAATTCAATAATTGTTTGATCATGACAACACACCCACAATAAATAAACCATGTAACTAACAGAAATAAAATAATTGTTATGATCATGATCTTTTCCTATTGTTTATTTTATATAGTGGTTGATAAACTAACCAAAGACACGGGGGAGAATTATCTTGAAGCTTTTGGGTTCATATTTACAGATGTCCACATATCCACATTTTTATCTCCTTGTATTGGTTTCACCTTGGATCCTAACTTGAGTTAACTCCACTAACTTGGGAGCTCCATCCATTACATATGCTTTTATCTCACTCGTAGGTGAGGAGTAAAATGTGGTTTTAAATAAATGAAACCTTGGGCATGAAGACCCTACATATTAAAGGGGAGAGGGCTCACAGACCAACCAATTTAAATTAAATAAATTAATTAAAAGAAACCATCAACATACAAAGGTCTTTGTCTAGCTCATGATCATCCAAATATCAAATTATATTTATGCATAAGTAAAAATAGTATTCAATTCTTCAATCATTATTGTTCAAGATAAATCATGCTCAAATCAATTAATTATCTTTAATTAATCAATTATTTTATCTTCAAGTCTTTTTTGAATTTCCTTGGGATTCTTATCCATCGTAATTTTAAACAAATAAATTCTTTTAAAATTATCTTTGTACTTAACATGTACCTTAGATCCAACCCAGTGAATTCTTGTTCATAATTACCCAATGAGTAGAAATTAACATTACACAAATGTTAAATTAAACAAATTTATATATAAAATTTCTATCACTTGTTGTGCCTCAGCTTTATGCCTGCACCATGGTAAACATATCAAGGGTTTTTATAATATAATAATAAATTGTAATAAATCTACTTAATTTGGATGAGTACACTGTGTTTAGTTCCAACTACATAGTGTGTACTCTCATTCACCATCCATATGAAGTACACATATGGGGATACAGTTGGTGAGTGTACTGAAGAAATCATCGGAGTATATGGCCCATACAGTAGGCTGCAAGCCATGTAGTATCTACGTTACACGGTCTCCAACTGGGTAAGCTCTTTATGGAGTACACGGTCCGACCGTATCATGAAGGGACTGCAAGTCTTGTCTAGTATGCCATGTGGGGTGTAATATAGAAACTATGTTTCATCTATTCCTGGTCAACAAATAATGTCTTAATGACTTAGATAATCTCTAATGAAACGACTTGGTATGGAGGACCAATCTGATTCATTGAACCTTGACTACATAGCATGTACTATTTAATACACGTTGTGTGTTCAAGTATTGTACGGCTAGGAACATGTAGCACCTTTATATGTGATACTCTATTTTAATTTAATCAAAATTAAAAGAAAAATGTTGTTTTTGTAAGGTGAATGAGAAATAAAAGAGGAGGAAAAAATCTTGAGATTTAGACTTATAGAAGGATTAAATTGAATTGAACAACTAAATTATCAAAAGCATAAATCATCAATGAAAAAATAAATAATTATAATTAACGATATGTCCCCTATGATACCACATGTAGGTTCTGAGCACAGCAGAACCATGTGGATGGGTGTACCCAACTTTAATTTTACCATTAACAATCATCAATATGAGATTTTTCAGGATTATAAAACATCAGATCTTCATAATAGAATGAAGAACAGAATAGAATGAGGGACATCCCAAAACCATAGAGATGATCATCATATGTTGGTTATAATTAATTTAATTAAATACAAGAATTACCTTGAGGGAATCCTATCTTCATTGATGCCTTCGGTCTTGATTTGATGTGATCCGTTGCTGCGTTGTAGAATCCATGTGTAGGCTTCCTATAGTGGTGATATACATGTGATCAATGTATCTCTTGACATCGCTGAGGGAATCTCTAGGTGCCAGCATGGAACATCCATCATGTGTGATTTCTTCCATCGATCACCTTGAGAGTTGCTTCCAAAATGCTCTACTTGACCTGGTGGAAGAATATCTCTCTCGTAACTTGAGAGCATTCTTGGAGAAAATGAATTATCTATTTCCATGGGATCTCTCACCAAATCCATTGTTCACAACCACAATGAATTTCTAGGCTCTTGAGAATAATGTAATTGGGACTTTATTACTTAGAATCATAAAATGAATTAATTACCCAAAATTATTCATTCATTTTATTTAATTATAAGTAAGACCTCATGTCTAATAATAATAGCTGACTATTATTATCACTTGACATGTGCCTAGAGAATTAAAACCTAAAATTATTTAATTAAATAAAGAATATTATTTCTCAAAAATCCTCAGAAAAACTACATAGTGGGTATATTAATATGCATGGTGTGTATTTTTGTTTTTCTATATTCATTATTTCATCCTCCATATTAATTAGACCTTGAATAATGAGTATTTATTTCTTAAATAAATATCACTACATTACTCACTAATAAATATATTATTTCTCCCACATTATATTCTCTCAAATAACTATTATCGAAATAAATGTGATCAGAAATCCTTGAATAATTACTAAACCACAATTTGGAATAATATTTATTCATCGTATTAAATGAATATTTAACTATAATACATGGACACACTTAGTGTGTGATCCTCTATGCCTCTTTCTCAGTGGAATTAGGTGGATCCTACCTAAATTCCAAGGTTAGCATATAGTAACACACCAAGGAACCCATAGGGAAATAATTTAACAATATAATGACCTGTCATCTCATACAGACTATTATCATATAACATAATCCCTTTGTCATGATATCTCTAATCAAACGGGTTGCATGATAGTGCTATCAACCCATGTGTGTGATTATTCTTTCATTGACATCCCAAAATTGAACTTTCCCATTACTTTTCATGACCATGGATTTATTTAAGCTATATCAATTCCATCAAAGGGACTGAGATATCAACATCCATTATGGAATAGAAGGGACAATCCTTTCTTACATTATCAATTAATGCAGTATTACTCGTGATTCACACAACATGTCCTACCTTGCTGCGAATATTGTGTCTTCATAGTTTTCAACAATACATCAAAGTGCACAAGTATTAAAACCCATCAATAATAATTGTAAAGTCTATGGACCAATGCAGTCCCTTACAGATAGGAATATCCAATGACACTTTGAAATGTGGATTTCCTACTGGCGGGTCTCATTATAATAATATCCTCCTGGATATTACCAGGAGAAGACACCATGAGAAGGTTCCTCAAAGTTTTATGAGTTATCAACCCTAATGGCCTGTATTATTTGTGTCCTTCAAATAATATCATTAGGACATAGAACATATATTCAATAATAGTGTTATGGCACTTCCGGTTTCTCATCATAGCATGGATCTGCTATGACCCTTTAGTGAAACAATTATCCTTAAGACATTATCCCTTGCATTGTCTTCCAGAAGAATAGTCAAGATATGATAATGTATTTATTAATGAATAAAGTACCAAGTAGTTGGTTCCAGGACAACAACTTTAACATTAGGCCTAAATGATAAAATAATCAATATTTTAACCTTAAAGCACCACCCTCCTCAAGTATAATTACCCTTATCATTTCCCTTAAAACCCACATATAACTCAATTTATCTCAACCAGTACCTGAATCAATTCCACCCCAATATAACAAGACATATCCAAGAGGTTTGGGTCTCTCCAAAAGGCAAATCTAGAAGGTCTATAGTGCAATGAAAAGGAGGTTTTCTACAGAACAGGTATAAATCTTTACTGATTTCTTTCATATTAATTTCTTATTCTAAATCCTTAAAAAATATGTTAAACATGGTTATACAATAACCTAAGAATCACCAATATGCTAAAATGTTATTATGTTTACATTACAACCCTTTTCCATCTCATTTTTCATTCAATGGGAAATAAAAACATCGCTCGTACGTAGGAGCGGACTACCACGTCCACAAAGCGATGTGTTCCATTTTTCATCACTACCTCATATGGATGGTTAAAATGATAGATAAAATTAATATATATGTTATATATGAAATATTATTGATCCTATAATGATAATATTTTACTCACCTTTTTACACTTCCATCTGTTTGAAAATGATAGGGTTTCTTATGTGTACGTGTGGACCACCACCACCATGAAGTGATATGATTTGTTTTTCATCACAGAATTTTAGGGATGGTTATAAAATTTTATTTCATTTATAAAAATTATATTTATTGAATTTAAAATATTCTAGAGATTATCAAATGATGTTCTCTTTGACCATGATTAACCTACTGAAGTTGTTTTTTAGATTTAAAACCGAACACCCTCAAAACATCCTACATGAACATAACTGATTTATTAAATATATATGACTTAATATAAATGAAATAAAAAAAATATTTAATAAACCTTATAAATTATTTTATGAATTTATAAAATTAATATAAGTATATATTATGTGATTTATAGTACATACGTGGAAAGCCGAACTCGAGGTAAGGGATTTGTCATCTCATCTTCCTATCTTTTAGATTATTCCATTGTCATCATATATATTCCTTTATGTGGGTTATATAATAACATATGGGTTATATTATCATTAATTAAATGAATTCAAATTTGTTAAAAAAATATATTTCATGTTCTCTCTATCAATGATTTTTTGTTTAAAATTTACCAAACATGAAAATCATTTTTCTTTAAAACCTCATTTTGAACGTTTTGAATTATTTATACTATATTTTATCCATATAAATGTTATTTAAAATTATCTAGGTTTACTATTAATATACATAAATATATCTTAAAATCATTTTTAAAACATGTTTATCTTTTTTTATGTTGTTCTAAAATAATTCTTCCTAATTTTTTCCAAATAGGTTATTTCATATGTTTTAACAAATGTGTGAATGTATTTTTTTAATGTATAAAACATGAGAAAGGTTTCCCACCATTATGAACATTATTATTTAATAATTTTACAATATAATTTTTTATTTTTTTCAAAGAAAATATTATTTCCAATTCTCTTAGGACATTTTGATTTTAAGAGTTTTCAAGGAAAATTATTTTTTATTCTAATATTTATGAGAAGTCCAAAAGTGATTCTGTATAAGTGTTAAATGTAATATTTTACAAAATGTTATGATTTAAATTAAATATTAAATATATTTTATGCTCTTTTTATGTTGTTTATGATGACTGGTGAGCAAGATATACCTCTCCACTGCATTGGGTAGTGATTTTGTTCACCAAGGAATATATATTGGAATTAACCAGTTGGTTGTTCCATTTATAAGAGTTCACATTACAGTGATTGTAAGATTTATATTATGTTGATGTGCCAAGGTACCTACATGAAATTTATATTCTTGGAAATGATTTTTCCTTGAAATTTTCTAATTCAATAAGGTAAGATAATGAGCTTATGTTTAAAGGTAAGTTTATGAAACTTTTAAGGTTGAAAATTATATTGTCCAATAACATGATTTCATGAGTTCTCATGTTTTCATAACTAACTCTAATGTTCATGATTTTTCATTTATATTTTCTTACAAAAAGTTTTATTAAATCAATAAGATTTTTATTTTATCTCATATATAGGTAATGATTATTTTTATCAGAAATTTTATTATGTAAAAAAAGGAAAAAAATTATTTTTAATTTCAGGATTTTTTAATATGAACTAATTTGTTTCATTATTTTTTTAACCCTTAATAAAAATTTTGTGTTTATCCTACATTTTCAAATGTTTTTCACAAGGATAAAATATGAGTAATAACTATAGAAGGGTATATCGTTCTTATATATGTATTTATATTAAAATAAGATAATGTGATATGAATAAAATAATAGTTAAAATTTAAGAATCTTTTTGTGTGGAAAAAGTTGATATTAAGTGGAAATATCCACTTTATTTTGTAAGGGTTTTATATGTAAGAGTTTTTCTCAATTATCTAATACAATAACACTAAAAGATCCTTGGAATGTAATAAAATTCACTCCTATCTGTTAAAATAATAATCAAGGTTTGTTAAAGGTACAAGATGTTATTTTATTACCTTCCCTTATTATTTAACCATTATATTTATTTTTAATAAGGGGGAGATAAAATTGGTACTGCTAAAGTAGTATTTAAAAGTATTTTATGGGAGATTGAATAACATAATGGATTATGATGATTTTGATTATTTTCAACGAATAATATAAATTTCAATATGTGTTAGGCGATAAAGGAAGAGTTCAATGAATAATGAAGTTTACAAGTATGAGATATAGCTTAAAAGAAGACTCCTATAACTATACATGTTGTTGGATATCAATTCATATGTTAATAATATAAAATCTATTGAGAAGAAATTATTTTAGTATTCACACATCATTAATTAGAATTTTTTATGAGAATCAATATAACAAGTGTTGATGAAATAAGAGAGAACTGTTTATTTTATGTCATTTGTGAACTTTGAGGAGCTGGTAATTAAACATCTTGAAGAGATATGATTCAATAAGTACAAGGTTTGGATGGAATATGGGGAATTCATCCTTATATTATCAAGAATAATGGATGTTGTAATAAATGGCGATTAATTTATAGATGATGGATAGAAAAATCTATGTTTTGGATTGAGATGATGAGCTAGTGAAGTTTCATATAAATACTCAAATAGAGTACACATATTCTATAATATTATTTTAGAATTCAATTAAATAGGTTTGAGATGGATCTATTTGGATGAAAAATATCCATAGGTGTCCTTAAATGTCTAAACATAGTAAGATTGGTTATGATTAAAGGTGTGATGGTAGGTGTGATGTTTGATGGTTGCTGAGTCTTGAGGTGCTACTGTACAAGATTCACCCACTAAGACTACATGTAAATTTTTATTATCTTATTTTTTAAACTTTTTTCAATTTTTTTGTGAATGTTTTTAATATTACTATTTTTATATGTAGCTTAATTTGTCAGCATATGGTTCCCACTAAACCAAATGAAGTTTCTTTAAAGATTAAAATGGGAGTTCAAGGTTGTATGTTTGAGAAATTTTGATAAATTAACAAATCATTTATGTTGTTTTAAGGTGTTGATATTATTTATGAATTCATTGGATATTCCCTAATATAATTTGAAGTCATTCCAAGATAATTTAAAGAAGTTATTATGTTATGTGATTTAGGTGAAAAAATTTAGAATTAATGGAATACATAATGGTCATACAAAAAATTCAAACTAGAAAATTATCAAAAATATGAATACATTAGGGTAGTCCATAAAATATGAAAACCAGAAAAGGAATGGAATGAATAAGGGTACTCTTGAATCTGGACTTCAATATATAAGGGTACTCCAATCTATGATACTAGAATATGGAACGGAAAGAAATATCTAATGGTACTCATATAGATAAAAATTTATAAAGTACCAGATCCATTGTGATAGGAAAATGTTAGATTCATAATACGTAAAGGTTTATAATGGATGTGTAAATGTACTTATAGGGAATAAAATTTGTAAATGTATCATTAACACAGTGATATTTAATTTTTAGTTTCTCAATATATAAACTTTATTATAGTGAATACATAAATCTACATAGAGACCCAAAAAATTGACAAAGTTTCAGAGATACTATGATACATGAATTTTAGTTTCCTAATATGTAAAGGTTACTAATGGATTTGTAATGTTACTCAAATGGACAGAGATTTAGTGAAAAATAAATCACACAATGATACCTAAAGGTTAGTTTCTTAATATTAAAGCCTATGATAATGAATGTGTAAAGGTAATTAGACGTAGAAAAATGAAAAAGTGCACAAGACTCATTGATATATGTAAGATTAATTTAATCATACAAATGTTTCATTTAATGTTTTTTGGAATTTAGAAATCTTTTGAGTCTCTTGAGATTAGAAGAATCATTTACTCAATACGTAAAATTATATCTGAGATATAATGTGAAAATTTATCAAATTCCCTGATCCATCCTATTAGATGTAAGAGTAATAATTTTTATGAAAAGTTCATTAGTTATAAAAATGAAAGGATCATAATGATTATAGTCATATTATTATTCGTTGTTATTCAAGTCATAAATATCATGATGTTGTGATTAAACATGATTCAAGACAAGATTATTGGGGTCTTGAGTGAGAAGAAATTTAAGAAAATGGTGGTGATGTGATGAGAATTTCCATTCCATGAATTAGTGTCACATCACAATGATATTCCGACATAGAAACATGTATCCTAAAATTGATAAAATTCATATTAATTTTTTATAGAAAAAAAGTTCATAAATATTAGAAGAATCATTATGAGGATATAAAGGAGATAAATATAGAATGTAAGATATAAAGATCTAGTGTTTTTTAACTGATATTCTGTTTTTGTAATTGAATATTTAAATATTGATTATTATTGAGAAGATCACATTTCAAATATTGAGTAAGTTTTACATATTAAAATATTAAAAATATATTCGTATAATTATTAGTATAAAAGAAAAAAAGATAGAGTGCAAGATTTATTAAAAACATTATACAACATTTTGTGATATTTGTTTGTATCAAAGTTATAGAAGACTTTGATATTCTGATAGTAAATATTATTCATCAAAGAATAAGAATAAGAAGAGAAATAATAAAGATAAGTGTGAGAGAAGAACCTGATACTGTATTCTACTATAAAATTTCTTAAATATTTCTTTTAGAGAATAAGTAGAGAACTAATACTATATTCCTATAAAAATATCTATGTGTCAAAGTGAGATAATCCTAGGATATTTTGTATAATAGATATTATTTATTGAGGAAAAAGAAAAAGAATAAAAGAAAATGGATAAGGATAAAGTGGTGTTAAAACTTATTATATAATATCAAAATATAATGGAAGAATAAGAAGAATAAGAATAAGAATTAATAGTATAGGTTTGAGAAAGAGATTGACAAGAATTGCAGTTGATTATCACTTTTTCCGAGACTCTTGGAGATTGAGGAGATACTATGATTGAAGATAACATAGGTCTCATTAAAGATCGATTTGAGTGTGTTAAGCATCTTTATCCTAAATAAGGTTTTTATTTTGGTTACATGTAGATACTTGAGTGAATTATATTGAAGAATATTGTCTACTAGCCATCAAAGGCTCTGACTGAGGAAGAAGATAAGATAATTTGATGCATAGACATACTGGAGAAAATTGGAGATTTTTTTTGGAGTTCAAAATGAATACCATAGAATAATGAAGGGATATTTTATAATTATTTTCATAATAGTCCTCATATTGAAATATTTTTAGTAGATAACTACTATCAAAAGATATCTTTCAATCATAGATGATGCACTCCCATTAGTTAAGGAAGATACCTTCCCACTCTTTTTAAGTTTTAAGTTAAGGATGAAGAATTTTCATGTTTTTATAATCACTATTAATGATTTTAATAATTTTTTCCTCGGTCTTGACCCAATAACATAAGGATTAGATACCCACATTGGGATCAAACATTGTAAAAATTATTAAATTCTTTCGCTATGGTCAATTTACTGCTTTATATGTTGTGGTGTGTATTGGGATTGCATAAATATACATATAAATACTAACCAAAATAGAGGTTTGAATATCATTATAGGATAATTAATAAAATAAAATTTTATAAAAAAGGGTCACATTGATTCACCCCCTCTTAGAGTGATCACACAATCTTTTGGGAGCTTCAAACCGTTTCGAGTAACAATTTATTTCACACCTACTTGTTCAATTTTTTCATACATATCTTATATGGGTACATCAATTTAAACAATAAAATCCATATATACTTTTCTTCATAGAAAAAATTTAATAATAAATATTGAATCAAAGAAGTGTGATGGAAATATTTTTTTTTCTGATTTATATATAATTATAACATATTTTATCAATTAAATTAGTGTATCAGAGCCTATTATTTTAACACAAATTTCTGAGAAAGGATATTTTTGTGAACACATATTAAATTAAAAAATTCCATAAGCATTTAGGACTAATAGACTGTAATATTTCTATTATGACATCGAAATCATATCTTTTTAACAAGATTATTTTACCAATGATAACACTACAAGAAAAATTAGAAGCAAATACATTTGGAAACCTTAAATATATAATAAAATGACAGAATAATAAATTAATTTCTTTATAAAGTGTCTAATATTCTTTTTTTCTTCATTAAATTTTATGATCAATAACTTTAAAATAAATCAACTGTTGTTCTTGTAATTATAAAAATATTTTAATTATATCATGTAATTAATGTAGTTATGTTGTGAGATTTAAATAGATTATTAAATCTATATATAATTGAGAAATACCTCAACTGTTTGGTATGAAAAAATATAAACTTTTTTTATTGAACTTCTTTGTAGCTAGATTGTCTGCAAGTTTGAAAGTTAACTATAAAAACATATACAACATAATATAAAATGAAATTACTTAAAAATACATGGATATTATAACAACTAAGACCCAAATTATGGAATAATTTCATTCTTTTAGAGAAATTTATATGTAGTGTAATTCCCATAGGTAATAAATAATTATCCAAAAAATATTTTGTCAATAAAACTATTGGATTTTCCAAAAATATGATTTAATAGACATAAATTTTTTAAAAGCCTATAATTTTCATGCATCTAGGATATAATAAACCCTCGTTAAATTTTAAAAAATCATAAAATTTATATGGTTCTAATTTAGGATTCAAATTAACATTATGAGATTTTGATTTATTGAAAAATGAACCAAGAATATCATGTACTAAGTTTTGAAACATTTATAGTTACGAAACCAAAATATATGTATTTTCTTTTGAATTAAATTCCACATGTTGATACTAAAAAATATAATATTTCTAAAAATAAAAACACAATATATGAGATATAACATTGTAAAATGTTTAAAATCTCATGATATCACATTTCGTACACAAACATTAAATTTTATCTTCTAAAGAAAATTATGAATGCGATTAAGAAAATGATATAAATATTTTAAAACTATAAATATAGATGGAATCTATACTATAACCGTTTGTATTTTTATGATGATTTATCCAATCATAATCTCATAAATAAAATTTTCGTCGGTTTACCAAATCCATAATTTTCAAAAAAAAATACCGTATTAGTTTATTACAGAACATGTAATTTTATCTTAAATTATTAGAAATTTAAAAAGTATCGTGTAATTTATTTTCACTAAATTAGAAGATAATTATTTAAAATATAATCAATTTTACATAATATTTATTTGTTTATAAGAATAATTAAATTACATTTTCATTAATTAAATATATTTTCAAATAATAAACTAGTTGTTATAACATTATATTAGTTTAGTACACAGTTTATCATTTTTTATTACTAACATTTCTTATAATTGATAATTTTTATAATATATAATTAGTAAATTTTTATTAGTTTTAAATTATTTATATTAAAATTATAAATGTTTTATAAAATACTAATGCTTAAATTGTTTTTTGTAATGGTTTATTACTTTTCAATAATATATTTATAATATTTTTTTTAAATACATGGGTTTTATTATTAAAATAGTGGTTTCCATAAACACAACTTGAACAATAAATTTTGATTATCTTACCATGTATACAGTGATTTAAGCATTATTTACACTTACCATTATAGTGTTGATATTTCTACATCCACTGTTTAAATAGTAATGTCCATAGATTATTTGTCGTATCAAAAGGTTATAATACTTCCCAGTCTATAATGAGAACCTCAAGATACTATAAGATTAATCTTAAACATATATCATGTTGTCTGGATACATCATACTGACTGGACGCAGTTGATGTCTGAATATCAGGTGTTCGGGGATGATAATCATTTAGGCTTATTCGCATGAAGTTTGCACTTAGTGATCACTAGTATGTGAGATCATGATGATGGACCCACCAATAGGAACACCACATGTTTCATATTTCAATGATTATTAAAATCTATAAACATGTGTATTGGTATTCTAACATGAGATAATTATCAATATGTACCATTTCATCACATACTTTGATGGAAGGTTAAATCCATGACATTTAAGTCATGCAAAGTTAGCTTGTGTTGAATTCTTCATGGGGGGTATGGAATTGGTTGATAGTTCAAGGTAGAATTCTTCACTTCCGAGTTATGGAAGTGATATGTTAGGACTAGTTGATCAGGATGGTATTACCATCATGAATCCATGGCCAAGGTACTTAGAGGTATGTCTGTCAAGTTATATTAATAAATAATAAAGAAAGAATTGATGGTGATGCATGTTATGAATACATCTTTATATGATATTTCAAGACAAAGAGATTATCTTAAAAAGTGTGTTTTCTTAGTAATGTTGTAATTTATAGGACTATTCCTTACATATGTTGGATCCTTGATGGGTTTCAAGACATCAATCTTGATTTGTGAGTACTATCCACTTCTATCAAGATAAGGGACTACAAGGTCACACACAAAAGAGTATTCAAGAGTCTTCCATATTATAGTGAATATAAATATTGGAAATGGAGGGCCCATATACAGGGTCAGATATTTTTCCATGTAATCGATCATCGATTAATAAATAAATTCATTAGTATTAAAATATAGAATAATTGGGACGAATTTATTTAAAGCATTCACTAATTATTAGTTAATGCTGTAAAATATTATACAAACGAATATTATTTTAATATTCCAGATTTGTTTGATATTAGTATGAATTACATGCTTATTTAATGACTTGGGATTATCATGTAACATATTTATTATATATTAAAACTATGTGATAAAATTATAAATGTAATTATTATGTAGTTAGTTTATCATAATCTTTTATTCATTGCTTATTTAGTGGGTAGTTTATTTCTGAGGGTTAAGGAACCCGTTTCGGGTTTTTGAGCCACCGACTATATAATATGGAGAGGGAATCTCATCTAAAGACTATTCGTTCAAAAGAAATTGAGATCTTCTCCACCCTACCACATCCTAGAAGGGGAAAGAAGTAGTCCTTTCAATTGATCCAAGGATGTCCTCATGGATCGTGGTAATAGAGTCGATGTGATTGTTATAATGAAGAAGGAATTATTGGAGTATCACGCTAGCACCTAGAATATAAAAATATATGTTTTTTTATATTCTTAAAGCATGTGTGGATGATCTAGAGGGGTTAGATCTAGAATTTGTTTACCAATATTCACTGACAATGAGGTGCAGCAGAAAGTTCATTGATTCACATTAGGTAATCAACCGTGTTTAATTTTTATGTTTTGAAATATTTACATGAGATCCTCAAACCTCTATGAAGGCTAAAATCGTTGGAGATGAAGATGTTGCATTGCACCGATGATGAATATTTGAAATTCTCATCCCACTCCCTTCTACTGTGTGCCTCAGTACCATCAATTGGAATCAGAGTGATCAGGTGAATTTTTATAGTTAAGAGAAAAATAATTTCCATTAAATTAGGTAGAGGGATTAAATTTGGTCTCAATGTAACAAACCACATATTTATCCAATTTTCGACGACCATGTTATGGTCATATGAAATTAATAACAATTATCATTTTCAATCATTTTGGGTACTAAAATGGATATATATATATATATGAATTTATTTTTCTGGAAGTTTAGTTTTTGGGCTGAAATATATTTTTCAAGTGACCCAATTCTTGCCACGTTTAGGCTGGTATAAAATTACTCTACAAGAGATAATTTATAACAATTATCATTTTTAATCTTTAGGATACCATGGTACTCCACCCACCACCCTCATCATCCTTAGGTCAAGACTTCCTACCATGTTAATTTTCCCTCACACCGTCATGCGGCTCCCCAGCCATCTCTTGGTTGATGACCCCACCACCTCCTCTTACTGGATCACAATCTTCGGCCGGATGCGCCACCTGGTTGTGCCCCGTGTAGTGCATGGTCAGGATGACCACCACCGCTAGTTCCCAACACTGATACCCATTTCAACCTCCACCAGTCGGGCACTCTATCCTTGACCTACTGCTCCCACATTGATCCACCCTTGAGTTTTTCTACATCGTGACCACCACAGGCGGATGAGACCTCCCCCACCACACATGACCTCACTGAATCCTAACTGAGACCACCAACCCACTCCAAGGTACCCCTACCTATTTCATCCAACCAACGTGCCTTTTTGGGTATTATGTTACCCAAACCTCCCTATAATGTGTCTAGAATATGTGGGCCTTCCAACCCATAAAATTTCAGGGTGGGTCATCTTAGCCCAAAAAAGCACATAATAGGGTATTCCTCAACCGGAATGGAACTGCGTCGGGTTTGCCCAACCAACAACATGCTAGAGCGGGGTTCTGGGTACCATAAATATTTTAACATAATCAAAAACAAATTATTATTTATTGGTTTATAAATATTATTAATTTTATTATTTTAAAAATATTAATTCAATTTTGGAATAAAATTAAAATAATTGATTAGATTTTGTTTGTTGAAAGAAATTTTTTTTGTGATCGAACGAAATTACAATTTTGGAATTTAAATAATTTAAATAATTTTTTAAATGCACTAATACTTAAATTTATTGCATTCTAATATTATCGTTCATTTAATTTACCTACAGACTAGTCTTGATCACTGATCAACTAAGTCTGTCTGTATTGTTTATTTAACTGTTTATTACAACTTCCAATGATGTTCGTAATATTTAATTAGCTTTTTCGACAGTATGTGTGTCACCTTATTTATGTAAATTTGTATATGGTTTGGGGCATCCATGAGTCTATTTTTGTATAGATATTACACTTCTTGAGATACCCTCGTTTGTGGGAGAGTACATTTATATTCTAACAATGACAATATTAGATGAGGACCATGTCATGATAAAGTAGTATACTAAATGAGAAGTTAAAAACATAGGATTGGGGATGAGCTGCATCATGAGTCAATACTAAAATCAGGTATGATAACCCCTAGGTCACAGTTGATTAATTATGTAAAAATGTGTCAACTAATATTAGATGCTCAAGGCCAGTCAGGTATTTTATTACTATTACGCATTGTTTATTGTTTTATGCATTTGCATATCTATGAGAAACACATAAAATAATTAACAGAAAAATTCATAAAGATTCAATGAATTTATTATATTAATACGTGTTTATTTGTGAGTGAGATGGTATAGTATGGTCATAATTCATAGAAATGGATTGCATTCGTCAAAAATATTAGTAACACCAGAAAGAAATATTTAGTCATGAATGCCTTGTGTCACCCAAATTTAAACTAAATCGAGTGTACAGGGTGGTCATCAGTTAAAGTTGAGGGTGCCTCCCACTATTTAAGAGTTCTTATGAGTGTGATGGGTGAACATAGCTATTTTTGGAAGCGAATATGTAGGGAAATATTACTTGATTCAGCTTTAGAGGCAATCATTGAGTAAATCATGCTTATAATTTTAGATGATGGGAGGTCAATTAACAGATCAAGGAGTCACGGGTCAATGTGGTAGGACAGTCTAGTCTCAACCTTGAAAATATCTGAGTAGTGTCATAGAAAAAGCTTGTAGACTATGAGAAGAGATCTCAAGGATCATTGACACGAGAATACCCAAATGATATAGTATTCTGATTCTAGTACAGTGGGTTTCTAGAGGTTGATTAAATAGTGTTAGACATTTTATGGTTAAATTAATATGTAATTTCTAATCTCCCTACCACAGAATGTGGCAAGGGCAGCGCTAGGTTTTATCAGTGCAAAGAAGAACGTGCGGATGGGGGGCTTTATCAGTGCTAACAAAAAGCGATGTTAAATCTACCCTCTATTAGCGCTAAAAAAAGAGTTGACAAAGGAATGATTTATCAGTTCTAAATTTTGCACTGATAAAAGTTTTTAATAGAATATATTAATAATTTACATAAGATTATTATAATAATATTCAAAAATAATGTTTATTTTTATACATTAATGAAAAAACATGTCTATAATTAATATATATTTTTTAATAATTAATGGTTATATATAATGTTTTAAAAAATGTGTTTCTAAGATTATAATATATATATATATATAATTAAATATTTATAAGATTATAATAAATTTCATTATATAATGAATATATTTATTATTTTTATTACACTTATTAGAATTATTAAATTTATTAGATTTATTAGATTAATTAGATTGATTATATTCATTATATTTATTATATTTGTTAAACTTATTCTATATTTATTTTATTTATAATTATTTTCTTTATTAAATTAATTAGATTTATTAGATTTATTAGATTTATTATGTGTATTAGATTCATTAGATTCATTAGATTTTTTAGATTCATTATATTTGTTATATTGGTTATATTTATTTTATTTATAATTAATATATATATTTAAATACTATATATATATATATTTATGTAATAACTATTAAATATATATGTGTTTCTAATGAATTTGGTCTATGAATATATTGATCGATCATGCGTGCATATATGTTATGTATCATTATGAGTGTTCATTTATATATTAAACCCTTCTTATTATTCATTGTATCCATTGATGGCTCGTTTGTTATTATGTATATTTTATTACTATGTATATATGATTAATACATGTCACCCATATATACTATTATGTTCTAAAACCCCTTATAAAATTACATTAAATATATTTAAATAATAAATATATTAATTATAATTATAATTATTAATTTTTTGTTATATATAATTAATATTTAAATATATTAATTTTTTATTATAATTATAACTATATATATTTAAATAATTACAAAATTAAAATAAATACATATATTATAATTTTATATATATATATATATTCAAATATTTATAAATATATTTATTTATAGTAATAATTATAACAATACATATATATATACATATATATATATATATGTAAATAATTATAAAATTATAAATAATATTTTTATTATACTACTTATAAATTTATAAATATATAATTAAATAAATTGTTTTATAAATAAATACAAATATTTATAAATATAATTTTACAAAAATGTAGATATATTTAAATAATTAAAAAATTGTAATAACTATATTAGTTATATATTTTTATAAAATTTTAAATATATTTGTTATAATTTTATAATTATTTATATATATATATATTAATTTATTTATATTTATAATTACAAATGTTAATACATCTTTATTTATTATAATTTTAAATTACAAATAAATATATATTTATTTAGTAGTTATAATTGTAAATAAATATATATTTATTTATATAATTATAAAATTATAATAACTATATTAATTAAATACTAAATATTATAAATATAAATTATTTATAATTTTATAATTATTTAAATAAATAAATTCATATTCCTTTATAATTATAATTAAAAATAAATATATCTTCATATAGAGAATTATAAAATTAGAAGAAATATAGTTATATGTATCTATAATCTTATAAATATACATATTATAAATATATTTATTATATATATTTCTATGATTATAAATATAATAATTATATTTCATATAAATTTATAATTATTTAAATTATAATTTTATAAATAAATAAATATGAATATATATATATTTACAGATATAAATAAGTAAATATAAATTTATCATATATATATATTATTATAAATATATATAATAATAAAAATAAATTAGTATCATTGTATCTTTAGGAGTTCTTTTTTAGTGATGATTAAAGCTAATTTTTATCAGTGCTAAAAAATGCATATAAAAGGATTCTTTGTTAGTGCTATATTTGCAGCACTAATATTTGTATGTCTTTATTAGTGTTTTTTTATCTTGCACTCATAAAAGGTTCACCAGGTTTTATAAAAACCCTTAACTTTCGTCTCCTTCCCTGCACCCCTCATGCTCTCGTGAAATCTGATCACCATCATCACACCTCCTCCTCCTCCTCCCATCCCGCCGCCTCTCCTCTACCGTGAACCACACCTCCACCATGTGCCTCTCCTTCACCAAAAACCAGACCGATGTGCGCCTCTCCTCCGTTGTGTACCACGCCTCTACCGGGCATGAACCCGACCATCATGCGGCTCTCCTCCGCCGCACACCACACCTCCATCATGTGCCCCAACTCCATCGTACTCCTCTCCTCTGTTGTGCGCATCTCCTTTTCTAGTGCCTCTCCTCCGCTACATGTCTCTCCTCTGCTATGAATGCACCTCCACTGCGCGTTGAACCATACCTCTACGGTGTGTTTTCTCCTCTTTGTCATCTATTTTGTCTTGTTCTCATGTAATTATAGTTTGATATTGATGGTATGTTGTGCAGTGTATGAGCTAAACACACAGCGTAAAATCATGGCCGTTGGTGGTCCTTGTTTGTGCACTAAATAAATTGGATGTTGGTTGGTGTTCCTCTTCATATGGTTTCCATTGATTTTTTGTGGCTCATAAAAGGATTTGAAGTGTGATGCCACCGGATCATAGTTTAATTTCTTTTTAATTATGAGGGTTTTTGTCATTAGGGGTTGAGTAGTATGTCACTTGACATATTTATGTGTTCTCAATTAATGTCGACAAGTTTTAGCTTCCATTTTTCTTGACTGAGGTAGGCGTTTCTTTGGAATTCCATTGGAATACATTGAATAAATTTCTTGGATGTTTTTAAATGATTTCTTATGAAATTATAATCCTATGTTATGACTTTTTTTGGGGTTTAATTGTCTTGAAAACAGTTTAATGACATGGAATAGACTTATGTTACATTCCAAGATTTTGTAAAAGACCTGAGATGATTTTTAAAGGTATTTAAATATATTGAAAGTTTGGTCCATGTTTTTTCCCTTTAAAGTGAATATGAGATATTTTAAATACATTTTTTTCAAAATGAATGGAATTGACTTGAACCTATTTAAATGGTTTTGTGACCCTTAACTCTCATGGTGGATTAAGATGTTTTTAAAATGAAATTGACGGTTCATAAAAAGGGTTCTTAGAATATATTTCCTTCAAAAATAAATGGGTTTATTATTTTAAAATTTTATTTATAGAAAATGGTTGGGTTTACAAATGGGCATTCTAGTATATTTTGATAAATGGTTTTTGTAAGAAACTTGAAATGTTGTTCTCAAAGGGGGTGAAAGTGGATTGGCTTCATGAGAACATTTGTAAAATCCTTGTTGGTAATTTAAGGGATGTTATTGTATAAATATGTGGGACCCTCAATTGAGATCCATGCATTTATTTTTACTACTATTGATCATGACCTGAGGGGGGATTATGTATATTCATATTCTTGTTGTTAATCTTATAAAAGGATGTGAAAGGGGTTGTTTCTTGTAATGGTGTAGGAGGTGGGGTGAGGTTAAATTTCAAATTATTAAAATTATATTTATGTGATGATCTATTATTTCATTGGTTTCTCACTTCCACTATTGAAATGTCATGGGTGTCCTAAGAGACTGGTAGGGATCTAGATAAGTGAAATCCCTAGTGAGGAGTGCACTCCCTAGTGTAAGGACACAATTAGATGGAGTGAGTTTTTATGATGCTTTAGTGTCCCTAAAATGTACTAGAAGGGACCAGGGTTTCCTTTGATCCCCTGATAATGATAGAGCCTATTGAGTTCTAAAAGACTACTTTGATATGAGAAGTTAAATAGTATCAACCAAGGTTCCTCATCTCTAGTTTAGGATCCAAATACATGAGTCTTGGGATGTTTCACATGATGGTTACATCATTCATAGGACACTTAGGATTCATTTTCTTAGCTGGATTGTCTTTCCCATTTTTTTATTATATGGAACTATTGTTTGGTTTTTTGGATAATGTTTTCTTGTTTCTTTAGTCCCTATGTATGATCATTGTTTCACTTCAATTTTGTATTTTCATACATTCAAATAGGTTGATTTAAATGGTTAAAAATTGTTATTTTAAAAGGAAAAAATCTGTTATTTATTATATGAGTTTTAAGAAAATAGATTTTCATTGTGGTTATTTATAAAAAAGAGTTTTTCAAAAAAATGTTCAAAAAGAGGGAAAAACTTTGATTTGACATGTCTTATATGGTTTTAAAGTACCACATTCCATTTTTTTATATTTTCATTTCAAATTTTTAGTCATCCTTGTTTTCATATTATAAAATGGGTGGTTATTTGAAAATATATAAGTTTATTTTTTTAAAACATGTTTTATAATTAAAGTGAAAATATATTTTATACCTTCTGTTCAAACTAGAAATTTATGAATTATACTATGAATGGATTCAATGTTAATTCTTTATGAGATCATACAAATAATTTTTTTTCACACCCTACATATGAACAGGTGGATATGAGTGTATGACGTTCTTATATCTCCTTTTTCATTGCCTTATTTTGTTTTTTTCTTCATGCTCAGATTAATCCATGGTTGGATGATGGGATGTGGTGAGTTATCAGGGGTCGCTAGTGTGGATGTTAGAGTTATTTGGGTTTCTATTCCCCTTTAACATTCCTTTTTGGATGTTTTATTAAGAATGAGTTATGATTGTTTTAGGAATCAGGTGATTGGTCTGGAGTGGGATCTTAATCACTACCATTTGTAATGACGAATAAGTTTCTATAAGCTATTTATAATCCCTACATTGATGGTCTGGAAAAGTCATGATAGCAGATAAAGACTATATGTGATATGGTGGAGGATTCTAAGATGATATTTATAATATATGAGATATGGATGAACTACTAACTTTAAATTTCAGTCTATGATAATAATATTGAAAAAGGTGTGGCATTATACGAGACTTGACCAATGTTTTGTAGATCAATATGAGTATTTAGATGTTCATGAGTGATCCTTCTATGATCATAATGGGATATTAATAAAAACACCAATCTTAACTATAAATGAGTTTATTAATGAGTATGGATTACATTTTGATGTATCAAGAGTTAGGATTCGAACAGTTTCAATCCATGATGGTCATGTAGTTTTTTATGGGTCTAGATAGTTAATAACACATAAGTGAAACTTTGAAAATCCTTTCATGGATTTTCAAATAGAGGTGCTTTCCATGAGGTGTTACTGGAATACACTAAAAAACATGTTTGAAACATGTGTTCAACATGCCTTTTTTGGTTTTAAATATCTTAAAAATGTTTTAAACACATTGCATGGGCATAGGTTGCATGAGAAGTGTTTCTCAACTCATTAGATTGGATTTCATAAAGGTATGTGAATTTTTTGAAAACAAATGTAATGTTGGTTTCATTTTAAGGGGGTGAGTGAAGTTTTAAATGAATATTTGTAAAATGAAGAGGTTTTTCACTCATTTTAAATGATTAACATTATTGGGACATGAAGTTGCCTTGAATTATTTATAAAAGAGGAATTGGGGTTTTGAGAAAGAGTGTATGAAACTGATTGGTTTATTTTAAAAAGGTTGCATCATTTTAAAGAGTAATTTCTGTAAATGGTTGGTTTTCTAATGGGATTTCAACTGTGATTTTATAAATATTTTTCAATGATATTTAAATTTTATAACTATTTTTTTCCTTGGATAATTTTTATATCAATGCTTTGTGTATTTATTTTGATAAATATTAATATCAATGAATCAAATATGATGGATATGAATAAATACTGGATGGATGCCAATTTTTTGAATAGTGAGTATCAAGATGAAGTGAAAGAGTTCACCATGTTTGAAAAAGTTCATGCATCTGACCCTTATCAAATCTTTTGTTCAGGTTTTTGTTGTCGTAATTCAATAAAATTTAGTCCATATGAGTTTGAAGAACACTTGATCTATTATGTAATAGATCGAAGTTATAAATGTTGGAATAAGCATGAGGAAAAAGAGAATGTAGCTGCTGGTTGGGATAACAGTACATTTTATGGATCATATGATATGATTACAAGTGTGGAAAATGAAGAAGACCCTACTGAGGATGTGATTACATAAGTGAACGATGATGAAGATCATACTGAGTAAATGGAAAGGATGGTTGAAGTTTAACTTCGTGATTGAACAAAATTGTTTGAGTAGTTAAAGAGTTGTGTAAATATTATTTTGTACGGTGGATACACTAAATATAAAACATTGTTAGCTGTACTGAAGATGTATAATTTTAAAGTAGGAAACGTATTGCGTGACTCTATTTTTATAGAATTATTTTCTCTCTTGAATGACATGCTCACAGAAGACAATGATCTTCCAATCCAAATATAAGATGCCAAACGAATGCTACGTTCGATGGGTATAATCTATGAATGAATACACGCCTTCCCTAATGATTTTATACTATTGATTAAGGACCAAAAATCACTAAGAGAATTCCCAATGTGTGATGATTATCAATAAAGGAAATATGAATCTAGCCCTAACAAATATTTATGTTACATTCCATTCATTTCATGGTTTATACACCTATATGGATGCGAGGAGATTGTGGGGCAATTGAAGTGACATGTAGATAGAAGAAATAATGATTGGAAACTATGTTACTTGGAAGACTCTCCATAGTGTATGATAATCTATCATGAGTATCCTAATTTTGAAAATTATCCATGAAACATTCATTTTTCTTTATCTATAGATGGAGTGAGTACTTTTGGTTTTCAATGTGGCATTCACAGTACATGGATGGTTATGTTGGTAAATTATAACTTTGCACCTGGGTTATACATAAAAAAACACATCATACTATCTATGCTTATATCAGGACTAAAACAACCGAGTAATGATATTGATGTTTATATGGCTCCATTGATCGAGGATTTGAAATTATTGTGGGATTCAGGTGTTACGTTGTACGATGCTTATAGAAATGAAGATTTATTGTTGAAATCCATGTTACAAGGGATGATAAATGACATTCCTGCTTATGGAAACTTCCCAGGATGTAACATTAAATGAATTCATGGGTGTCCCATTTGTGAACAAGGTACACAATCAATTAAGGTGAAATATTCACCAAAAATCATGTTTCTAGGACATCGCATATTTCTACCCTAACGACATAAGTACCGATCATGGACAACATCATTCTATGGAAGTTCATAAGAACGTATAACACCATCTCCATTAACTAGAGATCAACTATTTGAGAAAGTAAAATATATGGACACTACTTTTTGTAAACCGTTTTCGAAAAACTGTGCAAAACTAGTTTGAAGAAGAGATCATTTTTTTGAATTACTATAAAGTAAATTTCTGTATGTTAGACACTTTCTTAATGTTATGCATGTAAAAATAAATGTATGTGACTGTGTCATCAACACATTAATAAATGCACCCGACAAAATGGATTGAATTAAGGCAAGGTTAGACATGGTTTACATGGTAATATGAGAAGTGTTAGTGCCAGTGAAGGGTGAAAAACAAACATTTCTTCCTCTAGGTGCTTACACTCTTTCCTAGCAGGAGAGATATTAGTTTCTCAACTTCATGAATTATGTAATGGTTTCAAAGGGGTAATCATTGAATATCATGAACATTGTGTCAATGACCAATTTAAATTTAATGGTCCTGAAATTACATGACAACAACGTTTTGATGCAAGATCTACTTCTTATAGATTTACATTTCATATTTCCCAGGAATTTTTGTTATACGTTAACGAAGATATGTTTCTTCTTCAAAGGAATATTTAGAAAAGTTATAGACCCAATGATGTTTTCGAGTATGAAATGAGAAATTTTCATCATATTATGTGAATTGGAAATCTTCTTTCCACTGATATTATTTGATATCATGGTTCACATGATGAGAGAGATTCTACTATATGGTCCTGTACACTATAGATGGATTCACCCCATTGAACGGTATATGAATATTTTGAAAGGGTATGTCAAAAATCGAAGTCATCCAAAGGGTTGTATTGTCGAGAGATATATTGTTAATGGAGGCCATTGAATTATAAATCGAATACATGTATGGTGTGGAAAGAATTGGTCTACCTAAATCACGTCACATTGGGATGCTTGCGAGTGAAGTAATTTCTAGTTGGTAGGTTCTCAAAATCAATATTACAGATAGGGAGTAGGCCCACATTTACGTTTTAAATAATATTTTAGAGGTTGACCCATATGTTGAAACCCACAAAGAAATTCCTAGGCATTTGAATCCATTAAGGGATGAAAAATGGAGATAACATACTTATAATCAACACTTTATAGGATGTTGTTGGGGCCATATATTTATGGAGTCAAATGAAAATCCAGACTCAGTTTGAGAATGAATTTGATGGCTAGATGGAGGACCATGTGTATATGTATTATCTTATAATTATTATGTAATTAACATGTATACATTATACACTAATGAAAATGATGAAGATAGTACCATGAATAATCGTGGAGTTACACTTGTGGCTGAAGCAATGCATGTATCCAGTCAAAGAACAGAAATCCAATTTATGTGAATATGCCATACTTTGGTATCATTATACAAATATGGGGGTTGGATTATATAAACATCTATGTGTTTATTTTTCAATGAAAGTGGGCTAATAATAGGATTAAGGTTAAAATAGATGTGTTGGGATTTGTGAACGTTGATTTCAGTAAGGGTACAAAGATAAACCATTTATAATGTTATCATAGGAAGTACAAGTATTTTATATTCCAGATCCCGCAAACTGAAACTGGTCTATTGTTCTGTTATCCATCAAAACCACTGAAGGGTTAGATGAAAATTCAATAGAGGATGACCCTTTCATTGGGATGTTGCAATCATTTCAAAGTGGTACCAATGTAGAAGGTGTTTTTTATGTCATATCATACCATAATGATGGGATTTGGATAGTTGATATAGGGGTCAAATCCCTCCAGCCTTTAAAAAAATAGAGTTCAATAATCATGTTATATTTTTTTTATTATACATCATGTTACCTTATGTTTTTATCTTTTTGCAGATACTTTTATATAATCTAAATTAAATGTTGAAACACTTATTCATTGAATGACTTATGCATGTGATAATTCTCCCAATCCTGAGGAATAACAGGTCTCTCAACCAATTTCTACTCATAGTATAGAGGACCGATATGTTTCTCAACCTCTTGCTGCAACATCTCCATGTGCAGAGGTACAAACACCATCTACACATAATGATTCTAGAGATATGAAGGAAATTATTGATGATGTTGAAATCTAGGAAATGATAGGCACTGAAGCACGGGCGATTAATAAAAAATAGGATCACTGTAGTTTGAATTTGTTAGAAAAAATCCTTAAGGAAAAAGTGAAAGTCATAAAATATGAGGTTCGATGGAATAAGAAGAGCTAACATGTTAACCCCAAATGGCCATTTTTAGTAGTTAAATTTGAATTTTCACTTGGAAATGTGTACTGATTAATATACAGTTGTGGAACCATGCTATCACCAAGCTTAAGACACTGATGTGCGGAGATATTAGGTAACATTATGTTGTCACTTATTTAATTTAATAAAAAATAAAATAATGAAATATTAACTTACTCTTCATCATCTCTTATAGAGTACATTTATATTCGATTAATCACACAAGGAATATATATTAAGGGTTCCTCAAAGGATTCACAACAGCTTTCACACAATTTTAATGAAATATTATTTTAAAGATGCAGGGAAAATAAACATGCACCCACCTCCTATTTACACACACTTGATAACCCAAGGAGCATGGGATGTGTTTACTAGAAATCGTGAGGAGCAGTCTTTTTAGGTGAATTGTGTTTGGTAATAAGTTGGTTGATGATACATGTACTCAACAATTTTATTGAAACTTTTTTATTTATGAAATATCAGCTAAGAGATGAAAATAAGGAATGAGCTTCAAAACTAGTGTAACCCTACCATAAAGAAAGAATGGGGTACTCTTTAATTGAAAAAAATGGTAACTAATTTAAATATACCGTAATAATTTTTTGTGCCATAAAACAACACTATAAAAATGTTCCTATGTTTATATGTAGATGGATGAATCCAAATCCAATTCCATTTCCATCCCACTCCATGTGCTATGGAAGCAGGTTCTTGTAAATAAATATGGGATACTAATAGATGAAAACACACAAAAAGTCTGGGAAACATGTGTATGTATGACATAATAAATATATTTTTTCTTTAAATAGATATTAAATAAAAATTATTACTTATTTTACAATATTTTCTATCTAACATAGTCACAGAAATCAGTAACACCGAAATAGGATGCAGACAAACTTTCGATGTCCTTGAAAAGACAAAAATGTATGGCTGCATCAGAGGTGTGTGTTTTGGGGTGACACCAAAAACATTTTTTGAGAAAAAAAGAGGTGGATCAAAGTGTAGGAATAAAAATGACGAGTGAAAGAAAAGATATAGTTGAATAACATATGAAATTTCAGATAGAGTTAATATAAAATATGATGGAAAGGGGGAGAAAAAACAATCCATGAACAACTAATGTGTGAAGATCCCACCCCACCACCCCTAGCTATGAGGTGAGACATTACCCTAAAAAGCCTATCTTATATGAGGTAGTAAATGTTCTAATAGTTGTTTCTATGAATTTTGAATCAGATAGACATTGATACCCTTCCAATACTGATATTGTACTGGGTGGGAATGACTATGATTTATATCTATCAACACCCACCCATCACCTTGTAGTAAGGGATACAATGTTTAATATCTATAAAATAATGCTACACAATAGACCACTTCCAATAGGTCATGTCGAAGTGTTGATTAACATAGCCCTTGAGCTGAGAACTGAGCTACCTGTTCTAGTTGATGAAGATATTCATATGGTCGAACAAGATCTTGGAACATTCTTTGCATGGCCATTACAACTGGTAAAAAAACATGTTTACAAGGAGGTATTCATTTCCATTTTTTCAAGATAAACCTTTAAAATTTAATGATAAAAGGTCTAAACCAATGAATGTTATTACAGATGGACACCTGGAAGGGGGTGAAAAGAAAAAACAGCTCAAAACTATCTCATGGATCAACTAACTGATTAAAATGATCTACCAAAATAATCTTAAACATTTACGTACTATATCTGCATTTATTTTCATTGTAGGATCATGTGAATATGAAGTTGAAATACAATGTGGTTCACACAATTATTTTTGACGAAAATATGTACAGCGGGGAAGATCAATATTTCAATAATGTTGACAATGTAAGTGAAATCTAGGAGTATGATTGGCTAGGCGACTCATTTGAAAATGTATACATGAGGTATGTTTTCAGGATTTGATTTTCCAAAAACTGATATACTATAATAATAATGATTAAATACATTTCATATTTTTTGTAGGTGTATATATGAAAAAAATTGAAGGGATTTCCACATGATAAAAAATTTGGACTTGTTAGCCCTCACGTCACCTCTACCAAATAAAAAAGAAATAAAATCCAAGAAAGACGATGAAATAGTGGCAGACTTTCTCAAATTGTTTAATAGTAAAATTATGGATGAAAGACTCTTCTTAATACCAACGATGTAGGGTTAATACCCTATAATTTTTTTATATCAAATATATTTTAATTTCAATCATTACTTATTATTTTTTGTGTTCTTAGGCAGCATTAGATTCCTATTACGGTCAATTTGGATACTATAAATATTTAGTTCCTAGATTCAATGCATGGATATCCGACAAACCAGCCACACATGATGGTGTTTGTCAATTTTCAATGCACTACATCCAATATTTTAGAACTAACCATCTCATTATATAATTTATATAATCTTTTAATGAGTATTTTGTTATGATATGGCGGTGCATGACTATTATATACATCATGGAATGAGGCCAAGGGAAATGTACAAGGAATGTCCCAAGTACTATGACTGGATACAAATTATGGTATATATAATAAGATTTCACTATCCAAACAAATATAAAAAAATTAATTATTTTTCTCAATATTTATGTATTCTCTAAAACAAAAAAAACAATAAAGGTTGTGGTTATTATGTTTGTAAATTTACTAAAGAGATTTTATTCCATGAACAAACCAGTATCCTGGAAGAGGTATTTTGGAAGATAATTACTTTTTCAGTTAAAATATTTATTAATCCTTAGTCTATTTATATTTTTTCATTACTACCATGATTGTAAAAAATAATACTTTTTTTTAGATGAGATATATTTTTTTAGAAACCAATGGGCAACATACCCGATGGAAGAATGTACAAAAATAGCATGAATATGTGACTGGAATGACTCGAAGTGTCTATTTTTTTTTAAATTTGTCAGTATTTTTAGTAAAAAGAACATGTTCTATATTGAAAACTGAGTAAACACATCAGGATTATTTTGATACTTTAGAAAAATGATCCATAAGTCATTTGTGACATGTAGTAATAAAACTCCCCTAAATCCGACACATGGTGAAACTGTTATGCCTTTAAATGGGTACTCCTATAAAAAATAACAATAAATTTAGCAAAAAGAAAAAGTGATATATTGAAAACTGAGAAAAGAAATTCAGATTGTTTTGATAATTTTGGAAAATTATCTATCAGTCATTTTTGACGTGTAGTGATCAACCACCCATCAATATAATGAACGGTTTTATCGATATAATTTAAAGTCTCTGTTATCAGTTTAAAATTGACATTTTAGACCAATACACATCACTCGCTAAAAACTAAGAAAACTAACTCTGATTGTATTCATAACTTAGGAAAATGATTCATATGTTCATTGTGACATGTATGAAGAATTATCACTTCTAACTGATACACGATACGAATAGTTTGAATCAAAATGTATGTTTCTAGTTTGAAATGAAATTTTAGTAAAAAACACAATTGGAATTCTAAAAACTGATCAAACACATTTGTATTATTTTGATACTTTAGAATTATGGTCAATAAACCATTTGTGACATTTAGGAATCAACCTCACCTCAATCCAATGCATGATGTGACTGATATGACTCAAAGTGTCTCTTTTTATTTCAAATTGACAGTACTTTTAGTAAAAAAACAGAAATGTAATACTGAAAACCGAGCGAACAAATTTTTAATATTTTGATAATTTAGGAAATATATCCATGAGTAATTTGTGACATTTAGGAATCAACCCCACCTCAATAAAATGCACTATGTGATTGGTATAAATCTAAATGTGTCTTTTTATTTAAAATTTACATTAACATAAGTAAAAAAGAACAACTGACAAACTAAAAAACAAGAAAAAGCATTCATATTTTTTTATACATTTTGAAAATGATACATGTGTCATTTGTGATGTGTAGGAATCAACCACACCTCATGCCAATGCATGGTGTGACTAGTATGACTAAAATTGGCTGTTATCAGTTTAAAATTTAAATTTTAGCTCAAAACATGTCACTCACTAAAAACCCTGAAAATGATTTCTGATTGTCTTTATAATTAAGGAAAGTGATTATTATTCCTTTTATGTTGTGTATTAAGTATTCTCACATTAAATCTATGCACGATGTGACCGGTAAGACTCAAAAATCATGTTTCCGATTTGAAATGATATTTTAGTAAAAAAACACAAATGACATATTGAAAACTGATCAAACACATATGGGTTGATTTCATTACTTATAATAACTATCCATGAGTCATTTTTTATGTGTAGGAATCAACCAAACCTCAATCAGATGATCAATTTGATCTGTATAAATCCCAATGTGTTTTTATTTAAAATTGACATTAATTTATGTTAAAAGAATAAGTGACATACTAAAAACTAAGAAAGAACATTCTAATTATTTTGATACTTTATGAAAATGAACCATGATTCATTTTTGATGTGTAGAAATCAACCTCACCTCAATCTAATGCACATTGTGACCAGTATGACTGAAAGTCTCTGTTATCCGTTCAAAATTGACATTTAGCTGAAAACATTTCACTCACTGAAAACCAAGAGAAAACCCTTGGACTATCTTCATAATTTATGAGAGATATTAGTATTTTCTTTGTGATGAGTATGAATTATTTTCACCTCCAAACGATGCACGATGAGACCAGTATGACTCAAAATGGGTGTTTCCAGTTTCAATTGATATTTTAGTAAAAAAACACAACTATCATACTGAAAACCCAGAAAACCCATTAGGATTATATTAATACTTTAGAACAATGATCCATGAGTCATTTTTGAAGTGTAGGAATCAACCAAACCTCAATCTGAAGAACCATGTGACCGGTATAAATCCAAGTATGTCATTTATATTTGATATTAAATTTAGTAAAAAAATAAGGGACATACTCAAAATCAAGAAAAACCATTATGATTATTTGGATATTTTAGGACAATAATTAATAACTCATTTGTGACATGTAGGAATAAACCCCACCTCAATATGATGCACAATGTGACCTGTCTAACATAAAATATCTTCTTTTTATTAAAAATTGACATATTATTAATGTATTTTTTTATATTAATATTTAATTTATTTATTTATATCATTACTAACAAAATATTTGATATCTTATATTGGTGGAACCTTCGGCTTGAGTTGGGATGATTTTTTTGGAAACTAATACAATGGGAGGAAATTTTTGAGAGGGGATCACATATGTCAAAGGGTAAAACGTGAATGTTTTTAACTGTTTGTTGGATAATTGTAAATGTAATTATATTAAACATTATTTGTAACATATATTGAATTGTTTTCCAAACCATTGTGGGATATACTTTGTTCTTGTGGGCGCTTCTTTGTTCTTGTGTGCGCTGTGCAGGTGCTATTTTATGTAGGTAGTATGTGTGTGCTATGTAGGTGCTGCTGGTGGGTGTGCTATTATATAAACATCACATCATTGGAATCTAGAACTTTATAAAATCTATTTTGAGCTATGATAAATGCCCCCTTTATTAGCGCTACTTCAAGCACTGATCAATGCCCCCTTTATCAGCGCAACTTTGAGTACTAATAAATGGACCTTTTATCAGCACTATTTTGATCACTGATAAAGGCACTATTTATCAGTGTTAATTGATGCATTGATAAAGTGGTCTTTTATCAGCACTAAAAATAAAAACTCATAAAAATTTCTTTTATCCGTGCTAAAATAGTGGGGATAAAGGGGGCCTTTATCAGCACCTTTTTTAGCGTGGATAAAGGAAAACCTTTATCAATGATTTTTAGTGCTGTTAAAGGGGACCCCCTATCTCAACTGAGATTAACTGTGCTTTTTTGACGCTACTAAAAGTGTTTTCTAGTGGTAATAAAATAACCATCCTTAGTAGTGTATTCATTCAAGGTAAAATTAATAATATACTAGTATTTTGGTAGAAAATATAATCTAATACCACAAGATTAGTATGATATCTATTTGAAAAAGAAAATTTCCAAAATTGCATGAATTTCCTAGATTATTATTGGTGCTTGCATAAAGTACTATGATATTTAAATTATATGGTGTTGGTGACCTGAATACCTATTGATCCACCTTAGGAAGAGGGGGTGAGAAAAATTATTGAAAGAGAGTCATTTCTAACACATATGATTGTTATGTCATAATTTTATAATCAATTTCCAATATGAGTTGTGGATATAATATCAGGACAAGAATGTTTTCACATGTTGTCTCATTTTTTCGATTCATATGAGGAGAAAGTAAAGAAAGATATGGATATGATGATGTTTACATGGGATACATATAAATATGAAATAAGGATAATGATCTTACAATGAATGCATTCCCATATTATTTTCGCCCAATTACTCCAATTTGATTTAATATTTAAAAATGATCATTATGGATAAAACACTTCATTACCTTTTGGGTAAGGTTCGTTAAGAAATATGAGCATTAAAGAAAGATAAATCCTTTTTTCTGATAGTGAACAGGTTGAAAGATAAGTAACTAAGGCCAATAGAATATGTGATGTCAAAGGAAACATCACAACATCCTTCAGATAAAATAGGTATTAAATAGAAGGTTACATTCTTCACATATCATGAAAAAGTCCTTAAAATTTTAAATGTAATGAACTGAATTGAAGAAGCAAGTAGTCACTTATGCTTTATGTATATTAATAAATTCTAAGTAATTTTTTAGTTTTACCTCATGGGTATAGGATACAATATTATGATAAAATATGTGAGTTTAAATACAATAACCTAGTAAGTATAGAAATTTTTCAAGAAGTCGGGTGATTTCTCCAAGCGACTGAGAAAGGGTGATTCCTAAGTGTGCATTAAGAATTTTCCAACTTCAAATTTCTATGTTAATGATTTTAGTAAATATTTTATTTATTTTTACCAAAATATTTGTCTCACATGTTCTTTGGACATAAGGGGACATTATTCCATTTCATGAATGAATTTTTTTGCGGTGTTTTATACTCACAAAATTTTTCAATGATATATGAATCATAAAAAATATGTGAGGGATATAAAATGTAATACTTATATAAATTTTTTGGAAAGATAATACATTTTAAATAAAAATTTAGTTGTTCTCAATAATATACCCACTAGGGTTTTAGACTCTTAAAATTTAAATAACTTAGGTACTGTCGACACACTTATGTACTCTGTTTTAGAAAAAGAAACCTTTTGGAAATAAAGTTAGGTCTCAAAGCATTCAGAATTATTTTATCTAGAGAGAGTGAACTATTACAATGGTAATCTAGTGGTAAATATACTTCATAATATTCCTTTAAATAGTTATTATGTAATTTTCAAGTGAAGCATGGTACATTCATGATAAAAAAATATGAGTTTCTTCAGGCTGGTGTGTCAAAGAATATCATGACTAAGCTTTCATAAATTAATGTTATATAACATGGAGTTATCCTTATACAAACTTTAACTTGTTCACATAAAAGAAATAATGTTAATAAGAAGGATAAATGATGATTCTTACTTATTATCAATGATTAATAAAATGTTTCATGGATTAATTTTTAAACACACATTTTCTTATAACCTTCAGAGACATGATGTAAGTAAAAAGAGAATAAATTTTACAACTAATATGTATTTTAGAAACATCCATTAATTTATAGACATAATTCGTAAAAAAAATTATCTTATAACCATATAAAATCTATAATTAAAAATTAATATCTTATGATTTATAGTATGATATAAATCTATTATGCAATAACAATGTTGTGTTTGGATGAAAATTGTTTGTTAAGGATTTAAACAAACTTTAATCAAGAAAAACACAATGTTTATCTAAAGTAATTATCAGAAAGTTTTCAATGGATATTACAAAGATCCATAAGATAGAAAATTTACAGTCAAGTGATATATTATATTTCTTTAAAAATGGTGTCTATCGCTATTTAAGATAGTGAGAGAAATATTGACTTAGATTTCGCCATTGATGAAGATATAAAGGTAACTAAAATTTGAAAAATATCCATAAGATCATGTGGAAAATGGATGGTTCCAAAGACTCATACTACATAGGAAGAAATAAATCATTGTAATATTTTTGTATACACCAAGATGGTGATATATTATTCATTGAGAGTAATGGATAATACAATTAATCAGTATATGGAAATAATATAAGATTTAAAATATCATTTGAAATTATGTAATGGATTCCATATATTCAAGAATATTAGATTATTATATTGGATACTATGGTGGGTATTCAATTGAGACTATATATGGGTGGTACAAGTGTCATAAAAATATTTCTTGACTTTTATTACCATTTTTTTATAAAATCCAATAGAATTTTACATTTCATAACTACTTTCTATGATCATTTTATTGAAAAATGGATTCTAATGCCACCATACATGGAAGGTGTCCATACGACACAACCAAAATGGGATGGTGAATCCATAGAATTCCAATAAGGGGTGAAAGTAACTAAAATCCATTTTAGGATTAACAAATAAAAAAGATATTGTAATATTAATTTTTAATATATATTTTCATATTTATACAAGTGTTTTGTGGTAGAATTACTATTTTCCAAGTAAAATATATGTGATAACATATATAAAACAATTACAGATAATGTAATCAGTTGAGATCGTATGGTAAGTAACCCTATGGAGATTGACTTAAAGAAAAAACCTATGTTTTATAATATTGGATCTACTAAGGAATATCTAATGGTTTATTAGACCAAGTCAAAGTACACATACTAACTTGGTTTTGATAAAATACAAGTTAGAACAGTTTAAGAGAGAATTGTTACCATTGTCACACGACATAAATCTTTCCAAGTAGAGATGTATGTTTCATATTATAATATTAATGTGATGTGTTGAATTCCATATGATTTAATAATGGATAAATCATGTATAACATTATATATGAAATATATGATATTGATAACATAAAGTATGTGGAACAATAATATCTGTTTTATCTAGGTGAATTGTAAGGGAAGCACTTAGAATTGTCAAAGTGTGCCTGAATAATACATAGGATATGAACATGGTATGTGGAATGGGAAAGGATACTATTTATAAGGGGATACAAACAAGTCTTATTATAGATATATATGATATAATATCCTAGTTAGGCTAAGTTAATGAGCAATATATGTTAATTCAAGCCAGTGGTGGACATATCTATTAATTTATTGTGTGTTATGGCTTCTGATGCAGCTAAATAAGTAGTATAAAACATGTAATGATATGTTACGGTTATTTGAATCGAACCTAGTTAGTAAATTTTTATCATAATATAAATTATTATTATTATAATACTAGTACCACCCATGATGTTAAGTTTTGATAGTGGAAAAAATTGGATATAATCAAGGATATCATCTCTTTATAAGTCTTACTGAAGGAGGTAAAGTAATAGATGAAAAATATCCATATCGTAGAGATATAGAAGGCCCATAACTAAATCAACAACATAGTAGAAACATGATCTAATCATGTGAGATATAATAGGAATGGTTTGGACGTTGGATTTATTACAAGTGGGGTTGTTGTAATAGTGTGTTCCCTAGACCCAAATTGAATAATACTTTTTTATTAACTTAACATGTATACATTGAGTTACGCATGGTGTACATGAACCATTATAGTGATGATATTTCATAATACACTATTTAAATGGTAATGTACAATGATTTTTTATTATATCAAAACATTATATTAATTCCTAGAATAAAATTAGAACCTTGAGATACTATGACATAAATCTTAAAAATATTTTCTATGGCCTAGATACATCATCCTAACTGAACAAAATTTATGTCTGACTATCAGGTGTTAGGGGATCATAAGCATTAAAACTACATCACATGATGTTCTCTCTTTCTAGTCTATATTAAGTAAAATTATGAGGTCAGAACCTCCAATAGGGACAATATATGTTTCAAACATCACTTTTTGTTCTTATCTTTGAACATGTGTATTGGTCTCTTGACTTGAGATCATTATCAATGTGTACCACTTTTTCATATACTTTGATGTAAGAAAAAAACCATGAATTTGACGTCATGGTGAGGTAGATTGTGTGGGGGGATCCATTGGTGGTATGACATTGGTTGAATGGTCAAGATAAATATTTTCCCTTAAAAGTTGAGGAAGTTTTATCCTGGTCCTAGTTGATCCAGATGATTATACCTTCAAAAACCACTTTCTATGACAGTTGGAGGTAAGTATTTCCAGTTAGATCAACAAATAATTAATCAATAATGGATCAGGACACAATTTTACATCCTGAATAATGATATATCATGAGAGTGAGATATTATATTACACAATGTGCATTTATAAGATGGTTTTTTCTTCTATGGATATTCCTTATCACTTTAGGGGAATTGATTGGTTTATAGACTTTGCTCTTGGTATGTGAATAGTATTCACTACTATTAAGATACATGCCTAATGGGTCACACACAATAGTGATTCAAGAGTTTGTCCCATTAAGGGTAATAAGAATATAGAACATGGTGGGCCCCACCATGGAGTCCGAGAGTTGTCCAACTAATCGATTATAGATAAATAAATAAATTCATCATTATTTACATATTTAATAACTAGGTTGAATTTATTGAAATTATTCACTAGTCGTTATGTGACAACATAGAAAATATTATATGAATAAATATTATTTTAATATTAAGGTTTCATTTTATATTAGCGAAAATTATGAGTTGAGTTAATAAATCTATATTATCACTTAATATATATATATTATATATTATAAGTATGTGATACAAATATAAATGAAATTATGACATAGTCAGATTTTCATAATGTGTCATTTACTGCTTATTTAGTGGGCATTTTATTTTTGGTGGTTGGGGAACCCTTTCTAGGTTTTGAGCATTACACTATAGAAGCTGGTGAGAGACTCTCATTCAAAGACTTTTCATTACAATAGAATTTAGAGATTCTCTCTCTTCATGCATCCTAGAAAGAATGTGGAGCCCTCTGTGAAATCGATCCAAGGACGTATTCACAAATAATAGAAACATAGTTGAGGTGATCATCATGGAATATAAGGAATCATTGAAGCTTCGTGCTGGCTCATAGAATTTGAAGATCAGGGTCCATAAAGATTCATGAATCATGTGTGGACAATGCAAATGGGTTAGGGCTTGGATCCTTCAAGCAATAGTCTTTGAAAATGAGTTGCAGTCGATCGCCTGTTTATTCTAACAAGTTAATCATTCATGTTTAATTTTTTTCATTGAAATAATCACATGAGATACTCATACCTATATGTGGGCCTAGATCACCAAAAAAGAAGAAGATACATTGCTCTAGTAATCAAAAATTATAAATCCATAGCCCATCAGCTTCTTTTTCAAAACTGAGTACCGTCATTTATTAGTGTTCAAATTACTATTTTATTAAATTATAATATTTATAATTTCTATTAATATTTTATTATATATTATGTTTTTACAATTTGTATTATTTTTTATCCATAATATTTTTTCAACCATGACATAATTTTTTGTAATATATCATTAGTCTATAGATATGAATAAATTAAATTCAAATTAATTTTACTTATTATTTACAAAAAATTAATTAGTTACTAATTATTTATTAGAAAATAAAAAAAAATTAAAATATTAATACTTAAGTTGGTTTTGTAATAATTTATTAATTATAAATATTATATTTATAATATAAAATATAAAAAAATATTGGTTTTAAATTTATAATTTATTTGTTTTAAATATTTAATAAATTTTATACTATTTTATTACCTATTTATTTTTTTATGATGGGATATTATATTAAATAATAATACTTAAGTAATTTTTTTGTAATATTTTATTAGTTTTAAATAATATGATTATAAAATTATATAAAATAAAAAAAATCTAATAATTTTATAATTTGTTTCTATTTTATTAGTTTTTTTGTTTCGTGGAATTAATTTTATTTTATTTAATATTTTTTAAAAATTTATAATAAAATTTCTTATTTATAAAATAGTTTTGAGCCTCCCCACACACAATTAGATGGGGTTTTTATTTATTTATCACCCTCCTCAAGTCGATGTAATAATATTATTTGTCAATTAATTTTTTATTAAAATATTAATATTATTTTAATTACTTCCCCACCTCTCAGGGGTCAAGTCAATTGGTACCCACTAGTTGTACATATCATTCTCTAAGGTAATTGGCCCAAGCATGAATCTCACTAGATTTGAACATAAACTGAAATTATGCTCACATATACCTAGCTGAGGAATGTGCTCCTTGCATCTGGTTGGAAGGCCCACCAATGGTGAAAGGGGATTAACAATAGACATGTTCTGTAGCTAGAGGATTACATGAGTGGTGAAGTCACTCTACAATTATGCACTATACCATGGTTAAAATCTCGATTGTCTCCATTGAGGTTAGATTTGTCTATCCATTTATGGAAACATATTGGGGTCCACACTATGGGCATGCACATATGCACGAAGTAAGTATCATGGAAGAGACCATGAGAAAATTATAGTGTGACTGGTAGGTGGTGCATTGTGGTAACATATAGATGTCATTTGGCCGACTGATCAAAATAGTGATGGGTGTGTTATCACGTATCAACATGCCCTCTACCCACTCGAATTTTCAATGTAGGGAATATAGATGACCTTCCATGTTATTATGTACACAATGTAACTAGGTGGATGATGAAACAAAGCTTGGTAGGTGGTGTAATGGGGCACAACTCAGGCATTGTATAGTATACAGTTCAAAAAAGAAATACGTGCATAAAAACCAATCAACTTACCCTCTCCCCATACGAGTTTCCTATAATTACCCAAACTCACACTCTGAGATCTAATTCTAAAAAGTAAATCATTAAAAATTATCTTTCTTACCAATAGTAACAAATCATAACTTAAAAAACCCATAATTGCATAATTTATAATAATGTTTGTACTTATTACATTTCTATGATCATTTAGGTTTACAGTTTTAATGAATTAGAAAAACCATTAACTAGAAAATTAGAAACATCCACACATTATAATTTTTTGAAAAACAATGGGTTCTTATGTGTGTACTCTTATTTCATTCATGAAACATTTTCTTCATTTTTGTTGTGTCAACATTGACCATTTTATGATTCTTATACATCCATAGTCCCTGTAAAAAATATTTGAAAATTTTAGATGAGCTATAAGTTCCTAGGTTTTTATATAAAGTACACATATTTTTATTTTCAGTTTAAATTATCAGTTACAACCTAATGTGAGAAAACCTTGGGGTCATGGGTTTATTGGGGGTGTACGGGGCTTGTTCTGAGCTTGGATCCTAAGTTTTTGTAAAATCAAGATAGGTCACATGGTAATTATAAACCACGCAGGGTAGGTCAGATGGTTACTACTAGCCATGAAAGGCAGGTCAATGGGGAGATATAGGCTGCACGGTTTTAGGAAACCATGGGGATGGAGGCACAAGAACATGCAAGGCACCTAGAATTTTTGTAGAGTAAAATCACATGATTTGTGCATGGTCTGTAAAACTATGTGTACTGACTGTGTGAGGTTCCCCTCTATACAGTGAATGGTGCATGGTTGGTGCATGGATTGGCCAATCAGGAGGCCATGAAATTTTGGGGAAATTACTATTTTTACCTTAATAACTTATAATTTTAAACCCTTATTTCCCATTTTGTTTCTAATAGATATCACTTATGGGAGAGCTCCACCTTGATCCAAATTCTAGGATTTTCCATTGATTCTAAATTCGATCTTGGAATCAAGAGTTATTCATCTCATTGGATCTGTGCCAGTGATTACTCCATCCATTTTGTTTCATTCTTTGTTTTTCTTAGTATTGCATGCGCTATTTAGGTACACATTAATTTTCCCTATTTTTAGGGTTTTCATCCATTATTCTTTTTCCCCCGATCTGAGTCGAATCAGGAGCTCATACTGGATGAGAACTGTACTATGGAAATGTGGTAGGTGGTCTATACTTTTCTAAATTGGTTTGGTACTTTATTGAGTTTGTTATTATTGTGTCGATGGCCAAAATTTCTGACACAGACCCAAATATTAATTGGTAAATTTAATTAAATGAAATGGAACATGTTAGGGAAGCTTTTAGTTCCTTTTATATGTGTTGGAAGTTATTATCCCAAATAAGGCCACCCATAGGTTGTTTGATGTGAATTTCATTTTCTAATAACTTTGTTACACCACTCATGGGGTGAGTTAGTGTCTTCCTAGTTAGAGTAATCCTGTTAATTAAGGAGTTGGATTGAATTGGTTGAAAATGAGATGTATTTTTCTCGATTTCCATGTTTTAACATGATTTTTTTATTGAATATCTTGAATGGGATATTTAGAAAATATGGAAATGATTGGGTGAACTCATTTAATTTTAATGGTTGTGTATTGTTACATGAGTGGGTAAACTCAGGGAATGAAATGGTAATTGAATTGAGTGTTGAATGATTATATAGGATTCCATGAGTGTGTTACACTATGGGTCATGGAAATGGTAGTTGATGGTTTTGACCTTTAATGCTCTTAGGATCTTGATTATGTTGGATTCCATGGGCCTTCCTACCACATAGTTCTAGTTTTTCTGGTATCACGGTGTAACTCATCAGTAGGCATGCTCCTTAGGCACCAATTCCAGCCTAACTAAGTATCCATCAAGATGCTCTTAGGACTTGATGAGGATTTCATTGTCCACTATAATTTAAATTTGGGAATGTGGGGTCTGAAATTTTTAATTTTATGGCACAATAATGGTAAATGGAATAGGAATGACTATACATCTCAACCACAATAATTGTGACATTTTTTATTTTATTAGTCGTGATGGTTTTGGGTGCAGTGGAAGCGTGGTTGGGATAGAACCCAAATTTGATTTTTATCATGATAAATGATTTTTCTTGGTTCAATAAAATGATAAAAACTAGTATCCATGAAATATAATCAAAGATTTAGATAAATAATGAAGAGGCCCCAAACCTTTAGAGAATATCTTCCTCATCATGTTTATAATTAATTTAATTAATTTCATAAAGAAATTATACTTGGATATTTGGTATTTTCTACATTGATGATGTTGATAATTAGGAATGACCCTTCCATATTATCTCAGTGTTCTTGTAATTATCAAAAATATAATCCCTATAGCGATGATCCACACGTGCTCTGATGGCCTCCGATCAATACTACTCATTCTCCATGTTCTAGTGCGGCGAATCGAGTGTCTTTTGTCAGCAATTTTTATTTCTTTTTATTCATCCTTGAAGAACATCTCTCATTCTTAAGAGGGGTGAGAAGAGGATTCTATAGAGAAATTTTTTAGCTCAATAATTCTCAGTTCACTGCGTGTGTGGTTCTGTCCATAACACAATAGATGTATGTGTCTATTTGTTGAAATGGGGCTATAATTATAATAATTAATTTCATAACAGAAATTAAATACATTCATAAACAAAGAGAAAAACCATGTTAATAATAATAATATTTCGCTATTATTTATGGTGTGAAAACTTATACAAAAAGGAGTTATAAATAAAATTTTGTGCCACAAAATAATCGAAGCATTATTTTAATTTGTCCTAATTAGTAAAATAATTATTTATCATCATGAAAAGAATTATTTTACTAATAGACTATCTGTGGTCCTCTCGAACACTACTTCCACATATTAAAAACCCGAATAAATAAATAAATAAATTATTATCTTAAATAAATATTTAATTTACAAACTTGTAAATAAATATTTATTAAAGGATCAATAAAATAAAAAAATAAATTTTACCCACAATCTGGTAAAAAATATTTATTTAGTTTATGCAATCATTTTAACTTGAATAAAATTATTCCATTATCTTAATAATAATATTTATTAATTAAATTCAAATATTATTTAACCGAGACCACAAAAAACACTTAGTGTGTGACCTTCTAAGATTATTTCCCATCGACATTAGGAAAGCTTGACTAAATGCCAAGAGTATTGTCTAGAAACGGGTCAATTAACACAAGAGAAAGAACTTAATGTCACAAAAATGAAATCCACGTATGAAAGATCACTTTGTAATATAATCCCTTTTTTCAATATCTCATCAAGCATGTTTCATGATAATGTCATCAAATTTTATTCTTGATACGTCATTATTTCACTACCTGAAATAAACTCTTTGTTTCACCATGACCATGGAATTTCATGTGACGGTTATATTTCAATCAGAGGTTCGAGATATCAACTTCTATTAATGGACAGGGAAAATCCTTCCTTTACTTATCCATTAATAACAATCCACTCATGATGAACCCAATGAACCCTACTTCCCTCTAACTTTCTATGAGATGGTTTTTGTCAGTAAATCAATGTGCGTGAGTCATGACACGTATTAATGATAATCATAATGTCTAAGGATCATTACACATGCTCACATATAGAAATATCTGATGACACTAAAACATGCAGAATTCCTACTAGTGGGTATGTTCTCATAATCTCATATCTTGGAGATTACTAAGTTTGAACTTCATGATAGGAATTCTCATCTGCTTATGAGTACTCACACCTGACGGTATGCATGCTATGTGTCCCATCATTGTATGTCATCCAATCGTAGAATAGTATTTAAACAAATTGTTATATAATGTCAAGGTTCTCATCATAGAGGGGAACTGCCATGACCTTTTCATTACAACAAATACTCTAGGACATTATTACATCATAGTCATGCAGAACAATAAAAAATATGCAATTAGATGTTTAATATTTATATACATTAAATGTGCATGTAATCAAAGTACAACCATATAGTTCTAGGACACAAACTCTTACAAACTCTCACTTGGACTAGATCCAACTGCCTATGACTTTTAGTCTGCTAGACGCCACATAGTAATATTGTTTCCTTTTAGTCAAGGCTTTTGTCAAGGGGTCTACCACATTTCACTCCTTGGAAATACTGCTCACTAAAAATTAACCTCTCTAAGAAAAACCCCTCAATAGATGATACTTATGAATTATGTGCTTCACCCACTGATGTGACCTTGGCTCTTTTGAGATAGCCACTACTGCAGTATTTTCACAATAAAATGTGATGGGATATTTACTACTAGGTTTCACATCCTTCTCATAGATGAATATTCACATCCAAACTCCTTCTTTAGATGCCCCATAAGCTACGATATACTTGGAATCTTCTATAGAATCTATGACCACACTCTGTATTGAGATATTCCAGCTCACTACACCTCCATTCAAAGTAATGATGTATCATGTTTGTGACTTCATGTCATCTTGATCAGTCTGGAAACTAACAACTGCATATCCTCTAATGACTAGTCCCCCATCTCCTCCATAAACATGGAACATATCCTTAGTATGTCTTAGATACTGCGGGATAGTCTGGACTACTATCCAATGGCAGTCACCTGGGTCACCTTGATATCTTCCCACCACACTCAATGCGTAGGCGACATCCAACCTAGAATATAGCATGACATACATGACAGTCCTAATCACTGCTGCATATGGAGTTCTTTCCATTGTCTTTCTTTCCTCATGGGTCCAAGAACACGTTTTCTTGGAAAGATTAATTCCATGTGATACTGGAAACAATCACCTCTTGGACTGTTCCATAGTGAATCTCTTTTCTATCTTATCAATGTATGTACTTTGACATAGGCCCAACATTCTCTTAAATCAGTCACGATGGATCGTGATCCCAATAATATATTCTTCCTCTCCTAAGTCCATTATAAAGAAGCATTGATTCAACCATTCCTTGATAGACTATAAGACCGACATCTCATTTCCAATAAGTAATATGTCATCAACATATAGTATTTGGAAAAATATTACACTTCCACTAAACCGTTTTTAGACACAAGTCCAACACTCATTCTTAATAAAACCAAATTTTGATTTGGATTCAACAAAATGAATGTTTGATGACCTAGATGCTTACATTAATCCATAAATAGATTTCTACAACTTTTATTCCTTTTTGTCATTATTTGGAGTCTTAAACCCATTAGGTTGTGTCATGTAGGCATCTTCATTAAGGTTCCCATTAAGGAAAGTTATTTTGACATCCATTTTCCCAATCTCATAGTCATGTTAAGAGGCAACGTGGAATAGAATTAAAATGTTTTTTATCATTAAAAATGGTGAAAAGGTTTCATTGTAGTCAATGCCTTAACGCTGTTTGAACCATTTTGCAACCAGGCATGCCTTTTAGGTACTGAATTGTCCTTACATGTCCATTTTTTTCTTGAATATCCATTTGCAACTAGTAAGATTTTCATCAACAGGAGGATCTACCAAAATCTAGACTTGGTTTTGGTATAGGGAATCCATTTCAGAATTCCTGGATCCTTGCCACTTGGAAACATCTATGCCACTTATTGCTTCCTTGTAGGTTAAAGGATAATTATTATCAACTAATATTGAGTCACCATCCTCTATAACTAGAAAACCATACCATTATAGTTATTTATCCTCTCTTTTACTCCAATGCAGCTCTTGTGTCTCTGGAATAGTTCTTTCCTTCATGGGGCTTTGTGGAATCTATTCATGTACCAACTCTTGTGTACCTTGAGCCTCAACTTCATCGAAGACTATCTCGATCCCACTATCTCTTTTGAGGATGTGCTCCCTCTCAAGGAATATTTCATATCTTTACACTATAAAATTTTTTCTGAGTGGTTGTATAGGAAATATTCCCTTGTTTCCGTGGGGTATCCTATAAGGGTACAATTTGTGCCTTGCGGTGAAAGTTTTTTACCTGAATATTCCATAACAAAAGCATTGCTTCCCCACACATGTAAATTCGATTATATGGATTTCTTTCCACTCCATAACTCTTATGGAATACTGTTTTATCGATTTGGATGGTACTTGGATTAGTATGTGCGCCGCTATTTGTAATGAATATCCCCAAAAGGATAATGGAAGACTCACATGACTCATCATTGATCATACCATGTCCAATAGGGTGTGATTCCTCCTTTCACTCACACCATTCCACTAGGGTGTGTATGGAGGAGTGAATTGGGATAAAATCCCAAACTCCCATAAGTAATCAATGAAGTCTTCATTAAGATATTCTCTACCTCAGTTTGAGCGGTGTTTATTAATCTTATTACCAAGATGGTTCTCAACATAATTCTTGTATTCATTGAACTTATCAAAAGAATATGACTTATACCTAATTAATTAGATATATTCATATGTACTAAAATCATCGGTAAAAGTTATGAATTATGAGTACCCTCCCGTTGCTTTAACTGGAAATGGTCTACACACATCGGTATGAACCCATTTAAGATGTTCTTTAGCCATTTCACCCTTTCCACTAAATGGGGCTTTGGTCGTTTTTTTGTGTAAACATGCATGACATACGCCAAGTTGTTTTAGATCGAGATAATCTAAATATCCATCTTGATGTTACTTTTTCATGTATTGCTTGTTTATAAGACCTAGCTGGTGAGGCCAAAGATGGGTGCGGTATGAGTCATGTGAAGAGTCTTTGTTATCGATTTTTATTACTTGATTATTGTAATCCAAAACGTAAAGATTGTTGTATAAATGTGCCCTACCAAAACAAATGCTATCTTTGTCAAAGAATCCACATTCATTTCCAAATGTGGAAACAAATCCATTTGTATCTAATCTGAATATAGAAATAATGTTTTGAGTAATAAACGCCAATTAATAATAACACTTAAACACTAAGATCATCCCAGTTGGCAACATGAGGTGGTAGTCCCTGATAGCCACAACAATAAGTTTAGCTCTATTGGATACTCGTAGATCTACCTCCCCTTGGTCAATCTTTCTGAATCAACTTGGTTCATGTATTTGGATACATATATGAGCACAACGAGATGTATCTAATACCTGATTTTTAGAATCAAATAGATTGAATTTGATAACAAACACACCTAAATCTTCCCATTGCTTCTTAGGTTGGGTGAAGTTCATCTTCCAGTGGCCCTTCTTTCCACATGTGAAATAAACGACCTCTTGTTCCCTTGCCTCCACTTTGATCTTCCTTTTCATGGAAGGCCGTGAAGAAGGTTTGGGCTTAAATCTCTTCTCCATCCCTTTCCTCTAATTAACCATAAGGATAAAAGGATTTTCATGCTCAATATCTTTGTCTACTTGGAGAATGAGGATAAGAATATCAGATAGAGACTTCTAAATGTATTTCATATTGAAATTGAAAAAAAAGTTAGATAATCTCTGAGGGAGTGATGCACGATTGAGATAGGATATTAGTTATTTGGGGAGTTTAAACACTTGAACCTATAGGCACTCAATGTATCCAATGATCTTGACAACATGAGGCCCAACTGGGGCACCTTCTCCATGCTTACTCTGAAAGAGTGCCTTAGAGATCTCAAACCATTCCTATCTTTCACCCCCCAGGTAAATACCACAGAGTTGCTTGAGCATGATATAAGCTTCCATGTTTTCATGGGACTTCATGAGCTCACTAGAAAATGATGATAGCATCAAACATAGAACGTTGACTGAGTCATTCATATGTTTCTCATAGACTAGGAAATCCTCATCACTCACCTCTTTGGCAGGTGGATCTGGTAATGTTGACTCCAGCACATAAGACTTATGTTCATGGCGTAGGATAACCCGAAAGCGTCTAAACTATTCCTAGAAGTTAATGTGGGTGAGTATTTTTTATGTATTGATAAATTATTGTAGGGATAATGTGGTTGACAAGATTTTTATTTTTATTCTATAATTAAAAGAGCATATCATTTGTACTTTCTTGATTACATTTTATGAGAAATTTTTTTAATTCTCCCACTATTTTATCAAGTCCCAATGGACCTCACCATTGAACTCAGAATATCCAGTTTCCATGAAATTGTAGTGGAAAATCCATATTTCACTTTACATAGCCCTAACAAGGGTTGGTCAAGATATTATAAGGTATTTAGGTTGGCAGGTCTTTGCAATTTGCGGGCTTGCAGCTCCATGATCTGTTGAGTGGAATCCTCAATCCTTAAATCATGACTTGGGATTTCCTCAACTCTTGCCTCCAATATTAAACCAATTCTAGAAAGGGATACTCCTTTTGATGTAATATGGTTAAATCAACTAGAAAACTTTCATAAGGGATTCTTATATTAAAGTAAGTGTCCCAACAAGGGTTGGACAACCACATAGTTTTGTTGTGTTTTTCCCTTAATGAAGAAACAGAAGGCTTGGTCTAACTTAATATTTTATCTAAGGGTTTTTATCTCTAATGCGTGAATTTCATATTGTCATTATCACATGATTGTTAATATAAGTGATTAACCATGTCTTGAAAATATTTACGCATAAGTCTGGTTTATTTTAGTTCTATCTTGCATGCTTGTATACATCATTAATTATGTGATCTTGACAACACAACCATAATGATAAACCATGAAACTGACCGAAATAAAATAAAAATAATGATCATTATATTTTCTAATGGTTAGTTTATCTAGTAGTTGATAAACTAACACTAACCTAGGGGAGAAACATCTTGATCCTTTTGGGTTCATGTTTACATCTTTCCACACATCAACCTCTATATCTCTTGGGATTGGTTTCGTCTCGGCTCCAGCTTGAACTGACTCCACTATATTGGGAGTTCTATCCATTACATATTTCTTTTTTTAACTCACATGCAGGTGAGGGGTAAAAGGGGTTTTACATAATGGAATCCTTGGGTACGCAGACCTTACATGATAATGAAGAGAAGGCTCGCAGACCAACAAATTTAATTCAAATAAATATATTAAAAGAAACAATCCACGTACCAAGGTCTTGGTTTAGCTCATGATCATCCATTCATGCAACTATATTTCTGCATAAATAAAACTATCATTCAATTGTTTAATCGTTATAGTATAAGATTAATCATACTCGAATCAATTAATTATTATCTTTGATTAATCAATCCTTTTATCTTAATACCCTTTCTAAATTTCCTTTAGATTCTCATCCACCATAATTTTAAACAAATAAATAAATTTAAAATTATCTTTGTATATAACTTGTAACTTGGAGGAAACCCAGTGAATTCCTATTCATAACTACCCAATGAGTATAAATGAACATTACATAGATGTTAAATTAAACAGACATATATATAACACCTATCATGTGTTGTGTCTTAGCTTTAAACCTGCATGATGGTATACATCTCAAGGGTTTGTATAATATAATAATAAATTTTTAATAAATCTATGTAATTTGGATGAGCACACGACGTGTAGTTACAACTACACGGTGTGTACTATTATTCACTATCCATATGAAGTACAAAGCCGAGGAAACAATGTGTGAGTGTACTTTGTAAATCATTGGAGTACACAACTTGTCCAGTAGGCCACACACCATGTAGTTACTCATTATAGGGTCTCCAGCTGGGAAATCTATGTGCGGGGTACCTGGTCCAACCCTGAACCATATGGACTACATGTTGTGTCCTGTAGTCCACATGACGTGTAATCGAGAAACCACATCCCACTTGTTTCTGGTCAACACACGGTGTCAGTAAGGCTTATACATAATCCAATGACATGGCTTGGTTTGGTGGACTAGACCCGGTTCATTGAACCTTGGCCACCCGGTGTGTAATGCCGAATACACGTCGTGTGTTTTTGTGTTGTATGGCCAGGAACCTTTGGCTCCACCGGATGAGATCCTCTGTTTTATTTTAATCAAAATTAAAAGAAAATATCATTTCTGTAAGGTGAAAGAGAAACAAAATAGGAGGAACATATCTCGAGATTCAGATCTATAGAATGATTAACTTGAATTGAAACAACTAAATTCATAAATGTGCAAAACATCAATGAAATATTTAAATAATTATAAACTATGATGTAACCCCTCTGATACAACATGAAGGTTCTAGGCGTAGTAGAAGTGTGGTTGGGACGGAACCCAAATTTGATTTTTACGATGACCAATGATTATTCCAGGATCAATACAACAATAAATTCCAATCACCATGGAATATAGTCAAAGATTTATATAAAGAAGGAAGATGCCTGATACCTTTAGAAAGGATCTTTCACATCATATATATAATTAATTTAATTAATTTCATAAAGAAAATAATACACGGATCTTCAGTATTTTCTTTATTGATGATGTTGATCATTCGAAATGAACCTTTTGGATTATATCATTGTGCATGAATGGATCCAAAATAGAATACCTCTAGTGGTGATCAACACGTGATCCAATGGCCTCTGATCGATAGAGCTCGTTCTCTGAGTGGTAGTGTGGTGAAGCGAGCGTCTTGTGTTGATCATTTGTTGATCGTTTTTTCTTCAGCCTTGATGAATGTATCTCGTTCTTGAGAGGGTGAGAAGAGGATTCGAGAGAGAAATTGTTTAGCTCAACCATTCTCAATTCACCAGGTGTGTGGTTTGGTCCATAACACAATAGATGTATGTGTCTATTTATTGATATGGGACTTTAGTTACAATATTTAATTGTGTAAAAACAATTAAATACATTCATAACCTTAGAGAAAACCCATGCTATTAATAATAATACTGCATCATTATATATTGTGCGCCGACTTGCACAAAATAGAATTATAAATAAAATTCCACATCACAAAATAAAAGCAGTGTTATTTTAATTTGTTCCAACTAGTTAAATAATTATTTATTGTCTAAAAAATCATTATTTTACCACCGAAACGGACATGGTCCTTTATAAATCCACTTCCATTTATTGAAAACCTGAATAAATAAATATTTTATTTACAAACTAGTAAAAAAATATTTATTAAATGTTCAATAAAATAAATAATTATATTTTACCAACAATCTAGAGAATAAATATTTATTTAATTTATGCTAACATTTTAAATGGAATAAAATTATTCCGTTGTCTTGAGAATAATATTTATTAATGAAATTCAAATAGAATTTAACCGAGACCACCAGAAACACTTAGTGTGCGACCCTATAGGATTCTTTCTCATTGGAATTAGGAAAAATTCCTAAAGACCAAGAGTATTGTCTACCAATGGCTTAGGGCACCCAAGAGAATGAACTTAATGTAAAAACAACAACATCCACATACAAACTATCACTATGTAATATAATATCTTTATCTCAAAATCTCATCAAGCATGTTTCATTATAGTGTCATCAACATTTATGCTTGTTAGGTCATTCATGGACTACCAAAAATAAACTCATTATTACAATAAGGCTATGGAATTTCACGAGAAGGTTCTATTAAAATTGAAGGGAAGAGATATCAACTTCCATAAATTGAAGGGGCATATCCTTCTTTTAATTATCCACTAATAACATGCCACTTGTGATGCACCCAATGTACCCTACTTCCCATCAAATGTCTGCGTGATGTTTTTTGTCAGTAAATCAAGGTGAGTGAGTCATGAGATGTATTAATGATAATCTTAAAGTCCGAGGATCATTACGCATTCTCACAGATAGAAATATCTGATGACACCAAAACAAGCATAATTACTACTAGCGGGTCTGTTCTTATAATCTCCTATATTGGAGATTACCAAACGAGAACTTCATGATAGGAAGTCTCATATTCTTATGAGTACTCACACCTAACAGTCTACATGCTATGTGCCCCATCATAGTATGTCATCCAACTGTAGAACCATATTTATGAATATTGTTATAGAATATATAGGTTCTCATCATATCAGGGAACTACCATGACCTTATCAGTGCAACAAATACTCTATGACATTATTATAGAATATTCATGTAGAACAATGTACAATATGTAATAAAATGTTTAATTTTTAAATACATTAAATTTCCAAGTAATCAAAGTACAACCAGTTGGTTCTAGGACACCAACTCTTACAGGTCGGTTATGGTTGACATGAGATTTAGGGAAAACAACATGGTCATGGTTGATATGATATGATATGATGTGTATATGGCATAGTCATGGTGTTTACTTTTATTAACTTTACTGATACCTTGTTATTGGATATTGAAGCTTGTTTTGTATGGATCCTTATTAGTCAATACAGTTTCAATTGTTTTATGAGATATATTCCATGGGAAATTTACATTTATTTATTGCTCAACTATGAAATTTATTACCTTCTTTTTTAGCTAATATTACACAACCCATGATTTTTAATAAACACTTTGGGTGGTGACCTACTGGTATTGTATCTCACACCATGTTTGAGCCACCATTGGGTATTCAAATGAACTTTATGGATGCAAGTAGGGACCGGGGAAAGTGATCATAGTTTGATGCCTAACGTTGTTCCATGTCTAAGAGTGAAAAATCATGGGGATTAGTTGAGGCTCGTGATGCTTCTAGAAGACAATTATTTTTGTACGTTATGGTATTTTGATCAATTTATTGTACTGATGTATGTATACATATTTTGGTATCTTTGTAGACACATGAAATGATCATTATTGTATCTGAGATTCCTTTTAGCATTGCTTTTTATTCATGTTATTTATCTATTGAGTGAATTTTATTTTTCTTCCTCTATTTGATTTGTATGATTTATACTATTATATCAAACATTGATTAGATGGAATAGTCTCCCCACAAAAACCCCTTAGGCCATCACTAGAAGTCTACAACCTCTGGCATTGGGAAGATACTCTTAAGGATATATAGCCAACCGGGCTCAGGGAACTGTCTATTGTCATCTGGTTTTGGGATGTTACAAAGGTGTATCAAAGTGATTCTTTTCTAGTTTGATTTACTATTTTTAGATAATATAAATTGATCGAATGAAATCTGAATTTGGTAATGAGCTATTCATGGGAGTAGCTATCCCATGTATAGGAAAAATCTAAATGGCCTTAAATGAAAATTGGTTTTTTCTAGATTTTGGATATTATAGTTGATTTTATTCCATCATTGGGTGATGCACTTGAATCGTGATGTTTTCATTGATATGAAAATGGGGTTTATTTTGTTTTTACATGATGAGATGAAACTATGTAATATCATGCATCATTTTAAGCACTTTCTTGAGTTCACATGACATGAATTATTCCATGTCACATATGATGAAGTGCTTGTTTTCATGATGTTGTGATAAGTATTTTGATATATATACCTGTGGATTTGATAGATGATGTGTGTAGTCAATTGAGAGACACAGTTGGTACTTAGAGTTCATGTTGTAACCTAAGTAGTGTTTTCCTGATTAGGCTCCAACAGACTCCCGAATATTCCAATTATCGACCATTGAGTAATGGGTGATGAGTCACAAGGATTGGAACATGTTATAGTGTGGATTAGGTGGACGACATATTTCGATTCATCGGGATTATGGGACCTTATGGGTTAGAATTTGGTGAAGCATTTGTTTCATCCATTTAAAGTGGAATGAAAAATGATAATGAACTCAAAAGAAATGGAAATTTTAATTTTTGAAACTGAGACTTGACATATACTTGGATTATGAGTTGGTAGTAGGCAGTGCCTCTAGTGAATTTTGTAGATTTTTCTTTTCATCAGTCCTGGATTTAGTAGTATGTTGTGCGGGATAATCAATTTATAGGAAGTTTTTGACCTATCCTACACTTTTTGCTATGAAATTTGATATTGTTGTCTTTTGAGGTGCATGTCTTCCATTGTAAATACATATCCCTACAATGAGATCATGTCATACTCTATGAGGTTTGTGACTACCAAGATCTAGAGGTGGTTGGATATAGGATATTGGTCTATACTCATATAGTTCTAGAAGTAGTAACAAGAGTTTTACTAGAAACCGGTGTTGATGCACAGTTCTATGAGAGATTTATGCACATTATGCATACATTTCAGGGAGCATCGCATCCTGCATCGTCTATAGATGATATGAAACCTGTGTTCTAGAATCAATGTCCTCCCATATTATAAGGGAATGGTGGTACATAGGTTTTTTAGATATTTATTGAGACTAATCTTTTGATCTTTGAGCATCTGCAGACACCTCCTAAAAAGAGAGTGAATCTCGCGACTTATATTCATTGGGGAGTAGTAAAGATCTTGTGGGATGTTTTGAACCAGGATGATAAACTGTGTGATATGGATTGGATGGATTTCAAAACTAGATTCCATGAATACTTCTTCCTCATGGATTGAAGATCAGAGTGGGATAGGGACTTCATACATCCTGAGAAGGGTTCTATGACGGTTATTGAGTACGCAGAATTCCTTATAGAGTTGCAGTGTTTTGTACTAACATACCTTGCTTTTGAGCTATTAAGGGAGAGATGCTTCATGGTTGGTCTCTCACATGCTATTCAATCTTAGATCAATGTATTCAGATTGACCTCTGTTACTGAGATAGTGAATTAGGTTATGATTACATAGTGGAACTTGATGAAGGATGGGGCGTATAGCAGAGAAGTATAGTATCTCGACCTAGTGGTTCTAAATCTTCAGGAAGGAAACACCCTTTGAGGATTCCATTGAGAGGAGTACCAACCATATGCTGCTAGTTATGGTAGTGTAGTTTTCTATCATTAGTGTGGAAGATGTTTCCAAATGAGAAATCAATGTGATTGTAACCTGGTTGAGGGATGATCTTATGGTAGTATGGGAAACATGTAATGTTTCTACTTAACCTTCCCTCTAGAAGTGAGTGTTAGGGGTCAAATTAGACACTAGGTTTAGGTGTACTCTTCTCAGATCTAAATTAGGAAGGAATATAGAGAAATACTGGTTGATCTAGCTAAGGTGGTGGTGGTCATGTCTAAGGAATCCAAACACCATTTGTATCAAGACATCAGAGCGATCCTACTCTAGAAAGTGATTTTGTGTCATAGGGTCAGTGTTCAGTCCATATCTATTATATACATCCTACCCATGAGGAGTAGAGTTACAGAACATCATTTATGAGAGGTACGATCTTAGTAGCCTCTACTTTTTTATTCTATCTTTTTAATATAGGTGCATCACATAGTTTTATAAATTTCTCTATTGTGGAAATAATTGGCCTTGTGGTTCAGTTTTCTGAGGCTGTTAGGATACTCAACACTCTTTTGGGTATCAGAATGGAGGATTTCTATGAGTATAAGGAGTTCCCCATTGATCTTTATGGGTGAAACATCATATGAAATCTTTTTGTCCTCAAGATGATAGAGTTTGAGTTTATACATGGGATGGTCATGATAGTATCTTATCGAGCCTACATTGACTGCTATCTCCATAGGGTGACATTCACATCACCAAAGGTTATAGTTTTTTCTCATAAAGGTCAATGGTACTTCTAGGAGATCTGAGATAGAGTAGAGCATTGTGGGTTTGGTGGGATGACAACCTAGATCACTAGTTTGTATCTGGATGATCAGGGAGCATGTCAAGTAGATTTTATTCCTGTCATTGATCATTTCAAGGATATTTTTGCAGAATAAGTTTCTATTTTACCTCATAATAGAGAGCGGTGGAGTAATATATAGATCTAGTGTAGAGATCTTCACTAATATTTTATCTTCCTTATATTATGTCCCTAACAGAGTTTTAGGAGTTCAAGAGGCAACTATAGGATTTGGAGGCAATGGTGTTTATATGACCCAATACTTCTTCCATGAGGTTTGACAATCCTTTTTGTGAAAAAGGAGGATGGTACCCTTTGGATATGCATAGATTAATATAAATTGGACCAGATGATGGTTAAGAATCAGTATCACTTTCCATAGATATATGAACTTTTTGATCATCTTTGAGGATCTCAGGTGTTCTCAAAAATTAAATTGAGGTCAGGATATCATTGGGTGCATGTTTGACCTGTAGACATACCTCATATATTTTTTTATAGTAGGTACGATATATAAAAGTATTTTGTTATGTCATTAGATCTCATGAACCTGCCATCAGTTTTTAGTGTACTGATAAATCGAGTTTTCAATCCTTATTTAGATTATATTTGGTGTGTTTCATGGATGATATATTGGTGTTTTCTCACAATAAACACGACCATTCCAAACTTATTCAAATAAATTTGGATACACTAAGAGAGCATCAGTTATATTCTAGTCTCTGAAAGTTCCACTTTTGGATGGGAAAGATTCACTTCCAATTTCATATTATCATAGAGAAAGGAGTATCAATAGACCCAGGGAAGGTGAGAATTATAGTTTCCTAGGAATTACCCAAGAACATGTTTGATATTATGAGTTTATTGGGGATATCTGGATATTATATGAATTTAATACTGGACTTCCCATGATTAGTATTGCTATTATATATATTAACTATAAGGGTGATAAGATTGTATGGATAGATACCTATGAGACAACCCTTCAGGATTTGAAAGGGAGATTGAATTTAGTATATGTCTTGATTATTCCAGAGAAGGGTAGGAGCTACATTATGTATTGTGAAGAATCAAGTATTGGACACGGAGTAGTTTTGATGTAGGGATATATAGTCAAGGAATATGGTTCTCAAATGCTGAGGCCACACGAGAGGAATTTACTGGCACATGATCTGGAGTTAACTACAGTAGTTCATGCTTTGCATTGTCGGAGTCATTATTCACTAGGATAGTGTTTTTTTGTGTCTAAATAACTCTGAATAATTAATTATATATTTACAAAACATGATGTAAATATGATTTATTGAATGTGGGTTAAGTACCTAGAGTATTTATGCATTGAGCTAGCCAATACAACTGTTAAAGGCAATGCAGTAGCCGATGAATTAAGTAGACTGAATTTGATTCTGGTAGTTTATAAAGCTAGTAGTAAGTGAAAGTTTTTAGATTTGTTCCCAAGGATGGAATTATAGGTACATGATATCTAGGGGAAGACCATTATTTCAACCTTAGTGGTTACCTCTACCCTACCGGATAGAGTCCACAATCCATATTTTTATTTTCTAATGACACTTTAGGGTAAGTGTGAACTAAAGAAACTCCATGGGATTACAAAAACCAACCTACTAAGAATCCCTCCCACTGCACCACCCGCCCATTGAAAATTTCAAAATTCAAAAAAATCAAAAAGATTTCCAATTTTCAAAATTCAGAAGGGGGCATCATCATAATCACGGACCATGAGCCAACTGTTATCCCTTATGTCATCATCATCACCAGATACGAACCCATCCTTGTTGTTGGCGGTCAAAATTTTGTCACCTTATATCTCCCATAGCCGCCCGATCAAGCTCATATCCCAATGATCTTTGAAGACCACCACATATCTCCACCTCAGAAATAGTGTGGAGATCTAGGATCCAGAGCAGAGAAAAAGTGGGTAATTGCAGGTCAAAACTGAACAAGAAACTCATAGAACACACCACTGACTTCTTCACCATCCATACATGACCACCATTGATGTTGTCCAATTCCTCCACCTTCATCACTGCCCCAAAAACACGCTGGTTGCTGGAAAACACCATTGTCCTCCAAAACCACCGTAAAACAACAACAAACATGCCGTCAAAGGCCAGAAACCACACCAGGATGCATAGAACACCCATCATCAAAATATGAAATGAATTAAAACATAACAAGAAACAACACCATCATGAATAGCTGATAGATTCTTCCATTTCCAAAATGGAGCAATTCCCAAACAGAAACCACCATCGTAACCTCTACCGAGTAGATATCGAACAGAACAAATGCCAAAGAAAATAAATCAAACCAACCATCACTGAAACTGACACATACTGCATGAGGGCCCCGTCGTTCGCCGAACCCACCTCATAAAACCATTGTGAGACCACCACTTCAAATCCAACTCGGAGAGAAGCATAGATTCTTGAGGATAGGGAAGGGATTTGTGCCGTTGAAGGCCCCAAACATTGGCAACATGATGAGACTGAAAAAAAATCCAAAACCCTGATCGAGCCAAAATAGAAATGCCAGAAGGACCAACGATTGATGAACCCCATCACCCAAAACCATTGTGTTACCATCACACTTAATCCGACCAGGAGAGGAGATGTGAAACGCAAGATCAGATTAGGGTTGTGGATTCCGGATGCTTCAACGTAATGACCCTTTTGGAAGGACAAAAGAAGAGATTCCATGAGGAGAGCACCATGAAAGTTGCAATTCCATGGATAAAGAAAAAAAGTGCATAATGGGAAGAAGACAGAAAGATTCGAGAGGGGGGATGAAAGGAAGAAAGATCTGCAGCTCACAGACGTGCCACCGACCTCGGGCAGAGGGTTTCAGGGGGGAACCCTAGATGGGTCCGAGCAGGAGAGGGGGATTCTGGGAGAGAAATGATCCATCCTCCTACCAAATAGAGTAAGGATGAGGTAACTATCAAATTTAGAGGGCATGGTCTTATAGGGTAGTGTGGAAACTAATGACCCACCTCCTAGTAGGAAGGATGATGAAGACGGGATCCTGTATTTCCATGGATTCATATGGGTACCAATGGAAATAGCCTTGAAGCTGATGTAGGAGTTTCATGCCACAATTTGTATAGTGCATCTCGGTATCACCAAGATGTATTATGACTTACACTGTTAGAACTGGTGGTTGGGTATGAAACATGAGGTAGATAGTTTATTTATGAGGTATTCCGCCTATCAATAGGTGAAGTTAGAACATCAGTGTCCAAACATACTTTTACATCACTTACCTATTCTCGAGTGGAAGTGGGATGGTGTTGAAATGGATTTCATGATAGTTTTTCTAAGGTTTCCTCAAGGTAGTAATGTTTTGTGTTTTGTTTACTGGATCACAAAGGTTTCATATTTCCTTGTAATCAATGAAACCTTCAGTGTAGATTAGTTTGGGAGGATTTATATCCATGAGAAAGTTTTCCTACATGGGGTCCCTCGTAATATCCTTTCATATAGGGATTCCCAGTTTATGTATCATTTCTAGAAGAGTTTGTAGAGGGCCTTAGGTACAATGGTTATTCTATGAACATTTTAAAATCCTCATAGTGATGGCTAGTCAGAGCATATGATATTGGTGATTGAGGAAATTCTAAGAGCATGCGTCCTATACTTTGGGGATCTTGGGAAAGGCATATACCCTATTTTAGTGAACCTATAAAAATAGGTATCTACAGACGATAAGTATAAACCTAATGAATATTTGTACAGTAGTCTATATTTATTTTCCCTATGCTAGTTAAAGGCTAGTGAGGATGTTTTACTAGTACCACGTCTCAGGAATGAGACTTATGAGCATGTCTAGTTGGCCAGTAATTAGATAGATAATGCATAGTCTCAATATAAATCCTATATAAATCACCACCAACAACCTTTATAGGTCAATGTTAGGGATCATGTTTTTTAATATATCTCATTGAGGCTGGGATAGAGACAGATCAATAAATAGGGTAATATTTCACCATGATATGTTAGATCATTTGAGATTCTGGAGAGAGTTAGGAAAGTAGCCTATCAGATATAGTTACGACATATGTACTAGGCCCATGCATGATTTATTTAATGTATCTCATCTTCACCATTATCAATCAGACCCATATCATGTTCTACTTCCTAAGGAGGTGGAGTAGTAGGGTGATGAGTACTTTGAGAAGAATCCAATTCATATCGTTGAAAGGAGCATAAAGGTTCTTTGAGGCTAGTGAGTTCATATTGTATGGTTGTCATGGTATCACAACCATTTATAAGATGAGACATGGGAGTATGAGGCTCAATTACTTGCTCAGTGGCCGAATTTATTCTTAGATGAATCTTGACCACCCTTGAGATGGAATTTTGAGGTAATTTGTTTAAGGGGGGAATGTTGTAATATATTCAGTTTCTGTATGAGTTATGAATAGTTTTTTAGTTTAAATGATCTGTTATAGCCTAATGTGAGATCCCTTTTAGGTCATTTGTATATTGGGGGGTGTCAGAGTCCTGTTTAAAAAATCATATCTCAACGTTTTGGAAAATCATGATAGGCTGCCCGGTTAGTAGAAACCATGTAGGGCGGGTCACAAGGTTTCCACTAACTGTGTGATCCTAGAATATGGGGAGATATAGGTCTAACAGTTTGAGGAAAATATTTGGATATAGGTTCATTCCCATGTAGGGAACTGTCAAATTTTAACAGATCTGAATCACATAGTTTGCACACAGTCTGAAAAACTGTGCAAACTAACCATGTGAGGCACACCTCTTTAAAGTGACGGGTGCACAGTTGGTGCACAGTTTGCCCAATCATGCTAAAAACTGTACAGCCCATGAAATTTTGGGTAAATTAAAATTTTCCCCTAAATTCCTTTTAAATTTTTACCCTTATTTTCCATTTCTTCAGTGGGACAACACCTATATGAGTGCTCCTCTTTAATTCAAATTTTAGGATTTTCAACTGATTTTTTTCCGATCTCAAAATCGAGATTTGTTCATCTTATAGGATCCATGCCGATGAGTAATCAATTACTTTATTTTCATCCATTATTTAACTTATTATCAGTTGTGCTATATAGGTGCAATCCAATTTCCCTATTTTATGGTCTCCATACTTTCATTGTTTTTATCCAGATTTGAGTTGAATCAGGACATGATACTATATGAGCCCTCTACAATAGACCAATGGTAGTTGGTATATACTTTTCTTGAGTTATTTGGTGATTTATTGAGCTAGTTACCATTGTTACTCTAAAAAAAATTATGCAGCCGAGAAAAATAATTGAACAATTGAATTAATTGAAATGAAACTTGTTAGGGATTCCTTTAGTTCTTTTAATATGTTTTGGAGGTTGTTACCCCAACCAAGTCCACCCATGCGGTGTACCATGAAAATTTTATTTTCCTATGACTTTGTTAAACCACCCATGGGGTGATTTAGTGCTTCCTAGTTAGAGGAAGTCTACAAACAAATGAATTTGATTGAATTGGTTTAATAAGATATTGTTTTTATCCCTTTCCATCTATTAACATGACATTTGTTATTGAATTTATAAAATGGATTATTAAGAAATTATGTAAATGAGTGGGTAAACTCCCTGAATTTGAATAGTTTTTTATTAATACATGAGTGGGTAAACACATGGAATGAAATAGTAATTGAATTTAACATTGATGATTACATAAGGTTCCATCAGTGTGCTACACCATGACTCATGAAAATCGTAGTGGATTCCATGGAAATTTAATTTTCCTTGGATCTTGATTCCATGGGATTCCTTAGGGCCTTTCTACCCCTTGGATATAGTTTGTTTGGGCTCGTTGTGGACATTGTTAGTAGACATGCTCCTCAAACCTCAATTCAAGCCTACATGAGTTTCCATTGAGATTCTTATGGAACTCAATGAGGATTCCTTGGTTCACTATACCTTGGATCTAGCCTTGTAGGGTATGAAATTTATGTTTTTACAGCACATATATGGTAAATCAGACCTGGTTGATTATACGGCTCGACCGTGGTTAGTGTTCCATATCAGATTTTATAGCTCATTCATGGTCGACATGAGATACGGGATGTATGGATTGGCTGGGGGTGATATGACATGATATGTATGTGGAATTTTCATGGTATTTACTTCTTTTTACATTATTACTACCTTGTTATTAGATCTTGACACTTTATTTTGTAGGGATCCTTATTGGAATCTACAGTATCACTTGTTTTATAGGATATATTCCATGGGAAGATTACATTTATTTATTTCTTAACCGTGATATATATTACACTCTATACTAGTTTATATTTCATAGACATGATTTTTTATATACATTATAGGTGGTGACCTACTGGGATTATATCTCAGACCTTATTTGGTACACCGTTGGGTACCTGGACAATATTTATAGACATAGGTAGGGACCTCGGAAAGCATCCATAGTTTGGAAATTGACATTATACCATGCCTAAGAGTAGGGGATAATAGGACTGAGATGAGGCTCGTGATTCTATAAGGTGATAGTGTGTTTTGTTATTTAATTTATTTTGATACACGTATTGTGATAATGTATGTATACCTATTTTTTATGATTTGTAAAAACAAGACACGATCATAATTCTATATAAGTTTCTTTTTGGAATTGTTTTCTATTCCTGATATTTATTTATTGTTTATGTATTATACATCTTCTGCTATTTGATTTTTATTATTACTAATTCTGAATTACACTCTTATAAGAGGGCATAGCCTACCCACAGTCATGCCCAGGTCCTCGCTATTAGTCCGTAGCCTATAGATTTTGGGGAGATACGCTTGAGGCCATTTGGAAAATGGAGATTAGGGAACCATTCGGTGGAATCTGGGTCCTAGATGTTACATGATCAAAAAAATCTCAGTGAGGGATATAAAGTCAAAATGGGTCGTCTTTCAAAAAAACATCAAAATCCCGAAGGACGTTTTAATTTTTATGTAACTAAATTAAAAATCAAATACTAATTTCATTAATCAAGAAATAAAAATCATTTCCCAAAGTTTCTCAAAATAAAAATTGATTTTTTTAGTAAAATCATCACCACATTAGTTTCTTTATAAACCAGGATAAATCATGAAAACATTTCCTTGATAAAAATGAAATCATTTTCATACCCCATGAAATAAAAAAATTCCAATTAGATATCCTAGAGAGAATAGAAAAAACTATTTTGGAATATTGGGACGTTATCCATATAATCACTCTTACATGAACACTTATAATGTAATTACCTACTCTATTTATTCCAACAAGTCTCCATTCGAGAACATATCATTACCCAATTCATTGTAGGGATATATCTGACCCACCAATAATCATATGTAATTTCCAAGTTCCAAATATTTATTAAAACATATAAAATATTTCATTTACATCATAATACTAATAAAATTTGGTATTTTATCACATAATAAAAATAACATCCATTTATCTGAAAAAAATATGGGGAAATTTCCTTTTCTTTTGAAAAAATTTAAAAAATTAAAATTACCAAAAAATTGGGAAAATAATATTCTTTGAAAAAAAATCAAAAATTATAAAGTATAATTAATAATAAATAAGTTCCATAGTTATAGAAAAATTCTTTCAATCGATAAATGTAAAAAAACAATGCTTTGTTACATTTATAACTATGTCAAAAATAAAAAATATGTAAAAAGTTAAAAATAATCCTTTTAAACCTATGTAAAACAAGTAAAAAAAGATTAAAATGAACTTTAAAAGTATTTTAAATATAAATAATTACATTCTTGAAACATTTAAAATAAATGGACATTGAAAAGAATGAGTTTAAATTATTTAAAAACATGGTTTAAAATAAAATTCTTTTCATCGAGTCCTGACATGCCACATACATTTTTAATTTCCTAAATAATAAAATTATATTAATTATTCATATACTTAATAACCATTTTCATGATCATTAATTTATCATTATTTCTTTAATTTAATTTATTTTCATGTTTTATTTTGTTATGAAATTAGTTAAGTTCATCTCAAACATTTTAGTTTTTTTAATGGTTGGGGTAAAAACCTCATTTTATTATTAAAGAAAAGTAAATACCTCTTTTAAATGGGTATAGGGAGACCCAGTACATATTCTGAATGCCTAGTGGACTTTTATCCCATTACATAGCCCGTAGGCCCAAATTTTTGGCCCAATGAAAATTCAGAGAGGGATGAAATGTAGAAAATATTTTATATTTAAAGAATCATTATTTAGTCATAAATATATTATATATTCATTAAATATATCTATATAATAATCAATGATAGGTGGTGATGAGAAATGATATATGTCACTTCATAGAGGCGATAGTTTTCATATTCACACGAGCGACGTTTTCATTTTCCATTGGATAGAAAGGAGGTAAAAAAATAATTTTTCAATCAACATAATAAAATTTATATAATAATTTTATAATAATTTTATTACATGAATATGGTTATATAATATTTTTATAATGTTTAAAAATAAATAATCATGAATGAACTCAATTAATATGATTACCTCTTCTTTTGAAATTCTATTCTTTATTGAACAAAAGTCCATTGAAAGACAGGTTTTTGGTCACACCTGGGGATTATTAAAAAGTTATAGGATGTTTATAATGGTATTAAGGTATAATTTTGAGATAAAATTGATATTCAAATTTCCAATAGAAAGGGTATATTGATTCCCCCTTTATTAGAAATAATAAATAGTGTCTTCAAAAATATTAAGTCTTTAAGGGATAAAAAGGCAATTTTAAGAAGGAAAACAGATTAAAATTGATAAAAATGGGACATTGTAGGAATTTAATACCGTATAAAATATCAATTATCCTATTATAATATTTTTTTAAATTTTAAGTAAACTATCCAAATATTTCTTAACATTAAATATCCTTAAAGTCAATTTTAGTTCTATTAACATAATTTGACTTTAAAGGACACCAAGATAACAATGGAACATGAACATAAACACTTAAATAATTAATTATACTTCTTAATTATTTGTAAAATTCATTTAACATGATAATTCATCAAAAACATTTCACTTTTATTATTTTAAAAACATTTACTTGATTTTTCTACTGCTTGAACAAATGTTGTTTCAACACTATGTAAGTATTTTAGATAATTATAATATTATTTAAAATTAATAATTTATTTTAGAAAAATTATTTAGATAAAATAAATATTATTATCTTTAAATATTCATAATTTCTTTTTATCTTTATTATTGTCATAATGATGTATTAAGTGGGAGAGAGTGACATTTGTTATAAATATTATTTTAATAAAATAAAATTAATTTAATAATCAAAAAAAGTGGAAACAAGTGTCTGAAGATTAAAATATTAGAAAATGGAGAGTATAAATCCACTAATATAATCAAATGTAGACAATATTTATTATATTTATGGCTTTATCTCTTATTTTAACCACCTATTTGAATCTTTTAATCATAATCTTGCTTAATAATTTTTATCATTGTAATTATTATTTATAATCAAAAATGAAATAGTTCTTAGTTAATAATTTTAATATGATGATTAAAAATATGGAATTGATTTTATAATATTAAATTTATATAAGAGGAAAAAATTAATTTTAAAATAATTATGCAAAACTCAATGAAAAGCTATTTTTAGAAAAAACACCCCTTTTAATAATAATAAAATTTAAACCAAAATCATGAATTGAATTGATTCTAATGAAATTTATTATTTAATAAATAATAAAATTATAGTTATTTGACATTATAATTAAACAAAAAACATAATTTAACCTTGTAGTTACTAAATTATAAAAAATGATAAAAATAACACTCTTATTTAAATAAAACATCACTAATTATTTAAAATGTATTGAATGAGTTTCCAAATTCAAAATAATATATTACATTTTCATATTCTAATCGTTAAAAATATATTTGGTCTATAAAAAAGGATTAAAAAACTTTTAACTAATTATTATATGATGATGATAACATTAAAGTTAAAATATTTTTAAAAACAATTTTTTTATTGACTTAAAAATCAAACATTTATGAAAAATACAAAAAAATTAACCGTAAGATAATTTTGAAATGATGAATTCAAAAATTGATGTTCAGTTCAAAAATAAATTTTTCATTTAAATGAATATAAAAAATAGGAATAAAATTTATTTTTATAGAAAAGAACATTTTAATCATTATGTTTTCTTATCCTTATTGCATATCAATTATCAATGAGTGTTTATCAATCTATTTATACATTGTGCATTCAAAATGAGAAGATTTTTACCATTAATTTTAATAAATTATTATTCAATTTAGTTTGGTTTTTTGTATAATATGAACTATCTATTATAAAATTATTCAAAGGAAAATAAATTATAAAATATTTGGGCATTAAATTATCCCTCATTAAATAAATTGCAATAAAGAATTTTTAGTTTTTTCTTAACAAAATGAGTGTATTTTGAGATAGTAATAAAATTTTATATATTTTTTATAATAGTAATTAATTTATAATTATCTACTAGGAAGCCTTATATTTTGTAATTAAATATTTCTAAAAATCAAGAATGTATCAATATAATAATGACACTTTTGAATGATATTTGGAAAGAATAAATTAATTGTTGAGTGTTATTTTACACATAATAATCGATAGACTTATCTTCCTATTTATTTAGTTGTGGAATTATGTTACCCTAAAGATAAAGAATATGATAAAATATACTTGAGTTTTTATTCCATAAGAATAATCTCATCCTTTGGTTGTGTTTTTAGAAATTTTTCATCTATACTTTATCTATTATTCTAAATGATAAATAACTATGATCAATTTTTTAGGCTTGAGGAACTAATATTAACTTTTAATATATAATTATTTCAAAAAAACAATGAAAATTTATTCATCATATTTCTATCTATTTACCAAAACTAAAATGGTTAACATAGGTTAAGATAATATAAAAAATAAACAAACCTTTACATTAAGAGATAATACATTAATCTCAAAACCATCTATATAAAAAAATAACATTTTAATTTAAACATGAATTATTCCATAAGTAACTAAAACTCTTTCAAATGTATGTGACCAAATCCCAAACCAAAAAATGAGAAAACAAATTTGATCAAATATTCTCTCAAAAAAATTACATTTCTGAAAAAACAAATCTCTCATAAATTAATATAACATTATTGTATGTATTATATATTCTAAAAAATATACTAATAATTTCCCAAAATAACCTAAATCACCATTACACAAAACCACAAAAAAAATTATATGCTTCCAAAATTTAACTCAATCTTTATTCTTCAATTAATTTCAACTATTTAGACACAAAATACCATCATATCCAAAAATTTGAACTTCACCTAAATTCCTCAAATGACTCCAAAAGTATAGTGAAATTCATCAAAAATAATTTTAACAAACTAATAACCAAATCACTTTTCAATCCCATGGTTATCTATAATATAAAAAATATTTTTCCAAAAATATAATAAAAATATTATAATAATTAGCTCATCATCAGTAAATATTAATGATTATCAATACCTCAATCATATGTTCACCTTAAAACCCAGTAAACATCTCCCAAAAAAATCACAAATTACCTCAAAATTCCATCACATAAAACATCAAAAGGGTATTTATAAAACTAAATTTATGATCGACCATAAATTTAATAACCCTTGATTTTATATAAATGTATTAAATAATAAACATTTGATAAATTAAAAAACTATAAAGTTATATAAAACATTTCCCTAATAAGAACAATAATTCCTTGGACCCACACTCCCAAATCCGGTGTAAGAAACATAATGTTTAAACAATTGATTAGATACCAACTATAACAACTCGTAACATAAATAACTCACAATTATATGATTTATAGAAAGGGTTAAAATTTATTAAATTCCAAGGATATTTTATATTTATAGTTTAACATAATTTGGAAATACATCCCATAAAAAAGTCAACACTTCCACATTGTATATTGTTTTTTCATCAAAAATTGGTTCTTATGTTTGCACTCATGTTTCATTCATGATAAATTTTCTTCATTCAATACATGTAACTATTGACCTTGTTATAGTTCTTATAAACCATTAGTCTATGCGACAAACATATAGAAAAAATGGGATGAGAACAAAAAAAATAGTATGGTATATAAAATAAAAAAATTTAGACTATTTGAAAACACAAGAAAATATTTAAGGAATATTTTCTTTTTATTAAATAAAAAGTTAGCTAAATTAATAATTTACGTACAAATTAAATCAACCAAATTTCCCAAATTATTTCATATTTTTTAAATCATTAATTCAAAATGATAACCATGTTATTTAATTGAGAAAACATGATAAGTCATGAAAATGTTTCTTTCAAAAATAAACATTTCACCTTTAAAAGATAAAAACATTTCCCTTATACATAAACTCATTTAATTACCTAATGAAGTCAAATTAATTTTATTAAAAATCATATATATCATATAAAACCCATATATAAATCTTGGGACACTATACGTACAATCACCCTTACATGAACCCTTACATGATTTCTTACATTGGAAAACCAACCCAGTTACTACCAACATATCTCCTCTAGAGAAAAAATTATTACCCAATTCATTGGAGGGATATAATAAACCAATTAATAATAATTTTTAATTTCCATGTACCATAATGTGAATAAAATACATAAAATATTGTATTTACATAATAATAATTCATAAAATTGGTAATTAGAACTTTTAAGAAAAAATATTTTCAGTTATCTCATAAAAAGGAGAAAAAATATCCTTTTCTTTTTAAAATATTCATCAACAAAAAATTATCATAAGGATGGGAATAGAATATTATTTGAAAAAACATTAAAGAATATAAATAAATATTATTATTTATTATTTATTTATATTTTTAAGAAAAAAGATAAAATAGTTAATTTTAAAAAACATTCTTCTCTCACTTTTAAAGAAAGTCAAAAAACCTTTATGGAAAATGTAAAAAAGATTGTTTTTGAAAAAAATTTAAAATAAGTAAAAGAGAGTTTAAAATAAAATTTTAAAATGTTTTAATTATTTATAAAAAATTATTAAAACATTTAAATTAATATGTACATATAAGATAAAGAGTTTAAAAACAATTAAAGTAATGTTATAAAGAAAAGTATCTTACCACGAGTGTTGAATTACCTCATACGTCATTTACTTTCCATAATAATAAAATTATATTAATTATTTAATTTAAAAAAATCCATTTTATCTCCATTATAAAAATTCCTTTTATTTAATTTAATACCATATTCTATTTAGTTACTAAATCTATTAAGATCATGTCTAATATTTTGGGGTCGTTCAGTTCATAATATTCAAAACAACATTGATAGGTTGACCATGGTCATAGGGTTCATGGTCCCAAAATCTATATAATATTTATCATATTATAATTATTATTTTTATATATTAAATATAATTTTATAGCTATCCTTGTATGGTGGAAATGAAAACTGAAACAAGTTATTCATGGAGGCAGAAGTATGCACGTACAAACAAGAGATATGTTTCCATTTTCTAATGGATGTGAGTGAGGTAAATTAGATTGTATTTTAACTTTATAAAAGCATAACTATGACATATGTAAGAAACCGGTTCTTATTTTTGAGGTAAGGGCTTCTTCTTTTTCTTTTTCCTTAAGTGTTTTTGAGAAAATATGGAAAATGGGGAAAATCCTAAATTTTGGAACTACATGTCGTGTACTTTTTCCACACACCGTGTACTTTTGGCCATGTGGGATGGGTACACGGGGAGAGTATCCATGTTGACGATGAGGGGTGTATGAACCAAATACATGCCGTGTAGTGGTACCTTATATGCCGTGTAGTAAGTCGGCATGCCTAAACAGTAAGGCAGTGGAGTCGCCGCCAGCTGGGTGACAGTACACGCCGTGTACTCAGAAGTATATGTCGTGTACTCATGTCGACGGCTAAACAGTGTCGCGGTGCCTCCAGTGGAACAGTTAAATGAAGAAGTACACGCCGTGTACTCAGAAGTACATGTTGTATACTTTGTTTTTTCGGCTTAAAACATGCAGTAGCCTCCTCATTTGGCAAAGGAGGCATTTGAGCCATTTTTCAGCCAAGGAGGACGACCGAACCATTGAAGATCAGTCGAGTGTTCGTCTGGAATCCGTTTCGGCTTCAGACGATCTCGTTGGAACCGCGCGGGTATTCCATCATTCCTCCTTAAGCAGTTCTTACCTATTCTTTCGCGAGGGAATGTTATTTACATTTGAATCGTTTTTGTTCTTCATCAGATCTACGCTGTTCTTGGGCGTTTCTGGAGTCGGCATTCAGGTATATCGCTCGTTGTCGTACAAGGTAGGTGGCTTGGTGTTTTTTTTCAACTTCCGTTTGTTTTGTGTGTTTTTGTGCCACGAACCCATGTTGGGGTGTCGTGTGGCTAAGGTCGTTGCTATATTAAACACCTAGAATTGAATAGGTATTTAATTATGTTATTAAAATGCTGGTTGGGATCGTTGCATGGATCCGAAACCACCCTGGGGGTGTGTTCCACTATTTAGATGTTTGTCCAGGATACCCGATGGTATGCCTTTAATATAGTAATTGTAGGATTTCTTTGAGAGGAATTTCTTGTTTGCTACATTTTGATATGTTGGGATGGTCTAGTTACCTGTTTAGCCTGAAGGCATTGTTAGGATTAGCCTGTGGGCACTGTACTATTTAGCCTATGGGTAGTAGTTATTTCGGCCTAAGAGAAACATCTTCCATGCCTGGGGGCATCTAATACTATGCATGTGGGTGACACTACCTATGCATGAGGGCAAACTCTATTATGCCTGAGGGTAGATTCTTATGTTGGATACTCGTTACCTGAGGGTAGGAGTTTACGTGTCTGAGGACACTAGTTGTTTACTTAGAAATACACCGTGGTGATTTCTTATATTAAATGGATTAAATGAATATTAAAAATGGAAATAATTGGTAGTTTGTTACTTTTGAGTACTTCTTACTTTATTTCATTTTACCACTACACATTATTGTTGCATGTAAGCACGCAGTTGGGCACAGGCCTTTGGTGGGTGCCTACTGAGATATATTTCTCACACCATGTTGGGGTCACGCTTTTCGGGCAAAACAACTTACGTTGCTGCAGGAGTGGATAGGGGAAAGAGTCCCTATATAGGTACTTGACTGTTGCAGAGGAGTAGGAGGGCATGGGACCGATCCTAGGCTCGTGATGCCGCTGCCAGCTATTTTGCTTTGTTTTGCTGTATTTTGCATTTTGTTGTACTGTATTGATGTATAACATGTTCTGGATGTTTTCTTAGAACTTGAGACATGTAGCATCATTGTTTTTATAATGTTTGTTATATCCAATGTTGTTGGTTATTTCAGTTGTGTATGGTTTACTGCTTCCGCTGTCATTGTATGTTTATATTGTATTTCGCTATGCTACACTTTAAAAAATGAGGGCATAGTTTCCCCATTATCAGACCTGGGCCCTCACTCGCAGTCGGCAGCCTCTAGTGTTTGGGGAAATGCGCATGAGTTCACGTGGAGAACCAGGCTCGGGGCACCCGTTGCGTGGCACCCGGGTTCGGGACATTACTAAGTGCTATCAGAGGGGTTCATTTCTTTGACTTACTATTTGAAGGAGTAGTCAGGGATAGGATGACCGGTAGTTGGTAATAAGTTGTTTCTGAGTGTAGCTAAACCGTGTACAGGGAAAATCCAATTTACCTCGTATTGCAATTTTACTAATTTTTCAATTTACAGTTGATTTGATTTCACCGTTGGGTGACGCACTTGTATTGTGTTGGTTATATTTTATTTATGGGTTCTATTTAGTTGAAACCCGATGAGATGAGGGTATGCCGTCTCATGCATCATATAGTCACATGCTAGATATCACATTCCATGCATAGTTTCCATGACCATGTAGGTGCATTAGAAATTGCATGTTGTTGTGATAGTTGTTGTGGTAGAAAAGCATGATGTTGTGATAGCTGCTTGATAAATACCTGCTCTGTGATAGGGTATTCTTTGTGTGAGCTTGCTTACAGAATGGACGCCAAACATTGGTTTTTGGGAGTATGGGCCCCATTGACCGAAATTTTGTGGATCATTGATTGTTTATTGGTTATAACACATATAAGATGTAAAACTTTGATTCGTGGGAAGTATGGGCCCGCACGGGTTGGAATATGACACTTAGGTGTTGTTTTTCAGTGTTTTATGGGTTCCTGGGAAGTTTCTGAGGCATACTGTCCAGAACCCCAGTATACACGCCATGTAGTATTTTTATACAAGCCTTGTACGTTCTTCTGTTCGGGAAGAAAAATGAACTTTTTTAGTATACACCGTGTACCCAGAGTACACGCCGTGTAGTCTCATCCCGTGTCACAAACCGTGTGGGCGGTGACACGGGGTAGGGAAGGCATGGGAAAAACACACCGTGTACCGAATGTACACGCTGTGTAGTGTTGACCCAGAGTTCGGCCGTGTAACTAACAACACGGGTCGGTGAACTCCTTGACAGAATGTGCCATGTCAATGATGGACACACCATGTAGTGTGACCTGGGGACTCGGCTGTGTAACGAACAACACGGGCCAGTGTCACCTCTCCCTGAACACGTCGTGTACCTTTGGGACATGCCGCGTAGTCTTGTCCGAGGACAGACCGCGTGGTGTTAGCTGTGTGGTTGGGAAACAGGGTGTTGTACACGCCGTGTATGGGTGTAACACGCCATGTAGTGTCAATATGAGTAGTCGGCCGTGTAACAGACGACACGGGCAGTTGGAAAATAACACCGTACATGCTGTGTAGATATTATACACACCGTGTAGTTTTTGTTCAACAAGATCTGTGTGGCTTAGCCGTGTATAAGGACCCGGGCAGGGGAAGAGAAGTCAAGTACACGCCGTGTAGTAAGTGTACACGCCGTGTAGTCTTGTTTTGCAAATTTCGAAATGCCTTCTTCCACTTGTTCCTTTTTGGTTCCTTTTCATTCAGTCTTAATAATCTTGAATCTTAGGTGTTCTTTTGACCTTGTAGTGTCATGCCACCTAGATGACCGTGAGTTGTTCGCCAGGAGAGCGGCGACGATTATACTCCGGAGATGGTGGGCCATGGTCTACCAGTTGATCCTCCAGCAGATCCAGATGCGGCGCCAACTGCTATACCGGACATAGGCATGGAGGCACAGTTTCATGAGGGATTTATGCGGTTCATGCAGAACTTTCATGGAGCACCGTAGGCGGCTACATATATGGCTGAGCTGGAACGTATCTTTCAGCAGCAGTATCCACCTACGTTTTCAAGGGATGGTGGACCACAGGCTACGGAGTCTTGGATAGGATCGATGAAGACTATTTTCGAGCATCTAGAGACGCCTCTAGGGCGGAGGGTCAAGCTCGCAACTTACTTGCAATGTGATTCCACCAAGAGGTGGTGGGATGTTACCACCCAGTCGGAGCATCACCGAGACATGGGGTGGGAAGATTTTCATGCAGTCTTCTATGACTTCTTCCCCGAGACGCTGAGGGAAGATAGAGATCGAGAGTGCATGAATCTGAAGTAGGGTGTTATGTCAGTGATGGACTATTCTGCTCGTTTTACAGAGCTTCAGCGTTTTGCACCCGTTCTTGCGGGTGATGAGACGTTGAGAGCCAGACGTTTTGATGATGATATTTGGTATGACATCTGAGCGCTGGTGAATGTTTTCAGGTTGCCTAATATACACGCGCTTGTGAACCAGGCCTTGATTACAGAGACGAACCTACAGGAATTGAGTGGTGTGGGCTAGGGCGGTTCAACACCAGTCACTGGTACTATTTCTGTTGGCAAGAGGAAGAGATAGATGGACTTCTTTCAAGGCGGCAGTACCAGTAAGAAGAATGCTTCAGGTGGCCAGGTTATGTGCTACGTGTGTGGTAGAGAGGGACACAAGAGGCTGCAGTGTCCACAAGACCCAGTGGAGTGCTGAGCTTGCGGTAAGATGGGTCATCTGCAGCGCTTTTGTAGGGAGTTTCCACCAGTGGCTAGTGAGAGGGGTTTTGTGCAGACTCCACATGCGGGAGCAGGAACAGTGGCTTATTACTAATCAGGGAACTGGAATGCGTCAGGGCATGCAGGCAGAGATGGTGGTCATGGTCATGGTAGCCAGATGCCAGGATCTCAGAGGCAATGGGGTGGGACAGCTCAGGGTAGCCAGGCTGTGTCGTAGGGCCGCGACACTGGGTAGGCATATGCAGTGCAACAGACCCAGCAGGAGTAGGATCTCGGACCTTCTACAGTGATAGGTACTATTCTAGTATCTTTTATCCTATCATCAATGCTTTTTGATATGGGTGCTACACATAGTTTCATATCTGTACCCATTGTGGAGAGCCTTGGGCTCGATGTTTCTTCTTCTTTTGATATTGTGACGCTAGACACACCGTTAGGGACTAGGACGGTTGGTGTGCGTTAGTGTAAGGAGTACCCCCTTTATGTTGGAGGGTGTCACTTCCTTTGGGACCTCTGTGTCTTGGAGATGAAAATCTATGATTTAATTCTCAAGATGGACTGGTTGGTTCCCTTTCGAGCCTTTTTAGACTGCTATCGTCACAGGGTGAGTTTCATGTCACCAGAGGACGGAGAGTTTCTATACATGGGAGAATGGGATGTTTAGGCTAGTCGAGCTGGACCAGAGCATCATGGGCGAGGTGGAGTCATATCCCAGATAAAGAGCTTATATCTGGATGATCAGGGGACTTGTCAGATGGATTTCCTTCCAGTTGTTGATCGTTTCAGGGATGTCTTCCCAGACAACCTTTCAGGTATACCTCCGGTGCGTGAGGTGGATTTCTCTATCGAGCTTGTGCCAGGAGCAGAATCGGTGTCCATTCCTCCTTATAAGATGGCCATGCCTGAGTTGCAGGAGCTCAAGAGGCAGTTAGAGGAGTTACAGGCAAAGGGCTTTATCCGACCTAGTACTTCTCCTTGGGGTTCTTCTGTCCTTTTTGCAAAGAAGGCGGATGGTACCCTTAGACTTTGCATGGATTATCGGAAGCTGAACTAGTTTACGCTTAAGAACTGATATCCCTTGCCGAGGATTGATGATCGGTTTGATCAGCTTCGTGGAGCACGAATGTTCTCTAAGATTGACTTGAGATTTGGATATCATCAGCTACGCGTGAGACCATCAGATATACCGCTTACAACTTTTCGAAGCAGATATGGTATGTACGAGTACTTGGTTATGCCGTTAGGACTGACGAACGCACCAGCAGTTTTAATGGCTCTATTGAATCGTGTGTTCCATCCGTATCTTGATTCTTTTGTGGTAGTATTCATGGACGACATCTTGGTGTACTCTCGCACTCGACACGACCATGCCACCCATCTTGAGATCATATTGAGTACACTAGGGGAGCATTAGCTATATGCTAATCTCTCAAAGTGCCACTTTTGGATGGACCAGATTCACTTCCTGGGTCATATCATCCCATAGGTAGGAGTTGTAGTAGACCCAGAGAAGGTGAGAGCCGTAGTTTCCTAGGAGAATCCATAGAACATGTTTGAGATATGGAGTTTCTTAGTGATGGCTGGTTACTACAGACGCTTCATACAGGACTTCTCCCGCTTAGCAGCACCGTTGACAGGTCTTACTAAGAAGGGTGTGAAGTTCATTTGGTCAGAAGATTGCGAGACAGTTTCTTAGGACCTAAAGGGAAGGTTGACATCAGCACCGATCCTAATACTCCCAGAGCAGGGAAAGAGCTATTCAGTTTACTGTGATGTATCAGGTATTGGGCTGGGAGCGGTGTTGATGTAGGACGATCGAGTTGTTGCATACAGGTCCCAGTAGTTGAGGCGCATGAGCGGAATTACCCGACGCATGATCTCGAGATGGCTGCAGTTGTTCATGTGTTGTGCTATTGGAGACATTATCTATTGGGGGATCATTTTGTGGTTTTCACCGACCATAAAAGCCTCAGGTATATCTTTACTCAGTGTGACCTGAATGTGAGGCAGAGAAGGTGGGTCGAGTACCTATAGTCCTTCGATTTTGAGCTTGCCTACACACCTAGTAAAGGTAATGCAGTAGCTGATGCACTGAGCAGGAAGACTCAGATACAGGCAGTGCAGGAGGCCAGTGGTGAGTGGGAGCTTATGGATTTGTTATCTGAGATGCATCTGGAGGTGCATGACAGTCAGAGGAAGACTTATCTTTCTTCTTTAGCTGTGACTTCTACCCTCTTTGACAGAGTGAGGATGAGACAACTATCGGATTCAGAATGCTTAGTTCTATGGGAGTCGGTGGCAAGTGAGGACCCTCCTCCCGATTGGACGATAGGCGATGATGAGGTTTTGCGATTCTATGGACGAGTATGGGTTCTAGGGTATATACTTGAAGAGAAGATGTAGGAGTTTCATGCTCCAGTTTGGGAAGTTCATCCCGGGGTTACCAAGATGTACCGTTACCTGAGACGTTAGTACTTGTGGCCGGGAATGTAGAGAGAGATAGCTAGTTTTGTTACAAGATGTTCCACCTGTCAGCAGGTGAAGGAAGAGCACAAGAGGCCAGTTGGGTTGTTACAACATTTACCCATTCTAGATTGGAAATGGGATGATGTCACGATGGATTTTGTGACGGGTTTGCCAAGGTCACCTCAAGGAAATGACATTGTGTGGGTTGTTGTGGACATACTCAAAAATGTATCTCACTTCTTGCCAATGAAAAAGACCTTCGGTGTGGATGAGCTCGGAAGTCTGTATATCCGAGAGATCATACGTCTTCATGGGGTACCTCATTATATTTTTTCTGATAGGGACGCCCACTTTAAGTCTCATTTCTGGAAGAGTTTTCAGAGGGTGCTGGGTACACAGTTGCTTCTGAGCACAACATACCACCCCCATACAGATGGCCATTCAGAGCGGACGATACAGGTGCTTGAGGACATGATGTGTGCATGCATACTAGACTTTGGGGGATCTTGGGAGAGGCACATACCCCTAGTTGAGTTTTCCTATAACAATAGTTTTCAGGTAACTATTGAGATGGCACCTTATAAGGATTTATATGGTAGGCCATGCCGATCACCTTTGTGCTTGTTAGAGGCAGGTGAGGAAGCTTTACTGGGACCACAGCTCGTGTAGGAGACTTCTGAGCAGGTCCAGTTGATTCAGAAGCGGATGGAAACCATGCAGTCTCGAAAGAAGTCATATGCTGATCGCCACAGACGACCTTTGGGGTTCGAGGTCCGGGATCAGGTTTTCTTGCGTGTTTTTCCAAGGATGGTACACAAGATAATTAGGACACAGGGTAAGCTTTCACCGAGTTATGTGGGGCCATTTGAGATTCTGGAGAGAGTCGGGCTGGTTGCCTATCAGTTTCAGTTACTGCAGTGGTACCGAGCCATGCACTAAGTCTTCCACGTGTCTCAGTTGCATCGCTATCGTTCATACCCATCTCACATCTTTCATCCTGAGGAAGTTGAGTTGGAGGTCGTTGCATCCTTTGAGGAGCATCTGATTCGTATCATTGACAGGAGAACGAAGGTTCTCCAAGGCCTGTCAGTTCCTCTCGTACGGGTGCTATGGAAGCATGGCCGAGTGCAGGACGAGACCTGGGAGTGGGAGGCCGACGTTCGTGCTCAGTGGCCAGAGTTGTTCTGAGCTTTATCTTCACCACCCTAGGAAGGGAAATTCGGGGACGAATTGCTATAAGAGAGAAAGTTTGTAAGAACCCGGTTCTTATTTTTGAGGTATGAGCTTCTTGTTTTTCCTTTTCCTTAAGTGTTTTTTAGAAAATATGGAAAATAAGGAAAAATACTAAATTTTGGAACTACACGTCGTGTACTTTTTCCACACGCCATGTAATTTTGGCCGTGTGTGATGGGTACACAGGGCGTGTAGCTATGTCGGCAACGAGGGGTGTAGGAACCGACTACACACCGTGTAGTGGTACCTTACACGCCGTGTAGTCAGTCGGCCGGCCTAAACTGTAAGGCGGTGGAGTAGTCACCAGCTGGGCGATAGTACACACCGTGTACTCAGGAGTACATTGCGTGTACTCATGTCGACGACTAAACAGGGTGGCGGTGCCTCCAGAGGAACAATTAATTGAAAATGTACACACCGTGTACTTAGAAGTACATGATGTGTACTTTTTTTTCAGCTTAAAACAGGCAGTAGCCTCCTCATTTGGCAGAGGAGGCATTTGAGCCGTTTTGGAGCCAAGGAGAACGACCAAACCTTTGAAGATCTGCCGAGTATTCCTCTGGAATCTGATTCGGCTTCGGACGATATCATTGGAACCGCGCGAGTAAGACCTCTGTCTTCCTTAATCCGTTCTTACCAATTCTTTCCCAAAGGAAAGTTATTTACATTTGAATGGGTCTTGTTCTTTTTTATATCTATGTCGTTCTTGGGCGTTTCTGGAGTCAGTGTTTGGGTATATCACTCGTTGGCATATAAGGTAGGTGGCTTGGTGTTTGTTTTTCCTACTGCCGTGTGTTTTGTGCGTTTTTCTACCACGAACCCATGTTGGGGTGTCGTGCGGATGAGGCCATTACTATATTAAACACCAAGAATTGATTAGGTTTTTAATTGTGTTATTAAAATGCGGGTTGGGATCGTTTCTTGGATCTGGAACCAGCCCGGGGGTGTGTTCCACTATTTAGCAGTTTGGCCAGGATACCCGAGGGTATGTCTTTAATGTAGTAATTGTTGAATTTCCTTGTGAGGAATTTCTTGTTTACTACATTTTGATATTTTGGGCATCGCTCGTGTTACCTGTTTAGCCTGAGGACGTTGTTATGATTACCCTATGAGCACTGTACTATTTAGCCTGTGGGCAGTAGTTATTTCGGCCTGAGGGAAACTTCTTCCATGCCGGGGGGTAGCTTATTCTGTGCCTGTGGGCGACACTACCTATGCCTGAGGGAAAACTTTGTTATGCCTGAGGGAAGATTCTTGTGTTGGATACTCGTTACCCAAGGGTAGGATTTTACGTGTCTGAGGACACTAGTTGTTTACATAGAAATGCATTGTGGTGATTTCTTATATTAAATGGATTAAATGAATATTAAAAATGTCAATAACTGGTAGTTTGTTACTTTTTAGTACTACTTACTTTATTTCATTTTATCAATGCACACTATTGTTGCATGTTAGCACACAGTTGGGCATGGGCCTTTGGTGGGTGCCTACTGAGATATATTTCTCACACCCTATTTGGGTCACGCTTTTCGGCCCAAACAGATTACATTGCTATAGGGGTGGATAGGGGAAAGAGTCCTTATATGAGTACTTGACTGTTGCAGAGGAGTAGGAGGGCATGGGACAGAGCCTAGGCTCGCGATGCCATTGCCAGCTGTTTTTCTTTTTTTTACTGTACTCTGCATTTTGTTGTACTATATTGATGTATAATATGTTCTGGCTGTTTTCTTAGTACTTGAGACATGTAGCATCATTGTTTATATATTTTTGGTTGTATCCACTGTTGTTGTTTATTTCAGTTGTGTATGGTTTACTGCTTCCGCTATCGTTGTATGTTTATTTTGTATTCCACTGCACTACACTTTGACAAATGGGGGCATAGTTTCCCCAATATCAGACCTGGGCCCTCGCTGCTAGTCGGCAGCCTCTGGCAGTTGGGGAAATGAGCTTGAGGTCACATGGAGAACCGGGCTCAGGGCACCCGTTGCGTGGCACCCGGATCCAGGACGTTACAACATAAATATAATATATGTTTTATAAATTCAATTATAATACCATCCATGTGATGTGGTGATGAAAAATGTGATATATCACATTATGGAGGTAGTATCCCTCATATACACACAAGTGATGTTTTCATTTTCTCTTGGATGTAAAAGAGGTATAAAATAGAGTTAAAATAATAATAATAAAATATTACGTAATATAATGATACTTATTAATTATTTTAATCTTATTATATAATATTTGGAGGAATTTAAAATGAAAGAAACATTAATAAACTCACTTAAGACAAATACATTTTCATTTGAAATCCTCCTTCTAATTGAGCTTAAGACCTTTGGAAGAGAGGATTATAGTAACAAAATGGAATTTATAAAATAATATGGGTGGTTTTGAGAGAGCTTTTAGAAGAAATATAGGAGAAAATATAACTCATATGTGTCTTTGGAAATATCATATTGACTCTCCTTTTATATGAAAAAATCAAAGGTGTTTTCAAAAATATTATATCTATTCAGGGTGAATAATATAATTCCATGAATGAAAGTGACTCAAAAAAGGAACATTGATGAAATTTTATACCAGTTAACATGTAAATTTTCCCATTATAATATTTTTTTTAACAAGAAATTACTAAAATATTAATTAACATTAAATATCCCTAAAGATATTTTTTGGACTATTACAATAATTTGAATTTAGAAATACCAAGAAAACATTGTATCTCAAATATAAACACTTAAATATTTAATTTTACTTAATAATTATCTATAAAATTCATTTAACACTATAATTAATCCAAAAATTATCACGTTTAATGTTTTCATAATAATTTTCTTGATTTTCCTTCTGCTTGTACAAGAATCATGTCGATGCTGCGTAATAATTTTATATAATTATAATATAATTTAAAATTAAAAATAAATTATCTAAATAGAATTGATTTATTAACGATAAATATTATTATATTTAACAAATAATATTTTTTATCATTATCATTATCATGGAAAAGTATTAAGTGAGAGAGAGAGTAATTTTTTAAAATATTAATTTTATAATATTAATGAAATGTCATAATCAAAGAATATAGAAAAAAGGGTAAAATATTAAAATATATTATGATTTAGTGAATAAATCCACTCACCCAGCCAAATTTAAATAATTTTTAGTGATATTTTTGGCCTTATATTTTAGTTTAAACATCCCATTAACTCTTCTGACCCCTACCATAATGACTATGTATAAAAACCAATTCTTTATTACACATTAATTATTTATTTATTACATAAATTTACACATAATAAAACCAACAAGGTCAATAATTATAGTTTATTAGGGAATTAGTTAAATGTAATATCATTTTGAACATGGTATACAACAACATTATTAAAAATTTCGTTAAAATGATTCTAAAATTTCATGGATTTTTAAACTACACAAGATAACTTGAGGAAAAAGATAAGATAGGGGGTGAGATATTAAGCCCAATAAGGTAATAAAAAAGTAATAAGGTGATACATGTTATAAAATAGGAATATCAATGTGGCATAAAAAAGAGTGTGAATCATAAACATGCATAATGAGACATAATATAGTAAGATAATCATAACATGGGAAATGAGGAAATAATTTAAAACATTGCATTAAACACATAGGTCAAGGATAAACAGCCAAGACATCATAGTGGAAAAAGTACAATAAAGGAATCAGGTTCACATCCTTTCCCAACATTATGTATCATGATTCTAAACAATACCCTTTTCATTGGAGCACTATCTGGGTGCACTTATCATATTCATTTTACTATCATGCTTAAGTGGGCCACATAGGTCATACAACATAGATTCATTCATCATCATAATATTTTCCAAGATAAAGGAGTGGGGAATAAATATATTTAATTCCAAAATAAAAATTATATGCCCATAAATGTGAACACAATTGATAGTAAATGGGTATGGTATTCACTACCCAATTGTTTTGGCATGGAAAATCATGGTGAAATTTAGGTAGCATAAGTGCATCACTTAAATATTCATAAAAATGTGTTGATGAGAGAGAAAGAAGTATCTCATCACATATACATAAAATGGTTAGTAATAGGGAAATGGAAAATGATATCCCAAAAATAGAAATTTGGAAATATAATGCATAAGGTAATGAAGAAACAAGAATACAGAAATGAATTTTAACAATATTTCGGCATGGTAATGGGTAAATATAAAGTATCATGGGAGGCATAATGAGATTGAAATGTGGATTTCATCATATATAAATTATATTTACAGTAATAGTAATATGGAAGAACATATCCCAACATAATAAAATGTAATTAAATACACATAACATAGAATAAGTTCATGAATGGAAATGAGAAGATAGAAATCACTTACGGAATTCTGTCATAGTAACAGGTGCACATAAAGGCTAATGGGGGGATAGATTAAATTCAATGGGGTATTTCATAACATATAAATAAAATTGATATTAAGGGTTTGGGAAAAAACATATCCAAATATTATGAATTGGACACAAAAGGCATAAAGTGAAGAAAATGATTGAATTTAAAAGAGGAGAGGGAGAGAGGTCCCTTACCTTGAGAGTGTGATTCAAAAATCATGGGAGGAGATTGTTGAGATCTTGGGTGAACCTTTTTATGACTCTATATATTTTATGGTAGAGTATGGATGTTCTCCAAGGATTTTAGTGAAGATAAATGGGATCTTGGTTGGTTTTTTATAGGAAAAGAGTGTGATTTATTTATTATTTTGTTTTTGGACTCTACATATAAAATAACCAAAACCAAAAACCATATTATGGTTTTTGCCCATGGTTTCCACCATATGGGAGTGGTTTTCATTATTATGTATGTCAAAGTTCCATAGTTAATCAAATAATAAACTTGATTATGTGGAGGCTAGTCATACTCTTAATGAAAGGATTTTGAAACCTTAAAATATATTACATGTTTTGGAGGATTCATAATGGATTTATAAAATAAATAAAATAAATATAAAATAAATTTTTTTTAAATGAAAAATATATATTTGGTATTGGGTTAGATTTATAGTATTTATTACATCACTTTTGGGTCATTATGATGTCATAATTAATAAAGTAAATTTATACAATATTTAATTTTTACCTGAAAATTATACTGTCTCCGGATAATATGAAAAAATATCCATTTGAAAACATCGATATTATGAATCAAAAAAATATATTTTACCTAAATATTTTTTTAGATATGTTAATTTTCACTTTTAACATAAAAATCTGCATATATTGAGAATTGCTTGGTTGTTTGACAATAATATTTTTATTAATCCCTTATAAAAATTACATTAGACCTCATATAAATTATCTGATAATTTTTTAGTAAACATTATTTAATAATAATACTTTGAAAAAATATCATTTATCTAAAAAATCCATTAATTAATAAAAATTAATTCCTTAATTGAATTCTAATACTACCAAAAACGATTTGTGTTTTCTAGTATGAGAATATAATTTTTTTCAATATAATTAATTAATCTTTTATAAAGTAAAAATTAAGGAAAAATTATAATATTAATTTAAAGGGATTATAAATATTCATAATATTTTGGTTCCATTGTTTTTAGTCTTTGTTAAATTATTTGTACCCTTAATAAACCTATTTTCCTTTTACCGTCGTAATTAATATTTACAAAATTAACGATTCATACTGTACAAAACATAAGTTGAATTTATTACCTAATATTAATTATGATGATTAAAAATATGAAATCAAATTTATCAAAACAAATTCATAGAAGTATAAGAGTTTAATTTAATATAAAACATTTAATCATGTTGTAAAAGAGTTTTCCAAAAAAATCCATTTTTCATAGAAAATGTGATTTCGATTTAACTATATAACTATTTAGATAATTATGGATTAAAATTCATAAATATATATATTTAATATATAAATATAAATTACATCATTTCTCATCAGAGGTTATTTTAATTAAATAAAATTGAGATATATATTTTACTTGAAAATAATTTTCCAAACAAATTTATTATATGCATAGAAATAAATTTATTCTAAAATACCATATAAATATGATTTAAAATGTAATTAATTTAATATAATTAAATAATACTTATGTTACTTTTATATAAAATTAAAATTATAATAATAATAATAATTTCATTAATTTAGGAGTATAAAAGTCATTTTTATATAAAATTTATATTTTTTACTATTCAGTGAAAAATTTATATTTTTTAAAAAACACAAAATATTAACCCTAAGTAAATTATGATATGATGATATAAAATATTGAGTTAATATTATAAAATAAATTGTCTAAATTTTAAACAAAATAATTATTATAAATTTTTCATAAAAATAAATAAAAATCCATTTTGAAGAAAACATACAAAAAGAAATTACCAAAAAATGACTAATGATTTTTTAATAATTCATCAATATATTTTGGACATATAGATTTCATAAATTATTTAATCCTACTCATATAAAAAATTTAATAAAAAGTAAGAAAATGATCATATTTAAATAATCATTATTTATTTGGGTTCAGTGTTGCATATCGCATAGGCTATCATACAATATTTTATATTTTCAAAATTTGGGACATTATATTCTTCCCCATTTAAAAAAATTCTACATCGAAATTTAAACTTGTAATTGGTAAGAAAAGTTTTGAAACTTCTAAATGTCTTTATTGACTACCCACATCGTAAAAGGGGTTAATAAAACATCCTCTGGAAAAGAGAGAAAGAGATGTACAAAGCTCATCACATAAATAGGTTTTCAAGTATGAGAAAATTAGTTGGAATTGAAAACATAGACATATAAGACAAATAAAAAACAAATAGCTAATTGAATATGATAGAGAACATGGTCAAGATAAAGTCAATTACCACAAAACCATAAATTCGTGATTGATAAAATTACCATCAATTCATCAGAATATGAAAACCTTTTTGATTGAATATTATTTCTTTATAGTTTAAGAATTACTTTATCATCTAAACTAGTAAAATAAGGATATATTATTTCACTACATTTATAATTAATTTACCCTAAAATATCATCTTTTTCTCTAAATGTTGAGAACTCAGTGTTATTTTTTTATACTTGATGCACTAGAATAAACTTCTAATATATCATATAATGCATTGAAGAATAACAAGATATCCATCATGACATTACTAAATCCAAAATGGCTATCATAATGTGAGATAATAATTAAATCATTTGTCTAAAAAATTATAAAAAACCCAAAGTTATAACATAGATCATTTCATAAATAAGTACACATATATAACCCTAACAACCATAAAATCAAAGAGCATTTTAGCCTCAAAGGATGTCTCATAAAATTCTTCTTACACCGAAAAAAATGAAAGAGAACCCATCTATGGTAATCCTAATGGGTATATATTCCTCAAACCAAATAAAAAATCTCTCAAAATATGGTTAATCATGTTAAAATAAGAAGATTTTTCCCAATAATATTTTTTTGATAATTTCATACTATACTTCCTTCACATAAATCTTCAAAAGTTAAATCAATGATTTTAAATATATGTTCAGCCTTAGAAATATAATCTCAAGAATCAATAGGTTTTCTCTAAAAAAAATCACCTATTAAAGATTATAAATCCCTCAATCAATTTTCTTTAAAATATAACATTATCACTAAATCACGTTTATATGTTATCAGTACAATTCAAAATAAACTTCAATAACTCATAGAAAACCCACTATGAAAAAATATATAGATGTTTCCTGATTATTGTATCTAGAATATCATTGATACACCAATTTTACAACATAAATCTAAAATACCCATGTATAAACACATTAATATTTACACTACAACAATTTTCCTAATAAAAGTCCTTCCATTGTCACAAAAATTTGAGGTAGATATGTTTTCTTGTAGTGAAATAATATTCATACTATAGATTATCCACCTGGATCCTTGTACTTTTATATAATTGATGGGGAGTTCATGGTATGGATGGTGAATTCCTTCTTTAATAAATTATAAGGGATTTATAAGAGGAAAACAATTTCATAACTATGATAATATCAAATTACACTAGAGTATGACTGATAATATTTTCAAGAAGAACATTCTCATGAATATAAACAGGTTATACATAGTCATAGATGTTTTTTATGATGTCAAATAATTTCAGGTGGTGACTTGATATTATTAGAAAATGTAACATAATTCTAGTAGGGAATGAATTGAAATACAACACAACAAAAACAACTCTACAGTAGAGGTTAAATTTATATCAGTACTAATGCTCCATCTAAACATTGGCCTTTCCTTGGTCCTTTTTTTATGGAAATTGTTGATGCTTATCATGATTATCAGCCCTTCATATAGAGAATTTTCATAGATAACCCTGAACTTCACCACATTTATGGGAGATAATTTTATAAGTCACATTATATTGATTTTTATTTCCATCCATTTTCTGCAATGGCCCAAAGGCCTTCAATTTTTTATTATGTTATGCAGAAATATGCTTTTAAGGGAAAAGGGGGAAAACCCTAACATACATCATTAACCTAAGACAATCATGATCCAATGTTCATGTGAGAAAAACCAAAAAGACAATGTGGAGATACCCCTTCCTATCATATAACCATGATAGAGCTATCCACCAACGCATGGATGGCCAACAAACATGTGTCCAGTGTCAAAGCACTGGGCTGATCCGATGTATGACTCTATACCCACTCAAAACATCCAAATCAAAAAAGCACTACAGTAGTGAAAAACATGCCCAAGAACCTCCTCTATGGACTGATTCACATGGAGTCCATGTGCATCACTAAACCAACAGAGCACGCAAGAAAAATCTTTTCCACCATTCCACAATAACAGATCCATGGATAAAAACCCCCTTCCCTCCACAGACTCCCATGCCACCGCAACATCACAATATTGGAAGACAATTCAAAAGGTACGAGACCAAACCATAGTCACATAGGACTGGATGCCCCAACCCCATGATGAGGGAATGCCACCGATGATGTAATCCGGGTCATCCTAAAAAAGAAACATCATTTTGGGCATGGATCTCCTCCAAACAAAACCACAGATACACATTATCAATATCTGAAACAAGCCTCATGATGATGAGGAACCAGTGGAAGGGTAGACACGATCCATCAACATCAATCCAAACCAAAATAAGATCTATCCAAATGCATGGTCACAACATTCCAAAATGAGACCTAAAAACCAAAAACTGAAACCGAAGTTCAACGCACCCCCCTCTAGAACTAACAGATCTAGGCAAGCCGCACCAGAACTGTTGAAGACCACCTTGTCACGCCGACCGATCTGAGAGACCATGATGGAGTCGAGCCACGTTGTCGTAAGTTATGGTGAACACAGAATCACTGTCGACGATCCTCGCCATCTTTAGAAGAGGTGAGTCATGTCGAGTGACCATAAAAGCATCGCTAAGAATCACAGACGCTGTGCCCTGCCGAGAAGTCGAGCCTGGGAACTGACGGCACGATGTCACCCTCTCCAAGATGAAACCATATAGAGCTGTCACGAATAGACCTGAATGGAGGGGGAAGGTGAATCGAGTCAGGAAAAAACTCTAGGCAGTGTGGGATTGGAAGAAGATACTGCTCTGAGGTGTTGACACCTCTTCTCCATCCATTACATTATCTATTATTCCATGGGAATTATACCCCTTATTCCCCATATTCCCACATAGAAAAAATCTCATAGTCCCTTTGGGACATTATACTTGATGCAAAAAGGAATTTGGGACCTCTTTCTTGCATCACCTTTATCATATAAACTTCTTTGAGATGTATTTTTCTCTATATTGACTTCTTTGTGCATTCAAAATTGTTCTTGTTCTTAATTGTGATTTTTCATAGCTGGTTTGGCATAATCTTAATTTGTTCTACTTGAACATCTATCTTATTGGGTAACTTGTTTGGAAAATTGTGACATTATCCTTCACATTGGTTGTTCAGTCGGTTACTCTAATTTCCAGCTGTTGGCTATAATAAAGGGAAAAAATTATAGATGAGAATTATTAAACACATAAAGGGGAATCCAATGGAATTAAAGTGATAAATTATAAATGAAATATATTTCATAACATATGAATTTCTAGGAATCAATATATTTTATCCATGATCTGTTTTCTAATATTTAAACTTATGGTAACCTTCGATCCCTTAATAACAGTTCATAATGATCTTGTGAATTTAACAATGTATATCCCCTAAGAGTTTCAAATTGGGTATGTAGTAAGGCCCATTTTCATGCACCATTTTACACCAAGTGAGGTACGACACACCTTGTTGGTGTTATTACCCCAAGTTAAATCTATACCCGAACCACATCTGCTTATAGTATCAAGAAAAGGTTGAATTTTCTTAATAAACCACTTACTCTATACATTCCAAAATTTTGGGATGTTTTCTTGTACATAGTCTTACCCCTAAGGCTTTCTATGGAGAATTATAATCATAACCCCAAAAATAATTAAACATTTTCTCTGATATGAACTATAACAAATCAATTCTTTATTACACATTAATAATTCAGTTATTATATGAAGTTACACATAATACAACCTAAAATATTGAGAATTTTCGTTTAATTAGGTATTCAGTACATTGAATAAAATCTTGAACATGGGATACAAAAACATTATTAAAAAATTCCATAACATTCTTCTAAAATTTCATAGCTTTTAAAACTGCATGGGATAACTAGGGGACAAACATAATAAAGGGGTGAGTTATAACTCTTAGTAAGAGAATAAACATGGAATAATGTGATTCACGTTTAACAATAGGAATATTTTTGTGTCATAAAAAGAGTAGGAATCATAAACATGAACAATGAGACATGATATAGAATGATAATCACAACATGGGAAATGTGGTAACAATTTAAAGCATTGTATCATAAACATAGGTCAAGGATAAACCAACATGACATCATGGTGGACAATGTATCATAAATGAATCTAGTTTAATTATTATCTCAACATGATGTATCATGAAACTAAACAATACCAAATTTATTGGGGCACTATTTTGTTGAACTCGTCATATTCATTTCATTCTCACGCTTAAATGTTCCACATATATGATACCATATGGATTCAATCATCAATATAATTTATCCCATGATCAAGTAGTTTGAAATAAATACATGTATGTCCCCAAAAAATTATATGTTCATAAATGTGAACACCCTTTATAGGAAATGGGTACAGTATTCACTACCCGATTGTTTTGGCATGGAAAATCATGGTGAAAGTTCGGCAGCATAACAACATCACTTAATGATCCATAAAAATTGGTTGATGATAGAAAAAGTGGTTAATCATAACACAGACACAAAATGGGATGTAATGGGGACTTGGAAAATCATATCCCAACATTATAAATTTGTAAATAGAAGGCATAATGTAATTACCAAACTTGAATAAACAAAATAATCCTAACTATATTTCAGCATGGTAATGGGTGTGCATAAAGGATCATTGGAGGATTAATGAGTGTGAAAGGTGGATATCATCATTTATAAATTAAATGGATAGTATGGTGAATATTAAAAAACATATCCCAATAGAAGAAAATGGAATTTAAGAGACGTAACGTGAAATAAGTGATGGAATGGAAAAGAGAAGAGAGCAATCCAATGCAAAATTCCAGCAAGGTAACTTGTGTACATACTAGTTCACAAGGGGGGATTAATGAGATTTAAATGGGTGTATCATCTATTTTTATCAAATGGACAGTAAGGGGTGGGGAATAACATATCCTAACATTAGGAATTGGAAATAGGGGGCATAAATTGAATAAATTGTTTGAATTGAAAAGATGAGAGTGGGAGAGGTCCCTTACCTAAAGAGTGTGATTTTGAAAGCTTGGGAGGAGATTTTTGATAGATTGGGGGAACCTTGGGAGGACTATAGAGAGTTTAGAGAAGAGTATGTATGTGATGAAATGAGATTTAGTGCAGATAAATGTGAGTTTGAGTGATTTGATAGATGAAAAGAGCATGATTTCATTATTATTTCAGTTTTGGACTCTATATAATATAATAACCAAAATCGCAAATCATACCATGGGTTTTCCCATGGTTTCTATCAAATGGGAGTGGTTTTCATTATTTTATAAGTCCAAGGTCCTTAATTAATAAAATACAATGTTGTCTTATATGGAGGTGAGTCATACTCATAAAGAAATGATTTTGAAACCATAAAATATATTACATGTTTTGGATAATTCATAATGGATTTATAATAAAAAATAACTTAAAATCACATTATTTTAAAGGTAAAATGTAAATTTCTTCTTGGTAAACATTTATTTTTTTATTACATTACCATTTTTTTATTATGATTCCATAATTTAAAAATTATATTTATACAGTATTTAATTTTTACCCAAAAATTTGACTGTCTCAGAAAACTATGAAATATTCAGTGTTGGAAAATTTTAATGTATTGATTCCAAAAATAATATTAATTTTACCTAAATAATTTTTCAAATATGTGTATTTTCATTTTTAAAATAAAAAATATTTATTTATTAAAAATGCTCAGTTTTTTTGACAACAACATCATTTTTTTGATCCCGTAAAAAAATTACAATAGACTTCAAAAAAATTATATGATCATTTTTAATAAAATTTATTTAATAATAATACTTTTTTAAAATATTATTTATTTCAAACATCCTTTAATTAATCAAATTTAATTTATAAATTTAATTTAAATACTACACAAAACAATTTGTGTTTTATTGTATCAAAATATATTTTTTTATCAAACTAATTACTTAATCTTTTATAAAGTAAATAAATGAGGAATAAGTATAATAAAAATTTAAAGTTAATTTAAATATTAATAATATTTGTGTAAATTTGTTTTTAGTATTTTTTAAATTATTTTTCCCGATAATTAACCACTTTTCCTTTATCCTGGGGAATTAATATTTACTACATTAACTATTCATATTTTACAAAAATTAAACTTTCCTTATTACCTAATATTAATTATGATGATTCCAAATATGGAATCATGTTTATCAAAATCAGTCCATATATGTGGTAGAATTTAGTTTAATATAAAACCCGCAAGCACGATGGAATGTAGTTTTTTTAAATCCTTTTTTCAGGGAAAAGATAATTTCAATTTAACTATATAACCAGTAATATTCATTATATGGATTTAAATTCATAAATATTGATATGTAATATAAAAGTTTAATTCAAAAAATTTCACATAATTGTTTATTTTAATTAATTATAATCAAGGGAAATTTTTCATTTTAAAAATGTTTTCAAAAATAATGCATTTTAAGCTTAAAAATAAATGTATACAGAAAACCAATATAATGTTGATATAAAATGTAATTAATTAAATAAAATTAAATAATAATTATGTTACCTTGAAATAAAATTAAAAGGATTATTATACTTTTAAATTAATTAGTTTATCAATGTAAAATAAATTTTTACATAAAACTATATTTTTCACCATTCATTGAAAAATCTATATTTTTAGATAAATTCCAAATTTTTCCCTAAGTTAATTATTAGATGAGGATATCAAGAAATGGAGTTCATATTTTCAAATAAATTTTCAAAATTTTAAAGAAAATAATTATAATATATTTTTCATAAAAATAACGAAAACGCATTTTTGAAGAAAACACATAAAAAGACATTACCAAATATTTATTTATTATTTTCTAATAATTTATCAATATATTTAGGAAATATATATATTTCATAAAATTATTTAATCCAACTCATATATAAAAATTTAATAGAAAGGTTAAAATGGTCATATTTAAAAAATCATTATTTTTTTAGGGTTTAGTGTTGTGTACGACATACGCTATCAAACAAAGTTTTATCTTTTGAAAAGTATGGGCGTTACAATAAAATTTACCTATATAAATACTTTTTAATAAAAACATTGAATGGGAAATAAGTTAATAATTCTAATATTATGATTGAAAATTTGAAATCCATTTAAAAATATTCAATTTATAGATATGGTTAAAATAAATATTAATATAATTAAGAAAAAACATAATGAAAAACTATTTTTTGAAAAACATCCATTTTAAATATAAAAATGAATTTACCCCAAAATAATATATTAATTATTTAAGCATCCCATCCAATATTCCACTCAATAGTTTCTTGAGATGGTTGGACACCAGACCTTAAACACATCTCCCTAAATGCCAAAGGTTGTCGACTAGTAGTGAGGGCCTAGGATAAGTATCTGGGGAGACAATGAACTCATTGATTGGAGTATAGTGAAAAAAATACATAGGAAATAGTATAAGTAATGAAAATAATCAAATAGCAGTGGAAAATAAAAGCATAAACATACAAGTTAAAGAAGTAAAATTTGGAAGGTAAATAAATAAACAAATGAAACTAATAATGAGAGTATATCATGTGTTATATAAAAAAGTCTAAGAAAGGTTAAGGGTATTAAAAAATATATAACAATATATGAAAATAATAAATGGGGACAAAAACTAGTACAACAATCATCTCAATCATAGGATTGGTCCTCTACTCCCATATCAATCCTTGAAAAGTAAATCTAGCATTAGAGGCTAGCTACTTTACTTTTTATTCACTTTTAATCTTAAAGTCTACTTAGGTACCAAAGTTGCTTGAGCACGGTATGAGATACAATCTCTGCATTCTAGAACCCATGTTGTCTATGATTTTCCATTTCATGAATTATACAATTCATAGTGTTCCATATTTAATTTAAATGTAATACGTGAAATATAAATAAATTCACTAGTTTGGGTTCCATTTTGAGACTTGTCCACTCAACCCACTTTGACCAAAGCTGGTGTATTTGAATGACAGTCACATGTGATGTTAAAGTGAGTAAGATTATGTTTCATTGGCTAGAATATCTCAAATATTTTGATTGATCTTGGAGGACACATCCCTACATTTTTTAAACTTACTAACTGATTATCATTTAAAAATTTTTTATTACAATTCCATAATTCCATTTCAAACCCATTTTAATCATATCTTTCAAAATTATTCCAAGACACCTTGAAATAAATTTGATTTCTATTTTATAAAATTATTGAGACTCCCTAATCCCATCCATGATAATTTGAAGGGAATTTCTAAGTATCTCTCAAGGGGCTCAATTTATAACCAAAGGCATGGAGTCAATCTATAGTGACCCAAAGGTGATGTTACCTATGTCACTACAAGGTTGGTGAGAAAATTTAAGTACAATACTGTCATTTATTTCCTGGTATCACACATAGAGGCCCAAGTCTCTCTCAAGGCATGGTTTAACTAATCATTCCATCAAGCCTATCCAAGGTGTCTCCCCTAGGAACTGACATGGCTTGTCTATAGGTAAATATAGATAACGCTTAGTGAAACCATTCCAAGAAAATCTGGTGTCACTCTCGGTGTGTGTACTAAGATTTAAAATTCCTAATAGGATGGAATAAGAGTCCTTCCAAGGATTAGTTAAGTCGGAACCCCTTTTTTCACCCTCGAATCTAAGGTGAAATCACCATACAAGAAATTAAAATTTAACAAGCTCAATCGAAGGGCCATCACATTTAATTCAAGACATTACACCATATTATGAATTTTGGTTAAGTAATTTTATTGGGAATTTTCCATTTGATTCTTAATGAACGTGACTATAAGAACTTGGATGATAAATTTAATTAGATCAATTCATTTATAGAATGGTGTTTAGGGGCCTAAGACATGGCTCAACACCCTAAATCAACCTAATTGATGACCTAAGGCATAGATTACAGGACCCAAACCTTTTGGGGGTGATTGATCATCATAGAACAAGGTGTAATAAGGGAATCTTAGGTATAGCTCACCTAATGGGGTGGAACAAGACAAGAAAATCAACCATAAATGTGATTCAATACTAGTTAGGAGTATAGAAAACATGTGAAACCACCTGGAATAATTAAATTAACATTTTGGAGGAATCTTCGGAATAGCCAGGCAAGAAACGTCGTGAAACAATTTATGAAACAAAACAGAATGATGGAAAATTCCATGACCACCTTCTTTACTGACAAAGAGATTCTCTCATCCAGTAACGACATTTGATTCCATCTATATTGGAATAAATTTATGAAACCTTCAAATGAAATTATAATAAGTAAAAATATCTTTCACATAAATAGCATAATAGGTGGGATAAGGAACATTAATTAGATTATAGAGGCTTTGATATAATACCTCTAGCTTTTCGTAGGATTTGACAATGGAAGAATGAGAGATTGAATGGAGGATTTGTATCAAATCCTAAATTGGAGGGGAAAAGGGGTTTCAACATGAGAGAGGGGATCTCTGACAATGGGGAAATAGAAAGGATGAATAATTATTAGGGTTTAATCATTTAAGATTGTAATTTGAGTAACCTTTTATATTTTTAAACCGTTCATGGTTGGACCAAACCATGTTCCAACCGTGCTCCATTGACTGGTATAAGTGGAAAATCACATGCATTCCCACATGGTTTTACCAAATTTGCAAATAACATGAAAAAGATATCTATCAAGGATTTTAGATGGATCACTGGTCATGCACCCTAGTTTGCACACATGCAGACAAACTGTGCGACCAAGTCTACTCTTCATATTTAGAGGTTCCAGGCTTTGAACAAGCCCCAAATGCACCCAAGACCAGCTTGAAATGATTAGGAATCATATTTAGGGGTATTTAGAGGAATAATAACAAAAAATTAATATTTTTTACCTCTATGAAATTCTATATCGGCTACCCACTCCCTGGTTTTGTCAAGTCCACTTCCTACTTCCATAGAACCCATACTAGAGTAACTGGCATTACTTGGAGAACCTTCTTTCTATGATCAATGATATGTATCAAAAACTCTTTGAAGGACACTTCCACATCTATCTCAATATACTTAGGGTAAATCGAATTATATGGTTCTTCATGATACTATCAAAGATGGATATGTGGAAGACGACATGTATGGAATGGTACCTCTATGGTCACAACAATCGATAGACTATTATCTGAACTCTCTTCACTCTCTCAAAAGGCCTAACATATCTTGGCAATATGTTTCCTTATCTCTAGATTCGACTATGACCCAACCTGGGAAATACAAACAGAAATACCTGATGTCCCTCCTCAAACACAAGAGGTATATGGATACAATTGGTATAAGACTTATTCCTAGGCTAAGATATATCCATATAATTATGAATTATTTAGACTTTCTCTAACGTCTCCGGAACAAGATAAATACCTAGTAGAGCTCCCTCACCCACCCTTATCTAGAAAATAGGTTAATGGAATGGTCTACCATAGAGAGCCTCATACAGAGCTATATAGTTCTTTTATAAAAGAAATTATTGTATAAAAAACTAACCATAGGAATATGATTCTCTCAGGAACCTCCAAAATTAAGGATACAGTCTCGTACTATATCATCTAAGACTTGTATGGTCTATTTAGACTACTCATTAGTCTAAGGGTAATATGAAATACTCAAGAGAACCTGTGAACCTGGTGCCTTATGCAACCCTTTCCAAAACTATGAGGTAAAGTTGGTGTCTCAGAACAAAATAGTAGTACAGGTTACACCATGTAGTCTCACTATCTCCCATATGTATAACCTTCCTAGCTCGTCAATAGAGAAGGACTCCCAAATATGTAGGGATTGTGAAACTTTGGTCAGCCTATCGATGATCACCCATACTATATAAATTCCACAAAGAGATCTTGGCAAGCCAATCACAAAATACATGATGACATCATTCCTGTTCCACTCATAAATAGAGAGAGGTTTTAAAAGTACAATAGGTCGTTGGTGTTCTGCCACCACCTACTGAAAAGTGGAGGATCAAGTGATAAATCCTGCTATATGCCTCTTTATAATTGGTCACCAATACTGGTGACATATACCATGATACATATTGGTCAGACTAGGATTAACTACCCAAATAAAGGCATGTGATTCCCTTATCATCTATTCCCATATATCATAAGGCACTGATACTCATCCATGGAAGAGTAAGGTATCATTTCCATCTATTACTCAACCAGTAGGTGGGTTCTCTCCTAGGATATTCTTCATCAAGACATGGCCCTTAGAATCAGATAACTCTCTCATTCGAACCCACTCCAGGATATAGGAAATCACTGATAAATCTTCTAGAACTGGCTTCCCGTGATGCTCCTGAACCTCTAATTGATTATTATAAAACAAATCCATCAACTGCCAAAAACTCCTGGACTCCTTGATAGATTGCATCTAGGTATTCTGGCTTAATTCATCAACCACTACATTACCTTTTATAGTTGTATAATCCATATCCAATTGAAAAAAATGTAGATATTCGAACGACTTGCATTGCATCATATTCAAGTCTTTCTAAGTGGAGATGTATTTGAGACTTTTATGGTCTATGTAAATGATGAACAACTCACCCAAAAAGTAGTTCATCTCACATTGTAAATCATGAACCAAAGATTCTAGCTCAAGGTCATGTTCAGAATCATTTTTCTCATGATATCTCTTCTAGAGGGGTCCATATTCCACGACTCAATCACCTTGCATCAAAACTGCACCCAGTCTAATCCCTAAAGCATCACATTAGACTATGTAACTTCTATGAATATTAAAAAAAATTATAATTAGATATTAAGAAAGTATTCTATTTAACTTCTAAAATATTTTCTTAGATACATCAGTCATGTCAAATTCTAAACCCTTTTTGGTCATTCCTATAAGTGGCGCAACCAAGCGTGAGAAGTCCTGAATGAATAATTTTTAATAGACAGTTATCCATATAAAATTGTGTATATTGAACTCATTCTAGGGATTCCCCTATGAATCCATGACACTATCCTTATTTGGGTCAACTGATACTCTTTCCTTTGATATGATATGACCCAATAAGTGAACCTTTATAATTAAAAAGAGGAATTCACAAAGTTTCACATATATCTTATGGTCTCTTAGTGTAATCAGCAAGATCTCAAGATGATTGACATGGTCATGTCTAGTTTTAGAATACACTAATATTTATTCTACAAAGGCTTCCACAAAGAAATGAAGATATGGGTGGAAAACTGGATTCAACCGAGCCACAAAGACTGTCAGTACATTTTCTAGAATTAATGGCATAACCAAATACTCATAGAAGTTGTATCAACTTTGGAATTTTGGGCATGGTATGTATAATGGCTTAACATGAACCTGATAGCCACCTAACCTCAAGTTGATCTTATAGAAAATAGTTTCCCCTCAAAGCTAGTTGATGATTCCATCTATCTGAGGAAAAGGATAATGGTTCTTCACCATTAGTTGATTCAACCGCCTTTAATCAATGAAAAATCTAAGGGTACCATATTACTTCTTGCTAACAAGGACCAGTTATCCCCAGGATGATGTGTTGGGTCTGATAGAGCCCTTAGAATCTAAGTCTTCAAGTTGATTCTTCAGTTCTTAGAGCTCTGTAGGTTCCATCATATACATAGGAATGAACAATGGTGTCACACCTATAACAAGATCAATGGTGAACTCATTCTTCCTCTCATGAGGTAAACAAGAGAAATATTTTAGGAATAATTCCCTAAAATGATCCATAAAAAGAGTGAATTAAAAAATATTCATTCCTTGATTTCTTAAAAAGAGACTAGTCATTTGGGATGTTACACTTCCCAACCCAGTATGCTTGTGTCCTGTTCGACTGACATGGAGATCCCATTTTACCTTATGGATATACATATAGCCCTCAGGTGATATTAATGAAACTTATTAGGATATCAATCCAACTAGGCTCGATATGGAACAAGCTAGTCCATAATGATAATGTTGTCTAAGCCATCCATCTAGAGGATGACGAAATTACATAGAAAATGGTACCCACCTTTCTTCAGGGGGGAACTCCTTGCACTAATGTAAACCCTTCAGTCGAACTCTTAATGGCATGCCAAGGGTTATAACCCTACTATAGTATTCGATCAATTATACCAAACTTCCCATAATTATAGAAATTATGAAGGAGTGTGATGCACCTCCATTGAATAAGGTAGATACTGAGGTAGAAGCTACAAAAATAATACCTCTAACCATAGATGACCCTTGAGTTTTCTCCTCTAGAAGAGGATGAATAAGATACATATGGCCTAAACTATGGCTCTGAGATGATGCATAAGTATACTGAGATGGTCTACTCTACTGATGATAGAACTTTGATGCTTGAATGCCTCAGTCTCGACCATCTTCTCAACCTGAATGATCTGTAGTAGAATAAATTCCTACCTGATGAAGTTTCATTAACCCTGCAACTGAATGTGGTGTTGGAAAAAAACCATATTCAGTAATAACTAATGGAAAATATCGTTAGAAACACTGGAGGTGACCCATCCTACCGTAAGCCTGACACTCGGTCGGGTTCCTCATACATTGGGGATTTTTATTACTTGGTCTGCCACACTAGTGACACACCATAAATCGGTTGGTACATTCCTCCTGGATAGTACTACCCCCATGTGTACCCTTGAAATATTGTTTCTTTCCACTACATAAAGCACTGATTGACTACCTAGAAGATAAACTACACTCTTTGAAGCCACATGATTCCCTCAGGTTCCACTCAATGATAATGGCCCGATTCATGATCTCTAAAATATTGGTCAGCCGAAATACATTCACCTATGAGAGTGTTCCAGAAGAAAGATCACCCTCAAAGTTCTTTTTATTAGTCATCTAATTATAATTCAAGGTTCGTGAAAAACATTGCAACTCCAAGGAAAAAAGATGAATATTTCCTTACTGACATGTCACCTTGCTCAAGGTGAATAAACTCCAAAACTAGAATCATTCTCAAGGTCTGGGGAAAGAATTAATCGAATATTTACATCTGGAAGTCTATCCAGACTATACCCTAATGTTGACTAGCTTTAGTTAGGACTTCCCACCAATGCTTGGTAAAATCATGTCATACATAGGTCATGAGCCAGACCATCCAAACTGAAGGCATCTCAATATGATAAATGATGGATACCAGAGCCTCCAACCAAGATTAAAAAGCATGAGATCTTCCATACCCTATGAAGGTGGGAGGACGTGGCTACTAGAACTTGAGATTCAATTTAGCCACCTATGTGGTTGGTTAAGGTGCACCCTTAAATGATTTCATAATCTAATTAAACCTATCATGGAACTAAGAATTAGAACATAGTGGAGGATTTGGGGGAGGTTCGTCAAGTGGAACAACATTAGGTATCATAGGTGCCTCAGGGACCACCACCTCTGGAGTATGCTAATCGGCACATTCTTAATGTAAAGAATGAGGACATCATGGAGGAATAATTGAATAATTTCCAAACTCATGCCTCAGAGAGGATTTATAATAATTATTGAAAGAAGTACAAAATTATAGGCACCAACAGTCTTAATAAAGAAAACACACCCTCTTTTTTCTCATGGAGATAAGCATTGGTGATTAGAATAAGTCATAGTAGGAAAGTATAAGAGACACAACCTGCTTCCCACTACCAAGACAGAACTAGGACATGGTATCATGTATAAGGTAACAATTTCTTTTAAGTATCATATTCATATTAGAATTTTAGATTCATTATTATTGAATTTTTTATTAGAAACATGATCTTGTTAATTGTGTCACTAATTCAAATTCATAAGGGCGCATACACCTTATTAATTTAAATTTTCATTTCAACCGACTATATCCTAACCTTCACACCAAAGAATTCGTGTAGCAAGCTATGTTTAGGTTTTGATTGTATGAGATGCTAAAGGCACTCAACAATCAAAACCACTAATGTTGCACTATTGGTCAAATGAACCAATTATTTCTTCATTGGAATCATTAGCACACTGTAGGGAATAACAAACAAAGAACAAAAACAATCACACTCATAATAGGAAACACATGCGAAAATAGGTATGGCATGGTATAATGCACGGAATTTTAAATTCTATGGTGCCTAGTATGATAGATGATTCTAAAAATCCATCATTTCATTATGATAGGGATAAAAACCAATTCAAAAAAAATCAATATCAGTAACATCTCAAATAAAGCGTGTCACCCTATGGTTAAATCTAATGAAACTATAAAAATGCAATAAATAACAACATTTACCCATCCCCAGTAATTTGGGTTCCCCTGTATGTGGGGTAGTTACTTCTAGGAACAAGCTCAAAACCAAATTCCAATATCCTAGTTTCCTATCTCAACCCTAACAGTAATACAAAAAGAAAATAGGATCTGATAACACTTTGAATCATCCAGCCCTAGATGCCACCTAATAGTAACCCAAGACGGTTGGCTATCGGACCTCAAGAGTATCTCCCTAAACACCAGAGGCTGCCGAATAGTTGATAAGGACTAGGGTAAGTTCATGGGAAGACTACACCATCATTAATTAGAGTATAGTGTAAAAAATATATATATAAGTTACAAAAAAAATAAATGACTTTATCTAGATAGTTGCGAAATCCAAAAGCATAGACACACAATATAATGAAGTAAAATATAGAAGATGAATAAATAAATAGAAGAAATTGGTAATGATAGTATGTCATATGTAATAAAAAAATGGATAATAAAGGGGTATCAGATAAAATAATATATAACATGATATCAAAATAAATAAAAGGGAAAAAAATTCTAGAAAATGAATCCTGATCATAGCCTGAGTCCTCTGCTCCCATATTCATCCTATAAAATTAAATCAATCATTAGAAGCTGAATACTTCCCATTGCCTACACATGTAATCATTAAGTATACTCAGGCACCAAAGGTTCCTCAGTAGGGTGTGAGATACAATCTCAGTAGTCTGACACTCATAGGGTTGAGGACATTCCATTTCATCCATTATAAACTAACAATGTTCCATATTTAATTTAAATGTAGTGTATGAAATATAAATATATCAATTGGACTGGGATCCACTTGGAGACACATCAACTCATCCTACTTTGGCTTAATCTGGTGTTTCTTAACAGAAGGCACCTCCAATGGTAATGTGAGTAGCATTAAGTGACATAGGTTAGATTATCAAGAATATTGTGACTGGGCTTGGAGGACACATCCCAACATTTTCTAAACCAACTGACCAATTATCATTTGTAAAAATATAATTACATTTATTTAATTCCATTTTATATCCATTTTAATCAGTCATTTAAAAATTATTCTAGGAAACCTAGAATTCAATTTGAAAACTATTTTATAAAAGTGTGGAGACTCCCTCAACCAGTCCATGAAAATATAGAGGGACTTGAAAAGTATTTATTGAGTGTATCATCTCATAATTAAAGCCAAGGAGTCCATAAATTAGGACCAAAAGGTGAATTTCCATGTTTCACACCATGATTGGTGAGAAAATTCTAGTACTATCCTTTGATTCCATATGTGGTATCATACATAGGGGTCTGAGTCTCTCTTATGGCATGGTAAAACCAATTGTGCCTTCAAGCCCATATAAGTGGTCTCCAAAGGGAACCATTGTCACTCATTTGGAGGTAAATATAGATAATTCTCATTAAACCCTTCTCAGTCATAACGGGCATCAATCATAGTATGTTTACTAATATTTAACAATTCTAACATGATGACACATGAGTCTGTCCAAGGGGTACTTTAGCCAGAACCCTTTGTTTCACCATCTTCACTAAGGTGAAAGCACCAAACAAGAAATTCATATTTAATGAGCTCAATCGAAGGACTATCATATTTAATTCAATCCATTAAACCATTTTAGGCTTTTTGGTTAATTAATTGCATTGGGAATTTTCCATTTGATTCTTAAGGAACAATACTATAACCACTTGGTTTATTCATTTAATTTGATCACATTATTTATACCATGGTTTGTAGGGCTCAGAGCCATGGATCATCACCCTAATTCCAACCAATTGATGAACCATGTCATAGATTACATGACAAACACCTCATGATTGTGTTCAATCAATTTGGAATAAGGAGAAATAAGGGCTTCTAAGGTATAGCTCACCTAATGGGATGGAACATTCCAAGCCAATCAACCATGAAGGTGATTCACCAAAATTTAGGTTTATATGACACATTTTAAAAAAAATGAATAATTAAATTAAAATTTTAGAGGAATTGAAAAATTATCCCGGTGAGTGACATAATGGAACAATGTATGAAATGAGAATTAACAACAACAAAATTCCATGAACACCTACCCTAGACTCATAAATATTTCCTCATCTAGTATTAATATTTGATTCGATCTAGGATGGAATAAATTGAAAAAACTATCAAATTACCTAAAAATGGGGAAAATATATTTCACCTAAATATTACAATAGACATGAAATAGATTAGAGAAGATTTGAGATCGTACCTCTGGATTTCTGTTTGATCTGATAGTGGACAAATCAGATCTCAAACGAAGGAGTTATATAAAATAATTGGTTGGAGGAGAAAAGGGGTTTCAATATGAGGGATGGGAGCCCAACAATCTATGAAATAGACATGAGGAGGAAGGATTATGCTTAAATCATTTAAGAGGTGAATTTCAATAATTTTACCCATTTTTAAATTTCACCCTGTTTGGTCAAACTCTATGCTAACCATGCACCATTCATTTCAATAAGGGGCGCATAAAAAGGTTTTTTCACACGGTTTTTCTAAATGTTTCAAAACCATGAAAAATATCTCTATCAATGATTTCAAATGGCTCACACATTCTTGTTCCCAAGGTCATACGGTTGTAAACAAACCTTATGTCCTAGTTTTCTCTTCCAATTTTCTGGGTTCTAGGCTCCAAACGAGCCCTTGATGCACCTGAGACCTCCTTGACTCGATTCGGACTCATATTTAGGTCTTTTATTGGAATAAGAACAAAACAAATAATGGCATGCACCATTATGAAAATCCTAGACGTTACAATTCACAAGATTTTCTGGTTTATAAATAATCAAATAATATTTATGTGACTTTAAAACCAATACATAAATGAATGTAACATTTTGGTTACTTAATTATAGAAAGGTGTTAAAACAATTTCTTTCATTAGAATAAAACACCAATTTTGATTTAAAATTTTATACATGGGTTTCCAAATTCGCTATAATAATTTAAAATGTTATATTTTAATCATTAAACATATATTTGGAATATATAAAAGGTTTAATGAACTTTTAATTAATTCTTATATCATGATCATGTCATAAAATTGAAAGTAATTATAAAAATTATACTTTCATTATTCACATAATAAACAACCTTATCAGATAAATCTAAAAAATTCACCGTATGCTAATTTTCACATGATAAATTCAAAAATTAATTTCATTTTGAAAATATAATTTCATTCAAAATTAACATAAAAAATATAACTAATACATGTTCTTATAGAACAAGGTAATTTAAAATATTAAGTTTTTTTAATCTTTTCTCAAATAAATTACCAATGACTGTTTATTTATTATTTTTCAAATTATATATTCATAATGTAATGATGTTTGCATTGAATTTTAATAAAGTGTTATTCACTTTATTTTGAATTTTCATGTATAATAAGCTATCAAACATAGTATTATTTTAAGAAAAATACATTTTAAAATATTAGGTCATTTAATTCTTGATGTGGGAAGGTGGGGTGCATTGACTTCTAGGGAGGGGGGAAACAAAACGTTCAGAGATAAGACATGGTTTAATTATTACTGATAGAAGGGAGACATAGAAGAATACTACTGTCATAAAATAATGAAATATTCCCATTCTAGGCCTCAGGGTCATCACCTTTAGGGGGATTTCTGCCACATACAATTGACCATTAAATCCATCAAGAACATATTCTTTTGGGTCATAAATATATAATAAAATATGATTTATAGTGGGTGATTATAATACCCATTACGACAAACAATTTTCATTTATTCATAAATAAATATCATGCAGAACTATTTGTTATGGGAAACAGATGCACGTAATAATAAATAATTATGACAGATTCATAAATCTATAAAGAAATAATACTTTTTACGATGGACTTATATTATACATCATAAATCATATTTGTGTGATACTATTTTTGATAGGAATTATATGCTCATCTTAATATGTATTTGGAACATATTTTAGAATCCATTGCAGATAAAATATTTTATGATAGAATTTTTTTTGAGAGATGGGTGTTTTTTGTGCGATGTTGTGTATTCATTCCATTATCATTTTCGATGGAAAACATATTTTTATAGGTATCACTTATAATTATAAAAATTTGTGATGTATTTTTTTATAATAAAAAGGTTTCATGGAATAACATATTTTTGATATACATGTTGTCTATAGAAAAGAAACCATCATAAAAATTTAATTTTTCTATAATGAAATTCTCCTTAGGCATTGATGAGGTGGGAAATGAGATGTTATGCTTAATTATTGGTATTACAATTTTTATGGGTACACGCAACTCATGGTGTCATAATTTTAAGGAAGGGGACGTAATGGAAAAATTTGATCGATTAAATATGAGAAGGGATTCCATCATGGTGATCTGGCTCACAGATAGGGAATATTTTTCCCTTTAAGGGCGACCATATAGGGATGTTATTTTCACTATTATGAAAATGATCAAGAATTTTATTCTCATTCTTAATGGAAATGTTATTATGTGATGTACATTTTTATATTATTTTCAAGGACAATATAATTTCTATTATCTTATTTTTTGGGAGGGATATTCCCATTTCTTGACCATTTTTACTGGGATGTTATAGTGATACTTATGACTTTGTATTTGGGATGCATTAACCACATAATTACTATTATTTTGGTTTTGTTTATTAGGATGTAATTCCCATTATTGATCAACTCTCCTATGATTTAATATTATTCCAATGCTTGAAACTTTCATTTTGATTCCCACTAGGTACTTATTCGGTAAGATTAGAGACACCCCAACACTAGGTGAAAAAGGAAATATTTCATCCAAGTGGTTGTATAGAACCTATGGTTGTGACTTATTTTTTTTGTACTAATTGATATTCATTTAGGAGTATATCACACTATACATTCACCTATACATACTGGATTTTTTAGACACACCATTGGTTGTTGTGTTTAGAGTTATACTCACACCCTTCTCTAGTGCCTCGGTACCTCAAAGGATCTCATGGTCAATGGTATGGATAAGGGAAGGGGCCTTGCACTTTATGGGTGATCTAACAGATATAGATTAGTGTTATGAGAAGAGACTAAGTGTGGAATCAGAATCTTGGGTTGTAGTAGTCTCCTTATTAGTTTTCATTATATTGATATATGTATGGTTAGTCCATTGAAAAGCCTAATCATATTGTATTCCTACTATTAATTATAATTTATCACATCTTGTTCTAGAATATGTTGAATGATTTATAGGTGGTTGGTCTATAAATACAATTTAAAATTATTTGGTTATTGTATTTTTTTGTTAATATTACATTCATTATGATGTTTTTTAATTTTTATTTGAGGGTATATTCTCCTAACCTTATATATAAACCTTCACCGCTTGTCGACGACCTATAAACTATGAAGATGTGCACTTGATGAGTTTAGTGTCACTGGTTCGGTCATAGTAGATATGAACTAAGTTAAGGGATAGTGTAAATATAAAGATAGAGGAAAAATTAAATAACAAGAATATAGCATGGAACATAATCTAATACATATATTTCTGTATAAGGAAAATAACTCCCAACAATGGGAGGATCTATTCCTACTCAACAGCTTTAAGCAAAGTGTTGATAAACTGAGATATAGCAATCAGGGAAACCATGATGCCCATCCCATAAAACTAGAGAGGCCATGTCGGACCTTGTAATGGCTTACACAAATATTAATATGCCCCCACACATAATGGTAGATGTGTATAATGAAATCAGGATCCTAGGGACCAATCCTATGTATATAATTAGGGTCGAGCCTATTAGGGAAATATTGTAGCTCATCTTGGGGAATAGGGAAATGGGTATTAACATTTGAGGCTCCATGAGACTATCCTATATATAACCAGTCAGGTCTTATCATCCCTCCCACATCAATAGCTTATACACTATTGAGGGATCATATTAAAGATTATAAAATATTATATAAAAAATCTGTAATTCTAATATGTCTAATGAAATAAACAATTCCTAACTCTAATATGTGAAGTACTCATAGACAAATATAATGTCAAATATCAAATTTTTCAATTAAAAACAACAGCTAATATTAGTATGAAATCATTCTTTACTTTCATCAAAATTTCAAATTTATGAAATGATATTTATAATATAATTTAAATTGGAAAGCATATACTGAAAGTATGACAATGAAGCAATTCACGCGACTTGTAGACAAGATAAGAAAGATAATTGTCATTATTCATAAAAAATTTAAGGAAAACAATTTATTATTCGTAAAACCTTATTTTCAACTGGGTTCACTTCGACCAGAAATATTTTTATGATTACTCTCTACGTATTAGAGAGTGGGAATGTGTATACATACAAAAGTTGATAGAAGAAGGTCCTCTTAGGTCCTTGGGGAGAGGGGATATGCCACAGAAAATGATCACAATGGACACTTAGTAGAGGATTAAGAGTTTAGTCACATTAATGTGATTGAGGGAAAAAGAATCTGGAAAGTGAAATAATGATCCTACCTTAGATTCAAATTAGAAGATCCTCTATATCTACATGCCCTGAAAGTAATGAGGAGATTTAAATGATTCCGTGAACCCTGGATGATGGAAGGAGGATATTACTTTTTTTCTACAATATATTAAGAAATTAAAACATTTCAGAGGGAGATAGAACATTACCTCACCTAAAAAAAGAATTCATAAGAATAAGATCTCCTTAAACTAAGAATAAAGAAGGGAATACCTAGGATCTCTTAGAGGAAGAGAGGATATAAGAAATTGGGTGAAAAGGAAGGATTTGTGAGTAAAATACAAACCCCCCCCCCATTTATTATGCAATAAAAGTGAGGATGAAATGATCAAAATGAATATTATTATGTGATTTTTACATAGGATGCTTCTGGGAACCCACTAGAAAGAACTAGGTACCCTTTAACACAAAATAGAGAGCTCGAGTACCCAGGAGCCTCATCCCAATCCAAGACCACCAGATACCTAGTGGTCCTAAACCCAAATGAGACTTCCCATTTTCCCTCACTCCTTGTTTTAACCCAATATTTTTATTTTAACTCCATTAATACTGAAAGCACAATTGGAAAGTGATTTAAAAACCAAAAATAATGTAAATTTCCTCATTAGTAAGGTCAAGAGATTTACAATCATTTATAAATATAATAAAATATTATTGAAACTTCTAAGAAATATTTAGGGAATGAAAAATGAATATTAGTTTGTATTAGTTCTAATACATCAGAGTATCTATTGGAATCTAATTTCCTTGTATTTATCTATTTTTTCTCCATTCACTCAACACAAAATTTCAATTATAAAAAAAATTGAGTGGATGAAATATCTCATATGACACAAGTATTTCAATTATATCTTAAGAGAAACAACCCAAACTCTTTTTCAATAATTCAATAGAATCATAATTTTTTATTTTTCATTTTGTACCACATAAATCAGTATATGGGAATTAATAATATAAATCATGAGTTTCTAATGAATATAAATTTCAATTCATAGATAAACATCTAGTACCAATAATATTTGAATTTTAGAAAAGGATAAATTTTATATTTCTAAAAATAATAAGTGTAAATGAATTTTTCCAAAGTAAAAATGGAAATAATATTCAATGTTAACAATGGTAATAGAGAATCATCTTTTAAAATCAAATAAAAACAAGTATTTAATAAAAATTCCATATTGTTTTACCCATAACTCACTTTATATTTCCCCCAAATATGAATCTCTCAACATAACGTGGAATTCTTCTCATTAGACACCCCCGCATATACACACTTATGTGATTAGTAAACTATGATCCTCCTAAAAAGTGTATATTGTTACTCAATTTAAATAAAATTAATTAAAAATCAAAATGATAAGTGTATCTTTCATTATATGACAATTAGCGTATGTAGGGTTGTATTTCTTCATGTGTCCAGTTTTCTTAATAGTGTAACTGGTAACTATCAAATCCTATTTTTTTTTACTTTTTTACAAATAGTGTTTATGTTTTCCCCTTTTTATCATAAGAGGATATTTTCATGTGATCACTTTTAGCCTGATTTTATTTCATTCAATCTTCTTCTAGCACACATGATGAATTAATTCATTAAATGTCCACTTCACCTTTTGGGCATTGTATCTCACCAAAAATTCACTATATTGTATTGGAAGATTAATCAAAACCAAATACATGAGAAACTCTTTAAATAGATCTATCTTTAGTGAATTCAATTTTGAAATAAAATATGAAATCACTATGATGCACACCCTTACAATATAAAAAAATTACTTTTCTGTGGTAGGTTATTTGAGATAGACTATATGTACATTGAAAACAAGGGATTTTCTGATAGATATTTGTCTAGAAATAGAATTTAATGACATATAATAGATATTTTTGATGACTTATTATGATGAATGTGTAGTCCATCACAGATATTTTGGCCCCGAATGTGCGCCATCACGCAAGTAATACTCATTTTCAATGGAAAATACATGTCGATCGCCACAAGTATTATTTTTGATGGATTTTTGAATCCATCATAATTACATATTGTCATATACAATTTTTCCATCACAAATAGAAAGACACATTTTAATCTAAACAAATGTCCATCGTAACTAATTTTTTTTAATAAATGTATAAAATATGTTGACATATTTTTTTTACGTTGAACAAATTTTTTCATAAATATTTTTTAAAATGGTAAGATATGTTGAATATAGCATCATATTATTTGTAATGGGTACTTAATTCGTTGAAAATTCCTAATATAATTAATTCAATTCATTACAAATGATCATCACAAATACATATTTGGAATGGAATCAAGTCTTTTACAATTTTTGTTTTCGCCAAAAAATATCGATATAAATACATGCACACCCACCCCCTCCCCACACAAAAGTAATTTTTTGTCTTAGTTTCCCTTTGATTTTATAAAGTAAAGCTTGCCAAGATAAAAATCGACAAATTCGATTTTGATTTTGGTCCTTTTTTACTCATTGAGTATTTGTTTTGTAAAATTATTTCTTTAAAGTAATAATTTGTTTATTTTTGTTTGTGTTATTATTATATCATTTATTAGTTCTTTTTTATTTAATTATGTTATTACCAGTTATTTAATTTTAAAAATTATTGTAATATACAAATTATTTGGAGGTAGTTTGATGTAATACAATTACAAAAAAATTTGAATATTTAAGATAGAATAATTATTAAATAGTAAATTGTATCATAAATTACTAAAACTTAGTAAAAAATATTAAATTAAATAAAAATTAAAATGAAAAATAAAAAACTAATTGAATATAAAAAATTTAAATTATTTTAATAATATTAGAAACAAAAAAATAATAAATTAGAAAAATTATTCTGAATTTAATATATATATTTTAAAAAAAATAAAAAAAGATATTATAAATAGCATTGAAAATATGAAAATTATTAAAACCAAGAAACAATAATTAAAATGTAAAAATATGTTTTAAAAAATAATAAAAATAATAATTAATAAACTGTATTATATATTAGATAAAACTTTTTAAAATTTATTAGATTAGTAAAAAAATTATAATAATAAAAACAAAAACTAATAAAATATTTTATTAAATTATAAAAAAAATATTATTGAAAAAAATTTAAAAAATCTTTTTATGAAAATTATTAAATATTTGTAATTTATGTTATACGTTTATAAAAACTACAAAAATGTCAAAAAATTATTTACAATTAATGAAAAATATAAATTTAATAAAATTAATGAAAAAATATTTAAACCCACTGAGATTTTAAAAAATAACATTAAATATCAAATAAAATAAGTAATAAAATTAATATTAAAATTTTATTATAATATAAGTAAATTATTAATATATTTAATTAATAATATTTAATTTATAATATTAAATTAAATTTAATGAAAATAATATAAAATAATTAAAATGTAGATATATTTTAATAAAAATAAAATTATTAAATAATAATTTGTATTATAAAATAGAAAAACTTGTTAAAAAAACCAAAATTTATAATTATAAATAAAAAACTAAATTAGTAAGAAACAACCCAATAAATATTAGAAAAATATTATTTAATCTAATTTTAATTGTAATTAAACATTTATAAAAAAACAATTAATATAAAATGTTACTAAACAATATAAATGTATTTAAAATAATTAATTAAAAAATAATAATTTATAAACAAAATTAAAAAAATCTTAATATTATTTATATATTTAAAAAAATAAAAATTATTATAAAATTAATAAAATATAATGTAGTGTATTAAAAATTAAATAATTAATAAATCAAATGATATAAATAATGATAAAATTTATTAATTTTTTTATGTCTTGTCAAATTTTATATAGAATAATATTTATTATAAAATTATTAAAAAATATAATATTATATTATAAATACAAAATTAATACTAATTAATTTTTTGAAATGCTCAAAAACTGGTTTATAAATTTAAAACAAGTAGAAAATATAATTTATAGAAATAATGTATTCAAAATCTAATAATTATTAAATAAATAATTATAAAGAAATAAAAATTGAGTAAAAAATTGAAATTATTTATATATAAAAATAAAATATTATATAATTTATTAAAAATAAAATAAATAAATAATTAAAATATTATAAACACTGCTAAAAAATTAATAATCAGGTTTTTAATTATTTATATTTCTATATACAATGAAGTCTTTTTTATAAAATTAATTATATATGTTTGATTTCTTAAGAGCAATTCAATGAGTTGATGTGTAGCTTGATGGCAGATGAGTTGTCTGGTGGTGACAGTCCTATTTATTTATTTAGGGGTGTTACTATGACACCAAATACTATGAGGGGATGAGGTATTAAAAGATCGATGATTCTAGATCCCATTCTTAAGCGGGATATATCTCTTTATTTCAATCCACATTAATGAACATAAATTTAAATATAAATTTTATTTAATATTCATTTAAATTATTTCATTTATTAATTATGTTACCAACTATTCTTCTTTTCATAGTTTTTCATTTATAGTCATTGGATAAACTATTATTGTAATGAGGAATTATGTTTATTTTCTATGAGTGTCATGCAATCATGTTTCTAGTGATATGGTTTATTGCATGTTCGAGCACTAATTGGTATGTAAATAAATAATAAATTTTATTTCAAATTTATATTATTTCTAATTTATTATAATATTAAATGTGTGTAGGTATTGTTATCTATTATTGATGATAACATGAGACACTCTATTTGGGAGATGAGTGGCTTACTTGTGTGACCATTTCCAACTGTTTTTACATAACCTTTAAAAGAGAGTTGTGCAAAGAGTATTTTCAACTATCATTGAGGACTCTTATGTGTGTCGTTGACCCAATTATATCCCGACCAAGGATTTTGAGTGATTATGCACATACTGGATAAGGGATATATACTTTAACAAAGAGATTATCTCACAGTCAATAGAATTGGGGGAGGCAAGATTTCACACAAAGAACTAGGAGTCGTACATTTAGTATCGACTACTCATAGATGGTAAGTGATATCATTTAAAAATATGAATATATATATTACTAAATGTAGATGGTAAATTTATTTATTTTCTTCTAAGCTAGATATTGTTAATTTTGATGTGTACAAGAGGATGTGTACTGATCGTAGTACTTGGTATATTGTTAGTGAGATATAATGATAGATTGTGGTTAGTATTTATTTTATAGTTTTAAAAATTTATAGAGTATATTTTTTATCCTTTGTCAATTACTCTTTATATATCTATAGGAGACATATAAGATAGAGACTTATCAGATGTTGTTATGAATGTGAGGCCAAATTCATGTTCCATTTCAATTGAATGGAATGAGGATTATCATAATATAAAGTTTTGGTTGATGAAGGAAGTGGTAGAGAAAACTCACCAATACAGGTAGGTTGATCGAAAGATGATATCTTTTTAGGGGAGTGTGTTGTTCATTAGACAATATGTTAAGTGAAAATAATTTTTTGGTATAACGATATTTCTATGTACTTGTTTTGGGTTCATACCTCATGATTTGGTGATAAAGGGTGGAACATAAGAGGCATCATTTGTTACGTAAGAGTAACATTCACTATATACGAGATGTTGGTAGGGAAACTAAGGAAAGCTATAGGACATTGAAGGTCACTAAGGAAACCAATGAGGTTCCCATTAATTCTAGATAGTGCTTGAACCGATTTGTTAGATAAGACCCAGTATATGAGTGGTTGGAACCACTTGCAGATGTGTCATGAAATTAATTGATATTATTTATCTACATAGATGATTATTCATAGTGACTGAAATATACTTGTAACTTATGTTTATAATGATAATATAATCCCATAGATGTAGTAAAAATGTATATACAACATAAATCCATTGTTTCATCTTTTATTTTTCATTTTTCATTTAAATATTTGTATGATTTGTATGTTTTCTTGAGTGCGTGTGAGTTTTGATCTTGTGTAGTGAATGGGGTGGAGGTGTTTTTTCCTATCTTCCGATACTCTAAATTTTGATGCATAACATCCAAGAAAATAATTTCTTATGGTTTTGTTCCATGGGGTTGAATCTTTCAGAGCATAATTTATGGAATACTTCTGGTTCTCACTCCTAATAAGTTATATCAAAGCTTTTTGTTCATTTAGCTCACTCATTAACTCACATGGATGCAACTCAAGTAATTCCCACTCTCTTCCCATGATACCATTTTGATTTTAGAGGATGTTTATAATGATTAGAAGGCATAGAATCTGTAGACAGTATGATCAGAATAGATTTGTTAAATGAAATGAATTTTACATTTCAAATAATTCTTGTGGATGACTATCTCATTCAAAGGATTTGGAAACTCCATTAGCTAGGATCAAACTGGATAAGATGGACCAATTCGAATGGGAGTGACTGGAAATGAAATATCTTGGATTTTCATAGATTTTATTTTCTCATAATTTTGAATTTATTATATAGGAAGTGTAAACCATGGTTTATTTGATGATTTCCTTGACATCCATGTATGAGAATCTAATGAGGCTTAAAAAATTATCCATGATGTACAGTATTTTTATTGTGATGCTATCATAAGGTCATCCTATGAAAGATCATGTGAATGAATTCACGATGATTCAAGGGTAGATTTAATTGGTGAAAGTAAATTTTATTAATGATGTGTGGGATCATATACTTCTATCTATTGGGTTGGAGAAATTTTTGGAAACCATCTTACAGCCAAATCATTAGATCCAATGAAATGAAAAATTTTGGGGGTCTAATTTCCTATGGTTTTGGATTGTGATTGGGGGGTGGAAGTGTCTATCATCCTAGTGTATAGATGATAGAAAAATAGAAGTTTCATCTTAGATGACATTAACAAAATGTTATAACCCAAGGTGGAAACAAGATAATACCCCTTGACTTAGCATTATGGAAGTAGTGTATGAAGTGTACAGGAAATTTTATAAGAGAAATTCTAAAAAATTTATAGGCACTTAATATGGATTTCCCTAGTGGGTTTGTAATAAAGGTTAACTTTAAGAGTAACAAACATTGAGTGTAATGGTAAACTCGTAAGAGTTTTAGATGTTCACTTAGTGTACCAGTTAGAAGACTTGACGTGGGAGGGGGTTATCTAAATTAAGATATAGTCATGAAGATAATGACTATGTAGAAGAAATACACATAAATCGTAAAAAATATGGTGATTGTATATAAAAACTACACTCTACTATATTTAGTAGGGGGTATCACTTATGAATAGTATGGAAAAGTGATGGAGCATATAAATCTAATCATCTTTTTTTTACCATAATTAAAGTAAATAATCATTCCTCACATGGGGTATGAATAATATAAAAACCATGTAAATAATGTTTTTTTTGTGTGAATTTTTTTATTTTAATCATTTTCTCTCAATAATATTGTCTTGGTTAGATTGATGGTTTGTGCATTGTGGTGTAATGATTTTTGTAATTTTTTTTCAAATTTCAAGACACCATAGCCCAAGATCACTTATTGGTTATCAGTTTCCACCTTTTATAGGTTTTATTGGATATATTCTAGTGGTTTATTGAAATATATTTATTATCCCAATAAGTGTTATTTTAAATTCAGTTTTAATTTTGAATAGTTATACCATAGTGAAAGTGTTTCAAAGGTCAATTCATTAGACTCATACTACCCTTTCCCTTGTTGGATGTTATCTTGTTATACAGTTCCTCATCCCTCATATATATTTCATAATTTAGTGGAATTTTATTGAATTTCAAAATAATTGAGTTTGAAGAGGGTAATGTATGGGTAAAGAACTATTATGGCATTAAACATGGGTTCTAGAGAATTCATATGGGGGATTTTATACTGAAGAAGGACCTCAATCCCCTATTTATGAGTGCCAATCTAGAAGTGATGATGAATAATGAATGACCGAGGACAGATAAGAAATAATTGGGCTTACTAAATATTTTAGTATCCCAAAAAAATGAATTATAAAATCAGGTAAGTAGAAACCCACATTGATACTTATGAATACCCTCACTGAGATTTATTGGAAGCTACTAAACATAACAAGGTGTTTCTCTTGCAGAGATTGTTCAAATTGAGGATTTCAAAATATAAAATAGAGGGTGATGACATCAATGAATTAAAAATCAATTGAATTCAATTAATAGTTGTGAAGGTGAAATTTTGATATCCAGAGTGGGTACTATATTTCCTTTCATCACTCCTTACCTTGTGGGACACAATGGTTATTGTTGTGAGAAACCTAACTAGTAAGGATTAATTTTTTTACAAACATCATAGACATGATATTAAATAATGAACATTTTTATAAGGAGATATAGGTGTCCTCCAAAAATTCATATAGTGGAAAAAAGGTGGTCATCTGGCGGTATAGAAAGGTCACAGGAAAGTTAAAGGAATGATAAATCAATGAAAGAGTAACTTTATGGAAAGTGGTACCATGTGTTGGAATGGTGAGAAGAAAGGACACCTAAAGAAATATTTCTATGAGATAATTGTTAAATCTTTATGTTATGATTTTAGAAGTATATATATGAATCTTAAATTATAAGATAGCAATGGTTTAGTGCTTAGTGTCACCATCTCAATTGATTCTTGGATTATAGACTATAGATGTTCTTTTTACTCAACATCTAAGAGGGGGAGTATGTACAACTATACCTATAGAAGATATGAAAATCTTTATCATATGGATGGTAGAGAACATGAGATTATGGCCAAGGTTGATGTTTCCATCCATATAAAAATGGAGTTTTGTTAGGGTTTCAAGTCATATTGAACATACTTAGGTTAATAAAGAAATAAATTCTTATTGGATAGTTAGACAATATAGGTTTTTGTAGAATATTTATTGATGGGGCAAGGAATATTTTTTATAGTTCCATGGTTATTTAAAATGAGTGGATGATGGGATGTTTTACCTCCCGGGATGTTGGTTGGAGTGGACAACTCAAGAGGAGTGAATTATGTTTCCAATTAAAATTTCTTTTTAAAAATATTTAAAATTAAATATCCAAATTTAAAACTAATCATAGTTAATTATAATAGTAGAATTATATAGTTCAAAATTTTAAAATTATTTCTAAAAATCTCAATCACAGATTAGTTAAATTTTTTAAAAATTACATTGATTTTTCATGTAAATCTAATAACATTAAACACGATGTATAAAACACATATTAAAACCAAATATCAATGTATTTTTTTTATATAGTTTTGAAAAAAATATATAGTTTTTTATACAATGTAAACAAAATAAGAAAACACACAATGGAATAAAACAAGAGGTTCAGTTGCAAGTTGATACCTATACCTATCCACTTATAAATCACCCACTATCAAATAGTTTATTAAGAAATTAACTTATCTAAAACATGTGTCTTGTTTTATATAAAAAACAATGATAAAAAATCCAAGATACTCACATCGTCTAACACCATTATATAAGGGATATCATATGTAAAATAATAATGTAAAGAGTACCTAGTACTATTCAATACAATACAAGATCTTTTGTTAATGAATAAAAATATTAATTTAAAATAAATAAAATTTAATCTAAAATAGTGAGAGAAATAGATGAGAAGAGTGAATGTTTGACAAAACTCAGTTTTATAATAATTGGTTGATAAATTTTATTTAAATAGTTCCCTAAAAAAACATCAACCATGTTTTACACCGAGAGGTAATACAAATAGATTTTCACAGAGAAATAAATCAGAGTAATCCATAGTGTATCTTAGAGTCTCTCATGAACACATGAATCAAATCTTGTATTTTTTATATGAGTGTATCTATTTCACAAAGAGATCATTTTCTCTAATTAGCAGTTGGAGATTATTTATAGTTTAATCATTGTACTCATTGAACCATTTAAAACACTAAATTCTTAATTAATGCTCTGAAATGTAGTCATTGGATATTTGAAAATACTTCACTTCTGAAGTTAGTCATGGTCATTTAGTCTTCACTTAATCATGGTTACTATGGCTCACAATTAATTTCATGACCACCTTCCACTATTAGTTTTCAGGGACACTTTCCATTGTAACTTGGCATGGTAACTTGGAATGATAACTTTATTTTTTTTCGTTCAGTCACTTATTTTATTCTCATGGTCACTTTATTTATTCGTGAGGTATCTTTATCTATTATTGAGGTAGCTTAGATCCTTAATGTGGTAGAACTATCTCTTATCACAATAACTTCACTTGTTTATTCAATAGATTGTATTACTCTCCAGATAATTTAATTTCTTATTACTGCCACCAGAAATTCAACTGGTGGTCAGTTCAAGCCTTAACCAAAATTATCTCATCTAACACATGATCACTTGACTGTTCATATAGTCACTAGGATTTCAATGTGTGGTTAATTCCACACATTCACTTAACCTTAATGGTTAGTTTAACTTCTTCACATGGTATGTAGGAAGGATCAATTCAAGGAATATCCAATTTTATATGTTTTCTGAAAAAATAGTTTAATATCATAAAACATGAAATTCAATAATAACATTAGAAACATGATTTTAGATCATTAAAATAAAGAGGTGTTGTACTAAGGCAAAAATCTCCATTTTTAATGATCACAAATCATTAAAGATAAAATAAATAAATTGAAAAGAATAAATATGTTTTCTCTATTTCTAAATTTTTCCACCTTATGGGATTATCAAATAGTTAAGGTAGGTTAAAATATAACAAATAATAATAAATAAACGTTAAATATATTTGGGTAAATTGAAAAACATAAGTATCAAAAATTTATTTCATAAATATAAAAATTGATTAAAAAAGAGATTACAAAAATTCCTTATTATACTCTTCAATCAGAATCAGAATCAAGAACATTACTCATGTCACTAGGGAGTACTCGATCGCTCTTTTTGAGGTAGAGGCTGATACATATAGACTAGTTTGTAGAGTATAGGTGGAAGTAGGTTCATGGATAACGACACAACATGAGATAAGTTAAATATTTTTAACTGATTTTCTATGAGATAATCAATAAGTGTTAAAAACGATTTTGTAGTAAAAGGGTAGGTTGAAGTAGTGGGAAAGGAGAGAGTATAAAATATGGTAGTGTAGAGGTGGGATTCTAGAAATTTAGTTAAATACCTCACAACCCTTAAATTGTGTTCCATAGCCTGAAAAAAATACCCTTTTCTCTATAAAGTCTTATAAAACTTGAGTGAGGAATTTCAACTTCTCCAAATTATATTTAAAGGCTTGAGTAAAGGGAGGAAATTAGAGATCATTGTCTAAAGATCCAAACATAGATTTCAGGCCATATTTGTTAAATTTAATTCTAAGATAGAACTAAATAGCTCTTCTAATGGTATCTCTATCTCTTCTAGAATTCTTGATACCCTTTCTTACAAACTCTATGGTCCTAGAAACATTGGATTGAAAACATTAAACCACTATTTCTATATTCCATTGAAACTAATAAAAAATAATGTTCAACTCATCTATTATGAGTTATCTTATACCATATTCATTAAAAAATGATGGAACATGAGTAGGAGGAGGTACTAAAGAAGATGAAAGGAGATTTTCTAAGACAAAAGACTAGTACACCACATTTAGTAATCACTGATATAACTTCAATGTCATGTCATGAATATCGGATTATAAAGAGCTCACTTAAGCTCTTGAACCCTCAATCTCATTTTTATATGTTCCATATCAATATGGAATCTTTTTTTATGATACGAAATATCTGAAGTGATTTTCCTTACTATATCCTCTTCTTTAACTATTTCCATATAGTTACCAATGTTAATGAAAATTTATTTCAAAAACCCCATTAGATATGATTTTTATTCTTTCAAATACATATTTTTTACAAAGGATGAAGAATTGGAAAAAGTAGGTAGATTAGTATATGGATAAAAAGTTGTTTTTCTACCATCTAAATATCCTTCAAGATCAACCAATAAAGGTTCTAAATATTGAAATTCATCTTTATCATCAGATTATTATTTAACTTTGAGAACATTTGAATTGATAGATCAAATATGATTTGTTTCATTGATTTATATAGGTTCTTAAACAACTTTGATCGGAGTAGTACAAAGCATATATTCCAGAACATGATCAATTGAATATATGACTAGGGATACCTAAAATATTCCGTGAAATTTATTCTCATATATAATATATCCTTCCAGTAATCATTGAACGAAATGGATAGAAGGTCCACCATGCTTAAGTGGAAAACCCCATGGTCCACATAATCAGAATCAGAGTAATACAATATTAGTTTATATAATCATAGGGTATTGTTCCACATAGAAAGTGCATCTTGTACACTAGGTCTATGAGTAATTTCAATTTAAGGTCATATATGTGGAAGACATATTATAAATTTCTTCATCATCTTCAGGCCCACATGAGTCATCAATTTCTAGTTATTAAATAAAACCAATCACTAATACATCAGTTTCAACATGATATTAATCTTATAATTTATCCTTAAAAAAGGTATAGGTAAAGGAGAGTCAGGTGTTCCATAATACAATATATGAAATGATTCCCTAACATCTACATAAGTTTCCCTAGATTCCTCAATGAGGTCACCAACCTTAGTTTTTTATTCTTTTACTTCCACAAAAATATCAACTTGATCATCTAAAGAGTACACTACTATTTCATTTGGATCCAAACTATGATCCACTCAATCTCTTAGCATAATGGAATCCCTAACTGGATAAAATTTCTCATATATATTTTTACTATCATCCACCCATTCTATTATCTAGGGGATCCAATTAACTTTCATGTGCCTAAAAATATTTTATATTTAGGAAAAACCCATCAGAGGAAATCACCACCTACCCCCACCTTTAGAAAATAATTCCTTAAAATCCAATAGGGATAAGATGAATTTTTTATAAAGAATGGAATTGAACTTCTAGGAGGGATGGCAGAGATCATTCATATACCTTACCACTTTCCTGGATAAAAAATATGAATGAAAAAATTTATCAATAAAGGAATGAACAGATCTTGGTTCCCTATGATGATAAAGTACCCTTTCCTGAGATTAATCAAATGTTGGATAAATTTAACCAATTGTCTGTATTCATCAGTAATATCCACTGTAGTCAGAATTCTAGGATTCATTGTCACAAACTAGAAATGATACACTGGTACTCTGATACCTGAGCCGATCTTTGTAGGGACTGAATGGAATTCTTGATCCTAATAGGTTGGTGACTAGCAAATGACATCATACTATATAAAGTCGGGAATAAATTTTCTACATAAAATAATGGATTAAACTGATACAAGTCAGTATGATAAAAAGAAAACACTATAGAGTGCATAGTAGCATAAGTCAAACAGGTAAATAAACCCAATGTACAACCACAACAAAAAACTGAATGATATAAAACCCAATTCCCAAAAGACATAGCTCTCCAAACCCAAAGATCAACAACCAACACCTCTAAGTGGTGCTTTTCCCTTACCTGAACATTATAGAAGGAAATCTACAGACAACTGAAGGCACAGGTAGGATGTGAGGTAAAATTCAACTAGGGTCTCACTAGGTATTCCATGATAAGATACCACATTAATTAATCAAACAATCATTTCAATTTAAAATAAAAAACATGGGTATAAAAATTCATATTTAAAATAAATCATGATTTACATTTCAATTGATGGAAAAATATTTCAAAAAATGGATTAATAAACATTTTATATAAAATAATGTATATTAATTCACATGGAATATGTAAAAATGTATAAAAATAAGGTAATATATAAAAATAATAACAAATGAATAACATTTTCATATTATGAGAGGTATGGTAGTTTCAGGATATGGTGTCCTCACACACTCGAATAGGTGATCATCATAATATGTGTACACATGTCCCTCATATATTGGTTAAAGAGGACTCATCACCATCCCACCGTGGATGTGACCCACTACACTATATTTATTTAGAGTTTTAAAGCATCAATAGAGTGTTTTCCCAAATAACTCACAATGTACCTAGTATTTCATGCGCTCAAACAATAATCAATGGTGGAAAATTTATCTTAGAAATATTCAAAATACAACTAACCCATTTCCTATTTCACTATACCAATTTCCATTTAAAACCTAAAATTGATTTTTAATCCATTCATTCCTTTTATAATATAAAAACAATCATGGTTATTATCAAATAAATTTAATACATTTTTATCCAATACAAATTTGAAATAAATTTCATAAATCAATATCAAGATTTAATTTCAAAATTTCCATCAAATTTCACAATAACACCCAAATTCATTGGAATGGGGGTTTTCCCCCAATCTCATTCTATAATAAATTCAAATCCAAATTTGTTAAGAATTTGTACTTTCATAATAAAATTGAATGATGTTAAATTTAAATTATGAAATTTAGGGTTAAATAAATTGTCCAATTTTAAATAGAACCACATACCCAAAAAAAGAGACCACGTCTCACAAATCCTGTAACGGGAAACATCAATAAAGAACTTTTGAAATGGAGATCCATGATTCAAACCTAGATTCAAGATCTAAAATAATGGAAGCTATGTCGTCTAATAATAAGATGATAAAAAATATAAGGATGAGAGAGGAATATGGTGAGAGAGTAGAAATAGGGAAAAATTATTACCAGGAAAGAATCAAATAATGATTTCTATAATCGATCTGCCATGGAGAGGATTTTTTGGAGCCAAAATGGGCCATTGAGAGCACCCTAAAACATGAAAAACTAAATATCCTTAGTAGGGATCAATAAAGCGTTTAAAATTGGGTTTAGGGGATTTTAAAATAGTTTTTAGATTAATTAAATCCCAAAAACATGGATATCTCGGAAAGGACACATGATTTATCAAATCCCGTTCCAACAATGAAAACCATCTGACTGAAAATTAACTTTTTTATTATCAAAACACTTTGGGGATAAAGTGAGAAACCACTATTTGGGTGCACAGTTTGGGAAAATCGTGTACCAACCATGCACAACCGAAAATCCTTCAAAAATTCTCAAAATTTTACTCGAAGGACCCCTATATGAGACCCAACCAAATAATGAATAAAAATATAGGTCGAGGAGTGCCTAAAATCCATAAAAGGATGTTACAACATCCCCACAATAGAAGCTTTTTATCCCCACAAATCCTATTAATAATCTTCCCTGCCAAAATGATGAGTCCACTATTCCCTCATCAGTGCCTCTCTCTCCCACATATCATGTGAATTAGAATCATGCTTCCATAGCACTGGAACCCAAGGTATCATCTATCCATTAAGTACCTTGGTTTCAGAATAAAATTTTTTGACTGGATACTCAGTCATCAATACTTCTAGATGAATATCAAGATAACTCTAGATCCGAACATGAGATGGATCAGAAAGATAATTTCAAAACTGAGATACATGGAGTATGTTATGTATTGATGTCCACTATGGTGGAAGTCATAGACATTAATTCACTTTCCCCACCTACTCAACAACATCAAAAGGTACCAAAAAATATGGAGAAATGTTACATGCCTCCCAAGCAATCAATGAACCAAAATGAGGTAAAACATTCAAGAACACCTTATCACTAACTAATAATTGTAATGGTATTTGTTTATTATCAGCATAAGACTTATACCTTATCTATACTACCCAAATTACATGAAAAATAAACTAAATCTTTTCTATAATATCTTGAATCAATATCAATCCAACAAAGGATCATTCCCCAACCTCGAACCAACACAATGATGATATAGAAGGATGACCATAAAATGACTCAAAAGGAGCCATCATGATTTTGGATAGGTAACTATTGTTATAAGAAAACAAAACTAGCCTCAAATGGTCATCCCAAGTCCCAATAAATTCAACAACATAGGAAAAAATATTATCCTAAAGAATTAGTATATCTTTTTTGGTCGGGCCATCCAACTTCTGATGATATGTAATATTCAAATGAACCTGAGATACAAGTGCCTCCTAAAGGCCTCTCTAAAATAAATAAGTAAAATGGGGGTCTCTATGAGAGACTATATCATATGGATCTCTTTTAAAACTAATGATATATTTAACATAGTAATTTCCCAACTCCTCAACATTGATTGTATCACAAATGGGTAAGAAGTGAGCTGATTTGTTAGCCTATTGATCAAAAACTAGATCATGTTATTCTTTTCATGGGTATGTGGAAACCCAACCACAAAGTCTATAGATATTTTAACCCACTTCCAAGTTAGAAATAGAAGTGGCTGAGGAAATATTGAACGTCTCTGGTGCTCGACATTAACCTGTTTGTAGGTATAAAAATGAGATACAAAATAAAAAATGCCTCGTATCATACTTAGCCACTAGAATCATCACCACATTCTATAGAACATCTTCATGGTTTCTAGGTTCACTTCCCACATGGAATTATGGAAATCCCCCATTACATCTTTTCTTACCTCTAACTATACAACAAAATGATTCTAAAAACATAGAATACCCTCCATGGATAAAGACCACATAGAAACAGTCTTTACACCATTAAGGGAGTCTCTAATTATATGGAACTCATCATTTATATACTATTCCTAAGTAATAATCTCAATAATAGTGTAGGTAAGCTAAATATTTTCCAAAACAACCTCATTCCTTGATTTATGAACTCCTATAAGAAATTTTGCAAAGAGTGTCTTAAATTTTTTATATTCTATATATTCTTTCATTCCCCGATTCAAAAACATCATACTCAATGTATCTATAATGAAATTAACTTTCCCAAGGGTGTACGAATTTGCAATGTCAAAAAAAATTTTGTTTCACCAAATGCCCCGGCAAAAGATTTAAATCTTTCTGAGAGAAGATATAACTCAAGATCTTGTAGTTGGAATACAGGGTAAACCATTCTTTAAAAAGGTGATTCTGCCAACTCTTAAGTGCATTCATCACAACTGCAAGCTCGAGGTCATTGATTGGATAATTATCCACATGTGTCCAAAGCTGATGAGAGTCGTAGGTAAGAACGTGATCACCATAAATAAAAATACAACTCAAACCTAAACCTTATGCTTCACAAAAGACCATATATCCATGTCCGACTTGTAGAAGAGTCAACATTGGTGTAATAGTCAAAAGAAATTTCAAATCAATAAAAGTACTCCTAAATTTCTCATCCCAAGGAAATTTACTCCCTTTTGAGTTTGATCATTCATCAGAGAAGCTATCTTTGTGAAGAAATTTAAAAATGATGATAATATCTAGATATACCCTAGAATTTATGAATCTAAAAAACATTTTTGGGTGGTCCCCATGCCAGATAAATATTCACCTTATCAGGATAAACTGAGAAACCATGTTTTTACACCTATTTTCCCAATAAAATCACTTCCTAAATGGAAAAAAAATAAATTTCAAAAACATGGAATAAAGTGAGTGATTTCTCAATAATTCTAGGACTAATATCAAATTGTGTAAATGATTCTCCTTGGAAATATATTAAATAAGGGTTTCATCCACACATACCACCATGAAAGTATCAAGATACTCATGGAATATGCTATTAATAAAATCCTTAATGTTTACATAAGCATTGGTTAGAAAAAAAAGGAATCACAAGGTACTCAAAATTGTCATTACTACTCCAGAAGAGAGTTTTATAAATGTCATTTTAATTTATTCTTAACTGCTGGTAACTTGATCAAAGATTAATATTGAAGAACCAATTTTCCCATTTCAACTGGTAAAACATATCATCAATCCCTAGAAATGGATACTTGTTCATTATAATAACTCAATTGAGTTTTTAATAACCAACACAAAGGTGAAGTGACCCATCATATTTCTTAGCAAAGAGAACCAAGACTGCCCAAGATGACACACTCAGGTGTATGAAGACTTTCTATAAAATATCACACAACTGAGTCTTTAACTCTTTCATTTCTGTTGGTTCCATGTGGTAATAATGAATAAATACCGGTTGGGTACCCGATACTAAATTGACAGAAAAATCAACCTCCCTTACAAATGAAGGACCAGAGAAGTCAAAAGAAAAAAGATTAGAAAAATAAATGAAAAATAGAGTGAGATCACCTCTAAATTATCCTTATTATAGATCAAAAGTTAACACATATATTAATTTACCAAAAACTAGATGAGAAGGTCTGGATCTACTAGAAATTGGTTCTCATTCTCCTTGAAAGATATGTAACACCACATCAGGTGTAGTAAATGATACCCTTCGAAGATAACAATAAATGTGGTCATTATTTGAAATGATCAAATACATCCCAAAAATGAAATCAAGAGACATCATGTCAAGAACTATAAAATCCCAAAAAATCTTAATCTATGATAGAGATAAGTCAAAAGTAGGACAACATAGACCCTTCCCTTTCTTTTTTCTGAGGGGTGTAGTAAAATCCATTACATATGATAAAATATCTATATTATGGTTTAATAGACTAACAATATGGGTTGAGATGAATGATTGAGATGCTCTAGTATCAGATTAATCATTCAATAAAGATGAATCAATAGTGATGGTACCTCTTATAGTCACTAGACCTGTATCTGATTCCTCTAGAGAATCTTCCCCTATTGAAGAATCTGTGTTCTAGATTCCTGTGGATGGAACCTCTTAGTTCATGAAGTATCAAATTTCACCAATTTAATTTTTGGTGAAGATAATATCATTCCACTATGGATAGAATAATATAAATGATAGAACTTATTCATGTTACCTAAGCATACCTGGGAAAAACATACCTTGGGTGCCTTAGTGAAAACCTGTTTTGAATTCACTTTCTTACCACACTTGTGGAAAATCAATGGTGTCTTCCAGGAACTGCCAGGGGTCTGGAAGTACCCTAATGTTGAGAACCACCATGAGAGTCATCACAATTTCACTTTATTTTAAAGGAACTAAAATAACCACAAATGGGAGAAAAATGGTCTCCTATCAACCTGGACCTTCCAGCCATGTCCATCACAACCATTAATGCTCTATCTAGCACATCAGCATAAAAAGGGAGATTCAGCAAGAAAAACTAAAAACAAATATCATATTTTAGTCCCATCACAAACAATAGAGTCTTTATCATGTCATTAAAAAAAATATTAGGAGCTAATTGAACAATCTTAGAAATGTAATTTTCATATATTATCATGGTCGTGTTAGCCTGCTCGAGTTTGAAAAACTCTACAACCATGACCAACACCATCAACTCAAGATAGAACTTGTCAGTGAAAAAATATATAAATTACATCCACTATAATCCTTTAGGATTTTTCCCATCATAATGGTGTCCCACCATCTTCTTCTTAGACCCTCAAGCTTAAAGTGAGCACGTTCCACCTTGATAGAATAATGATTTTCCAAGAACTCATATAAAATATCAACCCTTATCAACCAATCCCCAGCCCCTTGAGGATAGTTTGATCCTTGGAACTCTGGTGTCTTTTGGTTAAGTAATTGATGTGCACAAATCCTAAATTCAACCCTCTGAGGTTCCACAATTGGAGCCTAAATGGGAAAGGGTGTAGGTTCCTATCTCAGAGCTTGGGTGAAATCCACAAAAAAATTCAACCAAACTATGTTCCATGGGAGTATTTTCATGTTGTGGTTCTTTAGATGCTTCTTTCTGGATTTGATTTGCTTCTTTCTGGATTTGATTCACATTTTTTCTCAAAGGAATGATGCTTCAAAACATTAGAAAACAAGATTTAAGGAATCATAATGTTACATGGTTCAAAACTAAAACAAGATAAATAGGTAAATTAAACACAACTGAAAGATAAAAAATATTTGGGTTTCAATCTGTCTAATTAAAATGTAAGGAAAATACTAGAACTAATCTTTAATCCATTTCTCAAAAAACACCCCTGGTGACTTAAGTCTATTTATTGTGAGATATATCCTAGAACTCAATCTTAAATACCTCTTATTTTACAAAAATGTTACACAATTTAATATTGACATCAAGGCTAGATGATTCACCTGCACCTTTAATACCACTTCGTCATAAACCATCCTAGATAACATGATACTCTGATACACAAGCTGCTCTTGGGATGTCCTGATAGAAATTATTTATCTCCATGGGTTGGCGACTAGGACATAGAATCATACAAGATAAATGTGGGAACAATTTTTTCATATTACATAGAGGAAGAAACAAATACAAGTTAGTATGGTCAAAAGAAAACTTCACTTGGAGAATAGTAACAGAATTCAAACAAGTATATAAACCCAAATTATAACTACAAATAACTATAAACTAAATTTTAAACAACTCAAGTCCTAACAGACACATCTCTCCATGCCAAAATATCAACAACCACCACCTCTAATTAGTGCTTTTCCCTTGTTGGGAACTCTAATAAAGAAATCTACAAACACCTAAAGGTATAAATAGGGTGTGATCTAAATTCCCAGTAGTGTCACACCATGGATTCTATGATATGATCCCACATTAATTAAAACAATAAATATTTCAATAAAATTTCAGTTAATTACAAAATAATATTTAAAACAATCATGCTTTACATTTAACCTGATGAATTTTTTTTTCAAATAATGGCTTAATAATAATTTTGTAGAAAATAGTTTTTATAAATTTACAAGGCATGTGTAAAATAGTTTACAAAAACTGGAACATATAAAAATAATCAAAAAATGAGAAACATGGTCATATTACAAGTGTTATGATAGTTCCAGGTTATGGGATCATCACACACTCGAATAGGTGATCATGAAAATATATGTACACATGTCCCTCAAACACTGTTCAAAGTAGACCCATCACCATCCCATCAGGTGTGTGACCTACTGTACTATGTTTTGATAGAGTTGTAAAGCCTCAACAAAATATTTCCCTAAATAAATCAATAACTACATAAGTTTTTATGTGCTCAAACAATAATCAATAGTGTTCATTTTATCTCGAAAATGTTCAAAATACAATTAACCCATTTCTCATTTCAATATGCCCATTTCCATTCAAAAAAATAGTTTTTTAATTAATTAATTCTTTTTAATGGAGAAAACCAACCAAGGTAATTATCTAAATAATTTATCCCATTTTCCTCAAATACAAATTTAAAATCAATTTCACAATTTAATTCCATAATTTAATTTCACAATTTCCATCAAATTCTACAATTTCATCCTAATTCATTAGAATTGGATATTTTACCCAATTACATGCCAAAGAAAATTCAAATTACAATTCAATATGAATTGGGTTTTTCTTAATCCACTTTAATGTAATTTAATTTAAATTAATAAATTTAGGGTTGAATCAATTGGCAAATTTTAAACAGAACCACCTACCGAAACAAAGAGATCACATCTCACAATGCCCACAACAGGAAAATCCAATGAAGAACATTGAAAATAGAGATGCAAGAATCAAAAAAAGATTCAATATTTAAAAAAATGTTGGTTAGATCCTCCAAAAACATGGAGATCAAACAAACCCTAAGGATGACAGAGGAAGAGAACAAGAGAGAAGGAACAAGGAATGACTTCTTACTAAGAAAGGATCGAATGATGATTTCCTAGATTAGATTTGCCTTAGAGAGGGCTTATAGGAGTCAAAATGGGTCATTGAGAGACTGATAAACCTTTTAGACTGAAATATCTTGATTTAGGGTTGATAATGGTCCCAAATATGATTTGAAAAATTTTAATGTAACTTTTGGAATAATTAAATCTTGTATGCATGGTTATCTAGGTAGGGCTACAAGATTTTTCAAACCTTTCATCCTAACCATGAACCCCTCTAAAGGGGTTAATTATTTATAATAGGTGGGATCATGATTTTTCAAACCTTTCCCCAACTATAAAAACTCTCGATGCCTATATTTTCACGTTTTCCACTAGTTGGGCACATGGTTTTCCCAAATTGTGCACCAACTGTGTACAACCCAAAATCCTTACAAAATTTTCAAAATTTCACCCAAAGATCCTCTAAATGAGATCCAACCAAAGCATGATTAGAAAGAGGGGTTGAGGAGTACCTGAAATATCTAACTAGATTTTATAATCATATTCCCAGTTAATTCTTCAATAGTATTTTGAAATTCAAAAATGAGAATGATTCAGTGGATATAGGTTATGATAATCTTCATGATCACTCATATGATGAACACTTAAGATATTATCCTAGATCGTTGAAAAAAACAAAAAACTCCATCCATTTACCATTGTTTTAATTATATCTTTTTTATTTCTAGGAATGAATTTTATATATTTATAAAAAAATATTAACCAATATCAGATAAAATGACATACTATTATCCTTGAATCATTCACTCTATCATTTACATTGAATCTAATTCCACACTAGATATTTTTTAGTCTTAATATATTATTTACGAACTTCCTTTTGGGAAAATAAAAATCATTTTATCATATGTGGGTAGTTATTATTATCCATATCACTCAAGCTACCTTGTTCTTTCTATGATATCATTGAAGGAGGAAATCCAGTAGGAGATGAAGCATTGTGAACCCTTTTTAACCTTATAATTATGAAAATTTATTTCAACTCTAGGTGTTCATGTTTTATTTCTTTAGAAATGGTATATAAATAGAGAGATAATATAGGGATTCAAAAATAAGGAAGTTTTTTCAATGAAAAGGAATGTGATGATTCATATTCAAATATTAAAATACATTCAATCAAATAAGTATTATAATAATAATATACTTATAGAAAATCCCCCAAGGACACATTAAATGAAATTTAAAACATAAAATAATCATGGTAGGTATAAAAACCATAACCTAAATGTATCATAGAAAACTCATCGTATCTATACTGATCGTAGATTCATGATAGGTATATTGACTGCCTGACCAGTGGGTCAAGGTCACTTAACTGGATATGTGAACAATGGATCATGGTCACTTAACTCACCATGTGATTTATAATTCATTGTTACTTAATATCAAGATCATTAACCACAATATAAAAAGATATTAAATTAGGAATGGGCTTAATAACCACATAAGTCAAGCATTAAAATAATAGTTTTAAAAATATAATATTTAGAACCGAATTGAAATATTGAGGAATAATAAATCTTTTCTTACTCATGTATGATATATTTCATTCACATAATATTCAATGGCTTTGTAAATATATCTGCAAGATGATTTTTAGTGCCAATAAATTGAATAGTTTTATTATTATATTTGAAAATATGCATTCAAAAAGTGAATTCTTAAATTAATATATTTTTTTATTGAATCATACATGGTATTTTCATAATTTTTTATAGAGATTTTACCCTTATGGTTTATAGGGACATGTCAAAACAGATATCCATAATCTATTAATATGAGTCTCATCGATGGAATCAATGCACAAAACTAATAATTATTATGTATTCAGCTTCAGTGGTAGATATTTCAAAAAAATTCTATTTCTTAGTACACCATAAAACAAATTAAATTTCCTAAAAAGTGAAATATTCTTGATATTATTTTTCTATCTAACTTACAGCCATAAAAATATGAATCATGATAAATAAATAATTCAAAAGCTTTTTCTTCAGAGTTAAATAATCCTTAATTGTTTTTTCATTTGATGGAATTGGAAATTATTTTGACATCATTTAAATGTAATTCCTTTGGGTTTAACTATTAACAATAACACATATATACACTGAACATAATATCTGGTCTTCTAGTGGTTATGAATGATAAAATTCTAATCATACCTCTATAGATGGTCTAATCGACTGATTTTCAAGTTTTGTGCATATATATCATACAACTTGTAATCAATAGAGTATCACTACCTTTGGTGATATCCATAAAGAAACATAATAAAATCTATTTAGTGTATTTTCTATTATTTAAATTGATTCCTTCTTTATTTTGAAAATTTTGAAAATGAATAAAAAAAATATACTTATCCATCAAACTAATTTCCAATTAATTTTTCATCATTTTGGAATATTCATTACATAAGGATTTTTTAGATGATCCAAAAATAATATCGTCAATATATATTGGAACTAAAAAACCAATATTTCAAAATTATATTTATAAATAATATTGGATCAGTTATACCTTTTTTAAATCCTTTAGAAATAAAAAAAGAACAGATTCTATCATACCAAGATCTAAAAGAATATTTTAAACAATATAAATATATGTTTAATTTAAAAACAAGATTTTGAAAATAAGGGATTTTAAAACTAAGAGATTGCTCAAAAAACATATTTAATAACATAACCATAAAGAAAAGAACAATTGATGTCCATTTTATATAGCCTGAAAGTAAAATGTGTTTCATATGCAATTATCATTATAATAGCTTCATGTTTTGATTATGGTGGAAATTATTCTTCATAATAAATACATTTATTTCAATTGTACACTTATGTAACCATTCTATCATAATTTCTTATTATTATTCTAGATTCATCAAAATTGTTCCTAAACACCCATTTAGTTTCAATGTTCAAGAAATCATTAGGAATTTCAAATAATTTCCATACTTTGTATCATTTAAATTGATTTAACCCTTAATAAATAGAAATTACCCTTAATTCATCTTCTATAGATTCAGTGATGTTTTTGGGTTCAATATCTGACAAGAATGCTTAAAGTTAGAAATAGTTTCTAATAAAAGATCTAGTTTGAGTACCTCTACCTACATCTCCAAAATTAGTATTTAAAGGATGGTCTCTTTGAGTTCTTATGGCTATAGGAATAAAAGTACTTGGAATTTCATTTTATTCTTCAAGATCTATTTCAAACAGTTTCTTAGAATTGGGTTATTCTTCTACGGTAGGTTTTAGAAATCATTCATTAGGCTTGGTGAAGGTATTGATATTCATGTTTGAATGATCATCCATAATGTTATATAAAGTTATTTTAGGATTATGTGGATCTATTTCAAAAAAAATTACTTGTACAAATTCATCCACTAGTTTTATTGTTTTATGGAACAAAATATATAATTTATTAGGGTTTTAATAATAATAGATGATTCCTTCATCACTTTTGGATGTAAATATTTCCAGAAATTCCTTTGTGTTGATAATAAATTCCATTCAGCCAAAACCTCAAAAGTAATTTATTGTTGGTTTTCTTAAATTCCATAACTCATATTGGGTTTTCTATAAAAGTTTTATTATATGAACTCTATTGATAATATATAATCATCTATTGATATCCTCAACCAAAAAATGTACAATTACTCTTTACTAATTGATAATAGTCTAGATAATCTCTATAAGATTTCAATTTCTTCTTCTGCAACAACATTCTATTTGGGGGTCCTATGATCTAAAAACATGCGGTTGTATCAATATTGTGAGAATAAAGTATCAATGTCTTTATTTTTAATGCCACATCCATGATCACTCTCTAAGGTATTAATAATAATTCTACAAACACTTTTTTTAAAAATATTTTATATTTTAAAAAATATGAACAATCATCACTTTTAGGAGATAAAATGAATATCCATGTGTATATAGAATAGTAATATATAAGAACATATGCATAATGGTTACCATTTAAGTTATAAAATCTATAAATTATAAATAATTCCATATGAAACAACTCTATGGGTTGATAAGTTGAAACTTCTTTCTTTGGTTTGAAAGAGATCTTATGTTGTTTTCTATTTTGACATGGGTTATAGTATTTGCCTTTTAGGATTTCTAGTTTATGAAGATCCTTAACTAAATCATTCAGAGTTTGATATATAAAAGAGTGAAGGTTTTAGTGTCATAGTCTCATTTTTTATAGACAATATTCATTTTGAAAGGAATATAATAAAGATATTATTTGAGAAAATAAATAAATCAAATCAATTGCATAAACATTATCATTATGTAAAGTAGTAAAGACTAAATCATGTTTATAAAAACTGATTTTTCAATAATTGTTTTGAATATTGACATGATAAACATCATCACATAATTTTGAGATGCAACATATATTATACTTTAAACCATAAATAAATAAGTCTTTATAAATTAAAAAAATTAGTGTTACCGATTTGATCTAGCCCTATTATTTTGCCTTTGGCATTATCACTAAATGATAAATTTCCATCTTCCACCTTTATAAGGATCATAATGTTTGAGTAGTGTCCACTCATGTACCTAGAACACTCACTCACAAAATACTATAAATTTTTAGTAGTACTCTTTAAGCATGTTTCTTATATATAACTTAATAAGAAATGATTTTTGTACCCACACTTTCATGGGTCCATATAAGTTAGTAATAACAGATTTTGGAATATAAATATGTTTAATAGGTTTACCATAAATATAATTAAGAATTTCAGAAATAAAAACATTATTATGTCCATAAGAATATGAACTACTAACAAAATATGAATAATTTGAACTTGAATAAATTTATTTTTATAAATTCTACTCTAACCGAGATGGTATCTAAAACTAGTAGGATACTTGGGTGTGGTCTATTGACTAAGATTCTTGGTAAATATTTTTCTACCATTCCAAAACCTTTCTAGATCCTTTTTATGTTTCCAATTTTATGTTTTAAGTTCTTTATACTATTTTAATAAATGGTAATTATTTTATTTTTTCTACAGAAAGATCATATTTAATATGAATAGACAAATCGGGTTGCCTCTTTAAATTTTTATACTTATCTATATATTCATTAAAATTTTACTCATATATTATAGTATTTAAATAATTCTTCACTTTCCATATTTTATTCATTATTTTAATTTTTAGAGAGAATATAAATATGAGTAGGAGATATAAAAATAATATTTATTACCTCAATTTTTTTATTATACAATATATATTAGTCATGCCATCATTGTATTATCTTCTGCATTAATATATACTATAATTGTAATTAAATACACTTCATGTGACTTATATATCTTTCTTTTTTTTCCTTTTTACTCATACCATTTCTTATACTTTCATTTTGTACATTCATATTTAATATTCCCTTTCCACTTTCATTCATAATATGTCACTTTCCTGGGTTGAGTTTTCCTTTTACAATTTCTTATTCTATTATACATTCCTCCATAATTTAATTTTTTTAAGAATTTATTCTTCCAATATAACTTCATAAATCTCATCCCTATATGGGAACTCTCCTCATCACTATCACAAAGTTACACTTCTTCACTCAAACTGCCTTCTATGATTTCCTCCTTCATATTGAAATAAGAAGTTTTGAAAGAAACTGATTATCTCTTAAGATCACTATCTTATTTGTTAATTTTCAATTATTACTTATAAATATATAGATTTCCAATCAAATACTTCAATAGAATTTTTCTTATATTGCAAGATTCTCAAAGGGAGACAGAGGTTCCTCTCGATCAATTTCGTAAGGACTACAAGAGTCTCATCACTTGATCCTTATCTTCAATTTTCGTTCAATGTGCAAAAATGGTGTTGAAAATTTCATTCAACTTGAGATACATGTAAAAAAGTGGGTAATCAGGTTTTATATTAGGTGTATCATATTTAATAGTATATTTATTCAAGTGAATTTATTTAACATTTTGTGTTCCTTTATGATACACTATAAGTGTATCCAAAATTTAATATGAAGTTGAACATTATTTTTTTATTAAAATATTCTTCTCATAATGCACTGTATAAGGCATTCATATCATTATAATTGAAATCATATGTAGCCTTAGTATAATCACTCCAATCATATCTTACAACTTTATAGATTTCATATTTTTCTTCTACTATAATTCAAATACGAAATATGATTCTCTCAATGTGTATTGTCATTTTAATCATCCATTGAAAATAATTTGATAAATTAAAATAGGGTTCCTTGTTATCAACAACCCACAAAAGTCTATTGTTATCCATAAAAATATAAATTTATAATAAATGGATGTTTTGATCTTTTTTTTTGTAATAACATGATCACAATTAATATAAAATAAAATACTCTAATACCAAATGATGGAAAGAGAAGAAAAATTTAGAATGGGTTCAATTGAGTTTCTAATTAAAATTTCTATTTAAAAACATTTAAAATTAAGTTCCTTAATTTATAAATCATCCTAGTTAACTAAAAGAGTATAAGTATATAAATCAATTTTTTAAAAAATATTTCCAAAACGTTCTACCAAAACTTTGTTATAAATTCTCTAAAAATTACATTAACATTTGAAATAAATATTATTAATTAAACTAAATATTAAAAACACTCATTAAATATAACTATCAAAGTAGTGTTTTGATATATAGTTATTAAAAATAAAACTGGTTTGTTTTAAAGATAGAGTTAACAAAATAAGAAAACACAAAGTGGAATAAAATAAGAGGTTTAGTATCACGTCGAGAACTAGTCCTCTCCTCTTGGAAAACACTTTATACCAAAAATTCTATAAAACAATAAAATGATCCATAACCTAAATTAGGATTTACATAAAACAAGAACTGCAAAAATGTAGTTCAGGCCCCACAACCTCTTCCACAATCATAAATAGGAGAACAGATGTAAAATAATTAATGAAAGAGTATCCACTTCTATTAAATACAATAAAGTAGACTTTTGTTAAAGAATAAATAGAGTAAATAAAACACATCTCAAATATAATTTAAAACATAAAGATTAATAGATGAGAAGAGTGATTGTTTGATGAATCTCAAAATGATTATCTTAAGTTTATCAATCATCTTTAAATTTAAACTTGAAAATATTCAACTAGGTGTTTCACTAATAAGTCATAAAAATAGTATATTGTTGAGTAATATATTAAAGTAGTTCTTAGTGTATCAAAAATTCTCTCCTACACACATTCATCAACTATTTTATTTGTTACACCAGTGGATATTTTTGTTAAAGAGGTAAATTTCTCTCATTATCCATTGGCATATATTCATAATTTAATCCTCACACTCATTGAAAATGTTAATGAATTGACTCTATAAATAATGCTTTAAAATATAGCTATTGTATATTTTAAAAAATTTCTTTGTTTATGTTATACCTGATCACTTAATATTCACTGAATAATGTTTACTTTGGCTCGCATTTACCTACATGGTCACTTACAATTGTCACTTACCAATTGCACTCCGCACGATCCTCGAGAATGGTAACTTGGTATGGTAACTATAATCTATTAGTACAATCACTTCTTTTCTTGTCTTGATCACTTCTTTACTTCGTACATTAGATTCATCATTTAAAATGTTACGTTTAATCCTTCATGTGTTTGCTTCATTACATCTGATGGTATCATCACTTCTTTTTAGGTAGCCTTTTTTCTTCTCATTGTCACATTATTTCTTCTTATGGTCACTTGAACATCAATGTGTAGTCAGTTCAAGACTTAGAAAAAATTATCTCATCTAGTGCATGGTTTCTTGATTTTTCATGCAGTCACATGTATTTAAACTTATAGTTATTTCTAGATTGTCACTTAACCTTCATGGTTAATTTAAATTTCTTACATATTCATGAATAACACCATTTTACAATTTTTTCTATAAAAATAATTTAGTATCATAAACATAAAATTCATTAATTATATAAAAAAACCTAATTTAGTATCATTAAAATAATTATTTTTTGACTAATCCAACATGAATGTATCATAAGGTATGATTCATGTAAAAGAAGTAACCTTATCAATGTTATTAAATAACTTTCTAGTTACTTGAGTGAGATGGAGATGAAATTCCTAGCTAATATGGGTATGCATAAGATTGAAATCATAGAATTCATGACTTGAAAATATTGTATCTATAGAAATAAATATAATATTTACTTCAAATTTAAATGAAATTAACCTAAGAATAGGAAGATAGAGTTAGTGTATATCGATGTATGGGGCCCTACCTTAAGTTCATTATTCTATATAAAATTCATTATGATGTGATATGTAAATCAGATAGTTTTGGAGGTTCTACATGTGTAAGGGAATAAAAATTTTGATGACAATACTAGGAACTCTATAATATAATGAAGTCTCTAATAAGATGAATCCAAAATTTGTTAAAAATTCAAAGAGTATGAGGATTTATAAGGTATTCCCCAAGGTGTTTATAGGACGATGCATTGAATTGTTTGGCATACTTAATCACATGGAATATATCTTATCCATTGGGGTAGGATCTACTATATGTACTCTTATCTATAAGTAAGGTTGAATTCACCCGTCACAAAGGCTTTGGTTCACTCACCTATATTTATTTCGATTCCAAGGAGAGGAACAATCTTGAAGAAAAATATTGAGCGTGTTACGTTGTGGGATACATTGATGAAGAATTTGGTTATCTAATGTCAAATAATAACTCTTGGAAGGGTGCCAAAAATTGAAATGAAATCTTCATTAAAGGGATATTCTGTTTGGATCTATATGTTGCAAATAATGGTGATGAGAGAAATGTATCATTATAGGATGAAGTTTAGCTGAATGGATATCCTAATGTTACGAATGTTTTAGATAATTCAGGAAGCATGTAAGTACTGGGAACACTATATTATCTATATGTTGAATCTAATGAAATTAAAGTTCTAATGGTGTTTACAAGGATGAAAGTTATAAAAATATCCAAGAATATGGAATATCTTGGTAGAGATAAAAAAGAAAGAGATTTGAATGATATATTTATGGATTTTATAGTAATAGAAGGAGATGATCCCTAGAGGGAGTTAAAAAGATCTACCGTAGTTAGGTTCCAAGTGCAGAAGTACGAGAGTGATATGCATTACATGATTCATATATAAAATAGAGATATTATGAGACTAGATGTAGACATAATTCTAAAAGACTCAAATCAATGGGAGTTATAAATTATGGATGAAATTTATTCCTCTGTTTTTCAAGATAATGGTAGCTATTAGAGAGGAATTATGGGATTAATGTTATTTTGAACAATTTGAACAATATTAAAATTTGAATATAGCCATGTTCAAAAAATTTAGATATTACATATATACATAGTTCAACCAATCATGGAACCTATTAGCATGGTTGTAGCATATATCATATAACCATGGCTTTAAATATTAGAAATAATACTATATCCATGGTTTTCAGGTGTTGTAGTAAGGCTATAGCAACGATTTGAAAATATGAAAATAGGTATATAGAAACAGTTATCAACTGTGGAAATAGGTCTATATGCATGGTTTGAAACCATGGAAATATGTCTATAGCCATAGATTTCAAAAGATAAAATAAGTATAATACCATGGTTTGAAACCAAATTTTGGCTATAGGCTCCATATAAAACGTAACAAGATGGATTTAAACCTTGTACTTTTGCTTTCGAAACTAGGCACTTAACCTCTACACAACATTGAATTTTATGAATTAATGTAAATATTATATATATATATATAGTAACCATGTAAATATGATTAAAACTATGTTTATAGGTCTTCCCACACATTTCTTGTAGGAAAACATTTGGCTCACAGTTGATTAAGAATATTGTAGCCACAGTTTTATTAAACCATGGCTATATTCAGGGAACTATAGCCACATTTTTTGAAAACTGTGGCAATTTCCAAGGACTTATAGCTAGGGGTTTCTAATATCACGTCTACATCCTCAGATAACAATGTAAGATCCATGGTTTAAGAAAATTGTGGTTATAAATTTTACATATAACCATAGTTTTCATGAAATGTGGCTATAGCCTAAACCAAAAACCTCATATCCATGGTTTTCATGAAAATAGTGGATATATATAGGGACCTATGGCAATGAATTTAAAGAACTGTGGCTATATAATGGACTAAAAAACCTATATCCATGGTTTAAGAAAATGGTTTCCATAAACTGTACCAATAACCATGGTTTTGTAAGGACCCGACCCCAGATACCCAGGGTCGGTAGCTTATTTGATTATATTGGCATATAAACAAGGAATATGCATCCCGAAGGACCAAGTAGTTTTGTATCAATTGTGAACAAGATACATATATAAGTTCTACATTACATCATTAAAGGAAATACAACATTAATTTATTCCATTAGAAACATCCCTGCCTCCTAGATTATGCCAGAAAATCACTCATAACATACTTCTTCATATCTTGGGTTAATGAAAAACAAGAAAGGGGTGTGCTCAAATGCTCAGTAAGAGTAATAAATATAGTGGAATATTTCATAAAAATAAACATTAGTCATGGGGAATAATTTAAACACATGTATTTACAAATAATAAACTTAAACACATTATTGAAGGAATATGAGATGAGTAAATAATGCCATAATAAAACATAATCATGAGTATTATACTAGTCGAATAACCACATGAACATTCAGTTACTAGCATCATAATGAGGGATGTGCATATTCTGGACATTCTTAAACATTTTTTCTATGCATCGTCCAAGACGTCTAAACATTATTAAGGGCTCGACCAAAACCATATATCGAATTGGGAAAGTCCTCGACCAATTCCATGTCTATTTGTCTCATGAGACCTACCATTGCATCGAGGGGATATAGTGGGTGCCACCCATAAAATAATAACCCCAATTCATTCCTCATGAGATTGGGGATAACCATAAAAAACATATATATTCATATCAAAATTAATATATGAAATGTAATTAACTTTCCCCCATCATTAAACATAAATAATAACTATTTAGAGTAATAAGGTTAGTGGTTTCAAGAAAAAACATACATAGTAAAAATAATCATAAACCTTCAAGAAAATATTTTATATGAAATCATAAAATATTATTCCCATTTATACATAAGAATCAATAAGAGTGTTTAAAAAAATTATAATACTCTTATAAAATCATCGAGTAATTTTGAGATAAAAACTCTTTTACTTGGAAAAGAAAAGTTATTTTGGAAAAATATTTATCTGCAACCAGAAGTAAAATAATATAGTTTGTAATAATAAAATTATTTTATTTAGTAAATAATGGTTTCTAAAAATAGATTATATAGTGCCCTTGAAAATAGGTAAGGATTTGAGAATTTCCCTTGAACCGGGCTTGTATTTCGGAAATACTTTTGAATGTTTCTTTTAAAAAATTTAACTCACCATCAAATAAGGAATAATTATGGTTGGTAAACATATATAGACCACTCAAACAGAATTTATAAGGAGTATAAAATAATACATAAGAAATTTATTGAGGTAATTAGGCAATAAAAGTAACCCGAATGAAAATGGAGGTTCGGGTGGGAAAACCCTTACCTTAAGTCTGAATGTGTTCCAATCTTGAACTTAAGGTCCTAGAATATGAAATTAGACATATTAATAAATTATTTCAGAACCTATTATAAATTTAGTTAGTTTATCACAATTCTATTTTGTTTATTTATGTCTTTATTGACAAGTAATTATATTGAATTCTGTAGTGTTCGTTTTCTTGATTTTCTTAATCGGTTCACTTGTTTTTTAGTAATGGAGTTCGTGTGGAATGGATGTAAATCTCTAAAATTGAAAATAAATATTATTTATGAAAATATAAAATTGTTAATGATCATTTATATCATTTTTTTTTCATGTAAAGATGATGAATCATTAGATGAAATATTAATGACATTCACTTAGATTATTTTTGTAGTATTTTGATTATAGGGAACCAGTTTGGTCATATGACTAAATAATATGTACATATATTGGTTCCTGAATATTAATTAGGTTATAATACAAATATTATTGTCTGGTTAAACAATAAAAAGGTTTCATGGCTAGTAATGAAGGAGAAATTGAAGAACGAAACTTCATCGTCCACAAAGGTTATAAATTGGAACCTCATGAATGTTGATTTCATTTATAAAATTAAAGGGAGTGTGTAAGAATATTGATGATGGTTCTTCCATTAACATGATATAACTCCATTATATAGACTATACTGGAATTATGTAATTCATATGGATAGAGGAGGTGAAAAGAAGATAACAAAAGAAGATAAATTGAAAAGAAAATAAATGAAAAAGTAGGGTGCTTTACATCTTGAAATAACCTCTTTAAGGGAAAGGGTATAGTATTTTGGAAAGACCAAGAGCTTCTTGGACGTGGGTAGTGACTAGAGAAGGGTAATTGTGCAGAAATTTTTTGATCTCAAAGGCATAGAGGAGTGAAGATAAGAGGGGGTGTGCGGTGGGGTTTATATTGGAGGAGAGGAGAGTTTTCATACTTTTTTAATCATTAGTTTATTAATTTCTCTTAATATCAGAAATAGTGATGGTTCTATGACCAAGAATAGTTATAAATGAATGTGAGTTTGAACCATTTGATCTTAAATAACTTATGGTGTCATAAATAGTTTTTTTAACTTATAATTTGTATTTGTGGTATTTTACCGTATTTCACTATTCATAAAAAATTCGAGTATTTCAGAAAAATACAATACATTAACCCAAACCATTTTACAACATTTAGAATACAAAAATTAAGTCCATTTTTATAAAATAAAATTATAAATATGATAATTTAATATTTAAATAAAATCATAATTTATTCTTAAAAAAGAGTTTTAAAACATTTATTTACTTATTCCAAAATATAGGTATATTGTACTTTCACTTGAATATTATTTATATACTATCATAGGTAAGGTTACTATTCATTAGGTTATATCAATATTCAAAAGGGTATATTTCTATTTATAATAGTAGGTTACTATTCACAAAAATTGTTTTCTTATCAGACTCCAATTAACTTACTGATCATAACCATGTATGTCAGATTTTTGAAATTCACATCACAAAAGTGAAAAAATTATGTTTAAAGGTCACATAGAACATAGTTGTTAATTTTTTTGTGATTTCATTTGATTATGAAATATTTATAAGAAAGGAAATTCCATTAAAAAATATGAGGTCATCACATTCTCCCCTCCTTTCAAAAAATTTTTCCTCAAAATTCAAAAAATGTTACCTAAAAAGTTCTGGGTATGTCTTCAACATAAGCTCCACATGCTCCCATGTTGCTTCCTCTATATTATAGTTCCTCTAAAGAACCATTACCAGAAGATTCATCCGCTTTCTCCGTACTTTTTCTCTCGTATCAAGAATCTTTATAGGGTCTTCACAATAAGCCAGATTAGGCTCAAGTTCTGTTTTGTCATAGGTGTGTACATGCGTTGGGTTTGACCTGTATTTTCTTAAAATTGATACCTGGAACACATTATGAACATTGGAGAGACTTGGATTCATTTCCAATTGGTAATCAATGGTTTTAATTTGATCCGGAATTTCAAAAGGTCTGATGTAACTGGGACTTAATTTTCCCTTCTAACTGAATCGTATAATACCCTTCCATGGAGAAACCATTAAGAAAACCTGATCTACATATTTAAATTCCAAATACTTCCTTTGGTTATCAACATAGGTCTTCTATCGACTTTGAGAGGTTTTGATATGGGTTTGGATAATCACCACCTTTTCTGTTGTTTTCTCAATGAGTTCTAGGCCTACGATCTTTCTTTCACCAACATCATCCCAGCAAGTTGTTGTAGAACATCTCTTTCCATATAACGCTTCATATTGTGCCATCTGAATACATGAACTAAAGCTATTGTTATATTAAAATTCAATGAGAGGTAAATACAGATCCCACATACTGTGAAAGTCATGTGAACAAGACCTTAACCTGTATTCCAAAGATTTAATTGTCTGTTCTAATTGTCCATCAGTTTTTGGGTGGTAGGCAGTGCTCAAATAAAGATTAGTATCTAGGGCCTTCTGATGAATTTTTTAGAATTGTAATGTAAAATGTGGATCACAATCCGAAAAAATTGATAAGGGTACACTAGGAATTCTTAAATCTTCATTAATATATAGTCTTCCTAAACGTTCAAGTGGTAAATAATCTCTTATAGCATGAAAATGTGTTTATTTTTTAAGATGGTAAAAAATGACCCATATTGCATCATTCTATCTTGGATTCATTGGTAGCCCCATGAAAAATTCCATCGTAATATTATCTCATTTCCACATATGAATATGAAGGGTTTTCATGACTCCTTCAGGATATTTTCTTCCAGCCTTCACCTATTGAAAAACCAAAAATCTCAGCACATAATCAACAATCACCCTATTCATGTTTTCCCAAAAAAAATTCCTTTATATCTCCATAAATCTTTGTTATTCCATGGTGTATAGAGAAATTAGAGCTACGGGCATCATCCAATAGTTCCCTCATTAGCTCATTAATAGGGGGAACAAAAGGCCTCTTTCCAAATTTCAAAATTCTACCTTCATATATGAAGTTAATCAACTTCCCATCATTTACTACTTTAATTTTATTTTGAAACTCAACATAGTCATCCTGAGAACATTTTATCATTTCCAAAAAAGATTTTTTGGCAACCAATTAAAAAATTAGTGATGTGTTAACTTCCATGAGAATTCCCACATCCATATTTACTAGATCCAAGAACATAGGATCCATTTATACTCTCATCTTGTTCATAATTTCGTGTTACTTTCTACTCAAATCATCTTACCATATTATTTTCCATCCCCAACTTGTAGTGTATTGTGAAATCATAACACTTGAGTAGATCAATACATCTCCTTTGTCTCATATTGAGTTCTTTCTGTGAGAGGATATATTTCAAACTCTTATGATATGTATATATCTCACATTTTTCTCCATATAGGTAATTTCTCTAAATAATCAGAGCATTGATTACCGCTGCTAACTCAAGATCATTAGTTTGATAGTTTAATTCATGTATTTTTTGCTGCCTAGATGCATAAGCAATCACTATATCATTCAGCATAAGGACACATCCAATTCATTTCTTTGATGCATCACTATAGATCACAAATCCATCATTCCCTGATGGTAGAGTCAAGATTGGTGAATTTTCTAATATTATCTTCAATTATTTAAAAAATTCTTTACAATCCATTTTCCATACAAAATTAACCCATTTACGAATAATCTTGGTCATTGGGTTGGCTAAATGGGTGGAGTTCTGAACGAAATGCTGATAATAACCTGTTAAACCCATAAAACTATGTTCCTCAGTTATGTTCATTGGAGTAGGTTATTCTTGCAGAAACTTTTTCATTGTACGATCAATAGATATTCTATCTTTAGATACATTGTGTCCCAGAAAGGAAACTGATTGGAAAAAAAAAATTCACTTGCTAAACTTCCCATATAATTCATTTATTCTAAGTGTCTTCAGAATAGTGTTCAATTGATTTTCATGATCCTCATAAATATTGGAGTATAGCAAGATATCATAAAAAATATCAACACAAAGTCATCTAGATATTCCTTGAAAACTCTATTCATTAGATCTATGAAAACAGAGGGTGTATTAGTCAGTTCAAAAAGAATATCTGTAAACTCATGATGCCCATACATAGTTCGAAATGATGTTTTTTGAATGTCTTAATTACTCACAAGAAACTGATGATACCCAGATTGAAGATCAATCTTTGAAAAAATTGGGCTGTATTAAGTTGGTCAAATAAGTCATCAATGTAAGGTAGGGGATACTTGTTCTTTATTGTTATAACATTTATCTCCCTGTAGTTAACGCATAACCTCATGGATCCATCTTTCTTCTTAATTAAAAGAGCAGGGATCCCCACAGAGAAACACTAGAGAGAATAAATACTTTATCACTCAATTCCACTAGTTGTTTCTTCATTTCCACTAATTCCAAAGTTTCCATTCTATAAGGGGTATTTCATCTAGGAACTATGTTAATAGAAAACTCAATTTCCCAATCTAGAGGATGTCCCGGTAAGTCCTCTTGAAACATAACAACATATTCTTGCACAATCGGTATGTCCTATATCTGAACATTCTTATCCTCATCCATAGTTATTGCATTCTATTCCTCCCCAATAATTTAATTCAGTAGAGATACTGGGGTTTGATCTATATGAAAATCAGATGGTGTTGTTTCTACCCTAAAGATAAGGGATTCCACATCGTCCTCAAAATTTGTAACCTCCTTCCAATTTAAATAAATTTTCAAATCATGATTTGAAATCCAATTCATACCATGGATTATATCAATGTTAATCATGGTTATGAAAATAAAATCAGCAGATAAATCACATTTAAATTCCTTAATGGGGACCACCTAACACAACTTTGTTCCAATGATACTTCCCTTAAATGTTTTGAATGAAATCTCCCTTATTAAATAAAATTATAAAGATCTAATTTTCATGTATAACTATGAATATATAAAAGAATGTGATGATAAATAATCAAATAAATTATTAGATAAGATTTAGGAGACAATTAAAGTGCCTAACACCACATCAATACGAACTTCAATATCAGTAGTTGTGATCGCCTAATCTTGTCTTTTCTCCCTTGGCCTTATCTGTTGCATGTTTCCTTGACACATTGGACAATAATTATCATAGTGTTCTATATAACAAGAAATTATAGCATTAAACATTAATGGATTCTTTCTTCCCCTTATAATCACAAGCAATATGTCTTTCTTGTCCACATTTATTGCATACTTCTTTTCCTTTTAAGCAGGAATGAAGGTGTTTCCTTACACAATTATCACAAGGTGGAAATTAAATTCTTTCATTCTTCCCCATTTCCTTGTTTATTTTTCTAGAGTTTTCAGTAGCCCTCTTCTTCTCTTTCTTTCCCTTAAATTCAAAAGACATAGAGAATTCCTTTTCCATCTTGATAGCACATTAAACTTTACCTTCATATGATGAGAAACTCTAGGAGACTCGAGCCTACTAGAGGAATGGATTTAGTCCATCAAATAATAGATCAATATTGATCCTCGGATTTTGTATGTAGTCCATAGCAATCCATGTTAACCATGTGAAGTTAGCTTCATACTCTGCAACAGTGTTAGCTTACCTATGCTTCAAATTCAGAAACTGCCTTTCAATATCTGCTAGTTATTCACAAGGAAAGTATTTCTCTAGGAAGATTTCCTTAATGTCCCTCCATTACATATCTTCTGTATCTTCCTCCTTTGTGTTTTGGATTAACGACCTCCACTGATCCGCATCACCTGATAGAAAATAAACATCCATGATGACCTTTTCTCTTTTGTTAAATCCCAATGTGAGAAATAGCTTCTCTAGGGAACTTATCCACTGATAAGCTACATATGGTTATGTAGTCCCATTGAATGATAGAGGATATTGTTGAATAAAGAGATCTAATAATGATCTGTCATGTGGTGGATCTAGATGCTCTATACAGGTAATGTTATAATTCATAACCTGAGTATGTTTTCCCAGAATAGTTATAAGTTGCTCTGCACTAGTCACAACACCATAACCAACATCATTATCTTGCGTCGGAGGGAAATCCCTACATGAGATACGCGTGTTCATATGGTTTCCATTTCTTCCACTTGGCACCATTTCTATATAATGGCATACACTAGATTAGGTTATGAATCATAATGTATAATTGTAACTTAACAAAATACTTAGCATAAATTAAAATCCCACACATGGCTAATCCCATAAACACAAAAATGGGTTCTTTGGGGGAAAATTTAAATTTAAATGCTTCATAATGTCTTGTAAAAAAATGTGAATTATCCTAAGTATATCCCTAAGGAGTGTTAATACCAACAGTGCTACAAGGCTTGTTGTCGTGTACCAAGATACCCAATGTTAAGCTAGAAACTCCTTGTTGGACTTTTCACTCCTAGGTACATCTGTGCTAGATCCTCCTCTACCTGTTTGTATCTAGAAAGGGATGTATTTTCTAGAAAGATCCACATAATCTATTCCATACCAAAAATCCAGTATCTTCTTGTATTATAATCCGCAAAGATTGTCTTATGTATTTATTCCCTAAAACATGTTTTCTAAAACTAGTTTCCATGATTTCTACTCAACTTCCTTTGATACCAACTGTAAGGACCAGACCCCAATTTCCTGGAGCTGGTGCCTTATTTGATTATATTGGAATATAAACAAGGAATATGTATGATGAAGGACAATGTATTTTAGTAGCCTTTTTAAATAAGATACATATATAAGTTCAACATTACAAAATTAATTTATTCCCTTAGAAATGTCCACGCCTCCTAGATTATGCCAGAAAATCACTCATAATTTTCTTCGTAATGTCCTGGGAAAATGAAACATAAGAAATGGGTGAGATCATATTCTTAGTAAGAGTAATAAATATAGCATAAGATATCATAAACATAAATATTAGGCATGGTGATTAATTGAAACACATGTCTTTACAAACAATAAACGTGAACACATTATGGAAGGAATATGAGCTGGGTAAATAATTCCATAATAAAACATAATCATGGGTATTATATTAATCGAATAACCACATGAAATGTCAATTACTAGCATCGTAATGAGGGAAGTACATATTCTGGACATTCTGAAACATTTTTTCAAGGCCTCGACCATGACGTCTAAAAAAGATTAAGGCCTCGGCCAAAACCATATATCGAATTGGGAAAGGCCTCGTCCAATTCCATGTCTATTTGTCTAATGAGACCTACCGATGCATAGAGAAGAAATAGTGGGCCACACCCATCATATAATATATCCAATGAATTCCTCATATGAGTGAGGATAAACATAAACAACATACACATTCATATTGAAACTAATATATGAAATGTAACTAACTTTCCCCAATCATTAAACCTAAACACTAACCATTCAGAGTAATATAGTGAATGGTTTCAAGAAAGAACATCCATAGTAAAACTAATCATAAATAATTCAATAAATTTTGGTATATGATATCATAAAATATTAGTCCCATTTATACATAATAATCAATAAGAGTGTTGAAACAAATGAAAATACATTTATAAAATCATTGAGTAATTCTTGAGATAAATAATCTTTTACATTGAAAAGAAGAGTTATTTTGGAAAAATCGTTGTCTAAAACCATAATTGAAATAATTTAGTTTTTAATAATAAAATTAGATCTTTTAGAAAATAATTTTTTCTTAAAATAGATTATATAGCGCCCTTTGAAAATAGAAAATAATTTGAGAATTTCCCTTGAACCGGGCTTGTATTTCGGAAATAATTTCAAAAGATTCTTTCAAAACATGTACATATCCCTAAATAAGGAAGGATTATGGTTGGTAAACATATATAGAACACTCAAACATAATATACAAGTATTTCATAATAGTACATAAGAAATTCACTGAGGTAATTAGACAATAAAAGTAACTCGGATGAAAATGGAGGTTTGGGTGAAAAACCCTTACCTTAAGTTTGAATGTGTTCCGTTCATGTAATTAAGGTCCTGGAATATAAAATTAGACTTATTAATAACTTATTTAATATCCGATTAGAAATGTATTTATTTTATCATTATTATGTTTAGTTAATTTATGTTCTTATTGAATAGTTATTATACTGCATTTCGTTATTTTGGAGTGTTCGATTTCTTGATTTTCTTAATCGGTTCATTTGTTTTTAAGTAATGGAGTTATTTTGGGATGGATGGAAATATACAATATTAAAATTAAATATTATTTATGAACATTAAGAAGTTTTAATTATCATTTATATCATTTTTTACTTGGTAAAAGGATGAATCATTAGATGAAATATTAATTACATTCACTTAGATTATTTTAGCGGTTTTTTGATTATTATGTATTAGTTTGGTCATATAAATTAATAATTTTTTTGTATACAGGTTTATAAATATCAATTAGGTTATAATAATTATATTATAGTCTGTTTAAACCATTAAAATGGATTCATGAACATTAATTAATGAGAAATTTAAGAACAAAACATCATTGTCCACGAAGGTTATAAATTATAACCTCATGGATGTTGATTTCATTTAAAAAATAAAAGAGAGAGAGTAAGAATATTTATGATGTTTATTACATTAAAATTATATAGTTATATTATTTATATGATACTAGAATTATCATGGTCATTTCGGCAGAGGAGGTGAGGAGAGAATAACAAAAGAAGATAAATCGAAATGAAACTAAAGGAAAAAGAAGGGTGCTTTCTCTCTTGAAATAACATCCTTGGGAACCTCCTTTGGGGAAGGGTTTTTGGCCTTTTGGAAAGTAAAAGAGCTTATTTTACTTGGGGAGTGACTAAGTGAGTGTAATTGGGAATAAATTTGAGGAGCTTCAAGTCTTAGAGGAGTGACGAGAAGATGGTGTGAGGTGGGTTTTTACAGTAGAGGAGAGGAGGGTTTTCATAATTTTTTAATCATTAGTTTATTAATTTCTATCAAGATAAGAAATAGTGATGATTCCAAGACCAATAATAGTAATAAATGCATTTTTTTCGAACCAAGTGGGCTTAAATCACATATGATGTCATAAATAGTGTATTTAACTGATAATTTGTATATACGGTATTTTACAGTATTTCACTATGCATCAAAAATTGAGTATTTCAGAAAAATACAAAAAATTCATCCTAACCATTTTTTGATGTGTAGAATCCAAAAATGAAGTCTATTTTTCAAAAATAATTTTTTATATATGTTTAATTGAATATTTAATTTAAATCTCAATTTATTCTAAAAAATAATATTAAAACATTTATTTACTTATTCTAAAACATTGGTATATTGTACTATTATTTGAATATTATTTATATACTATCATATGTAAGATTACTATTGATTAGGGTATATAACTATTCATAAGGGTATCTTAATATTCATAAGGGTATGTTACAATTCACTAAAAATTATGTTTTTCTTATCAAACTCCCAATAACATACTGATCGCAACCGTGTATGTCATATTTTTAAAATTCACATCACAAAAGTGAAAAAAAAATATGTTTAAAGGTCCCCTATCACTTAGTTGTTAATTATTTTGTGATTTCATAAGACTATTAAATATTTATAAGAATTTATTTTTCATTTAAAAAATATTGGGTCGTTACAGGTTTTATCTAATCTATGGCAATAGACTGGGAATAAGAACCTATACCCACTATTTTGGAAGACTGGATATATAGGTCCAAGGATATAGAACTATTTTCTTGTAGTGTAAGTATATCAGATGAAGGATTAATCATTTTGTAAACATAGGTACAAGTTGAATCTACTCCTAAAATGGTCTAAAGAAACAAAATGTTTGGATTAATCTAAAATTTTATCACTGATAGTTAATCATTCAACTATCCAAAAATACTTATAATTTTATATATTGAGTTTTTTAATTTAGAAAGTTAAATGTGATGAAAACATTCTTTCATGTGGACTTATATAAGGATAATTACATGGGTAATTCAGCTGGTTTCATAGAGTATTAAAACTATGGACTTGTGTGCATGATAATGTGGAGCCTTTACTGTTTATAGTTGGAACTAAGGTAGTGTAATCCGAAGTTTAATGAATTCATGAAGGATCAAAAGTTTATCATTATAAATTATGAAAATTTAAATTACTAAAAGGTGTATAATGATATGAGTTTCTCCTTCTTTATTATTTACATTGAATACATTTCATATTATCTATCTATTAAATAAAATGATTTATTGGTAGAATGTTGAATTTCATGAATGGTTTAGGATAAAAGATCTCATTCCAACTAAATTTTTATTTTGGAATTAGGTCATAAGGAAATTATGTTATAGTACTATGTACTTGAGATAGTCTCACATTATTCTAAAGGTAGTGGAGTGTTTAGACATAAGTGAAGTGAAACTGGTGAACCCACCCTAAGATAGAAATTTCAAATTGTATAAAGTGATGTCACTATAAACAGAATCTTAGGAAGAGTACTTGGAAAATATTCCATATGAATCCTTTGATGGAAGCCTAATGTATTCCATGTTTTATACTCAACAGAACATTGTGCAAGTAGTATTTTTTTGTCTGTAAGTATATGTCAAATAATGGAAGAGAACATTGGGAGGCTATGAAATGGATTACATAATACATAAATCATTTAGAACTCTTATTAATTTACTTAAAATAGATGAGTACCTATTGTAATTTCCCAATCCCAAATTTGTAGTAGATTCAAACTCATAGAATAGTACCACTTGATACGTGTTCACATTCATATAAATTTTGATGAGATAGAAATCAAAGATTTTACAAGTTGTAACAACCTCAAAAAAAATTGATTATATAGATTTATTTAATGATGGGAAGGAGGTGATATGGATTAAGTGGATATTGTAATATCTTATAATGTGGAAAGATAATGTGATGATATTTTGTGACTCCAAAAGTTTGATTCAACTTTCCTAAAATCCAATGACTCATTCTAAGGAAAACACGTTTATATGAATTTTCACTTCATCTATAAACTATTTGAGGTTGGAGTGATGAATAAATGAAAGATATAAGGGACATATAATCTAGATGATATAACAGTCTTAGATGTTCTGAGGTAGTTTTTCAACTAAATTGGTTTAAGAGGAATTTAAGCATGTTATGGGAACCATTCAAGATACACATAAATTTTTAGGAATGGAAGCTGTATAAGAGAGTTAATGGAGGACTTGGTGGTGAAGCATGGAAAAAGAATATCATGTGAGATATTGTATGGTTTGAACCATTTGTGAAAAATAATTTTTTGGACAAATCAGTATATCTAATGAAAAAAGTACTGATGGTCTAATTTATGATGTTTTTGGTCAGTGATGGGGGAGTCATAAGGACCATTTTTATGTGTTTGGATGATGGAAAACTAAATGTTACAAACTAGATGATACTGATCTACTGTTATAGTTATAAGGTGGAAATAAGGTGATTCCCATTAACTCAAGATAATATAAGTAGTGTGTAAGGGGAAAAATACATTCATAAGTGTATATTATTAAAATCTACGAGTATCCATAATGGATTCCCTTTGTTTTTTGTGATAATGGAAAAAACAAAAGATTAACCTATATAATGTTAATGAGTAAACTCATGAGAGTTTTGAATTTGGTTACAATGTACCTACTAGTGGAGTTAAGGTAATTTAAGTCTCTGACTGAACTAAGAGATAACTATGAGGATTGGAGCTACATGGAATAACTCCCCTATGAATATAAAAAGATATAGATACTAGATGAATCTAATGGAATTTAATTTATTTATTAAGATAATATCATGTGATAAGTATGAAAAAGTTATTGAGATTTTAATTACAATAATATTCTATAACCTTATGTAAATTAGATTAGCATTCCCCCCATGGAGTAGAACTCACTTATGAACCATGTAAATTGTGTTGTTCTTTTGTCATTTTTTATTTCTATCAATTCCTTCTGATAATATTTTATTTGGTTAGTTATAAGGTTTGTTCATTGTTGTGTGGTTATTTTGGTGTATTTTATTCCATATTTTGGACTATATAGAAAATTATCACTTTCTAGTTCTTAGTTTCCATATTTTATAAGTTTCAGTTGATATCTTCTAATGGTTTATTAAAATATATCCATGAGACCAACACTATCATCATTTCCTAAGTCATGGGATGAGATGTTAATTTTCATAAGTTATTTTAGTGATATTTTTAAATTGTTTGGTTTGGATTAAATTAATTTAATCTTAAATGATGAAATTGGATGGAGGTAATTCCAAGTAAATTTTTAAAATACACAAAATTACAAAGAGAGATGATAACAACCACAATATAGAAGTTGGAGGAAATCTAGAAATAGGTTGTGAGAAAGGTACCAAGGTAACTCGGGTTTTCTAGGCCCCACATGTTGGTAGTGTGGGAAGAGATGACATATCAATAATGACTGTGGATATTTTAGTGGAAATTATAAAAGAATAGATTCTAGAATTTTATGTTTCATGAATTAAGCTAAGGGGAATAAAAAATTGTTTCTAAGTGTCGACACTAAGTTATAATCATTGGTGATTAATTTCAGTTATTCATTTCACTCAATGTTAGAGAAATGATTCATGGTCAATAATATATCCAAAATATTTGTAAAAGGGAATATTTTAAATGATTAGGCACTTGAAGTATTGGGGAAAGTAAATTAAAATATCTATATGGATAATTATATCTTATTGAATTTTATGGAAGTGAGATGAATTTAGAGTATATGAGAGAATCCAATTTTCATATGATAACTCAATTAGGTAGATTTTAGTATATTATTTTATAATGGAGTTTGAAATATTACTCAAGGATCCATGGTGGTGGAAGGAGGTGTTAAATATGGTTCCCTATATTTTATTAGAATATTATATGGAGAAATAATTGTTGGAGTATCAAAATTCTAGAGGTCATTGTTATGGAATTTTCTTCTTTTAAAACTTAGTGATAAGAACAAGATTGTTCAAATAATAAAAATAATTGTGAATCTTGATAACACATACTTCAAATTTTGTAAAAGTTATGTTTATAGGAAGTGGAAGGGTGTGTCATCAAATTTAAATGATAAGAATCTCAGATCCCATAAGATAGAGCGTGTTTACTCAAATGTTTTAGGTCCAAACCTAGTCCAATATCACCGAGGTTCACTTTACTAGGTGTATTTCATTGATTATGTAACATGTAATGTATGGGTTTACATTATGAAAAAAAATTCCAATGTTTTTAGATCTTATATTCAATGTACACCGTGGTGGAAATGAAAACTATTGGAGAGTTAAAATAGTTATTGTTTGAAAATGGTGGTGAGTGCAGCGGAAGAGACTACCAAAAAATCTATGAGAATAAGGGTGTTGAATTAGGGAAGTATATGCATGGTAAAAAATAAAAATAACTACACGGTAGAACAAATCAATTAGACATTAAAAGATAAGGAATAGGGAATGATGGGGCACTCCAGAACACCCAAGGAAATTTGAGCATAAGTAGTGAACAAGGGAGTGTATTTGGTTAATAAAAGTCCATACACTCCATTAGGACATGATATTGATGAGTATTTATTATTTATAAAATCAATATAAGTTACCCACCTCAAAAAAATTTGAGAATATTTTCTACATCCATGTAGACTCCAAGCACTTCGAAAAACATGAGGCAATATCTCAGATGTGTTTCTTTAGGTGATAGGATTCCAACTCTAGGATGATGATCAATAAAGGATAATTAAAATATGATATCTTCTATTTAATTAGAACATTTGAAAATTTTGTAACTTATACTAGAAGGTATATGATGAAAATTTATGAACTGAAAATATAAAAATTAATCTGAGAAAGAGTACTTACAAAACAAAGTTCCAAATATTTTATATGGTAGTACTAAAAGTTTTATAGATAGACTAGTCTAATATGTGATTTAATTCTCTATGATTATATTGTCTTAGAATAGAGATATAGAAGTTGGGGATCTAGAAGATATATCCGTATAAGATGTAGAACTAGAAATATATTAGCCACTAGTTAATGTGTGAATATATAACCGGGTCATAAAATAGGTATAGAGGTTTAGAGATAACACAAAATTCTTGCATCTAACAAATAGTGGAGGATCTAAAATATATATAGAGACTCCCACTCTCAATGAATCATTAAAATTTTAGTAAATTATGAAATAAGATATATCCTCATTAAATTCCCATGAAACATGGTAGCTGACTGGATTTCCATAGAGGAAGAAAACAAAAGAGAATAAGTGGGTTTTCATTCAAATGTGGAGGATAACGGTAGAAAGAGGCACAATTAATAGACAGTGGAGAAGTTTTCTCAAAAAAAAGAAGGAATTAACTTATTCTAAATATTCTCAGATGTATTTAAGCACAATACCATCCAGATAGTGCTAATATTTTTTTAATCTATAATATGCATTTAGAGAAGATGTTCACAAAGTCAAACTTTTTCATGGTGAATCAGAGGAATTGATTTACAGGAGGTAGCTAGAGGGTTTTAGGGGTTAATTAAATAAATAATAATAGTGAAAAATTAAAAGTAATATCATGTACTAAATCATACACCAACATAGTATAATTAAAAGTTTGATTATTTCATGGACAATAAGGTTTAACTCAATTCATGGTGGATCACTATTGATACTATAAATAATGTAAATAAGGAATCTTCATCATCATCATTTTATATGTATATGACATGTTGTTGGATGGTTTATAAATTTTGAGGATTTTTTAGCTGAAGTGTTATTTTTATTTAATATTCGAGATGAAAGATCTCAATCAAGATAAGAAAATAATGGGAATACTGATTGAGAGAGGAAATAAAGTCATGAATTTGGTTCTATCTTAAAGGGATTACATCAAAAATATAACCGGGAAATTCAAGATTCTCCAATATTAGTTTTTCTAAACTCTATTGGATAGACAGATAAAATTTTCTATGGAGAAGGTTCCTAAAATTGAAGATGATGTGCATTAAAAGGGGTTCACTTAAATTATCAATTGTAAGCATGATGTATGTAATGATATGTATAGAGACCCTAGCCTTTTACACATAACATTTCGTTATTTTAAACATAATTCATCATCAGAGTACAAGCCAGGGATCATTAATTCTAGTGCCTTAGAAGACTAGGTACATATATCACAAAACATGGGGCTAAAAACACTTCTTTATTTAATCTTCATAAAGAGCTTATAACATCTTTTGAGCTCTTACATCTTCATAGGGTACCCTAGGGAACACATGAACAAAGGGATGAGCTAAAAATGCCCAGTAAGGAAATGAACATAATGATACATCCCAAGCACATGAGTTAAGATACATGACATAATGATATTGAAAGCATGGAACATATGGAATCATAACATATACACATAGGATCATAAAAACATGGAATAAAATAATCATGGGATCGTATAATCATGATATTATATAATAATAGTTTTCTAGAGAGGTGGAAGAATCTTTAAACATGACTTTAATACGAGTCAAGGCAAACCGCCAATCTCGTTTCCCATAATAGCACAAGCTAAGGGTCACTGCCCGGACTGTTTTCCCATAATCTTCTCATGAGACATTAACTTTACCTAATGAATTGGAGCTCTATCTGGGTGCACCCATATATTCTTATTCATGTATATTATTTCCACATAAACAATCTCACATAATCAATGATACATAAACTTAAGTGTACCCAAGGAAAGAAATGGGCACACAATCACGTCATGAAGCATAATAAAAAGGGATGTAACATACAAGCGTCCATGAAAGAAATGAATTAAATCATTAATAGGCATTAATAATGTACAATGTCATAAATCATGAAAATATATAAAAAATTGAATTGATAACCTGTAAAAATATTTTTTAGGAATCTTTGGGTCAAAACATTTTAGTGCGGTTTAAGAGAACATCGAATATCTCTTTAAACGAAAAGCAGGATAATAATTTTTTATAAAACTAGAAGTAAACCAGAATTGTTTTCATAATTAAAAGTCGGATTTTATAAATACAAAGGTGACTTAAAATGGAGGATAGAGTACACTTGATAATATTAAAGAATTCGGGAAGTTCCCTTAAAACGTGTTCACTTATCGGGAAGTAATGAGGAGAGAATCACTTCAAAGCATGAATATCCCCGAAAGAGAGTGATGAAAGAGTCTTTATAAATAAAGATAGAGCATGTACACAACATTTAGTGTATGTACAAGAAAATATAAGATAACATCATTTTGGTAGAATGGTAGATAAGACAACTCGAAGTAATAAAAGAGGTTCGGGTAGAATTCTTTACAGATTATCGACAAGGTTTCAAGAGTAATTGAGGGGGAATAGTGAGAGAGGAAAGGGAATTATCATCACATATAAATAAAGAGGGAAGTATGGGGGAGTTGCGAAATCATACCCCATAATTAATAATTACACACAAAATATCCTAACATAGTGAACAATCTTGAATAATAGTGAAATTGAGAGGATCCCTTACCTTAGGTCTGTTGGTGTTCTCCACTTGATATTAATGACATGGATAGTCAAATTAGGATTATTAATCAGTAGTTATATAAACTTATCTAAAATTAAAATATTCATTATAAACTTTTTAAGTTCATTTATACCCATTTTGATTGATCAGAAGGTTCAATTTCATTGTTCTGGTCCGTTTGTTTCATCTGTTTTAATGATCGGTTCAATTGTATTTATGTTCAAATAAATTATAAGATGAAAGTGGTTGTATAGAATTAAAGTTATATAACATTAGTGTAAATCAATTAGGTTACATGGTTACAAAATTAATTTGGTTAATTAGAGTGAAATAGAACCTTTACAATAAACATTAATGATAAACACTTGAATTAATTTTAACGATTTTCACATAATTGACTTGTTTTGTATTATTGTTTTATATCATGAGTGTATGAGGATTACAGAACCTTAAACATTACATATAACATATATAATAATCTGGTTCAACAATAACATAAATGGTTTTTTGACCAGAAACAAAATGATAAAATAATTCGAAAAAACATTATCCATGATTTCGGTAATTTGACACATCATGGATGATATTTTAATTCTAGAACGTGAGGGAGAGGAGGAGAAGTATGGTGCTTGAAATTTTCCATAAAAATGATTAGAATCCAGAATATATGAGATTATAGAGCTTTTATGCCTTTTGAATAAGGGAAGGGGAAGAGGGTATAAGAAAGGAAAGAAAATGAAAACAAAACACTTGAAAACAAAAGAGGGTTCTTACCCTTTGATCTCCTCTCATTGAGACTCCTCTTAGGGGCTTTGATTTTGGTCTTTTGGAAAGACCAGAAATCCTTGGACGTGGGGAATGAGATTGGGAGGGTATTTTGGACGAATTTTGGCTAGGAAAATGGCTTGAGAGGTGTGAGTAAAAGAGGTAAGGAGAGGGGTATTTATAGTGAGGGAGGAGTGGGTTTTCCCAATTGTTTATTCAATAGTATATTAATTTCCCTCAAGAAAAGGAATATTGATGATTTTTTGACCAAATATAGTAAATTTATCATGTTAATCCGAACCAATTGGGCTTACATTAGTAGAACGTCATCATGAATTCATAATTAATGTATTTTTCTTATTTTGTGAATTATTGAATTTCACTATTCATCAAAATTTCAAGTATTTCAGAAAAATCTCAAAAATTCACCCTAACCATTTTTTGATGTTTAGAATCCAAAAATGAAGTCTATTTTTCAAAAAAAAATTCTAAATATGAATATTTTAATAATTAATTAAAATAATAATTTATTATCAAAACCAGTTTTAAAACATTCATTAACTCATTCTAAAATATAGGTATATCATACTTTCAAATTGAATATTATTTTTATACGACCATAGGTGAGGTTACTATTCATCAGGGTATATCACTATTCATAAGGATATGTTACTATTCATTAGGGTTGGTTACTATTCACTAAAAATTATTTTTGTTTTATTAGACTCCAAAAAACATCTTGAACACAACCGTTTGTGCCGGATTTTTGAAATTCCAAACACAGAAGTGACAAAATTATGTTTAAAGGTCACTCATCACTTATTAGTTCATTATTTTGTGCTTTCATGATATTTTATGACATAAATATAAGAAGATAATTTCCATTTAAAAACTTTGGGTCGTTACATTCTTCCCCCCTTATGAAATTTCACCCTTGAAATATCGTTTTACTTACTAAGCCAAAAATAGGTCTGAGTACTTTTCCTTCATTGCTTCCCCCAATTCCCATGTTGCTTCCTCAAACTTATGGTTCCTCCACAACACTATGACAAGATGGGTTGTCTTGTTGTGTAGAACCTAATCTCTCCGATCCAGAATCTTTATTGGCTGCTCCTCATAGGATATATCATCTTCCAGTTGTACCACCTCTGAGTTTAATACATGTGAGGGATTAGGTATGTACTTCCTCAAGAGTGATACATGAAAAACATCATGAACTCGAGCCATATTCGGTGTATGTGCAAGACAAAAGGTCATGGCTACTATGCGGTCAAGGATCTCAAAGGGGCCAATATACCTTTGGCTTAGCTTCCCTTTCCTCCCAAAACGCATGACTCTCTTCCATTAAGATATTCGAAGGAAGTATTTATCTCCAACGTCGAAATCCAAGTCCCTTCGACAGCTGTCAGCACATTTCTTTTGCCGACTTAGTGCAGATTTGATGTGTTTCTAGATGACTTGACCCTTCTCTGTCATCTCTTGAACAAGATCAGGTCGAAGTAGCATTCATTCTCCAACTTCATCCCAACAGGTTGGAGTTCTACATCACTTTCCATACAGAGCTTCATATGGAGCCATTTGAATACTCAAGTGGAAGCTATTGTAGTATGATAACTCAACCAATGGGATATGCTGATCCCATCCACCTTTAAATTCTAGATAGAAGGCTCTAGGAATATCTTCAAGCATCTGAATAGTTCTTTTAGAATGGACATTAGTTTAGGGGTGATAGGTTGTGCTGAAATTTAATTTAGTACTCAAATAATGTTGAAGGCTCCTCCAGAATTAAGATTTGAACCTTGGATCACAGTCAGAGACAATTGAGAGTGTAACACCGTGTAGTCTCACCACTTCCTTCACATATAACTTTGGAAGTTCTTCAAGAAAAATATCTTCTCGAATAGTGATGATATGAGATGTCTTGGTGAGTCGGTCAACCACAACCCATATCACATTATTTCCCTTCGATGTCTTCGAGAGACCCGTGACAAAGTCCATAATAACATTTTCCCATTACCACATGGGTATAGGCAATGGATGCATCATACCTTTGGACTTTTGTCGATCAATTTTAACTTGCTGACATACCAAGCACCTTGATATATATTCCACAATCACCTTCTTCATGTTATCCCACCATAAGTGTACTCGGAGATCACGGTACATTTTGGTACTCCCAGGATGGATAGAGAAGGACGATCTATGTGCATCATTCAATAGCTCCTTCTTTATCTCTGGATCAGATGGTACACATAATCGTGTCCCAAATCTTACAACTCCTTCCTCATCAATTTTAAAATCAGAGGACTTCCCATATTTAACATCTTCCACCCTTTTCTGAATTTTCACATCCGTTCTTTGCGCAACCTTTATTTTCTCCATGAGGGATGGTTGAGAAATCATTTGAGAAAATATTGATGATGTTCCTCCCTTAATGATTCCCATGTCCATCCTTTGCAAATCTAAGAAGATCAGATCCTTTTCTATTCTCATCATTGATAACGATACAGGATCCTTTCTACTTAGAGCATCTGCCACCTTGTTTTCCTTACCGGGATGGTAGTGGATTGAGCAATCATAATCCTTGATGAGCTCTATCCATCTTCATTGGTGCATATTAAGCTCTTTCTTTGTGAATATATATTTGAGACTCTTGTGGTCCGTATATATCTCACATTTTTTCCAATAGAGATAATGCCCCAAATTTTCATGGAAAAGATCACATCTGCTAACTCTAGATCATGCATTGGATAGTTTTGCTCATGGATTTTTAGCTGCCTTGAGGCATGGGCTATCACTTTATCATTTTTCATCAGCACAAAACCTAAGCTCTTCTTAGAAGCATCACTATACACCAAAAAAGAGTTTCCCACCGGTAGGTAGTGTGAGTAATGGCTCAGTGATAAGCCTCTTTTTCAACTCCTTGAAGAAGTATTCACACTCATGTCTCCAGACAATCTTTACTCCCTTCCGTGTCAGCTTGGTCATTGGATTTGACAATTGTGAAAATTTCTTCAAGAATCGTCTATAATACCCAGCTAGACCCAAAAAGATGCGGATCTCCGTTACAGAAGTTGGTCTGGGCCACTCTTCAATTTCCTTCGTCTTGGAATGGTCCAGCGATATCCCTTTGCTGGTGATAACATGCCCCAAGAATGATACTTCATCCATCCATAACTCACATTTATTATACTTTGCATACAACTTCTCCCTTGCCAAAGTCTTTAACACAGTTTCCAAATGCTCCTCATGTTCTTCCTTGCTCTAGGATTATATTATAATATCATCAATAAAGAGTACCACAAATTTGTTAAGGTAATATCTAAAGACTCTATTCATTAAATCCATGAAAATTTCTGGAGAATTAGTGAGTCCCAAGGGCATCACTATGAACTCATAGTGTCCATACCTCATTCGAAAGGCAATCATGGGAATATCTTCCTTCTTCACCTTTAGTTGGTGATATCCTGACCGAAGGTCCACCATAGAGAAATAACTGGCCCCACATAGCTGATCGAACAAGTCATCTATCTGTGGAAGGGGATACCAATTCTTTATTGTGATTTTTTGACCTCACGATAATCAATGCGGAGGCACATTGATCCATCCTTCTTCTTGACGAAGAGGACTAGAGCACCCCACGGTGAAGCACTCAGGTGTATAAAACCCTTCTCCATATTCTCCTATAATTGCTTCTTCAGCTCTTCTAGATCTACAATGGCCATTCTGTAAGGTGTCTTTGAGATTGGCAGAGATACAATAAAAGTTCAATTGATAACTCAACCTCTCATTTAGGAGGAAGACCAGGAAACTCTTCAAGGAATACATCAGTGTAATCCCTCACGATGGTCATGTCTTCAAGAATGATTCTCTCCTTCATCTCAATCATTTGAGCTAGATATGCATGCTCATAAGGAAGCAATATCCACACTTGAGACGATGATTCTAATGGAGATTCATCTTCCTCCTTGAAATTGTTAAGAATTGTAGGATACTTCAGGATGTGAAGAGTAATATCCCTTTCCCGTCAATTGATGTTGGCCTTGTACAAAGATAGGAAATCCATGCCCAAGATAGTGTCACATTCCACTAGAGTAATTATGACAAGATTTTCTGGGAGGTTCATTCCACAAACATTAACCAGGTAGGAGTTATAAACCATGGATTTAATAGTTTCCCCATTCGTTGTTATCACAGATAACTTTTCCTCCAAATTTTGAGGTGGTGTTTGAATAGTTCTACTAAACTTGCAAGATATAAAAGAATGCGTAGAACCAGAATCAAATAGTACGTTTTCTATTCATGAATGAATAACAAGAGTACCTGTCACCACATCGTTTTCGAGCTCCACCTCATCAGTTGTGATAGCATAATCCCTTCCTTGTTTCCTTGGAAGTTGTTGTTGATTGCCTCCGAAAACCCTCAGCTTAGGCCAATTTTTCACATAATTCCCATGCTCCTTGTAGTTATAACACTACACTACAGGAAGAGTATTGATCTGAACCTTCCTTTCTTCTTCAACATTAGTGGGTGTTTTCATACTCCTTTGGTAGATATTGGCCATATGACCAAACTCTCTACATTTGAATCAATTCTTGGTTCCTTTCAGATAGTTACATGGATGATTATTCCCACAATTATTGAAAAGAGAAAAGTTGGGATTCTTTCCCTTATAATATTTGATTGATGGAACACCCATGATGTTTTCCATTTTCCGCTTATTGTCACTGGGCACATGAGACCACTGAGTGTCTCCAATCTCTATTTCTTCCTTGAGGGCACAATGAACAATGTCCTAATAACTATCTAAGTCTCGAATCGCCAATGATTTTTATAGAATTGGCTTTAGTCCGCTAAAGAATAAATCCACTTTGCTTTCAGTGTTCAAGAAAAAGTCAGAGGCGTAACGTGAAAGCCTTGTAAAGTTTGCTTCATACGCCCCGATGGACTCATCTTCCTTCTTCTTGAGTCAGAGGAACTCTCCTTCCATCTTGAGACGAAGGTTTCGCGGAAAATATTTGTTGAAAAACATCCTCTTGAATTCCTCACAATCTATGTAATCAATTTCTTATTGGGAATTTGTATTCTTGATCAGTGTCCACCAATGATCAGCTTCCCCATCAAAACGATAGACTGCCAGTACAAATTTCTCATCTTCCGAGCACTGGAGGATAGAGAAAATCTTTTTAATGGAGTTAATCCATTGTTCTGTGAGGAGGGGATCAGAAGACCCACTAAACATGGGAGGCCTTTGCCGCATGAAGGATTCTACGTCAACTTGTTGTTTCCTTGGAGTAGGGGGACGTTTCACCTGATTCAAGATATTATTCATAACTCGTTCCAGCTGAGCAAGTACGTCCATGAAGTTTTGAGCACCTGCTTCCGTCACATCAGGCATGTCATTAGGGAAATCATCACCTTGCCTATCACATTATTTTTTGGAACATGTTCTTATATTTCCTGCCACTAACTAAGAAAAAGAACATATAATTAGAGGTCTTGAATACTTAGCTATTGATCATAGAAAGGAAACTTTGAACATTAAAGGATAATCTTATACAGAAGAAGTGAATCCTAAATTGTGATTCATTAGGTTTATATCTAGGTTATCCTCAATATATTTCTTAACTTATATTCTTATGGTCTTTTTCCCTTAATAATGGTTTGTACTAAGCTCGTGAATCTATCAAAGAATATCCCCCTATAGTGTCATAACCAAGAGTGTATCATGTCCCGTTGTCATGCACTAGTTCCCGTTTGAGTCTAGCTCAAAGCGGTGTTTTTGTGTTTTACCCCTAGGAAACATATGTGCCAAAGCCACCTCTACCTAGTCATATCCATACAGGGATGTATTTTCTTGATAAACCACTTACTCAATACTCACCAAAATTTGGGAATTTTTTCTAATACTTAGTCTCATCCTTAAGGTTCTCACTAAGGTGCTCTATTCTTAATCTCCAAAAATAGCTAGACCATAATCTGATACCAACTATAGAAACCCTAGCCTTATACACATAACATTTCATGATTTTAAACATAATTCATCATTAGAGTACAATCCAAGGATCGTTAAGTCTAGTGTCTTGGAAGACTAGGTACATATATCACAAAACATGGGGCTAAAAACACTTCTTTATTTAATCTTCATAAAGTGCTTAAAACTTCCATTGAGATCTTACATCTACATAGGGTACCCTAAGGAACACATGAACAAAGGGATGAGATAAAAATTCCTAGTAAGGAAATGAACATAATGATACATCTCAATCACATGAGTTAAGAGTCATGGCATAATGATATTGGGAGCATGGAACATATGGAATCATAACATATAAACATGGGATAATAAAAACATGGAATAAAATAGTCATGGGATCATATAAGTATGATATTATATAAGAATAGTTTCATAGAGAGGTGGCAGCAACTTTAAACATGACTTCAGTACGAGTCAAGGCTAACCGCCAATCTCGTTTCCCATAGTAGCACAAGCCAAGGCTAACCGCCCGAACCATTTTCCCATAATCTTGTCATGAGACATTAACATTACCCACTGAATTAGAGTTCTATCTAGGTGCACCCATCTATGCTTATTCATTTATATACTTTCCACATAAATAATCTCACATAATCAATCATACATAAACATAAGAGTACCCAAGGAAAGAAATGGGCACACAATCACGTCATGAAGCATAATAAAAAGGGACGTAACATACAAGAATCCATGAAAGAAAGGAATTAAATTATAAATAGACATTAATAATGTATAAAGGCATAAATCTTGGCAATAGATAACAAACTGAAGTGATAACATGTAAAAATAGTTTTTAGGAATCTTAGAGTGAAAACATTGTACTGCGGTTTAAGAAAACATCGAATATCTCTTAAAATGAAAAGAGCCATAATATTATTTTGTAAAACTATAAGTAAACCTAAAAGGATTTCATAATAAAAAAGACAGATTTTATAAAGAAAAAGGTGACTTAAAATAGAGGATAGAGTTCACTTGGTAATAGGAAATAATTCGGGAAGTTCCCTTAAAACGGGTTCACATATCGGGAAGTAATGGGGAGAGAATTACATAAAATAATGCATATACCTGAAAGAGAGTAATGAAAGAGTCTTGATAAATAAACATGGAACATGAAAATAACATTTAGAGTATTCAAAATAAAAGATAAGATACCATCATTTTGGTAGAAAGGTAAATAAGACAACCTGAAGGAATAAAAGAGGTTCGGGTATAATTCATTACGGATTATCGGCATGGTATCGGGAGTACTTGAGGGGGATTTGTGAGAGAGGAATGGGAATTCTCATCACTTATACATAAAGAGGGAATTATGGGGGAGGTGAGAAATCATACCCCCATAATTAATAATTACACACAACATGTCCTAACATAGTGAAAAATCATGAATAAGAGTGAAATTGAGAGGATCCCTTACCTTAGGTTCGTTGGTGTTCTCCACTTGATATTAATGACCTGGATAGTCAAATTAGGATGATTAATCAATATTTCCAGAACCTTATCTAAAATTAAAATATTCAGTATAACCTATTAAAGTTCATTTATACCCATTTTGATTGATTACAATGTTCAATTTCATTGTTCAGGTCCGTTTGATTCATTTGTTTTAATGATCGGTTCAATTGTATTTAGGTTCAAATAAATTGTAAGATTAAAGTGGTTGTCCAAAATTTAAGTTATATAACATTAGTGTACATACAGTAGGTTAAATGGTTACAAAATTTATTTGGTTAATTAGAGTGAAAGAGATCCTTTACATTAAACATTAATGATATACCCTTTAATTAATTGTTACGATTTTTCCAATAATTCACTTGTTTTGTATTATTGTTATATATCCTGAGTGTATGAGGATTACAGAACCATAAATTGGACATATAACATATATAATAATCTGGTTCAACCATATCATAAATGGTTTCATGACCAGAAACAAAATGATAAAATAATTTGAAAACACATTATCCATGATGTCGGTAATTTGACACATCACGGACGATATTTTAATTCTAGAACATGAGGGAGATGAGAAGAAGTATTATGATTGAAATTTTCCATAAACATTATTAACAGAAAGAATATATGAGATTCTGGAGCTTTCATGCCTCTTGGGTAAGGGAAGGGGAAGATGGTATAAGAATAGAATGAAAATGAAAACAAGACACTGGAAAATGAAAGAGGGTTCTTACCCTTTGATCTCCTCTCTTTGAGACTCCTCTTAGGGGATTTTAATTTGGTCTTTTTTAAAGACCACAAATCCTTGGAAGTGGGGAAGGAGTTTGGGAGGGTATTTGGGAAGAATTTTGGATAGGAAAAAGGCTTGGGTGGTGTGAGTAAAAGAGCTAAGGAGAGGGGGTATTTATAGTGTGGGAGGAGAGGGTTTTCCCAATTATTTATTCAATAGTTTATTAATTTTCCTGAAGACAAGGAATAGTGATGATTCCTTGACCAAATATAGTAAAGTTATCATGTGAATCCGAACCAATTGGGCTTAAATCAGTAGAACATCATCATCACTTCATAATTAATGTATTTTTCTTATTTTGTGAATTATTGTATTTCACTATTCATCAAAATTTCATGTATTTCAGAAAAATCTCAAAAATTCACCCTAACCATTTTTCAATGTGTAGAAATCAAAAATGAAGTCCATTTTTCAAAAATAATTTTCTAAATATTATTATTTTAATATTTAATTAAAATAATAATTTATTGTCAAAACCAGTTTTAAAACATTCATTAACTCATTCTAAAATATAGGTATGTCGTACTTCCAACTTGAAGATTATTTTAATACCACCATAGGTGAGGTTAATATTCATTATGGTATATCACTATTAATAAGTCTATGTTACTATTCATTAGGGTTTGTTACTATTCACCAATAATTATTTTTGTTTTATTAGAATCCAAAAAAACATCTAGAAAACAATTGTGTCTGCCGGATTTTCGAAATTCCAAACACAGAAGTGAAAAAATTATGTTTAAAGGTCACTAATCACTTAGTAGTTCATTATGTTTTGATTTCAGGAGATTTTATGACATAAATATAATAATGGAATTTCCATTTAAAAACTTTGGGTCGTTACAATGTGTACTCAACTAGATATTGTTTTTACATTGGGAGTGGTGAGATATTTCACAATAAATCCAGGGAAGGAACAGTGGGAGGCTATTGTGTAGATCATATAGTATTTGAAATGGTCTTATAAAGGAATTTATTTGGGTTTATACATCATGTATTTTCAAAGAAGGGAGCAATATAAGAGTCATCAATTGTTACATAAGAGTAACATTCACTAAAAACTGAAGGTTGGTAGGCAAGACAATGAATGTTATTGTATATCAAATTTCACTAAGAAAAATGATGGGACACCCATGAATTCCATATAAAAGTGCAATGGTTTGACTAGGAATGAACCACAATAAGAGTGTGTGGGACCGCATTCATATGTATCGTGCAATTAATTAATATTTTTAATCTATGTGGATGATTATTAATTGTGATTTTAATATACATGTAACATCCGATTATAATGAAAATGGTTTTAAATTTTCTCTCATGGATATAGGATTCATGTCTGAACCATATAAATCCAATTTTTCATCTTTATTTTTCTATTATTCACTTAAATTATTGTATGAGAGGTGAGATTTATTAAGTGTGTGTGAGGTTCAGATTTTTTTAGTGAGTAGTGTAAATGTGTTTCTTTATATACATTTGTACACTAAACATTAATGGGGTAAATTATGATAAAGGAAGATCGAGTGGTTTTGTTCCACTTTGTTAAAGATTCAAAAGGGTAACTTTTGGTGGATTAATGGTGATAATTATCAGTATATGTGGGTTATTCAATCAAATATGGGTGGTGGGGATGATGAGGACTCATGCAATTCTTTTTTTTATGGTGAAACGTGGTTATAAGAAATATTGAATTCTATTGAGAAAGTCTAGGTGATTGGTATTGGTTTATGATCGATGTTGGATAGTTACTATGGTACTAAAGTGATGTCACTATTTGGATCAAATGGGTTTTATGTGGGATCATTTTACTTGTATATTATAAAGTATGAGGTGAGTTAGTGATTTCGAAAATGATAAAAAAATATTTACCATAGAGTAGTAAGAGCAACGATAAAAGCAGGAGCAATAGTGCCTGTAGTAGGAGTAGTAACATGAGTATATGATATAGTATATGTGGGAACTTGTATGTGGTTTATGGAGAGAGTTCCTTTCTCTTGATAGAGTTGATTAACCACCCCTCAATGAATTTATTATTAATGTTTTAGGAATTTATTTTGTATTATATGCATTTTAATTTTATAATCAATGTTTGTTTATAGTTTTAATTTTTTAATAAAAATTAATTTTATTAATATATTCTTTACATTTAATTATGATGGATTTAAATTTCCATCAAAAAAATTATTTTTTACAAATTTATAAATCCATCACATTTATGTTGATAGGAAATTATTTTTGATGGGCTTCATAATCCATCAGAAATACTATTTATGATGGATAAATATTTTTGTCATAAATAATACGAGCTTCAAATTAATTTTGATCAGCCATATTAAATAATAGTAATCCTGAAATAAATTTTAGTGATGATATATTTTTGATGGATTCACATCCGAATGAACATTTTTCAATGGGAATCCATTGAAACTAACCCATCACAGAAAATAATTATTTCCATAGTGTTATGTTTCTATTTCCTTTACTCTTAATTGAAATATTTTTTATGAAAAGCATACCTGTTTCAGCCTTTTCACTTTTAATTTAATTTTTTTTCAAGAGTATTTAAAAACCTCTTGTCATCACTATTAAAAATAATAACACCCTAGAATGTTTCATGAATTTTACACTTCATGATGATTACATGCATATGATTAGAACATCCCTACCTCTCTAAATCCATTTTATCCTCAATAAAAAATTCATTTATAAGAGCATGGTGACATTCTATCATTAGCATAAATCCAAAATCTATGTAGCCAAAAACTATTAGGACATCATTTTCAAATATCGTGAAATTTTAACTATTAATAATTGGGGTGGAATTGATATTTTTTTATATGTTCTAAGAATAGTTCAAAGAGTGAACAATAAAATTATAATAAATTCCAATAATCCTTAAATATAATAATTTTCATATAAATAATTATGATAATGACAATCCACGAAGCTAGAAAACTAATAAAAAATTAATATTATGTATTTGGATGAAGAATATTAATTATAAGTGGTAATCTTGAAGAAAAAATCAAATATTTACAATTAATCATATCAAAAAATAAAACTTTCTTTGCATATATTTTGTATTCACAAGGAATAATAATTTGATTATATATTTATCACAACATATGTATTCATTTTTTATCCAAATAGAAACCTTTCATTAGGTAGATCTCTATTTACATAAATTAAAAACACCCACATATAATATTTAAAATAAATTAATCTATTAAAAATAGTGCACTTTGGTGTTGTTTTACTTTTATCACGGTAATTTAAAAATATTAGGCCTTATTATATAAGATGAAAAATTCCAAAATTTGAACTCAAACCTTAAAAAAATTATTTCAAGATATTTGAAATTATAAATTTAACAATAAATTAATTCCCATATATATTGATATTCCATAAGATTCATGTGGGGATATATCAGAATCATCATCAATATATGCTAATTTTTTATTGTCCTAAAAAAATAAATTAAATTAAAAGATAAATTTATTTCTAATGTCATTCCAAAATTGAAATTTTACATTTCTATACATAATCAAAAATTTATTTCATAATACATGTTGTTTTAATGTTTGGATAAATAACCTATCATATAAATTGTAAATATAATTTACAATATAAATATAAATCACATGATTTCATTAATAGAAGTCTTAAATTTTCATGATTTTTAATTTTAACATAATTAATGAAAAATATATGAGTGGTAATTTAATTTCAATACCAAAATATCAAATTATTAACACATCATTGGATTTGATATTAGATATTATTAATATATATATATATAGAAAATAAATTATGAAGCCTCAAAACCACATGTAAATTATTACTCTATCATAGATGGATTATGAAAATAAATGTGAACATACCTGAGTCCCTGGTGGATTGACGTTTTCTTCGGAATAAGATCATGTCACAAATCATCATCTCTCTCACATTTTATTTGAATTTGGGGTAGCTAAAGTGATGAATAAGATCTGACGTAGGCCCTCAAACCCTTTATTTACCTTTATATAATAGGTTAAGTTTATCCCCCATAAAATTATTTAATTTTTCATTAATCCTAAATAAATTTATGACTCACAAAAAAAAATTTAAGCCACTAAATACATATCACTTATTATACTTAAAAATTTTAATCTATAATATAATTATTTTAATATGTAACCCTATAATAATTATAATTATTTTAAAAATATATTACAATATTTCCCTAACAAACCCATTGAAATTATGTCAGGGAACATTTGAATCATGTTAGTGTAGGGATCAGGTATTTAATATAGTATCCAATTAATAATCTGGTAGGGTTCAGGTACTTATGATAGTGTACCCTTGTAGGGTTTTAATAAGGATACTGACCCTCGGTAGATAGTGGAATTAGTATTAAAACCTAACAAAGAATAAATGAAAATGATGAAAATAATAAAGAAATAATAAATTAAATATACATTTTCAATAGGGTTATAATATTTAGATCAAACTTGAATTGATATAATCATGTCTCCATTGGTATCCACCAAAAATGCTAATCATTTAAACCTTGGTGTGATTCGTTTCTAATGCATGTGATTATAGTCACTTATCAAAAAAAATATAGAAAAAAGAAATATAATGACAATTGATAACCTCTAAAATGAGGAAAAACTGGAAACTCTCTCATATAAGAAATAAAGTAAAATACCAATCACTACCTTTTATTTCTATCAATAGAATTAATTCTAACAACCCTCTTTCTTGATATTTATTGAAATTTGAAGATTAAATAGTCTCTATAGAATCAAAATTCATAGAAACCAAAGGAGGTGTAATAAATACACCCTTATTGTCATTTGGATTATTAAATAGCCTCCAAAAGTTTCATAATTATAATACCACCTTGGGAGGTAAATTAATAAACCTCTCAATTGATTTAATCTAACAAGAGAGGGGCTTAAATGGTCTCTCAAGGTGGACTAAAAATTTTACACATATAATGGTCCTTGTTAACCCATTACTTTGATTCCAATCCAAAATCCCATTAGGGATTTATCACTTCTATATGTTTATGTATAAATAACATAATATAATTATTTATAGTATAATGTGACATCAATTATTTAATTAAATTGCTATTATTTAATTAAATAGGATAAATGTGTAAAACATAAATTTTAAAAGTTTGGTTGTTTATCTAATATGTTTCGGGGCAAATTCCATTCTAATCATGTTTATTTGGGTGTATTTTAGGTGTTTTAGTTAAGGGGGAGGCCTAAATTCGGGTTTTATTAAAGGGGGTTGGCAATGGAGGAATATGAAATTGAGTAGATTCCGAAATGAACCCAACTAAGAGTAAACTAATGTTCTATTGACCAATTTAGTGGACACTAAGCCTTCCACTAGAACTCTTGTGGGTTCCAACAGAGTTTTTATGGGATCCCTTGTAGTTTTAGTAGATTAATACTATTTTTTATTGTTTTAATCACTTAATTGAATATATATATATATATGTGTGAATGAAGAGAGATTAGTAGGCTAGAATGGATTTTCCCCCTCTCTTTCATGTGTTTATCTCCTCAAAGAAGAGATTTCTCCCATTTGAGATATATTCCTCAAACCATTTATCACAGGGAGTCCCCAAGAGTGATTCAAGTCATCCATCTTCAACTATTTCTAGGTTTATCATTATTATGGTGGGTTTTAACTAAAATATTAATTTAGGTATTTTTATATATATTATTTATTTCATCGTCCTACAGTCGAATCATGCCATTGAATTGAAAGAGTATGTTGTTTCTAGAACAATGTGGTTAATGGCAGCAGGTTTTCCTGATCTAATATTCATTTTTTTGTCACACTTATGTTTATACCATAGTGTCACAACATACAATCGATCTCATCGTGGTTTCTCATACACATTATCTTCCTAATGTCACTATTATAATCTAATTTATATAAAATTATTAAAATAATATATTAGGGTGGGTTTTATTATTAAATGAATATAATATAATATAATATAATATATATTAATGAAAATACATAACATAATGAAAAGATACAAATATGTTAATAGATGAAAAATCTTTCTCTTGAGGGTTTATAGTGATGTTATATTTTTAATTAAAAATATATTACAAATTATTTTACACAGTGTAGAGATCCAAAAATTTCACTGTGCACCCTCCCATTTGATTAGTATTAACATAATCCATGGCCTCTGTATGTAGGAATAATATCTTCCAAATCCATACCTAATACACACTTAGTCATTTTAATGACTCAGATACCTCAATCCAGAGTAGGAATATAGTAGTAGAAAAAATGGGGTGACTGAACACCAAAATTAGTTTAACAAATATTGAAATCATAGAGTAAAACATGAGAAATAATTAAATCACAACAAATTCAAGCACCCCAACACCCCCCCCCCCCTCAAAAAAATTAGTTTTACTTCTCCACAAACATTGAGATTAAATAAGTACAGTGGGGGAAAATGGAAAATAAAATAAAAGGAAGGGAGAATAAGGGAGCTGCATGAATATATATTGAAAACATAAATAACAGTTATAGTTTATAAAATACACCTTATCCCTTGAAAAGGCTTATCCATTGTAATTTGAAAGAAGGTACACATTTATAAAGAGAAATTAGAATAATTTTTATTCCAAATATATCATCCAAAATTTGGGGCACAATAGGCATAATAAATGAAATATTATGGAAATGTGTCTGCCTAAAAGATATTCATCTATGTCTTTCTTGTGCAACCTCAAAATTTCAGATCCAATTGACATATATAGAAGTATTTATAATATATTTACACTAGAAAATTATTCTATCTTGGGGAATTTTAAAATTCCAATTCACCATGTTACTATGAATTTAAGGACTTGAAATAGGTAGAATCAGCATGTATGTTGTTAATCAAATTTTACCCGAGAAATTATATAGATCGATGTATAATTTAATCTCTATATGGTCATCCTTTTTTTAGATATAGTCCCATATTCAAAATTATTTAGAGTTATGCATAGATTTTGAGGCCTAGATTGTGAGATAGTTTTGGGTCTTAAGATATTAGATTGTTCTTTGGATATAGTTTAATGAAATGAATCCAATGATATAAATAATTAAAAAATTTAATTTAATAATTTCAATTAGTGTTGAAATATTTATGGCCGAAATACTGAAGAAAATAAAATCAATAATAAATCCAAAATTAAGAAATTTTAGTAATTAAGCTCAAATTACTACTAAAACCTAAAAATGTGATAATTTCACATAAAATAACACTATGGTGGGACTAAAAACATTTAATTATAGTATAATATGTTTCAAAATATTATATTTATCACTCCCTAACACATAACCATTATACTCATGGGAAATCATCAAATATCTAAATCAAAATACAAATGACAATCAAAAAATAAAAATATACATAATTTTTTCAAAAAAAAATTCCATCATGACTCTTTTTGGAAAAAAATTCCTTTAATTTTCATCTCCATTGTTTAAATTAATTCAACCTCAAAATTCAATCCCTAAATTAATCACAACCTAAATCACATTGAATTTTATGTAACACTTCACTCAAGATAGATTAAATATATACTTATGTTGATACTTATAAATTTCATGTATCACCATTGGGTTATGAAAATTATCATCTCTTCATGTCATGAGACATGAAAATATTTTGAATCACGATTTATTTTTCATGGTGATTTCAATGCCTTATGTTTTTTTGGGTAAAATCATATAAAAATTTAAGGCTGATAAGATGATGTTCAACTCTTACGTACAATGCAAGAATGTTCAAGTGAAAACTCAGAAAATTCCTCACTCAACTCCACTTAAAAATAAAAACCACAACACAACCCCCTTTTAGTGAAATGTACCAAGATTTATTCAATGATTTCAATGAATCAACTCATATAAATTTCCTCCAATTTTTTCATTATTTATTATGTTTTTTACTTTCTATTTTTTTTATTTTGTTCAATTTTTTCAGAGTGGATGAGATAAAAATTAAATAAAATTAATGAAGAAAAATTCATGACCTTGGTTTCTAAAATATACATGAGTCAAAAAAGTAATCATAATTAATAATTTAAGATACAATATATTTTTTTCTCAACTTTTTTTCTTTTTTTCTTTATCATTTTTTTGAAGGAAAACGAAATGATTCAAATAAAGAATAATGAAATAATAGATCGTGGAAAATTATCTCTCTCTCTCTATCTATGTCTATAATACCAAAAATTATAACAAAAAAATCACACCACATAAAAATGAAACAAATCCCCAAAAACACACATGAAAATCCCATCCCCCATACTCAAAATTGAATAAATATCTATAAAAAAATAATTACAGTGTAGTTATATAAGGAAAAATTAGGTTGTAATGTGGCTTAAACCTATAAAAAAATTCATAGATACTATAGAATAATAATAGTAGATGTAAAGTTATGTATTATATTAAAATTTTTCTATTAAAATAAGTTCCTAAATCTTGTCAAAACATTTCATGAAGTCCAAATATTTAAATGAGGAAAATCATAACTTTCGGTTCTCACAAAAAAAATATGTGTCTCCCTCCAGATAGAGTGGTTATTAAAAATAATATTTCAAAATTGTTTAGAATAAATCATAGAACTTGAAAAATATTATAAGTAATTGTTTCATGGAAATGTATTTTAAAAATCAGTAAAACTCATATTTTTTTTTTCTGAAAAAAAAAATTAAAAGAAAAACTTTCTCACATAAAAAAATCATTTCAAATCCACTCTTTCAAAAATCAGGTCAAATATCTCAAAATAAATTGAATTTTTAAATTTATATAAATATTAAATTAAGTTCAATAATCATAAAAAATAAATATAAAAATAAAATCACATCAAAACCACTAATAGGTCGACACTCCCCCCATGTGTAGATTTCCCTACCCCTCATTTCAACTCAACAAAATAAAAATAAGTGAAGAAAAACAAAGGGAATGAACGATACAACCAGAAATTATTTTATAGTTGTATATTTGAGTTAATATCTTAGAAAATTACACTTTTTATCTATAAATAATGAAAAAAATATCATAATAAATAAACAAAAATAAAGAGAAAGGTAAAGGTGGATAGAATATGGTTTGGACCCCCCACGTGGGTGAAGGGATTTTTAGAACCCCTGGTCAAGAAGTTGTCGTAGATTAACACCAATCTAAAGGTTGATGTGGTTTATTGATCAATAACCACAATATTTTATTTATCTAAACATAATTAGTATATTATATGAGTTATAATCCCCAACTAAGAAAAAAATATACCCAACCCCAAAAGATATGAAAGAGATAATTTGAATTGCAAAGGGTAGGGAAAAGAATAGAGGGGTGCTATATATTTTGTTTATCTTTAGGATTAGTGTCCATTGGTGGTGAACATTATAAAATAGGATTGTACTTATATTCATGTTTTGGTTAATCAAATTATTTCACAATGATTTATTGTTTTTTTTCATCATCCACAAATTCACTAGTGAACAAATCAACTAGATCCTCTATTATATCCTCAACACAAATAACATCATAATATTCTTCAACATGGACCTATATTAGGGTATTGAATATAAAAAATAATAATATAGAATATTATTTTTTAGTTTAAAATGAATATTTTTTTAATGAAATAATTCTCATAAATTGTATCTTTGTTAAAATGTGCACCTTTAAACTCTTTTTCTTTAAGTGGGGCTGTTGGGAATTTATTTATTGGAGAGGGGAGTGGATCTTTACGTATTGATTCATCCTAACCAATTTATTCTTGAAATGTAGGTGAAAATTTTATTTTCTTATCTTAATATTTCCTTTTTTTTTCTTCCATACATAGGAATTTAACTTTTTAAAATTATTAGAAATGATATTAATTTTTTTTCTATGCATATTGATATTCTTTTTAAGTATCTAATAATTTTCTATCATTTTGAGAGAAATTCGTTACATTAGGTGGTCATTTTGTTTCATTTTAATTTTTAATGTATCTTCCATAATATAATAACCATTAAATTTATTGATAGTCCAATAATATATAACACCATAATAAAAATCCTTCATGACCTATAAAATGAAATATATGCAATAAATCCATTTTTTTGAAATATATGAATTTTTAGATTTTTTATGGAAAATAAGTGTGTGAAAGATCTCAGAATAATTAGAAATTATGATGAATATATGATAATGGTTTTTTAAATATTTCTTCAGTTAAATTCTTATTCTCTTAAGAGTGTATCATAGTGTAAATTCCATAGGGTTGATCTCATGGATGTTTCTCCCACGCAATGTCTTCCCATTATCAATATTATAATCTAACTAATATAAAACTAATAAACTAATATAAATTGGGGGTTTTATTATAAAATACATGTAATAATATATATATATATATTATTGAAAATAAAAAACACAAATAAAACAAATGAAGTTAGCCTAAGAAAACTGTTACTCTCATGGGTTCATAGTGATGTTAATATTATTATTTAAATTGTGTCCCTCATTATTTTACTCAATATATATATTGAGACCTATCACCACACACCATCTCATTAAAATGGTATTAACCCACACTAACACCTCTATATGTTTTATTAATCTATTCCATATCAATACCTAATCTACGCTCCACTATTTCAATGACATACATTCCGAAAATAAGGAAAATGGGTGAATGGGGAGTAATAAGACATTATTAGATAAAGTGGAATGAACACACACTAAAATAAGTTTAAATACTATTAAAATCATATAATAAAGCATGGTAAATAATTAAATCAAAATACTCTAAAGCACCACCACTTCCCCCCTCAAATAACAGTAAGGGTTAGATCCTAGAAAAACATAGAGATAAATGAAGTACGGTGAGAAAATCACACAATGTGAAATAAAATAATATGGAAAAATAAGAAGAGAGCTAAAATAATATATATTCAAAACATAAAAAACAATTATTTTAGTTAAAATCTATCTTATCCCCTAAAAATAACTATCCTTTCAAATGGGAGAGGAGGAAAAAAATTTATATGGAGAAAAGAGAATAATTTTCAAACCATATATGTTCTCTAAAAGGTGACACATCATAATCACATTAAATTTAATATTTTGTAAAAAAAAGTATTCTTTAAATTTGTTCACATATTTATTTATCTTGAATCCTAGAAATTCTAGATTCATGGGACTTTTATTGAAGTTGTTATAGTAGATTTACACTAGAAATTTATTATGGTCCGGTGACTGTTTGAATTCCAATGCTCCAAGTGCCCATGGATCTATTACCTTAAAGTAGGAAGAATCTGGTATATAAATAGTTAATGAATTTTTTTCCTTCCACTTTTCTATATCCTTTTCTAATTACATATCAAATTGGATATCACTTTTTAAAGTATAGAATATTATTCAAAAAAATTCAATATTTATGTACATATTTTGAAGACTAGATTGTGAGGTGGTTTTGACACTGAAGATGTTGGATTGATATTTGGATCCAATTTAATGAAATAAAGAGCAAAATTTATTTAATCTAAAAAAATAATTTAACAATTTCAATTACGGTAGAAAATGTTATGGTTTAAAAAATGAATATAATTAAAATAGGTAAAAATATCAAATCAGTAAATTTTATAAATTAAGATCAAATTTAAAATAAAACCTAAAAATGTAAAAATTACCTATAAAATACAACTATGTTAAGATTAAGAAAATTTAATTATATTAAAATATGTTTGAAAATATTTTCTTCATCACCGGTTCCTAGATATTTTCACTATTTCTATGACTTTTTACATCCTATGATTTGTGAGCTTGGGTAGGGGCATGTGATTGACTTAGGAAGGAACAACTTTAAATTTTTATAAATTGAGGGAGATATATAGAAGTTGTATCATAATTATCTATAAATTAGTTTTGATATGTATATGGTTCTCAATGTTATATCATTTTTTGTTAGCTTGAGGAGTTTTTATGTGTTGACAATTGATAGTTCAGAGTATGTGTTTCATGATATTGTTCCTCGGTGTAGTAGAGGGTGTGAAAAATGTGGCTATATCATTACATGGTTCCCCAACATGTATTGGGATAGTGAAGTCCTATTCCAAATATTTTGATTGAGTTTTTTTCATTCATGTGTAGTGATAGGATATTGTTGATTTCAGAAACTACTTGGGCTGAGTCCACTAGGGTATTGCACACAGGGAGGTTCCCAAAGGGTAGTGTTGAACACTAGATGATTGGTGGAATCCATTATATATGTGTTTATTAGGTTGGAGATATTGATCATCAAATGGTTGAAGGGATACACTATAGATCTATCTATGATATTTGAGGGCTAGTTATGATCACCAAATTGGGTGAGATACTCACTGTATGTGTGGATTTCATGATCCTAATCAGTCAATCATGGTAAAGGGTTCACGATCTAAACATTTTAAAATACACCTTATAAGAAATCCCAATGTGTTATATTGGTTTAGTGATATTGTTTGGTGATCCTTGTGTCCCTATGCCCATGTGTAGACATCGTAGCTGCATTATCTTTCTCCATCATTTGCTGAAGATGGTAGGGTTCTCATCTAAGACTTGTCAAGCCTTGGGTAGTGTGATGTGTTTTTATTTTAACTGTTTCTATATGTTTCACATTCTATGTACCAATAAACATGTGTATATTATCAACTGAGACCATTAGTGGTGCCCTACTAAGTTTATACTCCACTACATGGGCCCTCAATAACACCTGTAGACTTCATCTCTTCTGACATGAGAAATAGAAAGAGAGATATGACTTGTTTTTAGTAGTTTAGTGATACAAAGGATGCATAAGTGATAGTTTGGTGCTTTTAGGGAAGGGGATGGATTAATCCTCAGTGTCACATGGGAGTTGTTATTTTGTTCATTTTGGATATTTCTATATTTGATAAAACTATTAGAGATCCCATTGCATTTATTGTGACTCTCATGATATTATAGATATTAATTTTGTGATTTTGTATAGTATTTAATGTCTTCCTATTTTGATTATATATTTATGGTTTGTTATTATTCATCTATTTTTTTATAGTTATTTATATTAGAGAGTATAGTATCCCTATGATTACACCCTATACCCTCATTAATGATCCTAATATGAAACCTCTATAATATAGGTAAGCATACTAGAAGAATGTGGCACTCTATATCGGGTTTCATTCAGGTGATCTTGATAAGTGATCTTATAAAGAGGTCTCAAATAATTTTGATACCAATAGAACCAAGAGGGTTATTATTTTTCATTTGTACGTGGTAGGTTGGAGGTTTATGGTAGATAGGACTTGGAAAAACACCATATGTAGATGAGTAGATAAAAATTATTTAGAGTATTACCATGTTAGAAAAGCTTGATATTTTATTGGGATTTTTGGTAATTTAGTATAGTTATTTTTGATATAGGTATATGTTTTTGGTGAATTTTTTTGCACTCGATTATTGATTGAAAGGGTTTGAATGGGGTGAAATCAATGTCATCAAGTACAACATCTTCAAATAGTTGCCAATGGGTTTTGTTAATGGAATCAAAAACGCCCAATGGATCTCATATCCAAGGTTAATCATGGAACAAATTTCCAAAGGTTGGTGTTCATTGGAGAACTTGGCCAAGGACACTTAAGAACTCACATTTCTCGATAAGATGAAATTTGGTCTCATAAAACCCTTCTGGGGTGGGGGATATTGCCTATTATAGGACTCTCTTATAGATTAAAAATATTTTCATTAATACATTGTTCAATACCAAGTATTTATATGTGGATCACCCATAATTAATGATCCATTATGAATAAGAATCAGTCCTAAATCATCTATATGTATCTGATATTCTCCATTGATTAGGATATTTGTATATATATGAGTTTTTTTAGAAATAGTATCCTTTTATGGTAATATTAGAGTTTATTTTTTCATTCATTAGGATGATTTTGGTTTTATATCATGTAGAAAGGTTCTCTAGAGTTTGTTGTCATCCAAGGAGATGAATGTTGTCCTGATGTTGGGATCGAATCCATAAGATGGGGTTCCTACGTATCCTCCTGAGAGGAATCAAAACCCAAGTAGTTTGATTCCACTTAATAGGGAAAACCACCTATTAAGGTAATGTGATGAGGACTCAACCATGTTGTTTAACGTCATGTGACATGGACACCCAAGTGAAATGTGTCTGGTCAAAGATGGTGTGGGGCTTACATAGAGGTACCCCAAGAGACTTGAAAGTGATTTGGTCTCTTGGGTGGATATGAACCAACTAGGGATGTGTCCAGGAGAATATTTAGGTGAATTGGGGTGTTGCGCTTGTACCTCAGGGATGCATCCTATGTATCCCAGCTAGTTGGGAATCAAAGACCATGTAGTTTGGTAGGTTGAGTATTATGCTAGATAGGAGTCCCAAAGGTGAATGTGTTTGGTGATTATTAATGGGAGATTAACATTTTAATGGAGGTGGGGTCGTACATCCATTTAGAAGGCTATGGTGGTTGGGACTTGTGCATAGAATATTCCCATGTGGTTGGGGCTTACGCATGGAAGCTTCCCATTAGGTTTGGATATGATTGGGAAATATACCATATATGATGCCCATTTGGTTTTGGGATAATGAAAATGTACAGATCACCACTAAACCCTAAGTCCATGTCAGTCATGATCAGTGTGAGAAACAAAAGGAAGTAGTAGATCTGAACATCACATAGTCTACTCCATCTATTTATGGACAAGGAATGAAGCCCAAAGGGAGACGAGTAGGACTTTATGTGCAGTCTTCTTATCTTTTGTTTAGTAAAATGAGATAATCACATATGGTGATTTATTTTTCTATGAACCAGGTTTAGGTGAATATGAGAAAAAGTTTCCCCTCTCACATGAATGAATAGGGGCTTCCTCTAGGAGGGATTCCCTACTAGTTGGGGCTTACTCCTATGAGGATTACTATTTGAATGTTTGACTATCATCTTTTTATTATTTCATGATGCATATTATGATTGATGTATAAAGAATATAATGATTTTAAAAATAAGAATACTATGTTTTATATATATGGTATACTATAGTTTAAATTCATTTAGCTACGAAGATGGAAGCAAAGTTTAACATCATATTTTGGGGATGATTTCTGTACAATTTAACATCATGTTTTCTGGACAACATAGAGGGAGATGCTGAGTAATAGATGGTGTTGGAATTATGAAAGAGAGTCATTTCCGAGTTTATACAAGCATATGAATTAGGTGATGGGATATTAAGAGGCTCATGAGGAATGCTTTGACTCAAGGAATTATATGGGGTGCACATTAGGGATGTAAATGGGGGAACCAAAAATTTCATCAACCCACCTGGATAATTTAATGTTCATAACCTCTTTTTTTTCTGGCGGGTCAGTGATGGTAGTGAAGGGATTGGACCAAAGGGTGAGGACAGTAGCCTAACACAAATCCTGAGTGGGGATGTCGGGGCACAACAACCATGGTATGAACCCATGAGCACATAGGGTTTTCAATATATGGATGGCCTGGTAGAATATGGCCACATAGGGATGGTCATAAAAAAACATTTTTAAATGAGCTTATATAATGGAGCTATCCAAAAAGGACAATATGTGAAAGAGATATCCAAAAATTATTTCCTTAAAAGGGTCTATTTGTGAAGTAATGTCTGTGAAGCGTTGTTTTTGATTAGTTTCCAACAATTGGTTTCCTACAAAAGGACATTTGCAAGCATATTTTTGTGAATTATCATCCATCTATGATGAAATTTATTCATTCGAGGGGTCAAAAAATGATGCCTCATGTCGTAAAAGACACTACCTTTTCATTGAATCTTATGTGGAGGGTCTTCTGCATATGGATTGTAGGATGGTTTCATCCCAATGTGGAAGGTGTTATCCATAATGGGTTTCAAGTATGCCTATGGTTGAGTGATTTTACTGTTGATAATGATTTATCCATCACCTTCGCTAGAAATTTCATCTACCCTCTCCTTGACTCACCCTCTCAGATTTTTATAGAGGAATGGTGCAACTGTCTACTATGTCGGCCAATTGCGATGAGCCACGGAGACTCTATTTGCAAAATCCCAGAAAGGACACCCCAATCCACAGAAACTTTTTTCAATGTGGGATGTAAAATACAACCACCACCTTCCAATGATTTTCCACTCGTGGGTTTGATCATTTTTATGGGTGGAAATCAACTTGCATCCCTACAAACCACATTGTTTCATTCGCCTGAACCGACGATTCATGGGATTATTCATGTAGTAGTGGAACCCTATGCAGAGCAGTGGTCCCTGTAGTGTTTTTACATCATAGTACCAATCCTTCATCCACTACATACCATCCGTTGATAATTTACCTCCAAATTTTCTTTGGATTTATTATTTAACCCTATTCAAAATTCATATAACTCCTTTTTACTTGAATGAAATTCATTCAGGACCCAATAGTATGCATTTTGTAGTTACATAGATAATGGTTTGACTCTTGGACAGTTGGGTAAGATGATTTTTGTTCCATGAATTGTTTAAACCATATAATTCTTGAATGATATGAATGTGATTTATTGTGATTAATCTTTTAAATCATGAAAAGATTTTTAATTGTTTATAGTTTTAACAACAAGATAAAGTTGTTTTTCATATATATATATACATATTGTTTAAATAATTCTTCTCATCTAAAATATTATCTTTATTCTTGGTATTATCAAGTGTGTAGATCATGTATTTGTGTGTGTGTGCATGGAACATATCCCTAGAATGGGTAAGTGGGGCTATAAATCTGCATGATATGAGTAATGGGTACAAATATGAAAGTGTATGGGCTTGTGGGATGTAATTCCTATTATATCATTCCTAATTTATAATATTTGGGAAGTTATGTATGTGTTGATTAGGTTATTTGGTTATTAGTGATATTCCACATAGACAACCTATGTTAGAGCATTAAATGGGTGAGGATGACCACACACTCATGTTTTTACCTATTTGGATCCCTAAGGGTGTAGATGTAGTGTCATCATAGAATGAAAAAGTTAGGTCCCTAAGGGATGATATGAGAATGTGCCACATGTGGAGGTTATGAGGTATCCATAGAAGAAAGTTGTGTTAGGAGGATTGTTTAATGATCAAATGAGGGAGAGTTTGATATGGTTTATCTGATGAATTTTTGGGTGCTTATTGAATTGACGAGTAAACGGAAGAAATCAATGATGTGTTTGATCTATCTTCAACATATTCAACATTAAAAATACAAAGAGAATAAAATATGAACACTTTATGTGCTGTTTTTCCATATGTTACTCTTAAATGAAATAATATTGATGGATATCACTAAAGAAAGGACCAAAAGGATCATTCCCCCAAGGCTGGTATCCTTGTTTGTAACAAGAGGATCCTAGACCACTGATAGGATGTTAACGCCTTCTTATAAAGACAAATGAAGATTCAAAAAGTATAGATTGGATTAATTCTGTTGAGGGTTATATATAAAAGGTATACCACATCCCTTTTATTGACTCTATTCTTTTAAAAATGGATTTGTTATACTGGAATATTTGTTACCATACCATGGAATTTTATTTTTTACTGCTCATTAAAGAGTTAAAAATTGATTAAACTCTTAAAATATGTTTTTCATGCATGAATGGTCATAAATGAATCATTGTTATTAATTCATAATCGATGTAACCATGCTTGATATGTGGAAAATTCCATTCACTCGAATTCATAAGCTCATCATACATTTAGACAACATATTCTCAATCTTCTATTTACAGATACATTATCATAAATGTATCCTTCCTATTTACATGGGTTATATGCATGTCAGAACCTATGACATAGGGGAAATCCATCTAAATATTGTTTTTTGTTATTTTAAATAAATAAAATTTAGGTTAATTGGGAACCAACAAAAACTATCCACAAATCCAAAATATAAATTCAAGAACCCAACTGATTTAAAATTCAAAAAGAAAAACAAAAAATGGACAAGACAAGTGGGCCGACCAAGATACATCAACCACACCTTAAGAAGTACACCAGGGAAGGATTCATAAACCACAATGTGATAAAATAATGTCACCAATCATCATCACCATCACATCGTCATCACATCAACATAGTAATGGGTAATCGCCGCCACCACCACCACTAAGTCAAACACCGATGAATAACCTATTAGGGAACTATGAGTCCAATGCTAGAACACATCCTGAGTAGATGCCAAAAAAGAAGAAAAATACATAGAGATCACTATTTGGAGGGTCAATTTGAAAGAAACACTAGTGGGAACTTGAAAAAGGGGGATGAAACTCGTTGCGTCCAACTCAAAGCATTATAAAAATCAATGATGGTGTAAACCATACACTAGAGAGACTACATCAAGTTTTCTTTATTCACTAAACAACAACAAACAACCATAGAAATAACCGATCCAAAAAATAAGTATAACACCCCCATGATCTATATATTTCAAACCATATAGGATGAAGATAAGGAAACATATGTCGAACCTACCTAGAGCACCATCACACACCCTAACATCACATCCCAAAGCCTCCTTCAGAATCATTACACCAGACTGACATGAGGAGGAGCAATGGGATGGAAACTAGAGTAGTATCCAAGAAGGCCATGGAAACATATGTGGAACATGACCATCAATAAAACTAAAAACCCCTTTAGGAAACCTAAAAATGATAGAAAAAAATACCAACACATCATAAAATCATTGCAATCCATGCCTCCTAGAACCCCGATGACAATTCTTCCAACACATCCCAAGATATCATGGATAATGAAATCTTCAGACCCAATAAAGGTTATAATGCATAAGAAAATTATAAGAGCTGATAAAGATGTATCAACGTATTCAAAAATTGACAAGATGGGGAAAAATAAAATTTTAGCATCGTTTGACCAAATCACTTCGCGAAGAATGCCTATCTTAAGTAATAATGCCAAACCTGAATACAAGGAATCACCACTAGAGTGAGGGAACATAGGACCGAAGGGATATGAGAGAAAAGGGAAATATGGAGAAGGACGAAGTAAAAGAGGTAATGATGGGAAGGCACCACCAAAGATTACACATGCCTCCCCTATCCAATTTACTAGGTAGGGGAACCCTAGGGTGAGAGGAGGGAGTGATGACAATGCTCATAGGCCCACAGAGGGGGTATCATAAAATAATATGTCTGTCTTTTAGTGAATATCCATTAATATCACATTTTAATTAAAATACTATAAGTAATTTTTTATAAACATCATAACTCCTTTTGAATCACATAAAAACTATTATGGATACAATTTATCAAAATCCCTATATTTTTTAACAGAAACATTTTCCAAAATTTAATCCTTATCTAGAGTTATAAAAATGTGACCTTGTGAGCCTTTTAATAATTGAAAAAAATACAAAATCCCATTTTTTAAAATGTAAGAAGAGAGTAAAATCTAGTAATGCATCAGTTCAAATCTAATTATAAAGGGGTATTGTTTGACCTCGATAAAACATTATCATATCTCTATATGAGGATGTTATCCATAAGATATATTATATGAAACATATGTATACCAATATTGTACCTTTTTATATGACATTGGGTTACCATTAGACATAGAACATGTTGATTTAGTATATTCCTTGTTATCTATTCATGATTCTATGAAATAGACTTACCATATCGATGAATACATCACATGTCATTCATGTAGTGGATGAAAACATCTCATTCCCTTCATTAAATTATCTAAACACATCATATATGACTCAACTAAACATGGCCATATATTTAATTGAACGAATTCAGGCAAGGTTCTGAATGTATTTTATCATCATATGGGTGGAAAAATACCATATTGGTTGAGATCCAGTAAACAAAACAATTAGAAACATACTTATTGACTTATTTATTATATAATCCTAAAGGTTGGAATAATAAAGATATCAATGTATTATGGTTATCATATTAGGTATCTCACCGGCCTCAGGTAATGAAGATTTTTAATAAGCATACACCCTTATTTTTGTCAATGCCTATATGAAGTTCTATGATATATATTTTGTCTAGTCATTCCAAGGAAAAAGTATCATATTGTTACATATTGAGTCTATTCTTCATATGTCAAATACAACAATTGCGTGACATCCCTAACCCAGGATCCAGTAAACCAGTTCCCCATGCCGGGTCACCACATGATCTCATGAACACCTCCCCATACACCATAGTTTGTTGACTAGAAATGAGGGTCTAAATGTCACGTGGGGAGGCTATACCCTCATTACCATAGTATGCCACAAAAAAATTAAATAGGACATAGGATACAAATTAGAATAACCAATGAACATGCATAAATAACCATTTTCCAAAACTGGGTACAAACCACAACCAACCGTAAATATGTAATTTCATGATATGGTAAAATGTATTAAACCCAAAATAAATACAATAATGGAATGCCCAAAATGGTCCTGAATCCAACTACAGAACCACATCCATGAATTTACCATTCCCAACTAAACTCCCTAGCATAGGGACATTGACCTTGTCCTAACCTACAATCATGAAATCAACTTGGGTACCCAACAACAACTGGAGTAGGGTGTGAGTACAACTCAGTAGAACACCACCAATGGTTTCTATAAAATAACTAGTCTAACAGATAGTGCATTCATGTATGAAATAAATTATACAAAAATAATGGAAAATTTAGGGGCCACTAGTTAACAATCGTTACTAAACCATTACTAACCATAGTACCAATTTCATTATGTGCATATTATTTAATAATTATTTCATCATCAACATGTAATCCATGAGTTATACGTTCACATAATTCACACAAGGTTAATAGCATTCATCTTTTTTTATAAGGGAATATGTAAAGTCACTATCTCACTTGGTATAACACACCACAACATCACAATATTCTCACCTCAAAGCCTCGGTCTAGGAAGAATTCAACCATTAGGGGAATAGAGCTCCATCCCCTTCTCAAACTACTGTATTGTGGGTATAGTTAGAGCATCATTCTAACTCGACCTATGGGAGGAGCCTCAGTCCTTTGTCCCACACCTCAAGACATGTTCACATGCTTACTAATCCATTCACAACACATAAACCATGTCAAAACAAAAAAAACCAATACAATCAACAATCATAATCCATAACAATCAACATGGAAATTAATATTATGCCATAACACATTATCAAAATTTCCATTTATATTAATTAGCCCATTTATCTCAATTCCCATTCTCATGCCTATCTCACTAAGCACATTCAATAACTCCCTTTTAACACACCATTTCACATATTTAATTATTCACTTATAAAATACCATTTAAAACATTTTAATTTTACATAAAATTAACAATAAACGTATTCCCCAATTCATATGCCCTAATCTCTTAGGCATTTTTAATATAATTCATAAGCCACATGGAAAAATCATAATTAACCAAATTACCCATTTCCATGTCATGAAAAATAATACTTAATCCATTTTTAGATCTACACACATTACTAAAATTCCATTTTCACATCCATTAATCACATAGACATACTCACCAAGGACTCTACATTATCATACAACGACCTTGTGCTTAACTAGTTTCTTGGTCTGGGGTCATCGGCATGCCCCACAGATGGCCCTAGCTATGTAAAATAATCCTTGATGAATCCCATTGAGATGATGAGGCTTTATATTCATCATTTAGACGCCCATTGCACCAAACATCACTAAAGGAATCAAGATCACAACAACAGATAACCAAGAACAAAACCGAACTTGAACAAATCAACAACTAAAAAATGGGATATAACTTATAAACAACCAACCTCGAATTCATTAATGTTTTCACAACCAATTGTATCCTTAGATCTTAATTCAAAACCCATTTGAATAATTGTCCTATATCTTCCTAGGAAAATGGGGTTTTCAAGCTTCTTATGGTGATAAGATAATGATACAAACCCTAAACCCAAAAGAGAAGTAAGAGAGGGATTAGAATTACTCATTACATAGATCGGTAACCAAAGGCACTCCAAATGGATTCAGATGGAAGGAGAATCCTCTATTTGAATATTCGGTCATGAGGGATCATTACTAGGGTTAGAAGAGGATAAATGGATGAGAATCCTATGTTAGAACATAAAAACCAGAGGTGGAAATTTTTTAATTTCTCCCAAGCATATTTGGTCGTACGGTTTACCCACATAGTTTTCCAAACTATGCCCAAACTACACCCAAGCCTCTATCCAAGGGAAGTTTGGACACATGGTTACCTAGGAAGGCACAAAACTTGAAAAATCATGCTCCAATTGTGTGTTAAGCCACTATCCATGGATGTATGTTTTGCCTAGAAAGTCCACACATTTTACTCAACTATGTGTCAACCGCGTGCCATTCATAGTTTGGCCATGTTTTCCATTAATTTGTGTCATGAACCCCCGAAACACTCTTGAGTCCCCTCATACACATAGTAAGCATTCCATTAACCCAAAAAAATTATTGAAACCAAAATTTTAAAAAAATAAAAACTTACTTGATGTCCGGGATCTTACAACCTCCCCTCCATATTACGGCTCATCCTTGAGCCTCTCTTAAAAGAATTATAGAGTTTGTACTAAAAAGCGATAGGGCCAATGGGGATGAACATATAAATCTCTCTCCCATGTTTCTTTCTGAAATTTTCCATGCTATTATAGAACTCACACCTAGGGAACAACCTTTCTCCTCAAGAGTTTCTCACTAAGGTCCACAATACAAACTAGACGCTCCTCAATGGACGCATCTGCCTCAAGTTCCATATCATAATAATTTCATACATGAGATGGATTAGGGTAATACTTCCATAGTGTTAAGACATTAAAAATATAATGAATGCCACAATACTATTTTTGAACATCTAATCGGTATGCCACTAATCTGATACTCTCCATTATTTCGAATGGTCCTACATACCTTGGTACCAACTTGCCCTGTTTCTAGATTCGATGGTGACTCAACATTGGTGACACCCGAAGAAACAAAATATCACCCACTATAAACTCAAGAGACCTATGAAGCCGGTCTGCATATAAATTTTACATTCTATTAGTTGTTTCCATATGCTTATAAATCAATATAACCTTTTCTGACACCTCCTACATGAGAATTAGTCCTAACATATCAGACACCTTGGCTTCTAACCAACACACCAGAGATATACATGGTCTCCCATAGAGTGCCTCAAACGGTTCCATCTGAATTATAGCCTAAAAACTGTTGTTGTAGGAAAAATTGATAACCAAATCACTTTTTTCCCATGAACCACAAAACTCTAGAACACAAGCTCTCAACAAATCCTATAACACCTGAATTGTATGTTCTAACTGGCCATCCATATGTAGGTGATAACTACTAATCATAAATACCTTATTACCGAGAACCTTCTATAACCCCTTCTAGAAGCATGAATTGAATACAAAATCACAATATGAAACTATAGTTATCAGCACACCATGTAACTATACTATTTCTCAAATACATAACTAACCCAACTGATAAACTGTGTAAGTCCCATGGATCGACAATAATTGGGCCACCATAATTGATCAATCAAACACTACCCAAATTGCATCATTATAATGATGTTTACATAGAATAACCACTACAAAATACCTCATTAAATCATACCATTTTCTCTCTGGAATGGGAAAATTCTATAAGAAACCACCTAGTAATTGGTGATTGGACTTCAAATATTGATAGGTGATGTGTCTTGTCACGAAACCCGAAAACACTTTCTTCATTCTGACCACTATATTTTCCTATAAATATCATGATACATCTTAGTCACGCCAGGATGCACTTCCAAATTCATTGTATGGAACTCATGCATAATCGTAACCCACCCACACGTTGGCACAAACACACTGTCATAAACACTGATAATCCCATCATCCCGAATATCCCAACTAGAAGATGACTACCCGCCATTAAGAGTTTCCTTCTTTTCCAAACACTTTGGATCCTCATGATGACTCTCGTTGACGTCACTCAAAAGTGAAAACAAAATTTCTACTGATGTGAGAGTCATCTTCCCATGTCTATCTCGTACCTCCATGACCATCTCAGCAAACAAGGCCACCATTCCTCACTCAAATTTGTATTCTTAAACCACTTGATTTTGAGTCTTCTGGCTCAAAGAAACCTCAATTCTATTCCCTTTCCCTGATTTGTAAGCAAACTTAAATTCAAAGGACTGCAGGTATTAAACCCAACTTCACCACCAAAGATTCAAATACCACTGAGAAATGATGTACATAATGCTTTTATGTTTGGTAAACACCATAAATCTATCTCTTGAAAAGTAATTCCTCCAACACTTTAAGGCATACACCTTACAATCTAGCACAATATCGTCAGTAGTGTAATTTATTTCACGAGGTCTCAGTTTTCATGACCCATAAAATATAACCCAATCATCCAGCATCAACACATACCCATGTCCAACACTATATGGACCATAGAATAAGGTGTACCTCTTACTTGGTTTGGGTACGATCAGAAATGATGCAATAGCCAATGGTTTCATCAAATCCTGAAAATAATTCTCACATACCTCCAAAAACTCAAATTTAACTCCCTTCATGGTTAATTATAAAAGTGGAAATACCAAATGAGATAAATCCCGAATTAATCTTTGATAATAACTGTCCAAACCTAAGAAACCCTGAATATCAGAAACATTCTTGGGATGTTTCCAAGAAACAAGAGCATTCAATTTCTATGGATCCACTGACATACATACCTCAAAGATAATTTTTCCTAAAAAATGAACATTATCATTTCATAGATACCTTTTTGATAGATTGGTGTAAATATATTCTCCCTTAGGGTACTCAAGATGATGTCACGATGTGTTTCATGATCATCAAGAGTTCTTGAGTACGCAAAGACGTCATCACCAACGACAAACACAAACTGATCCAGATATGGGTGAAGTATATGGTTCATTAAATCCATGAATATTTCTGATGTATTGGTCAACCTGAACGACATCACCACAAACTCATACAGGTCGTACCTACTCTGAAATGTTTTCTGCAGTATGTTAGAAGGTCTCACCCTCAACTGATAGTTTCCTAATCTAAAATTGATCTTTGATAACTCTAAAGCACCTCTCAATTGTTCAAACATGTCATAAATTCTGGGAAGATTATATTTATTCTTAATCATCATCTTATTCAACTTTTTATTGTCAACACATAACATCACCGATCTGTATGAATTATTGGAAAATAGCGTAGGAGATCCCCAAGGAGACTTGATAGGATGAATGAACCCATTTTTCTCCAAATCATCTAGCTAAACCTCATATTCCTAAGTTTCTCTCAATGATATTCGATATGGAAGAATGGAAACTAGTTGTTCCCTAGGCAGAAACTCAATTATAAACTCAACATCTCTCTTATACGGTAGTCTTGAGAGGTCATTAGGAAACACATCTAGGAATTGATCCACAATTGTGGGTAAAATTTGATGCTCCCTTCCTCCATCATCTAGCACAGGGAAATCTACATGGGATGTGAATTCTTCCAACTGCTGACAAATTGGTTCTTCAAAGCCTGCTCGAACATCCCACTCACCACGAAGTACATAAGGGTATCTATCTAGAGAGGTGAATGTTACTAGATGTCGGTAAAAACAAATATGATCTTGATATAGATCCAGCCAATCCATACTCAAAATCAAGTCAACAACCAACATCTCTAAGAAAAAAAGATTCCATAGGAAATGATATCCACCAAGGTCCAAAGAACATCCCTTACACTATCTGATATCCTAAACTCACACCCCAAATAGAGTATCAATTTACATAACCACATAATCACATTCCATTTTAAGGGCCAAAACAACTACGAACTATGGATAAATAAAACAATTCATAACACATGTTTCAAATAATGCACTAGTGAGTGTGGATGCTATAAGAATCTTACCTCGAACGGTTGATGGTCCAGCCTCACCACCTCTAAGTGTAGACTGTGTTTTTTGATGATGAACTACCCATATACCCTTAGTTTAATCATAGGTTCCACACACTACACTGCCCTTCTGGTATGGATGGTCTGGCCGTGGAGTTCCACATCAACCACACCTACTAGTACGACCTATGGTGCTCCAACTACCAATCGGATATGGGATGATTGAACCCCTACCTACACTCAACACCTTCCTATGACCTTCATATATGCCCGACTACATAGTTTTCTCATAGAAACTTTGTATAAGTCCCAACCTGCCACATGGTTGGAACATGACTGGTGGTCAGGGACACTGACCCCATATGTGGCCCAACCTGCCACACTAGTAATAAAATATATAATCACTACCCTGAGAAACTTGCCCTCTATTTTTAATAGATTGTGCACTTCCCCCCTTTTGTAAATTCCCAAAACTATGTTTTATAACCCTTAAATTTTTACCACATATCTTCCCAACTAGGACCAAAATTCCACTACCTAAATCTCCTTTTAAGTTCTCTTCTGAGATAAGATCTTAGTCCACTACCTATGTAATCCTGTTCAGATAGAATATATTCACCTGAGACATTATCTCGTGCCTAAGCCCATCTTGGAAGAATTTCTCTACAGTCACCTCATCTCTAGAAATTATCGGAACAAAATGGTGCAAGTAAGTGAAATGACTAGAATAATTGATCACTGACATTTCCCACTAAGTCAAACTCATAAACTCTGCAGCCTTCTCCTACGTCAAGGTTTTTGGGTAGTAATTTTCAAGATTTATTTTGAAAATCCTTCCACTCAAATCCTTCATCCCGGTCTATTTGAACCATAATTCCCCACCAACTCTTTTTCTATCCCCAAAACATATAGGCTTCTAACCTGAACCACTTGTCGAATGGAGTCTCGATGTGAACAAGAATCATCTAGATGGACTCTATCCAAAACCTAGAACCCTCTCTAGTAAAAGTCAGAGGGTGTGGTAGCTGAAACACTCTAGTCATCTCAAACAAACATGGTTTAACCCCTGGGTCCCATTCCTTTATTTATATAAAATGAGTGAAGTTCTCATAGATTCACTTTTCATAATCATCTGGAACCACTATATATTCTTACACCACTGGGGGAGAATTCTTGGAAACTTCTACTTATTTCCAAACCATCACACGTTTCCATGGAGTCATTTCTCTACAATTCCAAACTTGATCTTTAGAACACAAACCATAAATCTTATACAAAACATAAACTAAGTCTCACCACTAGACATAAACAAACCATTTTACATACACTATACAAACAGCCTCATCTTACCTAGAACACTTCCCTCAACTATGCCTACTAAGGACCATGGTTAACATTGGGTGACCAACTCAAATGGTTTCCAGCCTCACCATCTACTCCATTTTAAAACTATTCTTATATCACAACCTACTTCAAAAACTTTTTATTTCACTTACGTCCCCTTACCAAGAATAAATCTTTAATTATTATTTAACATTTTCCTTCCCATTTTACCCATTTGATCACTTCATTAAACACCATTTTCAAAAAAATAAAATGCATCCCCCTTTATGTCCCACACACCCATCCCATGTGTGGGTCTACCATGATGCATGTAACATATAGACTTAAATTCCTAGAATGATGCATGAATTCAATACCTCATGCAATTATAAATATGAGAAAAGTATTATAAAACAATCACACCACAGAACAATTGAATTACCTGATGATGAAATATCATCAAATGATACAACACATAACAAGAACAATAAATCCCACCCTAGGTGACTTAGGTTTTCCTTTGTACATGGGTTTTCTACTCCCAAGAATGAGGTCATTACCAGGGGTAAAAAAATTACTAACCTCCTATCTACTATCCCCAAATAGTAAGTCACAAAAAATAACTCCTCTGATACCACTTTGTAACATCCCCAACATGTGAGCCATGAAACTAGTTCCCTGAGCCGAGTCGCCACATGACATCAAGCATGCCCCCCTATACACCAGAGGTTGCTGACTAGTATCAAGGGTTTAATAGTTACAAGAGGATAATATACCTACTTTACCAAAGTAATCCACGATAGAAAATAAATAATATGGTGGATACTAAATAGAATAACCAATAAACATGTATAAATAATCATTTTCCAAAACTAGGAACAAACCAAAACCAATAGTAACTATGTCATGTCAAGCTATAGAATCAGGTGAACAATACCCAAAATAAATAAAACAACAGAATCCCGAAAATGGGATTTAATATTATTCCATAAACCATTAAAAATTTTCTATTTAAATTACTTTTCCCATTTAGCCCAATTAAAATGTTCATGCCAATCTTACTCAGCACATTCAATCACTCCCTTTTATCGTTCTATTTCAATGAATTCCCTTATAAAATACCATTTAACATATTTTCATTTTACATACCCTTACCAATAAAAATATTCACCAATTCATATTCCCTACACTCTTAGGGATTTCTAATATAATTCTTATGCCACATAACACAATCCTATTCTACTAAATTACCGATTTTTGTGTCATTTCAAACAACCCTTAAGACATTTAATGTTCTAGAAACATTTCCAATATTCCATTTTCACTTCCATTAACCACATAGATTTATTCAACAAAGGATCTACATTATGACACAACAACCTTGTGATTACGTAACTAATTTCTTGGTCATGGGACATCAGCACACCCCATGGATGGCCCTAAATAGGTCAACTAATCATCAATAAATTCCATGGGGACCATGAGGGTTTCTATCCATCATTTAGACACCCATTTTACCAAAACTCACCAAAGGAATAAAGATCAAAATAAGTGATAACCTAGAAAAAAAATAAAAAATGCACAGATCTACAACAGAACTATGTCATATAACTTGTAGACCACCAACCATAAATATATTGACATTATAACTCTAAATTGTATCATTATATCCTTATTAAATGAAACTTTGAATCATCAACCTTGTTCTTATCCAGATATGGGGTTTTTAGAGCTTCATATGAAGATAAAAGAAGGATGAAAAACCTAAATGCAAAAGAGAAGCAAGGGACGGATTAGACTTACCTGGAGCATTGATCCAAAATATATGGTGGTCCAAATGGAGTAGGATCGAAGGAGAATCACTTTCTGGAAGATTGAGTCACTAGGGATTGTCCCTAGAGTTGTATGAGGTGAAATGGAGTAGAATCCCAATTTATAACATAAAAAATTGAGGTTTCAATTCTATAATTTTACTTGACTATACTAGTGTTGGATTTGGTGGCCTAGAACCAACTACATTGTACTTTATTCATTAATAAATACCTTATAACATATTTACTAATCTTTTGTGGGATAATTCATGTGATAATGTCCTAAGGATAGTTGTTGCATTAAAGGGTCTTAGCGGATCCCTGTTATGATGAGAACTCGAATGTGCCATAACATTGTTCTGGAATATATGTTCTTTGGCCAGATGATGTTATTTGAGGGGAAAAAATAATCCAGGTCATTAGGGTTGAGGAATCATAAGGCTTTGAGTCACCTTATCCAGGTGTGCACCCTTGGTAATATCTAGGATCATATTATGAGAACGAGACCCGCTAGTAAGAAATCCACACTTCATAGTGTCATTAGAGGTTCCTATCTACGGACGTGTGTATTGGTCCTTAGACATTAAGACTATTATTAATGGTTATTTGAACTTGAAAACTTATATGTATTGATGAAAACTATGAATACACACTATTCACAGCGAGGTAGGGTATGTTGGGTGCGTCACAAGTAATACTACATTAATAGATAATGCGGTAAAGGATTTTTCCCTTCTGTTCCATAACAGAAGTAGATATCTCGGGCCCTTTGATGGAATTGATATAGCTTAAATAAATCCACGTCCATAGTGAGGAATGGTCCAGTTCAATTCTATAATGTCAATGAAATAACAATCAATCACATGGGTTGATGGCCCTATCATGTAACCCGCTCAATTCGAGATATCGAGACAAAGGGGTTATACTACACGGTAAACGTTCATAGGAGGTGACACGTTATTACAAAATTAACTTCTTTCCCTATGGGTGCCAAGAAATGTTTCTAGATGCTAACCTTGGACCTTTGGCAGGCTCTACCTAATTCCAATGAGAAATAATCCTAGAGTGTCACCACTAAGTGTGTCCAAGTATCTCAGTTAAATATTAATTTAACAAGGTGAATTAAGATAATTCCTAATTTTGGTTTAATAATTATTTAAGGATTCCTGATTACATTTATTTTGACACTAGTTATTCGAGAGAATATATTTTGGGTAAAATAATATATTTATTAGCGAGTAATGCAGTGATTTTTATTTTAGAAATAAATAGCCATTATTCAAGGGCTAGTAAATGTAGCGGAGGAAATAAAGGGAATGGAAAAAAAAGTACATGCCTTGTTTATTAATATACACGCTGTGTATTTTTTCTAGGAATTTTTGAGAAATAATATTATTTATTTAATTAACTAATATAAGGTTTAATTCACTGGGCACATGTCATGTAATAATAATAGTCAAATGTTATTATTAAACATGTGGTATTTCTATGAATTAAATGAAATGAATAAATGCTTTCGAGTAATTAATTAATTTTTTTATTCTATGTAATTAAAATCCCAATTATATAATTCTCATTAGCCTAGCCATTTTTCATGGTTGTGCACAACGTATCTAGAGAAAGATCTCAAGACAATATAGAATTATTTTCTTCCAAGAACTCTCTCAAGATACGAGAGAGACATCATTTTCTACCGGACTAAGGCGATCGAAGGCAGACATTTCAAAAGAATTATCTTCTACGCTATCACCCTAAGATCCCTTTGGTGATGTCCAAAGATACATAGAGAATGTGTGGATCCCCACTAGAGGAATCCGACACATGTATTCTACGACACATTGACGGATCACATCAGATCGTGACCAGAAACATCATCGAAAAAAGAATTCAATCATGGTAAATCTTGTCAATTAATTAAATTAATTATAACAAACATATGATGATCCTATCTATGGTTTTGGGATTCCCCTCTTTATTTTTCATTTTTCGTTCTATTTTTATGATCCGAAATTTTATTATCGTGATGGATCTCAGATTGATCATTTTTAAAACTAAAATTAAAGTTGGGTACACCCACCATCTCGCTTCTACTGCGCTCAGAACCTACAAGTGGTATCAGAACAGTCATATCATTGATTATAATTATTTAGTTTTATATTGGTAATTTGGTCATTTAATAATTTAGTTGTTTCAATTCAAGTTAATCGTTTTGAAAATCTAAATCTCAAGATTTTTTCATCCTCTCTTGTTTCTCATTCACCTTACAGAAATGATTTTTTATTTTAATTTGGATAAAAATAAAATAGAGGATCTCATCCAGAGGTGCTACACATTCCTGGCCATACAAAAATAGAATACATGGAATGTATTCAGAATTATACGCCATGTAGTATAGGTACAATACATTAAACTGGTCCACCAAATCAGTCTATGTGTTGGAGTATTTCTAAGTAGTAAATGACACCGTGGATTGAATAGGAACGTGTGGCATATGGTGTTCAGATTACACATCGTGTGGTCCATTGAACATGACATGTAGTCCCTTCAGGTTAGGGTTGGACCAAGTACCTCGTACACGGCTTGTCTAGTTGGAAACTGTGTAACGTAGATACTACATGGTGTGTGTCCCACTGAAAACGTCATGTACTCTGAAAAATTTCTGAAGTACATATACACGCCATGTCCTCAGGCATGTAATTCGGATGGATGGTGAACAAAAGTACATTCTGTGTAGTTGGAACTACATGCCATGTACTCATCCAAATTACACAGATTTATTAAAATTCGTTATTATGTTATAAAAACCCTTGAGACATTTACCATAGTGTAGGTGTAAAGATGAGGCAGAACACGTGATAGGTGTTTTTATATACATTTGTTTAATTTAATATCTTTGTAATGTTCATTTCTACTCATTGGGTAGTTATGAATGGGAATTCACTGGGTTTCCTCCAAGGTACAAGTTACGTACAAAGTTAATTTTAAATGAATTTATTTGTTTAAAATTATAATGGATGAGAATCTCAAGGAATTTTAGAAAAAAAGTTTAAGAAATAAGGATTGATTAATTAAATATAATTAATTGATTCGATCATGATTTATCATAAAAAAAGAACTATTAAATAATTGAATGATATTTATATTTATGCATAAATATAGTTTCATGTATGGATGATCATGAGCTAGAACAAGACCTTTGAATGTTAATGGATTCTTTTAATTCATTTATTTTAAATTTGTTAGCGACTGAGCCTTATCCTCATTAATATGAAAGGCCAGCATTCCCAAGGTTTCTTTTATGTAAACCCATGTTTTACCCCTCACTAGTGTGTGAGATAAAAGCATATATAATTGATGGATCTCCCAAGCTGGTGGAGGTGACTCAATTTAGGATCCTTGGTGAAACCAATCCAAGGATATACAATAGTGGATAGGTATAAAGTGGTGAACATAAACCCAAAAGGTTCAAGGTGTTTCTCCCATCGGTCTTGGGTTAGTTTATCAACCACTAGATGAACTAACCAATAGAACAATCTAATGATCATACCATTTATTTTATTTTTTGTCAGTTGCATGGTTTATTTATTTTGTGTGTGTTTTCACGATCACACAATTAATGAATTAAAAAATAATTCTAGATGAAACTAAAATAAGATCATCTTATGCATAAATATTATCTTAGACATGGTTAATCACTTAAGTATATCCCACATAATATTAACAAGCATGTAATCAAAGATAATAATATGAAAATTTATGTACTTGTATAAACTCCCTCAAAGAAAATATTATGTCAGTATAGCCTTCCATAATCTTGGTTAGAATCAAACCATATATCAAAGTGATTGACCAACCCTGGTGGGGGTTCTTTCAATTATAGAGGAATTATAATTCAAGATTTGGTTTGACTTGACTTGGTTTTCATTATGTTTTGAATTCTATATAAGGACTTGGTGTGACCAAGAGGCAAAGGTTGAGGAAATCCAAAATAAAAGGATTTTAGGTGGAGTCCACTCAACAGATCAAGGAGCTACGAGTTAGTGCAGTTGGCATTTGGAATGCCTACCTAAAACCCTTCATGTTTCTTGACCAACCCTAGTTGGGGTAATGTTAAGGGAAATATGGATCTTCTCCACTATAATATTCAGAAAATAGGATATTCCAAAGTTAATGGTGATGACTATTGGATTTCGATAAAATAGTGGGAGACTAATAAGTATTAATTATTTTATTTGTCCCGTTTTTATCATGACAAAGTACTAAAGCTTTGTACAACTTAATTTTTAGAAACAACATGAAAAATGACTTCAAACATATCATTTTTAACCATACTTGAGAAGGAAAACCTTCTCACAAGAACCAATTTCTAGGAATGGCAGAGGCGTTTATTCGTCATCCTTTTCCATGAGATGAAATTGTATGTTTTGGAGGAGCCTATTCCAGTTGTTCGTGGAAACGAGGAAGGAGACGAGGAATTATCTCTCTATATTAAACATATGGATGATTCCACATATGAACAATTTTTCATTCTATCGGTCATGTCTAATGAGCTCTTGAGGAAACATGAAAACATGGACGCATATAGCATGATGTATCACATTAAGGATCTATATCAAGAGCAGGTGAGATTAGAGAGATATGAGATCTCCACTGCTTTGTTCACAGCTAAAATTAGAGAGTCTGTGCTAGCTAAGCCTCATGTAGTCAAGCTTAATGGATATATTGAATTCCTAGACATCATAGGGATTATGTTTCTAGAGGAGTTGCGTATAAATATCATCCTATCATCACAGCCCCAAGACCTTCTTTATCTTTGTTGTCAACTACAACATGAGAAACAATGAGAAGAGTCTAGTAGAACTTCTGACCATAATTCTTCAGGTTGATAAGGACATGGGGCGTGAAAATCCGACAAAATTTATTGTGAATAAGAAAAGGAAGGACAAGGTAAAGGGGAAATGACTCATAAACAGTCTTAAGTCACTTACAATTTTCCTTCTATGAAGGGGAAAATCCAAAGGCAGGGTAAGGAACTAGAGGTGGTATGTCTTTCATGTGGAAAACCAGGCCATTGGAAGAGGAATTTCACATAGAAGCATGGGGACTCTAAAGTTGTGTTTTTTATTGAGTTTAATCTTTCCATTTCTACACATCGGGTATTAGATATAGCTTGTGGGGCTCACATCTGTATTCAAATGCAGGAACCAAGTAGATTTAGAAAGATTGCCAGAGGAGAGGAGGATCTTCGAGCTGCCAATGGCCCAAGGCTGGCTACATTGGCCATTGGTGATTACCACCACTCATTTCCAACTAGAATGATTTTGGTTTTATATAATTATTATTATTTTCCTAGTGTTACCAAAAACATAATTTCTATATCATTTTTTGATATGGATGGATTTATTTTCGTGTTTGGAAATATGGTTGGCTTCTTTATAAGAACAATGTGTGTTATAGTATGGAGCATTTAAATAATGGTTTTTATGTATTAATATATTTTAACAAAGTGTTGGAAATCGATAATGAAACAAACTCACATGACTCATACATCACCTAGTTGTGGCATCACCGTCTCAGTCATGTAAATGAGAAGTTCTTGACAAAGCCCTATCAAGATAGCTATTTAGACTCTACTGAGCTAAAACCACCTGATAGATTTTATTCTTGTTTACAAGGTAAAATGACCTATCCACCTTTCAATGGACATGGTGAAAGGGGCACAGAGATTCTTGGATTGGTGCACATGGATGTGTCTGGACCATATCCAGTAGAAGCTAGAGGTAGATATTCTTACTTCATTACTTTTACTGATGATTTGAGTAGATATGTCTATGTCTAATTAATGAGGTATATGCGATAATACTTATATAAATTTAAGCAATTCAAAAATTAAGTAGTGAATCAGGTTGGTATGAAGATAAAAAAGCTTCAATCGGATTGAGGTGAAGAATATCTGAACCAAGAGTTCATCGATCTTCTACGGGAGTCTGGGATTCTATCTCACCTCACTCCTCCTTATACACCATAGTGGAATGGTTTTAGTGAAAGGAGTAACCACACCTTGTTGGACACGGTGAGGTCGATGATGAGTCGTATAGATATTTTATTATCCTTTTTGGGGATATGCATTACAGACTACAACATACACATTAAAATGAGTATCATCCAAGGCGGAAATGGAATTTCCTCTGATTTATGGAATGAAAAGAAGCATATTTTTTCACACTCATGTGTATGGGGATGAGAGGAATTTGTTAAGGACTTCTCAAGAAACAAACTAGAACCCTGGATAATAAGTGTATCTTTATAAGATATTCCAAGGAAACGAAAGGATTTTACCTATATAACCCTTCAAACAAGAAAGTGATTATCACCAGACAAGCTATCCTTATTGAGAGGGATCAAATCCTCAAAAATTATACTAGTATCATGCTTGACTTTGATGAATTTAATGATCAAGATAAACATGAGTTGGTACTGGAGAAAGTTCCACATTTCCCTGTGGAAGAGGATCCAAAAAACACAAGTACTGCATAGGAGATGAAGATAGGTAAGAGATCCAGAGAGATTTGGTTTCCTAGTCACCATGGATGGTGAATCAATATTGTTGGAATATGAGGAACCTCTCTTCTTCAAGAAAGCAGTAGAATGTTCAGAAGCTACAAGATGGAAAAAAGATATGAATTCTGAGATGGATTCCATGTATCAGAACCATGTCTGGGTTCTGGTAAATAAGCCAGTTGATGTTAAACCTATTGGATGAAAATGGTTAATCAAGAGAAAGTTAGACATATAAGGTCAAGTTAGCACCTATAAAGCAAGGATAATGGATAAAGGATTCATCCTTCTTTCCAGATTTCATTTTTAAATCCATACGAATCATACTTTCCATAGAATCTTCCAATGACTATGAGATTTGGAAAATGGATGTCAAAACAACATTCCTTAACGAAAACCATCAAGAAGTTGTCTATATGACACAACTAGTAGGTTTTGTGACACTAAGTGAATCCAAACGGGTTTGAAAGTTGCATAAATCCATTAATGGATTAAAGAAAGCGTCCAGGACATATAACATTCAATTTGATGAATCCATAAAGGAATTTTGTTTCATTAAGAATGAATGTGAGCCATATTGTTATAAGTTGTTTAATGGGAATGTGGATGTTATCCTTGTAGTATATGTTGATAACATATTGCTTATTGGAAATGATGTACCAGTCTTACAATCAGTAAATGATTGGTTGAACAAGTTTTTCTCCATGATGGAATTGGGAGAAGTAGCCTAAATTTAAGGGATCCAGATCATTTGTGATAAATCCAAAAGGATACTCAGACTGATTTAGGGTACATTCATTGACCATATACTAAAGATATTTAGTATGGAACAATATATGAGGGGATTGGTTTTGGTGTCACATGTACTACATCTTTCCAAGAAAATGTGTCCTTAGACATAATAGGAGAAAGATAGAATGAGTAAGATCCCATACTCTTCGGCTATTGGATCCATCATGTATGCTACATTGTGTACAAGGCTTGATGTTGTCTATGCACTGAGTATGATAGGAAGATATCAAGAATATCTAGGAGAACATCATTGGACTACTGAAAAGACTATCCATATGTATCTAAGAAGAACTAAGGTTATGTTCCTGGTGTATGGAGGAGACGAGGATCTTGTCATTATAGGGTATGATGAGGCTGGTTTTCAGATAGATCAGAATGATCTAAAATCACAATCTGGATATGTTTTCTTTTTTAATAGAGGAGGTGTGAGCTGGAAGAGTTCAAAGAAACCAATTGTTGCCGATTATACCATGGAGTCTGAATATATAGCGACTTCTGATGCAGCCATGTAATCCATTTGGATTTAGAACATTATTCAGGAGCTTGATGTGATTCCTATTAGTAATGATCATATCACATTGTATTGTGATAATACTATAGTGGTGGATCTTGAAAAAGAACCAAGGTCACATCAACAGAAAAAGCACATATACCAGAAGTATCACCTCTTAAGGGATTTCTTTCAAAGGGGTGAAGTTGCAGTGAGCAGAGTGTCCACAGAAGATAATGTGGTGGACCCCATGACTAAAGGCCTATCTCAGCTGAAGCATAAATATCATGTGAGAACTAACAGGTTAAAGGTTGTTAGCATTTGAATCTTGTCCAAGTGGTATTCTATTGGATTTGGTCACCTAGAACAAACTAATTTATACTTTATTCATTAATAAATACCTTATCACATCTTGATTATTCTTCTTGCATGAAAATTCATGTGATAATGTCGTATGGATAGCTATTACATTAAATGGTCGTAACGGATTCCTGCTATGACGTGAACCCATAAGTTCTATAACACTGTTCTTGAATATATTTTCTATGGACAGATGATGTTATTTAAGGGACACAAATAATGCAGGCCATTAACGGTGATGACTACTAAAACATTGAGGCACCTTCTTATAGTGTGAACCCTTGGTAATATCCATAAGCATATTATGAGAACGAGACCTGCCAGTAGGAAATCCACATTTCATAGTTTCATGGGAAGTTCCTATCTACAGACGTGTGTATTGGTCCTTAGATTTTAAAATTATTATTAATGGGTATTTTAACTCATGCACTTAGATGTATTGACAAAAACTGTGAAGACACACTATTCACATTGAGGTAGGATATGTTGGGTGTGTCACAAGTAATACTGCATTAATAGATAATGCAAGAAAGGATATGTCCCTTTTGTTTTATAACTGAAGTAGATATCTCAAGACATTTTATGGAATTGATATAGCCTAAATAAATCCATTTCCTTGGTGATGAATGGGCATGTTCAATTTCAGAAAGTCAAAGAAAGAAGAATTGATCACATGGGTTGATGGCACTAGCATGCAACCCGCTTGATCTAAGATATCAAGACAAAGGGGTTACATTACACGGTAAACATTCATAGGAGGTGACACGTTATTGGGGTGTTAACTTATTTCTCTATTGGGGCCATGGAGTGTGGCTAGACGCTAACCTAGGACGTTAGGCAGGCTTCGCCTAATGCCAGTGAGAAAGAGGCCTATAGGTTCACACACTATGTGTGTCCAAGTATCTCAGTTAAATATTAATTTAACATGTTGAATAATGATTATTCCCTATTATGGATTAATAATTATTTAAGAATTCCTGATCACATTTATTTCGACACTAGTTATTTGAGTGAATATATTGTGGGAGAAATAATATATTTATAAGCGAGTAATGTAGTGAAATTTATTTTAGAAAAAAATCCATTATTCAAGGTCTAATAAATGTGGGGGAAGAAATTAAAAGAATGGAAAAAACATTACATGACATGTATATTAATATACACGCTGTGTGTTTTTTAGGAATTTATGAGAAATAATATTATTATTTAATTAAATAATATTAGGTGTAATTCATTGGTTGAATGTCAAGTAATAATAATAATCAACTATTATTATTAGACATGGGGTATTTCTAAGAATTAAATGATATGAATAAATTTTTTTGGGTAATTAATACATTTTATCATTCTAAGTAATTAAAATCCAAATAATATAATTCTCATTAGCCTAGCCATTTTCGGGGGTTATGGACTACAGATCTAGAGAAAGCTATCAAACCAAGAGAGAATTATTTTCTTTGAAGAATGCTCTCAATCTATAAGAGAGAGAGAGAGAGAGAGAGAGAGATCCTCCACCAACAGATCAAGGCGATCAAAGACAGACATCGTAAGTGAAGGCTCTTCCATGCTAGCACCCGAATATCCCTTCGATGACTCCAGAGATACGTGGGGCATGTGTGGATCCCAACTAGAGGAATCTTACAATTGGATTCTATGACTCGATGACAGATCACATCAGATCATGATCGGAAACTTCAATGAAGAAAGAATTACATCAAGTTAATTTTGGTTAATTAATTAAATTTATTATAACAAACATATGATGTTCTAATCTATGGTTTTGGGGCTACCCTCTTCATTTTTCATTCTTCATTATATTCTGATGATCTGGAATTTTATTATCGTAATGGATTTCAGATTGATCATTTTTAATGCAAAAATTAAATTTGGGTATACCCACCAGCACGCTTCCACCACGCCTGGAACCTATAACTAGGATGCACGGTTTTCCTGCACTGTTTACCAAACCATGCATAAACCATGAATTAGAGACTATACAAGGGAATTTGGGTCACATTGTTTGAAAAGATATGCACCAAACTTATATTAATCCACTATCCATGGCTGCATGGTTTTCCTAGGAAGGTCTCATGGTTTACGTAACTATACGCCAACCATGCTCCTTCCTCACTTTGGCCCGATTTTCCTTCCTTTCATATCCTGGACATCTAGAAGACCCCCCAAGTCCCATTATACACTTGAGAAACATTTCTTTTACCCAGAAAAGTGATTGAAACCAAAATTCAAACAAATACATTCCTCAAAATATTCCATGATCTTACATTTGTATTGATAATAATATTATACCCTTTTTAACCTTAACATATCTACACACCCTATAATATTATGTGGTGATTATCAATTAGGGATAACTCAAAGTAACACTTTTGTGAGGTATTATCATTCCATTTTTTATATAATATAAAATATTGCATGCTTAAATGAATGATAAATACGATAATCATTATTTATAAAACTGTAATATATTTACAACCATTACATTCAATATACTATGTATCTTATACCAAGATATTTAAAATGACCCTGGTGTTTCTACTATAATAATGGGTTTTTAATAGATATACAACATTCTTCTATATTTCCCCCAAATAGAACTTATCATACACAATCTCAATGATCTTATGTATGAGATGGTATTTTCAAACAATTTGTTTCATCATTTAGTCAGACCAAGGATCCTTAGACTGAGAAATTTATTTATTAATTTTATAATAAAGTTTGGAAAAATCATCATTTCTAGGAGCTACCCCAAGTTTAGAAATGAAATTCTTAATAAAAATAGCTTCTTTTACAAGATCTAATGTAGGCATGTACTTTTTCTCTATTTTTTATTCTTCCATAGTGGCCTATTTAGAACTATACTAAACAATATCTCCATTATTTAAGAAATATGCAAAGAAACACTGAGATATCATTTCATATATATCAAATTAGAAACTAAAATCAGTTGAACCACTTACAGAAATTTTATACTCTCCTTTAAATATCTTGAGCATATTATTTGTCCGTATTTGGTAATTCAAGATGTTATTAATGACAATCTAGTGAATCTCGCTAGGATTTTATTTGTATATACTAGTTATGCTAAGAGAATAAGAAAAATCAAGTTGAGTAAACATCCTGGAATAAATGATATATCCTAAGGAGGATGAATTTGTAATTCTAAACATACTTCTCAAAACTTTAGAAATATGTTGAATATTTCTATGATTTGAGCCCTGAAACACAAGTAATGAACCATTTTTGTAGTTCTACTTGTTAAGCTAATTTAACACTTTACTATTGTATGTGTCATGTCTGAGTCCAAATATCCTCTTAGATCTATATTTATAGATCGTAATACTAATTATGCAGGGTAATTCACCCATGTATTTCATAGAGAATAATTTTCCAAACCACATCTTTATAGTATGTATATTTTGGATATCATTTATAATAAGTGGTATGTCATGTACATACAATATTATAAATATAAAAACAATCCCACTAATCTACTTATATACATAAGAATCATCTATTTTCCTGATAAAACTAAAATCTTTTAATGCATTATCAAACCAAATATTTTGACTATAAGAATCATTCTTCAGTATATAAATGGACCATTGAAACATGCACACCTTAGAAGACTCATTTGAATCTTTAAAACCTTAAAGATACATCATATTAATATCCTACACTAAATTCTCAAAAATTAAAGTTGTTATGAAATATATTTTATATATCTCATATTTAAAAAGTGTTATTATAGAAAGCAATAGTCAAATGAAATTTATTTTCACTACAGGTGAAAATATATCTTCATAGCTAGTACTGTGAATTTTATTATAACCATTTACCGCTATGTGTTATTTATAGGTTGACACTCTACCATCCATTTTGGGTTTCCTTAAAACCCCCACTTTCATCCTATAGATCTCACCCCTTCATGTGCATCCAAAAAGTTCCAACCATGGTTAGTTTACAATGATTCTATTTTAGATTCCATAGATATTAACCATTTCTCAAAAATCAAAACACTTCATAACCGCTTTGTGGGTAGTAGGTTCAACTAATATAAAAATTACTTAATTATCATTTTCTATGGGAACCCATATCTAACAGGCTCATAAAAAAACATATAATACCTTCGTGGTTCTTTTGTAACTTTATTCAGTTTTTATACCATAACTCTTTACGGATCCAACCCAACTTTAAACTTAGGAACACTTCATCTTTATTTCTCTTAAAAAAATTTATGTAAAACATTCTTCCCATTGACACCTCAACATATATGTTACTTTTCATGAAATAACATATTTGTATAAAAACAAATTTTGGTTAGAAAGATTACAAAATTAATATCCTATAGTAATTTTAGGATATCCAATTACTATTAATTGTTTATAAAGGCATGATTTTATTAGAAGATAAATTTCATACATATTCTTTGAACCCCAAATACTCATAAATGACATATTGGGATGTTTTTCAGGACTAATATAATATGTTATATTTATGAATAATTTAGATATAATGTTATTTAGTAAGAATATATTATTATCAAAGCATAACCCTATAATGAAATAACAATATCCCGCTAACTTATCATCCATCAAACCATAACCAAAAAAGTAATGATTACACCTATAAAACACAATATTCCATTTTGGTGTTCTAGGATAAGTGAGTTGTAAAACTATTCCACAATTACCCAGATGATCAGAGAATTCATAGATCAAATATTAATTACTCTAATCTGATTGGATAATCTTAATACTTTTTCCTGGTTGATTGAATAATTCATTCTAAAATACATTAAACTTTTCAAAAGTTTCATACTTATGTATCATCGAAAAAATAACCATACCAAGTAACATCATTGTTTGAAGAAATGAAATACCTAAAACCAATATTTTATAATGTAATCATTGGTCTATATACATCATTATGAATGAGATTCAACAAACCACTAGCCCTTAAACGTTTTCAATTAAAAGGTGTTTTGGTAATATTTTCTAAAAATACATATTCACATGTTTCAAATGATTCATAATAAAATGAATATAAATATCCATCTTTTTGGACTCTTTGGATGCATTTAACATTTTTGTATCTATAGATAAAAATCCAAAGGCATGTTAGATTAAAATTAACAAATATTTTTTATTTAAGATATCATAGAAAATGTTATTAATTTATATAATATGTAAACTATTAACCATATTTCAAATAACATAAACACCTCATTAATATATATATATATAACAAATATTATTCTTAATAATGGTTGAAAAAACATTCTTTTTCAAATAATATATAAAATTAAAAAATTTATTTATGGTTAAAACATATTAATATTTCTCCAATTATAGAATAGTCACACCATGACCCAACATTTCCTAATTTATTTATTTATTTATTGGTCATTATTTGTTCTCTTTATCATTATATATGTATTTTTAGAAATATTAAATTTTTTAAATATTTAGCATGATGCATGGTTAGTTAAACTATGAGGTGACCATATAGATACCATTATAATTAAAAAAACTAATTTTCATGTTTTTTGAATGGTTTTTACAACTGTGTGCCTAATACATATGAGTACCTAGATACTTTTAGTAGGGGACACAAATTTTTAACATAGTTTAGTAAATCATGTGGCCAAACCATGTGAGTTACCCAAATTTTTTTAAAAAATAAAAAAGTATTAAATTACCCTTATCCCAAATTCCACATAAAATAAAACCCTCACCTCCTACACCTCTCTCTCACATGTATGAATCTTAAGGAGGTCAATATGTGACTTCCTCTTTTGCCTCGTCCAATTATTGTGTCTTATCCATGATATTTCAAAGAATATTTAATTCGGTGAGAATTTCTTTCCCTACACTTCTTATTTAACTCTTCTAACATAATTTTCTTTTATTTTTATCATTGTAGTGCTTGGAGGTCAAAACCCTAGGGTGTATGCTTGAATTATTATTTTTTCTATTTTACCTAGGGTGTGAGATCCTTCTTATAAGTCCCTTTAATCTCATATTAGAAGCTTCAAACCTTCCACCACTGATTTGAGGTAGGTTTTCCCCATTTTGGATCTTTTATTTTGGAACCTCTAATTTCTTTGATTATAAATTAATTTTTTAAATACCTAATGATATTATAATGAATTTTTATATATGTTATAATGATAAATTTAGATTCTAACTTGCATTTCATAGAAATCAAAGAGTCTTTCTAGTTTTGATATTGATTTAATTATACTTTTCTTTAACCAATCCCACCCATGGTTTATAGAATAACAGAATTGGCTCTTAAAGAGTTATTTCAAAATTATTATGTGTTTGGTATATTTTTTAAGGATAAATTTTTTCTAGTGGTAACACATTTTATTAATAGTTTATGCTATATTTGATACTAACACACATATAAATAAATATATTTATAGACACATTTATGTAGATATTCACCCAAGGATGTGTAAATATGTTAATTAATTTGAGGATTATATATATATATATATAAATTATTATGGTTGTAAGGATAAAGGATGGTTTGGAAACTTATGTTTTATATCCTGAACTTGTTATTCAAAAGATATTCTCTAGATATTTCCTTCAAATTCTTTGTGATAATTATCATTAATGTATGATTGTATGTGATGAATGTTATCTCACCCTTACGATTAGTTTTTGGGAACCCTGAGTACTTAGGTAGGTGAACATAGATGGGATGACGTTACCCCACCATTAATTATGCAACTGAATTATTTATCTTGCACCCTTCCACTGACCATGGATGTGTTAGTATCTTTTCTACTTGAATTGTGAACTATATTCTATGTGACCCTATCCATAGTATCTCATATGGATTATCTTATAATTCTATTTTCTTCCTTTATTATTAAAATGTGTATATTAGAATAGATTGGTTTTAAAACCATATACTTAATCATAAATGTTATATTTACATAAATTTTTTAGATCTTTTATTTTCTTAAATGGATGATGAGTTTATTTTCAAAAAAAATGATTTTATACAATTCCCTCGTGTAACTTGTTTTATAATTAGAAACACATATCGTACTATGTAAACTACATCGAAAATGAATCTTTTATTAAATAGTATTCATGTGCTATGGTGGGTGGTGAACTCCTAGGAATATTCATTCTCACCCATATATTATATCTTAGTTTTAGGTTCTAGATCCTCATATGATCTATCTTGGAGGTTAATTATTTTGGGATTTGATGGTTACCTATGATCATGGGTAGGATAGTTTTTTATATGATTTTACTTAGTTTACATTGTCAAATTATCCAAATATCTCTTTTATGATTTCATTTTTTTAAATGATATAGAATTATATAGGAGGAATTTGGATGGGGAATATAATGTTTTTTAAGTATATGGGAGCTATAGTTGAGAATAAAGAGATTTTTTCTTTTCATCTATTTTATTTTTCTTCTCTGCTTATGTTTTATTTAGAATTGCTTATTTGATCTTTGAATGGATGTCCAATTTATATATGATTCGTGCTATATTTTCTATAGAAATTACACTATTTATTAAATTGTACTTATTTGGTGAAATATTATCCAATGAATTTATTTGATTCCTATAACACTTTTAGAAAACCTCGAGAATTAGGGATACCCTTTGGGTGTGACATAGGCCAACATTGTGTGCTCGGTCTAGGTGCGACCCATGTTGGTTCATAATAAAATGGTTTCTGATTCTTGGTTCTTAGTAAGGAAAAGGTTCCAAAATATATTTTTATATTTTAAGATTAATGTTAGGTCAATGATTGAACTATTGAGACTAGAGTTTAGGCATTAATAAGTTTTTTCCCAAAACATTCAATATTAAACCTCGAGTTACCATGGGAGGTCAATTTTTTAGTTTTGGATTTTAATTTTTTATTCATTCTTGTATTTAATAATTTTAGTATGTTGTTTTTTTGACTTAATTGGTGTTTAATGTGTTATTTACAACATTTCTCTTTTTTTGAGGTGAAGTGGATGTTGAACTGATAATACACTGTGATTTTGATGGTATTAGAAAACTATGTTGAACCTAGGTAAATGGTTTTGAATAACTATCTATGGCAGTGGTATGATTTGTGCACGTTCCACAAACTATGTATCGAAGTCATTTTTTTCCACTAATCACTATTTAATTTAGTTTTATTTTTATTTTTTTGTCAATTTATTTGGATATCTAAAAATTATGTTAATAAGTTAAAACTCATTTTTAAAAGATGGATTGGTTTAAAAGAACAACATTTTGGTTTTAAAAAAATGATAAATGATTTTTACAAAATAAATATATAGATTAAATTTAATTTTGAAATTATAATTACTTTTTTTTTTAAAGTAAGATTTAGTTTTTATGGATCCTTGTTTTGTATTTTCAATGCTTTAAAAACAATTTAAAAACATTGTTGTTTCATGCATTTTAAGGCACTGGTTTTAGAATATTTATAATGACCCGCATTTAGGTTACTTAAATAATTTAAAATTATAAGATATTTAAAATTTTACTGATTTCAAAGGTTGTTTTTTTGTTACTTTATACTTTCAAATATGGATTTCAAATGAGTGATTTTACACTGGGGGCACAAATATTAGGAAGTTTTTTTAAAGGTATTACATTCATTTATAGAAAATAAGTGGGAATTTATAAAACATTTTCTTATTTTATTATTAATATTTTTTAAAATGTTTCAATTTTCATTGGAAATTTTGTTTGATAACATTTTTGAAATTGTTTTGGAATGACGGGGGATAATTTTAAAATTAAATAGGGGGTGTTTTAAAAAGGGAGGTTGTATTTTAGAAATGAATTTTTATTTTGTTTTCTAAATGAGACAAAAAATGAATACTAAATAGGGTTAAATATTTATAGTGTATTTACTTTTAGAAAATACGTTTTAAATCATTTATTTTAAATTGGTGTTTTTAATGGGAAAAGGGGAATTTTGTGAAAGTGTTTTAATTTGGTAACTTATATTTCCTAGAATTATTTTTTTGATTTAATATGAATTTATTTTTTTATGAATTATGAAGTATGGATTATTTGGTTCTATTTATTATATTAATTTTCTTTGGTATCCCAAAAATATTTAGCTGAAAGAGGTTGAGTGTCTTCCTTGTGGGGTACCTCCATCTATTTCGTATGGGTATCTCTATTAGTTCAGTGATAGTTGTCAGTTTTTTGTTCAATTTTCTTACTAAGCCTAGAGTATGTGGAATATTTGTAGTGTTCCTTGGTTAGTATTGATATTTGGGTTTTAACATGGATTCTCATTGTGGAATGTTGACTTTCATTGATTGTTTCTTATATTGGTAATTGGTTGTGCTTTTGTGATATTAGCAGGAGTGAAAGACTTTTTGTTTAGTCTTTTTCATCTTCCTCAGTGGTTGCTTGATCCATTTATATATTTTCTGTGATATTATCCATGTTATAAGGTTATTACATTTTGAGTTACGTTCATGGGAAAATTTTGGTGAAAATTCTAGTGACATGGATGAATTATATGCTATATTAGTTCAATAAGGTTCACTAAGGGTTGGTATTCCTGAAGAAAGGTCCCAAGTTACTCCCTCTCTTGACCTGAGTCTAGGGAAATGTTGTTCTTGTTGAGGCCAATTTATTTTTTAGTTCTTCAAGTTATATCTTGTATTATATAATCTATATTTCCTTGGTTTTCCTGGTTCAAAGTGGTTTTTGTATGAATCTCTTGGTCCTGGGTGAATGCTTTAAATTTGTTGGTGATGAAATTTAACTATGATACCAAGGAATATTTTTTCCCTTATGATCCCTCGTATTAATTTTTTCTTTTCCTTGTGAGATTATTTATTCTTTTGTGATTATCATTATTTTCAATGTCCTAAATATTTTGGAGAGTTATTGTATTAGTGGTGTTCAAATATAGTGGGGATACCATCATCAATCAATTCATTTATAGGGTTGTCATTTTCATTGAGTGGACATGTGATTTTTATCTTTTATTTAATCCATGGTGTTTGGTTGGGGAATTTTTTTGAGATTCTTCCCAACCACCCCCACCCAATGGAAGGGTGTTGATCTTTGGTCACTCATTATACTATGAGATATCTCTTTTGGACCAATGATCATGTTTAATTTGGTACTTTCCAATATTATCCTATTTATCCAGTTGGCTCTATGGATTTTGAAGTTTTTATTTATGGAATCAAACCTTCTATTTCTTTAAAATTTCAATTTTAATTTAGATTCGTTTATGATTGTTTATAATTGGAGAATTGTGAAATAGTGGTGTCTCCCATTTCCATTATTAGGATTGTGTCTTCTGTCATTAGTGGTAATTCTTGATATTCTATGCTTATTGGTTTGGGTCTTTAATATGAGGGTTTTAACCTTTCTATTATTTAATCAAACGTTTCATTTGAGACATTATGGGGGAAGAAAGGGATATGGTTAGAAGAATTATAACACCCTAACCTATAATTTACTAATTAATTTATTAATTTATAGGATATAGTGATATTAACCCCAATATCCTAGAGCTAGTTTAGGATTAATTACATTGGAATAAGATACAAATAATCTCATCCTAAAGGATTATATTGTGTAGTGGTATTAGTAAACAAAATACATACTTTAGTCTTGCATTACATTTGAAAACACAAATTACAATTTTATTAATATAATTAAATTATTCCATATATTATATACTTTAATATTATTCATAGTACACTTCATGGATTCCTAAAAAATGAAAAAAAATGGCAATGATCATAAATTATTAGTAAGGGTTAATTATACTAGAAGCTATCTTGGATCAGTAAGCATAAACAACATGGAAAGATAAATATATGAACACACATTCTATTTGATCAATAATATGAGAATAATATTCATCTATATATAAAATCATGATGAAAATATTAGGGACAATATGATAAGGAATTATCAATATGGAAAGGTAAATAACTAAATAGACAATCCATGTCATCATGAAACTGAGAAGGAAGTGAATTCAAAGATAATATCAATGAAAAAATCTCATTGATAATAATTAATATCTAAATATAAATGACTAAAAAATATTCCACATAATCAACAACATAAATGTAATAATTGGATAAGGAATAATCAATATGGAAAGGTAGATAACGGAAAACACATTAAATTTAATTAATAACTATTAATGAAATGAATCCAGAGATAATATCATTGTGAAAATAAATTGGATAATAATAACTGAATTTTTAATGAAGAAATTTTTAAAATATTAGATGTGATGTTTCTTAGGAACATGATACCTCTACCATAAAAATATATATCATCAAGAAAATTTATAACTAATGGGTAGAAACCCATTTAACTAAGGTTATCCAACTGATTCATCCCAAAAAAATATCGATGCATCGAGGGGATATCAATAATTAGGCCCCAATCATGTATTTTTTTCAAATAACTACTCAAATATCGAATAATTTATTTATATCATCAATAATGTTCATTATCAGCACATATTTGTATACAGTAAATGATATAAAATTTATCAATATTTCTCAAGTAAATCAAATAGATTTCAAAGTGAAAATTGTGGGTAAAAATATTATATGGTGTAGGAAATAATAATAATAATTGTAAAAGAATAATGATTTTTAATATAAATTTACTGTTCAATGAAAAATTATTATAATAATGTGACTATTTCAAGATAATGTTGGGAATCACAAAAGAAGGTGAGATTGTGTAATAATGTTTTTCCACATGGTAAATTTCAGGCCAAATCCCATTGGATGAAATAATTAAAATAGAAGCTTAAAATATTGTTATGTATTAATGAATCTTGATATAACATGTTAAAGGGGAATCATATACACCATATAAAATAAATTAGGTGTATATCATTTCAATATTCCTCGATGAAGAGAATTTGATATGAAGTCCCATACCTCACACTTCCTTTTAGTTAAGCATGATTTAACCTCTTTTATAGAGGTTTTAAAAAATTTATTAAAATTTACCATAACTATATTAATATTTATAATATCACATATTATCCATTGAAAAGATTTTATCACTCGTTCGTTAATTATCATTAATAATTTTCATTATTTCAGGTGCTAACTGTCATGTTTTCTCATTCGTGTTTGATCCTGATAGTTTCAGTTATTGTGAATATTATAAAGTTAAATAATATCTATAATAATAATCATGAAATTATTTTCATATTTATACATAAATTATTCTTACAATACCAATCATGAAAGATGGTTTTAAAAAATGATGTATATTGTGATGATAGCAACGGTATGATGTATGTATGCAAGATTAATGTTTCCATTTTTCAATGATCATTATTTAAAGGTGTTAATAAATATTTTATCTGAAAATAATGATAATAATATCATATATACTATATTATTTCTTCAAATAAAATTTCATTCGTCGCATGTGTTTTGTGGTGATGAAAAGAGAGTCACATCGATTCGTGATGGTGGTTGTCCACACATACAAGAGCAGTGCCAACATATTTCAGTGTAAGAAATAAAATGATATATTAAATTATTATATTGATAAATATGTCATGAATATAATAATTATTTCATTTATATAACATATAATGATTATATTTTTTGTTATCATCATCCATTTAAAGCATTAGAGAAAATTTAATCACATTGCTTCGTGAGGCAATAGTTTGTTGAACAGACATGTGACATTATTTTATCCCCTATGCAACAGAATGACATATATATATATAATATATAATAAATGTAGAAGAATAATTATTTTTTAAATACCATATATATAATTTAGATGCATTGTCATACAAAATCGTGAAATGTGGTAAGGAAAAAAATGAATGACATCAGTTCATGAGGTGGTAATCTTCTGTACACACAAATGATGATTTTGAAACCCAATTTATGGAAGTTTAGATGCTTTTAGTTAATTAAATTAACATAACAACACATTATTAAATTTAATATACTATCTTTATTATATATACATGGTTTAATAATAATTTAAGGTGGTGTAGAAATAAATAAAATAAAACCACTCGTTGAAGAACATTTCATCTTCTTTGGGTATCCTTCTTAGATTTTAACTATAGCCTTAATAGGTTGGATTTGTGCCCAAAATAAGTCTTATATGATGTTATTATGAAATTTTTGGAGTTATAAATTTATTCCTTTGTTGATCCAAATGGATTTAGAGGTTTTAAGAAGAGAGGAGGGGGTGGCCTTTTATAGATGAGGTGAGTGGCACACTTTTAATTATTGAAAATATTCATTTACTCCCATGTTTTTATCTTTACAAAAGGCGCCAAAATAAGATATTATTGAACATTGAGGACATATGATCAAAATATTTCCATAAAATTAGTTTTTGAAAAGTTGGTAGTTCATTTTAACCCTTATCTTCTTAGTTTAACACTTCAACAAATCATTTTTTTCCATAACCGTGGAAATTAATTTTTAATGTTTTTAATTTTCATTTTATTAAAAAATTATGTTGAAATTATTAAAAATTAATAATTACGATGATTATAAATATGGAATCCATTTTTCCCAATTAAATAAATAGAACTGGAAAATTTTAATTTAAAATTAATCTCACAGATGTAAAGATTAAGTAGGTTTTTGAAGAGAAAATGTTCAAAAGTTTACAAATATTTTATATCAATATTTAATATGAAAATTATTTCAATTAAATAAATTATATTATTTAATATAAATTTTATCTAATTTTAATTTAAAACCAATTCCAAATATTATTTAATATTATAAATTATTTAAATGAAAAATTATTTTCAATTAAAATTCAGCATATTTCATTTTTAATTAAAAAATAAAATGTTACAAAAGAATCCCAGAAAGACACCCTAAGAAAAATTTTTCATGATAATTTCAAAACTGAATTTTATTTTGTCAAATAAATATTAAAAAAATGGTACAAAAGTAATTTTAAATTATATAAAAAATTATGAATAAACTGTCTTTTAGAAATAAAAATACATTTTTTAGAAAACATTTCCTTTTTCTTTTAAATGATTCTATTTTTATTTGTAATAAATAAAAAACCATAATTTTCATAATTTATTTATTACCATTCAAGCCCTAAAATTAAAAGACTATGAATACTATATTATAGTTTACTTCGACTTTGCGTTGCATGTTCTGTAGGCTGTCGAATAGATTAAATTTAAAGAAATATATTTTTCGAGATTTTTAGGATCAGTGTTGTTTTTCACGTACACTATCAAATACAATGTTATTATTTTAAAATTTTAGAAAGTTATAAAGGATTTTTTTTGAGTTTTCAACCTTAAATTTTAAAAATTTCAAAATTTTAAAGATTTAGCATGCTACGCAGTTATCCAACATAGGTAGCTAAACCATGGAGTGACTATGCACATGTATCTATTACATTAATAAACACTCTTTTGTATTTGGAACACAATTTGCCTAACCATGATACAAAACTATGTAGGGTCCCGAGTAAATCAATTTGGTGTTACACGGTTGGTTCATGGTTTGATAAACCTTGCGGGAAAATCTAAAGACTTAACAAATTTTAAAAATTAAAAAGAAAACTCATAAAATATCCTTATCCCTTTTTCCCTAATAATTGAACTCTCCCATCCTTCCTCTCTCTCTCTCTCTCTTTATATCTCTCTCACATGTACACCCTATTGAGGTCGTGTCATAGATTCCAATTTCTTCTCCTTTAATTCTTTTTTATTATCCATATAATTTTGAAGAATATTTTTCCAAGTGATATTTTCTTTCCCTCTTATTATTCATTCCTATCATCTTTATTACTTTAATCAATTTCTATCACATTAATGCACAATTGGACAAATCATAGTGTTTATGGTTGACTGATATTTGTGTTTCTTTTCATATTAGGGTATGTGATCTCTCTTTCAGTTCCCATTTATCACATATTCAATGATTCAGACCTTCCTCCATAGATTGGAGGTAGGTTTCGTCAATGACTGACTCTTTGATTTTAAAACCATTAATATCTTGAATTTTATATTTATTTTTTTGATATTTAATAATTTTTTTATGAAATCTTATAGAATTTATAAAGATAATATTACATAAAACATTGTTTTCATAGAATTCGAAGATTATTTCTATTTTTGATATTGGTTCGATGATGATTTTCTTTAACCAAGCACAAAAATGGTTTATAAAATCTTAGAATGGATCATAAAGAGTTATTTAATTTATTAAGTATTCAATATATTTTTTAAAACTATGTATTATTCATTCGTAACTCATGTTATAAATATTTTATATTAGATCTTACACATAAACACATGTACATAAATATATATATACATAGATACATTTATATAAATATCCACACAAATATTTTTTAATATATTCATTCAGAAAAAGAGTACCTATATATCATGATGAATTTGGTTGTAAGGATAAATGAAGGTTTGGGGAATTAAATTGTATATCCTCAACATGGAATTCAAATGAAATTATGAAGGGATTTAATTGAGATGCTTCGTGATAATTATTGGTTTATTATAATTTTATAAATGACATAACACCAATATGATTAGTTTTTGAGAACCTAAGTACTTATGTAGGTGAAATTAGATGGGATTAGGTTCCCCAACAACAAGTTATGCTAGTAATGTATGTATGTGGAACCCTTCCACTATCCATTGATGTGTTAGTATCTGTTTTTCTATACTCTAGCTAAATATCTGCTATGGTGACCTTATCCATATACTCTCTTAATGATTCTATTTTAAAACTAGTTTATACCTCTTGATTAAAACGTGTATATTTTTAAATAATATTTTTTAACCAAATCCTTATTTTAAAAATTTTATATTTTCTTTAAATTTTTAAGATCTTGGTTTGACTAAAATAGATGTGTTGTTTATTTTGGTAAATTTAATTTAAATTATTGATGGATGTGACTTGTTTTTAAATTGTAAACAAAAACATTAATTTTATTTTTATTTCAAAGTATATTTAAAATAGAATTTTATTAAAGGGTAATCATGTGGAAATGTAGGTGGTGACCTACTATTTATTTCCATGCTTGTGCCTATATCATATCTCAGTTCCATTTTCAAGTTCAACATATGATATTTCTTAGAGTATTTATTGTTTTGGGACATGATGGTGACTAATGATCATACAAAGGTTTGTTGGTTATTTTATTTTTTCTTTTACCTTATCATATTGATCAAATAGTAATTTTATGAATTCTTTTTCATTAATTGGTGGTGCATTATATATGTGGAATTTGGATGATAAATATAAAAAAAATTCTATTTGATGAAGTTATCAGTGAGTAACGGGATTTTATTTTCATAGTTTCAAATTTATTATAGCTCTTTGTTTATGTTTTATTAAAAAAATTATTATTTGATTTTGGTATGGGAATCCAACATACACACTGGTCATACCATAATTTCTGGAGATTTTTTCCTACTTATTAAATCTTACTTATTTTAAAAAATAATCACCAAAAATTTTAATTTATTCCTATAATTCTTTTCAACAGCCCAGGGAGATCGGGGAAGCTTTTTAGGTGTATAACAGGTAGCTTCGGGTGCTCGATCTTGGGGTGGTTTGAGTTGGTTCATGATAAGAACTAATATGATGGATAGAATTAGCTCATATGTTCCTACTTCAAATTTTTAAACCCTTTCTCCACTAACAACATGAAGATATAATTCACCCTTATCTAATTTCCTCTTATCTATGAGTCTATGATTATCAACACAAATGTGTGATGCACAACCAATATCACTTACCCATGATTTAGAGTTAGAGAAATTAATTTTTATAACATTCGTATTCATATTCTCAGAATTATTCTCTTTTAGAACACTTCACAACCTTATATACCAATTTAGAACTGTTTTACAGGTCATACCTATAAGATATCTATATATGATTAGCATGATGTAAACCAGAATCTATAAAAGGATTATCTTATCATGAATATCATGTTTTATATCTTTTTATCAAAAACAATTAATGAAAATGATCCCCTTAAGAATGATGACCCCATACATCATGTCCATTTAGTGAGCCAAGATCTATATTTCGTCATGACTTATACTTGGTATCATGTATATAAGCCATGATTATATCTGGTAGAAAACTATTGTCATATATGATTCTTGGATAGGTGAGAGGATTATTCTTTGTCATGATCCATCATATAGATTCACTCAACTCTATTACTATGTTATCTTAATTTTTAGGGTTTCCCAAATAATATAAATATAAATAAAATTACTATAATAAGGACCTTAATGGTTTGGGTCACCATGTCACTTTATTTCTATATAAAATATAATTTATGGGAACCTAATGGTTAGGGTAACTAGTACAGAATGATTGAGGTCTTAAAAATCACAAGACTGGAAGGAATATAAAACTTATTATTTTAGGGGTTCCCTTTTAGAAGTATCACTGGCTTAATATACATCATATATACATATATTAAATTCATAACTATTAATCATATGAAATATATATTATATCTTGTTTTATTCAATTTTGTACGCATGAGTCTAACAATATATATTTGGAATATCTTTTCCATCTACCAAATTAATATGTTCACACCATATTAATGTGTAACTCCATACAGAACCCAAAGTTTGTGATACTCTCTCAAATATATAAGATTATCATAGTCACACATATCCAAATGCATCCTATGAATAAGGAACATGAACTATTCATGCAAATGTTTAGAATTAAATAATATTTGACAATCTCTACATGAGTAATCATGGAGACACATATAGACGGACCCCAACTTTTTATAATAATGTATAAGAATCATGGCCAATGGGATGTCCAACAAAAAGTCCCTCAACAAAAGGATACTTTACTAAAGTGATAATTCAATTCATACTAACTTTAAAGCCTTATATATAAAAATTATGTTCAGTGACTAAATTCAAGCACATTACTTCAATTAAAAATCGATGTCAAGCTAGTTGAAGAATAAATATTATGTAGTTATACCTATAATGTAATTCATGTCTTTGTAATCTATAAGAATAAATTTATCTCACAAATTTATAATGAACAATATTAATATTTCAAAAAATATTACAACATGAATATTTTAAAGGAAAAAACTAATAAATAAATTCTATTTATTTTCTAAAACATTATATACAAACAATAAATTTTTCTATTTAATTAAGGCATTAAAATTTTCATTCTATATTTCATAACACTTTATAAAATATAATAAAATTTATGAAAAAATTAAATTTTTACCATCTTTATACATATTATATTTTATAAATGATAATCCTATTATCAGACATGATCTATTATCAATAGATAAAGTTAATCATATAAAATCTTATCTTATAATATTACATAATAATAATGTATGTTTGATATTATCTCATATTATTAGTGATGTTGTAAAGATCAAATGTATATAGTTATATTTCCTATATCATCAATATAATCTAATGATTTGTTTCCATATAAATATATGGTTTAGTCATAGGTGACGATATCATATATCATATCCTATGACATAAGAAATCCATGGGTTTCTAATATATCATTACCAACAATATATAGAAATCATATACTAGAATTAAGTCCAATAAAATAATTTCTTCATGTTATAAATTAAAATATAAACCCAAATATTTTATGAAAAGAAACTTCTTCAAAAAATAAAATGAAAAAAATATAGATCTATTGAATAGAATTTACCTGATTCCAATGATGTATTTTAGGATATTCATTGAATTTACTAGGTAGTGGAAGAGACCCATGAAGTTCAAAATCTATATTTATTTTTTTCAACATGAAAAATATAGAGAAAATAATATAGTCATTCCACTAATTTTGTGAATTACATATTTTACTATATGATATATAAATCTTGAATGAGATCAATGATAAAAGAACAAAATAGATATTACCTCCATGGGTGGTACAACTGCTATAAGGATCTGTGTTTTTAATAAGAGGATACTAGACAAAAAAATGGGTGCTAACACTTTCTTCTAAATATAAATTTTGATTCAAGAATGAAGATAATTTTTCTAGGAATTCTTACATCAAGGGTTGCCTGTATAGGTGGGATCACATCCCATTTAAAGACACTCGTTATTTATGGAATAAAGTTATAATATTAGATCACCGACTTTTATAACAAGGAATTCAATTCATTATATCACGTTAGAGAGTTATAACTCATTTCAACTCTTCAAATGAGTATGTCATGCATGAATGGCCATAAATGAAATAATATTATTCATTTATTACCAATAAAACTATTTGAGAGCTTTATAATATTCCGTTACTCAAATATATAAGCCCACTATATAACAACCTATAATTTTATTAATAGAATATACCATCTTATAGTTGTGTCATGTTTAGTAATGTGGTATTAACCACATGAACCATATTATGAAACCAATAACATCTTATTATATTAATTTGAAAATTATATTTAGAGAACAATAATCGCCATAATAAATCATAACATTTCAATTGGATAAAATATAGAAAATAAGATAACTAAATTATGAAAATTTTGATCATCTCGATCCACCAAAATAATCTCACTGATGAACAACACGATAGAAGAAAAACAAAACATTAATAAAAAAATATTCATCTTAAAAATGAAAAAATATATATCCTTGTTAGAAAATAGAAGTGAATGAATAATGAATGAAATATGAGGTATTTAAAGAATGTTGGGAACCCATATGACCATTACAAATATGAATGTTGGAATAGTAATATGACCATTGGAAAATTAATTAGACCATTGAAATAGTGATAAGGCCATTCGTAATAGTAACATGACCATTATAAAAGTAACATCACTTATTTAATTGTAAATAAATTAATGTAATCCTATAAAATGAATATATTTCATACTTATATCATTATAAAAGTAAATAAATATTTCCAAAGTGTTTGTATAATTTATAAATCATAAATGTTTCATTTTAATTTTCAAAACAAATATAAAGATTTAAAATAAAGTATATTATAACAAAATAGGTTTAAAAATTACTATTTTGTTTTATTATAATTATAAAATTACTTTTTGAGATCATATGTAATTTTTCATAGTGTCCAAATTGTTTTTCATAATATTTAAATTGGTATTTTACAAATAAATAATTAATTTAATTAAAAAGTAAATTTATCATATTTAGAAAATTGTTTTCATAAAATTTATTTCATTTTTAGAATCTATAAATTCAAAAAAGGGTGAATTTTTTGTATTTTTCAAAAATAGGAGAATGTTTTTGTGAATAACGAAATACATCAAAGTATGATATTTATCATAAAAAGAAAAATACATCAATTTCTAAGTCAGGGATGATGTAAGAAACCACTTGTTAAACCTCACATGTACATCCACTTTATATAATCACAAAAATCAATACTATTGGTAGTATTGATCGAAAAAAAGAAACTAATGAATACAATATTCAAAAACACCCATCTCCACCCCTTATAAATACCACCCCTCCCAATCCCTTCCAATAAAAAATTATAACAAATGAATATTTCAAAAGTTCTACCAAATTATATCCCCCACATACTAGTTCTTTTGGTCTCATCCAAAGACCATTATAAGGAGCCTTAAGGGGTAGCATAGGAGGAGATAGCCAAAGGAAGAGGTAAGATTCTCGACTAATCTACTTCTATTTTATTCTTCTTCTAACACCCCATATGTTCTTTATAAAGATGAAAATAGTATCATCAATATCCACAATATACTAATATGTGGTTATTATGGTGTAATATCCATCTTATACCCTCCCTTCTTTCATTTGTAAAATGAAAACGTTGTTCACAATATGATTGGTTCACAACCTCCATGAATAACGTACTTCATTTTTATGCACCACTTTAATGGATGGTTATACAAAAAATATTATGGTTAAATATTATTATAATAAGTATATAATAACTTATTTAAATTTATTTACCATTTTAATAATCATTTAATTTAATAAAATGAATCTAGTTTGTGATGATCACAAAAATGACATAAATGAAGTAACAACATAATGTTAACATTTTTACTAAGTGAATCATACTGACATCATACTATAAAATGATATTTGGGACCATTTAAATTTATTTAAGGACATCAATATCATTTAATTTCACTATTGGTGTTTTATTTCTATTTTATAAGAACATAAATAATTATCCACAAGTGATCCAACCTTGTAACCTTCAAACTAACTTTCTAGAAATTGTGTAATTAAACATTATATCTCATTAAAATGGTTATAAATGAACCTAATTAAATTATATTAAATATATATATAATTTAAATTTTATTAATTAATTTATTAATTAATATAATTTGATTATATAGGATATTTAGTGCAAGTGCAGAATGATTCTAGAACCAAAGGTAAGGAATCTCTCCCAACCACCCTTTTGCATTTGGTTCTGACCTTCGTCTCTCTAGATAATTTTATATCTTTCTTTGATGTAATAAAATTATTCTAATTTATGTATATATGTCTCTTACATATATAATAGCTTATTATCCCTTCCTTTGATGTGGTAATACATTCCTTAGGTTAATTTCTTAATTGACTTATTTAAATTAAAACCTGATTAAAGGGAACTTTTCTATCCCTTAATTCATTTATGTAATTACCATTTAAATTATTTATTCATATTCAAGAATTAATAATGTAAAGAAATATTTTAGGTATAAACATTATGTTTTACCTTTGGTTTGAAAATAAAATTAAATACTTAATATTTTGTAAATATTTTAACTAATTCTTTAAAACACCCTTTTGAAAGGTCATTTTTATACCCAATTCAATACCCACTATCATAATGGTTTTTCTAAATGAGAACCATATTATGGGACCTAATGTTATTTAATCAGAAATTAATTTATAAAATATTTAATTCCTTCATGTCTTTTGAATATTTTGGAAATTTCATTCGATTGTGATATGAGGGAAGATTATGCATCCCATTTCATTACATGGATGATCATTATGTTTATGTATTATGTTTTCCCCATTTTTTGAACACATAAGCATGTACATGTTATTTTAAGTTTTCTTAGAAATTTCTCTAATGAAATGGGTAATTTTTTTACCTCGTAATATTTTACCTATGGGTTTAGGGAGTAAACTAAATCCATTATGGGACTTTATCCACTGTGTGATATTGTCTTGGATGTTAGCCTTGGATTATGATTTTGTAATGATTTATTTTATTGAAAAATTAATATGTTTACATGATCTAATGATTCCATGTTCTCGATGTTATGCCTATTTATGATTATTCAGGATCCTTGTCTTTTATGATATCGTCTTATGCCTTCTGACTCATATGACTTGCCTCATTACCATGTTTACTCACTTTCTGATATTTATAGTTGAAACATTTCTTTTCTGGAATCACTAAGTTTTCCTATAAGGTTTTATAATCTCAAATTGATTAAGGATCTCATTATGGAAAATAAAATAAATATTTTTTATTTTAGTTTATTTTGAGGTATTATGATCCTAGTCTTCCACATACATTATACCTCATGATATTTAGGTTATGTTAATTGGATATTTATGTTAAAAATAATTTAACAATATGTGTAGGATTGGGTTATTATATTTATTATCAAATAAATTTATAGTTTTTTTGTATTAGTATAAGAATAATTTATTAAGAACACTAGGGATACATCTATTTATAGGAAAATATCCTAAACTTTTGGTGAAGTATAGATTGAGTGGTTTCCCAAAAATAAACCTATGTTTGGATGATACAAATGGATGTGGATCTAAAATAGTAATACCAAGAGGTAATAACCCTAAAATGGGTGAATTGATTATTAACTTGATCATATCTTAGTGAATAAAAAATAGACATTGCTACATAATCAATTTGACATTCCTGGGGGATATTCTTTGGAAAATTAAAAAACACTTTATAAACCATTATGAAGGACTTGAATAGATTATTATGTCAGAAAAAATAATGGGAAACATTATCATGGATAAAATATATTTAAATATAGAGTGTTATAATTTAGGATTTATGTGTCATTAATAAGTTTTCCCTTCCATGTTAAAAGTTTCAATTAAAAAAAATAGTTTGATTATTCTTATCCCTATTTTCCTTTATTTTAGTTAATGGAAGGATATAAGAGGAGTCATGACAACAGACAATGTGATATGAAATGTAATTATTTCCCAAATGAGATGTCTAACCTTATAGGGTAGTGATATGATAACTTTATGGTAGTAATGGATCATTTGAATCATATTTTGAATTATGACATGAATCGTGTCGAACTCCTTAATTATCCTAAGAAAGAAAATATTGTGGTCGAATCATTTATGAGATAAAGTTCTCCTATGTTTAGTGGATAATTTTCTCCCCTAATCAATGAAAATGGATTAAATCCATTGAAAATATATTATCTATCCTCTAATTATTATAACAAGTAATATTCGTACTTTTCATATATCGCATGGAGGGGGATGATTATCAATGATGGGAATTGATCAAGAACATGAATTAAAAATATAATATTGATTCCATGGAATATGAAGGATTCAGAAAATATTATCCAATAGATATTTTCCCCAAAATCTCCATCTTAAAATAGAGAGGGAGTTATTCAAACTGAAGCAAAAGAACTATGATTCTATTGGTATGTATAAGGTAAACATCACAAGGATTTCATAGTACTCCTCTATATTAATCATCAACACTAAAATTAAGGTGTAAAACTTATTTAGGGGATTAAAGATGAGTTTATGAAATTCTTTTGAGATTAAATACATTGAAAACTATGAAAAGATCATCCTTTATTCCCTCAAAGTCAATATTGATATTAGCGTCTTCTAATGGTATTGTGGGGAAAGAGATAAAATGTGTAAAATATATTTTTATATGGGAGGTTCAATAGAGAAATCCCATGGAGGAATTAAAACTCAACTTTCCACATGTCAAATGTATTAGAAGAAGAATCCTAGAAACTATCTCAAGGGAATCGAGAGATATTTCAAAATTGGAAAAGAGGGGAATTGGTCTAATCAATGCCGAAGAGATGGAGAAACCCACTAATATAATAGAATAAAATAAGATTCATATCAGCACTCAACTTATGGTAGATTTTTTACAATATAATGAATATTGGAATTATATAAGGAAATTTTATAAGATAATGTTTTTCAGTGACAATCAATGACAACATCCAAAAAGTCCTAGAGAGTAAGGAAGGGATTATGTAATCACTGCAACTAGGGTGGATCTTGATAATTATGTGGTGATAAGTATCCTAGTTATTAATTAAAGAACTTTTAATGTATGTTTTGATTATGGTTTTACACATTCTTTCACTCTGGTAAGGTTAGTCGAACTATTCCAACACCACCACAAAATATGGGGGTTGAGATATCTATGATAATTTAAAATGGATAAATTTTTTCACCCCAAGTATATAACTCCTCCCTAATAAATGTTTCTAGATCAAAACACCTAGTAAATCATGTAATACTTAACTCTAGTGGAATTTTATGCAGTAATTGGACTGCATTGGATGTACTTATAAAAAGCCAACATCAACTATTGTGAGAGGGAGGTCACTCTTCAAATCTTAATACATCCTCTGATTTTATATAAGTGTATGGAAGAGGATGAATATCCTTTTGAATATTCTTCTCAAGAATGGATATTATTTCATTATGACAAATCATATCTAGTTCAAATGATTGAGACTAAGAGGATAATCATGATTGATGTAATGTCAATTGTGAGGGATTATACTAATGTATTCCTTGAAGAGTTGTTTGGTATTCCACTTGACTGATTTGTTGAGTTATCAATTTAAATTATACATGGATAACTTCCCATATTTGATACTCCTTAAATAATGGCCACCATTGAGTTAAAATATCTAATGAAGTAGTTATAAGAAAATCTGGAAAAGGGTTTCATACACTATAATGCTTTATTATGGGTTGTGTCGGCCCTCTTTGTCAAAAATAATGATTTGTTAATAAATAAATGAACTGATGATCATGAACTAAATGAAATCATTATAAAGAATAGGTATCCCATAAAAAATAGATAATTATTTTAATCAACTATATGGGTCCCAATATTTCTCTAAGGTTAACCTTTAGTCGGGATATCACTAATTAAATGTGATAAAAGATGATATTCTCAGGAATAAATTCGGAACAATATATGAACACTAAGAGTCCATAGTGCTACCTTTTAGACTCCCAAATTCTCCAATAATCATCATGGAATTAATGTATAGAGTCTTTAGAGGTTACCTTTAAAATGATGGGGTAGTCTTAATAGATGATATTTGATATTCTCAAAAAACATGGAGAGCAATGGGGATCATTTGAATACTATGTTAAAGATGTTGAAATATGTGAATGTATATAAACATTACAATAAATATGAGTTTTAGATGGAGGAAGTATCATTCTTGGGGCATGTAATCACCAGAAAAGTGATATCTATGGACCCTTATAAGAAAAATGTTTTTGAGGAGTGTCCAAAACCAATATCTGTAATATAGATCCATAATTTCCATGAACTAGATGTGGATTGAAAATGATTTGTGAGAAAATTATCATGATTATCACTCCCAGTAACCAATATAATTTTGAAAGGAGTAGGTTTTTTCAGATTGGTAAATATTAAGATAACTGTAAGGAATTGAAAAAGAGGCATATAACAATACTAGTCCTCAAACTTCCCACAAGTTGGGACCTTTTCAAGGTATATGATGAATTTTTAAATAAGTGATTATGTTGTGTGTTGACGAAAAATGATAAAGTGATAGCCTATGTCTCATGGTAGTTTAATGGTCATAAGTATAACTACCCAAAACCTGATTTGAAGTTTTATATAGTGATATTCACATTTGAGACTCAACGACATTATCTTTATGGGTAGAAGTGTGAAAAACATATAGATCATAAGATCATCAAATATATATTCACATAGAATGAGCTAAATGTGAAATAGTTCATAATGTTGAAGATGATCAAGTACTATGACTTCTCAATCCACTAACATATTGGTAATGGAAATAAAGTATCATATGTTCTAAGTATAAAGGATCTGAAAACCTTATTAGTTATGATAATTAAGAAGGATCCAATATTCTAAAAACTGTAGTGTATGTATATTGGGATAATAAAGGAACATCGTCATTCTTTTATCAAATTATTTCTCAACCATCCATTCTAGAGAAGATAAAGGATGGTTAAAAAGATGATTTAAAAATATTAAATAATATTGAAGTAATAATAAAATGGAATTCCTTAGAGTTCAAATTTTATGAAGAAGTGGTTATAAAATTTGGATCATGACTATGTGTACCATAAAATCTTGAGATAAAAAAGGATATATAGAATGATACAAATATCTTGACCTTATCCATCCACCAAGGGATCATAAATATTTATCATGATATATAAGAGAAATACACGAGGGACATTGTAAAGAAAGATATCACAAAATATACATAAAAGTTTTCATACATCCGTAGGTGATTGATGGAAGTAAAAAGTACAAGGGGATGATACAACAATTACCTATACTAAAATGGAAATAGTAAAACATAACCATGGACATTTTCATTGGTCATCAAGTTTTGGAATAGTATTTTACATGATCTAAAATCAAAATTGAACTTTCATAAGACTTATCATACGAAAACCCTTCTCCTTGTTACACAATAATTCATGATTTAACACATAAAAGTACACATAATACAAACCAAAAGATACATATATGTAGTGTCTTTGAGAATTAGGTACATATCATAACATCATGAAAATGGGATAATACATCATTATTGAAAACTTCTTTAACATGGTTCTAATATTTCCATAACTTTTAAAACAGCATGGGATAACCTGGAAAAAACATAAGAAAATGGTGAGATAAAAAGCCCAGTATGGGAATAAATAGGGAATTATGTGATACATGTTAGAAAATAGGTATTTCAATGAGTAATAAAAAGAGTATAATTCATAAACCTGAACAATGAGATATGTTATATCATGCTAATAATAACATGGAAAATGTTGAAACAACATAAAATACTACATCATAAACATAGGTCAAGGATAAAATTCCCATAAATAATGGTGGAAAAAGTTCCATAAAGGAATCTAGTTCACTCTCTATACCAACTTGACTTATCATGATACTAAACATTACCCAATGCATTGTAGTGCTATATAATTGTGGGTGCAACCATCACATTTGATTAATTTTCATGCTTAAGTGAGCCACATATATAATACAACATGGATTATTTCATCATCATAATTTATTCCATGATCATGTAATGTTTAATACATACATGTTAGTCCCAAATAAATAATAATATGTTCATAAATGTGAAATCCCTTGATTGAAAATGGGTATGGTATTCACCACACAATAGGTATGGCACGGAAAATCAAAGTGAAATTTCGGCAACATTACAATGTCACCTAAGGGTTCATAAAAATGAGATTATGAGAGATAATGGGGTCTATCATATCATAGAAATAAGATGGACCATAATAGTAACATGGGAAAACATATCCCAACATTATAAATTTGACATTTAATGCATAAGTTAATTAAGAAACTTTAATAAAAAAAGGAACAAAACTATATTTCGGCAAGGTAATAGGTGTACATAATGGATAATGGGAGGATTAATGAGATATAAATGGAGATAAAATTATTTATAATTTAAATGGAATATAAGGGAATATTTAATAACATATCCCAACATAATAAAATGGAAGTTAAGAGACCTAACATAAAAGAAGTGCTTCATACAAAAAAGAGAGTGGAAGATCCTTTATTTGAGTGTCTGACACCAAATTCTTGGGATGGGATTCTTGAGAGCTAGGGATCACCTTGGGAGGACTCTAGATAAGTTAGGGAAGAGTATGTATGTTCAATAAGGAGTTTTAGGGAAGATAAATGGGAGATTTGGTGGGATAATATAGGAAAAGAGTGGGATTTATTTATTATTTAGGTTTTGGACTCTATATAATAAAATGAACAAAACCACAAACCATAACATGGTTTTTCCCATAGTTAATGCCAAATGGGAGTGATTTTTTATTATTTTATAATTACATGGTCTTAACATATGAATATAATTCCCTTACTTATATGGAGGTGATTCATACTCTTAAATAAATGGTTTTAAAACATTAAAATATATTAAATGTTTTGGGGGATTCATAATCACTTTTAAAAATATAAAATAATTTTAAAATAATATTATTTTGAATATAAACCATATATTTTTTCTTGTATACCATTTATTGTAACACCCCAGGTAAATAAATAATATTACATTTTCATATTTATCCATATTTGTGAATAAAATATTGATATGACTTTAAAGGGGACGCTATGCTCGATGGCGTACCCAACACGCAACAATGAGTTTCTTGGGAATCTTACGTTGCACTCTAATAATAAAATAATATTATTTTAAATTATAGTTAACATGTAGCTTTTGTAATGGAGGGAATGGATAGGAATACCTAAGATATGATTATATATGTTTTTAAATGTTTTTACATCCATCCAATAAAGGATAGAGGCTTAAAATACGGAAAGAATTCAATTTTAGGCGTATATGCCCTAGTTTTCACTAAAGGTTCACTTATCACCTTTTGATGTTGAACCATCATTAAATATAGTTTTGTTCACTCTTAAACATTCTTTTAGACCAAATAAAACCCTTATTAAGAATCGGGACATCAAAATTTACTTTGTGTAAATTTTTGGTATCTTTCCGATAAAGTTCATTTTTTTTAATGAATAGTGTAAAATGTTGTATTTTAATTCAAAACCTCTTTTTAATCTAATTTATTCATATGATTATATTATCTTTTGAATTGGTTTTAAAGTGAAATTAGAATATATTTTTACCATTAAATCCAATATTGGTCGTTGGAATTAATTTCACTTTGAAATCAAACTTAAACCAGTGTCAATCTTTTGATACTTATTGTTTCATAAAAACACGCTATTTGCTCTGACAGCGGGAATTAATTATTAAATTAATTAATGTGACTTATAAGTTTTGAATTTTTTAAAATAGACTTCATTTTTGAATTCGGAATATCAAATATAGCTTTGGGTGAATTTTTGGGATTTTTCTGAAAAACATCAATTTTTGATGAATAGTGACACCACTAAGTGGTACTTATAAAAACAGATTTTTCCATTTAAATGAAATTTTTCCATCTTTGTGATTTGAATTTCAAAAATCCGACATACATGGTTTTCATTAAGAAGTAAAATGTGGTTCAATGGGATAAAAATAATTTTTTGGTGAATAGTAACTTATTAAGTTTTTAATCGCGATTAGAGGTAATTAGTGTAGTTTAAGGTAAAAATAATGTTTTAATAATAAGAAATGAACGTGACACATGTCCTAACCTCATTGGATGTGTAATGGACGACCAAGAAAAGCCATGTGTCAACTTGGGGACCCCATGGAGCCACTTTGGTTGGGAAATGACATAAATAACTTTTTATTTAATGTAAAAGTAAAAATGACACAAACATGATATGTTTTACTAAAACAATTTTTAAGTGGGGTTATACAAGTCATATTTTTTATTATAAATTATAATTGGAAAGATAAGAAGATTTTCTACATAATAGTAATTTTTTTATAATTTTTATACATTAAATAAATTAAATTATTTATGACATCATAATGATGCAGCGATGACATCATTATCTGACGATTTAAATAAAATGAGAAGATAATGTAAACTCTATGACCTACACATGTCCAAAACTTATTGGATGGGTGTATTTAGAACCCTTATCACCTTATACATGAATTATATCAATTTGGGACCTTTTAAAACCGAAACACATTTTCAAATAAAGTTATATTTCTTACTTTCCAAAAGTGCCCCTCCTCTCCTCTTATAAAAGGCCCCCACCTCTACCTCATTTCACACACTCCTCAAGCCTTTGGCTCAGCCAGCCCCTGCCCATTTACTCTCTCCATATCCCTCTCCTCATCCTAGGGGATTCCCTTTGGGAATAATCCTTTCAAAGGAAGCCTTTAGGCTCAAATCAAAAGTAGTTACACTTTTAAAGGTAATTCATTCTCTCATGTTCATTTGTTTTATTTTGATTCTCCAACCCCCTAAACTCTTTTTATTTACTTATTTTGTAACAAAAACAGTATATTCAATATACTAGGATTTTGTTATAAGATTTATTCGAGCTACACTTTCACACAACTACATCAAATGGTTAAAGAACATACGGTTTCTGTGGATGGCGAAATTCTGCCTCCCGAAACGATGATTGTTCAATACTCATTTAACACCTTAAAATGTGGCCATTATGATGTCACTATTTTTATATATGATATATAATATGTTTATGTTTTACTTAATCTTATGTATTTTTTCATTTGTGGCTTACTTTTATGGCTTCCATTATGGGTATAAGCGGTTTATTCATTTTAGGAAGTGTGGACTACCGCCCCCTAAAAGTGATGTGATTCATTAATGCCATACGTGGGACGTATAAAGGATGGATTTAATGTTATTATATATGATGTTATACTGGAATTATTATATACCTCTATATTGTTATTATTTATTTCCATTAAAGTATGATATAGAAATGAAAGTAGCGTTCATGCGTACGTACGGCCTACCGTCTCCATGAACGGTGCATTTCATTTATTATCCCCAAATGTAATGTACTATTATAAGTACATGTATATAATGGATATATGTGATGAATGATACATAAAAATGATGAATATAATTCTGGAATTAAAATATACATACCTCTCATTTAGTTTTAATTCCATTAATATGACAAAGAAATGAAAGTAGTGTTCATGCGTACGTACGGCTTACCGTCTCCATGAACGGTGCATTTCATTTATTACCTCTAAATGATTATGTGATATTATAAATACATGTATTTTATAGATATATATGATATATATGATATCCAAATCAGGAATGTCATTCTGGATATAAATAACCTTTGACCACATGAACAACATGTAATTGTAAGAAGTCCACTTTCGACTTAAGAACCAAATATCGACAAAATAAACATTATTAACTTAAATGATTACATAATGTTTATAACATGTCAATAATTGATATAAAAGGAATAATGAACTTGGAAAAGGTTTTTAATCAAGTAGAAATTAACTCAAGTTTATTATTCAGGACGTTAAAGAACGATCAAGTCAAGTCGGACCCGAGGTAAGGGATCCTACTCCTCTCTTTCTTTTTAAGTACACACTTTTATGTCATTCCTTTTAAAGCTCATATTTCTTTTTATTGGTATGATATTTTATATTACAATTAATGTAAATTTTATGTTCATGTGATGAGAGACCCTATTCTCTCTCATCAATCCATTTTGGAAGTTTTGAGTGGCGCCGTTAGGCTGCCGAACTTTCGTAAGAGATCTAACCTCTCTCTTTCTTTTTAAGTACTCTCCTTTATGTCACTTCTTTTAAGATCCTCTTTGTAATGTTGGGGGATGTTATTTTATATACCTCTTGCTGTACATTTTATTGTAATGTGATGAGATACCCTATTTGATCTCATCATTCCATATTCGTAAGTTTTATGTGGCGCTGTTAGGCTGCCGAGTTTTCGTAAGGGATTTTTCATCTCACTTTTATTCCCGTGAGATTTATGCTACATTTGCCACAAATTTCATTGAGTGGTGTATGTACTGCCCATTGTTCTACTCTTTGTGTAATATACTTTCGTTTATGAGTATTTACATCAATGATCTATTGTCCTTCTTTCATGGGGTGTATGTTTTGAAAGATACCCAAGTCAGTAAGGGAACCTTTCACCCTCCTCTTTTTTTAAAAGACTTATTTTGTTGGGTCTTTTAATTTACATATTGTTATGTTGGGATATGTTCTCATATATCCTTATTGATGTAAATTTTATGTCCAAGTGATGAGATACACTTTTTATCTCTCATCAACTCATTTTGATGTGATGCCATTAGGCTGTCAAGGGAACTTTTTAACCCAATTTCGCTTTCTTTGGGTTCAACATGTATTCATTGAATATGTCATCCATTGAATATGTGTGAATGACCTTTTATTGTTTTACACTTAATATCCACTTATATTGGGTGTATTTATATTTGTCACACCTATTTTTGAGATTGATTTGTCCTTAATTTTAAGGATACCTTCTTTATAAGGGATTTCATCACATTTGACATTTCTATTGAGGGTTCATTATTGTTATGCACAAATTCACTCTTATATGGTGTATACACTGTCCTTTGGAGTATTATATCATGAATCCATTTATTCTCATGATATTATAATGTTCTGACTAAATGTTATTCCTCAGTTATTGTATTCAAGTGTCTCTAATTTTGGTAAAACCCCTTTAACCAAAATATCGTTTTAAATGTTTTAATTATTTGTTCTTATTAATATCCATGTTTTCAAAATGGTTTTAAGGATTTATTTATATGGATATTAATGGTTTAAAATTTTAAGCTTCAAGGTGGTATGGGACACTTTGATTCAAAAATCTCTTTATTAAATGTTTTAAATGGTTTTGGAAATGGTTTCTTTTTGAATGGATTCATTATTTCAATATACTAAAATGTTATATTGTGATTGAAATATGGAAATGTTATGTTTCCTTTATGCATGTTTTATGTGACACATTTATGTTATTGTTCTTGGGCATTGTTATGAAAACGGGTGGTTCTGTGATAAACTAAGGGCGGGTGAGCCCGATATAGCTCTCCAATGCATTGGGTAACGCGAAGGAGTGAAACGTTAAGGTTTCTCCGAAGAGATTTAGGGAATATACTGTGATGGGTATTCCAAACGTAACCAATAGGGTTACTCCCTATGTAAGAATGTTATGAATGCCTCAAGTTACCTTTATGTCTTATGTTTTCCATGATTTATTCATGATTTGATATGCCTATGTTTTATGGGTAAAGTGTGATTTCATTATAATGTATATATGAACTCATGTTTCTTTTCCATATTTTTATAACTCTTACTGAGCTTTTTATGCTCATCCCAAGTTTTTGAAATGTTTTTCATAGGTCAAGGGAAAGGTACATGATGTGATGATAGTGTCAAGGATGTGTCAAGAAATAATCCATGTTATATTTTAAATATGTTTCCGTTGATGGGAAGAATGAATACTGTCTTTTATGTAACCACTTTGTTTAAATGTGGAATGTAATGCAAGTTTCATGATCTAATTCTCTAAAACTCTAAACCTGAAAAGATCCTCAATGTGTAATCTTGTAATAACTCAAGATTAAGTAAGGTTTAAGGCTGGGGCCTTATATTTATATTATTTATTACACCACTTTTGGTTCATTATGATTTCATAATTACAAAGTATATTTATATGGTATTTAATTTTTACCAGGAAATTCGGTTATCTCACCAAATTATGTAAAATTAACTATTGGATAATTTTGACATTTAGATTCCAAAAATAATATGAATTTTTTATAAATAAATTTCTAAATATGTGAATGATCACTTTTTAAAATAATAACTGACATTTATTGAAATTTTTGTTTTTTTTATAATAAGAGTTTTTGAACACTTATAAAAATTACATTTGACATCATAAAAATTATATGATAATTTATATTTAACAAAAAAATAGTAATAATATTTTATTAAAATTTTATTTATTTCAAAAATCCATTTACTTATCAAAATAAATCCATTAATTGAATTTGTATGTTACCCAAAAATTCTATTTTTATATTATTGAATAGAAATAAAAATAACTTATAATGTTACAATAATGGATGAATATATATCTATTATTCTATAAAAAAATAATGTACATACTCATATTTCTAGGGTTTGGATACATATCTCTTTAATACACTAGAAAAATACCTATGGGTAATGAGCATGATAGTGGGACTTTAATGGGGTGGTTCAATAAACATGGTTTGGGTTGTGATCTTGATAATATTTAACTACTCCAATAAATGATTTCTCTCATGCTTAAGTTGTTGGATCTCTACAAGGTCTTGGTCAAGGGAAAACACCAATGATTCTACCTCACTTGGAAGCTCTGATAAATGGGCTTCATATGGTATAATGTTATTGTTTGAGGCCATCACTTCCTTTTCATGTGTCAATTGCATTTGTTACAAGTCTATATTCATATTAATCGTGTTATCATTGTTAAATGGATATATTATTAATAATAATGAATCTTAATGGTCAATTGAATATGATAAGAAATAATAAAACCAAATAAGTTCATGTGTTTTCTATAACCATATTTCATAATAAGACATTTAAATAAATTACATGGTGAATTTTATTTATAATAGTTCATGTTGTTACAATCTCCCCCATTAAGAAATTTCACCCTCAAAATTTTTGTTTAGCACACTAAAACAGATGATGGTAAATCTATTTCATAATTTCCTCTAGATCCCGTGTTTATTCTTCGAACATGTAGCTTCTCCATAACACTTTTACAAGGAAGATTTTCATATTTGGTATAACTTTTTTCTTTGATCTAGGATCTTCACCGGTTAATCCTCATAGAAAAGGTCATTCTACATAAGTAACATCTCTGGATTGAGTACATGTGATGGGTCTGGTGTATATGTCCTCAATTTGGATACATAGAATATGTCGTGTACATATGATAGGTTTGGTGGGAGTGCTCGTCGATAGGCCATATCTCAAATGTGATCAAGGATCTCAAAGGGGTTGTTGTATCTTGGACAATGTTTTCCCTTCTTCCCAAATATCATCACTTTATTCCATGGAGATATGTAGAATAATACCATGTTTCCAATATAAAACTATAGGTCTCATTGATGATTTTCATCATAGATATTTTGACAACTATGATCATCCTTGATGTGCTTCCAAATGGTCGTGATCCTTTCCACCATTTACATGATTATTTTAGGACCTAGTAATTTAAATTTCGCATCTTCATCCAAAAATGCATTTGTTCCATACCTCTTCCAATAAAGGTCTTCATAATGATCCATTTACATGCTCAAGTGGAAACTGTCGTTGTAAAAGAACATGACCAGAGGAATATATTTGTACCATCCTCCTTTAAATTCAATTGACCATGCACTAAAAATTTCCTCCAGTGTCTGGATAGTCCATGCAGATTGGAAATTAGTCTGTGCTTGATAAACTGTGCTGAAGTTAAACTCTCTATTCTGATCGTGTTTGACACTCTTCCAGAACAAAGAAGTGAATCTTCGATATCGATCAGAAACAATCGACTCTGGTACTCTATATGGACTTACCACTTCTACAATGTATATCCATGCAAAATGATATAGTGATAAATCCTCTTGAATCACAATAATGTGAGCTATTTTTGTAAGTTGATCTACCACAAACCATATAGAATTATTCCCTCTTTATTTCTTCAAAGGACTAGTGAAAAAGTCCTTAGTGATATTTTCAAATTTCCATGAAGGAATGAGTAACGATTTCATAATCCCCTTGGATATTTTCGTTTCTATTTCCACTTGCTGGTATATAGGGAATCTTGATGTATAATCCATGATAAACTTCTTCATATTCTCCCACCAAGAGTTATCTCTGAGATCATGATACATCTTTGTGCTTCCTAGGTTAATGGAGAAAGTTGAACTATGTACATCATCAAATAGTTCCTTCTTCAACTTAGGATTTGATAGTACACATAATCATGACCCAAATCTCAAAACTCCTTCTTCAGTTACATTAAACACTAGGTATATCCCTTTTCTCATAGTTTCAACTGTCTTTTGAATTCACACATCGTCCCTTTCAGCATCCTTTATCCTTTCTAGAAGGGATGGTTGAGAAATAATTTATGAAAGGATTGATGCTTTTCCTTACTTTATGATTCCCATGTCTATCCTTTCCAAACCTAATAATATTATATCCCTCTCAATTCACACCAATGATAGAATTTTTGGATAATTATTACTTATAGAATCTTCCAATTTATTTGATTTACTAGGATGTTATTGGATTGAGTAGTAATATTCCTTGATCAGCTCTAACCAGCTTCATTGGTTCATATTGAACTCATTGTCTGTGAATAAATATTTGAGAACATTTTGATCAATATATCATTAACACTTCTACCCAAAGAGATATTTCCACCAATTTATCAAAGTAAATATCACTACTTCCAACTATAGATCATGCATTGGTTAGTTATGTATATGAAATTTCAACGTCCTTGAAGCAAAGGCTATGACTTTTTCATTCTGCATGAACACACAACCCAAGACCTTCTTTTAAGAATCACCAAAGACCAAAAAAGGCTCTCCACTTGTGGTTAGTATGATTATAGGTGCAATGATAAGCCTCTTTTTCATCTCCTTGAATCTATCATTACATTTATCATTCCATGTAAACTTGACTCCCTTCCAAGTTATATTGGTTAGAGGGTTAGATAATCATGAGAAATTTATCATTAATCGATGATAACACCCAACTAATCTAAAGAATCTATATATATCTATCAAAGATGACAGCCTCAACCATCATTCAATTTCTTCTATATTTGAAGGATCCACATATATCTCATTGATTGTGATGATATTCCCATTGTATGTTACTTCCTTTAACCAGAACTCACATTTTTTTTACTTTCATAAAGATTATCCTTTCGCATGGTCTTTAGAATAGGTCTGATATTCTCCTCATGCTCTTCATTTGTTTTGGGGTATATTAGAATATCATCTATAAATACTACCGAAAATTTATCAAGGTAATCTTTAAGACTATATTCATCAAGTCCACTAATATTTGTCAAGTATTAGTGAGTGAAAAAGGAATAACTATGAACTCATAATGCATGTACCTTATATGAAAAAAGTTATGTGCATATCCTCATTCTTCACTTGAACTTGGTAAAACCCTAACTGCAAATCCACCTTAGAGAAATATTGTCTCAATTTAGTTGATTGAACAAGTCATCAATCTGTGGAAAAGGACACTTATTCTTTATCATGATCTTGTTGAGCTCACGATAATCAATGGGGAGGTGCATTGACCCATACTTCTTCTTGACAAAGAGTACTAGTGAACCCCATGGTGATGCACTTGGTAAAATGAACCCTTTATCCATATTATCTTATAGTTGTTTCTTCATCTCCTCAAGTTCCACAACATACATTTTATATGTATTCTTGGATATTTTCAATGCCCTGGGTATAATTTTGATTAAAAATTCCACCTCTATACTAGGAGGAAGACCAATAAATTAATGGGAGACTCATCAATGTATTCCCTCATAATAGGAATTTATTTGAGGAAGGTTCTTATCTTGGAATCAAACATTTGATCTATATATTTTTTTCTCATAGGGAAATAATATCCATACTTGAGTTGTTTGAGATAAATAAGATTCATAATCCTACTTTTACATTTATATAAATGAAGGGTGATTCACAATACGAAGAGTGACTTCCAACTTGAAGAAATTTATGTTGGCTTTATATAGGGAAACCCCATCCATGCCAAAAATTTCATCGGATTCCACCAAAGGGTGTATGAAAAGGTTCACTGGGAAGTTCATCCCAAAAATTTCTATAGGTGAGGCGTTACATACATGGGATAAAACAATGTCTCCAATTATCATTTTCACCATTAACTCCACTTACATTATTTTTTACGGTGTTTTAATAGTAATATTAAAACTTCGTGATGTGATGGAATGTGTAGAACTAGACTCAGAAATTACATTCACTGTTATTGAATGAATAACTAGCATAACTATCACCAATTCATTTTCAGGATCCATCTCAATAATTTTGATGGAAAAAATCTCTCCCTTACTGCCTTGGAGGTTTTTGGTTGTCTCTAAAAACCATTGGATTTGTGCATTGGTTTTCAAGGTTCCCTAGTTCCTTACATTTGAAACAATGAATAATGATTTGAGGGTTTACTATAGAATTATTTTCCTCTATCTCATTAGTGGGTTTCTACTTTCGGTAGTTATTATCTAAGTTCCCTTTCCTCATTCACCTAAATCATTTCTTTATCCCCCTTATGAAATTTCTAGGGTGCTTTTTTCCACACCATTCAAAAGTGGGATGCTGGAATTTCTTATCACCATTAGATTTCTCTATCGGACAACCAGAATTAAACTCCATTTCTTGACTCTTCTCCCCATGATATCCTTGATATTCACAGACCTCAATTTCAACTCCGAGGTCACATCAGACAACTTCTTCATCACTATCAGTGACACAGATCAATGGATATTTTCTTAGACTAGTTTCTAACCCACCAAAGAAGTGGTCAACCTTACATATAGGGGTAATAAAAAATCAATAGGTGTATCATTATGGTTTTGTGATGTTTTCCTCATACAACCTGATAGATTCTTTATCTTTTTATCATGGCAAGGAAATATCTTTCCACTTTAATACAATTACTATTAGGAAAATATTTATCAAAATACATTTTTTAGAATTCCTTCTACTCAATCATTTTCATATTTTCCTCATGCTCCATATTCTGGATCAATTTCCAACACTAATTAACTTCTCCCTTCAAATGATAAACATCTAGTAAAATGTTCTCTTAATTAGAACATAGAAGGATGAAGATGATATTCCCAATGGAGTTGATACATTTTTCCATGAATAAGGGATCAGATGATCCATTGAAATATGGAGGCCTTTATTGCAAAAAGGTCTCAATCACAGTTTGTTATCTTGGAGGGAGGATTTGGGCCTTCCTCCTGGTCTAGGTTTTTTTCAGAACCTCATTTAGCTAAGAAAATATCATCATAAATTTCATGATTCCCGGTCTCATTGGGTTGGGAATCTCATTGGGGTAGTCGTCACATTTCCAACCACATTGGTTTCTAACCTGATTCCTCCTATTTCTGGCCATTAGTTAGAATAAAAGGAAAATTATGCATGAGTATTTTTAAACTATTAAATACATAAAGGGGGACGTCAATAGAATTAAGGGGATAAATTATAAATTATATTTATTTATTTAACTTATTAATTTATAGGATTCAATCTGTGTAATCCATGATCTATTTCTTAAGATATAATCTTATAAGAATTTTTTGTTCCCTTAAAAATAATCTGCAATGAGCATGTCATTTTACCAATGAATTTCCCCTAGGAGAGTAAATAGAAGTGAATAGTAAGACCCATTTTTGTGTACTAGGTTACACAGAGTCAAGCCTATCACACCTTGTTGGGTTTTTTACCCCTAGGTACATTTTTTCCATAACAACTTCCACTTGAAGTATCCAAACTGGAATTTATTTTTTTGAAAACCCACATACTCTATAGTTACCAGAATTTAGGGATGTTTTTAATACTTAGTATTATCCCCAAGTATTTTCTAAATAGTTTTCTAATATAAATCCAAAAAATAACTAAACATCTTCTCTGATACCAACTATGAAAAACCTTCTCTTTGTTACACATTAATTCTTGATTTATTACATAAATGTACACATAATAAAATCAAAAAGATCAAAAAGTTTGGTGTCTTTGGGAATTTGTTATATTGAATAAAATATTGAACATGGGATACACAACCATTATGGAAAACATATTTAACATGCTTCTAAAATTTCCATGGATTTTGAAACAGCATGGGATAACCTAGGGACAAACATAAGAAAGGGATGAGCTAAAAAGCCCAGTAAGGGAACACACAAGGAATAAGGTGATATATGTGATACAATAAGAATTTAAATGGGGAATAAAAATATTATTAATCATGAACATGAACAATGATTCATGATATAGTATGATAATCATAACATGGGAAATGTGGAAACAACTTCAAACACTGCATCATAAACATAGGTCAAGGATAAAAATCCAACACATCGTGGTGTAAAATGTTTTATAAAAGAACCAAGTTCACTACCTATCTCAAAATTAGTAGTCATGATACTAAGAATTACCCATTACATTGGAGAAATATATAATTTCAGGCACACCTATCACATACATTTCATTCTCATGCTTAATTGTGCCCCATAGATTATACAACATGGATTATTTAATCATCATAATTTATTCAACGATTATAGAATGTGGAATAAATACATGAAATACCATAATAAGTTAGTATATGTTCATAAATGTGAACTCCCTTGATCAGAAATGGGTATGGTATTCACTACATTATTATTTTGGCATGGAAAAATTGCTGTTAAAATTCAAAAGCATAACGACATCACTTAAAGGTTCATAAAAATGTGTTTATGATAGAAAAAAGGGTCTCTAATCACATATAAATCAAATTGGTAGTAATAGGTACATGGAAAAATATATTTAAACATTAGAAATTGGATATTTAAGGCATAAGTGAATGAAGAAACTTGAATAAAGAAAAGAATCAAAACTATATTTCAGCATGATAACAGGTGTACATTAAGTATCATGGGAGGATTATGAGAGTTCAAGGGTGATATAATTATTTATATATTAAAAGGAAATTATGAGAATAAGGAAGAACATACCCCAAAATAATCAAAAGGAATTTATGAGACATAACATAAAATAAGTGGTTGATAAAATGGGGAGTGGAAGATCCTTTACTTGAGTGTGTGACTCCAAATGATTTGGAGTGGATTCTTAAGAGCTTGAGAGTGCCTTGGGAGGAATATAGAGAGGGGAGGTCAGTGTATGGGCGTGATCCATGTAGTTTGAGTAAAGAAAAACGGTATTCTGGTTGGGTTTATATAGAAAAAGAGGATGATTTATTTATTATTTAGGTTTGTGAATCTAAATAATAAAATAACCAAAACCAAAAACCATCCCATGGTTATTTCCCACCGTTTCCAAAAAATGGAAGTGGTTTTTTATTTTTTTATAAGTAAAATAGAAGAATTTAATAAAATAATTCCCTTCATTATGTGGAGGTGAGTCATACTCTTAAATAAATGATTTTAAAGCCTTAAAATATATTACATATTTTGGATGATTCATATTGGATTTATAAAACTATAAAAACATTAAATAACATTATTTTATAGATAAAACATATCTCTGCTAATGTATCCCATTTATAGTAATTATTAAATCACATTTGGGTCATTATGATGTCCTAATGCAAGAAGTTCATTTATAAAGTATTTAATTTTCACCTGGAAATTTGATTATCTCATAAAAGTATGAAATTTTAAAATTGGATAATTTTGATGTTCTAATTCAAAAAATAATATTTATTTTATATAAATAATTTTATAAATATTTTATTTCTCACTTTTTAAAATAATAAATGACATTTATTGAAAATGATGGGGTTTTGTGACAATATATTTTTTTGAAATCCATATAAAAATTAGATTTGACTTCATAAAATTATATTATAATTTATATTTATTAAAAATTGTTAATAATAATATTTTCCTAAAAATTGTTTATTTCAAAAATCTATTTATTCGACAAAATAAACTCGTCTATTTAATTTGTATAATACCCAAAAAAATACTATTTGGATTTTATTGAATAAAAAAATGACTTATAAAGTAAAAAATAACTGGATGAAAATATATCCATTATTATATAGAATATAATGTGAATAATCATATTTATAGGGTATTTATACATTTTCATTTAATAAACCAGCAAACTCTCTAAGGGTAAGGTGTGTGATGGTGGAACTTTTATGGGGATGTTCATGGAAAATTGTTTGGGGCACGATCTTGATGAGCTTGAACTTCAATCGTAAAAGCTCTTGATTAAGTTATTGGATCTCAACTTGGGTATTGTTAATGGAAAATAGAAGAGATTCTTTCTCCCTTGGGAGATCATATAAATGGTCTTCATAGGGTAAAATCCTACTAGTTGACGTTATCACTTCTTTTGTCTGTGTAAATTTGATTTTTTAAAACCCTATATTTAAACTAATCTTTTGATCACTATTTAATAGATATATTATTAATGGTAATAATTCATAATTTTCAATTAAATTTGATAAGATATAATAAAACCAAAGAAGTGTAATTTTTTTATAACAATATTACATTTTAAGGCATTTAAATAAATTTCCAATGGAATTTTATTTATAACAGTTTGATGTATTACATATCACCCCAAACTTATGTTAAATATAAGTAGGCAATCCAAAAACATAATACATGTTGAGACAATCCTCTATAAACTTCAAATAATTATTATATCAACATCTTCCTCTAGTCGAGTTCTCGTATAACAATAATTTCCACTCAGACGTATAAATGGATCAATATTAAGCCATTTATGGGAAGATATGTAAAACACCTACCTTTTAGGACAAAGTTGGTGGGGGAAATCTGCTGGGTCCAAAAATTATTTTCGAAAATATAGAAACATTGAAAGTCATTCTGCATCACATCAGGGATTCTCATCATCGATGGAAGAGCTATGTTGACAATCATCGATGAGACCTGGGGTTTGAGTTTAGAGATAGAGTGTTCCTCTTCATATATCCATGGAATAGATTCATGATATTTGGGAATAAGGATAAAATAATTCCTAAGTACATCGTCCCCTTTGAGATTATTTATCATATCAAAGCCATACCTTATTGGATGACACTCCCGCCAACCCTATCTCAAGAACATGAAATATTCTATGTTTCCCTCTTGACAAGGTATATACCAAATCTCTCATGTGTACTGAATTTAGAGGTGGTACAGATGGAGCATGATGTATCTTATTAGGATAAATGTAAAGACCCAGATCTTGACATACATAGACATTACATTACTTTGCAGAATACTTAATACACAACGAAAACAGAAACACAAGGATCGTAATAGTTTAGTGTCTTTGGAAACTCAGAAAAAATAATCTTCTAATCGTGGAGAAAGATCTTAAATATCTCCCATAAAGATCTTCCCCTTTTGTTTTATTACCTAAAACCTTTCTTTAAATCCTGGGTAAAAGAAAACATTTAAAGGGTGAGCTCAAATTCTCAGTAAGGGTAATCATAGAGAACATAAAACTATCCATAAACATTTGAATTCAAAATGCTTGAACATAAAATCTAAACATCAAAATCTTGAGCAAAGACATAAATCTAGGAAGTATGTAAGGAATATATCATAAAGAAACATCAATCATGATAAAATAGCATGAGAATGAAACATGTAATTGTGCAATCCATAAAGAACATGTTATGATTTCCATAATAGCCAAGGCATTGCTTCCAAGACCATCTTAGTGGACAATGTCCCTTTGTGAATCGAGTTCACTCCTCGTTCCAGTCCTGTAACACTGAACCAGATTAACTTACCATTCCATCCATGTCTATCTCATGAGATATAAATCGTTATCCAATGTATTGGAGAGAGATATAGGTCCCACCCATCTCATAATGAAATCATTCTTACTTGTGCCACAAAATAGACATACATCATTCATAATAACCCAACGAATAAAATGGGTTTCATAAACAAAATCTCATCATCAAATAATCCATATAAAATAAATGGATATCATTTCATATTAAGAAAAGTGAAACCATGTAAATCATAGAGACATTGTACTTGAAACATACACATATGAAATAATGTCATCTTAGATGGAAAATGGTTTTGATAAAACACTTGAAATAAATTCTTGAGGAAAATATCCTTTCTTATTCAAAATCATTTTCTTTTCCCAAAATTACATGAAATTTTAAAAGAAATGGATTTTTTTGATAATAATCATGAAATCGTGTATAGTAATCTTTTTGAAAATAAGGCGTTATGAAACCGTAAAAATCTGTTCATGCCGTATAAGATAAAAAAACATTCTTCTTGTACTTTTTCCAGAAATGTAAAAAGGTCATCATAATTGAAAGATTCCATAAATACCATGTATTAAAAGTTAAAAATGGATAAATAGGACATTAAACATAAATGAAACCATTTTTAGAAAACATGGACATGGATGATAAATATAACCCCAGTAAATACTTACGAATAAACAATCTTGGATAAAAATGAGATTGGAAAAGTTATCCCTTACCTTATGTCCAATTTCTTCTGTATGTGTCTAAGACTCCTGTATAGTGGGTTTAAATAAATTATTAACTTGTAACAGAACCATAATAATATTTATGATACCATATATGATTCACTTATGACTTTATATTACTCTTTCTTTTGTAAATTCTTTGTTAAAGCAGCGTTTTGGGTAAAATCATTTCATTTATCATCCGTGTTTTGTCTTGTAATTATTAATATGATTACTTAGATCATGATTACTTAATTCCAGAATATAAAACGTGATTTATATATAATATATATTCAGAATATACATATATATAACAGATCTAAAAATGGAAAGAAATACACCGTTCATGGAGACGGTAGGTCGTACGTACACATGAACACTGTTTTCGTTTCCTTATTGAATTGAATGGAATTAAGTAGATGATATACATATGTTTATAAATAAATCCAGTAGCTTTATTATGTCATATATTTCATGATTACTTATTATATATACTTTATAATCATTCTTTAATTATTAACATGGAAAATGAATCTCATCGCATCACGGAGACGGTAATCCGTACGTATGCATGAACGATGATATCGTTCCCATATTTATTGAATGGAATTGGAGTGGATGATATAATATCTTAGAATCAGTATGATGTTATAATAATCATATATAGTAATTCTATACACCATTATACCCATCCAAGTAAGGTGGTGGTGGAAAAACATATTACCCAACGGCGTTGAGACAGTATTCCGTACGTACGCACATGCGGTGATTTCATTTTCCGTAGGATGAATAGAAGGTGAAATAGAGTTGTTTCATATTTATAATGACATATCATTATATTAGTTATACTTATTTTATTACTTCATAATGAAACAACTAAATAATAGGAAGTAGAAGAAGAAATAAATTTGAAAGAATAGGTAACAGATATTACCTCTTCTTTGACACACCTCTTTGAAACCTCCTCTTAGGGCACTAAAATTGGTCATTGAAGAATACCGGGACCACTATAATATTTCTAGGGAAGTTGAGAAGTGAAATTTTCAGGGGTTGGAAGATATTGAATGATCAAAGTTGTGTAAAGTGGAGAGGGAGTAGGTGCCCTTTTATAAGGGATGAGAGGGGCACCTTTGGAATCCTCAAAAATATTAGTTTAATATATATTCAAACCCCACATAAAAACCTAAAAAATTACTCAATTTTAAGATTAGATAATATAGGGTTGTAATCTCATCAACCAATAAAATTTATACATTTTTTGACCTAATTTTAAACCTTATTATTAGGATTTATCCTTATTTAATCTATTAAATTATATTTGTGGTAATAAAATTCGAAATTTTAAATGGTTATAAATAATTACTTATGTGTTTTTAATTTTCCATAATTGGATACTTTATAATTTGTAAATATTTTTTTGATTTTTAAACAATTTAATAATATGTTATTTTTATAAAATAACAATAGTGTCAATTTTGGCACTATTCATTTATTTGATTTTAAATAAAATCCACACAGAGTATATATTTGAACTAAAATATTTAATAGGTTCCTAACATGTCATAGTAGTCTAGAAAATTAGTGGAGCACATTAAATAGTTCATATAATATTTATTTTAATATTTGTAAAACCATTTATTTGATATTTATCTTAATAAAATAATTACTACAACATTTTTGTATAATTATAAAATATATTTATTTCCAGCATAAAAATTAAAAATAAAATACTAAGATGAATATAAATCTTATAGCTTTCATAATAATACATTTAGTCAGATTTATCTTCTAAAACACCCAAATTTTAAAATTTTATATTTATTAAATTATGAATTTGACAACTTTGACATCATTTAAAATAAATTAATATAAGTGTCATAATCACTTTTATAAGACTTAAAATGGTCATATATTCGGTCATTGGATGTGTATGGTGTAGATATACATTACCAATATATTTTGATCAGGTTTTTGGGCCATTCAATATCTATTACTACATCAATAAAAAAAATATTATTGATTTTTTACTAAATAAATATTTTTGCATCATTAATGTACAAGCTAATGAGGTAATTAAATAACTCTTAAAAATTACAAATAAATTACCATGATAAAGAAAAACATTGTAGATTTAAAATGAGTATTTATAACCTAATTTATATTCTGTATATATTTATATTAAAAATACATTAATTATTAATTTTTGAGTGAGACGTATTTCACTTTCCTTTAAATAAAATAAACTAAACGTCTTAATCAAATACTAGTGGGTTACATTAGATTCAATTTCGACCCAAGTATGATTTAAGGCAAAATATAATCATCCAATTATATTAAGAAAAGTGTTAGGATAATTTATAATATTATACTTACCCTTAATTACCCGATTTACCTTTAACGATGGTAAATAAAATTTACCATAGTTACTATTCATAATGCCCAAAAAAACGTAGTCTATTAATATAACTTGGACCCACTGATTCCAAATATGGAATCCATTTTTCCAAATTCAATACACAGAAGTTGTATAAATTAAATTAAAATTAACCCCATTTTCGAAAGTAAACGAGTTTTTGTTTGAAACATTGCAAAATATGGAATTGATTTAACCTACAAATTCAATGTAAAATCAATGATAATGACATAAATTATATTAAATGGTAAAAATATATTCTATTTATACTTTAAAACCATTCAATATTACAATTTATCCATATAAATTATGATGATGAAAAAAGTTTTTTTTAATTAAAATATAGCGTGATTTTACTATTCATTATAATATGAAAGTAATCAGAAAAATATCAAAAATTTATCAAAAGTAAATTTTTTTATCCTAATTACAAATATGAATTTTATTTTGTCAACTTGAACTTATAAACATGTCAAAAACTAGATTTAAAGTTGGTGCGCCATCAAAAGGCGGCAAAACTGCATTTTTTTGAAAAATACTAATTTTACTCGAAAAAATTATTTTGTTCCCACATGATGTTCTAGAAAATGTGTAGCATGATTAATAATGTTATAAAATTCAAAATTTATTTAATACTATTCATAACTTCTAGTTCATATTATAACAATATATCGTCGTTTAGTGAAACATGGTATTGCGTACAACACACGCTATCGTGAAAGGTCGTGATTGCGTGTAATGCAAGCGAAGTCAGGGTTGCGGGTAGTGCAAGACTCATTTGTTGTAGCGTAAAATAGAATATATGAAATAAATTAAAAATAATATATCTCATAAAATATCAATTTATTACATTCTACCCCCTTTAAAATGAATTTCGCCCTCAAAATTCATCAGGGTTATTAATGGTTTTCTACCTGAAAGTTTCTTTCATAGAAACCCACATCATAAAAAGGAATACCAAAACTTATCTTTAAAAACTAAAATATAAAATCTAACGGTTACCCAAATTAACTAATAACTGGGTTTCCACATAAGAGAACATAGGTGAAAATATTGATATGAAAGAGAAATCTAACCATCAAGTTTTGATAGAGAGTGGTAGAGAACATGGATATGAAAAAGCCATCAATCACAAAGCCATAAATTTGTGATGATATAAGGTACCATCTGATTCATCAGATATAAGAGCACTAGGACAACATTTTTTTGGTTTTCAAGATCATTTCCCAAATGTTGAAGAATTTTTGAATTAAAATAAATTCTTACTTGATTTTGGTACAATCTCATTGTTGTTCATGTCTTGAACAATTTACACTTCATCTCTTAAATAAATGAAGTTGAATCCTTGAAGTGTTAGCGGATCATGCGATAGAATGACATGTCATTCCATCTGTCTCAAACAAAAGGTTATAAAAAGTTATCAAATATACATAATTCCATCTATGTTGAGATTAATTGTATATGGTTCTTAAAATGGACTAATACTTCATATATCATACCACTTAATATAATAAAACTAGTTTCTACTAACCAGAGACTTCCGGTAGGCCATCAGTAGGCGATAAAGGTCTGTCGCACTTCGTTTGTGGGTTTGATTCCCAAAGCCTTGTCTGACGAGATTGGTTGTCCCCATCCTTCAGGTTGTCCTTTTTCTAAAACTACATTATTATAACACTCCTCCAATAATCTCGAAAAAAAGTTCTAGCCTTAAACAATAATATATGATGTCTAACGTAATCCATTCCTATCTTTAGGCTTAACCAAAATACTTCTGTCCAATCTTATATTATAAAGAAGACGATCACTAGAAATTTCATCAACCAATCATGTGAATACCATCATTTATTCTCGATATATCTTACGATATATCTTGTTGGTCACATTCCAAACATGTGAATACCTTAATCATGTATTCTTTTGAAAAATGAATACCCATTGAACCTTATTGAAAACATAAATGCTCTAATAAGTTAACACTTTTCACATACCATTATCCCAAAATTTCTATATACACAACCCATGATATCACAATGTCCTTATATCATTCATGAGCTCATTAATACTATCAAACATCTCCTTATCTCCTTATCCCTTCATTATGCACATATCATCTACTTTCCAAAAATATTTGAATAACATTTCATGGTTACCGGTACCATTCAACATATACTTTAAAATACTTTAGAAAAAACAATAGTGTAAGAATCCTTATATGTGTCTTTATTCCATAGTGCCATTACCTATACAACATAACTCTTGATAAACATAAATCATTCCACCACCTTCTTAAACCATTACCCGAGCTCCATCATTTTATTCCTCAACACATCTTTCATCTCATATATCATTTGTGGTATCTTCGTCATCATCACTATAAATACTACCCATACGACCATTCTTATTCTCTTCATGAGATTTTCCCTTAGGGAATTGGTTTGCATAATGCATGTACATCCCACATTTAAAACATTTAACCATTTTTTATGTCGTAGAAATAACATTATCCTTTTCCATGGTGTTAACTGAACCTTTTCCTCTGTACTTACTGGCTTTGTGTCCTTCTTTTCCACACCCAAAGCATCTTCTAGTTCCTTTGAAACATTCTCCTTGATGCCTCTTCCCACATTATTTACATGGGGGAAATTTCACTTTATTTCTTCTATGATCATCATGAAACTCCATCTTTCTCTTATTAGCTGAGTCGGGAAACTTACCAAAGTTGAGATTATTGATCATATTATGAGATTTATAATTAGGAATAATAATGATATGTGGACTTCCAGATCCAATTTCATTTGGTTTCTCATGAATAATATAATTCCATTATCCATCATATCCTCCATTATCATGAATACTCTTGTTTACAACCATTTTATAAAACCCAAAAAGTATAATGTGAGAGGAAAAATAACATAATAAAGGGGAATTACCTTCAATATATAACATCTTAGGTTTAATTATAAGATCGTTACCATAATTCTAGCACTATAACCTATACTTATACTTAACCTTAGGGACATCCTTAGACATACCTTATAAATATCTATCGGGATCTCACTAAAGTATTCATGTCCTAGTTTCCAAAGGTTAACTAAACCTTTCCTCTAATACCAACTGTAGAGACCCAAATCTTGACGTACATGGAAATTACATTACTTTTGCATTATACTTAATAAATACCGAAAACAGACACACAAGGACCGTAATAGTTTAGTGTCTTTGGAAACTCGTAAAAAATAATCTTCTAATCATGGTGAAAGATCTTCAACATCTCCCATAATAATATTCCACTTTTTTTCATACCTAAAACCTTTCAATAAATCCTAGGGAAAAGAAAACATATAATGGGTATGTTCAAATGCTCAGTAATGGTAAGAATAGAGAACATAAAACAATCCATAAACATTTGAATGCAAAAACTTGAACATAAAATCTAAACATAAAAATCTTGAGAAAAGACATAAATCTTGGAAGTACGTAAGGCATATATCATAAAGGAACAACAATCATGATAAAATAGCATGGGAATAAAACATGTAATTGTGGAATCCATTAAGAACGTTTTATGATATCCATAGTAGCCAAGGCATTGCTGCCAAGACCATCTTAGTGGACAAAGTCCCTTTATGAATCGAGTTCACTCCTCATTCCAGTCCTGTAACACTGAACCTGATTAATGTACCATTACATCCATTCTATCTCATGAGATATAAATCTTTAACTAATGCATTGGAGGGAGATATAGGTCCCACCCATCTCATAATGAAATCATTCTTACTTGTGCCACAAAATAAACATACATCATTCATAATAACCCAACAAATAAAATGGGTTTCATAAATATCATCCCATCATCACATAATCCTTATAAAAGAAGTGGATATCATTTCATAATAAGAAAATTGAAAGCATGAAAATCATAGATACTTTATACTTGAAACATACACATATGAAATAATGTCATCTTAGATGGAAAATGGTTTTGATAAAACACTTGAAATAAATTCTTGAGGAAAATATCCTGTCTTATTCAAAATAATTTTCTTTTCACGAAATGAAATGCAATTTTAAAAGAAAAGTATTTTGTTGAAAATATTCATGAAATCTTGTAGAGTAATCTTCTTGAAAATAAGACATTATGAAATTGTAAAAATCTGTTTGTTCCGTATAAGTTAAAAAAACATTCTTCTCGTATTTTTGCCGGAAAAGTCAAAAAGTACCTCACAAATGAAAGATTCCATTCATACCATGTAGTAAAAGTAGAAAATGGTTAAAAAGGACTTTAAACATACATGAAACCATTTTTATAAAATAGGGACATGGATGATAAATATAACCCTAGTAAATACTTACAAATAAACAATCTCGGATAAAAACGAGATTGGAAAAGTTATCCCTTACCTTATGTCCAATTTCTTTCATATGTGTCTGAGACTCCTGTATTGTGGGTTTAAACATATTATTAACTTGTAACATAACTATAATAATATTTATTATATCATATATGATTCACTTACGACTTTATATTACCCGTTCTTTTGTAAATTCTTTGTTAAAGCAGCATTTTGGGTAAAATCGTTTCATTTATCGTCCGTGTTTTGTCTTGTAATTATTAATATGATTACTTAGATCATGATTACTTAATTAAATAATATAAAACATTATTTATATATAATATATATTCATAATATATATATATATATATCATAGATTGATAAATGGAAATAAATACACCATTCATGGAGACGGTAGGCTGTACGTACGCATGAACGTTGTTTTCATTTCCTTATTGAATTGAATGGAATTGAGTAGATGACATACATATGTATATAAATAAATCCAGTAGCATTATTATGTCATATGTTTCATGATTACTTATTATATATACTTTATAATCATTCTTGAATTGTTAACATGGAAAATGAATCTCATCGCATTGTGGAGACGGTAATTTGTACGTACGCACGAGTGATGATATCATTCCCATATTTATTGAATGGAATCGGAGTGGATGATATAACATATTATAATCAGTATGATATTATAATAATCATATGTAGTTATTATTTACACCATTATACCCATCCAAGTAAGGTGGTGGTGGAAAAACAGATTACACCACGGTGTGGAGATGGTATTCCATACATACGCACATGCGGTGATTTCGTTTTCCATAGGATGGATAGAAAGGAAAAGGGGATGTTTCATATTTATAATAATATATCATTATATTAGTGATACAGATGTTATTACTTCATAATTAAACAACTAAATAAGAGTAGGTATAAGAAGAAATAAATTTGAAAGAATCGGTAACGGATATTACCTCTTCTTCGACACACCTCTTTGAAACCTCCTCTTAGGGAACTAAAATTGGTCTTTGAAGAAGACCAGGACCTATAGAATATTTCTATGGAAGATTATAAGGTAAATGGGAAGGGGTTTTCCTGCCTTGAAGCCTCAAATTTGTGTAAAGAGGAGAGGGAGGAGGTTCCCTTTTATAAGGGAGGAGAGGGACACCTTTAGAATCCTCAAAAATATTAGTTTAATATAAATTCAAACCCCACATAAAAACTTCCAAAAATGACTCAATTCTATTATTAGATTATATATGTTTGTAATCTCATCAACCAATAAAATTTATACATGTTTTAATCTAATTTTAAAACTTATTATTTTGATTTATCCTTATTTTATCTATTTTGTTTTATTTGTGGTAATAAAATTCTAAATTTTAAATGGTTATAAATAATCACTTATGTGTTGTTAATTTTCCAAAATTTCATAATTTATAACATTTAAGACTATATAAATTTTAATTTATAATTTTTAAATATTTTTGTGATTTTTAAACAATTTAATAATATGTTATTTTTATAAAATAACAATAGTGTCAATTTTGAAACTATTCATTTATTTGAATTTAAATAAAATCCAGACAGAGTGTATATTCAAACTAAAATATATAATAGATTACTAACATGTCATATTAATCTATAAAATTAGTGGAGCACATTAAATAGTTCATATAATATTTATTTTACTATTTTTAAAACCATTTATTTGATATTTATCTTAATAAAGTAATTACTACATCAATTGTTTATAATTATAAAATATATTTATTTTTAGCATAAAAATTAAAAATAAAATACTAATATGAATATAAATTTTATAGATTTCATAATAATACATGTATTTGGATTTATCTTCTAAAATACCCATATTTTAAAATGTTATATTTATTAAAGTATGAAGGTGACAACTTTGACATCATATAAAATAAAATAATATATGTGTCATAATCACTTTTATAAGACTCAAAACGGTCATATATTCTGTCATTGTATGATTATGGTGTATATATACATTACCAATATGTTTTGATCAGGTTTTTGGGCCATTTAATATCTATTAATATTTCAATAAAAACAATATTATTGATTTTTTACAACATAAATAATTTCTGCATCATTAATGTATAAGATAATAAGGTAATTATATAACTCTTAAAAATTACAAATAAATTACCATGATAAAGAAAAACATTTTATCTTTCAAATGAGTATTTATAACATAATTTATATTCTTTATAACCTTATATTAAAAATACTTTAATTATTAAAGTTTGAGTGAGACATATTTCACTTTCCTTTAAATAAAATAAATGTCTTAATCAAATACAAGTGGGTTACATTAGATTAAATTTAGACCCAAGTATAATTTAAGGAAAAATATAATCATCCAATTATATTAAGACAAGTGTTAGGGTAATTTAGAATATTATACATACCCTTAATTACCTGATTTACCTTTAACAATGGTAAATAAAATTTACCATAGTTACTATTCATAATGCCAAAAAATAAAAAGTAGTCTATTAATATAATTTGGACCCACTGATTCCAAATATAGAATCCATATTTCTAAATTCAATACCCACAAGTTGCAAAAATTAAATTAAAACTAATCTCGTTGTCGAAAGAAAACAGGTTTTTGTTTAAAACATTGCAAAAGATTGAATTGATTTAACCTACGAATTTAATGTAAAGTCAATGATAATTACATAAATTATATTAAATGGTAAAAATATATTCTATTTATACTTTAAAACCATTCAATATTATAATTTATCCATATAAATTATTACTATGAAAAAAGTTGTTTTTAATTAAAATATAGCGTGTTTTTACTATTCATTAAAATATGAAAGTTATCAGAAAAATTTAAAAAATTTATCCCAAGTAAATTTTTATATCCTGATTCCAAATAAGAATTTTATTTTGTCAAATTCAACTTATAAACATGTCAAAACTGGATTTAGAGTGGGTGTGCCATCAAAACCCGGCAAAACTACATTTTTTGAAAAATACTTATTTTACTCGAAAAAATTATTTTCTTCTCTCATGATGTTATAGAAAATGTGTAAAATGAATAATAATGTTATAACATTCAAAATTTAGTTAATACTATTCATAATGTCTAGTTCATATTATAACAATATATTGTTGTTTAGTAAAACCTAGTATTGCGTACAACACACGCTATCGAGAAAGGTTGCGATTGCGTGTAATGCAAGCCAAGTCAGGGTTGTGTGTAGTAAAAGACTCATTTTTTGTAGTTTACTATAGAAGATATAAAAGAAATTAAAAAAGAATATATCTCATAAAATCTCGGGTTGTTACAATAAATCAATGGAGATATGGGATCGTAGAGGAAAAGTGTTACATTATTAGATAACTCTCTTAGTAAATGTACTATAGAGAAACCATCAACACGAGGCACTGACATGGGAACTGAATAAATCCATAAAGTAGAATTACCCACACCTTTTTACTCCATAAAATTTAAAATGATATTTTGAGGGTGAAATTTCTTAAGGGGGTAAGATTGTAATGGCCCAAGATTTTATTAATGGAATTTCACTTCATATAATTGTTTCAAATTTAGTAATATAGTATTAAGAACATGCATTGCATGATGAAACCAAAAAATCAGTATATTGATTTTAACATTAAATATAGAGAATAATCACAATCATAAAAATTAATTTATTATAATGAGATAAAAATAAAAAATAGGGTAACTAAAATATAGAAATTTTGATCACCTCGATCCTGAAGAATAACCACCCTCACAAACAACACTCTAGAAATGAATAAAAAAAAATTAATATTACGATATTCATCTTGAAAATAATAATATATATAACCATTAGATAGAATATAATTTAATGATTAATTAATTAAATATGAAGCATTCATATAAATTATAGAACCCATATGACAGTTACAAATCTGACCATTAGAACAGTAATCTAATAATTCGAATTTGAATTTGAAAATTGGAATTATAATCTAATCATTAAGAATAGTTTCATGACTATTAATAAATTAAAACCACCTATGGAAATGTAAAATAATATTTATGAATCTTATAAAATCAATATATGACATATTTCTATCATTTTAAAAGTAAAAAAATGCTTCAAAACATGATTAAATAATTTTTTTCATTTTTTGTAGAGTACAAATGTTTTAAATAAATTTTTATAAAAATATAAAGATTTAAAACAAATTATATTTTCATAAAATGGATTTATAAATTAATACTATTCTATATCATAATGAAAATATAATTTTACGAGACCATACGTTATTTTCCCAAGTGTCTAAAAATTTATAATGATATTAAATTTTCTATTTTTCAAATAAATAACGATTCTATTTAAAAATTAAATTTGGAACGTTTGTAAAATTATTTTCATTAAGTATATTATATTTTTTTAATATATACATAAAAAAAATTTAAGTGATTTTTTGGTATTTTTCTGAAATAATTAAATTTTTGGTGAATAGTAAAATATGACAAAATATGATATTTAACATTATAATATAAATACATGAATTTTTGAGTCATGGATTATGTAATAATCTAATAATTCACACTCACATATAAAATTTACTATATCTGGTTATAGTAATCAATACTATTGTTATTCTTGTTCCAAAATAATATACTAATGAATATAATATTTAAAAAACACCCCTCCTCCACTTATAAATACCACCCCTCACAACCCCTTCTCCTCACAATTTCTAAGACTGGGTGATTTCAAAATTTATACCCAATTACATTCAAAATTGTTTCCATCATGACATAGTTCTGATGATATCATCCAAATACCATTCTAAGGTGCCTTAAGGGGTAGAATAAGAGGAGACAACCAAAGGAAGAGGTAAGATTCTCGACTACTCTATTTCAATTTATTTATTCTTCTAACACACCCATATATTATACATCCACCTAAAAATAGTAACATAAGTATCACGAACATAATTATATTTTATAATTATGGTGTGATATCCATCTTATACCCTCCATTTTTCCTTTATAAAATGAAAAAATTGTTCATAATATGTGTGGTTCACCTCCACCATGAAAAACATTCTTCGTTATTCATCACCACCATCAGGGAATGTTATACAAATAATATTATGATTAAATAATCTTACAATAATTGTATTATAACATATTTAAATTTAATTAATGTGTTAATAATCATTTAACTAAGTAAAATATATATAGTTTATGAAGGGTGGTCAAACGAACTAAATGAACTTGTCATATAACATCACAACAAAATATTTAACTTTTTCCAAAAGGGACATATCTATTCGTAAAATTACATTTTCTATTGGTAAATTGTTTTACCAAAACATATTTCTCTATTACTAAACTTTTATTGAAAACTCTATTATTGAATGTTTTTCCAATAGATAAAATAGTTTTGTTACAATTATAATAATACCAACAGATAATATATATGTTGGTTAAATTGTTTAGCAATAAATTTTATGAAAAATAATTCACTTGGTAATAATATTACCTATATATAATATCTATTTATAAATTTAATTTCAATAAAATTTATAAATTTTTATTTCTCAAAAAAATCATATTATATTTATTAATTTATCATACATAATTCATCTATTTTAACTATTAAACTGAAGATGATTTAAAATAATGTCTAAACATAGAAAAAAATTAAATTATATGAATAATTAGACTTAACACCATATGAAATAAAAAATGCATGATGCATCACCCCCAAGTACCAGTGATCCATCCATGTTGAGGACCCATCCATTCCCTAGTACAAGCTAGTTGGCTCCTGCACCAGTGACCCACCATGCCCAAGGACCAGTGAGCCAACTCTATCTATACCACAACCTTCAGCGTACCAACAACAGTGACCCATTCATGCTATGGGACCAACAAGAGACTTCAACACTAGTGAGAAACATTAAGTCGTAAATATAATGTATGTTCTGGGTGCAACAGAAGTGTGGGAGGGATGATGCCCAACTTTATTTTTTTTCCATAATCGATGATCAATCCAATATTAATATAACAATAAATGCCAGTATCAACAGAATTGAATCAAGGATTTATTCAAAAAGGAATTTCCCCTAGAACCAAGAGAGAATAAAAAAATATTTTGTTTATAATTAATTTAATTAATTTAGAATTACCTCTGAGGTGATTCAATTTTTGTTGATGCATTCAACCACAGATCAGAAGGTGTACCGTTGTGGAGTTGTAGAGATAAAGTGTAGATATCCTCTAACAGTGATCCACACATATTCCACATATATCTGGATTCCACTAGCAGAGTCTTCGGGCTCTAGAACAGAAGATCCTTACGCTTGTGATTTCCACATTTGATCGCTCTGAGAACCGCTTCCAAAGCATTCTTCTTGATCTGATAGAGAAGGATATCTCTCGTTCTTGACAGCGTTCTTGGAGAGGGAATGTCTCTCTAGTCTTGAGAGATTTTATCCAATTCATTGTGCACAACCAATAGGCATCACTTGGATGTTTCTTTGATAATAAGAGAATAATATAATAGGGTATTTAATTCACTAGGGTAATAGTAAATTATTTTTATAAGTGAATTAATTATTTTATTAATCCTTGTGAAACCCCCATGCTAGATAATAAAAAAGATTATTATTTTTAGACATGCTCCTTATATTGAAATTTATAATTAAATATTATTTACTGAAATAATATTCAATATTATTATTTCTTATTGGACCATTAACACGGTCCACCAATCCTCTACCATATTTATTGAACATTTAAAAATGACTATTTATTTGTTAAATAAATATCACTTCATTATTCAACAATAAATATATTAATATTATATTCTAAAAATAGAAAATAAATATTTATGAATTATTCCACCCAAAATATATTCTCTTGAATAATTAGTTTCAAAATAAATGAGATCAGGCATCCATGAATAATTATTAACCCACAACAGGGAATAATATTTATTCAACTTGTTAAATAATAAATAATACATTATTTAACTGAGATACTGGATACACTTATTTTTGTCCCTCTAGGACAATTTCTCAGTAGCATTTTGTGGAGTTGCCTAATGTCTAGTGTTAGCATCTAGAAACATTCCAAGGAACCCATAGAGAAGGAAGTTAATACCACAATTATATGTCACGTCATACAAATTCTTACAATTTATTATAATCCATTTGTCTTGATATCTCCTGTCAAGCGGGTTTCATTCAAGTGTCATCAACCCATGTGCTCGATTTATCATTATTTGAAATCCTAGATTTTAAATTTCTTATAGAAAACCATGGAAATGGATTTAATTAGGCTATATAATTTCCATCAAAGGGTCTAAGATATCAATTTCCATTATAGAACAGAAATAAAAAACCCTTTCTCGCATTATTCAGTAATTTTGTATTACTTGTGATTCACCCAACATATCTTATCTCTCTGTGAACACATGTCATCACTGTTCTCACCAATCATATAATTGTGAAATTAATAATCCCCATTATTAATAATCTTAATATCTAATAACAAATACACACATCCACAGATAGGAACATCTAATGAAACTTTTAAATGTGGATTTCCTACTAGCAAGACACATTATCATAATATCCTCTTAGATATCACCAAGGGATTACACCATGAGAAGGTGCCTCAAAGTCCTATGACTCTCCATCCCTGATAGACTATATCATTTGTGTCCATTAAATTATATCATCTAGAAATAAAAAATATATCTAAGAACAGTGTCATAACACTTCCAGTTTCTCATCATAGTAGGGAACAACTGTGACATTATAGTATGACAACTACTCTTGGGATATCATCACATGAAATGTTACACATAAGAAATATCATGACGTGATAATAAGTTTATTTATATTCAAAAATCATGAATATATGTTATCATAAAGTACAAAAGAAGTTGGTTTTAGTGAACCAACTCCAACAAACTCCCACTTTAACTAGAGATAACTACAAATGACCTTTAGTCTTCTATGTCTCACATGAAACTCATGCTTCTACTGAGATTGTCCTTTATTCCTGGGGTCCACCATGTTCTCTTTTGTGAATACTCTTCTCATAAACATTTCACCCCTTTGAAAAAAATATCTCAAGAGGTTAAACTTTTATAGTACTTCCATTGTCAATTGTTGTGACCTTGGATCTTTTGAAAGATCCACTCTGACAGTATTATCACAATAAAATGTAACCGGGTTATTACTTCGAGGTACCATATCAAGATCTTGCATGATGTTCTGAATCCAAACAGTGTCCTTGGCTACATCAGAAGCCTCTATATACTCAGACTCTACTGTAGAATCAGCTAAAATTGGATGTTTTGAACTCTTTCATCTCAGATCTTTTCTATTGAGATAGAAAACATATCAGGATTTCGATTTCAGATCATTCTAATCTATCGAAAAACCAGCATTAGTATACCCTCTAACGACAAGCTCCATGTCTCCTCCATACCTTAGGAACATATCCTTAGTTCTTCTCATATACTTATGGATAATCCTAACATCAGTCCAAAACTGTTCTCCTAGATCATCTCGATATCATCCTATCAAACTCATTGTATAAGCAACATCAAGTCTAGTATATAACATGGTATACATGATAAATCATATCACTAAAGCATATGAGATCTTACTCATTATATCTTTCTCCTATTGTGTTTGGGGAAAAAATTATTAGAAAGATGTAAACCATGTGACACTAGAATCAATCTCCTCTTTTATTGTTACATACTAAATCTCTTTAGTATATGGTCAATATATTTACTTTGACTTAGTCCAAGTAGCCTCTTGGATCTATCATGAATGATCTTGATCCCTAGAATGTAGGCTTCTTTGCCAAAAAATTTCTTGGATAAGCATCTTTTCAACCAGTCTTTATCTAACTGTAAGACCGGTATATCAGTTCCAATAAGTAATATATCCTCTATATATACTACTAGTATAACAACAACATTCCCATTAAACCTATTATAAACACGTGGATCACATACGTTCGTCATTAAACCATATTCCATAATGGCTTCATCAAATTGAATATTTTGTGACCTGTGTTAGAACCACTATGATATTGTAGTTTTCATAATCACAAATAATGTCAATCTACAAATTCTAATCATTAATTCAATTTAATATCTCTATGTAAATCATTTATACCATACATAACAATATACATAAAGAAGTCAATTACCTATATTTAAGAATCAATATGTTTACAAGTGTATTTTTTTACATGGATCTTTGGATGTCTCTTAGTCTAGTAATGTTATGTATAAGATAGACACTTCCTAATCTTTTTAGAGTCCCTAGCACCGATAGTTTGTTCGACACACCAATGTTCGACACACCGATGTTAGACACACTGATGTTTGAAACACCGACATTCAACACACCGACATTTGACACAATGATGCTCGACACAGTGTTGTTTGACCCACTGAGGATCGACACACTGATGTTTGACACACTGATGTTCGAAACACAGATGTTTGGTACACCGATGTTTGACACAACAATGTTCGAAACACTGATGTTTTACACACCAATGTTCGACATATCGATTTCTGACACACTTATCTTTGATGAACCGATGTTCGACATACCGATTATCGATACACTGATGTTTGACAGACCGAAGATGAAAAGCCAATATAAACCAACCGAAGATGACAGACTAAAGTTGACACACCGAAGATGAAAGACCGATATTAACAAACTGAAGATGACATACCAATGATGACAGATCGAATATGATAGACCGATGATGACAAACCAAAGATGACAGACTGATATTAACAAAACGAAGTTGACCGACCAAAGTTGACAGGCCGATATTAAAAAACCAAAGATAAAAAAATGATGTAGATGACTCACCAATATTCATCGATAATAGTTTCTAATTTATTAATACAAATATATTTCTAACGATCATATTTAGAAAAATTAATTTTTCTGACATTATTTAATGTTTTCAGAAGGACAATCCGTAGAATGTATGAGGTACATGCATGTGGGGAGATCTTATGGCCTAGTGGACCATGAATTATAAAAGTATTTCAAGATCAACCTTAAAGCGTCTCTAGAAAACACACTGCAAAAAAAAAGAATAGAGTGTGAAAATAAACAAGATTTTTCAAATAGAGGACATCGAAGCTTGAGCACACAAGAAACTTTACAAGCACCAACCTGCTGAAGCTCACTGAACGTCCTGACATCAAAGAGCTGACCATTTACACACATGGAAGCTAGATTAAAAAAATTTTGGTACTCTGTTCCGAAGCCAACTTCCAGAAGAGGACCCAAATATCATTTTCACTACATTCATTGAGTCCAGTTCTTTACTACACAACCCAAAAAGATTTCTAAACTATATTCTTAATTTATAACTTTGTTATGTTCTTGTGTTACTTATTGAGTAGGGTGTGCATCTGTTTGTTTCATACACATTGTATCTTGAGAATAACTAGAGGATACTAAAATATCCTCACACTATATCCATTTCTACTTTTGTAACCCATGTAGAACTATAGAAGAGATCTTGTGTGATTTGTTTGATAGTCTTCTCATGAATAACTGTGGTAGAGGTTAAGTGTGACCTGGACAACCTTGTGTGCTATTGTGAAGCCCGATCTAGGGTTTGGATCAAAATTTTATTAATATAAAATGCTTGGTGGCAGGTGATCCCCATGTGGAGAGGTCTCAGTCTCAACTTGAGACTGAACCTCTTGTTTTATCCGCTGTTCTGTTTGCCTTTTGTTTTAATCTGATGTGTATTTTTCAAATTAAGATAAACTAAAGTTTTATAGTTAGTTTATCAAGTGTTTATATCTATTTTGAATTAGTAGATTAGTTTAAAAAGTTTAACTAATATTTATATTGGAAAAGCTTAGAACTAATCAATCTTTTGGGAATCTAATTGAACGTTCAGGGCTTTTATAAATTCACTACAAACTGACTTTGATTTTATTTTAATAGGGGTTTTTATTTTAAATAACCGATTTTAAAAAAAAAATTATAGAACCTCAATTCAACCCCCCCTATTGAGTCATATACTCTAACCAACATTTGGTATCAGAGGATTTAAAAGTTATTGTACGTTTTTAAATCTTGTCAACTATGATTATAGTTGTTTCTAAAAGATCTCAAAATTTCTATAATATCTAAATTTTTATCTCTTTGAAATTCTTTTACAATCTATATCATAGAAAATAGATTACAAGGGGATGCTACCAATAGACCACCTTTAATTAATGGAACTAATTATGCTCAGGGGAAGGTTAAGATGAATATTCATCAAGAAAGCCAGGGATTTGAAATCTGGACTTCTATTGAAAGTAAATATTTAGTACTTGAAACTACTAAAAACACTTGGGATGAACCTACCAAGACCTCCTATGATAATAATTGTAAAGTAATGAATGCTCTATATTGTGCACTAGGAGATGAAGAGTTTAACCGTATATCTTCTTGTATAACTATGCATGAGATTTGGGACACTCTGTATGTTTCTAATGAGGGAACGTCTAATGTTAATGAAATGAGATTATATACTTATACTATTAAATATGACAACTTCAGAATGAAGCATGATGCGTTTATTTTTGATATGTATCTCTGGTTCAATGAAATTGTGAATAACATGATTTCATTAGGAATAGAAGTAATAGTCAAAGAGCATATTATAGGGATTTTTTGATGCTTACCCGAAAGATGGCATGGAACATATGCGTCTATTAGTGAATTGTGTGATATTGATAAGATGCCAGTTAAGGAATTGTTTGGAAAATTAATGATGTATGAAGAGTAATTGAAATTGAATCAAGAAGAGGATGAACCAAAATGAATGTCTATATCTTTCAAGACAACTACTTCTAAAAGTAAAGACAAGGATGAATTTCAATCTGCTATTGAAAGCTCAACCAGTGATGAAGTAGCTATGGATAGTGATGAAGAAATGGCTCAGTTGGCTAGAAGATTCAATAAATTTTATTGGGAAAATATTTTTTTTCAAAAAAAACCCAATTATAAAGGAATGTATGATAACAAGGTCAGTTGGAAAAAGGATTGGAAGAGAAATGATAAATTAGAAGAGGTAATTTTCTATGAATATAGAAGAAAATGACATGTGAAGGCTATCTGTCCAAAGATGAAATACAAGAAAAGGTATTAAAATAAGGATATAAGGTATAAGAAAGCAATGAAGGCAACCTGGAGTGCCTCTGAGGATCGATCAAGTGAATCTGCCTCTTCTCAATGTGAGATAGATGATATGGGTAATATGTGTTTTATGACAAACACAAATGAGTTAACCTTAGACTCTCCTGTACATAATTCTTATTATTCTGAATGTGAGTCAGAGAATATGAATAATGATGAATTATTCGAATATTGCAACATGTAAGAAGAAACATGTAATGAGTTGAAAGATAAGTATAATTCTTTGATAAAATAACATGCTCTTACTATGACTGCTAACATTGAACTTACAACTAAAAAAGAGAAAAATGCTCAACTACTCAAGGAAAACAATTTGTTAAAAATGTATAATGAGAAATTGAAGAAATAATTAGAATAATTTACTAATGGTAAAAATACTATTACTAAAATTATTAGTAAAATAATAGCTCCTAAGTATAATTCAGGAATAGGATATCAACTAGGTCAAAGGAATTTATACAAATCACATTTTGTAACAAGATCTGGAAAATCTGCTACCCTTTTCAAAAACCAGAATTTTACTGCAAGTTCCAGTTCCAATAATTATTTTTCTACATCTAATTATTTAGGACCAAATAGATTTTACTTTTCAAAGACTTTATATTCTTCATATAGGAACCCCATAAGACAATTGTGGGTTCCAAATGCTTATATCACTAATACATGTGGAACCAGAAAAATATGGGTACCAAAGTCTTTTCATGGATGAATTGTTTGGTATGTCAATGGCCTAAAGAGATCCTATAAAATGATGTGGTACTTTGATAGTGGTTTTTCAAGACATATGGCAGGGGACTATTCAAAATTTAGAAGTCTTATCTATATTGATGGAGGACATGTCACATTTGGTGACAATGGTAAAGGAAAAATCATCGGCCTAGGCCATATTTGTAACCCTAACTCTATTTCAATTTCAAAAGTATTGTATGTTGATGGATTAAAGTATAACATGATCAGAATAACTCAATTTTGTGATGACGGATTTAATGTTAAATTCAAAAATGATTCATTCCATGTTTTTTATGGAATGAATAACTTAGAATTTACTGCTTTTAGTAATAATAATGTATATACTTTAAATCTAGACACACTAGTCTCACAGAATGTCTCTAGTCTAAATGAATTTCACAAAGAGTATTGCCTCTAGAATAGAATACTAGGTCATTGAAACATACACTATCTTAGGAAGGTGACTAGAAAAGGATTACTTAAAGATTTTCCCAAATTAGAGTTTCCAAAAAATAAAGTTTACTATCCTTGTCAAAAATGAAAGCTTCATAAAATCTATTTCATACCAAATAATGATTTAAATACTTCTAAACCTCTTGAGTTGGTTCACATGGACTTGTTTAGACCGTCTAAAGTTTCTAGTCTCAATGGGAAGCACTATGTTTGTGTTCTTGTAGATTATTTCTATAGGCACACCTGGTCCTTTTTCCTAGCTCACAAAAGTAAATCTTGTTCAAACATTACCAAGTATTCTAGGACTGTAGAAAATCTCAGAGGGCATAAGATTAAATCCTTAAGAATTAATCATGGTCATGAGATTGAGAATCAAGATTTTGAAGCTTTTTTCTCACAAAATGGCTACAATCATAATTTCTCTGCTCCTATGACTCCTCAACAGAATAGTGTGGTTGAATGAAGAAATTGAACTCTTATGGAAATTTCTTGATCTATGCTCAATGAATCTGATCTACCTATTTATTTCTAGGCTGAAGCTATTAATATATCTTGATACATAATAAACAGAGTATTAATCAGACCCATCCTTATGAAAACACTTTATGAGTTGTGTAATAATAGGAAACCCAAAGTAGGTTATTTTAAAGTGTTTTGATGTAAAGTTTATATTATGAAAACTAAATATAATTTAGATACATTATCCTCTAAATGTGTTGAAGGAATTTTTCTTGGATATTATACATCAACCAATGCCTATAGAGTCTTTAATAATAAAACAAAATGTGTGGAGGAATCTGTACATATCATGTTTGATGATGTAGAGCCACATGAGCCCAAGACCTCACTAGAAAATATTGAAGAGGATATGTCTAATCTGGACATTAATGATAAAACCTCAAATAATCATGTGAAGAAATCTGTGAAAACTTCTAGCTCTGTAAATTCTCTTGATCCTAACCATAGTAAACCAGAACAACCTAACCAACCTGAAATATCATGTCCTGTATTCTCTAGACCAACTTGGACCCTTAAGAATCATTCCCTTGATGCTGTTGTTGGAGATTTATATAGAGGAACACAAACGAGAGCTTCCTTGAGAAACCAGGTTGAACATCAATCCTTCTCACAACATGAACCTAAAAATATCAATGATGCGATGATAGATGAATTTTGGGTAATGTCTATGCAAGAAGAACTTAATCAGTTTGAAAGAAATAATGTTTGGAAACTAGTTGATAGACCGGAGGATACTTTGACCATATGAAATAAATGGTTATTTAGAAATAAAGTATATGAAACTGGAAATATAGTTAGATAAAAATCAAGACTAGTTTCCCAAGGATATAATCAAGAATAAGGAATTGATTATGAAGAGACCTTTTAACCTGTAGCTAGACTTGAGGCAATTAGGATCTTGCTTTCCTATGCATCACACTTGGATTTTAAACATTATCAAATGGATTTCCAAAGTGAATTTTTAAATGGTTATATAATTGAGGATGTTTTTTTAACAACCCCCAGGTTTTACAAATCCGCATTTTCCAAATCATGTGTTCAAATTGTTTAAAGCTTTATATGGTTTAAAACAAGCTCTAAGAGCTTGGTATAAAAGGTTAAGTAATTTTCTTATTTATAAAGGCTTTACAAATGGACTTAAAGATCCTACTTTGTTTATAAAAATAGTTTCAAAAAAAGTTTTAATAGCCCAAATATATGTAGATGATATTATCTTTGGATCTTCTAAAAATTTAGTATGTATTGATTTTTCAAACATAATGCAAAGTGAGTTTTAAATTAGTTTAATGGGTGAACATAAATATTTTCTTGGATTTCCAATATTTCAAAATAAAGAAGGTACTATTTTAAATCAAATTAAGTGCACTAAATATATTTTTAAAAGATATGTATTTGATAGCATTAAGAGTAGTGAAACCCCTATGAGCTCCACATGTAAGTTAGATCCTGAAGAAATAGGAATATTAGTTGATCAAACTGCTTACAGAGGAATGATTGGGAGTTTTTTGTACTTAACTGCTAGTAGGATAGATATTATGTTCAGTGTGTGTATGCCTTTGATATTTCAAGCAAACACAAAAGAGTCACATTTAAATTCTGTTAAAATAATTTTCAAATACCTCAAGTATACAACTAATTTAGTATTGTCCTATCCTAAAGGATAACCTTTTGATTTAGTTATCTATTTAGATGATGATTTTGGTTGATTTATGTTAGATAGAAAGAGTACCTCTTGAACATGTCATTTTTTGGGAAAGTCTCTAATATCATGGGGTAGTAAAAACAAAAATTCAGTTGCATTATCAACTACTTAAGCAGAATACATTGCTACTGGTAGTTGTTGTGCACAAATTTTGTGGATGAAACACACCTTATTAGACTATGGATTTCAATTAAGACATATCCCCATAAACTGTGACAACACAATTGCTATTAAAATTTCTATGAATCCAATTTCTCATTGAAGGACAAAACATATTGATGTAAGACATCACTTTTTGAGAGGTCTTTATCAAAACGGTGATATTACTCTTGAATTTATTGGGACTGAACATCAGCTTGCTGATATATTAACTAAACCCTTAAACACTAATAGAATGAGTTACATCTAACATTATATAGGAATGATAAATCAGTAGATTCCTTAAAACCAATCTTTTAAAACTAATCTTGTGAAACCGATATTGTGAAACCGATATTGTGAAACCGATCTTGTGAAACCGATCTTGTGAAACTGATCCAGTTAAATCGATCTAGTGAAACCGATCTTGTGAAAATGATCTTGTGAAAAATATATTGGGAGTTCAATCATGTGAAACTGATCTTGTGAAACTAGTCTCGTGAAATTGATCCTTGAAAGAGATCTCATGAAACTGATCCTTGAAACGGATCCTTGAAACTGATCATGTAATATCGATTCAATGAAACCGATGTATTTTAGGATACTTTTGTAATTCTGTCTCATTTATATAAAATGAAAATATTTTGGTATTATTTTTCCCACATTTAAATTTTATTCTTTATGATTTAGAATACCTAAATGATATATTATGTTTGATCCATCCTAACCTTTCACCTTCCCATTGACATAAATCCTTCTACCCTTTGTCACTCTATCATTTGACCCTCGACCTCTAAACAATGTTGGAATCTGAAACCTCGAAATGGAAAGGACCAAGAACACTATGAAAGAGCCATGAAAATCTCCATCTACTAAGATTCAGAAAGGTGAGTCTAGTGGGACTGCAAAACCATTCTTGGAAAGCTAAATGGTTACACCTGAAAAGGAAGTATCTGTAGAGCGGCTTCTATCAAGAAATTAATTCTTATTGAGAGTGTTAGAATCTCAAGGGTGGCTAAGATGGTTCTATAATAATGAAAGGCCTTATTATCCCCAGCTAGTACATTAATTGTATCTTCATTTGAAGATATCCCTGGATGATGCTAAGGAATCCAAGATGAAGTCAGTGGTAAAGGGAAAGGATATAGCTTTTTTGTCTAAGGAATGGGCTAAGTGCTTGGAGATGACTCATGATGGTGTCTATACTGATTATCCGGTTAATATTCCACCTTCCTCTGATTTATTGTCACACCCCAACATATTTATTATTTTTATTTTCTAATTTTCATTGTTTTTAAATTTTTTGTTGAGGTTTGGGTTGAATCTCGAACATGATTTGTGGGTTTTGTCAAAAAAACACGTGTTTTTGAGTTGACATCGTTGAGAGCCTGGGCACAGCATGTTTTGGAGACACCTTGCTGTTTCTCCCATGCAAAGGCACTATCTGCCTGTCTTCAAGAAAAATTAAAATGAATAAATTTTTGTAATTTATTGTGTTATTTAAAATCATCATGGTTAATAATTTTAATTAAAAAAATGAGTATTTTTATTATTTATAATTTTATCGATATGATGATTATTATTATTATAATAATTACTATTATTATTATTATGTTATTATTTATTTACTTTTACTTTATTTTATTCTTTCTTCTTTTTTATTTCCTATTTCTTCTTCTCTTTTTTTCTTTTTAGATGTTCCACGCGGCTGTCCACCCCATCCTAACCCCCCCCCCCCCCCCCCGCGGCGCACCAGTTGAAGGCGCCATCCCCACTTCTCTTATCCTAGTCTGCACCTCCTACAAACCTCCCTTCTTCTCCCTTGTCGTGCAGCGCACCCTCCTCCTGCGCAACATCGGTCCACTGACCACCTACGACTGCCCCGCGCCCCAGCTCACCCACACCCAGCCCATCGCCCCTAGTCGTGCTCCCCTCCAGCCGTGCCTCCTTATGGCACCTTGTAGCACATGCACCGACCACCCCTTCCCTCCTCCAGCACACCACCATCTGCCCGGCCCTCCTGCCCTCCGATGACACCCCACCAGCCCTCGCCAGGTCCCCCCTGCCTCTAGCCCTCTTCCTGTGCCCTGGCCATTCCCCTCTGGCCCACCGCTGCCCAGTTCCCCGCATCCCCTCAGCCTACCCCTCTCCACCTGCACCCAGCTGGCATGCCCTCACCTTGCAGTCATCGTCTGGCAGCTTCTCCAGTGCCTCTGACCAGCTCCAACCAGTAGCGACATAGTCCCCTTACACCTTCCCCTTTCCATGTTCTAGCCGGCCAGTAGTGGCGCAGTGCCCCTACGTTGTCCATCCAGTAGAGGCATGTCACCTCGTGCTTCCTACAGTGAATCCTCCACCCCGCTCTGTCTGACCACAGCCAGCACCTCCCTCTCGTTGCTACACATACAGCCAGCCTGCACCCTTCACTACATTGGCTGCCTACACTGGTTGCGCCTCCCGGGCCCCATCCCTGCTTTATCCGGCCAGTAGCGGTGCAGCACCCTGACGACTTTCCCCTTCACTACACTGGTCGTGGACCTCCTTTCAGTAGCCGCACACCCACCTGACCTCCTTCTGCCCGTGTGCCTTTTTATTTGCCCACCTTCTGACCCTCCATGCACCATCCATCTAGCCTCACTAATGCAATGAGAGCGCTTCCAGCCAACACACCTCTTTTCTGATGGTTGTGAGACCACCCAACGAGATCGCTCCCCCATCGGGCATGATCGCCGCCCCTTTTTAACTGTCACACGATTCTGATGATGGAGCGCACCTCACGCCGACCTCTGCACCTTTAAATTTAGAGGAATTTGAATTCTTGTGTGACTTAATATAATTTAGTATTATTTAATTATTTTTAGTTTGAGCATATTTATTTTAGAATGGATTATGTGGTATTGTAGATAATTTTGTTTTGGTTAATTATTTCATCTAAATTATTGAATCTTAGCATGTTTTGTGAAGAGTTGGTTTGGTGCGAATTTTGTTTTGAAAAACTTATCGAGCTATTTATTTTATATTGTTTGTTCATTAGGTTTGTTTTAAGTCTGGGTTTACATATTTTAGTTATCTTTTCTATTACAGTGTGTGGGAAAGATTTTTCCATGATCCTACGATTTTCATCTTGTGCGTGCTTGCATGCCTACTCGAGGCATGTCGCGTCATCATGCATGGATATTGAGTTGAGGTAGGTCGCCCACTACACTCGACATCAAATTTAGAATTTATTAATTGCTTGATATTTTATTAATTTCAATAAAAGATAAATTGGATTATATAATTAATTTTGGAATAATTATTCAATGTAAAAAAGAGTTGTTTAATTTATACAGGTCACTTGAAATATTTTCTTTGTAAATTGACGCACAATAGTGAAAGAATGCTCGTTTTGCCTTTGAACATATTTCATGGAATTTCAAGTGTAGTTCTGGTTTAATGATAAATTATTTCTTCTGAAGCATGAACAAGTGTTTTGGTTCTTTTGAGAAATGGGGTTTTTCTTTAAAGTTGGTGAATGCCTGTTTGGAACTTCAATAAAATAAATTATTTTGGAAATCATTCATTGAGGTGACTCATGGGTGATCTTTTTGCGTACGTTGATTGTGTAAGTTTTTTATGATGTTTGTTCATAGTGATTGGTTTTTTTACATTGTGGAGTCACACCTTTTTATTGCATGTGTTGACATGGGAACCTGGCAGAGTAAGTGAATATTCGGAGAATGACTGCTGCACTAGTTTAGACTACGCATTGGATATTGGCCCATATAAGAATGGTGTACTTTTATCAGTGCTATGGGATTGGGCCGCTCATTTAGGCCATGTAGGGAAGCACCGTACGTTATGGTTTTATGACGCCATTGAGTATGGCATGCCTTCAGGATGATTCACATGTATAGTATGTTCGAGATTGTTCATGAGCCCCTAGGTTCGACCCATGTTTTCTTTAGTGTTTATCTGTATGTGGCGGACAATTGAGAGGTTTAGCTCGGTTGATGGATCATGTGTTCCACCTTTTCCCTTTCTCTTAGTGTGTGTTGTGTGTTATGTATGGTTTTCCTTCTAGCTAATAACTAAAACTGGGATTTTCTAAATTATTCACGAAGATGTTTTCAATAATGTAATTCACCTTCTCCTTTCATACATTAAACTAGTTTTTAAATTTAAAAGGGCAATAAACTATTTTTTATTTTTAAAATTAGACCTAGAATTAGTAGATTCTTTATTTAAAGGTAGTGCATTATGGATAGTTTGTTGGGAACGCTTAAAAAGTTTTAATACTCACGCCGAAAATGTATCATTGTTTTTAGTTTTGTTTCAGGTCTGACTCGATCTTGTTTGTTGTGGGTAAGAATTGGTTGTGGTTTAGTGAGCGACTCTCGGAGTCACGAGGAGTTTTGGCTGTGCGCAGGTTAGTTGGTTGTTGTTGGCGGTTCTTTATTTTCGTGTTGTTTATTTACTTATGTTACTCTACTTTTTATGCTACTTTATTTATTTTCACTAGGAGAAGTAATTCTCAATTGTCCTCTATTGATACTATGGTGCTTGTCTCCAGTCCAGGATGATTGGGAACGCCTCTCAGGCCATGTCACAGACAAGCTCAGGTGATCGGTTCAGGGTCGACCCAGGTTGGATCATGAAAAAATGGTATCAGAGCAGTTTGGCTCTTGAGATGACCTTTTTTCAGATCTCCCATTGTTATTTGGGGGTTTTCATGGTAGAGGGAGTAGAATTTTCATTACTTGAGGTGTAGGAATGAGAAGGACGTCATGATCCCTTGCTCGTTCTGATCCTCGAATTACTATGGGATGTTTGGGTTTTTCGATGCCCTTGATTCTTTTGGTTTCTTTGGTATAGAAAAATGAAAGGGAAGTCCGGAAAGTGACCTTCATGAGCTCGCATGGCCTATAAAACCATGTGGATCCGGGTATATTAACCTAGAGTGATCCTTGTGATGATGGTATGACAGGCATATGGCCGCCAACCATATGTCTGAGTCACTCATCGGTACTAGTTTCACCTTGTGGTTTTTCTGGGTATTCTTTACTTTTAAGAATTGTATTATAATTTTTTATTTTGTAAATTGTGAAAAGTTTAGTTTAAAATGGTAATGACCATGTTTGACCCATCTTATTTTTTTCTTGTTCCTTAGTGTCCATCCCAACGAAGTTTTGGGGGACGCCCAAGGTGAAGCTTCGGGTTGTGCATTCTTATCAAATCCTCCAGTTGATCAAACCATGGACTACGTCCTCGAGTTTTGAAAGTTGAACCCTCCCCTCTTTTATGGGAAAGTAGATCCTCTTGAGGAAGAGGATTGGTTGTGTAAGATTGAGAGGAACTTTTGTTCTCTCGCCCCACCTGACTCATTGAAGGTGAATTTGGATACCTTTATGCTTGAAGGTCCAACCTGGAAGTGGTGGAAGCCTGTGTCTTGAAGCAAGCCTCTATAATATCTCACTTGGGAGTTATTCTAGTCATCATTCATCCAACAATACTTATCTGAGGTGATAATGGTGAGAAAAATGATGGAATTGTGTAGTTTGCAGCAAGGTGTTGGATTGTTGTTGGAATTCTTTCGTCGTTTCCTAGACTTGTCTTTGTATGAACCGGGTTATGTTGGAAGTGACCCCATTAAAGCTCAGAATTTTGAGGTTTTATTACGTCATGAGCAATAGTTTAAGGTGGAAGAGTTCAATGTAATCACTATCCCTGACATGATGAGACAATATTTATTCATTGAAGCTAAGCTAGTAGGAGGAATTGTGGGGGTGAATCCTCCTCTAGCATTGGGAAGCAATGCAGAAGATTGTGATAAGAAGATTATGAAGCAGCCTGATGTTAGTGGTACTGGTAGATGAATCAAGAGGCCTTCATACCTTCAGTCATATTCCTCATAGTGTAATTCCTTGATCTATCACTAGTGCAGTAAGAGAGGGCACAAGTGGCCGATGTGGCCGAATACTCCAAGACCTTGCCACACCTGTGGGTGCCAGGGTCACGTGCAGTGATTCTATCGAGGTGTTTCCATGAAGCGTGCTATAACAACCCTTCTTTTTATTACACACTGAATCCTCATTTATTACATAAAATATTCACTTGATACAACATAAAAGATCAAGAGGTCTAGTGTCTTTGTGTATTAGTAACATTACATAACATCTTAGAACATAAAACACACAACATCATTATTGAAAACATCCTTTACATGACCACTGCATTCCCTCTTACTTTGCATTGCATGGGATAACCTAAGGAAATGCATAAGGAAAGGGTTAGATATAACGCCCAGTAAGTGAATAAACATGGAATAACATGAGGAATACCATACACATTATACAATAGGCATATCAATGGATCACAAGAGGAACACAAACATAAAGGCATGATAAATCATGATAATCATAACATGGAAATGTGGCCACAACACGTAACATGGAATGAGCATGAGCCAAAGCTCATTACATATGGAGCATGAGTAAGCCCTCATTGCACATAAATCATGATTAAAACATTGTTTCACTTGAATTAGCATGAGTCAACACCCATTTCAAATGACTTAGCATGATACTATACTTTACCCAATGCATTTAAGTGCTATTAGGGTGCACCCTTCTTAAACAATTCAATTCAAGCATAAGTGTGTCACATGGATCATAAAACATGGATTCATTAAACATCATCATTTATTAAAAAATAAAGGAGTGTGTAATTAATACATGAAACTCTTTAAATAATAAGTAAAAGTGCATAAATTTGAATACTCTTGATAGAGAAATGGGCATGGTATTCACTACATAGTGACTTTGGTTGGAAAATCGCGATGCAATTTCAGCAGCCTAATGGCGTGAAAGAAGAACCCATAAAAAATGGTTTTTGAGAGATAAAGGGGTGTTTCATCATATTTACATTAATTGGACACTAAGGGGGTCATATAGATACATGTCCCAACAAATATAATGGAATGTAGATGCAAAATTCAAATGAATTACTTGAATATATAAGAGAAGAGAGAAATATCTCACAGAATTTTGACATGGTAACAGGTGTACATGGGTGACATTAATGAGAAGAGAATGGGGTCTCCCATCATAAAAACATAAATAGGGAAGTATGGGAGAGGTTATTCATTATACCTCAACATTTTAATTGAAAAAAATGGCATAACAACTTAAAGATAATTGGAAAAAAAATTGAGAAAGAAGAAATCCTTTATTTGGATGTGTGATCCCAAAGGATTGGGAGAGGCTTGAGAGAGGCTTCTTGGGAGCTTGGGGCACCATTGTGGGATATTGTATGGAGGAGGTATGGGGTTTTTCAAACTCCAAAGGCTCTGAGTGAAGAGGAAGTGGGAGCTTGGGTGGGTTTATGTAGGAAAGGATAAGGAATTCTTTATTATTTTGGTTCGGGACACCTCACATTAAACAAATCTAAACCACAAAACAGCCCATGGTTTTTTCCCATGGTTTCAGTCAAAGGGGAGTGGAAAAAAATATTTTATATGCTCAATGGACTAACTTCTAAAAATAGCTGGGTCTCTTATGTGGAGGTGAGTCACACTCTCAAGGAAAACAATTTAAAAAGACAAAATGTTTTATAAGCCTTGAAGAGTCCACTAAAGCTTTGTAAAATAAATCAAAAAAAAACCCAAAATCACATTATTTTAATTTTAAAACATATATTGGTCGAACATAATCTTTATATTATTTTATTACATAACTATTGGTACATTATTATGTCATAAAACACATTATATATTTAAACGGTATTTAATTTTTACACAAAAATTTGACTGTCTCAGAAACTTATGAAAAATACGTTGTTGGATAATTTAGATGTCCTGATTCCAAAAATAATATTCATTTTATATAAGATATTTTATAAATATGTGAATTTTTAATTTTAAAATAAAAACCTACATTTACAAAAAATTCATGGGTTTTGACAAAAAGAGCTTTCAAACCTCAATAAAAATTAAAATTACATTAATAAAATTATATGAACATTTATATTTAATAAAAAATAATTTAATTATAATAATATTTTAGTAAAAAGTTATTTAATTCCAAAAATCCATTAATTCATCAAAATAGATTTCTAAGTTGAATATTAACTAAAAATACTATTTGTGCTTTAAAAACAATTGACAAAGTAATAATAATATAATGAATTCCAATTATTTATAAAAAAATAATGTGCATATTCATAGTTCTAGGGTCTTTTTACATAACCCCTTATAACACCTGCTTAATACCAAAGGGTAAGGTGTGTGACGGTGACAAACTCTTGGGGTGGCTCAGATAACATCGCTTGGGTGGTAATCTCTATTAACTTTCACTTCTTGGTTCTTCTCAAGCTTAACGTGTTCAAGCTCGGTTTGGGCTTGTTCAAGAGTGAATACCAATGAAACCACCTCCTTTCAAAGCTCTCAAAAATGGGATTCATATAGGGAAATTCTACTAGATGTGTCCATCACTTCGTTTGTCTGAGTAAATTGGATTTGTTAAAGCCCTATATTTATACTAATAATGTGATCAATGTTCAATGTCTATATTACCAACAGTCACAATTCATAACGGTATTTTAAAATCCAGAAACATAAAACCAATGAAGTTCAAATTTTATATAACCATAATAAAAATTTAATTAGATCAAGAGGAATTTCCATTAATGAAGGTTTGGGTCGCTACAATCTCCCCCCTTGAGAAATTTCAACCACAAAATTTCCTTTTCCCACTCTAAAACAAATGTGGGTAACTCTACTTCATCACTTCCTCTTATTCCCACGTCACTTATTCAAATTTTTGGTTTCACCACAACAGCTTGATTTGGGGCATTGTCTTATTTTGTTGAACTTTTTATCTACGATCTAAGATCTTCACTGGTTTCTCCTCGTAAGAAAGACCATACTATAGTTTTACTACCTCTGAAGAGAGTACATTTGAAGGGTCTAGTATGTACTTCCTAAATAGGGATACATGAAAGACGTCATGTACTTTAGCCACGGTAGGTGAAAGTGCTAGTTGATAGGCCACAGCCCCAACATGATCAAAAATATCAAAGGGGCCAATGTACCTAGGACTTAACTTCCCTTTCATTCCAAAACATATGACCTTCTTCCATGGAGATAGGCATAGAAATACCATGTATCCAACTTTAAACTCAGGGTCTCATTGATAGTTATCTGCATAACTCTTATGTCGACTCTAGGATTCCTTGATATACTGCTGAATGGTTTTCACCTTCTCCACAATTTCATCAACCATTTCTGGTCCTAAAAGCTTACATTAACCGACTACATCCCAAAATGCCAATGTTCTACACCTCTTCCCATATATGGCTTCATATGGTGCCATTTGGAATCTCGAGTGGAAACTATTATTGTAGTAAATTCAACTAGTGGAAGATGTTTGTCCCACAAACCTTTTAAGTCCATAGAACATGATCTTAACATATCCTCTAGTGTTTGAATAGTTCTCTCAGATTGGCCATGAATTTGAGGATGATAGGATGTACTGAAGTTTAGTTCAGTACCCAGAGCATGTTGTAGACTCTTCCAAAACATAGAGGTGAATCTTGGATCTCGATCAGATACCATAGATAGTGGTACTCCATGCAGCCTTACCACTTCCTTGATATATATATATGCCAATTGATCCAATGAAAATCATCCTGAATTGAAATAAAGTGTGCAGACTTTGAAAGACGATCCACAACAACCTAGATTGCATTATTGCCTTTGGATGTCTTTAGAAGTCCGGTGACAAATCCATGGTGATTTTCTCCCATTTCCATGCTGGTATGGGTAATGGTTTCATCATCCCCCTAGACTTCTACCTCTCTACCTTCACTTGCTGATACAGTAGGCACCTTGATGTATACTCAGTGATCTCTTTCTTTATATTATCCAACCAATAATGCTCTCAGAGATCTCGATATATCTTTTTGTTTCCTGGGTGAATAGTGAAATTTGAACTATATGTTTCATCCAAAAGTTCCATCTTCATCTCTGGACTTGATGGAACACATATATTTTTCCCAAATCTCATAATTCCTTCTTCATTAAAATTGAAATCCGAGTATTTCCCTTTTCTGATAGCTTCTACCACTAGTGCAAAAACACTTTTTCGCGTCGGTTTTTTTTTATTTTTAACGTCGGTTATAAACCGACGTCTTTATAGGCGACGTTAAAAATAGCGTTTTCGCGTCGGTTCATAGAAACCGACGCGAAAAATAATTCGCTTATGAGCTTCGGCGTCGGTTTTTTATAAAACCGACGCCGAAGCTACATGTAGACATTATTTTCCGCGTCGGTTCATTAAAAAACCGACGCGGAGAATATATTCGAATAGGTTTTCCGCGTCGGTTTTTAGAAAAACCGACGCGGAAAACCGCATTCAACCGGATTTTCCGCGTCGGTTTTTCTAAAAACCGACGCGGAAACCCGCTTTCAACCGCGTTTTCCGCGTCGGTTTTTCTAAAAACCGACGCGGAAAACCCTTTCGGCGTCGGTTTTTAAAAAAACCGACGCCGTAAATAATTTTTTTTTAAAATTATTCGGCGTCGGTTTTTAAAATAACCGACGCCGTAAATTTTTTTTTTTTTTTAAATAAAATACATATATTTTCTCCTCCAAACAAATCGGAACCCTGAAAAAAAATAACGAAGTATACAAAAACAATTAAACAGCTTTAACAGAAGTACTTCAGAAAACTCAAAGTAAAGCAGAATTAAAATACACGTACCTACATGGTGCATTTTCTTAATCTAACCATACTCAGTATCAATCATTGTAAGTTTCCTCCCATCGATAGCACCAATCCTGTCAAAACAGTAATGAAACGAGTGAAAAAATCAATCCAAGTTATTAGTGCAATGAATAAACATTAAATGAAAATGTGTAATTTATTTGAATCATTCATTTTTTCACAAAGTAAATTACCAAAATGAAATGATCAAAATTCCAGGAACACTCAGCCGATGCAACCTCTTCCTCACCTCCCCCACTGAAGATGTTGGGGGTGTCTTTTCACCATAGAATCCCCACCACCCCCAACCTCAGGTTTTTATATTTGCTCTGTATAGACGTGCATTACCTATTCACTATTGTTATTTGTTTAAGTTATGGAATAACAGAGAAATAAATTTGAGTGCAAAAAATAGGTTAGAAAATTGAAATCAAATGCAGATTGAAGATACATAAAGAAACATACCTTAAAAATTGACGCCTTCTATTTTATCTTTGTGCAAACCCACTAAGCGTTGTTTCAGGTATTATGTGATATGCTTCTCGGCAATCATTTTTCGATATTTATTTGCATAAAAAATAAAAAGGCCTAGAAGATATTGCTGTGCATTCAAGGGAGACAATTTTTAGTGTTTGTGAATGTTATTTCGCTATACGAATCTCTATGTTCATGATCCAAGTACCACCCTACAGATTTGTCACTGTACAGACAAATGATTTTAAGAAATAACAATGAAAAGAAATATAATAACTAATTCTGAATTAAAATACACGTACCTGAAATATACGACATGCTTATTGTTGGTTATTGTTGAAGGATTCATTTGATTATTAGTAGATTCAATAAAACAGTTTTTGCAGAGGCACTTGAGAAAACTCAGTAAATCAGAATTAAAATACACGTACCTGAAATATATGACATGCTCATTGTTTGTTATTGTTGAAGCATTCATTTGATTATTAGTAGGTTCAAACACCTAATATATCATAAGAGTTAGTTTTTTAAACCCATATATAATATTATTTATAAATATTAGTATACATACCTCAAATCTTAATCAGACTTAACAAATAGTCCGCAAAAGTAGATTGAATATGAATCATATCAGATTGAGAATATGACTGTGAATCATTGAATACCTACAATAATATTGAATGATATGAAATTAATAAATAGAAGAAAGTGGATGAAAATATATAAAAAAGTTAATACAACTAACCTTATGAAAATCAGTAGTTTCCCCAGTTGTGATTATCTCGTACATAAATCGTAGAATATAATAACCACATTCAACGCTTCCATTTTGACGATGACACTGCAGTTATAAAACATTTAACTAATAATGAAACCCAATATATAACAAAAATATAAAAACTAATTACCTGTACTTCCACATATTTGATTTTCGTTGGTTTCTTTTCATTTGTAAAATGTTTCCATGAACTGCATTGTTTTATATAAGAACTAATAAAACTTGTGTAAACAATTAAAATTAAACATAACAAACTTCTAAAAATAAAAAAACAACTTACCTGTTTAATAAGTTGGAAAACGTTTTACGCACTTTTCCTAATAAAGAGCAAAACCAATATAAGGTGCATTCATTTGGGCAAAATACACCTAACATCCAATGCCCCCTATAATACAAAAAGTTCATAATTAATGACATTATAATGATCATGAGTTCAAAATTATGTTGATATTCTTACTTATCAACAAATGGCAAAAACCAGCACTGAATCTCTGTTTGTGATAATCTCTCGGATATATATTTAACTTTGTCATCATTTTTCACATGTTTGACTTCCGAGGAAATGTACTCTGGATCTATAAAGCTATAAATGCTTGTAGTTTCATTTTGTAAAAGAATCCTGTATAGATACCTAATTTAAAAAGAAAACATAGTTAGTCAATGACATAACAATATTTTAGTAAAGAAATAGCAATTCAGACGTCAATTTACTTACATGGAAAACAACTGCACCACATTCAGCCCGATCTCTTCAAAATTAACTAAATTCATGATATCTTCTTTCAATATTCTCAATTTATAATTTCTTCCACATATATCGGGCGTCATCCGAAACTCATAGATAAAATTCAAGGAAGAAGAGCACTGAGATAATCTTTTCAACCCAGAAGAAATATCAGAAGTATCTACAGCCGACTGTTTTTGAACATTTTGCTGCATTTGTACAGTTTCTTTTGCTTTCAGATATTCCTATATAAGTTAAATGTCAGAAAACATTATAAGTAATTTGGAATCATTTCTAATTACTAGTTAAAAAAACTCATACCTCATGTGAAATATAACGAAGAAGTGCAGTTGGCCAAAGTAAAAAATGGCCCATGCATTCCCCAACACTGGTGATCTCCGCAGTAGGAAATGGTAGTAGAGCAGTAGGATCTATAATAAAAAGTACTGATACTCTAACCTGACCCATCTGCATAGGCTGATGATGTACCGAGTCCCCCAAAAAATACACTTGTCCTAACGCAACAATATGTACATGAGGATCTCCCGCAAACAACTCACAATATAAGGTTTGATCCGATGGAGGAGGTGGAGGCTCAAAGTTAGCAGGTGGGGCAGGGTAGTCAGGGTGAGCAGGCTGAGAAGTCAGAAAAATGAAAAGGGTATATTAGTGTTTAAAATTTTTAACATAGAAAAATTGATTAAAAATTAAATTAAATAATATATCTCAAATGGTTGCGCAGACGGGGCAGGGTAAGCAGATGAGGCAGGGTAGTCCGGGTGAGTTGGCTGAGAATGTTGAAAAATGAAAAAGTTATATCAGTGTTTATAATTTATAAAATAGACAAATTGATGACATTAAATAATATACCTCGGAAGGCTGCCCAGACGGTGTTGGGTAAGCATATGAGGCATGATAGTCTGAGTGAGTAGGCTGAGAATGTTGAAAAATGAAAAAGTTATATCAGTGTTTATAATTTATAGAAAAGAAAAATTGTTAACAGTAAATAATATACCTCGGAAGGATGAGCAGACTGTGACTGTCTTGCCAAGTGTTCTAATAAAGCCTTCTGTACTGCTGCTTGAATTTGATCACCCATAGACCGTTTCATATCCTGCAGCTCTTCTTTTAAGGATTCAATTTCCGGGTCTCTTGGTTGCTTACTCTTACCAAAAACCTTCCGAATACTAACACCCGCCTGATATCCTCTAACACGGCCGGGGTGTTCAGTCTTTCCCAAAGCAGTGGCTAGGATATCCATCCTACCCTCAGGGATAAAAGAGCCCTGTGTCTCTTTCTCCTGAAGTTCATCCTGAAATGAAAAATAAAAAATTTATATTAGTGTTTATAAATTATAAAAAAGGAAAATTGTTAACAAAGAATTAATATTTACTTACAATTCTATCAGCCACTTGATGAGCTTCGTCTGTAAGATATTGTTCATTTTTTTTTCTTCTTGCTCGTTTCCATTTCTCATGGCGAGTGGGAGGAGATGGAGGACCATACTGGACCTCTTCTGAACCACTACTTGATCGAGCTCTTAATGCTTCAAATTTTTCTTCAATAATTTTCTGCTCCAAATACGAGTATCCTCCACGTGATAAAGTATGAGGGTATACGTTTTTCAACTGGATCTCCTGATGAGATCTTCTGGAGGCCTGTTACATAAAAATAAACACATTAGTAATAAGGAAAATATAGCATAAATTTTAAAATATAAAACAATTACAATACCTGAAATTTCTCTTCCTGACGACTGTCAACAAATCGCTTCCATGTTTCTTCATCTATATATGGATACTTAAGACATGGGCTTTCAAACCTTCTCTTTCCAAAAACATAATCTTTCGTCAGTTTGTTTTTAAAATCTCTCCATCGAACCGCCGCTAAAGAGAGATGTCTTTTCCTAATTTCTTTGGTTTCCTCAAAATTGAATGTCATCTGTAATTGAAAAAATAAAATATGTCATTTAAACTATATAATATTAAAAAAATGAGATAAAATAAATAAATAAAGATATTTTACCGTCACGGCCTCCCAAAGTTGTTGCTTCGCCGTCCTGTCCACTGACTTCCAATCAGGATATAAAATACTAATCCTGCAACGGCTCTGCATCGCTATATAACTGACAAACTGAACTGCATTTGGGCCAACTGCATTATTATTATCATCAAAACGGATGTGTAATTTGTTATCATCACGAGCGAGTGATAGTTTTGGTAAACGTGTAATACCACGTTTACCAACTAGAGAACTTGATTTTTCAGTAGTAACTGGAGAAGTCTCCTCCGCCGAGGACGCATCAGTAGTCCTGCAATTTTTTTTAATAAATTAACAGTTTTATTTCATTAAATATGTATATTACTGAATATTTAATAATATGTCAAAATAGATATACCTCGGTAACTGCTCATCTCTATCTGTATTTGACATTGCTACTAGAAAGTGTAATGAAATTTTGGGTACCTGCATATCATTAGAAAACTGAATAATTAGAAACAAGGAAATGAAAAATAAATATGTAAAAATAGAGGCATGCATTTGTAAGTTTTAAAAATAGACACAAAATATAAATATTTACCAGAAAAATTAGGAGACTAATTTAGTGTTTTCCCACGTCCCTTCATCATGATCGGTACGTACTGCATGCACTATGTCTGTCTTATATTCATTGTAATCATCTGAAAATTGCATAATAGATGAATAACGCTCATGTAAATCACTAGCATCATCAGAATCATCATCATCACCCAAATGATATCTTTTCCCTTGCAAAACAACTGACCACTGATCATTCGACGGATCAATGACATAAAATACTTGTTTTGCATGTGTCGCCAAGATAAATGGTTCCTCATTGTGATTAAATCTTTTCAAATCAACCAGTTTAAACCCATATTCATCATGTTTCACGCCACTATTACTATCAACCCAATTGCACTTAAAAATAGTGACTCGAAATTTAATATAATCAATTTCCCATATGTCTTCAATAACTCCAAAATATGATGTTGATGCAGAAATTGGGTTTTTATCTTTGGCACTCGAAAAATGCACTGCTTCAGCGAATACCATCACACCACTATTCTGAACGGTACTCTTGTCATCCAGGTTTTTTGTGTAAAATGTGTAGCCATTGATATCAAAACCAGACCAAGTGATCACATTAAAAGATGGTCCCCCTGATAACCACTTCAATGTTTCTGATACAGATATATCTGAGGTGACTTTCTCTTTAAACCATGAAACAAATGTCTTCTTATGCTCAATCATCAACCACTTTTCATTTCTTTTCTGATATCGTAACTTTAATTCAGCAATATGTGAGGATATATATGGTTGAACCTCATCTGTGTTGTTCAAAATGTATAAATGTGCTTGCATCACTTCATCACGTGGAATGAACTTTACCTTTAAGCCTCGAACCCCTCTACCTTCTCTGTCAACTGTCATATGTCGAGATAGAGGGAGACCAATATGCTCCACTTCATTCAAATAATCAGTACAGAACTCAATCACCTCTTCTGATACATATTTTTGAACAATAGAGGCCTCTGGTCGATAAGGATTTTTAACATATCCTTTCAAAATTTTCATATATCTTTCAAAAGGATACATCCATCTTAAATAAACAGGCCCACACATTCTTATCTCACGCACCAAATGAACCAATAGATGAACCATTATATCAAAAAATGTGGGTGGGAAATACATTTCTAGTTGACAAAGAATAAGAGTTGCTTCATTCTCCAACAAATCTAACAAATTTTGATCAACGACTTTGCTACAAATGGATTTAAAGAAATTACATAACCTGATGATTGTCTTCCTGACAGCTTTCGGTAATATACCACGCACTGCTACTGGTAGAATTTGTTGCATTAACACATGACAATCATGTGATTTCATACCTATTAATTTACAATCCTTCAATGACACAAAATTACTCACATTTGAAGAAAAACCACTGGGTACTTTAATACCATGAAGACACTGACAAAAATTCATCTTTTCAATCTTGCTTAATGTGTGACAAGCCGGAGGTAAATATGTTCTTTTTCCTTTCACAGCGGGAGCTAACTCCAAACGTATTCGCATTAACATCAAGTCCAATCTAGCATGTAATCCATCTTTTGTCTTTCCTTTTATGTCTAACAAAGTTCCAATCAAACTATCACATATGTTTTTCTCAACATGCATAACATCAATGTTATGTTTTATCTCTAAAAATCTCCAATAAGGTAGTTTGAAAAAAATAGACTGCTTCTTCCAGATATGTTTTTGTAAACCAGAACTTTTTCTCTTTCCGAATGTTGAATCAATATCTTTCACTCTGTCATAATATTCTTCAGCTGACAATGGTTGAGGGGGGAGGTTGTATTCTTGTAAACCGTTAAATGCTTTTCTCAATCTACGATAAGGATGATCAATTCGCAAAAATCTTCGATGTCCCATGTACACTGTCTTTCTTCCATTCTGCAATTGATAATATGAAGTTTGTTCTTCACAAATTGGACATGCTTTATGTCCCTTAACACTATATCCAGATAAGTTTCCATACGCAGGAAAGTCGTTTATAGTGAACATTATCATAGCACGCAAAAGAAAATACTCTTTCTTGTATGCATCGAAAACTGTAACACCTTTCTCCCATAGCAGTTTTAAATCCTCAATCAATGGTGTAAGATACACATCAATATCATTTCCTGGTTGTTTTGGTCCAGAAATCATCAAGCTCATCATAACATATTTTTTCTTCATACATAGATGTGGGGACAAGTTGTAAAGTACCAGCAAAACAGGCCATGAACTATGTTGGCTACTGAGGCTCCGATATGGATTCATTCCATCAGTACACAATCCCATTCTGAGATTTCTAACTTCACTTCCAAAATCATGAAATTTTTTATCAAAACTCTTCCACTGTGGTGAATCGGCCGGGTGACGTAAGTTACCATCAGAAATGCGCTCATCTGAATGCCATCTTAACCTTTTTGCATCATTTGAATTTGCAAATAGACGCTTCAAACGAGGAATAATTGGAAGGTACCAAAATGCTTTAGATGGAGTTTTGATTTTGGTACCTAAAAATAAACCAGAATTGAATTATCAGAATTGTTTGAAAAAAATATTGGATGATATCATTGGAAAGTAAAAAAATTGATTTTTCATAACGTTACATGACATCACCTGAAAATGAATCTGAGTTGACTTTCTCATCCATCTTATAGCGCGATGTTCCACATGTAGGACAACTTGATAAATGTTCATTTTCTTTCCTATATAGTACACAATCATTGGGGCAAGCATGTATCTTTTTATACCCCAATCCCATTGGGCATAATATTTTCTTCGCCTCATAATTGGAATCTGGAAGCCCATTGCCTTCTGGAAGAAGCTCTTTTAAAAGGTCAAGTAAACTGGAGAAACTTTTATCACTCCACCCATTTTTTGCTTTTAAGTTAACTAATCTCAAAACTGCTGATAACACTGTATATTTACTGCAACCTGGGAATAATGGTTTCTCAGAATCTCCATACAATCGTTCAACAGTTGGTGTTTTTTCGATGGTTTCAACACCTAAATCATGAATTAATTCTTCAATACGATCCTCTGCCTCATTATGAATATCGTCATCAACATTGGATGTTGAATTTTCAGTTCTTTCACCATGCAAGATCCAACGTGTATAATTAAGGCTAAAACCATAACAAATGAGATGATCTTTGATTTCTCTGAAGTTTAACTTTCTCATATTTACACACTTCACACATGGACAGAAAATCAAATCAATATTTTGATTATGCCGTTTAGCAAATTCCAAAAAATTGTCAACTCCTCTTTCATATTCACTAGTAGTTCTTCGTAGATAAATCCAATTATGATCCATTAATACCTGATATCACAATATAATTGATGAATATATTAAAACATAAAAACATTTAAATATCTATCAGATAAATTGTAAACAAAAACATATTCCATAAAAACTATTGATAATCAGATAAAAGACATCAAATATGAAACACGTTTACAAATATAGTAAACAGTTAATTTTAATATTATATACATGTGTGTTATATTGAAATACAAGGACAAAATGGTTAAATCAAAGGTTTCATTTTTTGAAAATAAAGTTCCATGATATAAATATTATATGAATGACATACAAGATAATATGATTTCTCACTATGACTACTATTGATCACACTATATTTATTTTTTTATTCATTTGATGTAACATGAATGAATCATGGAAAACTTAATGTGAAAAATAGTGCAATAACTATCCTTATTTAAAACAATGTGTATTAAAACACACATGTGGAACTCGATTAACAAAACTACTTGTGGGATTTGAAGAGTCATTAAAACTATTCAAAAGGGCTCCATATGGTTGGCCTAACTATGGGGGATAGACCTATAGCTACAAATCTTCATCCACCATCACCCCAATATTAAGTGAACCCCCAAATAGATTACACATCATTGGTAATTCAATCATCATTTTTATATCAAACACATAAAACCAATCAAAATCAATATCAAAATCCAACAATAAATCCTAGAATTACATAAACACTCAAGGATTCAAATGGAAAAGATATTATGACACTTTTCCCAATGTGTAGCACTAGATTTTTTATAACCTATATCCATAATAACATTATAATGCCAAATAACAAAGGGAACTTGGAAACCCAAACCCTCTGAAAAATCTTGGTTTTGATACCATTTTCATGAACCAACCCAAGATATCTATCCATTAAACACCTAAACTAGACCATGACATACTTGAGGGGAGTACCTAATCCTCATAGACTAACAATAAGCATTATAGGCATCTAAAACAATCACTAGGTATGATTTCACCCATTAATCATAGTGTAATTAACATCATATTTCTATCAGAAATCTGAAATGACCTATCCATAGGTTATACATCAACACAAAATTTGAATCAGTAGAAATAATATAAAGAATAACTATAAATAGATATAAACTAATTCCCTCAATACACTTCATCTCCTAAATCACCTAGTCCTCACAAAAGTAATTCAATACACTTTTAACCATAATTTTAAGTAGTAAAAACATCATTTAAATGGAAAAAATTTACACATATTCTATTTAAATAAATCCGTAAAAAACCTATAATAGGCACACTTGGGATAATTTGATAAGTAAAACAATAACTGAGCTCAAGTCCCCACTAATCACTAACCCAAACTGAAACAGAATGCATCCTAAGAGGGAAAAAGAACTGGATAAGATCCTAAAACTGAAATGTAGATAAACATGAGTATACAAATACTAATTAGGCCACTACTCACCTTACAAAATTTCTAACTTTTAATTAAAGCCCCTTTTAATCTAGTTTGAAATAAAATAAAATAAAATCTTACATAATTATTTAAAATCCAACATAATATAAAATCTTACATAATTATTCAACCCGAATTGAGATGTTAAATCCAAACTGCGACCGGTATAATTACTTCCAAAAACAAACAATATCAAATCTACACCAACAATGATAATACAAACAAAAAATAATGATAAATTACAACTAAAATCTAACCAATAATCCAAATCACGCAAAATAGGGTTATTGATAAAGAAATAAACAATGGGATATGAAACAAGAGATAAATAGGAAGAACACATACCCAAAATCGTGCAGACGACAAAAAACCTTCAACAATGGCCGTTCAAGATCGCAAATCAAGTTCGAAGGTCGTCGGGAGTCCGAAGCGCCGCAGCGGAACTCGATTTCGACGGACGAACAAAATGAGGGTTTCTGTCCGTGAATATTTTTAAAAGACTTTTCGCGTCGGTTTTCATTAAAACCGACGCGAAATATATTTTTTTTATGAGTTTCGGCGTCGGTTTTCATGAAAACCGACGCGGAAAATATAGTCGAAGAGGTTTTCCGCGTCGGTTTTTCTACAAACCGACGCGGAAAACCGATTAAAACAGGATTTTCCGCGTCGGTTTTTAGAAAAACCGACGCGGAAAACCTCTTCGACTATATTTTCCGCGTCGGTTTTCATGAAAACCGACGCGGAAAATCCGGTCGAAGAGGTTTTCCGCGTCGGTTTTTAGAAAAACCGACGCGAAAAAAAAAACATAATTATTTTTGGCGTCGGTTTTGTGTAAAACCGACGCCAAAAATTCCCCGCATATACTATTCGCGTCGGTTTTTAAAAAACCGACGTTATTACGACGACGTTAAAGCCCGTATTTCCACTAGTGTACATTCTTCTAAATTCCCACGTCATCCTTTTGAGCATCCTTTAACATTTCCAAAAGAGATTTTTGAGCAATCATTTGTGAAAGGATTGATGATTTTCTCTTCTTAATGATTCCCATTTCTATCTTTATCAAGTCTAAGAAGATTGGATCATTCTCAATTCTCATCAATGATAGAATCATCAGGTCCTTTCCTCTTAGAGCATTTTCCACCTAGTTCTCTTTCCTAGGGTGGTAATGGATTGAGAAGTTATATTCTTTGATCAGCTCTAACCATCTTCTTTTGTGCATGTTCAAATTTTTCGATGTGAATATATATATGAAGATTTTGTGGTCCATATATATTTCACAATTCTCCCCAAAGAGATAATGCCTCCAAATTTTAAAAGTGAAGATCATCGCATCCAACTCTAAATCTTGTGTTGGACAATTCTACTCATGAAAATTCAATTTCCTCGAAGCATAGGCAATGAATTTTTCATTTTGCATCAACACACAACCCATGTCCTTCTTGAAAGCATCACTGAATACCATAAAAATTTCTCCACTTCTGGGTAAAGTGAGCACGAGAACAATTATAAGCCTCCTTTTTAACTCCTTAAATCTTTCTTCGCATTCATCACTCAAAGAAAACTTTACTTCCTTCTAAGTTAGCCTGGTAAGAAGGTTGTACAATCATGAGAAATTTTTCACAAATCTTCGATAGTATCTAGATAACCCCAAGAAGTTACGGATATCCATTACCGATGTTGGCCTTAGACATCCCTCAATTGCATTTTTTTGAGGGATCCACAGATATCCAATTTCTTGTGATGATATGGCCCAATAATGAGATCTCCTTGAACCAGAACTCACACTTGTTGTACTTTTCCTAGAGAATCTCCTTCCGCAAGGTCTCTAGTACAGTTCTTATATGCTTCTCATAATCCTCCTTGGTTTTGGAGTATATCAGAATATCATCTATAAATAATACCACAAATTTTTCAAGGTAATCCCTAAATACCCTATTCATCACGTCCATGAAGATTTTTGGATCATTAGTTAGTCCGAAAGGAATTAATATGAATTTACATTGCCCATATCTTGTACGAAAAGCAGTCTTGGGGATATCTTCCTTCTTCACCCTTACTTGACAATATCCCAACCACAAATCCACCTTAGAGATGTATTGTTCTCCACGTATTTGATTGAAAATTTCATCAATTCATGGGTGAGGATACTTTTTCATTATCATTATTTTTTTAAGCTTGTGGTAATTGATGCAAAGGCGCGCTGAACCATCCTTCTTTTTGACGAAGAGGACTGGTACAACCCAAGGTGAAGCACTTGGGCATATAAACCCTTTATCTAGATTCTCATGTAGTTGTTTCTTTAGCTCCTCAAGGTCCACAACAGTCATTCAATACAGAGTCTTTGATATTTGAAACTCCCCAGGTATAAGATCAATTGAGAATTCTATATCTCTTCTAGGAGGAACACCTGCCAATTCCTTGGGAAACACTTCAACAAATTCCCTAACAATAGTCATGTCTTCAAGGATGTTTTCTTCATTTGACTAAATCATTTGATCTAGACACACATGCTCATAGGGAAGTAATATCCACACTTGAGATGATGGAGCTAAAGAAGATTCATCTTCTTCCTCGTACTTGTATAGAATCAGTGGTTGATTCTCTACATAGAGAGTGATTTCCCTCTAACGGCAATTTATGTTTCCTCTATATAAATAAATCCAATACATGCCAATAATTGCATCAAATTCCACCAGAGACTGTATGATGAGGTTCACCGGGAAATTCAATCCAGAGATTATGACAGGGGAGGAGTTATATTCCTGGGATGCAATGATTTCCCCATTTTCCGTACTCACCAATATCTTTACTTCCATGATTTGTGGTGGTGTTGGGATTGTTCTACTAAACTTTTGGGATATAAAAGAATGCGTAGAACCTGAATCAAAAAGTATTCTCACTATTCTTGAATAAATAGCTAGCGTATCTGTCACCACTTTTTTGTCGGGGTTCACTTCGGTAGTAGTGATGGAAAAAGCTCTCCCTTGCTACCTTGGAGGTTGTTGGTTGCCTTTGAAAACCCTTTTCTTATGGCACTGATTTGCAAGATGACCTGGTTATTTGCAGTTGTAGCAATGAACAACGCATTGAGGTTCGAACGTAGCATTACTCTTCTCTGTTGCACCTGCGGGTTTTTCTTGTCGGTAGTTAACAGTTAGGCTCCCTTCTCTTCCACAACTAGAGCATTTCCTTTCTCCCTTTAGTCAATTTCCAGGGTTCTTCTTTCCGTAACTTTGGAAAGTGGGGTGCTAGATCTTCTTAGCACCATTGGATTTATCCATAGGACAACCAACATTGAATTCCACCTTATGGTTATTATCCCTATGATACCCCTGAGATTCCTCGATCTTCATTTTGACCTTGAGGGAACATCATACAATTTCCTCATAGCTGTCGAAGTCACGGATTTCCAGTTCTTTCCGTAGGCTAGTTTTTATCCCACTAAAGAAGAAATCAAACTTGCATTCAGGGGTAATGACAAAGCCGGAGGCGTATCTTGTAAGCCTTGTAAAGCTTTCCTCAAACGTTCTAACAGATTGATCGTCTTTTTTCATGAGGGCTAGGAAGTCCCCTTCCATCTTAAGTCGGAGGGTATGCGGAAAATATTTATCAAAAAAAATATTTATGAAATCCTTCCATTACATTACCTCGATCACCTCCTTAAGCTTCATATTTTTTATCAAAGTCCACTATTGATCAGATTCACCCTCCATACGATAATCATATAGGAGGACCTCCTCTTATTCAGAACATTGAAGAACAGATAAGATCATTTCAATGGAGTTGATCCATTGTTCAGCGATTGAAGGATCTGATGATCCATTGAATGCAGGAGGCCTTTGTCTCATGAAGCTCTCGATAGAGACTTGTTCTTTCTAAGGTGTAGTTGAATGTTCCTCTTGAACCATGTTTCTATTCCAATATTGATTTAACTGAGAGAGAAGTGTGACAAAGTTCATGATTCTTGCTCCCATCAGATTGGGTATCTCATTTGCACAATCATGACATTGATCTTCAGATCGGTTATTAGCCCGAGTCCTCCTATTGCCGACCATTGGCTGAAATAAAAGGAAAGTTAGGGGTAACACATAATGGGTAATCCAAGTACAAAACTGAAAACTTATAAATAACGTTTATTTCCTTATCTTATGAATCCATAGGCTTTAATCTATGTTATTCATGATCTACTTTCTAACATATATTCATAGGGGAATTTTTTTTCCTTCCCTTAATAAGGGTTCATACTAAGCTTGTGAATTTTACAAAGAATATCCCCCAGGAGTTTCATAACCAAGAATGTATCAAGGCCCATTGAAATGTACTAGTTCTCATTTGAGTCTAGCTCAAAGCGGTGTTTTCGGGTTTTACCGCTAAAATACATCTGTGCCAGAGAAACCTCTACCTGCTCGTATATGGAAAGGGATGTATTTTCTTGATAAACAACTTACTCAATACTCCCCAATACTTAGGGATGTTTTTATTATACTTATTATTATCTCTAAGTCTTCACTAGGGTTTTATAATCCTAATCCCAAAAATAACTAAACCAATCCTCCGATACCAACTATAACAACCCTGCTTTTTATAACACACTTAAACCTAATTTATTACATAAAATGTTCACTTGATAAAACATAGAATATCAAGAAGACTAGTGTCTTTGGGGATTAGGAACATTACATAACTTCTTAGAACATAAAACACACAACCTCTTTATTTAAAACATCCTTTACATGACCACGACATTCCTTCGTACTTAGCATTGCATGGGATAACCTGAGGACATGCATAAAAAAGTGTGTGCTATAAAGCCTAGTAAGGGAATAAACATGGAATAACATGAGGAATAAAATAAATGTTAGAAAATAGGAATATCAATGAGGAAAAATAGAAACATGAACATAAAGTCATGATAAAGTATGATAATCATAACATGGAAATGTGGAAACAACACTTAACATGGAATTAGCATGAGCCAAGGCTCATTGCACATGGAGCATGAGTAAACCCCCATTGTACATGAAGAATTAGTAAAAACTCATTGAAATTGAATTACCATGAGTCAAAACCCATTGAACATGAGTTATCAGGATACTATACTTTACCCAATGCATTTGAGCACTATTAGGGCGCACCCTTCTTAAACATTTCATTTCATGCATAAGTGTGCCACAAGGATCATAAAACATAGATTCTTTAAACATCATCATTTATTACACAAAAAATGAGTGTGGAATTAATGCATGAAACTCTTTAGACAATATTTAATTTTTCATAAAGGTGAATACCCTTGATAGTGATATGGGCATGGTATTCACTATGCAATGACTTTGGCTTGAAAAATTGTGGTGCAATTTCAACAGCTTAACAACGTGAAATAAGAACTCAAAAATGGTTAATGAGAGAGAAATGGGTGTATAATCATATTTACATGAAATGGAAAGTAATGGGGTCATATAATTACATGTCCCAACAAATGTAATGGAATTTTGATGCATAATTAAAAATAATTACTAGGATATAAAAGAGGAGAGAGAAATCTGTCACAGAATTACCGCATGGTAACAGGTGTACATAGGAGGCATTAATGAGAGATAAAGGGGTCTAACATCATCCAAACATAAAGAGGTAAGTATGAGGGAGGTTTTAAATAATACCCCTACATTTTTAATTAAAAATTAAACCACATAATAACTTAAATAAAATTGGACAAAAATGGGAAAAGAAGAAATCCCTTACGTGGAAGTGTGATCCCAAAGGCTTGGGAGAGGCTTCAGAGAGGCATCTTGGGAGCTTGGGGAACCTTGGGAGGATTCTAGAGAGTGGAGGTCAGGGGATGGTCGATTTCCAAAGTCTCTGAGTGAAGAGGAAGTGGCAGCTTGGGTGGGATTATATTGGAAAATAGAGGGAATTATTTATTATTTAGGTTTGGGACACCTCATATTAAACGAATAAAAACCACAAACTGGCCCATGGTTTTTGCCCATAGTTTTTTACAAAGGGAATTAGAAAAAAAATATTTTATAAGCCCAAAGGCCGAACATCTTAAAATAACAGTGTTTCTTAGGTGGAGGAGAGTCACACTCTCAAGGAAAACAATTTAAAAAGGCAAAATGTGTTATAAGCCTTGAAGTGTCCACTCAAGCTTTGTAAAATAAATCAAACAAACCCAAAATTACATTATTTTAATGTTAAAACATATATTGGCATAACATAATGTTTATATTATTCTATTACATCACTATTGGGTCTTTATGATGTCATAAAACACATTATATATTTAAATGGTATTTAATTTTTGCCCAAAAATTTGACTATCTTAGAAAATTATGAAAAATTCACCATTGGATAATTTAGATTTACTTATTCCAAATAAAATATTCATTTTATCTAAATAATTTAATAAATATGTCAATTTTTACTTTTAAAATAAAAACCTACATTTACCAAAAATTCATGGGTTTTGAAAAAAAACAGCTTTCAAACCTTAATAAAAATTACAATTGCATTCATAAAATTATATGATCATTTATATTTAATAAAAAGTAGTTTAATTATAATAATATTTCATTAAAATATTTGTTAAGTCAAAAATTCATTAATTCATCAAAATATATTTCTTACTTGAATATTAACTAAAAATAATATTTTTCCTTCAAAAACTATTTACGATGTAACAATAATAAAATGAATGCACATTCTTTATAAAAAAATAATATATATAGTCATAGTGCATGGGTTTTGTTACATAACCCCTTCTAACACCCGCATAATACTGAAGGGTAATGTGTTCGATGGTGAAAGACTCTTGGGGTGGCTCAGATAACATCGCCTGGGTGGTAATCTATATTAATCTCTGCTTATCCCGTAGTCAGTTTGGCTCAAAATTAACGTGTTCAAGCTCGGCTTGGGCTTGATCAAGAGCGAAGCCGAATGACGCCACCTCCATTCCTAGCTCTGACAAATAGGATTCGTATAGGGCAAGTCTACTGGATTAGGTCATCACTTCCTTTGTCTAAGTAAATTGGATTTGTTAAAGCCCTATATTTATACTAATCATGTGATCAATGTTCAATGAATATATTAGCAACGGTCACAATTCATAACATTATTTTAAAATCTAGAAACATAAAACCAATGTAGTTCACATTTTATATAACCATAAAAAATTAATTAGATCAATTTGAATTTATATTAATGAATGTTTGGGTCGTTACATGCGTCGAAGCCAGACCTGGCTCGTCGAAGGTCACATCAGCTCGTCAGTAGGAGTATGGTGTTGTTTGTTGATCAGTTTGATGTTTTCTCTTTGTGGTGTTTTATGGGTGTGGTAGTCATCACATTTACCATTTTGTGCTGTTTCTTTTCCTTCATTTGTAATAATGGTTGTGGCAGAACCTCTTTGAATCCTTTGTTCTAAGGGATGTGCATTTGGTAAAATTTTGGTTCGTGTGTTGTGTTTGTAAAATTTTTTAAGCCTGACTGTGAGCCATGAGATGATTCAATCATCAGTGCTCTAGCCATAGTTCCAGGAGTGAAGCTGGCGCATAGTCTAGTGAACCTCAACGGTGAAAAATGGCCTTGGTTTAATGTTGGTCCTTAGCATGTCATATTTTGTGTTCTTCCGAGGGCACGACATTGTTGATATAACAATTGTGGGCCCTTCCCCTATTCCCGTCGTAGGTGGGGGGGTTTTGGTCAGTGCTGAATTATTTCAAGTTCAGTTAACCTCGTCAGTCCTTATAGTGGGGAGACCCGTTGAGAGTCTCATTCAATTCAGTTTGGCCGGTTTCCAATGGTGGGGAGTCCGTTTGGGCCTCATCGAGTCAGTATCATAGTTTTGATTCGGGTTTTGTTTTGGTGGGGTTTAAAGTGTTTGTGTTTTGAATATAAGTTGCATGTCATGGGAGTTCGGTGTTCGTTTGGATCAATCAATTGGAGGTGCTTAAACTTTTGGGGATGAGTGACACATAAAGAGTTTCATCTTGGGTCTAGGTCTTATTGTGTCTTCTTGGAGGGCAGGAAGCATTATGGTGGAGAGAATTGTCACACCCAGACCTATTTATTTTATTTATTTTATAATTTTCTTTGATTTAAATTTGTTTTTCGAGGTTCAGGTTGAATCCTGAACAATATTTTTGGGTTTTGTCAAAAAAAATGCACGTTTTTGAGCTGACATCACTGAGCGCCTGGGAGGAGAGCGTTTTGGAGACCCCGCGCTGATTCACCCATGCAATGACACAGCCCTGCTATCTTCAGGAAAAATTAAAATGAAAATATTTTTGTAATTTATTGCATTATTTAAAATATTCATCTTTAATAATTTTAATTAAAACTAAATGAGTATATTTATAATATATGTTTTTATCGATATGATTATCAGTATTATTATTATTAGTATTAATAGTATTATTATTATTATATTATTATTATTTATTTAATTTTAATTTATTTTATTCTTTCTTCTTTTGTCTTTCCTCATTATTCTTCTATTGTTTTTCTTTTTACCTATCCCAAGCAGCTACCCCCCCCCCTCCCCGCGTAGTGCACCAGTTCCAGACGTCAGCCCCTCTCCTCTTCTACCTGTCCGCACCTACTGTGGACCTCCCTTCTTCTCCCTTGCAGCACAACACACCCTCCTGCTGCGTATTGTTGGCCGACCGACCACTTGCCACTGCCGGATGCCCCCACTCACTCGCACCCAGCCCATAACCCCTTGCAGAACACCCCTCTAGTCGCGCCTTATGCCGGCTTCTTGACGCACACACACCGGCCACCCCTACCCTCCTTCAGCACACTGCCGGCCGCCCAACCCTATTGCCCTATGATGACGCCCCAACAGCCCTCGCCAGGTCGCCCCTGCCTCCATCCCTCTGCCTACACCATTGTTGTCACTCTCCTGCACAACGCTGCCCGGTGCCCCGCATCCCCTTGGCCTACCCTTCTCTGTCAGCACCTAGCCGACGTTCCCTCACCTCGCAGTAGTTGTCCAGTAGTGCCTCCCGCGCCTCTGACCAGCTCCGGCCAGCAGTTGCGTAGGCCCCTGGCACCATCCCCTTTCTTTGTTCTGGTAGCCTAGCAGTGGCGCAGCACCCCTCTATCGTCTGGCCTGCAGCAGTGCGTCACCTTTTGCTGCTTGCAGTGAATCCTCCACCTCACTCTGTCCGCCCGCCGCCTGCACCTCCCTCCCGTTGCAGCACCTTCAGCCAACCTGGAACCTTCACTACATCAGCTGCCTATACCGGCCATACCTCCCACTCCCCATCCCTACATTATGTGGACAGTAGCGACGCAACTCCCTGACGACTTTCCCCTTCATAGCACTGGCAGCAGACCTCCTTTTAGCATCTATGCTCCTAAATGACCTCCTTCTGGCTACACCCCTTTTGGTTGTGCGCCTTTTGACCCACCACACAACGTCTAGCCGGCCCCGCCAATGGAAAATGCGGACTTCCATCCAACACATCTCTTGTCTGACGGTCTCACGACCTCCCAACTGGACAACGCCCAATTCTGAGGTCCTCGCCGCCCCTTTTTGATTGTCACACGACTCTATTAATCAAGTGTACCATGCGCCAACCTCTACAACTTTAAACATAGAGGTATTTGAATTCCTATGTGACTTAATTTCATTTAATATTAATTAATTTTTTTTAGTTTTCATATATTTATTTTAGAATGGATTATAAGGTATTGTAAATAATTTTTATGGTTAATTGTTTCATCTAAATTATTAATTCATTGTGTGTTTTGTAAAGATTTAGTTTGGTGCAAATTATGTATTGCAAAACATGTCGAGCTAGTTATTTTGCATTGTTTTTTCTTTTGGATTGTTTTAAGTCCGTGTTTATGTATTTTAGTTATATTTTCGGTTGTAGCATGTGGGAAAGATTTTTCCGTGGTCCTACAATTGTCAGGTGGCGTGTACTTGCGCGCCCGCTCGAGGCTTGTTGCATCTTCGTGCTTGGACTTCGAGTCGAGGTAAGTCCCCAACTTCAGTCGCCATTAAATTTAGAATTTATTAATTGCATGATATTTTATTAATTTTAATAAGTGATAAATAGTATTAGATAATTAATTTTGGAATAATTATTCAATGTAAAAAGAGTTGTTTAATTTATACATGTCACTTGAAATATTCTCTTAGTGAATTGATGAACAATAGTAAAAGAATGCCCCTTTTTTCCTTTGAACATAATTCAATGAATTGCAAGTGTAGTTCTAGTTTAATGATAAATAATTTCTTCTGAAGTGTGAAAAAGTGATTTGGTTCTTTTGAGAAATGGGGTTTTTCTTTAAAGTTAGTGAATTCCCTTTAGGTACATTAAAATAAATTATTTAGGAAAACATTCTTCGAGGTGACTCAGGGGTGATCTTTTTGCGTACGTTGATTTTGGGAGTTGTTTGTGTTGTTTGTGCAACATGACTGGTTGATTTACATTGTGGACTCACCCCTTTTTATTGCATGTGTTGACATGGGAACCCGTCCTAGTAAGTGAATCTTATGAGAATGATTTTTTCCCTAGTTTAGACTACACACTGGCTAGTGCCCCAAAGCAAAGAGGTGTTCTGTTATCAGTGTTATGGGATTAGATCAATCGGATAGGCCATGTAGGGAAACACCAGGAGTTAGGGAATTATGACATCATTGAGTAGGGTATGACTTCAGGATGAGTCACATGTATAGTACGTTATGGATTTTTCACAAGCTCCTAGGTTCGAACCATGATTTTTTTAGTGTTTATTTGTATGTGGCAGATGACAGAGAGGTCTATTTCGGTTGCTGGCCCCTGTGTTCCACTTTTTCCACTGCCCTTAGTGTGTGTTGTGTGTTATGTGTAGTTTTCCTTCTGGATAATAACTGAAACTTGGATTTTCTAAATTGTTCTCGAAGATGTTTTCAATAATGCTATACACTTTCTCCTTTCATACTTTAAACTAGTTTTTATATTAAAGAGGACAATGTACTATTTTTTATTTTTGAAATGAAAGTGTGTGTGTGGAAACCCATATTTTATATAATTTAGTTCAAACCTAGAATTAATAAATTCTTTATTTAATGGTGGTGCATGGGGAACAGTTTGTTGGGGACACCTACCGATTTATAATACTCACGCCTATAGTGTTTTCGTTTTTTTAGTTTTGTTTCAGGTTTGAATCGAGCTTGTTCGTCAGGGGAGAGACTTGGTTGTAGTTTTGTGAGCGACTCTCGGAGTCACGAGGAGTTTTGGTCATGGGATGGTCAGTTGGTTTTTGTAGGCCGTTATTTCTTTTCGTGCTATTTATTAACTTGCGTTATTCCACTTTTTCTACTACATTATTTATTTTCACTAGGAGAAATTATTCCCAATGGTCTTCAATTGATGCCCTGGCACTTTTTCCCATCCCGAGAGGATTGAGAACGCCTCTCTCGCCATGTCATGGACCGGCTCGAGTGATTGGTTCAGGGTCGACCCGGGTTGGTTCGTGACATTTATTCTCTTATAAAGATTCTTTCAAGGAGCTGACTAGAAATGGAGAATCTAGGAGGACTGTTGAAATTGATTTTGAAGGAGAGGCAAGGTTGATTTTATGTTTATATAACATCAAATCTACCCTAGGAAGGGAGATTTATCTCCTATGAAGTATCAGGATGTATTCCTGATATATCTATTGAAACATGGGATAAAAGTTAACTAGTGTAGGTATCTAATGGTGCATGTCCTTGATTTGATAAAGCCATCCATGAAGGAAACTTGTCTGTACTATCTGAGGATGATCTCTTCCATGTTAAAAAGGATAGATTGTGTAGAAGATAGAGATGAAGTGATAAATTCATGTAGTGGTTTTTGTCTTTAAAAAGATATTTGTAAAAGGATGAAAATCTTCTGGAACCCATTGAATAAATGAAGGGTAGGTGATGAGGAAAGGAAATATGATAATTTCAATCCAATTTACCATCCTACCAGACCGAAGGATCATGATTATCTAGGTCTCAAACCAGGAGAATATCCTGTTTATTCTGATAATGAAGTTGATACTGAAGTGCCAAGGGAATAAGGATCTCCTTTTGATGACTTGAGTGCTCCTGATATTACTGAAAGTCCCAAAGATATGTCTTATGGACCTTCTAGTGCACCTTTGGACTTACCCTCTAGAAAATCTTTGTTAGGTGATGAGGATGAGGAAGAGACTGAGGTTATTAGAGATGAAGTCTATGTGAGTAAATAAGATGAGGAGTCTGATGATGATGAAGGATGAAATGATGAGAATGTAAGTGATTCTTTGAAAGTGAGACAACAAGTAGTTGACAGATCTTGCGAGGAATCTGTAGGTGGAGCTGGTAATGGTGTTGCACCTATTAAACAAGAATATATTGATCATATAGATACTATTCATGAGGAAAGATCACCCCATCCAAATTCTAAAAATCAAGACATCATTCAGGAATTGAATGAACATATAGATGGTGGCCATGATGTTGTAGTTGAGGATCAAGTGCCTCAAATTGAGGAAGTGCTTGGTGAAGTTGAAGTGGCTAGAGCACATGAAGAACCTAAAGTTCAGTTGATTCATGTACCCAGAAATGTTATTATGGATAGAGGATAGGATGAAGAAGCTGATGAAGTTGAAGTTTTTCCTGAGCCTCAAGGAAGAAGGATCTGGATTAACACTGTTGATCTAAGAGATTGGTCTTGTACTAGATAGTGGAATAATGATCCAGGATACATTATTTTTGGGTAGGAATTTGACTCATATGAAGAGAGGTTGCCTCCTCCACCTACTCCAAATTCCCAAGCTGAAGCAGAACCTATTCCACCAGTTGCATCTTTAGCAGTAGATCCAGTAGCACAGATAGTGACTAGTGACTATGCCACTAAGGTTGATTTGGAGCAATTCAAAAATGATATATGTGAGTTAGTGAAAGCCTTAGTTGGATCCAGAAGAGAATCCTCCACTTCAATAGATATTTCAGATGTAGATGTAGCATATATTGTAAGATGGTGATCCAAGAGATTCAACCAAATATCATTACCACACCAGAAACCATTATTAGGCATAATACCTTTCTGAGGGAAGAAGTAAGGAAGATGAAAAATGAGTCAAATTCTCTAACATATGATTTCAATACCTCCTTTAGTGGGGTAATGGATGTTCTTAGGAACTTGGGGACTCATCCACTAAGTGTAGATCTGAAGAAGTTGAAAGAGGAGCTAGGAAAAATGATTACTGGCCCTTCTATATCTAGGACTGGAAAAGGTGTTGTTACTGATTTGGAATCTCTCAAGGATGTGATGAGAGAGGAACTCCAAAATATTCAAAGTGTTTCAGACAAAGAAACTCGTGAAATGGTGCATCGAAATACAGACCTTGTGTAGAATATGGTAAGGTAGTGCACAAATGAAGCCTCTTCTGCTCAGAAAGATATTAGAGAGAATGTGGATAAGTACATTACTAAGATTTATAGCAATCATGATCTGATAAATAGATTCAAGCTTCTAGCAGAAAAGCCCAGAATACCTCTAGTCACAGAAGTGTTCAAGAAACAAGTTACCCAATGGAAGGATTTTACCCCTTTTCTGAACAAATTCACAGAGAATAAGAATGAATTATAGAAATCCATGCAATATGGTGGTGAAATTATCAATTATTTCATCAAACTCCTTAAGCCATATCTACATGTTGAAGTTGAAGAAATTGTGGTTCCTCCTGCTGCTTCCATTGGTACTAACTCTTGGCCTCATTCTCTAATGACTATCTCATAGGATCTTTCCTAAATCTGACCTGTCATTACAGAGTAATCTCCCAATGACATGTTGTTAGAGATAGGGCCTAGTCTTGCAGCAAATTTCCCTACAGGTGTTTCCTAGCCTAGTTTTATCTTCAGACTGCCTCTTCCCTATGCCTCTCCCAAACCTTCTCATCCTACACTGGATCCTTTAGATAAAGGCAAAGCCCATCAAAAGCCAAACCCTTAGGGATGGATTGTATCTTTAATAGGAATTTGTCGCTTCTTGTTGATTGTACTCTTTTTCTTATTAATAGAGCTCTTTTTTATGCTTCAATTTATATATATATTTATCTTTTTTATTATTTTTGCTAATCCCAAAAGGGGGAGAAATAAAAGGCATACATTATTCATCTAAGGGGGAGAGATTATCAAATAGGACACATGAAATGTCCTCATCAAAATCCATTTATTTAGGGGGAGAATTATTTTAAAAACTAAAACAAGGGAAGACATTAGTTATATATTGAATAATCACATTTAGTGCAGTATGATATGTCCATTTATCTTTTTTTTCCTATTCTGTATATTTTCAGGTATGACATAATTTGTGATTATCAAAAAGGGGGAGATTTTTGGAACCTCTATGATATTGTCGTTTTATAATCACAAATAATGTCATTCTACAGATTCTAATCTTTCATTCTATTTAATATCTCTAATTTAATCAATTATTCCATACAGAACAATATACTTAAATAAGTCAATTACCTGTATTAATGAATCAATATGTTTACAAGTGTGTTTTTTATATATATTTTTTGATGTCTCTTAGTCTAGTAATGTGACGTATAACACAGACACTTCATAAGTTTTTTAGAGTCCCGGACACTGATAGTTTTTTCGACACACAGATGTTCAACACACGGATGATCGACACACTGATGTTCGACACACCAATGTTTGACACACTGATATTCAACACACTGATGTTTGACACATCGATGTTCGACACACCGATGTTTTTTCACACTGATGTTCGACCCACCGATGTTCGACACAACGATGTTCGAGACACCGATGTTCGACATACTGATGTTCGACACACTGATGTTTGATCGACTGAAGAAGACAAACCTACGATGACAGAACAATATTAACAAACTGAATATGATAGACTGAAGTTGACAGACTGAAGATGACAGACCAAATATGGAAGACCGAAGATGACATATCAATATTAACAAACCAAAGATGGCAGACCGAAGATGATAGATCAAAGATGAAAGACCGAAGAAGATAGACCAAATATGAGAGACCGATATTGACAAACCAAATATGACAGACTGATGCAAATGACTCACTGATAGTCATAAATTACTGTTTTAAATTTATTAATTCAAATATATTTCTAATGGTCAAATTTAGACAAATTAATGTTTCTGACATTATTTAATGTTGTATGTAGGACTATCCATAGAAAGTTATAGGTACATGCATGTGGGGATATCTTCATGCTTAGTGGACCGTGGTGTATAAAAGTATTACAAGTTCAACCATAAAGAGTCTCTCGAAAACACAGTACAAAAAACAAAAAGGACAGACTGTGAGAATACCCAAGATTTTGAAAAGAGAGGAACTCGAAGCTTGATCTCAGAAAAAGATGTACAAACAACAACCTACTGAAGCTCACTGAACATCCTCACATCGAAGAGATGAACCATTACACTCATGGAAGCTAGATTATAGAAACTGTGATACTCTGTTCTGAATCCAACATCCATAAGGGGACTCAAATATCATTTTCTCTACATCCATTGAGTCTAGACCTGTACTGCACAATATACAGAGATGTCTAAACTATATTCTTCTTTTATAACTCTTTTGTGTTCTTGTGTTTACTTCTTGAGTAGTGGGTGCATCTTTTTGTTTCATACACATTATCTCATGTGCATAACTGGAGGATACTAAAATATCCTCACACTCAATCCATTTTTACTTTTGTATCCCATATAGCACTGTGGAAGAGATCTTGTGTGATCTGTTTGATAGTCTTCCCAAAAATAACTATGGTAGAGCTCATGTGTGACCTGTATATCCTTGTGTGCTATTGTGAACCCTGATCCAGGATGTGGATCAAAAGTTTATTAATATAAACTTCTTTGTGGCATGTGATCACCAAGTGCAGAGGACTACGTCTCAGCTTGAGATTGAACCTCTTATTTTATCTGTTGTCCTATTTGTCTTGTGTTTTAATATGATATTTATTTTTCAAATTATGATAAAATCAACTTTTACAGTAAGTTTAGAAAGTGTTTATATCAATTTTTAATTAGTAGATTAGTTTCAAATTTTTGACTAATCTTTAGATTGGTAAGTTGGGAACCAATAAATCTTCTGAGAATCTAATTGAACGTTCAGGTCTTTTATAAATTCACTACAAACTATCTTTGATTTTATTTTAATAGGGGATGTTATTTTAAGGAACTAATTTTAACAGCAATTTTTATAGACACTCAATTCACCCCCTCTTGAGTCATTTACTCTGACCAAAAACAAGGATACTTGCTTCAATCCATAAATGGACCTCTATAACTTAAAAACCCCCTTTTCATCACATCGTGTCACAAACTCTTCCGATTGTGTCATATAAACATCTTCCTGAATGTTACTGTTAAGGAATTTAGTTTTGACATCTGTCTGCCAAATCTCACAGTCATGGTAAGCTGCTATAGAAAGTATGATTCTTACGCATTTAAACACATAAACTGGCTAAAATGTCTCTTCTTTGTAAATTCCATGACGTTGTTTAAATATTTTATCCATTAGAATTGATTTATAGAAAATAACATTACCTTCCATGTCCAATTTCTTCTTGAATACCCATTTACACCCAAAATGAATTACATCAACTCGTACATCGACCAGAACCCAAACATGGTTATGATACATGGAATCCATCTCAAAATTTAATGCTTCTAGCCATCGTACAGATTCTGAGCTCTCTACTTACTTCTTGTAAGAGATAGGTTCATCATTTTCCAACAATAATGAGACACCACCTTTGGTGACTAGAAAACCATATCTCTCAGGCTCCCTTAACTCTTTTGAGTTCCTATATAGTACTTAGGTTTCAGGAAGTACTTCTTCCATATGGACATATATAACTTGTTCTTGTACCAACTCATGTGTATATTAAGCATCAACTCCATTGAAGTTAATCATTCCGCCACTATCCTCTTTGAGGATGTTATCCCTCGTAAGAAAGACAACTTGTCTAGTGATAATTAAATTCTTATCTGAGGGGTTGTATAGGTACTATCCCTTTGTTTCCTTGGGATACCATATATAGATACACCTCATGCCCTATGGTTCTAGTTTGTTTCTTGAGAAAGCCTTAATAAATTCCTTGCATCCACATAAATGTGTATACAAAAAAATGGGTTTCTTTCCACTCGATAATTCGAGGGGAATTCCATTTTCCACCTTAGTTGGTACTCGGTTTAATATGTATACCATAGTTTGTAATTCATATCCCCAAAAGGATAATGGATTATCATCATGAATCATCATTGAACTTACCATGTCCAAAAATGTTCGGTTTCTCCTATCCCTAACACCATTCCTTTGTGGTGTATAATGTGGAGTGAATTGAGATAGAATCTCAATATCCTGTAGAATGTTGATGACCTCTTGGTGAGGATTTTGTCCACCTCAATCTAATTCAAGTTTCTTTATCTTCTTACAAACTGATTCTATACTTTATTATTGAATTCCTTGAATTTCTCAAAGGAAATTAACTTATACCTCATCATGTAAGTATATTCATATCTACTCAAGTCATCTATAAAAGTTATGAAGTAAGAATATCCACTTTTATCTTCTACTAGAAATGGTCCACACACATCAGTGTGTACCAATCCTAGAATCTCTGTAACCCTTTCACCATGTCCACCAATGGAATTTTGGTCATTTTACCTTGAAAATAAGCATGATATCTATCAAATGGTTTTATCATAGAAGTGTCTAAATAACCATCTTGACAGATCTTTGTCAAACACATCTACAAGACTGATATGATGATGCCACAAATGGTTGTTATCTGAGTCATGTGAACATGATTTATTATCAACTACCAACACTTGGTTTTCATAATTTAATAAATACAGACCATTATTTAAATACGCCATATAATAACATATGTTTTCCATATAAATGAAACAAATTTTATTTCTAAATGTAAAAATAAACCCATATGTATCGGAATATGATACCAAAATTATTTTTTTGTAACACTAGGTACATAATAACAATGGTAGCTAGCCTCACAAAATTTGTAGGTTGCTTATCCACCTCTCCTCTAACAATTTTCCATAATCTACTTGGTTCCTTCATTTGAATATATATTCCAACACCACAAGCTTTATCAAATACCCAATGTGTATAAATGGAATGGTTTCACTTGATAGTGAACATACCTTTGGCTTCCCCTTGCCTAAGGGTGAAGTTCCACTTATAGTTGCCTGACATGCCACATGAAAAGCATAGTTCCTCTTTTTCCTTACCCTTCCTTTGGATCTTCTTCCTCTTAATCATATAGTTCTTGTGTATTTATACTATTTAAAATTATTAGGCCTCTTTTCCTTATCCTTACCCTTCCTATTCACCATAAGGACTGGGGGTTTTTACGTCCCATGTCCTTATCCACTTGAAAAATTAAATTAAGAAGTTCTGATATATTATTCTCATTATTTCTCATACAATAGTTCACAATAAAACTATAGAAGGTCTTGGGAATTGATGATAGTATGATATATGTACGTAACTCATCCAGTAATTTAATACTAAACATGTCTAGATGCTCAATGTAGCCAATAATATTGACTACATGTGGCCCTGCTATCCCATACTCTCCAAGCGTATTGGAGAACAAAACATTGGAGATCTCATAACTCTCTTTTATCATATACTCTTGACAGATATCCTTAAGGTGAGATGTCATTCTATAAGCATGAATTTTCTCATGTTTCTTCAAGAGCTCATTGGTCATTGATGATTGCATGAGGCACTGAACATTCATAGCATCATTCACATGTTTCTTCTACATAAAGATCTCATTATCTCTCACCTCATTTTCTATTTCAATTGGTAAAGGTTCTTCTATCACATATAGTTTCCTTTCAGGGTGAAGGATGACCCAAAGGAACCTTTACCACTACTGGAAATCAGTGCCGATGAGAAGGTTTTCCTTCTTGATTATGGATCACAATGATAAATTTTATATCTTTTTTATTTCATTTTTAAAAATAATATGAATAGAGTTTTAGTACATTATCTAATAAAATTATGAAAAATAAATAAATACATATTTATCAGTCTCCCACTATTTTATAAAAACCCAATAGCCCTCAACATTAGATTTTGAATATATTGTTGGTTGACCATTCTAGCAGCAAGGATACATATTTCCCTTCAGATTACCTCAAATTTGATTAGTCAGGAAATTTGAAATGTTTTAGGTAGGAATTGAAAATTCCAACTGCATTAACTTGTAGGTCCTTGATCTATTGAGTGGACTCCCCAATCCTAAAATCCTTAATTTTGGATTTCCTCAACATTTGCCTCTCATTTACACGAAGCCGTGCTTTGGTAGTCAACCCATGATGTAAAATAAGTCAATTAAATAACCCAAAAACTCATATTATAATTCCAAAATAATTTAAATCCCCCTAACATTGGTTGGTCCAGCACTTTGAACTATGGTTCGATTCTCACTTAAGTAATGGAAGGCTATACCGAGTTAATATTTTATTGAGGGATTTTATCTTTTATGCATAAATTTTCATTTATTATCTTTTCACATGATTGTTAATATTATGTGGGATAATCTTAAGTGATTAATCATTTATTATATAATATTTACACATAAGACAACTTATTTTAGTTCCATCTTGCAATCTTGTTAATTCATTAATTATGTGATCGCGACAAAACATCCATAATGAAGAACCATACAACTAAAAAATATAAAATTAAGGGTATGATCATGAGATTATTCTAATGGTTAGTTAATCTACCAGTTGATAAACTAACCATTGAACTAGGGGAGAAATTACTTTAACCAACTAGGTTTGTGTTTACAGATTTCACCTGTCCACCTTTGTATCTCCTTGGATTAGTTTCATATTGGCTGCTAACTTGAACCGCCTCCACTAGCTTGAGAGCTCCATCCATTACATATCATTTTACTCACATATATGTGTGGGGTAAAAGTGGGTTTACAAACATGAAACCATGGGAACACATTCTCTATATATTAATGAGGACATAAGGAACACAAGGAAAAAATTTAATTTAATAATAAATTAAAAGGAAACAAATCACATACAAAGGTCTAGTCTGGATCCTTATTATCCACATGCATTCTATGCATTACACATTTAATAAAACTAGAATTCAATTATATAATCATTCTTATTTAAGATAAATCATGCTAAAATTGATTAATAATTATCTTTAATTAATAAATTGTTTTATCTTAGTCATTTTTCTAAATTTCCTTGAGATTGTCATACATTATAATTTTAAACAAAATAATAAATTCATCTTAAAGTAATTGTTTACATAAATTTTACCTTAGAGGTAATCAGGTGAATACCCATACAAAACTACACAACATGTATTTTACTTGTCTATACTTTATTCGTTGTGACATGTAGCATGCATGTAGAATTATAATTATAATAAAACTTATACTAGATGTGTTGATCATTGAACATTACATAGATATTAACTAGACATATATATATATATATATATATATATGAAACACCTATCAAATGTTGTGTCCTAGCTTTACACCCACATGAAGGTACATGTCTCAAGGATTACATAATATAATAATAAATTTTAAATCTGTTTAATCTAGAAAAAGTACACATCATGTAGATATTACTACATGGAATGTAACCTTCTCAACGTCCTTCCAAAGTACATGCATGATGAAACAACGTGTGAGGTGTGCTTTGGAATTTTTCTGAGTACACGGTGTGTCCAGTGTGTGGCACACCCTGTAGACTCCATGTTATATGGTCACCAATAGGGTAAGCTGTGCATGTGATACACGGCTTGACCATGACTCGAAGGGACTACATGTCGTGTATAGTGTCCCATATGATGTGTAATCTAGTAACTGTGTGCCAGTTTGTCCTAGTCAACAGATGGTGTATTAATTAACTATAAAATCTGTCCTAAATGAATACATATTGATTAATTATTGAACTAATCCTGATGCACTGAACACAAATACATGGTGTGTAGATCCAACTACATGGTGTGTGCTGTTGTGTTACCTGGACAAAACCCTTGGCACCTCCGGATGAGTTCCTTGATTTAATTTTAATCAAAAAATTAATTGTTTATGATATATTTGTGAGAAATGATAGAGAAATAATAGATATTGTAATTCAGATTAAAAAGAATGATTAAAGTTGAATTGATAAATAAATTATTTTTGCATAAATCACCGATGAGTTATTTAAATTATTATAAATAATAACATTCCCGCTCTAATACCACTTGTATGTTCTAGACGCAGTGGAATCGTGGGAGGGATGGATCCAAACATTAATTATTCTATAATCAATGATCAATAAAATGATCAATGCCAGTATCTATAGATTTGAATCATGGATTTAGACAAATAAAAATTTCCCCCAAAACAAAGAGATATGATCAACATTTATTGTTTATAATTAATGTAATTAAATAACAATTACCTTCAAGGTGATTCTTTCTTCGTTGATGAATTCTTCCATATATCTGTAGGTGTACCATCATTTTGTTGTAGAGATCAATTGTAGTTCTCCTATATCGGTGATCCACATATGTTCCACATATCATCGGACATCGCCGAAAGAGTCTCTAAGTGATAGCATAGAAGATCCTTATGCTTGCAATGTCTGCTTTCAATTTCCTTGAGAACCTCTTCCAAAGAGTTCTTCTTGATCCAGTGGAGGAGGATCTCTCTCATTCTTAATATCATTCTTGGAGAGGGAATGAATCTCTAGGCTTTAGAGATTTTCTCCAATTCGTTGTGCACAACCAATAGATGTCGCTTGGCTAACACTTGGTTAATAAGAGAATAATATAACTGGGTATTTAATTTAATAGGGTGATAATAAATAATTTACAGAAGTTCCTTAATTATTTTATTAATCACAGATAAACCCCCAAGTCAAATAATAACAGCAAAATTATTATTTCCTAACATTCGCTTATCTTGTGAGTTATAATTAAATATTATTCAATAAAATAATATTCAATATTATTTTTTATCATGAGACCATTAACTAGGTTTACCAATACTCCACCATAATTATCAAACCTTGAATAATAATTATTTATTTATTAAATAAATATCACTTCAATATTCAATAATAAATATATAAATTTTATAATACTCAATAGATAATAAAAATATATTAATTATATCACACATAATATATTCTCTTGAATAACTAGTGTCGAAATAAATGTGACCAGACATACATGAATAATTATTAAACCACAACTAGGAATAATCTTAATTCAACATGTTAAATAATAAATAATATATTATTTAATTGAGATACTAGATATACTTAGTGTGTGACCCTCAAGCCCTGTTTCTCAGTACCATTAGGCGAGGCAACCTAAAGTCCAATGTTAGTGTCTTGAAACATGCCACGTAACCCATAAAGAAGTAATTTAAGGACACAATGACATTTCACCTCACACAAATTCTTATCATGAAATATAATCCCTTTGTCTCGATATCTTCAATAAATCCGGTTTCATGCAAGTGCCATCAACCCATGTGCACGATTTCTCAATAGTTGACTACATCGAATTGAATATACCTATATAAATCCATGTTCATGGAATTATTTAAGCTATATCATTTCCATAAAAGGGTTTGAGATATGAATATTTGTTATGGAATAGAATGGGAAAATCCTTTATCTCATTATTCATTAATGCAGTGTTACTTGTGACACAACCAATATATCCTACCTCTCTATGAACATATGTCACCACGATTTTCGACAATACATCTAAGTGTGCGAGTCATAATACCCATTAATAATAATCTAAATATATAAGGACCAATATACACATACACTAATAGGAAAATCTAATGACACTTATAAATGTGGTTTTCCTACTGGTAGGACTCATTCTCATAATATCATCCTGGATATCACCAATGGAATACACCATGAGAAGGTGCCTCAAAGTCCTATGAGTCTCACCCCTAATAGTCTATATCATTTGTGTATCTCAAATGATATCATTTAGCTATAGAACAAATATCTAAGAGTAGTTTCATAGCACTTCTATGTTCTCATCATAGAGGGGAACAACTATCAACTTTTAGTGAGATAACTACTTTTCAGATATTATCACATGCAATGTTACACCGAAGAATAATCATGATGTGATAAAGAGTTTATTGATATTAAAAAAACATTAATATAATTTATCCTAAAGTATAAAATAAGTTGGTTCTAGGGCACCAACTCCAACATATACCATAACCTTTAGCTCTAAGATCCCCACCACACACAACCAAATAGAATACGAAAAATGAGCCAAATCTAGTACTATTGTGAAATAAATAGATATAACTCCAATATTTGGGACAATAATTAGTTAGAGAATATGTAAAACCCTTTATCTCCAATATCTGCATCATAAACAACCCAAAATAATACCCAAAAACCAATGAAAATTATTTTCATGAATTGAAACCAAAATAAAAATATATTAAAGTATAAAAAACCGATTTTCATATGGAGAATTTTTCATCATCATTGTTGGCATCTCATGGATTTGAGAAAAGGATAGAACTTCCCCAAATTTGTAATAAAATAGTGAATTATTTTGATACTCATAGATTATTCATAGTAATGTTTCTCAAGAGATGTTTCACAATATTATTTAGGAAGTAGTTGATGACATTTGAGTACCCACCTCATCTATTAGTGTACCCTCCATTATTCACATTTTCTGATGGGTATTTAATATTAGGCCCACAAAAATCATATTTATTAAATGTATCCTTCATTATGAAAAAATATCTAGGCTCTAATCTGGTGCACATGATGGGTATAAGTCAATAGAGATTTACATGGTTTCAATGGATGTCTTTGTGGATATTTCTCTAAAATTTTGGGTAGTAACCATGGCGGGTTCACTCTATATATATTTATAGTTGACGCTAATAAGGGAATATGATGGGTAAATAATTTTTATTACATGATTAAATGTTTTTTAATAAGAGTTATAAAAATAATTTTTTTTGTGTTCTAGAGAATATTTATATTTTAAATAATGTACAAACATAATAAGGTAAAAAAATTATGTTTTATAAGGATTATCTAGTGTATATTGTTCAATGAAATGAAAAAACAGACAATTGGAAGCTCATAAAAAATAAGATTAAAACAAAAAACTCACTTTTTTCCTATAATTAAAGATATCAAGTACTCAAAATTCCCATCTATTATAAGCCTTAAATAATAGCCTTTAATACCATCTCTAGAGGGGTGAAGGTTATTCCCAAAATTTTAGCTTTCACCTGCCAATGATTTGTGGATGGCCAAAGAATTAGGTGGGAGCCTGCAGTAACCCACCAATTTTAGTTAGACTCGCTACATCAATTTTTTTCTCTCATCAACACCTATTAATTTAAGACCAATGTTAAATATATTATCTATTCTAAATTTGGGTTCCCTTACCACCATGTGTCACCCATAAAAGCTTCCACATCTCTCTAATTTACATTTCATCCCTCCAAACTTGAAAGGCCCTTATGTAATTTCACATCTACCTCTAGGGTTCCCACTATGATTCCCCTGCCTTCATCCTGATCTTCTCGAAAACCTGCTTTGGCATTCTCCTCGCCATTTCACTTATCCTCTATATTAGGTCATCCTCTACAATCCCCATATATCTTCGTATGATTCCTACATTTGAAGGCTGATGTCATGCTCCAACTGATTACTCTAAAGGTTTTCATTAAGAATCAATCCATTTCTAACCAATATCATTCTATCCCTTCCAACCCACTCCAGCTCACGATTTCCCTCCCCTCTACCTATGTTATCCCCTCCAATTTAACTATTTTAACCTCCTTAAACTACAAACCATAAATGAATTTCTCTACCGTAGACCAACTCTCGAATATGTAGTGGTCATATTTTTTAAGACAATCTTAGTTAGACCGTTATCTACCTCACCGATTTATAGTTTTCAGAAGCTTTTTTTCACCGCCATCGTGACCATTGTGCTTCACCATTACATGCCTTTGTCACTTTTTGAAAATTTCAAGGGTATATCCACATATAGTAATATCTTATTTCAAAAAAAAAACATATTATTTTAATTTTATGCATTTTCTATAACTATCTCCAGAATTTATTACTCCCAGTTACGTATGAATTTTTTGAAAATTTCTACTATATATCCATTTTCTAATTCTTCAAAAACAACTAAAGTTATTTTGGTCAATTTGAATATATGAATTTGCTACCAGTATTGACATATTTCTGTTCAACCACAACATATTGTATAGAATCAAAAACACTAATTTATTTTATTCAATACTTAACTGTACCAATTATAATCTTGTAGATTTCTTATAATGGTCATTGTAATTTATAAAAAAATTACATGCTTATTCAATTTTCAATTTGTCTTTCTAATATATATTTCATTCACTATAATCATAAATATAAATTGTATGATTTTATAGAAAACTATGAAAATTTTAAAAAAATAAAACCAATATAAAGATGCAATCCTTGTAATCATCTATAGATGTAAGGTTTCCGTGGATACTACTAATAAAGAAATAGAAAAAAAGTTTTTCAGATATATATTATCATTACATTTAACTATTCTAAAATTTAACATTTTTTTAGTGCATATATTTACTATATTACCACAATAAAAATTTCAACATCAACATCAAATTCTTTTATGGGATATACTGAGCTGTATTCTACTATAATAATTGAACCACTACCAACACATGGAACCACTAAAATAAGAACACACATTCCATTATCACATTTTTCTATTACTGATTTTTTCAATTTAAATTTACTAGAACATTCTTTTAGATTTCATACTTTACATAAAAGTACAACTAATTAATATAATTTATATTCTATTTATATGACAGTGCCTCATGAATGAGAAACTTTGTCAACTATATCTCTTGGATTAAGAAAGATAAAACAAAGACTAGAAACTATGGAAAAACAGGTTGTGCCATTTTGTGAGGATGATTTTAATGTACTCTTGTGAATCACATGTTGGTTATAAAACCCTTTTATTTTACATCTAACTCTTTTTTCAATACTTTTTCTAACTTTTATAAATGAAGATAATATTTTTACCAACTCATCCATTGAATATTCATCACAGTAAGCAGAACTCATATGTTTAAACATATTTATCCCTATTAATTCAATATTATTTCTTACACATCTCCTTCCAAGAGGTACTATTTTGATACTAGAGTCACTGACAACCACAATTATTTTTCATTCCCAGGGGTGTTATAAAATTTAACTCGCATATAATAATTTACTTATATTTACATATATATCTATATTCATTAAAATATTTAGAAATAATATCCATATTCCTTTTTTTATATTATTAATTACTGTTGGTGTAGGTTATATCCAACCTCCAGATGTTCCAAGTATAATGACTTATATATAGTCAGAAACACATGTAAAAAGACATGCTGCAATAAATTCTTCAGCACATTTTATAAGTATGTGGATATACATGTTTAAATTTATATTTTAAAAAATATTTTTCATGTACCACCAATATAAAGTAGTGTAAAAATAGTTTCTTCATAAAATTCACAACTTCTTCAAATATTGGAGAACACATGTTAGTTTACTCACATTATGCTACAATAAAATTCAAAATGTGATTATGATATTCTTATTAGTTTTCTAATAACACATTTTAATAAATTATGTTGATCAAAAAAATATTTGAATATTGGAGATCATTCTAATGTATATCAGTATTGTGGATCACATTTCTGGTTTGATTAGAGAAATAATAAAAGAAACAAAAAAATATCCCATGATTCACTCTATGCTGCTCACTAGAAAAAATTACATTCTACTTACTCCTAAATTTTCCTCAATACCTTAGTACATTGGTCTTTAATCATAATTATTCAACATCAAGAGAATTCCAAGAACACATTCATATTTAAAATTCTATGTTTTCATTCCCATCAATGGGTGAGAAGGTTGATAGGTTAGTAAACAAAGGTCTAAATCCAAAGATATTTAGATTAAATGGAAAAAACTACCATCACATAAGTAGTTTATGTCTAGATGAGGGAGAACCACCAATTGTTTTACTACAATATATGTACGACACTGAAAATGAATCTCACAATTGGTTTTGGGCCATCAGGTAATAGTTAAATTCAGAAGTAACCTAATCATTTCCAAAAATATATTGAGTTTATATTAACATACATTTATCATGTTGCTATGATGACACATATCGTAACTCAACTATTTATTTTATTATTTTTGAGAACCTGCAACATTTGATTCATGAAAAAACACATTATATTGTCATTTTAGAAGTTGAAGGGATGTTCTAGATCATCATGAAATTACAAATTAAAAGCCATGTCTTCTTAAAAGAATAGGTAAATATTAAGAGATATACAACTTACCAACTAATTCTAAAATTGTAGTGATTATTATTGGTGACGTTGAAGATCACAACTAGGAAATAGATATAATCATTCAAATAATGAGTGTTGATTTTCAATGCATCGTTTAGATTCACCCATTGTATATTCAATTAAAATATCCATTTATTTTCATAGGTGGACATGATGTATATGTTGACAGAAAATTTCATTATGATACATCTTTCACTACAAGCACTAAACTCTAAAAGGAGAAAATTTCAGGGTTCTTATCTTATAACTTGTAGTTCCATTCCAATGATGCATCAACATCACATTATTCTATATTATTTTTTCAAAAATTTATTTTTGATTCTTATACAATGGTTGAGTCTCAAAGACTTTCTTTTATTAACAAAAATCAAAATCTCTTGACGGTTGAACTGTACAATTGGTTTCAAGATGCATTCCTATGAAGTGACCATAATGGGTCTTCATGTGGGAAGAGTATCATTTTACCTTCTCCATTTACTAGTGGTCTATGGTATATGATTTTGAATTACCAAGATGCTATGTAAATTTGTAATTGGGAAGGATATCCAGATTTGTTTGTGACATTTATATGATATCTATCGTGGCATAAAATTAATTAGATTTCTTACATGTGACAATCTCTATCCACCAGACTACCCTCAGATTCTATCCAGAGTTTTCAATATTAAGGTTGAAAATCTAAATAAATATTTACAAGATAGTTTTTTCTTTTGAAATTCAAGAGCAGGTAATTATCTTCATAGCTTATATTCTTTAGGTTTAACATATTTACTGTTATTTTATCATGTTTTCTTTTGTTTCATTAATACCACAATTTTCTATGTTGTTGATAATATTGTGAAGTTTCAAAAATGTGGGTTGCCTCATGTTCCCATTATATTATTTATTTTTCATGTAAATCTATTCAACACTACGATATACATTAATAGATATTTTTGTGAAAAAATTCCAAATAAAGAAACATTATCAAAACATCATGAAGATATTAAAAACTTTACGATCCACGACCCTTTTGGTCATGGTAATCATTTCTCTACTTGTAATAAAAATAAAATATATTAAACATTTTATCCAAGAATAGTTTTAGCATATTAAATAGGTGATGATGATGGTTATGTCATATACTGAAGATGGAATAATGGAAGAATGGTCCTAAAAATACTATTACTTTGGATAATTGGTTTATTTTACCATATAACCCTATTTTGGTATTAAGGTATCACGATCATGTCAATATAAAATTATTCAATCAATTGAGTTCTATAAAATACCTTTTAAGTATATTGGTAAGGGTTGTGATCATGTTACAACACAACTCGTTGATACCAATATCAGACAGCTGTCAGAGAAAAATGTATATGAGATTAAGATGTATTATGACTGCCTGTGCATCTCTCCTTGTGAGGATTTATAGAGGATATATTCTTATGATTTCCAATATGGATATCCTCTAGTATAAGGGTTTAATTTACATTTATCAGGAAAAAATTTTGTTACCTAAAATTGATGTTATAATATTGAAGATATATTGAGTAAGGAAACATTTATAATGCAATTTTTACTTCTTAGTTTGAAGAAAATGTAACATACCCAGAAGGAAGAATTATAAAATAGGCATAATTTCAAATGATATTTGTATTCCACTCTTGAGCAGGGATTCTGTATTTGCAAACTATACCATGAGATTCCAACAAATACAGAACTATATTACTTGTGGATATTTCCAACAAAGCTTACTGGTGAAACTTCATATGAATATATAAATACTATGAACAACATTAATTTTGGAACATTTCGATAGTCTTATTTTTCTCTGGGACAAAAAGCTGATGATAGAGAGTTTATTGAAGCTATAAAAGAGGTGTCAACTTGGGCTATGGGATAGTCTTTGTGTAGACTATTCACCAGTATGTTATTCTTAAACAATATATCACGAAAAGACAATATCGGGAATAAAACCTAGAACATCCTAACTAAAGACATTGCATATGGCTGATGATAGAGGATACAAATAAAAGTCATATAGATTGAATAATAACACTTATATCTACTATTTTGATATTACAACTTTTCAGGGTGAAGATATTGAATGTTATTCCTTGTATCTATATTTTACCTTATTTTATCTTTCTGCATCCCATTTGTTTTTTATGTTAATTCAACAATAATTTAATTAATTTTATTTTCAAACTATTTTAATCCCTTGTTATTGTCCCAACTACCATTAATTCAAATATAATTTTTTCCAACCTAGATATTTTAGTGATCGAAATCTTCAGAAGTAGGTGCCTTTTACCTAATATTAATAATGGATTTTTAATGTTTGATTCACTCTAAACTTGATAAGTAATATCCATAATTTCTTATTTATATTGTCTCATATTATACATTTGTTAGGTTTGGGTCCATAATTCCATCACAGTTTCTCAGTTCATCACAAACATATCTCAATAGTTATTTTGCAACAATTCTATATTGGAATAATAAACAAACCATTTATGATGTAAAAAAGAGTCAAGAGGTATATAATATATTTTTAAATTTTAAATTTCATTATGTAGTGTTGTTTAACGTAAAATTCTATCCTGATCTACTCTAAAAATTATTATGTTCTGAATCTTCCATTACCTATAAGGTGCTTAATTCAATCCATGATAGAAAAAATTCTAATCACCCACAAATGGTATTATGAATATTTCCACTATTGCATGAATAAAGTTCACACTTTAGATAAAACATTCTAGTGCTATAATTTTAAAATATCTCCTCACTACACTATTCCCAGGTTTTAATTTTTTAGTTTTCTTAATTTCTTATTATTACATTTCTATTTGGTTAGTATTAAATTATATTATTTTATATGAACCACTATGAATTCAGAATTTTAAATCCAATAGATTTAGAGTGAAACTAATGGTGACTAAAATCATGCACTCATTTTCAGTTATTCTATTTTAAAAATAAGTAATGAAATTCATAATTAAAACTACTGCATAGTTGAGATATGTTTGATATATGTAAAATTATACAAATATTTATATCATGAAAATATATATTTGGTTAATTTAAACTAACATTACTTTTTATTTTATAATTGGGATGATGATGAGTATGGTTTCCCTACTGAGTTAAATATTTTCAAATTAGAAAAGTTTTTGTTATCACTTTATGTATTAAATTAAAATATCCATAATTTTTATTTATGATCAGAACGAAACACATAAAAAGTACTTATCTTCAATGAAAATGAAAATTCCATCAAAAATTTTAATGAATGATTTTATAGAAATTAGGTACTACTAATTAAATATTTCTAAATACATTTGAAAACACAAACTAAAAACATTACTCTTTTTAACCTTTTTATATATGATCATAAGAGTAATGTTTCTTCATGAGTAAGTAGTGGGATTTTACAAAACTAGGTAAAATTGTTTTCAATTACTTCAATTTGGTTTGTTAGTAAGTAAATATTACCTTATTGAAATATTTCTAATATCCATGCATCAAAGAATCATCATAGTTGTGGATAATTATGACTATGTTAAAAGATTGTAACAAATTTTATTTCATAAACTGTAGATATTTCATCCACTCAAGTATATAACCGTTATCTTGAGTAAATGTAATTTTAATGAAATCATTATAACTACAAAAAAATTATTTTTCCAGTATTTTTAATTTTTTATATATTTAAAACATATAGTTCTTTTCATCTTCCCAACTAGCTATTTTTAGCATTATAATGTTTTATTCTATGATTACAATTATCAGCTATATTTTCTACTAATTCTTTTAACAAAATTCATTATGTAGAAAAACCTGTCACATGATTTTAATAGTGAGGATGGGGTGCATCATAGCCTTCTAATATCTCCTGACACCGTGTTCATAAAAATCCATTGTAGAGAAGTGCACACCTGAAAGAAGGAAAACATACCAAACCAGAGTGAAAAAAATTACATAATTTTCTGCTGCAGTTACATGGTAATTCTACATATTTATGTTTTATTTTATTTTTATATTTGTTTTTGGATTTAATATATAATGTAGGAAGTGTATTATTCTATATTGTTTAAATAATGGTTTTTTTTAACATGTTTACCTTATTTTCTGAAGTAGAATATAACATGGATTTTGGATAACATATGTTCTATGTACTCCATTTAGGTTTTCTATAGACATGTTTTTTGCATTCATATGTGTTGACTTCATTCTCTATGACAACTATTTTGTGATCTTGATTTATTTTATGGATTACTTTCCATTGTTTTGGGTTTTTTTTTTCTATAAAATGTTTATAACTTACATTTAATTTTTCAACTTCATTCAAATGATAAGAATCACAAAATATCACACACTGAAGTAGAAAATTAATTCACCGATTATCCATAAAGTCGAACATATCAATACACTATTTATGAATGAAGACATTATGAAGCCTTCCTTCAACTGAATCATTGAGTATGGATAGTTAGAGTAAAAGGTAATGGGAAGCACAAGACATGAATTCAAAAAAAATTGATCAAACGTTAATTTTTATAAACTACTAGTTAGAAATAAATTCATATTGATCTACCTTTGACCTTGATTAACTATCGTAGTATTTTAAAACTAAAAATCTGAACCTTGCACAGAAATTTATCACCTAATAATGCATCATGAAATCAAAATTAATTAACACCATCATTATTATTGTATTTAGAATTATTACCTAAATTTAAAAATGTTTTATCCTTATAAAATTTCTTCATACTTAAATATATTTTATTTTTCCATTTACCTGCAGATGAAACCTAGCTTCAATACTTTATTTCGGAAGGGGTTCATGTGTCTCCTCCATTTTAGGGATTACAATAGATAGTATTTAGGCTAGAGGGTTGTAATATTCATTCTGGAACATAGACAATAATGATAGGAAAATGGAAGGACCAACACAAAACATACATTCCTACTGATCATCCATTTTTTGTCTATATGTAGTCATAGATTATTGGAAATGGTTATTTATTCATTTAAATACAATCCCATTAAAATAGAGGATACAAGAAAAGGTTGTTACCCTTCACTGTTAGTCTAAAGACAAAAGTTACCAGATTGCATGAAAGGGATATTAGAATACAATATTGAAATCCATGGATAAGAGTAATAAGATTTGAGAATATAGAAATATGACTCTCAAAACCAATTTTCTCAGATTGCAGGAATGAGATGTGAATTTTAACCCCTATGAACAAAATCATACCAATGAATAGATCTAGATCTGATTGCATGGACTGTACTATGTTTATTTGTATCCTCAGTTCTTAAATAATATTACTTTATGTAGGGGAGTTCCTATGAAGATGGATCAACACATAGTGGTGGGATAATTAGGATAATATTCCAGGATACTAGTTACAACATCTCAACATACCTTGAAATCCTTATCTAATTCATACTACATAGAGGATCTCTATATGCCTTCATATACCCACTACAACATCAATTGACCATTTTCTTGCATATAGGAAAATTAACCATATCCATTTAACTTTTAAAAAATAATTCTGTACAGGTTCTTCTTTTGTGAAAACATGGTGAATGATATCAAACACAACCTTATGTTAATAGACACACCTTGATGTAAGAAAACACAATGAATGAAAACCAACACATCCTTATGTCAACCACACCCAGTTTTCAATTACTAGAATATTTATTTTCGTAACTTCTAAATCTTCAAATAACTTTTCATAAGGTTCCATCAAACATATCTTTATGTTAACAAACACAAAATCATGTTAACAAACACCTTTTAACGTAACCCTTTGTTAAAAAATCTAATGAAATATTTTTTTTAGTTTCTAATAAATTAATTTATGTTAACATTTAAATTTTGGATTTTTCAATTTTAGTATGCATTCATATATATTTTTATTTTGAAAATTTTTAGTCGATGAAAAAAAATATGTTCGAAGCATTCGAAGATGAAGATTCAGTAAAATGTGACATGATTATAGGGTGACATTATACAATTTCAAGTCAATTTCAATGAATGATAATGTTCTAAAAATAAAAACATTAATATTTTTGCTAGAAAATTATCCAGACTATTTATTAATTTTTCTTCTATTTTATCATTTTATATATTGTTGAAATAATTATTAAAATACTTATAATCTATTATTGTTATCATCTTTTATATTTCACTATAAAATAAAATGTTTTTCTCAATGTTAAATGAAATAGATGTTCTATTGTGGTTTTTCTTTTAAATATATTTCCATTTATTTTATTTTAGTTATTAATTTCTATTAATTCAATTTAATGTGACTTGGTATGTATTAAATCTAATTTATTCATTGTTTTTATTAGTATCTATTCTCAATATTTTCTGTTAGTTATATGTATTATGGTATTACTATAATACATTACATTTTTTAAGATAAGAATTTATTCTAAAGGTTTGATGTTTACATTCGTATAGACTCAACTACAATATTATTTTTCATAATTATTATAATTTCAATCTGCCATCTGATGTTCTTTTCATTCATGTATTTCAATTATCCAAGAAGAAAATAATTTTTTATTTATTATAAATTATCCTAGATGTTTTCAAATTTATTCATCCAAATTTTTTTCAAATATTACAATGATGAATCCATATTTTTTTCACTTATATTACAATATTATATATCACTATTTTTTAATTCCAATATGTTTAATATTAATGTTCATTATTAACATTGAAATACAGTATTCTATTTGTGAAAATAAGCATTGATCCATATCACCGTAAAAATGGACAGGTGAGTACCAGGTATATTAAAATTCACCTCATAAACTTTTTGGTTCATTAAAATCATATTTTATAATACATAGGGAATCACAAAAAACATTACACACTTGAACTAAATCTTATAAATTTTAGTATATTCATGAGTTAGTAATCAACTAACCGAGAAAAGAACTTCATTTTTTTTGTGATCATAAATGAATATCGAATGATGAAGTTACTTTCTATGTTAAAAGAAAATATATAACCCTAAATAAGGACTGATGTGAATATGAAATAGGATATATAGTTATTTCTATGTAGATATTTTAATAAGTGAAAAAACCATTTTATCAGTAAGTAAAATAATAATCATCAATCATAAATTAAATGTATAAATTGTAAGTATCCCCATGAGTAAGATAAAATTCATAAATCTTAACCATGATTTTCAGTCATAGTAAAATTATGAATTTTCTATGATAAACCTCATTTTAATCATATTCATAGAGAATAAATTTAAATTACTAGCTAGTATTACATATCACCCACCTATTAAACCTGACAATCATTACTTATCACCCTGCTATTAAACTTGACAATCATTTAATATGTTAAATATGGAAATTTAACCTGTAAGTCAAAAAATAGGCATAAATAAAAAAATATTTTCATATATAATTACTATGGTGACTAAACCATGGTCCCTTAAATTCCATGTAAAGAGTTTCTAAGTATCTCAGATATCTTTTAACTATGGACTATAAAACCAATCCAAACATTTTAGTGCTTGGAATTGAAAAAATGAGTGTAACTCTGTGTGAGGCAATACAACGAACACCTCTAGTTCATCTATGAAAAATAAAAGCCTCAAAATAAATAGACCTAAGAAATCATTCCTAGCATAGAGTACCAAAAAGGATAAAAAACATGGAAATGACCAAAAATACCAGATCAATATAGAATGTATTCCAAACATAAATGAAGAACCAAAATGGAATTGAATACTACAAATACTACAGGAGGGTAATTGGGGAACCAAAGAACAGAATTGAGATGTGAGAAATTAATGATTAAAAATTGATGTTGGCATAGGGATATTGGGTATCCTACAGGAGGGTGATTCCAATAAGGGGATTTTGCACGTGGATGCCGGTCAGGAATGGGGAGGGGGTACGTATGATGATGTCTTAGGGTGACGGTGTCGGGCAAGAGGGAGGGGTGTTCTTGTGAATATGTAAATGATTAAAGTAGGATAATAAAAGTGAATTAGTTCCTACTAAGAGGTCAAATAAACTCTGACCATGGCAAATTCCTGTCACGAGGAACTCCATCAATGGAGAACTCCATCCTCTAGGAACTCTGTCAGTGGGGAACTCTGTCTACGGGGAACTTTGTCTGAGGGGAACTCTGTCCAAGGGGAACTCTATCTATGGGGAACTCCATCCATGGAAAACTCCATATGTTAGGAACCCCATCCATGGGGAACTCCATTCGTAAGTAATTCAATTCATGCAAAACTCCATCAGCGGGGAAGTTCATTTGTGGGGAACACCATCCAGGAGTAACGTTGTCTGTGGGGAATATAGTAGGGTTGGGGAGGGGGTGTGGGGAACGCTGACCGTGGGAAACTCTATTTGTGGTGAGCTCCATCTGGAGATAACAAGGTAAGGTTGGGGGAGGGGGTTCATGGCATTTGGGGTTGGGGTAGGGGTGTGTCGGGGAACGTAAGGTTGTTTTTTTTTTCTTTTTTTATATATGTATATGTATAATTAAAAAATTAAAAAAATTTAATAGAAAATTGTATTTTATAAGGATTCTATATGTATGTATGTATCTATATATATATATATATATATTACAAATAAATATTACTGAATTGTGCAAATTTTAGTAAATTATATATTTTTATTATGAAAACGATATGTTTTAATGGGTAATATATATCTATATATTCAGTTTTTGGAGAACTATTTGATATTATTGAATAATTTATTGGTAAAAAAGTATTTAAATGGAATAATATTTATTGGTAATAATAAATAAAAACAACATATTCATTTATTAGAAAATCAACCATTGGTATTATTATGATAAGACAATAGATTTAAATGTTAGTAAATGATTTTTTGGTATTGAAAAACATATAAAAAAAGATATAGTTGTTGGTAAAAATTATTGTTGATACCTATATTTAATTTCAAAATAATTTAATATATAATATAATTAATCATTTTTACCAACAAATATATTATTTTTTGTTATATTTCGGTTACTAAATGTCACTTTTTTGTAGTGCATTAACGCTTTTATTAAGTGAATCATCCCAATGTCAGAACACCAAAGGATATTTGGTACCATTTAAATTTTTTAAACTAAATGAATATGATTTAATTTAATTTATGGGGTTTTAGTCCCATTTTATAAGAATGTCAATAAATATCCACAAGTGATCTGACCATGGAACCATGAAACAAAATTTCTAGGAACAACAAAATTAAAAATTATATCTCATTGAAATGGTTATAAATTAACATAATAAAATTATATTTAATCAAATATAGATGGATTTTTTTAAATTAATTATTTAATGAATCTAGGTTGATAATTGGGTTCCTTAAGTTAAAGTGAGGAACTATTCTGGAACCTAAGGTAAGGGATATCTCCAAACCACCCTTTTCCTTTGGGTTATGGTCTTTCTATCTCTGACTCAAATTATATCTGTATTTTATGTTAGGTAATGATTATAAATTCAGTATATATATTTATATTATTTATATTCTTAGCTTATTGTCCATTCCATTTATCGTGTAATAAATGTCTTAAGTTCATTACTCAAATCATTTCTTTAAAATCAAATCGGATTAAGAGGGACATTTTTGTCCCTTAAACCTTTTATGTAATGGAAATTTATAGTATTTATTCCAATTCATTATTTATTTAAAAGATAAATATTTCAGGTATAACCATTTCATTTTTACACTTGTTTTAAAAGAAAATTTCTTACTTAATTTTACTTCAAAACTCTTTAACCAATCCCCTAAAAACTGTTTTGAAATTTCATTTACATAACTAATTATTTACCCATTATCTTTGATTTTTTCCAAAATAGAACCATATTTTGAGACCTATGATTCTATAAAAATATATGATTTTGAAAAATATTTAATTCCTTCTTTTATTTATAATTTTTAATAAATCTTCTTGGATTATAGTATGAGGAATTATTATCCAACCCATTTCTTCTAGGGGTAATTGTTATGTTAATGCCTTATGTTTGATTTATATTTTCATAGAAAATAATAATTTACATTTTATAATGGATTCATATAGATTTTATCTTTTTTATATTTTTAAAAGGAAACATTATGATCCATAAAATAGAAGATATACACCACTAACCTTAAACAAACAACAAAATATTATCATTTAAATATGACCATTATAACATAGATTTTAATAGGAAGAAATGAATATTATTAATTAAATTATGAAATATATAATTTTAATACTTATTTATACTTTAATAATTATTTATTTGTAATTATGTTATCATTTTTCTTGTAATGTAATTTTATTCTTAAAAAATACATTTTCTTCAAAAATGGTTTTCCCTGTCTTTTATTAGTGAAAATTAGAATAAATTAATTGTAGTTTAATAATCCTTATTTTGAAAAATTAATTTCATTTTTTTATTATATATATTAAAATTATTTTAGGATTATATTTTGATATTTTTTTGAGAATTTTAATTTTTCACTGAATAAAAAAAAACGACTTTTATAAAACTATCATTATCTTTGTATTAAAAAGTCCCATTATTATTTTAATTTTATCTAAAATTAACTCAAGAATACTTTAGTTAGATATAATATAATTAATTACAATATAATGATTCTTATATCATTTTTAGGTATAAGTATATTTTTGGGCTTAAAAACACATTTTTTCAAGAAAATTCTTTTTCATTGTGTTTTGTAGGATTAATTTTAAATTAAATTCTTACACATATTTTTTATGAATATTTAAAAATTTATTATATAATTATAAGATATAGATCCAAATTTAGTAAATATTCTTCATTTTCTTTTTGTCAATATGAATAATAACTTTTGTAATAATGGTTACCACATTAATGGATAAATCGGGTAATTTGGCTTAAAATTAAATGATAAGAACCATAAAATGACCCAAAAACTTCCCTAAATATTATAGGGTGAGTATATATCAACAATAATCATCCGAATTTAGAATATATTAGCATTTTGGGTCACTTTTATCAGATTATTACCCTTATAGTATTTTCATTAATGAAGAGTCAAACATGTCACACTCTCATTTTTATTAAGTATAATAATTTTAATATGGAGTAATATAGATGATACGTTCAACTATAAATATTATTTTGTAATATACAATATTTATTTTAATTATGATAATTTATTATTAATATTTAGTGAAGAAATAATTACTTTAATTCTTACACAACACTGATGTAGTAATTGTTCAATTAATAGAAAAAGTCAAATAAATGATATTAAAAATATTAAATGTAGTATACTTTGAGATAGTTAATATAATCCATGAATCTACTGGAGTATTGTTTCATGTTAGGGATATGTTAAAAAACTTTATTTAACTTTATATGTTGTCTTGATCGTATTAATGTCAATTAAATGAATAGTTTTAAAAATTGACATTAAGCAATGTTTTTTGTAAATAATATTTTATTAAATAATATAAAAGTTGTAATAATATTAAATTATTTCATGTTATTAGTGTAAGGTTTAAAATATCAACTATTATCAATTTAGGGTTTATTTCTATTTTATTGTAATTTTATTATCCCTCAAAGTGTAAAAATCCATTTTGTCATGGTAAGAGTTAAAAAAGTTAAATAATGGTAAAAAACAAATGATAAGGGTAAAAATATAGTAAGAAATTGTATAATTTTTATTATATGAGGTTTTTAGGCTCATCCTCATCTTAAATTCGAAATAACTCATTTTGGTCCATTTTAAATTGAAAATTAATTTATATTAATTTAATATTTAGATAAATGTTAGGACTTCCCCACTACTAGAAATTTAGGCTATATCCATGGTTTGGAAGCGTGGCTATAAGCCCAAAAACCATGGTTATAGGTTAGAGCCACGGTTCAATGAACTGTGGCTGGTATTGGCATTGCTATAGGTCAAACCCTATATCCACGGTTTTGACCATGGCTATAGCCCTATAGCCACAGTTTAAAATTGCGGCTATAGGGTTCGGCCTATAGCCGTACGAATACTAGCCACAGTTCAATAAACCATGGATATAGGTCTTTATCCATGGTTTGAAACTATGGCTATAGCCCTACCCATTTCATTAAAAAAAATAATCCCCACCCACCCCTAGAAAAACCCCTGGAACCCTGGATAGACCCCCCTACCCCCCACCCCCACCCCTCCCTGGATAGATCCCTACCCCCCCCCCCCCCCCCCGCACCCGAGACAGACCCCCCCTGCACCCCCTGCAGACCCACCTTGCACCACTGGACAAACCACCTTGCACCCCCGGATAGACCCCCTTGCACCCCTACAGACCCCCTTCCACCCATGGATAGACCCCCTGCACCCCTGGACAGACCCCCCTTGCACCCTAGAGATACCCCCTTGCACCCTAGACACACACCGCTTGCTCCTTGGATATACCCCCTTGCACCCACATATACACCCCCCACCTATACCCTCCCCTGCCCAACTGACCCCGCTACCCCCTACCCCCCTTTCCACTGCCCTGAAGACCCCTCCCCCCTCCATGGAAAGACCTCCTTGTACCCAGGACATACCCCCCTGCACCCCTGGATAAACCCCCCATTCCCCCTGGACAAACCCCCTTGCACCTCTGGACAGACCCCCTTGCACCCTGGACAGACCCCCTTGCACCCCTGAAGATCCTCCTACCCCCTCCCCACAACTTTGCAGACCCCCCCCCACCCCCACTACCCCTTGAACCCCTGCCCCAACCCCTTTCATCCCCTGCTCTACAGACCACCAACCTCTCCCCCTTGCATCCCACATATACCCCCCCGCCTTGCAGACCATCCCACTGCCCTACAGACCTCCCCACCCCCACTACCCCTCCACCCACCCCATCCACATATAGACCTCCCCCTACCCAGTGGCCTACACACCTCCCCCATCCCACTACCCCTTTCCCCTGCAAAATACACATCTGTAGTACAAATACATATCTCTAGTACGACCAATAACTACCTACAAAATACACATCTCGAGTACAAAATACACATCTCCAGTACAAAAGATAAATCCAAAAGACTAGTAGAATATGTATAATCAACTAAATTGTATATAATATATGCAAGATACAATAGACATAAATATATCCCAAGAGATAAATACAAGGAAAACAAGACATATAAAAATTCTATAGAACATGAAGTACTAAGAAGATCCTCCACATTTCACATACTATTGAATCACTCTTTATCTGTATTTTTTACCACTACTATCACAAATCCCCATGCTCTATAATGAATCTCATAGAATCTCCAAGCTTTTTCTCTAAACAAGCCACCCCAACTCAATGTCTATACAAGCCATCTCCAAACCCATGAATCTTCTACTCAATCACAACACATGTGTGCATAATTAATGTGCATGGTTGGGTATAAATAAACCAAATAAAATTCCTTCAAACCATATAGGTAACATACTGTGACAAGTTATCTCAAATATAGAAGTACTCAAGAGTGTTTGAGAGAAATAAAAGAAGGAATAATCCCTACATTCTGAATTACTAAAAGTATTAGGAACACAAATAATTCCTTTTTATCTGAACTCTAATCCTTTAATGTCATAACATATGAGAAAATAGGGATTCTCATCACCCATTCCCCAATAAAATCCCCCCCCATTGAACCCCCCGGATAGAGACCTCCTGCAAATAGCCCCCCCCCTAGACAGAGCCCCCTACAGACAGCCCCCCAGAAATATCCTCCCTTTAGGTAGCCCCACCTGGATAGACCCCCCCCCTACAGTAGTTCTCGCACACAGATTTACACGGTGACAATCCAATGCTCCAATAAATGACCCACTGCTAAAAAACATGTTCTAATGGTCTAAAAAACTATCCACTGGTCAAATTAAATAAATCATCAACTGCTCAATAAGAGTACACGCAATCTAAAAAATGAATCAAAACTCATATTTAATATAAGTAAAACAAATATTAACTATAAAAAAAATAAAATGACCCACTGCAAGAAAATATATCATTACTCCAATCTTTCATGATGGTGTATTTCTACAAAATTGAGTGTTAGTCCACTCTGTAGCCTTGTATGTAGGATCAAAACCTTGCATGAATATTGATTCTACTTAATATATTAAAAACATAAATTTTTGGTACATACTATTGCAATAAAAGTTGATTAAAAATGAATAAGTTACATAAGTTACAAAAATTTTATAATTGAATTCATTGAAAAAAATATCACCAATTATAAGAATCAATTTAAGATAGGGAGGATGTTTACTAATTACACCATGTGGATATACATTAATTATACCATAGAATATATATCATGAATTTGTACATGTCTAAACAATCTATTTACATAGAGTGCACAAGAATATGCGAGAATACACAAGCATTGATTGGAGTACACAAGAATACCCCTAGAAAGATAAGATACTTTGTGTTCCACATATAAATTACATGTAATTTCTCAAGGATTACCATGAATGTTCAAGATGAGGACTTTACCAGGCATCTGGCATGGTCACACATCATGTGAAACTGTGTAAACATCATTTAAATTTCTATGATACATACAACCTATGAAAGGAGAGTGATAGTCACCATGAATAAACCCACTCTATTTATTTCACGACATCAAATTAAACATTATAATGTAGGCATAATTATTACATAATTCACTACATGAAGCATTACTGCTCATGTTCCAAGTTTACCATGTTCGGCTCAATTTAACTCATTCAATTCATTAAAACATAACAATTCTATTTATAAGGTCAAAGGGGGTCACATAATGGTGAATTGGTCATTACAACACTTTTCTATATGGGAAATTCCTTCTTAAAATTATAATGGCACTTAAAGGGTGTTTTGGTTCAAAATTTCATTGTAATAAAAAGAGGGAAACCCCTTACACACACACCCCCTTCACACCCCTTCCATGCACACCCTGACCACCCCACTACACCCCCCTCGCACACCCCCTTCCCCTGTCCCCAGCTCACCCCCTACCCCCATGCCTTATGCCCTACACACCCCCTTCCTCCATACCCCCTACCCACCCCATGCACCCCCACCCTCTATATTTCATTCCACTTCAACCACATAATGCAAGGCAAAGCATAGAAAAACACTCAAAGACATGTCACATAATACAAGAATAACTATTCATCTTATTCTTACAAGGTCCTCTCAATTTAAACACTCAAAGAAATGATTTCTACCAGGACAAGTCATTCCACCTAAATCATGTTATTCATTTAGTGGTGACTTGTTCATTTTAGCACTTGCCTACTTGGGAAGTTACATCTTAAATGTCCAACGACACTTAAATATTGTTTTGGTTCAAACAACTATTTTAATAACAAGAGGGAAACCCCCTACATGGATATAAAAATGTTCAAATATGATGTGTTCTTTATGACTAGAAAGGACATCAATTATAAAGAAAACATCAATGCAATAATGTCAAGCAAGGTATACCACTGTGCCTTTTTTCAGACAACACACCTTCGTTGGAGAGGTTTTATTACATAACAATTACTTTTTTATCAAAAAAAATAATTATCTTAACTAACACTTATTCAATAATAAAAATTTAATATAAACATGCATAATTCAGAAGGAAACTAAATGAAATTTAAAAAATTCGTGAATTAAAGAGGCTAAGAGAGGGACCCTACCTCAACCTCAAGGCACGTTTTATTTTGATGATGATGGCTAAAATCTTCATTTTTTTTCTTTCACGCATATAAAACTTCACATATATATATAAGGACACTGAGCCTCTACGTACATATTTTCATGGCCAAATATGCACAAGGGGGTCCTAGGTATATGTTTATACTTTCATATGCTAGATTGGGTTATACAAAATATACACAAGAGGGGGGTGAATTGTGTGTATTATAATTTCTTTTCAAGATCGTAATATATCCTTTTAACTTTATCAGAATGATTATGTTTTGGAAAATAAATAGAAAAGGATGTATGATGTATAGTGGTTCGAGTAATGGAAGGCCCCTAGTCCACTCCACCAATGCTCTACTCCACGATCTTGGTGATTTTCACTATCTGGTCTGCTTATCAATAGACCATTCCACAACTGAGTGCAAGGAGTTGACACCCATACAACTTTATAGAAAAATTGAGCCTTCTGGTTCATACATAGAACCAAACAAACAGCTTAGTACAAGAATCTGGTCTCTCAAAGTAAAAGAGTATTTGTTCTTTGAAATAATTTCCAGTTGTTCTTGAAAATTGCAACAACAATCAAGTGACAGTCGATGGAAAAACAATTTTCTGAAATGATGTTCTCCATGTAAGAGTAGTTCTGAGTCAATCCGATTGTAGTAGATCTTCAAATATAATTCACAACTTTAACAACAGTCGATTCACAAAATATATTCAATGTAGAATTTGTGAATCTTCAGTCGTGTTTCTTCTTCTTCAGAAAACAAAGTTTGATAGATCATGGTTGCAGCAGGTCTGTAAATCTCAAATGTCTTTATAAACTATAGTAGTAAAATAGAATATGTTCTTCTCATCTCTTTCACAATTTTCTATCTTGTATTAATTGTAATTCAAAATAACAGAGATATATATAAAAAAGGCAATCAATTTAATTTCAAATTTAGATCCACAAAAATCACCTATAAAATCGCGATATTCAAATATTTGAATAACAGAGCAGTCGTAAATCCCCTTAAAATTCTCCATGAAATGCTCCTCTTAAATCGATGCGTTTATTAATAAATAAATATATTAGAATCAGTCAAAGACGTTCTTTGGATTCTGGATTTTAATCTGCCTTGAAATCATCCTAATAATCTGCACAAATATCGTTTCTTTAATGAATTCATAATTTAAATTTTTGATGCCAAACATAGGGTTGAACAGCATTGCATAAATTTTCTGAAGGTAAGGTTCACAATGTATGTTTGATCATAAATGTAAGATTTTATGATCCATTCTTCAAATTTTTGGTTGATCTCAAATATATGGTTGATCATCTATACTTTTCTCTTCAACTCTCAAATGTACGGTATATAATATAAACTTTTATCAGTAAGGTACATGATCCAAACATTTTGATAAAACATAAGGTTGTCTACAAATGCAAGGTTGACGAACTATAATTTTGAGAAAAAAACATAACATTAAATACCAACATAGGATTCTTCTTCCATACTTTTTTGATTTTCCAAATGTAAGGTTCCTTCCAAATTTTGGATTCTTATTTCATAATTTTCTGATAACGTATGCTTGTTTAACCATACTTTTCTGATAACCCATAAGTGACCGTTTTTATCCTTATGTTACACTCATCAACGTAGCATATGAAAATTGTTTCTAAAACACCCATAAGTGATTTCCAAACACTTAGAATATGAACAGTGTTTCTAGAACACGCTAAAGTGATTTCTGAATACTTTGACAAATATTCCACGTGGATTTAAACATAGAAAATATTATTTCAAAATTGGGAAATAAATAATTTTTATTTCATAAAATATACTCAAAGTAAAATCATTAGAATAATAAATAAGGTTATTTGTGAACATAAAAATCATCCTAAAAAGATAGAGTATTGTTGAAAACCACACCTTCTCAACAATATCCCCCTTTTTGATGATCACATAACCCATGAAAAAACCAATAAAATTATCATACAAAATTGATTTCATATAATTTAGAATTTTGAAAAGATAGAAAATATATTTTATTTTAACAAAATTATTTCCTAATTTTCACATTTTATCCCCCTTTATAATTAAATAATATCACCACCTTTTTAAATAAATTTTTTTGTGTTTATCTAAAAAAATGTTCCCAAAACAAATTTTGTGTTTATCCATATTTCTACTCCTTTTGTGGTATAAAAAAGAATGATATAAGAAGGAATATAACACAATTTAATGTAGCACTGAACATAGGTAAATTCTATGATAAACTAGTTATCAATATTTGAATCTGGATTACTAGAATTCTAACATAAACAGTATAGTAAAAAAATTAATGAAACTTAAACAAATTATTAAAATATATGTTATTGAAAATATAATTACAATTACAGTAATGAAAATAAGAATAAAGGTTTGGCTAAAAAAGTTTTGAGGAACGAGTTTCAGCACCTTTGAATGATTTCCTTGAGCTCTAACATCTATAGTCTCAACCTTTTCATTAGTCCATTGCATAATTGTACTGTGAGATCTCTACCTTCCTGAGTCATATCAATTCCTTTAATCATGTTGACTCTGAAAAACTCATGTAACCTCTCTTCCTTTTCCATAAAAAGAGTTAATTTATCAGTGAACTGATTCAGCAAAACTCTAATTACAGGTTCATTCGAAGTCAACTGGTCAATAAGAAACTTCTAATTTTCCAACAACACAGATAAAAGAGAACTATTGTATTGAAGGTCCTACAGTCGGTCATTCATATTACTCATTGCTGCTGTAATGGCCTAAAATCTTCTGATCAGGTTAGGTGAAGTACCAGATGTACTGGCTTCATTATTCTTGACAACTGTGAATTGTTGATCTATGAAATATTTAAATTCTAGTAAATTTAACTTGATCACCATTTCAGATTTGAGATTTTCAACTTCAGCAAACATTTCCTTCTTGAAATTTTCAACTTCTTTCTTAGAAATAGACCTGGATTTCAGTCTTTGAAATTTCATAGTCTCCTATTCTAATGATCACCTTAAAGAAGAATTTTCATCTTGAACTTTATTAAATTTTTGGATCATCTCCTCCACATGATCATTATTAAAATCAGAGGCACCTTAGGATTGATTCTCAGTCCGAGGTTCCATTAGATTTATCAGTGCATGAGGTAGGGATTCAACATTTGACTTCTCTTCATCATTCCTTTGTACTGGCTTCCCCACTGATTTTTTCCTTTTATTCCTTTCCTGACTCATCCATAGGAAAATATTCACCAATAATTTCTGTTTGAATTTCAAAAGGGTTCTCTGCTGGGTAAGGTTCATGCTTGTCCTAAGCATCCACTTCATTGATTTCCTCTAAGACAGGTTCCTCTAATATAGGTTCCTCATGAGCCAATTCTTCTTGGACAATTTCAGTGGGCTGTAAAGTTTCAGATCTAACCACTTTAACTTCTCCATGATTTTGAATAGTTGGATGTACTATTTATTTTTCTACTTGAGGAGTCACCTCAATTTGAGAAACTATTAGTTGTGAAATTTCCTGTATTGTAGATTCTCTAATAAATTTGTAGCTGAAAAGAGATTCAGTTGTTCCAATATATGGTTGAACATGTTCCTCATTATCTTGAGCCACTCATGGCCTTATCCTATGAAATACTTCTTGAATTTTCTCATCATCAGGTGTATCAACTGCCTCAAACCATATCCTCGATGATACTCCACTAGTTCGAGATTTAGCTACTATTTTATTTGATTTTGCAGGTAGCTACTGAGCACTCTCTTGTTCTTCTTTTGCTCCAACAGGCATGAGTTTTCCTTTTATTGTGCTCCAAATGAAACCAATATTACATAGTGTATAGAATTAAAGATGTTTCTATGGTGGAATTTCACTCAATCATCCACTAGACTTATCATATTTGTCTTAAATAAGATCATTTAAATGGAACTTCCAAAGGGAGAGAAGTTCATCCTTGCTTCGGGTTGGCAGCTGTAGTTGAGATATCTAATCATAAATTAATAAAATAAAAATTTATATCACTCATAATCAAAAACATTATGTACATATCAGGGTACAATCTTTTCTCCATCTCTGACATTTTGCGTGCAATACCTCTTTGCACAAACTTTACTAAAATATTCAGTTCAGGCTCTAGATCTCTCACTAACATCATTCCTATATTTGTAGAACCAAATAGAAAATACATAATGTCCTCAGACTTATGGACATTATCACCAATATTATTTAAAAAAAATGGATTACTCCCTCATGAGGGCAGTAAATAATTTTGGCTATCTGCATAGATGAAATAAAAAAAATCTATGTCCATGATATTAGCTATTATTGAATATTCATCTTCTCCCAGACTGAAATGAACTAATTTAAAAAAAGTGATGAAGTTATACGACATATAGAAACTCTTTATAGTCCCTATTGATGGTTTTCTTGAGTTTCTGAAATGATAGGGCTTTCCTAAGAATCAGATACATATAGTATAACCATTCCAGATCAATCACTTTTCCTTGAAAAATCATTCGAACTATCAAGCATTTCTTGTTTCTAGCTCATCATCCCTTTTGGTTTTGGCCACTTCTTTCACATATTTTTGAACGTTTGAAAAGCTAGGGTTTTGAAGGTTTCGGTGTGGGTAGAGAAGAGTGGAAGAAGTTCTTAGGGTTTCTAAGGGTTCTGAGAAAATGAATGGTTTTGGAATTAGAAATTATTTCTGGAATCCTTGATTCCCATTTAATTATGCACATAGTAGTTATTACATTATTTAAAAGTAAAAAATTACATGGAAAAAGATTAAAGCATAACTGACAAAATTTTTAAATTAATAATGACATGTAATAATAAAAATAGATAAAATAATAATTAAAATAAATAATAAAAAAATTCATTTAAAAAATAAATAAACCTAGCTTCCCCTTAATAAAATCAAACCATTCAGTGGGAAGTGGTTTAGTAAAAATATAATCTAATTTAATTTTAGTTCTTAAAAATTCTATGAATATATCATATTTAAGAACATGATCTCTTAGAAAATGATGTCTGATATCAATATGCTTAGTTCAAGAATGATTAATATGGTTTTTTGGAAATATTTATAGCACTAGTATTATCAAATAAAATTGGTGTATTATTAAAATTTAGTCAAAATCCATAAGAGTGTTTTTCATCCACAAAACTTGTGTACAACAACTGCCAGCAGATACATATTCTACTTTGGTTGTTGGTAGAGTAGTAGAGTGTTGTTTCTTACTAGACCATGACACTAAGCATTTTCCGAAAAAGTGAAAAATCCTTGAGGTGATTTTTCAATCTAATCTAAAAATTCTAAATTCTACATTTTAATATGAAATTAAATTAAAATCATAAGTTTTTGATAGATAATAGATTGAAAAATAGTTCCATTTAAATATCTAAAGATTATTTTTATAGCACTTAAGAGAGATTATTTATGATCAGATTGAAATCTAGTACAAAGACATACTGAATACATTATATATAGTATGCTAGTAGTAAGATATAATAAACTACCAATCATACCTTTATATAACTTGTTGTCAAATGATTTTCTAGTTTCATACAAATCACGTTTTATATTTGTACACATATGAGTTTAATATGTCTTATTGTTTTCAAGTAAAAATTTCATTAGTAAATTAGTAATATATATTTTTTGATATAAAATATTTCCAAAATCTTTTTGAAAAATTTGAAGTCCTAAAATGAAATTTAATTCTCTCATCATACTCATTTCAATTATTTTGCATTATATATGAAAAATCATGACAAATATTTTTGTTTGTTGAACCAAAAATTACATCATCAACATAAATTTGAACAAATAAAATATTAGAGTTGATAGTTTTCTTAAACAATGTTGGAACTTCCATCCCAACAGTAAAATCATTTTTTAAAAGAAAATAACTTAACCTTTCATACCAGGCTCTAGGTGCTTATTTAAAGCCATAAAGTGCTTTAGTATGTTTAAAAATAGAATCTGGTTTTTTTTAATTTTCAAAACTAGGATGTTTCTCAATATAAAATTCCTCTAATAAGTAACCATTTAAAAAGGAATACATAACATCCATCTGAAATAATTTAATGTTCATATGAGATGCATAGGCTAAAAGGATCCTAATGTCTTCAAATCTAGCTACAAGAGCAAAGGTCTCATCATAATCTATACCTTCTTCCTGATTATAACCTTTAGCTACAATTCTTTCTTTATTTCTAGTTATTATTCCTTGATCATCATGTTTATTTCTAAAGAATCATTTGGTTCCTATAACTAGATAGTTCTGAGGCCTTTCAAATAAATTCCAAACTTCAATTCTCTTGAATTGGTTTAGTTCTTCTTCCATTGCTATCATCCAACTTTCATCAACTAAGGATTCTTATATTGTCTTAGGTTATAATTCGGATAGAAAGGTAGATAATTCAACAATATTTCCTACATTTCTTTTAGTTTTTATTCTAGTGTCCCGGTCTCCTATAACAGTTTCTAAAGGGTGATTCTTTAGGGTTCTACATTGTTTAGGTAGTACATCATTAGGTTCTTCAATGTCATGTTCTTCTAAACTGGAATTTCATTTCATTTGAATCTTTTTCAAAATAATATTTTAGGTTCTCAAGTCTCATGTTATCATTAGAGTCTGATTCATCAATTTGGTCTTTCCTTTTCTCAAAGGGATCAGTTTTATCAAATTTCACATGAACTGATTCTTCAAAAAACCTTGACTTTTTACTAAGAACTATATAAGCTTTGGATATACCATAATACCCTAAGAAAATTCCTTCATCAGATTTTGGATCAAACTTACCAAGATTTTCCTTGGTGTTTAAGGTGTTAACCTTTCATCCAAAAACATTAAAGTAATTTACTTTAGGCAATCTGAAATTCTAGAGCACATAGGGTGTATTTTTAAAAATTGGTCTAATTAAAACTCTATTCATTATATAAAAGGATTTTCTTATAGATTCTTCCCAGAAATTGGTTGGAATACTATATTCATTTATCATAGTCTTAAACATTCCTTGAATAGTCTTGTTTCTTCTTTAAACAATTCCATTTTGTTGAGGTGTTCTTGGTGCATAAAAGGTGTGTTTAATACCCATATTTGAGCAGAAAGAATTAAATTCTAGATTCTAAAATTCTACACCATGATCACATCTTAATGAAATTATTTTATATTCTTTTTCATTTTGAATAGGTTTGTAAAAACGTTCAAATATAGTAAAATCATCATTTTTATATTTTAGAAAATAAATCCAAGTAAATCTACAATAGTCATCAACAAAAACATATAAATATAATTTACCAGCCAAGCTTGATATTTTAGGAGGTCCAAAAAAATCCATATGGATAAGTTCTAGAGGCTTAGATGTAGCAATTTTGTTAACAAATTTGAAGTATGACTTGTGATACTTTCCAATTTGACATGAATCACAGAATCTATAACATTCAAATTTGAGACTAGGAAAATCAGAAAATAATTGTTTCTTAGATAACTTTTGTAAAGAATATATATTACAATATCCAAGTCTTCTATTCAAGATCCAATATTCATTTATCTTACCAGTTAAGTTTTTTAATTTTTTTACACATGGAATTTTAGTCTAGGGTGTAATCATTATCAGTTCTGGGTGCTCTAAATTTATTAAATTTTTCATTAAAAACAGAACAACAGTTATTAGAAAAATCAACAAAATAACCATCATCAGAGAGGTGAGAGATACTTATCAGGTTGTGTTTCAATACTTGTACATAGTGTACTTTATTTATTGAGACAACTTCTGGATGTCCTACAGTTCCAAATCCAAAAATATTACCTTTTTCATTGTCACCAAATGTAACTAGACCACCATCATTTTTAGTTAGAGTTCTAAAATTTGATGAATTTCCCCTCATATTCCTAGAGCAGCCACTGTCCATATACCATATTTCAGTTGTTCTTCTTCTATGACCCGCTTCCGGCAATAGCATTTAAACAAAGGTTTTTTTGTACCCATTTTCTATTGGGTCCAGAAGTGTTATATAGAAAAGACCTGGGAATCCAGACTTTCTTTGTTTTAATATAATGGATAGAATCATATAAACTACTTGTAATAACATCTCTCTTAATTCCACTTATTTATTGTTTCCTTAAATAACAGTTTTTAGATATGTTTCCTCTAGTACCCCCATAATTACAAAATACATTTCTAGAACTAGGAACAATGTGATTTTTATATAGTTTAGTTTTTCACCTTTACCACCTATTCCATATCTTTATTTTTTAATCACATTCCTTCCAAGTATTTAATTTAGTTTATTTTCTCCATTTGTAAAAATAAGAGTTGTACTTTTGTATGTTTCTACTTCTATTGGAAGTGTTTTTATTTTAGCTTCATTATTTGTACAATTTGTATTTGATGAGTTATATGTTTCAATTAACTCTTCATGTTGTTTTAATAGAGTGTCTCTTTATCCTAAAATAGTCGTATGAATATTTTTCAATGATTTATGTTTCTTAAATAAGGAATCATATTTCTCTTCCAGAATATTACAATAGGCTGTGAGTTTATTATTTGAACAACTAGAACTAGAATTAGAATCAGATGAGTAGTAAGATTTTACCTCATCAGCTTCTGCCATGAAGCACATGTTTACTTTCAGATTTGATTATTATTTTTCTGAGTAAGACATTTATGGGAACTAGAGTCTTTAGAAACACTCCATGTAGCTTTCATTGCCTTCTTTTCTTTCTTCTCACAGCCATTTCTCTTGAAAAAAATTCTTTTTCCTGTCTTCCTTTAATTAAGGACTGTCAGGTCTAATGTGACCCATATTTTTGCATTCATAGCATCTAACATAATTTTGTTCTTTTTTGTCCTTTTTGAAGTGTTTTCTGAATCGATTATTCTTTAAGTATAATTTACTGAACATTCTGGATAGCTGAGTGAGTTCCACATATGAATCAGATTAATCATGCTTCTCTGATATCACATTGATTTCTTTATTCATTTTTCTGCTTTTCATTTGAGATGTTACCTTCAAAGGAGTATTTTCATTTTGGATTTAAAATTTATTCTAATTTTCTTCATCTTCCATCTCATATTTATACATTATAAGAGTTCCTATTAACTCTCTCATTTTATGATTTTTTATGGGCAATGATTGCCTAATTGTTGCTGAAATTCCATTCCATCTTGGTGGTAGTACTCTTAGAACTTTTAGGGCCGGATATACTTATTTGATAGGATCTCCCAAGGCAGTGATGTTATGGACAATTTCAATAATCCTTCCATTCATCTGCGTGATACTTTCTCCTTAAAACATTCTGATTATGTCAAATTTTAATTTAGCAGTGGCATACATCATTTTTATGACATTTCCAGTTCCATCATAAGCAACTGCAATCATCTGCCACATTTCATAATCCATCGGGCACTGAGATATTTTGTTGAATTCATCTGGTCTATGAACATCGATGATGGCATTCATAGCTTTCAAGTTTATGTCATAATCTTCTTCTATATCAGCACTCCACGTTTCAGGTTTCTCTTGAATGACATAGGGAGTTAGAATTTTAGAGTAGAATCTGTATCCAAGGTTCTTTAAATAAATGATCATCCTTGATTTCCAACATCCATAATATTCACCATTGAAGTGGGGAGCTTGAACCATTGATATACCCACTCATATATTATCCATTGTGCTTTTTATAATCCAAAAGCATTCATCTTGTTATAGCTTTATCAAAATAACCACCTCTAATACCAATTATTGGATCGGGTTATACCAAATATACACAAGAGGGGGGTTGAATTGTGTGTATTACAATTTATTCACACGATCGTAATTTATCCTTTTAACTTTATCAGAATGATTATGTAGCGAAAAATAAATAGAAAAGGACGCACGGTATATAGTGGTTCGGGTAATAGAAGGCCCCTAGTCCACTCCACCAATGCTCAACTCTTCGAGCTTGGTGATTTTTACTATCTGGTCTTCTTATCAACGAACATTCCACAACTGAGTGCAGGCAGTTGACACCTTTACAACATTAAGGAAAAACAAAGCCTTTTGGTTTATACACAGAACCAAACATACAACTTAGTATGAGAAGCTAGTCACTCAATGTAAAAGAGTATTTGTTCTTCGAAATACTTTCCAGTTGTTCATCACAATTTCAACAACATGCAATTAACAGTTGATGGATCATTTATTTTCAGAAATGATGCGCTTCAGGTAAGTTTTGTTCTGAGTCGATCCTATTGCTGTAGATCATGAAATATAATTCGAAACTTTAACAACAGTTGATTCGAAAAAGATATTCAATGTAGAATCGGTGAATCTTAAATCGTGTTTCTTCCTCTTCATAAAATAGAGATTGATAGATCATGGTAGCAGCAGATTTGTAAATCTCGAATGTCTCTGTAAACTATAGCAAAAAAAAGAATATTTTCTTCTCATCTCTTTAACAATGATCTATCATGTATACACTGTAATCCAAAAATAACACAGATATATATAATAAATACAATCATTTTACATTAAAATTTAAATAAAATAAATCTCTTATAGAATCGTAATATTCAAATATTTAAATAATAGAGTAGTCGTAACTCCCCATAAAATTCTCCATTAAAATCTCATCTTAAATAAATCCTTTGAATCATAAATAAATGGACTTGAATCAGTCAAAGGAGCGCTTTAGATTAATGATTTTAATCTACCTTGAAATCATCCTAATAATCGGCACAAATATTGTTGCTTTAATGAAGTCGTAATTTAATTCTCCGATGCCAAACGTAGGGTTGAACTGCATAGCATAGATTTTCTAAATGTAGGGTTCACAACGTAAGGTTCACAGTGTAAGGTTGATCAGGAAAGTAATATTTGATGATCCATTCTTCAAATATATGATTGATCTCAAACTTAAGGTTGATCACGCATACATTTCTCTTCAACTCTCAAATGTACGGTATATAATCCATACTTTTATCAGTAAGGTAAATGATACATACTTTTTGATAAAACGTAAGGTTTTTTACAAAAGTAAGGATGATGAACCATAGTTTTGAGAAAAAAACATAACATTCCATACTAATGTAGGATTATACTTCCATACTATTCTGATATTCCAAACATAAGGTTCTTTCCAAACAAAGGATTCTTCTTTCATACTTTTTTGATAATGTATGGTTTCTTAACCATAATTTTCTGATAACCCGTAAGCGACAATTTTTATATGTATGATACGCTCCTCAACGTAGGGTCTGAAAAATGTTTCTAGAAAATTCTAAAGTTATTTCTGAACAACTAGAGTATGAATAGTGTTTCCATAACATGCAAAAGTGATTTTCGAATACTTTGACAAATATTCCACACTGATTAAAACGCTTAAAATATTATTTCAAAATAGATAAATAATGAATATTAATTTACTGAAAAGTACTCAAAGTAAAATCATTAGAATAACAATTAAGATTATTTTGAACATCAAAATCATTATGAAAAAATATAGTATTTTTTAAAACAACACTTGCTCAACATCATATACCCCTTTACACATACACATGTATGTATTTTTCATATATATATATAAGAACACCTAGCCCCAATATATATATTCATAATTCAATGGGTGAATATATATAAAGAGGGAACTTATATATGTATATGTATACCTATGAATACACATGTAATCCTTTGTCAATGGAGACTCTAATCCACCTCAACGAAATCCAAAACGCACTACAAAAATATAAATAACCCAAAAATCATGAATACGCTCACATGCATATACCCATTAACACCAACACATGTTTGAATTTTCCATAACTATTCATAAGAACACCTATCCCCTTATATGTAATCACACTGCTATGGGTGGATATACATATAACTGGAGAACTTATTATATACATGCTTACCTATGCATACGTGGTGAGTCGCCTTTGACACTGGCGACTCAAAACCATCACAATGATGATCAACATGCTATAATAAAATTACCAAGGGGTATAAAATTAAAAAACCCCTAATTATAAACTACGAATCATTGAAGAATGAAGGGAAAAATCACTTTAAACTATTGGCTGTGAACTAAATCGACTCGAACCTCTTCGCCTTTGGCGACGGTTGCCTCAATACACAAGAACAGGTCCTGGGAGACTTCAATAAAATGCCATTGATCAAATAAATCACAATAATTGAACCTAAAAATTGAAGTGGGAGGAACATGATAAGCGATAAAGGAAATAATAGAACAGGTGATGATGAACAATTTTTAAATTAAATGAACGAACTATAAAGTCCAAGTGTATACTATAGAGGTTCCATCCAGTTTAGATAACTGAACTCATGAATTTTACTACTCCGCTGTTGTAACATGATGTTCCAATACTGACATGCACCTAGTAAGAATTAAAATATACCATAAAACTAATTAATATGGTTAGATCTATGAAAAGTATATAAGCAAAATAGCATGCACAAATTGGGTGCATCATACATGAATCAAGATGCAGTAGTATAAGGATTATGTGGTTTGATAAATTGTTTTACTGCTCTTATAATCTATCTACCACCACAACCAGAGAAAATAATTCTCCTATTATAAAATTCATGAACTCTTAAGGAAGTAAATGCTTCTCATATACAAGAATAAAATATTGATATTTCCCCCTTACAATCCATCAGTGTGATTACATCAATGATAAAAAATAATCCTTAAAGATATATAATTTCACTCTACATGAACTATCCAATCAATATAACCCCAACAACTCCCCATCACATAGAATCAATCTCACTCTAGGACATGAGTAGTAGCATGTGATAAAAATAATATTGTATTTGAATGCCAAACCCCCCACCCCCACCAGACTGCCCACCCCCACCATCCCAACATCATCCCCCTTGCACCAGCCCCCAACCCCCCAACCACCAGTCCCCCACCACCACCACCCCCACCCCTTGCATCAACTTCCCTATCAACAGCCCCCCATATTTCTCTAATAACTGCAGGAAAAATAAAAAAACATAAGTACATCCTAGAACAACTAAGAAAATATAATTTTCCATTAATATACATATATACACATTAGGTTAAGAGATTAATAGACATTACAAGTAGTTAAGAAGAAGAAAAGGGGGATGATTATACAGAATATATTCTATGAGATAAATTTATTTCTTACTTTGACCATAATTAAATGTATTATATGAAAGTAAAACTATTGGAAAAGAAGAAAAGAAGTGTAAATATGAAGTAGAATGATCTCATAGAACATATAAAAATGTCCATGATGAAATGTTTATAATAAGATAGGATTATAGAATATCTTAATACAAAATTGGTTGCGAAATAAAAGGGACTTATTGAGGCACAATCTAGGTATCTTAAATCTAGAAACACTATAAAGAACATGATATAAGTCTATGAAAATTTAGTGGATATTCAAGCCAAACTATCCAAGGATTATGAGAAAACCAACCCCATAAAAAAGCTACAACATTTTTCTAAATTTTCTATGATACTAAATCTGTTACCTTTCATTATAAAGATTATGAAACATAATTTGAATATTTTTGGGATGAAGAATGGTGTAAAAAGTTTCCTCCTATAGATGACCAGAGAATGGAAAACCCCCAAGGAAATGGGAAAATAAAGGATTAAGGATGCCTGGAAAACAAGTATAATTTTATAAACAAAATCCTCAATATAATGAAAGATCAATTTTAAGGGGATATTAATATTTTTGTAGATTTTTCTGTATAAATATTTTGAGTACTGGCACAACATGTCATTTCACTGGAACTAGGATGAAAAAATGGGGAGAAAACCTGAGAATAATAGATCTTGGAATACTCATAGTAAGAAACATTTATAGCCTAAAAAACTACTAGATAGGTATCACCTCTTTATTCCCATTCATTTTATGTGTACTTTCCAATAGGGAATTATGGAAATTAATAGGGGAGATGGATGACTGTTGTATTATTTGAGTATAACAAGAATGAAGTATCCTTCCTAAAATACCCTTGAAGTTAGATTTTCCATGATGAAGAAAGTGAGATCATCCCTTAAGTGGTGAAAAGTGAATTAATGTTTTCAATAATGACAAACTATATAGAATCAAAAAATTGGAACAACATAATTCTAATTGGTCATTGAGGTTATGTTGAATAACCCCAATATTAATTTTTATATTAACATCACATACTCAATGATTTATGTACTACATTGATCATGTGTTTATAAACTCTTGTTTTTATAATGGTTTTTTCCTCATAGACTTATAGTTGAATATATCAAGTCTGTTTCCAAGAATATCATGTGATTGTATTCTTCTCTCATAAGTGGATAAGTTAAATCATTCAAATATATGGAGGTGGATAATATTTCATGATGGGAGTGCTCGACATCTAGGACCACTATCAGTGAGTTCTAAAAATCCATTCCTGTTAACCCTATAACCATTTTATAACTCTAAACTAGGGGGTACACTAATTCAGATCACCCATTAGCTCCGTAAGACCTGTCTAACACAACCAGCAGTCTAATAAAAGAAAACATCATATCAATCTCAGGGAAAAATCCAGATCTAGTAATATCCCAAAGTTATCATCCTGTTTCTAGTACCTGGGAAAGGAACGTCCAAAACCATATTTGGTATAAGGTATAAAACACTATTTAATAAAATTCATGAACAAAACATTACAAAAAATAGCCACAATAGGCTCACATTACCAATTTATTGGTTCTAAGGTAATAATCAAAGACACCAATGATTAAATCAGCACATACCCTCTTAGGGATAATAAAATATGGGGCACCCATCATCCCCAAGATCACGTCTATCAAATCATGATCCAATATAGATTGGGAAACATCATCTGGAAACTCTGAAAACAATCCCATCCATGATCAACACCTCACCCACAAGGGAATCATCAAGAAACACCGCGCCTATAAGAAAGTCCTCAAGGTTTCCTCAGACTCATATCAAAATTAATCTCAGTGACACCTAGAATTATCCCACACCTTGTAGTGTCAGCCCAAACTAATGGTTCCAATGGGATTAAATCTCTAGCAAGAAGTTACAAAACTCAACAACTGAAACCCCAAAAAATTGGTCCAAAAATCCAAGAAACATCCAAAACAATACTTTTTTATGCCTTCTGAGAGATGTAAAAACTACTAAAACTATAACCCTTGGACTCCCCAAGGATAGTTCCTATGAAAATAAAAAGATTCACATTGACATCACATTGGGAAAGTTGTCCAAAAAACATACAACCCCCACTTGGTTCTCACACCACACCTCCATCTGACGAACTCTCAATCCAAAACTTTCATGGAAAATCCTCTCTATACAATATAAAATTTGAGGGTTCTAGATCCAAAATATTGAGGGGAACCAACCATCAACGCTGGACAAAACAAATCATCTCACAAAAGGCCTCTAACTACTTGAGGGATCTAACAACACACCCCGCATAGAAATCACCATGGATAGACCACTCACTGGTCCAAACTCAAATCCCAAAGAAAGAAGTATATCCATATTTCTCCCCTTTCTTACCCATATGTGTCACATAAGATCAAGTGAGGTTTTCTATTGAATCAAAAACCACAATGAGGTTTTATGAACAAAACCCCTCTATGAGACACCTGAGACCCTCACTTCTCAAAAATGACCCACAAAGGTTCTCAAGGGACTCCCAAAAAACCAATAGTCATTTAATAACTAAATAAATTAATAATGAACTATCTATTAGGGAAATATATCAAATATAGAACACCCAACCTACCTTATAATGAAAACACTAAAGCTAAAAACATGAACATATGATCAAACAGTGTCCCAAGAACCTATCTCTTGTCATGAAAATGAAAAAATTGATTATAAAAATTTATAATTAATTAATTAAAAACAACGAAATAGAAATAAATGCCTAAAAGATTATTGAGGTTCTTATACATTCTGAAACCACAACCAACTACATAACAGAGGCCTAAAATATACCCATGAAATTAATCTAGAAAAAATCCCTAACAAACAAACACTTTATTACCAGGGAATTCCAATAAATTTAAGGGAAAATTAAAAACAAATCCATTGGGCCTCATACCCTCTCCAAAATGATGGGTGATGGCATGCATTCTACATCACGAGACATCTAATCTCTAAGACATAATAAAGAACCAAGATTAATGGCCAATTCCATCATGTTATGGTGGAATCAGTACTAAAGACCTTAATGGGAACCATTACAATTAGAGAGGATAAAAAAAGAGTAATAACGAAGGTATTTGATAAAGATTCCTACCTCCAATCACCACGTAGAAGGTGCGTCAGAGGAGGATGTGGAAAGGAAACCTCATAGCAGCATCGATAGGGAGGTGAGGTGATCATAGGGAGGTGGGTAGGTTGTGTTAGAGGGGAGGTGGGATGGTGGTGGTGGACCCACATCGGTAGGCAATGGAGCGAGTGGGGAGGTTTGTAGGCTGAATCAGATCTGAAGGGGGGGGGGGAGGAATCGTGAGGGTAGGAGGAATAAAGAGGGGAGGAGTGGAGGAGTAATGAAGAGGGTGGAGTAGGGGAGGATGAATCCAGAGGGGAGGAGAGGAAGAGGAACTACGAGAATGGCGAGGACAGCGAGGGAGGAGGAATTGTGATGCATGAAGGAGAAGTTGCGGGAGGCATAGGGCTTCGGGTGGGGGAGGAATGCCCGATTGAAATGAGATTTTTCATGATCTATTTCCACACCCAGCTAATTGGGTGTGGCTATATCTTTTCTATATCCACAAATCATTTAAACCATGTCTATAGATCAGTGGAAATAGATCATTTTTCTAGTAGTGCCCTCTCCTCTCTTATAAAATAGAACATATTATTCTCATTTATTCATAGGTAAAAACCCTTTCGGTTCAGCTTATACCTACCTAAATCCCTTCCTAGAATCCTTCACCATATTATATAGGTATTTTTAGGCTTAATATCAATCATAGTGGTCTTAAGGTGTTAAAAAGAGGTATTTCAAAGATGATATATAATTTTTATTTCCATGTTTTAGTTTTTTTATCACCGAAATCCATCAAATATTATTCAAATATGATACAGTAATAAATCTATTATCCTCTATATAAATATATGGAAAGACCTATATCCATATCCCCTTCCATCAAATGGGAAAAAAATCATCATTCGTGTGTACATCAGACTACCTCGTCATGAACCAATGTAATTCATTTTGCATCAATATCTCCCAAGACATGTTATAAATATATGATTAAATATTATAATTCATAAAATATAATATATCATTTAAGTTCTTACCTTTAAATTCACATATATATGGTAATTTCATTTGAGTGTGTGTGTGGACTACCACCTCCACAAAGGGATGTGATTCATTTTTCATCACCACATTTCCTAAATGATATATATAATTATATTTAAAATTTTAATATTATATTCAATATAATATTATCATTCTAGAAATATAAAATGATTTTTACCTTTCCGTTATAATCATTGAAAAATGGAAATGTAAATCATGTGTTTGTGCGGCCTACCATCTATATGATTATAAGGTAGTTCATTTAACTTATCCATATTTAATGTATGTATTTAAAAGTATAATTAATGTAAAAAAATTATAATTATTTAATTATTATTATTACATAGATGATTTAATAATGACCTATTTTACCATAGACAAATTACCAATGTCATTTTTCTTGTACATATAAACTGAATATCATTAAAGCACCCAATGTGAATTTAAATGATTAAGTAATTGTATATAACATGGTAGTAAGTGATATATATGGATTAATAAAGATGAAAAATGTTCCTAATAAAATAAATTATTAACCTATGTTTATTATTTAGAAAGATAAATAAAGTATATGACGAATTGGACTCAATGTAAGGGACTTCATCTTAATTTTCTTTAGTCGATCCATATTTTCTTTTTATGCACCTCTATACTTTTATGTGGTGAAAATACAAACCCCATGACATTTTATATCATGAATTAATCTAATTTTATGATATATAACGTTTTTTTAATTTCTATTTATTCATTAGGAATATGAATCAAATATTTCCAATGTGGTAAGGGAATTTCTTTTAAAAATTATCTTTTAAATTTTCCCATAAAACTCTATTTTTCTTGAGTATCTATATTTTCTAAAAATGTTTTATATAATTTTATATTATTATTATATTATCATTTAAATTTATTTTTACCCATGTTTTACTTTTCTTTACAAAATAGTTTGAAAGGAATATTTTATTTTATTTTCCAAATAAGGTACTTTTTGAGTTTTTTGTAAAAAAAATATGAAAGGAATGTTTGTTTAAATTATGTTTTATAAAATTATTTTCCCATCATAATGACTAGTTTTTTATTTGAATATTTATTTACAAGTTGACATGGTTATTTTCAAACAAAATATTTTCCTTTTTATGTGTACAATTTTTCTAAAAATAATTTTTTCAAAATGAAAATGTTTTATGCCTTAAAAATGTTTTCATGATGCAATATTTTATGATTTATAATTATTTTGCAATTATTGGGAATTTTTATGATGTTGGGTGGTTCTATTAAAAACCATGGATGGGTGGTTACATTATTAACCAATGATGGGTGGTTCCATGATAAACTAAGGATGGGTGGTTATGTTTTATCCCCCAATGCCTTGGGTATAAAATTTGATCATATTGTTATTCAGTATATGTGATGAAGTTACCCAATTAGGTCTATTATAAGAGATAATGGGAATATATTGTGATAGTTATTCCAATATTAATAATGATGGTTAATCTATGAGTAGTTGTGTTGGATAATCTAAGGTATTGTTCAGAATTTAACCATAAAGGTCTTCCATGAGTAGTTGTGATGGTATAAAAATGATTACCCAAGTTTTAAACTTGTTTTATCTATTTTCTATATGGGTTTATAAAATTAATTTTAATTTTTTTGGGTTTTTCATTTAAAAATATTTATTCTGTAAACTCAAAGAATAATGTGATAATGGTTAGTATATTATTGATTATTTTTTTTATCAGACTAATGCATTTCATTCTTTTATGTTCCTTATTAATATATTTGTGCTCATCCCATATCTAAAAATATTATTCATAGGGTTTTAAGGGAGATCAAGATAAACTATGAGGTCAAGAATAAAATCATGAAGATTTTTCCAGAAAATGAATCATGTTTTATTTAAGAGGGGTTTTTTGAATAAATGTATATTGATTATAAGTGTCTACTTAGTAATATATGAGTTATTATGTATGAGTTATGACCTAATTCTATATAAATAAAACCCAAAATATTTTTGGGATTATAAGAAATTGAATTATAGTTTATATATACTAGAATATGTAATTCTTAAGTTCATGTCATTACAGTTGGAATTATAGGATAGTTTTGACAACATTGTAAAATATGATGCTTTCTTGTACGGTTTTCATAAGAGTTATGTATATAATCATGTGTTTAAAATTTTAAATTTTATTGTAAGTTCAATTTATTATAAACCCCTTTTGAGTCACTACGTTATGAAATTTTCAGGTGCCTAATTGTATTTTTGGGGACATTTACTTTTGAGTTTATTAAAGTTTATCACATTTTTGGGATGAAAAATGAAATGTATGAGATAAATATTGAGGTTAAAAAATTTCTTTAATGTTGAATATATTATGGTAATTTTGGGGAATTAATTAGATTTACGGGAATTTTATAAGGATTGTATTAATAGCCAATGAACATATACCTGAGTGGTAATGGCTCCTTCTTGGCATCCAAGAAGCCAGTGTTTAAAACTAGGGGGAGGCAAATTTCTAGGTTATTGTAGTAGAATTGTAGCAGGCACTGTAGTAGTACTATAGTAGGTAATATTTGGTATTGTAGTAGCCAAACAATTCACCTGATTTGGGCCTTTTGTCCACCGGTTTGGGCCTATGAGTCTCAGGGCCTTCGGGTCATCAAAGGCCTTCAGGACTGCAGGCCACAACGACCATGGAGTAGCCCAGTTCAAATAGAGAAGGCCCCAGAAGAGGATTAATGCGAAGAGTAGCAGTCACCAGAAGTAGTGCTAACTGGATTGGTAGAATTAGAGGGTGTGGAAACCACCATCGAGACCAAGCACCTTGCAGATTTGTAAGGGGGAATGCTAGCCAATCACAAATGCAAGGTGGGGAGCTAAGAGATCAATCATGTAGAAGCTAGGGAGGGGAAGTTCTAGTGGGTTGGGCCTATGGGTCATGTAATGGGCATATCATTCCTATGGGCCTTTGGGTCATGTATTGTCCTTAGGTTCATGTTTGGCCTTGTGCCATGGGTGTGCGGGTCATGTAAGGTTTCCCCTTCAAACATTAATAGGGGGATTATCCATAATAAAATAAAAAATAATGCCTTCAGGCCATTCAGTTATAAAAATTATATTAATATATTTTTATAAAAATGATAACCCATTGGTTGGGTGACATCCCATCACATCCGACAATGTTGTGAGGTTCAGACCCACAACTAAAGGGAGACAAGGGTGCATGACCTACCACTAACCTACGTGATGCTCTAGTTAGTATGACACAACTTTTTTAATGATAAAGTTTGAAAGATAATGATTAAGTTTATTATTGTAAAATATGTTTCATCATATGGATAAATATTGTGATTGGAAAATGATTTGGTGATTAAGTGATTGATGTAATTTTAGAAGAAGTTGACTATACTTTTTAGGGGATATTATAGGATTAAGGTAAAATAAATACTATGGGATTTTATTTGAATAATGAATTTTATATTTTCATTTATAAGAACCTAAGGCTATATTGTGGACTTAGGTGATTTATGTAAATGATTAACATATCTTTGAGATTATATGATTAAGGAAAAAAATGGTGCAATACTATAAGAGTGATTTATATTATTTAGAGACAAATATTATGTGTTCAAATACTTCAGTTTTTTGGGTTTCAATATTAGATTACAATAATTTGATTAATTTAAAGGTTCATTATTTTTTTATTTATCTATGTATAATCTTGGATATTACTATTATATTTTGAAGATTAAAAGTATTTTTTTTATTGTAATATTTATTTACTTCCAAAATTATCTTATCTCATGCTAGCAATTTTGGTTTTATTTATTGCCTAAATATATTAAAAATATATTGTTATTATTTTTTGGATTTTATTATCTTTATAATTTGGTTCTAAATATTCATTCATGAAAAAAATTATCTTGAATACTCATCGTTTGGAATAAATATTACATTATGGTGGAAATAGATTAAGGGATGAAATTATCCGTGTCATGTAATTATATTTCCATATTTTATTAGTCTATATAGTAAATTAATTCTTCAAATTTAGTAAAAATAATTTTAAATAAAAATTTTATTCCTTTAATTATCTTACTGAGAAATCAGTGTCCTTTTAACCCATCACATATTTACGGTTTTTTTTCTGGTTGACTTTCTCATGACTGTGATCTCTAACAATAAATATTAGGAATTGGAAGTTATTTTTCTCTTCCATATCCTTGTTTTCACTTCCAAAATATTTTCCTCTACTTGGAAACCAACAGATAAGCTTCGTACATCCCTTTTTTCTCTTATCAAGTGGGAGTTTTATTAATCCTTTTTACGATATGAGATTTTCATAAAGGTACTTTGAAAATTCAAACATTGGTTACCAAACATGATTTCAAATTGTGATGATGAAATTTATTATACTGGGGAATGTGATATCATGATATTTTGAAAAAGAAACTTTATGTTTAATAACATATAAGGTATGCAACACCAAGCTTAAACGAACAATTAAATATTATTATTTAAATGTGTTTGTTATAACATAGTCGTTAATAAGAGGAAATGAATAGTATTATTGAAATTATTAAATATATAATTTTAATAGTCATTTCTAAATTTATAATTAATTATTTTAAAATAACAACACACATTTTTAGTAAAGTAAATTTATTCATCAAAAATACATTTTCTTCAAAAACGGTTTTCATGATTTCTATGAGTACATATTATAATTAATTTACACATTTTATAGAAAATTTTTTAGTTAAAATTAATTTCATTTTTATATTCATCATGTATAAATTATCCATGGATTATTATTTCAGATGTTTTTGAAATGATGAATTTTTCACTGAATTGTAATAAATTAAGGATTTTTGAAAGTGGACCTTTCATTATATTAAAAAGTAACTTTTTATTTTAATTTGATATAAAATTAAATTAACTAATCTTTATTTATTTATAATATAATTATTTAAATTTTAATCATTATTATACCTTATTTTGGTATGAGTACATTTTTGGGCTAAAAACAAATTTTTTCAAAAAAACTGTTTTTGTTGCATTTTGCATGAATAATTTTCAATTTCTTTCATCCAATTAGGTGCTATGAATATTTAAATATTTAATAAATATTTAGAATTGTGATTTTATAATTGTGAGATATTTTCCTCTTCTTTTTGTTCAATATAAATAGTATCTTTAGTAATTTTGGTTACCACGGTAAATGAGTAAATCAGGTAATTTAGGTTAAAAATAAAATTATAAGAACCATAAAATGACCCAAACACTTACCTAAATATTATTTTATGAGTATATATATAATAAAATCATCCAAGGTTTTAATTTATGACCTTTTGTGGCTATTGTTTGAGATTATGACTTTTATAGTATTTTATTTAAAGAAAAGTCAAACATGTCCCACTCTTGTTTTTAATAAGTGTAGTATTTTAAATTTTGGTTCATGAGAAGATAAGTTAGACTATCAATTTTATTTTGAATCAAAAATTATTTATCTTAATCATGGTAATTTATTTTTAAATTTTAGTGATGAAAAACATGCTTTAAATTAATACACAATGCTGATGAAGTAATTAATCAAATAATGGAAAAGTCAAATAAATGATATGGGAAATATTGAAACTAATATACTTTGAAAAAATAAATATATTTCTTAAATATTATAAATTAATTTTTCATTTTTGGGATATATTAATTTTTTTATTTTAGATGTTTTCTTGATATTATTAAAGTCAATGTAATAAATAGTTCTAAAAAGTGACATTATGGACATTTTAAAGTAAATGATATTTTATTAAATAATATAAATCTATAAAAATATTAAATTCATAAAATTTATTAGTATAAGGATTAAAATTTCAAACATGGTTCATTTATTTGTTTTTTGTTATTTTATAGTTATTATATTTAACCTCGATGACTGAAAAATCTATGTTGTCATGGTAAGAGTTAAAGAGGATAAATAAAGTTCAAAACCAAAAGATAAGTTTATAAATATAGTCAAAAAATTTATAATTTATAATTTATGATATTGTTTATACTCATAATTAAATTATATTCTCAATAAATCAATTTTTTTTCATTTTTTATTGAAAATTAATTAATATTAATTTAATTGTTTTATAAATTCCACGAGTGCCCCTCCCCTCTCTTATAAAAGGGATCCCTTCTTATCATTTATTCACAATTAAAACTCATTTTTTCAGAAAATACATACCCAAATACCTATCTATAATCTATCCTCTAATTATATAGATATTTTTTTTATAATACTAATCTTATTGGTATTAAGGTGCTATGAAAAGGAGGTTTTTCAAGTAAGAGGTCTAGTTTGTATCTATATGTTTTAGTTTTATTTCTATTAAATATCCCTAAATTATTCTTGAAACATGATACAATAATAAATAAATTATAATCCATATAATTATATTTTATTATGTTCTTTTAATGACCTATATTCATCTCCTTTTCCATTAAATGGGAAAAGAATTCATCGTTTCTGTTTCCGATAGACTACCGCCTCGCGAATTTAATTAATTTATTTTCCATCACTATTAATAAAGACTAGTTATAATAACGGAATTAATTTTTATATATGATATTAATTATATATTTATAATTATTAAAAGATAATATATCATTTATGTTCTTAAATTCCTATGAATATTAAAATGATAACATCGTTTGTGCGTACGTGTGGACTACCACCTCCACAAAACAATGTGATTAATTTTTCATCCCCAAATATAATTAATGATATAAATAAGTAAATTTAAAAAATTAATATGATAATTAATACATTATTTTAATTCTGTAAATATAATATTATACTTACATTTTTTATATAATGATCTTTGGATAATGGAAATGTTACTCATGCTTATATACGACCACCCGTCTCCATGATTGTAACATATTTCATTTTTCCATACCATATTTAATGGATGGTTTTAAAAGTAAAATTGATATATTTAAATGATAAAATTTTCATGATTATTATTATTGAGATTATTTAATAACTACCTATTTTACCATAGTCAAATTACCGATGTCATTTTTTTGGACTTACAAACAGAATATCATTAAAGCATCCAATATGAACATAAATGATTAAGAAATTGTATATAACATTGTAATGAATTATACATATGGATTAATAAACATGAAAAGTTTTCTTAAATAAATTAATAATTAACTTAATTTAATTATTCTAGAATATAATGAACATACACGATGAATCATACTCAAGGTATGGGACTTTATCTAAATTTTTATTCCTTGAGGCATTTTTGATGTGATTCACCTATATTATTTTTGTGAGGTATATATAAAAACCCTTTTAAATGTTATATAATTAATCTATCTATAATCATGATATAAATTTTTTTTGTTTAATGATATTATTTTATAAGGATTACAATTCCAATGTTTCCAAAGTGGTAAGGGTATTTCTTTTGAAAATTATCTTTTAGAGTTTCCCTTAAAACTCAATTTTTCTTTCATATCATTATTTTGTAAAAAATATTTTAGAAAATGTTTTTTATTTTTATTTTATTTTTTTAATGTAATTTTTACACATTTTTGTATTTTTACAAAACTATCCAATATGCAACTTTTTTTCATTTTCCAAATTAGGTACCTTAGGAATCATCTAGAAAATATGAAAGGAATGTTTTTTAACTTATTGGACATGAGTGGATTTTCCCTCCATCATAAATAATTTTTTTCTTTGAATCATACTTTAAATTTTTTATAAAATTATTTTCAAATTAAATGTTTTCCTTTTAATGGGATCTATTTTTCAAAAAAAAAAATGATATCAAAATTAAATGGTTATTTTCCTTAAGAATGATTTTATGAAAAAAGATTTTAGATTTATAAATATGTTATTGTTAATGGGAATTGTTAATATGGTTGGTGGTTCAGTTAAAATCCAAGGATGGGTGATTATATTGTTAACCAATTATGGGTTGTTCGATGATAAACCAAGGATGGGTTGTTACGTTATAACCTTCAATGCATTGGGTATGGAAGTCGATTGTGTGGTTATTAGATATTTGTTATGGATTTAAATGATTATGTTTCTCCTAATAAAAAATGAAAATATACTACAATGATTATTCCAATATTAACTATTATTGTTAATATATGAGTATCTGTAATTGTTAATATAAGGTAATGTTTATAATTTAACTATGAAGGTATTCCATGATTAGCTATGGTGGATACTCCAATGATTCCCCAAGTGTATAATATGTTTTATTTAGGTTTTTTATGGGTGTTAAAAGTTGTATTTGAGAAAAAATTTGTTTATTTCATTTGAAAATTATTTACTCCATTATCTCTACGAATAATTTGATGACGGTTAGTATATTATGGATTTTGATTCACTGGACTAATAGATATCATTATTTTATATACATTAATGATATTTTTGTTCTCATACCATGTTTTAAAATGATTTTCATAGGGTTTTAAGGATGTGTAGGGACAAATATGAGGTCAATAATAAAATTTTGAAGATTTTTCCTAAAAAGAAATATTTTTTTACTTATAAGGGGGGTTTTGTGAAAAAATGGATATTGATTATAATAATCTACTTTTTAATATATGAGTTGTGTTGTATGAGTTATGAACTAATTATATAAAACACTAAACCGAAAATATCTCTATTATTGGAAGAATGTTAATTATAGTTCAAGGACACTATAATATGTAATTCTTAAGGTGGGATCCTTAATGAAATGGGTAATGTTTTTGTCTCATGACATGTTGTGCATTAGATTAGAGAGTAGGCCTAATCCATGATGGGACTCTGTCCACCATGTGATGTAGTCTTCACAGTTATCCTTGAATTTTTCTTATGTCATGTTTTTTGTTTTTTACACATTTATATGTTTCCATGATCATATGATTCCATGTTCCTTTTGTTGTGCCTCCATATGATAAATCATGATCCCTGTCTTTTATGATATCATGTTATTCCTTATGAATCATATGATATAATTTATTAAAATTTGTATTCCCTTACTGGTCTTTATAGATCACCCATTTATTTTTGGTATTCCTCATGTTTTCTTATGGGGTTTTAGGAGTTCAAATGGATTTAGGATATCATTATTCAGAATAAAATTGAAATTTTTTATTTTTTTTATTTTTATGTGTTCTGATACCAGTCTTCCATATACACTAGGCCTCATGATATTTTGGTTTTGTTTATTAGATATTTATGTTTCAAATCATGTAACAATATGTTTAAAAGCCTTGGGTCACTAAACACCATATGTTTAAATACTTTATTCTCATGATTCTACTAAAGGATACTTTAGTTGTTATGTATCCTTATGATTTACATGAATAATATGCATGTCACTGTCTACAAAATAAAGGATATAATTTAATATGATATCATACCTTTCAGTGAATATCTTATAGAGGTCTATCCTGAACCGTTTCAAATTTTAGGGGGCTGATGTGGTCGATGTTCAATGTACATATTTATGTTGAGTAATTTATAAATTGTTTATAAATTTATAATAAGTAAAAATATAAAATTGTTAATATCTATTTATGAATTATTCATAAATCTATATATAGAATGTTTATATTGAATAGAATTATTTTCAAATTATTTAAAACATTATAAATGGTGTTTTGGATGATGTGATTTGTAGTTTAAATAAAATATAGTATGATATGTCTAATTTTATTAAATTATTTAGATAAAATATGATATGTTTATTATTTTACAATAATAGTGTTCATAAAATATCTCATATTTTGAATGTAAATAATTTCTTATTAAACCTACTTAAAAGTTAACATGAAAAATGAATATCAGATGGTGAACTATACATGTTTATCCTTTCCTAAGCTATAAATAATTTATATTTTTTTGAACTTTTCACAAATTTTCTATATCATTTTAAATATATGATATTTTATTTATTTTGTTTATTTCATACTTAAATCAAGAATATTTTTAAATATTATTAATTTATATATACTTATGTTTAATGTGTTAAAATGATTCTTTGAATTTTCATAGATACATTTAAAGAGTTACATACTTGTTATAACAAATAAATTATTAGATGAATGCATATATGAAAGGTAATAACCTGATATTGGATGGGATGATTAAATCATCTTAAAAATAATAAGTGTCATATTACATCCAAAAAAGATTCTTCTTAGGAACTTTATCATCAGGTTCATGCTAAAGTAAGGTTCCCTCTGATTATTTTGTGTAATGCAAGAAAGAAATAATGTGACCCTAAGAGTCAGGCACCACTTTTTTGGCATTTTTTTAGATAATACTTAATCCTAAAACAATAAGAGTTAGGATACTAGTGGGATAATGTTGAGAGGGTCCATATGGTGGATTATGATAAAGAGTTATACACTCACTATCCAAGAGTCATATATAATATGATTAACATGATTGTATACCTAAACAACTAATGTGGAAAGGTTCATTTCTAAGAAGGGTTGTTACATAGTAAAATATCATACATGGTCCACTAATGTATATATTGTAAAATATAAAAAGGTTCACTATTTTAGTGGGAGTATATTTAATTAAATTCTATATTAAATGAATTTAAAGCATGATATTAATCTGATAAGAGATTATATTATAGAAAAATGGCACCACCATCATTAAAAATGACCTTAATATCAGTTTTATAGAAATAAAATCATTATAGAAACAACTTTTAAGACTATTATAGGAACCTAAGAATTATTCTCAAGGAATAAGAGAAGATTTATGTGTAAAATAAATCACTTACTAAGGAAACTATATTTGATGATGTTTGTAGAGAATAATTTTTTTTTATTATAAACATAAATGTTACTCTATAAATAGAACATTATTAATGTGTGTTTTTATGGATCCTAAAATCAAAAAGGAACATAAATCCATAGATTCTTATATAGTTATATATAATCTTAAAAAATTATATCAAGAGCAAGAAAGAGATAAAATATACAAAGTTTCAAAATAAATGTTATGGTGTAAAATGAATGAGGGAACATCCTACAATACTTTTGTGCTCAATATGAATGGGAAAGTATATGATTTAGAGAGACTGGGTGGATTTCCCTGGCCACAATCTTCAATTTTTAATTACTACCAATATGATTTGGAATGTTTCTCACACATTATAATCAAATGACTACAAAAAATGTTTAATAAATCTCATAAATATTTTGAGGATCATTGAGAAAGCCATGGGAGGTCCATGATTGAGTGTCCTGATGATGGTCTAAGAAGTAAAGGGTAACGGTTCTAGTTAGAAGTTTAATATTAAAAGTTTTATATAGTTAAAAATATTTTTTCAAATAAGAAGAAAATAGTTTTTAAGGAGGGAAAACACTTCCATTATGGAATGTTTGTTTATTGGGGGGGGGGGGGGTTGTCCAGAATATCTAAAGGGTTATAAGAATCCCCGTAGAGAACCAACATTGTGTATAAATTTTATATAAATCAATTATTTTATTTTTATGGGTATATGATACCCACTATAAATTATAAAATTATTACTAATATTTATAGGAGCTCAAAGATTAAGAGAAATTTATGGTTATAATGTAATGTGTGTATTCAAGTGGTAAATCAAGAAGTTTCTACATATAAGAGTTGGTTGTAGTGAACCACTTTAATGTTCTACTAGACCAGAATAAAGATTACATTAATTTATCATCTTTTTTTATCTTATGTTATTTGAAGAGTTTTTATAAAAAAAAATTTTATCAAAAAGAATGAGGTTATTACTTTGATACACATATCTATGAGTGATCCAATTATATAACATAATTGAAAAGAGCATAAGGATAAAAGAAATTTTATCTTGGATAAAAGAGCATTTTCATATTTTTGTTAAAATATGAGGGATTTTATCCCACTTCTCATTAACAAAAACTTTTAAATTATCCATTTTACAAAACTAATCTAAACACATAGAATACCATATAAGATATGGATATTAATAGATTATTTATTGAATATTCCCACTAATGGAAGTAAATGTTATTTTTATAACTCAAAATATTATTCATAGATTAACATGATATTATAAATAAAATATTGTTTTTATGATGATAGTGGTAGTATATTTGGACTTCAAGGAGTGTAGATATTAAAAAATAAAATTTTATACCATTTATAATAAAAAATGAATGTCACTTAATATCCTAAAAGAATTTTTTGGATATTGGTAAAAGAAATATAAAAGTTACATTTATTTATCATCATGAATTGAATTTCACTTTATATACTAAAATAGATTACGATACATTGAAAATAAAAATAGGAATAATTGCATGAATTTTCTTAGGGAAAAAGTTTGATGGAAGAGTTTCTACGAATTGTGATGATGATGGATTTAGAAAGAGTTTTATATAGACAAAAAAAGTTATTTACATCAAAACATATGAAGTTTTGAATTAAAGGAGTTTCATATTATCATTAGGAATATGATTCGTATGTCTCACCAGTATTTAAACAAGATTACTTCATATATGTTACCCAGTTAAGGTGTTTAGTGGGAAGGTTTTATCAAATTGTCTCATAGATATGTGGTTGAAATTACATAGAGATGTAATGAGTTTAATAAGATCCAAAAAGTGAGACATATAATGAAACTCCAGAGGTATATAATATGGGATATGATGAGATTAATTCTAATGTATGGTTATGTTAAAATTCAAAATGGATTTTAAGAATATAAAATGTATATTCTTATATAAAATGAAGCCTCTACATTAACATTATTTAACATTATATTCATGAAGTGAAATGGTAATTAGTCTCCCATAGTATTACTTTGAGTTATACCCAGCTAGTGTTCATCATGGAATATTACTGGTTATGATGGAATGTTATGGTTATTATGGATATCATTTTTTATAGAAATATAGAATATACCCATGACACACAATATGAGTTTTTAATACAAGACGGGCAACTAAGTATACCATATAGGACAACAGGCCTGTACCCAAGTGGTAAAGGCACCAACATAGAATCCAAAAGACCCAGGATCGATTCTATGCAGGGAAACATTTCCAGTTACTATAGCAGTAATGCAGCAATACTGTAGAAGTACTGTAGTACTGGCGAAACAATTGTAGTGGTGACACTATTGCGTCATAGGTACTCTCGCAGGAACTGTAGTGGTAGAACTACTATAGGAGGTACTATAACGGCCTGGGTAGTGTAGTAGTACAATTCAACGGAGGGCCCTTTGGGCCAAAAAATGGGCTTTCATGTCTCTAGGAATTCAATCTAGGTAATGGGTCTCCCTCTACCTAGTAAAAAGGTGTATTTTCTTTGCTTTAATAAAAAAATTAGGCTTCATCCCCAACCTTTAAAGAAAGTATACAATATAGAGTATCATACACTATATCTTTGGTATATTAGGGGTGCATGTTTCATATTTAACCATTGTACTAAAGGTGATAAGATACCGAGAATTAGAACCTTCATACTTTGATGCTTGTATTTCATAAACCTTGAGTCTTAGAGAATCGGGGGTGGTTGAGTATGTAATTTATCATATCATCACTTGAGGATTATCCAATATGGGATTTTTCCTCTAGTATTATGAGTATGACATATGATCCCTCAAATAATATAGAATAATAAAGTGTATGACCATACCTAAATAATTTTCATGTGATGCACTTATCTATTTAGGTTAGGGGCATGTGATGTGCGCACCCACTCAGTTGAATGACATGTGATGTATTCATAGACCTAGTTAAGAAACACTTGGATAACTAAGAAAATATAGGTAGGTTCTATGGGAATGAAATAATCCATGTTACATGGTCACTTCATGTCCTAGAAAAAGGGATTACATGATTATATATATTTTTATATGACACATATAGTAGATATGAGTATACTCTTTACTAAAATTTATAAACATAGAAATTTATATTTTTTTCAAAGTGATAAAGGCTTTTAGGTCACACTTTGTGGATGAATGATTGGGTATTGAGTTTTATACTTAAAGAGAAATAATAATTGTGTCTTATATTTTATCCAAAAGGAGTTTGGGATGGATATTTATAAGGTATTACATATGATATGATACATAGTGAATTTGATGATAGATTTTTTAAAGTGTTTTAAAAATATCTAAAATGATTTTTGGATATAATTTCATAAGTTGGTGTTTATGAAAGAATATAAGTGGAAATTGAACAAATTCTACGAGTCTTTAGTGTAAGATTATGATTTATGAAGATATTCTATAAATATATAATTACATATGATGTGTTTATGTTATGTCATATATTACAATATGGTTATGTCATCAGGTATGATATACAAGTTTCCAAATACACAAATTATACTTTTGGAGTACAAAGTGTCTTATAATATGGTCATATCATTGAAAAATATCCATAGCTGGTTATAGTATATTACAAGTTCCGATCATAATTATTTCATATGTATTTATCATAGAGTGTGACTCACATAGTATTCTATGATTAATTATGATATTCGAATGTCAAGAGTTAAAATTCACGAATAATCTACAAAAAAATTATCAAATTTAACATTTCATTTTATGAGACATTGGGGAGAATTAGTAATTGAAGGTTGGAAGAGTTGAAAAAAATATCATTTATTCATACATTTGATAACAAGTGAGTAAATTGATGGATACTCAGGGGGAATCCTCGAGATCCATATAATGAGGCGAAAACTATAAAGATAGTGATTTGATTTTTCCCAAGCCTCCAAATGATTCCCCCAAATCTCTCTTCCTCCTTCTCTCATTTCTACATAGAGTTACTAAAATACTATAGGAGTTGTGAAGGATCCCACTCAATAATTGGGTGATTAAAATAATCCTAGGGAAACAATATTGATGGAATAGTCCTTTAGAAGTTCCTCAAGGATCATCATCAATCACTATGATTGAAGACCAAGAGTAGAAAGCATCTATAATGAAAGGTACATTTTTCATATTTTTTATATATAGTTTGAGATTTGTATAGCGTGGTTATCTAGGGAATTGATATTTATATTAAATTTTTCAATATTGAATATATTTTATTCAATCCTTAGAAACCAAAAAATAAGGAATATTCCAAAAACTCATTGATCGTGCTCCCTTTACCATACCCAATCCCCTATACCCAATTAAATCCATAAATATAATGATTATCTCACCCTAATCATTGATATCAATCATCCCTAAAATCTTGTAGCCACATCAATGGTGTATCCCTTCTCCCATTGGATGATTAACATCACTAAATTTGTAACAAATAACACCAATCATAAAATTCCCAACATCACTCTCAAGATTCCTCTATGTGAACATGAACACACTAATCTTAGAAAAAATAATTAGTAACATCACCAAAGAAATAATTCAACTCATACATAGAAGACCATAATCTCCACTAAATATATTGGTCTTCACTACCACCTAGTCATATTGTTAAACCGTATTGAAACATAACCACACTGCCACACCGATCACATCAACAAGGAACCACATCAAGAAACACATCCCATACACCATCACCCATCAATATAGGAAACATTACAATAATTCCCCCAAAACACTAACTCATTCATAAAATATCCATCTCACAAGACTTTTAAAACCCATATTTAAGAAACCCCTTAACATCTCCCACAATCAACAAAAATCATAAGAGGTTTTGTTTCCAATAACTCACAGGACCCTACCTATGTCTGCAAATCACATGATACAATAACTCATATAAATAGAAAATATATATAGGAACCAAATTAATAGTAGTATTTTGAGTCTACTAATCTGATTCCATTTACTAATTTTACTAGATGTTGAAGAAATTAAGAACCAATAGAAAAAGAACTAAAACTGAGATTTTAGATGAAGCTCATTGTAATGGTATAGAAACTAAAAATTGATAAATATGGATGGTTTACCACACTCATGGTTACTCTTTTCAATAAATGGAATCAATAATAGATCTCATATAAGATAAATCTACTATTGGTGGAGAGGAACACAAGAGGGGGAGAGAGATGGTCTATTTTGGATGAATATGAACCCACCTTTAAATTTTTTATATATTTTTATTTATTTATTCATTAAATAAAAAATAAAAAAATATTGGGATCAGTCGTGATCTCTAATAACTCCCATAGAAAATCTTGTGGCACTCATTGGGGCCCTAATTCCCCAAACTATGGTTCTGGTGAAAGGGTTAGTGGAATCTACCTTGGACACTAGAACTATGGTGTCCTCCTAGTAGGTTTCTGTTGGGAATATTCTCCATAAAATATTCCTTCATTTCCATCTCCCTTTCCCAAAACCTAACCTTGAGCATTCTCTCAATACTTACACACCTCAGATACACCAAAATACACATGGTTGATCTAGTTTTAGACCCAAAACACGTCACTGAAACACCAAAAACATTATAAAATTACCACCAGAGAATAAATAATTCTTTTTTTACTATCCATGCACTATTTAAACATTACAAGTTCCCAATAATCCCACACATCACATCTTAGAAACACTACGATAGGGAATAATAAATCAATCGATCCATATTAACATGACCAATAGATACAAAACCATGTGTACTCCTCGCCATGGGAATCACGTACATAGTCACATCACAACTAATACACTCGACATGATGATGGTATTATACCCAACCATAACCCAAAAACTACAATTACTTTTCAAAAATCACATTTTCACCATGCATCATACTCAATGACCAAACCTAAACCATTTCCTAGTCAATCAACTCATACTTAATTCACATTATTTATAATTCCTCATTATAAAAACCAAGGTTAACCTAATCACACAATCTATCCATCCATCAATGGATCCTTATTTTACTTATTAAAACCCATCTTGATCCCATGAAGAAATAACTAAACATAACTTCCATATGTCTTTTCTCACTTACGATTCACACTTTGCATCAGCCACTACCCATACTACTGATCACTTTATCCTCTACCAAAACTTGTGTATGAAAATGAAATATAGGGACTACCTCTTGGTAATACTATTTTTACTACCTAAAATGCTTGGTTATGACTAGATCCAGGAAATCCAACAGACTCTGAGGTTATCTAGAAGAATCTATATTGATACCTCATCTTCTCACAAGAACAACAATCCATAATTCTTTTAGTGTATAGGGATTAAATATTCCCCTTCTGCATGCATTGGTAACATTTTGATGATGACCTACTCAATGGTGGAAAAGATGACCCTTTCTGTGATTACCATATTGGGTGTCCTCATACTATTTCTTCTAACTGCATAAATCTCTACCACTATCCATACTTGATGTCTCTAATTGGCTAGATATACTCTCATTGGTTAAGCTTTTCATTGCTATCAATCCATAGTTCACCAGCTCAAAAAATGAGATCAGCTTAAAAATATTAATTTTATATTTCATGTAATGTTAAAGACCATATTAAAATTACCATATATTTAAAATCTAATCTCCCATTAATGTTGGAAAAAACAAAATATATCTATAAAAATAGCATAATCCATGAATGATGTCTCTACAAATATAAATTTCTTGAAATCATTGTCTCAATCCACCCTCTAATTCTAAAGAAAATATTTTCAAATAACCTCACATCAAAATCGTTCCACGTTATCCCATCATGAATATCCACTATCACCTATATGTCCCACTGAGGTTTCTCTGGTCCTATAAGCATATGAGTTCTTGGATTCACCCTCTACCCCAATGGCATCTCAATCTGATCAAATATAGTCTGGATTAACTCAATCAAGAACTCAGTTTCCTTGGGAATTCATTCTCCCTAAAATTATAGAGGATGTTGTGATTAAAACTCTCTATTCATATATATCATCGATGACACAACTCTCGATGTCCCTTAGTTAATTATCTAGATATTTATAGATATACACCAAAATGTGGAATATCATATTGTATGATATCCCCTATGTTATAAGCGGCACCATGCATATGAATCATGTTAAAAATAAGGTTATATGGCCATTAACGTATCCTTAAGTAGAATCTTGAGAATGTGAAGTTTTAACATTTGATGGGACTATGAATTTTAGATTTTCATTCATGCATGAATTTTTTTAAAGAGTTTAAATGATATGTCGCTCTCTAATGGGTTTTAACCTATAAAATTCAATGAGATGGATGTTGATGGTCTTGTGTTATGACTCTCTTCATTATGTTAAGATATTTTAAAAAAGGGATGTGAACACTTTGATAGAAATGTATGAAATTTGATACCTCTCATATAAATGTTATAAATTTTGTCCAAAACTCTCTTCATTCTCAAATCACCATTTCCTTTGGAAGAAGTTGTTATCTCACCTTTAGTGGTTTGAGATCCACTAATTTCGAATAAGGATCCTTATAGTAGATGTAACACCCATGGTGGAAAAATCATTTTAGTTGTTTCTTCAATGATATCCATCAAGGTAACTATATAAATGATTAAAATATAGAAAATATGGTGTTGAAGGTATGAATGTTGTATATTATTTATATTTTCCATGTTGAATATATTATAGATAGATCATGTACATATTGGGGGTCTTTTATTTGATAGTCCATTTGATGAACACCCTTAAACTTATTATTGGTATAATAGCCTAGTTATTCAATGGATCAATCTATTTTTTGTACTGTTTTCCAAAGAAATTTCTTATTGTATAGCATTTGGGGTTATATTGTAATGTATGATTTGAAGAAATGATTCTATTTGGATTAATCATAATGTAACATTTTCACATATCATAGGTTTTTATATATTGGAAACCACTGGATTTTTTCTATTTTTTAGGATATGATACAAAATATCATAACCTAGGATTAAAATATAGATTTCACAAAAAAAGAACCTTGAATAATATTGTGATATAGTTGATATTATTAAATATGATTTTAAATTTTCTACATCGATAATCATAAGTGGATATATCTACCATATATTATTATTAGGTTATATCATAAGATACGATTGGTTTATATCAATCATTTATTTATAATTTTTGTTTTCCTTAATCAATTATAATCATATAGTATTATGGGTTGTGATGATATGCTAAGATTTATATTAATAGAACATTATACTCAATAAAAAGAGCTGTATTCGATATATAAATAATAGACTCATGCGGTAATAATTAAAGGAATATTACTTGTATTGACTCAACAAAGTATATATCATGGAATGTTATACAATAATTCATATACGTAAGAGTGTTTTCTTGTTATTAATACCCATTACATTACTTTGGGGATATATATAGCATGAAGAACATTGTACCTTGATACCTTTATTATGGAAGCCTTGAGTATTAGTTAATCAGAGGTTATTAAGGATATAGTTAATTATATCATCACTTGCAACTCAACCAAATGGGATTTATCCATTCATATAATGAGAAAATCCATCTACAAAATTGATCAAATTGGAATGAGGAGATTCATGTCCATGCTTAGTTGAGTAAAATATGATGTGTTTTTATACTTGGATTAGGGACATGTGATGTTCTCATCCACTAGATGAGTGGCATGATATATTTTATTCAACTTGATTAGTTTATTTCAGAGAATCATGAGTGGATGAGATGTCCTATAATATATTGACATGTACCATGTCTAGTAGTCACTCTTTGTCATGAAAATGGATTATATATGTATATATATGATATATGATACATATTATGGTGGGAATGTTCATATTCATATATTAGTATGTTTGATCAAGATCACACTGAAACCCTTTGTATAATAAGTTTTTTAGATTCTTTTCTTGAGGCTACACTTTGGATAGATTCATAAGGAACTAGGAAGCTTGGCATAAATTCTTTAGTGTACTGCAGTGAAATTATGAGATTATCAGATATATACTAAAAGGGATGAAATCATACTATAAGATATCAACTATTTTATAGATAGTGACATGAATATGATTCATGTGAAGGAAAAGGATATGTTTCCACTATCATATCCTTAATCGGATGATTGAGAATCTATTGTTCCAATATATGGTGGGATTGTAAATTAAATCAAATGTTACAAAACACATATACCATATAGTTTCATCTATTATAAATCCGTAATAATAATAAATTTGTGGTAATTCATTCCTGAAATAATTGTTTAAATAGTTTAAATAAGTTTTGACTCTCCGATGGATAGTAGCGCATCAGCTATATTGATATGGAAGCTAATGATATAGTGTTGTGAATACCATAAATAAATTAAGAGAGTTTATAATTGGTATACAGTATCACCTATATAGATAACCATAAATGAAAGTATACCATCCAAAAATATCTTAATTATTTAATCGTAGTTTGTCTTCATAAGAAGGAATTAACACCCCTTTGGTTGTTTAGGTTCCTCTTATTACAAACAATGATCCTGATGACCAATATTCCACCCTTCTAGGTAAGATCCTTTGGGTTGTAACCTCATTAATATATATAAATATTACTCCATTGAAGAGTAAAATATGGATTTCACAATAAAAAATGTATGCATGTTTTATATTATTTTTATTTTTTATATTGAATCTGTTGAATATAGATTGATAAATTTATAGGTTTTGTTATCTTCCTAGTTCATTAAATGAACACACTGAAACCCATCGCACCCCTTGATGATGTTTAATGATAATTTTTGAAAAAATATAATTTTTAGTAAATTTCATATTTAATGATATAAAATTGTTATAATTTGTGATTTGGTTCCAAAAAATCATGTCTTATGATTTCCACAATATGGACTGGGATATATAATTTTAATTGTTAGATGTGTTTTATTATTTCCTTATAACATCAACAATTGAATCCTAGTTGTCATATTTTATGATATCTCTTATATCATGAATGCAATTTGACTCTTTTTTCTCATGCCTAAAACAACACAATCATTGGATATGACATCGTGTATCATGTGTTATGATATAGTGAAATATAAAGGACTTATATTTTATCTCTTAATATGATATCTCATATCTAATTAATTTTCCATATCATATGACTAACCATAGTTTAATTTTTAAAGTATTTTAAACCACATCCAATATGATATCAATACTATATCCATGTTTCTTTATTCCCAAATTCATTTAGGCAATTTAGAAGCATTGTAAATACTAAATATCCCTATAGGGTTTCTAAGGATCTCATAACACTTATTCCATGTAGTGAATGAAAATAGGAACCTATTATCCCAATATCACAAGGGTCTGTAAAACTAAAATTGTGTACAAATAAATAAAGAACATATACCTTTAACCATAGGTGGTATAACTACCCAAGATTTTCATACATATATATTACATCATTTTTTACAAATAATCATTTCATTAAAAAACATACTCCTGATTTTCATAATGTTATAGTGCATTTGGAAACATAGAAAAATACAAACAACTTCATAGGTTAAATAAATCATCTCCCACTAATTTATTCATAACTAACACCATTCTTAGAAAAATCATACATAATAAATTTCTTCATAACCAGAAGAAAATAAACATATGAAAGGGGGATCTCAAATGCATAGTAAGGGTAAAAAATAGAGACATGTAAACATAACATGAGTAGAAGGGTACAAGAACCTGGGCATAATATTTTAAAAACATACCATGTATATCAAAGATCATAATATTAGGTCATGGAATAAATATTTTTAGTTCATAAGACATGAATCCTAAGGTATTAAAATAACATGATCCACGGGAGAATAATAATGACATAAAAAATATAATTATGGAATATACATAAGCATAGAAATCATTTCCTTAGTAGTTCAAGGCTCATTATCGATAATATCATAGTGGAATGAGTTTACTCCCAAAAACAATTTTGTAGACAAGGTTCACTTACAAGATGATCAATGAAAAAAATGTCCCATACTAAATTGTTTTTACTCCCCATTCCAGACATGTTTATTTCATGATACATCAATCTTTACCCAATGCATTGGTGGGAGATATAGGTCACATCAACCACATAATAAAAATAATACATATGTTTTCCATAAGATCATAAAAAATTAAGAATATTAGATCCCTTGAAAATAAATGGGTTTCATAAACATTCATCATAACATAAATATGGAAATGAAATAGGTTTCATAATCATTTAATCAAATCGTATCCCATGAAAAAAGAAGCGAGTTTTAAAAGCATTTTATAATGGTATAACCCATTTCATAGAATCATGGTTCTTAAACATCTTATCATCATAAGCATAATAGACATAGATAAATAATAAATATGGTATAATTGGATCATATCCCCATTAAATATTTATTAACAGAAATGATTTCATCTTAGATGTATAATTATGTTCAATGAAAAATCACATGGAATGTCTCTTGAGTAAAATATCCTTTCATGGGAAATTATCTTTTAAAAAATAAAAAATAAATTAAATATTATAGAAATAATTTTCTTTGAAAATAACCATGATAAATTATAATGGTATCTTCAAATAAAATACTGTTCATGGTTTTGGTAATGGTCTTTCATAATGTACACATTAAAATAAATATTCTAATACCATTTTCAATAATAGCCAAATGGGGCATATTTTGGAAAAAATAGGGAGATTACTTTCAAAACATTTTGTAAAAATTAAAACAAGGGAAATAATTTATTTAATAAATCAATTGGATAATTTTAATAATATTTTTGATTTTTTTTGAAAACATGATTTTGGAAGAAAAAGGGTTTATGTCTGAAGAGAGAAATACAGACGTTTTTTTCTTAGAAACATTATTTTGGTTTAATGAGAACATAAAGAGAGGAAAATAAAGGGAAAATTTATTCTAATTACATATGTAAATGATAATTAAATTAATGAGATTTTTTATTGATGGAACATAATACTTCATCAATAGAATAGTAATCATAAACAATCTCGATAATTGATAAGATTGTAATGTTAAATATTTACCACTTTGATATCATTTTAATCATGAGTACCATTAAATATTAAAATAAAATATAAAATTAATTATCATCAAAATAATTATATTATTTATATGTATGAACACATTATCAAATAATATATGTTCATAACAAAACATACATCTCAAAGTAGGCAAATTGAGAAAAAAAATCATGTTCCTTAAGTATCAACGTTGTTCATAAACATTAAAAACATCTATATAATAAATATCATTTTATTAAAAATATATTATATAACCATATATATATATTTTATAATATATATTATTTACTTATTACCTTTTATTTGTGTTTATTAACAATTTGATGTTAAAGTCGTGTTTTGCGAAATAATTGCTTTGTTTTCCATGTATGTTTTTTTCCTCCTAATTTTATCATGTTTACATCATATATATAATGTTATTAATTATATAAATATCATATTTATTCATTATATACGTATTAATAGAAATAAATTAATGTTGGAGACAAAAAAAATACATCATTCATGGAGAGGGTAAGTCGTATGTTCGCATAAAAGTTATTTCCATTTCCCTTATAGATGAAGAAAAATAAAGGTATGTCATAAATTAACTTTATAAATTAATATATATATTATATATGTCACATAAATTAATTATATTTATCCCTTGTTAACTTCCATGTAAAACTTGAGTGAAAAATAGATCACATTGCTTCACAAGACAGTAGTCGGCAGTGCACACGAATAACATTATCATATTCTCTATGGAACAAAAATTAAAATGGTATGTATGATAAAAAATTCACAAAATTATATATATTTTTAATATAACATAGATAAATTATATCCATAATCAGACCTAATCGTGATAGGTGTTGATGGAAAACATTTCACATCGGTTTGTGGGGGTGGTAGTCCGACTTACAGATGAGTGACATTATAATTTCCAATATGAGGTAAGAGAATATGGATGTAGGTCATTACCTTAACCTAAAAACATATTATTATATTTAATATACTAAAGTTATTTTATCATCATGTTTTAATAAGAATCATAGTTGGAGGAGAAAGAAATAAAAAAATGCCCATTGAAGAATGTTACCTCTTTTTTGGGTTACCTCCTTAGTTTTGAACCAAAAACCTTCCTATGATGGATTTTTGAGTAAAATAAGTATAATAGGATAAGAGTAGGGAATTATGGAAGGTATTTTTTTAGGAATTTTCAGAACTAATCAGTTTTGGAATTGTGAGTTGGAAAAGAGGTGGTGACCTTTTATAAGTGAGGTGAGGGGAACACTAGTAATTTTTAAGAAGAAAAAGGTGTAACCATGTTTTTTCTCAGTACACTAGGATAAAAAAATGATATTTAACGATCCTAAATGATATAAGGTCTAAATGTTTCCATAAAATGGGTATTTAACATGTTTTGGGTAATTTTTATCCATTATCTTTTTAATTTAACCCCTGATAAACCCATTTTACTTTAACCATGATAAATAATTTTTACTATTTTTACTTTTAATTATGGTAAAAAATTGAGATGAAGTTATTAAATAATATATATTATTATCATTAAATTTTTTTAATCCATTTTTTCAAATTCCATTCACATAATTGGAAAATATTAATTTAAAATTACACCCGCAGTTACGGCAAAAAAAAAAACAGTTTTCCAAAGTGGAAATATTCAAAAGTTTTAAAAAATGTTATATCAAAATTCAATATAAAAATGATTAAAATTACCTAAATTGAATTAATATATATATAATTTAAATAATCTTTCCTTTAAAACCATTTTTAAAAAAAATTGTACCTTATAAATTACTTAAAAGAAAAGGTATTTTTCAATAAATACCATAATTTTTCACTATTCATTGAAAAATTAATTATTTCAAGAAAATTTCAAAAAAAATTACCCTACGATAATTTTGACATGATGAATTAAAAAATGAAGTTCAATTTTTCAAATTAATTTCCTTAAATATTCAAAAATTAATTTATTATTATTCTTAATAAAAAATAAATAACGTTTTTTGAGAAAATAGTTGTTTTGAAACATATAAAAACGTTACAAAAAATTAAGTAATTTTTTATCAATATGATTTATTTATATAAAATCATTATAAATAATATAAAAAAAATTAATCCTATTAATTATTCTGAAATTTGGATGTTTTGTATGAATGGTATCCACAAAAACATAATGTGGGTTTTTAGATTTTTTTCAAAAAAATGGTTTAGTCTAAGCTATCAAAGAAATTTAATTTATTCTAGGAAAGTAATAAAAACTTAGGGTGTTACATTCTACCATGTTGGCTGAAGTGGATACTCAAGAGGGTGGTGAATTGAGTTCCAACATAAAATTTTTGCTAAAAGCCTTAGGATAAAGATCCCCCAATATTGAAACAGCCTATTTAATTAAGGTAGTAGAGATATAGATGTTCAGTTGGTCAACAAGTTTCTCAAAGGGAGATTAGTTTTCAGTTGAATCAACTTAGAACACTTCTTCAACTTTTGAAACAAATTTAATGAATTAAACACCTACACACACTAACCAGAACTGACTATCAGAGTAAGTATAAAAATAATTTTCTTCTTTTAAAATAATTAGTAGAAGAATATAGAAAAAACAGAGTATAATAAAGTATAGTACACATAAAATATAAATAAGAGGTTCAGTCAAAAGTCGAAATTTAATACTCTCCACATGTTGATCACCCACCACCAAGCAGTTTATATTAAAAATAAACTTGATACATGGCCTGTATCGGGATTTATAATAGTTTGCACAAACTGTCCAAGGTTTACACCCTCTACCACAGTTCATCGTGGGAAATACAAACAATACAGACCACTCACGGTCTCTTCCATATTTATTCATGCGAAAAAGGTATAATTGAAGTATGATGTGAGGATTTTTAGTATCCTCTATTTAAGCACAACGGGTTGTGTATATAACACAAACACACAATTCTCTTAAATGTAAAATAAAATAACACAGTAGGGAAAATAGTATAAGAGTGAGTTTAGAAGGCTCTATGTGTTTGCAGTTCAGCTCTTGACTCCTTGGGGTGAATAAATTACTATATGAGTCTTTCTCTGAAAGTTTTCCTCAAAACAGATTGTTGCAACTCTAGGTTCTATGTGTTCTACTTCTTGATTGGACCTAGAGTTGAAGGAAAGAAGATGTAAATTGGATCTCCAAAATGATCATCGATATTCTCTTGAGTTCTCATTGAATGACGGATGGTTCTTTGTTGATCTCGCACTTAAGTTCTTTTTTTGTATATTTTTCTTCTTCGCACATGTATTCATCCCCACCCCCACAATTATTTTCTTCCGCGCTCTTCTCTTTTATATTTGAGGTCTGAAAATAGGAATGAGTAAATCACATGTGGTCCTCCTCATACCTCGTATTGTCCCAAGATACGATCTCTTGATATGTAAATAATCAACATTAATTAATGTTAGAAGCATTAAAGTTACCAAATATTACTATTAGTATAATCTTGAGAATTTCACAAAGTATGGAAGGGTAGACATCGGTAGACTGGTAATGGTAAGACTCAACAGTAGGTGTGCATTTGTAAACTTTATCAGTGACCTCCTCAATGGTAACCTTCAGCGGTCACCTTGAATCGGTGACCTTGCATCAGTGACCTTATATCGGTGACCTTGCATCGATGACCTTACATTAGTGACCTTGCATCGGTGACCTTTTATACTTAGAGAAATTTTGCACTGTAATCTTAAATAGAAGTGCAGTGAGATTAAAAGTATATAGTTATTACATTGATATAAATAGGATTTTCACATAAATGATTATCATGTAAGAGAAACATAATCATCACATAAATGAAACATGATTTGGAATTATCAAAACCTGATTTGGGATTATCAAAACATGATTTGGGATTATCAAAATAGATGAGTCCAACAATGCCCCCTTTTGGATAATCAAAAATTATGTTAGTATTTTGAATCCGGGTTAAGAACATTTTCTAAATATCATCAGAGGTGTATATGAGTAAAATTGAACCATTTATTATAGATAATATATATATGCAATGATTCTATTTATCTAAAATACATAGTTAATAGAAAAACATATTCCCCTTTCAGGTAACCTATAACTTCCCCCCCTTTGTGATTAACAAAAAGGCAGGATGACCAAAGAGATGTCAAAAGCGGATTTTATTAACTAGGAAGTATGAGTACAATATACAAAAATTGTACAAAATATCCCTATAAATTAAGACATCTAACATTTAATCCACATTAGATATGTCCAATAGATATTTCTCTTTGGAAGCTGAGGATCCAGGTTCTGAAGATGGAGGGATAGGCCGAGGGATAGTAGTTAGTAGGGTTGGAGGAGATGCAACAGAAGCATCACTATACCTGTAGTGAGAAGATCCCAGAGGAATGGTGGGGGTCAAGATTCTAATGGCATGTGCCTAATTCATCATTGGCGCAACACTAGTAGATCCTGAGGTAGTAGAGGAAGAAGGTCAATCTAGAGGAATAATGGTAGGAGTGTAATCCACATGGAGGAAGGGAAAAAGAAGATTTCATAAATCCATAATGATACTTCCTCCTCTCTCCATAGCTAAGATAAAACCATCCTTATTCTCCATAAATCTCTCTAAGGCAGAAGTCAACTCTCTAAACCCTCCAACCTGATTTTTAAAGGCTTGAGTGACAAGTGGAATCCTCAAGTTTTCCAATAGCAGCTTAAAGTGACCACCAATCTGATGCTTATTATATAGTGTTTTTAGTAGAATTAAACTTTCTCTTTTATGGCCTTTTGATCTTGAGAATATTCCCTTAAATAATTTCCCACAATGTTAATAATTTATCTGGTAGTATAAATGACATGAGTCAGAGACCGACGGTCTGAGGTACTTTCACCAGAGAACTTCTCCACTTCTTCATTGACAACCGACTTGAAGGCTTCTAGATCAATAGGAGAAGCAGCTGAAGATGAAGTAGAAGTACACATAGGTGCCATAGTTAAAGCCACTATCTCCTTAAATGATTTGGTTATACCACTGATCAGCTTCTTCACATCATTATCCTGGCCACTCACATGTGTCTCCATATACTTCTTAAAGTATTCAAACAAAGTGACCATTTGTTGTACCACACTTTTAACATATCTAAGATCTCTGTCCACATGAACTCTTGAAGCTGTAGAGGATTCTAAACTGGTAATAGACTGCTTCATAGATTCCATAGACTCTGCCAATGCTTGGACCTGATTCTGACATTCCATGACTTCATGTAGCATGACTGGGTGAGAGGTAAAAATAGGTCTTTACACTACATATGCCATAAGTCCTTGATTGTGAGATACTTTTCTCTCTATCTCAATAGTTTTCACATCAAAGTGACTCTTTAGATTTGACATTAATGATTCCAAATCATCCTTCTTCTCATAATCTCGAGCTAAAATCACTACTGGTTGTACAATAATAGTCTCTGTAACTGAAGGAATAAGATGACTTCTGATAGGTTGGTAATCATCAGAATCTCCATAGTCTAAGCCCAAAACAACAAATCTAGGGTCTTATAAATTGTCTTATATCCCATGAGCGACAAAAACTAATCCTATGGCAACAGGTTCCTCCCCCTCACTTGGATCATTCTCTTGAGAAAACACATCCATCTCTGCAATACCTCTCTGAAAAACATCATCAACAGGAGGGTCCACTACCACTTCCTCTAAAGAATATTCAACTATAGCCAAGTAAATTTCAGCTTCAACAGAATCAGAAACCTCTTCATCTTCACGTTCTAACATTTCTGTATAACCTATCAAGTGACTGAGACTTAGACATTCCTCTTTGTTTGTATCATCAGTTGTTTAAAATTCATCATGACTAGATTTAGTGTCCTTATCCTCATTTGAGGTCTCTTTAATGTCTCTTAAGACATTTTCTTCCACTTCTTCTTCAATAGTTTCTTCATCACCACTGTCTCTTAGGACAGTCTCCCTTCTAGGCAGTCTTTTTGGTGGGATGGGCTCACCAAAAGATAAAATATTAGCATGAGGATTTGAGGGAAGGTCAGGATTACTCCTTTCTTCTATAGGAGAATCCTCTCTTTCTTGCACAACAGCAGTATCTTCCTCTTCATCTGAATAAGCAGGCTTCACTTCATCAGGCTTTAGACTAGGGTCTCTCTTATCTTTAGGCATGTAAGGATGGGTAACAGGGTAGAATTCCTCATATAACATAGCCTCATCATGCACCCATCTTCTTTTCGAAGGAATCTATTTTATCTTCATCAATTTGAAAATCATCTTAGTAATACAAGAGTTGTCACTTACTGCAACTATTTACTCCTTGTTTCTAGCATCTCTATTCACATTCAACATCACGTATATCAATCTAGCATGAAACAATACATTGGATTTAGAGCTTGGCTTTGTCATGTCCTCTAATTGAATAATCAACAGCTTATACAAATTTATTTTCTATCCATGATTCAATAGATACAAGAGAAAGACATCTTGATATTTCAAGGTAGAAAAGTCCTATATCCTAGGAAAATGGACATTGTGAACAAACTTAAAAAAACAACTTATCTTCTCCTTTTATCTCAACAACAATAATTTTCTTAAGGATCCCATTCCCTGCTAGTTCGGCTAAGGCTTCTTCATAACAAAAGAACTCACTGGTGGGATTCACCACTCCTAAGTAGTAATCATAAATCCCTTCAAGTGGTACTATCATACACTCATCCCATTCAACATAATAGAATATAACACTTACTCCATTTACCTTTGAAGACATTTTGTTCTCAGCCTCAGACTGCCCAAACTTTAGGAACTCATAGAACTCCTTGACTAGCTTCGGGTAAAAGGGTATGTTGTTGTTTGCAAAGAATTCGACCCATCCATGAGTTTCAAGTTCCTTCAACACTAAATAACTACACTACATTAGCCATTCTGTGCTTAGTTCCTTTTCAATCATGATTTTCTTCTATGACAGATGAGGGTTGATCAGCTTCTCCACTACTTTACTTCCACTACTGAACTCATATCAAGGTCTCCTTGGATTCTGCGCATCTCCTTCATCACTGACCAATGGCCTCTTCAATATTTCCATTCAATTTGGATAGGTTGAAGGATTTTGAAATACTGTTAGGCTTCTGAGGTTAGGGAGATGGAGATTCAAGAGAGAGTATAAGTGGATTGAAATGTGGCTTGTACATTAATTTTATCATTTAGGGAACGAAAAATAAATCAAATAAAAGAAATAATTAATATAGAAAATGTTTCATATTCTGGTAGAGAAAATGCTAAGTCATGAGAACATCAACTATTGGTAAGGTATCAATGGTGAGGTCTATCAGTGAGGTCCAATAGTGAGGTTTAACTATGAGGTCTAATGGTGAGGTCTATCGATGAGGTCTATCGGTGAGGTCCATTGGTGAGGACTATCGGTGAGGTTTATTGGTGAGTTCTAACGGTGATGACTAATGGTGAGGTCTATTGGTGAGGTCTAATAGTGAGGTCTAATAGTGAGGTCTATCGGTGAGGTCTATCGATGAGGTCCAGCGGTGAGGTCCAACGGTGAGGTCCAACGGTGAGGTCCAATGGTGAGGTCCAATGGTGAGGTTCCAATGGTGAGGTTCAAACAGTGAGGTCCAAAGGCAAGGTTCCAATGGTGAGGTTCTAATGGCGAGGTTCTATACCTTAACATTTTATCATACCTAAATCATGTTTTATGTAATTTAACCTCTCAGAATTCGAAGTCTTTGTGAATATATCATCCAATTGGTGTTCAGTACCAACGAATTCAAGAGTCATATCACCTCTTTCATAATGATCTCTCCAGAAGTGATGTCTCACATCAATGTGCTTTTTCATATCATAAGATATTGGATTTTTAGAGATGTTAATAGAACTTGTATTATCACACTTTATAGAGACATGTTTGAATTGATATCCATAGTCTAGTAAAGTATGTTTCATCTAATGAATTTGGGCACAACAACTACCGACCACTATATATTCAGCTTCAGTAGTTGATAATTCAACAAAATTATATTTTATACTACACCACGATACTAGTGACTTTCCTAAATTGTGACATGTTCCATAGGTTCTCTTTCTATCTAACTTGCAACCAGAAAATTCAGCATCCAAATAACTTACCAAATCGAATGTTTGTCCTCTTGGATAAAACAGTCCTAAGTTTTTAGAATATTTTAGATATTTAAAAATTCTTTTAACATAATTTAAATGAGACTCTTTGGGGTTGGAATGAAAATGACCACACATGCATACACTAAAGATAATATCTGGTCTACTAGTAGTAATATAGAAAAGACTCCCAATCATACCTCTGTAATTGGTTTGATCCACTGGTTTACCAGTTTCATCAGCATCCAACTTACAAGTGGTACTCATAGGTGTATGACTACCTTTTTTGATATCCATACCAAAACGTTTAAAAATATCCTTAGTGTATTTACTATTAATTAAAACAATACCATTTCTATTTTGAAAAATATTAAATCCAAGGAAAAATTTAATTTCCTCCATTAAACTTCTTTCAAGTTCATCATGCATCATTTTTGGAAAATCTATACATAAAGAATTTTTAGAAGATTCAAAAATAATATCATCTATATAAATTTGTACAATTAAAACATATTTTTAAATCCTTTTAATATAAAGGGTAAGATCATATATTCCATTAGTAAAACCTTTTGAGATACGAAATGAACTATGTTTGTTATATGAAGCTCTTGGAGCATGTTTTAGACCATATAGAGATTTAGAGAGTTTAAAACATGATTTGAAAAATGTGATTTTATGAAACTAGTATTTGTTCAACAAATATATCTTCAACTTTGTACCCATTTAGAAATACACTTTTGACAACCATTTGATAAAGTTTGAAATTATGATGAGCTGCATAAGCAAGTAGTATCCTAATGGCTTCTAGTTTGGCTAAAAATACAATGGTTTCCTCATAGTATATTCCTTCATCTAGACTATATCCTTATGTAACTATTTATCCTTATTTCTAACTATGTTTCCAGATTCATCAACTTTATATCTAAACACCCATTTAGTGCCTATGGTCAAAGTCTCTTTAGGTATTTCTAAAAATTCCCAAACATTGTTTCTTTCAAACTGATTTAATTCTTGAAGCATGTCTATCACCCAAAATTTAACATTGATAGAATCATCAATATTTTTAGGTTCATGATGTGAAACAAAACCTTGAAGTTCAACCTAGTTTCTTAGAGAAGGTCTAGTTCATGTCCCTCTATTTCGATCACCTACTGAAGCATCTAAAGTATGATTCTTGAGAGTTTTTATACCTCTAAAAATATATGAACTAGACTCATCATGGTTGTCAATAGGTTCAGATTCATTATTCACAAATTCTGGAAAAATTCCAGAACATGTTATTTTCACTAAGGGTTCTCTTTCTTTATCATTAAGGTCCAAAATTAACATATCTTCCTAAGGTTGTTCAATGGGGTTTATGGGTTCATGTGGATCGTTCTCAACAAATTTTACATGAACTGATTCTTCCACATAGTCCGTTCGCTTATTGAATACTCTATAAGATTTACTAGATATTGAGTATCCTAGAAAAATTCCTTCATAACTGTTGGAATAAAACTTTTCAATGTTATCCTTAGTGTTAAGGAAAAAGACTTTGTAACACAAAACTATAAAGAAATTTTCCTTAGGCATCTAATTATTCCAGAGCTCATATGGGGTTTTCTTAAGAACCGGTCTAATTAAGACTCTATTGATAATGTAACATGTTTCATTGAAAGCTTCAGCCCAAAAATAGATAGGTAGGTTTTACTCATTTGACATAGTTCGGGAAATCTCTTGATGTGTCTTATTTTTTCTTTCTAAAACTCCATTTTTTGGGGTTTTCTAGGTGCAGAGAAATTGTGAGTATAGCCATTATGCAAGAAAAAGGATTAAAATTCTTTATTTTCAAACTCACGGCCATAATCACTTCTCGAAGACTTAATTCTATGTCCACTATGATTTTCTACAGACTTGGAATATTTAATGAAGTAAGAACATGCATCACTTTTGTGAGCTATAAAGTATACCCAAGTATATCTAGAAAAATCATCTATGGGAACATAAACATAGTGCATCATATTTAGACATGAAACTCGAGATGGTCCAAAAAAATCCATGTGAACAACTCAAGCGGTTGAGAAGTAGAAACTTATTTCTTTGGTTTGAAAGAAACTTTGTGTTGTTTTACGTTTTCACAAGGATTACAGACTTTGTTATGTGGGAATTCTAATTTAGGTATGTCTCTAACTAAACCTTTCCTAGTTAGTTTCCTAAGTGAGTGCACATTGTAGTGTCTTAATCTTCTGTTCCATAGCTAGGATTCCTTAGGAAAATTATTTAAACAAGTAACATTTTTCTTTTCTAAATATTTTAAATCAATAGCATATACATTTTCTTTTTTTACGAGAAGTGAATATTAAATTATTTTTAGAATTAAAAACATTACATGCATCATTTTGAAAACTTAACATTGAAACCATCATCACAAAACTAAGAAATACTATGAAGATTGTATTTTATGTCATCAAAAAATAGTAATTTTGAAATTATTATAGTGTTAGGGTTACCAATCTTGCCTAAGCAGACGATCTTCCCAATAGAATTATCACCCAATGTGACATGTCCACTATCAACTTTAATTAAGCTCTTGAAGAATGAATAGTCTCCTATCATGTGTCGTGAACATCCACTGTCTAAGTACCATAGAGTTATACAGGAACTATTTAGACAATTTTCCTACAAAATTGATTAAGTGTAGGGTAACTTTGGTACCCATATTTTCTTGGGTCCATAGAGGTTAGCCTGTAAAACTTTGGGAACCTATAATTGTCTCACAGTTTTCCTAAAATCAATAGATATGTTTTGAGACATGAACAATTTATTAGGTCTTTTAGAAAATTATAATGATGCTTCAGAACATGAACTAGCAGGGAACTGTCCAGATTTTTTATCAAATTTATTTTTAATAATCCTTCTCTGTCATGGTTGATATCTTAGACCAGTTGTGTATTTTGGAGTGATTTTTTTCATATCAACTGAGTCAAGGTGTCTCTACCTGCATTAAACTTCTCAAGATCTCTTTGTATTTGTTCATTTGATTATTTATGTTCAGTATTTTCTTTTAATAGTTGAGCACATTTTTATTTCTCAAAATCTATTTTAGAATTGTAATTAGCATTCAAATCATGTCATATTTTTAATAATTTATATTTAGCCTTAAGTTCATTAAAGGTATCCTCAAGCATTCCATTACATTTAAATAGTTCATCCATAGTCATATTCTAGTCATTATTTGATTTACTTTTATTCCTAGAATAATAAGCATTAGGTATAGGAGAATTGGGTGTTACCTTATATTTTTTTGTCATGAAACACATGTTTATATGTTTATTCTTCTCAATATCAGAATTTTCAGATCCAGTGAAGCTATATTCTGAAGCACCCCAAGTATCTTTCATAGCCTTTTTATATCCCTTACCCTTGTCTTCATATTTCATTATAAATTTCAGCTTGGGGAAATTAGCTTTCACATGACCTTTTTGTTTACCCTCATAGAAGACTATCTCATTTGTATTGTCATTCCATTTTATGTCCTTTTTCCCATGTCCTTTATTATCATAATTTCTTTTATTGTTTGAATTTATAAATAACTTCTTCTTACCATAGATATTTTTGAATCTCCTAGTAATATGATCCATGTCATCATCACTGTCAGAGTCTGAGTCTTCACTGGTAGATGTGTCTATAGGAGCTTGAACTTTTTCTCTGTCCTTGTTCGTTGAGATAGTAGTCTTGAATACTAAAAATTTATTTCTAGGTTCTTAATCTACTTCTTGATTTACCTGGAGCTCTTCTTCAAACATCATAAGCTTTAAAATTAGTTCCTTCACTGGAAACAATCCTATCTCAAAGGATTATATGATGGAAACAGAAGTTCCTCTCCATCTATCAGGTAGGCATCAAAGCAACCTCATAATTTGGCCCTCGATGTCCACTGGTTTCCTGATCAGACTCATGGTATTTACTATTTCATTTAACCTGATATACATTTCAGATATATGTTTATCATGATTCATTTTAATATTTTTATATTTAATAGCATAAGTATTTAATATCATTTCTTTAACATTGGTGGTTCCCTCATGGCCGATAGCTAGAGTATCCCAAATTTCATAAGCAGTTTTACAAGCAGATATTCTATTGAATTCTTCATCACCAAGAGAACAGTACAATGCATTCCTTGATTTTGAATTATTTTTTATCTATAGCTTTAGTCAATTGACACCATGTGTCCCTAAAATTAACAAGTAATACATGTGGTTCTTCTATTGTGTCCCAGATTTTATGACCCATTCCCTCTAGATATATTTTCATTTTTAATTTCCATTGAGTATATATGTTTCCATTAATGAAAGGTGGAATGTTAGTAGAAGAACCCTCAACTCTATTGTCCATTGTTAACTATACTTTAATAAACTAAAAATTTAGATATGGCAAAAATTTTAAGATCTTTAAGATAAAACTAAAATCGCAATTGAAAAGAATTTGAAAACATGAAAAATAGTTCAAATTGTAGAAATGAAAAGAATCCTCGAATACCAAATATTGGTCGGAGTGGATACTCAAGAGGGGGTGAATTGAGTTCCTAATTAAAATTTCTACTAAAAACTTTAGGATAAAGATCCCCAATATTGAAACAACCTAGTTAATTAAGGCAGTAGAGATATAGATGTTCAGTTGGTCAGCAGGTTTCTCAAAGGGTGATTAGCCCTCAATTGAATTGATGTAAAACACATCTTCAACTTTTGAAATAGGTTTACTTAATTAAACACCTACACACACTAACCAGAACTAACCATCAGAGATAGTATAAAAATAGTTTTATTCTTTCAAAATAATTAGTAGAAGAATATAGAAAAATAGATTATAACAATATATAGTACACAAAAAACATAAACAAGAGGTTCAGTCTCAACCCGAGACATAATCCTCCCCGCATGGTGATCACCTGCCACCAAGCAGTTTATATTGAAAATAATCTTGATACACATCCTGTATAAAGCATTACAATAGTTTTCACAAATATTATAGGGTTTAAACCCTCTACCATTATTCTGCATGGGAAATAAAAACAATATAGACCACGCACGGTCTCTTCCACAGTTATGCGTGGGAAACATGATGTAAGTGAAGTATGATGTGAGTATTTTCAGTATCCTCTATTTAAGCACAGAAGAAAGTGTGTGTAACAAAAACACACACTTCTTATAAGTGTAAAAAAAATAACACAACAGAGAAAATATAATAAGGGTGAGTTTATAAGGCTCTATGTGTTTGTATTTTATCTCTTGACTCCATGGGCTAAAAAATTTGTAGTTTGAATCTTTCTCCGAAAGATGTCCTTGAAACAGAGTGTCGCAACTCTTGGTTCTAGGTGCTCTGCTTCTTGACTGGATAAATAGTGTAAGAAGAATAGAAGATGTAAATTCGATCTCCCAAATGATCTTCCAGATGCTTCTGATTTCTCAGTGAACGCGGGACGGTTCTTCATTGATCTCACACAAACGATCTTTTTTGTATATTTTTCTTCTTTGCACATGTATGCATCTGCACCACCACACTTCTTTTCTTCCTTGATCTTCTGTTTTATATCTGAGGTCTGATAATAGGAATGAGTAAATCACATGTGGTCCTCCTCATACCTCGTTCTACCCCCGGACACATTCCCTTGATATGTATACAATCGGCATTAACTAATGTCATAAGCATTAAAGTTAAGAAATATTACTGTTAGAATAATATTAAGAATTGGAAAAAGTATGGAAGGGTATCCATTAGTAGACTGGTAATGGTAGTCTTCACAATGGTTGGCTTCAACAATAGTTGTGTATCAGTATCCTTCATCAGTGACCTCCTCAATAGTAACCTTCAGTGGTAGCCTTGCATCGGTGACCTTGCATTGGTTACCTTGCATTGGAGACCTTTCATCAGTGACCATCCATAGATGACCTTGCATCAGTGAACTTGCATCAGGGACCTTTTATACTTAGAGAAATGTTTCATTGTATGCTTAAACATGAGAGTTGTGATATTAAAGGTATAAAGTTATTACTTTTATATAAACAAGATTTTCACATAAATGATTATCCTGTAATAGAAACATAATTATCACATAAATGAAACATGATTTGTGATTAGCAAAACATGATTTGGGATTTTCAAAAAAAGAGAATCCAACATACCCCCATAATATAAATTTTCACATCAACATTATATCGCTTTCCTAGAAACTACTAAGGATACTTGTTCCTCATTACATCCTCAGTTTCCCATATAAATTCATCAAACTAATGGGTTTTCCACAAAACATTGAATAAGTTAGTGGCCTTGTTTCATAGAACTTTATCTGTATTATTTAGAATCACCGCCAGTTTTTCTTCATATGAAATATAATTCTCTATCGGTATTACCTCTTAGTTCATTACCTGTGAAGGGTTAGGTTTGTGCTTCCTTGGGAGAGATACATGGAACACATTGTGGACTTAAGAGATATTTAGTGGAATATCCAATTGATAGGATGTCATCCTGATATGATAAAGATTTAAAAGGGAATAATATACCTATGGATTAGTTTCCATATTTCCATAATCTCTTATCCTTCATCAACGGATAAATTCCTAGAAACAAATTTTCAACAACTTCAAATATCAAATCATGCCAATAAAAATCATTATAAATTTTCTATCGACTTTGTGCGTCCCTTATGTGTTGTGGAATGGATCTAACACTATCATCCATTTTATCATCTATATTAGTATCCAATATATTTATTTATCCAAATTTATTCCAGCATATTAGATACCTACACTTATTTCTATAGAGGGCTTCATAAGTAGCCATCAGAATACTCTTTTGAAAGCTATTGTTGCATGAAAAGTAAACTAAAGGAGGGTGTTGATCCCAAAAACCTTTTAAATATATACGAAAGACTCTCAATATGTACTTTTGAATTTTTATCTCAAAATGAACATATGTATGATGATGATACTCAGTGATAAAACACTACTCAATATCAATTGTTTGTAGAATACATCACCAGAACATTGAGGTTAACCTCAGATCCCATTCAAATACAATTTAATGTGGTACTCTTTGAAACCATAACAATTATTTAATGTATTTCAAGGAAAGATTATACAAAGATAAATATTTAATTATCACAATTGTGTGTTCTAACTTTGTAATTTGAGTCACTAAAACCAATATAGAAATATTTCCCTTAGATGTTTTGGGTAGTTCCAAGAAAAAACATGTGGTGATGTTTTCCAATTTCCATTTTGGACTGAGTAATTGATGTAATGTCTCCTTAGAATTTTTTATAGTTCAATTAACATGATGGCTTAACAAGAACCATGATAAAAACTCTACAATATATCTCTTAATTTCATCCCACCATAAATACTCTTTCAAATATCTATACATCTTCATGTTTCTAGTATTAATAGATAATGAAGAATTATGAGCTTCCTTTGAAAATTCCTTTAAATCTAGTTTGGATGGAAAAGAGACATGACTCATGAACCATATAATTCTATCATGATAAATGTTAAACATAGAAATATTTTTATCCTTCTTTTACAACTCTATATATTCCTTATATAGCTATTAAATATTCACTTGGATAGATAGATAAACTTTAAATTAATAAAGATAATATTTCTTCCTTTCTTTCAGGATTTCCATATCCATCCTTTTCTAATCTAGAAATATTTGTCCTTTTGTAATCATCATCATGGATAATCTATCATGATCTTTTGACTCAATGCATCATCTATTTTGTTCGCTTTCCTATGGTTGATAATGTATTGAGAATTCATAATATTTAATCATCTCTAACCGTCTTCTCTAGAATATATTCATCTCCTTATATGTGAATATATACTTTAAATTTTTTGATCAATATATATATATATATATCAAAATTTTCGTCATAAAGATAATGCCTTCATATCAGTAATTCCAAAACTACAAAATCTTACTAAAAATCATGAGCTAAGTAATCTTTCCCATTAACCTTCAATTGTTGTGAAGCATAAGCTATAACCACATAATTATAAATAATAAAACATCCAAATACCTTGTTTAATTCATCACTATAGATTATAAACCCCTCCACATTATAGGGTAATGTATGAATGGGTGCATTAACTAATCTTCTCATCAGTTCCTTGAAATTTTACTCACCCTCATCTGTCAAGAGGAACTTGGCTCCCTTTCAAGTTAACTTTACGAACGAATTAGATAGACTTAAGAAATATTCAAAAATAGTAAATAATATCCATAAAAACAAAGAAGACATGGAATACTGATCACCTTAGTTGGTATGAAAAAATGGTCAATAGCCTATTGCTTTTATGTATCCATAGATATACCCTATTTTTTGATTATATAACCCAAAAAATGAAACATTTTTCATCCAAAATTTACACTTTGTAAATTTTTCATACAAATTTTCTTTTATTAGGGTATTCAGTAAAATCCTCAATTGATTATCATGATATTCCTTTCTATTTTAATATTTAATAATATAATATGTAAATATTATCACAAGTTTTGAAAGGTAATCCCTAAATAATCTATTTATTTAATCTATGAAGATAGAGGGGTCATTAGAAAGACATAATGGAATTAGTACATATTCATCGTGCTCATACCTTGTATGGAATATTATACTCAGTATATACTCTTTCCTAATCCTCAATTGATGATATACAGAATGAATTTTAATCTTATAAAGGTATTCATCTCCATGCAGTTGATCAAAAAAGTCATCAATATGGGGTATAGGATGGTTATTCTTGATTTTGATCTTGTTAAACTTGTTATAGTCAATGAAAAGTTCCCTCAATCCATCATTCGATTTAAAAAAAGAGAATGGTTACACCCCTATATGACACACTTAGCTGAATGAATCCATTATTAAGATTCTCTTAGAGTTTCTTGTTTAATTCCTGCAACTCAATTGGGGACATTCTATAGGGATTGTTTGAAGTAGGTGTGGAATTAGTTATGAGTTCTATTAGGAACTGAATTCCATGTTTTGGTGAAAATATAGAAAACTCTTCTGGAAATAAATCAATAAACTCCCACTCAATATCCATATCTTCAATTTGAAGTTTCAACCCAACCATTTATGATAAATTCCCATACCAAATAGGAATTAACACCCATAAATGTGATGTGATTTCCATCAGAATTTCATATTTATCATTGTACTAATAAATAATCATAGGATAGTTTGGAATATCAAATTTAACTTCACTTCCTTGAAAATTAATGTGGGATTTATGAGCAGAAAGTCAATTCATTCCTAAGATAATAACAAATTTGACTATATGAAGAATAATAAGATCGGTAAGAAGCACATTCCCACAAACATCATATGGAGAGGAATCGTATACTTGAGATGCGATCAATGTAACATTAGGGGATTTCAATACTAATTTTAAATCTATCAATTTTTGTGGAATCTTTATACCCTTATAAATTTCATCAGATACAAATGAACTGGTGGATTCATAATCAAATAATATATTAATAGTATATAGTAGACGTAAGTTCACCTTTTACCCCATCGATATCACACCCCTCGTCAGAAACAATGATCACATGATGTTTCCCCCTTTCCATCACTTAAGAGGTTGCTAACATAGATAATCATCATTAACCATCATATTTGGGTACAAGTTATAATAGTTCATGTACACTTTACCTTTGAAACATTGGAGTGTGGGTTAAGTATTCTATGGGGATTTATCTCTATTTTTCTCATTACCTAACTTTTTCCTATCAATTCGGTAGTTGATTTCCATATGAACATACTTTCTGCACTTAAAACAATTACTAGTCCTTGTAAGACAATTTTTTCCATATTTGTTCCCACACATTGATCATAAATTAATGATAATATTTTTCTCACCATGTTTTTATATTTTCCTTTTAATTCCATCTTTCTCTTCTTATAAAACCCATGAGATTGATATGTAACTCAAACCTCTATTTATAACATGATATCAAATTTAAAAATATATTCATATATACTAAAGTATCTTACGATTAATTCCCTTTAGATACATGATTTTAAGACACTAATGAATCATGAATCCTTTATTTCAGTATTAATGGTAATACCATAAGGGTACCTCACAAGTCATATAAAATTAACCTCATATGTGCCCACAGATTCATCATCCTTTAGATTTACCTCAAAGAACATTTTCTCCATCCCATAAGAAGAATACATGTAAAGAAACTATTAAAAATAATTTTATGATGTCGTGCCAATACATAGAGTAAATTTCACTAGTTTCCTCATATTCTTGATAAGATTCCATAATTGATCCGGTTCACCTTACAAATGGTAGACAACTAAAATGGATTTCTCGTAATCCCAAAACTGTAGGATGGAACATATTTTTTCAGTGGCGTTTATCCATTTCTTATAAACTAGTGGATCATAAGACCCACTAAAATAAGTTGGATGTTTAATCATGAAGGAATCAATAGAATATTATTCCATCCTTTTCTTTTTTTGGAAGTTAAGCATGATTCATGGCATAAAAAATTCATGTGAGAATTGAAATACGATTTTTCATTATAGATCCCCTAAAATTTTATTTCTCAAGAGGAAAATTATTTTATTTTCCATCACACTCAGCATTAAGATTATTTATTTAAGTTCTATCCATTTAATAAAACTAAAAATCATAGTGTGACAAACACTATTCATATTGGAAAACCACATATTGTAGAAATATTATTTAGGATATCTAAATCAAGATAGTTTATTTTAAATTTATGAAAAATTAGGTTTAACCTAGGTCATCTAGTATCCTCATCTATTCAAATACTTCAATATCATTCATAAATAAAATTTGATTTGACTAAAGAATATCCCTTGTGAGTGTTAAACTAGGTGTATAGTAAAGCCCATTATTGTTTACCAGATAATGTTGGATTCAGGCCCAATACACATTTTTAGTGTTATTACCCCAAGTAACATATGTTCCAGAACCATGAACAATTGTAATATCTATACAAGGATTTATTTCTACATAAGCCACAAAATGTCTTCTTTGCCAAAAAAAATTTGTTACACTACACTTGGGATTATCAAAAGGGTTATTAAAAATGTTTTATCATCCCAGTTTTCAAATGTTAACCAAACATATCATATGATTCAAAATATAACAACCTAGTATTTTCATATATAGACATTATATCATTTTCCATGATCATTCATTACATAACACTATCAAATGCATGAGGATTGAAAAGGTGCAATTCCATTGGAAACTTAGAAACATAAAAAAATGGTTCAAAGGCGAACTACATCATCCCCCACTAAGTTATTCATTACTAGAATAATTCTTATAAATGTCATATATTGTAAATTTATTCATAAATTAGGGGAAAGAAATATAATAAATGGTGAGATCAAGTGCTTATTTATGGTAAACAAGGGAGATATGTAAGCACAGCATGAGAATAAAGTTATGAGAATATGATTATAACATTTGAAAAATGTACCATGCATATCAAATGTAATAATATTGGGTCATGAAATAAATATTTGTAGTTCATAGAAAAGGGAACCACATGGGAATGAAATAACATGAGCCATGAGATCATAGAATTACATGATACAAAGAATTGTACCATACACATAAGAACATAAAACCATTTCCTTATTATTTCAAGGCTCATTGATGATACTTTCATAGTGAAATGGGTTCACTACCCATACCATTGTAGTAGTCAAGGTTCACTCCCACGATTATCATAGTGTAAATAGTCCCTTATTGAACTGGGTTCACTCCCTATTCCAGTCTGGTTTATCTCTTGAGATATCAATCTTTACAAAATGAATTAAATGGAGATATAGGTCCCACCCATAAAATAATTAAAATCATATATGTGTGTTTCACATTATCATAAAACATTTCTCATATCGGAACACAGGAAAAGAAATTATTTTTATAAAAATTCAACATAATATAACCTATGGAAAAAATATGTTTTTATAATTATTTCATCACTTCAACAAAGCATAGGCTATAGAAAAAGAAGCAGGTTTCATAAGCATTTTATCATGATAAAACATGTGGAAGATAACATATTGCATAAACATGTTATCATTATAAAAATAATAAATATAGAGAAATAATAAATATGTGATCATTTGATCATATCCCCATTAAAGATTATATAACATAAAATGATTTCATTATAGATGAGAAATTATTTTGAAAGAAAATTCACTTGAAACATTTCTTATGGAAAATATCCATTCATTGAAATTCACCTTTTTAAAAATTATAAATTCATAAAATATTATGGAAATAATTTTATATGAACATAACCTTTAAAACCTATATATTAACCTTCAAAGAAAATAGTCAGTAAATTCTGTTCATGTCATACACGTTAAAACAAAAATTCCTTCCACATTTTCAGTAAAATGCAAATATAACATATTTTGAAAAATTACATGGATATTACTTTGACAACATTTTATTAATATTGAAAAATTGTTAAAAATGAAATTAAATCATTTGGATAATGTTAAAAACATTTCTGAAAACAATTTAAGATAACATGGTTTTTTATGTAAAAGTGTTTTTGATCGAAGAGTGAAATAATGATGAATTTTCTTAAAAACATTATTTCGGTATGTTGAGTACATAAAGGGAGTAAATAGAGTTAAAACATGTATTCTCATGAAATAAATAGAGTATAATAAAATTAATTAGTTCTTTGAGTAATTGATTATATGATTTCAACCTTATAATCATAATCATAATCATTCTTGAAAAACAACTGGATTGTAACATAAAATCATTACCACTTCGGTATCATTTGAACCGTAAGTAACTTTAAAAATTAAAATTAAACAAAACATTTAATACCATGAAAAACATTATATTAATTATATATTATTTAAAATGTATTGTGTACACACCTCATAAAATAAGATAGGTGCATAACATAACATATCACTCAAAGAATGAAAATGAAGGCAAAAATCACTTACCTTAATTATTGACTTACATCGTACACATTAAAACCTATTGTATAACAAATATAAGTTTATTAAGAATATATTAAAGAACCCTAATTACAATTTTCATTCCACATATTATTTTCTTATAACTTTTTATTTCCCATTTATTAACAATTCTTTGTTAATGTCATGTTTCATGCAATAATTTCCCATTTTTATGTATGTTTTTATTTGTTATTTTTTATCATTTTACTTTTATCTTGGTTATATTGTCTCAATAATATTAAAAATGATATAAATATAATATATAGTCATTATATATTATTTTATAACAATCCATTAAAAATAGACATAGAGAATGAAGTATATCGTTCATGGAGACGACATGTCGTACATACACATGAACGATATAACCATTTACTCAATGGATGAATAAAAAGGATGGTAAATAATATATAAAATTTAATTAATAATATATATTTTATATATATAACATAAATCTATTAAATTTATCCCTTATTACCTTCGATGTAAAATTTATGTGAAATACAGATCACATCGATTTGTGATGCTATAGTCCGCCATACACACAAATTGCATTATTGTATTATCAATGGAACGTAAAGTAAAAGAGGTATATGTTATAATATATTTACATTAGTATAGTTATGTTAAGAATAACACACACACACATAGATATATATACACACACACACACACAGATATATATATATATCCATCATTATACCCAAGTGTGACATGTGTTGATGGAAATTGTGTCACATCGGTTCGTGAGGTGGTAGTTTGTCGTTCACCCGAGCAACATTATCATTTAAAATTTAGGGGAAGAGGAAATGGATGTAGATTATTCACTTAAAATAAAAAGATTTAATTAAATTTAGGATAATAATATTATTATATCATCATGTTTTAATAATTATCAAAGGAGGTGGAGGAAGAAATACAATTAAAATGTTTGTTGAAGATCATTGCATCTTCTTTTCGTAATCTCATTGGGGTTGTAGTAAAAATAATTCTATGATGGTTTTTTGTTAAAAATAAGGATAATAGGTTAATTTTAAGTAATTATTTAATGTATGTCATCAGTTTATTTTTGAACCAAATTGTTTCTTAATTTTGAATAATAGATGAGAGGGTCTGGACTTTTATAAGTGAGGTGAGTGGAACACTTGTAATTTTTGAAAAGAAAAAGGTTTACTCATGTTTTTATTATTAGAAATGGGTTCAAAATGGGAAATTATAGATACTATAATAAATAAGGTATAAATATTTACATCCACTATGATTTTTAAACGTTTTGGGTAATTTTTTTGTAACACCCCAAGCATCCACGGTATGTTTATTTTAAATAATTCAATAGCAATCACTACACGCAACACTGAGTTCGATCACACCACGACCTATCAAACTAACCATTTAAGAAGATTTTATGAATACTGTAAATCACATTTTTAATTTTATATAATTTTTACATTCATATTATGTACTTCTTAGACACAACAAAAGAACCAATTCAATTTTTCCGATAAAAGAAGCATTTTTCAAAAAATGCAGTTTTACTACCTTTTAATGGGTATCCTTTTCTAAATCCAATATTTGACAGTTTTATATATTATATTTGTAAAATAAAATTATTCTTTAGAATAGGGTCATAAAAATTTAGTTTGGATAAATTTTCGGTGTTTTTCTGGTAACATTAATATTTTAATTAATAGTGAAAAATACTGCATTTTAATTCAAAACTACTTTTTCATCTAAATTATTTATATAATTAGATTATATTTTTAATTGGTTTTGAAGTGTAATTGGAATATTTTTTTATCATTTAATCCAATTTTGGTCATTGGAATTAGTTTCACATTGAAATTGGATATAAACACATGTCAATATTTTGATAGTTTTTTACTTCTTAAAAACTCCCTTTTTGGTTTTAACAATGACAATTAATTTTAAATTAATTTATGTCAATTATAAGTGATGAATTACGAAAAATGGATTATATATTTGGAATTATAAGGTATAAATTGTGTAAATATTTACCTATTATTTTTTACATTATGAATAGTAACTTGAGTAATTATTTTTATTAACCATAGTTCACTACTAGAAATAAGGGTACTGTCGACATCTAAAAGTCGTCACTAAAGCCCTTTAGCGCCCACTGTTTTGTAGATGCTAAATATCTACCCCAAAACCTCGTGATTTTTTGTCCTGGATATAGCGGGTGACATGGGTGACATGATGAGATAATGTATGTTGGATACAACCTTGCTTCGTCGGCCATGGAAGATGCATGGAATCCAGAGTGTGTCCAGGTACGTTAAGTGTGGTCAGGGTGTTGTGAGGGGATGTTGGGGGGTCACTGGACAACTATAGGAATGTAACACCCCGAGATTTTATGAAAAATATTCTTTTAATTTCATTAATGTTTTGTTTTGTATTCTACACCAAGATTACCTTGCGCTATACGCAACACCGTATTAGCTTGCAGTATATGCAACACTATTCTTGGATCGTGTTACACACAATTTTGATAATAGTTATTCTATGCAACATTGAGTATATATATATATATATTCAAAGTATAAATGAAATATGGTTGGATTATGTTATACGAAACAACAAAGGATTCTTTCACAACACGCAACCCTGACTTGGCTTGCATTATAGGCAATCGCGACTTTCCTCGATAGCGTGTGTTGTACGCAATACCGGGTTTTAATAAACAATGATATATTATTATAATATGGTCATAAACTAGCCGTTATGAATAGTATTAACTAAATTTTGAATTTTATAACATTATTATTCATCTTACACATTTTCTAGAACATGGTATAAGAACAAAATAAATTTTTCGGGTAAAATAAGTATTTTTCAAAAAATGCAGTTTTGCCGCCTTTTGATGGCGCACCCACTTTAAAACTAGTTTTTGACATGTTTATATGTTCAATTTGACAAAATAAAATTATTCTTTTGAATCAGGATATAAAAATTTACATTAGATAAAGTTTTGATATTTTTCCGATAACTTTCATATTTTAATGAATAGTAAACACACGCTATATTTTAATTAAAAACAACTTTTTTCATCATAATATCTTATGTGGTTAAATTATAATATTGAATGGTTTTAAAGTATAAATAGAATATATTCTTATCATTTAATATAATGTATGTCATTAGCATTGATTTTACCTTGAATTTGTAGGTTAAATCAATTCAATCTTTTGCAATGTTTTAAACAAAAACCCGTTCTTATTCGACAACGGGATTAATTTTAATTTAATTTCTGCAACTTCTTTGTATTGAATTTTAAAAAATGGATTCCATATTTGGAATCAGTGGGTCAAAATTATGTTAATAGGCTGATTTTTATTTTTGGGAATTAGGAATAGTAACTACGGTAAATTTTATTTACCATAGTTAAAGGTAAATCGGGTAATTAAGGGTAAATATAATATTATAAAATTACCGTAAAACATGCCAAAATTCTATTTAATGGCTAAAAGTAAACCCATATCAACTAAGGGTGGGATTAGATTCATTTTATGGACTTTTGACCATGAAAAGAATTTAATTATTATTAAAACCAAAGAAAGTGACAACATGTCACTTTTTTAAATTTTATAAGTATAATAATTTTAACTTAGTGATAAACATCATAAAACATAGAAAATGAATAGTCTCCAGAAAGATAACAAAATTATATACATCATGAGAATTTATCTAGAATTTTTTGGGATTAAATAATTATCATTAATTGTGACACAATAGTGATGCAGAAATTATTTATCTAGTGAAAAATTAAGAATATAGTTTTTATTAAACTAATAGTGACCATAAAAGGCACAAAACCCTGACCAAAACTTATTGGTCATGTAAATTTAAACTATAATCATCCAATGGTAGAATATTTGACCATTTGGGGTCTTATACAAGCAATTATGACACTTATATTATTTTAAATGGTGACAAAGTTGTCACCTTCATAATTTAATAAATATAACAATTTAAATATTGTGATTTTAAGATGTTAAATTGGAGTAAAAGTATTATTGTAAAAGGTAATATATTTATCTTCATCATAGGATTTTATTTTAAATTTTTATGCAACAAATAAGTATATTAAATAATTATACAAAAATGATGTAGTAATTATTTTATTAAGAGATAAACAAAATAAATGGTTTTAAAAATAAAAAAATAAATATTATATGAATTATTTAATTTGATCCAATAATTTTATAGATACATATGACCTTTTATTAATATATTAAATCTTTTAGTTCGAACATATCTCCTGTATATATTTTATTTAAATTCAAATAAATGAATAGTGTCAAAATTGACACTATTGTTATTTTATAAAAATAACATATTATAAATTTTTTTAAAAATCACAAAAATATTTAAAAATTATAAATTTAAATTTATATGGTCTATAATGTTATAAATTAAACAATTATGGAAAATTCACAACAAATAAGTAATTATTTGTTATAATTTAAAATTTAGAATTTTATTACCACAAATAAACTTAAATAGATTAAATAAGCATAAATCAAAATGATAAGGTTTAAAATAAGATCCAAACATGTATAAATTTGATTGGTTGATGAGATTACAACCCTATATCATCTAATATTCGAATATGAGTCATTTTTGGAGGTTTTTAAGTGGGGTTAGATTTATTATAAATTAATATTTTTAAGAATTCCAAAGGTGCCCCTCTCCTCCCTTATAAAAGGGCACCTCCTCCCTCTCTTCCTCACACAACTTTGAGCCATCAAGATCAGAAAACCCCTGCCAAATTCTCCTCTCCACTTCCCTAGAAAAATCCTAGAGGTTCTAGTCTTCCTCAAAGACCAATTTTAGTGCCCTAAGAGGAGGTCTCAAAGAGGAGCTTTAAAGAAGTGGTAATTTCCGTTACCGATTCTTTCACCTTTATTTCTTCTTCCACTTCTTCTTCTTAGGTTGTTTCATTATGAAGTAATAACATCAGTATCACTCATATACTGATATGTTATTATAAGTATGAAACAATCCTATCTCATCATCTATCCATCCTACGGAAAACGAAATCACCGCGCGTGTGTACGTACGGAATACCGTCTCCACGCCGTTGTGAAATCTATTTTCCACCACCACCTTACTTGGATGGGTATAATGGTGTAAATAATAACTATATATTATTATTTTAAAGTGATATTGATTCTGAAATAGTATACATACACTCCAATACAGTCCCACGATCATGAGAACGATATCATCGCTCGCGCGTACGTACGGACTACCATCTCCACGACGCGATGAGATTCATTCTCCACTTTAACCATTCATGAATGATTATAAAGTACATATAATAAGTAATCATGAAATATATGACATAATAATGATACTGTATTTATGTGTATGTCATCTACTTAATTCCATTCAACTCAATAAGGAAACGAAAATAGCGTTCATGCGTACGTACGACCTACCGTCTCCATGAACGGTGTATTTCTTTCCATTTACTGATTTATTATATATATGTATATTCTAAATATATATTATATATAAATCATGTTCTGGAATTAAGTAATCATGATCTACGTAATCATATGAATAATTACAAGTCAAAACACGGACGACAAATGAAACGATTTTACCCAAAACGCTCTTTAACATGGAATTTACAAAAGAACAGATAAAATAAAGTCATAAGTGGACCATATATGATATAATAACAATTAGTATGATTCTGTAATAAGTCAATGACATTATTTAAATCAATATACAGGAGGTTCGGATACTTACGAAGCAAATCGGACCTAAGGTAAGGGAAATATCACAATCTCATTTTTATCTGAGATTGTTTATACTTTGGTATTTACTGGGGTGTATTTTATCATCCACATCCATGTTTCCTCAATATGTAATATTATTTACATCCACCTACAATTGTTTAAATCTAATTTTACCCTTCGGTGAGTTTTTAGTAAAAGATATGAAAGGAACCTTATGTCGTTTTTCATATGAGGTACTTTTTTGACTTTTCCGACAAAAGTACGAGAAGAATGCTTTTTTAAACTTATACGACATGAATGGATTTTTAAAACATTATTTCCAAAAGCTTCCTTTACAAGTTTTCAAGCTTATTTTTAATCAACATATTTTAGTTTAAAATTGTATGACATGTTAAGAAAGGAAAAATGTTTTTGAAGTGAAAACAATATTTTCCTCAAGAATGGCGTTCAAGTGTTTTATCAAAATTATTTTCCATCTAAGATAATATAGGGTTATGTTTATATCCCTATTATTACATGGATTTGATTATGTTGTGACGGAAATATTTTCATGAATTCCTTTATCTTATATGAATTGTTTTATGATGTCATGTTGTTTAAGAATCCCATTTTTACTACATGGGTTATGAAATGATGTATGATTTTTGATTTTGTGGCAGACATAATAATGGTATCATTATGAGATGGGTGGGACCTATATCTCCCTCCAATTCATTGGGTAAAGATTTTATATCTCATGAGATAGACATGGCTGGAATGGTATGTTATACCGGTTCAGTGAAATAGGACTGAAACGAGGGTGACTCGGTTCAGAAAGGGACATTGTCCACTAAGATAGTCTTGGAAATGAGTCTTGACTAATAAGATATGATTCTATATGATTATTTGTGTTTTCCACAAAGTTTCATGTTTTAAGTTATGATTATTGTGATTACATTTCACTTCCATGATTTATTCCATGTTATGAAATTATGATCTCTTTTGCAGGTTAAGATTTCCAAAATGTTATGTTCTTATGAATATGATGTGATTGATATTTCTTTTGTTTACCCTTACTGAGAATTTGAGCACACCCTTTTATGTTTTATTTTCCCCAGGATATAAAGAAATGTTTTAGGTATAAAAAAAGGAAGATCTTTATGGGAGATATTGAAGATCTTTCACCATGATTAGAAGATTATATTCCGAGTTTCCAAAGACACTAAACTATTACGGTCCTTGTGTGTGTGTTTTTGTTATGTATTAAGTATTCTGCAAATGTAATGTAATGTTAATGTACGTCAGGCTTCGGGTCTCTACAGTTGGTATCAAAGAAAGGTTTAGTCAACCTTTGGAAACTAGGATGCGAAAACGTTAGTGAGATCCCTAGAGATATTTCTAAGGTATGTCTAGGGATGTCTCTAAGGTTAAGTATACGTATATGTTATAGTCCTAGAATTGCGCTAAAGATATTAGAATTTAACCTAAGATGTTATATATTAAGGTTACTCCCTCTTTTATTATTTTGTTTTCCCTAGCATGATTTTTACATCTCACACTATTCTATTTGGGTTTTAGAAAATGGCTGGAAACAAGATGATTCACGATAATGGAGGATATGATGGACAATGGAATGATATTCTTCATGAGAAATCAAATGAAATGGGATTTGGAAGTCCAAACATAATTATTATGCCAAATCAGAAATCTCATAATATGATCAATAAAGTTAAATTTGGTAAGTTTCCTGACTCGGCTAATAAGAGAAAGATGGAGTTTCATGATGATCATAGAGGAAAGAAAGTTCAATTTCCCCTATGTAAATCATGTGGGAAGAGGCATCAAGGAGAATGTTTCAAAGGAACTGGAAGATGCTTTGGGTGTGGAAAATAAGGAAACAAAGCCAGTAAGTGCAAAGGAAAAGGTTCAGATAACACCAGGGATGAGGATAATGGTATTGCTATGACATCAACAATGGTTAAATGTTTTAAATGTGGAATGTACGAGAATTATGCAAACCAATGCCCTAAGGTAAAGTCTCATGAAGAGAATCAGTATGGTCGTATGGGTAGTATTTATGTTGATGATGATGAAGAGACTAAAAATGATATATGAGATGACAGAATTGTTGAAGCTCGGTCAATGGTTTAAGAATGTAGTGGAATGATTACATGTTTATCATGTGTAATGTTGTATAAGTAATCTCATGGTATTATGGAATAAAGATACATCTAAGGATTGTTACACTATTGCCTTTCCTTGAGTTTTGATAGTGTATGATTAATGTTACCAGTATCCATGAAAGGTTATTCAGATATTTTTGGAATGTAGATGATATGCGCATAATGAAGGGATAAGGAGAAAATTAAATGTTTGATAGTATTCATGAGCTCATGACTGATATAAGGAAAAGGTTATATCATGGTTTGAGTATATAGAATTTTTGGATTTTGGTATGTGGAAATATTTAAATTTTGACAGCATTCATGTTTTCACTAAGGTTCAATGGGTATTCAGTCTTCAAGAGAATACATGATTAAGGTATTCACATGTTTGTAATTTGACCAACAAGATATATCTTATGATATATGGGGGATAAATGATGGCATTCACGTGATTGTTATGTGACATTTCAAGTAATCATTTTCTTTATACTATGAGCTTGGACCGAAGTATTTTAGATAATCCTAAAGATTAAAATGGATTATGTTGGACATAAGTTAGGATAAAACGTTTTTTCAATATTATTGATGGGATGTTATAGTAATATAGCTTTAGAAAAAGGAAAACCTACAGGACGGGCGACAACCCATCGCGTCGGACAAGGCTGTGGGAATCGAACCCACAACCGAAGTGCGACTGACCTTTATCGCCTACCACTGGCCTACAGGAAGTCCCTGTTTAGTGGAAACTAGTTTTATTATATTAAGCAGTATGATATATGAAGTATAAGTCCATTTTAGGAACCATATATGATTAATCTCACTATAGAATGACTTATGTATATTTAATAACTTTTTCTAACCTTTTGTTTCAGACAGATGGAATGACCCGTCATTCTATCACATGATCTGCTAACACTTCACGAATAACAAATTCAACTTCATTTATTTAAGGGATGAAGTGTAAATTGTTCAATTCACGAACAATAGTGAGATTGTACCAAAATCAAGTAAGTATTTATTCTAATTCAAAATTTTCAACTTTAGGGAAATGATATTGAAAACCAAAAATGTTGTCCTAGTGATCTTATATCTGATGAATCAGATGGTACCCTAGATCATCACAAATCAATAGCTTTGTGATTGTTGGCTTTTTCATAGCCATGTTCTCTACCACTCTCCATCAGAACTTGATGGTTAGATTTTTCTTCCATATCCATATTTTCACCTATGTTCTCCTATGTGGAAACCCAGTGATGAGTTAATTTGGGTAATCGTTACATCTCATACTTTTGTTTTTAAAGCCATGTTTTGGTATTCCTTTTTACGATGTGGGTTTCTATTAAACAAACTTTCGAGTAGTAAACAATTTATAACCCCGACGAATTTCGAGGGCGAAATTCATTTTAAGGGGGGTAAAATGTATCACCCTGAGATTTTATGAAAAATATTCTTTTAATTTCATTAATGTCTTGTTTTGTATTCTACACCAAGATTACCTTGCGCTATACGCAACACCGTATTAGCTTGCAGTATACGCAACACTATTCTTGGATCGTGTTACACACAATTTTGATAATAGTTATTCTATGCAACATTGAGTATATATATATATATATATTCAATGTATAAATGAAATATGGTTCGATTATGTTATACGAAACAATGAAGTATTCTTTCACAACACGCAACCCTGACTTGGCTTGCATTACACGCAATCACGACCTTCCTCGATAGCGTGTGTTGTACGCAATACCGGGTTTTAATAAACAACGATATATTATTATAATATTGTCATAAACTAGCCGTTATGAATAGTATTAACTAAATTTTGAATTTTATAACATTATTATTCATCTTAAACATTTTCTAGAACATGGTATAAGAACAAAATAAATTTTTCGGGTAAAATAAGTATTTTTCAAAAAATGCAGTTTTGCCGCCTTTTGATGGCGCACCCACTTTAAATCTAGTTTTTGAAATGTTTATATGTTCAATTTGAAAAAATAAAATTCTTCTTTTGAACCAGGATATAAAAATTTACATTAGATAAAGTTTTGATATTTTTCCGATAACTTTCATATTTTAATGAATAGTAAAAACACGCTATATTTTAATTAAAAAAAACTTTTTTCATCGTAATATCTTATGTGGTTAAATTATAATATTGAATGGTTTTAAAGTATAAATAGAATATATTTTTACCATTTAATATAATTTATGTCATTAGCATTGATTTTACCTTGAATTCGTAGGTTAAATCAATTCAATCTTTTGCAATGTTTTAAACAAAAACCCGTTTTTATTCGACAACGGGATTAATTTTAATTTAATTTCTGCAACTTCTGTGTATTGAATTTTAAAAAATAGATTCCATATTTGGAATCAGTGGGTCAAAATTATGTTAATAGGATACTTTTTATTTTTGGAAATTATGAATAGTAACTACGGTAAATTTTATTTACCATAGTTAAAGGTAAATCGGGTAATTAACGGTAAATATAATATTATAAAATCACCCTAACACATGCCAAAATTCTATTTAATGGATGAAAGTAAACCCATATCAACTAAGGGTCAGATTAGATTCATTTTATGGACTTTTGACCATGAAAATAATTTAATTATTATTAAAACCAAAGAAAGTGACAACATGTCACTTTCTTAAATTTTATAAGTATAATAATTTTAACTTAGTGATAAACATAATAAAACATCGAACATGAATAGTCTCCAGAAAGATAACAAAATTATATACATCATGATAATTTATCTAGAATTTTTTGGGATTAAATAATTATCATTAATTGTGACACAATAGTGATGCAGAAAATATTTATCTAGTGAAAAATTAAGAATATAGTTTTTATTAAACTAATAGTGACCATAAAAGGCACAAAACCCTGACCAAAACTTATTGGTCATGTAAATTTAAACTATAATCATCCAATGGTTGAATAGTTGACCATTTGGAGTCTTATACAAGCAATTATGACACTTATATTATTTTAAATGATGACAAAGTTGTCACCTTCATAATTTAATAAATATAACAATTTAAATATTGTGATTTTAAGATGATAAATTCGAGTAAAAGTATTATTGTGAAAGGTAATATATTTATCTTCATCATAGGATTTTATTTTAAATTTTTATGCAACAAATAAGTATATTAAATAATTATACAAAAATGATGTAGTAATTATTTTATTAAGAGATAAACCAAATAAATGGTTTTAAAAATAATAAAATAAATATTATATGAATTATTTAATTTGATCCAATAATTTTATAGATACATATGAACTTTTATTAATATATTAAATCTTTTAGTTCGAACATATCTTCTGTATATATTTTATTTAAATTCAAATAAATGAATAGTGTCAAAATTGACACTATTGTTTTTTATAAAAATAACATATTATAAAATTGTTTAAAAATCACAAAAATATTTAAAAATTATAAATTTAAATTTATATGGTATATAATGTTATAAATTAAACAATTATGGAAAATTCACAACAAATAAGTAATAATTTGTTATAATTTAAAATTTAGAATTTTATTACCACAAATAAACATAAATAGATTAAATAAGGATAAATCAAAATGATAAGGTTTAAAATAAGATCCAAACATGTCTAAATTTGATTGTTTGATGAGATTATAACCCTATCTCATATAATCTTAGAATATGAGTCATTTTTGGAGGTTTTTAAGTGGGGTTAGATTTATTATAAATTAATATTTTTTAGAATTCAAAAGGTGCCCCTCTCCTCCCTTATGAAAGGGCACCTCCTACCTCTCTTCCTCACACAACTTTGAGCCTTCAAGCTCGGAAAACCCCTGCCAAATTCTCCTCTCCACTTCCCTAGCAAAATCCTAGGGGTTCTGGTCTTCCTCAAAGACCAATTTTAGTGCCCTAAGAGGAGGTCTCAAAAAGGCGCTTCAAAGAAGAGGTAATTTCCGTTACCGATTCATTCACCTTCATTTCTTCTTCCACTTCTTCTTCTTAGGTTGTTTCATTATGAAGTAATTACATCAGTATCACTCATATAATGATATGTTATTATAAGTATGAAACAATCCTATCTCATCATCTATCCATCCTACGGAAAATGAAATCACCGCGCATGCGTACGTACGGAATACCATCTCCACGCCGTGGTGAAATCTATTTTCCACCACCACCTTACTTGGATGGGTATAATGGTGTAAATAATAACTATATATTATTATTTTAAAGTGATATTGATTATGAAATAGTATACATACACTCCAATACAGTCCCACGATCATGAGAACGATATCATCGCTCGTGCGTACGTACGGACTACCGTCTCCACGACGCGATGGGATTCATTCTCCACTTTAACCATTCATGAATGATTATAAAGTACATATAATAAGTAATCATGAAATATATGACCTAATAATGATATTGGATTTATGTGTATGTCATCTACTTAATTCTATTCAACTCAATAAGGAAATGAAAACAACGTTCATGCGTACGTACGACCTACTGTCTCCATGAACAGTGTATTTCTTTCCATTTACTGATTTATTGTATATATGTATATTCTGAATATATATTATATATAAATCATGTTCTGGAATTAAGTAATAATGATCTACGTAATCATATGAATAATTACAAGTCAAAACACAGACGACAAATGAAACGATTTTACCCAAAACGCTCTTTAACATGGAATTTACAAAATAACGGGTAAAATAAAGTCATAAGTGAACCATATTTGATATCATAACAATTAGTATGATTCTGGAATAAGTCAATGACATTATTTAAATCATTATACAGGAGGTTCGGATACTTACGAAGCAAATCGGACCTAAGGTAAGAGAAATATCACAATCTCATTTTTATCCGAGATTGTTTATAATTTGGTATTTACTGGGGTGTATTTTATCATCCACATCCATGTTTCCTCAATATGTAATATTATTTCCATCCACCTACAATTTTTTAAATCTAATTTTACCCTTCGGTGAGTTTTTAGTAAAAGATATGAAAGGAATCTTTTTTCGTTTTTCATACGAGGTACTTTTTTGACTTCTCCGACAAAAGTACGAGAAAAATGTTTTTTTAAACATATACGACATGAATGGATTTTTAAAACATTATTTCCAAGAAGCTTCCTTTACAATTTTTCAAGCTTATTTTTAATCAAAATATTTTAGTTTAAAATTGTATGACATGTTAAGAAAGGAAAAATGTTTTTGAAGTAGAAAGGATATTTTCCTCAAGAATGGCGTTCAAGTGTTTTATCAAAATTATTTTCCATCTAAGATAATATAGGGTTATGTTTCTATCCCTATTATTACATGGATTTGATTATGTTGTGATGGAAATATTATCATGAATTCCTTTATTTTATATGAATTATTTTATGATGTCATGTTGTTTAAGAATCCCATTTTTACTACATGGGTTATGAAATGATGTATTATTTATGATTTTGTGGCACACATAAGATTGGTATCATTATGAGATGGGTGGGACCTATATCTCCCTCCAATGCATTGGGTAAATATTTTATATCTCATGAGATAGACATGGCTGGAATGGTAGGTTATACCGGTTCAGTGAAACAGGACTGAAACGAGGGTGACTCGGTTTAGAAAGGGACTTTGTACACTAAGATAGTCTTGGCAATGAGTCTTAACTAATATGATATGATTCTCTATGATTATGTGTGTATTCCACAAAGTTTCATGTTTTAAGTTATGATTATTGTGATTACATTTCACTGCCATGATTTATTCCATGTTATGAAATTATGATCTCTTTTGCAGGTTAAGATTTCCAAAATGTAATGTTCTTATGAATATGATGTGATTGATATTTCTTTTGTTTACCCTTACTGAGCATTTGAGCTCACCCTTTTATGTTTCCTTTTCCCCAGGATATAAATAAAGGTTTTAGGTATAAAAAAAAGGAAGATATTTATGGGAGATATTGAAGATCTTTCACCATGATTAGAAGATTATATTCGGAGTTTCTAAAGACACTAAACTATTACGGTCCTTGTGTGTGTGTTTTTGTTATGTACTAAGTATTCCACAAATGTAATGTAATGTCAATGTACGTCAGGCTTCGGGTCTCTACAAGGAAGGTAGCCATGGTTTGCATGTTTGACCATAGATAACCAGGGTAGGAATGGGGGTAGCGGAGGGTGGTGGGATGTGTTTCGGAGGACTACTACTAGGAAGACAAGCAGGAAGGTGAGAAAAATCCATTTGTTTATTGTTTCAGTATTAGAAATCACCTTTTAGCGGTCCCTAATACTAAAACCAAAAACCAGCAGGATTTTCCTGCCTTCCTGCTGCTATATTAGCAACCACTAAATGGTGTCCACTAATACACCCTTTTGTGACCACCAAATGGTGGTCTCTAATACTCTTCCGCTCCAGTGTGCGCAAATGCTTATAATTCTAGTAGTGGTTAAAGGGTAAATAAAGTAAACAAGGGTAAAAAATAATATTATAATAATATAAAACTACCCTAAAACATGTACAAATCATACTGGATGATATATGTGAAGGTCATGGGCGTAGTGCAAGATCGTCGGTGGATGTTCCCACTTGGCTTTTTTACATTAGCAATGATCAATCCGGGATCAATATGAAGATAAATGGAAGACTCCACAGATTCAATCACCGAAATAGACAAATAAGAAGAATAGTCTCGGAACCAAAAAATGAGGATCATCATAGGTTCATTATAATTAATTTAATCAATTGAAAAGAAGTACCTTTTAAGGCGTTATTTCTTCATTGATATATATAATCATGTTCCGATGTGATTCGTCGTTGTGTCATAGAAGCCAAGTGTAGAGTTCCTCTAGCGGTGATCCACACATGCACCTCGTATCTCTAGTCGTCTTTGAAGGAATCAACAAGTGCTAGCGTGGAGAAGCCTTTTCTTTCATTTTCCACCTTATATCGCCTTGAACTAATGGAGGAGGATCTCTCTCGGTCATGAGAGTGTTCTTGGAGGAAGGTCTTATTTCGGCCTTGAGAGAATTCTCTAGATTTTTTGTGCACTATGATTAGGGAAAATTTTTGGGGTTATGATGATATTTATAATTAGTTTTGAGGTTATAGAGTTATGATAATAAATAAACATGTTACACTTTTTATTTATTTCATTATGTCTTATTGAAAACCCCCATGTAGAATCATTAATTCCTTGGCATGCATTATAGAGTTATGAAAATAAATAAACGTGTTATGAGTTTTATTTATTTCATTAACTCTTGTTGAAAAACCTATGTCGAATCAATAATTCATTAACATGATCCCACACTGATTATAATAAATATAATTTAATAAAACAATATTATTTCCTCAAAATCCCGACTGGAAAATTACACGGCGTGTAATCATTAATACACGGTGTGTACTTGTTTTTCATTTCCTTTCCAAAATGAAAACTACACGGCGTGTACATTCATTGTACATGAAGTGTATATATTGTTTTAATTTTATTATTCCTCCAAAAATAAAACAATTTAGGCTTCCTTGAATAATTATTAAACCACATGCACGAATAATCTTAATTTTACTTGAGATACTTGGATACACTTAGTGTGTGACCCTCTAAGATTTTTTCTCATTGGCATTAGGTGGGATTGCCTAATGTCCAAGACTTCTTTCTAGAAACGGGTCAAGGAACCCAAGAGAAAGAAGTTGACTCCGAATTGACATGTTGCCTCATTCGAATGCTTACCGTGTAATTTAATCCCTTTATCTCAATATATCATCAAGCATGTTTCATGGGAGTTTCATAAACCTATATGCTTGATTTGTCATTCTATGAGTTCCAGAAATAAACTCACCGTAACACCATGGCCTTGGAATTTGGGCAACAGTTCTATTTCAATCAAAGGTCCTGAGATATCTACTTCCATAAATATGAAAGGGAAATTTTTTTTCTTGACTTATCCATTAAAAACATGTCATTCGTGATGCACCCTACATCTCGCGAACTGTCTTCATGATAGTTTGCATTAGAAAATCTATGTGTGTGAGTCATGACATGAGTTAATGATAATCTTCCAGTCTAAGGACCATTACCAATGCTCGTATATAGAAATGTCTGATAACACCAAGACATGCAGAATTACTATTGACGGTCGGTTCTCATAATCTCCCATCATGGAGATTACTAAGTGCGAACTCCATGAGAGAGAGTCTCATCTTCTTACGAGTACTCGCACATGACGGTCTGTATACTATGTGTCATATCATAGTATGTCATCCTACTATAGAACTTTTTTTAAGAATATTGTTATAGCATTTCCAGGTTCTCATCATAGTGGGGATCATCCATGACCTTATTAAAGCAACAAATACTTCAGAACATTATTATATTATAGGCATGCAGAAAAATGAAAAATATTTAATAAGTGTACATTCATCTAATCATAGTATAGATAGTTGGATCTCAGGACACCAACTATAACGAACTCCCACTTCGGCTAGAGCCAACAACCTACAACTTTTAGTCTACTAGACCTCACATGATGATCATGTTTCTGCTGAGTCAAAACATTAGTCAAGGGGTCTGCCACATTGTCTTCTGTGGAAATACTGATCATTAAAACTTCACCTCTTTAAGAAAAATCCCCCCAGAGATGATACTTCCAAAGTATGTGCTTTGTATGATGATGTGACCTTTGATCTTTTGCAAATACCACCACTACAGTATTATCACAATAGAGTGTGATAGGATCTTTACTTCTATGTACTACATCTGACTATTGGATGAAGCTTCGCATCCATACTGCTTCTTTAGCTACCTCAGAGGCTGTGATATACTCGAACTCTACTATAGAATCTACGACAACACCTTTCTTTGAGCTCTTCCAGCTCACTGCACATCTATTCAAACTAAAGATGTATCCAGTCTGAGACTTCATGTCATCTTTATCAGTTTGGAAACTAGAATCTGAAAGTCCATTGATGACTAGTTCCTCATCTCCTCCATAATCCAGGAACATATCCTTATTACACCTCAGATACATAAGGATAGTATTGAATTCCATCTAATGGCGGTCTATTGGATCGGCTTGATATCTTCCTACCGCACTTAATGCATAAGAAACATCTAGCCTTATACATATCATATCATACATTACTGACCCAATCGCATATGTGTAAGGGATCCTTTCCATTTTCTTTCTTTTATAATGTGTCTGAGGACACATTTTCTTGGAAATATGAATTCGATGTGACGTTTACAATAATCCCCTCTTAGACTGTTCCATAATGAATCTCTTCAGTATCTTGTCAATGTTTGTACTTTCAGTTAGGCCCAGCATTCTCTTGGATCTATCACAATGGATTTTGATCCCAAGAATTTACACTGCCTCCCCCAAGTCTTTCATAGAGAATCGTTTATCCAGCCATGCCTTAACTGACTGTAAGATAGGTACTTCATTTACAATTAGTAATATGTCATCGACATATACTATTAGGAAAATGACTACACTTCCTATAACCCTTTTTTAGACCCAAGGCTCACATTCATTCTTAAAAAATACAATTTCCTTTATGGCTTCATCAAAATGAATGTTCCATGACCTTGATGCTTGCTTTAATCTATAAATGGATTTATGCAACTTGCATACCTTGTTGGAATCTTTTGGAGTCGCAAACCCATCAGGTTGTGTCATGTAGAAATCTTCATATAGGTTCCCATTAACGAATGCTGTTTTGAAATCCATTTTCTAAATTTCATAGTCATGGTGAGTGACAATGTCTAATAAGATTTTGATGGATTTCAGCATCGCAACTGGGTAAAAGGTTTCATCATAGTCAATTCTGTGATGCTGTAAAAAACATTTTACAACCAATCGTGCCTTATAGGTGCTGACTTATCCCTCCATTTCAAGTTTCTTCTTGAATACCAATTTATTACCAATAGGATTTACATCAACAGGAGGATCTACCAAAATTCGGACTTGGTTTGGTACTTGGAATCCATTTCAGAATTCATGGATTCTTTCCCCGTGGAAATGTCTCTGCCTCAACTGATTCCTTGCAGGTAAGAGGATCATCATTGTCAACCAATAATGAGTCACCATCCTTGGTCACAAGAAAACCATATCATTCTGGTTCTCTCACATATCTTGTGCTCCTACGCAGTACTTATATCTCTAGAGAAAATTGTTCTTCCATGGAGATTTGTGGAATCTATTCTGATACCAACTCCTGTGTATCTTGAGCCTCGACTTCCTCAATGTCTATATCGTTCCAAAAATCTCTTTTGGAGATGTTCTCTCAAAGAATATAGCATGTCTTTCAACTATAACCTTTTTATCTGAGGGGTTTTATAGGTAATATCCCCTTGTTTCCTTGGGATATCCTATAAAGGTAGACTTTGTGTCTCAGGGTGAAAGTTTGTTACCTAAAGAGGACTTAACAAATGATTTTCTACCCCAAACATGTAAATTTGATAATATGTCTTTCTGTCCCCTCCATAACTCATATGGAATACCATTTATCAATTTAGTTAGTACTTGGTTTATTATGTGTGACGCTTTTTGTAATTCATATCCCAAAAAGGATAATGGAAGACTCGCATGACTCATCATTGATCTGACCATGTCCAGAATGGTGTGGTTCCTCCTTTCACTTACACCATTACATTGAGGCATGTAAGGAGGAGTGAGTTGAGATAGAATCCCAAACTCCCGTAAGAAATCAATGAAGTCATGATTAAGATATTCTCCTCCTCTTCCTGAGCGGAGCTTCTTAATCTTCTTACCAAGATAGTTGTCAACATCATTCTTTTATTCTTTGAACCAATCAAAAAAATATGACTTATACCTCATTAAGTACATATTTCCATATCTACTAAAATCATCAGTAAAAGTTATGAAGTACAAGAACCCACCCATTGATTCAACTAGAAACGGTCCACAAACATCTGTGTGAACTAATTCAAGAATCTCTTTAGCCCTTTCACCTTTCCAACTAAATGGGGCTTTGGTCATTTTGCCTTGTAGACACGCATGACATAAACCAAGTGGTTTTAGTTCAAAAGAATTTAAATACCCATGTTGATGTAATTTTGTCAAACGTTTCTCATTGACATGACCTAGCCGGTGATGCCAAAGTTGGGTTTGGTATGAATCATGTGAATGAAATTTATCATCGATTGTCATTAGTTGGTTTGTTTAGTCTAACACATAAAGGTCATTATATAAATGTTCCCTACCAAAACAAATTCTATCTCTATAAAAGCAGCTACATTCATTTCCAAACTTGAAGATGAATCCATTAGTATCTAATATGGATACTGAAATAATGTTTTTGGTTATACAGGGTACATAATAACATCCTTTTAATACAAAGAACATCCTAGTTGGAAATATGAGGTGGTTGTCTCCGACTGCTACAGTAGTGACTCTGGCTCTGTTGGCTGCTCGCAGATCCACCTCAGCTCAGTCAATCATTCTGAATCTACTTGGTTCCTATATTTGGATACAGATATGAGCACCACAAGTAGTATCAGAAACCCAATTTGTAGAAATAGGTAGGTTGTATTCGATAATAAATGCACCAGAAGCTTCCCCTTGCTTCATTGGCTGGGTGTAATTTTTCTTCCATTGGCCCTTCATGCCACATTCGAAAAAATAGCCTCATGTTCTCTTTCCCACCCTTTGATCTTCTTTTTCTTGGAATGCCTTGAAGATTATTTGGGCTTAAATCTCTTCGCCTTCACTTTCCTTTTATTCACTATATGGACAGATGTAAAGACCCGAAAAATTCAAGGGAATTTTTTTTTATTTTTCTTTGGGATTTTACAAGAATGTAGTTTCTAACGGCACAAGATTCTGAGGCCTGGTGTGCCTGGAATCAATTTCAAAAGTATGGCTCAGGTACGTTCAGTGAATGAATGAGCGGGCTTTCCTAAATTTTGAACCGGTGCTCAGAATTGAATTCTGAGGGCATCGATGGAATCACAGCACCAGTAAATTCTTAAGAATGCCTTTTCCAGAGTTGTGTTTTCTCGGGTGAAGTTATTAATTAATTGGGTTAACTAAAGAATAAAATAAAATATTGAGCAACAGATTTTATTTTTATTCTATGTAGTGTTAACCTAGGCATGGAGGTTGGAGTGGGACCCACTGATATCCTAACTCCTAGGTAGGATATTAGTGAGGTGGGGCCCACACAAGCCCCACCCCCTTCAAATTCATTTTTACCTCCCACGTGCATTTAATTATGTAACTCACCCGCACCCCCCTCTTAAATGCCAAGTCAACTCTCACATTTAATTAGATTATTAAATACCTCACTAATTGGTCAACGCATGTTAATTAAACAGTGTATTAGTTTTGAATTTCAAAAAAAGTTGGCATGGGAAATAAAATAAGGCAAAGCCTTATTTTATTAGGTTGTTTCATTGTGCGAGAAGCTTTGGAAGCGAAAAGCTCTAAGTATTAAAGAATGTTCTTCCTCCTTGAAGAAAGTGAAGAACGCACCGCCTCCGATGAAGAACACCGGCCTCCGACGAAGGACGAAGAAGAACGCCGAATCCTCAGAGATCGATGACACGACACTGTGTACCGCGACGCCGATGATTCTCTTCTCCGTGACGCCGACGACGCTTACGGAACATTATTTCGCGAAGTTAATTTCTGCGAGTAACCTTCGTTCAACGGAAACATGAGTTAGGGTATTTGGTTTCATTTATTATATGTGGATTAAATCCTCGACATGTGTTTAAATTATTTAAAGATGTTTGAACCACTAACGCGGTGGGTGCGGACCAACGAACAAGTCTGAACCCACCGATTCTATGTTCTTTGTGTGTGGATCAACGAGGGATTATGAAGCAGGCTGAAAAGGCATTTTGAACCCTTAGAAGTAATCTACAGTTCCCAGGAGAGGCACAGGCACAGACGGCAGGCAAAACGGACCACCGGAGCACGTCTGGTGGTCCGCGGAAGGCGCTGCCGGTGCGCCGCCGGCAGGATCCGCCCCGGCTGAAGCCGCGATGGCAGTGGGATGAACGAATCTCGAGGCCATGCAAGATGCGTGGGAGAAGCAGCGGTGAACGCCGCGTCGCTGGCAAGGAGCGCCCCCCACGTGGGGGCCACGATTTCAATCAAGGGGGCAGCCTCACCCTTGCGCGTCCGCTCGGCCAGCGCCGAGCCGCCCCGGTCCGGACCAGCCGCACTGGGCCGGGCCACCCAGGCTGGGCCGGGTCGCACCCACTGGGTCGGGCAGCTCCCTAATGGGCCGGACCCGGATTCTGTTCGGGCCAACCCAGGGGGTCTTGGGCCGGGTCGGTTCGGGCCCGAAACCCCTATTTCCGGACAGTTCCATTCAAACGCTTGTATCTTGGGCTACGGACCTCCGATCGATGAACTGTCAGTTGCGATGCGATCCTTGGATCAAAAAGGTCGTTTTGGTATATTACAGTAAAGGTTTCAGAGAACATTGGGTACAAAAAAATTGATTTGAAAACAAAACCAACCGGGCCCTCGGAGCAGAAACGCTTATAACTTGAGCTCCGGACGTCCAATTGACGTGCCGTCGACTTTGTTGGATTCCTCTTAGTGAGGAGGACCATTTGGATTACTCTCCTTGAGGTTTTTATGCAGTTGGAGTATGGTTGGGTTGGTTTTGACTTAAAAACCAACTGGGCCCCTGGAACGAAAAGGCCAATAACTCTCAGACCGGGCGTCTGATTGACGTGCGCCGTCTGTCATGTTGATTTCCTCTTGTCAAGACGGAACTTTGAGATACATCAGCTCCTGAATACGTTTCAGTTGATGTATCGACCCCTTGGCTCGTGGAGTGGACCCTCTCAGAAACGAGCATGCTGTGTGTGGGAACCCTAGAGCTGGCTGTGACTGCGATGATGAAGACTGCACTGAAATCCTATGTGGGTTCGGCAGTGATGAAGACCGTACTGAAATATTATGTGGGTTCGACGACAATGAAGACTACACTAAAATTCTATGTGGGTTTGGCAGTGATGAAGACCGTACTAAAATTCTATGTGGTTTCGATGATGATGAAGACTACACTGAAATCCCATGTGGGTTCGGCTGTTATGAAGACCGTACTGAAATCCTATGTGGGTTCGAAAGTGATGAAGACTGCACTGAAATCCTATGTGGGTTTGGAAGTGACGAAGACCGTTTTGAAATCCTATGTGGGTTCTTCGGTGATGAAGACTGCACTGAAATCCTATTTGGGTTCGGCAGTGATGAAGACCGTACTGAAATCCTATGTGGGTTCGACGGCAATGAAGACTCCACTGAAATCCTATGTTAGATCGGCAGTGATGAAGACCGTACTAAAATCCTATGTGGGTTCGACGGCGATTAATACTGCACTGAAATCCTTTGTGGGTTCGGTAGTGATGAAGTCCGTACTAAAATCCTATGTGGGTTAGACAGTGATGAAGACTACCCTGACATCCTATGTGGGTTTGGCAGTGATGAAGACCGTACTGAAATCCTATGTGGGTTCGACAGCGATGAAGACTGCACTGAAATCCTATGTGGGTTCGGCAGTGATGAAGACCGTACTGAAATCCTATGTGGGTTCGACGACGATGAAGACTGCACTGAAATCCTATGTGGGTTCGGCAGTGATGAAGACCGTACTGAAATCCTCCATGGGTTTGATGACATTGACTCTATTCTTGTATCCTACGTGGGTCTGGTAGAGTAGCTGGTTTTTGTATCCTACGTGGGTCCCAGCTTAGATGATTCAGTGGCTAAATCTGATCATCACATTCACCTTATGAAGAAGTATACCTGTGTGAGATGAGTCTTGACTTTCAATCAATATATTCGATATGATTGAATTTCTTTCCTATGTGGATTGAGTTGTGTTATCCTGTGTGGATTTGGTTGTACTCCTATGTGGACGTGATCCAACATGGGCTCGGATGTTGGAACCAAACTAGAATTGATGACTTTGGTATATATATAGGCATATACCTAAGTAGTGTTGGATATTACTTGGTGATTGTATCTTTCCTTTGTGGATTATCCTTTGTGGATTTTGGGAGACCTTCGGGGGTCTCGGGGTCCCTACTGAGTAGCGTATACTCACCCCTGCATAGGATATGCCCACACTACGTTGTGTTGGTTGCAGACGATGGACAGTTCTGACCGTGGTTGAGGCTTGTGGAGCAAGTCGGTACCTAGAGGTGGACCACTGGTCGGGATGTACTCATAGTAGACGGCTGGACCCGAGGAGCTGAGGAGGCTATCCATACCCACCCTTCAGGTGGGACTTCCAGTGGATGGCTCGATGTTGCAACTTTACTTTCAGTTGCTGTACTTTATTTTGAGTTGTACTTTACTTTCAGTTTGGGTTTGTATTCTAGACCATTTACTTTCCGCACTTACTTTTGTACCCAGTTTTACCTATTGTTTACTTCTGTTGGATTACTCTGTGGTGTTTGTTTCCTTTCTAAAGGCAATGCCTTCCCATTTTTGTCGGTATTTACGCCTTGGTGCTAGTCGCCAGCCCCTGGCCTATGGAAGGCGGGTTTGAGGTAGTCACGGAACGGGCCCCGAGGACGGGTCGTGACAATAGAAGGCTTTTCATGCTTCATATCATTGTCCACATGTCAAATGAGGATAAGAAGATCAGATAGAGACTTCTCAATGTTGTTTATATTGAAATTTACAACAAAGTTGGAGAAGCTATGGTGGAGTGATGCAAGAATGAAATTAGTACCCAGTTTATTGGGGAGTTTAAACCCTAGAACCTTGAAGTGATCAATGTAGCCAATGAGGATGACTACATGAGGCCCAGCTAGGGCACCCTCTCCATGCTTTCTCTGAAATAGATCCTTGGAGATCTCAAACCTTTCATGTCTTTCTCTCTCCTGGTATAGACCATGAAGGTGCTCGAGCATGCTATAGGAATCCATGTCTTCATGAGACTTCATGAGTTCACTAGACATTGATGACATCATCAAACATTGAACGTCGAGTGCATCACTCAAATGTTGATCATAGACCAGGAAATCTTCATCCCTCGCCCCTTGGGTAGGCGAATCATGAAGTGAGGAATCCAGTACTTAAAACTTACGTTCATGGAATAGGATAACCCGAAGGCTCCTAAACCATTACTGAAAGTTACTTCCCGTGAGGATATTGTCTTTATCCATAATTGATAGTAGAGAAAATGTGGGTGAATAATTTGTCATATTGATTCTACAAATTAAAAGAGCAGATTTATCAGTACTTTCTTTATTACATTTTATGAGAAATAATAAATTTTATTAAGTCTTCCACTATTTTATAAAGTCCCAATGGCCTTCACCATTTAAATAGGAATGTATAGTTTCCTTCACATTCTAGTGGCAAGGATCCATATTCCCCTCCGCATAACCCCAACAAGGGTTGGTCAAGAAATTTAAAGGTATTTAGGTATGCAGGTCTTTTCCAACTGTGAGTTTACAGTTCCTTGATCTGTTGAGTGGACTCCCCAATCCGGAAATCCGTACTTGGATTTACTCAACACTTGCATCCATTTTATAACAAGTCTATCAAGGGATACTCTTCTTGATGTAAAATGTTTAAGTCAAACCGAAACTTTCATAATAGATTCCTTTATAAAAGTATGTGTCCCAACAAGGGTTGGTCAAACATGTAGTTTTATTGAGTCATTATCCTAATCAAGTAACGGAAGGCTTTTTCTGACTTAATATGGTATTTGAGGGATATTAATCCTTTATGCATAGTTTCACATTATCACAAGATTGTTAATATTATGTGATGTTTTCTTAAGTGATTAACCATTTTCTGATAATGTTTACGCATAGTCTGGTTTATATTTTATTTCATCTTTTCTTGCTTGATTATTTCATTAAATATGTGATCGCGACAACACATACATAATAAATAAACCACGCAATCAGACAGAAATAAAATAAGATTTAATGATCATGAGCTTCTATTGGTTAGCTTATCTAGAAGTTTTTATAAGCAAACCCCGACCAAGGGAAAAAACACCTAGAACCCGATGGTTCGTGTTTTACTACTCCCACCTGTCCACCATTGTATCTTCTTGGGTTGGTTTCACCTCAGCTTCATATTTTGAACCATCTCCTCTGGCTTAGGAGATCCTCCATTACATGGGGTTTACATTAAAGAAACCATGTTCACATAGGCCCTACATTTTATTAGAGGAAGGCTCACAGGCCAACGAATTTAAATGAAACCATACACACAAATGGGTCTTTGTTCTATATTATGATCATCAATAGCATGGAACGATGTTTATTCATATATATTATACAAATTCGTTTAATCATTATTTTATTCAAGAAAAGTTGTGCTTGAATTCAATTAATTATGATCTTATAATTAATCAATTATTTATCTTAAATTCCTTTCTGAATTTCCTTGATATTTTTCTCATCCATATTCCTTTTACGGGTCTTTTTACTTTGGAGGAAACCTGGTGAAATTCCATTTCTAGAAAGTACACGGCGTATAGGCTATATTACACGACATGTATTTGTTTTCCCCCTTTATCCAAATTACACACCGGGGGCTTTGGCGTGTTTTATGTACTTTGGAAATTTTGGAGTACACGGCATGTAGATTAATCTAACATGGCGTGTACTTCCTTGTTATGTGGTTTCCCGCCTGGCAATCCCATGTATGCGGTACATGGATTCTCCTTGTACATGGTTTCACTTGGGCCAGATCGGACTACACGACATGTTGATTCATCATAAATGATGTGTATTCCGGTTTCCATGCACTGTTCAGTTCTTGTCAACACAATGTAATAAAAACTTATGTATGTTCAATTCACTTGATGTGGTTTGGCGGCCCAGTACTGGTTCATTGAAACTAAGTAAACGCCGTGTAGATTTCACTACATGTCGTGTATTCATGTGTTTTACATGCAGAATGAGGGGCTCCTCCAGATGAGTTCCACATTTTTATTTTAATCAAAATTAAAATTAAAAGGACGTTTATGTGATGTGAATCGAGAAACGAAGGATGAAGAACAGACCTCGTTCATTCAGTTTTATAGAAGGATTTATCTTGAACTGATTCAAATATAAATGCATAAATTATCCAATAAAATTAAATAGATATAATCAACATAGCAACCTCGCTCTGATACCAATTAAATGTCCCGAGAACAACAGAAGCTCATGGGTGGATGTGCCCACTTGGCTTTTTTTCATTATCAATGATAAATCTAGGATCAATATGATGATAAACGCAAGACTCCACGGATCGAATCACAGAAATAGACAAAGAATAAGAATAGTCCTGGAAGCACAAAAAAAGGATCATCACAGTTTGATTATAATTAATTTAATCAACTACAAAAAGTACCTTTTAACAAGTTCTTTCTTTTTTGATATTTCTGATCACGTTTCGATGTGATTCGTCGTTTCATTATAGAATCCAAGTGTATACTTCCTCTAGCGGTGATCCACACATGCACTCTGTATCTCGGGACATCGCCAAAGGAATATCCACGTGCTAGAATGGAGAATCCTTTGCTTGAGTTGTCTGCCTTAGATCACCTTGATCCGATGAAGGAGGATCTCTCTCGCACTTGAGAGCATTCTTGGAGGAAGGAGTTCTTCCGGCCTTGATAGAATTCTCCAGATTTTTTGTGCATAATGATTAGAGAAAAGTGTTGGGGTAGTGAGGATATTTATAATCAGGTTTGAGGTTATATAGTTATGATAATAAAATAAACACGTTACGCATTTTATTTATATCATTAAGTCATATTGAAAACCCCCATGTCAAATAACTAATTCCCAAACATGCGTTATAGAGTTATGATAATAAATAAGCGCATTACACATTTTATTTATTTCATTATATCTTATTGAAAACCCCATGTCGAATCATTAATTCCTTGACATGCACCAATGCTGATTAAAATAAATATCATTTAATAAAACAATATTATTTCTTCAAAAATCTGAATGGAAATCTAGATGGTGTGTAATCATTAATACACAATGTGTACTTGTTTTTCATTTAATTTAAAAAATGAAAACTAAATGCCGTATAAATTCAATTTACATTGAGTGTATATATTGTTTTCATTTTATTCATCCTCTAAAATTAAAATGATTTAGGATTCCATGATTAATTATTAAACCACATGTGAGAAAAATATTTATTATACTTGAAATACTTGGATACACTTATTGTGTGACCCTCTAGACCTCTTTCTCATTGTCATTAGGCGGGCTTGCCTAAAGTCCAAGATTACTGTCTAGCAATGGGTCAAGGCACCCAAGAGAAAGAATTTGACGCCGCATTTACGTGTCACCTCATACAAATTCTTACCGTGTAATTTAATCCCTTTTTCTCAATATCTCATCAAGAAGGTTTCATGGTTGTTTCATAAACATATATACTTGATCCGTCATTCTTTGACTTCTAGAAATAAACTCGTCATAACACCATGGCCCTGGAATTTTGGAGACAGCTCTATTTAAATCAAAGGGCTCGAGATATCTGCTTCCATAAATATGGAAGGGACAAATTCTTAATTGACTTATCCATTAACAACTTGTCATTTGTGATGCACCCAAAGTACCCTACTTCCCACCAACTGTCTTCGTGACGGTTTTAGTCAGAAAATCTAAGTGCGAGAGTCATGACATGAGTTAATAATAATATTCTAGTCTAAGGACCATTACACAAACATGTAGATAGAAATGTCCAATGACACCAAGACATGCAGAATTACTACTGGTAGGTTTGTTCTCATAATCTCCCATCTTAGAGATCACCAAGTGTAAACTTCATGAGAGAGAGTCTCGTCTTCTTACGAGTACTCGTACATGACGTTCTGTATACTATGTGTCCTATTATAGTATGTCATCCAACTATATAACTTTATTTAAGAATATTTTTATAGAATTTCAAGGTTATTATCATAGTAGGGATCTGACATGACCTTATTAATGCAACAAATATTCCAAGACATTATTATATTATAGTCATGTAGAAAAATGAACAATATATAATAAATGTACATTCATGTAATCAATGTATAAACAGTTGGTTCTCAAGACACCAACTCTGACCATATGGCCAACCATGAGAATCCTTAGGTCGATTTTAGGCACCCATGGAGCCACTTCGGTCTGAAAATGAAATGTTATAATAATAAATTTTATGTAAAGGGTAATATACCATAAACATGTATCTTATTACTAATTTTTTTAATTCAAGTTATATAATAGATCTATTCAAAATTAAATAATCATTGGAAATATCAATATATTTAATACATAATTATATTTAATTTAATTTTTATACATTAAATATTTAAATTTCTTTATGACAAAATATTGATATAGTGTTTTCCTTATTAATAAAGTATTCAAATAAATGATATTATAAATATAAAAATAAATGTAACTTGAAAGTTTGTATTCCATAAACTAATTTTATGGATGAGTATGACATAGTATATTCGATTTAATTCCTTTTTTTCAATCGAATAAAGTTTTCATGACTTTAAAAAAATCAATTACTAGATAGTGTCATAATTGACATAAATGAGTTTTTAAAATAAATACTATTTTATTAAATAATATAATAGTCATAAAAATATAAGATTCAGTAAACTAATTTATAAAATGTAAAAAATTTCATTAATGATCCAATTTTGGTTCTCTTGTCACTATATATTAACTTTAGTAACCATATATTATGAAAATACAAGAATACATGGTAAGAGTTGATGTTTTTAACTAAGGGTTAAAAACAAAAGATAATGTTAAATTAATGACCTAAAATTGTCTAAAACCTATTGGTTTATATTATTTATACCCATAATCATCTTAACCTAAAAATAATTCATTTTTTATCCATTAGAAACATAAAATCAATTTATAATAAATTAATATTTCAACCTTTTCCTAAAGTTCCCCCCACCTCTCTTATGAAAGGGAAATTCTCCTTCTCTTTTATTCAAACCTGCAGAGACCTTTGGCTCATCCAACCCCTAAAAAATCTACTCTAAAATTATCTCACCTCATAATAGAGGCCACACTTTGGAAAAAAACCATATTAAGGAGTCTGTTTTTGAAAATAAAAAGGAGAGACCCGAATAAGAGGTAATCTTTTTATCCTTTCTTTCAACGTTCTTTTCTTCTTCTACTTCCACATTATTTGTTGTTTACATAAAAAAGTAATAAATACATTAACATCAATATAATTATATGTTATTATAATCTTGGTAAAACTATATTAATCATTTTATCCATCCTACAAATAATAATATCACCATGTGTGCGTACGTACGACTTACCGTCTCCACGTCGTGGTGTGATTTGTTATTCCACATTACATTATTTGGATGGATATAATGATGAGTATAATATAAATAAATGATAATTATGAAGTTATTATTATTAAATATAATTAATATACCATCCATTTCTATATCATTTAACCATCAAATTGATGATTTTTTCACTCGTACGTACATACGACCTACCATCTCCACAACATGATGGGATTCATTCTACACGTTAACCATTCAAGAATGATTATAAAAATATATATATTATAAAGAATTATATAATATATGACATAATAATTCTACTATAACAATATATATATATATATATATATATATATGTACATATATGTCATTCACTTCCAAATGATTATATAATGTAATCAACCTTCACGCATACGTACGACCTACCGTCTCCGTGAATGGTGTATTACATTTCACATATCTATCTATAATTTATATTTATATTATGAATATATATGATATATAAATCATATTATACATTCTTTAACTAATTAAATCTTGCTCTATGTAATATGATCAAGAATAACAAGTCAAAGCATGTACGATAAACAAAGCGACTATTACCCAAAATGTTGCATTATCTCGTAATTGTTAATAAACGGGTAATATAAAGTCATTAAAGAATATTATATGATATTATAAATATTATTATGATTCTTAAATAAGTAAATAATATATTTTATAACATTATACAGAAGTTTCAGAAACATACAGAGAGTATCATACCTAAGGTAAGGGTTAATTCAGTAATCTCATTATTATCTGGGATTATTTATGTGTAAGTATTTACTGGGACATATTTTCATCCATGTACATGTTTCATAAAAAAATTTCAAAAAGAATATTTTAAGGTTTTACATAATTTAATATTTAACTATATCATCATTTTAAAAATTTTAAAGAATTATTTTTCTAAATCTATTTTATTATTGTCCATGTCTTCAAAATGATTTTATGGATTTATTTATATGGACATGATTGTTTTAAAATGATAATTAATTTTAAAAGTTTTGAAGTGTTATGGGACACTTTGATTAAAATAATATTTTATATTAATGCCTTTATAAATGGTATGAATTTTAAATTATTTCATAAAAACTAGATATTTCTCTCAAAGAGTTTTATAGATCATTTCAAACTATGTCATCATCCTTTTCTGGATATTATTCATGTTTGAGGTTAATTTATTATAATAAAATCTTTAATATTTTATTGAATGAGTTATGATATGTTTGACTGTGGATGTGCTATTTTTATACCATTCATGGTTTATGGTTAAAATATTGGCATTTCATATGTAAGTTTTAATACAAATATTTATGGTATGCTTCACCCTTTTCATATGAGGAATGCATTGGACGTAGTAAGTGTCGGGCGGTGCCTGATATAGATGATCAATGCATTAGTAGTATCATGAGACAATTATGTTTAGGTTTTGGATGATGTCTTACCCAATTAGGTATGGTGTCTTGGCTAAAGCCTTGGTGGTATGTTTAAGATGTCCTGTATTATGAATTCCATTGTTATGAGATTAGTTATTAATTTTAAATGTGATTATTTGACTAGTGGAATAACCATGTGAATGTTTAAATTTAATTATTTGATTTATTCTGTCTATATTATTCTGACGATAATGTTATAAAAGGCTTGTGTTTCAATGTAGTACCTTTCCTTAAAAGTTTATGGTTAATTATAATAGCTTCCGCTATATTGTTTATCCATTTTAGGCATCTAGGATCACCCATTTCTTATGTTTTATTTTTCCTAGGATGACAAGAAGTATTTTATGACTGATATAAAGCGTTTATATAAGGGAATAATGGATTTATCAAAGGATTATTTATGTTGTGTTTTATGTTAGAAATTGTGACATAATGTTCATGTCTGTAATCTATTTTCCAAGACTTCTAAACTGATAGGCCCTTCAGAACATGTTTCCTAGTAATCATGCCAATTTATTAAAATAATATACTGGATCTAGGTTACTAGGGTCGTGGCATTACATTTTATCCCTTATCATTTTTATTTAACGCCTCAGTAAACCTATTTTTACCGTAACTGAGGCAAAAACATTTACTATTTTTCTATTAATTATTGTAAAAGAATAATTTGAAATTAGTAGATAATATAAATTTTACTTATTCTAGGTAAGTAATATATTTTTCGAAAATTCCATTAACATAATGGGAAAATTGTAATTTAAAATTAAATCAAAAATCAGGATGAGAACATAGTTTTCCAAAGAGAAATTCTCCAAAGGTTTAAAAAGTTTATATATCAAAATTCAGTATAAATATGATTTCAATAACATAAATTATAATAATATATATAATTAAACTAATTATCTTTTTAAGCTCATTTGAAAAAAAAACATTATCCTTATGATTTATATAAACGAAATGGAATTTTTCAAAAAAAAACCAACATTTTTCACTATTCATAAAAAAAATCATCTTTATAAAAAATTCCCAAAGAAATACATCATAGGATAATTTTTATATGAAGAATTATAAAATTAATTTTAATTTCTATAATTAATTTTATAATTGTTACAAAAAAATTTATTATTATTTAAAAAAAGTAACAAAAAAATTTGTGAAAATTGTGCTTTCGAAACATATAATGAATTTACTGATAATTAAGTAATATTTATCATTATTTTTTTTGAATATAAAACCATTATAATAAATATTTTAATTTTTTCTTACTAATCATGTTTCCAATTTTAACAACTATGTAAAAATGTTCACGTTTATATAATTATATTAATAGTTTTTCGCGGTTTGATAACACTTGGTGTTGTGTATAACACAAGCTATTGAAGAAATTAAATTTATTCAAAAAATAAATTCATAAAAATTTATGGTGTTACAGATAGCCCCTTATATTTTTCATAAATCATATTGGATGATATATATTCTCATGGAACAACCAAATGACTATTCCCACTAAGGTGTATCGATATTCTAATTTGAATCACCCAAAAATTGGGTGGGACTCTCCTCAACTCTGACAGTATGATAGTACTTCTTAGTGGAAAATAATGAATCGGTAAGAGCTTCAGGGTAATCAATAGGTTTCTTGGGAGATCATAGATTAATATCTTAATGGAATAAAACTCCATATATAACTCTATAGTATCCCCCCTAAGAATCTATGTATTCACTCATACGTTGTGAAATATACAAGTAAATGGAATGTAATTAAAAAGATAGTAATCATTGGTCATCCATCCCCCCCCAAAATTTCATCATATGAAATGATACATTTGATAATAGTTATTTTTGGAATATGGTAAAATTTTAACTCTAAATATTATAGTTCCATGATTAATCATATTATTCCTTGTGATTCATACACTATCATTAATACATATCATAGATTATGAATTTTCCATGCCATACACTATTATTGGTCAAGGAAATAGTGTTATCATATCACCATATCAAAAGAAACGATGCACCATAAAATCATAAAGAATGTCTATTGAAACTCATATTCTGTACCCAATAACATAATAATATCATGTTATATGATATAGAATAAACACATCATATGTATTTATGGATTTAGGGAATATCACTGTTAGTTATTGGAATTTATGTTGGGTGTGATCAGTTGATAGATATTGTTTAGAATAACTGTGGGTTCCCCTGGAAATGTGTTAAGAATAGGGGTGCATTATACCACTCTTAAATTAGAAAAAAAGGTGGGGTTCTCTCCAATGGATGGTTGAGCATCGGTTGGAATAGTTTATGTTTATTACTATTTTTCATATGTTTCACTTTGTATGCACCCATATATAAATATATATGTTAATATTTAATAGTGACACCGTTAATATGGGCCTACCGAGTTAGTAATCCTTCTGTAACTACACAAACATTACCACTCCATAATTATAAGTTTAACGACAAATATCAGAACACATAAAAAAACATTATTTTTATAGTTTAGAGGATTTTTTAGATCCATTACATAATAAAATGCATACTACTCACTATGTGTTTTTCTAAAAGAAAAGGTTCTCTAATTTAAACACTATTTTAATTCAAGTCAAATAACCATAACAGGAAATTTAACTTTGTTTTTGTTCCTAATAATTTTTAAACATAATAAAATTATTTTTAAAATATGGGATAAGTATATAAATATTTGTAATAATTATAAAAATAATGAAAATTCATTAGGACATTAAAATACCTAAAAACCCAAGAAAATGTTTTCTATTTAAATAATAAACCTTTCGATAACATAAAATCATACACTTATATTCGATCAAGAAATAAAATTATTTTCTCAACAATTTCCATTAAACAAAATTATAATCAAGCATTAAGTAATAGAACACTCATGATATTCTCTTTGGCAATCACCCTTAAGATCACATGTAATGGAATAACCGATTTGGTTAATTCCAACATATTTACTCCAATGAAAAATTATTCCCTAATGTATTAGGAGACTATATTTTGGTACCATGCATCATTAACTATAAATTATATGTACCATATCATGTATAGAACACATCAGATCTTGGATTTTAACCTATAATAATAAGCACTAAAGTTAACCCAAAAAAAGAAAGGAATTGAAAAGAATGGGTTAACTTATTAAATATTGAGAAAAAAATAAACAAAATATTGGAATATTGATAATAATATAATAATACCTCACGATTGGGGGAAGACCCCTTATATGGGTTAATCATGTATCTCCAAAATTTCACCAATTCTCTATGAGTCCCTCATGATCGGGTGCAGACCCCTAAGAGGGGGGTTAATCATGTGTTTCCAACATTTAACTAATTCTAATTAATCTTATAATATTTTTACCCCCTTTGGTATTTGAACCATTGTTGTCAAATAATAAAAATGTATATATTAATCGTTTACAATTTAATCAAAACAACATGAAAATAAGTAAATAAAAAAAAAGCGACACATTTTTTTACAAGGTTCGACCCCATAATGGGAATATTGTTCCTTACTATGTTTAGTTATTCATCCCTATCATTCATTATCCACCATTATTTATAATGTGTTGGTATTATTTTGAACCCATGCTGCATACCACACATACAAAACATGCCGCTTTCCTCTCTAGCATCATAATAGATTTATACTCCATCACATAATACATAGTCTTCATTTATATCATTGTGGACTTACTTCCTACCTTTTAAATTAGATATATGGTTTCCATAGGATTTCATTGCAACCACATGATATGATATTTTTTACCACATAAATCTATTGACTATCTTATAATATTTTACTAGGATGCATGAAAATAGGTTTTTTCTATAAAACCTAATTCCAAGATATTTTACAAAATATTGTTTTTGGATTTTATAAAACCTGATATCCTAAGATATTTAACAATATAAAAACTCATAAATACGAATGTTCTAACACCTAGATCTGGAACAGAATCACCAATATCATCCTCTCTCTAAAATTTCTTCTTCTCTTTCATTCTTTATCCACTTACGCAATACAATGTATTATAGGTATTTTTATTATTCTTCTTATTATTAGATTAATATGATCTAATAAACTAAATTAGGTAATCATATATTTTTTAATATAGATAATATTATTCTTCTTCAATTCTATATTGAATTATCTCTTCTTCTCTCTGATAGATTCACAAAATCTCTCTAAATTTCCACTTTTATTCTGATCTTCACACATAAAAAAGATCTATTTATATCAATATTATTACATTTTATATTATCATATCATGGAATATATTTTCTATATATTTAATATATAAAATCTCTATAAATATCAATGAAGTGATCCTTAAACTAATTTTCCTCAACTTCTTCACATGGGTTTATCCCCATGATCTTTGAATATTAATTTTTCTTCAACCTTATATCTCTATTATATTTCGAGGAGTTCCCATTTCATTTTTTTTCTTGTTTTGTCTTAGCTGAGTAATTACTCATTTTAATCATCCCAGAGGCTGGAGAATACTCTTCTCAAAATATTTCCATAAACATATATGAATAAAAAATTTACTCAACTGTTTTAAAATCTTATAGCATTAATACCATTGTAGTGTGGTTACTTTATTAATGGAATAACACTTATTATTTCACATTATCAGCATAATATTCCTCCAGAAACTATAAAAACAACTTTATCATTAAAAATATTTAATCTTAAATCATTTTTAATTTTTTGGATAAATGAATAGCACTTTATGAATTATTTTATTTAATACATCAGGTTTGATCACAAATAATTTTCCCTACATTGTGAGGAAAATTTATCCTTATGGAAAAACTGATTTGTGTCAAAAAATATCACAAAAAAAATAATCATGATAAATAGTTTAATTTTAATTTTTATTCTTCATAGTGATCGTCCTAAGTCCAACAATTTGTGAAAATGTGAGATTTATGAAGTTGGAAAAATATGAGAAATTCCATAATTCAATATTCTGAATAAAAAAATTATTATTTGATGTTGAATGTATTATTTCATTATTAAAACATCATTATTGTTTATTAATCTATGACTCAAGTATTTAGTTGAATAAGATTAAATGAGGGGCAAGAGGAATTGTGATTCAATTCAAATTTTAACTCTTATTTATTAAAAAGAATCTTGATTCAAATGTAGCACTTAACCCATGGCCAAATTTAATTAAAATACTTACTTTAAAAATAAATCATTTGAAACATTAAATAACATCAATTGATATAAAATATCACTTATAACCTTATATTGTGATTTTTAATCAAAAAATTGAGTATACCTCACATTTATTACATACTATCATATCTTGTTCTTACATTTATTTAAAAAAATACCTTTCTAATATTTTTTATATAATGATTCAAGATATATAATTCATTTTATTAAAATAGATTTATTACTATTATATATTATATTTTTAAATAAAACTCATAAAATAATATATATATATATATATATTTCATATAATAATAAATATTTCATTTAAAAAAATCACATTCTTGTTTCATATCATGCCAAATTATTCTAAGATATTAAATATATTAGATATCATTATAAATTGATTAAATTTATAGAAATATCCTTGTATAAAAAATCTTATAATAAATTAGACAAAATAGTAAATATTATCGATCCTTTGATTAAATTAATTTTTCTTTTCTAAAATAATTATTTTTTTTGGATAATTCTATCAAATATAGCTCCATAACATACATTATAATACCCATAAATATTATTTAAAAATATTTAGATACTAAATTCTCTATCCCCTTAAATAAATTCTCCATATTGGTTTTAACTCATTGGTAAACTAGTGTAGATAATCTTCTTTTATAACTTCTTCAAGTTCTTATGTTTCATCTAAAATTATATGATTTTTCCATAAAACACCAATATGAAAATTTAAATTATTTCACAACAATTTCTCTCTATAATTAAGAATATATATTGGTTTTCCCACTTAGGAAAGGTTATAATATAGATATACTACTTTAGGTATCAATATATGAGATGCATTAGGTGAAAATTTCCATAATAACGAAATATGAAACACATTATGTACCTGAGATAAAATAGATGGAATATAATTAATAAGAAATTGATCCAAATTTCTCCATGATTTCATATGTATGAATAAATCATGGGATTAATTTTCTTTTCTTATTGAAATACATCTAAATTTTCCATAAATATATTTTATGAAAAACATAACCCCATGCTCAAATAAAATATCATTCCTTTGATTATTTTCATACCACTTTTTATTAATATTAGTTATTCATATATGATGTTAATCAATTTTACAATTTCAAACATCACATACACTAATTATGGTCTTTGAAATATCATCTCCCCAACTTCACCCTAATAATATGATGTTTGAAATCGCTTTCCATATAATGTTTCAAATGGGTTCATCTATATATATAAATTAAAATAATTATCATAATATAATTTAATCAATTAATGTTTTTTATCCTAACATCATTTATAATCTAATGAATATTCCTAGATAATATAATTTAGAGTTTTAATTCTATAATATAAATATTTATCTATTTAAGGATGAAAATTTCTACTGAAACTTATTTTTTTTCTAATTACTTTTAATATAACTTCTCAGGGTTATATGTAAAGCTTGTATCATGATTATATATAATAGAAATAAAAACTAGATGTAATTTTATTATCACATTAAGATATCGTTTAAAAAGATAATCCTAATACGTATTATCCCAAATAAAAATAAAAATGAGTATAATTAGTCAAACATTCAACAATAATCCATATTGTATTATTACCTTAAGATGTATATGGAAACCCCTTGATGAAATATAGGGATGTACTTTCACAATTCCATTCCATAATTTTTAATGGATGAAGCATTACTTTATGTTATTTCCATTCAAATTTAACCTACTAACAAATCTTACATTTCAGGGTAAAATAAAAAATATCATTATTCATTAATTCCCACCAAAACTATTCTTGAAGATCTTTATATGTATTTTTTTTGGATGAATAGAATGTAGATATTTATAAGTGTAATATTATAATTAAATTTTTAACAAAGAATTATTCAGTAAACATAACCTATTTCCAAATATTATGATACTTTTTTCATTAATATTAAACACATATAACATTTCTTTATAAATTTTATTCTCTATCTCAATCCATGATCTTCTTTTTTTCATGATTTATTCTTTCTAATATGAATGGTTTTTATTATTACTTATTACAAAATAAAAGAGTCTTATACCTTCACAATTTGAAATAGAATTTTCATTAAATCAAATACTAATGGATCATGATCTAAATATGAAATAGTTAATTATTCATTATAATTTTGACTCAAAGAATATTCTACCTCATCTTATATACCTAGATGATAATGAATGATGAAATCATGATATTTTATCAATTAAAACCACCTTAATTGTCACATTTTCAATTATTTTTGAGTTAATATATACTTAAGTATTTTATGACATGTATATATATAATATTTCTCCCAATATAAATAATGTGTCTAAATTTTGAATATAAAAAATACAATTTTATGCTCAAGTTCATGAATTGGAAAAAAAATAAGGAGGTTTTAGCTATCATGATGCATATGAAATCACTCCAAACTTTTACATCAAAACACTACTAAGGCCTTTGTTGAATAAATGCTATAAATAAAAAATTATCTATTTATTAATGGAATTGATTATACTAAATTAGTGATCAATCATATTTTTAATTCCTAATAACATTCCTCAAATTACTTCATCTATATTAATTTAACACCCTTTCAAGTTGACTAGGTCAATTGTTTAAAAAACCAAGAAATATATTGAAAAACATTATTAAACCCCAATATTCCATAAATTTTATTAATCTATGTTATATTTTTGGGTCTTATCCATTATTCCACTACATTTGTTTTACAATGTTCCACTATTCAACAATATTTATATAAACCATTACCATGAGATGAATTTTTGTAACCAAAATTAACTTTTAATAAATTTTCTATATACCATATTTTTCTATTAAGTTATATATAAAAATACCCAATTGTTTTTCACTATCCTCATAAATTTTAGAATATACTAAATTATCATAAATAAATACCTCTGCGAATTTATCTAAAATATTATCCAAATACTATATTCATTAAATCCATAAATATTGTTGGTTAATTTGATAATAAAAAGGGATTAACTGAAAACATGTAGTGGTCATACCACATTCAAAAAACAATATTAGGAATTTATTCTTCCCTTGTCTACAAATAATGATATCCAGACATTGGTTCAATCATTAAAAAGTATTGATATAACTGTAGTTGATTAAAAAAGTCTTCAATATGAGATAAATGATACTTATTCATATTATTAATGTTATTGAGTAATTTATAATCAATTTATTACCTCATAAAACAATATTTATTGTTAAAAAATAAAACAGGATCACTCTAAGTGATATGATGAATGAAACCACTATCAAGAAAATTTTGTATCTAATTTTTCAATTCTAATTGCTTTAGTGGATAAATTTTATAAGGTGGTTTTAAAATTTACCTCATTTCAGTAACTTATTCAACAATGAATTTCAACTTCTAATCAGGGATAACACTGATATAATCATTAGTAAATACATCAAAATATTCATTTACCATTGGCACATCATTAAGCTGGATAATTTCATTCCTTTCAATGATATGATAAATATAACGTTTTCATACATCTTCAATGAATTTCTAAACTTATTTGAAATGTTATCTCTAGGGTGAAATATTTCTTAAATTAAAACTTAATCTAATTTTTAAAATTTAATAAATTTTCCTTTTAACTTTAATATATCTTATTATGAAATCCAAAAATCAAATACTTAACCAAAATAACATCAAACTCAAAAATATACGTGATAAGAATATATCCAAGTAAAATTATTTAACATACGATTATATGGATACTTCAATAAATTTGTGTTACATTAATACCTCTAAAATATTTTTACCAAAATTTCAATATCAATTTATTGAGATGATATTTACATATTACTAGAAAATTTTGCTAAAATAATTGAATTATAGATCTACAATAAAATAAGATATTAGAATAATTTGAGTAAATTAATAAAGTACATTTTTCCTCTTCACTTGATGATTTATCATCTATAGTATCAGAAGAAAATGACTATAACAAACTTTTATACTTATGATATTAATTATTTACACCATTCATATTTATCTTTTGGCACATATTTGTATATTGGCCCATATCATTATAATTTAAACAAATTATTTCTAATTGACCACATTTATAGGATTTTGTTTCTCAATTTTTCCCATTATTTGTTTGAACATTAATTGTTTTCTTACAATCATATGCAATATATCCAAATTAACCAAACAGATAAAATTTACTAGACCTCATTATACACTCATAATAATTATTTTTAACACATTTAGTGAAAATTGATATTAAATTCTCTTACCTTCATAATTATTTATGATTTTTTCCCATTTATTTCCACCATTATAAGTTATTATGTTCTATTTTATAAGATACATAAGATCCAATAAACATAATTTTAACCTTTATAACATATTAAACAATTTCTTCATAAATCTCATGATCACAAGAAAAAATATCTTTTCATAAAATTTGTTTTAATCCTATGTAATATATATCAATTTTAATTTAATAACCCATAATTATATTTGGTTCATACCATGAAAATATGGTAAAAGATTCTTCATAAATAGATATTGGGTCCTCCTATTTTTTCATCAATTCTATAAATTTCCTTTTTATCTAACATCAATTAACATTTGGAAAAATATTTAAGAAAAATATCTTTAAATACCTTTTATTATATGGTATAAAACTCATTATTCTCCTTAGCATTGTTAATTATATATCACTAATGATCAAATTTTCCTTCATAATGATAAAATATAAGATTTTATGCTCAGAAAAACCCAAAACATGAAATATATTCTCTAAATAATTTTTATAACCTTTGGTTATCATCACTTTTGAGGCCACACTAGATGTTTGAGCATTTTTCCATTTGAAATTATCTACTATTAATATATTTATTTGTGGATAATTTAATCAATTCATTTAATTGGTACAAACATTTATTTCATGTGTTAGTTGACTAAACATGGGCATAAATTAAACAACTCTAACTATAACCATTTCAAGTCACTAATATAAAATTATACTATCCTATTTTTTAATTTATAATTATTTCATTTATTACATATATATAAAACCATTATAAAATGGATATTGATTAGATGAAATATTTTACAAACAATTATAATTATAAAAAACTATTACATGGTAATATAATCATAAATAATGATTTATCCCTATGAAAACCTCTTTAGTATCGTAAAATTTCATTTCAAGTGTTTCATTACTAATATAATAACATATAAAGTTATATAACCTCTTATCCAACACCAAATATAAAAAATCAAAAAAAAAACCACACCATAAATATCTGTTTCACAAAAAATATTACAACAATTAAAATCTCAATACCTTTAGGTTTATATTTTTAGAGGATTATTAAATATATTAGTAAAAAACCACACTACTTTGTGTACATTTATTCCATACTAATGATTTCTTTAAATGGTTAACTTTCATCATTTATGACAAGTGAAAATATATGGAACATTAACTACATTATTATCAAAACGTACCCTTAAATCCTATAAAAATCATTTAAATTTTTTTTATGACCATATAATGCTCAATGAGGAGTATAAAAATAAAAACAAATCTTGTTAATCCATTGAAATAAATGAAAACCCGTGATTTTTTATTTTAAATAATAAAATTTGAGCATGCATAAGATCATAAACATAAATTCAATCATGAAATTAAACTCTTTTATTAAATGGCTCCATAAATTATTCATAATAAGTCGTTAAGGTAATAAATAGTTCATGAATATATCTTCAGATATTATATTTGTATCCTCACAAACAACTTTAGAATCACCCTAATAATCACTCATAATGAAATAAACTAACTGGTTAATTATAATATATTTTATCCATAGAATAAACCATTACCCAATTAATTAGGGGATATTTACTAATCCCTTAAATAATTATCTATAATTTCTAAGTAACATATCATGAATAAAACTCAACATTCAATTCAACCCATATTCATAAATATAAAAGTTCAGAAAAGAAAAAAGTGAATTAAAAAGAATGTGTTAACCAATTACCTATTGAGAGAAAATTAAAGGGAAGAACAAAATACAAATAAATGTCAACAAGAATATGTTAGTGAAAATTATTAGAAAACATTATTGATATATTTGATATAAATACATCAAAACATTAAAAGTAATGGTTTAGAAGAAATACCTTACATCCTTAAAAGATTTTTTCATATGATATTTCTTATATAAAGATAAATTTTAATGTGATATTATTTATTATAAATTTGAAACATGTTTATTATAAAATTAAGTATGGTTATTATAATCTATTTAATATCTTATTTTAACAAAATCACAAGTTTCATGTCTTCGTTATTTGGTTGTCATTGTTCGATAATCGTAGTAGTTAATAATATTTTCCTTAAGAAATTTGGTTTTATCATCACATAAAAATTTAAAAAATAGTTTTATATTATAGATTAATAGGATTCATATTAACTATTTTTTTACTTATTTTTTAAATCCCATCACTCATATATGGTTTAATAAAAAATTGAAAATTTTATAAATTTTGTGTTTAGAATATTAAACATGTATTTATGTATATGTCTCAATTATAATGATGATACCAAGTGAGGATAAACATATACTTATATAAATGAGATAATAAACACTGATAAGTAATTTATCTCCCATGGTAATTGTGTTAATTAAAAATAAAATGAACAAAAATTAAATAAGTTACAAAAATTAATAAGTGGTGACTTAATCAACCCACTGTTATATATTGTTATGTAGGTACACATCATTTATGTTAAATATTATGATAAAAGTGGATTTAATATAAAGGAAAATTATTATCAATACCACTTCCATGAGTTTAATATCCTACTAGTAACTGGATTAGATATAAATAAGTGAAAAGATAATAAACGTAAAGGAAAATAGGAGTGGAAATGAAAACAAATTAAAAGATATGTATAATTGAGTTAGTATTTGTGTGTTTATATTTTAATAATAAAAAATTATTATTTCATACCTATTTTTACCCTATTACAAATTTTAAATATTGTATATCCATACTGAGATATAAAAATTTAAAGAACTATTAAATTAAAAAAAGGTAATCATACCTTTTATGATCTTTAAAAAAAATACTTTTATTGAGTATTTTGGTTGGAAAATAACTTTGGAAATGGTTAAAAACAATAGGAGAGAACTTTGCAGATTATATTATGATAGTAAATGATATAAATTCCTGTATAAATATATTATTTTGAGAATAGAGACCAAAACCCCAAATTATATACAAGACTTTGGTGGAGTTTTTAGAAATATTAATTTCTTAAGGGATAAAAAATTTGTTTTTAAGTTTATAGTTTAAAATAAATGAAAAAATAATATTTTTTAAATAATGAATCATATAAATATTTTTCAATATAATTTTTAGTGATTTTTTAATAATTTACAAATCATTTTTATTAAAAAAATACAATTTATATAGTTTTTTAGGATTATTTTTTAAATTTTAGAATAAAAATATCAAGATAGATATAAAATATAGGATATAATATTTATATAAATTAGTTATAATAATATTTATTTTTTTAAGCTTATCATTGAATAATATTTTATAAATATTATCACTTAGCCAGAATTTTTTAATTTTCTAATGTTGTGAAAAACCATGTCAACATCATTAAATATTTTTCTATTTATCTGGACATAAAAAATAATTTATGTTAAATTAATAATATTAATAAGGTATTTTTATATTATTATCATGTAATACACATTAAATAGATTTATATAATATTCAATATCATTTTAGATAAAAATATAATAATGGGAATTAAAATTCCATTTGTACTCAAACTATTATTTAAAAGTTAGTTCAAATGTTTTACTTAATATTTAACAAATTAAAATAAAAAATTTAAATTTAAACATTAATATTTTATATATTTTCATTTGTTAGGATTTTATTAATTTTTATAAAGTGTTACATACCATTATAGATAAAAGTGTAATATTATGAATCTCAAATTTTTATTTTAAAAGAAGTTTAAGTGTGTTTCGTAGACCCTAACCAATTTGACATCATCTACTGATATTATAAATTTATTTTTTAGGTATTTTCATTATTTTTAAAAAAGTCAATTTATTTCTTTATTGTTATATAAAAATATAAACACACCCAAATAATGGGTTGTGGAGTTTTATTTAAACTTGAACTCTTATATTTTTAAAAAGAATTTAAATTCATTATTCCACATATAAATAAATTGAATTTTAATATTTATCCATTAAATAATAATATTTTATATCTATAATACTCTAACATAGTCTCTATATTTCTAAAGTTTTATAAAAGGTTCTATATATTTATGAATTACTAAGTAATAGAATTCAATTTAAATTTGAACCCCAATTATTTACAAAGAATTAAAATTCAAATGTATAACTCAAATTATAGCAATATTGAATTTGAATTTTTACATTAAAAATAAATCCATAAAATCATTAAATAATATAAATTGAAATATAAATAACATTTTTGATCATTTATCTGGTTTTAAATAAAAAAACATTGATTATACATCACATTTATTACTTAAATTCATATCATATTATTATAAATTTTGTTAAAAGGATAATTTTTTATATAATTATTCATAGTATATTATTTATATTTTTATAATAAATCTATAAATTTTAAATTTTAAATTTTAAAATAAACTACATAAAATAAAATAAATACATTTTTCATAGAATAGTAGATATTTCTTTTTAAACAAAAATTTATCATTCTTGTTTCATGTGAAGCCATTAATTTTTTCTATGATATTACTAACATTATATATAATTATAAATATATAAAGTTAATATAAACATTCAGGTGGAAAATATCTTATAATAAACTATATGAAATAAAAAATATTATATATTATTTAAAAAAATATAGATATTATACACACCCTATATGAGCCCTTGGTAACACGTAAAGTCATGTGAAATAAGCAAGAGAAAAGGTTATATGACAGGTGTGTAACTTTTTGGTGATGCAAAGGATGTTTAGGAGAGAGGTTAGTGGATTTAGGGATTGGTCTTGGAGGATGGTTGGTGCCCAATGAGAGTTTTTATTTTATTCATTTTGGACATGTATATATATGATCAATATATAGTTAATCTAATTAGATTTTGTATGACTGATATGATATTATAGATATGTTTTAAGTCTTTAAATGTGGTATGTTATATTTTTATCTTTTGGTAATATGATTGTGGCCTATTTTAATGTTTTTATTGTGGTTTATAGTTCTTTATATTTTAAGGTATATTCCACCCATAATCACAACTTGAACCCTCATTGTTAGTCTGCAATAACTTTCATATGCAGAGGTTCACCTGAGGTCTGTGGCACATCTTCTTGAGTGTCATTTTAGTGATTCAGGTTATGGATACTAAAAAAACCTTGTTTATAATTATAATAAACATAAGCAGGTTTGTATGTGAACTAATAACATTAGTCCTAAAGTATCAATTAATATTATCTTATGTGAGTCCCCAAGGTCCTTTCGTAAAGTTATAAATAATTTCGAATCTCATTCATAATCATAAACTAAAATAGGGTTGCAGAAACATATCATAGTTACCCAAATTATAAAGGGTTTTAGTGTGATCTAATCCACCAAATTACTATTATCAAATAACATTTATCCTCAACATAATGATTAAGCATGAGACATATGTAATTCCAATCCCGCATATGTAACACCCTGACCCTAGTTTCCCAGAGCTGGTGCATTATTTTAATACAATGGCATGATTACTAAGAATCAAGTCCTGAAGGACCGATCAGTTTAGCAGTCTGAGAAAATAGATTACATCCATGAATGATACATTAAAAATTATAAGATAAAACAAAACATAAATAATCATTTGAAAAAACCATTATTTCTGAATCATAACACTTCATATTAATCATAAATCACTTCTTAGAATCCTGATAAAATAAAACATTTTAAAGGGGTGAGGTCGGGTGCTCAGTAAGGATAAACAATATAGAGAAAGCTATCATAAATAATCATAAAATTTATGGAAGACTATACAACTGAAACACCATCCCTTTAAAAATAAAATATAGCATAATATAGAAAAGATAAATCAAATAATGTAATTTACTTATTCACATGGATATTCTACTAGTTGAATAATCATATGTAATATAAATAACTAATCTCAAAATGGTGGAATGCATAATTCCAGACATCTTAACCACAACGTCAAGGCCTTGTTCCAAGACCCTAAATATAAATTTTGTCATGGCCTTGTGCGAAGACACTAGTTTGTCTCACGACCAATGCACTAAGGGGTTATAGTGGGCCTCGCCCATCACTAACTATGTCCAATGTATTCCTCATATGTAAAAGGTGAAAAATAACATAATCATTCGTATTAAAACTAGCATACGAAATTTGGATACTTTAACCACAAACCATGAATGGTATAAAAATAGAACATCCACAGTCAAACATATAATAAATCATTAAATACAATATGGATGATTTTTATTCTAATACATCAACCTCAATCAAGAATAAGATCATGTAAAGGATGTTGACATAGTTGAAAATGATCAGTAAAACTCTTTGAGAGAAATATCATTTTTTGGTGAAATCATTTAAATAAAAAAATTTATAAAGGATGTAATTTAAAAGATATTTATGAATCAAATTTTCCCATACCACTTTGATACTTTTTAAAGTAATTAAAAGTTTAAAACAATCATGTCCATATAAATAAATCCTTAATATCATTTTGAAAACAGGGAAATTAATTAAATATATTTAGAATAATAAATCATTACAATATTTAAAATTATGATCTAGTTAAAAAATACCCTTTAATACAACCTTACAAGATTTATTTTTTTAAAAAAATTATAAAACATGTACATGGATGATAAATATTTCCCAGTAAATACTTACACATAAACAATCTCGGTTAATAATGAGATTTAGGAATTAACCATTACCTTGTACGCTCTTTTAGTAAAGGGTACATTTAACCTCCTATATAATGACGAATGTATGATATTAAATTATAATAGAACAATATTAATATTTATGATAAAATATATTATTCATTTATGACATTATACTACCCATTTAACAATAATTTCCATGTTAATGTAACATTTTGGGTAATAATTGCATTCTTTGTCTTACGTATTTTAACTTTTTATTCTTGATCGTATCACTTAGATCAGGATTTCAATAATTCCAGAATATAAAACATGGTTTATATTTCATCTTTATTCAGAATATAATTTTTGTATAATAGATTGATATATGAAATGGAAACATTGTTCATGAAGACGGTAGTTCGTACGTACGCATGAACGTTGTTTCCGTTTTCTTATCGTATAATATAGAAGTAAGTAAACGAAATATATTTATCTAAATAAATATATATTTTTATAGTAGAAATATTATTTTATATACATCATTATTAATCAAAATATATATTTTTATAAAAATTCTTGAATGGTGGTCGTTGAGGATGAATCTCATCGCGTCATGGAGATAGTAAGTTGTTCGTACACACGAACGACAATATCATTCTATTGATAGTGAAATGGTGTTTAATTGGATGTTATAATATATATATAGAATAATTAACATGTTATATTTCTTATTTACATTAAATATACTCATTATTATACTCATCCAAAAAATGTAGTGTTAAATAACAAACTACACCCCGATGTGGAGACGGTAAGCCGTACGTACGCACACATGGTCACTTTTTCATTTATAGGATGGATAGAATAATGAATATGGTTATAACATATTTATATTAAAATATAATCATCTAGAAGTTACTGTAGTTATTATTTTAGTATGGTAACTACAAAGAAAGATGAAGTGGAAGAAGAAAAGAACTTTGAAAGAGGTGATAAAATAATTTCCTCTTCTTCAGGTGTTTACTATTGATTTGAACAATAGGGCTCCTTAGGTTGGCTTTCTGCTCAAGGTAAGGCCTCTATATTTAAGGGAGGGAAGTTGGGAGGAGATTTTTATAGGGGTTGGCTGAGCCAAATGGACATTTAGGTGTGAATTCAAGAGAAGGGGATGTACCCTTTTATAAGAGATGTGAGGGGCACTTTAGGAAAAGATTGAAATATTAATTTATTATAAATTTATTTTCATTTTATAATAGCACCAAATGAATTTATTTCAATAATAATGTGGGGAAGGGTCGACATCCTATCAAAAAATATGTTTTAGACATGTTTTAGTCATCATATTAATCTTATCATTTTGATTTAACCTGTAGTTAAATAGTTTAACTCTTACAATGTCTTCTTGTATTCTTATACTAAAAGGTTAATATAGTTAATATATGTTTCCAAAAAAACCTAAAGTAGATCATTTATGAACTTTTAACACTATTAAAGTTAGTTTTTAGAACCTTATATTTTTATTATTTTCGTATTAATTAATAATATAGTATTTATTTTAAATTATCATTTTTGTCAATTTAGTTACTATTTAATACATGTATTTTTAAAAGTCATAACAAATTGATTCCTTAGAAACAAATAAATTGAACAAATCCTAACATGTCATAGTCACCTATAAAATTAGTGGCTGGAATAAAAAGTTTCAAATTATATTTATTTTCATATTTATAATACCATTTTTTAATTACTCATTAATAAGGTAATTACTACACCATTATTGTGTCATAAATTGATTTAATTATTTAATGTCTAGAAATAATAAATAAAATAACAGGATTTAAGAATTATTTTTATCATTCTAATTAATATTTACATTTTAATTTATCTTATGTTTAACCCTATATTAAAAAAAATTAGTTATTAAAATTTGAATTTAACACTTTTAACTTTTCATTAAATAAAATATAATAAATGTTCTAATCTAACCCAAGTGAATAAGAAAGGATAATAGTTTTTTTCTAAGGATGATTTTGGTCGAAAATAACTTATCCAATAGAATTAGGACATGTTTTGAGGTAATTTTAAATTATTATAACAATATTTTTACATTTAATTACCCTATTAACTTTTAACCGTGGTAAATAAAAATCAAAAGTTACTATTCACAAAAAATTATTCTCATCTTATTGAACTAGATTTTTCTTATTTATGTCAACCTTGTCTCTAGAATTTTTAAAATTAAATTCCTAGAAGTGGTAAAATTACGTTTTATGCAAATTTGCACATGTGCCTAGAAGGTGGGTAAAAGTCGTTAAAAAGTTCAATAAAATTTTATAAATCTAATATTATTATAAAATTACTCCAATGAATTACATTGGAATAATATTGGTATTATGTATCTATTTTTACTTGAATGTAAATTTAAATTCGAAATAATTATTTAAATAAAAAAGCCGGTATTTATGTACTATGCAGTATTTTTCACTATTAATCAAAAATTGAATGCTTTTGTAAAAATACGTAAAATTCTGCCTAAGATAATTTAGATATTATAAATTCAAAAATTAAGTCTATTTTAATAAATTAATTTCTTAGGAGTGTCTAAAATTAATTTTATTTTTCTTCACAAAAAGACATAAAAAGTAGTTATTTTAAGAAAATAGTTTTTCAAAATATTTAACCATTTTAACAAAACATATACATTTCATTATAAACACTATAAATAACATTTAAAATTTATTTTTTTACTATTCATACCACAATATTTAGTGGATAAATAAATATATCATTTAAATAATTATAATACTAATGTGTTGTTTCATAGAAACTCAATCTTGTGTTTAACACAAGCCAAGTCAGTGTAGTGTGTAATATAAGATATTAAATTAATTTAAAGAGATAGCGTACTATGAAATCTTGGGGTGTTATATTATCTCCTACTTCACTAAATTGTGTCTTCTAAATTTGATTTTTTTTTGAAAATAAAAGGTTGAAAATAGAAATTACCTTTGTGGAAAACCCACATCAGAAATAAGGTTAATAAAATTTATTCTTAATAAGAGGGAAATGGAATTGAAAATATCACCACCAAATTAGGATTTTGAATAGGAGAACATTGGTTAAAATTAGAGACACAGAATTATAAGAAAAATTTAAATATCTATAGGAAGTGATTTAGGTCATCAATCACAAACAAGTGAATAATAAATGTAAAATTGAGGGCCTTAAAGCCATAAATCTATGATGATTTAATGTATCATCGGTTCAACAAAACAAAAGGTATTTGGATAACAAATTTTTTAGATAATTTTTTTTAAGAGGATGGATTAATTTACTATCAAGATAAGAACTTAGGAAACATACTTTATATCATTACCTGTTATAATTATAATCTCATTATTTGGTTTTGATTCAATCTATTTTCACTTCATCTGAAACACTATGAAATGAATGTTAAAAATAAAAAAAATGCCTAAAGAACATTTTATAAATCCTAAGGCCCACAAGTGTTTCCTTGATCATTTATATATTCAATGAAATAAAGAATGTTTGGATGAATTATCCAATAAATTATACTTTAACCTGAATAAAAAATCAACCGCTCAACTTACTCCATCCAAACCATTAGACTTATCCAAAATACTAGTGTCAAAAATCACAGTCCAAAAATTTATATGGGAGGTAGACTTAATAAAGATATATTTTTCTAGATAATAACATGGAAATACCATCATCATGTATTCTATTAAGTCACGATAACAACCTAAATTATTATAAAACCATATTTGAATAGGTGTGTACTTACGTATTCCTTCAGTAAAACATAGACTACTGGATATACTCTTTAAATCCAAAAAATGTTGTAATCTCCCAAAATGATAGAATAAAAAAAATATTAATTATTTCCAAGGTAATCAAGAATATCCGATATAATTTACCCAAATGAATCATCTCTTATCCTCAAATCACTACCTCAGTATCAGGACCATATTAGGGTTTATCATTCTCTCAACCATATATTTTCCAAAAATGTTTAACCTGCTATTGAGTCACTTTTCTTAGTACCACAAAATTTCAAATCCTCAATGAAATAGTATTGTATTACAATCCTTATTTATTTCCATAATTCATATTACTAGAACAGCATTGATACAACACTCAAATGACATAATTCTTTAATAAAAATATAAGAACACTAATTATTCCCTCTTCATTTGCGGTAGTATCATAACTTTATTATTATCCAATAACATCATTTGGGGTCTACTATGATGATTGAGACATTGATTTACGTAGTGTCCCAACTCCTTGAAGATAAAGCATTGTACATTTGAAACCTTTTTCTTACACTTGCAATCATGTACTTAGTGTCCTTTTTCTCCACACTTATAACAAACTCTCATTCCCTTCATGCATTTACCAAGGTGATTATTTACATAGTAATAAAATCTATGAAAATCATTATTTCCCTTATTAAATTTATCCATATTTATCTCTTTCATCATCTTCTTCTTTTGCTTTCCTTCAAAGCTATAGGAATTAGAGAACTGATTACTTATCTTATTAACACATGATACTACTTCTTCATATGATGAGAATAAATGAGATACTATTTTCCTTATAAATGTTGTATTAATACCATGAAATATATGATTCTTATTATGCTTTCGGTCATGTGTATTTTTGGAGTTATCATTATTTAAACTAGGAACCATTTCAAAATGACCACATACACTAGGTTAGATCATATCATAATATATTATGCAAAAACTTGAAAACTTTTCAACATTAATTGAATATTTTCACACATCTAGTCTCATAATCATAAAAAATGGTTTCTCTACTGACATATTTACTCCTAAATCCTTCATAATGGTTTGTTAAGAAAATGTGAATTATTATATGCATATCCCATGGGAGTGTCAAACCAGGTGCGTAGTAAGGCCTATTGTCATGTAGGAGGATACCCTGAGTCCAGCCCAAAACTCTTTGTCGGAGTTTTTACTCCTAGGTATATCTATGTGATAACCACGTCCACTTGTAGTATCTAGAAAATGATGTATTTCTTGGAAAACCCACATAATATATACATTACGAAATTTTTTAGATGTTCTTCTATACTAATCCTCAAATTCTATCTTAGGGTAGTGTTTCCTAATCAGAGTTTATCTAAATATGTTCACAATGATATTACTAAAATTCCTCTAATACCAACTATAACGCCCCGATCCAAGTTACCCCGAGTCAGTGAATTATTTTAATACATTTTCATTATTATATGGAATCAAGTCTCAAAGGATCTATTAGTTTTGTATTCTTGGAAAATAGATTACATACATGAACGACACATTACACTTTATAACATAAAACACATCATAAATAATCCTTTGAGAATGCCATTATTCCCATAGCATAACCTTGCATATCATTCATAAATCAATTCTTGAAATCTTCGGAAAATAAAACATTTAAAAGGGGTGATCTCAGATGCTCAGTAAGGATAAACAGTATAGCAAAATATATCATACATACGCATAAATTTTATGACAAGGTATAAAATTAAAACAAAAGCCCTTTAAACATAATCATCAGTATAACATGGAAAATTTAAATCAAATAATTCCATTTACTTATTCACATAGATATTCTAATAGTTGAATAATCACATGTAACATCCATAACTAATCTAAAAATGATGGAATGCATAATGACGGACATCTTAACCAGAAATTCAAGGCCTTGTGCCAAGACCTTAAATATAAAAAATTTCAAGGCCTTGTGCCAAGACAATAGTTTGTCTCATGAGACCTAACAATCCATAAAGGGGCTATAGCGGGCCTCACCCAACACTTATTAAGTCATATGTATTCCTCATATGAAAAGGGTGAAACATAACATAATCATTCGAATTAAAACTAGCAAAAAAAATATCAATACTTTAAACATAATCCAAGATAGGTATGAAAATAACACATCCATAGTCAAACATATCATAAATCATTCAATACAATATGGAATATTGTATTATAATAAATCAACCTCAATCAAGAATAACATCCAGTAAAGAATGATTACATAGTTGAAAATGATTAATAAAACTCTTTGGTAGAAATATTTTTTTGTGTGGATTAGTTTAAAAGTCACACATTTATAATGGAATTCATTTAAAATAGATTTTTAAATCAAAGTTTCCCATAACACTTTGAATCTTTTGTAATGAATTAACATTTTAAAACAATCATGTCCATATAAACAAATCCTTAAAATATTTTCAAAAACATGGGTATTAATTAAATAGATTTAGAATAATAAATTTTTAAAATATTTAAAATGATGATGTAGTTAAAGTGACCATTCCATAAGACCTTAAAATATTCCTTTTGAAAGCATTTTTATTAAAAATACACATGTATGATAAAAATTACTCAATAAATACTTACACATAAACAATCTCGGATAATAATGAGATTGAAAAATTAACCATAACCTTATACTCTCCTTTAGTCAAGGGTTAATTTATCCTCATGTATAATGAATATAGTACACTATTAAATTATACCAAAACCATATTAATATTTAATATATCATATATGATTCATTCATGACATTATACTACCCATTTAATAATAATTTCCATGTTAAATTATCATTTTGGGTAATATTTTTTTTCTTTATCGTACATGTTTTAACTTGTTATTCTTGATCGTATCACTTAGATCATGATTTACATAATTCCATAATATAAAACCTGATTTATATATTATATTTATTTAGAATATAAATATTTCTAATAGATACATATATGAAATGGAAACGTCATTCATGGAGATAGTAGTCCCTACATAAGCATTAACATTGTTTTCGTTTTCTTATCGTATAATATGGAAGTAAGTAAAACACATATATTTATATACATAAATATATTTTATTCCTATGGAAATATTAATTAATACAACTCATAATTAATTAATATTTACATATATTTATAAAAATTCTTGAAGGGTGATCGTTGAGGATTAATTTTACCGCATCGTGGAGAAGGTAAGTCGTATGTACGCACGACCAACAATATCATTCTATTGATGGTGAAACAGTGTTTAATTGGATGGTATATTATATATACACAATAATTACCATGATATATTCATTATTTAAATTAATTATACTCATTATTATACGCATAAAAATAATGTATTGTTGAATAACAAACTACACCACGATGTGGAGACGGTAAGTAGTACATTCATACACATGGTGAAATTGTCATTTATAGGATGGATAAAATAATGAATATGGTTGTACCATATTTATAATAACATAAAATAATGTATAAATTACTGGATTTAGTATTTTATTATTTTAACAACAAATAATGTGTAATTAGAAGAAGAAAAAACATTGAAACAGGTGATAAAATAATTACCTCTTATTCGGGTGTTTTGTTTTGATTTGAACAAAAGGGCTCCTTAGGTTGGATTTATGATAAAGTTAAGGCCCCTAAGTTGAAATGAGGGAAGTTTGGAGGATATTTGGGCAGGGTTTGGATAGGAAAAATGAATTTGGAGGTGTTAATTTAAGATAAGGGGGAGTGCACTTTTATAATAGATGTGAGGGTCACTTAATGAAAAGATTGAAATATTAATTTATTATGAAATTATTTTCGATTAATAATAGATCCAAATGGATTTATTTCAATTATAAGGTGGGTATGGGTCTAAATACTCTCAAGAAATAGGTTTTAGACATTTTTAGGTCATCATATTATCCTTATCATTTAGATTTAACCCTTAGTTAAATAGTTTAACTCTTACCATGTCTTCTGGTATTTTTACACTACAAGGTCAATATAGTTACTATGAGTTTCCAAACGAATCTAAGGTATATAATTTAATAATTTTATAAGATAACCAAGTTAGTTGGGAGAATCTTATACTTTTATGACTTTTATATTATTTAATAAAATAGAATTTCTTTTAAAATTTCTTTTATGTCAATATTGTTACTATTTAACACTTGATTTTTTGTAAAAGACATAACAAATTTATTCCATCGAAAAAAATATATTGAATCAATCCTAAAATTTCTTAGTATCCTATAAAATTATTTTATGGAATAAAAAGTTTCAAATAATATTTATTTTAATATTTATAATATCATTTGTTTTAATCATTCATTAATATGGTAATTACTGCTTCATCATTGTGTCATAAATAAATTTAATTTTTTAATATCTAAAAATTATAAATAAAATACCATGATGTAGGAAATTTTTTTATATTTATAATGAATATTTATAGTTGAATTTATTTTATGTTTATCCTTATATTAAAAATGATTTAGTTATTAAAATTTTAATTGAACACTTTCAACTCTTCTTTAAATAAAATATAATAAATGTCTTAATCTAACCCAAGTGAATAAAAAAAGATCATATTTTTTTAATAAGGTTTATTTTGGACTAAAACAATTATTAAACAGAATTAGGACATGTGTTGGGGTGATTTATATTATTATAATATTATATTTACCTTTAATTACCATATTTAATTTTAACCGTGGTAAATAAAAATAAAAAATTACTCTTCACTAAAAATTATGTACATCCTATTGAACCACATTTTACACACTGATGTCAAACATGCCTCTCATATTTTTTAAAATCAATTCACAGAAGCGGTAAAATTACGTTTTCTGCAAATTTGTAGATGTTCTTAGAAGGTGGGTTAAAGGCATAAAGAAGTTCAATAAACATTTATATATCTAATATTATTATAAAATTACTAAAATGAATTAAATTAGATGAATATAGGTGTTATGTATCTATTTTTAATATAAAATAAATTTAAATTTATATTAATTACTTAAATAAAAAAGCCAGTTTTATGTATTATGCAGTATTTTTCCCTATTCATCTAAAATTGAATGTTTTCTGAAAAATAAAAAAAATTCAGCCTATACTAATTTTGATATTCAGAATTCAAAAATTAAGTCTATTTTAACAAATTCCATTCTTAGGAGTGTCTAAAATAAATTTTATTATTGTTCACAAAAGGATATACAAAATTAGTTATTTTAAAAAAATAGTTTTTCAAAATATATAACTATTTTTAAAAAAACATATACATTTCATTATAAACACTATAAATAACATTTAAAATTAATTTTTTACTATTTATATAACAATATTTAATTGATAAATAAATATATTGTTTAAATAATTATAATACTAATTTGTTGTTTTGCAGAAACCAAATCTTTCATTTAACGCAAGCCAAGTCAGTGTAGCGTGCTATATAAGCTATTAAATTACATTAAAGAGATAACGTACTATGAAGTCTTGGGGTGTTACAATAAGGTTTTTCTATTTTAATAAATTTTGTAGTTGAAAAAATTTATACAATTATATATCATGTAATTATCATGTCATGACCATGCACTAACTTCTTTAAAACACAACTATGAGCCTTGATGTTTTACCTCATCATATGGGTAGACATATCCATTTAGGGAAAATCAAGTCTATGTGATTGATTATTTAAATACAAAATTATGTTTTATTAGGTCAAATAATAAATTTCCACAGTGTTTTATCAATGTATGACACCTAGGAATTCTGGATCCTCTTTGAAAAACACAAGTATAAGGATCCATGTCTAATGTTCACTAAACTAACACCAATTAAACATATATAACAATCAATGTGGTGTACTTTAATAAAGTCAATAAAAATTCTAGTTCCCCAACTTATATCTTATGAGTGATCAATTATATCTCTATCTACGTGATCATACTCATACTAATATTAAAATATCATAACAACTCAATATGATGATCATCAATCCAGGATAACATTGTAATACATATATCCTAGGGGTTTTTCAGGATATCATGTCTCATAATCTGCACAAAAAATATAAATTAATGATAATGTATTACCAATAATATAAATTATATGACACAACAATCCCCTAATACAATAACACTTGACTTACTTTAGAGAACACACACTAACAATCTCACACTTGCACTAAAGCTCCTCACCGATGTATCAAATTTAAAGATAGTTGGTGCGGATTTCATGATTTTATTTTGCAAGGGGATTTTCTAAGGAATCTAAAATATTATCCTCTCTAGGAACATAACACATATTATTATCACCCTATCAATTATCTCTCAAATCAAATGAAATTGATGAAGAATTTGTTTGGATTTTTGTGTGTGTCCTGGGTCCCTCTAACTTGTGAAATCATTATAATATTATAACATTATAGTTTAAATAGATGTATGATTCTTATCAAAATTTATACACTATTATAGAAATAAGTTTTTTATATGGTTTTTTAGGTTTTTAATTTCAGTTTCTGAGGAAATGTCATTCTGGGTTACATAGTAAATATATTTTTAACCCTAGTTATTAAAAACTATGCTAAAAATATTTAAATCATTGATTATTATTCAAAATGATTATTTTAAAGATTTTATTGGTTTTTTTAAATCGGCATGAAAATTAATATTTTGTGTTATTTTCTCAAAAAAATAAACATGGAAAATAATTTTTCACATTGGTTTTTCTAATAAATGGTGTGAAATATATATGTTATTTTTAATTAGTGAATGTAGAACCCTTCTCGGATTTTTTAGAAAATTTATGACAATAATCACAGTTTTATATGATAAATTAATTATTTTATAATTAAAAAACTCAAAAATGAAATTTAAACGATATCATTGTAATAATAAAAAATATTATTACTAATGATATAAAAAAATATTGGATTAAATTAAAAGTGATCATTCTAAATATTTTACCATTATGAAAGGATCTTTGAAAAATAATAATGTTTTAACACATATAATCATCCAGATAGAAATTTTTTCCACTATTTATCTCATTGATGACGCTACCCTATCCATCTTAATAATGGATATTCAATTATTATTTAGAATATGAAAATGAGTATTGGAGGAAGAAATATAAATTTGGAAGAAAATTTTCATGGGCATGATAAATTAGAATAAGGGACAAGTAGATATTTGTGAGGGAAATAGAAAAATTAGTGTATATTGCATGACACCTGAACCTATCAAGGGGTGTAGAAAAAACCATTTTTATTAGGTTAAATGTTATAATAGTTGTAATGAAAGGTTATCCCTACATAAGAATGATCAAAAATCCATTTTCACATATATAAAAAGGTTGTTTAATACTTGTTTAGTTTCAAATATTAGAAAATGTAATCAAGAAATGAGATTAAAAACAATATTATGAAAGAAGTTATGGGGTTAGGATTGGATTTCATGTTTTAATTCTATCATAGTATTTAAATAATTTTTACAAGTATTCTTATAAATTGATAAATGAATCATTATTCAATTGATTCATCAATCAACTTTGGTTGAAGGTTTTTGCATAGACTATTCTAACAGTGGTAACTGGTTTTCCAAACCTCTTTTCTATATATGTAAAAATTTAGTAAACCACTCACAAACTACTAAGGAGATACCCAATTAGGTGTTGTTTTTCCTAGTTAATTTAAAAGTAACTCCTTACTTCTACACACATACAAGAAATTTCCAGACACTCACTATCCAATTCAGTATATTCTTTCAATAAAAGATGTATCAGGTAGAGTGAGGTTATGAATCCTCAACCTAATTAGTAAATAATAAATAAGTTAAAGAACTAAAATAAATTATAATAAAGTCATAAAACAACCACTTAAAACTGAAATCATTCAAAAAATAATATTGTTAATTAATTGAAGGAGTCATTCATTACAATAGATAACCTTGCATTACCCAATAACTAATTTTTTACCCCTTTATTATATGGGTAACATGGATGAGTGAGGAAGGATAATGAATTAAAAAACTAAAATAAATCAAAAAATAAAATAATACCGTAAATAGAAATAGTATAATATTCTTCAATAATTGTGTGAGCTCAATCCCCCTATAGATTCATCATTATGTTTCTTTTGTTTAGCCATAACATCCTTCCCCTATAACTTAGAAAATTCTATGATATCCTCAATTATTTTAATTTTTCTAACGTTTCCCATATTCTCATATCTTCTAATATCCATCGTGATCTAGTCTAGATAAAAGTCTTCATCATCTTCTCTAAGTTATTAATCAATATATTTTTATTTAATAATTCACATTGCATCCTATGAATGGTTTTATGAATACTAATGTATCACCTCAAATTCTTTCTTTAATTACAATCCACATAGGAGTTCACTGAAAAGGAATTTGTCAGTTTTTTTCATCTTCTAAAAATTATCAATATTTCATAATTTAAATTTTCCAACATGAACCATCATCATTTTCATGGAAAATTTTCTTATGCATAAGATATTTCTTATATATGTAGATTAAATTTTGAATAGCCTATTTTAAATGTCATATATTTAGATGAAATCACATGTGTGATTCAGAATGTCTTGCACATAGGATAATTCTCATACATGGGGCCAAACTCCTTATAAATAGAATAATTATTGTATGTGAAGCCAAAATTTATAACATTAAGAAGAAAACTCATACACGGCTCACCAATTTCCCTATGAAGGCATCACATGACAATTTCCTTGGCCATTTCCCTCAACTCCTTCAAATTGGTTCAAGAATTCCATTAAATAAAATCTAAACTTATTCAAATAAATTCTGTGATTTTAAAATCACCTCTAAACATTATGTAATAACATAAAATAATATAAATTTACATGTATGATTTATTCAAAAATTCCCAAATATTAAAATACCAATCAAAAATCACGTTTTTCTCCAATTTAAAATAAAAAAATATATTATTCCTTAAAAAAATTATATTTACACTATAATTGGTCAAAATAGTGGGATTAATATCACAAATATCAAAGTTAAATATTTGAAAATATTTTAGTTTCTAATTTCCCCACACTTAAAGCTTGTACTCCTAGATAAGTGGCCTTTAAAATGATTACCAAATTAAAATCCAAACACTAGATGATGTGAGTTAACATTTAAATAAAATTATACTTATGTTATCATGCCTCAATAGTGATCCTAATTCCAATTTCTTTATCTAATGTATTAAATTAGTTTATAGTTATTTTATTTTCTCATGCATTCTTATACCTTCTTTTATAGAAATATTTCATCAAACAGTCAAGTATGATTTTGAACTAATGATTTTATCATTCCATGATCATGTTAACGTTAACAATTGGCTTAATGAATTTATTTATATCCTCTTAATTAGTCAAATATGTTTTCATATATTGATAATTTTTCAAATTTATTCTATGATTGATGGTTAGTGGGATCCAAAGAGAAACTTTGTTGGTATATGAAGAGTTATATCTCTATATTTAAACAAAATTTATGTTTTTTAGTTTCCTTAAAGAATATAATCTTGCATATCTCCCTATTCAATGAATAAATCTTCACTCTCTTGGCATATTCAAGGATATCCCACAACTTTATAATTTTAGTAGTAGTAAATTCTCCCCTTCTTTTTTTCTTCATCATGTTTTGATTTATTCTTTCTTATATTGATTATACTCTTGAAGGAAAAGAACATTGGGTATTATTTAATAGATGTGAGATATATTTTTCCCTCAATTATAATGTATTTTTCTTCTTTCTGATGTATTCTAGGGACACTCTTCAATAAATGTAAAATTTCTTCAAATATCTTACCCAAAAATATTTTCAGCTCTAATTTTCTATAAACTTTTCTTCAAAATATTGGTTAGGAAACATTATAATACTTTTAGTGTCAATGGTATATTTTGTTCCTCTTTCCCTATCTGGGTAATTGTTTTAGCACCAATTTAAATCTAATTGCAATGTTTCTATTTTATAATTCTTGATAATATTTTTTAAGGGAGAAATAAGTTATTTTATATTGAATAGCTTTTTTCTTCTATAACTATCCTTGAATGATATGTTAGAAATTGTATAATTTATTCCAGCTTGATTTTATTCAAAAAAATATTAGCATAGTAGTTTTAGTAATTATATTCTTTGGCTCAAATAGACTTTGAAAAATAGCTTATCCCAACTCACTTTCTCCCTTACCCTGTACCTGAACTAAACCTAGACCATGAATCATCTTTTATAGTATAGTTGATATGGATTTATGGATGGTTTTTTTGTTTAATACAAAGTTAGTCGTGTATTTTAAGGATTGAAAGGTTAAAATTTCTATATAGGAAAAAAATACATTTCAATGAAATATGGGTTCAAAAAAAATGCTTAGATCATATATAGAGAAAGGTATTCAATTATATTGGGATTTTACTAGATTAATCAATATGTTATGGTTAATCAAACATCACCTGATTCTCCCAAGAAATAGGGAATTGTGAAGAAGATGAAAAATTAGATTCAAAATCCTCAAATGTAAGTAAATAAAATATAGGATAGTATTTTATTGAATAATATTCATAATTCAGTGGGCCATGCATGAATTTCCATTAATTAATATTTAAAAACAAGTTTATTTGAGTATTCATATAAGGTGGATAAATGTGTAAAATTAGTTTCTTAACATTGGGATACGTTTAATGTTTTAATGGGAATGCAAATTAAGATCAAAATATTTTTAAAACACACTAAATATGAAAAACAAATCAGTCAATTTTTATAAAAAATAATGAAATTTTTTAAAATATAAAATTTTAAATTTGAAACCATAAATGTTACCTCCTTCACAATTTAATGATGCAGTGTACTCAATGCATTAAAATAGATTTATAATGTAAAGAAAATTTTAAATGGAATCACAATAACTAATGAATTATAAATATAGGTATAACTTGATGGGTATTCGTTAATAAATGGATTGGATGAGAGTGATATCCTCCACAGATTCTTAGGGAGAGTTTCCATGGAGTTTCCTTAACATGTTTCCATTAACTATGAATGGTTATTTTTTCCTTCTTTAGTGATTTTCACAGCACCAAAGGGATATTTATTAGTAATTATAAATCAACCATCCCATATATAATGAATAATATATGATATTATCTTGAGTATTGAGTTGTATAATATATTTTGGTCCCCTATATGGAAAACGTTTTGTTGGATTAACTTGTAACAAGCCACTCTTGTCCATTATTTCAAAATTCTTGAGTTCTCTAAATCTTCACGTATAATTTCTTTAAAATATGAAAACTATAGTGTAATCTTCTTTCAATCTATATCTATATGAAAATTTACTTCATTCATAACCCAGTAAGCCTTATGATCTAGCTCCATAGGTAGATGAAAAATCTCCCCCTAAATTTTCCTGTAGGATCTCATTCTAATTGGGTGTTTTATAGGTTGTTCTATAAGCCCATATAGAGTCTTCCAACCTTTGTCATAAATTTTTTTAGTTTAGTTTTACAATGGTTTCCAAAATATTCTTTATCTCCAAGTCTAATACTTATACTTAACCATTAATTTATGGATGGAAGGCTTTGTATACCTTATGATTCACCTCTAGATTTATCGTTAAATACTTTATGGAACTATTGAAATATTGGTTCCTTTGATCATTTCTGTTTCTTGGAACTCCAAACTTATATAATAAATTATGTCTAAAAGAACACATACAATATTAGCATCATTAGTCATGGTGTCATTATCTTCCACCCATTTAAGGATATAATCCATGGTAAAAAACATGTAATAATTACCAAATAAAAGGGGAAATTGATTCCCCATAATTCAAAAATTTCACAAAATATGATTGATTTTTGGGATATTTATTGTCTCTTCTAAATGTTTCTAGAAAATTGGAATATATGGCATTATTTACAAAATTTATGTTCATATTTAAAAAAAGTGGGCCAATAAATTACTAAATTTAAAACATTAATAGCTATAAATTGAGGTCCAAACATTCATATATATATATATTATAGTGCTAAAAATACCAAAAAATATATTTCACTTGTAAGAAACCATCACCTTATAACTTGGTCAATAAAAACTTTCTAAATATAAAGATCTTTCTAAATGTGAAATTTTGATTAATATTTGTGTATTTGAATTTTGTTTGGATTAATGTTGGTTGAACATTATATTTTACTATAAAATGAACCATTTCAACATATTAGGGACCTTTTCCTTCAAACAAATATATCTTCTCTCCTAGAATGTGATCATTCAGTGTGTATTTGGTTAGATATCCACATTACCAGTGTTAGGAAGTATTCTCTAGTGACCATTCACCTGGTATAAATTAGTTTATTTTATTTGATATTTAAGTTGAATTCATGAAGTATCAGTATCCTTTTGACCAACCATATTTTAAATTTATACTTCTTCATCAATTACTTAAGAGTTTTATTATCAGAAAATATTATAACATCAGTTCCAATCAAAGAGGATCTGAATTTATATTCATTAAATATCAAAAAAAGATATTATTTTTCTATGGTTATATAGTTATGTTGGGTATCATCTAGTGTTATTATTTCATATGAAGTATCTTGAGATTACCCTAAAATATTTTGGGACATGCCTTCTCCCAATAATTTTTTTAAATCCTCACAATGTGACATAAAAAGGATCCCAAGATTTAATGTCTACATCACTAGTGGTTTTATTAATCTAATATTAATCTCATTAAAATATTTCATGTATTAAATATTAAAATCAAATACATATTATTTCAAAATTAACCTGGAAATGTGTAATAAATTCCTTCGAAATTATTTGATAAACCTCCTATATAATCCTACATATCCTATAAAATATCTAACATGTTTCACATAATTTGGGTAAGGTAAATAATTTTCCCCATAAATTTATAATTTTTCCACCTCAATAAATTTCTTTTAAATTCCATTCCCAATGGCTATTACATTTTCTACCATTAATTAAAACTCTTAAAAGATGAAAATATTATTTTTTGAAAGACAAGTTTTCAAAAAATAATACTAATTTTTCAATAAATGATCAATAAATATACAAAAATAGCAATTTAATATAAAATTAAATCGATTTTTCATTCAATGAGATCTAAAAGGATACTTATCGTACACATATGAAATGTGCCTATGTTATTAAACAATTGTAATTGCAATCTTTTGATATAAATTGTTCCAAAGGGGTTGATAAAGGTGGTATTCTCCTGATTCACTATAGTAATGGTCCCCTGGAAGTAACATGAGAATCTATCTATAAAAAACTAATCAGTTTTAACTACTAATATATAAAACATCATATCCCTAAAATAGATGTGGAAATGATTCTTCCTAGTGACTTGATTCAACATCATATAATCTATACACACTGCCATTTTTTTCAATTCTAACATTCATCAATTATTTTTGTTAAATATTTATAACGGAAAGTGCTCTATTATTTGGAACAATATAAAAAGGGTTGTCCGATTGTGAGTATGAAATGAGGTAAATGATTTCAAATTATAACAACCTCTATATTTCCTTTTCATTGCCTCTATCATGGTGGGATTTAACCTTATTTGGGGATACCAAATAGATCTTGAATTATCCTAAAGTAAAATTGTATACATGTATATTATGGGTTGTTTTCCTAGTATATCTCAAAAACTCTAACTTATATCATTTATATTTTCTCTCAATATTTCATTCAATTTATGTTATTTTAAGGAAAAAAGTTATGAGAAATGATCACTAGCATCTTTTTTTCCATGAGGTCCAAATATTTTAAATTAGTGGGAAGGATATTAAATTCGTAATTTGGTTGTTTCTTAAATGATGACATTAAATTTTTGTTCCCTACTTCTATAACATAGATTTACTACACACAAAATGAAATATAATCAATCACATTAAAACATAAACAATCAAATCCATCAGTGAAGTTAAATTTTACATCTTCCACCAATATAAAAATATATTTTACATATTTCTAAATATTTTCATTCTATGTGGAATTTTCAATCATTAAATATATATCTAGATCCAATGTTTTATGAAACATATCTGGGTCTTCCTTGGTTTCAACCTCTTTAATTTGAAAAAGTTTAAAAGTTTAATGATCCTCTAATGGTTTCCTCAAGGAGACAAAAATATAAAATTGCGTAGTTTAATATCTAAACTCTATGGTATGGGTTCCCTTATACACATTGATGATGGTACTAGATGTATTCAAGAAGTTCTACAAAAAATTATGGATGGTTTCCATGTTGATATTTCTTCCTCTATTTTGAGCATATAGAAGTATACAATAAAATTCATGTCATGGAATATAATAAGTACATTCAGAATCTATCTTATTAGAAAATAATTGGATATATTTTCATGCTACACCAACAATATTATGGGTTTCAATTATCCCATTTATAAATAAGATGAAATAGACTAAGTCATTGCATTAATGGGAGCACAAATATCACATAAGGTAACAAAAAATTTATAGATCTAATGGTTCAAGGGATATAGAATGACCCTATATCTTGGAATTGGATTAGAAATCATGGTGTGATTAAAGATTATAAATTTCAACCGAAATTAATTATTTCATTACCTTAAATACACATATTAGTAGGGAAAATTTATTTGGGTAACATGGAAAATTTGGGAATTTGATTTAGAGATAATAAAAGAAATATTAATCTCAAATTTCTTAAAATATTTTGTTATTTCTATTTGAATTTATTCCACTTGAATTTCTTTAAATTAGATCATCCCTGAAGGGAACGAGGGTGGAAGATATTTCATCACCCTTTACTACTTTTGTAGGTGTGTTTCTTTAATTTTTTTTGATCCTTATGGGCTTTTAATATTCCTCTTTCTTATTTTCTTTTTAGTGATGTCTTTTTGGAGTCTACCAAAAATTTAAGCTTTAATTTCATAAAATTTAGGCTACCTTGTTTTAGGAAGTATAGTTGGTATATTAAGTTATTTTCCACATATATTGTTTATTATACTGATCTTCCTCTTAGTATTTTTGATTTATTGGGATAATTTTATTTTGTTTTTTTATATAATCTCCATAAGTTTGTTTATCTGGTTTCTTATCTCCCCACTATATTTTTAAGATACTTAATATTAGGCTTTTGTTGTTGTTGTATATATAGTTATACATAGGTGGAGAGTTATTCAAAAGATTTTTTGTAAAGGGTGTGTATAGTAGCTGTGTGGGGTGTAGGGATATTTTAAATTATTGTTAGATAAATTTTTTGTTCTAGAAATGCTTCTGGTAAAGAGGTTATTTTTATAACTAGTTTTTAAAAGGTGATTTTTTATAGATTTGTTGATTTCAAAATCCACATTACACATGGGAATTATTACTCCATCCTTGATATTTATTTTATTTTCTTGGCTGGAAGGATTCTTCAAAACACTCCATACCATATAATTTAGAAAAATATTTAATGAATATATTAGAAGTTGAAAACAAACTACATACCTTGGCTGGTACTTGATGGTCATTAGATTGATTCAGTGCCACATATCTCACAAGGATGGTGAGTTATCAGATTCATACAAAATATATGAATTAATAATTATTACCTCATGGATAAATATTATGCTTTAACCTATTTTGATTTTTTTTGAGTTTTATATTATCTTTTCAATAAGTCCCTTGGTTACATGTTGTGATTTATCTATTAGATCTCCTCTAGATTCTTCATCAAATATGTCATTTTTTTTCTACAGTCTTTTATAAAATAAGATGACAAATTGGTGCTCTTCTATAAATTTATGTGTAAAATGGGCACATATCTTCTTGAAGAACTCCTATTACTCATTGATATTCTATATTAAATCTTGTATGTTGTTTTAGAGATCATTCTTAATGGTTACACTCCTAGGGTAAGGGAAAAAACTCTGAGGAAACATCCCAGGAATGTCATCACACTCATGGATCTCTTCACATTGTATGTTATGAAACCACTCCTTGGAAACTCTATGTGAGAAGGGGAATTACCTCTAAAACACTTATTCCGTAGATACTCTATTGGTTTTCAATAGGGATAAAATAAGATTGAATTATTTGATGTTCTGATTTGGATCTTCACCTTCCAATACATGAAATTTTAGTAATAATTGAATTAATACTATTTTTAATTAAAAACATTGTTAAAAATAAGTCATATAAATTTGGTAATTTCAATTAATAAACCAGGGTTAATAAAGATATATTACATTTCATTTGGGATTTCAATCAATGGTGGTAGGATCAAGGTAAACACTAAAAGTTTCACCCATGTACACAAGAGAAAAATCGTCAAATTTAGTTTATATATTTATGTCTCTCAACTTATTTAGGAAGGGTATTTATATTTTTAGGTCAAAATTAAAATGTTAGTTAGTATATGTTCTAGTCATGAAATGCCAATGTTATATTATTTTTCTTTGGCACTAACACCACATAATCAGTGCTATATTATAAATCTTGAACACTCATGGGGCATGGAAAATGATATCTATTCCTAGGTTATATATAGTAGTAGTGGTAACCCTAATATTTCTATAGAGAGGATTGCACAAAAGTCACTATTCACATAAAGAATAGTGGTGTTTTAAAATTTTAGGATTCATAGCTAATAAAAATTAATTAAGTAATGAGATTGAAAATAAAGTGATTAAGAAAGTGATAGGGTCAGAGTTGGATTTCCAGTTTCAATACTTTAGTTTGTATAATCATTTTACTTCTCTTATTTTCAATTGATAAATGACAAATTTCTATTATGATTCATCAATCACCCTTGGTTGAATTTTATTATGGATAACTATTTAATAGTGGTTACTACTTCGTCATAACCACTTTCTATATGTGTGAAAAGTTAATAAAACACTCTTAAACTACAAAGGGAATACCCCATTGGGTGTTGGTGTTCTTAGATAAATTAGATGTAATTCAGTAATTACACACAAGTTACGGTAATTACAAGATTTGCACCACCAAAATCAGCAAGATTCATTCAGACAATCATTAGCAATTAGAGGGATGTTATGAGTCATAAACCTAAGATGTAAATAATTAAAAAGTTCAAAGTATAAAATAAAATTGTATTAAAGGCATCAAGCATCTAATGAAAACGGAAATAAATTGATAAAATATAATTTCATTAATTATGTGTAGTACTCAAGAATTAAATTAAATCTTATCCCCTTCCCAAATAAATCATGTTTCACCCCTCTATTCTACGTGAAAATGAGATGAGTGAGGAAGGATAAGGAAGTACAAAACTTAAAGAAAGAGAAAAATAAAACCAATTGGGAAGCAAATTTTTTTTTTTGGTTTTTGGGAAATTTACAAGGGCCCAGTATACCTTGATATTTGTCCTCATGTTCCTTTTATAGATTCATACCTTCCTTATCCTTATATTGGGTAAATCTTATGAGAACCTTACTTCATTGAATTATTGGAAAGTTTCCTTTATTATCTTGTCTTTATATATCAATTGTGATTTTTTCCACTTTAAAATCCACAACATATTCCCTTAGTTATTGATCATGATATTTTGTATTCAATGTTCTACATTGAATCCTATAAATTATTCAATAAAGTCTTATATTTCACCTCAAAGCCTCAGTTTAAATTATGATCAATGTAGGAGTCTGCAGCTGCAGCATTGGTCATATTTTCTCTTCTTCTGAAAATTCTTATCATTTCATAAAGTAAACTATAATATGTGAGAAATCCATATTATATTGAATACCTTTCTTATTCATAGGAAAATTTTACTACACAAAGGTGAAATGTAATATGATCCATTTAAAATTTAATATATAGAGAGAGAATCTCATGTATGAGGTGAAATGTCACATGGATAGTTTAATTATCCTATGTGGGGTCAATAAATTATGTATAGTAGAATATCCATAAACATGGAAAAAATTTCCTATGCATAGAAGAAATATCCTACATGGACCACTAACAATCCTATGAAGGCACCACATGATAGTTTTATTAGAATTTTTTTCTTGACACTAGTACAGTGTTTTCGAGCATCCTTCAAATAAAATATGAACTTCATGGAATCAATTAGAGGAATTAAAAATAACCTATAAACATAATTTGATAACATAAAATTATCTAAATATAAGTTTAAGATTTATTATAAAAGTTTTAAAGGCAAAATAAATTTAGAAAAATCATGTTTTAATCCATTTAATAATTAAACATTAGATTATTCTTAAAATTTAAAAATGAGATATTTACACAAAAAATGATCAAGATGTTGAGATTAAAATTATTAATATCAAAGTGAAATATATAAAAATATTTCCACTATCAATGTGATTTATTTTTATGTGTGAAAATTAAATTGAGTGAGCAGGATGTAAAAAAGGAAATCCTTAGGTGTGTTGTGATTAATGTTTTGGTGGGATATAAAAATAACATGGTATTGATATGGAAAAAGAAATTTTTGTGTTAGGGTTTTCATTTTTACCTTTTCTATATCAATCAACAAAATTAAAAATAGACTAATTTTAACATTGTTTATTTCAATAAAAAATGTTAAAAATTATCTATTTATGTTTTTTATATCATTAATTTCAATAACATGTTTGAGAAATATTCTAGAATATTTTTAAAATCGGTTTTTGAACCAAGAGATTTAAAAAATACCCATGTAGCATGTTTTTTACTTCAGTTATTTAATAGTCACGGTGAAAAATATTTTTAATATTCATTATCAAAGAGATTCCATTAAAACTTCAACATTATAATTAACTTTTATACTACAGATAGTTAATTAAAGATTTTTTATATCCCAATAAATTTTTATCCACATCACATGTTCTCATATTTCAACTTTTTTTGTAGAATAAAACATTGTCAGTTTCATCGAACTTTTATAGCTTACCAAGACACTATTCAAAAAAAAATCCAAACATTGATATAAAGTCATCATTGTTGATTCGGAAATTATAATTAGTGTAACTCTTTGTAACAAGTTCTTATTCACCACTAAATACTGAGAATACATCCTTAGTTCTTCTTAAATATTTATGGATATTCTCAATAGCTTCCTAGTAAATTTCAATAGGATTTGATTGGTATAGACTAATCATACTTAATTCATAAGATATATAAGGAATATTACATTAGATAATATACATTATTAACCCAAATATAGAATCATATGAAATATTACTCATTTATTCTTATTATTCAATAATTGAAGGGAAATGTGGCATCAAATGACTCTCACCATGTAACATTTATAAAGAACCCTTTTACAGTGTTTCATGTTAAACCTTTTCATCACTTTAGTAATTTATACATTTTGACCAAGACCAAACATTCATTTAGATCAATATATATAAATTTTTATACATAGAATGCATGATACTTCACTATGATCATTTATTGAGAAGAAATATCCCAATAAAATTATCATGGATTGTTACCTTGAGGTTCCATTTCTAATGGGAAGTATGTTATCCACAGACGACACTAGAAATACAAAAATTCTCCCACTAACTCATTTATATACCCAAGGTTTATCATTATTTTTTATATAGTCAAACTATTTGATAGATTTTCTCAAATGAATATTCCAACATTGGGTGTCTCGCTTCAACCCATAAATGCATCAATTCAACTTATAAATCCTAGAAGAAATTTTCAAATCCTCAAAATTGTAGGGTTGTATTATATAAACATCTTTCAACAAATTACATAAAGGAATGTGGTTTTAACATCCATTTGATAAATCTCATAATAATAATATACTTATAAGGATAAAATAATTAAAATAGATTTGATCATAGCCACTATAGAAAGTATTTCATTATATCCAATACCATGAATTTATTTAAAACCATTATCTACTAAGAGAGATTTATATATGGATATTATACCTTCCATGGTAGTCTAATTATGAAATAATCACCTATACCCAATTGTTCTTTCCAGTTTAAGAGTGAAATACCCATGATATGATTACTCTAACTATATCGGGTTGGGTCGCCACAACACCTAGGACACAAATCTCAATCGCCCGAGGCTGGTACATTATGAAAAGGACTCTCATTTTAGTTATTTCTTCTCATTGTTTATCACCATACCATGACTTATAGAGGTGGGATTGGGGTTGGTTGGTCTGGCCTTACACTAGTTAGTCAGGCCCCAATGGGTCTGGTCATTATATTCATACATAGAATATATGATTCTTCTCCATGATATTTTATTGAGAATAAATATTTGAATCAATTTTCTTCTAATTGTAAAAACAATATTTCATTTCCAACGAGAATAATGATATCCACATACAACACCAGAAATACAACTATACTCCTATTGAAACTTCTATATACAAATGTTTTATCATTATTTTTGAAAAATTAAAACTCTTTGATAGATTCATCAAAGTTAATATTCTAACATTAATAATCTTACTTCAACCCATAAATCGATCACTACAACTTAGAAATCCTAGTTTCATTTTTCATAACCTAAAAAATTTCAGGTTATATCTTATATACAACCTCAAACAAATAACCATAATGTAATTTTTTTCACAATAATTTGATATATCTCCCAATCATAATATACTTTTATGGATAAAAAAATTCAAATAGATTTGATTATAGCCACTAGAGGAAATATTTATTCAAAAATAAAAACATGATTTTTTTAAAACCTTTAGCTACCAAGATAGATAAATAGATAAGAAATAAACTATTCATGTTAGTCATATCATTAAAGAATCACCGACACCTGATTGGTCTTACCACTTTAGGAGTATAATGATTGAGACTTGATTTTTCAAAAACTATCTAGTTCGGATGATACAACACCTCAAACACACATCCTTATTTCCCGAGGCTAGCATAAACATTTGGAATTAAATAAAGTATTTGTGGGAGATAGTTTTACCCATTAGAATTAAATTAAATTAAAGTTAATGGAATGATTAAATTTTGGAATGACCCCTTAGGTTGTAAAAAATTCATCATAGCATACATTATGGTCTTCCACTAGAACCTTTTTACCAAATCACATGGATAATATAGAATACAACTACTACATGAACATTCATACAGGATCAATATTGGTCCAAAATAACATCAAAGTCTATAAAAATGTAAATTTTGGAAAATGAAACTATACACATAACCACCAATCCAAATGATTCCTAAAGGTAAAAAGAGGAAGACTCCTAATTGAAACCTCCCTTGGTAACCATCTAGGATAACCCTTAAAAATATCATCCGAATGACCTCTAGATATTCCACAGAATTCCACCCATGACCAATACTCCATGTAACATTATTCATTATTCTCCAGTGTGTTATCCTAACACAAATAACTTAAAAATAGGTCTATATACATCCAATATGGGACCATGCAGGGTATAAGTATTAAAAACCAGTAAGCAGTCTCCACCCCACCCCTACATACTTTTCATAAACCCTAGAGCATTAAGAATATATATATATAGGTAAATTAAATATATATAAGGGAAACATGCTCGATAATACTTTCAAACCTAACCATTACAACTATAAAATGAATCTACTTTTATTAGGAGGATCCTTACCAGATCTCACCTACTTTGGGATAATATATGTCTCAATGTTAGGATAGTTGTAAGAAAAATTTGAAACTCATCCCATATAGGTAATAGAACATAAAAGATTCAAGGTATAATACCATACCATTGTAAATAATATTTGGAATACAAGAGTGAGGGCCAAATCCCATCTTGGGTAAATTGGGGTAGGGGTATACAAAGTCATAGAACTATGAGCCCATCCCATCACCATCCCTTGAATCAAGTAATACCTACATGACATATATATATATATATAAACCACACATTCCTTTCAATATAACTACTTAAAATTGAGTAGAATGTATAAATCATAAATAACTCATTCAACCAATGCATGAAAATATAATTTATGGTTCACTATGTGTACTATTAAATAATCATGATAAAGTTCTTATTTTTTGACCAATATAGAAATCAAATAATAAAGTTCATGCAAAACAGCTATGGTAATAACATGATTAAAAAACATAAATATTTTTTGTAGAATTCTTGTAATAGGTATGAATCTAGATCACACCATATAATCTCTTATATTTTATCAATGAAAAATGAAGGATTTTATTTTTTATCAAAACTATTTGTTTTAATTAAATTTATTCAACACTATATCAATGTTAGTCTATAACTTAATGGTGTGATATGGAAGAGGGGTATACCTATCAGAAATAAAAATTGAGTAGTACTTTGGGGCCCATGGAAGAAGTATAATCCCATAATTGAATTTTAATTATATCATTTAATCATAAAATAATTATGTCTTGAACTATGCTTAGTATAGAAGATGAAATATATGAATAAAATTAAGGTAATATCTTGATATCACCCAAGAAAACCTCTTGTGGTAGCCATAATAATAAAAATAATGAAATGGAATGACCCAAAATCCCTAAGGTTAGAAGAAAATAGATTAAAACTATTAACTTATGGAGAGAATAATAATAAGGATATTATGGGTGACTCATAGACTTGAATTACTGAGGGAAATATACATGATTAAATGGATCCATGTAAGACAAGTGATTGGAGGAGGATTAATAGAGATAATAATAAGGTTTAGAGAAGATCATAAGAAACATTACCCACATCAAATAGGAAAAAATTCTTGAAGGAAATGATTTAAGGTATTTATTATAGGGTATAAAAAAGAACAAAATTCCCGTTGTATCGGTCAATCTTTAATGGGTATTCTATGGACCTGATAGAGTCAGCAGATCTTCCAGACCTCCATTGGGTTCTTGGTACTAGGTAATGAATATCTGATTCCATATATACCTCTTCCCAACCTCTTTTTCATCCTACTTCATTTCCAAACAATTATATCAAATACTCTAATTAAAATTGCACCCAAAATGAAATTCAAACATTGATTATAAATAAGAAATTAATAAAAAATTGTTTGGTATCTTTACAACACCCCTTCATTCAGTTTGTTATCCCTAAGAATATTCAACATGATTATTGAAGAAATAATTATAACCATAATGCTTTTAATCCATCTTCAGGCTTCTAAGTTTCATCTTAGAGCCTTTTATACAGCCACCAGACCCAAAATAAATGAATCAACATTCCTCACAACACTTCATGACATTGATCAATGATGAAAATTAGATAATACACATAGGAGTTATAAAATTCCAATTTAACATCATTATATCAGATCATGTACAAGGGATAAATAATTTACTTCCTCAATTGAGGCAAAATAAATGTTTTCTATATATCACACAATTTTGGTAGCACAATTAACATGTATGTGAATCCCTTAAATATACTAAGGATTTTGAAGGCACCAACATATCTCAAGGTTTTATTCCCTTAATTACCCATCTCCAACACACCCAATTTTGATGAAATTCAATGTAATACATTATCACCCACTTTGAATTACATAGGACACCTAAGATGTTCTTTATAGGAATTTTACCTGCACTAATCAATTTAAATATGTTTCTAAATCAACTTTTTATGCTATACCATCTCCTTAACAAGAATATTCCTAATTATCAATGATTTTAAAATATATTTATAATATAGATGATAATGAAATATCCTCCCACATAATTCTTCATAAGGGTATATCTATATAGATAATTGATAACTATTATTGTAGGATAATTCCAATAGAAAAATGTTTTCCTCCCATGATCATTCTATTAGTTTTTTACTATTTATAAAATATGTTATAGTGTTTTTTTACGTTTTATAAATAGAAAGGTTTTTTAATTAAAACAACTATTCACTAACAAACGTATCTATTTGATGATGGGTATGATTTGGGATGATTATAAGATCGGGTGTTACTGGATGTACGAGATTAAATATAGACACGATATGGATTTATATACTAGGTATATACCCAATTAATAAGAGTATTATGACTTATATAATGGGGTAATACAAATCTTATAAATTAAAGTCTCCCTTTGATTGCAAAATCACTTCAAAGGAATCCAATTACCATTCCAAAAAACTCCACAAAATATTTATATTCTTATCAAAAAATCTATAATCATAAAAAATATTTTTTGGTGTAAAATGAAAAATAAAATTCATAGCTCTCTTTTTTCCAAAATTTTTTAATGGGATAATATAATCATTGTAAAATTTTATAGTAATGATCTATTTTTTATACAAAAGACGATTCACCAAAGACCCATTATACCGCAGATTTAGTGGTAGTGAATCAACTCTTAAGGAGAGTGACAATTTAACATGCCATGACAGGATCTATATATTAACATCCAAGAAAAACCATGTTTATACCCACCAATATCCCCAAAAATCATAAGAGTATATTTCATTAATATGGATCTAGCGATGCTCAATGATGTGATGAATATGGGGAAAGTTTATGGAAATATTTCAAGAGGTGAGAAAAGAAAATGAATTTTCAACTTTTTATGACCAAAGTGGTGAATATGGTCTCAAATCCAAATCCCCCCACATTTGAAGAATATGGGGTTGATGTTTCCCCAAAATGTCTAAAATGGGATAATGATGATCTCCTATGTCAAGGACACATACTGAATGCAATATTTGATGACCAAATTAACATATATCATCATCTTCCAACAAAAAAGAAGATATGGGATTATTTGGAACAAAATTACATCATCAAGGATGAAGTAAAAAAAGAAATTCCTAGTGATAAATTTTATTTCAAACAAAATTGTATATAGTAGTTCTATTGAGAAATTTAATGAAATAAATTACATGTTACAACATCTAAACAAAATATATAAACATGTATGATTCCATCATTGTAACCTCCATCATTGATAAACATACCCTTTCCTAGAAGAATATTAAAAATTAATTAAAACACAAGAAGGAAATTATTTCTATCAATGATTATATCGACTACTTAAAAATTGAAGATTAATATAAAAAATAATGAGGAGGAAAAAAATAAGGATGATAAATCCAAGGTCCACCAAGAATAGTTAGTGGGTCCCATTGTGTCCTCATAGGGGAAAATATTTCAAACCCATCCTTCAAAATAAAAGGTTAAATTCATGCAGAACAAGGGGGGATGTTACTTCTGTGGTAATCAAGGACATATCAAATAGTACTATTGTATCCACAAGAAGAAATATGGGAAAATACTCATATGGATCAATTTGTGTCTATGATCTTTAAATTTACTATAGTTGTGTATAACTATTCTAAGTGGATTGATTCAAGAACTACATAACATTTGGGCAACAAAAAATGTCTCTTAAGAGGATATAATCAATAAAATGTTATACATCACTCTACATGGGGATCTATATAATAAAACATATAAAGAAGGTTTTAGTTTACATAAACATTACCATGGGAAATATCTTCACCTTAAATGATTTATTGTATGTTACTGAAGTTTAAAAAACATAGCCTTAAATTTCTTGTTAAATAATCATGGGTTTGAACATGTATTTAAGTCAGAGAACTTCATTCTATCAAAGGATTAGATCTTTATTGGAAGGAGAAACTTGTATAATGTATTATTTAATTTTAATAAAAATGTTGTTTCTTATTACTTGTTCGAGTATTTTGATTTATGGAATAATAATTTATGTCGCCAAAATTATTAAATAATTAATGACATGTCCAAAATTAAATTATTACCTATAAATGATAAAAATGATCATAAATGTGTGACTTAGATGAAAAATGAAGTAGTTCAGAATCCATTTCTAAAAATATAAAGGAAAAATAATTTATAAAAATAATTTCATAGTTATTTATGTGATTTTTCATGCTACACGTATCATCGGTAATAAAAAACTAATTTTTTACTTTTATTGATGATTAGACTATATTTTGTAATGTTGAACCCCAATACAAGATTATAATTAAATACATATGATTTGAAATGGGAGGAAAATATAATAATGATTCACTATTTGAATCACAAGTAATCATATATGAAGATACATGTCACGACCCATCCCAGTGGGGCGCACACCGTGACTCCCCAAGCCTGCCTCCAATAGGCCAGGGGCTGGTGACTAGCATTGAGTAGGCATATTACTAACATGGGAGGCATTGCCTATGTACCTGTACACACACACACATCTCTGAGCCCATAAAATGCCGAAATGTAAAAACCACTAAGGAAAAAAGAATGCTTGCATAAAAATAAACCCAACCAACAGAGTACGACGAAAGATAGAGTACTGTAAATATAAACTTTGCCAGAATATAGGCCCACCAAAAACAAGAGTCTGAAAACTGCAAAGTCCAACCTTTAAGCCCAAAAACGTACTGGGACTGCAGCTCGTAGTTTTAGGAACTCATTGGCCTGTAGGGAACTTAGAAATCTCGGTCTTTTCTAGGTCTGACCTGGACTCTGTTAAAAGGTTGCTCGTCTGCACAAGACACCAGACGTGCGAGAAAATCCCATGGAGGGGTGAGTATAAAAATACTCAGTATAAGACCCTGAAAACCACAAAGCAGTACACAAAGTAAAGGTACAGTCAGCTATGCAAAGTATATGTTTACAGAACATATAGAACAAACCAGATATACTAAAAACCCAGACCTATGGTCTAGAGACAAGTCACACAACCACATACCCCCGTTAGAAATTCTATTCGAAGATTATGTGATGCACTCGTTCCGGGAGAACACACTCCACAAGTCTTATAGCTCTGATGACGTTTGTCCGAGAAGTGTTGTTCATCGGGAACCATCACGAGAGATAGATACACTCATTACGGGAGACACACTTATGAGTGTAAAGGTTACGGTAGATAGAATCACTCATTACGGGAGGCACACTCCTGAGTGGAAAAGATCACGATACACCTATGAGGATCACTGCGAGGGATATGGCGGATACCACGACTCATCTGGATTCACCAGTTAGGTGATACACTAGCTAGGTAGAGGATCAACGCCCAGTAAGGTTGGTCACGTCGATGCCTGACTCTACCTAGGGTTAGGAATGGATAGAGGATCTCGATTCGGGCCTCTCGGATGGATGTCTGACTCTATCATAGAAATTCCTACTAAAAGGATCATCTTCCTGCATGAGGGAATGATTCCTGACCTTTAGGGGAATAAGAAGAAGGGGCCCAAACCCAAACAAAAGATGTACAAGGCACGTTGAACAAGAAGACCAAGCCATTTTCCATAAAGTACACGGCGTTTAGAAATGATACACGTCATGTTGTCTGACCCCGAGTACTGCCCGTGTACAATGGCCCGTGTCGTGAGGCTGGTTATGTAGGAAAAAACTAAGTACATTACATGTATTATGATGTACACGCCATGTCTGGTTAACTGGTGTTGGCTCCGTGTACTCTGGCCATGTGCCCGTACACGGTCATCAACACCTGTACTCCAACTCATGTAATCGCCACACGGGGTGACCCGTGTTACTGGCCTCGCCTAGCCGTTTGACGGAGTACACAGTCGTGTACTCCTTCCCGTGACCGTGTATCCCCGAGATACATGCCGAGCTCCGCGTAGCTACCTCTGTCATGCTATACACGTCGTGCTGCCTGAAGCCGTGTAGATCATCCCGTGTGTGTGTACTACCCAAAGTACACGCTGAGATTCGGGGAAAGTCCAACACGCCTTGTGACTGGGGTCACATGCCGTGTTATTCCTCTCTAACACTGAAACCCTAGGCATCGCCGCCAGTACTACAGGATGTGTTCTTCGAAAGTACACGCCATGTATTCTGGAAATTTCCAGAAACGATTCCCTTCGCTGGTGCGCCTCTCATGGTGCTCCGATCATCGATCCGACCATACGATCACCGTGAAACTTCCATGTTTTGGTCACCCTGACACCACTATGTCGCTTCTGTAATTTTCAGGTCTCCAATCGGCTCTAAAAACATGATTTGATCTTCCCGCACGAAGAACGCTTGAAGAATGCCTCTTTCCGATCCGGTATAATTCATCGTCTGCCATCATCGTTGCACCTCTACAAGGTCATTGAAGTGCCAAACCCTCGATTTGGGATCGTTGCATCATGGAATGGATGCACAATGATCTGTTTTTCATCACTCCGTGTAGAACGCGATGAATGCACGAGGAAAGAAGGGGGAAGAAATCAAAATAAACAAATTGAGGAACAAAACTCCGCTGTCATTTGTCACGGCGTTGATATACTACCGTTAGTAGGCTTAAACGGAGCAAGAATCGACAAAAACATAAAGCGTGGATCAATTCCCCATAATCTTCCTAAAGAAAAACCCCTCCCGCAAGAATGTACGAATCTGCTGATCAACTTGTTCGTGGTTGATCCACATTCGTGGTTTAAACTCAAAAATGGGGAAAAGGAATTGCAAATAAAAACCCATACCTTTCTAAAGGATCAATCGTTGATGAAGGCACCGTGTTTTTGTTGTCGTCGAGATCCTTCAACATCAGTGTAGTGATTCTCGATTTCTATCTGTCATTGTTCGCCAATGCTTCCTCCTCCACCCAAACTCCAAGAGAAATCTCCCTCTCTCTCTCAACTCGCAGGGTTATGAGGATAACCCTACGAATTTTCCATAAGGATGCATTTATAGGGGAGGATTAGGTCGTGCTCAAAAAAAGAAACATTTTAAAATAATAAAATAAATCATTAATTTATTTCATTCCTTATAAAGTGCTTCCCTTTTTAAAATGCCCAAAACTAACTATTGAAGCTGACTTGCACCAGTCGAGGATAGATTCGTTCTTAGGAAAATTCATTGTCCCAGATGTAATGGTGTGCTCAGATTTTTAATCAAGGAATCCGTTTGGAAACTGCCAGAACTGCACGCGAGCGCCGACTCACATAACTAAAAAAAGTTCAAACCACCATTCTGGGATCACTGGACCTCGGAATGATGTGTCGTCTTCACGCCTGGTCTCAAAATAACTCTATAAAATATTTAAAAATAATAAACGGAAAATCTGAGACATTACATTCTCCCCACCTTGGGGATTTACATCCCCAAAAAGCCAAAACAAAGGCTACAAAAAAAGATGAGGGTACTGGGCATGGATCTGGGCCTCCTAATCCCACGTGCTCTCATGAAGATTCTCGTGCTGCCACCGGACGCGCACCAAGGGAATCGATTGCCCATGAAGGATCCTCTCCTACCGATCCTCGATCTCCACCAGGTACTTGGAAAAGGTCACTCCATCCTCGATGTATAGCTCACCCCAGTTGGTGACATGCGATGGGTCATGCACATACCTCCTCAGCTGCGACACGTGGAAGACATCATGTACCCAATGCAATTGTGGTGGTAGAGCTAGGCGCTACGCCACCTCGCCAACTCTGCACAGAATCTAGAAAGGTCCAATGAACCTCAAAGATAGCTTGCCTCCCCGACCAAATCTATTCAACCCTCGTCGAGGTGAGATCTGAAGAAAGATGTGGTCTCCCTCTTCGAACTCCAGAGGTCTCCGTCGTCTGTCAGTATAAGACTTCTACCGACTCTGTGCAGTCTTCATCTGCTCTTAGATGATCTGCACCTTCTTGGTGGTGGCTCGCACTAACTCTGAACCCATGAGTGTTGACTCTCCAGGTCGGTCCAGCAAAGCGGTGACCGGCAGAGTCTCCCATAAAAGGCCTTGAATGGTTCCATACTGATGGTGGAGTGGTAGCTGTTGTTGTAAGAAAACTCCACCAGTGGTAGGTGGTCCTCCCAACTGTAACCAAAGTCCAAGACGCAGGCTCGTAACATATCCTCGAGAACCCGAATGGTCCTCTCTGTCTGACCATCCGTCTGGGGATGAAACGCTATTCTCAAGCATAGCTTAGTCCCAAAAGCCTCCTGCAATCCCTTCCACAACCGTGATGTGAAGCGGGTGTCTCGGTCTGAGACTATAGTCGAGTGGATGCCATGAAGCTGAACTATCTCCTACACGTAGAGGTGTCCCAAGATCTATTTGTAACTCTGATCCATGATAGCTAGGAAGTGGGCTAACTTGGTGAGTTAGTCAATGATCACCCAGATGGAATCATGCCCCTTGGACATCTGTGGTAAGCCTATCACGAAGTCCATCGATATTCCATCCCACTTCCACTCTGAAACTTACAAGGGGTGAGATAATCTCACTGGAACCTGGTACTCAGCCTTCACCTGCTGGTATGTGATGTAACATCCTAGGTAAATAAATAATATTACCTTCTAATGATTATCAATATTTGTGAATAAAATGTTAATACTACTTTAATGGTAATGCTATGCTTGATGGCGTACCCAATACGCAACAACGAGTTTCTTTGAAATCTTACGTTGCTCAATAATAATATAATAATATTATAATAGATAATGCCTAACCATTGTAATGGAGGTAATGAACAGAAGTAACTACAAAATGATTACATATGTTTGTTAAATATTTTTACATTTATCCAATAAATATTAGAGGCTTAAAATCCAAATGAATCCAATTTTAAGAATAAACACTCTAATATTTTTAAAAGATTTTTTTACCACCTTTTAATAGAGAACAATTTATAAATATAGTTTTATTTGCATTAACACATTCTAATTGACCAAATAAAATCCTTCTTTAGAATGGGGACATCAAAATTTACTTTGTGTAATTTTTTGGAATTTTTCCGAAAAAGTTCATTTTTAATGAATTGTGAAAAATATTGTATTTTAATTCAAAAGCGATTTTTAATATAATTTATTTATATGGATAGATTATCTTTTTAATTGGTTTTAAATTGACATTAAAATATATTTTTACCATTTAATCCAATGGTGGTCATTGGAATTAATATCACTTTGAGATTGGACATAAACGAGTGTCAATCTTTTGATAGATATTGTTTCTTAAAAACACGCTCTTTGACTTGACAGTGGGATTTAATTATAAAATTAATTAATGAAAAATCTATGTTATGAATTTTTGAAAATAGACATCATTTTTGAATTTGGAATATCAAATATATCTTAGGGTGAATTTTTGGTATTTTTCTGAAAAACCTTAATTTTTTTATGAATATTGAAACCACAAAGTGGTAGTTACAAAAAACTGATTTTTTTCCTTTAAATGGAACTTTACCAATTCTGTGATTTGAATTTCAAAAATCCAATATTAATTATTTTAATTATTAAGTAAAATTTGTTTCAATGGGATGAAAATAATTTTTGATGAAAAGTAACTTTTAAGTTTTATTAATCGCGATTAAAGGTAATTAGTGTGATTTAAGGTAAAAATGATATTATAATAAAATGAAAATATCATGAAACTTATCCTAACCCTATTGGATGAGTCAAGGCCGACCAAGATAACCCATGAGTATATTTTTTAGACCCTATGGAGCCACATGGGTAAGATAATGACATTAATGCCTTTTATTTAAAGTAAAAGTAAAAATGACACAAACATGTATTGTTTTACTAAAACAAATTTTAAAATGGGTTATAGAAGTCATATTTTTTACTATAAATATTCATTGGAAATATAAAAAGATTTACTACATCATAGTATTTCTTTATAATTTCTAGACATTAACTAAATTAAATTATTTATGACATCATGATGATGCAGCGATTACCTCATTATTTAACGATTTAAAGAAAATGAGAAGATAATGTAAAATCTAAGACCTACACATGTCAAAAACCTATAGGATGGGTGTATTTAGAACTCTAATCACCTTATCCTAGAAATACATCAATGTGGGACCTTTAAAATATGAAAAAAAAATTATAATAAAGTAATATTTTATAACATACCAAGAGTGCCCCTCCTCTTCTCTTATAAAAGGCCCCCACCTCTACCACCTTACCCACACCTCTCAAGCCTTTGGCTTGGCCAACCCCTGCCCATTTAATCTCTCCACATCCCTCTCTTTATCATTTAAGCCTCACCTTAGGCAGAAAGCTCTTCAAGTAACCCTTTTGGTTTAAACCAAAGGGAGTTACCCGATTTAAAGGTAATGTCTTCTCTTATGTTATGTTGTTTTATTTTGCTTCTACAACCCCCTAAACTCTTTTTTTCCTTTATTTTGTAACAACACCAGTATCTAAAATATACTATGACGTTTTTATAAGAATTGTTAGAGCTACACATACACACACATCCGTCTAATGGTTAAAGAACATACTGTTTCTGTGGATGGCAAATTACTGCCTCACGAAATGATGATTGTTCAATATTCATTTAACACCTTTAAAGGTGGCCATTATAATGTAATTGTATTTTATAATTTATATATATGGTATTTATGTTTTATATATGCTTCTATATTTTATATTTAAATCATACCTTTATTCTTTTCATGTTGTGCAAATGCGATAATTTCATATGAGGAAGTGCGGACTACCGCCCCCTCAAGTGATGTCACTCGTTCATGCAATACATGGAATTCATAAAGAATGAAATTAATGAAATTATGTGACCTATATAACATATATATTATACTGTAATTATAATATATATATATCTCTCTCTATTATTTTTAATTCCATTAATATGACAAAGAAATGAAAGTAGCGTTCATGCGTACGTACGACCTACCGTGTCCATGAACGGTGCATTTCATTTCTTTTTATCACCAAATGTTATGGAATCATATAAAATGAATATTTACTGGATATATATGATATTTAAATCATTAATACTATTCTGGATATGATGTACTTATAACTACATGGACGATTCTTTTCAAATAAGTTCATTTTTGACTCATGTACCAAACATCAACATAAACATTTGATATGAACTCACATAATTAACTAATAATATGTGATATGAATTGGATAATAAACCTTAAAGGAGTTCCTTAAGAAATTATAAATTTACAAAAGTTAATTATTCAGGAATAAAAAGAAACGAACAAGACAAGTCAGACTTGAGGTAAGGGATCAGACCTCTCTCTTTCATTTTAAGTACTCTCTTTTATGTCATTTATTTTAAGCTCATATTTCTTATGTTGGGGGATGTTCTTTTCTATACCTATTTCTGTAAATTTTATGTTAATATTATGAGATACCCTATTTTATCTCATCAATCCATTTTTGGATGTTTTATGTGGCGTCGTTAGGCTGCTGAATTTTCATAAGGGGATTTTCATCTCACTTTTTATTCCACTGAGATTCATGCTACATTGGCCACTACTTCCTTTTATGTGGTGTATTTACATCCCATTATTTTACTATTTGGGTATTTAAATCTTCATTTTATTACCGTTTATCCAGGGGGTGTACGTTTCAAATGTTTCCCAAATCGGTAAGGGAACCTTTCAAACTCCTCTTCTTAAAAGACTTATTTTGTTATGTCTTTTAATTCACATCTTTTTATGTTGGGATGTGTTCTTATGTATCCTTATTGATGTAAATTTTATGTCCAATTGAGGAGATACCGTTTTCTCTCTCATAAACTAATTTTATGAACTTTAAAGTGACGCTGTTAGGCTGTCGAATTTTACCAATGGAACTTCTTAACCCAATTTCGATTTTTTTGGGTTCAACTTGAAGTTATTGAATGTGCCATCCTATGAATATGTGTGAATGACCTATGGTTGTGTTACAATTAATATCCAATTATATTGGGTGTATTTATATTTTTCACACATAATTAGGAGATTGATTTATCCTTAATTTAAGGATACCTTCTTTATAAGGGATTTCATCTCATTTTACATTTCTATTGAGACTTCATTGTTGTTATGCACCAATTCACTCTTGTATAGTGTATATACTATCCTTTGGAATATTATATCATTAATCCCTTTATTTTCATGATATTATAATGTTCTGATTAAAAGTTATTCATCATTTATTGTATTCAAGTGTCTCTCATTTTGGTAGAAACCCTTTAACTAAAATATCATTTCAAATGTATTAATGATTTATTCTTATAAATATTTTTCATTAATATAATTGTTTTCAAATTGGTTTTAAGGATTTATTTATATGTATATTAATGGTCTAAAATGTTAAAAGATTCAAAGTGGTATGGGTCAATTTGATTCAAAAATTTCTTTATTATATTTTTTAAATGGTTTGGAAAATGGTTTTAGAATGGATTCATTATGTCAAATATCTTAATATGTTATATTGTTATTATAATGTGGTAATTTTATCTTTACATTATTCTTAAGTTATGTGTTATGATTATGTTATGGTTCTTGGGCATTGTTTATTAAGACGAGTGGTTCCGTGATAAACTAAGGGCGGGTGAGCCCGATATAGCTCTCCAATGCATTGGGTAAAGCGAAGGAGTTAAACGTTAAGGTTTCTCCGAAGAGATTTAGGGAATATACTGTGATGGGTATTCCAAACATAACCATGAGGGTTACTCCCTACGTAAGAATTTTATGAATGCCTCAAGTTACCTTTATGTCTTATGATTTCTATGATTTATTCACGATTTGATGAGGTATGTTAAAGTGCTTATGTTTTATGGATAAATTATGATTTCATTGATTCTTATGTATACATGTACTCATGTTTCCTTTCCATATTTTTATATCCCTTACTGAGCTTTTTATGCTCATCCCATGTTTTTGAAATGTTTTTTTCGGGTCAAGGGAAAGGTACATGATATGATGATAGTGTCAAGGAGGTGTCAAGATATAATCCATGTTTTATTTTAAAAATGTTTCTGTTGATGGGAAAAATGAATAATATCTTTTATGTAACCACATTGTTTAAATGTGGAATGTAATGCATGTTTTATGATCTAATTCTCTAAAACTCTAAACCTGAAAAGATCCTCATTGTGTACTCTTGAAATATCTCAAGATTAAGTAATGTTTAAGGCTGGGGTCTTATAGTTGGTATCATAGGTCGGTTTAGATAACTTTAGAGGTTAGAGTTTTGTTTATGAAAAAGTGACAAGTTTTGTATAACCACAATGGTTAGTATATTATATGGAGTCATTGTTTTTTTGAAAGTTAGAATGATTTTGAGATAACCTGGATAAGTATATCATGGTGTTTATATTCCTCTTTATTATATGATGATTTTACTGATATACTCACACTGACCTTTTTGGTTTTAGTAAATGGATGGATCTAGAAGGCACCCAGGTGACAATGGGTTTAAAGGAAACTGTGGTGGTTCTCTGATTAAGTGACTGGAGTAAATGGGGGATTCAATGAGAAATCTTGTCGTTATTCTAAACCAACTATCAGGAGTCATGATCAACCACTTGAACCTTGGTGAGTTCTCTAATGACTCTTGTAAGAGAGAACCAACTCGATGTGGAAGTTCATGTGATAATTATAAAGGTAACCAATAGGGTTTATATGATCCTTACTTTTGAGGTAATTATGGGTTACTATATGTTATGATTGAAAATGAAAGGAATGAGTTAAACAGGAGGTTAAAATATGTTATGATTATTTTTGATGATTTTATCTCGTTTTGGGGAATGTTTTAAGAATTATATAGTTTTGGAAAAAGGACAACACGCAGACCATGTGACAACCCATCGCGTCGGCCGAAGCTATGGGAATCGAACCCACAACTAAAGTGCAAATGGTATTTATCACCTACCACTGGACTACATGAAGTTCCTAGTTAGTTTGAATGATTCTTTTTAGTTAGATGATTTTATGAATTAAGAGTAAGTTGATTTTGGGTTATCAATGGAAATGATTAGCCTATCATGGAGGATATGTTATTAGGTTAATTACTTTCCAGTATGAGACTGTAAGAGTAACTGATGTTATTTTGGAGAAAAATGTTAAGATTTATCTTAGGAGACTATGTGATTAAATCCTTCAGAGATTTGGGTTTCAATCTTAGTTTGGTTTACTTTGAATAATTTTATGGATAGATGTTTATTGAATGGTCTTTGTTGAACTTTGGGTTTTGTTTGACAAATTTTGGTGATTGGGAGTCTTTTTTATTTTTGTAAAAAATATCCTTTTTGGGTATTATCTAGTCACGTACTAAACTTTTTGGTTTGGTTTTGGTTTATATCTAAAGACATGGGAGTATATATAGTTCTTTTTTGTGGATTAGGTGATTTTCAAGAAGTTTATTATAGTACTCTTAATGTGAACAAGTCTTCCTAAATACTCATCTTTTGGAGAAAATATGAGTTTGATTAAGGAATCTAGTAAAAGTTGAAAGTCTACGTGACAAGTAAATATGTTTCATTATGATTTAGTTAAGATCAAAAATAAATTCCTCAATTAAGAGTAACTTAAAACAAAAATGTTGTCTGTTAACTTTTCTTACTGGGGAATCGAATACCGTTTAACCCATCACAAGCTTGTGATTTTCTTGTGGTTAACTTTCTCCTAGACATGTTTACTATCACTCTCCATCAGAACATGACCCTTTGTTTTTTCCTCCGTATCCATATTTTTATACTTGGAATCCTAGTATGGGTTAACTCAGGTGACCTTTGAACTTCTCTCCCATTCTTTTTAAGTGATAGTTTTACTGACTCTTGTTCCGATGTGGGACTTTCAATGGAGTTTCCAAGCCCAATTTTGAAATTGCGAGGACGCAATTCCCAAAAGGGGGGAAGGATATAACATCCCAGGTAAATAAATAATATTAAATTCTAATTTTTATCAATATTTGTGAATAAAATGTTAATACTACTTTAAATGGAATGCTATGATTGATGGCATACCCAATACACAACAACGAGTTTCTTTGAAATCTTACATTGCACACTAATAATATAATAATATTATAATAGTTAACGCCTAGCCTTTGTAATGGAGGGAATGAAAATAAATAACTAAAAAATGATTACATATGTTTGTTAAATATTTTTACATTTAACCAATAAATTTTAGAGGCTTAAAATCCAAATGAATCAAATTTTAAGAATAAATACTCTAATATTTAAAAAAATAGTTTTACCGCCTTTTAATGGAGAACCCTTTTTAAATATAGTTTTAGTTACATTAATACATTCTAATTGACCAAATAAAATCCTTCTTTAGAATGGGGATATCAAAATTTAATTTGTACAATTTTTTAGAATTTTTCTGATAAAGTTCATTTTTTAATGAATAGTGAAAAAATATTGTATTTTAATTCAAAAGTGCTTTTTAATCTAATTTATTTATATGGATAGATTATATTTTTAATTGGTTTTAAAGTGAAATTAAAATATATTTTTACCATTTAATCCAATGGTGGCCATTGGAATTAATATCACTTTGAGATTGGACATAAACGAGTGTCAATCTTTTGATAGATATTGTTTCATAAAAACACGCTATTTGATTTGACAGCGGAATTTAATTATAAAATTAATTAATGAAACTTCTATGTTATTAATTTTGTAAAATAGATATCATTTTTTAATTTTGAATATCAAATATATATTCGGGTGAATTTTTGGTATTTTTCTGAAAACCCATGATTATTTATGAATAGTGAAACTACAAAGTGGTAGTTACAAAAACTGATTTTTTTGTTTAAATGGAACTTTAACAATTCTGTTATTTGAATTTCAAAAAATCCAATATAAATTATTTTCATTATTAATTAAAATTTGGTTCAATGGGATGAAAATAATTTTTGATGAAAAGTAACTTTTAATTTTTATTAATCGCGATTAAAGTTTATTAATGTGATTTATGGTAAAAATAATATTATAATAAAATGAAAATATCTTGACACTTGTCCTAACCCTATTGGATGAGTCATGGCCGAACAAGACAACCCAGGAGTCGATTTTTGGGACCCCATGGAGCCACTTGGGTCCGATAATGACATTAATTCCTTTTATTTAAAGTAAAAGTAAAAATGACACAAACATGTATTGTTTTACTAAAACAATTTTTACATGGGGTTATACAAGTAATATTTTAGACTATAAATATTATTGGAAAGATAAAAATATTTCCTACATTATAGTAGTTTTTTATAATTTTTAGACATTAAATAAATTAAATTATTAACGACATCATGGTGATGCAGCGATTACCTCATTATTTAACGATTTAAATAAAATGAAAAGATAATGTAAAATATAAGACCTACACATGTCAAAAACCTATTGGATGTGTGGATTTCTAACTCTTATCACCTTATCCTCGAAATGCATCAATGTGGGACCTTTAAAATCCGAATATCATTTTATAATAAAGTAATATTTTATAACTTACCAAGATTGCCCCTCCTCTTCTCTTATAAAAGGCCCCCACCTCTACCACCTTACCCACACCTCTAATGACATTTTCTCAGCCAACCCCTGCCCATTTCATCTCTCCACATCCATATATTCATCATTGAAGCCTCACCTTAGGCAGAAAGCTCTTCAAAGAACCCTTTTGGTTCAAACCAAGGGGAGTTACCCGATTTAAAGGTAATGTCTTCTCTTATGTTCTTTAGTTTTATTTTGCTTCTACAACCCCCTAAACTCTTTTTATTACTTTATTTTGTAACAAAAAAAGTATCATAAATATACTATAATGTTTTTAAAGGAATTATTAGAGCTAAACTTACACACACAATCGTCTAATGGTTAAAGAACATACTGTTTCTGTGGATGGCGAATTACTGCCTCACGAAACGATGATTGTTCAATATTCATTTAACACCTTTAAAGGTGGCCATTATAACGTCACTGTATTTTATATATGATATATATGGTATTTATGTTTTATATATTCTTCTGTATTTTATATTTAAATCATACCTTTATTCTTTGCGAGTTTTGCAAATGCGATAATTTCATATGAGGAAGTGCGGACTACCGCCCCCTCAAGTGATGTGACTCGTTCATGCAATACATGGAATGTATAAAGAATGAAATTAATGAACTTATGTGACCTATATAACATATATATTATACTGGAATTATAATATATATATATCTCTCTCTCAATTATTTTAATTCCATTATTATGAAAAATAAATAAAAGTAGCGTTCATGCGTACGTACGACCTACCGTCTCCATGAAGGGTGCATTTCATTTCTTTTTATCACCAAATGTTATGTAATGGTATAAAATGAATATTTAATAGATATATATGATATTTAAATCATTAATACTATTCTGGAGATGATGTACCTATAACTACATGGACGATTCTTTTCAAACAAGATCATTTTTGACTCATGTACCAAACATCGACAAAAACATTTGATATGAACCCACATAATTAACTAATAATATGTGCTATGAATTGAATAATAAAACTTAAAGGAGTTCCTTAAGAAATTATAAATTGAAAAAAGTTTATTATTCAGGAATATAAAGAAACGAACAAGACAAGTCGAACTTGAGGTAAGGGATCCGACCTCTCTCTTTCATTTTAAGTACTCTCTTTTATGTCATTTATTTTAAGCTCATATTTCTTATGTTAGGGGATGTTATTTTATATTCCTCTTGTTGTAAATTTTATGTTAATATGATGAGATAACCTATTTTATCTCATCAATCCATTTTTGGATGTTTTATGTGGCGTTGTTAAGCTGCCGAATTTTCATAAGGGGATTTTCATCTCACTTTTTATTCCTGTGAGATTCATGCTACATTGGCCAATATTTCCATTTGTGTGGTGTATTTACTTCCCATTATTTTACAATTTGGGTATTTAAATCTTCATTTTATGACCCTTCTTTCATGGGGTGTATGTTTCGAAAGTTTCCCAAATCGGTAAGGGAACCTTTCACACTCCTCTTTTAAAAGACATATTTTGTTATGTATTTTAATTCACATCTTTTTATGTTGGGATGTGGTCTTATGTATCCTTATTGATGTAAATTTTAGGTCCAAGTGATGAGATACCATTTTCTCTCTCATCAAATAATTTTATAAACTTTAATGTGACATCGTTAGGCTGTCAAATTTTACCAAGGGAACTTCTTAACCTAATTTCGATTTCTTTGGGTTTAACTTGAAATTATTGAGTATGCCATCCAATGAATGTGTGTGAATGACCTATGGTTGTGTTACAATTAATATCCAATTATATTGGGTGTATTTATATTTGTCACACATAATTATAAGATTGATTTATCCTCAATTTAAGGATACCTTCTTTATAAGGGATTTCATCTCATTTTACATTTCTATTGAGACTTCATTGTTGTTATGAACCAATTCACTCTTATATAGTGTATATACTATCCTTTGAAATATTATATCATGAATCCCTTTTTTCTCATTATATTATAATGTTATGATTAAAATTTATTCCTCAGTTATTGTATTCAAGTGTCTCTCATTTTGATAAAAACCCTTTAACTAAAATATCGTTTTAAATGTTTTAATGATTTATTCTTATAAATATTTCTCAATAATATACATGTTTTAAAATTGGTTTTAAGGATTTATTTATATGTATACTAATGGTTTAAAATGTTAAAATCTTTAATGTGGCCAATGTAGCATGAATCTCAAGCTGTGCCTCCCTAACTGGTTTAAAGTGGTTTTGAAAATGGTTTTAGAATGAATTCATTATTTCAAATATCTTAATATGTTATATTGTTATTGTAATGTGGGAATTTTATCTTTACTTTATGCTTAAGTTGTGTGTTATGATTATGTTATGGTTCTTGGGCATTGTTTATGAAGACGAGTGGTTCAGTGATAAACTAAGGACGGGTGAGCCCGATATAGCTCTCCAATGCATTGGGTAAAGTGAAGGAGTTAAACGTTAAGGTTTCTACGAAGAGATTTAGGGAATATAATGTGATGGGTATTCCAAATGTAACCATGAGGGTTACTCCCTACATAAGAATGTTATAAATGCCTCAAGTTACCTTTATGTCTTATGATTTCTATGATTTATTCATGATTTGATGAGGTACGTTAAAGTGCTTATGTTTTATGGGTAAAGTATGATTTCATTGATTCTTATGTATACACGTACTCATCTTTCCTTTCCATATTTTTATATCTCTTACTGAGCTTTTTATGCTCATCCCAAGTTTTTGAAATGTTTTTTTCGGGTCAAGGGAAAGGTACATGATATGATGATAGTGTCAAGGAAGTGTCAAGAAAGAATCCATGTTTTATTTTAAATATGTTTCTATTGATGGGAAAAATGAATACTATCTTTTATGTAACCACTTTGTTTAAATGTGGAATGTAATGCATGTTTTATGATCTAATTCTCTAAAACTCTAAACCTGAAAAGATCATCAATGTGTATTCAAGAAATATCTCAAGATTAAGTAATGTTTAAGGCTGGGGTCTTATATGTGAGGCATCGAGAAACGAACTCAGCTACTGCCTTCTTCATGCCTGACCACCAGATGAGATGTATGAAACTCCCTCAGGACCTCCTCCTGCAATGCCACTGGTACAACAGTGCATCCTCTGAAAAGAAGCATGTGCTCCCCACCTTGAGAATATCCATCAAGAGCATGTCCTGTGGATAACTGAGCAAGTAAAGCCACACAGTTGACATCCCCAAGCCGTGCCTCCCTAACTCGTTGTAAGAGTGGAGGGGTGACAACCATCGACTGTAGGTAAGATGTATCCTCTCCATCCAAGAAGGATAACTGTAACACAGCTAACTACTGTGCCGCCTCACTCAATAGCTGTGATCTCAACCTTCTGCTAAGAGCATCCACCACCTTATTCCCCTTCCCATGAGTATAGATGATCTCAAAATAACAGTCCTGGAGGAAATCTAGCCAATGCCTCTACCTCAGATTCAGATCCTTCTATGAGAAGATGTACTTGAGGATCTTGTGGTCAGAGTAGAGAATAAACCGCTCGACCATAAGGTAGTGTCACCACATCTTCAATGTGAAGACTACCGCTGCCAACTCGAGATCTTGGGTCGCATAGTTCTGCTCATTTGGCCTAAGCTGGTGCGAACCATAAGCAATCACTGCATGCCGCTGCATCAGAACACAACTGAGCTAGGTCCTTGATGGGTCGCAGAAAACTACGTACTCGACACCCTCCTCTGTCAATCTCAAGACTGGGGCGCCTGTCACACTCTGTCTCAACTGCTTGAAATTCTGCTGGCACTTCTTTGTCCACACGAAGAGTTTCCCATTCCTTGTCAAGGCCATCATCGGTGCTGATATCTGGGAGAAATCAGGAATGAATATATGGTAATTTCCTGCCAACCCATGGAAACTCCGCACCTCTGTCATCCTCTGAGGTGGATCCCAAGCTAACACAGCCTCCACCTTGGGATGATCTACAACTAATCCATCCACTGAGATGACATGTCCCATAAAGTGGACCTCCTGAATCTAGTACTGACACTTAGAGAGATTTCCATAAAGCCGGTGCTCCCGAAGTACATCCAGAACCATCTGTAGGTGTCTCGCGTGCTCCTCCTCTGACGCCGGGTACACAAGGATGTCGTCGATGAAGACCACTCCGAATCGGTCCAAGTACGGCAGGATGACCTGGTTCATCAGTCCCATGAACACTGCGGGGGCGTTCGTCACGCCAAAAGGCATCACCAAGTACTCATAGTGACCGTAGCGTCATCTAAAATCCGTCTTCAGAATATCCCCATCCCGTACTCGTAACTGGTGATAGCCTGATCGAAGGTCAACCTTCGAGGACCACTATCACCCTCTTAGCTGATCGATGAGGTCATCGATTCTCGGCAGTAGATATTTGTTCTTCACTGTCACCTGGTTCAGGTGTCGGTAATCCACGCACAGCCTCAGACTCCCATCGGCCTTCTTGGAAAACAAGACCGGGGTCGCCCAGGGTGAAATGTTGGGTCTTATGAAACCCTTGCTCTGCAAATCCTCCAACTGCACCCTTAGCTCGTGAAACTCTACAGGAGCCATCCGATAAGCTGATGAGGAAATCGGTGTCATCCCGAGGTGTAAGTAAATGCAGAAGTCAATTTACTGGTGGGGAGGTAGTCCAGGGACATCTTAAAGAAATACGTCCTCGTACTCCACCACTACTACTGGGAACTAGGAGCTCACAACATCTACCACTCCAAGGGTAAGGCTGGCCAACTCATGAGGGATCGGATGCACCCTCCTTTGCATGAGCACATTTTGTGCTGCCTGGGTTTCCTTTTATCCGACAAAGGAAAACCTTGTTCCATCACGGCGGACAAACCACACTCTTCGCCTAAAACATTCAATCTAGGCATGGACCAAAGATAACCAATCCATACTGAGAATGATGTCGTAAGGCCTTGACGCTACCACCAAGAGGTTCCAACCGAAACTCTCACCTCCAAGGGTAAGATCACACTGTCTGAAAAGGTTCATGATCGTTGAGTCTCCTCCCATATGTGTCTGTAAGCGTAAGGATCGAGTCAATGGTTCTACCGGAATCTGGAGGTGTTGTACAAGACATGTGGATATACGGGAATGACTGGGACCTGTGTCAATGATTATGGAAGATAAGGTGAAAAAGGGACATACCATACCTCGAATCATCCCTGGAGCCCTTGGGACGTATGCCTCGACTGCATGCAGCTGTCCCCGTCCCTGTCCCCCAGCTCCCTGAGCCCAGTGCAGACCTCCTGGGGTGGTGGTGGAAGTAAGTCGAAGCGTCTGTCACCACCTGCAGCCCTCCCTACTCCTCTACCATGTCTGCCGCCTGGCGGGTCTTCTGGTTCTGTTCTCTGCCTTTGCCTCAGTGGTCCATCCACCGCTTCCCTATCAACAGCTCGACAGGTCGGGCAATCTCTAGTGAGATGTCCCCTAGCATCGCACGTGTAGCATCACTTCTCCCTAGGCTGACTGAATCCCACCTGAGAGCCATGGACTATTTATCCCCTGTCCTGGGTCCTCGTATGATGTTTCCCACGTCTAGATCCATGTGCCTGACGTCAACTCCCTACTGCCAGGGTCTCCGCACCTGTCTGCCTGCTGCGGACTGTCGTCGGCTGCCTCTGCTCCGCCAAGAAACTCTCGATCACCAAGGCCCGCTCGAGCATAAGTCGATATTCATAGAGGTACGAAACTAGCTCATATGTATCGTAGTATTACTTTCTCAAAGGTCTGATATCTGAAGTACTGATCCCTGACCTTATCCATCAAGTACCTGGTGAGGTTAGTGAACCTTGATGAATAGTCAGCTACTGTCATAATACCCTGCTGAAGCTGAAGAAGCTCATGGATGCACACAACTCTCAACGTAATTGGAGAGAACTCCTCCCTGAAGAGTTGCTCAAACTCCATCCACGAATGACTCTCCTCGTCATGAGTCTGCATGGATAGACTCCACCATCATCTCGCCAAACCCTAAAGAAGCCTCGCTCCTAGCACCACCATCTGGTCTTCTAGTGTCCTAACTAGACGGAAAACTCTAGTCACCGCCTCAAGCCAGTCCTCAGCTACCTGGGGGTCAGGCTCACCTTGGAACCTGAGGGGTCTCTGTCTCTAGAACTCATGGAACACACTGAGCCTACGCTCCTCGCCGGTCAGTACTGTAGGTACCACTGGCTGCTCCACTAGTGGTGGCATAGTAGGTGCACCACCTGGTGGAAACGCCTGGGGAGCTCGTCCCTATATCGAAGCCTCGTCATTGAGGGGGTCATCCTCGTGATCATGTTGTTGAATCCTAGCGGGTATGCATCGTAGAGGCATCCTGTAAAGAAACAAGATATACTATGGTCAATGAGTATATCTAGATAGCTAACACAAAGGACATGGGAAACACAACCCATTCCTATATGATGCATGTACCTTTTATTCCCCCACAACCAGTGTTTTCATGTACCGAGTCGAAAAGCAGGTTATCAGAGTCCTGGTGTATGGATACGTCAGCCGCTGCACCAACACTGGGGTCCCTAGCCTGAAAGCCGAACCTGAAACACTTAACACAGTTTCCCCAAACCAAACTCAGAGACTCTTGGTCCTAAGGTAGAACCGACCACCTCTGATACCACTAAGTCACGACCCGTCCCAGTGGGGCCCGTGCTGTGACTCCCCAAGCCTGCCTCCAATAGGCCAAGGGCTGGTGACTTGCACCGAGTAGGCATATTACTAACATGGGAGGCATTGCCTATGTACCTGTACACATGCGAAAATCTCTTAGCCCACAAAATGCTGAAATGTAAAAACCATTGAGGAAAAAGAATGCATGCATACAACTAAACCCAACCAACAAAGTACGACGAAAGGTAGAGTACTATAAAAGTAAACTGGGCCAGAATACAAGCCCACCAAAAACAAGAGTCTGAAAACTACAAAGTCCAGCTTGTAAGCACAAAAAGGTACTGGGAATGCCGCTCGTAGCCATAGGAACGCCTCGGCCTATAAGGAAATCAGAAATCTCGGTCATGTCCTAGTTCTCCCTAGACTCTATAAAAAGGATGCTCGTCTTCACAAGACACCAGACGTACGGGCAAAGCCCGTGCATGGGTGAGTATAACAATACTCAGTAGAGGACCCCGAAAATCACAAAGTAGTACGCAAAGTAAATGTACAGTCATCTATGCATAGTATATGTCTACAGAAAATATAGAACAAACCATATATACTCAAAACCCAGACCCATGGTCTAGATACAAGTCACACAACCACATACCCCCATTAGGGATTCTGTTTGAAAATTCCATGATGCACTAGTTCTGGGAGAACACACTCCACGAGTCTTATAGCTCTGATGACGTCTGTCTGAGAAGTGTTGTTCGTCGGGAACTATCACGAGAGATAACTACACTCATTATGGGAGACACAATCTTGAGTGGAAAGGTTATGGAAGATATAATCACTCATTATGAGAGACACACTCCTGAGTGGGAAAGATCACGATACAAAGATGAGGATCACTGTCTGGGACATGTCGGATACTGCGAATCATCCGGATTCTCCAGTAAGGTGATACACCAGCTATGTAGAGGATCAACGCCCGGTAAGGTTGGTCACATCGATGCCTGACTCTACTTAGGGTCAGGAATTGATAGAGGATCTTAATCCGGGCCTCTCGGATGGATGCCTGACTCTATCACAAAAAGTCCTGCTAAAAGGATCATCTTCATGCGTGAGGAAATGATGTCTAACCTTCAGGGGAATAAGAAGATGGGGAACTAACCCAAACGAAAGATGTCCAATCCATGGTGAACAAGAGGACCAAGCCGTTTTCCAAAAATTACAAGGCGTGTAGAAATGATACACGTCGTGTTGTCTGACCCCGGGTACTGCCCATGTACAGTGGCCCGTGTCGTGAGGCTAGTCGTGTAAGAAAAAACTAAGTACACGGAGTGTAGTACGATGTACATGCCATGTCTGGTTAACTGGGGTTGGCTCTGTGTACTCTGGCCTCGTGCCCGTACACGGTCATCAACGCATGTACTCTAACCCGTGTAATCGCCACACGGGGTGACCCGCATTACTGGCCTCGCATGGCTGTGTGACGGAGTACACAGTCGTATACTCCATCCCGTGCCCTTGTATCCCCGAGATACACACTAAGCTCCGCGTAGCCGCCTCTTCCATGTTGTACACGTCGTACCGCCTGAAGCCAGGTAGATCATCCCGTGTCCGTGTACTACCCAAAGTACACACCGAGCTTCGGGGAAAGTCCAACATGCCGTGTGACCGGGGTCACATGCCGTGTTATTCTTTTGTGACCCTGAAACCCTATTCTCTACCAGTACTACACAGCGTGTTCTTCGGAAGTACACGCCATGTATTCTGGAAATTTTCAGAAACGACACCCTTCACCAACGCACCTCTCGTGGTTCTCCGATCATCAATCCGGCCATCCGATCGCTGCAAAACTTACAAGGTTTGGACGCCCCGACACCACAAAGCTCCTTCCGTCATTTTTGGGCCTCTGATCAGCTCTGAAAACATGATTTGGTCTTCCTGCGTGAAGAACGCTTGAAGAACTCCCTTTTCCGATCCATTCCAATTCCCCATCTTCCATCGTCATCGATCCTCTGCAAGGTCGCTGCGGTGTCGAACCCTCTATTTTGGATCATTGAGTCATGGAACGTATGCGCAACGATCCGTTGTTCATCACGCCACGAAGAATGCAAAGAACGCACGAGGAAAGAAGGGAGAAGAAATCCAAATAAACAAATTGAGGAACAAACCTCCGCCATCATTTGTCACTGCGTTGATCCTCTCTCGTTATTAGTCTTAAATGGAGCATGAATCTACAACAACATAAATCATGGATCAATTCCCCATAATCATCCCAAAGAAAAACCCCTCCCACAAGAACGTATGAATCCGTGGATCAACTTGTTCGTGGTTGATCTGTGTTCATGGTTTAAACAAAAAAAATGAGGAAAAGGAATTGAAAATAACAACCCCTACCTTTCGAAAGAATCGATCATTGATGATGGAACCACACTGCCGTTGTCGTCGATATCCTTCAACGTCGGTGCATCAATTCTTGATTTCGATCTTTCCTCATTTGCCAACGCATCCTCCCCCGCCCAAACTCCAAGATAAATATCTCTCTCTCTCTCAACTCACAGGGTTATGTGGCTAACCCTGAGAATTTTCCATGAGGATTCATTTATAGGGGACGATTATGTCGTGCTCAAAAAAATGAAACGTTTTAAAATAATAAAATAAATGCTTAATTTATTTTATTCCTTCTAAATTGATTCCCTTTTTAAAACGCCCAAAACTAACCTTTGTAGCCAACTTGCGCCGGTCAAGGTTAGAGATTTTCCTAGGTAAATTCGTCATCCCAAACACAACGGTGCACTCAGATTTTTAATCTGGGCATCCATTTGGAAACTGCCACAACCGCGTGCGAGTGCCGACTAACTTAACTAAAAAAAGTTCAAACCACCATTCCGGGCTCACTGGACCTTGGGATGATGTGTCTTCTTCATGAACGATCTCAAAATAAATACATATAATATTTAAAAATAATAAATTTAAAATCCAATACATTGCATTAAATCTCTCGATACACATAAAATAATGGTGTAGATGAGAGAAATAATATAACATTAAAAGAATTATTTGATTTCATGATTTTTATCCTGGGTATCTCAAAAGGATTTTAGGGAGAATCGTTATTAATTATGTGTCATATAATAATAAGTCTTTGCAAAAAATTATATGGATGTGACTCCATATAACTTATAGTATCATGGAAAACCAAACCCATATTATTTAACAATTTAGGGTTATTAAGAAATTGGAAGTGTATTTAAACCTAATAGGGGAAATTGGGTAAAAGCGACATTGATAGTATATTTTTAGATGTGTAGAGAATTCAATGTCTTATAGATTCATGGTTGTATAATCTAATGGTTTTTTATTTTCTATCATGGTTATTTAATTAAGATATGTTATCTTTTATGAACCTAGGTATACCTCATTACCTAAGAAATTCCAAATACTAGAATTTTCCTCAAATTTTAATGTATCACAAGAAGATAAAGTTAATGATTTATGTAAAAGTAAATGAACATGGATACCCAAAAAATATGTATTTTATTTATATATATAATTTTCTATATAAACTATTGATAGAATTGTTAGACAAAATCCAGTTTTTTTAATATAGCATCTAACCCAAAAAAATTCAAATATGTTATGTAATTTTTTTAATCCTAACATTATAAGTAATCGATATATGATGAAATGGACTCTATAAGTAGGAACCATAAATGGATATTAGTTGACCTTCTTCAAGTTTCATAAACAATTGTTTATAATTGGGTATTTAGATGAAAATAAAAATTCAATTGTACAATTTTAAAATATAAATTCATATTGGTAGACAGTGGATTTCTTAAAAATAAATGAATTAATTATTTTGATACTTATGCTCCCATATCTAGGATTTATTAGATTATAATTATTATTGATTAAGATTCCATATAAAAATTTTAAATTCCCTAAATGGGTGGTAAAGTAATATTATTTAATGGCGAATTAGATGAAAAATGTATATTGAAAAATAAGAAGGATTTGTAGCAGCAAGAAAAGAATTGAAGGTTTATAAATTGAAATGGTCCCAATATGGTTTAAAAAATGAACAAAAAAATGGCATGCAATATTTAATAAATTAATTTTATAAAATGGATATATTGTTAATCAATCTAATAAAAGTGGTTATAGTAAGCCCCGTAATAATCATGGTGTATTTGTTATTTTATATAATGATGATTTTCTAATATTTTTAAATTATATGACCCAAGTAAATTTGTATTAGTATATTTTATCTAAAAACATTGATATGTAATACTAGGTGGGTCTAATGTTGTTTTGGTAATAAATATTAGTAGAAATAACAATTTTATATTTCTTTATAAATCTCATTATATTAAAAAAATTATTAAATAGTTATAAATTGTTTCATTATTCATAAGTTTCTCGCCTATATTATTCTAGAAGTAAGATGCTACCAAATCCTGGAAGGTATGAATATCCCGACCCAAGTGCCACATGATGTTTCCCCAAACTATTTTTCCACATGACTTCAACTGTGCCTCCCAGTATGCTAGAGGTTGTCAACTAACAGTGAGGTTCTGGTAAGTCAGTCATGGGGATATTATACCCACATTTATCTGAGTAAAACACCAATGAAAATTAATAAACAAACTCAAAAGCATATATAACTAGAACAATACTATGTCACAAGATAATCAAACATGAAATAAAACACTCAACTGAAAGGGAAATCATTTTTTGCAAATATAAGTGTCATGTGTCTATAGTGAAACTAAAAATAAAGACACTAAGACTCCCCAAGCAGGTTCTAAATCATGTATAGTCCCCTCATCCAAGCTCCAACCCAAATCAGAATTCCATACCAGGAACCTTGCCCTTATCCTATCCTGTAACAATATAATCTATTTGAGTACCAATGAGGCATCCTGAATAGGAGTGTGTATAGATCAATAGGCCACCACCAATGGTTTCTAAAAGTAGTCTAGTCAAAATATGGTGTATGAAATTCTATAATAAATCAGTACAATGCATAAATAACTAGTTATAACATTATCATTTATTATTATATAACTACATTAACTCCATGGTTCCAAAGGATACTCGTACCACAATACTATCTTCATATCATACCAGAGCTTGAAGTGTTCCCTATTTAATATCATATCTTAATACCTTGTTCTTTCAGGAGCTCGAAGTATTCAAAGGTTCCATGATATCTCAGTATTTGATTTGACTCATGTCGTAGTTTGAATATTCTTATGTGAGGCCATAACCTAGAGTGTCAATATTTACATTATTTAATTTCACATTTAAAATCCATATTCACAAAGTTAAAAATATCACAACATAAGTAATATGACGAAGTTTCCACATATACTCCCCAATAGAATGACCACGTTCTCATTATCTTTACTCATAAGTATAATGATCATGTTACCATGTATACTTCTCAATTTAGAATGACCATGTTCCCATTATATTTACTCATAAGTATGATGATGATGTTTCTGTTTGTACTACTCAATTTAGAATGACCATGTTCTCATTCTTTAGCACATAATTAATTTATCAATTAATTATCCACCTAAATCTCATCAATAATTCTGCAATTAGCTAAACATATATATTCCATTAGTTAACTCAATAATTAACTAAGTGCTTCAACCCATCAATTAGTTCATCAATTGATTAATAAATATCACAATTCATTTTCCACAATTAATTTTCCAGAATTAATTATCTCATTATAATCTCAACTTCCCATAACTAATCCCACAATTAAATATCTAGATCATATTATCAATGCCACTTAATTAATCAACAATTAATTATCTCAATATAGCCATTTCAATGTCTCATAAATAATTTCATAATTAATTATCTAGATTACAACCCCTACCTCTTATAATAGATTTCAAAAAATTAATTCTCAAATAGGGAAACCCATTAGTCATAGGATTAATTACCCAAATAATAACCTATTTCAACTAAGCGTTGATAAATAAATTTTTCAATCCAATAAACCCAATTCAAGAAAGACATTTGATGAAGGATTCTTGAAATTATATAAATTTTCATAAATATATCCAATCCACAACTATGGTAATTAGGTTTAGACCACCTACCCTGATTTTTTATGGACGTTTTCTCAACAAAAATTCCATAAATTCGAGTAACACAACAACATAGATATTAGTTTCATATATAAATCCCAAAATGAAGATAAAGATATCAAGATATTATAAAACTAGATCTAGATCCGTAATAATAGATATGGATCTCACCACATAGGATTAGATATAAGAATAAATAGGATATCCTCCCCCAAAGAATGGGGGAGAGGGAGGATAATGAACAGAAAAAGAATTGGGATGAGATCCACTTACATGGTGGATAATAGATATTCATTTTGGAATTTCAATCTAAAATCATGGAGTTATTATGGCCTTGGAATCCCTCTAAGTTGATGGTAGAACCTTACCATACCTTTTGGAAATACAAATCATTATATAGGGAATCATAGAAGGTGAAACATGTCATTAAAAGATGAAAACAAGTGAGATTCACAATTTTAGGATCTCGTTGTTGGCCCGTGCATGGTTTAGTCACACTATTAGAAAAACCGTGTGCTAATTGTGCATTACCCACTACTTCAAGGTGGAACTTCCCATGGATAACTTTCATAGAATCTTTAACTATTCTTTAACTATGCCAAATCTACTACCACAAATGATAGAGAATGCATGGTTTCTCCTAGAAAGACACACAGTTTTGACTAACTGTGTGAAAACGGTGCACAACCCCTTTTCTCCATAATTTTCATAGACTTAAACCAAACTCACCCCAAGTCACAACTCCTATAAATGGTACTCAAGTAAAAAAACAAAACATACCTGAAATAACACCCAAGATAACTCCAAAAATGGTCGAGATATTAGAATCTCTCCACCTTATAATATATTTTCATCAAGTTGCACCTCCACGACTTTCTAATATTCTGAGCAAAAAAGATCAGGACATTCGACCCTTATATATGCTTCTCTTCCCCATGTTTCCTCTTGTACATGTCCATTTTTTCATAGCATGTGAACTATAAGAACATTCTTTCCCTACAACACTTTCTCCCTGTGATCCAAAACACACATTGAATACTCCTCAAAGGATGCATCTATCTCAAGGTCAACCTCATCCACATCAATCGCATGAGAATGGTTAGGGTGATACTGCTGAATTTTTGATACATGGAAAAAATCATTCATAGAACTGTATATCTATGGAAGATCCAATCGGTAAGCCACCATCATGATTATCTCCACTATATCAAAGTGTGAAACAAACCTGGGTGACAACATTCCTAGAATGTACATCCTATAGTGACCCAACCTTGGAGACACCTAAAGAAACACATAATCGCCCTCTTTAAACTTTAGGGGTCATCTATGTTTGTTAGCATAAAACTTCAGTCTACTCTTATTCATATTCTTACATTACTAAACCAACTGTACCTACTCTGATCTATCTTACATGATACTTGATCCCAAAAACTCTGAATTATCAACCTACATCCAGCATAGTGGGGATCTACAAGGCCTACAATAAAGAGACTCATATGGGGCCATCTATATAGTTTCTTGATAACTGTTATTATAGGAAAACTGCACTAAATCTAGGGTTCACATGGAGACTCGTACCCCAATACTAACTTCATCTCATATCGGGGCCAAAAGTGTTCCCTAAGAAATATCATATCTTATTATCTGATTCTTTCCAAATCATAAAGTATTTAAAGGTTTTATGATATCACATTACCTGATTCAAATCATTCCAGAGTCTGAATATTCTTGTGTGAGTCCATAACTTGGAGTTCCATTTTTTCCATTCTGTAATTTCACATTTAAAATCCACATTTCCAAAGTTACCAATATCACAATGTAAGTAATATGACCATGTTATCACACTTACTCCTCAATAGAATGACCATGTTCCCATTCAATATACTCATAAGTATAATTACCATGTTACCATGTATACTTCTCAGTTTATAAATTCCATGTTCCCATTATCTTTACTCATAACTGTGGTGACAATGTAACCATTTTTACTTATCAATTTATAAATATTGTGTTCCCATTAATTATCACATAATTAATTATCTACATCAATGTAATTACTAATTCAATAATTAGTTAAACACATTCATTCTATTTGTTAACTCAAAAATTAACTTAGTGTTTTAAACCATCAATTAATATATCAATTGATTAATAAATATTACAATTCATATTCCATAATTAATTTTCTAGAATTAATTATCTCATTCTAATCACAACTTTCCATAAGTAATCCCACAATTAACTATCTAGATCATATTATCAAATGCATTTAATTAATCCATAATTAATTATCTCAACTTATCAATTTCAAAATTTCCTAATTAATTCTCTAATTAATTATCTAGATTACAACCCCTACCTCTAATAATCAATTGAAATAATAATAATTATCTAACATAAAATCCCCTTAGTCACATGATTAATTCCAAATTAATCAAATATTTCAAAAAAGATTTGATAAATAAATTTTTCAATATAATAAACCCAGTTCAAGAAAATAAATTTCTAAAGAATGCTAAAAATTCTACAATTTTTCATATAAATATCAAATCACAAAATATTGTAATTAGATTTAGACCACTTACCTAAATTCAGTACAATTTTTCACTCAATAGAAATCCCCAAAATTTGAGTAGCACATCTACATAGATATGAGTTCCAGATCTAAATTTTTAAATCAAGATCATGATATCAAGATATAATCAGACAAGATCTAGATGCCCAATCCTAGATTTAGAACTCACCACATAGGTTTAGATCCCAAAAAACAGAGGATATCATCCACTAATGGATGGAGGAGAGAGAAAATAATGAACATAAAAATAATTGGGATGAGATCCACTTATCGAGCAGAGAGAGGATCTTTGATTCAGGATTTCGATATCAATGAACGGAGTTCATATGGCCTTAGAATCCCTCCATGTCCATGGTAGAACCATTCCTTACCCTTTGGAAATAAAAATCCTAAGTTAGGTATGCATAAGAGGTTAAATAGGCAATCAAAAGTTGAAAAAAATTGAGATCCACAATTTTAGTATCTCACTATTGGCTCACTCACGGTTTAGTCGCACGGTTAGACAAAATATGCACTAACCGTGTGTTAGCCATTGCTTCAAGGGTCAATTCACATAGCTACGTCGTACGACCTCTCAAACTATACTTTAACTATGCCGAATCTACTGCCTCAAATGTCATAGAATGCACAGTTTCTCCTAAACAGTTATATGGTTTGGAAAAATTGTGCCCCTACCGTGCACATCCCCTTTTCTCCAAAAATTTCTTATACTTCACCCAAACGAACCCCAAGTAACAACTACCTTCAAAGTTACTGAATTAAAAAAAGTACCTGAAATCGCACCCGAGATAACTCTAAAAAGGTTAGGATCTTATAGAATGGATGTTTCTCAACTAAAATATGAAAGGGTTATTAGGTGTCTTATGTATTATATAACTAATATAAGACCGAATATTGAACATTCAATTGGAAATTTGAGACGGTATGTGAGTAATTCAGGATATTCATTAAGGTATGTTGTTAAAAGTGTACTTGATAATCTAAAGGGTATTTTGGATTCTTTTATATGTTATTGTAGAATCCCAGGGGCATTAGAGGGTTTTTACAATGCAAGATTTCTTAAAAGGTAGTAGGATCACGCTTTAACAAGTAGTTGGGTTTTTATGCTAGGAGGTGGAATAGTATCTTGTGGACTAATGAAACAAACTTATATAATAGAAACCACAATGGATATTGAGTTTATTTTGTTATTAGCTACTAGATAATATGAAAAGTTAAATTGAACTATTTTATTAGATTTAACATTATGGATAATTCAATGTATTTTATTTCTATATATTATGATTGATAAGAAATTATTTCTAGGGGATATATCAATACATATAATGGAAAATTGAGACACACTAGTCTAAAACATAACTATGTAAGGAAGTTGACAATATATGATATCATAAATATGGACTATATTATATCAATATAAAATTTTGGTGGATCCTCTAACAAAGGGACTTTCAAGGGAGTTTGGATACAAAAAATTCCTTAGGTATGGGTTTTAATTTCTAGTAAAAAATTCACCAATGATGGCATGTCAACTTATCATGTGATAAATTCAGATGCATTAGTAAAATTTAGTAAATTATATCATATGTGAAGGTGAAAACCTTAAGGTATTTTACATCATAGGTAAATGGTTTTTATTTCCCATGAGAAAATTTTTGGTGAGTTTAAAACTCATAATGAACCATGGATATCAAAGAAGTATTGAAACTTGGGAACACATTTTGGTTCATATATGTGAATGTAGGAGTGGGGGAGATCTAAAGATATTATGTATTTAGATCTCAAATATTCATTAAAGGAAAAGTGACACATATCCCTAATACTGTATGGGAATAGACGAAGAACCAAGGAATTTAAATAAACTTGTGTATAATTAATCTAGTTGATAACATGAGTTACATGATCAAGGAAGTTCTCACCTAGTAATTTGTTTAGATTAGATTTTTCATTACTATATAAAGTCCAGATTAGATTTTTCATTACTATAATGGGTTTTTTTAATTTTTTAAAAAATATTTAAAGGTGATTTTCATTTAGTTTTATGAAATTGAAGGATATTTTTCGAAATTGGAATGTATTTTTTCTAGAAAACATATCTTTTCTATAGAAGTTGGGATCTATTCCCCTTAATTTATCGGTTTATATTGAATAGATTGGAATAAATATAGAAAATACATTGCTTTCTTGAATAGGTATCTAGAAAATTTAAAGGGGAATGATTCCTTATCTTAAGGGGAAATCCAATTACTAAAATGGGAATATACATTGGATGGAAAAATCACTTAAAAAGTATTCCCATTACCATTCAATAAACTTTAATCAATATTGAAATTCCTCTCAATCATTTTTCAAGAATTAAAATTGTTTTTGTTGGTATAAAACCTTCTTTTTAAGTCTCTCTTACATAAAAAGTTTCTTCAAGGGACACTCCCTACTACATATAATTGTAGAGAATCAATCCTCTATTTTATTCTAAATAGGATTCACCAGAACCCCATTATACTACCAATTTGGTGGGGGTGAATCTACTCTTAAAGATAGTGACAATATAATGTGCCTCAACTTGCTCCATCTACTACCATCCTAGAACATCAATATTGATACCAACCAATATCCATAAAACCTCAAAAATAAAGGATACATGCATGAATCATATCTTATAATATCTATATTTCTCACTTGGACTGTCCATTAGTTTGAGGGTGGAAGGAAATACATAATTTTATATAAGATATTAATGCTTGTTGAATCCATTACTAGAACAGAGATTTCAAACTCAAATATCTATCTGATACAATATAAATTGGTATAATGTAAATCTTCAGAACCAATTTTAAATATATATTTATAAGTTAGATCATCGAGTAATCTTTAATAAAAGGCATGATATGGATATTCATGGATAGATGATCAATTATTACCCAGATTTCATTTTTTTCTTTAGATGATCATAGTAAACTAGTATCATAGTCCATTATGATTTCATCCCAAATATATGTGATTTAATGAATTGATTGAATAGTACCTAAGAAATTTTTATTATCCACTTTAACATGCTAGTAGGTGATATATTTAGTGAAAACCCCCTATTATGTCTTTATTCATACCAGTACACTAGAACTAGTGTTAGATATTATGGAAAATATTCAAAATACTAGGGTATAAAACATACCTATAATAATGGTACTATTTCATAAACACTTGTTTCATAATTATAGAGAATAAAATATATCCATGTATGTATATAAATGAATAAAAAAATTGGATCCAGTGGTCATGGATTTTCCAACTATTGAGTTTCTCTCAAATAATGACATAACTAGGGTCTGAAATCTAGGGTCGCTAACATGATATAAGATATATAATGAATGTTAAATGTTGTGTAACTGTATCCCTCTTCAAACCTTCACCACATCCAAATATATTTTTACCATAAAAAACATTATCCACTATTCATCATTAGCCTCATGAACCATTTAAGGGTGTTTTTTTCAACTAAGATCATTGGAAATGACATTACCTTCTCCATGTTAAAATTAAATTATTAAGGGTATTACATCCAATGAAACTACCTATGATTTAATTCCCACTATGAGAAGATTTATTTCAGGCTCTGTGGTTCATAAACCACAAAAATTATTCACTAAATAGATAATTTCACCAAATTTTTAGAGCATGAACAACAATGGATAATTTTAAATCATGTGTCGAATTTTTCCATTCATACGGATGAAGCTATCTAGAACCATAACCCAATACCATGTGACCTTCTATAACAACACAATTTTCAAACCTCGAAATGTGGAATAAAGTAAATATCCTCTCATGTATTTTTCTTTTCTTTTTCAGGGAATTCGGAGGATCACAATGGCTTAAGAACGTTTTTGGGCATTGTGGTGCAAAACGGCTAGGGCCACAGAAATGGCAGTGGTTCTGGTTTGTATAGGGTTCTAGCGTAGTGGAAGAAATAGACGGGAAATTCCCAACATTTATTTTCTTTTCTATGTTCAATGATCAATCTAATATCTAAATGATGGTAAACATTGTGTTCAACATAATGGAATAAAATAAGACAAACAACATGAACCATGCCGGAACTAGATATATTGGATCATCGCTTATTATTTATAATTAATTTAATTCAATAATAATAACCTTGATGGAATTCCTTCTTCATTGATAGATCTGCTAATACATCTTTGATGAACTATTGTTGTGTTGTAGTAATCAAGTAAACATTACCTCTAGTGGTGATCGACATGTTTTCCACGAATCTTCAGATGTCACTAAAGGAATCTCTGGGAGGTAGCATGACAGATCCGCTAGCACTATCTGCATTTGATCTTTAGAAGAATTTATCCCAAAATGTTATCCGTTATTGGGTAGAGAAAATTACTCTCTATTCTTGGGAGAAATATTGGAAAAGAGAGATCTCAAGGTTTTGAGAGAATTAACCAATTCTTTTGTGCACAACCGAAACAAAAATTAATTTTTGGGATGAGAAAATAACCAAACTAGGTTTATATATCTATAGGATTAACATAACACAATTGCACAAGTTCCCTTAATTATTTATTTAATCCTATTAAAATCACCATGTCAATTATTATTATTATTACTATTATTATTCAACATATGCTTTACATGAGAATTAAAAATAAATATATTTTAATTAAGTAATATTCAATATTTATTATTTTGTCACTAGAACTAAAATATTAATCCGTAATTACTCCCTGATATTTATCAAGAATTTAATAATGACTATTTATTTATTAATTAAATATCACTAAATTTTTCTCCAATAAATAAATAAATATTATATTCACTAAATAGAAAATAAATATTAATTAAATATTTCAATCACAATATAGTGTTACGAATAACTAGTGATGGAATAAATGTGATCAATAAAAAATGAATAATTATTAAACCTCGTGTGGGTAAAAAATATTTATTCAACTTATTAAATAAGAAATAATAATATATTATTTAACTGAGACTCTAAATACACTTAGTGTGAGACCTTTTAGGCCACTTTCTTAGTGGAATTACCCAAAGTAGCCTAAAAGTTCATTGTTAGAGTATAGAAACACACCAAGGCACCCATAGAGAAAGAGTTTGATTCTATAATGAAATAATACCTCATGCATATTCTTATAATGTAATTTAATACCTTTATCACAATATCTCAAATCAAGTAGGTTGCATGTCAGTTCTATCAACCTATGTGCTTGATGTCTCTTTATTTCACATTTCAAAAATATCACATTCCTATAGAACATTGTATCCATGGATTTATTTAGGCCATATCATTGCCATCAAAGGGCCTGTGATTTTAAATTCATTTAAAGAAAAGAAGGGATAAATACTTTCTCCCACTATTCATTAATGCAGTATTACTCATGACACACCCAACATATCCTACCTCACTGTGAAACTTTTTCGTCACAGTTTTCATCAATACATCTAAGTATGTAACTAATAATACACATTAATAATAATATTAGAGTCTAAAGACCAATACACAAAACCAAATATAGGAATATCCAATGACACATATAAATGTGGATTTCTAACTGGCTGGTCCTGTTCTATTAATATCCTACTGAATATTATCAAGGGCTTACACCAGGGGAAGGCACCTAAATGTTCTATGAGTATCCACCCCTGATATCCTATATCATTTTTGTCCCTTAAATGATATCATCCAATTATATAACATATATTTAAGAATAGTGTTGTAGTGGTTTGGGGTTCTCATCATAGTAGGGAACTTTTATGACCTTTTAGTGTGACAAATACTCTAGGGATGTTATCATATACTTTGTTACATCAAATAAAAATCATGATGTGCTAAGAAGTTTATTAATTTTAAAAACTATGAATACAAGTTATCATAATGTATAAAAAATTTGGTTCTAAGGCACCAACTCCAACAGAATCCCAATTTCACTAGATAAAATTACAAAAAAACTTCAGTCTGCTAGCTCTCACATGATACTCATGCTTCTTCTGAGATAAGACTTTAGTCAAGTAGTCTTCCACATTATCTTCTGTGGGTAGTCTTCTCAGTACAACTTAACCCCTTTGGTAAAAATACCTCAAGAGGTGATACTTGAAGAGTATGTGCTTTGTATTTTGGTGTGACGTTGGCTCTTTTTCAAGAGCCTCCGTAAGAGTATTATGAAAATAAGATGTAATAGGGTCTTTAAATTTAGCTAATAGAGCAATATCCTAGACAATGTTATGAATCCAAACATCTTCTTTAGCTGCATCAGAAACCCCTATATAGTCAGACTCCACTATAGAATTAGTGAAAACTAGATTATTTGAACTCTTCCATCTCATAGATCCTCCATTGATACATAAATCACATCCTAATTGATAATTAAAATCATTCTAATATCTCTAAAAAGAATAATTAGTATAACCTATGATGACCATATCCTCCAAACACTAGGAACATATCCTTAGTTCTTCTCAGATACATAAGGATAGAATTAATAGAAGACTAATGATAATATTTTGTATCTTCTTGATATCTATCAACCATGATTAGTGCATATAAAAAATCAAGAATTGTATATAAAATTTAATACACGATTAATCCTATTTCTGAAGTGTATGGGATTATAATCATTCTATATTTCTCATGTCATGTTTGAGGAACATTTTTCTTAAAAATATGTAAACCATGTGACACTAGAACTAATACCCTCTTGGATTGTTCTGTACTAAATCTATTTAGTATCTAGTCATCATATATACATAGATATATTCCAAGAAGCCTCTTGGATCTATCATTCCTAATTTATATCCCTAGAATATAGGCTTCTTCACCTAACTACTTCATGGAGAAACACTTTTTTAACCAATATTTAACATATTGTAATAATAGTATGTCACTTCTAATAAGTAATATATCATCAACATATACTAATATGATAACAACCACATTCCCACTAACCCTCTTGTAAATACATGGATCACATTAGTTATAAATTCATTTATCGATACATCGAATTGAATGTTCTATGACCTGAATTCTTACTTCAATCCATAAATGGATCTCTGTATCTTTCAAATTCATTGGTAATCACCTAGAGTTACAAAACCCTTTTAGTTGTATCATATAAACATCTTCCAGAAGGTTACCATTAGGAAATGTAGTTTTGAAATCCATCGGCCAAATTTCATAGTCATGGTAATTTTCTATAACAAGTAAAATTATGATGGATTTAAGCATGGAAAATAGCAATAAGGTTTATTCGTAGCCAATTCCTTGATTCTGTTTAAACCCTTTATCCACTAGTCATGATTTATTTTTATTTTCTTTACCTTCAATGTCTAGCTTCTTATTGAATACCCATTTGCATCCAAAGGGCATTACATCAATTGGTGCATTGACCAGAACCAAAACATGGTTTTGATGCGTGGAATACATTTTGAAATTCATGGATTCTTCCCATATTGTATATTATGATCTCTCTACCACCTACTTGTATAAGATAGGTTTATCATTGTTAACCAATAATGATTCTCCATCTTGGATGACTAGAAATAACTATCTATTTGGTTCTCTTACATCTCTTAAATACCTATTTTGTACTTGTATTTTAGGGGCTACTTATTCCACAAAGTCCTATGGAGTCTATTTATATACCATCTCTTATTCATCAAATTAATCCAAGTAAATATTTCTCACTCCATCATTTCTTAGTACGTGTTTTTTCTATAAAAATAAGGCTAGTTTGGCGAAAATTAGTTATTTGTATGAGGGGTTGTATAGGTAGTATCCATTTTTTTCCTTGGGATAAACTATAAATATATACTTTGTTTCCTAGGTTTCTAGTTTCACTACTGGAAATATAATATTTCCCAACGGTTCACAACCATTGGGAAAGCCCCTCTAACCGTTGGTATATGATATACCAACAGTTCTGATAACCGTAGGGAAGTAAGCCATTGGGAAAAGGTTTTCCCAACGGTTCACTGGAAACCATTGGTATAGGCTCACAAAAGCCACCCTATCCCAACGGTTCTTCCAAACCGTTGGGATAGTTTTTCCCAATGGTTTGGGAAAACCGTTGGGAAATATCAATATCCCTTAGTTTTCCCAATGCTTCTCCCCAAACCGTTGGGATATCCCCATGGATGAACTCTTTCCCAACGATTTAGAACCATTGGGAAAAGAGATATTTACCAACGGTTCAATGAACCATTGGTAAAAACTTCTTTAGGATTATATGCCAACGGTTTTAAACCGTTGGCATATCCTATGCTGCAAATTGCAGCAGCCTGCAATTTGCACAGCTCCTGTCCATCAGGCCCCTCTCCATCAGGCCTCATTTTGACCTCATTTTCAATCCAATTATTGTACCTTCAATAAAATAAAACATACATATACAATTACAAACAAATTCATACACATTTAACATATAATGGATCCTGAAACTATACACATCCATAATTAAATTAGAATTCATAACGTAATTATAAACGTACATAATTCATATAGAATTCAATTTAAAATTTAGATGACAATTATATGTGGAATCCGAAATTCAATTCATAATTTGATCGATTTTTTCTATACCATATATTTTTACCTCAAATGATGTCCATTTTAAACAAAATACATACAACTGAAGTGATACCGGCCACACCGCACCTCAGATTGAGGCAGGGTTGACTCGTACACGTCACATTTGACCCATGGATCATTGTGATAAAGTATCGACACAATCCGAATGCGTTTGGTCAGTCTTCCGTATGCCAGTTGATGTTTTTCACTTAAAATGTCGTCCTTTTGAAACAAAAGATGGACACTATGAGTGGTGCCGACCACACCACGTCTCCAATTGAGGCGGGGTTGATTCTTACACGTCACATATGACCCATGGATCATTTTCCAAAAGTTTGAATGGAAACCGAATGCGTTTGGTCAGTTTTACGTATGTACTTAAAATGTTGTCCATTTTAAACAAAAGAGTGACACTTAGACTAATCCTGACCACACCGTGACTCATATTCATCCCGGGTTGGCTCGTACATGTCACATATGACCCATGGATTGTTGTGATAAATAATGAAAAGATTCCGAATGCGTTTGGTCAGTTTTGCGTATGCCAGTTGTTCTTTTCATTTATAATCATGTCTATTTTAAACAAAAGAGACAGAGTTAGAGCGGTGTTGGCCACACCGCATCTCGGATTAAGACGGGGTTTACTTGTACATGTCACATATGACTCATGGATCGTTGTGCTAAAGTATCGATAGAATCCGAATGTGTTTGGTCCTTCTTCTGTATGTTAGTTGATGCCTTTCACTTAAAATGACGTCCTTTTGAAACAAAAGACAGACACTTCGAGTGGTGTCAGCCACACCGCATGTCGGATTGAGGCGAGGATGATTCTTACACATCACATATGACTCATGGATCGTTCTCCTAAAGTTTCAATAGAAACCAAATCCGTTTGGTCATTTTTCCGTATGTACTTAAAATGGTGTCCATTTTAAACAAAAGAGAGCCACTTAGACTTATCCTGGCCACACCGCGACTCAGATTCGTCCCGGGTTGGCTCGTACACGTCACATATGACCCATGGATTGTTGGGATAAATTATCAATAGATTCAGAATGCGTTTGGTTGGTTTTCCGTATGCCAGCTGATGCTTTTCACATAAAATGACATCCTTTTGAAACAAAAGATGGACACTTTGAGTGGTTCCGGCCACACCACATCTTCGGATTGAGCTGAAACCATCGTGAAACATTCTAATTATTATTCGTTATGTGTACGCGCAGACGGCACATCAATCGGACGTGCGGTTTGCGCGGTACGACTCAATATTCGTGTTTTAAGTGATGCGCGCGCTTCGTAAACGCGCGTGAGGGGGGTTCAAATGGGCCGAACAAAGTCAGAATGGCCTTAAATCAGACGAAAAATACGGGAGAGTGATTTATGAAGTGGTCAAGTAGACGGCACGTCAATCGGACGTGCCATGTGCCCGCGGTGACCGACAACGCAGTTCTGGTGTCATAAACAGACAAAAAGGGCGTCCAATGGTCAAATTCATAGCGGACGACCTCAGATTGAGCTGAAACCACCGTGAAACATTCTTATTATTATTCGCGACATGTACGCGCAGACGACACGTCAATCGGACGTGCATTTTTCACGGTACGACTCAATATTCGTATTTTAAGTGATGTGCACGCTTCGTAAACGCGCGTGAGGGGGGTCCAAACGGGCCGAACGAAGTCGGAATGGCCTGAAATCAGACGAAAAATACGGGTGAGTGATTTATGAAGTGTTCAAGCAGACGACACGTCAATGGGACATGCCATGTGCCCGCGGTGACCGACAACGCAGTTCTGGTGTCAAAAACGGCCAAAACGGGCGTCAAACGGTCAAATTCATAGCGGATGACCTCGGATTGAGTTGAAACCACCGTGAAACATTCTAATTATTATTCGTGACATGTACGCACAGACAGAACGTCAATCGGATGTGCGGTTTGCGCGGTACGGCTCAATATTCGTGTTTTAAGTGATGCGTGCGCTTCGTAAACGCGCGTGAGGGTGGTCCAAACGGGCCGAACGATTTCGGAATGGCCTGAAATCGGACGAAAAATATGGGTGAGTGATTTATGAAGTTTTCAAGAAGACGGAACGTCAATCGGACGTGCCGTGTGCCCGCGGTGACCGACAACACAGTTCTGGTGTCATAAACGGCCAAAACGGGCGTCAAACGATCAAATTCATAGCCGACGACCTCAGATTGAGCTGAAACTACCGTGAAACATTCTAATTATTATTTTTTATGTGTACGCGCAGACGAAACGTCAATCGGACGTGCGGTGTGCGCGGTACGGCTCAATATTCGTGTTTTAAGTGATGCGCGTGCTACGTAAGCGCGCGTGAGGGGGGGTCTGGGGAGTGTCTGGGGTCTATGGAGCCGGGGGGCTGTTCGGGTGGCTATCCGGGGAGTGTCCGAGGGGCTGGCCGGGGTCCAGAGAGGAGGGTGGGGGGTTGTTCGGGGGGCTGTCCGAGGGGGCTGTCCGGGGGGCTGTCCGGGGGGCTGTCTGGGGACCAAGGAGGAGGGTGGGGGGGCTGTGCGGGGTCTGTCCGGGGGGTGTTTGGGGGTTGTTCAGGGGGCTGTCCGGGGTTGTTCAGGGGGCTGTCCGGGGGTTGTTCAGGGGGTTGTTCAGGGGTTGTTCAGGGGTTGTTCAGGGGTTGTTCAGGGGGTTGTCCGAGGTTGTTCAGGGGGCTGTCCGGGGGGTGTTTGGGGGGTTGTCCGGGGTCCAAGGGGTAGGGTGGGGGGGGGGGGTTGTCCGGGGGGATATCCGGGGTCCAGGGTGGAGGGTGGGGGGCTGTACGGGGGGCTGTCCAGGGGGCTGTCCGCGGGGCTGTCCGGGGGGTGTTTGGGGGGGGGGGGGTGTTCGGGGTCCAAGGGGGAGGGGGGGGGGTTGTCCAGGGTCCAAGAATGAGGGGGGTTGTCCAGGGAGTTCTCAAACCCACAACCACTAAAAGACAACAACATCCATAAAAATAGACAATGTATAAAAATAACTCAACTCCAATACTATACTATGAGTGTAGATAAAACCAACAACTAGAATAGATTAAACATCAAATCTCAGTAATATAAGTCAAAAATGTAACGGATCAATATGTCCCACATCAGCATCACCATAACCATCATTATCATCATCATCATCACCCTCGTCATCGTCCTCCTCATAGTCCTCACCCTCCACAGCACCCTCCTCCTCGCCTTCGCCCTCCTCCTCACCCTCCTCATCTCCCTCCTCTTCCGCATCAGACTCCTCGCCATCATCATCTTCAAGCTGGACATCGGCCTGACCACCACTGGAACTGCCACCTGGTGCACCATATATAGAATGTATCGACGAAATGTATTCATCAATCACTGGGCTGGCCTCTGCTGGAAGTGTTGGACGTAGAACTTCAATAAATTTCATAAATGCACTATTTTCCCTAGCAGACTGTTCTGCCGTCTCTGTGGCCCTTTTCTCAGCCTGTTCTGCATGTGCCCTAACTTGCTGCAGCTCGGTGGCACTACAACTCATACCTGAGGCAGGCCAATACCTCTTCGGGGCTATCCTAGGTCAGTAGCGTACTCTGCTAGAATGATCCTCTCCCAACACCTGATGTAAGTGATCTGATGGCCCAAAATTTTCTGCTTCTTGGGCATCGAGGTACTCTAAAGAATCCTGTTACAAATATAAATATATTATTAAGTTACAAAATAGATATTAAAATATAAAATCAACAGATTAAAACTTACAATCTGCTGTTGAGTCGCTTCGTTGACAGCACTTCCATCCTTTTTTCGTCTACTCGAGTAAAACAGTTTTGCTCGAGCCACACGTCCTTCAATATTTTGTACTTGCCTCTACAATGACATTGAAAACAAAAGTTATATAAAAACTTTAGAAAATTATTAAATAATTGAGGAAACAAAAGAAAATGTAAGTCGTAAAGAAAACTTATAAACAATTGTCATACCTGCTGCCTCTCATGATCCGGCATCGTCGGGCGTCCTAGTGTATGGTGGTCTTTTTTTGCATCAATGTTTTTTTTATTTTTCTAGATGATTCCTAAATAAAATTAGATAATGTAAAGGATAATATTAATGCAAAACTTAAATTTATTATTTAAATACCTCAAATGTAATTCATACCTTAAACTGGGTACTAGTCCAATGAGTAATCATCTGACGATACTGCTCTATAGGACAATCATCCACAACTGGAACCGCCTCTAACTCAGTGCCAACTCTAGCACGCCAGCCAATATACAGCTCATGCTTGTAGGCTCTCCAAATCTCACCTAAATCCTTTAGACGTTCCAGTCATGCACCCTCACCATCAGGAAAATTAAATCAAAGCTGAAATCAAAATATTAATTCATATAAATAAAAAAATAATTTATGGCATTAAATACAACAGAATTTTTTACCCATATCTCTACCCAAGCTCTATCTTTGACCTCATGTGGCAAATGTCTCCATGACAGCGGGCTGACGGGAATGATGTCGGAGTATTTGGCAAGCGTCGCCAGAAAACTCCGACATTGCTGCCCTGTTTTCTCAACCATATGATTTTCTTCATTATATTCCACCATAACCTGTGTGCGACGGTTCCACACCGAACGCATGCGTGTACGGCCCCGTCCCCGCCTCCTGTCAGTAGATGTATCTGTCATGAATGAAAAACAAATATTTTATCAAAACATGTTATAATGAAAACAAATATTGCTATAAAAATTTGTTATGGTTTTATAAATATACCTGTGCTAGTCTGATCAATGAGTGGCGCCAGATCCACAGAACCTGATGGAACACCCTCTGGTGGAACAGGAGTCGAAGACGATGGAATATAAAATCTCGGAGAGGCAGAAGTAGAAGGAAAAGAAGATGGAACAGCTGTATGACCTGATGCTGACTGGGGAATGGGAATCATCATGGGATGTGAAAATGATGGGGCAGAAGATGCAGAAGGTAGCGAAAACATGGGAGGCCTAAATACCCCGTGTGTCCCTAACGACACACCGAGATCAGAATGTGGGAAGGCTGAAATGTTAGTGGGAGGGGTAGGGTCTAGTCGGGCACGCACAGCTCTACGTCCACCTCTGGTACGAACCCTCCTCGTACCACCGGCCTGAGTACTAGGACCAGTACTAGGCTCCTCGTCTAATAACTGTCGACGTAATGGTGGATCCTACAAAAATTTTTACAAAAAAATTAATCACATGACATTATATATTCTATAAATATATATATATATATATATATATTGAAATAAAGTACTCACTATAGGCACTAATGGTGGAATGCCCATCTCCTCCATCCGACGATTGTTCTCCGCCATTTTTTTTCTTCGTCTCTCTTTAATTGGCTACATTTCCTACATTTGAAAACAAATATGTAATTAATTAGAAAAAGGAAATTAATGTGTAAACCAAAAAACTAAATATATGAGGGAATGAGGGGATTCATTGGTAATTTAGCTATCAATTGTTTTAGAAGAGCTTGAATGAATTTAATAAAACATACAAGTTATAATGTTCACCAAGTTAGAAATATTGTTTGATTTAGTTTGAATACAGTTCAATTCCAAATTAGAAAATGCAATTCAAATAAAACAGCAACCAATAAACATTGAAAATTCACATAACGGTCAAGTCAGCTAAAACATATTTGTGATCAATACTAAATAAATATGAATATTACCAACCTTAACAACCCAACTCGAGGTAAACCAAAAGAATTGAGAACATGGATGAATGATTCTATATATTTACAACCAAAACTTCAGGTTCACAATCAACTTTGACAATTGAGCTATTGGAGTCATCAAAAGAAATAAATGGATTGGTTCCAATGGCAATAGGGACAATGTCCATTCCATCATCATCATCATCAAAAATATGTCTTGGAATTACTTCAACTATGACACCAAATTCAGGTTGAAGTTGATCTTTGACATAAAAAACTTGTTTAGCCATTGATGCCAACACATATGGTTCTTCAGTAGCAAGAGTGCGGGTCATATTAATTACTCGAAATCCACAATCATCAATAAATGTGCCATGTCTCATCATCGAATCAAACCAATGACATTTCATCATTGTGACTCGTCCATGAGAGTAATAATCCAATATTATTATTTTCTCAACGACTCCATAATAACCCACATTTTCAAGTCGCGGTCTACTATCTGATGCACTGGCATAATAATATGTTGTGGAAGTAACCATAATACAATCATGTTGTGTTCTCATGTTTTTGGCTCGTTCAGTGACAATAAATCTGTACCCATTGATAACAATTGATTTACAGTCACGAACCACGGTATTAGGACCAAAAGCCAAAGCTCTTATTTCCTCAGAGACAGAGTCAGTAGACAACCTCAATACCTGCAATATAAATGACAGTTAAACTTAAGTAAATATTGAAATAATTAATTAAAACAGTAATATTTTTACCTTCAATTTTAACCAAGCAGAAAACTCTTTGCTATGCAAAATCTCTCTCCTTCTCAAAGATAAAGAACGATGCTTCCTATTTATCATTGTTTTATGTTCCCTGTAGATAAAAAAATATGAATAGTCTAACAGATATATATGTAAGATATACATATTCAATTTTGTTACCTGATATAGTCATCGAACAAATCACAGTTGAACAAAACTGTGCGATGTGCCATCTCCCGATCTTCATGGCTTAATGTCTTCAATGTATGTGAACCAGGAATTCCTCTTGTTTGAGGAAGTGATAGAAAACTGGGTTCAATTTTCTCATATTGTTCTTCTTCATTTCTCATTGGTCTGTTCATTCTTGTAGTAAGATCAGACAAATACATCGAATAGAAATCCATACATTCTTGAGCTAAGTAACCGTTCACGATAGAACCTTCGGGATGATTCCTGTTTCGAACATAAGACTTTAATGTGAACATATTTCTTTCAGTTGGATACATCCAACGAAAAGAAACAGGTCCTCCGAGAAGTATTTCAGTTGGAATATGGACAGTCAGATGCAACATGCATGTGAAAAATGATGGGGGAAATATTTTCTCCAACTCACACAAAATTAATGGGTCATCTGTCAACATTTTTTGCAAGAAAGACTTGGACAACTTCTTAGCAAAAAGATCTCTAAACAAATGGCACAACCGAATAACACCCACCCTTACATTATTGGACAAAAGATGACAGATTTCTATTGGAAGCAACTCATGTAGTAGAACGTGATAATCATGAGTCTTCAAAGATTTTAGCTTCAAATCTCTTCTGTTGACCCATTTAGATATGTTGCTTGAATAGCCATCAGGAACTCTAATAGTCTCTAATACTTCCAAAAATTGTTTTTTTTTCAGTAGGTGTCATCACATAAGAAGCACATGGAAGTTTCCATTTATTTTCACTGATACACACATGATGCAATTCTGGTCTGATGCCCCAATCCACCAAGTCACATCGTGATCGTAAATCATCTTTTGTCTTCCCCTTGACATTTAGAAGAATTGAAAGCAACATTTCACATATATTCTTTTCAATATGCATTACGTCTAAGCAATGACGTAGCAAATTGGTTGACCAATAAGGCAAATCAAAAAAGATACTCCTCTTCCTCCAATTGTAACAGGTTTCTGTGGAAACATTCTTTCTCTTTCCAGATTTCATTTGACCCTTCCCGAACGAAAAACTGAAATCTTTCAATTCATTAAGCACATCAGTTCCAGAAATACGCTGAGGTGGATCATCGGTCTCTATAGTATTATCAAATCTTCGAAGATTCATTCTATATAGATGATCCTTTGGCAAAAATCGTCGATGTCCCATAAAACTGAAACTACAATGATGTTTCAGTCTTCTGGATCGTGTATTCTTCATATAAACTAGACATGACAGTTTTCCCTTCGTGCTCCATCCAGACATCATTTCATAAGCCGGAAAATCATTGATCGTCCACATAAGCACAACACACATCTAAAATATGTCTTTCGAACATGCATCGTATGTGCGCACACCCACATCCCAAAGAAGTTTCAACTCTTTTATTAAAGGTTGCATGTATACATCAATATCAATGCCGGGATCAGAAGGACCAGATATGAGTATACTCATGAAAGTGAAAGATTTTTTCATACACAACCATGGGGGAAGATTATAAATGTTTATAAAAACTGGCCATGTGTTGTGCAAAGTAAGCATCTGCCCAAACGGATTAAAACCGTCGCATGAAAGACCCAGCCTCACATTACGCACGTCAGCTGCAAAATCAGGATGTCGAGCATCAAATCTCTGCCATGAAAATCCATCTGCAGGATGAACCAACTCATCATTAGTCTTCTTTCTCTCGGTATCATTCCATCTCATTTTTATTGATATGTCATCAGACATAAAAAGATTCTGGAGTCTGGGGAACAATGGAAAGTGCCACATTATTTTCTGTGGAACGCGGGATGGTGTTCCATCAGATTTTGACTTCCAGCGGGATGTGCCACATTTTATACATTCATTTCGTTCAGCAGTTTCTTCCCAAGATAAACTGCAATCTTTCAGGCAAGCATGAATTTTGTTTCTGGAAAATCCATGTTCTTCAACTAACTTCCATGCCATATAGTGGTTTGAGGGAATATCTGCATCATCTGGAAGTAAATCCTTCCAGAGGGTAAGAATGTAATCGATTGTTGTATTAGAAATACCATACATAGTTTTTCCATGAAACAATCGGATTAAAAATTCCAGCTTTTTCATTTTATCGCATTGTCGATATACTGGAGTCGTGGCAGCATCATTCAATTTTTTCACCCTATCAATATCATCATTTTCACTAGATGAATTAGTTGTCCTCATATCGACGTCTTCTTGAGTCGAAATCCTTTCTTTTTCAGGATGACAAATAAACGGAAACTGGTCATCTAACAAATTCTCCATTCCAGTCCTTTCATTTCGATCATCACCAATTTGAGATTTCATTTTCTCCCCATTGTGATACCACACAAAGTAGTTTGCTTGAAAACCATTTTTAGTTATGTGGTAGCTGACTTCTTCACGACTCAACCAAGTTCTACCAACACAATTGGAACATGGACAGTGTCGACCATTATTTGAAGCATTGTGAAATGCAAAATCTATAAAGCTCTTCAAATTGTTTTGAAAATCGCTTGAGATATGATCGGTTTCATACATCCAACTTCTGTCCATTCTGTAAAAAGATTTCATATAAGTCATTTTGTCATAAAAAATTCGATAGGATTGAGCTTTAATAGAAAATACATTTAAGTAAACGATAAAGGATGAAAATAATCATGGTATCAACTACACATGTGAAAAAAACATACTAATGTGTTATTGAAAAAATGTAAAACCAACAAGAACTTAATGTGTTATCACATCAGAGCATGCCTCATCCCATAACCATATTAGTAGGGTATCCTCAAATGCGATTTAACTTTTTGAATTAATATACACTTCCTCACCAGGTACCTGAGTAGATTTCATAGATATAATCATCCCACATTCTATAAGGCTTCCATTATGTATGATCTGTAGAATAATTTGAGTGATCATGAATCATGCATGGGATCTTCCCATGATCACTATAGATTATGAGAAGGAATTATGATAGGTCACGTGAAGAACATCAAACACATATTTTAGATAATTTGTGATATAATATCATAAAATAATGTATAAATCTATGGAATTTGGGATAAAAGGATGGATGAAATACTAAAATATGGGAGACTAAGGTGAAGGAAATATATTTTGACCCTAATGTTCATAACATGCATCACCTATGAAATTTTCTTGCACTAGGAAATTTCATCCTATTCACAATACATTCCATTAGAAACCTATTTTGATCATTTGATGTTCCCTTGACAGGACAAATAAAATCAGATGGAACCCATGAATATGCCACCCTTGTAATGAAAAGCCTTTAATTCACACCATACAGACTACATGTTTTCCAATAGATATGTATCTCCTTCTATATAGGGTAATCAATACATATTATCTCAGTCTCATATTAAATGTCAGGAATGTTAGATGGCTCCCTTAACACCCTCCAGGCACACTAACTAGGTCATGTGATGTCCTCAAATCATGTCACTATGGACATAAATCACCCTTCAAGACATGTCACACTGACTCTAGAGTTTCCCTCCCAGTGTGTCAAACATGCCTTTTGATGAAAATGGAGGAGATCACCAAAATCAAGAGATTCCCTATAGGCATTACATCCATTATCATGAAATTTCTTCTAGGATCAACCAGTCAGGACTTGTGATGTCCTCCAAACATTCCGTCCTTGATCATTAGAGAAACATCAGACAATCCACCGTACCCCCCTGGACACCCCGTACCCCCTGGGATAGCCCCACCCACCCTCCTAAACAGCCCACACCCTCTCCCCTGCAACCTCACCACCACCACCTAGACATACCACCCCCCTGGACACCCCACACACCCCTCCCCCACCAAGACACCCCACCCAGACCCCCAGGATAGCCCACACCCCCTGGACAGCCCCGCCCACCCCCGTGGACAGCCTTTCCCACCCCCCTGGACAGCCCGCCCACCCCTCCTTGACAGCCCGACCACCCCCGTGGACAGCCCGTCCACCCTTGTGGACAGCCCGCCCACCCCCGTACCCCCCTGGACACCCCGTACCCCCTGGATAGCCCTGCCCACCCTCCCAAACAGCCTACACCCCCTCCCCTGCAACCCCACCACCACCACCTAGACATACCACCCCCCTGGAATGTGTATAAATAACATAAAAATACATGATATATAGATAGCACAAAATACTCAACCTATGGGTTCACATTAACTACATAATCACACACTTCACTACTACCATAAAACACATAAACCACACCACCACCACACAATATGCATATCATTTCTCACATTCATTTATAAGCCACTTCATCCACACTTACATTGTCCATTCATTTAATGTTAAATTAATTAAATCCATTTACCACACATCCATTTCTATTCCATCTCATTTATTTAATATCTTGTTTTTTTGTTTTAACATCATAATTTATTTGATAGATAACCATGAAACTAATAAAACCACCACACAACAACTCACCATCTCACAATAACCATCGACACCATGTTACATCGACCAACCATCTCACCAAAACAACCACATATCACAATAAAAATATTTCACATCACAAACCACCGCACAACCAAAACCACCTCACCACATTATACACCACAACTTCATCACACAACACCTCCACACGACACAACACCATCACACATCATCACTATCATACAACTTCACATGACACATCCATGCCCACTAACCATCACATTAAAACCCCACATATCACAAAGCCCAACTGGTCACCTCAATCCCCATAAAACAGCAAATAACATACAATGAAACACAACAAAAAACCTCTCATAGAGGCAACATACCCCAACTTCCACAATTTATTTATTCAAGGTCTTTTATTACATTACCCCTTTATTTAGCATGGACATTATAACACAACTAATATTCCAGGGGAAACTAATTAATTAACAAAATATTCATTCATTTCCCTATTTTACATGGTGAAATCACAGCAAAATCCAAACTTAAAACTAAAATATTAGATCAATAACAATAAAAACAAGGTACCATATGTGTATAAAGAAAAAATTACCTGATTTGAGATGATTCAGATGGGTTTTCAACTATTCCAATGGGGGAGTTCGAGAGTAGCAGAGAGCTTCAGCTGGATTGATAACATAAAACTAAAATACTAGAGCAATAATAATAAAAATAATAAAAACAAGGTACCATATGTGTATAAACAAAAAACTACCTGATTTGAGATGATTCAAATGGGTTTTTACCTATTCAGATGGGGGATTTGGAGAGTAGCAGAGAGGTGGAGGTGGATTGATAACTTAAAACTAAAATACTAAAGCAATAACAACAAAAATAAGGAAGTATATGTGTATAAATGAAAAAATACCTGATTTCATATGGTTTTCACCTCTTCGGATAGGGGAGTTCGCGAGAAGAGAGCAGTGGAGCGGATGAAATTAGGTTTCTGTGTGAATGAGGGAGAGCAGCCCTGCGGGAGGATATGGGGGAAATAATTCCCAACGGTTTTTTAAAACCGTTGGGAAAGAGATGCTAAGGACCCCTTTACCAACGGTTTGAGGAAACGGTTGGAAAAGGGGTGTCCCTTTCCCAACGGTTCAACAGAACCGTTGGCAAAAGGGTGATTAACACACCCATTTACCAACGGTTTCTAGGTGTGGCTTTTCCCAACGGTTTTATTGAACATTTGGGAAAGGCTTCCCTAGCCATTTCTTTACCAACGGTTTTATAAAACCATTAGCGAAGACTCCCTTAATCCTTCAACCCCAACGGTTTTATCAAACCGTTGGTAAACACCCGTTAGGAAAAACAGTATTTCCAGTAGTGTTTTTTTTCTTGAGAAAGCATTAAAAATTCCTTTCAACCGCATACACGCATATGAAACAAATTGGTTTCTTTACTCCGAGATCGAAGGGAATTCCATTTTCTTCTTTAGCTGGTACTCAGTTTAATGTGCATACCACAGTTTTTAATGCATATCCTGAAAAGGATAATTGAAGATCTTCATGAATCATGATCGAACATACCATTTATAACAAGGTAAAATTCCTCCTTTAACTAGAAATATTCCACCATGGTGTGTAATGTGGAGTGATTTGAGACAGAATTCAAAAATCTTGTAGATATTCGATGAACTCTTGGATAATATATTCAACATCTCGATCTGATCAAAGCTTATTTATCTTCTTCCAAGTTGATACTCTACGTTATTCTTGAATTCCTTGAATTTCTAATATGAATCATACTTATACCCCATCAAGTAGATATATCCATATATACTCAAGTCATCATTAAAAGTTATGAAGTACAAATATTTACCTCTAGCTTCTACTAGAAATTTTCAACATACAAAAAAGTCTGTACCAATCGTAAAATCTCTATGGCCCTTTCACCCTATCCACCAAATGGTGGTTTAGTAATTATTCCTTATAAATAAGCATGACATATTTCAAGTGTTTTTATCTTTTAAGATTCTAAATAACCATCTTAATAGAGATTTTCTAAATTCATCTCATTTACATGACTAAAATGGTGAAACCATAACTGGGTTTTATATGAGTCATGTGAACGCGATTATTTATCAATTTCCAACACTTGGTTTTCATAATTTATTAAATAAAGACCATTATTTAAATATTACATACCATAATATATGTTTTACTTATTAAATAAAAAACTATTATTTCCAAATTTTAAATTAAATCCATATGTATATAAGCATGATACATAAATTATATTCTTACTAATATTTGGTACAAAATAACAATCCTTTAAAACCAAAATCATTCTTGTTGGAAATGAAATGTAGTTATAACCAATGGATAGGGCAGTCATCCTCACTCTACTGTCAGCTCTCAGATCCACCTATCCTCAATAAATCATAAAAAATATTCTTGGTTACTACACTTGGATATAGAGATGAGCACCACAAGCTATATTTAATACCCAATCTATAGATATTGAAAGAGTACACTCAATAATGAATTCCTCGTTAGTATTCCATTTCTTCTGGGTGGAGTTCCTGTTCTAGTGGCATGAATTGCCACATAAAAAACATACTACCTCCTTTTCTTTACTTTGTCTCTAGATCATCATCTTCTATGAAGAATGGTGCTCATGAGATTTAGACTGTTTATAGGTATTGGGCCTCTTTTCCTTGTTTTTCCTTTTCTTATTCACTATAAGAACTAGATGTTTATCAATCCCCATGTCCTTATCCACTTGGTGAATCAATGTAATAAGTTCTTATAGGCTCTTATAAATATTACTAATATTTTAATTGAAAATAAAACTGGTGAAGGTCTTTGTAAGTGATGAAATTATGGGATCTATACGCAACTCATATGGGAATTTAATCCTCAAGAGGTATAAGTGTTTAGTGTAGCCAATGAGCTTGAATTACTGAGGCCCAGTTGGAACATAATATCAAATATTATCTGTAAACAATTTAATGGAGATATTGTACCTCTCTTATCTCACCTTCTATTGATAGATATCCTAAAAGTGAGACATCATTCTATAAGAATCCATGTCCTCATGTTGCTTCAAAATATCATTTTAAATGGATGATAGCATGAAGAACTGAACATCTATAGCATCATTCAAATGTTTCCCATAGAGATATAGATTTTCATCACTTGAAGTTCATAAATAATAGGTTATTATAGTACAAAAAATTTCCTTTCATGGAGAAGAATAACACGTAAGCAGCCTTTCCACTCATGAAAATTTGTTTTGGTGAGATGGTTTTACTTCTCATTTATGGATTGAAATGATATGTTTGATGTCATATTATTATTGTTTATAAAATAATATAAGTATAATTTTAGTACATTACATGATAAATTTTAGACAAATAAATAGATAAATAGTATATTTATTATTCTCCCACTATTTAATGAAAACTCAATATCCCTCACCATTGGATTTGTAATATCCTATTTCTTAGACATTCTAGTAGAAATGATCCATATTCTCCTTCTCATTACCCCCACATTGGTTGGTAGAGAAACTTGAATAGTTGTATATGGGAATTCAAAATGCCAACTGCATTAATTCATATTTCTTATATATTTTAAGTGGACTCTCCAATCCTTAAATCCTTAAATTATATTTCCTCAACCCTTGCCTCTCAGTTACACCAAGTCCTACTTTGGTATCCAATCATTGATGTGAACTACGTTAGGTCTACCCAAAAATTCAATTTAGAATTCCTCAATAATTAAAATCACCCCAACCTTGGCTGGTAAAGCACTTTGAACTATGGTTTGATTTTAACTAATGTAGTGGAAGGGTATACCAACTTAATATATATAATAGAAAGATTTTATATTTTATAATTAAATTGAAATTATTATCTTTATCACATGATTTTTAATATTAATTGTATTTACTTATGTGATTTACCTTTTCTTAGATAATATTTACACATAATGAAATTTATTTTAGTTTTATCTTGTATGATCGTTAATTTCATTAGTTTTGGTGATCGAGAAAAAACATCCATAAAGTAATAACCATAAAATTTAAAAATAATAATAAAAAAGAAGTATAATGATGATATTTTACTAATGTTTAGTTTTTCTATTAGTTTATAAACTTACTATTGACCTAGGGGGAAACACCTTGAACCAATTAAGGTCCATGTTACAGCTTTCCACCTACCCACCAATGTATCTCTTGTGGATTGGTTTAGTCTGATCTCCAAACATGGAACATCTCCACTGGTTTGGGAGCTTCATTCATTACATATTCTTTTACTCACATGAATGTAAAGGGAAAAGGGTTTACATAAAAGAAACCATGGGCATGTACGGCCTAACATAATAAGAGAAGAGAAACCACATAGATCAATAATTTAATTTAATAATAAATTAAATGAAACAAATAACATACAAAGGTATATTCTATGATCATGATCATCCACATGCATGAAAAAAAGTATGCATTTAATAAATCTAGAATTAAATTATTAATTTTTCTTATATAAGATAAACCATACAAAAATCAATTAATTATCATATTTAATTAATCAATTCTTTTATCTTAATTCCCTTCAGAATTTCCTTTATATTATCTTCGATTAATTTTTTTTAAAAAATTAAATAAATTCATATATAATTAACTTTGTACATAAATGTACTGTGTAGGAAACACAGTGAATACCCATCCGAATCTACCCAACATATATTATACTCATATACTATTTACTCATGTGATATATGGAATACATTAATTTTCACATACATTCATAATGTATAGTATTAACTTAATGATTACATGAATTACATGATTTTTTGGTCTTGTATTATGTTTCAATGCATGTAGAGTAGCAACTATAATATGACTAATACATGGCATGAAGATCTGAATATTACGAAGATATTAATTAAACATTTATATATAAAAATATTAAAACCCATCACATTGAGTGTCCTATCAACTAAATGACCATAAGAAATAACATGTCTCAAGTTTTAAATAATAAAATAAATTAATTTTAAATCATAGTAATTTGGTATAAGTACAAGGAGTGCACGTGAGACCTACACAATGTGTAAATCTCTCGCCGTCTATCTGAGGTACATGCCTAGAGACTCGACATGTAAATAATTGCTTGGAAAAAATGGAGTACCTGAAGTGTCCAATGGGATACACACCATGTGATCTATAAATTACATGGTCACCAGTCAAGTTGGTCATGTATGGTAATACCTAGCCCATCTGTGACTCAAAGGGACTACTCATTGTGTTCATGGGCTAAAGGGTGTGTACTCGGGTTGATTATGTGCCACCATGGCCTGTTCAAAATGTGGTGTAATGTATTTAATTCACCATGTGTAATCAATGTACACAGTTTGTATTAACTACTGAATTATTCTCTAATGCATTGACCACAAGTACACGGTTTATAATTCTGATTACAATGTGTGTACTCCTGTGTTATCTTTATAGAATCCTTGACACCTCTAGATGAGATATTAGATTATAGTTTACTCAAAAAATTAATCCTACTGATTATATCTATGATAAATAGAGTAAGAACTAGATCTTCCAATTCATATTTAAATAACGAATAAACTTGAATTAAAAAAGTAAATTAAAATTTTTAAATCACCATCTATCTTCACATAATTATAAATAATTATGTGATCACTCGGATACCACTTTTAGGTTTTGGTAGTAGCGAAATAGTGTGATGGGAGGTGCCTAAATTTTCTTTTTTCTTTATTTAATGTTAAATCTGATATCTACATGATGATAAACAAAAAGTTCAATGGAATTGAATCAAATAAGACATAAAACATGAATCACACTAGAACCATAGAGAGAAGATCATCGAATATTTTCATTAATTAATTTAATTAAATAAGAATTGCCTTGATGGAATTATTTCTTTGTTGATGGATCTGTTAACAAATATGTGATGCACCATCATTGAGTTGTTGGAATTAAGTTCAGATTCCCTCTAGTGGTGGTCCACAAATTTTCCACAAATCTCCGGACATCACTAAATGAATCTCTCAGTCATAGCATGGTAGATTGTTGTGCTTGTGTTGTTTTCCTTTGATCGTTATGATAATTGCTTCCAAATCATTCTCCTTGATCTATAGGATTAAAATTTATATTCATTCTTGGGAGTGATATTAGAGAATAGAGATCTTAAGGGCTAGAGAGAATTCTTTAATTTTATTGTGCACAACCCAAAAAAATAATTTTTTTGCATGTGAAAATAACATAAATGGGTTTATATATCACCAGGGTTTAAATAAAATAATTACACAAGTGACTATATTTATTTATTTAATACTAGTGATAACCCCAGGTCAAAAATATTATTATTATTATTAATTCTCGACATGTGCTTAACTTGTGAATTAAAATTAAATATTATTTATTATTTTCTCACCATACCTAAAATCTGGGACATCATTCCTCCATCATATTTATTGTTAATTGAATAATAAATTTTTATTTATTAAATAAATATCACTAAATTATTCTCCAATAAATAAATAAATATTACATTCACTAAATAGAAAATAAGCATTTATTAAAAAATATGCTCACATTTTATTATTTTAAATAACCGGTGAAGGAATAAATATGATGAAGAAAACATGAATAATTATTAATCCACAAGTGGGAATAATTTTTTTTTTCATATTTTTAAATAATAAATAAAAATATATTATTCAACTGAGATTTTGAATAAACTTTTTGTGTGACCATCTAAGCCTCTTTCACAGTCAAATTTGGCGAAGTTGCATAAATTTCAAGGTTAGTGTCTAGAAACAAGCCAAGGTACCCATAGAGAAATGGTATTTCTGCAATGACATAATACTTCATAAGGATGCTTACTATGTAATTTAATCCCTTTATAAAAATATCTCAAATCATACAGGTTTCATGTCTATGGCATCTACCAGTGTTCTCGAAGTCCCTTTATTGGACTTCCCAAAGATCAGACTTGAATATAGAACACCACAGATATTGTTTTATTTTGTCTATATCATTTCCATCAAAGGGACTGATATATTTACTTCAATTAAATAATAGAAGGGAAAAATCTTATCTCGCATTATTCATTATTGCAATATTACTCATGAAGAACCCAATGCATCCTACCTTTCAGCAAACATTTTTTATCATGGTTTTTATCGATAAATAAAATTATGTTACTCATAATAATCATTAATAATAATCTTAAAATATAAGGACCAATACAAATGTCCATGGATAGGAAAATCAAATGACCCATATAAATTTGGATTTCATACTATGGGTCCAATTCTCATAATATCCTACATAATATTACCAAGAGAGAACTCCATAAGAAGGTTCCTCAAAGTGCTATGAGTCTCCGCCCATGATATCTTGTATCATTTACGTCCCCAAAATGATATCATCTGGATATATAACATATATTTAAGAATAGGGGCGTAGTACTTATGATTTATCATCATGTTAGGGAACTCCTATGACCTTTTTGTGAACCAACTACTCTAGGGATATTATCATATACAATTTTATAAATAAGAACAATCATGATATGATAATAAGTTTATTAAAATTCAAAACTATGAATAAAAGTTATCATAAATTACAAAGAAGTTAGTTCTAGGGAACCAAATCCAATAGTGTTCTTGTGTGTTTCCTATGGAAAATGTGTCAGTCTAAAATGGTTAGGGTTGGGAATATCCAAGGGTGGAGTGTGATGCTGGTCACCCTATGTTCCATGGCCAATATTCACTACCATGGGTGGGGTGAAGCTCAAGGCTAATAAAAAACAGACTAATTCTTGGGTCCAGGGTTGGGCAATCCCCATGGTTGGTCATCTGGACAAGTCCACCACTCCAGGGTGGGTATCACTATGGTGTGGTAATATGGGTTTCATATTTTTTTGAATTGATCATTTTTTACATGATCTTTTAGGAGTAGTTACTCAAGACATGTTCAACCATGATGAATGGATTTATTACACCCCTTTATTCTTTTTTCTCCTATTAAACTTATCTGTTACCCCCCTTTGGATTGAAATGCATATATAAAATTCTAGGAAGGATTTTTGGGCACTCATATTCCATATAACAGTAATGTTGTGTGATTCCCTACTTCATTGGATTTTACCTTATAGATCTTGGACTCTGAAGACAATATATGTTTATTTACATCACTAGTCTATAAGTAAATGTGGTTTTCAACAATCATGAGGTAGGTAATACAATCTTATGGTATATCCCTTGGCATTCTCCTTGTTCCTTTTATTCCCTTTGGTGTGTCTATGAAAATGATCATTTTAAATCCATGATTTTAGATATTGATATTTTAGGGTTATATATGTGTTTTATAAGAATGAATTTTGTTGAAAAAAATTTGAAACACTTTAGGTGTTGTGTAAAATTCTTCAAAAGTGATTTTTAAATGGAAATTTTTTCTCAAGTATGAAAGTAATGTAGAAGATTCATATAATATGTTTTATGAAAATATGGTCATGAAAATAAAGTGGATTTACTTAGGAAATGTTAATGAAATGTGAAATTTGTATCTTGGATGTATTGATGTTGTAATAGCACATTGGGAAGACCTTGGGATATAGAAAAAAATGCAGGATTTGTGAGCCCAAGTGGAGTTATCTATCACTAGGGAAGGTTCTCATGATTCCATGGTTTTTATTGGGTAGAAATTCTGAGGGACCAAGGTTTCAAGATTTTAGAGTTAAATTATGTCAGCTAGTGTTTATTATTTTTCCTCGTAGTTTACATCCTTTTGTGGTGGTTGTACCTTTGGTTCTTCGATGTTAAATTACTTAAATATATATTGATATTCTTATTCTCCCCCTTGATATGGATTTCAATACTTGAATCATATTTTACTCATTATATTATGTATCATTGATAAATATTATGTCATATTTATTTGGTTATTTGAATATGGATTGTTTTTTTAAAAAAATTGATGATTTTATATGGAAAATTGTTTTTATGGTAATGTTTAAGAAATATTTTTTCTATAAGAACTAACAGATTCATGATGATAGGCATTTTATATATTCTTTGTGATAACCTACTGAGATTTAGTGCTCACATACAAATTTTTTCTTCAATAGTTTTTATCCATGGTTTTACAGGATACAAGAAAAATGGATGAGAGTAATTTATAGGATAGTACTCATAGTTCATGTTTCCTTCAAGTAGGTTGAGATGGATGTAACATATATTCTTGAGGATAAGGACCCAGGGATTTCTGTAGGTTCCATATTGATGGTATACTAGTTTTTTTGTTTTCAATTTTTTATAAACTTGTAGGATGTTACCTTATATGGTTTGGTTGTATGAAATATGATGTATATTTGATATTTTTGTTATACTCTGGTAGTTTCAATGATATCATTTCTGATGTTTCATTGAGTGATACCCATGATCTTTTCACTTGCATGTAGTATTTTGGAATTTACCTCATACCTTATGAAATAAAAATTTATGTGACATTATGGAATGGACCAATTTGGTCTATTAAAACTTGTTATCAAAAGGTTGGGTTATCACTAAAGCATGTTCTTTTTTATGGATCACACTCTTTTTTCTAGGGGATGATGATTGACTAGAAATAGGACTATTGGAACTCAAGAGGTAGTGTGGGAATGTTTCTAGATAGCTCACATTCAAGACAAGACTCAATTTACCATGTGAAGTATGGGGTTGTCTAGAACTCTTGTTTTTGGTTTTAACATTTCTAATTTCAGTTCTCTTAAAATCAGTTTATTATAAAGGAGTAAAATGTTATTATAAATAGTTTGCATCCTATTTTTATAGATTATGTCTTCTCCAGGAAGACTATCTCCAAATTCCAGTGTTGAAGATGTGGTGTAATCCCCATAGGCAAATCATCTGGCTGACTCACAATTGGTGGAAACTATATTCTAAATGATCTAATCCTTAGTCTAAGTAGCCGATGTTGAACTAGAAAAGAGGGTGGAACATGATTCATAATTTACTATGAAAAATAAACAGATCATTCATAGTTTAAAGGGGATCTTGGATTCAGTATAATAGATTGAGAGAATTGATAGTATTTTCTAATTTCAAAAGACTATGAAAGACCCCATGGTTGGTTTTTCCAATATATACTTGAAGGGTCAAGAATGAAGGGGTGATAAACTCTTTTGAAATGCAATTTTCTAGAAGATATCACTAAAATAATTTTAAATAAATTATTCAATCAATAGTTCTATCATGAGACACTGAGAGGGGTGAAGGTATAAGAATTTCTTTATTTTATGTTGGGACTTCATTATGTAATGGAGAATATTACTTGATTTGATAGGTTTGTTCACTAATATCATGATCTTTTTTCTAATTACAAACAAAATGTGTGGTGTTTCAAGATGGTGTTGAGGCCTGATATTTAGTTTATGGTGGTTATTATTTATCCACTCACCTTCATAGAGGTATGTATATAGTAGTTATGGCTAAGACGAATATTATTGGGAATAAAAGAATCTTAAAATCACCAGGGAAATAAATATATAGCCATATTTTATTATCTGGCTAGAAGAGTAAGTGGGGTGAACAACACTGTGGTAGTGGAACGAGTGTTCAATAGATTCCAGGGCTTTCATAAGTGGTATGGTACCAATGTGGGAAATAAGAACATGTAAATCCTGATTATATGGAATCACCTTGGGTGCACCATGCTTGTGGGAAATCTTGTCATTTCAGTGTTTCTATGAGAGTTAATACCATGGTAGTAGAGTTAGATCTACCTTAACCAAGATCTCTCAACAAATATCTGCTGTAGAAAAAAGAGTGGGATCCCAACCTTGTCCCAAGGTTGGTGCTCAGGTTGCGAAGAAATAGTAAGATGATGATGAACATATATTTATAGGAGTGTGTTCCCTATAGGTGTAAGTGGAATGACCGGATATTGTGAGAGGTAAAAATTTTATTTCATCCTCTATAGTTATGTATTTTTAGGAAATTTTATTAACTCATTCCTTTATTTCATCCAAGCATATTGATGTGTTGGTCTTATGATCTGATCTTTTTCAATTCATGATAACTCATTCCATCCCTTTGGGAATGAGGTCATAATAGGGTTTTAGATGTATTTAATGTTAGTTAATGATTTATAATAAAAAAATATATATGATAATTTTTAGTTCTTGATCCCAACATGTTTCATCTTATCATTGGCCTAGAGTTTTGGATTATCTATAAAGTTTAGATCTATTGTTATCATCTTTTCTTTTAGTTTCTTTATTCTGATGAAGTCACTCATCTCTTTAGGGGTGAGTGGGAACCTAGATCAAGGAGAATAGGTATTATTGTCCCTAGTGATAAGGTGACATCATTATATTACATAGAGATGTTTCTTGATGCTTTTGATTCACATATTAGTGACTCTCTTCCAGCAACGGTGAGTAGGTATCCCAAATATTTTCCAAATTATTTATCATGTTTCACACCCTAGTGGGAAGTAAAGTTCCCTATATGAGTTCTTATAAGGACTAGGACCATTTTCTTACCTTCATAATATATATAACCTACTTAATTGAAGGAATTAATGGTTCATATTGAGGATATTAAGGCTCACAGATTTATTCATCCTAGCATTTCACCATGGGAATCACCAGTTTTATTTATAAAGAATGTAGATATGTGTCTCAAAATTTACATTGGTTACTATAATATTAACCAAGGATGGTAAATAAGAAATATCATTTTCCTAGGATTCATGATATTTTTTATTATCTCAAGAGAGCTCAGTGGTTTTTGAAAATTGTTTTGAGATCATAGTTACATCAGCTAAGGATCTAAGAGGATGATATTCCCAAAATAACATTCAAGAACATGTATGGAAATTATTATTACAAGGTATTTTTTTTAAATTATCCTATAGTGTTTATAACATTGATTAATCGAATATTCAATCAATACTTGGATTCTTTTGTTGTAATTTTTTTGGATGATATCATTGTTCATTCCAGATTAGAATAAGATAATGATGATAATTTTAATATCATCCTTGGGATCTTGAAAGAAAATTTTCTATATGAAAATACAACCAAATTTCAATTATGGATTCAAGAAGTGAAATTTCCAGGCTTTGTGATTTCTATTAAAGGTTTCTCAGTGGATCCTGAGAAGACTCGGGCTGTGATGTCTTGGGAGAATCCAAAAATTGTGATTGAGATATGGATTTTCTTATGATTGGATAGTAAATTTAGGTTATTTGTATAAACCTTATACAATTTTTCATCTCCTTTGATAGATTTATCCTATGATGGTGTGAAGTTAATTTTTAGTGATCAATGACATCTATATTTTGAGCAGCTAAAAATGAGAGTGACTTAAGATCCACTCTGGATTCTTCCATAGGCAGGTTTCGAATATGATGTTTATTGTGATGAATTAGGCATAATATTGGGTTGTGTTATAATGTAAGGGTGATATTTATTAGATTATAGATCTCTTCAGTTACTCCCTCATAATAAGAACTAACCCAAACATGATCTTCATTGTAAAATAGTGTTGCATAATTTGTAGACAAGGAACCACTACCTCTTCAGGAAATGGTTTATAGTGTATTATGAATATAATAAACCTAATTATATCTTAACTAAATGGAATCTGAACTTAATAAAAATATAATTGATGGAGTACCTTCAAACCTATGATTTTTATATTGTATACACCCCTAGAAAATGAAACCCGGTCATGGATGCTTCGAGCAGAAAATTACTGACTCACATAGTGAAGGAATCGGTGGAAGAGTGCTTCTTAATAGTCATTTTTATTGAGATATGATTTTATAAAGGTGATATAATGAATAGGTATTCCTAGATTTTTCTTTGGTTTAATGACTTTTATATAGTAAAATTCAACAAGTATAGGTTGAGTATGCGGGTGTCATCACTTTTTCAGAAATATTTATAATGGGAATTTCATGGGTGTGTGGTCTCGATATCTCGATGAAGTGTTGTGTTTATGAGTTAGGATAGTTTTTTTTGATATACATGAGATAGGTATTTATGTATTATGTACACCAATATATTTTATCTATAAACCCTAAGGATGCCAAGATGTATCATGACATGAGGCATCATTACTAGTGGACAAGAATGAGGCGACCGACTATGTATTTTGTGTCTTGATGCCTTAATTTTCAAATAATCATGGAATAATATCAATGGAATAATGGTTTATTGTAACCATTACCCATTCTATCGTGGAAATAGAATGATATATCCATGTAATTTGTGATTGGGTAACCTCATACTCCTAGTGGTAAGAATGTGATATGGGTGATTATTGATCGACTCATGAAATTAGTGAATTTCATACCTATCAAGGAGTTAGTGAAGGTAGAGGGTATTGGGATCCTTTATCTGTGGGATGTTGTTAGACTCCATGGTGTTAAATTAAATATAATTTCAAATAGGGACCATTTCGTCCCATCCTAGTTTTGGAGTGGATTACAGGTAGTGATGGGTTCTATACAGGTTCTTGAATATATTCTTCAATCATATGTGATTGAATTTTGTGGATATTTGGAGAAACATATACTGTTGGAATATTTTTCCTATAATAATAGTTGTCCATCATTTATCACAATGGATCCATTTGAGGTGTTGTATGTGAGGCCTTATAACTTTCTTGTTGGTAATGGATTTGAGAAAAGTAATTATTTGGAACAATTAACATCCAAGAGATGAAGGATATTGTGCATTTTAATAGTAAAAGGAAATTGATAGTTAAATGTCACAAAAATAAAATGTTAATCGGTATCTTCATCCATTGGAGTTTGAAGTTGGTTACCATGTTTTACACATAGTTTCACCATAGATGTGACAAAGAAGTTTGGGGAGACAGTTAGGTTAGAACTTCTTTATATCAACCTATTTGATATTATAGTGTGACTCGGGAAGCAGGATAATTGATTGTAATTACCTTATCATTTAATTTATATCTATGATGCGTTCTATGTTTTCCTACTAAGGAAGTATTAGTCAGATCTCTCCCACATGATTGAGTGGGAGGTCATTGATATTGAATGTGAAATCTTAGTGGTTGAAAAGAATATTCCAATAGTGAACCAAAAGATTAAAGTGATGTGTGGAAATAGGATCCCATTAGTTCGAGTAGGATGATAGTGTGGTAGGGAAATACATTAGACATGGGAGTGTGAGGTGATGTAGTAACAATATTATATCTTTTTAGGATCTTGACCAAGAGTCATTCTAGATATATAAATATTTTATGGTGAGAATAATTGTCACACCCTGATGTATGGAATAAGGTAGGAGCTTACCCTTTCATTTTCTGTTCGATTTCAGGGGAGAAGAAGGTATACATTTATTAAAAATGAGTTTTTGGGAATTCTGGTGAAAAGAGTTATGGACCATGGCTATGGTGGTGTTCATGATGTGCTAATGTGGTCATTATGGGAAATAGGTCGGGCTGAAACTATCAAGGATGGGTGTGTCGAAGGGTGGAGCATGTTGGTTCACACACTATGCATCATAGCCTAAAAACCCCCACCATGGGTGTGGTGGAACATCTGGCCAGGTTAAAAGAGCTTGGGTATCACATCCAGAACATGTATAATCCTCATGGTTCATCTCTTGGGTGAGGCCACCACACTATGATCGGAATCACTAGGGTGTAGTGGTGGCAGTTTTAGATTTTTGAAATGATAATTTGTTGCTGGATATTCAAATAGAATTTAATCTAGATATGTGTGTCCTTGATAAAGGGTTTTATTTCATCTCTTGACTTATTTCACCCTATTAAGATGATATTTCTTCCTCTTTTGGATCAGATTCTATATCTAGAATTCAATGAAGTAATTTTGGGTTATCGTATTCCATCTAGAAACAGTGTTACATGATTCCCTTGTTCCTTGGATTTCTCTTTGTATATCTAGGCTCATAAAGACCAGATCTATTCATCTCCCATCACTGGTTTAGAAGGAAATAAGGTTTTCATCGATCTTGAGGTTGGTGTATATATCCTATGGTAAATCCATTGTAATTCCATATGTTATTTTGATTCCCTTTAGTTTTTATTTATAAAAATGTTGATTTTAAATCCATGAGAGGTGATATTGATCTTATATGTCTCTTGAAGTTTATTAAAAAATGATTTTTTTCTGGAAATCATTTGATACACTTGATGTGTTTTGTAAAATTCCTCAAAGATGATTTTGAAATGGAAATGGTTTATCAAATGTAGAAGTAGTGTGGTATCAAAATATTTTTTTTTGAAAATATGGGAATGAAATTGAAATATATTTTCCATGGAAATGATTTATAAAATTTTTACTTGGCTTCATGTACATTAGGATGATGTGATATTAAATTGTAAATTCCGTAGGGTGTGGGGGGAAGTTAGACATTTGATAGCCCTAGTGGAGTTATCCATCAATAGGAGAGGTTCTCATGATGTCATGGTTTCAAATGGGTATCATTTCTAAGGTACCAAGGTTTCCATACTTTAGAGTTCACTTATGCTGGCCAGTTTTTATTATTTTTCTTAGTTATGTACGCCCATGTGTTTGGATTATACGATTGTTTCTTAAAATATATATTATGTGGATATATATTTATATGATTATTTTACAAATTTTTATGGATATTGATGCTTCAAACATTTTTTAATCATATTTATACATCTCATAGATGAATGCTATGTAATATTACTTTATTTATTTCAATATGTGATGTTTTTAATATAAAACAAAAGAATGGATTTTTATAGAAAATTATTCCTTCTGGAAATGTTTTAGTAATATGTTTAATATAAGAAAAAATGGATGTATGTGGATATACATTTTATAGATTCTTGGTGGTATCCTACTGATATTTAATTCCCAGACCCTACTTTTTTCTTTGGTTTTTTTATCCATGGTTTTGTGAGATAAAATATAATAAAAAAGATTCATGTCATGGATGTCACACTTAGTTTATGTTTCCTTTAAGTGGTTTGGGATGGTGGTAAATTATGGTCATAAATAGATAAAAATGTGGTTTTCTTTGTGTTATAGGTTGACGTTCTACCAGTTTTGTTTATCTAGACCTTGTTATAAACTTATAAGATGTTACATTTTATGGTTTGATTATTTTACATATAATGTATCTCTGATATATGTTGTGATACTCAAGTTGATTCTATTATATTATATGTTCGTTGAGGGTTAAATCATTTTCATTCTTCTTTATGTGAAACCTTGGTTCTTTTCACCAGCCTGTGGTGATCGAGAACTTGTGTTAGGCCTTGTGAGTGACCAATTTGGGTGACATTATGTGTTTCCTAGGTTGGTCTATGATTCCAACAAATGAGTAATTAAAATACACCTCAAACTCCTCAATTGGATGAGGTAAAATAAGAACTATATTTGTAGTCATATTCTTATTCAACTCCTAAAATTCATTCTCACACTGGTTCATCCAAATGAATTTAACCGCATTTTTAGTTAGAGTTGTCATAGAAGGAATTATCTAAGAAAAAAACATGAATGAACCAACAATGATATCCCGTAATCTTGAGGAATATTTTTATTTATAACAAATTAGAAAGAATCATCAAATACATTATCTATTTTACATTTTTAGGATCCATAAATATTACAAATTTTAAAATCACATTGTTGAGGAACTACACTTGTTTGATCTAGAATAAACTTCTAGACTATTTAGAATATGGTTTATGTTCCAAAATAAAATATCCAGGATCATACAAAGGTGTTGGGAGTTCTCATCTCATTGTTTTGAAAAGATCAAGATGTTATCCAAAAATATAATTATGCATTAATTTAGAAAATAATGAAAGATCATGTTATATAATTATATGAATATATTCAAAGTATTATTCAATCACAAAGGCATCATTAAGTATTTAAAATTCCCAAAAAGACAACAAAAAAGGCCTTTGGAATGACATTCGGCCTGACTGTAAGATTATGATAGCCTGAACAAAATTTAATTTTTTAATACCACATTTTTTCCTTTAGCTTAGAAAAACATAAATTTTATGGAAAGGGTAATGGTTTTTAATTTTTTCCTCCCTCAATGTCCCTTCATCTACAAAAATTTACAGGATTTTATTGGTCTTATTGGAAAAAAGAAATAGAGAACCCCCATGGAGAAGTACATGACCTAATAAATCCTTTAACCTCAAGATACTCTAATTCGATCCTTTGTTCCCTAAATTTTTTTAGTTCTTTATAATTATAAGGGATTGAGATGGGTTCGATCTCAATAAAATATCAATGGTAAAATTCACTTCCCCTTCTAAATTTAATCCAAAAACATCTTATGGGATCACATCAGTGTATAGATTCACTATCATAGGTAATAATGGTTTCCCTTTAGGTTCCATTACACTAATGAAAATGGATAGATATTTAGGTAGTTATAACCCCCAGTTTCCTCCCATCGAGCCTTCTCATTTGGATTAAAACTCACATTATCCATGTATATTATATTACACACTTGATAGAGAATAAGAAGCTACCTTTATAGCGTAGTAATCAATGAACGGTCAGAACATGTTCAACTAGTCAGTACCTATAATTAAATCAATAGGGTTTATATCAAGGACTATAAGATACCAAATATTCCTATATGTGTCCACTACCAAATAATAAGATAAAAAATTCCTTAAAAGCATATTTATATTCCACAATGGTGTGTCAATAGTTATATATAAAAACAATACCTCTAATTTTATTCTAATAGAAGAAAAAAATTCTTGAAAATAAAATTATTTAATGAACATATGTCGAATTAAGCCCAAGATAACATATAAGATACTAGAATAATACCTCTAACAATATAAATCCCTATTTTATTTTCTATAGTGGACTTCTCAATAACATATATCCCACTGGAACCCTCCTTCTACCCCTAAGGTGAAAATCCCTATATAAAAGACTAAATAGTAACTAACTACATTAGAATACCCTGAAAAACTCATTTACATGATCTTCTAGATAGTCTCCAACCAATACTAGAAGGCTGATTAGTTGACAGATTCTACAATGTATGTTTTAGTTGTAGTTATTTCCCAATTCTTTTAGAGACACAACATCAACAGAACCTATAGAGATGGAAAATTTTCTTATAAAATTGACACTTCTTATACTCAAAGGTATATATTTAATATAATCCCCAAGTGTCCACACTAGTGGAACTAAACTCGATCCATTCTAGAACTTGGAGATCAAGGTACCCCATGAACCCAGTTTCCCTGGTGAGAGGCACCCATACCAGCATCCACCCTCCATAGTTTTAAACCACTATAAGAATAATTTCCTAAATATCATCACTATAGAGATCCACCTCCTTCAACACCTCCTTTAGACCATGTCTCGACAAGGATTGAATTTCTAACCACTTTAGATAATACACGTAGGTTGAAAAAAATTTCCTAGTTCTATAATGGATATTTCAATCCCCTCTCAATATTCCTCACCTTAACCCCTTAATCTACAATTAGATATGGATAAAATTAAAATATATATATAAAATTTTCAACTTATTACATGAAAGACATTAAGACTTATTAAGGATTTATAAACTCTTTCACCTTTACATGATGTAAAGTTTCATGGTAAATTTTCATAAAGATGAATTATTGGAAATTATTTTAAGTAAGGCCTTGATATTTCTTCCCCTAGAGTAGGACATCCCATCATTGGTAAGATACACCTTAGAAATAGAATTTGGTTATCTTAATATAGTGTTTCTCTAGGGTATCTATACAATCAATGGGATGATGGATATGAATGATCCACTCCTCAAATTCTTACAGAGATGTATAACCTCATAAAACCATAGGATGATGAAATTAGAAGACTCTAATAACATTACAGGTGGTTGTTTATTTTTGGGGAAACCTTAAAACAGAATTTTGGATCAATTAAGAAAGCCCATCCAAGACCAAATAAATAATTACAGTTCATTTTAGATATGTATGCTCATACACCCATTACTTCATAGTATCTAGTGATCATTTTAGAGACATACTCAATATTAATATAGATAATAACATCAACCGCTTGATGGGAATTAAAAAAAATTAAATCTAAATTGACATGACTGGTTCTAAACCCCCATTTCCTGTTAGATTTTCATTATTTATTTATCGAAACTTTTTTATTTTCAAAATAACTTTTATAAATATTTTAATCTAATCTAGTATAATTTCAATATAATATAAAGTCACATAAAACACTATTTTAACATAATCAAGGAGAAAAAATCAAACTGAATGTCAATATAAATAAATAAAATTACACATCATGGATTCAACTATCATCCCATTTTGACCTAATTGTTGGAAATAAATATATAAGAAAACACTATTTATTTTTTGTTAATGTTTCATTTTATAAGAACCACCAGTTAATACCAATTAAAGTATAATCAAGAATAGAAAATAAATATGTATAATATGTTTTTATACTAGTTCATACATACTAACAACCAATATGATTTATGTGACTAAAGTAATTAGGAATGACACAATGAAAAGAAAAGAAAAGGGAAAATAATCCCAGACTACCCCGGGATAATATAACTTCCACCATAATTATGTTGTACAGTCATATTAATGGATTACCTTTTGAGTCCCAATAGTCTTATCTCTTAGATACTCTCAACTATCATTCCCCAATTTCATTTAAGTGAGATATAGTAACAATTTAGAATGATCATCACCTAGTTTTTCTAATTGTACTGTGTTCAGTTACCACAACACCTCAGGTGCATCTCTCGATCATCAGAGGTATTTGTAAATTCTAAATTTGAAACAGAATATCGATGCGAGTTGGTTTTCCCTTTATAACTAAATGAAATTAATTATAATGGTATGCTGAAATCTTAGCATGGCACTTGGGATCATTGAATGTTTAAGAAAAATACACTTGATTCCACCATGAGTACCTTTTTATCAAATCACATTGACAATAGAGAATACAACAACAACATGAACATGCATACATACTCAATTCTAGTCTTAAACACCCACAAAGTCCAAAAAAGGTTAAAATATGGGGAAAATATGTTATTAACATAACCACTAAACCAAAAAAAGTCCTAAAGGTCAAAATTTGAATAATACCAAGTGAAACATCCCTTGGTAACCATTCTGGATAGCCCATGCACATCTCCTCCACATGCCTTTTAAAGATTACAAAAGATACCACCCACACTCAAGACTCTATTTAACACGAGAGTTCATTTTCTAATGTTTTCCCTTTACATGGATCACATATAATAAGGTATGTGTACATCCTATAGGGTAAAATATATGGCATGAGTATGAAAAATTAGTAAGTGGTCGCCACCCTCCTCAAATTACCTATCATAAACCCAAAATCATGAAACAATATCGCGCTAAAATAATTACATACAAGGTAAAAAAATCAAGATATAAATTTAAAATAACCGTTTTATAATTAAAAAGTTCAACTACCTATTTTGTGAGGATACCTACCTAAAAACACCTATTTCATAATAAGCCTAAAATTGAAGTCATGTTGGATTTAAGGAAATATGACTTCCCATACCATTCAACTAATAACATATAAAATATTTCGGAAATAAGTTCATCCCATAGGAAATGGAAGTCGTATATCAGGGCCAAACTCCATACCATGGAAAAAGGGGAAGGCGTATATAAAGTTAGAGCACTTCAACCATATCTCATAACTATGATCTGAATCATGGTATATGATTTTGATATATATATATACCTTTTAAAACTAGTAGTGACCACTGAGTACTATATGGAAATCACAAAACAGGTCAATCAAGTAACACATTGAAATATAATTTAGGGAACTTTTTAAATAACAAATAAATAATTATGAAAGTATTTATTTTTTATAGATAAAGAATCTATAAAACATTATGGTTTATGCACAAATACAATGGTACTTAAATAACCCAAACAACAGAAAGATCACCCATAGAAATCTTGTAAAAGTTATAAATCCAAATAAACTTTTATATTTTATGAATGTTAAATTATATATGTCATTTTTCTTTCAAAACCATTTGTTTTAATTAAAATAAATCATCTGTATTCCAATTCCAATGTCTCTCTTAATAATTATGAGAGGAAACATGGGTACACCTATCCAGAATAAATTCAGAATATATTTTTGGGGTCCAAGGAAGAAGAGTAAGCCAACACGTAAATTTTATGACCAACCTAAAACCATAAAAGAATTAGGTATTGAATTTTTCTTATAATGGAAGATATAATAATTAATGGAAATCCAATTATACCATGATATAACTCAGTAGAACCACATTTGGAATCCCACAAGATGAAGATTGATTGTCTTTAAAATAATATTTAAAATATAGTGAATATGAAAGTAAAATTCATATAATAAATAATTGGTGTATGATAAGTAGATAATAACAAGATTTCACTTATTTTAGTAGTTATTATGAGTAATAATATAATGGAAAGATACTAAATTCCCTGTACTTTTTTAAAAGAAATAAAAAATATCAATTGGCGAAGAATAAAGAGAATAAACTGATATAGATAACATGCTTAGAACTCATCATGAAGTGTTCTAGTAAGAAAACACTAAGTGAAAAGGGAAAATTAAATCCCCAAAATAGGTGGTTGAGAGGTTCAATAAATATATAGATTTTATTTATGATAAGAATATTGATTATCTTGAGAAAACCAAGCTTTTTAGGTGAATCTAACTTAACCAAATAAGATAGTGGATGGAATAGACAATAAAGTTTATTCTGAAGTTAAATACCTAAATATAACCCAATTAAGATTACATAAGAATAATAATACTTTATATGAAATTAAATATGACTATTACAAGAATATATAAGTATATTCAATTTCATCACAAAATTGTTGAGTATTTTCATACACAATTTTAGGTAAAATCTTCACCTGTGATACCTGAATATGAAAAAATTGTTCTATCTATCAATAACAGTTTTTAAATAAAATATAAAAAATAATGGATTTATAATAACTTTTCCCAATTATATATATATATATATAATTTTTTAAGTTAGTTTGAAAAGGTAAGGTTCTTTAAAACTTAATAAAATTATGGTTATAGTTTTACCAAAATAACAAGATAGAATTGGTAGGTAGACTCACAAGATTCATAGTAGAACATGATATAAGGGGTAATATTATTGAGTTTGTTTTTTAAGATATAAATCATATGGAATAATATTTCTCTCCCATTTAACTATGAAAGGTCAGATTTATGGGGGAGCTATCGAGAGAACTGGAGCAACGAATAGGTGAAGAGGCATAAAAAAAATAAAAATTCACCTTTGGTTCTTATTAAAATCATTTTTCACTTTCATGATGAGATTTTTTGAATTTGTGACTAGAAATTATATTTTTAATAAGAAATAATGACCATGATTCCTAACCAAAATCAATAAACTATTTATAAAATGAAGACTCATAAGAAGACCTAGACATAAAAGTCACTTCTTGTTAATGTGTATATCGTGACTAGAAAGAGGTGAAATACTTTGGTACATTACAGTAGATGCTCATCACACCTGACTAAATATGTTAGGATTTGAAAAAATATTATTGATAACAATGGTGGTGCAGTGATATTTGGTAATTAATTCTCCTTAAAGATCAAATATATTGTCTTATTTGAAATTAATACTTACATGTTAGAGTCAAAAGATGTTTTATTTATTTATGAACTTGAACATAACCCAATGAGTGTGATTCAACTATGTGATGAAGTCAATGGAGTTATTTTCAAAAATAACCTTTTTAAAAATAATAAAACATTTAAGAATCATAAAAAATGGATAAACCTGATGGAAAACTATTTTAGATTGTAGATATTAGTATTTCCAATTACATGAGTGCTAAAAAAGTTTATAATCTCATTAATGGAAAACTTGGACATATTTTCCAAAATATTTTCTAAAAAAATATCAAATTAAACATTTGGAAGATATATTCTACATATTATCATAGAAATATATATACATTTTACCTATTTTAAAATGGGTAAGATGGTTTTGGGAAAAAATAAAAGAGTTGATATACAATCAACTATACCACTAGAGTTATTCCACATGGATTTATGTGGACTAATGAGACACAAATCCACTATAGGTGAAATATATTTCATTAAATTAATTGATTATTATACCTATATGATTAGTTTTTTTCCATTAAAAACATGTTAAAAGTAGTGGAGATGTTTAATGTTTTCATAAGAGAAGAAGAAAGTGAACATGGAGTTCATATAAAGAATACGAGGATTGAAAATGGAAAGTAATTCACTATAAATCCTTTTGAATACTAGCTGAATAAACATGAGATTATGTAACAATATTGTGTGCCTTATGCTCCTTATTAGAATGGAGTATCTAAAATAATGAAAATAATTTTTGAAATGGGTTGATCAATGTGGCTATGTTTAAAAGGTCAAAAAATTTCTATAGAAAATTTCTATGAAAAATATACACATTCCGAATAGGTTTTAAAAAAGATCAAACTATAAAATGATTTTTATGAGATGTTATATAAAAAATAATCCAATAATAAATTACATTAGAGTTTTTAGAAACCCATTTTTAAGAAAATTAAGAACTCAAATCTGGGAGAATTTGATGAGAAGGCAAAAGATCTTGTGCATGGAGAGTGTTTTGTATATATAGATCAATATATGGATGTAGTAGAAAATAATTAAACTTGGTGTCTTGTTATAATACTAAATGAAAAAAATATTGGGACCAAGTGGGTTTCTAGAAATAAATTAAATGATTAATGTGATGTCACAAGGAATACAGAGAGACTTGTTTGTAAGGATTACTCACAAGTTAAAGGGGTTTATTTTTAGGAGATATTTAATCATGTTGAAATATTGGAATAAATGAAGATATTACCAATTTTTTCATAAAATAGGTTATATAAAATTTATCAAATGTATGTCAAATATTCCTTCTTGAATGGTGAGAAAGTAGATGAATTCTATATTCAGTATCCTAAAGAATTTGTTTTCATAGTGATAGAATAATGGTGGGTAAATTGAAGAAGTATCTCAATGGGATAAAATAGAACCTAAGTTCCTGTTATTTAAATATTAATGGGTTTCTGATAATTTTTATACTAAAAAAAGTAAAATTTATAGTAATATATATTTTAAACAACTTATTTCATGTACCCTCATTGAAATTGTTTATGTTGATGATATCATTTTTTCTAGTGATCAAGAGAGTGATTATATAGAATTTTCTAATAAAATAAATAAATATTTTGAGATATTTATGATAGTGGAGATAAAATACTTCTGGGGGGTTACAGGTAATTAAACATGAAAATATTGAATTTATATCCTAAGATAACAGTGTAAGATATTTTTTGAAAAAATTTAAAAAGGAAGGATCTAAGCCAATACAAACACCCAAACAAGTTGTTTGAAAATTGGAAAAGATATAGGTGCATAATGTGTAAATTAATATGAGTATAGAATATTGATTGGTAGACTTCTCTAATACATTGAATCTTTACCTGATATTGTTTATGTTGAAATCAATTGTGATAGGTATGAAAGTAATCTTAAGTAATAAAATTTAACGGTAGTAAAATGGGTTCCTAAATACATCAAAGGGGATTTTATTTTATGATAGTAATATAATAAAATATAGAATATTCCCCGATATAGATTATTTGAGTGATTGTGATTATATAAAGTCCAATTTCAGAGTATTATTTCAGATTATTAGAATCTATGTGAGTTGGAACTATAAAAAGTATATATTAGTCACATTGATTACCACATTGTCCAAGTATATATTTATAAACAATTAATTTACATAAATTGTTTGGATGATGTAAAGTCTTGAGGGTTTTAATGTGAAAATTGAAATACCTATCAATACTTAATGTGATAATAAAATTTTTATTAATCTTTCAGAAAAACCCATAAAACACCCATGTTATAAGCACATTGATATTGGGTTTCGCATAATTCAAGTGCTAGTTTTCTATTGTGAAATCAAGATGAAATGTAACCCTTTATGAGACCAATTGTCTAACATTTTCACCAAGTAAATTCCTAAATATAGGTTTGATACATTTATTACGATCATGATTGTTTGTCTATTTACACTCTCTTGAGGGAAATTATAAGGCCACCCCACATAGATTTATATTGTGCTGAAAAATATGGAGAAATAATGCTCAACTATTATCATGTAAGATTCCAATTATTTTTATTTAACTTGATTCAAGGAGTTGTTTTTATAATAAAATGGTGGATAGAGTTTAAAGATTAGTTCTTGAGTTAAGGTGGGGAGGACATTAAAATTACATGGAAAATATTTCTTATCACTGAGGTATGTAAGTATCTCAAAAACACTGCATTATCATGTGGTTTAATGTTAAGATATATCTCATGAGATAAGGGTTGTGATTTGATGTTTCTTGGATGAGTTATTGATTTTTGGAAAAGTATTTATTGAGGTTTCCAATAAATCAAATGGGGGAATTTTAATTGCCCAATAGAATTGATAATGAATGTTGTATTTTTTTAACCATTTTTAGGAACTGAGAATAATGTTAGAGAATATTTATTATATTTTTTTTGTGGTGTTTCAAGATTTTTAACAATGAATAGATGGGGTTATATGATTTTTTGTTAAATTCTAAAATTTAGAGCTTAGTTTTAATTTTAAAAGGTCCCTTATAAAACTGGTCATTATAAAGCTAGATCAAAATTCTTCATTAGGTTCATCCTAAAGAAAAAAAATATCCTTTCCCAGTCTTCTTAAGGTTTATAGTGTATTTTTTATAAACTTTCACCAAATTTGTGTGGTTTATGGGAAAGATTCGAGAAAATTGGAATAGTTTTGGACATTGTAAGGTCCATTATATCTTCATAAGGTTGAATTTTACATGAAAATAGAAAATAAAATCTTTATAAAGTTCATTTTTATCTTTTATAATGTTGAACTATAACATCGTAAGTTTATTTATATATCCTTATAAGGTTTGTGTTGAGTTCATAAAGTTGTTATAGAACCTCACAAGGTTGTTTAGGAATATTTATAATGTTGAGAATAGTAATTGGTAAGAATAATCTTCATTCCTTCATAATGATGATTTCAAGTCTTTTTAAGGTTCCCTAATTCCAGAAAAATAATATAACTAGGAATTAAATCATATGATGCTTCATTGTGTGTAAATTATTAAATATCACATTTTTTGATCAAGGATTTGATCCAAGAGAATGTTCTTGGAAAAGAGATTCATGGATTTTCTCGAAGATCTATGGTGGTGGATTTTCAATCCCCTGCTCTTGATCTGGTCGCTTGACCTAGTCCCCTTGCTTCGTCCTTCATAGTTTCTCATTCAAGGAAGATGAATTATTGGAGGCTGGTTCACCACTTTATGACCCCTGACGTAGTGATGCGCCTTCTAGCTACACCAGTTTTTTGTGGTTCACCTTCCAGATTCTCCAAAGCTTTCCATGTAGTGTCTTTGGATACTCCAGTTCATCTTGGGATGCACTTCGATATTCCGTTGTTTCTCTTCTGTTGTGTGGTTGCCTCGGTTAGGGGATGGAGTTGGTTAAGTGCATTGAGGACTAATTTGATTTAATTTGGTGGGTTTTCTCAGAAACTTAGTGTGGATATTTTCATGGTTCAACAAATTTAGATGACAATGTTCTTGTTTGGATATTGTCTCTCATTTTCTGGTTATGATTTTATTTAGCTGCCGGAGGTCTTCTAGATTTTCACTCTGTTGGATTGTTTCACATGAGGATTTGTCTGTCAAATTGGTGGTTGATGGATTTGCGAGCATCAGTTTCTCCCTCATTAAATTTGGTTGGTGTTTTTGAAATTTTTAGTGTTCATTGGGTTGGAGACCTCGAATGGGGGATGGGTGTGATGATACCCATAATCAGCTATTTTTATATTTGGATGGATGGGCACCTTTCTCGATCTTCTTCACTGTGGTTTCTATCTGGTTTTGTCTTATTTCAGGTTGACAGTGCAGTGTTTTTTTTATGCGATGTTGAGTGGGAAACTCGAAAGATAGATAAGTGTGCTTTAATCTATAATCTCGTCTTCCATCTGCACCTCGGTGTGGGTTGGAGGAGTGCACTTCTGTGTTGTGTTTCTAGCATGATGCAACTTATTGGAAGGGGAAATGTGTCTCCTTCTATATAAATCCTTTTTCATGGTCTAGAAAGGGGTTATGATGTTATTTTTTATGCTTGTTTTGAAGTTTTCTTCCATTTTGACATGATGATCCTTGTGTAGGGCTTCAGGTCCTGTTTATTAAGGATTTAATTCCATTTTCATGTAATGGGTTTCTTCTTCTCCCAGTTCTTTAAAGATGTTGCTTCATTTTGGTTCAATAAAGAGGGATTGACCCTCAAACATTTCATATATATATGAAAGCGAGGAAATTTGATGAACATAAACCTATACTACATTTTTGATTTTGGATTCAGTAGATCCAATTACAACTCATCTAACCTCTTACAATTGAGAATAAAAATGGTCATATTATGCATGAATTCTCTCATGTATAATCCAGTTATTCTGAATAACTAATGAATAAGGATGATGTTCATGTTTCTAAATTGATATTTTTTTTACTGAAGTACCTTTCAGAAGAATGAGGATTAGTCTAAAAATACTTAATACAACACATTTATAATATATATTATAAAAAATGATATTATAAATGGTTTTATACATCGATTACTGGATAACATACACAAAAATTCACCTCATTAAGTTTTCTACACGGGTTATGATATAAACAATGTATAAAACCATTTAAAATAGTAATAAGTCAAAATGCATTTCATTTTTTCAGTCATGCACCTTATTTATCACTCAACAGACCCTAATTAAATTCTTAAAAACCTCTATAATCTAATCTCTCTTATTATTCGTCACTATTTATTTCCTTACCATTGTCCTCACTCATCATCATTTTGCATCCCTAACTCATCATCACCACCTTCATCATTTTCCCTCTTGATCACCACCATCCTTGCTGGTTTTTATTTTTCACAAATTTTTTCCCTAGTTCATATTTTTTTCAACAACTAAGGTATTTTAATTTACTAATTAATTTTTACATGATTATTTTATGTCATGTATGAAATAAATCCTAATATAATTAAAAATAAATCAAAAAATGGTTATTTTATAATAGGGTGTTTAGTACAAGTTGATTTCTTGTGTTGTGATGAAAGGATCTATTACTTTAATAGTCATATAATATTAAATGTTGAATGTATAGTAGATTATTTACAACGTGATTCTAAGAGGTTGTTCTAAGTAGTTGAGTCTGTGTAAATTTTTTATTTCTTAAATAGATTCTATTATTCTTGATGTTTCTATTGAACTATAATGGATATGATGAATATATATTTAGATGATCCATCAAGTTACAAAATATGCTGCCCAAATTATCTAGCACCATTAATTTTTAGAGGAAGAAGGGAATTCAAATTACTATATAGTTATTATACAATAGTCAACTATTAATTTTTTTATAAATGAATAATTAATTGATACATCCAATTATTATGTTATGGGTTATATAATGATTTACCAATTAGGTAGTTCATTAATTTTCAATTATTATATAAAAACTAGTTTATTGTTTAAATATTTGATTAAATATCTCAATTTAAGTGCTAACATCAAAATTATTTATCTCACATTGTTATCCTTTTTCAAAAAAAAAATTACTCAACTTCATAATAATTTTCACATTATACAAACCATATTATTAAGTATAATTACTCTAAAATCATTCCTTCATTTATCTTCTACTATTAATATAAAAACTATTAAATTAACTATAATAAATATATTTCAGAACATCCATTAAAAAAACAACAATACTATATTATCATTATTATTAAACATTTTCATGTTTCCATATATTATCAATTTTCTAATCTCATGTATTCTCACTCTCTAATATTAGATATTTTGTGTGGAATATTAATTACTATTTATATTTAACAATAATAAAGGACATTATAGGGCTATTTCACTTTTTCCAGGGCATTATCACTATCCTATTTTGTATTTTCCTATATTTTCTACTATATATAAAAAAATTATCAATAATTTTATTTTAATTCCAAAAAATATATGTATATTATCATTTTATATGTTAAAACAATAAAAAAAATCCATGACATCCAAAAATCATTTGTCCATTTATATGATGATAATTATTTGTTTGTATTGTTACTTATAAAAGTATATTTGAAATTTAATTTCAATAAACATTAACTTATATAATTTAAATTTTTAGTATATGATAATTAGTCAATGTTATATTAATGCAAGGAAAACTAGATATGGATATGAGGAAGGATTTGAAACTTTTTTGGGAATTTCAAAAAAATGTTCCAAATAATGGAAAATTTTTTCTTTCGATGTCTAAAATGTTTAAATATTAAAATGGTGAAAAATAGAGAAATCGAAGATCCTTAATTTTTCATGGTTTTAATTGAAGATACAAGCATTGTATTTTTCAAGTTGAAATTGGAAATAATTCAAGATCTATTAAAGATGGCAATTTTCCAGATGATAAGTCTGATTAAATTGAATAAATGATTTATGATATTAAAGTAGAAGAAATTGAAAAATCACTGAAGATCGATCACTGATATGATGATTTTAAAAAACCATTGTATCTAGGATATATAAAATTTATTTTTTTATAAATGGTGTTAATATTTATTGACTCGAAGGCTATAAATTGATGAAGTGTTAAGAGTTTTACAGAGCTGCTATAACTATTATAAGACATAATTTTTCAAGACAACGATCTTCTAGATTCACATTATAATGCAAAGAAAATATTATACATAGTGGGTTTTGGGTAAAAGAAGGTATACGCCTGCCCAAATCATTATGAGAAATATAGGAAGGAATATCAATGTCTGCCAGAGTTTCATAAATATGGGACATCATGGTATAAGTTAATAGAAAAATCATAGGTTGATTTAGAAATTACCCAGACTCCTACTAAGGAAATTTGATGTCTTTATATAATTACAAATTTTGAATATTTATTTGAAAAATAAAATGATCAAAAATTGGTAATATGTCATTCAGATGAGTCAATGTTTTATGGAATGTTATATCACCTAACTGATTTTCTATAGTGTAAGAAAATTAATCAATAGTTTATGCCTTTGGAAATAATTTTAAAAATATAATCCTTAGACTATGTATAGATAGAATTAATATATGTAATTGGATTAGTAGTAAACATAGTTCATAGACTATTTTATTTCTAATTTGTAACATGTAACTCCCCAACCCCAGTTACCCAGAGTCGGTGCATTATTACATAACATTGGCATGATCACAAAAGATCATGTTTCGAAAGACCGATTAGTTTAGTAGCATTGGAAGTAATAGATACATTCAAAAGGTTTACATTACATCATAAAATGAAAAAATAAAAAAACTTTGTTTACGTAGACAACAGTCATATCCCCTCAGACTATCCCTATAAGTCAGTAATAAAATACTTCTTCTCAACCTGGGAGAAATAAAATATAGAAAGGGGTGAGCTCAGATGCTCAGTAAGGATAAAAATATAGCAGAAACATTCATAAATAATCATAAACATTTAAGGCAATGTATAAGACTAAAAAAAAAGAATTTTAAACTTAAACTTCAGCATAATATGGAAAAGATAAAATCAAATAATTCCATTTACTTACACACATGGATATTCTACTAGTCGAATAATCACATGAAATATCAAAATCCACTTTCATAATGATGGAATTTATAATGACAGACTTTCATAACCACATAGTCAAGGCCTTGTTCCAAGACTATAAATAAGATTTTGTAAATGCCTTGTGCTAAGATTCTAGTTTGTCTCATGAGACATACCGATGCATCGAGGAGCTATAGTAGGCTCCACCTATCACATAATAACTCCAATGCATTCCTCATATGAAAAGAGTTAAACATAACAAAAACATTTGTATTAAAACTAGCAAAAAAATGTCAATACTTTATCCATAAACCATGAATGCTATAAAAATAACACATCCATGGTCAAAAATATCACAAAACCTTCAATACAATATAGAAGTTTTGTATCATAATAAATAAACTTCAAATGATGTTACAGTCTATTAAAGAATGTTGACGTAGAGGAAATCAAAACCTTTTTTTAGAGAAACATCTCTTTTTATTTTGAAATCATTTAAAATTAATCTAATTATAAAAGAAAACATTTATTTTTGTAAATATTCTTATAATATTTTAAGGGAATCATTGATGATGTTATAACAGCAGAAAATATCCACACCTGTCGTATAAGTTAAGAAAACATTCTTACCTTAATTTTGTCGAAAAGGTAATAAGGTACCTTGTTTGGAAAACGATGAAAATATTCCTTTCAACCCATTTTATAAAAAGTAAAACAAGGGTATAAATTACTTTAACCCATAATCTAGTAAATATTATATATTTTTTTGGAATATATTTTTAAGAAACATGGATGTGGATGATAAAGAGGTCCCAGTACATAATTACATAAAAAAAACCTCAGATAATAAAGAGATTGTGAAATTGACCCTTACATTGTACATTTCCTTGGTTGAGGGTAGTTTAACCTCCTGTATAATGGTGAAATAATTGTTGATATATTATACAATAATCACATACAATAATATGATATCACATATGATCTTTTAACATTTCTTTGTTAATAATATCTTAGTATTATCGTTGTTTCAGGTGTTAATGGATACATTTTCCTTTATATTATTTGTTATGTGAGTGATATTTTTTATGGATGGTATGTATCGTATTCATATCCATAATTATAACATGTCTTTAAACATTATTTTTAATCATATAATGAAAATTTGTCTTGAATTGATACGATGGGGAATGAATCTCATCGCGTTCATGGAGACAGTAATCTGTACATACGCACGAGCGACAATATCATTATTTTGATATTAAAATAATATATAAATGGATGGTATATCATATATACAGAATCATTATCATGTTATATTTATTATTTACATCAATGGCACATCATTATTATACCCATCCGAATAATAATGTATTGATTAACAATTACACCACGGTGTGGATACGGTAAACAACACGTACACACGTATAGTGACATGTAATTCAATTGATGGATAGAATAATGAATTTGGTTGTACAATATTTATAATAAAATCACATTATATATAATATACTGGAGTTATTATTTCCAAATGGAAAAAATAAAGAAAAATGAAGTGGAGGAAGAAAGGAACTTGAAAGAGGTGATGAAATATTTACCTCTTTTGCGGGTTCTTCCTTTTGATTTGATCAAAAGGGATCCTTAAGTTGGATTTATGACTAAAGTAAGGACTCTAGGATTAATGTAGGATAGTTGTAAGGGTATTTGAGAAGATTTTGACCTATCAAAATGGCTTTGAGGGTTTTAATTAGAGAGAACGGGGAGTTCCCTTTTATAATAGGGGTGAGGGGCACATTAGTAAAAGATAGAAATATTATTTTATAATAAACTCATTTTCCGTTTCTAATGGATCCAAAATGTATTATTTACAGGCTACGGTGTTTATTGGTCCAAAACCACTCAACCAATAGGTTTTAGATAGGTTTTTATCACTATATTAACTTTATCTTTTACATTTAACACTTAGTTAAATAGTTTGACATTTACCATGTCTCTTTCTATTTTTATATAATATAGTTAATAAACTTACTATATACATACAAGAGAACCAAAAATGGTTCATCAATGATACAACTATCATTATATAAGTCTTTTTTCCGATACTTATATTTTTAGGAATAGAATATCAATTAATAATATAATATTTTTTTACGCTCTTTTATGTCAATTTTGTATCTATTGGGTATTTTGTTTCTTCAAAATTCATAACAGCATTATCACATCAATTTTTTTTTATCAAACTAACCCTAATATGTAATATTAACCTATAAAATTCTGTTAATTCATAAAAAGTCTCAAATTTCATTTATTTGGTTATTTATAATATCAATTATTTATATATTTCATTAATTAGGTAATTACTGCATCATCATTGTGTCATAAATAAATTAAATTATTTAATGTTTAAAAAATATAAATAAAATACCATTAGGTATGAAATAGTTTTATATTTATAATTAATATTTATAGTCTAATTTATCTAAGGTATATCCCTATATTAAAAATGTTTTAGTTATTAAACTTTGATTTTAACTCTGTTAACTCTTCTTTAAATAAAATAATAATAAGTGTCCTAATCTAAACCAACTGGACCAAAGAGGTTAATATTTTATTTCTAAGGTTTTTTTGTCCAATTATACTTATCCATTAGAATTAACACATGTGTTAGGGTAATAATAATATTATTTTTACCCTTAAATACCCTATTTACTTTTAACCGTGGTAAATAAAAGTAAAAAGTCACTATTCACCAAAATTTATTTTCATCTTATTGAACCACATTTTTCTTATTGATATCAACCGTATCTCTCAGATTTTTAAAATTCCAATCACAAAAGAGGTAAAATTAAGTTTTATGTGAATTTGTAAATTCTCCTAGGAAGTTGGTAAAAGACGGTAAAAAGTTCAATAAAATTTTTATATATATAAACTTATTATAAACTAACTCCAATGAATTACATTGAACTTATATAGGTATTATGTATCTATTTTGACCTAAAATAAATTTAAATAAAATAAATAATTATTTAAATAAAAATTCGGTTTTAAACTATAGCTTAGTGTTTTTCACTATTAATCAAAAATTTGAAAGTTTTCAGAAAAATACCAAAAATTTACCCTGAGCTAAACACAATATTCTGAATCAAAAAATGAAGTCTATTTTGAAAGATAATATTTATAAAATTTCAAAAATAGGGTATTAATATTCATAACGACTAGTTTGATTGGTTGTGGTGTGTTAGAACTCGATGTTGTGTACAAAACATGCTACTGTATTATTCAAAGATAAGTGTATCGTGGAAGCTTGGGGTGTTACATTCTTCCCTCATTCAAATAATTTCATCCTCAAAATATCAAGAATATTACTGCAGAAAAAGACTCAGGTTGTTCTTCATCATAAGTTCCTTGAGATCCCACGTTGCCTCTTCTATCTTATGGTTTCTCCATAGAAATTTTACCAGACGAGTCGTCTGGTTTCTCATCACTTGTTCTCTTGTATCAAGAACCTTGACAGGATCTTTGTAATATGACAGATCAAGTTCCAGTTCTAATTCATCATAGGTGAGTACATGCGTTGGGTAGGCATGTATTTTTTCAACAGTGATACATTGTTGACACTCTTTTCCATCACAAAGTATAAACAACTAAAAAGGTAAATACCTTAGTCCAAAGTGATTCATCCTTTGAAGAAACATCAAAAATTGACAAAGGCATGAACAAAGATTCATTTTTCACTTGGGTCAATCAAGTTCCACCAAGGTAGTGCAAGTATACTTGTGCGACGTGTAACGCCCCGACCCCAGCTACCCAGAGTCGGTGCATTACTTCGTAACATTGGCATGATCACAAAAGATCAAGTCTCGAAAGACGGATTAGTTTAGTAGCCTTGGAAAAACTAGATACATTCATAAGTCTTACATTACATGATAAAGTAAAATAAAACTACAACATCTTCTCTTCATATCCCCTTATTTTATCCCTGCAGGTCATTCATAATATACTTCTTCATATCCTGGAAAAAATTAAAACATTGAAAGGGGTGAGCTCAGATGCTCAGTAAGGATAACAATATAGCGAAAGCTTTCATAAATAAACATTAACATTTAAAGAAATGTATAACTTAAACAAAAGCCTTTTAAACTTGAACTTTAGCATAATATGGAAAAAGTAAAATGAAATAATGTCATTTACTTACTCACATGGATATTCTACTAGTCAAATAATCAATGAAATATCAATAACCACTTTCATAATGATGGAATGCATAATGCCAGACTATCATAACCACGTAGCCAAGGCCTCGTGCCAAGATTACAAATAAGATTTTGTCAAGGCCTCTTGCCAAGACACTAGTTTGTCTCATGAGACCTGCCGATGCATCGAGGAGCTATAGTGGGATCCACCCATCACTTATTAAGTCCAATGCATTCCTCATATGAACAGGTTTAAAAATATCATAAACCATATCATAATCGTATCACATAAAATTTGCATAAAGGAAACATAACATTTCCACATTTCAATCACAAGATATCAATTCAACACATTGTTATAATAAACACACTTTGAAAACCATTTTCAATACCAAAATAAAAGAAAATTAATACTTTGTATTTATTTTCCATTTAAAAAATGTTACGGCTTGTAGAGGAAGCCGAAAATCAAATAATAGTCACGGTGGCGGAGAAGTCGTTGTCACTGCATACTTAAGAAAAAACATTCCTTTTTTTCGTTTAGTAAAAACGCTTTGTATAAAAATATTCCTTTTGAATAAAAGTCAAAGTCAAAGGGGTTTATACACTGTATAAAAGAAATTTGTGTATAAAACAAAATATGCCTCAATGAAAGGAGATTGAGACGAAGTCCTTACAAAGATCATTTTTAAAATAAAATAGATCTATTATGTGTATTCACTGTAAGTACACATAATGAAAGTAAAAATACATGATAGGACATAGTAATATCATGACATAATTTGAAAGTAGGAGATTAACCCAAAGAATGGAAATTGGGTTATGAAATTCCCTTACCTTGCGTCCTGTCTTGACTCGACCATTATTTAACCTCCTGAATAATAAACTAGAGTTAATTTATAGTTTATTAAGGACCTTTTCATGTTTCTTATTCCTTTAATATCACTTATTACTATGTTATTAACATTATGTAATTATTGATGTTAATAACGGTCGTTTTGTCGATCTTTGGTACTTGAGTCAAAAATAAACTTCTTATAATTACAAGTTGTTCATGTGGTGAAATATCCATTATATCCAGAATTATATTCAAGATATAGACATCATATATCTCATATATATCTAGTATATACATGCATTTATAACATTCCATAACTTTTAGAGGTAAGAAATGAAATGCACCGTTCATGGAGACGGTAAGCCGTACGTACGCATGAACGCTACTTTCATTTCTATTTCTTATTTAATTAAATCGTAATGATATAAAGGTATACTATAATTCCAGTATAATATCATATATAATATCATTTACTCCATCTTTTATACATCCCACATATGGCATTAACGATTCAAATCACTTTGAGGGGGCGGTAGTCCACACTTCCTAAAATGAAAATATCGTGTTTACCCATAATGGAAACCATAAAGGTATGCAATAAATGAAAAATACAGAAGCTTAAGTAAAACAAAAACATATTATATATCATATATAAATATAGTGACATCTTAATGTTCACCTTTGAAGGTGTTATATGAGTGTTGAACAATCATCATTTCATGAGGCAGAAATTCGCCATCCATAAGAACAATATGTTCTTTAACCATTAGATGTAGGTGTGTGTAAGTGTATCTCGAATACTTCTTATAAAAACATCCTAGTATATTGAGGATACTGGTTTTGTTAAAAAAGAAATTAATAAAAAGAGTTTATGGGGTTGGAGAAGCAAAATAAAACAAAATAACATAAGATAAGACATTACCTTAAAATCGGATAACTCTTTTGATTTGAGCCAAAGGCTTCTTTGGGAAGAATTATGACCAATGTGAGGCTTCTAGGAGTAAGGTAGGGAAGTTGGGAGAGTATTTGGGAAGAGGTTGTCCAAGCCAAAAGGCTTTGATAGTGTGATTAGGGTGGTAGTGGTGGGGGCCTTTTATAAGTGGAGAGGAGGGGCACTCTTGGAAAGTAATGAAATGTTACTTTATTATACAATTATTTCAGAATTATAAAAGTCCCAAACTTATATAATTAGAGGATAAGGTGATAAGGGTTCTAAATATTCTCATCCAATAGGATTTGGACAAGTTTAATGCTTATATTTTACATTATCCTTCCATTTTATTAAAATCGTTAATTAACGAGGTAATCGATTCATCATCATGGTGACATAAATAATTTAATTTATTTAATGTCTAAAAATTATAAAAAAAATATCATTATGTAGGAAATATTTTTATCTTTCTAATGAATATTTATAGTCAAAAATATGACTTGTATAACCCCATTTAAAAACTGTTTTAGTAAAATGACTCATGTTTGTGACATTTTTATTTTAACATTTAATAAAAAGTTTTTAATGTCATTTTCCTACCATAGTGGCTCCATAGGGTCCCCATGTTGACCCATGGGTTTTCATGGTCGGCCATGACTCATCCAATAGGGGTAGGACAAGTTTATGGGTCATTTCATATTTTTATAATATCATTTTTACCTTAAATTTCACTAATTACCTTTAACCGCGATTAATTAAACTTAAAAGTTACTATTCACCAAAAAATTATTTTAATCCCATTGAAAAAAATTTTACTTCTTAATGACAACCATGTATGTCGGATTTATGAAAATCAAATCACAGAAGTGGTAATGTTTCATTTAAACGAAAAATCTGTTTTTTAACTACCACTTAGTGGTTTCACTATTCATCAAAAATTGTAGTTTTTCAGAACAATGCCAAAATTTCACCCTAAGATATAATTGATATTCCAAATTCAAAAATGATGTCTATTTTACAAAATTCCAAACATATAATTTGCATTAATTAATTTTATAACTAATTCCCATTGTCACAACAAATAGCGTGTTTTTAAAAAACAATATATATCAAAAGAATAACAATTCTTTATGTCCAATTTCAAAGTGAAATTAATTCTAATGACCACCATTGGATAAAATTGTAAAAATATATTCTAATAATACTTTAAAACCACTCAATAGTCTAATTTATCACTATAAATTATTTTGATTAAATAAGTTGTTTTTAAGTATTTTTCACTATTCATAAAAAATTGAAACTTCTCAGAAAATTACAAAAAATTCAACTTAGGATAATTTCTATATTACGAATACAAAAATGAAGTCAATTTTGAAATATAAAATTTCTATAATTTTAAAAAGTGGTTATTACTATTCATAACAGCTACTTTGATTAGTCGCGGTGTTTTAGAACTCGAACTTGCGTACAATGCAAGATATTTCATTATTGAAAGAGAGGCGTATCATTGAAGCTCGGGGTGTTATATTCTCCCCTCCTCCAATAAATTGCGTCCTCACAATTTGAAAATTTTCTTTGAAAATAAAAGGTTGAAAAGAGAAAATACCTTTGTGGAAAACCCACATCGGAAATAAGGTTAATAAAATTTAGCCTTAATAAGAGGGAAAGGGAAATGAAAAATTCACCACCCAATTATGATCTCGATTAGGAGAACATTGGTGGAAATTAGAGACATATAATTGGAGGAAAAACGTAAATATTTGTAGGGAGTGATTGAGGTCATCAATCACAAACAAGTGTCAAATTGAGGGCCTCAAAGCCTTCAATCTATGTTGATTTAAAATATCATCAGTTCAACAAGACATAAGGTATTTGGATAACACATTTTTTTGTTTTAATATCCCTTTAATAAAGTTTAAGAATTAATTTATTCATAGAATAAGATATAGGTATATATATATATTTATGCTTGAAAAGTAGAGTTTCAACCATCAACTAATTTCTACCACAAACTCCTCTTTCACTCAAAAAGATAATAAAACTCAAAAATAATATATTTATCCTAACCGTACAAGGTTCAAAATATTAACACATACCATTTATATTATGAAAAATATTTTGTAATAACCAGGGACTTCCTGTAGGCTAGTGGTAGGTCATAAAGGCCTGTCGCAATATGGTTGTGGGTTCGATTCTTGCAGCTTTTTCTGAAGCGACGGGTTATCACCCAACCTGAAGGTTGTCCTTTTTCTAAAACTATTATAATATTCCAAAAATAATATTCAGAAATTATTTAACCTTAAACATTACTATCCAAGGTTCAACTTAATCTATTCCAACCTTTATAGTTATCCAAAATACTTCTGTCCAACTCACAGTCCAAATTTTACGAGGAAGGTAAACATAATGTGGATCCCCTTTTTTTCGTGTAACAACATGTGAACACCTTCATCATGTATTCTTTTAAAACACTGCAACATACTGAATTACCATGATCCCTTATTCATTATAGAATACTAGATATACTCCTTCTATCCATAAATGTATACAAATCATTAATCAGTTTCAAGGAAGTTAAGAATATCCAATATAATTTATCCAAATCAATCAGGTCTTATTCCAAAATCGTTATCTCGGTATCAGAACCATATTATGGTTTATCTTGTTCTCAAACATATATTTTCCAAAATTTTAACCTACTGTGGAGTCACATTTCTTGGTTCCACACAATCTCTAGTCCTTGATGAAATAGTACTGCAGTACAATCCTTATATACTCTATAATTATTATAACCAGTACATCATTGATACAACACTCAAATTACAAAATTATTTAGTAACAACATAAGAACTCTAATCATTCCTCATCATCTTTGGTAGTATCATTACTTGATTATTATCCAATAACATCATTTGGGGCACACTCTTATGATTTGGACATTGGTTTGCGTAGTTTCCCCACTCCTTGCAGATGAAGAATTGTACATTTAAAAACTTTTTCTTACCCTTGCAGTCACGCACTTGGTGTCCTTTTTCTCCACACTTATAACAAACTCCCATTCCCTTCAGGCAAGTTCCAAGGTGTTTCTTCCCACAGTTATCACATATTGGAAAATTATTCTTTTCCCACGTCCCTTTTTCCATCATTCTCTCTTCTATCCTTTTCTTCCCTTTCTTCCCTTCAAAGCCATAAGACTCAAAGAATTATTTACTTATCTTATTAACACATGATACTATTTCTTCATTTGTTGAGAACACATGGGAGATTATTTCCCTTCTAAATGCTGGCTTAATACCGTTAAATATATGATCCTTCTTACGCTTTGGATCATACGTATTGTTGGAGTTCACATTCCTTCCACCGGGCACCATTTCTATACAATGGCATAAACTAGGTTAGTTTATGAATTGCAATGAATAATTCCAAACTTGTAAAATAATTAATGTAAATTGAACGGTTTATGGATATAATCCATAATCATAAAAAAAAATTTCTTTGAGGAAGTATGTACTCATAAACCCTTAATAATGGTTTGTAAGGAAAATGAGAATTATCCTAAGCATATCCCCCGGGAGTGTCGTAACCAAGAGTGCAGCAAGGCCCGTTGTCGTGCACCAGTTCTCATTCGAGTCAAGCTCAATGTGGTGTTTATAGGTTTTACCCCTAGGTACATCTGTGCCAGAGCTACCTCTACCTGCTCGTATCCAGACAGGGATGTATTGCTCGGAAAACTCACAAAATCTCTATAATACCAAAATTCAAGGAAGTTCCTCTATACTAATCCTCAATGTCAATCTTTGGGATATGTACTCTAATCAGAGTTTATCTAAATCTAGATTTCTAGGTTAGTACTAAACTTCCTCTGATACCAACTGTAACGCCCTGACCCCAGCTACCCAGAGTCGGTGCATTAATTCGTAACATTGGCATGATCACAAAAGATCAAGTCTCAAAAGACCGATTAGTTAAGTAGCCTTGGAAACACTAGATACATTCATAAGTCTTACATTACATCATAAAGTAAAACAAAACTACAACATCTTCTCTTCATATCCCCTTATATTATCCCTAAAGTTCATTCATAATATACTTCTTCACATCCTGGAAAAATTAAAACATTGAAAGGGGCGAGCTCAGATGCTCAGTAAGGATAACAATATAGCAGAAGCTTTCACAAATAAACATTAACATTTAAGGCAATTTATAACTAAAACAAAAGCCTTTTAAACTTGAAGTTTAGCATAATATGGAAAAATTAAAATGAAATAATGTCATTTACTTACTCAAATGGATATTCTACTAGTCGAATAATCACATGAAATATCAATAACCACTTTCATAATGATGGAATGCATAATTCCAGACTATCATAACCACGTAGCCAAGGCCTCATGCCAAGACTACAAATAGGATTTTGTCAAGGCCTCGTGCCAAGACACTAGTTTGTCTCATGAGACCTGTCGATGCATCGAGGAGCTATAGTGGGCTCCACCCGTCACTTATTAAGTCCAATGCATTCCTCATATGAACAGGTTTAAACATATCATAAACCATAACATAATCGTATCACATAAAATATGCATAAAGGGAACATAAAATTTCCACATTTCAATCAAAAGATATCAATTCAACACATTTTTATAATAAAAAAACTTTCAAAACCATTTTCAATACCAAAATAAAAGAAAATTAAAACTTTGTATTTATTTTTCATTTTAAAAAAAGTTACAGCTTGTAGAGGAAGCCGAAAATCAAATTATAGTCATGACAGCGTAGAAGTCGTTGTCGCCGCATAGGTAAGAAAAAACTTTCCTTTTTTTCATTTAGTAAAAACACTTCATATAAAAAGATTCCTTTTAAATAAAAGTAAAATTCAAATGGGTTTATACACTGTATAAAAGAAATTTGTGTATAAAACAAAATATGCCTCAATGAAAGGAGATTGAGACGAAGTGCATACAAAGATCATTTTTAAAATAAAATAGATCTATTATGTGTATTCACTATAAGTACACATAACAAAAGTACAAATACAAGATAGGACATAGTAATATCATGACATAATTTGAAAGTAGGAGATTAACACAAAGAATGGAAATTAGGTTATTAAATTCCCTTACCTTGCGTCCTGTATTGACTCGACCGTTATTTAACCTCTAGAATAATAAACTAGAGTTAATTTATAGTTTCTTAAGAACCTTTTCAATTTTATTATTCCTCTAATATCACTTATTACCATGTTATGAACATTATGTAATTATTTAAGTTAATAATGGTCGTTTTGTCGATCTTTGGTACTTGAGTCAAAAATAAACTTCTTATAATTACAAGTTGTTCATGTGGTAAAATATCCATTATATCCAAAATTATATTAATGATATATACATAATATATCTCATATATATCCATCATATACATGCATTTATAATATTCCATAACGTTTAGAGGTAAGAAATGAAATGCACCGTTCATGGAGACGGTAAGCCGTACGCACGCATGAACGCTACTTTCATTTTTATTTCGTATTTAATTAAATAATAATGATATAAAGTTATATTATAATTTCAGTATAATATCATATATAATATCATTTACTCCATACTTTATACATCCCACATATGGCATTAACGATTCAAATCACTTTGAGGGGGCGGTAGTCCGCACTTCCTAAAATGAAAATATCGCGTTTACCCAAAATGGAAACCATAAAGGTATGAAATAAATGAAAAATACATAAGATTAAGTAAAAAAAATATATATTATATATCATATATAAATATAGTGACATATTAATGGCCACCTTTGAAGGTGTTATATGTGTTTTGAACAATCATCATTTCATGAGGCAGAAATTCGCCATCCACAGAAACAGTATGTTCTTTAACCATTAGATGTAGGTGTGTGTAAGTGTATCTCGAATACTTCTTATAACAACATCCTAGTATATTTAGGATACTGGTTTTGTTACAAAAGAAATTAATAAAAAGAGTTTAGGGGGTTGGAGAAGCAAAATAATACAAAATAACATAAGAGGAGACATTACCTTAAAATCGGGTAACTCTTTTGATTTAATCCAAAGGCTTCCTTGGGATGAATTATGCCCAAAGTGAGGCTTCTAGGAGTAAGGTAGGGAAGTTGGGAGAGTATTTGGGCAGAGGTTGTCCTAGCCAAAAGGCTTTGATAGTGTGATTAGGGTGGTAGTGGTGGGGGCCTTTTATAAGTGGAGAGGAGGGGCACTCTTGGAAAGTAATGAAATGTTACTTTATTATACAATTATTTCAGAATTATAAAAGTCCCAAACTTATATAATTAGAGGATAAGGTGATAAGGGTTCTAAATATTCTCATCCAATAGGCTTTGGACAAGTTTAATTCTTATATTTTACATTATCCTTCCATTTTATTAAAATCGTTAATTAATGAGGTAATCACTGCATCATCATGGTGTCATAAATAATTTAATTTATATAATGTATAAAAATTATATAAAACTATTATTATGTAGGAAATCTTTTTATCTTTCTAATGAATATTTATAGTAAAAAATATGACTTGTATAACCTCATTTAATTTTTTTAGTAAAACGACTCATGTTTGTGACATTTTTATTTTAACATTAAAAAGAAAGTTTTTAATGTCATTTTCCTACCATAGTGGCTCCAAGGGGTCCCCAAGTTGACCCATTGGTTGTCTTGGTCGGCCATGACTCATCCAATAGGGGTAGGACAAGTGTAAGGGTCATTTCATATTTTTATAATACCATTTTTACCTTAAATTTCACTAATTACCTTTAATCGCGATTAATTAAACTTAAAAGTTACTATTCACCAAAAATTATTTTAATCACATTGAAAAAAATTTTACTTCTTAATGACAACCATGTATGTCGGATTTTTGAAAATCAAATCACAGAAGTGGTAATGTTTCATTTAAACGAAAATAAGTTTTTTAACTACCACTTAGTGGGTTCACTATTCATCAAAAATTGTTGTTTTTCAGAACAATGCTAAAATTTAACCCTAAGCTATAATTGATATTCTTAATTCAAAAATGATGTATATTTTAAAAAATTCCAAACATATAAGTTTCATTAATTAATTTTATAACTAATTCTCGTTGTCACAACAAATAGCGTGTTTTTAAGAAACAGTATTTATCAAAAGATTGGCAATTGTTTATGTCCAATTTCAAAGTGAAATTAATTCTAATGACCACCATTGGATAAAATTGTAAAAATATATTCTAATAATACATTAAAACCACTCAATAGTATAATTTATCACTATAAATTATTTTGATTAAAAAAGTTGTTTTTAAGTATTTTTCACTATTCATAAAAAATTGAAAGTTCTCAGAAGATTTCAAAAAATTCAACTTAGGATAATTTCGATATTATGAATACAAAAATGAAGTCCATTTTGAAATATAAAATTTATATGATTTTAAAAAGTGGTTATTACTATTCATAATGACTACTTTGATTAGTCGCGGTGTTTTAGAACTCGAACTTTCATACAATGCAAGCTATTGAATTATTGAAAGAGAGGCGTATCGTGGAAGCTCAGGGTGTTACACGACGCCTATTGGTCGCACGGGTGACTTGTGTGCCCTATTGGATTCTCTCTCAGGGACTTTAGTAGCCTAGAAATACCCCTGGTTGGCCCCCCATTTCAAGGAAGAAAAATTCCAGAAACCCAAATTTGAGATCCTGACACCCTAGTCTCTTCTCGAAGCTTCTGAACACTTCTAAGGTAATTTATTACCTAGAACAGAAGATCTAAAGAGTAAGAATAAGGCCTAAATGTTGAAACTCATCAACACTTGCTCGCCTAAGTGGCCAGCCCTTAAGGGAAATGGCCACACTTGCACGCTGCCTTACCCCTTCAACAGAACTTTTGCGCCACCCTTTTGGAAGCCCCTAAGAATAATACTAAAGGATTAAGCCAAGTCTCGCACAAGTATTACTTTAAGGGTTGACCGTCGTGCAAGTACCAATGTGTCATGCAGGTATACCTGTGCGACCAGTACCTGCGCGCCCATGCAGGAACTGCACGCCTCCTTCTTTTTGAGTGCCCCTCCTGCCTATTTCACCTCCCTTATGCCTATCCACATCTCCTATTCAAGATTAATCCTTCAAAACCCTCTTCAAATCCATTTATGACATGGTTCATTTGTGGGATTCCTTATCTGAAAGGAATTCTATGGAACATCTCTCAAAACCTAGTGATTTACATATATTTATGTCACTAAGGTTAGATATTTCATTCATTAAACCTCATCCTTTATGATGATAGAATCCTTAATCTGAGAATCCTCCTCAGGAGTAAGCCCAAGTCCATGTTCTCTTAATTTGAGAATCCTCCTTAGGAGTAAGCCCCAAGTCCCCTAACATGGGCATCCTCCTTAGGAGGAAGCCCCAGTCATAATTTTCCAAATCTGGGCATCCTCATTAGGAATAAGCCCCATGTAACCAAATTCTAAATTCCCTTAACCTGGGCCTCCTTCTTAGGAGTAATCCTCAGTCATAATTTCTTTTTACCTGGGCCTCCTCCTTAGGAGTAATCCCCAGTCATAATTCCTCTTAACCAGTATTAATTTACTTTTGATTTGGGATTCCTTCTCGGGAATAAAACCCAATCATAAGTCTCTCTTAATTTGAGCATCTTCCTCAAGAGTAAGCCCCAAGTTAGAGTATCCAAATCTCCATAAAAAAATACATATACCTTTATGGACCCTGTTCCCGGACTTCTTCTCTGAAATATGTCCCTAATATCTATCTATTTGGGCAGTCATTCATACATAAGCCCCACATCATTTCTTATGATTGCATCTTTCGTGGAACAATTGTCTGGATTTACCAATACCTCTTGTTTTTCATACCGAGCATGATTCACGTGAGTTTAGAGTGTAAAAGTAATTCTGACATCTTTCTCTGAGCCATAAATCATTCATAAACATCAAATTTCCTAACTCGAACTACGTGGGATCTGATACCTTTTCTAAACAAGGATACGTAGGTAGCCCATCTGCGGGTACGATCCCAACTCTGAAATAACCTATGTCCTTCTGAATGACAATAAACTTGAAGTTCCCCACGGAGTGGCTTTAAAACCAGTATGGTCATCATAATGACCAAGAGACTTTTATATAATCTATTTAAAGATACCATTGACTAAGAATATCTAACAAATACAGATGATTCACTATTGATGAAGAACCCCGAATACATATAAAAATATTCTCTAAATTTCCTACATATTAATCATTGATTCCAAGTTCTAAAGGAAATGTCATTCTTATACTTGGTAATTTAATAAGGATTCACAAAAATAACATAAATCTATAAAGAGAGTCCCAGATTAGAATACAATTCCCCTCAAAAATGAATGATGAGTCCGACCTCCCAGCCTCTCGACCAATGCAAATTCTTAAGCCTTATCAGTTCACAACTAATGAGAACCTACCATTGGAAAGTAGGTCCAAATAGATATATTATGATTGGATGTTTCTGGTTCTATGAAAAAACCCGGTAGAAACCGCTTGGAATGTTTAGAACTTAAAAAAACATGGTTATCCCCATTTCTAGAGGAAACAAAAAAAATGTTGAACTTGACGTGATTCCTTAACCAAGTTGAAATGATGTTTTAACTATTTTGATAGGCCCCTATATAAACTCAATGAGAGGGCCAACAAAACAATCAATAACATATGCACTTTTCCAGAAGATATAGTGGCAGAAATTATCTTGATTACATATGTTATATCAAACAGGCACTCTTTTCCATGATCTTCTTCATTACAGAAATGGATTCTCTTAACATCACACCTATGAATACCTCTACTGTGAATACTTCGGCTGTGAATGTCTCTACTTCTACTCCTGATGAATCATTATCCGCTTTGAGGACGACATCACCTAATCAGCATCTTCAACGATGGGTATCAAATGTGCTGGTTAAGGAGTACCATCAAAATGGTACTATTCCAACTCTGGAGGCCGCTCGACAAGCCCTCCAAGTCAATAATTCACCCTGGTCATCCGGACAGTGACGAGCAGCGATTAAGAAGTAGGTGGTGCCAACCACCATCTCCAACCGTTTCGGGTCATTATCCCTGGAACGCAATCACCATTCCCTTCCATATTCTGGGGAGGTGACTGAGAAGGCCACTGAAGGCCTTAATTCAAGGAGACATGAGTCCTTCCTGAGGGCTCACATCAATCTCCGCTAGACTCGTGTGGCAGTGCGCCATCAACATGATGAGGGTATCGTCTATAGGCGTTCGACTTAGGTTCCTCGAACCCGAGCAGGCAAGATGAATTTCCAGAGGCTAAATCCGGTCAATAGTGAGAAGGTTCTCATCTCTTGCATCTCCGGGGAAGTCCACCAAACTAACTTGTTGGCAACCAACGAGCGGGCACACACACCCGTCTGTTTTAATTCTGCTGTCCAGCAGACTCGTCTGGTAGTAGCACGCCAATCCCGCCAGGAAATTCTGGTGGAGTATTATAGACATGAACATACACCTATTTATAAATCATCAACTAGTCAGAAGGATTATCTAACTACATACGATCAAGCCCGCCAACCCAATGTGTTGATTGCTGGTAAATAGGAACATATACTTGCTTACACACATCAATCCTGCCAGCATCCTTGTTTGTCAGTATTGAAGGAAGATCATCAACCACGTTCGGTGAAGTGAAATCAACGGGAACAAACACCTGTTAGTATTGATCAAGCCTACCAACAGTCTCATTTGGTAGCATTCAGAGAAGTCAGTCGGAAAGCTCCGGCGACAAATAGGAGGCAGACTCAACTCTCTGCCACCACACTTGAGTACTATCATAATTCACTGACAGGAAAAGGATGATAGGAGCAGGCACATGCACCTACTCCAAGAACGGAATGGTTGTATATCCCCCTTCTAGTAGTTGAAGTCACCAAGCACATTCTGTCAATTGTGAAAGAGAAGAACAAATCTCTGTTCATATTCTGGATGCCTGCCAGGATATTATAACAGCTTCAACAGCATCATAGGGAAAGACACACAAATCTATCCCTACTAGTGAAGTGACACATCAACAGTTCACTCCAGAACAGATACACACCTCTGTTCCAGTCCAAGAGGGTTGTGGGTCATACTACCCCATATCATATGGACATCCATGTCAGGCACATACACATGATTTTACTGGATATAATCAGCCTAACCTAATCATTTATCCTGATCAAGCACATACACAAGCCCATAATGACCACTTTCATCAACAAGTGGTTCCTGAAGTGAGTAATATGGTGTCCAAAAAGAATTACCTCCCAGCACAGTCAATAAATCAAGAGCCGATTTGTAATAAGGTCTTGCTCAATGTTGGAGTTCTTGATTCACTCAGACAATTATCTGTTGGAATTCAAGATTCTACTCCCTCATTTCCCAATAGTGGGAACATTAATTCCGAAGGTCTTCATCAGACACTTCCTCATGAAGGCTTGCTTCATGACAGTTCGATCAATCTCGAAGTTTTATCTTCAGATGAGAGCTACAAGAACCCTCTGTGAATCCAGAAGATCAAGGAGCAAGAGGTTTCCTCTTTTGCTGTAACCCACCATGGTGGTCCTCCCCATGATGATGAATTTAGCTGTGAAAGTACTCTCCACAGTAGTAATTCACATTTCCTAGAAAATTCTTCCGAGGACAATGTAGTGACGAGAAATCCCTCTTATCTTGAGGCACTTGCAAATGTGAATCTAGTCATGTCTGATACTTTACCATTAGAAAGTGAAATACTTTCTCAATCAGAAGATAGCACGAGGTGTAGGCCATTCTCCAAACCACCCCTGGGTCATTCAACTTCTAGTTTGACTAGTGAATTATTTACCAATCTTGTTAAATCTGATGAAGAAACAAGGAAGCACTAGCTCTGATCTAATCAGGTTGAAGAATCATCATTAAATGATAAAGTGGAAGTACTGAATATGAGAAAACAACTAGAAAATGATGAAGTGCCAGTCATGTTTGGCCTTCAGCTGACTCTCAGTATGACATTCTAGAGATGTTGACGGAAGATGGAATTCATGATATTCGTCTCAACATATAGAAAACACTTTGTCAGTTTAAAAAGAAAATATTATCTTATGATGAATATGAAAATCATGTCAAGATAATCGAAGGGTTACAACACCAAATTGATTTCGAATATCTCTCAGTTTCTCGATATCTGAAGGCTAAAAAGTAGCAGAGAGCCCATCAGCGTTCATGCCTTGGCGCACTAAGAAGATTGTGACAATTAATTTCCAATGCCCCATCTGGTATTCATATCAGAGGATGGGGTGTTCATGGAGCACTACATTGCAATGTGCTATCCATTTAGCAAAGCCTGCCGAAAATGGCCTCACGTAATGTTATTACCCAGGGCTGGCCACAGTCAATTAGCTTTGTTTGTAATCAAAGGCTTTCCCAAGAACAGGCCTCAACCAGTTCTTCTCAAAATCATGCATACAGAGAACAAGTTTTTTAATTACTCCTGCATCAAGAAAACGATAATATTGAACATGCCTCTCATTTGGAGCAAGCAAATCATCAAGTGATAGAAGTGTCAGAAATAATCCAATTGTCTTTTGAGCTGGGTGACAAAAGTGGATGCAGGTTGATGCATCCATCCAATTTTCAGACTAAAGTCTGCAAGATCTAAATAGATTTTTAGAAAGTATCAGATATAGCATGTCAAGAACCACCCCATCTTGACAGACTGGGGACTCTTTTAACCCAACCCTCAGAATCCACAAATATGATTCGAGGAGTTGAGCAGGAACAATAGGAATAGACCCAGTCCACCGGAATGGGGACTTTTTAAAATCCTCAATTTCTTCCTCCGAGAAAGTTAGTCTTCTCTTGATTAGGGAAGAATCCCCAAGAGGAATAAAGAGCCAAATTATCAGGATATTCCCTCTAAATTATTGTTCGTCAAGAAGTTCCTGAGGGATCAAATCAACAGAAGGCAATGTCTCATCAGAGACATGGAAGAAGACAATATCACATAAATTCTAATAGAAGGGATGTAATGCATTATGCATTAATTAATGTCATAAATTCCGCTATTGTTGATCCACCAGATGAGGCTCACTCAAAGGGATCAGATGAAGAGGTTCTTGTTCACGAGGTTGTATGCACAGACACAATTGTAGAAGGTGTGCGTACACGAAATCAAAGGCTTACCCAGAATTTGGGTGTTCCTTCAAATAACCCACTTCCCCCTCTCCGAAAGGGATCCATCAAGGGGAAAGGAAGGAATCATGTTACATACCCTTCCTCTGCAGAAGTCCAATCGCTATCACTAGAGAAAATATTTTAACAACAAGAGGATGAAATGAAGGAATTGAGGAGGATGAATGCAGAACTACTTCAGGGTAGTCATCCTCCTAAGTGTGCTGGAGTCAGTCATCCAAGGTAATTTGTTGTAGTTACTGAGACAGATCAAGATTATCCTCCATTATCAGTATACCCTCACAGGTCTAATCCTATGGGTCAGGTGCAACAAAAATCGGTGGTGCTACCATCAGTTACAGTACCAGCCACCACATTCTTCCAAGCTCCAGTTAGTGCACCCATTCAGTTCCATTCTAAAAATGATATTTCTCAAAAGTTAATAACAACTATTGAGTCATTAACAGCTCGTTTGGAATCTTTGGAGGGAAAGTATGCTCAAATTCAACCAGAAAAGAGAGTTTACCCTGAATGGGTTGATGTGATTCCTCCCCCCATAATATTTTTCAAGTACCACATTCCCAATCTTTAATGGTTTGGGAGATCGAGAGCAGCACCTAACACATTTTGTTTCTCGTTTTGACCCCATGATGGGAACCCCTTGGCACCAATAAGTAGTTAAGCTTAGTTGTTTTGTATAGTCATTACAAGGACCTGTATTTTTTCTGGTACACAAGATTGCAATCCCGATCAATTACTGGGTGGGAGGATCTCCGTCAATGATTCCTTCTTCAATTCATCTCATCTTTTCCAAAGACAACATTTTTTGATCTTACGATTTGAAAGAAAAGGGAGAATGAAAGGGTTTCATATCTCATTGCTCACTGGAAGGGATTAACAAATTCCCTAATCTTAGAACTCCCTCAGGAGGAACTGTTTCCAATCTGTGTGGCAAATCTGCATGATGAGTTACGCACGCCATTGATCCCTATGAAATACACATGAGGGTTTTGAGACCTTACTTAAATTGCTCAACAGATTGAAGATTCTCTTATGAAGACTAAGGATAAAACTTGTGTGATTCCCTCAGCTCCAGGAAGGAGAATGGGTAGAGCAGAGACTGCGACAGTTATGCTTAAACAAGCACCTGTACCTGATTCTACTTAATAATTGTCATCTTCCCGAAGGCTTCCACCTCCTGACCATCAAAAACAGAGGACGTTTCATTAATATGATCAAAGTGATCAAAGACGAAAACAATTTGAGGATCTAAAGAGCAGAGTTTTCTATTTCCGAAATGAACAAGTTCCAAGCTACTTTATTTTAGCTCTGGAAAATAATTTGGTTCAATTTCCAAGGCCTAAAAGGCCGAACAAGGAAGGATATGAAGACCATCCCAACTATTTCCCATTTCATCAGATGTTGGGGCATGTCATTCAGGAGTGTTTTGTCTTCAAGGACCTCCTGCAAAAAATGGTCGACTCGGGACAAGTCAAATTTAAAGGTTCTTCAGCTCAGGTAGCATGTGTTACTGCTACAAATCTAGAGGAAGATGGTGAGTGGCAGGAAGTAAAAAACAAAAATGCGCAGAAATATGATGATTGGATGGTCTATAAAAATTATCAAATGAACTTATTCCATTTTTCGAACGCAATTGAAAAAACCAATTTTGTCTTATACTACGAATGCAACAGAAACTCCCCCTTCATCAGAGGGAAAATTCTCAAAGAAATGACATAATTCAATGAATGAAGAACAATCCGAAGAAGTTGAAATTGTGTCAATGTCCAAGTTGACTTTGACTCTGGAAGATTTTATGCCATCTACTACAAATCCACAGGCACCGCCCCACCAAACAGAACAACCTTAATTGGAAAATCAGGCATAGTCTTCATCAGATGAAGAATTAATCTTTGGTTATGTTAACATGATTCATTTAACAGATCCTTGTGCCAGTAGTAGTTTCGATTTTTTTGAGCCTGAGTTCCCTGTATCAAACAGAGGAATTAGAGGTATTTCTGGAGGTCTGGGATATAGAGGAAAACGTGGATATCCCAAATGCCACTATTCCAATTCTACCCCTTCCAAAACTATGTATGCAGTAGAAACTCATGGCAGAGCCCTTAAACGGGCAAAACAAGAACAAGAAAATTCTTCCACCAATAGCAGATTTATCCCTAGAATAGTTATTCTGGAAGATCGGTTGGAGGTTCCACCTTCATCCTCTCAACAAGTAAATATACCTAATAGGTCTAATATTCCAAAGCCAGGAGTATTTCCAACTTCTATCCTGATACAAGATGCATCTACTTCCAATTCATCAACTTCAAAGGAACATACTAAACCACATGTTCCTGTTGGGAAACACAGACCTTTGGATCAAAAGTATGATGTATTGAAACACCTGGCCCAAGTACCGGACATGTTATCAATTCTGGATGCCTTGAATCTATCAAAGGATCTTCGAGAGGCACTCATCAAGGCTTTGTCAAGTCCTCAAGAGTTTGAAACTGAAATTGTTGCAGCTGATGTATACTATGTAGAGAATAATCCTGCAGAATGTCATGCAGTGATATCTTTTACTGATGAAGATAAATATGATGTCGTGCATGGACATATTAGACCTTTGTACTTATCTGGAATGGTCAATGGTGTAGACATCCGAAGATATTTCATTGATAATGGTTCAGGAGTCAACCTCATCCCCATTCGTATGCATCATCGATTGTGCCTCACATAATTTGATTTATCTCTTTCTACATTGATGTTGCAAGGGTGTGATAAAAATAAACAAGAACCACTAGGTGAGATTACACTCATAACTTAGTTTGGAGGCCTTGTATCCAATTCATATTTCAGGGTTGTTGACCATGATACATTCTTCAATATTTTGGTTGGAAGACCCTGGCTACATCAACATGTGGTTATCCTTTCATCATACCATCAATTTCTCAAATGTTATTTTGATGGTCAAATTGGTACATTGTATGGTGATAAATTCCCATTCAAGATATGTGAATCTCAATACATTGAGGTGGAATTCTATCACATGAAGGGTAAGGAGAAATCTATAGAAAGGGATGTTACCAAGGTTAATGCTCTATTTGGTTTGGAAAAGATTCCAGTAAATCCATTTGCACATGTGAGTACAGATTATGTGTTGTCTATTAGTCAAATTGATAAGATATACCAAAATCAGAATACTCTCATGGAAACTTCCATAATGTCAATTATGGAAATCAAGCCAGAAATCATGGGAGAAATTTGTGATTCACCAAAAAATAATGAAAGCTCAAATGGGGATGTCTTCATTTCATCCGCTGAAATCCAGAAAGTCTAGACTTCACCAACCAGGCCAGAAGAAGTTATATCAATGTCAAAGGTGAACGATGATGTTGATTCTAAATCCATCATCTCCTCTTTATTACCCAAGGAATTCCCTTCATCATCAATAGGGTCAGAAATGGAAGCCTCTTTTCAAGATGATAAAATTTTAACATCTCTCCTAATCATGGAAATTATGCTTCATCATCTTCTATGAAAGTAGAAACAGAGGAAATAACACATGTTGAAGAAGAAGAGGAAGATCTCAGGGATGCTCCTCCAACATTTGATGAGGGTATCTCTACCACTATGGATGGACTCAGAGAAATAAATATAGGTACAAAAGAAGATCCAATCCCCACTTTAATGAGTGCGGCCATGACTCTTGAAGAGCAGGAAACATATATTTCATTTTTGAAGAAAAATAGAGATATATTTTCTTAGAATTATATAGAGATACCAGGCCTTAATCCTAATGTTTCTACTCATCATTGGGGTTTTCCAGAAGAACATCGAGGATTCAAGAAAGATTCCAGAAGAACACACCAAACTTATGCTTCCAAAATTGAAGATGAAGTGGATAAGCATATCAAAGATAACATCATCCAAGAAGTTCAATATCCCAAATGGTTGGCTAATACTGTCCCTGTGAAGAAGAAGAATGAACAAATTAGAGTGTTCATTGATTTCAGAGATCTTAATCGGCATTGTCCAAAGGATGATTTTCCAGTCCTGATCACAGAACTCTTAATTGATGCAATAGCTGGATATAAAGTACTTTCATTCATGGATGGATATTCTGGGTATAATCAAATCCTAATAGCTCCAGAAGATGAATAATCTACAGCATTCAGAGCCCCTCGGGGTGTTTTTTTCTATCGGGTAATGCCCTTTTGCCTAAAGAATGCAGGTGCAACATATCAGCATGCTATGCATTGTATCTTCAAACCTTTTTAGGGAAGTTTGTTGAATGTTATGTGGATGATTTTGTGGTTAAATCCATGCAACGTTCTAATCACTTGGATGATTTGGGAGTCCTATTCCACAAACTTCAACAACACAATTTGAAGATGAACCCCTTAAAATGTGCTTTTGGGGTAACCTTAGGAAAATTTCATGGTATTGTTGTACGCCATCGTGGTATCAATGTTGACACTGAGAAGAAAAAATCAATCCTTGGTATGTCACCTCCTCAAAATTTGAAATAATTGAGAGGACTTCAAGGACACTTAGCCTATATTCGGCGTTTCATCGCCAATTTGGCAGGAAAAAGTTTACCCTTCACCAAATTGATGAAGAAGGGAGTCACTTACCTATGGACTGAAGAATGTCAAGAATAATTTGATATTCTTAAGAAATCTCTCTTGAGTCTACAGGTATTAATTCCACCTGTCTAATGAAGACCAATTATCCTCTATGTGACAGCATTAGAGTGATCATTGGGTGCCTTTCTTGCTCAGAAGAATGATGCTGGGAATGAAAACAGCCTCTACTATCTCAGTCGGACTATGTGTGAAGTAGAAACCCGATATTCAAGTATTGAGAAGTGTCTTCTATCATTAATCTTTACAGTTCATAAGTTGAGACACTACCTGCAACATCACGAGGTCCAATTGGTATCTCGTAATAATTCGCTCAAATTCATCCTTAGTCGTCCAATGCTTACAGGACGTTTGGCAAGGTAGGAAGTTATTTTTGCAGTAATTTGATATACAGTATGTGTCTCAAAAGGCAATAAAGGTCCAAGCTCTGGCTTATTTCCTTGCTAAACATACTTTAGTAGAAGATACATCTTCAGATATTTAACTCCTTAATGAGAAAGTCTTCTCTATTCAAGACAGTCCTAAAGTATGGGAAATGTACTTTGATGGTGCTTCCAGAAGTCCAATAGGGAAGAAAATAGAGGATTCTAAATTCCACAAAGTTGGGTTAGTAATTGTTCTGATTTCTCTAGAAAAGGCAGTGTTACCTTATTCCTTCTTATTGTTGGTAGGTGGTATAAATAATGAAGCAGAATACCAAGCTCTCATTGTAGGATTGGAGTTGGCGCTTCAAGCACAAGTGAATCACTTAATGGTGAAAGGTGATTCGGACTGGTAATCAAACATGTCAATGGGGGTAATGCCATTAGAAAAGAAGAACTGATTCCTTTATATGATTACATCAGAGAGTTAATGGTGCAATTTCCTACAGAACCAACATTTTCTTATGTCTCGCGGTCACAAAATTCTCAAGCTGATGCACTGGCTAATATAGCCATAGCTTTGGAAGATCCAAATCATGATGAGACAACCATCAGTAATGCACACCGTCGTACATTTTCACCTTATGTTCAAACCAGAATAGAGTAAATCAATGAAAATATTCCCATCTCTGAACCATATGGTTATGCTACAGGATGGATGACACCTATCAGGGAATACCTTCAAAATGGAAGACTTCCACCTGATAGAGCCGGTAAAGAACATGTCCGAAGACGTGTGGTCAATTTTACACTTTATGATATCCCAGATCACCTAGAGAAAATTCTATACAAGTTTGGTTTTGATGGAGTTCTCTTTAGATGCATTGATGGTGAAGAGAAAATGGTTGTCATAAAATAAGTGCATGCAAGAGTCTGTGGTTCCCATCAGTCTGGACATAGACTGTCTGATCAAATTCGAAGGCTTGGATACTATTGGCCTTAAATGATACAAGATTATTTTGATTTCACAATGAAGTGTCATTCTTTCCAATTATATACCAACTTCGTTCATCATCCCCTAAATTTTCTTCATACAACTAAATACTCGTGGCCATTTTCCAGATGGGGAATAGATGTGGTGGGACCTTACCCTTCAGCTATATCCAAGCAGTTTAAGTATATTATTACTGCTACTGACTTCTTTTCCAAATGGGAAGAGGCAATACCTCTCAAAGAAGTTAGTTCTAAAATAATTTTTAGCTTCATCATGTCTAACATCATTACCAGATTTGGTGTCCCTCATACCATATTGATGAACAATGGAACCAACTGTTGTTCATTCGAGGTAAAGAGGTTGTACCAAGAATACAACATCAAACCCAATCATTCATCTCGATATCATGCAGCGGCCAATGACTAGATATAATCCTTCAACAAGACTCTTTCAAACATACTACAAAAGATTGTGGATAAAGATAAGAAATCATGGCCTGATAAACTCTTTCATGCTTTAAGGGCTTATCGAACCACTACCCACACTGCAACGCGGTCAACTCCATATTCATTGGTATATGGAACAGAAGTAGTCTTGCCCATTGAAGTTCAATTACCTTCACTCAGAGTATCCATTTTTGATCAGTCATCTACAGATGAACAATCTTAAAAGAGATTGGATGAATTGGAACAGTTAGATGAGAAAATATTGTGCGCCTTGCACCACTTGGTAGTCTATCAGAATTGAATAACACGAGCTTTCAACAAACAATTTCGTCTTCATTCATTCATTCAGGGAGAATCGGTATTGGTTCTCAGAACTCTAATGATACTAGGAAAGAAACCTCCCAAGGTTAAACCAAAATGGGAAGGACCTTACTCAATACATAAGGTGTACTCTAATGGAGCATATTCATTAATCTCAATGGATGGAGAACCCATCACTACTCCAACCAATGCCAGATTTTTGAAGAATTATTTTGTATAAACACAAAATAAATCCAAATTCCATGCATATGACCTTCAACTATTTGTATTTCCCTTATGTCCAGCAAGACGTTAAACTACACCATTACCGGTCCATGCATACGACCTTAAACTATTTGCATTTACCTTACATCCAGCAAGACATTAAACTGAACCATCCATGGTCCATGAATATGACCTTAAAATATTTGCATCCCTCGCATCCAACATGACGTTAAACAACATATCACAGTCCATGAATATGACCTTAAACTATTTGCATCCCTCACGTCCAACATGACATTAAACTGCACATCCAACGATCCATGCATACAACCTTTAACAATTCACACCATTATCTAACATGATGTTAAACTGTATCGTCCCTTTTTGTCCAACATGATGTTAAACTGTGTCATTCGTCCAACATGACGTTAAATTGTGAAAAAGTCTTTAATACGTCCAACATGACGTTAAACTGTGACCTCTTTTTTCCTTACTACATGACATTAAACTGCACAGTCCCTCTTTCATCCAACATGACGTTAAAATGTATTTTCCCCATCATCCTAACAACATGACGCTAAACTGTACAGATGTACCTTAATACATCCAACATGACGTTGAATAATATTTTGTCTCTATTACATGACACTAAACTATGTTTTACCAATAGTCCTCACTGCAAGACTTTAAATTGCATAGTCCCTTCATATGTCCTACCCGACATTAAACTGTGCATCATTAGGGTTATTTCTACCTCTTGTTTCTCACACCGAGTATGACTCACATGAGCTTAGATTAAACTTCAACCATAACACCCTCTCTGAGCCGCTAACCATGCGTAAGTCCCCACACCTTTTTTGGGTCATTTTCACCAAGAAAAACTTGATCACTAATTCATTCTTCAATTGAACTACGCAGACTTTGATCCTTTCCTTCTAGGCTGGGTACGTAGAAACCCTCTAGAGGTTTAAGCCCAAAATTAATCTCTTCACATTGGTTCACTTTCATCTCATATGATATTGATTCGTGAAACCACCTCCAGAATCAATATCTTTACATTGGTTCACTACCTTCACGTGAGAGGGAATCATTATTTACATTGATCTCCAATCATGTTATATTCCATAGACTACGTGCATACATGGAAATGCCCGAACTTTTTATCTTGGGTCAAACCATCATTGCACTAAATTCCCCTTTTCACCCTTCACTTGTACGAACCAAATCTGTACAAAGGGTACTTCTAGAACTATGTGGGCTTGATTCCCATCCTAATGGGATATATAGGAACGTTCATGCATCCCTCGAATCTAGCCCCAAGTCTTTTGGGCCTAACCTCAAATTCTACCTTTAGTCCCCTATCTAAAAAGACCTTGCGAAAACACACATTGTGTATTCATTATTATGGTCTGACCGCTATGACCCTAAACTATGATCTCCCACACTCTCATCCCACACGACGTTAAACTAAATTTCAAGAACTACGTATGGCATGATTCTCATACTTATGGGATACGTAGTGAAGTCCAAAATTTCAATTCAGGACCTAGCCACAACATGATTATGGTTATCATTGATCTGTGTATCTCTACATACATTGGACAATACCCATTTTTATGTTTCATAATCCTAACCTTAAATATTTTTAGATCTCTATAACCCTTTTCTCGAATTCTGGTTACAAAATGTATGAAACCCGAGAGTTATTTTTCCTAAATATGCATCATGTGCCCTTAGGCGGCCTTGCATAAGTAGTCCTCGTAACAGACATGTTAGGAAAAAGATACTATTATTTGATTATGAATCTAATGGCCTTATATGGCCCTACATAATTCAACCCCCTAATGGGTTTGTTAAATAATGGTAACTTCATTCTTGGGAAGAAAACATCTTTTGTCCTTATTGGTCTTAATGACAATATGTAGGGATCCGCAAAAATAGCCATCCTTAATATATTTTTCCCATGTTCTTTTTCATGATCTAAAAGTATTTAAGTCTATAGTTTATATTTCACTTCCCTATGCTTGGCTCAGACCTTTGTAGGAAGGACATTCATCCAGTTATTAGATAATCTGGATCGGAAATATCTTCTCCATATTCAAGTACCTCTTTCCATATAGAAAACTCTATGATTTGGAAATTTTGAATCTCCATAAACTTCCACTAAATTTTTAGCCGTAGAAAAGTAAATTTCTGAGAGTTCTTTTTCCTGAATATGCAGTAAGTGCCCTTAGGTGGCATTTCATAAGTGTTCTACATAACAGACCTGTCAGCCAAAATATGTTGTTATTTGACTATGCAGCCAATGCCCTTTAGAGGCCCTACATAATTCAACCCCCTAACAGGTTTGTGAAATAGTGGTTACTTCATTTTTGGGAACAACTTCTTTTAATGCCTTTTAGTCCTTTTTTCGTGTCATTCCTCAAATTCAAAATTTCTTAAGTCATAGTTTACATATTTTCCCTGATACTTGAGTGTGGTAATATGTTTTCAGACAAATTTTCAAGGAATTGATTCAATTTTAATTCATTTGGTCAAAGCTATTTCGACCATAAAAATTAGCCTTTTTATGTCTGACGTGCATGACTTTAAACTTCCCTACAAAAGACAAGGGAACTCTGAATAAAAGTCATGTTCCAGCTCACTAAACATACATTTTGTATGGTTTAGGTAATATTGAGAAATTAAAATATTCAATGTTTGTAGGGTTATTTATAATAATCCTAGAAAAAGTCAAACTATGATTACTAGGCCCATTAGCTTAGGTAAAAATTTAAAGTAGATATCAAAAGAAAGCATGTACAAATGATTGAATGTGAAAGTGTTTTTCATTGATGCGCAAGAGTTAGAAGGACATCCACATACTGGAGTCTCTTCTCTTTTTCAGGAATTACAAAAGACTTCCAACATAACTCTTAAGTTGATTTACTGAATCCAGAGCTTCATCAGCAGCCTCTTGGAATTCATTCATTCAACTGGATAAAATAAGAGATGCAGTAATACCAGCTCTTCTTGGAACAATTGTAAAATAATTTCATTGGGTGAGGTTTGAGAATATTTTTTTCTGATCAAACAGTGACTCTATTTCTGTCGAAGAGACATGGAAGATGGATACATGGATTTGAGAATGAAGCATTCAAAGTAAAGAGGAATTTTGAGAGAGTACTCATTTTAGATATTGTTCTAATGCCATTTTTTTCTTCTCACCACCAACAGGAAGAAGAAAAAATTTTAGCCCATGGGTTTTCCATTTTCATATCTACAAGGAAATGGAATGGAGGAAAAATTTGAAAGTTCACACCATTGTTGTTTCTCTTAATGCACAACATAACAAAAATAGAAGAGTAGCAGTGCAGCTGAATCTCAAGAATATAGTTCTTTGCATCTAGAACATTGACTCCTTGCAGATAACCATGACCATACAGAGGTAGGTAGATGCTCTGTGAGAAATTAGGACGATATTTCTTCAAGTAATTAGCCAAATCTGGGAGGGTGTTGTCATAGATATCATAGTAATCATGGACAATAATGTTCATCATGTCATAAATCTGCTTTCTATCTAGTTCATCAGTCATTCCCATTATTCTAGGAGCCATTGAATCTACACAAAGGTCAAGTAATTAACTCTTCAGTGGGTTGATTTTTCATAAAAGTTTTGATGAAATTTCGAAAAAAAATGGCTAAGGAATTAAGGCGCGCAAGTGAAATTTTGGCATGTAAGTGTAACTGCGTCGCACAGGTAATGGCGTCCAGGTATCACCACGCAGGTCAAAATACCTCTGCAACAGTGCGACACGAATAGATGCATAGAACCGTGGAAAATCAGCAACCTGCGCGTCGAGAGCAACCTGCGCGGCGAGAGCTCGAACTGTTCAAAGCCAAGTTCTTTCTGAAAGAATGGACGCATATATATAGGCCAGGTCACAACCCTTCATTCCAAATCCAGTGCGCGGAGGCTGACGTGACTCCACATGCGCGCTCAACACCTGCATGATGCCATATGCACACTCAAAACTTGCAAGCCACATATTCTTGGTTTTCTTATTTTCCTTAGAGTCACATCCTTATTTCTTTCGGATCCAACTCTGAGGGGGGGATTTTTGTTGACACTTTTTTCCATCACAAACTCTAAGCGACTGAAAAAGGAAAATACCTTAGTCCAAAGTGATTCATCCTTTGAAGAAACATCAAAAATTTAAAAAGGCATGAACAAAGATTCATTTTGCACTTGGGTCTCACAAGTTCCACCAAGGTCGCACAAACATACTTGTGCGCTGCCTAGTGGTCGAGCAGGTGACTTGCGCACCCTCTTTGATTCTCGCTCAGGGTCTTCAACAGCCTATAAATACCCCCGGTGGGCCCCCCATTTCAAGGACGAAAAATTCCAGAAACTCAGATTTGAGATCCCGACGCCCTAGTCTCTTCTCGAAGCTTCTGAACACTTCAAAGGTAATTTCTTACCTAGAACCAAAGATCTAAAGAGGGAGAATAAGGCCTAAGTGTTGAAACTCATCAACACTTGTGCGCCTATGTGGCCATCCCTTAAGGGAAATGTCCACACTTGTGCGCCACCTTACCCCATCAACAGAACTTGCGTTCCACCCTTCTGAAAGCCCCTAGGGATAATACTAAGGGTTTGAGCCAAGTCTCGCCCAAGTATTACTTTAAGGGTTGACCTTCGTGCAAGTACCCATGTGTCGCATAGGTATACTTGCGCAACCAGTACCTCCGCATCCATGGAGGACCTGCACGCCTCATTCTTTTTGAGTTCCCCTCTTGCCTATTTCACCACCCTTATGCATATCCACATCTCTTATTCAATATTCATCCTTAAAAACCCTCTTCAAAGCCATTTATGGCATGGTTCCTTTGTTGGATTCCATATCTGAAAGGAATTCTGTGGAACATCTCTCAAAACCTAGTGATTTACATATCTTTATGTCACTAAGGTTAGAGATTTTATTCATTCAACCTCATCCTTTAAGATGAGAGAATCCTTAATCTGGGCATCCTCGTTAGGAGTAAGCCTCAGTCCAAGTTCTCTTAATTTGGGAATCCTCCTTAGTAGTAAGCCCCAAGTCCCCTAACCTGGGAATCTTCCATTGAATTAATCCCCAATCATAATTTCCCAAATCTGGGCATCCTCCTTAGGAGTAATCCCCAAGTTCCCAAATTCTGAATTCCCTTATCCTAGGCCTCCATCTCAGAAGTAATCCCCAGTCTTAATTCCTTTTTACCTGGGCCTCCTCCTTAGGAGTAAGCCCCAGTCATAATTCCTCTTAACCAGTCTTAATTTACTTTTGATTTGGGATTCCTTCCCAGGAATAATACCCAATCATAAGTCCCTCTTAATTTTAGAATATTCCTCAGGAGTAAGCCCCAAGTTAGAGTATCCAAATCTCCATAAAAAATACATATACTTTTATGGACCCTATTCCTGGACTTCTTCTCTGAAATAAGTCCCTAATCTCTATCTATTTGGGCATTCATACATACATATTCCCCACATAATTTCTTATGATTTCATATTTCATGGAATAATTGTCTAGTTTTACCAATACCTCTTGTTTCTCACACCGATCAGGACTCACGTGATCTTAGAGTGTAAAAGTAATTATAACATCTTTCTTTGATCCATAAATCACACATAAACATCATATTCCCTTACTCGAACTACATGGGTTCTAATTCCTTTTCTAAACAAGGATACGTAGGTAGCCCATCTATGGGTACGATCCCAACTATGAAATAACCCATGTCCTTCTGAATGACAATTAACTTCAAGTACCCCCACTGAGTGGCTTTAAAACCAGTATGGTCATCATAATGACCAATAGACTTTTATATAATTTATTGAAGGATATCATTAACTAAGAATCTCTAACAAATACAGATGATTCACTCTCCATGAAGTACATCGAATACATATAAAAAGATTCTCTAAATTTCCTACATATGAATCATTGATTTTTAGTTCTAAAGGAATGCCCATTCTTATACTTAGTGATTTAATAAGGATTCACGAACATAACTTGAATATATAAAGAGAGTCTCGGAGTAGACAATAATTCCCTCCAAAAATGGTGTGTTGAGTCCGACCTCCCATACTCTCGATGAATGCAAATTCTTAAGCCTTATCAGTTCACAACTAATGATAACCTACCTTTGGAAAGTATGTCCAAATGTATAATGAATCATTGGATGTTTCCGGTTCTACGAACAAAACCGTTAGAACCCGCTTGGAATGTTTGAACCTTAAAACAATGAGGTCATCCCCATTTCCAGAGGGAACATACGTGGAACACATCGTGGACTTTGTAGAGACTTGGTGGCATTTACAAATGGTAAACTACATGCCCAATTCGTTCTAGAATTTCAAAAGGTCTGATGTACCAGGGACTCAATTTACTATTCTTACCGAAACGTATAACACTCTCCCATAGAGATTCCTTCAAGAAAACCTGATATCCTACCTAAACTTCCAAATCCTTCCTTCGGTTATCGGCATATCTCCTCTGGATAATTTGAGATTCTTTGATGTGTTTTTGGATTACCATTACCTTTTCCATCGTTTCCTAGACTAGTTCTGGGCCTACGAGTTTTCTTTCACCAACATCATCCCAACAGGTTGGTGGGGAACATCTCATCCTATATAACGCTTCATATGGTGCCATCCGAATACTTGAATGGAAGCTATTGTTATAGAAAAATTCTACCAGAGGTAAATATTTTTCCCATATACCTTGAATGTCAAGTGAGCATGATCTCAACATTTCTTCTAAGGTTTGAATAGTCCGTTCTGATTTTCCATCAGTTTGGGGGTGGTAGGAAGTGCTCAAACAAAGTTCAGTATCCAGGGATTTCTGAAAACTTTTCCAGAATCTTGATGTAAAACATGGATCACGATCATAAAAAATGAATAGTTGTACTCCATGAAGTCTCACAACTTCATTAATATATATCCTCAATAGACGTTCAAGTGGTAAATCGTGTCTTATAGCAAGAAAATGTGCTTACTTGGTAAGAAGATCAACAATGACCCATATTTAGTCATTCCTTCTAGGAGTCTTTGGTAGTCCAATGACAAAGTCCATCATAATATTATCCCTTTTCCACTCAGGTATGGGAAGAGGTTGCAGGAATCCTCTAGGTTGTTTCCTTCTAGCTTTCACTTTTTGACAAACCATACATCTTGACATAAAATCAGCAATCTCCCTCTTCATGTTGTCCCACAAAAAATGTTCCTTCAAATCTCTATAAATTTTGGTGCTCCCAGGGTGTATAGAGAAATTGGTGCTGTGAGCATCATCTAACAATTCCATTTTCAGATCAGGTATATCGGGAACACAAAGTCTCTTCCCAAATTTCAAAATTCCATCTTCATACACAAATTCACAGGATCTCCCATCATTTACAACTTTAATATTCTTTTTAAACTCTTCATCAACTGTCTGAGAACTCTTTATCCTTTCTAGTAAGGATGTTTTGGAAACCATTTGAAAAAGTATTGATGTTTCACCATCCATGGTGATTCCTATATCCATCTTTACTAGATCCATATATATAGGATCCTTTTCAACTCTTATCTTGTTCAAAACTCCATGATCCTTTCTACTCAAAGCATCTACCACCTTAGTTTCCTTACGCCAGTGGTACTATATCATGCAATCATAATCCTTGAGTAGTTCAAGCCATCCCCTTTTTCTCATGTTGAGTTCTTTTTCTGAGAAAATATACTTCAAACTCCTATGATCGGTATATATCTCACATTTTTCACCATAGAGATAGTGTCTCCAAAGCATCGAAGAAAATATTACATCTACTAACTCAAGATCATGAGTAATATTGATTTTCTCATGATTTTTTAGTTGTCGTCATGCATAGACAATAACTATATCCTTCTACATAAGGACACAACCAAGTCCTTTCTTTGATGCATCACTATAAATAACAAAACCATAATTCCCTGATGGCAGAGTCAATATAGGAGCATTGACTAGTCTTCTCTTCGGTTATTCAAAACATTCTTCACACTCTTTTGTCCCATGAAATTTAACCCCTTTACATGTGAGTTTGGTTAATGGGTTAGCTAATCGGGAAATATTCTAGATGAAATGTTGATAATAACATGCTAAGCCAATAAAACTGCGTACCTTAGTTATACTCGTCGGTGCTGGACATTATTGGATTGCCATGGTCTTAGTATGATCAACAAAGATTCCATCCTTGGAGAAAATATGGCCATGAATAGAAATCCCTTGAAGTCAGAATTCACACTTGCTAAACTTCCCATATAATCCATTCCTTCTAAGAGTCTTCAGGATAATGCACAGGTGATTTTCAATATCTTCGTAGCTTTTGGAGTATACCAAGATATCATCAACAAATACCATTACAAAGTCATCGAGATATTCCTTGAATACAATATTCATTAGATCCATGAAGACAGAGGGTTCATTAGTTAATCCAAAAGGCATTACTGTAATCTCGTAATGCCCGTACCTAGTTAGAAATTTTGTCTTCAGAATGTCTTCCTTCTTCCCACATAATTGATGATATCCAGTTCGAAGGTAAATCTTTGAAAAGTAATGAGATCCATAAAGTTAGTATAATTAATCATCAATGAGGGGTATGGGATACTTGTTCTTTATTGTTATGTCATTGATCTCCTTGTAGTCAATGCACAACCACATAGATCCATCATTCTTCTTAACAAAAAGGATAGGGTCTCCCCATGGAGAAACACTAGGGAGAATAAATCCCTTATTACTCAATTCCTCTAGTTGTTTATTTAATTCCACTAATTCCACAGTGGCCATTCTATAAGGGTCCTTCGATATGGGCCTTTAACTAGGAATTTAATCAATGGAAAACTCAATTTCTCATTCTGGAGGATGTCCAGGTAAATACTCTGGACACACATCAACATATTCTTTCACAATAGTTACATCCTATATTTGAACATTCCTTTCCTCACCCACAGTTATTTCTTTCTCTTCCTCCCCAATAATTGAATTTAGTTGAGCTAATGGGGGTGGATTCAGATTAGAATCAGGTGATGATGATTTTGCTCTAAAGATAAGGTGTTCTTTATCATCGTCATCAAAAATTGTATCCTCCATCTTCTTACAAAAAATTTTCGCATCTTGGTCTGAAATCCATTCCATACCGAGGATTATATCAAATTTAATCATGGGTATGATGATGAGATCAATAGATAAAGAACATTTATATTCTCTAATGGGAACTGATTCACAAAAAACTATTACAATGATACATCCCTTAAGAGTTTTGACTAAAAACTCCCTTGTTAAATGAAATTGTAACTATCTAATTTTCTTAGAAAACTGAGAAGATATGAAACAATGCGATGGTCCAGAATCAAATAAAGCATTTTCTAAACTTGAGTAAACCATTAAATTACATACCACCACACCTTTCGGAGCTTCAACCTCAACAGTAGTGATAACATAAGATTGTCCTTTATCCCTTGACATTTTTTGAGTTAAGTTCCCCTGCCAATTAGGAAATTCATTAGCATAATGAACCCTTTCTATACAATTGTAGCATTCAACATTGAAAACCTATTTCTTCCACTTGAAATCACAAGCATGGTGGCCTTTTTCACGAAACTTGTAACAGACTCCCATTCCCTTCAGTAATGTACCGGGGTGTTTCTTCCCACATTTACTGTTGGATGAATATTCAACTTTTCCCTTATTCCCCTTATTTCCATTTCCAGAGTGTGCAGCAGATCTCTTCTTCTCTTTCTTTGCTTTAAAGTCATATGACTTGGAGAATTATTTTTTCTGTCTTGATAGCACATGGGAAAATATATTCGTATGACGAGAAGGACTGTGAGACTAATATTTGATGTAGAAATGGGTTTAACCCATAAAATAAATGATCAATATTACTTATTTGGATGCGTATATAATCCAAAGCATGCCTCACTAACCTTGTAAAGTCAGATTCATAATTCGTGACATTCTCATCCTCGTTTTTCTTTAGACTCAGAAATTGTCTTTCCATATATGCTTGATGGTCATGAGGAAAGTATTTTTCTTGGAAAATATCATTAAACTCCCTCCATTCCATATTTGATAATTTATCATCTTCTTTTGTATTTTGAATCAATGACCACCATTGATCATCATCTCCAGTGAGGCGGTAAACTGCGATGACAACTTTTTCCCTTTCACTACTCCCTAAGGCATGGAATATTTTCTCTAAGTAATTTATCCATTTCTCAGCTACTAATGGATTTGTACTCCAATTTAATGTTGGTTATTGTTGCCTCATGAAGCAATCTAACATTGATCCTCCATGTTGTGGATCAGGGTGCTCCATACGAGTAAGGTTATTATTCAAAACCTGGGTGAGTTGTCCAAGAATGGTGATAAGCTGATCAACACCAATTGTATCACAAGATCAACTATAATTATCTTGAGTAGGATGGAAATCCCTACATGGAGTACGTTCATTGATACAGTTTCCATTCCTTCCACTATACGCCATTTCGAAATAATGGCATAAACTAGATTAGTTTATGAATCGAAATCCATAATTCCAAACATGTAAAACACTTAACATAAACTGAATAGTTTATGGATATAATCCATAATCATAAAAATGTTTTCTTTGGGGAATTATATACTCATAAACCCTTCATAATGGTTTTTAAATAAAATGAGAATTATCCTAAGTATATCCCCCAGGAGTGTTGTAACGAAGAGTGTAGTGAGGCCCCTTGTCATGCAATAGTTCCCGTTCGAGTCTATCTCAAAGCAATGTTTCTGGTTTTTACCCCTAGGTACATCTGTGCCCGAGCTAGCACTACCTTCTTGTATCTAGAAAGAGATTTATTTCTTGGAAAACTCAAAAAATCTCTACAATACCAAAATTCTATGAAGTTCTTCTATACTAATCCTCAAAGTCTATCTAAGGGTAATGTGCTCTAATCCGAGTTTATCTAAATATAGATTCCAAGGTTTGTACTAAAATTCCTCTGATAATAACTATAATGCTCCGACCCCAGTTACCCAGAGTTGGTACATTATTACATAACATTGGCATGATCACATAAGATCATGTATTGAGATACCGATTAGATTAGTAGCCTTGGAAGTACTAGATACATTCATAAGGTTTACATTACATCATAAAATAAAAAACTACAAAAACATTGTTTCCATAGACCACAGTCATATCCCCTCAGACTATCCTTGCAAGTCAGTCATAAAATACTTCTTCACATCCTGGGAAAAATAAAACATAGAAAGGGGTGAGCTCAGATGCTCAGTAAGGATAACAATATAGCGGAAACTTTCATAAATAATCATAAACATTAAAGGCAATTTATAAGAGTAAAACAGAATCCTATTAAACTTGAACTTCAGAATAATATGGAAAAGATAAAATCAAATAATTCAATTTTATTACTCACATGGATATTCTACTAGTCAAATAATCACATGCAATATCAATAGCCACTTTCAGAATGATGGAATGCATAATTCCAGACTTTCATAACCACATAGTCAAGGAATTGTACCAATACTACAAATAAGATTTTGTCAAGGCCTTGTGACAAGACACTAGTTTGTCTCATGAGACCTACCGATGCATCGAGGAGCTATAGAGGGCTCCACCCGTCACATACTAAGACCAATTCATTCCTCATATGAAAAGGGTTAAACATAACATAAACATTCGTATTAAAACTAGCAAACAAATTTTCAAAACTTTATCCATAAACCATGAATGGTATAAAAATAACACATCCATAGTCAAACATATCACAAAACCTTCAATAAAATATGGATGTTTTGTATCATAATAAATCAACTTCAAATAAATTTAAAATCCATCAAAGGATGTTGACATTGATGAAATCAAAACCTTTTTTAGAGAAACGTCACTTTCTATTTTGAAATCTTTTAAAATTTATATAATTATAAAAGAAAACATTTATTTTTGTAGATATTCTTATATTATTTCAAGGGAAGCTTTGATGATGTTATAACAGCAGAAAATAGCCACACCCTCCGTATAAGTAAAGAAAACATTCTTACCTTAATTTTGTCGAAAAGGTCATGAGGTACCTTGTTTAGAAAACAACGAAAAGATTCCTTTCAAACAATTTTATAAAAATTGAAACAAGGGTATAAATGAATTTAACCCATAATCTAGTAAATAGTATAAATGTTTTGGAATACATTTTTAAGAAACATGGATGTGTATGATAAAGAGGTCCCAGTAGATACTTACGTAAAAACAACCTCGGATAATAAAGAGATTGTGAAATTAACCCTTACATTGTACATTTCCTTGGTTGAGGGTATATTAACCTCCTGTATAATGGAAAAATAATTGTTATTAAATTATAAAAGAATCATATTCATTAATATGATATCATATATAATCTTTTAACATTTCTTGGTTGATAATATCTTAGTATTATCATTGTTTCGGGTGTTAACGGATTCATTTTCCTTTATATTATTTGTTATGTGAGTCATAATTGTTATGGATGGGATGTATCTTATTCTTATTCATAATGATATCAAGTATTTAAACAATATTTTTAATCATCTAATAAAAATTAATCTTTAATGGATATGATGGGGGATTAATCTCATCCCGTTCGTGGAGACGGTAATCCATACGTATGCACGAGTGACAATATTATTCTTTTGATATTAAAATAATATATAATTGTATGTTATATCATATATAAATAAAAATTATCATGTTATATTTATTATTTACATCAATGGAACATCATTATTATACTCATCCAAATAATAATGGATTGAATAACAATTACACCACGACGTGTAGACGGTAATTCGTGCGTATGCACGTATGATGACATTTCATTCAAGGGATAGATACAATAATGAATTTAGTTTTAACATATTTATAATAAAATCAATGTATATAGAAGATACTGGATTTATTATTTTAGAATGGAGACAACAAAGAAAAAGGAAGTGGAAGAAGAAAGGAACTTGAAAGAGGTGATGAAATATTTACCTCTTCTTCAGATTCTTTCTTTTGATTTGATCAAAAGGGATCCATTGGTTGGATTTATGACAAAAGGAAGGCCTATAGGATTAAGGGAGGATAGTTTATAGGATATTTGGGCAGATTTTGTCCCAGTCAAATGGCATTGAAGGTGTGAATTAGAGGGAACGGGGAGTGCCCTTTTATAAGAGGGTGAGGGGCACCTTCGGAAAAGCAGGAAATATTATTTTATAATAAAATAATTTTCGACTTATAATGGTCCAAAATTGATTATTTAAAGGATAAGGTTGGTATGGGTCACATACCACTCAACCAATAGGTTTTAGATAGGTTTGGGTCACTATATTAACTTTATCTTTTATATTTAACTCTTAGTTAAATAGTTTGACATTTACCGTGTCTCTTTCTATTTTTATATTATATAGTTAATAAACATACTATATACTTTCAAGAGAACCTAAAATGGTTAATTAATGATAAACCTATCATTATTTAAGTATTTTGTCCAGACATTATATTTTTAGGAATAGAATATCAATTAATAATATAATATTTGTTTTAAAAACTCTTTTATGTCAATTTTGACACTATTTGGTATTTTTTTTTGCTAAATTTATAACATCATTATTACATCGATGAAAATTAATATAACCAACCCAAATATGTCATACTAACCTATAAAATTACTATAATTCATAAAAAGTCTCAAATAATATTTATTTGGACATTTATAATATCAATTATTTCAATATTTTATTAATTTGGTAATTACTACATCATCATTGTTTCATAAATAAATTAAATTGTTTAATGTCTAAAAAATATAAATAAAATACCATTATGTAATAAATCTTATTATATTTCTAATTAATATTTATAGTCGAATTTATCTTATGTATAACCCAATATTAAAAAAATTAGTTATTAAACTTTGATTTTAACTCTTTTAACTCTTCTTTAAATAAAATAATAATAAGTGTTCTAATCTAAACCAAGTAGACCAAAGAGGTTCATATTTTATTACTCAGGTTTTTTTGGTATAATTATACTTATCCTATAGAATTAGTACAAGTGTTAGGGTGATAATAATATAATTTTTACCCTTAAATACCCTATTTACTTTTAACTGTGGTAAATAAATGTAAAAAAGTTACTATTCACCAAAAACTATTTTCATCTTATTAAACCACATTTTTCTTACTGATATCAATTGTTTCTATCTTATTTTTGAAATTCCAAAAACCAAAGTGGTAAAATTATGTTTTATGTGAATTAGAAAATTCTCCTAAGAGGTGGGTAAAAGACGGTAAAAATTTTAATAAAATTTTTATATATCTAAAATTATTATAAACTGACTCCAATGAATTAAATTTAACTTAAGTAGGTATTATGTATATATTTTTACATAAAATAAATTTAAATAAAGTAAATAATTATTTAAATAAAAATTCAGTTTTCAACTATAACTCATTGTTTTTCACTGTTCATCAAAAATTGAAAGTTTTCAGAAAAATAGCCAAAATTCACCCTAAGCTAAATTCGGTAGTCCGAATCCAAAAATGAAGTCCATTTTGAAATATAAAATTTATAAATTTTCAAAAAGTGGGTATTAATATTCATAAATTCTAGTTTCATTGGTTGTGGTGTGTTAGAACTCGAAGTTTCGAACGACACACGCTACTATATTATTCAATGATAAGCATACCGTGGAAGCTTGGGGTGTTACATATCTTATCTTTTAAAAATGTTATGAAGAATAAATATATCATGTCGAGTTTAATGATTTATGGACCAAAACACAATATAAATGATAATAATTTTTTCTTGTCACCACTAATAATGATATGAATATTTTATGGGAGAAAAATATTAGATTGTATGATTCTTATGAAATGGAATATTTGAAATTGTGTGAAATGATTATATTCAATATAAATGACTTACTAGTGTAATGATATTTTTCTTGATGCAGTGTTCAAAGGTATAAATCATATCCAATTTTTGAATAAGATACCTTGTAATATCAGCTACAAAATGGGAGAAAAATAGTCTTCATGGGTCATTGAATATTACCCTCTATGAATCACTATTATCTAATATAAAAAAAGAATTAAATGGATCATAGGAATTTGAAGTTACTCCAAATCCTCTTTTAAGTGGTTACTATTTTGAGAGAGTGAAAACATTGATGTCACATTCATAAATACACAAAAATATGGTATTAAATGAAATTTTGGGAAGAAGAAATCAATATTTTTTGAACTTACATATTTGAGATATCGAGATGTTAATAAAATATTTATGTCATATATGTTGAGAAATATATTTGTGATGGTTTTATTAGAATATTGTTAGTTATTAAAGGTAAGACTACTGATGGGATGAATGTATGATCTTACATACTATCAATGGGATTACATTTGGAGTTATATTCCAATTATAAAGGAAGATGGACATACCTCCCTCTAGATTTTCAGAAATTATCCAAGAGTGTGAAAATATTTTTTTTTATTTCATCCATGATATAAATTTTTCACATCGTTACTCTTTAATTATAAGAACTTTTATGTCACTAAAATATTTTACATTAATCAAAAGAGAATCTCATGACTTCCATGTTATGATGTAACAGATCCCTCCAATTTCAATAAATAGAATACTATTAATCTGTCCAAGATTGACTATCATCAAGGGGTGTAATATTGTTAATTCCATTTGTAATAAAGTGATAAATTGGAATTTCTTAAACAATTTGGTGAATGATGTATTCTGTATACTTTCTTAACTATAAATATACTTTCCACCATATTTTTATGATATCATGTTACATTTTATAGTTTTTTTATGAGATGAATGAATCATTTTGGTTCTATATATATATTTTAAATATATCCATTTTAAAGGTATATAAACATATTGAATGGGTATTTTAAGAATCTATGTCTACCAAAAGATTCTATTTTGGAGAAATATATTTCTGTAGAAGTGATAAAGTTTTACATAATACTTTTCTTCAGATGTGCACATTGGTTTTCTGACACCTTATCAAGAATGAGTCCTTTTTTTTGGGAAACAGGATCCATTGGTTTAAAATAAATTCATTTAAATCTCAACAAATAAATCCGACCCATTTATACATCTTGAATAATATAGATGATGCTCAATCATATATCACATTACATATAATTGTGTTAACTAAATAATGTCTAAAATAGAAACATACGCGTATTTTGAACAAGCATAAAAAAATATTTTCTCAATGGTTTAAGGAGATCGTGAATGATAAATAATATGTATAAAAAACATTGAAATGGTATGTAGGCAGCCCATGTTTAAATGAAATAACATGGTTTGGGTATGAAGTCAATGATTTTACATTTTATAATAAAAACCTAGATAATAAAATTTTGGTTCATAATAGTAGTGTATTTGTGTTTACTAAAGAAATATATTTTAGAGTGTAAAGGAAAAAAATACAATATCCAATTTACGAGCATATTGTGGAGTTATTGAAGAAATGTGGGAGATTAATTTCATTAAATTTTGAGTTCTAATGTACAATTATAAATGGTATTCCAATAACAATAATATGAAACATAATGAATTTTGTATGAAACTAGTAAATTTGAATAGATTGGAATACATAGATGGCCATTTTATCATAAAATCACATGTAAAATAAATATTTTATGCTCTTAATCCATCAAATATTCCGTGGTTTATCATTTAAAAAGTAAAACAACAATATTTTATTGATGAAAAACTTAATGATACTGTAATCTCTAATTTTATTGAAAAATTTGTAGAGGATATTGATGGACAAGTTGTAATCATGGATTGTGTCATACTAAATGATCATGAAGAGTGAACGTGGGAAAATATTCATTTAACAATAACCTAATATAAAAAGAACCAAATACTTATTCTCTAATTAACTTCTAAAGTTTTGTAAACTTTTAGATATGCTATTTTTTATTTAGGTTGAATATTTTAACAAATATGACATATTAATTGTTTGTTTACTTTTGTTTATATAATTTTCTCATTATTAAATTATATATAATATTAGATGGAATATTTATAATTTGACGTAGAGTTTTAATACTTTTTTTGTTTTTTTATATAATTTTCCAATTTCTATACAACTTTATATGTAGTAGTTGATTTTTTATAATCTTGTAGTTATGTTATACTTTCTTCTGTCTGTATCATTTAATATCTCATAAATGATTTCTATATTTTTTTAGTATTATAGTTAACTACTTCAACTAATATGGATATAAATTTTTTCTATTAGTTTCAATATCTTTATAACAGTTTTTATTGTATAATATTTTTCTAATTTTTTATTAATATAATTTTTGGGATAATTCTAGACCCAATCGTTAAGTCACTTATATCTTTTTGGTAGGATCCTATGCATACTTCTTAAAAGGGGCCTCATAATTCATATACATAATATTTTTCTACTTATAAATGGAAGGAGATGTCTTCTGGGGTTGGTAAAAATGGTTGTATACATTTTCCTAAATTATAAATTGCTCATAGCTTGGACTTGTGATTAATTATTGAGTTTGATAATAATTTTAATAGTATCGGTCAATATTCAAAATAATTTAGAACATTTATGTCTTTTTAATATGGATAGAAAGCTAAAATTTTTATTTCTAACTAGAGAAGTGTCAACTATATGGCACTATATCAGTGACGGGTGGCCATTTTAATAAGATCATTTTTTATTATTTTATTTATCATGACATGTTCTTAGTAATATATGTTATTTTTTCCTTCTTATCATATGACATATGATATACATGACACTATAGAAGAAATTAAGGAATTTTTATCTTTTTTTTCTAGGAGGTTAAGATATTTAAAATCAATTCTAACATAAAATTTCATTTTTATTTAATGAAAAAAATGAAACTACATATAATTTTATGGTTTTCTAGATGGATATATATAAAAAGGGTTATTTAAAATATTCAAAATGAATCATTTTTTGTAATTTTAATGCTATCTTCTTAATGTGACATTATATAATCATTAAAAACAGTCATATAAATGATTTTTTTGTCGCTAATTACAGAGAGAAGAGGATATTTTATTAGGATATTGAATCAAAAAATGTATACCCTCCTACTTTTTTGCATAGAGGATATATATTATTGGAATAAAAAAAGATGGTAAAAATTTTCAAAAATTAAGAGATGGTTCATGTGTCTCTATCAATACTACCCCTCCCACCTTCTATGCATGAAAAATGGAAAAGATATCAGATGTTGAAAAAGAGAATATATCTTATAGATTAGGTGAGGGATCTGGATAGAAATATTCTAAGAAATTGTTTAAATTGTTTTTTAATTTTTATAATTAGCAATTCGGTAATAAATCTTCTAAATATTCTATATAGGATGAAATTTAGGAGTAACGCACTTAAGGGACCATTATAACTGATGGTAGGACTAATATATTTAATTTTTCATTAGGGAAGCATGTTATCCCAACTAGGATAAATACCCTAAGAGGGGGAGGTGAATTAGGGCATGATAGATTAAAAAAACTTCCCCTTTAGATATTATTTCATTATTAAAAAACTCTATTCTCTGTCTTTACCAAAGAAATGTATGAATAGAAAATAAAAAAATAATGAGACACAATAATTTTACTTAGTTCACCATCACTGGGTTACATCCAGGAATCATGAAACAAAAATGTGTTGATGTACTAAATCCACTAAAAGTGCACATATGTTTACAATATTTTGAGCAGACTCACTATCCTTCCTAGTTTATAACCAATCAAAAAGTGAAATCTTACTACTCTCTCAACTAAAGTGTTCTCACTACTTATTTAGAATATCCTCCTTTTATTTTTGGAATCAATATATTTACAACTAATATATTATATCATTAAGATACACTTTCATCCAATTGATGAATACCCATTTACCACATAACTATTGGGAAACTTCAATCTTTCACGCAAACTTTTGGGTGTCTTTCGCACAAAATTAATTCCTTGTGCATAAAATTTAATTTCTTTCATTGAAAAAATCTGGAGTCAAACTTCCTTTTTGAACAAAACTAACTCTATGCGCACAACTCTCTTTGCACACAATTCTTACATGATTTTGATCGTGATATTCCTGTAAGGCTAGAGCTACTGAAATAAGGTGGGTATAATCTTATTTAAATGAATTTACAACCTTGTGCACAAAATTCTCTCCCACCAACTTCATTTCCTATAACATTTCCTAGATCACGTAAACTCCGATTTAATGTCGCATTGGGCACATAAGTCTCTTTCGAACAACATCATCTTTCATGAAAATTCAAATCCTTCACATGATTATTTCCTTTTCCATATTTTGATGCTGTAATACAAAAGCATTTCATACATGAAAAATTTCAAAAATACCTTCCATATTTCATGCAACATACTTTTCTAAAAAAACCTTTGTCCATTTTCCTTATTTTGAGGCCCAAAAATTTGGAAAACACTGGGAAACGATGCCACCTTATTTATGATCTTTTTTTACCACCTCTAGAGCTTCCATTCCTGTTTATTGAATTTTTTTCAATATAAAATGTCTATAATATCTCTTGAAATCCACAACTTGTCATCAAAACCCAATTTTTCAACAAAAAAATCAACCCAAAAATGTATAATTGTTACCTAGAGGGTTTTTCTCCAAACAAATCCTAAATACCCTGGTTACATGCGAGGATATGTGGTGGGAGTATGAATATAAAATGTGATTGGTCATTTAGAAACTACTTCTGGGGTTGAATAATAAAAATGTAAAATAAATGTTTTAGAAGCTATTGGTAAGGAGTTGGTTGTTTCAATGGATGATAGGATTTGATCATCGGTTCAATCAATGTTTTCAGACATTGTGATATAGTTTTTGGATGCATATACTACTCCACCCTTTCCTATATATCTCACTTCTCCACCTCCATCTGAATATCCCACTCCACCATATCATCCCATTAACTATAATTTATATGTTGAGGATCCTTAGTATCATATTGTAGCATATGGGATCATATATTATATTTGGGATACACTACATCATCGGAAAATAGATATGGATTAGCTCAGGGTATTAGTATAAGATATTATTGATGAATCATCTAGAGTTTTGTTCCCTTCTGATGAGGTTTTTACAATTATATAGAGTTTCATAAATTTTTTACTTTGTACATATCAAATTTTCTGACAACATTCCTTGGGGTATACATATATTATATTATTTATTTCTTATTTATGATATTTTTTTAATATTTTAATATATGTATATATATTGAGTATATGTTAAAGGTAAATACATGTTCTGTAGAATGAAAAAAATGTTTGATCCCCTATCAACTTTGCTTCCAATTTCTAAAGGACTTTCAAGATTATCATCATATGAATTTATGTGTATAAATACTTATGATGTTAAAATGACCATAGAATTTTTTGTGTGATATTATAAGTTGATAATTTATAAGTGAGATATCAGGGAGCTTATAAATGTAGATATATTAGGTCTCATAGTGATGCAAATATTTCTCATGTAAGTTAGTTATCTTATTTATTTCGATTATATCAACTTGATCTAAATTCATACAAATTTTATTGTTTATTATGCATATTTATACACTTTGTCTTCATTATGAAATGAAATAAGTGTGTGGATTCATGAGAACACAATTTATTTCTCTTGAAACCTAGACAATGCATGATAAAGAAAGAATAAAATATATATCTGAAATATTTGAGAATGGTGAAACAAAGATTTAGATGATTCCTTATCTCAAATTGTATGGAACATATATTTCAAAAAAATCTTATTTTTATTTATTAAATAAATATTCATATTATGTTTTTATAATCAATTCTCATTGGATGTTAGTTGTTTTTTTGTCCATGATAAATGAAATCTTACTAGTTATGAACCGTACATGCAGATAGGCAAGAAAACATCAAAAAATTTATTAGGTTGGTAAGTTTGATTATTTTAATAATAATATGTTACAGTAACATTATATTATATTTCTTAATTATCATTCGTTGAATATTTCATGGTAAAAATTTAATGAGATAAATAATGATAGGAAAAAATATCAAATATGTGCATATATAGGTGACTTTATTTTAGTATTCTAATTTAGAAAATAATTAAAATGATATTTTCAAATGATAACTTATATTAAAATAATGATTTCATCAAAAAATAAGGATTCATCAAATATGGATTATATGTTTTATTATTTATGTATTAGATGATAAAAAACTAAAACCATTTCAAAGTTATATACTGTTATATTTTATTATAATATTTACTTTTATTTATATTGATATTATAATGAAAATAAATGTTGAGTGATTTGTTTTGTACTTTTTATATTTTTTATGATTCTCATCCTTATGATAAAAATGAGTTAAATCATTTTTGGGGAGCATTGGATGATTATTTTTTAGCTTTAATTTATTTTTACTTTATATATTTTTTTGGAAATTAATCTTCAATTGTAAATTAGTTGTAATTTTAAAAAAATATTGATGTAAATTTTTATTTACATAATTCCATATCGGTAATCTTTTATAACGGTATTTATGCTATTGGGAGCTACTGTTTTTGTTTTATATGGGTTGTGTTAGTGTATTTTTATAAAAAAAAATTAAAAACAAAATTTTTTCATCATTTATTTAATAATGATCATTATTTTGAAAAACATTCATTGGTTATTTCATAACCTATGTGAACTATTTATAAATTCTCATGCTATTGGGGTAACTTACAAAATGGTTATGAAATTTAATGATGTGAAATTTTATTTTTTAAATAATTTATTTTAACCAATATAATAGTTTTTTTTATTTTTTTACATCACTTATAATGTCAGTTAATTGTAACTTATTCTCTTGTTAATTTTGTAGAGCCAAAGCTTGTTTATCCTTTAGCTTGGTCAATCCTCTTTGATCCTCACTTATTTAAATTCATGGATGATTTATTTTATTCTCATATCTTAAAATCTCTATCATGATCCAGTACTCCTAAGAATCTATAGATTCATACCTTAGTTATTGATCAGGATATTTTTCATTTAAATATTCATGAACAATCCTCTAAATGGGTGAATAAAAGACTATATTTCACCTCAAATCCTCAACATGAAACATGATATATGTATGGTTTTGTGGTAGCGGTATTTGACAGATTTATTCTTCTTATGAAAATAATAAGTGTTTCGTAAAGTAAATTATCCTACACACAAAATTCTCAGTAACATGAAAAGTTTTATTATGTGTTGTAGAATTATATTATATATAGACAAAATTTCATAAAATCTATTTCAAATGTCATACTTGTAGATAACATATTCTACAAAAGTCCAAATATCTTACATGAAAGAGAATTCACCTACATGAGACCAAATGTCTTATGCAAAAAAGAATTTTCATACGCATGGCCAAAATTTCCTATGAATAGTAGAAATCTCATATATTTCTCACTAAATATCTTATGAAGGAATTGTAAGACTATTTCAATAGTCATTTTTCACGAATCCAATGTGGTGTATCCATAATTCCTTTAAATAAACTTTGAACTTCATTGAATCAATTTTCGTCCTCCAAAATCACCCCTAAGAATCATATAATAATATCAAATGTGGAATCTCATAATGAAATACCATGTACTTATAACCCCTGTATTGATCATTTAATGGTTTGGTCTTGGTTAATGTTGTCTTTGGTTCAATATGGATTTTTTTTCTAGGGGATGCACTATTAATGGGAGTGGTTTCGGTGTGGAGAGGCTAGCTATGTCTTGGAGTATGGTTATGGAATTGACAAGATGAGTGTTATATCATATAGGAGTAGGATTTTCTATAATGCATTGAGGGGTAGGTTGGGGTGGTTCTACTAAATTCAGGGAAGTTGTGTTATGGGGATAAGGATGTTACATAGCCTCTATTTTGGTAGTGGGGCTCTATGGTGTTATAATATTGGTAACATCATAGTTCCCACAACTATAATATAGGATCTACTTCATGGTTCGCATATGTGATTCCATGAGACGTGTTATAGCATGGTACCTCTCACTTTGCTATAGTATAGGCTTCTACCAGCACCCTTTCATCGTGATCTTGGCGTTTATGTCATAGTTTTATAATTTTCGATTGAACTATAAATATCCAAACCCCTTCAATCTGGTTCTTCTATAAAATTTATCTCTCAAAACATAGGCTTCTAAGAGATATTTTATATGTCCTTTAAAGACCCTTTATGATCAGATTCAACCTCACCATTGGGAAATTAATTATTTGTGTTTTCTTTCTATTATTAAAGTAATTATATCTATAAAAAGGATTATAATTCATGAATAAGATGATGTTATTGTATAATTACATTGTTTTGTTTTATAGAAATTATTAATTTGATGTCAATGTGGATTTTATTTATGAAATATTTGTTTTTAATGGAGTCGTGCTTTAAAAATGGATTTGTGCACAATTTGTGTTCGATGAAATGAATTAAAGGTAATTTTGATTATAAAAATGGATTTTTAATCCTTGAATCACTAATAGTTTGATATTAATGTTTTTATAGATAATTATCAACATTTTCATATGGTTTTTTTGGGAAACTCTGGACATTGGGAACCTTGGATGCATTGGGGAATCGACTTTTCAATTTAATGTATGTAATGTAACTAGAGGTTTTTTATATTTAAAGACTATAAGAGGACATGATATTAGTTGGATTCACATGATTCATAGATTAGTTTCTTGTTCTTATGTCTATATATATATTCCCATATGTTTAAGCCCATCTCTTATGATTTTCCATGAATGTTTGGTTTTACACATAATGGAATCTTTCATGGCTGGTTGCTCACTTGATTTTCTTTTGGTGTATTGCTAGATTTTTGGTTTATGGTATCATAATTTCTTAAATGTAATTTTTATATTCCTTGTTTGTGTGAATATGAAATGATTTTATGAAAACCAAAGGATTTTTTACAAAATAGATTCTATTTTGTAAATTATTTATAAACTAGAGTTTTTTTAATCTAGAACTAACCTAGATTATTGGCTGAAATCCTACTGGGTTTTGTGATCACACCTAACTTTTTTAATTTATTTGTTAGTAGAAATGGTTTTTTATGACACATGTAAAGGGAAGGTAATCATTTAGTTTGTTGGGTTCCCTTGTTTTTTTCACCTTCATAGTGGGATGGATTGGTGGTGAAAAATGGTCACATGGAGACTCATTTTAATATTATCTTAGTTGTTTTTAGGTTTATCCATTTGGATTTATGTTTTATGTCTCATGGTTGTGTCGTTTTCTTCCATGTTTTACTCTTATTGTTTATCTCCTCTAAATTATACATGACACCATTCTCTTGTCAATTTGATTATCACCTTGCGGTGGACCTTGACAAGTGACATGTCTTGTCGACCCAATTTTATTCACTAAAAAATTGTATCAAATAGAATACCCAATATGAAGTGTTATGAAACTACCTGGGTTTGGTTTGGGGTCTTTGGTAGAAAAGAGAATGGAATGTATGAATTCATGTAGTAAGTGTAGGAGGGTGTCTGTCCAGATCACTTTCATGTCTAAACATGAGTTACTATGGGTAGTCAGGGGATTATTTCGAATCTTGAGTCTTATTATTCAAGGTTTTTTTAATGAAGTATATTTTTATTTTATTTAAATGTACTTCTTTCATTTTAGGTGATTTCATTCAATCATAAAATCTAATATTTCAATAAATTATTACTATTTTAGGGAATTCATATGGATTTTGGGAGTTTTTATTATAGTTTAGGAATTACCTCATAAAATAATTGGTAACTATATTGGGTTTTTTAGAAACTGTATTCTATAAGAGATCTTCCAAATTCAAGTGTGGAGGTTGCAATAAAATTTCCGTAGGAAAATCCTTTAGTGGAACCTTATTTGGCGGAAGTTGAAATCAACACTATTCAAAATCTAGCAGAGATGAGAATTTCAAACCAAGGAGGAGTGGTTAATCATGGATTAAAATTTACATAGTAGAATCCACTCATCTTCCAGGGTGAAAAGGAAGCTAAAAATATGAATAGTTTCTTGAGAGGATTTAAAAGATATTCCATTTTCTGAAAAGTCCATTAGACTCGATGGTGGGTTTTTTCACATATACACTTGAGGGATCAAAAAATATATGGTATGACTCTATCATGAAAGATATGTTGCACAAGGATATTACATGGACTTATTTCAAGAAAACATTCAACTACAATTTTTATCCTAAAATGGTGTGTGTAGAAAATACCCACGAATTTGTGAACGTAGAGTAGGAGAGTTTATGGTTTTAGAGTTTTAAACATGTTTAACTAAGCGGTTTTACTAATCACCAGATCTTTTCATTATTGAATACCTTTGGAATCAGAGGTTCGTGATGGGTTTAAGGGTCAATATTTAGTCAATATTGTTTATATTATTCCTTATAGACATTGAGAAGATGGCCGAAAAGGTGGTTATGGTCTAGGCAGATATATTTAGGAAAATGGTTTTAAGTAGAGTTTTAGTTGTTTCAATTATCGGTCAGGGTGTTCCTTTTTTCCAGAAAATGTAGGGTAAAGGTAGTTGGTGATCAATGGGACCAATTTCAAAGACTTCATCAGCATAGTAGTTGGTTTTTTCTATCAATGAGGAAGGTCTAGTTATACCATTCCTAATAATACAGAAGTGCCCTGAACATTTCATTATTGTGGAAAATTAGCCATCTTAGTCATTTTTTAGGAAGGATGTCCCGAGTTAGTAATATTGGATCTACTCTCACCAAGGGTTTGACGGTTATTTCAGATGGTTTTAGGGGCTTTGGATCTGATCCTCACACTAAGTGGGTTTTTCATGGAGCTAAGAAATCTCATGAAGGAGTTTATACTAGATTTCTGTGTGCAATGGAGTATTCACTAAAGGAATATGAAGTTGTTTTTGATACTTTTAGTGGTATGCTATTTATTTCCTCTTCTATGGTGAATGATTTATATGATATAAATGAAAATAATTCTCTTATTCCTTCAAAGTTAATTGATTTTATGTTATTTCATTCAAAAAATATGTCATTCTATTAGGATATTTCCACACCTTTGGGAAAGAGGTCTGAAAAAGGTGTCACATGTCTCACATTTAAAATGATTATAGCTGAATTTGAAGTGGTGTGGGACTATCCTATCCTCGATCTTGATGAAATAAATATAATTATTAGCATTGATTGGATGATTAGTTTTAAGGTCTATATAGACCATTATCATCATTGAGTTTAGTTATTATCTCCCAATAGAGTGTCGCATGTATTTTCAGGGTGAGTGTGATTCTAGAACTGGGAGAGTGGGGATTTTTTTCCAAATGATTGGGTGATATCCAACCAGTTTTCAAAGATGTTCCTTAATTTCATTGAAGCTTGTGTGAGTATTAAACTATCTATTGTTAATATTCCATACCCATGAGGTATTTTCTGAGGATTTTTATAGGTTTCCCACCATATAGAGAGTAAGAAAAAATTCTATATCTCTAGAGGTTACCCCTCCAGCAAGATTTCTATAGTGAGAAACAAAATAGACATATAGAGAGGGTCCCACCCTATGGGTTATCTGGGCATCCCCAAATATTCAGGTAGGCTGCATATCTGAGACATCGACCCCCTCCTCAATAAGATCATATATTGGGTACTCAGCTGAAAGAATAAGTATCTTTCATTTGGGGGTCAGATCACGCTAGTTAACAACATGCTATTGGATACTCTCGTGCATAACCACTCATCTATCAAGGTCTTAAATTCATCATTATGAACATTGATAGGATACTAGTAGGCTTCATATGGGATCTACTCTCTAATGTAAAAATTCACTGGGTTTCCTGAAGCAGGATGACAAGGACTGTTAAAGAAGGATGTTTTAGTGTTTGTAGTTTTGAGGGTACCCTCCTTCGCATGCATGAAAAATTGGAATCAGAAGTCCTAGAACAATGTACCATTTCAGAGATAAACATGCATATCTATTCTTCATGGAACCCAACGTTAGTGTACAACCATTAGTCTTCACTCTAGTATGTGATTGACCCCTTGTCACATCCCTCCAACCTCATAGTCTATGGCTTGTCAGAAGCGAGGATGTTTACTTCTAGAACCAGAATAGGAGTGGGAATGTCATCAGATTTCCAGGATGCCCATACACCAATATCTCTTTCAAGGAATCCATCTATTACTCATCCTTCATCAAGGTGGTGCTGGATAGGGATCACAAAGACCAGTTCAACATCAATGAGATGAATTTGGAAACTACTATGTTTTTTTTCACCTTGTCCCCTTCAGGATATTTCACATCGAAGGAATTTCATTGGTAAGGACCACACAGATGCTTAGAATGAGGTTCTCTGGGCTAAAAGTATCCCAAAAAAATTCAAATTCCTCACAAATAGGTTAATGAAAAACTTAGTACCTATAGATGAGAGCATTATGTACTCTGATATTAGTATCGTATCTAGATGTGATTTCTACAAGGTGCATAGGGTAGAAATGTACATGGCATATTTTCTTTGAGAGCGAGTGGGAACGTGAGGTGTGCCACTACTTTGGGGAGTTCACTATCATCTCTAATACTAGACTGTCTAATCAAACCATTTTGGATCAATGGTACCATGACTTGGAAGTTGGAGACCTAGAGTGAATGGCCCTCATAGTGTTGTTTCATGTTGGATTTCAGAACCTCTAGAAGGCGAGGAATAAAGTGCAAGGTGAGGGCATGCCCCCATTGGGAAGATCCATAATTATTAGGACAAAATAATTGTTAATAGGCATTTTCAGGAGTTCTAGAAACTAGAGGGAGGCCCCTTCTTTGCATTGGTTTAAGGCAGGGTTCTAGGGTGCTCAACCTGACAACAGTAGTGTAAGGAGAAACTGGGTATGTTGGCACCCCCCCAATAGGGGCTTGAAACCCAAAATAGACAAATATAGAACCTTGGGTGCCATGTGCAGAGAGGGTTTGTTTGTGATGTGAATGGTTTGGTCATCCTGGCGTTTACTGCCTGGATGGGCCAAGTTACTACTCTCCAGGAAGAGGCCATGGAGATTCTTACAGGCCCCGAATTATGTAGGAAAAGGGGGTGTGACATTATGGATGTCAAAACAGATACAATGCTATTTCACAACTCCCTACAGGTATTCGTCGTTACTCCTCAGTTGATATGCTATGTCACCAAGATATATCGTGGAATCCTTACTAACAACACTAAAGTGATCCACACATGGAGGGAGGATAATAATGTTTTGGACCACCTGGCCTCTCTAGATATCCCTGGTCTTGAGGATGTACAATTACATAATGTGGTTAGTTTCAAGACTTAGGGGGTCAATATGATTAGAGGGGATGCCCTCTGTCTCCATTATTATAAGCCTTCTTAGCTGCATGCTCCCTTATCCTGTAGTGTAAGGTTGTAATTTTTCTTATACCTTTTTTTTCTTGAATAAAATTATACATGATGATGATGATTATCTAAAGCTAAATCATAATACCATTAAGAACAAGTATCCCTTGACAAGAATTGATTATATTTTTTTATCAATTCACAGGGAATCATTGGTTTTCTAATATTGACCTCTTTTCGGGGTACCACCAACTATATTTATGAGAATAGGATATACCAAAGAAAACATTTAAGAGATAGAATGGGAATGTTATATCATTGGTTATTCCATTAGGTCTCACTAATAATCCTATGGTATTTATGGCATTGATGAAATTAATATTTCATTGGTTCTTGGAATCATTCAAGGTCATTCCATTGGATTATATTTTTAGTGTAATTCAGGTCATAGGAGGAGCACCATGATCCAATTGATATCATCCTAGGAATATTGAAAGAACTTGTTTTTTATGGTAATCTCCATAAATTTTAATTTTCGATATAATAAGTGTTTTTTTGGAAATGTTATATCTAAGAGAGGCATCTTAGTGGATCCTAAAAATATTCAGGTGGTAATTTCAGGGGAGCATCTTAGGAATGTGTTTGAGATCTATAGTTTCTTTCATTTAGCGGGATATTATAGACTCTTTTTTCAATAATTTTCCATGATTTCATATCTAATGATAGTTTCAACCCATAAGTGTGTAAAGTCTGCATGGAATGAAAAATTTAAGAGATCTTTGGAGGAACTTAAGGTAATGTTGACTTCTTATCTAGTTCTAATTCAATCAGAACTGGGTTAGGCTTAGGATGTTTTCTTATATTCATCTGTTATATGTTTTGGGTGTGTTTGGATATAGGAAAAAAATAGGGTGTCTTATGGATCTCGCTAACTATTCCCTCATGAGAATAACTACCCTAACCATAGTCTTTAGATGGAAATGGTCATTCATTCACTCAAAACATTGTATCACAACCTATTTTGGGAGTGATTTATGGTAGATTCTATTCATACGAGTCTGAATTATATTTTTATATAGAGAGATATGAACTTATGATAAAGATTATAGGTTGCGTATATCTTGACTTTTGACATTGATATTTCTTTTCATACTAGAAAAGGGAATGTGGTCGTAAATGCATTGATCATAAAATTACCAACTCATGCCCTGAAGGAATCAGTATAGGAGTGGTCACTAAAGAATATGTTCTCTATGATGATATTGGGAGTGGTAGAGGCCAATGGGAAGGTATTCCTAGAATCTATGAAGGTTGAATCATCATTTGATGATCGAGTTCAGCTCGAGAAGGTGTCAGACACTAATTTCCAAAGCACTAGTAAAATCTTAAAAGGCGGGGAGACCGCAGGTGAGTGGACTCGGTCTCCCATTGGTTCTTTAACTGAAAAATAATTAAATTTTTCCAGCATGGGTATATCTATTGATAAAAGGTCATTTTTTGTTGGTAAAGCGTTTTACCAAAAAAATTGTCCTGTTAATAAATTATTGGTTAAAACTATGTCACTAAATGTTACTACGACAGATAAAATATTTATTCTTTAATTATAATAATACCAACACATAATATATATTTTGGTTAAAATGTTTAATATAGGTACACATGAAAAAATTATCTATTGATAACATTATTACCAGCATTTATCTTTTAATCGATAATATTATAATCAATAACAACAATTAATATCTATTTGAAAATTATTTTTTAAATAAAATATTATACATCGATTTTCCAATATTTATTACTAAAATTATCTATTATATTTATTAATATAACTACATATAATATATTTTTTATATAATTTTTTCTTTATAATTTTCATTTCACAAACATAAACATTACATCCAAAAAACTCTCAATAATACATCATGGGTATTTTCAATAGCCAACACAATACAATATCTAGTAGACCCAAGATTATCTAAGAAGGGGGTATAGTTGAAACAAACATTCAGACGTGGAGACTCAAAACCAAGACATCCTCAACAGTCAACCAAAAGGAAAAAAAAATGGAACCACTTTATTGATCCCTATGGGGTGAAATCCAACATAATACACAGGTTTCAAAATAATAAACTAAGTTAACACCAGAAAAAATTATAAAATTTAATCAGTGTACACCTATCAACCCACAATTTCTTGCTAAATAAAGTAGATTTTTCTCCCTGGAACTCCATTTTAGAACATTCAAATCCATTACACAGTACATTTCCACTTTCAATAGCATTTGATATAGAAAATGATCAGTCAATCCATATTTATTCAAAAAATTCCTTATTGCATCACCATATGCTCAACAAAAAATAAATTCCTCACTTTACCATTGAAAATATTCTACATTTATTCCATTGACTTCCCAAAATTTTAATGGAATTATCATCACTACAACTAACCATATTATCTCCACAAACATTTAAAGAAAGAGCCTAGACAGTGAAAAAATGGCCATTGTTTGATTCTCCAAATATCTAAGCACAATTACAATCATCACTGTAACCATCCTTTTCCTATATCTCAATATTATTAACCTAGTTTCATGTGAAAAAACATCAACAAATTGTTTCCACTAAAACAATATAATAGATAGACACTTTGAAGAATCCATGAATTGGGAAATGGGAATACCTTCTCTTACTATAAAATGGATATTTAAGGAGTGACTCAATGCTTGAAATATGGATAAAGTCATAAGTTCATCGAAATGTAGAGAATGGTTCACATCTACAAACCATAAACTTATGAACATGTACATTGAATGGTTTTTATTTCACAGGTGAAACACTATATTGAAACCTAAAAACACGTAACATAGAATTATAAAAATAAGAAAACCATAATTGGAAAATTTATAAAATTCTAAACATGTATACTTAAAATATAAAACATATAAAATTGTAAACTAAAAATCAAGAATATTCTTACCTAAAAACAGGTAAACAAATAATCATAGAGCCTAAAAACCTTTAACATACAATCCTACCAAAATGAAACCTACAAAAATTTATTTTTTAATTAGATAACAAGAAAACTAGAAAACATTTAATTTGTAACCAATGACATGGAAACCCCTAACCAAAAAAATATAAACCTAAAAACCTATTTTTTTAAACTACAAACTATTGAACACAAATAAATAAAATCTCGAAGACCCTCAACCTTTAATTTCCAAACTTGTAACCTGAAGCCTAGAAACCTATATCCTAACATTAGTAAAACAATAAATCTTGAAACCTAAAATCTTATAATGTGAAAAAATTGAAATCTAAAAACATGGAAACATTTGAATATCCATCATATATACCTAAAAAATAAATTCCCATCTGATCATCTGCATAGGTCTTCAGCAACATTTCTATTTTTTCATTCCTAATAATACCAAATACCCTGATAAATAGTAAGGGGTGAAATCAGATAATATGAAGTATATAAGTGGAAGAAACTAAAATCTATTTTAGTTTAATAAGAACTGACGAATTCAATAACACATGATTACAAAACAAAACATATACTGACATAAATTACAAAAGACTCATGACAAAATTCCCATCATTTTTATTATTGTTCCTATTATTGGAATATTAAAAAACACTTTATTTCAGTACATAGATACTTATTTTAAGTATATGTTAGCTTTATCAATGTTTGGTAGTTTTTTTCATTTTTAATGGGTTGTCACATTCTTTCTACTCCATCTATTTTTTACCCTCTAAAAAGAAGAAACAATGAGACAAAAAAACAAATAATTCTTCTCTTCAAATTTGGATTTCATTATATTGAGATAGTTAGATAGTTTTTCACTCATGGTGGAATATAATTTATTGTATTACATTAACTTGTACAATTTCATGTTTTTAGAAGCATTAGGGTAAAGGATTTGGTTTTTATAGTTAATCGATTATATTTAGTTGGCCTACACATTGATTCTGATTTTAGAAGTTGATTTCAATTTGTTTTTATATTACTATAGAATCATTTTTGTATAAATAAAATAGATATGGTCAATGTGAAACTTAGTTAGTTTCTAAAGCTACAACATTGTTGGTTCTACGGTGGATTTGGCTAGTGGTATGGATATGGTCGTGTTGAACTGTCATTTTTAAACTGGAGTGTGATAATGCATTCCAAAAATGCTATGATGGATTGTGATCTTCTTCATTGTAAATTTAAACATGTTCATGATAAAAGAATATATATTGAAATAACAATAAAAAATAGAAATAAAAATGAAAACCATAAATGTATCTTATTTTAATATAAGAAAATTAATTTTTTGTAATACAGTTATAATAAAAAACATTGATCATAACTCATGATTGGGGAACAAAATTCAAATAACCAAAAGGAGACCGATGGCTAGCTGGCTAGATAAATCTATAAAAAAGTGTTGATGGTGAATTTGGTTATGGAAAAAAATTATATTTTTATTTTTATAAGTTTATTTTTAAATGTGTTGGGTTATTTAAATAGACAACATTTTTAAAAAATGAAATAAAAAATAGAAAAAGTTTTTATCACAAAACACACCCATAATAACTATATTTATAACTAATGAGTGGAACGCTTGCTGAGAAGGTTAAGGAAATATAGAATTAATAATACAAGTTATACTACAACCAAATAGTTTCAAAGTTACTCATATTAACCCAAAAACAAATATTCATATTCATAACATTAACTTTTAAATCTATACATGCAAAAACCCTAAGGATTGGAAGCATTCAAGAAACACTTTCAAAACTAAGGGAAACAAACTATATTATAAAACTATATAACAACACATATTTCGAAATTTTTTATGGAAATTATAAATTATGATAATCAGTTAAAATAATTAAGTGGTTTTTGTCCAATTTTTCTAAAAGACCCTTTACACTTCTATTCTGGAAGAAGGCCACTAAAATAAGTGGCACAGAAAAAATTTCAATAATATATCAAAAAATGAATATAAAAAATATATTTTCATAACAAATAATTTTTAAGATAATTTTTAGATTAATGGTGTTTGAAAACACTTATTTGAACATTCATATACAAAATCACTTAAAAAGGCTGTAAGGGTTAAGAGTATTTATCAATTAGTGGTGTTCGACAACTCTTATTTCAGAACCAAGGGAAAAAACTATATTATAGATTTATTTGGAAATGATTTTTTTGGAAACGCATATAAAAAATCACTTATAAAGTTTAATAAATTTTATGATAATTTCTCAATTAGTGGTGTTTGAAAAAAACATATTTTCAGAACCAACGGAAACAGACTATATTATAGATATATTTGATAGCTCTTATTGATAAGCAATATCATGGATCTACTTAATAATAATTTTCTAGAAAAACATATAAAAATCACTTTTAATAAGTAATAAGTGTTGTATCATTTCTCAATTAGTGTTATTTTATGCCACTTAATTGGAAATCCATATAGAAAATCAGTTATCCTAATAATAAGTGATATGAACATTTCCCAATCAGTGTCTATGGGATATTTATAAACCATTGAAATCCATTTATAACAAAAAAATATTAATAATACACTAAAAACATGTCACTTGATAGTTTTAGATAATAAATAAAACATTGATTCATGAATATCATATTATAAAATAGCGAAGATATAAAAAATAATAGTATTTATATCCCTTAACATCGATAAAAACTAGGTTGATTCCAAAATAAATATAGATTACTGAGGTATTGTTTTATTTTAATTTTTTTTTCTATTTATACATTTCAGTAGTTACTATAATGCTATAATATGTAAATAATTGGAAAAAAATAACATTACCTAATGAGCTAGATGATTTATAGATTTTGTAGGATTTAGCTTTCAATCAGAATGAAATACATGTGATATTTAGGCATCCTTTCCTATAAAACTAATAAAAAACAATTTTTACATTTAATTAAAATTCAAAAACATAATCCAAAGATGGATGAATTGTTTTAGGATCTATTTAAAAGTACTTATAAAAATTTATCTAGATACATAACTTCTACTTAATAATAATCATTTATGTATTCCTTTATATAAAAAATTCCAATTTTTTTACAGAAAAGGTATTTTATGAAACTTATTTAAGTTATTTTATTTAGTAATTTAAGGGTACGTTGTTTTTTAGAAATATAGAAAACAACACATATTCATTAAATATTATTATCACGAGTGATGATTTCTACAAAAAGTTTTTAGAAATTGATATAAAACATAACCTCCTAGCAAGTCTGTTTGCGTATGTTTTTAAAACTTTCATATTTAAAAAACTTTTTAGTAACACATTATTTTCATTATAAATATACAAGTCAATATTTTTTATAAAATGGAACAAAATTAATTTTTTTAAACAGTTGCTAAAGTGATGGGTGTTATAAGCACTTAAATAATCATTACTTAGTACACCCTTGGTCTATCATAGGTTTGATAATATTTCATATATGGAGAACATAATAAAAAAAATCAATTTATTTCTTTAAAACATTATAATAATTAAAAAAGATAAAATGTATAGAAACAGTAATGTTTATCAAATAGAAATTTATAAAATAAAATTAAAAGTGGTATGACTAATTTTTTCTAATGAAGAAATACTCAAACAACCCCTAATTTTATTTACTATTATCTTTTATAACATTTAATATTATGTTTAACCTCCAAGCAATGAAAGTTGTATGAATCTATTAAATTTATCCATAATGATTCTACATAAAAAACTAGAGAAAACCAAAAATAATAATGTTATGGGAAAACCGAATCATGAAAAAAGAGAATAAAGAAATATGCTATATTTCAGAAAATGTGGCCCCAACTTTTGGACCCAGTTTATCATCCCTATAAATGTAGTTCCAAAATCATCAATGATTCATGCTTTATCCTTGGTGAAAACACCTTTTCACTAATAAATTTTGTATATACACATACATAATCACTTATCATAAGTGAAAACACTTATAATTAGTTTTCAATAAATGTTTATAAATGGAAACTTAATAGAAAAAAAATGGCTTAAAAAATCAATTCAAGATAATGATTTATAATAGATCAGGTGTTTAATATAAAACAATTCTATTAAAATATAAATTTCATGTGAGGCAATAAAAGTATCAATCAACAACAAAGATAAAAAATGTTTTTAATATAAGCATGTAATTTATAGTTAGGGGAATGCAATTAATTTTGAAACTCATATAATACAAATATTTATAATAAATTACAATATAAGTTCTATTTAAGAAATTTATTGACACTAAACAATAGCCTAATAAGAAATTGGTTTCCCTTCTTGATGAATGCTTGAGAATCTCCCAAATTATTTTTCACATTATTTAAGATCCTTCAAGTCACAATAATATTGAATATGAATTTAAATATGGATTAAAGAACTGGGTACCAAAGACTTAAAAATTTCCATAAAACAACTAACTTTTAACGGGAGAACATATTCCCTAAAAATAAAGATTACCTACCATTAGAGAAAAAAATTTAGGCGAAGGTATAAGAGAGGATGAGAGAGTGATGTTCAAGATGATGAAGAACGGAATATGGAGAAGGGGTGATGAACCTAGGCATTGATTAACTGTGAGTAATTGAACTGGATTCTTTGAACTACTACTGAGAATGGTGAGCAGACTCGTGGAGCTGGATAGAATTAGAATGTGTGAAAGATCTTCAATGATCTTGAAGGTATGGTTCGATAGTTAAATAATGTTGGAGGATGTTGGTGCGGTGCTATTGTTCCTGTTTGGTGGTGAAGGATCACAGGAGTCTTATCGGATGTAATTTCGTCATTAGTGGTGATAGGGATAGCTTGGTATAATTTCGTCATCTAGGGTTTTTGAGCATCACCATGCTATATGTAATGGGACATTAGTTATTTTGTTATGGGATTTTGAACCATCATCTTGGGTAATATATTTTACTTCATATCATTGAGCTCATGGGACATTAATATTTTTAGTTTTTTATTATCCTTTAAGACATACATGTTTTAGTCTTTTTCAATAATAGGTTCCCTAACAATATAGTAGAAAAAATATAAATTTAATTTTTTTTAATAAAATGGGTTAACCCGAACTAGTTTCGACTTAATTGTTTTATACATTATTGTTATATCCTTAATTATGTTCTGTTGTCACTACTTTTATAGTATATATTATATATATTTATATATTATTTCATAAAGTCTTATTAAATTATAGATTATTAATATTTTAATTCAACTATATAATATATATTTTTATATATTATTTCATTAAACCTTATTAAATTATAAATATTTCAATTGAACACATAATCATATAATTTTTTTGATAAATGATGTATTAGTACTAAATGATGAATATATATATATATATGTATATATATTCAATGTGTGATTAAATATTTATTCCATTGAATGATTTATTGCAACGATTTTTCCATCTATGAGAATTTTTTTAGTATTGTTGACTAATAATTATTTATTCATTTGTTGGTAAAACAATTGTTAGTATTAATATAATGTAAAAATAGATTTAGTTGTTGATAAGAGATTTGTGGGTATTAAACACTTAATTGTGACAAATATATTTATATATATATAACTATCAGTGTCTATAATTAATAATAATAATACTTAATATCTATTATAATTACTCATTTTACCAAAATATATATTATATATTTCTATATTTAAATTTATACAAGTGAATTTTTTTGTAGTGCTTGTGTTTTCAAATAAAGATAATTGTTCCCATATCTTTGAGGTTTGATTTGTTGGAAAGTGGAAAACTGTTATGTTGGTCCATACAACCGAGGACTGAAACGATGTATCATGTTATGAGGTATTGGTATTAGATATTGTGGATGAGATGATCAATTTTATTCTTCATGTCACAGTGCCTTATTTATTAGTGTAATAATGAAAAATAACAAAGGCCAAATATTTTTTTTGCAACCCTTTCTCATTTCAATATGGAAGTTGGATGATATTTCTATGAAATTCATTATTGGTTTTCTATAGACTCCTAGTGGGATGGATGTAATTTGGGTGATCATTGGTTAATTTAAAAAATCACCTCACTTCCTCTTTATCAAAGAGACAACAAAGGTGGAGAAGCTTAGGAACTTTTTTTTCAAGAGGTTGTGAGACTTCATAGGGTTCCCTGTGAAATTTATTATGATAGGGACCATAGTTTATATCTAGTTTTTTTAATGGTTTTCAATAACTGATGGTTTCCATGTTTTAATTAAGAATGTATTATTATCTATAGATGGATGGGTAGAAATAGATAGATTTTTATATTCTTTAGGATATGCTTCAGGCATGAGTACTTGATTTTGGAGGTTAATGGGAGAAGCATCTAACTTTGGTTAAATTATACAATAATAGAAGTTATCAATATTTGATTATAATAGTTTCCTTTTAAGTTTGGTATGGGAAGACATTTTGATATTTATTTTGTTGTGCAAATTTGGGAGAGCAGTCCTTGGTTAGAGAGATCCTTATTCAGTTGATAATAAAAAAATATGCAATTGATATAGAATATATTGGTCATGGTATATATTTTTGAAACATCATATGTGGAAAATATTCTTCTACCACTAGATTTTGAGGTTAGTTATTAGGTTTTTATTCAAGTTTCTCTTCACTTGGGACCCTATCGACTGGGTAAATAAGGTAAGTTGGAACCAAGGTTTTTTCTACACATTGAGATCATTATTCACCCTGGGAAGGTAGATTATCAGTTGGAATCTCAATCTCACTTGACATTGAATCATGACATATTTCATGTTTCCTAGTTGAGGAGCTATCAACTAGACCCTACCCATGTGATTTAATGGGAGAATTCTGATCTTGATCCCAAAACCTCTATGGGTGAGTAACCAGCTTAGATTATGGATCATCAGAATAAGGAACTTCATTGGAAAACAATTATATTGGTAATTGTATTGTGGAATTGTGCATGGGATATCCATGATATGTGGGAATAAGACTTTTCAATGACGTAACAGTGTCTTTATATTTTTACAAGTTCATAATCTCGAGTACCTTTTGGTGGATTAAAGTGTTTATGGTGGGGATATTTTGACATCCCTTCACCATATATTAGTTACTTATAAGTTATTGTTTTGATCATCCCTTGGTTTAGTCATGGTTTCTATTGTTTTTGGGTCAATATGTTGTGGTATAGGGGAATACACTATGAATGGGAGTGGATGAAGCATAGAGAGGTTGGTTGAACCATGAATCAGGGTTGTGATTTGAGGAGGTTGAGGATGCATCATAGTGGATCAGTTTGCACCATAATTCTCAGAGGGGTAGGTTTGGGTGGTCCTGGATAAATTGGGGTAGTTTAATTGTGGGTAGAAGGATGTGGTGTAGCCTTTCTATGGGTAACGGGGCTCTACAATAGGGTGATATTGGATTAACCATAGTCCTTTCTCCTATAATATAGAATCTATGACATTGATTTCAACTGTAGTTTTACCAGAAAAGTGATAGTGTGGTCCCCCCCATTGTGTCATAGTATAATTTTCTTCTAGTACCATTGAGCCATGGTCTAGAAGATTGTGTCATGGTCTTCTAATTTTTAGTTGTTATTTAAATATCCAACCCCCTTCAAACTAGTGTTTCTAACAACTTTCATTATCAAACCTTAGGTTACCGATATACCTTTTAAAAGGTCGTTGAAGCCCCTTTTTTTTGAGATTCAACCCAAGCCTTGGGAGATCAAGTCTTGGTGTTTTTGAGGTAGTTGTATCCAGAAAAAGGATTTTAATTCATGAATTACTTGATGTAATTATACATTTCCTTTGGTTTGTTTTATAGAAATTATGGATTTGACATCATGGTGGATTTACTTAATAAAATCTATGTTTTTAAAGGATTCTTTCTTTAAAATGGGATTGGTGCACTCTTTATGTTCAAAAAAATTCCTAAAATGTGGTTTTGATTAAAAAAATATTTTCTCATTCATGAAAGAGGTAATTAATTATTTTGAAAGTATTTTATAAATAGTTATCAAGGTATTCAATTGGTTTTTTGGAAAACATAAACGTTTTGGAACCTTGGGTGTGTTGGGAAATGGATTTGTTACTTTATTGAATGTAATTCCATTGAAGGTTTTATTTTGAAATTGAAAAAATGTTGTAGGGCTCAATATTTGTTGGAGTCACATGATTTTTTTCTTAGTGTCTTCTTTTTATGTCTGATTACGTATTCCCTAAAGTTACCAATCAGGATCTAAGTATCACTGAGAGGGGGAGGGGTGAATGTGTGATATCTTTTTCTTTTTATGTTTCCTTATTTTTCAAACAACCTTCACCTTCGGTTAAATATTTTATTCTCTGCTGAACACACACAACTAGAAGAACACAATATTTACAAGGTTCACTACTCAAAAAGAGTAGTTACATCCTGGGTTTGGTACAGAAATAATCCAGCACCACACAATCCACTAGAAAACAATCCTTTAATGTGGAATAAAATGATTAGGATATACCCTTAAGCTCATGTAGCACTTGGAAAACAATCCACAAGTGTGTGTGCACCTTCTTAGAACAAATAGGGAATTACAGTATTTCAGTGATTCTTTACAATTGAACAGGTGTATTCTTGGAAGTACAGATCTTTACTTTCTTACATAGAAGCTGGAAAAAACTATCTTACGCACTACCAAATAGAGGCAAAGACCTCAAATATTTCGTGCACCTTTTTAGGTGTCTAGAGTGCTACTTTTATGCCATGTGTTAAAGATTTAACTTTTTTCGTGAAACGCCTCTAGCGTGAAACTTCAATCTTGTGCACAAATCTCTTCTTCCATGAAACTTCTCTTTCATACGCAAAACTCTATTTCTTTCATGCACTCTCCTTTTCTTAATATTTTTCCCCAACTTAGAGCTTTGGATTTCTCTAACTGTCGATCTTGAAAAATGTGAGGAGGTTACCTCTTATTTATAGACCTTGTCGACCTCTATGCGCAAAAACCCCAATGTGTTGTGCAATATCCTAATGTATCGTGCAAAACCCCATTTGATGTTGCATTTGGCAATGTAATACATGCGTCAAAAAAAAACCATTTAATGTCAAATTGGGAAAGTAAGCCTCTTTCATGCCAACCTCATCTTTTGGGCACCTATTTGAATATTTCTCACACTTCATGCCTTGGCCATTTTACGATGTTTGGACCTCAAATCATGCCTTGCGCAAAAGATTCCAAACACCCTTCAATCTTGCACGGAAAAACCAATCTTGCATGAAAAACCGAATCTTTAACCCAAATCTCTCCTTTTCTAGATTTTGATGTTCGGATCATGGAACTCCACTTGCTCGAAACATACCAATACATCATCAGACTTTCACACAACATCCTTTTCCAAAAACACATTTTTTTATCTCTTGATTTTTAGGCCCTAAAATTTGGAAAACACTAAAATATAGCGCCATATTAAAACATTCTTTTGTGTCGCCTCCACATTTTTTGTTCCTTTGTTACTGATCCCTTCACTGCATCCCATAAGCATTATTCATATTTCATCATGAAATCCACTATCGTGATATATATATCTTTTGATCGAACAACTTCAGCATTGTCATATTTTCAATAGGAAGTATTTTAACTTCACTATCTTCTAGTAGCATCATTCATTCCAGTCAAAAAAACATGTGACTAGAATCACCTTTACTCCCCATTTATATCATAATGATTGCATCAAAAGTTCTCTTAACTTAGGATATTTGTTAAATACAAATCAGCAAATCATCGTCTGATTTTCATGTCCTTTACAAAGTGAATTGATTTGTCTTCTTTGACAACAAAAGACAACACTCTGTAACAACAAACTCTTCTTACTTCCTTATCTATCCAACTTGGTCCCAAACATTTCTCCCTTTGTATTTTGTTGTCAACCAAGATTCATAAATCTCTGATATTTTTAGCCTCTTGTAGAGGATTACTTATCCACAATTCAAATCTTATATCAGCTAACTCATTGTAGGAAAAGAGAATTTTTAATAGTCCAAACCAGGCTGTCTAAAAATAGTGAATATGAAATATCCTGATCATATATCCCCATCATTCTTCATAACATCTTCCAAGATTCTACCTCATCATTCTTCACTCCTTCAATTTTCTTGAAGAACAAAAAAAATTGTTTTCTACAACCACTCCAATAAACAGTTATAATAATTCACAAACATACATGTTGGACTCACAGCTTACCCACAACTCCCCCTTTATGCATGCTTCCATAAGGATAGATTTATGAAACAATTATCCCCCTTGAAAACACTATCCAAAGAGAGTGGATAGATACATGTACCTCGACCTTGATGAGAAGTAGGTTGGACGCCCATATTAAACCTCAATTTAGAAAATGGTTCCTTTGGTAATGGTTTTCTGCATATGTTAGCAACTTTTTCGGATGTAGGAAAATAATACAACCTCTATTAATTATTCTCCACCTACCCTTTGATGAAGTGTTACTTTATTTCAATGTGTTTTGAAAGTGAATTTTGTACCAGATTCCTTGTAATATAGATTGCACTCTGATTATCACAACCCAAGAGCAAGGGTAGCTTTACTTTAACATGTAGATCTTCCAACTGAGTCTTTATCCACATTAGTTGAGTTGTAGCTTGAATAGCAGAAACATACTCAGCTTCAACAGTGCTAAGAGTTATTGAATTCTATTTCTTGGTATGCCCACTAACATAACTTTTCCCCAGAACGAAAACTCCACCAGATGTGGATCTTCGATCATCAAAATTTCCTACCCAATCAAGATCTGAATACCCAAATAGATCAACATTTCACGTGCCATCATACCTGATTCCAAAATTTGTTGTGACTTTGATATATCTGAGAATTATTTTTCCAGCAATCAAATGTGATTCTTTATGAGCGCTATAAAATCTTACACATAAAGTGACAGCATAGAAAATGTTGGGTATTGAGGCAGTCAAATACAACAGACTTCCAATCAGCTTTCAAAACTCATTCTGATCAACTTCCTTCTCTTCTACATCTTTATACAACTTGGTTCCCACTAAAATTGGTGCTGACACTAGTTTCAAATTTTCCTGGCCAAAATTCTTCAGATGTTCCTTAGTATACTTTTCTTTAGAGAAAAAACATGATTCATATTCTGTGAAATATGTATCCCAAGAAATATTTCATTTCTCCCAGTATGGACATCTCAAATAACCTCTTCATCTCCTCTGCAAATGTTTTACATGATCTTTCATCACTACCATCAAATATAATGTCATCTACATAAACAATAACGATCAGTGAAAACTCCTGACACTCCTTGATGTTAAGATTGTTGTCAACTCTACCTTTCTTAAAATGCATCTTCCTCAAGAATGTATCTAATTTATAATACCATTCCTTTGGAGCCTATTTTATCCCATACAATTCCTTCTTCAACATTCACACATAACATTAATCATTTCCAATAACAAATCCACAAGGTTGATCAATGTAAACTTCCACGTCAAGGTCGTCATTCAAGAAAGCAGATTTTACATCCATTTGAAAGATTTTGTAACCTCATTGTGCAGAAATAGCAAGAAAGATTATGAGTGTTTCTAATCTTGCCACTGAAGAATAGGTTTCCTCAAAATCAATGCCATAAATTTGTGAATTCCCTTTTCAAACAAATTTTTATTTGTTTATTATTACTTTACCTTCTTCATTCAGCTTGTTCTGGAAAACCCACCTTGTGCCAATAAGGTTATAATTGTCTAGATTAGGTACATGTTCCAAAGTATCATTCATATCTATCTGATCAAGCTCTTCAATCATAGAATGAATCCATTTTCGATTCTCAAATGGTTCATTCACATCCTTTGGTTTAACTTTAGAATAAATAGAATTATGTGTTATAACATTCGTTGTTCTTCATATTTGAACCCTCTGATGTTGATCTCCAATAATGTTTTGAGCCTCCACTTGTTTCATTATCCTAGGATGAATTTCTAGAACTTCATCCTTAAAAATTGAGATTTCTAAGTTGGATTCCTCTTCTTGAGTAGGATTGACATAGTCTTCATCATTATCAGAATCATTAACAAAATCGGCTTTATCTTGCTCAACTTCTGCATCAACATATGAATTCTTTTCTTTATCAACATTTTCATCAACTTTTACATCTTAATAATCAATAATTCTTTTGATTTATTTTTTGATAAATCTATATCCTATTCCTTATGGATCAAAGCTAAGAAAATTTCCATCATCTTATCTTTTCTCAATCTTTCTAAGGTTTCCACCTTTCTTCTTTATAATGCATGGACTTCCAAAATCTCTTAAGTGTTTCAGACTTGAAGTTTATCCGTAGAACAATTCATATATATTCATATCTGAGTTTGTCCTATAGAAATATCAGTTCTTAATATACACAATAGTGCTCATGGCTTTCCATCAATAGTATTGAGAAAGACTATGTTCAAGCAACCCAGTGCTCCCCATTTCTTTTAGACTTCGATTCTTTATTTCTGAAACCCCATTTTTTTAGGTGTGTATGGTGAACTGAACTCATTACAAATTCCATGTTTCTCAAGGTGACTTTAAAATTCTTTATTCTTATACTCTCCACAATTATTTGTTCCAAAATTCTTCACTGAATGCTCACATTCCTTCTCTACTTTCCTCCTGAAACACTAAAACATTTTCAGAGCATCTGACTTATGTCTCATGTACATAACACAAGTAATTCAAGTGAAGTCTTCAATGAAAGTAATGACATACTTATCTCCATTTTTATATTTATTTCTCATTGTTCCTTATATATTTGAGTCTATATGTTCTAAGGGTCTTTTTGAATGAATTTCAACTCTCTTATGAATAGGGTTTGTAATCTACCCTTTCCCACAAATAGGGCAACACCAGTCTCTTCTTCTTGATAAATCAGGCATATCTCAGACACTATATCTCTTTGATAACTGGAACATATTTCTCTGACACATATGTCCCAACATTTTATGCCATAATTTATTTTCATCCACCACACCCATGTAACAAGATTTTGGCATTTCACCTACTTGGATCAAATTACCTCTTGTACGTTGGGCTCTTGTAACTATATTTCCATCATTTTCACTTTTCAAAAAAAATCCATACTTTAGAAAGATAACTCTATTTCCCTAATCACAGAGTTGTGACACACTAAGAAGGTTATGTTTCACTCCATCAACATATAGTGTTTTCTAGGATTTCATCATTTCTTTTCCAATGATGGCTGATCTAACACCTTTGATCCTTAGAGATTCATCACTTCCAAATGTAATTATTTATTTATTGAGTCTTTCACATTCATTAGTATCTTTAAGTATCCTATAATAATAGAGGAACACCCACTTTCATTAATCCATGGACATTCTCATTTTTTATCTTTCAAAGTAGTTTCGACAACAAGAGATTTTTTTCTTCCTTTTCTTCCACATTTTGTTGTGCTTCCTCCAATTTCCTAGAAAAGTCAATGTGTTCTGGCCAGACCACCATAAACTCTTTCTTTTTGAACTTATCATACTTTTCCCTTTTATCTATTAAAAAATATGGCTTCTGAGGATTATTAAGAAACTTTTTTTTGATGTAGTAACACACTAAGGTAGCCCTTAGCAAGATGTCCAGGTCGATCACATCTTTCACAAATAGTTTCTAGTGGTTGAAACATATTCTCCACTTTCACACCAACATACTCAGATATATTATGAAATTTATTTGGATATTTTATCTTTTGAAAGTATTTACTCCCCCTCAATCCTTCTATTTCAATACATGTGGAATAGTTGTAATACTGTTGGTTGAACCAACACATATTTCCCATGTGTCCAAAGCCACCACAATACCAGCAGTAGCCATATACTGAATATTTTCCTCAGAATCTTCAAAAATAACATGAGTTGTGAACATGCTTCTCAACAATAATCTTACTAGAATTCTGCTGAATATTGACCTAAATATTCTCACATGGAACATTATTCTTTTGCTTATATTTTTGTTCAGTCTTACTGGAACCTAAAGTGGTAGACTTATTTTTGGACTCAATATTTTTAGATGCTTCTGATTTTTCCGTATTTCTAACATTGAACACATACGTAGCCTTTCCAGCATTTCTTTTATTAGTACCCATTTCATCTTTCATTTCCAATTTTGAAGGAAACATTTGTTGATCCTTATTAGGATCATTTTTAGTAGAACATTCACCAACTTCTGTAACAAAATTTTTGAGCCTTGTGTTCATTTCCTCAGCTTTAGAAATTTTTTGTTGGAAAAGTTCCAACACATCTTTTTTTGCCTTCAGATTTACTTACAGATGATCATTTCAATTCTTTTCTCCCTAAAGAAACATTTTTATATCATAAATCTCATTTTTATATTTTTCTTTCTTGTCAAAAAAACATGTTTGGTCATTTGATGAAGGGTTTTCATTTGTCAATTTTCTATTTTCCTTTTCAATCTTTCTGATCATTCTCAAACATTCCTTCTGCTCATCTTTAAAATAATATTCAACTTGAGTTTCTTCTTCTTCAGTACAACTTCTCTCCTTATCATCATTATTCACTATTGAAAAAAGGTACACTATATAGCTTTCTGAGTAACAAATTTTTCAAATTCAGTATCGCTATCATCATCTTCTTCATCTTTTGACAAAAAACTTATTCCATTTTATTTGAGGAACTTTATATTCTTACCTCTGCTAGAATATTTATCTTTTCCACTCTATTTCTTCCATGACCTTATTGTTCTTCCATATTCGTCATCACTATCTTCATCTTTCCTTTTTTTAAGGAAATTAACTGCAATGTGGCCAACAACTCTACCTTCAAACATTTCAAAGGGAGTTTTCCTTTGTATTTCTCTATGCCTCTTTTAACATTTTAAGAAAATTGGGATACAATTTCATCAAAATTTTGACATACCTCATTTTTAGAGTCGGATTCACCAGCTTCTTCTTCAATATGAATTTTCTTGGACTTATCTTTCATTTAATCCTTTAAAGATATTTCTCTATCGGCTTTTTCTTTTCTCTCCATAGTCTTCTCCCTTCTCATTTTATATGTTATCATAGTGCTATGTAAATCATCTAGAGATAATGTTTCAGGGTCTCTGTCTTCCATTGAAGAAACTTTAGCATCAAATTTTTTGGGCCGAATTCTCAACATCTTTTCAAAAATTATAGAATCTTCTAACATTTCACTGAGACCTCTTATTGTACTGACAATATCATTGACCCTTGTGAAGAAGTCTCCAATAGATTCAGACTCTCCCATTTTCAATATTCATACTTTAGCCTCTATATTTGTAGGTTTCCCTTCTTCACTTTCGTATTTCCTTTATAGATGTTATTCAACTTATCTCATATTTCTTTAAATGTTGCAACACCTTTAACTCTCAAAAATTCACTCTCAGAAATAGATGAGAGTAATGCATTTTTAGCTCTTCCATTATTCTCAAGATTCTTCTTATCAGTAGGTATAAGAGGAACCTTATCATCAAAAGGAGGAAATCCATCTATTGTTGTTTCAGGAACATTATACCCAAGAGACATAAGATAATGCATCATTCTATATTTCAAGATATGATAATTCTTGCCATCAAATATTAGAATCCCCTTACTATTCACACAATTCAGATTCTCCATCACAACTTCTCTTCAAAACTTCAACAAAGAACAAATGAAGAGAACCTCCCTTTGATACCAATTGAAGTTCCCAATCAGGATATATGTGTCATTGAAAGGGGGAGGGGTGAATCAGTGAAATATTTTTATTTTTATGTTTTCATCTTTTTAAAACAACATTCGCCTCCTGTTAAAGAGTTTGTTCTCTACTGAACACACACAACTACCAGAACATAATATTTACAAGGTTCAATACTCAATAAGATTAGCTATATCCTTGGTATGGTACGGAAATAATTTAGTACCACACAATCTTCTAGAAAACAATCATTTGATGTGGAATACAATGAGTAGGATATTACCATACACTCTTGTAGCACTTGGAAAACAATCCCAACTATGTGTTCACCCTCTTAGCACAAATAGGGAGTTATAGTATTTCAGTGCTTCTTTATAATTGAACAGGTGTATTCTTTGAAGTAAAAATCTTCACATTCTTAGCTAGAAGCTAGTAAGAACTATCTTATGCAAAACCGAATATGTGTGAATACCACAAAACCTTCGTTCACCTTTTTAGGTGTCTTTCACACAACTTTTATTCCATGCACAAAATATTTAACTTCAGTTGTGAAACACCTCTTACGCACAACTCTCTTTTTGTGCGCAACTTCTCCTTATTGTGCGCAACTCTATTTCTTTCACGTACTCCCTTTTTATTAATATTTTTCTACACCTAGGAGCTAGGGTTCTCTCTAAGTGATGAGCTTGACAAATGTGAGGGGGTCACCTCTTATTTATAGACCTTGTTGACCCCTGTGCGCAAAAAACCCAATGTGTCGTGCAAGATCCCAACGCGTCGTGCAAAACCCCTTTTGACGTCGCATTGTGCATGTAAGCCATGCATCACGCAAAACCAAATTTGATGTCACATTGGGAACGTAAGCCTCTTTCGCTCCAACCTCATATTTAATGCACTTCTTTGAATCTTTCGTACACTTCATGAATTTTCCATTTTTCTATGTTTGGACCTCAAGTCATGCCTTGAATGAAAGATTCCAAAATACCTTCAATCTTGCGTACAAAAACCAATCTTGCGCACAAAATCCAATATTTTGTGCAAACCTCTCCTTTGCAAGATTTAGATGTTTGAATCATTGAATTCCACTTTTTCGCAACATACCAAGCCATCTTCAAAATTTCTAGCAATATCCTTTGACAAAAACACATTTCTTTATCTCTCGATATTTAGAACCTAAAATTTGGAAAACACAAAAAACGGTGCCACCTTAAAACATTCTTTTGTGCCACCTCCAGGTTGTTCATTACTTTTTCATTGCTCTCTTCACTACATCCCATAATCATTATTCATCATTCATCACGAAATCCACTATTGTGATATATATCCTTTGATCGAACATCTCTGGAATTGTTAGATTTTCAACATGAAGTAATGTAACTTCAATATCTTCTAGTAGCATCATTATTTACAATCAAAACTACATATTACTCGAATAACCTTTACTCCCCATTTATATCATAAGGCTTTAATCAGAAGTTATCTTAACTTATGATATTTGTTAAATACAAATCAGTAAAGCATCGTCTGATTTTCATGTCCGTTACAAAGTGAATTGATTTATCTTCTTTGACAACAAAAGACAACACTCTGTAACAGAAAACATTTCTTACATCCTTAACATTCCAACTTGGTCCCAACGATCTCCCCCTTTGAATTTTTTTGTCAACCAAGATTCATAAATCACTGATATTTTTAACATCATGCAATGGATTACTTATCAACAATTCTAAGTCTACGTGAGCTAACTAATTGTAGGAAACAAGAATTATTGACAGTCAAAACCATGTTGTCTAAAAATAGTGACTATAAAATTTCAGGATCATATCTCCTCATCCTTATTCATAATGTCTTCCAAGTTTCTACCTCATAATTCTTCACTTATTCAATTTTCGTGGAAAAAACATTTTTTCTACAACCACTCCAACAAACAGTTAAAATAGTTCACACACATACATGTTGGACTCACAGCTTACCCACAACTCCACCTTTATGCATGATTCCATAAGGATAGATTTATGAAACAGTTATCCCCCTTGACAATACTATCCCAAGGTAATATGAGAGAGGGGATAGATACAGGTACCTCAACCATGATGAGAAGAAGGTTGGACACCCATATTCATCCTCAATTTAGCTAATGGTTCCTTTAGTAATGGTTTTGTACATATGTCAGCAACTTGTTCTGATGTAGGAACATACTTTAGCCTCAATTAATTCATCTCCACATACTCTATGATGAAGTGGTACTTTATGTCAATTTGTTTTGAATGATAATTATGTATAGGATTCCTTGTAAGATTGATTGCACTCTGATTTTCACAACCCACGAGAAAGGGTATCTTTACATCAACAAGTAGATCATTCAATTGAGTCTTCATCCACATTAGTTGAGTTGGATCTTTAGTAGTAGCAACATACTTAGCATCAGCTATGATATGAGTTACTGAATTCCATTTCTTGGTATGCCAACTAACATAACTTTTCCCCAGAAAGAAAACTCCATGAGATGTGGATCTTCGATCATCAACATTTCCTACCCAATCAGCATCTGAATACCTAAATAGATAAATATTTCAAGTTCCATCATACCTAATTCGAAAATTTGTTGTGCCTTGGATATATCTGAGAATTTTTTTTCTAGCAATCAAATGTGATTCTTTAGGAGTGCTCTAAAATCTTGCACATAAAGTGACAGCATAGATGATGTCGGGTCTTGAGGCAGTCAAATACAACAGACTTCCATTCTGCTTTCGAAACTATTTCTTATCAACTTCCTTCCCTTATCCATATTTAGACAACTTGGATCACACTAAAATTGTTTTGGTCACTAGTTTTGAATTTTTCAGGCCAAACTTCTTCAGAAGTTCCTTAGCATATTTTCTTGAGAAAGAAAAACGTGATTCTTCTTCTGTGAAATTTGTAGCCCAAGAAAGTATTTAATTTATCCCAGTATGGAAATCTCAAATAACTTCTTCATGTCCTCAATAAATCATTCACATAATATTTCATCATTCCCAGCAAAGATAATGTCATCGACATAAACAAAAATGATCAGTAAAGACTCCTGACACTCCTTGATGTGAAGATTACTATCAACTCTACCTTTTGTAAAATTCATCTTCCTCAAGAAAGTATATAATTTGTAATACCATGCCTTCAGAGCCTGTTTTAGCCCATATAAAGCCTTCTACAACCTACAAACATAACATTCATCCATTATAATAACAAATCCACAAGGTTGATCAATGTAAACTTCCTCGTCAAGGTCACCATTCAAGAATGCAGATTTTACATCCATTTGAAATATTTTATAACCTCATTGTGAAGCAATAGAAAGATATATGCTGATTTTTTCTAATCTTTCCAGTGGAGAAAAGGTTTCATCAAAACCAGCGCCTTTAATTTGTGAATACCCTTTGCAGACTAGTCTTTCTTTGATTCTTATTACTTTTCTTTCTTCATTCAGCTTGTTCTGGAAAACCCACTTTGTACCAATAATGTTCTTGTTGTCTAGATTAGGTACAACTTCCAATGTATCATTATTCCCTATTTTATCAAGATCCTTACTCATAGAATGAACCCATTTTGGATGCTCAAATGATTCATTTACATGATTTGATTCAAAATTCAAATAAAGAGAAGTATATGTTATGTCATTTGTTGTTCATCTTGATTGAACACTCTGATGTTGATCTCCAATAATGTTCTGAGCCTCCACTTATTTCTTCATCCTAGGATGAGTTTCTTGAACATCATCCTCATCACTCGAGATTTCTGAGCCATATTCCTCTTCTTGAGTTGGATTAACACAGTCCGTAGCATTATCATAATCGTTAACAAAATCATCTCTATCCTACTCAACTTTCATATCAACATATTACTGATTTTCTTTATCAACGTTTTCAACAACTTTTACATTTGAAGAATAAATAAATCTACATGTTTCCTTGTTGGTACATCTATATCCTCTTCCTTTTGGAGTATAGCTAAGAAATATTCCATCATCTCCTCTATTCTCAAACATTCCAATGTTTTCATCGTTCTTCTTTATAATGCATGGACTCCCAGAAACTCTTAAGTGTCTCAAACTTGGAGTTTTACCATAAAATATTTTATATGAAGTCATATATGATTTTGGACTATAAGAACATTTATTCTAAATATACATAGCATTTCTCATGGCTTGCCTCCAATAATAATGAGAAAGACTATGTTCAAGTAACATAGTTCTCCCCATTTCCACGAGACTTTGATTATTTCTTTCAGCATCCCCATTTATTGGGGTGTGTATGGTGAACTGAACTCACCCCAAATTCCATGTTTCTCAAGGTAAATTTCAAACTCTACATTCGTATACTCTCCACCATTATCAGTTCTCAACTTCTTCACTGAATACTCACATTCCTTCTCTACTTTCGTCCTGAAACTCTTAAACATTTTCTGAGCAAATGACTTGTGTCTCATGTACATAACACAAGTAATGCGAGTAAAGTCATCAATGAAAGTAACGAAGTACTTATCTCCATTTGTAGATTTCTTTCTCATTGGTCCATAGATATCAGAGTGTATAAGTTCCAAGAGTGTTTTTTATCAAATTTCAACTCTCTTATGAATAGAGTGTGTAATATTCCCTTTCTTAAAAATAGCGCAACACCAATCACTTATTCTAGATAAATTAGGCATATCTTGAACACTTTATATCTTTGAAAAATTGCATATATTTATTTAACAAATATGTCCCAGTCTTTTTTTCCATAACTGATTTTCATCCATCACACCCATGTAACAAGAGTTCTGCACTTCACCAACTTGGAACAAATTCCCTCTTGTATGTTGGCCTCTTGTAAATATATTTCCATCATTTTCACTTTCCAAAACAAATCCATCCTTTCTGACGATAATTTTGTTTCCCTCATCATAAAGTTATGACACACTAAGCAGGTTATGTTTCATCCCATCAACATATAATGTTTTCCTAGATTTCGTCTTTTCTTTTCCAATGATGGCTGATCCAACATAGTTGATCCTTATAGATTCATCATTTCCAAATTTAATTGTTCCTTCTTTGAAGTCATTTTCATTTTTCATTAGCTTTATGTATCATGTAATATGAGTGGAACACCCACTATTAATAATCCATGGGCATTCTCCTTTTGTAGATTTCAAAGCAGTTTCGACAATAAGAGCTTTTTGTTCTTCCTTTTCTTCCACTTTCTATTGTGCTTCCCCCAATTTTCTATCCTAGTCAATGTGTTCTATCCAGAAAAACATGCACTCTTTATTTTAGGACTTGTCATACCTGTCCCTTTTAGCTTTTAAAAACTCTAGCTTCTCAGGATTATTAAGAAACTTGTTTTGATCTGGTAACACACTAAGGCATCCCTTAGTAAGATATCCATGTCAATCCCATCTTTCACAAATAGTTTCTATTGGTTGGAACCTATTCTATAGTTTCACAGCAACCTTCTCATATATCTTCTAAAAGTTCATTAGAGATTTTCTCTTTTGAAAGGATTGAATCCCCCCAATCCTTGTCTTTCAAGACATATGGAATAGTTGTAATATTTTTGGTTGAACCAACACATTTTTTCCATGTGTCCAAATGCCCCACAATACCAGCAGTAGACATTGAACGAATATTTTCCTCGAAAACTTCCATACTAACCAGAGTTGTGAACATGCTTCTCAACTATCTTCTTACTAGAATTCTGCTGAATATTGACCTTCATATTTTAAAATGTAAATTTCTTCTTCATCTTAGATTTCTGTTTAGTCTTACTGGAACAAGAAGTGGTAAACATCTTTCTAGACTCAATATTTTTAGATGCATCTAATTTTTCAGTTTTTCTAACATTGAACACATATGTATCCCTTCCAACATTTCTTTTATCTGTTTCCATTCCATCCTTATTTTCAACTTTTGAAGGTAACTTTTGTTGATCCTTATTAGGCTCATTCTTAGTAGAACATTCCCAAACTTCTATAACATAATTTTTGAACCTTGTGTTCATTTCATTGGCCTTAGAAAATTTATGTTGGAAAAGTTTCAACTCATCCTCTTTTGCCTTCTGCTTTACTTAAATATGATCATTACGATTCTTTTCTCTCTCAACAGAATTTTTTAGATCATCAATCTCATTTTCATATTTTTCATTCTTGTCAATAATACATTTTTGGTCATTTGATGAAGAGTTTTCATTTGCCGATCTTAAATTTTCCTTTTCAAGCCTTATTATCTTTCTCAAAAATTCCTCATATTTTGTTTCTGATACTATTCTAGTTGAGTTTCTTCTTCTTCTTTAGTACTACTTCTCTCATAATCATCATTATTTAATGTTACAAAAAATGTACTATCTCTAGCTTTCTCAGTTAAAGATTTTTTATATTCAGTCTCGGTATCATTATATTCTTCATCTTTGGACAAAAGGCTTATTCCTTTTGATTTGATGAACTTTTTATTATTACCTCTTCCAAAAAAATTATCTTTTCCACCCTGTTTTTTCCATGACCTTATTTTTCTTCCATCTTATTCTTCAATTTCTTTATCTTTCCCTTTTTTAGGGAAATTAGCTGCAAAGTGTCCAACATCTCCACATTCAAAACATTTCAAATGGAGTTTCCCTTTGTATTTCTGTGTCCCTTTTTTAATATTTTTAGAAAACAAGGATAAAATTTCATCAAAATTTTGAAATACTTTATTTTCATAGACGAATTCACCAGCTTCTTCTTAAATATAAATTTTATTCTAATTCTCTTTTATTACAGCCTTTAAATAAATTTCTCTATCGGCTTTAGCTTTTCTCTTCACAGTCTTCTCCATTATCATTTCATGTGTTGTAGGAGTTCTATGTAAATTATATAGAGATAATGTTTCAGGGTCTCTATCTTCCAATGATGAAACTTTAGCATCAAATTTGTTATGCAGAATTCTAAAGATCTCTTCAACAACTGTAGAATCTTCTGATGTTTCACCGAGACTTCTTATTGTACTGAAAATATCATTGAGCATTGTAAAGATGTCTCTGACTGATTTAGACTCTCCCATTTTCAAGTCTTTATACTTTAGCACCCACATTTGTAGTTTTTCCTTCATCATTTTTGTATTTTGTTCATATATATTCTTTAGCTTATCCCATATTCTTTTAGTTGTAGCAACACATTTAACTCTCAAAAAAACACTCTCAGAAAGAGATGAGAGTAATGTATTTTTAGCTCTTCCATCATTCTCAATATTATGCTTATTAATAAGTGTAAGAGGATCCTTAACATCAAAAGGAGGAAATACATTTGTTGTTGTTTCAAGAACTTCATACCAAAGAGACATAAGATAAGGCATCATTCTGTCTTTCCTGATATGATAATTCTTTCCATCAAATATCAGAATCCCCTTACTATTCATGCTATTTAGATTATTCATCCCAACTTCTCTTCAAAACACCAGCGAAGAAAAAATGAAGGGAACCTTCCTCTTATACCAATTGATGTTCCAAATTAGGATCTAAGTATCACTGAGAGGAGGAGGGGGTGAATCAGTGATTTCCTTTTCTTTTTATGTTTCCTTAATTTTGAAACAGCCTTCACCTCATGTTAAAGAGTTTCTTATCTGTTGAACATAAACAACTATAAGAACACTAGATTTACAAGGTTCACTACTCAATAAGAGTAGTTACATTCTTGGTGTGGTATGAAAATAATACAGTACCACACAATCCACTAGAAAACAATCATTTGATGTGGAATACAATGAGTAGGATATACCCTTGCACTCGTGTAGAACATAGAAAACAGTCCAAAAGTGTGTGTGCACCCTCTTAGAGAAAATAGGGAATTACAGTATTTCAATGATTCTTTACAATTGAACAAGTTTATTATTTGAAATACAAATATTCACTTTCTTACCTAGAAGCCGTTATGAACTATCTTACATAAAACCAAATATGTGTGAAGACCCCAAATATTTCACACACCTTTTTAGGTGTCTTGAGCGCAACTTTTAGGCCATGCGTGCAAGATTTATCTTTTTTCATGAAGCACCTCTTGCACACAACTTCAATCTTGCGTGCAACTCTCTTCTAGTGTGAAACTTCTCCTTCTGGTATGCAACTCTATTTCTTTCACGCACACTCATTTTCTTAATATTTTTATGAATCTTAGAGCTCAGAATTTCATTAAGTGCCGATCTTGACAAATATTAGGGGGGAACATCTAATTTATAGACATCATCAACCCCTATTCACATAAACCCCAATGTGTCGCATAAGATTCTGACGCGTCGCACAAAACCCCATTTGACGTCACATTGGGCACATAAGTCACGCATCGCTCAAAACCACCTTTGGCGCCAGATTGGGCGCCTAAGTCTCTTTTTTTCCTACCTCATCTTTTGCGCACTTATTTGAATCTTTCACACACTTCATTCATTTTCCATTTTTTTGATGTTTGGACCTCAAATCATGCATTGCGCACAAGATTCCAAACTCCCATCATTCTTGTGTGCAAAAACCAATCTTGCATGCAAAACCGAATCTTTTATGAAAACATCTCCTTTTTTATATTTTGATGTTTGGATCATTGAAATCCACTTGCATTCAACATACCAAGCCATCTTCAAACTTGTGTGCAACATCCTTTTCCAAAAACACATTTCTTCATCTCTCGATTTTCAGGCCCTAAAATTTGGAAAACACTAAAAAATAGTGCCACCTTAAAATGTTCTTTTATGTCTCCTTGAGATTTTCAGATCCTTTTTCATTGCTCTCCTCACTGCATCCCATAACCATTCATAAACTTTTATCATGAAATCAAATATCGTGACATGTATCCTTTTATCAAATAGCTCTCGCATTGTCTGATTTTCAACAGGAAGTACTGTAACTACACTATCTTCCAGCAGCATCATTCTTTCCAATCAAAACAGCATATGAAAGGCATCACCTTTAATCCCCCTTTCCATCATACGGATTTCCACCCATGTTCTCCTAACTTATGATATTTGTTAAATACAAATTATTAAAGCATCGTCTGATTTTCATGTCCTTTACAAAGTGAATTTATTTATCTTATTTGAAAACAAAAGAGAACACTCTATAACAACAAATTATTTTTACTTTCTTATCTATCCAACTTGGTCCCAACAATATTCCCCTTTGAATTTTGTTGTCAACCAAGATTCATAAATCACTAAAATTTGTTACCTCGTGCAATGGATTACTTATCAACAATTCTAAGCCAACGTGAGCTAACTCATTGTAGGAAACATGACTTATTGATAGTCAAAACCAGGCTGTCTAAAAAAGTGACAATTAAATTTCATGATCATATCTCCTTAGCCTTCTTCAGAACATCTTCCAAGCATCCAACTCAACATTCTTCAGTTCTTCAATTTTCCTAGAATAAAAAAAACATTGTTTCCTATAATCACTCTAACAAATAGTTAGAATAGTTCACACACATACATGTTGGACTCACATCATACCCACAACTCCCCCTTTATGCATGCTTCCATAAGGATAGATTTATGAAACAATTATCCCCCTTGATAACACTATCCAAAGGTAAGATGATATAGGGGACAAATACACATACCTTGACCTTGATGAGAAGGAGGATAGACACCCATATTCAACCGCAATTTAGCAAATGGTTCCTTCGGTAAAGGTTTTGTGAATATGTCAGCAACTTGTTCTGATGTAGGAACATACTCCAAACTCAATTAATTCTTCGCCACCTAATCTTTGATGAAGTGGTACTTTTTGTCAATGTGTTTTGAATGAAAATGTAGTATCGGATTTCTTGTAAGATTGATTGCACTATGATTATCACAACCCATGATCAAGGGTAGATTTACATTAAAAAGTAGATCTTTTAACTGAGTCTTCATCCAAATTAGTTGAGTTGCAGCTTGAGTAGAATCAACATACCTAGCTTCATCTATGCTAAGAGTTACTGAATTCTATTTCTTGGGTATGCCAACTAATGCAAATTATTACCCGAAATAAAACTCGACCAGATGTGGATCTTCGATCGTCAACATTTCCTTCCCAATCAGCATCTGAATACCAGAATAGATAAACATTTCCTCTACCATCATACCTAATTCCAAAATTTTTGTGAATTTTATATATCAAAGAATTCTTTTTCCATAAATCAAATGCGATTCTTTAGGAGCACTCTAAAATCTTTCACATAATGTGACAACATATACGATGTCGGGTCTTTTGGTAGTCAAATGCAACAGACTTCCAATCATCTTTTGAAACTCTTTCTAATAAACTTCCTTCCCTTCGTCATCTTTAGACAACTTGGTTCCCACTAAAATTGGTGTGGACACTGGTTTCGAAATTTCCATGCCAAACATCTTCAGAAGTTCCTTAGCATACATTTCTTGAGATATGAAAATGTTATTCTTCTTCTGTGAAATTTGTATTCCAAGAAAGTATTTCATTTCTCCCAATATAGACATCTCAAATAACTTCTTCATCTACTCATCAAATATTTCACATGATCTTTCATCATTCCTAGTAAAGATAATGTCATCGACATAAACAATAACGATCAGTGAAAACTCCTGGCACTCCTTGATGTAAAAATTGTTGTAAACTCTGCCATTATTAAAATCAATCTTCCTCAAGAAAGTATCTAATTTATAATACCATGATTTTAGAGCCTGTTTTATCCCACACAAATCATGCTTAAACCTATACACATTAATTTAATCCTTTACAATAACAAATCCACTAGGTTGATCAATGTAAACTTCTTCATCGAGGTCACCATTCAAGAATGAAGATTTTACATCCATTTGAAAGATTTTGTAACCACATTGTGCTGCAATAGAAAGAAACATTCTGATTGTTTCTCATATTTCCACCAAAACATAGGTTTTATCAAAATCAACACCTTCAATTTTTGAATATCCTTTTCAAACCAATCTCTCTTTTTTTCTTATTACTTTACCTTCTTCATTCAGCTTGTTCAGGAAAAATCACTTTGTACTAATAATGTTCTTGCTGTCTAGCTTAGGTACAAGTTCCCAAGTATCATTCTTCTCTATCTAATCAATCTTTTCACTCATAGCATGAACCCATTATTGATGATCAAAATCTTCATTTACATCATTCAGATAAACTTTTGAATAAACAAAAGTATGTGTTATATCATTCATTGTTCTTCTTATTTTAAAACTATGATGTTGATCTCCAATAATGTTATGAGCCTCCACTTGTTTCCTCAGCCTAGGATGAGTTGTTAAAACTTCATCCACATCACTCAAGATTTATAAGTCAAATTCCTCTTCTTTAGTAGGATTCACATAGTCTATAGCATTATTAGAATCGTTAACAAAATCATCTCTATCCTGCTCAACTTCCGCATCAACATATGACTGATTTTATTTCTTAACATTTTCAACAAATTTTACATATGATGAATCAATAATTATTCCTATTTCTTTGTTTTGACATTTATAACCTCTTCCTTCTGGAGATTATCCAACAAAAATTCAATCATCTCCACTTTTCTCAAACTTTCCAATGTTTCCATCTTTCTTCTTTATAATGCATGTACTCCCAAAAACTCTTTAGTGTTTCAGAATTGGTGTTTTTCCATAGAACATTTCGTATGGAGTCATATATGAGTTTGGCCTATAGAAACATTGGTTCTTAATAAACATATCAGTGCTCTTGGATTGCCTCTAATAATAATGAGAAAGACTATATTCTAGTAACATACTTCTCCCCATTTCCACTAGCCTTTGATTCATTCTTTTAGAAACCCCATTTTGTTGGGGTGTGTATGGTGAACTGAACTCATGCCAAATTTCATGTATCTCATGGTAACTTTCATGCTCTTAATTTTTATACTCTCCACCATTATCTGTTCTCAAATTCTTCACTGAATACCCACATTCTTTCTCGGATTTCCTCTTGAAACTCTTAAACATTTTTAGAGCATCAGACTTATGTCTCATGTACATAACATAAGTAATGTGAGTAAAGTCATCCATGAAAGTAATGAAGTAATTATCTCTATTTTTAGATTGTTTTCTAATTGGTCCAAATATATTAGAGTGTATAAGTTCCAAGGGTTTTTTTAGAGAATTTCAACTCACTTATGAATAGAGTTTTTAATATTCCCTTTCTCAAAAATAGTGAAACACAGATCTCTTCTTCTTGATAAATCAGGAATATCTCGGACACTGTCTCTCTTCGATAACTTACACATATTTACCTGACACATATGTCCCAGTATTTTATGCCATAACTAATTTTCATCCACCACACCTATGTAACAAGAGTTATGCACTTCACCAACATGGAACAAATTCCCTCTTTTATATTGTCTTCTTGTAACTATATTTCCATCAGTTTTACTTTTCCCAAAAAATCCATCCATTCTGAAGATAAATTTGTTTCCCTCATCAGAGATTTGTTACACACTAAGAATGTTATGTTTTAGCCTATCAAAATATAGTGTTTTCTTGTATTTTATCTTATCTTTTCCATTGATGGATTATCTAACACCTTTGATCCTTAAAGATTCATCATTTCCAAATTTCATTGTTCTTTCTTTTATGTCTTTCACCTTATTTAGCATCTTTAAGTCTCATTTCATATGATAGGAACACCCACTGTCAAGAATCCATGGACGTTCTTATTTGTATCATTCAATGAAGTTTTGACAATAAGAGCTTTTTGTTCTTCCTTTCCTTCCACTTTATGTTGCGCTTCCTCCAATTTCCATGCCAAGTCAATGTGTTATATCCAGACAACCATGCACTCTTTAATTTCAGACATATCAAACCTATACCTTTTAGGTTTTAAAAACTCTTCCTTCTAAGGATTATTAATAAAGGTTTGTTACTCTAGTAATACACTAAGGCAGCCCTTAGCATGATTTCCAGGTCGATAACATCATTCACAAATAGTTTCTAGTGGTTGGAACCTATTGTCAAATTCCACACCAACCATCCCAGATATCTTCTGAAATTTCATTAGATATTTTCACTTTTTAAAGGATTGACTCCCTCTCAATCCTTGTTTATCAAGACATGTGGAATATTTAAAATATTATTAGTTGAACCAACACATATTTTCCATATATCGAAATCCACCACAATACCAGTAGTAGCCATAGAATGTGTATTTTTATTGAAAACCTCCATTATGACCAGAGTTGTGAACATTCTTCTCAACAATATTCTTACCAGAATTCTTCTGAACATTGAACATCATATTTTCAAATGTAACTTTCTTCTTCATCTTAGATTTCTGTTCAGTCTTACTAGAACAAGAAGAGGTAGACATCTTTCGGGACTCAATATTTTTAGATGCTTCTGATTTTTTGGTATTTCTAACATTGACCACATACATAACCTTTCCAACATTTATTTTATCGGTACCAATTACATATTTCTTTTCAACTTATGAAGGACACTTTTTTTTTATCCTTATTAGGCTCATTCCTAGTAGAACAATCACCAGCTTCTGTAACAGAATTTTTGAACCTCGTGTTCATTTCCTCGGATTTAGAAAGTTTATGTTCGAAAATTTCCGAATCATCTTCTTTTGCCTTCAGATTTACATAAAAATGATCATTATGATTATTTTCTCTCTCAAGAAAATTATTTATATCATCAATCTCATTTTCATAGTTTTCATTCTTGTCAAAAAAACATATTTTCTCATTTGATGAAGAATTTTCATTTGTCAATTTTCTATTTTCCTTTTCAAGACTTCTGATCTTTCTCTAACATTCCTCTAGCTCTTCTTTTAGATATTGTTCAAGATGAGTTTCTTCTTTTTCTTCAATGCTAATGCTCTCATAATCAAAATTATTCACTTTTGAAAAAAGGTACTTTCTCTAGCTTTCTCAATAACAAATTTTTCTTATTTAGTCTCACTATCATAAATTCTTCATATTTTGACAAAAAAAGCTTCTATCATTTTATTTGAATAACTTTTTATTCTTACCTCTACCGTAATATTTATCTTTTCCACCCTGTTTCTTCCATGAACTTCTTTTTCATCCATCATCTTCATCATTGTCTTAATCTTTCCCTTTTTTAGGGAAATTAACCACAAAGTGGCCAACAACTCTACATTCAAAACATTTCAAAGGGATTTTCCCTTTGTATTTCCATGTGCCACTTTTAAATTTTTAGAAAATAAGGATAAAATTTTATCAAAATTTTAACATACCTCGTTTTCAGAGTCATATTCACCAGCTTCTTCTTCAATATAAATTTTATTTGACTTCTCTTTCATTGCAATGTTGAATGAAATTTCTCTATCGGCTTTTTCTTTGCTCTTTATAGTCTTCTCTCTTATCATTTCATATGTTATAAGAGTGCTATGTAAATCATCCAGAGATAATGTTTCAGGTTCTCTGTCTTCCAATGATAAAAATTTATCCTCAAATTGGTCTGGCAGAATTCTCAAGATCTTTTCAATAACTATTGAATCTTCCAAAATTTCACCGAGACTTCTTATTATACTGACAGTATCATTTACCCAAGAGAATAAGTCCCCAATAGATTCAGACCCTCCCATTTTTAAGACTTCATACTTCGGCCTCCATATTTTTAGTTTTTCCTTCTTCACTTTTGTATTTCCTTCATAGATGTTCTTCAGCTTATCTCATATTCCTTTATCTGTAGTAACACCTTTAACTCTCAAAATATCACTCTCAGAAAGAGATGATAATAATGCATTTTTAGCTCTTCCATTATTCTCAAGATTCTTCTAATTAACAGGTGTAAGAGGAACCATATCATCAATATAAGGAAATCCATCTGTTGTTGTTTCAAGAACTTCATACCCAAGAGGCATAAGATAAGGCATCATTCTATCTTTCCAGATATAATAATTCTTGACATAAAATATCGGAATCCCCTTATTTTTCATGCAATTAAGATTCTCCATTACAACTTCTCTTCAAAACTTCAGCAAAGAACAAATGAAAGGAACCTGCCTCTAATACCAATTGAAGTTACCAATCAGGATCTAAGTATCATTGAGAGGGAGAGGGGGTGAATCTGTGTTATCTTTTTTTTTATGTTTCATTTTTTTTAAAAAACCCATCAATTCCTATTGAAGAGTTTATTCTTTGATGAACACACACAACTACAAGAACACAATATTTATAAGTTTTACTACTGAACAAGAGTAGCTACGTCCTTGGTATGGTACGTAAATAATCTAGTACCACACTATTTACTAGAAAACGATCCTTTGATGTGGAATAAAATGAGTAGGATATACCCTTACACTTGTGTAGCACTTGGAAGACATTCCAAAAGTGTGTGTACACCCTCTTAGCCCAAATAGAGAATTACAGTATTTTGGTGCTTCTTTACAATTGAACAGGTGTATTCTTTGAAGTAAAAATCTTTACTTTCATACCTAGAAGCCAGTAAGAACTATGTTATGCACAACCAAATATGTGTGAAGACCCCAAATCTTCTGTGCACCTTTTTAGGTGTCATGTGAGCAAATTTTATGCCACACACGTAAGATTTAACTATTGTCATGAAACACCTCTTGCGCACAACTCCCTTCTTGCATGCAACTTCTCCTTCCGTGAAAGTCTATTTCTTTCGCACACTCTCCTTTTCTTAATATTTTCCCGCACCTTAGAGATCGAGATTTCTCTAAGTGTCGAGCTTGAAAAATGTGAGGGGTCACCTCTTATTTATAGAACTCATCGACCCCAGTGTGCAAACACCCCAACGTGCCACGCAATATCCTGACGCATCACGCAAAACCCCATTTAACATCACATAGGGCACATAAGTCTTTTTCACGCCAACCTCATATTTCACACACTTATTTGAATATTCCACTCAATTCATGACTTTTCCATTTTTCGACATTTGGACCTCAAATAATGCCTTGCACACAAGATCCCTAACTCCCTTCAATCTTGAAAACAAAAACCAATCATGCATAAAAAACCCAATCCCTCGTGCAAACCACTCCTTTGCAAGATTTTGATGTTCGGATCATGGAACTCCACTTGCGCGCAACATACCAAGGCATCTTCAAACTTGTGCGCAACATCCTTTTCCAAAAACACATTTCTTCATCACTCGATTTTCAGGCTCTAAAATTTCAAAAACACTAGAAAAAAGTGCCACCTTAAAAAATTCTTTTATTCCACCTCCATATTTTCTATTCCATTTTCGTTGAACTCTTCACTACATCCCATAACCATTATTCATCTTTCATCATGAAATCAACTATTGTGATATGTATCCTTTGATCGAACAGCTTTGGCATCATCAAATTTTAAATAGGATGTACTGAAACTTCACTATCTTCTAGCAACATCATTCGTTCCAATCAAAACTGCATATGACTAGAATCACCTTTACTCCCCCTTTCCATCATAAGGTATCCATCACTAGTTCTCCTAACATATGATATTTTTTAAATACAAATCAGCAAATCATCGTCTGATTTTCATGTCCTTTAAAAATTGAATTGATTTATCTTCTTTGACAAAAAAAGATAACACTCTGTAATAGAAAACTCTTCTTACGTTCTTCTTTATCCAACATGGTCCCAATATTTCCATAGTTGAGAACCCAAGTATTGTGATTTTTTGTTTAATCCTAATTTTATACATGATGGTATATTTCATTGTTGGTTTCTCACTTACTTTTATTATGGTGTATCAATGGATTTTTTTCTTATTCTACCTTGCTTTCTTACATGAAATTTTCATATTTTTTATTTTTGTGAATGTGAAAGTATTTTATAAAAACCAATGTACGTTTTACAAAATGGTTTCTCTTATAGAAATTCATTATTAAATGGATCTTTTTTAAATCTAGAACTAACATTTTCAGGGTATTAGACCCTGTATAGATTCTTTGGTGAAATCCTACTAGGCCTTGTGCTCACACCCTAAAATTTTCTTTAGGAAGTTTGTAAATGTGGTTTTATAGGAAAAAAGTATAGGTAAGGGTTTCCTATAGTTTACCAGCCTTTCTTAGTTATCATCACCTTCATAGTGGAATGGTTTGTTGGTAACTGATTGTTATATGGAGACTCATATTAGTCTTATCTTAGTAGTTTTATAGTTTATCCATTTGGTTTGAAGTTGTATGTCTCATGGTTTTATATTTTCCTTCAATGTTGTACAATGGTGGTTAATCTTCTTTCAGATTTACATAAGACTAGTTACTAGTCATTTTGATTATCACCTTATGGTGTACCTTCATGGATAACTTGTATAGTTTCCCTAATTTGGTTAATTACATGAAATCATATGAATTTAAGTGTAATATTTATTCCAAAAACTATAAATTTGAAATAAAAATCGAAAAAGAGTTATTATGTCATTTAATAATTATGTTCTATACAACTCTCAAAACTAATAAATGTGATAATTACATAAGAATTAATGAAAATAATCGGATTAAAGTAATGAATATCAAAAATAAAATATATAAAAATATTGTCTCTATCAATATGATAGATTTATAATTAGGAAAATAAAATCAAGTGACCGTGATATTAAAAACTAAATCTTCATGGCCGGAAGAATTAATTTGATGGAGGTAAATAAAAATTTCATGGGTGAGATATGGAAATTTTTTTTTGTTGGTGTTTTATTTTTCAGATCTGTTAGTTCAATAACTAGAATTAAAATTATTTTTAAAACTCTTTTTAATATTGAATTTTTCAATAACCAATGTTAAAAATATGGGCATTAGATTTAATACATTAGTTATTGTAATAAAAGATGTTCAAAATGTTCTAGAATATTTTTAACATTGGTTTTTTAAATAACATATGTTAAAAATACCCATGTATTTGGTTTTTTACTTTGGTTATTTAATAATTGAGATGAATTTTTTTTAGCATCGGTTATTAAATAATTTATGTTAAAACATAAGTGCTATAATTACCTTTTATACTATTGATAATCCAATAATGAAAGTTTTTATCAAAATATATTTTTAGCCACATCATATTTTGTGATATATTCACCTCTAATTATATAATCAACAATTATCAGTTTCTTGGAACTTTTATAGCTTACCACTCCACCATTCAAGAAAAACCCAAATCCTGACTATGATATAATGTCATCTTTTTTTATTTGGAAACTATAATCATCCTAAATCTATGAAAATAGATATTAATCACCTATAAAGACTAAGAATATATTCTTAGTTCTTCTAAAGTACTTAAATATATTATTAATAGTTCCCCAATGAATTTCACTAGAATTTGATTAGAATCGACTCACAATAATTAATTCATAAAAAATATAAGGGGGAGTACACAACATATAATTCATGATTGATCCAAATATAGAAGTATATATAATCTTACTCGCACATTCTTATTCCTAAAAAATTTAAGGACATAAATTAATTGAAAAACTCATTCCATGTAATGTTTATAAAGACCACTTTTAGAGTATTTAATGTTAAACCATTTTAACAATTTACTGGTGTATTTATTCTAAATAAGACCAAGAATTCGTCCAGATCTCTCTCTATAGATTTTCATTTTAGTGACCCCGTTTCTACCCTGTATAACTTTGAAATATTTTTTGAAATATTATTAGAGCTAGTAACTGAGCAAGTGTAAGATTCTAACATCCAGTGATCTCAAAATTGGTATTATAAAATTTCTAAATATATTAATATCACACACATGTATATTTTTTGTAATAATATAATAACTCATCAATGGAGAATCATATTAGAAATCTGATACCACAATTGATTCTGGAATGTAGGGTTTACACTAAGAATGACTTAAGGTTTGTTTGTGTCAAACTTCCAGTTGAGGTAGTCGTTGGCGGTGTGTTCCATTAAAATAAATTTATTTACTTATTTATTTTTTTACTAAGAACCCACATGCTAAAATCCTCTATATTTACCTTGTTATAAAAAATATCTAGGTTTCTCCACTTAAAACCTAGTGGAATTGAGAGGAGCTCTAATGTTATTCATTAGTGGATCAAGAATGGATGATAATGGTTGCTCGGATTAAGGTGGATCGAGAGGCATCAGATGTAGCGAGTCTTCTACATCATTAATGTAGGTGTTCATCACAAAATATTGATCCATTTTCTAGGTAGGGATCATCATTTTTTTATTCAAATACTTTTGATTAAAATATTGAACATTAATTTGTATATATTGTTCCGGGTCTTCATTTTTTCACCCTTCACATGATCCAATCTAAAGAATTAAATTATTTATTGGATTTAATATTTTTATGTTATTTTCTCACATAAATTTCCCCGATCTATGATCTTTTTTCAATAAATCTTGGTCAACTGAATTTTCATTTTTTTTCTTCTGAGTTTTCCGAACCAATCTGTTGTGTTCATCACTATTGGCCCATGGGGTCCTAGTTTGACATTGTTAGAGAGGGTTCAAGAATGATTGACCCTATGGATTACTTTAAGTTGTGTGAATGATGACTTGGATGGTGATTTGTGGATGGATTGATATATTTGTGAGAATTAGATGATGATTTCCATTGATTTGGGATCTATGATGATGATAGGAAATAAGAGGTGCATGGGATGTGTGATAGACCAACGTAGCTGACTAGGATCTGATTTTCAGCCACTAAAGGGATAGAATCGATGGCAAGAGGTAAACCCCACCATTTTTAGGTGGTAACATGGTGTGTCACGACCCGTCCTCAGGGCCCGTGCCATGACTACCCCAAGTCCGCCTTCCATAGGCCAGGGGCTGGCGACTAGCACCAAAGGCGTAAATCCCGATGACTGGGAAGGCATTGCCTTTAAAAAAGTAAACAAAACACCACAAAGTACAAGTGGAAGTAAAACACTGAGTACAAAGAGAAGCGATGAAAAGGAAATGGGCCAGAATACAAACCCAACTAAAAGTACAACTACAACTGAACAAAAGTACAACAGAAAAAGACAACAGCTGGAAGAACGGAAGTGGCTCCTGGGTTGTCCTCCTCGGATCCTACATGAGGGGTAGGTACTGATGGCACAGCTCCTGGATCGTCCACCACGAATCCTACCTGAAGGGTAGGTACAGATAGCCTCCACATCGCTCTCGCCTGTCAACCTACTCCGAGTGTCGTCTCGCCGTGAAGTCCACCTCCAGATACTGTCTCGTCGTGTAGTCCCCCTCCGGGTACCGTCCAGTCCTCGAACACTCAGCCTCTATCAGCACTGCCCGTCGTCTCCAACCAACACAATGAGGTGAGGGCATAGCCCGTGCAGGTGTGATTATAACGATACTCAATAGGGACCCCGAGACCCTCAAGGTCTCACTAAAACCAACAAGGATAACCACAAAGAAGATCTCAACAGATAATCTCTTCTTAGGTATATGCCCATACATATACCTAAGTTATCAAGTAGCCCATCTCAATCATGAGGAAATGTAAGATTATGAAAACAACAGATAACCACTACCCAGGTATATGCTCATACATATACCAAAGGTATCAAGTGACCCATCTCAATCAAGAGGTAATCAAAAAAGTCAGTGATTCAGCTCGAACAAGGATTTTCATTATCGAAACCGTAACTGCTAATGGGTCCGTCTCTGGAGTGTATAGTGATCCTGTCACAACTCTAAGGTACTTCTCACTAACCTAAGACTACTGAGGTACTCCTCCTGTTGAGTACCGCGGGTCTTCCACCTCACATAGTAGTGCTCCTCCCCTATGGGTCTGCCACCTCACACAGTAGTGCTCCCCCTCATAGCCTACAGAGGTACTCCTCCTGTCGAGTACCACGGGTCTTACACCTCACACAGTAGTGCTCCTCTGCCATGGGTCTACCACCTCACAAAGTAGTTCTCTCCACTGGGCTATGCGAGTCAATCCAAATCTAATCGGACAAGCAGTTATCGGTCACAACCAGCTATACGGTATCTGTACTCTATATGCTCGTCTCCAGGAGGTTCCCCTCCACGAGCTACAGGTTTATACTCCAAGTATCACAAGTCCCACGAAGAAGTATCTCAAAGTACCGCCTCGTCACAGGGGTTTCAACGCAACAGTCGGCACATCAATCGGACGCCCGGTCTGTGAGTTACTAGCCTTTTCATCCCCGGGCCCCGGTTGGTTTCGTGTGCGAACCAACCCGGCCGTATCTCAACTGTACCACAAAATCTCATATGGTAAACTCATAGGGACCGTTTCTCCACATGATCACCAACTCCGATGACGGTTCTTCAGATGGACATCTTGTCTGAAAGTTATCAGATTTTCTGTTCTAGGGGCCCGGTTGGATTTCGGGTACAATCCATCCCGGCCATACTCCAACTGCAAACAAAACTCAATAGAAGTATGCCAAAATTTCCGTCTCATCAAGAGGAATTCAACGAGACAGACGGCGCGTCAATCGGACGCCCGGTCTGTGAGTTATTGGCTTTTTCATTCCAGGGGCCTGGTTGGTTTCGTGTGCGAACCAACCCGACCGCACTCCGACAGTGTCCAAACCTCAAGAGGAGTAAGACAAAAGTTCTTTCTCATCAAGAGGGAACAAACAAAGTCAAAGACACGTCAATCTGACATCTGGAGCTCAAGATATAATTGTTTTCGCTCCGAGGGCCTGGTTGGTTTCGTGTACGAACCAACCCGGCCGAACACAATGTACTCTGAAACCTTGAGTGTAATATACCGAAACGACCGTCTCGATCCAAGGATCACATTGAAGCTAACAGTGCGTCGATCGGAGGTCCATGGCCCATGATATGGGAAAAAGACCGAAGAGGTCCAAAAACGGGGGGTCTGAGCCCGGACCGACCCGGCCCAACCCCCTGGGTCGACCCGACCCGGGTCCGGGTTCGACCCGACTGGGCGCGGCCTGGCCTGGCCGTCCGGCCGGGCAGCTCGGCCCGGCGCTCCTGCTCGCTGGCGCTGGCCAAACGGCCGCGCAAGGGGGGACTGACCCCCTGGACGAAACCGCGGCCCCCGCGCGGGGGCCGCTCCCTGTCAACGGACGTGGCGCGATGTCACGTCCCTCTGGTCCCATGCGGCTGTGGGACCAGCCGCTTGCCGCCACGACTGCAGCCGCGACGACCCCTTTTCGACAGCGCGCCAGGCACCGCCGCCTCCGGGCGGCCGGCCAGCGCCTCCAGCCGCCGTGCCGGCGTGGTGCACCGGTGGGGTCTTCCGCGGACCACCGTACGCACTCCGGTGGTCCGTTTTGCTCGCCGCTTTCGCCAACGGTCCTCCCAGGACCCGACCTTTACTACGACGGATTCAAAACGCCTTCGTGGCCCTCCTCACCATCGTCCGTCGATCCGCACACAACGTTCAAATAACAAAACGCGCCGTCTTTGTGGTTTTCCTGCGCCGCACCCTTTCGCCGTGGCCCGACTCCGTCCGCGGATTTGTTTGGCCTCAAAGGTGCAGCGGGATGGCGCCGCGCTTCTTCGTCGTGATTCTCTAAATTCCCGCATGGTGCGATGACACTGCGTCGCTTCCATTTCAATCCACGTAGATAACCATCATAATAAAAAGGGGAGGAGGTTCGGCCGTGTTTGTGCGGTCCGACCTCCTCCGTTATTTTGATAACAGTTGGCCGCTAATATCGAATAACATCTAAAAATTAATCACGACATGAAAACCAAACCCCTTACTTGCAAATATGTCACACGTCGTTGAGCCGCGGAAGAGACAAGCATCGCAATGATCGGACGTCGCGGAAGATCGCTGCCGATTCTGTTGACGTCGGAGGGTGAGTCTTCGTCAATGGCGACGCTCCCCACGGTGGTGTCTCCTCCCTTTGACACGGAGGAAGAAGAGGAGAAGGCACGCCATTGATGATCGCCCGATGAATAATGCGGCGTCTCACTTCCTTTGACATGGAGAGAAGGTGAAAGATGAGACAACGTTCTTCGTCGAAGCTTCGGTGTTCTTCACATTCTTCAACAAAGAGATGAAGCATTCTTCTTCGGAGAATTGCGTTCTTCGCGAAGGAATAAGTTCTTCAAAGCTTAGATCTTTCTCTTTAAATCCTTTCACACCATAAAATATTCTCCCACGAAATAAGACTTAGTCTTATTTAATTAACACACAAGCCAAGGAATTCATTTAAAATTCAAACGAATCCAAGAATTAATTACACGAAAAACCTACACAATTAAGAAGTTGACTTTATTTAAAAAATGGAATTTCTTTTTGAGAGTTACAAAATTTACGAGTGGAAAAGTTATGAAGTTAGGGGAAGGTGAGGGGTTGGGATTGTGTGGGCCCCACCCCACCTTAATCCTCTCAAGGGTAGTTCCCTAACATCCACTCAAAGGATATAACTACTTTAAAGAAATAAAAATTGTAACTCAATTTTTATTTTATCTTCCAAAAATTTTTAACAACTCCTCCCATGAAAATGCAACTTCGAAAAAGATCTTCTTAAGCAGTTACCAGTGCTGTGAATCCATCGGTGCCCTCAGAATTCGATTTCGAGCACCGGTTCAAAATTTAGAAAAACCCGCTCATTCGTTCACTGAACGTACCCGAGCTAATCTTTGGAAATTGATTCTGGGCACACCGGGCCTCGGAATCAGGTGCTGTCAGAAACTGTGTTCTTGTAAAATTCCAATGAAAATTATGAAAAAAATTTCCTTCAAATTTCTGGGTCTTTAAAAGGTGGGATTCACGGTGGATGTTGTGGTTTAGAAAATCACATTGAAGAACCTGAATTTTTGCAGAAAACAGGGCGTGTAGTTCGATGAACACACATCATGTAGTAACCCCTGGCTGTAGTGCTAGGGTTTCAGGGAAGATAAGGATCACACAGCATGTGTATGGGCCCATATTCTATGTGACCCTCCCCAAGTAGATGATCTATTTTATAGATACATATGGCATGGACCTCAAGTAGTAGGACACACTGTGTACTTAGAGAGTACACGGGAACAAGCCGGTACCTAGGAAGAACCAGGTACATAGACACATCACGAAGAATACACGAACATTCAGGAGCACACTGGCAGACCCCAAGTGGATAGAAAACTCTATGTAGTCCCATTACACACCTTGTATGCCAAAATGGCCTCTAAGATGTGTCTATAGGAGAACACGACCAATAATCAGTGTGAGGATACATGTCATATGGGCCCCTTACCCATCATGTATCACTTGGAAAAAATTATACCTATTCTATCTCCTTTATTTTGAATATAATTGTTTTCTAGGAATAGATTATCCTGATTTTGTTTCTATGTAGAATGTGATAGTGTCTTTCTTAGTGGATTTTGAAATATTATATGAGATGTTCTAAGAAAGACACTTATTTAGATGATACTTTATGATGGTTGTGATTAGGTAGGAACATCATATATATTTTGGGTTCATTACTCCCATGTGACACCAGGGCACAAGTTCTTCATTATATAAGAGTGTTTTTGGGGTCAGTACTCCCATGTAGTACTAGGGTGCATGTTCTCCATGATATTAGAGAGTTTGGGGTTAGTACTTCCTTATCAAATTAGGGTGTGGGTTCCTTAGGATATTAGAGAGATATCAGGGTCAGTACTCCCCTTTCACAATTGGGATCAAGTTGCCCTTTTCTTTATATAGGTAGGTTCAGTAATTACCTTGCTGTTGGGTATGAGTTCTCTACCTATAGAGCATTACTCACTCATCTTCGAACTTTGGTGAGATGGGGGTCCTCAATAGGATATGTGTGCTCCCTATGATATGGAGAAAATATTAATGGTTCCATCACATCCACTCATATTCTGGTGAGTTTATGTTTGATGTTGGGAATCAGTGTTGGACTTATAGAGATGAAAGTTTACTCATCGACTTTGGTTGGGTTGTGATATGGATATCTTCTTTATCTCTTGTATGGGATTCTTTATGATCATATATATGTGTATCTATGGGGTTTCATTTTCCACTTTCTTTGGGTTGACTTGACTATTTTTTTATCACACTATTTTTTTCCTTTTAGTTTAAGGGTATTCTACTGGGTATGTATATATTCACCCCTACTGGATTTTTCCTACATGTGTCATTTATTATACAGATTATGGAAAGATCAGTAGTTCTTACCATGGAATATAAGGATGCATAGGTGCATTGAACACATATAGTGTTTGGGCTCATAGATCAGGATTCAGGCTCTCTTAGATTTATTTATTCCAATTGTTTTTATGTTGGTACATAAGTTCTAGTCCAGCATGTATTGTTTCCCTTCACTTTTCAGATTATGCTATCGTACTCTTTGGTATTCCCTAGATATTACTACACGCGTTGTTTTTACACTAGATATTACTCTCTTTTATTATTATTCATTAGAACTTATGTATGGATATGGTTGGGTGCATGCATACAATTTTATTAGAAAAACGCCTCCCATTTTAGTTATGCCTTATTGGTTCTTTTCTCCATCCCCTAACCTATGGAGGTGGTCTTGGGATTGTGATAGACTGGCCTTCCACCAGCCAGGATGGCCCTGGTGGGTTGGTTCATTATGGAGTGGTATAAAAGAAAATCATTACATGGGATGGTGTTTGGATTTTTCCCCTTAAGAGGAATTAGTTGGGACTTAGGGAAATGGTTTCAAACTATCTAGAGTGTGGATTCCAGACTATAGAACTCAGTATTGGTGTAGTGGCCAATATATCCATACACTAAGAATCTGACTACCTACTTATCAACCTAGCATAATAAGACATTGGTTTTAGGGAACAATGGTACATTCATCATATTGTATTAAGTCCATTGAATGTCCTTCTTGAGTCAACTCCCCATATATATATATATACTCATATGACTGTTATACATCTTAATTATGTCTAGGATGCCTCCACCAAGACAGCCATCTAGTTTTATGATTCAGGATCATGAGAATGATTAAATGAGTGAATAGGTCTCAATTTATGGGTCATCCCATGATATGTTTTCTTGAGGTGGGAAGGTCGAATCAACCCCTCCTATCAAGAAATAGTTAGTACTGGTAGTTCAAGATGAGGATACACAAAGGCTTATCTCACTACGCAACTTCCAACACCATAGTCTGTTAAGGTAACATGGCGAACCAGATACCCAATAAGCATAGGGTTGGTGATACTAGGTGATCTGAGTCATTAGGGTCACTTGGAACCCAACAAGTCATATGGTTGTGCTAGTATCCAGTCTTTTCCATGGAGAAGATGGCCACTGGTGGAGTTTGGTTTTGCAGACCAATAATGAGATGATTCTCTTATGGTATAGCTTCCAACAACTATTTTTTTAGGATTATTACTCATCGTTCTTGGTCTTAGTGCAGATCTAAGAGCTTATAAAGTTGTAGTAGGTTAGTATGATAGTTTTAGAGTATTATATGATGTTTATTGACCTCATTAAGTACACCATTAATATGTTATGGGATGACTTATTTCGGGTGAGGAAGTTAGAGTAGGGTCTCTATATGGACATTAGAGCTAGTTTGGTATCCTTATTCTTACCCACATATGATATAGTTCTAGAATGAGATCTGGTGAATAACTACTTCCTAGAAAAGGGGTATTGGTTATTTGGAGCTATTAGTTAGGTATTAGGGCTAAAATTTCGAGATATTAACAGAGAAGGAATTCTCATACTTGAATGAATTTTTCTAGGTCTCAGGGACAATGTAGAGGATCCAGACTCCTCAAAAAGAGGTGGTATTATTCTTGTGATGGGTAAAGTCAATTGTGACATGATTTCCATAGCCTTCATGTTGAGAGGTACAGGAAAAAAATGGATGGAACACCATGGTATAAGTAGCTCGATGATCAAGGATCTCCTAAATGTGCTAAGGGTAACAATTAGGGAGGAAGTGATGGACGATGAGTAGGAGCATATCTGGAGGGATGAGCAGTTTATGTAGGGTGATGTTATATGCTTCTACCACTACCACCATCAGGTATCCCAGGTCAGGATCAATGATCTACTGATTAAGGTATGGGTAGTTACAGGCCATCGTGTTCTATAATCTAGTTATACATGAGATTATATGAGGGAAAATCTATGTTTATTCTAATATTTACTCAATACTAACAGAAAAAGGAGTGGGTAATTATATTATCTATTTATTCATGGGGTAGGAGATGGAGCTTCCAATTGAGACCTTAGCCCAGTAGCTACAATTAAAGGTTTCTATAGGTAATGATTCTTTAATATCTATTGTCTATTGGTAATGAATCTTGTCACTTGGTTGAGAGAGTTTCATATGGAAATCTTGGTTATAATTATGAAACCTTATGATGGTATATTGAGTATTGACTAGTTATCCATGGTTTGATACCATATTTCCAATCATGATTAGTGATTTATATTCCTTCGGATATATGGGATGAGATTCTTCTTTGTGGGTGAGAGCGATATCATGGTGGGATGAGTGGGCCTTATGAATAAATTTTTGTAGCCCAACACCCATCAGTTAGCTATTTTATTTCTTAGTGCAATATACTCTTCTAGTATATATATTCCTCTGATAGTGGAAGAATTTATGGATGTCTTCCCTGAGGATGTTTCAGGACTATGTCTAAGGCAATAGATGGACTCATAAATTTAATTGCACCCTAGGATCATGTTGATATATTTTACAGCATATTGGATGACCCCTAGTGAGATGGAGGATCTAAGGGTGCAGTTGGAGGACCTTCATGAGAAGATTTTTATAATACCTAGTGTGTCCCCAGAGTTACAGCTCAGTCTATCCCACGATCATGATATTGTCCACTTTGAGCCTATCTCGCATGGTTTTGTTTTTCTCGGGGTTCTAGCCCTCAGGAACCCCCCAGGAAAAGGCCTCATGATGGGAGAGGTATCCACACCACCTTATAAAGGGGTGCTCCGTGATCCTCCTCCTTTGATGTGGGATTTCCATAACCCACTCCCCCTAGAAAGGCCCAGCGTCCTCACTAGCACATCAAATGGACACCAACTCTGATACCATTTGTAATGGACCAGTCTAGCCCATGATCATGATATTGTCAGCTTTAGGCCTAGGATGCACGATTTTTTTCCCTGGGTTTTGGCCCTTAGGCACCCCCCAAGAAAAGGCCTCATGATGGGAGAGGTATCCACACAAACTTATAAAGGGGTGCTTCATGCTCCTCCTCCTTCGATATGGGATTTCCATAACACTTTGTAACGTCATAGTTCCAGAATCCACCCAGAGGCACCCCATTCGCGGTTGGTCACATGGCCTCAAGCGCATTTCCCCGAATGCCAGAGGCTTCCGACTAACAGTGAGGGCCTTAGTTGTGATAGTGGGGGAAACTATGACTTCCTTGGCAGAGTACACAGTGGAAGTAAAAAAATACATACAAGAGTGGAAGTAGAAATAATATCATACAAAAATAAATAGCAGAAGACTGATAGAATAAACTGGAACACATATATAAATTGATTCATGATACATATGTCTAGGAAAGCAGCGAAGCGAAGCACAATTCTGAAATACAATAAAAAACCAAGTACAAAAGAAAAATAGTAATCACCTCCACATCATTGCAAGCCTATGCTTGGTACCATACTCTCCAGCTCCACAGTATGTCAAGTACCTCAAGTATAAAGGAGCTTTCCCTTGTCTATAGATACTTAATATAATCTGTTTGGGCCCAAAAGCATGACCTAAAATAATGTGTGAGACTAAATCCCAGTAGGAAACCGCCATGAGATCTGTGCCTAACTGTCAGTGAAAATATGGCAGGTAAAAGTACAGAGAATAGAAAACAGGAAAGTACTCAACAGTAATCAATCAAAAGTTTCAATATCAAGCAACAACTAAACAAGAAGATAAACACAAATAGGTAACCCTTTGGAAAGTACCCACAACCTATCCCCTCTGGTCCTACCTAGAAATGAAAACAAGTAGCTAACACAAAGGTAACCCTCTGGGAAGTACCCATAGCCTATCCCCTCTGGTCCTACCTATCATGTACAAGCAACCCTCTGGGTAGTACACTTAGTGTAACTGCTCTGGTTCAACTTAATCATAGACTCTCTGAGGAAGCACTCACTGTCAATTCCCCCTATAATCTCGTATCACAACTAAAGAATCTATATGGAAGAACATACATCACATTCCCTCTGTGTCCCACATCGAGGAACTACAGACACTCTGAGGAAGCACTAAACATCAATTCCCAATACGGTCTCGCATAGTAAGTAAAACAGACACTCTGGAGAAGCCCTCAACATCCATTCTCCCTATGGTTTATACATCAGGTTCTCACATCCCTATGTAATCAAGAAAGTGTAGCAGCTCGTATCGGACAAGGTAAACCTCAAGAACTACTTGTCTAGCATTCCACAACATAACTGCATAATAGAAAAATAGTCACATCATCATACAATACAAATTAAACAGCAGCCTAATATGCAAACTAGACCCAAAGGTCAAAACAGACAAAAAAATGCATGGGAAAAACAGCCAAAGCACTGTAATTTTCCTTATTCACAATAAAATATGATATACTCAATAATACAATCATATTAGGAAAATTATAGGGCTAAAACGGTAAAAACACAATACCTCGTTCATGGGTATTGGGAAAAATTGCACATATAACTCAAATACTTACTATAGAAAGGCACAAACCACCTACCTCGACATCTGGAGATCACTATATGTGAACCACAAGGCTTGAATCACCTTAGAACAGCAAAGATCAACAAAAATAACTATAAATATCAATGGAGGATAACTTGAGGAAGAAGAGGAATCATGAAATAAAGCTCAAGTAGAAGAGAGAGATTACTAAGGTGATCATAACACAATCGACAGTGGATGAATCATAGATCATATGGAGGCTCGGGGTCTCAGAGAAGGATTGCGGTCGTACGAGTTCTCTCAGACGAAGAAAACTTTGAAGAAGATGTTTCTGGCGATTAGATGCAACCCAGGTGCGTTTAATGAAAAAAAGAAAGTAAACGGCGTATACTTTTGAAGTACACAATGTGTACTTTCCATTTTCGTACTCTACTTTAGGCGGCCTCCAAGTCACTTCCACACGGCTATGTGCATGGCCATGACACAACCAACACCTGACTTCCTACAGTAACCGATTTCACGGTGTGTACTCATAAGGTACAAAACATGTACTTCAAAAATTTCCCAAAATTATTCTTTTTCTAAAAAATGACCATAAAAAGAAAAACATACCTGAAAAGAAGATCTAGGTTCTTAAAAACTTCCCCCCATAATGAAATTGGTCCCCAAATTTCCCTAGAAAGGTGGTGTAGAAGAAGAAACCCTGAACAGCTCCAGCCACTGTGATCGTACGCCTGCCTCCCTCTCCCAAGTCTCGTCCTGTACTCGCCTGTGCTACCAAAGCACCCGTACCAAAGAAAAAGACTGGCCACAGAGAACCATAGTAGTTCAATCCACAATCTAGATTGGATTCTCCTCAAAGTATGCATACACTTCCAACTCAACCTCCTCGGGTTAAAAGATGTGAGACGGGTCTGAGAAGTAATGTCGAAGCTGAGAAACGTGGAAGATGTCGTGCATAACCTGGTACCTTTGAGATAACTGTAACCAATAGGCAATCGGCCCAACACTCAAAAACACCTCAAATGGGCCAAAGTACCTTGTTTAAAGCTTACCCTATTTTTTAATCATCTTGTGTCTCAACCTCGATGTGACACACAAGAAAACCTGACCCCCGACCTTGAACTCCAGAGGTTGTCTCTATTGATCAGCATAAGAATTCTGTCAATACTGCGCAGTAGCCATCCTCTTCTGAATCAACTCTATCTTCTTTGTGGTCTCCTGAACAATATGAGGTCCCAGCAAGGCTGCCTCTCCTGCCTCTAGCCAACATATGGTTTATCGGCATGGCCTAATGTACAATGCCTCATAAGGTGCCATCTGAATAGTTTCTTGGAAATTATTGTTGTAAGAAAACTCCACAAGATGTATATGATTTTCCCAAGAACCTCCAAAATCTAGGATGCATGCTTGTCGCATGTCCTTAACCACCTGAACCTTATGCTCGGACTGACCATCTGTCTGGGGATGGTATGCTGTACTCAAAAGTACCTATGTACCCAAAGCCTTATGAAGCCCCTGCCAATCCCGAGAAGTAAAACAAGAATCTCTATCTGAAACAATGGTGTGTGGAACTCCATGGAGATGTACAATCTCACGGATGTACAATCATCCTATCTCATCAACACTGAAGGTCTCCTTGATCGGTAAAAATTGAGAAACCTCCGTGAGTCTGTCAATAAAAACCAATACAATATCATTCCATCAAGGCGACCTCAGTAAACCTATCATGAAATCCATCACGAAATCATTCCATTTCCACTCGGGAATGGGTAACTATAGCAAAATCCATGCTGGTCGCTGATTCTCCACCTTCACTTACTGACAGGTAGAACACCTCATGAAGAGACCTGCAACATCTCTATTCATATCTGCCCACTAATATAGATGGTGTAGATCACGATACATCTTGGTGACACCAGTATGAATTTCCCAAACTTAGGAATGAGCGTTTTGCATTAGCACCTCGCATATATCTGTTAGCACCCATACGTGCTCCTGGAAATGCAAGATCTCATCCTCATCTAAGGTCCATCTAGGAATAGGGTCATATCCTGACACGCTTTCCTGTAGGACTAGCCCTTCAAAATCTGATAGCTTCTTCATTAATAATCAATCAAGAATGGTGTAGTTAACAACTATAGAAGAAAGGAATGTTTTCCCATGTCTGTCGTGCACCTCCAAATGCATCTCAGTGAACATAGCCATAATATTCCCCTCACTATTGGCCCCCTGAACTGCCTATATCGGATTCCTCCTACTCAACGCATTATCTACCGCGTTGCCTTTCCTAGGCGTGTAGGCAAGCTCAAACCCAAAGAATTGTAGGTACTCAACCAACCTTCACTCCCTCAAATTCAAATCATGCTAAGTTAAAATTTACTTGAAACATTTTTGGTCGATGAAAACCAAAAAATTATCTCACAGAGTATAATGTCTCCAGTAGCGTCAGGCATGAACAAGTGATGCTAACTCGAGATCATGCATTGGGTAGTTCCTCTCATGTGGTATCAACTGTTGATACATGTATGCAATGAATCCATCTCCATGAATAAGCACAAATCCTATCCCGATACCTGAATCATCATAATAAACAGTATACCTCTTTCCTGGATCTGAAAATACTAGTATCGATGTTGAATCCGACCTCCCTTTCAGCTCCTGAAAGGTTGACTCACAAAAATCTGACCATAAGAACTTTGAACCATTCTTATTCCGACTCATCAGTGGTGCTGCTAAGTGTGAAAAGTTTTGAATGAAACGTTTATAGTATCCATCCAACCCTAGAAAAATCTGTACCTCAAAGACGTTCTTTGGCTTCTCCTAAGAAACTACTGCTCTCACTTTCTCGGGGACTACCGATACTCTTGTCTCTGAGATGAAATGACCCAAGAAGTAAATCTGATCCATACAAAAGTGAAATTTTGAGAGCTTATCATATAACTGATGCTCTCTCAGTGTACTCAAACCGATCTCAAGATGGGTAGCATGGTCTTTTATTGTGTGGGAGTACACCAATATATCATCCACAAAAACCACCACGAAGGAATACAAGTATGGAGGGAACACTCGGTTCATCAGTACCATGAACACTGCATGCATTTTCGTGAGACCAAATGGCATAACCATATACACGTATAGACTATACCTACATCAGAAGGCTGTAAGAGGTATATCTGATGGTCTAATGTGCAACTGATGATAACCGGTCCTCAATTAAATCTTCAAGAACACCCGGGGTCCTCAAAGTTGATCCAAGAGATCATCAATCCTTGTTAAAGGATATCAGTTCTTGACCATCAACTAGTTCAACTTCTGATAATCCACACAAAGCCTGAGGGTTTCGTTTTCCTTCTTTATAAATAGGATGGGTGAACCCCAATGAGAAGTACTGGGCCGTATGAAACCCTTTTCCAGCAACTCCTCCAACTTCTTATTAAGCTCCTGCAACTCTATTGTAGCCATACAATAAGGAGGAATAGATACTGGTGCCACTCTTGGAACGAGCTCAATAGAAAATTCTACCTCACGCTCCAGAGGAAAACCTGAAAAGTCTTCTGGAAAGACATCTCTGAAACGATCCACCAAGGGAGGAAAGTCTAAATATGAATTCCCCTGGTTATCCAAATATAGACTAGAAATGTAAGCTGTAACCCCTCTCAAACCATGATTCTCAAGTACCGCACTGCTCGCTTGGACATCCCATTTTCACTTATGAAGAAACGATATGCCCTCTGGTGATGTGAAACTCACCCTGCGACGATAACAGTAGATGACTTCCTGGAAGGGAACTATCCAGTCCATTGTGAGAATGAAATCATAGCCTGTCCTCTCTAGGACATAGAGGTACCATAAAAAGTGACACCCACCAACCATTAGAGGGCACTCCTTACACTGACGAACACTCATCGTTCTAGTCCCCAACGGAGTGTCTAGTGTCAAGATATCAGTATAATAAATGATGCAAAGCCCAAGGCTCTCCACAACCGCAACAGATATAAAGCTATTGGAATCTCCTGTATCAAAAAGAGAAGAATCTAAAACTAAGGAAACTAAGATCATACCTAAAACTGTAGAAGGTCCGAGATCCTGCTCCTGCTAGGTCTACTCCGCTGAAAAATTCTGGCCTGTACCATGGCCCTGTGACCCTGCCTAACCACTCTGAGCTGATCCACCCTAACATCGTTGAAAACCAGGCGATTGGATACCACGGTCATGACCTTCACCTCGTCCTGAATGGCTGGAAGAACTCCAGTTCTTAGACTGGTGAGAAACTAGTGGTGCTACTTTGGAATGTGGAGTCATAGAAAAACTCCTATCACTATCTACTGGTGAGAAGATCTGACAGAAGCACTGAATGTGACCCATCTTGCCGCATAATCGGCACTACACTGGATCATTCAGGAAATGTGGCCTTGTATGACCACACTTTCCACACTGGTAGCACACCACCTGGATACTAGAAGAAGTGTCTCGCCTCCTCAGATCACCATCTGAAGACTCCCTAAAATGCTTCCTGCTGTCAGTAGGAGGGATGCTAACTCTAGATGTTGAGCTGCACTGGCTCACAACTCCGAAATCCCTCAGATTGCGCTCTTTGATCAGTTCCTGGTTGACTATAGAAGTGATGGTAGTCAACCTAAATATGTTCACCTGTGAACGGATTTCGTGCCTCAGACAATTTTTAATATTCCTTACTAGGAACAACCCATATCTTCCTAGGAAGGGTGTAAAGCATTGATGCTCGGTGAAGCAAGAGGAATAATCCATAACAGAAAGAGTACCCTGCTCTAGACTCATAAACTCCCAATATCGATCGTCCCTCAGGGTCTCTGGATAGATGTAATTATAGAAGATGCACTGAAACTCATCCCACTCCATAACCTTCTACTGTCCTCCCTATGAGATCACATCCCACCACCTCTTGGAGGAGTCCCGAAGAAAATAGGTAGCGAGATTGACCGTCTTATTTAAGGCATTTCTAGATGATCAAATATCATCAGCATGGCTTCTAGAAATGACTATATAGCCTGAGGTCCTCCATCCCCGAAGAAAGTGGGAGGATGCTACTGCTGGAAAACCCACTTCAAATCTTCCATCAAAAGGACAGGAAGTGGTGCTCCCTGAAAACTCTGCATCATCCTCATAAAGCATTCCCCGAACTGTAAATCAGCACTGGTATCAGGTATAAATATTGATGCCAAGACTGGCACAACAGGAGGATCTGGGGGAAGTCCCTGATCAACCGTATCTAGCGTCTGATCACTTCCCTGTAACTGGCGGGCAATTGGAGGACATCTCGGTGGCATGAATTTGCACTTTCAAACACACACCTTAGATCATGATTAATAGGGACTGAAACATAGAAGTGTAATAAGGGAACAACATAAAGAAAAAAATCATGTTTTACAAAACATGACTACATGGCATGTATAGCCCCTACACGGCGTGTTCCCTTAAGTCATTCACATGGGCGTATACATCTGCCAAAACTGGTCATTTAACACCCCAAACACACGGTGTGTTCGCCTCACATGCAGTGTGTACTTGAATCTTATTTCTCTGCTCGATTCCTTCTACACAGTTAAGCCACACAGTTCTCCTAAGATAATACTACATGGTGTGTTCACAGTAGACATGGCGTGTACTTGACAACCTTCACCGGGCTCGTGTTGTTAGTGACACGTCCTGACACACGGCTCATTATACACGGTGTGTTCCAGGTGGACACAGAGTGTGTAGAGAGAGACTACATTGAACAATGTTGTTAGCTACATGACCGGGTTCCTAGGATTACATGACACGATGTGTTCAAGTCTGAAACATCGTGTATAACCGAAGATTTATCTATATGTGTCGTTAGCCACATGGGTGGACATAGGGTCAATACCACACGACATGCACAACCGGTACACGATGTGTTCCCACAAGAATTTCCCTATCCTGTGTCTCTTCCCACATGGCCTATGACACGGTTAAAGACTACACAGCGTGTACATAAGAGAAATAGTTTCTTCCCAAATAGAAGAACGCAAGGTGTGTAGACAAAACTACACGGTATTCTATGTTTTTTGGATAGTAAGCCTCAGAAACTACTCTAGAACCTAGAAAAACAATTAAACAAACATTTAAGGTTTCAAATTCCAATCCATGAGGGCCCATACTCCCCATGAATAAATTCTTGGAATCTTATACATGTTATAACAAGGTAAAGAAGTCAATGATCCACCAAGTTCCAGTCCATGAGGGCCCAAAACACCTCAAGAACCAATGTTTGGAATTCATTTAGACAAAACATTTCACAACCAATACCCTATCAAACAGCATGTATTTTATCAAGGCATCTATCACAACAGAATGAATATTCTACACAACATCTATCACAACAACATGCAATTTCTAATGCACCCAAGATGGCATGACAAGAATGCTTGACATGTGATTTCTAGCAGATGCCTATATGATGCATGATATGGCATGCCCTCATCTCATCAGGTTGTGATAGAAATAGAACCTAAATAACATAAATAATAACCAAAAAAAACATGTGAGTCACCTAACAGTGAAAATCAAGGCAACCATAATCTTGAAAAACCAAAAAAATGCATTAACGAGGTAGATTGGCTTTTCCCTATACACGGGTTAGCTACTCCTAGACGAAGCATTTAACCAAGTACCTATTCATTGATATCCCTAACTATAGTCTCCAAACAGTAAGTCAAGAGAAAATAATTCCTCTGATATGACTTTGTAACGTCCCGGTTCTAAAATCCACCCAGAGGTGCCCCGTACCCAGTTGGTCACAAGGCCTCAAGAACATTTTATCAAATGCCAGAGGCTGCTGACTAGCAGCTAGGGCCTTGGGTGTGATAGTGGGGAAACTATTCCCTCCTTGGAGGAGTACACAATGGATGTAAACAAATACATATAAGATCAGAAGCAGTAACAATATCATACCAAAATAAACAGTGGAAGACTAATAGAATAAACTGTAACTCATATATAAAATGATGCATGATACATATGTCTAAGAAAGAAGTGAAACAAAGCACAATGCTGAAAGATATTACTAAACCAGGTACAAAATAAAAACAGTAATCTGTTCCACAACATCGCAAGCCTATGCTTGGTCTCGTGCTCTCCAGCTCCATAACATGTCATGTACCTGAAGTAGAAGGGCACTTTCTATTTTCTATACCTACAATAATATAATGTTTTTGGGCCTAAAATCATGGAAAAAATAAGGTGTGAGACTAAATCCTAGTAGGCAACCACCATGAGATCTGTGTCTAATAGTCAGTGAATATATGGAAGGTAAAAGAACAGAGAATAGTAAATAGGGAAGCACTCAATAGTAAACAATCAATAGTTTCAATATCAAGCAACAACTAAACAAGCAGATAAACACAAACAGGTAACCCTCTATGAAGCACCCACAACATATCCCCTCTGGTCCTACCTAGAAATTCAAGCAAGAAGCTAACACAGAGGTAACCCTCTGGGAAGTATGCATAGACTATCCCCTCTGGTCCTACCTAACAAGTACAAGCAACCCTCTGGGCAGTACACTCAGTCTAACCCCTCTGGTTCAGCTTAAGCATAGACTCTCTGAGGAAGCACTCACCGTCAATTCCCCCTATAGTCTCATATCGTAACTAAAGGCGCTCTAGGGAAGCACTTACACCACGTTCGATCTATGGCCCACATTGAGGAACTAAAGACATATGAGGAAGCACTCAAGGTCAATTCCCATTGGGGTCTCTCATCGTAAGTAAAACAGACACTCTAGAGAATCCCTTAATGTCCATTCTCCCTATGGTCTATACACCAAGTTCTCACAACCCTATGTAAGCCAAGAAAGTGTAGCAGTGTTTATCGACCAAGGTAAAACTCAAGAACTACTTGGCTAGAATTCTATAGCATAACGACATAACAGAACAACAGTCAGACCTTCCTACAATACAAGGCATGGGAAAGTAAACAGTTGCCTAATAGGCAAACTAGACCCAAAGGTCAAAACAGATAAAACATACATGGGAAACATAGCCAAAGCATAACAATTACCCTATTCACAATCAAATATCATCTACTCCAGCATACATGCATAGCAGGCAAACAATAGGGCGAAAATGGTAAATGTGAAATACCTCGTTCATGGGTATTGGGAAAATTGAATATATAACTCAAAGACTTGGTATCAAAAGGCACAAACAACCTACATCGACGTTAGGATATCTCTATATGTGAACCCTAAGGCTTGAATCACCTTAGAACACCGAAGATCTACAAAAATGCCTATAATGTTCAATAGAGGATAACTTGAGGAAGAAGTGGAATCATGAAACAAAGCTCAAGAAGAAGAGAGAGCTTACTAAGGTTATACCAATGCAATCAACAGTGGCCGAATCAGAGATCTGAAGGAGGCTCAGGGGCTTGGAAAAGGATCATGGTCATATGGGTTCTCTCTGACGAAGAAAACCTAGAAGAAGATGGTTCTTGCGATTAGACACGACCCTAGTGTGTTTAATGAAAAAAAGTACAGAGCGTGTACTCTCCATTTCCGTACTCTGCTTTAGGCAGCCTCCAAGTCACCCCCACATGGCCGTATACATGGCCGCGACACGGCCAACACTCGTCTTCCTGTGGTAATTGAGTACACGGCGTGTAATCAAAAATTATAAGGCGTGTAATTCGAAAATTTCAGGAAATTCCTCTTTTTCTCAAAAACGGACAGAAAAGGAAAAACATACCTAAAAAGAAGATATGGGTTTTCACACCCAGGGCATCTCTAGTTTTTTTCATGAAAAAGGTGGATAAGATCTTATGGGATTGTTTTTATTATTATCTGTTGAACCAAACCATGATAAAGAAAAATTAAACCTTTCGATGGATTCCAAAAAACATCGATTTTTTGTGAGGCACAAGTTGGTTCTCAAAGATAAATCGTCAGTCCATTTAATATCGGTTGAGGGTTCATGAGGAAGATATTCCAATTCTAGCATTTGGATGTCACTATAAAAACTATGAGTTCCTGGTGATGCATTTCAATGTAATGAATTTTCCCACTGTGTTTATGTATTTGATGAACTAGATCTTCCAACCATATCCGGACTAATTTGTATTTGTATTCATTTATGAAATACTCATCTACTCCGCAACAATGTAAGAGCATGAACATCACTTGATGGTGGTCATAAACCTGCTCCATGAGCACTAGATTTTTGATAAGCTCTCAAATTTCTAGTTGTGTATCTGAAAGGTTCACTTCTAACGGAATGTCAGTTTTGAGCCTGGATTGCCTATAGACCCAGTGAATATTGACCCAGTTATTTCATGGGAGCCACCCAAGAGTCTGTTATAGGTGAGAATTATTATTATATTAGTAGGTTACTATAGGATTTTCTTGGGATCCATCTTCATAATTGCATCCCCTTTGACCAATTTGATGTTGAAAGGGTAGTTGTTTATCTAGACCGAGTAGTGTCAAAGAACCATTGATGAGTTGAGTTTTAGGCTGACTATTGTTCTAGTTTTAAAACTATCGGAGGAGGGTGTGGATTATGTAGTGTATTTCAATTCCTCTAGATATGGGATCTATTGCATGTTGATTTTTAGTTGGACAATGATCTTATATGGTCCATGAAATTTGATACCCCATGAGTAGAACTACATGTCTCATGATCTGAATTTGGAAATGGTTGTATACACTCTAAATATGTCGAGGGACTATCTTGTAGGGGAAATATTGGTTTTTTACTCATACCATTAGCTCCTAAAGAATATCTTTATGTAGAGATATATGAACCTGAGATAGAGACTATTATAAAATCTATTACAATACAATGACTTCGAGATAGTCTATACTCTTGTAAAGATAATCATGGTGGAATATTCCCTTATTAGAAAGTCCCACTCTCATTTTTTGGAGGAGTCATTTGATTGGTTTGATTCTTTATAGTTGACCCTAGGGTAGGAGAGGGGTGAAAATTATCTTCAGTTGATGGTGTTAACTCCTCTGATTCTCCATCATGTGAGGGAGGATCTGTTAGGAGATATCAACTATGAGGTTATTCATGACTAGATATCTTCAAGAGATTCACTAGATGGATTTTCTAGATAAGGGAACATGTCATCCTTTTTTAGGGTTGTACAATGGTTCTAGTAACAACATGAGAGGATGTGATTAGGGAGTTTCACACATCTCATTTGGTTGTACATACTAGTGTAGGGAAGATGTAGAGAGACCTTAAGTGGTATTTTTAGTGGGATGGAATGAGGAAAAGTGTTTCTAGGTTCATATCCCGGTGTCTCACATGTTATTAGGTGAAGACTGAGCACTCGGTTCTAGAATGTTTGAAACAACCTCTTGAGATCACAAACTGTAAATGGGATAGAATATAAATGGGATTTGGGACGAGTCTTCCAAGATAGTGAGAAGACAAGATTCCATTCAGTTGATATTTGACTCACTTACAAAGCCGATACACATATTTTCCATTATGGGGTAGATTTTAGTGGAGAGTCTAGGATAATTGTATGTGTGGGAGGTCATCTAACTCCATGGGGTACCCTCGATGATTTCCTCTAACTAAGATGAATGGTTTACATCATGGTTGTGGAGATGCCTACAAGATTCATTCTAGACCTAGTTAGGGATGTGTACGGTATTTAAATCCTAGGAATATAGGAAGACCAATCACAGTATCCAGGTGTTGGTGGATCTATTGAAGAATTTTAATTTAGTCTTCATCTAGATCTAGTAGGAGAACTTTACTTTGGTAGATTTTAATTATGATAAAAATTATCTCTCCAAAATTGGTATGGAAACTTTCAAGTCCTTGTATGGGAGACCCTTTAGGTCACCATTTTTCTAGACTGAGGTTGGAACAGAATTTCTAGTCCGGATAGAGATTAAGCATGTGATGAGAGAGAATTTTTAGGTTATCTGGAAGCACATGAGGACATCTAGAGATGAAAGAAATTTTATGCAGATCAACATGATGGTCCCTTAGAGTTAGATTAGTGAGACCATGTTTTCCTAATATTATCCCCTACATGAGGGTTTGTGAGGTTTGGTTGGGGAGGTAAGCTCTCCATGTGGTGCATTGGACCATTCATCATCCTAAAGAGGGTTTTGTGGGTTCTTACCACCTTTCCTTACATCCATAGTTAGAGAGGGTGCATGATTTCTTCCATTTTTCATAGAAGAGGGGGCATGTGCATGATCCTACACATGTCATTGATTGGAGAGATACGTACATAGAGAATGGATAAAACTTCTTGGAGTAGCTGATTACAATCAATGATCAATGGGAGAGGATCTTATAAGGAAATATCACTCTATTGGTTAGTGTGATGTGGAAGCTTGGAAGCATGTAGGACATCTCCTGAGAGTGGTAGAGCCAAATATGTGCTCAGTATCCCCAACTATTTGTTTATCTTGTTCTTTTTAGTAATGAAAATCCTATAAGGGGTGAATAATCTACTGAACTTTTTTACCTTTTATTATCTTCAAATATTTTAAGAAATATTTTTGGAACCAGGTGCTAAGATAACATGAGATTCTAATCCCAGGTGAGACCATAATTGATATTATAGAAATATTAAATATATTAATATCTTGTGTGTATGGTTTTCAAGAATTAGTTAATAACTTCTGAACATATTGGATCATAAATCTGAGACCACAGTTGATTCCATAATGAATGTTTTTTCGTATGCATGACCTAAGGCTGGTTGACGCTAAATTTCTAGTTGGAGAAATCATTGGTAGTTATTTTAATTAAAATAAATAATTAAATTTATTTATTTTACTTAAACACTCAGGACCTAAAATCCTATATATCTTCCAAATTATAAAAATTATCCATTTTATCCATTTAAACCATGGGATAATTGAGAGATGATCTAACTTTATTCATTTGTAGATTGATAATGGAGGATGATGGTTGATCATATCAAGGTGGATATAGAGGCAGTGGGCATAGTGGGTCTTCTCCTTCACTGTAAAATGCATTATTCACTAATGATCGATTCATTTTTGAGATAGGTCACATCAACTATGTATTTATTCCCATTTTATTAAAATATTAATCATCTATTTGTATCTATTATTCTTCATATATGTTTCCACACCCTTAGTATGACTCTATCTAATGAATTAAATTGTCTATTCACTTTATTATTTTTATGTCATGTTATCACCCTGGTTTCCCTGATCTATGCTTGTTTCCGAAGAATGTTTGGACAATTATGTTTTGATTTTTTTTTCTTGTGTCTTTCCCCCACCCATTCATGCGTTCTTTTCCATTGGCCCATGAGGTCAAGGTTCGACATTTCTGGGGTGGGTTTAAGCATGATTGATCCCCTAGATTCATAGTCGTTGTGTGAATGATGATCATGATGGTGATTTATGGATATATCAAGATTCTTTGCAAGATGAAAGTTTTTATTTCATATATATAGTATCTAGTATGATGACATGTGATCGGAGGCTCACAATATGCATGATGGAAGACCATAGGTGAATGGGATCTGATATCTAGCCACCAGAGGTCCAAAATTCAAAGCCGAGAGAAAACCCCACTAGTTTAGGTTCTCAAACCGAGGGATTCATAGTACTGGGAATAGATTTCGGAAATTCATGGAATAACCTAATGTTCATAGAAAAACCACTATATGATATGTACTCTAATGAATATGCATCGCGAAATATCTCTTGGCTATAGTGATAGGGTTTCAAGGGAAGATAAGGATCAAAGACTATATGGATGGGCTTATATGCCATGTGGCCTTCTATAGGTGGATGATCTATGTTCTAGAAGCACAAGGCCAAGACCCCATATGATAGAAAATTTAATGTACTCTGAGAGTACATAGGCATGGTCCAGTACCTGGGCATGGCCAGGTACATAGACATGGCCTAACAAACATTGGCATGACCGAGCTCATGAGTAGACCCTGGGTGGATGGGATACACTATGTTGACCCCTTAAATGACATGTACACCAACTTGGCCTTTGATTCATGTCAATAGGAGAACCCGAACTAGATGAAAATAATATCCACAATCCATGTAGTCTCCTTACATGTTGTGTATCCCTTTGAGAAAAATCAACATCTCATATTTCCTTTTTTTACTCATATTTTGGTCCATGAGTAACCTATCTTGATTTTTTTTTCACATAGAACAAGATAGTGGCGTTTTTAGTGTCTTCTAAGATATTATTTGAGTTTTTCTGAGTATGATTCTTATTTTAACAAATATTGACAATAGAAGTGATTAAGTGGGATAATCATGTTGATTTTGAGGTTAGTACACCCCTATAAAACTAGGGTGTGTTTTCTTCATTGTATTAGAGAGATGATGGGTTTAGTACTCCCATGTTGCACCAAGTTGTGGGTTCAACTTTCTATTAGAGTTTTCATGGTAAATACTCTCCTATCACATAGGGGAATATTTTTTCATATCTTATATAAGTAGTGTCAGTTCTCCCCTACTATAAGAAATGGGTTATGTACCTGCTTAGTTGTACTCCCTCACCTTTGAGCTCTGATGGGGTGTGGGCCCTCTATAGGAGACAAGTTTTCCCTTGGTTGCATATCATAGTGGTGATATGGGTTCCACTACACTAATTTTATGTTGAGGTTTCCTTAGTTTTTTGGGAATTGATGTATGTCTTCTAGATTTGTAGGTTTACTCATTGAATTCAATTGGGCTGTGATATTGAGACCTCATATCTCTCTCATTTTTGGTTTCTTTATGCGAATATAAATGTATTTGTTTAGTTTTGTTTCCCTATTTCTTTGGTTTGGGATGAATATTTTTTAGTATAAATATTACTCAATTTTGGAATCATTTAATCCTACTGGTATGTATACACTCATCCCTTCATGGGAAATTTCCACACATGTCTTGTCTTATGCAGATTCCCGAAGGATTGATGGTGATTATAGTGGTGCATAAGTATACCTAGGTTTGTTTAATACATAAAATGGTTGGACCTGGAGATCATGATTCTGGATCTCTCATGTTTCTTAATTCTAGTTGTTTTCAATTTATGACATGAGTTCTTATTGGGCATGTATTATTTCCATTTTCATTTTAGATTACACTGTCTTGCTCTTTTGTATTCACTATAGGTTATTACTTGTATGGTTTTTACTCTAGATGTTACTGTCTCTTATTATTATTACTCTAAACTTTTGTATGGATATGTTTGGGTGCATGATTATAGGTACATTAGGTAAAGGTATCCCATTTTAGTTATGACTTCTCAACACTTATCTCTAGCCCTTGGCCAATGGAGGTGAGCTTAGTGTTGTGGCGGTCCAAACTTCTGCTAGTCAAGTGGGCCCTAGTGGGTCAGGTCATCACATTCATACCTATTATATGTAATTATTTACCAAGATACTTTATTAATAATAAATATTTGAATCATTTTTTCATGAATTATGACATCAAGATGTCATTTTAGTGAGATGTATGACATCCAAATACAATACCAGAAATACAATAATTCTCCTAGTAAATGTTTTATATACACAAGGTTTGTATTTATTTTCAATGATGTCAAAATCTTTTATAACATCATCAAAATGAATATTCCAACATCAATAATCCTACTTCAACCCATAAATTGATCAATAAAACATAAAAATCACGGTAGCGACTCTTAGATCCCCAAAACATTCAGGTTGTATTATATATAAATCCTCAAAAAATTACCATAATTTAATGTGTTTTTCAAAACCATTTGATATATCTCACAATCATAATAAAATTTTATGAATAAAACAATTCAAATGGATTTGATCACAACACTGGTGAAAAGGTTTATTTAAAACTAATGACATGAAATTGATTAAAACCTCTATCTACCAAGACATGTTTGTATATAGACACTATAAGATTCATGTTAGACTTCTTGTTAAATAATCAAGTACACCAAATGGTTCTTACCACTTTAAGATTGTAATTATTGAGACTTAATTATTCAAATAGTTCCTAGTCGGGCTGCTAAAACACCTCAGACTCACATCACAATCTCCAGAGGTTGGAGTAAACATTGAGAGTTAAATAAAGTATTAGTGGGATATGGATTTCCTCTTGTAAGAAAATGGAATTAATACAAATGGAATGATGAAATTTTGGAATGACCCCTAGGGTCTATTGACATTCAACCTATAATATACTAGGGTCCATCACAGGTACCTTTTTATCAAATCACGCAACAAATAAATAATGAAACAACTACATAAACATGTATATATACTCAATCTAGTTCTAAAACGTCCAAAAATTCGATAAATGGCATAAATCTAGGAAAAAATGTTATAAACATAAACACTAATCCAAATGAGTCCTAAATGAAAAATAAGGAAGACTTTCAAGTGAAACCTCCCATAGTAACTATCTAGGATAGTGCCAATGCATCACCTTTACACACCATTCCAAGCGTCCAATGGATTCCACCCAAGTTCCAGAATCCATGTAAAAATATTATTTATTCTGTGGTTATTTTCCCTTACCTAAATCACATATAATAAAGTCTATATGCGTCCCAAAGGGGCATGTTGGGAGAGTGAGTATAAAAAATTAGTAGGCATCCTCCACCCCACCCCTACATACCAGTCATAAAACCAAGTTCATACAAATATATATATATATATATATATAGGTAAAATAAAAACATATAATAAAAAACATTCTCCATATAGCTTTAAAGACAAACTTTTACAACTATAAAATGTAACTCAATGTGCCAGGAGGATCCTTACATGAACTCAACTACATTGGGATAATCATGGTATTCGTGTTTGGATGGAGGTAGGGAAATCTTAAAACCCACAAAATCCATGTAATATTACATACAAGAGTTAGGGTATAATCTATTCCTATTAGAAAGGTGATTGGGAATACTAGAGTTAGGGACAAATCCTATCATGTGGAAATAGAGGAAGAGTTATACAAAATATAGGCACTATGAGCCCATCCCATCACTATGCTCTAAATCAATTTATACCTTCTTGAAATATATATAAGTGATATAGGTGTGGAGGGAGGGAAATAACCCAAACCCCCCTTCTTATATAAATATCAACCACTTGTTAGCATGTATAAATCATGAAACAGCTCAATCAATCAATACCTGGAAATAATATTTTAACTACACTATAAGAAAAAAAATCACGATAAAGCACATATTTTTTGTTTCAAAGATAGTAATTAAACATTAATGTTGATGAAAGACTATAATGTTACTAATATTATTGAAAAAATATAAATATCACTTATGGAATTCTTTTAATAGGTATAAATCCAAATCAAACCAAATTAGATTTTATATTTTATGAATAGTAAATGTTGAATTTTATTTTTATCAAAACCATTTATTTTGAATAAATTTACATAGACCTATGCGTATTTTAGTCTATCCCATATGGAGTATGATAGGAAATAGGGGTAAACCTACTAAAAATAAGTTCAAAGCATGTATTTGGGATCCATGGAAAAAGAGTAATACACCACTTCAATATTAATACCAAACTAAATTCATAAAATAATTAGGTATTGACTCATTCTTATTATGGAAGAAGGAATTGAGAAATTAAATTCAGTTAATACATTTGTATCACCTATGAAAAAATCATATAATAGAAAAAAATAGGATTGATGAAATATAATTATTTGGAAAGCTTTAAGGATGTATGAAGATATATTATGAATAATACCTTAAAAATATAAAACAATAATTATGATATTAGAGATGTTTTAAGGCCTTACCTTACCAAGGGTGATATTATGTGACTAAACTTAACCAAGTTAAACATGATATTAAAGTTGGATCAAAGGATAAAAGAATAAGATAAAGGGAATATCGTAATAAATATTACCCACTACAAATAGGGGATAATTATTAAACGATGTGATATATGGGATTTATTTTAAGGTATAAAAATTATAAAATAATATTTATTATCCAGTACTCGTTAAAAATTCATTAGGTACTCTATGGACTTGATAGATTCATAAGATCCATTAGACCCAGATTGTGTAACTTGTACCAGACCAACTAATACTATGTGACTTATGTATATCTCCCATTACTCTTGTTCATCCCAATTCCTTTCCAAACCCTTATAAAACCTCTTATACTACAAAATAATCGGAAGATTGAATTTAAACATTGAGTTTAAATGGAAAATTAAACTAAATTAGTTTGGGGTCTTTATAACCTCCCCATTATTGGTCTTGTCACCCCTAATAAACTTCAACATGATTATTGAGGAAATAAGTCTAATAATTGGGATTTTACTCCAAATTTTGGCTGCTAAGATTCATTTTAAAGCATTCTATGCTACCAACTGACCCAAAATAGAGGAATTTAATTTCTATGAAACAATTTTTGACCCTGATTAGTGATGGAAATAGGATGATACACATAGGAACCATATCCTTCTAATTCAACATCATTATATTGGATCGTGCCCGAGAGATCAATCATCTATATCCTTAATTAAGAAAAGTGAATGGTGTTCTATATGGCATTGAATTTTGGAATCATGGATAACTGATTAATGTCTTACCTGAATCTAAAAAGTATTTCAAAGGTCCCAACATATCTCAATGTTCTTCCCTTACTTACCAGTCTGTAGGTGACTCAATTTTTTTAAATTCAAAGGAAGACATCATTACCCACTTTCAATTCTATTTGTTACCATAGATTGTATTCATAATAATTTTTAATGTCCTGATCAATTTCAAAATATTTCTAAATCAACTTTACATACTCAATCATATCCTAAAAAATATTAGTCCTAATTATAAAATATTTACATATCTCTTTATAATATATAGTAGAACAACATAGTCTCATGAATTTTACCTTATAAGTGATTATCTAAATAGATAATTGAAAACTATTATTATTAGTGAATTCCACTAGTATAAGGTAGTCTTACCATGCTCCTAATATTTTTTAAATGTTTTTAAAATATTTAAAATTGGTTTTTTAGTTTTTTAAGGGCGGAGGGTTTCGGTAATGGAAACATCCATTCGATAATAGACATATCAGTTCTATAGTGAGTGAGATTTTGGCCACTTATTTGTTTGGGTGTGATAAAAAGTAAAGGATTATATCTATAAAACACATTACTTTCTATAATAAGTATCTACCCAATTTAATGAGGTATTATTCATTATCTAAAGGGGTATTCCAATGCCTATAAATTGTATTATCCATTGGATGTAAAAATCACTTCCAAGGATTCCAATAACTATTCAAAAAAATCTCCAAAAAATTGTGATTTATATCAATAATTCTAAAGGAATTAAAAAAAGTTATTTTTACTAAAAAACCATTCAAATATCTCTAATATCTAAATTTTATTCAAGGTTTACTCTCCAATAAGTAAAATTGTAGATCAATGATCACCTATTGTATCCTAAAGAGGATTCACTGACAACCCCTTGAATAAATAATTTCTTGGGGGTGAATATACTTCTAAAAAGGGAAGCAACATAATATTCCTTGGAAGGAACCATATAAGACCATCCAAGAACATCAATATATATACCCTCAAATATTTTAAATAATATTAGTAGTATATTATATCAATATGGATATAGAGATGCTCAAAATTTTCTACTTCTGATGATAAAATTGGTGTATATACTCTCAAATATGAATCCCACCACATCCAAATATGAGAATATTTAGGTTTTCCAAATAAATAAAATATGGGAAAATACTGATCTTGTGTGTCATGGACACACACTCAATGCATTTTTTGTTGACCACTTTGACACATTTCAAAATCTTCCAGTCATAAAGGATATGTAGGATCCTCTGGAAGAAAATTACATCATTGAGGATGTGATAAGATATAAATTCATAATAAGAACGATTTTTTCATACAAAATTATAGATAATAGATCTATCATAGATTAATTATATTAAATAGAATTCATATTACAATGCCTAAATAAAAACAAGATGAACATGGATGATTACATCATTATCACATCCATCATCAATAAACTTCCCCATTCATCGAATAATATTAATAATTCTTTAGAATATAAGAAGGAAAATACTTTCATCAATTAGACACTATAATATTTACAAATTAATTAGGAATATAAAATGAATGAAGAGGAAAAAAACCTAAGGATTATAAATACAATGTTCCTATAGAAGAGGGTGTGTGTCCATCGATGTATTCAAAGGGAAAAGACATACCAATAATCCTTATAAAGGAATTATTCAATTTAAGATAAATAATAATGGGGTATGCTACATCCATATCAATATGGGATCCTTAAACTAGGAATTTTAATTCTTTAATAAGAAATATGGAAACAAAAATACTCCTAAGGATAAATTTTTGGCAGTGATATTTGATGTTAATTTTCTAGAGGATATATCTTCTCGGTGGATTGATTATGGAGATACATGATATGTATGCAATAAAAAATACCTATTCAGAGTATGGACTAAATAAAATATTGTACATCATTATAAATGGGGAACTTTGTAAGAATAAAAATACAATGAAAGGGTATGGTTGATCTCATGTTTACCTTGGAAAATATCCTCACCTTTAATGATGTCTTTTATGTTCCAGATACTCATAGTAACTTAGTCTATGGGATCCTATTAAACAAGAAAGGGGCTAAGCTTGTATTTGATATAGATAAATTTTTTTAATAAAAGGGTAGGATATTTATTTGGAAAGGGTCACATGCATGATGTATTAGTCAAATTGAATAAAAATATTGTTTCTACTTACTTTCCATAGTCTTTTAATATATAACATGATCCTTTAGGTCACATAAATTATAAGAAAATTCATGACATTCCAAAAAAGGAATTATTACGTAGAATGGATAAAAATTATCATAAATGTGTGACTTTTACATAAACTAAAATATTTGGGAAACCATTTACAAATATATAAAGGAAAATTAATTTCTTAGAATTAACACATAGTGATCTGTGTGATTTTCCTAATAAATCCACTATAGTTAATTTAAAGTGATTTTTGACTATTATAGATAATTATTGTATATTTTTTCAATTTATTATTTGAAAATATAGATGAAGTTATATATAAATCTAGAATCTATAAAAATGAGGTTGACAACCAATGAATGATTAAAATTAAAAACCTTATATCCAACAAGACATGAGAATATTATATTATTTCAATGTTTGAATTCCTAGGGATCATAATTGAAGTGAAATCTCCCTATACACCTCAACAAAATTATTTATCTAAGGGAACGAATATAACATTAATGGAAATAGTTAATTTCATGATGTCTATCTTGGGTCTCTCAAGTGTATTTTGGGGAGAATCATAATTAATTGTGTGTCATATTATAAATAGGGTTCCCATAAAAGATAATGATACAAATAAATATGAATTATGAATGTATTTAAACCAAACCTAAATAATTTAAAGGTTTGCAGTTGTCACACAACTATAAGAGTACATGAACATAAAAGAAAAAAGGTACATAAAAGATGTTTAGATAGAATATTTCTTGTATATAAAGAGTACTCATAAGCTTATATATTAATTTTTATATAATATAATGATTTAGTGAGTGTTAATATGGGTATTGAATCAAGAGATTATATTTTTGATGAATATAGGTTTACCACATTACCTAATAAAGACCAGATAATGGAATCTATCTTAAATAATAAATTATCATAAGAAAATAAGGTTGAGGAGGTTTATAAAATTAAGTGATCTCAGATAACCAAGGCATATAGATGTGATTTCTATATGCAAATTTTAAAAAAAAAACTAGTGATAGTATTTTTACACAAACTCTGAATTATCATAACACTAATTCTAGCATAAATACTTTATAAAATTTTTTGTTATGTTCTGGTCCATAACTTTGGAAGGAATCCATAAATGATTAAATATACTCTATAACTAGAAAACATTCTTGAATATTAGTTGATATTTCTCAATTTTTACTATTTATACATTGTAAGTGTGTATTTAGAATAAAATAAAAAGTCACTATTACAATTGAAAAATTGAAATCTAGATTGGTATCTAAGGGATTTACTCAAAATAAATGAAATAAATTATTTTGATACAAATGTTATTGTGAAATGGATTTATTCGATTATAATTATTCTTACTTTAGTATCCTTATATAATTTTTAGATTCAAAAATTTTATGTTAAAACAACATTATTAAATGAGTAATCAAAAGAAGAAATGTATATGGAAAAATCACGAGGACTCAAAGTACTTGGAAAAGAAATAGAGGTTTTTAAATTGGAATGGTACCTATATGGTTTAAAACAAGTACTAAAAAAATGGAATTAGAATTTTAATGACGTAATTTTATCAAAATGTACTTTTAGTTATCAAGATGATAATTTTTTTATTGTTGGATCAATAATAATCATGGTCTAGTTGTTTGTTTATATTTTGATGGAATGTTAATAAATTGAACTGATATGAACCATGTAAATGACATTAAGAATATTTTATCTAGAAACATTGATTTAAAAGTATTAGGTGGATATAATTTTATTTTTTGAATAAAAATTATTTGAAACATTATCTTTTCTTGATTTTTCAATCTCATTATATTGATTAATGCATAAAAATATTTCAACAATTTTATTTTTCACTAGTTTCTACCACATATTCTTCAAGGAGTAGGATGCTACCGATTCCCAATAATGTTATTGTTCAACTAGAACATACAAGGGTTATTGGGTGTCTTATGTATTCTATTACTAGGAAAATACTTGATATTTCACATGGTTTTGGGAATTTGAGTAGAGATATAGGCAATTTTGGTTATCAAAAATGGGATAAAGTTAAAATATTAATCAAGTATCTAAAGGGTACTATGGATTATTTCATATGTTATAGAGTAAACCCAAGGATTTTTAAAGGTTTTTCTAATGAATTATTGATTAAAAATCTATTGTATCACTCTTATATAGGTGTAATGGTTTTTACACTTAGATTTGGATTGATCTCAAGGGGATAAAAGAAATAAACTTTCATAATATACTTTATAATGGGTTTGGGGATTATTTATTTATCACCTACTAGAAAAAAATCAGAATAGATTGAAAATATTTTATGAGACATACCATTGTAGAATATGGAAATATATTTGGTTTCTATACATTTTGATAGTCCTGAAATGTGGTATAAGGCATATAGAAATACATATAATGGAAAAATGAGACACATTGGTATCATGTATATCTATGTTATGAAATTGATACAAGATGGTATCATAATTGTGGACTTTGTTAGATTGATATAGAATTTTGTGGATTAAATAACAAAGAGATTTTCAAGGGTTTTGGTACACAAAAACTTCATAGGGATGAGTTTAAAGTCCTTTTAAAAAAATGAAAAATGATGGGACCTTAACATAAGATATGATAACATCTCATGTATATGTTAAATGTTTGAAATTATATCATATGTCGGAAGGAAACTCCAAATTTATTTTTTATACTTTGTAAATGGTGTCTGTTTGGAATGAGAAAAAAGGATGGTGAGTTTAAAACTATTAATAAAACAAGAATATTAAACAAATATTGAAACATTGGAACAAATTTTGTCTCACCTTCATGAATATAGTAGTGGGGACTCTCCAAATATATTATGAATTCGTTTCTCAAATATTAATGAAATGATAAGTAACACATGGACATAATGTATAGGAGTATATGAAGAACTGAGTAATTTTAATGATCTTTTTTTGGTTTAATCTAGTAGGTAATATCAGTTACATGATAAGGTAGAGTTAATAAACTTCCTATAATTCTAATTACAATTCCAAAACCTCCAATCTATATTGAGATTCACTTAAATAGTTCTACAGGAATCAAACTACTTTTTTGGGTGTGAAATAATTAAAACAATTCAGGTATCTCTTATTTCGAAAGTTTCTTCATGGTTTACTCCCTTCTAAGTAAAATTGTATAATAATGAACCATAATTATATCATAATGAGGTTCCATTAGTAACTCAGTGTACTAATGACTTTTTGTGGGGAATATACTCTTAAAGAGAGTGACAACATAATGTGTCTCGAATATATCTATCTACTACCATCCAATAATATCCATATTCCTACCCATAAATTCTTGTCAAATTTATTACTAGAATCGACATGTAAACCACAGATCCCTATTAAATATGATACTTGTTGGTCCACTAAAAATTTTCATGATCACTTTTCCATAAATCATTTAGAGTTCATTCATTTAGGAAGATTCCTTAAAAGGTAAAAGTGGATCATCATGGTCAAATAATCCTTTATTACTCAAATTTAATATTTTCCTTTAGATTAACTTGTTAAACTAGACATTTAGTCCATTTTTTATTTCATCCCACTTCTATATGGTTAAATTCACTAAATAATACCTATATGTTTTTTATACTTCCCTTGGACTTGATAAAAGGTTAGGTGTTTAAGGATGTACCATATAATATCTTTATTCATTCTAGTCCACCATAACTAGCAACAAATATCATGGTACATTGTGATAATCATATGGTGCAAAACCCACCTATAGGATTGGTAATATTTTATAACCTCTTCCTTTATACCTGCTGGGACTTCAATACATCCTAGAATATATATAATTAATAAATAAGAATATAAGATACATCAGTCAAGTATATTTCTACTATTGAGTCTCTCTTGGATAATTACATAATCAGGGTCTGAAATCTATGAAGCCTAGACATTCTACAAGATATATGTAGAAAGATCAATGTGGTGTAAGTGTATCCCTCATTGATCCTCCACTATATAAAAATATATTTTGACTATAAGTAACACAATCCACCATTCATCCTTAGCCTCTTGAACCTTTATAGAGTGGTCTTTATATCTAATAACATTGGCAATAACATTTGATTTACCATTTTAGATTAAAACTATTTAAGGTATTAAATCGAAATAAATTGCATAATATTTAATTCTCATTATGAGATGATGAATTTTATGATCTTTTGGTCTATAAACATAAAAAAGCATTCACAAAATAGATTTTTCCTAAAAGAATTAGAGCATTGACAATAAAGGTCAATTCTAAATCATGGCCACAATAGTTCCATTCATGAGGATGAATCTGTCTAGAACCATTTTCCACTACCACATTATCTTTTATAAGAATTAAAGTTGATTTCAATAAAATAGGTGTCAAAATACACCTACTACCCTTCAACGTGTGGAAGTAAAATAAGAAAAATAACAATATTCAACCACTTATTTATCTCCTAGAATACATTATCTCATTTATACAACCAAATTAATTTACCTCCTTTTTAGTTAGAGTAGTAATTTGAGTAATGGTCTTAGAAAAACCCTAAATGAACCAATTATAATATCACGCAAGACTAAGGAAGCTTATAATTTGAATGAAATTATAAATAAAAATAAAAGACATCACTGATTCTAACTTTTTAGGATCCATAGAGATTCCCACTTATGAAATCACATGTTTGGGTAATTTTATATTCCAGATTCAAAACAAGAATTTATAATATTTAGAATTTAGTTGATATTCCTTCAAAGTATCCAAGATAATGTAGAGATGTTAGGAATTATCATCTCATTGTTTAGAATAGAATCTGATTTCATCCACAATGACCATGATGAATGAATCTTGAAATATATGAAATATTTAGTTTATTAAGTCCCTAAATATAGTTACATAATTAGTTAATACAAATTTAATAACTAAGTATTCAAAATTCCCAAACCAAATTCAAAAATAGGTCTTTTTGAATGACTTTTTCAATGGCCTAAAACTGATGATATCCTAGACATCGGTCAATTTTTGAAAACTACCTTTCCCCATTTAGATGTGAAAAAATACCATCAATTTATTTATGTGTAGTTATTTTTAATTTAAACCTAGTTTAACTTCTGATATTCTACACATGGTCACATAATTTTATTCACCTTCTTGAAAAAATGAACTATATAACCCCTAGGGAGAAGTTATTGACCTATTGAATCCTTTAACTTCAAGATTTTATAATGATATTTTGGTAACATCAATCTAGTTTGATCCATATAACATGAAGAGATTGAGAGAGGTTTGAAATAAATTAAAGATAACTAGGTAAATGAATTTCTTCCTCTAGAGGTATTCCAAAAATTTATACTGAGAACACATCAGGGTAAATATTAACTATATTAAGAAATACTAGTTTCCCATTTACTTCTACTATACTAAGGATAAAACAATCCATTTAATTAGTTATCCCCCCCAATTACCCCTGATTAGGCTTTCTTAATGGCTTTAGATACTCATTCCTTTTGGAGAGTATAGTGTACACTTACTAGGGAAGAGATAGATAATCTCCTGGTATAGAAATCAATTCATGATCCAAAATTTTCAAACTAGTCTATCCCTATAATTACATCTATGGGATTTATATAGAGGACCATAAGATACCATAAATTATTATATGAATCCACCACCAAAGCACAATATAATAAATTAATTTTTGGATTAATTATTTTCCCTAGTAGTCTGTTAAGACATATATAGGTAGATGATACCTCCAAATTTATACTAATAAGAGAAACTAGTTAATTGAAAATAAAATAATGTGAGACACATGTATCAAATAATCACAAGCTAACATAAAAGATACAGAAATAGTACCTCAAATTGTATAAATCCCCAATTCATTTTTTATAGTAGATTGATCAATAATATTTATACCACTTTTTCCCTCTTTATATCCCTATGGTTAAAATCCCTATATAGAAAATGGTACAGTTGGTAACTAGCCTGGACTTCCCTAAAAACCACCTCAACATTATCTCTATGATGGTGGTCAACCACCACTGGTTTATTAAATAACCAAAAAATACTATAATTACAAGTTTAGATACGATTTTTCCCATTCTTTTCAAATACACTATAATGGAAGAACCTATGAAGATAAAGAAATTTCCTATAGGGCTAACATTATTTGTCCTCAAAGGTATAATTTGGTTTTATGTTCCCTTTGCATCCACACCGGTGGCACCATATTGGAGACCTTCCAAAACTTGGTGATGAATACAATGACATAAGATTAACATACATGAATATTACATCATTTTATTTGAATATTCATCACATTAAAAAAATTCATGATCGATGTATATAATATTTTAGTGTCTTTGGAGACTTGGAGTGTAATCTTCTAACTTGGAGAAATATATAAAACATCTCTTGTATATGTATTCCCCTTTATTAATCATACTTAAAACCTATCTTCATGACCTGGGAAAATGAAACATAAGGAATGGTGAGATCATATGCTTAGTCAAAGTAAATAAAGGAGATATGTAAGCATAACAAGAGTTTAAGGGTACGATAACATGAGAATCACATTTGAAGATTATACCCTATATATCAAAGATCATATACAAGATTCATGGAATAATGATTAGAAGTTCATAAAACATGAATGAAAGTATAACATATAAATAATACATGAAGTTTTGGCATACATATAAACATATAAAATGATTTCCATAGAATTCAAGGCTTACTATAAATTCCATCTTAGTGGAATGGGTTCACTCACTAAAATGTCCTACTAGTCAAGGTTTTCTCCCTAGACCATCTTAGTGGACAACTTCCTTTTGATGAACTGGGTTAACTCTTCATTCAAGCCATTTCTTTATAAATTGGTTTCACTCCTAATTCTAGTCCAATATTTCGGAACTGAATTCACTCCTTATTCCATCCCTATATTACTGAAATGAGATCACTTCTTATTCTAGCCCTATCATACTAAAGAGAGTTCACTCCACTTTCTAGCCTAGTCATATGGAACCATGTTCACTCCCCATTCTATCCCATTAATACTAAAAAAATTTCATTCCTCAATCTAGTTAAGTCTATATTATGAGATATAAATATTTACTTAATGCATTTCAGGGAGATATAGGTCACACCCGTCACATAATGAAATCATACATATGTGTGACCCAAGATCGTAACAATTCATCACATCATAACCTATGAAATAAAATTATAACCACAAACATGTCATTATATCATAACCTATTGAAAATAGTCTGGTTTAAAAATCATTTCATTAATTTATAACACATGAAAAGATGCAATTTTCAAAATCATATCACATTTGGAAGAGAAAAAAGTGTTATAAACATCATTCCATCAAAACATAAACCATTAAAGACATAATATGAATGGTATTATTTATCATATACCTAGTAAAGTATAAACTATATCTAAGTATGTCCTCTTATATAAAAAATTATTTTTAAATATCACTTGGAACATTTCTTATAGAATATAACCTTTCTTAAAAAATCAGGTTTTTAAAACACATCAAATATTTTAAAAATAATTTTTTATAAAAAAAACATTGAAAACTTATAAAGTAAGATATAAAAAACATTTAAGATATTTTGTCTACAAATTATCCTTTTCCTTTTGAAAATTTATTTTTAAAACATAAAACATCTTTGAAAACCTTTTTCTTTGAAATAAAAAATGAAAACTCATAAATGATGTTTTGAAAACAATTTTAACACTTTTTAAAATAGAAATCAGTTTAAAAATAATTTTTCCTGAAAATTAAATTAAAATATAATTTGAAAACATTTGAAAACATTTTTATAAAACAATTAATTGAAATAACACATATTTTTTACCGAATAGATAGATAAAGATGTATTTTATTATAGCCACTTTCGTAATAATATTAAGTAAAAAAGAGTGGAAAAATTGTAACATTACATGAAAATATAATTAATAACCATGGGAGAAGAAACTTCATGAGAATTAATTAGATATGAATCATAATATTTGATCAATGGATGCATAATCATAAATAATCCTAAAAATTGATGTGATTGTAGAAATAAACTCGTACCACTTTGGTAACATTGAATAATAATCCTAATGAAATTATAACATTAAATGTATTTTAAAATATCATGAAAATATTCATATTCATGATATAACATGTTAAAGGGAATTATATACATCTCATAAAATAATATTGGTGCATAACAAAACATGTATCTCAAAGAAGGAAAATTGAGACAAAATAATCATGCCGAGTTGGAAAATTTTGAACCGTAAAACCCCATGAAGTATAAACCATTAAATTTATATAAAAATCATAGAATACATTCATGGGTGGTATATACACCACAAAATATAAACAAGTGGTGAATAATCCATAATTCTTGGAGAATTAAAAGTGAGACCAGAAATCTGTTTACCTAAAGTTTTGACATTATTTGTACATGTTAAAACCTTATATATAATAATATATATTTTTTATAAATACAAGAAACAAAAATATTATTATATACAATTTATTATTTTATTATGACATTATATTACTCTTTTATGAACAACTTCATATTAATGTTATGTTTCGAGTAATAAAAACTTTGTTTTTTATATGTTTTGACTTTTTAATCATGATCCTCTTACTTAGATAGTGATTTCATTTTTTAAATAATGTAAAAAAAATAAAAAAAAAATATATTTATTATATAATAATTTATAATACTCTATAAAATATAAAAACATAAAATGGAATACACCATTCATGGAGACGGTAGGTTGTACGTACGCATGAACATTGTTTCTGTTTTTCTGGCATATTAAAAGAAACAAAGAAAATGAACTATATGTATATATGTATATTATAACTAAAGTGGAATTATTATTTCATATATTTCATATAAGTTTAATAAAAATACCCTTAATACATTCCTTGTAAAGTGTGAATGAATCACATTGCTTTGAAAAGGCGGTATTCCACACGTCCACAAATGATGTTATCGTATTCCCACAAAATGGAATGCATGAAGGTATGTGTTATATAATAATTTAAGAATCATAAATACATCATAAATATCATATATATCATATAAAAACATTACTTAAATCAATATTCCCAACCTTGAAAGTTGGTAATGGAAGAATGAATACATCAGTTTGTGAGGTGGTAGTCTGCAATACACATGAACGACGATTGTATATCCCATTTGATGGAAGTGTTTGAAATTTCAGGTTATAAAATTAACATAAAAACATATCATTATATATTTAGGATAAATATTTTATTATATAATCATTTAATAATAATAATAAAATGGTTTTTATATGGAAACAGAATAAAAATGCATGTTGATGAACATTACCTCTTTTTTGGTTAACTTCTTATGGCTTACACCAAAGGGCTTCCTTAGTTGGATTTCGGTCCAAATTTAGTATTAAATTTTTAGATTAAATAATTTGAAAGATTTTTTGGGCTGTATTTGGAATGAGAAAAATGTATTGAGAGGTGTGAATAAAGGAGGGGATGAGTGTCCTTTTACAATGGAGGAGTGAAATTTTGGTAAATATAAAAAGTTAAACACTATTAAGAGGTCTCCCTTACATCATGTGCCTTCAATAATTGTAAATGTTTTATAAAATGGATTATATTGTACAAATGATACCATAAAATATATTTTGGGTATCTTTCTTGGGTATTTAGCCCCTTATTTTAAATTTTAACCACTAAGTAAACTTGTTTTTACCTTAATCTTTTTAATTACTTTTAATTAATTTCACAAATATTTTTGTTAAAAAACTAATTTGAAAAAACTATACATTATAAATTATGCTGATGAAAAATATTGAATCCATTTTTTAATATTCTAAACAATTAAGTGGCATAAATTAATTGAAAATTAATCTCGTGGAAAGGATGTAACAATGGGGTTTTAAAGTAAAAATTTCAAATGTTTGAAATGTATTTATATCTAATTTCAATGTGAAATTTATTAAAATAACTTAAAATGGATTCATATATTTAAAATTGATCTAAATATACTTTAAAATCAATATAAAATATAATTTAACTGTATAAATTAATTAAATGAAAATGATGTTTTCAATTAAATTCAATATTTTTCATTATTCATTAAAAAATTAAATTTCACAAAAAAAGAAAAAATATTCACCAAAATTAAATTTTTATATTAAACATTCAAAAATGACGTTTTTTAAATAAAAATTATAAAATTTTCAAAAAATAGATTTAAAATAGATGCTTCATTAAAATGTGGTAAAATTACCTTTTAGAAAAATATTTTTTTTTCTTAAAATCATATTTATTCTTTTCTTATACCTATTCAATCTATTGGATGAGTGTCAAAGAATTTTATTAAATACTTACTATATAAATTTTGTTAAAATCATTCATCAAAATTATTTTGTTTAATTTATTGAGATAAAATTGTGGTTTTACATACAAAAATAATTTTCTTAGAAAAAGAATTTATTTATTTTTAAATAATCCTAACATTTATTTAAAACTAATTTGTAACCAAATGGTTCATTTTAAATAAATTGATAAATAATATATTTAAAATTTAGTTATTTTTATTCACAACATCCATTATATTGGCATGGTAGTAAAATAATAATATTTTAATTATAATATTGATAGTATTTTCTAGTTCGGTAAAGCTTTGCCTTACATGTAATGAAAGCTATCGAAGGGACTAGGTATTGTGTGTAACACAAGGAAAACATGGTTTAGTGTGTATTTAAAACTAATCTAAGTGTCGCATGTACCACAATATTAACTTGTAATTTCTTATAACATAATCCAAACATAGTTCTTTCATCTAACAAAATCTATATTCAATGTTGCATGAGATTAAAAATATCAAAAAGAATAAATTAATTCAAAAAATAATAATCCACAAAATCTTATGGTGTTGCATTCTACATCATCCCCCTAAAATGAATGTCACCCTTGAAATATATATGGGTCATCAAAGGATTAATACTTTACAGTTCCATTCATAGAAACCCACATCATAAAATTGAATAATAAAACATCCATTGAAAAAGGAAGTTAAAAACAAAACAGTTTCCCAATGTAACTCATTACTAGTTTCCCACATGAGATAAAATTGGAGGGATTTGAAAACATAGTCATGGATAAAAAGTTTAAATAATCATAGTGCATGATTTAGTTTATTGATCACAAGAAATTGAATGATCAATGTAAAGTTAAGGGACTAAAAACCCTAAATATATGATGATTTATAAGACCATTGGTTCACCATAAATGAATGAATTAAGATAAATATTTTTTAATATCCCTTTCCTAGAGTTTATTAATTCTTTTACTTTATAAGAACATAAGGAAATATACTTAATTTATTTAATTCATTTTTATATGAACAATCACTCTATTTTGTTATGCCTTGCTTGATTTCAACTTTATATCTTACTCCATGAAATGTAGGTGAATATTTTATTTTGAAAGTATTATCATATCATGAGACTGATACATATAATGATAAGTTATTCCATTGATCATTAGTTATCAATGCATAAATATGGTTATCATAGGTTATCCAGTATTTATAAATCCTCATATGGTGAGATAATACTTTAATCTATAAACCCTCATTTGAATTGTAACCTAATCATTCCATAAATGGTTAACCTTGTAACCCTTTTGAAATCTAAAAAGTAGAAACATTATAAATAAGTTCACTAAATTTCTCAAAATAAGTACAACATTGTTATACCATATATAATAAATTAGATCTTGGTTTTCACATTACAAACATGTGAATACCTTCATCTCATATTCTCTTGAAACATGGTAACTACCCAAATTATGATGAGTCCTTTTAGAAAACATGCATTATTTATTATTACAAATATAATTGGATATAATCTTCATATCCAAGAAGTTTTCAACTTCATCCATGATAACAAGGACCACTTTTTCAACAAGTCAACAATCTTTTCAACGTTAATCAGTAATATATAATTTAATTTAACCATATCAACCATCTCTTTATCCAAGAATAACACAATTTTCTCAACATCATGAACAAATTAAGTGTTGGCTTCCCTTAATCAAAATATAACATTTATTTAAAATAAATGTTCTAGGTCATCATCACCATTTAATATATTTTTTCTAATCTTTAATATAAAACATATACTTCATGATTCATGTAACATATTTTTAATATCGAATACATATACACTTCAGTCATCCCACTTTATACTTAAACCATTACTTAGGCTTCATCATATTATTCCATAATACCCCTTTTCTAGAATATGAAACATGAATCATGTCTTAAGGTTACTCAACCTCAATTTAATCATTATGTTTATATTTAATGTAAATAATATTGTTAGAAGATCTCATACATTTCATATTTTATTCACACACTCTTTATATTCCTTTGAATAGACAATAATCAGTCCCACTTCCTGATTCTATTTATAAGAATTCTAATTAGGACATTTATTTTCATAATTCCCATACTTTTCATGTATGAAAAATTCAATGATAATCCAGTTCCTTATAGTTCCTTCTATTGACTATGTCCAGAAAGCAGAGTGTGAGCATCACTTATCATAGCAGAAAACCACATAATCATGAAAAATTACTTAGAGGATGCCTAAATCAAGACACTTTATTTTAAATATAACATACATTAGTCTTATCCTTAAGGACATCCCTAGACATATACTTAGAAATATCCCTATGTATAAAATTAAAGTTTTCTCATCCTAGTTTTCAAATTTTGACAAAACCTTTCCTTTCATACCAACTATAGTAAACCAAGATTAACATACATGGATATTTAATCATTTTATATGAATATTCAGCAAATTACAAAAGTACATTCATCAGGACCAAAATAGTTTAGTGTCTTTGGAAACTTGGAACACAATCCACTAACTTGGTGAAACATATTCAAATTATCCTATAAATATATTCCCCTTTAGTAATTATACTTAATAAATCTCTTCATAACATGGGAAAAGGAAACATAATAAAGGGTGACTTCATATTCTCAGTAAGGGTAGATAAATGATATATGTAAGCATAACATGAGAATAAGGGTATGATAACAAACAAATATCATTTGAATATCATACCCTACATATCAAATATCATATACATGATTCAAGGAATAAATATGGGTTTCTCATAACACATTAATGAAATAGTAACATAGGAATAAGACATGGAATTTTGGAATACTCATAAACATATAAAATGATTTCCATAGTAGTAAAGGCTTACTGTCAAGGACATATTAGTGGAATGGGTTCACTCACCATACTATATTAGTAATAAAGGTTCACTCCTAAGACCATATTAGTGGAAAAATTCCAAAACAGAACTGAGTTCACTCCCCGTTCTAGCCCCATATTACTGAATTTAGATAACTCCTCGTTCCAACTCTGATTACTGAATTGATTTCACTCTTCATTCTATCTTACTAAAATGAGTTCACTCCTTGTTCGAGCCTAGTCATTATGAATTGAGTTAACTACACATTACATCCCTTTCATACTAAACCGAGTTCACTTCTCATTCCATCTCTATCATACTAGACTGATTCCATTCCCCTTTTCATCTATGTATGTCTCATGCTATATAAATTGTTACCCATTACATTAGAGGGAGATATAGGTGCCACCTGTCACATAATTGAATCAAAAATTTTTGTTCCATACAATCATAACCATTCATCACATCATTACCCATGAAATGAAATGGGTATCACAAACATGTAATCATATTATAACTTTTGGAAAAGAGATAGGATTCATAATCATTTCATCAAAGCATAACCTGTGAAAAAAAGAAAGTGGAAAAAGAATATAACTCGTGGATGAGAAACACATGTCACAAACATCATTCTATAAAAACATAAATATTTCCACAAATAATGTGAATGGTATAATAAGATCATAAAACCAGTAAAGAAAAAACTATATAAAATGATTTCATTTTATATGGATAACGATTTTGAAATATCACTTGGATAATTTCTTAAGGTAAATAGCCTTTCTTACATAATTATTTTTTTAAATAAATAAAGAATTTGAAAAATCTTTTTCTTTGAAATCTACTTTTAAAACTTGTGAAGTAAGATTTAAAAATAATTTAAAACATTTTTTGAGGAAAGTTTCCTTTCTTCTTCGAAAAACTCATTTTAAAATACAAAACCTTTTGAAAACATTTTTCTTTGAAAATAACCTTGAAAACTAATAAATTAATATTTGAAAACCATTCTAAAGAATCTTGAAAACAAAAAAACATTTTAAGAATGATTTTCCTTGAAAATGAGATTAAAATATCATTTAAAAACATTTTGAAATCATTTTTATAAGGAATTATTTTTAAATAACTTAGGTTTTCAACCTAAGAGAGAGATAAAGTAGTATTTTCTTATTAACACTTTATTAATTATCTTAAGTAACAAATAGTGCTAAATGGTCCCATTACATGATGTTATTATGAATTAGTAGAATAGAATAAAATTCATGAGATTTATTGAGATATTGATCGTAATATTTCATTATTGGAAGCATAAACGTAAGTAATCTTAATAAATGATGAGATTGAAATAGTAAACTCATATCACTTTGGTAACTTTCAATAATAATAACCATGAAATAATAACATTTTATGAATATTAAAATATCATGAAAAGAATGATATTTAGGATATAACATGTCAAAGTTTATTATATACACCCCATAAAATAATATAGTTACATAACGAAACATGTGTCTCAAGTAAAGAAAATTGAGGCAAAATTGACTTCCAGCCCAGATCGGTGTCCGACTTTCTCTTTGATTGACTTAGTGTCCCCTAATTGTACAATGATCTGATCCAAGTATCATATTATAGGTGAGGGTATTTTTTGGGCTTCTCCTTCCTATTTTGTTATTTGTTAGCTTGATGAGGGGGTTTTCCTCAAGTTGTGCTAGTATCAACTTCTCCGGGGTGGTCTGGTTCAATTTTTGGTTCAATAATTTCAGTTTAGTTTGTAGGTATTTTTTGGGGATGTGAGTGGTTACAATAATTTCTCAGTAGTTTTTTTCCTTGGTATTTATTTTAATTATCATATTTTAGATTGTGGTTTTATGATATAGATTGACCAAATTTGGCGGTTTTGGGGATGTTGGGGTGACAAAGAAGGTGGTGATGGGATTAATGATGGTGAAAATTATGGTATTTTTAATTAGAGAAGATGTAAGTAGATATTTATAATGATTGGATTTCATTTGGGGAATTGGGATCAAGGATTTAATGGATTTTCTTGTCCTCATTTGGTGGTTCCCTTGATAATATGGCCTGTTTTGAAATTTTATGTTTTGAAATTTGAATATTGCATCATGGTGTTTATTTCAAAGATTATGATATTATGGAATTGAGTCGTATTGGATTATTCCTATCTATGTTTCCACTCAACCTCCAAAGTGTGTGTTTTGAAAAATTTGAAAACGTATTTGGAGGATGTTCTGGGTAACAGACGCTTTGTTTTTTTTGTTTTGGCTTGTTATTTTTTATCCTATTACATAAATCTGGATTTAATTATTTATATATTGTAAAACATGATGTAAACATAATATATATTCTTTATATAAGTATTTATGATAATATAAACAATATATAAATATGAAATGTAACACACCGTTCAAGGAGACGGTAGGTCGTACGTACGCATGAACGCTTTTTCCGTTTTATTATCGTATTAAAAGAAATTAAGTAAATAGAATATGTGTGTGTGTGTGTCTTATTATTCAATTATAATTATTGTATCATATATATATATATATCATATAAATTTACTAAAACTATACTTAATAAATTCTATATAATGTGTGAATGGATCACATTACTTTGAGGAGGTGGTAGTCCACACGTCAAGAAACGAAGTTAACATATTCTACAAAAAAGAAAATCTTGAAGGTATAAGTTACATAATAATTATAGAATCATAAAAAATCATAAATATCTTATATATCATATAAAATAGTAATTTAATTATTACTCCAAACCTTTAAATGTGGTAATGGAAGAACGGACGACATCAGTTCGTGAGGTGATAGTCTTCCACACACACAAACAATGATTGTGTATCCCATTTGATGGAAGTGTGTGCACATGTAGGTAGTACCTTTAAAAACAACATATAAGTGTATTTAATATATTTATGTTATTATTTAATAATGTAATAAGAATAATTTAGTGGGTTGGATATGGAAACAAAATAAAAACGTACGTTGATGAACGTTGCCTCTTCTTCAGGTAATTATTTTTGGTTTGCACCAATGGGATTCTTTGGTTGGCCTTATGCCTAAATCGAGGCTTCTTGGTTGATAATATGGAATTTAGAAGATTATTGGGGAAGGTTTTTTATGATCCAAATGTCTTTATAGGTTTGAATAAGTGAGGGATGTGAGTTTCCTTTTACAGGGGAGGAGGACTGGCATTCTTGTAATTATAAAAAGGAAAACACTATTGAGAGGTCTCCCTTACGTCACATGCCTCCAATAAAAGATGATTTTCGATAAAGGGGTGTATATAGTTTAAATATGTCCATAAAATTTCTATTTTACATATTTTTATGGTATTTTTTCCCTTAATTTAATGTTTAACCACTAAATACACTCGATTTTACCTTAATCAGCGTAATTAATTTTAATTACTTTCTATAATATTTTTTGTAAAAAAATAATTTAACATTCATATAAATTATAAATTATTATTATTAAAAATATGAAATCCAGTTTTCTAAATTATAAACACATGTTTGAAAAAAATTAATTTAAAACTAATCCTACATATGGGATTTAATAATGGGTTTTTAAAGTAAAAAACTTCAAAAGTTTGAAATATTTTTATATCAAATTCAATAAAAAATTGATTAAAATAACCTAAATTGGATTAATAGATATATAATTGATCTAAATATACTTTAAAACCAATATAAAATATAATTTAACTTTATTAATAAATAAGACGAAAATAAATTTTTCAATTAAAATTCATTGTTTTTCATTATTCATTAAAAAATGAAACTTCTTACAAAAATACCAAAAATTCTCCCATATTAAATTTTTATATTCCTATTTCAAAAATAATGTTTATTTTTTCAAATAAAATTATACAAGTTTCAAAAATTAGATTTAAAGTAGGTGCTCCATTAAAATGCATTAAAATGTCCTTTTAGAAAAATGAAACTTTTTATACATGGATTGATATTTATTATTTTCTTATACCTATCGAATATATTGGAAGAGTTTAAAATAATTTTATTGAATATATAATATATAAATTTAACTAGATAATAATCAAAATTGGTTTGTTTAATTTATTGAGATAAAATTGTGTTTGAACATACAATAAAAGTTTTCTTAGAAGAGGAATTTCATTATTTTCAAATAATAATTACATTAATTTCTATCTAATTAATAAAAAATGATTAATTTTATATACTTGTGTAAATAATATCTTCATAATTTATTTAATATTGTTTGTAACTTTCATTCTAATGTCTAAGTGGTAGCCATAATAATATTTTAATAACAGTATTGATAGTATTTTGTACCTCTATAAAACTCGTTCCTACGTGTAACACAAGCCATTGAAAGGACATGCAATTAAGTGTAACACAATCCAAACATAGTGTTCTATGTATCAAAATATAATCTATGTTTTTCCTATAACACAATATTAACTTGGTGTTACATATAATGCAATCCAAACTTACTGGCTTCATATAAAAAATGTATATTCAATTTTTCATGAGATGAAAAATATCAAAAAGAATAAATTAATTAAAATTATAATAACTCAAAAAATCTTGGGTTGTTACAATAAAGGTACCATATGAACCCAGTTTCCCTAGTGAGATGAACGCTTTTGACCAATAACTTAGACAAATTTATCAAGCCCCTCCAAGACTAAAGGGTAAATTGTAAGTTGATTTTAGAAATGTGTTCTCATATGCACCTTCCTACATGGTAGGTGGTAATCATCGTAGTAAAATACTATAAAATTAAGTATATAATAACCTTAAACCCTTTACTAATATTCCAAAAATTTTGAGTTGAATTAACTTGATCAGGTATAACCCCATATTTCACATTCAATCATTATGTATCAAATCATTTTTTTATTCAAAACATCTTTCACCAATATTTTAATCTAATCAAGCATGATTTAAACATAATTTGAAGGCATAAAACAATTATTTGAACCTAATCATGGATAAATAATTAAATCTCATTATTAGTATAAATAAAAAACATTTCTAATTAGGGATTCAACCATTGTCCCAAATTACCCTAATTATTAAAAATAAATATATTAAAAGCATTATTTATTTATTATTAACATTTCATTTAATACGAACCACCAATTAGTCCCAACTATAATATAATAAGTCGTAGAAAATCTAGAGAGATGAAATGTTTTCCTTTCAGTTCCTACATATGGACACTTAATAAGAAGTTTAGACTCAAGTAATTTGGAATGACTCGAAGAAAATAAATGAAAAGGGAAAGGTATCTATAAATAATTTTTGTAACTCAGGATTCCTCCATATTTATATTGTATGGTCATATTTATGGGTTAATTTTTGAGTCAAATTGTTCTGATCTCATAGATATCTTCAACTATGAAACCCTAAATCCATTGAAGTATGATTTAGAACCATTTTTAATTATTTTGGAATAATTACTAAGAAGGTATTAGGTCAGGCTACCTCAATACCTCCTGATCATCACAGGCTAGCATAACTGTTTTGGGATGAATAAATTACCAATGGGAGATAGTTTTCCCCCTTATAAGTAAATCAAATTAAAGTTAATGGTATACCCAAATTTCACCATGACCCATGGGTTCATCAGACACTCAACCTAGAATATAATAGGGTCCTCCAAGAGTACTTGTTTATCAAATAATAGTGAAAATAGAGAATGAAATAACTATATGAACATAAATACACACTAAATCTAGGTCTAAAACACCATAAAAGCCCCTAAAGGTGAAAATGTAGGAAAAAAATTTATACACATAACCAAAAAAACAAACAATGATTAAATTTCTAAATTGGAAAACTGAGAAGTAAAACCTCCCTTGGTAAACATCCTAGATAGCCCTGGCGCATCTCATCCATATTCCATCAAAAGAGTATAAAAGACAACACCTACATTATGGAGTACATGTAACACTATAATTCATGCTTTGATTCATTTCCATTACCAAGATGATATATAATAAGTTATTCACATATCCTGGTGGGTCTCATACAGGTCCTAAGTATAAAAAAAATCAGTAAGTGGTCACCACCATACCCCTAAAAACCATTCATAAACCAAAATTCATGAAAATAATAAATATATATGGATAAATTAAAGACATAAAATGCAAAAAAAATCTAGATATAATTTTAAATGCATACTTTTATAACTATAAATTGAAACACAATTTATTGGGAATATCTTTACCTAAACACACCTTCATTAGGATAATCCTAGAATTAACATTAGTATGGAGGTAGGTAAATATTACACCCCATACAATTTAAGTAATAACATATAAAATATTGAGTTCATAAGCTCATACCATGGGAAAGGGAAGTGTTATATCAGGGCTAAATCCCATTCTATGGAAAAGGGGAAAGGGGTGTACAGAGTTAAGGCATTGTGATATTATCCCATAATCATGATCTAAATCATGTTATTACTACTTTATATATATATATATCCTTTATAATACTTATAGTGAACCATGATTAGCAATTCTTGTAATATATAAGACCATATTGTTGCTGGTAAATGGCATATTTGAGACTATCATACAATGATCACTTTAAAGAGACTCTATTCATTACATTATTTTATTGATTAATTTCATAATTTTAAATTTAAAAAACTAATATTATTTTTGAATTCATTATATATGAATTTTTATTATATTATTTTAGAGTTTTTTCTAGCATGGTAAGTTTTTAGCCGAAAAAATACTGTTTTTAGGAAATTTGTAGTTTCTGTCATTTACCATATAAAAGAATGAAATATAAGTTTATAAAACCTTTTAAGTAATAAAATATAAATTTATTAAATAAAATTATATATTTTACAATATTTAGTGAACTTATAAAACCAATGGGAAACATTTTTAGAACTAATTAAAATGTTACATTATATTAAAAATTATTTTTCGTTCCGGAAGTGAATCATGTATTTTCAAGTGATATTCAGTTATTTATTTCTTTGAAAGCTTAAAATACATTATTTATTTTAAAATAAATAAATATAGGTCATTATTAATATTATACAAAATAATTTTAAATTACAAATAAATTTATGGCTCAAAAAGTTATTTCTCTAAAAAATAGTTTTTACATGATTAAGAATATTTGTTTTAAAATTAACCTTTATAACATTTAGAAATTTTATTTGATAAAATGAATTAAAAAATTAAAATTACAGGTATAAAATTATATAAAATTTCAATCTTAATCTTTTTCATTAAAAATAATTACTAAGGTTTTAAATTAATTACAAAGGAAGAAATTAAATTAGGGTAAAATTTATAAATTATAAAAATAACCTAAATCACTCTAATTTGATAAAAAAGTTATTTTTTGAGGTTATTTTCAATAAAAACTAATTTTGATATCCTATTTTAATTTTTATTATCCTTTTAAAATTAAATAGTAACCTTACACTATTGAAAATGTAAGGGTTACTCCCAAAACCACCATTCCATTCACTTATAAAAGTTAAACAACTTCGCAAATTAATACTCACTTGTCTGTAGAATTAACACTTTAAACTATACCATTTTAATATCTAGAGAACCATATAACATTAATTTAATAACTTGGTAACTCATAGTTATCCTAATACCCTCAAATTCAATGAAACTTCAAGGACGGTTCAAATCACTGATGTGAGTATTATCAACTACTTAATTTTAAAATTAATTATATTCTTTAAATTGTATAATATTAACACTAATATAATGGTATTATTTTCATTTATATACTTTAATGTTACTATATTATGTTTATTATCATTATTTATTCATATACCCTTTCCATTAAGAGAAATAAAATCGTTGTTTGTGTGTTGTGCGGACTACCACCTCCACAAGGTAACATGTTTTTTTCATTAACCGCCTTACATGATGGATATAAGGATGATATTAAAGTATAAATATTATGTTTATGATATCATTAATGTTATTTTATGAAAAATTAAATAATTTATTAATGATGTTATCAATAAATGATCATCATTGTTTTAATAATTTAAAATAACCATACCAAGAGGATAATCATTTATTCAAACTGTGTAATATTTTCATATCTGTTAGTTATACTTATAATTCATTATATTTATGATTTACAACACTAATAAACACTAAATAATATCATTATTCCCCTATTATTATGATATTACAATAAAACAACCTAATAATCATTCATTAAATCATGGTATGCTCATGTTTGGGTCGGTTTAACCACCAACTTGAATAATAATATGAATTTGTATCATGTATGGAAATGTAAACATAATTAATTGTATAATATGATATAAATGTGTAAATATAGGTTTTTTTGGAAAATTTATGTCAATATTTAATTCATTAATACATTAAACACACTACGATCATCAAGAATCCTTGAAACATGCATACTTTTGATTTCATATTTTTGGATAAAGACTAAAAAACTCATTAAAGATATTTGAAAATAATAAATTATTATAAGTAAAACCTAATAGTAATTTTAATGACATATTAATTATGATCTTCGGAAGAAGAAATTATATGAACGTTGCTATTATGAAACTGGTACAAATATTCGAAACTATAAACACCTGATGTGTAAAATCAGAAGAATTAATATAGAGAATTAATATATATAAAGAGTATGAATGAAAATATATATTATTAAGTTTTTTAGTTAATTTATTAAGATATTAATTATTTTTATATAGGTAGTTTCATTTCATTTTAGGAAGTCAGGATAAGAGGTGAGGGTTTTACATCTTATATTAATCTCTTTGAGACATATTTTATATTATGCACCCAATTTTCATTATGTGTTGAATATAATAAATATTTGATATGTTATATCATGAAACTATTTTATTCATGGTATTTTAAGAATAATTTTATACCCTATCTTTCAAGATGTTATGATTGAACTGTTAACTAAGTCAAAAGTGGGGTTTCTATGTCTCAATTTTTTTCTATGGGACTCATTTTATTAAAACCACCTATTATCTTTTGTGTGGTTCTTACATTTACATGAAATAATTTTTACCATGTTAATTATAAAATTTTAGTGAATTACACATCTATATTTTTATCCCTCTCTCATATTCTTTTGATTCAAGATTTACCTTTTCCAAGGTAGAAAAAACATCATATGTCTTGGTAAGGTAAAAGAGTGTTTCATTTCCTAGAAAATATATCCATGTATGGATTCTAGAAAGTGGGTGTAGTTTTGGAATAGTTTCACCAAGGAATAATCACCTAAAAAAGGTTTTTTTATCATTGAATCAATTATCACCTTGATTTTCAGTTATTGGGACAAAGACTACACACCTTGTAAAACACTCACTGGGGATATGCATTAGAATATACACAATCTCTTAATGAAATATAATAAAGGATTTTTTCCTATCATTTCCTTGGTATCCTACAAATAAAAACTATTGATCCCCAAAAATTTTCTTCCATGGATAACCCAAAAAATTAAGGGTACCCAAACCCCTATATTTATTTAAAAGGGGAACTTTATATTCTTTTTATGTTAACCCATGGATTACAAGTTGATTTAGGGATATTATCCTAGGAAACCACATTATTTTATTGATTAGGGATGTATTTGATGTCTGTATTTATCAATATATGGATAGATAAGTTTTATTTATTAATAGGATACTCAGGAAATGGTAGGAAATTTCTTGATGACTCTTATGGGGAATTATTTAGACTTAATTAGGTGACTAGTTGGGCACAAAATTATAGAGCCCCTAGATGCATCGATGGGTCACATGAGATATAAAGGTTGGTTTTGGTATATGAATATTCCCATGAAATGATAGTTTATTAAAAAATGACTTGATAGTATATTTTTAGTGTATGGCATTACGCATTCCTTCAGTATGAGATCAAATATTATTGTTATCCATGTTTTCATTTATTTTTTTAGATATAGCATAACCATAGATTTAAGTTGATTATAGAATCATGTGACTCATTTATTCCTTCCATATCACTTATTTTATGTTTATGTTTTTTATTATTTTTTTGTAGGTTACCACTTACTAAGCATCTAATATCACACTTATTTTTTTCCTATCCCCAAGAACCTAAAAGTGGACTATGTTAATTTTTTTTAGATATTATATAAGGTATAATAATTTTCTCGAAATGTGTTCATGTTATTTCATTTGTTTTATATTTTAATTTATGTAATCATCTAGTATTAAAAGACTACTAAAATGCTTGACCACTCAGAAAATCTTTTACATTGAACAAATATTGTAATATAATTATTGGCTCTAGGATTTTATAGTTCAAGATGTTATAATTAGTATCAGTTGAAGTTTAGTTGAAAACTTAAGGATTAGATTTTGATAAAACAAGTAAGATAGAAAAAGTAATATGAAAATCACTCATGATTTCTTGGTAGCACTATAGAAAAAATAGTATGAATTTTATTTTTCAATTCAATATCATGAGATAATTATTTATATTCCATTGTAGAAAGATTGTGACTAATAGTAGGAATGTAAACCATTTCAAACCGCATATTTAAGGCAGGGATGTCCCCCCTAAACAATTTATTGAATATGGAGTTAATGTTAATCATTTGATAACTATATTATTGAAGTTTACTCGTGTTATGATAAGTAATATTTCTTGCATAGAGTGATCTATTGATCTATAACACTGTATAATTATATTGCATCGCTTCATGAGACAATAGCCTCCAGTATTAAGTTGAACACCAATCCACTGGAACCTGAGTAATAAATAAAGACCCTAGATAGAAAATTTCTCACATTGGGAAGTAGTCAAATGGAAAATTTTCATCATGGAGATCTATCATATAAAGATAAATGTGGACAACTAGTTATTTCTAGTTCCAAACACTAAATATGGAGATTAGATCAAGAAAATGGAATAGGGAACATTAAAGGATGTATTATATGGAAAAAAATATCAAGAGAAAATAACATAAATGTAATGGAAGTTAATTGATCTTAAACAAAATGATAAGGAAAATATTTTTTAATATGAGGATAACTTTACATGGTTATCTAGGAAAGGTGTGAAAAATGTACATAGACTAAAAATTAAGATTTATAATTTCTATAATGGGATAAAACCAAGAATTCAAAGGGTTTTGGACTCTGAAACCTTTTCACCATATGAGGGAAAAGTTTCAAGCACCATTAATATAGAAAAAACGTTCTACATGATGTATGTATTCAACAGAAATCATGAGAATAAGTGTTCAACTGATCATCATGGGAATAAAAATGTGGTTAAGGGAAGAAATGATTCATGGTATTTTCTACATGTGATAAATGTGGGAAGAAACACCTTGGGGATTATAGTAAGGGAACCGATGTTTGTTAAAAGTTTAGAGAAAAAGTTTGTCAAGCTTACCAATGCAAGGGTAAGGAAGAAGTTATGGATGTTCAATTTTTTAAATGTAGGGAGAAGGGAAATTATGAAAACCAATTACACAAACATCAAGGAATTTACCTTAACAAGATAAGTGAGTAAGGCCAAACCTATGTTATTACCATAACTAAAGTCATAGTTCTTAATAAAAAATTGGCAGGCACTTTGATCATTTCCTTAATGTTATATAATGTTTTATTTTATTCTAGATCTTCACACTCTTTTATATATTATATGTTTACTAAAAACATAATATATTTCCATAAACCCTAGTAATGGAATTATCAATAAAGAAACCAAGGGGGTCTTATGGAAATAAAGATAGGTTAGGGAGTTCCAATTATTTTTCTTGGGCATACAATTTTTTATTACATATTGATTATTCTAATGGTTGAATTTTATACGATCCATTGTAAGGATTGTATTTAAAATTATAATATGAAAATTTAATTTCAAAATAAATATATAAGGATTTGTGAATTGTGGGTGGAATATATTATCATTAGAGGTAATATTCATCATCTAAATCATGTCTTAATACTCCCCCAATTTTCTCTCCTTAATAAAATTCAAGGTAAAGGGGGAGATCAAGATTGATCGATATATGAGTAAGGAATAATAATAATAGAGGATGTAACCTTGGTAAAAAATTTAATTTATGTTTTTAGGAGAATTACTTGGTCATCCACAAGATGATGAAGTTGAGTTCTTTATTGAACTCATTCCTGATACAAGAAATATATTTAAAAATTATTATATATTAGAACTAATAGAGTTATTGATTCAAATAAATATATTTAAGAGTTTAGTGACAAGGGATTTATATTCACTATAATTTCACCGTGGGGAGCCCCTATTTTATTCATGAAAAAGAAGGATGTTTCCATGAGATTATGCATCTATTATAGGGAGATAAATGTCTTTACTATAAATAATTAGTATTATTTTCCATGTATTGATATCTTATTTGATCCAATTCATGTAGCCTTATACTTTTAAAATATCCCTCATCACTCTAGTTATAATTAACTTAGGTTGAATAAAGACAATATAGAAAATATGGTAACTCAAATAAAGTATGTACATTTTGAGTTTATGTTAATACCATTTGGATAGACTAATTCACCTTATGTCATTTTGGATCTGATTGGTAGAGTATTATATGACTATATTAAAAACATTTTGTGTTATTCATGGTGATATCTTGATATAATATAATATCTATAAATATTATAGGAGTCGTCTTTAACTAATTCTGGAGACCCTTTGGAAAAAATAATTATATGGAATGTATAGTAATTGTAAATTTTGGATCACTAAAGTTTCATTTCTTGGCCATATTGTCTCCAAGTATGGAATATATTTTGATCCCTCAAAGGCAAAGGCTTTCAAATAATGACATAAAAAATATATATAACTGAGATACAAATTTTTTTTGGGCTTATCATGTTACTATTGGTGGTTTGTTCAAGATTTTCCCTAGTTAGACTACTTGTTAACCAATTTAACATGTAAAAGGGTTAAATTAAAATGGTTCAAGGAATGTGTGGAATGTTTTTAAGATATTAATAGGATACTAATTAATTTAGTAGTATTAAATTTACCATGATGTAAGGAATTATTGTAATTTATTGTAATACATCAAATAAAGAAATCATTTGTGTCCTTCTACAGAATGATAGTAGGATTGACTATGAATAAAGGTAGTTAAAAATATGTGAATAAAACTATCTAACTAATGTACTTGAGCTAGAATTTATAAATGTTTCTTTAAAAATATATATACATTACCTTTATGGTGAAAGAAGATATATATATACAAACCAAAAGATTTGGTTAAAAATTTTCTCTCAGAAAGAGCTCAATATATGTAATATTATATGGTTGGATATACTCAAGGACTATGATTTCTTGATACACAACTACCATGGGAAGTAAAATAAGGTGGCCTATAAATTGAGTATGAGATACCACAATGTTGTTACCATGGTGAGGGTTAATAAGGACAATATATAAAGAGATCAAATAAAGATGGATATGGTAATTTTAGGCAAGTGGATCCATCATTTCTTTTTGAAGAAATTTACAAACTATCCTTACTAGAAAGGATATAGAATTCCCAAAATATAATGATAACTTACAAAGAAATATTAAATCATTAAAGGATGATAAATTGGTAGATTTCATATATATTGATTGAGTATTGAATTTTGGAAATATGTTATGTGTTCTAGACAAACTATAGTTGAAATTGGAAATGATAGATGAATTGTATAAATCAAATTTCACTATACACCCTAGTAGTACAAATATGTGTGTAGATTTATGAGAAAAGTCATGGTGGGATGAAATGAAGTGGTAAATTTCAGACTATGTGTCTAGATGATTAGTATTCTGGTAGATAAAGGTTAAAGTACAACTACCTAAGGGAATAATGAAAACTATACCTATACCAATATTGAAGTTGGACAGTGTTATAATTTAATTTGTCAACAAACTCACAAATTATCCATGGAAGAGTTATTTTATATGGTTCTGCATCTGTTTTCCTATAAGTTATTCTCATTTTTTAGTGATAAGAGAATATATACCCCTTGAGAGAATTTCCCGGATCTGTATAAATGAAATCATAAGGCTTCATGGGGAACATATATAGATTTTATCTGATCATAACCCTTAGTTCATATTGAAATTTTGAAAGAGTCTTCAAATGGATCTCAACACATAGATACATTTAATAATTTCCTATCAATAATTGACTTATGGGTAGTCTGAAATAACTTTCTAAACATTGGAAGGCATGTTGATATCATATTCTCTTGACATACAAGGTATATGGAACCAATATCTAGATTTAGTGGAGTTTCCATATAATAGTAGCTTCCATTATAGCATCCAAACTGCAAAATATATTGAATTATACTAGAAGAGGCTTCATACTCCAACCTATTGGGAAGTAGTTATATAAAGAAATTTATTTGGACAAGATCTTTTTTTATGATATGACGGTTAAATAATGAAATATTCAAGATCATATTAAAATTATCTGAAAGTATACAAAAGATTTATGTTTATAATCATACGAAAGGCATGGAATTTCAAGTTGGGGATCATGTATTCATGAAGGATTTTCCATATAAGGGTCTAGTAAGATTTTTTAGGAAGTAAAAGGTAATCCCTAAGTACATTAGTCCTTTATAATATTAGAAATATTTGGGTCAATGGCTTACTGATTATATATGCTGCCCAATTTTTCTATAGTACATGACATCTTCCACATCTCATTGTAGAGGAAATATATTCGGAATCCAATGCATGTTATCACATCTGGGTGAATATATTTGGATATTTAATTGTCTTATAATGGATATTCTATAAATATTATTGACACAATAGAATAAGTATTGTAGAATTGAACAATTCGATTGGTGAAAGTCCTTTGTAGAAATCCAAAATTATAAGAGGAGCACATAGAAAAAGAAGAAGAAAAAAATTATTAGTATACACATTTTTTCAATAGCTAATATATACAATAATTTCAAGGATAAAACTATTTAATGGAGATAAAGTAATACCTATGACCCTACAGTATTAGGTAATCACCATATCCTAGACTATCACACAATACACCCTTTAAAGAGACTTCATTCATAAATTTATTAAATATATTAATTTAATAATTATAAATTCACCAAAATAACTTTATTTTTTAATTGATGATATTGAAATTATCATAGTAATATAAATTTACCTTTTTTATGAAAAGGTTGGGTTTTAGGTGAAAAATAATGTTTTCACAAAACTTGTAATTTGACTGAATTTTCCATTATATAAGAATGAATTATATGCTTATAAAAAATTCAAGTAATCAAATATAAATTTATGGAATTAAATTATACATTTGAAAATATTATTTAAACTTAAAATATTTATGGAAAATATTTCTAAAACTAATTAAAATATTATCATTAAATAAAAAGTGTTTTTGGTATTTTCATCAAATCAATTATTTTCAAGGGGTATTTACTTTTGTATTTCCTTTATATTCTTATATCCTTTATTAATTTTATAATAAAAACAATTAGGTCATTAAAATAATTATCCAAATTAATTTTACACTATATATATATATATTTAAATATTAAAAATGTTATTTCTCTAAAAATGGTTTTTATGTGATTAAGCATATTTATTTTAAAATTAAAATTTCACAAATTTATAAAATAATTGATAATATTATTTTAAAATTTTAATTTTAGATATAAAATTATATAAATCATTAAACTAATATTTTTCATCAAAATTAATTACTATGGTTTGAAATTAAAATCTAGGGTAAAATTAAATTATGGAAAAATTTAAAAGTTAATAAAAAACAACTAAATTAATAAATTTTGTCTAAAATTAAGTGTTTGAGGTGATTTTATACCCACACTAATTATCCTCTCCTCTTTTTCCATGTAATGGCCTTTGAAACTTGAATAGTAACCTTACATTTTTGAAAATGTAAGGGTTACATCCAAAATAACCTTACCACCACTTATAAATGGAAAGCACCATCACAAAATATAGAATCACTTATATTTTGAATCTACTCTTTAAAATCATAAATTATATTCTCTCTATAATCCTCTCCCATGAACATAGTCCCTTGGTCAATCATAGCTAGCATAATCTCTTCAAATTCTAAGAGACTTCTAAGAAAAATTCAAGTCCTAGACATGTGTATGATCCACTACATAACATTATTCTCAATTATATTATTAAAAATTTATTCTATAAACAATTATATATTGGTATTATTATCATTTATATACTTTAATGTTACTATATTAATGGTATTATCACTATTCATTCATATACATCATCATCGTTGTTCGTGTGTTGTGTGTACTCTCAACTCTACAACGTAATATGTTTTGTTTTCCTTAACCATAGTAAAATGAAGGATATAAGGATGATATTAAATGAAAAATAATTTTTTATGATATAATTAAGGTTTTTTATGAAAAACTAGAAAATATTTAAATAATATGATCAATAAATGAACATCATTAATTTGATAGTTTAAAATAAGAATACTAAGAGGATAACCGTTTATTCAAATAGTGTAATATTTACATATCCATTCCTTATTATTATAATAATTATTATTTATCACACTAGTAAATTTTAAATAAATCCATTATGCTTCTGGGATAATGATATTACAAAAAAACACATCATTATCATTCATTAAATCAAGTTATGTTCATGTCTGGTTTGGTATAAATACCTATTTGAACAATGATTTGAATTTGTATCATGAATGGATATGGGAACATAATAACTATCATAATATGATATAAATTTTAAAATATAGGTTTGTTTTTGTACTAAAAATTTCATATCAATATTTATCTCATTAATTAACAAAACACACTCTGGTCATCAAGAATCACCAAAACATGCTTATTATCAATTTCATCGTCAAATATAAAGACTACAAAACTCATGAAATTGATTTTAAACATCATAAATTATAATAATTAATACCTAATAGTGATTTTAATGACTAATTAATGATTATATTTTTAATAATAATGAATATAAACACCACTATTATGAAACTTGTACAAACGTTAAAAACTATAAACACCCAATGTAGAAAACCAATAGACTTCATACTGAGAATGAAAATTTTTGAATAATATTTATGAAAATGGATATGATTAAGGTTAAGAATTAAGTGATTAATATAGTTATTTTTATGATATATTATGTTAAATAATGTTTTAAGAAATCAGAATAAGAGGTAAGGGTTTTCATCTCAAATTCCTCTTTTGAGACATATTTTGAATTATACATCCAATTTCCATTATTTGTATAATGACTATTTCAGATTTTATATAATGAAATTCCTTTATTCACGATATTTTACTATCAAGTTTAATCCCCCTCTTTTTAGAGGTTATCATTTAAATTCTACCCAAGTTATAAGTGGTATTTTTCAGTATCATTTTGTATTCTTTGTGGATCATATTATAAGAAACACAAATATCCTTTTATGAAGTACTTAAATTTCCATGGAAATTTATTATAATGTTAATAATAAAATTTAATTCAATTAAATTTCTATATTTTTATCCCCCTCCTATATTCTTTTGATTCAAGAGTTTCCTTTTCCATGTGGGAAAACACATCTTAAGTTTTGGTCAAGTAAAAGTGTGTAACTTCCTAGAAAATAAATCCTTATTTGGATAATGTAAATTGGATAATGTTGTGAAATATATTCACCTAGGGTTAATCATCATAAAAATGTTTTTCTAAGCATTGAATAGATCATCATTCTGATGCACTATGAGTGCGTCTAAGACTATAAACCCAACGAGACACTCCTAAAGGATATTCTTGGGAATATTCTCATTCTCTTAATGAACCACTATAAATTATTTTTACAATAATTTCCTAGGTATGTTACCATTTCAAACTATTAAACCCAAATAAATATATTCCACGAATAACCCAGCACATTTAAGGTACTCATGCCTATCCATTTATTTGATAAGGGAACTATATGTTACTATGATAAACCAGATGGCTTTCAAGTTGATTAAGAGATATTCTCCTAAACATACACATTATTATATTGATAAGGGAAGTATTTTATATCCTTATTCTCTCAATATATATAAATCCATGTTTTATTCACTAAGAGGTTCCTTAGGTAATGGTAAGAATGGTCTTAATGAATCTTATAGTGAATTCATTGGACTTAATCATATAAAGGGTGGGCCCAACATTATATTTCCCCTTGATACATAGAAATGTATCATTAGAGAAAATGGGTTGGGTTTTTTATTTCTCTTCCCATTATTGGAAAGTGTATTGTAACAAGGCCTTGAAATAATGTTTATGAAACCCAATATTATGCATTCCATCATTATGAAATCAATGATTATTTTTATCCATGTTTTCATTTATTTTCTTGGATATATCATGACCCTAGTTTTGAGTTGATTATGGATTCATATTGCTCATTTATTCCTGTCATATAACTTATGTCGTGTTTATATTATGTAAGATTCCATTATATGTTACCCCTAACTTAGCATCTGATATCACCCTTATTTGTTTTCTTTTTCCACGAAAACCTAGAGGAGGACTATGTATAAATTTTATGATTATGATTGAAGGGATAATAATGTTCTCACAATGTGTTAATGTTGTATCTTGTGTTTTTAGTGTAATGTACATATGTCTCTAGTCTTCTAAGAATACGAAATTGATCAATCCTTCTAGAACTCTTGTAATTTTTACAATAATGTAATATAACTACTAGATCTGGGTTTTTGGAGTCTCATATGTTATATGTAAAAATCATAAAATAGATTAATAAATAAAAATATTGAAATATACTTTTAAGTTACTCTATTAGTTACACATGAATCATGATAAAAGTGTGTACTTTTATGTCCAGGTCACCCTTAGACATTATGGTTTGTAAAAAACTAAAATGGTACTAACATGACTAAAATAAAATAAAGATCAACCATGTAATTCTTGAAGAGGTATAAATCAAAATAAGCTTTTATATTTTATGAAATGTAAATGAATATTTTTTTATCAAAACCATTTGTTTTGATTAAATTCACTCAACCCTATACCAATTCCAATATCACCCTTAATGAGTAAAAAATGAAAGAGAGGAATATTTACTATAAATAAATACCAAGATTTTGTTTGGGTATAAGGGAGGAGAGTAAGCCCCCACATGAATTTTTAGTCCATCCTAGAGCCATAAAATAATTAGGGCTTGAAGTATTATTAATATGGAAGATGTAATCAAGGAATAAAATCAAAGTAATATATTGGTATTTCCAAAGACAATCTCCTTTAGCATCCTAACATGAAGAAGGTTGAGAAAATGGAACGATCCCACAATCCCAAGGCTAGAAGAAGGTATATTACATCATCTAAAAAACATAAAATTCAAATAAGAATATTAGGATTTATTCTAGGAATTACCTTATCAAGGGTGTTATTTCCTAACTAAACAGATCCAATCTAGACAATTGATTAAAGGAGGATCAAAAGATATGAGAAATAGGTAAGTAGGTGCTTCAAAATATGATTTTCACTAAAAATGGGGGTGAATTATAAAAGGTGGTTATTTATTGGGGTTTTCATAGTATAAAAATACGTATATGACTACTATTAATGGTATTTTTTCAATGATTCTATTGGGTACCTTTTACAGATTCATCGGGTACCTGATAGACTTAACAGATCCACCAGATCCACTAGACCCCCGTTAAGTTCCTGGTACCGAGCCAATGAGTTCCTGGTGCATTCTATACCTATCACCTTCATATTTTTCATCTCAATTTCATTAAAAACACTTATAGCACCAAAAATAATTTAAATTTCACTGTAAATGTAATTCAAACACTAGATTTAAATAGGAAATTAACCATAAATGGGTTGAGGTCATTACAATGTGGATATAGTGGGTTTCATTCCAGATTAGTCTACATGGATTCCATTTCATGTACAATTTATTTTAACCATTTATCATACATATAATCATTATTGTATCCTGGTAATATGTTGGATAATTTTCTATGATTATTAAATTACCTTCATCAGAAATAAGAAATCCATATCTCTTGGGTACTTGAGAAAATCTACCAGACCTTACTGATTATTGTGTATAATGAGTTAGTTAATTTACAAATACACTTTATGTTTCCAAATCATCTAGTATTAATATAATATTTTTCATATTTAAATTTATCAAGTTCAAATTTACTCCCACTAATTATTTTGAAAATAATTTCCATTTTAAAAAAGATTACATATCATGCAACAAACATTTTGTGAACTGGTAAATTATTGTAATGAAAACCCACTCTCTCTTTAGAACAACCAAAAAATAGAAATTTATGTGATTTTTATTCTAGTTTACAAAAGTTAGTACATCCCACATGTTCTTCAAAACCCTAAATATTCAAAAAATAAAAATTTGGATGCGTCGTAGTCCACATCTAATGTGGTGTATTTCTATAGAATTTGGTGTAACATGATTTATAGTAAATGAATTAGTTTACAGAAAATAAATAAATAAAAAGGTTTTTATGAATCATTATTAAACAAAACATATCCAACACAGTTTGATTCCTCCTTTCAGATACACTATTTAACTGTGGTGTACCAGGTGACATGAGTTATGATACTATACCACAATATTTTAAATATTTGTAAAATTCATAAATAAAATATTCTTCAAATAGATTAGATCAACGTGTTTAAAAAAATTCAATTTGATTTGGAAATTCATTTTTTAACACTGAATATTTCAAAGTATTCATACTTTCTATTTATAATATTCACATACTCATATATACTTAATTCGTGAATAAGGGTAATTAATTAATAATATTCACTTTGAGTAAATTTACTTATATAACCAAATACATCATTACACATGAGTTTTAATAAATCATTATTTCATGTACCTTTACCCATAATATGTGATTTAGATATTTATACTATTAAACAAGATTTACATATATCAAATGATTGATATTCATGTTGATTTAATAATCAATTACAAATAATTCACTGAAAAAAATTATTATTTATATAACCTAGGAGATAATGTTAAATATATGTGTGATTTAATTAATTTTTTAACTCCGAAAAACCCAATGGAATGGTTAAATAAGGGTTAATTTTTTCAACGATGATTAAGATGATTTTAAAGATGTTTTAGAAATTTTTTGAGTTGGTTTAAAGGGATTTATATGGCCCTGAGTTGATTGGAAATAGTTCTAAGATTATTTAAAGAATTCTATAATTTCTAGAGTGAATTTTATTAAGCATGGATCATTATGTAAGAATATTTTTTGAGTTTTTATATTGAAATATAGATAAATATATTGTTGTAAGAGTCATTTTAATTTTGTAAGAGTTAGAAATTTACTAAAATTTGGTTAAGTTGAGAGCTTACTAAGGTGCATAAGAGTCGTGTAGAAAATCATAGGAGTCATTTCCAAATAATAAGAGTCATTGACTCTATATAAGGGCTATTTTTAATTTTCATAAAGGTCGCTTTGAAATCATAAAATTCAATCACATTCTATAAGATTTATTTCATGAAATCAGTAAGATTCACTTACTCTTATGAAATGTTAGTTTAGGTTGGAAATTAGCAAAGGTAAGAAATCTTAGAGAACCATAAGAGTCATTTACTCATATGAAATGACTATAATAAGGAATTTTGGAATTTTCTTAAATCAAAATAGTCATTTTACTCTTATGATATATAATTTGAGATAGAGAAAGAACTATTTCAAAGAAGAAGTGGGAATTCATAAGATTCATTTTTACACTTATAAAATGGCATATATAGGGAGTTTTATAAGGATAAGTTCCTTAGTAGAATTTTGAGAAGAATATAAATATTTAAAAAATTATTCTAGAAGTTAAGGTGGATGATGTACAAGATAATCATCAATATATTAGACATCACAATAATTTTTTGATTATTGTAGATAAATTTAAGTGTGAATTTCCCAATGGAATAGTTTATGAATATTGTATTTTTTTCAACCATTTGTTAAAATATAAGATGAATGTTTGAGAATATGTTTGATATATTTTCTAGGTGTTTTGATATGGACGAGAATCAATAAGATAAAGTCTGTGGTAATTTTATGAATTTTGGAATTTTTAGTTTACTGTGATTTTGAGAGTCCTTTATAATACAAGACTGTGTAAGGTATATTCTAAAGGACTCATAAGGTTTTTCCTAAAATAGAAAAAATGAGAAAGTTTTTTCTTTAAAATATTCAGACATTATTTTATATGGATGTTTTTTTATACATCATATGTTTTATGGGTAATAGTATAGATAATTGGAAAAGGCATAGACATCATAAGTACCACGGTTTCTTCATTAGGTTGACTCTAAAGTGGAAAATAGAAAAAAAACCCATGCAAGGATCATTTTGAACCTTAATAAATATGATCCCTTACTTCAAATTTTTTTATAGATCTTTTTATGGTTTATGATGAGTTATTAAGGTTGTTATAGGACATCGCAAGATTATTTCAGAATATTCATAAGGCTGATTACAATTATTCGTAAGGATTGTTTTTCTTTAATTAGTATGGATTATTTCAACTATTTATAGGGTTATTTTATTTTAGAAAAAATAAAATAACTATGAATTAAATAAGACGATTCTTATATGTACAGAAATCCTTAAATATCACAGTTTTAGTCAAATTTTTGATCCATGATAAGATTTTTAGATATTTAAATGGAGATTAATTGAGAGGATCATAGACTAAAAGTAATCAAAATTTCAAATTTGAATATTTGAAATTATTTTTTACAATGAATGATGTTTTTTTAGAAATTCATTGATCAATAATAACTTGAAACTAAGAATTGAGGGGAGTTTCCATATTTATTTATGTCAATAATATCCTCACTTATTGGGGGAATATAGAAAAGGATTAAATTAAGATAAATGTATTATTTTATAATTGATCAGAGACCCAAACACATTACTTTTTTTGATTAGTTTATATATTGAAGAGATAGAATCCTATGAAAATCAACATGTGTTGCATCAATTATTTCAAACTAAGTAGAGGTATGTACATCTATATGTCGATCATATGAGCTCTTACTGCTATGAAGGAATAATATAATCTCGTGAATTAATTTTCTCATGTATAATCAAAGTATTCTAAATAACTCAGTTAAATGTCCTATGTGCATGTTGATGCATTAATAGTATTTGTGACGATGATGAAATTTCAAAATAAGATCTTATATTTTATGTATAGGCATTTAGTGAAGTGCTAAAGATCTTATTCAATATGATCATTAAAATGATAAATCTTTAATACTTTTGGATCTTGTATAAATAACACCCAACATATTTAAGAAGTGGATGATAACTACCCTTGGAGGTGGATAATACATACCCAAACCATTTTATGTGAATTAAAATTAATTTTTAATCAATATAAATCTATGATGATAATAGATTTTTTCCCTAATCAAATTCAAACATTATAAGTAGTTGTCTCTCACATTGAGGTTTAACATTGTAAAAACCTTTTTTATTGTGAATTATTTTATATTATAGTTTTATAAAATGTTATGTAATGTTTATACTAAGTGTATTTATACCTTAAAAACTTAAATAGGTTTATTTTGAGTATAATTTTTAAAACAGGTTCCATGGATTCACTCCCCCCCCCCCTCTTATTAATACTCAAATTGAGCTATGCACCATAAGTGGTATTAAAGAAAACTAGGTTCCATCTAATATCCTACTCTTTTAAATAAAATTCTTAGATAAATTTAATTCCTTGAATAGTAGGGGTTCTTATTTTCAATGGGAAGAACATTCATATATATAATAACTATATACTTCATTATTTTCTATCAAAATGTATTAGGGTTTGTGATGTTGTTATAGTGGGGTTCCCTCCTCTTGGGAGAGATGATCCCATGACATTTATAGATAATATAAGTTTAGAGGTAGATGGGAAGGCTATGAATCCAATCCTATCTTTGATTTCAAATATAGTTTACACAAAAGTTATGAGGCTCAAGACTATTAATGAAATTTGGGAAAATCTAGAAAATATACATGAAGAGTATATCAAAATCAAAGAAGAAAAATCGAAAATTTATATATCAAATTTTGGGGAAATTATAATGTTTGAAGATTATATAGTTGATTACAACATTACCAATGTTAATAAGATAGTCAGCCTCATAAAGGGATTTAAAAAATATAGAGGATTTTAATATTTTCAATATGTTTTTAATTTAATTTACTGAAAGGTTTGATACAAATATCTCAGATATTAAATAAAATAAGGAACTTTCTCTAGATGAGTTACAAAATACTCTTCTTAATTATGAGATAAGAAAATCTCCAGTTAAAAAAATGCTAAAGCAAAGTTGTAGTTCCAAGATAGGAAAATGTTAAACATCAAGGATGAGGAATTTTAATACTAATGTGATTCAAATGAAGAAGTTGAGAGTGAGGAGAATCATAATAGAATAATGGGTATAATTTCAAAAAATCTAAAAATGGGGAAAAGAAAATGGTATGGAAAACTCTCACTCATGTGCTTAAAGTGTATAGAGATTTTACACTTTTTGTTTTATTGTCCAAGTTAGGAGAGTATAGAATATGAATATATAGGGGATAAAGATAATCCTCAAGGTAGTTCAAGTGGAATAAGTTTCAAGAAATACAATAAATTTGGTAAATATAAAAAAATCAAAGAAGAAATAAGTAGACTATATTGAGTGAAGAAGAATATGATTTATATTTTTCAAGTTGGTATTCTGAGGAATATTGTGATAGAAAGTCTACTAACTACATGGTACATGTTTAAAGTAAATAAGAAATATCATGTGGTAAAGAAGAAAGTGAATAAATCTATATAGAGTACATGCTAAGAACCGAGCTTGATGTGTTCTTGGAAATAAACACTCCACACAAAACGAAAATGAAATAACTAGATAATGAGGTTTTGAAGTTAAAGATTGAAAAATAAAGTCTTCATGATAAAGAGATTTTCTATCTTTATAAAATTAATATTCTTAATGTGAATCATATTTAACAAAATAATATGGTGGGAGAACATTAGAATATAAATTATTCTAAAGATGAATATATAAATATGATATAATTGAGGTTTCATAAGGCTGATAAAACTTTTGGAAAATTAAAATATTATTTTTAAATTAATTTACAACTAAAGGCAAAATCATCACAAAAATGTTGATAAATATTTTATACATGTTTATGTAAAATCATCACATGTGATACATGAAAATGAATTTTTTTTGAAAACAATATAGGTTATAAATTCCAATCTAATAAATCCTAAGTTTATAAAAACCCTCATGAGTTGATATTTATAGTAAATAAAGTTAAAGGTGGTGTTAGAAGGGAAGTTTCTTCAAAATGTCATCAACATAAGATTGAAGTTATACCAAAATATCAATCTACAATAGGTATAAAAACTCATAATATTTGTGGAAGAACTATATTTAAGAGGTTTTATATGTATAATAAGTCTCTCCCATGGTAATAGATAAGGTCATATTTTTAGGGGTCTATCTAAAGAACTAGAGTAACAGACCTATGAATAAGGAGGATGGAAATGGAAATCCATATTTGGTACCTATTCAGAATAATTTTCATTTTCTTGATGAACTTTTTAGAATATGTGACCTAAAAAGTCATTGTAAAGAATAATGAATGACAATGATTCTGAGAAACAACCAAAACAAATACTGAGAAAAGGAGTACTGAGAAGTAGAACAATATAGAAAATCCATTTCTTATTAAAGTGGATCTAAAAGACAATAAAAAGAGCAAGAATTTTTACATGATAGTAGATTCTCATCACATGTGAATAGAGATTTAAGGATTATAAAAATCATTAAAGGGAAAAATGGTGGTTCATTATCCTTTGGTGATAAAGGCTCCTAAAATAGAGAATATATTAGCTTGGTTGAAATTGAGCCTAACATGTCGAGTCATAAGATGTGTTATTTGTTGATAAACTCGGATATAAACTATTGAGTGTGAGTTAACTATGTAATAATGGTAGTGATTTAATTTTAAATAATTCCACTTGACTTGTTAAATAATAATATATGGAATAATCAACAAAAAAAGAGAAGGAAATAGTGGGAATTATTTAGGAGATCCAAGTAATTCCATTTACCTTAGTACTAAATAAGATAATAATCTATGCCAAAGAGACTTGGCCACCATGGATAAAAATTTTTGAGAAAAATATTAATATAAACTTACATAAGATATCAACCAAAATTGATTAGAGGTAGATATGTTGTTTTTACTGCTTTTCAAAAGGGAAAGATAGTTCAAGGGAAGCATAAAATATTGGAGGGACAATAAACTATACCTCACGAGTTAGTTATTTACGAATTATTTGGACCTATGAGGCACTAATATCCAAGAGGTTAATTTTATTTCATTAAATTAATTTATCATTATATAATAATGACAAGGATGTTTTTATGATACATGAGTCACAAGTAATGAAGATGCTTATGGTTTTTAGAAAAGTAATGACAAGGGTGTTTTTATGATACATGAGTCATAAGATATATATGAATATATACATATTAATAATATATTTTTACTAATACCATACCCCAATATGACTTCTTATGAGATATGGTATAAAAATAATCAAACTGTTAATTAATTTAGTGTTTTATCAGTACTTCTTGATGAAAATTAAGAACTAAAATAAGAGGAAATTGAATGTGAATTTTGAGGATGGTATATTTATTGGATTAAAATCCAATTTAAAGGGAAATAGATACTATAAAATAAGGATTCATAAAGTGATTAATCATTATGAGGTTAAAATTACAGAAAATAAACCCAATATTGGTGTCATGGATGAAGTAGATTTTGAGGTTTTTATTAAATACAATGAGTAGAATTCTAGGAAGAATGGTGAGTAATAGGATTATATTGATCCACATGTTGTTTATTTTGATTCTAATCATACAATTAACGAATAACATGATACTTAATTCCTAGTGGTTTTATCCTATGATGGTGTTTTAGGAGGTCGTGGTTTCGAGCCTCCCCGCATGCAATTATGTGGGGTTTTCCTTTGTTTCGTCATCCCATGACCGATGTAACAATAATAGGATACTTAATTCTAACAAAATAAATATTATAATATATATAAACATGTAGAATCTAAGAATATAGTGAGAAATAGGAATTCTGTAATATAAACTAGAAGGAAGTTGTATCTAAAAAACAAAACATCCTTATCTCTCAAATTAAACAACAATCAGTGGATTAATATCACAAGAATAAAGAGCGGGTTAGATCTATGAATGATGATTTGGATGAAATAGAAAATAATTCCACTTAAGATCTTATCCCGATACTAAATAGAAAAAAATGTTATTAGGTCTAACTAGGTGTTTAGAAATAAATTTAACGATAACGGTGAAGTCATAAGTAACAATGCAAAACATGTTTTTAAGGATTAATAGAAAATTAAAATGGTTTATTTTGAAGATAATATTTATCATTTTGTAAATTTGGGATCAATAATGATGTTTTTAATAGTTTCATTTCATAACCATTATAAAATCTATTAAATGGATGTCAATAATTCCTTTTTCAGCGGTGAGCAGGGAGAAGAATCCAATATTGAGAATCCTAATTGATTTGTTCTTAAAAAATATGGAATAAGGTTTTTTAAATTGAATAAGGATATTAATGGGATAAAATAGACCCTAATATCATAGTATTCAAATCCATAAAAATTATTTAGAATTGTGTGATTTACCAAAGAAAATGTGGATAGAAATATGTATATTAAATAAATGAAGCAAATTACTCTCATTATAATTGTCTATGTTGATGATATAATTTTTTAAGTGATAAATATAGTGATATACAATTTTATAAGAAAATTAAGAAATAGTGTTTGAATTCTGTAATGGGAGATATGATAAACCTCTTGGGGTTTAAAGTGATGCAAGAAACAAAATTATTTTTCTATCCCATGTGAAGTATGGTGGGGTCTAGTTAAGAAAGTTCAACAAAGAAGAATAAAATATAGTATAAATACCTAAAAAAGTTTGTTTGAAATAGGGAAAAGATAAAAAAAATCAAAATTATAAATTAAGAGTAGTTTATAATATTTATTAGTATTATTCTCTACCTCATTGAATTCAGACACCATATAGTTTGTGCTGTGATATCATGTAAAAGGTTTCAAAGTGATCCTAAAAAATTTCATTTAATCGATATAAAAGGAGCCTTTAAATATATCAAAGGGACTTTTTGTTTTGAACTATTATACAAGAAAAGATAAAATGTGAATCTTTCTAAATTCACTAATGCATTGTGGGCAGGAGATTGTGATGATAGAAATTACACTACGGGGGGATTATTTCTCCTAGGAAGAAGCTATGTGAGTTGGCACTCTAAAAAATTAAAATCTGATAGAATAAGTACCGTAGAAGAAAAATATATTTTCTACTACTAATTCATGTACATATATGATCTAGATAAAGGATTTCCTTGATAATTTTAAGGTGATTATTTAAATACCTCTCAGTATATAATGTCATAGTCAATCTATTGTTGATATTTCAAAAAATACCTATACATAAATCGTGGTCTAAAAACATTGATATCAAGTTTCAATTTATAAAATAGATATTTTCCAATTTTGATATCAATATCTAATTCATTCCTACTTGATACTAATTGGATAACATTTTCACCATGAAAATTCCAAAAGACCAGATTGAGACATTAGGGTTGAAGATGAATGTTCCAGCTTTTCCTCTCTCTTAAGGAACATTGGAAGGTAACCCCCACATAGATTTAGATTGTGTTGATAATGGGGGTAAATAATTATAAACTCTTTTGGAGGAAGATATTGATTCCCTTTATTTCACTTGAATCTAAGAGATGTTTCTATAGTAAAATATGGATAAATTTGAATGGTGAGTACTTGAGTTAAGGTGGAGAACATTAAAATTACTTTTCCAAAACATTATTATCACCAAGGGATTGAAGTCTCTTGAAAACAATAAATTATATTATGTTATGGTGTTAAGATATATCTCATGAGAGATATGATATGATTTTTTATTTCTTGTAGGAGTTATTAAGTTTTTATAAAGAGTTTATTGTGCTTTCCAAACAATCCAATGGGTCGATTGAAGTGCCCAATGAATATTTTTTTGGATATTTTATTTTTTTTCAACCATTTAATATAAGATAATAGGAACGTTTGAGAATATTTTTGATGTGTTTTTAAGGTGTTTGAAGATGGTCAAGAATGAATAGAAGTGGTTTTGGGGTGATTTCATGAATTATGGAACTTGTGGTTTATTATAAATTTGAAAAAGCATTTTATATTGTTGGAAATTGAAAATTTTGTTTAAAGGCTTCATATGTTTCATCTAGAAGTATAAAAATGACCAAGTCTACACTTATTAAGGTTCCCATAGTTTTTTGTAAGGATTTTTTTTTCAAAATTCATAATACTCATGGGCATGAGTCTAGAAAATTTACAAAGGAATGAACATCATATGGTCTATTTAATCTTTATAAAGTTGACTTTGAAGTTAATAATAGAAATAGAATTCTTTATAAGGTTGATCTTAGGTTCCCAATGTTGTTCTGGAACATCATAAGGTTGTTTAGTAATATTTATTAGGATGAGTATATAATATTATAAGTACGATTTTCATTACATTATACTCTTGATTTCAAATCATTATAAGGTTCCTAAATTTGTAATTAATCAAATAACTAGGAATTAACTCAGATGAAGCTTTTCTATATATAAATTTTTTAAATATTACAGTTTTTTGTCAAAATTATGGTCTAATACAAGATTTATGGATATTTAAATGGAGATTAATTAATAGGATTATATATTGAAATTAATAGTGATTTAAAATTTAAATATTTTATATTATTTTTTGTAATAAATTTTGTTATTTTTAAGAAATTCATTGAACAAGAATTACTTTCAATCGAGGATGATGGGGAGTATCCATATTCTCTTATGGGAATAATAATCATATTTATTATGGGAATATAAAAAAGGATTATACTAATAGAAATGTATTTTTCAACAACTGAGAATAATCCCAAATACATTGCTATATTGAAGACTTGTTGTTCGAATAATGAAAATCTGAAGAACATTGACTAATTTTACATCATTGATTTCTGATTAGGTTGAATAAAGAAGATCCATCTATTGATCATCTGAAAACTTTTTTTCTTATATGGAATAAGATCTTCTTGTTTATGAAATCACTTATACATAATCAAATTATTTTGAGGAACTATGATGGAATTATAAGGTGCATGCTGGTGCATTGATATTGTTTATACAGTCAAGGATCTTTTAGAAGAAGATATTATCTTTGATGTCGAGAAATCTAGTAAAAAACTAAATATCTTGTTCAACATCAATAATGAAATTATAGAGATTTAATATTGGTGATTCTATTATAAATAATATCAAAAATAAGTGACTCATATATATGCATGAAAGGGGATGATACCCTTCCAAACCATTTTATGAGAAATAAACTACATTGGTAATCACTACCATACAATAGTGATAATAAATTTAATATCTTAACAAGTGTAAAACATGGAAAGGGTTAGGATATAACTTTGAGTCTAAACCATTTAAAATAATAGTTTTTTGTGTATTTTTTTATATTATAGTTTTATACTAGGTGAGAGAGTGTTTATATTGAGTGGATATAAATCTTAAAAAGTCAGAGTTTTAATATGAGATGAATTTTTAAAACAAGTACCACTGATTCAACCCCCCCCCCCATTGTTGGTACTCTAATTGAATTGGGTGGAACAAACCGCTTCATACCACTATAGAAGATGCCACATCGTGAATTTTTTCATTATAAACCTATAAAAACATAAAGGGTACTTATGGTATTCATGGTGGTTTTGAAGAAGAATATATTGAGTCTCAAAATATTTATAAGGAATATTGACCATGTATGAATAAATTTTATTGAAGATTAAATGAAAATATCCTAGAGTGATATTATTTGGATTTTAAAGTTATAATATTTGAAATTCATTATCATGGTCAATGATAGAGAGATGTTTAAAATCCATTAATCATTGTTCATGTTTTGGAAAAGAATCAAGGAGGAATTTCCATAAAAAATCAGGGAAATATTATTGACATATTTTATCTATGAATATAAAAAGATAAAATTAATAAATTTTATGTGATAAAATGTTGATAATTATAATTTAGCACCATATAATATTCTAGAATTGTTTTATTGAAGGGAGATGAGGATGATGAAGTCAATTAAATCCTACTGCTATATTTATGATCTATGTCAAGACAAGCCAAATCTATTATTGATCTTCTCCAATAATATTGTTTAGAAGGAATAATATCTATATTTGTGTCAATTCTCTCATACCTATGTTAACCATTCTAAAATCTTGTAGAGTAATACTAACGTTCATGATACTACTGTGATATATATCCAGAATTCAAAACCTGGTTTCAAATAAGAATATCTTTTCTTTGATGTAAGATATATCATAATATATGTTTTAGATATGTTTTATACCAAGAGAATAAGAAATTATTGATGAATGGTGGTACCAATATGAATAACACCCTACTGTGATTGAGAAGTGAATTATTCATTCCCTTTGGAAGTTAATGATACCCAACCAACCACTATGTAACATTTTTATTCACATTTAATTACTAAAAACTTGAATAGTGATATAATATATGTTCAGTAACAGGTCAAACATAGTACGGAATAGGTTTCCTTATTAGAGTCAATCCATGTAAATTTTCATGTATGCCATTCATTATTCTTCATTTCAGTTGTATACAGGTGGCGAGTAGTTTAAATAGGTTTGGAAAAAGACCTTAAAAATTCAAATATTTTTATTTCTAAAATAAATTATAAAAATATGAATCACTAATTTCCCCCTGATCAATGGTTTGTCAGTTGAACCTGGGATCTTCAATCAATATTAGTGCTTACCAAATTCCCTCTAAGATCATATTATAATAAAAATTTGAGATATGGAGAACATGAGTTTCTCAACCAAAAAGGAGTAACAATCATTGATGGGGATAAATTTATGTCTATGAAAATAGAATGTTCCCCTATCTTTTATCATAAGTCTTTGAAGTTGATGATACTTTTATAGTAGGTTTTTAAAAACATACAAGAGATGATCCCATGACACTTTTAGACAAGATAAATTTTGGAGGTAAATGGAAAAAATGATATGAATTTCTATCATACTTGACTGATAAAGTGTACACTGAACTAATGAGACTCAAAACAACTAAGGATATGTCAAAAAATATTGAAAATAATTATGAGTATAATGTTAAAGTTAAATAATCTAAACGAAATATCTTGAGAGCTATGTTTGAAGACATCATAATGGTTGAAGATTCAATAATTGATGACTATTTCACTTTGTTTTATGAGATAGTGAGTCATATCACAGGATTTGGAGACACTTTGGAAGACACATCCATAGTTAATAAGTCAATGATACATTTTCTAGACATGTTATATCCCATAAATTATACTCTAAACAAAAAAACATGTATCGCTTGATAAGTTTCATAACACTCTCTTTAACTATGAGATATGTAAGGCTATTATATTCAAGAATAAAACCAAGAATGAAATAGAATTCAAGTATATAAATAGTATTAAGATCAAAGAGTATGATGTTTATTCCTCTAATGTACTAAATGAGGATGAGGAGAATTATAAATAACATAAGAAAATAATGACCCTTATCATAAAAAACAAAAAATGTGAAAGGGTAAGTATAAAGGAAAACTTTCACTTTAATTCTTTAAGTGTAGTTCAATTGGAAACTTTTTTTACTGATTTAGTGAGAAATAAAAGTTTGTAGTATGAAGATATGGAGGATGAAGGAATACCCCAAAGAAAGAAATGGAAATAATTTTTAAAGATACCATGAAATTTGGTGTGAAAAAGGAAAAGGTTCAAAGTAGAAAAATAAGAAGCATACTAAGTAAGGAATATGGTGACTACTCTATTTCATGTAATCAGTTTGATAAAGAATAAATTGCAAGAGTAAGTAATTTCATATCTTATATTGAAATATAGGAATAAGGATCACGTAATGGTGAAGAAGAAGATGAGAATTATACTAAATACATGAAAAAACTTATCTTGAAGTGTGTCTTGAGGTAAATACAAAACATAGGAAGGAAATATGTTACATCAATGAATTTATATGTTTTATTTTTTGACAATATAATATGGAAATTAATTAAATATTTTTACATGAATTTTGTGGGTTTTCATCAGTGAAAATTTTGTATAGACACATTTTACATCAAAAAATTATTCACATTTATTTTATAGAGTTATAGAATATTTTATAAATGAGTGGCTTTACTGCACTTAAAGAAGTAAAAAATGGAGGTTTTGGTTTGCTTCTACTTGGGTATAATGAAAAAGTAAAGTGGATGAATTATTTTTAGGATAAGTTATTATAATAGTAATTATAAAAAAATATAACCAAAACTCTTAATCTAAGTGGGTAATAGGAGAAAGAGAAAGGGCAATGTGAGAAACAATGTAGATGAATGCATATATAGAGGTATTTAGGTTCATGGGTTGCGTGAAGGAAGATTTTTGGTTCTTAGACACTCATGTGTGGGGAATAATAGGAATTTATAGGTGAGGAATGGCACCAAAAAGACTTTATTGGTCAATTAATAGTGTATTGAGAGTATTAGACGGCGTGGGAGTATAACTCCACTTTGAATATGGGATAACATATTTTTGTGGAACTTTTTTTCACTAAAGAAAAATAAAAATTCTAGGAAGTTGTAAAAGAAAAAATAATGATCATCTCAAACCATTGGAGAATTCAATATACACAAGATTGACTCCAACATCCTCATTCAAAACTAAAATCGTCAAAGGCCCCATTAACACACCATAGGAAGCTGAAACTAGAGGTTCTGTTTGATTGAATCAAGACACCAAAAGACTCTAGTTGATTGGTGGTGATTATGAGTTTGTCTCTATCCTATAGTGAATATCATGGTGTCTAAATAAATATTTATAAGATGTTTTGGGATTCAAATAAACATCAATATACTGGAGAATGTTTTTATAGTTAATATTGAAGCATTAGGGAGCTCAGAATATTCTGTTTGGATTCTTACAAGTAGAAATTCCTAAATTATGATACTATAAGATTTTTGGGAGAATGTTGTTTGAGATATTTTATGATTTTAAAAAAATTACGATGAAATGATATTTGATAACAATAAATGATAAGGGTGATTCAGGGTTTCCATATTTTAAAAATATATTTTTCATTGGTCTTATGGGTTCCATGTCTTTGATCATCGAATTATGGGGGTCATATTGAGAACCATAGAGATTTGAAAATATAGTATAATGAGATATTATGTATCTAAAATGTGTAAGTATTTATCAGATATGACAATTGGTGAAATCAAGAATTTTATGGATAATTATATTGTGATCCTCATCATTGGTGAGTCTATATTGATTCGATCAAAACACTATATAAATTAAAAAAACTTATTTTAATGTGTGATGATGATAAGTCAAGTATAAAATCTGGTTCTTTTAGATAGATGAAATTAAATAGTGATATATTAATATCATTTTAAGAGAGGATGATCATGCAAGTGGTTGACACATATTGTTCTTTGAAGAGGAAGTGAGAGGAGGACATGTTCTACACTTATATACTGACCCTTACCAAAGGAAGACAAAATAAAAATATCTATGTGTGGTATTGAAAGATATATGCGAATTAAGAGAAATATGCAGTACTGCACTATTTCATCGAGGTTTTTATAAGAAGGGTAGAAGAGAGGGGAGCATGAAAATATTGACAGATCTAGTGGAAATATATATAAAAAGGGAAGGAGGTAACACATGATATTTATCAATAATTGTAAATTAAAGCTATTAAAGATATAAGGAATGAAGAATTTGGTAAAGAAGAATCATTATTGGACATGATATTTGAATAATAAGAGAATAAAAGGTAATTAATATTTTGGAATTATCACCATCTGAGAAGAATTATTTCTATAGTTCTAGGGAATTCCCAGGATCAAACTCCCATTCAGCCGGTACCGAGATCATCCAAATTGAAGAAAGGGGACATATTATTGGATATTAAAGTGTATCTCTCCATATTTGAGATACAAACATTCATTCAAACCATGATTATTGTGAAAACACCCTCAAGTATATAAACTAATTTTATCCTCCACCAAAGTAGTACATGAGGTGTAGAAGAGGGGGTGACCCTAGATAAGTAGTGTTCCCTCCTGAATCATTTAATTATGAATGTAGTGTTGTATTAATTCTATGAATACCAACATGCCATTGGTATGTGCTCCTTGTAATATCCCATTTCGGCGAACCAAGTAAAATGCTATTGTTTTGTGTTCTTTTATTTCTTCATACATGCATGATGCGTGTTGTGAGTTATTTAAATGATTTTTTTGAATATTTTTTATTTTAAACATGGGAGGAAGGTCCTAAAATAAAAATTCTAATGAGTATGAATTAAAAATTAATCTTTGAAACCACCCTGATTCACCCCCACCCTCTCTCAAGGTGTCTCGAGTTCCAACATGTGATATTAAAGCCAAAAGGTTTTGAGTTTATTCAACCTCAATTAGATGGTTTTTCAATTTCTAAAGTTTTTATATGGAATTTGTTATGAAGGATCATATATTTTACATATGTTGTTTTTCTAATTGAAAGAAGGGATTTTTGACATTATTTAAAAAAATATGTTGGTATCCCTTCTCATGTTTTGTTTGATGGGATCAATTTAAAAATATAACGTGGAATTATTTCTGAGTCAGATCAAAAACATATTGAAGTTCTATGATTATGTTAATATGTCCTTGAAGAATGCTTTGGAAGAAACTAAATTTAATAAAATAACCCACTATAAGTGTTTCAAAGACATGTGAATATAACTTGAATATTTGTATAGAAAAAATACAATGTTTAAATAAGGGAAACAAGTTAATACTTGATATATTCATAATTTTTTTGATGGTTTGAATGTACAATGAATTAAGGATGTATTCAATTTATCTAAAAGAAAAAACAAGAATAACAAGAAGTGGACCACTAAGAAACTGGATGGCACTATTAAGGTAAATGATTATGATTCCTTACATATATATATATTGTTTTAACTATATAGATGATGTATCTTGTAAATATTAAGTCTCTTGTTATACATCTATTAAATAGGATGATGATGTATAAAACACATCATGTGGAAAATATAGAAATTTTTAGAGCAGTCACCAAGATAAGATTCAAGGTTTGAAAAATTAATTACATGATCAAAAAGATGAAAATGAAAAGTATTTTTCTCTCACATAAAATTTGGAATAATCAAATAAAAATGTGTTGGAATAGAGTATGACTTCGAAAACATCATTGAAAAATAAATAAAAAGATTAAAGAGAAAAGTAATGATATTTAAAAATTATTTTAAGAAATAAAGGTAGGTATGGGGAAAAAAGGAAACATCCTGAAGAATCTATGTATTCCCTGAGGGTGTTGCATAATGTATAGATAAAGACTGTTTATTATGAAAGGAAACCTTTCTTTCCAAATCTATAGATCCAAATAGAGAATAAATAAGAATTTATTCAAAATAAAAAAGGGGAGCTTAAGGATAGGATATAAATAATCATGAAGTATTATATGCAAATTAAAACTAGTTATGAGGAAAGAAAAAATTTGTATTCAAGTAAACAACATTATAGACTTGCATGCATTAAGGTAAATTATACTTCTAAATGGAAGAAATTATAATTCTATTTTTATAGAAATTTTAGACACATAATTATTGTGTGTATAGAGGGAATAAATATCAATTATGATGAAAACATTGATACAACCATATCACAATACTATGGAAACAAAAGAAATGAGAATGGTCAAACTAAATTCTCAACTCATTTAATTAGATCAAAACAATATTGGAAGGGTGAAAAATCTAGTTCATCTAAAACCAAATCATGAAAACTGGGATAATTTCCAATGGATTGTAATGTATCATATTTTTTCTCTGCATTGTTCTTTAAAATATTGTAGGGAATTGATTCGAGACCAGGCACTAAAACGATGTGCAATTATTAGGCCCAGTGTGCCTATAATAAATGTTTGTAATATATTAAATATCATTCACTAGTGGTTTTCTTAAAAAAAGTAGAATAACCTCTAAATGGGTTCCTGGATTAGAAATATGAGGGTAATATTTCATTTATAGTAGCAAATTTACCCTAGGCATGGCCAAATAATGGTCGGTGCTGATCAACTACAAATGTTAATTTTTGGACGTTTTAAGGAAATAAAATAAATTAAGAATTTATTTTATTTTTAACATTATGGTGAGGAAATGATGAATTTTCTTATTTTAAATAAGAAGGAGACCAGAGTTAGTCTCATAACCATTGGAAAATTCTTAAAAGAATTGAAAAGAACTTGGAGAATTCTGTCGATGAAAAACAACAATGAAGCCTTGGATCAGAGATCAATGGAAATCATTTTGATGATTCTAACTAACAGTAGCGATGCATCACTCAACCTTATTCAACAAATAATCCAAACCTGAGGTAGGGCATGTTGTTTAAATTCATTATTTTACCTTTTGTTCGATTAAATGATGAATGTTGATTAACCCATGAACAGGTTCACCTACGTTTGATTTTTCTTACGGGAGGGTTTCAATTGTGGGAATTTGGGAATGATTATGACTTTGATTATTCTTGATTATTATCTTGATCATTCTAATGGAACAGATAAAGTCAAGAATAAACAACAGTTAGAGTTCTTTCCTTAGGTTGTTCAATTGTGTTTTTCTCCCCTATGTTTTTTGTGTGCTTCGCATTCATCAGGGGATAATGAACGGATAATCATTATGCCTCCATTTCTTAGTGCAATGATCTGAAATCATAGATCCAACATCATGATAACCTAGAAGAGGTGTGATGATGATTTCTACAGACATATTAAAGTGTTATGGTAGATACGGTTCAACCGACTTTCATGCAGATGATTGGATTGGGTTTTTGGAACCGATCAAAGGCCAGAAACCTACTGATTCAGTGTTAACATGGAAAGACGACCCTAGATATTCAGTTTTGAGGTTAATGTATCATCAGATCAAACATTGGATAATCAACCAAGGCACAGAGAGGAAGAATGACCATTCTGAAAAATACTAATGAACACGGTGTGTGTTTTTGAAAACATAGTGTGTGGGCCCTACAAAGCGATGGCTTGTATTTTGAGAATCTAGAGAGTGTCACATAGGGAGTGAAACCTATCACATGGCATGCGAACCCTTCCCCGAGGCTCGACATGTATCTCAGAGGATACACAGACACAGGGTGGAGTACACAACATGTACTACACCACACAGCCAGACCCAGGCCAGTTACACAGGCTACCCCTTGTACTGGTACATGGGTAGAAGAGATTGGGTTAAAGATTTGTACTGGAACATGGAAAGCATACATAGGGAAGAATAATAATAGTAGGAAAAGGCATGTCACCTTCTATACATGTCATGTATAATGTGTCCACATGACATGTTCTTCTAGATCGGTTCTTTGTACACTAGTAGTACGCAAGGTCAAGGGACACGGCAGGTGACCCTTCTACACACAGTGTACTCTTTTCTACATGGATTGATCTCATTTTACACCATATCTTATACAATTTTTTTTCTAGTTAGTTCCCCTATATTTTTTTCCTACTGGTTAGTAGGTATCATTTCCTATACATATGAGTATGACCCCCTTCAGCATGACTTTCTGGATAGAGTTGGCAGTCCCCTCCAAGAGTCCCAGTGTAGGATCCTCTCTCCATTCTTGTGCTTTAGGTAGATTCAGGTTATCAATGTGACTAATCCTACTTGACATTGGTCCCCAATTTAGCAAGTGAATCCAAATGAGTTGTGGTATACACCATAGCCCTGGTAGTTATCATCATTCGTGTATCATGATATTCCCCACTCATAGAGTGAGTTCTTCTGGAACGAGTGTATCATATTCTCTCTTAATATCTATTAGTGTATCTCTCTCTCTTGGAGGTTCCTGATAAATAGTACTTCTTTGACGGATGTAATCATGGGCAGCAGACTCAGGAGTGAGTTCTCCCGGATGAGTGCTTCGTGGAATCCTTGGAATGAATATGTAGCATGGGTATGTGGTCATTATGACTTACCTCTAGACTATAGGTCCAGGTTTTCAATATATATGGATATGTTCTTGTTATATTTATTGTAGACATATACTCTATAGAGATTACTGTAACTTTAATTTTTTTATTTCTTTGTAGTTTTTGGGGTGTTCAACGGAGTATTGTTATATTAACCCCTATACGGGATTTTCCCACACATGTTATGTCTTATACAGACGAGAGACCTTTTGACGAATTATAGGGAAGGCCAAGACTGAGAAGAGATTTGGGAGTTCTAGAAAGGCCAAGGTGAGAGGGGCACATTGGTTCTCAAAGGTTGAGCTTATGTTGGTTTATCTCTAGCTGTGAGTATGAGATGAATATATAACGAAGGCGAATTTCAAATGTCGCTAAGGTCATTATGAGTACTCTGTGATTCCCTTCGATGTGATGAACATCCCCATAGTGTTCATAGGTCCCATAAACCAGATCTTACAGCTATACATAGACTAAATCGTAGTGTTCTTTATCAATGACATCCTTGTGTACTCAATATCTAGGGAGGATCACGCGAGACACCTACGAATGGTTCTATATGCACTCAGAGAGAACCAGCTTTATGGGAAACTCTTGAAGTGTTAGTACATGATTCAGAAGGTCCAAATTCTGGGAAATGTTATCTCAGTAGATGGAGTGATAGTAGACACAACCAAAATGGAGGTAGTGTTAGCATGGGATCCACCATGGAGCATGACATAGGTGTACAAATTCCTTAGGATGGTAGGATATTACTAAAGATCCATCCATGATTTCTTTCAGAAATCACCACTGATTAATGATTTGACCCAAAGAGGCTTCCTTTTGTGTGGACTGAGAAGTTCAAACAGGCATTACAACAGTTGAGGTAGAGTATGATGCGCACCTGAATCTTGAGACAGCCAGAGGAGGGTGTCGAGTACATAGTGTTCTGTGATGCATCTAGGACCAGAGTTTGTTATTTCATGATGCATAGGCAATAAGTGATTCCCTACAGTTCATTCCTATAAGGGCCCAGCCTTAAAACATTAAATAATCTTGAATTAAATGTATAATTCACATTAGGGATATTTTGAGGTTTAGAGTTTTAGATAATTAGGGCATAACTATTAAATTACATCTCAAAAATTACAAAGTAGGCACTTCTACTCGAATTCAATTTTTTTTATAAAATAACAACTCTTGAAAAAAAGAGTCTGGTCTAGTTGCATGTTTTAGACTGCACGACTTTACCTGGATCCCATCCTTGACCCTACTCATCATTAAGTCCTGTGAAAAACATTTCAAACCATGGGATGAGCATAAAAAGCTTAGTAACCGTTATAAAATAAAGAAAGAAAGCATTTGTTAATTAATAAAAACCTAGCATAAAAACTTTAACATATCTCATGAAATCATAATATTTATGAATAACACATAATAATCATAAATCATAAAGGTAATTTTTAGAATCCATAACATACAATCATTGTAGCTTTCACAGCCACGTAGGGAGTAACATTTGGAATACCTGTCATAGTATATTTTCAAGATCTATTAGGAAACACATTCATTTTTACATTCATCACATTATCCAATGCATTGGAGGGCTATCTCAGGCTCACCCGCCCTAGGTTTATCAAGGAACCACTCATATACGTAAACAATGTCCAAGAACCGTAACATATTCATAACACATAAAACAAACATAAACGAAAGATAACATTTCCATATTCCAATCACAATATATCATTTAAATATATTGACATAAAAAATCCATTATCAAAACCATTTTCAATACCAAAATACGTAAAAGAGTATGTGGTATTTATTTTCCTTTTAAAAAAATTACAAATTTTTAAGAAAGCCATAGATCAAATAATGCATGCGGTAGTGGAAAGGTCATTGTCACCGCTTATATTAAAAAGACACATTCTTTTTTGGACATTTAGTAAAAAACATTGTATAAAGAAAATTCCCTTTGAATCAAATTAAAATTAAAAGGGGTTTATTATATACCAAATAATATAAGGAGGTGTATATTATCAAAACATGCCTCAATGAAAGGATATTGAGATGAAGTCCCTTACCCCATGTATGACTTGACCCGTTCGTTCTTTAATATCCTGAATAATAAACTAAAGTTTATTTATACATTATTAATAAACATTTTCAAGTTTATTATTCCTTTTGTATCACTTATTACAATGTTATAAACATTAGGTAATCATTTAAGTTAACAATAGTCATTTTTTTATGTTTGGTACTTGAGTCAAAAATGAACTCTTTATAATTACAAGTTGTCCATGTGGTAAAAAGTCCATTATCTCCAAAATGATATTCATAATTAAGATATCATTTATATGATAAATATCCAGTATATATATGTATTTATAATAGTACATAACATTTGGAGATAAGATATGAAATGCACCATTCATGGAGACGGTAAGCCGTATGCATGCATGAACTCTACTTTCATTTCTATTTTATATTTTAATGGAAATAAAAAAAAGTGATACATAAGTATATTATAATTCCAGTATAATATTATATATAATTTCATTAACTCCATCCATTATACATTCCACGTATGGCATGAACAAGTCATATCACTTTGAGGGGGCGGTAGTCCGCACTTCCACAAATTAAATTTTCGTATTTACCCACTATGGAAACCATAAAGGTATTATATAAATGAAAAATACAGAAGCATAGAAACAATATAAATATAATATAGATCACATATAAATATAGTTCTATCATAATGGATACTCTGAGAGGCGGTTGGAGATATTTGAACAATCATCGTTTTGTGAGGCAGTAGTTCGTCGTCCACAGAAACAGTATGTTCATTACACATTACATGGAGGTGTGAGTAAGTATAGTTAGAATAATTCTCATAAAAAATCTAGTATATTGAGGATACTATTTTTGTTATAAAATAAATCAATAAAAAGAGTTTAGGGGGTTGGAGAAATAAAATAAAAGAAAATTACTTAAGAGAAGATGTTACCTTTAAATCGGGTATCTCTTTTTGGTTTGAACCAAAAGTTTTACTTCAATAGCCTTATGCATAAGGTAAGGATTCTAGGAGTAATAGAGTTATGTAGGTAGATTAATTGGGAAGAGGTTGGATGAGCCAATGGTCTTGAGAGGTGTGAGTAATGGGTTAGAGGTGAGGGATTTTTATAAGGGGGAGGAGGGGCTCTTTAGGAAAGTTTAAAAATATTATTTTATTATTTTATTATTTTAGGTTTATAAAGGTCAAATTTTCATTAAAGTCGAAGATAAGATGACTGAAGTTCCAAATAAAATAATACAATAATAATTGGACAGGTTTTGTATGTTTTTTTAATTTTTATAATCTAATTTATTTAAATCATTCATTAATGTGGTAAACACTGCATCATTAATGTGTCAGTAATTATTTTATTTATTTTATGTCTCAAAAATATATAAAAAAATACCATGATATAGGAAATATTTTTATATTTCAAATTAATATTAATAGTCTAATAGATAACTTATATAACCCCATGTAAAAATTGATTTACTAAAAGATATATGTTTATGTCATTTTTGTCTTTACTTTAAATTAATTATCATAAAGTGTCATTATCACTTCCAAGTGGCTCCATGGGGTCCCAAAATAAACTCAAGGATTTCCATGGTTAGACATATATTAACCAATAGAATTAGGACACATATTAGGGTAAATTAATATTATTATAATATTATTTTTTTTACCCTTATTTACCAGATTTACCTTTTAACCGTGGTAAATAAAATATTTACTAAAGTAAATATTCATAATGTCTAAAAATAAAAGTTACCTATTTATAGAATATGGCCCTCCTGATTCAAAATATGGAATCCTTTTTTCCAAATTCAAAACCTAGAAGTGGCATAAATTAATTTAAAATTAATTCCCACTGTCAAAACAAAAAAGTGTGTTTTTAAAAAACAATAACTATCAAAATATTAACAATTGTTTATATCCAATTTCAATGTGAAATTACTTACAATTGTTCAGTAAATAAGATTTACTTATGAATTTTCCATTCCTCTATGTTTTTAAAATCACAAACACTCTATATCAAGGAAATTTTTATTTTTCCTATGTTTTTTATATGAGTAAATTTTTTCCTTACCCAGATTTTACTTAAAAAGGAAAATTTTCCTTCTCCAAGGAAAATTTACCCTTACCTATTTTTCATTGTTCATATTTTAGTTTCTATAAATCTAACTCTTTTTATTCCTAAGTGAAAAAATCTCTTTCGCATCCAAAACCTCAGAATTCTATAAATACTTAGATATAGAGTATCTTGTTTTTAGGATCAGAATTTAGACTTCAAATTCCTCTGAATTAAGATTCTGAATTCTCTGAAATTCATTTTCTGAATTCTCTAAAATTCCAAATTTTAATTCCCTTGAATTCAGATTCTGAATTCTCTGAAATTCAGGTTCCGAATTCTCTGAAATTCAGAATTCAAATTCTTTAAAATTCCGACTCTGAATTCTTTGAAATTCAGGTTCTGAATTCTCTGAATTCAGACTCCTAATTCTTCTAAATTTAGATTCCAAATTCCTTATAATTCAGACTCCTAATTCTAGAGAATTCATACTATGAATTCCTTAGAATTCAGACTCTGAATTACTTAGAATTCACACTCCAAATTCCTTAGAATTCAGGTTCCAAATTCCTCAAAATTCAAACTCCGAAGTCTACAGAATTCTGATTTTGAATTCCTTGGAAAATAGAATCTTAATATCAATGTAATATAGACTACTAATGTTTTTTTCTTAGACTCCAAACTTTATTTTTTCCTTGGAATCTGAAAAATATATTTGATAGAGGAACCATATTTTACACACCCATGTTATAGTTTTAAAACATTGTCGTGCATTCTGTTTCTAACCAACCATTTTTTGAGTGACACATGTATAGGTCCCTCCGAGATTCAAGTAAAAATATGACCGTTGGAGGAGGTAGATGACCGTTGGGAAAATTCTTATAAATAGGAGCTCATTTGAACGAGCTCAGTGCTTTTGAAAAAATTTGATAACTCTAGAGACCACATGATATTGAAGTGATTTCTATAGAGAGAGATACTCTTATGCTCTCTGCATACTAAACATCTTGTTCATCTTGATTCATGTAACTCTAATTGTTGTTGTGTGCAATCGAGGGCTTCTAGGGATAGGAAGACAGAGGTGCCAACTACCTTAAAGATTGAATAATTCCTTGATAAGGAAGATAGAGGTGCCGACTACCTTGAAGTTCGAGAGCTTGCGGGGATAGCAAGACAAACTCTGATATTCTTACCCAGGGATTACCCTGGTTTTGGTAAGATACACTTTCTTGAAAGTATAAATCAAGGGACCTTTATTCAAGGTTGTTGGATACCCTACTCTTTGGGTTAAAAGACTCTATACTTGTTACATGTATTGTTTCATGTTTTTTTAATGCATTTCGATTATTATAGAGATTATAACGATCTTATACTTTCTTATATTTGTATACTCAGATTAGTAAGATTCTTTATGCTTTAAGGTAGAATCCTTTTCCTTGTAAACTTCTCTTAATTTTCATTTCCAGGACCATATTTCTGGAATCTAGAATGTTTTTATAACTAAGAGGTCTTGTGAATTTACCTTGTTTAACTTTTTGAAACAATAGAAAGTTTTATACCATCTTTCAAAGTTCCAAAGGAATTATTTAAAGTTTACAATTCACCCCACCCCCCTCTTGTATATTGAGCATCTACATTATATTTCGATTCTATAATCGGTATCATAGCAAGTCTCTAAAATACTTATATTAACATATAAGTTTTCTTTCTCAAGTTTCCTTTGTTTTATTTTTCCTTGCTTAGTATTTTCATCCTTGTTTAAAAATGTTTATTACTAATAAGATTTTATGGAAAGATATTTTCTTTTCGTTTCCAGGAATGAATGTTGGTTCGATTGACAATATTAATCATACTTGACCACCTATATTTGATGGGAATTATTATAAATATTGGAGAGATCATCTGAATAATTTTTTCATTAACACTAGAGTGTACAACTTTGTAATTCTTACTGGAGATTACAAGATTCTTGATAAGGAAGTAAGAACTTTTAATAATCAAGAAAAGTCAGAATTTCAACTAAATTACAACGTACTCAATACTTTGTTGTGTTCCATGACCAAGAATATATATATCCAGATTTCTTCTTTTGAAGCTGAAAATTGTATTTGGAAGAAATTGGAGGTTACCCATTTTTGAACATCCAAAGTTATCAAAACTAGAAGAGCTATACTCAGAGCTGAATGTCATGGTTTATGCTTCCCTTATGGAGAACCCATATGTAAGGTACAACAAAGATTCATGAATATTTTTAACAGTTTACAATCTATGGGTGAGAAAGGATTATATGATGAATCTCTTGTGGAAAAGATTATTGAAATCTTGCCTAATGAGTGGGAATCAAAGAGAATAGTTATTGATGATAATAGGAAAGTCTCGTAGATTACTCTTGATGAGATTTTTAGAACTCATCTTCAACATGAGAGAAGAATGAAAAGATATTTTGATCTAAATAAGTAGAGTAATGGAAATTTATGTGTTTCTTTTACAACTACTTCAAATCATGTGAAATCCAGGACTCGTGAGAGAGTTACAAGATCCAAATCTAAGAGGACTGTTATTCAATCTGAATCTAGTGGAAGTGAATCTTTAGAAAACGAGTTAGCCAATCTTTCCCAAAGGATGAACAAGATTGTTGGAAAGAAGAAATTTCAATCTAGATAAAAGAATAAATAAGGAAAATATAATAATGATTGGGAAGTCACTTTCTATGAAATGCAAAAGAGCAGGTCATATAAGGAAAGATTGTCCTATTCTTAAGAGAAAAGATAGAAAGGAAAACCATTCTGAGAGGAATAGAAAGAATTACTACAAGGATAAATATAAGAATGTTTTGAAATCCAATGACACCTGGAGTGCCAGTGGTGGTGACTCTTCTAAAGAATCCACAGAGTATGAATCTTATGAACAGAAGAATCTTGGCCTATTGGCTGAGCTACCTATTGGAAATCATTTTCTAATGGTTAAGGTACACAATGTTGAATCCATAACCAATGTATCCTTGAATGCTAATTATAGTGATAGTAAATATTATGAATCCTTAGATGAATAATCATATTCTGATGAAGATAATACTTTACCTACTTATAAAGAAGTTTCTAGGTTTTCTAAACTCCTTGAGAATGAAAATTCTAATGTCAAGAAAAATCTTGATAAGGAAAATTCTAGAATTACTATTCTTACTAAGGAAATATTAGATATTTCTAAATATCTTGATATGAAAACCCTTGATTTTGAAATTATTTCAAAAAATATTGAGTAAGTTAATTCTATGAAGGATAAACTTTCTAAGGATCTAGAGAAATTAATTTCTAAGAAAAATGTTTTAGAGACTAACTCTAGTGAAAAAACTAATGTTTTTGAGGATAAAAAGTTAGTTATTAAACTAAAGTCAAAAATATTTTTATTGAAGAAGTGTTTGTCAAACTTTACCTTAGGTAAAGAAAATTTTGATAAGATGTATACCCAAATTCGAACTCTAAGGAATAATTTTGGTTTTGGTTATACTCATTCAAAACCAATTTTTAGTAATAATTATTTTGTACCTCAAAGTGATCCATTCTGTACTAAATGTTATTGTGGTGGACATTGGGAAAAAATTTGTTCCTTAAAAAAAATCAATCTTTAGGTTTTTATAAAGCTTATTTTTTTTAAAAAATGTGGATACCAAAAAAATTTCTTTATGAAGATTCCAAATCCAATAAGTTTTGGGTTATGAAATTATAACACTCGTGTTTTTAGGAAAGTAAATATAATACCCGTAGCAATACATTGTACATAGATAGTGGGTGTTCCCATTATATGACTGGTAAGAAAAACTTCTTTGAAAAGATTATCAAGATGAAAGGAGGAAAAGTAACTTTCAGAGACAATTCTCAGAGAGAAATTATTCATATAGGTAACATTGTTCTTCTTAGAAAAACTATGATTTCAAATGCTTTATTCATTAAGGGTCTTAGGAACAACCTTATTAAAATGATTCAACTATGTGATTAATGTTACCTTGTGAATTTTAGGAATGATAAGTGTTTAGTACACACTTCCATGGAAGAGTTTATTCTTTCTACCAATAGGTAAGAAAATGTATACACACTAAACGTAAAATACCTTAGGAGATAAGATCTACCATATCTCACTGAAATGTAAGATAAATCTTCTTTATTGAATAGAAGGTTAGGATACTGTAAATTTAGGAACTTATGTAAACTCTCTAAGAAAATACTAGTTAAGGATCTACCAGATCTTAGACATTCTTCTTCAAAAGTTTTTTATCCTTGTCAATTTGGAAAGAAACATAAATCAAGTATTAATTCAATCGGCGAAGTCTCTAACTACTGATGCATTATAGTTAGTGCATATGGATCTTTTTGGTCCAACACAAACTGAAAGCATTGGAAGAAAATATTATGTATTTGTTTTAGTTTACGATTACACTATATTTACATGGGTCTATTTTCTAGCAAAGAAATATGAAGCTTTTTTTTTATTTCAAATCTTTTAGAGCCCAAGTTAAAAATTAAAAAACCCTTCCATTGATAACTATTCATAGTGATCATGGAGGAGAATTTCAAAATTATTATTTTGAAACCTTTTGTAGTAAAAAAGGCATTACTCATAACTTCTCAGCACCAAGAACTCCTCAACAAAATGGTGTTGTTGAAAGATGAAACAGAATTCTTTAAGAGATAACAAGAACCACATTGAGTGAATATTTAGTAGCCAGACATATTTGGGCTGAAGCTGTAAGTACTTCTTGTTATACTATAAATCGTGTTTTGATTAGAACATTTCTTAAAAAAACTCTTTATGAGTTGTGGAATGGTAGAAAACCTTGACCTTCCTACTTCAAAGTATTTGGATGAAAAGTATTCATCTTGAATACTGAAGTTAATTTAAATAAATTCACACACAAATATGATAATGTAATTATCTTAGACTACTCCACAACCTCTAAGGCCTACAGAGTTTTCAATAAAAACACTTGTACTATTGAATAAATAGTACATGTCGAATTTTATGAAACTGATCATTATGTTTTTAAACAACCTCAACCTATATCCTCAGTTGTGTTTTGAAAAACTAATTATCAATCCTTGATAGAATATCCTTATAATAAGGAAAATTTCCATGATAATATTTCTAAATCATTTACCCCAAGAATATTTCCTACCCTATTTTGATGAATAGGTTTTACAAAACCCAAATTAGTTGTTTCTAATGAATAATCCCAGTGATAGTTTCATTGGTGATGTAAATCAACCTTTAAGGACTAGAAGTTCCTTAATAAATGAAATATAATATCTATCTTTCCTTTCCCAATTATAACCAAAAAGCACTGATGAATCTTTAAGTGATGATGATTGGATAAAAGCTATGAAAGATGAGCTAAATGAATTCAAAAGGAATAAAGTCCGGACCTTGGTTAAAAGATCTAAGGAAACTTGTATTATTAGAGTAAAATGGGTTTTCAGAAATAAGTGTGATGAAAATGGAATCATAGTAAGAAATAAATCAATATTTGGTGCTAAAGGCTATAATCAACAAGAAGAAATATAATATAAAAAACATATTCTCTAGTAGCTAGACTTGAATCCATTCGTATTCTATTTGCCTTTGCATCATTCTTCAACTTAAAACTTTTTTAAATGGATATAGAATGTGCTTTCCTTAATGGTTATGTTCAAGAAGGCGTTTTTGTTGAACAACCACCTGTTTTTGAAGATACAAAACATCCTGAACATGTATTCAAACTTACCAAATATCTGTATCGACTTATACAAGCTCCTAGAGCCTGGTATGATAGACTTACAAGATATTTTTTTCAAAGAAATTATGTTAAAGGAAATTCCAATCCAACACTTTTTATAAAGAAAGATAAGAAAAAAAATTTGGTTGTTCAAATATACGTTGATGACATTATATATGGTTCAACCTAGAAATATTTAACCGATTCCTTTGTGGATCTAATGAAATGTGAGTTTGAAATGAGTATGATGGGTGAGTTAAAATTTTTCCTTGGTTTTAAAATTTCTCAAAAACTAAAAGTAATATATATATCCCAACATAAGTATATTAAATATCTTCTTAAAAAGTATGGATATGACAACACAAAGAGTATAAGTACTCCCATTGGTACCTCATATTCACTTGATCTTGATGAAGTTGGGAAACCAGTAGATCAAACATCCTTTAGAGGAATGATAGAAAGTCTAATTTACATGAAATCTAGTCATCCATACATAATGTTCTCAGTATTATTATGTGCAAGATATAAATCCAGTCCTAAGGAATCTCATTTAAAGGCGGTGAAAATGATTTTTTTCTACTTAAAGGGAACCATGGATTTAGGACTCTTTTATACACCTAGAAATGATTTTGTTTTAAAAAGATTTTCGGATACTAACTTTGTTGGATATAGAATGGATATGAAAAGTACATCCGGAACATGTCATTTCTTAGGAGATTCATTAGTTTCTTGGTTATGAAAAAAACAACACTCAGTAACACTTTCCACTATTGAAGCTGAATATGTAGTATCTGGAAGTTGTTGTGCTCAAGTATTGTCGATGCAACACGCACTCACAGACTATGGAATGTGTTTTACCAAAACACAAATTTTGTGTGATAATACTAGTGCCATTCCCTTAAGAAAAAACCCTACACATGACTCTTGTGAAAAACACATAGATATTAGGCATCACATTCTTAGGGATCACACACAAAAAATAGATATCATTATTCAATTTATCAGAACGCAAGATCAACTTGTTGATGTTTTCACAAAATCATTACCATATGATAGATTTGAATACATTAAAAAGAAGTTAGTAATGATAACTATAAGGTAATCTTCCTTATTAACATATTGTTGAAACATATCTCCTTATAGTAACAAAATCCTTTTCATAGGGGGTACATTTGCTTGTTAGGTAAAATTTTTGTAATAAAAATTTTCGTAGTCAAAATTTTTGTAGTAAAAATTTTTGTAATCAAAATTTTCATAGTTAAAATTTTCATATCTAAATTTTTCATAATCTAAAAAATTTTATAATCAAAATTTTCATAATCTAATGTTCTTCAAAAAGAATTTTCCTTATTACAAATAATATTCTTAGCAATCCGAAAGGTATGTTTCCTTTCATAAATTTTTGTAATCATATTTTACTTGTTGGAAATCTCATTTTGTTTTAAAAAAATTTTAGATTCACTTTTCTGTAAATCCAAATGTTTTTCATAAAAACCTCAAAAGATCAGAATCTATAAAAATTCTTCTTCGACTATCATCTCAACCATCATATCTTCTCAAGAAGTTTTCAACTATTGTATCAATCAGGGAAATTGAATCGTCACTTCAATCGCCTATATAAAGGACCCCCCCCCCCCCAATGTTTGTCCCACATTGAATCCCAAGCTCATGCGTGCTGAAGCTTTGCCCTTCCTACATAGGATTGTTCTGAATATCTCCAGTCTTCATTAGTTCTGAATGTCTAAAGAATCCTCTCCTCAGAAAGAAATTTCAACCATAAATAAAATATCTAAATGGTAGATTTATCGTGAAATATTGATATACCCATACATATTTAATAAGTTTGATTCAATCATATCAAAGAATATCAAGTTAAATAGTTGGGAGAGTATAGCTGTATCTAAACCCAAGGCAGAGGATCTGGTGATTCTGGAGTTGCTAGTAGAGTTATATAAATCCATATCTTTTTTCAATCATGGAGGCAAAGAGAAATTTTCATTCAAGAGTTATGGTAAGACTTACTCTCTTTGTTATTCTAAGGCAGAAAGTTTGATTGGAATACCTTTTGAAGGAGAAGCAGAATTTTGTTTGCATAAGTTACCTAATGCTGAAAGAATCTTTGATAAAGAGAAGGCCATCGAGTGCCTTGGTTTGGTTAGAGTCAAGACTCCTACGATTCTTTATATTTCATTAAATTTCTAGATTCTTGAACTTTAGGTTCAAGGTTTTATCATTATGAGGATAGGAGATAAATATACTCCAAAAAAAGTGATATATATGTTTTGGATTTCTTAGTGAACCACCAGAAGCTGAATCTGGTTAAGTATATTTTTGTTATGATTGAGAATATAAGGAATGGAAGTCTGAAGTCTTAGATTATAATGTATCCGGAAATTCTATCAAAGATCATTGTTTCTTGTTTATAATCAATGAAAATTTCCTACAAATCGAAGTCAAGATATCTCATGGTAATGTTTCTAAGCAGTGACACTCTAAAAAGAATGAAAATTGGACTTTCTGGTGAATATGGAGTGTTTTATGATTTATAAAATGAATAAGTTGAAGCTTTATCAAAGAAGCATGTTGTAGCTAAAACCACCAAGAAAGGTGGAAGGAAGAAGAAATTGAAGGAAATCCCAGAGATAGCAAAAGTTTCTGTTGCCAAGGAAATTCAATCTGCACCACTGAAGTCAAAGAATCAAAAATATTATCCTGATGAGGTAGTTGTAAAATGGAGAGAGGATAGGAAAAACAAAAAATAAGGGGAGCCTATGTTTGACTTGGACCCTACTGACGCAAAATCCTTTAAGGAAAAGGATTCTGAATATCTTGAGAAGCAATAAAAAGAGAAGGATCAAAAGAAGATGATTCATGAGGATGAGATAGTATAATCTCTTCATAAGGATGCTGAGAATTCTTCTGAGAAAATGATGGTACCAGAATCTTTTTTAGTAGAATCAATCCTAGAGACACCCGAAAAGAAGTTGGTGATTCTGGAGCGAGATCAAGAAGAAGAAATAGTGCAAGAAGAAGAAGTGGAAGTAGAAGAAGAAGGGGGTGGTGATAATAAAGATGTGACAAAGAATGTAGAAGATTATCATGAGGAGACTCCTTCTGAGAAGTTATCAATCTGAACTTCTGAAGTCGAGTCTCCAAAACTTTCTACCCCAAGAAAAGATGAGAAGGGTAAGGAAGAAGTAAATAAATTTTCTGAAGAAGAAAGTAGCAATCATGATTTCATACAGCCAAAGGGCATTGAAGCAGGAGCTGAGAAGAAAGAAGTTGATGATGATAAGATTGTTCAGATATCAGATAGTGAACATGAATCACCTAAACATGAATAAATCATTTCAAGAACAGATAAGGGAAATCAAGTGATGGTTTATACTCTTACTTAGTCTTTGGTCAGTAAAAAAGATGTCGGTGCATCATCAAAGTGGGAAGCTGATGTGCTTGAAAATGAATCCTCGTCAACAAAGCATTCAAATTAAGAATCATCTTCTCTTGTCCATGAATTTTTTGTTCAGTCTTTGAAGAATCTAGTAGGTACTATTCCATTATTTCCAAACATAGATTCAATATTCCAAATGCTTCAACATTCCTTAAATCAGAAAACAGATTTAGTATCCATGGTGATGGATAAGTGTGTCAAACTTCAGGCAAATTTCAAAAACTTTTTCATTAATTATGAAGCCCATAAAAGATCTTCAAAGAATATGACTAGTTTTTCAAGGAAATCTATTGAAGAGATGATAATTCTCGATGTGTTTCAAGATAATGTCAATGTTGCTTTTGAAATAGAACATTATAAGTTCAAAGATCTCTCCAAGTCTTTTGAAGAAAATTTATCTCTTAAAGAAAATACTCAGAAGCACAAAGTGAAAGATCTATATGGGAAATTTTATTCAGTTTCTTAGATTTGGAAGAGGGAAATGGATCTTAGAATCAAAATTGGGAAAAACATGCTAAACAAGAAGAAGCCTTGAAAGCTCAGGCTGATATACTTAAGGTTCAGGAAGAAAAATCCAAAGCCTTAGCAAATAAAAGTGAAGATCAAGATCAGCTACTCAAGCACATGGAAGATGATCACATAAACTCAAGAATATCAAGACTATTGTGAAGAAGCTGATGTCGAAAGAGAAAGAGAGATAATTTCATTCAAATTTGATCTTTTTATGTATTTCCCTGTTGTACAATTTCTTTTAAATATTAATGAAATTTTTGTTGTACTTTATATTTTTGGTTGTATAGTACTAATATTTTAGGTACCATATTTTCTTTTCAATTCCATTTATTCTTTTTTGAAAATAATAAAGGGGGAGAAATGAATGAAAAAAATAATACTAAGTGGAGAAGCAATTTCCCTATGTAAGGGGAAGTTAATCTAAGGGGTAGTTTTTATCATGAAGAATTTCGAATACAAGAAATTACAAAATCTCATTCAAGAAATAAAGAATACGGTCCTTAGGGATTTCAAAGCCTAAGGGGGGAGTTATTCATATTCATTATGATCCATAAGTAAATGGAGATAAGTTTTGTTTTTGAGTTCATAAAAATTTCAAAGTACTTATATTCTTTTTGTTAAGGATGTTTGTGATTCCCAAAAATGGGGAGATTGTTGAGTCAATATGGTTTCCTTATGACTTTTCCATTCCTCTATGTTTTGAAAATCATAAACACTCTATCATAAGGAAAGTTTTATTTTCACTATTTTTTTTATATAAGTAAATTTTATCCTTACCTAGATTTTTCTTAATAAGGAAAATTTTCCTTCTCCAAGGAAAATTTATCTTCACGTATTTTCATTGTTCATATTTTAGTTTCAATAAATCTAACTCTTTTTATTCCTAAGTGAAAAATTAAATTTCACATCAAAAACCTTGGAATTCTATAAATATTTAGATATAGAGTATCCTATTTTCCGGATAAGAATTCAGACTCGAAATTCCTCAGAATTCATATTCTGAATTCTCTGAAATTCAGGTTCTAAATTCTATGAAATTCAGAATCTGAATTCCTATGAATTCATATTCCAATTCTATGAAATTCAGAATCTGAATTCTCTAAAATTCAGGTTCTGAATTCTTTGAAATTCCAAATATAAATTCTCTGAAATTCAGAATCCGAAAACTTTGAAATTTAGGTTCCGAATTCGCTGAATTCAAACTCCGAATTCCTTTGAATTCAGATTCCAAATTCCCTAGAATTCAGACTCTGAATTCCCTAGAATTTAGAATATGAATTCCTTATAATTCAGACACCTAATTTCTTGTAATTCAGACTCCGAATTCCTTATAATTCTGACTCTAAATTCCTTATAATTTAGAGTCTGAATTTCTTATAATTCAGGTTCTGAATTCCTTATAATTTAGACTCCTTATTCCTCATAATTTAGACTCCAAATTCTATAGATTTCTGATTCCAAATTCCTTGGAAAACAGAATCTAAGTATCCATGTAATATGGACTCCAAATGTTTTCCTCTTAGACTCCAAACATTATTTTTTCCTTAGACTCTGAAAAAAAGAGTTGATAAAGAAACCATATTTTACTTACCCTTATTATAGTTTTAAAACGTTTTCATGCATTCTGTTTCTAACACACTGTTGTTTGAGTGAAATGTGAATAGGTTCCTCTGAGATTCAAAGAAAAATATGGCTATTGGGGGAGGGAGCTGACCGTAGGGAAAATTTCAATAAATAAGAGCTCATTTGAACGAGCTCAGTACTTTTGAAAAAATTTGATAACTCTAGAGACCACATGTTGTTGAAGTGATTTTTAGAGAGATAGATACTATCATGATTTGTGCGTACTAAAAACATTGTTTATCTTGCTTCGTGTGACTCTGATTATTGTTGTGTACAATTGAGGGCTTACGGGGATAGAAATATAGAGGTGCCGACTACCTTAAAGTTCAAGGACTTCCTTGATAAGGAAGACAGAGGTTCTGACAACAATAAAGTTCAAGGGCTTGTGGGGATAGCAAGATAGACTCTGATATTCCTATCGAGGGCTTACCCTAGTGTGGGTAAGACAGACTTTCTTGAAAGTATAAATCAAGGGACATTAATCCAAGGTTGATGGATACCCTACTCTTTGTGTTAAAAGATTCTATACTTGTTACTTGTATTGTTTCAAGTTTGTTTTCTGTTGCATTTAGATTATTAAGGAAAGTATAACTATCTTATACTTTTTAATATTTGTATACCCTGATTAGTAAGATTCTATATGCTTTAAGGTAGAATCTTTTTCTTTGTTATCTTCTCTTAAGTTTCATTTTTGGAACCATATTTCCTGATTCTATTATGTTTGTAGAACTATGAGGTCTTGTGAATTAACCTAGTTTAAATTTGTTAAAGAACAGAAAGTTTTATATCATCTTTAAAAGTTCCAAACGAATTTTTTATACTATAAAATTCACCCCTCTCTTGTATATTGAGCATCTACATCATATTTCTATGTCACGATCTTATAGATGAATATCATTTTGTCAAATAGAACATATAAAAGTGAAAAAAACTAGATTTAAAAACGGTTCACCATCAAAAGGTTGTAAATTGACCTTTTAATGAATATTAGAGTATTTATGCTTAAAATTTTATTCTTTATTATTTTAAGACTCTTAAATTTATTGGATAAATTTAAAACCATTTAGAAAACCTTTATATTCATACTGTAGTTAGTTCTGTCAATTCCCACCATTACAATGGTTAGGTGTTAACTACCATTTAAAATAATAATATTATATTGTTTTTTCTTAGTATAAATCAATGTTGTGTGCAATGATAGATTTCAAAGAAACCTGTTGTTTCATATCAGATATTCCATTGGATATAGAATCCTCTTTAAAGTAAAATTATTATTTAATTCACAAATATTAATAAATATGAAAAATATCATATTTCTCTATTTACCTGGATGTTACATCCTTCCCCCTTTTGGAAATTGTGTCTGGTAAATTTTAATTCACTTATCATATAAATAGGGGTATTTATCCCTCATATAATTTTCAGATTCCTATGTTTCCATTTCAACCATATGGTTTTTCCATAAAACCTTTACCTGATAAATTACCTTATTTCGCAACACTTGCTCTCTACATTCAAGAATCTGAACTGGTTGTTCCTTATAAGAGAGATTTTCTTCCAACTGAACTACCCCTGGGCTAAAAACATGAGTTGGATCTAGAATATACTTTCTCATCATTGAAACATGAAAAACATTATGTACCTGGGATAAATATGGAGGTAAAGATACTATATAGGCAACTAATCCGACTTTCTCTAGGATTTCATAAGGTCCAATGAACCTCAGACTCAACTTTCCCTTCTTAAGAAAACACATCACACTTTTTCATGGAGAAACTTTGAGAAAGACATGATCACCTACCTCAAAATAAATATCCTTCCTCTCGTTCTCTGCATAACTTTTCTTCCTACTCTGAGTTGTTCTCATATACTTCTGAATCAACTGAACTTTTTTTGTCATCACTTCTACCAATTTTTGTCCCATCAGTTTCCTTTCACCTACTTCATCCCAAAAAGCTGGAGTTCGACACCACTTCCCTTATAATTCCTCAAATGGAGCTATCTGTATTCTAGAATGGAAAATATTATTATAAGAAAACCCAAACAAAGAAATTTGTTGGTCCCAACATCCTTGGTAATCTATTGAGAAAGCACGTAATATATCCTCCATGGTATGAATTGTTCGTTCTAACTGCCCATCTGATTGAGGCTGAAAAACTGTACTAAAATTTAATTCCTCACCCAATAACTTCTAAAGGCCTTTCCAAAAGTTATAAGTAAACTTGGGATCACGATTAGATAAAATGGAGAGGGAAAATCCATGCAACCCTACTATCTCTTTAACATACAACAGAGAAAGCTGATCTAAAGATAAAGTATCTTTAATAGGAAGGAAATGTGCATATTTAGTCAAGCGTTAAACAATAACCCAAATTTCATTATTACCTTCATATTTCATTGGTAATACCACAACGAAGACCATGGATATATTTTCTCATTCCCACTCTGGTACCGATAAAGACTGAAGCATCCCTTTTGGTAATTGTCGCTCTGCTTTAACCTATTGAAAAGTCAAACACTTCACAGTAAAATCAGTAATATATCTTCTCATTCCATCCCACCAATAATACTCTGGAAGATCTCTGTACCTCTTAGTACTACCAAGATGAACAATAAAATGGAGAACTAGGAGATTCACAAAACAGCTCATTCTTCAACTGTGAATCACAAGGCACACATAATCTCTTCCCAAACCTTAGAATACAATAATTATCAATGTTAAATTTAGGTAGATTACGCTTCTAAACCAACTCTACCTTTTTTTGCAACTAAATTTCTTCCTTATGCGCTTGCTTAATTCTGTATGATAGAGATGATTTAACTAACACCTCAAACAAAACAGAGGAATTTCCTGCACCAATAACTTCTATTCCAAAGCATATCAAATCAAAAACTAAAGGATCTCATTCCAAACATAACAAGTATAATGTAGCATTACTTTTTTGAATCAAAGCATCATCCACTTTGTTTGCCTTTCATGGATGGTAATGAATTGTGGAATCATAATCCTTGATTAATTCCAGGAATCTCCTCTATCTCATATTCGATTCTTTTTGAGTGAATATATACTTCAAACATTTGTGGTCAGTAAATATTTCACATTTTACTCCATACAAATGATGCCTCTAAATTTTTAAAGCAAAAACAACAATAGCTAATTCCAAATAATGTGCAGGGTAATTTAGCTCATGACGTTTCAAATGATGTGAAACAGAATCAATTACCTAATCATTCTTCATTAGGACACAACCAAGTCCTTTAAATGAATCATCACTGTAGATAACAAACTCGCCATTTATAGATGGCAGTGCCAAAATAGGAGTATTCACCAATATTCTTTTCAATTCTTGAAAACAATCATCACATTCTTTTTTCCAAATGAACTTAACACCTTTTCGAGTTAATTTAGTCAGTTGGCTAGATAACCGTGCAAATTTTTTAACAAATCTCTGGTAATAACCCTCTAATATAAGAAAACTACAAATATCAGATATATTTGTGGGTCTTTTCCATTCTTCAATAACTTTTGTTTTAGCAGGATCAATAGTTACACTATTTTTGGAATCAATGTGACCAACGAAAGAAATTTATTGTAACCAAAACTCACACTTTCTTATTTTCCCATACAGTTTCTTTTCTTTTAAGGTTTGCAAGAAAACCCTTAAATGACTTTCATGTTCCCCATTACATTTAGAATAAAACAAATTATAATCAATGAACACAACCACAAACTTATCCAAGAACTCATCGAATATTCTATTAATAATATGCATGAATAGAGCAGGTGCATTGGTTAATCCAAAAGGCATAACCACAAATTCATAATGGCCATATCTAGTTTGAAACGCAGTCTTCAGAATTTTTGTTTCCTTTACTTTTAACTGATGGTACTCTATCCTAAATTCAATCTTCGAAAAATAATGAGCTCCCTATAGTATATCTAACAAATAATCTATATGAGGAAAAGTATACTTGTTCATAACAGTGATGTTATTCAATGCTCTATAATCAATGCAAAGTATCATTGAACTTTCTTTATTTTTAACAAAAAAGATAAGGGCACCCCATGGTGATGTGCTAGGTCGAATGAAACCTTTATTTAATAACTCCTGTAATTGCTTCTTTAACTCTAAAAGTTAAATTTGAGCCATTCTATAAGGGGGATTTGAAATTGGATTAGTATCAGGAACTAATTCAACAATAAATTCAACTTCCTGATCAGGTATAATACATGGAAACTCTTTTGAAAAAACATCAAGGTACTAATTTACCACTAGCACATCATTAATCTGAATAGTTCCTTTATTTTCCATGATATGTGCAAGGTAATATTAATTTCCACCTTTTACTAATTTCTCAGCTTCCAGATATGTTATCAAAATTAAGGGTTCATTATTGTACAAAAACTGAAAATGTTTATGAAAATAAACCTCTTTAGCTCTGCAGACAATCTTATCATGATAAACAGAAATCCAATCCATACACAAAATAACATCAAACTCTACTAGAGGCAAAAAAAGTAAGGTTTGCAGGTAGATTCCTTCCACATACAAGGATAAGAAGGTTCTTATAATTTCTTTTTGTCTCAAAATTTCCCCTGGTGTTTTTACCATAAGTTCAGGATTCGTATCTTGAGATGGAATTTCCAATTTACTAGAAAACTTCTCAGAAATAAAAGAATGTGTAGACTCTAAATCAAACAACGCATTGGAATAATCTGAACAAACAAACAATATACCTAATAATACTTCATTTGGTGGCCCAACATTTTCTTAAGTAGTTGCAAAAAATTTCACCACCCCTTTCTTCATGTAGTCTAGCTACTTTCCCTCATTTAAGTTCTTTGTTGGACACTAATTTTCATAATGACCAATTTCATTGCACTTAATGTATTTTAATAATTATAAATCAGATTTTTTCTTACCATTACCCTAATCTTTTTCAATGAAATTATTACCCTTAGGTCTCATTTTACCACATTTGTAGCACTTACTAGAATTCAAAATACATTCCCCGACATGATTCTGACCACAATTTTCACAAACTATAAACTTAAGTTTCTTACCATCATAATTTTTTAAAGAGTTATTCCCTTTCATCTTCCATCTCGACCACTTATTATGTTGTTTTTCAAAGAAGACCTGGTCATCGAAAAACTCCATTTCCACCTTCTCCGCACATCAAACATGTTTTTCATAACTTTTGAACTAACGAGAAGCTAAAACCCTTTGATACATTGTCTTTAATCCTAAGTAAAAATGGTTGATTTTACTATCAAGATCTCATATGAAATTTAGAGCATACCTTTCCAATCGAGTAAATTTTGTTTCATATGTATCCATTGATTCATATTCCTTCCTCAATTCCTTGATTTGTTCTTCCATCCTAAAATGAACCGCCTTTGGAAAATATTTCTCAAGAAACATACCTTTGAATTCATCCCAATAAATAACATCAATCTCATCACTATCCCTGATATTTTTCACCATAGACCACCACTGATCAGCTTCACCTTTAAAATAGTAAATAGAGAGACTAACCATTTGATGTTCTGAACACCCCATGACATAAAAAATATTTTCCAATGCTTTAATCCACCTTTAAGCTAGAACATGGTCATATAATCCACTGAAAGACGGGGGATGTGGCCCCAAGAAATGTTCCACCACTGACATGTTTCTCTGTGGTTGATCTGGCTGATCTCATGCATGGATACCACCACCATTTATATCCTGATTCAACTATGTCATAACTACAACAAACTGTTCAGTTCTGATTCCGACCATCTCAGGTTGCTGATTTGGAAGGTTGTATTCCTCCTGATGTCATCCCATCATAGCTGTCTGGTTTCCTCCATAGAAAAGCATTTTGAACACAGAAATATTTTAGGAAAAGCAACATGGTAATCTTTAAATGCTATATCATTTCAATCTTAACATAAATTAATTTATGAATATTAATTTAACAATCTAATAACTCCTAAAGTTATCTAAACTGACCTCTGATACCAACTATAAGGACCCAACCTTAAAACATTACGTAATCTTGAATTAAATGGATAATTCACATTGAGGATCTTTTAGGTTTAGAGTTTAGGATAATTAGGTCATAACTATTACATTACATCTCAAAAATAAAAAATTAGAAACTTCAACTCAGTTTCCATTTTTTTCATAAAAAAAACTCTTGAAAAAAAAGAGTCATGTCTAGTTCCATGTTTTAGACAACATGACTTTTCCTTAATCCCATCCTTGACAATATTCATCTTTATGTACTGTGAAAAACATTTCAAAACATGGTATGGTCATAAAAAGCTTACTATGGGTTATAAAATAAAGAAAGAAAACATTAGTTCATCAATACATACCAAGCATAAGCACTTTAACATACCTCATGAAATCATAAGATTGATGAATAAGACATAGTAATCAAAAATCATAAAGGTGACTTGTGGAATCCATAACATACTTACATTGTAGCTTTCACTTCCACATAGAGAGTTAAATTTGGAATACCCATCATAGTATATTCCCTATATCTCTTATGAGAAACATTCACGTTTACCTCCATCATGTTACCCAATGAATTGGTGAGCTATCTCAGGCTCACTCGCCCTTGGTTTATCATGGAACCACCTATATATGTAAACAATTCCCATGAACTATAAAATATTCATTACACATAAGACAAACATAAAGGAAAGATAACATTTCCATATTTTAATCACAATATATCATTTAAATATATTCACATAAAAAATCCATTATCAAAACCATTTTCAATACCAAAATACATAAAAGATTATATGGTATTTATTTTCCTTTTAAAAACATTACTGCCTGTTAAGGAAGTGATAGATCAAATAATACTCATGGCGGTGGAAAGGTCGTTGTCACCGCTTACGTTAAAAAGAAACATTCTTTTTTTTGTATTTAAGTAAAACACTTTGTAGAAAAAATATTCCCTTTGAATGAAATTAAAATTCAAAGGGTTTTATTATATACCATATAAAATAAGGAGGTGTATATTATCCAAACATGCCTTAATGAAAAGAGATTGAGATGAAGTCCCATACCTCGTATCCGACTAGACCTGTTCATTCTTTAATCTCCGAAATAATAAACTAAAGTTAATTTCTACTTTCTTAAGAACTTTTTTAAATTTATTATTCCTTTTATATTAATTATTACTATGTTATAAACATTATTTAATCATTTAAGTTGATAATGGTCATTTTGTCGATGTTTGGTACTTGATTCAAGAATGAACTCCTTATAATTACAAGTTGTCCGTGTGGTCAAAAGTCCGTTGTCTCTAAAATTATATTCATGATTTATAAATCATATATATCATATATATAAAATATATATATTTATCTATAATATTACATAATATTTGTATATAATAAATGAAACACACCGTTCATTGAGATGGTAAGTCATATGTACGCATGAACGCTACTTTCATTTCTATTTCATATTTTAATGGAATAAGAAAATAATGATTCATAGGTATATTATAATTCCAGTATAATATCACATATAATTTTATTAACTCCATCCTTTATACATTCCACATATGGCATGAATGAGTCATATCACTTTGAGGGGGCGGTAGTTCGCACTTCCACAAATAAAATTATCGTATTTACCCACTATGGAAACCATAAAGGTATTCTATAAATGAAAAATACAGAAGAATATAAACAATAAAAATATAATATATATCACATGTAGATATATTTTTCTCGTAATGCCCACCATGAGAGGTGGTTGGAGATATTTGAACAATCATAGTTTCGTGATGCAGTAGTTCATCGTCCACAGAAACAGTATGTTCATTACCCATTAAATGGAGGTGTGTGTAAGTGTAGTTTGAATACTTATCTTAAAAAAAACATAGTATATTGAATATACTGGTGTTGTTATAAAATAAAGTAATAAATAGATATTAGAGGGTTTTATAAGTAAAATAAAATAAAATAACTTAAGAGAATATGTTACCTTTAAATCGGGTATCTCCCTTTGGTTTGAACCAAAAGGTTTACTTGGATTTCCTTCTGCCTAAGGTAAGGCTTTTAGGAGTAAGATATGGATGTATGGAGATTAATTGGGATGAGTTGGATGAGCCAAGGGGCTTGAGAGGTGTGAGTAATGAGTTAGAGGTGAGGTCTTCTTACAAGGGGGAGGAGGTGCTCTTTAGGAAAGTTTGAAAATATTATTTTATTATATAATGATTTTTGGTTTTTAAAGATCAAAAACTCATTAAAGTATAAGATAATATGAATCATGTTCAAAATAAATTCATCAAATAAGAATTGGATAGGTTTTGTATATTGTTTTAATTTTTATAATCTTAATTATTTAAATCAATCATTAATGAGGTAAACACTGCATCATTATTGTGTCATATACAATTTTTTTTATTTGATGTCTACATATTATATTAAAAAATTCCATATTGTAGGAAATATTTTTAGATTCAAAATTAATATTTATAGTCAAATATATAACTTATATAGTCCCATGTAAAAATTTATTTACTAAAAGATATATGTTTATGTCATTTTTTTCATTACATTAAATTAATTATCATAAAGTTTCATTATCACTCTCAAGTGGCTCCATGGGGTCCCAAAATCGACCCAAGGATGTCCATGGTTGTAAATTTATCAACCAATAGGATTAGGACACATTTTAGGGTAATTTAATATTATTATAATATTATTTTTTACCCTTATTTACCAGATTTACCCTTTAACCATGGTAAATAAAATATTTACTAAAGTAAATATTCCTAATTTATAAAAATAAAAGTTACTTATTTATGAAATTTTGACCTCATGATTCAAAATATGGAATCCATTTTTTCAAATTCAAAACACAGAAATCGAATAAATTAATTTAAAATTAATTCCCGTTGTCCAAACAAAAAATGTGTTTTTAAAAATAATAACTATCAAAAGATTGACACTTGTTTATGTCCAATTTCAAATTTAGATTACTTACAATGACCGAAATTGGAATAAATGGTAAAAAAATAACATAATTAAAATTTAAAATCAATTAAAAAGATATTATAACTTTATAAATAAATTAGTTTTAAAGGCAGTTTTGAATTAAAATACTGTATTTTCACTATTCATTAAAAAATGAAGATTATCAGAAAAATACGACAATTTCATACAAAGTAAATTTAGATGTCCAGATCTTAAAGAAGAATATTATTTTGTAAAATATAACATATAAAAGTGACAAAAAAATATATTTAAACATGGTTCACCATCAAAAGGTGGTAAATTGACCTTTTAATGAATACTAGAGTATTTATGCATAAAATCAGATTCTTTATTATTTTAAGCCTCTAAAATTTATTGGATAAATGTAAAAACATTTTACAAACATGTATATTAATATATTAGTTAGTTCTATCCATCCCAGCCATTACAACGGCTAGGTGTTTACTACCATTTAAAATAAAAATATTATATTATTATTATTTAGTATAACTCAACGTTGTGTGCAACGTAAGATTTCAAAGAAACCCGTTGTTGCGTATTAGGTACGTCATCAAACATAGCATCCTATTTAAAGTAAAATTAATATTTAATTAAAAAATATTCATAAATATGAAAATATCATATTTATTTATTTATATGGGATGTTACAGTTCCAGTTGAGGCCACATTAGTAGAACTATGTGACCCAAAATCTTGAGTTAGCAGTGCTAGTGTTCACATTGAAGATGTAGTGACACTACATGAAGGGATAGTGGTTTATTTTATACTCTGGTCATAGGAGTATCAATTATATCTTATCACAGAAGGATCTGAACCTGAGATAGAGGTGATGGTTATAGTTTCTCCTGGATTTTGACTTTGAGATCGTATACAATCATGGGAAGGGGAATGTGGTGGAATATGCTCTTATTAGGAGATCTAGTTCAAATCTTTTGAACAAGGCATCAGAGCAGTTGTCCTCGTTACAGTTATCCTTCATGGATGGAGATGATTCATCTTACCTATAGTATATGATTTTCAAACCTCCACTCTTTCAGCAAGTCGGGGAGGCACAACTTAGGGATACTGACTGTGAGACCTTACATGCTCAGATGTCCACAGGTCATGCTCGTGATGGATACTCACAAGGTGGAGGGAAGGTCATTCTTTTCAGAGGTAACATAGTTGTACCGGTGGAATTGTGGCAGGATTTTCTAAGTTAGTTTCATTACTCTCCCTTAGAAGTACAATGTGGTATGGAAAAGATGTACTAGGACCTCTAATATCTGTTTTCATGGACAGGGATAAAGAAGGCAGTGGAAGAGTTCATTTCTCGATGCCTTAAATGTCTACAGGTGAAGGATGAGCACCAGGTTCCTATGGGTTTAGATCACACCATTGATGTTCCAGAATGTAAGTGGGATGGAATATAAATGGACTTTGTGACGGGTTTACCACGTACATCTAGGGGACACGATGCCATCTATGTGATCGTTGACTAACTCACCATGTCGACCCACTTCCTAACTATCTGATAGCATAGTTCAGTAGAGAGATTGGGAAACCTCTGCATGCATAAGATAGTGCAGTTTCATGGAGTCCCATCAATGATTATTTCTGATTGTGATGATCGTTTCACATCCCAGTTATGGAAGGTATTGTATCAGGAATTTGGGAATCAGTTATTCTTGAACATAGTATTTCATCCCTAGAAGGATGAACAGATGGAGAGAACCATTCAGGTTCTAGAGGACATGTTCTGGGCTTGCATCTTGAACTTCCTTCATAGTTGGGAGGACCACCTACCATTGGTGTAGTTTTCATACAACAACAGTTACACTCCACCATTGGTTTTCGAGGCTTTGTACGGGCGACCCTTTCGGTCACCACTTTACTGGACTGACCCAAGAGAGTCAATACTCATGGGTCTTGAGTTAGTATGAGAAACTACCAACAAGTTGAAGATCATTTGTGAGCAGATGAAGACTATGTAGATCCAGAATAAGTCTTATGCTGACAGATGGCAGAGACCTTTGGAGTTTGAGGACGGAGACCATGTCTTCCTTGAGGTCTCACCTCGATGAGGGTTATGGAGATTTGGATAAGGTAATAATTTATCTCTGAAGTTCATCAGACCCTTTTAGATACTATATAGAGTTGGATAGGTGGTGTACCACTTAGAATTACCCCCTGTAGTTGAATTATGTACATGATGTCTTCCACGTGTCGTAGCTGAGGAGGTATGTGCATGACCCATTGCTCGTCATCGATTGAGATGAGACGGACCTTGATGATGGGGAGAAATTTGTCGAGTACCCAATGGAGATCGAGGATCAGCATGAGAGGATATTTTATTGGTGAGTGATTCCCCTTATGTGTCTCTAGTGGCCACAGATCAATCTTCAAGAGAGAACATGGGAGTGGGAAGCTTAAATTCATGTGCAATACACACATCTTTTTATATAGACTTTTGTTTTGAATTTTTTGGGATGTAAATCCCAAAGGTGGGGAGAATGTAATGTCCCATATTTTTTCATTTATTATTTTTTAAAATAATATATGGAATTTATTTTAGACCAGGCACTGAGATGATGTTCAATTCTGAGGCTCAGTGTACCTAGAATAAATGTTTGAAATATATTAAACATATTAAATAGTACGAGCAAGTGATTTTCCTAGAAAAAGTGTAATAACTTCTAAATGGATTCTTGGGTCAGAAATTTGATGGTACCATTGGGTTTAGAGTAACGAATTTACCCATGGTGAGGCCTAACAATGGTTGTTGTGGATTGGCTTTATAAGATAATTTTTAGACATTGTACGGAAATAAGATAAATTAAGAATTTATTTTATTTTTAACATTATGGTGACTCAATGATTCATTTTATTGTTTTAAATAAGCAAGATCCCATGGTTAGTCTCATAACCCTAAAAAACTTCCTTAAGGCTCTAGAGAGAAATTTGAGAATTTTCTCAACGGAAAACGATGACGAAGCCTTGGATCAGAGATCGAAGAATGCCATTTTCATGAGTATTTCCAACTGCAGTAATGTGAATATCAACCTTCTTCAACAAACGATCCAACCCTGAGGTAGGGAGTGTTGTTAAAATTCTTTATTTTCCCCATTCTTCTATGAAATGATGAATGTGGATCAACCCATGAACAGGTTGACAGTTGGTTCCATCGTTCTTACGGGAGGGTATTTATTGTGGGAGTTTGAGGATGATTATGACTATGATTATTATTGACTATTATATTGATAATTATAACTGAATAGATCAAGGGAAAAATGAAAATTGACCATGGTTCATTACTTGGGTTGTTCAATTGTGATTTTCTTCCCTGTGTTCTTCATGTTCTTTGTGTTCTTCATGGGATAATATTGTGCATGTGTTTCTTAGCGCAATGATCTAAAATCAGAGATCCAACATCATGATGACCTATAAGAGGTTCAATGAAAACAGATGCGGACATATCGAAGGGTTTTGGGAGATATGGTTCTTTGAAAAACTTTTGTGAATATGGTCATAATGGGTTTTCAGAGCCGATTGAAGGCTCGAAACCTACCGATTCAAAGTTACCATGGAAAGATGACCCTAGATATTCAGTTTCGAGAATAATAGATCATCAAAATGAACAAAAATGAATAAAATAAGGTATGTGGAGGAAGAATAGCCATTCTGAAAAATCTTGATGAACATGATGTGTGTTTCGGAACACACAGTGTGTGGGACCCGCTGACCAACATTTAGGGTTTTGGGAAGTAGAAGAGTTTTACATGGTGTGTGACACTTTTCACATGGTGTTTGAGTCCTTACCTGAGGCTATTCTTGTATCGTGGAGGATACACATGCATAGGGTGGAGTATATGACATGTAATCCACCACACGGCGAGACCCAGGCCAGTTACATGGGTTACACCATGTACCAGTACACTGGTAGAAGAACATGGGTTGAATTCATGTACTATAACATGGATAGAGCAAACAATGAAGACACCAAATAGTAAGACACAACATGTGACCTTATCTACATTCCATGTATACCGTTTCCACATGACATGTTCTTCTGACTCAGGTCGTAGTGCACTAACATTACCCAGGGTTAAGGGACACAGTGTGTGACCCTTCTACACGATGTGAAATATTTTATTCAAATATTGATCCCCTTTTTCACTGTATCATGGAAATGTTTAGTTTGGGGTGATTCCCCTTGCTCATTCCTCTGAAGGTCATTTGGTATCATTTCTTATCCACAGGAATATGACCCCCTTCAGCAGGACTTTCTAGATAGAGTTGGGAATCCCCTATGAGAGGCTTGAAGTTGGATCCTCTATCCATTCGGGTTCCCTAAGTAGAGTCGGGTTATTGACACAACCAATCCTTCTGAATGTCGGTCATCTACTTATCAAGTGAATCATCATGAGTCATGGTGTACTCCATGTCCCTGGTAGTGATCCTTATATGTGTATGGTGATCTTCCCCACTCATGGAGTGAGTTATCCTGAAATAATTGTTTTGTATTCTCTTTAGATATTTTATTTTATATATCTCTCATGGTGGTTCCTAATGAACAATACTTCTCCAACGAACGTCATCATGGTTATCAGACTTAGGATTGAGTTCTCTCATATGATTTCTTTGTGTAATCTTCAGACTGAATCTGTAGTGTAGGTATGTGGTCATTGTGACTTACCTCTAGACTACAGGTATGAGTTTTGTGTATATCTATACATGTTCTTTTTATATTTATTGTCGACATATATTGTGTAGATATAACTATACCTTTACTTTCTATATTTCATTATGGTTTCAGATTTTTCTTCTAAGTATTGTTATACTCACCCATGCACGAGATTTTCCCACATGTGTCGTGTCTTGTGAAGGTTAGCGACCTTTTGACGGAGTAAAGGATGGACTAATACCAGACCGAGAATTGTGAGGTCCATACATGCCGAGGTGTTCTTACAGCTTCGAGCATCATCCCTATTACATATATTATTTATAGGTTGTACTTTGTAGTGGTTAGACTCTTTCTTTTGGTGGGCTTGTATTCTGACCTATTTTACTTTTCTTCACTTTACATTCCATTGTACTCTGTTGGTTGGGTTTAGTAGTATGCATGCATTTTGTTCCTCAGTGGTTTTTACGTTTCATGATTTATGGTCTTGTAGATGTGTGCATGCATACATGTAGTTGGGCAAGGCCTCTCATGTTAGTGAGAAGCCTACTCGGTGCTAGTCATCAACCCATGGTCTATTGGAGGCGGGTTTAGGGAGTCACATTATGGGCCCCACTGGGATGGGTCATGACATGGATTGTTTAAAATATCTATTAAATATTGAAATGGAGCAATCTATCACTTTTGAAAAAATAGGTTTCATATTTAAAAAAGTGTTTTTGAAGAAAAAAAGGGTTGTGTCATGATCCAATGAGAGACATTACACACCATTTTTCATATAAATAAAATATATTAGTTTATAAAAATAATAATAATGAAGAAGTTGATTTCATATACAATAATAAAAAAATATTGTAAATTTGAAGATGAATAATGGAATAAATAAAACTAAAAGATATTAACGCAGTCAGATGGAAACCATGGGGAGTAAAGTAGTTGAATGTTTGAGTGGGTTAAATCATACAACTATAAGACATGCATTGAAATATGGAATAATCCATGAAAGGTTTAGGAGTCTGTACAAAGAATACATATTTTATTCTTTATGGGAGGGTCTATAAACTAGTGGGTTGGGTCACATTAATGGGATGAGTTCCAAATAATGCATTCAAGAGGAGGCTTTCTTAAATTATGATAATAAAATAAATACATGGAAATATATAGAAGAAAAGGTTTGGTCTATAAACACTAACTAGAACCCATAAATTTTAGGAGTATGGAGGTACCCCTCTCACGTTTAAAATTATATTTATATCTAATAAATGTTATAGGAATTGGGGGCACATTTGATTAAGTAGAAAGTAAATCTATGTTAGGATAAAATTGGTATAGGTTATCATGAAGCCTCAAAAAATGTATGGATGTGCACCATGTGGGCATTGAAAAGAGAAGCCTTATAATTTTATAAATTCATTCTGAAAAAAGGGATAAAAGGATAAATCTATTCAAAAAGTTTTCCTTAAGTATCTTTTATGAAGTGTCAAATTTGTATTCTGTTAAATATAGTGTAGATGTGATATTGAAAAATGTCAACATAAATAAACGATGTTGGAATGTTTTCATTCTTGTAATGGGGGTTGATGGATTCAGAGTCAAGTATTGATATGTCCGATAATTGTTTCTAATCTATCACCTTAAAAGAAAAGAAGATAAATCTTCTTTTATGAGCTATAATATATGAATATATGCTAAAATATGGAATAAATAGTGGGTATCAAGGATGTTTTCAAGAGATCTGGGTTTCAAATCCATGTTATTTGCTTCTCAATATTTTAGGGACTATTTTAGAATATTTTTAAGTGATATAAAGCCTCATTAAATGGTGGAAAACCCTAAAAGAGTTGATGTATAGACTTCTGAAGAAGAATAAGATTTAAAACTACTATGTATTTTATGATTTAATATGTTGTTATTATCTGAATGTTTTTAAGGATACCTTGATGATGAAATATTGAAGTGGATTCTATTCGGATTATCTAGTAGCTTCTAAAGAAGAATATTTTTATCAATAAAGTAGTCCTGGAAAATTTCTTTTATGCTAAAATAATCCCCAAAAGTGGTAAATTTATGAGAATACAGTCTAGGGGATTTGGAGATGTGAAATTAATACATAGCCTTATTTAAAAGAATGGATATATGGATGCAATTTGGAATCAATTGTTTCATATCAACAAGTGGAATCAATTAGTGTAAAGGTGGTATATTCCTGATCTATGTTCTTTAATTTTTTTGTACTAACTATTTGGTGGAAATTTTGTTAAGATTACAAGGATTTTTTTTACTATAAAAATAATTTTTTTATAGTTTAGTAATGAAAAATATGGACCACGTTGACATTGTTAAATATGACTCTTTTTTCCCATGTCATGCCCTGGCTTAATAAGATTAGAAGAATGGTTGAAAATTATTTACCAAATGGTGACTCACACATTGGTTTTTGTAATAAATAATGGAGATAGTTTTTTAAGTGAATTCAAAGTTAAAAATTTAATATAAATTGTTTAGGATATTTTGGGTATTATTTAACATATGGATTTTCCTCGAATATTGATTCAAATATTTGGCGGGCATAGTCACTCATCATCTATAATTATTAGGTGGTAATTCATCTTGAAATTTTACTTTAGGAAGTATGTTGTAAGAGGGGAGTGACAGTGAATCTTAAAACCTATAATATAGTGATAATTCCCCCCAAATATAAGATAAAAGAGATACCTTTTTAATTTATTGGAAAGGGAGAGAATAAAAATAAATATTTTTGACTGCATGAGATATTTTCAATAATAATACAAAGGGGTATAATGTTACACCCATATATTTATATATTGTATTGCTGAATATATATTAAAGACAGGAATTAAATAGGTGTTTCATGACTTTTGTGAGATAGATTTTGTAAAAATATTTTATGGATTCATCTTACTTAAAAAATTATTCACATTTATTTTATGGAGTTTTGTAGTAATTGAAGCATGATTTGTCTTTTGATATTATTGAAGAAGTGAAAAATAGAGGTGTTTGTTTGAAACTTATTAGATATAAGGAATATATATAGTGGAGGAATTTTTATTTTTATAATAATTGATATTATAATTTATAAAAAATGTGACCAACCCTCTCAAGTTGACTAGGAGGAAGAAATATGAAAGGGATTCTATGTCATCACAAGTGTGGGTGTGTGTGTGTGGAGAAAGGAAAGTTTATAGATCATGTGAACGAAACTTTTTGGTGTTATCCTCTCACATGTAGGGAATCATAGGATGACATAGGTGAGAACCATAAGTAGATAGACTTTATTATCAAATTAATAGTGCAATAAGAGTAATGAATGATATGGGAGTATAACTATAATTTCCATGTGGGATATCCTTTTTTTCAAAACTATTCATAACTAAAGAAAAATGTGAATTTATGGGAGTTTGAATGGAAAAATATAATGGTTATATTCAACCTTATATAAAATTTGAAAACAAAATTTCTACTCCAACACCATCATTCAAACTTGAAATCATCAAAGACATCATTCCCTCAGTATAATCAGTTGAAGCATGAGGGTCTTATTAAGTGAATCGAAACACTAGGATAATCTACTCAAATAGACATGACTATGAATATATATCCATCCCAACACGGTTCTTGAATAAATGTTTTTAATAAATTATAAAATTCTAATAAAAATCAAGATAAATGACGAAGTTTATATTGTTTCTATTGAAGAATCACGGAGCTTATAATTTTTTGCATGTCTTCATAAGAGGGGATATTCTTGAAGAAGGTGACTACAATATTTATGGGAGAATAAGGTTTGATATAATTATGAGTCTTCATGGAGTCGATCAAGACACTATATAAACTGACCAAATTAGATTGAAGTGTCATGATGAGAACTCCAGCATAATATTTGGTACTTTTTGATAGAAGAAATATGTGGGTGATATAGTAATATCTATAGAATAAATAATGATCATGTGCTTAGTTGACACATCTTGTTCATTAAAGAATAAGTGGGAGAAGTCCCTTCACTGACATGATATGCTCATCATTCCCAATGGTAGATAAAATAAGAATATGAGGGTATTTTATTAAGTGATATATGTGAATAAAAGGGAAGAGGGAGTATTGAATTATCTTATCATGATTTTTAAAATAAGAGTAATAGGGGAGGGATCATGAAAATATAAAATATCTATTGGATGTATACACAAAAAGGTAATGAGGTATCTCATGGTATTTCATAATAATTACTTCTAAAAGTTATTGAAGATGTAATGATTGAAGAGGGTGGGATGGTAAAATCATTTTTTACCTAATTTTTTTGAATAAAAACATAAAGGTTAATTCCTATTTTGGAATTATCATCATCTTAGAAGAATTATTTTTTAGTTATAGGGAATTCATGGGTGAAAAATCTTATTCATGAGGTGTTTAGATCGTCCATCTTGAAGAAAGGAGACCAACTTGTTGAAGTCAAATGTATATCCATCTAGAGTTGAGATAAAACCATTTATGCATACCATGATCATCATGAAGAGAACCTAAAGTCTATAGAATAAGTGTATCCTATTGGAATGTTCTATCTCGAATCATTTGGATAAATTCGGGATGAATGATTATGATTAAATGGCATTAAACATTACACATTCTAGAGGTAAGTTAGGAAATCTTATTTCATTTCATATTGAGGATCTTTTCATGTTTAGAGATTTAGATAAATAGTCCATAACTCATACAAAATAACTTAAATATTATAAAGTAGACACTTATGCTCAGTATCTATTTTTTCATAAAACAAAAAATTTAAAAAGAAATATGGTTCTGTTTTATATTTAATCATCATAACTTTCTATGATCTCATCCTTGACTCTATTCTCTTATAAATCCTGGGAAAAACATTTCAAAACATGGAATGAGCATAAAAATCATAGTAAGGGATACATAAAGAAGAAAAACTGTTAGTCTTGAGAAAACTTGTAAACCAAGAATACTTTACCATAGAGTAATACATTTCACATTTAAGAAGTAGTAAATAGACATCACTGAATATAGTATCATTTCTTAACCTTTTTGTAATCAAAATCTTACCTTAAACCCCGTAGAAAGCATCATATAACATATAAAGGTAATTTGGGACATATTTATACTTTAATGGAATAACCATACAGTCGAATTCCACACATATCACTCCTAAAAATGGAAAATAAATATGGTCAACTTCTATATATATCACTATTACAAATGGAATAGCCATACAGCCAACTCCCATACCCAATGCATTGGAGGTTATAATGTAACCACCCATCCTTGGTTTATCATGGAACCACCTGTCTTTGCTTTATCACGTTATAACAACCCTTCTCTTTATTAAACACTTAAACATGATTTATAACATAAAACCTTCACTTTATACAACATAGAAGATAGAGAGGTATGGTGTCTTTGGGAATTATGAACATTACATAACAACTTAAAGAATAGAATGCAACATTTTTTTGAAAACTTCCTTTACATGACCAATAAATTCCCTCGTACTTAACATTCCATAGGATAACCTGAGGACATGCATAAGAAAAGGGTGGGCTATAAAGCCCAGTAAGGGAATAAACATGGAATAACATGAAGAATATAGTATATGTTAGACAATAGGAATATCAATGGATCCCAAGAGAAACATGAACATAAGGGAACGATAAAGCATGATAATCATAACATGGAAATGTGGCAACAACACTTCACATGGAATTCGCATGAGCCAAGGCTCATTGCGCATGAAGCATGAGTAATCCCTCATTGCACATGAAGCACAAGTAAACCCTCGTTGCACTTGAATTATCATGAGTCAACACTCATTCCACATGATTTATTATGATACTATACTTTACTCAATGCATTGGAGTGCTATCTGGGCGCACCCTTTATAATCATTTCATTTCAAGCGTAAGTGTGCCACATGGATCATAAAACATGGATTCATTAAAAATAATCATTTATTCCATGATAAAGGAGTGTTGAATTCATACATGAAACTCTTTAAACAACAGGTAAATCTTCATAAATTTTAATACCCTTGATAGAGAAGTGGGAATGGTATTCACTATATATTGTCTTGGGCTTGGAAAATCACAGTGCAATTTTGGCAGTGTAACGGTGTGATATAAGAACTTATAAAAATGGTTGATGAGAGAGAAAAGAGTGTATAATTATATTTACATGAAATGGACAGAAATGGGGTCATATAGATACATGTCCCAACAATTGTAATGGAATTTCGATTCATGACACAAAATAATTACTTGAATGTAAATGAGGAGAGAGAAATTTCTCATGGAATTTTTGCTTGGTAACGGGTATACATGGAAGGCATCAATGAGAGATAAAGGGTTCTATCATCATTCAAACATAAATATGATAGTATAAGGGAGGTTCGAAATCATACCCCAAATTTTATAATTGAAAATAAAAGAGCATAACAATATTAAGAAACATGGATAAAAAGAGAAAGGAAGGAATCCCTTACATGGAAGTGTGATCCCAAAGGCTTGGGAGAGGATTGATAGAGGCTTATTGAGAGCTTGGGCACCTTGGGAGGATTATAGAGAGAGGAGGGTAGGGGTTGGCAGAACTCCAAAATCTTTTATTGAAGAGGAAGTGGGAGCTTGGATGGTTTTATATAGGAAAGAAGAATAAATTCTTAATTATTTAGGTTTGGGACACCTCACATTAAACTAATCAAAACCACAAAACATCCCAGGGTTTTTGTCAAGACCCGTCCTCGGGGCCTATTCTGTGACTACCCCAAGCCCACCTTCCATAGGCCAGGGGCTGGCGATTAGCACCAAAGGCATAAATCCCGATAACTGGGAAGACATTGACTTTAAAAAAGTAAACAAAACACCACAGAGTACAAGCGGAAGTAAAACACTAAGTACAAAGGGAAGTGCTGAAAGTTAAATGGGCCAGAATACAAAGCCAAATGAAAGTTCAACTATAACTGAACAAAGTACAATAGAAAAAGACAACAGCTGGAAGAACGGAAGTGGCTCCTTGGTCGTCCTCCTCGGATCCTACCTGAAGGGTAGGTACATATAGAATACACAACGCTCTCGCCCGTTAACCTCCTCCGAGTGTCGTCTCGACGTGAAGTCCACCTCCGGATACTGACTCATCGTGTAGTCCACCTCCGGATACCGTCTAGTCCTCAAACACTCAGCCTCCGTCAGCACTACCCGTCATCTTCATCCAACACAACGATGTACGGGCATAGCCCATGCAGGGGTGAGTACAACGATACTCAGTAGGGACCCCAAGACCCTCAAGGTCTCACTAAAACCAACATGGATAACCACAAAGAAGATCTCAACAGATAACCTCTACTTAGGTATATGCCATGCATATACCTAAGTTATCAAGTAACCCATCTCAATCACGAGGAAAACACCAAGATCATGAAATTAACGGATATCCACTACCTAGGTATATGCCCATACATATACCTAAGTTATCAAGTGACCCATCTCAATCATGAGGTAAACACAAAGGTCAAAAGTCTCAGCTCAAACTAGGATTTTCATTATCGATACCGTAACTGATGAAGAGCCCCATCTCTAGAGTGTACAGTGGTCCTATCATGACTCTGAGGTACTGCTCACTAACCTAAGACTGCTGAGGTACTCCTCCTGTTGAGTACCGCAGGTCAGCCACCCAAACACAGTAGTGCTTCCCGCCTAGGTATGTCACCCAAACACAGTAGTGCACACCCCCTAGTAGCCTGCTAAGGTACTCTCCGGACGAGTACCGCGAGTCTACACTTTCACACAGGTAGTGCTCCGTCCGCCATGGGTTTGCACCCAAACAAAGTAGTGCTTCGTCCACTGGGCTAGTCGACTCACTCCAAGTCGAGTCGGTCAAGCAGTCGTCAGGTCTCAGTCGGCTACACGGTCTCCGTACTCTGTACACTCGTCTCCGAGAGGGTCCAATCCACGAGCTACAGGTCGATACTCCAAGTATCTCAAAGTCCCACGAAGAAGTATCTCAAAGGACCGCCTCGTCATAGGAGTCTCAACGCAACAGTAAGCATGTCAATCAGACGCCCGGTCTGTGAGTTATTAGCCTTTTCGTCCCAGGGGCCCGGTTGGTTTCATGAGCGAACCAACCCGGACGTATCTCAACTGTACCCCTAACTCTCATAGGGTATACTCATAGGGACCGTTTCTCAACGTGATCACCAACTCTGCTGACGGTTCGTCAAACGGACATCCAGTCTGAAAGATATCGGCTTTTCTGTTCCAGGGGGCCGGTTGGATTTAGGGTACATTCCAACCCGGCCACTTTCCAACAGCAACCCAAACTTGGGCGAAGTATACCAAAAGTTCCATCTCATTAAGAGTAAATCAACGAGACAGACGGCGTGTCAATCGGACGCCCGGTTTGTGAGTTATTGGCCTTTTCATTCCAGGGGCCTCGTTGGTTTCATGAGCGAACCAACCCAACCGCACTCCGACGGAATCCAAACCTCGAGCGGAGTAAGCCAAAAGATCCTTCTCACTTAGAGGGATCCATCAAAGTCAACAGCATGTCAATCGGACGTCCGGAGTTCAAGATATGAGCGTTTCCGCTCTGAGGGCCCGGTTGGTTTCGTGCATGAACCAACCCGGCCGAACCCAAAGTATTCTGAAACCTTGAGTACGATATACCGAAACGACCGTCTCGATCCAAGGATCGCATCGCAATTGACAGTGCGTCGATCGGAGGATCGTAGAACATGTTTTGGTGAAAGACCATGAGGGTTCCGAAAACGGGGGTTTCGGGCCCGGACCGACCCGGCCCGAGACCCCCGGGGTCGGCCCGAACCGGGTCGACCCGACCCGGGTGCAGCTCCGACCCGGTCAGGGCGGCCTGGCCCGGTCTGCCCAAGCCGGCCTGGCTCGGCCGGGGGTTCGGCCGAACGGCCGAACCGTGCGGGGGGCGATGCCCCTACGTGAAGAGCCGCGACCCCGAGTGGGGCAGCCCATGCCAGCGGACGCGGCAGCCGGCCGCGTCCCGCCGCTCCCCTCCGGTCCCGCGTGGTCGCAGGACCGTGCTCCGCCGCCGCAGCTTCAGCCGCGGCAGATTCTTATGGCAGCGCTCCGGGCGCCGCCGCCCCCGACCGCCAGCGCCGCCGCCCTGGCGCGGCGCACCGGTAGGGGCTTCCGCGAACCACCGGACACGCTCCGGTGGTCCGATTTGCCTGCGATCTTCGATAGTGGTCAACCCGGGATCCAAACATCGCTTCAAAGATCTCACAACGCCTGTGCGGCTTCGTTTGTCATCGCCCGTCAATCCGCACGTCAAATAACAAAACACGCTGTCTTAGTGGTTCTCCAGCGCGACGCGATGGCGTCGCGCCCCTTCGCCGTGGCTCGACTCCGTCCGCAGATGTCTTCGGGTTTCTCCGACGTGGCACGACGGTGTTGCGTCCTTGTTCATTTTCACGGCATGGCGCGACGACGCTGCACATTCTTTGCCTCACGATTCCGCGCGATGAGACGGCACCGCGCTATTCCCATTTCAATCCATAAAAGAAACCAACATGGATAAGGAGGAGGGTCAGCCGTGTTTGTGTGGTCCAAACCCCATCTCATTAAATGATAGAAAAAGGTCGTATTTCATGAAGAACTCCAAGGTAATAATCACGAACAAATTAAATAAATAAACCCCTACCTTGAACGTAGCTAGAACGGGGGTTCGCCGCAGAAAACGACGTCATGAGGTGAAGCTCCGTATGTTGATGGAGAACGTCCGAGGAGGAAGTGGCGTCTCCTTTTCTTTGACACCGGAAGAAGATCGAAAGAGGGTGCGTCATCGATCTTCGAAAAAAGGGGTCACACCCCTGCTGCAGAGAGGAGAAGAGATGGCACGATGATATCTTCTTACGGTGACGGAGTTCTTCGTCGAAGTCTTGATGTTCTTCATGATGAAGACGAAAACATCCAAGAGATCTCTCCTCAATTGTTCACACACCACATCCAACCAAAATAAAATAAGGCTCATCCCTATTTTATTAACTCATGCCATAATTCAAAAATTCAAAACTTAAATTAAATAATTGAATTGTTGTGTTGGCATACTTAATGAGAGGAGAGGAAAAGTCGCCCAAATAAATGGAAGTTTAAAAGTTAACAGAGTTACACAACTTAAGTGGGGGTTAAGAGGAGTTAGGTAGTTAAGGGAAATGAAAATGTGGGGGATCGTGTGGGCCCCACCTCACCTTTAATCCACTCAAGAGAAACTAACAAATACTGGGTCCCACCCTAACTCCTACACTTAGGTTCTAACTCATGGAGAAGAGAAATAAAATTCTTAACGAAATTTTATTTCACTAACACTTAATCCACAAATTTAAGCAACTCATAACAAGAAAACAAAACTCCAGAAAAGGCACTCCTAAGCAATTACCGGCACTGCGGTTTCATTGGTGCCTAGGAATTTGATTCCGAGCACCGGTTCAAAAGTTAGAAAAACCCGCTCGTCTGTTCACTGAACGTACCCGAGCCAGACTTCGGAAAATGATTACGGGCACACCGCGCCTCAGAATCAGGCACCGTCAGAAACTGCGTTCTTGTAAAATTCCAAAGAAAATTAAGAAAAAATTTTCCTTGAAATTTCTGGGTCTTTACATTACTCCCACCTCAGGGCTTTACGTCCCCGTAAAGCTTCAACACAAACCAGGGTCACAAAAGCGGTACAGAGCACACATTTGAGCCTCCTGCTGTCATGTGCTCACCTGAAGGTTCTCATACTTCCCGAGAAAGTGTACCCGAGGAATAGACCGTTCCCATTGGATCCGCCCCTGTCGATCCCCGATCCCCATTGGAACCTCCATGAAATTCACCCCATCGCCATCGTCCAGCTCCCCATGGTCGATGGTATGCGAAGGGTCGAGCACATATCTCCTCAGTTGAGATTCGTGGAAGTCAGCGTGCACCTAGTGCAAATGAGGTGGATGGGTCAACCGGTAAACCACCTTGCCTACCCAGCTGAGGACCTAGAAAGGTCCGTTGAACCTCGGAGATAACTTTCCGCCTTGGACACATCTCCGTAAACCTCGTCGAGGTGAGACCTGTATAAGGACGTGATCGTCATCCTCGAACTCTAGAGGTCTCTAATTCCTGTTAGAACTGGAACTCAAAATGACTGCTGCCATGAGGGTAAGGTTGACCGACTCAAGAGTGATCGGTCGCACCCTCCTGTGCAAGAGTTACCCTGCGCTGCCTGGGGTTTCCTTTTTCGCCGACCAAGGAAAACCCATCCCGACGTTCACCTAAAACCGTCAATTTGAGTATGAACAGTTATTACCCATTCCATACTCAAACTAACGTCGTTAGGCCTCGATGCTGCCACCAATAGATTCCAACCGAAACTCTCACCTCAAGGGTCTGACCACACCATCGGCGTAAGTGTGATTATCGAGTCTCCTCCCAAGATATCTCCAGACGTGAGGGTCAAGTCCACGACTTACCAGAAACTCTAGGTCTGGAACAAGATTCGTGAAAGCAAGGAATGATTCATATCGACGTTTGTTACTACAGAAGCTAGTAGTGGACACAGACTGTCCCTTGAATAATTTTTAGAGCCATTGGGTCACTCTCCCTGACCGCATGCAGCTAATATCTTCCTCTACCCTCCAGCTCCCTGAGCCTAGCGGGGATAACTAAGGCTGGTGGTTGTAGCATGTTAAGATGTACACCACCTCATGCTGCTCTCCTAGATCTGCCTCCACGTCTGCTGCTTCGCAGACTCATCTCTCCTTTAAGATTCCTCTTATGGAAACATTTAACATGCCCGAGTCTCTAAGACTGGTGCCAGTTTCCTGTTTCTTACTGCACCGTGCAGTCTTTATCCGCTCTTGGATGATCTGCACCTTTCTTGCCTACGATATGAAAAAGCTGCTAAAATTTCTCCTTTGCCGAAAAGAGAAACTCGGTCTCATCCCCTGGATGAACCACGCCCATTTCCTAATACAGTCAATCCTGACATTAATGATGTATACATGCCATGGATGACGTTGTAAGGCCTCAACATAACTACCAAGAGATCCAACTGTCACTCTCGCCTCCAAGGGTCAAGTCACACTGTCGGCATCAGTGTGAAGTCACTGGGTCTCCTCCAGTATAAATCTTGAAAGTGAGGGTCATGTCAACAGTTTTAACCGGGACCACTCAGTATCAACCAAACAAAAAGATAGGAAAGAAAAAATCACAAAGATAAGTGTCTTTTTATTATTGCAGCTCATAGTACAAAGACACGAATACAACATCAACATGGAACTTAGAAGTACAAGGGATGTATCCACTAGTTCCTCTCCTATCCACCTGCTCCCGGAGCTCTACTGCCTTGTCCACTGCATGGCTGTTGCTCAAGCACCCGCCGCTGCTTCTACCTCGGTGGCTCCTCTAAAGCCTGTGGATCAACTGTACGAGGAGTTGGACAGTCACGTGCCAGGTGACCCTTCCCGCCGCATGAGTAACATTGTATGTTTCTTGCACACCTAGCTCTGTCCCCACCCCGGGTGCCCCGCACCACCGATCCTAAAACCCGAGATCACACAACTGCTAGTCTGGTCCTCCTGGACCTCTGCATCATCTGTCTACTGCCCACAGATGACTCGGCTACTGATTGAAAAACACGTGGCAAAGGCAGAAGCTCCTGAACATGCTCGGGGTGTAGAGCTACTGGCACATACTCCACCCTGAATAAGGTCTTGAAGTATTCCCATGTGAAGGTCATCCCGTCGCAAAACTGAAACAAGTGGCTCCACCACCTGGCTGCTGCTGCCTAAAGAAGGCTGGCAGCAAAGATCACCATGAAGTCTGCAGGCATCCCCACTAACCTGAAGACTCTCACCACAGCCTCCAGCCAATCCTCAACCGCTTGCGGGTCCGTCTCTCCACAGAACCTGGGTGGCCTCAAGGGCTAGAACTCATGCAGTGCACTCAAGTGGCGTGAATCGCCTACTGCTGGGGCTGGTGGCATCGGGGGCCCAACGTATGGTAGTACCGTTGGTGCCTCCACTGGTGCCTCAACTACAAGAGAGCCATGTACCGAAGCCTCATTGCTCGACAAGATGTCAGTACGCACATCCCTCTGGGCTCTAGCTGGTCGTCCGAGAAAAGGCATCCTAAAAGAAACAACGTGACATGGTCAAATGGTTATACCTGGTGAGCTGACCTGGTTTGAGGTGACATTTAAAAACTTCTGGAAACACACACGCAATCAGTGTTTTCATGCACAATGTCGGAAATCAGTTGTCAGGGTCCTGGTTTATGGATACGTCGGCCGCCCGCACCAACACTGGACTCCCTGAACTGGAAACCACACTAAGTACTCTTAACACTATTGTTTCATAAAAAGAAAAAATATCAGAGTTATTAGTTCTGCAGTAAAACCGACTCCTCTGATACCAATTTGTCATGACCCGTCCCGGGTCCCGTGCCGTGACTACCCCAAGCCCGCCTTCCATAGGCCATTGGGTGGAGAGTAGCACAAAAGTTGTAAATCCCGATAACTGGAAAGGCATTGCCTTTATAAAAGTAAAAAAAACACCACAGAGTACAAGCGGAAGTAAAACACTAAGTACAAAGGGAAGTGCTGAATGGTAAACGGGCCAGAATACAAACCCAAATGAAAGTACAACTACAACTGAACAAAGTACAACAGAAAAAGACAACAGCTGGAAGAACGGAAGCGGCTCCTGGGTCGTCCTCCTCAGATCCTACCTGAAGGGTAGGTAAAGATAGCCTCCACAACGCTCTCGCCCGTCAACCTCCTCCGAGTTTCATCTCGCCGTGAAGTCCACCTCCGGATACTGACTCGTCGTGTAGTCCGCCTCTAGGTACCGTCCAGTCCTCGAACAATCGGCCTCCGTCAGCACTGCCCGTCAACTGCAACCAACACAACGAGGTGCGGGCATAGCCCGTGCAGGGGTGAGTATAACGATACTCAGTAGGGACCCCGAGACCCTCATGGTCTTAATAAAACCAACATGGATAACCACAAAGAAGATCTCAACAGATAACCTCTACTTAGGTATATTCCATGCATATACCTAAGTTATCAAGTAACTGATCTCAATCATGAGGAAAACACCAAGATCATGAAATTAATGGATAACCACTACCCAGGTATAGGCCCATACATATACCTAAGTTATCAAGTGACCCATCTCAATCATTAGGTAACCACAAAGGTAAAAAGTCTCAGCTCAAACCAGGATTTTCATTATCGAACCGTAACTGCTGAAGAGCCCCACCTCTGGAGTGTACAGTGGTCCTGTCACAACTCCGAGGTACTGCTCACTAACCTAAGACTGCTGAGGTACTCCTCCTGTCGAGTACCGTGGGTCAGCCACCCAAACACAGTAGTGCTTCCCGCTGAGGTATGTCACCCAAACACAGTAGTGCACACCCCCTAGTAGCTTACTGAGGTACTCTCCGGATGAGTACCATGGGTCTACACTTTCACACAGGTAGTGCTCCGTCTGCCATGGGTCTGCACCCAAACAAAGTAGTGCTCCGTCCACTGGGCTAGTTGACTCACTCCAGGTCGAGTCAGTCAAGCAGTCGTCAGGTCTCAGTCGGCTACATGGTCTCCGTACTCCGCATGCTCATCTCCGGGAGGGTCCGCTCCACGAGCTACAGGTCGATACTCTAAGTATCTCAAATTCCCATGAATAAGTATCTCAAAGGACCTCCTCGTCATAGGGGTCTCAATGCAACAGTCGGCGCGTCAATCGGACGCCCGGTCTGTGAGTTATTAGCCTTTTCGTCCCAGGGGCCCGGTTGGTTTCGTGAGCGAACCAACCCGGCTGTATCTCAACTGTACCCCGAACTCTCATAGGGTATACTCATAGGTACCGTTTCTCAACGTGATCACCAACTCCTCTGACGGTTCGTCAAACAGACGTCCAGTCTGAAAGATATCATCTTTTCCGTTCCAGGGGCCTAGTTGGATTTCGGGTACATTCCAACCCGGCCACTATCCAACAGCAACCAAAACTCAGGCGAAGTATGCCAAAAGTTCCGTCTCATCAAGAAGAAATCAATGAGATAGACGGCGCGTCAATCGGACGCCCGGTCTGTGAGTTATTGGCCTTTTCTTTCCAGGGGCCCGGTTGGTTTCATGAGCGAACCAACCCGACCGCACTCCGACGGCATCCAAACCTCGAGCGGAGTAAACCAAAAGATTCGTCTCACTTATAGGGATCCATCAAAGTCGACGACATGTCAATCAGACGTCTGGAGTTCAAGATATGAGCGTTTCTGCTCCGAGGGCCCGGTTGGTTTCGTGCACAAACCAACCCGGTCGAACCCAAAGTATTCCAAAACCATGAGTGCGATATACCGAAACGACCACCTCGATCCAAGGATCGCATCGCAATTGACAGTGCGTCGATCTAAGGCTCGTAGCACACATTTTGGGTGAAATACCATGAGGGGTCCGAAAACAGGCATTTCGGGCCCGGACCGACCCGGCCCGAGACCCCCTGGATCGGCCCGAACCGGGTCGACCCGACCCGGGTGCGGGTCTGACCCGGTCGGCGCGGCCCGACCCGGTCTGCCCAATCCGGCCCGGCTCGGCCAGGGGTTCAGCCGAATGGCCGAACTATGCGGGGGGCGCTGCCCCCGCGTAAAGAGTCGCTGCCCCGAGTGGGGCCGCCCGTGCCAGCGGACGTGGCAGCCAGCCGCGTCTCGCTGCTCCCCTCCGGTCCTGCGCGGTCGCGGGACCGCGCTCCGGCACTGCGGATTCAGCCGTGACGGATTCTTCCGGCGGTGCTCCGGGCGTCGCCGCCCCCGACCGCCGGCACCGCCGCACCGGCGTGGCGCGCCGGCAGGGGCTTCCGCGGACCACCGGACACGCTCTGGTGGTCCGATTTGCCTGTGGTCTTCGCCATTGGTCAACCCGGGATCCGACCTTGGCTGCAAAGATCCCACAACGCCCGTGCAGCTTCGTTTGTCATCGCTCGTCAATCCGCACGTCAAATAACAAAACGCGTCGTCTTCGTGGTTCTCTGGCGCAACGCGATGGCGCCGCGCCACTTCGTCGTGGCCTAACTCCATCCGTGGATGTATTCGGGTTTCTCCGATGCGGCGCGACGACGTCGCATCCTTGTTCGTTTTCACGGTGCGGCGCGACGACGTCGCGCATTCCTTGCTGCATGATTCCGCGCGATGCGACGGCACCGCGCTATTCCCGTTTCAATCCACAAAAGAAACCAACATGGATAAGGAGGAGGGTCGGCCGTGTTTGTGCGGTCCGAACCCCATCTCGTTAAATGATATAAAAAGGTCATATTTCACGAAGAACGTCAAGGTAATAATCACTAACAAATTAAATAAATAAACCCCTACCTTGAGCGTCGCTAGAACGAGGGTTCGCCGCGGAAAACGACTTCGCGAGGTGAAGCTCCATATGTTGACGGAGAATGTCTGAGGTGGAAGTGGCGTCTCCTTTTCTTTGACACGGGAAGAAGATCGAAAGAGGGTGCGTCGTCAATCTTCTGAAAAAGGGTTCACACCCCGGATGCGGAGAGGAGAAGAGAAGGCATGACGATCTCTTCTTACGATGACGGCATTCTTCGTCGAAGTCTTGATGTTCTTCGTGATGAAGATGAAAACATCCAAGAGCTCTCTCCTCAATTGTTCACACACCACATCCAACCAAAATAAAATAAGGCTCATCCCTATTTTATTAACTCATGCCACAATTCAAAAATTTAAAACATAAATTAAATAATTGAATTGTTGTGGTGGCATACATAATGAGAGGAGAGGAAAAGTCACCCAAATAAAGGGAAGTTTAAAAGTTAAAAGAGTTACACAACTTAAGTGGGGGTTAAGAGGAGTTAGGGAGTTAAGGGAAATGAAATGATGGGGGATCATGTGGGCCCCATCTCACCTTTAATCAACTTAAGAGAAACTAACAAACAGTGGGTCCCACCCTAACTCCTACACTTAGGTTCTAACTCATGGAGAAGAGAAATAAAATTCTTAACGAAATTTTATTTCACTAACACTTAATCCACAAATTTAAAAAACTCATAACGAGAAAACGCAACTCTAGAAAACGCATTACTAAGAAATTACCGGCGCTGCGGTTTCATCGGTGCCCTCATAATTTGATTCCGAGTGCCGGATCAAAAGTTAGAAAAACCCGCTCGTCCGTTCACTGAATGTACCCGAGCCAAACTTCAGAAAATGATTTCGGGCACACCGGGCCTCAGAATCAGGCGCCGTCAGAAACTGCGTTCTTGTAAAATTCCAAAGAATATTAAGAAAAAAATTTCCTTGAAATTGCTGGGTCATTACAGTTTTTTCCCATGGTTTTTTCTCAAAGGGGAGTGGAAAAAAATATTTTAAATATCCAATGGCCGATCATTTTAAAATAATAGGGTTGCTTATGTGGAAGTGAGTCACACTCTCAGGGAAAAAAATTTAAAAGGACAAAATGTTTTATAAGTCTTGAAGGGTCCACTAAAGCCTTTTAAAATAAATCAAACAAACCCAAAATCACATTATTTTAATGGTAAAACATATATTTGACTAACATAATATTTATAGTATTTTATTACATCACTATTGGGTCATTATGATGTCATAAAATAGATTATATATTTAAACAGTATTTAATTTTGACACAAAAATTGACTGCCTCAGAAAATTATGAAAAATTCACCATTGAATAATTTTGACATCCTGATTAAAAAAATAATATTCATTTTATCTAAATAATCATCTAAATATGTTTATTTTTACTTTTAAAATAAGAACTTACTTTTATCGAAAATTCAATGGTTTTGACAAAAACAAATTTCAAACCTTAATAAAATTTACAATTGCATTCATAAAGTTATACAATCGTTTATATTTAATAAAAATTAATTTAATAAAATAATAATATTTTAAAAATATTAATTAATTCAAAAAACCATTAATTCATCAAAATAGATTTCTTAGTTTGAATATTAACTAAAAATACTATTTGTGCTTTAAAAAATATTTACAAAGTAAAAAATAATAACCAGAATGTATAATATATATAAAAGAATCATGTACATAAAAGTAGTACGAGGGTCTTGTTACATAATCCCTTAAAACACCCACACAATACCTTGGGGTAAGGTGTGCGATGGTGATAGGCTCTTGGGGTGGCTTAGATAACATTACTCGAGTGGTAATCTCTATCAACATCCTCTTATCTCATAGGTGGTTCGACTCGAACTTAATGTATTCAAGATCAGCTTCGGCTTGGTCAAGAGTGAATCCCAATGACGCCACCTCCTTTCCGAGTTCCGATAAATGGACTTTGAATGGGGCAAGTCTACTGGATTGGGTCATCGCTTTCTTTGTCTGAGTAAATTGGATTTGTTAAGGCCCTATATTTATACTAATCATGTGATCATTATTCAACGGCTATATTAGAAACGATCACAATTCGTAATAGTATTTTAAAACCCAAAAACATAAAACCAAGTAAGTGTATATGTTATATAACTATTTTACATAATAAGACATTTAATTAGATCAAGAATAATTTTCAATGATAAATGTTTCGGTCATTACACACGTAACCACATTTCTTTGGTTTATCATGTAACCACTCTTCAAGTTTACAAGTAACATTATATAATCATAAAACATAAAATATTGAATTTATCAAAATTTCACTCATAATATTTCATTTTCAATCATTAAAAATCATTTCAATGTATTGAAATATTAAATCTATTTCCAAAATAATTTAGAAATATGCATAAAGATAATTTTGAAGCAAAGTGTATCATACCACTTTGAAACTTTTTAAATAAATTAACATTTAAAAAATTATTTTACATTTAAATAAATTCCTAATAACCATTTTTAAAACATGGAAATGAAATATAAGTTCTTAGAAGAATAAATATTTAAAACATTTAAAACAATGTTTTAGTTAAAGGGTCTCTTACCACTTGAGAAACACTTGAATAAAAATAATTAAGGAATAACATTAAAAAACATTAAATATCATGATAATATATGATTTCATTATATAATGTGTCAAAATGGTTTTATATACACCTTATAGGATAACAATGGTGCATAACATCAAGATTTGCCTCATTGAAAGGAGATTGAGACGAACTCCCTTACTTTGAGATTGATCTGTCATGTACGTTCCTTATTCTCCATGAATAAAAAACACCTGTTAATTTATACTTGATTTACAAAATTTTAATGTTTATTATTAATTTTATATCATTAATTACCATTTTATAATAATTAGTTAATTATTTGAGTTCATGTCGGATGTTTGCCTGATATTCGGTACTTGAGTCGAAAATGAACACGGTTTGATGTCACTAGTCAATGTGGTCATAAGTCCTTCATCTCTAGATTAATATTAATGAAATTATTATCATTTTTATAAATAAAATATACTTTTAAATCAAACCATGAAGTATGGTTATGAAATATTAACAATGTTATAATCATGGAGACGGTAGGGCGTAGATACGCGTGTGTAACGTTTCCATTTTTCATTGATCATTATGAAAATAATGTAATTATTTTTTTCTTTAAAAATTATAATAATATTATTAAAATAATAATAATAATTTAAATATACTTATATATATCATACAATGTATGTGGTTAATAAAAATGATTCACAATGTTTCATAGAGGTGATAGTTCGCATATACATACGAACGACGTTATCATTTTTATGTACTGAGAAAGTAAGAACATAAGTGATATATTTTCATCTTATAATAATTAATATGTCATTAATAAAACATATTAACATTAATTCCATGATTATAACTAGTCTTTAAACATGGTGATGAAAAACGAACTATATCGGTTCGTGGGGTGGTTTTGTGTCGTACACATGAATGAAAAGTTCATTTCCCATTTGATGAAACCGTAGAGGGTTTTAGGTGATGATATTTACATAATAAAACCTAAATATATTTAGGGTACTTTATTTATTATTTCATCATGTTTGTATGATATTTTAAGTAATTTTAAGAAAAAATAAAATAGAAATACTTAAATAAAGACACTACCTTTCCTTTGGGTTATCACCTTTCTTAACACCTTAACACCTCTAAGAAGGGTGTTATGACAAAAATAAGGGTTAAATAATGTGTTTAGGGTTCATATGAAGTGTTTAGGGTAGATTTTTGCAGAACGAAAAGGTTTTTTTAAGAGTGATTAACTGAGAGGAATGGGTGTCCTTTTCTAGGAGAAGTGAGGGGCACTCTTGGAATTATTAAAAGAATTAAATTAATATAAATTAATATTCTATTCCAAATGATCCCAAACAGATTTATTTATAATATATTATTTTTTGGGGTCTAATAATATTCGTACGATTAAAATTATTCATGTTTTTAATATTTGTTTTACGACTATCTTTTTGTTTTAACATTTTTAACTCTTACCGTTTTATCAAGTATTTTATATTTTGAGAGTTAAACTAATTACCAAATCAATCCAAATAATCAATGAATGAGTCATTAATGAAATTTTTGTAATTATACAAACTTTTTGGTCTAATCTTGGATTTTTATAAATTTTATATCATTTAATTAGATATTATATATTTTAAGTTATGAATTATGTCAATTTTGAAACTATTCATGACATGCATTTTTAATAAAATCATAACAACATGATTTATTTAAAAAAACACATTAACTAATCTATAACATGTAAAATTCATCTATACAATTATTTTATGGAATAAAATATTTCAAATTATATTTATTTTAATATAATTAATATCATTTATTTGATTCTTTATTTAAAAAATCTATTACTGCATTATCTTTATGCCATAATTAAATTTAATTATTGAATTCCTAAAAATTATAAATAAATTTTCATGATTTATTTAATATTTTTTTCTTTATAATTAATATTAATAGTCTAATATATCACTTATATAACCCCATATTCAAAATTTATAGTTATTAGATACATTATTATGATATCTTTCTCTCTTTTTTAAATAAAATGTTACAAGTGTCATAATCACACCCAAGTGGCATAAAAAGGAAAAAATTTCTGACCATGAATTTTTTTAGTCTAAAATAACTCATCCAATAATATTTGGACAAGTTTTAGGGTATTTTTATATTATTTATAATATTATTTTAACCCTTAATTTCCAGATTTACCCTTAACTATGGTAATTAAAATCATTACTAAAATTACTATTCGTAATGTCCAAAAATTAAAGGGACTTATTTACATAATTTGTAACTTATGATTCCAAATATTGAATCCAGTTTTACAAATTAAAAACACATAATTGGCTGAAATTAATTAAAAATTAATCTTGTTGATCGAATAAGAAAATGGGTTTTTAAGTTAAACGTTCAAAAGTTCACATATTTATTATATTCATTTTCATTTTCAAATTTATTACAATGAAGAAAATTGGATTAAATGATAAAAACATAATCTAAATATACTTTAAAACCAAATAAAATGATAATCAGGCAATATAGATAAATTAGACGAAGAAACAATTTTGAATTAAAACACATTATTTTTCACTATTCATTAAAATGTAATTTGTATCAAAAAAATACCAAAATTCAACCAAAGAAAATTTTTATGTTCCACTTCCAAATAAAATTTTTATTTTTTCAAATATAAATTATAAAAGTTTCAAAAAATATATTTAAAATGTGTACTCCATCAAAAGGCAATACAACTGCATTTTCAGAAAAACACTCATTTTATCCATAAAATTTTATTTGTTCTTATATAATATCAATAAAACATATAATATGAATTTTAAACATTAAATTGAAAAAATTAAATATATATATCAATAATAAAATTCATAAAAAGTGATTTTATTATTTTATAAACTCACTTATATTAATTTAAATAGTTTTTCTGAAAAACACATCATTTATTTTCATTTGGTTTTTATTTACTTTCTGAATTATATTAGTAACAAATGAATCATTATATAAACATTTTAAACCATATTTTCATAATTCAGTTAATCCTTTTCATTCAAACTATTCTAATGGCTATGTGATAACTATGATATTAAATAATAATATTAAGTTGTTCTTCTAAGCTAAATGTGGTGTATCATGTATGTTATAGAACATAGTGTTTCCTTTTAAAAAATCAGGATGTTATAATGATAGTGACTCAAACAGCACGTCGTACCACAAATCTTGTGTTTTAAACTTTATGGTGAGGTCATTGGGGGTTATAGGGGTATCACACCCTTGCTTAGAGGTCTAAGGGTCGAAGGGCCCCAGCATAAATTTTGGGAACTGTAGAAAATTAGAACACACTATAATAGAGATAACCAGGTGAAAATGATAGTGAACATATAGTACTGTGGACTTTGGAATGGTTACTATTGCATTAAGACTTTAGCGATAGGGGTATTGAATCTCTTTGGACTTCTCACTACTAATCACTGTAGCACAATGGACTTACTGTGTGGTTGTACTACTACAAAAGTGGCCTTTAAAAGTGCTGGAATATTCTTTTATCAGTGAAAAAAATGTTGGCTAGCATATCATGGTTAAAATCACTAGGATTTTATCAGTGCTTGAAAAGTGTTGGTAAATGGGTTTTTTATCAGTGCTAAAAAAACGCTGATAAATCACCCATTTAACAGTTTTTTAGAGCTGTTAAAGGACCCTTTTAATAATTCTTGTTTTAGTGCTGTTAAAGGGGTAAAATTATATTATTTTGGACATCTATTAGGCCTCCCCCTTTATTTGTACTTCCAAATCCCCTTTAACACTATTCCACCATCCACCCTTTATTAGTTCTTTTCACCCCACCATCACTTTATTGTTACTTTATGAATTTCCAGCATCCTGTGCCCACCTAGATTAGAACCCTGCACCTATCCTTTGAAGATGAAATGACTTCACCACTACACTATTTTTTTTGTCTCTATAATTATATTTTGGTTTATATATATACAACTATATTTTTTATTCGTATATTTATATAGTTATTTTTAAATTCATTTATAAAATGTGTGTGTGTATGTGATATATATATATATATATACTTATATTTATTTAAATATATTATATACTATATTCATTTACATATAATATAAATGTATATATATTTTTATTAATGCACACACATATATATATATATATATATATATATAAACATTACATATATATAGGTATATATATATGTATAATCTAAATAATGGTTACATATTGTTTTAAATATATTTTTAGTGTATGTATTTATTTAAATATATTAGAATATACGTATACATATATATTTGTTAATTATGGACACACACAAGTTTATATATAAACATTAATTGTATATGTATATATATACATCTGAATTCACTTTTATAAAGTAAATAAATTGGATATTTTTTTTCTTTAATAAAATTAATAATAAATATTTATTTTATATATTTTAAAAAACATTTCTACATAAATATGTTGATATATATAATTATAAAAGTGATTTATTATAAGTAAATATATGAAATTATATATATATTTAATTATAAATAAAACTACATTATGAAAAATGATAATATTTTAAAACTATAATATCAATATGAATATAATCCTTGGGAATAAATTTTTCCCCCATTGAAAATGGGAAATATTCCCCCTTAAACGAGGCTGAAATTTCATAAAATGATAAGAATTTGGGGTACCCCGACTAAAAACCCAATTTTGGAGGCCTTCTAGTCCTTTTTTAGACTTGAAAAATGTGAGATATGTTTTCCCTCTATCATTATGGTGTATATTTGATCACATGCTTCAATTTGATATGTGGTAGAGCCCAAACAGGCACACATATCAAAAGCTATATCTGTTTCAATTCCAAGTTATGTTTGTAACTTATTTTAGATCAGTTGTTATTTTTTGATTTTTTTTTATATTTGAATTGTTATTAAATAACTATTATGTTATAATATTTAGAAAATTTTTAATTTTAAAAAATTAATTATTTTATAAGTAATTTTTACAAAATATCTTATATATTAAGTGAAAATGCCTATTTCGCCTAATCTAAAACATATTTGAAAAATATATATTATTTTTATATCAAAATAAATATATTAATATATTAATATGTTATTTTTAATGAAATATTTTTTTTAAATATACCCTCTATCAGTGATAGTAGTTAAGCACTTATAAAGGGGGTATTTATCAGCGTTTTAAAAAATAATGATAAAGACCCATGCCCCCATCAGTTCTTATTTACTAGCATAGATAAATCCCCCATTTTATTATATATTTTTTACTAGTTCTGATAAAGGTACCCCTTTATCAGTTCAATTTTTACTAGTGCTGTTAAAGGGGGGGCTTTATTGGTGTTTTTTCACAAGTGTTGATAAATGGACCCATTAAACAGTTTTTTATTTTAGTGTTGTTAAACACCCCCTTTAACAGTGCTAAAAAAGCATTGTTAAAGACACCCTTTAATATTAATTTTTCTAGCACTACTAAATGGGTTCTTTAATAGTGCTTTTATCTTGTGCTATTAAATCCCTAGCACTAGATAAACCCAGTTTTTTAGTAGTATTGGTGGAATATTAAGATCATCTTCTTTATGTGAACATTCAATCTAAGTTTTCTATGTGTGTCAGAAAATTTCAAATTGACCTATAATTTTTCTCCTGACCATAGTGAAATTTTTATCTCTCTATAGATATAGGAATCATTTTCCAAACCACATAAATCACTTTGTCTTGTGATCTTATTCTGGTTGTTTTGTTTTTCCAATTTACTATTCTATGAAACATTTTTTATTTGTTTCTATTAGAATTTCCACAACATATCCTTCTAAGGATAAATAACTTAGGTGAAGAAAAGGGAGTATCTTGGGATTTTTAGTGCACTCTTTTAAATAATTATATTACCAAATTCATTGGTATTACTTCTTATATCGCCAACACATTGTTGGTGTGTACTCTTTGGATTATCAAATTTCGGTAAGAAAAGTTAAACCAAGGTTCTCATGTGTGATTTAATTTATGCATATATGTAACATTTATTTTGTGAGTGTTTTTGATAAAAAAATTGATTAAATATTTTTTCCTACTAAAGCATGAATGTGGTCTTAAAATAATACGTGTAATGAGTAGGAAAAAAATAAAAATTCAGTACAACCCTGATTCACCCCCCCTATCTCAGGATATCCTGGGTTCCAAAAAAATAAAATCCATAAAGAAATTTATTTTAAATATGAAGTGATATAAATATTAATTACATAATTAAGTTATTATATTGAGGAAATTAAATTTATTAAAGTAAAATTTGTTAAGAAAGATAAGATGTTGAAGGAGGTAGATAATAAATTTGTTGTTAAATAATAAGAGCTCATCATGGAAGATTCAAGGCGTATTTAGGGTGATAAAACCCTAGAAAAAATAAAAAAAATACTATGAAAAGTTTTCTTTAAAAAAGATGGATTCATGAAAAACTTCTAAGAAGTGTTTTATAAAAAGTCAAGTAAAAAATTTCACATATGACACAAAAAAATGTCAAATATTCTTCAACTAATGGTCTTGGTTCTACAAATAATCTAGGAAATGTTTGGTGGAGAAAAACACTAATAAGATTAATAATATATCCCATAGAGTTTAAATAATATAGGTAAGAAAATATTACCCTAAGAAAAATAAAGTGGTGGATATAAGTGTACCATGATAGTAAGCTAAAAATTTGCAAACATACTCAACAGTTTCAAGGATGAACTAGTTATAAAGGATAATATTGGTACTATGATGTTTATGAAAATTAAGAATTTTTTATATGATATAATATGTATCATATATGGATGTATATAAATAAGGAATTTAGGGGGAGTTATCTAGAGGATAGAAGGAGAAAGTTTGAAAGGAATCCATCTTTGAAAATAAATATATCTCATCTACCTATCCAAGATATATTTGATTATATATACGATATCTATGAAATATGTATCTTGTATTAAAATTATACTAAGGAATTTGTAACCAATATACTATGATAGGATCAATACACTACTAATGTACGACCTTCAGATTGTAAAATAAGAACATTGTGTTCGATAGAGTATATGACATACAACACTAAGCTTAAACGACCACTAAAATATACGACCGTTATGACCTATCCGTTAAATTAGTGGGTATGAATAGTAATAATAATTTTTGGTATATATGTATAAACTTCATACATAATATAATTTTTTATAAAATCTTTAAAAAATAATCACTCAATTTTTAGTAGTCATCTTATTCACTATATATATGTTTTCTTAAAAATGATTTTTATTCCTTTTTGTGAGAAAATATTTTAATTAATTTCCTTAAATTTTATACAATTAAATTTATAAAATTAATTTAGTTCTTGTAATCAAAAAAATAAAAATGTGTATAGGGTGAAATTTTTGGATTTTTTTGGAAAATATTTCTTTTTTAGTGAATAATGAAAATACCATTTTTAGTAAAACTCTCATTTATTTTCAATAAATTAATTAATTTAAAATTACCTTTATGTATTTAATTTTATTTCATGAAGAATAAGTATTCATTTTTTATATTTTATCCAACTAAATACATTTAAATCGGCTTTATACTAGATTTTAGTATAAGTTTATTTTAGGATTAAAAATCAATTTTTAGAATACTTTTTAAAAGTCCATAATGATTCTCTATTTTAATTAATTAAAATAAACCGTAATGAGGAATGATTTAAATAAAATTTATATATTAAATATCTATAATTTCTAGTTCAAATTAATATGATAATTACTACAGGTTGTAGATTTAATATATGCTCATCTTAAGATTAAAAAATACATTTCATAAAACCCCATTTATTTCATCGCGTCTACGGGTTTTAATTTAAAGTAAATTCTACCAATTATTTGAATTTTATTTGGTAAAATGGATTCAATATTTTTTATCATATCATTTCTATTATATAATATATTCAAATTAATTTTTTTTCATAATGAAATGAGAAAATTAAAAAAAAAATCATTTACCATGATTAAGGTGAAAATATGTTTATTGGGGGTTAAACTAAAAAGATAAGGGTTAAAATGACCTAAAACTTGTTTTAATTATCTTTTTGAGACATATTTCAACCTTTTATCATAAAATTTTTGGTGATTATCTATTTTTTACCCTTTTTAATGTGTAAAATGTGGGTATAACTATTTCTTTTTAAAAAATCCAAGTGTGTCCTCTCCCCACTTATAAAAGGCCACCAACTCTCATCCCCTCTTCACATCTCTAAATCCTTTTTAGAAAGAAAAAAAATCCTACCGAAATAATGTAATTCATTCCTTCCCCACATAATAGATTAATTTTTTATAATAAAACCAATCTAGTAAAGCTTTAGGTATAATCCTAAATATTTGGTCCAGATAAGATGTATCCTTCTTAACTGATAATTTTTTTTGTTTATTCTACTACCACCTTAAAATTTTATCCAACCAATATTATTAATAACATGAATATATAACATACACTTATATTTTATTATATTTAAATAATAACCTACATCTATCTCCTCCTCCATCAAATGGGAAATGAAACCATCGCTTGTATGTACGGTGGAATTTCACCTCACGAACTAATGTAATTCGTTTTCTATCATCATATCTCATGGTTTTTCATTTTTAAGGATTTAATGTTTATATATGATATATATATATATATATAATATCATTATTTAAAATTAATTTATCATAAACATTCTTACCTTACCATCCTTTGTAAAATGATCATGTCGTTCGTGTGTGTGGTGAACTACTACCTCGTGAAGCGATGTGATTCGTTTTTATTACTGCATCACATGGATGGTATATATAACTATATTTAAATAAAATATACTATATTTATTATATAATGATAATTTTTAAAATAGAAAATATTTCTTATAATCTTTCCATAATGAACATTGAAAAATGGAAATGTTGCTCATGCATATGTATGGCATGTCGTCTCCATGATTGTAACGAAGTTAGTTTTTCATAACAATTATTAATGATTTATTTTAAAATTATAATTGATGAATTAAAATTATAATTAGTTCATCATAATTATTCTGGATATTATGGAATAATGAATCAATTTACCATGATCAACATACCAACTCCATTTTGAAAATTTGGACTGAATGTCCTCAAAACACCCAGTGTGGACTTAACTAATTAAATATTTAAATATTTAATTAAAATAAATTAAATAAATTATTTAATTATATGTTATTAAACCTGTAAATTTTTTAAGACATGAAGTATTTGATATAATTTTAATAAAAAGAAGTTAAAGGAGATACATGGAAAGTATGGACCCGGTGTAAGGGTTTTTCATCTCACTTTTATTTCTATGACACATATGCCATATTCACCAATGATTTTTATTATGTAGTGTATATTCTAAAAATGAATTTATTCTATTATTATTTTCGTTAAAAATATTGAGATTTAGAAATCCATATGTGGTTCTCTCTTTCATGATGTTTTGATCCATACATTACCAAAGTAGTAAGGGATTTCGTCTTAATTTCCCTTTATTGAGGCATATTTATTATTATGAACAAAATTGTTTCTATATAGTGTATATAATATAACTTTACATGTAATATAATGAATACTTCATACTTAATTTTATTTTAAGATTAAATTTGAATTATTTCATCCAAAGGGATTTTATATGAAAGTTATAAAGTGGTAAGGGGTTTCATAACTCAATTCCTTTTCATTGGGTAATATTACCTCTTTATTTTATTTTATATGTTATGATAATGTGTGAAATTAAATATAATTTTACTATGTTTCATTTGAATTTTTTTTCATGGATTTACATTTTTTCACATAATCTATCCATTTAATAACACTCAACTCAATGCTATGATCTTTTAAATAGTTATTCATCTCAAATTCCCTTTCTTTGGGACATACGTTTAATAATATGAATCATTTTTATTTTATGAGGTGTATATACTAACCCTTTGAAATTTAATATCATTAATATATTTATTTTCTTTATATTTAATGTTTCATTTCATGTTATTATTTCATGGGTTTATGATTGAAAAGATACCAATGTCACAAAGGCTTTATGTAGAAATATCATTTTTTTATAATTGTTTATGTTGAAGGTTCTTTTGGAGAAAATAATGTGATAATATTTTATTTAACCAAATATATTTTATTTTAATATTTTTATGAACATTTTCTACATGTTAAATTTTTATATCCTCCATTATTTATTATATAAACATCGAGATTCTTTTTGTAATTGATACTGATCTTGTATCTTCTTTAAGATCGGGAATGATTCTCTTCTATATCCATGATTTCTAAAAAAATCATAAATGTTATTTTATAACTATTAAAGATTGATTAAATCTTTTTACATTATCTTTTACCTTCATTTAAGTGTGTTTAAGAAGGAAATTTCTTAATGTTTTCCAAATGGGTCAATTTTGACTCCATTTGAGAAATGTTTTAAAATAACAATTATTTTAACATATATAACATGAATGGATTTTACACCATCATATACATTATTTTTCTTTATTTTTAATTTACATGATTCAATTTTTTTTAAATAAAATGATTTTCACAATATTTTTATTTTATTTTTTTAAAATGTGATTTTGAAAGTGAAAATGTTATTTTCTTCTAGATTATTTTTAATGAACTTTTAATGGTATTTACATTCATCAACATTAAAAAACCATGATGTTACTTATATTCCACTAGAGATATTTTTTAAACTATCCTCATTTATTCCATATGGATTATGATTATTTCAAAGATATTTTCATAGAACTCATTCTGTTTCCATTGGTTAATATAGTTATAAAAGGAATAATGGATGTTTCTATGAGTTTTATGATGAGATGAAATATCTATGTACTTTATTTATGTTTTGGTTCATAGAACGTTTTTATGAAGGATTGAGCTCCATTATAACTCATGAGTAAAACCGATACATCTTATATGATGGGTTGAGCCTCCAGTATACCCCAGGATATGAATGGTTGAGCCCTATTATATCTCCAAATATGATAGGTTGAGCCTCATTATAGCTCATTATATGATGGTTGATCCCCACTATAGATATCCAATGCATTGGGTAACGATTATGTTATCTAGATAATTATATTGGAATTTGATTGTATGGTTATTCCAATTTGTAATGGTGTGTAAGGGTTCTATAAAGATGATGTACAATATACCAACATGTTTTCTTTATGATTTATATTATTTTTTACTGACTCCTTTAGTCATGGTTTATATAACATGCCTCGTGATTATTTATTCATATGACTCTTGCCTTTGTTAAATCTTTATGCCATGACATATGTTTATTGATCCTGGTTTTAAAAGTATGAGTTCCTTTTTGTTATAATCATGCAATTTAATTATATTATCATATCCTTATGTTTATATTATTATCACTAATGACATGAAATATTTAATGCTTATGTTTACCCTTTTTTGAATATGAGATCACCCATCATACGTTTCTATAACTCTTCTAGATTTTGTGAAATATTTCATTTTGAAATAATTTAAACATTCTGATAATTTTCATTTCAAATGATACTAAATATAGATTTTATTATATGAAAGATCTAAGTTTGGGTTTCATTGATTGCAACACCATGTTATTATTGCATAACATGAAACACTTAGATTGTCTTATGGTACACTCAACACTATGTTTTTCTGGTGTTACACGTAATATTGAGTTCCTTTGTTAGATTTTGTTACACACAAGACCGAGTTTTACCATACTAAAATATAATAATATTATTATTATTAAAACATTATTATAGTTATCACCTAGCAGTTACAGTGTAAGTTACGAATAATATTAACTGAATTATGAAAATATGGTTTACAAATGTATATAAAATTAATTATTTGTTTATAAATTAGCCATAAATGAAAGTAAAAACTATTTGAAAATAAAGAGATTCCTTTTCTACGAAAATTGTATTTATATATACAAACACATTTTATCTCAATAAATTTAACAATATAATTTTTATGAATTATTTTAACTAAATATATAAAATATATATTCAATCAAATATTTAACACTAACATTATATTTTTTCTAGTCAAGAGGAGAATGAATCCAATTTTATGTATGAAAAGATATATTTTTCTAAAAAGTAGTTTTACCACCATTTAATGGTGCACCTATTTTAAATATAATTTTTGAAACATTTATAAATTATATTTTAAAAAATAAATTAAATAATAATATCAAAATTATCTTTGGGTGAATTTTTTGTATTTTTCGGAGAAATTTCATTTTTGTATTAAAAATGAAAAATACTATATTTTAATTAAAAACTACTCTTCATTTAACTTATTTATATATAAAAATTATATTTTTATTTGGTTTTAAATTATATTTAAATATTTTATAATTCTATTAATCCAATTTAGGTCATTTGGATCAATTTCACATCAAAATTGGACATAAAAACATTTCAAACATTTAAACCTTTAAACATTTTCACATTAAAAACTCATTGTTTCACCCCGTCTATGAGATTATTTTTTAAATTAAATTCTTCCAAATTTGTGATTGGAATTAAGAAAAATGGAATCAAAATGTTTAATCATCATAGTTTACAATTTCTAGTCAGTTCAACGTAGTTTTTAACCAAAAATATTACTAATAGAAATTAAAATTAACTACATCGAATAATGTAAAAAACATGTTTACTTAGTTTCTAAAATTTAATCTTAAGCAGAAAATTTACCTAGAAACTTGTCCAAAATCCATTCCATGGGGATATTTATATCATATCCTAAAATTTCTCAAAAATTAATCATTATTTTATGTACATGATGTAAGGGATACCTCTCGATATATTTTACCTTTTGTATTTACAATAATACCATTCCTCCTTCACTATAAAAGGGTACCCACACCCTCAATTATTCACACCTAACAATAACTTTGTATTATCCTGAACCTACCCAAAAAATCTCCCTAATTACCTAAATTCATCCTATAATTCTAATTTTATATATAAAGAAAACCAAGGAGATCTTTTGGTGTAAACATAAAGGAGTTATCCAAAGAAGTGGTAATATCCTTCAACTACAGCTTTTTTTATTTGTTAATCCTCCCAATTAAATTCTTATTATTCCATTATTATACAATATACTAAGTATACTTAATATACTGAGATTTTTTTATGTTAATTGTAATACCTAAACTCACAGACACATCCATCAAATGGGATACTCAATCATCATTTGTGTGTACAAAGGACTACCACCTAATGAACTGATGTCAATCGTTCTTCCATTACCACCTATAGAGGTTAGTAAAAATGATTGAATTACTATTTTATACAATATATATTTTATATTATGAGTTATTTATGCTTCTTGAATTATTATATAACACATAATTTTATTCTTTTCATTTTTTGGGAATAAGATAACTTCGTTTGTGGATGTGTGGACTACCGTCTCCTCGAAGTGATGTGATTCATTCACACTTTACATGGAATTTATTAAGGATGATTTTAATAAAAATATGTGATATATGTAACATAATAATTCTATTTCAAATATAATATATTTATATATCTATCATTTACTTTTATTTCTTTAAAAATATCATAAGAAGATGGAAACACTGTTCATGCGTACACATGGCCTACTGTCTCCATGAACGATGTATTTCATTTAAAATTTCAATATTTTTTAAATTATTATAAATAATTATATAATTAATATATATTTTAATACGATGTTTTACATTATTTAGGTAATTAAATCCTGATCTATGCAATAAGATCATGAATAACAAGTAAAAACATATATGAAAAATAAAGCGGTTATTACCCGAAACATAACTTTAACATGAAATTGTTAATAAATAGGTAATATAAAGTAATAATAAAATAATGCATGGTATGATATATAATAATATGGTATTTTGGTTTATTTATACTAAATTTATATTTATTATATAGGAGTTTTGAACATGTACAAATAATGTCAAGACTTAGTGTAAGGGAATTGCATCTCACTTTTTTTATATCTGTGAGATTCATACCATATTCACCACTCACTTATTTTGTGTGGTGCATATAAAAACATATTACATGTAATATAATGAATTAAAATTATTTCATTATATTAAAATTTTAAATTAATGTTATTCTTTCAAAGATCTAATGATTCAAAATTTACTGAAGTAGTATGGGGATTTCTAGCTTCACCTTTTATTTCTATGATACATATGTAATATTCACCACTCATTTATTTTGAGTAGTGCATATAATTCCCCTTAATTTATTATATTATTATTATCATTAAATATATTTTTATTTACATAGCCTTTTTTTGATCTATCTTTTATGGGTTTTATGGTCTAAAAGCTACCAAATTGGTAAGTTAATTTTGTCTCAATTTTCTTTCTTTGAGACACAAGTTATGTTATACACCTATATTATTTTACAAGTTTTATATAATTCCATTTGAAATGTTTTATAATAAATCTAATTCTTTTCATTATATTTTAAGATTCATGTAATTTTATTCTCTAATGGGTATTATGATTCAAAGTTACCAAAGTTGTAAAACATTATTGATACATTCTTATCATTTATCTGGATTATTTATAACTTTTATTCCATTGATGAAATATTATGATCTGTATCTCAATAAAACTCATTTATTTTATTCTACTATGGTTATTAATTATATATTAAAGTAATTTTTAAATTTATTCCTCTATTTGGTATTTAATATTGTTAATAATTTTTTTAAAGAAAATCCCACTTTATTTATCTCTTCAGTGAGAAATCTCTGTTCTTTCGAAATAATGTTTTTTAAAAACATTTTAATTTTTTTAAATGATATTTTATGTTAATATTCAATGAAAAGTATTTTTAAAATGTTTTTATTTTAAAAAGGGTTTAAAATGGTTTTATAAGATTTTATTGGATGTTTTCACAGTTGTTTTCAAAGAAACAGACATTTAAAATGTTTTGTGATTTAAAAAGTGTTTTTCTAAGAAGAAATGATATTTTCCTCAAGAAAATTTTTAAAAAATTTATAAATATTACAACATAATTTTTCAAATTGGTTTTAAAATAAAAGTATTTTTAAAATTTTTTATGTATAAAAAAGTATTTTTAAAGAAGGTTATATTCCTTTATAAATGATCCAAGTGATCTTTCAAAATCCTTCTTTACCTAAGATGAAATTATTTGATATAGATTATTATTTATTATGAATTTTATCAAAGGACACCATTCATGTCCTTTATTTTAATTGAATATTTTTAATATGAAAAGTTTTTTATGAAACCCATTTCTCTTACACAGGTTATACCATGATAAAATGCTTGTGAAACCAATGTCCTTTCCCATATTATTCTATAATGAAGCGATTATGAAACTTGTATCTTTTACATAGGTTGTGATATAATGAAATATTTATGATAGCCATTTCATTTAATGGGGTATATTATGATGATTGTTTTTTATCTTTTGGAACACATATGCATGATTTCATTTGGTGATACGCGGGACTTATATATCCCTCCAATGAATTTGGTAACAATAAATAACTCATGAGTCACAACTAGAAAATGATCATATACCCACAGTTCAAAACCATGGGTATAGACCCCAAAACTGGGGGTATAGGCTACACCCATAGTTTGGGGAACCGTGGTCATTGGTGGCATCGGTATAGGTCCATGACCTATACCCATGGTTTCGAAAAACCATGGGTATAGGTTTTTCCACCGTGTCATAACTCTATAACCATGGTTTGGAAACCGTGGGTATAAAATATTTTACAAAATAGCGTCACGTGGTATTCGATCTCGCGACCACTTCTCTGTTCACGAGAGGCCTTACCACTACCCCATCGCCGCATATATGTATGTATATATATTTTTTATTAAATATATTTATTTATATCGTGGGTATATAGGAATAAACTGTGGCTATAGAACTCCCGCCAAATTTATTTTTTGTTCCCACAGAAAAAATAAATTTCCCACACACACGTGGGAAACCTATACCCACGGTTTTGAAAAACCGTGGGTATAGGTTTTTTTATCCAACGTCTATACCCACAGTTTTTGGGAAAACCATGGGTATGGGTCACGCTATCCCCACGGTTTTCAGAAAACCATGGGTATAGGCATTTGTTTATACCCTATACCCACAGTTTGGAGACAACTATGGGTATAGGGTAGCCTATGCCCACGATTTAAGGAAACCATGGGAATAGGCTACCAAAAAATGCCTATACCCACGGTTTCCACAAAATTGTGGGGATATGGTGACCTATACCCACAGTTTTCCCCAAAACTGTGGGTATAGGTCCATTTTCACGTAGTGAGTATATCTACTATGTGTGAACCTGATTACAAGTTCACAATGTTATGAGTGAACCTTATTATGTGTTCGCAATGTCCTGAGTGAACTTAATTACATGTTCAAAATGATATGTGTTGAATTGGATTCATGTCTATATGTTTATGTGTGAACCAGATTAAATGTTCAAAATGTTATGATTGAACCTTATTACATGTTCATAATGTTATGTTTCAATATGATTACGTATTCAAAATATTATTCATGGACTTGGTTTCATGTCCATAAGTTTATTCATGAACCCCATTACATGTTCACAATTTTATGCGTGAACCTGATTACATGTTCAGAATGTTATGTGTGGACTTGGTTGCATGTCCATAGATTTATGTGAGGGCCTTATTTCATATCCATAACATAATAAGTGAAATTATTCCTATTTACACATGTTCTCAATGTTATAATCAAATGATTATACCCCAATTCTATGTATTATGTCAATGTTATGCACACATGGACCTTGTTCTTTGATTATCTTATGATTCTTGTCTTGTGAACTGCCAATATTTATGTAATGACTCATGTATATGAACATTGATATGTGAACTTGCCGGAGGTCGCCACGGCCCTCAAAATTACATTTATTATTCCTACACTAGTATAGCAGTGTAGGGTCGATCCACAAAGAAGGCCGATGAGAATTCTAGGTTTAATTCAAAAGTAGCTTCGCTGTTGTCAGTAGTGAGGTAGGGATTTTTTTTATACCTTCCATTTATTTATATTTTTTATTTCTCTTTAATAATGTAGTATGAAACAAGTTTTGGAAATTCCCTATTACTTATACTAGAAACAATACAACAAAAATGAAACAGTGTAAACTAAAATAACTATAGAAGGAAATAGGAGTGCCGAGGGTAGATCAAGAAGTATGCTCGAGAGATTTGAACCTTACTAGATTAAATGAATGATCCTCGTTTGATTAAATTCACACCGTAAAAGTTAGTTGTTAATTCTTCCTCGACAGAAGAAATAACACTATGTAATATAGTTCTCGAAGTTCTCCACAACAAAAACTACATACAGAAAATTGATAAAAGGTTATCATCAGAAAACTATCTCGCCGAGAATTTGGATGATTTAAAATTTGAAAGTTTTATGAACTGTCTCAATGATAGATCTCGCCAAAATATCATCCATTTAGAATTATGTTCTTAAAGGTGTTAATTCAATTTTATGGTCAAGAACTAGATTCAGTCTCACCGAAATAATCATATTCAATTTTTTCACGACTGGCACGTCGCACTAGTTTTACTCACATAACTAACTACCATTGAGTTATTTATGTGAATCTGGACGTATAATTGTCTTTTGAATGAACCTATACATGTTAGAAACAAAATAAAATAATTAAAACTCTAAAAAAGTAAATTCATATTTTATGGTTATAATTTTATGTTTACTGTTATAATACTTAATAAAAATTAATTAAATATAATTATTAAATATCTTAATTAATAAATAAAATTATTACTATAATTTTATCAAAACGCTTTTAATTTAATTTAATTAATAAATATAAATAATACATAATAAATTTTTTAATTTATAATATTTAAATAAATCATTAAAATTTAACATCATAAGTAATTAAAAATTTAATAATTTAGATTGTATAAATTATTTTTATTTAATAATATTATTTTAATTACAATTTCAGAAATTAAATTGTTCAATTAATATATTAATTAGTTTATTTTAATTTAGTAATTAGAATTGATATTTTAATTTTAAATATTTACTAGTATATTTTATATTTTATTTATAATTATTATTAATTATATATTTATACTATATTCAGTAAATTAATTTATTATAAAAACTTATTATTAATTAAGTTTTTTATTTTAATTTATAATTAATTTATTTATTAACATTATATTTGTTTTAAATTATTACTTAAATAAATTCTATTGTATTCATTTGATTTAATTAAAGTAAACACTTTAACTTTAACTTTTTATTAATTACTTTTTCTAAAGTTAAAGTTTAATTTTTTATTTATTTTTATTTTATATTATGTTTCTTTTGATTTTTTATCAACTATTGGACTTCCCCCCCCCCCCAATTCAGTGCAAGCAGGGGGGGAGGTTATCTCTTCCTCCTCTACAACTCCACAGCGGCGGCTCCTCTGAATCCCACACCGGCGGCGGCGTGGCTCCATGGTGAAACCTCACACAGTAGTGTGCAACAATGGCGGTCTGGCCTCCCATGGTTATAGCACAACATAGAGACTTCAGCTCTAATGTACCAGTGGAATGTCCTTCGGCTCACAGAGGCGCGACACTCCAGCAGTGGCGGGGTTCATCCTCAGGTGGTGCGACAACGCAGCTTCAGCATGTTGCACCTCCAGCGGCAAAGCACTACTTCTCCCTCCATCAGCAGCAAACAGAGGGACCAGTGGAGGAGCTTCAGTTCTCCCTCATGCTATTCCTCTTCGCTGCGGATTAGTAGCATCACACAACAAAGTCGTACATCCACAGCTACGACTCCCTTGCTCCAGCGACATCCAGCAGCTTCCCTCTCCATCCGCGGTGCAAGGAATGCTACCGGTGAGGTAGTCACCGGTAGGTTGGTAGAATACTGGTGAGGTGAGGGAAAGAAGCAGTAATGGTGAGGGAGGAAGGAGAAAAGGGTTATCAATGATAATAAAGGAACGGTGAGAGGGAGTATAACAGTGAGGTTGGAAAAGGTAAAATAGGCTGTAACGGTGAGGTGGAGAGGAGGCTAGCGGTGAGGAAAGAGTAACGGTGAGGTAAAAAAAATTGGTAACAGTGAGGTATGGGAATGGGACAGTATTGGTGAGAAAAAGAGGGGTGAAAGTTCACCGTTTGGAATAAAAGAATATCACCGTTAGAGCGAAATAAAATATCACTGATGGAATAAAATGAATATCACTATTACGCAAAAAAATAAATAGGTCACCAGTAAAATTAATTAAAAGGTTACCGGTATAGAAAAAATGAAGGTTACCAGTAGAAATGAAAATGAAGTACTCACGGTGACCTTCAAAAATTTAAAAATGCGGAGATTAAACTTTAAATTAAAACTTAAGTAAACTAAATAAATGATTGAAAATAATTAATTAAAAAGACAACTAAACACCATTAATTTAAAACATGATTTTTGTTAAACGTAAAAGCATAAAATTAATTAATTGAAAACACTTAAATTATAAAATGAATAATTGTTAAACTAAATTATTAAAAGACTACAATTAAAATAACAAAACAATTTAATTACAAAGAAGCAGTGAATAAAAATGAAAAGCATCGGTGACCCAGTAGGTTACCCAAAGTCATAGTCTACCTCACCGGTAGACTAAAACCAAAACAAAATGAATTAAAAATCAATATGCATACATAAAATAATATAATTAATGTTTAAAAACTCTTAATTAATTAATTAAACAACTAATTGTTCATATAAAATTAAAAGTGAACTATTTTATTTAATTAATAACACATATTATTTACTTAAATGATTAGCAGGATGAATAAACATATTAATTAACATTTTCAACCTATTCTAAAGAAACTAAATTAAAAGATAAAATATTAAAATGAAGAATAACTTAATTAAAAAGAAATACATAAATTAAATAATTGTTTAAAAATATATATATATTAACATATTATAAAGGCAAGTAGAAATAACTTAACCAAACTAAATAAGACATAATTAAAGTTGATTAGATTAGTAAGATTTAAATTGTTATTTTGGTGACTAAAAATGGCTAGTTAGTTATAAAAATTGATTAATTAACAAAATTAATTATAAAAATACAAAAGTACAAATATTTAGTAAAAAGTGATAAAATAATTAATTAAATCCTTAAAAATTTAGTAAAAAGATGTGGCAAAACTATACAGAAATAGAGCCACATCAAATTCCCCCACACTTAAGCATTGTTTGTCCTCAAACAATCTCATGTCTTATAATCTTTGAAAAAAAGGTGTGGAATTAATGATTTTTCTCAAAATCTAACATGTCCAGCACTCAAAACAGAGGACAATACATAACAGTAGGATATAATAAAATGAATCACTCATATGAATCTTGCCTAAAACAAATACTCAAGGGTAATTATGAAAGCTATGAGTCATCATGAAATGAAGATGTCATGCCTCATACGTGATACAACTTAGTGACTCATTTCAATCCAAACTCAGGTTCTAATTCCAAGAATGATAGGAGATAAAATATCAATGGAATTAAGATCTTAACCAAGGAACTTTGTACTTTTATTGAATCGAAGGTTCCAGAAAAAATTATTTTTTTGTGAATCACCTCAATGATGCAACCTAAATAACTCCCATATAAACCAATTGATCTATTCTTCATTTGGCGTTCATTATTCCCCTCACCTTAATGAGCTCATTTTTTGACCCTAGACACTTTATTTTATTTTTCCCAACCCATGTATCATTGTGCTAAGCACTGTGAAAATGCACTTATTCAAAGTGTACATAGGGATTTAAAGTTCACAGAAACGCACCCAGCATCCAGGGTCTCAGAGAATCACTGTGGGATCCCAGATTCCCAAATTACTCTAGTTTCAAAATATTTATATCACAAATAATTTACATTGGCTCATTAAAGAAATTACCTTTAATAATTAAAAGATGAATGAGGCCCCTCAGATCAATTTAAACTTCTAGTTTCAATGGTTATGATCATAATTCCACAAAAAATCACCCAAATCAATCTCAAAAGTAGTTCCTAAACCTGATTTCCATGAATCAATTAAACAAATCACTGAGAAATCATCTGAACTCATTAATTTCAAACATTAAGCAGTTCTTAACTACCAGAAAGGAACTTCCCCTAAGGCAAGACCCAATTGAGATCAATGTAAAGCCTAAAATTATGCAAGAATTTTGAAATAATTAACCATTTTTTACAAAAAAAAGTTTGAAGTTGCAGTGGGAATTGATGGGCTTTCAATAAAGCACAGTTTAGCATAGTCAAGAATTGACCCCCTCCCCCATACTTAAAACCCAACTTTTTCCTCAAAGTTGACTTCTAAATATGGAGAATAACAATTAAGCAATTAATGTTCAAAATAGATTTCCAATTAAGTAGATTTATGACATGTTTAAAGGGAACTTTAAAGTTCCAATATATTGTTTGCCACAATGAATAAATAATCAGTAGATTCATATCCGAGTATATGCATTAACATTGATGTCCACTGACAGAAATTTCCAATTAAAGTTCAACATATATCTTGTAATTTCTAAGTGCACAATTAAATGGGTGTAAGAATTTTAACAAAATATGATTCAAATGGATGTTCAATAAAGTAGAAAGATACATGCTAAACACCCTATATACTAATCATATTCAAAATACCAGCAGTATGTACCCCCCCCCCCTTAATTTCATGTAGTGAATGGGTTTTAATAAAATGAAATTCAATTTTTCAGGAGTGAAGTGCATGCAGATTTTTTAATTCAACTTAGTGACATACATCAAATGATTTTTCCAATACATGCAGAATTTTAAACATAAACAGAATTTTTATTTCAGTATCAAGACAAGCATCAGACTTTTATTAGCAAAAATATGAGCTGAAATAAATGTTTAAAAGTTGAAGTACTTACCTAACTACATTATTCTCCAAAAATGATCATGGCAATTCCACTCCTTATATGACAGCAGCAGAATCCTAAAAACACAAAGTGTGAAAGCTACAGACAAATAACCAGCATAGATAGTGCATACAGGAGACATCACAATCATGACTTTATTTAAGGTAAAACAAGAACAGAAATAAAAGTAAACACAAAAGAAAGAACATGGGTTAACTCCCATGAAGTACTGGATTTAAAGTCTTCAATTAGACTTTATTTAATCACAATTTTTTATTTATTATCACAACAAAAACCATGGGTTGCCTCCCATGCAGCTCTAGGTTTATATTCTCCAGCCAGACTCACCTAGAAACTAACCATAGTCACTAGGTGGATGTGGTTTCCTTAATAGGAACCACCACATATGTTTGGCTTATTTGTTTTTAACAGAAAGTTGAATTATGTGGGCATCAAAACATAAGAAGACTAAGACCAATTTATCATTAGCGGCATAAATCCCCTAAACAGCACCCATTAGCAGTTATGGACAGGGTTCTCTAAACAACCATAATTATTTCAAATTAGACAAAATTAACATTTTTAGGTAGTGGAAGAAATGTATTAGGTGCTTCAAAGGGTATGAAAATGTCCTCACCCTTATCTTCTTCAACTTCAACACTAACAGGTTCACATTCAAGGGTGAAAATGGGTAAATCCTGATTAGTTGGTTCAAAAGGGGATTCATTAAAGTGATTAAAAAAATCATGAACATTGGAACTCACGTGTGATTCCCCCTCAAGACCGTTATCAATAACATAAGAAGGCTCATCACCCTTCACAGTTGAGGATGAAAGTGACAGACAAAGAAGAGAATTTATTTGAACAGCAGCAGATTTAGGTTTAACAATGTTGTAAATCTTTTCCAAAAGTTCCTCATCAGTGAATAAATGTTCAACATATACTACTTCAAACAAATCAGTTCTACCTATCTCAAGTGTGTGCTCAACCTCCTTTTCATATTCAAATTCAAAAGGCTCACTTTCTAAAACCAAGTCATTTGAGTGTTGCAAAAAGTTTAAATCAAGAGGAGTAATGTCCAATTCAGCATCAATAAATTCAGTTTCCAGAATGTTCAAATTAATAAAATTCTCCTCAAGTTGTCCAACACTAATTTCCATTTCATTTCATAATGATTCAAAAAAGTGATTACTATGAGAATAGGGAAATGAAAACTCATCAGTTAGTTTCTCATCAAATATCCTTCCCTCATCCTAATCATCCATCAAAATTTCAGAGATTATTAGGTTTGGAGTTTCAAAACATGGAAGAGAAGTGTTCAATTTAGGTTCAAAAATTTGAGATTCTGTGATTACCAGTTTAATGTTATCATCCAGATTATACCCAATATCAAGTTCAAGCTCAATGTTCACAAATTTAGAAAATTTTGGTCAATATTTTTTAACATTTAAATTTTCATTCTCAAAAATCTCTTCTACCCGAATGAATTCCTTTTTAAAACTCCTAAAATAATTATTTTCTCCAATATAAGAATTATGAAGAGAACTAGACATTCATTTTCAATCTGTTTCAATTCATCTTTAATGTTTTCCAACTCAACAGCATTAAAGTTCATTATTGGATTTTCAATGTTGTGTTCTTGACTTAGAGAGTTGGTTGTTTCCAGATATAGTTCAACAGAGTAAGATTTTTCAAAGAGAATTTTTTCTTGTCTAGTTTCACAGTCACTTTCATCTACCACTTGATTTTCAACTCTTTTATAAACATTTTCCTTTTCATTTTCTTAAAATTCTTCTTATTCTTTAACCCTATGTTGTAATTCCAAAATCATGTTTTCCATTATTTTCATTCATTGATCTTGCTCTTGAGAATCTCTAAATTTAATTTCATGGGTTTCAGTTAACCAATTGTTAATTAGTTACACTCTAGATTCCAATTTAGAATCAATTCATTCAATTTTATCTGGGGTGTCAGGATGAGTTTCAAAAAAATTCTCATTCTTTTCAAAATGATGTAACTGTTGTGGCTGATTATAAACACACTGCCAGGCAGCATGTCCATAATCTCCACAACAAACACAGTATGGTCCTAATTCATCCATTTTTTAAAAATTTCAGAGTAAACTACACACTCAAATTCAAGAAGAATCTATACAGGCAACACAAGCATCAAATTTTCATAGTAATTTTTTTACAGATTATATATATATATGCTTTTTAAGTGTTTTTATACTTTTTTTTATTTTTTCAAACCCTAGACTCTCAATGCCTACCTTCCCCGGTAATAGCGCCAAATTTTGAACTAGACGGAGGTCATCATGGCCCACAAAATTACATTTATTACTCTTACACTAGTATAGCAGTGCATGGTCGATCCACAGAGAAGGCAGATGAGAATTTTAGGTTTAATTCATAAGTAGCTTCACTTTTGTCAGTAGTGAGGTAGGGATTTTTTTTATACTTTTCAATTTTTTTATATTTTATATTTCTTTTTAATAAAGCAGTATGAAACTGGTTTTTGAAATTCCCTATTACTTATACTGGAAAAAATACAACAAAAATGAAATAGTGTAAACTAAATTAACTATAGAAGGAAACAGGAGTGCCGAGGGTAGATCAAGAAGTATGCTCGAGAGATTTGAACCATACTTGCTTTAATAAATGATCCTCATTTGATTAAATTCACACCTTAAAAGTTAGTTCTTAATTCTTCCTCTTTAGAAGAAATAACACTCTATAATATAGTTCTCGAAGTTCACAACAACAAAAACTACATACAGCAAATTAATAAAAGGTTATCATTAGAAAACTATCTCGCCGAGAGTTCTGATGATTTAAACTTTGAATGTTTTATAGACTATATCAATGGTCGATCTTTCCAAAATATCATCCATTTAGAATTAAGTTCTTAATGGTGTTAATTCAATTTTATGTTTAAGAACCATATTCAGTCTCACCGAAAGAATCATATTCTCATTGAAAAAAAAATTAATTGAAGGAGATAAAAGTTTTGACCAATAAAACTCAAAATTCTATAGAAAATGACATTAAACTAAGAACATTTTCAATTTATCAGTAGTAAGTACAATGTAAAACATATAAAAACAAAGGAAGAGTGAGATTATCCCTCTGAAGATGAAGATCATGTACTGTTCCTTTGCTCCTGCAACTCCAATCACCGGTACTGCTCTTGGTGTCTCCCGAGAGTTTTTCTCTCTTATGTGTGGTGTGGAATGAGAATGAGAGTCCCCTCAAATTATAATTCAACTCTATTTTAAATATCATCTGTCACTTGCTGCTTGTCACCACACGTCTTCCACCGACATAATTTGTTCCTCTAATGCACACCACACACGTGCATTTTTTGTTTCACGACTAGCGCGTCACACTAGTTTTACTCACATAACTAACTCTTGTTATGTTATTTAAGTGAATCTGGACGTATACTTGTCTTTTGAATGAACCTGCACATATTAAAAACAAAATGAAATAATTAAAAATCTAAAAAAGTAAATTGATATTTTACAGTTATAATTTTATGTTTACTGTTATAAAACTTATTAAAAAGTAATTAAATCTAATTATTAAATATATTAATTAATAAAAAACATTATTACTATAAGTTTATCAAAACGCTTTTAATTTAATTAAATTAATAAATATAAATACTACATACTAAATTTTTTAGTTTATCATATTTAATGAAATCATTAAAATTTAACATCATAAGTAATTAAAAATTTAATAATTTAGATTGTATAAATTATTTTTATTTAATAATTATATTGTAATTACAATTTAAGAAATTAAATTATTCCATTAATTTATTAATTAGTTTATTTTAATGTAGTAATTACAATTAATATTTTAATTTTAAATATTTATAAATATATTTTATAGTTTGCTTTATAATTATTATTAATTATATATTTATACTATAATCAGTAAATTAATTTCTTATAAACACTTATTATTAATTAAGTTTTGTATTTTAATTTATAATTAATCTATTTATTAACATTATATTTGTTTTAAATTATAAATTAAATAAATTATTTTATACTCCTTTGATTTAATTAAAGTTAAAACTTTATCTTTAACTTTTTATTAAGTACTTTTTCTAAAGTTAAAGTTTACTTTTTGATTTATTTTTACTTTATATTATGTTTATTTTTTTATCAAATATTGGAATCCCCCCCCCCAATTCGGCATAAGAAGAGGGGAGGTTTTCTGTTCCTCATCTGCAACTCCACAGCGGCGGCTCCTTTGACTCCCACACCAGCAGCGGCGTGGCTCCACGGAGACACCTCACATAGTAGTGCGCAGAAATGGTGGTCTGGCCTCCCACGGTTCTAGCATGATGCAGAGACTTCAGCTCCTTGGTACCTTTGGAGCGGCCTCCGGCTCATAGTGGCACGACACTCCAGCAGCGGCGGAGTTCATCCTCAGGTGGTGCGGCAACACGGATTCATCATAGTGCACCTCTAGCGGCAAAGCACTACCCCTCTATCTCCCTCCATCAACGGCAGACAGAGGGACCCGTGGCGGAGCTTCGATTCTCCCTCGTGTGACTCCTCTTCGCAGCGGACTAGCAGTGGCACACAACAAAAGCGGACATCCACCCTGCGACTCCCTTGCCCCAGCGGCATCCATTAGTTTCCCTCTCCATCCGCAGCGCAAGGAATGCTACCGGTGAGGTAGTCACCGGTAGGTTGGGATAATGTCGATGAGGTGAGGGAAAGAAGCAGTAACGGTGAGGGAGGAAGGAGAAAATGGATATCAGTTAGAATAAAGGAACAGTGAGAGAGAGTATAACGGTGAGGTTGGAAAAGGGAAAAAGAGGCTGTAACGGTGAGGTGGAGAAGAGGCTAGCAGTGAGGAAAGAGTAATGGTGGGGTTAAAAAAATTGGGTAACGGTGAGGTTTGGGTATGGGACAGTAACGGTTAGAAAAAGAGGGGTGAAAGGTCACCGTTAGGAATAAAAGAATCTCACTGTTAGAGTGAAATAAAATATTGTTGATTGAATAAAATGAATATCTGTAACACCCCAAGATTTCATGGTACACTTCTCTTTGAATAATACAGTAATGTTTGTTATATGCAACTTCGCGTTCTAAAACACTGTGACCAATCAAAGTAGCCATTATGAATAGTAATACCGACTTTTTAAAATTTTATAAATTTTATCTTTCAAAATGGACTTCATATTTGTATTTGGAATATCGAAATTAGCCTAGGGTGAATTTTTGGTCTTTTTCTGAAAACTTTCAATTTTTGATGAATAGGGAAAAAACATTGAGTTATGGTTTAAAAACGAATTTTTATTTAAATAATTATTTATTTTATTTAAATTTAATTAAGGTAAAAATAGATACATAATACCTATATAAGTTCAATTTAATTCATTTAAATTAGTTTAGAATAATTTTAGATATATAAAAAATTTATTGAACTTTTCACCGTCTTTTATCCACCTCCTAGGAGAATTTGGAAATTCACGTAAACATAATTTTACCGCTTCTGTGAGTAGAATTTAGAAAACAAAAGCGACATGTTTAATGTAAAGGAGTAAAATGTGGTTCAATAAGATAAAAATAATTTTTGGTGAATAGTAACGTTTTACTTTTATTTACCACAGTTAAAAGTAAATAGGGTAATTATGTATAAAAATGATATTAATATTACCCTAACACATGTCCTAATTCTATTGGAAAAGTTTATCTCAAAAAAAACAACCTTAGGAATAAAATATTATCATTTAGGTCCACTTGGATTAGATTAGGACATTTATTATTATTTAATTCAAAGGAGAGTTAAAAGAGATAAAATCAATGTTTAATTACTAAAACATTTTTAATATAGGGTTATACATAAGCTAAATTAGATTTTAAATATTCATTTAAAATCTAAAAAGATTTCCAAAATAATTGAATTTTACTTATTATTTTTAGACATTAAATAATTTAATTTATTTATGACAAAATGGTGATGCAGTAATTTCCTAATTAATGAAATATAAAAATAATTGATATCATAAATTTCCAAATAAATGTAATTTGAAACTTTTTATGAATTACAATAATTTTATAGGTTAATATTACATATTAGGATTGTTTATATGAATTGTTTTTGAAGTAATAATGCAATTATAAATTTATCAAAAACAAAATACCTAATAGTCTCAAAATTTACATACAAGAGTTTTTAAAACAAATATTATATTATTTATTGATATTCTATTCCTAAAAATATAAGGTATATCCAAAGTACTTATATCATGATATTTGTATCATTAATTGACCAATTTAGAGTCTCTTGGAAGTATATAGTATGTTTATTAACTATATAATATAAAAATACAAAGAGACATGGTAAATGTCAAACTAATTAACTAAGAGTTAAAACTAAAAGATAAGTTTAATTAATTTACCCAAACCTATCTAAAACCTATTTTTTGAGTGGATTTATACCCATAACCATATTATCCTAGAAATAAATCAATTCAGTGCCATTATAAACCGAATATAAATTTATTATAAAATAATATTTTAAGTTTTTCCAAAGGTGCCCCTCACCCCTCTTATAAAAGGGCACTCACCCTTCACTCTAATTCAAGCCTTCTAAGACATTTGTCTCGGCCAAATCCTGCCCAAATATCATATAATCTATCATCCCTTAAACCTATATGCCTTATTTTGATCATAAAGCCAACCTAAGGAGCTTTTTTGATCAAATCAAAAGGAAGAACCCGAAGAAGAGGTAATGATTTCACCACCCTCGTTCAAGTTACTTTCTTCTTCCATTTTCTTTTTCTTTGTTGTTTCCATTCTAAAATAATAACTCTAGTATCTTCTATATATGGTGATGTTATTCTAATTATGGTACAACCAAATTCATTATCCTATCCACCCTTTTAATGACATGTCACCATACGTGCGTACGTACGGCTTACTGTCTCCACGTCGTGGTGTAATTGTTATTCAATATATTATTATTTTGATGGGTATAATAATGATGAGTATTTGATGTAAATAATAGATATAACATTATAATTATTATTTATATATAATATAACATCAAATTATATGTTAGAAATTATATCAAAATAATTATATTTTCTCTCGTGTGTATGTACGGATTACCATCTCCACGCCACGATGAGATTCATTTCAAAGTTCACCATTCATCGACGATGATAAAATATATATATTACTAATAAGTATGTAATATATGACATAATAATTATACTGGTGATATATATATCAGTATTTATGTACTTACATATATCTTATTCACTTACTTCTGTTTAATACTATATGAAAACGGAAACAACGTTTATGCGTACGTACGAACTACCATCTCCATAAATGGTGTTTTACATTTCATATATATGTATATTCTACATATTTATATTCAAAATATATATGATATATAAATAATGTTTTATATTCTTGATGTATTTAAATCATGATCTATGTGATACAATCAAGAGTAACAAGCTAAAACACGTACAATAAAGAAAGCAATTATTATCTGAAATATTAATATAACATAGAAATTATTATTAATTGGGTAGTAAAAAGTAATAAATGAATAATGTATGATATTATAAATATTAATATGGCTCTGGTATAATTTAATAACATACTATTTTCTTTATACAGTAGGTTAAATGTACCCTCGACTAAAGGAAAGTGCAAGGTAAGGGGTTTTTCATCTCACTCCTTATTCTCGTGAGATTCATGCCATATAACCACTATTACCTTTTGTGTGGTGTATGTTCTACCCATAATTGTATTTTTTTTGTGTAATACACTTTAATTCATGTGTATTTACATATTCATTGTATGATAACTCTTTCATGGGATGTATGTTTCGTAAGTTACCAAATTGGTAAGGGTTAATTTCACAATCTCTTTATTATCCGAGGTTGTTTTTACATAAGTATCTACAAGGACATATTTATTATCCATGTCTATGTTTTATGAAAGAGTTTTCAAAGAGACTCTTTTAAGGTATTTTTTTTACTAAAACAACATTTCAAATTTTTTAAATATTTATTCTTCTAAATCTTTCTCATTAATGTCCATATCTTCAAAATGGGTTTTAAGGATTTATTTATATGGACATGAATGTTTTTAAAATGTTAATTCCTTTCAAAAGTTTCAAAGTGGTATGGGAAAATTTGCTTCAAAAATCTATTTAAATTAATTATTTTCTAAATTGTGTTACTTTTAAATGTTTTCATGAAAAAGGGGTATTTCACTCAAAGAGTTTTACAAATCATTTTCATCTATGTCAACATCCGTTGATAAATTTTTCACTTGTATGATGTTGATTTATTATGATACAAATAATCCCTATTTAATTTACGTTTTTGTGATATGTTTAACTATGGATGAGTTATTTTTATTCCATTAATGGTTTATGATTAATGTTTTGGCATTTCATATTCTATTTTTAATACGAATGATTATTTTATATTTCATCCTCTTATTAAGATGAATGTGTTGGACTAGTATGTTCCAGGTTGGGGTCCGATTATTATAGGAACTCCGGGTTGGTGTCCGATTATTAGAGGCACTCTGGGTTGGTGTCCGGTTATTAGAGGCACTCCAGGATGGTGTCCGGTTATTAGAGGCACTTCGGGTTGGTGTCCGATTATCAGAGGCACTCGGGGTTCGTGTCTGGTTATTAGAGGCACTCCGGGTTGGTGTCCGGTTATTAGAGGCACTCCGGGTTTGTGTCCAGTTATTAGAGGAACTCTGGGTTGGAGTTCGGTTACAGAGGATCTCCGAGTTGGAGTCCGATTACAGAGGCTCTCCGGGTTGGGTTCCGGTTATAGTTATCCCTTAGGTCCTGGCACGATGCCTTGACACAAAGTTCAGCATTATGAATTCCATCATTATGAAAGTGGTTATTGTTTTTTCATTTGATTATTCAACTTGTAGAATATCCATGTGAAAAAGTAAATGGAATTATTTCATTTTATCTTTTCCATATTATGATGAATTTCAACTTTGAAAGGCTTTTGTTTTAGTTATTCATTTCCTTAAATGTTTATGTTTATTTATGAAAGTTTCTGCTATATTGTTATCCTTAGTGAGCATCTGAGCTCACCCCTTTCAATGTTTTATTTTACCAGGATTCCAAGAAGTGTATTATAATTGATATGCAGGGTTAATCCAAAGGAATAATGGCATTCATAAAGGGTTATTTATGTTGTTTTGTGTGTTATAAGTGTAATGTCACATTCATGTATGTAATCTATTTTCCAAGACTACAAAACTGATCGGTCCTTCGGGACTTGATTCCTTGTAATCATGCCAGTGTATTAAAATAATGCACCGACTCTGGGTAACTGGGGTCGGGGTGTTACAGTTGGAATCAGAGGAAGTTTATAAATAACCTTGGAAACTAGATTTAGATAAACTCTGATTAGAGCACATTACCCTAAGATAGACTTTGAGGATTATTATAGAAGAACTTCCTTGATTTTTGGTATTGTAGAGATTTTGTGTGTTTTCTGAGAAATACATCCCTGTCTGGATACGAGCAGGTAGAGGTGGCTCTGGAACAGATGTACCTAGGGGTAAAACCTGAAAACACCGCTTTGATCTAGAGTCAAATGGAAACTGGTGCATGCCAACGAGCCTTGCTGCACTCTAGGTTACAACACTCTCGGGGGATATGCTTAGGATAATTTTCATTTTATTTACAAACCATTATGAAGGGTTTATGAGTATATACTTCCTCAAATAAAACATTTTTATGAATATGGATAATATCCATAAACTGTTTAATGTATGTGAATTGTTTTAAAAGTTTTCGATTAGGTATTTCTATTCATAAACTAATCTAGTGTATGTCATTGTTTAGAAATGGCGCCCAGTAGAAGGAATGAGAAATCCAGCAATACGTATGATCCAAAGAGTAAGAAGGGTCATATCTTTCATGGTATTAAGATAACATTTATAATGGAAATAGTCACTCATGTATTAGCATCATATGAAGAAATAGTATCATGTGTTGATAAGATAACTAAAGAGTTCTCGAAGTCCTATGGATTTGAAGGCAAGCCAGAGAAGAAAAGGATGGTAGAGAGAAAGACAGATAAAGGGAAGAAGGTAAAGAAGGATTTTCCCATATGTGATATCTGTGGAAAGAATCACCTTGGAAAATTCTTAAAGGGAATGGGAGTGTGTTATAGGTGTGGAGAAGAAGGACACTGCGTTCGTGATTGTGAGGGTAAGAAAAAGGTTTCAAATGTACAATGCTTCATCTGCAAGGAGTGGGGACACTGCACGAATCAATGTTAAAATCATCAGAGTATACCCCAAATGATGCTATTGGATAATAATAAAGTTATGATATTACTACAGATGAATAGTAATGACTTGTGTCCTTATGTTGTTATTAAATAATTATTTCATTTGAGTGTTGTATCAACGATATACTGGTTATGTGAATTATGGAGATAAATAAGGATTGTACTGCAGTACTATTTCATTGAGGATTTAATATCATATGGTACTAGAAAAGTGACTCAACAACAACTTAAACTTTTCTTTGAAAATACATGGTTGAATGAAATGCAATCCTTAATATGGTCTTGATAATGAGGTAGTGATTTTGGAATAAGAGATGGTTGATTTGAATAAATTATGTTGGATATTCTTGACTACCTTGAAACTGATTAATGATTTGTCATTGTTGGAGTTTACAAAATTTTTTGATAGAAGGAGTATATCCAGTATTCTATAAAGAATAATGGAGCATGAAGGTAATCAATAAGGTTTTATGGTAATTCAGGATGTTACCGTGTTTTAAAATAATACGTGATGAAGGTGTTCACATGTTATTACATGAAAAAAGGATCATTATTGTGTTTAACTTCCTTATAAATTTTGGACTGTTAGTTCGAATAGTAGTATTTTGGATATGTCTAAAGGTTTGAATGGATTAATTTTGAAAGGTTGTTTTTGGATTTTTATAAAAGGACAACACACAGACCGTGTGACAACCCGTCGTGCCAGACAAAGCTGTGGGAATCGAAACCACAACCATAGTGTGATTGGGATTTATCGCCTACCACTGGACTACATGAAGTCTCTGGATTGTATAATGTAGTTTCCTTTTTAAAGAGTCTGATATGTGAATTATAAATTCATTATATTTGGAACCATATACAATTAGGATAAATAAAGTATTTTTGAGTTGTATTATGTTTTATAGTGAAAGGTGAGTTGTGGTAGAAATATATTAATGGATAAAACACTAATTATAAAGTAATTATATCTCCTTATTATCTTATACAATCTCATAAATAAATTCCTCAACATTAAGAAACAAAACTTAGAACAAAAATGTTGTCCTAGATAGTACCTTAGATCATCACAAATTTATGGCTTTGTGATTGTTGGCCTTTTCATAGCCATGTTCTCTACCACTCTCCATCAGATATTGATGGTTAGATTTCTCTTCCATATCCATGTTTTCCTACATGGAACCCTAGTATGTGTTATTTTCGGTAACCTTTATACTTACCACTCTTTATTTTAAATAGAGGCCTCATTAATCAATTTTTTGATGTGGGATTTCAACTATGATATTTTGAAATGTCAACCCCAAGTTTCCAATACAGAGCATAAATTGCGAGGACACAATTTATTGAAGGAGGGTAGAATGTAACACCCCAATCTTTCACGGTACACTTATCTTTGAATAATACAATAGCGTTTTTTATATGCAACTTCGCGTTCAAACACACCGTGACCAATCAAAGTAGCTGTTATGAATAGTAATACCCACTTTTTGAAATTTTATAAATTTTATCTTTAAAAATGGACTTCATATTTGGATTCGAAATATCGAAATTATCCTAGGATGAACTTTTGGTCTTTTTATGAAAACTTTCAATTGTAGATGAATAGTGAAAAAACACTGAGTTATGGTTTAAAAACGAATTTTTATTTAAATAATTAATTTTTTTATTTAAATTTAATTAAGGTCAAAATAGATACATAATACCTATATAAGTTCAATGGAATTCATTGAAATTATTTTAGAATAATTTTAGATATATAAAAATTTTATTTAACTTTTCACCGTCTTCTATCCACCTCCTAGGAGAATTTGGAAATTCATGTAAAACTTAATTTTACCACTTCTGTGAGTGGAATTTCGAAAATCCGAGAGACATGGTCAATATCAAGGAGTAATATGTGGTTCAATAAGATAAAATTAATTTTTGGTGAATAGTTACTTTTTACTTTTATTTACCACGGTTAAAAGTAAATAGGGTAATTAAGGGTAAAAATGATATTAATATTACCCTAAAACATGTCCTAATTCTGTTGTACAAGTTTATCTCGACCAAAAACAACATTAGGAATAAAATATTATCATTTAGGTCCACTTGGATTAGATTAGGACATTTATTTTTATTTAATTCAAAGGATAGTTAAAAGCGATAAAATAAAAGTTTAATTACTAAAATATTTTTAATATAGGGTTATATATAAGATAAATTAAATTTTAAATATTAATTAGAAAGCTAAAACTATTTCTTACATAATGGTATTTTATTTATAATTTTTAGACATCAAATAATTTAATTTAATTTTGACACAATGGTGATGGAGTAATTACCTAATTAATGAAATATTAAAATAATTGATATTATAAATATCCAAAAAAATGTAATTTGAGACTTTTTATGAATAAAAATGATTTTATAGATTACTATGACATATTAGGATTAGTTATATGAATTTTTTTCTAAGTAATAATGCTATTATGAATTTATCAAAAACAAAATACCCAATAGTGTCAAAATTGACATAAAAGAGTTTTTAAAACAAATATTATATCATTAATTGATATTCTTTTCCTAAAAATATAAGGTTCAGAAAAAGTACTTATATCATGATAGTTTTATCATTAATGGACCACATTGGGGTCTTTTAGAAGTATATAATATGATTATTAACTATATAATATAAAAATACAAAGAGATATGGTAAATGTCAAACTAATTAACTAAGAGTTAAAACTAAAAGACAAGGTTAATAAAATGACCCAAACCTGCCTAAAACCTATTGTTTGAGTGTATTTAGACCCATAACCACCTTAGTTTCGAAAGAAATCAATTTGGAGCCATTATAAACCGAATATGAATTTATTATAAAATAATATTTTAAGTTTTTTCAAAGGTGCCCCTCACACCTCTTATAAAAGGCCACTCACCCTTCACTCTAATTCACACCTTAAAAGCCATTTGGATCAGCCAAACCCTACCCAAATACCCTCTCAACTCTCCTCCCTTAAACCAAGAGGAATTAGTTTGATCATAAATCCAACCTAAGGAGATTTTTTGATCAAATCAAAAAGAAGAACCTGAAGAAGAGGTAATGATTTCACCACCCTCTTTCAAGTTCCTTTCTTCTTCCAATTCCATTTTCTTTGTTGTTTCCAATAAAAAATAATAAATCCACTATATTCTATATACTGTGATATTATTATAATTATGGTACAACCAAATTCATTATTCAATCCACCATTTGATTGACATGTCACCATACGTGCGTACGTATGACTTACCATCTCCACGTCGTGGTGTAATTTTTATTCAATACATTATTATTTGGATGGGTATAATAATTTGGTGTATTTGATGTAAATAATAAATATAACATGATAATGATTCTATATATATAATATAACATCCATTTATATATTATCATTATATTAAAAGAATGATATTTTCACTCGTGTGTACGTACAGATTACCGTCTCCACACCGCGATGAGATTCATTTCCAAGTTCACCATTCATCAACCATTATAAAAATAAATATATTACTAATAAGTATGTAATATATGAAATAATAATGATACTGGAGATATATATATTCTTATATATAAGTATTTTTGTACTTCAATATATCTTATTCACTTACTCCTGTTCAATACTATATGAAAACAGAAACATCATTTATGCGTACGTACGGACTATCATCTCCATAAACGGTGTTTTCCATGTCATATATATGTCTATTATACATATTTATATTCTAAATATATATGATATATAAATAATTTTTTATATTCTGAAACTATTTAAATCATGATCTATTCGATACAATCAAGAGTAACAAGTTAAAACACGTACGATAAAGAAAGCAATTATTACCTGAAATATTAATATAACATGGAAATTATTATTAATTGGGTAGTATAATGTCATAAACAAATAATGTATGATATCATAAATATTAATATGGTTCTGGTATAATTTAATAACTTACTATTTTCTTCATACATGAGGTTAAACATATCCTCGACTAAAGGAAAGAGCAAGGTAAGGGGTTTTTCATCTCACTCCTTATTCCCGTGAGATTCATGCCATATTGCCACTATTACCTTTTGTGTGGTGTATGTACTGCCCATAATTGTATTCTTTGTGTAATACACTTTAATTTATGTGTATTTACATATTCATTGTATGATACCTCTTTCATGGGTTGTATGTTTCGTAAGTTACCAAATTGGTAAGGGTTAATTTCACAATCTCATTATTATCTGAGGTTGTTTTTACGTAAGTATCTACTTGGATGTATTTATTATCGATATCCATGTTTTATGAAAGAGTTTTCAAAGGGATTATTTTAAGGTAATTTTTACTAAAACATCATTTTAAATGTTTTAAATATTTATTCTTCTAAATCTTTCTCATTAATGTCCATGTCTTCAAAATGGTTTTTAAGGATTTATTTATATGGACATAAATGTTTTTAAAATGTTAATTCCTTTTGAAAGTTTCAAAGTGTTATGGGAAACCTTGATTCAAAAATGTATTTAAATTAATTCTTTTCTAAATTGTGTGACTTTTAAATGTTTTCATGAAAAGGGGTATTTCACTCAAAGAGTTTTACAAATCATTTTCATTTATTTCAACATCCTTTGATAAATTTTACACTTGTTTGAAGTTGATTTATTATGATACAAATCATCCATATTGTATTTAAGGTTTTATGATATGTTTGACTTTGTATGAGTTATTTTTATGACATTATTGGTTTATGATTAATGTTTTGGCATTTCGTATGCTAGTTTTAATACGAATTTTTATGTTATATTTCATCCTCTTCTTAAGATGAATGTGTTGGACTAGTATGTTCCGGGTTGGCGTCCGATTACAGCAGACCCTCCGAGTTGGTGTCCTGTTATTAGAGCCACTCCGGGTTGGTGTCCTCTTATTAGAGGCACTCCGGGTTGGTGTCCAGTTATTAGAGGCACTCCGGGTTGGTGTCCGGTTATTAGAGGAACGCCGGGTTGGTGTCCGGTTATTAGAGGCACTCTGGGTTGGTGTCCGGTTATTAGAGACACTCTAGGTTGGTGTCCAGTTATTATAGGAACATCGGGTTAGTGTCCGGTTATTAGAGGCACTCTGTGTTGTAGTCTGGTTACAGAGGCTCTCTGGGTTGGAGTCTGATTACAGAGTCTCTCCGGGTTGGGTTCCGGTTACAGTTATCCCTTAGGTCTTTGCACGAGGCCTTGACACAAAGTTTAGCATTACGAATTCCATCATTATGAAAGTGGTTATTGTTTTTCCATGTGATTATTCGACTAGTAGGATATCCATGTGAATAAGTAAATGGAATTATTTCATTTTATCTTTTCCATACTATGCTTAAGTTCAGGTTTGAAAGGTTTTTGTTTTAGTTATACATTGCCTTAAATGTTTATGTTTATTTATGAATGTTTCCACTATATTTTTATCCTTATTGAGCATCTGAGATCACCCCTTTCAATGTTTTATTTCCCTAGGATTCCAAGAAGTGAATTGTGATTGATATGCAGGGTTAATCCAAGGGAATAATGGAGTTTATAAATGATTATTTATGTTGTTCTTTATGTTATAAGTGTAATGTCACATTCATGTATTTAATCTATTTTCCAAGACTGCAAAACCGATCGGTCCATCGGGACTTGATTCCTTGTAATCATGCCAATGTATTAAAATAATGCATCGACTCTTGGTAACTGGGGTCGGGGCGTTACAAGATCACTGTTACACAACAAAAATAAATAGGTCACCGGTACAAATTAATTAAAAGGTTACCAGTACAGCGAAAATGAATGTTACCGATAGAAATGAAATTAAAGTACTTATAGTGACCTTCAAAAATTAAAAAATGTGCAGATTAAACATAAAATTAAAACTTAAGTAAACTAAATAAAAGATTAAAAATAATTAATTAAAAAGATAACTAAACACCATTAATTTAAAACAAGATTTTTATTAAACTTAAAATCATTAAATTAATTAATTGAAAACACTTAAATTATAAACTGGATAATGGTTAAACTAAATTAATAAAAGACTAAAATTAAAATAACTAAAAAAGTTTATTATAAAGAAGTAGTGAATAAAAATGAAAAGCATCAGGGACCAAGTTTGTTACCCAAAGTCATAGTATACCGCACCAGTACAATAAAACCAAATAAAAATGAATTAAAAATAAATCTTCATACATAAAATAATATAATTAATGTTTAAAAACTCTTAATTAATTAATTAAACAACTAATTGATCATATAAAATTGAAAGCAAACTATTTTATTTAATTAAAAACACATATTATTTACTTAAATAATTAGCAGGATGATTAAACATATTAATTAACACTGTTAACCTATTCTAATGAAACTAAATTAAAAGGTAAAATATTAAAATATATACTAACTTAATTAAAAATAATTACATCAATTAAATAATTTTTTAAAAAATAGATATTAACTTATTAGAGAATCAAGAAGAATTAACATAACCAAACTAAAGAAGACATAATTAAAGTTTATTGGATTAGTAAGATTAAAATTGTTATTTTGATGACTAAAAATACATAATTAGTTATAAAAATTGATTAATTAACAAAATTAATTATTAAAATACCAAAGTACAAATATTTAGTAAAAATTGATTAAATAATTATTGAAATCATTAAAAATTAAGTAAAAAGATGTAGAAAAACTATACAAAAATCGAGCCACATAAATATGCAGGGTATGATCTTTAAATGTTATTATCATGTTCTCATATGCTTATTATCATGTCATTCTCATGTATCTTCTTTGTTTACCCTTAATGATCATCTGATCTCACCCTTTCTTATGTTTTCTTTCCCAAGGTTATGAAGACAAGTTTTAAGTACATGTACTAAAGGGGGAAATCTTTATGGGAAACATTGAATATCTCTCACCAAGTTAAAATATTGTGTTCCATGTTTCCAAAGACACTAAACTGTTTTGGTACTCGATCATGTAATTTTTTATTGTGCTAAAAATTCATCTAAAATAATGTAATATCATTTTATGTTAAGCCTGGGTCGCAATAGTTGGTTTCAAAGGAAAAGTTTAGTCAAAATTTGGAAACCAGGATGAGAAAACTTTATTTTTTTCCCTAGGGATATTTCTAATGATATGTCTATGGATGTTTTTATGGATAATTCTAAGGTTTTATATATTTTAAAAAATGTGTCATGATTTAGACATCTGATAAGTGATTGTTAATTATTATATGGTTTTATTTTTTTATTAGTGTGGCTCACACAATGATTTATACTCTTAGTCGATAGTGGGAACTGTTGGGACCACTTTTTGTATAAGGTTGTATTTATTGTCAATAGTTGTCCATGAAGATCAAAATGAAGGAGATCAAGAAGTACTCCAATGAAATGGAGGAATGTAAATTTAGATGATTGTTGTACTGATCAAAATTCAAAGAACATATGTCAAAGGTGACACATTGTTTACAATAGTGATGAATGGTAAGATATAATCCATCTGAGGATGATTAAAGAATAATGGGAATTTGATGAAGACCATGAAATTCTTCATGATTGCATGGGAACCCTAAAAGAGACTTCTTGAAGAATAGAATCGTATGATTTGCATGAAGTAGATAATGACGGTTGAAAAAGAAGACAGTGTGGAACGGATTGGAATTATGAGATGCCCATGCACTTCACGTTGAATCAAAATATTATGATACTAAAGCTGATCTATAAAAGGATATATATCATGATATTGGAGTTTTTGAAGAAAGAATAAGAGTTGATGAAGAAACCAAATCACAGAAAATAAGCATAAAGGTTATGGTCGAATAATTTTGTGAAGGTGGTGCTGTTTCCCAGTGTTTGCCAAATTTTTGGGCATGAAAATCGGAAAATGAAGACATGGATTGTTTGCAAAAGGATGTGCGCGCAAAGAGGAAGTGGTGTGCGAAATAGGTGGGTTGTGCGCAAAATAGGAGAGTTTTTCGTGAAAAACAGCATGGTGTGAGAAATATTGGAGTGAATTTTTTCACGCAAGTAGTGTCTCAGATCAGAAATACTAAAAATCGACAAAGGTAAGAGGTGTGCGTAAAATCGAAGATGTTTGCGCCGTGTGCGCAGAAAATAAAACTTTTGCCCGAAAAGATGGTTGTGGTAAAATGTGGGTTTGATTCTCTACACACAAGAGAGGATTAATGTTTAGAATGATGAAAAATGACAAAGTCATGAGGTGCGTGAAAAATCTTGGTGGTGCGTGAAAATAAAAGGAAGGCGCACGTAATCTAAGGAACTGAGAGACGGTTTTACATACAGGAAGGGGTTTTACGCACAAGGTAAAAACACCTATAAATACAAGGTAAAAACCTATAATAAGAGAAGTCTCGACACTTAGAAAAATCCCGAGCTCAGACGTGTGGAAAAATTGAGGTATAGAGTGGTGCGCGAAATGAAGAAGTGTTGGGCCAAAAAGAAGGTGTTGCATGAAAAAGGGAAGTTCTGCGCGAAAAAGAAGAGTTTTTTTGCGCCAAAATATGTATTTTTACGAGCAAGGTTTGAATTTTATGCACAAGACACCGGGAAGGGTGCGCAAAAAAATTGGGGGTCCTTCAGGTCTTTGATTGGTGTTTAGCACTCTCAAATCTGCTTTACGAAGACGGAAGAACAGTGAACCATTTGGTTTTACGAATAGAAGTAGTACTGCACACACATGACTGGTGTTTAAAACCCTCGTTGTGTTTTGTGAAGACAAGAAGAACAATTGTGAAACTAAACTCAGTTCTGCACATAGATAGGGAAATATAACGATACACTTAGGTGTTAGAATTGGGAATTGAAGGAAGAGAAGAATGATATTTAGTGCATTTATGTATTGCACTAAAGTAGAAGATTTATTACAAAATAGCATCAACTTAGGACTCTAATTCAAGCAGAGTCTTGTGCTAAGAAGATGCAAAGACTTCAACATGAATCTGTTGAAGAGACCCTCACATCTATAAACTGACTGGGACTTCACCAATAGTAGTGAGCCAGGGGGAGTCAATGGGAGTGACCTAAGGGACGCAGTGGTCTATCCCTAAACATTTGTAAAAGCAATGAGCCTAGGATAGAGTGACTGTTCCCAAACCATTGTAATCCACAACTAGTGACGAATAATGGAATTAGGTACGACGGATAACCTATCGGCGTATGCTCCTTGGACGTAGCCCTTAGTGGTGAACCAAGTAAAAGTGTTGTGTAGACTCATTACATGTGAATGTTCGATTTCTGACCATATCCATCATACATGTTTTACAAGTTCCTACCAACATTGGGACTAGATCCATCACATTAAGAGAAAAACTTTACACCCTAATTCTGCCCTCCCCTCTCAGGGTGTCCCGGGGTCCTATAGGAACTAGAAGGGACAACATTAAAATTGAATGTTTATGATGTGGAAATTATGGACATTATTAAAATCAATTTCCTAAGGGTAAATCTCATGAATATAATTAGGAATGTGGAATGAGTATTGGTTATAATACTGAATATAAAGAGACCATTAATGACATGTGAAAGGTTTGGGATATTCTTACAGTATTGTTTACATTAAATTTTAAGAAGCATAATTAAATTTAAGTTGAGTAACCTTAATACATGATACATATTTCGTGTTCTAGGAATGGGGTATTAAGGAATAAAATGATGAAGCATATGTAATGGTTTATGAATAATGTTGGATGAATGAAGTGTATATTCATAGGAATTAAAGAATTATGTTATATGAATCATGAAGTGTATGTTTTATATTAATGATTTAAAAAAATATTTAATGGATCTAATGATATAGAAAAGTTATTTAATAAAAGGTGATATTTTTATTAAGGGAACGTAACCCTTGATGTATTCCTGATGTTGAGAAAATTGTGTTGACCTTGAATAAAGAGATTATTGATATAAATAAAGTAAATTAGATAGTACTGATTTCCATGTAACTGATTATTTATTTCTTGACAAAGTGTTCTATGGTATCATGTATAAATTTTACAACTTATTTTATTTATGGAATATATTCAATAATCTTTGGAATAATAATCATTCGTGTCTTCCCAAAGGATTTATAGTAATTTAGGTTATTACTATGTTTCAACAGAATATACAATGAAGGTATTCATGTGTTTGGAATATGAAAACCAATCGCTAATTTATAATATATAGGGCATAAATGTTGGACTGTTTTTGAGAAGTTTAGTGACCATCTTTCTAAAGTTTTATATTTTCATCTTTTGGAAGGGTTACAAGGTTAACCATTTGCGGAATGGTTTAAGTTAAACATTGGATGTAACACCCTGAAATTATATAGTATGAATATTTTATTTGATAGTGTGTATAAAACATGACACCAAGCATATAAGGGAATATAATACCCTAATACATTATAAAATATTTACTATTATAAATTGATTTGATATATTCTATATTTTTTTATGACACACAACACCAAGTAAAAATGGGAATATATTAACATAAAACATTACAATATTAAAAAAATATTATATATTTTATAGATTATAATTCATATAATACTAAGTTTTCTTTCATCTCATTCAAGAGAGACCTTCCTTGATAGTTTGTGTTACGCGCAAGATCGAGTTTCACCAAATAATAATGTATTATTAAAATATTATTATTTAATATAATATGAAATAAATTATCCATTAAATTAGTATTTATGAATATTAATAACCAAATTATAAAAACTATGTTTTACATAAATATAAAATTAATTCATTGGTTACCAATTAAGTAGAAATAAAAATAAGAACCAATTTGATATAAATAGAAATATTTTTTATGCTTCCAAAAGAGTTTTATCTTAATAAAAATAATTAACTACAATTATTTAATGATTTTGTTGAAATATAAATTTTATATATTTAAGAAAATATTTTTGATATTCATCCATTTTTTTTCATATGCATAAGATAAGAACAAACTCTATTTTATATATAAAACCTTTATTTTTATTAAAAAAAATTTACCGCCTTTTAATGGAGAACCAATTTTAAATAAAAAAAATTCACACATTAATAAATTTAATATGTCAAAATATAATTCATATTTTGAATAGAAACATACAATTTATATTAGGGTTTTTTTGTATTTCTATTTGAATATTCATTTTTTAATGAATAGTTAAAAATACTGAATTTTAGTTCAAAAATGCATTTTCTTCTAATTTATTTATAAGGTTAAATTGTATTTTTTATTGGAATAAAATTTTAATTAGAAAATATTTTTATCAATTAATATAATTTATTTCATTTTAATCATTTTCTATTTGATATTTATTATAAAAACATAGAAAACTTTTGGATGTTTTTACTTTAAAACCTGCATTGTCATCCCACCCGTGAGATGAATTTAAAATTAATTTCCTCCACTTATTTGGTTTTAATTTGGAAAAAAAATACATTATATATTTTTAATAATCTTAATTTATATTTTATTATAAGACAAACTTTTTTTTACCAAAAATATTAGTGAATGTAATTAAAATTAATTACAATTATTAAGGAAATTTTATCTTAATATATGACTAATCCTTTGACTTAAGGGCCCAAATGACCTAGTCACTTGTCCAACACACATTTAATGGTAATAATTCGTCCATGAACCTTAAATTATTGATTTTGGTTGGTTTTTGAATACTTATTTTAGGTAAAAACGTGGTTACACCTAGCTTCTTTTCAAAAATACTAAGTGAGTTCTTTTCCTCCCTTATAAGAGGACACCACCTCTCGTCATTACTCAAACCTCTAAAACCACTTATTTTCGGCCTATATCTGACCATATATGTTACCAAAATCCCTAAAAGATACTTCGAATCATCCATATTGGAATAAATCCTTATAAGGAATCATTTTGGTACATACCAAAAGAAGTTACTCGATTAAGAGGTAATGTCTTTTCTCAAGCTCTCTATTTTCATTTCCATTATATGCCCCATAAAATCTATTTTATCCATTATTATATAACAACACCAGTATAAAATATTCTATTATGTTTTTACTTAAATTTTTTTACCTACACTAACACACACATCCATCTCATTGGTAATGAACATATTGTTTCTATGTACAACGGACTACTGCCTCACGAAACCTTGATTGTTCATTTTTCCTTGTCCACATATCATGGTATCCATTATAATAGAAACTCTATTTATATATTTTTGATATGATATTTATTATTGTTTTTTACTTTTTTATTCATTTTGTAACACATACCTTTAATATATTCCATTTTGAGTTAATATGATAACATCGTTTGAGGATGTCTGGACTACCGCCACCTCGATGCAATGTGATTCGGTCACACTATACATGGAACATAATAATGATAATTTTAATAAATATATAAACAAATATCACATAAATATGGTACTATAATATAATATTAATATGTATCATTTACTTTCATTTTTTGAATATTACAAAGAAATGAAAGTAGCGTTCATGCGTACGTATGACCTACCATCTCCATGAATAGTGCATTTCATTTTTTAACTCCAAATATTTTAGTTTGTTATAGATACTTATATTTTGGATATATATGATATTAAAATCCTTGTTTAAAATTTTTATATGATTTAAACCTGTTATATTTAATAAGAACAACAAATAACAAGTTAAAATATAATCCACAAACTATGCAATTAACACCTGAAATAGTTAAAATAATGAATGGTTGTTAACAAATGGGTAATAAGATATTATAAGAAGAGGATATATGGTATAATAAGCAATATTATGCTTATTTTATTAGTTAGTAACAAATCTTAAACCACTATTTATGAGTATAAATACCACACAATGAAAAGGAAGGATAAGGTAAGGGATTCTGTTTCAATTTTCATTTGATTGAGACTTATTTGTAGTTATACACCTAGTTTATTTTATATGGTGTATATACTTCTATTTGACATGTAATATCATGAATATAGTTATTCTCATGATATTATAAGTTTCATTTAATGTCATACCTTCAGGGGAATTATTATTTAAATATTTCAAAGTGGTACGAGACACTTGGGAATGTTTAAGGATTATTTCCCTCAAGAATGTTATTAATGATTACCTTTTCAATATCACTTCCTTTTGTGATTGCTAAAATTATATTGAAATAATAACTTTAATGTAATAATTATTCATTTAAAATTTACTTTAATATCCATATTATCATAGAATTCATATTATTATTTCCTAAATCGTATATCATTTTTACATACGGTGTTAACTTTGACAGTTATTTGATTAACTGGGGAATTATTGGTAAACCTATATTCTTTATACAATTAGGTTATTTGATTAGTAATATTACTTATTTTACTATTCAATATGAGTAATTATTTGGACTGGTAATGAATGGTAGGTCTCGAACATTATATATCCCCTCAATGCATTGATAAGTTCTAATGAGACAAATTAGTTGGCAAATTAAATGGGTTTTTATACATAGTTTTAAACCATCTTTTCAAAGTTCATGATGGTATAGGTTTTCATGTAACATAGACATAACATAAATTAATAATGAATTTACCTCATTTAGTTCACTTATTATTCATCCATTTTATTTTTCACCAAAGTATCTATGGATACATATCATTTTCAGTTGATTGATTAAATGGCGTGATTTTTAGTTTCTTACCTTTCCATATTAATTTTTCCTTATCTAGTTATTTGAATGCAATGTTCTATTGGTTATTTACCTTTTCGTGTTAATTTATTCCTATTGATTCATTATTCCTTCCACTTCACTTACCCTTACTGATAATTTGAGATCACCCTTATTATGTTTCCCTTCCCTGGTTTATAAAGAATAAATCCTTGAATAAGCATTTAAGGATTTAGTTTATTTAATTTTATTTTATATTATTTTTTGTATTTTTTATTTCCCAATGTATTATAGGTTTCATGTATATAATATGTCTTTAAAATACTTCTAAACTGTCCGGTCCTTTGGAATTTTATTCCCTGTAATCACACCAATGTAATAAAATAATGCACCGGCTTCAGGCTTCTGTGTTTGGGGAATTATAGTTGGTATCATGGGATGTTTAGTAGAAAACATGGAATATATATTTATAAAACATATATTATAGAGCACAACACTAGATAAACATTGAGGATAAGTATAGAAGAACATCCTATAATTTTAGTAAGAGATTATGTCGGTATTGATAGTAATACATCCCTGTCTATATACTGCAAGTGGATAGAGTTCTTGCACAAATGTACCAAGCAGTAATAAATCTGACAAGTTGTTCTGGGACTGACTTAGGGTATCCTGGTACATGAAAATAGTCCTTATTGTGCACCTTATTTGACACTCCCTGGTGATATGCTTAGGATAATTCATGTTTCCTTTACAAACCAATATTAATGATATAAATGTAATGATATCCACAAAGAACCCATATTTATGATTAGGAGATTAGATTTTTCAATTTATGTTATGTGTTTTAGTAGTTTTGGGATTATAAATTATTTTATGATTTAATCTAGTATATTCCATTGTTTATAAATGATGCATAGCATAAGGAATGATAACTCAATCAATTCATGTGATCCTAAGACTAAGAATGATCGTGTCATTCATGGTCTTAATATAAAATTTTGAAGGTAAATAGTCTCCCAAGTATTCTAATCGTATGAGGAAATAGTATCATATGTTAACAAGATAATTAAATAAGTCTCCAAATCACATGGATTTGAAGGGATGTTAGATAATAAGAGGATGGAAGAGAAAAATATGGATAAAGGGAGGAAGGAAAAGAAGGATTTCCCCACATGTGGTAACTGTGGAAAGAATAAACTAGGTAAATACTTGAAGGGATTAGAGTTTGTTGTAATTGTGGAGATAAGGGTCTCTACACTAAATAATGTGAAGGGAAAATAAAAAAGGTTGTTATTCAATGTTATAATTGTATGGATATGGGACACTATACAAATGAATGTCTCAATCATTAATGGAATATACCCCAAATGATGTTATTGGATAATGATCAAGTTATGATACTTCCGAAAATAAAGAGTAATTAGTGATATGCCTAGTCAATAATTATCTCATTTGAATATTTTATCAGTAATGTACTGGTTATAAGAATTATGGAATATATGAGGATTATACTATAGTACTTTTTTGTTAAGTATTTGAGAATCATATAGTGAATGGTACTAAGAAAAGATATTAAGTAGAAAGTTTAAAATTTCATAAAACACATGATTTAGGGAAAGAAATACCTTAATATGATCTTGATGTTGAGATAATTATGAAGAAGTGATTTATTTGGAAAATTTCTGACTACCTTGGAACTAAATAATAAATTCTCGACAACTAGTCCATTCTATCACTAATGTAGTTTACAATAATTTTGGATTTAAGGGATATATCCAATAACATGTGTCTTTCTTAAGGAATAATGAATAATTCATGTTTCCAATAAGGTTTTATGGTAATTAAAATTATTACAATATATCAAGAGGATACATCATGAAGTTATTCACATGTTTGGAATTTAAAATTTTAAAGCCTCTTCATGTTGACTAAAGGCTAATGATAAGTTCATTTTGGAAATTTAATGACATTATTTCTAAAGTATTGGATCATAATATTTTAGAAAATTTAACCATTTATGAAAATGATTATTTTGATATTTGGAAATGGTATTATATATTTTTGTATTACTTCACCATTTGAGAAGAAAAGTATAAAGAGTTCAGGGCACAGCCAAAGGATAATATTTTATTTCTAGAACATTATATTTACTTAAATTCTTATTAATTGATATAATTACACAAGTATATAAAAAAGGTGTCTTGGAACCAAATATTTTATCCTAGTACCTACATTCCAAATAAATCAAATTACCCTTAGATCATCATTGATTTATGGCCTTTTGATTGTTAACTTTATCATAACCATGTTCTCTAGAACTCTCCATTAGAACTTGATTGGTTGATTTTTCCTTGGTATCCATGTTTCCATTTCTCACATATTTTATCCTACTAGGGGACCTATTTATATGACCATTGTACTTTCATATCTCTTCTATTAAGAAAATGTGATATTAACCATTTGTATGAAGTGGGTCTTTCAGCCATAGTTTATTTTCAATTCCCAGATTACTGGGATCAAGTTTAAATTGAGAGGATGCAATTTAATTAAGCTAGGTAGAATGTTACACCCCTAAATTATATAGTATGAATATTTTATTAGATAGAGTTTACTACACATGACAAAAAGTGCATAATGGAATACAATACCCTAAAACATTAAAATATATTTACTATTTTAAATATATTTGATATATTCTATATTTTTTATAACACACAACACCAAGTGTAAAAAAGGTAATATATTAACCCGATTCATTACAATATTAAATAAATATGATATATTATATATATTTTAATTCACCGAAAACTAAGTTATCCTTCTTCGCATGCAAGAGTTTCCTTCCTCAATAGCTTGTGATACAAGAAAGACTGAGTTTCACCAAATAACAATATATTATTAACATATAATTATTTAATATAATAAGATAAAAACTAGCCTTTAAATTAGTTTTTATGAATATAAATAACTAAATTATAAAAATTATGGCTTACACTAAAATAAAATTAATTCATTTGTTACCAATTAATGAGAAATAAAAAATAAGGACCAATTGGATATAAAAAAGAAATATTAATATTTTTATGCTTACAAAGACGTTTTATCTTAATAAACATAATTAATTACAATTATTTAATAGTTTAAATGAAATATATGTGATATATATTATATAAAATATTTTTTATATTCATTCATTAGGTTTTATATGCATAATATAAGAACAAACTATATTTTACACATAAAAATATATATTTTTATTAAGGCATTTTTACCACCTTTTAATGGAGAACCCATTTTAAATCCAATTTTTGACATATTTATAAAAATAATATGTCAAAATAGAATTAATACTTTTTAGTGAAATATAAAAAAAATTCGGGTGAATTTTTTGTATTTTTCTGTGAAGATTCATTTTTTATGGAATAGTAAAAAAACTGAATTTTAGTTCAAAACTTCTTTTTCATATAATTTATCTGTATGGTTAAATTATATTTTAAATTGGTTTTAAAATTTAATTAGATAATATTTTTATAAATTAATATAATTTATGTCACTGTAATCAATTTCACATTGATATTTATTGTAAAATCATATAAGACGTTTGGATATTTTTACTTTAAAAACCTGCATTGTCGTCCCACCTACGGGGTGAATTTTAAAGTAATTTCTACCATTTATGTGATTTCAATTTAGAAAAATAGATTTCATATTTTGAATAAGAATAATTTATAATTTCTAAAAAGTCCAAAACATATTTTGATCAAAAAAAATAGTGAATGTAATTACAATTAATTACTATTATTAAAGTAAAAATAAGCTTAATAAAGGACTAAACCTTTAACATAAGGGCCAAAATGACCTATAAACTTGTAAAAAATCTATTTTATGGAAATATATTTTCTATTCACCTTACATTATTATTATTATTTTGTTTTTAAAGACATTGTTTGGTAGAAATGTGGGTACACCTAACTTCTTTTCAAAAATACCAAGTGAGTCTTTTTCCTCCCTTATAAAAGGCCACCATCTCTCCTCGTTCCTGACACCTCTCAAACCACTTAGTTTATGCTAATATATGACTATATAGATTCCCAAAATCCCTACCCTATACCTTTAATCCTTCCTTTTGTCAAAAATACTTCCAAGAAATCCTTCTGGTACAAACCAAAAGAAGTTACCTGATTAAGAGGTAATGTCTTCTCTCAAGATCTATAGTTTCATTTCCATTATCCACCCCCATTAAATATATTTTTTCCATGATTATATAACAAAAAAATTATAATAAATATATTATTATTTTTTATGTAAGGTTTTATACCTACACTTACACACACCTACATCTAATGGGTAATGAACATATTGTTTCTGTGTATAGAGAACTACTACCACACAAAATGATGATTGTTCATCTTTCCTTTACCACCTCTCATGATGGCCATTATGGTGAAAAATATGTATATATCTGATATATATGGTCATTATTATTACTTTACACTTCTTTAATATTTTTATAACACATAAATTTAATAAATTCTATTTTAATTTAATACGATAACATCGTTTGTGGAAGTGTGGACTACCGGCCCCTCGAAGTGATGTGATTCATTCACACTATACATGGAATTTATTAAGCCTAATTTTAATAAAAATATATTAAATTTATAAAATAAATATTTTACTTGAATTATAATATAAATATTTATCATTCAATTTGATAATTTTAAATATGACAAAGAAATGAAAGTAGCGTTCATGTGTACGTAGGGCATACTGACTCCATGAACAGTGCATTCAATTTCTTATCTCTAAATAGTATGGTTTATTCTAGATACATATATAATGGATATATATGATATTAAAATCATGTTTTACATTCTTGAGATGATTTAACCTTGTTATATTTAATAATAACAACAAGTAACAAGTGAAAACATACTCAACAAACTAGGCAATTAACACTTGAAATTATTAAAATAATGAAAGGTTGTTAACGAATGGGTAATAAGATATTATATGAAGATATTATATGATATTATAAACATGATTATGGTTATTTTATTAGTTAGTAACATATTTTAAACCACTGTTGAGGAGTATAAGGACCACAAAATGAAAAGGAAGGATAAAGTAAGGGATTTCGTCTCAATTTACAATTCATTGAGACCTATTTGTAGTTATGCACCTAGTTTCTTTTATATGGTGTATGTAATTCCCATTGACACATAATATCATGAATATACATATTATGATGATATTATAAGTTTCATTTAATGTCATACCTTCATGGGTATTAAGATTTAAATGTTTCAAAGTGGTATGGGACACATTGGAATGTCTGAAGATCATTCTCCTCAAAAATGTTCTTAATGGTTATCTTTTCAATATCACTTACTTTTTTGATTTTTAAAATTATATTGATATAATAACTTCATTTTAATAAATTTTCAATGTAAATTTACTTTAATATTCATATTATCATAAAATGGATATTAGTGTTTCCTAAACCGTATATCATTTTTACATACGATGTGTACTTTGAAAATTATATGATTAAAAAGGGAATTATTGATAAAAATATATTCATTATTAAATATGGATATTTGATAAGGAATATTATTTATTTGATTATTTCATATGAGTAACTATTTGTATTAGTAATGAATTTTTGGTCTCGAACGTTATATATCTCCTCGATGCATCGATAGGTTCTCATGAGACTCATAAGTTAGCCAAATTAAACGGGTTTTTATCCGTAGTTTTAAACAATCATGTGAAAGGACTTGAAAATATAGGTTTTCATGTACCTTAGTCATGGAATCAATTAAAAAATCATCTCCCTCATTTATTTCTATTATTTTTAATCCATGATATTTTTTATCAATGTATCTACAGATACATTTCATTTTCAGTTCATTGATTAAATGGCATGAGTTTTAGTTTCTTACCTTTTCATATTGATTTTTCCTTATCTAGTTATTTGAATGGAATGTGTTATCATTTATTTACCTTTAAATGTTAATTTAATCCTATTGATTAATTATTTATTCCCCTTTAATTACCCTTACTGAGCATTTGACATCACCATTATTATATTTCCTTTCCCTTGTTATGAGGAAGAAATTTTTGAATAAGCATTCAAGGATGAAATTTATTTCATCTTATTATATATAATGTTTTTATTTTATATTTACCAATGAATTATGGGTATAATTTATGTAATATATCTTTCTAGGACTACTAAACTGGTCGGTCCTTCAGGATTTGATTCCTTGTAATTATACCAATGTAATAAAATAATGCACAGACTCTAGGCTTTTAGGGATGGGGCAATATATAAAATGAGGTTTTAGAGATTAATGTATTATCTAACTATATAATGATTTATTCATATTGGATAACCTATGATATAAATTTTTCTACAATGATAACTAAATAAATTTGGAGTGAATTAACCTTCTATTTATGGACCACATGATCTGTTAGTGCTTTGGGAGTGACAAATTAACCTTCATTTCATAGAGTAAGAGATGAAGTGGAAATTGATCAAGGCACAACCGAAGGGTGAAATTGTGTATATGAAATGGAATTAAATCAAGTAAGTATATGTTGTTATTGAAAATCCTTCAACATTAGGAAAAGTATCATGAAGTAAAAAAAGTAGTATATCTTAATTTTTAATGATATCAATGACCTTTTTCATGCCTCTCTAGTTGATGGTTTTTGCGGTCATTAACCTTCTTTGGATCACCTAATTTCTTGTGATCAATGTAATCTATCACTCTTCATCAAAATTAGATATTTATATTTGAATTTCTTTTCAATGTTTTCACTTTCCACCTATATTCTATAATTTGGAAACCTAGTAATGAGTTACATTGGGTAACTGTTATGTTCCCAACATTCCTTTTCTAAAGTGAGTTTTTGTAGTCATTTTTATGATGTAGGTATCTATGAAAGTAACTTTTAATTATTAAAACTTTAATGAAACAAACAAATTTAAAGGTTGAAATTAATTTTAAGGGGGGGTAGAATGTACCACCCAGATATTTAGTGGAATATTTTTTATAATTTATTTAAACCTTTGGATATTTTTTATTTCACACAAAACTAAATAAATATTTTATTATATCAAAGCACTAAGTTGGTATTGTGTTGAATACAACACCAAGTTAATATTTTGCAGCATGTAACACTTATATCTTCTTTCATTACACACAACATTATGTTTGTACTTTTTTACACACAATGTTTAGTTTTTTCAATATATTTTGTCACACTTAATACTGAGTTTTAATGAACAATAATATATTATTATTATTTTTAAAATACTATTATAGTTATCACCTAGTTGTTGGAATAGAAGTTACAAATAAGAGTAAATAAACTGTGAAAATATTTTTTGAAAATTTATATAAAATGAATCCTTTGGTTATCAATTAGTTAGAATGAAAGTAATAACTATTTGAAAATAATGAAATTCATTTTCTAAGAAAACTATTTTTTAAAGTTGCAAACATGTTTTATCCCAACAAATTAAATAAACTATTTTTTATGAGTGATTTTAATGAAATATATATATATATATATATATATTTTCATTAAACTATTTAATAATCATATTATTTGTTTTCTATAAAAAGAATATGAGAATAAATCCAATTTTATGCATGAAAGATATATTTTTCTAAAAAGTAGTTTTGTCACCTTTTAATGGCACAACTATTTTATATATAATTTTTGACACTTTTATAAATTAAATTTTTAAAAATAAAAATTATTTTTGAAATTATAATGTGAAATTTATCTTATGGTGAATTTTTGATATTTTTCTGAGAAGTTTCATTTTTTGATAACAGGTAAAAATACTGAAAATTAATTGAAAATTGATTTTAATTTTAATTTTTTTATATAGATAAATTTTATTTTTACTTGGTTTTAAAGTATATTCATATCAATTATAAATATATTAATCCAATTAAGGTCATTTTAATCAAATTTATATTGAAATTGGATATAAAAACTTTTAATATTTTGAACATTTTCACTTTAAAACCCCGTTGTTTCGTCCCATCTACGGGATTATTTTTTAAATTAATTTCTACTAATTATGTGATTTAAATTTCAAAAAATTAATTCCATATTCGGAATAATAATAATTTATAATTTTTAGTAAGTTAAACTATGTTTTTTACCATAAATATTAGTGACAGAAATTAAAATTAATTATAGTGATTAAGGTAAAAAAGTTAACTTACTCGTTAAACATTAATCTTAAGGGGCCAAATGACCTAAAAACTCTTCAAAAAGTCATTTTCTAGAAATATTTAGAACATATCTTCCCTTTTATATAAAATTTATCATTATTGGAGTCACATTATGTAATGGAGACCTCTTAATAATATTTACCTTTTTGTATTTAAAAGAATGTCACTCCTCCTGTACTATAAAAGGGCACTCACCCCCTCTTACTTATACACACCTCTCAGGACATTTGAATCATCAAAAACCTGAACAAATAAGATCCCAACATCCCTCCCATCATTATGGATTCATAAATTTTGTCATAAATAAAACCAAGGTGGTCTTTTGGTGAAAACCATAAGGAGTTACCCAAAGAAGAGGTAACATCCTTAAACAAGCACTTTTGTTCTATTTATTTATCCACCCCCTTAAATTCTACTTATTACATGATTTTATAATAACCATAGTTTCCTAAATATAATGAAATGTTTTTATGTTAATTTTAAAACCTAAAATCTAACACACATCCATCAAATGGGGTACCCAATCATCATTTGGGTGTGTAATAAACTACCACCTCACAAACAGATGTTATTCGTTATACCATTAACTCCTCTCAAGATTGAGAAAAATTATGTAAATGATATTTTTATATGATATATATGGTATTTATGATGTATTTATACTTCTTAAACTATAATATAACACATACCTTGATTCTTTCCATTTTGTGGGAATATGATAACTTCATTTGTGGAGATGTGGATTACTGCCTCCTCAAAGCGATATGATTCATTCATGCTTTACGTAGAATTTATTAAGGATGGGTTTAATAATCATATGTGATATATATAAAATAATAATTATATTTTAAATAATATATATATATATTATTTTCTTTTCATTCATTAATATTTATACAAGAAAATGGAAACAATGTTCATGCGTATGTATGGTCTACTGTCTCAATGAATGATTTATTTCATTTCATATTTCTATATTTTATATATTATCTTAAATACTTAAAATGAATATATATATGATATTTATATCATTTTTTAAATTCTTTAAATAACTACATCATAATCTAAGTAAGCGGATCATGAATAATAAGTCAAAACATATAAAAAAACAAAGCGGTTATTACCCGAAACATAACTTTAGTAAGAAATTATTAATAAACGCGTAATATAAAATTATAAAAAAATAATATATTGTATTATATTTAATAATATAGTTATATGTTATATTTATAATGAAAATATATTTATTATACCAGAGTTTTGAATGTGTATGAATAAATTCAATACTTAAGGTAAAATAATTTTATCACACTTTTTCTTATATCTGTAGGATACATTCCATATTCACCGCTTTCTTCTTTCATGTGGTGTATATACTTCCATATGAAATGTTATTTAATAAATTTAAATTATTTCATGTTATTAAAATTTTAAATTGAATTTATTCTTTCAAGAATCTCATGATTCAAATATACCAAATTATTAATGGGCTTTCTAGTTTCACTTTTATTTCTATATACTTATATCATATTTAGATCATGATTATTGTGTGTGGTATATATATTACCCATTAATTTATTCTATTATTAGTATCATTAAATATAAGTTTATTTGCATATCCATTTCATTTTCTACCTTTCATGGGGTTTATGGTTCAAAATCTACTAAATCAGTATGGTAATTTTGTCTCAATTTTCCTTCTTTGAGACACATGTTATGTTATGAACCTGTATTATTTTACAAAATGTATATAATAAAATTTGACATGTTGTATCATGAATATTATTATTTTCATGATATCATAATATTCATGTATTTTTATTCTCATGGGGATTATGATTCAAAGTTAAAAAAGCGGTAAGAGTTTATTGCTACAATTTCATCATTTATCGGGATTGTTTATGATTATGTTTCCGTTAACGAAATATTATGATCCATCTATAAATAACCCTCAATAATTTTCTTCTAATATATTTATTTATTATATCTCAATTAATGGTACCATTTTCCTCTATTTGGTACTTAATATAGTTAATAATGTCATTTAAGAAAATACGATTGTATTTCTATCTTCGATCAGAAATATATGTTCTTTCAGAATAATGTTTTCTAAAAACGTTTTAATAATGTTTTAAATGATATTTTATGATAATATTTAATTAAAAGGGTTTTAAAAGTGTTCTATATTTTAAAAAGTGTTTAAAATGGTTTTATAAGCATCAATTATAAGTTGTCATGGTTTTTTTCAAAGAAAAACATTTTTAAAATGTTTTATGATTTAAAAAAAATTCAAAGAGGAAAGGATATTTTCTTAAAAAAGTTTTAAATTATTTTTAAATATCACTTAATAATTTTTTAATGTGGTTTCAAAATAAAATTATTTTTAATGTGTTTTATTTATGAATAATTATTTTCAAGGAAAGGTTATTTTCCTTAAGAAATTATCCAACTGATCATTCAAAATCCTTCTTCACTTAAGATGACATACTTTGATATAGATTATGATTTACTAGAGATATAATCCAAAGACACCATTATTTTCATTTATTTTAATGGTATATGTTTAAGATGTTAATTTTTTATGAAACACATTTCTCATCGATGGGTTATATCATGATAAAATGGTTATGAAATCTACTTCCTTTCATGGGTTATTCTATGACGAAATGATTATGAAACCTGTCCCATTTCCATTTGTTATGGTATGATGAAATTTTTGTGATACCCATTTCATTTTATGGGGTATAATATGATTATTTTTTATGATCTTTTAGAACACATATGTATGATTTCATTAGGTGAAGGGTGGGACCTATATCTGTCTCTAATGAATTGGGTAATGATCGATAACTCATAAGTATATATTTTATGTGTGAACCTAATTACATATTCACAATTTTATGAGTGAACTTATTATGTGTTCATGATTTTATATGTGAACCTGATTACATTCTTACAATTTTATGTGTAGACTTAGTTGCATGTCCATAAGTTTATGTGTGAACCTAATTACATGTTCACAATGTTATGAGGGGACTTTATTATATGTTCAAAATTTTATACATGAACCTGACTACATTTTTACAATGTTATGCTTGGACTTGGTTGCATATCCATAATTTTATGCATGAACCTGATTACATGTTCAAAATCTTATGCATGAACCTGATTCTATGTTCAAAATATTATGTGTGGACCTGGTTTTATGTACATAAGTTTATGTGAGGTCTTCATTTCATGCACTTAACATTATGAGTGAAATTGTTTCTATTTACAAATGTCCATAATGTTATAATCTTATGTTTATTCCAAAATTCTATGTCTTATGTAAAAATTATGATCACATCGCCCATGTTCTTTGATTATATTACGATTCATGTCTTATGAACTACCAATATTTATGTCATGAATCATGTATATGATCTTCGATATATAGGGTATGATCTTGAAATGTTATTATCATGTTCTCATTCCCTTATTCTCATGTTAAGCTTGTGTATCTTCTTTTTTTACCCTTACTTAACATCTAAACTCACCCTTTCTTAAGTTTCCATTCCCTAGGTTATAAAGAAACTTTAAAATTATAAGTACTAAAGGGGAATATATTTCTATAAAATATTTAATATTTATCACCATGTAAGAATTTTATATTCCAACCTTATAAATAAACTAAACTATTGTGGTCCCCGAGAATGTACTTTTTAATGTGCTGAATATTCATCTAAATGATGTAATATCCATGTATGTTAATCATGGGTCACTATAGTTTCCTTTTACTAACAGTATTAATAATGATGTTAAATGTATGATATCTATAAGGTTTTTATATATATAATGATGATAAATTAATACAGAATTTCAAAGTCTTGGTATAGTAAAAAAAATACTCTCTTGAAGTTGTGGGTATTGTTTATGTAATAATTTGTACTAATTATTTAAAATTATAAATGTAAAAGTTCCATGGGTATGTAATTGATCCAATATATCCATTTTATTTTGGAAGTTTTATATGGGAAAAATTTGGTCACATTCATTAGTATCAATGACAGAAATGTAAAGTTTATGTTTTTAGCACTTCATCTAAGAGTGCAGGTACGAGGCTGTTATAGTTTCTATTAAAGAAATTTTTTGATAACTTTCAAGATTATGATGTTTTTATGTGATGTTATCTTAAGATTTATGGATTACATCTTGGGTTTCAATTTTTATGTTTAATTATAAAGTCAACGTCTTAGTCACCCCTTTTGAGGTTTTATGTAATGAAATTTTGAGGCGATTAATGACATTTTAGGAGACATTTCTTTAGGTTGAGTTATATGTAACCCATAGGTTTAATGTGAGGTATTATTTGAGTAAGAATACCATTACTTTTTCAGTAATGATTTTAATGGTATTTTTGACCATTATGGTTTATCATAACGTTGACGTTGAGGTAATTATGAAATATTACAATTTGGGAATGTGTGATATAGCTAACCATTGGATTAAAAACAGATTTGGTGATTGTGTGACTAATAAAAAAATTCCATCATTTTGGGGAATATTATATGATTAAAATAAATAGAACATTATTGGATTTGATTTTATGAATAAAGTTTTAATTGTCTTTTGGAATCATATATTATTTTATGATGGCTTTGTGGTGATTCCAGTTATTTATGGAAATTATTTTTATATCTTAGAGATTATATGATTTAGGCATATAAATTTTTGGTTTGAGACTTTAAAAGTGATTTGTGTTATTTAGAGATATATGTTAAATCAAAACTGAAATATTAAAAGTAACATCCTTGGTTTTGTAAATCAAACACTATGTTTGATAGCGTACATGATACTCCACATCGAGTTTAAACGAACAATTAACAACTATTATTTAAATATTACTGTTATAACCTAGCCATTAGAATGGAGAATACCAACCAAATAAACTAAATTAAGAAAATATTATTTACACATATTTATAGAATGAATTTATTGAATACCAATTAATTAAAAATGAAACTAAAAACTAATGGAACATAAATTATTTTTTTATGAAAAACTATTTTATGACCAAAATGGTGTTTTATTATAATAAATTAAATTAATCACTATAAATGAAAAAGATTAATGAAATTTATATTTTAAAATTTTAATAAATGTTTCTAAATTCATCGAATAATTTTTATAGGCTTAATATAAGAATAAATCGAATTTTAAGAATGAAATGTTGTATATTTTTTAAAAGGTAATTTTATTTCCATTTAAAGAAAGACTTATTTTGAAACTACATTTTGACAACTTTATTATTTATATTATACAAAATAAAATATTTATTTAAAATTTTAATATCAAAATTTGATTTTTTTTTCGATAAGTTTCAGGTTCTGATGAATAGTAAAAAATATAGGATTTTAATTGAAAACAACATTTTCATCTAAATAATTTATAGTGTTAAATTATATTTTTTACTAGTTTTAAAGTATAATTAGATAAATTATATATATATTAATCCAATTTACTCAATTTTAATCAACTTCACATTGAATTTGGATATAAAAACATTTTAATATTTTGAATATTTTAACTTTAAAAACTTGTTGTTTTGTCCCTTCTATGGGGTTAATTTTAAATTAATTTATTCAAATTATATGAATTTATTTTGAAAATATGGATTCCAAATTTTAAATTAGAAGGTAAAAATTTATTAAATAGGTTCCCTCTATTTTTGGAAAGTATGAATATTACCTTTAGTAATTTGTATTACCACAGTTAAGGGTAAATCAGATAATTAAGTGTAAAAGTAATATTATAAATATTATAAAAGTATCCAAAAACTGGTCCTAATTTTATTTTATGAGTTATTTAAGACTAAAATAATCATTTATATGATTTTATTACATTTGGATCCACTTCTACGACTTTAACCCTTTTATAGTATTTTATTCTAAAGAAAAGTCAAAAGTGTCATACTTATGTTTTAATAAGTATAACATAATTAATATAGTGTTATTTAGAATATATATTTAACTATAAATACTGTTTTCAAATATTAAATTTTTATATTCATCATTTCCAATTATTTTAATTTTTTAGGAATGAAATAATTACCTTAAACAATTACACAATGTTGATGAGGTAATAATTTAATTATTCAAAATATCAAATAAATGATATTAAAAATATTTAAAATAAATTTAATATGAGATAATTAATGTCATACACGAATTTTATAGATTAATTTGACATTTTAGTAATGTTTTAGAAAAATATTTTGAATTTATCTTATTTTTATGATATTTTTAAAAGTCAAGTAATGAATAGAATTAAAATTGACATTCATGATATTTTAAAATAAATGATATTTTATTAAATGATATAAATTTTTTAAATAATTAAAATTAGTCCAAATTATTTTTATAAGGTTTAAAATTTATTAAATGACCCATTTTTGGTTCGTTTGGCATTTTATTGTAAATATATTATCCCTCAATGTGTAAATTGCATGATATCATGGTAAGAGTTAAAGGGGTTAAATAAGTTTTAAAACAAATAGATACAGATTAGAAAACAAAAAAACTTTTATAATTTTATATATATTAATTTATTTCTTTCCCTAAGCACACTATATTGTAAATAAATCATTTTGGGGCCATTTTAAATATAAATGTAATTTATATTAATTTACTATTTTGAAGAATTTCAAGAGTGACCCTCCCCTATCTTATAAAATGTCACTGCTTATTAGTATTTATTATCACATAAAACCCTATTTGGTTAAGAAATTATCCACCCAAATAACTTCTTATAATATGTTTGCATTTTATGGCTCTTATTTTAGGTATAACACCGCCCTTAGTGGTCTTATGGTGTCAAGAAAATTAGATTGTCCAGAGAAAATGTAAAGTTTTTAATCAAGTGTTTCTGTTTTATTTCTTCTTCCACTTCCTTAAAATGTTATTAAAACATTATGAAGTAATAACTATAGTATCCTAAATATAATTATATGTTATTATGTTAATATCATCACCTAAAATCATCGCCACTTCCATCAAATGGGAAAAGAATTAATCATCTGTGTGTACAGACCTCGCGAACTGGTATAATTTGTTTTCCATCACCATATATAAATACTAGTTATAATAATGTAATTAATATTTATATATGATACTCATGACATATTTATATCTATGAAATAATATTATATCATTTATTTTCTTACATTTCCATGCACATGAATATGATAACATCATTCATTTGTACGTGTGAACTATCACCTCCACGAAGTGATGTGATTCGTTTTTCATAAAAACGAAGTGATGTGATGTGATTCGTTTCACATTGATGATATATATAAGTATTTTTCAATTATTAATATGATATTAATTATATTATGATCATTCTTGAAATATAAAATCATACTTACCTTCTTTCCGTAGTGAATATTGAAAAATGGAAATGTTGCTAATGCGTACGTACGACTTACAATCTCCATGATTGTAACATAGTCCATTATTCGTATCTATATTTAATTGACTGATTTAAAATTATAATTGATGTATAAGATTTATTATTATTTCATGAATATTATTCTATAGATGATGGAATAATTACCACTTTGACTCTAGACATCATACCAAATTCATTTTGGACTCAAGTACCGAATATAAACAAAACATCCAATGTGAACTTAAATAATTAAGTAATTATTATAACATGTTAATAAGGGATATAAAATAAATATTAAACTTGAAAAAGGTCCCCAATTAATTAAATAATAATCCCAAGTTTAGAATTTAGGAAGATAAATATTTTACGTGATGAGTCGGACTTAATATAAGGGACTTCATCTCAATCTTATTTCATTGAGGTATATTTTGATCTTATACACCAACCTTATTTTATGACATGTATATACAGGTCCCTTTGAAATATAATATTATTAATTAATTTATTATTATGTTATTTAATTTTTTTTATGTTATTCATTCATGGGTTTTATGATTTAAAATTTCAAATTGGTAGGGACACTTTGTATGTTTAAGGATTTAATTTCAAAATCTTTTTTTCCATGTCAATATTGTTGATATTATTTTAAATATTTATTTATATAGATATAAAAGTATTATAAAGAAATATTTATCACTATTTTAAATTTAATTTAATGCTTTTCAAATTGAATCATTTTACTTATTTTATACAGAATATTTTAACAAATTAATAAATGAATTTTCTATTCTTATCATTCAAAACAAAAATGAATTTTCTACCATCGTGATTATTATAGAATCCTTTGAAATATTACATGTTTTCATAAATAAAAAACCATATTTTAATTTTTGGGTATTTTGAAATTCAAAATGGGTTTTTAAAATAAAATGGTATTTTTAATTGAAAGTGTTTTTAATATGGGATTAAAATAGTTATTCAAAGTGTTTTATGATGAAAGTGTTTAATTTATGAAATGGTACATGAGAATTATATGAAACAGGTAAGCTCGATATAACTTATATTAATATTTGAGCCCTATTAAAGCTTATCGGTGAACTTGATATAGATTATATGAATGGTTTAGTCCCATTATAGCTCATGATAAATGGGTTATATCGATATAACTTATACGAAGTGTTGATCCCATTTATACCTCACAGGTGATCCCAATATAGCTTATACGAAGGGTGATCCCCATTATAGATCTCTAATGCATTGGGTAATAATAATATTTGAATTCAAATATACACTTATTCTAATTTAAAGGTTTTTTAAAGGTTTTTATGTATATGATTCTTTTATTCGCCTAAATAGTTTTAATTTCTTTCTATTGATTTTAATGATTTTTATTAATACAAATGAATATGTGTTTTTCATGTGAAAATTGTTTTGTTTCATTAACTTATATAATATTAAATGATTTTACATTTTTTCACTATACTAATGGTCTTCTTTAGTTTATGTCCCTCACTAAGATTTATTTTTTCATCCCAAGATTTAAAAAATTCATAGGGTTAAAGGATGATTAAGTACAAGGATAAGGACATGATGAATATTATGTTGGTATATCATGGAAATAAACCATGTTTTATTTTATAATGTTTTTTTGTGGGAAAATGGATATTGAGTAAAAGTGTCCACTTGTGATGTATGGGTTTACTTTGTAGGAGTTTTTCCTAATTCTCAAACTCTAAATTGAAAAGATCCTTAAATGATAATTTTAGTTTAAAAACACTATAATATGTAATTTTTAAGGCCAGGGCCCAATGGTTGGTATAAAAGTATGGTTTAGACAACATTAAATCTAATATATTGTTAACATCATTCCCTTAAAAGATTTTACTTTATGGATAATTTGAAATGATGTAGCATTTTATGATTACCTTACTATTTCATATAAAGTATGTTTGTTCAGAATGGCTTTCTGTAGAGGAAACAAGGAAGTTGTAGTGGGAAGGAATTGAAGGGAAAATATCCATCCAAATCAGTATATTGGGATGGTTGGAATTGGAACAGAATAGTTTGTTGTAGTGATGGATCTATTGACACAAGCTATAAATAGTGGTGGTATCCATGCTAGATAGAAACCTTAAGTACCCTAAAAGAACATGTCTATAGTTTATCATTTTATGGGGAAATATCACCCATCATTTAAGGGATAATATAAATGAATAGTAGTTGAAGGATGGATCAATTCCATATAGAATATATTTAAAGTCTTCGGATATGAAGAACATTAAAATTTAACTCTTACCATAAACTATTTTGAAGGTGAAGTTGGTAAATGGTGGTCATTTGTTAATACTCCAAGATATAAAGATAATCATGATATTATGGAATAGGGAACATTTAAGAATATTTTCCTTGAAAAATATTTCCCTAAGTTTTTTCATCCTAGAATGGAGAAATAATTCCTAGAATTTATGGGAAAAATATAAAGATTCTTTTAATGCATATGAAGAAAACTTCACAAGATTCGTCATGTTTGTTCCAAATTTTATTCAAGACATTAATAGTAAAATTAATATATTTTACTCAGGATTGAATACAATTATATTAATAGATTTGGCTTCACAAGAGTTTAATAGTTATGAAAAATTGCTTCATTTTACTGATAAATTTGAAATGCATTTTTTTGACACTTACATTCCATGAGATTAAAAGAGTATGAAAGGGTCAAGGTAGTAAGAAATATAGAAGAAACCAACTAATAAATATAGATTAAATCCTAAACCTTGTTCTATGTGAGATAAAAAAACATTTTAGGGGATATATTTTAGGATCTAAAAAAGCTTTACTGATGTGGTAATTTTGGTCACAAGGTTCTTGACTACAAGGAAAAGAGACCTGAACAATCCAACAATGAGATAACAGATAGTCAGTCAATATTAATATGATTTAGCTATAATGAGTTGGTAATTATGTTAATATTTGTTTAAAGTTACTTAATTCGGGTTGAAACCGTCATGATCAAAACAAAGTTTGGAAAAATATTTTACTTCTATTATAGTTCATGTTGAGAAATTTGGTCAAGTGGTGAATGCTCCAAGGGGCCTAGTTTTTTTAAAAGTTTAACAATAATTTCAAAGTTTTAGACACTTCTTCTAAAGAATTTTGTTATGTGACCATAAGTGATTCAGGAATTTTTGAGAGATTTTTTTTTGGTTTATGTTTATGTAAGGCTTTTGTTTAATGGGAAGTATTCCTTTGCTTTTGTAAATGAGTTTTAATATATTGATAACATTTATGTTTTATATGATCATTGATGATTATGGTTATTTTAGGGATGTACATCATAATTTTGATAATTTTATGAGGAGGAAATTGTGATTATAAAATATAAATATATAAATTAAGTGTATTTCCATATGTTATTAGATAGTAAAAGAATTTCTTAACATTAGGAAAATTATTTTTAATGTAAAACATTATTCATTTAATTTCCTTACTAAGAAATCAATAACCTTTTAACCCATTATAGGTATATGGTTTTTTGATAGTTAACTTTATCATAACCATTTTCTTTATCACTATTCATTAGAACTAAATAGTTATTTTCATCTTTAATGTCCGTGTTCTCATATATTTACCCCTATTAAGTGTTATATCAAGTGTCCTTCGTACTTCCCTTTCTTTATTTTAATGTTGATGTTTCATTAATTGTTTTTCTGATGTGGGATTTCAATAAAGGTATTGTGAAAATTAGAACCCCTAGTTTTTTATCCTGAGGTCAAATTGAGAGGGTGTGATTTTTTAAACAAGGGAGAATGTAACATCTCTAGTTTTTAAACAGGAAACACTATGTTCAATAGACTATATGATATTCCACATCGAGCTTAAACGAACAATTAAATATTATTATTTAAATGTTACCATTGTAACCTAGTCATTAGAATAGAGGGTGTGAACTAGATTAACTAAATTATAAATATATGGTTTACACATGTCAATATAATGAATTAATTGATTACCAATTAATTATAAATGAAAATAAAATACTATTTGAATATAAAGGATGTGTTTTATATGAAAAACTATTTTTATGAGAAGAATTGTGTTTTGTCATAATAAATTATATTAATTAATCACTATTAGTGAAATAAAGTAATGAAATTTATATTTTATGAATTTAATATATGTTTTTAAATTCATCTAATAATTTTTCTAGGCATAAGATAATAATAAATTCAATTTTTAGCCTAAAATGTTGTATATTTTTCGAAAGGAAGTTATACCGCCTTTTAATGACAGACTTGTTTTAAAAATAAATTTTGAAAAATTTATTAATTATATTTTAAATAATAAAAGTATTCTTTAAAATAATAATATAAAAAATTACTTTGGTTTAGTTTTTTTTATTTTTCTTATAAGCTTCATGTTTTGATGAATAGTTAAAAAACTAGATTTTAATTGAAAACAACATTTTCATCTAAATATTTATAGTACTAAATTATATTTTTTATTAGTTTTAAAGTATAATTTGATCAATTTTATATTATTTAATCTAATTTAGAACATTTTAATCCATTTCACATTTAATTTGGATATAAAAACATTTAAATCTTTTGAACGTTTTTACATTAAAATCCCTTTGTTTTGTCCCATCAACAAGATTAATTTTTAATTAATTTCCTGATACTATGTTAATTGAATTAATAAAAATGGATTTTTTTTATTTGGAATCAAATGTTTCAAACTTAGTAAATATATTCCTTTTATTTTTAGAATATATTAATAGTAACAATAGTAATTTTTATTACCATGGTTAATGGTAAATATGGTAATTAAGGGTTAAAATAATATTATAAATATTATAAAATTACCCTAAAACATATTCTAATTTTATTGGATGATTTATTTTCAAATAAAATGATCCCTGAGTCGATTTTATGACCTATTGGAGCCACTTGGATGACTTTAATCCTTTTATGGTGTTTTATTTTAATGAAAAGTCAAAAATGTCATGCTTATGTTTTAATAATAATAAAAGTTTTAATATAAGATTTTTTAGAAGGTATATTAAACAATAAATATTATTTAAAAATATATAATGGTTATATTCATCATGGAATTTAATTTATAATTTTTAGGAAATAACTAATTACCTTAAAGTAGTATACAATGATGATGTATTAATTGTTTAATTAATATAAATATCAAATAAATGATATTAAAAGTATTAAAAATAAATATAATTTGAAATAATTATTTTCCTAAACGAATTTCATAGATTTATTTTACATTTTATTTATATTTTACAATAAATATTTATAATTTATCTTATTGTTATGATATTTTTAAACTTTAAGTAATGAATAGTCTCAAGATTGAAATTAATGGTATTTTAAAATAAAAAATATTTTATAAATTGATATAAAATTTATAAAATTCAAAAATTCAAAAAAAAATTATAAGTTTAAAAATTTCATCAATGATCAATTTTTCATTCGTTTGGCATTTTATAGTAATTATATTAACCCTTAATGTGTAAAAAACATGATATCATAGTAAGAGTTAAAGGTGTTAAATATTTGTTAAAACAAAAAAAATAAGGATTAAAAAATAATAAAAACTTTTCTAATTTTCATTGGATGAATAGATTTCGACCCATAATAATCTTATATTCTAAAGAAATCATTATTGATCCATTTTTAGTATAAAATCAATTTATATTAATTTAATATTTTGAATAATTCCAATAGTTCCCCTCTCCTCTCTTATAAAATGCCACCACTTCTTATCATTTCTTCACATATAAAATCATATTTAGTTTATAAATTATATACCAAAATAACTTTATAGAATCCATATCCACATTCTATAGCTATTATTTTAGGTTTAACACCACCCTTAGTGGTCTTATGGTTTTAAGAAAATGATATTGTCCGAAGAAAATGTATCGTTTTTAATCAAGTATTTTTTTTCTTATTCCACTTCTTTAAAATATTCTTCAACCATTATGAAATAATAACTCCATTTTCCTAATTATGTTGATATTTTACTATGTTAATATGATCACCTAAATCCATCTCAACTTCCATCAAATTGGAAAATAATTAATCATTCGTGTGTATGGTGGACTACCACCTTGCAAACTGATATAATTCATTTTCCATCAACATCTTTTAATAATAGTTATAATGATGGAATTATTATTTTTATATGATATTCAGGAAATATTTATATCTATTCCATAATATTATATCATTTAATTTCTTAACTTTCTAATCACATAAATATGATAACATCGTTCGTGCGTACGTCTGAACTATCACCTCCACAAAGTGATGGGATAAATTTTTCATTACAAAATCTAATAAATGGTATATATTATTATATTTAAATGATTAATATGATATTAATGATATTATTATCATTATATAAAATTCAAATAATACTTAATTTCTTTCAATAATGATCATTGAAAAATGGAAATGTTACTCAAACTTACATACGACTTACTGTATCCATGATTGTAACATAGTTCATTTTTCATATCCGTATTTAATGGATGAATTAAAAATTATAATTGACATATAAGAGATATTATAATTCAATTAATATTATTCTATATATGATTTAATAATGACCTCTTTGGCTATAGACATCATACCGAAGTAATTTTTTACTCACGTTCTGAATATCGTCAAAATGTTCAATGTGAACTTAAATAGTTAATTAATTATTAAAATATTATAATAAGTGATATAAAATAAATATTAATATTGAAAAAGGTCATCAAAAATTTAAATAATTAACCTATGTTTTTTATTCATTAATATAATTATTTTATATGGTGAGTCTGACTCAATGTAATGGACTTCATCTTAATCTCCTTTTATTGAGGCATATTTTGATGTTATACATCCACATTATTTTATGAGGAGTATATACAACCCCTTCTAAAATATAATATTATTAATTTATTTATTATCATGTTTTTTAATGTGTTTTTAATGTTATTATTTCTTGGGTTTTATCATTTAAAATTTCAAAGTGGTATGGGGAGTTTGAATGTTTAAAGATTTGATTTCAAAATCTTTATCTCTATGTAAATATTCATGATATCATTTTAAATATTTATTTATATAGATATAAAAATATTATAAAGGATATTTTATGTCTATTTTTAATTTCATACAAAGTTTTTCAAAATGAATCATTTCACATAGTTTATATGGTACTTTTTATCGAACGACTAAAAGAATGTTTTATTCTTAATGTACATAGTGACAATGAATTTTACATCGACATGACTATTATAGCTTGCTTTGAAATAATACATGTTTTCTTAAATTAAAAGGATTATTTTTAGTCTTTGGTATTTTAGAATTGAAAATGGGTTTTTTAAATAAATGGGTATTTTTATAAGTAATTTTTTTCATATGAAATTGTTTTTCATATGAGATTAAAATAGTTATTCAAGAGGTTTTATGATTAAAGTGTGTTATTCATGAAATGGTACTTGAGAATTATATGAAACGGGTGATCTAGATATGGATTATACAAAGGTTTTAGCTCCATTATAGCTCACATGTGAGCCTAATATAGCTTATATGAAGGATTGATCCCCGTTTTAACTCATGGGTGAGCACGATATATCTTATACCAAGGCTGATCCCCATTATAGATACCCATTTAATTAGGAAAAAATAATTTTATAAGTCAGTCATATAGATATTAAAATATAAAGGGTTTTAAAAGGGTTTTATGTATTGATTCTCTAAGTCACCTAAAATAGTTTTAATTTCATTCTGTTGGTTTTAGTGGTTTTATTTAAGAAAAACATATGTGGTTTTTTCATCTAAAAATATTTTGTTTCATTTTCTCAAAGAACATTAAATTGGTTTTTATGTTTTTCATTGTAATAATGGTTTCCTTTCTTTTTATGTCTCTCACTGAGCTTTTTGTACTCATCATATGTTTTAAAATGTTTTGTACAGTTTTAATGGATGTTTAAGGAAAAGGATGAGGACAATAAGAAAATTATGTTTTTATATCATGGAAAGAAAACACTTTTTATTTTAGAATGTTTCGTTTTGTGTTAAAATAGATATAGATTAAAGTTTTCACTTGTAATGTATAGGTTTACTTTGTATGATTTTATCCTAGTTCTCTAAAACTCTAAACTGAAAAGATCCTAGAATTATAATTCATTTTCAAAAATATATGAATATGTAATTTTTAAGGTTGGGTCCTTATAGTTGGTATAAAAGGATGTCTTAGACAACTTTTGAGGTTATTATTGGGTTAATAGAATTCCCTTAAAACATTTTACTTTATGTATAAGTTGAAATGATGTAGCATTTTAGGATTACCATGTTACTTCATCTAAAGCGTGTTTGGTCAGAATAGTTTTACATAGAGGAAAGAAGGAATATTTAGTTGGAATGAATTGGGAGGAAAATATCCTTCCCAATTAGCATCCTAAGATGGTTAGAATTGGAACAGAACAGTTTGTTGAAGTGATGGATTAGTTTACACAAGTTGTAAATGGTAGTGGTATCCATGCTAGAGATGAACCCAATGTACCATGAAGGAACATCTTTGTAGTCTATCATTTCATGAGGCAGCATCCCCCATAATTTAAGGGATCATATAACTCAGTGGTAGCTAAAAGGTGGATGAATTACCTAGATAAGATATTTAAAGTCATGGGTTGGTTAGAACATCAAAAGTTAACTACTTCCATCTATATTTTTTAAGGTGAAGCTGATCAGTTTTGGTCATTGGTTAAGAATACCAGAGCGAAATATGATCTCGATGCTTTATAATGGGGAAAATTTAAAAATATTTTCCTTGATAAATATTTCCCATACGTTTTTCATCTTATAATAGACAAAATAATTCCTAGAATTGAAGGGAAAAGATGAATATTATGTTGCGGCATATAAAGAAAAATTCACAAGATTATATAGGTCAATGTCAGACTTTATTCATGAAATTAATAGTAAAATTAATAAAATTTTCTAAGGATTGAAGCCAGTTCTATGAAGATATTTGGATTCATGAGAGTTTAAAATTTATGAAAAATTGGTTAATTATGTTGAGAAAGTTGAAATGGAGTTTTCTGACACTTATGCTCCATGAGATAATAAGAGTAAGAAGCGGTCTATATGGTTGGAAATGATGACTCCACCAACAAATAATTATACTGGTAAGTCTAAAACTTGTTCCAAGTGTGGTAAAATACATTTTTGGGGATGTATTTAAGGATCTAGAAAGTTTTACCAATTTTTTATATTTAGTCATAAGGTTTTTGAATACAAGTAAAAGAGTCATGAACAGTCCCAAAATGATATTACAGATAGCTAGTCAATAAAAAGATTATTTAGTTATTATGAGTTGGGGTATTATGCTAATATGTGTCTAAAGTTACTTGGGGTGGAAATAATCATGACCATAAAAAAAATATGGGAAAATCTTTTATTACTAATGTAGTTGATGTTGAGAGATCTGGTGAAGTGATGGAATCTCCAGAGAGATCGGTTTTTTCAATTTTAACCATAAGTTCAAGGTTTTATACACTTCTTATAATGTTCTAAGTCATGTGATCATAATTAAGTAATTACTTTCTCGAAGATTTTTTTGTGTTTATATTAATGTAAGGATTTTGTTTAATGATAAGTATTCATTTGATTTTGGAAATTATTTTTAAGGTATTGATAAAATTGGGGGTTAATATAGTCTTTGATGATTAAGGTTATTTATAGGGATATAAATCATAATTTTGATAATGTTATGAGGATGAAATTGTGCTTACAAAATATAAATATATCAAGTAATTAAATTTTTTAAAGTTCTTAAATAGTGAAATAATTCCTCAACTCTAGGAAAATTATTTTGAAAGAAAAACGTGATTCATTTGATTTTCTTACTTATAAATAAATGACATTTTAACCCATCATATATTTATGGTTTTTTTATTGTTAACTTTATCATGATCATGTTATTTTTCACTCTCTATTAAAAATTTATAGTTGTTTTTCTCTTCCATGTAAAATTTTCTAGCATGGAACCCTAGTAAGTGTAATCTCAAGTTACCTTTTTTACTTCTCTTTCTTTATTTTAATGTGGATTTTTCATTAATCCTTATTATAATGTGGTATTTCAACAAACATTTTTTTAAAAGTCAAACCCCTAGTTTTCGTTCTCGAGTTCAAATTGTAATAGAGAATTTTTTTCAAAGGGGTATAATCTAACATCCTGAGTTTTTAAAAGGAAAAAATATGTTCGATGTAATACATGATACACCACATCGAGCTTAAACAAATAACTAAATATTATTATTTAAATATTACCATTATATCCTAGCCTTTAGAATAGAAGGTATAAACTAGATTTACTAAATTATGAAAATATCGTTTACACCTATTCATAGAATGAATTAATTTATTAATAAATATTTATAAATTAAAATTCAAAACTAATCAAATATAAGGGATGTGCTTTTTATGAAAAACTATTTTTATGACCAGAATAGTGTTTTATCATAATAAATTAAATTAATAATCCTTAGAAAAGTATATTAATGAAATTTATATGCTATTAATTAAATAAATGTTTTTAAATTCATCAAATAATTTTGATAGGCTTAATATAAGAATAAATCGAATTTTAAGCATAAAATGTAGTAAATTTTTTAAAAAGTTGTTTACCACCTTTTAATGGAAGACTTGTTTTAAAACTAAATTTTTAAAATTTTATTAATTATCTTTAAAAAGATATTATTATTAATTTAAATCGGAACATAAAAATATATTTTGGTTGAATTTTTCTTATTTTTCTAATAAGTTTTATGTATTAATGAATAGTGAAAAATATTGGATTTTAATTGAAAAAAATATTTTCGTATAAATAATTAATAGTGTTAAATTATATTTTTTATCAGTTTTAAATTATAATAAGGTCAATTTTATATCATTTAATATAATTTAGGTTATTGAAACCAGTTTTAAATTGAATTTGGATGTAAAACACTTCAATCTTTTGGTTGTTTTTACTTTAAAAACGTGTTGTTTTGTCTCATTTTCCAAATTAATTTTTAATTAATTTCAGAAAATTATCTGAATTGAATTTTGAAAAATATATTCCATATTTATAATATTAAGGTCTAAATTTCTTAAATAGTTTCCTTTTATTTTTGGAAAATATGAATAATAACATTAGTAATTTTATTACCATGGTTAAGGGTAAAAATAATATTATAAATATAATAAAATTACCCTAAAATTTATCCTAATTTTATTAGATGAGTCATTTTTGACAAAAATAATCCTTGGGACGATTTTATGACCTCTTTGAGCCACTTGGACGACTTTAACTCTTTTATAGTATTTTATTTTAAAGAAAAGTCAAAAATGTCATACTTATATTTTAATAACAATAACATTTTTAATATAGGGTTATTTAGAAGATATATTCAACTATAAATAGTCTTTGAAACTCCAAAATATTTAAATTTATTTTGAAATTTTTTTAGGAAAAAAATAATTACATTAAAGGATTACACAATAGTGATGGGGTAATTATTTAATTATTGGAAATATCAACTAAATGATATTAAAAATATTAAAAATAAATCTAATTTAAGATAATTACTTCCATACACTAATTTAATATATTACTTTGAAATTTTATTGATGATTCAGAGTAAGTTTTTAAATTTATCTTATTGTTATGATAATTTTAAAATTCACGTAATGGATAGTGTCAAAATTTCCATTAATTATATTTTAAAATAAATAACATTTTATTAAATGATATAAAAATTTTAAAAATATAAAATTAATCCAAGTTATTTTTATAAGGTTTTAAATATCATAAATGATCCATTTGTGATTTTTTGTCATTTTATAGTAATTATATTAACTCTCAAATTGAAAATTACACGACATCATGGTAAGAGTTAAAGGGGTTAAATAATTGTTAAAATAAAGAGATAGGGATTAAAAATATTCAAAACTTTTATAATTTTAATTGGATGAATTTATTTAGACCCATAATAATCTTATATTCTAAAAAAACATTTTGGAGCCATTTTTAATATAAAATTAACTTTTATTAATTTAATATTTTAAAGAATTCAAAGAGTTCACTTCCACTATTTTATAAAAGGGAATAACTTATTATCATTTATTCACACGTAAAAATCTATTTGGTTCTAAAAATATATGAAAACTAAATTCATAAAATCTCTATAAATATTATATAGCTCATAGTTTAGGAATAACACCACCCTTAGTGGTCTTAATGTGTTAAGCAAAGGATATTTCCTGAAGAAAAGGCATCGTTTTTAATCATGCATTTTTGTTTTATTTATTTTTCCAATTCCTTCAAATATTCTTCAACTGTGATGAAATAATATATCCAGTATCCTTAATATACTTATATTTTATTATTCTAATATCACCACCTAAATCTATCTCCACTTCCATTAAATGGGAAAATAATTAATCATTTGTGTTTATAGTGGACTACCACCTCACGAACCGATATAATTTTTTTCCATCACCATATCTCAATAAGAGTTATAATGATGGAATTAATGTTTATATATGATATTAATGAAATATTTATCTTTATTAAATAACATTATTTCATTTACATTCTTACCTTTCTATGGACAAAAAAATGATATCATCACTCATGCATACGTTTGAACTATCACTTCCACAAAGTGATGTGATTCATTTTTCATCACAACATGACATGGATGATATATATAAGTATATTTAAATAATTAATATGATATTAATGATATTATTATATTTATGTAAATATAAAATAATACTTACCTTTTTTCCACAAGGATCATTGAAAAATTGAAATGTTACTCATACATATGTACAACTTACCGTCTTCATGATTATAGCATAGTTCATTTATCATATCCATATTTAATATATGGATTTAAAAGTATAATTGATGTATAAGAGTGATTATTATTTCATGAATATTATTCTACAGATGATGGACTAATGACCACTTTTACTATAGACATCATACCAATGTCATTTTGGACTCAAGTATCGAATATCATAAAAAACATCCAATGTGAACATAAATAATTATGTAATTATTATAACATGATAATAAGTAAAATTAATGAAATATTAACCTTTAAAATTTTCCTCAATACAGTAAATAATTAACCTAAGATTATTATACATGTATATAAAGATTGTACGTGATGAGTCAGACTGAAGGTAAGGGACTTCATCTCAATCTCCTTTCATTTAGGAATATTTTGATTTTATACACCCTCCTAATTTTATGAGGTATACATGAATTCCCATTTGAAATATAATATTATTAATTAATTTATTATAATTTTATTTTTTTTAAATGTTATTATTTCTTTAGGTTTATGATTTAAATGTTCAAATTGGTATCGAGCACTTTGAATGTTAAAATATTTAATTTCAAAATCTTTTTCTCTATGTAAATATTCTTGATATTATTTTACATATTTATTTTATTGGATATAAAATTATTATATTGGAAATTTTATTTGTATTTTATATTTAATTAAAAGGTCTTTAAAATTATTCATTTTATGTATTTTATATGCAATGTTTTAACAAACGACTAAAGGACTATTCTATTCTTAATGTACACTGTGATAATGACTTTTCTGCCGCCATAAATATTATAGAGTACTTTCAAGGCTTACATATTTCCTTATGTTAAAAGCATTCTTTTCCTTTTTGGGTATTTTGGAATTAAAAATGGGTTTTTAAAAGAAAATGGTACTTTTATACAAAAGTGTTTTTCATATGGAACTAAAAGAGTTATTCAACGTGTTTTATAATGAATTTGTTTTATTCATTAAAAGGTACTTGAGAATTATATTTTTTAAAAGGTGGTGTCTTGGCCAAAGACCAAGAAACAATTTATTACTAATTAAAGAAACAATTACAAAAGTCTAAAAGAGGTAATATTATTATAATCTTTTTCAAAGAGGGAAAGTAACTCAACGGGTAATTCCTCCAGCAAAGAGAGACCATGGTTGATACCCTTATTGGAAAGACCATCCGCAACCGTGTTCACTTCACAAAAGGCATGCATGGCTATATAATTGATCTCACTGAGAGAATCGAGACAGCTCATCCATCGGGTGGTGAGCAGCCAAGCAAGGTGTAACGTACCATTCCAAATAGCTTGGATAATGGTGGTAGAGTCACTTTCGATCCAAATGTTGTTCCATCCCTTTTGTCTGACAAACTCAATCGCATGGATCACGACCAACATTTCTACCTCTAAAGAGGTGTCCAAACTACAACTAGTGAATAAACAACCAAGAGTTCGACCATTAAAATCTCTAAAGATAGCACCGCATCCTGCAGGACCCAGGTTGCCTTTAGAAGCACCATCCACATTAACTATGATCAAACCAAGAAAAGGATCTTTACATAAAACCTCAAAGGTGCACCTCGGCTGCCTGTAAAGACCCTTGATTCCATGTTGTCGAAGGATCATCAGGTCTCCAACAGTGTTGTGACAAGAAGAATTTTGAATCGAATTCGCCTCCCTGATGGCAATAATAATTCGTATCCGACCAAAAATAAGATTAAATAAGAAATTGTTGTGCATAAAATCATTTCTAGCATACCAGATAATGTGGAGGAGCTCTACAACAGAAATTGTGAATAGATCCTTGATTTAAGGAGAGAATTCATGTGCCAAACATCCTTTGATTTTAGAAATAATGGAGTTAAAATGCAACCATCTGCAATCAAACACATCAGTAATATAATTCCAAAGTGTTGAAGTCATAGAATAAGAAAAGAAAAGGTGATTGGTATCTTCCCTGTGTTGATGTAAAAAATGACATTTAGAACAAAGATGAATACCAAAACTTTGAATAAAAACATCAGTAGGAATGCGATTGTGGGAAATACGGAAAATCAAAGTGAGCCTCAAAGTTTTAATCCAAGGCTTGTCAAAAGATTTCAACCAATTAAAACCAAAGTCAGTTGATGTGAAATTATGATTATAAAAACTTTTAGAGTCCATCACACCATTATGGGAATGCTCCCAAATAAGATCATCGTCAATGTGAGTAAAAGGATAATTGTCAACAACATTCAAGATGTTATCAGGAAGATTGGAAACATTATATTGCATCACATCATTAATAGAACAATTAGTGCAAGTAGGGGTTGGAATTAGAAGATAACATAGAGAGAAGGGGGGTTCCAGTCTAGTTATCCAACCAAAAGTTCATGGAAGAGTAAACGCTAACCATCCATCTAGAATTATTCATGATAATAATGAAGGAAAGTCTGATGGAAGGCCAGATCGAAGAGTTCACATAATTCAAATTTCCTTTCTTAAGCTTCACGAGGAACCTATTTTTGAGGAAGGAAAGGGAGTCCGAGGAACTCTGAATTAAATTCCTCGTAAACTTGGCTTGAAGGGCCTTATTAATGATATTGAGATTTTTGATGCCCATGATACCCTTCTCTATAGGTATGCAGCAGTTGGACCAGGGGATGGTGACAAGCTTCCTAACCAAAATGCTACCAGACGAGACAAAATTTCTAATGTACCCATTTATTTTTTTCAGAAGACCGGTAGGCCATCTATAGATTATCATGGAATAAACCATTTTATAAATAATGGTATATTTAACAAGAAAAACTTTACCATCCATGGAGAGGAATTTTCCATTCCGAGAAGCAAGTTGATGGATAACTTGGTCCACAATCGAGTTGAAATACAAGGGTTTAGCCCTTCCCCAGAAAATGGGAACCCCCAGGTAGATGAAAGGGAAAGAGCCTTCTTTGATGCTTAGATTGTTTATGATGTTATTTTTTCTATTAGGCGAGAAGCTTTTCCCAAAAAAGAAAAAATATTTGTTCCAACTTATAAACTGACCAGAGATGTCTTCTTAATGAGCTATGGCATTTTTTAGAGTTTGAACATTTCTTTTTCCACCTTGCAAGAAAATAATGATGTCATTGGCATATAAAAGATACATGGGAACATTAATATTTCTGGCCGCCTAAATAGGTTTGAGCTTGTTTTGATCCACATGTCAAGAAAGTAATCTACTAAGATAATCCTCCACAATGGAAAAAAGAATGGTCGATAGGGGATCACCCTTCCTGACACCCTTGTAACATTTAATATATCCTTTAAGAGAACCCTTAATACGAATGGAGATATTGGATGAGGAAAATAAGGTGTTAATTCTTCTAATAAAGAAATTATTAAAGCCAAAACCTTGGAGAACATTAAATATGAATCCCCAATCTATAGTATCAAAAGCCTTCTTAATGTCTAGATTGATGGAAATATTGCCTCCTCTGGTGTTTCTGTTTAAAGATTTGGTGCATTCAGAGGCAAGGAAAATGCAGTCTTGGATATACCTTCCCTTGAAAAAACCAAAATGATTCCAAGATATGATTTTATTACAAATATAAGAGAGCTAGTTGTCAAGAAGTTTAGTGGTGATTTTTTAGAGGGAGTTGATGAATGGAATAGGCCGGAAAAGGTGGATTTCGGAGGCATTCTCCACTTTGGGGATTAAAGTGAGGAATTGACCATTGAGACCATGAGGGAGGACCCCATGCACAAAAAAGGATCTGACAAGATTACAAACAACACATGGATGATCTCCCAGAATTGTTGATAGTATCCATTGTTAAAACCATCAGCTCCCGGGGCACTATCCAAGTTTAGGCTAAAGACCATGATTTTGATCTCATGATCAAGTGGTATTCTCAAGAGATTACTATTGTCCTCATCTTTCACTAATACTGGGATGAACTCTGGAAGAAGGCCTTTATAAATGTGTGATCCATTGAAAAGATTTTCAAAATAAGAAACCACATGATTGGAAATGGTGGCCTTAGAGTCCAATATGGATTCATTGTCCTTGAGAATGGATAGAGGCCTATTGGCTTTTCTAATTCTTTGTAGGGCATTATAAAACATAGTGTTCCTGTCACCGTCTACAAGACACTTAGCTTTAAAGGCTTCCTTGCGCAAGTTATCTTTAAGCAACAGAAGAGATTTAATCTTTCTAGAGATATTGATTTCATTTTGAGGATTAATAGAAAGATCAGAGTTGGTGGAGATAGTTTGAATCTGGATAAGCTCTTTTTCAAGGGTGATGATATCCTTGTCCATTTGGTTAGATTTTTCCTTACACCAACAGTTTAGACGCTGTTTAATATGCTTAAGCTTATTAATACAAGAAAAGGCACCAAAACTATAGTTCATCATGCTCCAATGGTCACTAATAATCTTGGAACACTATGGTTTGATAGACCAAGCATTATTGAATTTGAAAGAGGTAATGGATTTAGGCCTCTTGGAGAAAATGCTGACAAGTATTGGATGATGGTTCGAATTCAGTATGGTCAAGGTGATACTGGATATGGTATCCCATTTTTCCTGAGCTAGAAGGTTTGTAAAGGCCCTATCTAATTTTCTAGCGACGACCCTGTTATAATGCCTTATATACCAAGTGTACTTGGCGCCCAGCAAGTTGATTTCAATGAGAGCGCAATCATCAAGAGCAGCCCTAAATTCCCTTGAGGAAATCAGAGAGTGAGAGGGACCACTTTTTCACTGGGAGAGAGAATGGAATTAAAGTCCCCAATAGTAAACAAGGGATATTTCATATTGATAGCTAAGTCTAAAAGATCATTCCAAAGAGACCTATGATCTTGATATCATTTTTAGCATAGATCATAGAGCAAAAAACATGTAAACCATATTGGGTAAAATCAAGCATTAACATTTGATCTGAATACTTATAGACTTTGACATTTTGTGAAGAGATGTGATAAAAACCCAAAGAGAGTTAGTATTCTCCATATTCTTACAAGAACCAATGAAATTATAAACATAAGCACATAGAATTTGATATTTCAAAGAGAAGGTAACTTTGGGCTCATACAGAGAAAAATGGTTTGGTTTATGAGTCAAAATATTTCTTTTAAAGACAGAAAGGGTGTCAGGGTTTGTGATACCCTGACAATTCCAATATAAAACATCCATAGAAAATCACCTAGAGTTGCAGCAAGAGACCCTCTTTTTCTTCTTAGAACCACCCGAACCTCTCCTCCGCTTATATCTTCAAAGTGTTTGAGAGGAGCTCGGATTGTTCTTCGAACCCTATTTACTCAAAACAGAAACAGAGGGGCTATTAGTAGAACCTGAATTGTCAATAGTAATTGAATCAGGAGGTGGCACACTCAAGGGTGAAACAATGTGATAATAAATTACATCCTTGGTGTTATTCAGAGTCCTAGTGTTAGTGGACAACACCTGATTAGGCAGTGTGTCCACTGCTACTATAAGACTCTTGTCCACTGGTACTTCGTTTAGGGAACCAGAATTTTCTTTTACGGAATCATTAACATTGCATTACTTAAAATATGAATCGGTGGCGTGTGAACTGCCACTATGTTTTCACAAAGGTGATTTAAAATAGGATCAAATAACAACCCTAGTTCACTATCCAGAGAAATACAAGTTTGAGATTCAGCACCAATAGGAGGTCAGACTGCAATCTTAGGTGAGTTAGTCTTAGGGGAAACTGACTTGAAATCAACCAGACAATCATGGCTATTGCCACTCAGATCATCCTTTAGAGATGAAACATTACAAATTGGCTCTGACTGATGAGAGGAACTCTGCTTTTAAATTTCCAGTTTCACTAATGTCTCACTAGGTGAGACCATTTGAGGCTGCCCAGATTCAATAGTGATAATTCATGGTAAAGATTTATCAGGCAAACTTTTCTTGCATTCCTCCATCACCAAACTTTCAATATCAGCAATAATTCTCATATTAGCGGAGAGAATTTATTCCCCCTACACTTGTTCGGCCCAGGTACATGAACCCTCACCCAGAAATGATGGTTTTTTAACCCAAACTTTAGCCTTTTTCATTGGAAGATCGTGAATTTCAGGTAAGGGCATTTTTATTTATGCCTTATGATTTCAGTCCAACCTTCCACCGGAGGGTGCACAACCTGGCTTTTAACCACCCTACATTTCAACAAAGAGTGACCAAAATTTTTTTCAAAGCTCACAATAGGGCGACATACGCTCAAATTCAACCTTGATTTCAGTTTTGTATTCATTCACATTGAAGACAATCATATCCGGGAGTTTAACATCCATATCCATATCAACCATGACCCTTGCATATAGACCTATTTCAGTGTTGAGGGTTCTTTGATCAATTTTAAGTGGCGTACCAAGGCAGGAGGAAATATCGTTCAGCATCTTCGGGTTCCAGAAAAACTAGCTAATCCTATGCAGCTAAACCCAAATCTGCACCAAGGTATTCCTAGACGTGTTCGGGTTGAAAGCACAGTCCCAATCTGAGATTCGATGTACCCCCAGTTTAAGTTGAATGTTTTCTGCTTTCCAGACATGGTCAATTTCTTCCTGGGAACGCAAAATCATATGAAATTAACATTAAACCAGTGGAACAAGATTCCATTTCACAAATCCCTAGATATGAGAGATCCTAATTTTCATGTCTGATTTCATCCACGGTTTATCGCCTTTTATATAGGATATCCAACCCATGAGAGAAAACATACATAAGAGAGAACATTGAAGAAGAGCTTCGAGGTCTGCTTCAACTACAAATCGACCATCCTCAAGCTTCTTATAAAGAGACACCTATATCATAGAGGATTTTTAGGGGCCGGCACCCCTGAGTGCTTCCAGAAATGAAACCCCCTTTGGTTTGACCACAGAGAAAGATTCATCAAACTGAGATTTGGAGGTTTGTTCCATGCCTGTAGTTTCCCAATAGGGATCAAAACCTGCCATGATTTTAGAGCTATGGAGTATATTAGCACCTTCGAATCAGGTCAAGCAGAGGAAACCTAGGTTTCACAACGTTGCTGAGCTCTCGATCATTTCACATCCTCCTCTATATCATTCCATTCCACTACTACCACATCACATCAATTGATTAATGATTATCACTTGAGCATTATACGATACGAGTATGCCTGATATAGCTTATAAGAAGGGTTAAGTCCCATTTTATCTCATGGGTGACCTCAATATAGCTTATACGAAGGGTTTAGACCCATTATAGATCATGATAAACTAGTATGCCCAATATAGCTTATACGAAGCGTTGATCCCCATTATAGCTCATGGGTGAGCCTGATATATCTTATACAATGAGAGATCACCATTACAGATCTCAAATACATTAGGAAATAATAATTTTGTAATTTTTTCATATGATTATTCCATTTTAATGGTTTTTAAGTATATTATTCTCTAAGTCACCTAAAAGTGTTTTAATTGATTTATATCGGTTTTAATGACTTTATTTAAGAAAAACCTATGTGTTTCATTCATGTGAAAATGTTTTGTTCTATTATCTCAAATAACATTAAATTGGTTTTCATGTTTTTCATTGCAATAATTATATTCTTTCTTTTTATGTCCCTTACTGAGATTTTTGTGATCATCCCTAGTTTTAAAATATTTTTCATATGGTTAACGGTTTAGTAAGGACAAGGATGCAGATAAGATGAAAATTATGATCTTATATCATGGAATGAATCAATTATTTATTTTAAAATGTTTTTTTGTGGGAAAATGGATATTGAGTAAAATTTTCCACTTGTAATGTATGAGTTTACTTTATAGGAGTTTTTCTTAATTATCTAATACTTTAATCTAAAAAGATCCTTAATTGTGAATTATAGTTCAAAAACACTAGAATATGTAATGTCTATAGACAGGTACTTATAATAGGTGATCAAACCCTTATAGTATTTGGGTTTCAATCATAGGCAAGAATATTTTAAATAATTTATAGATATTTATTTATAGAATTATTTATTTTGAACATTGTGTACTATTGTTGAATTGTTGAGATTGTTGATATGAATGTTTATTAATTTTGGGAAATATCTTAACTTGTGCTTACCATTTTGTTTTTGGTTAGTGTATAAATTTAGGAGGAATATCTTGTTATCCTTTTGGGGATTATTAGATCCTTTATAATTTGAGTTTAGTGCTTTAGGTATGAAAAAATCCTCTTTAATACTCATCGTTTAGAGAAAAAGATTATATTGTGGTGGAAATTGATTAAAGGATTAAATTATATTAATAAATTAAGTATATTTCCTTATATTGTTCATATATATGGTAAAGGAATTCCTAAACATTAGGAAAATGATTATGAAATAGAAAATTTATCATATCACCATCATTAATGAAGATTTTTTTCTTTTCCACACCTCTTTGGTTTATGGTTTTGTGGTTATTTAATTTTTCATAAGCATTCACATTATTGTGATCAATGTTCTCTATCCCTATCCATCATTAATTGGGTAGTAAATTTTTCTTCCATTTATATATATTCATTTCCCACTAATTTTTTTCTAATTGAAAACAAATTTGTTTGTTATTCTAGATAATCTTTATATTTTATTTTCCCTCTTTTCAAAAGTGAGTTTTATTAACCCTTTTCACGATGTGGGATTTCACAAAATGAATTTTTAAATTCCAAACCATTAATTTTTGAGTTCAATTCATATTTTTCAGATTATATTTATTAAATGTCAATAGAATGTAGAACCCTAATATTTTAAAAGAATAAAATCGTGTTCAATAGCGTATATGATATGCAACACCTAGCTTAAAGGACCCATGAAATATATAATTATTATTACTTAGCTATTAAATTGGTGGGTATAAATAGGATTAACTAATTGTACATATATATATATATATTAACTACACAATATAAATTTATTGATAAATTATTAGTAAATAATCCCTCAATATTTAGTAATGTCATTTTATTCATCAAAAATATGTTTTCATCAAAAATAATTTTTATTTTATTTTTTAGGGAAAATATTATAAAAAAATTATAGAAATATTATTAAATTTATTTTAGAATTTTATATTAATTTTTTAAATCTCCATATAAAAAATAATTTAGGGTAAAATTTGGCAATTTTTCAGAAAATATTGATTTTTTCAGTTAATAGTGAAAAATACTGATTTTTATAAACCTATCATTTCTTTTCAATAATTGGCTAATTTTAAGATTTTTTCTTGTTTGAATTTTATTTAAGGTAAAATAAGTATTTTTATTTATATTTAATCCAATTAATTACATTTTTAATCATCTTTATAGTGTATTTTAGTAAAAGTTTATTTTTAAGCATAAAATACATTTTTATGAAAACCATTTTAAAGTGAATATTGTTTCTTCATTTTAAATATTTAAAATAAACCCAAATTTGGGATAATTAAAATAAAATATCTAGATTATATATATAAATATTAATTTAAATTCATAAAATAATTATTATTTCTCATAAATTTAATATAATATTATCTAATGGTTGAAAAATACATTTCTTAAAAAAATTCATCGTATCTAGGGGTTTTATTTTGAATTAAATTCTACCAATTTTGTGAGTTTAATTAGAAAAAATATATTATTTTTTTAACCATTAAAATTTATATTATATAATAATATCAACTTAATTTTTTCATAATTAATAGTGAAAATAGTAAAACATCTTATAACCGAGTTAAGGTGAAGATGGGTATATGGGGAGGTTAAACAAAAAGATAAGGGTTAAAATTACATAAAAACTTGTCAAGATTTTATTATATAGAGGTATTTTGACCTTATATTATATAAGGTTCTATAATGATGAATTTTTATCCCTGTATCATGTGTAAAATGTGAGTATAAATCATTGTTTTCAAAAATTTCAAGTGTGTTATCTCCCCTACTTATAAAAGATCACCTTCTCTCCTCCATGATTCACACTTAAAAAGATTTTTTTTTCATGTAATACATGACCAAATACCTTTATCAATTTACTAACCATGTATTAGAGTCCTTTTTTTCTTGATACCATTCTAGGAAGGATTTAAGTATAATACTAAATAGGTGGTCCGAACAGAAGGTGTCATTCTTAACTGAGCATTTTTGTTTTGTTTCTTCTTTTAACACATTAAAATTTTCTTTAAAAATTATGATATAATAATATAAATATATATTATATAATCATATGCTATTATTTTAGTTTCATAACCTAAATTCATCTCATCTTCCATCAAATAGGAAATGAAACCATTGATCATGTGTACGGTGGACAACTGCCTCGTGAACCGATGTAATTTGTTTTCCTTCATCACTCTCAAAATTTTTCATGATAAATAATTTAATTTTTATATATTATATTCATGGAATTTTAATAATTATTTAAAATACATATATCATATACTTTATTTCCTTACCATCCATTGATAAATGATAACGTTGTTTATGTGTACTGCAGACTACCTCCTTGCGAAGTGATATGATTCTATTTTTATTAATACATCTGATGGATAATATATTTAGTTTTATTTAATGAAATAATATTATATTTATGATATAATTATTATTATTTAAATATAAATTAATATTTAACATCTTTCCAATATGATGTTTGATAAATGGAAACATTGTTCATACGTACATACGACCTACTATCTCTCTGTTTGGAACGTTGTTAGTTTTTCATAAAAATTATTTATGGTTTCTTTTAAAAGTATAACTGATGTATAAATATTAAAATTATGTCCTTATTAGTATTATATATAATATTTAACAAAGATCCCTTTGACCATTTTCAATATACTAAATTCATTTTAAAAATATGGGTCGAACATCCTCAAAACACTTGACATGGACTTAATTGATTAAATATATAAATATGTCATTAAAATAAATAAAATAAACAATTTTTTAATATATTAATAAACCTATAAAAGTTTATTAATAAATAAAATATCTTATATAAGTTTATTATATAGGAGTTAAGGGACATACATGGGAAATCTGGAGTTCAGGTAAGGGTTCTCGTCTCACATTTATTTCCATGAGGCATATGCCATATTCACCACATAATTTTAGTATGTCATGTATATACTGACTATGAATTTATTATATGATTATTTTCATGAAAATTATTGGGATTTAAAAATTTATATTATCTTCTCTCTTTCAAGAGGTTTTGATCTAGAAATTACAAAAGGTGTTTGAGATTTCATCTCAATTTTCCTTCATTAAGGCATATTTATTGTTAGGTACATAATTTATTTTATAAGGTGTATAAAATTCCCCTTAACATTTTATATCATGAATAATTTATATTTATGGTATTTTATGTTTCAATTTTAATTATTTTGTAAATGGAATTTAAAATGAAAGCTACCAATTGATAAGGTGTTTCATAACTCAATTTCTTTTCATTGGGTTATATTACCTCTTAATTGTATTTGATATGATATGATTATGTGTGAAATAACACATAATTTTATTATGGTTTATTTAAACTTTTATTTTTATATTTAAATTTGTTTTACATAATTTCTCCATTTATTAACTCTCATTCTATGATATGAGCTTTATAAAAGTTATTCATCTCAAATTCCATTTTTTTGGGACATACATTTAATTATATGCACCTATATCATTTTATGAGGTCTATATACTTCCCATTTGACATGTAATATCATGAATATCTTTATTTTATTGATATTTAATGTTTAATTTGATGTTATTATTTCATGTGTATTATGATTTAAAAGTTACAAAAGTGTAAGGGATTTATGTAAAAATCTCTATTCTTTTCAAGATTATTTATGTTAAAGGTTATTTTATATAAAATAATGTGATCTTATTTTATTTAGAAACATCTATTTTCTTCTCATATGTTTATGAATGTGTTGCACATATTTAATTTCCCTTTCATATCTTATTGATTAAAGAAACATCAATAACATTTTTTATAAGTGACACATGTCTTGTATCTTTTTTTAGATTGAGAATCTTCCTCTTCAATATCCATGTTTTAAAAATTGTTTTAAAAAAAATTATTTTCAAAACATAAAATATTTAATAAATATATTTTAAATGATATTTTACTTCATTTAAAAAATTTTCCAAATGGAAATTTCTTAATGTTTTTACAATGGTTCACTTTTGAATCACGTTACAAAATGTTTGAAAAGAATTTTTTTAAATGTTGACAACACAAACCGATTTTCCCGCCATCATGTCAGTTATTTTCCTTGAATTTTTCTTTATATTTTTCCAAAAAAAATTAAATGAAAATTATTTTCACAATATTTTATGAAATTTTTCGTTTTTAAAAGTTATTTTCAAAGTTAAAAGGTTATTTTCCTCAAGAAGTTTTTTAATGACCTTTTAATAGTATTTTCATTAATCAACATCAACAAGCCTTGATGTTACTTATGATCTACTATGGATATTTTGTTATGGTAACATCCTCATTCATTATATGGATAGATTATGATTGTTTCAAATATATCTTCTTGTAACGTATCTTTTTTTCTGGGATTAATCAAGTTATTAAAGGAATAATGTATTTTTCTTTGAGTTTTATGGTGAGAAGTAAGATCTATATACTATATATATTTTATGGTTATTGTAAAAAAATTATGAATATTTGATCCCCATTATCGCTCATGGGTGATCATGATATAGCTTATATTATTGGTGGATCCCCATTATATCTCACAATATGATGGTTTGAGCCCAATTATATCTCATGATATTGTGGTTTGAGCCCCATTATAGCTCATAATATGATGGATGAGCCCTATTACAGCTCTACAATGAATTGGGTAATGATTATGTTCTCCGTATAATTATATTGAAATTCATACGTATGGTTATACCAATTTTTAAGAGTTTTGTAATGGTTCTATAATGATGATGGTCCAAGATACTAGCATGTTTTATTTATAATTTCAATGATATTTTAATGATTCCTTTGGTTAAAAATTATATCCCATGGCTCATGATTATTGATTCCTATCACTATTTACATTGTTAAAGCTTTATTTCAATCCATATTTTTATTGATGTAGATTTTATGGGTATGAGTTCTCTTATTTTATGCTCATGCACTTTGATTATTTCATTATACCCTTATGATCATCTTATTATCACTAATGACATTCAATTGTTAATTATTATGTTTACCCTTGTTAAGAATTTTATATCACCCTTATTATGATTTCTTTTACCCAGGTTATCATGAATCATGTTAAATTTATTATTTTTATAATGGTTTTATATGGATGATAATGATGAATTAATTTGGAATAAGAAAAGATTAGTATGGTGGAAAAAATAATCTCTTGAAGTCAAGGGGTACTGTTTATGTAAGAGTTTTTTCTAATTCACTAAAACTCTAAACCTAAAAGTTATATGGGTATATAAGTGATCCAATATATCATTTTTATTTTTAAAATTTTTATGGTAAAAATCGGGTGACAATCAATGGTATCAAATCTAGAAATGTAAATTTTATGTTTTTAGTAGTGGATCAAAGAGTATGGGTTTAGGGCAATTATAGTTATAATCAGAGAAGGGTATATATAAATTTTGATATTATGATGTTTTCATGAGAGTTTATCTTAAGAGCTATGGATTTTATCATGGTTTTACATGTTTAAGGTCGATCATAAGTTCAAAGTCTTAAACACCCCTTATGAGGTTTTAAGTAATGAAATTTTGAGGTGATTAATGACATTTTTGGAGACATTTTATTGGGTTGAGTTTTATATAACTCTTAGGTTTAATGTGAATTATTTTTTAGTAAGAATACCATTAATATTTTGGACATTAGTTTATTGGTATTGGTAACCTTTAGCATTTATCATATCATTGATGTTTAGGTAATTATGTGTTATTACAATTTGAGAAAATATTATGTAGCTAACCATGGGATTGAAAATATATTTGGTGCCTATGTGACTAATGAAGAAGTTAATTATTCTGGGGAACATTATACCATTAAGGTAAAAAGAACTTTAAGGTATTTTATTTGAGTAATAAAGTTTAAATTATATTTTGGAATCATATATGATTTTGAAGTGGCATTTTGGTGTTTCATGTTATTTATTCAAATGATTAGTATATCTTTGATATTATATGATTAAGGAATATAAATTTCTGGTATGTGACTTTAAAAGTGATTTTTATTATTTAGAGATAAATGTTAAATCATTCATAGAAGAATACGTGACCAAAACGTTCTAATATTTGGGTTTCAATCATAGTTAGTAATATTTTGAATAATTTGCATATCATTATTTATGGAGTGATTTGGTTTAAACTTTGGGTATTACTATTGAATTTTGGTGATTGATGATATGAAATTTTATTAATTTTTTGAAATATAGTACATTGTGCTAACCATTTTTTGTTTTGGTTAATGACTAAATATATAAGAAATATCTTTTTATTGTTTTTGGGATTATGTGATCCATTATAAGATGATTTTATCACTTTAGGAATTAAAAATTCATCTTTAATACTCATATATCGGAGAAAAATAAGATATTATGATGGATATTGACTAAAAGATGAAATTATTCTCATCAAGTAAGTATATTTTCTTATATTATTCATCTAGTTGTTAAAATAATTACTAAACTTTAAGAAAGGGATCATGAGACAAAAAATTATCATATTTCCATCATTTTCAATGAAATTGATGGGTTTTTTCACACCTCTTTGGTTTATGGTTTTTTTGGTTATTATGTTCGGACCAAGATAGTAAGTCTGATCATATTAAAGGAGTTGTCTTTTTTTCAATAAATATTAAAAAGGAAAATAATTTTAAGAATAAAGGTAAATCACATTACTTTTTATTTGAATCATATTGACCATCATATTTAAGGAATCAGACATACATTTCTTGAAAATGTCCATCATATTCATGAGAAATTGTCTGAAAGAAAAAGGGGTTATCGGATTCACACCAAATTCATAATAAATATTGTGATCATAATGGTAAGAATTGGAGTCTTCATGGTTATGATTAAAATCTGGTGATGCTTTACTAATCTTGGTGTTCTTATAAATCACAAGTATTTAGTAAACTTTTGATGTAATATTGATGAAAGAAATGAGGAATGAAAGTGATAGTGTGAATTGTATTCAGAATTGATCATATTTGGATAATAGAAAAAGAGTGTTGGAAATCATATTCAAGTCAATCATATTGAGATTGACCGGATTTGGATAGAATGTGAAAATTTATGATAAGTAAAGGAAGGAATTTATTGGTAAGTTTTAATAATTTCCATTAAAATTCATATGATTATAAATCTAATCCTCAATGTATTCAAAGTCATTAAAGTAAGTCACGATGCTATCAAATGTTTGTGAAAGAAGAAAATAGTGACCAATATGATAAAGAAATTCTGAGCTTATCAACAATGTAGTCAACCATTTGAAAAATAGGTTGAATTATATTGTTTTTTGTTCAAGTGGGTCAAGAGAAGATATGAATAAGAATCTACTATTTTACAGTTTTCTTTATTATAATGAGGTAGATCACAATGAAAATTAGAATCGAAATCATACTAGAGTGTGTTAAGAGTTTGAAATAGATTTTGGGAAGTGTTGCCAAGGGGAGCATCATATTCACCAATCGTAACGGAGAATTGGAAAAGGATTAAGGTGTGAAAAGTGGTTAAAGGAGGTCTATTTCTTCAAGATTGGGTAACTAGTACAGAGCATCGTATTAAAGAAATCAGACTGAGGAAATCAGAATCGAACTGGTGTCTAAAAATAAAGTCGGAGGAAGAGATGAATCTATTAGAAGAATCGAGAACAATCTAGAAGAATTGATAAGATTTTAAAAAGTCATAAATGCACCCAAAATTCATGGGAAATCAAGATTTTTGGTAATTTGGTTAAGCATGAATGTTTTTGGGATTCCCTCCAAAACCAAACTTGGGAGACCTATAAAAGATGAGAAGTACATCATACTTTTATGATGATATAAAATGGTGGTCTAGTTCATGCGAAGATATAGAATATCTGAATTTATAGGAAGAGAAGAAGAGGATTCCAGATTAAGTATTTATTGATGTAGTGTTGTCATATTGAAGTAGCAGGAGAAGAGACAATATTACAATGTATTCAGCTGGTCGTTTTATTCACCTATTTATCGTATTATACTTGTCATTGTATTAGGTTGGTCAATCTTATCGGTCTGGATAATCAAAACATGACTTCCATATTGAGATTTCTAGATAGATAATGAAGAGTTCTAAATTAACTCAATTGTATTCTTTCAAATACATATTTTCTTTATTGGTTAATTGGATTGAAATAATCGTATTGGGAAGATCGGATTGGGGAATCAGAATGAGTTCAATATCAAAGTCCTTGTTGTTAATACCATATTCTAAGTAATAGGGTGAAGAATTTTTTTTCAAAGTATACATTTTTTAAAGTTGAAAAATAAGCACATGTAATATGATTTTTTACACAAACATTGTATTACATCATTTGTGCTAAAGGGAGAACATGAACTATTAGATTTCTTATATACTGCTACAATAGTGTAAGGGAATATCCTACTCATTATATTTAACAAAAATGGATTGTTTTCTAGTATAGTGTGTGGTATTGGATAATTTCCAAACCATATTAACAATGTAGCTATTCTTATTGAATAGTGAACCTTGTAAATTCTTGTGTACCTATGGATGTGTGTTTGAATTGTTTTTAACAGGGAATGAAATCTTTAACAAGAGGGGAAGGTTGTTTCATTTGAAAGGAAACATAAAATAAAAAAATATCACTGATTCACCTCCTCCCTCTCTCAGTGATACAATTATCTTAACTGGGAGCATTCAAGTGATATCAGAGCATAAGGTTCCCTTCATTAATTCTTTACTAATAGAGAATTTGAATTGTGTGAACAGTAAAGGTATTCTAGTTTTTTATGATAATAATTATCATATCTAGAAATATAGAATGTTACATTATCTTATGTCCATTAGATATGACATTCTTGAAGATTCAATAGGTGGGTTTCCGCCTATTGACGATAATGTTCCCCTTATATCTATTGACAAGAAGAATCTCGATAATGATGGAAGGGAAAATAATTATTTACTATCATACCCTTCTAAAAGTGAATTTCTAAGTTTGAATGTTTTTTCCATAGCTAAAGGTATATGGAATAAATTGAAAAACATATACTAAAGCAATACAAAAGTGAAGAAGGAAAATTTACAAATCTAAATATTGAAGTATAAATATTTTAAAATGGGTGAATATAAATTTGATGGGGACTTTTTTACCAGGGTGAATGATATAGTTAGTACTATTAGATTTCTTGGTGAAAAGTTAAAATATTCTACAGTTATTTAGATTATTTGGATAATTCTTCCTGAATATTTTGATGAAAAATATTATTCATTAGAAGGAAGATATATTGAAACATTATATCTATAATATTTGTATGGCACTCTCATCACTTATGAAATGGTAAGGGAGAAAGATATGAAAAGAAAAATAAAAGATAATTGATAGATGTATTTTAAGGATATAGATAAAGAAATGTCAAATAATATTCTTATTAAATATGATGCTGGTTAATTTTATTATGAAAATTAGGAATATCAAAACCTTGAGGAAATTTTATCCTTGTTTTCTTAGAATGTGAAAAGAGTTACAGGGAAATACAAAGTGAAACATTCCTTGAATTGTTTTGAATGGGAAGTTGTTGGGAAATTTATGGATAATTGTCCTAAATAAATAAATAATAGGATAGTGATGAAGAATAGATAAGGATAATAATATCAAGGAAGAAATAGGCAAATAAAGGAAAATCATATTCCGTAGGGAATGATAGAAAATTCTTCAAAACCAAAAGAATAAATTTTTTTATCTAAATATGAAAAAGATGAAGGCAATGGTGGTAAAGCTGAAAAATATGTTGAGTATGGTATTGAAAATACTTTTATTGATATAGTAAATTATGATGAGTTTGCAATCATTTATTCTTAATAATAAGAAACTAAACTTTAAATTAATTTTAAAGAAGAGTTGAAAGAATGTTTGAGAATTATTAGAAGGCATAAAAATAAAAATAAAAAAAATTAAGATGAAATTTCATCAAGAAAAAATCATGAATGAATCTCTAATGAGAAATTAAGGGTGTTAAAAGAGATGGATGATTTTAATAAATCACTTGAGGAAGAAAATAATCGTAATGGGCATTTGGAGATAAAGCTAAAGGAAAAATAAGAAGAATTGGAACTTTTCAAACATAAAATTTCTAAAGCTTAATAAAGAAATAAAAGTATAAAAAACTCTATATTTAAATTTGGTGAGAGTTCTCTAAAGGAGAAACCTGATAAGTATAAAGAAAATTACCTTAAAATTTTTATAAGAAAGATAAAATTGTCTCTAAAAACAAGAAATATGGGAAATTTATTTCTGTGTTCAAGACCAAAAAATTGGGAATTCAAAAGTTTCCAAATACCTTGAGTCTGAAAATATCTCCAATAATTCTGGATCCAAAAATATTTCTAATACTTAGGATTTTTATATGGATAAAATGGAGAGGAAGACTCTGATTGAAAATAGAAAGGTTAGTGCCTTAGATAATAAATACAAGAGGTTGTTGAGAAACATATTCACTATTTTGGTCTGTATGAAAGTTTCAGAGGCAAGTATTTTTTCTATGGATACTACTAGTATTATGGTGGATTCAAAAATAAATCTAATTTGTTTTGGTTTAACCAACTACATTACTATTATTCCATAGGTTTTTTAAGTAAAAGTTTGAAGGGGATTCAATCCTCTCAAAAGATGAATTCAGAAAAGAAAGTTCAGAAGAAATAAAAAAATGATAGTGTAAGAATTCAAAATTGGTCCCAAACCCTGTAAACTATTTTGGAATAATGTGAAAAAACCATGGAATATTTTTAAGTGATTTCTTGTTTTGTTACCGGCATAATAAAAGTCACTTAACAATTCTCATAAGTTGGAAATGAAGAAAGAAAAGTTAAGAGAAAAAACTCTTATTATTGAAACCTTTTTAAAAGATATAAAAGGAGAAAAAACATGGATTATTGATAGTGGTTGTTATTTCATATGATAGTAGATTTATGATTATTGAAAAATTTAAAATATTTCAAAGATGTAATTGTGACATTTAGAAATAATGAATCACTAAGAATCAAAGGTGTTGGATCTGTTATCATTGGAAAAGAAAAATTGAAATCCAAAAAGGCTTTATATGTTTATGGGATGAAACATAACCTTCTGATTATTTCTCAATTTTATGATTAGGGTAACAAATTTACTTTCAATAAATATGTATTTTTTATGAAAAGTGATCATTATGGATAGATAGTTACAATAGGCTAACCTATAAAGGGAAACTTGTTTCAAGTTGGTGAAATAAAAAAATCTTGTTACTTGAGTATGGTAGAATAGAATCAATTGTGGAATAAAAGGTGGGGGAATATGTGTCAAAGAAACACGAGAAAGTTATCTAAAACAAATAGTGTCTGGTATATTCTTGATTTTCAAAGAAGAATAGATTGGTGTTTCACACTTTTTCAAAAAGGGATTATTACAAATGTTGTGCATAAGAATGTTGACATTTGTTCAAAACAACCCATGGATCTTATTCATTCCGATATCTATGGGAAAATGACAAAAAATAAAAAAAATGGAGATAAGTATTTCATTTCATTCATTTATTATTTTACTCTCATTACTTGTGTTATGTATATGAAACATGATTCAGGTGCATTGAATATTTTTAAAAGATTTAGAAGAAAAGTTTTGAAGGAATGTGACTATTTAGTAGTGAAATTGATAACTAAAAATGGTGGTGAATATAGAAGTAAATAATTTGGAATATATCTTGAGAATAATTGAATTTAACATGAGTATAATTCCCTATAAACTCCAAAAAAATGGGGTTACTAAATGAAAGAATTGATATTTGGTGGAAATAGAGAGAACTATGTTACTTGATTGTGGTCTTTCTCATTACTATTGGAGGCAAGACACGAGTACAACTGTATACATTAAAAATCAATGTTATTATAAGACAACAATGGATATTACTCTATATGAATTATTTTTATGGAAAGGCCTTGAGTTTGAATCACTTAGAATTTTTTGGAGTCTATGTATTATAAAGAGGAAAGGTGGAAACTTGGTAAAGTTTGAGCAGAAAAGTGAAGATGGAATTTTTCATGGCCATGATTTATAAGGAAGAGGATATAAATTTTTCAACAAATAAAAAACAAAACTTTTTTATTATATTTATGTGAAAGTCATTGAAAGAATAGAGGAAGAAAAACATACAATAGCTGATAAAGAAGTTGAGTAGGATAAGGAAATCATTATTAACAATTATGATAAGGATATAGACAACCATAATCAAGAATAATCAGACTCATCTGCTTCCAATGATGAGAAATATACTTCCAAAAATCATCATAGGATGAGGAAGCAAGTGTAAGTTCAAAATATTATTAGTGATCAACATCAAAAGGTTCAAACAAGAAGAACAAAAAATTCTATTACACACACTTCTTTGTATTAAAAATTTGATTTGAATGATGTAAAAGAATATTTTGAGTATCCGAAATGGGTTTAGGACATGAATGAAGAGCAGGATCATATTGAAAAGAATGATACATGCGAACTCATACCAAATTTCGATAACAAAAATATTATTTTCACAAAGTGGGATTCTCAGAAAAGAAGAATAAATTAGGGGAAGTGATAATAAACTTATAATGATTAGTGTGAAAAGGTTACTAATAGATTAAACTTATTGATTTTAATGAATCCTTTTCCCCAACAGAATAATTAGAAACATTTAGAATCTTTCTTTATATTACTACACAACAAGCTTTCGATATCTTTCAAATTGATGTTAAATTTATATTCTTAAATAGTGATCTTGATGAGGAAGTTTCATTGAACAACCTTGTGAATTTATTGTTGGGAAAGATGAAAGTTATGTTTTCATATTGAAGAAATCCTTGTTTGGTATGAAACAAGATCCAAGAGCATGGTATTCTAAATTGGATACTTTCTTAAAGAATATGAGTTTTAATAAAGTAATAGTTGATATAAATCTTTACATCAAATAATTTCAAGATAATTCCTTGATCGGAATTCCTTATGTGGATGATATTATATTTACTAGGAATGATGAAAGAAGTTTTGAAATATTTGATGAAGAAACGAAAGATTTGTTTTATATTTCCATATTGGGGGAAATGAAATACTTTATTGGGGTACAAATTCTATAAAAGAAGAAACAATTATTTCATTCTCAAAAAAAGAATTCTAAGGAACTCTTGAATAATTTTTGGAATGAAAAACTGAAAACCTATTTTTACACCAAATTAAGTAGGAACAATGTTTTAAAACGATGGAAAATGGAAAGAATTTTATTAGAAATAATTTCAAAAGATAATTGGAAGTTTTTTGTATTTGACTATCTCAATCCCGACATTGTTTATATTGTTAAATTATGTGAAAGATTGCAGAGTTCTCTAAAAAATCACATATACTTTTTGGAAAAAAAATCACAGATATATCAAAGGCACAAAAAATTTCAAAATCAGGTATGATAGCTCAGAATTTATTGATTTTTTTGGGTACTCATATTTCAATTAGTAATTAAATGTTTATAATATAAGATCCACATCTGGTGAAGTATAATTTATGGGAAATAGTTTTGTTAGTATGAATATAAAGAAATAGAATTTAGTAACTCTTGGTACAAATGAATCTGAGTATGTTGCTACTACTCAAGATTCTACCCAACTTATGTGGATGAAAAATAAATTAGAATACTTACTTATTGGAGTGAAGTTTCCCCTGATCTTTGGTTGTGATAATCAAACTGCAACCAATCTCACCAAAAATATGATTCAACATTATTGTTCAAAAGATATTGATATCAAATATCATTTCATCAAAGAGAATGTGGAGAATAACGAATTAAATCTAGAGTATATTCCTACATCGAAAGAAGTTTCTACATTTTCACAAAATATTTACCAAAACAATATTTTTCTAAATTAAGGTTGAACATGGGTGTCAAACCTATTTATAATCAAGGTTGAGGTATTTTTTTCCCTCTATCATATTACCTTTGGATAGTGTTGTCAAGGGGGAGAATTTTTTCATAAATCTATCCATATGGAAGCTTGTAAAAAGGAGGAGTCTTGGGTATGATGGGAATCCAGAAATGCGTTGTATGTAAAATATTGTAACTTTTTGTTGTATTAATTGTAAGAAAAAAATTTATATACTAGGAATGTTAAAGATTTATGGAAGAAAATATAAGGAAGAAAGAAGAATAATTTTTCATAATCACTACTTTTGGATAGCATGGATTTGCTGTCAATAATTCCTGTTTCATACAATGAGTTAGCTCACATAGGATTATAATTGTAGATAAGTAATACATTGATTTAGGATACAATGTATAGTGATTTATGAATCTTGGTCGACAATAAAATCCAAAGGGTTATATTGTTAGGACCAAGCTGATAAGGATGATCATATTCATTTTGTAATCTTTTTTGTTAATGAAGTTTAAGAATAAAAAGATGTTTGAGAAGAAAACAAAATCACTTTACTTTGTATTTGAATCGAACTAACCATTATATTCATGGAATAGTAAATACATTGGTTGAAAAGGTCCATGTATTCAGGATGATTTGGATGAAATAAAAATGGGTTATCAGGTTCACACTGAATCCAGAATGAAATGTGTGATCATAATTGGAAGAAATAGATTTTTTATAGTTATGATTAAAATGTAACAATACTTTTTTGATCTTATAGATATCATAAATCATGAGTATTTGGAAAACCTGTGATACAGGGTTGATGAGAGAAAGGAGGAGTGAAATAGATGGTGTAAATCGTATTTAGAATTGATCGCATATGGATAAGATAAAAAGAGTGATGGAAATCGTATTCATGGAAATTCTTTTCATATTGATCGGATATATATGGAAATAGAACAAGTATGAGAAGGAAATGAAGTAATTGATTGGTAAGTTACAATACATTCAACTAAAAGTCATATAATGTTAAATCTTATCTAAAAGTATTCAAAGTCGTGAAAGAAGTCAAGATACAAGATGAAGTTCGTGAAAGAAGAAATTCAGAGCTAATCAATAATTTATTCAACCATTTGAAATATAGGGTAAATTACATTGTTTTCTATTCTAGTGGGTCAAGAGAAGAGATGAATAATAATATATTATTTTACATTTCTCTTCAATATAATGAGGAAGATTGTAATGAAAATCAAAATTGAAATTAGATTTGAGTGTGTTGAGAGTTTGAAAGAGATTATTGGAAGTGTTTTCGAGGGGATAATCATATTTATCAATGAAAATGGAGAACTGGAAATGGATTGAGGTTTTCAAAGAAGTTGAAAGAGGTCTATTTCTTCAAGAATGTGTAACTATTATGGAGTTTTGTATTGAAGAAATCAAAATAAGGAAATAAAAATCAAACTTGTGTTTTTAAAGAAAGTTTGAGGAAGACCTAATGCTTTTGAAATATTTGAGTACAATTGAGAAGAATGCAGAGGAGTTTATGAAGACATAAATGAACTCAATATTCAAGGGAAATAGAAATTTTGGTTGGTTGAGCGGGAAACTTTTTGGGATTCCCTCTAAAACCTCTATTAAGTATCCTATAAAAGATGATAAGTACATCATATTTTTGTGATGACTAATAATGGGGGTATTGTTCCCAAGAATAGAGATAATATCTGAATTTATATGGAGAGAATAAGATTCCATATTTAGTATTTCTTGAATAAGTGCTTCTAGATTGAAGTAAAAGCAGAAAATATAATAGTACAATGCATTTATATGATCATCATATTCATCTATTTAATGTATTCTACATTTTATTGTATTTTACTGGTCAATCATATCGGGATGGATAATCAGAATGGGACTTCCATATTGGCATTTTCATGATGATAATGAAGTGTTGTTAATTGACTCAATCGTATTCTGGTAGAGATATATTTTCTGTGTTGGGTAATTAGATTGAAAGAATCAGACTGAGAAGTTTGGATTGGTAAATCATACAGAATTCAATATCAAAGTCCTTGTTGTTCTTACCAGCTTTTGGGTAATAAAGTGAAGAACTGTTTTCCAAAGACTACAATTGTGGAGGTTTAAAAAGAATCATAGGTAAATTATGTTATTATACAAATTTTTTATTACATCACTTGTGCTAGAGGAAGCACATGCGCTATTGAATTGTTTAAATAGTGATACACAAGTGTAAGGGCATATCCTGCTCATTATATTCTACACAAAAGGATTGTTTTTTGGTTGATTGTGGGGTGTTGGATCATTTCCAAACCATTCCAAGGATATAGATATTATATTTGAATATTGATCTTTGTAAATTCTTGTGTTCCTGTGGATGTGTGTTTGAATTATTTCCAGTAGGGAATGAAATCATTAACATGAGAAAAAGTTGTTTCATTTATAAGGAAACATAAACAAAATAAATTATCACTAATTTACCCCCTCCCCCTTTGAGTGATACAATTATCTTAATCGGTCACTTTCAACTAGTATCAGAGCATGTGGTTCCTTTCTCTTATTCTTTACTGATGGAGAATTTGAATTTTTTGAACATTTAAGGTATTCCAGTTTTTGTTGGTAATAATTCTCTTATCTGGAAAGTTATAATTTTACATTATTATATGTACATTGGATATAATTTTCATGCATCTACAATAGGTGGGTTCCTCTTATTGATGACAAAGTTCCCCTTATATCTGCTGACAAGAAGAATCTTGAGAATGATGAAAGGGAAAATAATTCCTTACTAACATCACTTTTTAGAAGTGAATTTCTATGAGTGAAATATGTTTCCACGTCCAAAGTTATATGTTATAAATTGAAAAACATATACGACATTAATACAAAATTGAAGAAGGAAAAATTAAATATTTAAAGATTGAAGTATAAATATTTTAAGGTGGGTGAATATGAATCTTTCGGAGACTTCATTACTAGGGTGAATGATATTGTCAGTACTATCAGATGTCTTGGTGAAAAAATGGAAGATTATATAGTTGTTGAGAAGATCTTCATAATTCTTCCCAAAAAGGTTGGTGTAAAAGTCTTTTCATTAGAAGATAGAGATCGTAAAATGTTATCTCTATATGATTTTCATGGAACTCTCATCACTTTTTAAATGAGAAGGTAGAAATCTATGAAAAGAAAAATAAAATTTTATGGAGAGATTTATTTCAAGGATATAAAGAAAGAAAATTCAAAGAAGATTCTTATTTAAAATTATACTGGTGAATTCATTTCCGAAAATGAGGCATGTAGAAACCTTGATGAAATTTTATCCTTGTTTTCAATGAATATAAAAATAGTTATAGGGAAAATAAAAGGTAAACTTCCCTTGAGATGTTTTTAATGTAGAGTTTTTGGGAACTTTATGGCCAATTTTCCTCAAATAAATTAATAATAGGATAATGATGAAAATAAAGATTTCTAATAATTTCATGGAAAAAATAGGGAGATAAAGGAAAACCATATTCAGAAGGTAAAGATAAAAAATTATTCAAATCCAAAAGAAGGAGTTTCTTATCTAAAGATGAAGAAGATGAAGGTAGTGACGCTAAATCCGTAAAATCTATTGAGTATGGTATTGATAATACTCTAATTGAAATAATTAATGATGAAAAGTTTGAAATAATTAGTTTTGAAGAAGAAGAAACTCACCTTGAAATTTATTTGAAATAAGAGTTGAAAGAATGTTAGAGAAATATTAGAAGGCTTGAAAATAAAAATAAGAAATTTCCAGATGAAATTTCTTCAAGAAAAAATATAGAATGTATCTATAATGAGAAATTAAGGCTGGTGAAAGAGATTTATGATTTGAATAAATCACTTGAGGAAGAAAAGAATCATAATGAGCATATGTAGGTAGAGATGAAGGAAAAAGAAGAAGAATTGGAACTTATCCAACAAAAACGTTCAAAATATGAATAGAGAAATTCAAGTTTTAAAAACTCTACCTCTGAAGTTGGTGATAGTAATCTAAAGGATAAACCTAATAAGGATCAACAAAATTTACCTTTAATGGCTGATAATAGTGATGGAATTGTTTCTAAAATAATAAATTTGGGAAATTTCATTATTTGTTCAAGACCAACAAAGTTGGGAATTCATATGTTTCAAAAATACCTTGACTCCAAAAATATTTAAAAACATTATGGATCCAAAAATATTTCTAATAATTCTGTTTCTGATAAAGCTGAAATGAAAATATATATTCTGATTGACAAAAAAAATTAGTGGCACATATAATAAAAACAATGAGGTTGCTAAGAAACATATTCATTATTCCAATCAGTATGATAGTCTTAGAGGAAAATATTTTTTATATGGATACTACTACTATTATTGTGGATTCAGATATACAACTAATATATGTTGGTTCAACCAATAAATTACTATTATTCTATAGGTTATGTAATGAAAATTTTAAGGGGGATTCAATCCTCTCAAAAGATAATGTCTAAAAAAAATTTCGGAACAAATTTGAAAATTGTGGTTTAAGAATTTTAAATAGGTTCCAACCCCTTGAAACTATTTGTAAAAAATTTGAAAAATCATGGAATCTTTCAAAGGGGGTTTTTTTGTTACAGATACAACAAAAGTTACATAATAATTATTAGAAACCATAAATGAGGAAAGAAAAGGGATAAGAAAAATCTCTTATTGTTGAAACCTCTTTGAAATCTATTAAAGGATAATGACCTTAGATTATTGATAGTGGGTGTTCTTATCATATGATAAGATATTTTAGATTGTTTATGAATGTAAAATATTTCAAATAAGGAATTGTGAATTTCATCAATGATGAATCACTAAGAATCAAAGGTGTTGGATCAGCTATCATTCGAAAAGAAAATTTCAAATCTAAAAAGGATTTATGTCTTTATGGGATGAAACATAACCTACCGAGTCTTTCAAAATTATGTGATGAAGTTAAAAAAAGTTACTTTCATGAAATATGGATTTTTTGTGAAAAGTGACAAGGATAGAAAGATAATTATAAGGGTCCAACGTACAAATGGAAACTTTTTTCAAGATGGTGAAATACAAAACTCCTGTTACTTGAGTGTGGTAGAAGAGAATCAATTATGTCATAAAAAGCTGGGAACATGCATCAAATAAAAATGAGAAATTTATTTAAAAGAAACAATTTCTAAGTCATTCTTTATTTTTCAAGAATATATTGGTGTTTCACTATTTGTTAGAGAGGAAATATTGAAAATGTTGTGCACAAGAAATTTGACATTTTTTCAAAACTACCCCTAGGGCATATTCATTCTTATATCTGTGGGACAATGAAAAAACAATACAAAATGGAGACAAATATTTCATTACTTTCATTGATGATTTTTCTTGCATTACTTGTGTTATTTATATGAAACATAAGTCATATGATTTGAAAATGCTTAAAATTTTTAGATGAAAAGCTGGGAAGGAATGTGAGTATTCAATGAAGAAATTGAGAACTAACTATGGTGGTGAGTAAAAAAATGAATAATTTGAAAATTATCTTGATAATCACAGAATTCTACATGAGTATATTTCCCCATACACTCCTAAAAATGGCATTTCTAAAATAAAGAATATAAGTTTTGTAGAAATGGGGAGAACTATGTTACTTGAACATGGTGTTTCTCATTACTATTGGAGACAAGCCATGAGTACTATTTTATATATTAAAAATCTATGTTTCTATCGGCCAAGATCTGATATGACTCTCTATAAATTGTTTCATGGAAAGACTCCACATTTGAAACACTTAATAATTTTTCAATGTCTATGTATTATAAAGAGGAAAGGTGGAAACTTGAGAAAGATTGAGCAGAAAGGTGAAGATGTAAATTTTCTTAGCTATACACCATACGGAAGAGAATATAGATGTTTCAACAAAGAAACATGAAGAATTTTTGGTTCTAATGATGTGAATGTAATTGAAACATTAGATGAAGACATACATACTGGAGTTGATAAATAATTTGAGTAGGATAAAGAAAGTTTTGTTAACAATTCTGATAAGGGTACAGACAATCATAATCAAGAAGAATCATACTCATTTTTTTTATGATGAGGAAGATACTCAAAAAATGCATCCTAGGATGAGGAAGAAATTGGAATCTCATAATATTATTAGTGATCAATATCGAATGGTTTATACAAGAAGAACAAAAAATGTGATTACACATATTTCTTTGTATTAAAAAATTTAGCCGAATTATGTAAAAGAAGCTTTTGAGTATCTGAAATGGATTCAGACCATTAATGAAGATATGGATCAAATTGAAAAGAATGATATATGGGAACTTATACCCAATTCCAATAACAAAAATATTCTTGGAAAAAAGTGGGTTTCCGGAAAAATCTGAATGAAGAAGGTGAAGTGATAAGAAACAAAGAGAGATTAGTGTGAAAAGGTTACTCACAAATTAAATGTATTGATTTTTATGAAACCTATGCTCTGATGAAAAAAATAGAAACTATCAGAATCATTCATGTTATTTCTAAACAATGAGGTTTCCTGGTCTTTAAAATGGATATTAAATCTTCATTTTTAAATAGTTATCTTGATGAGGAAGTTTACATTGAACAAACTTGTGGATTTGTTTTTGGGAAAGATGAAAGTTATGTTTATATATTGAAGAAATCCTTTTATAGGATAAAACAAGCTACAAGATCATGGTTTTCCAAATTCTATACTTCCATAATTTAGATGAGTTTTAAGAAATGAATATTTGATATAAATATTTACATCAAATAAATTTAATATAATTACCTTGTCATAATTATTTATGTGGATGATATTATCTTTGATGGGAATAATAAAAGAAGTTGTGAGAGGTTTTTTGAATAAATGAAAAAGTTGTTTGAGATGTCCATGTTGGGGGAAATTAAATACTTTATTGAGTTAAAAATTCTACAAAAGAAGAAACATATCTTTCTTTCTCAAGAAAATTATGCTAAGGAACTCCGGAATAAGTTTGGCATGGAAAACTCAAAACTTGTTTCCACACTAATTTTAGTGGGAATAAAGTTGTCAAAAGATGGAGAAGGGAAAAAAGTTGATCAAAAAGAATTTTGATATCTAATTGGATGTTTTTTGTATTTGACTGCCTCAATACTCGACAATATTTATGTTTTTACCATATTTGAAAGGTTTCAGTGTGCTACAAAATAATCACATTTACATGGGGGAAAATAATTATTAGATACATCAAAGGAACAAAAAAAATTAGAATAAGGTATTATATCTCAGAATGTATTTATTTTTATGGCTATTTAGATTTTGATTAGAAAGAAAAAGTTTATAATAGAAGATCCACATCTTGTGGAGTGTTCTTCTTAGGAAAGAGTTGTGTTAGTTGGTATACAAAGAAATATAATTTAGTAACTCTTAGTACAGTTGAATATGAGTATGTTTTTTTAGCTCAAGATTCTACCCAACTTATGTGGATGAAAACTTAATTAGAAGAATTAATTTTTGAAGTGAAGGTTCCCTTGATCTTGGTTTCTAATAATCAAAGTGCTATCAATATCACGTGGAATCTAGTTCAACACTATCATTCAAAACATATTTATATAAAATATCATTTCATCAAAGACCATGTGTAGAATAATGAATTTAAACTGGAGTATGTTCTTACATTAGAAAAGGTTGATAACATTTTCACAAAACCTTTAAAAAATTACATCTCTAAATTGAGGTTGAACATGGGTTTTCAACCTCTTTCTCAACAAGGTTGAGGTATTTTTTCCCCTCTCGCATCTTATCTATAGATAGTGTTATAAATGGGGAGAATTGTTCAATAAATCAATCCTTATAAAAGAATGTAAAAGGGGAAGTTGTGGGTATTATGTGAATTTATAATGGAATTGTGTGTAAACTACTCTAACTAATTATTGGAGTGGTTGTAGGAAACAAATTTTTTTTTATTCCAGTAAAGTTGAAGAGCAGAAGAAGAAAATCTAAGGAAGAATGAATAATAAGTTTTCATAGTCACTAGTTTTGTACAACATGAATTTACTATCAATAATTATTTTTTCCTCTAATGAGTTAGCTCACATAGTCTTAGAATTGTTTATAGGTAATCCATTTCTTTAGGATACAAAGTTATGTGATTTATGGATCTTGGTTGACAACAAAATCTAAAGGGGTATATTTTTAGAAACAAGATAATAAGGATGATTGTATTAAATGTGTTGTCTTTTGTTGTTAATTAAGTTAAAGAAGAAAAGGAAGTTTGAGAATAAAGGTAAATAACATTACTTTGTATTTGAGTTTTATTAACCATTATATTCAAGGAATCAGACTTACATTTCTTGAAAAGGTCCATCGTATTCATGAGAATATAGATGGAAGAAAAAGGGGTTGTCAGATTCACAGTAAATCCAAAATGAAAGGTGTGATCATAATGGGAAGAATTAGAGTATGCGTGGATACGATTAAAATGTGACGACGCTTTTTTAATCTAGGAGTTCTCATAAATCATGAGTATTTGGTAATACTTGTGATGAAAGCTTGATGAAAGAAAGTAATAGTGAAATAGATGGTGTGAATTGTATTTAGAATTGATCGAATCTAGATAAGAGATAAAGAGTACTGAATATTGAATTCATCCCAATCATATTTAGGATAATCGGATATAGATGGAAAGAGAAAAAAGCAGAGATGGAAAGAAAGGAATTGATTTGTAAGTTACAATACTTTCCATTGAATGTCATATGATTTTAAATATGATCCTTAGTTCATTATAAATCATCAAATAATTCATGAAACAATCTGATGTTTTTTGAAAGAAGAAATTGGTGACCAATATGAAGAAGAAATTTAGAGCTTATCATCTATGTAGTCAACCATTTAAAAAATATGATGGATTACATTGTTTGTTGTTCAAGTGGGTCAAGATAATAGATGAAGAAGAATCTCTTGTTTTACATTTTTTCTCATCATAATGAGAAAGATCATAATGAAAATTAGAATTGAAATTAGAATTGAGTGTGTTAAGAGCTTGAAAGAGATTGTTGGAAGTGTTGTCAAGGGGAGTATCCTATTCAGTAATCCCAATAGAGAACTAGAATTGGAATTAGGTGTGTAAAGAAGTTGAAATAATTATATTTATTCAATAATGTGTAACGGGTATGGAGAATCATATCGAAGAAATTGAACTGAGGAAATTGGAATTAAAATGGTGTTTGAAAAGAAAGGATGAGGAGGATCTGAAGTTGTTAGAAGATTTGATAACAATCAATAATAATTGAGAAGAGTTTAAGAAGTCATAAATTCACCCTAAATTCAAGGGAAATCAGGATTTTGGGTAATTTGTTTAAGAAGAATTTTTTTTGGGATTCCCACTAAAACCTCTCTTGCATCATCTATAAAAGGCGAGAAGTACATCATACTTTTATAATGACTGGAAACAGGAGTAATGTTCACGAGAAGAGAGAGAAGCTCCAAATTTTTAGGGAGAGAACAATAGGTTTCAAAATTGAGTATTTCATAAAGAAGTGTTATTGGATTAAAGTATAAGGAGAAGAGACAATATTTAAATGTATTCAACTGATTTTCATATTCAACTGCTTATTGTATTCTTCATGTCATCATATTCGGCCGGTCAATTGTATCATGCAAGATAATCCAAAATGGTACTTCTGTATTAGGATTTCTAGATTGAGAGGGAAGTATTATGAATTAGATCAATTCTATTCTGGTAGAGATATGTTTTACATATTGGTAAATTGAATTGAAATAATTGGATTGGGAAGATTAGATTGTCCAATCATAATGAGTTTAATATCAAAGTCCTTGTTGTTCTTACCATATTTTGGGTAGATTTCGTTTTTTTTTATAATAGAGCTAGAGATATCCGTCACCCGGTTTATCTTAGGGTCTCTTTGGAAGTGGATGCTTTGAGGATTCCTTATGATTTTTTATATATTATAGTGGGTGGGTAATTTTTTGAAAATAGATTATGGTCTAGGAATCATGGGATGACTTTGGTTCCATCTATAAGAAATTAGGTCACTCGGTATATACCTATAGGCATGGACCAAGGAGCTCCACTACACTGAAGGGTGTGGGATTAGACAGTAGGATAAAAGGTCTAGGGCCATTTGTGGAGGGTTCTTATACTTCCATACTTAAGCCAAGTGTTAAGTCGAGTCCTCACGTTTTGATATTTGAAGACATTTTTTCTAGATTGTTTGATGATTTGGGTGTGTCCAAGAAGACAAAACCGAACTCAGGAGGTCCCTACTCTAGGTCTTCTCTCTCCTTTGCTGAGACTGTTAAGAAATGAGGGGGTGTTCAGCCTCAGGTTCCTGATCATCCATCTGAACATGTTAGTGTATAATATCATGTTTATTCTAGGGTGCTCAAGGATTCGTAGGTCTCTTCCATGAATGAGGTAATATCCCTGAGCTAATGGGTGCCTGGTCTAGGAAATGTTGGAAATCAAACTTCGGTGCATAATCGCTTCTCACCTCTGAATGAGGATGGGAAATAAAATGAGGACCCTGAAGGGTGGAAAACTATTATTCCAAGATGGAAATGAAATTAGGTTTGATTTTGACACTCAGAAGATGAGGATCCGAGTGATTAAGATGGGTTCTCTTAGACAAGTTCGGACTATGAGCAAGCTCTAGATAGATCTGGATCAAGGAAAGGGAATCAAGGGAACATAATGAATGGAAATATCTCAGTCTTCATGGGGAAAACCAAGACACCACAAATACTACTTGAACACCCCCAAATAATATAGTAACCATATCAGAAAGTAATACAAGGAGTAATGGCTTAGATTTTAACCCAGGGGACTCCTCTTTGAACATAAATGTGGAATTGGTCTACAGTAGATCAAAGAAAATCCCTTCTGAGGGTTGTAAATCTCATTTCGGTGGAGCAGAGGTTCTGGAGAGTGTGATATTTACCACAAATAGGGAAGAGGGGGTGTTGGTGTTGTTTATCCTGGTGGTTGAAATTTTTGAAGCTCCATTTTCGATCGTGGAAAATCCACAATGGGTTGTGGATGCAGTGGCCAAAGAAGATTCATGGGATCTCTTAATTCATTCCGAGGAAGAAATTTTGGAAATGATTCTGATCATCCATTCCTTTTAGGAGGATATAGAGAGGATGAATGGGAGACCAATTCAAGTAAATAAAAACACAGAAGAAAGTTCTTAGATTGACATACAACATCTAATTACGACTAGAGGCTACAATGAGAAGAAGATAATAGTGGAGGACTTCTTGAAAGAATGGAAAAAATTTTCTTCTCATTTTGAAGTGAGTATCAAAGAAGAACTAGATAAAGAGGTAATATATTTGTCCTGGAAATTATTTATGGATGTCTCATCTAATTACTTTAAGTTAGTCCTTAATAATTTTGTTATCTACTTTAGAATTTGATGTCATGTTGCACTTGAAGGTTTCTCACTTTTTTCCATAAAAGTGTTTTATAATAAAAATTTATCTTTAGTAGTAAGGAAATATCCTACTCATTATATTCCACACAAAAGGATTAATTTCTAGTATATTGTGTGGTATTGGATCATTTCCAAACAATACCAAGGACGTAGATGTTCTTATTGAATAGTGAACCTTATAAATTCTTATGTTACTATGGATGTGTGATTTAATTGTTTCTAGAAATGAATGAAATATTTAACATGAGGTGATTTTTTTTTCACTTTCAAGGATATATAAAAGAAAAAATTATCATTTATTCACCCCCTCTCCTTCTTAGTGATACAATTATCCTGACTAGTAACTTTCATGTTTACTTTTCCATGATTATTCACTTTCTTGTGATAAATGATCTCTCTAAATATCCATCATTAATTGGGTATTAAACTTTTATTCCATGCTAATATCTTACCATCCCACTAATTTTCTCCTTTTTGGAATCCTAGTTATGTGTTATTCCATATGACCTTTATATTTTCTTTTCACTCTTTTAAAAAGTAAGATTCATTAACCCCTTCATAATGTAGGATTTAAAGAAAGGTATTTTCAAATAAAAAACATTTAGTTATCAAGATAAATTTCAAATTGGGATGATAAAATTTATTAAATGGGGATATAATGTAACCCCTTGGGATTTTTAAGGAAGAACATTATCTTTAATAACGTATACGCCATGCAACACTAAGCATAAATAACCCATGAAATATATGTTCATTAAAACATATCTATTAAATTTGTGGGGATGAATAGAATTAACTAATTTATTATTTATATATATAACCAATTAAATATAAATTTCTTACGAATTCCTAGTAAATAATAACCCAAATTTTAGCAATGTCATTTTATTCATCAAAAATATGTTTTCTTCAAAAATTATTTCTTATTGATATTTATGAGAAAATATTACAATTTATATATAGAAATTTAAAAAAATTTATTCTATAAATTTAAATTCATTTTTTAAATCAGCACATATAATTAATTTAGTGTGAAATTTTGGTATTTTTCAAAAAATATTGATTTTTCAATGAATAGTGAAAAATACTGATTTTTATCAAACTATCATTTATTTTTAAAAAATTAAGAAATTTTCAATCCTTATTGTTATTAAAATTTAATTTCAAGTAAAATAAGTATCATTAAGTTATATTTAACAAAATTAATTACATTTTATTATCTTAAAAATAGATTTTATTATAAGTTTATTTTTACGCTTGAAAATACATTTTTCTGAAAACTGTTTAAAAAACCCCTAATGTGGAATTATTTAAATGAAATATATATATATATATATATGGATTGAAATTAATATTATAATTATTACTTTTCATAGGGTTAATATAATAACATCAAAATATTGAAAAGTATATTTCTTGAAAAACTATTTTTACATCGCATTTGATATTTTTTTTAAATTAAATTATGTCACTTATATGAATTGAATTTGAAAAAATTGATTCCATGTTTTGAATAATAATAATTTAAATTATATAATAAGATCAAATTAATTTTTTATTATAATTAATAATAAAATATTGAAAAATATTTTACTGTGGTTAAGGTGAAAATAGGTTTACCAGGGCTTAAACTAAAATGTGAGAGATGAGTGGCCTAAAAATTGCATAAATTCTATTATATGGAAATATTCATAATTTATATAATATAAGTTTATATAATTATCCATTTTTATCATTTTTCTCATGTGTGAATCATGGGTATAACTTTTTCCTTTCCAAAATTCAAACTGTGTCCTCTCCCCTGCTTATAAAAAGGTCACCCCCTCTCCTCCCCTCTCCACACTTCCAAATACTTTTTTTTCTGCCAATAATTACCTAAATCCATTAATTTGAACCCTATCCACATTGTAGATTCTTTTTTTATCATAAAACACATCTAGGAAGGCTTTAGGTATAATCCTAAAGAGATGGTCTGAAGAAGAGGTATTGTTCTTAGCTAACTGTTTTTATTTTATTTATTCTTATAAATCATTAAAATTTTATTCAACTTTTATTATATAATAAAATAAATATATTTTATATAATGGGATTTTATTATATTAATTTAATAACCTGCATTCATCTCCTCTTCTATCAAATGGGAAATGAAACCATCGTTTGTGTGTACGGCAGCCAACTGCCTCACGAACCAATGTAATTCGTTTTCCATCATCACCTCTCACATGTATTCATAATGATATATTTAATGTTAACATATTGTATTCATGAAATGTTAATCATTATTTAAAATTCATATATCATATAATATCTTACCTTGTCATCCATTGAAAAATGATAACGTTGTTTGTGTGTACGACAGACTACCTTCTCACAAAATGATGTGATTCATTTTTTATTACAACATCACTTCAATTGTATATGTAAGGGTATTTAAAGAAATAATATTTTATTTATGATATAATTATCATTATTTAAATATAAAATAATATTTACCTTTTTTGATAATGATCGTTGGAAAATGGAAATGTTTCACATGCGTACATACGGCCTACCATCTTCATGATTGTATTGTAGTTCATTTTTCATATAAAATATTCATGGTGGATTTTATAAGAATAATTGATGTATAAAAATGATAATTATTTAATGATTAATATTCGGTTGATGATGAAAAAATTAACCCTTTGACCACTATCAACATAACGAAGTCATTTTAAAAATAGGAACTGAACATCCTCAAAACACCTGATATGGACTTAACTAATTAAATATTTAAATATGTCATTAAGATAAATAAAATAAATTATTTTAGATTAAGGTATTAAAAATATAAAATTTTCTTAATAAAAAAAATTATATAATTTTAATGTAAGACATTTAAAGGACATAAATGGAATGTCTGGACTCAAGGTAAGGGTTTCTATTCTCACTTTTTTTTTGTGAGAAATAATCCATATTCACCACTTATTTTTATTATGTGGTGTATATACTCCCCATGAATGTATTATATTAATCTTTTAATTAAAATTATTTTTATCCATAAATACATTTAAAGTTCTCTCTTTCATGAGGATTTAATATAAATATTTCCAAATAAGTAAGGGGTTTCATCTGAATTTGCCTTCATTAAGTAATATTTTTTTATTATCCACCTAATTTATTTTATTTCGTGTATATAATTTCCCTTTACATGTTATATCATTAATCCTTTATACTTCTTGGTATTTTAAGTTTCAGTTTTAATTATTTCATCCAATAGGATTTGACATTTAAGTTATCAAGTGATAAGGGGTTTCATAACTCAATTTCTTTTAATTGGGTTATATTACCTCTTAATTGTATTTTATATGATATGATTATTATTTTAATGACCTTTAATTGTATTATATTATATTTAAACATTTTGTATTTACATTTTTTCACAAATTTTATCCACTTATTAACTCTGAATTCAATAATATGAACATTGTAAAAGTTATCTGTCTCAAATTACCTTTCTTTGGGAAATATGTTTAATAATATACACATATATTATTTTATGAGATATATATAATGACCCTTTGAAATTTAATATCATGAATTTCTTTATTTTATTGATATTTAAAGATTCATTTGAAGTTATTTTATTATAGGGATTGTAATTGAAAAGTTACCAAAGTGGCAAAGGCTTCATGTTATAATCTCGTTTCTTTCCAAGATTGTTTATGTTAAAGGATATTTTAAAGAAAATAATAAGATATTGTTTTATTTAACAACATGTATTTTCTTTTCCTATGGGTATTATTATGATTCACATGTTTAATTTCCATTACCCTCCCACCCCTTATTTATTGGATAAATGTCAATAAAGTTTTCTATAAGTGATATCGGTCTTGTATCTTCTTTTAGATCGGGAAATGTTCTCTTTCATATCCATATTTTCTAAAAAAATTCAAAAATGTTCTATTATAAACCTAAAATATTTCCTAAATCAATTTTACTTTATATTTTACCTTTTTTTTAAAGGTTTTAAAAGAGAAATTTCTTAACATTTTTCCAATGGTTCACTTTTGACTCCCTTTAAAAAATGTTTGAAAAGAATGTGTATTTTAACATTTAAAACAGGAAAATATTTTCCCACCATCATGGCCATTATTTTACTTAATGTTTAATTTATATTTTTCCATGATTATTTTAACAGAAATTTTTTTTCAAAATATTTTGTGATTTTTTATTTTTTTAAGTTATTTTCAAAGGAAAAAAAGGTTATTTTCCTCAAGAATATTTTTAATGACATTTAAATGATATTTCCATTCATTAAAATTAAAAAACCTTGATGTTACTTTTCTCCAGTAGGTATATTTTGTAATGATACCATCCTCATTATTTCTCTAGATATATTTCTATTTTTTCAAATGTATTTTCATGGAACCCATTTATTTTACAAAGGTTAATAAAGTGATGAATTGAATAATGGGTGTTTTTATAATTTTTATGATGAGATTCAAGATCTATGTACTTTATTTATGTTATGGTTGTTGTGAATTTTTTAAGAATGGTTGATCCCCTTTATATCTGATGGATGATCCCAATATAGCTTATATGACGGGTTAATCCCAATTATACCTCAATTTATGGTAGTTTGAGTCCCATTATAGCTCAGGATATGATGGGTTGAGCCCCATTATAGCTTAGGATTTGATGGGTGAGCCCCATTATAGATCTCCAATTTATAGGCTAATCATTATGTTCTTAGAAAATTATATTGAAATTTGGTCATATGGTAATTTCAATTTGTATGGGTTCTTTAATGGTTTTATGAAGATGATGTTCCAAGATACCAACACGCATTATTTATACTTGTTATGAGTTTTTGATGATTCCTTTTATCAATGTTAGAATCACATGGATCATGATTATTGATTCCTATGAATCTTGCCTTTGTTAAATCATTATGATATTCCAAATTTTTATTGATATGGGTTTTATGGGTATGAGTTCTCTTAAATTATTCTCATGAACTTATATTATTTCATCATACCTTTATTCTTGTCTTATTCTCACTAACGACATTCAATTAATAATTGTTAGGTTTACCTTTGATGAGCATTTGAGATAACTATTATTATGTTTTATTTTCACTAGGTTATTAAGAATACTATTAAATAGATTATGACTATAATTGTTTCACATGTATTATTATGATGACATAATATTGTATATGAAAACATATTTATAGTACAAAAATACAATCTTGAATTAATTTTCATTTTTTATTTAAGATTTTTTCCTAAATCAATAAAACTCTAAACCTAAAATGTTCTTGGGTATGTAATATATCTCATATGTCCTTTTTATGTTGTAAGTTTTCAATGTAAAAAATTGGGTCACATTCATTGGTATCAAAGACAAAAATGTAATGTTTATGATTTTAGAACAAGATCCATCATTTCGGGTCTGGGGATATTATAACTAAATGAAATAAGCCTCAAAGATGAAACAAGATAAAAAAATTACTTCTAATTGAAGTTACTATCAAATATATAAAAAGGATAAAACCATGGATTCTGGATAGTGGTTTCTCATCACATATAAATGGGGAAGTAAAAACGTAAATAACATTGAAGAAAAATATTGGTCGTAGTGTAATTTTTGGAAATTAAATCTCCTTTAAGATCAAAGGAATTAGTTGTGTTTAAATTGACTCTCAAAAATTGAAATATGAAGATGTTTTATTTGTTTATTGACTCAGATATTACCTATTGAGTGTAAGTTTACTTTTTTATAAATTAAATTACTTTATTTTCAATATTAACACATGATTTATCAGGATAATTAAGGATGTGAAGATCATTACAAAATATGAAATTATAATTGGAAATGTTTTTCAAATTAGTGATCTAAGTAATTCATCTTACCATGGTACAGAAGAAGAAAATAATATTTTCATGGGAGACTTGGTTATATTGGTCATAATAATTTGAGAAATTTTTCAAGAGAAAATAATGTGAGAGATCTACCCCAATTATGTATAGATTGATATGTTGTTTTTTGCATCTTGTCAATAGGGTAATATGATACAAGGAAATTATAGTATAAAAGAGTGAAAATAAAATTAATTGAGTCACTTGAATTGATCCACTCATATTTATATGGACAAATGATACAACAACCCACCTGAGGTGAATTATACTTCATTACATTTATTGATAATTTTACTAGAATGACCAATGTTCTATTTATGAAACATCATTCAAGGGAGGTGGAGATTTTTAAAGTTTTCATAAGGAAGTATTAAAAGGACTTGGAATTTTCTACCAAAAAAATCAGAATAGGAAATGGAAGTGATTTTATTGGGAATTATTATGAGTTTTATATTGTTAAAAATATAATAAATAATCAATACAGTACTCTTTACACTCCCTAGAATAATAGATTTATTGAAAAAATTAATATAAGTCTTACGGAAATGGGAAGAATTTTGATTTATACGTTTGAAAAGTCAATGTTCTTTTAAGAGAAGAAATTTGAAAATATGTTTATATTAAAAATAGGTTTTTTAGACCTTATTATAACATTTCTTCTTATTATATGTGGTTAAAAATGAAATCAATGGTTAAGTACTTCAAAGCCTTTTGTAGTCCTGGTTTTATAAAATTCAAAAAAAAAATATAGGGAAGTTTGATGAAAAGGATGAGGAAAGTATATTTATAAGATAATTTTCTAATGTAAAATGCTATATATATTAGAGAAATAATCTTCATAAGGTATTTTATATTTATGACTATAAGTTTATTGAAAATAAATTCAACCTTAATGTTTTAAATAAATAATGTTTAAGCAATTCTGATTAAGATCGTCAGTGGGGTTTTAAGAAAAATAGTGATGAAAAACTATAAATAAACCACATGTTGCTGAAATTTAATTTGATTAGACCACTGATTAGTAATAAGCTAATGATATTTAAAAACAAAATTATCAAAATCTTATGAGGCATGTGAAAATGGATAATATAATTTTATATTTGAATGCTCTAGTTCAGACTAGAAGGATATTTTAGATTGACAATGAATAAAATATTACCTCATAGATTGATACACATTAATATCCTAAGGATATTAAATATAAATAATGGATAAATTATATGTATTATGAATTATAGTATGTTGATAGAAATTCCACATGGAATCTTTTCCTAAGACCAAAAGACAAAAATATTATTGGAACAAAGTAGGTATCCATAAATAAGTTGAATGATACAGGATAAGTCTCAAGGAAAAAGTTAAAACTTTCATGAAAATGATATTCATATGTTAAAAGAGTTTATTTTTAATTTAAATTTTCACTTATTACAAAACAATAATTCTTAATGATGTCCCCAAAAGTTTCAACACATAGCGAGTATAAAATATATCAAATTGATATAAAATCTTTCTTATTCAAATTAGGGATAGAAGAAGAGTTGTATATTGATTATCCTGGTATATTTATCCTTAATAGTGATAGAATAATGTTTTTTAAATATACAAAGTCATTTTATGGGTTAAGATAGGACCCTAGATCCTAAAACTCTGTGTTGGATGGATGCTTGAGAGAAATCATATTCACCAAGGGAAAAGTTTTAAACAACCTTAATCTAAAATAACATTATAAAGATACTCTCATTGTAGTTATATATGTTGATGGAATTATTTTTACAAGTGACCAAGATATTTATTGTAAATAATTTTTTAAACAAATAAAGATCATTTTTATAGATTTCTGTATTGGGTGAATTGAGAATTTTTGAGCACTGTAATTGATACAAAAGAATTGATTTATTTTTATAGCCTAATAGAAGTATGCAAGAGGGTTTTTTATGAAGTATTAGATTTGAGAATCCAAAATAGTATCCACATCCATATAATATTGGATAAATCTTATCAAGGATTTTAAAGGTGAATTTTTCAATCAAAATGAGTTTAGAAAACTGATTTTCAGTTTACTTTATCTCATCGTATCCACAATAGATATTTTTATATAGTGACCTTGTGTGTAAGGTATCAAAGTTATCCAAAGGAGTAACATTAAATGGATTGAAAAAGAGTTCTGAAGTACATTAAATGAACCTTGGACATTAGGTTGATGTATAATAGAGGTGAGTACCTAAATTTACTTGGATTTACTAATTCTGAATGGTAAAGTGATTATAATGATAGGATATGATAATAAGATTTGTAATCTGGAACTGTAAGAAACAAAATTCTATTATATAAACTACCAATGAGGTAGATTATGTATAAAATACAAGTTCTTATACCAAGATAACATTGATGAATGTGTAAATTGAATATTTGATGGTGAATATTGATAAATACTTAAAATTTATTATGGAAACCAAAGTGATATTGACCTCACAAAAAACTAATATAAAACAATATCAGTCTAAGAAAATTGATATTTAGTTTCACTTCATCGAAGATATAGTTTCCTATGTGGATATAAATATATAATTCATTCCAACCATAGATCAACTTATTGATATCTTCACCAAGGAAATGTCCAAGGATATATTTGAGATTTTAAGATTTGAAATTAAATTTTATTCCTTTCATATCACTTGATGGACTTTGGAATGTACCCCAACTATAATTTGGATTATATTATGAAATGAGGATAATAAGTGAAAAAAATTGTACATTTTTCTATTCTAAATATAAATTTTTTATTATGCCAAAAATTGGGGGAGTTAAATTTAATAAGTCCTCAAAATTAGGGAGAAATAATCTAGATCACTTGGTCAAAAATTAATTGTCATTTAGGGATGTAATTATCTCATAAACCACAATTTTATCTAGTTGTGTGGTGATAAGATTTTTCTCTTTGATAAAGTTTAATATTTGGTGTTTCTTGAAGTGATTTGTTAAATTTGAAAATGAATCCAAAGGTATATATCGAATAACTCAATAGAATTGTATAATAAGGTTGCATTTTTGTAAACTATTATTAAGACTCTTAAAAATATGTTTGAGAAATTTTTAGAGTTGTTTTAGAGTAATTGATAATTTTCTATGTAGATTGGAAGAGTATTTAAGTTTATTTAATGAATTCTAGAATTTCTAGAGTGAAACTCTATAAGTCTGGATAAATGTGTAAGAAGATGTTTTTATATTAGGTAGAAATTTTTTTTCTAATCACTTTTCCCTAAGAGTCATTTCCACTCAATAATATTTATTTCTATTTCATAAGAGTCGTCAGTTTGGAAAAATTAGGTTAAGGTGGGAGATTATTGAGGAGTGTTAGAGTCATGTAGAAAATAATAATAGTCATGTCAAAATTTTAAGTGCCAATGGGAATACATAAGAGTTTTTTTTTACTTTTCATAAGGGTCATTATGAAATTGTAAGAGTCAATCACATTCCATAGGAGTCATTTTAGGAAGTTAATATGAGTCATTTACTCTTATGAAATGTTAGTTAAGGTTGAAAACTTATAAAAGCATGAAATATTATAGAATAGTAAGATTTATTTACTCTTATGAAATAAATGTTGTTTGTAATATTAGATAAGTATAAAATGATAAGAGACATTTTAATATTATAATATACCATTTGAGGTAGAAAATAACCAAGGCAATAACAAGAAATTTATAAGATTCATTTTTAATTTTTTGAAATTAATTATACAGGGAGTTTCATAAGTATAAATTCCTTAGAAAAATATTAATAAAAAACAAGACTATACTAAAGATGATTCTAAATCTTAAGATACATAATTAATAACATATTACTCAATGTATTAAATGTCAAAATGAGGTTGTGATTCATGATGATAAATTGAAGAGCTTCACACCACTGTAAAAGATTCCATGCCATGATGATTTTTATTTTTGAATTTTTAAAGACGCGGGGGATACTAGTGGTATTACTAGTCATTTAAAAGAATAATATCTTAAGTCAATTTGATTATTTAAAAGTTATATAGATTAGGATTGAATTAATTTGAATGAATATTAATTGAGAATAAAATGGAGTGATATTTCTTGGAATTTCAAATTAGAATACTAGAAATTCATTATCATAGTCTAAGGTGGAGAGAGTTTCAAAATCCATTAATTAGTGTTGATAAGGCACATAGTATGTATACTATTGGGTGGGAGTACTTGTAAGTGTAGAATGCTTCTTCTCATGAAGTTCACACTTGGTAGTCTCCAAGATAGAAGATTATGAGAACAACCCTACTAGTAATAATTCCACATGTTTTGGTGTCATCATATATTCTTATCTATGAGAATTTGTAATGGTATTTACACTTTAATTTTATTATTAAAGATTTTCATGACTCATGCACATAGGTTTTTTTATAAAAATCATTATTCCATATACTTGTGGGAAGTAGGGTATATTGGGTGCATCAAGAATGAAATATTATTTATGGATAAGTAGAGGAAGGATTTGTTCCCTCCATCTTTAGGGAAGTTGATATCACAACCCTTTTATTGGAATACAATCACCACCTTAAATTCCATGGTCATGGTGTAATGATGTGTTTATTTTCGATATTTAAAGAAAGAAATATCAATCGTATATGTTGTTGACTCATTTTTCCAACCTTATTGATGTGATGTTTTGACAAAGAGATTATATTACATAGTGAGTGCTCATATGTGGTTATCAATGTTGCGATATTAAATTCTTTTTCTTGGGTTCCGTGACCCATTTCTAGATAGTAATCTTGGAATTTAGGCAAGACTGCCTAACACCAATATGAAAGAACACTATACGTTCGCACATAAAGAGTTTCTATTAATCTCGATTAAATTATATTTGAATTTAATTATTAAAGTAAATATTTTTCTCAAGATAGATGAATAATTTTATTTAATTTTTATTGATCACTAATATTCACAAGGTAATAAATAATCATTTATTCATTAATAAATAATTTATTTTATTACATGAATATTTAAAATATTTATTTTATGGCTTGTGAATAAAATATTTATTTTATTTATTGATGAATTAAATAATTAATTAAATATTTATTCAGATATTCAATAAATTCTGAGGGGTTGGAGTTGACCAATATGGTGTCCGAGGATGAATATTTATTTACAATATAGTAAATAATTTTTTTCATTGCGTGAGTTATCATACACTATAAAACTTTATTATTATTATTATTATTATTATTATTATTATATTTCATGGGGTTTGATAATGATTATTATATTATTTAAGTTCAAGTATGCAATTTAATAATATTTAACCTAAACCGTGGATCTATAAATAAATGGTTGTGTCTGTTGTGTAGGGAAAATCAAGATTTGAAAAACATTCTGCACAATGGATTTCCCTCTCCATTCCTCCTCCTATCTTACTCTCAAAAATTAGAAACACTAGATAGATTCCTTTAAGATCGAAGGAACTCCAAGTTCTCAACACGAAAAATACAAGATAATTGATTCACCATTCAAGCACCTAAAAAACAATTATCTTCATTCATAGATCAAAGGATCATGTGTGGATATCCATTAGAGGGATTATACACTTGTATCCTTATAATACAACAAAGGTAATATGGAAAATGGGTTTTCAAACAATCAACAATGTATTCATTGAATAATGTTCCTAAGATGAGGTAATCATTTCTTATAATATTAAATAAATTAATTATAAATTAAATGTAAAAGATCCTCTTCAGGATTCTGGGTTTCACTATGTCAATATTTGGTGGAAAAATCAAATCAATAATGGAATTAAATTCAATAAAAATATTGATAATGATCCACTAAATCGGAAATTTTTTTTGGGTTTGTGCCCATCGAGTCACTTTCATTGTGCTCGAAACATTCAAGTGGTATCTGAATAGTCACATTTCAATTTTATAATTATTTATTTAACTACTGATATATAAGAACTATAGTTGTTAAATTTTCATTTCTATAGTTATTCATTATTTCATCATATTTTAATTAACATAATTTCAACATTTTAATTATCCTTGCTTAGTGTTTATTTTTCATAAAGGACATTGAATGGATGAAGAATGACTGAAGCTGCCATTGGGAAGTGCAAATTGTTTTGGATGGTAATACTAGGTTACCTAGCGTGTACCTAGAGTACACCATATACCCAAGTTCATTGTATCTTGACATTCTTCATGATAAATGAAATTCCAAATATTAACTAATTTTGGTGCATTTATTGCACACCACATGTTGACCAAGACACATTAAAACACAAGTTGTCGGATTACATAGAGAGTATTTGGAATACATTTTGTGTAGTCTATATATTTTAGCAGAAAAATTCATGTAGTCAGTGTCATCATATACATGTTCAAACAGTGTGAGACTAAAAAACTTGAACAATGATGACATATGTGATGTGTACTCAACGTACATAGTGTTTAGTTCATTATTTATCGCATTTTTAGTATATGCTGATCCATTCATTGAGACAAGAAGACACACTACATGTGAGATACATGATGTATAGCTATATTGAACACATCATGTAGTCTCACGTTCGATGAACATGTCAATTCCTTTGGAAGGTTACACAGAAACATGGAATTCAGACCATATGGAATGTAGCTCATTAGTACATACTATGTGATCCATCAAGATACACACCAAATACCAAGGTATATATCCCAATCACAAAGCATGTACACATCGTGTAGTCTATCCAAGTTACACTCTGAATCCCTAGGTGTGTATCCCAGGTATAAAAAAAACTGAGATACCTGGAGTATATCTTATAAGTACACATCATGTAGTCTCCCAATAAATGGAATAATTAAATTACATAAAATTATTGATTACAAAAATAAAACATTATTAATTTTCTTGTAACCTATTGTGTTTGAAATTTTAATAATGTTTTTAAATAATTATTAAATTATTGATTAATTTATTGTAATAATTTGTGATTATTTATTATATCATATATTTTCCATGAATTCCATTAATTAGCGGTATATCTAAGAGGAGTTTCTTGGTCATTAAGATGAAAGGTTACTAATTAATTAATGCAAGTATGTTTATCTTAAAAATAAATAAAAAAGAAATGAATTCTATCCAGTGTACCATTGTGTAACCATTGCATGTGTATGAATGATCATGAGATTAACCAAGATCTGTATATGTATTTTCATTATTTAATTTAATTTATTACAAGGGTTTTTAATTATTAAATTATTAAATTAAAATGATGGTATGAAAGTCATATATCCCTCTATTATTATGTAGGAACTACATGTTCAAGGTTAATTATGTGATTCCCCTAAAACAATCCTTTAGCTCCTCTCACCTACATGTGAGTTATAAATACATGTAATAAATAGAGTATCCCAAGGAACATTGAGGTAGATCAATACAGAACCAAGAATATTTCAACCTAGGTGATGCACAAATGGACATGTGGAATGTTGTAACTCATGCCAAAATCAATATAAGGAGTTTTTTCCCTATTTAAAAGGTCGATTTATTTTCTGATCAATAAATAAACCATTAGATAAGCTCATGATCGGGTTATTTATTTATTTATATGTTTCTATGTTATTCATTATTTATTTTATGGATGCAAGACTATGATAACATAAATATATGAATAAATGTTAAAATATGTAATATAAATAAATGTATTATGTGTAAATGTTTTATCCAAACAAGGTTAATCAATTAAGTAGTATCCATATAATATTAACAAGACATGTAAAATATAAAACAAGAAAAAATTTATGCAAAATAAAATAAAATCCTCTAGTAAATATTAATTAATTAATCCTTCCATCATCTGTATTAAGATGAACCCATAGTCTAAGTTTCAGTTTCGCCTTTGTTGAGGGAAATTTTAATTATTGGGAAGTCTTATTAAATATAGTGCACTTACTTAACTAAATATTTAATGGTTTTAATATCCTCTATATTTCCAATAAAAATCATGAATTGAGTAATGAGTAAATTCAAGTCAGGGTTTCTATATTGGGGTGTCTACTCAATGGATTAAGGAGCTTAAAGCCTATAATTAGAAACAATGACTACCTAAATACTTTTTAGTAATTTTAATGGACTCTATTTGGATTATGAGAAATGAAATATATATCCTTACCACTATAATTTGAAAGAAACTAGACATTCAATGTTCAATGGTGAAGGCTATTGAGACTTGATAAAATAGTGGGAGATTTAATAATAAAGAAAATTTTAATTACTATTATTTCTCACATAATTTGTAATTAATAAAAGTACTAGTAATCTACTCTTTTATAATTATTTAATAATAGAAATCTCATCATCCACTGTATCCCTATGATCTATATTAGATAAATATCATCTCATCACTAGTAGAAACTTCCAATAATTGTTCAAATGACTTTTGGGTTGTGTTAATCCATGAACCAAAATCTTACTTGCTAGATTCCCCATAAGTTCATCCACATACAAAGAAAGTGAGTGATGAAGAGTTTTCTAACTATAAAATACTTTTGAACAATGCGGTCTATGTTCAATGTTTGATGTTATCGTCTATGTCTAGTAAACTCATTAAGTCTCATTAAAACATATATTCTTGTAGAATGATTGAGCATATCTATGGTCTCTACCTAAAGATAGAAAGACAGGAACTATTTGAGTTTTTCAAGGATATTTTTCAAACAATTATTGGATATGATGGACTAATTAGAACTCACATATTAAATATCATTATATAAATTGATACATTAGAGGTTATAGTATTTAAAATCCCTGATGAACAATGAACTGATATCATTCTTGCATCACTCTGTTAGAGATTATCTAGATTTATTATTAATTTTAACTTGAAAAACATTGAGAAGTATCTCTTGGATCTACATACTCTTATTTCCCAAGTGGATAAGGATATGAATTATTAAAATACTTCCATATTTATGGTAAAAATATATAAAATAAAAGCAAAGAGCTCTATTCTCAAATACACTTCGTAACACCCTTCTAATAAGAGAAAGATCGAAGGGGGAAGAAATGGAATATGATGTTATCTATTTTTAAAGTGGAAAGAAGGACCACTAGAATAAAAACTACACCCAAAAAAATAATAAATGGGAATATTAATTTTCATTTTTTATCTACTGAAATTTATTTATTTATATAAATTGGGTATTAGATACAACTTGTGGGGCTCACACACACACACAAACACACACACATATATATATATTCAAATACATGATCCAAGTAGATTCAGAATTATTGACCAAGGGGAGGTATGTCTATGAGAAACCAAAATTACTAAAAATTTTGTTAATCTATTGGATATTACCCCCTCAGGTTTCTAACATGAATGATCCTATTTTTTAAAGGTTGTAATTATTTGACATCCATTACCAAAACCATTATTTCTATATCAAATATTGATATAGATGGATTTCTATTAAATTTTGGGAATATTTTTTTTATAAATATATCCTTTTATGGTAATTAAAATTTAATTATATTCATTATGTGTTTTGCTACATGAACCAAGTAATGTAAATTGATAATGAAACTTCTTCACATTCCTCGTACCACACATAACAATGGCATCACCAGCTAGGTCATGTAAAAAATGTTTAGCTAAATTACACAAAGATGTATATCTATATTATTTTGAACTAAAACTACTTATTATATATCATACATGTTTATAAGGAATAATGACCAAATCTCTATTTTGTGGAAAATGTGAAAGGCCTAAAGTGCTTATTGAATTATTTAATACCGATGTTTGCAGATCATTTATAGTTGAAGAAAAGTATGGTTAATCGAAAATCAAAACTTTAACAGATTATTTAAGTAAATATGGATATGTACACTTAATGAGGTATAAGTTGGATTCCTTTGGGAAATTCAAGGAATGCAAGAATGAAGTTAAGAACCAGCTTGGTAAGAAGATTAAAAAACACTACTCAAACATTATTGGAGATTATATTACTCAATACTTCATTGATTATTTATAGGAGTTTGTGATCCCATCCCAACTAACTCATCCATATACACCTTAGTGGAATTGTGTAAGAGAAAAGAGGAATTTTACCTTATTTTATAGTGTGACATCAATAATGATCCATATCAGTCTTCTGTTATCCTTTTGGGGATATGAATTAAAAATAGCAACATACAAACTAAATCAAGTGCTAACTAAAGTGGAAGATGATATTATATACCAATTATGGAATAGAAATAAATTAAAAATATTTTCCTTATATATATGGAGATTTGAAGTGTTTTTTAATGCATCTTCAGGTAACAAACTTACACCACGATTCATAAAGTGTATCTTTATAGGATATCCCAAGGAAACAATAGGAAACTACCTATACAATCTTTGAGAAAAAATGGTTGTGGTTGAAAATAATTCTATATTCCTTGAGAAGGATCATATCTCAAAAAGAGATTGTTGGAGAGATATATAATTAAATGAAGTTTAGGATCTATATATACAAGAGTTATCACATGAATAAATTCTAAAAATCCTTATAGTAGAATCTATTCTAGATACACAAATACTACTTAGGTATAGCGACCCTCTCTTTTCATACATTAACATTACATAATATTACTATAATACTTATAACATAATACAAATAGACTCTCAAAGATCTTATTAGTCTAGTTCCTTTGGAAACATGGAAACATAAACACTAGTACATCAGTGAGATACATTATCTCCCACTATGTTCTTATTAACTAAAACCCTTCTTAGACACATCAAACATAATACACATATTCATAACCTGGGGGAAAGGTAACATAAAAATGGGTGATCTCAGACGCTCAGTAAGGGTAAACAAGGTACATATATAAAATATTCATGAGCATAAGGGTATGAGAACGAGATCATGAAAATATAATATCATACTCTACATAGAAAATATCATAAATATGAATCATGACATAAATATTGGAAGTTCATAAGACATGAATAATGAGGAAATAAAAAACATAAGCCATGAAATCATAACATAGGAATAAACACATGGAATTATGGAAAACACATAAGCATATAATATTATCTCCATAGAAGTTAATTCATCTCTTCCAATACCATATTGGTAGTATGGGTTCACTCCCCATATCATATTTTAAGTCATGGTTCACTCCCATGGTCATATTAGTTGCATGAGTTCACTTCTCATACCATATTGGTAGTCATAGTTCACTCTCATGGCCATATTAGTAGTTAAGGTTCACTCCCAATACCATATTAGTCTATCACATGAAATATAAACCATTACCCAGTGTATTAGAGGGAGATTTAGGGCTCACTAATCTCATAATGAAATCATAGATACATATTCCACAAGATCATTAAAAACATATCATAACTGATGAAATGAAATGGGTATCATAAACATGTAATAATTTCTTAAACTATATAAGAGATACAAGTCTCATAATCATTTAATCCAAATCATAACCCTTGAAAGGAATCATGTTTTTAGAATCATATAACTCGTGAAAGATAAATGGGTTTCATAAACATAATGTCATCAAAACATAAACCATTAAGAGAAATAATATGAATGGAGCCATTAAAATATTTCCCCAGAAAGGCATGAGTAACACCAACAGACGTCATCTTAGAGGAGAAATAATTTTATAATTTTTTTTAAAACATTTGTTGACTAAAGTATATCTTCTTCATTGAAAAACTATTTTTAAAACATAAGACATTTTTTAAAATATATTTCTTATAAAATCCTTTTCAAACCTTATAAAGGAAGCTTTCAAAACCATAAAAAAATTAAAATTCCTTTTTCCGTGAAAATTGTCTTCAAATATTATTTGAAAACATTTTTGAAAACATTTTGTAAAATATGTTTATCAAAAGAAAATATATTTCTGACCAAAGAGACAAATACGGTGAGTTTTTTCTTAAAATAATTTTCTTAATTATCTTAAGTACCAAATAGTGGGAAAATGGTACTAATACATGATTATATCTTTAATAAATAGAGGAGAATAAAATTCATTAGATTTATTAAGATATAGATCATAATATTTCATCAAAATGAAGCATAATTATTAATAATCTAGACAAAACAATGATGTATTTTCAATAAACTCTTACCACTTCGTAACATGGGATTATACTCACCATGTAAGAAAATTAAATTACAAAAATCTTAAAATATCATGAATAAATCTTTTATCTCATATAAATAAAAAGTGAGATGAAATTAACTTAAAATATCATAAATAAATCTTGTATCTAATGGAATAAATCATGTATCTCACAGAAGGTATGTTTGTAACAAAACTTGTGTCTCAAAGAAGGTAAATTGAGACACAAATATATTACTAATTTGGTAAATTTTGAAACATAAACCCATTGAAAGAAGGATCGGAAAATGGGTATGTAAATTCTAATAAATTTAATTATAATAAGAATATAATAAATTCATGGTTAGTATACACAACAAAATGGTAATGGGTGGTGAATAAAGCATGTATCTCATAGAAATAAAAAGTGAGATGAAATCCCCTTACATTGTGTCTTGACTCTATTCATACTCATACAAGATTCTTGTATAATAAATATAAGTTTATTATAAATATTTTACATAATAATATTCTTATGTATAATACCATACATGGTTTTCTTATGACATTATATTACCCTCTTATTAACATTTCTAATCTAAGGTTTCGCTTCGGGTTATATCTGCTTTGTTCTTCACATGTGTCTTAATTTGTTATATCATTGGTCGTTATACTTATATCATGATTTCCAGAATATGTAACCTGAAATAAATATAAATTATATTAATTATATTTGTATTATAATAATCTATATTATATAGAACTATGAAATTGAATAAATTGTTCATGGAGATGGTAAGTCGCACGTACGCATGAACTTTGTTTCTGTTTTATTATCGTATTGAAAAAAAGAGTAAATGAAATATAATTATATATATGAATATATATATATAATTATTCCATTTTAAGTATTATAACATATATATCATATAATTTTACCAAATCCATCCTTAATACATTTCGTGTAGTGTGTGAACGAATCAAATTACTTTGAGAGGGCAGTGGTCCGCACTTCCTTGAGAAAAATTATCATATTTACAAAAAATTAAAAGTATAAATATATGTTTTTTAAAAATGATACATAATATTAAAGACATAAAATGTGTCATATATATTATATATAAATATATTGTACATCATAATTCACACCATGAGGTGCAGCAAAGGAAGAATGGACAATCATCATTTCATGAGGTGATAGTTCATCGTGCACATAAACAATATGTTCATTAGCCATTAGATGGATGTGTCTATAAATTTAGTTACAACCATTATCCTAAAAACATATCAGTTTATTTAGGATGCTTTTATTTTCTTATAATAATGGAATAAGGATATTCGTGGGGGTGGAGAATGAAACTATGATAAAGGAGTTTGAGGGAGGATGTTACCTCTTCTTTGGATAACTCTTATTGGTTTTCACCAAAGAGGTTATTTGGATTGATTTCTTCCAAAATAGATGACTCAATAAGAAATGTAGGGATTTTTAGAATCTATTTGGGCAGATATTTATCAATACAATTTGGCTTTATAGTAGTGAATAAGTGGGAGGGGATGAGACCTTTGTATAGTGGAGGAGGAGTGTCACTCTTGTAAATTTTTGAAAAAGGTATTCCACCCACATTTTTATCATGTCCAGTGGATCCAATAATGGTAAAAAGTATATCCAAGGGATTATAGGGTATAAATATGTCCATAAAATGTCTTTTTTACAAGTTTATAGGTCATTTTGGGTCTTAATTTTATGGTTTTGTACTTTGTTAAGATAATTTTTTCTTTAATCGTTGTAATTAATTTTAATCACTTTCACTAATATTTTTGGTGACAGAACTCAGTTGAAATTATTATACATTATAAATTATTATAATTCCAAATATTTACTCCATTTTTCCAAATTCTAATCATATAAGTGGCATAAATTAATTTAAATTTAATCACACTGACGGGATGACACTGCGGGTTTTTAAAGTAAAAATTATCAAAAGTTTACTAAGATTTTATATCCAATTTCAATGTGAAATTGGTTCTGATTAAATATATTGGATTAATTGATAATAAATTAATATAAATAAACTTTAAAATAATTTAAAAATATAATTCATCTTTAAAAATAAAATAGATGAAAAATCAATTTTGAATTAAAATTTACCAGTTTTCACTATTTCTCCAAAAATGAAGTTTCTTAGAAAAATCCAAAAAATTAACCCTAAGATAATTTCAATATTTTAAATTAAAAAATGAATTTTATTTTATCACATGAAATTTCTAAATTTGTCTAAAATTAAATTAAATTTTTTCACATAAGGACATGAAAAGCATTTTATTTTTGAAAATAATATATTTATACATATAAAGACTTTACGAAAAATTATATTTGTCATTATAAATATGTTATATTTATATAAAAAATTATAAAAAATATTTTGAAAGTAGTTATTACTATTCATATTACTATATTTAATGGATAGTTTATGATAATCTCATTCAAATAATTATAACACTAAAATGGTGTTTCATAGTAACTCGGTGTTGCATGTAACATAAGCCAAGTTTATGTTGAATGTTTAAAAATAAAAGTTAGTGCTGTGTAAAAGGAATATTTGAATTAGTGAAATGAAAGAAATAAATTCAAATAAATTCATTCTAAAGAAAAGGTCCATAAAAACTCAAGGTGTTATAATAGAAGTATAAAAGAATCAAGAGAACCAGAATAGTATGGTTTTCTTATCACTGAGGATGGGGACTCATTTTTAGTTGATAATAATGATCCTATAATATATAAGGAAAATTTTAGTTGAACTGATTTTTTGAAGTGTAAAGAAGACATGAATTCTAAAATGTATTCCATGTACTAAAACTAAGTCTGTATTTTAATAGATCCTCAAGTGGATATAAATACCATTGGTTTTAAATAGGAATTAAATAAGAGACTAGAAATTGATTTTCAATTAAATACCTATAAGGAACGACTGTTTGAAAATAGGATTTAAACAACAACAAGGCGTTGACTAAAAAGAAACATTTTCACTAGTCGTAATGTTAAAATCTATCAGAATTATACTTTCCATCATAGCCTTTGAGGACTATGAGATTTGGAAAATGGATTTCAAATGTCCTTCCTTAATGATAACCTTTAGGAAGATTTATATATGAAATAACATGAAGGATTTATGACTCCAAAGTGTGCCAACAAAGTTTTCAGATTGCAAAGATCTATTTATGGAATAAAGAAAACACCCATGTCATGGAAAATTTGTTTTGATAATTCCATAACGAAACATAGTTTTATAAAAAAATTAATGAAATCCATGTTTAATTAAATTATTTAGTGGGAGTGCACTTTTTTTATAATAGTTTAGTTCGATGAAATATTACATACTAAAAATGAAATTCTTGTCTTATAGTCTGTTAAATCCTGGTTGAATAAATTATTCTCCATGAAGGACTTAGGTGAGGTAGCATATATTCTTGAGATCAAGATCTATCATGATATATCCAATATAATATTCAGGCAAAGTCAATGTATATATATCGACATGATATTGAATAGGTTCATTATGGAACAATATAATATGGGATTGTTTCCAATGTCACATGGAATTCATCTTTCTTGGAAAATGTTTCCTTAGAAACATGATGAAAGAAAAATTATAGATATAATTATATATGAGTTAGTTATTGGTTCAGTCATGTATATTATGCTATATACTAGTCTAGATGTTTCATATTCCTTGAATGTGGTAGGCAGATATCATGTTGACCCAGGTGACCGCCCTTAGATGGAAGTCAAGACTATCCTTAAGTATTAGAGGAATACTAAGGATGTATTTCTGGTCTATGGATTACATGAGGAACTAGTCATCATAGGACATAATAATGATAGATTCGTAACAAACCATGTTTATATGAAATCAAAAATGGGATACATCTTCACTTTTAATAGAGATGTTGTGAGCTATAAGAGATCAAAGTAGGTTGTGGTTGCAGATTCTATAGTAGAGTTCGATCATATTATGGATTATTAGGAAGTTAAAGAATAATTATGGATATGAAACTTCATCCAAGATCATGATGTGTTACCTAGAATTAAAGATCCTATAAAACTCAATTGTGATAATACTACAGTGGTAGATCTCATTAAAGAGCCAAGGTCACATTAGTGGATGAAGCATAACCCTTCGAAGTATTATCTCTTAAGGGATTTTTTACATATAGGTGAGGTTTTTTTGAGTATAATTTTAATGGAAGACAATTTGGACCCCTTTACTATATCCTTTAATATAGAGAAACATGATATCTAGTGAGGTCTAGCAGAATAAAATTCAAAGGTAGTTGTATCTAGTTCATGTGGTAACTTATTGGAGTAGGTGTTCTAGAACAAACTGATTGTACTTTGATTTAATGTATATTCCAACAATTGAATATTAATAAAAATATATAATTATATTTTGTTCATTTTTCTTCATTAATTTAATGTAATAATTTATTAGGGTATCTATCACATTGATAAATTCATAAAAGTTCCCCACTATGATAAGAACCTTGAAGTTATATGATGATATTATTAAATATAGTTCTGTATTTGGATGATGTATGATGATAGGGGACATAGGTTATAGAATTTTGGGAGTGAGTAATTATAAGTGGGTGAGGCTTCTTTTCATGATGTTTGTACTTGGTAATCTCTAAGATGAGAGATTATGAGAAAAGACCCTCCAGTAATAATTATGCATGTTTAAGTTTCATAATATGTTCCTATCCAGGAGCATGTTTAATAGTATTTAGACTTTAATATTGTAATTAATAATCATCATGACTCAAGCACTTAGATTTTAAAATGAAAACCATAATTCCATATGTTCTTAGGAAGTAGGGTGATTTAGTTGTATCATGAATGACATGTTATTAATGGATAAATTAACAAAATATTTTTCCATTACATATTTTTGGATGTTTATATCTTGGAACTTAAATTGGAACAGAACCATTGCCTTAAATTTCACTACCATGGTGTATTGATGTGTTTATTTTATATATTCAAATAAATTCATAAAAATATTATAGGCTGATGAAATAGATGTGAAAATTTCTTGATGAGATATTATGACAAAGATATTATATTATACGATGAGATTTTGTATGTGGTTTTCAACGTTACAATATTAAATTATTTCTCTTGGTTTCCTTGACCAACTTATAAATAGTAATATTATAATTTAGGGAATCCCACCTAATGTCAATGATAAATAATCCTATAGGAACACACAACAAGTGTTTTCATTGATCATAATTAAATTCAATTTGAATTTAATTATTAGAATAAGTATTACTCTCATGACCGAGGGAAAATTTTATTCATGTTTTATTGATCGCTAATATTCACAAAGTAATATATAATTATTTATTCCTTAATAAATAGTTTATTTTTTTACATGAATATTTTATAAATATTTATTTTCTGGATTCTGAATAAAATATTTATTTTATTTATTGATGAATGAAATATTTATTTGGATATTCAATACATACTGAGTACTTGGAGAAGACCAATATGGTGTCTAGGGATGAATATTTATTTAAAAGATGGTAAAAAATATTTAGCAATGTGATAGTTAGTGCATGTCGTAAAATAATAATAATAATATTATTATTATTATTATATAGAATGGGATTTGATAAGGATTATTATATTATTTAAGGGTTGGTACACAATTAAATAATATTTAACTTGAACCCTAGATCTATAAATAGATAGTTGTGTCAATTTCGTACAGGTAACTGATATTTGAGAATCGTTGCATACAATAGAGTTCTCTCTCCGTTCCTCATCCTCTCTCAACTCAAGAATGATAACTGCTTAATAGATTCCTTCAAGCATTAATGAATTTAAAGTGATCAACAGGAAAAATTAAAGACAATTGATTCACTATTCTGTCACTTGGATATCAATTTTCATTATTTTTTGATCAAATGATGGTGTGTGGATCACCATTAGAGAGATTCTACACTTGGATCCTTATAGTATAATAAATTTAATCTGAAAAGTGGTTTTGAAAACAATTAACAACAACTTTATTAGAGAAAGTTTGTAACACCCCGGGTAAATAAAGAATATAACATCTTTATATTTATCCATATTTGTGAATCAAATATTAATATTACTTTAAAGGGGATGTAATTCTCGACGGCGTACCCAATACGCAACAACGAGTTTCTTGGGAATCTTACGTTGCACTCTAATAATAAAATAATATTATTTTAAATGGTAGTTAACATGTAGCCGTTGTAATGGCGGGAATGGATAGAAATAACTAAAATATGATTATATATGTTTTTAAATGTTTTTACATTTATCCAATAAAATATAAAGGCTTAAAATACGGAAAGAATTCAATTTTAGGCGTATATGCCCTAGTTTTCATTAAAGGTTCACTTATCACCCTTTGATAGCGAACTGTTATTAAATATAGTTTTGTTCACTCATAAACATTCTTTTGGACCAAATAAAACTCTTATTATGAATTGGGACATCAAAATTTACTTTGTGTAAATTTTTGGTATCTTTCCGATAAAGTTCATTTTTTTAATTAATAGTGTAAAATGTTGTATTTTAATTCAAAACCTCTTTTTAATCTAATTTATTTATATTATTAGATTATATTTTGAATTGGTTTTACAGTGAAATCAGAATATATTTTTACCATTAAATCCAATAGTGGTCTTTGGAATTAATTTCACTTTGAAATTAGACTTAAACTGGTGTCAATCTTTTGATACTTATTATTTCATAAAAACACGCTATTTGCTTTGACAGCGGGAATTAATTATTAAATTAATTAATCTGACTTATATGTTTTGACTTTTGTAAAATAGACTTCATTTTTGAATTCGGAATATCAAATATAGCTTATAGTGAATTTTTGGGAATTTTCTGAAAAACTTCAATTTTTGATGAATAGTGAAACCACTAAGTGGTACTTATAAAAACTGATTTTTCCATTTAAATGAAATTTTTCCATCTTTGTGTTTTGAATTTCAAAAATCCGACATACATGGTTGTCATCAAGAAGTAAAATGTGGTTCAGTGGGATAAAAATAATTTTTTGGTGAATAGTAACTTATTAAGTTTTTAATCGCGATTAGTGGTAATTAGTGTAGTTTAAGGTAAAAATAATTTTTTAATAACATGAAATGAACTTGACACATGTCTTACCCTCATTGGTTGTGTCATGGCCGACCAATACAAGCCATGGTTCAACTTGGGGAGCCCATGGATCCACTTTGGTTGGGAAATGACATAAATAACTTTTTATTTAATGTTAAAGTAAAAATGACACAAACTTGAGGTATTTTACAAAAACAATTTTTCCATGGGGATATAAAGATCAGATTTTTTATTATAAATAATAATTATAAATCTAAAAAGATTTCCTACATCATAGTAATTTTTTTATAATTTTTAGACATTAAATAAATTAAATTATTTATGACATTATAATGATGTAGTGATGACATCATTATTTAACGATTAAAATAAAATGGAAAGATAATGTAAATTCTATGAACTACACATGTCCAAAACTTATTGTATGGGTGTATTTAGAACCCTTATCACCTTATCCACGAATTATATCAATGTGGTACCTTTTAAAACCGAAACACATTTTCAAATAAAGTTATATTTCTTACCTTCCAAAAGTGCCCCTCCTCTCCTCTTATAAAAGGCCCCCACCTCTACCTCATTTCACACACTCCTCAAGCCTTTGGCTCGGCCAACCCCTGCCCATTTACTCTCTCCACATCCCTCTACTCATCCTAGAGGATTCCCTTTGGGCAGAATCCTTTCAAAGGAAACCTTTAGGCTCAAATCAAAAGGAGTTACACTTTTAAAGGTAATTCATTCTCTCATGTTCATTTGTTTTATTTTTCTTCTCCAACCCCCTAAACTCTTTTTATTTAATTCTTTTGTAACAACACAAGTATCTTCAATATACTAGGATGTTGTTATAATATTTATTCAAGCTACAATCTCACACAACTACATCAAATGGTTAAAGAACATACAGTTTCTGTGGATGGCGAAATTCTGCCTCCCGAAACGATGATTGTTCAATACTCATTTAACACCTTCAAATATGGCCATTATGATGTAACTATTTTTATATATGATATATAATATGTTTATTTTTTCCTTAAGCTTCTGTTTTTTTTTCATTTTGGGCATACCTTTATGGTTTCCATTATGGGTAAACGCGATATCTTCATTTAAGGAAGTGCAGACTACCGCCCCCTCAAAGTGATTTGATTCGTTAAATACCATATGTGGGACGTATAAAGGATGGAACTATGATATTATATATTATATTATACTGGAATTATAATATACCTTTATATCATTATAATTCCATTCTATAAAATACGAAATAGAAATGAAAGTAGTGTTCATGCGTACGTACGGCTTACCGTCTCCACGAACGGTGCATTTCATTTCTTACCTCTAAATGATTATGTAATGTTATAAATGCATGAATGTACTGGATATATATTACATATATGATATCTACATCATGAATACAATTCTGGATATAATAAACATTTGTCTACGCGAACAACATGTAATTGTAAGAAGTCCACTTTCGACTTAAGAACCAAATATCGGCAAAACAAATATTATTAACTTAAATGATTACATAATGTTTGTGACATGGTAATAAGTGATATAAAATAATTAATGAACTTGAAAAAGTTTCTTAAGGAAGTATAAATTAACTCAAGTTTATTATTCAGGAGATTAAAGAACGATCGAGTCAAGTCGGACCCGAGGTAAGGGATCTTACACCTCTCTTTCTTTTTAAGTACACTCTTTTATGTCATTCCTTTTAAGCTCATCTTTCGTATGATTTGGATGTTCTTTTATATTACTCCTACTGTAATTATTATGTTCATATGATTAGAGACCCTATTTCCTCTCATCAATCTATTTTGGATGTTTTGAGTGGCGCTGTTAGGCTGCCGAGTTTTCGTAAGAGATCTAACCTCTCTCTTTCATTTTAAGTACTCTCCTTTATGTCACTTCTTTTAATCTCATTTTTGTTATGTTGGGGGATGTTCTTTTGTATTCCTCTTTCTGTAAACATTATGTTGATATGATTATAGACCCTATTTCCTCTCATCAATCCATTTTGGAAGTTTTATGTGGTGCCGTTAGGCTGCCGAGTTTTCATAAGAGATTTTTCATCTCACTTTTATTCCCTTGAGATTTATGCTACATTTGCCAAAATTTCCTTTGAGTGGTTTATGTACTGCCCATTATTACACTCCTTTTGTAATATAATTCCATTTATGGGTATTTACATATTCATTGTATGACACTTCTTCAATGGGGTGTGCTTTTCGAAAGTTACCCAAGTCGGTAAGGGAACCTTTCACCCTCCTCATTTTTAAAAGACCTCTTTTGTTGGGTATTTTAATTTACATATTGTTATGTTGGGATATGTTCTAATATATCCTTATTGATGTAAATTTTATTTCCAAGTGATGATATACACTTTTTATCTCTCATCAACTCATTTTGATGTGATGTCGTTAGGCTGTCAAGGGAACTTTTTAACCCAATTTCGATTTCTTTGGGTTCAACATGTAGTCATTGAATATGTCATCCATTGAATATGTGTGAATGAACTTTTATTGTTTTACACTTAATATCCACTTATATTGGGTGTATTTATATTTGTCACACATATTTTTGATATTGATTTGTCCTTAATTTAAGGATACCTTCTTTATAAGGGATTTCATCACATTTGACATTTCTATTGAGGGATCATTGTTGTTATGCACCAATTCACTCTTATATGGTGTATATACTGTCCTTTGGAGTATTATATCATGAATCCATTTATTCTCATGATATTATAAAGTTCTGACTAAATTTTATTCCTCAATTATTGTATTCAAGTGTCTCTAATTTTGGTAAAACCCCTTTAACCAAAATATCATTTTAAATGTTTTAATTATTTGTTCTTATTAATATCCATGTTTTCAAAATGGTTTTAAGGATTTATTTATATGTATATTAATGGTTTAAAATTTTAAGCATCAAGGTGGTATGGGACTCTTTGATTCAAAAATCTCTTTATTAAATGTTTTAAATGGTTTTGGAAATGGTTTCTTTTTGAATGGATTCATTATTTCAATATACTAAAATGTTATATTGTGATTGAAATGTGGAAATGTTATGTTTCCTTTATGCATGTTTTATGTGATACATTTATGTTATGGTTCTTGGGAATTGTTATGAAAACGGGTGGTTCCATGATAAACTAAGGGCGGGTGAGCCCGATATAGCTCTCCAATGCATTGGGTAATGTGAAGGAGTGAAACGTTAAGGTTTCTCCGAAGAGATTTAGGGAATATACTGTGATGGGTATTCCAAACGTAACCAAGAGCGTTACTCCCTACGTAAGAATGTTATTAATGCCTCAAGTTACCTTTATGTCTTATGTTTTCTATGATTTATTCATGGTTTGATGAGGTATGTTAAAGTGCCTTTGTTTTATGGGTAAAGTATGATTTCATTCTTATGTATATATGAACTCATGTTTCCTTTCCATATTTTTATAACCCTTACTGAGCTTTTTATGCTCATCCCAAGTTTTTGAAATGTTTTTCACAGGTCAAGGGAAAGGTACATGATGTGATGATAGTGTCAAGGATGTGTCAAGAAAGAATCCATGTTTTATTTTCAATATGTTTCCGTTGATGGGAAGAATGAATACTGTCTTTTATGTAACCACTTTGTTTAAATGTGGAATGTAATGAAAGTTTCATGATCTAATTCTCTAAAACTCTAAACCTTAAAAGATCCTCAATGTGTAATCTTGTAATAACTCAAGATTAAGTAAGGTTTAAGGCTGGGGCCTTATAGTTGGTATCAGAGGTCGGTTTAGATAACTTTAGAGGTTAGGGTATTCTCCAAGCATAAGTGACATTATCATAATTTTTAGGATCTCAGAAACATTCCTAGTTTTAGATAAAGTGAATGAGTAAGTATATCTTAGTGTTTATCTTCCTCATTAGTACATGATGGTTATGTTGTTATACTCACACTGACATTTCTGTTTTTAGGGAATGGATGGATCTAGAAGGCACCAAAGAGACAATAGGTTTGAAGGAAACTGTGGTGGTTCTATGATTAAGATACTAGATAAAATGGGGGATTCAATGAGGAAACTCGTGGTTGTTCTAAACCAACTATCAAGGAGTCATGATCAACCACTTGAAACTTGGTATGATCTTTAATGCATCATGTACGAGATGACTAATCCATGTGGAAGTTCAGGTAATAATTATAAAGGTAACCATTAGAGTTTATATGATCCTTACTTTTGAGTTAATTATGGGTTATTATATGATATGCTGGAAAATGAAAGGCATGAGATAAACTTGAGGTTAAAATATGAAGATTTTACCTCATTTTGGGGAATGTTTTAAGAATTATATAGTTTTGGAAAAAGGACAACACGCAGACCGTGTGACAACCCGTCGCGTCGGACAAAGCCACGGGAATCGAACCCACAACCAAAGTGCGACTGGTATTTATCGCCTACCACTGGACTACGTGAAGTCCCTGGTTAGTTTGACTGATTCATTTTAGTTATATGATTTTATGAATTAAGAGTAAGTTGATTTTGGGTTATTTATGAAAATTATTAACCTATCATGGAGGATATGTGATTAGGTTAATTACTTTTCAATACGAGACTTTAGGAGCAACTAATGTTGTTTGGAGATAAATGTTACGATTTAACTTGGAAGACTATGTGACTAAATCCTTCAAATATTTGGGTTTCAATCTTAGTTTGGTTTACTTTGAAGGATTTTATGGACAAATTGTTTATCTACTGGTCTTCGTTGAACTTTGGGTTTTGTTGGACAAATTTTGGAGATGAAGCATAGATTTTCTTTTTAAAGGGTTATCCTTTTCTGGATTATCTGATCTTGTAGTAACCTTTTTGGTTTTAGTTTTGGTTAAGGTTTGAAGACATGGGAATTGTATAGTTCTTTTTTTGTGGATTAGTTTATCCTCTAAGAAGTTGTTTATGGTACTCTTAATGCGAACAAGTCTTCCTAAATACTCGTCTTTTGGAAAAAAAATATGAGTTTGATTAAGGAATCTAGTAAAAGTTGAAAGTCAACATGATAAGTGATTATGTTTCCTTATGAATAAATTCCTCAATAAAAAGTAGCATAAAACAAAAATGTTGTCTATTAACTTTTCCTACTGGGGAATCGAATACTGTTTAACCCATCACAAGTTTGTGATTTTCTCATGGTTAACTTTCTCCTAAACATGTTTTCTATCACTCTCCATCAGAACGTGACCCTTTTCTTTTTCTTCTATGTCCATGTTTTCCTACACGGAATCCTATTATGGGTTAACTCGGGTGACCTTTGTACTTATCTTTCTTTATTTTAAAGTGATTGTTTTACCGACTCTTGTTCGGATGTGGTACTTTCAAGGATGTTTCCAAGCCCAATTTTAAGATTGCGAGGACGCAATTCCCAAAAGGGGGGAAGGATGTAACCCCCCGGGTAAATAAAGAATATAACATCTTTATATTTATCCATATTTTTGAATCAAATATTAATATTACTTTAAAGGGGATGTAATGCTCGATGGCGTATCCAATATGCAACAACGAGTTTCTTGGGAATCTAACGTTGCACTCTAATAATAAAATAATATTATTTTAAATAGTAGTTAACATGTAGCCGTTGTAATGGAAGGAATGGATATAAATAACTAAAATATAATTATATATGTTTTTAAATGTTTTTACATTTATCCAATAAAAGATAAAGCCTTAAAATACGGAAAGAATTCAATTTTAGGCGTATATGTCCTAGTTTTCACTAAAGGTTCACTTATCGCCTTTTGATGGCGAACCGTTATTAAATATAGTTTTGTTCACTCTTAAACATTCTTTTGGACCAAATAAAACTCTTATTAAGAATCGGGACATCAAAATTTACTTTGTGTAAATTTTTGGTATCTTTCCGATAAAGTTCATTTTTTTAATGAATAGTGTAATATGTTGTATTTTAATTCAAAACCTCTTTTTAATCTAATTTATTTATATTATTAGATTATCTTTTGAATTGGTTTTACAGTGAAATCAGAATATATTTTTACCATTAAATCCAATAGTGGTCGTTGGAATTAATTTCACTTTGAAATCAGACTTAAACTAGTGTCAATCTTTTGATACTTATTGTTTCATAAAAACACGCTATTTGCTTTGACAGCGGGAATTAATTATTAAATTAATTAATCTGACTTATATGATTTGAATTTTTTAAAATAGACTTCATTTTTGAATTCGTAATATCAAATATAGCTTATGGTGAATTTTTGGGAATTTTCTGAAAAACATCAATTTTTGATGAATAGTGAAACCACTAAGTGGTACTTATAAAAACTAATTTTTCCATTTAAATGAAATTTTGACATCTTTGTGTTTTGAATTTCAAAAATCCGACATACATGGTTGTCATTAAGAAGTAAAATGTGGTTCAATGGGATAAAAATAATTTTTTGGTGAATAGTAACTTATTAAGTTTTTAATCGCAATTAGTGATAAGTAGTGTAGTTTAAGGAAAAATAATGTTTTAATAATATTAAATGAACTTGACACATGTCCTACCCTCATTTGTTTTGTCCTGGCTGACCAAGACAAGCCATGGGTCAACTTGGGGACCCCATGGATCCACTTTGGTTGGGAAATGACATAAATAACTTTTTATTTAATGTTAAAGTAAAAATGACACAAACTTGAGTTATTTTACAAAAACAATTTTTACATGGGGTTATAAAGATCATATTTTTGATTATAAATAGTCATTGGAAATATAGAAATATTTCCTACATCATAGTAATTTTTTTATAATTTTTAGACATTAAATAAATTAAATTATTTATGACATCATAATGATGCAGTGATGACATCATTATTTAACGATTAAAATAAAATGGAAAGATAATGTAAATTCTATGAACTAAACATGTCCAAAACTTATTGGATGGGTGGATTTCGAACCCTTATCACCTTATCCACGAATTATATCAATTTGGGACCTTTTAAAACCGAAACACATTTTCAAATAAAGTAATATTTCTTACTATCCAAAAGTGCCCCTCCTCTCCTCTTATAAAAGGCCCCCACCTCTACCTCATTTCACACACTCCTCAAGCCTTTGGCTCAGCCAAACCCTGCCCATTTACTCTCTCCACATCCCTCTCCTCATCCTAGAGGTTTCCCTTTGGGCATAATCCTTTCAAATGAAGCCTTTAGGCTCAAATCAAAAGGAGTTACACTTTTAAAGGTAATTCATTCTCTCATGTTCATTTGTTTTATTTTTCTTCTCAAACCCCCTAAACTCTTTTTATTTACTTCTTTTGTAACAACACCAGTATATTAAATATACTAGGATGTTGTTATAAGATTTATTCGAGGTACACTCTCACACAACTACATCAAATGGTTAAAGAACATACGGTTTCCGTGGATGGAGAAATTCTGCCTCCCGAAACGATGATTGTTCAATACTCATTTAACACCTTCAAAGGTGGCCATTATGATGTCACTATTTTTATATATGATATATAATATGTTTATGTTTTCTTTAAGCTTCTGTTTTTTTCATTTTGGGCATACCTTTATGGTTTCCATTATGGGTAAACGCGATATCTTTATTTAAGGAAGTGCGGACTACCGCCATCTCAAAGTGATTTGATTCGTTAAATACCATATGTGGGACATATAAAGGATGGAACTATGATATTATATATGATATTATACTGGAATTATAATATACCTTTATATCATTATAATTCCATTCTATAAAATACGAAATAGAAATGAAAGTAGCGTTCATGCGTACGTACGGCTTACCGTCTCCATGAACGGTGCATTTCATTTCTTACCTCTAAATGATTATGTAATGTTATAAATGCATGCATGTACTGGATATATATGAAATATATGATATCTACATCATGAATACAATTCTGGATATAATAAAAATTTGGCCACACGAACAACATGTAATTGTAAGAAGTCCACTTTCGACTTAAGAACCAAATATCGGCAAAACAAATATTATTAGCTTAAATGATTACATAATGTCTATGACATGGTAATAAGTGATATAAAAGAATTAATTAACTTGAAAAAGGTTTTTAAGGAAGTATAAATTAACTCAAGTTTATTATTCAGGAGATTAAAGAACGATCGAGTCAAGTCGGACCTGAGGTAAGGGATCTTACACCTCTCTTTCTTTTTAAGTACACTCTTTTATGTCATTCCTTTTACGCTCATCTTTCGTATGATTTGGATGTTCTTTTATATTAATCCTACTGTAATTATTATGTTCATATGATGAGAGACCCTATTTCCTCTCATCAATCCATTTTGGAAGTTTTGAGTGGCGCCGTTAGGCTGCCGAGTTTTCGTAAGAGACCTAACCTCTCTCTTTCATTTTAAGTACTCTCCTTTATGTCTCTTCTTTTAAGCTCATTTTTGTTATGTTGGGGGATGTTCTTTTATATTCCTCTTTCTGTAAACTTTATTTTGATATGATGAGAAACCCTATTTCCTCTAATCAATCCATTTTGGAAGTTTTACGTGGTGCCGTTAGGCTGCCGAGTTTTCATAAGAGATTTTTCATCTCACTTTTATTCCCATGAGATTTATGCTACATTTGCCAAAATTTCCTTTGAGTGGTTTATGTACTGCCCATTATTACACTCCTTTTGTAATATAATTCCATTTATGGGTATTTAAATATTCATTGTATGACACTTCTTCAATGGGGTGTGCTTTTCAAAAGTTACCCAAGTCGGTAAGGGAACCTTTCACCCTCCTCCTTTTTAAAAGACTTCTTTTGTTGGGTCTTTTAATTTACATATTGTTATGTTGGGATATGTTCTCATATATCCTTATTGATGTAAATTTTATGTCCAAGTGATGAGATACACTTTTTATCTCTCATCAACTCATTTTGATGTGATGTCGTTAGGCTGTCAAGGGAACGTTTTAACCCAATTTCGATTTCTTTGGGTTCAAAATGTAGTCATTGAATATGTCATCCATTGAATATGTGTGAATTACCTTTTATTGTTTTACACTTAATATCCACTTATATTGAGTGTATTTATATTTTTCACACGTATTTTTGAGATTGATTTGTCCTTAATTTAAGGATACCTTCTTTATAAGGGATTTCATCACATTTGACATTTCTATTGAGGGTTCATTGTTGTTATGCACCAATTCACTCTTATATGGTGTATATACTGTCCTTTGGAGTATTATATCATGAATCCATTTATTCTCATGATATTATAAAGTTCTGACTAAATGTTATTCCTCAATTATTGTATTCAAGTGTCTCTAAATTTGGTAAAACCCCTTTAACCAAAATATCATTTTAAATGTTTTAATTATTTGTTCTTATTAATATACATGTTTTCAAAATGGTTTTAAGGATTTATTTATATGGATATTAATGGTTTAAAATTTTAAGCATCAAGGTGGTATGGGACACTTTGATTCAAAAATCTCTTTATTAAATGTTTTAAATGGTTTTGGAAATGGTTTCTTTTTGAATGGATTCATTATTTCAATATACTAAAATGTTATATTGTGATTGAAATGTGGAAATGTTATGTTTCCTTTATGCATGTTTTATGTGATAAATTTATGTTATGGTTCTTGGGAATTGTTATGAAAACGGGTGGTTATGTGATAAACTAAGGGCGGGTGAGCCCGATATAGCTCTCCAATGCGTTGGGTAACGCGAAGGAGTGAAACGTTAAGGTTTCTCCGAAGAGATTTAGGGAATATACTGTGATGGGTATTCCAAACGTAACCAAGAGGGTTACTCCCTACGTAAGAATGTTATGAATGCCTCAAGTTACCTTTATGTCTTATGTTTTCTATGATTTATTCATGGTTTGATGAGGTATGTTAAAGTGCCTTTGTTTTATGGGTAAAGTATGATTTCATTCTTATGTATATATGAACTCATGTTTCCTTTCCATATTTTTATAACCCTTACTGAGCTTTTTATGCTCATCCCATGTTTTTGAAATGTTTTTCACAGGTCAAGGGAAAGGTACATGATGTGATGATAGTGTCAAGGATGTGTCAATAATGAATCCATGTTTTATTTTCAATATGTTTCTGTTGATGGGAAGAATGAATACTGTATTTTATGTAACCACTTTGTTTAAATGTGGAATGTAATGAAAGTTTCATGATCTAATTCTCTAAAACTCTAAACCTGAAAAGATACTCAGTGTGTAATCTTGTAATAACTCAATATTAAGTAAGGATTAAGGCTGGAGCCTTATAAAGTTACTAAGATAAGGTAACCATTTCTTCAGATCTTAAATAAATAATTACAAATTTTACATGAAATATCCTCTCTAGGGTTCTAGGTTTCTCTATGTTAATAATTAGTGGAACATTTTAATTGTTCATGGTGTTTATTTCATGTAAAATATTGTGAATAGTCCACCAAGCCAACAAAAAAATTGTTTTACACCCATCAAGGTGCTTCCACTATGCCCAGAACCTTCACATTCTACTACATTCATCATCTATATTAAGTCAATCCAATTCTATTTTTGGTCATCTAAAGACCTTTTGTTTAGAAGGAAGAAGGAAGAATTGTTTGGGCATGCACTCACATATATGTTAACCATTTTGAAATACCTAATTTTAAATAATAATGTTTTTTATTTGATGTGGAATACATCCTAATATACGCTAGAGATCTATTTCAAACAAAGAGTATAATAAATTCTTGGAGACTTTTCATACTGGTATAAATAACACCCTACTGCATTCGAGAAATGGATGATACCTTCCCTTGGGAAGTGTATGATACCTACCCAACCATTGTGTGCAATTATTATGCAGTTGTAATCACTATATACTTAAAATAGTCATATAATAAATGTTTGATAACAAATTGAGCATAAAAAGAGGTAGGATTTCTCATTAAATCTAAACCTTATATAATCCTTTTGATCCTTTTATTTGTTTTCATTTCAGTTTTATATAGGTGAGGGAGATATTAAATAGGAGTGGATCATGAACTTAAAATTTCATATAGGTTTATTTATCAAGGAAATTATAAATTTATACACCATTGATTTACCCTCAAGTGGTGTATATATTGAACTTGGGATCTTTAACCATTTTATTAATTAAAATATAGATAGTATTTTCAAAAAATGATATATAAATATAGGTTATTAAAATTTTTTGAAAAAAACATAAAACATTTCATTCATATAAAGATAATGTAGTTTCTATTTTTTATAAATCAATTTCCCATCTTATCTAGGCATTATACAGAAATAAAATCGGTATTTATTAATGGTACTTGATAAAAATATTATAGAAATTGTGTATATCACCTAGGAAGAATAAAATTTATTATACTAATGGATAATTTAGTAACTCTTTCTTCATTCCCAACTCATACATCTACTTCAACCTTAATCAATTTCCTTCATTGTTTAGAACTTTTTAATCACTAATAATATGTGATTCACACCGGATATCTAATTCACATAATTCAAAGCTTGTTAATTTGATCTATATAACATATAGTTATTTACACCTAATAATATTTGATTACTTATTTTCCCATTCAATCATATTGAATGATTCCATGACTTTATAAAGCTTAAAAACTTAGAAATGATGGTAGATAGCATAATACATTTTATGTAGTATACATCATTCGCGCACTTTTAATAAAAATATTTTCCCTATTGTGAGGTATAAGTAAATTTATCATATGATTTACAATATATCTTATGTAATATGAATCCTTTGGATACTTTTCATAAGAATATTTTTCCTCTTGTGAGGTAGAATTAAATTTCTCATGTGGTGTGGTTTTCTATAAAATGTATAATTTCTTTCTTGTTTGATAACAATTCTCAAACTTCTATATCAATTGATGAAATTATTACCACAAAATGTTTCATTCTCAAGTAATGATATCATTGATAAATTTGAGTTCATGTTTAATTATATAAATATTTATAAAAAATGTGTGTCATTATTTGTATCATGTATGTTATTTTTCAATATGGAAATTTATTTAATATTATCCCACTAAAATAATAACCTTTTATATTTTAAATTTAGAGGGCCAGTATATATATTTTAACATGTCTTAAGTCAACTAAGGTTGTCATTTAAGTCATGTATATTTAGTTAAATAAATTTCATTAATAATATCTAATATATCTCTTGGATTGTTAAGTGAAAAAAATTATTCACAATTCATCTAATGAATATAATAATCACCATATCTCTAGGTGAAAATATAATTTGATTACCTAGTCTAGTATCACCAAATATTCACATTAGAATATCTATTAGCATTTTTTTCCTAACATAAGATATATTATTAATGATCGGATAGGAATGAACTAGTAATTTGATTGATCATGGTCTTGAAGAATTTAATTATCATTGAAATTCATCTAATAATTTGGTATTTAAAAAAATTAATATTTAGTATCACTATTAACATTTTATATATCACATATGTACCCTTTATAATTATACTCACAATAATTAAATAGTATGTTTCATATACATACTCATTTCAACTCATGCATATTTATTACATATTTCATTTATATTTATTCACATAAAAATGTTAAATTTTATAACCATGTTTAATAAAACAATTAAATATCTCCACATAAATTTTAGTATGATGTAAGATCCAACATGAATAATGGGTCCAGTGGACTAGTGCACATGGGATGTAATATTTCACACAATGATTGAGTGAAGACCCACTACCCAAATTAACCTTATCTCGACTGATCCAATCGTCAAAAATTATATCATAGTTTCATTTAAGTCTTAAATGAATTTCACATAATTTGAATATACAATATTCTAACACACTATCATTTAGTTTATGAATTTTTCATTTATCTAGTATGGCTCTAATACCACTATGGGGGTAGTGGGATCTTTTACCTTTAGTGAACATGTTTAATGTGACATCTATATGAATCTATCTAATCAATACATTAACCTAACACCTAGGGTTATGTTACTATTTTCATTAATAATGGATCTCTTATATGTAGAGCCACACATCATCACACATTCATGCATGATAATTTTTAGGAATCAGTTAACCCTTAACCTATACTATGATGCCATGAAATGGTTTTAACAATGTTTTCAACCCTCAGTATACAATAGAAGAAATAATAAATCTCAACCAAGAACATTACAAGTAATTGAAAACACATTAATAAAATATCCAAATAAAAACACCTTTTTAAAAAAGTTTATAATATTTAGATCAAACTTGAATTGAAGAATTCAAGTCTCCTTCAATTTCCACCAATAATGTTAATCACCAATACCTTGGTGGGATTATATTACAATCCAAGTGATGTTATACACTCCTATAAATAAATGGATGTAAAAATGAATGATAAAGATAGTAGTGATCCTCTAAGATGGGGAAACCTATGAATATCTCTAATATGTGGGAAAATGTAGAATATTAAGCACCACATTTACTTTATATTAATTGAGTGAATTATAACCTTTCTCCTTGATATTTATAGGAAAATGTACATTAAATAGCCTCTAAGGAATTAAAATTCATAGAAAACCAAAGGAGGTTCATTAAATAGACTCCAAAAGTTTATTAAGTCTCAAACTACAATGGGAAGTACATTAATGGGACTCTGAATTGGTTAAAACTATCCAAAGAGGTGCTTAAATGGCCTATCAAGGTGAAATTATGATTTTGACACATTTAATGGTTCTTATAATCCCATTAATCTAATTTTGAGCCCGAATCCCATTTGGACCTTTTCATTTCCACATGTTTATGTATAAATAATATAAATAATTCATTATTTATATTATAATGAAACATTAATTATTTAATTAAATAACTATTATTTTCACTCAAGAAAAAAATTAAGTAACTACTATTTAATGAAATATTCTAAATGTATAAAATGAAAATATAATTTATATTTATAATAAATAAACTTATTTATACCTGAACTAATAAAATTATTCTATAAATTACAGTTAGCATTATCTTATGTGTGACACCAATGGACCTTTTTAAATATGGAAATAATTTTGAATCTCATTCAAAATCATAAACTAAGATCAGTATTCACCAACATGTAATAGTTTCCCAAACTATAAAGGAGTTTGGTATGACATTATACACCACATGTTCATTATAAAAGTTCATTTTACCTTGATATTAATATTAAGCATAGTACATGGATAATTTCAATCCATTTTAACTCATATCTCTTTAAAATTTCAAGATTTAACTAAATGTTATAAGATTTCATCACATGTAATTATCATTACATAGTTGTGCATTTATTCAAAACTATATTGAGAGCCTGGATGTCATAAATCATCATATATGTGGAAATATCCTATCTTGATTAATCAAATCCTTCTACTTGATTAGTTCTATACTTAATTACCTTATATTAATCCAAATTATCAAATGACATTAGAGAGGTAACAAAGTATGAAAAATCATATATTGGGAACCTCTTTCATAACCTCATGTAAAAGGATTCATATCCAATGTTCACTTAATTAACACCAATGAAACATATATGACAATACATTTAGTGTACATTATGTTTTCCTAGATAAAATTAAATATGGAATATTCAATATGGGTGAATATATGCCAAAATATATCTTGAAATTGTTCTACCACTCAAATAGTATGTTAATTGAAAGTTATAATATTCGATCAAGTCTTAGTGTAATGAGGAAACATACAATTGAAATGAAAAATAAAACTATCATAAGTAAGAAACATAACTGATGTAAATAAAATATTCTAATTATAAATTAAGATATCAAAGTAAAAAAACAATGTGTGGAATTTCAAATAAGAATATAAAAACCCTTGAAAGGGTATTATTTACCAAAAAATACAATCAAAGGAATTATTTAATTTTATACAAAATTGGAAAGATATTAAATAACCTAAGTTAAGTTATCCAAGTCTCAATCCAAAACTTATTTAATATATCCCTGGTTGTAAGAAACAAGTTTTCACCAGTAATTCCTTGATGAAATTGTTAGAAACGAGTAGCTCTATCCCTGAGCTCTTATCTGATCAAATGTTTGATAGAAACAGGTCTTACATGAACATTAAGTTTAGTAGAATCTGGTTTCCCATCCCTATAAACCCTTCTATTATGTAGGATATGACTATGTAATTACAATTGGAACTTAGATCATTATAATGAAAAACCACAAGATGGTAGCACCAAGTGTGATTGGAAAAATATTACAAATGAAATCACTTGAAGGTAATTAGAGGATCCATGACTTCACTCATAATAAACTTTTATTTAATAGTGTAATAAATCCTTTTCCATGAATTCATCATTTAAATTTATAGAAAAGGTTACAACAACCATAAATGGTCATATTCTGATATCTACAAGTTTAGTTAAAATGGAATCAGAAGTAATAGAAGTAACCCTATCTTCTGATCGAAATAATTTAGTATGACATCATGATTCATCATAAATTAGATATTTCACATCAATTAATTTAAACATTGACTCAGAATTTATGATTATATATAAATAGAATTAAAAATCCTAAAATTATCATAATAATTAAATGATGTGTATTGTGATTTTCAAAAAAATGTATATAAAAGAGTTACTTGAATAAAAAATACACCATTTTGATAATAAAAAGACACAAATGAAATTATAAGTTTAAAAAATCCCTTGTATTATTTTATAAATCTCTTAAAATATATGATAGGTTTGAGACTAAAATCTATCCTTTAAGAAACACATAGGTTTAGTACCATTAAACCACCCTCTAAAAAAATACTCTCTCATTTAAATGAAAAAACAATAAAAATATCTACACTCTTCATAATGAGAACTAAAACATATTATGACTAAACTTTACATAAAAAATGAAAACATACCATTCACTCTATATCTCCCCCTTTATTATTTTCAAAATTAACCAAAAAAAGAAAATTCATTGAGAATAAATTAAGAACATATATGGTAGTTAAAATAAGTAAGCATAAATAAATTAAAAAACTTTCCCATAAATTCTTTGAAATTTACTCTATATTTAAACAATTAATGAATACTTGGAAAGTATTATATCCCTTACTCAAACACATTCTCAACTATTTTATTTATTCTTATTTATTTATCCTTCAATTCTTCCCCATTGATGTCTTCCTCTAGGATTAACTCTTATGGTTGTTACAAAACTTCTTATTACTAAAACATCATAAATATAAAACCTTTTTCTATTTTTTGGGAATTAAAATCAACAATGAAAAGGCAAGTGAAAAAACTAATGAGTTAGACAAAACAAAAAATACCCTTCCCAGCTAATATCTTATGTTACCAATTGATGATTTTATTCTTATGAAAATGGGTCTGAAATTTTTATTTTTGATATTTTCCAACCTCTATAAAAACACTTAAAAAATATTCTCTTTATAATAGTTATAAAACATCAAAATTGTTCTATTTAATGGAGTAAATCAAAACAAATTAGCTAATTGATAAAGAGAAAAAAACATTTTAAATAATAATTTCTATATAATTGTATATATTTAAAATAAAAAATCTATATACATGAGTAAGATTTATAATCATGATATTAACTTCAAAAAATGTAAGAGTAAATTTAAAATATATGTGGTTATTAAATACTTGGAAAACTAAAGTATAAAAAAGGCACCTTTTAAAAGATAAATACCTTTAAGTTCATTGAGATAGGTAACTTTTTTAAATTGTGTTTCTAGAATATACTAATAAGATATCTTATAATTTCTATTCAAATATCTTATAAAAGTACCTATATAAAAAGTTATAATAGTTCTAAATAATAAATTTCCTCTCCTTTTCCCAAAGAAAATTCAATGTTTATGATCATTTTTCATTGATCAGACCTAATTGTTTTTAAATATATTAAAATATATTGGAATTTAATGGTATAGTTAAAATATCAATAAGATAATCTTAAATTATGATAAACTTTAGAAATAATATCACCTTGTATGTGTGGTCCGGAAGAAATCAGTGTCTTACATCTATGTTTTTAGCTTATGAATGTTGTCCTAGGTTATTAGATAAATATTCCACACTTGTGATATCACAATGAATCAGAGTTTGAGTAAAACTCATCTTGAATATTGTGAGTGTGTGTTTCATACACAATAATTGAGTGTAAAAACTTTAAACTACAATATATTAAGATTCAACGGTAGAAAGTGTAACTGAATGTTTTTTTTTGGACCAAGAGACTAAACATTCTCCTTGAAAGTTAGATTTTTTAATTTTATCTTCTGATCCATTCTATATCCACCAAATTAAATTCCTAAATAACTCATAAGAGAAAACTCTATTCCAAAGGAATAAAAAATTTAATGTTCTAAAGTCTATTTCAGATAATAGAAGATTTATTTAACTACCTTAAGAAGTGATTTTTTCAGTTTAGCTTGAAAATCACATAAAATCATTCACAAAACATTATGTATAGTCAACTAGACATCAAGTAAAGTAATCTTCTGATCATACTAATAAATAATTTTTAATCAACCAATTTTCTAAATTCAATAAGGTCAAGTGAGACTCCCTAGACCCCTATACTAGGATTCAGTGCTAAAATATACTTTTAACATACTAGCTTTAATATCAATTGAAATAACACAAATTTAACCATACTTAATTAAAATTTCAATAAATAAAATAAAATCTATTACATACCAAAAACCTTTTCAGTTTGTAGTTATAAATAATTAGGGGAAACCCTTTATGAAAAAAAAACTTATGTCTTTACATAAAAATGATCATTTTTTCCATCATTCCAATAATTTATTATTTTATATAAATTTTTCAACATATACTAAAAGATTATATAAATATTATACCCTTCAAATAAATATTACATAATATAATTCTTCATAACATGGGGAAATTGAAAAATAATATGCGTGAGCTCAAATTCTTGGTAAGGTTAAACATAATAATTATTAATCAAAAATCATAAGTGAGCATAATATGAGTATGTGGGTATGAGATAATAATCAATGTATTTAATATACTGGAAGATATTTTTACCCAATAACACATGGATCATAATTCTAGAATCGTGGAATATAAATCAACATTAAATAATCTTGATCCATGAAAGAATATCATAAGAATTAAAAGTGGAATTGACATAATAATAGAAATCATATGTCAAGGTTAACCACCATGGAATTCATCAAATAGTAGCATGGGGTGAACCAATTGTGTTCCTTATTAGGCTTGGGTTAACTTCCTAGGTACCCTCTTAAGATTGGGCTAACTACTCGTGTACCACTTTGTACTCATTGAATATAAAACATTACCCAATGAATTGGAGGGATAAAACAGACCCACCTATCACATAAAGATAAATTAATCATGTGTATTCCATAAGAATATGAAAGCATTTATTATCCCTTCAAAGAATAATTAATTAGTGGAAATGAAATGATTTTCATGAATATTTCATTAAAACATCATTATAATCTATCCAAAGAAATAAGGTGCATGGTTTCATTAGTGAGTATTCTAGATGAATCATAACGATCCTTAAAGGATGTTTATATAGATGAAAAAGTCATGTAATGAGAATAGGTTACATAATATTTTCATATGGTATCCCATATGATGAAACAATTATCTTAATCAATTGATTCAAAATAGTTAATCATCCCAAAAAAATATATATCAAAAGAGAATTTATATGTTGATTGTTAACATTACTATATTAGAGAGAGATATTTTTTTATAAATTAAGAGGGAAAATAAAAGCAAAGCTATTAAAATAATTTCAGTAAATATTTTGTTACTTTGTTGTAAAAAAAATTTATAATTCACTTCCAAAAATATTTTCAAGTGTTTTCAAGGATACTTTTAAAAAAATTACATTAATGGGATCTTCAAAAGAAAATATACTTACATCAGTAAATTTTTAGTGGATGATAAAAATATACATACATAAAATGAAATCCATTTTCCAAACATTTAATAAAATAATAACATTTTATTTTAATATAAAAATGAAAAATTCATAGAATAATATGAATAGATTCTAATTTTAAAAACCATAAAAACAAGGAAATGAAGCTAAATAATGAATAATGTTTATAATTGTGAGAAAATCCATTCATGTAAAAATAATTAAAAAGAGGTTATTTTCACAATTTTATAAAGAATATAAAATATGACTTGTATGGAAAATGTTAAAAAGATTCTTTTTAAAATTTTGAAAGTAAAGACAAATTTTGAACAAACAAAGCTTTTTAAATAATTTATGTGCCCAAAAAAACATTTTTTAAACAAAATAAAGAATATGTATATGAAGAGAATGATTCCCATCCAAATAGGAGAAATAAGGTTGGATTATCTTATAAATGTTATTTTGGTTAATTAGAGTAACAAAGTGTAAAAAATAGAAAAAATACTTATAAATCTTATAAATACCATAGGATAATAAAATATATGGTTCTTAAAATATTAATAACATAAATTTCCCCTAATGTAAATTTAAACATAAAAATCTTGATAAAAAGTCATTTTGTAAAATCAACCATTGTGGATTTGGTAACTTGTTAATAAAACCCCATTGAAATATAGAACATGAAATGAAACTATATTTACCATGAACAATATATAATAATGAAAAAAAATTCAAAAAAATTAAGTATACCATATAAAATAAAACATTTTTCTCGTTATAAAACATGTCATAAAAATGAAATTGAGACAAAGAACCCCTATAATGGTATTAACATTTAAATTAAGAGTCAATAAATGAAGTGATTATGTGAAAAAAAATCTAAATACACATAATAAAATTATAAATACAACATAAAATATACATAAGTTATAACAAACATAATCTTGTCATAACATAGTCAAAAAAGGAGCAAAATAATCCAATTAAGGGAATGTGAGTTGAGAATGCGCTTAACTCAAACGTCTACTTAGTCAAATATGATCTAAACTACTATATAATAAATCTATATTTATTTTAAATTTATATTATAACCATATTAATATTTATCTTACCATATACCATTCACTTAAAAATTTTTATTACTGATTTAGTAATAATTATTTAAAATCAATATTTGTGTGTAAACTATTCAGTTTTCCATGCATGTTTCAACATGACGGTGTTGGTACATGAAAATTGGTAATTTTTTTATCATGTACATAATTTTCATGAAGTTTAATAGTATATTGTTTATATTTTTATACATTCCCATAGTCATTTCACAGGACTTATGGTGATGATTTTCATATAAAGCATAAAAATGTCATTTTTTGGAAATTTTGATTCCTCGAAATGAATTGATTTTAATAGTGAATATATATATAACTATAAAAAATAATTAAAACATATTAAATTAATCATTATTTTATAATATTATAAGTGAATAACATTCCTTAATAATTCATGACATAAATATTATAAAAATGTTCATATAGGTACACATTATAACAATTGAATGATTAAGAACATGTTATTTTATATTGATAATATAACTTTTACATAAGATTAATTGTTTAGTAAATATTATATATATTTAGTAAATATATTTTTAGAACCATACATGTAAATTGTTAGTTAATTATGTTATTCATAGAGGTGGTAGTCTGCACATACATATGTATGACATTTTCATTTTCCATTAAATGAAATGAATATAGAAATTGATTATTCCATCAAAATAATAAAATTTAAGTATAATAACTATATTTATTCCATTATTTTGAGGTGTTTATAAAATATTTGGAGGATTTTTAAGAATAAATAAATTTAAAAGAACATAGTTAAGTTGATTACCTCTTCCTTGAGTATCCTCATTTGGATCTATACTTAAGCCTTATTCAATTGGTCTTTTGGTGATACCAAAAAAATATAGGTCATGGTAAAGTTTTTTGGGAAGTTATTTTAGCATATATCAGTCAAGATAAGGTGATAAAAGTTTATGTAAAAGTGACTGAACGAGGTGCCCTTTTATAAGTGAGGTGAGTCACACCCTTATAAATACCATTAACTTTAAAATAATATGAAGTCATTTTCAGTGGAAAGTGGTACCAAATATCCAAATTTATGAATATAGAACATTTTAGGGTCTAAATAAACTCTTAAAATAAAATTTGGATAATATTTAGTGATATTTTTGAGCTTATATATTAGTTTAACCATTTACCACATTTAAAAATAACCATAGTGACTATGTTTTCCTTTTACTCAGTTAACTTATTTTTATGAAAAAATGAAATATATCATGTTAAAAAAATTTAATATTATGGTTAATAATAATTAATAAATTTTAAAAGATTCAATTTATAGAGCTATAAAAAAAATTAATATAAATATGAAAAATTCAAAAAAAAATATTTCAGAAAAAAATACCTTTTAAGTATAAAAATGAATTTACACCAAAATAATGTATAGAATTTATTACCATGGAATTTATTAGTTTATCGATAAAAATTTATTATTTTATTTCTTTTAAATAAATCCAAAATCAAATGGATCACTTTAAATTGTAAATTAAAGGAAAAATTCTAAAATAGTTTTTTATTTGAATAAAATATAACTAATTTTTCAAAAAGTGAAGAATGGGATTCCAAATTAAAAATAATAGTTTTAAATGATTTATTTTATTCCTTAGATACATATTTTTTGGATCAAAAGGTTTCATAAATTTTTAACCATTATTAAATGATAATGATGTCATAAAAGTTATGGTATTTGTAAAAATGATATTTTTCACTATTGAATTGAAATTAATCATTTTAGAAAGATTTAAAAATTTCACCCAAATATTGATATACTGAATCAAAAAATGAATTTATTTTTACAAAACTAATATTTATAAATTTATAAATTTATCTTTTAAATGAAATATATATAATATAAAATAAAAAACAATGTTTTTAAAGAAAACATTTTTTCCATAAATAATTAAATTTACATTACATGGAGTTGCTTAATTATTTTATGGATATTAAAAATTTATTTTTATAAAAATTACTGGAATTTTATAAATTCATTTTATCGATATCATTTTCATGGAGTATTAAATTTATCAAAAATAAGTAATTTATTGAAACAGTCTCTCTAGAATTAATGGTATTTTCCTAAGTCAAAAAAACCTTTTAATTTATCAAAATCATTTATTTTTTCAATAATGATTCATTTATCCATCTTATAATTATTTTCATTTTTGAATATAGTAAATCATTATTCAATTTAGTTTTGTTTTTTGGTCATCCCAATTTATTTCATATAATAATTTTATTTAAAGTAGAATGCATACTAAAATCGTAGGGTGTTACATCAAGTTTAAAATAGATTCTTATTAGATTACTAATATAAGAAGCATTGTACAAAAAAAATTAGTTAAATATTTTATATAATTAGGGTTATATAAGGTAGTTCCATTTGTTCTCTAAGTTATTTAGAATCTAATAAAGTAATTAATTTTACCCATCACACTCATCTTAGATTCAATTTTCATAAGTACTAAAAAATTTATTGTATGTTATTTTTGGATTAAGACAAAAATTATGCCACAAAAATATCATTCTAAAATTAGTTTGAAATTTAAAACTCACTTGATAAAAATATTTGGATCTTTCATTCCTTAAAAAATCATTTTGAAGTACAAATCCAAAAAATTGATCATACTAGGATCTTGGGGCTAGTTTATGGCCATAATGTTCCTTGGAAAGTTTAAATACATGTTCATAAAAATTTATAACTTAAAAACTATGAGTTTTTTAGATATAAACTTCCTACTAAATATAACCATTAAGGAATCTACTCTTCGCAGCCATTTTAAATGAAGTAAATTTCATATGAGTTGGGAAGGATAATAAATTTTAGATAGACATGAGTCTAGCTACCACTGCAAACGTTTCTCTAAATCCTGTGCATTATTCTTGATTATATCTATTAGAAACTAGTATCACCTTATTCTAAAAAATTAATCCTTTCTCATCATGATTATTTAGGAAGAACCGCCTTACTCTTATAATTATAAGATATTTAGGGTGCTCAACTAGGGTATAAACCGTGTTCCATTCAAATTGATTATGCTCTTATTTCTTTGGAATTATCAATATCTCACCACCCAAGTCATAATATTCCATTTTTTTAAAAATTGTGATAGGAATTAAATATTATCACATTAATATCTTAGGTAACTTTGAGTTCTGACTGGTTGATTTACATCACCAATGATATTATCTCTTGGATGATTCTTTTAGATTGTCTGGTTTCTAGGTAAAAAGTAATTTTGTTCCTCATCTACTAGTTATATATCATTTATTATTAAAGATTCTAGTAAGATATATTTTTATGTATGTGGTCAAAGTTTTATAAGTAAAACATATTTATTTTCTAAAGGAAAACCAGGATTACTTTAATGATCTGAATGTTTTAACTTTGCAAAAGTATCAGTCTCATCAAATTTAAAATGAACTGTTTCTTCAATGAAATGTGTCCATCTGTTAAAAACAATATACACCTTACTATTGGTGGTGTAAATAATAAAAACAACTTCATCATATTTTCGATAAAATTTATATATATTATATTTAGTATTCAAGATGAATACATGACATAATCAAACTTTGAAGTAATTGAGTTTTAGATTCTTGCAATTCTGCAACTCGTATGTACTTTTATTTAAAACCAGGTGATTTAAAACTAAATTTAAGTATAATAATTAGTATAAATGGATTCCACAAAACAATATTAGAGACACAATATTCACACAATAAATTTTAGGAAATTTATTGAAGTGTTTAATTCATTCTTTAAAATACATCATTATGTTTTGGAGCTCTTGCTGCTGAGAAATTATAAGTAATACATTGTTTACTAAAAGAAGTTTCAAAAGTATAATTTAAAAATTATCAACTATGAAACTCTATATAATTAATATAGTTTGGTTCAAGGTTTTAAAAAATACCATAAAACCTTTTTTTTAAGAGTTCTTCTAATTTATGTGCTAGAAAATAGACCCAGGTATTATTGTTATAATCATCAACTAGGACACACACATAGTGTTTTACTAGGATGATTATAGTTTTTTAGGTATAGAAATATCCATGTCAACTACCATAACACACACATTTTTTAAAATAATATTATTCCAAATAGCTTTCTTAACATGCAATACTAAGCTTTATATGAAAGAAGATATATTATAAAAATATTATTACTTAAAAATGACTCTAATAACTTAGAAATTTAATCATTGGGTATAAATAGAATTAAAAATATTATTAAAAATATGTGAAGTACATACTCAATACAAATTTATTTATTAATGATCAGGAAACAAGAACTCAATTTTTTTTAGTAAAGTATTTTTATTCTTTAAAAATAAAATTTCTTCAAAAATGATTTTTATTACTTTTTATGAGAGAATATTATAATTAATTTATTGAAATTTTAGAAATTTTATTTAACTAAAAGGATATAACTTTTTAAATCATCATATAAAAATAATCTTAGATTGAATTTTTGAGATTTTTCTAAAAAAATAATTTCTTAATGAATTGTGAAAAATACCGATTTTTATAGAAAACAGAATTTTTGAGATTTTTCTAAAAAGAATAATTTTTTAGTGAATTGAGAAAAATACTGACTTTTATAGAAAACTGAAGTTTTGATTCAAGAATTTTTAAAGATAAATTTTATTTTCAAATTGATTAAAAGTAAAATTCAGTATATTATATAAATAATTATTTAATTGATTTTATTTTAATCAATTTTATGGCTTAATTCGGTATTAAAACAATTTTATACTTAAATTTTTTTTCTAAAAACTATTTTTCTTTTCATTTTGTGTTTTAATATTAAATTATTTTATGAAAATTATATAAATTAAATATTGAAAAATGTATTAAATATTTTTAATTATGAGTTTGAAATTTTGTAAATAGTTTTTTTTATTTTCTATCATTATGAATAGTAACCATAGTAAATAATTGTTGCCATAGTAAGGATAAATCATGTAATTAAGGTTAAAAATAATATGATAACGAGTAAAAAATTACCCTAAAACTTACCTTTATCCTATTTTATGATTGGAGTTAAACCATTGCTATACAATTTTAAAAATATGGTAACTTGGTGCCATATTTATTTTCTTTTGACCTTTATATTATTTTATGTAAAGAAAAGTCAAAAATGTCATTTTCTTTGTTTTATTATCTATAAATTTTAAACATAGGGATAAACAGAGGGTGTGTTCGATTCTAAATGGATATATGAAATAGAAATTATTTTTTTATCATGTTAATTTATTTATAATTTTTAATGATGAAATAATTACCTTAAATGATTACACAACACCAACAAAATATCTATTCAATTAATAAACAAATAAAATAAATGATTTCAAAAATGTTAAATATAATATAATTTGAATGAATTATTATTTACCAAAAACAATTTAGGTAAAAATAATATATTATTGAGTTGTTTAAATCCAAATAATATTAAATTAGGAAAATTGATTAGTATATGTTTAAAAATATCAAATATGGTTCATTTATGAACCAATTTTCATTTTATAGTTACTATATAGACCCTTGAAGAGGGAAAATTTTGTTATCGTGGTAATTGTCAAAAAGGGTTAATACGGGTTAAAACAAATATATAAGGGTAAAAAACTAATATAATATTATCCAAATTTTATTAGATGGTATTATTTAGATCCATAATCATCATATGTTCAAAAAAATTTAGTTTTTAACCTTTTTCTATGAAAATTATTTTATATAATTTTAAATTATTAAATAATTTTAAGAGTGCCTCTCCCCTCACTTATAAAAATGCACCTGTTGCATGATTTTATTCACACTTCAAGAACCATTTGGTTCATCCGAGACCTACCCAAATACATTAATAATATCATTTTACATATTCCAAATGTATTATTTTTAGCATACTACCATCCTTAGAGTGTTTAAGGTGGAACTCAAATGAAGTTGTCTGTATAAGAGGTATAGTCATTAGCTGAATGTTTTAGTTTTATTTCTTATTATACCTCCTTGAAATCTTCTTAAAACATTATAAAATAATATAAATAGTATCTTTCATATAAATAGATTTTATTATGTTAATTGTATCATTTAAATCCATCTCCACTTCCATCAAATGGGAAACAAAATCATCATTCATGTGTGAGAAGGACTACTGCCTTGCAAACCGTTGTAATTTGTTTTCCATCACCACCTCTTACTGCTAGTTATAATTATTTATTTAATAAATGTATATATATGATATTATTTTGATTATGGAAATGTAAATTATTATTTAACGTTCCTTAATTCCATCCATCAAAAATGGAATCCATGTTCATGCATACATATGACCAATTGTCTCCATGAACGGTGTAATTCATTTTTTATCTATGACTTTTATAAATGAATATAAATATATATATATATATATGGAATTTATATGATATTAATATCATTTTTAACACTGTATATATGATATAACCATGATTAATGAATAAATACAAATACCACTGAACCAAAACATGCATGAAAAATGAAGCAGTTATCATCCAGAATAGTGATTTTAATAAATAATTGTTAATAAATATGTGGAAAGATGTTATAAGAAAATAATATATGGTATGATATATATGAGTAAGGTTATTGAATATATTTACAATAAATGAATATTTATTATATAGTATTTTCTAGCATGTATGAAGAAAAACAATACTTAGGGTATGTGATCTCTCTGAACCACCCTTTTTCTTTGGGTTATGACCTTTATCTCTCTAAATCACATTATCCCTATATTTAATGTTATTAAATGCATATAAATTCTTTATATATGTCTCTAACATATTTAATTATCTTATTCTCCCATACTTTATGGGGTAATACATGCCTTATATTTATTTCTTAAATTACTTCTTTATGAAATTTCCTTTGATTATGATATGAGGAAAGATTATGCAACCCATTTCTTTCAATGAGTAATTATTATGATTATTAAATATAATTTATTCCCTATTTTTGGGAACACATAATCATGAACATGTAATGATGGGTAGTCATAGATATCACTCTAGTTTATTGGGAAAATTGTTTGTCTCATGCGATATTATGTATGGAATTTGGGAGTAAACCAAATCCAATATGGGACTCTATCCACCATGTGACGTTGTCTTAGTAGTTAGCCTTGACTTATTCATATGTTATGTTTTTATTTTCACCACATTTCTTATTTTTCCATGATCTTATTCTACCATGTTCTTTATAATATGCTCTCATTTGGTTATTCATTAGCCATCTCTTTTAATATATAATGTTTTGTCATTTGACTCACATGTTATGCCTCATTACCATGTTTATTACCTTACTATGATTTATAGCTCACCCATTTATTTTATGTATTCTCTAGGTTATCCTATTAAGTTTTAGGATCTCAAAGGGATTAGGACCTCATCATAGAGATTAAAATAAATTATTTTTAATTTAGTTTGATGTTTTTGTTTTATATACCTAGTCTTCCAAATAAAAAAACCTCTCGATCCTTTGGTTTTATTTAATGGATAATCATGTAATATTGTGTGTAAAATTATTGGGTCTCTATAACTACTATAAAGGTTCAAAAGTTGAGATTTATCTAGAATTCTTTAATCTTGGTTTAAGTGTTTTATCATATTGGCAAGGGTCACAATATAATTATCATTACCAATGTACAAAGAGTAACCTTTATCACATAACTAAATAATTCTAATAATTTTCTCTTGAGTCTGAAAATATAAAGTATATTTTAGGTAAGAGTATTTTTGATAAATGAGACATCACCGATTCTAGCTATTTTTTCCATGTACATTGCCTCTAAAAGTAACAATCTACACTCTAATTTTTATAATCACTAAAAGTTGTAATTATTCCTTTTCATGTGTTGAGAAAAACCATTGTACATGTACTATGTGTTTCAGTTACTGGTATAATGCCCTCCATTAATAAATAATGAAGAGTAAAAGTTTGGTACTCAAACTTTATTGGGTCTGTAAATGATAGAAAACAATACTTTAGAAACCCGCATATGTCCAACCCTAGAGGGTTGAAATGATACAAGTTCTGTATAAATATAAGACCTATATGTTCTGAAGTATTGAACCTTTTTCTAAGAAAAAAAAATATTCTAGTGAACTCCTCTCTAATATTTAGTACAGAATGGTGTACTTTTTAGAATGAAATAATTTTATTGGAAATATGACTTTATGTAAGTAAAACTTATTCCATAAGATGTATAATTAGGTTTAATATGGCTTAAAATCTAATCAATGTTATCCATTCAAGAAGTAAAATTTTATATAAGCATCTTAAGGCAAATAACATTAGGATTTATTTTTATAACTAATTTCTAACCCTTGTTAATTGAAACATGGATGGATTTAGAATCTAACTTAAAATTAAGATTTGAAATTATATCATCATATTTAGAAAGATCTACCTTATCCAAATCATAGTCATTTAAAAATGTTTTATTCTTCTTTTCTAGGAAAGTCTCATATATATCCATTTCTTAAAATGATAGTGAATCATTCTCATCATCATTATCTGATGAAAAATGGCATTCAAAATGTAAATACAAAGTGGATATAAAATATATTATTACCTTTATCATAAATAATGATTTATTTTATGGTTCCTTTTTATAAAAATTAATAATCTTCTAGTTTATATCACCATCTGATCCACTACAATCATCTAATAATGGAACTTTTCTAGGGTTCCATGTATTTTTCATAGCTCAAAACACTTTTTCCCTTTTTCCATGAAACTCTTTAGACTATTATCCTACTTTTTCAGTGGATGTTACATAGGTTTGATGTTCTCGAGATTTATTCACTCATAAAAAATCATTTCTGAAGATTCTTCCCTTTCTATGTTCTTCTCATATTGTTCTTTCTGATGATCTTTCTAGAAGTCCTTTACAAAAGTCAGTTTCATCTTCCCTGGGTGTTACAAATGTTGACCTTCACTAATTTTCAAAAAAAAAATTATCTGAATTACATATTAAAATCCAATTGTTAAAAATTTTAGTCTTAGTATTATTTACACTATAAGACAGATCTCCAAAGTTTGAATAAAATGAAACTCCATTTTCATTTTTTTTAGATTTTTTTTTCAAATGATTTTCATACATCATCAAGGTTACAATAAATTTATATAGGTTTAAATTATTTAGATTATTCATATCATTTATCATTGTCCTCTTGGATTTTCAATATTTTAGAAGAATTTATATGATCTAATCCATGTGTTGTTCATCAATTACTTCACACTCACCAAGTGATTGTATCCCATTAACTAATATCATAAATCATTGGTGCATTTTATCAGCTAATTATTTATGTGGAGAGTCAAATTATTGATAATAATATTTGAGCATATCTCTTATAGTCTTCAGTACTTCTAAAATACAAAAATGTTTAATTTTTTATATTCCTCTAAATTCCATTTAATTTTTAACATAAAGATATCTAACTATATATATTCTTAGTCATCAAATATAAAAAATGTTTCAAAATATTTAGTTATATTGATATTTCATTTTTTTCCTCTCTAGTAAACTATGAAATTTCAGTATCTATAATTAGATAATTTCTATTCATCGTATGATAACAATCTACTTTGATTTTGATAGTAAAAATATTCATCCAATAATTCTAGTATTTAAATGAGTTATAATATCAAATCAAATCAGAGTGTGATGAACAAAAATGAAATTACAGAGGAAAATAAAGCTGTCAAAAAAAATTAAACTTGAAAAGATTAATGAAAATAATCTAATCATAAATTAAGATAGAAAATTAAAAATATACATAGATCTTCGAATAATAATTAAGAATCCATAAAAATATATTATTTATCAAACAAATCCAATAAAATTACTTCTTCCCTTTTATCCCAAATTGGTAAGATATTTGATAAATGCAATCAAGATATCCAAGTTACAACTATGAAATTATTATATATATTCCTAATCATATGAAAAATTCCATATATAGATTTTTTCACTAAAATAATCATTAGTAGGTAGCTCTGTCTCTAATATCCTCTCCGATCAAATAATCATCATCAACAAGTCCAACACATGACTTACACAAACACAAAGTTTAGATGAAACATGTTTAATATCCCTAGAAACACTTTTATCATGTAGGATAAGAAAATATGATTATAATGGGAACCTATATATTTACAATGAAAGACCTCACAATGGAAGATTTAAGTGCACATAAAAAAATATTAAAAACAAAATCACTTATAGGAAATGAGATTATGCCCATCTTTTCTCGTAATAAAATTTAAAAAATTATTGTAACAAATCCTTTTCCAGTAATTCCTTAGTTGAATTTACAGAAACAGTTGTAACAACCTTAAATAGTTAAATTTTGAGATTTATTAGTTCAGTTGAAACAAAATTAGAAGAAATAGTAGAAACTCTCTCTTTTAATGGATGTAATTTAGTGTGACTCTATGATTCTTTAGAAATTAGATGGTTCAATTTAATTCACCGGAACATAGAATAAGAATTCAAGTACATATGTAAATATAACCTATAAAATCTTAAAATTATCACAAGAATAAAATTAATTGTATTTTTATTTTCAAAAACAAAGGATATAAAAGAGTTATTTGACAGTTAAGCTGGTCAATCAAAATACAAGTTCGGCAAATTATATCCTATGAGTGATCAGTTTTATCTCTATATAATTGATCCTACTCATAATTATCTTAATATATAATTGTATTCTAGTACAATGATACTTGGTCATGGATAACTAAACAATATATATATTACAAGGTTTTGTTGTCATATTTATCTTTCTAAGGATTTCATAACAACTGATAAGGGAGGGGATGGTAAATTAGTTATTGTTTTTTAAAAAAACTATTGATTTAAATTTTTATAACATTGCCCCTATAAATTTTTATATTTATTTCACTATAACCTTTTAAAAAAACTCATATTCATGAGAATTTAGGAATTTAAATAAATCACACATGATTTAAAAGGTTCGACCTTAGTGTGAGAACCTACATCCTTTATATAGACACTCACGTGGGTCCATGGAAATTCAATATTACTAATAAGTGAATAAAAATTTTGTGTCAACTACCATTATGCACCTTATATCACATGATAGAAATGATTATACTAACTCCAATTATCTTAAAAATCATTCATACAATATTTTATCTACAATAATAATATAAAATTTTGATCAAACTACTTCACAAAGGGTTTATCTGGAATCTCTCTCTAATCTCCCATATGTCTGATTTCTCCATCTGGTAATCTTCATCTGATGTGTTTGCATCAAGAATCTATGTCTGATGAACCTCTCATGAAACTATGTCTTTTAAAAAACCTCTGATATAACAAATTAAAAAACTCATCACCTCAAAAAACTTCTTCATGGAAATTTGTTCAGTTGCCTTTGTCTGATGTTCTCTATCTAGTTCTCTGAACTGGACATTGTTTGATAATTTTTTATGAAATATTTGTCTAAACAATTTCTTCAAAATGAAAACTAAATTTAGTTGAAAACTCAACTCTGACATATTTCTTCCAACGACTTAACTTTTTTTAGTGAACAATCACAAGTACTATTGTACTTTTCTCCTCAATTTATAGTATATCTAGAAATAAAAATAGTGAGAAACCGATTTTTCTTTCCCCCTCACTGAAACTCATAAATCCAAATTTCATACTCATTTAAATCTCTTTGTGATGCTTATCAATTATTCCCATCTCTTTTATTGTCTTCTATAATCTTCTTTAATCTTCTCAAATTCTCCAGTGTTCCAAACTTCTCAATTTTTCTTAACTTCATATGTTAAGAAAATTCAAACTCCATCATTTGTTGATATATACAAGAAACAATTGAATGAACTTATCAAATAATCATAATATTTATGGGATTTATAAAGTTATGTAATTATTTTTTGGTCCCACATTTCTTAAATGATTTTATGATAAAAAACATTGAGAAACTTCTCGGACTGATGAATGGATTGTCTGATTTTCTTTTCTTGATCTTCTTCTCAACTAAAAATTTGTAAACTCTTTAGAGAAGTTTATCTAAGGAAATTCTTATAAATAGTTTGTTTGGTTTAATTTCATAAAAAAAATTCATCTAATGGATTTTCTTATAAAAATTCCATCCAATGTATTTCTTAAAAAAAGTTTATTTGGTGGACTGTCTTAGAAAAAGTTTCATTTATGTACTTTCTTCCCTAAAGCTGAAAAACTTCACAAATTTAGACTTCATCTTCCTCTATTAGATTCTCTTGACCCATTTGAAAAATAACTAAATATACCTTTTTTATTTATTTTTTATTTATTAAAAAAATTACTAAATTGTTAAAACTTATAGAGACTTCAGCTTCCTTTAATGCTCTACTAGGTGGAAAATTCATTTTTCTTCCTTTTGAGTTTACTACAAAAAACACAAAATTTGGTAAAACAAACAAGTATCTATCTTGGATCATCATTTTCTTATCTGAGACTTATATACTCTTTCTAGTCATATGTGTTTGATTAAAAAGTAGATATTTTTTAAAAAAATTATTTGTTTGATTATCTTCGTATTTATACAACCTCAGAAACTACATTTTTATACTTTTTAGAAAAAATTAAGCATCTAGAAAGTTTATCCAATGATCTACAACTAGTTCCTTTGTTCAAAAATTTCCTTTGAAAAAACATATCAACTACCTCATGTCTAATCATGATTGTCCAGAAAGATTTTATGATCATCAACATATGATGCTTCTCCTGTGGTCCATATGATAATCATTATCTATAAAACTATATCTCCTCCTTTTTCTTCTCATTATTTTTACAAACATGGACATTCAAATAGAATCTTCTTATGATTTTTTTTTCTAATTAGAAACTTTACAAGCCTTCAAACTTAATCAAATTCGTACTTTCTATTTTCTAGTAACTTCTATGTCTACTGATTCTTTTTCTGATAATCAGAATCTAGAAAACTTCAAACTCCCAATTTTATCAAAAACAAATATTATGAGATTTTTTATAACTTAAGAATCTTTGAGATCATTATAGAATCATATGACTATATAATAAATTTTCTTAACAAACTAAACTTTCTAACTTTTTTAATTTCTTAGATTCTTCGTCTTAGCAACTTTTTTAACTCTTGAGCTTTATTCATATAATAAAAAAAATTTACTTCCAAATTTTTTAACTTTATTCATCTCAGAAACATCATAAATTTTTATATCTATAGAACTTTCTTATTCTTCATAAATTTAATAACACAAGTTTTTTAACATCCAGCAACTCTTATTTTCCTATTTTATAAAAACATTATTAAATAAAATTTAGTTTCCAATGAATACAAAATTTTGTTAACAAAACATCATAAAGAATCTTTAATATCCCCCTTATAATTTTCTAACAACATTCATTAAATGATTTTTAACACTCATCATTTTTTCACCACTCAAAATGTTTCAGAACTCATTTTTGTAACAACTCAAGTATTTTCAACTTTCACCAACCTTTCTCAAAATAGAGCGTCCTAACACCACACTACTAGATAAAGTAATATGTTTAAAGGAATTAAATCTCTAAATAATAATAAATATTGTATCCAAGTTAATATAAACTCCCTATCATGTTGATTTTCTATATTTTTTAAAATCAAATTATTTACTCTTCTAGTTTTTGTTCTCTCCCCCATTTTATGATAACCACAGCTTCAGATTCATTATATAAAGAATTGTAAAACTTCTTAAAATATTTTTACTTTCTGTCATCATTTTTCAAAAAAAATCCAAATCATGGTGGGGACTTCATTTAGAACTTTTGGAATTTTTTGGTGGAGGTTGTACATAATTTTATAACCTCAATTACACAAATAACTATTTTGGTATTGAGTTTTTGAAAACATCAGCATATAATATTTTGAGAAATATATTCTAGATAAATATCTCCCACAACAAATTTCACTTTTATGAAGTGAAAATTAATATCAATGTGCTTTGATCATGAGGGTTGGATAGGATTTTTAGAAATACTAATTGCACTCTTATTATCAAAACATATCTTCAATAGTGTAGAAACTCTCATTTTCAAATTTTAAGATGAACTTTGATCCACAACATTTGAGTAAAATCATGTGTAGTAGTAACATATTCAGATTCTATTATGATCAAATTTATTAAACTCCACTTTTTTACTATTCTATCTCACACAACATTCTACAAAGAAAAAATTTCCTCCTGAATTAGATTTTCTATCATTGAAATCTCCAACATAGAAAACATCAGTATAATAATGAATTTTTATTTCACTACTTCTTTTATAAAAAAAATCATGTCATGTTATTCGTTTGATATATCATATAACTATATTTTCTACAAATATATGATATTCTTCTAGATCACTCTGATATCTAGGACACAAAGTCACAACATAAAAAATATTAGGTCTTGAAGATGTTAGATAAATCAAACTTCCTATCAGCCTTCAAAAATATTTATGATTAACATTTTTTTCCAAATTCATCTTTACTCAACTTTGTTCTCATTAAAATCAAAGTGGAAAATTATTTTGAATCTTCCATTCATACATTTTATAGTAATTCCTTAGAATAATTTTCTTGGGATAGGAATTTTTATTTTTATTTTTGTTGAACTTATATACTTAGGAATAAATTTACTTCACCTGGCATTTATTTCTCAAAAATAATATTTATTTATTTATAAAATTCCCAATAATAATTTTCTATATCCTTAGTAAAAATTATATCATGCACATAAAAAATTAAAATCAGGGTACATGATTCCACTTTCTTCACATACAATTTTCATTCAACTTTCCATCTATAAAAATTAATCAATTTCAAACAACTATTGTGTTTGGAATACCAAGAACAAGGCTCTTGTTTTAACCCATACATGTATTTATTCATCTTACAAGCCTTACTTCCATATTTATCAAGTAAAAACCCACAATGTTTATCTATGTAAACTTCTTCTTCAATCTATCCAGTTAAGAAAATCAACTTTCTATCCATCTGATAAAATTTATAACAATTATGTGTAGCCACAACTAAGTATATTATAATAGTTTCTAATCTTACAGCAGGGGAAAAATTCTTCAAATTCCAAACCTTCCACCTATGAATAGCCTTTGAAAATAAGTCAAGACTTGTTTCTTAAAATTTCTCCATTATTTTTTATCTTGTTTCTGTAATTACACTTTGTCCCTATCACATTATTTCCTAAAGGACATGGTTTAGGTTCCCATGATTCATTTTTATAAATTTGATCAAGTTCAACATTCATAGAATCAATCCATTATTTATGTTCAACTAATTATAAAACTGATTCTAACTCAGTTTGTGAGATGAGAAATGTATAATTTTCTAATCTTGATCTTCATGATTGAACCAATTCTTCCTTATTCCCAAGAATAATTTAAGTTTCTAATTTTTTCTATAAAGTATGATATTTCAATGTTTCCCTTCCAACTTCACTTTCTTCATTACATGATTCCTCTAAGTCTTGATATATCTGTTTTGGATCATTTTCACTTTAGTTGGAAGTATTTATTTTTTCTTCCTCAATATTTTCAACATCATTTGTTAGGAAAGTTTTATTTATAATAAATTTCACAATATAGGAATCCATAAAATTTTAAAAAAGGTTTTTACAACATTTATAACTTCTTCTATTGAGTGAATATCCCATTAAAGTTATTTCTTCATATTGTTTATCAAAATTTCCAAGATTCAGTTTTTTGATCTTTAGTAAATAGGGACATCAAAAAACCTTGATGTATTTCACTAAAGGTTTTTGGTTAAACCAAAATTCTATAGTATTCTTTCTAGATTTTATCCTTAGAAGACATCTTTTCTATACATGCATTTCATCATTGACAACTTCCCTCTATTATAACTTTGAAATTTTTAATTATTACAACATTCTTCTTCAAATTTCCACTAAAGTTCTATTTTTCATTTTACAAATTCATTTTTTTTATGAGAGTATGGAGCACTGTACTGATGTTTAATTCCACATTTCTTAAAATATGATTCAAAATAATTACTTGTAAACTTATTTCCATTTTTACTTCTCAACTTCATTATATAAACCCTCATTTTTATCTCAAAACCTATTCAGAAAGAACTGAACATTTTTGCAACATCTAATATGTTCTTCATAATCATTAAGTTGGTCAACTAATTGAAATCATAAATAAAATTTATAAATTGAAAATCTAATTTTTTTTATTGATGTCTAATTATCCCTCAAATATCTAAATGAATAATATCAAGAGATATAGTAGATTGAATCTCTACTTGCTTATGTATTTTACCAACCACATTCCATTTATAATATATTATACAAACATCATCTTTCTTTCTTTACAATGTTGAAATATTTCAAACAGAGTCAACATTATAAATTTTATTCTTACTTTTCTTCCCAAGATTCCTGAGTCTACAATACCACAAATTTTTTTCATCTTTAGTACTTTAGTAACATGAGTTATTAAGATTTCCAATCTGAAAGATATTTTCACTAGTTCTTTCTCCTCTTTTAACAATTTTTCCATCTTATACACCTTTGATGAGGCAATGATATTTTATAAATATAACTTATTTTTCATCATAGAAAACATCAATCATAGTGGGGAGTTTGTGCATGATCCCATCAACGTATAGAACTTCTTTAGATTTTAGTTTTTTATGTTCTATCTCAACATTTCCTATTCCTTTTATTTTTAAGGAACTATCATTTATGAAATTAACTCCTCCTCCATCATGAGTTTTAATATCTTTCAAGATTTTTATATCTCCCATAATTTTTTAAGAGTAACCACTATTAGTAATTCATGGCATGTTATTTTTTACTTTCGTTAAATGTTTTCTTAACAGAAAAATATCTTTCAACAACTTTCATCTTTCCTACCACCTTCTATTTTCTACCATAAAAACATTGTCTAAGACGAGTGGGAATACATTATTTATCAATGTGGCCAACCTGGTCACATATTCCACGCACTTCCTCTATATTGTCAAAAAAATGTGGGACATTTTCTAACATATTGATATTTCACTTTTCTAACTTCCTGTATCTTAGGAAAGTTATTCATTATTCTTCCACCAATTCCCCAACTTTTATCATTCCTATTTCTAGGAAGACACATTCTATGCCAATAATTGTAAACTCTCTGCCCATAAATTCCATAGAAATATCAAAAACCATTAAATCTAGGTTTTTTGTAGTGGTAATATGTTTATCTAGAGAAAGTTTGTTGTGGTTCATAACATTTTTCTGGTCTTGCTTTCTCTAGGTGTGGATCATCTTTCTTACAGAGTGAATTCTAAACTTTTTTTTGATGTGATAGATTTCTCACATCCATTTTCAATCCAATATTTCTTAATATTTTTCTCAAAACATTAAATGTTAGTAAAATCATATAAAATTTTATGTTTAGTGGGTAAATATTTCACATGATTCTTAGAAAGATATTTTCTTATAGTTTTAGATGATTCTGATTTTTCTTCCAAATACTTTCTAAGATTTTAATTAATCTTTATTAAAGTAGTTTCAACCTTAAGAATTTTTTACGGAGTTTTCTTAAGTTCATCTTCCTTGGATACCAATTTTTTACTGAGGTCTTCAACCATCTTTCCTTATTCAGCAATTCTCAGTTTATTGTTTAAGATCTCCAAGATGTACTCTTCTTATTACTTTAATAAATATTTTCTTCCTTGAACATATTTTCCACCTTATTTATTCTTAATTTTTATTTCTTTATTAATAATTTGGTTTTTCTCAAGACACACAACAATTTATGATCTGATTTTATATTCTATATAAGATTATTCACCTCATTCTTATCACTCTTTAAAGAATCTTCCTTTTTATCAACATTTACATAGAAGGTTCTTATTCTTTATAAACATTAATATCATAATGAATCAATATCATCTAATTCATATTCAACTTTCTTGATCAACATAATTCTTCTATTTTTAGTGAATTTTTTCTTTTCACTGATGTACTTTTTTCCTCTTTATAAGATATGTGTGTCTTCATCCAATGAGTCTTTTCTTCAGAATGATCTTCAAATTCACCAAATTAATTCTTGGGTTAGTTCATATAAAAGTAACCAATTTTAGAATCCTAACCCCAATATCTACCCAAATCGTGCTTATGGTCTGGTGGTCCACTAGGCCTTAGGCGCACCTCCGCGTACGTCAAAGGCTTCCGACTAGTAGTGAGGGTTTAAATGTCAATAATGGGGAGACTATACCCTTACGGTAATTATATAATACTGGTTTGAGAAATATGTATAACATACAGTAGAAACAGATGACTCAGAAAACTCGAACTAGACCCGCTAATGGTGGAATCACATTCTGTATCAAATAAATAGAAGAAGCAATAAATAAAGAAGAAGTGGAAAATAAAGAGATCATCATGCCAACAAACCACTTGCAGCCACTACTAAAACAACAAGCATGCATATCAAAACAGGTCATATATACAATATCAAAAAAAAGGGTCACCAAAGGGTCGACCATAGTACCATACATACTTTTAAAAAACATCATGCTGATATAGGAATAAAATCTAAACAAAATAGAAACTCAATCAATCCAAGATATTACCTTCATGACCCTTTGGGTCTCATCATTTATCACAAGAAATTATATATAAATAATTCACTTTCAAAAACAAGTAATTCAATGTAATTAAATTCCATGCAATGAATCAATTAGAAACTTACTTTAATCAAGAAATTCAATGGAATTTCATAATTAACCATTTAAAAATCAATATATAGGTCTTGAATGCCCCCAATTACATTAAACCAACCAAAAAAAATAAGACAAATCAATTTAATTGAATTAAAAATCTGAAACCAAACAACCTAAGGACCGATGACCTATAACCTGGCCTCACTTGAGCAAAAAAAGGTAAGGGAATGCCCAACGGCATCCCACGTGGTCACGTGGTCATTTTGATATGAAGTAGTAGATAAAAAAGGGTATTTCTCAATATACCCAAACAAGCGCTAAAATATTATCCATCCAAACGACCATGAAAACACAAATCAATATATTCACCATAAACCTTAGACTTCTAGACATAGGAATGTCTGATATCAAGCTTCAATTCAAAGTGGATTGGTGTAGAATATGAGTTTTTATGGTATGTCCTAAAATGGGGTAAAATGATTCAAACAGATTTAACACTCTATGAGGTGAAAGAAAGTTGAGAAGAAGGGTGAGTGAGTTTATCCTTACCACTAGAAATCCAAAACACCTGTTGGATCTGAAATCAAACCATCGATGGAGGAGAGGGATCAAATCCAGTGCATGAGAGAAATAGAGGGGTAACTTTCTGATGTGTGTGACCAAGAGGAGAAAGAAAGGGAGAAAAATGTAAACATAAAGAAGAAGAAAAACATAAAAAACACCTTATACAAGACACATAGTTTTCTAAAATGTGTGAGCTATAGTGTAGAACTACTTCCCAAAAGGGCACCTTCGCATGGCTTACGCATAGTTTTTTCTAACCGTGCACAAACTATGTGAAAGACATCTATAAAAATTGTGTAGAATATTTCAAGGTCATGTGCCTCCCATGTACAGTTTACCCAAACTATGCAGTAGTTCAAAAACATGTCACATGGTTTCTTGGAAGGGGCCACAGAGTTTACCCTAAACTCTGCACCCTGACCTATATTTCTAAATAGGACATTTGGCCTCCAACACTCCCGAAAACTCTTTAGAAAAACCAAGGATTCATATAAAGATTAAAAATCATATAATAACGTGATATAAAGACCATGGAAATCTAAAAATTTTATTCTAGTCAATGATATAGAAAACAACATATCCACCAACTAAAAAGTTCAAATCGGGAGTGGTTTTTGACCCGCTTAAAAACCCAGTATGTTACAGTCATCCCACCTTAACATAACTAATCCCCAATCTATCAAATGAAACTCGAAGCTGGTATGAGACATACCCATCCTATTAAAATCTATCTTGAACAACCCCAGTCTTAAGGGTATAGGAAAATTTCCTCAAGGGGACTCTACACCTTAGGAATTTCCTAACTCGGTCCATTCTGACCCAAAGATCAAATCACACAAAGTTCCAACAACCAATTACCAAACCCGTGGTTCTCCTGTGATGCATCGTCACTCTTAAACCTCATTAGGTGCTCCTGTTCCATTCCAAACACCCATTTAATTCCCATAATTCATTGGTTCCCGCCTCAATTCCATCTCTCAAATGGAACCAACGAGGTCATGCATCACCAAAGATGATCAGATCAATATTGGTGCCTCACACCTCAATCAAATACCACACCATCATGGTGCCCAGATTCCTCACACATCAGATAATTCATGCATCTCTTCAATTCCCTCGTGTCTCACACCTTAGTAACTCGCATCCAATACGCTCAAACTAGAACCTAGTTCCTCTCATATCATATATATATAACACACATTCGATATGATGAAAACCTACTAACCAATGACTAGTCATTACATTTAAAACCCTTTCACCTAGTTCACTCACAACGAACATGCCTCGACAAGCCATACCAAATAAAAAAAAGTGAATGTTTCACAATGAGTGATTAACAACTTAGACAAGGTCTTATGTAGCTTTGTCTAGGATGCAAAGTCGATGGAAAGAGGCATTGGGCATTGTGGGGAAACATGGAGAGATACATTCTTGATGGAGGGATAAATGTAAGGATTCCCCATAGAATGATTCATTGTATGCATGCCATGCCTGCATGGAAAATTCTTGAGGAGCTCACCTTATGGGGTAAGTCCATGTCTTATATTTACAAGGGTAAGTGCGGAGGATGTTCAAGGATATGTTTCCCCATTGTGGTCGAAGATCTATCCTCTATTTCATACTCTTCAATAGAGCTCTCAATGGATAGTTGTCATAGGGGATATCCCTTTCTGGCATAGAAACTGGGCTAGATCATTTTTTGCTTTCCCAAGAGCCCCAGCTCCTCTGATCACAGTGAAGGAAGCACACCAATATCCCAGGTTCACCAAGGTAGTTCTGGATAAGGATCATAAATCTCTTCTTGAGTCCATTGATATCAATTCTGAACCAGCCATCTTTGTGTTCACTCCTTCTTCTTCAGGTGTCTTTTCCACCAGATATTTTCGTAGGGTGATTTCAGAGTAAGATCACCAGGATGGTTAGAATGGAACTGTGTGGTGCCACAAGATCCTAGTGAAGTTTAACTTTCTAACATGGTGCATTAGGAACTTTTAATTAGCTACGGATGAGAGCATCAAAAATTTGGGAATAATCTTGGCTTCAAGGTTCCATTGCTGGAACAACAGGCAGGAGGAGAGTAAAAATCATTTATTCTTTGAGGGGGAATGGGATCATGGGGTGTGGTCTTTTTTAGAGGCTTCGTGGAGTCCTCGTCTCATGAGCGTAATGCTGATCCTTTCATGAAGATATGGTTCAATGGCATGATTAGATCTGAGAAGGAATGGATGGCTCGTTCTGTGATATTCAGTGCAAGGTGTTGGTGTTTGTGGTAAACTAGAAAATAGGTGAGGTTCGAAGGCTTTGATCCCATGGTGAGGTCCATCATCACGAGGACTCATTTCCTGCTGATAGATTTTGATTTGCTCATCAAGGAATGATGGGATTCTCTTCTGTTCATTCTTCTTCAGATCAGTACCCCCCTCAACTTTACCCTTCCTTGACAAACCATAGGGGAATTTGGTGTGCTAGCAACCTCCTGGAACCGATTACAAACTGAAAACATATGGGTCCTGCTCAATGGGTGCTATGAATGGAGGGGGAGTGGTTTGTGGGATTGGTGGGGGATGTGTTGTTGGCCTTCACTTTGTGCTTTGGAAATGGTACCTCCCTATTGGATGAGGCCAAGGCTATGTTCACCGGGCTCACCCTCTATATTCAAAAGAATCTAGATATAACTTAGGTGGAGAAAAAATCCTTGATCCTTCATAATTCCCTGCATGGTAAAGGCTCTACTCCCTGGTCCATATCCTACCTTCTTAAGAAATGTAGATCCCTTCTTTTCAATAATATCAAAGTGAACCACACATGAAACAAGGTTAATAAGGTCGCAGATCACATGGATTCTTTGTCACACCATAGTTCCAATAACACTAGTCTCATTATTATTAATTTCTTGAAACCAGTGGGTATTAATTTGATTAGAGGGGATTCCCTCGGCCAGCACTACTTTATACCTCTCTAATACTGGGGTTTCTCTATTTTCCTTATTGTTTTATTTTCATTGAATAAAAATTTTATTTGGATGTATGGATAGGCCTACGAAGTACCTATAACTATTGTTGGCTCACTAACCCGCTCATGCCCTGGCAGCTCCACAATGTGCACCTAGACTGGAACATAACTGCCTAATGCCTTGCCTCCCTGTGGTTCTGCTCCAGTCACCAGCCACTGACCCCAGAGATGGGTCCCACTATATCTACCATGACCACCATGTGCATCTAAATCTTGGCTACCCTCACCATGCAATGATCCAGAACTGACCATAGAGGCCTGATTCTACCCTTGAATCTGATCGACAGGTGAACAATAATGCCTCCTATAGAACATCTCGAGATGCCCAACCTATCCACATGCCTGTAACTCATTTGGAGGCTTCTCAAATTGATTCCAAACATGTCTGGGCATCCCAAAATAAAAGGAAACTCACTACAAGAAAACGGTCATTTAGTGGCGGTTTTTTTTAGGCGGTTTTTAAAACCACCGCTAGATGCGTTTCGGGCAACCATTTCGCGGCGGTTTTTAAACCGCCGCGAAATGCCAAAAAAATTAATTTTTTCTAATTTTTTTTTAATTTTATTCAATGATTAGCAGCGGTTTTTTAAAAAACCGCCGCGAAATAGCGGCGGTTTTGGTAAAACCGCCGCCAAATAGCGGAGGTTTCGGTAAAACCACCGCGAAATAGCGGCGGTTTCGGTAAAACCGCAGCTAAATGAAATGAAAAAATAAAAAAACACGAGAAACCCCGAAATCACTAAAATTACAATAACTTTTGATCCGGGAGTCCATTGAAGCACCACGACCAGTCAAATCGAAGCTCATGAAGAGATCTAGAGGCACATATAATCAAAATCATGAGATGGTATAAGGTGCAGAAGATATTAGAGTTATAAGAAAGTTGAATAAAGTTCTCCAACTTCAAACGGCCATAACATTCGCTCCGGGTGTCCGTTTGGGATCTACCACATATCAAATCAAATCCAGCGAAGAGAGCTATGCACCAGTTCAATAGAAGCAACTTTTGTTATGTTTTTTGTCCCCAAAACCCCTCCAAAAGCCTCCAAAACCCCATTTCTGTCACCGGTGTCCCGTCGAACTTGTCTTCAAACGGACCTAACTTTCGATCCGCATTTCAGTTCAGCCTCCTCCACCTGCCAGATCATATCTCATTCCATGAGCTTCAGTTTGACTGGTCACGGCGCCCACATGCACTCCTAGATCATATGTTCTGGCCTTTTTAGTGGGTATCGGGTTTGTTATGTTTTTCAATGCCTCGTTTCTAGCACCTGTTCCCTGTCAGCTTTTTTTTAAATGGTCGTAACTTCTGATCCGCCTGTCCATTCGGACACATTCACCTTTATGGTCGAAGATCGTTTCAGGATCTTTGATTTGACAGGTCGCGGATCTAAAACAGACTCTCCGATCATAAGTTATCTCCATTAATGTGAGTCCAATGTTTTTGTCTCTTTATGACCGTTTTGACGGGATTTAATGGTTTCTCCATTTATTACTGTTTAATTCGGTTTCCATGACTTTTTATCATTATCAATGGTTTTCTGTGGGTTATTATGATGATTATGTTGAATAATTAAGGAGTTTTCTGGAGTTGTCATGAGTTTTCATGCGTTCTCATTCTTTCTAATGCCTCATTCTTCATATGTTTCTCTATCCTTTTTCATGTGTTTTCATGATTTTTAATCCCTTATCACGTCTTTTCATAATTTTTAATGTGTTTCCATTGTTATTTATTATTTATTATTTATTATTTATATTTACTTATTATTTATTATTTATTATTTATTATTTATTATTTATTATTAATATTTATTATTTATATTTATTATTTATATATATTATTTATATTTATTATTTATGTATTATTTATTTATTATTTATTATTTATTATTTATATTTATTTATTATTTATATTTATTTATTATTTATATTTATTTATTATTTATTTATTATTTATTATTTATTATTTATATTTATTTATTATTTATTATTTATATTTATTTATTATTTATTATTTATTATTTAAATTTATTTATTATTTATTATTTATATTTATTTATTATTTATATTTATTTATTATTTATATTTATATTTATTTATTATTTATTATTTATATTTATTTATTATTTATTATTTATATTTATTTATTATTTATTATTTATTATTTATATTTAATTATTCTTTATTATTTATTATTTATTATTTATTATTTATTATTAATATTTATTATTAATATTTATTATTTATTATTTATTTATTATTTATTATTTATTATTTATTACTTATTTATTATTTATATTTACTTATTATTTATTATTTATTATTTATATTTATTTATTATTTATTATTTATATTTATTTATTGTTTATTATTTATATTTATTTATTATTTATATTTATTTATTGTTTATTATTTAGATTTATTTATTATCTATATTTATTTATTATTTATTATTTATTTAGTATTTATTATTTATATTTACTTATTATTTATTATTTATATTTATTTATAATTTAATATTTCAAATTATTTATTATTTATTATTTATATTTATTTATTGTTTATTATTTATTATTTATTATTTATATTTATTTATTATTTATATTTATTTATTATTTATATTTATTTATTATTTATTATTTATTATTTATGTTTATTTATTATTTATTATTTATATGTATTTATTATTTATTATTTATTATTTATTATTTATTATTTATTATTTATTTATTATTTATTGTTTATTATTTATTATTTATTATTTATATTTATTTATTTATTATGTATTATTTATTATTCATTATTTATTATTTATTATTATTTATTTATTATTTATTATTTATTATTTATTATTTATTATTTATTATTTATTATTTATTATTTATTATTTATTATTTGTTATTTATTATTTATTATTTATATCTATTATTTATTTATTATTTATTATTTATTATTTTATATTTATTATTTATATCCATTAGTTATTTATTATTTATTATTTATTATTTATTATTTATTATTTATTATTTATTATTTATTATTTATTATTTATTATTTATTATTTATTATTTATATTTATTTATTATTTATTATTTATATTCATTTATTATTTATTATTTATATTTATTTATTATTTATTATTTATTATTTATTATTTATTATTTATTATTTATTTATTATTTATTATTTATATTTAATTATTATTTGTTATTTATATTTATTTATTATTTATTAGTTATTATTTATTATTCCTTATTTATTATTTATTATTTATTATTTATTATTTATTATTTATTATTATTGAGTTTATATCTATTATTTATGTATTATTTGTTTTTTCAATTAATATATATAAGTATATTAAATTCTGTTTATTAACCCCATGGCGAGTTTGCTGGAGTGGTAAAGTCTTTGGAAAATATGCAAGAGGTTAGGGGTTCAAATCCCACCAAACACAGAATTTCTTTATATTGCATGGGCATGGGCATGGGCATGGGCATGGGCATGGGCATGGGCATGGGCATGGGCATGGGCATGGGCATGGGCATGGGCATGGGCATGGGCATGGGCATGGGCATGGGCATCTGTGAGTGTTTGTTTCACTGCCTTGGAGAAGTGAGTCAACTTAGTGAATGTCGCTGTATAGTTAATGACAGACATGGAACCCTACTAATGGCTTGGGAACTCCTGAGCTATTTTAGGCCTCAGTGTCTTCAGGATAAAGTACTCGAAGAACCAAGACTCAAAATCCTTCTAGGCCAGTCCCTCGTGTCTACCATTATAAACCTATATGTCTCACCAGTTCATAGTTAGTACTCAGAGAATATATTTTTTCATCTTGACCATCCGCCTAAGAGGCGTATCGATCTGCTCGAAGATCATCTTCATGCTCTTGATCAATTTTTCAGCTACCTATTGACATACCTCATCTAAAAAAAGATGTATGTGTTGTGACTAAAACTCTCATGTTAGATGTTCCATTGATGGATCTACTCCCTAAGAACCCCTTTCGATACCCTGGATAACCCATGCCAGGATTGATAATAGATTATTGTTGATCCACGACCAAAAAAAATGAAATCTAGAAGCTGCCCCACCTACACTGGAACTTGTTCCTAATCCTGAGACTGACCCTGAGCATGTACCTACTCTGTATGACCCTAAAGGGTCAGAACCTTCTTGTGATCCTATGGCACTATTCCATCACCCATGATGCTCCATCAATCTATCTCAGAAGAACCCATTAAATGCCATCAAATGGTCAGACAATCCATATATATATATATATATATAACACAGGTAACGAAGGTAGTAAAAGGCATCATATACCCACTACCCATATTGTCCCATATCGCAACCATGCCACATGGAATCCCAACCTCATGGCCTCCTTACCCACCCTTGACAGAGCTTAGTATCATATAATCCTTAGGCCTTCCCATCCTGATGAACTACGTCACCTCAAACTAATGACCAAGTCTCCCAACCTAGTGATCAAAATTACCCCATTTCACTGTACCATCCTTCTCTTATAAGATCCAATCCCATTTCACACCACATGTAATTTTATATATATACAAATCACATGGAAAAAAAATTCATATCAAAACACATCAAATTTTCCAATGCCTTTGATATTTATCACATGCTATAATCATTTTACTAGTCATACATGCATTTATAGATTTGAAATACCCTAAAATGTTCCAATCAAAAGAAAAATATGCAAGAAATCACAAGTAACCACCCCCTTGCCATATTGGGCCAAGGGTCTAAGGTCTCATCCTTTTCCATACTTGTCCAAAGGTCGGTATCTAATATCATAACAATTAACATCACATTCCAAGTGATCCACCAAGGTGGAAATCACATAAAACTATAATTTGAGAAAAATAGAATGAAATTTTCCAACCATGTAAACTTGGTATGTCCCTCATACCTAAGGTTGTAGGTACCCAAGCATAGGTTAAAAACCTAGTTCCAACATCACCTAATCTCCATTCTACCATATCCCAACTAGTATGACTAGAAGAAATAAAAAATTCAGTCTCGATCTCATCAATACTAATTCAAGAACTACTATTAAATCTTAATCTAGAACTGATCTGATACCACTTATAATGTCCCAACCCGAATATCCCCCCAAATAGTTTTTTTGGGATGGTGGAAAAATGGACCTTCGATGCGTCTCCCCATACGTCAATGTCTTACGACTAGCAATGAGGGTATAAATCTCAACATTGGGGTGACTATACCCTCATGGGATTGATATAATTCTGGTCTAGTAATATGTATAACATGCAGCATAAATAAATGACTCAAAATAATTGAACCAGACCCATCAATGGTAGAATCACATTCAATGTCAAATAAATAGAAGATGAAATAAATATAGAATCATGGAAAAATAAATAGATCCTAATTCTAATGAGGACACCCTTCGAATGGATCTTCATAAGAACACACCTCGCGTCCCACCGATGGTTTCAAATTGTTTTACCGTTGCATGCTCGCCCCTCCGCTCTCCTTCCTCTCTTACTGGCTCTCCCTTCGACCATGGACACACCTCGACTCCCTTGTTTCTTCCAGTTTCCTCATCTCTGATATTCATGTGTCTTCCTGGCAGCAAGGCCCTGGAGGTGTCCCTTTCCTCCCTTCCCCCAGGTCTGTGCCCCCCGCTCCTGACGTCTCATCCCAACTCCTTCAAAGATGCCATGTGCAACTTGTGGCTTGCTCCCCTAAGATCTTGCTTCCTGGATGTTTTCATGCCACTTCTAAAGGTATCGAGGTATGAGGCTTGTCTATCCCTGTATTTCCTAGATTCAGCCTTCTCAAAGGCGAATCAGTGCCTGGGGTGGATGATGGTTGCTCGGTTTGGGGCTGAGAAACCTCATCTTAGGATATTTCAGAGCTTTTTCCTCTCCTGGGGTCTTCAATCGCCAGAAAAAATCTCTATGGTGCACCAAAATTCCTTCTGCCTCATCCTTGCCTTGGAGGAAGATTTCATTGAATTGTGGTGCAGATCCCCCCATTCTTTCAACCGATGGAGCTTCAGCGTCTCGCATTGGTCGATGGACTCCCATAGGGGAAAGGAGAGACCTTTGTATGAGGTGTGGATGGACCTCCCAGTCCTTCCTCTTCCATTCCAAAACAAAGGCTTCTTGAAGGCTACTGGTGATTCCCTTGGCAATTTTCTCTGCTCGGAATCAAATACAAGTAGCTGTGAAAATTCATCAGCGTCTCGCATTTTTGCGGAGCTTCTATCCCTCCCTTTTCTAGATAAGTTAGCTCTTTGGGTGAATGAATCCTTCAGCTAGAGCCAAGATATTTCTTACCCCATATTCCCCAAATTCTGTTCTCACTACCTTCTTCAAGGACACTCCATCTAAGTTTGTAGAGGGAGATTCCAGGGAGTTTATCACCCTCCTATCTAGATCATGGGACCGAGAGTTCGGAATAGGTCCTTGCCTAGCCCCCCCCCCCCCCCCCCACCTTCTGAGGAAGTCTTGGTGTCATATATAGTGTGCTCTAAGGACTCTAGGGTATCTCTTCCAGTCTACCCCCATTCGGTTCTCTTTTCCCTTCTTTCCTTTCAGTCTAAAGATGTTACGGCTGTCCAGTTGAGCTTGCTTCTCCTTATCCCTAGGTGCTTATCATGTCGTACGTTGGGTTTGGCACTTCCCCCTCTTCTTAGCTTGATGTTTCTTCATATTTTTAGTTTGTACGAGATCTAGACCATCTCCCTTCCCTCCTTTTGTGTCCCTTTGGCCCTTACCCCTCCCCCTTCAGTCCTTCCTTGCACCCCCCCCCCCTCATAGTTTCAGGTTTTCCTATAGATGAATGTCTGCCTCTCTCGTCTCTCTCCTGGTGGGTTCCTAGATATGCCTTAGATCTCTGGTCCCTATGATTCCCCTTGAAAATCTATATATCCCCTCTCCCTACCTGATCCAAGCCCTATTTTGATCTCCTATGGTGATAAATGGAAGCAGTACAGATCTCCCCCCTTTGTCCATGTTTCCCCCCCTTCTAAGATGTCTCCCAAATCGGAGGGATTGTGCACCCGGTCTCAATCTAGGGGCCTCAAGATGATCACATCCTCATTCTTCAAAAAGGCCTCTAGTTATGGATCCAGTTCCAGAACTCTCTCCTTCAAATGATTCATATTCTTATATGGAATGCTCATGGACTTCGGTCCTGGGCCAAGGTGAATTTCCTCTCCACATAAGTTAGAAAACAGAAGGTTGTGATTGTTGAAATTATAGAGCATTAACAAATCTTGTTAAAGCCCATAGAATATGCGTGGAAGATCTGTAGGCATGTCTCCATGCATGTTGAACCATCAAACCACCACATTTGGATCTTCTGGCACAAAATTATTTCCATTCACCTGGTGCAGGCTGGTAACCAGCACATCACTACCAAGTTTACCAAAGGGAACTCTATTTTCTTCATGTCATTTGTTTATGGGAGCTGTGAATGAAAAAAAAGAATGGAGCTCGGGAGTGTCCTCTCTGCATTTGATACTTCCAATACCACTTGGCTCATCGGGGTCGATTTCAACATCATTGCCAACCCAGAGGAAAAGAAAGGCAGGGGTCCCTTCCAAAGGGAAGCTACTGTGAAGTTTTCTCAATTATAGGCTGGGAAAGGGCTCATTGACCTTGGATTCTCGGGGAATAGATTCACTTGATGAAACAACCTAAGGGGAACCCACTGCTCAAGGAGCCACTTGGATAGGTGCCTTTCTAATCTCCAAGACATCATCTTGTCTCCAACTCTAAAGTGACTCATCTTGTTCAGAGCCTTTTAGACCACTACCCTCTTCTAATTATCCTCTCTTCCATCTAGGGAAGCACCAAATGATTTCTTTATTTACAAAATTGGGACAATTCTCTAGCATATCATGTTTTGGTTAGTGAAGTCTAGAACAAACCTTCTCTGCGGCACTTATGGGTTTAGGTTCACAACAAGCTCCTTCGGCTTAAATCTCACCTACATGTGTGGGAAAAGTAATACCTTTTTAATGATAGAGAGGTTGAATGTGCCATGAAGGAAATAGAAAGGCTTGAAGGTCATCTATAGGTTCCTTCGGATGATCATGTGGTTGAGGTCCGCATACATAAGAAAGAGGTCTTAGCGGAAATGTTGTTGAGACAGGAATGAATGGTTAGGGAGAAATTGTGCGTCAAGTGGATCAAAGAGAGTGACAAAAACACCACATTTTTTCACGCATTCATCAAAGAGAAGAAAAGAAAAATCAATCCTAAAATTATGTTAGAAGATGGCCCATACTCTGACAACAGGGATGTGTTGGGTAACCATGCTCATTCTTTCTTCCAATAGCTGCTCAAGGGTCCTAATTTTTTGTTTCCCAATGGCTACCCGAGCAGTGACACTGGTTTCTTCAAAGTTATCCCAACTATATTCTCTTCCCAAGATAATGAGAGGCTGAGTGCGTTTCTAGAGGAAAAATAATCCTATGATGCCATTTTGAGCCGAAAACCCATCAGTGCCCTTGGTCCTGATGGTTTCCCATGCTCCTTTTATAGGGCCTCTTGGGACGTGGTGAAGAAGGACATCATTTTATCCATTCAAGATTCCTTCTATGGTGGTATCCTTCCAAGGGTTGTTTCATCCACCTATCTCATTCTTCTTCAAAAAATAAGGAATCCAACCTCAATTTTTCACTATCATCTGGTTAGCCTATGCAAATTCTTGTATAAAATCCTGGCTAGCATGATCAATTCTCATCTATCTTTAAATCTCGCTCGGTGGATCTCTATGGTGAAACATGGTTTTTTCAAGTGTCGCTCAACCCATGGCACTATTACTCTCGCCCAGAAGATGATTAGAGACATGAAAATCATGACCTGTGGCTCTAATGCTTCCACCAAGTTGGACATGTATAAATCATATTACCCGGTGGAGTGGAGCTTCATCAATAAAAATCTATTAGGTACGGGCCTTGACTCCAGAAATATTTGTCTTCTTTTTAGGTGTTTCAGCTCTTTGTGGTTGGTGGTCACCTTCATAGGAAAATCTTATGGCTTCTTCAAAGTCACCCGGGGGCTCATTTAGGGAGATCTGATTTCCCCAAGTCTCTTTTTTCTCTCTCAAGATGTCCTTAGTATCCACATCAATAGAGGATTCAACAATGGAGAGTTGATCCCTTTCAAAAGAATCATGAGATCAAAGATGATCCCCCAACTTATGTTCACAGATAATATACTCATCTTTATGAATTATGGGATCAATTCTATCAAGGTCCAAAAGAATCTGCTTGAGGAATATTCCCACTGGAGTGGCCAAGTGATTAATAAAGACAACAACACCTTCTATATCTCCAACACCTACACTTTCGGCCAGATCATGGTGGTCCAAAAAACCCTCAAAATTAATATAGGAGCATTTACCATGGACTATCTCGGAGCCCCTGTCTCTCCAAGTAGACTCCGTATCCGAGATTTTTATTTTCTTACCTGCAAGATCATGGACCGCATTTTGAACTGGAAAAACAAGTACCTCTATTTTGGAAGAAGAATTGCATTGATTAACAGTGTGCTTCTTGCAACCCCAGTCCATGTTATTTTTTCTATCATTGTTTCGAAGGGGGTGATTCGAAACATTGACAAGATAATGGAAAGTTTTATCTGGGACCACACATTAGAGGGGAAATTCCATTGGGCTTCATGGCGGAAGGTTTCTTGTCCAGCCAGGGAAGGTGACATCAACGTCCGCTCCCTCGAAGACACCATAATCTACATGCATGCGAAACTCACCTGGGAAATCCATTAGCAACACACATTGTGGGTTAAAACCATGCCCTCCTCACATCTTCATAACCCCCCATTAGAGGCCAGCAATGGTTCTCCGCTTTGGTAATCCATTCACCCCCTCCTTGCTAGCCTCTAACTGCATTCTTGATGCCTCTTGGGGGAGGGTGATATTTCTTTCTGGCACAACAACTGCGTTGGGGAGGTTCTTGGGTTCTTGGGTTTCCCAGCTCCAAATATATCCTTTAGAAAAGTGAAATTCTATCCAGCTTTCACCAAAGCAATGATGGACGACAATCAGAAGGACACTTTCAATCTCATCGAACTCTCTCTGGAGTCTGACTGTTGCATCATCACTCTATCCTCCTCGGGGTCCTTCTCCACCCGGGACTTCTGCAGCACAGTGTCCCCTCATGCAGACTCGATCTCCTAGGACTATACCGTCTAAAAAAAGGTACTCCACTAGAAATATAACTTCTTATCTTGGAAGATTCAAAATAGAGCAATCCCGACGGATGACAACATCAAATATTGTAGTATCCCTCTGGTTTCTCGATGTCACTACTACAGAATCAACAAAGAAGAAACTATTGACAACCTCTTCTTTTGGGGATATTGGGTGGGTGTTGTTTGGAGAGCCCATAGAGAATTCACATCCCTTGGTGTCCCAAGAATGGCTGATGCCTCATTTCTAGAGAGGTGGTTTCACGGCTCGGGAGATAGGGCTCCAGAGAGGGAGGCATGTACTAAAATTATCCACGCATGGTTCTGGAGTATTTAGAAAGCTAGAAACAAGGAAAGACATGATGGGGTATCCTCATCTAATGCAACCATCATCATCAGGACCAAAAACTTACTACTGGATTTGGCACGCATATTCGAAAACTGGCGGGAAGCGCCATGTCTTTGTTTTCTTCAAAGCAATTCCCATGTCATCCAGTCTGAAACAGGTGATGTCAGAGGCCACTGGGTCTGATGGATCCCCCCCCCTCCAGGGTCTCAAACTCAATTTTGATGGTTCCTGCTACATGGGGGTCCTTCGTGGTGGAGGTGTGGTCCATGGAAATATGAGCTCTGTGATTTTTTCTTTCTCTTCTCGCCTCAGCCGTGGTTCTTCCCTTCAAGCAGAGGCCATGGCTCTGCTCCAGGGTATCATTCTGTGCCACTAAAATAACATTGAGTTATCTAAAGTTGGAACCGACTCCCATATCCACTATAATTCTTTTTTGGCTCATATCCTCTCTTCCTTGTTGATCCATTACATTATCATAAAGTGCAGGGGTATGCTCGACAGCAGTACCAAGGTGATACACACTTGGTGAAAGGTAAACCAAGTAGCAGACTACCTTGCTTCCTTAAATTTTACTAGCAATGACCCTATGGTCCTCCACAATGTGATGTCCTTGAAACCCGAAGAGGTAAATTTTATCTGAGGGGATGCCCTCGGTCTGCACTACTTCAGGCCTCCATGAGCCTTATTTTCTTGAGGCCTTTACGCCTCTTTATTTTAATAAAAATCGAATCTTGGGGATGATTAAATAGATCGACATTCCAACAAATCACTTATAGCCACTACTAAAACAACAATCATTCATATCGAAACATTTCGTACATACAATATAAAAAATAAGGGTTTCCAAAGTTCCAAACATAGTAAAATGCATACGTTTACAAAACAACATGCGGATATAGAAATGAAAGATAAAAAAATAGAAACTCCAGGTAGGCATGACCTCAATGTATCATGAAAAACTTCTTGAAATAAGCTACTTAGATCTATCTCTGGAGTCTGATCCTTTACCGAAACATAAAGTTATAATATCTACACGCATCCCGAATAGCCCATGTAGGGTGTGCAAACGTGTCTCACTAGGATAGCACCAAAAGGTTCATACCTAACATATGTGTTTAAGTAGGCATGATGTTATAAATAAAGGTAAAGTAGTATGATTCAATAATAAATATGGCTTCCCTGGTTCTCAACAGCCACCAAGAATCCATCACCTACCTCGACCAATGTCAGAATACCAGAAGAAAATAGGTTCTTTGCCTCATGACCTACGGAACCCCAGATGTCAATCCTAGGTGAACCATCAGGTTCCATCATAATCAAGTAACTCAGAACCTTGTGCCTCCTAACACACCATGTCTCAATATAGTACTAAATTATCGAAGGCACACCTAAGAAATTAGTAACTTGGTCTCAAGGACCCATGCTCAAAATCCCTCATCAGATCATAGCTCGATGTCTGGAGGCACAGTGATGTGTGTCCTCATAGTAAACCCAGGCCCATGGCATCAACCATGGTAGCCTCAACCCCCAACTGATATCCTCATTGATATCAACCAAAGTCTCCTCACCTTCTATATAGATTTATATAGCAAGTAGGACCAAAAAATTCCTAAGTCGTATTACCAAGGGCCTCTTCCCACATGAGTGGTCAAAACCACCTCATCACGGATTCATCATATGTGTACACAACTCAATTTGATGCTTTGGCCATCACAGGTGAGAAACAATCACTAAAATATATGTCCTAAGCCACCCCATCATGGGAACCCCATCCCCCTATAGCCAAGTTGATCAAATATGACGGACATACCATCCTAATATCATAGGTTATTTCCAACCCAACTGTCTCACTGGATCAAACTGATGTCCATGATGCACAATATTGTGGTCAATACCACTCAATAAATCTGATCCAAGCCCATCATGACCCATTGGGTCTCAAAATTTATGACGAGAAAATATATATAAATAATTCACTTTAAAACAAAAAAGAAATTCAATGGAATTGAATAGCACATAATGAATCAATAAAAAACTAAATTTATCCATGAAATTCAATGGAATTGCATAATTAGCTATTTTAAAAAATAAATATAGATGTCTTGAAAGCCACTAATTCCAATAGCCCAACCAAAACAAATTAAACAAATCAATTTAATTGAATTAAATACCCCCAGCCAAACAACCCAAGATGCTGCAGCCAATAACTAAGACTCACTCGAGTGAAAAATGTAAGGGCATGCCCAATGGAATCCCACAGGGTCACATGGTCATTTTGATATAAATAAAGATATAAAAAAATGCCATGTCTCAAAATACCCAAATGAATGATAAAATTCACCCCACCCAAATGACTGCAAAAACACAAATCAAGATATGCACCACCTAACATAGACTCACAGATATAGTCATTTACGATATCAAGATTCAATTCTGTCATGACTCATCCCTCGGGGCCCGTATCGTGACTACCCCAAGCCCACCTTCCATAGGCCAGGGGCTGGCGACTAGAACTAAATGCATAAATCCCTAAACTGGGAAGGAATTGCCTTTATAACTGTAAACAAAAAAATCAGAGTATACAACTGAAATCAAAACACTAAGTAAAACTTTATAAAAAGGAAGTACCGGAATGTAAAAGGGGCCAGAAATACAATCCCAACAGGAAAGTACATGTAAAGAAAAGTAAAGCAGCTACTGGGTCTTCCTCAGGAGTTCCTACCTGAAGGGTAGGTACAGATGACCTCCTCAGCACTCTCGTATGTTCGTCTCCTTTGTGTACCATCACACCGAGTGGTCCACCTCCGGGTACTGTCTAGTCCTACTACTCTCCACCTCAGTCAGCGTTGTCCATCGTTTGCAACCAACACAATGATGTGCAGGCATGGCCCGTGTAGGGGTAAGTATAACGATACTCAGTAGGGACCTCGAGACCCTCAAGGTCTCACAAAATTCAACAAGGAAAAACTACAATAGCAAGATACAAACACAGAGTATCAATAAACCCAACTTAGGTATATTCCCATACATATACCTAAATTACCAATCACAACCGGCTCCAACTCTCTAGCCCAAGCACATCCCATTCCATAAAGGAAGAAAGTAAATCATCTTGATGATAACATCACACAGTCAAGACTGGGCTCACACAGGTATACAACTCATGTAGAGGGGTAGAGATGATTAAATGTAGCCACTGAATCAACTCCTCTGTCAAACCCACATAAGATCTTGGAATAGTAATCGTCGCTGTCTAACCCACATAGGATATAAGAACAATAGTAATTATTGTCGAACCCACGTAGGATCCTGGAACAGTAGTCATCACTATCGAACCCACATTGGATCCCGAAACAGTAGTCGTCGCTGTCGAACCCACGTAGGATCCCATCCTCTCAATGCAGCCATCCACAGGGTTCCCGCACAAAGCACGCTTGATTCCGGGAGGGTCCACTCCTAAAGACAAGTTTTGATACATCTACTTCCACGTAGTCCCATGTTTATGTATCTTATAGTCTCGCTTTGTCATAAGGAACCCATCACGATAGACGGCGCATCAATCAGACGCACAGTCTGAAAGTTATTGGCATTTCCGTTTCGAGGGCTCGGTTGGATTTAGGTTCAATTCAACATGGACATACCCCAACTACATCCAAACCTTGAGTGGGTTATTTCAAAATAACCATCTCTCTCCAAGCTTTCTGTTGTCATAGATGGTTCATCAATCGGACACCCAGAGCCCAAGAAAAGGGAAAAACAGTGAATTGGGTCAAACTTGGGTCCGGGTCCGGTCTGGCCAAGCCGGACCGACCTGGACCGACCCACGTCTGGATCCGAACCGAGGTCAGACCCGGTTCTTGGGACCAGACCGGCCCGCCAGAACCCACCCGGCCTGCTGGAATCGGCCTGGCCCGCGGGTGGCGTGGCCCGCAAGGCCCACACCGGTGGCGCAGCCCGTGTGGCTGGGACGTGGCCTGCCAGCCGAAGCCAGTGGGTGGAATCACCCTACGGGGCCCACCCAATCTGATAGAAGGGGAGTCATCACCCCCCCCCCCCCCGTCTCCTTGTAACAGAATCGGTGTGTGGTGCTGGGTTTTTCACCGTGGGACCCCCAGGGTCCCACCTGGTGCGCTCCCCGCCGACGGCCGGCACTGTCGGTCGTCCCTGTTCATCCGCCGAGGCCCGCCTGGCCATGACATACCTTCTTCACGGTGCGATGGCGCATCACCCCTCCGGTGGTCGTCAGGCTACCTTGCTCCGCCACGGCCTACACTGGCCATAGCCCGGTTCTCCGCGCGGCACGACGGCGTCATGACCCTCCGGCGACCCGGCGGCCCTTACACCACCGGTTTTCTTTTTGGTCGGCCCGTCACCGGCCGTTGTTGCGCTTCCACCATCATCAACCAGCGAATAAAAATAGAGGGTAATCAGCCCGTATTTGTTCATCCTACACCCTCCGTATTAGGTCGATAACAATTGGCCTCAAAGAGTCTGACTAATGATGAAGAACGGAGGGTAAAACTCATTCATAAAACAACCCCTACTTCAATTGTTGATCGTTGACGGTGAGAGGAGAGTTTGGGGAAGATGAAGTTGAAGACGACGTCATCGGCATTCTTCGTGGGCGATGGTTTCGTTCCTCGACCGAAGGTTCTTCGTTAGAGGATAGAACGTCGAGGAAGAAGAGATCCTGGTTGGAGATCTGTCTTCCACAAATTCTCCAATATCAGAGAGAAAACCAATTCCCCGTGCAAGAGGAAGAGCCCAAATTTAATTGTGTTAATCAACCAATTAATGTTGGCTCATTAATTGGGATTTCTAAGAGTTAAACCTCATTAAATGAGGTGTTTCAAAATTGGGCGGTCCCCACAAAGAGATTTGAAATTAAATTAAAACTTGTTTAATTTATTTCCTCTATTCTCTCCCATGAAAATTTGGGAATTCAACTTCCATTCTCATTGGAACACAGCTGCGGTGAAGGTATCACTAAGAAATCACCGATGTTGTGAGTTCAACGGTCATGCCCTCAGATTTCAATTCCGAGCATCGGTTGCAAAGTTACCAAAACCCACTCAAAATCTCACTAAATGCACTTAGAAACTTCGGAAAAACATTCCGAGAACTCCGGACCTCAGAATCATGTGTTGTTAGAAACTGCGGACTCGGAACAGTTCCATATAATTATAAACAATCAATGGGATTTTTCAGGTCTTTACATTCTCCCCACCTCAGGGCTTTGCATCCCTGAAAGCCAAAACTCATAAACTAGGGAAACAAGTGGGTGTACTGAGTAAGAATCTGAGAGCCTCTCGCTCTCATGTACTCTCCTGGAGGTTCCCATGATGCCACCATACACACACAAGAGGTATCACATGCCCATGATGGACTCTCTCCTGTCGATCCTCGATCTCCACTGGAACCTCCAAAAAAAATTCCCCATCGCCGATGTCGATATCGCCCCAATCTATGATGTGATTTGGATCATGCATGTATCTCTTCAGCAGTGATACGTGAAAAACGTCGTGCACCTGATGCAACTGAGGTGGAAGATCCAGGCGATAAGCTTCCTTTCCTACTCTACTAAGGACCTGGAAGGGTTTGATGAACCTCGGAGATAACTTTCTGCCCCAGACAAATCTCTGCAAACCTCATCAGGGTGAGACCCATTGAAAGACGTGGTCACCATCCTCGAACTCCAAAGTTCTCCGTATCCTATCAGCATAGGACTTTTGCCTGCATTGTGCAGTATTCATCTGCTCCTGAATGATCTGCACCTCCTCCATCATATCATGCACTATCTCTAGTCCCATGAGTGCTGACTCCTCTGGGTCAGTCCAGCATAGAGGTGATCTTCAAGTTCGACCGTACAGTGCCTCGAAAGGTGCCATCCCGATGGTGGAGTGGCAGCTATTGTTGTACGCAAACTCCACCAAGGGTAAATGATCCTCCCAACTGTGAACGAAGTCGAGGACGGATGCACGAAGCATGTCCTTGAGAGTCTGAATAGTCCTCTCATTATGGACATCTATTTGAGGATGGAAGGAGGTGCTCAAATGTAGCTGCATCCCGAAAGCCTCCTAAAACCCCTTCCATATCCGGGAAGTAAACCACGCATCTCGATCAGAGACAATCGTCAAAGGCACTCCATGAAGCCTCATGATCTCCTGCACATAGAGGCGTCCCAAGATCTCTACTGAAACCTGCTCTCTGATCAGTAGGAAGTGGGTCGACTTGGTGAGTCGGTCGACAATCACCCAAATAGAGTTGTCACCTCTGGATGTACATGGAAGTCCCATCACGAAATCAATGTATATCCCATCCCACTTCAACTCTGGAACCTCCAAGGGTTGAACCAAGCTTACTGGAACCTGGTGCTCCACCTTCCCTTACTGACAACTTAGGCATCAAGAGACAAATTCTGCAACTAATTTCTCTATACCTGGACACCAGTGTTGTCATCGAAGGTCCTGGTACATCTTCGCCACTCCTGGATGTACCGCTAGAGGAGATGTGTGGAACTCCCTTAACACTTCCTCTTGAAGCAATGCTGGTACCATGGTATGTCCTCTAAAGAGAATGACGTGCTCCCCACCTACAAAAAATCCATCAGGTGTCTGCCTTGTTGATATCTGTGCACGTCGATCCTCAATGTCTGCATCCTCATGTTGCACCTCCCTGACTCTCTAAAGAAGTGGGGGTGTGACTATAAGAGACTGTAGGAATGCTTCTTTATCTCGATCCACAAAGGATATCTGCAACATGGCCAGCTGCTCTGTCACCTCTCCTAGCAGCAGAATGTCCATTCTTCTATTGAGAGCATCTTCTACAATGTTCCCCTTCCAATTAGTATATACTATCTCGAAGTCATAATCCTGGAGGAACTCCATCCAATGTTGTTGTCTCATGTTTAGGTCCTTCTGCGAGAATATGTACCTAAGACTCTGGTGGTCAGAGTAGACTGTGAAACACTCTCCCAGCAGATAGGGCCTCCACATCTTCAAGGCGAAGATCACTGCTTCTAACTCCAGGTCATGAGTGGTGTAGTTCTGCTCATGATGTCTCAGATGACGAGATCCATAATCTATCACTGCTCTCTTCTGCATCAGGACGCATCCGAGCCTATTCCCTGATGCATCGCAGAAGACTACGTACCCAACACCCTCCTCCAGTAGCCTCAAGATGGGCTCACTAGTCAGTCTCTGCCTCAGTTCTTGGAAACTCCACTGGCATCTCTCTGGCCACGCGAAGGGTTGCCCCTTCTTCATCAACGCTGAAAGTGGTGATGAAAATCTAGAGAAGTCTGGCACAAATATCTGATAGTACCCAGCCAGAACCAAGAAACTCTGTACCTCCATCACACTCTTGGGTGGCTCCCAAGCAAGTACTGCCTCGATCTTTGATGGATCCACTGAAACTCCAGCCTCTGAGATGACGTGTCCCAAAACTTGAACCTCTAGAATCCAGAAATGGCACTTCGAGAGCTTACTATAAAGCTGGTTCTCTCAGAGTGTGTCCAGTACTACCCCCTAATGGTAGGCATGATCCTCCTCAGTAGTCGAGTGGATCAGAATGTCGTCGATGAAGACTATGACAAAGTGATCGAGGTATGGCTGGAAGATACTATTCATGAGTCCCATGAACATTTCTAGAGCATTGGTTGTGCCAAAGGGCATAACCAAGAAATCTTAGTGGTCGTACCGACACCTGAAGGTCGTCTTCTACACATCCCCGTCTTGAACTCTAAGCTAGTGATAGTCTAATCTGAGGTATATCTTCAAGAACCACCGTTCTCCTTTCAGGTGATCAAATAGGTCATCAATACTCTGAAGTGGGTCCTTGTTCTTCACGGTCACCTGGTTTAGGTGACGGTAGTCAATGCATAGCCTCAAGCTCCCATCCGCCTTCTTGGCGAACATAATCAGGGATTTCCATAGAGAAACACTGGGCCGGATGAATCCCTTCCCCTGCAAGTCCTCCAGTTGTAACTGCAGCTCACGAAGCTCAACGGGAGCCATCCGACATGATGGAGTAGATATCGGTGTCTTCCCGGGGTATAGATCAATGTAGAAGTCCACCTCTCTATGAGGAGGTAGTCCTGGAACATTCTTAGGGAAAACATCCGCGTACTGGTCCACTACAACAGGATAGCTCGGACTCTCTACATCTACTGATCTTAGGGTAAGGCAATCCAACTGATGAGTGATTGGATGCACCCTCCTCTGAGTAAGTCCTTCCTACACTACAAAGGTTGACTTCTCGTTGGTGAAGGTGAACCTAGTCCCATCCGTGTATACACACCGCACTTTGTTCCTAAAACAGTCGATCTGAGCATGGACTATAGATAACCATTCCATACCCAAGATGAAATCTTAAAGAATCGACGCCACTACAAGGAGACCCCAGCCAATGTTTTCACCTCCTAGAGTAAGCTCACACTACCATTACCAGTGCGTAATCATCGAGTCTGCTCTAGTATGAGTCTCTAGCTATAAGTATTGAGCCAACTGCTCCACTGGAATCTCCGAGCTCCACACGAGGGCAGCGGCAATAAAATAATGACTCACACCTTTGTTTATAAGTACTGCAGAAAGGGTGGAGTAGACATATATAGTACCTCGAATCATCTCAGGTGCTCCTTGTTCATAGGCCTCGGCTGCCTGGAGCAAAGCTCGCCCATGTCTGCCAGCTCTATGTGGTCGGGGTGGACCCCCTAGTTGTGGTGGTGGTAGGACCTCGAATCATTGTCCACCACCTACTACCCGGCCAGCTTCTCTTCCACATCCTCCTGATCTCTGTAGACCACCACAGTCAAACCTATGCCTCTTCCTGGGAGGTCCCTCTACTGTCAGATGATCATCCGCACAGCCGGTTGGATGGTCACGAGCCATGTGACCCTGCCCACCGCAATCATAGCACTTCCTGCTCCTCGTATGGATGGGTCTATCTCATGTTCCCCGTACAACTGAACCTGTATCCTGGGGTCACCCACTTGATGGCCTGGTCTACTTGGACCTCTACGACATCTGTCAACTGCCAGCTGCAGAATACTCCTCTATGTGTTGCCTGGTGGTGGGTCTCGCTGCTGATGACTGCCCAGCAAGGAAACTCTCAACTAGGAGGACTCGCTCCAACACCCCCTCCAACGTTGGAATACAGAGGGAGATCATCGAAGTTCTGATCTCTCTGCTGATCCCCTGCTCGAAGGTCCGGGCCCTGAAGAACGGGTCCCGCACCATGTCTGTGGAGTAGTGTGAGAGGTCAGTGAACATCGTTGAGTATTGTTCCACCGTCATGATACCCTACTATAGATGCAGTAGCTCCTGGATCCGCACCGTACGTAGGGTGTCTGGGACAAACTCTTCCTGAAACAGGCTCTCAAAGTCTGCCGAGAGAAGTGTCGCCTCGTCATTCACCTGAAGCATCAGGCTCCACCATCTGCTTTCTCCTTCCTGAAGGAGACTCGAAATAAGGATCACCATATTGTTTGATGGTGTCCCTACTAGTCTGAAGACTCTCACCACAACCTCCAGCCAATCCTCAACTGCTTGTGGGTCTGTATTTCCCATGTACCTAGGTGGACTCTGGAGCTGGAAATCATGCAACGCGCTCAGGCGGCATGCACTCTCTGCTGCTGGGGTTGGTGGAATCGGTGGCACAACGGGTAGTGGTACCACTGGAGCCTCCGCTGTGATGGGGCCCTTCCCTGAGTCATCATCGCTCGGTGGGCTGTCATCTCGTACAAAACCCAGAACCCTGGATGGATTCTTGTGTGGGACCATCCTGAAAAGTAACAGGTGCTCCACGGTCAATAATATATACCTGTTGATCTAACTCAAAGTAATCACAAAGAAAAACTTTTCAAATGAAACACACACTCAATCAGTGTTTTCGTGCGCAAATTCAGAAATCAGAAGTCAGAGTCCTAGTTTATGGATACGTCGGCCGCCACACCAACACCATTTTCCTTAAACAGATAACCACACACAGAACACTTAACACTATTGCTGTTAAAATAATCAGAGTCGAAGTTCTACGGTATAACCAACTCCTCTAATACAAATTTTTCACGACCCATCCCCTGGGGCCCGTATCGTGACTACCCCAAGCCCGCCTTCCATAGTCCAGGGGCTAGTGACTAACACAAAAGGCATTAATCCCTAAACTGGGAAGGATTTGCCTTTATAAATATAAAAAAACAAATCAGAGTACACAACTGGAAGAAAAACACTAAGTAAAACTATATACAAAGGAAGTACTGGATAATAAAAGGGGCTAGAAATATAAGCCCAATATGAAATTACATGTGAAGAAAAGTAAAGCAGCTACTGGGTCATCCTCTGAGGTTCCTTCCTGAAGGGTAGGTATAGATGGCCTCCTCAGAAGTCTCGTCCGTCCTTCTCCTTCAGGTACCATCACACCAAGTGGTCCACCGCCAGGTACCGTCTAGTCCTGCTACTCTCTGCCTCAGTCAGCGTTGTCCTTCGTCTGCAACCAACACAATAAGGTGCGAGCATAGCCTGTGCAGGGGTGAGTATAATGATACTCAATAGGGACCCTGAGACCCTCAAGGTCTCACAAAATCCAACAAGGATAATCCACAATAGAAATATACAAACACAGAGTATCAATCATCCCTACTTAGGTGTATGCCCATACATATTCCTAAGGTACCAATCACAACTGGCTCCACCTCTTGAGCCCAAGCACAACCAGTCCCACAAAGGAAGAAAGTTATTCATCTTGATGATAACTTCACACAGTCAAGACTCAGATCACATAGGTATACAACTCATGTAGAGGGGTAGAGATGATTAGATGTATCCACTGAATAATCTCCTTTGTCGAACCCATGTAGGATCCTGGAACAGTAATCATCGCTGTCGAACCCACGTAGGATCTAAGAATAGTAGTTGTCATTATTGAACCCACATAGAATCCCAAAACAGTATTCATCGCTGTCGAACCCACATAGGATCCCAGAGCTATAGTCATCACTGTCAAACCCATATAGGATTCCATCATCTCAATGCAGCCAGCCACAGGGTTCCCGCACAAAGCACGCTTGATTCTGGGAGGGTCTTCTCCTCAAGACAAGTTTCGATACATAAAATACCACGTAGTACCCAAGATGATGTATCTTGTAGTTCTGTATCATCATAAGGAACCCATCACGATAGACCGTGCGTCAATCGGATGCCCAGTTTGAAAGTTATTGGCATTTCTGTTCCGAGGGCCCGGTTGGATTTAGGTTCTATCTAACCCGATCATACCCCAAATACATCCAAACCACGAGTGGAGTATTCCAAAATAACCTTCTCGCTCCAAGATTTTTTTCTCCATAGATGGTTCTTCAATCGGACACCCATAGCCCAAGATATGGGCAAAAACATGAATTGCGTCAAACTTGGGTCCAGGTCCGGTCCGACCCAGTCAGACCGACCTGGCCCGACCTAGTCTGGGCCAACCCGACCCATTCCACTGGTCCATCTCGACCCTCCGGCACCATCCCGGCCCACTGGAACCGGCCCGGCCCGCGACGAGCAGCCCAGCCGATGTGGCGGCCCGGCCCACAGGTGGCGCGACCCACAAGGCCTACACCGGTGGCACAACCCGCATGGCTGTGAGGCAACCCGCCAGCCGAAGCCAGTGGGCGGCGGCACCTTGCGGGGCCCGCCCAAGCCATGCGATGGGGGTTCAGTTCCCCCCCCCCTCCCCCATCTCTCTGTAATAGAACTGGCGCGTGGCGTCGATTCGTTCACCGCAGGACCCCCAGGGTCCCGCCTGGTGCGCTCCCCACCGACGGCTGACACAGCTGGTCATCCCTAACTGTCTATCATGGCCTGCCTAGCCATGGATTCCATTCTGCATGGAGTGATGGTATCGTGCCCACCGTCTGACCGCTGCGGCCCTCCTCGTCGTGGCCCTTTCACCCGCATGGTGTGACGGCATCGCGCCCCTCCGGCGTTCGTCAGGCCGCCTTGCTTCACCGCGGCCCACACTGGCAATGGCCCGGTTCTCCATGTGGCGTGATGATGTTGCGCCCCTCCAGTGACTCGGTGACCCTTACATCACTGGTTTTCTTCGCGGCCGGCCCATCGTCGGTCGTCGTTGCTCTGCCACCATCGTCAACAAGCAAAGAAAAGTAGAGGGGAATCAGGTCGTGTTTGTTCGGCATGTGCCCTCTATATTAGGGTGGTAACAATCGGCCTCAAAGAGTACGACTAATTACGAAGAACAGAGGGTAAAACTCATTCATAAAACAACCCTTAACTCTTTTGTCGATCGTTGACGGTGAGAGGATATTTCGGGGAAGACGAAGTCAAATATGACATAGTCCGTGTTCTTTGTGGGTGACGGTCTCATTCCTTGACCGAAGGTTCTTCGTTAGAGGATAGAACATCGAGGAAGAAGAGATCCTCATTGGAGATCCATCTTCCACCAATTCTCCAATCTCAGAGAGAAAACCAATTCCCCATGTAATAGGAAGAGCCCACATCTAATTGTGCTAATCAACCAATTAATTTTGGCTCATTAATTGGGAGTTCTAAGAGTTACACCTCATTAAATGAGGTGTTTCAAAATTGGGCGGTCACCACCAAGAGATTTGAAAATAAATTAAAACTTGTTTATTTTATTTCCTCTCCTTTCTCCCATGAAAAGTTGGAAATTCAACTTCCATTCTCATTAGAACGCTGCTGCGGTGAAGGTCTCTCTAAGAAATCACTAATGTTGCGACTTCAACGATGCCCTCGGATTTCAATTCCGAGCACCGGTTCAAAAGTTACCAAAACCCGCTCAAAAGATCACTGAACGCACTTAGAAACTTCAGAAAAAAATTCTGGGCACTCTGGGCCTCAGAATCACATGCCATCAGAAACTGCAGACTCAGAACACATCCATATAATTAAATAAAATTACATGGGATTGATCAAGTCTTTACAAATTCGAAGTGGTTTGGCGTAGATCTGATTTTCCTTCGTATTCCTTGAAAATGGGGGAAAACGAATAAAATGGATTTAGTGCTCTGAGAGGAGAAAGAAAATAGTGAATAAATTTGGTGGAGGTTAGCATTACCTCTATGACTCTAGTACACCTAACAGATCTAAAATCATACCACCGATAGAGGAGAGGTATCAAATACAATGGAGGAGAGAAAAGAGGGAGAACCCTATATTGTGTGTGACCAAGAGGATAAATAAAGAGAGAAAATGGGAAAATAAAAAATAATAAAAATTTAAAAACACCTTGTATAGTTCACATGGTTTACCCACATGGTTTTCCAAACCATGTGGTAACCGTGCGAGCTACAGTGTCGAGCTACTACCCAAAAGGGCACCATAAAACGGCTTGCGCATGGTTTTCCCTAACCGTGTGAAATCCCTCTGCAACAATTGTAGAGAACCACACATGTTCATTCATCTCCCATGCATGGTTTACCTAAACTATGTTGTAGTTCAAAAACATGTCGCACGGTTTCCTGGAAGGGGCCACATGGTTTACCCAAAATCATGTGCCCTGACCTGCAATTTCTAAATAGGCCATTTGGCCTCCAACACCCCCAAAACCACTTCCAAAACCCCATTGCCTCAGTTAAAGATTTAAACTCGTCTAAAAACATGATATAAATCTAATGTAACTCTTGTAATTTTATTCTGATTAATGATATATAAAATGACATAGCCACTATCTAAAAAGGTCAAATAGAGAGTGGTTTTTGACCCGACTCAAAAACTTGGGATGTCACACCAATTACAACACACTTAACAAATTTGAGATGAATTATTCCTCCATAAATTCCTCTTTCAATTTGATAATTCTTGGAGATAAGTGTCATTATTATTTATTCAACTCACCATCTTCATTATCATCAAATTAAAAAATATCTACATCTTCAGCATTTTTAATTTTCATCTTTCTCGTATCTTGAAAATCCATTACATCTTTATTATTATTTTTTAATACTATTTATTTTTTTCATTTCATATACAATAATAATTTTATGAAACTCATCAACATATAAATCCACTTTATCATATAAAGCATGAATTTTATAATCAAACTTGTTTAGGAAGTTTCTCAGGAATTTCTTAACAATTGTAAAATCCTCCAAGACGTTAATGAATCCTATGATATTGAAAAAAACTTCATTAAATTTTTTGAGTTATTAATCAATAGTTTCTTCAAATCTTATTCTACTACCTTTGAACTTTCTTCACCAGATTTGTTACTTTTCCTCATTCACTTTAGTATTTCTCTATAATATAATTTCAAGTATTTCCCATATTTATTTTACTATTTTGAGACCCATCACCTTCATATAACCATTTTTGATAGGTATATAATAATATAATTTCTATATTTTCCATCAACTTCAATTTTCTAATTATAAGAAAATTTCATGGAATAATTTTTTTCAATGGGTGGAAACCCAATAGTTTCTACATCTATAACCTCCAGTACAAGTGATAGAAGATAGGCTGTCATTATGTTTTCCTATTCATGATAATTTTCTCCATAAAATTTAGGAATACCTCTATTTTGATAGAATTGAGATTTCCCATGATAAGGATACAACAAGTAAACTTTCCCTCTAATACTACTTGAAGTTCCTAAGGATCATAGAACAACTGGGAAGGGAGGGTTGAATCAGTTATTGTCTTTTTAAAAATTTCTTGCTTTAAGAAACTTAACCCCTAAAACATGTAATATTTATTTCCTTTTCACCTATTTAAAAAACTCACATGCATTTAAATTTAGGAAAGTAAACAAAGAACACATGGTTTATAAGGTTTGGCCTCGGTGTGAGAACTTACATCCTTTCCATGGCCACTCTCATGGGTCCATAGAAAATCACTATTACCAATAAGTCAATGAAATTTTTTTAAACTCTTATTATACACCTTCTATCTCCTAATAATAACGATTATACTAACTCTTGTTAGTTTACAAATTTTGGTTACAAAATTTGAACACCAAAAAAATCTGAAAATTTGATCAAACTACTCTATAAAGGGTTCTTCCCAAATCTCTATCTGATCTACCTCTATACAATTTCATCACCCAATAATATTCATCTGATGTGATTGAATCTGGAATCTACATCTTATGAACCTATTTTAAAATTGTTCCTTTTAGAAAACTTCTAATATGACCAATTAACAAACTCAGGACCTCACAAAACTTATATATGGAAATTCTATCTGTTTCCTCTATCGGATGATCTATGTCTAGTTCTCCAAAATAAACTCTATTTATCTAAAAAATCTCTACCTAAAAAACTTCTTCAATATGAAAACCAAATTCAGTTGCAATCTCAACTCTGACATAATTCTTCTAGAATCTTTCCTTTTTTCAGTGAAAAATCACAAGTACAATTGTAATTTTCACCTCTATTTATAGGTTCTATAGAAATAGAAAAGGCGAGAAAACAATTTTTCGTTCCTGGTCACTAAAATTCATAAATCCTAATTTCACACTCGTTTGAATCATTTGGGGACACTTATCAACTCTTCTCAACTATTATGGAGTCTTCTCAGATCTTCTTGAATATTATCAAATTATCTAGTGTTCTAACCTTATGGAATTTACTTATCTTCAAATGTTAAGAAACGTCAAAATACATCATTATTATCTAGATATAAAACCAATTGAATGAACATATCACAGAATCATCAAATTTATGGGATTTACAAAGTTATGTAAAGATTTCTTGATCCTTTATCAGGTAAATTATTTTCTGATGACATTCTTTTAGAAACTCCTTTGACCAGGGAAGGGATTGTCTGATCTAATTTCATTGATATTCTTCTCAGATCAATGTATATAAAATATTTAGAAAAGTTCATCTAATAAATTTATTAACAATAGTTCATCTGATTGAATTTATTACAAAAAATTTCATCTGATGTATTTTATTAAAAAAATTCATTTGATGGAATTTCTTCACTAGAGCTTAAAAACATCACACCATTGAACTTTAGCTTCCTCTGAAAGATTCTCTTGACTCACATGAAAAATAACTAAATCTACCTTTTTCAGTTCCTCTTTATTTACTGAATATTTTCAACTAAATTGTTTCAACTTATTGAGACTTCATTTTGCTATAATGTTCTTCCTAGTATCAACTTCATTTTTATTCCTTTTTTTGTTTTTTACACAAAAGTAAGCATTTGGTAAAACCAAAAAAGTTTCTATCTTGGATCTTCATTTTTTATTTTTGACTGATCTCTTATGTCTGATCATATGTTTCATATTAAAAATTTGATCTTTTCAAACAAATTATTTATCTGATGATCTTCATATTCATACAATATCTGAAACTACGCTACAAGAATTTCTAGAAAAACAAGAATCAAAATAGTTCTTCTAATGATATGAGACTTGTGTGTTTATTCAAAAATTTCCTTCTCAAAAAATCAGAAAATGTCTCATGCCTAATGAGGTATATCTAGAAGTCTTTTCTGATCATCAGTGTCTAATGGTTCTCTTCGGGTTTGTCCAATAATCATTTTCTGGAAAACCTTATCTCCTTCTTTGTCTTCTCATTATTTTTAAAAACATTGAATTTCTAATAAAAGTTTTGTCTAATGTTTCATCTCATTATCACCTTTACAAACCTTCTAACTTTATAAAATCCATACTTATAGTTTTCTGGAAACTTCTCCATCCAGTGAATATTTGTCTCATAAGTTGCATCCGAAAAACTTCAACTTCCCTCTTTTATCAAAATCTTGTATCATGATATTTTTCATGACTTAAGAAACTTTGAGATCAGCATATCATTGACTGACTTTGTAAGAAATTTTCTTAATAAAGTAAACTTTCTAACTTCTAAAATTTATTACATTCTTCATCTTAGTAACATTAAAAGCTTCCATATTTCTAATTTTCTTCATCCTGATAAGTTTATGAATTTATATATATACATAACTTTCTTCTTCTATAGAAACTTATAACAAAAGTTTTTTAACATCCACCAACTCTTCCTTTCCTATTTTACAAAAACATTATTAAAATAAATATAGTTGTCAAAAAATATAAAAACCTTATTAGAAAAACATCATAAAAGATCTTTACATATCATATCTCATGTTTTATAAAAAAAACTTAAATAAATGTTAATGTATTAATATTAAAATAAATTACATTATACAATAAGTCCTTAATAAAATAACACTTTAAAAAAATTAAGGTACAAACACCAACAACCTAAACCTTAAATAAAATTGTATTATATAATTAATTTATTTTTTATAATGATATATACATATATAAAATATCATTACAGAGTATATTATACACAAATCAGGTACCATAATAATTTTATTAAACCATAATTTTCATACCTTTTCATTAAAATTAATTAACATGGGTTACATGTGTAACTTAGCAAGTGGGTAGATCAAGGTTCACCAATATTCAGATTACACTATGATAAGCCTATTTAACTTTATCCCACCCTAAATCCTAATATGCATGATCAATTAAAATTAAAAAGTTTTAAAAAAACAAATAAATAAAGATTAAAACTTTTTGTAGGGTGAGGTTATACCCACCTCACTAAAATTAAATCACCACCCATACCCTAGTGAATGACCCCCCCCCCCCATGAATGAATCATTTTATATCATTTTTTACTGGCCCAATGATTTACACCTCATGTTTTCTCTTTTTTTATTTTCTGTATTTTGTCCATAATTATTATTCCCCCAAAGGCATGGCCAAGTGGTTACACCTTTATAGGTAATTAGGGAGTTATCAGGTTCAAGTCTCCCCTAGTACTTTGTTGGAATCCTTAGATTTTTTTTTTTACTTGAACCCCTTACCTTGTATAATTTTATATTACTATTGTTGTTGTTGTTGTTGTTGTTATTGTTATTAATATTACACCCTGTTTTGGTTCGGGTAGTATGGTTGGGGTGGGGTTAGGGTGTAATGAATTAGATATTCCTTGATACCCATATTCATATGATGTGTTATGTCTATATTATAAATGATGATGGGATATATTATAAGGCATGAAATGAATATTTCATGCCACTCCCTTAATATTATAATACTGTATGATAGGGATATATCATATGGTAGCATTGTGTGTTGAATTGTATAGTATTATTTACTCTAAAACCCTATGATTGATTATAAATCAGTCATTAAAAATTAACATACATGATTCTTTCATTATTAATCTATCATAAATTATAGCTTTTTCATTTGATAAAATGCTTGGGAGTTTAATCGACTATGGGTTGCAAAATGTTTTTAAAAAATCCATTTACTTGTATAACTTATAGAATAAATGTAAATGGATGGGATTTTAAGAGTTTCCATAGAGAACATAAAATGAGTTTGAACACCGTCAATATGGCCATTCGATATTTCCAAGATAATTTTCAATTATTTCACAACTAAAGGTTTATTAATTACTCCATATTTTTACCATCATGAGGCATTGGATTTCCATGGGACAAAGTTAGATCCCTATAGAATGTCAACTGATCCATTTTAGCTCATAAATACACAAAAGAGGGAGGTTTATGGTTTTCACTAAGGGAAATCCATCAAGTGAATGAATAAATATCGATGAGATGATGATTCATTAGTGAAAGTTATGCAAGTTATTCAATTTTTATACATAGTTCTTGTTTAATAAATTGTATATATTGGGAATTTAGGTTTCTTATCATTTCTATTGTGTTGATTTAGTGTTTACTGATCCTTATGAATCCATTAGTGGCATCAGAGTTTTAACATGTGTTTTGATTCTTTAAATCATGTTTCAAAATAAAGAAATAAATTTCGTATTATTATTTCATTTCCCATAATTAAATATGATAGAAATTTTAATAAAATATTTATCCTTATGATATAGAATATCATATATCATGGTATAAAATTTGAACTATGTCTTGTTTTACTTTATATGATATCATAAGAAATAATATCAGTTTTTTCTGAGGCTGATATTACATTATCCAATAATTTAATTTATGGTTGGGATCATGTTGTATGATATAAGATACTATATGTGATGACATGGGGAAATTATTTGATTTCTTCATATCTCAATGAACATTTTAGGATATCATATTCTAAGATGGTGATAGTATAAGGCATGAAAAATAATGTATCATATCATTGATATGACATAATATATTTCATAATATATAGAACTCCAAGCATCGAGGTGATATCACAGCCAATAGTAATCTATTGTAAAATATCATAGATAATAAGGAAAGTTTTTTTAGCACCCCAACCAGTTTTTCCACTCAAACAGTGCCTAGGGATGGTTGGCCACTATGAATTATGTGTGCATCCCCATATTCTAAAGGTTATTGACTAGCATCGAGGGTGTAAAGAGGTGATTGTGGGGAAACTATACCCTCTAGTGGTTATAATAATAATGATTTATATAAAAATATAGAAGCAAAATAAAGACCATAAAAAAGGACCAGTAACCCACAATATAGGAAACATAATGAAGAAGCAGAAGTAATGAATAAATAATAAAAACATACCATTTTTATAATAAAACACCATTTTTTACAAAGAATTTATATTAAAATAGTTCATACGTGATAATAATCCAAAAGGGACTCCCATGGATGGACACCAGTATGTACATATATAAAGCATGATAAAAACTAAAATGGTAAAATCCATCTGATGTAGGAACCTGCAAGGTCCCTTTATATCCATCCCATGAAAAAAGTACTACTCGATCACTAGAGTCCAGCTCTTGAGCCTGATCCCTTACCTGATCATATTGAAATAAAGTCTACATGCATCTTGAAGGGCATATGTAGGGTGTGAGAATAAATTTCAGTTGTACACCAATAACTTCTTCTTATTTTAGATCAATGATAAAGAAAGTGTGCATTAAAAATAAATAAAATGGAATTGTACAATGTATAAATTAATACCCACTTCCCTTTTTCTCAACAACACCTTCTTCATCCAACATCTATATACCACATGTCCCTAATTATATATATGGTATACAGAAACATGTCTGTATTTATATAACTGCAGTGGAGAGTATCCTTAGCATAAATCCTAATGCATCCCCTAATGAGTATAAAACTGTAAATCCCTTAGGAACCTCCTATAAATGTCTCATTGGTACATCATACCAACTAACACCACCCATGTCATAATAAAATAACCAGTTACCCAAAGGGATTCCCAATCTAGTACCTGGTCCCTTAGTCCTCATCTCTAAATGCATCTTCATTGGCTCGAAGCCTGACTTACAAGGAACAACGATGTTTTCCCCCCAAATAATATACCCCATTAGCTCAACAAATGACATCCTGAGGTATGATTATATTCCTCATCCCAAATAATCCTAGCCTAATAGACACAATATACAATGAGCCTCATCCCCCAACTGATGGTCATAACACCATTAACTAATGCCTCATCAACATCCACATGGATTTCTATGGAAATAACCTCCAACCTCAATGATGGTCAACACAATCATAATCTACAATTAATAGAGGCATTTACCCACACAATTGGTCAAAACCACATCATCATCTGAGTCTTATATACGTTAACATGACTCTAATAGTGCATCAACTAATCATGGTGAGCGGCAGTCACCCAAACGTAGTACTTAATCCGCATCATCTCATAACCACATTCCCTTATGACCATGTCTCTCAACATTATAGTCAACACCATCTAAAATCACTCAGGAATTTACCAAAACCTAACAACCAATTTGTCTCAACCTGATGGTCAAGTATCCCAACCCAATGATCAACATCTCCTAATTTGTATAAACCTCGGGCCTTGGTCAACCTAAATAATCACATCATCTCAGTCCAGGTGGTCAACACCACACAATCCTTGGGCCAAGCATGGAATGTTTTCAAGGAACCATCACAAGAAATATATATTTTTTAATTTAATTTAATTAACCCATTCATCCTAACCTACCCATGTGGTTAAATCCCCTAACCATGATATACCATTTGTAGTCAAGGAGGAGCATTCCCATAGACATCTCATGGGTTCAATTTAATAATTAAAAGAGAAATGATAAATTATTATGGTCTCTCTCATATAACCCAATGATGTGCTCAAGAACTCACCCCCCCCCCCAAACACTGTAAAATAAAAGAGAAAAAAGGAACCATCTACCTCATACTGGTATACACTCACTCATCTAATATCAGCCTCTAACTCGAGCCAATTCAGATGAAATAAGTTTTTTAGAAGAACACCCTAAAAAATAGGGTAAAAAGGATCACACGGATTTAGTGAATCACATGGAAAGAGAAAGGAGACATTGTAGAAATGTTATTTTAATCCTTACTGATGTGGTTCCAATGAGACTGATGGTGATGAAAATGAAGATTGGATCATGGAGTTGGATCAAAACCTAATTGAGGGAGAAGAGAGCTCCATGGATTCCTGGGAGGAGAGTCGCATAAGGGAGGAGAAAAGAGATAAATAAATCTAAAAGAGAATAAGTAAATGTTCATTTTTACTATTTAAATAATACATATAGTTACTATGCGGTTTGTTAAACCATGCACAAACCTTGCATTGACCACTGTCCAAGCACCACACTCACACGGTCCATGCGCACAGTATACCAAATCATGTATAGAACGTGTGAATCCCTATGTTAAAAACTTTAAAGGTTATCATACATCCATGCACCCACTTTTTCATGGTTTTTCAAACTATGTACAGTGGAACTGGAGGGCTACATGATTTCTCCTAGTAGGTCACACAGTTTATTCAAACCATGCCCCTTTGTCTGCACTTTCCAAAAACTAATTTTCCATTCTCTGTCACACTCGAAACTCACATAAAACCTAGAAGACCTTTCCAAGAATAAAAACACATCTAAAAATATGTCCTTGGTTCAAAGAAACTCTCATAATTAGTATTTGATAATCAAGAAAATAATGGGTCCACTCACTAAGCATAAAAAATCAAACGATTTGGGGATTTTGACCCCCCTCCAAAAACTTAGGACATTATAATCTCTCCACCTTGACATATCTCATCCTAAAGCTATAAAATATTACTCATAGATGGTACTAAATATAACCATATTGTTTAAATCACCCCATCCTACCTTGGTTATAAATTCATAGGTCAACTCTCCCAAGGTGCTCCTCACCTTTGGAGTTACCTACCTCGGTTTCTTCTTGACCCAAAACTAAAAATTCCGATAGTCCACCAACCACCCATGGACTGAAAAGTTCTCTTGTGATGCATCATCACTCCAAAACCTCACTAGGTTCTTAAATCAAGGTTGTGTCCCATATAACATCCCTCATGTTTTCCACCTCATCATATTCCCACCTCATTCCAATGTCACACATGTAACCTATGAGGTCATATATCTCAATAGATGATCGCATTAAACCTACATCATATATACATATTTTCATGCTCAATATTCTCAATGCCTATACACCTTAATTTAAACCCTCATCACATTGATTCCCATCAATAATCCTAGTTCTACACACCTTATATATATATATTAGGTATATTATTTGATTCTAACCTACTAACCAGTCCCTGGTTAGTCCAAAATTACATCACGTGCACCTCATGGACCCAAAAAATGGACATGCCTACCAAAAATGGGTAATTATAAGAAAAAACGAAACCTGGTCACACCCATAGTGTACCTATAACCATCATTGGATCCTCATCTTGATCTGCACATGGTGGCTCCACTATGTGTACCTAGCCTAAATCCCAACTACTTGAGGATTTCCCTCCCTCTAGAGCTGCACCAGCTACCGGCCACTAACCCTACTATCAGGTCCCACTTTCTATTCCACAACCTCCATGTACATATGAATCATGACTACCATCTCCTAGAACTACTTCTGGTCCAACCTCAAATCCTTGACTCTAACCCAGTCCATGGATGTTTGCTATCTAAGATGGATTCTTCTAGAACCTCTCGAGGTACCCGATCTACACACATGATCGGTAATCTTTGGTTCTAAATCAAACTTAATCCAAAAAATTTCCATTTTACCGCACTAGAATCACATATTCAATGACCCACTCCTCAGTGGTTTTCTCAAGTCTCTGTCCTGAACTCCCTATTGAGACTTCTCATGGCCTCACTTACTGTTATCTAAATCATTGATGCTAACATCAAATGATGCTTTCACCCAACTCAAGTACGAATAATCCATCACATTTCTATTGGATAAAAGTGCTTGATAGATTTCCTCTTAGAATGAGTATAACCAAAAGATGTTTATCTACACCCAAATGGAATTTCTTAAACCATCCTAGAAATGCCTCACTCTTGAGGTTTCAACACCCACTATACCAGGTGAGAAATGAGACAAAACTGTGAATGTAGATGCATAGTCCATGAAGGACATGTCTCACTAATAAATTTCAAGTAACTCCCGAGATCTCTCTATCCTCATCATATCTAGAAAGAAATACTAAAATAAACTTGCCTCAAATTCCTTCCAATCTACTCCCTCATGTATTCCTTCCTATACATGTGCATCCCACTAGTTCTCTAATAGTCATCCATGCATGTACGTTACCATATTCACCCTCTGACTTGGCGGTGTCTCAAGCTGGTTAAAGATCATCTAAACATATTTGACCCAATTTTCTAGCACCTATAGTCCACCCGCATCATAAAATAGTGGTCATTAATGAGATTAGAACTCTTGAGTCAGGTATTCTATCAAAGGATCCACTCCCTGAGCTCCCAGGTCAATCCCCTCGATGAAACAAACCAGGATTGCCCAGAGTTACTCATCAATAAATGGTCCAAAGCTTCCATATCCCATGGATTTACAACTTTTACATAGGGATATACTTGTCCTTGTACCTACATCTCATTCGCAACCTAACCCTCTAGGACATCATCCTAACCCTCAAGGACCTCAAACTATGCATGCTCATGCAGAACCATATCACTGCCCTCCTGGTGCTCCACCAAAGTCCGTCTAGGTGGAATCTCACTGAATACCAATACCATGGTCAGATATTCATAATAACATATATATATATATATATATATATATATAACACAAATATGGAAATATATAAAAAATCGATGAAATATTACTTTACTTACACTCCCCCATCACAACTATCTTATATGACATCCGGCCTCATGGCCCCTTACCTACCCTTAACAGAACTAAGTATCACATATAAATCCTACCTCATGTCCCCTTACCTACCAATGATAGAGTTAGGAATCCCATAGAAATCTAAGGTTGCTTAGTAGAATTCCACAAAATAGACTAATTATGAAAATATTGTTTAGATTCTTTGTTGACAATTTAAATAACTCACCCTCTCTCATCATTCCTGCCTACTCATATCAAGGTAATTCCCACACATATATGTAACATTTCATATATAATCACACATAGATTTCATTGGAAATGCATTTATAGGCTGGCTGAGTAAAATTCAACCAAAGAAAGGATAAGTAAGAAAACACTATTTATCTTCCTTTGTTGACACATTGAACAACCCAACCCCTACTAGCATAATCCATGTTCTCAATGAAATTAACAATAAATTTATCACATTCATATATATATATATATCAATCATACTATGTTCCTATCAAGAGAGCATAAATAATCATCCCTTTCCATACTGAGATAAGGGTATATATCTCCTCCCTTTCCATATTGGGCCAAGGGTGACATATCATAATAGATAATAATCACACCCAAGTACACCAATTTAAGTGTAAATAATATCAATTGTAAAACACGTAGTAGAACATCAATTTCCCACCCCTAGAAGGGGCTGTAGGAACCCAAACAAGAGCTCTAAACCCAGTTCTGACTACATAATAGTCTCTTGTATACCATAGACCAAATAGTAAGACTCAAAAAGAGGTAAAAGAACACATTTGATACCATTTATAGCACCAAAACCTGGTTTTTCACTCGAATAGTGCTCAGGGTTGATTCCCACTAGGCCTTAGGCACACCTCCCCATACACAAATAACTACTAACTAATAGTAAGGGGGTAAAGAGGTGATATTGGGGAGACTATAACCTATAGTGGTGATAATAATAATGGTCTATAGATAAATATAACAGTGTGAGAAAGACCATAAATAATAGTAACAGTAACCCACAATAGCATAAATACAATAGAGCAACTGTAGTAATGAATAAATAAGCCAGACATATCATTTGTAGAATAAAACACTATTTATTACTAATCATGAATATCAAAATAGGTTATACATGAAAATAATAAGAAAAGGGAATTTATGTCTGACCAATTGTACATACATATATAAATCATGTTGAAAACTAAAAATTTAAACTCCAACTGATGTAGGAACCTCCAAGTTCCCTTATCATAAATCCTATGAAAAAAGTTCTACCTAATAACTATGGTATAGATCCTGAGCCTGATCCCTTACCTAGTCGTAGAGACATGAAGTCTATACATGTTTCAAAGGGACCATGTAGGGTATGAGAATAAATCTCACTAGTCCACCACCAATGTGTTCCTATATTACATCAATGATAATGATTGTGTATACTAAAAAAATAAAAAAGAATTATATGATGTATAAATGAATACCTACTTCTCTTATACTCTGCATCCATAAAGAAGTGATCACCTACTTCGACCAATGCCAATATACCACATGTACCCAATTATATATATGTAATTTACCAGAATTTATTCATATATATAACTATAGTGGTGAGGATCCTTAGCATAAAGCCCAAGGCATCCCTTAATGAGTAAAAAGTTGGTGTGCCCTTAGGCACCTCTTGTAAATATCTCATCAGAACCACATTAAAACTAAAACCTCCCATGTAATAATCAAATAACTCTCATCTTGAAGGCATTACCAAATATATACCTAGTCACTTGGACCTCAGATCACAAAAAATCATCATTGGCTCGAAGCCCAATGTCTGAGGGACAGAGATTTCTGTCCTCTAAATAATAAACATCATCTGCTTAGGAGTCGACGTCACAAGGAACTGAGATATCCATCCTCTCAAATAATTTCATCCCAACAGCCTCAATATATGGTGAGCCTCAACCCTCAACCGATGTTCTCAACACCATCAACCAATGGTCGATCACCATCCACATGGATTTCTATGGCAAGCACCTCTAATCTCACAAATGGCCAACACCATCCTAATCTGTAACTAATGGAGGCCTATACCCACACAAGTGGTCAACACAACCTCATTATATGAATCCTATCTTTTTATACATGACACCAACGATATGTTGGGAAATCACGGTGAGTGGAAATCACACAAACATAGTACCTAAGTCACATAATCCTAGAACCTCATGCCCTGGTGACTGTGTCTCTCAACATGATGGTCAACACCATCTCAAGTCACTTACTCACAACCTTTAACCTAACGACCTCATAACCTCAACCCAACGATAAAGTCACCCAACCTGGTGATCAAAATCACCTCATTTATATAAACCACAATCCATAATAAACCCAATGAATCATATCATCTTAGTCTAGGTGGTCACCACCACCACAATACTTGGGCCAAGCCTAGCATGTTCTCAAATAACCATCACAAGAAATATATATATATTTCAATTTAATTTAATTAACCCACCCGGTATAACCTTATCAAGTGGCTAAATATTCTAACATGACATTACCATTTGTATTCAAGGAGTATTATTCCCATAGACATCTCATGGGTTTAATTTAATAATTAAAATATAAGCATTAAATTATTAGGTTTTGTCTCATACAACCCAATGGTTTGATCAAGAACTCACCCCCCAAACCCCAAAAAAAACAAAGAGAAGTATATGAACCACCTACCTTATAATGGTAGATCCTTTCTTGTATAATATCATCCTCTAAATTGATTTAATTCGGAGGAAATTATCTTTTTATATGAATGCCCTGAAAATGGGGTAAAATGGATCACATGGATTTAGAACAGTATATGGAAAGAGAAAAGATAAATAAGAAAAATAGGATTATAATCCTTACCAATGTGGTTCCAATGAGACCGACAATGATCAAAATAGAGCTCATATCAAGGAGTTGGCTCAAATCCTAATGGAGGGAGAGGAGAGATCCACGATCACCTAGGAGGAGAGTGGCACAGGGGAGGAGAAAATAGGGAAAGACATCATTAAAAAATAAAAGAAATTGTCATTTTACTATTTAAATAGGCTACATGGTTGCATCATGGTTTGGAAAATCATGCTCAAACTATGTAGTTCCCACTATCCAAACACCGCACTTGCATGATCTATGTGCATGGTTTTCCAAACCATGCGCAGACCATGTGAATCCCTCTGTTAAAAACTACATATGTTCTTGCATGGTCATTCACCCCTCCTTCATGGTTTTTCAAACCATTTATAGTGAAACTAGAGGGTGGTAGGGTTTCTCCTACAAGGCTGCATGGTTTTTCCAAATTGTGAACCTTTGTCAGCACTTTCCTGAAACTGAGTTTCTGGGATCCGATGCACCCGAAACTCACCCAAAACCTAGAGACACTTGTCGATCCTTAACACTAGTTTAAAAATAAGAACTTCTGTAAAATAAACTTCTATAATTAGGTTCTGATAATAAAGAATAGAATTATCTCGCTCACCAAACCTAAAAAATTCAAATATCTTGAGGATTTTTACCCACTCCAAAAACCTGGGACATTACAAGTTGCATCTTACGATATTAAAGATATCATTAAATATGATATACATGGAAACTTTTATTTTTCTAAATTTCAATTATGAATTTAAATATATGGTTTATAAATTGTTTATAAATCTTACAAAATTTTATTTTTGGATATTTATTTAATTTATAAAAAATTTATAAATTAATTAATTATAAATTGTTTGAATTTATTTATTTATTTATTTATTAAATATTTATTAAAATATTTTATAATATTAATTATTAATATTATTATACCTTTTATAAAAAAAATTTAATAACTTATAATTCAAATGTAATGTTTTTATATTGAAATTGTAATGGTAGTTTATAAAGTATTTATAAATTACATAATAAGGCCAAATATAAAAGGGTTTATCTTCAAATTATGAATTGTTCATAATTTTTTAATTTGAATTATTCAAATAAAAATTAATTATTTGATAAATTATTTAAAATATAAAAAAATCATTTTGATAGTCGACATGATCAAGGTTTAAATAAATTTAGGCATGTGATATTTAGATAACGTAAATTGTTGACCTAATAGAATTGAAATATAAAATGTGTATATTTTATTTAATGTAATATGATTAAAATTAAATTTTATATAATAATAAATATAAAAAGAGTTTATATTGAAAAATAAATATAAATTGTTTATGTTTATTCACTTATGTAATTTCCATAATGAATACACAAATTATAAAATGTTTAGAATTAAATTTATTTAGGAATTGTTCATAAATATTTATCTCCTGATAAATATATGAATTTTTCATTTATTTAGTTTATTTTTTGTTTTATTTATATATATAATTATTATATTATGAATTTTTATGTATTCTTATGTTTAAAGTATTAAACTTCTTCAATAAATTATCATTCATTCATATAATAAGTTATATGCTAGGTTTGGTAATTGTTTTAGTTTTCTTCTGACCTGAATTTAGATTGTATTAGGTTATGATCTTGAATTAAGAAGTAAAATATAGTTCATACATATTAGTTGTTATAATTATGGTGGAATTAAAGTTTCTCATGAGTAAAGTATCCTTGGGTTGAGGGAATCTAGGTCAGATTACTCATTGTCCTAGAGGAATATGCCTTATCTAGAAAAGTAGGGGTTGTCTATTTGTATCGCCAAGATTACTCTTATGTAGATTATTGATTTTATAAAATTCTAAGTCATAACATGAAAGGGTTTTATACACCTTTTTCTCAGGATGCATTTGGATATGTATGAATATGGTTGACTTTTAATTTGGGTTATCAATACAAGATATGGGTTATATAAATTTTTAGACATTAATATGGTTTGAATGTATTAATTTGGTGAAAGGAATAGGATTCTAAAAAATCACAAGAAGAATACATAAATATTAAGGGAATATGATGAGATAATATTGTGGAATTAAATCTCATTTAAAAGTACTAAGCCTCATATTCCATCCAAACTGCACACTTATCATGACCTTGATCATCCAATTAGGTAGTTTCATGCTAAAGTTTGGTGCCCATGGATTATCTTGTATAAGGAAATAAAGTAATAAGATGACCCAAGTGTTAGGTTAAATGTTTCTAGAATTTGATTTTGATTACACTTAGATGGGAAACTCTAAAGAAGGATACCATAGGAATGGTGTTAAGTTTATATATATTATGGATTGGATAAAGAGTTGTTATCTTGACCATCCAAGAGATTTATATAATATTATTTTCATGATGGCCTACCTAAATAACTAAGTGGTGAATTGATCACTAAATTAGACTCATTACTTGATGAAATATAGATATTATCCCACTAGTGGATATGATGGATTTAAAAGGGTTCATCATTTTAGTGGGATCACATTTGATTGAAGTATATTTTAAAATATAGTAAAATTGGATAATCATCTGATGAAAGCATATATTTTTTATTAATACCATCATAATATTTAATTTTATCTATAAGAACAGTCTTTAAAAAGGATAAGATTAGTGTAAGAGACTCCTTAAATTGGTATATAAACTTAAGAATTATTCTTATGCCATGAGAAAAATATTATGTCTTGGAAAAATGACTTCATGAGTAACCGACTATTACAGTTGTTAAACAACTGAATCTAGATAATTATGAGAAGAATAAAATAGATAACTTTAGATTTAAAAGGCATTAGATGAATGATAGAAAAAAGAATTTCAATCCCCACTTATATATTCAATATTATTGAGTATGTTAAATGACTTGAAGAGACCAAACACTACCACAAAACTGGGCAAGGCCAGCACCACCCCTTTATCAGCGCTAACAAAAAAGCGCTGATAAACGTACCCCTTTATCAACGCTTTTTTTATTGCAGATAAAGCCCCCCCCCCCTTTATCAGCTCTTTTTTCAGCACTGATAAAGGGGCCCCCTTTATCAGCGTTTTTTTAGTAGCGCTGATAAAGGGTTCAACTTCAAAAAAAAATTAATTAAAAATAATATATTAATATATAATTATATCAATATTTTTATATTGATGTAAATATAATATATAATTTTTAAATATATTTTAGATAAGTATAAATATACATTTACACTTATTATACTTAATATATAAGATGTTTAGTGAAAATGGCTTATAAAAAAATTAAAAAAATATTTTTAATTAATAATTTGCTAATTATTATGGAGTAATAGTCATTTAATAACAATTTTAAGACTAATAAAATTAAAATAATTAAAAAAAGATCCAAAATATGTGAAAAACGCAACTCAAACTTCAAACGGCCCTAACTTTTGATCCGGGTGTCCGTTTGAGCTCTAACACATATCAAATCAAAGCCTGTGATGATCTATACATCACTATGATTATGGATAGCCCTAGTCAAGGGTTTTTAGAGGCCAAAATAGGATCTGAAGGCCTCTAAAACTGATTTTTTAGTCGGGGCACCCCGATTTTTTGACATTTTGTGGATTTTCAGCCTCGTTTAAGGGGGTATTATTGGATTTTTTTGGTGGGGACTGAATTTAATCCAAGGTATTACATTCATATTGATATTATGTCTCTGAAATTTTAATATTTTTTATAATGCACTGCTATTTATAATCAAATATATAACTATATGTACATTTTTTTTATATTCATGCCTAAAAATTAAATTTTTTTAAATAAATAATTAAACATATTTACATATAAAATATATTATCTTTATCTAAATAATAACTAATATCCATTTTATTTAAAATACCAATATATGAATATTTATATAACTATATATTAATATAACTATATATATATATTAATATAACTATATATATATATTAATATAACTATACATATATATATATATATAACTATAAATATATATATATTAATATAAATATATATTACTATATTAATAAATATAACTAAATATATATATAAATAAATAGATATATCATAAATAAGATAACAAATCAATATAGGGTAGTGACAAAGTCTTTAGGTGCACAGGGGGGAGGTCTCGAGATCAAATCCGAGTGGAGGCAGGGGTACGCGTGCAAGGCTGATTTTGAGGGGCTAGCGATGATAAAGGGTGTAGGTGGTGTGTGCGTGCACTGGAGGATGTGGGGAAAGCGCTGATAAATGGGGGCTCAAGCGCTGTAAAAAGACCCCCCCCCCCCGAGATTGGCAGTATTTTTTTTTTTATTTTTTTTTATTTTTTTTATCAGCGCTAAAAAGAAGTGCTGATAAAAGACCATTTTATCAGCGCTTTGTTTTAGCACTGATAAAAGATCCCTTTTATCAGCTCTTTTTTTAGCACTGATAAAAGGGGTCTTTATCAGCGCTTTTTGGAGCACTGATAAAGGGGACCCCCCCCCCTTATCTTCGTTGGCATTAATAGCGCTTTTTATAGTGCTGTTAATGGCCATTTTTAGCACTGATAAAAACCATATTTGTAGTAGTGAAAGGTTTCCACTAAGGCTTGTTTTAGTAGTGAATTCATTATATAAATCATAATTGAAAATGTTCCTATAATGTGAATGGGTTTTTTTAAAAGTTTACATTATTTTCATAAATTTTTAAGTAAATATGAACTTGGGAATGTGATATATAGGCTTTGGGGCTGTATTAATAGTAAAAGTGAGTAAAATTTCAAACCATAAGAAGAAAAGTTAATTGTAAAGTTTAATAATGTTTCTTCAAGTAGCCAACCAAGGTCATTGAAACCTAAAGGTGGTTTTAGGAAGAAGTATTAATGATTACATGAGATGAAATTATCTAAAATTCTAGGTGGATTATAGGATACTCCACAGAGAGTCCACATCAAGTGTTAATGTTACATGTTGTAAATATACAGGACTTCAAAATCAATGAAATAAATGATGCACATTGTAGTTTTCCTTAAAATAATAAATCAAAATAGTTTTTGAATCATGGAATGAATATAAAGGAAATATATATATATATATATCAATAATATATAAATTTAAAAAATATATGTATTTTCATCATAATTCTCTTATATGATAAGAGAGATGAAGGTTATACATTTGGTTTATGATTCATTGGTAACTGTAAAATGTTTGAGAAGAGGATATGGATAAAAACAAATTATCCAGGACTAAAGAATTTATCTATATTCTTGTTAAAATATGATATATTTTATACCACAACCATCAGTGGAATATTTTAAAAAATAAATCTTTATTTTTAGAATAATTCTCTAAACACATAGGACATCATATATGATGTAGATAAAATGAATTATTTATTAAATATTACTACTAAAGGGAATATGGATTATTTCTCAAACACAAAGGTGTTTTTGTATCTTAGCATAATATTAAAATGAGAATATAATGTATTAGAGGATAATGGGGGTATGTTTGGACTTTGAGAGGTTCAAATTTAATAGATAAAATGTTATACTAGTTAAAAATAAAAACATAATATCACTTATATATTCTAATAGGATTAGGGTATGTTGGGATTAATGTAAATAGTTACATTAGCTATCACAAGATTACAAAGAAAAAATTTGATGGAATGGTTTATAAGGATGATGATGATTATGATGAAGTTAGAAAGGGTTATAAGTAGACAATGGGAGTTATTAACATTTAATGTTTGGATATTATGAACCTAAGGAGTTTTGAATATAATGTTCAAGGATTTGAACATTAAGAATATGATTCCCAAGCCTCACTATTATTAAAACTATATTTATTCATATATTTCACTCATTAAAGAGTTTAGAGGGAGGGTTTTATTTTATGGTCACGTAGAGATGTGGTGGGAATTACATGGAGATGTAATAAGTTTAAAAAAACCTAAAAAATTCAGAAAACATAAGGCTAGTATAGTAGCCTTTCATATGTGATATGTTAGAAAATATATTATATCTGGTTTTATTAAGTATTCATAAAGAGTTTTATAATTTGAAATGAATCGTGTTATACGAAATAAAATCTTTACTTTATTATTCTTTCATGTTATCAGCATATACTCATGAAGTGTAATGATAATTTACCTATCAAATTATGAATATTAGTTATCCCTAATCATTTTTCATCATGGATTATTATAGGTTATAATTAAATTTAAATATTTGTGTGATTAAGATTATTGTATCTAGATATGAAATATTCTCATGAGTCATGAAATGGATTTTGTGAACTGGATGATCCATAGAGTATACCACATGGAGTTTCTTACACAAGACTTGAGTCTTAGATAATTATGTCTAATATGGTAGGTCGTTTATCATGTCATTGGTTGGAGCTTTATCAAGATTGTATTTTTTTCTATCATATAAGGAATATAACATTTTGTAGATTAATTGAGATAGATTGAGGATGTTTATAACCATATCTAGATAAAACATATAATGTTTTTATTTTTTAGGTGAGGGGAATGTGATGTTCTCATCAATAAAGGATAATGACATGTGATGTATTCATCAACCTGGCCAATCTATACTCAAATAATTGAGAAATGTATGAGTGTTTACACAGGATTTATATACTTCATGTTCCATAGTTACTTTATATTTTAATAAAAGGTATCACATGAAAATTCATGCTTTCATGTGATGTAGTTGGTGGACATAGTGATATAGATACATCTGTTTGATGGAGATCATACCATATCCCTTTGTAGCTTGAGTAGCATTAATTATATTAATAGAACACATGATTTTATTACATTTATTTATTTGATAATTCATATTTATATTCAATGATACAAAGGCCTATGGGGTCAAAAATTGTGGTTGTATAAATTAGTATTGATTTTTACTCAGAGATCTACTCTAAAAGTGTTATTGAGTTTATCCAAAAGAGTTTTGTATGGGTATTCACAAGATATGGCATATGATATAACACAATGTGATATTAATTATGGATTTCTAAAATATTTTTGAGGATATCCAAAAGAATTTTTGGATATTGTTTCACATGGTATTGTATCCGATACAATATAAGGATAAATGAAATAAATTCTAATAGGATTTAGTACAAGTGGTAGATTTAAGGAGATATTCCCTAAATCCTAAACAAATATGATTTTTTATTTTTTTATAATAGGTGTAGATTAAGTGTATCATAAGTTAAGATATGTATATCACATGCCACTATCTTAATATTCTTATATTGTATGATGAGGCTATATTTGATGGGATTTTTTTGAGTTTAAAGGCATAATACAATTCACTCTAACACTCTGAGATTGATTGAAAATCGATTGTTAAATTTTAACATACATCAGTCTTCTATGCATAATCTGTCATTAATTTCATTTGATGAAATTATTGGGAGTTTAATTTACAATGTATTGAAAAAAAATCTGCAACTGATGGAATTTACATATATAGCATATTATGTACAATAAAATGAATGAGATTCAGTATGTGTCTTTACAGCCTATAAAAGGAGACAGAACACCATCGTGATAGATGTTTAAGATTTCCAAGATTCCTACCAATTATCCCACACCCAAATCTATATGGAATGACTTCAGTTATTTCACTGATCTTTAATGTTTGGGGTCTATGGGATGATCTTTATTTGATTTATGCTTCCTAGGGAGAAGAACAATAGCTAGGAACAGAAAGTGAGAATCTTTGTCTTAGTGGCAAGTTGCTAGAGTATCTGGTAGGCAAGGAAAAAATCTCATCATAATGAGATAGGATGCTCGAAGCTTAGCCTAGTCCTAAAAACAAAAAATTTCTTATTTATATATCTTAAATTACCAAGGATTGGTTATAATACTTATATTTTAGGTTCCTAAGGAACACCAAATATCCCATTTTGTACCTCCACTAGGGACCAACACGGGCAGTGGATCACCTGACACTCTCACAGATCAAGGATCAAACTCGATATAGATTTATCATGTAGTATAGGTATAATATGGGAATGTGGTGTTGTTAAATACTATTACAGATCAGTCATTCTCGCATTCAATATTTTTTTTGGTGGTGGTTACTATCGAGGTAAGGGAAATGTTGGAAGGTTTCATTCAGTGCAATAAGAACAATATCGATCTTTATATATTTGAAATGGACTCCAAATTTATTTATAATTATATATGTAAGAACACCTCTATTTATTATTTGATCTCTTATATCATTCTCAAGTGAAAAATACTAATCAACAATGGGATGGAATTACTTCATACGTATCATGGGGGGAACAAAGTAGTAGACTTCCTTGCCTCTATAGCAATGCATGACATTTCGATCACTAGTTTCTCCTCCTTGGGATCCCTTCCCCCTGAACGAGTGGATTTAGTTTGCGATGATTCTCTCAAGCTTCACTAATTTATACCCCCTTGATTTTTCCTTATTTGTATGGGGATTCCCCCTATTTTTGGTAAATAAATAAAAGATGAATGAATGAAATCTCTATTCCTTCCCCCTATCTTTACCATTATGAGTCACTAAAATATCATGGGATATAGGATTATCCTACTTGAATATTGAGTGACTCATGTTATCCCATTGATTCATTATAGAGGATGTAATTTTATGGTTTCCTCTGGGGGATCTTTATCAATTGCATGAATAAATGCCAATAAAGTAGTGATTAATCATTAAAAGGTATGAAAGTACTTTATTTTTATTCATGGTTTTAGTTTTATATGTGAATGATTTTTTGAATTTGGTTTTCTTTCTATTTTAACCATGTTCAATAAGAGTTAATTATTCCATAGAAACCCATAATGTACATCTCAAGATCAAGCACCAAATTTTTTTCATTTATGTATGTGAATTGTAATTGAATTTTATTACTACTCCTACTACCTTAGTAAATCATTTTTACACTTTATTATTATTTTTTCTATCCAATATAGTTTTTTATAGTCACTTATCTATAGTGTTGTTTGTCTTTGTACCGTGATCCTTTGGCTAGCTCTGACTAGATGTAGGTTAACCATTTGGTGATATAACTTTAATTATTGTTGTTTTTTTCATTATTGTTATTGGTTTTATTTATATTTTTATTATTTTTGTTGTTATATTTAAATTTAAAAATATAAAAAAATGACATAAAATTTATTTATTTTAGTCTTTTATTACTAATTAATTTTTCCTTTTAAATTTTAATTATCATTTAGATTATTATTTTGATTATATCTATTCTTATTGTTTTCATTGTTATTTTTGTTGTTTTTGTTTTGTTTTTTTGTTATTATTACTATTATAAACCCTATATTGGTTTTGTTGGTTTTCACTATTGTAGAATTTACATATGACCATGGTTCTATAGCCATAGATGGGTGGATCATGGTCTTCGGTCACCTATAGCTATATGCGTATGTGATCTGTGGTCATAGGTATTTTTTGGAAGGCCTAAAACCATTAGATAAGTGGGTTGTGGCGGTAATCATTAGCAATAATGTCCTATATCCATGGGAAAGACTTCCCATGGTGATATTACAAGCAATTAAATACCACATGGAATGGTAAAAGTGTGTTAAGTGTGTGAGAAGGTGAAAGGAATATTCCCTAAATCAAATATTAAATGTAATGCATTTTTGTGGTTATATCCTTGATGCTATGTATCCACTCAACATATACTTAATAAAAGTATTAAGAATACGTTATCACAAAGGTATTGTGTTATGCATGAGATGTATATCTTGAAAATAAATTGTCTTAAGATAAGGTGGGATTATGGTATTTATGGGATGTTGTTATTACCTTCGATCATATAAATTATCAATTAGGGTTGACATTCAAATTATCCTCCCATGTAAGCTAGAATTAAAGGAAGAATTGCATGATTTGTAACGCAAGGGATGAGTCATATTCATTCATGAAATCTATGAAATAGCTGAAGCATTAACTTGTGAATTATAACGCACGAGTTAATGCATGAATAACTAAGGAGAATCCTTGTGGATATATAAAGATCATTTTAATATGATGTTAGTGGAGTTTATGGATGTTAGCACAATGCTTGGTCAAGACTCCCCGCTACCTTCTATCATATATTTCCTCATTTACGCCTAATGCACTATCATTAAATAGAGCATGGACAGATCCCTCTTGTATGATGATAGGTTCATCTCGACCTAGGTATACATCACAAACAATGGATGTCATTAGACTTCCCTTTAGTGATCTTCATCAAATCATTCAGTGGTATGAATATGTTATAGTATCTCTACAGTGTAAAGTATGAATAGTTTTATAGTTGTTCTTCATTTACATTTTTTTCATTGTATTTGTAATATGGAATCGAGATCTTCGAATGGTTATCTAATCACTTCAGCTGTTATGATTAAGTGTTAATCAACCCCTATAAAACATAATAGTGGTATCAAATAATTCAATATTTTTAGATTCATAAATTTGTGTTTTTTAAATGAAGAATATTGGTTAAAATTATGTTGAGTGCAAACGTAATCTCAACCATATGAGATAACGTAACATGTGCTAAGTCTTAATAATATGTTATACAGATAATATAATGTGGAGTGTTGAGTGTATTTTAAACTATATGATCACTCATCCTACATTACATTAAATAAAAACATAGTATCATTTCCCCTACTTAATATTACATTGAGTGCCAATGTAATGTGTGGTGCACACATGACATTACATTGAGAGTCAATGTAATGTGAGGTACTCTGCTTGAAATTACATTGTGAGACAATGTAGTGTTGAGAGAGACATTCACCTTGACATTATATTATGAGACAACATAATATAAAGGTATTTTTCCATGTAATTACATCATATGAAAACATAACGTGGGGAATTTACTTGAAAATACTTTAAGGGTTAATTTATTATCAAGTGTTAACTCAAAACCAAAGTTAATTTAATTTAAATATTTTGGTGATTTTTCTTATAATTTATAAATTGCTTATAAATGATAAATAAATGTTTATAAACTATAATAAAAGGTCTGTTGGAGTGTTTATTAATTATAAAATATTTATAATTCAATTATTTATAATGTTTTTATAATTATATGATTAAATTTTTTAGAAAAATTTACTAATAAATTACATAATATTAAGAACTAATTCTAAATACCTTATCTGATATTATATAACATGCCTTGTGACTTTGAAATAAAATTATAATTTAGAAATCATAAGGGGTAATTTTTTTAGACCACATAAAAATATTTTTTATGGTTTATATGATCATGTTTTAAGTAATATAAACTATATGATATTTAGATTATAAAAAATGTTTACATAATAGAATATGAATTATAAAAGGTTTATAATTCTTAAAATATCATATATATATAAAGATAAATTCCATATAATGCATGATATTAAAAGTTCATATTATCAAATGAATATAAAGAGTTTATATTTAAGATTATGTAATGTCTATAATGATTTTCTTAATTGTAGAATTTTTATAGTCAGATTTTATTTATGAATTAATCATTAATGGTTATATCATGTTTAAATATTTGAAATTTTTCATTTATTTAAAATTTTATTCCTTACTTTATTCATAGTTATAAATCATTTATATTATGAATGCATATATAATTTAGTCTAATTTTCAAACCAATTTTATAGATTTTTATACATGCATCTAAGTAGTTATATGCTAGGTATGATAAAAGGATTTAGTTTTCAACTACCTTTGGTTTTGGTTTTTAATTGATGTTATTAGATTGAATTTATTTGTTGAATATAGTTTATACATACTAGGTATTATAGTTATCATGAATTGGATTTTATATTGAGTAAATTATCTCTAGGTTGAGGGAATGTTTTTTGTACTTCTCCCTGTCCAGGAGTCATGTTCCTTGTGCTATAAAGGTGGGGATTGGTTATCTATGGATCTATTCTTACTCATGTAATGTTTTTAAATTTATTATTATTATAAACTTTTATATGAATAGTTTTTGTACTTTTTTGATGATATGAATTAGGATATGTGTAAATATATTTGGATTTATATTTATGGGTGAGTAACACAATCTGTGATTTGTGTAAAAAGTTACACATCAATATGGTTTGAACATATTTTTTTAGTCAGAGGAATAGGATTAAAAACTATATCATTATAAGTGTGTATAAATAAAACTAATAAAATTATATGAGATGGTGATATTAAATCCCCTTCAAATACTAAGTGTTAAATTCCTTCCAAAATGTCACTTTTTAAGACATTGATCATCTAATTGGGTTGTTTTGTGCTAAATTTAGGTTCCCCTGGATTGTTCTTACAAGGAAAATAAGTAATGATATTCCCATAATGGTTAGGTCTTTATTATTGGTATTTTATTTGGGTTAAACTTATTTTTTAAACCTTAATACTTGGGATATCATAGTAATGGAGTTGAGTAAGTCAATATGATGGATTTAGATAAAGAGTAATCTACTTAACTATCCAAGAATCATAAATGTATGATTAGGATGATTACTTTCCAAAATAACTAAGTAGTGATATGAATACCCAAGAATAATCATTTATTATTAAAATATTAATATAAACTTACAAAATACATATGATGATTTTCAATATGGTTCATCAGTTTAGAGTGATCCCATTTAATAAAAATCCTCATTAAATAGTTATAATAATTGATACTTATCTGATAAAATATTTTATTATAGATAAATAAAATCATTATTATCAAACATTAATTTGGAATAAATCCTTTAAAATATAAGATTAATGTCATCAAATATTAAGACTGGAAGCTTAATAAAATTTCTTAAGTAAGGAAAATTCCATCTGTTAAAATAATTCCTTCCTGAAAATAAAAGTGTTGAAGTTGTTCAACAAATTAATATAAATGCTTGTGAAGCATAAAATAATTCACTAGGGGTTTCAAGGGAATTAGTTACAAAATGGGTTAAATAGTTTTAGTCCCCTCTCATATAAAAAATATGATTGAGTATGTTGATGACTTGGTAATACTAATGGTTTTCTTTAGGCTTATTCAGGTTAAATAATTCATCTTTTTAACGTCTATTGAAATGTTCCAACAATATAAATGAGTTCAAGAAACTTTTACCTAATATTCTCCAAGTATTGAGAATATATAAACCAGTCATATGATGTATAAGTGCCAGTGTTGTATAAATAATACAAAAGGGTAAAATTTTAAACTAGAATAGGAACAAAAAAATATTAGTTAGAGAGTCCAAAAAACTTCCTTCAAGTATCCAGTTAAAGTCATTGAAACCCAGTGGTATTATCAACAAGGAGGAGTAATGATTCCATATTATATAATTTTTTAGAATACATAAATGGGTTTATAATACTCTAGGTGATATCCTTTTTTGGTATCAGTGTTATATAAATTTATTCTATGATTTTGAAGGGTATGTGAAACCAAATGTATACTTTACAAGTGTTGTAAATATACATGAGTTTAAAATCAAAAAGAATATTTTATATATCTTATAGTATTTATTAAAGTAATGAAACAAAGAGTTGTTACATCAAATATTTGAATATAAAGGAATGTATCAAGCTTAAATGGATATAACAAAGGATGTGTATATTCATCTTATTTATCTTATATGAAAAGATAAATTTTTCGTTGAAAAAGTGTTATTGTGAACATGATTAGATGGTTAATTATAAACACGTTGTTTATAATTCATTAGAATAAATAACATGTTTTAAAAATAAGACAAAGATAAAAATATTTTATCTATGATAATGTGATTATCTATATGTTTGTTAAAATATGAATGGATATGTTCCTACCACCCATGAGAAACATATTTTAAAGAACAACCTTTTTTCAAAGGAAAATTCACCAAACACATAGAATTAAATATATTATGTGGATTCAATAGTTTATTTATTAAATATTACTAAATAAAAAAAGTGATATTTTATAATAAAAAGGAGTTTGTGTTTCTTAGAATGATGTTTTGAAGAGAATATAGTGTCTAAGAATCTAGTGGAAGTATATTTGATCTTAAAGAGGTTCAAAGTTAACAAATCAATAATTATTATAGTTAAAATTCAAAGTGAATTTCACTTTATATCCTAAAATAGTTTTAGGTTATAATGGTAAAGGGAAATATAAATAGTTACATTTCGATACCATAACAAAATAAATTCCACTTTATCGTAAAGGATTGTAGGATGTGTTGGTGGGTAATAATGTAAATAGTTACTTTATTTTTAGAGGAAAATAGTTTAATGGAAAGGGTTTCAAGGATAATGATTCTATAATTATAAATACTTCTAAGTAAACAAAAATAATTTAACATTATAACATTTTATGTTGTGATGTTTAGAAGTTTGAATATATTCACGGAGTAGAACACTAAAAATATTATTCTTAGATCTCACTATTATTCAAAATTTCTTTCTTCATATATATTTTTCACAAAAGATTATAGTTGGAGGATTTTATGAAATTGTCACAGAAAAATGTGATCAGAATTACATATAAATGTAATGAGTTAACAAAATCCCTAAAATTGTAGCAAACATAAGGATGATGTGTCAGTTTATCATATATGATATGATAGGTAGGGACTTATGTTATATTTTTTATGTATTCTTGAAATGAATTATAATAATAGAAAATGTATAATATAAAATGAAATCTCAATTTTATCATTCCTTCATGTTGTATTCTTAAATGTATATATATATATACATTTTGTGAAGTGTAATGATATTTGACCGCTCAAATTATGATTTTAAATTATCCTTAACCGATATTCATCATAGAGTATAATATATGACGATGAAATGTTATTAGTGTGAGTATGATTATTATATAGAGATAGGGAATATGATCATGAGGTACAAAAAAAATTAAACGTTTCTTTTTGTGCATTGGATGACCTGTGAAATATACCACATGGATTGTCTTACACTTTGTCTTTGGTATACTAGTGTTGCATAGATCATATAGGATTCTCCAAAACCTAAGGTTGTTGAGATACCTAATAGGATAACCTTCATACTTTAATACCTTTCTTCCACAATCCATTCTGACTTATAAAATCTAGGGGTATATGGGTATGTTTCTAATCATGATTTCAGTTGGATCTCATCCAAGATGGGACATGTCCTATTGTATGTTGAGTATGAAAATAGGGCCCTCAATTGAGAAAGACTAAGGTGTGTTTGAACACCAATATATTATAAATATGATGTAATTATATATTCAAATGAAGGATATATTATGTGATTATCCATAAAGATGAATGACATGTGATGTATTCATCGATTTGGTAAGTCTGTAATTGGGGAATCAAGAACATATGAGTTGGCTATATGGGATTGAAATACTTTATGTCTCATGGTAACCCAATGTCTTAGACAAATGGAATGAATGAGAATGAACAATAATATGTGATGTGACTTGTGGACATAGGTATGTAAATACATTTATTTAATGTCTCAAAGATACATATATTCATATTTTTTGTCAATGGTACAAAGGCTCTTGGGGTTACACTTTTTGGTTGAATGAATGGGTATTGAGTTTACCTTAAATGGATACTATAAAAGTGTTTTAGAGTTAATAAAAAAGATTATTTTATGGGTATTCACTAGTTATTACATATGGTGTGATACATGGTAAATTTGATGATAGATTTCCAAAAATGGTTTGGAAGGTATCCAATATAATTTTTGGATATTTTTTCACATGTTATTTTATATAATTAAATGTAAGGTGAAATGAAAAAAAAAATAAGGCTTTAGTGTAAGTGAGAGATTAAAAGGAATATTCCTTAAAACTAATACTACATATGATGCATTTTTTTGTGGTTATAGACTTGAGGTTACATTGAAACTCAATGTATCCATAAGAATAGGCTTAAGTAAAAATTATTTCCAATGTATATGGATATGCATGAGATGCAAGTCATACCAATTAGTTTTCTTAATGTAAGGTGGGTTTACGGTATGCATGGGATATTAGTGTTTCCTTCGATCATATGGTCAAATGTTAAGTGATGAATTTAAAATGATTATCCCATGTAAACTGTCAATAAAGGAAGTGTGACATGACACTATAAGAAAAAAATGTTATATGAATGGTTTGGAATTGTTGGTATAGCCTGTATGATTGGTTTAATGAGTTGTTGGGTGATTTTATATCTGTGTAGACCTATACCAATGGTTTTATCAAACCATTGTTATAGTTTATCTCTACCAATGGTTTTAAAACTTTTGGAATAATTAATTTCATAGAAAATACATATAAAAATGGTTTAACTAAATCATTGATATTGATATTCTATTGAAAAAAAATCAACTCAGAGCTTTTATCCCAGGACCTCGCATTTATTTTCTAGACACTATACCACTATGTTGCAACAACTTTGATGTTCATATTTATATATATGTATAAAATAGTTATTTATTTTTAATTATTTAATTTTATTATTATTACACACAAATAATGGTGTTACCTATACAAATGGTTTGATGAAACTATTGCTGTATGTAGAAGTAAGAAAAACCTATATCAATATTACGATCAGCCCATTGGTATAGGAGGAAATATATGTAAAGAACCTGAATACAATAGCCTATATCTGGTGGAAACTTTATTAAATTGGTACTAGATAAAATTGATCCCATTTCAAAGGACCAAATAGTTTTGTAGTCTTTATAAACAAGGTAGATGCTTGAATCTAAAATTGAAATTTAAAACATAAAATACAACATAGTATTTTATTTGGGATCATCTTTATTCTCTCTAGAATATCCATTCACATAAATTATAAAACATTTACTCATATATTGGGGAAATTGAACATAAGAAAGGGGTGATCTTAGACGATTGGTAAGGGAATGAATTCAACAGAATCTAAATCAGTCAAGAATAATATAGTAAGAATAAATGATGATCAAATAATGCCATATAAATAATCACATGAATTTGAAAATTATCCATGGATATAAAATAAATTAAAATAAACTCATGGAAATCAATAACTAATTTCATAATGATGGAATGCATAATTTTGTACATCTGAACTTATAGTTGAGTCCAAGTTCCAAGACATCTAAAAATACCATAAAGGCCTTGTGCCAAGACATCTATATAAATGGGTAAGGTCTTCGATAAATACCTAATCTAGTTTTTCTCATGAGACCTACTAATGTATTGAGAAGAAATGTAATTCCATTCCACACTCATCACTTAATAATTCCAATAAATTCAATATATGAATAAAAAACATGAGTTCATCAACATGCCTTAAAAATTGATAAATGTTCATATTGAAGGGGATAACATACCAAATATCAATACTTTCTCCAGTCAAGATGATCATAAACCATAAAAATAAGTATGGTGGATGTTATCATAAGAGTATATCTTCAATAAAGTATAATATTTTAATAAATTATGTTTATATATTTTAAAATACTTTCAAAATCTCATTAGAAGTTTTCATGAGTAAAATACCCTTTTTTACTTTGAAAATAATTATTTAAAATCTAAAAAATTCCAAAATATATAGGAAAAATTTTCTTTAAAATTAGTTTTATAAATTTTTAAAGGAATACTCAAATAAAATATTTTCCATGATGGTGGGAAATTCCATTCATTCTATATAAGTTGGAAAACATATCTTTCAAACTTTTGTAAAAAGGTAAAAAGTACCTCGTTTAGAAAATGATAAAATGATTCCTTTAAAAACAAATTTAAAAAATTAAATCATGTGTAAAAATGAATTTAATGAATCATTATATAATATTAAAAAAATTATTTAAAACAATTTAAGGAAAATATGTATACGAGAGAAAATATTTCTGACTGAGTAGAAAAATAAAGTCGGTTTTCCTTAAAAACATGGTTTCAGTATCATCAGTACTTAAAGAGTGGAAAATGAAATTAAAACTTGTTATTTAAATAACAAACACTAGGATAATAAAATATATTGTTTTTAGGATATAAATATCAAATAATTCCCCTAATAGAGACTTTAACATGAATAATCCTAAATAATGATGAGATTGTGAAACAAACTCTAACCTCAGGTTTGACTTCCTTTGTATGTGTTTGAACCTAAAATATAATAAAAATATATTTATAATACATATATTTTTGAACAATTATAAAATATATAACACCACATATTATTTATTTATAATATTTTATTACCATTTTATTAACAATTATTTTTTAAAATCATTGTTTCTGGTAATAATTGCTTTGTTTTTCATGTCTGTTTTGGTTCAGTGGTGTCAGTACTTGTACTTTGATAATGGTTTCATCATTTAAAGAATATTAATAATTATATAAACATAATATATATTAATAATATACATATTTAGAGTCGTCCATAAATGTTACAGATATAAAAATGAATTACACTGTTCATGGAGACGGTAAGTCGTACGTACATTTGAACGTTGTTTTCATCTTTTGACGGATGGAATGAAAAAAATTAAAATAATAATTAAACTTTAAATAATAATTATTATATAATATAAATAATTTATAATATTTAAAAAAATCCTTATTAATATCCACATAAAATGAAAGTAAAAAAAATAATTCACATCGCTTCGTCAAGGTGTTAACCCACACGTACGCACAAGCAACGTTATTTTTTTCCAAAAGATTGGATGGTAATAAGGTATAAATAATATTATAATTAAATAAGTATAATTACTTCATAATTATCATATATAAACATTAAATCCTTCATAATACCCATATATAAATAATGGTGATGTAAAATGAATTGTATCTCTACATGGAGACGGTAAGTCGTACGTATGCACGAGCAATACATTCACTTTTAATTTGATAAAAAATAAGTTAGATAATGGTGGTTTCATAATAATAACATTTTACTATTTTTTATACTTAATTAATTTTTTTATGATAAATACCACCTATTTGGAGGAGGTAGAGGAAGAAACAAATTGAAAGGGTTTAGGTAAGACAATTATCTCTTCTTCAGAAGACCTCCTTTAGATCCTTTCTTAAGAAACCTAGGGTTGGTATTTTGGGGAAACCAGCACCTAAAAAATTCATAATGATGTTTATAAAAGTAATGGATAGGTTTTATTCGATATATATAGATAAAATTGGTTCAAATAAGAGAAAGGACAGGTGTCCTTTTATAATTGAGGGTTTTCTGCACTCACCTGACACCCCCCTCTAAGGTTCTAGGGTTTCCCCCATTCTCTTTTGGTGGTGCTCCCTCATCCATTACTACTTTTGGTTTTTTACTCTTTCATCTTTCATTAATTTTTATTTTCTTCCTCCCCCCTTAGTGTTGGTCTCGTCTTGTATTTCTCTTCATTATTTTTTCTCATCAGTCTTCTAGGCATCTGTTATTTCTTGCTTTCACTCTCAGTGCTTGGTTCCCTGGCAGTGATGCACTCCATCCTCTCCCTTATAATATTATTATCCTATACCATCATTAATAACCCCAAATTGTTTTGTATAAATGGATATGAGGATTATTTGGGATCATGATGGGTGTAGTTCAGAGGATTCTCCTTTTTCTTAATCATGTTTGTTTCTGTGGTCGTTCCCCCTATCGAAGCTTCAGTTTGGTTTATCTTCTGCTCTTGATTCCAGATCTGTCATTCTATAACCCATATCATTATATTTTTATGGTGTTCAGTGGATTTTTGGTATGTGAGGATGGCCCATTGATAGTGTTCTAGGGATTTTTTCATTGGTTTCTTTCTTTCCTAGTTTCAGTTTCTATGGCGGTGACGGTTCGGCTTCATCTTGGATTCAGAAGTGTTGTTCCTACAGATTGTACTAGGTTCATGGTGATGATTGAATATGGTTCTTTATTGTTTAAAAAATGTAATGGATAGATCTATTCTAGTACTTATTCACTCGACCACTTCTAGGCGAGATGCGATTTAAATTGGAAAATGTTTTTGTTTCGATTTCATTCTGTTTTTGGGTGATGTTTGAGTAGACATGGTTGAAGCAGTTATCGAGGCAATAAAGACTGGTTTCTTTTCTCCTCGGTGAAGTTTTTTACTATGTCGGTGATCAATCCCATCAGGTTGCAAGGATCGATTCACTAGTCTCCTTGCAGTTTGAGGCCTGATGTGATGCCATGTTTTTGTTTGAAATTTGAATTCATTGGTGTTTAGACGGGGTATTTTATGTGATTTCACATTCAAATTGTTTTTTGTGATGTTTTGATTTTGGTATCAAATAATGGTAATGTGAGGTTCCCACTAACCCTAAATTGGATTTTTAAAAAATAAAAAAAAGGTTTAAAGATAGAAAGGGGTACTCTTGGAATTTCATAAAATATTAAATTAATATAAATTATTTTACATGCCCAAATGGATCCAAACTTATATAATTACAATTTTATATATGTATAATCCAAAATTTTCTCAATAAATAAAGTTTTTACACGTTTTTCATATGTTTTCACCCTTATATTTTAGTTTTAACCCCTCGATAACCCTTTTGACAATTACCATAATATTGATGTTTTCTAACCATTAAGGGTTAATAATATTACTATAGAATGAAAAAAGACCCATAAATGAACCATGGTTGAATTTTAAAACCATATCCCACATATTTTGATGAATCAAATATTTTTATGAATTTTAAATCATTTAATAAAATATTTTTATTATAGAATATCATTAATGTCATTTTTAACACTCTTCTTTTAATTTGACATTAAATGAATAAAGGAAAATGGTTAATTAAAATATAATCACATAAAACCTCCCTAAAATTCCATATAAATATATAAAATTAATGGGACACATTAAAATAAAAAAATTAAATCACTTTTAAAATTTTAAAATTTATTTATTTTATTTTTCTGTTAATTGGATAAATATTGTATTAACATTGCACAAGCATTTAAGGTAATTATATAATCTATAAAAAATATAAATAAATTAAAATAATCAATATAATTTTATTATTCGAAAAATTATCATTAATATTCATTCACCTCTTTATTTTTCCCTTACGTGAACACATAATAGATATTTAAAACTAAGAGAGTGACATTTTTTTAACTTTCTTTGATTTCAATATTATATATGTTATTTTCATAGAAAACTGTCCACTAAAAAAATAAATTTCGAGCCCAAGTTGATAATGGTATAACTAAATTCATAAAATAATAATTAGGATTAAAAAAATTGGTCTTATCACTTAGTTTATCCTACATTAACCTGATTTACCCTTTACTGAGGTGATGAATTTCACAAAGGATACTATTCTTATTGACCAAAAATAAAAAGGAACTATTTAAAAAACATGAACCTAATGATTTAAAATATGGAATCAATTTTATAAAATTCAATTCCAATGAGTTCAATAAATTAATTTTAAAAATAATCCTAAAAATAATGCGAAAAAATCATTTTTTTGAAAAATATATTTTTATGAATAAAACAAGATTTATTCTTATCCCATGCTTAAAAAATATTAAATTAATGTTAAAAAATAATGGAATATATAATATATAAATTTAATTAAAATAATTCTCTAATAGTTATTAATTTAATTAATACAAAAATACATTATGGTCATACAAATTCTTCTTCAGAAAAATGCCTTTTAACATATAAACTTTTTTAATACTAAATTCAATCATAAAATTGATTCCAATTAACTTAATTGGATTATTTAAAATATAATAATACTAATTTTTATTTTAAATCATTTTAAAAAAAATGTAACTTTTTAAATCCTTGAAACAAAAAATAAATTTTTGAATAAAAATATGTATTTTCACTATTCGCTAAAATATCAATAATTTCATAAAAATTAGAAAACTTCACAAGAAGATAAATTTGATATGTTGTTTAAAAATGATATTATTTTATAAAATAAAATTTATAAAATTTTTAGAAATAAATTAAAAAAAACTTAATAAAAATCATTTTTGAAGAAAACGTATTTATAAAGCATAAAATAACCTTATAGTGTACTTATTTTCAAAGAATTATTCATTGAATTTGTATTGATCAGGTATTTTAGATGTATTTCATAATTTTGTCAATAATATTCATACCCTCCAATTCAATGGAAAGGTTATAATTTTATATTTAAAAAATAATATTTTTTGGTTCATTTATTATTAGTGTTGTGTGTCGTATATGCTATCGAACATAATATTCATTTAAAATATCAGGGTGTTACATTCTACCCCCTTTAATAAATTACATCCTGGGAATTTGAACTTATTCTTGGTAGTCAAGGGGTTGAGATTTTAAAATTACGGAAAACCAACATTTTAAAAAGAGTTAATAAAACTTCTCTCTTAAAAATATTGAAAGAGTAGTATGACGGTCACCACAAAACTAGGCTTCCAAATATGAGAATATCTGTGGGAAGTGAAAATATTTACATGGAAGAGAAAACTAACTACCAAGTATTAATATAAAGTGATAGATAACATGGTCATGAGAAAGTTAACCACCACAAAACCTTAAATTTGTGATGCGTTAAAAGACCATTGATTCATCGAAAGGGAAGTAAACAGATAACACTTTTATTTCAAGGTAATTTTCCTAAAGTTGAGGGATTGTTTTACTATCCAGATAAATCACTCAAGAAAATAAACTTAATTGATTTCATTCCAATTAATAAGTATAATCCCATCCTTTTTGTGCTTCAATCAATTTCCAATTCATCTCGTACATGAGGAAATGGATATTCAAGATGAATTTTTTATGCCTAAATCACTTTTAACAAATGATAAGATTAATAATTCATTCCTTTGACCCCTAAATATTTAACAAATCCAAAATGGTTATAAAATGTTATCCAATACGATGAATAATACTTTAACCTTAGACAATAATATTCAAAGTTAAACTTAATCCATTCCATAAGTAGTTAACCTTAAGGATCCTCCAAAATATGTCTGACCAAATTCAAAAATCCAAAAATTTAGGACTAATTTCACTAAATTTATAAAATAAAATTATCATTATTCCTTTATAAAATATCTATTAATGTCACATATAAATACCTTGATCACATATTCTCCTAGAACATGGTAATAAATTGAACTTACATAAAACCTTAATGAAAAATTGCATGCTTCCAAGAATTGGCTCTCTTCTTATTTCTTTAATAAAATCTCAAATTATCAAATTTATTTCTTAAATCCCAAAATATAGTAAAATCCATCATTAATTACTTTTTCATCAAATCACTAACCATTTTCAGGGTCACCAATACGTTCTAATTTACTTCTTCAATTCTAATTAACTCAACATCAGGAACATATTAAAAGTTATACTTACCTTATTCATGTTTTCTATAAAAATATCATCTTACTACTAAATATATTTTCTTGGTTATTGGTACCATTTAACTTATGATTTCAAATAATTATAGAAAACCCACTATAGTATAATACTTATACATATCATGATTCTTAAAACTATAATATCATTGATAAGATACTTCTACAACATAATTCTTGAATGTAAATATAGAAACACTTTAATCATACCACATTAGCTATAGTAATAGCATAAGCTTGACCTTGATCCTTTATCTTATTCTAAGTTATATTACCTTGATTATTGGGTAATTCATTTTCATAGTGCCATATCTCCTTACTTTTGAAACACTAAACATTATAGGTTTCTTTTTTACCCTAACATTCATTCACCTGATGTCCTTTCTCTCCACACTAGAACCAAAATATCATTCCCTTCAAGAAAGTACTAGGCTTTTTTACCACAATTATCACATATGGGAAAGTCCTTCTTCCCCTTATACATTTCTTTCTATGCCATCCTTTTATTCTATTTCTTACCTTCAAGGCTATAAGAATTGTATAATTCTTTCTCTGTCATGATATAAAATGATACTATATCCTCATATGATGAGAATGTTTGGGAGACTATTTCCCCTCAAATGATAGATTTTAAACCATAAAATAAATGACTAGTCATACTCTTTCGATTGCATACAAAGTCTATAGCATGTCTATCTAACCTCGTAAGGTTATCTTCATACTTAACATCATTTTACACTTAATTTTTTCTTAGACCTAAGAATTGTCTCACTATATCCTCTTATTGATTATGAGAAAAGTAATTTTCCCCAAAAAAATATTTAAAATCCTTCCATTCCATGCTCGTTATTTCCTCCCCATCCTTAGTGTTTTGAAATAATGACCATTATTAATCCGCTTCTCCTGAGATATGATAAAATCATATGAAAATATTCACCCCTTAATTAATTCCCAAAGTAGGAAATATTTTTTTAAGGAACTTATCCATTACTTAGATACAAATATATTTTTAGTCCCATTGAATAATGGAGGTTTCTAACTCATGAAGTGGTCTAACATTGTCACACAACATTGTGAATTAGAATGATACACCATACGGGAAAGGCTATTAGTCATAACTAGATTCAATTGCCCCAATATAGTTATAATTTTTTTTAGCTCCAACTGTAGCTCTATCTCTAACTTTATTATCTTTCCCAATATGGAAATCCCTATATGGATTAAGTGTATTGATTTAGTTTCCATTCCTCCTTCTAGGAACCATTTCTAAATAATGGCACAATCTAAATTAGATCATAACATTATGAATCATAAAGTATAATTTCAAAACTAGTGAAAAAATTAATATAAATTGAAAATTTATGTATAAATAATCTCAAAATCATATTATTGGTTTTTTTGAAAATATTCTCAAGCTTTTTCATAGGGTTAAGTTCTCTAATATATGTTTTCCCTAACCTAGTTCCAAAGGTTTCTACTAAAATTTTTCTGATTCCAATTGAAAATACCCCAACCCCAGTATACTAGAGCTAATTTTTACATTATTACATTGTTACTAGATACAATTTATTGCATCCAAAAAGACCAAATAGTTTAGTAGTCTTGGTAAACTAGATACATGCTTGAAACCCAAATTACAATTGGAAACATAAAATACAACATAGTATTTCCGTTGGGTTCATCTTTATTCCAACTACCATATTTCTACACATCAATCATAAAAAATTTCCTAATATCCAAGGGAAAGGAAATATAATAAATTTGTAAGCTCAAATTATCAGTAAGGGAATGCATATAGTGGAAGCTAAATTATGACATGAAAAATATAATTGGAATAAATGATAATCAAATAATTCAGTATAAATAATCACATGAGTTTGAAACTTATTCATGGATATAAAAACTATTAAAATAAAATCATGGGAATTAATAACTAAATTTATAATTATGAAATTCATAATTTCAAAAATCTGATCTTACTGTCGAGGCCTTATGCCAGACATCTAAAAATACTATCAAGGTCTCCTACTAAGACATCTATATAAATGGGTAAGTACTAAACCAAATACCCAATCTATTTTTTCTCATGATACCTAACGATTTAACAATAGACTATGTAATTTTACACCCCACGCATCACTTAATAATTCTAAAGAATTAATAATCTGAATAAAAAAATAAATTAATCAACATTCCATAAAAAAACTGACAGTATTGAAAGAAACAACATATGAAATATCAATAAATTCCCAATTCAATCTAATCAAATATCATGCAAAGAAATATTTTATATTGTATAATAATATTATAACTTCATAAAATCATAATATTCAACAAATTATGTTCACATGGATGAAAATACTTTCAAAATCTCATAGCAAAATTTCATGAGGAAAATACCCTTTTCACTTTGAAAAAACTTATTTAAAATATAAAAATTTACAAAATATTAAGGAAAATATTTTATTTGAAAAGAAAATTATAAAATTGTAAAGGAGGCTTGAAAAAAAGATTGATCATGATGGTAGAAAATTCCATTCAAGTTGTATAAGTTAAAAACATTCCTTTCACACTTTTTGTAAAAATGTCAAAAATTACCTCATTTGGAAAATGATAAGTAGATTCATTTTAAAACATTTTAAAAAAAGTAAAAAATGGGAAAAAAAATTATTTAATAAATCATTTTATAATATTAAAAATATAATTTAAAACATTTTAAGGAAAATATGGATATAGAAGAAAAGATTTCTGAACAAGTAAATAAACACATTCAGTTTTCCTTAAAAACATGGCTTCAGTATCATGAGTTATTAAAGAATATAAAATAATATAAAAACATATAATTTCCATAAAAACAATATTATAATAAAATATATTGGGGTTAAAATATAAATATCAAATAATTACCCCTGCGGAGACTCTAAAATAAACAATACTGAATAATGATGAGATTGTGAAGTAAACCCTTACCTTAGGTTCGACTTCCATCATATGTGTCCAAAATTATTGTATAATAAATATTAACTAATTATACATATATTCCAGAAACATAATCATATATATCATACCATATATTATTTATTTATAATATTTTATCTTCTATTTATTAACAATTATTTGTTAAAATCAATGTTTCAGATAATAACTGCTTTGTTTTGCCTGTATGTTTTGGTTGAGTAGTTTTGTTTCTTGTACTTTGATAATGGTTTCATAATATCCAGAATTTTTAAAATGATATAAAAATAAAATAAATTAATTATATACATGTTTATATTCATACATAAATATTATATATTGAAAATAAATTGCACCGTTCATAGAGACGGTAAGTCATGCGTACACATAAACATTGTTTTCACCTTTCAACATATGGAATGAAAGAAAGTTAAATAATAATTCACCATTAAAGAATAATTATTATATCATATAAATAATTTATAATAGTTAAAACTATATGTATTACAATCCAAGTAAAGTATAAATGAAAAAAAATTCACATCGCTTTATGGTGGTGGTGGTTCACACGTACGCACGAGCGACGTTATTGTTTTTCAATGGATTGAAAGGTAATAAGGTATATATGATACTATAATTTTAGAAGTATAATTATGTCCTAATTATCATATATAAACATTAAATCCTTCATAATACCCATATATAAATGAAAGTGATGAAAAATTAATTGTATCACTATGTTGATATGATAAGTCGTCTGTAAGCACAAGTGGTGCTTTCACTTTTCACTTGATGGAAAAGAGCATAGATAATGGTGGATTAATAATAATAACATTTTATTATTTTTTGGATAATTAATTTATTATTTTATGACAAATACTACATATTTAGATGATGAATAGGAAAAAATAAATTTAAGGGTTTGGGTAAGACAATTACCTCTTCTTTAAAAGACTTCCTTTAGATCCTTTCTTAATGAACCTAGGGTTAGTCTTTTGGGGAGACCAGAAGCTCAAAAACTTTTATAATGATGTTTTCGAGAGTAATTGGTATTTTTTAGTATATATTTATGGATCAATGTGGTGTGAATGAGTGAAATAAGAGGTTTAATTTTATAATTGAGGGGAGGGGCATTATTAGAATTTCTTTAAGTATAAAATTAATATAAATTGTTTTTCATGAAAAAATGGATAAAAATTGACATAACTAGAATATAATATTTTTATAATTGTAAATCATCACATTAATTAAAATTTTAATTATTTTGGGTATGTTTTCACCCTTATCTTTTAGTTTTAACCCCTCATTAACCATTTCGACAATTACCAAAATATTAACAATTTCTTCCCTTTAAGGGTTAATAACGTCAATATAAAATGATAAATGAACAATAAATAGATCATTTATGATGTTTAAAACCATATAACATTTATTTGGCCAAATATAGATTTTTTATGAATTTTAAATCATTTAATAAAATATTATTCATTATAAAATACCATTAATGTCATTATTAACACTATTCATTAATTTGACTTTAAATAAATAAATAAAAATGGGTAATTAGAATAAATCCTTTAAAACCTCCATAATATTTCATATATATCTATAAATTTATTGTTACACATTAAATTATTTAAATTATATAACTTTTAATATTTTTAAATTTATTTATTTTATTTTTCTTTTAATTGGATAAATATTGTGTTAGTATTACACAAAAATTTAAGGTAATTATTTAATCCCTAAAAATTTTAATGAATTACAAAAATTAATAAAATTTAATTATGAAAAAAATTAATGTTAATATTAATTGACCAGTTTATTCTTTACCCATTTGAATACATAAGAGATATTTAAAACTAAGAGAGTAAAATTTTGTAACTTTCTTTGATTTAAATATTATATAGGTAATTTTCATGGAAAAGTATCCATTGAACAAATAAATTTTGATCCTAAGGTGATAATGGTAGAATTACATTCAACCAATAAGAATTAGTATGAAAAATTATGTCTTTATCACTTAGTTTAACCTAGATTAACCTGGTTTTCTCTTTACTAAGGTGTTAAATTTCATCATGGTTACTATTCATATAGACCAAAAATAAAAGGGACATATTTTAAAATTTTAAAACTATTTATTAAAAATATGGAATCCATTTTATCAAATTCAATTTCTATAATAGGAAGAAATTAATTTTAAAAATAAGCGTGAAAAACACGACGAAAGTTGATCTTTAGAAAAATACATTTTAAGCATAAAACATGGTTTATTATTAACTCATGATTAGAAAAATATTAAATTAATGTTAAAAATTTTGATTGAAAATATAGTATATAACCTGAAAAATAAATTTTTTATATCAAAATCACTTTTATAGAAAAAGTGGAAAACCACACAAGATCATTACAAAGGGTCATTAAATACAGAAATAAAAAAATCAATCATTAAAGACAAGGATAAGATTATTAGAACCAATCAATAAATATAATCTCCATTTTAAGTCTGTTACCTTGGTAGATAGGTCTACCTTGGTGAATTCTTCAAAATGTTGGGCCAATTTATCCTAATTCTAGATATATTCCACCATATTAATATTTTTTCTAATGAAGTATGAAGTCTTATTTGTTGATCCATACCATTTGATACTAATCAATTTCAACATGTATTATTATTTCATAGATATGGTTAGCCTAATCATTTATAGAATTTATATTAAAAGATCCTTTATAAATATCTTCTTTTTAGTGGTGAATGAGCTCCAAACAATTCTCTTTTTCTACTTCAACTGATTTATACTTTTTTGGGTATTTGATAGGCCCTACTTCTTATGACACAAAGTTATTAGAGACTTACTACTGATATTGTTCCTTAGAAACCACACCCTATTCCAAGTGATTAACCTCCTGAGGATTTATGTACTGATCATGATTCTTCCCTTCATGTTTTATTTGCATTTGGTTTTTTTCACTGACCTTTTCTCCATTGGCTTAGGCAAGTAGGAGAAATCTTTATAACCTATGGTTTTTTTCCTTTAATCACCACGTGACTCCCTGAGTCTAGGGATACTTTCTTACCCTTCTTCTTATGAGGGATATAAGAACCTACTCCATGTATTTTTTCAACATTGTCAACTGAGAATTGACCGGAAGTTTCATCAGCCAACATGTGACAATCCTTATCACCATAGGAATTCGGTAAAAATTATGGTCTTTGAACTCTTACCTCTAAACCAACCCAATCCTTAGAACCATTAAAATTTCTTTTCCACTAGGGTATAATCGTCTCCATCCTTCCTTATGAGAAACATCATCAAATAAATTAGATAAGGCCTAGAAGTGATTCTGAAGATGGTCTAAACCAATTGAATCACCCTGAACAGTAGGCTCCCACACCGAATCCATGATGAAAGCCACATGATTATATGTATGGCCTAATCTAGGAGGATCACTCCAATCATAAGGATCATATACTGGAGACACTCCACCAACTACCTATAACACACCTCTCCCCACTAATTCAGAGAGAGATGGTTCCCTAACCCCCCCCCCCCCCCCCCAAACATAATATGAGAGTATGTACGATCATTTGCAGAGGAATTAAACTAGGGTTTCTCATAAAATGGGACATGTTGTGTAGTCACAGCCAATGAGGGCCTCAAACCTATAGAATTCCCAAAATCCTTCAAAGCTAAAGGTTTTGAACTATCCTTGTAACACCCTGAGATTTTATGAGATATATTCTTTTTAATTTCATTCACATCTTCTATTATACGCTACAACAAAGGAGTCTTGCACTACATGTAACCCTAACTTGGCTTGCAATACACGCAATCACGACCTTTCTCGATAGCGTGTGTTGTACACAATACCAGGTTTCACTAAACAACGATATATTTTTATAATATGAACTAGCCGTTATGAATATTATTAACTAAATTTTTAATGTTATAACATTATTATTCATCCTACACATTTTATAGAACATCGTGTGAGAACAAAATAATTTTTTTGAATAAAATAAATATTTTTCAAAAAATGCAGTTTTGCCGCCTTTTGATGGCACACCCACTTTAAATCTATTTTTTGAAAATTTTATAAGTTAAATTTGAAAAAATAAAATTCTTCTTTGGAATCAGGATATAAAAATTTCCTTTGGATAAATTTTTGATATTTTTCTGATAACATTCATATTTTAATGAATAGTAAAAACACGCTATATTTTAATTAAAAACTACTTTTTTCATCGTAATAATTTATATGGAAAAATTATAATATTTAATGGTTTTAAAGTATAAATATAATATATTTTTACCATTTAATATAATTTATGTCATTATCATTGATTTTACATTGAATTCGTAGGTTAAATCAATTGAATCTTTTGCAATGTTTTACTCAAAAACCCGTTTTCTTTCGACAATGGGATTAATTTTAATTTAATTTCTGCAACTTCTGTGTATTGAATTTGGAAAAATGGATTCCATATTTGGAATTAGTGGGTCCAAATTATATTAATAGACTACTTTTTATTTTTGGGAATTATGAATAGATACTATGGTAAATTTTATTTACCATCGTTAAAGGTAAATCGAGTAATTAAGGGTAAGTATAATATTATAAATTACCCTAACACTTGTCTTAAAATAATTGGATGATTATATTTTCCTTAAATCATACATGGGTCTAAATTGAATCTAATTTAACCCACTTTTATTTGATTAAGACTTTTAGTTTATTTTATTTAAAGGAAAGTGAAATATGTCTCACTCAAACTTTAATAATTAAATTATTTTTAATATAAGGTTATACAGAATATAAATTCGGTTATAAATACTCATTTTAAATCTAAAATTTTTTTCTTTATCATGGTAATTTATTTGTAATTTTTAAGATTTATTTAATTACTTTATTAGATTATACATTAATGATGCAGAAATTATTTATTTAGTAAAAAATCAATAATATTGTTTTTATTGAAATAGTAATACATATTAAATGGCCCAAAAACCTGATCAAAACATATTGGTACTGTATAGCTACACCATAATCATCCAATTACAGAATATATGACCGTTTGGAGTCTTATAAAAGTGATTATGACACTTATATTATTTTATTTTAAATGATGTCAAAGTTGTCACCTTCATAATCTAATAAATATAACATTTTCAAAATTGGGTATTTTAGAAGATAAATCCAACTAAATGTATTCTTATAAAATATATAAGATTTATATTCATCTTAGTATTTTATTTTTAATTTTTATGCTTCAAATAAATATATTTTATAATTATACAAAAATGTTGTAGTAATTATTTTATTAAGATAAATGTCAAGTAAATGGTTTTACAAAAAGTAAAATAAATATTATATGAACTATTTAATGTGATAAACTAATTTTATAGATTACTATGACATGTTAGGAACCTATTAAATATTTTATTTTGAATATATCCTTTGTGTGGATTTTATTTAGATTCAAATAAATGAATAGTGTCAAAATTGACACTATTGTTATTTTATAAAAATAACATATTATTAAATTGTTTAAAAATCACAAAAATATTTAAAAATTATAAATTAAAATTTATATAATCTAAAATGTTATAAATTATTCAATTATAGAAAATTAACAACACATATTTGATTATTTTTTTCCATTTAAAATTTAGAATTTTATTATCACAAATAAAATTAAATTGATTAAATAAGGAAAATCAAAATAATAAGGTTTAAAATTAGATCAAAACATATCTAAATTTTATTGGTTGATGATATTACATCCCTATATCATCTAATATTCTAATGGACTCATTTTTGGAGGTTTTTATGTGGGGTTTGAATTTATATTAAACTAATATTTTTGAGGATTCCAAAGGTGCCCCTCTCCTCCCTTATAAAAGGGCATCTCCTCCCTCTCCTCTTTACACAACTTTGAGCCTTCAAGCTCGGCCGACCCCAGAACATTTCCCTTCTCAACTTCCCTATAAATATTCTAGAGGTCCTATTCTACTTCAAAGATCAATTTTAGTTCCCTAAGAGGAGGTTTCAAAGAGGTGTGTTGAAGAAGAGGTAATATCCGTTACCGATTCTTTCAAATTTATTTCTTCTTCTACTTCCTCTTATTTAGTTCTTTCATGATGAAGTAATAACATCCGTATAACTAATATAATGATATTTTATTATAAATATGAAACAGCCCCATTTCACCTTCTATCCATCCTATGGGAAACGAAATCATCGTGCATGCGTACGTACGGAATACCGTCTCCACGCCGTGGTGTAATCAGTTTTTCCACCACCACCTTACTTGGATGGGTATAATGGTGTAAAGAATAAATATATATGATTATTATAACATCATACTGGTTATAATATATTATATCATCCACACCAATTCCATTCAATAAATATGGGAACGATATCATCGCTCGTGCGTACGTACGGATTACCGTCTCCACGATGCGATGAGATTCATTTTCCATGTTAACAATTCCAGAATGATTATAAAGTATATATAATAAGTAATCATGAAATATATGAAATAATAATACTACTGGATTTATGTATATACATATGTATTTCATCTACTTAATTCCATTCAATTCAATAAGAAAACGAAAACAGCATTCATGCGTACATACGGCCTACCATCTCCATGAATGGTGTATTTCTTCCCATTTATCGATCTATTATATATATGTATATTCTGAATATATATTATATATAAATAATGTTTTATATTATGAAATTAAGTAATCATGATCTAAGTAATCATATTAATAATTACAAGACAAAACAGGGACGATAAATGAAACGATTTTACCCAAAACGCTGTTTTAACAAAGAATTTACAAAAGAACGAGTAATATAAAATCATAAGTGAATCATATATGATATAATAAATATTATTATGGTTCTGTTACAAGTTAATAATATGTTTAAACCCACTATACAGGAGTCCCAGACACATACAGAAGAAATTGGACAAAAGGTAAGGGATAACTTTTCCATTCTCATTTTTATCTGAGATTGTTTATTTGTAAGTATTTACTGGGGTTATATTTATCATCCATGTAACTATTTTATAAAAATGGTTTAATGTAAGTTTAATGTCCTTTTTACCCATTTTTTACTTTTACTACATGGTATGTATGGAATCTTTCATTTACGAGGTACTTTTTGACTTTTCCGGCAAAAGTACAAGAAGAATGTTTATTTTAACTTATACGGCACGAATGGATTTTTATGGTTTCATAACACCTTATTTTCAAGAAGATTACTCTACAAGATTTTATGATTATTTTCAGAAAAAAATTTCTTTTTAAATTGCATGGCATTTTGTGAAAATAAAATGATTTTGAATAAGAAAGGATGTTTTCCTCAAGAATTTATTTCAAGTGTTTTATCAAAACCATTTTCCATCTAAGATGACATTATTTCATATGTGTATGTTTCAAGTATATTGTATCTATGATTTACATTTTTTCACTTTTCTTATTATGAAATGATATCCATTTCTTTTATATGGATTATGTGATAATGGGATGATGTTTATGAAACCCATTTTATTCGTTGGTTTATTATGAATGATGTATGTTTACTTTGTGGAACAAGTAAGAATGATTTCATTATGAGATGGGTGGGACCTATATCTCCCTCCAATGCATTGGGTAAAGATTTATATCTCATGAGATAGACATGGCTGGAATGGTAAGTTAATATGGTTCAGTGTTACAAGACTGGAACAAGGAGTGAACTTGATTCAGAAAGGGACTTTGTCCAATAAGATGGTCTTGGAAGCAATGCCTTGGCTACTATGGAAATCATAACATGTTCTTAATGGATTCCACAATTACATGTTTTATTCCCATGATATTTGATCATGATTGATGTTACTTTATGATATATGCCTTACGTACTTCCAAGATTTATGTCTTTTCTCAAGATTTTGATGTTTAGATTTTATGTTCAAGTTTTTTGCATTCAAATGTTTATGGATTGTTTTATGTTCTCTATGCTTACCCTTACTAAGCATTTGAGCTCACCCTTTATATGTTTTCTTTTTCCCAGGATTTAAAGAAAGGTTTTAGGTAAGAAAACAAAAGGGGAAGATATTAATGGGAGATGTTGAAGATCTTTCACCACGATTAGAAGATTATTTTTTCTGAGTTTCCAAAGACACTAATCTATTACGGTCCTTGTGTATCTGTTTTTTTTATGTATTAAGTATTCTGAAAAAGTAATTTAATGTCCATGTACGTCAATCTTTGTGTCTCTATAGTTGGTATCAGAGGAATGGTTTTGTTAACCTTTGGAAACTAGGACGTGAATACTTTAGGGAGATCCCTAGAGATATTTCTAAGGTATGTCTAGGGATGTCCCTAAGGTTAAGTATAAGTATAGGTTATAGTGCTAGAATTATGGTAACTATATTAGAATTAAACCTAAGATGTTAGATATTAAAGGTACTTCCCATTTATTATGTTCTTTTTCCTCCCACACTATACTTTTTGGGTTTTAGAAAATGGCTGGAAACAAGAAGATTCACGATAATGGAGGATATAATGGAAAATGGAATGATATTCTTCATGAGAAACCAAATGAAATTGGATCTGGAAGTCCACATATCGTTATTATGCCTAATCAACAATCTCATAATATGATCAAAAATCCCAACTTTGGTATGTTTCCCGACTCAGCTAATAAGAGAAAGATGGAGTTTCATGATGATCATAGAGGAAAGAAAGTGAAATTTCCCCCATGTAAATCATGTGGGAAGAGGCATCAAGGAGAATGTTTGAAAGGAACTATAAGATGATTTGGGTGTGGAAAAGACGTACACAAAGCCAGTAAGTACATAGGAAAAGGTTCAGTTAACACCATGGATAAGGATAATGTTATTACTACGACATCAACAATGGTTAAATGTTTTAAATTTGGGATGTACAGGCATTATGAAAACCAATTCCCTAAGGGTAAATCTCATGAATAGAATCAGCATGGTCGTATGGGTAGTATTTATGTTGATGATGATGAAGAGACTACAACTGATATATGAGATGAAATATGTGTTGAGGAATAAAATGATGAAGCTCGGTCAATGGTTTAATAAGGTGGTGGAATGATTTATGTTTATCAAGATTTATGTTGTATTGGTAATGGTACTATGGAATAAAGACACATCTAAGGATTGTTACACTATTGTTTTTCCTAAATTATTTGAAAGTATATGTTTAATGGTACCGGTAACCGTGAAATGTTATTCAGATATTTTAGGAAAGTAGATGATATGCACATAATGAAGGGATAAGGAGATAACGAGATGTTTCATAGTATTAATGAGCTCATGACTGATATAAGTACATTGTGATATCATGGTTTGTGTATATAGAAATTTTGGGATTTTGGTATGTGGAAAGTGTTAACTTTTTACAGCATTCATGTTTTCACTAAGGTTCAATGGGTATTCATTTTTCAAGAGAATAAATGATTAAGGTATTCACATGTTTGGAATGTGACGAAAAAGATATATCGTAAGATATATGGGGAATAAATGATGGTATTCACATGCTTGGTTGATGACATTTCTAGTAGTCGTCTTCTTTATACTATAAGATTGGATAGAAGTATTTTGGACAAGCCTAAAGATAGGAATGGAATAATTTAGACATCAGATAGTATTGTTTAAGGCTAGAAATTTTTTTTGATATTATTGCAGGAATGTTATAATAATGTAGTTTTAGAAAAAGGACAACCTACAGGACGGGCGACAACCCGTCGCGTCGGACAAGGCTTTGGGAATTGAACCCACAATTGAAGTGTGACACGCCTTTATCGCCTACCACTGGCCTACAAAAAGTCCTTGGTTAGTAGAAACTAGTTTTATTATATTAAGTGGTATGATATATGACGTATTAGTCCATTTTAGGAACCATATACGATTAATCTCACCATAGATGAACTTATGTATATTTGATAACTTTTTCTAACCTTTTGTTTGAGACAGATGGAATGACCTGTCATTCTATAACATGATCCGCTAACACTTCAAGGAAGACAAATTCAACTTCATTTCTTTAATAGATGAAGTATAAATAGTTCAAGACACGAAAAACTATGAAATTATACCAAAATCAAGTAAGAATTTCTTTTAATTCAAAAATTCTTCCACATTTGGGAAATGATCTTGAAAACCAAAAAAATGTGGTCCTAGTGCTCTTATATCTAATGAATCCGATGGTACCTTATATCATCACAAATTTATGGCTTTGTTATTGATTGATTTTTCATAGCCATGTTCTCTACCACTCTCCATCAGAACTTGATGGTTAGATTTCTCTTTCATATCCATATTTTCACCTGTGTTATACTATGTGAAAACCCAATGAATAGTTAATTTGGGTAACTGTTATGTTTTATACTTTAGTTTTTAAAGACAAGTTTTGGTATTCCTTTTTATGATGTGGGTTTCTATGAAATAAACTTTCAAGTAGAAAACCATTTATAACCCCGACGAATTTCGAGGGAGAAATTCATTTTAAGGGGTGTAGAATGTAACACCCTGAGATTTTATGAGATATATTCTTTTTAATTTCATTCATATCTTGTATTTTACACTACAACAAAGGATTCTTGCACTACACGCAACCCTGACTTGGCTTGTATTCCACGCAATCGTGACCTTTCTCGATAGCGTGTGTTGTACGCAATACCGGGTTTCACTAAACATCATTATATTGTTATAATATGAAATATCCGTTATGAATAGTATTCACTAAATTTTGAATGTTATAAAATTATTATTCATCCTACACATTTTTTAGAACATCGTGTGAGAACAAAATAATTTTTTCGAGTAAAATAAGTATTTTTTTTAAATGCAGTTTTGCCGCCTTTTGATGGCGCACCCACATTAAATATAGTTTTTGACATGTTTATAAGTTCAATTTTACAAAATAATATTATTCCTTGGAATCCGGATATAAAAATTTTCTTTGGATAAATTTTTGATATTTTTCTTATAACTTTCATATTTTAATGAATAGTACAAACACGCTATATTTAATTAAAAACAACTTTTTTCATCGTAATAATTTATATGGATAAATTATAATATTGAATGGTTTTAAATTATAAATATAATATATTTTTACCATTTAATATAATTTATGTCATTATAATTGATTTTACATTGAATTCGTAAGTTAAATCAATTCAATCTTTTGCAATGTTTTAAACAAAAACCCGTTTTCTTTCGACAACGAGATTAATTTTAATTTAATTTCTACAACTTCTGTGTATTGAATTTATAAAAATGGATTCCATATTTGGAATCATTAGGTCCAAATTATATTAATATACTACTTTTTATTTTTGGGCATTATGAATAGTAACTATAGTAAATTTTATTTACCATCGTTAAAGGTAAATCGGGTAATTAAGGGTAAGTATAATATTATAAATTACCCAAAAACTTGTCATAATATAATTGGATGATTATATTTTGCCTTAAATCATACTTGGGCCGAAATTGAATCTAATGTAACCCGCTTGTATTTGATTAAGACCTTTAGTTTATTTTATTTAAAGGAAAGTGAAATATGTGTCACTCAAACTTTAATAATTAAAGTACTTTTAATATAAGGTTATACAGAATATAAATTCGGTTATAAATACTCATTTGAAAGCTAAATTTTTTTTATTTATCATGGTAATATATTTTTTATTTTTAAGAGTTATTTATTTACCTTATTATCTTATACATTAATGATGCAGAAATTATTTATTTAGTAAACAATCAATAATATTGTTTTTATTGAACTAGTAATACATATTAAATGGCCCACAAACCTGATCAAACCATATTGGTAATGTATATATACACCATAATCATCCAATGACAGAATATATGACCGTTTTGAGTCTTATAATAGTTATTATGACACTTATATTATTTTATTTTAAATGATGTCAAAGTTGTCACCTTCATAATTTAATAAATATAACATTTTCAAATTCGGGTGTTTTAGAAGATAAATCCGACTAAATGTATTATTATGAAATATATAAGATTCATATTCATCTTAGTATTTTATTTTTAATTTTTATGCTACAAATAAATATATTTTATAATTATACAAAAATATTTTAGTAATTATTTTATTAAGATAAATATCAAATAAATGGTTATACAAATAGTAAAATAAATATTATATGAACTATTTAATGTGCTAAACTAATTTTCTAGATTACTATTACATGTTAGAAACCTATTAAATATTTTATTTTGAATATATCCTCTGTGTGGATTTTATTTAAATTCAAATAAATGAATAGTGTCAAAATTGACACTATTGTTATTTTATAAAAATAACATATTATTAAATTGTTTAAAAATCACAAAAATATTTAAAAATTATAAATTAAAATTTATATATTCTAAAATGTTATAAAGTATCCAATTATAGAAAATTAACAACACATAATTGATTATTTATAACCATTTAAAATTTAGAATTTCATTACCACAAATAAAATTAAATAGATTAAATAAGGATAAATCAAAATAATAAGGTTTAAAATTAGATAAAAACATGTATAAATTTTATTGGTTGATTAGATTACAACCCTATCTCATATAATCTTCTAATTGAGTCATTTTTTGAGGTTTTTAGGTGGGGGTTGAATTTATATTAAACTAATATTTTTGAGGATTCCAAAGGTGCTCCTCTCCTCCCTTATAAAAGGGCACCTCCTCCCTCTCCTATTTACACAACTTTGAGACTTTAAGCTCGGCCAACCCCTGCACATTTCCCTTCTCAACTTCCCTAGAAATGTTATAGAGGTCCTGTTCTTCTTCAAAGACCAAATTTAGAGCCCTAATAGGAGGCTTCAAAGAGGCGTGTCGAAGAAGAGAAAATATCCATTTCCGATTCTTTCAAAAAAAAAATTCTTCTACATCCTCTTATTTAGTTTTTTCATTATGAATCAATAACATCAGTATCACTAATATACGGATATGTTATTATAACTATGAAACACCCCCATTTCGCCTTCTATCCATCCTACGGAAAATGAAATCACGGTGCGTGCGTACGTACGGAATTCCATCTCCACACCGTGGTGTAATCTGTTTTTCCACCACCACCTTAATTGGATGGGTATAATGGTGTAAAGAATAAATATATATGATTATTATAACATCATACTGATTCTAATATATTATATCATCCACTAAAATTACATTCAATAAATATGGGAATGATATCATTGCTCGTGCGTACGTACGGATTACCGTCTCCAGGATGCGATGAGATTCATTTTCCATGTTAACAATTCAAGAATGATTATAAAGTATATATAATAAGTAATAATTAAATATATGAAATAATAATTTTAGTGTATTTATGTATATACATATGTATTTCATCTTCTTAATTCCATTCAATTCAATAATGAAACAAAAACAGCGTTCATGCGTACGTACGGCCTACCATCTCCATGAACGATGTATTTCTTTCCATTTATTGATCTATTATATATATGTATATTATGAATATATATTATATATAAATCATGTTTTATATTCTTTAATTAAGTAATCATGATCTAAGTAATCATATTAATAATTACAAGACAAAACACGGACTATAAATGAAACGATTTTACCCAAAACGCTGCTTTAACCAAGAATTTACAAAAGGACTGGTAATATAAAGTTGTAAGTGAATCATATATGATATCATAAATATTATTATGGTTCTGTTACAAGTTAATAATATTTTTAAACCCATTATACAGGAGTCTCGTACACATACCGAAGAAATTAGACATAAGGTAAGGGATAACTTTTTTAATCTCATTTTTATCCGAGATTGTTTATTCGTAAGTATTTACTGGGGTTATATTTATCATCCATGACCCTATTTTCTAAAAATAGTTTCATGTATTTTTAAAGTCCTTTTTACCCATTTTTTACTTTTTCTACATGGTATGTATGGAATATTTCATTTACAATGTACTTTTTTGACATTTCCAGTAAAAGTACGTGAAGAATGTTTTTTTTAACTTATACGGCACGAACAGATTTTTACGGTTTCATAATGTCTTATTTTCAAGAAGCTTACTCTACAAGATTTCATGATTATTTTCAAAAAAATACTTTTCTTTTAAAATTTCATGGAATTTTGTGAAAAGAAATTGTTTTTGAATAAGAAAGGATATTTTTCTCAAGAATTTATTTCAAGTGTTTTTTCAAAACCATTTTCCTTCTAAGATGACATTATTTCATATGTGTATGTTTCAAATATAATGTCTCTATGATTTACATGGTTTCACTTTTCTTATTATGAAATGATATCCATTTCTTTTATATTAATTATGTGATGATGGGATGATGTTTATGAAACCCATTTTATTCGTTGGGTTATTATGAATGATGTATGTTTATTTTGTGTCACAAGTAAGAATGATTTCATTATGAGATGGTTGGGACCTATATCTCCCTCCAATGCATTGGGTAAAGAATTATATCTCATGATATAGACATTGTTGGAATGGTAAGTTAATCCGGTTCAGTGTTACAAGACTGAAATGAGGAGTGAACTCGATTCAGAAAGCGACTTTGTCCACTAAGATGGTCTTGGTAGCAATGCCTTGGCTACTATGGAAATCATAACATGTTCTTAATGGATGCCACAATTACATGTTTTATTCCCATGCTATTTTATCGTGATTGATGTTCCTTTATGATATATGCCTTACGTACTTCCAAGATTTATGTCTTTGCTCAGGATTTTGATGTTTAGATTTTATGTTCAAGTTTTCGCATTCAAATGTTTATGGATTGTTTTATGTTCTCTATGCTTACCCTTACTGAGAATTTGAGCTCAACCTTTATATGTTTTCTTTTCCCCAGGATTTAAAAAAAAGTTTTAGGTAAGAAAACAAAAGGGGAAGATCTTTATGGGAGATGTTAAAAATATTTCACCATGATTAGAAGATTATTTTTTCTGAGTTTCCAAAGACACTAAACTATTATGGTCCATGTGTGTCTGTTTCCATTATGTATTAATTATTCCGAAAAATTAATGTAATTTCTATATACGTCAAGCTTTGGGTCTCTACAATCCTTCTGATGAGAAACAATGAAACCTGAAAAATCTGATAAACCTGTCGATTTTTACTCAAAGGGAACCAAGATTAAATCAACTAGATTTGAAAGTTTTCAAAGAGATGAATGGGAAACCTATTGGAGATGTCCCAAGTGATAGCAAGACACATAAAAATCAAACCAGTTATCAAAATCCAATTTTTTATGGTAGTAGATTTCATCATAAACCTTGATCCAGACCTCTTCAATGGGGGGCTTAGAGAAATAGACTTCCACACAAATCTTATATATAATAGGATGGAACAAAGACCTAGAACACTCATCAAAATACAAAAATACTTAGATCAAGTTACCTATAATTTGAAAAATGGAGGGATTTTTCAAGGTAAGGGGATTACTTGGGAAGCTCAACCAGACCGGTACGGTGGATGAATCCCTCTTCCGATGAAATTTGTAGCTCCAATAATGAAGAAAGAAGCAATACCCTTCATAGGAATGAGGACCATTGGACCCCACAGTGGTGATACTCTTTCTCAGTGGTTAAGGTTATGACATTTGAAAATTTATTTATATAAAACCCACATCATTAAAAGGGTTAATAAAACTTCCTCTTAAAAAGAGGGAGAGGGAAGTACAATGGTCACCACAAAACTAGTTTTCCAAATATGATAACATTAGTGGGAAGTGAAAATATGGATATATAAGAAAAAAATAATTCCTAAGGATTAATAGATAGTGATAAATAACATGTTCGTGATAAATTTATCCCTAAAAACCCATAAATTTGTGATGCGTTAAAAGGGAATTGATTCATCAAAAAGGAAAGTGAACAAATAACATTTTTATTTCAAGGTTCTTTTCATAAATTTCAGGGATCATTTTATTATATAGATAAATCACTAAATAAAATAAAATTATTTGATTTATTTCCATATCATAAGCATAATCACATCCTTTGGTTATGCTTTAATCAATTTCTACTTCATCTTTTACACAGGGAAATAGATATTTGAGATGAATTTTTCATGCTTAGAGTGATTTTAATGAATCATAGTACCCATAAGTCATTCATTTGTCCTTTAAATATTTACTGCAACCAAGATGGTTAGCACATGTTATCCAATATTATAAATCATACTTTAAACTAAAACAGTAATATCCAAAGTTTCACTTAATCCATTCCTTAAGTAGTTAACCTTAAGGATCCTCCAAAATATGTCTAAAAAAATTAAAAAACATTAAAAAATAGTAATAAGGTCATTAAATTTATAAAATAAACTTATCATTAATCCCATATAAAATATCTCGTAATGTCACATGAAAATACCTTGATCATATATTCTCCTAAAACATGGTAATAACTTAAATAATCATAAAACCATAATGAAAACATGTATGCTTCCAAGAATTAACTCTCATTATTCCTTAAATAAAATATTGAATTATCAAATATATTTCATAAATATGAAAATTTAGTAAACTCCATCATGAATTTCTTTTTTCATAAAATCACTAACAATTTTAAAGGTCACCAATACTATCCCATTTACTTATTCAATGCCAATTACCTTAATGGTTGGAACGTATTAAGGGTTATTTTTCCCTTATTCATGTATTCACCAAAAATATCACCTTACTACTAAATCACTTTTCTTGGTTATTTGGGTATGAAATGGAAGATGGTGGGCTAGGGATTTAAAATATTTCACTCCAGATCGATGTAACAAAGTCATCATCATCGAAGTACTATCCCGATTTAAGCCTGAGGATCACGCATAAAGAAGATTAAGCACAAAAATTAAACCATAAATACCTGAATCAATATGAAGCTATGTGTCCATCATCCATTAATCACTAGAAATCGATGCTTGAAGAATCCAAAGTTGAATTCCTCTTCATTTTCCACATGTGCTTCAAAAATATTTAGGAGCATCGATCATCGAATTCTCGGTGCTAGAGTAGTGATTCGACGATGCCTTTGACCTTCCAACAATCATCGCATCATTTTTCTTTCGATGTGTGAGGGATAGCACTATTCGATCAGTTGGATCGAGTGATTCACTCTCAAGAAAGCATGATAGGAGAGAGAATATATCTAGATATCATAGTGAATAGTCCTCATGTGAGAGATTCTCTCCTCTTATATATAGGGAGTTATGTAATTACCCAGAAAAGGCTCCCCAGCCCCAAATATTTATGACTCACTATATAAACTATAAATTTTATATTATGACTAATGTACTGAATCATAAATATCATTTATATTTTTATCACTTTCTTATAATATATTAAATATATTATGTGATAAAATCAAGTCATTAACTTGAAAAGTCATTCCTAAAAATATTAAATGAACCTTTAATATTAAAATAATATTCATTCAAATAATATTCTCCATGTATTTATTTTAATATTTGTAAATACATTTAATAAATAAATTCAATAATAATTATTATAAACTCAAATAATTTGAATTTATTTATTCTTTGGTGATTGTGTATCCTTAGAAATATCTCAGACCCTGGTGATGGGTCCCACCATGTTTTATATACCTATTCACCGAAATAAGGAAGATTCTTGAATATGTTATTTTGTGTGACCCTCTTGGCCCTTATCTTGATAATACTGAATGTTATTCATAGACCAAGAGTGGAATATATCAACACATCAAGGACCTCAAATAGATAAGGAGTATTGATAGCAATGAAGACCAAACTATGAACACACATTGTGCAATATAATTTCTTTGCCTTTAGATATCTCATAAAGTAGGACGCACACTTGTGTGATCATCATTTCTTGATTTATTATTTGTTGATCTATCTGGATGAATTTACCTTCGACTATGATGGCCATATATTTGTGAAGATACTACTATTTTGGTCAACACGATTAGAGATATTACTTCCTCAACACAGAAGTGACAAATTATATCTTGATCATTCAACCAATGTCATACCACTAATGACACACCCAACACAAGCTACTTCATCTTGATTTAATTATTATGTTTATTTCATTGCGTCAATGTATGTGATCAAATGGAACACATTGGTAAAGATCACAAATCAAGAGACCAATACACATGTCTATAGATATAAACATACAATGACACCCAAAACATGTGTTGTTCTTATTAGCAGGTCTATCCCCATAATCTCAACTACTAGAGATCGCCAAGTGAAAAGTTCATGAGAAGAAGTATCAATTCTTATGATCCCCCAACACCAAATTGTTAGACATCAACTTCATCCAATTAGTATAATGTATCAACACTATATGACATATATATAATACTAATGTCATAATATCTTGAGGTTCTCATTATAGAGTGGGATCTGATATAAACTTTTGATACAAAAATTTAATCAATAGAAATTACCATTAAATAGTGAATGCAAAAATGTATAAACTATAATGGTAAGTGTACATCAGGGATATCTCACTATATACATGAAGTGTTAATAACAATTTAATGTCAAAGTTGGTTATTGGATACCCACTTTTACAACACTCCCTCTTTCACTAGAGCCAACTTTATAACTATCCTTATTAGCTCACAATGAATAAGTTCATGTTTTTGTTGATTCATGGAAGTAGTTGTTGGGTCTTACATATCTATGCTTCATGGATATTCTACTATGTGTGACCTTACCTCCTTGAGTAATACTTCTCAAAAGATAATATCCCTAAGTAAATTCCTTTTTTCCACTGTCATAAATTGACATCTTGGATATTAAGAGTATTATAATTTTCCTTATGGAAATAATTTACTTAATAGGTATGATTCTTAAAAATAGACAAAATTGTTGTGTATTATATATTGATTGTTTAGTTTCTTGAGAAATCACAATGTACTCAGTATTTGTAGACATGGATACCGCTAGCTTGAATGAGCATTTCTTGCTCATTGACTTATCCTAACTATGATATAAGATCATATTTTTCCAGGGAAGACTTTTTTTGTCTCCTGAAAACTATTATACCTTCCTCACCGCTTACCTAGTACATATAATTTGTATATCTTAAGAAAAAATGGATAATTATGACTGCTTCCATTGTAGTTCTCCTGGATATATCTTATATTTTACAACAATAAATTATTTTTTGGTGATATCATGACTTTTACATATCATGGAACACATGATAGATCCATCATTGAAGCATATGAAATTTAACTCACCACATTAATCTTCTCCCATGTACCATACATGTCATCTTGGAGAGATTTATGCCATGTGACATTGGTAACAATTCTATCTCGAATTGTTCCTCCTTGTATTTTTCAATACTATATCAGTATATGTATGATTGAATAGGTATAAGTAATTATTAGATCTACCTCAGTAGATCATATTCCTTAGAAATTAGGTTTTTACTTTAATTCATTCATTGGAGAATAAATTTCATCTCGGTATTCACTAGTTGTAAGAACAATAGTTGTTTTATATATGTTACAAAACATATTTTACTTGGAAAATAATGACGCTCCAAATAAACTAAGGTAGAAAAATATAAAATATTCATTCCAAATGAAAAATATAAGATCTTTTTGCTTACTTTTAATCCTGAACTAGAATATCATGACCCAACCCTAACCGAGGCTCAAGCCACAACTACCCAAACCCACCTCTATAGGCAAGGGGTAGAGACAAGTGTCAAAAGTCATATCATAAATGGGAGGAATTTTCCTAATGTACCTATATGTAAACACCTAACCATCTTAATATAGAAGTGAAAATGAATAATAATAAAATTATGCAATAGCTAGAAAGTAAACTAAGCATGAAAAACCTCTAGGGTGTATAAAAGGACGACAATGTGAACTAAAATGTAAAAGGAGAAAAATAAATTCCCAACCAGAAATATGTCCCAACCTAAAAAACTAGAAAGTAAACTAATGATATAACCAAATCATGATCTCTAATCTACAACCTTCATACGTGATCCACAACCCCTAGTATCCCTAAGCTCATTTGAAGTCACCACCAACCAATCCATCGTCTGCATATGACAAAACACATGCGGGAAAATCCCATGAAGGGGTGATTATATACATACCTAGTAGGTACCCTGAAAGCATAAAGGGTAGTAGTAGGAGATACAATAAGAATAGAAATATAGTAGATAGTAAACAGGGCGCAGCTCAACCTAAACCAAGAGAAAGAGTAACCTTGTCCAAACACAAGGGGTTCAACATGGTGTGTGTATGAACTACACAACGAGTATTTTCCACCTATAGAAGGAGAGTAAACTCATCTAACCATGAGAATATAAAGACAAAAAGCACATGTGATTAGTTAAAATAATCTCAAACAAGAGAGTAAGGGGATCTCCGTCTCATAACTCAATCCATAAAAAGAGTCGAAAATAGTTCCATAAGTCTAAAAATGATGCCCAACATCTCATGCGTCAGCCCAACAGAAAACATCCAATTAGAGTCATGCCTCATCACTATATTGCACAGTATATGGCCCATGATCTCTAGGTAGAGGACTCATGCCCTGAAAAAACAAGAGGGTTCCACTCAGTGAATTTATAGAGGACCCATACCATGTTAAAATAGGAGGGTTCCATTCTAATAGTCAATCGAGGACCCATGCCCTACCCAATAGGAGGGTTCCACTTTGATGGTAGAGGACACATGCCCTTCCCAGAAGGAGGGTTCCACTCTAGATGTCAATAGAGGACCCATGCTATATCTAGCAAGAGGGTTCCATGCTGATGGTATAGGACCCATGTCCAGCCCAGCTGGAGGGTTCTACTCTATATGTCTATATAGGACCCATATCCAGTCCAGCTGGAGGATTCCACTCTAGTCATTAATTACCCATGCCCAACCTAGCTCGAGGGTTCAACTCGTAATTCCTCTGGTGATACTGAGTGATCAATATTTTCATTGACCGTCGACTAAATAAGATCCATGCCTAGAAATATCTTACATATTATACCAAAATCCAAAACTGAGGGACCATTGTGCTTTATATGGAAAAACACTCAGTATAGGCTACTTGCAGGCCAAAATTCGAGTCAGAGAGAAGGAGAATGGAGAGTTTGAAGTTTCCTCAAAAGGAACCGAGGGGTACACGACATGTAAGGGGACGCACATGGCATGTGGTCACGCTATATAACTTTTCCATGTCTCTAGAGGTACAAAAGTCACTTAATGTATAGGGACACATGGTGTGTATAAGATCTATACAGTATTCCCATGAGACTCAGGGTCTTACCTATGTGCTTGGCCATGTCTATGTATCCAAGTCGTGTTTATGTACTCAAGTCATGTCCATGTACTTTGGTGTATGGTCATGTGTCTAATCGTGTACTCCCACATAGGGTCCTACCTGTGTTCTCCTCCACATGGATCATCCACCTGGGGAACCAATACATAGTGTGTAGGGAGTCTACATGGTGTGCTATCCTTATAAATTCCAAAACCCCTAGTCACAACAGCATGGGGGCTATACACCATATGTTCATCATGGTACGTGGTGTGAAGCCATGTTTTTCACATAAATATAGATCTGAAATTTATACTTTGAATCTATCCATTCCTCTAAAAATATCACCTCCACACCATCAACAATCAGTGGATCCAATTCTGATATGTTGTTTCTGGCCATCTGGTGGCTGAAAAATAGTTTTTGTTTGTCATTAGATGATTATCAAACATCTTGCATGCCTCTGGTCATTCCTCTATATAAATTTTGATATTCAATCATCAAAATGATCACTCATGTCCCATAATATATAGATAAAAATCCATGGTTTGTCAATCTGTCCCTCGCACATAGATTTTTCATGATTCTGGGGGTCTAACGGGCTTGGTACCACCTAGAAATGTCGAACTGGGACTGCAGGTACAATGAGGGAATAACATGTAGAAATTAAGGGGTAAAGAACAAAAACAAACATTTATTGATATTTACTAATACATCTTGGGAAATGATCAATAACATGGATATTAAGGGTCATAAAACCAAATAATAATCAATTAAACCGATATATAGGCACATAAATAGGCCACAATTGGCACAGATCAAAGGAGGTATTGATCTTCACAATCAGTTTAATCAAAAGGGGTGTAATCCATAGTTTGATGAGTCCTACCTAGAGATTGAATCCTTCTTCATCTATGAATGCACCCACCAACTAACAGAATAATTTGTTGCATTCGCTGCATCCCAATCTACTATTTTCCAGATTTTCGTCATCGTTCTGTTAAGATCCACTAAGGGAAGGAAAGGAATAAGAAGCTCTAAAAGGTCCTCAAATTATGAGGATAACCCTAGGAAATTATCTATTATGATATATTTTTAGTAACAATTGTTAGTTTAAATGGATTAATTAATTAATTAAATTAAATTAATTAATCCACTGAAAACTACTCTTCCATGGGTGGTGTAGTCATAGAAATGAATTGCATTCGCAAAGGTTTAGAGAGGGTATACCCCAATCACATTTATAAACTTGAATTACATCCCAAATAATTAAATAAAATAATAATTAAATTGAAAATAATATAATAAAAGGGATATAAATATAAATTCTTTTAAAATAACAATAACGTTACAACAAAAAAGAGGAAAAGAAGATCATTTTGGAGGAAATTCTGGATTGATAGATTTCTTCCTCCAATAGTAAATTAAAATGGTAATTCACCACTTCTCCTATGATCCCGATCCTATAAGGCACGTCCAAACCCCTCCAAATGAGAAAAAAATTATATAGTGGGTTGGGGGCTAGGATTTGAAGACTTTTCAAGTGTGAATGAGGAATTTGTCCAAATATTTTAATACATTTTCCACCAACTTTTTAAAATCAAAATTCATGAACTAGTTTTCATTACATAATTATTATTTGTGATAACTTTTTTCCTAGAAATTCTCTCCAAATTTGGGCCCAATCCAAGAACAGATGAAGAAGTTGTGACCCAAATACTAAAGTAGTTTCTAATATGGCATGTACAGTATATATTTAACTTCATGGACAATTTACTATAATAAAATGGATGATATTTCTCATTTTTCCTAAATTAAAGCTGTATTACATTTATTGGATAACTCTATTACAAAATTTTAAGTTCAAATAATACACCACAAAATATTTATGGCCAAAATACTACAGTGAACCTTAAAGGGAAAAACTGAAATTTTCATTAAATGTTCAGATGAATGAACTAATCCAAAATATTTTATAAATAAATATATTTAACACAACTTTGGGAAATTATGTAATTTATTATCAATAAATTATTCAATAAAATTGTGTTTTATTAACTCCCCCACACTTACCCATTTTCACTCCTAGTCAAAACCTCATATCATGTATTCCAAAAAAAATTGTGAAAAGATATGCATGTTCATATTCCTCAATCCAAAGTGTAAATATAGAAAAATTAATAATATCATAAATATTCAATATCAATATATTTTAAATTCATTGTCTTTTAAATTGTATCAAAATAAAATCCAGTGAGATTAATAAAACTAATCATAGCGAAACTAGTTATGGGTCTACCATGCCATTATTTCCCCACGTGTGTGTGTGCCGACCATTTCAAACTCATATATCTACCCTTCATTTAGTATATTAAGTTCAAGTAAAATAGTTCTTCTTACCTAGTTTAATTCACCGAACATGTTCAACGTTCCTTGGCAATAAAATTTCTAGTCCCACTCACTTAATCATTCTCAAAAGTCAAACATTAATCTCACAACCTAGATATCCCCACGTGTTGAAAATTTCATAAATTCCCTCTTTATTAAGATAATATATATATATATATATTATTTTTTTAGGGTGTACAAGTATTGAATATCAGGTACAAACACATAGCTTAATTTTTTATAGTAATGAAACTGATCAAAAGAGAAACTAAATTATGGATCAACCATTGATATAAGATGAATTTTTTTACCTAACATGGATATACCTTAAATTGAGTAAGAAAAATTAAACAAGTCATGGTTTCATGAAAAGTTATATGGATAAATAAATGAAACAATTTACTATGAGATAATATCAAAAATAATGGTGTTAAAATATAAAAAAATTATAATGACACAACCAATCATATCATCGGCAACTTCTATTTTAATAAAAGTCAGCACTTTATGATCAAATCTTGCCCATGATTGTCATGCTAGTAACGAATTTTGAAAACATGCATTTTCCATATGTTCCACATGTAAATGATAATGTTAGATGATATTTTTTTATTACTTTTCTTTATTTTTGTTTTTGTTTTTGTTTTTTTAATTAAATAGAAAACCTAAAAAAAAACACTCACAAAATATACAAATGAAAATCCTAAATAGTTACCCTAAAATGTTTTCCCCTACCCTATATTTAATATTACATTGTTCTCAATGTGAATTATGATATGTGTATATGAAATGTAGAATTTTAAATAGGATAAATAATATAAAATTGAAAGGGTTAGGAACAGCCTGATATTCTTAAGTGATAATGGGGTCATGTAGTGTGATGAAATCAACTACATTGGTAAGAAGTCCCTCGCTGTATTGTTTAAAACATTACCTAATGACTATAATGATACTTCTTGAGTCATCTCCTATGATCTCCATTGCACCATAAGGAAAGAAATTAGATACAATATAAGGACCTAACAATCTTGAACACAACTTATCGGGTATCAGCTTCAGTCATGAACTATAGATTAAGACTTCCTCTCCCACATGAAACTCCCTTTTTTGTATCAATGTATCATGATATTATTTTGATATTTCTTTGTTGAGTCTTGATTTTACATATAATGATAATAAAATATCCTCAAGATCTTGAATTTGTAGCTTCCTTTGAATTTCTACTTGGGCCAAATCCATGTTTCATTTATTTATCGCCCAATATGCTTGATTCTCGACCCCCATGGGGAGATGATAGGATTTCCCAAAAACAATACAAATTAGGGATATCCCTAAGGGAGTTTTGAATGTCATATTATAGGCCCATAGTGAATCATCCAAGCACTTTCTCTAATCCTTCCTATTCTGCTGCACAGTTTTCCCCAAAATTTGTTTCAAATCCCAATTTGAAACCTCATCCTAGTCATTTCTTTGGGTTTGGTTTGGTATTGATGTTTTTTGTGTCACCCCATACTTCAAAAAGAGTGAATCCAAATTAAATCTTTTTCCCTTTATCACTACAGATAGCTTTTGGTACTCCAAACCTACAAAAAATCCATGCCATGAAAAAATAAACTACAATGTGAGAATCATTAGTCCTGGTGGCCTTAGCCTCCACCCATTTTATAACATAATCAATATAAACCAAAACATACAAAAAACCAAATGAAATTGGAAAATGACCCATAAAATCAACTCCCCATACATTAAAAATCTTATAAAATAATATGGGTTATTAGGGAGATTTTGGGTAGGAGATGGCGCTCAGCGATGACGAAAGTGATGATTCCTAGTGATGGCGCTCGGCGACAGCTCCTGGCGCCCAATACTAGATCATGAGTACAGATGAGTCCCCCCCATCCCTGATGGCGGGAGGGGGTGGAGGTTCTTCCTCGACCTTCGATTCCACAGGCAAATTTTGTTCCTTTCTCTAACCCTAGATTTCTTCATGAATTTCCGTCAATATCGTTGATCCTGAAGGTTATGGGTGTGCATATTGGGGATCCTCAACTAACAATTTCATTAGGGGAGTTCTCAAGAGCATCAAATCTACTGAATTTGACATTGGTGGCTCGCTTTAATCACCTAAGACCTTCGGTAGATGAATTAGACAGATTTGTTTTCAATAATTGGGATCTACAGGATCACGCGGTGGTGGGTTTGATTGATAAGAACCATTTGATGATACGCTTTTAATCAGAGGAAGATTCAATCTATGCCTGGTCCCGAGCTCCTCGACGCTGCGATGGATGCCAGTTTTTCCTTCTCTATGGGACTTTTGATCTTTGCATGAACCGGGACTCAACCTCTGTCGCGACCTAGGTAAGCTTTCCCCATCTTCCTTTTCCCTTTCAGAATCCAGTGATCATCTGTATGTTAGGGAATCTGGTGGGGAGGTTTCTCTGTACTGATACCCGCACTGCGTCAGTTATTCACCCAGTTAATCCGCATCTCTACGTTGAGGTGGATGCTTAAAAGGCACCAGTGGAGTGGATTTGGATCACGATTGGTGATGAATGCCGTTGGAAGCAAGCGGTGGTGTTTGAGTCATGGACTTATTATTGTTCGGGGTGTCATCGTCAGGGCCATCGACAGGAACAATGTCGAAGTGGAATTCTATCAGTTCCAGTGGGAAGAAATGGTAGAGCCGCGGGGCAGGGGAAGAAGGCTGATGGTGCTGCAAAGAGTACAAATGGTGTGGGTGAGCTGGGCTTGGGTAATCCTTTTGTTGCTATGGTGTTTGAGAGGCTAAAGCAGGACCTAAGGTCTGGGTCTTCTGTAAATGGAGTTGTGCAGGATTCTGTTGTGGCACAGCCTGCAGGTGGTTCTGTTGCTACTGCTCCGCATGGGGAGGGTGAAACCAAATGAGTTGATGCTGATGCTGGTCTCAATTGTGCTGGTCCGAATGAGGGGGGGATGCCTCCGAATTCAGAAGGTCACGGGCGAATGACAGCTGCAAGTCTATATATGAACAGTGAGAGGCATAAGCTGCAATCTGCTGCCGCAGGGAGTAATGTAGCTACCTACAACCGGTTCCAAGTGTTGGAGGCTAAAGAGGGATTCCAAATGGAGATGGGTGTCTCAATGGAAGATGGAAACAATATGAAGTGTGTTTTATTTGATGCAGTGAAGGAGGAGGATGCTGGCCAGATGTTTGAAGGGAATTATGAAGAGTTTGGTTCAGTTAATACTGCAAAGGTGGTGGATGTCATCCAAGTGATGGATGGGAAGCTTCCATGTTTAGCTGTGATTGAATGTAACGGATGTAATGAAAAGACCCGAGGGGTGGATGATGGGTTCAATGATGACATGGTAACTTGAAATTCAGGGGACGTCTTGGACAATAACAAGGAAAATCATAGTGTGGTGGTTAGGCCTTCCTATTGTGAGGTTCTCATGGATGGGAAGGGGAAATCTGGATAGGAGGTGACCACCACAGCAAAAAGAAGGGTGAGTAAGGACTACTCTAATTTGTCAAAGCCATTTTCCACTAATTACTATTTTAAACAATCTATGCATGACTTGATATCTTTGGATAAATTGAATCTTAGAAGGAAATATTCCATGATTCTAAAGCACTACGAAAGCTCAGAATAAGAGACGGCCACTGTGGAAGGAGGCTCTTATGGGGGTTGTGATGGTTATGAAGCTTATGATATGTAATCGTTTTTCTATGTTCTTGTTGTACTTTTCTATTATTTAATAAATAGTCAGGGGCCTAACTCTGACTGACTTTACTAGTAATATGGGTTATTTGGGTATCTTGTGTCTCCTTTAAATGTTTCTAGTGTGTTGGAAATGTCAGCACGACTTACAAAACACCTGAGAATCATGGAATAATATAAGTAAATATAATCCAAAGTATAAGAATTTTTTATCTATACTTTGGGGTCCAAAGTTTCCTCTAAATGAAATTATATGGTAGAAATGAAGAATAGGCTCAAACTCGTTATCAAGAACAAACCTCCTAATAACTTGATCTCTACACATGCACTAGAGGTAGGGGTCACCCAACACAAAAAACCTAGACCCACTCTTTAATTTTTGGACATGATATTTATTTAAATTTGTTGAAATTTTAGATGAAATAAGGTATTTAACTAAATCAACATACCAAGGATGTGTTCTTAAGAGTGCATAAATATTCTCATTGGTAAAAGTGTTCTGAAGTGGTACTAGGTTCAAAGTGTCAGCCACTGGTGTGTGAGTAATCCTACTCATGTGGTCCGCCACCAAGTTTTCTGACCCATTATTATCCTTGTTTTCAATATAAAATTATTGAAAAAGGATAATCCATTTGATAATCCTAGTCTCTACATCTATCTTCTTCAAGAGGTACCTCAAAGCTACATAGTTGGAAAAAATAACTGCTTTAAAGCCCAGTAAATACGAATGAAATTTATCTAAGGAAAATATAACATAAATAAATTCCTTTTACATTATGGTGTAATTTTATTTGGTTGGATCCAATGTCCTTGATGCATAAGTAGTCACATGGGACCTCCCTTACACACTCTAAGTTTAGATAGCTCCAACTGTGAAGTTGGACGTGTCACATATAAGCTCTAATGAATCTCCCACCACGGGGAATGTATGATTGGTGGAGTGGTCTGATGCTTCTTTAGTTCATCATATGATACCATGTATTAATCATCAAAAAAAATAATTCAATATATTTCTTAATCAATTGAGATTAGGGTAGGAAGATCATACTGAAATATCAGATAAAGCATTGATAAAATCTAGCATTCCCTAGGATTGATCTAAAATCATGCACACATGAAGGATAAGGAAAAAATGAAATAATATCTACCTTAGATCTATCAACCTGTATTCCATATTTTGACACTACATTACCTAATATAATTCCATTCTCTACCATAAAATGACATTTTTCAAAGTTCAAAACTAAATTCTTCTCAGCACTGTGATTGAACACCTTTCCCAAACTTAATATGCATTCACCAAATAAAGATACATACATTGTAAAATCATTCATAAATACCTCCATGTGGGTCTCAATTAAATCTGAAAAAATACTCACCATGAATCTATGGAAGGTACTTGGGGCATTGAAAATTCTAAATGGAATACTTTGGTAGGAAAGTTTACCAAATGGAAAAGTGAATGCCATCTTCTTTTAATCCTTTAGATCTATTGGAACATGAAAATGTCTATAAAATCCATCCAATAAAAAATAGTGTGTCTTTTAAGCTAGTATCTAAAGAATTTGATTATTAAATGGGAGGGGAAATGGTCAATGTTAGTGGATTGATTTAGTTTCCAATAATAAATACACACATTCCAAATGTTTTTCACCCTCATTATAACTAATTCCTCTCTCTCGTTTTTAACATTAGTAACACCAATTTTTTTTGTCACAACCTGAATAGGACTCACCCATTGGGAATCTGAAATGGGATAAATGATACCGGCCTTGATCATTTTTTTAAAATATATTTTTAACAGCTTCCATAATATTTGGATTATGTCTCTTTTGGGGCTGCCAAATTGGTTTATCCCCATCCTCCAAAAGAATACTATGAGTGAAAATTGAGGATTTAATACCTGATATGTCATCCAAGGTGCACCCCATTGCCGAAATTTTCTTCCTCAAAATATTCAAAAGTTTTTCTTCATGTTCAAATGAAAGATTGTTAGCAATGATAAGATTTAATCTCTCTACACTCAAAAAGTATTAGTATTTTATATTTGGTGGAAATATATTGGGTTCCAATGAAGGGGGTTTATATATGGATGGAGACATTGAATGAAATAAAATATATGCACAATGAACATCAGTATCAGAATAGTCATCATCAAAATCAGAGAATAATTCATAAAATCCATCAGAATACTCAATATCCATGTCATAATCAGAGTGAACATGATCAAAATCATAATATTAATCCTCATCAAAATCAAATACAAGACTGGTTTTTTTAGTTTTAGTTGTGGAAGTGATCTTAGACATAAAACTAGAACCAATTCTCATAATATCTCTAATCATAAAACAATCGAAATCGATGGGGGTTTTTCTTGGTGGTTCAAAATGGAAGATTAAAAAAGTATAATGGTCCTCCAAGGGGAACTTCATGGAGTCTATAACATTAAATATCACAACTTTATCTCCAAACTCAATGGAAAGTGTACCCTTGTAGACATTTATTTTTGTTTTTTTAATTTTGAGGAAGTGGATACCTACAATAATGGGAGAACAATAATTTACCTGATCATCCTCCATGTTAAGCACGTAGAAATATACTAGAAATATTGTGTCTCTTACCCAAACAAGTAAATACTCAAGGAATCCCACTAGATATACTATATCTTTATTTACCAACTACACCACTACTCTCATCAAATTCAACTCGCCAACCTATAATGAATATAATACACAGTGAGGAATCACATTTATGGAATCCCCCAAATCACTTATATCGTCATAAAATTGTAACTTCCCTATGGTGCATGGTATGGTGAATATAACATGATACTTTCACTTTTTTGTCTTTTCTTGAGATGGGGTATAAAGTGCTGGAAATTTATTTACAATATTGATCCTCTAATTTTCCTTGATCCCTATTCTATTGGTAAAAAGTTATTTTAAGAATTTGGCATACCGTGGTATTTTATTAATGGCCTCAATAAGAGGGATTTTGATGTCAACATGATTTAATGTATCCAAAAACTCGTTGTTCATCACCTCTTTATCCATATTATTTGTTTGAAAAACTCTATTTAGAAATGGAATGGGTTTAGGAAGAACATCATAAATATTTTTCTTACCTTTTTCTTTCTGCTTGGGTTGCTCATCAATTGGTATTGAATAGGGATTATCTTAAGTTGATGTGAATCTTGGTGGAACGATAAGTGAAATTTTATCATTTGTTTTCTTCCCACTTATCAATTTGATGGAAATAGAATTCACCTTGGTATTTGGAGTAGGTTGGGAAGGTGTATTTCCAAAGTTCTTAATTTCTAGTTCATGGAGGGTGGTGTAAATCTGGATCATTTGTTTCTTCAACTCCCTCAACATAAAACCTTAACTCTTCAACTCATTTTGTTGATTAAGAACAATTTGTTTCAAAATATATCAATGTTAGATTCTACCTTTGGTTGATAATTCCCTTGTTTTTGACTTTTTTATTCTTGGGATTCTAATATCCGTTGGGGTTTCTAAAATCCTTTCCAATAAGGTGGAGGTTTTTGGAAATTATTTTGTAAAGGGGGCCTTTATTATTGTCCATATCCAGAACTCATGTTTGGTTGATCCTTTAATCCTTGGTTGAATGTTAATGAAAATGAATAATACTTATTATTGAGATGCAGTTGTTTTTTTGCTGATATGGTCACCCTGGGAATACAGATACGTAGTCTTCTATCTATTGTAATTGGGGGAAATAGTCCATTGGGTGGTCTATTTCAGTGAAAATTCTACAATTCCTTGTTGTAGAGGGTTGGGATGTCTTTTTAGATAAAGTATCCTATTTCACCACAGTGGTTAATTATTCTAACTTAGTATCAATTAAATTATTTTAAAGAGAATAAGGACTTACTTGATGTACTCATCTAACAAGTGGTGTACCTCGGTAGCCAAATTGTTGGGAGTTTTGTGAAATCTTTTCAATCAATGCATATATAGTTGTTGTTTCTGTTTTGTTTACCAATTCCCCACTAGTTGTTTCATCCATCATACTCCTCTCCATAGGTGTGAGTCCTTTATAGAAGTATTTTATGATGAGTTTCTCACTGATTTAGTGATTTGTGTAGCTTTCACACAACTTCTTGAATTGCTCCCAAAACTCATACATTAACTCCCCTTAGGATTTATTGATCCATGAGATATATTTTAGAATATATATTTTCCTTGATGATGGAAAAAACTTCTACAAGAAAAGATGTTTCAAATCATTCCAACATGTTACATATTTAGATTAAAAATAATACAGCCGGTCTTTTGGAGTTCCATAAAGTGAGAATGGAAATTCTCTTAGTCTTATTTAATCTTTAGAGAAATTTCATGGTTTTAGGGTATAGAAAAATATATTAAATTATTTTAAATGTATTTTTGGATCCCCACCAGATAATCCATGAAATTTTGGAAGAAGTTGAATTAAATAAGATTTCAGTTCAAATTTCAATTTGAAATTTGGGTATGCAATACAGTTTGGTTGATAGTTAATATCCAGTGAAACCAATTCTAAAATGGTTCTATTAAGTTAATTGTTATTTTTGGTTTGATTTAGAAGTGTTTCAGATTTTAGTGTTCCCATAAGGGTGGAATTCTTCAAATGGGTGAATTTTTAAACTTCCCATAGACTGAGACTTTCGGATTCAAGCCCTAAGGTTACATTAAATCTCAGGTTCAATATCTAAGAGATCCTTGAGATTAGTTCATGTAATAAATCAAATAGAAATGAAATAAATAAAATTGAACCATAATAAAAAGATAAGTTGTTTGAGTTGATGGTCCAAAAAAACAATGATAATAAGAGGAAAATTGAGAAAGTGGAAAGAAGGAAGAAAGAAGAGAATAAGAGAATGAAATGAAAAATAAAAGAAATACCATTAAGTGGTTGAAAAAAACACTTGCCTCCCCATCAATGGAATCAATTTGAAAGGTGTTGTCATGGTAAATCTCAAATGATGTTTGGTTTTTTTGGTTATTTAGGTGCAGTAGAGTAGCTGACCAAGGTCATCTCTTAAAGGAGGAAGTAATTAAAACAACATATTAAAGGGATTTTGGAAATAAAATAAAATAAAATAAATAGAATAATTAAAAGTATGGGGTGATTAACATTTATAAATCTTGAAGATGTCTTATAAAATAATATTTCATTTTTTCGTTGAAATTAGATTGAAAAAACCCAAAAAGAAGATATATATTTTTTAGAAAACATTTTTGAAAGGTGTAATCGATATTACTCTACCAATTCAATTACTTATTAGTCATCATAATTTAATGTAACATCCATTTAATTATGATCGCTTAATTTGTTAACCCCTAAACCCTGTGATAATTAACTTTACCACAAAGATGAAAGGAATTAAACACTAGGCTAGCTTCGGAATATGAAATCATAGTACCCTTCTTTGATTTTCGTTCTAAAGATAACTTATGGTCAGTGGTATATTAGGGTATATATATATTCTATAAATGAGGATTAATTGAGTTATGGGATTGAATTTGAACACTAAATATTGATCCTGTGTTTTTCTCATTTATCGATTAAGATTACAGTCTCATAATTCACACAATTCTCAACCTCACGTATTTTGTTTTAATTGTTCTATCGCTTGGTTAATTTATTTTAAATTCAAAAATCAAATATAGGATCATATTAAGTAAATTAAATTAGCTCATTGATTCAAAATAAATAAATGAATAAGGCAATAGGTAGATTGATAATGAATAAAAGTAGTCTTCCATGGGTGGTGTAGTCATCGTATAAATGATTTGAATTCGTAGAGGTTTTTAAATGGCATACCACAATCACATTTCTACTCTTCAATTCTTGACCCAAGAATTAATTAAAATAAGAATGAAATTGAAAAACAAAAAACCCTAAAAATTCTAAAAAACCAAAAAAATATATAAAAACCCCAAAACCCTAGTAGGCCTAAAAACCATTAAATAACCCAAAAGACCCTAAAAACATAAAAACCAAAAATAACAAAAAAACCACAAAGAAACCCTAAACACACTAAAACCCCTAAAATCCTAAAACCATAAAAACACTAATAAACCCTAAAATACTTGAAAACCCCATAAAACTCCTAAAATACCATAAAACCCCCTAAAACACAAATAAACCTGAAATTCCCTAAAAACCCTTAAAAATTATAAAAACCATTAAAACACCCTATAACCCCAAAACCCCTAAAAACCATAAAACTGTGAAAAACCCTAAAACCCTAAAAGCCCTAAAAATAATTGAAAAATGCTAAAACACCACTAAAAGACCCTAAAACCCCATAAACCCCCTAAAATACCATAAAACCTATTAAATACCCTAAAAATTTTAAAACCCAAAAAGTCCCTAAAAACCCTAAAATCCCTAAAATAACTTAAAAAGGCTTTAAAACCCAAAAAGTCCTCAAAAACCCCAAAATTCCCTAAAAACTCTAAAACCCGAAAAAATGCTAAAACGAAAATAAAACAAAAAACAATGAAACCCCTAAAAATCATAAATACCCTAATAGCATATAAAGAATCTAAAAACCCTAAAAAACCCTAAAAACCTTTAAAAACCTTACGAACCCAAAAAAACCCCAAAACCCCTAAAATCAAAAAAAAATAAAACCCTAAAAAATCATAGACACCTTAAACACCCTAAAAAACATAAATACCATAAAACACTGTTTAAAATCCTAAAAGCCTAAAATTAATAAAAATTCTACACTATCTACAAACCCTTAAAACCCCTAAAACGCTATAAAAACCATAAAACCCAAAAAAAACCTAAAAACCCATAAGAAAATCCTAAAATTAAAAAGTACACTAAGAAACCCTTAAAATCCTTAAAAACCATAAAAACCTAAAATCCCATAAACCCTACAAAACCATAAAAACACTGAAATCCTAAAAACTCATAAAACCCTAACAAACCCTAAAAACCCTCCAATGCCTGAAAAAACCCAACAACCCTAAAAGAACCCTAAAAACCTTTAAAACACTAAAAACACTAAAAAGGCACTAAAACCACTAAAAAGGCAGTAAAAACCCTGAAATCCTAAAAACCCCTAAAAATACTAAAAACACCTAAAAGACCATAAAACTCATATAAAACCCAAAAAAAACATCCTAAAAAACCCGTAAAACCATTAAAAACATCAAAAATTCCTAAAACCCCTAAAAACCCTAAAAAACAATAAAAACATTAAAACCACTAAAACGCCCTAAGACCCCCTAAACCCCCAAAAAAACCCAAAAAACCCTAAAAACACCCTAAACCCTCTTAAATCCTATAAAAATCATTAAAAACCTTCAAAACCCCTAAAACCCTTAAAAACACTAAAAATCATAAAACATTAAATAAACCCTAAAACCCTAAAATAAATTCAAAACCCTAAAAAACTCGAAAAAACGTTAAAAACCCTCAAAAACACTAAATCCTGAAAAAACATAGAGAAAATCTAAAAATCCCTGAAAACACCTAAAACCTCTAAAAACCTTGAAACCCTAAGAAAACCGTAAAAACCCTAAATATCTTGAGAAGCCCAAAAATCCTTAAAATCCTAAAAACATTAAAACCCCTAAGAACCATAAAAACCATAAAACCAAAAACACCCTAATACCCTAAAAACCATAAAACCCCAAAACCCCTAAAAACCCTAAAAACCTTAAAATCCATAAAACCCCTACAAGACCCTAAAAACACTAAAAAACTTAAAATTTTTAAAAGGCCATAAAATCTTAAAAACCCTAAAAATAATATAAAATCCTAAAAATACCCTAAAAACATAAAGATCCTAAAACCCATAAAAAAACTAAAAACCTTGAAAAACCCTAAACACCCAAAAAAAACCCTTGAAAATCCTAAAACCCTTAAACCCCTAAAAATTTCTAAATACCCTAAAATCTCTAAAAACCCCTAAAACCCTAAAACATATAAAATCCAAAAAATCCCAACAAACCAATAAAACCTTAAAAACCCTAAAAAACCTTAAAATACAAAAAAACAATAAAAACCCTAAAAAACAATAAAAACCCAAAACACCACTAAACCCCTTAAATTTTTTTCGAACAATAAAAATACTAAAAAAACTAGTGAAATGATTCAAATAATTTGAAACTTTATTTATAAATAATCTAAAAATCATAATCATGGTTTATTTTAGAATATTCTTAAGGTTTATCATACGATTAAGTTCTCTAATCTATGTTTTCACTAATCTAGTTTCCAAGGATCCTACTAAACTTACTCTAATACCAACTTTAAAGACCCTGAACCCAGTATCCCAAAGTCGATGGTTACTTTATTATATTGGTAGTAGATACAAGTAATTTCATCCCAAAGGACTGGATAGTTTAGTAGTATTGGTAAACTAGATACATGATTGAACCCCAAATTATATTTGAAAACATAAAATACAACATAGTATTTTATTTGGGATCATCTTTATTTCCTCTATAATATCTCTGCACATCATTCATAAAACATTTCTCGGTATCCTAGTGAAAGGAAACATAAGAAAGAGGTGATATCTGATGCTCATTAAGGTAATTCATAAAAAACTATAAAAGGAATGAATAATATATCATAAATAAATAATGATAAAATAATTCCATATAAATAATTTAATGGGATTGAGAATTATACATGGATATAAAAACTATTCAAATAAACTCATGCGAATCAATAACTGATTTCATAATAATGTAATGTATAATTCCAAATATTTTAAATTATTGTCGAGGTCTTGTTCCAAGACATCTAAAAATACCATCAAGGCCTTGTTCCAAGACATCTATATAAATGAGTTACACATCGGCAAAATACCCAATCTAGTTTTTCTCATAAGACCTATCAATGCATATATGGGATATGTAATTCTAGTCCCCACCCATCACTTACTAAGTCCAATGCCTTCATAATATGAATAAATAACATAACTTAATCAACATACCTTAAAAATAAATAATTGTCTATATTAAAGGAACTAACACACTGAATATCAATACTTTCCCAAGTCAAGTTGATCATAAAACATCCAAAAAAATGTGGTGGATGGTATTATAATATTTTAGTCTTTGAAAAGTATCATATTTGAAAAAGTATGTTGGAATATATGAAAATAATTTCAAATTATTATTTGAAAATTTCATGATTAAAATACCCTCTTCACTTTGAAAACACTTATTTAAAATAAAAAAAATACTAAATATTAAGAAAAATGTTTTCTTTGAAAATAATTATGTAAAATTATAAATTAATCTTTAAAGTAAAGAGTTTTCATGATGGAAAGAATTTTTTTTCATTCAATATAAGTTAAATACATTCTTTTCAATGTTTCCTAAAAATGTCAAAAAGTATCTCATTCAGAAAAAAAAAATATTTTAAACCATTTTTTAAAAATTAAAACATGGGTAAAAAATTATTTACTAAATCATTATATAATAGTAAAATTATTTAAAACATTTTAAGGAAAATATAGATATAGAAGAAAATATTCTAGATTGAGTAGAAAAACAAAGTCAGATTTCCTTAAAAACATGGTTTTGGTATCATGAGTACTTAAAGAGTGGAAAATGAATGGAAAAAGTTTAATGAAAAACCTTATTTGAATAAAATATATTGGTTTTAATATAAAAATTTCAAATAATTCCTCCATTGGAGACATTAACATAAACAATCATGAATAATGATGAGATTGTGAAATAAACTCCTACCTTAGGTTCAAATTATTTCATATGTGTACGAACCCCACATATAATAAATATCGATTTATTATAAATATATTACAGAACCATAATCATATATATCATATCTTATATTATTTATTTATATTATATAATAAATTTTGGGTAATAATTGCTTCGTTTTTCATGTATGTTTTTGTTTTGTAGTTTTGGTTCTGTAGTTTCGGTCCTTATAATTTTATATTAGTTCCCTCATATCCAAAATTTTAATAATTATATAAAAATAATATATATTCATTATATAAATATTTAGAGTCATCTATAAAATTTATAGATAGAAAAAAATGAATTACACCATTTATAGAAACGATAGGTCGTATGTATTCATAAATGTTAATTTCACCTTTCGACGGATAGAATGAAAGAAAGATAAATAATAATTAACCTTTATAGAATAATTATTATATCATATAAATTAGGTATAGTATTTAATTATATCCTTATTTCCATCTAAGTAAAATATAAATGAAAAACAATTTACATCGATTCGTGGAGATAGTAGCCCACATGTATGCACAAGCGAAATTATTATTTTCCAACATATTAGAAGGTAAGAAGGTCTATATGGTATTATAATTATAGAAGTTTGAATAATTAATAATTATTATATATAAACATTAAATCTATCATAATACTCATCTATAAATTATGGTGATGAAAAATGAATTGTATCGCTACGTGGAGACGATAAGTCGTATGTACACATGAGCGATACTTTCACTCTTCATTTGATGGAAAAAAGGGAGGATAATAGTGGTTTAATAATAATAAAATTTAATATTTTTGGATACTAAATTTGTTTTTTTATAATAAATACCATGTATTTATTGTAAGTAGAGGAAAAAATTAATTGAAATGGGTTGGGTAAGACAATTACCTATTCTTCAGAAGACCCCCTTTTGATTGATTTTTAAGGAACCTATGGTTAGTCTTTTGGGGAGACCATCACCTCAAAAACATATATAAGGATGTTTATAATAGTAATGGGTAGGTTTTTTCGAGCTAGTTGTATCAATGTAGTTTAAATAAGAGAAAGGAGAGGTGCCCATTTATAATTGAGCAGAGGGGCATTCTTGGAATTTATTAGAGTATTAAATTAATATAAATTGATTTTCAGGCCCAAATGGATAAAAATAGATATAATTAAAATATAATATTATGATAATTATAAATACTATCATACATTAAAATTTGGACAATTTTTGGTCACGTTTTCACCCTTATCTTTTAGTTTTAACCCCTCATTAACATTTTTAACAATTACCATAATATTAAAGTTTTCTACACTTTAAGGGTTAATAATGTTACTATAAAATGAAAAAATACCCATAAATGGATCATGGATGATTTTCAACACCATATATAATTCATTTGGTTAAATATAATATGTTTATGAATTTTAAATCATTTAATAAAATATTATGTATTATAAACTATCATTAATGTAATTTTAAACACAAATCATTTAATTTGACTTTAAGAAATAAATACAGAGGGATACTTTGAATATAATAAATTAAAACCTCCTTAAAATTTCATATAGATCTATAAATTTAGTGTGACATATTAACTTATTCAAATTATATCACTTTTAATATTTTTAAAATCATTTATTTTATTTTTGTTTTAATATGATAAATACTAAATTAACATTACACTGGAATTTAATGTCATTATTTAATCACTAAAAATTATAAATAAATTATTATCCTTAAAATAATTTCATTATTCCTAAAATTAACATTAATATTCATTCACCACGTTATTTTTTCCTTATGTGAACACATAATAGATATTTAAAACTAAGAGAGTGAAATTTTGAAACTTTATTTGATTTAAAAATTATATAGGTCATTTTCATTTACATACATTTATTAAACAAATAAATTTCAAGAATAATGTTATAAAGGTAGAATTTAATTCATCCAATAACAATTATGATGAAAAATTTTGGCCATATCAAAGAGCTTAACTTAGATTTACTCGATTTACCCTTTAACAAGATGACAAATTTCATCATGGTTAATATTCATATTTACCAAAAATAAAAGCGTAATATTTTCCAAATTTGAACCCCTTGATTCAAAATATCGAATATATTTTCTCAAATTCAATTCCTATAATTTTTAAAAAATAATTTTAAAAATAAATGCGCAAAATGTTATAAAACGGCTTTTTAAAATAATACATTTTCAAGTATAAAACTTGGTTTCTTCTTATCCCGTGCTTAAAAAATATTAAATAGATATTATAAAAAAATATTGAATATATAATATATAAATATCATTAAAATAATTCACCAATATTGATTAATTTAATTATTATAAAAATACATTGCGTGTATAAAAATAGTTTTTCAGAAAAATATCTGTTTATGTATAAAAAAAATTTATACCAAATTCAAATATAAAATTGATTCCAATTAAGTTAATTATATTGTTTGAAATATAATGTAATTAATTTTACATTGAAAACATTTTAAAACAAAATGTAACTTTTTAAATCCTTGAAATAAAAATAAAAATTCCAATAAAAATCAGTATTTTCACTATTCCTTGAAAAAATAATCATTTTAAAAAAACTGATAATTTTACCCTAAGATAAATTTGATATGATGATTTAAAAAATGTCATTATTTTTATAAAATTCAATTTATAGAATTTCCAAAACTAAATTGTAAAATTTTCTAAATAAAAAATCATTTTTTATGAAAACATATTTCTGAAGTATAAAATAGCCTTATTGGGTACTTATTCCCTAAGAATTAATCAATGAATTTGTATTGAGTAGGTTACTTATTTGTATTTTATAATTTTTTAATACTATTCATACTTTCTAATTCATCATCTATGTTATAATGGTCATATTTAAATAATTATATTTTGTGGTTCGTTTAGGATCAATGTTGCATGTCATATATGCTGTCAAGAATAATATTCTTTTAAAATATTTGGGAGTTACAATATATCATACCTATTCCAATGGTTTGACCGACCCATTGGTATAGGTGACCAAAACTTTACATATTCCAATGGTTTGATCAAACTATTCTTTTAATTTTGTTAGGTTAGGTTATATTTTTAGTAGTGTGAGATGTAACATTAATGTGAGGGGGGAGTCATATTCATACATGTGATCCTTGAACTAGATGAGTCATTAAATCATGTGTTATGATGCATGAGTTAATTAATGCATCACCAAATACCATCCTTGGGGATATATAAGGATTATTTTCAAGTGATGTTAGTAGTGTGTGTGGATGCTAGAATGATACTTGGTTGAGACTCCTCACAATATGCTCTCTTCTCCTACCTCTTTTACCCCTAAGGCACCATAATGTCAAGAAGGATTGAAGGATCCCTATCATATGAAAAAAATTCATCTTAACCCACGGATATATCACAGAAATTGGATGTCATATGGCCACCCTTTAGCAATATTCATCATAAAGGTTTCAGGCACACCGAAAGCGTGGGATGGGTCATGCCCAACTTTACTTTTTTTAGGATTGATGATCAATCTGATATTTACATAATGATAAATGTTGTGATCAATAGAATTGAATCAAAAAAAAATATACAAGGGATATAACATCAAAACCAAGGGTAGGATCATTACTTATTATTTATAATTAATTTAATTAATAAAAAATTACCTTGTGGGAATTATAACTTCATTGATGAATTTGAAACATATGTACATTATATTATTGTTTCATTTAAAGAATCAAGAGAATATTTCCTCTATCAGGGATCCACATGTGTTCCACAAATCTACAAACATTACCATATGAATCTATGGGTGCTAGCATAGCTGATCCTGTTACTTGCATTGTTTGCCTTTGATCTCCACTAGAATCACTTCTAAAGCATTCTCCTTGATCTCTCTAGAATCTAGAGTGGTAAGTGGAGGAATATCACTCTTCGTTCTTGGGAGTGTTCTTAGGGAGCGATATCTCTATGGCTTGATAGGATTCTCCCTATTTGATGTTGTGAACAACACAAAATAAATTATCTCTCTTGGAAAACTAATATAATTGGGTTTAAATGCCGCTAAGGTTTTTTTAGAAATAAATATTTGTACAAGTTCCCATTAATATTTATTTATTCCCTTGCAGAACCCCGTGTAAAAATAATAATAATAATATTATTTCCTTAACATGTGCTTAACATGAAAATTAAATTAAATATTATTTAATCAAATAATTTTTAATATGTGTTATTTATCACCAGACCTAAAAAATTGGTCTGACATTCTTCCATAATATTTATTGGGACTTGAATAATGACTATTTATTTAATAAATAAATATCACTACATTATTCTCTAATAAATAAATAAATATTATATTCACTAAATAACCAATAAATATTTATTAAATATTTCACTCACATTATATTCTCTCGAATAAATTGTGACAGAATATATGAGATAAATAATACATGAATAATTATTAAGCTATGTGGGGGAATAATATTTATTCAACTTGTTAAATATTATATAATAATATATTATTTAACTAAGTTTCTCGATACACTTAATGTGTGACCCTCAAGACCTCTTACTTAGTGGCATTAGGTGAAGAATCCTAAAGTACAAGGTTAGCATCTAGAAACATGCCAAGGCACCCATAGAGAAATAATTTAATGCAGAAATGGCATAATTCCTCATATTGTTGCTTACTATATAATATAATCCCTTTATCATGATATCTATAATTGACCAGGTTTCACATTGGTTTCATTAACCTATGTACTTGATGTCTCTTTATTTGACTTTGTAAAAATTGAACTTTCCTATAGGACACTATAGCCATGAATTTATTTAGGATATATCATTTCCCTAAAAGGACTTGAGATATCAAATTTCATTATAGAATAAAAGGGATAAATCATTTAATCATAATTAATTAATGGAATTTTACTCATGATGCACCCAACATATCCTACCTCACCGTGAACATATTTCATCATGGTTTTCATCAATAAATCAAAGTATGAAACTTATACTACTTATTAATAATAATATTAAAGTTTAAAGATCAATAAACACATCCGTAGATAGGAACATCCAACGACACATATAAATGTGGATTTACTACTGGCGGTTATTGTTCTCATAATATCCTACACTGGATATCACTAAGGGCGTACATCATAAGAAGGTTCCTCAAATCCTTATGAGTATCCACCCTTGATATCTTGTATTATTTTTTTCCCTCAAATTATTATATCCATCTATATAACACATATTTAAGAATAGTGTCGTAGAAATTTTTGGGTTCTCATCATAGTAGGGAACTGATATGACCTTTTAATGCTACAACTACTCCTAAGACATTACCACATACTAGGTTACGTAGAAGAAAAATCATGATGTGATAAGGAGTTTATTAATATTCAAAACTATGAATAATGGTTATCATAAAGTACACAAAAGTTGGTTCTAGGAAACCAACTCCAATAAAAATCACTTTCACTAGAGACAACTACAAAATAACCTCAAGTTTTATAGCTCTCACATGATAATCATGCTTATATTGAGATACTCCTTTAGTAAAGGGGTCCACCACGTTCTCTTGTTTGGGTACTCTACTTACTGTAACATGGAACCTCTCATAAAAATCCTTCAAGAGGTGATACATCTAGAGTATATTCTTTGTATGTTGGTGGGACCTTGTATCTTTCTCAATATCCACTACTACATTATTATTATTACAATATAATGTGATAGGTTCTTTATTACTAGGTACCACATCAAGACCCTCGAAAACGTTTTATATCCAAATGGATTCCTTGGAGGCATCAGAAGCTATTATATACTTAGACTCCACTGTAGAATCAGCGACAACTGGATACTTTGAACGATTCCATCTCACAACTCCACCATTTAGACAAAAAACTTATCCTTACTGTGACTTTATATCATTCTAATCAATTTGAAAAATAGCATCATTATAACCCCAGATAACCAACTCTTCATCTCCTCTATACACCAAGAATATATCCTTAGTTATTCTCAGATACTTGATGATAGTCTTAACAGTAGACCGATTTTGTTCTCTTGGATCTACTTGATATCTTCTTACTATTATAAATTCATAGGCAACATAAATTCTTATACATAACATGGAATACTATCACTAAATTTTATGATATCTTACTCATTTTATCTATCTTTGGTTGTGTCTAAGTACACATTTTCATAGAAAGTTGTAAACCATGTGACACTAGAATCAATCCCCTCTTGGATTGTTCCATACTAAATCTCTTTAGCATTGGTTAATATATGTACTTTGACTTAGTCCAATAATCCCCTTAGATCTATCATGAATGATCATGGTCTCTAGAATCTAGGTTGCTTCACCTTGGTCCTTTATGAAGGAACACTTGTTTAACCAATCCTTAATAGATTGTAAGACTGGTATATCATTTCTAATAAGTAACATTTCATCAACATATACTACTAGTATAATGACCGCATTATCACTAAACATCTTGTAATCACATGTCTCGCATTTGTTCTTAAAAAACCAAATTCTTTTATAGATTCATCGAGTCAAATGTTCCATGCCCTAGATTCTTTCTTTAATCCATAAATATATCTCTAAAACTTGAAAATATTATTCACATCACCTGGATTCACAAACCCTTTTGGTTGTGTCATAAATACATCTTCCTATAGTTTCCCATTAAGGAACAATGTTTTTACATCCATCTCCCAAATTTCATAGTCATGGTAAGCTGTTATAGAAAGTATAATAATGACGGATTTAAACATGGAACCTGATGAAAAGGTTTCATCATAGTCAATTCCTTAACGTTTTTTAAACCCTTTAGCCACAATCCTTGATTTATAGGTATTTAATTTAAATTCCATTTCCATTTTTATATTGAATACTCATTTGAACCAATCATGGTTTACATCAATTGGCACATTGACCAAAACCCAAACTTGGTTATGATATATGGAATCCATTTCAGAATTCATGGCTTCTTTACATCTTGCAGCTTCTGAGATCTCTATTGACTATTTGTAGGAGATAGGTTTATCATTTTCAACTAATAATGAGTCACCATATTCTGGTAATATAAAACCATATCTCTATGGTTCATTTACCTTTCTTGTGCTCCTACATAGTACTTGTGTTTCAGGAACTACTTCTTCCATGGGGACCTATGGAATCTGTTCTTGTAACAAATATTGTGTATCATGAGCATCAACTTCATCAAAGTAAATATTTCTCTCACTATCCCTTTCTAGTATGTTCTCCATCTCAATTAATAGGGATTATTTAGTGACAATCAATTTCTTGTCTGAGGGGTTGTATAAGTAGTATCCCATTGTTTCCTTAGTATACCCTATAGTGGTACAATTTGTGAATGGGTTGTTAGTTTTTTTCAAAGAAGTCCTTAACAAATACCTTGCAACCTCATACACGTGTATGCAACAAAAATGTTTTCTTTTCACTCCATAACTAAAAAGAAACTTAATTTTTCACTTTATTTGGTAATCGGTTTAATGTATATGCAATAGTATGTATTGCATATCCCCAAAAGGATAATGGAAGATCTTCATGACTCATTATCAATCTTACCATGTCTATAAAGGTACGGTTCCTCCTTTAATTAAAACCATTCCACAATGGTATGTAAGGTTGAATGAGTTGATATAGAATCTCAAAATCATATATAAATTTGATGAACTCTTGGTTAATATATTCACCAATGTGATTCAATTGAAGCTTATTTATCTTCTTTACAAGTTTATTCTCTACATCATTATTGACTTCATTGAATTTGTCAAAGGACTCTGACTTATACCTCATCAAGTAGACATAACCATATCTACTCAACTAATTACTAAAACTTATGAAGTGAGAATACTCACCACAATGTTTTGCTAGAAATTTTGAACACACATCAGTATGTACCAATCATAAATACTCTTTGACCCTTTCAACTTATCCACCAAATGGTAGTTTAGTCATTTTTCCTGATTAACAATCAGGACATTCATAAACTATTTTTAGTTTATAATAATCTAAATAACCATCCTAATAGAGCTTTTTCAAACAATTATCATTTACATGACCAAGATGGTGATGTCATAGCTAGGTGTTATACGATTCGAGTGAACATGATTCATCATCTACTTCCAATACTTAGTTTTCATAATTTAATATATAAATGTTATTTAAATTTTCCATAACGTAACATATATTGTCTTTATACAAGAAACAACTTTTATTTCCAAACATGAAAATAAACCCTTCTGCATCTAGGCATGATATAGAAATTACATTATTGGTAATAGTTAGTACATAATAGAAATCCATTAAAACTAAAATCATTCCCAATGTCAATGAAAGGTGGTAGTCACCAATGGATAGAGCATCCAGCCTTGCACCATTGGCATCTCACAAATCCACATCTCCTCTATAAATCTTTCATAATCTACTTTGTTTCTATATATATATATACAGATGTGAGAACCAAAAGCTATATCTAATACCTAATGTGCATATATTTAAATATTGCACTCAATAATGAATACACCTTTATATTCCCCTTTCTTCTGGGTGAAATTTCTCTTACAATGTCCTTTCTTATCATATGAGAAACATACTGAATCTTTTTCCTTACCCTTCCTCTGGATCTTTCACTTCGTGGAAGGACGGTTATAGGGAGCTTTAGACTTATTGTGATTCTTGGGCCCCTTTTCATTTTTCTTCCTTTTCTTATTCACTATAAGGACCATGGGTTTATCATGCCCCATGTCCCTATCCACTTGGTGAATCAAAGTAGAAAAGTTCCAAAATACTATTTCCATTATTGCTCATACTGTAATTAAATATAAAATTGTAGAAGGTCTTGGGAAGTGATGAACGTATGTGATCTATGCACAACCCATCCAGGAACATAATCCCTAAGAATTGTAAGGATTCAATGTGGCTAATAAGTTTGACTTCATGAGGCCAAGATAATAAAGACGCTCTATTATTAGTTTTAAACAAATCATTGGAGATCTTGTATCACTCTTGTCATGACTTCTCTTGATAGAGATCCCAAATGTGAGATGTCATGCTATATGAATCCATGTCCTCATATTGCTTTAAAATCTCATTGGTTATGGATTAAATCATGAAACACTGAACATATTTAGCATCATTCAAATGTTTCTCATATAGATACAACTCTAAATCACTCGCCTCATTTCCAGGTGATTTAGTAATTTGTTCTTCCAGCACATTGAATTTCATCTCTTGGTGAAGGATAGCACATAAGTGTCTTTTCCAATTTGGAAATTTGTGTCAGTGAGAAGGTTATCCTTCTCATGTATGGGTTACAGTGATATTTTTAAATTCATTTTATTTATTTTTATATAAATAAGATGAGAATAATTTTAGTACTTTATCTAATAAAATTTAGATAGATAAATGAATATTATATTTATAAATCTCCCACTGTTTTATCGAAAATCAATAGCCCTCACCATTGGATTCAGAATATCCTATTTTATTGGACATTATAATGGAAAGGATACATATTCCCCTTATCATTAACCCAATTTTGGTTGGTCAAGAAACATAAATGGTTTTAGGTAGGTATTACAAATTACAACGACATTAACTAACAGTTCCTTGATCTGTTGATTGGACTCCCCAATCCTAAAATCCTTAAATTGGATTTCCTCTGCCCTTGCCTCTCAGTTACACTATGTCCTGCTATGGAAGTCAACCCTTGATGTGAACTAAGTTATTTCAAAAGAAAACTTCATGTTATAATTCCCCAATAATTAAAAGCACCCTAACATTAGCTAGTCAAGCACTTTAAACTATGGCTTGATTTTAACTAAAGTAGTGGAAGGATATACTGACTTAATATATATTATTGAGGGATTTTAATATTTTATGCATAAATTTACAATTATTATCTTTATTTAATGATTTTTAGTATTAAGTGGATCTACTTAAGTGATTAACCATGTCTTAGATATTATTTTACATATATGACAATTTTTTTTAGTTCTATGTTGCATTCTTGTTAATTCATTAATTCATGTGATCACAAAAAAACATCCATAATGAAATAACCATGAAACCTAATAGAAATAAAATAATAAAGTGGTATGATCATGATATTTCACTAATGGTTAGTTTATCTAGAGGATGATTAACTAGCCATCAACCTAGGGGGAAAACACCTTGAAACAATTAAGGTTCATGTTACCACTTTCCCCCTATCCACCTATGTATCTCTCTTGGATTGGTTTTTCCTCAACTACCATCATGGATCACCTCCACTAACATGGGAGCTCCATCCATTACATATGATTTTAATCATATGAAGGTGAGGAAAATGGTTTTATATAAAAATAAACCATAGGTATGCAGTCCCCTACATAATAAAAGATATGGAACACAGAACGATAATTTAATTTAATAATAAATTAAATGAAACCAATCACATATAATGGTCTAGTCTAGGCTCATTATCATCCAAATGAATGCAACTAATTATGAATTTAATAAAATTATAATTCAATTCTTTATAATTCTTATTTAAGATAAATCACACTCGAAACACTTAATTTACTTCTTTAATTAATCAATTATTTTATCTTAATTATCATATAAATTTCCTTAATATTATCATCTATAATAATTTTAAACAAATTAAATAAATGTATTTAAAATTAATTGTGTACATAAATATACCTTGGGGGAATCGCGATGAATACCCATCTGAATTTACTTAACATGTATTACACTCATATATTGTTTACTCTTATGAAATATTTCATACATGACTTATCACGTGCTTCCGTGATGTGTCTTATCAACATAATGATTACACTATTTACATGATTTTTCTATCACGTGTAATGCTTCAGTGAAATAAGAGTAATGGCTATAATAAGACTCAAACAAGATATATACATCTAAACACTACACAGAAATTAATAAACATTTATATATATATATATTAAAACCCATCACATGGAATTTCTTATTAACATAATTACTGCACACAAGAACATGTAAATAAGTTTTACCCATTATACTAAATTAATTTTAATTTTTTGTAATTTTGTATAAGTACACAGTGTATATAAATGAGCTACATGGAATGTACATTTCTCACTATCTATCTGAGACACATGCCTAGGGACTCAATGTGTAAATTATACCTCAGAAAAATTGGAATACACAGAGTTTACAAGGGATATATGGTATGTGGCCTCTGGGTTACATGGTCACCAATCAATTAAGATGTGAAAACCGATACATGGATTGTCTGTGACTGTAAAACTATACATCGTATACATGGTCCACACAGCATGTACTCTGGATGACCATGTTCCAAGGTGACCCAGTAAATACACTGTGTGAAATTAAATACACTATATGTATTCAATTAACATAGTTTTAATTAAATATGAATTAATTCTTGGTGCATTCAACACTAGTACAAAGCGTTGTAGCTACGATTACACATTTTTTACTCTTGTGTTATCCATTCATAATCCTAGGCACCTCCATATGAATTTTTCGATTTTATTTATTCATAAAATTAATCAATTTGATTAGATCTATGAGAAACAAATGTTGAATAATAAGATCTATCAATTTGGTTTAAATAATGGTAAAACATGAATTGCAAACTAAATGACAAATACGTAAATCAATCAACAATGTTTAAATAATTATAAATAATTATTTGACTGATCTGATACCACTTATAGGTTCTAGTAGTAGTGGAAGAGTGTGATGGGACATGGATAAATTTAGTTTTTGTCATGATCAATGATAAATCTGAGATTTATATAATTATAAATTTCATGATCAATATAATTGAATCAAAGAAAAAAATACAGGGGACAGAATTTCTGAACCAAGTGCAAGATCGTCACATATTGTTTATAATTAATTTAATTAATTAAGAATTAACTTGTTGGAATTCTTTATTCATTGATGGATTTGACAACATATCTACATTATATCATCATTTCATTGAAGTAATCAAGTGTAAATTCCCTCTATAAATGATCCATATGTGTTCTAAAAATCATTGAACATTTCCATAGGAATCTATGGGTGCTAGCACAGTATATCCTATCACTTGCGTTATTCTCCATCGCCATGAGGATGACTTCCAAAGTGTTCTTATTGATCTCTCTAGACTCAAGAGTGGGAGGTGGGTGATGATCCCTCTCCATTATTAGAAGAATTATTAGAGAGGGGGCTCTCTAGGGATTGAGAGTATTCTCTCCGACTTTCATTGTGCACAATACAAAATGAATTGTCTATCTTGGAAAAATAATATAATTGGATTTAAATACCACTAGAAATTTTTTAGAAATAAATATTTGCAGATTTTCCCATTAATATTTATTTAATCCCTTATATAACCCCATGTAATAGTAATAATAATAATAATAATAATAATAATATTTCCTCAACATGTGCTAAACTTGCGAATTAAATTAAATATTATTTAATGAAATAATATTCAATATATATTATTTCTCACTGGACCTAAATACTCAGTATGTCATTCATTCATAATATTTGTCAGGCCTTGAATAATTTCTATTTAATAAAAAAATATCACATCATTATTCTCCGATAAATAAATAGATATTAATTTCACTAATTATCAATTAAATATTTATTAAATATTTTACTAATATAATATTCTCTTGAATAACTGGTGACAGAATATATGCGATCAAGGATACATGAATAATTATAAAACCACAAATTAAAACAATATTTTCTTGGCGTGTTAAATAATAAATAATAATATATTATTTAACTAAGATTGTGAATACACTTAGTGTGTGACCCTCTAGGCCTCTTTCTCAGTGACATTAGGTGAAGTAGCCTAAAGTCTAGGATTAGCGTCTATCAACATGCCAAGACACCCACAGATAAAAAATTTAATTCAGAAATTATATAATACATTATACATACATTGTGTAATATAATATATTTATCATGATATCTCTAACCAAGCAGGTTGCATGCTGGTACTATCAACTTGTGTGTTCTATGTCTCTTTATTTGAATTTTTCATAAATTGAACTTGCCTATATAACACCATATCCATGGATTTATTTAAGATATATAATTTCCATCAAAGGTCCTAAGATATCAACTTCCGTTAAATAAAAAAATGTAAAAATCGTTTCTTGTATTATTCATTAATGAAATATTACTCGTGACACGCCCAATGTATCCTACCATGTTGAAAATATATGTTGTCATGGGTTTGGTCAATACATAAAATTACAAGACTTATAATGTTCATTAATAATAATCTTAAATTCTAAGGATCAACATACACGTCCATAAATATTGGCATCCAATGACACATATAATTGTGGATTTCCTACTGGCGGGTCTCATTCTCATAATATACTACACTAGATATTACCAAGGGCATACACCATGAGAAGGTGACTCAAAGTCTTATGATTATCCACCCTTGATAGATTGTATCATTTTTGTCCCTAAAATTATTATACTATTCTATATAACATATATTTAAAAATAGTGTCGTAACACTTCTGGGTTCTCATCATAGAAGGGAACTATTATGACCTTTTAGCACGGTAGATAATCTTTGGACATTATCACATACTATGATACATTGAAGAGAAATCATTACGTGATAAGGTGTTTTTGAATTTTTAAAAACTATGAATACTGGTTATCATAAAGTACACATAAGTTGGTTCTAGGTCACCAACTCCAACACATCAAACCATTCGATGGAATGAAGATGTTGCAGCAACTCTGTGTTGTACGAAATATATGGTTTTATAGTTGGTATTCATTTATAGTATTTTCATAGCTTATTTTATATAACATTAATATCATGGAATGGATTTATAATTTCTTCAACTTTTATGATTAATTATTAATCAACCCCTATGAAATCCAACATACGACTCTACCACCATGGGTAGAATTTCTTATAGAGGTAGCACCGACCCATCATAGCTTACCACCATGGGCACGATGGGTAGTTATCATAATTTCTCCATGGTATCCATGTGGATCATCAAATTTAATATTTTTAATATATAATAATCATAATATTAAAATATGTAACTATTTGTGTGTTCATATGTAAGTAAAAATCATTATGGTCAAGTGGTAAAAGTCCCTGGTCGATAATTGCGAGGTTATGGAATCGCAACATTTTATAGAAAATTTTAAATTTTGGGTATGTTATTTCCATGAGCATGTCCTATGGTCATAGGCATGGTTATGGGCATTGTCCCTATGGCCATGGATGAAAACCACATTCATGGTCCTTTTTTCTAGCAGTATTGTTTGGGGTGTGGTATGGGTGTATGTAATGGGATAAAATCCAAGAAATAGTGTATTTTTTTCCTTTACGTGGGTTCTAAACATATTTTTATTATTATATATTATTATTATTATTATATTTTACCTTTTAAATATAAATAAAAATAAAAATACAAACAATATGAGGAGAGAAAAAAGATAAAAGATAATAAATATATGTATATGTATAATATAATTATATGTAATTATATATAAATATATATTGACACATTTAAATATATAAACACACATATGCAAGCACCCATTTAGCCTTTGGGCCACTATCCCTTTAGTACATCACCAATATAGGGACTTTTGGTCATATCTAATGTAATAAGTGTCCTAGTGGATATTTTTCAATCATATTTGGGAAGGGTGAGTCTTGAATCACTGGTGTATCAAGATGCATGTGTGATTTTAGTTTATAATCTATTTAAACTAATAATGATTATAAAAAAAATCTTTTTTTGATTATTATTATTATTATTATACACCATCTATTTTTACAGGTGGTTTGGGTAGGGTAAGATTTGAGTGTTCATCTCAGGGTCAAATCCTAGGTTTGGATATATTTTCATCCTTTACATGAGTTATAAAACTACTTGATTATTATTGTTTTTGTTATTAATATTATACTTGTTGATAATTTTGTGGACTAGGATATACTTGAGTGGTATAAGATTCTTCTCCATGTATAAGAGGTTGGGGGTTCAATCCCTGATGTTCCCCAATTTGAGGGAATTTTCTACAGGCACTATAGCAACCTTATAGAAATGATAGGTATTGTAAAAAATACATTAGTAATTGAAGGTATTATAGTGGTACCATTCACTAGAGGGGCTGTAATGGGATTTTAATCCATAATTACTTTGAGTCATCAAATTTAATGATCCTAATGGTTTCTTGTTAGTCCTTTTCAGTAGGGATTAGGCATGACCCACTTGTGTACCTTGGGCACATGTGTGTGTGTGTGTGTGTGTGTTCTTATAGCTTATAATCCACTCAACCTAAAAAAAGGTTATTATTATTATTATCAACATCTTCATTGTGTGTGGAATTGTAATGGATGGGGGTTTACTCATATGTACCCACTTCTACGTATATTTAAGCTTTATATTTTTTTGTCTTTTATTTCTTTATTTAAATATATAAATAGGTATGTGTGTGTGTAAAACATAAATAATTGTATTAACATTAAATTTTTATATTTTTTTTATTAATAGCTGGTTTTTCATTTATTTATAGATTTTCTTGTTGTTTTTGTTATTATTATTATTATTATTATTATTATTATTATTATTATCATTGCCCCTACAAGCAGTAGGGTGTCTAGGGTGGGTGGGGATTGGGGTAGCATTCATGGGGTTAAGTCTATAGACTAATTTATGTATTTGTGTGCATGTATTGTAATATATATATAATTACACATGAAAGTGCCCTGTAGGGTGCAACCTAGTGGTTGTGCCTCTTTAAGGGTGTGGCGAGGTCTTGAGTTTGAGCCTCCCCGAGTGTGTGTGTGTGTGTGTACTTTGTATTTTCCCCTTACACTCCTCATAATATAGTAAAAATTATTATGTGTGGAGGTGAAAATGGGGGGGGGGTTGGTATAAGTCAAAATTTTATATTTTTATATTTTATATTTATTTATTTTAAATTTATAAATATATATAAATAAAGATATATGTATATGTATGTCAGTGTGTGTATGTGTTTATGCACATGCACATATGAATATATAAGTATATACAAATTTTTGAATTTATTTAAATATATAAATTGATATAAATATGTATAAACATATAAACAAATATAAATACATAAATATATATATATAAATAATCATATAAATATATATAAATGAAAATGTAAAAAAATGTATATATAAATGTAAATATACCCATATACATATACATACATACATGTATGTATGTATGTATGTATGTATGCATGTATATATGTCTGTGTGCGTATACATATAAACACACACACATTTTTATATATATACATGTAAATATAAATATACATGTATATGTAAATATAAATATAAACATGTGTATATATAGCGTTGTGTGTGTGTGTGTAAATATAAATATAAATATATGTGTATTATAAAATATATTTCCCCCCCCCCCCCCCGCACACACACATATATATATATATATATGGAAACATATGTAAATATATATATATATATATATATATATATATACCTATCAAGAACCTTCCCAGCGGGGCCTGAGCGATGACTACCCTAGCCCGCCTCCAATAGGTCAAAGGTCGGCGTCTCGCACTGAGTAGGCATACCACACAAATAGGATACCTTAGCCTATATTACCTATATGAACACACCCACATACATCTCCATGAAATAGTGTGGATATAATATAAAATGGAAAGAAATTAATTCATACATCTATCCCACAATCAAAGTACATCAGAATTATAAAAAGGAAAAAATACATGCCCAATAAAAACTGTAAAAGCATCAAACCTGATCAGATGGAGGGGATCGCTTTCAAATTCAATTACCAGAAAACACCTCATCCAAGCACTGTTAAATATCTCAGTCGGTCTAGCTCACTAAGCATCACCTGGGACTCCATAAAAAGGTATGTGGTCTGTACAAGATACAACATGTACAAGTAACGACCGTGCATGGGTGAGTATAACAATACTGAGTAAGCACCCAAAACTTAAAATAAAAGGGAGAAACTGAAAGGCAAAATTCCACTCGACCCATCCATAAGGAACCAAATGATATAGAAACTTCATCTAGAACCCATACCCAACTATAGACGAATAGTTTAATTGATCCATATAGTGTGTCAACCAAGACCCATGATAACAATTCAATGACTCCTAGAACTACTCAGACATACTCATCTCAGACTACAAGTATCATCCGGTTCTGACCTCATAGCCAGCAATTGGATTATGCATAAGGCTCTAATGGTAACACTCATCTAGGATAACACACTCCAGAAGCTATATTATCCTAGATGACAATCATCATATAGATATGCTCTATTGGGAAGAAATATACCATCCTTGATAGAACATCTGAGAGATACCACTCTATTAGGTATCATAAATTTGATGAAACATCCTCTCTATCCCAGGTGTCATACATCCAAGTTAATACACTCATCATGTCATTCCATGAAGAATGTCACACTAGAACCTAGCATATCATGATACTCAGAAAGGGGATCTGACCTGCCCCTAATGGGGGACTCCAATAACCCTAATAGAACCACAAAATTTCTCATCACTCAGAAAGGGGATCACACCCAAAACTGCTAGGGGACACTATGAACCCTATTTGGAATACTAATGACTGCATATCTTAAGACAATGGATAACTCTCAGGACCATTGGGGGACACCACGAACACAATCTGGTAGCTCAAATACCTCAATCGAATAGGGGATCACACCCAAGACCAATGTGGGACCCCACAAACCCAATCTAACATCCTAGAGATCATAACGCATGGAAAGGGGATCATCGCCTGTGTAGTGTTGGTCATGAAGATACCACAAACCCCACCTTGTACAACTCACGTAGTAGGAGACCATACTCACGATGATACCAAAAAACCTATTGTAACCATTTATTGAGTAGGGGATCATATACCCAATTATTCCATAAACTATACGGAGACTACCTGCTATATAGGGGATCATATAACCAATGATGCCACAAACCCTACTGGGCTATCCTATTATATAGGGGGTTTCGCCTGTGTATTTTCAGTCATGATGATACTAAGAACCCAATATAGGGGGAAAATATGATATAGGATCCTACCTTGGACTCCCTATAGGGATTCTAAAACTCTATTCGAGCTCATCCTATCAAGGGGGTCACAATCTCATCCTGAGGATGCAATTCCATTGTACCCTCACAAGGATAGACCTGGGGACTTTCTCAACCATTGTTGGTTCAACTGTCACAAACCAAAGTGACCCACATCATCACCTCACATCACATTTCATGTCTCAAAACTTTTCCACTATCGCATTATACCTAGAAAACTGCTCAGGATAGACTACTTGGAAGCTAAAATCTGAGCCCTGAAGAAGGAGATACACGAGGCAGACGTCTCCAAGAAGGCTACACAGAGTGTATGGGGGAAAAACGGCATGTGAACCCACATGAAGACCTGGACGTGTCCTCCTATGCATTTATTTTATAGCCAAGTAAGATTACATGGTGTGTACATAGTGTACATGACATTTCTCACGTCAGCCCGACCCCTGGCCATGTCTTTCCCCACACGACTCGACCAACTATGTCTCCACACATGACGACTACCTCTGCTACATGATGTTACTAACTATCATACCACTTTTCTATGTATTCTTCCCAACATGTTTCTGATACCCCATGTCCATTTACTCTATCTGTGTACTTTCACATGGCCATGTATCTTGACACGGCTACCCTAGCCATGTCCCATAACCGCATGACCTGGGTTCACTACATGGCCTGTAACCCCAATACACTGTTTGTAGTACGAAAAATACAAATTTCATGAATGAGTAGAACACATGGCATGTCACTTTACACTACTCACCATGTGATCCAGAATTTTGAATTGGAATTCCCTGCGAGCCACTCGAATCACCCTGATTTCCCTCGAAACCTATAAATAGACCCCCATAGGGTCCCTAATAGTAATAATAGGGATCTAAAACCATAAAAAAATGCATCAAAGGGGTATCCGGATATAAAAATAAAATATTGCTACCACATGGTGAATATCCAAAGCTTTGGGGTCATATCCATGCTCTGAAGTTGTTGCACCATGATTCGAGAGCAATCGTTGTCAAGATCAAAGATTAGCGGTTCCACTTCTCCTTGGTTCTGCCTCTATTTACCATCACTCCAAGGGGGAAGGGGGATCTCCTCCACTATAATATGCAAAAAATGGTGGGGGTAGATATTTATTTTATTTCATTAAATCAATATCCACTATTTAACACCCTTCCAATGAATCGCCTCCAACCCAGCACCCAGCACTGAAATATTTTATGTTGCACCTAGGGTAAACACCGTTTTATAAACTCAAATGTGACCTCATATTTATTATTTAAGATTATTCTATAGAGTAATTCCACATTTCCAAATAAACTGTGTAGACATGATAAAATATAATTAAAATTTTTAATATCACCGCGTCGAGGCTCTCTGGGCCCCAGAAACCCATGAAGACTCAGGACCTAGCTTTAGAAATATTCATAGATATATTAAAAATTATTATAGGTCAAAACCTGATCCACTACATCCTCCCCAACATAAGGATTTGCATACACAAAAAAGTAAAATCACATTCATAATGAACAAAACCGAGCTCTTTATTGGGACTCACATGCTAGCAAGCTCACAAAGGGTTCCTATGCTGCCTACCAACATGCAATCAGGGGAACTACAAAGAACAATCCACACCCACGTCGAAATCCAACCAGGTCAACATCATATAACTAGAAGACACATGTATCCTATGATATGATAGGTGAAACCCAATAGTTCTCATCTACCCCTTGTTGTACTACACCACATCCTCCTCAAGCATCATTCATACCAAGATGAAACCAAGAATTAAAGGGTACCAATGAACAAAATAGGGATTCCCAAGTGTAAACACTAGGTCTTACTGGACACTCTGCATAAACCACCAAATTGTTACCCCGCCCTGAACACACAAGTAAAAGGAACTCATCCACCACACCTCGAAACCATCTGATTTGAGAAGAGCTGACTCACCTGCATGATTTTAATCATGTCACAATAATGCATCTCAGTGGGGGAAGAATATATCTTCCTCATGCTTCTGGATCTTCATCAGAAACACCAACATAGGGTTCTACGGATTCCCTGTGTCACCCTAGATGAAACTTGAGCATGACTTAGAATGAAAAGAGTACCTCACAATAATGTCTAACAATAATACTAAGTATAAAGAATATAGAGAGTACATATAATAATTATCAATGACTCTAGTTCATAGGACTTTCTGACCTACAAATTCTCTCATCCTTTAGCTCCTTGAGCCTAGCATGGACAACCTGGGGGTGGTGGTGGTGATTCAAACCATCTTACACCTCTGACTGCTACCCCTGCTCTTCAACCGCCTCTGCCATCATGTAAAATTTAATGATCCAAATCCCTTCTATTATAAGGAGGACCGTCGATTAGATCCCTCTCAGCAGTATGATAGGTTGAACAATCTTGATCAAGATGTCCCCATTTGACACAAGTGTAATACAACCTCTCTTGTGTCTGACCAAAACCAGCCAGGAATCCATGAGCCTCAGAAACTCCATCTTAGGATTTCCACCTAAAGAATCTCACACACCCAGATCCCTAATCCTTTAATGGGATACCATCTATGGAGGTATCATATCCTACGTTCCCATCACTAATTGATGGAGTCTGCTCGGTCAAAAATAACTCCACCACAAAGGCTCACTCCAGAACTCCAACATAAGTGGGAATGCACAGTGATACCACTGACACCCTGATCTCCTAGAGTAATCCCTAATTTAACTTATGTTCTCTAAAAATTTAATCTTGAACCATAACTAGGGAGTATTGTGATGAGTATGTGACCCTTTCATAATACTTTTCAATGGACATGATATGCTATCAAAGCTACAGAATATCCTGGATACACACTGATATCAACATGGATGGATATAACTCTTCCTTGAAGAGCCGATCAAACTATGCCCAAGTGAATATCGCCTCGTTGTGGGTATGTATCACCAGAACCCACCATATCCCATATAAACCCTATAGAAGGTTCAATGCTAGAACCACCACATGATTGGGAGTTGTACTCACATGGTTGAAAATTCATGTGACTACCTCAGGACATTCATCAGCTTCCTAGGGATCTGGATCCCTATGATACTTCAACGGTCAATAACTTTAGAACTCATGTAGTGAACTCAGCCTGCATGCATCCTCAGCATAAATATCTGACACAACCTACTACTCAACAGTTATTGGCTCAACTGGTAGACCACCCAGAGATACTGCCATAGGACTAATGCCCTACACTAAAGCCTCGTTATTGGGAGGATATTCATCAAAATCTCACCATGGGAGCATATTTAACTATATTTTCATTATAATTATAAAATTGAATCAAGACACACCATGGTCAAATATTATATCTTGGTAATTGACTCAAGAATGATATAGAACCCACAACCCAGTCTTATATAATGCCTTTACCAAAATTTCCCTACGACCAATGCCCGAATGAACAAAGTTAGTAAGTATGTTATCATAATCCTAGTGAATGGATATGTTTGCCACCACACCAAAAATAGAATCCCTGACATTAAAGATGAACTTGAAAAACTTTAAAACATTTTTTATGAAACCCAAACCAAGATCATGCCATTGTAGTCCTAAAGTGTAACTCACTCTGATACCACTCTATCATGACCCATACCAATGGGGCCTAATCCATGACTACCCCAAGTCCACCTCTAATAGGCCAAGGGATAGAGTCTAGTGTCGAGTAGGCATACCACACAAATGGGAGTCTTTATCCTATGGTACCTATACACACACACACATAAATTTCCATTAAATAGTGTAGATACAATATAAATTTGAAAGAAATGCATGCATACATCTATCCCACAACCATAGTACAGTAAAAGTAAAAAAATGGAAAAATCAACACCCACCGAAAATTGTAAAAGCATCCAACCTACTCAGATGGAGGGGATCACTATCAAATGAAACTATCGGAAAACTTTTCATCCAAGATTTGGTGAACACCATGGTCATTCTATCTCATTAAGCTCCACATTACTAGGGTCCTCTTGGGACTCCTTAAAAAGGTCTATGGTCCACACAAGATACAACATGTATGGGGAAATCCTATATAGAGTTGAGTACAAAAATACTCAATAGATTCCCCAAAACCCAAAATAAAAGGGAGAAACTGAAAGGCAGAAGTCCGCTTGACCCAGCCAAAGGAAACCCAAACAAGAGAGAAAAACTATATCAAACCCATCCTCAACTATACAAGACTATTTAGCTCAATATTCATGGTGATTCAACCAAGTTATGTGATAACCCCACAAGGACTCCCATAACTACCCATATATACTCATCTTAGACAATAAGTCTCATGAGGTTCCAACCTCATAGTCAGTAATAGGATTATTCTTGAGACTCTAAAGTTAACATTTTTCTATGAGAACACACTACATGATCTCTAACATCTTATATGGTACTCATCTAAGAGATATGGTCCCTCAGGAACAACTCTACCATCCCTGATGGTACATTTAAGAGATATGATTCTATTGGGTGTCACAAAATTGATGGAACATCCCTGCCATCCCAGGTGGAATACATTCAAGAGAACATGATCATCGTGCCTCACCACAATGAAAGTCATATTAAAACCCAGTAGATATTGATACTTGGATAAGATATCTCAACCATACCTGATGGATGATTCCACTAACCCTAATGGAACCATGAAACATTTCATCACTCATAAAGGGGATCACTCCCAGAATCATTGGGGGGAACTATGAACCCTTTCTAGAATACTAAAGACCACATATCCTCGAATAGAGGATCACTCCCAAGACCACCGTGGAACACTACAAACCCAATCTGGTAACCTAAATATCTTACTCAGATAGGGTATCACACCCAGGACTACTAGGGGACACCACAAACCCAATCTGACATCTCGGAGATCATATCATATAGATAAGGTATCGTCACCCATGTAATGTTAGTCATAATGATACCATAAACCCCACCTAGTACAAATCATTATGTATGGGTTCATACTCCCAATGAAAACACAAAACCTAATGAAAATATCTTCTGAGTATAGTATTGTATACCCGATAATGCCAAAAACCCTATTTAAACTTTGTGTTACGTAGTCGATCATATAACTGACGATGAAACAAACCCTCATATGTTATCATACTAGATAGGGGATCTCTGCCCATGTAGTTTTGGTCATGAAGATACCAATAACAAAATTTTGGGAAAACAATATGATAGATGATCTGAATACAGCCTCCCCAGAGGGACGATACAACTGTATCTAATCTCATCCTATCGATGGGATCATGATCATGTTCTGAGGATGTAATTCCACTATACCCTTATAGGGGTAGATGAAGTGAATCACTCAACTGCTTTTTTTCAAACATATCTAACTGAATAAACCCACAAAATCTCCCCACTTCTCATATCAAGGAACAAACTGTGGCCACAATCACATTCTACATGAAAAACTACATAGGATAGACTACTCACAATCCTGATTCTGAGGCCCGAAGAAGAAAATATGCCACGTGGATGTCTCCAAGAATACTACATAGAGTGTATGGGGATCAACACAGTGTTTGACCATTCCAAAACACCTGGTTATGTCCTATGTTGCATGGAGTGGATGGAAAAGTAAACTTACATGACATGAATATGGTATAAACGGTGTGTCTCACCTCACTCGATCCCTTGGCCGTGTCTTTCCTCACACAGCTCGGACACCCATGTCTCCACACATAGCATGTACCCCCGGTACACGAAATGTCTTGACTAACCATACACTTTGTTTTTTCTTCTTCCCTTACCCCTTTTAGGCACTATGTGTCCTTGTACTCTGGATGTGTACTTTTACACAGCCATGTCTCTTGACACGACTACCCTGGTTACGTCCCATGGTCACACGACCTCGGTTCACTACATTGTCTGTAACCTCAATACACAACATGTAGTCCCCAAAAGTCGTCTTCCCCAAATGGGAATAAGACATGACATGTAACCCTGCACTACATGTTTTGTGATCATGAATTTTGATTTGGAATTCCCTATGAGCAGCCTGAATCGCCCCAATTTCCCATGAAACCTATAGATCAATCCCCATGGGGTCCTTAAGGGTCATAATAGGGATCTAAAACCTTAAAACAATGCATCAAAGTGGGTCAGGACTTAAAACTAAAATTCATATACCTCCTGGAAAAACTTCAAAGCATAGGGGTAAGATCCATTCTCTAAAGTCATTGCACCATGATCTGGGAGTGATTGTCATCAAGATCGAAGATTTTAGGCACCTCTTCTCCTTAGTTCTGTCTCGATTTACCCATCACTCCAAAGGGGAAAGGGGTATCATTTACTATATCATGTGTACACAAGGGTGGGGGAGAGGATATTGATTTAATTTATTTAAATAAATATCTTCCATTTAACACCCCTCCAATGACTTGCATCATACCCGGAACCCAGTGCTAACAAATTTTAGGCCGCGCCTAGGGTAAAAACTAGATTCTAACCTCAATCACGGCCTCTGATTTCTAATCTGAGACTCCACCCGAGATTTATACCACATTTACAAATAAATTGTTTGTGTGTGTGTGATGAAATATATTTAATATTTTTAATATAACTTTGTTAAGGGTCTCTGGGCCCCATAAGCCCATGTCGACTCAACACCAGGCTTCAGAAATATTCTTAGAAATATCCCAAAGTATTACAAGTCAAAACCCGAGTCAATAAAATACCACACACACATATAAATAAATAAATATATATATATATATGAAAATATAAATATATATTTAAACATGTGTAAAACTGTATGATTTTAAAATAACACTATGTTCGTTAACATATACACCATGCAACACCAAGCCAAAATCAATCACAAAATATTATTATTTAAATATGATCATTATAACCTAGCTATTAAATTGATAGATATGAATAGTATTAACTGAATTATGAAATATATATAAATTTCATAGTAAATAAAAATTAATTTATTAACTCTTATGAAATAATTACTTGATTCTCAGTAAAGTTATTTTATTCTTCAGAAATACATTTTCTAAAAAAATGATTTTTATTGCCTTTTGTGAGAAAATATTATAATTAATTTATTAAAAATATATAAATTATATTTTATAAAAATAATATCATTTTATAAATCATCATATCAAAGTTATCTTAGGGTGAAAATTTCAGATTATTCTGAAAAGATTGATTTTATGATGACTAGTGAAAAATATAGATTTTTATTGAAAACTAAAATTTTATTAATAGAATTTAAAAAGATAAATTTTATTTTAAAATTATTTAAATATAAAATTTGTTCGATTATATTGTTATTAATCCAATTAAGTTCATTTGAATAAATTTTATGATTGAATTTGGTATCAAATCATTTTTATACATTAAAAAGCATATTTATGAAAAAACAAATTTTCGTTGCTTTTTGAGTTTAGATTTTAAATTAATTACTAATAATTATATATATTGAATCTTGAAAAATGGATTTCATATTTTGAATCAAGAGGTCCAAATTTTCTAAATATTCGCATTTTATTTTTGTTCATTTTGAATAACCACAATAGTAAATAATTGTCACCATGGTAAGAGTAAATAGGATAATTAAGGTTAAACATGATATGATAAGGGCATGAAAATTACCCTAAAACTTTCCTAAATTTAATTGTATGAAACTATTTCATCCATAATCATCCAATATTAGAAGATATGATATTTTTTTCTCATTATTTTATGAATTTTACCTTTATATTATTTTATTTAAAGAAATGTAAAAAATGCCACTCTCTCTATTTTATTATTATCAAAAATATGACATAAAGATAAATAGAGGTTATGTTTGGTTATATATATTTATTTTAAAGATAAATTTTTTTATCATGGTGATTTATTTCTAATTTATTAATAATGAAATAATTACATTAAACTCTTATTCAACACCGACAAAGTATTTAATCAATTAATAGAAAAATAAAATAAATGATTATAAAAATATTAAAAGTTATATATTTGAATGAATTAACATGAACCACTAATTTTATATATCTGTATGAAATTTATTTATGTTTTCAATTATTATATTTCAATTCGCTATCATGAATCCCTCCCTCCAAATGCACCCCTCCTGGACCAACAATGAAGAAAGGGAGATAATCCCCTCTTAGTCCCACATCCAGTAGGCCCCAGGTAGGCGACCATCACTAAGGGTATAAGAAATATCAATATGGGATACATTTCCCTCGAGAATATATGTAGTATCGGGAGATAGGTTATCAGCAACCAATCAACTCCATGTAATGAATAAAAAAGTAACCCAAAACTATTCTCCAATGCATGTATAAGTAAAAAATATATAGACAAAAGTCACCAAATAAATACCCAAAAGTAAAACTAAAGAAGTGACATAAAAACAGTCCAAGGGTATGATCTATTAATGTCTAACATGGTCCACATAGTCCTTCTATAAACCTTAAAATCAGTTTTATATGCATAGGGTGAGCATAAAATTATACTCAGTAATAAAACTAAAGTCTCTTATGAACATGTGAAACAAGAATACTAATACACCTATGAGAAAAAAATAGAATCAACAACACCTAAACAGGTCATCTAACCAAACCCTAAACTTTCCATAACCTGCTCACCAAATCACACATCAAAAATAATAACATAATATGAATCACATTGATAAAGGGTACTCTACACCACTTTACCAATGATTTTCCACTCTCACACCCCAACATCATACGTCATGGTGCTCCCATATCTTCCGTATAACATATCACATACCACCATCCCACAACATAGTCACATAACATCTCCCTTGTAGACACATGGGCCATCAAATCACATCAGATCCACATATCTAGAGTAGCAGGGTATTGTGAACATGAAGTAAATAAACCTTATTCCCACCTTCTACCATACATGGCCCCCACTTTAAGTCATCTCATCACATCTCTCCTAAAGACACCTAGATCAACTCATCACATAACTACCCCACAACACAGTCACATCAAATCCCTCCCACATACATCGAGTCCATCACATCAAAACCATATCTCAAAATTTCACTTTTGACTTCTATCTAACATATCCCATGCATGTCATCATCACTTGGAAGAGAGAGTGGGAAAGAAGGAGTAACCAGGCATCCATCCTCACCACCGATATGTTGGGAAAAACCCCATATAAATATGGGTGTCAGTACATGGTTCTTGATGTGGGTAGGGTGCATATAGAAAACATAAGTAATAATATATATATATATATATATATATAATAGACACTCATAATCCAAACATATGGTTCATAACAAGGTACCAAACTACTCAAAACATAGCCCACTTTAGCTACCACAAATAAATTCATGACACCACCCCATAAAAAATAATCTACATTTCATCTTCTTTCCCAATTAAATGAAATTTCCATATTCATATTACCAACCAATTTCATTCAATTAAGATATCCATTTTATTTAATTTTTTTCAGCCAATTACATCACATTAAACATTTAAGTTTTTTAATCCACACATTCCCCTTTAATTCATTCATTAACCATTTGCATCCCAGTAACCAACTAATAATGATATTTCCCAGGAATATATAATAATGAAACACCAAAAAATAAAATCAAATATCCCAACTATCCATGCCAACAAGCCCACACATCACCACCATTTCACAGCCACAACCACCTTCTACATCACAACCATTCTTCACATGCCACATCTACTTTTCCACCAAAACTTCCTCATATAATGGAAACACAACCCATTAGCCCCACACAATAAAAACACAAATCATTTCCCCGCATCATAAACACAAAACCACAAACACAACATCAACACATCACAACACTTCTGAATCACATTCACATATCAAATTTCAGATTTTTTTAAATGGATTTCATCACATTCCACTTTAATTTTGAGGGTATTATCACACAATCCATATGTCCAGATGAAACCAAATTATTAGTTGAGTATAAGTTTTTAACTATTTATTTAATTTGGTTTCAAAAAAATAACACATTATGTGGTTCACAATACATATCAATTTAGCACAAACAAGGGATACCAACATCCATAATTTTTTAGTGGAACAACAAGCATGTATAATTCTCAATTTCACAACATTAAAACATATAAAATCACATGAATCAAATACCTTACTCCTTTAATTTAGTTAAACTAATTAATTTATATTTATTAATCCAGATGTAGCAATATTTCAAAGGTATAATAAAAGTATACCCATCCCACATGATACACAAGGTGAGAAACAAGGGATTACCTACCTCAAATGCATATTTCTAATCCATTTAAAAACCATAGAACAAGAATGAGGCCTCGTCCAAGCACCAAAATGTAGGAGTGTACCTCTACTAGACAAGAAAACATCAAACCACAGAACCTTTTATTAAAGAAAACCAAAACTGTTGGTTTTACCTTAGAATAAATCTTTCTAGATTAATAAATAAGATAAAACTGGGAGAACATGACAGAAACTCACCTTAGGAACTAAGTACTGAGCCTTCAAGACCGGAAACAAATTCCACTGGAAGGGGGATCAAAATTTATCCCTAGGACACACTTAAATCACTCATGAAATTATAGGAATAATGTACAAGTGATCGGGTTCAAGTAGATTTTACGAATTTATACCCATTCTATAAAACATAACACCCTGGCCCAACCAAGGGTACCACACCATAGAATCTTTGAAATCTAGGGGTACCACAATGTAGCACTCCCTACTACATCCTAGCCTGGATGGTTAAATTGTCCTTCTAGTTTCACAATTATTGACATGTCGCTTATCCTATAAATTGGGGAGGATTCCATGGTGAATCCAAATCTAATATTCCACATACCCTTGTTTTTAGAAGAGGATGTCACACTATATCCTTTATTCACAACATGACAGTGTAAAAAGTGGAATAACTATTGAAATACAACCCCTCAAGCCTCTACGCTACAGTCAGAGTCTCCACACTATATCCACAAACTATCAAGAGGGGATAAATTGTATCCTAATATGCATGACGTGGCTATCCCCAAATTGGTAGTATCCATGAAAAAACCTCATCCTGCTCCCTACACCACAACTAGATCCTCTTACATTACAATACCCACCATTGTGTCATAGCCACTAGCTACATGATATAGTCTAACAAAAAATTGGCAGTGGCACCTCTCTTCTCCTCTAAAACACTTCCAAACACCTCAAAACACCTTGAGAATTACTTGTACACCTTGATCACTATAATTTATGAAAAGTAATAGGCTAGGGTCTAATATGTTACATCATATTCCTCTTAAAATATTATCATCCTTGAGAATAAAAAATAAAACTTGCAGAAAAGAATGGGTAAAAACAACCAACATGCAAGACACCTCTTAAGGTTCTCATTACACCTTAAAACAACTACCAACTAAAAATCCAGCCAAAACACCAATTAAACATCTCATGTGGACACATATCTACTAAACCACATCACCACCTCTCACTGGGAACAACACAAAGCACCCGACATCAGCCACAAACTTCCACATTTCCTCACGTAGCCATTTTCACAACCATATCAACCTTGACATATCCCAAACCAACCACATATATAACCAACACACAGTACTACCATGTTCACACAAATTAGGTAATTCCATACTCTATTTGAAGATACTGTCTACTTTGGGAATCATTGACACTCCCGTACAATTTGAATCACATAAAATTATAAGGATCCCTAATTAGAATTCATATTTTCATTACTTAATATGTCATAATATTTATCACACATCACAACATCATGAAAAAACATATCTCATAAAACAAATAGATCCAAAAATCAAATCAAAAGGGATCATCTCATAAACCAAAAGGATTTAAAACTTTACATCATCAATAAAAAACAAGACAATCTTAAAACAATTTAGGGTATTGTGAATGCATCTATTCCTCACACTCCCAAGTACACTTCTCCAGGATACCATGCATCCACAACACATGAACCAAAAGAGTGTTCCACCAATGAAACACATTCTCCCAATGATTCTGAGACTCCACATGTCATTCCATGAATTTCCATCCATCATCAATATCCAACTCTCCCCAGTAAATGAAATGGGATTCATATTGAAGATATCAATGAAGTTAAGAAATATGGAAGACTTTGTGGATCTAATCTATCCATGGCAGAAGTGTCTGCCAGTAACCACATTTCCAATGCATCCCAACACCTTGAAAGGCCCAACAAACCATGGTGAGAGCTTACTCCTGCTACTAAACCTCTATTTCCCACATCAAGGGGAAAACTTTAAAAACACATGGTATCCAATATCAAAATTTAAGGCATACTCCTATTATCGAAAAAATAATTATACCGGTCCATTGATACTTTCATCCTCTCACAAACTACCTAAAACTTCTCCCTCATTCTCTACTCTGCATTGGGAATAAGAACCGATAACTCCCTAACCTTAGTCCAGTACAATAGAAAATGGTATGAAAACCCACACAAATTCTTAAACGGGGCCATGTCAATGGATGGGTGAAAGATGTTATTATAAGAAAACTCAACTAACAGAAAGTTTTATTTCCAAGATCCACTATATTATAAGATGTATTCTCACAAAACATCTTCCATAGCATGGATTGTTCACTCCGTCTATCTGTCTGTATGAGAGTGGAAAGCAGTGTTGAGGTGTAACTGAGTGCCAAAATCATATTGCAGTCCCCTATAGAATCATGAAGTAAAATTTTCATCCTGATCCAATATAATAGACCTAAAAACTATATGCAGCTAAATAACCTCATCCACATACCTCCTTTCTAAAACATCGATAGTGCCTGACTCCATGATCGCTAAGAAGTGGTTCAATTTCATCAACTAATCTACGAATAGCCATATAGAATCAAAACTTCTCTAAGATCATGGAAAACCTGTGATAAAATCCATAGAGATATCATACCATTTCCACTCAGGGATATCCAAAGGTTATAATAAACTGCCAATAACATGATGTTTAGCCTTTACCTACTGGAAAACCAAACACTAGTCCACAAACTCTATAATTTCCTATTTCATCTCGGGCCATCGAAACTATATCCTAAAGCTATGATACATCTTGGAAACTCTAGGGTGTATTGTCAAATGTGATATATGAAACTCAAAAAGGACTCACTCATGATTTTATAATAGAAAAATATCCTCCCATAAAAGAACACTTAATTCTGACCATCCTCTGACCATACCTTCGGAGCATCACCATGGCCAAAACAACCACACATCACATCTATATCCAAGTATTCCTACTGAAACACCACCACCTACTATATCATAAAATATTTTACCATCATATGAAATAATAAACCTCTACCATCCACCACCCTTTAATCCAATTGCAGGGATTCCAACTTATACATCACCATCTAAGCATATCTAGACTCCCAAACAACATCCTTCCATGAATTACTACTCAAATTGTTATCTAAAACATTCCATTTCATGTGGTGTAGGAGAAAATGAAATCATAATCTATAATAAAATCCATCCGCCTACACTGATATATATTTATATCACAATGAGAAAAGATATACCTCAATCCCTTATGATTATGAATATCACAAAGTTCTCCCCAATGAGGTAATGTCATCAAAAGTTCAGTTCAAACACAACCGATGATAGATATAGATCATGGGTGGAATAGTTACTATTGTTTGGATGTAGATTCTAAGACCCATAAGAGATTAATTGCCTCTGAATCATCAACATGCATCCCAAATCCATATGGTATGCGTCATAGAAAACCTCATACAACACGCCCTGTTCAGAAAATTGAAGCACTAGATCACTGACCAACTTCTATTTTAGATAACCGAATGCTTACTAGAACTTATAATTCTATATAAAATTATGTTCCTTCCTATTCAATTATATTATAAAGGATATCATTCAATATAAATCATGTACAAACCTCTCATAATATCCTGTGAGGCCAAGGAAATGGTGAACCTCTACCATATTCATGGGTTCTTCTCAAGAAACAACTGCATAGACATTCAATGGTTCTATGAAAAAACCCTAATATAACACCAAATTCCCAAGCAAATACTACTCTCATGTCCAAAACATATACTTTTACAACTTTCCATAGAGTTGGTTGCATCAATGGAATTGAAATACAGCTCTGAGATAATTAGCATGCTTCTCTTCTCACTTTAAGTAGATCAAGATGTCTTTGATGAGCGTGACTATGAACTGGTATATGAACTCATGTAAGATAAAGTTCATGATCCCTATCAACATTAATAGTGTGTTTTTGGCACCAAACAGCATGACCACAATCTCAAAGTTCCCATAAATACATCTGGAGGTAGTCTTTGGAAAATAATTCTCTTTAACCCTCAAATGGTGATATCTATACCATATATTGATCATATAAAACTAAATCACCCCTATCAATTGGTCTAAAAGATCATATATCCTCATAAGAGGGTAATTATTCTTTATTATCATTTAATTCATCCATTTTTATTCTATACCTAGCCTCAGACTACGATCCACCTTCTTGGAGAATAACATTGGAACACCCCGTGCTGATACATTATGCCAAATAAAACCTTTATGCAACATATCATCCATCTATAACCTTAACTCTAGCAACTCAGAAGGTTTCATATGTAATGATCAATTGATATAAAATAAGAACCAAGCTATAATTCTAACCTAAACTCAACATCATGCTATGGGGGTAGCATCACAACCTACTCAGGAAAAATATCCTGGAACTCCCCAAAAACCCTAGGAACCTCCTCTATTCTAGGGTCCACTAATTCCATGGATGAATCAACCATCAAATAAATAATTTGAACCACTCATCAACTAACCACATGAAAATTACGATTTTTAATAAAAACCATACACTGGCTATCCAAATCTAAGAACGAAAATATCCACTAGAAGCATTTGATAATATCACACATAGAATACAATCATTCAACATCGAGGATTAAATCATATAGTTAAATCTAAACTAAGAAGAGATACCCATGGGACCAATGCAACCTCATCATCAGTTTACACCCCCTAAAGACACCCAAAAGCATTTATGGACCCCTAAATGGAATAGTCAATGCTAGGGATAGGGGAATCCTATCTACGTCCAGTCCCAAAGTACAGAGTATAGTAGGTGCAAAAAAGGATTCTGAATATCATGAATTAAAAAAAACAAGGGTATATGAAAAACTGAGCATTCCTTAAATAGTCTATGGACCCTATGGCACTGCCGCCTCCACTGTGTGCAGCTGACCACACCCAAATCCTCTTCCTCTCTGTTAATGGTCACCTCCAAGACCATTCTTAGGTTGAGGTCCCTGAATATGACGAATATTCTACAGTTTTTTTCTACCAACTCCATACCCCCTTGATAGAGAATAAACTTGTTTCCCCTACTGCTGAAATGGCCTTACAACCAACTTCTACTAAGGCTGACATTGAACAAGGTCATGTACACATAAAAAAGAACAAAAGGACATTGGGAATTGGTTTTGGAATTGGCCAGGATCCCCATAGACAAAATATATTATGGAAAATTCCCCAATAAAATCACATAAACCATTAGCCTCAGAAGGTCAGAAGGCGAGTTGTTGAGGTTGAATCCCTACTGGTGAAACCTCAAAAGATATGGCACCTGAGGCTTACCATTCACAACTCTAATCTTTGAAGAACCCTAGGGGTCTCATCTCATAGTAAACCTCTTCACAAGTTCATCCTATCAATAACATCTTCTTTCTTTGAACTTCTAGATATGTTATCAATATAAAATTAGTAATTTCATACTATATATAAGGAATAAGTTCCTCTTTAAGATATCTTTCATGAGATTCCTCATCCAGTAAAATATTCTGGGTGAAATGAAACAAATCCTTGAAATTGATCCCCAAATCTCACATGAACATACTCCCCTATGAAAGATCAAGAAACTCATGACTCTTCACTACATTCATGTTGGATAAAAGAAACTCTTCTCAAAACTCATTTTGGAAGTCGATCCACATCACATATTCCTTCTTATGCTCACCTAGAAATATCATCTTCCAATAACATTCAGAACCTCACATCTAAATAACTTCCAAAGGGACTAAATACCCCACTGAAGCCTAGATAAAACTGAATGCAATCTCAAGATCTTTTATCCATATCTCTATCTCCACATATGAAACACTAACCTCGTACTTCCCCATAGCCTTCCACTGGAAAGTGTTACATTACCTATGCTAAGATGCATCCTCCTCTATTTAATCAATGCTATAAAAATCAATCGGATCAGCCTACTAAACCTCTACTACCTAATCCACACACATATGACATCCAGGAGCCATAACTGAAAGGGAAAAAATCATTTCCTAAGACCAGTGGTATATAACTTCTTAAGATATATTTAATTTATTTATTTTTTCGAAAACAACCCAATTAATACAATAACTCATGTAAAACATGATGTACATAGCCTCTTAGGTCTATAACTTGAAAATGGGTTCACCTCACTTGGTCATTAAATAAGCTCATATCTCATGCACTGGATCATTGGGTCCCTAAAATCTCATGTCATGGCCGGTCTCCCCGGTACATTTCACCCACTAAGGTCGAATGAAAATGTTTCCCTACCAACCCATGTAATCCTTACTATGCCTAACTCAAAACGCCATACTATCTCTCAACCATCACCTCTGATACCACTCTTTCATGACCCCCTCCCTTTAAAGGTACCCCTAATGGGACAACAATGAAGAAAGGGAGATAATGACCCCCTAAGTCCCACCTCTAGTAGGCCATGGGTTGGAAACCAACACCAAGGGTATAAAAAATTATCAATATAGGAGGCATCGCCTTCTATAATATATATAGGATCAACAGATAGGATATCATCAAACAATCAACTATTTTACGTGAAGAAAAAGTAATCCAAAACCATCCCACAATGCATGCATAAGTAAAATAGATACAGATAAAAGTTTCCAAACAAATACCCAAAATTAAAGTTAAAATAGTGACACAACAACAATCCAAGGGTCCAAGGTAGTAATGTCCAGCATGGTCCACATAGTCCTCCTGGAAACATAAAAATTAATTTTATATATGTAGGGTGAGCATAAAATTATACTCATTAGGAAAACCAGAGACTCACATGCACATGTGAATGCGTACTAATTCACCTCTGAGAAAATAGTAGATCCAAAACACCTAAATAGGTCAGCTAAAAAGACCCCAACCTCACCATGGCATGCTCACCAAATCAAACATCCAATATAATAACATGATAAGAAGTATATCAATAAAGGGTACCCTGTACCACTTTCTCGTTGATTTCCCACTCTTACACTCCCAAGGTAGTATATCCTGGTGATCCCATATCTTCCATATAATATATCACATACCACCACCCCACAACACGGTCACATCACATCTCACCCATAGACACCTATGCTATCACCTCACATCATTTCCATATATCCAGAGTAGTATGGTATCATGAACATAAATGAAATCAACCTTGTGACCACCTCCTACCATGAATAGACCCCACCATATTCAATCTCATAACATCTTTCCCAAATACACCTATTCCAATACATCACATCACCTCCCCAACACGATTGCATCACATCACACCTGCAGACACCTAGGCCATCACATCACAACCATATCTCAATAGTTTAATTTTAAATTTCGACCATCTCAACCTATGAATTTCATCATCACCTGTAATAGAGAGCAAGAAATAGGGGGTATCCAGTCATCTATTCTCCCCACCATGATGTTGATAAAAATACCCCCATATAAATATGGGTGTTGAAACATCGTTCTCAACATGGGTGTGGTGCATATAGAAATCATAAGAAATAAAAGACACACACACACATAGATATATATGTATATATATATATATATTAATATATATATAATATCTATACACAAGACCAACCTATGGTTCATAACAAGGTACCTACCAAATCACAACATAACCCACTCTCACTGCCACCACTAAATGCATAATACCACCCTACAAAATAGAATCCACATTTCATCTTCTTTCTAAATTAAATCCAATTTCCATATTTATATCACAAACCAACTCCATTCATTTAAAACATCCAATTCATTCCATTATTTCCATCCCATTACTTCACATTAAAAATTTACCATTTTGAAACCACACACCCCCTTTAATTAATTCATTAAAATTTTATATCCTAGTAACCAAATAATTTGGATTATACCTAGGAATCTAGCACAACACAACACAACAAAACACAAGTAAACTAAATAGTTCAACATCCATTTTCAACAATCCCACACATCACCACCATTTTATAGCCACAACCACCTTCCATATCACAAATTTTATCAACATGACAGATCAAATTTTATCCACAACTGTCTCATATCACAACCACACAACTCATCATCCACTCACTATACAACAAAAAATCACCACCCCACATCATGGAAACAACCCAACACACACCACATAAACACATCACAATACTTCCACATCAAATTCACATATCAAATATCATATTCATTCAAGGGGATTTCATCATGTTTAGCATTAATTTAAATGGCATTCTCACATAATCAAAATTTATACATGAAAACAAATTTTTAGTTGAGTATAAGTGATAAACCATTTATTCGAGGTGGTGTCACAAAAATCACAGGTTAGGGGCTTCATAAAATATATCAATTCAAAGCAAAGAAGGGCTACCAACAACCATAATTTTCAATGGAATAAGATGCATGGATAATTCTCAATGTCATAAAATTAAAAGTGGTAAATAATATAAATCAAACACCTTCCCCCTTTAATTCAATTAAACCAATTAATTTATCTTTATTAAGATGGATGAAACCATCTTCCTAAGGGATGATCAGAGTAAACCCATCCTACATGATAACGAGGAGAGAAATAAGGGATTCCCTACCTCAAATGAAGATTTTTGATCCACTATGAAACTTTGGAATAAGAACAAAGCCACCCAAAAACAACATAATGAGGGATATCACCTCTACCTGCATAGAACATATCATCCAACAATACATCTTATTAAAAAAACAAAAACACTGGTTTTACCTTGGCAATAACTTTCCCAGACGAAAAAACGGGAGAAAAGTGGGAGAACACAAGGAGGGAAGCTCACCTTAACAACTAATAATTGAGCCTCAAATACCAGAATCCAATTATATGGGAATGGGGTGGGGGATTTCTCCTTGGGATGCAATTGGGTCACTCAAGAAATTATAGGAACAAAGGATAAGTGATCAGGTTCAAGCGGGGTTTATAATATAGTACTACAACATAGCGAAGGGGTCCATGCCATAGAATTGAAAAAAATCATGGGGTACCATGGTGTAGCACTCCTCACTATGACACATCATGGATGATCAAACTGGCCTCTAAGTTTCATGGCTATTCATACACCATGGATCCTTAAATAGGGGAGGATACCATAATGTTTCCAAAGATGCTACACCATAGACCCTTGATAGTAGATAATGAGGTTACACTATATCCCTTCTTAATGGAACAAAAGTTCCAAAATTAGAGATGCCACTAAAATATGATCCCCAAGCCTCTACACCATAGCTAGGGTTTCCACTCTACAAACACTAATTTTCGAGAGGGGCTATGTCATATCCCAAGATCCATGACTTAACTACCCCCAAATTGGAATTATCCTAAAAAACACTTCCTTGGGAACCCTAATCCATATTTAGATCCTCTTATTATGTAGGGACCACCACTGCACCTTATCCACTAGCTCCATGGAACAATCTTTCCTAAAATGGTAGTGGCACCACCCTTCTCCTCCAGAACACCTCCAAACACCTCAAGACTTCCTGAAACACCTGCATCACTATAATTACCAAAAATTAACAGGTATAAAGATATAATCCATTATATTACCACTTTTTCTTGAAGTATTTGAACTCATAATGTTAAAAATTTCATTAAAAATATTTTATAATAAATAATGTTTTATTAAAGGATTTAAAATTCATAAAAAAATTAAATTTAGAAAAATGAATGGGATATGATTGAAAACATCACCCATGGTCTATTTATGGGTTAATTTTCCTTTTATGGTTACATTATTTACCCTTAAAAGGTAGAAAATTTTAATATTATGGTAATAGTCAAAATGTTCAATGGAGTGTTAAAACTAAATGATAAGGGTAAAAACATAACCAAAACTTGTTTAAATTTTATTGGATGACAGGATTTTAACTCATACTCATCTTATATTCTAATTATATAAATTTAGCTCCATTTGGACAAAAAAAAATTATAATAATTTAATAATTATTTAAATTCCAATAATACCCCTCCCCTGTCATATAAAAGGGCACCTCCTCTCATATTCTCTCCTCACTTAAAAATCCATTTAATTTGGCCAATACTTGTACAAATAACATCCAAAAATACCTCCCAACATTAGAGGTGTTTTAATTTTTCTATAATAAAAATAATAGAGGGATTATGGTGTAAATAAAAGGAGGTTTCTTAGATAATATTTATAATTTTTAATCGATAATGTTCGTTTTGTTTCTTATTCTACCTCTATCAAATCTTCTCCAACCATGATGAAATAATAACATCATTATCTTCCATATAATGGTATGTTATTATGTTAATGAAATAATATATATATATATAACAACCTAATAAATGCTATAATAAATCAATTTTATGTTTTTTAATATAGTTATATTCATTATAAAAATATTAAGTGATTTTTTAAATCAAAAATGAAATAGTTTTAATTAAACAATTTTATTGTAAAATTTTATTTAAAAGTTTAATTTATAAAATTTAGAATTTTAATTTTAAAAAATTAATACCATTTTTAAATCATCATATCAAACTTTACTTAGGGTTAAATTTTAGATTTTTCAAGAAATATTGATTTTTTTAGTGAATAGTGAAAATACAGATTTATGTAAAAAATCATTTCTTTTCAATAAATTAAGTAATTTAAATGTATCATTATGTTTTAAATATTATTTAAAGTAACATAAGTAATATTTATTTATTTGAATCTAATTAATTACTTTTTAATGAACTATATATTGGATTTTAGTATAAGTTTGTTTTGGGGTTTAAAAATAAGATTTTTTTGAAAACAATTTTAAAGTGCATAATGTTTCTTCATATTAATTAATTAAAATAATACCTTATGAGTGATGTTTTAAATGAAATTTATATATTATATATCAATAAATATTAATTTATATTCATAAAATGATTATTATTAGTCATAGAGTTAATATAAAATCATCTTTTTCTAGAAAAATACACTTATTAAAAACCTTCTCTTTCATCTTATTTGTGGGTTTAATTTTAAATTAAATTTTGAAAATTATTTGAATTTAATTTTGTAAAAATAATTATATATTTTTAATCATCATAATTTATATTATCTAATAATATCAACTTAATTTTTTGACCAAAATGAAAAGTGAAAATAGTCAAAATAAATTATTGTGGGTAAGGTAAAAATGGATTTATCGGGGGTTAAAATAAAAACACAAGGGTTAAGATAAACTAAAAACTAGTATAAAATCTATTTTTTGGCCATATTTGGACCTTATCATGTCTAAATATCAATAATGATCCATTTTGTATTCTTTTTCATGTTAAAAATGTGGGTTCACATTTTAAAAAAAAAATACAAGTATGCTACTCATCTGACTTATAAATGGCCACCCCCACTTCTCTCTTCTTCACACATTAAAATAAATTTGTTTAACACCCCCATATTTCATAGTAAGTTATCTCAATAAAGTAATTCAATAGCTTTCGCTACACGCAACATGGAGTTCGAGCGCACCACAGCCTACCAAACTAGCCGTTCAAAAAGCAGTTATGAATAGTATTAACCGCATTTTGAATTTTCTATACTTCATGTATTTTTAAAATATATATTATGTATTTCAAATACATAATATAAGAAAAAATTATAATTTTCAGATAAAGTAAGTATTTTTAAAAAAATGAAATTTTACCTCCTTTTAATGGTGAACCCTTTTTTAAACAAATATTAGAAACTTTTATATATTAAATTTAATGAAATTAAATTTTTCTTTATAAGTAGGAAATAAAAATTTAGTTTGGATATATTTTTGGTACTTTTCTGATAACATTCATATTTTGGCGAATAGTGAAAAATACTATGTATTAATTGAAAACAACTTTTTTAATCGAAATAATTTATTGGGTTAAATTATACATTTTAATGGTTTTGAAGTATAATTAGATTATATTTTTATCAATTAATACAATTTAGGTCATTATAACTAATTTCACATTTAAATTTGACATAAACACAAGTCAATCTTTTGATAGTTTTTACTTTTAAAAACCCGCTTTTTGTTTTTGACAAAAGGAATTAATTTTAAATTAATAAATGAAACTTATATGTTTTGAATTTGGTAAAATAAAATTCATTTTTGGATTTAGAATATCAAAATTATCTTAGGGTGAATTTTTGGTATTTTTCTAAAAACTTTCAATTTTTGATGAATAGTGAAAAACACTACGTTGTTATTTAAAATCGACTTTTTATTTAAATAATTATTTATTTTTATTTTAAGTCAATATAGATATATAATACTTATATAATTTCAATTTAATTCATTGGATTAATTTTATAAAACAATTAGATGTATAAAATTTTATTGATCTTTTAAACCTCTTTTACCCACTTTCTAGGCACGTTAGCAAATTTGCATAAAACTTAATTTTACCACTTCTCTGAGTTGAATTTCAAAAATCAGAGAGACACAGTTGACATCAGTAAGTAAAATGTGGTTCAATAAGATGAAAATAATTTTTGTGAATAGTAAATGTTGACTTTTATTTACCTAAATTAAATGTAAATAGGGTAATTAAGGGTAAAAATGATATTATAATTTTCCTAAAAAGTGTCCTAATTTTGTTGGATAAGTGTAATTCGACCAATAAAAACCTTAGGAATAAAATCAGATCCTTTTGGTCCACTTGGATAATACTAGGAAATTTATTATTATTTTATTTAAAGAAGAGTTAAAAGTGTTAAATTCAAAGTTTAATAACTAAACTATTTTTAATATTGGGTTACACACAATATAAATTAGACTATAAATATTCATTAGAAATAAAATAAAATTTAATACATAATTATATTTTATTTATAATTTTTAGACATTAAATTATTTAATTTATTTATGACACAATGATGATGCAATAATTACCTTATTAATGAAATATTAAAATAATTGATATTATAAATATCCAAATAAATGTAAATTAAGACTTCTAATGAATTAAACTAATTTTATAGGCTAATATGACATTTTAGGTCTGATTAAATAATTTTTTTTGATGTAATCATGTTGTTATGATTTTCAAAAAAAAAACATATACTAAATAGTGTCAAAATTGACATAATTGAGTTTTTAAAACAAATATTATATTAATAATTGATATAATATTTCTAAAAATCTAATGTTAGGAAAAAGGACTTAGATAAGGTTATATATATTAATAATGAACCACTTGGGGTTCTATTGTCTTTTTTTGGTATGTTTATTAACCATATAATATAAAAATACAAAGAGACATGGTAAATGTAAAACAATTTAACTAAGAGTTAAATCTAAAAGATAAGGTTGATATGGTGCCCTAAACCTGTCTAAAACCAATTGGTTGAGATTTTTTTGACCCATACACACCTTATCCTTTAAATAAATCATTTTTGAGCCACTATAAATGGAAAATTATTTTATTATAACATAATATTTCAAGATTTTCCAAAAGTGACCCTCACCGCTCTTATAAAAGGGTACTTCCCCTTGTCTCCAAATCACACCTCCAAAGCCATTTGTCTCGACCAAACCCTACCCAAATATCCTCCCAACTTCCCTCACATAAACCTAAAGTTCTTAATTTGATCAGAAATCCAACTTAAGGATCCCTTTTGATCAACTCAAAAGGAAACACCCCAAGAAGAGGTAATAATTTCACCACCCTCTTTAATGATCTTGTCTTATTCCACTTCCTATTTCTTTATTGTTTCCGTACCAAAATAATAAATACAGTAACTTATAAAAATTGTGATGTTATTATAAATATGGTACCACCATATTCATTATTATATCCATCCTATAAATGACAAAGTCATCATACGTGCGTACATACGGCTTACCGTCTCCACATCGTGGGGTATTTTGTTATTCAAATACTTCATTATTAGGATGGGTATAATAATGAGTATAAATGATGTAAATAATAGATATAACATGTTAATTATTCTTTATATATGATATAACATCCAATTACATATGATTTCACCATCAATATAATGATATTTTCGCTTGTGCATACGTACGGATTACCATCTCCACGACGCGATGAGATTCATTTCCACATTCATCATTCAACGATGATTATAAAAATATATATTATTAATAAGTATGTCATATATGACATAATAATGCTACAAGATATATATATATATATATGTACTTACATATATCTTATTCACTTCCTTCCGTTCAATACTATATGAAAATGGAAACAACGTTTATGCGTACGTACGACCTACCATCTCCATAAATGATGTTTTCCAATTCATATATCTGTCTATTATACATATTTATATTATATATATATAAATGATATATAAATCATCTTTTATATTATGTAAGTATTTAAATCAAGATCTAAGTAATACGATCAAGAATAAGAAGTTAAAACACGTATGATTAAGAAAGTGATTATTACCCAAAATTTTATTTTAACATAGAAATCATTATTAAATGACCAGTATAAAGTCATAAATGAATCATGTATAATATAATAAATATGTATATGGTTCTAGTTTAATGTAATAACATACAATGGTCATTATACATGAGGTTAAATGTACCCTCGACCAAAGGAAAGTCCAGGGTAAGGGTTAATTCCACAATCTCTTTGTTATCTGAGGTTGTTTTTTTACGTAAGTATCTACTGAGACATATTTATAATCCATGTCCATGTTTCATAAAAGATTTTTATAAGATATTATTTTTAAGGGAATTTTTTTTTCTAAAACATCATTTTAAATGTTTTAAAGATTTATTTTTCTAAACATTTCTCATTAATGTCCATGTTTTTAAAATGGTTTTAAGGATTTATTTATATGGACATGAATGTTTTAAAATGTTAATTCCTTTCAAAAGTTTAAAAGTGGTATGGGACACTTTTCAAAACTATATTTTAAATGACTTTATTTATAAATATAGTGACTTTTAAATTATTTCACAAAAAAATGATATTTCTCTCTATGATTTTTACTGATCATTTTCAACTATGTCAACATCCTTTACAAGATATTCTTCTTGATCAAGGTTGATTTATTATGATACAGATATTCCATATTGTATTGAAGGTTTTTTGATATGTTTGACTATGGATGTATTATTTTTATACCATTCCTATTTTATGGATAAATTGTTGACATTTTGTATTCTAGTTTTAATATGAATGTTTATGTTATGTTTAGACCTTTTCATATTAGGAATGCATTGGACTTAGTAAGTGACAGGTAGAGCCCGTTGTATCCCCTCGACGCATCAGAATGTATCAAGAGACAAACTAGTGTCTTGGAACATGGTATTGAAGAAATATTATATTTATTCTTGGCGCAAGGCCTTGACTAATTGGTTATGAAGTCTGGCTTTATACATTATATCATTATGAAATTGGCAATTTGATATTTCATGTGATTATTCGACTAGTAGAATATATATGTGGATAAGGAAATGTTATTATTTGATTTATATTGGCTATATTATGAAGATTTTTATGTTTAAAAGGCTTATGTTTTAGTCTTATACATTTCCTTAAATGTTTATTCTTATTTATGAAAGTTTCCGCTATATTGTTATCCTTATTGAGCATCTGATCTCACCCCTTTATATGTTTTATTTTTCCCAAGATGCAAAGAAGTATATTATGAATGACCTATAGGGATAGTATAAGGGATATTAATGTGTTAAATGGAGACAATGTTGTTGTTGTTTTTTCATTTTATAATGTGATGTAACGTTCATGTATGTAGTCTACTTTCCAAGACTGTTAAACTGATTAGTCCTTCGGGACTTCATGCCAATGTATTAAAATAATGCACCTACTCTGGGTAACTGGGGTTGGGGTGTTATAGTTGGTATCAGAGAAAGTTTAGTACAAACCTTGGAAACTAGATTTAGATAATCTTTGATTAAATAACATTACCCTAAGATAAACTTTGAGGATTGGTATAGAAGAACTTCCTAGAATTTTGTTAATGTTGAGATTTTGTTTATTTTCCAAGCAATACATCCTTGTCTGGATATGGGCAGGTAGAGGAGGCTCTGGTAGAGATGTACCTCGGAGTGAAAACTCTGACAAGGAGTTTTGGGTTTGACCCGAGATATCCTGGTACACAACAACGGGCCTTGCTACACTTGACACTCCTAGGGGAAATGCTTAGGATAATTCACGTTTTCATTACAATCCATTATGAAGGATTTAGGAGTAAATACTTCATCTGAGAAAAAATTTTATGATTATAGATTATGTACATAATCATTTCAATTTACCTTAGGTATTTTTCAAGTTTGGAATTATGCATTACGATTCATAAACTAACCTAGTGTATTCTATTGTTTAGAAATGGAACCTAGTATAAGGATTGTGAATTCTAGCAACATGCATGATCGAAAGATTAATAAGGATCATATATTTCATGGTATTTAGCCAACATTTTAAATGGAAATATTCTCCCACATATTCTCATCATATTAAGAGATAGTATCATGTGTTAATAAGATAAGTAAAGAATTCTCTAAGTCCTATGTCTTTGAAGGGAAGAAAGAGATGAAAAAGGATGGTAGAGATAAGGATGGATAAAGAGAAGAGGGGAAAGAAGGATTTTCCCATATTTGATAACTGTGGAAAGAATCACCTTGGTAAATTATTGAAGGGAATGAGAGTTTTTTATAATTATAGAGAAAAAGGACACCAAGTACGTTATTTCAAGGGTAAGAAAAACATTTCAAATGTACAATGCTTCATCTGCAAGGAGTTGGGACACTACACGAATCAATGTCCAAATCATCAGAGTATTCCCCAAATGATGCTATTGGATAATAATCAAGTTATGTTACTACCACGTATGAAGAGGAATGACTAGTGTTCTAATGTTTTTATTAAGGAATTATTTCATTTGAGTGTTTTATCAATGATATACTAGTTATTTGAATTTTAGTAATAAATAAGGATTGTACTGCAGTACTATTTCATTAAGGACTTGAGATTGTACAGAACCAAGAAAGGTGACTCAATGGAAGGTTAATTTTTTTGAAAAATATATAGTTAAGAGAAAGATAAACCATAATATGGTTATGTTACTGAATTAGTGATTTTGGACGGGGCAATGCTAGCCGATCAACAATACAAGGTGGGAGTTAGGTGATCAATGACGCAGAAAGCTGGGGAGAGGCAGTTCAAGTGGGATGGGCCTACGGGTCATGTATTGGGCATGGTATGCCTTTGGGCCTTCGGGTTATGTATTGTGGGTTTGTCGGGACTTGTGCCTTGGGACTACAGGTCATGTTCGGGTTCCCCTTCAACCCTTAAAAGGGGGATTATAGATAGTAAAATAAAAAATAAGGCCTTTGGGCCATTCGAACTATATTCTTGACTACCTTAAAACAGATTAATGATTTTTATATTACATAATTGTTGGAGTTTACATCATTTTTGGATAGAAGGAGTATATCCAGTATTCTATAAGGAATAAGGGAGCATGAATGTAATCAGTAAGGTTTTATGGTAATTCAGGGTGTTATAGTGTTTTAAAAGAATACATGATGAAGGTATTCACCTGTTATTACATGGAAAAATGATCTTCATTGTGTTTATCTTCCTTATTAATGTTAAACTGTGAGTTTGGATAGAAGTATTTTGGATAATTCTAAAGGTCAGAATCGATTATGTTTGAAATTGGATACCATTGTTATGGTTAAATGATTTCTTGAGATTATTTTTGGATTGTCATAAAAAGGACAACTCAGAGGTTAGGCGACAGCTCGTCGCATCCATCAAAGCCGTGAGACTTGAACCCGTAACCGAAGGACATCAAGGGTGGGTCACCTACCCTGGGCATACATGATGTCCTGGTTTGAAAAATGTAGTTATTTTTAAATATTCTAATAAATGAATTATAAATTCATTATGTTTAGAACCCTATACGATTAGTATAAATAGAATATTTTTGAATTCTATTATCTTTTGGAGTGAAATATGAGTTTGTGGTAGGAATTAGTTGAAGGATGAAACTCTACTTCTCAAGTATAATTTTTACCTCTTATTCTATGAATAAAATAATTCTTAAACTTTATGTAATGGATCTTAAAACCAAAAATGTTTTATCATAATACCTTATGTTTTGTTGAACGAATGATATTTTAAATCAGCATAGATGATGGCTTTGAGGCCCTCAATTTTACACTTGTTTATGATTGATGAACTCAATCACTCCCAATAAATATTTACGTTTTCCTCCAGTTATGTGTCTCTAATTTCCTCCAATTTTATCCTAATAGAGATCATAATTTGGTGGTGACTTTTTTATTCCCTTTCCCTCTTATTAAGACTAAATTTTATTAACCCAATTTCCAATGTGGGTTTTCCACAAGGTATTTTTTCTACTTTTAACCTTTAATTTTAGAAGAACAATTTCAAATTGTGAGGATGCAATATATTGAAGGAGGTAAGAATGTAACATCCCGTGATTTCATAGTATGTTATCTCATTAAAGTAATTCAATAGCTTGTGATACACGCAACACCGAGTTCGAGTTCTCCACAACCTACCAAACTAACCCTTCAATGAGTAGTTATGAATAGTATTAACGTCATTTTGAAATTTATATACTCCATATAATTTTAACATCCATATTATGTGTTTATTAGACATAATATAAGAACAAATTCAATTTTTCAGATAAAGTAAGTATTTTTTAGAAAATGCAATTTTACCGCCTTTTAATAGCGAACCCTTTTTAAAACAAATATTGGACACTTTTATATATTCAATTTAATGAAATTAAATTCTTCTTTTGAAGAAGTATATAAAAATTTAGTTTGGATAAATTTGTGGTGTTTTTTCAGATAACTTTCATATTTTGACAAATAGTGAAAAATACTATATTTTAATTGAAAAAAAAATTTAATCGAAATAATTTATTGTGTTAAATTATGCATTTTAATGGTTTTGAAGTATAATTAGATTATATTTTTATCATTTAATAAAATTTAGGTCATTATAACTAATTTCACAATTAAATTTGACATAAACACATGTCAATCTTTTGATAGTTTTTACTTTTAAAAACCTGCATTTTGTTTTTGACAATGAGAATTAATTTTAAATTAATAAATGAAACTTATATGTTTTTAATTTTCTAAAATAGACATCATTTTTTAATTCAGAATATCAAAATTATCTTAGGGTGAATTTTTGGTATTTTTCTAAAAATATTCAATTTTTGATGAATAGTGAAAAACACTGTGTTATTATTTAAAATCAGATTTTTATTTAAATAATTATCTATTTTTATTTTAAGTAAAAAAATATATACAATACCTATATAAGTTAAATGTAATTCATTGGAGTCATTTTATAAAAAAATTAGATGTATAAAATTTTATTGAACTTTTTATCCTCTTTTACCAACCTTCTAGGCACGTTAGCAATTTTGCATAAAACATAATTTTACTGCATCTATGGGATGAATTTCAAAAATCCAAGATTCATGGTTGACATTAGTAAGTAAAATTTGGTTCAAAAAGATGAAAATAATTTTTGGTGAATAATAACTTTTGACTTTTATTTACCACTGTTAAAAGTAAGTATGGTAATTAAGGATAAATTGATATTATAATTACCCTAACACGTGTCCTAATTCTATTGGATAAGTTTAATTCTACCAAAAAAACCTTAGGAATAAAATATGGTCATTTTGGTCAATTTGGATTAGATTATGGCATTTATTATTATTTTTTTTAAAGAAGAGTTAAAAGTGTTAAATTCAAAGTTTAATAACAAAACCATTTTTAATATAGGGTTACACACAAAATAAATTAGACTATAAATATTCATTAGAAAGATAAAAATATTTACCACATAATATTATTTTATTTATCATTTTTATACATAAAAAAATTTAATTTATTTACGACACAATGATGATCCAGTAATTACCTTATTAATGAAATATTAAAATAATTGATATTATAAATATCCAAATAAATGTAAATAGAGACTTATGATGAATTAAACTAATTTTATAGATTAATATGAAATTTTAGGGTTGATTAAATAATTATTTTTAAGTAATCATGCTGTTATAATTTTCACAAAAACCAAATACTAAATAGTGTCAAAATTGACATAATTGCGTTTTTAAAGAAAATACTATATTATTAATTGATATAATATTCCTAAAAATATAAGGTTCTGAAAAAGTACTTATATAAGGTTATATATATTAATAATTAGCCACTTGGGGTTCTATTGGCTTTGTATAGTATGTTTATTAACCATATAATATAAAAATACAAAGAGACATGGTAAATGTCAAACTATTTAAATAAGAGTTAAATCTAAAAGATAAGGTTAATATAGTTACCTAAACCTGTCTAAAACTAATTGGATGAGATGTTTTAGACCCATAAACACCTTATTCTTTAAATGAATCATTTTTGATCCATTAGAAACCTAAAATTATTTTATTATAAAATAATCTTTCAATCTTTTCCTAAAGTGACCCTCACCGCTTTTATAAAAGGGTACTTCCCCTTCTCTCAAAATGACACCTCAAAAGCCATTTGGCTCAGCCAAACCCAGCCCAAATATCCTCCCAAATTCCCTAAAATCAACCTATAGGCCTTAATTTGATCATAAATCCAATTTAAGGAGACCTTTTGATCAACTGAAAAGGAAACACCCCAAGAAGAGGTAATAATTTCACCACCCTCTTCCAAGTTCTTTTCTTCTTCTACTTCCTCTTTATTTGTTTTTTCCATACCAAAATAATAAATACCATACCTTATACATATTTTTATGTTATTATAAATATTGTACAACCATATTCGTTATTCTATCCATCCTATAAATGACAAAGTCACCATACGTGCATGCGTACGGCTTACTGTCTCCATGTCGTGGTGTAGTTTGTTATTCAAATACTTCATTATTTGGATGGGTATAATAAGGAGTATAACTAATGTAAATAATAAATATAATATTTTAGTTATTATTTATATATGATATAACATCTTAATAAATTTTATTTCTCCATCAATATAATGATATTTTTGCTTGTGCGTACGTACGGATTACCATATCCACGACGCGATGAGATTTATTTCCACGTTCACCATTCAACGATGATTATAAAAATATATATTATTAATAAGTATGTAATATATGAAATAATAATTCTACTATAGATATATATTTATTTATTTATGTATTTACATTTATCTTACTCACTTAATTTCGTTCAATACGATATGAAAACGAAAACAACGTTTATGCATACGTACGGCCTACCGTCTCCATAAACGATGTTTTCTATTTCATATATCTATATATTATACATATTTATATTATATATATATGATATATAAATAATGTTCTATATTCTAGAAGTATTTAAATCATGATCTAAGTGATACGATCAAAAATAACAAGTTAAAACGCGTACTATAAAGAAAGCGATTATTACCCAAAATGTTAATTTAACATGGAAATAATTATTAAATGGATAGTATAAAGTCATAAATGAATCATGTATGATATAATAAATATGAATATGGTTCTGTTTCTGGTATAATTTAATAACATACTATGGTCATTATACAGGAGGTTAAACGTACCCTCGACCAAAGGAAAGTGCAAGGTAAGGGTTAATTCCACAATCTCTTTATTATCTAAGGTTGTTATTTTTATGTAAGTATCTACTCGGACATATTTATTATCCATGAACATGTTTCATAAAAGTTTTTTCAAAGGGATTATTTTTATGTGACTTCTTTTACTAAAACATCATTTTAAATGTTTTAAAGATTTATTCTTCTTAACCTTTCTCATTAATGTCCATTTTTTCAAAATGCCTTTAAGGATTTATTTTTTTTGGACATGAATGTTTTGAAATGTTAATTCCTTTAAGAAGTTTCAAAGTGGTATGTGAAACTTTTCAAAACTATATTTTAAATGAATTACTTTATAAATTATTTTATTTTTAAATGATTTCATGAAAAAAGGATATGTTTCACAAAGATATTTATTGATCATTTTCAACTATGTCAACATACTTTACGGTATATTATTCTTGATCAAGGATGATTTATTATGATATAAATCTTCCATATTTTATTGAAGGTTTTGTGATATATTTGAATGTGGATGTGTCATTTTTATACCATTCATGTTTTATGGATAAATTATTGACATTTCTTATGCTAGTTTTAATACGAATATTTATCTTGTGTTTAAACCTTTTCATATGAGGAATGCATTGGACTTAGTAAGTGACAGGTGGAGCCCGATATATCTCCTCGATGCATCGGTAGGTCTCATGAGACAAACTACTGTCTTGGTACAGGGCCTTGACAAAATTTTATTTGTATTCTTGGAGCAAGTCCTTGACTATGTGGTTATGAATTCTAGCGTTATTCATTCCATCCTTATGAAATTGGAAATTTGATATGGCATGTGATTATTCGACTAGTAGAATATCCATGTGGATAATTAAGTGGAATTATTTGATTTATATTGGCCATATTATGCAGAAGTTTTTTTTAAAAGTATTATGTTTTATTCTTATACATTTCCTTAAATGTTTATGCTTATTTGTTAAAGTTTCCGCTATACTGTTATCCTTACTGAGCATCTGAGCTCACCCCTTTCTAGGTTTTATTTTTCATAGGATGCAAAGAAGTATATTATGACTGACCTACTGGGATAGTCTAAGGGATATTAATGTGGTAAATGGAGACAATGTTGTTGTCAGTTTTTTCATTTTATAATGTAATGTAATGTTCATGTATGTAATGTATTTTCCAAGACTTCTAAACTAATTGGTCCTTTAGGACTTGATTCCTTGTAATCATACCAATGTATTAAAATAACATACTAGCTCTGGGTAATTGGGGTTGGGGTGTAAAATTTTTATCAGAAAATACTTACCAAAATATATTCTTAACTTCTCTACCCATGACCTAGATGACCTATTTTGTATATAAATCAATCCTAATAAGGTGCTTACATAAAGAGGTTATCTGAAGAAGATATATTGTACTTTACCGAGCATCTTTATTTTATTTCTTATTACACCTCCTTCAAATATTATTCAAATATTACTATATAATAACACCATTATATATCATATACATATATTTTATTATTTTAATATCATAACCAAAAATACATCTCCTCTACCATAAAATGGGATTTGAAATCATTATTTGTGTGTATGGCGGACTACCGCCTCATGAATCGATGTCATTATTTTTCCAACATAAACTATAAAGGATTGTTATATTGATGGATTTAAAGTATATATATGTGTTATTTTTAACATATTTATCCTCATGCAGTTATTATATCACACATAACTTCTTACTTTCCATTCCATGATGGATACGTTAACATCGCTCGTGTGTACGGCATACACCCTCCTCGTGAAGCGATGTGATTCATTTTTCACTAATATTTTACATGGAAGGTAATAAAGATACACATAATGAATATATGTGATATAAATTACATAATTATGATATTAATGACATATTTATTTTTTTAAAATATAATATATTATTTTATTTCTTACACAAAAAAATGATAATTTCTTTCATGTACGTGTGGACTACCACCTACACGAAGCGATGTGACTCTTCTTTGATCACTAAATCACATGGATGATATATATAAGTATATTTAAAAACATAATATGGTATTTATGATATTATGATCATTTTTTAAAGATAAAATAATACATTCCTTATTTCCATAATGATCATTGAAAAATGGAAACGTTACTTGTGCGTACGTATGGATTATTATCTCTATGATCATAACATACTTAATTTATTCAAAACCATCTATAAATATTGGTCATTAAATTATAATTTATGTATAAATATTAAAATTATTTCATGATTATTATTTTTTATATGTTGAAATAATGACCTCTTAGACTAATAGTCAACCTACCGAAGTCATTTTGATACATAATCCAAATATCTTAGAAACATCCGACATAAACTTAATTGATGATGTAATTTTATATTACATGATAATAAGTGAAATAAAAATGAATGATAAAATTTAAAAATTTAATAAATAAATTAAATAATTAACATAAGTTCTTTATTCAATAAGATAAAGAATGAGTGTGAAGAATTGAACTCGAAGTAAGGGACTTCATCTTAATATCCTTTTGTAGAAGCGTGTTTTCATGTTATGTGCCTATATTATTTTAAAAGGTGTATATAAAACCTATTTCACATGTTATATCATAAATATATATATTCTCATGGTATTTTATTCTTTTTTAATGTTATAATATCATGGGTCTTATGATTCCAATATTTCCAAAGTGATAAGATAATTTTATTTAAAAAATATCTTTTAATTTTTTCTTTCTAACTATATTTTATTCCATATACATATTTTTAAAATGATTTTATTATGGGAATGGGAGTTTTATAAAGTAATTTTATGTCTTTATTTCAATATTTTTTAGTAAAAGGTAATCTTTTTACCGAATGTTTTAATTTCATTACAAATAAAAAAAATTAATGTTCAATATTAGCATATATGGCGACAATGACTTTTCTCATCACTATAACCATTATTTGAAGCTTGTATTGCTTTACAATATTTCATGTTTTCTTCAAATAAAAATCCACCTTCACTTTTTTTTGGATATCTTGGTATTGAAAATTGGTTTTTAAATGAAAATGGTATTTGGGTATTGAAAATTGGTTTTGTTAGAAAAAATGGGTATTTTGGTATTCAAAAGTGATATTCATATGAGTTTAAAAGAGTTTTTAAAATGTTTTATGATGAAAAATTGAAATAATAAAATATTTTATTCAGGATATGGTACTTTGACATTATTGGGGATCATTGGTGCACCTAGATAGCACTGGGTGATCCCATTATTTCTTATATGATGGGTGTTCCCAGATATCATCGGGTGAGACCGATATAGCTTATATGATGGGTACACCTAGAGAGAACGTCAATGAATTGGGTAATGATTATTCTCTTTAGATAATTATATTATACACTGGTTTTATGGTTATTCCAATTTTTATGTGTTCTTTAAGGAATCTATGAGATTATGTCCCTAGGAACTTACATGGTTTTTCTATGCATGATAATTAGTTTTCATAAAAAAATGGTTGTCAAAAGTGTAGATAAATTGCATTTTTAAAATAATGATAATTCAATTTCTAGGTATAAAATATGTTTTTAAGAGAATATTTTTCATGGGTTTTCATGTTTTTCATTGGACTAACAGTTTTTTTCTTTTTTATGTCCCTTGTTGATATTTTTTGTGCTCATACCATGTTTTTCAAAAAAAATCACTAGATCTAAGTATAGGTAATTTAAAATAATAAGTCATGTTGGAATTCATGAACATATTTCATGAAAATAAACCATATTTTATTTTAAAAGTTTTATATTATGGGAAAAATGGATACTAATCAGAAGTGTCTACTTTTTATTATATGGTTTTTTGTATATTATTTATGACTTAATTCTCTAAAACTCTAAATCTAAAAAGAACCTCAAATGTAAAAGAATTAATTATTGACTTAAAACTCAATATTATTTAATGTATAAGGTTAGGTCCTTATAGTTGGTATCATAGGTTGGTTTAGATAAATTTAGAGTTTAGAATAATGATAATATCATACCCTTGAAAAATTTATATTTATGGTTATGGTGAAATGATATAGAATTTAAAGATTACCATGTTGCTTTATCTAAACTATATCTGTTCATAATGATTTTCCATATAAGAAATAGGAAATTTGTGGTGGGAAGGCACAAAGTGGAAAATATCATTCAAAATCAGTATCCTGAGATGGTTGGAATTAGAACAGAATAGTTTTTTTGTGGTAATGGATCAGTTGAAACAAGATATAAATGGGGGTTGTATCCATAATTGGGAGCTGATAAATCTTCCACAAAAGGAAATGTCATTAGTGGATCATTTCATGAGCAACAATCCTCCATCATTTAGTGCATATCATCTGACCATGTGGTAGCCGAAGGATGGATAAATTCTTTAGAAAATATATTTGAAGTAATGGGATGTTTTTAACATCAAAAGGTAACTCTTTTCATTTATAATTTTGAAGGTGAAGATGATCAATGGTGGTATCTGGTTAAGAATACCAAATAGAAAGATAATCATGATTCCTTAGGATGGGAAATGTTTAAGGATATTTTTATTTATAAATACTTCCCTAATGTTGTTCAAATCCAAATGAAAAAAATATTCCTTTAATTGAGGAAAAAATATGAATATTTTGTGGCAATGAATGAATCCAATTTTACATGAGTATACAGGCATGTTTTAAATTTTTTTGGGACATTGACAGTAAAATTAATAAATTTTACCTGTGATTGAAACCAAGTTTTTGAATATCTTTGGCTGCATAGTAATTTAAACTCTATGATAAAGTTTTGCATTGTACCAAAAAAGTTGAGATGGGGTTTTTTGACACTTATGTGCCTCATGATGATGAAAGTAAAAATTGGTCAGGATGGTAGTTGATGGGTAAACATACAATAAATAAATCTGGAGGTAAGAAAATGATGTCCCCATCTTGTGGTAAGTGTGGTAAAAAGAACCCTCGATAATGTATTATGAAATTGGGTAAGTGTTCCTAATGTAGAAAGTTTAGTCATATAGCCCATGATTTTAAGGAAAAGGACACTAACAAATCAAAGGTTGGGGTAATAAATAGTCATCCAATGGTGAGGTGTTTTAGTTGAAATGAGTTAGGTCATTATGATAAAGTGTTCTTGAAGTTATTAACTTAGGCTTGAAATAATCAATATTAGATGCAGAAAGGTGTAACAAAGTCATTTTTGACTTCAACAATTAATGTTTGACCATCAAATGAAGTGGTGACAAGATCAATACTTGTTTATTCAAAATATTACAATACCTTGTTTGACTCTAGATCATTGCATTCTTTCAGTTTTAAGAAATTTTTAGGAATAATGGTAATATCACATAAATAAATTATGATATAACTTTTGGTGAAAACTCTGGGCGGAAATATTAATGAAACGAAGATTTATAGGAATCTTCCTATTGTCATTAGTGGGATGGTATTTCCTCTAAATATTGTTAAAATGACGATAATAAAGCTTGATATCATTATTGGTATGGATTGGATTTTAGTTTACCATGATAAAATATATTTCATAGCTAATAAAGATTCATTCAATGATTTAATATCTTTTATAACTTACCAAGAAGCTGTGAAATTGATTACATATTGTCGAGAAAGTTACCTATCTCCTATTGCTGAAAATAAAGAAAATTTTCAAATTGGTGATGTGTCAGTAGTGAATGAATACATGGATTTTTTTCTTAATTATTTTCTTTGTGTTATTCTTGATTGAGGGGTTGAGTTTACTATTGAATTAGTGCATGGAGATATGGCTATTTCTAAACCCCCGTATTGAATAGCTCAAGTGTAAATTTTAGAATTGAAAAAGAAATTACATAAGTTATTATATAATGGTTTCTTTCGATGTAGCACTTCACCATGTGGTACTCCTTTTTTTTGTTAAAAATAAATATAGTTAAATAAAGCTTTTTATTGATTATATAGTTTTTAATAAAGTCACTATTAATAACAAGTATCCTTTTCTGTATATCGATTATTTGTTTGATCAGCTCTAGAGAGCTCATAATTTTTCAAAGGTTGATCTAAGGTTTGGGTACCATTAGCTGAAAGTGGAGTAGGCTGAAATTATGAAGATTATATTTTGAACTAGATATAGGCACTATGAGTTTGTAGTTATGTTTTTTGGGATGTATAATTAACCTATTATATTTATGGGATTTATGAATATATTATTCTATGAGTTCCTGGATAAGTTTTTGATAATAGTTATTGATGACAATTTTGTGTATTCCAAAATTCAATAGGAACATAGAATATTCCTAAGGATTATTTTTAAAACCTTAAAAGAAAATAAAATGTATGGTAAATTTAGTGGGTGTGAATTTTGGTTGCAAGCTTTTTTTCTCTCTGACATGTTGTTTCTAAAGATGGTATAACTATAAACCCTACTAAACCAAAAGTCTATAGAGAATGTACCAGACCCACAAATATCACATAAATTCATAGTTTCCTTGGATTAGTGGGTTACTACTAGAGTATTGTTGAAAACATTGCTTAATTTTCTATCTCACTGGCTAAGTTAAGTTAAAAAGTATTTAAATTCATCTGGAAAAAATAATGTGATGATTTTTTTTAGGAATTAAAAATAAGATTTTTGAATGCTCCATTTTTGGACCTACATTCCAAAAATGGAAACTTCATCATCAATAGTGATGCTTTATTTAAGGGAATTAGTTGTGTCCTGATGAATAATGATCAACAAATTTCTTATACTTAACATCAGTTGAAACCTCATAAGTTAAATTACCCTTTACATGATTTATAATTAGTTGTTATGTTTTTTTGCTTTAAAATTTTGGAGGAATCATTTATATAGAGTAAAGTGTGAAATATATAATGATTGCAAAAAATTTAATTATATATTCACTTAGAAATAATTTAAAATGAGATAGAGAAGATGGTTATAATTGATCAAGGATTATGATTTCATGATTCATTACCATCCTAAAAGAGAAAACAAAGTAGTAAATGATTTGAGTTAGAAAAATAATGATACACTAACCATGTTATGTTTAGAACATGGACCTTTGGTTAATGATTTGTTAAATTTTTTCCTAGAAATTATGTATACATGGACATCCTGTAATAAACTTTTTCATAAATAATTAATCAAGCTTATAAAAAGAATAATGATTTTTAAGAAAAAAGTAGAATATGTTAAGAAGGATAAGTTCCCTGGTTTTAATATTGATGAAGAATGTGTTTTATGATTTGGAAAAAGGTTGTGTGTTCCTTGTGATTCCCATTTTAAGAAAGAGTTTTTGAGTAAAGCTCATAGTTATCCATTTTCTAATCATCTGTGCAGCACTAAGATGTACTAAGACCTTCAAGAGTATTATTGGTGAGATGGTATGATAATATATATTTCTGACATTACCATGAAGTGTTTGACTTATAATCAGGTTAAATAAGAATACCAATTAAATAAGGGGATGATTCAAACTTTTCTAGCACCATAATGAAAATGTAAAAATATATTAATGGATTTTTTAGTGGGATTACACAAGACATCTTGAGTTAACAATGTGATTTGAGTTATTGTTGATCAATTAACTAAATATATGAATTTACTTACAATTAAAGATATTTTATTTTTGGACCATATTTCTAAATTGTGTCTAAATGAGATAGTCAGGTTATATAGATTTATTATATCTATTTTCCCTTACTATGATCCTAGATTTACTTCTAATTTATTGAAAGGATTTCAGAAGTCGTTGGGTACTGAATTAAATTTTAGTATATCTTTTCATCCTCAATTTGATGGATAGTCTAATCTATCTATTAAGACCATGGAAGATTTGTTACATTCTTATTTAATGATTTATAATTTAATTTGGGATCAATTTCTTTCTTTGGTTGAGTTTTTTTATAACAATAGTTTTTATTCCAATATAAATATAGCACCTTTTGAGGCATTATATGGAAAGCAGTTTCAAAAACCAAATTTTTTGGATGAAGTAGGAGAAAGGAATATTATGGGACTAGAGTTAGTATAGGAAATGGCTGATGAGGTGTAGTTAATTCAGAAACATATGACTACGGTTCAAATAAGACAGGAAATCCATGCAGATAACTAGAGGAAATATTGTTATTTTGAGGTAAGCGATCGTGTTTTTCTTAAAATATCTCTATGGAAAATTGTTATAAATTTTGTTAAACAGAAGAATATAATTCCATGATTCATTGGAACATATAAAATCATATATAAAGCTGAATCATTTTCCAACTAAGTGAATTTTTTCCAGAGTTTATCCCATATAAACAATGTTTTTCATGTTTCGATGTTAAGAAAATATGTGTTGGATTAATCTCATGTTTTGAGACCTAAAGTAGTTAAGTTGGAAGAGAATATTTATCATAATGAATAAATTATTATGATTCTTGATCATAGAGAGAAATATTTTTGTAATAAGGTGATTCACCAGGTTAAGGGTTTATGGAAAAACTATATTGTTGAATAAGCAATAAGTGAATCTGAAAATTCCATAAGAGAAAGATATCCATACTTGTTTAATAAGTGAATAAAATTATGATGATTATATTTAAAAAGGGGTGAATAAAGTAAAAATATATGTAATTATATAATATCACTTTTATTTATATTAATATAGTTATATTAATTATAATAATATTAGGTAATTTTTTAAATAAAAAAGGAAATAGTTTTCATTAAATACCTTTATTATAAGGTTTTATTTTAAAGTTTAATTATTAAATTTTTGAATTTTAATTTTAAAAAATAAATATAATTTTTGAAATCAAAATATAAAAATTTAATTAAGGTTAAATTTTGTTATTTTCCAAAAAATATTGATTTTTAGTGAATAGTGAAAAATACTGATTTTTCTAAAAAAATCTTTTATTTTCAATAAATTAAGTAATTTAAAGATACCATTATGTTTTAAATATTATTAAAAGTAATATAAGTTCTATTTAGTTATATTTAACCCACTTAATTAATTTTTGATCCACTTTATATTGTATTTTAGTATGAATTTGTTTTTAAATTTAGAAACTTGATTTTTCTAAAAACAGTTTTAAAGTGCATAATGTTTATCAATTTTAATTAATTAAAATAATAAATAATGAGTAATGTCTTAAATAAAATTTATATATTATATATCAATAAATATTAATTTATATTCATAAAATTATTATTAATAATTATAGAGTTAGTATAAAATCATCTTTTGCGTGAAAAATACACTTTTTGAAACCTGTTGTTTCGTCGCATCAGTGGGTTTAATTTTAAATTAAATTTTGCCACTTATGGGAATTTAATTTATTATAATATATTCTATATTTTTATTCATAATAATTTATATTATATAATAAGGTTAACTTAATTTTTTACCATAATGAATAGTGAAAATAGTAAAAGATAATTGTCACACTTACAGTAAAAATGGATTTATATGGGTTTAAACTAAAACGATAAGGGTTAAAATGACCCAAACAAATTGTATAAAATCTATTTTATAGGAATATTTCAACATTATCATGTCTAATTCTCAATAATGGTCTATTTTGGATCATTTTGTAATGTTAAAAATGTGGGAAAAACTTTTTCTTTTAAAACATTAAAAGTGTGTCATTCACCTCACATATAAAAGGCCACCCCCTATCCTATATACTTAACACCTTCAAATCCATTTTTATAAAAAAATACTTGAAAATATATATTAAAAAAATACCTCCCCACTAAATAGATCACTTATTTTTATTATAAATCTATCCTTATAAGGCTTTTGGTACTTACCTGAGGAGGTTGTCCAAAGAAGTGGTATTGTGCTTTACCGAGCATCTTTATTTTATTTATTCTTCCACACCCATTAAATACTATTTAATTGTGGTTATATAATAAAAAAAAATCTATAAAACATAATTATTTGTTATTATGTAAATTTCATAACCAAAATCTATCTCATCTTCTATTAAATGGGGTATGATATCATCATTCATGTGTACGGTGGACAACCGCTCTATGAATTGATGTCATTCTCTTTCCATAATCGCCTCTAATAGATTGTAATAATGATGGATTTAAAGTATATATATATATTTTTAACATATTTTTACTTATTTAGTTATTATATCACACACACATTGTTACTTTCTATTCCTTGAGGGATATAATAATGTCTCTCATGAGTACGACGGACTACCACCTCACGAAGCGATGTGATTCGTTTTTCACTAAAACTTTGCATGGAAGGTAATAAGGATAAAGTTATTAAATTTATTTGTTATAAATTATATCAGTTTGATATTCATGACATATTTATTATTCATATAATATAATATATCATTCCATTTCTTACACTATAAAATGATAACGTCGATGTATGTGTGGGCAACCGCCTACATGAAGCGATGTGACTCTTTTTTCATAACGAGATCACAAGGATGATATATATAAGTATATTTAAAAAAATATTTTATTTATGATATTATTATAATTATATAAAGATAAAATAATACATTCCTTCATTTCATAATTATCATTAAAAAATGGAAACATTACTCATGCATACGTACGACCTACCGTCTCCATGATCGTAACATACTTCATTTTTTCAAAAACATATTTCAATATTGATATTAAAATTAATATTTATGTAAAATATTATTATTATTTAATTATTATTATTCGGTATATGTTTAATTAGTGACCTCTTAGACCAATAGTCAACCTACCGAAGTCATTTTGACACATAAGCCAAATATCATTGAAACATTCAACAAAAATTTAATTGATTAAGTAATTATGTATGACATGGTAATAAGTGAAATAAATGGAATAATAAACATAAAAAATGTCTTTATTTAATTAAATAATTAATATAATTTTTTTATTCTGGAATATAAAGAATGATCTTGATGAATCAAACTCAAGGTAATGGACATCATCTCAATTTCCTTTCATTTAGCATATTTTGATGTTATGCACCTATATTATTTTACGAGACATATATACAGAACCTTTGACATTTTATATCATTAATTTATCTATTATAATGGTATTTAATGTTTTCTTAATTTTATTCATTCATGGGGCTTATAATTAAAATATTTCCAAAGTGATATGGGACTTTTCTTTAAAAAAATATCTTTTCAATTTTTCCTTATAATTAACTTTTTCTTCAATATACATGTTTTTAAAATGGTTTTATTATCTACATGAGAGTTTTATAATTTAAATTTATGTATTTCATTCAATTTTTTTGAAAAAAAACGAATCTGTGTATAAAATGTTTGACTTTCTTTACAAATGTCAAAACGAATGTTTTATTTTAACACGTATGGTGAAAACAACTTTTCCCATCATCATAACCATTTTTTGAAGCTTGGATTACTTTAAAATATTTCAAGTTTTCTTAAAATAAAACCCCTAATTCTCTTATTATTATTATTTTTTCTATTTATTTTTTTTAAAAAAAGGGTATTAAAGTATTGAAAATGGGATTTTAAAAGGAATGGGTATTTTGATATCTGAAAGTTATTTTCGTAATACTTTAAAAGAGTTATTCAAATTTTTTATAATGAAAAATTGAGATCATAAAATATTTTATTCATGACATGGTACATATAAGTTATTGATGATTATGGGTGTTCCTAGATATCACAGAGTGATCCCACTATAGCTTATATGATGGGTGCACCCAGATCGCATCAGGTGAGCCCGGTATAGCTTATATGATGGGTGTTCTTAGATAGTGATGCAATTAATTGGGTAATTATTATGTTCTATATTGAATTATATTGGAATTATTCTACATGGTTATTCCATTTAGGATTTAATGAGATGATGTCCCAAGGATTCTACATGAATTTTTTATGCTTTATAATGAGTTTTCATGCAAATCATTTATTTACAAAAGTTAAGATAAATGATATTTTTAAAATAATTATAATTAAACTTATGTGTAAAAGGGTATGTTTTTAATAAAATGTTTTCATGGGTTTTCATGTTTTCTATTAGACTAATGGTTTTCTTCTTTTTATGTCTCTTACTAATTTTTGTGTACGCATCCCATATTTTTAAAATATTTTTCATAGGATTTAAGGTTGGGTAAGGAAAAATAATAAGTTAAGTTTAAATTCATGAATATTTTTCATAAAAATAAATCATTTTGTTAATTTAAAAGTTTTATATTATGGAAAAAATGATACTGATCGGAATTGTCCACTTTGTAGTATATGGTTTTGTTATGTATGAGTTATAACCTAATTTTCTAAAACACTAAACTTTAAAAGATACTCAAAGGTAATAGAATGAATGATTGAATTAAATAAATAGATTATGATATGTATAAGGCTGGGTCCTTATAATTTATATCTTTTCTTCTATCAAATGGGAAACAAAATAATCGTTCATGTGTATGGCGGTCTACCACCTCACGAACCGATATGATTCTTTTTTTCATAACTAACTCTCACAACTAGTTATAATGATGTATTTAATGTATATATATGATATTCATGACATAATTATCATTCAAAAAATATAATATATAATATACTTTCTTATCGTTGCATCCATTGAATAATGATACTGTCGTTCGTGTGTACGTGTTGATTACCACCTCCATGAAGTGATGTGATTAATTTTTCATCACCACATCACATAGATGGTATATATAAGTTTATTTAAATAAAAAATATTATATTTATGATATAATGATCATTATATAAAGATAAACAAATATTTACTTTATCTTCATCATTATCATTGAAAAATGGGAACGTTACATATGTGTATGTATGACTTACCGTCTCAATGATTATAACGTAGTTCATTTTTCATAACCTTATTTTATGGTTGGATTTAAAAGTATAATTAATTTATAAAAATTATATTTATTTCATTTTTTTTATTCTGGAGGTGATGTAATAATGACATCATTGATCATATTCAACCTACCAAAGTCATTTTTGATATATGAGTTGAATATCATCAAAACATCTGATGTGCACTTAATTAATTAAGCAATTATATATAACATGGTAATAAATAAAATAAAATAAATAATATATTTTAAAAGGGATATTAGTAAAGTAAATAATTAAAATAATTTTATTATTTAGGATGATAAGGAATATATGTGACGATACAGACTCGAGGTAAGAGGTTTCATAAATAAATTTCTTTTCAAAAGTTTATTTTATTTATTCATTAGAATTGATATTATTTGATTACTTTTGTAATTAATTTTGATTAATTTATGTTTTATTAATAATTGTTTTATGTTTATTTAAATTTGATATGCATAATCAAATCGTTGATTAATTATCAGTTCAACAGTATGATCTTTGTAATAGATTTTGTCTCAATTTCTTCTCTATTGAGGCATATTTGCTATTGTAAACCTATTTATTTTTATGAGATATATATACTTTTCATTTGATAGGTTATATAATCAATCTCTTTATATTAATAGTATTAAATATTTCATTTGAATTTATTCATGGGTGTTATGATTCAAATGTTACCAAAGTGGTAAGGGTTTATTTCATAATCTCATCATTATTCATGATTATTTATGTTAAAGTATCCACATGGGGAATTATTTAATCATTATATATAAAACCCAATATATTTTTTTTATTTTTTTTATTTATATAAATTTAAAGTTTTCTTTTCATTTTCCACATTTTATTATAGAATCCATGTTTTTAAGGAAAACCGACTTTTTTTTCTACTCAGTTTGGAGTCTTTTTCTTTAATATCCATATTTTCCTAAAAATGTATAAAATTTTGTTTTTAACATTATATAATATTTTTTAAAGAATGTTTTACCAATTTTTGACCTTTTTTTACAAAATGTTATAAAAGGAATCTTCTTGTCATTTTACGAATGAGGTGCTTTTTAACCTTTTTACGAAAGTGTGAAAGGAATGTTTTTTTAACTAATATGGAATGAGAGGGATTTGCTATCATCATGAATACAAATTTCTTTGAATATTACTTTAAAATTTCATGAGGTTATTTTGATATAAATTTTTTTCCTTAATATTTTGTAAATTTTTAGATTTTAAATAAGTGATTTCCAAGTGAAAAAGGGTACCATCCTCAAGAAATCTTTTAGTGATCTTTTAAATTATACTCATCCATGTCAAAGTTAATTGGTGAATATTATGGTTTACTGGGGATGAAATCCTCTTATACTATTTACTATATTACTCTTTATGGATTATGATTATGTTTATTTATTGGGGAATTATTAATATTTCATATTCTACTTCTCCGATATGAATGTTTAAGTTGATTATGTGTCACCCCTTTCATATGATGAATTTTTTGGACTTAATATGTGATGTTAAGGAACCTATATAGCCCCTATATGTATTGGTAGGTCTCATGAGACAAAATATTTTGGGTATTTGGTCGAGGCCTTACCCATTTATGTATTATATTTCATGGTACGAGGCTATAATAATAAGTTTTTTTTGTCTAGTATTATTCATTTTATCATTATGAAACTAGTTATTGTATCCATGTGATTATTTATTTTGTTATATTATATTTTTATTTAGTACTATTTATATGGTATTGGTTATATGAAATATTTTATTATTGTTTATCTCATCCATATTATTCTTGTTTTATTTACTTTGTGTTAGTTTCTGTTGTAAGTATACCCTTACCAAGAATCAGAGCTCACTCTCTTCCTATATTTCCTTTCCCTAGGATGTTATGAAGTGTATTACAATTGATATATAGGGATATGATAAAGGGTATAATGGTTTTATCCAATAAAATACAATAATTTTTTTATGTTTTCAAATATAATGTGATATTCAATTATGTATTTAGTTTTCTAATACTACTAAACTACTCGATCCTTTGTTATATGAACACCTATATTTTGTAACAATACAATAATGTAACCACTAAATTTGAGCTATTAGGGTCAAGGTATTTGAATTTGGTATCAAATAAAATTTATTATAAACCATGGGAACTAGATTTATGAGAACATAGATTAGGAAATATAACCTTATAAATAACTTTGAGGATAAGTCTAAGTATAGGGTAATATACTAAATTTTTGGTAAGGTACATATTTTTTGGTTTTCCTAGTAATGAATCCCCAACTAGATACTAAAAGTGTACATGGTTTTGGAACATATGCATATAGGGGTGATAACCCCAAAAATTGTTGGTCAAGTATATCTTTTCTATCATTCTAGTGCACAGTGAGTGTTACCTTACTACACACTTGGTTTGACACTCCGAATGGATATGCTTGGGTTAATTCACATTTTATCTATAAACCATTATAATGAGTTAGATAATAAGAACCTATAGAAACAAATTATATGTAATAATGATATTGGATAAACCTAAAGTTTCTTGGGATGATATGTCTAATATTGATCATATATTTAAAAGTATAGATACACCTTTTGAGGTTTTAAGTGATGAGATTTTGAGGTAATCTGAAACTTTTAATGGGTTTTGGTAAGAATAACCTATTAAGGTTTAAATAAACCTTTGGGTTGGTATATAATTTTATATTATGTTAATTATGGTATATTATATAGTAGTATATAACTAATCATGATGGTTAAAAATTTATTCACTGAAAATGTGATATTTTAAGAAATATTTATGGTCAAGACAATGATTACCTTCTAGGTTAGTATTTAAATTTTATTCATGGTATTTTTTAGTGATTTTTTTTGTATTATAAGATTATACAGTGATTTATCATAGTTATTAATAATATTTTGGGAGATTTTTTATTAGTTTTAAGTATAAGTTACCCTTGGGTTTAACGTGAAGGATTATTTTCAGAAGAATACTATTACATTTTTTGGGATGCAAGCAGGAAGGTTGGAGATAAAATTTTAGGTTAAAATATTCTTTAATTTTTAATATATTAAGATTTATTTTGAGTATGTTCATCATATTTATTTGGTAAAGTTATAGGAATTATATTAATATAGTTTTAGTAAAAGGAGAATCCATAGGTTGGGTGCAACGCCTAACACTGATCTACATGATGTCTTAGTTGGTATAATTTTTTTTTACTTAAATGATTTGAAAAATGAAGATTAATTTGATGATGGAAATGTATTATTTATCTTATTTGTAACCATTTAATTGATAATTGATTTGGTGATTAAGTGATTAATGAACTTTTGGAAGAAGATATCTATAATTTTGGAGAACATTATATGAAATTATGGGATTTTATTTGAGGAATCTAGGTTGAATTATCTATTGAAAGCATGTATGATGTGTATATATGGTTATTTTGGTTATTTATGGAAATTATTATAATATATTTAATATTATATGATTAGGGAAAATATATTTTTGGGTATATGAATTTTTGAGTTACTAATGTTGATAGGATAAAATGTTAAATTTATATTGGAAGAATATGTGGTCCAATAATTCTAATCCTTGGGTTTCAATCTTAGTCATAAATATTTTGAATAATTTTAAGTATGGTTATTTATATAATGATTTGGTTTTAAATTTGGTTATTACTTTTTAATTTTAGAGATTAATGTATTATTTCTTTGTATGAATGTTTATTCATTTTGGTAATTATCTTACCTTATAATAAGCATTTTGGATTTTCTTAATGTATAAATATATGATGAATAATTTTTTATTGTTTTTTATATTATGGGATCCATTAGAAGTTTATTTTAGTGCTTTAAGCATAAAAAATACATCTTGAATACTCATTGTTTGGAGAAAAAGATGAGATTGTGGTGGAAATTGATAAAATAATGAAATTATATTTCTTCAAGTAAGTATATATCCTTATGCTCTTAATATAAATGGTAATGTAATTTATCAAATATTGGAAAATGATGTTGAAAAAAATATTATCCTATTACTCTTATTTCTGATGAATCTATGGGATTTTTCACACCTCACATATTTATGGTTTTGTGGTCATTAACTTATTTCTGATCATATTCTCTATCACTCTCTATTAATCCTTAGATTTTAGTTTTCTCCTCCATGTCCATATTTTCAGTTCCCACTAATTTTATCCTATTTTTAAACACATTTATGTGTTATTCCTAAGTACCATCATATTTTTCTTTCCCTTTTTTGAAATGGAAGTTTTATTAACCCTTTTTATGATGTGGGTTCTCCACAAAGAAATTTTCAAATGTCGACCCATTAATTTCTAATAATAAGTTAAAATTTTGAGGATGAAATTTATTGAATGGGGGATAATGAAACCCAATAATATTTTAAAATAACACAATGTTTGATAGCATATATAAAATGAAACATCAAGCCAAAATGAACCACAATATTATTATTTAAATATGACTATTATAACCAATCTATTGAATTGGGAGGCATAAATAATATTAACCAAATTATGAAAAATATATAAAGGACCTACTCAATAAAAATATATTTATTAATTATTCTGAAATAAGTACTCAATTTTTATTTTAGTTATTTTATGCTTCAGAAATGCGTTTTCTTCAAAAATAATTTTTATTTCTTTTTGTGATAAAATATTACAATTAATTTCAAGAACACCTACAAAAATAATTTTATAAGAATGATATCATTTATGAATTTATCACATCAAAATTATCTTAGGTTTATTTTTTTTATTTTTCTAAAAAGATTTATTTTCCGATGAATAGAGAAAAAAATCATTTTTTGTTGAAAAATAATTTTTAATTCAAACATTTACAAAGTTTCAAATTTTAAAATTATTTAAAACTAAAATTAGTTATCTTATATAATTAGTAATCCAATTAGGTTCATTCGAATCAAAGTAACACCCAAAGGTTTTTAAAATAAATAAATAATACAATTTTATAATCTAACCATTAAACACAACTTTGCCTCTTCTATGTTTTGAATTTCGAAAAATGGTCATTTATAGTTGTGTTCAGTAAGTCATTTGGAGTCTGAAAGAACAAACTTAATTTTTAGTGAATAGTAAAATACCCTTATGAATAGTAATATGAATAGTAATATGACCCTTATGAATAGTAAATAATATTATTATTTTATTTTCTTAAGGAAATAAGATAGTGAGATCTTAATTAATTTTTCAATGTCACATAAAACTAATTGCACTTCAAAATTGTTTTTTTCAAATTAACTATGAAATTATTTAAAAATTAAATTAATAATATTTAGAATTTTTTTTAAATGGATTTCTCTTTTGAATTCTACATGTAAAAAAATGGTAAGGGTGAATTTTTGGGATTATACTAAAATACATGAATTTTTCATGAATAGTAAAAATACAGTTTTGAGTTTTCAGTTTAATGACATCATAGTGATGTAATAATTAAATATAAAAGTATGGTAGACTTGTGTATAATAAATTATGACATGAGGTGTCCCAAGTGTCTTAAACCATGGGAAAATACCATGGGTAAACCCATGGTTTGGAAAAAATCACTAATGAGATTTCCCTTTGAAATTATTAAAAAATTACCTCTCTTTTTCTATAAATACCCACTCATCCATTCGTTTTCATTCATTAAAAATCCCACATACTATAATATCTGTGGGTTTTACCTTTATAATAGTCCTCCCAAGGTTTCCCTAAGCCCCAAGGTCCTATCCTTCAAAGATCTAAGAGTTATTCTACAAGGCAAGAGAATTCTTCAATCTCTTCTTTAAGTTGACACTTCTTTTATGTTATATATTTGAAATTACTTTCTCATATGTTGAGGTTTGATATTATTCATTATTCTTAATTTCATTTTTATTTCAATATTATTAGATACCCTTTTTTCTCATCATTTTATTTTATGAAACTTTATGTGACGTCGTTAGGCTACTAAATTTTCATAAGGGGTCTCTTAACTTTTCTTTTATTTTCAAGTTCATCTCTTTTATTTTTCTCTCCTCACCTCCTCTATAAAAATGATAATGATAACTCTAGTAACATATATATATATTGTATTTATATCATGTTAATGTAAGAACCATCATAAATATTCTTACTCCCTCCCTTTTATTTTTATAAACGAAATCAACGTTCATGAGGTTCCAATTTATAGCCTTCGTGGACGACGAAGTTTCGTTCTTCAATTTATTCTTCATTAATGGTCATGAAACCATATTTATGGTTTAAACAGACTATAATATATGTATTATAACCTAATTAATATTCAGGAACCAGAATATGTACATATAATTAAGTTATATGACAAAACTAGTTCATAATATTCCAAATAACACTGAATAATCGAAGTGGTTGTCATCTAATGATTCATCCTCATTACATGTAACCAAATGATAGAAATGACCATTATCAAATATTTATGTTCATTTATATTATATAATTCCAATCCTAGAGATTTATAACCATTACAACTGAACTCTATTACTTAAAAACAAGTGAACCGAATATGAAAATAAAGGAAACAAACACTCCAGAACAATAAAATTCAATACAATAACTTGTAAATAAAGACATAAATGAACTAACTAGAATTATGGTAAAACAAATAAATTTCTAATAGGTTCTGATATAAGTTATTAGCAAGTATAATTTCATATTCCAGGAGCTTAATTACAAGATCGAGACACGTTTGGAGTTAAGGTAAGGGTTTTTCCACCCGAACATCCATTTTCATTATGGATACTTTCGTTGTCTAAATACCTCAATGAAATTATTATGTATTGTTATTTAATCCTCATATATTTTGTGTGAGTATAATATATAGGTTTAAAAACAATAATACTTCCTCATTTTTTGGATAGTTACATGTTTTAAAAAGAACTTTCAAAATTGTTTCAAAAATACAAACCCGATTCAAGGGAATTTCTCCAATTCAGATCTATTTAAAAGGTCACTCTATAATATGTTTTTGGAAACCATTATATTTATAAAAATACTCATTTTATTATGAAAATACTATCTTAATTCAATTATGGTCTTATACAAATATTTTACAAAATCACTCTTATTTTCAAAATAAAAGAGTGTTTTTCTCAAAATTGCTTAATGATTTTATAAGAGTAATTTCGTTTGATTCAAATGATCTTTTTGATTCCATGGTATTATTTGGTTTAATCATTTATGAATTCATATAGCGTATTTGACTTAATGTTTTATGAATAACATTATTGTGGATGATCTATCCTAAAACCATTCATCATATTATTCTGAATGGTTAGTGTTTTTGTTCAATAATTGGTGAAAATTAGTTACATTTCATATGATAGTTTCAATATGAATGTATATGTTGTTTATGTTGATCTCTGCTCATATGAGGAATGTATTGAACTTATTATCTGATGGTTGGGGCCCTCTATATCCCCTTGATGCATCGGTAGGTCTCATGAGACAAACTATGGTCTTGGCACGAGGCCTTGACAAAATGATTATTTTATGGTCCCAGCACGAGGCTTGGACGGTATGGTTATGATGTCCAGCATATGCACTTCCCCCATTATGAAGTAAGTAATTGAAATTTCATGTGGTTATTTGACTATTATAATACCCATGATTATGTTTTATTATGGAATTATTTACTCAGCTCATATTCCTGTCATACTGTGTTTCAAGTTTATTATTAAAGGCACGTGTTTTCAATTATTCACCATGTCTAATGTTTATATTATCTTTCACTATATTGCTTACTCTTACTGAGCATTTGATCTCACCCCTTCCTTATGTTTCATTTTATCAGGACATGAAGAAGTAATTTATTAATGACTTGCAAGCGTAATCTAGGAGACGTGATGTTTCTAGTGGATCAAAATAGTGTTTTGATTCCCCTCATGTTGTAATGTTAAAATTATGCATGTAACTTGTTTCTAATAATACTAAACTACTTGGTCTTTCAAGATTCGTATTCCTTGTATGTATCCCAACGTAATCAAATAAGGTATCGGCTCTAGGCAACTGGGGTCAGGTCCTTACATTTGGTATCATAGGAAGTTTAGTATAATACTTGGAAACTAGATTTAGAAAACGCAGAATTAGGGAAGAGTCCCTATGTTAGTCTTTTAGGAAATTCATACAATAACATCCTGGTATTTTGGTAAGGAATAGATTATGTGTATCTTTCAATCAATAAATCCCTGACTGGATATGAGTAGGTAGATGTGGCTTTGAAACAAATGTATCTAGGGGTAAAACCCGAAAACACCGCTTTGAGCTAGACTCGAACGGGAACTGGTGCACAACAATGGGACTTGCTGCACTCTTGGTTACGACACTCTTGGGGGACATTCTTAAGATAATTGAAATTTTATTTACAATCCATTATAAAGGATTGAAATGTTAAATATTCCTCAAAGAAACCATATTTGTGAATTTGAGATTAGCCATGCGTAGGATCTCAATTTTTCTGAGTATTTTTAAGTTAAGATTATACATTATGATTCATAACCTAATATAGTGTATTCCATTATCTAGATATAGCACTGTTGACCTCACCTATTTTGATAATCCCAATTATTCTTTCATATGTTTTGATAATCCCAATTTATGTTTATCGATATGATAATAATATTAAAATAGTCTCACGAAATATGTTAATCGATGTTTGTCTATGTTTATATAAATTCTGAAGTAATTACAACCCAATCAGATGTGTTTTTCATAAACAGATAAGTGTTAAGTCACTGATATGTGTATAGCTACTGATAAAGAGCTACCAGTACTCAGTCTACCAATAGACTTAGTCTATCGATAGATAGAGTCACCGATAAGCTAAGGCTACCGATATGTACAGAGCTACCGACAGAAACAGAGCTAGCTACCAATAGAATAGGTCTACCAGTATTATTAAGTTTTCTACTATACACTTGATCGCTGATGCATACAGAGATACCGATATGAAGAAATATACTGATAGAACCAGTTCACAGATAGTTACCGATAGAAGTCAGCTGATAGAGTAAGTCCACCGATACAAGTGTAAATAGCCACTGATGCAAGGAGATACTAATCTACCGATACAAGTAAAGAGTCACTGATACTTTGAGCTACCGATATAGTAAGTCTACCGATAGAAGGAGTTACTGATACCTAGAGCTACCGACACAAAGATCTACCGATGCAAGTTCAAAGAGCTACCGATGGAAGGACTGCTACACAAAATCCACCGTACACGTCTACCAACAGAAGGCTACTAATGATTGACCAACAAGTCAAACTCTATACTCTCAATAATATTTATTTATTAAGATAAAAGTTACATTTGATGTTTTTAATGCAGTTAATGTTATTTAATTATTTCTGTTTCCATGTCAGGGAACCGTAACTAGTACCCATGAAAAAAGTAATTCCCATTTGCCGGAGATGAAATCTATAAAAGGGAAGATAAAGACCTAGCAAAAAGTGTGGTCGTGTCATCGTAATGAGATTAACAAGGAGTGTGTAACTAGAAAGAAGCAATTAGAAAGAAGTAAACATGAAGAGTACATACAAGGTTCATACTGAAAAACGAGCTACATACCAAAGGACCACTCCATACTAGAAGAACACTGGATATACACGAAGCCACTCATTTTCAAGGAGAACACAAGTTGTATATTGAGTGAAGAACTAAAACAAACACTTCATGCACTCCGGCTGCTAAGTTGAACTAGGAACAACCGAAGAAAACAACACTCTGTTTTTGGCACAAAAACCAGAGAAGGACTCAGAAGCTTTTCTGACAAATCAAACGAGTCTGGAGCTGTACTTCCAATCACTAAATATTTTATAAACTCTTTCTCACTTACTTTAGTGATTCTATCATTAAAATTTTGAGTAGTGTGTGTACCTTGTTTACTTTACACACACACTGACTCCTGAGCTATGCTGGAGGATTCTTAAATCCTCATTCAAACTCTATAACTCTTTGATTCCCACTGTGAATAGTGGTAAAGGTCGAGTAAGTCCTGGAAAGCTGTAAGATGTTGTTTGTTTTCCCACGTAGAACTGTGGTAGAGGTCTTTGGACCTGGAAAATATTGTAATATTGTTTACCCTGATCTAGGTTTTGGATCAATTTATATAAATTTTATGAGAGGACTAAGTCTCGGCTTGAGACTGAACCTCTTGGTTACCTCTACTGTGCTTTTTAGTATTAAGTCTTTAAGTATACTATATATATTTTATATTCCGATGCTATTACTTTGAAATAAAAAACTATTTTAAAGCTACTTTGATAGTTAAATTATCAAGTGTTTATACTTATTGTAAACCAGTAATTTAGTTTCAAAAGTTAATTTAATCTTAATATTAAGTAAACTGAGACCTAATCAATCTTTGAGAAACTAATTGAACATTTACACTCTGTATAGATTCACTACAGTTTAACTTTGTTTTTAAATTGGTGGATTTTAAGAGAAATATTTTTAATAGAAATTTTTATTGGAACTCAATTCACCCCCCTCTTGAGTATCCACTCCGACCAACATTTGGTATCAGAGGGAGGTTTGTTTATTAATAAAAAAATTTCAAACATTCTGTTTTCAAATATGATTTTAGTTGTATTTTAAATATCTTAAATTTCTATTAGTTATAAATTTTATCTCTTTAAATTTCTTTTCTAAAATCTAGTTATGGATAATAGACTAGAGGGTACTGCTACTAACCGGACACCTTTCTTTAATGGAACCAACTATTCCCAGTGGAAACTTAAGATGAAAATACATTTAGAAAGTATGGGTTTTGATATCTGGACTGCTATAGAGTCACAATATAAAATTCCAGAAACTGATAGAACAACTTGGGATGAATCTACAAGGACTGCTTACAATAATAATTGTAAAGCTATGAATGCCATGTACTGTGCTCTAGGAGATGAAGAGTTTAACAGAATTTCTGCTTTCAAAACTGCTTATGAAATATGGGATACTTTGGGTGTTTCTCATTAAGGAACAACCAATGTTAAAGAAATGAGATTAAATAATTATACTATTAAATATGATAATTTTAAAATGAAGATTGATGAACCTATTTCTGACATGTACCTCAGGTTCAATGAGATAGTCAATAAAATGAGTTCACTTGGTAAGGTTGTTCCTGCAAAGGAACAAATCATGGGAATCTTAAGATGTCTATGAGAGAGATGGAGGGGAACTTATGTTTCAATTAGAGAATCATGTGACATTGTTGCTATCCCTGTAAAAGATCTTATTGGTAAACTAATGATGTATGAGAAAGAACTCAAGGTAAACAAGGAGGATGATGATAAACCCAAGAGAAAATTTGAGGCTTTCAAGTCTACTGCTTCTAAGAGAAAAGACAAGGAGAAAATACATGTACCTACTGAAAGTTCAACTAGTGAAGATTCAAACTCTGACAGTGATGCTGAGATGGATCAAATAGCCAGGAGATTCAAAAAGTTGTATAGGAAAAAGAAATTCTTTCGAAAATCAAATTACAAAGAAAAGTATGACAATAAGGGTCACTGGAAGAAGTATTGGAATAAATATGATAAGGAAGATGATATAGTCTGCTATGAGTGCAAGAGGAAAGGACACATCAAGGCTGACTGTCCAAAATTAAAATTCAAAAAAAAACATGATTATAAAGACAATAAGTACAAGAAATCCATGAAAGAAACTTGGAGTGCTTCAGAGGACATCACAAGTGAATCTGAATTTTATAACTCTGAGAATAATCATGCCAACATGTGCTTCATGACTAATACCTCTGAGGTACCTATTTCCCCTATGCTGAATGATTATTATTCTGGAAATAACAGTGATTCAGACAATGATGAAAATATGTCTAAGGATGAATTTTTTGAATATTGTAACATGTTGTAAGAAACATGTAATGAACTTAAGGACAAGTATAAGTCACTAAAGAAACAGGATTCTCTTACTGCCAATGTTAAATCTTCCTTTGACATAGAAAAGGAAAAGAATTCTCAACTGTTAAAGGAAAATACAAAATTGAAAATGTCTAATAAGCAACTTAGAAAGGACTTAGAAAAGTTCACAATGGGCAAAGATACACTTACTCAAATGTTAGGAAAGAAAGTTGCGCCTAAATACACTACTGGTTTGGGATACTATCCTCAACAGAGACAGTTCACTAAAACTCGATTTATTTCTAAATCTGGACAAAATTCTACTTATTCCAGGTCTGGAAATTAGTATGCTTCAACTAGCTTTTTATATGGTTATAGATCAAAAAATGTTTATCTTTCAAAATCTATTGATTCTGTAAATTATATGAGACCCATAAGACAAATTTGGTTACCTAAAGCTTTGATTTCTAACCTTTCTGGACCCAAGAAGTCTGGGCACCAAAGTCATTTTCCATCTAAATCTGTTTTGTAGGAAACAAGTTTGAAGAGTTCTCACAAGAAGGTATGGTACTTGGACAGTGGATGTCCAAGACATATGTCTAGGAATTACTGTTGTTTAAAGAGTCTAATCAAGGTTGATGGAGGCCATGTCACCTTTGGTTATAATTCTAAAGGAAAAATCATCGGCCTAGGCCAAATTGGTAACACTAAATCAATTTTAATTTCTAAAGTTTTATTTTTTGATGGACTTAAGTATAACCTGTTAAGTATTTCTCAATTATGTGATGATGGTTTTAATGTTATGTTTGAAAATGATTCTTGTAATGTTTTTAACTATAAAAATTTTTTAGTATTTTCTGCATTAAGAAATGAAAATGTTTATGATGTGGATCTGAATTCTTTAGGTAATAAAAATGTTACTTGTTTAAATGATTTTCATAAAGAATCTTAGTAGTGGCACAGAATATTAGGGCACTACAACATCTATTCACTTAGAAAATTGACTAGGAAGAACTTAGTTAGAGACCTACCTAAACTTGAATTCCCAAATGAAAAAGTTTGTAATCCCTGTCAAAAGGAAAAGCAACATAAAGTTTCTTTTAAATCAAATAATGAAGTTTCAACTTCTCAACCTCTCGAGTTGGCTCACATGGACTTGTTTGGACCTTCAAGAGTTTCTAGTTTAATTGGGAAGAACTATGTCTATGTTCTAGTAGATGACTTTTCTAGATATACTTGGGTATACTTCTTAGCTCACAAAAGTGAAGCTTGTTCTTAATTTGTTAAATAATCCAAATCTGTAGAAAACCCTAGTGGAATTAAGATTAAAACCCTGAGAAGTGATCATGGCCGTGAGTTTGAAAATCAAGAGTTTGAATCTTATTTCTCACACAATGTCTATAGTCACAACTTTTCTGCTCCTTGGACACCTTAGCAAAATGGTGTAGTAGAAAGAAGGAATAGAACCCCTCAATAAATAGCTAAAAACATGCTTAATGATTATGACCTGCCTATTTATTTTTAGGATGAAGCTGTGAATACAGCATGTTATATTATTAATAGAGTCTTGATTAGACCTATTCTTAAGAAGACCCCATATGAACTATGGAATAATAGAAAATACAAAGTTAGTTACTTTAGAGTCTTTGGATGCAATGTTTTTATTCTTAATACAAAGGATAATCTTGACAAGTTTACTTTTAAGAGTGATGAAGGAATTTTTCTTGGTTATTCTTTAACTAAAAAGGCCTATAGAGTCTTTAATAAAAGAACCAAATGTGTGGAAGAATATGTTTACATCAAATTTGATGAAACTGATCCACATGGGCCTAAAACCTCTCTTGAAAATCTTGAAGAATATTTGACTGTTCTGGACCTTAATGATGAATCTAAAGAACCTGCTATAAAAACATTCAGTTCTGGACATATTCCAGAATCTGCTTCTATAGAACCCGAACCTATAGATGAACTTGAAATTTCTAGTCCTGCCTTTACTATATCAACAATGATTCTAAAGAATCATCCTTTGGATAGTGTTGTTGGTAATATTGATAGAGGGACATAGACTAGAGCTTCTCTAAGAAACCACATTGAACATCAATCTTTGCTTTGACAGCTAGAACCGAAAAATATCAATGAAGCTATCAATGATGAATTTTGGGTAATGGCTATGCAAGAAGAGTTAAATCAATTTAAAAGAAACAAAGTCTAGGAATTAGTTGAAAGACCCAAGGAAACTTTAACAATAGGCACTAAATGGCTTTTTATAAACAAAGTTGATGAATCTGGAAACATAGTTAGAAACAAAGCCAGACTAGTTGGACAAGGATATAGTTAAGAGAATGGTATAGACTATGAGGAAACCTTTGCACCTGTAGCCAGATTATAAGCCATTAGGATCTTACTTGCCTATGTTGCTCATATGAATTTCAAGTTATATCAAATGGATGTCAAAAGTGATTTTCTAAATGGTTTTATAATTGAAGATGTTTTGGTTGAACAACCACCTGGATTTACTAATCCTCATTTTCTAAATCGATTTTTTAATCTTTCTAAATCTTTATATGGTTTAAACAAATCTCTAAGAGCCTAGTATGATAGACTTAGTAATTTTCTTATTTCAAAAAGTTTTACTAAAGGGATTGTTGATCCAACTCTTTTTATTAAAAGAATTTCTAAAGATGTTTTAGTAGTACAAATCTTTGTTGATGATATTATTTTTTGGATATTCTAAACATTATTTGTGTACTAATTTTTCAAAGAGTATGCAAAATGAATTTGAAATGATTTTAATGGGAGAACTCAAATATTTTATTGGATATCAAGTTTTTCAAAATGAAAATGGTATTATTTTGAATCAAAGCAAATATACAAAGGATCTTTTAAAACGTTTTGGTTTGGATAGTATTAAGGAAAGTGAAACTCCTATGAGTACAGTCTGTAAATTGGATACAGATGAAACTGGGAAACCAGTAGATCAAACCAATTACAGAGGTATAATTGGAAGCTTACATTACCTTACTGCTAGTCGACCAGATATTATGTTTAGTGTGTGTATGTGTTCAATATTTCAAGCTAATCCAAAATAATCTCATTTACTTGCTGTTAAAAAAAAATTAAGTATCTTAAACATACATTAAACATAGGATTGTTTTACCCAAAAGGACAATCCTTTTAGTTAATGAGTTATTCAGATGATGACTTTTTTGGTTGCAAGTTGGATAGAAAAATAACATCATGAACATGTCATTTATTGGGAAAATCCTTAGTATCTTAGTGTAGTAAGAAGCATAATTTTGTAGCATTGTCCACTGCCGAAGCAGAGTACATAGCTACTGGTAGTTACTGTGCACAAATTCTATGCATGAAACACACTCTTCTGGACTATGGATATGATTTTAAGCATGTTTCTATCAACTATGAAAACACTTGTGAAATTAAAATCTCGAAGAACCTTGTGTCTCACTCTATGACGAAACACATTGATGTCAGTCACCATTTCTTGAGATATCATTACCAAAAGGGTGATATTATTCTTGAGTTTATAGGTACTGAACGTCAATTAGATGACATCGTCACCAAACCTTTGAGTTCGGATAAGTTAAGTTACATTAGACATGAGTTAGGTATGATTAACCTTGATCGGTAGCTACCTCACCGATGTAAATTCTCATCGATGTAAATTCTCACCGATGTAAATTCTCACCGATGTAAATCCTCACCGATGTAAATTCTCACCAATAAACCCTACCGATGAGTGCGTTGTTTTAAACTTATGTCTGCCGCCAGAATCTGAATCGATTTTTACTTTATCTTATTTTATTTGATTATTTCATAATTCCTAAAGGCTAAAAACAACTTCATAGCTACTTCTCAATCCACCGAGCCTCAAACCCTTTACCCTCAAACCTTAACTCCCGAATCTTTCAAGAACCCTAAATCCCTCGAATCTGAGATGGAAGAAACCAAGCTCTCTTCTGTTAGAGATGTTTCTGATGAGCCTAAGGCAAAGAAGCAGAAGTCCAAGATAGATGCAAGTGGAAGTGCTATTAGAACAATATCAAGAAGACGACCAGTAAATCCTCATTTGTAGAATAGAGTTATTGTTATAGAAAAAGCGATGTGCATGGAATGGCTGCTAGAAAGTAAATTGTTAGTGCTCGAAGTGCTGAAAGATCAAAAGTGGGTAGATTTTTTTTCAAACAACAATGGTACCTACTATCCGAAGCTAGTGAAACAGTTTTATGACTATGTAAGTTTTGATAAATCTGAAGATGAGAACCGAGTAACTTCATTTGTGAATGAAAAGGAGTTGTCCTTTTCATCGACTGAGTGGGATGAATGCTTGAAGGTTGCACATGAATGTGTGTCTGGATATGTCTCGAGAGCTATGCCACCTACAAGTGATAGTTTCAATTATGAGTCTGATTTGGAAGAGCTCACTGGTGATGGAAATCAAAGACAAGTAGTAGCTACTGAAATGGATAGAGAGAACAGATTGTTGTTCAAATTTGTTCAGCATGTCTTAATACCGAGGATAGGAGACTTTGCAAATTTAAGATATCAGGATATCTATCACCTGTATCTTTTGAGACATGGAGTCAAGGTGAATCTAGGTAGATTGATGATGACTCAAATGGAGGATACGATTAGACCCAAGTAAAAAACTAATGCCTTGTTATTTTCCAAGTTGATCTCAGTAATAATCAATGTGAAAGGAATAGCTGAGTCTCAAGATGAGACAATGGTAGTAACGAACAATTTCTGTGTCACCAGTACAGTTTGAAAATACATGAAAATAAATTGGAACCCATGGAGAGGAGAATGGGTCACTGATGACAATAAGGTGTATGATAAGTTCAATCTTGTGAATCATCCTTCATGACCAAAGGATGTGAGGGATCCAGGTCTGGGACCTGATGAATAGGATCCAGAATACAGTAATGATTCAGAAGAGGAAGAGTCCTCTGCTTATAAAGGAGGAGACCCTGACTTACCTTCTAGCCCAGAACCTAAAAATCTAGATCATCATAAATCAGATAAGGAAGAAAATTATTTAGAGGATGTTGAAGTGGCGGCTGTAGAGAATGAAGAAGATACTCATGAATTTGAAGCATCTCAGTCAGCTGATTTGAGCCTTAGTCCAATGATTGGACAATATTAGTGCCTGTTAAGGATGCAAATGAAGTTAACATACCCTTGCCTATTTTGGAAAACCCTCCAGCTATTGCAGAAAAAGAATTGATAGTAGAAGATTCTCCTAAAAAATTAAGACATGCTGAGAATGCTGCTGAGAATGATGTTGTTTTACTTGAGGATGCACCAGTTGAGGGGGATCATAAAAACAAGTTTGGAAGTGTTATAGTGGCTGTTGATATTGAGGACTGGGCAGAAGACACAGTTTTTTTGTTCTGTGGTTGAGACTATCCTGATTCTGAGAATGAAGCATCTCTCAATAGACCAAAGATTGTTTATGATGTTGAGACTAAGTTTCTACCTGAAGGTGTGGTCAGAATTCATGACCTAGATATTTTGAAGAAAAATCTTAAGTAGAGTTTTGAGGAAGAGGTAAAGAAGATGGAAGTTTCTCTAGTATCTTCAATTCAATCGATCATTACGGACTCAGTGGTCAGTTTAGCATCTGAAAGAGCATCTTTTGCCGTTTCACCTGCTGATCTGATCACCAAGGTTGACCTTGAATCCTTAAAGGATGAGCTGATAGAATCTTTTAGTGCCTCAGTTGCTGACATGAAGCATTTTTTTGTTGAAGAGATGAGTATGTTTGAAAGATTTTTTGAACTCTCTCTAGGTTGTAATTTGTCAACTTTATGGAAGAAATAGTGGAAGAAGTTAAAGACTACCAGAATCAATTATCTAGAATGGAATAGGATCTTGAAACTCTAAAGAAATCAGTCATCTCTTTAGACTCCTACATGAGCTCAAAATCCCAAGAAAACAAGGACTTAGCCTATGTCAAAAGTGTTGTGAGCCAGATGGTTTCAGTGTTTGAAGGTTTTAAAACCTCTACAAAAGATCATGTTAAAACCTAGGATTCCCAAGTTCAAAATATTATCAGTGGATTGACCAAAAACATCAAGGAAACAGTAACCTTCTCTATTGGTTCTGTTGCATCTAAACCCTCTATGGATTTGAATCAAATTCGAGTTATGATAAAGGAGGAGATTGGTTTAGCTTCAACCAGTGGCTCTGTGGACTCATCCGACCGGAGAAAAGTTGTGCTTTATACTAGAGATTCAGCTAGAGAAATAATGATGATAGTCCAAGACTATATGAGAGAATCATCTGCCTCTCAGAAAGAAGTGAAAGTTTAGGTGGACTCCTATTTCTCTAAGATTTTCACCAAGCATCAACTCAACAATCACTTCAAACTATTGTTGGAAAATATGAAGCTGCCTCCTGTCAATCAAGCCTTAAGAGATCAAGTCAGCAAACTAATGGAATTGACTCTAGCCCAGGACAAATTTAGGGAGAACCAGGATGACTTTATATCTGTTATGGAGAGAGGAGGAGGAATAATTATGGATTTCAGAAATCTGTTGCTGCCTTTCCTACATGTTGATACCAGGCCAGTGATTGTCCCTCCAGCCTTACCAACCTCTGCCTCTACTGCCTCTCCAGTTTAGATGACTCCAGCCCAAACCATTCGAATCCTCACACCTATGATCACTAAAATAACTCCTTAGTACAGACCAGGAATAGTTTCTGTGGCTCAGCCTCCTATGATCATTTCTGGAATTCCTAAGCCTTCACCTGAATCCACACCACCTGAATCCTCTTCTGATTCAAAGGGAAAATCTCACATTGAGGATGTGGATTGATCAAGTGGCTAAGACATTTGATAGGAATCCCTTGTATTTTGTGTTTTGTCTATGTACCTTTTTGCAACATTTAATACAAGTGTATTTCTTATATTTTCTCTTTTTTTTTATCTTCTCTTTGTTGTTTCTCGCTTTTTGATTATCCCAAAGGGGGAGAAAAATTCTACAAATAGTCCATAAAGGGGGAGAGATATTTACCCAGGGGGAGAATAAATAATGGGGATAAAGTCTCAAAGGGGGAGAAATTTTATCTAAGAAAGTGCTATCATGATTTAACCCTATGATACTGTTGCATTTCATTCTCGGATACCATTGCTGTTAATTCTATCTTTGATACTATCACATTTAATTATACCTCTGATAAATTATGTTCTATAACATACTGTTTTCTCTGAGAAAATTGAATTTAAGGATATATCCTCTGATACAATTACTCACTATTTTAAAATTATAATATCATAAGTTGTGATTATCAAAAATGGGGAGATTGTTGACCTCACCTATTTTGATAATCCCAATTATGCTTTCATATGTTTTGATAATCCCAATTTATGTTTATCAAGATGATAATAATATTAAAATAGTCTCATGAAATATATTAATCGATGTTTGTCTATGTTTATATAAATTCTGAAGTAATTCTAACCCAATCGGATGTGTTTTGCATAAAACAGATAAGTGTTAAGTCACTGATCTGCGTATAGCTACTGATAAAGAGCTACCGGTACTCAGTCTACCGATAGACTTAGTCTACCGATAGACAGAGTCACCGATAATCTAAGACTACCGATATGTACAGATCTACCGACAGAAACAGAGCTACCGATAGAACAGGTCTACCAGTATGCTTAAGTCTTCTAGTATACACACGATCACTGATGCGTACAGAGCTGCAGATATGAAGAAATCTATCGATAGAACCAGTTGACAGACAGTTACTGATAGAAGTCTTCCGATAGAGTAATTCCACCGATACAAGTTCAAACAACTACTGATGCAAGGAGCTACTGATCTACCAATACAAGTACAGAGTCACTGTTACTTTGAGCTACTGACATAGTAAGTCTACCGATAGGAGGATTTACTGATACCTAGAGATACCGATGCAAAGATCTACCGATGCAAGTTCAAAGAGCTACCAATGGAAGGACTACTACACAAAATCCACCGTACACGTCTACCAACAGAAGGCTACTAATGATTGACCAACCAGTCAAACTCTATACTCTCAATACTATTTATTTATTAAGATAACAGTTAAATTTAATGTTTTTAATGTAGTTAATGTTATTTAATGATCTCTATTGCCATGTCAGGGAACCGTACCTAGTACCCATGCAAAAACTAGTCATTCCCATTTGCCGGAGCTGGAAGATATAAAAGGTAAGATAAAGACCCAGCAAAAAGTGTGGTGGTGTCATCGTAATGAGATTAACAAGGAGCTTGTAATGAGAAAGAAGCAATCAGAAAGAAGTAAACACGAAGAGTACATAGAAGCTTCATACTGAAAAATGAGCTGCATACCGAAGGACCACTCCATACTATAATAACACTAGATATACATGAAGCAACTCATTTTCAAGGAGAACACAAGTTGCATCTTGAGTGAATAACTACAACAAACACTTCTTAAACTCAGGCTGATAAGTTGAACCTGGAACAACCGAAGAAAACAACACTCTGTTTTCAGCACAAAAACTAGAGAAAGACTTAGAATCTTTTCTGAAAAATCAAACGAGTCCAGAGCTGCACTGCCAATCCCTAAAGCTTTTCTAAACTCTTTCTCACTTACTTTAGTGATTCTATCATTTACATTTCAAGTAGTTTGTGTACCTTGTTTAGTTTACACACACAATGACTCCTGAGCTAAGCTGGAGGATTCTTAAATCCTCATTCAAACTCAATAACTCTTTGATTCCCACTATGGATAGTGGTAGAGGTTGAGTAAGACCTGGAAAGCTGTAAGCTGTTGTTTGTTTTCCCACGTAGAACTATGGTAGAGGTCTTTAGACCTGGACAGTATTGTACTATTGTTTACCTCGATATAGGGTGTGGATGAATTTATATAAATTATTTGAGAGTACTAAGTCTTGGCTTGAGACTGAACCTCTTGGTTACCTCTGCTGTGCTATTTAGTATTAAGTCTTTAAGTACACTATATATATTTTATATTCTGCTGCTATTACTTTGAAATAAAAAACTATTTTAAAGCCACTTTGATAGTTAAATTAGCAAGTGTTTATACTTATTGTAAACCAGACAGTTAGTTTCAAAAGTTAATTTAATCTTTAGATTAAGTTAACTGAGACCTAATCAATCTTTGAGAAACTGATTGAAAATTTACACTCTGTATAGATTCACTATAGTTTAACTTTGTTTTTAAATTGGGGGATTTTAAGATAAATATTATTAACAGAATTTTTATTGGAACTCAATTCACCCCCCTCTTGAGTATCCACTCCAACCAACATGCACCTAGAGGACGGAATGGAAATCGCACATATGCACATTTTCCCTGTAGGGATTTTCCTCCGACGTAAGATAATGATGTTGGCTCTGGTGATGTGACTGGTGCTGAGAAACTCATAACTATACTGGGACAACTTAATCAGGTTATGAATAATAACCTTACCTGTATGGAGCATCCAGATCAACGACGTGGAGGAGCCATGCTAGATCGCTTTATGCGACAACAGCCACCATCATTCAATGGGACTACAAACCCATTTGTAGCATAGCAGTGGATATGTTCCCTTGAGAATATATTTCTCATTTTGGGATGTAATGAAAGAGAGAAGGTTTTCATGGTAGTATATCGTCTATTGGGAGATGCAGATCTGTGGTGGTAATTAATCCAAGACACAAAGAAGGAAGAGATAAAAGAGATGGAATGGAGGGATTTTAGGGAAATATTCTTATAAAAATATTTCCCTCGTGAGTAGCGAGTAGATATTGAGAGACAATTCTTGAATATAAGGCAGAAGAAAGATGAGAATGTTCCAAAGTATGAAGATAACTTCACAAGATTAACAAGACATGTTGTTGACTACGTACGATATCCAAGGAGAAAAAATGATAGATTCTTTGATGGCCTAAAACCATTACTCTGGTGAGTACTGGTCTCCCAAATCATTTCATTATATGAAGATATAGTTTCATGTGCCATTAAGACAGAAAAAGAATTCTATAAGTCTTATAACTTTAAGGGAAATCAAGAAAAGAAGAGGGCTTCTGAAATCCCTGGGAAAGGAAATAAGGAAATGGGGAAGAAGGGGAGAGTTGAATTTCCACAATTTGAAAATTGTGGAAAGAAACACCCTGGTGCATGCTTAAAAGGAAAAGAAGTATGATACAAATGTGGTCAGAAAGGCCATATTGCTGGTGATTTCAAAGGGAAGAAGGAAGCCAGTGATGTTCAATGGTATATTTGTCAAGAGATGGGACAATATGCTAATGATTGTCCAAAACGTCAAGGAAATATGCAACGGAGAAGGCCAAGGGATCAGGGACAAGCTTATGCAGTCACAACTGCAATGGTTGAAGTTCCTAATAACGTGGTGGCAGGTACATTAATTGTTTCCTCAAGCTTAGACAATGCTTTATTTGATTCTGGATCATCACATTGTTTCATATATTTCTAGTTTTATATGAAAATTAGATATTTCCAATTTGATTTAAGAAGGGATTTTGCAGTTAAAACTCCCAAGGTAAGTATCATTACTACAATTTTTTTGTCAATCAGTTCCCATTAAGGCATATAAATGTTCTTTATCTGTTGATCTTATCATCATACCCATGATTGAATTTGATATGATCCTCAGTATGGATTGACTTTCGAACCATGTTTCAAAAATTTATTGTAAGAATAAGGAGGTTACGATTTTTGATGACGATGATAAAGAACACCTAATCTTTAGAGTAGAATCATCACCGCTTGATTCTTATCTAGATCCACCCCCAATAGCTCAACTAAATTCAATTATTGGTGAGTAAGAGAATGAAATAACAGTGGGTGAGGAAAGGAATGTTCAAATAGTGGATGTACCTTTTGTGAGAGAATACGTTGATGTGTTTCCTGAAGTTTTACCTGGACATCATCCAGAATGAGAAATTGAGTTTTTCATTGATTTAATTCCTGGTTCAAAGCCCATAATAAAGACTCCTTATAGAATGGACACTATGAAATTAGTGGAACTAAAGAAACAACTAGAGGAATTGAGTAAGAAGGGATTTATTCACCATAGTGTTTCTCTATGGGGAGCCCATGTCCTTTTTATAAAGAAGAAATATGGATCTATGAGGTTATGTATCTACTACAGGGAGATCAATGCTATAACAATAAAGAACAAGTATCCTCTACCTCGCATTGATGATTTATTTGACCAACTGCATGGAGCTCAATACTTTTCGAAGATTGATCTTTGATCTGGATATCATCATTTTCCTATGAGGAAGGAAGATATTCCAATTATAGTATTTCGAACCAGGTATGGGAATTACGAGTTTACAGTAATGCCTTTTGGATTGACTAATGCACCCTCTGTCTTCATGGAACTAATGAATAGGGTTTTCAAGGAATATCTTGATGATTTTGTAGTTGTATTTGTTGATAATATCTTGGTATACTCCAAAAGCAAAGAAGATCATGAAAATCACTTGATCATTATCCCAAAGAATCTTAGAATACCTGAATTATATGGGAATTTTAGAAAGTGTGAATTCTGGATTCAGGATATTTCTTTTCTTGGCCATATTGTCTCTAAAGATAGAATCCTAGTTGGTCCTACGAAGACAAAGGCAATACAAGATTGGCCCACACTAAAAAACATAACTGAGGTACGCAGTTTTATTGGCTTAGTAGGTTATTATCGGCATTTCGTACATAATTTTGCCCGACTGGCTAACCCTCTAACGAAGATCACACGTAAAAGGGTTAAATTTATTTGGACAAAATATTGTGAAGATTATTTCAAAGAACTAAATAGGAGATTAGTCAATGCTTCTATATTGACTCTACCATCGGGGAATGATGGGTTTGTTATTTATAGTGATGCTTCAAGGAAAGGACTTGGTTGTGTCCTTACGAAAAATGATGGTGTTATTGCACATGCATCACAACAACTAAAAATTCATGAGAAAAACTATCCTACTCATGATCTTGAGTTAGCTTCTATAGTCTTTTCTTTGACGATATGGAGACATTATCTCTATGGTGAAAAATGTGAGATTTATACTGATCACAGTAGTTTGAAGTATATTTTCTCACAGAAAGAACTCAACATGAGGAAAAGGAGATGGATTGAACTACTCAAGGAATATGATTGCACGATACACTACCACCCGGGGAAGGAAAATAAAGTGGCAGATGCCTTGAGCAGAAATGATCATAGAGTTTTGAGCAAGATGATAGTTGAAATGGATCCTATTTTCATGGATCTAGTAAAGATGGATATGATAATAACCATGGAAGGTGAAACATCGATGCATTTTCAAATGGTTTCCAAACCATCTTTACTAGAAAGGATAAAAAATTCTCAGGCTAATGATGGTGAGTTTCAAAAGAAGATAAAAGCTGTGAATGATGGGAGATTGAGTGACTTCGTATATGAAGATGGAATTTTGAAATTTGGGAATAGACTTTGTGTTCCCAATATACCTAATCTAAAAAGGGAATTGTTGGATGATGCTCATAGTTCCAATTTCTCTATACACCCTGGTAGCACTAAGATGTATAGATATTTAAATGAACATTTCTGGTGGGACAACATGAAGAGGGAGATTTCTGATTTTGTGTCAAGATGTATGGTTTGTCAACAAGTGAAAGCTATAAGGCAATAGCCTGGAGGAGTGTTACAACCTCTTCCCATACCTGAGTAGAAATGGTATATTTTCACGATGGAATTTTTCATGGGACTACCAAAGACTCCTAGAAGGAACAATGCAATATGGGTCATTGTTGATCGTTTTACCAGGTCAACACATTTTCTTGCTATAAGAGAAGATATACCACTTGAATCTCTAGAAAGAATATATGTTAATGAATTTGTGAGACTTCATGGAGTACCCCTATCGATTGTTTCTAATCGTGATCCACGTTTTACATCAAGATTCTGGAAAAGTCTTCAGAAGGCCCTAGCTACTGATCTTCGTTTGAGCACTGCCTACCACCCACAAATAGATGTACAGTTGGAACGGACAATTCAAACATTGGAAGACATGTTGAGGCCTTGTTCACATGATTTTCAAGGCATGTGGGATCAGTACTTACCTCTCATAGAATTTTCCTTCAACAATAGATTCCATTCAAGTATATAGATGGCACCCTATGAAGCATTATATGGGAGGCGATGTCGTACACCAACTTGCTGGGATGATATTGGGGAAAGAAAGCTTGTGGTCCCAAAACTTGTTAAAGAAACAATGGAAAAGGTGAAGATTATACAGAACCATATCAAAATATCTCAAAGTAGGAAAAAGAGATATGCAGATAACTGAAGGAAGGATTTGGAGTTTCAAAAAGGTGATCATGTTTTCTTAAAGGTATCTCCATGGAAGGGTATTATACAATTCGGTATGAATGGAAAATTAAGTCCCAGGTACACCGGACCTTTTGAAATTCTGGACTGAATTGGAGTCGTAGCTTATCTTTTGGCAATTCCGCCAAGTCTCTCCAAGGTTCACAATGTGTTCCATGTGTCAATGTTAAGAAAGTACATGCTATACCCAACACATGTACTCACTTATTAAGAAGTGGAACATGAGCCCGATCTATCTTACTGTGAAGAGCCTATCAATATTCTTGATACTAGAGAACAAGTATTGATAAATTGGACGACTCTTCTGGTGAAAGTTCTATGGAGGAACCATAAGATGGAGGAAGCAACATGGGAGCCTGAGGAGCCTAGTTTAAAGACATACCCGAATATTTTTAGGTAATAATCTGTGAATTTCGAGGAAGAAATTTCTGTAAGGAGGGGAGAATGTAACACCCCAAGGTTTTGAAAATAAATATAGAATGAAATTATATAATCTAACCATTAAACACAACTTTTCCTCTTCTATGTTTTGAATTTCAAAAAATGGTCATCTATAGTTGTGTTCAATAAGTCATTTGGAGTCTGATAGAACAAACTTGTTTTTTAGTGAATAGTAACATACCTTTATGAATAGTAATATGAATAGTAATATGACCCTTATGAATAGTAAATAATAATATTATTTTATTTTCTTAAGGAAATAATATAATGAGATCTTAATTAATTTTTCAATGTCACATAAAACTAATTTCACTTCAAGATTGTTATTTTTCTAATTAACTATGACCTTATTTAAAAGTTAAATTAATAATATTTAGAAAATTATTTTTGAAAAATGGATTTCACTTTTTAATTCTACACGTCAAAAAATGTTAGGGGTGATTTTGGGATTTTTCTAAAATACATGAATTTTCCATGAATAGTAAAAATACAGTTTTGAGTTTTCACTAGTTTAATGACATCATAATGGTGTAATAATTAAATATAAAATTATGGTCGACTTGTGTATAGTAACATATGACATGATCTGTCCCAAGTGGCTTAAACCATGGGAAAATACCATGGTCAAGCCCATGGTTTGGAAAAAACCACTAATGAGGTGTCCCTTTGAAATTATTAAAAAATTACCTCTCTTTTTCTATAAATACCCACTCATCCATTCGTTTTATTTCATTCCAAATCCATAATCCTCTAAGATATGGTGGTTTTACCTCTATAAGAGTCCTCCCAAGGTGTCTCTAAGCCCCATGGTCCCACACTTCAAAGATCTAGGAGTTATTCTACAAGGTAAGAGAATTCTTCATTCTCTTCTTTAAGTTGACACTTCTTTTATGTTATCTATTTGAAATTACTTTCTCATATGTTAAGGTTTGATTTTATTCATTCTTCTTACTTTTCTTTTGATTTAAATATGATGAGATAACCTTTTGTTCTCATCATTTGATTTTATTAAATTTTAAGTGACGTCGTTAGGCTGCTGAATTTTCATAAGGGATCTCTTAACTTTTCTTTTATTTTCAAGTTCGTCTCTTTTATTTTTCTATCCTCACCTCCTCTATACAAATGATCATGATAAATATAGTAAAATATATATATTGGATTTATGTCATTTGAATTTAATACCCATCATAAATATTCTTACTCCCTCCCTTTTATATTTATAAACTAAATCAACATCCATGAGGTTCCAATTTATAGCCTTCGTGGACGACATAGTTTCGTTTTTAAATTTATTCTTCATTACTGGTCATGAAACCATATTTATGGTTGATGAAGAATATAATATATGTGTTATAACCTAATTAATATTCTTAAACCAGAATATGTACATATAATTAAGTTATATGACAAAACTTGTTAATAATATTTCCAATACCGCTGAATAATCAAAGTGGTTATCATCTAATGATTCATCCTCATTCCATGAAACCAAATGATAGAAATGACCATTATAAATTATTTACGTTCATTAATAATATATAATTCTAATCCTGGAGATTTATATCCATTAGACATGAACTCTATTACTTAAAAACAAGTGAACTGAATATGAAAATAAAGGAAACAAACACTCTAGAACGACAAAATTCAATATAATTACTTGTATATAAAGAAATAAATGAACTAACCAGAATTATGTTAAACTAAATACATGTCTAATAGGTTCTTAAATAAGTTATTAACAAGTATAACTTCATATTCCAGGAGCTCAAGTACAATAGTGGAATATGTTTGGAGTTAAGGTAAGGGTTTTTCCACCCGAACTTCCATTTTCATTCGGGATACTTTCGTTGTATAAATACCTCAATGAAATTATTATGTATTGTTATGTAATCCTAATGTATTTTGTGTGAGTATAATATATATGTTTACAAACCAGAATCCTTCCATAATTTATGGATAGTTACATTTTTTAAAAGGAACTTTCAAATTTGTTTCCAAAATACAAACCCGATTCAAGGGAATTTCTCCAATTCATATATATTTACAAGGGCACTCTATAATCTGTTTTTGGAAACCATTAAATTTCTAAAAAAAATCATTTTATTATGAAAACAATATCTTACTTCACTTCTGGTCTTATACAAAGATTTTACAAAAGAACTCTTCTTTTCAAAATAAAAGAGTGTTTATCTCAAAACTGCTTAATGATTTTATAATAGTAATTTTGTTTGATTGAGATTATCTTGTTGATTACATGGTATTATTGGGTTTAATCATTTATGAAGTCATCAACCATATTTGAATTAATGGTTTATGACTAACTTTATTTTTGATGATCTGTCCTAAAACCATTCATCATATTATTTTGAATGGTTAGTGTTTTTGTTCAATAATTGGTAAAAATTAGTTACATTTCATATGATAGTTTCAAAATGAATGTGTATATTGTTTATGTTGATAACCACTCAAATGAGGAATGCATTGGACTTATTATGTGATGAATGGGGCCCACTATAGCCCCTAAATGCATCAGTAGGTCTCATGAGACAAACTATGGTCTTGGCAGGAGGCCTTGACAAAATGATTATTTTATGGTCCTAGCACGAGCCTTGGACGGTATGGTTATGATGTACGACATATAAACTTACCTCATTATGAAGCACGTAATTGAAAGTTCATGTAGTTATTTGACTATTAGAATAACCATGATTATGTTTTATTATGGAATTATTTCATTAGCTCATATTCCTTCCATAATGGGTTTCAAGTTTATTATTAAAGGCATGTGTTTTCAATTATTCACCATGTCTAATGTTTATATTATCTTCCTCTATATTGCTTACTCTTACTAAAAATTTGAGCTCACCCCATTCTTATGTTTCATTTTCTGAGGACATGAATATGTAATTTATGAATGACTTGAAAGCATAATCTAGGAGATGTGATGTTTCTAGTGGATCAAAATGGTGTTTTGATTCCCCTCATGTTGTAATGTTAAACTTATGTATGTAACTTGTTTCCAATAATACTAAACTACTCAGTCTTTCATGATTTGTATTCCTTGTATATATGCCAACATAATCAAATAAGGCACCGGCTCTGGGAAACTGGGGTCGGGTCCTTACAATCAATTTTATTATTGAATTTGGAATAAAAAAAATTTTATACATAAAATGGAATTTTTCTAAAACCAATAATTATTTTTTCTTTACATTTTGTATTTTTATTTTAAATTAATTACTAAAACTTATAGAAATTTAATCTTGAAAAACTAAATTTTAAGGACCTAGCCCCAGAATTCTCGGATCGGGTGCCCATGAGACATGATGTACCAAAAATTATTACATTACATTAAAATTCATTCACATATATCACATCATGTCCAATGATATATAGGATCGTGAGGTTTAGGTTTTGGAGAAACCAACTACATTCTGAAACTTCGTTGAAGACATGACTGATACCTGAAATTTTTTCATTTAAAACGTAGGGTGAGCATTGAAATAATCATTAAGGGGTTTGAAAAAAAATACTTAATACAACATTTGAAAACTACTTTTAGAAATACTTTCTCTTAAACTAATTCCTTTAAAGAAAACAACAAGACATTTTGAATGTTGATATAATACCGTTAAAGCACTTCATACATAAGTAATTGAATATTTAGTTGAATGCCACTAGATGAAGAAAGTAAGCATTCTTGTAAAAAAATGCATAAATTCTAACAAGTAGGCATAAAATGCAAGGTCTTCAAGTACTACTGAGCATGAACATTATCATAGTTGCGCATAAACAATTTCACTACAACTTATAAAAATGCACAATATAACATGATAAATGTATGCTAATATTTGTATTAAAATTATGGAAAGGTAAAATGATCATGCGTCATCACTGTCTCATCATATGCCATGTGCACTTTAATATCATACTCATAGGTAATGGTTCTATAACCATGGATATTCCTCTAGTCGAAATAATCACTTGGTTGGACATGCACTAAAACATAATGAGAAAATGTTTACTGAATGACTCATGGTCTCTGTGTCAAGGCCTTGTGCCATGACCTAAGGGTAATAACCCAATCTGACTATTTCAAGAACTATTGATGCATCAAGGAGATTAATTTTACCGGTCTCCAACCTTGAGGGATTACTTTAACCAGTCCCTAACCTAGAGGGATTACTTTAACCAGTCCCTAACTTGAAGGGATTTCTTTTAACCGATCCCTAACCTGGCAGTAAAATACATTTCTCGTATGTCAATATGTTCTAATATTCAAGGTGTCTCATACAACTTTGAATATTTAATTTTTATTTCACTTTACCCAAGGTGTCCCATACCACTTTGGGTAATTTAGTTATTAGTTCATTAACATGGTATGTCACATGCATGAATGATGTACAACAATAAATAAAATAAATAATGAAACCATTATACATTTGATCTATAATTAATTGACAAGATACATAACATTGAAAATATTGAATAATTAATCAAATACAGGCATGGTTTAGTAAACATTCTATGTACACAGGATAATTACTAAAGCACATCAAATGGTAGGGTTTTCCACAAGAGGTGTTAAATGATAAATATTTAAAATTCCAACACATGAAAATGAAACACTTAAAGAAAATTATTGACATTAATTATTGTGATATACATTTTTTGAACTTTCAATTAAACCATAACCAGATTGACCACTAAGAATCACTGCAGTAGGTTAACTTCAAATAATAAATGGTTACTACATGATAACATAAACCCATAAATTCTTAGTCCTTTAATATAAATTTAAATCAGGTCGTAGCACATTCTTTTAAAACATAATTTACAACAAGGGTACTTCTTAGAGTGACTTAATTAATTAAAAATCCCATTATTATATACCCACATACAAAATACAGATTATCTTAGGAAAACACTAAAATCGAACACATATCAAAATATTAACTAAGTTCTGACAGTCATTAGGGTTCTAGAAATTAATCATATGAATACATACATACATAACCATATATACACAAAGTGTATATGTGGGTTTTCATATAAACCAATTAAGGTCCATTAAATTACATAAGATTAGAACACCTCTAACCAATATCTATTTATTTGATTGAGACCGAAACCAGATAAGGTTTATTATCCCTGAAACAGTATATACATAAATGTATAAAAACTAAGGTTTAATACTATAACATAAATTAACTTATACCTAAAACCTAGTTCGCATCTAAAATATTATTTATAAATGAGTATTCATCTCTTAAAAACCATAATTAATTTGTAATAAAATACATAAATATATAAGTATTTAGTTATATATACATATAAAGTTTACATAATGGATTTGTAGATTAAAGTAAATTCAAAATAACATATAATGGTATATAATTCCTAGAATACAATACTAAAATATTTGGAAATCTTAGAAATTTATTTTCAAATAGGAATATATATACATAAATACTTAAACACGCGATTACACATATTTTATAAAATTGTTTTTTAAGGAAAACATTCAAAATTAAACTTTACATAAATACTTTAGTGCATAAGTATTGAACAATCCCCTTGGTAAAATATATGATTTGAGATATATATGCATGTTTTTAAATTATATATATATATATATATATAACAGCATGTATAATACAGTTTGTAAAATAAAACCAAAAAGGATCAAACCTTTAAACCATTTAAAGATCACCCTACCAAAACCTGAACACCCTATTTTTAAAGAAAGGAGAACGACGACTCCAATACGGGAAAGAGTATATATATATATATAGAATATTCGATTATACACAGTGTGTGTATAATCGATTTTTCTTCATAAAAATAAATGGATTAATCCCCTTACCAAAATGGAGGAGGAGGAGAGTCGGACTGGAAAAGAGGGGAAGCTTTCTTGAGATCCTGAGGAGCTCGGGAGAGGTGGAGAGGAAAAAGATATGGACACGTAGGGTTTAGTTGCATGGGAGAGGGATTGTAAACGGTTCAACAGGCCTCGGCTCCAAAAACAGGGGACCCTACCGCTTGACTTCCGAAGGTGAAAACGAGCCTTTGCGTCGAGAGGGGCTCCTCGATATAATAATGCAAACACACACACACACACACATATATATGTATATATATATATTATAACCTTACTCGAGGAGCTTGGCTCGGGAGGATAAGCTTCAATGAAAAAGGGAAAATATGATCGTGGAAAGGCAAGGCTAAAGAGATCCTAAGGGGGTCACGGGAAGTCGTGGCGTAGTGGATAGGGAGAGGAGTGAGGGTGATGTCCCACTGGCCTGGCTTGTGGAGGAAGAAGATGAAGAGGGGAGCAGCGATGGAGCAGACAACCATGATTAGGACATGCCAGATCGGACGACTGCGGAAGGAGCGGTAAATGATTACAACATTTAAAAAATTTGGATGGCTGGAATTAAGTTCCATGGAAGATCGATGGTTATGGGGAAACATGGGGCTTTCGCGCGGCATCGATCACGTGAACAGCTCAGATCAAGCATGAGATGCGGCGGATAGCTCAAATCGCACGTCACCAAATTTTCACCATACCACATCGAAATGGGACGAGCTTCGCTCGCGGATTATAAGCCTCAGTGTGCCACTCCTTCAACAATGAAAAGAACACACACTACATGAGGCCTTATACACAGGACCATGTGGGCCTTCGGCCCACCCTCACTCACTGCACACCACGGGCCTTAGACACGAGCCCACATGCGATCTAGCCCAGGCTCTGCTCAGGCTCACACTCACCTAGGCTGCACCATGCATGCACAAACTCAGGACCCTAAGACACCCCTGGTCACCACCTTGGGTGTCTAGGGGGACTAGACATGACCTTGAGGGCTTGGTCATCAAGACTGCCCTTGGTTGGCCATTTCCCCTTAAATTGTTATTAGAATTTAGATAAACATTTTAAAATTTCATTTATGTTTGAAAACAATATGTACATATATAAACATATATGTTATTTAAAACTGTAAGTATTTATAAAAATAAGTTGAAATAATTAATGAAAATATTAAAATTGAATTCATTCCTATTAAAATATTCAAAAGTGTAATGGTTTTATAAAACTAGGATTCATAGTTCCAAATATGAAATACTTCTATGTTGAAATCATAGATTCATTTAATTAAAAATATAACATTAGGGTTTTTAAAGCATTATTAAAATACATCTTCAAAATACTTATTAAAGGAATGTTGGTTCCATATTTATAAAATACCTTCTTTAAATCATAACTTTTAAAATATTTAAAAGGTATTTAAAATACTATGTTTTTAAATATATAAAGATGAACATAATGATTTTGTAAAGACTACATTTCAAAATATAGTTTTTTAAAACTATGAAAATAGATTTATATATAGAACACCTAAAATATTCAATGAAGTTATATAAACTTTATAAAATTAGGTATTTTTAGTTGGTTAGGGTCTTTTGATGCAATGTAATATTTCAACAATTACAACTTCTCTTTATTCTAATTTCCTTTTATTCATTCGGTTTGAATTCCTTTATTGGAATCCAAGATAAACTATATTGAAAAAAATATGAAATAACAAAGAATAACATTTTCCTTATTAAAATTGGGGTGTTACATTAACCCCCTCTTAACAGAATTGCATCCTCGCAATTCCAAAATATTTGTACACAAACCACAGCAACACAAGACACACATCACTCTCGAGGTCCTTCTACCAGGAACACCACCGATGGTAGGGTGCTAACGACCTCAGGTGGATCCCTAAGGTAGTATTCAGTTTCTTGATCTCTTTGGCCCAGACACATTGTGAACAGTTGTGGTCGTACCTGTGCCTAAATCACTCAGCCTTCCATAAAGAGGCACGAGGAGTGTGGAGGTTGGAAATTTCAGAGTGGACTAAATCCCTATAAGTCCCATGCACCAAGTTACTCTTTAAAATACTAATTTCGTAGAGTTCTCTATACATAATAAAACTCAAAACCTGGAATAGGTAGGCCGCTCGATGGTCACTATCCAAATCATCTTCTAAAAATTTACCTATAGCTCTGTAGTTATCAGCCAAAGTGAAACATAGAAAAAGATCTTCAAGAAACTTTCCACTCTTCCTATATGAATAAAATTGTGTATATGCAATTCTGTAATAGACCAGATTGCTTCCTTGGTAAATATGGAAATGTTTGGACGATTCGATGCCTAATGGAGTAGTTTACAAGTCAGACGTAGGTTGGCATAGGGCTTGTCATCTTCAAAGCATGTCGTGAAAAATATAATCTCTAACATCTCAGTAGGTAGTGGTAAAATAATGGTTTGTGAACTCATATCTTCTATCTGAAAATTTTTAAGAGGTAAACCTTCAGTTTGGAAAGTCTATTTTAGGCAGAGTCATTTGTTTAATATAAAATCATATCAAAACAGAGTATAAAACATCAATCATTAGACATGATTTATAAAACTCAAAAAATTATGTAATCTCTTGCTTCCTCCCACAAAACACTAGTATGGATTTCCTAGCATGCTCTAAAATGACTCCTCATAGATTCCACTGATGTTGGGTATTTCCCTAGTTTTCAGACAAACGGATCCCCAAAGCGTTTATAAATTCTTCTATCTCCTTGGTCCAGATGCAACGTGTGCAACTAGGATTAGCCGTGTGTGGACATATAAAATTCAGATTGAGAGAAGCATTTCATGTATCAAGTTGAGCGACATAGGCATGAACTTGATGCCGATAATTTAAACTAGAATTATCATTTTCAAGGGCTTCAAAGTCCATAACTCAACCACAGAGACCGCAGGTCAAAATTTGACATAGATACGCTGTCCGGAGGTCACCCCCTTGTGCATAATCCTCAATGTCCTTAAGAGAAAGGAAATTATTGGCTTGGGTAAAACATTTAAATATACCCTCGATGTATTTCCCTTATCATACATAAAATGGGATTTGATTGTTCATCATGAGTTAATAGTCAAAACCTGCTCTATGGTGAAGTTGGAGTACATGAGGAGAGTTGGATACTCGGTAGAGTGTTTTGCATGATAAATGAATATTTTCAAAAGTCTCATAATTTTTTACACATGATTTTCCAACTATGTTCTCTAATTCTTCTATTAGAAGAGACAAAAGGCAAGTACTTTCGTTTTCCATCTGAAAATTAAGAAAAACATCATTCTTAGTATTTCTTAAGTAAATTTTTTCATTGTTCAGTTCTGGTTTTCCAGAGTTATCCAAACTAAATCCTCTGATACCAACTATAAGGACCCAGCCCCCGAATGCCCGGAGCCAGTGCCTATGAGACATGATGTACCAAAAATTATTACATTACATTACAATTCATCCACATATATCACATCATGTCCCATGCTACAGGGGATCGTGAGGTTCAGGTTCTGGGAAAACTAGCTTCATTCTGAAACTTCATTGAAGACATGAATGATACCTGAAAAATTTTCATTTAAAAAAAATGGTGAGCATTGAAATACTCAGTAAGGGGATTGAAAAAAATACATATTACAACTTTTGAAAAATAATTTCAGAATTAATTTCTCTTAAAGTAATTCCTTTAAAGAAACCAACAAGACATTTCAAAGGTTGATATAATACCATCAAATCACTTCATACATAAGTAATTGAACATTTAGCTGAATGCCACTAGATGAAGAATGTAATAATGCTTGTATAAAAATTCATAAATTATAACAAGTAGGCATAACATGCAAGGTATGCAAGTACTACTGAGCATGAACATTATCAGAGTTGCACATAAACAATTTCACTAAAAATTATAAAAATGCGCAATATAACATGATAAATGTAATGCTAATATTTGCATTAAAATTATGCAAAGGTAAAAAAATCATGCATCATCACTGTCTCATCATATGCCAGGTTCACTTTAATCTCATACTCATAGTTAATGGTTCTATAACCAAGGATATTCCTCTAGTCGAAATAATCACTTGGTTGGTTATATACTAAAACATAATGAGAAAATGTATACTAAAGGACTCATGGTCTCTATTTCAAGGCCATGTGCAATGACATAAGGGTAATAAACCAATATGACTATCTCGAGAACTATCAATTCATAGAGGAGCTTAATTTTACCGGTCTCCAACCCGGAGGGCTTACTTTTACCAATCCCTAACCTGGAGGGCTTACTTTAACCAGTCCCCAACCTGGAGGGCTTTATTTTAAGTGGTCCCTAACCCAACAGTCCAATACATTTCACATATGTCAATATTGTCTAATATTAAATGTGTCACATACCACTTTGAATATTTAATTTTTATTTCTCATTACCAAAGGTGTCCCATACAACTTTGGGTAATTTAGTTCTTAGTTTATTAACATGGTATGTAATATGCATGAATGATGTACTATAATAAATAAAATAAATAATGAAACCCTTATACATTTGATCTACAAATACATGACATGATAAATAACATTGAAAATATGGAATAATTAATCAAATACAGGAATGGTTTAGTAAACAATATATGTACATAGCATAATTACGAAAGCACATCATATGGTAGGGTTTTCAACAAGAGGTGTTAAATGATAACTCTTTAAAATTCCAACTCATGAAAATGAAACACTTAAAAAAAATTCTTGACATTAATTGTTGTGATATACATGTCTTTGACCTTGCAATTAAACCATAACCAGATTGATCAATAAGAATAACTGTAGTAGGTTTAACTTGAAATAATAAATGGTTACTACATGATAACATAAACCCATAAATTCTTAGTCCTTTAATATAAATTTAAATCTGGTCATAGCACATTCTTTTAAAACATAATTTACAAAGAGGGTATATGATAGAGTGATTTATTTAATTAAGAAATCCCATTAGTATATACCCACATACAAAATACAGATTAGCTTAGGAAAACACTAAAATCCAACATGTATCAAAATATTAACTAATTCATGATATTCATTAGGGTTATAGAAATTAATCATAGAAATACATACATACATAACCACATATACACAAAGTGTATATATGGGTTTTTACATAAACCAATTAAGTTCCATTAAATTCCTTAAGATTAGAACACCTCTAACCAATATCTATTTATTTTATTGAGGTTGAAACCATATAAGGTTTATTATCCATGAAACGGTATGTACATAAATATATAAAAACTATGGTTTAAAACTATAACATAAATTCACTTAGACCCAAAACCTAGTTCGCATCAAAAATATTATTTATAAATGAGTATTTATCTCTTAAAAACCATAATTAGTTTGTATTAAAATACATAAATACATAAGTATTTAATTATATATACATATAAAATTTACATAATGGATTTGTATATTAATGTAGATTCAAAATAACATATATAGGTATATAATTATATGAATACAATACTAAAATATTTGGAAATATTAGAAATATATTTGGAAATAGGAATATACATACATAAATACATAAACACCCAATTACACATATCATATAAAATGGTTAATTAAAGGAAATATTTCAAAATTAAACTTTACATAAATACACGAGTGCATAAATCATGAACAATCCCCTTGGTAAAAGAGAGGATTTGAGATATACATGCATGTTTTAAAATTATATATATATATATATATATATTTAACAGCATGTATAATATAGGTTGTAAAATAAAACCAAAATGGATCAAACCTTTAAACCATTTAACGATTACCCTACCAAAACCCGAACACCCTATTTTTAAAGAAAGGAGAATGACGACTCCAATATGGGAAAGATTCTATATATATATATATAATATCTGATTATACACATTGTGTGTATAATCGATTTTTCATCATAAAAATAAATTGATTAATCCCCTTACCAAAATGGAGGAGCAGGAGAGTCAGACTGGCAGAGAGGGGAAGCTTACTGGAGATCCTGAGGAGCTTGGGAGAGGTGGAGAGGCGAAAGAGATTGACCTGTAGGGTTTGATTTCTTGGGAGAGGGATTTTAAAAGGTTCAAGAGGCCTTGAATCCAACAACAGGGGACCCAACTTCTTGAATTATGAAGGTGAAAATGAGCCTTTCCGTCGAGAGGGGATCCTTGATATAATAATGCAAATATATATATATATATATATATATATATATATATATTATAACCTTACCCAAGGATCTTGTCTCAGGAGGATAATCTTCAAGGAAAAATTGGAAATAGAATTGTGGAAAGGTGAGGATAAAGAGATCCTTAGGGGGTCACGAGAATTCATGGCGTAGTGGAGAGGGAGAGAAGTGAGGGCGATGGCCCACTGGCCTGGCTTACGGAGGAAGAAGACAACGAGGGGAGCGGTGATGGAGTGGACGACCATGATTAGGACATGCCATATCGGACGGCTATGGAAGGTGTGGGAAATGATTCGAGCATTTTAAAAAGTTGGATGACTGGGATTATGTTCCGAGGAAGATCGACGACTATGGTGAAATGCGGGGCATTTGCGCAGCTTCGATCGTGTGAACGACTCAGATCGAGCACAAGATGTTGTAGACGACTTAGATCGTACGCCACCAAATTTTTTCCATCCCACATCAAAACGGGATGAGCTTCACATGAATCTTATAATCCTCTGCACGCCGCTCCTTCGACAATGAAAATCACACACACTACAAGAGGCCTTATACATGGGCCCATGCGGGCCTTCGACCCACCCTCACGCACTACACACCGCGGGCCATAGACACGGGCCCACACGCAACCTAGAACAGGCTTTACTTGGGCTCACACTCAGCTGGGCCGCACCATGCATGCACAAACTCGAGACCATGAGACACCCCTAGTTTCCACCTTGGGTGTCTAGGGGGACTGGCCTTGACCTTGAGGGCTTGGCCGTCAAGGCTTCCCTCGATTGGCTGGTTCCCCCTAAATTTTTATTACAATTTAGATAAACATTTTAAAATATCATTTATGTTTGAAAAAATGATATACATATATAAACATATATGTTATTTAAAACAGTAAGTATTTATAAACATAAGTTGAAATAATTAGTGAAAATAATAACAATTGAATTCATTCCTATTCAACTATTCAAAAGTTTAATGGTTTTATAAAACTAGGATTCATAGTTCCAAATATAAAATACTTTTAAGTTGAGAAAATAGTTTCATTTTGTGAAAAATATAACATTAGGGTTTTTAAATCATTATTAAAATACATCTTCAAAATACATATTAAAGGTATATTGGTTCTATAATTATAAAATACCCTCTTTAAAATCATAACTTTTAAAATATATAAAAGGTATTTAAAATACTAAGTTTTTAACTATATAAAGATGAACATAGTGATTTTGTAAAGACTAAGTTTCAAAATATACTTTTTTTAAACTATGAAAGATAGAGTTATATATAGAACACCTGAAATATTCAAGGAAGTTATATAAACTTTATAAAACTAGGTATTTTTAGTTGGTTAGTGTAACGCCCCGACCCCAGTTACCTAGAGTTGGTGCATTATTTTAATACATTGGCATGATTATAAAGAATCAAGTCCTGAAGGACCGAACGGTTTAGTAGTCATGGAAAATAGATTACATACATGAATGTTACATTACACTTTATAACATACAAAACAACATAAATAATCCTTTCTGAATGCCATTATTCCCTTGGATTAACCCTGCATATCAATCACAATACACTTCTTGGAATACTGGGAAAAATAAAACATAGAAAGGGGTGAGCTCATATGCTCACTAAGGATAACAATATAATGGACACTTTCACAAATAAGCATAAACATTTAAGGCAATGTATAACTAAAACAAAAGCCTTTTAAACTTGAACTTCATCATAATATGAATAAAATAAAATGAAGTAATTCCATTTACTTATTCACATTGATATTCTACTAGTCGAATAATCACATGCAATATCACTAACCACTTTCATAATGATGGAATGCATAATTCTAGACTATCATAACCACATAGTCAAGGCCTTATGCCAATACTACAAATAAGATTTTGTCAAGGCCATGTGTCAAGACACATGTTTGTCTCATGAGACCTACTGATGCATCGAGGAGCTATAGTGTTCTCCATCCGTCACTTACTAAGTCCAATGCATTCCTCATATGAAAAGGTTTAAACATAACATAAACATTCGTATTAAAACTGGCATACGAAATTTCAATACTTTACCCATAAACCATGAATGGTGTAAAAATAACACATCCACAGTCAACCATATCACAGAACCCTCAATACAATATGGAATATTTATATCATAATAAATCAACTTCAAACACGTTTAAAATCCATTAAAGTATTTTGACATAGATTAAATTATTTGTAAATTTTTTTGAGAGAAATATACCTTTTTCATGAAAACATTTAAAAGTAACACAATTTAGAAAGGAATACATTTAAATATATTTTTTAATCAAATTTTCCCATAACACTTTGAAACTTTTTAAAGTAATTAACATTTTAAAACATTCATGTCCATTTAAATAAATCCTTAAAACCATTTTGAAAACATGGACCTTAATGAGAATGGTTTAGAAGAATAAATATTTAAAACATTTAAAATGATGTTTTTGTAAAAAGTACAATAAAATAATAACTTTCAAAACTATTTTATGAAACATGTACATGGATAATAAATATTTCCCAGTAGATACTTACGTAAAAACAACCTCGGATAATAAATAGATTATGAAATTAACCCTTAACAATTTGGTAACTTACGAAACATACACCCCATGAAAGAGGTATCATACAATGAATATGTAAATACACATAAATTAAAGTGTATTACACAAAGAATAAAATTATAAGAAGTACATTTACCACAAAAAAGGTAATAGTGGCAATATGATACGAATATCACGGGAATAAGGAGTTAGATGAAAACCCCTTACCTTGCACTTTCCTTTGGTCGATGGTACGTTTAACCTCTTGTATGAATACCGTAGTATGTTATTAAATTAAACCAGAACCATATTAATATTTATGATATCATAAATTATTCATTTATGACTTTATACTAACCATTTAATAATAATTTACATGTTAAATTAACATTTCGGGTAATAATCACTTTCATTATCGTACGTGTTTTAACATGTTACTATTGATTGTATCACTTAGATCATGATTTAAATACTTCCAGAATATAAAAAATGATTTATATATCATATATATTTAGAATATAAATATTTATAATAGACATATATATGAAATGGAAAACAATGTTTATAGAGATGGTAGTCTGTACGTACATATAAACGCTATTTCCATTTTCATAACGTATTGAACGGAAATAAGTGAATAAAATATATGTAAGTTTATATATATATATATATATATATATCTCCAGTATAATTATTATGTCATATATTACAAACATATTATTAATATATATTTTTATAATTGTTGATGAATGGTGAATGTGGAAATGAATCTCATCGCATCGTGGAGACGGTAATCCGTACATACGCACGAGCAAGAATATAATTTCCTTAAAGGTGTGGAATTGGATGGTATATTAATTTTATAGATAAATTATCATGTTATTTAAATTATTTATATACATATTACTCGTCATTATATTCCTCCAAATAAAATTGTGTTGAATAACAAATTACACCACGGCGTGGAGATGGTAAGCCGTACGTACGTACGCATGGTGACATTATCATTCATAAGATGGATGGAATTGTGAATATAGTTGTGAAATATTTATAATTACATAAAATTATGTTTAATATATTAGAGTTATTATTTTATAATGTAAATAACAAATAAATAAGAAGTTGAAGAAGAAAGGAACTTGAAGGAGGGTGGTGAAAACATTACCTCTTCTACGGGTTCTTCCTTTTGATTTGATCAAAAAAGCTCCTTAGGTTGGCATTATGATAAAACTAAGGCATCTAGGTTGAAGTGAGAGAAGTTGAGAGAATATTTGGGCAGGGGTTGGACAATACAAAAGCCTTTTAAGGTACGAATTTGAGATAAGGGGGAGTTCCCTTTTATAAGAGGGGTGAGAGGCACCTTAGGAAAAACATAAAATATTATTTTATAATAAATTCATATTCGGGTTATAGTGGCTCAAAAGTTACTTATTTCAATGATAAGGTGGGTATGGGTCTAAATAATTTCAACCAATATATTTTAGACAAGTTTGGATCACTATATTAACCTTATCATTTATATTTAACTCTTAGTTAAATAGTTTGACATTTACCGTGTCTCTTTGTATATTTATATTATATGGTTAATAAACTTACTATATACTTCCAAGAAAACCCCAAGTGGTTCATTAATGATACACCTATAATTATATTAGTACTTAGGCTGAACCTTAGATTTTTATGAATAGAATATGAATTAATAATATAATATTTTTTTTAAAAACTCTTCTATGTCATTTTTGACACTATTTGGTATTTTGTTTTTTCTAAATTCATAACAACATTATTACATCGAGAACAATTCATCTAACCAACCCTACTATGTTATATTAACCTATAAAATTATTTGAATTCATAAAAAGTCTCAAATTACATTTATTTTGATATTTATAATATCAATTATTTTAATATTTCATTAATTAGGTAATTACTGCATCACCATTGTGTCATAAATAAATTAAATTATTTAATATCTAAAAATTATAAATAAAATATCATTATGTAGGAAATCTTTTTATATTTCTAATTACTATTTATAACCCAATATTAAAAATCGTTTAGTCATTTAAAATTGATTTTATCTCTTTTAACTCTTCTTTGAATTAAATAATAATAAATGTCCTAATCTAATCCATGTGGACCAAAGAGGTTCATATTTTAGTCCTAAGGTTGTTTTTGGTCGAATTATACTTATCTAATATAATTAGGACATGTGTTAGGGTAATAATAATATCATTTTTACCCTTAATTACCCTATTTACTTTTAACCGTGGTAAATAAAAGTAAAAAGTTACTATTTACCAAAATTTATTTTTATCTTATTGAACCAAATTTAACTCCATGATATTAACCGTGTATCTCAGATTTTCAAAATTCCACTCACATAAGTGGAAAAATTATGTTTTATGTGAATTTGCAAATTCTTCTAGGAGATGGGTAAAAGACTGTGAAAAGTTCAATAAACATTTTATATATCTAAAATTATTTTAAACTGACTCTAATGAATTACATTGAACTTATATAGGTATTATGTATCTATTTTGACCTATAATAAATTTAAATAAAATAAATAATTATTTAAAAAAAATTCGGTTTTAAACTATAACTCAGTGTTTTTCACTATTCATCAAAAATTGAAAGCTTTCAGAAAAATACCAATATTTCACCCGAGGCTAATTTCGATATTCCGAATCCAAAAATGGAGTCCATTTTAAAAATAAAATATATATAATTTCAAAAGGTGGGTATTACTATTGATAATGGCTAGTTTTATTGGTTGTGGTTTGTTAGAACTCGAACTTGCGTACAATACACGCTATTGTATTAATCAAAGAGGAGCGTACCGTGGAAGCTTGGGGTGTTATGTAACGACCCAAAGTTTCATTAATGGAAAATCCCTCTTGATCCAGTTAAATGTTTCTTTATGAAAAATGTTTTTATAAGATTTCAACTTCTTTAGTTTTACGTTAAGATTTGTGACCGTTACTTTTTAGCCGTTGAGCAATGATCATCTGAGTAGTATAAATATAAGGCTTTAACGAACCCATTTCTACTCAAACAAAGGAAGCGATGGCCTCATCCAGTAGAATTTCCCCTTACAAAGCCCATTTTTCAGATCTCGGAAAAGAGGTGGCGTCTTTGGGCTTTTCCCTTGACCAAGACCAAGCTGAGCTTCATCAAGTCAAGCTCGAACGTGATCGTCTACGGGAAAAGTGGAAGTTGATTGAAATTACCACTCGATCGATGTTATCTGAGCCGCCCCAAGAGTCTGTCACCATCGTGCACCTTACCCTTAGGTATTATGCATCTATTTTAAGGGGTTATGTAACAAATAAGTAGCACCATGTTCATGTACATTATTTTTGTATATAATAATGAATATAATTTCTAGTCATTTTTGATATATTGTAATTAGTTTTTACAAATGGTGTTTTTAGTTATTATTTAATTAAGAATTATATTTTACTAAATTAAAGTATTTTTGAATTAAATAATATTTTAATAAAATATTATTATTATTATTAAATTAATTTTTTATTAAGTATAAATGATCTTATAATTTTATGAATGCAATTAAAATTTTTATTAAGGTTTGAAAGCCATTTCTGTCAAAACCCGTGAATTTTTTTATAAATGTCGGTTTTTATTTTATAAGTGAAAATTAAATTGTTTAGAAAATTATTTAGATAAAATAAATATTATTTTTGGAATCAGTACGTCGAAATTATCCAACGGTGAATTTTTCATAATTTTCTGAGACAGTCAAATTTTTGGGTGAAAATTAAATACCATTTAAATATATAATGTGTTTTATGACATCATAATGACCCAATGGTGATGTAATAAAATAACATAATCCTTATGTTTGGCCAATATGTGTTTTATCATTAAAATAATGAGTTTTTGGGTTTGTTTGACTTACTTTTCAAAAGCATTAATGGAGCCCTCAAGACATATTCAACACTTTGCCTTTTTAAATTAATTTCCATGGGAGTGTGACTCACCTCCACATAAGCAACCCTAATTTTTTAATAAGTTCGGACCTTGGCCTTGTGAAATATTGTTTTCCTCTTTCCTTTTCCAGAAACCATGGGAAAATACCATGGGATGGTTTGTGGTTTGGATTATTTTAATATAAGTGGTCCCAAACCTAAATAATAAAGAATTCTCTCACCTTTCCTATATAAACCCACCCAAGATCCCACTTCCTCCTCACTAAAATCCCTTGGAGTTCGTCCAACCTCTGCCCTACTCTCTCTAGAATCCTCCCAAGGTTCCCCAAGCTCCCAAGAAGCCTCTCACAAGCCTCTCTCTAGCCTTTGGAAGCACACTTCCAAGTAAGGGTTTTTTCTTCCTTTCTCATTTTTGTCAATTTTCTTTAAGTTGTATTTACCTTTTAATTTCAATTATGAATGTTGGGGTATGGTTTTTCACCTCTCCCATACTTCCCTCTTATTTTTTGAATGATGGGAGACCCCTTTCTCTCTCATTAAATTCCTCCCATGTACACCCGTTACTATGCCGAAATTCCGAAAGGAACTTTTTCTCCTCTTTTATATTCAAGCAATACTTTTGTATCATGAATCTAAATTCCTTTTCAATTTTTGGGAAATGTATCTATATGACCTTATTACTGTACATTACATGTAAATATGATGAGTAACCCCTTTCTCTCTCATTAAATGCCTCCCATGTACACCCGTTACTATGCCGAAATTCCAAAAGGAACTTTTTCTCCTCTTTTATATTCAAGAAATACTTTTGTATCATGAATCTAAATTCCTATTCAATTTTTGGGACATGTATCTATATGAACTTCTTACTGTACATTACATGTAAATATGATGAGTAACCCCTTTCTCTCTCATCAACCCTTTTTTTATGAATTCTTATGTCACGCCGTTACGCTGCCGAGATCGAACCGATTTTCTAAGCCAATATCATTGTGTAGTGAATACCATGCCCACTTCTCCATCAAGGGTATTCACCTTTATGCACATTTACTTATTGATTGTAAAGTTTCATGTATGAATTCCACATTCCTTTATCGTGGAATAAATGATTATGTTTTATGAATCCATGTTTTATGATCTATGTGGCACACTTATGCATGGAATGAAATGTTTAAGAAGGGTGCGCCCTTTATAGCGCTCCAATGCATTGGGTAAAGTATAGTATCATGATATGTCATGTGCAATGAGTGTTGACTCATGCTAATTAAAGTGCAATGAGGGTTTACTCATGCTTCAAGTGCAATAAGGGTTTACTCATGCTCCATGTGCAATGAGCCTTGGCTCATGCTAATTCAATGTTAAGTGTTGTTGCCACATTTCCATGTTATGGTTATCATCCTTTATCATGCCTTTATGTTCATGTTACTCTAATGCTCTATTGATGTTCCTATTGACTAACATGTATTGTACTCCTCATGTTATTCATTGTGTACTCCCTTACTGGGCTTTATAGCTCACCCTTTTCTTATGCATGTCCTCAGGTTATCCCATGCAATGCTAAGTACGAAGGAATATAGTGGTCATGTAAAGGAAGTTTTCAATAAAGATGTTGTATTTCAAGTTTAAAGTTTTTATGTAATGATCCTAATCCCCAAAGACATTAAACCTCTCGATCTTCTTTGTTGTATCAAGTGAATTTTTATGTAATAAAGCATGCTTAAGTTGCATTAAAAAGCAGGGTTGTCATAGTTGGTATAAGAGGATAGGTTTAGTTATTTTTAGGATTAGGAAACCCTAGTAAAGCCTTAGATACAAGACTAAGTATAATGAAAGAATCCCTAAGTTTTGATAAATACTATATAAGTGGTTTATAAAACAAATACATCCCTGTCTGGATACGAGCAGGTAGAGGCGTCTCTGGAACAGATGTATCCTAGGGGTAAAACCCGAAAACACCGCTTTGAGCTAGACTCAAACGGGAACTGGTGCACGACAACGGGCCTTGCTGCACTCTTGGTTACGACACTCCCGGGGGATATGTTTTGATAAATTTACAATCTTAGTATGAACCCTTATTAGGGGAAAAATGCCCCTAAGAATATATGTTAGAAGGAAGATCGTGAAAAGCCTGGATTGAATCCTATAGACTCATGAGTTAAAGAGATTAAAGATAATTTATAAGTCATCAACATTTGTCTTTGGATTGCCCTTTATGTGTTACACCTAACTTTCCTTTTATTCCAGCCAATGGCCGGTAATAGGAGAACTCGGGCTAACAACCGTTGTGAAGATTAGTGTGATGATTGTACTTATGAGATGCCCAATCCACTGGGAGTGGGAATCACGAACTTTGTCACGCTTCTCTCTCAGCTAACTCAAGTTTTGAATAGAAACACTAGTCAAGAGGAATGTTCAACCCCCCCTAAGAAAGAACAAGTCGCTATTGAAAGCTTCATGAGACAAAGGCCTCCTACTTTTAGTAGATCATCTGATCCCACGATCGCTGAACAATGGATCAACTCCATTGAAAAGATATTCTCCATCCTCCAATGCTCTGAAAAAGAGAAGGTTCTCCTGGAGGCTTATAATATGGAGGGTGAAGCTGATCAATGGTGGACGTTGATCAAAAATACGAAGCCTGAGGAGGAGACCGAGGCTTTGGAATGGAAGGAATTCCGGAAGATGTTTTTCGATAAATATTTTCCACGCACCCTCCGTCTTAAGATAGAAAGGGACTTCCTTTCCCTCAAATAGAAAGATGAAGAATCTGTGGGATCGTACGAGGAAAACTTCACAAGGCTTGCACGATACGCTTCCGGCTTTGTCGTTACCCCCGAATGCAAGGTTGACCGCTTCTTTGGTGGGCTGAAGCCTAGCTTGCGGAAAGCATTAGCGATCTGTGACTTCGACAGCTATGAGGAAATTTCCCGATGTGCCCTCAAGGTTGAAATGGAGATCGGAGAATCTCAGGGGTATCATGGGGACAAGAAGCGTAAGGTGGAATTCAATGATGGTGGTCCGATGGACAAATCCAACGGTGATAAGAAATTCCAGCACCCCACTTGCCAAAAGTGTGGAAAGAAGCACCCTGGAAATTGCCTTAGGGGGACAAGAAAATGCATCAAGTGTGGAAGTGAAGGGCACCTAGCTGTTAACTGTCAGCAAGAAGGACCCTCGGCTGCAACAGAGGAGAGGAACACTCCGTTCGAACCCCAACGCGTTGTTCAATGCTACAAATGCAAAGAACCGGGTCATTTTGCAAATCAGTGCCCTAATCCAAGGGTTATCGGAGGCAACCGGTAACCTCCAAGACAGCAAGGAAGAACTTTTGCCATCACTTCTGCCGAAGTGAACCCCGACAATGAAGTGGTGATAGGTAGGCTAGTTATTCATTCAAGAATAGCGAATGTACTTTTTGATTCAGGTTCTATGCATTCTTTTATATCTCAAAAGTTTAGTAGAACAATCCCTGCACCACCACAAATCATGGAAGTAAAGATGTCGGTGAGTACGGAAAATGGGGAAATCATTGCATCTCATGAGTATAAGTCCTCCCCTATTATAATCTGTGGATTGAATTTCCTGGAGAACCTCGTCATACTCCCTTTGGTGGAATTTGATGCAATTCTTGGCATGGATTGGCTTTCCTTATATAGAGCCAACATAAATTGTCGGGAGAGGGAAATCACACTCCATATGGAGAATCGACCCCTGATTCTTTACAAGTGTCAGGAGGAAGATGAATCTCCTTTAGCTCCATCATCTCAAGCATGGATATTACTGCCTTATGAGCACGCATATCTGGCTCAGATGATTGAGTCCAAGGAAGAAACCACCCTTGAATAAATGCCTATTGTGAGGGAATTCGCTGAAGTATTTCCCGAGGAACTTCCTGGTCTTCCTCCAAGAAGAGATGTTGAGTTCTCAATTGAACTTATACCTAGGGCGCTACCAATATCCAAGACTCCATATAGAATGGCTGTTGTTGAGCTTGAAGAGCTGAAGAAACAACTACAGGAGAATCTGGAAGGTTTTATACGCCCAAGTGCATCACCATGGGGTGCACCAGTCCTCTTCATCAAGAAGAAGGATGGGTCAATGCGGATTTACATCAATTATTGTGAACTTTACAAAATCACGATAAAGAACAAGTATCCTCTCCCAAGAATCGATGACTTGTTTGATCAGCTGCGTGGAGCACAATACTTCTCCAAGGTGGACTTGCGGTTGGGATATTATCAAGTAAGGGTGAAGAAGGAAGATATCCCCAAGACTGCTTTTCGTACAAGGTACAGGCACTATGAATTCATAGTAATGCCTTTCGGACTCACCAATGCTCCAGCAATATTCATGGACTTGATGAATAGAGTCTTTAGAGATTACCTAGACAAATTTGTGGTAGTCTTTATAGGTGATATTCTAATATACTCCAAAACCAAGGAGGACCATGAGGAGCATTTAAGAACTGTACTGGAGACTTTGCGCAAGTAGAAGCTCTATGCCAAGTACAACAAGTGTGAGTTCTGGTTGAAGGAAGTCTCATTCTTGGGCCATATCATCACAAGAAATGGGATATCTGTGGACCCCTCCAAAACAGATGCAATTGAGGGATGGCCGAGGCCAACATCGGTAACTGATATCCATAGCTTCTTGGGGTTAGCTGGATATTATCGACGATTTGTGAGAAATTTCTCATGATTGTCCAACCCTCTTACCAAGCTAACTCGAAAGGGAGTAAAGTTTGCTTGGAGTTATGAATGCGAAGAAAGCTTCAAGGAGTTGAAAAGAAGGCTTATCACTGCACCCGTGCTCACTTTACCCACAAGTGGGGAGCCTTTTGTGGTATTCAGTGATGCTTTGAAGAAGGGATTAGGATGTGTGCTGATGCAGAATGATAAAGTGATATCCTATGCCTCAAGGCAGTTGAAAATCCATGAGCGAAACTATCCAACGCATGATCTGGAGTTGGCGGTGGTGATCTTTGCCTTGAAAATCTGGCGGCATTATCTCTATGGAGAGAAATGTGAGATATATACTGACCACAAGAGTCTTAAATATATATTCACATAGAAAGGGCTTAATATGCGCCAGAGAAGATGGATAGAGCTCATCAAGGATTATGATTGTTCAATACATTACCACCCTAGGAAAGCGAACAAGGTGGCGGATGCCCTAAGTATAAAGGATCCAGCTATTCTATCAATGATGACAATTGAAAAGGATCCAATCATCTTAGACTTGATGAAGATGGATGTGGGAATCATAAATAAGGGAACATCATCAATCATTTCACAAATGATTGCTCAACCATCTCTTTTGTAAAGGTTAAAGGATGCTCAAAAGGATGATGCAGGAATCCAAGAAAAAGTAGAAGCTATCAAAAAGGGAAAATCCTCAGAGTTTAATGTTAATGAAGAAGGAATTGTGCAGTTTGGGAAAAGACTATGTGTTCCATCAAGTTCGGAGATGAAGAAGGAACTTTTGGATGATGCACATAGTTCAAATTTCTCTATTCACCCAGGGATCACAAAGATGTATCGAGATCTCTGAGACAACTTTTGGTGGGATAATATGAAGAAGGAGATCGCTGAATATACATCAAAGTGCCTGGTGTGTTAGCAAGTGAAGGCAGAGAGGCAGAAGTCTAAGGGGATGATGCAACCATTGCCCATACCAGAATGGAAATGGGAGAACATCACCATGGACTTCGTCACTGGACTTCCAAGGAAATCCAAAGGCAACAATGCAATCTGGGTTGTTGTGGATCGTCTTAAAAAGACTGCACACTTCATTGCTATTCGAGAGGATTTATCTTTGGATCAACTGGAACAGATATATATCAGGGAAGTGGTACGGTTGCATGGATTACCACTATCTATTATGTCTGACCGAGATCCAAGATTTACCTCTACGTTTTGGAAGAGTCTTCAACATGCTCTGAATACTGAACTGAACTTTAGTACGGCCTATCATCCTCAAACTGATGGCCAATCCGAGCGAACTATCCAAACACTTGAGGATATGTTGAGAGCGTGCTCAATGGACTTTAAAGGAGGATGGGATCAACATCTTCCTCTAGTTGATTTCTCTTATAATAATAGTTTCCACTCGAGCATCCAAATGGCACCATATGAATCCATGTATGGGAAAATGTGTAGAACACCGGCATGTTGGGATGAGGTCGGTGAACGTAAGCTGCTTGGACCAGAAATGGTCGAAGAAATGGTGGAGAAGGTGAAAACCATTCAGCATCATATCAAGGCAGCCCAATGTCGACAGAAGAGTTATGCAGATAATCGTCAACAATACCTTGAGTTTAAAGTCGGAGACATGGTGTTTTTACGCATATCTCCGTGGGAGAAGGTCATGAGGTTTGGAAAGAAAGGGAAGTTAAGTCCAAGGTACATCTGCCCCTTTGATATTCTTGATCGTGTTGGGGTTGTGGCCTATCGACTAGAACTTCCACCTACTATGGCCAAGGTGCATGATGTCTTCCATGTATCCCTCTTAAGGAAGTACATACCAGACCCTTCACATGTACTCTCTTCCGAGGTGGTACAATTAGAAGACGATCTTTCTTATGAGGAGCAACCAGTGAAGATCTTAGATCGTAGAGAAAAAGTTCTACGAAATAATACAATGCCCCTCGTCAAGGTGTTGTGGAGAAACCACTAGTTTGAAGAAGCAACTTGGGAGTTGGAGGATATGATGAAGCTAAGTTACCCACATTTGTTTTAGTGTGGGAAAATGAAAATTTCAAGGGCGAAATTTCTTAAGGGGGGAATGTTGTAACGACCCAAAGTTTCATTAATGGAAAATCCATCTTGATCCAGTTAAATGTTTCATTATGAAATATGTTTTTATAAGATGTCAACTTCTTTAGTTTTATGTTAAGATTTGTGACCGTTACTTTTTAGCCATTGAGCAGTGATCATCTGAGTAGTATAAATATAAGGCTTTAACGAACCCATTTCTACTCAGACAAAGGAAGCGATGGCCTCATCCAGTAGAATTTCCCCTTACGAAGCCCATTTTTCAGAGCTAGGAAAAGAGGTGGCGTCTTTGGGCTTTTCCCTTGACCAAGCCCAAGCTGAGCTTCATCAAGTCAAGCTCGAACGTGATCGTCTACGGGAAAAGTGGAAGTTGATTGAAATTACCACTCGAGCGATGTTATCCGAATCGCCCCAAGAGTCTGTCACCATCGTGCACCTTACCCTTAGGTCTTATGAGGCTATTTTAAGGGGTTATGTAACAAATAAGTATCACCATGTTCATGTACATTATTTTTATATATAATAATGAATATAATTTCTAGTCATTTTTGATACATTGTAATTAGTTTTTAAAGTACAAATGGTGTTTTTAGTTATTATTTAATTAAGAATTATATTTTATTAAATTAAAGGATTTTTGAATTAAATAATATTTTAATAAAATATTATTATTAATATTAAATTAATTTTTTTTAAGTATAAATGATCTTATAATTTTATGAATGCAATTAAAATTTTTATTAAGGTTTGAAAGCCATTTCTGTCAAAACCCGTGAATTTTTTTATAAATGTCGGTTTTTATTTTAAAAGTGAAAATTCACATATATAGAAAATTATTTAGATAAAATAAATATTATTTTTGGAATCAGGACGTCGAAATTATCCAACGGTGAATTTTTCATAATTTTTTCAGACAGTCAAATTTTTGGGTAAAAATTAAATACCATTTAAATATATAATGTGTTTTATGACATCATAATGACCCAATGGTGATGTAATAAAATAACATAATCCTTATGTTCGACCAATATGTGTTTTATCATTAAAATAATGAGGTTTTGAGTTTGTTTGACTTACTTTTCAAAGCATTAATGGAGCCCTCAAGACTTATTCAACACTTTTCCTTTTTAAATTAATTTCCATGGGAGTGTGACTCACCTCCACATAAGCAACCCTAATTTTTTAATAAGTTCGGACCTTGGCCTTGTAAAATATTGTTTTCCTCTTTCCTTTTCCAGAAACCATGGGAAAATACCATGGGATGGTTTGTGGTTTGGATTATTTTAATATAAGGGGTCCCAAACCTAAATAATAAAGAATTCTCTCACCTTTCCTATATAAACCCACCCAAGATCCCACTTCCTCCTCACTAAAATCCCTTTGAGTTCTTACAACCTCTGCCCTACTCCCTCAATAATCCTCCCAAGGTGCCCCAAGCTCCCAAGAAGCCTCTCACAAGCCTCTCTCTAACCTTTGGAATCACACTTCCAAGTAAGGGTTTTTTTCTTCCTTTCTCATTTTTGTCAATTTTTTTAAGTTGTATTTCCCTTTTAATTTCAATTATGAATGTTGGGGTATGGTTTCGCACCTCTCCCATACTTCCCTTTTATTATTTGAATTATTGTAGACCCCTTTCTCTCTCATTAAATGCCTCCCATGTACACCCGTTACTATGCCGAAATTCCGAAAGGAACTTTTTCTCCTCTTTTATATTCAAGCAATACTTTTGTATCATGAATCTAAATTCCTTTTCAATTTTTGGGACATGTATCTATATGACCTTCTTACTTTACATTACATGTAAATATGATGAGGAACCCCTTTCTCTCTCATTAAATGCCTCCCATGTACACCCGTTACTATGCCGAAATTCTGAAAGGAACTTTTTCTCCTCTTTTATATTCAAGCAATACTTTTGTATCATGAATCTAAATTCCATTTCCATTTTTGGGACATGTATCTATATGACCTTATTACTGTACATTACATGTAAATATGATGAGGAACCCTTTTCTCTCTCATCAACCCTTTTTTATGAATTCTTATGTCATGCCGTTACGCTGCCGAAATCGAACCGATTTTCTAAGCCAATGTCATTGTGTAGTGAATACCATGCCCACTTCTCCATCAAGGGTATTCACCTTTATGCACATTGACTTATTGATTGTAAAGTTTCATGTATGAATTCCACATTCCTTTATCGTGGAATAAATGATTATGTTTTATGAATCCATGTTTTATGATCTATGTGGCACACTTATGCATGGAATGAAATGTTTAAGAAGGGTGCGTCCTTTATAGCGCTCCAATGCATTGGGTAAAGTATAGTATCATGATATGTCATGTGCAATGAGTGTCGGCTCATGCTAATTAAAGTGCAACGAGGGTTTACTCATGCTTCAAGTGCAATAAGTGTTTACTCATGCTCCATGTGCAATGTGCCTTGGATCATGCTAATTCAATGTTAAGTGTTGTTGCCACATTTCCATGTTATGGTTATCATGCTTTATCATGCCTTTATGTTCATGTTACTCTAATGATCTATTGATGTTCCTATTGCCTAACATGTATTGTACTCCTCATGTTATTCATTGTGTACTCCCTTACTGGGCTTTATAGCTCACCCTTTTCTTATGCATGTCCTCAGGTTATCCCATGCAATGCTAAGTACGAAGGAATGTAGTGGTCATGTAAAGGAAGTTTTCAATAAAGATGTTGTATTTCAAGTTTAATGTTTTTATGTAATGATCCTAAGCCCCAAAGACACTAAACCTCTCGATCTTCTTTGTTGTATCAAGTGAAGTTTTATGTAATAAAGCATGCTTAAGTTGTATTAAAAAGCAGGGTTGTCATATGTTAAATTCCCCACTTCTTCAATAAATTGTGTCCTTGGAATTTCAAATTATTTTTCAAAAATAAAAGGTTGAAAATAGAAAATACCTTTGGGAAAACCCACATCGGAAATTAGGTTAATAAAATTTAGTCTTAATAAGAGGGAAAGGTAAATGAAAGGGTCACCACCAAATTATGATCTCGATTAGGAGAACATTAGTGGAAATTAGAGACATAAAATCGGAGGAAAAACATAAATATTTATAGGTAGTGATTGAGGTCATCAATCACAAAAAAGTGTAAAATGGAGGGCCTTAATTTAATCAATCTATGATGATTTAAAATACCATTGGTTCAACAAAACATATGGTATTAGGATAACGCATTTTGGGTTTTAATATCCCTTCACTAAAGTATAAGAATTAATTTCGTCATAGAATAATAGAAGAAGAAAAATATTTACTTGATAGGTAGAGTTCCATCCTTTAACAAATTTCTACCACAAACTCATCTTTCACTCTAAAAGATAAGAGAACATAAAAATAATATTCTATTTATCCTATTCGTATAGGGTTCGAAAAAATGAATTTATAATTCATCTACCATAATTTTTTTAAAAAAGACTACATTATTAAATCCAGGACATCACGTGGGACAGTGGTAGGTGATACACCCTTGTCGCCCTTCGGTTGCAGGTTCAAGTCTCACGGCCTTGCTGGACGCGACGGGTTGCCGCCCGACCTCCAGGTTGTCCTTTTATAGCAATCCAAAAATAATCTCAAACTAGAATTATCCAAAATAATTCTATCCAAACTCACAGTCCAAAATTTATAAGGAAGGTAAACACAATGAAGATCCTTTTTCCGCTTAATAACATGTGAACACCTTCATCATGTATTCTTTTAAAACATTACAACATCTTGAATTACCATAAAACCTTATTGATTAAATTCATGATCCCTTATTCCTTATAGAATACTGAATATACTCCTTCTATCCAAAAATGTTGTAAACTCAAACAATGATGGAATATATAAATAATTAATCAGTTTCAAGGTATTCAAGAATATCCAATATAATTTATCCAAATCAATCATGTATTATTCCAAAATCACTACCTCGGTATCAGAACCATATTATGGTTTATCTTTCTCTCAATCATATATTTTCCAAAAATTTAACCGGCTATTGAGTCACTTTTCTTGGTTCCACACAATCTCAATTCCTTAATGAAATAGTACTACAGTACAATCCTTATATACTCCATAATTATTATAACCAGTACATTGTTGATAAAACACTCAAAGGACATAATTCTCTAATAACAACATAAGAACTCTAATCATTCCTCCACATCTTTGGTAGAATCATAACTTGATTATTATCCAATAGCATCATTTGGGGCATACTCTGATAATTTGGACATTGGTTTGCGTAGTGTCCCAACTCCTTGAAGATGAAGCATTGTACATTTGAAACCTTTTTCTTACCCTTGCAGTCACGTACATGGTGTCCTTTTTCTCCACAATTATAACAACCTCGCATTCCCTTCAGGAAAGTTCCAGGGGGTTTCTTCCCACAGTTATTATATATGGGAAAATTCTTCTTTTCCCTCTTCCCTTTATCCATCTTTGTCTCTTCCATATTTTTCTTCTCTTGATTCCCTTCAAGGCCATAGGACTCAGAGAATTCTTTACTTATCTTATTAACACATGATATTATTTCTTCATATGTTGAGAATACATGAGAGACTATTTCCCTTCTAAATGTTGGCTTAATATTGTGAAAGATATGATCCTTCTTACTCTTTGGATCATACGTATTGTTGGAGTTCACATTTATTCTACTGGGTGCCATGTCTATACAATGGCATAAACTAAGTCAGTTTATGAATTGCAATGAATAATTCCAAACTTGTAAAATACCTAATGTAAATTGAACAGTTTATGGATATAATCCATAATCATAAAGAATTTTTCATTGAGGATGTATATACACATAAACCCTTCATTATTATTTGTAATGAAAATGAGAATTATCCTAAGCATATCCACCAGGAGTGTCGTAACCAAGAGTGTAGCAAAGGTCGTTGTCGTGCAACAGTTCCTGTTCGAGTCTAGATCAAAACGGTGTTTTTTTGTTTTACCCCTAGGTACATCTATTCCATAGCCACTTCTACCTGCTCGTATCAAAATAGGGATGTATTTTCTTGGAAAACTCACAAAATCTCTACATTACCTAAATTCTAGGAATTTCTTCTATACTAATCCTCAAAGTCTATCTTAGGTATATCCACTCTAACCAGATTTTATCTAAATCTAGCTTCCAAGGTTATTTCTAAACTTCCTATGATACCAACTATAACGCCCCGACCCCAGTTACCCAGAGTCGGTGCATTATTTTAATACATTGGCATGATTATAAGGAATCAAGTCCTGAAGGACCAAATGGTTTAGTAGTCTTGGAAAATAGATTACATACATGAATGTTACATTACACTTTATAACATACAAAACAACATAAATAATACTTTATGAATGCCATTATTCCTTTGTCATAACCCTACATATCAATCACAATAAAATTCTTGGAATCCTGGAAAAAATAAAACATATAAAGGGGTGAGCTCAGATGCTCAGTAAGGATAACAATACAACAGAAAATTTCATAAATAAGCATAAACATTTCAGGTAATGTATAACTAAAACAAAAGCCTTTTAAACTTGAACTTCAGCATAATATGGAAAAAATGAAATGAAGAAATTCCATTTACTTATTCACATGGATATTCTACTAGTCGAATAATTACATGCAATATCACTAACCACTTTCATAATGATGGAATGCATAATTCCAGGCTATCATAACCACATTGTCAAGGCCTTGTGCCAAGACTACAAATAATATTTTTTCAAGGCCTTGTGCCAAGACATTAGTTTGTCTCATGAGACATACTGATGCATCGAGGAGCTATAGCGGGCTCCACCCATCACTTAATAAGTCCAATGAATTCTCATATGAAAAGGTTTAAACATAACATACACATTTGTATTAAAACTGGCATAAGAAATGTCAATACATTACCCATAAACCATGAATGGTATAAAAATAACACATCCACAGTCAAACATATCACAAAAACATCAATACAATATGGAAGATTTGTATCATAATAAATCAACTTCAAACAAGTTTAAAATCCATTAAAGGATTTTGACATAGATGAAAATGAATTGTAAAACTCTCGGAGAGAAATATCCCTTTTTCCTGAAAACATTTAAAAGTAACACAATTTAGAAAGGAAGAAATTTAAATATATTTTTGAATAAAAGTATCCCATACCACTTTGAAAAATTTGAAAGTAATTAACATTTTAAAACATTCATGTCCATTTAAATAAATCCTTAAAACCATTTTGAAAACATGGACATTAATGAGAATGGTTTAGAAGAATAAATCATTAAAACATTTAAAATGATGTTTTAGTAAATGTTACCTTAAAATAATCCCTTTGAAAACTATTTTATGAAACATGGACATTGAAAATAAATATGTCCCAGTACATACTTACGTAAAAACAACCTCAGATAATAAAGAGATTTGAAATTAACACTTACCAATTTGGTCACTTACGAAACATACACCCCATGAAAGAGGTATCATACAATGAATATGTAAATACACATAAATTAAAGTGTATTACATAAAGAATACAATTATGGGAAATAAATACACCACACAAAAGGTAATAGTGACAATATGGTACGAATCTAACAGGAATAAGGAGTGAGATGAAAACCCCTTACCTTGCACTTTCTTTTAGTCGAGGTTACGTTTAAAATACTTCATGAAGTCCGTAGAATTTGATTACATTATACCAAAACCATTTTAATATTTATGATATCATAAATTATTCATTTATGACTTTATACTACCCATTTAATAATAATTTCCATGTTAAATTAACATTTCGGGTAATAATCGGTTTCTTTATCGTACGTGTTTTATCTTGTTACTCTTGATTGTATCACTTAGATCGTGATTTAAATAATTCTAGAATATAAAACATGATTTATATATCATATATATTTATAATATAAATATTTAAAATAGACATATATATGAAATGGAAAACACCGTTTATGGAGACGGTAGTCCGTACGTATGCATAAACACTGTTTCCATTTTCATAACATATTGAACAGAACTAAGTGAATAAAATATATATAAATATATATATATATATATATCTATAGTGGAATTATTATGTCATATATTACAAACATATTAGTAATATATATATTTATAATTGTCGTTGAATGGTGAATGTGGAAATGAATCTCATCGCGTCGTGGAGACAGTAATCCATACGTACGCACGAGCGACAATATCATTTCATTAAAGGTGTGTAATTGGATGGTATATTAATTTTATAGAGACATTATCATGTCATTTTCATTATTTATATATATATTACTCACTATTATATCCATCCAAATAATATAGTGTTGAATAAATAATTACACCACGACGTGGAGACGGTAAGCCGTACGTATGCACACATGGTGACATTATCATTCATAATATGGATAGAATAATGAATATAGTTGTGAAATATTTATAATAACATAACAGTATATAAAACATACTGGATTTATTATTTTAGAATGGAAATAACAAATAAAGAATAAGTGGAATAAGAAAGGAACATGAAAGAGGGTGGTGAAAACATTACCTCTTCTATGAGTTCTTCCTTTTGATTTGATCAAAAGGGATCTTTAGGTTGTCTTTCTGATCAAAATAAGGCCTCTAGATTAAATTGAGGAAAGTTTAGAGACTATTTGGTCAGGGTTTGGCTGATATAAAAGGCTTTGAAGGTATTAATTTGATAGAAGGGGGAGTGACCTTTTATAAGAGTGGTGAGAGGCACCTTAGGAAAAAATTAAAATATTATTTTATAATAAATTCATATTCAGTTTATAATGGCTCCAAAGTGACTTATTTCAAGGATAAAGTGGGTATGGGTCGAAATACTTTCAACCAATAGATTTTAGAAAAGTTTGGGTAACTATATTAACCTTATCATATATATTTAACTCTTAGTTAAATAGTTTGACATTTATCATGTCTCTTTGTATTTTTATATTATATGGTTAGTAAACTTACTATATACTTCTAAGAGAACCCCAAGTGGATCATTAATGATAAACCTATCATTATATAAGTCATTTGGTTTATCCTTATATTTTTAGGAATAGAATATGAATTAATAATATAATATTTGTTTTAAAAACTCTTTTATGTCAATTTTGACACTATTTGGTATTTTGTTTTTTCTAAATTCATAACAGCATTATTAATTCAAAAAAAAATCATCTAACCAACTATAATATGTTATATTGAACTATAAAATTAGTGTAATTCATATGAAGTCTCAAATTACATTTATTTTGATATTTATAATATCATTTATTTTAATATTTCATTAATTAGGTAATTACTGCATCACCATTGTGTCATAAATAAATTAAATTATTTAATGTTTAAAAATTATACATAAAATATCTTTATGTAGGAAATATTTTTATATTTATAATGAATATTTATAATCTAATTTATCTTATGTATAACCCTATATTAAAAATTTTTTAGTTATTTAACATTGATTTTATCTCTTTTAACTCTTCTTTGAATTAAATAATAATAAATGTCCTAATCTAATCCATGTCGACCAAAGAGGCCCATATTTTATTCATAAGGTTGTTTTGGGTCGAATTATTCTTAGCCAATAGGATTAGGACATGTGTTAGGGTAATAATAATATCATTTTACCCTTAATTACCCTATTTACATTTAACCGTGGTAAATAAAATTAAAAGTTACTATTCATAAAAAATTATGTTTATCTTATTGAACCACATTTTAATCATTGATATTAACTGTGTCTCTCGGATTTTTTAAATTCCACTCACAAAAGTGGTAAAATTATGTTTTATTAGAATTTGCAAATTCTTCTAGGAGATAGGTAAAATACGGTGAAAAGTTCAGTAAAATTTTGATATATCTAAAATTATTATAAATTGACCCCAATGAATTACTTTGAACTTATATTGATATTATGTATCTATTTTTACCTAAAATAAATTTAAATAAAATAAATAATTATTTAAATAAAAATTCAGTTTTAAAGTATAACTCAGTGTTTTTCACTATTCATCAAAAATTGAAAGTTTTCAGAAAAATAACAAAATTTCACCCTAGGATAATTTCGATATTCCGAATACAAAAATGAAGTATATTTTAAAAGATAAAATTTATATAATTTAAAAAAGTGGGTATTGCTATTGATAACCGCTAGTTTGATTTGTTGTGGTGTGTTAGAACTCGAAGTTGCGTACAACACACGCTACTGTATTATTCAAATAGAAGAATACTATGGAAGCTTGGGGTGTTACAGTTTGGGTATTTTGATGCAATATAATATTTCAATGACCACAACTTCTCTTTATTCTACTTGCCTTTAATTCATTCGGTTTTAATTCCTTTATTTGCATCCAGGCTAACCCATATTGAACGCAAGATGAAATAACAAAGTATAACATTATCCTTATTAAAATTGGGGTGTTATATAAATTCCATATTTTTAATAAATAGGTCCAAATTTTATAAATATTCCCCTTTTATTTTTTGTCATTTTGAGTAGTAATCATAGTAAATAATTATCCTCATAGTAAGGGTAAATCAGGTAAATAAGGTTAAAAATAATATGATTATGACTAGAAGATGACCCTAACACTAGTCTTAAATTAATTAGATGAACATATTTCATCCGTACGCCTCCCATATTCTAATATATGAGATTTTTTCCATTTTTATGTGAATTTTACCTTTATATAATTTTATTTAATGAAAAGTCAAAAATATCATTCTATTTGTTTTATTATCTTTAAATTTTTGACATAAGGATAAAAATATTTTTTTCTATGATTAATATTTATTTTAAATATAAATATATTTTTTAATGATGATTTATTTCTAATTTTTAGTGATGAAATAATTACATTAAATTCTTACACGACACAAACACTGTATTTATTCAATTAATAGAAAAATAAAATAAATGATTCTAAAAGTATTAAAATTGAAACAATTTGAATTAATTAATATTTATCATGAATTTTATAGATCTATATTACATTTGAGGAAATTTTAAAATTATTGTATTTTAATTATCTCCCTGTCTTAATGTATTTAAAGTCCTAGTGTCAGAAATGACATTAATAATATTTTATAATAAATAATATTTTATTAAATGATATAAAATTAATTAAAATATTAAATTCATAAAACGTATTGAGATATGATTTATAACATCAAACATGTTCCATTTATGGACCTTTTTTGCATTTTATGGTAACATTATTGACCCTTAAAGGGTAGAACATTTTAATATTACGGTAATTGTCAAAAGGGTAAACAAAGGGTTAAAACTAAAAGATAAGGGTGAAAAAATAACCAAACTTATTAAAATTTTATTATATGATATTATTTAGACTAATAATAATATTATAATCCAATTTTATCAATTTGATCCATTTTTACATAAAAAATAATTTATATTTATTTAATACTTTAAGGAATTTGAAACATACGCATCCCCTCTCTTATAAAAAGACACCCCATATCCTCTTCTATACTCACTTAAAGATCCATTTTATTTGGCCAATGATTTCCCAATTAACTTACTAAAATACCTCCCCACATTCTATATGTATTAATTTAGTCATAAATCTAATCTTAAAGGGATTAAAGTGTAAAGTAAAGGAGGTTTTCCGAAGAAGAGGTATAGTTCTTAACCGAGCATTTTCATTTTGTTTCTTATTTTATATCATTAAAATAATCTCCTACAATAATGAGATGATATTATAAATATATCACATATAAATTTAGGTTATTATGTTAATAATATAACTTATATCCATATTTTATTCCATCAAATGGGAATTGAAATCGTTGTTCGTGTGTTTGGCTGACTAACACCTCCTGAACCGATGTGATTTGTTTTACATCAACACCTCTCACAAATAATTATAATGATGTTTTTAATGTATATATATTATAATAATGATATATTTATCATTTTTAAAAGATAATATATCATATAATGTTTTTCTCTTCTATCCATTGAAGAATGATAATGTTGTTCGTGTGTACCTGTGGATTACCACCTCCACGAAGCGATGTGATTCATTTTTCATCACCACGTCCGTTGAATGGTATATATAAGTATATATAAATAAGTAATACTATATTTATATTATAATTATCATTATTTAAATATAAAATAATATTTATCTTTTTTCTATCATGATTTATGAAAAATGGAAACGTTACCCATGTGTTTGTACGACTTACCATCTCTATGATCGTAACATAGTTCATTTGTCATAATAATTTTTTATGGTTGGTTTAAAATGTATAATTAAATTTTTAAAAATATAATTATTTATTAATTATTATTTTTCATATGATTTAATAATTAACTCATTGACCATAGTCAACTTACCGAAGAAATTTTTGATATATGAGTTGAATATCGTCAAAACGTCCTATGTGAACTTAATTGATTAAGTAATTGTATATAACATGGTAATAAATAAAATAAAAAGAATAATAATCTTGAAAATGGTTATTAATAAATTAAATAATAAACAAAATTTTATTATTCAGGAAAAAAATGAATGTATGTGATGATTCAGACTCGAGGTAAGGGGTTTCATAACTCAATCACTTTTCATTGGGTTATATTACTTATTCATTGATGTTGAAATTACAAGATTACATGTGAAAATAATTTTGATTAATTTATTTTGTATTTACACTAGGTTTATGTGTATTTTTATTTGATATATATAATCAATCTGTTGATTAATTCTCAATTCAACACTATGATCTTTGTAAGAGATTTCGTCTCAATTTCCACTCCATTAAGACATGTTTGATATTATGCACCTATTTATTTTTATGAGGTGCATATATTACACATTTTATATGTTATATCATGAATATATTTATATTCATGGGATTTTATGTTCCATTTTAAGATATTTATTTCAAAGGGTTTATGATTTAAAAGTTACCAAAGTAGTAAGAGTTTACTTCACAATATCAACATTATTCAGATATATTTATGTTAAAGTATCTACTGGGGGGATTATTTAATATTTCTATCTAAAACCCAATGTATTCTATTATCCACTAATTATTTTTTGAAATTACGATTTTCCTTTTATTTTCCACTCTTTAATATCGAAACCATGTTTTTAAGGAAAACATACTTTATTTTTCTACTCAGTCGAGAGTCTTTCTCTTTCATGTCTATATTTTTATTAAAATGTATGAAATTAAATTTTAAAATTAAATAATTATTTACAAAATAAATTTTTACCCATTTTTGACATTTTTTAACAAAATGGTTTAGATGGAATCTTCTTATCATTTTCTGAACAAGGTACTTTTTGACCTTTTTATAAAATCATGAAATAGATGTTTTTTAAACTTATACAACATGAATAGAATTTCCTGTAATCATGATCAATTTTTTATTTGAATCTTACATTACATGTTTATAAGGTTCTTTTCAAATAAAGTATTTTCCTTGATATTTGGGAATTTTTCAGATTTTAATTAAGTGATTTCAAAGTGAAAAAGAATACTTTCCTTATGAAATCTTCTAGTGATATTTGAAATTATATTCATCTATGTTGTAACGTCTCAACCTAGATGTTGTATACTAGTACCCTAATCCAATTTTCCACATGAACTCAAGTGTGTCTCTCCATACACCAGAGGATACTAACTATTAGTGAGGGTATAACATGAATCTTAGGAAGACTATACCCTCTATATCAAAGCAAGAAAACCACAAAAATCAATATATAAATAGTCAAGATAATAATAAACAATAAATAAAAAGGATCATGCATCACATTATAAAATTAAAAAATAGGGAAAGTGACCATAAACCAAAATAGTAAACATGTTATGCCATGTAAGTGTTAAGTGTTGACTGAAAACCCAAAATAAAGACAGACTGATAACTCGAAAATGGGTCCCAACATCATGTCTGGTCACCTCATCGATGTTTCTTCCCGAATCCCAACTCATCCATCTAACATGGGGACTTTGACCTTATCCTAACCTACAAACATGAAGTCTACTTGGGTACCAATCGGTGGGCCAAGTAGGGTGTGCGTACAACTCAGTAGTCCACCACCAATGGTTTATAAAGCAATATCTAATATATGACAGTGTATATAGTAGTATAAGGAATAATAAATAGGTCAAGGATAATTGAATATATCATAGGATCAAAACTTTAATTCACATGGGATTTCATTATCATTAATCTCAAATTCCATTTCATTACCTTGGAGCATCAATCCAGGTACCATATCATGGATGCTTGGAGTGTCAGTCTGGCATCATTATCATGGGTACTTAGAGATTTAGTCTAGCACCAAAATCACAGGTACTTGAGAATCAGTTTAGAACTAAAGTCACGGGTACTTAGAGCATCAGTATAGAACCAAAATCATGGGCACTTGGATAATCAATCAAGCACAAATTCGATTCCATTATTCAAACATATATAGGATCAACATCAATGACATTTTATCAAATATACATCACAGTTCCTTTTTATTTACAACATAACCATTTAACATCATTCCAACCCTTTAGCAACATGAACAAGTATTCTTTTCCCATTTTACCCAATTACAATCAATTATCTCACATCTTATTAACGCATCCATATTAATCTAAATAATAATTTATAACAAGTTATAATGCTAATCACATTAAAAAATAGTGTAATTTGATAAACCCTCTAATTACCCATTGAATTCCCACAATTATCATTTCACGGAAACTGGAACACCCCTTGGGAATCCATTAAACCTAGTCTAACAATCTCCAAAAGATCCAATAGGATCAGTGAAGGGTCTCACAAATTCATAGATATTCAATTTAGTTTTCTAAATTTATACATAATTATGCAATGTGGATATGAAATCATACAAATACAAATAAATATCTTCATCAAGACTATAGAAAATATTATGTCGACCACCAAACTTAGGTTCATTGATGAATGTTCGCAAAACATTAAACCTTGATTCTAAGTAGAACAACCTAAAACACAACAACGAGGATGATAAAGGATCAAAACCTAGGATCAGGATCTAAAAAAAAGATTCATTAACACAAATATCTATACCATTGACAATGTAAGGATTCCTCCCTCTCTAATGGGAGATAAATATAGAAGATATTGAATAAAAATCAAGGGAGATATCACATAGTAGAGAGGAGTCAATTTCATCCATTGAATCTTTAATTCACAAGATAAGAGGTTCGAGGAGCCTAAGAATCCTATCAGGATCCTCCAAAAGGAGGATAATTTGATTTAAGTTGATTGGTGGTTATTAGGAATAAAAACCAGGGGTCTGAGAATTTTTAATTAAAAATTTGGGGGTTTAAAAGTACACATGTATGATTTCCTGGATGGGCTGCATGGTTAGACAAACTGTGTTCCCTAAATAAACAACCCTACTGTCTAGGGAGCACAGATTCTCCTACGTTGGAATAGAGTTTTTCAAACTATGCACGAACCATGAAAACCCCACTATCCTAAGCTATGCGGTTTTTGGGGGGAGTTTTCACGGTTTGGGAAAATCGTGCACCAACCATTCACTACCCCAAAACCCCTCAAAAACATCCAAAACTCACCCTAACACAACCAAGAAAATCCCCACAAAAATGAGATTAAAACAAGGGTACGAATTACATGAAAATGAGTAATTAAAGGTCCTGATAAAGGTTGGGATGTTATAATCTCTCCACCTTATAATAGCTCTTCCTTAAGCTGCACTACAAAGCACCACTGAGATCCCATGGTAAAAAGGCCTGGCCACTTGGCATGTATATAATTTTCACTTTCCCATGTTTCCTCTTGAACATGACCATGTTTCCAAAACACTCAGACTAATGGCATAGTCTTTACCTACAGAAAATTATCACGGTGATTCAAAACATGAATTGTGTGCCACTCAAAGGACACATAAGCCTCTAGCTCGAAATCATCAACATCAATCATATAAGAAGGGTCGAGGTAATACTGTTAATGTTTTTACACATGGAATACATCATGCATATTAATATAACTATATGGAAGATCCATTATATATGTCACTGGTCTGGTCCTCTTTACAATCCCAATTGTTCTGATAAACCTGGGTACCAACATGCCCTGCTTCTAAATTCAATGATGACCCAATCATAGCGACACCTGAAGGAATAAATGATCATCCACTGTAAGCTCAATAGGGAAATGAAATCAATCAGTATAATAATTTTTTCTACTATGTGTTATAGTCAAACATTTCCAAATCAATTGAATGTGTTTTGATGTCTCCTGGATGAGACTTAGTCCCAAAAACTCTAACTCACCCACATTTATCCAACATAAAGGTGATCTGCAATGCCTACCATAGAGAACCTCATATGGTTTGATCTAAATAGTCACATGATAACAATTTTAATAGGTGAACTCGACCAGCACTAAGTGCTTCTTCTAAGATTCACTAAAGTCTAAGGTGCATGCCTATAGGATGTCCTCCAACACCAGAATAATATTCTTTGATTTCCCATCTATCTGTTGGTGAAAACCTGTACCCATAAACACCTAATTACCAAGAACCTTCTAGAAAATATTCTAGAAGAATGAAGTAAAACATGAATCATGATATGAAACTATACTTCACAAAACCCTGTGCAAATATACTATATCATTAACATATAAGTCATCCAACCGATCAACCATGAGAAATTCTTGGATTGAAAAAAATGGGCTAGTTTTCTTAACCAGTACCTAATCACCCATATCATGTCATTATTTCGAAGGGTCCTCAAAATAACTACTAAAAGTCCCATGGTGACATCATCCCACTTTCACTCTATAATAGTAAATGGGTATAGAATCCTAACTGGTCGTTGATGCTCGACCTTCACTTGATGACAAGTGTAACATCATGTCACCAAACCTACAATATCCTTTTTCATTCCCAACCACCAATACTATTTTTGTATATTATAGTGCATATTGTTCAAACCAATGTGCATCACCTACTTCTATGCATGAAACTCACACATCAACTCTTCATGTATACAATTTGGAATAACAACATGGCCCTGAACATAGATGATCTCATCCTTATTAATAGTTTAATCGGGAGTTGGCTCCCCACCTTCAAAACTATCACTCAATATCAGACACTCTAGATCCTCATGGAGATTTTCATTTATCTGGTTCACGAGTGCAGTCTTAATGGATAAGGATGCAAGGATCATCTATTCCCACTCCTCTTGAACGTCCATGTGCATCTCATCCAATAAATCCATCATCTTCCACTCAAAATTGGACTCGTGGACTACCTAAGTCTTTGACTTTTATCTTAAAGCATTAATAACATTGTTTCCTTTCTTTAGTATATCTAAATTCAATGATTTCATATAATGGAACCATCTTCACTATAGAATATTTAAATCCCACTAATAAAACATGAACTTAATGCTTCTGTGGTTAGTGAAAAAAATAAATCATTCAATTAGAAGTTAATTCCACCAGCACTTTAAGGCATAAACCACCACTACTAACTTGAGATCATATATAGGAGAATTTCATTCATGTGGCCTCAACTATTATGATCCATATGACATGAATCAGTCATTATGCATCAACATTACCCCAATTATAATCCTATATGAATTATAAAATAAGTTATACTCCTCACTCAGCACAGGTAGGATCAAAATCGGTGTAGTTTTCAAACACTTCTTTAACTCCTGGGATTCATTCTCACATTCTCTATAATATTCAAAATTCTTACCCTTTTTTCATTCCTAAAAGTGGTGGTCCCAAATGAGAAAAGTATTTTATGAACCTTTGGTAATAACCTAACAAACCCCTAAAACTTTGGTTATCAAAAAAATTCATGGGATGCTCCCAAGAAACAAATGCCTGCACTTTTTATAGGTCCACTAACAGACCATACTCTAATATGATGTGACCTAAGAAATAAACTCTAACGATATAGAAATTACACTTAGACATTTTAACATATAACTGATTCTCTCTCAGTTTAATTAAGATGATGTGAATATTTTTGGCCTGATCATCATGAAACTAGAAGTAAACCAAGATATTATCAATGAAAAAACCAAAAACTGATCCAAGTATGCGTGAAAAATTTGGTTCATTAAGGTAGTAAACACATTCGGATCATTTTCCAATCTGAATGGCAATACAATGAACTCATACAGGCCACACCTGCACCTAAAAGTAGTATGTGGTATATCATAAGGTCTCACTCTCATATGATGATACCCTAACCTCAAATTGATCTTGGAGAACAAAAATTCACCCCTTAGATGATCAAAAATATCATTTATACAAATAATAGGATATTAGTTATTAATTATCATCCTATTTAACTTCCTGTAATTGATGAAAATGTGAAACATTCATTTAGATTTCTTTGAAAACAATACTAGAGAAACCCATGGTGAAGTACTCGAATGAATAAATCACTTATGAATTAATTCTTACAACTGAGTCTTAAAATCTTAAAGCTCTACTGGTGTCATTCTATAAGGTGGAAAGAAAACTGGTTTAGTTATAGGAATTATTTCAATTTTCAACTCGATATCTCAATCAAGTGGTATCCCTAATAAGTCCTTAAGAAACACATCCAAAAACTGATCCACTATAGTTGGAAAGACATTGTGCTTCACACCCCTATCATCAAATAAAATACTCACAATCTGGGCAGTGAGATCCCCGAGTTGTTAATGAATTGTCCTTGTATGACATACCAAGATATCTCATTCTCCACAATGAACATATTTATCACCCTCAGGATATGTGGAGTTTACTCTACTATGGTAACAATTGATGTGGGATCGATATGATACCATATAGTGCATACCTAAAATCAAGTAAAAAAAATAACATCTCATGTATGTACAGATCCCAAAGGAAATGGTATTCACCTACCTCAAGGGAACACCCCTTTTATAAATAGATTCCCTTCGACCGTACACCCAATAATATGTCGATTTTCATAACCCCACACACAAACTCCACAATTATACTCAAACCATCCAAAAATAAAGAAAATATAAAAGAATGTGAAGCTTATGTATCAAATAAAGTGTTAACATGCGTAGAATATGTAATAATTGTACCTCTGACTATCGATAGCCCAACCTCACTATCAATAGGTTCATGATGAACTATAGGAAAATGACATATCCTTCTACATTGTTCTCTATTCATCATCCCCTTTGATTCACTACTCTACTCTTATCCTGAAGTACCACATCTACCGCCCGACTGGCATGATCATTAGAAGTCTAATTTCCTACCTGATATGGTAAAGAAGACCCCCTTCTAGTGTTATAGGTCATCCTAGGTCCTCCATCACTTCCCATCCATTGAGGGTTCCTGAAAAACCTCTGTAAGTGTCCCATCCTATTATATGATGAACACTCCACTAGTGGTTGAGGACACTAGCTAAGAATGTGAACTAACATACCACATTGATGAAAAAACACTCAATCACCACCCAGAGTATCCAATCCTCACCCCTAGACACTATGTCTACCACCAATCTGGTGAAAGTTATCATAATGATGCTTCCTACCCTCAGAAGATGTAACTCCTGGTCATCCAACTGAAGCAACCTTTCCTACACCAGAAACTTCCTTCTAGTTCCCCTCAGAAATGAGAGATCGATTCATTATCTCAACAAACTTCTTAAATTGGAATATATTAACTTGGGACTTAATATCACAAATATATCTATCCTGAAAATGTCTCACCACAACTTCCTCATGTTCTACCAGCATTGGGACAAAGTGTTGCATGTCAGTGAAGCATCCAACATAGTCCATCACTAACATGCTTCCCTAGTTTAACCACATAAACTCTATTACCCTCATTTTGTCTTATTATGTCTGAGTAAAAGCATTCCATGTAATTCTATTAGAATTCCTTCCATACCATGACCTCTAATTTCTATCATTGAGCCTAAATGTCACACCAACTCTTCGATGTTCCTCGTAACATATAGGCAGCTAATTTGACTCTTTTCTCCAAAGTAGTCTAGATGATCTCAGATTTTCTAGATAGACTCAATATAGAACTCAAATGCCTTAGGTCTACCCTCTCTAGTGAACATCGGAGGGTGATTCATATGGAACTCCCAGGTCAGACTAGACATATTCTACACAACCCACTCTATGTCTCTTTCTATGAATTTCATAATGTGATCAAATTTATCACAGAACTGGTATTCTTCCCCTTCACCCAGAACTATCAGGGCCTCTTATCCCATAGCTGGAGGTGCATTTCTAGAAATGTCCTCCTATAATCCCAACAACAATTTGAGAGAGTTGGTGTTCTAGAACCATCTATTTTTACTTTGATTACATGTATATTTAATGTATTTAAATATTAAACATCTTATTACATATTTTTCATTATTTTGCATGACTATAATGTAATAATTTCTTATAGTATTTGTTGCATTAATAAGATCATGGTTGTTCCCCGCTATGATGAGAACCTTGAAATTCTATAAAAAAAATCATAAATATAATTATGTGGTTGGATGACATACTATGATGGGACACATAGTATATAGACTGTCATGTGTGAGTACTCATAATTAGATGAGACTTCCTCTCATGAAGTTCACACATGGTAATCTCCAAGATGGGAGATTATGAGAACATACCCAACAGTAAAAATTTTGAATGTTTTGGTGTCATCATATATTCTTATCTTCAAGCGTGTGTAATGGACCTTAGACTTTAAGAATATCATTAATACATGTAAAGACTCTCACACTTTGATTTACTGATGAAAATTGTCATGCCATATGTTGGAGAGAAGTAGGGTGTGTTGGGTGTGTCATGAGTGGCATGTTATTAATAAATAAGTCGATGAAAGATTTTTCCCTTCCATTTACAGATTTTGATATCTCAGTTATTTGATTGAAATAGAACTATCAAAAAAAATTCCATGTCCATGGTGTAGTGATGAGTTTATTTCATGTAGTCAAGGAATGACATATCAAGAACAGAGTTTTATGACACTATCTTGAAACCTAATTGATGAGATATTGTGATAAAGGGATTATATTAGACTGTTAGTGTTTATATTTTTATATCGTTTTTACGTGTTTATGTTCTTTCTCTAGGGTTCCTTAACCCGTTGTTAGATAGTACTCTTGGACTTTAGGCAAGTCCGCCTAATGCCAATGAGAAAGAATCTTAGAGTGTCACATACTAAGTGTTTTTGGTGGTCTTGGTTAAATTTTATTTGAACTTTATTAATGAAATAAATATTATTCTCAAGACCATGGAATAATTTTATTCAAGGTAAAATGATCGCATAAATTAAATAAATATTTATTCATTGGATTATAAGTAAAATATATTTATTTATTTTACTAAAATGTTATTAATATTTATTTACTATTTTTTAAATAAAATATTTATTTAAGAGAACAAATTATTTATATATTTATTCAGGAGTTCAATAAATGGAAGTGGATTTCGATCAGACCAAGACTGGTCCGGTAGTAAAATAATTATTTTCAAGGTGATAAATATTTATTTAACTAGTTGTCACAAGTTGAAATAATAATAATAACACTGAATATATTTTGTGATATAGAATTTTATTTATAATTCTGTTTTTCACAAGTTGGCACACCATAAATAATGACTTAGTAATATTATTAAGAGCATGGGTTTTCTCTAAGGTTATGAATGTATTTAATTGTTTTTACACAATTAAATATTGTAATAGAAGCCATATGTCGATAAATAGACAAGCATGTCTATTGTACCAGGTACCGAACTGCATGCCCAGTGAATTGAGAATTGTTGAGCCAAATAATTTCTCTCTCGAATCCTCTTCCCTCTCCTCTAAAAAATGAGAGACGTTCTTCAAGACCAAAGAATAACCGATTAATAGCGACAAAAACAAGACACTCATTTCACCGTGCTAGCACCCGAAGAACAAGTGGTGTTCATCAGAGGCCATCAGAGCACATGTGGATCACCTCTAGATGGATTCTGGTTTAGATCCTTGTAAGCACAATGTAACACTCCAGAAGGGTCATTCTGGATAGTCAACGTCATCACTGAAAAACGTACTAAAGATCTAGGTATTATTTTCAATATTAATTTAATTAAATTAATTATAAACATGATGTGAAAGATCCCCCTTAATTTTTTGGGCCTCTTACTTCTGTATCTAAATATTTGATTCCATTCTGTGGAGACTGGAGTTCATCTTCATATTGATTCCATAATAATCATTGATCATGGTAAAAATTAAAATTGGGCGCTGACCCAAAGGCGTTTCTACTGTGCCTGGAACCTACAAGTCGTATCTAAGCGATGTCATCATCATTTATAATTATATAATTCTCATTGATGATTTATGATTTAATAATTTATTTTGACAATTCATGCTTTAATCATTATTGTAACCTAAAATTTTGAGATATGTTCTTCATTTTTTTGTTTCTACAGATTTTACATAAACAAATAATTTTTGGATTAAAATTAAAATGAGGAACTCATCATGCGGCACTCATGATTCTTCCGAGGTGATAGGAAAGTACATTCCATGTGTTCAGACCTACACATTGTGTTCTCTTCCATAAAGTTCATGTAATCCAGACTATACTCCATGTATTCGTGTTCATCACATCGGGAGTAATTCGGCAATTACTCAAGCCATGTACATTTATTACACGTGGTGTGATTAATTTTACACTACGTGTTGACTGGGAAAGATAGGCACACACTTACCGGATTACATCCCATGTGGACCAATACACATGGTGTGTAGTCAATTCGGGTCAGGGATAAAGTCGTGTATCCCATACACTAATTGAGCAGACCGGTAACCGTGTAACATGGAGACAACATGGTGTGTATCCCACTATACACACTTTGTACTCCAACGTTTCCAAATTATGCCTCACACACCGAGTCCCTAGGAATTTAATTCAGGAAATAGGGTGAAGGTAGTACACGCCATGTAGTCAAAACTACACACCATGTACTTTACCAAATTATACAAAGTTAAAACATTAATGTTTGTGTAATGTTCAAAACTACTTATCACGTATCAATCATATTATAGGTTGTTACTCTATACATTGAATCATCATGTATACCATATGTCAAAAGAGTAAAATAGTATATGAATATAATACATATAACTAATCAATTTGAGTGTGATTTATCTTAATAATAACAATTATATAATTGAATGATATTTTTATTAAATGCGTATCTCGTTGCATGTATGTGGATGATCATTAGCTAGACCTGAACTTGTATGTGATCCATTTCCCTTTTAATTTATTTGATAAATTAATTGTTGGCATGCATTCAATCTCTCTTAATTAATGTGTAGGATTTTCATTCCCATGATTTATTTTATGTAAACCCATTTTTACCCCTCACCTATGTGTTAGTTAAAAAACATGTGTAATGGATGGAGCTCCCAAGACAATGGAGGTGGTTCAAGATGGAGCCAAGATGAAACCAAACCCAGGAGATACAAAGGTGGATATGTGGAAAGTTGTAAACACGAACCCAAAATGTTAAAGGTGATTGTTCCCTAGGTCAGGGTTAGTTTATCAACCTCTAGATAAACTAACCATTAGAAAAGATAATTATCATTCCCTTTAATTTATTTTATTTCTGTCAGTTTCATGGTTTTTTCATTGTGGATGTGTTATCACGATCACATAATTAATGAACTAACAAGCATGAAAGATGGAACTAAAATAAACCAGGATTATGCGTAAATATTATCAAGACATGTTTAATCACATAATTTAGTTCCACTTAATATTAACAAGCACGTGATAAAGATAATATGGAAATTTATGCATAAGAGATAAATATCCCTCAACAAAATATTAAGTCTGACTAAGACTTTTGTTACTTGATTAAGGGAAAGACTCAATAAAACTATGTATTTGACCAACCCTTGTTTGGAAACTTAATTTTATACAGAAATCTCTTATGAAAGGTTTCAGGTTGACTTAACCATATTACATCAAGAGGTGTTGCCCTTTCTAGACTTAGGATAATATTGGAGGTAAGTGTTGCATAAATCAAAGTCAGGATTTCAGGATTGGAGAGTCCACTCAACAGATCAAGGAGTTGCAAGCCTGTAGTTGGAAATTAACTACCTACATAAATACCTTCAGATAGATTGGCCAACCCTTGTTGGGGTTATGTGAAGGGGAATATGGATCCTTACCACTAGAATGTCATGAAAACTGTACATTCCGAGTTCAATGGTTAGAGCCATTTGAACTTGATAAAATAATAGGAGACTTAATAAAATTTATTATTTCTCATAAAATGTAATCAAGAAAGTTTTAATCATATTCTATTTTAATTGTAGAATAAAATGAAAATCTCATAAAACACACTATCCCTATGATCAATTCTAGATAAATACAACATCCTCACCGGTAGTAACTTCCAATAATGGTTTAAACACCTTCGGATTATTCTACACCATGAACGGAAGTCTTACATGCCAGAGTCAGCATTACCTGATCTGCCTACCCAAGAGGCGAGTGATGAAGAGTTCTTGGTCTACGAGAAACATATGAATGACATGGATGATGTTCAATGTTTTATGATATCATCAATGTATAGTGATCTCATTAAGTCTCACGAAAACATGGATGCCTATAGTATACTCGATCACCTATGTGGTCTTTACCAGGAGAGAGAAAGACAAGAACATTTTTAGATCTCCAAGGCACTCTTTTAGAGTAATCTTGGAGAGGGTTCCCCAGCTAGGCCTCACATAGTCAATAACATTGGCTACATTGAGTGCCTAGAGGTTCTATGGTTTAAATTCCTTGAAGAATCACGTACCAATCTCATCCATGCATCACTCTCTCATATCTTCTCAAGAATTGTTGTTAATTTCAATATAAACAACATTGAGAAGACTCTATATAATATTCTTATTCTCATTAGCCAAGTGGAAAAAGATATTAAATGAAAAAAATACATTTGTCCTTATGGTGAATAAGAGGAAAGGGAAGGTGAAGAGATTTAATCCCAAAGATTCTTCATGCCCTTCCAAGAAAATGAATATCAAAGGGGAGGAAAGGGAACATGGAGCTATTTGTTTTGCATGTGGTAAGAAGGGCCACTAGAACAATAATTGCACCCATCCTAAGAAGCAAGGGGAATCTTCATGTGCATTTGTTATCGAATGATATATATATATATGTTTCTATAAATTAGGTATTAAATACAGCTTTTGATTCTCTCATATGTATCCAAAAATAGGAACCAAGTAGATTTAGTAATATTGACTAAGAGGAGGTAGATCTACGAGTAGCCAACAGATCCAGACTTTCTATTGTAGTTATCAGGGACTACCACCTCATGTTGCTAACTAATATGATCTTGGTGTTTAAGGGTTGTTATTATGTGTTTTATGTTACTAAAAACATTATTTTTTGTGTCCAAATTAGATACAGATGGATTTGTTTTCAAATTTGGATATGAATGTAGCTTATTTTACAAAGAAATCATTTCTTGGTAATGAACATTCATACAACGGTCTTTACATGTTGGATTACACAAAACATGTAATAGAAATTGATAAAAAAGATATTTCGCATGACTCATACCACACCCAACATTGGCATCAATGGCTAGGTCATGTAAAAGAGAAACGCTTGACAATGTTACATCAAGATGGATATTTATATTCTTTTGAACTAAAACCATGTGTCGTATGTCATGACTGTTTACAAGGCAAAGTGACCAAAACCCCATTTAGTAGGAAAAGTGAAAGGGCTAAAGGGCTTATTTAATTGGTTCATATTGATGTGTGTGGACCATTTAATGTTGAATAAAGGGGTGGGTACTCATACTTCATAACTTTTACTGGTGATTTTAGTAGATATGGATATATATACTTAATGGTGGTATAAGTAGGATTCTTTTGATAAGTTCAAAGAATAAAAGAATGAATTTGAGAACTATATTCATAAGAATATTTAGAAACTCTACTTAGACCGAGGTGGAGATTATCTTAATCAAGAATTCATTGATTACTTATGGGAATTGGGGATCTTATCCCAACTCACTCTTCCTTACATGCCCTAGTATAATGGTGTGAGTGAAAGGAGGAATCACACCTTATTAGAAATGGTGAGATCAATGATGAGTCATGAAAGTCTTCCATTATCCTTTCTGGGATATGCATTACAAAAAGAAATGTACATACTAAAATAAGTACCAATAAAATTGATAATTGGTATTCCATATGATTTCTAGAGTGTAAAGAAAGCCATGTTATCAAATTTACATGTGTGGGGAAGTGAAGCATTTGTTAAGGCCTCTTCAGGTAACAAAATTACACCCTGAGTCACAAAGTGTACCTTTATAGGATAGCCTAAAGAAATCAGGGGATATTACCAACACAACCCCTTAGAAAAAAAGGTTTTATTTTCAATATACGCAATATTCCTTGAGAGGTATCACATATATAAAAGAGATAGTGGGAGCGGGATAGACTTTGATGACGTCGAGGCTCAAGGTACAGAAGAGTTTGTACAGGAACAAATTCCACAAAGCCCCATGGAAGAAAGAACTGTTCCAAAGACACAAGAAATACGTAGGTGTACAAGAGAGATTAGAGAACTAGAATGGTACAATTTTCTAGTTATCGAGGATGGTGACTTATTATTAGTTGATAATAACGATCCTCTAACCTACAAGGATGCAGTGGGTGGAACAGATATTTCCAAGTGGAAAGAATCCATGAATTATGAAATGCATTCCATATACCAAAACCAAATATGGATTTTGTTATATCCTCCCATTTATGTAAAGCCTATTGCTTCCAAATGGGTATTTAGGAAGAAACTAGACATGGAAGGACAAGTTAGTACCTATAAGGCATGAATGGTTGCAAAAGGGTTCAAACAACATCAAGGAATTGACTACAATGAAACATTTTCACTTATTGTGATGCTGAAATCCTTTATCATTCTATTGTCCATTACTACTTACCATGACTATGATATTTAGAAAATGGATGTCAAAATAGCCTTCCTTAATGGGAACCTTCAAGAAGATGTGTACATGATACAACATGAAGGTTTTGTGACTCCAATGGACGCCAATAAGGTATGAAAGTTGCAAAAATCCATTTATGGATTAAATCAAGCATCCAAGTCATGGAAATTTTATTTTGAGGAAGCCATAATGGAATTTTATTTTATTAATAATGAATGTGAGCCTTGTGTCTACAAATGGTTTAGTGGGAGTGTAGTCATTTTCCTAATAGTATATGTTGATGACATATTACTTATTGGAAATGAGATACCAGTATTATAGTCTGTTAAGGAATGGTTGAATCAATGGAACTCCATGAAGGACTTGGGTGAGGAAACATATATTCTTGGGATCAAGATTAATCATGATAGATCCAAGAGATTGTTAAGCCTATGTCAATGTACATACATTTACAAGATACTGAAGAGATTTAGTATGGAACAATCCCTGAGGGGATTGTTTCCAGTATCACATGGCATTCATCTTTCCAAAAAAATGTGTCCTCAGACACATGAGAAAATAAAGAGAATAGAAAGGAATCCATACACATCAGCTATTGGGTCAGTTGTGTATTTCATTCTATGTACTAGGATGGATGTCGCCTACGCATTGAGTGTGGTAGGCAGATATCAATCTGACCCAAGTGAATACCATTGTATGGCATTCAAGACTATCCTAAAGTATAAGAGGTGTACTAAGGATATGTTCCTAGTTTATAGTGGAGACGAGGAACTAGTCATTAAAGGATATGCATATGATAGTTTCTAGACTGATAAAGATGACATGAAGTCGAAAATGGGATACATATTCACTATGAATGGAGGTGCAGTGAGCTGGAAGAGCTCAAAGCCTAGTGTGGTCACAGATTCTATAATAGAGTCCGAGTATATCGTATCTTCTAAGGCATTTAAAGAAGAAGTTTGGATGTGAATCTCTTTCCAGAAGATGGATGTAATACCTAGTAGTAAAGATATCATCACACTCTATTGTGATAATATTGCATTGGTGGCTCTTGCAAGAGCCAAGGACATATCAGCAGATGAAGTACATACTTTGTAATTATCATCTTTTGAGGGGTTTTTCTCATAGAGGTGAAGTTGCAGTGAGTTGTATTTCCACAGAAGACAATGTGTCGAACCCCTTAACTAAATCCTTGAATCAATAGAAACATGATCATCATGTGAGGTCTAGTGGACTGAAAGTCGTAGGAAGTTGGCTCTAGTCCAAGTGGGAGTAAGTTAGATTTGGTGTCCTAGAACCAACTATTTGTACTTTGATTACATGGATATTTAATGTATTTTAATATTAATTATCTTATTACATATTTTTCATTGTTTTGTATGATTATGATGTTATAATGCCCTAGAGTATTTGTTGCATTTATAAGGTCATGGAAGTTTCCCGCTATGATGAGAACCTTGATATGCACTAACAATATTATTAAATATAGTTCTGTGGTTGGATAACATACTATGATGGGACACATAGTATACAGACCGTCATGAGAGTGTACTCATAAGAATATGAGAATTCCTCTCCAGAAGTTTTCACTTGGTAATCTCCAATATGGGAGATTATGAGAATAGACCCACCAGTAAGAATTCTACATGTTTTGGAGTCATCAGAAATTCCAATCTACAAGCATGTGCAATGGTCCTTATACTTTAAGATTATCATTAATACGTGTCACGACTTGCGCACTTTGATTTACTAACAAAAATTTCCATTCCATATGTTGGAGGGAAGTAGGGTACATTGGGTGCATCACGAGTGGCATATTATGAAGGGATAAGTTTAGGAAGGATTTTACCTTCCATTTATAGAAGTTGATATCTCTCTCCTTTGATTGAAATAGAACTTTCATGCAAAATTTCATGGCCATGGTGTAACAACGAGTTTATTTCAGGCAGTCAAAGAACAACGTATCAAGAACAAAGGTTGATGGCACTATCTTGAAACATACTTGATGAGATATTGTGACAAATGGATTATATTACTTAGTGATTATTCATATGTAGATGTTGTTGTTGAAAATTCAAGTTCTTTCTATTGGGTACCTTAACCCATTTCCAGATAGTACTCTTGGACTTTAGGTAAGCTCGCCTAATTCCAATGAGAAAGAATTCTAGAGGTTCACACACTAAGTGTTTTTGGTGGTCTCGGTTAAATTATATTTCAAGTTAATCAATGAAATAAATATTATTCTCAAGACCATGGAATAATTTTATTCAAGTTAAAATGATCACATAAATTAAATAAATATTTATTCACTATATTGTGAGTAAAATATATTTATTTATTTTATTGAACAGCAAATAAATATTTATTTACTAGTTTGTAAATAAAATATTTATTTAGGAGAATAAATAATTTATTTATTTAATCGGGTGTTTAATAAATGGAAGTGGACTTCGAGCGGACCAAGGCTGGTCCGATAGTAAAATAATTATTTTCAAGACAGTAAATATGTATTTAACTAGTTGGCAGAAGTAAAAATAATAATAACGCTGCTATTATTTTGTGATGTTGAATTTTATTTATAATTCTGTTTTACACAAGTTGGCACACCATAAATAATGACTTGGTATTATTATTAAGAGAATGAGTTTTATCTAAGGTTATGATAGTATTTAATTGTTGATACAGAAATAAATATTGTAACAAATCCCTATATTGATAAATAAACAAGTATGTATATTGTGACAGGTACCGAACCACACACCCAATGGATTGAGAATTGCTGAGCCAAACAATTTCTCTCTCAAATCCTCTTCCCTTCCCTCTCAATAATGATAGGTGTTCTTCAAGACCGAAGAACAACCAATCCAGAACGACCAACACAAGACACTCGCTTTGTCACACTAGCACTCAGTGAATGAGTGGTGTCGATCAGAGGCCATCAGAGCATGTGTGGATCATCGCTAGAGGGATTCTTGTTTGAATCCTCACAAGCACAACACAAAAATCCATAAGGGTCATTCCAGATGATCAACATCATCAATGAAAAAGATGCCAAAGATCCAGGTATTATTTTCTTTATGAAATTAATTTAATTAATTTTAAACATGATTTTCAAGATCCTCTTTAAAGGTTTTGGGACTCTTCCTTTTTTATATAATTCTTTGATTCTATTCCGTGGAGACTTGTTTTCATCCTCATATTGATCATAGAATAATAATTGATCATTGTAAAAATTAAAATTGGGTGTCGACCCAACTGTGCATCCACTGCACCTAGGACCTACATAAATGTCTTCATGAAGTCATGTCTCTACAATACCAAGCACACATATCATGGAACATAACACATCATTAACATATTTTCACAATATATAATCACATAAATATATAACAAGTAATCCTTCACAAACTTTCCCATGGTTAATAAATGAATTAAAATGGTTTTCCATGTCCATTATAACCCTACCATGTGAAAAAATCTCATCCATGGGGTTGTTCTCTTTGTTATTGGTCACCCATTGGGTGTTCCACCTTAAACGGTCAATTTCACAATGCCTTGAGTTATGGAACACCATTTATGTGTGAGTTGAATCTTGATTAAATGCCTGAAATTATATTTTGAATTAAGATAAATTGTTGGCTATGATATTGGACCTTGATAGTTATGTCTCACACCTTATATTAAAATTACATTGTTTGGTTATCTATATTTAATTCTAAATGCCTTATATTTAAATTCTTATGAATGTTGTTGAATTTATATGCTTCATCCATATTCCCTTGCATACCCCTATTCTATGCTTGGTTAATCTTGAAAGCTTATGATATTGAAATGTTCTTGTTGACATGTGATTATAAATATACTTGTCCTTGTTACTTATGAATCAAGCCATGAATTTCTCACATTTGATGACTTGATCCTTTACCATATAAATTGTTCCATGTTTATTGGATTTAATTTCTTAGTTTGATTAATTTGAGAACATGTGATATTAAGATGGTTTGTTGATGGAATGCTATTTTATAAATGGTATTCCTTGTGATGTGTGCTTGGTTACTATGGATCACCTACTATAGTTTGGGAGAGGGCATGAGTCCCTATTTAAGGATTCCATGGATAAATGCACTACACTCGGTTGGATGTAATTGGTGCACTAGGAGTGATATTTTGACTTTCTAGGTACGGTATCTCTTGGTGGTTTTCTATACTCATGAGTGATGGCGGTTCCCTAAGGGAGCAACAGAGGATGGAACCATTGGAAATATGGCTATGCCATTCCTCGGGTGATACCTGATCCCCTATTTGAGATATTTGAAACATATTCAAAGTCATCATGCCATGAGTGATACTAGAAATACCTATAAGGTTTTCCTTGGATGGAGTCGGTGGCATTGGTTCTATCAAAGATACATGTAGTGACCCTTGGGATTCTGTTTATATTTACTTGGATTAGCTCATGACTCCACTCATGATTTGATGGAATGATTTATTATTCTATATATATTCTTTCATATTTATATTGGAGCACATTGTGATGAAATGAAAATGAGACCCCAAGACAAATATCAAGCTTGGGGGTATTCCTCCATTAATTACTTTGTTCACAAAGGACCTTGTATACATGCTATGAATTTCACAGGTAATTATTTTTAGGTATCTGGATTAGGCTAAAGTTGGTGGTAATGGTAAGGTGTCCATTCAAAAACCCATGTCGAGGTGGTTATTATTTAGTTGTTTATTTATCTACATTTATTAATATGGAACACTGTTGTTTATTTATCAAATGAAATGGATTGGCCTAGACAACATGGGTGTCGGCCCACTGAGATTGTATCCCACACCCTTCTTGGGCCACCCTTGGAACCCAAACAAATTTAATTATTGTAGGTATGGATTAATGGAATCATGTGACTTTCAATGCTTGATTGATTTACATCTTAGGATGGAGTATGGGGAAAAGGACCATGCCTATGCTCGAGATAATTATTATAGCAGTTTTTAATTTTTTGTATATCTTGTCAGCATGAATTATATGCATGTATCCTCTACCCCCATGATCACACTTTTTATATATATATTTGGAATAACATGACCATTAGTTTTTGTCTATTATAGTTATTCATCTCCCTCTAATTATCTATTTCTTCTGTTTGGTTTATTTATGTGATCTTCCACTATTGTTTGTTATTACTTATGATTCCACTATTTTATTACCAATAATTTTCCACGATTCATACTATGATATATTAGGGAATATTATCCCCATAGACACACTGTAAGCCCTTACTACTATTCAGCAGCATCTATCATTTAGGGAGGCACACTTGATGTCTTGTGGCCCATCATCTTGAGGCACAGTTCAGTGGCACTCGGGGAAGGATTCTACAAAATGGTATCAAAGAAATTAACTTTTGTATTACTATTAGGGTTTAGATAGGATACTAAGACATTGGAATTTGGACCTTACCCTATGTTTTTATGTAGCTAACCCATGAATAGGGGAAACCCAAATTACCTAGGATGAGAAATTACAATTATTGATTATACCATTTACAATTGATACAACTTCACTATTGGGTGGAACACTTTTTTATGATGTTATTGATATTGTTTTTATTGAAATAGTGATTTATTCTATTAAAACCAAATGAAAATAAGGAATTTCATATCATACATCTTACTAAGAACCATAGTATTATTATTTCATGTGTTTCTCCATTCCATATCTATATTCAGTGTTCATTTCTTGTTTTTCATGTGATTTCTTGTTGTGTCTTGATTATTATTCCTTCTGTGCCTGATCTATTAGGATTATAGAAACATGAAAATTCAAATTACCTAAACATGTTATGGTTGGAATAAGGTGATGAATAATTTAAATTTATAAGGTGTATGGGCCCATATAAATTGGAATGGAGATTCACCTTATTAAACCTTTTAAAGGAAATTGCATGCTTAGAATGAATTGAAATGAAAATCACCTTAAAAATGAAACGACCACCTTAAATGAGAACATGATACCTTGACTATGACCCAAATTTAGATATGGGTAGTATTATTTTTATTCTGTGATCTTTTGAGATCTTTTCTTTCTTTTATAAGCCTGGATCTAGGAGAATGCTATTGTTTTTATTGTGTTTCAGGGAGTCCTTACACCTACCCTTCTTTATCACTTTCCTTATATGTTTTTCCTATCTATTATAAAACATGTATAAAGTGTGCGCTTGGAAATTATAAAGCTATGCCACAACAACATCATCATGTCGTATTGAAATAGAATGGAGATTAGAAAAATCTTGAGGTAGTGGTATCTGAGCCACCCATGTTACCTCCTATAGTTACACCTAAGGAACCTCATGCTTAAATTCTTTTGGGTGTCGATGCTCAGTTTCGTGATAGTTTTCTCAGGTTCATGTAGTCTGTTTAGGGTGCTCGCTGACCTACCCATACTATGGAAGAGTTGGCTCAAGACTTCCTCTAGTAGCATCCTCTAACCTTCTCAGGGGATGGTGGACCTCATGTTGTAGAATCATGGTTAGAGGCCATAGTATCTATCTTCAACCATCTTGAGATGACTCATGAGTGGAGGGTCAATCTTGATAACTAGATGTTGTGTGAATCCACCAGCACTGGTGGGATGTCATATCTCAGTCTGAGAATCATTGAGGTGTGGTTTGGGAAAACATCTAGATGGCATTAAATGACCACTTTTTTCCCACATATTCTAAGAGAGGACTGTTTTTGGGTGTTCATGCATCTTCAGTAAAGCACTGTGACTGTGTTTGAGTATTATTCTCACTTTATCGAACTCCAGTATTTCATTACAACTCTAGCCGATGGTGAGTTAATGACTGTGAGGTGTTTTGAGGATGGGTTAGACATGTTGTCTGATCATAGGTAAACATGTTTCAGTAGATTTCTATTACATAAATAGTAAACTATGCCCTAGTTATGGAATGAAATATCATAAAATATGGAAACGTGATCTAGAGCGGTTCTATTCCAAGGTAGGGTGGCAGTTCTTCTAGCAGTCAAAATAACTATTTTGAGGGTGCACATGGGGGAGGTTCTAGTCAGGTGACACACAACAATTCTATTGTGTGTAACTAGTGTGTCATTCTAGTCCATAAGAAGACCTAGAGCACGAGGAACCCAATTGAGTGTCGAGATAGCGACAAGATGGGTGAACTGTATCACTTATTTCATTCTTTTTCTACAACATCTAGTGAGAATGGTTCCATACTAGAACCTCTATTAGGTACAGGATCTAAGACTCCATGAAATACTAAGAGTTTGTCTTCTACCGGTTGATCAGTCCTAGGTGGTAGTGGTCGTAGATGAGGCAATCAGGCCCTACAGCTTCAACGTCAGTAGAGAAGATATGCCCAAGATAGTCAGTTAGCATCTTAGGGTCACGATTGATGCAATATTTATGTATTGTAGCCTACACCCGAGGAACAGATTACATGGCCATCTATGGTAAGAGGTACTATTCTGGTGACCTCTACTTTAGTTTTTTCTCTTTTCAATATAGGTGCATCACACTCTTTCATATCTGTTGTGGTTGTAGAAAGGCTTGATCTTATAATAGAGTACTTTTGTGGTGTGGTGTCTCTAAAAACACCATTAGGGGTCAGAATAGAGGGAATACACCAATATCAGGAGTTCCCCCTTGAAATAAGTGGGTGTCGCTTCTTCGGGAATTTCACCATCCTCGAGATGATCGACATTAATGTCATTATCGGTATGGACGGGCTTATTCCTTATCATGACTAAGTGGATTCATATTTCTTCCAAGTGATTTTTAAATCACCTAAGGGAAACACATATATCCATAAGGGTGAGTGGGATATCTAGGAATAACGTGCTGGACCCAAGAAAACTGGGCTTGGCAGAGTGAAAACTCAGTTGGTGAGTCTCTTTATGAGTGATCCGGAGATATAGTTAGTGTATTTACCTCCTGTGGTGGATCATTTCAGATACATATTCCCTAAAAATTTATATGGCCTACCTCCTAAGAGAGATATTGAATTCACCATATAGTTAGTTCTTGGTGTGACACCCGTGTCCATTCCTCCATATAATATAGAACCTACAGAGCTCCATGAACTCAAAAAGCAGCTTGAAGATCTTGAGGTCAAAATTTTTATTAGACCCAAAACATTTCCATGGGGTTCACCAGCACTTTTTTCCGAGAAGGTGGATGGTACCCTTAGATTGTGTGTGGATTACCACCGATTGAACTAGATTACAGTGAACAATTTGTATCCATTTCCTCGTATCGATGACCTCTTTGACCAGCTCTAAGAAGAAACTATTTTCTATAAGATCAATTTGAGGTTGGGATACTATCAGGTTCATGTGAGGCCATCAGATATACCATGTATAATGTTTTGAAGCCGGTAATACTTGTACATGTACTTAGATATGCCATTAGGTTTTACAAAAGTGCCAAAAACCATAATGGATATAATGAAATTAGGTTTCCACTCGTATCTTAATTCCTTTATTATAGTATTCATAGATGATATCTTAGTGTACTCACGCACCAGACATGACCATAACGATCATCTTCAGATCATACTGGGTACACTAAGAGAGCACCAACTATATTCAAAGCTCAATAAATGCCACTTTTGGATAATTAAGGTTCATTTCTTAGGTCATATCATATCTGAGGTAGGATTATTGGTTGAAATAAAAATGGTGAGCGTTGTGGTTTCCTCAGAGTATCCTAATAATGTGTTCAATATATGCATATTTTTAGGGCTGGTTGGATATTATAGGCATTTCATTTAAGACTTCTCTAGAAGTGCCACTTAGGATCCTAACTAAGAAGGGTGTGTAGTTCCCATGGTCTGAATCTTGTGATATAGATTTTTAGGAGTTAAAAGGTAGACTCACCTTAGCACGGATCTTAATTATTCTAGAACCAGGTTGTATTTATATAGTCTATTGTGATGATTCAAGAATCAGGATTGGTGTAATTATGATGTAGGGTGATCGAGTTGTGGTATATAGGTCCCACCAACTAATGTCACTTGAGTGGAATTACCCAACACCTGACCTTGATCTAGAATCCATGGTCCACTCTCTATGCTATTGGGGGAACTAATTTTTTGGAGAGCAATTCATTTTTTACACAGATCATAAAAGTCTCATGTACATCTACACATAGCGATAATTGAATATAAGGCAACACATGTGGGTGGAATACCTATAATCCTTCGTCTTTGATCTTGCTTACACACCCAAAAAGGGAAATTTTGTAGCTAATTCCTTGATCTGGAAGACTCAGACATAAGACTTCAAGGAGTCCATCAGTGAGTGGCAGTTGATGAATCTATTTTCTAATATACATCCATAGGTTCGGGAACAACATGAACAACCAGTTATAATAGTTTTATCAGTGACCTCCTCCCTTTTAGAACAATTTTATATAAAGAATTTATCAGATTCCTATGGCCTTGTTTTAAGGGAGAGCGTCAAAGGGGAGTACCTCCCTCCTAGTTGGGTTATTGATAGAGATGAGACCTTTATTTTACATGGGACATTTATAGGTGCCTTCAGATATATGAGAATAGATGATGAGGGAATCACATGACTCTGTATGAGTAGTTTACGTTGGTCTCATCATGATGTAAAGAGATATATGTCGTCACTATTAGTTTCTAGGTATAAAGAGGAAAATAATAGGTTTCATTGCACAGTACTCCAATTTTCAGTAGGTGAAGGTAGAGCATGAGTGACCTTCTGGACCTTTATAGCCTCTATCTATTCCTGAGTGGAAATGGGATGATGTCATAATGGATTTTGTGATAGGATTTCTAAGATCTCTTTGAGGTAGTGATTTTGTATGGGCGATCATCGATAGGTTAAACAAGGTCACACACTTCCTACTGATATGAGAAACCTTATTTGTTGATGATTTAGGAAGGATATACATCCAGGAGATAGTTTGAATTTCATGGTGTACCCCATTCTATCATTTCAGAACAATATTCATAGTTCATATCATGGTTATGGAAAGGGTCGTAAAAGACATTGGGATCACATATTCTCTTGAGTACTTCATATCACCCTTAGACCGATGGGTAGTCCGAGCAGATCATACGAGTTTTAGAGGATACACTATGGGTATGTAACCTTGTTTTTGGAGGATCGTTAGAAAATAATATCCCCATGGTTGAGTTTTACTACAACAATTTCTTTCAAAATATGATTCATATGGCTCTCTATGAGGCCCTCTATGGTAGACCATATCATTCACCTATGTGCTTACTAGAGGTAGATAAGGCAACTCTATTGGGTCCTCATCTTGTTCAAGAGACTTCAGATCAAGTTCAGATAATTTAGAAGCATATGGATACAACTTAGTCCAAGTAGAAGACTTATACCGATCATCCCTGTAGACATTTGGAGTTTGAGGTGGGACAATGGATCTTTCTTCAGGTATTTCCTAAATTGGGTCATAAACAAATAAGGAGACAAGGAAAGTTATCGCCTCGGTACATCGATCCTTTTGAGACAATTGAGAGATTTAGGATGGTAGCCTATCGGTTTTTGTTACCTTAGAGGTATTGTGCCATGCAATACATCTTCCACATATCTCATCATTGACAATATCATTATGACCCATCTCATTCATTTGATCCTAAGGATGTAGAGCTGGAGGCAGATGCATCCTTCAATTACCATCTAATTCAAATCGTTGATCATAGCATAAAGGTTCTCCATAGATGGTCGGTTCCTCTAGTCCAAGTGATATAGAAGCACAAACATATTCAATATGAGACCTGAGAGTGGGAGTCCGATATATGTGTATAGTGGATTGAACTTTTATCAAATTATGTTTTACCACCCTTGGAAGGGAAACTTGGGGACAAGTTTTCTTAAAGAGGGGCGGTTGTAACGTACCATATTTTATCAGAGGTAAAAGACATTATTTTGTGGTTTAAATTAATTTAAATAGACCAAATAACGATAAATGAAAAATTAAAGGAGGTATCGTGTGTGTTTGGGGATCATTCGAATCCCTTAGCCCCAAAATGCGAAGAGGCAGAATAGGCTGCACGGTTAGAGGAAACCATGCAGCCCAGCCTATATGGTTTCCCTAAATCATGAAGTTGTAGAAAATGGGGTGTAGAGGGCCACACAGTTTGTCTACAACTATTCAACCTAGGTAACATGAGCATGATACTAGGGAAAGGTTTTGGATAGAGAGGTTCTGCATGGTTTGTACATGGTTAGTCAAACAGTGTGCCTAATCGTGCGGTATACTCCCTTGAATCAGAACTAATCACATGGTGGGTGCATGGTTTGGAAAACCATGCAACCAATCTGTGCAACCCCTATTATGTCAGTTAAATACCCATTATAACATTAATTAATGTTTTAAACCCCCTATTTTATCTTCCTCTAGATCTCTATTGGGATTTCTCCCCCTTGGAGCGTGAGCTCCTTTTTATCATCCTTCATAGGGTTTGATTCACCTACTTCATCTGGTGTCTAAATCACTCATCGTTGGAAGCATTGGATACATCTTGGTAATATCCATCTTTTTATATAATCTATTTTAAGGTTCCTCCTCTATCCATTGTGATATTTTGGTGCAATTGATTTTTCACTTTTTTGGGGTCGTTTGAAAAATACTTCATTTTATTCCATTCTAGGCTGAATCAAGGACCAAAAATAAATGAGTGGAGTGATACTACATTGGGGTAGGTGGTCTAGGTATTTCCCATTCGTTTCATCACATTTTAAATGATGCATCATAATTATTCTCACCAAAACCTTATGGCGACACTTCATTCTTGGTTAATAAATTAATTAAAATGTTTTCTATTTCTGTTGTGACACTACCATGTAGAGAAAACCATCCTTGGAGTTTTTCACCTTGTTTTTGGTCACCCCTTGGGTGTTCAACCTTAAATGGACGATTCCCCAATGCCTTGATCTGTGTACCACCATATATGTGTGAGTTTCATCTTGATTAAATGGCATAATTTATATTTTTAATTAAGCTAAATGGTTATCCATGATATTGGCCCTTGAGATTTATATCTCACACCTTATATTTAAATTATAATGCTTGATTCTCTATAATTAATTGAAAATGTCTTAAATTTAAATACTTATGAATGTTTTTGAATGCCTATGATTCTTCCATATTCCCTTGCTTATACTTATGCTATGCTTGGTCAATCTTGTTAGATTGTGATGTTAAAATCTCATTGTTGACATGTGATTATAAATATACAAGGCCTTGTTTCTTATGCCTCATTCCATGCCTTTCTCACATTTAATGACTTGCGCCTTTACCATATAAATTGTGCCATGTTTATTAGATTTAAATGCTTAGTTTGTTTAATTTCTGAGTATGTGATATTAATATGGTTCATTGATGGCATGATATTTTATAAATTCTATGCCTTGTGATATGTGCTTGGTTACTTTGAATCACCTACTATGGTTTGGGAGAGAACATGGGTTTCAATTTAAGGATTCCATGGATGGACTCTCCATGATCGTTTGGATCGACTTGATATGCCAGGAGAGATACACTATCTTTCCAGGTATGGGATCTCCTAGCATTTTTCTATACTCATGAGTGACACTAGTTCCCTAGGATAGAAACTAAGGACTAACCTATTTAAAAGATGGATACATCATTCCATGGGTGATACTTGATCCCCTTTGTGAGATACTTGGTATAGACTCAGAGTCACCATGCCATGAGTGATACAAGGAACACCTATAAGGGTTTCCTTGGACAGACTCGGTCGAATTGGTTCTATTGAAGATACCAATAGTGACCCTTGGGATTCTGTTTAGATCACCGTGGATGGGATCAGGACTCCACTCATGATTTGATGGACTAATTGAATCTTCTATATGTATTTTTTAATATTTAGATTGGAGTATGTTGTGATGAAATGAAAATTAGTCCCCAAGCCAAAGAACAATCTTGGGGGTATGATTTACTTAATTTAGTTGTTCAAAAAGGAACTTGTATACATGTTATGACTTTCACAAATACCTATTTCTAGGTAACTGAATTAGGCTGAAGAAGGTGGTAATGGTCAGGTGTCCATTTATGAACCCAGGATATGGTATTTATTATTTAACTTATTATTGATATACATTTATTATTATGGAACACTATCATTTATTTATTGCACAAAATGGTTCGGCCAAGACTCTATGGGTGGCGACCTACTGATATTATATTTTAAACCCTACTTGGGCCTTCTTTGGCACCCAATTAGATTTTATGATTGTGGGTATGGATAAATGGAAGCATGTAGCTTCCGATTCATGATTTATTTACATCTTAGGATAGAGTATGGGGCAGAAGAACAATCCTATACTTGAGAAACTTGTTGTATCAGTTTTTTACTTTTTTTTATATTTTGTTAACATGCAGTATAGGCACATATCCCTTGACCCCATGATCCCAATTATTTATATATATTTGGCATACCATGATCATCATTTTGTATCTATTATTTTTATTCACCTCTTATCAGTTATCTATTCCTTATTCTTGGTTTATTTACATAATCTTCCTATACTATTTGTTATTACTTAATCTTATAATATTTAATTATCAATCGTTTATCACTATTTATTCTCTGATAAATGAGGAAATAATATCCCCACATACAAACCCTAGGCCCTCACTATTAGTCAGAAGCCTCTGGAATTCGAAGAGGCATGCTTGGGGTCTTGTGTGTAGGTTCCAGGCGTAGCGAAAGCGCGGTTGGGATGACGCCCCACATTAATTTTTACCCTGATCAATGATTATTTCGGGATCAATACGACGATGAATGCCAGTCTCCATGGAATAGAATCAAGGATTTAGATAAATAAGGAAGAGTCCTAAAACCATTCGAGAGGATCTTACACATCATGTTTATAATTTATTTAATTAATTTCATAAAGAAAAGAATACCTAGATCTTCGGAACTTTATTCTTTGATGATGTTTATCATTTTGAATGACCCTTATGAATTATCTCATTGTGCTTACGAGGATCCAAAACATAATACCTCTACCAGTGATCCACACGTTCTCTAATGGCCTTCGATCAACACCAGTCGTTCTCCAGGTACAAGCACGGCGAAGCAAGTGTCTTGTGTCGGTCGTTCTTGATTGCTTGTTCTTCAGCCTTGAAGAATGTCTCTTGTTCTTGAGAGGGGCGAGAAGAGGATTCAAGAGAGACTTTGTTAGCTCCATATTTCTCAATTCACCAGGCATGTAGTTCATTACACGGAACAATAGACATACATGTCTATATATAGATATGGGCCTTCAGTTTCAATATTTAATTGCATAACAATAATTAAATAAATTCATAACCTTAGATAAAACCTATGCTTTTAATAATAAAACCATGTCATTATTTAAGGTGAAACAACTTGCACAAAACAGAATTATAAATACAATTTCATGTCAAAAAATAATAACAACATTATTATTATTTCACCTTGTCCCAACTAGTTAAATAATTATTTACCATCTTGAAAATAATTATTTTACTACCGGACTGATCTTAATCTGCTTGAACTCAACTTCCATTTATTGAACTCTCAAATAAATAAATAAATAATTTATTCTTTTAAATAAATATTTTATTTAAAAACTAGTAAATAGATATTTATTAAATGTTCAATAAAATAAATAAATATATTTTACCCACAATTCAGTGAATAAATATTTTTTTAATTTATTAAATCATTTTAAGATGAATAAAATTATTCTGCTATCTTGAGAGTAATATTTATTCAATTAATTAAATTGAAATATAATTTAACTGAGATCACTAGAAACCCTGAGTGTGTGACCCTCTAGAATTATTTCTCAATGAAATTAGGTGGGCTTGCCTAAATTCCAAGAGTACTATCTAGTAACGCGTCAAGGAACCCAAGAGAAAGAACTTAAAGTCGCAACAACGACATCAATATACAAATGATCATTGTGTAATATAATCCCTTTATCTCAATATCTGATCAAGAAGGTTTCATGATAGTGTTGTCGACCTTTGTGCTTGATATGCCATTTTTGGACTACCTGAAATAAACTCGCCATTACACCATGGCCCTGGAATTTCATGCAACGGTTTTATTTCAATCAAAGGGATGGGATATCAACTTCCATAAATGGAAGGGAAAAATCCTTCATTGACTTATCCATTAATAAAATGCCACTCGTGAAGCACCCAACATACCCTACTTTCCACAAACTATCTACGTGATGCTTTTCATCAGTAATTAATAGAGCGCGAGTCGTTACACATATTAATGATAATATTAAAGTATAAGGATCATTATACATGATCACAGATAAGAATGTATGATGACACCAAAACATGAAGAATTCCTACTGGCGAGTCTGTTCTCATAATCTTTTTTTTCTGGAATATTACCAGGTACAAACTACATGAGAGGAAGTCTCATATTCTTATGAGTACTCACACCTGACGGTCTGTATACTATGTGTCCAATTATAGTATGTCATCCAACCACAGAACTATATATATGAATATTTTCATATCACTTAAATTTTCTCATCATTGTCGGGAACTACTATGACCTTTTCAATTTGAAAAATACTCTAGGAAATTATTACACTATAGTCATGAAGAAAAATGAAAAATATGTTTTAATATTAAAATACATTAAATTTTCATGCTATCGAAATACAAATAGTTGGTTCTAGGACACCAACTCTTTCAAACTTCCACTTGGACTAGAGCTAACTACCTACAACTTTTAGTCCGCTAGACCTCACATGATGATCATGTTTCTACTAAGTCAAGGATTTAGTCAAGGGGTCCTCCACATTGTCTTTCGTAGAAATACTGATCACTGCAACTTCACCTCTATGAGAAAAATTCCTCAAGAGATGATACTTCCAAAGTATGTGCTTCATCTGCTGATGCAACCTTGGCTCTTTTGCAAGAGCCACTACTGCAGTATTATCACAGTATGGTGTGATGGGATATTTACTTATAGGTATCAAATCTATCTCCTGGACAAAGCTTCACAACTAAAATTCTTATTTAGCTACCTCAGAAGATGTGATATTCTCAGAATATACTATTGAATCTGTGACCACACTCTGCTTTGATCTCTTACAGCTCTGTTCACGTCCATTAAAAGTGAAGATGTATCCCGTTTTCAACTTCATGTCATCTTGATTAGTCTGGAAACTAGAATATTATGCCTTAGATAATTTAGGATAGTCTTGACTACCATCAAATGGAGGTCACCTGGGTTGGCTTGATATCTTTCTACCGCATTCAATGTGTAGGCGACATCCATCCTAGTATATAGCATGACATGCATTACTAACCCTATTGCTAATGTATATGGATTCCTTGCCATTATCTTTCTTTCCTCATGTTTCTAAGGTCACATTCTCTTGGAAATATGAATTCCATGTGATACTGGAAACAATATCCTCTTGGATTATTCCATAATAAATATCTTTAGTATCTTTTCAATGTATATACTATTCCTTAGGCCAAACAATCTCTTGGATATATCACTATGGATCTTGATCCCAAGAATATATACTACCTTGCCCAAGTCCTTCATACTGAAGCATTGATTCAACCATGGATTAACAGACTATAAGACTGGTATGTCATTTCCAATAAGTAATATTTCATCAACATATACTATTAGGAAAATGATTGTACTCTCACTAAACTGTTTGTAGATACAATGCTCATATTCATTCTTGATAAAACCAACTTTTGTTATGGATTCATCAAAATGAATTTTCCATGACCAAGATTATTTCTTTAATCCATAAATTGATTTCTGCAACTTGTATATCTTATTGGCATCCTTTGGAGTCATAAATACTTTAGGTTGTGTCATGTAGACATATTCCTAAAGGTTCTTATTATGGAAGGCTGTTTTGAGATCAATTTTACAAATATAATAGTCGTGGTAAGTGACAATGACCAATAAAATTCTGATGGATTTTAGCATTACAACTGGAGAAAAGGATTTGTCATAGTCAATGCCTTGATGCAACCTGAACCCTTTTGCAACCAGTCATTACTTATAGCTACTGACTTGTCCTTCCATGTCCAGTTTCTTCTTGAATATCAATTTTCAACCAATAGTCTTTACATAAACTGGAGGATCTACCACAATCCAGACTTAGTTTTAGTACATGGAATCCATTTTAGAATTCTTAGCTTTTTTTCACTTGGAAACATGTATGCCACTTACTGCTTCCTTGTAGGTCAGAGGATCATTATTATCAACTAATAATGAGTCACCATACTCAGTAACTAGAAAACCATACCATTCTAATTATTTAACCTCTCTTGTACTCCTACATAGTTCTTATGTATCTGGAACAGTTCTTTCTTCCATGGGGATTTTTGGAATCCCTTCCTATACCAACTATTGTGTACCTTGAGCCTCTACTTCATCAAATTATATCTCTCTCCCACTATCTCTTTTAGAGATGAGATACCTCTCAAGTAATATGGAATGTCTTTACCCTATAGCCTTTTTGTCTGAGGGTTTGTCTAGGTTATATCCCCTTATTTCCTTTAGGTATCCTATAAAGGTACACTTTGTGACTCAGGGTGTAGGTTTGTTACCTGAAGATACCTTAAAACGCATCACTTCCACAAACATGTAAATTCGATAACATGTATTTCTTTTCACTCTAGAACCTGTATGGATTACCATTTATCGATTTAGTTGGTACTTGGTTTAGTATGTGTGTCACTATTTATAATAAATATCCCTAAAAGGATAATGGAAGACTCGCATGACTCATCATTGATCTCACCATGTCTGACAAGGTGTGATTCCTCCTTTCGCTCACACCATTCCTTTTAGGTGTGTAAGGAGGAGTGAGTTGGGATTGGATCCCAAAATCCTATAAGTAATCAATGAAGTCTTGATTAAGATATTATCCACCTTGGTCTGAGCAAGGATTCTTAATATTCTTACCAATATGGTTCTCAAATTAATTCTTGTATTATTTGAACTTATCAAAAAAATCTGACTTATACCTAATTAAGTAGATATATCCATATATACTAAAATGATCAATAAAAGTTATGAAGTATGATTACCCTTACCTTGATTCAACTGGAAATGGTCCACACATTGGTATGAACCAATTCAAGAAGCTCTTTAGCCCTTTCACCTTTCCCACTAAATGGGGCTCTGGTCATTTTTCCTTGTAAACATGCATGAAATATGCCAAGTGGTTTTAGTTTGAAAGAATCTAAATACCCCTATTGATGTAACTTTGTCAAGAATTTCTTGTTTACACGAACTAGTTGGTGATGCCAATGTTGGGTGTGGTATGAGTCATGGGAAGTATCTTTATTATCGACTGCCATTACTTGGTTTGTGTAATCCAGCACATAAAGACCATTGTATAAATGTGCTCTACCAAAACAAGTGATATCTTTATAAAACAAGCAACATTCATTTCCAAACATGAAATCAAATCCATATGTATCTAATCTGGATACATAAATAATGTCTTTAGTAATAGAAAACACATAATAACAACTCTTTAATACCACAATCATCTCATTTGGAAACGTGAGGTGGTAGTCCCCGATAGATACAACAATAAGTCTGGATCCATTGGCTACTCATAGATCTATCTCCCCTCGACCAATCATCCTAAATCAACTTGGTTCTTGTATTTGGATACATATGTGAGAACCACAAGATGTATCTAATACCCAGTTTGTAGAAATAAATATATTGCATTAAATAAAAAATGCATCTGAAGCTTCCCCTTTCTTCTTAGGCTTGGGGTAGTTTTTCTTCCAGTGGACTTTCTTCCCACATTTGAAACAAACAACCTCTAATTCCCTTTCCTCCCCTTTGATATTCTTTTTCTTGGAAGGTTGTGAAGAAGATTTAGGCATAAAGATCTTTGACTTTTCATTCCTCTTATTCACCACAAGTACATAAGGCTTTTCAAGATTCATATCATTGTCCACTTGGAGAATGAGGATAAGAAAATCAAATAGAGACTTCTCAATGTTGTTCATATTGAAATTAACAAAAAATATGGAGAATCTTTGAGAGAGTGATGCGAGAATGAGATCGGTGCCCAGTTATTTAGGGATTTTAAACCCTAGATAATCCAAGCACTCAATGTATCCAATGAGCTTGCAACATGAGGCCCATCTGGGGCACCCACTTCAAGCTTACTCTGAAAGAGTGCCTTGGAGATCTCAAACCTTTCCAGTCTTGCTCTCTCCTGGTAAAGATCACGGAGGTGTTCAAGCATTCTATAAGAATCCATGTTTTTGTGAGAATTCATGAGCTCACTAGACATTGATGATAGCATCAAACATTAAACATTGACCACATTGTTCATATTTTACTCATAGACCAGAAAATTCTCATCACTCACCTCTTTGGAAGGCAGATCAGGTAATGTTGACTCCAACACGTAAGACTTCTTTTCATGGCGTAGGATAACTCGAAGGAATTTACACCATTTATGGAAGTTACTACCAGTGAGGATGTTGTCTTTATCTAGAATTAATCGCATTGATAGTATGGTTGATGAGATTACCATTTTTATTCTTCAATTAAAAGACCAGATCATTAATACTTTCTTGATTACATTTTATGAGAAATAATAAAATAATTTTATTAATTCTCTCACTATTTTATCAAGTCCCAATGGCTCTAACCATTGAACTCAGAATATCTAATTTTCATGACATTCTAATGGCAAGGATCCATATTACCCTTCTCATAGCCCCATCAAGGGTTGATCAAGCTATTTGAAGGTATTTAGGTAGGTAGGTCTTTGCCAACTGTAGTCTTGCAGATCCTTGATTTGTTGAGTGAACTCCCCAATACTAAAGTCCTAACATTGGATTTCCTCAACTCTTGCCTCCAATATTACACCATGTCTAGAAAGGGATACTCTTGTTGATGTAATATGGTTAAGTCAACTTAAAACCTTTCATACAAGATTTCTGTATAAAAGTAAGTATCCAAACAAGGGTGGGTCAAAAACAAAGTTTTATTGAGTTTTTCCCGTAATCAAGTAACATAAGTCTTGGTCTGAATTAATATTTTATTTGAGGGATTTTTATCTCTTATGCATGAATTGATTATTATCATTATCAAATTCTTGTTAATATTAATTGGAACTTACTTCATTGATAAACCTTATCTTGATAATATTTATGCATAAGCCTAGTTTATTTTAGTTCCATCTTACATTTTTGTTTAATTCATTAATTATGTTATCATAAAAACACATCAATAATGATAAACCATGCAACTGATAGAAATAAAATAAAGTAAAGGGCATGATCATGAGATTTTAAAATTGTTAGTTTATCTAGAAGTTGATAAAATAACCCTAACTACATGACATGTACTATTGTTCACTATCCATCCGAAGTACACACCAGGGGATACGGCATGTGAGTGTACTTTGGAAACCTTTGGAGTATACAACATGTCCAGTCGGCCACACGCCATGCAGTATCCACATTACAAAGTCTCTAGCTAGGAAAGTCATGTAAGAGGTACACGGTCAATCCCTAACCCAAAGGGACTACATGTTGTATCCAGTGGGCCACACAATGTGTAATCCAGAAACCGCATACCACCTGTTCCTGGTTAACACATGGATCCATTAAGACTAAGATAAACTCCAATTACATGTCTTGGTTTGTAAGACCAGACCTGATGCATTGAACCTTGAATAAATGACGTGTACTTCTGAATACACACCGTGTGTTTTGGTGTTGTATATCCAGAAACCATTTGCACCTCCAGATGAGATCCTCTATTTTATTTTAAAAAAAAATTGAAAGAAAAGTTTGTTTCTATAAAGTGAAATAGAAATGAAAGAGGAGGAACATATCTCGAGATTGAGATTTTTAGAATGATTAACTTGAATTGAAGAAACTAAATTATTAAAAGCGTAAATAATCAATTAAATATTTAAATAATTATAATCTATGATGTAACCACTATGATACACTTATAGGTTCCAGGCACAACGGAAGCAAAGTTTAGATGATGCCCAACATTAATTTTTTTACCATGATCAATGATTATTTAGGGATAAATATGATGATGAATGCCATTCTCCACATAATAGAATCAAAGATTTAGATAAATAATGAAGAGGACCGAAACCTTAAGAGAGGATATTTCAAATCATGTTTAAAATTAATTTAATTAATTTCATAAATAAAAGAATACCTAGATCTTTGGTACTTTCTTCGTTGATGATAATGATCATCTGAAATGAACCTTTCGAATTATCTTGTTTCACTTGAGAGGATCCAAAATAGAACCACTCTAGTAGTGATCCACACGTTCTTCAATGGCCTCTGGTATACACCTCTTGTTCTCCGGGTGTTAGCATGGTGAAGTGATTGTCTTGTGTCAGTCATTCTTGATCACTTGTTTTTTATCCTTGAAGATTGTCTCTCGTCCTTGAGAGGGGTGGAAAGAGGTTTCGAGAGAGAAATTCTTTATCTCAAAAATTCTTAATTCACTAGGAATGTAGTTCAGTAAATGGTACAACATACACACATGTCTATTTATCGAAATGGGGCTTCAGTTACAATATTTAATTGCGCAATAACAATTAAATACATCCAAAAACTTAGAGAAAACCAATTTTTTGAATAATAATACTGCGTCATTATTTATGGTGTTCCAACTTTCACAAAATGGAATTATAAATAAAATTCCACATCACATAATAATAGCAGCATTATTATTATTTCCACTTGTTTAAACTTGTTAAATAATTATTTACTATCTTGTAAATAATTATTTTACTACTGGACTAGCCTTGGTCTGCTTGAACTCCACTTCAATTTATTTAACACCCAAATAAATAAATAAATAATTTATTATTTTAAATAAATATTATATTGACAAACCAGTAAATAAATATTTATTAAATTTTCAATAAAATAAATACACATATTTTACCCAAAATCTAGTGAATAATTATTTATTTAATTTATGAAATCATTTTAACTTGAATAAAATTATTCCACTGTCTTGAGAATAATATTTATTCCATTAACTAAATTCAAATAGAATTTAATCAAGACCACCAGAAACATTTAGTGTGTGACCCTCTAGGATTATTTGTCTTTGGCATTAGCTGAGCTTTCCAAAAGTCCAACAGTACTGTCTAGAAATGGTTCAAGGATCCCAAGAGAAAAAACTTAAAGTCACAACAACGATATCCACATATTAATCATCATTGTGTAATATAATCCCTTTGTCTCAATATCTCATCAAGAAGGTTTCATGATAGTGTCATCAACTTTTGTGCTTGATATGTTGTTATTTGAGTACCTAAAATAAACTCGTCGTTACACCATGTCCATGAATTTTGTGTGATAGTTCTATTCTAATCAAAGGGACGAGATATCAACTTCCATAAATGGAAGGGAAAAATTCTTCCTCAACTTATCCATTAATAACATGCCACTCTTGACGCACCCAACATACCCTACTTCCCGCAAACTACCTGTGTGACAGTTTTTATCAGTAAATAAAATTGCACGATTCGTGACACGTATTAATGATAATTGTTTCTGATGATTACAGCAGGGAGTGTGCATCTGTCACGCATAAGATATGCTGCAGTTTCCCCACATTCCCACTTTCCGAAGGCGGGTGGAATTCGTTCCTTATTCAGGGATGTCTGCTCCTTGATAGAAACAGGATGATGGGAAGTCAGTTCTTCCTTCCATGGATTCCTCCTCAGATCTTGTCACCTATTATGGGTCTCCCTCATATATTTTAGACATAGTCCATGAAACTCTTCCAAACTCCATATCTTCATGGACAATAGTTAATTATGCTACTTCTGTCAGGACATTCCAAGGGGTCCGGTCAAGGCAGCAACCTTCGGTTAGGGGAGTAGTCATGTTGGGAACCACTGGTGTGTCTTTACACTGAGGGATTGGCATGTATGTCTTATGTACCTTATTATAGGTCTTATTGAGGGTGCGGAAGCCCAAGTCATCCCACATCAGATGTGTGGAATCATATGCCATTGGCATGTATCTGAGGCTTTCCTCAGCTTCCTATGTTTAACACAAGGTATGTTGCGAGTTTACCGTCCAACGAAGATGGATCGAACTGATCGAAACACAGATTATAGTTTATCAGATTGAGGAACCCCCTGGAAGTAACACCGATATTGGGGCCAACACGTGGGTGGCTTCCCGAATGTTGTCTAGCAGAATTGGGTGGCATGATCCCACTAGGATGTGGCGGCCCAGGTAAGGATCAGAATGGGTGATGAAGTGAAGGGAAATGGAATATTGTATTCGCAAGGGCAATAGTAAAGTTTGGAATGAGTCTCGAAGAGGCTTCCCACATATCCCCGTGGCGGGGAATAAAAGTCCACTTAGTTCGATGGGGCGATGGGACACCTGAGGAGTCGACCCGTGAGAATGGACACATGGATGGAACCCAGAGGAAGTGGAAACTCCGGGTTAGGGAATCAGCTTCTCGAGACACATGGGCTCGAGGGAGAGATCAGGATGATTCATGAGTGATGGGATCAAATGTCATGGATGCTTCCTACGTATCCCTGTGAAAAAGAATCAAAGTCCATGTAGTTTAGGTGGCATTTGGGGCTTACACTCTGAGGTAGCCCATGGGGTCGGTAAACTAATGTCAAGGTGGACCTGGGGTCCTGATGGATGGTGGGTGTGAACCTCATAGAGGATTCCTACATACCATGCCTTGACATGGATCAAATTACCCATAGTTATGGATGGTATGGGGCTTACACTATGAGGAAGCCCAAGGTGTTGGTGAACCGACGTGAAGGAGGTCGGAACGACTGGGTGGTGGGCTCGAACCTCGGCAAGGCTTCCTACGTACCATGTCGTGAAATAGATCAAAGTCCCCGTAGTTCGGTATGGACTGAGGCTTACACTCTGAGGCAGACCAAGGTGATGGGGCTCGAACCTTGTGGAGGCTTCCTATGTACCATGCCTTGACATGGATCAAAGTTCCCGTAGTTTGGGATGGATTGGGGCTTACACTCTGAGGCGGCCCAATGTGTTTGGGGATTGAACCTTGTGGAGGCTTCCTACGTACTGTGCCTTGACATAGATCAAAGTCCCCATAGTTTTGGATGGAATGAGGCTTACACTCTAAGGTGTCCAAAGGTGTTGGGGCTTGAACCTTGTGGAGGCTTCCTTCGTACCATGCTTTGACATGGATCAAAGTCCCCGTAGTTCGGGATGGGTTGGGGCTTACACTCTGAAGATACCCAAGGTGTTTGGGGATTCAACCTTGTTGAGGCTTCCAATATACCATTCCTTGACATGGATCAAAGTACCTATATTTTGGGATGGATTGGGGCTTACACTCTAAGACGGATCAAGGTGTTTTGTCATGGTCGATGCTTGCTCTAAGCTCACGTGAATCAAGCTCGTTGTGAGAAATAAGAGGTAGCAGAGACCTGACGGTCACATCGTGAAAGGTACGTCCATGGGATATGGAGTGGGGCTTATGCATGGAGTGAACCAAATAGGAAACAGGGGCTTACGCATGGTTAACATCTTGAGAAGTCGGGGCTTACTCTAGGATGGATGCTTGATGGTGAAAAAGCCCCACAGGAGAGGGAAAGGGTGACAAAATCCCATGTCCCCATCTCCCCTCTTGGTCCTTGGCACCGAGGAAGTGGGGAGGAGCAGGGATTCTACCTCCTGCAAGAAAGGTTAGGGTCTTACCCCAAGGTGGATTCCCTCTCCCGTGGACAAACGCCACTCCAATAAAGAAGATATCGTCCCATGTGAGGGGTGATCCCATCCCCATGGAGACGAGTGGACGTGGATAATGTCCAAGGAGGGGGGACCATGTGTGCGATGCATGGGGCTAGGTCATAGTTTAACATCATGTGTAGAGGACGATGGTGCTTGATAGTTTAACATCCTATAGCTTGGACGAAGCGGGTGCGCTCTGCCCCCCTAGGACTTACATAACCGGTACCATATGCTCCTTGTGGGAGGGAAGGCATCGGCAAAGCCATAGCAATGGGGTTTTGCAGAGTGAACCATCAAGGGATCCACATTAGTGTGGATATGTGAAGAAGAAATAGTTGTTAGCATGTCTATGCAAAGAAGATTGAGGCAAAGAAATGCAATGGGCAGTGTCATCTAGGGGACTTTGAAGTTACTTCGTGCGAGCCTAGAAGGTCTCACGAGAAAACGGTGCATGATGTGGATGCCCAGGGTGTGAGAGACACCCATTAATGGCATCCATAAGAAGAGCATCAGGCGCTCACGCAAGGGGGTGTCCAGGGAACACCAAGATGAGAGGTCCAGGGGGGATTGTGTGCAACCTTTGAGGTTTGTGCGAAATAAATAGACCTACACGAAAAACACCAGGCTGGTGCGAAATTGGTGATGCTTGCACGGAATTGGAGTTGAGGTTTTTCACGCAACTGAAAGGATTGCGTGCAAGGAATAAAAATGGCGCACAATTAGGAGAGGCTGTGCGGAATGACCAGGGTGCGCGCAATTCAAGGGACTACGCGCAATTTGGCAGGGGTGCGAGAAAATGGAAAGGGTTGCGTGCAATTTGTCAGCCTGCACGCAAATGAAAGGGATTGTGCGCAATTGGCTGGCCTGTGTGCAAATTAAAGGTACTGCATGAAAAGGGCAGACCCCTAAGGGTTTGGAATTTATTCAAAGACATGGGGATCTCGTGCGAATGTGGAACCCAGGGCGACTTGGCACGAAAAGAACCGCACATGAAGTCCATCTTTACGTGTGCGGAGGACGAATTTCACGCATGAGAGCCGGTTCAGATTCTTTATCCCAGAAATCAAATGGGGTCACCCATTGTTTATAGACATTCAGGGGAACAGAAAATAGGTCAGTGTGAAATAATTGTGCGCCGAGGGTGGTGGTGCGAAATGTCCACCGCACGGGGTGGGGTGCGAATTATTTCGCACCCACGCCGCAGAACTCTTGCGAATCCCGGAACATTCCACGCGGGGCACAATTTTTTCGCGCACTTATGAAATTTTTTCACGCACCTCCTCCGTCCCTGGGACTGGGTCCCTAAATCCGAATATGACTTCAGTTCGTCATTTTGAAACTTTCTTCAACCTTTGTGCATTTTTTGGCATCTACAGATGCCCCCCTCAGAATTGGATTGTTGAGGGGTCGCAACGGTTGGATTCTGAGGGAAACGCCGAAATGAAAAAATTCATGTTGTCCATGCACAAAAAACAAGTGAAGCTTATACTATCACTTCATTTTATCATGGGAGCACCAACCATGCTTTGGTCATTTGATATTCGAATCTGGATATCTGAGAAGAAGAGGGAGGCCTAATCAAAGGAAGAGGACCTCTGACCGATCGATGTATCGTCTTCTCAATGTGCTCTAGCGCATGAGCGGGGAAATGCCCTGTGCATTAGAATCAGTCCAAACATAGGGGAATGAAGAATGTGAATCACGTTACACCAAATTCAGAACACTGTGGGAGGGGCGTGGTGATAAAGGACAACTGCTGACCATGTTCGAAACACAACATCCCTATTGCGTTAGCTAAAAATTGAGAGAACAAATGATGGTCGACCACTAACCATGTTCGCAACACGAGACCTAACTCAAAGTGTAGTCCAAAGTCATCCGGAAAATTGGCCCAGGACAGTAGGTGGGCCATGATCCGAGCATCCATACTGTTAGGGGGTCCCTTTAGACGCGAAAGAGGATGAGGATCTCAATAAAGGGAATGAAAAGTGTGGAAGGTGAAGTGGTGGTTTGTCGAAACAGAGTCCAACACTCTTGAAATTACACCACCATGGTGGAAGCACATTCGGCGGGCACATTAATTGGATCATGGATCATTCCTACTCTGAGATAGGACCTCTTTGGTGAGGGAACCGTTGCTTCCCAATGTGATCATGGGGCATCCTAAAGTTGTTCATGGAAAATGCTATAGTTACACAACTCCCTGAGGGGTCAGGCTAGGGGGCCGATGGTGAGGAAGGATGGGATCTATGTTTCCCGGGGCTGGACCCGAGATGAAATGTTTGGGAGTTCCTACATATCCCATAAGTATGTGAATCAATCCACACATAGTTCTAGAAAGGTCCTCAGTTTAAGGTCTTAGAACTAGGATTAGGGGTTGGTATGGAATGCAGGGGAGACATGGTAAGGTGTTTATAAAACCAATGTGAATGAGGAAATAAGTCCAAATTACCATTTGTTCCTTAGTGAAGTGTTTAGGTCAAGGGACGGAACACGAAAGTTAGGCTAGGACCATGGGGAAATGCCCGGGAGTTCCTACATATCTCATGAGAACGAGAATCAAGCCACACGTAGTTTTAGAAAGGGGTGTGTGGGTTTGTCCCTCACCCCAAAAGAAGCAGTATTTGATGTATCTTTTTTGTCCTTTAAGGGGAGTGGTTTTTTTTGTGAAGCGACAGGCCCAAGGTAGAAATTCTTGGCATCGCCATAAGAATCAATCTATATACAGGTGTTGAAAAATGGTATGGTGGATGACCGATACCCAACATGATATCCCCTCTAATGAGTTCATCATAATGCAGTGCCTTTTTTCGTCATGCGGCCGGGATGGTACTATCATAGTTTAGGGTCATGTGATTGGACCCAACAACACAGTTTAAGGTTATACAGTTTTGACCTAAAAGAGTGAGCCCGACGCGATAAAGTATACCCGACGAGGACGAGGTTCACATCATCACCATGCACTATTCCGGGAGAGGAGCCTTGGGCCAAGAGGATTTGGGGTAGCAGAATCTAGCTCCCAACTGGGCTTGAACCAGAAGCACAATGTCCGGGAGATCCTATGTATCCCGTGAGGATGATAATCGATCCGCATAGAGCTGTTAGAGAAGATCATAGTTTATGGCCTTAGTGCTCGGATTGCGGAAGCTCCGGACGACACCATATTGTAGCTTTGTCCCCCTGACGTGCAGAGGTGCAATGAGGGATAATGCCATGAGTGCCGAGATTCCACCTAAAAATGATGGGGTGTAACGTAATGTGAATAATGTAACCAACATTCAAGGATTGAAGGGGATGGCGTTATGATGGAGGATTACTGTTGACCATGTTCGCAACACAGCATCCCATCACGTTAGCCTGAAATGGGGACAAACAAATGAGCATCGACCGCTGACCATGTTCGCAACATGGGACTTGTATCAATTTGTTGTCTAAAATCCTCAGGGTCGTTGGACTGTAATGGTAGGAGAGCCTTTAGGCCTAGAATCCATGTCGTTGTGGGGGTCCCTTCATGTGTGAAAGATAACGGGGGACCAAATGAAGGGGAACATGAAGCTTGGCAATTGGATGAAATCTTGCACAAGTTGAATCTGACACTCCAGGTCCAAGACCAGAGTACTCTTAGGCACATCAGAGAACCACTATAAAGGGTCAAGGGGATCGACTTGGGAGGGAATGGACCCAAAATTTAATTGTTCGAGCAGTCCTACGTATCCCAAAAGGATGGGAATCAAGCCACATGTAGTTCTCGAAGATACAGTTTAACGTCATGCGGGACAACATAGAGTTTAACGTCATGTGGGACGACATATAGTTTAATGTCATGCGGGATGACATACAGTTTAACATCATGCGGGATGAAATACAGTTTAATGTCATGTGGGATGAAATAAAATTTAACATCAAGTGAGATGACATACAGTTTAATGTCATGCAGGACGACATGCAGTTTAATGTCATGTCGGACAATATCCAGTTTAACATCATGCGGGATGACATACAGTTTAACATCATGCGGGATGACATACAGTTTAACGTCATGCAGGATGAAAAACAATTTAACGTCATGTGGGACGAGCGTGCAGTTTAGGGTCATGCAGGACCAACAATTTAAGGTCGTGTGGGACTGTAATCTAGTTTAAGATCACGGAAAACCTGTAAGGGTCAGGAAAAGTATTTTCTAAGGAACTTGGCATTGGTGGGAGGTGTTATACTCTCAACATCTATAGTCACCAGTGAGTACGCACCATTGGGATAAACCTTATGAACAATGAAAGGACCTTCCCATTTGGGCTCCAACTTGGTTGGTTTCCTACCAAGGATCATTGGCTCTCTGAGGGCTAGTACCAAGTCACCCTGAAGGAAAGATCATAGGTGAACCTTCTTGTTGAAAGCTCAAGCCATCCTGCTCTGATGCCTTTCCAGATTGTGTAGGGCACGAAGCCTATTCTCGTCCAGTGCTTCCAATTCAGCTAGATGGATTTCCGTCACCCTATCTGGCACTTGCTGGTCATAGACCGCTGTGCATAATAAGGATAACTAAATATCAATGGGTAGGATAGCCTCAGATCCATACACCAGGGAATATGGGGTCACCTGGGTGGAATTAATATTCATCTTCCGATAGGCCCAGAGGGTGTTGGGGAGCTTATCTGGCCAACTCTTCTTGTTATGACCTACCATTTTCTGAAAAAATTTAGAGAGGGTTTTATTGAACGCCTCGATCTGCCCATTTGCATGCATGTGATAGTAGGAGGTATGGTTAGAGAGGATGTTGTACTTGGCATACAACATTTTCAACTCGGCTTCTAAAAAGTTGGTGTCGTTGTCGGTGAGGACGGTGTAAGTGACTCCAAATCGATAGATGATGTTGGATCTCATGAAGTCAACGATATAGCGGGCCTTGACTTCCTTAAGTGGAATTGCCTCTTCCCACTTGGAAAATAAATCTATAGTAGTCAGAATTAATCGGCATTGGAAAGACGTTGTCGGTGGGTATGTTCCTACGACATATAATCCCCATACTGCAAAGGGCCAAGATTACTTGGTACTGTGGAGAGGATACGATGGCCGATGAACAAAGTTAGCATGAACATGGCACGCATGGAACCTCCTGGAAAACTCAATGCATTTTTGGATCATGGAGGGCCAAAAATACCCTAATCTCCGGATCTAGTGAGACAGTTTTGGCCTAGCTTGATGGTCAACTTACGAACCAGAGTGAACCTCTTTCATGACCTTTGGAATCTCAACCCCCTGAATGCAATGAAGGAGAACACCATGAAACCCGCGCTTATAGGGGATTCGCTCAAGACTGGGACCACTCTGGAGGGTAAATTGTAGCACATAGAATTGGATTATATCACGCTTAGCCCAATCTGACTAGAGATTACTGTGTTGGAGGTATTTAACCAAGGGTGTCCTCCAATCGGCAATTATTTCAATCACTACATCCGGATGTCCAAGGGGTCCTGAAGTAGAGGCACCAATGGAAATATGGATTACATGTGGGCCGTCATTGACATCCAAAGTAACAGGATCTATGAATATCTGATGCGCCAAATGGATAATTAGATCATCCTGTTTGGGCTCTACAAGTGATGCAGCTAAGCTGGCCAAAGCATCTGCCTAACCATTCTCTGACAGAGGGACATGGGTGACCTTTGGCCAAGAAGGGAACTAGGTCATTAGCCGGAGAGTGTGATCTAACAATGGTAGGATCTCTGGCTTTCTGACAACATAGTCACCATTTACCTACTTAATGACTAGCTCGGAGTCCCCTTTCACATGAAAATGGGGAACGTCGATCTTGAGGGCCAGCTCGAGGCCCATAATGAGGACCTATTACTCTTCCTCATTGTTGGTGAAGCCTTCTGACAATAGGAATGAGTACGGCAGAACGGCTTACGTCGGGGTGATGAAGATGATACCCAGGCCTACTTTGTTGAGCCAAGGATCATTGAGACTTTTACTAATGGGGATTTTGGAGGTGCCATCAAAGTTCATTTTCCAACATGGGATGACTTTATCAACTAAGAGGATTGCCTCATCAGGAAAATCCAGTTCTAGGGACTGGCCTGCAAAGGTTGGATGGGTACCTAGAAAGTATACCAATGCCTATCCCTTGATATCCTTCTGAGGGATGAACCTAATAACAAACTGCCGGAGGATTACCGCCCACCTTTCTAGACGTCCGGTTAACATGGGGCGATTCAGAATATACTTCAGCGGGTCTACCTGAGAGACCAGCTGTACCTCATGGTGTTGTAGGTATTGTCATAATTTCTGTAATACGAATACAAGTGTGAGGAATATTTTCTCAATAGAGGAGTATCTGGTCTCTATATCGAGGAGCATGCGGCTGAGGTAGTAGAGACTGCTTTCCATCCCTTCATTGTTCTTCTGGGCGAGAAGAGTGCCGAGGGACCATTTCAGGGCAGTGACATAGAGGACCAGCAGCTTCCCAGAGATGGGTGGCATCAAGACCGGAGGCCAGAGAAAATATTATTTGATTTCCTCAAAGGTGGTCTGACACTCTTCATCCCACTCGTAGGTAGAGCCTTTCTTTATGATCCGAGAAAAGAGCTTACACTTGCCAGCCAGATTCTCAATGAATCGGCATATGTAGGCTACGTGGCCTTGAAAACCTCGAAGCTCTCTAATATTACTCAGGGGAGGCATCTGGCTGATGGACTTGATCTTTTTTGGGTCGATCTCAATACCCTGGTACCTGACAAAAAAGCCAAGAAACTTCATAAAGGTGACCCCAAAGGCACACTTCAACGGGTTCATCTTCAGGTGGTTGGAACAGAGGAAGCCGAACACTTTCTCAATATCCTTGAGATGGTCTTAGAGCTAGTGCGATTTGACCACCAGATCATCCACATAGAACTCCACAAATTTCACAAGGATTGGCTTGAATATGCGATGCATGGACCACTGATAGGTGGTGCCTCCATTCATTAGGATGAAGGGCATAACCTGGTAACATAAAGTACCCTGGGGTGCCCTGAAAGCCGTGGAATCTTCATCCTCAAAGACCATCCAGATCTGGTTATATCTAGAGTACCCATCCATGAAAGAGAGGGCTTGGAACCCCATCATAGATTCGATCAACAATTCTATCACTGGAAGGGGAAAATCATCCTTCGGAAAATGGAGGTTTTGATCTCAGAAGTTAATACAGACTCTGATCTATCTGTTTTTTTTCTGACTGGTACAATGTTGGCCAACCATTTGGTGTATTGGATCTCCATAACAAATTTGGCCCTGATGTTCTTCTCAGCTTCGGCCTTGACCATGGCACTGTGAGAAGGGTGTATCTTTCTAGGAGGCTGCTTGAATCTACAATGATTTGCCAGAAGGCCGTGGCGGTGGACGACTACCTGAGGATCTAGTCCCGGAATCTCGTTATAACTCCAGGAAAATACGTCACGGTGTTGTTTAAGGAAGTCTATATACCAATGCGTCTCCTCAGGGGGCATGGTAGCACTGATCAACGTCAGTCTCGGATCTGCCTCACTTCTGAGGTTCACCTGTACCAACTCGTCGACCATGGCGGAGATTCATTCCTCAAAGGCAGGGGCATCTTCTATATCCTATTATCCACTTATGGAGGGATCTACTGTGGGGTAAGTTGCTTCTGATTTACTAGACCCGGATTGAAGGGTGGTACCAGCATGCGCAGTAATGGTTATTGCATCAGGGAACTCTGGCGCTACCGAGACAATAGTGATGAAGGCTGTCGACCCGATCCCATATAGTCTCTAGCCCAAGGGGCCATGCTTGACAATATCAAAGCAGTAGTGGCACTTCGGTCGGAGTGGACTTATTTCAGACCGGAGAAATAGACAAGTATGACGTATTGTCATTGCCATGAGTCGGACATCCCGATACCTGATGGGGGTGGGAGGCTCTGGGATCACTGGAGCCTGGACCGTATAAGAATATGAAGTGATCATCCTTCGCCGCCTAGATTTGGGAGCATGGGTCCCCTTTGTCCCGAAAATGACAAAACATTTCTCCATATCGGGGGGTCGTGGCCTCCAACCGATGGATTGGGAAGACGTAAGTGTCATTTAGGCCTTCCCAAGGGTCATTCGTAGCGGTGATAGGCTCAAATCCCCTTGCCTGGACTTGTTTATCCTTTCTCTTGTAATAGTCAGTGTCCAAATAATGGGCTTTACAAGACGCAAAAGGAGATGAATCACCTTGGAGTATGCCTAATCAACCATTTAGGGAGTACTTGAGGCACTGGTGATACGATGAGGGGACCACCACATGCAGGTAGAGCCATGGCCTGCCCATCAATGCATTGTACGCGGTGTCCTGGGATACAACCATAAAATCGGTGCTGGAAACTTGGCCGCTGAACTGGGTCTTCAACCGGATCTTGATGACCGGGGTATGATCTATCCTATCGTATCCCTGGATTCTTAAATCGGAGGGAGTTAGGTCATCTTGGGATAACCCTAGATTCCACAATGTCCATGTTGGGATAAGGTTGATCCTAGAGCCGGTGTCAACGAGGAAACAATGAACCTCCACACCATTAAATTTGTCGGTGATGTACATTGGGAAGATGTGCCCCGGTATGGGAGAGCCTTTGTCCTCTCCTGATAATGAAATGATGGCATGAAATTCGGAATTCTCAAGCACTTTAGCATGGGAAGCCTCTACAGCTGCTATCTCCATTTCAAATTGGAGGGGGATTCTTAAATCCTCAGCGAGTGATTCTCGAATATATGGTGACAAGAGAATGAATTCAAGAATAGAAAGCCTCGCTGGGATGATGGGGAGGTGCTTTAGAACATCATAATTAGGTTCCAGGCACGAACCTATGCTTGCAAGAAGTCGTTCTGTAATAGGAGGCAGAGCAGGCCCTACCGGCTAGACCGATGGCTAACTGGTATTGGGCATATCCCGCTGTTAACTAGACAAGCTCGGAGAATAGTTGTTGGGTGAGGACCTAATGACTGATATCAGACTGTTGCAAGGTGAAGCTAGTCATGGAACGGCTGAAGTGGTTCTACCTGATCCAGTAGCACAAATGGCAGTGGAGGCAGGCCTGTCAAAACCGAATAAAGAGGCTGCACGGGATGAGTTTTTCACTGGGCCTACTGGCTGGTCTTAGTGGCATGCACGACCTTGCTGGAGGTGCCAACTGATGTGCCCCAATGACCCATATGGTCGTGGCTCTGCTGACATTGCTGTCGGCTGGGGACATTGGAGAGGTTTTCCTAGTGCTCCTCCCAATAGGGAATCATATAGGGGTTTACCAACTCGACAGTATTAACCAAAGAGCACCCTTGACTGTCACTTGAAGAGACATCCACCACTAGGAGGATTTTGGGAGGGATCTCCATCTCTGGGGGAATAAAGTCATCGAGGGTGCAGGAAAATTATGGAACAGGCGGGGCACATTGCTTTTTCTTGCGCTGCCGATGCTCGCTCTTCTGGGAAAAGGCCGACTGAGATAATGATATAGAAGTGGTGGATGCAGCTTCTGAAGGCTCCAGATGATTCATACATGCACGGATAATTCCATGGGCATGTTCGACTATCTGGCGAGCCATCTAGTCATTATACTTCTGGGACCCGCAGTCAGAAACTTGCTGCCACTCGCCTTCACCATCGCTACTACTGTCTGATCTCAAAAGACACCCGCCACTTGTGTCGGGGCTAGGCCCAACCTGAATATGTTGTTGTCAATCTGGTCTTGGAGCTAGTCCTTGAACACATAGCATTGTTTTATGGTGTGCCCCAGGATCATGTGATAAGAATAGTAATTGGGGTGATCAGTGATATTTTCCTCTTCTGGTTTTCTGCACTTAGGCAGCCGTACAATTCCCTGCTCAATGGCGCTACGGAAGTAACCGGGGAACTGAGCCTCGTTGAATGAGTAGGTCTGATTTCTTCTGTCCAGAAAGGGGGCTCTAGGAGACTGACCCTGACGGGGGGTCGAAGGAGCCTTCCGAGGAGGCAGAACTTGATTACCTAGCCTAAGTGGCGGCGGCGTGTTACGCAGAGGTGCCTGCCAATTCTAAGGTCGTCGCTGCTTGGATAGAAGCTTCAGTCATGGCGGTGGACCTTTGTGGGGCAGCAAATCTGGCTCCACTAGTAGCAACTCTAGCTGCCTGGGGGCCTTTATCTGGTCCACCATGGTGGGCTCGGCTCTGATGGCCCTCCTTGCTGGGATCACAGGGGGCAGAGGACATGCCCGGCTGGCCTGTTACAGGGCTTCTTCGAGTTCCTAGGCCTTATCTGAGAAGTCTCAGAACCATCCATGATAGTTATGAGTGATCATAGAGGGAACCAGTTCTGTCTTGAAATTCCCTACGCACATCGTTAGTAATTACTCCTGAGTTAGTGGCATGTCAAGGGAGTATGTGAGCCCCTTCCACCGGGCGACAAAGCCCGCGACTCAGTCATCAGGCCTTTTCATGCACTTGAAGAGGTATGTGATGTTCATTTTCAGGGTAGTCGAGTTGAAATAGTAAAGGAACTACCTGCGAAGGTCCTCCCAGCTGGTCACGGATTCAACGAGGAGCTGGCTGAACCAGACGAATGCTGGCTCCTCCAATGTCTGAACAATACAACAGAGCATGGAAGGCTCCTACTATGTTGGAGTCCCTAGAATAGGCCCACACCATGAGTAAAAGTGGTCCAGGTGCTGCGGCAGTTCCCCATCCCATTAAAAGGGGAGAAGTTGGGGTTTCCGAATCTCGGGGGTGTTGGCATATCATCCAAGCATGCCGGGTATGGCTTGCCATCCAGTGGGATGGCAATCTGCCGCATCTCCAACATCTCTAGGCAAGAGATTAGTGCCACCATTGGATCTTCTGGACGGGGGTACCTAACCATGAGCACATTTTTGGGTTCTTCAATGTGGTATACATGCTCTACGGCTCGTGGAGTGGCTGGTGGAGCGACCCTTGGGGCGGCCGGAGGAGCCCGAGCGGGTTTCCTTGGATTTTTGTGCCATTAAGGAGGGTTTGGCGAGACATACCACACCATATTTCCAAGAACTCTAGCTTACGCCCTGTCAGGGAATGCTGCATGATCAGCGTTGCCTGGGGGAATCTCACCAGGGAGTAGTTGTTCCTGCCCCTGCAAACCCGGCCTAGGATCACCATAGTTGGGTCGTCGCTCTGTAATGAATTCATCCAGAAGATCATCATCCAAACTCTTCTTCTCATCAAGCTGCTGGTGCAATGTGTCCTTCTCAGGGTCCTCCTCTATGTTTTGCACTGAAGCGGATGGGTCATAGTTCTTGACATCTCCGACATGCTCCTTACCCTTACTGGCATTACGGCTGAGTACCAATGCCTCAGTGGGTGGAGGGAGACCCAGGTGGTTCCACTGCTGAAGAGTAATCCTCCCTGATGGGTCTAGTAGTGGTGGCACGTCCTCAGGGAGGATGTTCCCATTGAAAATATCTATCTTGTTTTCCCCTCCCAACAGATTGGTCATGTTGACTACAACTCTTCTCGGGGTCATGTGATCAATGTCGCCTAGCGATTCAGGATGCCGACAGATAGAACTGAAGAAAAGGGCAGCGTACTGCCCCCAAACACGGACGTGTGTGTGGGGAGTAACCTCTTTAATAACTTTGTGGAGTACTTGGAAACTCTGAATGCATTGTTGTTGGAGGTCCCTATGGTGACCAGGTGACTCGAGGTGCTGGACCACTGAGAGTGGGGCCAGGTCAAACAGACGTCATTGTTCTCCGATGTCTTCAAGGTGCACTTGGATCCCTGGATAAGTCACTCACCAGTGGTGAAGATGGATGTGAGTCGCCTAGAGGGTCTGGCGGAAACATTCAAACTCCTCCGGGGTGAGAGATTCCGGTGTACAAAAACTCAGTCCTGCGATAGGCCAAAACTTCTCAGAGAACTAGCCTGCTACAAGGATTTTCCAGAAGCTCCTCGAATCAGATTCATGGTATAGAATTTGATTTCACCACTCATCAACTAAGGGTGGCTGAGGAACTGGTGGCGGCACCGTGGCAGACTGCTGGGATTTTGGGTTGGTCGGTGGAGAATATGGCGAGCGGGCTGATTGGTCACTGAACCTTGGGTTGTCCTCTGAGGGTTGTAGTGACCTGGACACTATATCACGATAAGATGGACCAGCAAAAAAGTCTCCTGACATAGTATCCTCATCTGTCGAGGGTGGGATATGCTGCAACTCTCCCACCATTGACCCCCAAAATAGCTCTTTGTAGTCTCTAGCCGAGTCAGAAGGCACTTCCAGCGATGATGGTGGTGACTGTGTGGTTGGTCCCTGGGGACACGCCAGGTTTTCATCATCCTGGATATACCTTAAGAGGGAGGATGGGATCCAATGGACCTTGCATTCTAGGAGTACGAGGCTGATGTGCCTCATTCTGTCCTCGTCCCTTGACTCAGACGACTGAGGGGAGGGCTCCCGCCCTGAGTCACACTCCGCTTCGGAGTCTGAGAAGCAGAATGGTTTGATTCCTATACGGACTTCCCTATAATTCCTCTTGCGGTGACGAAAAACTGCCTTCCTGCCTTTGGTGGTTCCTCGGGATAGGTCTGATTTCTGACCTGGGGTCCTCTGGCCGCACTGGTGCTGGGGTGGAGAGGGTTTCCACCCGAGAAAGCTGGGGTGTGAGGAGCATTGGTAAAAATGTCGAAAGGGACATAGTGAGGACTTATGTGTTGGGCATTGGTGAATTGAAGTAGTCCTCCACCCCTCTGATCACTGGGGCGAGGAGGACCTTTGCTGATTGGCACATGGACATGGGGAGTGACCTTGTACCCAGTGTAATGAGCACGGGAGAGATTATTATATGAAGTGTTGCTATCACAGTGATGAACCTTTCTTGGGTTGAAGGTGGCACGAGGCAGACCTCCGAGACAATGTTGTAAATAGGGAGGGTTCTCACCTTCCATAGTGGCGGCATGGAGTGGGCCTCCACAGTGGATGGAATTGCTGCGAATTGGTCCGTAGTGGCCATCGCCTATGCCGATGACTGGGAGAGTCGACCAAACCTACCTGTGGGGCAGTTGGGGCCTCGATCCAGGCTGGGCATATAACTTCCCCCACTCAACGTATGTCGAGATTTGGGGATATGAGTCAGCAGTGGCTCGTGCCACAGTAGTCGCTGACGTTGACGCCCCATGGTGGGTGCCATAATCTATTTGCACCCAACATTGGCATCGGGTCAGATGAGCAGGATCTGGTGGTGCAGGTGCATAATTTACCAACTCCTTAGCTCGGAGAACAGGGTGGTGGTGCTGACGTAGCCTGGTGGGAGCCCTCACCGGGAGCCCTTTAAGCGGGACTCCGATTGGGCCAACCCAGACATCTCCTACCTCATCGGCGTAGGGGAGATAGGTTTCAAGGAGTTCCAGGGACAAGATCCCGAAACTATTGAATGTGGGGGTGGGTAGTATCAGCTCCCCACACAGCACTCGGGGGGTAGCGTTGATGGTGAGGCGCAGCTGCATCGATATCCAAGGGGGCCATATCCCTAGTGGTGATGATCCCCTCCTCCTCGTACCTACGTACAAGGTCATTAATTACCCTTCGCTGGATAATTTATGATGGGTGTAGGAGGCATGGGCACTCAACAGTCATGGTGGTCGAAGCTGTCATGGAAGAGGTAGAACTGCGTGGGGGTAGCCGCGTAAATATTGCCCCTACCCCTATACTGGTGGGCAGATGATCAGGCTCCGGATGCAACAACTTGGTTCCTGAAATTTGGGTGATGAACTCATTAATACTGCTAGGAAAAGAAATTGGCAACCCATACCCCAGTGCCATTATCTCTTCTGTGGTCAGTAAGAGGGATCCACACTGAAAACGTCACAGAATGGAATGCTCAACGTCCTAACTGTCCCAACTTCAGGCGAGTTTCACATCAGGCCTGCTATTTGCCTTGGGGACCTGGTGTCGGGTAACTGGGTCTGATTACAAGCTAATCCATTGGTGCCTTAAACACTACTATTCACTATTCTGAGGAGAAGATATTCATGTCAGGTTCAGAATTTCTGTTTTCGATGCTTTTGCCGAGGCGTGCGCATCTGTCATGCAGAGGACGCGCTGCTATTACCCCACATTCTCACTTTCCAAAGGCAGGTGACATTCGCTCTTTATTCAGGGACATCTGCACCTTGATGGAAACAGGATGATGGGATGTTGGTTCTTGCTTCTGTGGATTCTTCCTCGGAGCTCGTCACCTAGTCCGGGTCTCCCCAATAGATTTAAGACATTGTTCATGAAACTCTTCCCGGTGCCATATCTTCATGGACACCAGTTAATTATGCTGCTTCTTTTAGGACATTCGAAGGGGTCCGGTCAGGGAAGTGACCTTTGGTTAGGGGAGTAGTCATGTTGGGCACCACTAGCATGTCTTGATGCTAGGGGATTGACATTTCTGTCTTCTGTCCCTTATTCTAGGGCTTCTCGAGGGCACAGAAGCCCAAGGAATCCCACATCGGACATGAGGAATCAAATGACCTTGGCATGTATCTTAGGTTTTCCTCACCTTTATATGTTTAACACAAGTTATAACGCGAGTTTAATGTCCAGTAGATATGGATCAGACTGATTGGAACACTGATTAGAGTGGATCATATTGAGGAACCCCCTGGAGGGAACACCGATATTGGGGCCAACATGTGGGTGGCTTCCCGAATGTTGTATGACGGAATGGGGAATGGGGTGGCATGATCCCACAAGGATGTGGAGGCCCGGGTAAGGATCAGGATGGGTGATTAAGTGAAGGGGAATTGAATATGGATGTCGCAAGGGAAACCGTGAAGTTGGGCTTGAGTCTCGAAGAGGCTTCAGACATATCCCCGTGGAAGGGATTAAAATTCCACGTAGTTCGATGGGATGATGGTACACCTGAGGAGGTGACTCGTGAGAACAGACGCATGGATGGAACCCAGAGGAAGTGGAACCTCCGAGTTAGGGCATGAGCTTCCCGAGACACATGGGCTTCAGGGGGATATCAGGATGAGTCATGAGTGATGGGCTCGAACCTCATGGAGGCTTCCTACGTATCCCCATTGTTGGGAATCAAAGTCCACGTAGTTCATGTGGAATTTGGTGTTTACGCTCTGAGGCGACCCATGGGGTTGGTAAACCAACGTGAAGGTGGACCTGGGGTTCTAATGTATGGTGGGTTGGAACCTTGTAGAGTCTTCCTATGTACCATGCCTTGACATGGATCAAAGTCCCCATTCATCGGGATGGTGTGGGGCTTACACTCTGAGGTGGCCCAAGGAGTTGGGGAACTGACGTGAAGGAGGTCAGAATGACCGGGTGGTGGGTGTGAACCTCGTGGAGGCTTCCTATGTACCATGCCTCAACAGGGATCAAAGTCCTTGTAGTTCATGATGGATTTGGGCTTACACTCTAAGGCGGCCCAAGGTGTTGGGGATTAAACCTCATGGAGGCTTCCTATGTACCATGCCTTGACATGGATCAAAGTCCTCATAGTTCGGGATGGATTGGGGCTTACACTCTGAGGTGGCCCAAGGTGTTTGGGGCTTGAACCTCGTGGAGGCTTCCTACATACCATGCCTTGACATGGATCAAATTACCCATAGTTCGGGATGGAATGGGGCTTACACTCTGAGGCAGACCAAGGTGTTGGGGCTTAAACCCCGTGGAGCCTTCCTACGTACCATGCCTTGACATGGGTCAATGTCCTCATAGTTCAGGATGGGTTGGGGCATACACTTTGAGGCGGCCCAAGGTGTTTGGGGCTTGAACCTCATGGAGGTTTCCTATGTACCATGACTTGACATGGATCAAAATCCTCGTAGTACGGGATGGATTGGGGATTACACTTTTAGGCATACCAAGGCATTTGGTCATGGTCGGTGCTTTCTCTAAGCTCACATGATTCATGATCGGTGTGAGAAATAAGAGGTAGCAGAGACCAGACGATCACGTCGTGAAAGGTGCGTCTGTGGGAGATGGAGTGGGGCTTATGCATGGAGCGGCCCAAAGAGGAAACAGGGGCTTACGCGTGGTTAGTAGCTTGAGAAGTCGGGGCTTACTCTAGGATAGAGTCATGATGGTGACAAAGCCCAGTGGTAGAGGAGAAGGGTGACAAAAACCCCTGTCCCCATCTCCCCTCTTGGTCCTTGGCACCGAGGAAGTAAGGAGGACCAGGGATGCTACCTCCTTTAAGAAAGGATAGGGGCGTACACCATGGTGGATTCCCTCTCCCGTGGACAAACTCCACTCCAATAAGGAGGATATAATCCCCTGTGAGGGGTGATCCCATATTCGTGGAGATGAGTGGATGTGGAGAATGTCCAAGGCAAGGGGACCCTACATGCGAGGCATGGGGCCAAGTCATAGTTTAATGTCATGTGTTGAGGATGATTGTGCTTGTCAGTTTAACGTCCTACATCTCAGATGAAGCGGGTGTGTTCCGCACCCCTAGGGATTACATAATGGGTACCCTCTTCTCCTTGTCGGAGGGAAGGCATCAGCAATGTCATAGCAAGGGGGTGTCGCAGAGCGAACCATCGAGGGGTCCACGTTATCATGGCTATGTAAAAGAGAAATAATCATTAGCATGCCTATGCGAAGAAGCATGAGGCAAAGCAACACAATGGGCAGTGTCATCTAGGATAATTTTAAGTTACTTCGTGCGAGACTAGAAGGTCGCATGGGAAAACAGTGGATGATGTGGATTCCCGGTGCATGAGAGACACCCACGAATGGAATCCATAAGAAGAGCATCGGGCTCTCGCGCAAGTGGGTGCCTGGGGAACACCGAGATGAGAGGTCCTGGAGGGATTGTGTGAAATAAATAGACATGCGTGAAAAACACCCGGCTGGTGCGAAATCGGTGATCCATACGCGGAAATGGAGCCAAGGTTTTGTGCACAACTGAAAGTATTGTACGCAGGGAATACAAATGCTGCATAATTAAGAGAGGCTATGTGGAATGAATGGGGTGTGCGAAATTCATGGGACTACGTGCAATTTGGTAGGGGTGTACACAAATGGAAATGGTTATGTGCAATTGGTTGGCCTCCGTGAAAATAAAAGGGATTGCATGCAATTGGCTGGCCTACGTGCAAATGAAAGGGATTGCGCGCAAAGGGCAGACCCTGAAGGTTTTGGAATTCAATCTAAGCCATGGGAATATTGTGAGAAGGCAGACCCCATGGCGACTTGGTGCGAAAAGAACCATACCTGAAGGCCATCTTTATGTGTGCGGAAGATGAATTCTGTGCACGAGATCCGGTTCAGACACTTTAGCTCAGAAATCAAAGGGGGTCACATTCTATTTATAGATGTTCGAGGGTGTGGAAAACAGGTCGGCACAAAATAATTGTGCATCGATGGCGGTGGACCAAAATGTCCACCGCACGGGGCGGGGTGAGAAATATTTTGCGCCCATGCCGCAGAACTCTCGCGAATCCCGAAACATTCTGTGAGAGGCACAATTTTTTCACACACTTATGAATTTTTTTCATGTGCCTACTCTGGGCACCCCGAATTGGGTCCCTGGATCCGAACATGACTTCGCTTTTTTGTTTTGAAACTTTCTTCAACCTTTTAGCATTTTTCGACGTCTACAATAATTTTAACATCTAAGGATCATTATACATGCTCATAGATAGGAATATGTGATGACCCCAAAACATGCATAATTCTTACTGGTGGGTCTGTTCTCAATATTATGTCTATGAGATTACCAAGTATGAACTTCATGAGTAGAAGTCTCATCTTTTTATGAGTACTCACACCTGATGGGTTTTATACTATTTTTCCCATTATAGTATTTCATCCAACCACATAACTATATCTAAGAATATTGTTATATCACTTCAAGGTTCTCATCATAGTGGGGAACTGCTATGACCCTCTCAATGGGACAAATACTCCAGGTCATTATTACACTATATTCATCCATAACAATGAAATATATGTAATAAGATGTCTTAATATTTAAATTTATTAAATATTCATGTAATAAATGTACAACCATTTGATTCTATGACACCAACTCTTACCTTGTGGCCCATAGTCTTGTGGAACACTTCAGTGGAACTTGGACCAAGATACTAAATTTCTTAACTATTTTAGAATACTCTTGACATCCTAGGTGGATTTTCATCATAGGTGGAATGTTTAGTTTTGTAAAAGGTACGTGGTTTCATGATGAATTATTATTTTGTGAAACATATATTCTTATTTATGTTTTATAAAGGGTGTTTTAATTAATTAAATTGATGTTATGATAGTGTTTATGGTTGATTTCATACCTCAGGGTTGTTTTAAATGGTTTCAATTTATATTTAGAATTTAAATGGATTGGATGGAATGTTCTATATATGTTAAATGGGAATGATTTTTAGATTATTTATAGATGTCCTTTTGGAATAGAAAGTGATATATTTGAAATGGAATTTTCACTTGAGAACCCAAGTATCTAAGGGGAGACTAGTGTTAAGTATTATTTTTGGATCATGCCACCATAACATACTATAATAGACTTGGATGAAGGTTGTGGGGTAATGGTAAAGAGATACCACACTACTAGGATAAGGAATTTACTCCTTAGAAGTTGGTTAAATGTAGTTTTGTGGGATGAGTGACACTATACTTCTAGGCCAAGGCATGACATCCTTACTGAATTGTGCACACTTGGATTGACAACTAGTTCACAAGTTCATATGAGGACCTAGAGTGCCTATATTTTTAGATGACTTAGGGTTTTTCCATAGATATTTTTTATGAAAAATTTACCTTCATGATATTGGTTCCCATTATCAAACTATTAAACCTCATTACTTATTTTTATTCCTCTAAATGTAAAATGATTACATCCATATGGTTTCTTTCAAACTAAAATGATTGTGATTCTCTAACAAGGGCCACTCATGGAACACTTGGTGGGATCCTACTTTGATACTATTTCTCATACCCTACTATTGGTTAGAGTGATTATCTCAAGGGAGGGAGGGGGTGAATTGGGTACCCAATGAAATTTCTATTAAAAAATGTTAAAATAAAATCCCCCAATTAATTTAAATACGACCAATTAACCAGAATATATTATTGATATAAATCTTGAACTTTTAAAATAATTATCAAATATTGATTAGGTATCATTTAATATAATATATAATATTTATTTAACCTTTTAAATCAATTTACTTAGTCAAAATATTCTATAAACACTAATTAATGTTAATTATCTAAGTAATGGTTTTGTTTATAGTTTAAAATAGATTTAGTTTTAAAGATTATACAAAAAAGAAATAAAAACACAAAATGGAATTTGAATACAAGAGGTTCAGTCTCAAGCTACGACTTAGTCCTATCCACATAGAAATCACCTACTACCAAGAAGTTTATATAAAATAAAATTTTGATCCATAACCTGGATCTGGTGTTACAATAGTATGATAGTTATCCAGACCACATAAGTACCTCTTCCATATTTTTTGTGGAGGTATAGATAAAAACATGTCACAATTGGACCTCTACCACCAAATTTGGGAATATAGGAGTAAGTATAGTGTTGATAAGATAGTTTATTATCTTCCAATTTAAGTCAGGAGACACTGTGTGTATTTTTAAATATAGAGTAACACACACTACTCATAGTGTAAATGAAAATTAGAATACTAAAGAAATAAAATATGTAAATGGATAGTGTTTCTCAGTCGATTTTTATCTATAACTTGTGAATCCTTTAATATGATTAGAACTGAGGCTCAAGTTGCGTTTCATAAGTTGTAGCAAAATAGAGTGTTGTAAATTATTTATTCTTGACTGTAGGATGATATTGGATATAAGTTGTTCTTAAACATCCTTAGTTGAGAAAAGTCATGTAACCTTTCTTCAGGTTCTTGAAATAGGTCCCAGCTCTTGTGCATGTGAATATCTTATTGTGTATTGGGAGTCTGTACACATATATCCACTTTTATACTCCGCATAAGGGAGTCTGCTTCCATTTTTATCAACAATAGAAAATATAATCAACTATAACCTCTATGAATCCCCATATTTCATGCCTCACATATATATTAATACATTCTCAGAAATAGTTAATGCACAATAATTAGAATAACTTTCATCATTAAATTCGATATACAAGCCATTTGAAATATTTAATTCAAAAATTTAATTAAAATAAACAGTGGTGGTGAGTATTTAGAACCATGACTATCTCTGGGGGTGACTCTTTTGAATGGTGACACTTTTTGGGGGTGACTGAGTCTAGTGGTGAATTAGAATCTAGCAGCGATTCATACTAATGGTGACTCCAGCTGGTGGTGATACATTCCAACAATTTGAATTTTTTTTGAAAGATTTATTCAATGGAGACTCCACTCTGGTGGTGAGTTATGATCTGGTGGTGTCTTGATCTAGAAGTGAGAAGTTTAATGGTATGTTACCTCAAAACATAAGGAAAATTTTCAGTCTGGCGATGACTTGTGATGATAGAGAGTCATCCCATACTTAGCCAATTTTGGATCCCAATAGTGAGACTTCCTTAGAGGTGAGACTTTTTTAGTGGTGAGACATTGTTGGTAGTGACTCAACCTTGGTGGAGAGTCTTTTTAGACTTAACCAAATTTTCACCAATATTATTTATAATGTTAAATTATAGAAAAAAAATAAATCTCATTAATAATATAATAAACATGATTTTGTGATCATTAAAATAAGGAGTTCAACAATAAACCCCTTTTTGATGATCACAAATCATGGAATTTTATATTACATGACATCAAGGGTAAATCATGATAGTGTATATAGATGGAATCAAAGATAAAGAGAGTAAACATAGTATCAATGATATGAACCATGAAAATATCTCTCCCCATTTTGGGCATATAAAAAAGACAAAAATAAAATATGAAATAAAGAGAAAAAATAACAGAAATAAACAAAATAAGAGTAATAAATGAAGTTCCATTTAAAAAGTAATTTAGGGTATAATGAAAATGTCTAACAAAAAGTGACAAAAAAAATATTCCCATTAAAAACAAAAAGTCTAAAGATCAATGCTTCTCAGGTTGGGTATAAAGAATCATATGATATTTTCCCTTATTCTTTTTTGAGATAGAAGCAATAAAACTAAGGCTGGGGTTTTAGTGGGAATAGATGAAAGAAAATCTATCAGATAACAAGGATCTCTGATGAGGATTGGTTTTCTATGATTCATAGATTCTCTGGTAGATAGAGAAAGTGGATGGAATCTAGATGGAAAATGAAAATGTGGATTTATGTTCACACCATATCTAAAGAACACATGATCAGTGGATAGAGGGGTAAAATGGGCATTCAATGATATGGAATCTTATTCCACAACTATAGTGCCATGAACATGCATAAAAGGCTTCATGATAATGACAAAATCCATGATTATTTGTCCACCGTGCTCTATTTCACTGAAGAAGTATGTCTTCTCTCCCATGAAACACTAAAGTACTAGAGTCATGATATTTAACTAGGTTAATTTCTCTTTGAAAGCTTGTTTCACTGGAGGCAACCTCAAATTTTCAACAAGAAACTTATAATGAGAATTCAACTCATTCTTGGTGAAAATTCTAGAATGATAGTACTTGATGGATTTTGTAATTGTATCTCTATCATCTTTCATGTACTTGGAATAGTCTTAAACCAACATGAGTACATGATCACTGTTGTTTCTTATATTACTAAAGGTCTCCTAAGGTTGTTTTGACACAACAACTGAATTAGAATCATCCCAAACCTCTTCCCTTAGAATAAATCAGATCCTGTTAGCATCAAAAAAAGGAGGAGAAGAGGAACTATAATCCATTGAAGTAAGGTTTTCTACCCTCTCTAGTAAGGAATACAAACTAGCTTCAAAGGTTTTAGACATCTATTCCATTATAGATTTTAAGTATCCAAACTTACATTCCAACCTTATATTCTCAATTTATACTTCCTGAATATAGTGCATCATATTAGGTTGAATGTTTTGGATCACTAAATAAAACAAGTACCTTGCATCATTTTCACTTATTTTAGTATCCAAAGTAGGTTGATTTCATAACTTCACATCAAAATCAGAAATAAACCATTCAAAAATAGAATCAAAGTCACCCACTACAAGGAATGGGGTTAATCCCCACACATATATTCCTACGGTTTTATAAAACGTGGGAATAGGTTGTTTTTATTTATCTTCACCCACGGTTTTATTAAAACCATGGGTATTAAAACATCCATCGTGCTTGAAGTATTGGGATCCTCCTCACTCGGCGCTCCCCCCATTCAACCCTACCTCCCCGACCCTTGACTCCCGGCCCTATCCTCCCCTCCCCAACCACTACCTCCTGGCCCTCTCCTCCCCTCTCCGACTCCCCTCCCCGGTCTCCGCCTCCCGGCTCCGCGTCCCGGCTCCACATCCCGGCTCCGCCTCCCGGCTCCGCATCCCAGCTCCCGACCTAGACCTCCTAGCCTTCATCTCCGCCTCGACATCTCTTAAACAAGGTAATATTGTACATCTTACTAAGAATCAGTATGTAATCTCCCGGTTAGTTCATCCTTTTGGAAATAAGTTCTAGAATAAGTTCTAGAAATTTTTCAATCAATGATCGATCTTTTAGGGTTTTATTCAATAATCCTATATAGATCATTCATTTCTACTGTAGGTGCTATCATTTATGTGTCCAAAGGAAAACAAACCCTCCAGGAAGTTGATGATGCGGAGGAGATTATGGTTTTTAAAAAGCAAAAACATGAGTTAATTTTTAACCTAATTGATGTTGCTAAGAATGATTTCATTAAAATTGAGTTCATATCTGATTCTTGTTATTTTCCTCTAGAGGTTACATAGATTAGAATTCCCTAGCCCATTGAATGTATTACTCAAGAAGATGTTACTCACTCTCAGGCATCTAATGATGGAGTTCCTTCTATAAATCCAAATTTATAGGTTGTTTTGTAAATTATTATTACTAGAATTTATGAGATTGTTTATGATATTTTCCCATATTAGGATGAATGTCTACAAATCTATAACGTTAGGGAGTTTTTTGGTTTATACACAGCTAAAAAACAAGATCTTTTTCATTTTGAACAAGTGAAATTCCATGAAAAGGTTTTTCATGGTGAGTTAGTTGTTGTGTGTGATGATTTACAGCCGTAATATCAAAGGTTAAAAAAATTAAATTCTTTTGTGGACATTGGAAATTTAATTTTGGATGTTGAGTTCAAATCTTTCAAATGTGTGTCTTCAGTTCTCTTTAATTTACAAGTAGTTTTAGGAATCTTTTCTGGAAATTTTGAGAAGGTTGTTGCTAGTTTGAATGTTGTTTCTTAGTTTCTGCAATCCTCTAAGTGTGGGGGGATTTGGGAGAATTTTTTTATCAAATAAGTGATATTATCGGGCTTCTAATAGCCAGTTTTAGAGCTAAGAGAGAGGGTTTGAGGGTCATGTTGAGCTACAAAACATTTTACCTACTCTGATTTAGATTAATTTTGATGAACATTTTTTACTTCTAAATTTGGAAACTTCTTAAGTGGTCTTGTTGTTGATTCCTTAGATAATATTAAAGTTAAACAACCAATGAATCTTAAACAATGAATGATCATAGATGGAAGGTTTTAAGGGTTTGATTTTGGCATAAGACATTAAAGACAATGTTTCATGGTAGGAAACCAAAGATTTTCTACGTTTTCTCTTTTATGTTTTGCTTAAATAAATTATTTTTTCTAGGTCATGTGTCTATTTGTGTTGGTAAACCATTGTTTATTAAGTTTTCATTGCATATTCTTACTCATGTTTGAGTTTTTTGTTCAAAAGTGTCGGTGTCAACTGACCATGAGGTGAAGATGATGTGTGGTAGGTTGAGTTTTTGTGACAAGTGTGTAGGATATCAAGTTACTATGAGAAGTAGTCACTATTGGTTGTGAGATTTTCTTACCAAACCATGGGAATAGGCATTTTTTTATTATCAATACCCATGGTTTTATTAAAACTGTGGGTATTCAATCCACAATTTCACCCCCCCCCCATCGGGATTTCCTCCTCACTCTCGTTCTCCATGATCGGTTCTCCTCCTCCCCTAGGTTCCCGACCTCCGCCTCCGGCCCTCTCCTCCCCTCCCTGACCACTGCCTCATGGCTATCCGTCCTCTACCTCCCAGCCCTCTACTCCCCTCTCCGACCTCTGCCTCCCGGCCATCCGACCATTGGTTCCCGACCATCTCATCCCCTCTCCGACCTCCACCTCCGCTCCCGACCTTGACCTACCGGCCTTCATCTCCACCTCAATGTCTCTACCTCCACCTCCCTTCCTCCAGCTCCATCGACGTTCCCCTTCCCCCTGTCGTATCCCTCTCCTCCGGCAACGTCCCCGCCGATTCATTCCATTTAGGTTTGTAATTTTTTCTCCTTGATTTTTTATTCTTTTTAAACTAATCACCAATTCTTATATCAAATTTCTCATATGTTTAGTATTACTAGACCTACTTGTTAGATTTAGACCTCTAGAGACACATATTATGGTCAACAAGTCATTAGAGGGGGATAATGGAACAACCACTCACTTTTTAGGGGCATTATGCCTTATTTTTAGCCTTTATTAAGAGTTTATTTGAGTTATTACATTTATTGGGTGATGTATTGGGTAGATTTTGGTAGATTGGGGGGGGGGTTGAAGAATTTAATGGTGATAATGGTTAGAGGGAATAGTGTAGTCCCCCAGCATAACTATTAAGCCTTTTGGAGAGGAGTAGTGGGTGATATATGGTAGGGGTACTTTTAGAGCTAACATGGAAACAATTCCATGGTAACTATATAACTCTAAAGAGAATCAACATCATGATTGTCATAGGGTTTACAAAACTATGTCTCCAAACCATGCAGGTGACTTGAATAGGTAGTGAAATTCCCATGGTTAGAGCATGATTTTTTAAGCCAAGCAACCAAACCATTTACATAGAATTTAATCTGTCCTTGAGATGTAAATATAATTTATCATTTTTTTTTGTTATTCTTATTATTTCTAGATATTATTTATTATAATTGGAAAGGAAATAGATCTCATATTTCTTATCCAGGTTTAGGATTTACAATGATATCCAATGTGATCCTTTCTAGATTTACATGGAAAATAAATATGGAAAGATGGTTTATCCTGATCATTCTTATTATTACTACTTATTCAATCATAGACTCCTCTTGTCATTAAATATGTTTTGATAGCTACTAATATGCATTGATTAATTTAATAATAAAATTGATTGTAATGAATTTTTTAAATATGATTTACATTGTTGATTGAATGATAATTTTTTCTTGTTATACAATGGATAGAAGCTGGATGTATCGTACCGATCAGATTTCAACCGAGTTTCAAAGTAATTTGGAGAATTTTTTAGATTTTGCATTTAACAATGTGTCAGAAGGAGGATGTATACAGTTTCCCTGCTATAATTGTGTTGGAAGACCATGGTTAAGATGAGAAGAAGTTAGTTACCATTTAACGAAATTTGGATTTAAAGCTAACTATAATGTTTGGTTTCACCATGGAGAGACGAGTCAATCTTCAACTGTTCATAAACGAAATGAACGAAGTGACATAGAGAATTTAATATTTGATTGGTTTCCATATGTGAATCATTTCGAGAGAGATAACATGCCTGTGCAAGAAGACAATGATATCAGTACACATGGGGAAAATGTTGAAGATGTTGATGTCGAGAGAGTGAAAAATTTATTGGATGATGCCAAAACTCCAGTATATCGAGAATGTACTAAAATGACCAAGTTGGAATTTTTAATGCGGTTATATCATGGAAAAACCATGTATGGTATTTATAATACTGCCATTGATTATATTCTTACATTTTTTAAGGATTTGCTTCCTGATGGTGCAGATATTCTCTCCAATCATTACATGGCATGGAAGTTAATTAAGCAGCTTGGATTTTCTACTAATAAAGTCCATGCTTGTCTGAAAGATTGCAGTTTATATTTAGAGGAAACAACTAACCGTAATTACTGTAAAGAATGTGGTACATCTCAATGGAAGAAAAATGCAGATGGAACACCATCTCGTGTGCCACAGAAAGTCATGTGGAACTTTCCATTGATTCATAGACTTCAAAATCTATTCATGTCTCCAGAAATCTTAGTCAATATGTGATGGAATTATGTTGAGATAATTAAAGGTAATGATGAGCTGGTCCATCCTGCAGATGGATTAGCATGGCGGACATTTGATGCACAACATCCTGATTTTGTAGCTGAGGTGCGTAATGTCAAATTGGGCCTATCATGTGATGGTTTTAATCCATTTGGTCAGATGCTTACTGCTCATAGCACGTGGCTGGTTTTTATTCATGTTTATAATCTTCATCCGTGGATTTGTATGAAAAAACCTTTCACTTTCTTGAGTATACTAATATCTGGACCTTTGGATCCTGGTAATGATATAGATGTCTACTTGCAGCCTTTAATAAAAGAGTTGAAACAACATTGGTATTTAGGTGTGCAGACATTTGATGCTTCTTCAAAGAATACGTTTTAGATGCGTGCTGCCCTTCTACGGACCATAAATGATTTCCCTGCCTATGCAATGATGTCTGGGTGGAGCACGAAGGGAAAACTATCATGTCCTGTTTTTATGAAGAATACACGATCGAGAAGGGTTAAATATCGTCATAGTTTTAGTTTCATGGGGCATCGCTGATTCTTTCCAATGGATCATCAATACAGGAAGAATCGTCGGAGGTTTGATAATAATGTTAACATTTAAGAACCACCTCAACGTATGTCAGGAAGTGATGTGCTTGATGAATTGAAAGATTTCGGCTTTTCATTAGGGAAAGGTCAGTTGAAATCTCGAAAGAGGAAGAATGATGATACTGAAGTCACTTACAATTGGAAAAAGAGAAGTATTTTTTTGTGTTTCCATATTGGTCTACTAATTTGTTACATCATTGTTTAGACGTAATGCATATTGAGAAAAATATATGTGAAATGTTGCTTGCAATTCTTTTGAATATTAAGGGGAAGACCAAAGATGACCTCCGATCTCATCGGGATTTATTGGATTGGGGTATTCGACCAGAACTACATCTTGTTTGTATCGATGAAAACAAATGAAAAGTTCCATGTGCTTCTTATGTGATGACACCGGCATAGAAAGATCGGTTTCTGGAAATATTGGAGAATATCATGGTTCCAGATGTCTATTCCAGCAACATATCTAAACGAGTCAACAGAAGACATTTGAAATTGAAACCCCTAAAAACTCATTATTATCACATCCTGGTTCATGAATTGATTCCAATAGCAATTCGGCAATTGCTATCCAATAATGTAAGAGTGGCAGTGATTCGGTTGTGTCATTTTTTTAGAGACCTTTGTGCTAAAAGGTTATCCAAATAATTGTTGATAAAAATGCAGCAAGAGGATCTGTTAATTCTGTGTGAGTTGGAAAAAAAATTTCCTCCATCCTTTTTCAATTGCATGTTGCATTTAACAGTTCATCTTCCAACTGAGACACTTCTTGGGGGACCAGTCGCTTTTCAGTGGATGTATCCCACTGAAATAAATATGTGCACTTTGAAATCATATGTCCGAAATAAGAATTATCCTGAAGGTTCCATTGTGAGGAGTTATCTGGCCCAAGAATGTATGGATTTTTGTTCAATGTATTTGTTTGATGTGAGCACAAGACATAATATACCAATGAGAAATGAAGATGAGCAGTATGAGGAAATTCAGCCCTCATTTCCATCTCTTCCCCAAACAGGTGGAATTTTTAGGTCATATACATTGGTTACATTGAGCTTTGAAGAGCGGAATATGGCACATCGTACAGTCTTGTTTAATTGGGGTTTGTTTGATGCCTATATCAAGTAAGTAATTTGAATATATATATTTTATCTCATATGATATCATATCACATATACCTTATACTTTTATTGTCATTTTATGTAGATAACATAAACAAATTATAAGTAGAGTTCATCAGTCTTTTCCGTTGAGAAGGAGAGAGGCTATGCATAGCCAAGAGTTCCCAGATTGGTTGAAATCAAAGGTATGACCATTACATTATATACCTTAAAATATAGAAATATATTTAATTATATTACTCATATGTATTTCAGGTATTAAGTTTACCTGCTGACTTCATTTCTCAAGAATTAAGAGTGTTGGATCTTGGTCCCAATTCTTTGGTTCGTGACTGCAAATCTTTAATAATCAGTGGATATAAATTTGTTACAACTGATAAAGTGGTGAAAATGAGAACAAAGCATGATGGCATTATGTTAACTGCTAGAACAGATTGTTATTCCAGTGCATCAGATAGTCGACCTCGATATCAAGAGGTGTATTATTATGGACTGGTTGAGAAAATATTGTTATTGGATTACTACTCTCAAGGTCAAGTCACTATGATGAAATGTAAATGGTTTGATTCAATGATGAGACATGGTACATTTATTGATGATTGTGGATTTAGAGTTATTGACATGAGTCGATTCCTACATACCGATGAACCATATATTTTGGCATCAATGGAGAAACAAGTGTTTTATGTGAAAGATCATCTGAAACTTGATTACGGTGTCATTAATGAAGTAATCCCAAGACATATTTTTGATGATGCTGGGGATGAAATTGCCACCATTGACGCCCCCATCGGTGTAAGCGAAAATATTGTATTTGATGACACAAATTGTCCCATTGTGAGAGATGATGTTGAACCTGAGGTAGTGGAGGGTAATATATAAAAGCAACCATATATATTAAGAGTTCATTCAGTTTACTTTGATGTCAGTTTCTCAGTTTGTTACGAATGTAATTACTTTAATTTAGTTTTATTTTGGAATGATATGTCTATTTTAGTATTGTTTGGTTTCGTTTCATTTAATTATATTTATTTCAAATCAGAAAACTGGGTTTAAAATGTGGTTTTAAAAATTGTATAACTTGGTTGTAAATTATCATTACTGAAAGATGTTATGACATTTTTTGTCTTCTTTGGCTTCTAATTTGTATGTATGATTTATAAAAATTGTTGCTAAAAAATATTTATTTCATTCTTATACAGATTATGAAGATAACTACAGAAGCTCGCAAGAAAAGATTATTTGATGTTGATCCTGTTAGATGCGATCGTGAGTTGTCTTCAGTGAGTATAGTAATTCTAATATTTATCTTCTGCATTAAATATAATATGAAGTTCATATTTTTGATCAAATTTATTTTAGGGATATATAACTTCAGAGATTCCTCTTCCTAGTATGGGACCGAGCAGGGATCCTCCTAGAACTAGGTGGAGCTCTCGTCTTACCACTCCCCACACTGAACCATCAGTGGACATCCGATCTACCAGACATGCCCGCCCTCCGCTTGAGACCCCTGGGATGTTCCCATACATGCTGTCTTCATCATCCCATTTACCCTCTTTTTCCCATTCCATGTCCACGCCGACTCGACCAATGTTCTCACCTCCACAATTTCCATATCCATTCATGTATACCCAGACCTACTACACATATTCTGACATGTCTACGCCACCTCATTTTCTTAACATCCATCTTACACATATTGAGTCTGTTCTTTCAGTTTATACTCCTATTCATGAAGATCAGCCGGAGCATGCTGTGGAACAGATACTTCCTTCGGAGGATGCTAATCCAGCACAGTCCACAGATGCCTCACAGCCTATTCAGGAGCCTGCATCAAATTTTTTTATTATAAATGTTTCAAATTATAACATTTCACTTTTTTCTTATTGTATTGTCACTTAACTCTTCTCTTTTCACCTCTTATGTTATTTAGTGGGATCTTCTAGTAGGCGACGTAGGTGCACTCGAATGCGGGATGCCTGGAATCGCGAAACTCAGATTATGGTGGATTACAATCCTCAAAATCAAATGGTAGGTAAAAATGCTAAAGAGTGTAGAAGTTTCATGGCTAATTTAGCCAAATATCATGATATAGTTCTGGTGGAACAGGTCTCATGGAGACATATCAGTGCTGACATCAAGGATAGGGCATGGGTGTAGATATGGGTACGGAAATTTTATAAATTTATATTTATATTAGTAATGTATTTATATGACATAACATTTTTGTTGCAGAGTCGATTTAACTTTCCTAACGGTGAAGCTGCCAAAGCTGCTAGGTTGAGTGATCTTAGAGAGTATTGGCGGTCATACAAGTATGAGTTACATATTGGTTGGAGGAGCATAGTGGGTACTGAGTTAGAGGGTGTACCCACAAACCCTGACTGTCCAAAAAGTCAATATCAAAAAATGATCGCACATTGGAAGACTGAACAGTATAAGGTACTACACATCTTTAATGGTTTTTATATAAAATTTAATTCTTATTACTTGTATTGTTTTTTTTTGTTTCTTAGGAAGTGTCAGCGAAAAACAAAAAAAATGAAATGATATATCTACACACATTGGGGCGCACTACAATGCCCGATCATGAGAAGTGGCTGGTACGTTAAATCCAATTTGTTGCATTTATCATATATGGTTGTAATCAAAATTTGTGCATTTCTCATACGCAGTAAGCTGAATGGGGCATTGAAGGTCTTGTACCTCATGCCAAATTATTCTACTTCAGTAGGAAAATAAAAGATGGAACTGCAGTTAATTCACAAACACAAGAAAAAAGTGTAAGTTTTTTTATATATATTTCAAACATTTATACAAAATTCATAATTTGATATGTGTATAATTTCAACAGTCTGCCTTAGAGGCCATGGATGAGGAAGCTGACAACTTAGGGCCAAATGATCATTTGAGTCAGGTGTTAGGTGTGGAGAATCTGGGAAGAGTCTATTGTAGACCAGGGAAAAACATTTTCCCCTCTAGGTATTGGTCATCATCGGACCCCTCTAATGCCTCTAAGGCCTCTGAGTTGGAAAGTACGCATGCTGAATTAGCTGCGACAAATAAAATAGTATTAGAGGAGCGTGAAAAAAGTAATCTAATGAATGAACATTTCATGAAATCTATGTCAATGTTGAGTCAGTCACTACCACTAGAGGTTGCTGCCACTTTTGATTCAGGTATGGCATCAATGAGCTCTTTACATAATGCCTTGGGTGATTCCCATGAGGGTCCTAGTGGCGATGACGGTGGTGGCGATAGAGCTGGCGAGGATGTTGTTGATGCTGTTGTTGGTGATGAGATTTTTGATGATGATGATAATGATGTTGCTTCTGGTGATGATGATGCTGATGATGTTGCTGCTGATGATGATAATGCTAGACATAGGGATGATGATTATGGTGATGGGGGGGATATTAGTCCCCTCCATTTTTGACTTAGCAGAGAGACTTGTGTTGGAGTTTTAATTTTTTTTGTATTGGTGGACTGCTTGTATGTGAATTTCTTTACGCAATGAAATGCATTTTGGATTATGTTTTCATCGGGGGTGTTATTTGACAATTCTTTAGGTAATATTCACAAGCTATTTTTGTTTTTATGGTTTAGTCTATTATTTATTATCTCTCCATCTAATCTTGGCCTTAGCAGTGGAGGGGAGGCTTGGGATGGGGGGCTGCAGTGGAGGGTTGGGGGGGCTGGGAGGGGAAGGTTGGGAGGGGGTGCAGTGGAGGGCTGGGAGAGGAGGGGGCTGCATTCACATAATCTCTTTTTCATATACTCGACATACAGAGGATGTTCATCAGGTGAGTATGACTGTGTCCTCCACTTTAAAGCAGAAGAGCTCATCTATTGAAGGCGTTGAGAAGGTTTAGTTGCTTCTGATATTTTTCTTTAAACGTAAAGGCACTGATTAGTATGTGATCAGACAGTTATATGAATATTCGGAGCTGACTAACTAATTTAGATGTTTCATATGCTGTTTGTGGTTTTCATCTTTCCTTTCTCTAAATTTTTAATGTGGTTTTGTGTGTTTTAGGAATACTCCAAAAACAAAAGAAAAAGCATGTTTAGTGGGGAGGGAGGGGGAGGGGCTGGGCAGGTGGGGAGGGGGAGGGGATGGGCAGTGGGGAGGGAGGGGGAGGGGTTGGGCAGGGGGGAGGAGCTGGGCAGGGGGCTGGGCAGTGGGGAGGGGATGGGCAGGGGGGGCTGGGCAGTGGAGAGGGAGGGGGAGGGGCTGGGCAGGGGGGGCTGGGCAGTGGGGAGGGAGGGGGAGGGGCTGGGCAGGTGGGGAGGGGCTGGGTAGTGGGGAGGGAGGGGGAGGGGCTGGGCAGATGGGGAGGGGGAGGGGTTGGGTAGTGGGGAGAGAGGGGGAGGGGTTGGGCAGTGGGGAGGGGCTGGGCAGGGGGGCTGGGTAGTGGGGAGGGAGGGGGAGGGGTTGGGCAGGGGGCTGGGTAGTGGGGAGGGGCTGGGCAGGGGGGGCTAGGCAGTGGGGAGGGAGGGGGAGGGGCTAGGCAGTGGGGAAGGAGGGAGAGGGGGAGGTGGGGAGGGGGAGGTGCTGGGGGAGGAGCTGGACACGGTGTCGAATTATCCACCATCGCTAAAGGTATGGTTTTACCACACCATTTTTTACATCATGACAAGTTTTCTTTTTACTCAAATGCATCCTCAAATATCCAATTTAACCCCAGACTCATATTTTCATAATATGATGCAGTAGTACTTCAAGTGCTCCCAGAAATGAATTTGCAGTTGATTTAGTTTATTACCATGGCGCATTAGAGGATCAACCACTCCCAGGACATCACCTTTCTTCAGTGCCTTCTGAACAATCATCAATGGGGCACTGTCTTCCAGTTGAAGGTAAACACTTTGGGTTTCTATCATTAAAACCGACATTTCTGACTATTAATTGCAGCACAAATGCTATGTTTCCTCTCTGTTTTCGGCCATAATTGGTATGTGGGATGCAGGGTGAATCAACATTCTGGAAGCTGAAAGTGTTCTTGAAGGGTGCTCTGGAAACACAAAGCAAGTGCACGGGTGAGGTGGATGTTAACAAAACCGCCCAGAGCATCCACTTCAATCGAATCTTGACCGATGTGTTGCTCGCCCCGTAATAGGTATGTTCTCGTAATATCATTGAAATAATCCCCTAGACAATTTTCAGTATTTCCCTTCGCATAATACTTTTTCATATGTTATTACACACTTCATCTTTTAAGATGAATATTGATTATTATTTTTATATATTGCAGGTGACTCACTCTGCACATGAAGAGATCAAGGGAATCATGCACTAATAAGTTCCATATCTCTACAACAGGTATTTTTTCCTAAAACTGTGGAATTAACCTCCCTACCATGAATCATTTTTCATTTTCATTTACACACTATATGAATGCAGGTTATTGGTCGTAAAATCATAGAGTTAACCTCCCTTTCATCCAACATATGAATGCAGGTGATATGTTTTCACTATTGACTCCACTGTATATTGATTTTTGTGGGTCATGTCTAAGAGTTTCTAGACATACTTTGATTGTTCTCATCCCAGCATAGCGATGAACCGAAATATTCGTGAATGTTCATGGGCTGATGGAATGAATGCCTTCGATTTACAAGCATAGAGAAGAAACTTAAGAGATGTGTATCATTTATGTCTCAGCGAGGATTGATGAAGTTATTTTTTTCCCAACTAACTCTTCAACAGGATAGGATGTATAGAAGTTTATATTGTTTAAAACTCAAGCAGTAAATGATACAGTGATAATCACATTCTTCATGAGTTTGACTGGTATTTCTTGTGTTATAATCTTTTTTGTATTACAGTGAGTTGTATTACCTTAAATAAACATACCTTAAGGGAACATTTTTATTTGGACACCCGATTTTAGATTTGTTTTCTATTATAATTTGTTATTAAATACAATGAGTTGTAGTACCTTATCAAAATTTTAGGATGTTTTCTAACAGTTGCAGTACCTTACCTGGTTGGGTCTGCATCCAAATAAAACATGTCATGCATCAAAATATTTCATGCAGGGAGATTCAGGGGGAGGGCTGGGAAGTGGGGAGGGAGGGGAGGGGGAGGGGGGATAGGCAGGGAAAGGGCTGGGCAGGGGGGAGGGGGTGGGGCAGGGGGAGGGGGGGCTGGGCAGGGGGAGGGCTGGGCAGGGGGGAGGGTTGGGCAGTGGGGAGGGAGGGGGAGGGGCTGGGAAGGGGGGAGGGCTGGGCAGGTGGAGGGATGGGTAGGGGGGAGGGGGAGGGCTGGGGATGGGAGGGCTGGGTAGGGGGAGGGTGAGGGTTGGGCAGTGGAGAGGGATGGGGAGGGGCAGGGCAGGGGGGAGGGGGAGGATCTTGTATTTAACCATCAAAAAATATAAATTAGAGAACTATCTTTGAAATGGGTCAGGTTCCTCTTGGAAGCTCCTGGTTCACTAGGCCTGGTGATAGAAGAAAGGGTCTCATCCCAGTCACTCTAGAATGAATATGTTAAAACACTAAATAAAGCACATGATGATTCAATGGAACTTCTAGAACAATGCCTTCATTTTCATGTACATGTTTGTGTACCCATATGAGACATATGATTTTGAAACTAGAAGAGATGTACAAGTATTGATTGAAGGATAAAATGGTATTTCTATAATTGAAACTGGTGAAGTTACTTGACTCGCCGACCGATGTATTTACTTTCAATTGACTATCAAGTTTAGAATTTATGAATATACTTGATCCTTCACTATACTACTATGGTGTAGAACAACGAGAGTCCAAGGTCTATCCCACAAGGAACACGAGTGATCTTCAAGAGCCTGACATTACTTAATTGTTAACCTGGTGATTTGTAATCAAAAATCAGTTCAAACAGAATTTTAAAACAAGAATTTAAATGATATTTAAAGACAATTAATAAACATAGAAGCGAGATATTAATTTCAAAGGATTTTGAACAAGAGATTTCCACCTCTTTCATTCATGAAAAAGTCGAATAAATTGGCTGCAAGATCGTTCTAAAATCACGAACTTCTCTATGGTCAAGTCCATTGATTCTGCCGAGGTTAATCTAGTTCTCTTGGTCGGAGAAATAAACTAACATAAGCGCATTAATATGTTGTTAATATTTTCATTATTAATTGTTAACCATAAGTGAGGGTTATTTATTTTAGCTTTTGAATTCAACTCATGTCTATACATTCTTTCTTTTCTGTTTTAATGTTTTCATGTTTTCATGTTTTCTAGGTTGACATGGCAGCCCTATTACACATGGGTGATGGGGATCTTAAGGCTTTGGGAATTCCAATGGTAAATGACTTATTATTCCTTCATGTGCTTTGATCATAGTTTTTTAATGTTAATTGTAGGAGGCTAATACTTTTTTGATGGGGGCATCTGATTTCTGTATTAGATTTTTTAAAATTATTTTCTATTTGACTCAATTGGAGGTGACAATTTTTAACTTGACATGATATCTGTACATGACATGAGTTAAACAAGTTTGGGTTAGACATAAAGTGTTTCGGGTTTTGATAGGGTTGAGGAATCTTACACAAATAACTCAACATGAGATAACATTTTATTATAATTAGAACAACATAAGTTTTTAGAGGATGGATACGAGCAACATATGCAAGTGAATCATTTGGCTCCAGCATTACTTACAGTTTTTCTCTTGCCATCTCTTCTTAGAGATTCTCCAAGTCGAATTGTTAACATGAATTCTGTTGTAAGTTCTTTTGTCTGAACAATTCATTGCCTTTTACATATTACTTATTAAATTGAAAGTGCAAAACTTTATGATCATGTCCAGTCTCAGTGCTTTGCTCGTTTACTCGTTACATCTACATGATATATTAGCTGATTTTTGACCACGTTTCATTTCATTACTGCTTTCTTTGCACCACAATTATAGGTTTGAGATAAATTTTTCTCTTCCTTTCAATAGATACATCATGTTGGATTTTTCGAATCTAATGATATGAATGTTATTTCTGGTGAAAGGAAGTTCACTAGTTTATTAGGATACTCTAGCAGCAAGCTTGCATAGGTGCACATGCAGCTGTACGGTGTTTGGTTGTCCAATGATTTAAAGGCCTTATAAACCCTCAAATTCACTCTAAACATTTATAAAAAGTAGGAAAAGTGTTTGAATGGGATGGGAAATTGTTTTTTTTAATCTGCATGATATTCTATTTTTTTTACAATGAAATTCAAAACAGTGTCACTGTTTCATTGCAGATCATGTTTAGCAGTGTCCTCCACAAGTGGCTGCCTGCTGAGTCTGGTATCAGTGTAGTTTTTGTTTCACCTGGTGTTGTACACACCAATGTGGTAAGTTTCACTGATGATTTTAAACTCTCTATATATGTGATATGATAATTGTATAAAGGATGACTTCATCAAATGGGGTCAAACATTTGGAATTTATTTATAGTGGGGGGGGTTGATTTTCATATCATGTTGAATTCTCATGTCCAATTCTCAGTTTTATCCCTATGAATCTAGGCAAGGGATCTTCCCAAAATTGTCCAAGATCTTTATCATCTGATACCCTACATCATTTTTTGATGCCCAAGAAGGCGAGCATCTTTTATTTCAACTGTACTGGTTTTCTTGAAGACTCTAAATTGGTGTTCCCATAAGGCCCTGTTTGGTTCCACTTCATTTATTGAATGAAATGAAATAGGATTTTTTGAGGTTGGATGACAAGTGGATGAAATGAAGGACTCAACACTTGAAATATTATCAAATCATCGCATAACATATCCTTGAACTGAACTAGACCAAACTCCTAGCTATTTCCACTGATGCGATCACATTTTGGAAGGTTTGTATGATATGTTTAGGAATTGATGTCCTAGATTCCATCATTTATAAGATCTTCTAAGAAACATCTTTGTATGGAATGGTAATATACACCCATTCTACAGTTAGGGTAAGAATGTGAGTCTTCCTCTGTTTTTATTCAAGATGCTTTGACGAGGTCCTCTAATTTCCATTGTATTTTCATGTTGGGATTGATATACCAGAGTAGGTATTTTCATATTATTGTTGATTTCTGATATATCTGAATGGAAGGATTGATATGTCTATAGGTGAAGAATGGTAGGGAGGTGGAGTTGTAGTTGCTCGCCTGGGGGAATAAGTCTATACCCACGGTTTGCCAAACCGTGGGTACATTTTGGGAGTTTAATTCAGTATACCCACGGTTTGCAAACCGTGGGTACATATGGGGAGATTTAAATTAGTATACCCACGGTTTGCAAACCGTGGGTACATATGGGGAGATTTAAATCAGTATACCCACAGTTTGAAAACCTTGGGTATAGATGTCTATACCTACGGTTTGTTAAACCATGGGTAATGTGAATTTTTCTTCATCTATACCCACGGTTCTATGCAAACCATGGGTATAGCCCTATTACAACAGCATTGTAGCCGGCAGTTCTTGAAACCATGGGTATATCGTATACCCAAGGTTTCAAGGGTTATACCCACGGTTTAAAACCGTGGGTATAGGTGCTATTTCCAATAGTGACCCTTGGTGACCACATCCATTGGAACTATATGAAAAATAGGTGGTGCACGAATTATGTTAAAATCAAACCCCCTCAACTCATTAGAAGTATCAATCCAACCAATAAAAGATCCCTCAAGATCCATTTCTTCTCAAATGGAAGGTTCACCATTATTTGTTGAAATACTAGGAAACAAACCCCATTCCTTAGACATGGGATCAATCCAAATATCAGAAGGTTTACTAATAATATCTACAAAAATAGGCTTTGTAGATTTATACCCAACCATAGATGGTACAATATTAGGTTCAACAGATCTTTGAGCATCTGAGCTTTGTATTGCAATAGTTTTCTCAACACTAGAAGGCTCTTATTCTATATACTCAGTGAATCTCTTATTAGAAACTACCTTATCAATGGTAGAAACAACCATTATATTATCATCCAAAAACTGTTCAATAATAATCTATTCATTAATACCAAGATGACTCTTCAAACTTGGAGACTACCCCCCCTCAAAATATGCTTCTTCCTTTTTCTCTAGAAGATCCTTCTATATCCTTGACATAGCTTGGACTATCCATAGATTTAATTCTTGATTCATGTGGATAAGAAACAAGTGCTGAAGGAATTTCAATATCCTTCTTTTTAATTCTACCACATAGACCATCAGGGTCATAATCTTTTTCATCAATATCATCATCATCATCTCTATTAACATCTCTATATCCATCCTTAGTTACATCACAACTTCCTTCTCTATTTTTATCACTATCATCATCTTATTCTTTATCATCCTCACCATTTAAATTTTCCTCAGATGATTTGGATGTAATTTTGAATTGATCCTCACCAGAAACTCTAGTTTTATCCTCATCACTACCTTCTTTTAGAATCTTTTCTTTGACATGGATTCTCCTAGGAGGAATAAGATATTCCTATGTGATAGGAGGAGATTCATGAGGTAGATCTGAATCACTGCCCCCGTCAATAGGAAATCCCTCTTCCTCAACTCTTGAAGAAATAACTTATTCTTCCTCTTCTTCAGAATATTCCACTACTTCATCTGGTTCCAAACTAGGATAAAAGAGGTCCTCAGGTCTGGAAGGATGATCTATAGGATTAAACTCATCATTTAGATTTTCATTATAACCAACCCATTGCTTCTTCCATGGGTTCCAACTAATTTTCACCCTTTTTCATATTATTATTGTAATATAAAAACCACTGAAATCTTCAATAGATCATTCATCTTCAGAAACCAATCCTTTGTCTTTTAACATCGTAGAAATTAACTTCAGATAAATTAAATAAATTTACCTTGAAGTTGGATTGCACATTTCTATCAGGTGATGGATAAGATTTCATCAAGGGTTTATTTTCTGTCTTCTTTTCTTAAGACATAATAAGTACACATCTTAATACCATAATTTTTCAAATTCATCCTTTCTTTGATATAGTATATTTTGGATAAAGTTGAAAAAAACCTACATTCTTCATCTAACTCAGAGGCTATACGCCTTCTTAAAGTTCTATCACCTATAAGATTATCCAAAGATTCTTTATAAACTAAAAAGTCACTATTATCCAGAATATTGCCTTCATAATCATTGAAATCTCCTCAATGAGGAAATTTTAAACAATTAGACCACTTCTTTGATGAAAAGGCGATTCTGTGACATTTAACTCAATTTCTTACCCACTATTCATTTTACTATTTTAAAAAAACTCTATGTATTAGTAAAACTCATATACTAACATATTATAAAAATTTATCTCATTTGAAGAGGAAAATTCCATCCATCCTTGGTTCTGTAAAACTCTCAACACTAATGACTTCATGGAAAGCATCCACTCTGCATGAACTTCTTTCTCAGGCACTACAACCCTCTTTGCAAAATCAGGATTCACCGGTTCTACTATAGTAGAACTGCTTGTCTCCTATTTCTGTTTCTTTATGGGATGAGACTTATTTTAGTAATGATTCATAAGGATTATTCACTCTATCCATGTAGGTCGGTTCAGTTGGATCATTTAAAGTTGAAAATAAGTTTTAAAGGTCAAGAGAAGAAAGTGTTTCAATAGGTTTCAAGGGAAAATGTGTGAGGAAGGAGGTGAATGTTAGAATTAGAAAATTATATAATTTATATCATTTGGGATTTAAGGATTTAAAAATATATATCAAAATAATACTTAAAAATAAAAACAAGGAAAACATTTGAATCAAATCATAAATTAAACCTTAAAGAAAATAAAACCGATGGTTTAAAAACTAAGTGAAAAATTGGAAAAGGTGTAGAAAATAGTTTCAAACGGTGAGACAAATAAATGGTGATAAATATTCAAATGGAGAGAAATTAAATGGTGATAAGTTCAATGATGAAACATTCATAATGGTGAGAATTTCACGATGACGAGAAGCTCACAATGGCGAGACATTCACAAGGGTGAGATGTTCACAATGGTGATACATTCACAATAGTGAGAAATTCATAACAACGAGACATTCACAATGGTGAGTAGTTCACAATGGTGTGTACTAAATAATTAAGATTAACCAAAATTTGTAACACCCCAAGCTTCCACAATATGTTTCCCTTTGAATAATGCAGTAGCCTACGTTGTACTCAACTTCGAGTATTGACACACCAAAACCAATCAAACTAGCTATTATGAATAGTAATACCCACTTTTGGAAATATTTTAAATTTTAAGGACTTCATTTTTGGATTCGGAATATCAAAATTAGATTCAGGTGAATTTTTGGTAACTTTCAAATTTTGATGAATAGTGAAAATACTAAATTTTAATTAAAAACAATTTTTTTAATCGACATAATTTATAGTTTTAAATTATACATTTGAATGGTTTTTAAGTATCATTAGATTATATTTTTATCGTTTAATATAATTTAGTCCATTGGATGTAATTTCACATTTAAAATAGATATAAACAAGTGTCAATCTTTTGATAGTTATTATTTCATAAAAACATGTTTTTGGTTTTGACAATGAGAATTAATTTAAAATTAATTTTTTCCACTTTTTTGTTTTGAATTTGAAAAAATTGATTCCATATTTGGAATTAAGAGGTTAATATTGTGTAGATAGGTAACTTTTATTTTTATACATTATGAATAATTACTTTGTTAAATATTTTATTTACCATGGTTAAAGGGTAAATCCAGTAAATGTGGGTAACAACATTATTATAATAATATTAAATTACCCTAACACATGTCCTAACCCTATTGGAGGATACATGTACGACCATGGTAATCCTAGGGTCGATTTTAGGAACCCATGGAGCCACTTGGGAGTGATAATGACATTTTATATTAATTAATCTAAAGTAAAGACAAAAATAAGAAAAGAATATATCTTTTAGTAAATAAGTTTTATATGGGGTTATATAACTCACATATTTTACTATAAATATTAATTTTAAATCTAAAAATATTTCCTACATGATGATATTTTATTTATAATTTTTAGACATAATATAAATATATTTATTTTTGACACAATAGTGTTGCATTATTTTTCTTATTGATAAAATAATCAAATAAATGATATTGTAAATATTAAAATAAATATTATTTGATTGTTTTTAGGCCATAAAAGAATTTTATAGGTTAATATGACATGTGAGTATTGATATAATGTAATTTTTCTAAGTAATAAAGTTTTTTTACCTTTACAAAAAACCAAATACCAAATAGTGTTAAAATTGACATAAATGAGTTTTTAAAACAAATACTATATTATTAATTGATATAATATTACTAAATATATAAGGTTCAGAAAAAGGAACTTATATAATAATATATATGTCATTAATTAACCACTTGGGATTCTATTTCCATTTTATAGTAATTTTATTAACCATTTATTATAGTAATACAAGAGGACATTGTAGAAGTTAAAATTTTTAACTTAGAGATAAATCTAAACGATAGGGTTAATATGGTGACCTAAATTTGTCAAAAATATATTTATAGAGAGTATTTAGACCCATAACCACCTTATTCTTGAGAAAAATATTTTTTGATCCATTATAAATTGAAAATTATTTTATTATATAATAATATTTGAATCTTTTCCTAAGGTGACCCTCACCTCTCTTATAAAAGGGAACTTCCCATTCTCTTAATCTCACACCTCCAAATCCATTTAGCTCAGACAACCCCTGACCAAATATCCTTAAACCTTCCCTAAATTAAACCTAGAGGCCTTACTTTGATCAGAAATCCAACCAAAGGATCCCTTTTGATAAACTCAAAAGGAAACACCCGAAGAAGAGGTAATAATTTTACCCCCCACTTTCAAGTTCATTTCTTCTTACACTTCCTCTTTCATTGTAGTTTCCATACCAAAATAATAACTCTAATACCTTATACATACTATGATGTTATTATAAATATGGTACAACAATATTCATTATTTTACCCATCCTATAAATGACAAAGTCCCCATACGTGCATATATACGGCTTACCGTCTCCACGTCGTGGTGTAGTTTGTTATTCAAACACTTCATTATTTGGATGGGTATAATAATTAGTATAACTAATGTAAATAATAAATATAAAATGTTAATGATTATTTATATATGATATACCATCCAATTACATACGATTTCTCCATCAATATAATGATATTGTTGCTCGTGTGTACGTACGGATTACCGTCTCCACGACACGATGAGATTCATTTTCACATTCACCATTCAACGATGATTATAAAATTATATATTATCAATAACTATGTAATATATGACATAATAATGCTACATAATATATATATATATATGTATTTATGTACTTAGATATATCTTATTTACTTACTTTCATTCAATATGATATGAAAACGGAAACAATGATTATGCGTATGTATGACCTACCGTCTCCATAAATGGTGTTTTCCATTTAATATATATATATGTTATACATATTTAAATTCTAAATATATATGATATATTAATCACGTGTTACATTATGGAAGTATGTAAATCATGATCTAAATTATATGATCAAGAATAACAAGTTAAAACACGTACGATAAAGAAATCGATTATTACCTGAAATGTTAATTTAACATGGACGTCATTATTAAATGGGTAGTATGAAGTCATAAATGAATCATTTATGATATGATAAATATGAATATGGTTCTGGTATAATTTAATAACACACTTTGGTCATTATAAAGGAGGTTAAACATACCCTCGACCAAAGGAAAGTGCAAGGTATGGGTTAATTCTACAATCTCTTCATTATCCAAGGTTATTTTTATGTAATTATCTATTGGGAAATATTTATTATCAATGTCCATGTTTTATAAAATAGTTTTGAAAGGGATTATTTTTAATATAATTTTTACTAAAACATCATTTTAAATTTTTTAAGGATTTATTCTTCTAAACCTTTCTAATTAATGCCCATGTTTTCAAAATGGTTTTAAGGATTTATTTATATAGACATGAATGTTTTAAAATGTTAATTTTTTTCAAAAGTTTCAAAGTGGTATGGGACAATTTGATTCAAAAAAATATTTTAAATGACTTCATTTATATGACTTTTAAATGATTTCATGAAAAGGGATATTTCTCTCAAATATTTTTACTGATCATTTTCAACTATGTCAAAATCCTTTACGGGATATTATTCTTGATTAAGTTTGATTTATTATTATATGAATCTTCCATATTATATTGAAGGTTTTGTGATATGTTTTACTGTGGATGTATTATTTTTATACCATTTATGGTTTATCGATAAAGTATTGACATTTTGTATGCCAATTTTAATACGAATGTTTATGTTATGTTTAAATTTTTTTTATGAGGAATGAATTGGACTTAGTAGGTGACAGGTGGAGCCCACTATATCTCCTCGATGCATCGGTAGGTCACATGAGACAAAATAGTGTCTTGGAACAAGTCACTGACAAAATATTTTTTTTAGTCTTGGCATAAGGACATAACTATGTGTTTATAAAGTCTGGTATTATGCATTCCATCATTATAAAATTGTCTAGGGATATTGAATGTGATTATTCGACTAGTAAAATATCTATGTGAATAAGTAAATGGAATTATTTGATTTATCTTTTCCATATTATGCTGAATTTGAAATTTCAAAGGCTTTTGTTTTAGTTTTATACACTGGCTTAATTGTTTATGCTTATTTGTAAAAGTTTCTGCTATATTGTTATCCTTACTGAGCATCTGAGTTCAACCCTTTATTATGTTTTATTTTCCTAGGATTCCAAGAAGTGTATTATGATTGATAAGCAGGGTTAATCTAGGGGATTAATGTCTTTATTAAAGTATCAATTATGTTGTATTTTATTTTCTAATGTGTAATGTAACATTCATGTATATAATCTATTTTCCAAGACTACTAAACTGATCATTATTTTGGGACTTGATTCCTTGTAATCATGCCAATGTTATGTAATAAAGCACCGACTCAGGGTAACTGGGGTCAAGGAATTATAGTTAGTATCAAAGGAAGTTTATTATAAACCATGGAAACTATATTTAGATAAGCTCTGATTAGAGCACATTACCCTAAGATAGACTTTGAGGATTGTTATAGAAGAACATCATAGAATTTTTGTAATGTATATATTTTGTGTATTTTCTATGAAATACATCCCTGTCTAGATAAGAGCATGTAGAGGTTTCTCTGGAACAGATGTACCTAGGATTGAAAGCTCTAACAAGGAGTTTTGGTCTTGACTTGGGGTATCCTGGTACACAACAATGGGCCCTGCTGCACTATTGGTTAGGACACTCCTGGGGGATATGCTTAGGATAATTTAGATTTTCTTTACAAAAAATTATGAAGGATTTATGAGTATATACCTTCTCAAAGAATTTTTTTTATGATTATAGATTATATCCATAAATTGTTCAATTTATGTTAAGTGTTATACATGTTTGGAATTATGTATTGTGATTCATAAACTAATCTAGTGTATGCCATTTTTAGAAGTGGAGCCTAGTAGAAGGAATGTGAACCGTATCAATGCACGTAATGTATGTAGGGATTTACCTCCTACTCAAGATAATTATAGTGGAGCTGGTGATGCAACTGGTGTTGATCAACTTATCACCATACTGGGACAACTCACTCAAGTTATGAATAATAACCTTACCCATATAAAACACCCTGATCTACAATGGAGAGGATCAATGTTATACCACTTCATGTGGCAAAAACAACCAAAATTCAATGGGAGTACAAAACCATTATTAGCTGAGAAATGGATAAGTTCCTTAGGGAAAATATTTCTTGCTTTGGGGAGTAGCGAAATGGAAAATTTTATCGTGGTAGTTTATAACATCATAGGAGATGAAAATCAATGGTGGTCATTAATCCAAAACACAAAGTAATATTAAGAAGTATAAAAAATGGAATAGAGGTAGTTTAAAGATATTTTCTTAGAAAAATACTTTCCTCATGACCATTGATCGAATATGGAAAAACAATTTCTGAGTCTAAGGAAAAAGGAGGTTGATAATGTGACAAATTATGAGGATAACTTTACAAGGTTATAAAGTCATGAAATAGATTATATATGTAACACAAGGAGTAAGATTGATCGATTCTTTGAAGGGTTAAAACCATTTATCCATTAAGAATTTGTATCATAATCCTTCTCAGCATACAAAGATATTGTCTCATGTGATATCAAGATAGAAAATGGATTCTATAAGTCTTACGACTTTAAAGAAAATCAATAAAATAAGTGATATGATGAACAATCTGAAAATAAAGATAAGGGGAAGAAAGGAAAGGTTGAATATCCATCCTATAGTAAATGTGGGAAGAAACACTCTGGTACTTGCCTGAAGGGAATGGGAGTCTATTACAAGTGTGGTGAAAAAAATGCCACCAAGCTCGTGATTGCAAGAGGAAGAAAGAGGCTATTAATTTTGAATGATAAAATTATAGAGAAAAGGGGAATTATGAAAATGAATTTCCTATGACCCAAGGGAACTTACCTTAAAAAAGGCCAAGGGAGAAAGTCTAAGCTTATGAGATCACTACTTATGAGGTTGAAGCTCAAAAAGACATCGTGGCAGGTAATTTAATGGTTTCCTCAAGTTTATCCAATGATTTATTTGATTATGGATAATCTCATTATTTCATATCTTCCTAGTTTGCTAAGAAAATTAGATATTTTCAATTTGACTTAACAAGGGATTTTTCGGTCAAAACTATTAAGGGAAGTATCATTGCAATAAAGTTTTGTGAATCAGTTCCCATTAGGTCATATAAATGTTCTTTATCTGTGTATCTCATCATCACACCCTTGATTGAATTTTATATAATCCTCGAAATGGATTGGTTTTTGGACCATGATTAATTTTTTTTTGTAAGAAGAAGGAGGTTACAATTTTCAATGATGATAATGAGTACCTTATCTTTAGAGCAGAAACTTCACCACCTGATTCTTATCTAGATCCACCCCCATTCGCTATAATAAATTTAAGTATTGTGGTGGAAGAGAATGAAATAATTATGGATGAGGAAAAGAATGTTCGAATAGAGGATGTACCTAGTGTGAAATAATATGTTGATGTGTTTCCAGAAAATTTACCTAGACATCCTCCAGAACGAGAAATTTAGTTTTCTATTAATTTAATTGATGGTTCACGGCCCATATAGAAGACCCCTTATAGAATGAACACAATGGAATTAGTGGAGCTAAATAAACAACTAGAGGAATTGAGTAATAAGGGATTTATTCGCCCAAGTGTTTCTCTATGGGGATCCCCTGTCCTTTTTGTAAATAAGAAAGACAGATCTATGAGGTTGTTCATTGACTACAGAGAGATCAATGCTATAAAAATAATGAAAAAGTATCCCCTACCTCACATTAATGATTTATTCGACCAAATTCATGGAGATCAATAATTTTCAAAGATTGACCTTCGATCTGGATATCATCAGTTGTGTTTGAAGAAGGAAGACATTCCGAAATAAACATTTCATACTAGGTATGAGAATTACGACTTTATATTAATGCCTTTTGGACTGAATAATTCACCCTCTATTTTCATAGATCTAATGAACATAGTTTTCAAGGAATATATTGATGACTTTGTAGTGGTATTTATTGATGATATCTTGGTATACTACAAAAGCTGTAAAGATCATGAAAATCACTTGTGCATTATTCTAAAGACTCTTAGAATAAATGAATTATATGGAAAGTTTAGAAAGTGTGAATGATGGCTTCAAGAGAGTTCTTTTCTTGGCCATATTTTCTCTAAATATGGAATCTCTGTTGATCCTTCAGAGACCATGGCAATCCAAGAATTTCCAGCACCAACAAGTATAACTGAGGTACGCAGTTTTCTTGGTCTAGTAGGTTATTATCGATGTTTCGTATAGAATTTTTCTTGGTTGGCTAACCCATTAACCAATATTACACGTAAATGGGTTAAATTTGTTTCGAAAAAAGAGTGTGAAGAATGTTTTGACGAACTAAAGAGAAGATTAGTCAATGCTCTTATCTTGACTCTACCATTAGGAAATGGTGGGTTTGTTATTTATAGTGATGTTTCAAAGAAAGGACTTGGTTGTGTCCTTATGCATAATGATAGAGTTATTGAATATGAATTACGACAGTTAAAAATTCATGAGAAAAATCATCCCACTCATGATCTTGAGTTAGCAGCTGGAATCTTTGCTCTGAAGATATGGAGACACTATCGCTTTGGTGAAAAATGTGAGAATTATACTGATCACAAGAGTTTGAAGTATATTTTATCATAAAAAGAGCTCAATATGAGGAAAACTAGATGGCTTGAACTACTCAAGGATTATTATTGCACTATACACTACCACCTGGGGATGGAAAATATAGTGGAAGATGATTTGAGCAGAAAGGATCATAATGTTTTGAACAAGATGAGAGTTGAAAAGGATCCTATTTTCATGGATTTAGTAAAGATGGATATGGGAATAACCATGGAAGGTGAAACATCAATACTTTTCCAAATTGTTGCCAAACCATATTTACTAGAAAGGAGAAAAAATTCTCAGACTAATGATGAGGAGTTTCAAAAGAAGATTAAAGATTTAAATGATGGGAGATTGAGTGACTTCATATATGAAGATGGAATTTTTAAATTTAGGAAGAGACTTTGTGTTCCTGATATACATGATCTAAAAATGGAATTTTTGGATGATTATCATAGATCCAATTTATCTATAAACCCATGGAGCAACAAGATGTATAGAGATTTGAAGGAACATTTTTGGTGGGACAACATACCGAGGGAGATTACTGATTTTGTGTCAAGATGTATGGTTTTTAAATAAGTGAAAGATTGTAGGCAATAGCCTGGAGGATTCATGAAACCTATTCCAATACTTGAGTATAAACCGGATAATATTACGATGGACTTTTTCATGGGACTACCAAAGACTCATAGAAGGAATGATGCAATATGGGTCCTTGTTGATTGTCTTACCAAGTTAACACATTTTCTTGCTATAAGTGAAGATTTACCACTTGAATGTATAACTAGACTATATATTAATGAATTTTTAAGACATCATGGTGTACCCCTATTGGTTGTTTCTGATCGTGATCCCCATTTCATATCAAGATTCTAGAAAAGCCTTTAGAATTCCCTAGATACTGAACTTCGTTTAAACACTTCCTACCTCCCTCAAACTAATGGACAATTAGAATGAACTATTGAAACCTTAGAATACATGTTGAGATCTTTCTCACTTGACTTTCAAGGTATGTGGGATCAATATTTACCTATGGTAGAATTTTCCTATAATAATATATTATATTCAAGTATTCAGAAGGAACCATATGAAGCGTTATATGGAACAAGATGTCACACACCAACTTGTTGGGATGATGTTGGTGAAAGAAAACTTGTAGGACCAGAACTTGTTGAGGAAGCAATGGAAAAGGTGAAGACTATCCAAACCCATATCAAAGCATCCCAAAGTAGGCAAAAAAATTTATGCCGATAACCGAAGGAAGGATTTGGAATTTCAAGCAGGAGAACGTGTTTTCTTGAAGTTATCTCCATGGAAGGGTGCTATACGTTTCGGTAAGAAAGGTAAATTGAGTCCCAAGTACATCACACCTTTCTAAATTCTAGAACAAATCGGTGTTGTAGATTATCATTTGGAAATGCCTCCAAGTCTCTCCAAAGATCATGATGTGTTCCACGTATCGCTGTTGAGAAAATACATGCCTGACCCAACACATGTACTCACCTATGAATAATTAGAACTGAAACCCGATATGTCTTTTTGTGAAGAGCCTATCAGAATTCTTGATACCAGAGAACAAGTGTTGAAAAACCGGACAACTCATCTGGTGAAAGTTCTATGGAGAAATCATAAGATGGAAGATGCAACTTGGGAACCCAAGGAACTTATGATGAAGAACCTCCCAAATCGTTTTATGTAGTAATATTTTATAAATTTTTAGGAAAAAATTATTTTAATGAGGGGAGAATGTGACACCCCAATCTTTCACGGTACATTTTCCTTTGAATAATGCAGTAGCTTACATTATACACAACTTGGAGTTTTAACACACCATGACCAATCGAACTAGTTGTTATGAATAATAATACCCACTTTTTAAAATTTTATAAATTTTATGGACTTCATTTTTGGATTTGGAATATCAAAATTATCTTAGGGTGAATTTTTGGTAACTTTCATATATTAATGAATAGTGAAAAATACTAAATTTTAATTAAAAACAACTTTTATAATCGAAATAATTTATAGTTTTAAATTATACATGTGAATGGTTTTTAAGTATCATTAGATTATATTTTTATCATGTAATATAATGTAGGCCATTGGATGCAATTTCACATTTAAACTTGACATAAAGAAGTGTCAATATTATGGTAGTTATTATTTCTTTAAAACACGTTTTTTGTTTTGAAAATGGGAAATAATTTTAAATTAATTTCGGCCACTTATGTGTTTTTTAATTTTAAAAAATGGATTCTATATTTGGAATCAGTAGGTCCAAATTGTTTAAATAGGTAACATTTATTTTTAGACATTATGAATAATTCGGTAAATATTTTATTTACCACGGTTAAAGGGTAAATCCGGTAAATATGGGTAAAAAATAATATTATAATAATATTAAATTACTCTAACACATGTTCTAACACAATTGGCTGATACATGTCCGACCATGGTCATCCTTGGTTCTATTTTAGGACCCCATGGAGCCACTTGGGAGTGATAATTACATTTTCTATTAACTAATCTAATGTAATGACAAAAATATAAAAAGCATATATCTTTTAGTAAAACATTTTTATAATGGGTTATATAATTGATCTATTATACTATAAATTTTATTTTTAATGATAAAATGATTTCATACATGATGATATTTTATTTATAATTTTTAGACATAAAATAAATGTATTTATTTATGACACAATAATGATGTAGTATTTTTCTTATTAATAAAAGAATCAAATAAATGATATTTTAAATATTAAAATAAATATAATTTTAATGTTTTTATGCCATAGAATAATTTTATAGGTGAATATGAAATGTTAGGATTGATATAATGTTTTTTCTAGATGTAATAAAGTTTTTTTGACTTTAAAAAAAACAAATACCAAATAGTGTCAAAATTGACATAAATGAGTTTTTAAAAAAATACTATATTATTAATTGATATAATATTACTAAAAATATAGTGTTCCACCAAATGACTTATATAATAATATATATGTCATTAATGAACCACTTAGGGGTCTCTTGTCATTTTACAGTAAGTTTATTAACCATTTATTATAGTAATATAATAGAACATTATAAAAGCTAAACTTTTTAACTTAGAGATAAATCTAAAAGATAGGGTTAATATGATGACCGAAACGTGTATAAAACATATTAGTTGAGAGGATTTGGACCCATCCCCACCTTATCCTTGAAATAAATCTTTTTTGATACATTAGAAATAGAAAATTATTTTATTATAAAATAATATTTCAATCTTTTCCTAAGGTGACCCTCACCTCTCTTTTAAAAGGGCACTTCACCTTGTCTTAATTTCACACCTCCAAATCCATTTAGCTCAGCCAAAACCCTAAAAAATATCCTCCCAAAATCCCTCAATTCAACCTAGTGATCTTACATTGATCAAAAAGCCAGCCTAATGGGCCCATTTGATAAACTCAAAATGAAACACCTGAAGAAGAGGTAATAATTTTACCACCCTCTTTCAAGTTATTTTCTTCTTCTACTTCCTCTTTATTTGTTGTTTCCATAAAAAAAATAACTCCAGTACCATATACATACTTTTATAATATTATAAATATGATACAACCATATTCATTATTCTATACATCCTATAAATGAAAAATTCACCATATGTGAAAACGTACGACTTACCGTCTCCACGTTGTGGTGTAATTTTTTATTCAAACACTTCATCAGTCAGATGGGTATAATAATGAGTATAACTGATTTAAATAATAAATATAACATATTAATGATTCTTTATATATGATATAACATCCAATTACATACTATTTCACCATCAATATAATGATATTGTCGCCCGTGCGTACATACAGATTATTATCTCCACGACGCGATGGGATTCATTTCCACATTCACCATTCAACGATGATTATAAAAATATATATTATTAATAAGTATGCAATATATGACATAATAATTCTACTTGATATATATAAGTATGTACCTAAATGTATCTTATTCACTTACTTCAATTCAATAAAATATGCAAACAGAAACAACGTTTATGCTTACGTACGACCTTCTGTCTCCATAAATGGTGTTTTCCATTTCATAAATCTTTATATTATACATATTTATATTCTAAATATATATGATATATAAATCATGTGTTATATTATGGAATTATGTAAATCATTATCTAAATGATATGATCATGAATAAAAAGTTAAAACACGTATGATAAAGAAAGTGATTATTATCCGAAATGTTAATTTAACATGGAAATCATTATTGAATGGGTAGTATAAAGTCATAAATGAATCATGAATGATATAATAAATATGAATATGGTTCTGGTATAATTTAATAAAATACTATGGTCATTATAAAAGAGGTTAGATGTACCCTCGACCAAAGGAAAGTACAAGGTAAGGGTTAATTCTACAATCTCTTCATTATCCAAGGTTTTTTTTACGTAAGTATCTACAGGGAAATATTTATTTTCCATGTCCATGTTTCATAAAAGAGTATTCAAATGGATTATTTTTAAGTGACTTTTTACTAAAACATCATTTTAAATGCTTTAACTATTTATTCTTCTAAACCTTTCTCATTATTGTCCATGTTTTCAAGATGATTTTAATGATTTATTTATATAGACATGAATGTTTTAAAATATTAATTCATTTCAAAAGTTTCAAAGTGGTATGCAACACATTTATTTAAAACTATCTTTTAAATGAATTCCTTTATATTAATTTTAAATTTTTTCATGAAAAGGTATATTTCTATCAATGATTTTTACCAATCATTTTTAACTATGTCAACATCCTTCATGGGATATTATTCTTGATCGAGGATGATTTATTATGATACATTCCATATTGCATTGAAGGATTTGTGATACTTTTGAATGTGGATGTCTTATTTTTTTACCATTCAGGGTTTATACATAAAGTATTGACATTTTGTATGCTTGTTTTAATACAAATGTTTATGCTATGTTTAAACCTTTTCATATGTGGAATGATTGGACTTACTAAGTGATGGGTGGAGCCCACTATAGCTCCTAAATGCATTGGTAGGTCTCATGAGAGAAACTAGTGTCTTGGTACATGGCCTTGACAAAATATTATTTGTGGTCTTCGTACAAGGACTTGACTATGTAGTTATGAAGTTTGGCATTATGAATTCCATTATTATGAAATTGGTTATGGATATTGCATGTGATTATTCGATTAGTAGAATATCCATGTGAATAATTCAATGGAATTCTTTGATTTATATATAACATATTATGCTGATATTTAAGTTTAAAAGGCTTTGGTTTTAGTTTTACACGTTGACGTAAATGTTTATGCTTATTTATGAAAGTTTCTGCTATATTGTTATCCTTACTGAGCGTCTAAGCTCACCCATTTCTTTTGTTTTATTTTCCCAGGATTCCAAGAAGTGTATTATGATTGATAAGCAGGGTTAAGCTTGGGGATTAATAGCATTATCAAAGGATCATTTATGTTATGTTTTATTTTATAATGTTTAATGTAACGTTCATGTATCTAATCAATTTTCCAAGACTACTAAACTGATCGGTCTTTCGGGACTTGATTCCTTGTAATCATGCCAATGTTATGTAATAAAGCAACAAATCTTTGTAACTGGGGTCAAGGCGTTACAAAATTGATCATACCTAATTCATGTTTGATGTAATTCATTATCTCATAATTTAAAGTCTTATTAAATATATCAGAAAGTTTATGTTATGTAATAATATATTCAAGAGTGATATCTCCATTTTGAAAACGATCTCGGAAAAAGAGATGTATTACATCAACATGTTTTGTTCTAGAATGTGACATAGGATTCTTATAAATATTTACATTACTTGAATTGTCACAATTTTATAGGAACATATCCGAATTGATATCCAGAGTCTAGTAATGTGTGTTTCATCCATATAATTTATGCACAATAGTTACATATAACTATCTACTCAGCTTCAGCAATAGAAAATGTAATAAATTTTTGTTTTTTACTACACCAAGAAACTTGAGACTTTTGAAAAAGGTGAAATATTCCAAAAGTGATTTTTATATCTATTTAAATTCAGAAATGTAGAATCATAGTAACAAACTAAATAAAATACTTGTCCAATTGGCTAAAACAATCCTAAATTGGTAGTATATTTGAGGTATTTTAAAATTCTTTTTACAGAATTTAAGTGCGACTCTTTTTAATTTTCTTGAAAATGAGCACACATACACACACTAAACATTATGTCAGGTTAATTAGTAGTAAGGTAGAGAATAATTCCAATCATACCTCTATAACTGGTATGATCAACTGATTTCCCAGCTTCATCAAGATCAAAATTTACTGGTGGTACTCATGGGATTATCACTTCTCTTAGCACTATCCAATTTAAAATATTTTAAAATATATTTAGTATATTTACATTGATTTAAAATGATTCCTTCTTTATTTTGAAAAATCTTAAAATATAGAAAAAATTTGAGTTCACCCATTAAACCCATTTCAAATTAATTTTTCATTATTTTTGATGAATTAAAACATAAAGAGTTATTCAAATATCAAAAAATAATATCATCAACATAAATTTTTACAACTAAAACATCCTTGAAAATTATTTTTATAAAAATGGTATGATTAGATATACCTTTTGAAAATAGTTTTAAAATAAGAAAAGAGTAGATCCTATCTTTCTATGCTCTAGGTTATTATTTCAAACCATATAAAGAATTTTATAATTGAGAACTTGTTTCATAAAATGGGGATTTTGAAAACTAAGGATTATTCTACAAAAACAACCTCAAATATATACCCATTTAAAAATGCACTTTTGACATCCATTTGATAAATTTTGAAATTTAGATGAACTACACAAAAAATAAATATTCTAATGGATTCAAGTATGGATAATAGTACAAATGTATCTTCATAGTCTATTCCTTCTTCATGACTACCTTGTACAAATAGTCTAGCCTTATTTCTTACTGTAGTTACCAATTCATCTACCTTGTTTCTAAACATCCATATTTTACCTATTGTTAAGGCATCCTTGGGTGTATCAACAAGTTATCACACTTTATTTCATTCAAATCAATTTAACTCGTCTTTCAAATCCATTACCAAGAATTAATCATTAATTGCATCATTCATATTCTTTGGTTCTTGTTGTGAAAAGAATACTTGATGTTCTACCAGATTTTTAAGAGATGATATAGTCTGTGTATCTCTATCTAGGTCTTTAACTATTTAATCTAAAGGATCATACTTAAGGGTTCTAACAACTCTAGAAAAATTAAGACTAGTCACTTCAGGTTCCTCTACAGGTCGGGGTTCAAGTTTTTGAAATTCAACAAAACTGGATTATTTTTCTACTTTTTTCACAACAAAATTATAAATTTTTTAATTTATATTAAAATTTTCTAAATCATCTTCAAGATTCTCCAAAGGGGTCTTAGGATTATATGGGCCAGTCTCATAAAAATTTACATGAAAATATTCTTACAGATTTTTGTTCCTTATATTAAAAACACTATAGGATTTATTGGAGGTTAAATAACCCAAGAAAATTACATCATTAGTTTTGAATACAAAGTTGTCCAGATGATCCTTAGTGTTAATAATGAATACATTGGAACCAAAAAATCTATGTAATTAACCTTATGATTTTGATTATTCTAAAACTTATAAGGGGTCTTTTTTAAGATAGGTTTAATTAGAACTCTATTTATTATTTAGTAGGCTATATTTATAGCCTATAAAAAAATTAGATAGGTAAGTCATATTAATTTAGCATAGTCTGGGATATCTCTTGAAGTGTTCTATTCTTTCTTTCAATAACTCCATTCTTTTGAGGGGTCCTAGGAGAAAAGAAGTTATTACTATATCTATTATGTGATAAAAAATATTCAAATTCTTGATTTTCATACTCATGACTATGGTCACTTCTTAATATCTTAATTCTATGTATACTTATGTTTTCTACATATATATAATACTTTTTAAAGTAAGGACAATATTCACTTTTGTGAGCTAGAAATAACACCCAAGTTTACCTAGAAAATTAATCTACTAGTACATAGACATAGTGCTTCCCATTTATATTAGAAAATATATATGGTACAAATAAATATATATATAAACCAACTCAAGAGTTTGAGAAGTTGAAACTTATTTCTTTGATTTAAAAGAAATTTTTTTCTATTTCCTTTTTAATAGGGGATGAAAACTTTATCATTTGGGAACTCTAGTTTGGGTAGATCCTTGACTAACCCTTTTCTAGTAACCTTCTTAAGTGAGTGAATATTATAGTGGAAAATTATTCTATTCTAAAGCCAAGATTCCTTATGAAAGGCACTCAAGTGGTATTTTTTGAGAAATTAGAGAATTATGATTACAACATAAACATTTTCATTCCTTAAAGTAGTAAAAATGAAAGCATATTTAGAATAAAAAACATTAAATGCATTACATTAAAACATAACATGAAAAATATCCTCACATAATTGTGAGATGCTAAGAAAATTATATTTTAAACCATCAATAAAAAAATATTCGGAAATTAAAATAGATTTGATATTATCAATTTGGATAAGGCTAGTGATTTTCCCTTTAGAATTATCACCAAAGGTGACATGATCACCATCAACCTCAATTAGGTTCTTGAAACTTGATTAATTTCCTATCATATTCTTTGAATATCCACTTTCCAAGCACCATATAATTTTATATTAGGTATTCAAAAAGTTTTCCTACAAAATAAAATTTATAACTGAGATGATTTTGGTACCCAGATTTGTTTGGGTCTAGATGTGTTAGTAATCAGAGCTTTAGAAACCCAAATTTTCTTAACAGGTTTCTTATAAATAAACTATAAGTTTTTTAAATAAAAGTTTTCTTGGTACTTTAGAACAATAACTATCAATAATGTTTTCATATTTAGACTTAGGTACAAATGTGCTCTTAATTATTTTTCTTTATCCAGGTTGATATCCTAGACCTATACCATACTTAGGAGTAAATGTTTTCCTTGAATCTGAATAAGTGTTTCTCTACCATTTGTAAATATTTCTAAATCATTATTTAGTTTATCATTATTCAATTTATGTTACATGTTCTCTTTTAACAGTTGAGTATTATTTTATTTTTCAATAGATAAATTAGATTTAATATTGGAATATAAATCATGCTATCTTTTTAGAACACTATATTTTTTCTTAAGTTCATTAAAAGTGTCTTCAAGCATATTAAAATATTTAAAAATTTATTATTTAGTCACATCACCAATATTTTGTTCATTTTTATAGCAGTCAAAATTAAGCACATATGATATAGTAGGTACCTTAGAGATATTAGTCATGAAGCATATATTGGATCAATTAAACTTGTCTTTAAGATTATAGTTTGAGTCACTAGAGTTGTCCTCAGAGGCACTCCAAATTTCATTCATGGATTTGTTATACCTTCAGTCCTTGTCAACATTTTGCTTTTTTATTTCAAATTTAGATAGTTTACCTTGACATGTCCTTTGAGCTTGCACTCATAGAAGGTTATGTCATTCATGGTGTCATCCTTTTTCCAATACCTCTTCCATGTTTATTTAGATTCATATTTTACATTATAACTAGGTTTTATGAAAAATTTATTATTTATAATAAACTTCTTAAATATTTTGGCTAGGTGGTCCATTTCTTCATCACTGTCCGGAGGTGACTCACAGTCACTTGAAATTTTATCTAGTGTCCTTTCATTCTATTTTTCTATCTATCTAGACGTAGAAGAATTTAAAGCTACTAACATTCTTTTTATATCACCATCCTTTTCATGGTTGAATTTGAACTCTTCTTCATACATCATCAGTTTCTTAATTATTTCATTGAATGGTAGTTTTTTGATGTCCCATGACTCTCTAATTGAAACAGATGTGAATCTCTATATTTTTGGAAGGAATATTAGCAATCTCATAATATGTTCTTTGTCAGACACTGAAATTCCCAATGATCTCATGGTGTTCACAATTTTGTTAAAACTAAGATGAATGTCATAAATTAATTCCTAAGGCTTCATCTTAAAAGTATCCTAATTAATAGTATATGTATTCAGTATCAGCTACTTTAAATTTGTTGTTCCTTCAATAGAAACATCTAATGTGTCCCAAATTTCAAATGAGATTTTACTAATAGAAATTTGGTTAAATTCCTCATATCCTAATAACTTTAAAGGGAATGCATAAATTTATAATTATTATTATAGGATAAATTAGTAACATCATAAAAAGTACTTCTACCAGTCTTAGGTTACTCATACTTATCATCAACAGCAGGCCAAATCTAAAAAACCCAGACTTTCAATATGAACTTTCATTTTGATCTTCCATTAAGCATAATTATTATCATTGAAAAAAGAAGGACTATTAATAGTAGAACCTTCTTTTCTATTATCCATTTAAAGAATTAATTTTATAATTAATAAAAATTTAGGATCTTTAAAGCATAACTAAAATCATAGTTTAAATGTTTTGAAAAACATTGATACCAAAGCTTAAAACTTTGATACTAAATGTTGGTCGAAGTGAGTATGTCAAGAGGGGTGGTGAATTGAGTAACCAATAAAATTACTGTTAAAAACAAGTTAAAATAAAATCCCCTAATTAATTTAAATATGACCTAGTTAACCAAAATAGATTATCGATATAAGTCTAGACCTTTTATAATAATTCTCCATGATTTATTAGGTCTTAGTTAAACTATATATAATATTCATTAATCCTTTTAAATCAATTTAATGAGTCAAAATATTATATAAACACTAATTAAGGTAAAATATAAAAGTAATGGTTGTTTTTATAGTTTAAAACAAATTCACTTTTAAATATTATAACATTAATCAATCAAAACACACAATGGAATTTGAATACAGGAGGTTCGATCCCAACCTAAGACTTATTCCTCCCCACTTGGAAATCACCTACTTCCAAGTTTTTTTTTTAAATAAACATTTTATCCCCAACCTGGATCATGTGTACAATAGTAAGAAAACTATCCATGCCACTCATGGACCTATTCCATTGTTTTCGTGAGAGTACCGATAAAAAAGTTCATAACTAAACTACTACCACCACACATTGGAAAACGAGAGTAAAGATACTTTTGAGAAGATATCTGAGTATATTCCAGTTTAAAAAAGGATTTAGTGTGTGTATTTTGAAATACAGAGTAACATACACTTCTCATAATGTAAATAAAAATAAGAAGATTGAGTATATAAAATATGTAAATGGGTATTGTTGCTCAGTCTCTTATGCTCTTCAGATCGTGACTCCTTTAATGTGATTTGAGCTAAGACTTGAGTCATTTTTTAGAAGTTGTAGCAAAACAGAGTGTCATAAAAACATTGTTATTGACTGTCAGAAGGAACTAGATGTAATTTGTGCTTTAGTTTTCTTAGTTGAGCATAGTCATGAATTATTTCTTCAAGTTATTGAAATAGGTACTAGCTCTTGTTCATGTTAATAGATTTTTGTTTTCTTAGGGTATGTATACATGTATCCACTTTTCTGATCCGCATGAGGGAGTCTGCTTCCACTTTTATCAATAGTAGCAAGAATAATCAACTGGATCCTATCTGAATAATCATACTACATGCTTGAAATATATTTTAATACATTCTATGAAATATTTAATATTAAATAATTAAAATAAGTTTGAGCAAAAAATTCAATAAACTATCCATTAGAAATATTTAATTCAAAAAGATAAGTAAAATAAATAGTGGTGGTGAGTCATTATAATAGTAACTATATCTAGAATAAAATCTTATGAATGATGAAACTTTTTGGTAGTGATTGATTCTAGTAGTGACTCAGAATCTGGTGGTGAGTCATGTCAACAGTGACTCAGGCTGGTGGTGAGACATTCCAACACTTTGCCAAATTTTTGAAATATTTCTTCAATGTTGAATCCACTCTAATGATGAGTCGTGCTATTGTGGTGTCTTGATCTGGAATTGAGACTTTTGAAGGTACATTATCTCCAAACATAGTTAATTTTTTAGTCTGGTAGTGACTCATACAGACAATTATTCATCCCATAATTAGCTTATTCTGGACCCATGTGGTGAAACTTTCTTGGCAGTGAGACTTCTTTTGTGGTGTTATAATGCTTGCGGTGATTCAACCTTGGTGGTGAGTCTTTCCGAACTTAACAATATTTTCACCAATCTGCTTTATAATATAAAATTATAATATAAAACATAACTCTTATTAATAACATAAGAAAAATGATTTTTTGATCATTAAAACAAGGATCTCAACACCTATAAACACCCAATGAGTGTATGTAAACCTTATTTTGGAAGATTCAGGTAAAGGAAAGGTGCCACATGGAGGCGATGGGTAATATTAATAGTGAATCTTAGGTTGATGATGGTTACATGGTGGGATATTGACCCTCATGTCACATGAATATTGGCAGCCCTTTGTTTATTTTTGGTTGGGTTCATTGATGTATATTGTATCTCCCAATCAACATCCATCCCATATTTATTGTGTTTTATTATATATGTTGCCCCCCTTTCACTCTCCTTTTGTGTACTTTTTGTATTATGATTAAGTTGTAGTTTTTTGTTTCTCTTAAGTGTTCTCAGTTATTGTTTCATTATGAGATATCTATAATTTTTATTTTTATACACTACTCTTAGATCACGACTTTCCAAGTTATGTAAAGGTCATACTGGGTTCATGGGTTGGACCCATGTGATGTTTATTTTGGGAGAAAGCATTCCAAAGGTGTATTAATTATTCCCAAGCACCAATTTCTTACTTTTAGGTATTAGGAATGACCTATTAAACTTACTACGAGCTGACATAGGTTTTTAATTTAGGCGTGAACCTAGTTGGTTTTTGACAAACACAACAAAACCTATGAAAAAAACAAAGAACAAAAGCACCAAAACAACTGAGAAACCCCTCAAAATGAAAAAAATGAAAAAAATAAGATAAAAAGGTGAGGTTAGATAATGATAAGATTACTTGGTGCTTAGAAGAGAAGAAATTTACACTGTAACAGGTTTCAGCAGAAACCCTAGCATGTTTGATACTGGGTACCTCTATTTCCTCGCTAATATCCCTAAAGAATATAACATTTAAAAAATATTATTTTAATATATACAAGTTCAATTAAACTTACATTTAATTTTTAAAAGAATTAACTCTATAATTAATTTATTAAGAAAAAAACATGAATTATTTGTGGATTAGAAAATTGGGTTATAAATAATTTAAATTTTATGAATTAATTTTTTGATTTATCTAAAATGTTAGTATATCACATAATACTTTTTATAAAAAAATAATTTTTTTTCTTGATATAGAATTTATAATTTTATAAACTATTCACCACTCTTTGGTCAAGACCATAATAAAATATAGTTTATTCTATAAATAAGTTTTTTGTCTCATGGTAGTGCTGTAATCCCCCTTTTATACTTGCAATGATATTGATACCTTGTAGTTGATCTAAGAGGTTTTCAACCAACACCCAAAAAATTAATAATAATAAGGTTTTTTATTCAATGGTGAACCATAGTTTGAACATGAGGTGCGTCAACGAAAGAAGGATGAAGATGAAGTAGGGAAAGTGTGCACTGATGCTGACACCTGATGAAAAACTTGTTTTTAAAATAAACTAGGGTTTGGTGTGATACCAATTGAATGAAAAATTCCATATATTTTCTATATTAATTTACATCCTTTATAATTTATAAACAATAATTCATATAAATAGAGTATTTTTATCATCCCTATAAAAAACTAATAAAATTATAGCATTTGTTAGCGATTTTTTAACACCGATAATGGTCCAACTTTATCAGTTCCTTATTTATCTCTAATAAAGGATTCCCTATATCAATTTTTTTTAATATTGATAAAGAGTTTCATATATAAAATATTTTTTATATACATATTTATACATTCTTAGATTTTATTTATATAATAATTAATATATATAATTATATAAATACACACACAAAAATAATATAAATATAGAACCACACACACACATATTATAAAATATCATATGAACTATATAAACAATATATAAATACATTAAATATGATTTTTATTTAAAATAATACATATTTATATTAATATTATATAATCTCTAATATATATGTATTTATAATTATATGTATTTTTTCATATATTTATATATATGATTATATATAAATATATTAAAATATAAATTTACATATAAAATATATATTTAAAAATATAATTTATATTAAAATATTTTTTTATCAATCTTATTTTAATAATTTATAATGTAATATATTACAATTTCATGTAAATAATTATATAAATATATAAATGATCATATATTTTTGTATAATATTTATATATAGAATGTGTGTTTGTATATATATATATATATATTAATATAATCATTTATGTTGTGATTTAAATCCTTGATATGATCAAAAATCTCATGGCGTGAGAGAAGAACAAAATTGAAAAATAATGGGGGTTGATACATTTATATACAGAAAATATGTATGTATATATTTATATGTGTATGCATGTATGATTTTATGTGTGTGTATCTATGTGTGTGTGTACTTATATGTGTATGTTATGTATATATATGTCCATGCATGTATATGTATTTGTGCATGTGTATATTTGTGAATATATGAGCATGTATGTATCTATGTATGTTTATATACATGTATGTGTATGTATGTGTATGAATGTGTTTCTAAACAGGCTGGGATTAGAGCCCTTTTTATTAAATAAAAACAAAACACAAGCATGAAGCCTGAAAGGGAGGGGTCATATAATGCATTTCTACCCTAAAAACGAATCCAAAAATCCAACATGAAAAGCAGTCCATTAAAATAAAATATAAAATTCATAATCATCATTGTAGTCATTAATATCATTATTCCAATCAGATTATTCACTCAATGAGCTAAACATATTGGAGCGATCCACAATTCCTACTACCAAGGGAGTGGAATTAGTACTCATCATGGGCATGAGATTAAAATATACCTTTCTAGGCCTTATTTTCTTCATAGGAGTATGTGATAATCCTTAATCATCTATCTTTATCTATTGATTCACCTTGTCTTAGTAATTCATTTTCCTCTTCTGGAAATTTTCATCTTCATCTTGGTCTGGAATATCTCCCAATTTCACAATGAATCTTGAAGTGTTGTTAACCTCCTTGATAGGATAGTGGAAATTTATTCCCTAATGCTCATGAAAAAAGTAAAATCTAAACTAATGGGATTAATATTAGAAACCTCCTCTTGAATTATAGCCCTAGTCTGATCAATTTGGTTCTGATATGGAGAAACCAAAGAGTATCCAACCTCTATCCCAACTTCCATCTTGATTACCCCTGTTGGAGTCCAGAAACACCAGTGGTAGCTACAGGTATACTTAGAGACATCCACTAATAATATTTTTATCCTAATATAGAAATAATACATGTTTTTGTTTCTTCAAATAAACCACTGAAACTTTATAGTTATAAGACTTCCACTTCTGTTGAATAATAGCCTCAAATAGACCATTATCAGATCCATGCTTTGAAAATTATAGTTTTCTAGAGATAATAAAATAAACCTCATTTTTTTTACACTCAAGAGTTTCATTGACCAATTTAGAGTTAAACTCTCCATGTTTTATCTCTTAATGAGATTAATACCCTTTAATATTGCTATAATATTTGGTTGGTATTCATTGTTGATGGAAAAGCGAATGAACGAAATAATTAACTGTAGAAACATGCTTCTTCCCAGATGCCTTCTCATTCCATTCAAAGGTAGAAGAGTTAGTTTCATTCCTATTGTGACTAGGGTCAATAACATCAACTTCTATATTCTAATTATGAAATCCTATCTTATAATTATATGTATTATTTCCACTAATGAGGATTATAGAGCATGTTAGTGACTTCCTATATGTACTCATAACATGTCCATTTTCTTTACAAACAGAGAAAAGGGGAGGTAGGATTCTATATATGACACAAATGTTCATTTCGTCATTTTGGTGGAAAAACCACCTTATTAGTTAAAATAGAACTCAAATATACTTCAACTATGACTCTATTAAAGTAACTGAATCTAGCCCATTCCATTTTATTATCTATTTTGATTGGCACTCCAATTGTAGAAGCAATATCTAATAGTATATTTGGATGCCAATAGATCCGATTTAAACCAAAAAATCTAACCCATACATGGATGAAGTATTTTCTCACCTAAAAGGTATTGGAGTTGGAACTCAATTATTATATTATAAGAGAACTAGGTTTCATAGAGATCAAACCGAATCCCCATTCCCTATTCTTTAAGCCCGAGTTCAGAAATAAAATGTGAAAGAAGCCACGCCCCACTAGAATACATTTCTAGTTTGGAAATCCCCAAATGAAAGACAATTTACATACCAGATCCTTTAGTTTCAATGGTTTCTTCCCTTTGGGGAGTAGCACTCATTCGATAATGGAGTGATTTTACAAATATAGTCTCTTAGATACTGCATCCAACCTCACCATCACTCAAGAATTATCACCTTTTTAAAAGATATGACCTGAAGCAACATCATAAAGAGATGAAAAAAGTATTTGAGTTAGGTTAGAATACTTACATTCAGCCTAATTTCTTAAGATAACCTCTCTAGTAGATGATCATTCAAGGCTAATCTATGATAGAGTAGTGTTCTTGAAAGAGGATGAATGATTCATGTTTCCATCCTCTCCTGATGAGATCCTAACCTCATGTGTCTCATTGACCTATTTTCTTCCTACCAAATAATCATTATGCCAAGACACTAGAAGAGGTTTCCCATTGGAAATTAAATCAAACCCTAATATGTGTGGTAAAACCATGGAAGAAGGAATCCCTAGGCACTATCTTCATCGCCACCGAGAAGCTCTAGGAACTACACTCTTTTCATATTTTTCTTCTTCATATGCATGTGTATGTATGTGTGTTTTTTAATGTCTATATATGTGTGTGTGTGTGTGTGTGTATGTATGTGTAAGTGTATGTATGTGTATGTGTATGTATGTGTATGCATGTGCATGTGTATGTGTGTGTGCATGCATGTGTGTGTGTATGTATGTCTATGTATGTGCATGCGCATGTGTAAATGTATAGATGGATACACACAAGTATGTGTTGGTTCACCTATATATCACAAACACAAATATTTGTACTTTGGTATAAATAATAATATTTTTTAATTATAATCCAATAATATTAAATGTAATTAACAATTAATTATATTTTATATATACAATTAGTACAATATATGCATATATATAATTAATTACCAGTAATATATATAAATATATATATATATATTAGAAAATATAAATCTATTTAAATATATATATTAAAATTATTACTTTTAATTGTATAGTCTTATAACTAATTCTAGAATTATAAAAAACATTTATACATGATATTACTATTTATTTATTTTTAATATTTATTCATTTTGATTATAAAGTAATTTTTTAATTTTTAATCTATTAAAATATTAATACATTTATTCATAATATTTATTAAAATATTAATACATTTATTAATACATTTACTAATAACACATTTATTATAAAATTAATACATTTACTATAATACTAATACATTTATTATAATATCATAACATTGTTACATTTATTATAACATTAATAATACATGTATCATAATATCAATACATTTACTATAAAATTAATACATTTATTATATTATTAATACATTTATGATAATATTAAATCATTTATTAACACATTTAATACAATTAATATTGTCTATAAATTTTTAATATTTTTTGTAATTTATTCATTTTAAATATTAATTCATTTTTATTATAAACTAATTTTTAATTCTTAATTTATTATAGAATTAATACATTAAATCACAATTTTTTATAATATCTATGCATTTATTAAAAAAAATTTATCATAATATTAAAACACATATTATAATATTAATAATACATTTGTCATAATATTATTACATTTATCATTAAATTAATAAAAAATTTATAATAAAGTAACTTTTAATATTCAATCATTTTTAATGCATTTATTATAATATTTATACATTTTTAATAATATTATTTATTTTTAATATCTTTTTAATTTATTTATTTTTTATATTAACTCATTTTTATTTAATGTAATTTTTAATGATCATTTTTATATAATTAGTAATTTATTGTAACTTTAAAAAGTTTATTTTTCACTAATACTTATGAGTTCTAAACTTATTGTTGATAAATCCATACTTTATTAGTGTTATCAGTTAGCACTAATAAAGTTTATATTTATCAGTAATTAGTGAGTGCTAATAAATCCAAGATTTAATATCAGTGATAACTTTAGCATCGATACAAATATTTTCTATCAACTCTTCTCATTTTAGTACTAATAAAAGTACCTTTTATCAGTGTTTTTTACTAGAGATGATAAAACTGTTTCCACTATTTTAAAAGAACCCCAATGGTAACAAATTTTTCTTGTTCCATTTAAGCTATCATGGAAGTCAATCCTTGCTACCACCTCCTTCTAATTTTTGGATGAATCAACCCCTAAAACCAGTGGTATGTTATCCATTACTTATTTTTAATCAATTTTCCTAAATTTTCAAGATTTTTAGTCATTATTTCTATCTGCTCAAAGCCTACACATACTGCATTCCCTTATTTCTTTGAAAACCAACAACATCACATGAATGAAGATACGTTGTTGTAATTGTTCAGGTCCACCCAACACTTTCAACCTCAACCAATTTCCACCAATCCTTTATCTTCTTACCACTACTGATAGTGAGCATCGTTTCTTGACCCCCCATTAGTATAAATACCACTGAATTCCTCTTTCATTACTGACCATGACATGATGGACCTTGATAATTAAGATATGGAATTTCATTCCTTTTTAGGTATTGGAACCACTTTCACTATTAAATTTTGATACAAATACATCTATCCATTCCTTCACCACCTAGTTCCTCACACTTTACAAGCACAAACCCCTGATATGAAACCTCTATGATCCACCCCTCATTGGTTATGCATATCACCTATATGTAACTAATTTCATATCTTTGGTCCATGATTAAATGGTTTTAAAAATGAAATGTAATGCTTAAAGGGGTAAATGTTACCTATAATTTGAGTTATTCAATGACATGTTTTTTTAAAATTAAGGTAAAGTAGGTTTTATAAAAATGAGGTTTCTTTGGATAAGATAAATTGAATTATGATTTTATTTCTTGATATATAATACCTATTTTGGTTGAGTCTCTATTTTTAGATGGTTAAAATTGACCTTCTAGGAGAATGTATATAATGACATATAGTATTTAAAATATAACCTAAGAAAACTAATAAGTGGTTTATGACCATACAAACCATGATACACTACAATGAAATCAAACCATAATATCTTTCAATGTATTATAAAACATGGGATTTATATATTTACACACACACAATTATATATTTACTCACAAATATTTAATTTGATTACATATATCTTTCTATATATATACATACACTATATGCATACTTTTTGTGTATTTTTTTGTAAAATATTAATATTTTTAAATTAAATATGATGGGTATGAATTAAAAATGGATGAATGTCAATAATATAATAGAATAGTATGAGGATGGATTTAGATAGTTTATTTTTTTATGATAGAGCATGCATATGACCCTCCTTAAATAATTTTTTAGTGTTTACATAGTTGTTATTTAAAAAGTATTTTCCCAGAGGAGTTGGAAGAACAGTTGATCTATCACAAAATAGGTCGATGTTAAATGTGTTGGACTAAACATTTAGAAGAACTGAATGTATCTATTGAATTGTACAACACTACAATATATGAATCATTTTATATGATTACAAGTGTAAAATATGATGCAGATCATATTAAGTAAATGCCAATGGGAATTAAATATAACCTTTATGATTATAAAAAAATGATTGATATGGTAAAGAGCTGTGAAATGATGCCATTTTAGGTTGTTTGTACTAAATAAAAAACAAAATCAACCATACTAACCCAATATAATTTGAAAACCGAGAACATATGGAGTAAAAATATCTTTATATAACTACTTTACCTCTTGAAATATATTCTTCCAAATGATAATGACATTCCTTGTCAAACATATGAAACTAAATTAATGTTATGCTCAATGGGTATGATCTATGAAAGAATACAGGTCCATCCAATTGATTTTATATTGTTTTTCAAAGACCATAAATCTCTTCAAAAATAACCTAAGTATAGTGTGGTTCGATACAAGGAAGATGAAACAAGCCCTTAAAAAAGTTGTATGGTACTTTACAATCATTACAAGGTTTAGATGACTATATAGAAATGAGGAGACTACATGAACATTGAAAGTGTATACATATATAAGAATTTAATATGGGAAACTTCATCACCTAATAAAATCTTATCATTAGAAGAAAATTGATCATGAGTATTTTGAATTTGGAAAAAAGTTTACAAACCTTAGTCTTGCACAATATATAGATGGAATGAAGCCTTTTGGTGTATAATGTAGCACTCAAATTCTATGGATGACTATGTTGGTAAATTATAACTTGTCATTGTGGTTCTTCATAAAGCATAAATACATTATTTTGTTTTTTTATTCCAAGACCAAAACAACCAAGTAAGGATATTGATGATTATTTGGATACATTGATTGAAGATCTAAAATTAATGCGGGATTATGGTGTTATGTTGTGTTATTCTCATTGAAATAAATATTTTACATTGAGATCCAATTTTTATACAATATCCAAAACAAATCAATGAAATTGATTATGGTTATTATATTTATAAATTTATGAAATATATCATATTAAATCAGCAAACAAGCATCAATGAAGAGGTATTTCTAATGGTAATTACATTTTCATTTAAAATATTTATCAACCATTTATTTATCTATATTTGTATAGTACTACCTATACCACTAACAATACATGTTTTTAGAAGAGGAAATAGATTTGTTTAAATGAGTGGGTAACTTACATGGTGTTAGAATGCATACAAACCTCATAAAGAGGTGATTTTATATCATGTTGGTAATTTTTTATTTCACAAAGATCACGAAGAGTTGATATATCAACTTATTATTTGGGAATATTCCCTTTGATTGATTTTTGAAATATTAAAACAAACACCACATCAATATAAATAGAGGTTTGAAGGATAAAATCGTTTCCCCTTTAAAATCCTACTTTATGAGTTGACATGAAGTGAGATCATGATGGGGAAATCATTTTAGGATTTAATTCTCGATTAAGGCATCAACAAGTATAACACACTTAGATACTATTTAATTTCATATTCATAGAGATATATTTTCATTATTGTTTTTATGTTTAGTAATGATGCAATGCATTCTATTTTGGTAATTCCTGAACCCAATTGACTTCACAGTAACTAGACCTATTCATGACATGACCTAAAGTGCACCTCACTATATGATAGTGGCCACCAATTATTAGTGAAGGTAATGGTGTTACCATGGGGAGACTATTCCATCATATTAGAGTGATAAATAAAAATGGAAATATCCGATAAACATCCATAATAAATAATCAGATTACACAGAAGTTATAAAATAGAACCATACTATTAAAAATGTAAAATTAAAAGTATATTGTCACACATCTGAAATCATCACCCAATGATCCTATCACATATAAAAGTAAAATAAATAAATAAAATACATGAGTCTCTACTACCACCCTTATCCTCATCACATGAAGTCTATGGGCTCCATCTAAGCTATCCTTCTTAATCTGGAAACACTGGTCCTCTACCCTACCTGAACCTATAAACAATAAAGGTATGTTCAATTACTAAATTTCTATGGCTTCTTGAGTAGGGTGTGAGTATAAATTAGTAGCGAGCCAAAAATTAGGTCTGTAACATAACCACCAAATATAGTGTATGTACATATGATATGCATAGAATAAATAAATAACTATAGAATCATAATAAAATAACCACCATCAATCCTTGAGTTCTAAGAAGACTCTTAAGATCGACCATACCTATTTTGAAAAGTTCTATATGTCTCTAAGAATAATACATAGTCGGGCATAAATCCATTGATCCCATCACTTATAAAAAAATAAAATAAATAAAATACATGAGACTCTATTACCATCCCCGAACCTCATCACCTGCAGTCTATGGGATCCATTTGATCTATTATTCTCGATCAAGAAACACTAGTCCTCTAACCTATATGAACCTACAAACAATGAAGGTGTTTTTAGGTACCAATGTTCCATGACTGCATGAGTAGTGTGTGAGTATAAATTAGCATGGAACCGACAATGAGGTCCCTAACATAGGCACCAAATATATTGTTTGCACATGTGATATGCTTAGAATAAATAAATAATAGTGGAATCATAATAAAATAACCACCATCAATCCTCAAGTTATATGTTGACAACTAAGATCGATCATACCTACTTCGACCATTTCCATACGTCTCTTTGCATAATACATCATCAGACATAATTCCAAATACCAGGAGGTAGTCCCTGGAATCCAATATCAACGGGCATACAGATAAATCCTAAGAGTATCATAGAAATCCCGTAACTTTTCAAGCATAAATATATAGCCTAGTAAGTATCCCCAAGAATATCATATCATCAAGCATAAAGTCGAATCCTATGAGGTATCCTAGGCATCCATGGTAGACGTAGGTGAAAGAACCATATCCTAGAAAATATCCTAAGTATCCCACCTAGGCAATCACTAAATAATAGGTGATATCCTCGGAATTCCATATATGCATGAGCATCTAATCCTATGTGATATCATAGGTTTACCAAATATAATCAGTATTAAACATTAGATCTTAGGTTGTATCTATTGGAACCCATAATTTTCTACCAACAACTTTTCTATTGGAGATTCAATAAGTGTGAATCCCATGGAAAAAATATTGATATAATTTCCATCAATGATATGTGGAAGTGGAATTCATGAAGAATAATTTCCTGGCCTTGGGTTTCATTTTATAATGGCCCATATATTTGTACCGTTTCATTTTATAAAGTCCCATATAGTTGTCCCTTATTTTACCTATGTTATATAGTTTTTTATTCTAATAATTTTTGGTATACCCTTATCCAAAAAAAATTTCCACACAAGTTGGAGTATCCTCAACCACACTCAGGAGCCATAAAAACCATTTATTATTGATTTCGAGTGTGGGAAGGCATGGAATCCAATATTGGAATGCATTTCATGTTAATTTTATGCTTAACCGGGCCACGTAATGTTGTGAAGTGGCTTGTGGGGGCATGTGTGTGGTGTTTGTGGTATCGATCCTACTGCTGGATCAAACGATCAATGAAACATGAATTCATATTAAGTGATTTCCAAACCTATGAAAAATCAATGTGGGAAGGGTAAATAAGCATGAAAGTATTCAACCACAATTAGAACATATCTATATAATGCATAAAACTGATCTAATTAATCCCATATCTATGATCGCATCACACGATCACATTTAACATCCTCTCATCCGTTGCACAAACCAACACCACTAGTTTGAGCCTAAGATGCCTAAAGTCTAATCCATAACTTGAAATCCTTTATATTGGACATCTCCCATGATTAATACCATGTAAGTCAAATCATGCTCGATGCCATGAATGAAACTTATTCTCCCATGAATTCCATTATTCAAAGAGTAGTACCCATTTCATGAACGATTTTAGTCATGTGATGCTTTAGAGATTACATGACCATGTGTTATCACATGAATCCACCACATGAAGATGATCACAACAAATCCTCACATGAAGCGCTCATGTACATCATTAAGGATAATGGGAATTACATATCATTAATTATTCACATGAATGGTCAAGCATCATGTGATCAAATTATGAAAATTGTGTAAAGATTTTATAACATCACTAGATTCAAATAAAAAAGAGTGTATCTCCCTTCATCAGGATGGAAAATCATTTAATATTTTATTCATGTGAAGCCTTCAGTGTTTGTCTATTGGATATACCTATAAATTTTGTGTGATCATGCAAAGTGATCACACAAATCCGTCAAAACCTATCCCACAGATCACATGAATCCATCATGTGAAAAAATAGTTATTAATAGAATACCAATAATATTTCATGAAAATCCTTGATAATTTTCAAGAATGTGCTCATGAAAATCCATTATGCGATCGCGTATGCATCCTGTGAAGATGATCACACAATGCTATCCACTACCTGAAGACGGTACACACAGAATGTTCACCATGAAAATATATAGAAATATAGGCCACATTTTCCTATATAAACCCTTCACCTCTTTAATAAAAATGAATGATTAGGGGAATGGGGAATAAGAATAGAATAGGAAGTGAGGGTCTACGGCCTTCGAATGAATTATCCAGGTGATCATAAGATACCATCATGATAACCCATCACAAGATCCCTTTCTGGTCACATTATTAGATGATCAATTGAACATCATGTGATGACCTCATGTGGATACCCTCAGTCATTAAATCTCATGAATCCTTAAAAGTCATGTGACATAATCATGCATCCTGGGTAATGTTTCCTTAGACATACTCCCCATGATGAACTTTCTTCTAATTATTCATGCATAAAGGATGAGAAAAAATCTGTTAGTGTGGCTCAATCATAAACCCATGTACTTCTTTTTCCCTATAAACCCAAGGATGTGAGGCCTCAACATGGACCCACAACCATAAATTTCTCCTTCCATGAAAAACATTGTTCATGTGGCCATACCATGATACCCTTGAACATGTATCTTCAATCCTTTTATGTAATCCCTTTGACATGCATGTGATCCTTGTCACACCCCGATCGCGGACGTCCGTAACTTTTTTCTTCTTTCTTGGTCCTGATTTAAATTTTTCGAGGTTTTGTTGTGTCGGCAGTTTCGTACCGGTGCGCGGTCATCGCATCGCTGGCGGTGGTCGTGCGTTTGGCCCGGGTGACTATGTGTTCACCCGGCATTTTAAATGTTTAAGTTTTTACATTGACCTTTTATTATTATTACCATTTAATTTGTGTTATCATTATTGTAGTATTTTTATAAATGTTTATATATGTGTACGTATATACATATATATATATATGTGTGTGTGTGTATATATATATATGTGTTTAGATGCAGTTATATAGAAGTGTACATGTTATATGTGTATAGATATATATATGTGTTGTATATGTTTAAATATACGTATATATGTTTATATATATAAATGCGGGCGCGCGTACGCGCGCGCACACTCTTATTTGCAAACGGTTTTAATATTTTAAAATCTTTTGGTTAAAAATAATTATTATTATAAGTTTTATTATTAACCTTATAAGTTTTATCGTTATTATTATTATAAAGTTTTAATATGATTATAACATTTTATTATTATTGATATTATAAGGTTTTATTATTATTTTATCATATATATATATATAAACCTAAGCAAACCCTACCCTAACCCTACAGCCGCCACCCGTTCCCCTTTTCTTCTCTCTCCCCCGCTTTTCTTCCTCCTTTTTCTTTTCTCTTCTTTTCCTCTGGTTTGGCCGACCTCCGCCTCGCCTCGTCCCGGCCCCGGCTTCCCCTTGCGCACCCTCTGCCTCGCCCAGCCGCAGCCGCCCCCGGCGTCCCCTCTACCTCGCCCAGCCGCCATCTCCCCTCCCCTCCGACCTCGCTCCGCCTCGGCCTGACCTGGCTGCGCGCCCTGCTCCCATCGGCGCCCGCCGCGCCGTCCCGGCCTCCTCTGTCGTCGGCACACCCTCCTCCCGCCGACCTCCTTCAGCGCCCCGGCCTCGACCTCCCGGCCTGCCGACTCCATCCTCCCGCACCCCCCCCCCCCCCCGCTCCATCTTCGGCCGACCCGCACACACCCCCTCCGGCGCCGCCCTCCCTGCTCCCTCTCCCTGGCCCCTTCGCCCGCCGCTGCACCTGCCGCCGTCTCGGCCCCATCTCCCTTCGTCGCGCGACTGGCCCCGTCGCCATCCCGGCTTCTCACCTCACCTCCGCCAGCCGACCGCCGGCTCCCTCCGGCACCCCACCTGCAAACTGCCCCACCTGCCTCGCGCCGCGCTGCAAACCCCCACGAGCCGACGTCCTGTCTCCCTTCGCCCCACCGCCGACCCTTCCACTTCGTCGCTGCACCTGTCGGTGCCCCGGCCTCGTCTTGGCTCCCCCGCGCAACCTCCTTCCGGTATCCGCCCCCCCCCCCCCCTCCGCTGTGAGTGTTTTTATTTTTTTTTATAATGTTTTGATATTTTCTTTTATCATGTTAATAATAATATTATTATTACATTATTATTATTATATTATTATAAGTATAATTATTGACATTATTAGTATTGTCATTATTATTAATATTATTATTATTATTATAATTATTATTATCATTATTGTTATAATTATTATTATTAATATTTTAGTTATCATATTAATATTGTTATTATCTTTTTATATTATTATTATTATTTTATTAATATTATTAGATTATTGTTATTATTATTATTATGTTAATATTATTACATTATTATAATTACCTTTAATATACTATTATAATTATGATTATGTTATTATTATTATATTATCAATATTATTATGGTTATCGTTAATTTATTGGGTATGCTATTATTATTATTATTATTATTATATTAATATTGTTATTACTATTATATTATTATTGTGCTAAATTATTATTGTTATTCATTTATTCTCTTGATTATTGTTGTATGTGTTATTTATTTATTCATTTAATTGCCTATTTGTTTATTAATTAATTAATTGATTAATTAATTAATTAATTAATTTATTTATTTATTTTTCCTTCGTGACATCTTGGTGTTTTTAATTCATATTAATCCTTTTTCTGTCGCGGGTTGAGTGACATGTACCTTTTTCCACAGTTCAGCGTACGCAGTTAGTCCGCAAGGATCCGTTCTACTTTTCGTTGGAGTTCTGTCACATCCGCTCCTTGTTTGAGGTAGGCGAGTTCACCTGTTTCCTTTTCGAAGCACTCTGCTGGTACTTGAATTATTTTAAATTAATTTTATTCCATGATTCGCATGTTTATTATAGCCTTGCGTGACTTATTGTGGTATTTTAAAATCTATAGTTTTGTTCAAAAGATAAGTTTAAAGCAATTATATTTTATGCCAAGGTAGTTGTGAACAAGATGTTGTCCTGCCCTCTTTATTGTTTATATAGTGCACCTGTTTAGGCGTTGCCAGCTAAGGTGAAACTAACTTCTTATATTTTCTAATATGATCATTGGTTGTTTTAAGTGGTGTTCTTTTTGTAAAAGAATCACTCTTGGATCTTATTGTCCTGTGCTGGTTGGTTTTATGAAATTTGGTATCAATTGGAAGTGTTGTCATGCCCCTTTGCAGGTTTGACGCACCATTGGATATTGACACATCCATGGGTGCACCAGGTGCACACATGGATATGCCCTCAAATGAAGATGGTGTTTGAAATTGTTACCATTTATGTCCATTTATTTTTATTTCCTCGAGATCTTGACTTTTCTAAATGGTTCTTGGTTACAAAATGTTTTCTCCTCTTTTTGAGACACATCGAACTTGTTTTAAAAGAAATATACGAAGATATGCCCGTTTGGCCCTTTACTTAATACAAAAAAACAGTGTTTTGAGTTATTTAAAATGATACTGTGAAATATTCGTGTAAAGCTGTTTGTTTTTGTGAAACCAAGTGCTCGCTTGACAACTCCTGGTATTTTGTAAAGTTGTTTTGATAATCAAATGACGTGAAGGCCCGGTTGGCACTTTATTAATTGTGAAGTGATTGTACATATATACATATACGTACTTGTGAGGGAATCTCTACAGGGGGACTTCCCTTCGAGGGTTGTCGTGTAGCGATGTCCGTGTAAGGGGTTGGCAAGTGCGGTGAGATGAGTCACGCGTGCGTGGGCCTCCCACTTACACAGTGTTACTAAAACCACCATGGGTTCCTGGGCGTCTTATAGATTATCGAGTGACGGTTGCTTGCTAACCCTGATTAGACGGGTTAGTACCCCCTGGAGTTGTAGACAGGCCAGGAGGGATGTGCCACTGGTTGGCTATTAGGGCGGCCAGTTGGTTATTGACTATGGAGTACCACGCCGGCAGGTAGTCTGAACCCGAGTACGTCCAGGGGTTTTCTAGGGATGTTTAGGATCACCCATGGTTACTTGTTCACCTTGATTGTTTACTTTCAGTTATTCTTTACAGCTTATAGTGTTACTTGTGTCCTTTTGCACTTCTATCATCTTGCATCACTTGGTTACTTTCGGTTTCACTGATTTACTTTCAGCCTGTACTGTTTACCTGTTCCTTTTTAGCACAGTCGTAGTATCATCTGTATTTGGTTTTGTTTATAAAAACATGAAATGGTTTTGAAAGTGATTTATAGTGTGCTTTGGGTTTTCAAATGGGGAAAACATGTTGTTTATTTTTAAATGTGAAAAATCTATTTTATAATTGTATTTTTCAAACCTGTGTCAACGGATTGCTTGGGAAAGGAAACTTTTGGATTCAGTGGTTTACATTGGCTTACCTACTGGGCATTTTTAATTCTCACGCCTATATTATCATTTCAGTTGCAGGTCTTCCCTTGCTCAGGTTTTCTGTTTTGAGTCGCTCAGTGTTGGAGCGAGGTTGCTCTCTAGTTGGGTGGTGACATGAGAGGTCACATGGAGGTACGTGGTCGTGTGGCTTTTATTTCTTTTCCGTTGTTAGTGTTTATTTGATCTGATAAATTTACTTTTGTTTGGGCTCAAATCGTTCCCACCTGCTTAATTTTGATGCCCGGCACTAGTTGCCATCCCGGGGGGATCGGGAACGCTCCTCGGGACTTGCCGCGGACCGGCTCGGGTGACCGGTTCAGGGTCGAGCTGGGCTGGTTCGTGACAAAATGGTATCAGAGGTGGTCTTGTTATTTGGGTTGTCCGGTAGAAGGAGATTAGGACTGTCGGAACTCGAGGGGTAAGTACGGGAAGAGCGTCGCGAACTCTTTCTCGCACTGATCTTCGAGTTACTAGGGGTAGTTCGGGAATTGTGTCCTTGTATTTTCTGGTTTTTCTTGGATTGAGAGATGACAGTGGAGGCAAGCCGACGTTACATCGTGATTTCACATGGAGTAGTGACCCATGTGGAGTCTGAGTACGTGGTTTGAATTCCTCCTAGTGGTCGAAACTGACTTGAGACATGGCTCACTACCATGTCGTCAGGTTGAGCATGACTACTAGTCTCTCACTTCAGTGATTGATGCAAATTTGGATGTTGTTTTCGTTTTGGTCTGTGTGAGTGCGTAGTTGGAAATGAAAAATGGTTTTTGAAAATTGGACTGGTTTCTTTTAAAGGACTTTAAATGTATAAAATGGGTTTTAAAAATGAAATCTCTTGATTTGAAAAATCTGTTGTTTTCTTGGAATTGGTTAAGAATGGTTCGGGATGAAACCCCAGGTCCTCTTTATGAACGTTTGCACATGTGTGAGAATGCCTGAAAAGTGCATGTTGGTGTGAGTATGAATGGAATGTGGATAAAGACATGTGCAACGGTTCATAATATTACCTGGGTGTGTTTGAAATTTAACGCTTGAATTTGTTTTCTAAATTGGTTTTAAAGAGGAAATGGTTTTGGAAAGTTTTCGGTTTGAAAATGGATTGGTTTTTGGAAAGTGATCTTGAGAAAGGGTGGTTTTGAAATCAAAAAAAAATAAAAAGGGAATTTTAAAGAGGAGATTTTATTTTGGGTTGTGTTGTATTTGATTGGTCCTTGTGCTGACTGTTTTGATGAAAGCACTTTTATTGATGTTGCTTCGATTTGATGTTGGTTTTGGCCTTGTGTTTTATATGTCGCTCAGGGAATGCCGCCCAGGAAGGTCTCTAAGGATTCTGATAGGTCATGCCCAGTTTTTGGTCCTTCTCAGACTTTGCCTATTCTCCGTGGTGATCAGGGTCCGTTAGAGGCAGTGAAATGGCTCGAGGAAGTGGAGTGTGTCTTTAGAATGTTGGGAACTCCCGATAATGTTAAGGTTCGTGCAATTATGGAGTTGTTTGAGGGTCCAGCTCTGGACCAGTGGAAGATGGTTACCCCACCGTCAACGCAAGGTAAAATGACGTGGGATGTCTTTAAAACTGTTTTCATCCAATGGTTTGTACCTGAGAAAGTGAAGCTGGAGAAAAAGAGAGAGCTTGTGCATATTCAACAAGGTCAACGGACGGTGAAGGCATATGTTGACCATTTCAAGGAACTGATTCCCTTTTCTCCAGAGGTAGCGTCGCATGAGCTCATGAAGGTCTCTCTTTTCACTGGGGGTCTTCGTTCAGAGATCAAGGAGCGAGTCCTCCCTTCTAAAGACCTTTGTTTCGAGAAGCTGGTGGAGGAAGCTTTCTTGGCTGAGTTAGTTTCTGGTGTGCGGGTGGTTAATACTTCAACGTCCCCTGTTGTTGTTCGTAAGAGTTCCCCCTCTGGTGAAGAAAAGGTTCCAGAGATACCTGTTCCTAATGAGTTATCCCCTTTGGTCCCAGCTTCCAGTTCATCAGATCGTTCGATGGTGTACTATCAGTGTGGTCGTTTCGGGCATTTAAAGCCGTCTTGTCGCAACCCTCCAAAGACATGTCATCGTTGCGGTTGTCTGGGTCATCTGGAGAAGTTTTGCAGGAAGCGTCGCTTGAAGAGGAAGCTGAGATGGGAGAATGTCAGTACCTGACTGTGAGGCAGAAGATGCTTCAGCCATCAGAGCCCCAGCCACAAGTCTCGGGGTGAAGCTCGCGCACAGTCAGGAGTCCCCAGGGGTGTGAAGCCTTGGTCCAGGTTTTGTGTTCCGTGTTAGCAGTGGAACAATCAAGATCTTTTAGTACTTGTTTTTTTTTTTGCTGTTAAGTTTTGACGTTATTATATGTTCATTGTTTTACCATGGGGTTATCATGGACTTCTTCTATTATAATCCAAGTAGTCTGGTTTATGTAAATGTGTTGTTTTTCTAAAAAGTGACAATGGACTTGTTCTATGATAAATCTAAGCGGACTTGTCATGAGAATGTAATATTTTGAATCGTGTGTCCTTCTTAAAAGTGTGTTTGACTCTCGTGTGGGTTGACCTCGTTTTAGTTATGTTGTCGATGTGGTTATGTTTTGGGGACTTCGGTGGATCATGTCCCCAATTTGATGTTGGTTAAATGTTTTTTTTCTATGGGTTTTCCCTGGTGTTGAAGTTGTTGACTCTAGTCGAGGGTTCAAGGTTTCGAAGAAGGTGTTGTTTTTCACTCATGCTATGAGAGTTTGGTTTAAACCGGTTGGGAGTTCCCGCGTCGACCCCCTTTTTCCTAGGGTTTTCTACTTAGATGGTCAACTTTTCTGCACTAGTTAAGTTCTTGTGGTGGGGAGAACCCCTTCGTGTTCTCCCCTCAATATCGGACCCCAGTTTTCTCTTGAATCGGTCAGGTGTGACCTGTGCAAAGTAAGGTCATCCCCGAGATTCTCAGTTTTCTTCAGCTACTTTAGTCCTGTTTGGGCATAGACTTGGTTTCTGGCTGACTAGTGGCCTGGTGACTTTCTGGGGGCAGAAAGTGTCTGTGGTGGGGAGAATTGTCACACCCCGACCGCGGACGTCCGTAACTTTTTTCTTCTATCTTGGTCCTGATTTAAATTTTTCGAGGTTTTGTTGTGTCGGCAGTTTCGCACCGGTGCGCGGTCATCGCATCGCTGGCGGTGGTCGTGCGTTTGGCCCGGGTGACTATGTGTTCACCCGGCATTTTAAATATTTAAGTTTTTACATTGACCTTTTATTATTATTACCATTTAATTTCTGTTATCATTATTGTAGTATTTTTATAAATGTTTATATATGTGTACGTATATACATATATATATATATGTGTGTGTGTATATATATATATATGTTTAGATGCAGTTATATAGAAGTGTACATGTTATATGTGTATAGATATATATATGTGTTGTATATGTTTAAATATACGTATATATGTTTATATATATAAATGCGGGCGCGCGTACACGCGCGCACACTCTTATTTGCAAACGGTTTTAATATTTTAAAATCTTTTGGTTAAAAATAATTATTATTATAAGTTTTATTATTAACCTTATAAGTTTTATCATTATTATTATTATAAAGTTTTAATATGATTATAACATTTTATTATTATTGATATTATAAGGTTTTATTATTATTTTATCATATATATATATATAAACCTAAGCAAACCATACCCTAACCCTACAGCCGCCACCCGTTCCCCTTTTCTTCTCTCTCCCCCGCTTTTCTTCCTCCTTTTTCTTTTCTCTTCTTTTCCTCCGGTTTGGCCGACCTCCGCCTCGCCTCGTCCCGGCCCCGGCTTCCCCTTGCGCACCCTCTGCCTCGCCCAGCCGCAGCCGCCCCCAGCGTCCCCTCTCCCTCGCCCAGCCGCCATCTCCCCTCCCCTCTGACCTCGCTCCGCCTCGGCCTGACCTGGTTGCGCGCCCTGCTCCCATCGGCGCCCGCCGCGCCGTCCCGGCCTCCTCTGTCGCCGGCACACCCTCCTCCCGCCGACCTCCTTCAGCACCCCGGCCTCGACCTCCCGTCCTGCCGACTCCATCCTCCCGCACCCCCCCCCCCCCCGCTCCATCTTCGGCCGACCCGCACACACCCCCTCCGGCGCCGCCCTCCCTGCTCCCTCTCCCTGGCCCCTTCGCCCGCCGCTGCACCTGCCTCCGTCTCGGCCCCATCTCCCTTCGTCGCGCGACTGGCCCCGTCGCCGTCCCGGCTTCTCACCCCACCTCCGCCAGCCGACCGCCGGCTCCCTCCGGCACCCCACCTGCAAACCACCCCACCTGCCTCGCGCCGCGCTGCAAACCCCCACGAGCCGACGTCCTGTCTCCCTTCGCCCCACCGCCGACCCTTCCCCTTCGTCGCTGCACCCGTCGGTGCCCCGGCCTCGTCTCGGCTCCCCCGCGCAACCTCCTTCCGGTATCCGCGCCCCCCCCCCCCCCTCCGCTGTGAGTGTTTTTATTTTTTTTTTATAATGTTTTGATATTTTCTTTTATCATGTTAATAATAATATTATTATTACATTATTATTATTATATTATTATAAGTATAATTATTGACATTATTAGTATTGTCATTATTATTAATATTATTATTATTATTATTATTATTATTATCATTATTGTTATAATTATTATTATTAATATTTTAATTATCATATTAATATTGTTATTATCTTTTTATATTATTATTATTATTTTATTAATATTATTAGATTATTGTTATTATTATTATTATGTTAATATTATTACATTATTATAATTACCTTTAATATACTATTATAATTATGATTATGTTATTATTATTATATTATCAATATTATTATGGTTATCGTTAATTTATTGGGTATGCTATTATTATTATTATTATTATTATTATTATATTAATATTGTTATTACTATTATATTATTATTGTGCTAAATTATTATTGTTATTCATTTATTCTCTTGATTATTGTTGTATGTGTTATTTATTTATTCATTTAATTGCCTATTTGTTTATTAATTAATTAATTGATTAATTAATTAATTAATTTATTTATTTATTTATTTTTCCTTCGTGACATCTTGGTGTTTTTAATTCATATTAATCCTTTTTCTGTCGCGGGTTGAGTGACATGTACCTTTTTCCACAGTTCAGCGTACGCAGTTAGTCCGCAAGGATCCGTTCTACTTTTCGTTGGAGTTCTGTCACATCCGCTCCTTGTTTGAGGTAGGCGAGTTCACCTGTTTCCTTTTCGAAGCACTCTGCTGGTACTTGAATTATTTTAAATTAATTTTATTCCATGATTCGCATGTTTATTATAGCCTTGCGTGACTTATTGTGGTATTTTAAAATCTATAGTTTTGTTAGAAAGATAAGTTTGAAGCAATTATATTTTATGCCAAGGTAGTTGTGAACAAGATGTTGTCCTTCCCTCTTTATTGTTTATATAGTGCACCTGTTTAGGAGTTGCCAGCTAAGGTGAAACTAACTGCTTATATTTTCTAATATGATCATTGGTTGTTTTAAGTGGTGTTCTTTTTGTAAAAGAATCACTCTTGGATCTTATTGTCCTGTGCTGGTTGGTTTTATGAAATTTGGTATCAATTGGAAGTTTTGTCATGCCCCTTTGCAGGTTTGACGCACCATTGGATGTTGACACATCCATGGGTGCACCAGGTGCACACATGGATGTGCCCTCAAATGAAGATGGTGTTTGAAATTGTTACCATTTATGTCCATTTATTTTTATTTCCTCGAGATCTTGACTTTTCTAAATGGTTCTTGGTTACAAAATGTTTTCGCCTCTTTTTGAGACACATCGAACTTGTTTTAAAAGAAATATACGAATATATTCCCGTTTGGCCCTTTACTTAATACAAAAAAACAGTGTTTTGAGTTATTTAAAATGATACTGTGAAATATTCGTGTAAAGCTGTTTGTTTTTGTGAAACCAAGTGCTCTCTTGACAACTCCTGGTATTTTGTAAAGTTGTTTTGATAATCAAATGACGTGAAGGCCCGGTTGGCACTTTATTAATTGTGAAGTGATTGTACATATATACATATACGTACTTGTGAGGGCATCTCTACAGGGGGACTTCCCTTCGAGGGTTGTCGTGTAGCGATGTCCGTGTAAGGGGTTGGCAAGTGCGGTGAGATGAGTCACGTGTGCGTGGGCCTCCCACTTACACAGTGTTACTAAAACCACCATGGGTTCCTGGGCGTCTTATAGATTATCGAGTGACGGTTGCTTGCTAACCCTGATTAGACGGGTTAGTACCCCCCGGAGTTGTAGACAGGCCAGGAGGGATGTGCCACTGGTTGGCTATTAGGGAGGCCAGTTGGTTATTGACTATGGAGTACCACGCCGGCAGGTAGTCTGAACCCGAGTACGTCCAGGGGTTTTCTAGGGATGTTTAGGATCACCCATGGTTACTTGTTCACCTTGATTGTTTACTTTCAGTTATTCTTTACAGCTTATAGTGTTACTTGTGTCCTTTTTCACTTCTATCATCTTGCATCACTTGGTTACTTTCGGTTTCACTGATTTACTTTCAGCCTGTACTGTTTACCTATTCCTTTTTAGCACAGTCGTAGTATCATCTGTATTTGGTTTTGTTTATAAAAACATGAAATGGTTTTGAAAGTGATTTATAGTGTGCTTTGGGTTTTCAAATGGGGAAAACATGTTGTTTATTTTTAAATGTGAAAAATCTATTTTATAATTGTATTTTTCAAACCTGTGTCAACGGATTGCTTGGGAAAGGAAACTTTTGGATTCAGTGGTTTACTTTGGCTTACCTACTGGGAATTTTTAATGCTCACGCCTATATTATCATTTCAGTTGCAGGTCTTACCTTGCTCAGGTTTTCTGTTTTGAGTCGCTCAGTGTTGGAGCGAGGTTGCTCTCTAGTTGGGTGGTGACCTGAGAGGTCACATGGAGGTACGTGGTCGTGTGGCTTTTATTTATTTTCCGTTGTTAGTGTTTATTTGATCTGATAAATTTACTTTTGTTTGCGCTCAAATCGTTCCCGCCTGCTTAATTTTGATACCCGGCACTAGTTGCCATCCCGGGGGGATCGGGAACGCTCCTCGGGACTTGCCGCGGACCGGCTCGGGTGACCGGTTCAGGGTCGAGCCGGGCTGGTTCGTGACAATCCTAGACATGCTTGTGATACCCCATCACATGACTCTCTTAAGATCACATGATCGTATTACTCTCCATTTGTCTCACAACTCTCACATGTGACCCTCAACATGTTTACCTTGATTACAGAAATTGCCATAGATTCTTCAGTTTGATCTCACAAAGGGCCTTAGAAATGCATGCTTGATCTTATGAGGGATTATTTACATGTAAACTCAACCTTTTAAGGGATATAAAAAATATAAATTTGGTTATGAAAAAGATATTCTTTCATCTCAAATTGATCACACAAAATCATTTTGAAAATCCATGTGATCAAGAAAGATAGTAATGATAGAGTGATCATACAATCAATATTTATCACATGATACAATAATGATGTCCTTGATGATACACATGGGGATTATGAAAAGATCATGTGTGAACACTCCCTTCCCTGAATCAAGATGATATATGGGATTTAATAATCATAGAAAGTGACATAGATTCATTATGGTGATTACTATAACCCCCCTAGTCACATAGAAGAAACATACATAAAGGTAAGAGAAAACTTCCTAGAGTGAACAATCATGTGATCTAAAGAGTCTTCCACCTAAAAAAGTATAGTGAGAAACTTAAGGGATTACACAATATGTTTATGGTCTTACATGATCATATCATTGATCACATGAAGGATCTACATCATTTCATCTAGATTATTCAAAGGGCCTTTGAAACGTTGTCTTGATCATGCAGTGCCTCAGTAGGAAAATGCCTTAAAAATATTGGGTCATTTATGTAAAGAAGGATGAAAATGATGAGGGATTTTATAAAAGAATATATGATTTATTATGTGAAAGAATCATGTACTTCGTATAAATAGTTTCTTAATCATGTGAAGACACCTTGGAAATGTTAGTGGGATCACGGGATAACCCTCAGTCATGTCAAATTTGATCATGCGACATCCCCTATACATGTCATTTGGTTCATGTGAAGTCCTCAGACATGTTAGATGAGTTCACATGAAGTCTCATATGTGTCATTTGAATCACACAATATCTTTGAGGAATGTTAGATGGATCAAATGATATCCATGAAACATGCCATCTCGATCATGCGACTGCCCTCAGACATGTTAGTTGGATCACGTGACAACCCTCATATATATTAGTTGGATCAAATAAAATCCCTAAGACATTTTAGTTTGATCACATGAATGGACTTAGACATGTCATCCTAGATCATGCAAAGTACCTTGAACATGTCATCTTAAATCATTTAAAGTATCATAGATGTGTCAAGAAGACACTCTAGACATTTCAGCCAAACACCCTGGACATGTGAAGAAGACACTATGGACATGTCAGGAAGACACCCTTGGATATTCCACCCTTGTCTAATAGGCGTACATGGTAATGTACCCTCAAAATGTGTAAAACTATGACCATGAGTATTAAATAGAGCATTCCCCCTTTATATGGGAAGTTTCCATAAGTGAATAAGTTTATACCATCACGAAACCTTATTGGCATTATGGGATCCTCCTTCCACCCAAGCATGATCAATCAACCACTCATGGTCCCCATTACCTATTTATTAGAGTATAATGGTTAGATATATCTCATGGGAAACCACCTAGGTGTAAGTCTATAAATATTAAATTTAATCCAGTTCATAAGACCCACCCCTTATGGTTCTACCATCTGTCCTCATCCATCAATAGATTAGGAGATAGACTAAAAAATGAATACTCAGATTCCTATACATGTATGATTATATGATGCCTTCCAGATACCGGAGCTCCAAATAGAACACACCATTAGGGATCCTTCAATGGATAATTACTACATCCATATATAGTAAATTATATCATTTTATATATCTTTTTTCTCTCACTTATAATGACTCATGTGAGTTTAGATATTTTCAATGAATGTGTCACTGGCATCATGAAATCCCATGATTAGGGAAACCTCAATGTGTAAGCCTCGTTCAATGATACGGTACCAATTCTTATTTACATGGGAATCCATATTGGTGTAAGTCCCTAAGGAATTCCTATATTGAAAAAATTAGTGTAAATTAACTACATGAGTATTAATTATCTATCCCCACCCATCAGTAGTTTGAGGGAAAACTAAACTATGAAGACTATGACTCCTATTATAATTAGGATACATAGGAAACCTTCCTATGGCTTGAGATACATATTTAATGCCTAAGTTACCTCATATATTTACATTACATATTATATTAAACTACACATATTGGACTAATAAAAACAGCATGGATTTTGATTCATGTTACCACAGGATGTGTAGGATGCCTCTTGGATGTTTAATACCATTCTCGAAACACCAATTGCCTTCCTAGATGCTATTAATCTCCATAGTTCCTAAATATTTAGATTCAAAACACAAGAAGTACCCCATTTTTAAAAAACAATGGGAAAAATATGGATAACCTCAGATACATACTTATGGTGTCATTAATAGAACCCCCTTTCCATATAGATGGATTAAACACTTGATTATTTTATTTGGATAACCAGTTTCATATCAAGATTTGGGAAAGATTTATGAACATATCATAAATCTATAATAGAGTCCTGGAGTAGGTAATAATTCCCCTCAAAAGGGTGCAATGAGACCGACCTCCTATCCCATCGACCAATGTGATTTCTTAAGAGTCACTGGGTTTGAAAACCCAAATGATCAACGACCTTTGGAAAGTAGGATTGTGGATCATTATGGTTATGGGAACCATGCATAGTTTCTATTATAAATAGAAATGGAAATCCAAATGAAGATGAATTTAAAACCCCACTCAATCACCCATAACCAAATATCAAGAAAAACCTCAACTTTTTTCAAGAAAAAAATGGTGAACCTGATGTGAAATCTTTCAATAATAAAATGATCGGCTAACCACACATCGATCCATTTTGTTTTTCATCTCCCACACCAATAAAAACAATGGACCTATGTGAAATAATTCAATAATAAAATGTAATTGTGGTTACTATGAGATATAACATTTCACTTCATACATTTCTTATTAGAAAAATGGCTGAACCAACAATAAGAACGAACACTTGTGATACCTGTGTATAGCTATTTGATCATATTTTATACTTTTGACAATGAAATGATTAGAGGCTTTTTCACTTTTTGTCTTTGTTACTAAAGATACTATTCTTACAAAAATAACCATGACCTGAGACCATGTCATCATCAAGTGAGAGTTCTAGAACCTCAACTATGAAAACAACTTTTGTGGGTCATAAAAACAATCACTTACCTGATGCTTTTAGATTTGGGTGGAGAAGACGATGGTAAGGGAATACCACTAATATAGTATGATCCCAAACAATGATAATACACATAGATTTCTCAAAAACTATAGAAATAATAATCCCATCTCATTCGAGGAAAGTTGTAATGAGACCGACGATACCTATAGCCACTATAAACCACCTTGGAAGTATATCATTGGAGTGTGATAATCAACACCATACTTAACATAGGAAGGTGGATCATGTAATAAAACTAAAAGTACACAGTCAGGAAAATTGTATCACTGAGAGGGGGAGGGGGTGAATCAGTGATACTTTTTTTTATGTTTCTTTGTAATTGAAACAAACTTCACCTCATATTAAAGATTTATTTCCCAACTAAAAACAATTCAAACACACATCCAAAAAACAGAAATATTTACAAGGTTCATTATTAAAAAAGAATAGATAAATCCATGGTATGGTTTGGAAATAGTGCAATACCACACAATACACTATAAAACAATCCTTTGATATAGAATACAATGAGTAAGATATTTGATTTCACTTGTGTATCACTTTGAAGACAATCCAATAGCACGTGTGCACCCTTTAGCCCAAATAAGTTAATAAAATAATTTTGTAACAAAACATGTTACCTGTGCTTCTTTTCAACATCCAAAAATATATTCTTTAGAAACATTTCTTTAATTAATTACACAAAATATAGTAAGAACATCAAGGACTTTGATATGAATTTCAGTACGATTTCCCAGTACGATTATCCCTATCCGATCTTCTAATACAATTGCACAATATGATAGGTATAAAACTGTTTGAATACGATTCATACCATTTAGAAATCTTTATTCCTTATTCCTAAAATCTACATATAGAAATACTGATCTGATTATATTTCCCGATACAATGACCAGCTGAATACGATGACAAGAAGAAAACAATAAACAACTGAATATGATGATCAGATTAAAATGATGATCATCTGAATAACATTGAAATCATGTCTCTTATACTTTCACTTATCTCTTTAAAAAATTCTTAAAAAAAGGCTCAATATGGAAACCTCTTCCCCCCTAAAATTTTTTGAGCTTCTCTCTCTATATGAACATTACACACATCCACTGTCCTCCAAAAACTACAATGTACTTCTCACTTTTATAAGTGACCCATGAGAAGTTTTAGCGGGAATCCCAAAAAAATTCCCACTCACCCGAATTACCAAAAATCTCGATTTCCCTTGAATTTTAGGTACATTATTGACTTCATCAATGCTTATATATTTTTCTCAAATCTTCTTTACTACTTCAGTTTTCCTTCAGACATTCTTTTCAATCACCAGTCTGATTTTGATTTCCTATACTAATTAGCGCAATATGATTTCTTCATTACTATGATAAGAACCAATTAATTGTAAATGTATGAAGAAATAAAAAACTTTCTTCATCTTCACATACTCCATTTAGATTATGTCATTACGATCTGTAGGATGACTCGAATACAATGGATATTGACCAAATTGAAGACACAAAACATATTCTTCAAATTTCAAACTCAAACATGACAATATATCTATCCATATACTTCAATATTATTTTGAACTAGTTGACTAAAAACATTGTAAAAAAATCAGAGTTTATCTTTATTTTAAGAAACTCATCATCTTCAATCACTGAGGGTTTATATCTTTTTTCTTTTGGTCTGACTACAAACCAGTACCTTTTTTTATCACATTTGACACAAATTTTCGTGACCTTTCATAAAATATGAATATGGTGATTCCATTACAATGACCTTTAGATTAACAACCTTTGACTTCACCAATTTTATTCTTTCATAAACTTTAGCTTGTATCATGACTTCCTTCATGACTTTGAACATATTAAAGACATGCATTAGCATCATCTGACTTAAATTGGAAAGTATTTTAACTTACCATCCTTTTAAGTGACCATATTTATTTTCCAATTCAGACTGAATATGATCATCCAGAATATAATTGGCCTAATTACTATTCTCCTAAACATTATCTCTAGTAACTTTTATTATTTTCCACCTAGATATGATCAATCTAAGTACGATCCGGAACACCACTTTTCCCTCTTTCTTTCATTAAGACTGCATCACAAGTTTTCCAAATACTAGTGATTTATGAGAAATCCAAGATCAGAAAAGTATCGTCACATTTAAAATCATAGTCATACGAACTCCAATTCTCTTCCATTATGATCACTTCTTCTATAATAGATATAGTGTGAATCTTATGACTATTTACTTTTATCAAGATTCCTCCTCAATACGATAAATCATTTCAATCGAGATTCAATGTGAATCTGACGAACCTTTTCTTCCATATAGCTTCACCTAAATACGATAGACCTTTTCAAGCATTGTGAGTCTAATTATCTGAATATGATGGTTAGTTTGATTTTCACCAAATACAATGTTAGGTGATTTTTATCTATTTTTAAACTTCCTTGAAAAAAAAAGAAAATACCTGAATACGATCATTATACTTCTCAGCTTGGTCATAACAATCTCCCCCTTTGTATTTTTTTGTCAACCAAGTTTCATAAATCACGGAACTTTTTATCCCCAAGAAATGAATTACTAATCAACAATTATAATCCTATGTGATATAAATTATTGTAGGAAATAGTAATTTTTGACCGCAAATCCATGATGTATAAGAGTAGTGATAATGAAAACATTTCCAACTTATCTTCCTTAGATCTTCAACCTCATACTTTCTTAACTTCTTCAACTTTTCTAGAATAAATTTTTTTCCTACAACTACTCTATCAAATAGCTAGAATAGTTGACCCACAATACAATTCTAGATTCACATATTACCATCAAATACCCCTTTTTACATGCATACAAAAGGATTGATTTATGAAAAAAATTAAATTATACCCCTTGACAAAACTATCTAAAGCTAAGATGATAGAGGGAAAAAACATACCTCAACCTTGATGTGAAAGAGGTTGGACGCCCATGTTCGAACACAATTTAGAAAAGGATTACTTCAGTAAAGGTTTTTTGAAAATGTTAGGAACCTTTTTTGATGTTGGAACATACTATATCTTGAATTAATTATTCTACACACACTCTTTGATGAAATGATATTTGATATCATTATGTTTTAAACAAGAATGTTAGACCAGATTGTTGGTGATATTGATTGAACTTTGAATGTCACAACCCAAGAGCAAGGGTAACTTCACTTCAACAAGTAATTCTTCTAATAGTGTTTTCATCCACATGAGTTGAGTAGAGGATTGAGTGGAATAAAAATAACCATCTTTATTCATGCTAAGAGTTAATAAATTCTATATCTTTGTATGCCAACTAACACAATTATTTCTTAGAAAGAATACTCCACTAGATGTGGATCTTTTATCATCAACATTTTCTACCAAATGAGCATCTAAATACCCAAAAAAATCAATACTATCTTAGCCATCATAACTAATTCTCATTTTTTTGTGCATTTTATGTATTTGAGAATTATTTTTCCAATATGTAAATTTGATTGTTTTTGAGTAATTTGAAACCTTGCACATAAGGTAACAACATAAACAGTGTTGGGTCTTAAGGTAGTCAAATACAACAAACTCTCGATTAGCTTCCAAAATTCTTTCTGATAAACTTATTTTACTTCTCCATCTTTACTCAAATTTGTTCCTTCTATAATCAGTGTGGAAATTTTTTTTGTGTTTTTTATACCGAACCTATTAAGAAGTTACTTAGAATACTTTTCTTGAGAATGAAAAATGTATTTCTTCTTCTATAAATTTTTTAACCCAATAATTTATTTCATTTCCCACAGCATAGACATATCAAATAACTCTTTCATTTCATTATCAAATCTTCCAAACCTTATTTTAGAATTCCTAGAAAATATAATATCATCGACATAAACAATTATAATGAGGGAATAATATTGAATTTCTCTGATATAAATATTTCTACCCAATATTCCTTTATCAAAACTCATCTTCCTTAAGAATGTATCAAATTTGGAATACCATGCCCTTAGTGATTTTTTTATCCCATACAAGGCCTTATTCAATCCACAAACATGACCTCAATCTTTCTAAACAACAAATCCACAAGGTTGTTCAATTTAAAATTCCACATCAAGATCACCATTCTAGAATGAGGATTTGTCATCAATTTGAAAGATCTTGTAACCTCGGTGTGAAGAAATAGCAAGAATTATTCAAATTGTTTTTAACCTTTCCACAAGAGAAAAGGTTTAATGAAAATAAATATATTCAATTTGTGAATACCCTTTGCAAATCAATATTTCTTTGTTTCTTATAACTTCACCTTCTTTATTCTGCTTGTTCTGGAAAACCCACTTTGTAATAATAATGTTTTTTGTTTTCTAGATTAGATACGAGTTCCCATGTATAATTGTTTTCAATCTGATCCAACTATTCATTCATGGCTTGAACCCATTTTGGATACTCAAAAGCTTATTTTACATCATTGATCTCAACTTTAGAATATGAAGAAGTATGTATAATGTCATTTTTTGTTCTTTTTGTTTGAACCTTATGATATTGATCCCCAATGATATTCCTTGAAACCACTTGGTTTATTAGCCTAGGATGGTATTTTTGAGTATCATCCTTACCACTGAAAATAACTTAGTGTGATTCTTCTCTTTGAATATGATTACAATTGTCTGTATCTTTATCAGAATTTTTTTCAAAACATTCCTTATCCTGCTCAACTTCATTATATTCCTAAATACACTTGTCTTCCCCATATTTTTCAATTACTTTTACATAAAATGAATCTATAATTATTCATATTTATTTGTTGATTCGTTTTTATCCTCTTGATTCAAAATCATAGTTAAGAATGATTCTATCTTCACATTTCTGATCAAACTTTCCATAGTTTCCACCTTTATTCATTATAATACAGTGACTAACGAAAACTCTAAAGTGTTTCAAACTTGGAGTTTTATCATAAATAGTTAATATGGAGTCATATCTTAATGAGGTATGTATAAAAAATGGTTTTGGATTTCAACAGTAGTACTCATGGATTGACTCTAGAAGTAATTATAAAGATCATGTTCATGTAACATAGTTCTTCCTATTTCCACCAAACTTTTATTCATTCTTTCAGTGACCCCATTTTGTTAAAGAGTTTATGGGGAACTATAATCATGAAAAATTACATGCTTCAATAGATAAATTTAAAAATCATTAATTCTTTATTCACCACCATTTCTGGTTCTCAACTTCTTCACAGAATACTAACATTCCTTTTTTCCTTTTGAAACTTTTAAACATTTTCAAAGCATATGATTTATGTTTCATATACATAACATAAGTAATGTGATTAAAATAATAAATAAAAGTGATGAAGTACTTATCTCCATTTTTTTAATTTTCTCTCATTATACCACAAATATCATAATGAATTAGCTCTAGGGGTTGTTTTGAACAAATCTAAACTTTCTTATGCATGGAATTTGTAATATTTCCTTTCTAAAAAATAGATAAACACTAATATATACATCTTGGAAAATAATGAATGTCTTAGAAAGTATCTCTATTTGATAAATTTTTCATGTTTCTTAAACACATATATCCCATACTTTTATCCCACAATTTATTCACTTCCACCATACTAAAGTAACAAGGGTTTTATATTTTACCAACTTGAAACAAGTTTCCTTTTGTACGTTGACCTATTGTAACCATCTTTCAATATTTTTCACTTTGTATAACATACCTTTATTTTCTAAATATAAATTTCTTACCCTAATCACACAGTTATGAAACACTTATCAAATAATGTTTTAACCCATAAACATACAGTGTTTTATTATATTTCCTTTTTTATTTCCCAATGATGGATGATCCAACTCCTTTGATTATCAAAGATTAATCATTGACAAATTTCACTATTAATTATTTAAAATATTTCAATTCTCTAAAAGTTTCAAATATCCTATTATATGAGAAGAACACCGACTATCAATAATCCATGTTTGTTTTCATTTTATAGCATTCAGAGTGGTTTCAACAACAAGATCTTTTTTCCTTTCTTTTCTTTCTTTATCTTCAGCTTCTGAGAATTGTTAAGTATATTTTTCTATTATGATAACAATAAATACATCCTTTTTCATGGTGGTTGGGTTTTTTACATCTTTCAAAAATAGTTGCCAAATATTGCAACCTATTTTCCACTTTCACACAATCCTTCTCAGGTTTCTTCCAAACAACCTTCTCTGTCTTTTTTCTTTGAGGAGATTAAATCCCCCTCAAAATTTTCCTTCCATAATAGGTGGAATAATTGTAACATTTTTTATTAAACTGATACATATTTTCCATGTGCCAAAATCCACCACAATAAAAGTTGTGGACATAGAATGATAATTTTCCTCTGAAACTTCCATACTGATCGAAATTTTGAATATGTTTCTAGGACACATTCTTCTCTTACTTTTCTGAGCCACCAACATTTATTTTCTCAATCATAATCTTCTTTTTATTTTTGGACTTATCAGAATAATAAGTATTAGAATTATTTTAGGATCTAGAATTTTGGATACATTTTTGAACTTAGGGTATTTTGAACCTTCTGAATTCCCAACTTTGTTGGTTTTGGCTATATACATTACTTTACTAGAATTCTTCTATTCAGAAAAAACATCCGGATTTCTTCTCAAACATTGAAGGTAACTTCTATTGATCTTTCTTAGGTTTCTCAATATGACAACTTTCACCATCTTCAGAGATAGAATTTTTGAAACTTGTACCTTTATCTTCATCTTTATAAATATTTTGTTAGAAAAGTTCCAAATATTCTTATTTTTATTTCATATTCACCACCAGATGGTCATTATGATTGTTTTATTCCTCAATAGATTTATTCAAATCATCTATTTATTTAACCAAATTCACCTTCTCATTTGGAAAAAATTCGTGACTATTTATTCAGAAACTTTTATTTTTTAAATTTATGATTTCTTTATCTTACCTTCCAATATTTCTCAAGAATTATTTTGACTCTTCTTTTAAATGAAATTCGTGTTGAGTTTCTTCTTCTTCAGAACTACTAATTCTGAACTCTTCATTATTCAATTTTTAAATAAAAGTATTCCCAATTCTATAATCAATAGATTTTTTTAAATTCAGCATCACTGCATTATTTTTATTCATCTTTAGATAAGAAACTTTTTCTTTTAGATTTGATTAATTTTCTATATTTCCCGGTGGAATAAAATTTTCCTTTGTCTACCTGTTTCTTTTGTGATTTTCTTGGCCTTCTTTCTTATTCAATAATATACTCTTCTTTATTTCTTTGAGGAATATTAGCCACAAAATTCCCAAAAACCCCACATTCAAAACATTTCATGGGAAGTTTACATTTGTATTTACCTATACCTATTTTTACATTTTTTAAAATCAAGGATATGATATCATCAGAAAATATACATACCTCATTTTTGGAATCGTATTCACCAGCTTCATCTTCAATAAGTATCTTCTTCAACTTCTATTTCATAGTATCCTTGAAAGAAATTTCTATGTCAAATTTTGTTTTTATTTTCAAAGATTTCTCACTTATCATTTCATAAGTAATTAGAGTGATATTAAAATCATCTATAGATAATGTCTCAGGATCTCTGTCTTCTAATGAAGAAACTTTGTCTTTAAACTTATCTGGAGGTATTATAAAAATCGTTTCAATAACTATAGAATCTTCTAACTTTTCTACAAGGCTTTTGATTATCCTAATAGTATCATTCTCCCTAGTAAATAAGTCCCTTTAATATTAGTACTCACCCATCTTCATGCCTTCGGACTTCAATATCTAGGATTGTAGCTTTTCCTTCTTCAGTTTTGTACTGCCCTCATATATGTTTTTCAATTTACCCCATACACCTTTGGTTGTGGAAACTCATTTAAACCTTAGGAATTCACTTTTGGAAAGTGATAAAAATATAGCATTCTTGTACCTTCCATAATTCTAAATATACATCTTATCAATAGATGTGAGAGGAACATTATATTCAATAGGATGATACCCATCTATTGTATTTTTTTGAAATTCATATCCAATAGATATAAGTTAAGGAAACATTACATCTGTACAGATATGATAATTCTTACCATAAAAAACAGGAATACCTTTACTGTTCACACAATTCGAGTTCTCCATCAACATCTCTTCAAAACGTCAGCAAAGAATAAAAGAAGGGAACCATTTTCTTTGATACCAGTTGGAAGGTCCTAGTCAGGAAAATTATATCATTGAGAGGGTGAGGGGTTGAATCAATGATACATTTTCCTTTATGTTTCTTAGCAATTGAAACAAACTTATCCTCTTTTTAAATATTTTTTCCCTATTGAAAACAATTGAAACACGCATCCATAGGAACACAAGTATTTACAAGGTTTACAATTAAATAAGAATGGAAATTTCCTTGGTATGGTTTGGAAATAGTCCAATACCACACAATATTCTAGATAAAAAATCCTTTGAGGTGGAATACAATGAGCAGGATATTCCCTTCCACTCATGTAGAACTTTGAAGACAATACAATAGTGCATGTTCACCCTTTAGCACAAATGGTGTAATATAATAAATGTGTAACAAAACATGATACATGTGCTTATTTTAAACTTCCACAAATATATTCTTTAGAAACAATTCTTCAATTCTTTACCTAAAAGCTTGCAAGAACATCAAGGAATTTTATATGAATTATAGTATGATTTCCCAATCTAATTATCCAAATCTGATCTTCAAATATAATTCTTAATTGGATAGGTATAATAATGTTTGAATATGATTGAGATAATTCATAATTCTTTCTTACTTAGTCTGAAAATACCAATACAGAAATACCAATCTAATTATCCAGATTGATATAATGACTAGCTAAATACGATGACAACAAGAATATGATAAACCACTGAATATGATGATCAAATAAATACTATGATCAGATGAATAATGTTCAAATAATATTTATTCTCCTTTCACATCTCTCCATCAAAACTTCATCAACAAAGGATCAATATAGAAACCTATTTCACTCCCTTAAAAAACATAGATTCTCTCTCTACATGAATAGTACACTCATCGTCAGTCCTATAAAAAGTACGATGTATATTTACCCTTTCATTGGTTACCCATGAGATGTTTTGGAAGGAATATCCAAAACTTTCCCGCTCAACCAAATTATCCAAAATCTTAATTTCCCTTGAATATCGAGTGCATTGATTAATTATTCACTGATTTTTTATTCTTCTTGAATCTTATTCACATTTCTTATTTTCCTTCAAACATTCTTTTCAATCACCAATCCGATTCGTATTTCTCATTCTGATTAACTCAATCCAATTTCCTCATTGCAATGCTCCATAACCGTTAACTATAAATGTATAAAGAAATATAAATCTTTATTATTCTTCACAAAATCTATTCTGATTATTTCATTATGATCTTTAGGATGACTTGAATATGATGGATCATGAACCAATTGAAGAACAAAACATATTCATCAAATTTTGAACTCCCCCTTGACAATATATCTATCAATATTCTTAAACTCCTATTTTGATCTAGTTGACTAAAAAAATTGAAAACAAATAATATTTCATCTTTGTTTTCTAAAACTCATTATTGAGGGTTTATTTCTTTTGGATTTTGGTCTGACTGAAAACTAATACCCTATGTTCCTCATATTTTTCACAAATCTAATTGGTTTTTACTCAAATATGAATTCGATGATTCCATTACAATGAGCTTTAGACTGGAAGCCTTTGAATTTTCTAATTTTCTTCTTTCACAAACATCAGATTGTATCACGACTACCTTCATGACTTTGAACACATTGAATACCATATTTAGCATCGTCTGAATTAAATTGGAAATTATTATAAATTACCATCCTTTATAGAAACCATATTCTTCTTACAATTAATCATAAAAATGCTCATCCAAAATACAATTGGCCTGATTATGATTATCCTGAATACAATCTCTAGAACCTTTTATTATTTTTCACCTGGATGCCGTTAATCGGAGTATGATTGGGAACAACTATTTTCCCCTTTCATTCATCAATCTTTCGTCATAATTTTTTCAAATAATTATGATTTATGATAACTCCATGATAATAAAATCATCATCACATTTAAAATCATAGTCATGTAGACTCCGATTATCTTCCATTACAATCACTTATTCTATACCAGATCCAAAGTGAATCCGATGACCATTTACTTTTAGCATGATTCTTCCTCAACATGATCAATATTTTCATTCTAGATTCATTGTGAATTTAATGAACCTTTTCTTTTAGCTAGATTCACCTGAATATAATATACCTTTTTAAGCATTTTGAGTCTGATTCTCCAAATATGATGGTGATTTTGATTGTCACCAAATACAATGTGAGGTGATTTTTCCTTTCTTCTTAAACTTCCACGAAAAAAAAAGAATATATCTAAATATGATCATCATCCTTCTCAGCTTGGTTCTAACACAAAAACGTCCATACTAGTATATGATCTACCAAGGAGGTATCCTATCAGCCACCATCACTAACTCCATCCCACCAATTCCACTAAGTTTCCTACTGAGGGCACCACCCAACATGTATCCACCTTGGACACTCTTGACCATGCACCAAGGATATATCATCAGGAATGAAAATCTATAAATAAAAGGGAGTGGGATCATATTACCATTTCCACTAAGGAATACCCTTTTCATATTTTAGTGGCATATAATGAGATGGATCATACCCTTAATCACCCAGAATATGTCTTCCCGCATATTCCTATAACAATCATGGGGGAGGCACATATCCCCAACCCCACCCATGAATCCCACTAACATATATTGATAGAATAAGGATGAAAAGGTGTGATTAAATCCATGATTTAGTATAAGACAAATTATAGTATATATTGGAGATCGAGAATGTGAAGGCCTATATTCATACACACACTCTATTAAAGTGTCACTATATTCTTAAAACTATAGAACAACCCTACTGACATATTCTAAAACTGGTGCACATATAGGGATAAACACATATCCTTATCCAAATAGCTAAAGAAACATATAATCATGATCATCATGAACATGTGGATACTCTGATGAAAGAAAACACTATTTCTCTCATCTAGGAGGATTATCAGCATTTATCAATAAAGGACTAGTGACAAGACCTGGCTCATATTCCCGTTCTGATTGGGGATCACCAACCTCATTTGGAAAACACCTCAAGAAAAGAGCACATTACTATAAAATAAATACAATGACATATTCCAAAGGAACAAGATCAAGCACATACCCCTGCTCCAACTGAGGTTCATTAGTATAATTTGACAATCACCACAGTGTAGGATCATATCTCTACCAATAAAGTTACTCATAATATTCTGAGAGATTTCAAAATCTAGGATCATATCCCTACCTCTTTCAAGGAAAGACTACACAGACATCATTTAGAGGCTATAAAAGAGGAGTCTCATATCCCTAATCCCACTCTATAGGTCTGTTGGTATATTCAAATAGGGAATAAATATATAAATCAAGATCATACCTTCAAGTAAACTAGGGATAACTGACATATTTTGGTAGCCACCCAATGGTTGGACCATATTCCAACCGATGATATAGAAACTCACTAACATACTTCAGTAGATTCTTAGTAGTGATACCATATCCCCTTTAAAATAGATTGTCATTAATATATTCTAGCGACCACTAGGCAACAAGATCATATCCCTACTCAACCTCAGAATATAGGTGGACATATCCTGACCATGATATAAGATGAGGCACACATCCATAATATATTCAATTCTAGTTTCATTGATGTTGTACAATGCATATCTATAACACCTCAGGGGTCTTTCAACAATTTAACCTAAGCATAAGGTGATAACTATCTCTATAGTCCTCATCATGGTGGTATAGAGTTTGTTTTAAGGTAATCTTCTCCTGAAATCTACCATGGTCAACTTCCACAAGGTAATATATTGTATGGAAAAGGAAATTCCCCCCTTTCATAGACTCCTTCATATAGAGAGGTGTTCAAACCATCAGGGTTAATCATACATAGTGCCCCTCTAACTATAAGTAGAACTTTTCCATGATCATAAGATGACCAAGATAAGAAACCTCTATGGTCTAACCATGCAGTGGCATATAAACCTAATAAAGAATATGAAAACATAGATATATGGAGGTAGTTATCTAAAAGAAACTCCCAACCATGTTCTTTCCCATCACTACTTCTGACTATGAGATCCTAGATGATCTAGAGGAGGAGTGTATGCCTTACATATTCCTGAATATATGGGAAACCCATCAGTGGTTGAAGGCTAGATGCCTACCTTATCAGGGATATGAGTTTAACCTCTAGATTATAAATACACTCTATTTTGATCTGAAAATGGATGCATTCTCTATGTCCCAAGACTTAGGATAAAAAAATCATGAAAATGTATATGGTATGTTTGTCTCTATATCATGAAAACTATTTGATGGTTTATTACCAAATCCTCATTATACATTTTTATCTAAGGACCATGGAAGTATAGAGCACTACACTTCACTATGACCCTAGGAAAACAAATCTCCCCAGATATAACATCATGTAATGTCATAACATTAGGAGTGATCATGGGACTGAGTAATACATGGTCTAGTTGGTCAATACAAAAAATAACTTCCTCTTTAAGGATACAAAGTCACCATGAAAAGAGAGATAGGGATTCTATTATACTCCTAAGATGGGCCTATCAACAAAATGTTAAAACATCTCAAAAATGAAAGTTAAAGTCACAGATTCCATAAAATCTATCTGTAATAAGTTTCTCCCATCATAAGTATCCATTTAACTCATCCCTTATGCAAATTATATTCCGCCAAATTAGAAATATCACAGTAGTGAATTCCATGAAAGTCATCTAGGAACAAACCCAATCCATAGGGCTGTGGGAATTTTCATTTCAATGTTCACCACTAGAATTATCACACCCTAAGGGGTACTAAAGATATCAATAGCTATTCTATATAAACCCCATGTTATAGGGATGAGGTAATATTTATCTCAATTTATATACTAGGAGTCATCAAATCCTTGATGACAGGATCAAAATATTCCCATAATGGATACAAATTAACCCCATACCACAGGGATGGGGGAATTTTTATCATTATAATCACCCCAAAAGGAATTAGTCTTTTATAGTATGGGATCTAAATATGGACAACCAACATCCTAGTAATTCCTTCCACCCCATGATATACTTTTTTTCATTTAGTTCCCACTGAAAAATTATGACCAGAAACTCCCTTAAGATCCCTATTAATAGACAAAAGAAAGGGGAATGTTTGGAAAAGTCAATAAAAACCCATAAGGGTTGTAATATATGGTGGTAAAATAAGAGACCATGGGTCAGAGAAATTATCTTGATACAACCCTCAAAGGAGGAGAAAACATTACAAAACTTCCCTATTGTGTGGAAAGTGATGTGGTAACTACTATTTCCCACTACACCTTAGTGAACATCATCACCATAAATAAAAAATGATGTGGACTAAGACACAAATAAAGAGGGATGCAATGCAGAAATCTTACCTCAAGAGGTATGAAATATGGATGTTGAAATTGAGGCTACACATATGTGGGATCAAAGAAGGATCCAAAACCAGTCACCTTTGAATGATGGGTTTCCACCTCCATGGAGGAACTGTATCAAGGATAAAGGGTAAGATTTGGAAACATCCTACTCACTACCCATAGAAGCTAAAACCCCCTTAGTATAGGAATAAATGACACAATATGATAATGACATATAGAACCTCAGAAAACTCAATGAGTAACTACTCAGGAGAAATATTACCAATGGTTATCACCTTAAAAAAACTCATATCCATCCTCACACACATTAGAATTTAGATAATTATGTTAAAAGAGTGGAATTTGAGCATTAAACCATATCTGGATCTAGGAAGAAAATCTATATAAATGAGGAAGTTGAGGATGATCACAAATTTACTCCATTATAAAGACATCCCATCCCATGTCAGGTTGATCATCTAGTCCTGGCACCAATCAAGAATTAGCGAGATATAAATTCTGGGAAAACCCATAATGCCATGCCTATTTTTGGGAGTTGAGAGGTAGTCCAGACAGTGATACATCCAGAATTACTCAACACTATCAAATCCATGGTTAATTTAATAGAATATATGTAAGGGTGGGGTTCCCCCATACAACCTGAAAAGAATACATATCTTGAATGGGTGGATGAAAATGTTCCTCTATCCAATTTTATAAATCCTATATTCTCAACCTTTGATGGAACATGATATATAGAACAAAACATCACAAACATCATGTCCCGATGCAGCCTGATAATGGGCCCTCGATACTAGAAGGAATAGAAAAATATGAGATGTTTTGTATAGAATCAAGTAGGACCAGCCTTCTTATGTTGTACCATCCTTCCCAAAATATCCATCATTGATTGAGAGGACATTAATTTTCAATTCCTTTCAAAGTTAAACTCCATGTTAAAAATGGTAATAATTTTTTATCTCAAAAATTGAAAACAAAAAAAATGACAGGGTTTCTAACTTTATCACTAGATAGAAAGGCTTAACCTATTCACTTAGTATCCCACTCTCATAAGAGAAATTGCTAGAACATTATGTTAAGAATTTCCAAGATGGGTTCCAAACACCTTTGATCTTGAAGAAATATCTAGGAAGATTTTATGATTTTTTAGAAATGACATAACTCATATAAGATGTCATTTGGTGATCGTGGGCCAAATCTTAGCCCATTCCAATGATGTAGGAAAAAGGACTAGTAAGAAAGAGACTATTTATGTTACCCTAAAACCAAGAATAGTTTCTATCCAAGAAACCAGGTAGGCCCTTAATCATTTGAACCCTCTCAACGAGTGGAAACAACAACAGATTCTCTCTCATCCAGAAGAAAAAAGAGATCAAGGATTCCCAATATTTGAGTAACGAATGAATAAAGTGTATTAATTATAAAATGAAAAGGTGCTCAGTTATTACCTTGAAGCCATGGAAAATAATGTACTTAAGCTATGGGAACCTAGGAAAAACAATGAGGATGACCTCATTGACTAGCCTAACTATTTTCCTTTTCATTGGAGACTAGGCCGCACAATCAATGATTGATTTATCTTTAAAGATATTTTCCATAGAATGGTTGATTATGAAAAGGTGGTACTAGGAAATTCCTTGACATAGGTGACCTATGTGACCATAACCCAACTAGAATAATAGAATGACTGTAAAAAATTTCTGGTCAGGCATGAACAGAAGTTTGATAACTAGATAACTTAATTTTTTTGATTAAGCTCATGAAAACCTAAGAGTGAGGCTTCAAAAACAAGTAATGATTCCAATAACTAGGGAGGTTCCATTTAATACACCTCCCATAGGTTTTTGTAATCATTTGAAATAGGAAATGAAACAATATAAAGAGTCATATTAAACACCCACACAAACTCAAACTCTTGTTTATTTCTTTCCTTTAGCATCCGAAGAATGGGAACCACCCCACCAAATGGAAACCTCATAAGATGAATAACTCATTTTTTGTTGCATTAACATATTTCATTTAATATATACATTCATTGATGATGAATTATCCCCTGAGTATGAGTTCCACATTCCCAACTGGGGAGCTGGAGGATAAGGATGTAGAAGATGAGGGTACATGGGATGATGCGTGCATGGTCGAACCAAATATATTAGTCAAATTCCCACAGAAGAAATATATGTGACCAAGAACTATGGGAAATAACTTAGAAAATCCCAAAATAAGAATTAATATTCTCTTTATCACTTTAACATCTGTTTAAACCCAATAATATTAAAATACCAGTTGGTGAGGGTGTGCTTGTACGATTAGCCCATACATAGGGGTAGGTCAATGCGATCAACAACACTTGTAACATATGATCCCTCAACCTCTACCAAAGTACCAGGATCATCTACACCAAAAACCTAATCTACTAATCCATATGATAAGAAGAAAACCTGCATTGGGAATCATATATTTTTGGTACAAAAATATGATATTCTCAAATAATTGGCGGTTTTCACAACCGAACTCTGAATCCTAGATGCCCTAAAAATTTAAAAAGAACATAGAGATGCACTCTTTAATGACCTCTAGATCCCACATGAATTTGATATAGAATTCCTTTTTGTTTTAGTTTATAGAGTGGATACTACACCAACAAAATTTCATACCATGATCTCGTTCATGGAGAAAGACCATCAAGGGACATATTTGACCCTTGTATGTTTCAGGAAATCTCAATAATATCGACATCCAAAGATATATGGTCGAAAATGTTTCTGGGTTGAACATTATCCTATTCTATACCCTCTGACATTTAGGATATATCAAGGGGGACTTGTATTCCAAAAAATTACCATTCAAGGTTATTAAAAGAGTGTGAAAATGAATCTTGAAAGGATAAATCTTAAGGATTAGTTGATGAATCTCACATCTAATATTGAGTTCATAGTTATCCAGCAAGACAAAACATACAATTTCCTTCTTGTAAGACATTTTCTTCATATCCATGTGGTGTTACCTTCAATGATTCATCAATTCTTGATATAACCCATCAACAGAAATGTTAGCAAACTATATGGTGACATTTCCCCCTTTGAGTATTGTGAATATATATGTGCTGAAACAAGATTCTATAAGAGGGAAGGAAAATAACCAATGGATGTTGGTGATATGAAATATGCTTCTCCTAATGGATTTGGAACTTCCCTTCTGAATCCCTAGATCATGCTCGAAAATAATCATATACTACCTGTAAATCTGATCGAGGTTGTAGACTCTATACTAATAAGATGTTATGAGCCACAACCTTCACTATCCTATGTCCATATGATAGAAAGTTCATTAATTTAAGTGGTTTATTCAAAAGTAATTCAGGATAATTCTCTATCAGGATCCAAGAATTCCATTACGCCATTAGAAAAAATCGAAAAATTCCCCCAAGAAATTTTTTTAAACATGGGATGTCTATATGTCTCCTGCCCCCAGTAGCAGCATAAAAGAAGACATAAATCCATAAAATATATCTATCATGTCTTTGGAAGTTCAGGATATTAGTGTATATTCTCATGGATTCTATTATCTTGATAGAGATATAGATACTTCCAAATCATCCACCATGTTTGGAAATTTCCCCATAAGAACATAAATTAAAGAAGGAGAGGATAACCTCAGGAATGCTCATCCCACATTTGAGGAAGGAATATCCACCACCCTCGATGAGCTCAGGTAGTTGAATCTTAGAATAGAGGAAGACCCATAAACTATATTGATTTGTGTCTCTATGCCTCTTTATGAATAGGAAATGTACATCTAATTTCTAAAGAGGCATTATTATGTGTTCTCTTTGAATAATAAAAATATTCCTGGGATGAACCCCGATGTGGCTACTAATCACATAGGATTTCTTGATGACCATAGAGTTTTTAAGGAGATATCTATGATAATGAACATCTCTCATGATACTAACATAGAACTATAATTTGAAAAATTGATAAAATCTAGATTTTACCAAGAAGTGAACCACCCAAAATGGTTTTTCAACATTGTCCCTATCAGGAAAAAGAATGGGATGATTAGGGTACTCATTGATTTAAATGATGTTAATTGACAATGATCAAAATATTATTTCACATTACCAATAATAGAACTTTATATCAATAAAAATTCTAGTTTTTAAGACCTCTCCTTTATGGATGGGTACTTAGGGTATAATTAGATAAAGATGGCCCCTGAAGATGATGAATCCAATCCTTTTAGATTACCCAGGGGGATATTTTGATTCAGCTTCATTCCCTTTAGATTAAATAATTCCAGAACTACATACAAACACACTATGAATAATTATATTTAAACCATTCTTGGTATTAATTATGCAATGTTATGCTGATGACCTGGTGGTTAAATCCTGCCAGTTTAGTGATTACCTCACTGATCATTAAAAAATATTCAGAAAATTGAAAAGTAAATATTGAAGATGAATCCTCTTAAGTGTGATTTCAGAATAACATTATTAAAATTAATTGGACTTAAGGTTTTCCAACAAAACATCACGGTTGATCCATAAAATACTAGATCAATCCTAGAAATGTCACCCCATGAAAACTTAATGAACCAAGGTGATTGTAAGGGAAAATTTCTTATATTTGGTGTTTCATTGCTAATATGACTAGAAAATATCTCCCCTTTACTAAGTTAATGAATAATGGAGTTACCTACTGATTGTATTAGGACTATTAAAAACTTTCAACAAGCTCAAAGACTGTCTACTGCATCCAATAGTCTTAATGCATTTAGTAGAAGGAAATACACTTATATTATATGTGGAAACCATGGAACGATCTCTTAGTGCTCTCCTCACATAGAAAAATGAAAAAGTGAATGAAAACAGTCACCAATATCTCTTTTAAATGATTCTAGATACTAAAACTCAATATTTCAATATTGAAAAGAACCATATTACACTCATATTTTAAGTGAAAAAGCTGGGGCATTACTTACAGCACCATGAAGATCATTTAGTCTCTTATATTGGCCTAATGAATTATATTCTTTGTCTCCCTATATTAACTGGGTATCTATCTTGATGGGTAGGGATTCTCAAAATGCATGAAATCATGTTCATGTAAAGAAGGTAGTTAAAGGGAAGAGGCTGGATGATTCCCTTGCAGCACATCCTTCCCCATAAAACACACAAGTGGACCCTGAAATTTCAAAAAAAAAATCTATGCCCATGAAACTCTCCAAACATTGGAAATGTATTTTGATAGTGCCTCCTAAAGTCATTTTGGAAATATATGGAAAAAAGATCTATCAGGTCTTTCTATGGATCATATTCTTTCCAAAGAAAAATAAATTTTAACTATTATTTCTCACTATATAAAGTCTACACTAATAATGAGGTAGAATACGAATCCCTTATTGATAGATTAGATCTAGACCAATAGATACAAATATCCTACCTAAATATCAAAGGGGACTTGGAGTTAGTAATCAAATAGATCAATGATGAGTATTCTATCAAGAAGTAAGAATTAACGCCTCTTATTGGTTATGTTAGAGGATTGATGGTAGAATTACATTTTGAACAAACACTGCATCATGTCTCTCGATCACAAAATACTCATTCTGATGCACTGACCAATATAGCCACAACCCTAGACGATCCGATTTAGGATGAAGTGGTTTTCCACATCATGCCCCAAAGTGTGGTCTCACCAATCATCGTTTATGATATGGATGAAATAAATCATGTTACCACCACCCCATAGGGTGATGAGATGATATCCACCCCAAGATAGATGGATCCCATATTATATTACCTCTAAAATGGGACCCTCTCATCAGATCAAGTTGAAAGGGAACATATTTGATGCCAAGAAAAAAACTTCTCCCTTCAGGATTTTCCAAATGAGAAGAAAGAGCACTATAAATTAGGCTTCAATGGAAATATCTTCAGATGAATTGAAAAAGGAGAGACTCCAAACACCATGAAGGAAGTCCATGTAGGATCCTATGGGATCACCAGTCTGGAACCAGGCTCTCCCACTAAATTAGGATACATGGTTACTACTGGTAGAAAATGATACAAGACTACATGAAATTCACTAGGAAATATCACACATGTCATGTTCATACAAAATTCATTCATCAAACACCCGAGTTTCTATATATGACTAAGTATTCTTAACCAATTTACATATTGGAATAAACATTGTGGGTCCATATTCCCAAAATACAACTAAACAATTTAAGTACATCCTTACTAATAATGAATTATTTTTCCAATGGGATGAGGCTATCCCACTAAAGGAAACTGGTATGAAGAACACCATTAACTTCATAAAGTATAACATTATCATCAAATTTCATGTACCTCACATGATATTGATGGACAATGGCACCAACATATATTTTTCCAATATGAAGAAACTATATTAGGGATATAGAATTGAGTCTGACCATTCATTATGCTATCATGTAACAAAAAATGGTTAGATAGAGGCCTTAAATAAGAATCTATCAAATATACTATAGAAAATGGTGGAAAAGAACAAGAAGCCTTGGCCAGAAAAGATCATTCATGATTTATGGACATAAAACTACCACATGAACTACCCATGTAGTGACCCCATATTCATTGGTGTGTGGGATAGTAGAAGTGTTAACCATAAAATTCTAGTTTCTCTTGATCTAAATAGCTATATATGTACAACCCTAAGATAAATATCAATCATAGAAGTATATAGTTAAGATATAATGATTCGATGAGAAAAGGTTGTGTACACTTTACAACCTTGAAGTTTATCAAAATAATATTGTCCGATTCTTCAATAAAAATTTCACCATTACTCATTCCTCCATATAAGGTTAATGTTGTTTCTCGTAACCTTGATGATAACAGGGAAGAAACCTCTAAATCTAGAACCCAAGTGAGAGGGACATTACTTCATACATAAGGTTGATTCCAAAAGAGCTTATTAATTGTCCATGATAGACGAGGAATGCATTACGCCCCCACCAATGTGAGGTTTTCTAATAATTACATCACATATATATTGTCATGAAATAAAGTATTGATATAAATACTTTATACTTCATATCATCCTATATTATTACAACATGAAATTCAATCGCATGGAAGATATCATACTATATGATGAGAAACTACATGGAGGATGTTACTTCATGAATGATTCACTACACATGAGCTAGATCTGTGTTGAGGAAAAAATGAAGTACCCCAATCCATATGCATGAGTCAGATTCTCATAAGGTGATTTTATAAGAACTACGTGTGGATTGATTCCTATTTAAACATGATATATAGGGACACCTGGATCTCACATCTAAATTCCATCTATAATATAAATGAGAAAAATGTCCCCTACCTGTGTATAGATTAGACCCATGTAGGGAATTTTCTAAATGATAACTAGGTGAAGATTGATTCCTATTATGACAAGATATATACAGATATGTCCATATATCAAATATTGGTCCTAGTCACAATATATATATATATATATATATAAATACACCCTCCCTATATATGGGTCATACCTATGTAGATAACTTTATTAAGAACTAAATTTGGCTTGATTTTCTCTCTGGTGAGATATGTAGTGACACATAAATCTCAAATATTGGGTCTAGCAACAATATATATGAAAAATACACCCCTCCATGAATTTGGTCTAGACTTATGTCGGGATCCTTTATAAGAACTATTTGTTTCTTGATTCCCATTCTATGGGATATGTAGTGAAATAAAAATCTCAAATATTTGATCCAGCCATAATATAAATGGAAACAAAATGCCCCTCCCTGTGTATAGGTCATACCTATCTCGGGACGTTTCTATATAATAAAAAAATGTTGTTTGATTCCTATTATAATTGGATATATAGTGATTCCTAGACCCCAAATATTAGGCCCAACTGCAATATTATAAAAATGACTGATCCCCACACAGGATCTCGTCCGTGTAAGGAATTTCCCATATAAGAACTCTGTATGGCTTAATTATTATTTCCATAAGATATATAGTGATTCCCATATTTCAAAACCTAGGTATATTCACAACATAAAACAAAGAGAGAGACAAATAAATACACCCCCTCTTCATATGGACTATACATGTACAGGGAGATTTCCTTAAAACTATGTGTGTATTGATTCCTATCATTGCAAGATATGTAGTGATTCCTAGGTCCTCAATTATAGGATCATCCATGAAGTTACATCACTCCCAATTATGTCCATCCACGAGAGTCAGATTCATGTAGAGGCTCTAGATCATATTAAATTGTGAACAACCCTGCATATTCCTTGTCATGCACTTCAAAATATCCTAATCAATTTCCCAGTCATCCCCGTTTTATCATGTTGAGAATGACTCATGTGAGCTTAGGGAACCTATAGAGATAATTTTAATGGAACTATTGAGACATTTTCATGATAGGGAACTACGTACTAGTCACGTGACGTTAAAGTGAATGACAACATCCTAGTCACAATATGTTAAACTCCATGAAAAAAGGTCTTCAAGCCAAAAATATCACCCCTAATTATTTTTTATTCAAGAATTTAATGTTTTATCTCTTTGACCTGAAAATATGTTCAATAAACAATGGAATATATTTTAGGGTCTTCTAACCGTCATTTAATCTTACTTTCTCCCTAAACCAACTTCATATCTTTGATACTTGAGCTGATACCAACCATTTCCATGAGTTGATATACTTCTCTCGAAACCCCTTGAAACTTGATTCATTCCTCTTAGTTCAACCTATAAAAAAATTGTAATAGGGATTGGTTAATCCAAAGGGAACCCACTAGGGTTCACTGTTGAATAACACAATATCTTAGATCTTGTGTTTAGTGGATGTTTTTTTCCCAGAAGAGAGCCCCCCTTAAATCCATGAGTTTTTTTCCTAACTATAAGGAATATGGTCTTCCTCTATTATTAATGGTTAACTGGTACCTGGTAGTTTGCACTTATTTTTGACTCATATATTCTTAGATTATCATTTACACTTCCCATAACCCAAATATTCAAGTGGATTTAGATACCCTTGATGTTACTCAGTTTTTCATTGTACCCATTATTAAATAAATATTATGACATCAAATTATTGTACCCTTTCATTTCACGGTATGTATCTCTTAAGAAATCCAAATTTTCTTGAGTTTCAAAATCACTTTGGACACCTCATTTTCTACCAAACAAACTTCATGCCCCATTTTCATATCTAGATAACTGGATACTTTTAGGGAGTATTCTCCTATAATTTCATGAACCATTATCTCACATCGTATTAGTTTTCCTTTGTATCATACTGGTGATAGGGTCTAACCAATCCTGAAGGGAAATTTATAGGATTTTCTGGTGAATATCAAAAAATTTAAGATCTTCTTCTTAGGGTATGTTTCAGTCATAGAGGAGAGGTACCCCTTAACCCATGATCAATTTCTCTAATGGTGCGATTTTAATACAATCGATTTTAAAACAATCTTTCATGATATATACATTTGAAAGAATGATTTAATTAACTCATTTTCCCATATCCAAGAGGGATGAATAATGACTCAATGGTTTATACCTTCATACCTAAGTCCAAGAAGTAGGACTCTAAAATGAACAACAACTTTATATGAACTATATGTGTCTGGATTCCTCTTATAACAAGATACATAGTAATTATTGGATCTCAAATCCTGGTTCCAACTGTAATATAAAAGGGAAAATTCCCCCTCCCTACATATGAGCATGAACTATGTAGGGAATTTTCCATATCATAACTATGTGTGACTTCATTCCTATTACCACAGGATACATAGTGACTCATGGGTATCCAATCCTGGGTTAAGTTATGAATCAATTATCAAATTATCCTTCCCCATGTACATGTTTTATCTATGTTGGGTATCCATCTAAGAACTATGCGTGTCTTGATTCTCATTCCCCTAAGATATGTAGTGGAAAATAGATATCACTTTCAAGATTAACCACAAATTACTCCCTACATGTGTGCTTGATCTATGTCGAGGCCTTTGGAACATGAGTGGCCTAATCTTAAGTGTAAAAGTACCCCCTTCCTAGCATAGAAGCCTAATATGTGTAGTTATATTTCTAAGAAGAACAACATGTGGTTTCACTCCCATACTATGGGATATGTAGTGATTCTCAAATCTTCTATTTTAGGGCCAGTTATGAATTATCATCACTCCCAATTATGTCCCCCAATGAGATCCAAATTTGTGTTGGGATTATTGTTCTTACTAAATTATGAATACCCTCATATATTCCCTATCATAAACTCTCACACAACTCAATTGATTATCAAGTTGTCTCTTGTTTCTCACACCGAGAATAACTCATGTGAGCATAGGGAACCTGAAAAGTCACTTTGACCAATGCGATCAAGGCTTGTTCTATCCAAAGATAGGGAAACATTTCCTCATCACATGATGTTAAAAAATATAAAGATATGTATTCACATTGAGCATATCATCCCCTCTAATGTCTGTGTATTCATGAATTGCATGTTTTATCCATTCGTCCTTAAAATATGTTCAATAAAAATTGGTGTTGCCTTTAGGGTGCCCAAACCCTTATTTAATCTTATTCCCCCCATGAACCAACTTCATAACCTCAATATGAGAGTTAATACCAACCAATTACTTGAGTTGATGTCCTTCTCTTAGAACACCGTGGACCTTAGGCTTCCCTGCTCTAAGATTATACTTATAGAGAACTGGTAATAGGGAATAGTTAATCCAAAGGGACCCCACTAGGATTCTCTGGTGAATAACGAAATACCACAAAGCATCCACCTAGTGGATGTTCTGGTCCTAGAAGAGAGGAACCTAAAACCCCAGAGCTATTGTTCTAACTATGCGGGATATAGGCTTCCTCCATCATTGATGGTGGACCTACACCCATTGATATCCATATCCTTTTGGATCATATATTATCTGGTTATGATTTACACTTTTCATAACCCAACTATTCAATATGATTTAGATACCCCAGATGTTACACATCTGTGCATTGTACCCATTTTTGAAGAAAGATTATAATATCATATTCTTTTACCCCTCCATACCATGGTATGAATCTTCTATGAAGACCCATTTTCCATGGATTATTCATTCCTCTTGGTGAAGTGACATAGTCTCATGATGTTAAACTTCATGAAACATCCAAGTCTCATGACATTAAACTATATGAAATATTTTCCATCTCAAAGACCTAAAATTGCTTAGAGAAGGGTTTTCATATCCGTAAATATATTCTCAAGATGAATGTTTGATCTCTATACCAGAATGAGATAAAACATTTCCCTTTCCCTACATATAATCCTAATATACATAGAGGGAACCTTAGGAGACTATGGTGTCAAGGCTCACTAAGTGAAGATAAAAAAAGGTCCCCTCCCTGCATATGAGCTTGATCTATACAAGGATCCTCCTTTGGTATGAACTTTGTGTTCCTTGATTCTTGAATTATAAAGATATTTAGTGACACCTGTGTATATTGTCTTGGGATTAAACATAGGTTTGAAACTATCACAACCTTCCCAGGTGATTGATATATATTGAAATCTATCAACCTCAGTTGGTCACAGGACTATGAAAATTTCCTCGACAAGTGAATAGTGACCTTAAGGATATCTTTCAAAATTTAAAATTGGTTCCTATGTCCTTAATAAATGATGATAAACATAAAGGAGTAAATAATTTTCACATAATGTTAAACCACATGAAATATATGTCCCTACCGCATGACGTTAAACAATATAGACCATCTCCCATCATCACTCCTTATTATTGGACCATAGAATCCTAACCCTAATCATCCCAAGTTCCGGGTATGTCCATTATCTTTATGAGAACCTCACTCTAGAAAATAAACTTCATTTATTGAGTGTCTTGGATTTCCACAATCCTTTCATGGTCCTTGGAAAAGAAAACTCAGCTTCAAGGGGCCCTTTATTTGACTATGCATGTCTACCCATGGATCTTTCATATGAGCTCCTATCATGTCATCAAGATGTATCTTTTTACTTGAAAAAAATGGATTTTGATCATTGTGAGCATTTAAATCATTTCAATGGATCTCATAACCATAGATTTATTCACAATAATCCTCAAAATGACTATCACATACCATTATTAATGATCAAATAACCTTGATCCATGATTTACAAAATTTTCATATCCCACTTGGGAGGGAGTTATAGCACTTAAAACCTTGAGAATCCTAATTAGGATGTTGTATAAAACTTCCCTAATACCAGATCCATGTTTTTAATGACCTTAAACTATATTAAATTTTTTCATAGGTTCATAACCTTAAACATTATCCTGTGGTGGTCCAAATCACAAGACCCTAAACATCTAGTGAAAGAGACATAAATCTTATCAATATAAAAACATGAAAAGGAGGGTTTGAGAAAAATTCATGTATCTAGTCAAAAAACTCATTATCTAGGGAGTTTAGGAAATGTTTATAGTGTAAAAAAAGAAGGAACAAAGCTCATAGGGCCCATCTTATGGCTATAGTAAAATCTAAGGCCTGCTCACTGGACCCCTAGTCTAGGAAAAATTTATTGTAATGATTTATTACACTTACATTCCATGATAATGTGTTTACTAGGTGGAATTTTTTTTGGGTGTCATAACACATATTGAATATTAAAATTTTCATAAATCACCTTCATGTCTTTGAATTCTATGTTTACACTCAATAATTCCTTAAGTTGATACACTTCTCCTAGAACACCATAGACTTGAGTTATTTTTATTAATTATTCCCTATAATGTATTTTTAATAGGGTGTGAATTCACTTAAGGTACCCCATTAGGATTCACCAGTTAATAATTCAATTCCTTATCTCTTTCACTTAGTGTATTTTTTTGTCCCAGAGGAATGGTCCCCCTTAAATCCAAGATACATTGTCCTAGATATGTGTTATACTAGGATCCAAAATTACTAATAGTTGATCTATATTCTCAATTAACCATTTTTAGTTGAATTAAATATTTATAGAACATGATTTACAATCACCATAACTTGTCTATTCAACCAGATTTGACATCCTCGGCGTTAAGTCACCGTGTATTGGACCCATTCTCAAAGTGGGAATGCGATATTCCATTATTGAACCTTTTGATGGCCTACAACATGTGACTTGAAAACACATGATATAGTGACCGAGCTTTAAAAAAATAAAAGAACGACCCCTAGGGTGTTATAACCCTCTTTTGATAGTATTTTTCTATACTCCACATCATTGTACAAGTGTTTGAATCTTACTAAATATCCTATAATCCTTGGAAAGAAATGGGGAACCCTCTTTTTGTCCATGTATGAGGTGGATCTACACAAGGGACTTAGATCCATAAACTATAATAATATCCTCATTGCATGAAATTACCTTCAATAATCTTGAATACTGACAACACTATAGTGGAACTTGACACTTCAGAGTGTTTTGTGATCATACCCAATGTGTGTTCCCCATTCCACTTCCCTTGTTTCAAACTCCTAGAGATATTATTTATGAAACCCATATTACAAATATAAAAGTGGATTTGGTATCCCTAACATTACGACACCATAAAAAAACTAGATCTCATTAAATATTTGGGGTGTCTAAACCCTTCATGAATACATATCATTCATCATCTCAAAAAGCATGTGGGGTGTCTAAACCCTTCATGAATACCCTTATTTCATAACCTTTGTAATTATTCATGGAAATATAATCCTTCACTCATCTTTCACCCATTATATGTCTTAGGTATATAAAGACAAATCAATTCTGAGCTACAAGACCCTAAACTACAACAATATATGGTCCAATATAGAAGACATTAAACTATATAAACTATTGGTATGATCTAAAAGACCCTAAACTATAGCAATAGATGGTTAAAGCTATACGACCCAAAAATAAAACAACATATATTCCAACCAAGAAGACCTTAAACTATATCAACAAATAGGTTAAACTAGAAAACCATAAACTACATCAACGGTCTAGTTTTAAAGACCTTAAAAAACAAATTGAAAAAAACACAATACTCGCCGGGTTGAAAAACTGAAATGTAACCCTAGGGAAAAGTTGATTCTATAATTTCTAGACACACACTATGTGATCTAGATAATATTGAGAACTTATGAAAAAGAAAAAGTCACAAAAATGTTCAGGTTGAAAACCCATAAAGGGATACCTAATAAAAATCCAAGTCCAAAACTACTAATATTTACCTACATGAATCATAGTAAAAATTTATGGAAATTTAAAAAAAATACACAATGCTTATAGGGACCATTATCTAGCCCTATAAAAAATCAAACTATACTCTCTAGGTCCACTAACCTAGGAAAAAATAGATTTCATCTATATTCCCCGAGACCCATATGAGGTTACATAGTACTCTTATATCTTAAAACTAAATGATACTTGGTCTGTCATGTAGGTCCTTAAACTGATTAGAGTGGGCTACTATATAGTCTTGAAATGTTTCATTAGAGCCAGATCCATGTAGTATATCCACCAAAATAAGGGTCTCTATTGATGATTTCATCATAAAGTGATGACATTCCATTCCCAATGTATGAACTAGATCTACATAGGAGCTTTCATTATAGATTTATTCATCCATGAACTTATGTCCCCTATGCATGAGAATGATCTGAATAGGATTAAACTATCCTTGAACTATGTAAAACACAATTATTATTCCTCTGAGATACATAAAAATGTCCATGTTCCTTATTTTGGATCCATCAAAAAATTCCTTTCCATCCCAAGAATTTTCCATATTGGAGGTTATACATATTCCAATTTTAGTATATCCATGCCCCAAGCCATGGATACTCCTTATCTTGGATTCATCAAATAACTCAAGGTCAAGAGTCTCCTCTTTTGAGCCCTTGAAATCCCTCATTCAACACACTCTTAAAAAATCCCTTCATAGGGATCATCATCAATGCCCGTTAGATGTTCATGTACACAATAAAGTAATCTATATTTACCATAGAATAAAATTAATTTTATTCCAAATGAATCCAATTCTAATTTGGGGAATTTTTTTGGAATCCATAATTGTGTAATAAACACTTTACCATTGAATACTCAAAGAAGTGTGAATCCCATGCAAGAAATATTGATATAATTTTCATAAAGAAGAAATAGAAGTGTAATTATTGATGAATAAAGGATTGTTCTTATGAATGATATTATAATGAAAATATATATGGACCTTATTTAACCCATTTTAAATATATTTTTATTCTATATTTTTGGGTATTCTATAAGGGAAAAAAATTCCAACTTAGATAGATAGAAGGCTAGGTCAACCAGGGCACATGTGAGAGTCTCCTCAACTACGCCCAGAAACCAACACAACCAGACAACCTAGTGGTAGAGTGTGGGTAAGAATAGTGACTACTATGAGAGTGCATGGTGCATGTAAGTGATTACTAAGAAGTCCATGAAAATGTGTGTCATGATCGGTGGGGGTGTATATGTGGTTTTTTGGGTGTTGACCCCACTTCCAGATTGTATAATCGATGACATGGGAATTCATATTAAGAAAACGCCAAACCAATGAAAAATTGATGTGGGATTGGTAACTAGGAATGAAACTATTCATCCACCATTAAAACATATGTATATAATGTATTCCATCCGATATGATTAATCCTGGTTGTCTGATCACCTCACACAATCATCTTCAACCTTTTCTCACCAGTCACATGCACCAACCAAACTGGTTGGAGCCTGAGACACCTGATGTAGAATCCATCGCTCTATGTACTCCATGATATACATTTCTAGTGATCAATCCCTTAGAATCCAGATCATTATCGATGCCATGCATGTGACTTTATCTTATATGAATGCTATTATTCGAAGAGCATCACCCGTGCTATGAACAAATTTGGTCATGTGATGTTTTATAGATTACATGATTATGTTCTATCACATGAAGACATCACATGAATATGATCATGAGTATCCATATCCGGAAACTCTCACATGAGGAATTAAGTATCATAAGAGCTGCATATCACCAATTATTTGTGTGAATGTCCAAACATCATGCGATCAAATTATGAAAATTGTGTGAATGACATCATAAGATTCACATAAAAAAGAGTGTATCTACCTTCATAATAATGTAATTTCATTTATATCTTTTTTTTATTTGAAGCCTTTAATGATTTTCTAATGGATATCCCTATACATATCGTGTGATCATGAGAATCCCTCAAATCCTGTCCCATGCATCACATGAATCCATCACGTAAGAAAATAATGATTATATGAATACATAGAGGATGTCATGTAAATCTTTGATAGTTTTCAAGCATGTGATCATGTTAATCCATAATGCGACCATGCATGAGTCCCATGAAAACAATCACATTAAGCTCTATACCACCTCAATATGGTGAATATGACATATTTATAATGAAAAGTTTTATAAATATAGGATGCCTCTGACTATATAAACCCATTCAATCTTTAAAAAAAAGAATAAGTGTGGTAAGGGAGGAATTAGTAGAGAATTTATTGTGAGATACCATTGTGAGAACCCGTCACAAGATCCATTTGATGTGATGAAATTTTATGATCAATTGAACATCATGAGACCCCAATGTGGAAACCCTTAGTCACATGATTTCATGACTCCTCATCAATCATAATATGTAATAATGTGTCTTGGTTTATGTGGCCTTTGATCTAATCCCCACTATGGCCTTTCGGATAATTATTAATTAAGAAAGGATGATCAAATATCTCTATGTGCGGATCAATAATAAACCCTTCGACATGAACTCATTTTTTCATTAAAACCCTAGGATATGTGGACTCAACATGGAACCTCAACCATGAACATCCCCTTCCATGAAAAACATTGTATGTGTAACATTATCATGATACCCTTGGACATGAAACTTTAACCCTAAGATGCTCACCCTTTGACATACATGGAATCATGAACATGCTCATGAGAACTTGTTGTGTGACTCTTGTAATTTCATGACTCCTCAGTAGTCTCATAATGACCTCATGTATCACTAAACATGTCATCCTTGATCATACAAAATTCCTGGACATGCCAACTTGATCATGTGAAGGGCCCAAACATGCTGAATTGATCCTGTGAAGGATCTTTTTCATGTAAAATCAACCTTGGGAAGGATTTCATAAATATAGATTCTGTTATGTAAAACCCTTTTTGGAATCCAAGATTTATCATGAAAAATACCTTTGACAATACTTGTGATCAAGAATGCTGTAAATAATTTAGTGATCATGCGATCACTATTTATCGCATGATGAAACAAAAACATCATTGATGATACATGGGGGAATCATGAAATGCACATGTTCTAACGATCCCTCAGCAAAATAACGCTAATATATGAGTGTTAATAACCATAGAGTGAGGAATATATTTTGGATGGAGATTCTTATATAATTCCCCTCGAAACATAGAATAAACAAACATGGAGGTGAGGGAAAACTTCCTATAGTGAAGGATAATGCAATCACATGAGTCTTCCACTTGAAAATTTTTTGGTGAGAAACTTAAAAGATTAAATGATATGTGTTTGATATTCATGTGCTAATTTCATTTATCATGTTAAGTATATATGTAATGTTAGTTATTCCATGAAAAGGGACTTTGAAATGTTGTCCTAATAATGCAGTACCTCAGTAGGTAAATAACATTCAAATATTGGGGTGTTTACACAAAGAGGGATGAAAATTACAGGGGCTTCATAATAAGAAAGATACACTATTTTTCATGATAAAGACTCAGGTGTTTCATGTAACCTATTACTTAATATTGGTATAAAACCTTGGAAATGTCATCTGGATCACGAGAAAACTCTCAGTCTTGTCAACTTTGATCACACGATAGCCCTTGGACATGTTAGTTTGTTTTTGAGAAGCCCACAGACATACCATATTGGTTCACATGAATTCTTAAATGTGTCAACTAGATCATGAAAAATATCTTAGAAGTGTCATATTGATAATGTGATAACCCTAAAAAGCCAACTAGATCATGTGGAATATCTCAAACATGCCGGATTAATCACATCATATCCCTAAGACATGTTAGCTAGATCACACGACAACCCTCATACATGTCATATTGATCATGTGAAAGGAATTTTAAATTTTTTCTTCAATCATGATAAACACCTTGAACATGTTATCTTTGATCATGTGATGTACCCTAGAAGTGTCAGTAAGACATTCTATACATTTTAGGTAGACACTTTGAACATATCAAGAAGACACCATAGACATTTCAGGTAGAGAATCTAGACATGTCAGGTTGACACCCACAGACATGTCATCCTTGTCTAGAAGGAATACACGGGAATGTACCCATGAACCATTTGAACCCATAACCATGAGTATTTAGTAAATCATTCCCCATTTATATGGTTAGTTTCCATAATTAACTTGGATTTTAACCACATGCAACCATAGTAGAATTATGGGATCCTCCTACCAACCAAGCATGCCCAGTCGACCACTGATGTTCCTCATTCCATATCTGTTAGAGGATAAGGGTTGGATATCTCTCATGGGAATACACCTAGGTGTTAGTACCTAGATATTCCATTTACTCTAGTTCATAAGGCCCACCCCCTATGGGTATACTATCCTTCCTCATCAATCAGCAAACTGGGAGATAGACTGAACTATGAGGACATTGATTCCCATCCAAGCATAATACATAAGATTCTTTCCTGAGACTCGAGCTCTATATTGAACACTCCATCAGGTATTATTGAATTCATAAGTATCACATTCATATGGTGTGCATCTAATAATTTTCTATCGATTGTTTCTCACCCTAGGCATGACTCATGTGAGCTTAGGTTTTTTCAATGATCGTGACACTAGCATCATAAATTCCCCTAATCAAGGAAACCTTAGTGTGTATAAATTTTTCAATTATATGGTACCAATGAATTTTTACATGAGAATCCAACTTGGGGTAGGTACCTAAGGATTTCCCATTTTGACAAAATCTGTGGAAATAAACCTCATGAGTATTAATTATCTTTCCCCACCCATTAACAGGTTTAGGAAAAAACAAATTACAAATACTATGACTCCAGTTATAAGAAGGATATGTAGGATTCCTTCCTAAGGACCATGATATATATTCAATTCCTAAGTTACCTCATATATTTCCTTTACACATGATGTTAAACTTAATATATTGATCCTAAATAAACTATGTGGGTTTTGATTCTTATTACCATAGGATATATAGGACGCCTCTTTGAGGTTCAATGCCATTCCCAAAACCCCAGTCACCTTACTGGATAGTGGTAAATTCTAGATTTCCTAGTTATATGGCTTCAAAACACAAGTATTATCTAATTTATAAACAATAATAGAAAATATATGGAGAACCTATAATATATATAGATGGTGTCATTAATATAACCCCCTTTTCATATAGAGGGATTAAACACCCGATTGTTTTATTATGGAAACTAGTCCTATATCAAAATTTGGGAAATATTCACGAGAATATCTTAAATATATAAGATTGTCTTGAATTAGGCAATAATTCCCCCCAAAAGGGTGTGATGAGCTAGAGATCCCATCTCCTTGACCAACGTGAGTACCTATGTGTCATTAGGTTTGAAACCCCAAATGATCACATTCTTTTATAAAGAAGGACTATGGCTCTTTACGAATGTGGGAACCATTGAGAGTTTTCATTAGAGACAAAAATATAAAACTAGGCATAGAAGATTGTGAAACCCCACTAGATCACCCATAATCAAGCATCGAGAGAAACCTCCACATTTATCAAGAAACAATATCCTAGGAATCCCATATAGTAATGATCATAAAACCCCAAGTATAATCTTAGTAATTCCATGTTATTAATCATAACCAATATATCATAAGTAGTATCATAATAATCCATATATTTCCATGTGAGAATCACCAAATCTTATGAAATATCCTAGGAATCCAACATAGGCAATCTTTGTATCCCATGTGATATCCTTAGAATTCAATGTATCACTATTCATAAACTATAGATCCTATGATATCTCCTATATATCTCATTTATAAAATCTCAAGGATAGTTCATATATCCTATAATATCTCATGTAATCATATATATAACCAGAGGTCAACATATACCCAGAGTCAACTGTTGTATTTGGCGTTCTATAACAAACAATTTGTTATTTAAATTGCATGTATATACAAGGAAGTTAATATTAATTTAAATATATTATTACATATCATTCATAGTTCTTCATGGATTTAATGTAATAATTTCATAGAGTATTTATCACATTGATAGGTCATAACAGTTCCCCACTAAGTTTGATAACCTTGAAATTGCATGATAATATTCTTAAAACCTTGTTCTATGGTTAGATAACATTCTATAATGGTGAACATAGTATATTGGCTATCACGTATGAGTACTCATAAGAATATTATACTTTATCTCATAAATTCCACACTTGGTTGTATCCAAGGTGGGATATTGTGAGAATAGACCCACCATTAAGAATTACACATGTTTATGTGTCATTAGATATTCTTATCTATGAGAATGTGTAATAGTCCTTTGAATTTAATATTATTATTAATGTATATCATGAATCACTCACTTAGATGTATTATGGTAAACCATGATAAAAACAATTCCTGATGAAGTTGGGTACATTGGGTGCATCAAAAATTCTATGTTGTTAATGAATCAGTTGAGGAAGGATTTGTCCCATCCATATTTGTTGAAGTTAATAACTCATACCATGGATTGAAAAACAAATGTTACATTAAATTCCATTTCCATGGTGTAATGAAAAGTATATTTTAGATAGTCAAAGAAATACCTATGAATTAAATAGCTTGATGACATGGGTGTATAACCTTCTTAATGAGATATCACAACAAAGGGATTATATTACACAATGATTGATCATATGTGGTTATCAACATTGTGACATTAAATTATTTCTCTTGGGTGCCTTGAACCACTGTTAGATATTAATCTTTGACTTTATAAAAACACTCATAATTCCAATGATATACAATCCTAGAGGGTTACACGATAAGTTTTTTTGTTGATCTTAATTAAATTCTATTCGAATTTAATTATTAGAATACATAATATTCTCAAGTCTGAGAAATTATTTTATTTTTGATTTATTGATTGCATAAATTAAATAAATATTTATTTAGAAGGTAATAAATTATTACATGGATATATATTATTTATTTATAAATCTTGGGGAAGACTAGCATATCAAGTTTTTGTCTAGTGATAAATATTAATTTGGTAGTTTTTCAAATACTATTTATCATTATTCCACTTAATGCATGCCATGATAAAATAATAATTATTTCATTATTACATAGAATGTGATCATATAATGATTATTATATTATTTAAGGGATATTATGAAATTAAATAATATTTAAATCTATCCTTATCTCTATAAATAGTTGATTATGTCTATTTTGTAAAAATTGAATGAAATTGAGAATAGTTTTGAACAACAAAATCTAGGGATTGCTCTCAAGACTGAAAGAACACTCTAGATATTATCCTTCTTCCTCCATCATCAAAAAAATAATATTAAAAGGAAGATTATTTAAGCCTGAATGAATCATTAAAATGATCAAGATGAACACCATAATAATACTGATCCACCACGCTAGCACCCATGAATCGATTGGGATTGTTTGGAGATCAAAGGAGCATGTGTGGATCACCACTAGAGGGATTGAACTATTGGATCCTAAAAATGAAATTATGGTTGAACGAAAAGAATTTTGGATGATCAATATATTCATAAAATAAATATCTCAAGAAAAATGTATTCCTTTTCCTTTTTCTATTTAAATTAATTATAAATTTAATGTGAAAATATCTTCTCTTTGTTCTGGTGAGTCTCTATGTCAATATTCATTAGAAAAATTTCATTGGTCATGATGTTTATGTATTTTATAATATGATAAGGATCCATAAAATCTAAAAATTTCAAAGATAGGATTGAGCTTGATATGTGTTTCCAGTATTCTCAAAACCAATAAGTGGTATCTGACCAGTCACGTTGAAATTTATAATTATTTATTTATTTTTGATCATTACACATTTAAAAGTTAAATTTAATTTAACATTTTAATTCATTCTAGATCCATAGTTGTAATATATTACTCCTCCTATTTGTTTCTTTATCATATAATTCATATTAGTAAATAATTAATGAATAATCCATATGAAGTACCTATCATGTCGTTATGGGGATTATGGCTAGATAATACAAGATCACATGGCGTATACGCATTTATCACACATTATGTATCCTTTTTCATTGCACCAGGACACCCACGTAGACTTCTGGTCATCATGTGATGAGTACAATCAATATGCATTAAATGAATCACATGTTGAATAACTAGGGTGTAAATGGATTTTTTGAACTACACGCCATGTAGATTTCCTACACATCATGGGGTACATGTGTTTTCACGATAAAAAACACAGGCTCAAGATATGTTTCATAATTAATACACCTCATGTATTTAATATGAGATGCATACAAGATGTCTCCTATTTAACTAAAAAAACACAAAGTGTATCTTTTCTATTCACCATTTACTACATAAATGTATAAAAGTATAATGCACTGAGTTCATAGGTGTGTATTATATATATCCAGAAAAGTGATGTACATGTCTTGTGGCTAGCTTACACATGTCGTATACTTTACTTGTTTATGAGGAAATATTAAATTTAATTAATTACTCAATTAAACCTCAACACCCTAAGTTTTTTGATGTCATTAAATTGATAGTACATTTATATCATTATGTTTTATATTAAATTAAATGATTTATTAATTTAAATTAATATTGAATGTTATGAATCATGTATGGTCATTCAATACTAATGACTCAATGCATTAAATTATACTTGAATTGTATTATTCTTGTGTTATATGTAGAATTATTTTGGTATTACATGATGTGAAATTATGAAATGAACCATGTAAAAAATATGATTCATGAGTTAAATTTATACAACAATAACCATACTGAGTAGTTCAAATAGGTATTCATTGAGTTTCTTCCAAGTAAAAACGTGTGTACCATTTTATTATTTTTAAAATAAAATAAAACTATTCATATTATTTAAAATTTTATAATATGAACATTATAATAAAATTAGATAGAACAATATAAATGAATTAATTTATTAATAAGATAATTAATCATTTTAATTTGAGTGCATTTTATCCTATCAAATAATGAATTGAAATAAATTCTAACTAATTGTTTTAACTGTATAATCATTGTATGTGTATGACCAGTCATGATCATTGAACATAACTTTATATATGTTGGTTTAATTTAATTTAATTTATTTCATGGTTTTGGAATTATATATTTTTAAATTAAATTTGATGGCCTACATCTCATCCATATTTACTTTATTATGTAGGACCTGCATATCCAAGGTTGGTTTATGAAATTACCCACAACCAATCCTTTGTTTACCATCACATAAATTAAGGTTATAAAAAATATTTAATAAAAGGAGTATCTGAAGGAGCATGGAGTCGGTTTAATGTATAGCTGAGGTGGAGGCGGTTCAAGATGAAACTAATATTAGTGACACATAGGTGGACATGTGGAATGATACAGCACATGCCAAGATCAGCACAAGGAATTTTCTTCTTGGTTCATAGGTTAATCTATTGTATTTTTAATAAATAATGTTTTAGATAACCTCAAAATCATGTCATTTATTTTTTTATTTTATTTATATGTTATGTGTGATTTAATTTATGGATGAAAGATCACAATAAAATAAATAAATGGACAAATATTCAAAAACAAAATTAAAATAAATGGGTTATGAATAATTTTATTTTTTAGAACCTAGTTAACCCCTAAAGTAAAATCGAATTTATATTAACAAGACATGTAAATGATAAAAAAATAAATATTTATTCATATTGAAAAAATAACTTCTCAGGTTAATATTAATTCGTTTAATTTTCCATCATCTGAATTAAGATGAACCCATAGTTAATGTGTCTCCGTCAAGGGAACTTTTAACAATTTAGGTGTCTTAAATAAGATAGTTTATAAACTTAACTGAATTTTTATTAGGTTTAATGGATTTTTTGTCCAATAAAAAATTGGAATCATGTGTTTTGTAATTATGGGTAAGGATTTTTGGATTAGAGAGTCCATTCAGTGGTTTAAGGATCTTTCAGTTTTCAGTTTACATGACCACCTACCTAAATACCACATTATAATTTTTATGGACTTCATTTGGATTTAAATATGGTAAATATAGATCTTTTCCACTATATTTTTAATATTATGGTGGATTCTAAGTTCAACAGTGAGGGTCGTTGAGAGATGATAAAATAAAATGAGACTTAATACAATTAAAAATATTATTATGCCCCACATAAATTATAATCAAGTAAAGTACTCATAATATAATATTTTATTGTATAATAATGAAAATTACATCAACCAAATTATCCCTATGATCAATTATGGAGAAATAACATCACTTAAAAAATAGTAACTCCTATGAATGGTTTATATGCCTACGGGTAGTGCTGCTCCATGAACAGAAATATTGCATGCTAAAATCCCCAATACCTGATTTTCTTAAAAATGAGGCAAGTGATGAGGAATTCACTATATTTGATATCCAAGGTGAGTTTTTAGAGAAAACTTGAAGAAGGGGAGCTATCTAGGCCTCATTTAGTCAAACTTATTTTTTAAATCGAGTGCTTAGAGGTTCTTGGGTTGAAGCCACCATAATAAATGTACACTAATATCATCCTTTCATCAATTCCTCAATGATTCTCCATATTATTTTTAAATTTGAATAAAAAAACATAGATAAGTCTATTCTAGATCTTCTCACTTTACTTCACTAAGATTAAAATGGTATAAAGTATGAAAAACCTTCTATTATTATGGTGAATAAAAGTAATGGATATGTGAAGTGATCTATGTCTAAATATTCGTTAGAAAACCCTTATATGAAGAGAAGTATGAAGGGATAATAAATGGAACATGATGCAATCTATTTTTCATGTGTAAAGAAGGGCCACTGTAAGAAAAACCATACCTAGAAAAAAATTATGGGAATAATTTTGGTGTTTTTGATATGAAGTTCAATTTATCCATTTAGACTAATTGGGTATTAGACACAACATGTGGTACTCACATATGTATTCAAATAAAAGAACCATGTATATTCCAAAATATTTCGTATGGTGAGGTATATATATAAGTATCCAACAAAAAAGTCCTAATATTGTTGTTATTGGGGAATACCACCCGACATTGCTGATAGGAATAATATTTATATTAAATGATCAGTATCATGTTCCTTAAGTCACTAGAAACATTATTTCTGTATCAAAATATGATACAAATGGATATATTTTTAAATTTGGGAATAAAAATTGCCTCTTTTATAAATAAATCATTTTTTATGGTAAGGAATATTTAAATAATGGTCTTTATGTGTTGGATTAAACAAACTATGTATTGAAAATTGATAATAAAAATAATTCACATGATTCATACTACACCCAAATACAAAATCACCAGATGTCTCATGTAATAATTTTTTTAACCATATTACACCAACATATATATTTAAGTTCATTTAATCTAAAACCACTTGGTGTAAGTCATGAATTTTTACAAGGAAAATGACCAAATATCCATTTATTGAAAAATTTGAAAGGGCCACTAAGATTATTGAGTTAGCACATTCCAATATGTGTAGACCTTCTCTAGTTTAATCCAGGGATTCATGCTCATACTTAATAACTTTTACTAATGACTTTACTAGATATAAAAATCTCTAATACATGTGGTTTAATTTATATTCCTTTTAAATTTCAAGTACTTTAAGAATGATATTTATATCTATATTGGTAAGAAGATTAAGAAACTCCACTTAGTCCTTGGTGGGGAATAACTTAATCAAGAATCTATTAACTATTTATGGGAGTTATGGATTATATACCAATTGAATCATCCTTATACACCATAATGGAACGGTGTAATTGAAATGAGGAACCACACCTTCAAGAAAAAGTGAGATCAATGATGATTCATTCAAGTCTTCAATTATCTTTTTTGGGATATTCATTATAGACAACATCGCACATTCTAAACTGAGTACCAACTAAAATGGAAAATGTAATTCCATATGTACATTAGTATGGAAATAAACACATCTTCTGACATGTACAAGTGTGGGTATTTAGAGTATTTGTGAAGGAAATTTTTGGAAACAAACTTTCACCGTGAGGCTTGAAGTGTTATAATACATCCCATGGAAATAAAGGGATATTACCCGTAAGGATCATCTGGTAAAAATGTTATAGTTGATAGACATACCATATTTTTTAAGAGGGATCGTATCTCCAAAATAGATATTGTGAGAAAGATAGAATTTGATGGAGTCTAGGCTCAAGATACATACGAGTTTTCACCTAAATAGATTCCAAAAATCCCAATGGAAGAGAACATTCCAAAGACACAAGTACTATATAGCAGTACAAGAGAGGTTATAGAATCTGAAAGATATGGTTTTCTAGTAGTTTTGGATAATAAATCATTATTAGTTGATAATAATGATCCTGTAACCTACAATTAAGTGGTAAGAGGCATAAAAGATTTCAAGTGTAAAGAAAATATGAATTTTGAAATGGATTCCATGTATTAAAACAAAGTCTAGATTTGGAAGATCCTCTAATGGATGTAAATCCCATTTGTTTTAAATTAGTATTCAACAAGAAACTAAAAATATATGGACAAGTCAGTACATATAAGTCATGATTGGTTGCAAAATGGTTCAAAAAATGTCATGGAATAGAATACTATGAAACTATTTCACAAATTTCAATTTTTAAATCCATTAGAATTATACTTTCCATATAATCTTACTATGACTATGAGATTTGGAAGATGTATTTTAAAATAGACTTACTTAACAAGAACCTTCATAATGATGTCAATATGACACAATCCAAAGGGTTTGTCAATCCAATGAATGAAAAAAAGGTATTGAAGTTGTAGAGATCCATTTATGGATTAAATAAAGCATCTAGGTCATAGAACATTTGATGTGATGAATTAATATAGGAATTTGGCTTCAAAAAAATGAATCTGATCCTTGTCTATATAAAACATTTAGTGGGAGTGTAGTCTTTTCCTTAATAGTCTATATCAATGGAATAATACTTATTACAAAAAATACTAGTCTTATAGTATGTAAAATCCCATTTGAATAAATTCGTCTCTATGAAGTAATTAGGTGAAATAGTAAATATTATTGGGATAAAGATCAATTATGATAGATCCAAGAGTACTCTCATTCTAAGTCAAATTACATAAGAAAAAAATACTAAAAATATTTAGTATTTAATAATACAATATGATATTATTTCTAGTTTCACACAACACTCATCCTTCCAAGAAAATGCATCCTTAAACACATGAGGAGTGACAAAATATGGCAAGGATTCTATATACATCAATAATTGGGTTATTCATGTATGATATGTTATATATAAGGCTATATGTTTCATATTCCTTATGTTCTATAGGAAGATATCAAGATGACATATGTAACCACTATTAGATAACATTGAAAACTATCCTTAAGTATTTAAGGAAAAATAAATATATATTCTTGTTCTATAGAGTAGATTAAGAACTATTAATAAGGGGATATGTAGATACTAGTTTCCTAACAAATAGAGACAATATAGAACTATTGTTGAGATAAATATCCAATCTTAGTGGAGGTGTTGTGTGACATAATATCTCAAAGTAGGACATGGTTATAGATTCTGTAGCAGAGTCTGAGTATATTTCATATTTTGAGGTATATAATTAAGCAATTTGGATACAAAAAATCATCTAAGTGCTTACTGTGATTACTATAAGTAAATATCATATCACACTCTATTGTGATAATATTATAGTGGTGGAACTAGTAAAGGATAGAAGATTACATCAATGAATGAAGCACATACTTCAAAAATATCATCCCTCGAGAGTTTTTCTCTTAGAGAGGTGGAGTTGTGGTGAGTATAGTATCCACAGAAGAAAACATGGTAGACCCATTAACTAATTCCTTAACTCAAAATAGAAAAGAACATATTGTGAGAGATAGAAAATTAAAATTCATTGGAATTTGGATCTACTCCATGTGGGAGTCTGTTGGAGTTGGTGTTCTAGAACTGACTATTTTTTATTTAGATTACATGTATATTCAAAAATGTGAATATTAATTTAAATATTTTATTACATATCATTCATAGTTTTTTAAGACTTTAATTTAACAATGTTCTAGAGTATCTTTTGCATTGAAAGGGAATAATGGTTTCTTACTATGGTGAGAACATAGAAATTCCATGACAATATTCTTAAAAACTTACTATATGGTCGAATGACATTATATGGGGAGAATATCATATTTTGACCATCAATTGTGAGTACACATAAGAATATGAGACTTTATCTCTTAATGTTATCACTTCTTAGTCTCCAAAATGAGTGATTATGAGAACATAACTACTAGTATGAATTCCACATGATTATGTTTCATTGGATATTCATGTTTGTGAGTGTCAGAATTGGTACTTATACTTTAATATTATTATTAATTCATTTAATGAATCATTGACTTAGATTCATTTCTATCAGCCATGAGGAAAAAAATTTATGGTGATGTTGGGTATGTTGGATGCATCATGAATGTTGTGTTATTAATGAATAGTTCAATGAAGGATCTATCCCTTCTATATTTATGGAATTTGATATCTCAAACTTTTGATTGAAAAAGAATTTTCACATTAAATTATATGGGAATGGTGTAATGATGATCTTATTTCAGACAGTCAAATAATGATATATAAATCATATATGTTGATGATATGGGTGTGCAACCTTCTTGATGAGATATCATGATAAAGGGATTATAGTACACAGTGAGTGCTCGTATGTGGTTGTCGATATTGCAATATTAACTTATTTAACTTGGGTTCCTTGAACTGTTTCTAGATATAAATCACAGACTTTAGGAAATCCAACCTAATTCTAATAATAAATAAATATATAGGGTTACTCACTATGTGTTTCTATTGATATATATTAAAATCTATTTGAATTTAATTATTAGAATAAATATTATTGTCAATTTTGAGGAATAATTTTTGTTTATGATTTATTGATTTCACAAATTAAATAAATATTTATTCATAAGGAAATTAATTGTTATACAGATATAAAATATTTATTTATAAATTATAAGGAATCCTAACATACCAAGATTATTTCTGTTGATAAATATTAATTTGAAAACTGGTAAAATAATATTTATCATTCTTCTAGTAATCATACACCATGATATAATAATAATAATAATAATAATAATAATAATAATAATAATAAATGACATAACATTATAAAATGATTATTATATTATTTAATGGTCATTGTGAAATTAAATGATATTTAACCCAAAATTTATCTCTATAAATAGATGATTATGTCTATTGTGTGGAGTTTTATCGAAATTGAGAATCATTGTGAAAAAATAAATATAGATCTCTCTCCTAAGACCGAAATACTGCTCTATAGATTCTCTTTCATCCTCCATCATTTTAAGAATGAGATTGGAAGGATGGATCTATAAGATAGAAGGAACACTTAAAATAATAAAGATAAACACCACAAGATGATCATTCCACTACGCTAGAACATGAAAATCCATCCGTGTTATTCAGATATCAAAGGAGCATGCATGGATCCCCACTATATGGATTATACTATTGGATCCTACAAACACAATGACAATTGACCAAAAAGAGTTTTAGATTATCAACATCTTCATCAAAGAAATATCTCAATATAGAGGAATTATTTATTTTAATATATCTAAATTAATTGTAAATTTGACGTGAATTGATCCTATCATGGTTATGGAAACCCTCATTATCAATATTATTTGGAAAATATTCATTAGACATAAAGTTTATGTGCTGTAAAATATGAAAACTATCGATCAAATCAAACAATTTCTGAGTTGGGTTTGACCCTAATAAGTACTCTCTTTACAACTACAATGAACATCGACTCTATAATAATAACATGGGTTAACCTCAAAACCCATTATAATCACTGAAACCACATTAGTTCACCCCAAATATCATTGGGTTCTTAGGTGACAACCAAACTTGACCATACGTACCTCCCGTCACTAACCGTCACTAGGGTTAATATGAAACTATGGCACCCACCGAGGTCCCCTAGGTCATATTATAGATAGGACATACCATATGGGATCCACTATACCCTACTAATATCCTAGGAAAAAATTGTTACTTATAGGGAATAACATCCCTCATTGTCAGAAGAATCATGTTACAAAATCACATGTATCATAGAAAAAACCATATTTCCATCATACTAAAGGGATAATAATAATCCCATATCACTTCTTGAGTTATCCAAGGTTAGTCCACTTACCCAACCTAACATAAATATACCTAGGGTATACCCACCCATGTTCTTAAATACTAGTGGGGAATAGAAATTACCCAACACCCATATCAACTAGAACAAATGCTCTAAGACATCTAATGGTCCCATCATGGCCTACTTTTCCCAATTATCTCAATCCAACACTTAACACTACAAGGAGATTCCTAAAGGAACCTATACTAGATCCAATGTGTTATTTTATTCAATATAATTAATAATCCTTAGGGTACATGTATGTTGTAAAAAAAATTCATAAACCATCCCTTGGACATCAGTGAACGAGGCATCAAGCTAGTGTTCCAGGGTCTATCTTGTCCCTTGACACCTTATTCAATTCATTAGAGTTTAAATAAATAATTCGTTTTATGTTAAATAAAATTTTAATTTCTATCAAGTAGATAGAACCCATATAAAATACATATAAATAAAATGTATTTACCCTAGGTCATGTTCATATACCACTTTCCTCATCTAAAGCTAATTATTTTAAAACAAATCTCGACCACTCTCACCCAAGCTCAGCCAATTCTAGTCCATGGTTGTGTGAACATGTGAACTGCTATCTTAAGAAATGGTATCCAATTTAATTATTTATAAAATTTATAAAAAAAATTAAAATTTAATTCAACTATGAATAATTTACTAATAACTCATTGGGTTATCTAATTACATTAAAATAACGACTAACCACACCTAGAAGGCTCAATAAATACTCCCAACACAATCTTATGAAGAATCCCTAACATGTGGCATCGATTAAACTTCCAATTTAACATCATTTAAGAAAAAACCCTAGAAAATTCATCAAGAGATGTACATTCTTCTAAAAAATAATCAATGTAATGTAGACATCATCTCAGTACAACCTATACCATGATGAGAAAAATACCCATCATAACAAAATGATTCCACCATGACATGATGGAATTGTCACTCGAATTCCGAGTTGAGAGAACAAAAATTAGGGGAAACAAGGGGTAAAGGGAAAAAAATAGAAGAGAGGGATATCAGTTTAAATATCTAAATAAATACCATGTAATCCACCCCATTAGAAGTTGAATTTAAGGATAAATAATAAGAGTGTAACCCCATAGTACATTTCATTTGAGGGAAGAGGAAGAATGAAGTGAGTATTAAAAACTTGTAGAGGAATAATGTTCTTTTGACACTTTTTAGTCAATTCTAGGAGGTCATAAAGTTGTAAATACCATGTGACAACCATGTAGCTCACACTATCTGAGCTACACCACATCATATAGTTTGGTAGAATAGTTTTCAAAATAGTTATCCAACTATATATATCCCTTTGAAACTTATATTGTAATATTTTCACAATTTATTTAAAACCGTATGCTAAGTGTATGCCCCTAGGAAAAACTACATCGCATGGTTCTCCCACACAGTTTCCCATAATCATGTGGTAACCAATGTGATAAAGGAAAAATCTATTTATAAATTTAAACATTAACCTAAATCTCTTGATATTCACCTAGGCACTAAAAAAATTTCCTAATATTTGATAAATATCTAAAAAAATATCCTTGAGATATTGAAACCACTGGAATTTGAATCTGAATCCTTATTATCAAAATGAACCCTATTCTAGAGGGGAAAAATTAAATTTCTCTTGAAATTTACAACTAAAAAATTCACAAGTTTTTTCAACATCCCCATCATAATACTTATCATCCCCGAGAAGACTCATCAATATTTTAACTATAAAACTTGACCTTAAATTTTTGTAAATTCATGCCCAATTTTATGAATTCTATCTCTAAATTCTAAAAAATAATCCATTAAAAAACATCAAACATGAGGAATGCAATTTATTAGAATTTGAGATACCACTCTTCACCATCACCAAATCTGCAATATGGTTCTTAACAATGCATATCTATCCTACGGAACTAAGGTGTCATCAAATGATCAATATCTAGGATTATGGTTCTTCCTACCACAATGATTTTCTCATAAGGGATGATTTAAATCCATGATGAGCCCCACCATCAGAATATCTTATTGAAACACATTATCAATGGTATAATGACACTCTTATAACAGTTTCCATATAATAAACTCTAATTCCATTAAAAACACTAGTGAGTCTTCATTTGGATGAACTCTCCCAAAAATGATCAATCTTATGTGATGATGTGCTACCTCATATCCTGATCACAATTCCTTAACTCTCGAAGGTATCCCACGATCATCCAAATGCCCAAACCAAATTCTGAAACTAATACACAGTGAAATTCCTAGGTTGAGTCCTCAACCAACCAAATCTATTTTCATAATATACATTTGAGTACTGACTAATCTCTGATCCAAAATACTCTCAGATCACACCCAAATCCATCACCAGCCCCTTGCCAACATCCAGAATCCATTTAATATAACATCCATATTCCAAATCTAGTTCTTTTTATAAAACCAAATCAAATTAGATTTACCTACACACTAACATCCCAATTCCATATCGACTATCCAACAAAGGGTCTTATGAAACCCCAGACCTTACCAACATGGGGTCCTACATCCATGATCGATAAGATGCTATGCTGCATAGGGGTTTCCTTATCATCAATCCATTGAAAAAACCATTGTTCTACAAAGCCCATGCTCCATCCATTACCATAAGTAATGACTGTACATGGTTATACTTCTCATATTTTTACACCAACATGAAACATCAATTGTTACTCATTCATGGATCACCATGAAAATCATCCTTGATATACACTAAAATCCAATCTGTAATAAGTTTCACACTATCTAAAATTCTATGGTGGACTCCTCACCATGAAACTTCCCTTAGATACTCTTTGAGAAAAAAATCAATAGGTTCCATCTTTACATAGGTGAAACTCTTCCTGATCCATGATCATACACATATAAAACTCTAAAACCACCCATCCATGGTGTCATCATCATTATAGAGGCATCACCTCTGATTCTCATCAAACCCACTGGAAATCAATACCATAATCATTTGATAAAAATAATTTAACCTCATCCAACATAAGTCCACTAACCAATCAAAAACCCAAAAAATCCCAACACATAACTAGTATGTACTATCACAATCTCATCCAAATGTAACATGTGTGAAATTTTTCACAACCTAACTATAATACTCAGATCACACTCCAAAATAGCTGCCAATACTCTATTACAGGTAAATATCATTGACCAGACCATAGGAATCCTTGATTTACACTTCCAAAAACTAAATTAATCTCACTAATTCCATATCCAATCACAAAACCATCCACCACTCAGTGTTCCATTTCAAAATTAGAAGCATTTACCCGTGCTCTATCTGATCTAGCCATTTAAAGGTTCTAGGGAATAAAGAAAGTGGTTGGGACCATGAAAAAGAATGGGTTCTCTTAAAATTTTTTGGATTAATCCTCATAAATAGATGAATAAAAATCATAGAATCCATGAATATAGGATAAATATATATAATTTATAATTACATTTTTTTGATAATGAATTTATCCATCATGTAATTCTTTATTCATTGATATTTTAGTTGACCTGTTCATTTCATACCATCATTATGTCAGAGTATTAAAGAGTATAATCCCTCCATCGATGATACACATGTTCTCTATGAACCTCAAAATGTCTTCATAGAAATAAATGGGTGTTATAGAGGATGATTCTAAAGACTTCATCGTTTACTATTAATTAAAAAAATAATTCCTTCATGTATTGGTGAATTCTTCTAGTTCTATCAGGGCAGGAGAGGGAGGAGGATTCTCTCCCTTGATTATTGTGGTTGTTTTACATATTTTCTTTCTAGGGTTGAGAGAATATCTGGAGGTAATGTGTTGTATATAATAACCTCCAAACCTCAGAAATGATATAACCAAACATTTATAGAGCTTAGTTAAAAACTAGTAATTACAAAAGGCTATTAACCAATTAATTAATTCTTATAAAGCCCCTTTTTATTATTAATAATAATAATATTATTATTATTATTATTATTTCCTTACCATGTGAAACACCTAAAGATATTTTTTTCATTTCCTAAATAAATTAATGAGTTAGTACTTACTTAAATTATATTTAATATATCATTCCCACTAGACCCTTAACTCGGCCTGTCTTTCCTCCCCAATATTTATCTATCTAGGAATAATGAATATTTAATTAAATAAATAAATATAAATTATTTATCAATACATAAATAAATAAATAAATATTAAATTCACTAAAATGGTGAATACGTAATAATTACATATTCAAATCACATATTTATTCTCTTAAATAACTAGTGGCCAAATATATGAAATCAACATAATTGAATAAATATTAATTTTAAAAACTGGAGAATAATATTCTATTATAATATTAAATTTATATCAAATTTAACTAAGGTTCGAGATACACTTATTGTGTGAACCTCTAGGACCTTTTCTCAGTGGAATTAGGACAAAATTTCCTAAAGTCGTAGATTAATGTTTAACAACATGTCTAGGAGCGCATAGAGAAATAAAGTAATATCGCAATGAAAAAAATCATAAAACACTCAATCTATAATATAATCCCTTTGTTTTGATTTCTCATCAAGTAGGTTTCATTACATGTGTCATCAACCAATGTGATTAAATCTATTTATTTGTATTTCTAGTAATGAACTTACCAATAAAATTGACATGAAAATAGACTTAATCAACTAGTTCCATTATGATCAAAGGGATATGGGTATATTCTTCCATTTAACTTATAAGGGAAAAAATTATTGAATTATTAATTAATTTCATATCAATCATGATGTACCCATCATATATTATCTTTTTTCTGAGAATATGTCATTATGGTTTTCATTAATACATAAAATTACATGACTCAATATATTAATTAATAATAATGTCATGTTTAAAGACCAATACACTCATTTTCAAATAGGGATATCCAACGACACATATAACATGTGCATTTTCTATTGGAGGGTCTTCTCTAAAAATCTTCTATCTTTGAGATTTCTATGGGAAAACTTCATGGAAAGAAGAATCAATGTCTTATGAGACTCATAATCCTAATTTATTGCATCATCTGTGTCCAATCAGATAATGTAATCTAGAAATAGATCATATATTTCTAAATATTGTCATAGTAATTTAAGCTTATCATCATAGAATGGAACTTATATAACCTTTCAGCGTGATGAGTAATCTTGGGACATTATCACATAATATGTCACATCGAAGAACAATCATGTTGTGATAGAACATTATTAGTATTAAAAAATATGAATATATAGGTAATAATAAAGTAAAAATTATGTGTTTTTTGGGAATTGGCTCCAACACAATCAAGTATCATGATCCACAATCTAATTGGGAGGCTACAATCGAAATCAATAAGGATAGACATCCTATCGGTTCTGCCATTGAAATATTTCATTGAAAACAAAAGAACTAGAACTCATATTTATTTACCACTTGTAAACCTAAGGCATACCCATGTTTGTATCTCTTATTTGATAGCACTACTTTTGTGTAAATATAAAACACAGGGAACCAACCCATGCATTTTATATTTAAATAATTCGTAATTAATGGATAACTCCTCTCTCAGGTTACCCTTATATATCATCACTATCTCTACAAGGGTAGGGAAATGCCTCGCTACTCAATCATAGAACTCAACCCACCAATACCATGATCCACATCTCAAAACCCCATGATATCCCACCTATCCCCTAAGTCATGTCTAAAATAGGTCATAGATCATAGAGAACATACGTGATCTCCTATAAATATATATATACACATCAAAAATCACTTGCCAATTCATTAGCCTATCAGAGCATTAATCTTCACTAGGAATATATATATGAGGCTCCCCCCTTGAAGACCATGATCTCATCCACACACAAACACACATAATGAAATTATTCCATGGTGATCTATGTTAAGTATACCAAAACTGTATAGTTCAATTATATATAATTACACCAAGAAGCTATATGGGAAAACACCGTAGAGGTTTTTTTTTTGACACTTTAAATAACCAAATCCATTTTATTTCGAAAACTAATACTAAGGAACAAAGTTTCTATACCAACACACTAGGTATCACTACACATTTCTTATAATAGGGAATATATATTTATCATCAAGTATAATGCCCCAATAAGATTTCCATGACCTATCCTCAGAAGAAACACCATGGTCCAATTGAGTCGAATTACGCCAATAAGTTATATGGGAAAACATTATAGATGTTTTTTTGACTCATTAAACTATTGAACCCTCATATTGAGTGATATCAATAACATATAAACACGTGAATGTCATATCATTTTTACACACCAAGAATGATTCATGTACACAAGGCTCATATCAAAAATCTAAGATCCAAAAATATAAATATCAATCTCAATACACCCATCATATCAAATAAATATCATAATAGTAGAATAAAAATCTATGAATAATAATCCCATACCCCTAATAACCTAGACTCCCCATAAAAATAGTTGTTCATGATGCACCATTCCAAGGTATAACAAAAGTTTTGAAACATTCCTATACCAGTTTTCTGTCATGTCTCTAAATAGTAATAAAAACTAAAAATTCCATGATACCACTTTGTAACACTTAAACCTGGTTCAATCTATATTAACCATACCAGTTCATGAAGTGATTTTAGGCTCCCCCTAAATTATATAGGATTCTGACTAATAGTGATGGTATAAGGTGTTTCCATGGTGAGACTATACCCTTATATTCGAGTGAGGAATATTAGTAGAAATAACTAAGAAACATCAATAATAAATAATTAGAGTATGTGGAAGGAATAAAATAGAACCACGATATAACAAATGTAAATGAAGAATCATACAATAACACATCCCAACATATCATTCACCAGAATGATCACATATATAAGTAAACAAAATAAATAAAATATAAGAGGATTTACTACCATCCATGAGCCTCATCAAATCCTAGTCTCTAGACTACATCTGAGCTATCCTGCTCAATCATGCAACACACGGCTGCTTCCCTACACAAACCTATGAATAATGAAGGTATACTCAGGTGCCAAAGTTCCATGGATAATTGAGAATTGTTTGAGTACCACTCAGTAGTGAACCAACAATAGGGTCCTTAATAAAATCATAAAATATTGTTCATGAACATGTGATATGATTAAAATAAATAAATACATATAAAATAGATGTAAAATATCCACTGATGATCATTAGGTTCTAAGGTGACACTTGAGATCAACCATAACTACTTTGGCCAGTACTAGATATCTATGAGAATAATATGTCACAAATAATGATGCCAAATCCTAGGAGGTAATCCCAATAATACCATGTCAAGGGGAATAAATACAAATCATTGTATTTTCCAAATAACCCCATAATATATAATGTGTAAACCTGGTGTAATACCATGATTTTTTAGTATTAATTTAAATAAAATGCTCAATAACTTGTTTAACTTACAAAACTAGATTAAAAAAACATGATAATTTATTAAGAGAAAATTATAAGTATTATAATTTAACTCTTATTATATATCCATAAAATTAGTTGGTATAATTGACAGAAACAACACTATAAAAACTATATATAAATGAGAAACAATGACATTGAGTAATATATGTCTTCCATACGAGGCTCAACAGTTCAATCTTGGAATGGAGGTTGCGTCATTAGGGTTTTCTCTAGACCAAGCCCAATTAGAACTCCAAAAGTTATTATATGAGTGAAATCATTTAAGGGAGAAGTTCAAGATTTTGAAAATTTCCATGAGATCCATACTAACCAAATCTACACCCATGATTTCCACTAGAGTATACTATAGGCATATATCTTATATAGAGATCTTGAGGGGTTATTTATGTCAAAATTAAGGTTATATAAACATGTAATTATTAATGTAATAGATTATTTTTATCAAATTTTTTTTATACATTTCACATTTTAACTTTAAAAAAATAGAGTTCATTTTTAATACTAATGCATTGATAAAACTAAATTAATATAACTAAATAACTAATAAGATTATTTTATAGTAAACATTTATTTTATCTAAAAAGTTGATTTTTTATGTTATTTATTTTAATAAATTAAATAGATCATTGATAAAATATATTTTTGATATTAATAATATATTAACACCAATTTAATTAGTAATTTATATGAAATAAGATTAAGAACTGTTGAAATTTTAAAAATTTATTCTCCTATGAAATTAGTTTTCATTATATTTTTATGTTTTTATTTAAAAGATGGATTTTAAAATTTTTGAAATTTAATTTAATAAAATTAACCACATTTTTTATTTATAATAACAATATTATCTTAAGATTATTTTTTGGGAAAATTTTGAGAAGATTTATTTTTAAGTGAATTGTGAAAATACAGTTTTTTCTTATATAGTAGCTTTTATGAAATTATCAAAAAATTAGTATAAATTTAAAACATATAAAATAATTTTCATTACAAAAACTTTATTTAATAGATAACACTATTTATTTAAAAATACATTGTTGGATTTAGAAAACCCATGCTTAACATTTGGTAACATAAGCAATATTCAGGTTTATAAAAACTATTTTTGGTCGGTTCCTTTTAAGTATCCAAAAGGTGGAATTGGGTTTTGGATAATTTTTAAAGTCATAAAAACCTTATTTGGTTAATAATAAAGTATCCAATGTCATAAAAAATCAACAAAATTTATATTTTTATCCAAAACACAATTTTTATATTTAAAAGTACACCTTTTCTAAAAATAGTTTTTTATGTGTTATGAGGACTAATATTAAAATTAATATTTATTACCCTTAGAAATTTAATTTTAAAAAATATATTTCATATTTGGAATTAATTTTTATATATTATTTTACATTTCTTATTTTATTTTTATGCATTAAAAGTAAATAATTAGTTAAAAATTAATTACCATGATAAAAACCAATAATGGTAAAAGTAAAAAATCTAATAGTAGAATAATTAAAAAAACATGTTAAGAAGAAGTGTGAAAATGTATTTTTTAGAATTTATTAAACTTAGACCTTTTTTATGCTCTATTATTTTCAATTATTAGATCCATTTAAACTTTGAATAATGAATTTTCCTTTTATATTTTAAAAAATTCCTTTCACCTCGCATATAAAAGGGATCTCCCACCACCCCTTCAAATCCAATCAATTAATTTGAAGTTACCTTGAAAATATGACAGTTTTACTTACCCTATAAGACTATTCCACTTACTTAATCCTCTTTCCATAAGAAAGTGTCTTGAGTAATTCATTTCTAAGAAGCCCTCTAAGGGAAATTTGAAGTTCTCAACACAAGTACTAATCATTTCCTAAATGTATATATTATCAATATTTTTATTATAAATTTAATTTTTTACATTACTATATAATGAGATAATTATTTTTCATAATTAATGTTATTATGTTTAGGGAATATTCATTATCTTTCTTTCCCCTTTCCATTAGAAATATGTGAATGCCATTCCCATGTACATACGAAATGTCACCCCCATGAAGAAACATTTTTCATATTTATAATGTAATTAATTGAATGGTTATAAAAGGGTATTTAATTAATAAATAAGATATTTATTATTCTGAAAATATAAACCATTTTTACCTTTTTATTTTATGGAAAACAAAAATGTCACCCATGTGTGTGAGTTGACTAACTTCTTCATGGAATGACATATTTATTTTCTATCAACACACTACTTGGATAATTATATGAATTTATATAATGAATTAAAATTATGTTTATGACATGATTAAGTTTCTAGAAGTTTTATGTTAATATTTAATGTGTTACTAACATACAATCTTTTGTTCAAAAAAATTACCAAAACCAAGACGTCTCTGACTCTGTCTTCACGAATCATGTCTGAAATTACAAAGGAATGGAATTAAATATTTACAAATCATTATATATAATATATTATAGTACCTTATATAATCTATTGATGATGAAATTTTTATCAAATAAATAGAATGAATGTCAATATTCTAAAGCATGTTCAAAAAAATCAAAATCGTTTAACATTCGATAATGAAAATAAACTATAACTAAATAATAAATATATAAGACATGATTATAATTAAAGTTTTGTAAAGGTAATAAATATGAATAAGTTTGTTAAATATTTTACTAATATGTTTATATTTATTATATAGGATTTTAAAGATATTCCATAGAAGTTCAGAGTAAAATGTAAGGTGTTTTCTTAACTAAACTTATTTTCTTGAGTCATAATAATTCCCCATTAACTATGATTTTATAAGACGGTTTTCATATATTCTATGATGATATTATAATGAATTTAATAATTTTTTTACAAAAAATTATAATGATAAATTTATTTATTAATTTTTTTTGTTAATTTTAAGAATAATTCCTATTTACATTGAGGTTCCCAAGGAATCATAAAGTCACTCTGGGGTGGGGGTGAACAAATTATACAGATTATGTTTAACTTAAATTATTCCTTCACTTAAGTTGATCAAACCTACTTCATTGGTTTGGATGTATGGATACTTAATAATTCAACCTTTCCACTTTTCCCTTATGCTATGAAGATAATTTAAAGTAAGTATCACATAAATATTTTTACATGGCTCATCCAAAATGTGAGAACTTACTTATTTATATGTTCTTAATAATCCATAGAATATATTTTTAACTATAATATCCATCACATATTATAAATGGTGTTAGAAGGAATCACCCTTAATAAAAATTCTTCACTATATAAGACAATTTAAGGATCTTTATACTGGGATCCCTCCAGTTGATATATCTCCCAATAGGTCCCCCTATTTTACAATAGGAATATGGAATTTTTTATACTAGAACCACCAGTATTAAAAGATTAACCTTGGACTTACTCGTGGATAGATATTTTAATTCCTTGTATATTCCACTGTACTTAACATACACATCATCCCAGTAGACTAAACTTCCATATCTCTCACTACCTTGAGCTTTGATGTCCATAACTTCTACAATTCAATGATCTACATCAGTCTAGATTTCCTCCTCCCAATATTTTGGATTTTTAGAACTCTCTTAGTTCTTAAAATCTTTAATTTACACTCTTATAAACTCTTTGACCCTTCTGATATTATGATGGAAGTTCTTGTAGGATGATATCTCTCCTTATATTTCTTAATAATTGAAAACTCTATCATTTTATTACCACATACTTAACATAAGTGTTGTTACCTAATTTATATAGATAATAATCCTTTGATAAATGAAGGGAAAATATGGGATTCAATTTTAATTTCCTACCTTAAAAAATATTGAATTAACCAGATTCAATATCTTATGAAGATATCAGTATTTTATTTATCTATAGAGTCTATAAAACTTATGTTCAATAATATTAAAATCTTTCTCAAAACTCAGACTGAATCATGAACTTTCCTTATGTGAATATCACAATTTGAATATATTTATCAACATCATCATAATTGGTTAAATTTACACCAATGTAAAGTAATTCTTATATTTTATGGTAAATTTTATTCTATAGAAGTCAATCAACTCCTTATATTTCTACCATTTCTTGAATTCAATATTTTTCAGACTTTATTACTTTTAAAATTATCCAGGATGTTTTGAGTACTTGTGTATTATCCATCTGATGAACCTTAATTTCGTTCAAACATAGATTATATCTTATTCTCCCGATAAAATAAATTATACCTTATTACGATAGACTTATCTTCCAAATTTTTAGGTTCTAACCTTCTGTTTATATTTACTTAACTCATATTCCGATCATCATATATTCGGATTAACTTAGCTTAGGACTCTTCTCAGGAACTTCTTTATTATTCCAACTCTTTATTATTTATTCTATCTATTCTTGATCTTATAGTAAATTCAAAACTCTATGATGGTTTACATGCACCCAAAATTTATGGTGAACAATATTTTTTAAATTCAACTCATTTTAGATTATTGATGGTCTTTTTCCAAAGTGAAATTCTTATGATGAATTCATATTAAACCATAATCTGACTTAGTTCTTTTGACACCTTGAGTGGTTTGAGTTTCACAAATTGTGCTTATAATGACTTTTAACATTAAAATTATCCTACTATATAATTTTTATTGGGTGAACTCATAAAACTCCTTTAATAATCTCATTCTAGACATCTAAACACTTCATTATTTTGTATTTCACAACTTACTCTATAGTATAATCTTCCAGATACCTTTCCTCATATTTTCTTCAATGTATCTTCTGATGGTGGAACACATCATGCCTTTCCTATATTTATGGGAGTAGTTATCTTCTAAAAGCTAAGTCCACCTTAATTTCCTAGAATAAATCATAGGTACTTTTCAATTCATTGGTGTATTTCATCCTTCAGATTATCTTGGTTTATTGAACTTCTGATAACCATATTTTTTGGATATTTCATCAACCTTGAGAAATATAATGTGTATTATATTGACTTATTTTATCTATATTTAATGTAGTTATTTAATGTCTTCTTTAGGGTCTAAAATATCCCAATCTAATAGATTCAACATTCCATGGGTTCTTTGAAATTTCCTATTATGTTGGAACTTTATTCTTTTGGATGACCATATCCAGGGAACTTATATATTTAGTTTTAAATGAGGGTAAAAATCATTCTTCATAATTTAGTTCTATTCACGAAGGAAATAAATATTGGTTTTTCAATCATCTGATGTGTATATCTACTTCTAGATATAATCATTTCATTTATTTCTCCATCCATCTATAGAAATAACTCTACTTATCTTCATTACTTCCAATCATCTTTCTAAAGTAAATATTGTATCTATAATGTTTCTTCTTCCAATGGTTCCTTTATCCAGAGAATATACTTTTGAAGATTCTTTATCTCTTTCAACTTACTCATTGAATTTTCCACAAAATATTGACAATAAAAAATATATATCATCATCATCATTTTATGGGTACTTTAATATCATATTTTGAATTTTTTTGAATACCCATTGAAAAATTAGAAGCAAATGATTTTTATCACCATTATTAAGAATAAATTCAATGTTTATTTTATCTCCTTCTTCTATGAAATTAAAGTGAGGTAACTTCTTCATCATTTTTATATCCTCCTTAATGATTTGAATTCAAATTCTAATTATTGACATCTTAGGGTGTGGGAAAACATTCTTCACACCTTATTATTATCCCTTCTTCTTCCATTAAAATGAATATTACCCTTGAATTTCTTGAGAGAAGGATATCCTTAATTTTATAAAATAAGTCATACTAAAATCAAGAAACACATAGTCTACATGATCTATTATTAGTGTATAAAATAAGAGTGATTAACCTAGACATTAAATATTTCTATAAAAATACCAAGTGAATAATTTTTTTATAAAATATTTTTTATGGGAATGTTCATCATATTTTCATTCAAATTACTTTCCTATATCCATATCAATAATAAAATAAAAAATGTTCAAGAACAGAAATTAAGATTCTCACCATTTTAAAGATAATTCTTACTTTTTCATCAACAAATAAATTTCCACCTTTTCATGTAAACTTTAGTTTTCATAGAAGAATGGAAGAGTTTGGAAAACATATATCAAATATGTCAATAGATTTGATTCTATATTTTTTTATCATTTAGAGCTTCATCTTCATCATATATATTTTACTATTTTGGGTACTTTAATATTCAATCCACCATATTTTTCATCATTCAGTATTATATCACTTTGGTCATTCGAAATATGAATTTCTCTATGACTTAAAAAAATTCCTGAATAACTAGTTTAACTTAACTTCAGGGATCCCCCTAAGTTACATCATGTTGAATTACCTTTTCGATAAAAATTTGGATAAATCAAAAATAAGGGGGATCTTTTAGTGTCTTTAATTATAGAAACAAGGATTATATATTTTTATCAACCTAGAAACTCCTTCTATAACTTCATTTTTCTTCATAAACACTTAACTTTCAAATAATAAGTCTTCTTAGGTGACATAGTATTCTTCCTTTCACTTTTATTTTTCCCTTTGAGTGGGGGATTATTTTTAACATCAACATTGGTTTCTTTTTTTGAATTCTTTACTTTTATTGATAACTTCTCTTTAAATGGTAATATTTTCATGCATTTTTAGGAGTGTGTATAGCCACCTTAAAACTTCCACACAACTTATTATCTTCAAATAAATTACTCTTTAGAGGAAACTTCTAGTGAAATTTAAAATCTTCATTGGAGATGTCATCCACCATTCCAATATTCTTGTGTATTTATTTAATTGATTCACTTTGTTTCTTGAGATTGATTATATTAACCTAAGAATTATTGGTGGTTTAAAAACTGCCCATAAAGTGGTCTTTTCTTCCATATAATTAGTATATTTTATTTGGTATGACATATTCTATTTTTTTCTTATTTTGTTTAATCATCTATATAGTTTTCGATTGTTTGAAGCTCACGGAAGACTTAAAGTCAATATTCACTTAATTTTTCTTCAGATGTTGTGTCCTCCTTCCATTATTAATAACTAAGTTGTTCTTGGTAGAAGTAAATTAACACTATTTATCACCATGATCACTTCTTCCACAACTTAAAGGGAAATTTTAATGATATTCAAATATGTTGGTTGTTAATATATTTTTATTCTTCTTTAAGGGTTGGGTTTACTTAGATGAGATTATTATTTTTATCCTACTTAATGCCAGAATTATCTATTTTCTATATACTATAATATTATGCCAATAATATATGGCCATGTGTATGAACTTTCCATGAAACCAATAGTTGCCGATAAGCCTTGAATTTTTCTATTATGTTGAATTTTTTCTGGTGGTAACTTATTCTAAAACATATTTCTACTGTATATTTTATTTATTTATTATAAATATGTTGAGGGGGAATCCTTTATTTTTTATTTTCCTATATTCACTGTTATAGAATAAATGAGTTTATCACATTTCATCCCCTATATTTTTCTGAAACTATAACATTCACTATTAAAAGTATGGAAATTGGTGCATATAGATTCATTATAGTGTGGATTTACCTTTTTCATAAAATTTTCAGAAGATGATAAATCCTATTATTTCATATTTTTCTCTCTATATTCATAGTTTATCCTCCTAATAATTTTTTAATTCATCATGATTTCATTTTGTAAAGAGTTTTCAATCCTTTTAATCATTTTACCATTACTTATATTTGAAAATTCTTGACTTATAATACATCTTTCAATGAATGGAATTCTTATGTAAATAATTTCAAACAAATATATTTTTACAAAAACTTATTTTCAATTATTCTTTGACTAAGGAAATTTATTATTACTTCACTTCCATGAGTTCTGTGAGAGTTCTAATTTTTTTTTAATTTATTTTATATAGAATTTTTTGCCTCATAAATTTCTGATTCTAGCTATGAGTTGTTATCCTTTAATTCCTTTATAAATGAAAGTATATATGTGAAATCTTCAATAGGGACACCTTTCATGTAATGTTTTATTACTGGGTAAATATCTTCAATAGATTCAATAGACTCGAGCTCACTATAGCCAGAGTAAACCACTTCCATAGGATTAATTTTATCAAATTTTTAAGAATTATTACCACACAATTTAAAATTATATAATGGTAGATACTTCTGGTACTTTTGAGAGGCTAATTTCCACTGATTTTGAGCCACCTTATTATTTTCGGTTTTCAATGTTTTGGATGAATTCTCCATGATTCTTCCACTAGGATAATCTTCAGTTTTCTTCAACTCAGACTTAGATTCCAATAGAGTCATCTTGATATCTTCTATAAATAAGCACTTCATATATGGTAGTTAAAAATTGGAAATATAATTTTAAATCCAGACATAGGTAAACATCTATTTTTTACTAATTAAGATACCCGTAGGATTGTTGAATCACCTTGGGGGGGTAAATCATGGGTGATAAACTTTTATTGATTAAGTTCAACTTAAATTATTCCAACCTTCATTGAACCTATTTAATTAGATAGGATGTATGGATGATTAATAATTTATTATTATCAATTTTACCTTATTCTATATAGATATTAAAACATATATAGTACACAAGGATTTTTACATGGATTGACCTAAATTTGATAACCTACTTCTTACTGTATTTAGAATCACTTGTGACATATACTTTCAAATATAATATCCATAACAAATTATAAGTTTTCTAGGAATTAATCACCATTAACCCAAATTCTTCACTATATAACACAAGTGATGGACATTTATAATGGAATCCTAATAGTTGAGCCATATGTTGAAAATATCCTTCAATATTCCAACAGGAATGAGGCATTGATTATACTAGAACCATTAATATTAAAAGATTATCCTCATACTTACTCATGGATGGATATTAAACTACCTTTTATCTTATGTTATAATTAATATTCGCATCATTCCTTTATTATATTATAGTGGTGTGGCTCTTCATTCCTTTTATATATTTATGATAAAAAAATATCGGCATAAGGTAAAGGTCACCTTACTTTCCTCAAAAATAAATCATAAGTACTTTTCCAATTCTTTAGTGTGTTTCATCCTTCTAATCGTACTAGTTTCATTAAATTACAGTAACCTTAGTTTTGGGTATTAAATAATCCTTTCAAATTACAATGTTTATCTTTTGTTTGACTTATTTTATCCAAATTTAACTCATATATTCAATATCTTTTTTAGAGTCTTTAATATCCACATTTCTAGTTTCAGTATTAAAGGGGTTCTTTTAAATTACCCATTTTGTTGGTATTTAATTCATCCATATCACCACAACCAAGAATAATAGATCTTCTATTCAATATGAGGTTGAAATTTCTTCCTAATCCTTTATAAATAGTCATGAAGACAATAAAAATTAGTTATTCAATCATCTGATGTGTATAGATACATATGGATATAAATATTTTCATTTATTTCTCCATCATCTAGAAACACTAAATTTATTTACATCATTAATTTTGATGATCATTCAATATTTTATCTTGTATATATAATTTTATTACTTCTGATGGTTCCTACATTCCAATTATTCACTTCTAAATATTCTACTTCTAAAAAAACCATAGGAAAATTCATATCATTTAACTTAATCATTTAATTTTCCAAAAAATATCTTAAACAAAATATATCATCATCTGAATTTAATGGGAAATTAACTCTCAAAATAATATCTTTTTCTTCTATATCAATATTTACTCATCCCACAAATGTTCTTCTATTTTATTTTGAAATTAAAAAATGATTTATTTATGGTAATAATAAAATTTCTATGTAACTCTTTAAAATGAAATATTTTCCACTGTATTTATAAAGTGGATTTCAATACAATTTATTTTTAAAACCTTAAAATGAATTTACCATTAAAGTTAATATTTTTATCTTCCACTCCATTTTTCCCTAATAACATTCAAGTCCTTTTTAAGGATCATTTTTTAATAATTATTTTTAAAAGAAAAAGCTTTCAAAAAATTTCAATTTACATTTTTGAAAATTATTTTTGAATTTGAAAAGTAACTTAATCTTTTATGACTTTGGTAAAAAATTCTCAAAAAACTCTTGTATGGTTCCTTTCCCATTATGAGTATTCTTCTTCATGAAGTTTCCTCTCCATGTTTTAATATTGTTTTCCAATTGATTTTAATTCATAATTATTTTGAAAAAAGGATATTTTGTTATATTTTTCAAATGTAAAATTTTTATTTTAAAATAGAATTATTGATTTTAAAAGGTATTATAAAGTCTTGTGTTTTTAAAAAATAATTCTTTAGTGCTTTATATAATCTCAAGGAATGTTTTTGAAAGAATATCTCTTTTATAAAACATGTTTTCATAAAAAAATATTTGTGGTTTTAAAGTGTTAAATTTTTTAAAAATTTATTAATCTCAAATCATTTCATTTTAAAGAAATAATTTTTGGAGTTTTTTAATATTTTCAAAAAGGGATATTTCTTGTTATTTTTTAAGTGTTTTATAAAATAATCATAAAAGAGTGTTTTTCATCTTTGTCAAAATCTTTGATGCTACTTATGTTACACTTGGTATATGTTATTAAGATACCATCTATCTTCTTTCTCTATATGACTTATGATAATATTGTTTTAAATAATTTTCCTTCAAATTAATTTATTCCCCTTGGGTTAATTAATCTATGGTGAAATTATGAATATGTTATTATTTTATATAAATTTCTGTATGGTTTTCATTATGAAATGGTTTAGGTCTATTAAATCTCTAAGAAGGGTTGATTATGTTAAATCAATCTTATGTATTAGTCAAGGTTTTATATCTCTTGAGATAATGAAACATGGACACACTTGGATTTGCTCACAATATAAGTGGTGATCCTTCATGGATTATTCTAATAACATAAAGGTTGGGCCTTCTTAAATAACACACACAACATAAAGGGTGAGACTTATTTTATTATTCTCATAACATAAAGGGCGAGCCTTCTTGGATAAAAATAACAACATAAAGGTTGATCCTTATTGGATTATGCTCATAATATAAAGGGTGAGACTTATTGGATGATGATCATAACATAATGTGAGAGTCTTCTTGGATTACACTCACAACATAAAGGGTGATCCTTATTAGAATATTCTCAAAACATAAAGGGCGATCCTTCTTGGATATCTTTAAACCTTAAAGGTCGAGCCTTCTCAGATATTCTACCAATACAGTGATTCCTTGTGATTATGTAGTATTCCAAAGTTATTTGTTATTATATGATTTAATGAAACCCAATATTTTTATTTTTTATTCCTATGATTATTTTCCATTAATCATGGTTATTATCTCATGCTCTTATTACATGGTATATGTTTTTGTATTTCAGATTAAATTTCCTTCTATCATGACTTATGAACAAATATTATTGTTCCATGTTATTTTTAAAAAGAAATTTCTCCTACTAATGTTTTATCATATGCTTATGATCTAACACTTGATGACATGTTGATGAGTAATTCCTTTACTAAGCATTTTATCTCACCCTTTTCTTATGTTTCCATTACCCATGTTATGAATATGAGTATAACCTAAATGTTATATAGAAGGATATCTAGTGTTGTGTGATTAATCATTAGTATTTAAAAATGAAGTTATTATTTAACTATAACTCAAATAAATTAAACCTTTATGAATTTTGAGTTTTTGTGATATTATTTTGAGATGTAGTGTTAATGTGAAAAATATGAAACGTTATTTTGAGTCATCTCAATTTGTATTGAATCAAGTGTGTAAAGAAATTGTTTTGGCACTAGACCCAAGAGTGCAGGTCTAAGCCCCCCCCCCAGTTAGTATCAAATAAAAATTTAGTTATATTTGTGGATTATTATAGTTTTTTTAGATTCTATAATGGCTGAATTTAGGAAAAACCATAGGGATAATTCTAAGTATAGGATAACATTTAGAAATTTTGGTAAAGTCGGAATTCTATTGTTTCATAGTAACGAAATCCCTGTATATATATAAACAAGTGTATTAAATCTCTATCATAGATGTGCCTAGGGGTAAAAACCCTAAATGTATAATTTATTACTAAATATATCTTCATATTAAACATAATATTTATGCCTAAAAAAATATGGTTTGACACTCCCGTGGGATATTATTTGGTTAATAACATTCTCCACATGAAACCTTGTTAAGGATGAATTAATTTGGGGAAATAATTATAGGATGTTTATCATAACCCAAATTAAATAAACCGATATTAAACTAAGAGTGATTTAGATTTAACTGAAAGCTAAAGCTATGGTTTTAATGAGTAATAATTTTATATGTTGTTTTTTCCATGAGATTATTTATGATAATTTTTATATGATGTTATCACCCATGTTGACCCTATTAGTTTTATAAAGGGATAAAGTCAGAAGAAATTGAGTTAATAATGGATACAATGGGTAATGTGGTGATTGTTCTAATGAAAAACCAAATGTTATTGAGAATGATGTTGAAAATATTATGGTTATACTCACCCAAATATCTCGAGTTATGATTAACAACATGATAATTTATAAACATATGAAAAAACCAAATAAAAGAAGGATGAAGTTTCATAAAATATAAGTTAATGTATATAATTAAGGAAAGACAATTCAACATTATATATGTCAAAAATATGGGATGAAACACCCAGGGGAATGTCTTAAAGGAATAAGAAAATGTTTTAAATATGGAAGAATTTTACATTGAGCTCATGATTTTCATGTTGGGGTAAAGAAACCAATCAATTAAATGAAGGATAATAATTTAAAACTCTTCAAATGTAAATATTTTAAGAATTATAAAAATATATTCCCTAATCTAAGGTATAATAAGGAAAATATACCTCATCATACTTATAATATAAGGGTATAAGTGAAATCTTATATAATGAATCCTATTAAAGTGGATAATGATAATTAAGTGTTTCAAGTTACACTTACCTTCCAACCTATATTTCAAAATGTATTTTTTGATTCTATTCTAGCAATTATAGTATATCTAAAAAGTTTTTTAAGAGAAAAAAACAACCACCTCAATGATTTGATATTATCAAAGAAAAAAATATATTAATATTGTATCACAAGTTAATGTTTATGGAATATGATTCATATCCTTACTTTGGATTAATTTGATGTGTGTTTAGAAATGGAGTTGATATGTCTACATAGAATCCACATTAAAAAAATATATAAATCACATTTCATATCTCAAATCAACTTATGATTATGTTTCAGTGTAATGATGACTATGATCTCTATAGAAAAATTAATTCCATTATATAGGACTTGAAACCTAATCATGGGTAGTATTTTGATTAAAATTTTAGGAAGAATTTCAATATTTTGATATGTTTATTAGGAAGAAATAAACAGGTTTCATAGAATTACCCAAGTTACTATGGTTGATACATTTTTAGATTTCAAATACTGAGTCATTTATATCTTATGGAAACCCTTAACTTTTTTATTAATGAGTAGTAATTAAAAATTAAATGGAAGAAATTTATTTAGTGGGGGGGGTCTGTAACACCCAAATATTATATTATTAATTTAAATAAAATGTTTTATGGATTGTTTCACATACAACATTGGACTAAAATGAAAACACGATAATTTTATTAAGAGAAAATTATATGTATTATAATTTGACTATTAAAATATAAACATTAAATTATTGTTTATAAATGATAATAACCACACTAGAAAAAATATTTATAAATGAGAAGTGATGGAATCACATAGTACAAGCCTTACTTATAAGTAACACTAGTTTGAGCCTAGAAAAGAGGTGGTATCACTTGGGTTTTCTCTTCAACAAGCCCAATATAAACTCCAACAATTACTATATGAGTTAAATCATATGTGTTAGAATTTAAATCATGTGAAAATTTCCATGAGATCGATGGTTGATGAATGGTAACCTCATATTCCAGTAGAGCATATCTTATGCCTTGATTTTATATAGAGATCTTGAGGGGTTTTGTAAGAAGAAATTAAGATGATATAAACATGTAATTATCAATGTAATAGATTATTTATATCAAATGTATTTAATAAATTTCACATTTTTTACTTTTAAGTAAAATAAAGTCAATTTTTAATACTAAATCATTGATAAAACTAAATTAATATAGATAAGAAACTAATAGGTAATTTTATGATAAAAATTTATTTTATCTAAAAATTAGATTTTTATGTGATTTATTTCAAGAAAATAAATATATCATGGATAAAATACATTTTTGATATGAATAATATATTATAATTAATTTAGTTAGTAATTGAAAAGAAATAGGAATAAGAATAATTGACATTTTAAAAATTTATTCTCTTATGAAATCAGTTTTCATTATTTTTTATTCTTTTATTTAAATGTAAAATTCTAAAAATTTTGAAATTTAATTTGGAAAAATTAGATTCATTTTTTGATTTATAATAAAAAATTTATCTTAGAATAATTTTTTGGGAATTTTTTTAGAATACTAATTTTTAGTGAATAATGAAAAATATTATTTTTACAAATACAATTTATTTTATGAAATTATCATAAATTAAGTATGTGTTTAAAACTTATAAAAAAATTTCATGACCAAAACTTTATTTAATAATTAAAATGATTCATTTAAAGATATAATTTTGGATTAAAGAAATCCATGTTTAACATTTTGAAACGTAATCAATATTTACTTTGATTAAAACTATTTTTTTAGTTAATTTTAAGTATTGAAAAGATGGAATTTGGTTTTTCATTAATTTTATGATCCCAAAAAACTTATTGTTTTAATAATAAACCAAAAAATTTCATGAAAATCAACAAAATTAATAATTTCATCTCACACACAATTTTTATGTTTAAATATACACTTTTTCTAAAAATTTGTTTTTATGCGTTATGCTTGCTACTATTGAAATTAATATCTATCAAAATTGTAATTATTTTAAATAATGAATTTAATATTTGGAATAATTTTGTTCAAATTATGTAATAAAAAAAATATTCATTTTAGGAATTAAAATTAAATTACTTAAGTAAAAATTAGTTACCACGATAAAAACCAAAAATGTTAATAGTGAAAATATAAGAGTAAAAGACTTAAAAAAAATACATCCAAATGTATAGTTGAGTCTATATAAACCTTTTAACTTTTAACATTATATTATTTACCATTATTAGATTCAATTGAGATTTTAATAATGACTTCTCCTTTTATATTTTATAATAATGTCACTCACCTCACCTAAAAAAGGGGTCTTGCACCACCCATTCAATGATTTTCTAAAAATCATAAGTTCTATTGAAACTTTATAAATTGTAGTTACCTTATAAGACTCTTTCACTTCCCTAATACTCTAGTTTTAATAGTGTTCTAAGACCACCATTTCCAATAAGTCTTCTAAGGGAAATCTCAAGTTATCAACATGAGTATTAATCATTCCCTAACTGCTTTTCTTTTCCATCTTTCTCTTAAAAATATATTTTTCAAATTATTATATATTGACATCAATATTTTTTTATAGTTAATTTTATTATGTTTGTTGAATAATCTTTATTGAATTTTATGTTTTTCCCTTATAAAATTGAGAACGTCATTCGTGCATAATACCACCTATACAAACAAAAAATTATCATTTTTCATAACTGCATAACTTGGATGGTTATAAAAGGGTATTTAATGAATAAAGAGTATTTTTTAAGAATGAAAATTTTTTCCTACTGATTTTTCAAAGTTCCAGTGCTCTGATATAATGTGTATAGTGGAACTTGGGTAAAATATTTGGTGATGATACTAATTTTGGAGTTAATTGTTTCCAATATATCTTTTAAGTGTGTGTGGGGGGGAGGGGGGGTTGTTTTCAGAGTTTAGGTAAAATGATTTATTAATGAAGTTTTATTTAAAAATTTAATAAATATTTGGGTGAGTTAATTATTTTGTATTTATTCAAATTATATCCTTGACTTTTCATGATATCGTATCAAATTAACACTGACATCACAAGATGATTTTGATCAGAAATACCAAGTGTTGAGGCTTTAATCCAAGACTTGGATTAACTATGGTTATAATATAAATAATTTTTTTATGATAGTATATTTATGGTTCCAATAATCTATGGAATCCAAATATTAAACAAAAAAATTCATTAATATATGAAATTTTAAGTTTAACACACATAATGTTAACCAAAATAATATTTAAGCAGCAGAAGCTCTCAATCACTTGTCATACCTAATTTATGAATATCCCTAATGGATGATTAAATCAATCATTTATAAGGTTATTAATTTTTTTGATGATACTTAAGTTGATGAGTTATAAAGCGAAAAAAATAATGAGATAATAAAAGATAGATTCACCAAACACACACATGAAATTTTAAGAGAGGTAAATATATGTTTTTGACTGAATAAAAAAGTGAGAAAATGGAATAGTTTTATACTATATTTGAAAAATATTAATAAAGAAAATATTAAAATATATATATTTTTATGATAAATATAGATTATGATGAAGAAACATGCATCAATATTCAATTAAAATGAAAACTAACTTACACGATTACAATTAAAAACAAGAGGAACAGACATGAAAATAAAGTAAGGAGGAATGTTATCACAAGTAGAAAGTTATGTTTTTAGGTTAATATCAATCCTTTGGAAATAATTTTTTATATAAAATGTATCATACTATGTTCTGAAATTCCATGCTTTTTCGAGGAAAATAGAGGAGTGTATTTAGAACCTAAGGTGGTGGCCTATTTGCATTCCAAAACCACCCCTCAATTTGGCTCAAAAATTAAAAAAATTGGATATAATAATCTTGAAATATATTCTTATTCTTATTATTAAAATTTTTTATATATTTATGTGGATATTTCACCTTAAAAATTTGGAACCCAATGGACTTTTGGAGATAACTTTATGGTTATTGTCCAAAACCATGTACTTTTTTCTGGTTTTTTATCATGTTTTTCCATGGTGTAAATGTGAATGAACTTATGAATATGAATATTACATCAAATCCAAAAAAATTATTTTAAAAACTTTCTTTTCTATATCTTTAATTTATATCTACAAAAAAATTCTTTAATTTTATGTCCAGATTGAGAGAAATGTCATAAATTGTGGTCTATTTTAAAATCCAATACAGAATTGTGTGCTAAAATTTCACGCATAGATTTGGACTTATAATTTTAATCCAGGATTTTTCTATATATCCTCAAAAAAATGTGGATTTTCATCTAATTTTGGATTCTGTATTAGTCCCAAAAAATCAATATTCATGGATTGTCCAGTGTTTTCTTGAGATTTGGTAGGCCTTATTTTGTGGTCCATATGACCCTTAAGATTGTCTAGTTTTCCAAATATCTAGTTAACTGATTTTTATTAAATTTAATTATAAACCCTAAAAACATTAATCACAAAATTTAGATTAGTAGGGTGATTGTTTAATTTTAATATCAAACTTAATCGAATATGAATTAATTCAAATAATAATAAACAATATATTAAATATTAAAACATGGATATTTCAAACCAATTATGTACCTTTCCTTTCAAATGGGTAAAAGGAGAAGATAAAAATATTTGAAAAAATTAATAACATGAACTCCCCCATAGTTATTCTTGTACATGTACTCATATAAATAAAATATAAAAGCACAACTAAATAATTTTTACTAACCAATTAATATAACTTTTTTTCTCTATTCAGGGGGTCTAAAATAGTTCAATAATTCATAATGAATTACACCACAAATTGTTTCGACAATAGTTTTCTAAAAAAAATCATTTTTCATTCTAAAAATTAGAAATGGAAAATAGGGGAACCCAGAACTCACTCCTATCAAGATGATATAAATTTATTTATGGTGGTTCAGTCATTCACCAACCAAAAGTAAAAATATTATATTTTGAAGAAGATATCAACTTCTATTCCATATTATAAAGTGAATAATAATAAATATTTCCTTTTTAGGGGTTTTTCATTGGATATGGGATGGTAGGAATATAATGTCTGAAAGATTGAAAAATATGGGTAAAACACCAACATGGAAAAATAAATGCATAATTTTTGAAATGAGACATGGAAGGTTATGGAAACACATATTTATATGGTCATGGATATGTGAAGGGAGACACAAAAGAGATTGAAAATTATAAGAGGATGAAAAAATGAAATATTTAAAAAAACACAACTTCTCCCAAAGACACAAGGAAAATTTTCCCCCTGGATTGGATTTGATGGGTCTCCGTCTCCATATAGTGGTGGTTCTAATATATTAGTTAAGGATCTAATGGATGTAAATTTTCTTCTCAGGGTGTGTGTCCTCTAATGATGATGCTTTAATCGATTCCCATTAACTGTGAATTTCCTTTTGAAATAATGGTCTTGGAATTGCACTGCATAAAATGGATAAAAATTATTAACAATAATAGGACCTTACCAATGAGAATTAAGCATATCTGGGTGAATATAAAATTTAGAATTCAATAGTATTACCTTTTCAACTTTTTGGAATACCTTTCATAAGATGTGTGCTTCATGGAGTACCTTATACTTTCATTTATAGATATTTTAATTCTCATATTAATCAAGTCAAATATCCTCTAGTTCATTCAAATGCAATAATATATCTTCACTATATTTTTCACAATAAAAAATTACAAGTTTTCACAGCCCTAAAAGACTTATGTTGGATTTAAACTAGTCAATTAAACACTTTACCAAAAACATGGTTAAATAGAGACATCCCAATGGGTGTTTTATAGGCAGTGCAATAAGACCAAAGTGCTTCCCCAAGTCTTTTATGGTAGTATTTTCTTATGGGCTTAGAAATTCTATCAAGCACTCTTTTCACTTATTTATTAGAAAGTTCATAAATTCTTTCTATTTGAGGGTGATATGATGTTTATGTTTTATGTACAACCCCATTTTTTTGCAAAATAAATTTTATGGCCCAATTATAGAAACGGGATCTTAAGTCACTTAACAAGTCACAAAAAGTTATAAGTTGATGTAAAATGAGGGTTTTAGGAACTCAGTAACAATATGTACATCATCGTTTCTACTAGGCTTGACCTCAACTCACCTAGAAACATAGTAAACCGTAATAAACATGTAGGAGAATCCATTGGAAGGGGGAACGGTCCCATAAAAATGATTCCAAAAATATCAAAGATATCATAGAAGATTAAGATATTTTAGGGAAATTAATTTCTTTTGGAAATTGTGCCAAACTTTGGGAAAGTGAGATATGATTGAAAAAACACATGAGAGTCCTTGAATAATGAAGGCTATATGAATATAGAGTAAAGGACCTTACGGGAGGTCCTTTTTGGTCCAAAGTGGCCACCGTTAGGAATTGAGTGGTATACTTATAAGATGGAGGAATTTTCATCTTCATTAACACATCTCATAATTACTACATTAGACCTAATTTTCCAATGTTTAGTATGTTCTGAAAAATAGTATTTGGAATCAATTTTCAGTTTCAATTTTTTTCTTTTGAAAAATTTTCACGAAAAAACCAGAAACCAAGTAATTTATAGTTAGAACATACCATGGAAACTTTTGGTTGAGAGATAAGAAGTGTTTATTGGGAAATTAAAGATCAAATATTTTAGAATGAAAATAATTAAAAGTTCCTCTCAAGTGACCAGCCATAAGTTTTTCTTTTCTAGTTATATCATTGATCTCAAGGTTAACATATTGGAGCATCAGGATCCATCTTATTAGTCTCATTTTTGAATCACTTTTCCTAACTAAGAACATGAAATTTGAATGTTCTCTAAAGATGATGATTTTGGGACCTAATAGATAGGGAAGAAATTTATACAAGGTAAAAACCACAACTAAAATTTAATTTTCATTGATAGTGTAACAATATTGAGTTTCATTTAGAGTTTTTGAGTCATAATATATTACATGAGGATTTTTTTTCTCTTCTTTGACCATGAATGGCCCTAATGGCCCTATCAGAAGCATCACACATCAATTTTATTGGAAATTACAAATATAGTGGTTGGATTATTGGGAAATATGTAATAATATATTTGAGTTCAATAGAGGATATCTTGAAAGCCTCATTGAAATGTAATATAAAATAATTTTTGAGTAAATGAGTGAGTTGGAGGGAAATCATACTGAAGTTATGGACGAATCACTGATAGAAACTGTCATGACCAAGGAATAAATGGATGTATCAAACTAACGCAAGTTCAAGAAGTTATTAAAACACCTCAATTTTAATAGGATATAATTGAATACCATCTTGTGAAATTATGTTCACTATAATTATACAATTAGTAACTATGAAGTGAAATTTTTCAAAATTCATCACAAGGTTACATTTGACACACTTTTGAGGACTAAAAATATTGAATGGAAGCAGGATTCAAATGACACACCAAAAATGATAAATTTATCCATGAAAACCTCCATGAAATGATCAATGAATTTTGAAAAGATACTTATCATACAACACTAAAAAAATTTAGGAGCATTAAAATGGACAAAAGTAATTCTCCAATATATATATGTTCTAAATGGGAAAGTTGATGTTGTCTTTTCTTGGCCCTGATGTGTGACTGGGATTTTGAAGTAGCCATTTTATCCATCAAGAAAGAAATAATGTTACTTTTTGGAAAATATTTCTACAATTTAATCAAGTAAAGGAAAAGGTTAGTGATATTTTTTTGTTTCAGCATTCAATTTTTGATAATCAATGCACATGCTCCATTTGTTTTTCACTCGAGTTGTGACTACCTCCCCATGTTCATTTGTGACAGCAATTATTATACCCTTCTTAGGCACCACTTGAATTAGAATAACCTATTCACTATCAGAAATAGGGTAGATGATACCCACATGAATAATCTTGGTAATATCTTCCTCAACAACCCCAAGTATGAGTGGATCGAGTCTTCTTTGAGGTTGTCTGATTTGACCAGCTGATTCTTCTAGATAGATGTGATAAAAGAAAATGGAAGGGTTACTACCTGGTATTCCATATAGGTTGCGACCTGAGGCCTTTTTGTTTACATCTAACACCTGAACAAGTTTGAACTCTTTGGTTTTTGTAAGTGTGGTAGATACAATTAAAGGATAAGAGTGATCATGGAAATAGAATGCATATTTTAGGTGTGTGGAAATATTTTTTGGATTAGTTTCATTGTCTATTTCTGAAAAAATCATAGGATTAATTTAAGGGATTCTATCTAGTTTTTGATTCATTTGTTTCATTATCGTCCAAGGAGGATTAGTAGATATTAGAGATTAGATGGGATTATAAGAGTTTTCAAGATCATTTTGATTAATGAAGTCTATGAGTAAAAGTTCAAAATCAAATTCCACATTTAAGATTTGGTTAATTAGGGTTAAGATTTTAAAAACTCTTATATCATTATAACATGATGAAAATGATGGAATGGGAGTGAATCCACTCCTAGAAGTTTCCTCAAAATCATGGTTAGAGAATGAAGAGTGATCCTCTAATGGGTATCACATGGTTTGAAAAATATTGAACATGACCAGTTGGTCACCAAATTCCATGGATAAGATTCCTTAATGGACATCAATCTCAATTATAACTATCATGAGGAATGTTATTCTTTGAAATAGGGATATATAGAAGAATTAATCTCATATTTAATGTTAAGGATATAAAAATCAACTCGGAAGATAAGATCATTGAGTTAGACAAGGAAATCCTCAACTCAGGACGGTAAGTTCGTTGATTAGATAACTAGGTAAAAAAACCCTTTGGGTGAAAGGTACCTAGAAAAATATGGGATTCTAGAGAGTTTTCAAGAACATTTATATTTACGAATTCTATGAATAAAATCTCAAAATCAACTTCCACATTTAAGATTTAGTTAATCATTGGGTAAATTTTACAAACTCCTCTATCATTAGAAAAATATGAACATGATGTAAGAGAGGAGAATAAACTCCCAAAAGTGTCCTCATAAGCATGGATAGATAATATAGAGTGATCCATTGATGGGTATCACATGGATTGAAAAATATTAAACATGAACAGTTGGTCACCGAATTCCTTGGATAAGATGCCTTCATGGACATCAATATTAATTCTAACTATCATGAGGAATGGTATTCTTAGAATTAAGGGAGATTCAGAATAATTCATATCACCTTGCATGTTAAGAATATAAAAATCAGCTCGGATGATAAGATCATTGAGTTAGATAAGGACACCCTCAACTATGGACTAGTATTTTGTTGATTGGTTAACTAGATGGAAACACCCTTTTGGTGAAAGGTACCTAGAACAAGGTTGGAGAAGATGAATTTGGGAATGAAATTTATTGACGATCCTAGGTCTATGAGTGCATTATAAAAGTTAGAACTATGTATTTAGCATGGAACTATAAAGGTACTTGGATATTTTCACTTAATGTGAATAGACTACTGAGTTGAAACATTTTCAATGGTCTTAAGTTGTATCTTATAGATTCACAATTCCTCAAAAACATTTCATACTTTGGGATTCTTTGTTGGAATCTAAGAGGGTAATGTTGACCTCAACATGTCTAAACATTTCAACCATTTCAGAATCGTCCTCAAAGGGAATTATATGCTTATTAATGGATTGGGGAAAATAAATTGGATTCATTATATGAATGGAATGAGGTGAGATAGTGGATTCAGGTTCCATTTCAGGACTTTTATTTTTTATTTTTCTAGATAAATATTTAAATGGGATTTCTTGGATTCATCATGAGGTATATCAATTTTATTTCCAAATCGAATTGAAATTTCACATACATTTCCCTTGGGTTTGTAAAATTCCTGAGATGGGAGTTGGGAAGAATTATATTATTTTTTTTAACTTAGGTTGGATGTAAGTTGAATAATTTGGTTTTCAATGTTTTTTAGGATATAATGGGTGAAGGAGACAAAATCTTCCACAATACTTTCCCATGGTTTCTTGGAAGAAGTGGCATCTCCCATATTTTGATTTACTTGATTTCAATTCTTGGGAAAGTGATTATTTTGAGTTAGAAATTTAGAAGTATCACTGTGATAATAGAAGGAAGGAGGAGCATGGGGTGATTTCTCCTTTAATATCGAGGTAAAAAAGGATAAGGTTGTTGTAAGTTACCATCACCTTGACCAAATTGAAATCGTTTTGTATTTTGAGGAGGGAACTTAGGGGGATGAGAGATGAGATTACCATACCTTAAGACAAGGTTATAGGTAGAAGAGAAGAGATCAGAGTGGGGTTGGGTTGAGTTTTTAATGAACTAGCCTAATTATTGGGGGATAGTGTTTCTGTGTTTCATAGAGAATATGTTTCATTTAGGTCTATTAGAATAGAATAATCAGATATATCATCTTGAAGTTGTGGACATGTATCATTTGGATGAGTTGTTGAGCTACATATTCCATAATTCTTGACTGATACAGGGAATAAATATTGCGGGGAAGATTAGGTCAGATATTTGTCTTCCACTACTAGTTGTTGAAAAGGACCTCCTAGTTCACTCATACATTTGGTCATCTTGTTAGGATACATGGATTTATTCTCTAGGGCTTCTTTAACTTGATTATGTTGTCAATTATATATTTTTTGTGTGTTTACATCCGTGTTTATTATGATATCTCATGCAGATGTAGGTGTTTTTTCAACAAGAGAACCACCACTTGTGAGATTAATTTGATTTCACTTAATATCCAATAAACCCTCATATAAGTATTAGATCAAGAGTTAGCTAGGGATTTTTTGGTGTGGGAATGTTTCCAAAAGCTTTTTGAACCTCTCCCAGTACTCATGGAGGGATTCATTAGGGAATTGATAGATACCAATTATTTCCTTTCGTATAGAAGTTGTTCAATAAGTAGGGAATAATTTCCCTAAAAAGAGTCGTTTCAGGTCATTCCATGTGTTTGTGTAACCAGGATGTAGGTAATAGAGCCATGACTTGGAAGAGTCAGCTAAGGAGAAAGGGAGTACTCAATGTTTTATTTGTTCTTCAGAAACCCCTTTAGGCCTCATGGAAGAGCACACAAATTGGAAATATTTGTATTGAGGACATGGATCCTTATCGGCTAGCCTGTGGAAATGAGGTAGAATATAAATCAAACCAAATTTGAGTTCAAAATTATCCTAAATATTTATATATTTAATACCAAGTGGTTGTTTATTCATATTAGGGGAAATGATTTTTTTAAGGTTTTTTACCTTTTATTGTCCAAATATAGAACAATTGGATGGAAAATTAATGGGTTTGGATTTATTTTCCTATCCCAAATGTTCATCCTAAGTTGGTGAAGTTTTCAATCAATTTCTAGGTTAAACAAATCCAATGGATTGTTTGGGAGGCTATGTGAGAGAAAATTTTGAAGGATGATAAAGGTATGTTTTCTTTGTGTTTTTTATATTTTGTTTGGTTTATTTTATTTTTTTACAAAAAACTACCAACTATTAGTTACAACATCCTCGGTAATGTTTTCCATTTCAAGATAGGTTGACTTTTTACTATTGATCATTCAAAGGTATGATGCTCTGCTATAATGTGTATAATGGAACTCATGTTTAATCATCAGTGATGAGACTAATTTTAGAGTCGAGTGTCTCTATTTTATCTTTTTAATGGGGGGGGTTGTTTACATAGATGAGGAGAAATGATTAATTTGTGATGTTTGATTTAAGAATTTAATAAATATTGGGGTGAGTTCATTATTGGGGGTTTACCAAATCCATTAAATTTTTATTAAATCATATGAAAAAACAAGTACATGGAGGGAAATATGAGGGACAAAAATAGTGAAGGAAAAGAGGATCCCCAATGGAAATGTTCACACCCTCAAAGGGAAGAGACCCGTGACTAGAAAAATAGGTAAAACTAGCTTCTTGAGTAGCTAAAGAAGTAAGAAAATGAGAAAATTTATTTCTCTCATTATAGACATGGAGAACCTTAGAGTGTGATCTGATCAAACCTATACATCTACAAATAAGATAAGTAATGGACCAAGGAGGCACACTTGACCTGATCAGGGAGCTGTGGAGTGCGGAAGAGTCCATTTACACCATAGAAAGATAAATATTCACCTCATGACACATGTGGAGACCAAAAAATAATACATAAGCTTCAGATTAGAGAGAGTCCCCACTTCTAAAGTGAGCAATGAATGTAAGAATGACATAACCATTGGGATCTCAGACCACCTCTTCTACCCTCATGGTAATAGATATGAAATATACACTAATATTAAGTTTGAGGCATGTAGCATGAGGATTCCACTGAACCCACCATCCTTGATTACCTCCACTTCCTGAGTTATGAGATAATCTCCTATTTAGGGTCTAAAGAAGATATGGGGTGTCCAACTAGTTAGGGAGAAGCTGATCTAGATCCACAAGGAGGTTTTTACTTCTGAAAATAAGAGAAGTATGGGATAGGTTGGTACATACATGACGATCCATGTTCTGTTACTTCCAAATGATCTTGTATACCACAATGATGACTAGTGAGAATGCCTTCTATTCTTGTCTATTAACTCCAAAACCCTGAATCCAATGAAATGAAAAGGATTTCCCCAAAGAAGCATATGCTGGTAGGTCATAGAAGGTAAAATTAGAGGTAAATACAAGCTTTTGATTAAATATAAAAGTGAGAAAAGGGGTTGGTTTTCAACTTGATTTAAAAAATATTAATAAAATTAATATTAAAAAATATAGGGTGGATTAGAATTATAGATTATGAAGAAACACGTATTAATATTCAATTGAAATGAAAATAAACTTACAAGACTGTAATTGACAAAAAGTGAAATCCAACATGAAAATAAAGTAATAATGAATGGTATCTCATGTAAAAACTTGATTTTGTAAGGTCCTTCCATGAATTTTTCAAGGATTTTATCAATCCAATTTATCCACTTAAGTTATGATAGTCCAAAAAATTTCAAGGTGAACAGGGGAGTGTATTTATAGCATAAGGTGGTGATTTTTTTTGAATTCCAAATATACCCTTCAATTTTGATCACCCATTTTATAATTTAGACAACATAATCTATAGATATTTTCTTCTTAAAAGTTTTAAATATGGATATGTAAAGTTAACCCTCCAAATTTGGCATCCATTTGACTTTTTGATCCAATGTTATGGCAATTGTCCCAAACCATGTGATATTTTCCAGTTTTGTGGTGATTTTTTCCTTGGTCTAAATTTGAATGAATTTTTGTCTATGAACATGACTTAAATTATTAACCATTTATTCTATAAATTTGGGTTCCTACATATTTAATTTATATACACAAAATTATATCTCAATTAGATGTCAATATTTGGAGAAGATTCATGAATTGAGGGGTGTTATAAAATCCCAAATATAATTGTGGGATAGATTTTCATGCATATATTGGGACACTTGTTGGTTGATTTGGGGCCTAAAAATTTTATCCAAGATTTTCACGTATATACTCAATCAAATTGTGGAGTTTCATCAAATTTTGGATTCTTTATTAATATAAGAAATTCAATCTTCATGGATAGTCCATTTTTCTCCATATATTTAGTGGGCCTTCTTCTGTGGTATATATGGCCCTTTAGATGGCCAAATTAGCCAAATCTATAGTTGAATGATTTGTAATAAATTGAATTATGAACCCTAAAAAATATGAATCAAAAAAAATTTACAAGTATAGTGATCGTTATAATTTAAATAAAAAACTTAATCGAATCTGGATTAATTCATATAATGCCCCAAAATTATATTTAATAATAATAAATGGATATTTCAAACCAATTATGTACTATTACATAAAAATTAGTAAAAGGAGTAGATAAAAAGTTTTTAATAAATTAATAACATCAACTCCCCCAGACATAGGCTTGTGCATGTCCTCATATACATCAAATTTATAAAAACAACTAAATCATATTCACTCACCAACAAATATAAAAATTTGGTTTTATCCATTCAGGGGGTTTAGAATAGTTAAATCCTCCATAAGGAATTCCACCACAAATTGTTACAACAATAGTGTTCCAAAAACAATTCATTTTTCATGATCAAAATTAGAAATTGGTAACTTGGGCTCTCAGAACTGACTCCTCTCAAGATGATAAAAATTTAATTATGCAGGTTCACTCATTCACCATCCAAAAGTTAAAATATTAGAGTTTGGAATAGATCTTATCGTCCATTACCTATTCTAAAGTTCACCAGAATGAAGAGGTATTTTTTAGTGGGTTTCAGTGGCTATGGGATGATAGGAATATAGTTTTTGAAAGAGTCGAAAAGAGGCATAAAACACCAACATGGAAAAAGAAATGTAAATTTTTTGAAATGAGACATTAATGGTTATAGAAACACATATTAACATGGTCATGATTTTTTGAAGGAATAAAAAAAAGAGATAGAAAATTTGAAGAGGATGAAAAAATTAAATATGTACAAAACACATAACTTCTTCTAATGAAATAAGAAAACATGATGATAATGTTCTTCTCTCTCTCTATTTTTTGGAAGTTGAACATGGAACAGATATCACACTCATATCTCAAACCATGTTTAATATTTTCATGATACTAATTGTAATATTTATATCATGATAAAAAAGTCATGGAAGAGTGATTTTTGACCTACCCAAGACACAACCCATTCTTTTTTTATTTTTTTCACATATTCTTTTGGAACAATTTTCAATAACATTTGAAAAAAATGACATAAACATTAATGCATTCTCAAAAATCACCAAATGAAAACCTCTCTCCCACACCAAGAAGGATTCATACCCGCAAGCATATGATGACACATTGAAAATGAAGGAAATCATACCTAAAATGAAATACATTCCCCAAAACATAAATTTCATTAAATTATGAAATTAAAACCAGGTAGATATTGGGTGGGGTATTGTTTTGGGCTTGTAATGTGTCAATAAAAAAGGGCTTTCATAGTCTCTAAGGGTATTTCAAAAGGATAATCAATGTAAGGGAAATGGGAGTCTATTTGTTTATTTTGAATCTCTTGTGGGTTAGAAAATGAATCTATCATATTAATGTACACTAAAATAGGAAATTCATCTCGTAGGTCCACAAAATCAAGACTAACAATTAAGGGTGAAAAACACACAAAATGAAAATATGACCATAGGTGACCTTGGAATGGAAGCTTATGTGGTTCCTCATAGTTGATGAAGTATCATTTTACAAATAAAAATCTGAACATTCAAAATTTATTTTTCTTGACAAAAAATTCATTATCCATGTTTTTGATGAAAATAATTCTTTTAAATGGAAACAAGTAATTGGAATCTCCAAAATGGTTGGAAAAAATTTCAAATTTTAATAGTGATTAATTGTGACTCTTTTTTATTTTTTTGGTATTTTGTTAGTTTTTTAGTTTTTTATATTTTTTTTAGATTTTTAAAATAAACACGCACACAAATAGAAATAGGAAAAAAATTGATGAAGAAAGTTGTAAAAAAATAGAAAGAATGTAATGATAAAGGAAGATAATAAAGAGATAAATAGAGTGAGAGGGATATAAATAGGAAGATGGAAATGAGAGGGAGAGGGATTTAAAGGGAAATATGTGCCCCTGGTTTAGATTTGGTGGATCTCTATCTCTATCCAACAGTGGATCTAATACAGTAGTTAGGTATTCTATGGAAGTCAATTTGGTTCTCAGGGTGGGTGTCCTCTCATGGTGATGATTTAACTGATTCCCATTAACCCTGAATTTCCTACTGGAAGAAGGTTCCTTGAATTTCATTACCCCAAATGGGTAAACATTATTAATAATAAAAAGACAATACCAATAAGAATTAATCTTAACTGGGTGAAGTGGAAATTTATAATTAAAGAGCATTACCATTTTACCTTTATAGAATACCTTTAATAGTATTTTTATGGATTACCTTATCATTTTCCTTATAGAGATTTTAATTCTCATTAGAATCAAGCAAAATTCTCTATTTCATTCAACCACAATAATATCTCTTCACTAGATTTTTCGCACTCAAATTACAAGTTTTAACAGCCCAAAAAGACTTATATTGGATTTAAACTAGTAAATGAAATGATTTACCAAAAAATAGACAAAATTTATACATCCCAATGGGTGTTTTATATAAAGTTCGATAATCCCAAAGTGTTTCACCAATTCTTTTAGGCTAGTCCTTTCTTAAGGGATTAACAATTCTGTCAGTCACTATTTTCAATTATTTGTTAGAAAGATTAATGATTTCATATTTTTGGGGGTGATATTTAGTTGATGTTTTTTGTATAAACCCATTATTTTTAAAAAGTGATTCCAAGTTTTTATTATAGAAATGGGTTCTTAATTCACTTAAAAAGGAACTCAGAGTTCCAAATCAATGGAAAATTTGGGTTTCGAGGAACTCATTAATAGTATATGCATTATAATTTCTAGTGGGTTTAGACTTGAGCCGCCTAGAAATATAGTTGACTATAAGAATAATTTAATAGAATCCATTGGAAGGGGGAATGGTCCTATGAAGTATATTCCCCAAACATTAAATATCTCATAGAATATTAAGGTATTTTGGGAAATTTCTTTTCTTTTAGAAATTGCACCAAACATTTGGAAACTGAGACATGATTTAAAAAACCCATGTGAGTTGTTGAAGAGTTAATTCTAGAAGAATACGGAGTCAATGACCTTTTGGGAGTTCCTTTGTGGTCTAATGTGGAAACCACTAGACATTGAGTGGTTGGATTCTAATATGGCGGAACATTCATATTCATCGACATATCTCTTAATCTCCATGTCAGCCCTGATTTTCCAATTTTTATTATCTTATGAAAAATAGTATTTGGAATCAATTTTTAGATTCAATTTTTAATAATTTAAAAAATATTTATGGAAAACACCAGAAACTACGTAATTTATAATTGTTTCATACCATGGTAACTTCGGTGTGAGAGATGAGAGGTATTCAATGGGAAATTTATGATCAATGATTTCAGAATGATAAGAATAAGATATTTTAATAAATTGATCAACCACAGTGTTTTATTTTCTAGGTTTATCTTTGATCTCGAGGATAAACTCTTGGATCATTATTATCTAACTTAATATCCTTAAGGTTTGGAATCATTTTTCATGAGTAAGAATTTTAAAGCTAAATAGTTTGTAAAGTTGATTATTTGGGAACCTAAGAGATTGGTTCAAAATTTATCCATGGAAAAAACCATAGATAAATGTTCCTTTTTAGGTAAAATGTAATGATATTGAGTTTCATATAGTGTTTTTTAAGAATAATTTATGACATGAGGAATTTTTTCTCTTCTTTGACCAAGAACAGTCCCAATAGACCTATCAGAAGCACCATACGTCAATTCAAAGGCTAAAGACCGATATCAGGGTTGAATTATCAGGGAATATGTAAGGATATCATTGAGTTCAATGAAGGATCTCTTATAATACCCATCAAAATGGAATGTAACATCATTTTGGAGTAAATGTGTTAGTGGGAGGGAAATCCTACTAATGTTATAGATGAATTGATGATAGAAATCCAAATGAACAAGGAATGAACAAATTTATTGAACTGATCTAGGTTTAGGAAGTTATCAGATCACCTCAATTTTAGCACTATCTAATTTATATTCCCTATAAGAATCCAATCAGTATCCATGAAGTTACATTTTTCAAAATTCTGAACAAGGTCACATTTGACACACTTGTGAAGGTTAAGAGAGAAAGAATGCAAGAAAGATTCAAATGATTCACCATAAATGGTAAATTCATCTATGAAGACCTCTATGAAATTCATAGTGAATTTATATAAGATAACCATCATAAACCTCTAGAATGTTGCAGGAGTATTGGAAAGGCCAAACTCCATTCTCCTATATGCATATGTTCCAAAGGGAAAAGTAAATGTAGTATTTTATTGGTCCGGAGGTGAAATTTGGATTTGGAATTAGCGGGTGTATCCATCAAGAAAGTAATAATGTGAATTTTCAGATAATATTTCTTGCATTTGATCATGTAAAGGAAGTGGGTAGTGAACTTTTCATGTTTCAGCATTCAATTTCATATAATCGATGGACACATGCCATTTTTTCACTCGATTAGTGACCACATCTCCATGTTCATTTGTGAAAACAACTATTCCACCCTTGTTATATACTAATTGAATCAAAATATCCCATCCAATTTAAAAAATTGGATATATAATACCAACATGAATAATATTGGTGATCTATTCCCTGATTACCTCAAATATGAGTTGATTGAGTCTTCTTTGTGGTTGTTTGATTGTATGGGATGATTCTATTAGTTGTATTTGATACATGAATAGGGTTGGTTTGATGTTTGGTATGTCTTCTAGGTTCCAAACTAAGGGCTTATTGTTTTCCTCTAACACCTAAACAATTTTGGACTCCACAATTTTACTAAGTGAAATAGAGATAATGACATAATAAGAGCAATCATGGAAATAGAATTCATATTTTAGGTGCGTAGGAAGAGGGTTCAGATCTATTTCATCCCTTATTTTTGGGACAATAAACATTGTAATATTGTAATGGATTCTAGTTGGATTGGATTAACTTTATTCAATACTAACCAAGTTGAAGTAGTAATGATCAAAGTTGAGACATGATTTTAAAGAGTTTTAAAGACCCTTTAGAATAATGGAGTTTGTGAATTAAAGGTTAACATAAACTTTACCATTTATTAATTGGTTAGTCATGGTGAATTTTTCAAAAAAAAACTCTCTCATTAGAACATGATGAACATGATGGAATGTGGTTGAATCTATTCTCATAATTATCCTCAGAATCATGGACAGATAATGAAGAGTGATCCTCAATGGGTATCACATGGATCAAAAAATATTAAACTTAACCATTTAGTCACCAAATTACATGGATAAGATGCCTTCATGGACATAAATCATAGTTCTATATTTCATGAGGAATGATATTCATAGAATTAGTAGAGATCTAGAATAATCCATATTACTTTCCATGTCAAGGAAATAGAAATTAGTTGGGAAGACAAGATCTCTAAATCAAATAAGGACATCCTTGATTATTACCTTGAGTATAGTAGTGCTTTGATTGGACAACTACATTACAACACCTATTGGGTGGAAGGGACCTAGACCAAGGTTGGAGAAGATAGATTTGGTCACGTATGAGGGAAATATCAAATTCATAACTCCCTATTTAATATGTAATTGTAATGGTCCCTAGAACATTGTACAATATAGGAATAAACTTTTGGGTTGAATCATTTTCAATTGTCCTAATTTTTATCTTATGGGGGAACAATTACTTAAGAATATTTTCAGACTTAGGGATTTTTTTGATGTCATTTAAGAGTGGAATTTTAACCTCAACATGTCTAAACATGTCAAGCATTTCAAGATAAGGATCAAAGGGATTATTATGCTTTGAGATGGCTTGGGGAAAAGTAATTAGGGTTTTACATAGGAATGGAAGGAGGTGAGGGAGTGGATTTATTTTCCTTTTAAGGCCTTTTTTTATTTTTCAATCTCAACATTTAATGGGAATTTTCAGGATCTATCATAAGGAATTGTAATTTTCTTTCTAAATCAAAATGAAATTTCACTTACATTTCCCATGGGTTTGGGAAATGGTGGAGCTAGGAGTTAGAAATAATTGGATTTTTGTTGCTAAAATAGGTGGGATGAAAGTTTACCAAGTGTGTTTTCAATGATTTTGAGGCTAGAACAGGTGAAGGGGGAAGGATCTACCACAAAACTTTTCAACAGTAACTTTTAAGAAGAGGCATGTACTGTATTAGGATAGTGTTGATTTTGGTTCTTGGTAAAGTTCTTGTATTGGGTTAGTAATTGAGAAGGATCAATATGATAGTGGATTCTAGAATGATCAGAGGGATGATTTCTCCTTGGATATTGAGGTAATAAAGGATAAGGTTGTTGGAAGTTACCACCACCTTGACTAAACTGTAATTTGTTTCAATTATGAGGAGGGAACATATGGGGATGAGAGATGAGATTACCATACATAATTCTAGGGTTATATCATGAATAGAAGAGATAAGAGTGGGGTTGGGTGGACTTTCTAATGAACTGGACAAATTACTGAGGGATGGTGTTCCATTGAGCATATTTATCATTAAGATCCATTTGAGTAGAATAACAAGATGGATCAACTTGAAGTTTTGAAAATGTATCTATTGCATGAGCTAATGAATTATATATTACACAATTTTTTATAGGTTTAGGGATCATATATTTTGGGAAAGATGTGGTTGGGGATTTGGCAACCACTATTAGTTGCCACACAAGACCTATAAGTTCACTCATCCACTCGGTCGTCATGTTAGGATCTTTGTATTTATTCTCTTGGACATTTTTAATAGGATGATATACTCAATAATGGAATTATTGTGTGTTTTTTGTAACACCCCAAGCTTCCACGGTACGTTTCCCTTCGAATAATGCAATAGCGTGTGTTGTACGCAACATCGAGCTCTAACACACACCACAACTAATTAAACTAGCCGTTGTGAATAGTAATACCTACTTTTTGAAATTTGATAAATTTTATTTATCAAAATTGACTTCATTTTTGGATTCGGAATATCGAAATTAGCCTATGTTGAATTTTTGGAATTTTTCTAAGAAATTCTAATTTTTTATTAATAGTGAAAAATACTTAAAAACAAATTTTTTAATAAAAATAATTTATAGTGATAAATTATACTATTTAGTGGTTTTAAAGTATAATTGGAATATATTTTTACCATTTTATCCAATGGTGGTCATTAAAATTAATTTAACATTGAAATTGGACATAAACAATTGTCAATCTTTTGATATAAATTGTTTCTTAAAAACACGCTATTTGTTGTGACAGCAGGAGTTAATTATGAAATAAATTAATGCAACTTATATTTTTGGAATTTTTTAAAATATAAATCATTTTTGAAATTGGAATATCAATTATAGCTTAGGGTGAAATTTTGGCATTGTTCTGAAAAACTTCAATTTTTGATGAATAGTGAAACCACTAAGTGGTAGTTAAATAACTGATTTTTCGTTTAAATGAAATATTACCACCTCTTTGATTTGATTTTTTAAAAATCAGACATACATGGTTGTCATTAAGAAGTAAAATGTGGTTCAATGAGATTAAAATAATTTTTGGTGAATAGTAACTTTTAAGTTCTTAATCACGATTAGAGGTAATTAGTGTAGTTTAAGGTAAAAATAATGTTTTAATAATATGAGATGAGCTTGAAACATGTCCTACCCTCATTGGATGTGTCATGTCCGACCAAGACAATCCATGGGTCAACTTGGGGACCCCATGTAGCCACTTTAGTTGGAAAATGACATAAATACCTTTTATTTAATGTTAAAGTAAAAAATGACACAAACATGAAATGTTTTACTAAAACAATTTTTACATGGGGTTATACAAGTCATATTTTTGACTATAAATAGTAATTGGAAAGATAAAAAGATTTCCTACATCATAGTATTTTTTTTATAATTTTTATACATTAAATAAATTAAATTATTTATGACATCATTATGATGCAGCGATGACCTCATTATTTAACGATTTAAATAAAATGAGAAGATAATGCAAATTCCAAGGCTTACACTTGTCCAAAGCCTATTGGATGAGGAGATTTCAAACCCTTATCACCTTATCCACGAATTATATAAGTTTGGGACCTTTTGAATCCGAAAAGAATTGTATAATAATGTAACATTTCAATCTTTCCAAAAGATCCCCTCCTCTCCTCTTATAAAAGGCCCCCACCTCTACCACCTTATTCAAACTTTAAAGCCTTTTGGTTCGGCCAACCTCTTCCCAAATACTCTCCCAACTTCTCTCCCTTCATCCTAGAAGCTTTACGTTAGTCAGAAATCCATCCTAAGGAGTCCTTTTGATCAAATCAAAAGGAAGAACCCGAAGAAGAGGTAACGTTTTCATCACCCTCTTTCAAGTTTCTTTCTTCTTCCACTCCCTCTTTGTTTATTATTTCAATTATAAAATTATAACTCAAGTATATTCTATATACTATTATGTTATTATAAATATGGAACAACCATATTCCGTATTCTACCCATCATTTGAATGACATGTCACCATACGTGCGTACGTACGGCTTACCGTCTCCACGTCGTGGTGTAATTGTTATTCAATATATTATTATTTAGATGGGTATAATAATGATATGTAATTCATGTAAATAATAAATATAACATGATAATGATTCTGTATATATGATATACTATCCAATTATATATTATTTTAATATCAAAATAATGATATTGTCGCTCGTGCGTACGTACGGACTACCGTCTCCACGAACGCGATGAGATTCATTCTCCATCGTATCCATTCAAGTATAATTGTCATTTGATGATTTAAAAATAATTTTTAAGGACATGATATCATTCTGGATATGAATAATATACAACCTATCCATGAAAAACATGACTTACGTAACAAAACATATAAAAGAAAATGAGTAAGTTAACACCCGAAACAACGATAAATCTAAGATATTGTTAACAAAGCAATGTTAAAAGATCATATATGATATCATATGAATGTATATGATTCTTGTATAATTTAATAACAATTATTTCACCATTATACAGGAGGTTAACCTACCCCAACCAAGGAAAATTACAAGGTAAGGGTTTACTTCACAACCTCTTTATTATCCAAGGTTGTTTATACATAATTATCTACTGGGACCTCGTTATCATCCACATCCATGTTTCTTAAAAATGTATTTCAAAACATTTTTACTATTAAATGGAAAATGGGTTAAAGTCATTTATACCCTTATACATTTTTGAAAGGAATCTTACCGTCATTTTCCAAACAATGTACTTTTTGACCTTTTTGACAAATTTAAGGCAAGAATGTTTTTTTAACTTATACGACGGGTGCGGCTATTTTCCGCCATTATAACTTCGTCGAAGCTTCCCTTACAATCTTATAAGAATATTTTCAAAGTAAATGTATTATTTTATAATTATGGGACTTTTAAATGATTTCAAAAAAGAGAGAGAGAGATATTTCTCTCAAATAGCTTTGATTTCATCCATGTCAACATCCTTTGATGGGTTTTAAGTTTAATTGAAATTGATTTATGATACAAAACTCCCATTGAACATTTTGTGAAATATTTGACTATGGATGTGTTATTTTTATACCATCCATAGTTTATGGAGAAATTGTTGACGTTTTGTATGCTAGTTTTAATACGAATATTTATGTTATGTTTAAACCTATTCATATGAGGAATGTATTGGACTTAATAAGTGACGGGTGGAGCCCGCTATAGCTCCTCGATGCATCGGTAGGTCTCATGAGACAACTAGACGTGGAATTGGCCGAGGCCCTTTCCCAATTTGATTTATGGTTTTGGCCGAGGCCTTAATCATTTTAGATGTCTTGGCCGAGGCCTTGACAAAATGTTTCAGAATGTCTGGCATTATACATTCCCTCATTATGAAAGTGGTTATTGATATTGCATGTGATTATTCGACCAGTAGAATATCCATGTGAAGAAGTGAATGGCATTATCTCATTTTACTTTTGCCATATTATGTTTAAGTTCAAGTTTAAAATGCTTTTGTTTTAGTTATACATTGCCTTAAATGTTAATGTTTATTTATGAATGCTTCCGCTATATTGTTAACCTTACTGAGCATCTGAGCTCACCCCTTTCAATGTTTTAATATTTTTCCAGGATGTAAAGAAGTATTTTATGAATGACCTGCAGGGGTAGTCAGAAAGGGATATGAGTGTGGACTATGAAGACCATGTTATTGTAGTTTGTTTACTTTTTTATGTAATGAAAGACTTATGAATGTGTCTAGTGTTTCCAAGGCTAATAAACTAATCGGTCTTTCGAGACTTGATCTTTTGTGATCATGCCAATGTTACGAAGTAATGCACCAACTCTAGGTAGCTGGGGTCGGGGCGTTACATTTGGTATCAGAGGAAGTTTAGTACTAACCTTGGAAGCTAGATTTAGATAAACTCTGATTAGAGCACATAGCCCGAAGATAGACTTTGAGGATTAGTATAGAAAAACTTCCTAGAATTTTGGTATTATAGATATTTTGTGAGTTTTCTGAGCAATACATCCCTGTCTGGATAGGAGCAGGTAGAGGCGGCTCGGGCACAGATGTACCTAGGGGTAAAACTCGAAAACACCGCTTTGAGCTAGACTAGAACGGGAACTGGTGCACGAAAATGGGCCTTGCTGCACTCTTGGTTACGACACTCCTGGGGGATATGCTTAGGATAATTCTCATTTTCTTTACAAACCACTATGAAGGGTTATGAGTATATAATTCCTCAAAGGAAACATTTCTTTTTATGATTATGGATTATATCCATAAATAGTTCAATTTATGTAAAGTATTTTACAAATATGGAATTATGTATTTTATTTCATAAACTAATCTAGTTTATGCCATTGTTTAGAAATGGCGCCTAGTGGAAGGAATGGAAACCGTATTAATGCACGCACTCCGTGTAGGGATTGCCCTCCTGCTCAAGATAATTATGGTGGAGCTAGTGATACAACTGGTGCTGATCAGCTTCTCACCGTACTGGGACAACTCACGCAGGTTATGAATAATAACCTTACTCGTATGGAGCACCCTGATTCGCAACGTGGAGGATCAATGCTAGACCGTTTCATGAGTAAACAACCACCAACCTTCAATGGGAGTACAAATCCAATAATAGTTGAGCAATGGATAAATTCCTTAGAGAAAATATTCCATGCCTTGGGGGGTAGTGAAAGGGAGAAAGTTGTCATGGCAGTTTACCGCCTCACTGGAGATTCTGATCAATGGTGGTCACTAATTCAAAACACAAAGGAAGATGATGAATTAACAAACATGGAATGGCAGGAGTTCAAAGAGCTATTCTTAGAAAAATACTTTCCTCGAGACCATCGAGCGGATATGGAAAGGCAATTTCTGAGTCTGGGGCAGAAGGAGGATGAGAATGTCACAAAGTATGAGGCTAACTTTACAAGGTTAGTGAGGTATGCTGCAGATTACATACATAACCCAAGAAGTAAGACTGATCGTTTCTTTGATGGGTTAAAACCATTTCTCCGTCGAGCTTTAGTATCACAAACCTTCTCTTCATACGAAGGTATTGTCTTGTGTGCTATCAAGACGGAAAATGAATTATCTAAGTCTTATGACTTTAAATCAAAGCAATATAAGAAGAGATCCGCTGAAGACTCTGGGAAAGGAAATAAGGAAACAGGGAAGAAGGGTAGAAATGAATTTCCACCCTGTGATAATTGTGGTAGGAAGCACCCTGGTGCCTGTCTAAAAGGAAAAGGAGTATGTTAAAAGTGTGGTGAAAAAGGCCACCAAGATCATGAATGCAAGGGAAAGAAAGTGGATGTCAACATGGAATGCTATAATTGTAGAGAGAAGGGAAATTATGTAAATGAATGTCCTAAGCGTCAGGGGAACTTACCTCAGAAGAGGCCAAGGGATCAGGGTCAGGCTTATGCTATCACTACTGCTGAGGTGGAAGCTCCGAAAGACATGGTGGCAGGTAATTTAATGGTTTCCTCAAGTTTAGAAAATGCATTATTTGATTCTGGATGATCGCATTGTTTCATATCTTCCCAGTTTGCTAAGAAAATTAGATATTTCCGATTTGATTTAACAAGGGATTTTTCGGTCAAAACCCCTAAGGGAAGTATTGTTGCAACAAAGTTTTGTCGATTAGTTCCCATTATAGCACCTAAATGTTCTTTACCTGCTGAACTCATCGTCATACCCATGATTGAATTTGATATAATCCTCGGTATGGATTGGCTTTCGGACCATGATGCAAAAATTTATTGTAAGAGGAAAGAGGTTACGATTCTTGATGATGATGATAAGGAACACCTTATCTTTAGATCAAAATCGTCGCCACATAATTCTTATCTAGATCCACCTCCAGTAGCACAACTAAATTCAATTATTGTGGAGGAAGAGAAGGAAATTACTGAGGGTGAGGAAAGGAATATTCAAATAGAGTATGTACCTATTGTGAGAGAATATGTTGATGTGTTTCCGGAAGATTTACCTGGACATCCTCCAGAATGAGAAGTTGAGTTTTCCATTGATTTAATTCCTAGATCAAGACTCATATCGAAGACCCCTTATAGAATGGCCACTATGGAATTAGTTGAACTAAAGAAACAACTAGAGGAATTGAGTAATAAGGGATTTATTCGCCCTAGTGTTTCTCCTTGGGGAGCCCCTGTTTTTTTTTTGTTAAGAAGAAAGATGGATCTATGAGGTTGTGCATCGACTATAGGGAGATCAATGCTATAACAATAAAGAACAAGTATCCCCTACCTCGCATTGATGATTTGTTTGACCAACTGCATGGAGCTCAATACTTTTCAAAGATTGACCTTCGGTCTGGATACCATCAGTTGTGTGTGAAGAAGGGAGACGTTCCAAAGACAGCATTTCGAACAAGGTACGGGCATTACGAGTTTACAGTAATGCCTTTTGGATTGACTAATGCACCCTCTGTTTTCATGGATCTAATGAATAGAGTTTTCAAGGAATATCTTGATGACTTTGTAGTGGTATTTATTGATGATATCTTGGTATACTCCAAAAGCCACGAAGATCATGAAAATCACTTACGCGTTATCCTGAAGACTCTTAGAAGACATGAATTATATGGGAAATTTAGCAAGTGTGAATTCTGGCTTCAGGATATTTCTTTTCTTGGCCATATTGTCTCTAACGATGGAATTTTCGTTGATCCTTCTAAAACCAAGGCAATCCAAGAATGGCCAGCACCGACAAGTATAACTGAGGTATGCAGTTTTATTGGTTTAGCAGGTTATTATTGACATTTTGTCCAGAATTTTTCCAGATTGGCTAACCCATTGACAAAGCTCACACTTAAAGGGATTAAATTTGTCTGGACAAAAGAGTGTGAAGAATGTTTTGAAGAACTGAAGAGAAGATTAGTCAACTCCCCTGTATTGACTCTACCATCGGGGGATGATGGGTTTGTTATTTATAGTGATGCATCGAAGAAAGGACTTGGTTGTGTCCTTATGCAGAATGATAAGGTTATTGCCTATGCATCACGACAGCTAAAAATTCATGAGCAAAACTATCCTACTCATGATCTTGAGTTAGCAGCTGTGATCTTTGCTTTAAAGATATGGATACATTACCTCTATGGTGAAAAATGTTATATTTATACTGATCACAAGAGTTTGAAGTATATTTTCTCACAAAAAGAACTCAACATGAGGCAAAGGCGATGGCTTTAACTACTCAAGGATTATGATTGCACGATACATTACCACCCGGGGAAGGCAAACAAGGTGGCATATGCTTTGAGCAGAAAATACCATGGAGTTTTGAATGTGATGAGAATTGAAAGGGATCCAATTTTCATGGATCTAGTGAAGATGGACATGGGAATAACTAGGGAAGGTGAATCATCAATGCTTTTTCAAATGGTTGTCAAACCATCATTACTAGAAAGGATTAAGAGTTCTCAGACCGATGATGAAGAATTTCAGAAGAAGATTAAAGATGCGAATGATGGAAGATTGAGGGACTTTGTGTATAAGGATGGAATTTTGAAATTCAGGAAGAGACTTTGTGTTCCCGATATACCTGATCTAAAAAGGGAATTGTTGGATGATGCTCATAGTTCCAATTTCTCTATACACCCTGGGAGCACCAAAATGTATAGATATTTGAAGGAGCATTTTTGGTGGGACAATATGAAGAGGGAGATTGCTGATTTTGTGTCGAAGTGTATGGTTTGTCAACAAGTGAAAGCTGGAAGGCAACATCCTGGTGGAGTATTGCAACCTCTTCCCATACCTGAGTGGAAATGGGATAATATTACGATGGACTTTGTCATGGGACTACCAAAGACTCCTAGAAGGAATGATGCAATATGGTTCATTATTGATCGTCTTACTAAGTCAGCACATTTTATGGCTATACGAAAGGATCTACCACTTGAACGTCTAGCAAGACTATATATTAATGAAGTTGTAAGACTTCATGGAGTACCCCTATTGATTGTTTCTGATCGTGATCCTCATTTTACTTCAAGATTCTGGAAAAGTCTTCAAAAGGCCTTGGATACAGAACTTCGTTTGAGCACTGCCTATCACCCTCAAACAGATGGACAATCAGAACGGACTATTCAAACCTTAGAAGACATGTTGAGATCATGCTCTCTTGACTTTCAGGGTATGTGGTATCAATATTTACCACTGGTAGAATTTTCCTATAACAATAGCTTCCATTCAAACATTCAGATGGCACCTTATGAAGCGTTATATGGAAAGAGATGTCGTACACCAACCTGTTGGGATGACGTTGGTGAAAGAAATCTTGTGGGACCAGAACTGGTGGAAGAAACAATGGAAAAGGTGAAGGTAATCCAAAACCACATCAAAGCAGCTCAAAGTAGGCAGAAGAGCTATGCCGATAACAGAAGAAAGGTTTTGGAATTTCAGGTGGGAGATCATGTTTTCCTAAAGGTATCTCCATGGAAGGGAGTTATACGTTTTGGTAAGAAGGGTAAGTTGAGTCCCAGGTACATCAGACCTTTCGAAATTCTAGATCGTATTGGGGCTGTAGCTTATCGTTTGGCGATGCCGCCAAATCTCTCCAAAGTTCACGATGTTTTCCACATATCGCTATTGAGAAAATACATGCCCGACCCAACACATGTACTTACTTATGAGGAATTAGAACTGGAACCCGATCTATCTTATTACGAAGGGCCCATCAGAATTCTTGATGTGAGGGAGCAGGTGTTGAGAAACCGGACAACTCGTCTGGTAAAGGTTTTGTGGAGAAATCATAAAATGGAAGAGGCAACGTGGGAACCTGAGGAACTTATGATGAAGAACCACCCGAGTCTTTTTATGCAGTAATACCCTAGAAATTGTGAGGACGCAATTATTTGAAGGAGGGGAGAATGTAACACCCCAAGCTTCCACGGTACGTTTCCCTTCAAATAATGCAATAGCGTGTGTTGTACGCAACCTCGAGCTCTAACACACACCACAACTAATTAAACTAGCCGTTATGAATAGTAATACCTACTTTTTGAAATTTGATAAATTTTATTTATCAAAATGGACTTTATTTTTGGATTCGGAATATCGAAATTAGCCTATGTTGAATTTTTGGTATTTTTCTAAGAACTTCTAATTTTTTATGAATAGTAAAAAATACTTAAAAACAACTTTTTTAATCAAAATAATTTATAGTGATAAATTATACTATTTAGTGGTTTTAAAGTATAATTGGAATATATTTTTACCATTTTATCCAATGGTGGTCATTAGAATTAATTTAACATTGAAATTGGACATAAACAATTGCCAATCTTTTGATATAAATTGTTTCTTAAAAACACGCTATTTGTTGTGACAGCGGGAATTAATTATGAAATAAATTAATGCAACTTATATTTTTGGAATTTTGAAAAATAGACATAATTTTTTAAATCGGAATATCAATTATAGCTTAGGGTGAAATTTTGGCATTGTTCTGAAAAACTTCAATTTTTGATGAATAGTGAAACCACTAAGTGGTAGTTTAATAACTGATTTTTCGTTTAAAAGAAATATTACCACCTCTGTGATTTGATTTTTTAAAAATCCGACATACATGGTTGTCATTAAGAAATAAAATGTGGTTCAATGAGATTAAAATAATTTTTGGTGAATAGTAACTTTTAAGTTCTTAATCACGATTAGAGGTAATTAGTGTAGTTTAAGGTAAAAATAATGTTTTAATAATATGAGATGAGCTTTAAAAATTTCCTACCCTCATTGGATGTGTCATGGCAGACCAAGATAATCCATGGGTCAACTTGGGGACCCCATGGAGCCACTTTAGTTGGAAAATGACATAAATACCTTTTATTTAATGTTAAAGTAAAAAATGACACAAACATGAAATTTTTTACTAAAACAATTTTTACATGGGGTTATACAAGTCATATTTTTGACTATAAATAGTCATTGGAAAGATAAAAATATTTCCTACATCTTAGTATTTTTTTATAATTTTTAGACATTAAATAAATTAAATTATTTATGACATCATGATGATGCAGCGATGACCTCATTATTTAACGATTTAAATAAAATGAGAAGATAATGCAAAATCCAAGGCTTAAACTTGTCCAAAGCCTATTGGATGAGGAGATTTCGAACCCTTATCACCTTATCCACGAATTATATAAGTGTGGGACCTTTATAATCCGAAAAGCATTGTATAATAATGTAACATTTCAATCTTTCCAAAAGAGCCCCTCCTCTCCTCTTATAAAAGGCCCCCACCTCTACCACATTATTCACACTTTCAAGACTTTTGGTTCGGCCAACATCTACCCAAATACTCTCCCAAATTCTCTCACTTCATCCTAGAAGCTTTACTTTAGTCATAAATCCATCCTAAGGAGTCCTTTTGATCAAATCAAAAGGAAGAACCCGAAGAAGAGGTAACGTTTTCATCACCCTCTTTCAAGTTTCTTTCTTCTTCCACTCCCTCTTTATTTATTATTTAAATTCTAAAATTATAACTCCAGTATCTTCTATATACTTTGATGTTATTATAAATATGGAACAACCATATTTAGTATTCTACCCATCATTTGAATGACATGTCATCATACGTGCGTACGTACGGCTTACCGTCTCCACGTCGTGGTGTAATTGTTATTCAATATATTATTATTTAGATGGGTATAATAATGATATGTATTTCATCTAAATAATAAATATAACATGATAAAGATTCTGTATATATGATATACTATCAAATTATATATTATTTTAATATCAAAATAATGATATTGTCGCTCGGGCGTACGTACGGACTACCGTCTCCACGAACGCGATGAGATTCATTCTCCATCGTATCCTTTCAAGTATAATTATCATTTTATGATTTAAAAATAATGTTTAAGGACATGATATAATTCTGGATATGAATAAGATACAACCTATCCATGAAAAACACGACTTACATAACAAAACATATAAAAGAAAACGAGTAAGTTAACACCCGAAACAACGATAAATCTAAGATATTGTTAACAAAGCAATGTTAAAAGATCATATATGATATCATATGAATGTATATGATTCTTGTATAATTTAATAACAATTATTTCACCATTATACAGGAGGTTAACCTACCCCAACCAAGGAAAAGTACAAGGTAAGGGTTTACTTCACAACCTCTTTATTATCCAAGGTTGTTTATACATAATTATCTATTGGGACCTCGTTATCATCCACATCCATGTTTCTTAAAAATGTCTTTCAAAACATTTTTACTATTAAATGGAAAATGGGTTAAATTCATTTATACCCTTATACATTTTTGAAAGGAATCTTACCGTCGTTTTCCAAACAATGTACTTTTTGACCTTTTTGACAAATTTAAGGTAAGAATGTTTTTTTAACTTATACGGCGGGTGCGGCTATTTTTCGCCATTATGACTTCGTCGAAGATTCCCTTAAAAGATTATAAGAATATTTTCAAAGTAAATGTATTATTTTATAATTATGGGACTTTTAAATGATTTAAAAAAAAGAGATATATTTCTCTCAAATAGCTTTGATTTCATCCATGTCAACATCCTTTGATGGGTTTTAAGTTTAATTGAAATTGATTTATGATACAAAACTCCCATTGAAAATTTTGTGAAATATTTGACTTTGGATGTGTTATTTTTATACCATCCATAGTTTATAGATAAATTGTTGACGTTTCGTATGCTAGTTTTAATACAAATATTTATGTTATGTTTAAACCTATTCATATGAGGAATGTATTGGACTTAATAAGTGACGGGTGGAGCCCGCTATAGCTCCTCGATGCATCGGTAGGTCTAATGAGACAACTAGACGTGGAATTGGCCGAGGCCCTTTCCAAATTTGATTTATGGTTTTGGCCGAGGCCTTAATCATTTTAGACGTCTTGGCCGAGGCCTTAACAAAATGTTTCAGAATGTCTGGCATTATACATTCCCTCATTATGAAAGTGGTTATTGATATTGCATGTGATTATTCGACCAGTAGAATATCCATGTGAAGAAGTGAATGGCATTATCTCATTTTTTTTTTGCCATATTATGTTGAAGTTCAAATTTAAAAGGCTTTTGTTTTAGTTATACATTGCCTTAAATGTTAATGTTTATTTATGAAAGCTTCTGCTATATTGTTAACCTTACTGAGCATCTGAGCTCACCCCTTTCAATGTTTTAATATTTTTCCTTGATGTGAAGAAGTATTTTATGAATGACCTGCAGGGGTAGTTATAAAGGGATATGAGTGTGGACTATGAAGACCATGTTATTGTAGTTTGTTTACTTTTTGATGTAATGAAAGACTTATGAATGTATCTAGTGTTTCCAAGGCTACTAAACTAATCGGTCTTTCGAGACCTGATCTTTTGTGATCATGCCAATGTTATGATGTAATGCACCGACTCTGGGTAGCTGGGGTCAGGGCGTTACATTTTTAGCCATGTTTCTTATGAGATATCATATAGTTTCATGAGATTTTTCAAAAATATCACCATGAATTGTGACATTTATGAGAGTTTTCCCCATATCTAATGAACCATTATAGATGTATTAGATCAATATTTGGTTGTGGATTTGGTTGTGTGGAAAATTTTACATAATATTTTTTAGCCTCTCCCAGTACTCAGGGAGTTACTTATTGCATAATTGAATGATACCACATATTTTCTTTCAGATAGAAGTAGTTTGAGAAGTAGAAAATAATTTATCAAATTATAATTACTTCATGTAATTCTATGTGATTATGGAACTATGAGGGAGGTAATAGATCCACGACTGGGTGGATATTTCTAGGGAGAAATAAAATGCTCTATTTTTTATTTTTTCTTCAGAAACCCCTTGAGGATTCATAATAGAGAACACCATATGGAACTCTTTGAGATGAAGATGTGGATCCTCAATAGCTAGCTCATGGATATGAGGTAAAATATGAATCAAACATGATTTATGCTTTAAATAAGACTCAAAATTTGGATATTTAATACAAAAGGGTTGATAATTCATATTAGGGGAAAAATTCCTTATCAGAATTATTCCCTTGGATTTTCCATATCTAGAATAATTGGATGAAAAATTAATGGGTCTGGATTGATTTGATTATCCCTAATTTTACTACTAAGTTAGAGAATTGTTTACTTAATTTCTCGTTAAAAAAAAATCTGCTGGAATGCTTGGGATGCTATAGGGAATTTAGAGAAAAATTTTAAGGTTGAGGAATGTAGGTTTTTCTTTGTGTTTTTTTCATAATTTTTTTATTTTTGTTTTTTTAAATTTAATTTTTATTTTTTAAAAAAAAATACTACCGATTACTAGTTGCACCATCCTAGGTAAAGGAAAAATTTGAATCATGGTTGATTGTTTTCAATCAACCGTTCAAAGGTTTGGTTCTATTCTAAAATATATATAGCGACCCTCAGGCTGAATCCTCAGTGATGGTACTAATTTTGGATTCTATTATTTCTTATTTGACATTTTAATGGGGGGAGGGGGGTTTGTTTGCAGAGATTAGGTTAAATGATTGATTAATCAAGTTTGATTTAACAATTTAATAAATATTGGGATCAGTTCATTATTTGAGATTTAAGCTTAGGATATCCTTGATATTTCTGTGATATTTCATTAAAGTAACACCCACTTCGCAAGACAATTTTGAAAAGAATTTCCAACTGTTGAGGCTTTAATCCAGTGCATAACATATCCAGGGTTATAAAATAAATAAATACTTGTTTATGGTAGTGTATTTATGGTTTCCCTGAACCATGTAATCTATACATTAAACTAAAAAATTAATTAATCTCTAATATTTTTATTTTAACGTACATAATGTTAACCTAAAGAATATTTAAGGAGAAAAAGATATTAATCACTTGTCATCCCCAAATTATGAAGCACCCCAATGGATGATTTACTCAACCATTGAGATGGTTATTAATTCAGTTTAGGATAATTATGGTGAGTAGTTATAAAGTTAAGAAAAATAATGGGATAAGAAAAGAGTAGTATGCTAAACACATAAACGAAGTCTGAAGAGAGGTAAATCTGCGCTTTTGATTGAATAAGAAAGTGAGAAAAATGAATGGTTTTCAACTTTATTGGAAAAACTAAATAAAATTAACATTAAAATACATATGGTAGATGATTATTATATATTATTATGAAGAAAAATGCATTAATATTCAATTAAATGGAAAAAAACTTACAATATTACAAGTGAAAACAAACATGAAATTAAATCAAGGTGGAACGGTCTCTCAAGTAGAATGTTAAGTTTGGAAGGTCCATATATAATTTTTGAAAGTAATTTATCTTGAAAATGTTTCCTTTTAAGTACTGAAATAACAACCCCTATCAAGGATAATAGGGTAGTGTATTTATATCTCTAGGTGGTGGATTATTTTTATTCTAAAACCGCCCCTCAAATTGGTTCACCAATTTAAAAATTTAGAAAGATTTATAGAGAGATATATTATTATTAAAAGTTGTATATATGGATGTTTATAGTTTATCTTCCAAATATGGAGTTCTTTGGGATTATGGATCCAATTTTATGTTTATTTTCCCAAACCATGTGATACTATCAAGTTTTATGTTGAGTTTTTCATTGGTCTAAATGTAATTGAATTTATGTCTATGAATATTCCTTCAAATCTTAACCACTTCTTCCATAAATTTGAGACAAAATATCTTCAATTTATATCCATGAAATTATAAATTAGTTTTATTTATATATTGGGATAAAATTCATGAATATTTGGATGTTTTAAAATCCCTACAAGAATTTCGGGCAAGTAATCATGCATATATTGGGCCACTTGTTAGTTAATTTGGAAATTAAAATTTTTATCCAAGATTTTTATGTATATAATAGAACAAATTTTATAGTTTAATCAAAGTTTGGATTCTCTATTACGTCTGGAAATTCAATCAACATTGATGGTCTCATTTTCTCAACTAATTTGGTGGTCCTTCTTATTTGGTCCATATGACCCGTTAGATAGCCTAATTAAGAAAATATAAAGTTTAATGATTTGTAGTAAATTGAATTAGAAACCCCAAAAAATAAGAATCAAACAATTTGGATAAGTGGGGTGATATTTATGATTAAATTATTAATCTGACTCGAATAAAGATTGATTCAAATAATTCTCAAGAAATTATATTTCATTTTAAAACATGGATATTTCACACCAATTATGTACTCTTACTTGAAAATCAATAAAAGGAATAGATAAAAAGTCTTGAATAAATTAATAACATCAACTCCACCACACTTGTTCCTGTATTCATGTAAGTTAAATTAAAAAACACTAAAAAATCATTTTCACTCCCCAACAAATATAAAATTTGTATTTTCTCTATTCAGGGGGTGTAGACTAGTTCACTTGTCCAAAATGAATTACAAAGAAAATTTTTATATAAAAAATGTTAAAAAAATTCATTTTTCATGTTCAAAAAAAATGAAAAATGTGGGCACTTATAAGTCACTCGTCTCAAGATGATAAAAATTTATTTATGGTGGCTCCCTCATTTACCAACCAAAAGTGAAAATGTTAAAGTTTGAAAGAGATCTCAGCTTCTACTCCCTATTTTAAAGTTTATAAGAATCAATAGGTCCTTTTATGGGTTTTCTGTGGATATGTTATGGTAGGAATATAATGTATAAAAGAGTGAAAAAGTGGGTTAAAATACCAACATGGAAAAAGAAATACACAATTTTTGAAATGAAACACGGAAGGTTATAGAAACACATATTTACACGGTGATGAATGCATGAAGGGATGAAAAAATAGATAAAATATTTTAAGAGGGTGAAATAAAATGAAATATTTACAAAACTCACTAAATATCCAAATGAAACAAGAAAACATGATGCAAGTGTCATTTTTTCCTTTTTTTACACTCTTTATTTCTTCATAAATCGAACTTGGAACAAATATCACACTCATCTTCCAACATTTTTTTGATATCCTTATGACACTAATTGTAATAGTTATAACAAGATCAAAAGTTGAGGAAGATTGATTTTTGACCAACCCAAGAAACAAGACATTCTTTTTTTGTATTTTTTTCACATATATATTTTTTTAACACATTTCAATAACATTTTCCAAAAATTACATAAATATTAATCCATTCCCAAAACTCACTGAATGAAAACCTCTCCCCCATTATTAAAATTATGCTTTACCTCAAGCATATGATTACACATATAAAATCAAGTAAATGGTAAACAAAATTATATCCACCCCCCACTTAAATTTCAATAAATTATGGAATTAAAACCATGAAGATGTTTGGCAGGACAAGGTTTTGGGATTATAATATGTCTATCAAAAAGGGGTTTTCATATGCTCGAAGGGTATTTCAAAAGGAGGATCAATGTAAGGGTAATATAAATCAATTTAGCTAGTTTTATTCTCAAGTGGTTCATAAAATACATACACCATATTAATGTACACTAAATTAGAAAATTCAGTTCAAAGGTCCATAAACATAGGACTCATAATCAAGGGTAAAAAAATACACAAAAAGAAAATATAAACATAGGTGACCTTGGAATGAAATATTACATTTTTCCTCAGGGTTGGGGAAAAATCATTTTTCAAATGAAAACTTTATCATTAAAAATTTATAGGTCTTGACATAAAATTACTCATCCATGGTTTTGATGAAAATACAAAATCTTTAAGATGAAAACAAGTCATTGGACTCCACATAATTGTCGAAAAAATTTAAACATTTAATGGTGATTATTTGTGACTGTTTTTTCTTTTTTTTTATTTTTTTTTAGTTTTTTTAGTTTTTTAGTTTTTTATTTTTTTTAAATACACACCCACACAAAAATATAAAGAAGAAAAGAAGGATTTGATAAAGAAATTGGTTAAAGAAATAAAGGTGAGAATGAGAGAGGAAGAATAATAAAGAGAGAAAGAGAGAGAGAGAGGAAGAGGAAAAAGATAGGGAGAGAGAGTTAAAGGGAAATAGGTTCCCATATTTTGGATTGGTGGGTAACTTTATCCATCCATTTTTGGGTCAACTATAGTAGTTGTGAATCTGATGGAAGTCAATGTGTTTCTTAGGGTATGTTTCCTCTAATGGTGTTTCTTTAACTGAAGCCTAATATCCTTGAATTTTCTTTTTTATGAAGGGTCTTGGACTTGAGATAAACCAAATGGTTAAACATTAGTAACAATAAGAGAAAATTACCAATAAGAATTAATATTACCTACGTAAAGCTAGAATTGAGAATTAAAGAGCATTACATTTTCACATTTATGTAATACCATTCAGAGGATGTGTCTATCATCGAAACCTTAGCCTTTTCTTTATAAAGATTTCAATTATCATAATAATCAATTTTAAGCTCCTCTTGCTCATTCAAATACAAGAATATATCTTCACCAGATTTTTTTCATAATCAAAATTAATAGTTTTTTTCATCCCAAAAAGTCCTATGTTGGATTTGAACTGGTAAATGAATTTCTTTACCAAAAACTATCTGAAATAGAGACATCCTAATGGGTGTTTATAGGAATTTTGATAAGTCTAAGTAATTTCACCAAGTATTTCTGGCCAGTATTTTCTTATAGGATTATAAATTCTCTAAAGAATTATTTTTAGTTATATGCTAGAAAGTTGAGCCATTCTATTTGTTTGGGGGTGATATGATGTTGGTGTTTTATGTACATACACATTCTTTTTTAAAAATACATTCCATGTCCCGATTATAGAAATGTGTTCTTGAACCACATACTAAGGAATGTGGAGTTTTAAATCAATGAAAAATATAGGTTTTGAGAAACTCACTAATATTATGTGCATCATCTTTTGTACTGGGTTTTTCCTTGACCCACCTAGAAATGTTGTCAACTATAAGAAGAATGTATGTGAATCTATTTGAAGGGGGGAAAGGTCCCATGAAATCAATGCATCAAACATCAAAGTCCTCATATAATATTAAAGTCTTTTGTGGAATTTCATTTCATTTAGAAATTGTGCCAAACTTTTAGAAAGTGGGAAAGGATTGAAAAAACTCATGTTATTCCTTGAAGAGTGAACTACAAAAGAATCCAAAGTCAAGGACCTTTCAAGAGGTAGTTTGAGGTCAAATTTGGACACCATTAGGCATTGAGTAAAGGAATTATAATATAAAGTAATGTTCATCATCAACAACACATATACAAATCACCATGTCCGCCGCAATATTAAAATTTATATTATCTTCCAGAAAATAGATTTTGGAATCTTTTTTATTCTTTTATTTTTGTTATTTTGAACATTTTTCAGGAAAAACACCAATAACCTTGTAATTTACAATGGGGGTATACCATGGTAACTTTTGAGTGAGTGATTATTGGGGTTCAGTGGGAAATTATTGATCAATTATTTCATAATGAGAATAATTAGAAATTATACTCATGTGATCAGCCATAATGTTTTATTTTTTCCGATCTATATTTGATCTCTATATTAAACACTTGGACCAGAAAGATCCATCTTATTATCCTCACTTTGGAATCAATTTTTATGAGTGATATCTTTAAATATGAATGGTATATAAATTTGATTATTTTGGAACCTAAGAGATAGGGTTGAAATTAATTCAATGAAAATACCACATATAAATGTTTCATTTCTGTGTTAGTGTAATGAGATTGAGTTTCATGTAGTGTTTTTGAGGAATAATAAATTACATGAGGAATTTTTTCTCTTATTTAACCAATAATAACCACAATGTCACTATCATAATAATAACACATAGATTCTAATGGTAATAAACAATCTAGGGTTTATATTATTGGGGAATATGTAAGAACAACTTTGAGTTCAATAAAGGCTCTCTTGAAAGCCTCATAAAAATATAATGTAACATCATTCTGGAGTAAAAAAGTGAGTGTGAGGGAAATTTTACTGAAGTTCTTGATAAACCACCAATAAAAATTAGCATGACCAAGGAATAAACAGATGTATCAAACTAATTTGGGTTTAGGAAATGATCACATCAAATCAATTCTATAATTATTGACTTGATTACCTTCTTGTGAAATTATGTTCCACAGAACAATCCCATTAGTAACCATGAAGTAAATTTTTTAAAACTTCATCCCAAGGTTACATTCGACTCACTTTTAAATGACTAGTGAGATTGAATTCATGTATGATTCAAATGAATCACCATAAATGGTAAAGTTATCCATGAATAACTCCATGAAATACTTGATAAATTTGGAAAGGATACTCATAATACACCTATAGAATGTGTTAGGAGAAATGAAAAGGCTAAATGAAATTATACTATAATCATATATTCTAAATGGGCAAGTGAATTTAATATTTTCTTAGTTCTAAGGTGTGATTTGGATTTTTAATTAAGTGATGTATCCATAAATAAAGAAATAATTTGAATTTCAAGCTAATATTTATAGAATTTGATGAAGGAAAGGAAGATGGTAATTATCTTTTTGTGCTTTTGCATTCAATTTTTGATAATCAATGCACACATGCTAGTTGTTTTTCACTTGAGTTGTGGATACCTCTCCATGTTAATTTGTGAAAACATTTTTCCAACCTTCTTAGATACCACTTGAATCGGACTAACCAAATCACTATAAAAAATTGAGTAAAAAATACCGACTTGAATAATCTTGGTTATCTATTCCCTAACTACCTCAATTATTAGTGGATTGAGTCTTATTTGAGGTTGTCTTATTGTCTTAGATGATTATTCTATATAGATGTGATGCATGCAATAGGTATGGATGATGGCTGGTATTTCATCTAGGTTCCAACCTAAGGCCTTTTTCCCTCTAACACATGAAAAATTTGGTACTCCTCCATTTTAGTAAGTGAAACATAGATAATAACATGATATGAGTGGGCATGGAAAATTAATGTTTATTTTAGGTGTTCATGAAGAGCTTTCAGACCAATTTCATCTTTTATTTGTGGTAAATACGACTTAGGAATAATTAGATGGATTCTAGTTGATTTTGTTTCCTTTCATTCAATACTATCCAAGGTGGACAAATATAGATCAGAGTTTATATGATATTCTAGATAGTTTTAAAGATTATTTAGATTTATGGAGTCTATAAATGAAAGTTAAACATAAAATTTCCCATTTATGAATTGGATAATCATAGTTTAAACTTCAAAAATTAATATCTAATTAGAACATGATGAACATGATGGAGTTGGGTTGAATCCACTATCAAAAGTTTGCTTAGAATTATTGATAGAGAATGTATAATGATCCTCTAATGGGTATCTCATGGATTGAAAAATATTTATCTTGAATAGTTGGTCACCAAATTCTGTGGATAATATTCTTACATGGACACCAACATTCTTTATATCTATCATAATGAATTTTATTTCTAGAATTAGGGTATATCTAGAAGTATTCATCTCACCTTCCATGTTAAGGACATAAAAAACAGTTGGGAAGATACTATCAATGACTCAAAAATGGACATCCTTAGTTACTCCCTCAAGATTGGAAGTGATTTGATTCGATAACTAGATGACAACAACCATTGGGTGAAATGTAATTAGACTAAGTTTAGAGAATATGGATTTTGGCATGACATTTATCTAGGCTCCTAGGTTTATGAGTGCATCATCAAAGTCGGAACTCCCTATACAGAATACTATTGTAAAGGTACCTACATCATTGCACTTCATGGGAATTGGCTGTTGGGTTGAAACATTTTCAATGTTTATAATTTTTCTCTTTTGGGTGTATAATTCCTTAAGAAAATTTGAATACTTAGGGAATTTTTTGGATCGAATATAATATGGGAATGTTTTCCTCCCCAAATCTAAACATGTTATGCGTTTCAGAATAAGGCTCAATGGGATTCTTATAATTAAATATGGATTTGGGAAAATGAATTGGGTTCATTATAGGAATTGAAGGAGGTGAGGGAGTGGATTAAAGTTAATTTTCAAGACTTGTGTTTTTTTTCTTTTTCAATATCAACATTTAAAATGTATTTTTTTAAATCATCACGAGGCATATCAATTTGCTATCAAGATCAAAGTGAAACTGTAATTATATTTCCCTTTGGGATGGGAAATTGTTGAGAGGAGATTTTGGAATAATTAAATTTTTATTGATAACTTAGGAGGGATACAATTTGACCAATTTGGTTTTTAATGTTTTTGAGGCAAGAATGAGTGAAGGAGGCAAGATCTTCCACAAACGTTTTCCATAGTTGTTTGGAAGAAGAGGCATATCATGTAACATCCTAAGTAATGATAGAATAATTATTATTTATATTTATTAAAAAATATAAATTATATATAAATTATATATTAAAATTTAGGCTATTAACAATAAAATACTCAACACGCAATAATGAGTTTCTCTAAAATCATGTGTTGCATGCAAGACCGAGTTATACCAAAAAAATAATATTTTGTAAATATTGTTATTTTAAATTGTAGTTATCTTCTATCTATTGTATTAGTGGGATTGAATATGACTAACTATATTAGTTTTACACATGTTTATAATTTTTTTACTCTCATATATTAAATTTTAAAGGCTTAAAACAAGAATAAATCCAATTTTAATCATAAAATCTCTATATTTTTAAAGGGTACTTTTTCCACCTTTTAATGAATAACCCATTTTAAATATAATTTTTGAAACTATAATAATTCCTATGTGAAAAAATAAACTTCATTTTTTAAATAGGGGTATCTAAATTTACTTCATTATTTTTTTGGTATTTTTTGAGAACTTTCGTATTTTGATGAATAGTGAATAATATTGAATTTTTTTTGAAAACACCTTTTTCATCATGTTTTTTTATATAGATAAATAATTTTTTATTTGGTTTCAAAGTATAATTATATCAGTTTTATATCATTAAAAAAATTAGGTCATTGGAAACAATTTCACATTGGATTTATATATAAAAACAAATAAATGTTTTGAACATTTTTACTTTCAAAACCCTAATAGTTATCCCATTTTTGGGATTAAATTTAAATTAATTTACACAACTTATATGATCAGAATTTAGAAAAATAGATTCCATATTGGGAGTCATAAAAATTTATAATATATAACAAGTTCAAATTAGTTTTTGAGAAAAATATTATTGGAAGTAATTAAACATAATTACATCAATTAAGGGAAAAATTGGCTTAACAAGGGACTAAACCTTAAAATTAAGAGCCAAAATGACCTATAAAGGTTTAAAAAGCCATTTTATGTTCATATTTAGACCCTAAATTCTATTTTATATAATTTGGACAATTATAGGAGCCACTTGATATTGGAAAAACGTGGGTTGAATTCTCTTTTCAAAAATTTATAAGAATTCCTCTCCCCCTTCACTATAAAAGGCACTCACCCTTCACATTTATTCACAACTATAAAGCACTTTGGATCATCCAAGACCTAAAAAATAAGATTCCAATATCCCTCTATTCACCATAGAGGCCTAAACGTGGCTATAAATCCAATCAAGAAGTCTTTTGGTTCAAACCAAAAGGAGTTACTCAAAAAAATAGGAAGATAAGGACCCATGTGACAAGTCAGAATCAAGATAAAGGATTTTGTCTCAATCTTGTTTAATTGACGAATTTATTGATTATATACACCTCAATTTTTTATAATGTGTATATATATCCCATTATATATTCTATATCCAGATTTTATCTGTTCTCATGTTATTTAATGTTTTGTTAAATGTTATTATTTAATGGTGCTTATGATTTAAATTTTAAAAGTGGTATGAGACACTTTGAATTTTTAAAGATTTAATTTCAAAATCTTTTTTTCTTGTCAATATTATGGATATTATATTACATATTTATTTATAGGGATATAAAAGGGTTATAAAGTACATTTTTGGTCTATTTTTATTTTTATTCAAATGTTCTAAAAAATGAATCTATTTACATGTTTTATACAGAATTTTTTGATGAATGACAAAAGGAATTTTCTATTATTTATATATATGATGATAATGAATTTTCCACCGCCATGTATATTATTTTATTTTTGGATTAATTTGTAAGATTTCATGTTTTCTTAAATGAAAAACCTTCTTTCTGTTTTTTGGGGTATTTGGGTATTAAAAATGGGTTTTCAAAAGAAAGGTGTATTTTGTTTTAGAAATGGGATTTTTGAAAGAAAATGATATTTTAATATTTGAAAGTGATTTTCATATGAGTTTAAAAATGTTTTTCAAATGATGAAATTTTTTATTTCATATTGCGGTTCTTGGCCATTATGAATGATTGGTTCCCCCATATAGCACCAGGTGATCCCATTATAGATTAAATGATGGGTTCACCTTGATAATGATCCAATTCATTGGGTAGTGATTTTATTATACCAAGAATTTTATTGGTCATTGGACATATGGTTATTCAAAATTTTAAGGGTTCTATAAGGGTTCAATGTGATGATTTACCAAGTAACCTGCATGGATTTTTGATGTTTTTTAATGATTTATAGGAAAATAATTTGTTTTTAAAAGGTAAAATAAAAGATATTTATTAAATATCGATGTTTCCCTTTTTAGGTAAAACGTTTTGTTTTCAAGAAAGGGGTTTTCCTTAGTTTTAATGTTTATTAATAGACTAATGATGTCCTAATTTTTATATCCCTTACTAATATTTTTATAATCATACCATGTTTTTAAATATTTTTCAAATGATTTAATTATGAGTACAGGATTGTAAGAGGTCAAGTTGAAATTTTTTAAGAGTTTTCATAATAGAGATCATTATTTATTTTTTAAAAGTTTTATATGGTGAGAAAGTGGATACGATTCAGAAGTTTCCACATTGTATTATATAGTTTTGTTATGTATTAGATATAACCTAATTCTCGAAAAATATAAAATTGAAAAGATACTCAATTTAAATGAAAGTAAATTCTTGATAAAAACTCAAAATTATTTAATGTTTAAGGTTGGGGAATTATAGTTTGTATCAAAGGTAGGATTAGATAACTTTAAAGGTTAGGGTAATATTAATAACTTTACCTTAAAATATTTCACCTTATGTTCAAGTTAAAATGTTATAGAATTTTATGATTACTATGTTTCTTCATCTGAAATATGTCTATTTAAAATGGTTTTACATAGAGGAAACATGGAAGAAATAGTGGGAATGAACTGAGAGGAAGATATCATTCCAAATCAGTATCTCGGTATAGTCAGAATCATAATAGAACAATTTTTTGTGGTGATGGATCAGTTGAATCAGGTGATAAATGGTGATGGAATCCATGATAGAGAGTAACTCAATCTACCCTCTATGAACATGTATTTTGTGGATCATTTCATGTGGTAACATCCACCATTATTCATTGGATCATCTGACTTAGTGGTATCTGAAGGATAGATCAATGATTTGGAAAAGATATTTGATATCATGGAATTTTTAGAACATCAAAATGTAACCCCTGTCATTTATCATTTGGAAGGTGAAGTTGATCTATGGTGGTCTTAAGTTAAGAATACCATAGATGAATATGATCTTGATTCCCTAGAATGGGATTTATCCCAGGAACATTTACTTAGGAAATATTTCTCAAATGTTATTTGACTTATAATGGAAGATAAATTCTTGTAATTGAGGAAAAAAGATGAAGATTCGATAGATGAATATGTATAAAACTTCACAAGATTAACAATTTATGTGCCAGACATTATTTGGGACACTCATAGAAAAATTAATCAGTTTTACTCAGGATTGAAACCATGTCTACGAAGATATTTTGAAGGGAGAGAATTTAAAATCTATGAGAATGTTGTTTGTTGTGCTAAAAAGGTATAGAGGGAGTTTTCTAAATCTTATGTGCCTCGAGATTATGAAAGTAAGAAGTGGTTAGGATGGTAAATGATGGGGAAACATGCAAAAAAAGAATATAGAGGTAATAAAATGAAGTTCCAATATCATAGTAAGTGTGGTAAAAATCACCTTGGAGAATGTATTATAAAGACATGGTAGTGTTACCAATGTGGAAAGTTTGGCCACATTTTCCCACAAATTTAAGAAAAATAATCCAAATGAATCAAAAAACATGGTAACTGATAGACATTTGATGGTAAGATGTTTTAGCTACAATGATATGGGCTTTTATGCTAATTCATGTCTGAAGATAGTTTCACCAGATGGGAATCTTCATGATTTAAAATATAAAGGTGTTGAAATGTCATTTACTATTACTAAAATTGATGTTGGGTCATCAAATTAACTGGTGAAAGGTATGTTACTTGTGTTTTTTAATTACAAAAATACCATGTTTGACTCTAGATCTTCGCATTCATTCATTTCAAATAAAATATCTAGCAAATTGGGAATATCACCTCATTAAAGTAAGATAAAAATGTTGGTAAAAACTCTAGGTAAAGGTAATAAAGAATCCAAGATTTATAGGAATCTTCTTATTATTATTAGTGGGATGTTATTTCCCACAAATCTTATTGAAATGGACATAGTAGAGTTTGATATCATTCTTGGTTTGGATTGAATTTTATTTTATAATACAAAGATAGATTTTAGTGATAATAATGACATATTCAATGATCTCATGCCTTTGATAACATACCAAGAAGATGAGAAATTAATTAGATATGAAAAATAAATTTACCTAGCTCATATTGTTGAAAATAAAGAAACTATTAAAATTAGTGACGTGCTAGTAGTAAATGAATACATGGATGTTTTTTATAATGATTTGACTGATGTTATTACTGATCAATAGGTTGAGTTCACTGTTCAATTAGTACCCAATGATAAGACTATTTTAAAACCCCATTATCAAATGAATCAAGTTTAACATTTTTATTTGAAAAAGAAACTATATAATTTATTTGATAAATGTTTCATCCAACCTAGAACTTCACCATAGGGTGCTTCTATCTTTTTTTGTTAAAAAAGAAAGATGGATCAAAGAGAATTTTCATTAATTATAGAGCCTTGAATAACATCACTATAACAAATATCATTTTCTTCATATTGGTGATTTTTTATCATCTCTAGGGAGAAAAATATTTTTTTGATGGTTTACCTAAGGATGGGGTACCATAAGTTGAACGTGAAAGAAGATATCATTTTAAAGACCAATTTTTGAACTAGATATGGCCTCTATAATTTTTTAGTTATTCCATTGGGATATATAATGTACCGGATGTATTCATGGATCTTATGAATATAATTTATTATGAGTTCTTGGATAAGTTTTTGGTTGTGTGTATTGATGAAATTTTAGTATTTTTTAAAAGTCAATAGGAACATAAAAGGAATCTAGGGGTTGTTTTTTAAACCTTAAGGAAAAGAAACTATAAGGAAAAATTAGAAAGTATGAATTTTGTTTATAAAAAATTTAAACCCTTGGCCAGATTGTTTCTAAAGATGCCATAATTTTTAATACTTCTAAAATTAAAGTTTCTTAAGAAAGTCCAAGTCCCCAAATTATCATCGATATTTGTATTTTTATTTTATTATTGGGTTACTATAAGCGGTTTGTTGAAAGAATCCCACAGTTTTCTATCCCACTATCTAAGTTAACTCGAAAAGGATTTATGTTCATCTGGAAGAAAGAATGTGATGATTGTTTTCAGAAAATTAATAGAGGATTGGTGAACTCTCTTATTTTGGACTTACCTTAAAGAAATGGTGAATTATTCATCTACAGTGATGCTTCATTAAAAGGAATTTGTTGTGTCCTAAAGAATAATGATTTGGTAACTACTTATGATTCACATCAGTTGAAAACTCATGAGTTTAATTACCCTATGCATGATTTGGAATTTTATGTTGTTGTTTTTTATTCAAAAATTTAGACCAATCATTTATATATAGTAAATTGTAAAATATATACTGATCATACAAGTTTGACGTATATTTTCACTCATAAAAATTGAACATGAGATAGAGAAGATGGATGGAACTAATCAAGGATTATGATTGATCGATTCATTATCATATTGGGAAAGCAAACAAGGTGTATGATTCATTGAGTAAAAAATTTAATGACACATGAACCACATTTTGGTTGGAACATGACACTTTTTTTAATGATTTGATGAATTTTTTCCAAGAAGTTTCCAATATATGGACATTCTCTATTTTGTTTCAGGTTTTAATGTATTAGATTTTTTTAGAAATAATTAAGAGGGATTAGAAGGTGGACCAGTATTCATAAGAAAATGTAAAATCTGTTAATAATGGTAAGTTTCATGGTTTTAATATTAATGAAGAATGAATTTTATGATTTGGGAAAAGATATGTGTACCTTTGATTCACAGTAGAGTAAAGAGTTATTGAATGAACCTCATAGTTCTATATTTTCTGTTTATCTAGGAAGAATTACGATGTATAGAGAACTTTGGGAAAATTACTGGTGGGATGGAATAAAAAGAGATATAGATTAATTTACTAATAAGTATTTGACTTTTTAATAGGTTAAAGAAGAATGAAAATTACCAAAGGGGATACTTCAACTGTTTCCAGTTCCATAGTGGAAATAAGAGAATATATTAATGGATTTCTTGGTGTTATTACCAAATAATTATAAAGGTAATAATGTGATTTGGTTTATTATTGATCAATTAACTAAACCTCCACATTTTCATCCCATTAGAGATATAATGTATCTAGGTCAACTTTCTAGACTGTATCTAAAAGAGATTTCCTAGTTAAATGGAGTGCCACTCTCCATTGTATCAGACCATGATCCCAGGTTCACATTCAATTTTTGGAAATGACATTAGAAGTCACGGGGTACTGAATTAAATTTCAATACAACTTTTCATCCTCAATACGATGTATTATCTATGTGGAAGATTCAAACATTAGAAGATATGATTCGTTCATTCTCAATAGGTTATTAGGGAAGTTGAGATCACCATATTTCATTGGTTGAGTTTTCTTATAATAATAGATTTCATTCTATTATACAGATGGAACCTTTCAAGGAATTATATATAAGGTGGTGTCACACACCAGTGTTTTGGGATGATATAGGAGAAAATAAGTTGATGGGACGAGATCCGGTAGAATAAATGGTAGAGAAAGTTTAATTGATTCATTGACAAACGAGGGAAGCTCAGATTAGATTGAAAAGTTATGCAGATAATAGAAGGAAATATATTTCGTTCAATGTAGGTGATAAAGTCTTTTTAAATGTTTCCCTAAGGAAAAGTGTGACACATTTTGGTAAGAACAAGAAGCTAATTCAACTATTCATTGGACCATATGAGATACTAGAGAAATTTGGATTAGTTGCATACCTAGTGGATTTAGATCATATTTTATCCCAATTACACAACTTATTTCACATTTCATTATTAAGTATATATGTATCAGATTCATATCATGTTTTGAGCCCTAAAGTAGTTCAACTAGAAGAAAATCATTTTTTTGAGAGAATCAATTCAGGTTCTTGACAACAAAGAGAAAGTGTTGTGGAATATAGTGATTCATCATGTTATGTTTTTATAGAAGAACCAGATGATTGAAGAGGCAACATGAGTATATGAAAATGATATGAGGGACAAATATCCCCACTTATTTGATAAGTGAATAAAATTTCAAGGATGCAATTTCCAAAAGGGGGAAGGATATAACATCCCAGGTAATGATAGAATAAGTTTTTTTCTTATTTATTAATAATTATGAAATAGATAGTAATTTTAACTGAAAATAAATTCTATGTCTGATAGCGTACCAAACACACAATAATGAGTTTCTCTAAAAAAATTAATTGCATGCAAAGCTGGGTTATAGAAATAAAAATATTGTTAATATTATTATTTTAAGTGGTAATTATATCCTTGAAATTGTATCTTCAAGAATTAATATAAATAAATATATTATGTTTACACATGTTTATAAATTTTTTACTTTCTTCTATCAGATTTTATAAACTTAAAATAAGAATAAATTCAATTTAATCATAAAGAGCTCTATATTTTTAAAAGGTAGTTTTACCACCTTTTAATGGAGAACCCATTTTAAATCTAATTTTAGACACTTTTATAGTTTATATATGTAAAATTAAATTTTATTTTAGAATATGGGATATCAAAATTTACTTTGGGTGTATTTTTTGTATTATTCTGAGAATTTTTTTTTTTGATGAATAGTAAATAATACTAAATTTTAGTTCAAAATTCCATTTTCATCTACTTTATTTGTATAGTTAAATTACTTTTTATTTGGTGTCAAAGTAAAATAATATCAATTTTATATCATTTAAACAAATTTAGGTCATTATAAATAATTTCAAAATGAATTTAGATATAAAAACATAGAAATATTTTAAATATTTTTACTTTAAAAACCCTCTTTGTCATCTCAATTATGAGATCAATTTTAAATCACATTCTACCACTTATGTGATAATAATTTTAAAAAATTGATTCCATATTTTAAATCATCATAATTTATAATGTCTAATAAGGTCAATATATTTTTTTACTAATAATATTTGTGAATGTAATATAAATTAATTACATCAATTAAAAGGAAATTATCTTAACAAGGGACAAAATCTTAAACTGAAGAGACAAAATGGCATATGAACCTATCCAAAAGACATTGTACATTCATATTTATACCCTATAATATATTGGATCTAAATTGGGCCATTATTATATCCAATTTACAAAGGAAAATGTGGGTGGAATTCCCTTTTCAAAAATTAACAAGAATTCCACTTCTCAATTATAAAATGGCACTCACCCTTCCCATTTCTTCACACCTATAATGCCATTTGGCTCATCCAAACCCTTACCAAATAATCTCCCAACATCCCTCCAATCACCCAATAGGCTTAAAATTGGTATTAAATCCAACCAAGTATTCCTTTGGTGAAAACCAAAATAACATAACTGAAAAAAGAGGAATATAAATACCCATGTGACAAGTCAAACTCGATATAAGGGATTTTGTCTCAATATCATTTCTCTGAAATATTTCTTAATGATATACACCATTATTTATTTATAAAGTGTATATAAAGGACATTTGACATTATATATCCAAAATTTATCTATTATCATGTTATTTAATGTTTTGTTAAATGTTATTATTTCATGGTTCTTATGATTTAAATGTTCAAAGTGGATTGTGACACTTTTAATGTTTAAAGATTTAATTTGAAAATATTTTCTCCATGTTAATATTCTTGATATTATTTTGCAAATTTATTTATATAGATATAAAGGGTTATAAATGAAAATTTATTTATATTTTTAATTTCACTAAAATGTTCTAAAAAGGAATCTTTTGATGTGTTATATGTAAAGTTTTGACACACGAAAAAAGGAATGCTCTATTATTAACATACACTGTGAAAACAAATTTCCTGCCACAATGGACATTATTTTATTTTTTTTATTTAATTTCATGATGTCAGGTTTTCCTAAATAAAAAATAATTTTTTCGTTTTTTTGATATTTTGATATTGAAAATGGGTTTTCAAAATAATGGAGTATTTTTTATTGAAAATGGGTATTTTGAAATAAATGGTATTTTAATATCAAAAATGTATTTTTATATGAGTTTAAAAGATTTTTCAAATGATAAAATGTTTTATTTCATGTTGTGCTTCTTAGACATTATAAATTATTGGTACACCCAGATAGCACAGAGTGATCCCATTATAGCTTAAATAATGGGTGGGCCCATATAATTCTATAATTCATTAGTAAATGATTATATTATTAGGAAAATTATATTAGAAGTTGGTTGTGTGGTTATTCTAATATGTATGGGTTATATAATGGTTAAATGTTATGATATACCTAGGTACCTACATGAATCTTATAAGTTTTCTAATGAGTTTCATGGAAATAAATTTTTTCTAAAAGGTAAAATAAATGATATTTATTAAAGAATGATATTTCTATTTTTTGTTATATTTTATGTTTTTAGGAAAACAAATTTCATGAGTTTTAATTTTTATCAATGGACAAACAATTTCCTTATTTTTATATCTATTATTGAGGTATTTTTTCTCATACGACATTTTTAAATGTTTTTTAAAGGATTTAATGATGATTAAGGGATTGGAAGAGATCAAGTTGAAAGTCATGAAGTGTATTCATTAAAGTGATCATGCCTTATTTTTTAAAGATTTTATATTGTGAAAAAATTGATACTATTTAGATGTGTCCAATTTTTATTATATATATTTTTTTATGTATTAGATATGACATAATTATATAAAACTATTAAATATAAAAGATATTCAATGTAAAATAAAGTATATTCTTTACTAAAACTCAAGTTTATGTATTGTTTAAATATGGGAACTTATATTTTACATATTAGGATTGCCTTGATTTTGGTTTTTGGGAAAGTTATTGTATTTAGTTAGTAATTGAGAAGTCTTACTAGGATTGTGGAATCTAGGTGAATTAGGGGTATGATTTCTCCTTTTATGTTGAGGTACTAAAGGATCAGGTTGTTGTATGTTACCACTACCTTGAAAAATTGGAATTGGTTCAGATTTTTATGATAGAACTGAGGGGGATGATAGAATGGATTACAATACCTCATTCTAGGGTTATATATAGAAGATAATATATTTGAGTGGTGTTGGGTGGGGTTTCTAATGAACCGACCTGATTTTTGAGGGATGGTGTTCCATTCAGCATATTTTTTCATTTACCTCCACTGGACTAGAATAATCATATTGATCATCTTGAAGTTGTAGACATGTATCTGTTGGATGGGCTGGTGAGCTGCAAATTCCAGAATTCTTGATTGGTCCATGGAATCGAGATTATTGATAAGATGTGTTTAGGGTTTTGCCTATCACTATTAGCTATCATACAAGACTTGTAAGTTCACTCATCCAATCAGTTATCTTATTATGCACCCTGGATTGATTCTATTGGAATTGTTTAACTTAAGAATATTCTCAAGAATGGAATTTCTGTGTGTTTACATCTATATTTCTTATGAGATATTGTGAAGATTCAAGAGTTTTGTCAACAAGAGCACCACCACATGTGACATTGATTAGAGTTTGATCCATATACAATGAACCCTCATAAAAGTATTGGATTAAGTATTGGTCAGGGATTTGGTGATGTGTCCAAGTTTCCATAATATTTTTAAACCACACCTAGTACTCATGGAGTTATTAATTGGGAAATTGATGGATAAAACTTATTTTCTTTCAGAGAGATGTGGTTCCAGAAGAAGGGATGAATTTTTCTAAGAAGAGTTTCTTTATGTATTTTCATGTTTTTATAAAACTAGGATGAAGTTAGTAAATCCCAAACATAGTGGATTAATATAAGGAGAAAGGGAATTATTGAAGTTTTATTTGTTATTTATAAACCCATTAAGGCATTATTTTTTAGCACCCCACTTGAGACTATTTGAGGGGAATATGTCTATCCCAATTGGGTAGATTGTGGAAATGAGGTTGAATATGAAACAAACTTGGGTTGAGTTTGAAATAAGCCTCAATATTTAGATATTTAATACTGAGGGGTTGGTAATTCATATCATTGGAAGTGAGTTGTTTTAAGGTTTGTTTCCTAGGATTGGTTATATCTACAACAATTGGATGGGAAACGAATAGGTTTTGATTGATTTGATTATCCCTCATTTTTCTTATAAGTAGATGAAGTGATTTATCAATTTTTGGGTAAAAAAATATGATGGATTATTTTGGAGTCTATATTTAATTCAAAGAAAATTTGGAAGGATGAGGAAGGAAATTTTTTCATTGTGTTTTTAATATTTCGATTTATTTATGGTTTTTTAAAAACTACCATTTTTTAGTTACACTATCCCAAGAAATGTTAGAATTTAAAGTGCATACAATTATCTCTTAATTACCATTCAAAGGACTAATTCAATTCTATAATGTTTATATATTCACTTGGGTTGTATCCTTGATGATAGTACTAATTTTGGAGTCGATTGTTTCTAATTTGTGTTTTTAATAGGGGGAGGGTTTGTTTATGGAGATTTAGTGAAATGATTGATTGGTTATGTTTTATTTAAAATGTCAATAAATATTAGTCTGAGTTTATTATTTAGGATTTCACTTACGATATCCTTGAGCTTTTCATGATATTTTATTAAATTAACACCCACTTCACTAGATGATTTTGATGGAGATTACCATGTTTTGTGGCTTTAATCTAGTAATTAACATAAATAGAGTTATAATATTAGTCAATACTTGTTCATGGTGGTGTATTTATGGTTTTAATATTCCATGGAATCTACACATTAAACAAAACATGTCATTAATCCATGACATTATAAGTTTAACACACATGATGTTAACCTGAAAAATATTTAATAGGAAAAAGATCTAAATCACTTTTCATTCCAAAATAATGACTCTCTAAAATGGATTATTTAATCAACCATTGTGTTAGTTTTTAATTCGGTTGATGATACTTATGGTGTTGAGTTAGAAATAGAATAAAAATAATTGGATAAGAAAAGATTGGTGCACTGAACCCACACACGAAATGTGAACCGTAAATATGATCTTTTGACTGAATAAGAAATTAAGAGAAGGGAATGGTTTTAAAATTTATTTAAAAATTATTTTTAATATTAATATTAAAAAATATATATTAGATGATAAATATATATGATAATTAATAAACATTCATGAATATTCAATTGAAATGAAAACAAACTTACATGATTACAATTGAAAACAAGTAGAAACAAACATGAAAACAAAGTAAAGAGGAATGGTATCTCAAGTAGAAATTTGAGTTTAGTAGGTATTCCCAGGACTTTATAAAGTATTTTTTATTCCTATATATCTTTTTAAGTGCTTAAATTCCATCCCATTTCATGGAGAATGGGAGAGTGTATTTACAGCCCAAGCTGGGGACTGTTTTCATTCAAAAAATGCCCCTCAACTTAGATCCCCCATTTTCAATCTAGATAGAATAATCTCAAGATATATTCTTCTTAAAATTTATATATATATATGTAACATTTTTACCATCCAAAATTGGTGTCCATTGGACTTTATTATCCAAAATGTTTTCTATTTTCCCAAACCATGTGATGTTGTCTAGTTTTGTGTCGATTCTTTCCTTGGTCTAAATACAAATGAATTTATTTTTATGAATTTTCTTTAAAATCTGAACCATTTTCTATAAATATTTAAGAACATATATCTTGAATTTCTCTACATAAATTTACATATCAATTGGACATCTATATTGTGCTAAACAACATGAATTGTGGGATATTTTAAAATCCCGTAAAGAATTGTGGGCTAAAGTTTCATGCATAGATTGAGCCTCTTGTTAGTTAATTTGGGCCTTAAAATTTTTATACATGATTTTTAATTATATTCATGAAAAAATAGTGGAGTTTAATAAAAAAATTTATTCTTTATTAATATAATAAATTAAATATTTATGGATGGTCCAGTTTTCTCAACATATTTGGTGGGCCTTTTTATGTGGGTCATATGACCCTTTAAATGGACAAATTAGCTAAATATATTCTTTATTTATTTGTACTAAATTAAATTAGGAAACCTAAAAAATAAGAATCACACAATTTGGATAATTAGGGTTATATTTTTTATTAAAATACTAAACTTAATCAAATCAGGATTAATTCAAATAATGCTAAAAATTTATATTTAATTTTAAAACATGGATATTTCACACCGATTTTGTACTTTTACATGAAAATATTTATGAGTAAATTAATTTTTTTAATAAATGAATAAAATAAATATTTATAACATATGTATTATTATTAAAATATAAATCATTTTATTCCTTTCTCTCGTTATATGGAAAATAAAAATGGCGTCCGTGTGTGTGTGCGGGCTACTGCTTCCATGCAATGATGTATTTATTTTATCACCACCAACATACAAGGATGATTATAAGAATTTATAAAATGAATTAAATTTATTTATATCACATGAATATGTTTAAGGAATTTTTTTATCAATATTTACCTCATTATTAAGATATCATCTCTTGGTCCCCAAAAATTGTTGAAACAAGCTAGTAATAGATTTCATCTTTATAGATCATGAATAGAATTATCAAGTAATGGAATTAGTGATTTATAAATAATTATAAATAATATATTCTAGTAAATTGTATAATATATTAATGATTAATTTTTTATCAAATAAATATAATAAACATCTATATTTTAAAGAATCTTCAAAATAATAAAAACCTACAGACTTTTGATGATAAAAATAAACCATAAATAACTAATAAATTTATAAAATATGGTTATAATTAATGTTTTTTGAATGTAATAAATGTGAATAAATTTATTAAATAGATTATTAATATGGTTATGTTTATTATATAGGAGGTTAAATATCCTTTGTATAAGTTGGGAATAAAAAGGTTAGGGGTTTTCTTGACTCAACTTCTTTCCTTGAGTCATAATGATTCCTCTTTGAATATGGTTTTAAAAGATGTTTTTTCTATTATATAATGATATTATAATTAATTTTCTCCTTATTTTATTAGGAATTACATTTATATAATTTTTTCTTCACAAAATTTTATCATGTAAAAAATAATTCGCATTCTCTCCTGCTTGGAATCCAAAAGACCTAGGATCAAATCTGGGTAGGGGTGAATTCTCTGGGGTACTATAGCAGCACTGTAGTAGAGTTGGAACTATAGAAGCGACAACACTCTAGTGGTGGAGGGACTGTAGAAGGTACTGTAGCGGTGGTGGTACTACATCAGTGCAGGTATTGTAGCAGTACTGTTCACTGAGGGGTACTTTGGGACCAATAATGGGCTTTCAAGCCTTGTATTTAGGCCACTTGGCCTTGGGATTTTCGGCTATGTAATGGGTCTCCCTCTATCTAGTCTAAAGAGGTCTTTTCTTTAATAATAAATTGAGCCTTCGACCCCAACATTTTAAAAAAATGTTTTTATGATGTGAGTTTCAATAAAGGTATTTTCAAAACATTAAAAATAATTTCCCTTTCAAGTTTATATTTTTATCTTAAACTCCAGGTTTATCTCACTAAAAAACATTTTTGTTTTTTTAAGGATCCATTATCAAAGATTATTTTGAAATGAAAAAGTTTTCACATTACCTTTTTGAAAATGAATTTGGAATGTGACCCATAACATCATCTTTTATGGCAACAGTAAAAACATTTTCTAAAACAGTTTTATAGTTTCTTTCACATTCCTATCATTATTATTTATTAAAATTATTTTCTATGCCTTAAAATGGTTTTCCAAATGTTCTTAATTCATAATGATTTTGAAAATAAATATAAATGTTATCATATTTTTTAAAAGTTAAAGTTTTATTTTAAAATTGAATTCATGAATTTAAAATGGATTTTTATTCTTGTGTTTAAAAAAATTTATTATTAGTTTTTACATATTCTCAAAGAACATTTTTGAAATAATATCACTTTTATAAAAACTATTTTCTAAAGACATATTTTTGTTTTAAAGGGATAATTTTTAAAATAGATTATAAATCTTAAAGTATTTCTTTTTGAAGAAAACATGTTTTGGATTTTTTCAAAGTTTTCAACAAGGGGTAATTTTTTTCTTGTTTTTTCAAATGAATTTATAAAATAATCTTAAAAATGGATTTTTCATATAAATAAACATACTTCTATGTTCTTTATGCTAAAATTTGGATATTTTCTTAAGTTTACCATCTACCTTCTTTAACTGTATGGCTTATGATGATGATGTTTTAAGAAAGTTTCCCTAAGACCCAATTATTTCACATGAGTTAATTAAGATATGATGAGATAATGAATGTTTTGTGATTTCATGGAAAACATAGGTATATTTTTTAATTAGGAGATGATTTTTGTTCGTTAAGTAATTGTGTTTGGTTGGGCCCATTAAAGTCGTACAATATATTAGTCAATGTTTTATATATCATGATATAATATAGTGTGGATATACTTTGATTTGTTCATAACATAACGGGTGAGCCTTCTTAGATTACACTCATAACAAAAAGGGAGATCCTTCTTGAATTACACTCAAAACATAATGAGAGGACCTTATTGGATATGATCACAAATTAAATGGTGCCCCTTCTTGTATACGCTCACAATATGATGATTCACTATGATTATGTTTTTTTACTAAAGTTCCTTTTTAGACTGTGTTTCAATGATGTCCAATATTTCTATGTAATATGCATGTTATTATGCTCTATGGATCACTTTTATTATCTCACACTCTTATGCCAGGATGCATGTTTTTTTCATTTGGTATTATATATCCTTATATCATGACTTATGGATAACTATTGTTTTTCTATGTTGTTTTTAATAAAATAGTTCACCCCTTCTCATGTTTTATCACGTACATACGAACTAACCCTTGATGAAATATTGATGAGTTATTCCCATAGAGAGTGTTTGAGATCATCCCATTATTATGTTTATATCCTCTAGGTTGAAAATATGAGTATAACCTAGGAGATATCTAAAAGGGTATCTAGTATTTTTTTTATGATGGAGAAATGTTCATATATATTGTAAAATAGTTTTCTTATATAGATATCATTCAAATAAACTAAAACTTTATGGTTCTTGGGTTTTGTGAGATTATTGTTAGATATAATGTTAATGTAAAATATATGTAGGTTTATCTTGAGTAATCTTAATTTGTATCAAATACAATGTCTAGAGAATGTTTTTTTAGCACCATACTCAGGAGTAGAGGTTTGAGGTGGCTTAGTCAGATCCTAGTAATCAAACCTTGGAATCCCATGACCTCAAGAACAAATTAAGATCTTATAAAGTATCCTAGGAATATATATTAGTAGTAGGTGAAAAAACTATATCCAATGAAGTATCTTATGCAACCCACATTGGAAATCATTGAATCTCATGTGGTATCCTTGGAATTCAATTTAGGTATGAGTTCCAAATTCCATTTGATATATTAGTAATTCCATATCAAATCTAGCATAAACATTGGATCCTAGGAAGTGTCATAGGAATACCATATAAACATGATAACTGAATTTTAGGTATAATCCTAGGTATTTCGTGTTATTAGGTTTAACTTTCAAGTCCTAAGTAGTATCCAAGGAATTTATATAGTATAAGGAGAGAATATCCAGATCCTAGGAAATATGGTAGGCATATAGGAAATCACTGAATTCTAGGTGATATCCTATGAATTCCATGTAGCACCATATATAAATTATATACCATAGGGAATATCTTAGGAATATCATTCAAAAAATATAGATGATAGTGTATTCATCCCATAATATTTCATATAATAATATATATAACTAGGGGTCATCATCCACTTGAGGCCATATCACTAATAATAACATAGGTTTGCCTCCAAGTAACACAAATAATCATCATAAATATAGCCACATAATTTCATTATATAGATCTTTGGGTTCTAGGGTCTCACCAAAAGTCTACTATACATAACTCCCATCACTAACCCTCACTAAGGTTAATCTAAAATTGGTGCACCCACCAATTTATCCTAAGTCACATCATATCCAGGACACCCAACATGGAATCCAATATCTCTTATTAATCTATAAGTACAATCCCACCACTCATAGTGAATAATGTACCTCATCATCATCAGAATCATATCAAAACCTCAATGACCTCAATGAAATATAACTATATGGTTATCATACTAAAGGGATGGCTAAAATCCTATATCAGTTCCCAAGTCAACTTAGGTCGGTCTACTCTCTAAAGCTAACATAAATCTACCAAGGGTATACCCACTTATGTGATCATATACTAGTGGGTAAGAGACACTCCTACACACCAATATCAACTAGACCAAAGTCTTTAAGACATCTCAAGGTGCAATCATGGCCTTATTAGACCAATCATCTCAATCAGATACTTTCCTCTATAAGAAGGTTTTTAAAGGAACCTAAACATGGGATACAACATTAGTTCATTTTATTTTATTAATTCTTATAAGTGTTTATGTTTCTCATTTCGCATTTTCATAAAAAATCCTTCAACTATCGACGAACAAATCATAAATTTATTTTCTAGGGCCATCATGGCCCTTGACCCATTTTTCATTTCATGAGGGTTTAAATAAATAATTTATTTCATTTAAAATAAATGGTTGATAAATCTTATTTTTTGAGACTAAATATCACATGAATATAAAAAAATCTCTTTACCATAGGTCTTGTTTAGAGACCACTTACCTCAAATAAATCCTATTCTAGTAAAATAAATCCCAATTACAACTACAAAAGCTTTTCCAAGTCATGTTCATGATCTTGTCAACACCAAAAATATTATATCATCAAATAAATTCAAATTTAATTAATTAAAAAAAATTATAAGTAAATTTACAATTATTTAGATTAGTTATAATTCTTTGATAACTCATAGGACTATCTCCTCATGCTGGAACCATGGCCAAAATCTCTCATATGGCACAACGCGTACTCTCAGAACAATATTAGGAAACAATAGGTAAAGGTAAATATTAAGAGAAGGTATATCATCCTAAATATCCAAATAAACACCATAAATAGTGGATAAGGTGATAGAGAACCCGTTGCTATGGTGTGTGTGAGATAAGATGAAGAGGGGAGTGAGGGTTAAAAATATGGATGTGAAAATGGGTATTTTCACACTTTTAATGAATTATAGGAGGCCACAATGTTTAGTTTTATATTTGACCAAAATATGTTACAATAATATGGATTACAATATCTTAGCCACACCACCTACATAGTTTAGTCGCACAATTTTCCAAACCATTCACCAACCACACAGACCCCTCTGAAAACTAAATTTTAGGGTTTTCACGGTTTCTTTTCAGTTGTGATCCAACCATGCATAACACACCAAGAAAAAACCACCATTCATAGTTCACCCACCCAATTCACCCTAATAATGTGGTAAGTACATTATATTTGAAAAATAATTTTCAAAATTCTAACCCCAACCTGAAGATCCTCATATTCACCCAATATATCAAAAAATCTATTAGGCCTTGATCTATATCCAAAACATCTCTTTATGATGATTAAACTCTCAGATTTCTAATTTGAATCCCGATAATCAATATAAGCCCTACTCTAGAGACAAAAATTAAATTTCATCTGGAAATTTATAACATAAAAGACCTACTATTTTACACTTTTGGGTCCAATCCTATTTAATAACATATTGGTGAGATAACATTATATAGTATCGATATAAAAGAATGTTAATGAATTTAATACCATAGATGATTTTGGAATAAACTATAATTTTCATTGATACTTTAGCATAATGATCCATGATTCATTGTAAATATGTAATAATTAATCCCACATTAATCTTATATATGATGTGACCAAATTGATTGAAAGTGTATGTTTTCAGTTGAAAAGTGACATTTTAGTTTAAAACATATGTCACATACTCAAAACCATGTAAATGTTCTAGGAATCTCTTGATACTTGAGGAAGAATATCTATGATTTATTTGTGACATTTGGGAATTAGCATCATGTAAATGAGACACATAATGTGTCTAGTATTACTGAAAGTGCATGTTTTCATTTAAAAATGACATTTTAGTTGAAAAAATAAATTAAATACTCAAAACCAAGAAATATGACACAAATTATATAGATATTTTAGTATAAATAATTATAATTCATTTTTAATATATAGGTATTAACCATATTTCAATCCTACACACAGTATTGATGGTATTAATGAAAGTGTGAGTTTTCATTTAAAATTTAAATTTTAGTTTAAAATATATTTCACAAACCCAAAATTGATAAAACATTAAAGGATTGTCTTGAAACTTTATAATAATGATCTATAATTTTTTTATAACATTTAGAAATAAAATGTACATAAATATGACACATGGTGTGGGCGGTATGACTGAAAGTGTGTTTTTTATTTAAAATTGACATTTTAGTTTAAAACATGTTTTACATACTAAAAACCATGAAAAATGATCTAATTTATATTATACTTTAAGATAATGATTTGGGATTCATTTTTTACATGTAGGAATCAAATGTATATCAATCGAACCAATAGTGTGACTGCTATGAATCAAAGTTCATGTTTTTAGTATAAAAGTAACATTTTATCTCACAATTTACATCACATAGTAAAAATGAAGAAACCTTAATTGAATTTCCTTGATACTTTCTGAAAATTATCCCGATTAATTTTTGTTGTGTAGGAATTAATCACACATTAATCTGACACACAATGTGTCTGATATGATTCAAAGTGTGTGTTTTCATTATAAAAGTAATATTTTTACTCACAATGTGTGTCACATAGTTAAAATTGAGTAAACACACACAAATTGTATTAATACATTAAGAAAATGATCAGTGATTTATTTTTAATTTTTTGGATCCAACTATAATCAATATGACATACGATGTGGTTGATATGACTCAAAGTGCATGTTTTTAGTATAAAAGTAACACTTTAGCTCACATTAGACATCACATATTCAAATCCAAAAAAATGAACTAATTTTTTAATACTTTAGGAAAATGATTCATGATTAATTTTTTATTTATATAAATCATCCTCACATCAATATGACACACTATGTGTCTAGTATGAATCAAATTGCTTATTTTTAGTTACAAAATAAACATATTTCCACACAATGCACATCACATAGTCAAAACTGAGAAAACACATTCATATTTTATTACTAATTTAGGAAAATTTTCATTGATTCATTTGAGATTTATATTAATTAACCGCACATCAATCCAACACAGAGTGTGGATAAATTGACTAAAAGTGATTGTTTTTAGTTTATATGTGACTTTTTGTTCTAAAATTCATGTCATATAATCAAAACTAAGAGAATATTATTATATTTTCTTGAAACATTATAAAAATTATTCATGATTATTTTTTGATGTGTAAGAATTAACCTCAAGTCAATAAAACACATGATGTGTGAATTATAACCGATAGTGTGTGTTTTTATTTAAAAATAAAATTTTGTTTCAAATTTTTTGTCACATAGTTAAAAATAATAATAAACACTTTTATTTTATTTATATTTTTGAAAAACATTGATATGTAATTTTTAACATGTAGGAATTAATCTCACATCATTTCGACACAATGTATCAGCAATATGATTAAAAGTGCATATTTTCATTTAAAATTGAGATTTTAGTTCAAAACACATGTCACATATTCAAAAATGAAAAAAAATTCTGGGATTTTATTCTGATGTTAAGGAATCAACCACACATCCATTCGACACATGGTGTGTCTGGTATGATTTAAAGTGTATGTTTTTGGTATAAAAGTGATATTTTAGTTCAAAATGAACATTACATAGTCCAATCTAGGAAAAAAATCAATTATATTGATATTTCAGGGAGAATATTTATAATTAATTTGTGACATGTAGGAATTAACCAAACATCATTCTAACAAAATGTGTGAATGCGACGACCAAAAGATTATGTTTTCAACTTAAAATTGGTATTTTTTTTCCAAAATATCTATCACACACTCAAAACCTAGAAATCATTAAAGGATATTATTTATAATTTAGAAAAATTATCTATGATTTATTTGGGGCATGTAAGAATTAATCGTACATTAATACAAAAGATGGTGTGACCGATAAGAATGAAAGTGTTTGTTTTCATTTAAAAGTAAAATTCTAGTTAAAAAACATGCTATATATTGGAAACTGAGAAAATATTCGTGTATTTTCCTGATAATTTAGGGAAAAAATATGTGATGTATTTGTGACATAGAGAAATTATCTTCACATCAATCCAAAACGTGATATGTCCAAATTCATTTAAAGTCCATGTTTTCAGTTTAAAAGTTACATTTTAACCCAAAACATACATCACATATATTTTCCAGAGTAGGATGATAAGAGGGAGGGGGAGAATTTACGATTAAAAATAAAAATTAAATAATGTGATAAATAAAATTAAAGAGTAAGTGAAATGAAAAATTAAAATATAGGATAAGGCACAACACTTTTGTAATTTCCCATGACCCAGACCACTAACCAACATCAAAACACTGCAAAAACTCAGGCACACCTTCCCACATGCCAGCTTCTACTAACTAGAAGAGAGGGTCTATAAGGACTGTGGGGAGACTATATACTCTATAAAAAGTCACAATAGAATCATAAAAAATAATAAATAAAATAGAACATACCAAATAACAATATAAATTAGAAAAGGGAATATTCTAGTAATAAATAAAATAACGAAATGTCATAATAGGAAATATGACATACATTCTATAAATGATCCAAAATGGATAGATTATAAACACATAATTATAAAGGTCAAAATAAAACTGAATCTAAAATCCACCAAAAGATGGTTTTGAGTATTCCTTGGTCCCATAATCCATATCACATTCTTAGCATGTTATGTCAAATTAAACAAATCAAACACAATGGGTGCTTGACCATATAGGACAATGAAAAAAAATTAATCTTTTTCTCAAGTAACGAAGTATTTTGGTGGCCTGAGTAGGGTATGAGTATAACTTAGCAGGCCACCACCGATAGTTTCAATAAAATTAATAGTCTATAAACAAGTTCATTTAGAATTGATAAAGATAAATAATTAAAAATATCACTATTTAAAAATTTAAATGTAACAACCGAGGTACTTATAAAATAATTTGTTTTCATTCTGGAATTAAATTGTTAAATTCACTATAAATGTATAATGAAATAACTTGTATTTACATAAATTAATGAATCTTTACAAATAGAATATTAAACTCACCTATTAAAGTATAAATAAAATTTAGGTATATTATGAATGAAATTATTATATATTTATATCATGGAATATGTAAATAAATGTTTTGAAAATGAAAAATTAAGTGTTGGTATTTTTGTGACACATAAAATTTTATCTACAATTTCAGAATTAATATAATGATTTAAAAGAAAATTTAGCTTCATAAAATATACACATAGATTAATATTTTCTTGTATTATGATTAAAATATAATTTTATAAGACTTTATTTAATTTTTCTAAGTTTTATAAAATTAGTTATAATTTAAAATTTTGTATTTTTTGAATAAATGATTATTTTAATGAAAAATTATTATTTTTTATATTTATAAAATTATTTTCTTAAAATGTATTTTATGTTTTAATTATACAAATCCAAAAATGTTTAGGGTAAATTTTTGGGATTTTTATAAAATAGTTGATGTTTTGGTGAATACTGAAATACCATAATTTATGGTATATGTTAAATACATGATTTATTAAGTCATAGATGATGTTTGACTGATGTAAGCCCATAATCTCGAACTATACATCATTACTTTAATATATTTAGTGATTAATATCAAACTATTCATGGTTTTGATCCAAAATACGAAACTAATGAAACAAATAATCAAAAACACCCCTCTTCTCCACTACAAATACCACCCCTCACCACCTTTTCTCCACATACCAAAAATCCTTGAATCTTGTTTAATTTATTCCCAATTCCCTTACTGATCCTCTATACAACTTCCAAGAACTTATGGTCTCACCAAAAGTCTAATACCACATTCCTTAAAAAGGTTCTCAGGGTGAAGAATTCAAGAGGTAAAATTATTTTCCATTTTATTTGGTTCTCATTTTAATTTAATTTATTTTATTATTCTGTCTTATCCTCCCCTTATCCAAGTGGAATGAAAAATATAGTATCTTATATAAACTTTAATGTTATCATTTTTATGAAAAAATTTATCATCAAACTCTTTATCCTCTACCTTTTATTCTAAAAATGAGAACATTGTCTGTGATGTGTCAATTTACCGCCACCGTGGATGATACATTTTAATTTTTTTATCTCCTTCAAGGATGGTTATAAAACCATTATTGTTGTTAAATAAGATTATATTATACATATTCTAAGTTATATAATTTTCTGGAACCATTATATAAACATGATATTATATAAAATTATATAAGTTCGTGATGGTTATAAAAACTTCCAAAATAATCTAAATCATTTTCATGAATATTTTATCTAATTATTCATCCTAATATTAGAAAAAAAAATGATATATGATATCATTTAAAATTATGGAAAATTATCAATAGAATTTAGTTTCAATTATGGAGTTTTTCTTCTATTTGATAAGAAAATCTATAATGAACCAACCATGGAAACCATGAAATAAATGCACTCAAAACAATGAAAATAACAAAATATTGTTGATAAATGGGTGGTAAGATATTATAAAAAGATCAAATAAGGTATTATAAATACGAATATATTTCCATAATATATTAATAACACTCCTTAAACTATTATACATGTGTTTTGAACATGATTTATGTAAGATGAACGTGAGGTAAGAGACTTTTATTAAAAAAAATACTCTTTTAAATTTCTATTTTTACAAAATTCAAAAGGAGTGTTTTTGTGATGCAAGTATTCATGTTTTATGATTATGTTCTGGTTATTTATAATTTTTCAGGATAAATCATGGGACCTATATCTCCCTCTAATGCATTATGTATGTTTTTGTTGGAAGTTGACAGTAATGGTTATTCCAAGCATAACTGTGATGGTTACACCATAAGGTAGCCATAAGGGTTACATCTTAAGGTAGATGTATAGGTTACATTGTAAGATAGCCATGAGGGTTTAAAATATAGGGGTTAGTTCCCTATTACCAACATCTATGTACTTTATGATAACTTTTATTCATGGTTTTGAATATAAATAAACTTTTTATCACATCATGATTTTCCTTTTGTGTAACATAGTATGTGATAATGTTCTAAGAGCAGCTATTTCACGAAAAGGTCATAGAAGTTACCTAACCTAGAAGTTATAAGATACTATTATTTAATATATGTTCTATATCTATATGATATCATTTTTAGGACATAAATGATACAGGCTGTCAGGGGTGGAGATTCATAGGACTTTGAGGCACCCTCTCATGGTGTGCTCTCTTTGTGATATCTAGTAGGATATTATGAGAATGAGACCAGGCAACAGGAAATCCATATTTCCATGAGTCATTGGATGTCCCTATCTATAGATGTGTTTATTGGTCCTTTGAATTTAAGATTATTATTAATGTGTATTATGAGTCACACACTTAGATGTATTGATGAAAATTGTGACGATAGATGTTCACAATGAATTATGATTTTTTGGGTGCATCACGATTAATATTGCATTAATGAATAATGTGAGAAAAGAATTTTCCCTTCCATTCCATAACAGAACATGATATCTCAGTTCCTTTGATGGAAATCATATATCCTAAATAAATCCATGAACATGGTGTTCTACCAGTAAGTTCAATTAATAGAAAGTCAAAGAAAGAGAAATCGTGCACATAGGCTAATGGCACTAGCATGAAACCTGTTTGATTAGAGATATCAAAATAAAAGGATTATATTACACAATAATCATTATTATAAGGTAACATTTCATTGTAGCATTAACTTCTTTCTCTATATATACCTTGGCGTGTCGCTAGACGCTAACCTTGGACTTTAGGATGCTTTATCTAATTCCACTGAGAGAGGCCTAGAGGGACACACACTAAATTTATATAGAATATCAGTTAAATAATATATTATTATTTATTATTTAACAATTTTAATAAAATTATTCCCGGTCGTGATCTAAAAATTATTCTTGTATGCGTGATCGCATATATTCAGTCACTAGTTATTTGAGAGAATATAATGTGAGTTGAATATTTAATAAATATTTATTTTCTATTTAGTTTATATAATATTTATTCATTCATTGGTGAATAATGTAGGGATATTTATTTAATAAATAAAAATACATTATTAAAGAGACTATAAATATTACGGAGGAAGGACAGACCAAGTATAATAGTCTAGTGAAAAATAATAAATATTGAAAATTATTTAATTAAATAATATTTAATTTTAATTTGTAAATAAATTGAATATCGAGGATTGATATCATTAATATTATGATTTTTCATAGGGTTTTTCTGGGATCAATAAATAATTAAGGGCACTTGTAAAATGATTTTATTTTAACCCGAGAAATATAACTACCCAATTATGTTATTTTCTCAATAGAGATAATTAATTTGTCTTGATTGTGCACAATGGATTTGTAGAATCCTCTCAAGACTAGAGATCTCCTTTCTCCAAGAACGCTTCCAAGAAAAAATATCAATCCTCCTTTTATAGATCAAGGAGAATGCTTTAGAAGCAGTTCTAAAAGTGATCAAATACAAAAGATGCAAACACAAGGACCTATCATTCTAGCACCTATAGATTTCTTCGACGACATATGAAGATTCTAGGAACATGTGTGGATCTCCGATAGAGGAAATATACACATGGTTTCTACAATGCAATGATGGTGGACCACTTATCTATCACCAACTTCAAAAACAAAGAAATAATTACAAAAAAGTTAATTCTTCATTAAATTAAATTAATTATAAATAATATGTCATCATCCTATCGCTTGGTTTTTATATAATTATCCATTGTCTATTTCGTTGATTCAATTTTGTTGATCATGATATTAAACATCATATAGATCTCAGATTGATCATAGATTATGAAAAAAAAAGTTTGGCACCACCAATCACATTATTCCCCTATACCTGGAACCTACAAGTGGTATTAAAAAGTTCACATAATTATATATAACTATTTAAATATTGTTTGTGATTTACGCATTTGTAATTTAGTTTTTTAGTTCATGTTTAATCATTCTTTTAATATTAATTGTGAGTTCTGATTCTTCATCCTTCATTTCTCATAGATATAATTGAAACTATTAATTTTATGATTAAAATAAAATCAAGGATCTCATTCGGAGGTGCTAAGGTTTCTAGCCAGACAACACAGGACTACACACCATGTAACCAGAGCTACATGCTAGGTAGTCATGTTTAATGCATCAGAATTGATTCATAAATTAATTCAATATTATGAATTAATTATATAGTTTAAATGCACCATGTTTTTACCAGAACATAATGGCTCATGATCAACTCGATTACACATCGTGTAGCCTATATACATGGAGTGTAGTCCTTTTGTGTAAAATATTGGCCATTTATTTAAATGTATGGCCTACCTGACTATTGATCATGTGATTTTGAGATCACATGGCATGTGGCCCATTGGAAACACAGGTTCTAAGGTACGATCAACATGCCAAGTCCCTAGGAGTGTACCTCAGATATACAATGGGATATCTACATGTCATGTAGATTAGATGCACACACCTTATAGTTAAACCAAATTATATAGATTTAACATTTATTTATTTTACTATGTAAACCTTAAAACATGTACTTGAATGTGGTCATAAAGACAAGACATTCCATGTGATAGGTTTTAATATACATAAATATTTAATTGATTAATTAATATTTATGTAATGTTTAGATTTTCATATCATGTATGAGTCATATTACATGTTGTTACTATAACACCCCATCCCCAGTTACCCAGAATTGGTGCATTATTACATAACATTGGCATGATTACAAGGAATCAAGTCCCAAAGGACCGATCATTTTAGTAGTCTTGGAAAATAGATTATATACATGAATGTTACATTACACCTTAGAAAATAAAACACAACATAAATGATCCTTTGGGAATTCAATTAATCCTCTAGCTTGACCCTTTTTATCAATCATAATACACTTCGTGGAATCCTAGGAAAATAAAACATAAGAAAGGGGTGATCTCAAATGCTCAGCAAGGGTAAGAAATATAGTGGAAGGTAACATAACAATTAGGCATGGTGAATAATTTAAAAAACATTACTTTAAAAATAATAAACATGAACACTTTATGGCAGGAATATGAGATGAGTAAATAATGCCATAATAAAACATAGTCATGGGTATTCTACTAGTTAAATAACCATATGAACCATCAAAAACATTTTCATAATGAGGGAATGTATAATGCTAGACATTATGAAACATCTTGTCAAGGCCTCATCCAATATGTCTAAAAATGATTTAGCCCTCAGCCAAAACCATATATTAAATTGGAAAGGCCTTGGACAATTCCACATCTAATTGTATCATGAGACCTACCAATGTACTGAGTAGCTATAGTGGGCTCCACCCGTCACTTACTAAGTCCAATAAATTCCTCATATGAAAATTTTGAAACATAACATAAACATTCGTATTAAAACTATCATATGAAATGTAAATATTTTAACCGTAAACCATGAATGGTATAAAAATAACACATACACAGTCAAATTTATCGCAAAACCATTAACACAATATCAAATATTTTTATCATAATAAATCAACCTCTATAAAGAATAATATCCTGTAAATAATGTTGACATATTTGAAAATTATCAGTAAAAATCATTGAGAGAAATATCCCATTTTTAATGAAATAATTTAAAAGTCACATAATTTATAAAGGAATTCACTAAAAATATAGTTTTGAATCAAAGTGTCCCATACCAATTTGAAACTTTTGAATGGAATTAACATTTTAAAACATTCATGTCCATATAAATCAATCCTTAAAACCATTTTGAAAACATGGACATTAATGTGAAAGGTTTAGAAGAATAAATCTTTAAAACATTTAAAATGATGTTTTAATAAAAATTACCTTAAAATAATCCCTTTTAAAACTCCTTTATGAAACATGGACATGGATAATAAATATGTCCCAGTAGATACTTATGTAAAAACAACCTCTGATAACAAAGAGATTGTGAAATTAACTCTTGCCTTGTACTTTCTATTAGTTGAGGGTAAGTTTAACCTCTTGTATAAAGACCGTAGTATGTTATTAAATTATACCAGAACCATATTAATATTTATGGTATCATACTTGATTCATTTATGACTTTATACTACCCATTTAATAATAATTTCCATGTAAAATGAACATTTCAGGTAATAAATCGCTTTCTTTATAGTACGTGTTTTAGATTGTTATTCATGATTTTATCACTTAGATCACAATTTAAATACATAGAGAATATAAAACATGATTTATATATCATGTATATTTAGAATATAAATATGTATAATAGAAATATATATGAAATGTAAGACATCATTTATGGAGATGGTAGGTTGTACGTACGCATAAACGATGTTTCCGTTTTCATGTCGTATTGAACAGAACTAAGTAAACAAGATATATGTAAGTACATAAACACACACAAACATATATATATATATATCTCCAGTATAAATATTATGTCATATATTAAAAACATATTAATGATTTATATTTTTATAATCATCGTTGAATGGTGAGCGTGGAAATGGATCTCATCACGTCGTGGAGACGGTAATCCGTACGTACGCACGAGCAAAAATATCATTATATTGATGGTGAAATCATATGTAATTGGATATTATATCATATATACAGTATAATTAACATGTTAAATTTATTATTTACATCATTTATACTCATTATTATACCCATCCAAATAATTAAGTGTTTTAATAACAAACTACACCACGACGTGGAGATGTTAATCTGTACGTATGCGCGTATGGTGACATTTTCATTTATAGGATGGATAGAGTAATAAAAATGGTTTTACTATTTTTATAATAACATCAGAGCATATAGAAGATACTGGAGTTATTATCTTATAATGGAAACAACAATGAAATAGTAAGTGTAAGTAGAAAAGAACTTGAAAGAGGTGATGAAATATTTACCTCTTCTTCAGGTGTTTCCTTTTGAGTTGATCAAAAGGGATCCGTAGGTTGGATTTATGATCAAATTAAGGACTCTAGGTTGATTTTAGGGAAGTTGGGAGGATATTTGGGTAGGGTTTGGCCGAGACAGATGGATTTGTAGGTGTGATTTTTAGAGATGGGGAAGTGACCTTTTATAAGAGAGGTGATGTTCACTTTAGGAAAAGGTTGAAATATTATTTTATAATAAAATAACTTTCGGTTTATAATGGCTCCAAAATAATTTATTTCGAGGATAAGGTGGTTATGGGTCTAAATAAACTCAACCAATAGACTTTAGAAATATTTATGTTACCATTTTAACCTTATCTTTTAGATTTAACTTTTAGTTAAATAGTTTAACTTTTTCCGTGTCTTCTTGTATTCTTACACTATATTGTTAATAAACTTACTCTAAACTTCCAAGAGAACCTCAAGTGATTCATTAATGACATATATAATATTATTTAAGCCCTTTTTCCGAACTTTATATTTTTAAGAATAATATATCAACCAATAATATAGTATTTGTTTTAAAAATTAATTTAGGTCAATTTTGAAAGTAATTGGTATTTGGTTTTTTTGAAAGTCATCACAACTTGATTACTTCTAAAAAGACACACTGAATACACCCTAACATGTCATATTCACCTAGATAATTCGTGGCTGTCATAAAAACTTTGAAATTATTTTTATTTTAATATTTATAATACCATTTATTTGATACTTTCATTAATAAAGAAATTACTACATCGTCATTGTGTCATAAATAAATTTAATTATTTAATGTATAAAATTTATAAATAAAATACCATGATATATAAAATCATTTTATATTTATAATTAATATTTATTTTCGAATTTATATTGTGTGTAACCCTATATTAAAAATGTATTAGTTATTAAACTTTGAATTTAACTCTTTTAACTCTTCTGTAAATAAAATAATAATAAATGTCCTAATCTAATCCAAGTGGACAAAGGAGGATCATATTTTATTACTATGGTTGTTTTTGGTGAAATTATACTTAACCAATAGAATTATGACATTTTTAAGGGTAATTATGATATCATTTTTACACTTGAATACCTTATTTACTTTTAACCGTGGTAAATAAAAGTCAAAAGTTACTGTGCACCAAAAATTATTTTCATCATATTAAACCACATTTTACTTACTGATATTAACTAGGTATCTCAAATTTTTGAAATTCAACTCACAGATGTGGTAAAATTATGTTCTATACAAATTTGAAAATTCTCCTAGAATGTGGGTAAAAGACGGTAAAAAGATCAACAAAATTTTTATATATCTAAAATTATTATAAAATAACTCCAATGAATTAAATTGATCTTATATAGGTATTATGTATCTATTTTGACCTAAAATAAATTTCAATAAAATAAATATTTATTTAAATAAAAAGTCGATTTTAACCAATAACGCAGTGTTTTCACTATTCATAAAAAATTGAATGTTTTCAAAAAAAATCACCCTAAGATAATTTTGATATTATTAATTAAAAAAACCTTATTTTACCAAATTCAAAACATATAAGTTTCATTTATTAATTTAAAATAAATTCCCATTGTCAAAACCAAAAAGCGGGTTTTTAAAAAGTAAAACCTATCAAAAGATTGACATGTGTTTATGTCAAATTTAAATGTAAAATTACTTATAATGACCTAAATTGTATTAAATGATAAAAATATAATATAATTATACATCCAAACCATTCAAATGTATGATTTAATACTATAAATTATTTCTATTAAAAATTTTCTTTTCAATTAAAATTTAGTATCTTTCAGTATTCATCAAAATATGAAAGTTATCATAAAAGTAAAAAATATTTATCCAAATTAAATCGTTATGTCCCGATTCAAAGGAATAATTTAATTTCATTAAATTGAATATATAAAAGTGTCAAATATTTTTTTTAAATGATTCTCCATTAAATAAGAGGCAAAATTACATTTTTTGAAAAATAATTCTTTTATCTGAAAAATTGAATTTGTCCTTATATTATGTCTAACAAACAAAAAATATGAATGTTAAAATTATATAAGATATATATAAAATTCTAAATTTAGTTAATAGTATTCATAACCGCTTTTTGAATGGATAGTTTGATATGTCGTGGTGTGCTCGAACTCGTTTTTGCGTGTAGCGCAAGTTATTGAATTACTTTGAAGAGATAAAATACTATGAAATCTTGGGGTATTACAGTTACTCTATTTTCATTAATGAAAAAAACGTGACCAAAAAATCATGTAATTCATTTATTCATCCTTGAAGTACACACTGTGAAAGTACATGATAAGTCGTGAATTCCATATATCTCAAGAGTAAAACATTATACAAGTATAATAAATATTGTGTAGATTCAGATGAGTGTTCACTATATTTCCTCCAAGGTACATCTATGTACACTATTAATTTTAAATTAATTTATTTAATTTGTTTAAAATTATAATGGATGAGAATATCAAGGAAATTTGGATAAGAATTAAGATAAAATAATTGATTAATTAAAGAGAATAATTAATTGATTTGAGAATGACTTATCTTTAATAAGAACAATTAAGAATTGAATTCTAGTTTTATTAAATGCATAATTCATTTCATACATGTGGATGATCATGATCTAGACCAAAACTTTGTAGGTGATTGGTTTCATTTAATTTATTATTAAATTAAATTGTTATCCTACATACATTCTCTCCATTTATAATATAGGGCTTGCGTGCCCATTGTTTCTTTTATGTAAATCCCCTTTCCCCTCACCTACATGTCAGTAAAATTAATATATAAAGGATGATTATCCCAAGCTAGTGGAGGTGGCTCAAGTTCAAAGCTAATGAAAAACCAATCCAAAGAGATACATAGGTGGATAGGTGGAAAGCTGTAACATGAACCTTAAATGGTTCATGGTGTTTTTCACCTTGGTCAAAAATTAGTTTATTAACCACTAGATAAACTAACCATTATTATAAGATCATGATTATACCACTGTATTTTTTTATTTCTATCAAGTTTCATGGTTATTTCATTATGGATTTTTTTCATGATCACATTATTAATGAATTAACGAGCATAAAATATAGAACTAAAATAAATTTTACTATACGTAAATATTATCTAAGACATGGTTAATCACGTAAGTAAATACACTTAATATTTAAAAGTATGTAATAAAGATAATAATTGGATATTTATGAATAACGGATAAAATCCCCTAATTATATATTAATTCGGTATAGCCTTCTACTACTTTAGTTAAAATTGAACCATAGTTCAAGTGCTTGAACAGCCCAAGTTGGGGTGATTTCAATTATCATGGAATTCTAACATGAAGTGTTGGATTGACATAACTTAGTTCACATAAAGGGTTGAATTCCAAAGTAGTACTTGGTGTAAATTTGAGGCAAGGGCTGATGAAATCAAAATTCATGATTTTAGGATTGGGGAGTCCACTAAATAGATAAAGGAACTGTGAGTTAATGCAATTGGTATTTGGAATGCCAACCTAAAATTAGTCATGTTGCTTGACGAACCCACATTTGGGTAATTAAAAGAAGAATATGAATCATTTCCATCATAATGTTCATAAAACAATATATTATAAATTCAATGGTGATGGATATTGGGTTTTGATAAAATAGTGGTAGACTAATAAATAAAATATTTATTTATTTGAATAAATTTTATCTGATAAGGTGCTAATATTATATTTATCTTATTTTGTAGAAACAACATTAAAATGACATCAAATATATAACTACGACCCATACTTGATAAAGAAAAACTTATCATCGGCACAAATATCCAAGAGTGAAAAGGGATTATACGTTTCATCCTTCACCATGAAAGGAAATTATTTATGCTGGAAGAATCTTTTCTAGTTATGCCTGGTAATGAGGAAAGTAATGAAGATACATCTCTCTCTGAGAAATATCTAAATGATGCTGTAGATTTTCAATTCATTATGCTATCATCCATTTCTAATGATATTTTAAAGAAACATGATGATATGGATTCCTATATCATGATGTATCACCTTTGGGATATTATCCAGAGAAGGTGATATAAAAGAGGTCTGAGATCTCAAATGATTTATTCACAACTAATCTTGGAGATTTTTAACCAACTGGGCCTCATGTAGTCAAGATTATTGCCTAAATTGAATGCCTAGACATCTTAGGGTTTGAATTCCCAGATGAGTTGCGTACATATCTCATACTTTCATCACTTCCCAACACCTTATCTATCTTTATTGTTAATTACAATATGAGAAATAATGGGATGATTATTTTATAACTTAATACATCAATTCTCCAAGTGGATGAGAACATGGGGAATGAAAAAATGCACAGTCCTTATAGTGAATAAGAAAAGGATGAACATGACAAAGGGTCCCAAGGTTTATAAATAGTTTATTGTTCTTGATCATTGTCCTTCCAAAAAGAAGAAGATTCACATATAGGGCAAGGAAAAGGAGGCAGTGTGTTTGCATATGGAAAGTCAGGATACTGGAAGAGGAACTATACAAAGAAGCAAGGGGAAAATAAATGTATGTTCTTTATTGAGTGTAATATTTTAATATCTACACACTAGGTATTAGATACAGCCTATGGGACTCAAATCTGTATGAAAATATAGGAACCAAGTAGATTCTAAGATATTTCTAGAGGAGAGGTGGAACTGAGAGCTGATAATGGTTTGAGGATGGCTACTCTGGCATTTGGTGACTACCACCTCTCATTATTAATGGGAATGATTTTGGTTTTGAAGTATTATAATTATGTACCTATAGCTACCAAAAAAATAATTTCTATATCATGCCTAGATATATATGGGTTTATTTTAAGGTTTTGAAATAAAAGTTTTTTCTTTGATAAGGATAACATATGTTATGGTATGGAACATTTAAATAATGTACCTAATGTGTTAAATTGAGAAAATAATATTTTGGAAATTGATAACAAATCATGTGTACATGACTCATATAACACCCAACGGTGGCATCACTATATTGGTCATGTAAAAGAGAAGTATTTGACAGAGCTCTGCCAAGATGGTTATTTATACTCTTCTGATCTAAAACAACTTGATTGACTTCATGCTTTTTTAAAAGGGAAAATGACCAAAACACTATTTGGTGGATATGGTGAAAGGGACATAGTGCTTATAGGATTGGTACACACTGATATGTGTGGACCATTTCTAGAAGAATATATAGTTGGATATTCTTAATTCATAACTTTGACAGATGACTTGAGTAAATATGGTTATGTCTACTTAATGAGGTATAAATCTGAGTTATTTGATAAGTTCAAGGAATTCAATAATTAAGTAGAAAATAAACTTGGTAAGAAGATAAATAAGATTTAATTAGATCAAGGTGGTGAATATCTTAACCATGTTTTCCTAGAATTTTTATAGGATTTTTGGATTATATATCAACTCACTAAAGCATATACACCATAGTGGAATGGTGTTAGTGAAAGGAGGAAAAATACCTTTTTAGAGATGGTAAGGTCGATGATGAATCATGTAGATATTCCATTATCCTTTAAGGTATATTCATTACAAACTATGGCATACACATTAAACCAAGTTCCATCTAAAGTGTAAAATGGAATTCCCTTCGAGTTATAGAGTGGAAAGAATCCCTTTTTGTAAAATACACATGTATGAGGTTGCGAGAATTTTGGTAAGGCCTTATAGGGAAACAAAATTTCACCCCAGGGCATGAAGTGTATCTTTATAGGGTAACCTAAGGAAACATGGGGATACTACCAATACAACACCTCAAACAAGAAAGTGACTATCTCCAAAAAGACATATTTATTGAGAGGGATCACATACTCAAATTGGATAGTGGGAGAAAAATTAAATCCATTGAAGTTGATGCTCAAGATATAAAAGAGTTTGTACAATAATAGATTATATAGATTCTCATGGAAGAAGTAGTTCCTGAAAAAAAAATTACTATGTAGGAGCATAAGAGATATAAAATAACCAGATAGATATAGTTTTTTAGTCACTGAAGACGGTGACTCATTATTGGTTAAAAATGATGAACCTATCTTATACAAGGAGGCAGTAGAGATCCCAGAAGCTGTGAGATGGGAAGATTCCATGAATTCAGAAAAAGATTCCATGTATCAGAATAAAGTTTGGGTTTTGGTTGATGTGCCATTTGATGTAAATACATTGGGTCAAAATGGGTATTCAAGAGGAAACTGGACATGGTAGGTAAAGTAAATACCTATAATAAAGAAAGGCTAGTATATAAAGGGTTTAAACAAAATCATGGAATTTAATATGATAAAACTTTATCTCTAATTTCCATGTTTAAATACATTAGAATTCCACTTTCTATAACAACTTACCATGACTATAAGATTTGGAAGATGGATGTAGAAACTAAATTCATTAATGGGAACATTTAAGAAGATGAATATATGATACCAACAGAATGTCTTGTGACTCCATGTGATTTCAAGAAGATTTTAAAATTATAGATATGAATTTATGGATTGAAGTAAGCATACAGGTCATGGGACATACGATTTGATGAAGCCATAAAAGAATTTGGTTTCATTAAGAATGAATGTGAGACATTTATTTATAAAAGTCTTAGTAGAAATTCACTATTTATCCTAATAGTATATGTTGATGACATATTACTTAATGGAAATTACATACAAATCTTACAGTTAGTTAAAGACCAGTTAAATAAGTGTTTCTCCATGAAGGACATAGGGGAAGCCACCTATATTTTATGGATCATGATCATTCGTGATATATCCAATAGGTTTCTTAGACTAAATCAAAGTATATATATTGACTAGATACTAAATGGATTTAGTATTGAACAATACAACAGGGTATTGGTTTCAGTGCCACATGGTTTACACCATTCTATGAAAATGTGTTCCCAGACACAACAAGATAAAGAGAGAATGACTAAGATCCCAATTGCTTAAGCAATAGGATCAATCATGTATGCCATATTATGTACTAGACATGATGTTCCCTAATCATTGAGCATGGTAGGATGATATAATGAAGATCTAGGAGAACAATAATGGACTACTGTTAAGGTTATCCTTAAGTATCTGAGAAGAAATAAAGATATGTTCCTGGTGTATGGAGGAGACGAGGAGCTAGTTATCAGGGGTTATAATAATTCTAGTTTTTAGATAGATAAAAATGATTTTAAATCAAAACCATGATATTTTTTCTATCTCAATGGAGAAGATTTGAGCTGGGAGTGTTCAGAGTATCTAGTTTTCGCTGATTCTACAGTGGATTCCAAGTATATAATAAATTTTGATGTAGACAAGGAATCCATTTGGATTCAAAACATTATCCAAGAGTTTGATGTGGAACCTAGTAGTAATGACCATATCACATTGCATTATGTTAATACTACAGTGGTGGATCTTTAAAAAGAGCCAAGGTCACACCAATAAACAAATCATATACTCCAAAAGTATCACCTATTAAGGTAGTTCTATCAGAGCGGTGAAGTTCAAGTAAGTAGAGTAACCATGATAGATAATGTGGAATACCCCTTGACTAAAGACCTATGTCAGCAGAAGCATGAGTATCACATGGGATCTAGAAGACTAAAGGTTGTTAGCAATTGGATCTAGTGAAAGTGGGAGTCTATTGGAGTTGGTTCCCAAAAACCAGCTTCTATATATTTTATTTTAACTTTTATTTAGGGTTTTGAATATTAAAAAACTAATTATCACATCATGATTGTTCTTATGCATAACACAGTATGTGATAATGTCCAAATAGTAGCTATTTCACTAAAAGGTCATAGTAGTACCTTGCTATGATGAGAACCCAGATGTTCTATAACACTATTCCTGAATATATGTTACATAATCAGATGATATAATTTGAGGGACACAAATGATACTAGCTATTAGGGGTGGAGACTCATAGGACTTTGAGGAACATTCTCATGCTATGAACCCTTGATAATATTCATCAAGACATTATGAGAATGAGACTTTTCGGTAGAAAATCCACATTTCTATGTGTCATTGGATGTTCATATCTGCATATTTGTGTATTGATCCTTAGAATTTAAGGTTATTATAACTTAGTATTATGTTTCATGCACATAGATGTATTCACAAAAATTATGTCGACAAATGTTTGTGGTGAGGCAGGATATGTTGGGTGCATCACGATTAATATTACATTAATGAATAATGTAAGAAAGGATTTTTCCCATCTCTAACTTAATAGAAGTTGATATCTTAGGCCCTTTTAGGGAAATTATATAGTATAAATAAATCAATGGCCATGGTGTTCTATAAAAAAGCACAATTTCTAAGAAGTCAAAGAAACAGAAATTGAGCACATAGGTTGATAACTCTAGCATTAAACCTTCTTTGTTAGAGATATCGAGAAAAATGGATTATATTACATAGTAATATTTCGTATGAGGTAACATGTTGTTTCAGCATTAACATATTTTTCTATGGGTTCATTAGAGTGTTTCTAGATGCTAACCTTGGACTTTAGGCTACTTCACCCAATGCCACTGAGAAAGAGGCACAGAGGGTCACACACTAAGCATATTAAGAATTTAAATTAAATAATATATTATTATATATTATTTAACATGTTGAATAAAAATTATTCCTGATATTGGTTTAATAATTATTCATGTATGACTGATTGAATATATTACATCACTATTTATTCGAGAGAATATAATTTTTGTAGAATATTTAATAAATATTTATTTTCTATTTATTGAATATAATATTTATTTATTTATTGGTGAATAATTTAGTGATATTTGTTTAGTAAATAAATATAAATTATTTAAGGCCAGTTAAATATTGTGGAGTAATTGCGGACCGAGTTTAATGGTATAGTGAGAAATAATAAATATTGAATATTATTGAATAAAATAATATATAATTTTAATTCGAAAGTTAAGATCATGTTGATAAATGATAAAAATATTATTATTTTTTGACATGGGGGCTTTCCATGATTAAATAAATAATTAAGGGATGTGTGAAAATATTTTATTTTATCCCTAGTAATTTAAGTACCCAATTATGTTATTTTCTAAATTGAGCCAATTCATTTGTCTTGGTTGTGCACAATAGATTTGGAGAATTATCCCAAGCCTATAGAGATCCTTTATCCAAAAATGATCCCAATAATGGAGAGAAATAATCCTTGAATAGATCAAAGAGAATGCTTTAGAAGCAGTTCACTAAGTGATTAAAGGTGGATGGTGCATGCACAAGGATTAACTTTTCTAGCACCCGGAGATTCCGTCGACAACATCTGGAGATTTGAGGAACACATTTGGATCACCGCTAGAGGTAATTAACACTTAGTTTCTATAATACAATGATGGTGGACCACTGATCTATCACCAAATTCATCATTGAAGAAATAATTCCAACAAAGTTAATTGTTCATTTAATTAAATTAATTATAAATTATATGTGATGATCCTCTCTCTTGGTTCTGGAATAATTATGAATTATCTTTTCCTTGGATTATATTCTTTGGATCATGACATTAATTGTCGCATAGATCTCATATTGATCATCTATTATGGAAAAAGAAAAGTTGAGCACCACCCATTGCATGCATGAAGAAATACCCTCCTACTTTCGGTGGCCCTTCTAACCATGTAGTGGATATAGGGAGGATTAAATCCATTGAAAAGATCTTCAATGTCATGGGTTGTTCAAATAAAAAAAAGGTTAGTCTTGATATTTTTTGTTTTGAAGTTAAAGGTGACCAGTGGTGGTCACTGGTCAAGAATATCAAGGATAATGTGGAGATCTATTCCTTGGAATGGGATTAAATTAGGAATCTTTTCCTTGAAAAATATTTTCCTATGGTTGTTCGAATTAGGATGGAAAATCAATTCCTTGAATTTAAACAAAATGAGGAAGATTCAGTGACTGTGTATGAAGAAAACTTCACACATTTGGAAATGTATTCTCCAAATCTTATTCAAGATCTTAAAAGTAAAATAAATAATTTTTAATTAGGATTGGAGCTAATATAACAAATGAATTTTTCCTCTTGTGAATTCAATAGTTATGTGAAACTTGTTCGATGTGTTGAGATGGTAGAAATGGAGTTTTTCGATTATCACATTTACTTTAGAAATTACCATAAAAAGAGATATAGATGGAAGTCAATGGGTAACAGTCAATCAAAGAAAACTGAAGGTAAGAAAATTCAGTTTCTAGTATGTGGGAAGTGTGGTAGAAAGCATCCCAACGAATGCCTTTACAAACCCAATAAGTGTTTATGATGTGGTAAGTTTATACATATGGCTTGAGATTTCAATGAGAATGATCTTAGTGATGGTTTGTTTAATTTTAATAAGAAAATTTTAATGTGTTTTAGATTTGGTGAGATGAGTGATTATGAAAATACATTCCCAGTGAATGATATGAATTATGGGAAGAATCCAAATTATAAGTAGAAAGGTGCGGTGAAATCATTTTTGACTACTTCAGAAGATGTTGGGCCAACTAATGAAGTGGTATTAGGTAATTTGTTTTTTTTACTCATATTTTTCTCATGTCTTGTTTGATATTGGGTATACAAATTCATTTATTTTTGAGAAAATTTCTAGTAAATTAGAGATTTCACCTCAAGAAATGAAACAATAGCTTATGGTTAAAACAACATAGGGAAATATTAAGGAAAAAATAAATTATAAGAATATTCCTATTGTGGTATGTGAAAAAAATACCTATAAATATTGTTGTATTACTCCTAGTAGTGTTTAGTGTTATTCTAGGGATGAATTGAATATCTTTATATCATGATAAGATTGATTTTAGAGATAAAGATTTTTTTTCATAAATAGTTGAAGTTTTTACGCAACAATGAACCCATGCCATTCATAACATATCAAGAAGTAGTGAAACAGTTAAAATATAGAAATGAAAGTTATCTTTCACATATTGTTGAAAACAGGGGAACTATTCGTATTAGTGATGTGCCAATGGGAAATGAATACTTGAATGTTTTTCCTAATCAGTTTCCCAGTGATGTACCTAATTGGGTAGTTGAATTTACTATTGACTTAGTTGTTGATTCTAAGGCAATTTCAAAACCCCCTTATCAAATGTATCAAGTGTAACTTCTATAATTGAAAAATTAGTTATAGGATTTTGTTGATAAATGGTTCACTTGACCTAGCACTTCACTATGGGGTTATATTGTTTTGTTTTATTAAAAAGAAAGATAATTCCATGATGATTTTCATTGATTATATAGATTTGAATAAAATTAATATTAAGAATATGTATCCTTTTACAATATTTCCCACAGAATGTGCGTTTTGATTTGGAATCACTATTTACAAATGGTTTCCAATAGATTTATTCATTGAACTAGAAACAACCAACATTTCTTCATCCAAAGGGACCTACTTTCCAAAGGCAAGAACTCATTAGGTATTTTGGCCTATGACACTTAAGAACTCACATTGTTCAAGAGGATGTGAGTTCAGGCTTAGCACACCCTTTTAGGGGGGATTATTGCCTGCTATGGGACTCTCTCATAGATTTAAGATATATTTATGAATCCTTTATTAATTTACCATGTCGACATGGATCATCCCAAGATTAGAAATCAATTTTTAACATGTATGGAAATCAGAATCATCTATATGTATTCAAGGTTATTAATCAATATAGATATCTATATGTATTTAAGGTTCTCTATCAATGTTATCCTCTCATATACTACTATATATTCTTTAGTCATTATTATAATGATGCTGGTTTTTAAGCCACTCAGTGGGGCACTATGGATTTTATGGTCATCTGTGTAGACGAATGCCACTATAGAATTTATCATCATATAGGGAGAGAAAAGTAGTTATGATGTTGGGATTGAACCCATATATGGGATACCTATATATCCTTATGAAAGGAATAATAAACCACATATTTCAATACTTCTTAATGGAAGACATCATACCATTTAATTTATTGTGATAAAGACCCAACCATACAGTTTAATGTCATGAAACAAGGACGTCTATGAAGAAGATTCCTAGTCAAAGTTTGGTGTGGGACTTATACTGTAGTACCCCAAAGAAACTGTAAGGAACATGAGCTTCCAAGTAGGATTAGACCCGGTTGGGATATGGTCTATAAATAACATGGTTGATTTAGGGTGTTGGGTTTGAACTTCATGGAGGATTCCTACGTATCCCATTTATATGGGAATCAAATACCACATAGTTCGGTGAATCTTTCAGTGGATTATGGTTCTTTTAGAGGATAATTTTGTTCATAACCCTAAAGAGTGTACCCTAATAAGAGAGACCATGAGTGATGTATAAACTCATGGTAGTTTCAGGGTTTAATTCAGGGCTTACTCCTAAAGAATATTCCAGAAATAAGGGAATTATGGCTGGGGTTCAATCCTAAGGAGTATGTCCCTTGAGCTCCGGCCCTAAGTGGGATTCTGACATTTCCTAGTTATTTAAGGAATCAAAGTTCTCATAGTTTAATAATTTTTGGGGATTACACCTAGGAGGAGGACCACTTGAGGGGGGAATGAATTATTATTTCATGGATGGGGTGATATGGATCGCTGGCCTTGAAAAGGATTCCTACATATCCTCTTTATAATGGGAATCATAGTTCTTATAGTTCATTCCTTTAGGTATATTTTCTGGGTGTTATGATCATTAAAAACCTCTAATACCACGTGAGTCATTCTTAGTGTCAGAGAGAAGAGGATGTGAAAGAATCAATAAACCACACACTTTCCCTCCTCTACCGGTGGAAGAGGCTAAACTACTGGAAAAAGAGGTTGGGGCTATGGTGGAAGAGGATGAGGATATGAAACTTCCCTATTTTCACTTTAAATTGGACTTGGGTCTAATGTAAGGAAGTAATGAAGGTGAAGGACATAGAGAGGAACAAGACTGAAGCCTCTTTTGTGAAAGGATAGGGGCTCACACCTAGATGGTTTCCCTAAAATTGGTCATGGTATAGGTGGGTGACTTTTCCTTTATCAAAGGGAAAACAAAGTGTGATCCTTACCCTCCCTACTAGGGACCAGAGGCTCTAGGTATTAGAGTTGAGAAGAGTAAAATAGAGTCTTTTCCCTAGAATCCAAAACCAGGAATTACGCAACACTGTCTCCGAGGTAATGGTCCAAATGACCATAGATATTTAAATCTAAAGATTCCTCAAGGATCCTTACTCTCTGATAGGATAAGTGTGAGAAATCTCAGACCATGGAAATACAAATTCAAATGAGAGACACATAGATGTTCAATCTATAAGGTTTTGTAAATTAAGAGGTCTTAGTGGAAGTTTCAACATGGTCCATTTTAGGAATGGGAGCAAGTGAATGAGAAGCCTTGACATGAGTGGCTTTAGAGGAGGATTAATGAAAGTCTCGTGTAGGCTAAAGGGGTGAGGTTAACAAAGGAGGACTCTAAAAGTGGTGCACTGCGCAAGGGGTATTTGTGCAAGTAGACTTGGTATAATTGGTTTCACCTTAGTTGACTGAAAATCTGCATAACTACACTTGAGTAAGGATTTTTTCAAACCTTCAGGGGTCTCTACAGGGATTTCCAGAGGTAAGTCGTGCAAGTTCCTGTTTGAGGAAATGGTAATGTTCTAGTCTTCTAAAATTATAGGGGTTGGGTGAATGATTCATGCAAGTGTCATTTATTTTTAACAACAAATAGACTTAATCCTCAATATACGCATTTTATTCCCACTCTTTAGGTGTTAGGAAACTACCTTAGAGGTTTTGAGGGACTTGGGAAATGAACTAGGGAAATCAGAGAAGAAATCGACCTTCAGGGAGATTCATCTACACAAATGAAGACCCCACATGGTTATTTATAGGAAAATATGAGACCCTGGGTGAAGGTGACTGTTCACTCAAATAGGGTGGTATGCATGTACTTTCATGCTGATGGTGATTTGGGATACCTTAGGTGATCAATTTTGTGATCATTGGAAAATATTGGCATTCTTCATCTATTTTTTACTCCTTTTTCTATGGCATTTCCATTTTTCACTTTTTTATCCATGTGATTAAACAAAGTTTCAATAAGATCCCCCCTCAATATTAGAACAGAATGAAAAAGAGGGACTAATCATATGGTGAAAAAGGTATGAAAAAGTAAGATGGGTTGAACATGTTTTTGAGTGTTCATTCAAGTGTTTGTTGTGAAGGTTAACTTCATCATCAATAAATAAGGCCTTCACTTTGTTGAAAAACTCTCATGATTTAGAAAATTGAGCTCTCTCCACACGTGTCTTTCGTATAGATGATTTTTTTATTTCATTTGTGCATATATAGTATTTATTTGAGAGATTCATTTACGTGCCACATGTTTGAACAACACACTTTCACGCATAACTTTTACATGCACACGTTAATGCTTTTGAAAATTTTTCATTATTTTCAAAAAACTATTAAAATAAACCTACTTCAAAATTAATTTGATATTCTTTGAAGGTTATATGGAAACCAAGAATATCACAACTGTTGATGAATTTCCTAGTATGAGAACTGATGAAATGATGAAGATCATAGGTCATGCCTACTATAACATCTATGATACCACCATTCCTGATCTGGATGGGTATCTGAAGAAGTATCACCATGATTTTAAGAAGAGTTTTTATTTTAAACTTTATATTATTTCACTATTATTCTTAAATTTTATTAATATTCAAAAATAGATCAATCGAAGGGATGAAAGAAAAGTTGGGACTTTTTCCTAGGAGGGGGTGTTAAGCCCGCATGATGTGGGTGTACTGGGTGCTAAAAACATGTACAGAGTTCAAAATTGATCTAGAAGGCCCCAGAATTTATGAGTCTATGTGGGTAGGGAAAACCTATGTGTATAAGAATGATGATTTTGTTCCAGAACTATTAAGAATATGAAGTCCACAGAAAAATTCATTCCATTTGATGCATGGTGAAGTGGTTATTAGTTTATGGGATGTTCACAAGATCATCAGGGCTCTAATCCTTGGATACTTGTATATTGAATTCATTATACCAACAAAAACATGGAATTACCCTGATAAGATTCCATTTTATCTTGTGATATACTGAAAATGTCTTACAAAATCAATAAGGAAAATCCCAGCACAAAGGGGGATATTAATCCAGAGACATGGATGGAAATTTTCTTGAAGAAGAAGGGAAAAGGTCCCAAGTGCAAGCATCCAAAAATATGTACCAATTTAGTAATGTAATTTGTACGTTACATATTTTGGTCAACACTAGAAAAATGAGGGTTTGGAATGTGGGGATATGAAACCAACTCCAATATTTTTACCAAGACAAGTCTCTTGGGTTTTCTGTCAATGTGGCTCAATATTTATCTATTGTCTATCTGTGAATCTAAAGGTGTTATAAAGCCTTAAATTTTTTTGTATTGTCCAAGATGGAAGAGAAGAAGATGGTGTGGTTGGATACCCCTATTTTTGAAAAGATCCATAGGATCATATGACACATTCATGTAGGGAAGGATCCTTTTAGAATTGCAGAACCATTCCATGTTTTATGAGGATGGATCATGACTCATTTCAGGACTTATGTTGTATAGATTGGAATCCATGTCCTTGAGATCTCATTTTGATCATTTGCTTAGGATTTATCTGGTATTCTTCCTTTATCCTTGACACCTCATGAAATTCATACATGTTTGAGTTTATTCAAGGAGTTTAATTTATTTCCTTACAGGAATAAACCCAAATGAAGGTTTTTTGATGATGGGATGACCAACATTGATCTGAGGACGTACATGCTAGATTGTAGGGATGGTGTATTAGCAATTAGGATTGAAAAAGAAATCATATTTGTGTCCTATTATCCTAATATATTTTCATTCCAATTCAAATTCTTGTAAGAAATTATTGTATATCCTCCAGTGATCGTTATACTAGAACAACATCAGATGGTGGCTTGATATATGTGGTTGATGACAACTGTAGAAAAGGTAGGGGTAGTGTTTAATCTATATTTGGTTAGTGTAGAAAGTATATTGACTGCCTGGTATGCTGAATCTTGGATTGCATCGTACCATGAAGGGGTGATAAACAATGTTATTCCTCAAGTTGGAGTGAAGTGGAAGAGTAGGACATAACCTTCTCCTTTTGAAAGTACTTCATATACTTTAGAGGCTGAGTCATCAGATTCAGAGGGAAAGGATGACAAGGTTTATAGATTTCTGAAGTGACATCATGCAAGATATAATCCACCTATGAGAGTCAAGAAGGCCACAACATCATCACCAATTGAGGCAACACTTAGTAAGTCTAGTCTCCATCACTAATAAGAGAATCGGGATCCATTTTCACATCCACCATCTGTGATGTTAGGAATTGGGAAGCCTGTTGGATATAAGACAATGAGATCATATTCAAAGCAGGATGGAATATGCTCATACTATATACGACCAAAGGTAGCACAAATGGGGCAGAATTTTTATTTTGATGCTAAATATTTGTGAGATATTTTATGTGAGGGGTTGCGTATTCTGGTGATTGGAGATATTCGAGCCTCATACAATATTTTCTTTGAGGATAGCCCTATAGAAGTGGGAATCCATATTCAGGATAAGTAGACTCCCATCTATGAAACCGATGATCTAGTCCCTACCCCAAAATAGGTTAAGGACATGATAGAACGTGGTGCCACTAAAGGGATCAACCATTCATCATTTAAGGAATGGTGTGATTTTGTTGATCCCAAAGACATAAGTTCTCTCTTTCCTATATACTTTTATTCTTTTCCTTTTTTGTTTTAGCTAAATAATTATTTATCTGGGTAAATACCATGTTAATTTTCATCTGGTTAAGGGAACATCAGTTGAAATTACATCACCATAGTATAGCCCTAGTGGTACTCTACTCAGGGATACTAGATCACCCCTTTAATCAAGAGAAATATATCTTGTTCAACATGCCATGGAGGATGAGATGGTAGGAGGATTCTCATCTCCAATACCTATTTTTGAAGATGATGATTCTATTCCTCCTTTAAATGAAACAAATAAGTGGAGACATCAATGAAATTCAACTGTATCTAAATGCCTTATACACAATGGTATGTTTTGGGGACATCATTAATTTTGAAATCATCTAGAGAAAGTGCTTAAAATTCTTGGAATTACAACTTACTGCCTTTATTTCCTTAAGGAAATTAAAAATGAACCACTGAGAACTGTGTAGTGTTCATTCAACCAAGTGTATGTACCTAAAAAAGATAAGGATCCCTCAACTGAAGAGGCATCTAGGCCAGATATAACATTATATACTCCTAGAACTACTCCTACCACTACAATAGGGAGAGATGAGGCATCTGGTATGTCAAAAGTACCTAATGAGAAGCTACATATAAAAAACTAGTTTCCAATTTTTTAATATTTTTGGTTAATCTCATGCACTAGAAAATACTATGATGACTGATACTGGTCCTATAGCTGTCACTGAGGTGGATTTTGGGGGTCTTAAGTCATCATAGGAGTATCACGTACCAACTCCTCCAAGTGTTCCCACTAGTGAGACGAACACAAGGCTTGGATATCAATATAATCCAGGGTGAATCTTGGCATGTCGCTTGATTAAATATTGGAACATACTAATATTCCCAAAAATTTAGATGAATCTGGATAACTATATAAGTTAAATATACACGAGTCTTTATTTTCCATCCAATCAACCTTTTTATGCATGAGCCTCTAGAAAAGATTGGTTGGAATATGTATCCTCATCCACAGAAACTGCTACAATAATGATTCATGGAGAGGAAGTTGAAATCATTCTCAACCGCAATGTTGAAGAGGAACCAGCTCAGGTGAATCTTGAAATGAGGAGTTTACCTGAAGTTTATCTAGACGGTCCTGGTAAGACATAGGGAAGTTCCCCTCAATAAGAAATTCTTTCCCAAGCTATTGTGGTTGGGAATCCTGGGGAAGAATATTCTCAAGATGTTGATCAGTTGTTGGGTAAGGGTAACAAACTATTATGATTACACCCCATTATTTCCATTATTTTGAAGATAATGATGATTTTAATTCATCATTTAGGATTAACAGTTTCTATGACTAGGTCTGAGGTTGAAGCTTCTACATCATATTGACCAAAATTGGGAGGAAAGGAAACCATTGTTCAAGAGGGAACAGAACAAGGAACTTATTTGAGTGCGATAATTCTCGAGTACATGTAATTTCCTAGAATTTTTGTACAATTTTATTATATATGGAATTATTTTGAGACTGCAAAATATGAATGTGTGTGATTATGAGGCGTGGAGTGCCCGGAATGATCCATAAAAAAATGGTAAGTTTAAAATAGCGCAAGTGAGTGGTTTTCCTGAAATAGTAGAGTAACAATTAAATGTGTGCCCAGATCAGAAATTTGAGGGTGCTATTGCATTCAAGATAGAGGTTTTATCGTAGGAGTGACTTAAGTTTACTCAGTGTAGGCCTCTAGTGAGAAAACCCAAAAATGGTATAATTATAAATAAAATAAATAAATAAAGTTATTTTATTTTTCAAATGCTTATAACTCAAGAACGGTGACTCAGATTAAAAATCTAAGACCCCCACTGAGATCATTGGGGTATTATTTCTTTAGGAAGATACTAACATTGGGCGGCGTGGGACAACTATGGATGTTAGTTTTTGGCCGTAAATAAAATAATTAAGTAATAGTTATTTTATTGTTAAAATCAATAACACCTATATGGTAACTTAGATTGAAAATCTTAGAGTACCGTTGAGCATTTTTAGACATGTTTTTATTAGGTAGAGCCTAACCTCAACCGGCATGGGTCAAGGGTGACTATTAATAATTTTTGGAAGTTTTTTTCAGGTACGTTCATTAAAGGTGTGGGAGACGTTTTTTATATTTTGACTCATTGATCAGATCAAAAATCTGATAGAACCGTTGAATCCATAGCATCACGATTCTTTTAAGAGAGGCTTCACTTCGATACTAGGTTTTCAATAGAAGAAGTTAGTTTTTGGACCTTTTTAAAAAATAATAAAATAAAAATTTTGTTGTTTTTTTATGTTTCTTTTCTCCAAATGGACGAGTGGAATTAGCGGGACCAATTACATGTCAATAAATTAAATGGATTAACTCGCCTTTATTCTTGTAAACGCACCATTGGAATTAGCAAGGTTCCTTAATTAAATGAACCCCATTAATTCTACATGTGTTACTCACCCTCCACCTATCCTATTTATATGGAGCTTGGGGAGGGGTATTGGTACGACTTCACCAAGCGACGAAGCCCTGACAATGTACTAGGAATCCAACCACATGGAGGATGAGACTGGTTTCAGTGAGCGATGATGAGTGCCACCGAATCACGAACTGACGATAATGATGAAGGAGGTTCTATCGATTGTTGTCTGTGGACATCTAATCAGGGTAAGGGGTTTATTTTTTATGTTTTATTTGTTGAACTAAAATATCTCCTGCTTGATATCACATTAACGTGGATGGAGAAGTCCAAACAAACAAGGCCTGGAACCTTCGCCACTTCGATCATGCTCCATTCATTGGGGACAGTTTCCTCAGATTATGGTAACATGAAATAGTAAGTCACACTATGAAGACGACAGTGCAGAAGATCCATAGGCATAGACGACACCAAGAACGGATGCCGGAGGAGACCTGCGGTAACCGGCCGCCGGCGGTGGAAGGCGGCGTGTGACCTTGCGCAGTGGTGGTTGAAGGCAGCTGACTAGAGCCAGTCGCGTGGGATAAGGGTGGCATCTTCAGGCACCATTGGCAGAAGTGGTAGTGACTAGAAGGCTGCTGTAGGAGGGGGCGGTGCAGCCCGCACCGTGCTGCGTTGGCAAAACCCGGTCGGCCAAACGGCCGATTATTAAATGTGTTGGGGAAGTTCCCCACCGACAAGATAACGACCCCATAATCATAGGGCCAGTGGGATGCAACAATCCTCCTTCAAGTGGAATGACCCAGCATGGGCCAGACCCACCACTGAGTCGGTCTGAACCCACAGCCCAACAGGCCAGAACCGCGACCTAACGGGCCAGTGCGTGTAGGCCGAGCCCCACCCGGTGGGCTGGGCCAACAACGGCCCAGGACCACGAACCGAACCAGGCTGACCATAATGGGAAAGACCCAGTGAATCGAGCCAACCCTTAGCAGGCCGAACCTGGGTGGGGTCAGATAGACCCTCAGACCCATTGTGTCAGGTCGGTCTGACTGAGTCGGACTGGGCCCAGACCCAACCGGTCCCCGAATAAATAAATGCCTATAACTGAAAAACCAAGTGTCCGTTTGACATGCCATTAGTGGCATTGGAATCCCTTTAGGGAAGAAGTCCCTATTCCATATTCCATCAATATCAACTGGGCCAGGCCGGACTCAGGTGTGATCACCCCCCATTTCATGGAAAGGGATGTAACTAATGGACCAGATATCCGATTGACCCATCGTTTATGGCCTAAGGACCCTAGTGACATGGATTTATTTTTTGAAAATACTCCACGAGTGTTTTGGTGAAATTTAGAGTACGTCCGGGTTGGATCGACTCTAAATCCAACCAGGACCTCGGCACTAAAATTCCAATAACTTAAAGATAGGACATCCAGTGGACGCACCATCTTTTGCATTAGGACCCTTACGACATGACGGATCATCAGGTAACTTCTTCATGGGACTTCATAACAGTTGAAATATGACTAATGGCTTGAGGAGCATTTCTCCTAGAATCAAGCATGCTATTAGAGGGAATCCAATGGCTATAAGTGAGGCAGAGGTTGGAGATATATCATACAAAGGTTAGTAACAAGTGATCTTATGTGGGTCAGTAGCTGGCGATCATGCGTTGATTAACACCGGGTGATCCTATGTGGATCAGCACCTAGTGACCCTATGCGGATCAGCACCTCATGACCTAATGAGGAATATCCTTAGAGAGGCCCATCGTGGATCATCAACATACCAATATTGTGTGTTTCAGATTCGGTGTGGGTCAGTGCTCACCGATCCTGTGTAGGTCAGCACATACTAATCATGTGTGGGTCAGATCCTATGTGGGTCATTGCGGGGATTAGTACCTATAGACTCTAGGAGGGTCAGATCATGTGTGGGTCATTGTGGGGTTTCTTACCTATCGATCATATGTGGTTTAGTCTCTGTATGGTCAGCAGTAGTGCCTCTTGGCAGAATAAGATGATCTAGCTTCGCGACAGATCATCTATACTTCTATACTTCACTAATACATGGTTTAAGATGAGGCTCTTTTGCAGCTGCATCTATTTATTTGTGCTTTGTGATTGAGATAATTCTTTTTGGTTTGCCTTTGTGGAATTCTGTGAGACCTTCAGGGGTCTCGGGGTCCCTACTGAGTATTGTTATACTCACCCCTACATAGGCTTCACCTACACCTTATTGTGTCTTGTGAAGTCGATGAGCATTTGGGGTAAGAATTGAGGGAGCCTGGACCAGGTGGTACATTGAGGAAACAGGATGGTTTGGAGTGCTGTGGATATGATCAGTACCTACCCTTCCAGTAGGATCCTCGATGTACGATCCAGGATTTGTTTCCTCTTTTCATTTGTACTAGCACTTTTCAGTTGGGCTTGTATTCTAGCCCCTTTACTTATAGTACATTTTTTACTACAGCAGTTTACTCCATTGTTGCTTCTTTTTGTGTTCTTGGTTGTGTGTTTGTATAGGTTTAAAGTGAATACCTTCCCGTTATAGGGATACGCCTTTTTAGTGCTAGTCACCAACCCCTAGCCTATGGAAGGCCGGCTTGGGGTAATCACGGCATGGGCTCCGGGGGACGGGTCGTGAAAAAGTGGTATCAGAGGAGTCAGTTCTACCAAAGAACTAGGAATCTGATCTTTCTAATGGGGAAATAGTGATATGTTTTTTGAGTGTGGTTTTCAGTTCGGGCAGTCCAGTGTTAGTGTGGCGGCTGACGTATCCATACTCCTGGACCCTAAATTATGATTTTCCGACTCGGTGCATGAAAACAATAATTGTGTGTTTTTTGGAAATGTTTTACTTTGATCACTATTGAGTCAGATCACCAGGTATAACCTTTTGACCATGGTTCATATTGATTCTCTGTCAAGATTCCTCCATGGAGACATCCATCCAAGATTCCTGAGAGAGTACACGATGATGACCCATCGAGTGACGAGGCTCCCGTGTTGGGACCTCTTACTGTGTTGGCACCTTCGGATGGTGTACCAACAGCTCCAGCACCCACTGGACAGCAGTTACCAATAGCTACACTAGAAGACATTGCACGCATATTGAGCACATTACATGAGTTCCAACAGAAGAGGCCTCTGAGGTTTCTAGGCAAGATAAATTCTTGGGTAGCTAAGGATTCGATGGAGGTTGTGGTAGAGTTTTCTTCCTAGTTGAGACACCTGTAGAGAATATGATGATCTTAGCTACTATTATTTTCTAGTGTGTGACCATGAGGATGGTCCATAGGGTGAAGAAGCTTCAGTACATGGACCATTTCCAGAGATGGTACCTTCAGATAGTGTTCCAACTATATCACTACCTATTGTTCAATAGTTACAACTGATGGTACCGATAGATTACACATGTAGGATTAGTTCCTTACACATGTTTCAGCATCAAATAACCCTCAGGTTCTGAGGCAAGCCCGACTCACATGCGGCCAAGGACTGGCTTGAGGAGGTGTCTGAGTTTCCATCTAGCCAGGGCCCCATTTGACTAGATGACGGTCCTGGTAGGGAGCCTTCTACGTGGCTAAACAGGACGATGAAAGGGTTTAGATTAACCTGAACATGCGAAGTGGTGACCTTTATATGGACAAGTTTGAGAACCTTCCTTTGATAAGGGGGTCTCTTATCATTAAAAGATAAGGGGAGAGTGTTCCATATAGCTTCTACAACTTCGGAAGGACAACATGTCAGTAGATGAGTATTCATCGAGGTGTACCAACCATCCCAAGTACTCGATGAATATAGTACGATCATTGCTTCAGGGCTCGGACTACCGAGCGAGGTGTGTTTAGGGACATCCGAGCAAGAACTATTCCTCTATGCATTCCTACTTATGTTAGGGTGCTAGGGAGAACCTTTGTGTTTGAATTTGTTTTGGATAAGTGGATACAACCAGTGAATTTTGGCAGTTGGAAAGCAGGAAACCAATGCCATAATTAGACATTTGGGTGTGTAAAATGTTTCATGAATAGTAAGTGACGGGGATAGATGAATCTGTAGGGATGTAGACAAGGAAGTGGAGCTCGGAGAGCAAAATTAGGTGGTATACATTTTGACATGTTATAACCATGCCCAATGTGGTCCCTACTAGGCTCAGGGAGCTGGAGAATAGGGTAAGGGAGTAGATACAAGAATTAAAGGAGTGTGAACCAAGGGCTACAGGAATGATTATATGTATGCTCTATGTCTACTACTTGTTGCCATATTAATAGACATAGGTTCCAATCATTCATTCTTGCCTCGAATCTTGTTCAAGTCCTAGAGTTTCTGGTTAAATTGATGTCTTTACCCTTACATCTGGAGATAACTTTGGGAGGAGACTCGATAATCACACTTACACTGATGGTGTGATTTGACCCTTGAGATGAGAGTTTCGGTTGGAACCTCTTGGTGGTAGTGTCAATCCCTTACGAAGTTAGTTTGGGTATGGACTGGAAATCCATAGTTCATAATTAGATGGATTGTTTTAGGCAAAAAGTATGTGGTATTTCTATATCATTGCAATGGGGTTTTTCTTAGTCGGTGTACAAGGAAACCCAGGCAGCATAGGATAAACTCATGCATAGGGGGTGTAGTAGATCACTCTTGAGTCAGCTAGCCATACCCTCGTGGCAGTAGGAGTTTTGAGTTTTGAGTTCCCAACAGTAGTGGAAGAGTGTGGGGACATCATTTCAAAAGATGTTTCTTGGATTACCTCACTGAAGGGAGAGTGACTTTTTCTTGGTCTGGGTACTACCGAAGATTTGTTCTAGACTTATCCAAGGTAGTGGCACCCTTGTCAGTATTGGAGGATAAGGGGGAGCCTTTCTTGTGGATGGAGAAGTGTCAAAAGATATTTCAGAAGCTGAGACAGAGACTGACAAGTTCCCCCATCTTGAGGCCACCAGAAGAGGTAATTGGTTATGTAGTCTACTACAATGCATTAAAGAACATACTAGGTTTTTTCCTAATGCATAAGTAGGAAGTGATTGCCTACAGATCATGATAGTTGAGATAGCACTAGCAGAACTATGCTACCCATGACCTGGAGTTAATAGCAGTCGTCTTTGCGCTGAAGATGTGGCACAAATACTTTATTGGTGAATGGTTTACAGTCTACTCTGATCACAAGAGTCTTAGGTATATCTTATAACAAAAGGACCTTAACCTAAGACAAATATGATGGCTTGAGTTCCTCCATGACTATGAATTAGAGATAGTATATACTCTTGGGAAGGAGAACGTAGTGGAAGACGCACTCAGCAGGAGGTTTGGTCTACAACTACTGAGTAAGGCATCAGAGCAGCTAGTCGTGTTACAAATATCCTTTATGAATAGATATGGAGCATCTTACCTCTACACAATGATTGTCACTCCCCCACTTATTTAGTGGGTTTGGGGGGCACAGTTTAGGGACATTGACTACAAGGCCCAATGTTATCAATTTCCATTATAACAGTCTATGAAAGTATTATTTGAAGGTGGGGAGAATGTTTTTCTCTCTAGAGGATGCACCATGGTACCAGTGATGTTTCGATAGGAGGTGTTGATGGAATTCCATACATCCCCTTTAATGGTACATCCTGGAGTGGCAAAGATGTACCTAGACCACCAGCGTTTGTACTGGTGGCCAGGGATGGAGGAAGCAATGGAAGAGTATGTATCACGATCCATCACTTGTCAACAAGTGAAGAATGCACAGAGCTGGTAGAAGTATTATAATGATAGGGTACAAAGACCCATGCATTCCAAGGTGGGCGGTCATGTCTTCCTATGGGTCTCACCCCGACGAGGATTGTGGAGGTTTGGCCTAGGCAACAAGATATCTCGGAGGTTTATCAGACCCTTCTAGATTCTCAGTAGAGTTGGTGAGGTGGATTACTGTATATCTCTTCTCTCGCAGATGCACCAGGTGCATAATGTTTTCCATGTGTCGTAGCTGAGGATATGGTTTCATGATCCATCACACGTTATCGACTAGGGTGAGTTATAATTTGACGATTGGGAAACTTTTATAGAGTTTTTTATGGAGATAGAGGATCGAAAGGTGATAGTCCATCACGGATGGTTGAACCCTCTAGTGCGAGTTAGTTGGAAACACGAGAACCTCTAGCAGAGTACATGGGAGTGGGAGGCTCAGATTTGTACTCAATTCTCTCATTTGTTTGATTTTCCTTTGTTTTGACTTTTATGGATGTAAAGCCCTAGGGTGGGGAGAATATAATGTCCCATAATTTCAATATATTTTTTTATATATGGAAATATTTCAAGACTGTGAAATCTTGCGGCGTGTGATTCTCAGGCCTGGAGTGACCAGAATGATCCATCAAAAAATGTTAAGTTTAAAATAGCACACATGAGTGGTTTTCCCAAAAAAGTGGAATAACTCTTAAAAAGGTGCCCGAATCAAAAATCGGATGGCACCATTGCGTTTAGGATAGCGGTTTTTTCCTAGGAACGACTTAAGTTTAGTCAGAACAAGTCATTAGTGATAAGAAACTAAAAATCGAATAACTGTAAATAAAATAATAAAATAAAGTTATTTTATTTTTCAAATGCTTATAACTCATGAACGGTGTCTCGATTAAAAATCTGAGACCACCACTGAGCTTGTGGTGAGATTCTTTCTTTAGGAAGATACTAACATTTCCCAGTGCAGGCCAACTATGGAAGCTAGTTTTTGGATGTAAATAAAATAATTAAGTAACAATTATTTTATTGATAAATCCATAACATCTAAACGGTAACTCGAATTGAAAATCCAAGAGTACTGTTGAGTTCGTTGGGATGTGTTTCCCTTAGTTAGAGTCTAACCTTTACTGGTGCGGGTGGAGGGTGACTATTAATAATTTTATGAACTTTTTTTGGGTACGTTCAGTAAACGCACGAGTGGCGTTTTCTATATTCCGACTCGTTTCATGGATCAAAAAACTAAGAGCACCGTGGAATCTGCGGCGCCGGGATTTACAAAAGGGTGGCTTCACTTTGACCGCAGTTTGTCGGGAGAAGAAGTAAGTTTTTGGACCTTTATAAATAATAATAAAATAACCATTTTATTATTATTTTATCTTTATTTTCTCCAACGGATGAGCGGCATTGGTGGGAACATCTTCACATTAATCCATTAAATGTATTGACTCATCTTTATTCTGGTAATCGCACCAGTTGAATTAGGAAGGTTCCTTAATTAAATGAACCCCATTAATTCCATGTGTGTTACTCAACATCCCCCTCTCCTATTTATAGAGATCTTGGGGAGGGGTATTGGCATGACTTTACAAAGAGACAAAGCTTTGTAAAAGTACCATGACACTAACCACTTAGAGGAAGAGATCGGTTTTAGCGAATGGTGATGAGCACCACCGAATCACGATCCAATGATAACGGAAAAGGATGTTCTGTCGATCATCGTTAGTGGACATCTAATCCAGGTAGGGTTTTTATTTTTTTAATGTTTTCCATGTTAAACTAAAATGTCTCATGCTTTCTATCACATTAACGTGGAGGGTTCATGCTAAAAAAATAAAACCTAGAATTTCTCCAGCTTCGCTCAGGCTCCGTTCTTTGAGGATGGTTTCCTCAGATGATAGAAACATGAAATAGTGGGTCATGTTTTGATGACAGTAGCGTAGGAGAGTCGTAGGCATAGACAACACCAAGAACGGACACCTGATCACGTCTAGTGACCCGTGGAAGAAACAGCTGACGCGCCATGTCAGTAGTGGCTGGTGGAGACCTGCAACAACTGTCTACAGAAGGTGGAAGGCGGCGTACGACGGCACGCCGCAGTGGTCGAAGGCGGTCGGCCTGAGCCAGCTACGCGGGACAAGGGTGGTGCCCGCAGGTGCCACCAGTGGAAGCGGCTGCAGTTAGGAGAACATGAAAGGAGGGGGCAGCGTGGCTCGAGCCACGCTGTATTGGTAAAACTCAGTCGAACAAACGACCGACCTTTAAAAGTGGTGGGGTAGTGCCCCACAAGCTGGCGAATGGCCCTACAAGCATGGGGTTAGTGGGATGCAACGGTCCGCCTTCCAGCAGACCGAACAGGCATGGGCCGACCAAGTGGGTGAACCCACCACCGAGCTATCCCAAACCCATGGCCCAACAGGCCGGACCTGCGGCCCAGTGGGCCGGCGTGGGTGGGTCAATCCCCACCCGGTGGTCGGGGACAACCACTTCTCGGGCCCTCAAACCGAACTAGGCCGACCCCTACGGGCCATACCCAGTGAACCAGGCTAACCCTTAATGGTTCAGACCTTGGAAGAGTTATATAGACCCCAAGACCTATTGCGTTGGGCAAGTCTGACTGAGTTGGACTGGGCCTAGACCCAACCAGTCCCCGAATAAATAAATGCATATAACTGAAAAACCAAGTGTCCATTTGACACGCCATCAGTGGTGTTGGGATTAGTTTGGAGAAGAGTTACCTTTGTATTATTCTGATAGGCCTGACTGAGCCGGGCCAGACTAAGATGTGATCACCCCCATTTCACGGAAAGGGATGTAACTAACAGACTAAGCATCTGATTGATGCGTCGTCTGTGGTATAAGGACCCTAATGGCATGGAAATATTTTTCTAAATACCCCAAAAGAGTTTTGGTGAAATTTGGAGTATGTATAGGTTGGATCAAATCCAAATCCAATTGGGCCCTCGGCACTAAAATTCCAATAACTTATAGATCGGGTGTCCGGTTGGCACGCCATATTTTGCGTTGGGACCTTTATGATGTGACAGATCATCAGGTTACTTCTTCATGGGACTTCGTGCTAGTTGAAATACAACCAAGGGCTTGAGGATTAGTTTTCCCATAATCAAGCATGTTATGAGTGGGAATCTAGTGGCTGGAAGTGAGGCAAAGGTTTGAGACATATCAAATGGAAGTTAGTACTGAGTGATCATGTGTGGGTAAGCACCTAGTGATCCTATGTGGATCAGCACTAAGAGATATTGTGTGGATCAGCACCAAGAGACCCTGTGTGCATTAGTACATCATGTCCTGATGAGGACCATCCTTAGAGCGGCCCATCGTGGTTCAGTGACATATCGATCCTATGTGGGTCAGATTCTGTGTGGGTTAGCACGCTATGATCCTATGTGGGTAAGTGCATACCGATCATGTGTGGGTCAGATCTTGCGTGGTTCATTACGGTGGTTAGTACCTATCGACTTCGGGTGGCTCAGATACTGTGTGGGTCATTATGGGGGTTTGATCTTATTGATCCTATGTGGGTCAGACTCCGTATGGTTTGCATGAGTGCCTCTTGACAGAATAAGATGATCTAGCTTTGCGATTGATCATCTGTACTTCTATACTTCACTAATACATGGATTCAGCTCAGACTCTGTTTGAGCTGTGTCTATTTTTTTGTGATATGTGATTGAGATCATTCTTTGTGGTTTTCCTTTGTGTAATTCTGCAAGACCTTCAGGGGTCTCGAGGTCCCTACTGAGTATTGTTATACTCACCCCAACACGAGCTTCACCCACACCTTGTTGTGTCTTGTGCAGGTGATGAGCATCTAGGATGAGACTTGAGGGAACCAGGACCAGGAAGTTCACAGAGGAGACATGATGACATAGAATGTTGTGGAGACGATCTGTACCAACCCTTTGGGTAGAATCCTTGGTGGACAATCCAGGATTTATTTCCTCTTTTTAGTTGTAATTTCACTTTTTAGTTGGACTTGTATTCTGGCCCCTTTACTTTGAGTACAATTTTCACTATAACGGTTTGCTTCATGGTTTCTTTTTGTTGTGTTCTTGGTTGTTTGTTTGTATAGGTTTAAAGGAAATGACTTCCCGTTATAGGGATATTCCTTTTCAGTGCTAGTCTCCAACCCCTGGCCTATAGAAGGCGGGCTTGGGGTAGTCACAGCATGGGCCCCAGGGGACATTTCATGATAGTACATCCCCCTTATGATAATGACTCTGAGTTGGATCCATGTTTTCATAATGCTCTCCGAATCACACGTCGCAAATCTTAGGGAGATATATGGAATCTTATCTCTGATACAACCCCTTGAATAACTACCTTCATGAATCCCATGACCTTCAAATTTATTCACCTTGTTGGGATTCATTGGTTTTGATTACCATGTAATCCATACTATAGTGAATGATACCATTCAAAGATGAGAGAAAGAGTATAAAAGTCAACAAGATCTCATCAAGGCCACACTTCTCATCAACATTGATGTTTTTCAAGATGTAATATCCCAAGTGTAAGCTATCCATAATAAAAAGTTTACAGTATTTAAATAGAAAATCAAGGAGAATATTGTTCAAGTTACACACCTTCATCAAGAGTTGGATTATACTCAAACAATACTTGAAAAACTTTATTTCTCAAAAGGATATTCTCAAAAGGAAGGGGCTAGTTCCATTGAAACTACCAAGGAAGCTCTTCATCTGACTGATGAGACTGGGGCTAGTTGACTGACTAAACATCAATAGGCGGTTGATGGGGCTTAGGTGGCTAGTCAACAAATGAAAACTTATATCGATGACCTCTTGTGATATAAGATAGAGAGACTCCATTTTGTTGATGTTCCTTTGGGGAATTTTTGCTTATAAATGAAACAAATGTTTTTTATGATCATATATATATTCACCCTTGATTTTTTATTGTAATCATAATGTCATAGCTGATTATCATAGAATTATATTTTCATACAATCTAATCATAATTCCAATGATATGGATGGGGTTGCTCTAATTTTTACCTAAACCACTGGTCCAAGTGAGCATAGTTTTACTGTTACTATGGTAATATGGACATCCCTACAAACATTGTGTCTTTTGTGTTTTCACTCATGTTTTTTCCTAATCTCAATATGGAAGAGACATAGTAGATGAGATTTGGATTTTTCTTAGGTTGCCATTTTTGATTTTTCATCTTAACATGATGTGTACCTTTTAACTTTTTATTGCTCAATATTTTCTAAACCGTACAGAGTGTAGGTCTAGTGAGCTAAGACTCAACTTTTGTTCAGGCTTCCCTTTATGAATTTCGACATGGTGAGTATTGTGTCTCTTTCTGTGGGTAGTTTAAAGTCATGTATGCCATACTAATAAGGCTAGTGTAATATCTTTGACCATGAATGTTGATACTATAACCCAAACAGGGCTTGATGGGTAGAAAGGTACTAATATTTTTTTAGATACTTCCAAGGGGAATATCAAGTCATAATTTTTATGGTCACCAAATATAAGGCATGAAGTATAAGAATAGAGGATATTTCTTCCAAGAATTAAGTTACTACTATTTGAAAAACCTATTTATGGGGGTTGTATTATAAAAGGCCAAGTAGGGTATGTGCTTCATATCCAAACCATGGCATCCTTATTCTAACATGAATATTATGTGGGAGGATTATGCATGAAAAAATGGGGCATGTAATGCTAAGTCAAGTAAAGAAGTTTCTAGGAATTTTGACATTCTATTACTGATAGATAGAGGGGTTTAAGATTTGAATGTTTCAAGATCACAGTGGTTGGCTTTGAAAATGAAATATGTCTAAGAATAAAAGGGACCATCTAAGCCAATATAGTCTATGAATGGAAAACCCATTCTACATGAATTTGATGTCTGAAGGAAGGAAAATTTTTCAAAAAGGGGATTTATGATATTATGTTGTGAAGTTTAAATTTATGTAGCAAGGATACTATGATATGTAGTTCCATGTCATGTAGTAATGAAATTATGTTGTGCGGTTTCAAGTCGTGAAACAAGGATATTATGCTCTATAGTTTTAAGTTGTGTGGAAAGGACATTAGGGGAGATGATTTAAGGTTTTGATCTTTGACAGAAGGTTTTATGTTTCTCCAATTATCTATAATATGTCTAGAAATATGCTACTATATTCAGGTATGGAAGGAGAAATTTTTAGGATGTGATTTGGAGATTCTTGAATCTAAAGTGTGATATGGGAAAAAGGGATAAATGGCATTAGAGGTGGTTTCTTCCATGAATGAAGTTACCACTATTTTAAAAACCTGTTATGGGGGATATATTATGTAGGTCCATCTAGGGAATATGTTTTATAGATAAACAATGTAATCTTTTGGATGAAATTCCTGTTACGTTGGTGACATTATGCAAGGCCAACTAGGGGAATGTACTACATAGTCAGGTAATGGGTCTCTCAAGTATTATGATATAATATTTCTAAAATATGATTAAATTTTATGAAGATTCAGATATTCAAAAGCATAGAGTTTGGTTTATAGTGAAATGTTCTCGAATATAAAAGAGGTATTTCAAGTTACAATTTCCAAATAATTAAAGGAATATGATCTCTACGAAGGTATAACCCACACATAGGAAGTATGTTGCCTATAGTTTTAGGTCAGATGGATAAGACCCAAAATATTAGGGAAATAATGAATGGTATTTGGTCAAATGGCCCAAGGTTATTCCAATATACTTCGTACAAGTAAAAGGGGACAAGTGTAAACCACGGTATTGGAGACTTTCAGGTCGGGAGAAAGGATATGGAAAAAATATGCAAAGGATGAATACTTTAAATTTTGTGATCCTTTATTCCATCATCAAAGCCTAGAGGGACATAACAGGATTCTCCTAAGAACAATGTTACCACTATTGAAAAAACCTATTATGGGGGATACTTTATGTAGGGACACCTAGGGCATATGCGGCATATCAAAACAATGGAATCCTTTGGCTGATAGGCATATTATGTGGGAGACTGATGCAAGGCCAACTGAGGGAACATACTTTATAGTTAGGTAAATGAGTTCTTAGGTATCAGATATTATGTTACTAGAAACTGGAGAAAGATTATGAAGATTAGAAAGTATTCAATATTATGAGTATGAAATCTGAATGGAGGTAATTTCAATTTCACAAGGGAAGTATTTGTACTGATATTGGCCATGATTTTAGAGTCCCTTACATAGATCTAGATCATATGTATAATGGGGACATGTTTTATTATTTCCTTAGTGGGATCTCTAAGGAGAAGACCCAAAATAAAATCTCCTCCATAGATTTTTTATTCATATGTGGGAGAGTGGAGGCTTCTTTATGTTGTGATACAGTTGGACCTAGGGTCGAAGTTCAGGATGTCACTACATATCTCATAAGGGTGATAATCAAGACCCACATATTTCATAAATAAATTTTCCTCACCCTAATTGAATTAATAAGTGGAGGATAATGGGGGTTTATTTGAATACAGATTCATACATAAGATGATATCTAATATTAAATATCCTCATGTAGATATTACTCATGCATGGAAGAAAAGATGAATTATTTTTATCATGTTATGACTAATCCCATAATTGAAAATATAGATGTCACTACATATCTCATATGAGTGAGAATCAAGACACACATAGTTCTATAAATTGGATGCCTTTCATAGTCTTGGTCCATACATAGGGAGAGGTGGATTTTTAAATTGCGGTTGGACTTGAGATAAAAGATATGGGTGTAAATATATATCTCAATAAAATGATAATCAATCCATATGTAGTTCTTTAAATTATGTGAAGGTTAACATCATGTGGTAAGAACATAGGTGGAGTTACATGAAGTGATGAAAACATTATGGTTGAGCCCAAGAGTAAAGTTTGGATTTCATTATGTATTTCATAAAAATGAGAATCAAACAACACATAGTTTTTTATAAGATCATGCAGTTTATTGTCATGCGATGAGGAAATATATTATGCCTTTTAAGGTCCTACATCTAGGACCAATTGAGAACCCTAATGGGGTTCGAGACACCTTGTTTGTGTAGAAAATTACTTTAACAAATTTCTAATCCCACCCGAGTTGTGCTCGATGTGAGAAACAAGGAATTGTAAAAGTCTCTTCTACAATACATGGTCTCAAAAATAAATGATAAGGGAATTATGATTATATGCTGGTAGAACCAGGGTGTAGGACCCGAGTTTTACTACATATCTTGGTGGGGAAAGAATTAAGACATGCATAGTTTTGGAAAAAAAATTCCGCATACTAATTTGGTTGATGTGGGGAAAAATAGGCTTTTGATAATATCTAAAGTGATGGTTAGACCAAATGTATGAAGTATAGGAATCACTATTCATCTCATTGTAATGAGAATCAAACCATAAGTCTAGAAAAGTTTTCCTATGTAGATCTGATTCATGTATTAGGAAATGGAAATGGATTTTTTTAATTACAACTGGACCCGAGATTAGAGATTCAGGCATCACTATGTATCTCATAGGAATAATAATAAATTCATATGTTGTTCATGAAATTTTCCATGCAGTTTAACATCATGCGGTATGGATGAAGAAGAGACAACGTGAAGAGACTGAAATATTGTGGCTGAATGAGGGGATAAGACATAGGCGTCACTACGTATCTTTCTGGGAGAAATAATCAAGCCACACATTGTTCTTGAAAATGGTTGTCGACACCCATTTAATGTTGAGGTGAGAAACATGGGCTCTAATACTTATTAGAATAATGGTTGGGCCAAAAATACAAGATGGTATGAAAATTGAACCATTCCGAAAGGGTTCCTTGTATAGAATAAGATCATATAAAAGGAAATGGGAAATTTTTTCTTTTATGGTCATGACTGAGTCCGATATTGGATATATGGGAATCTCTATATATCTCATTTAAATGAGAATCAATCAAAACATCATTTTCGAATAACCAAACAGTTTATCGTCAAGTGGAGAGGAGTTGAGTGATCTGACATGAATGAAACATTGCATCGAGACTAGGGGATAAGACCCAGGTTTCACTACATATCCTGCAAAATAATGAATCAAGACACAAATAGTTCTTGAGGAAATATTCCCTATGTATATTTGACTCATACACATAGGGAATAAAGGAGTTTTTTTATCATGGCTAGACCGAATATTAGAGATATGTTCATCACTACATTTCTCATTGGAATGAGAATCAAGCCATACATAGTTCATGAAAATTGTTCCCCATGTGGGTTTGATAAAAAAATAGGGAATAAAAAGGGATCAAATTCCACTAAGGAGTGACAATGATGTGAGTAAGGCTAATGCTTGGAAGGTGATCATCATTTAAGGGACCATAAGAAATGTAAACTTGTGGTATCTTGAGGGATTTCTCAATGACAAATGAGGGAGAAGTAAACTATATAGTTTAATGTCATGTGGTAAGGAAAAATGATGTTATATAGTTCTAGGTCATGCATATAGGCCCTCATGTCATGCAGTTTATCATCGTGTGACAAAGATGATGATGCTAATCAGTTTAACAACATACAACTTGGATGACAGTTGTAATATATTTTATCACCATACAACTAGGATGGACATTGTGTGATTACAAAAAAGTACTTATTCAAGAAAATTTCATTGGTTGGATTTGTAATGATTTCCCCATCCAATAAGATTAAAAAAAGTTCCATTAGAGTGGACCTTATGTATTAAGTAAGGTCCTTACAACTTTGGATCAAGATTTGGTGGCTTCTTTCCCAGTATCATTGGAGTCCTAAGGACCCAAACCAACTCTCCTTAAATGAATTATTGAATTGGACCTTATTATTAAAGGACCGTGCTATTCAGTTATGATATAATTCCAAGTGATTTAATATATTTAATCTCTTTTCATACAATATCACTAACTCATCCAACCATTTCTAGGATTTCTCATATGTGTATAGTTGATCACAAATGGAAACTATGAGGGATGAAAACTGAATTTCAATAGGAATAACTAATTCTGTCTTGTATACCAATGATTATGGGGTTGATCATGTGGAATCACTAGTAGTATTCTTGTAAGCCCATAATGCATGAAAGAGTTTATCAAGACAAGTTGTTTTATTTTTATCCACCATTTTCTAGGGTATATTGGAAAAGTTTATTTTAAACATTCTATCTTTCCATTTTCCAAAGCGTGATAGTAGGATGAATGGTTGGATTTGATATTGTATTCCTGATTTATCTTCATTACCTTAGCATAATATAAATTGGTGACATTTTCCATTAATATGGTATGAGGGAAACCAAATCTGGTAATGATATTAGCTTTGAAAAAGAAAATAATAATTTTGGCACTAACTTCTTTGAGAGGTATTTCCTCAACTCATTTGAAGAAGAAATTGGTATGAGTAAGGATGTATTTGAACTGCTTAGCCATAATTGGAGGATGATGTCCTACTACATCCATTCCTCATGTTTCAAATGGCCAAGAGTATTTAGCTATATATATAAACTATGGGGGTTTATAGATTAAGTTGGAATGTACCTGGAAAGGATTAATCTTATTAGTGAAATCTATGCAATCTTATGTCATCGAAGGCCAGAAGCATCAAAGACTTTATATTTGATCAGAAAGCCTATGACTAGACTAGTGGACACCACAGGCTATTGCATGCAGTTCTTTTATGATAGTTACAATTTCTTCCCCATCAATTCATATGAGGAGAATTCAGTTGAATCCCCATCTATAGAGGATCTTCAGGTGATTTGGGCCATCATAAAGAGTGAAATTAACTGGTCATCACTATATTTTCTCTCTTCAAACCCTATATGGTGTAAGTAATCCATCTTGAAGATGTTCCATGATGGGTGTCATTTATACCATGGTAGGACCAAATGCCTTTGGAAGGGGACTAATTTCATTTATTTCCACCAGTAATACTTGAAAAAAAATTTGAAAACGTAGGACAATGTGAAATAATTATGATTGTTTCATCCTGGTTTAGATATTATAGGGATATGACTGCATTTTCCAATGCATTGTCCTGGGAATTTTGTGATTTCGGGATGTAATACAATGTTGGTTATGAGAGAAATTATTCCATTAAACCTCAGACATAATCACACAGGGGTATTAGATCTTCTTTTCTGATGACGTAATCCCCATTGATCGACTTGATTACCAATTTTTAATCACCCTTCACTTTTAGGTGATTTACTGGTACTTGGAGTGCCAATTCCAAGCCTACAATGACAGCATGATATTCTGCCTCATTGTTGGTATATCCTTCTGAGAATAGGAAGGAGTATGGAAATATTTCATTCTCTAGGGAGATAATTACAATTCCTAACCCATCTTTATTGATCTTAGGGTCTTCCATTCTCTTCCCTGTTAGACTCAAAAAAGCCCTATCAAAATACATTTCCCATATTCTGGGGTATTACTAAAAATAGAAGATTTTTTCATCAGGTATCTCAGTATTAAATGGTTTTTCTTACACAAATTGATGATCAGTAAGGATTTATTCTAGGGTTTGGTCTTTTATTGCTTTCTGAGGAATTAAATGTATATCAAACTTTGGCTGAATAACTGCCCACCATGCCAAAAATCATGTCAACATAGGACACCTAAAGATAAATTTGAGTAGGTTATTATGATAGACCATGAGGACCTTGTGATGCTGCATATAATGTATCAGCTTCTAAATTGTAATGATTAATTCCAAGAAGATATTCTAAATATTTTAATATCGATTCTCTACATCAATCATGGTTCAACTGAGATAGTAACAGTTGTTTTCATTCCCAACATCGTTCTTTTGTGCAAGGAAGGCACCCAGTGATCGCTCTAATGATTCCACATAAAGAATGAGTATCTTTCCTTCCACAATTGTCATCAATACCAGTAGTATCAATAGTTTTTTTGATGGTATCAAATGTTTCTTTGAATTCATTGGTCCATTTATATTTGACCCCATTCTTCATCAATTTTGTGAAGGGAAAACACTGGCATGTTAGATTAGATATGAAGCACTGTATATTAGCCAAGTGTCCTTAAATTCCACTCAAATATATTATCTTTTAAGGATTTTATATTCCATGGATATATTTAGTATTATTGGGATAGACTTCTATGCCATGATGGCATACAACAAAACTAAGAAATTTTCCTGAGGTTACCTCGAAAGAACATTTCAAGGGGTTCATCTTTATATTATTCTATCAAAGTTTGTGGAATATGGGCTCCAATTCAGTGTGGTGATCCAAAAATTATCTGGATTTGATAACTATATCATCAACATATCATTCAATAAATTTCTCTAATAATGATATTAAGATGCGATGGTTTGCACGTTGGTATGTCACACCAGCATTCTTCAAGAAAAAGGGAATTAACCAATAGAAAAATAAGCCTTGATGGGATTTAAAGGATGTATATTATTCATATTCTAGGTTCATTTAGATTTGTTTATACCCAAAGTAACCGTCCATGATGGAGAGATCCTGGTAGCCAGTTATTGCATCAATTAAGAGTTATGTGACTAGAACTGAGAATTCATACATGGGAAAATTCCAGTTGAGATCTATAAAATCAATGAAAACTATGATTATACTATTATTCTTTTTCACCATGACAATATTGGCAACCCAATTTAGATATGTCACTTCTCGTATGATGTCTAATTTGATAATATTTTTGAATTCAACCTAAATTTTATAGGCGTGAGTCAGGTCCATTTTTCTTACTGCTTGCTTATATAACCAATGATCTTCTGTAAAATCCAAATGATGGGTGGACACTTTGGGGTCAAGGCCTATCATTTCCATATAATTATAAGAAAAAGATTCCCGATGTTTCTTTAGAAAGGTAGTATACACCTCTTTCTCTTCTAGAGTCATGGATATACTAATTAGAGTTGGGTGTGGATCTTCTTTTGTACTATGATTTATTTCTCTGAGTTTATCCATAGTGGTGGAGATGCCTTGCTCAAATTCTAGAGGGCCATTCCTAAGGTCTTACTCTTCTTACACTTCTTGATGAGTTACTTCATAGGCCTCTTCTTATAGGGTAGGTTATGAAAAAGGAATTTTAGAGATAGGGGAGGTGTTAGTATTTGGACATCCTGAAGAGGAGGCAACCATCTCTGGCCCAACTGGCAATGAAGGGTCCATTTTAAACTTTTAAGGGAAGTTGATGGCATGAGAATCAGAACCCCTACCTTTTTCCATGAGTGCGAAAACTTCTTCTAGCCTGATTGATGATGTATATACTTGTTGTAGCTCAGTGGATTAAATTAAGACATATCTGTTTAGGATTTAATTAGTGTTTGGAAAGTAATTTAATTCTCCTGGGATTTCAGGTTAGTTGTCAGGATTTTGGAAGCCACTGAATGAGTGCTTGGATTTGGGACTACCCTTTAAACTTGATTAATGGGTAGCACATAATCTGCACTAAGATGATTGAATATGTTTGTTAGAATCTTTTCTAGAACATTCAGAGCATTGATTCTAGTAACATCAATTTTTATGGATTGTTCCCCCTTATGTGATATAACTCCACATCAATGTATTTTGATTCCCAAGTTTTAAACGAGGCCTTATCACTATACAATGTACCAATTTGACCATTAATTCAATATTTGATACATTGGTGGTATGATGAAGGGATGGCCACATATTGATGTAGCCATTGTCTCCCCAACAGAATTTTTAAAGCTATGTCCTACCAGAAAACAATGAACTCTAAATAAGATATATGATTCCCAAACTAAGTTCTTAGAGTAATCTCACTGAGAGGTTATTTATCATTCTTGTCATAACCCTGTAACATCAAAGTGTATGGAGAAAAGTCGTATTTAGTAAGGCCCAATTAGTGAAGTGTCTAAATGGTAACTAGATTGACTTCTGATCCATTATTAATGAAGGCTCATCGAATATCAGGGTAATTAATCTTTCTATATAGGTGCAAGGGCCAGATGTTTCCATGAATGAAATAATACTCATCTTGGTCCATGAAATATATAACTGCATTTCATTCTAGTGGGTAATTCTCTATACAATAAACTTCTATGGTAGAAACCCAAACATCAAACTATCGAGGACTTGAAAAATCCTCAATGAGTGATTCCTATAGATCTTTCGACAGACTCATGGAATCCAAAATCGATAGCTTCACTGGTACTTGGTCCAGTTTCTTCAGCACATCATAATTTTATTCAAGATGTATGAATTTTCCATCACGAAGATCATCTTTTGTAGGTTCCTTGGGAGATGATGTTCTTTAATTGGATGGAACCTCATTCAGGGAAGAAGCTAGAAGTATTTTTTCTTTTGGTGGATTAGGCTAGCTAGGTCTTCCCACTCGCCAAGGAAGTGGTGGAATAACCTCTAACCAGTCTTCTAAGATGATAATTTTATTACAGACCCTATATTGTGTCGCACATGAGTTTCTACAACATAATCTATTCTATCAGGGGTGTGGTTGAAGTATTTATTTCTATTTCAACCACGTCTTCCCATGTATCCTTGACCTTGATGAACTTGTGTTTAAATTACCCAAACATGAATTGGAAAATGATGTTCATAATCACAACCCTCATTTGATAATGGGTCCATAAGTGAATAACATTAATAGAACCAAATATTAACTCTTTATCTAATGAAGATTCTTCTTGACAAGTCGACTTTTGTTGTGTTTTTTGGCGAGGAAATGCTTGTGCATTTGAATCGGTCGACATAAAATATGCTAAATTCAAAGATAAATTTGGACTTAACATGAGATGATATTCTTCTTCTTTCCCCTTATTCTTACAAGAATTTTTTTTCTTTAAGGATTGGCCTTTAAAGGACTGGGCTTTTGATGAATATATATTTTCTATAGAAGAAGAAGTTAGAGACATAGTCTACTATTTCAACTATGTTCATAGAATGGTATGAGTTTGGTCAATTGTTTTCGAGACAATACAATCATCTAATTTCTGATCATTCATAGTTATGACTTCTTACCACTAACCTTCCACCTCTGGATTAGTAATAGTAACACTTGCTACCTGGGCTGGTGTATTTTCAGCTTCACATGCCCATAGTCAACCAACTTTTGTAGGAGGTCCTTAAAAACAAGATACTCTTGGATGGGGTGCCACAAAATTTGATGGAAAGGGAAATATTTTGGGTGGTACTCATCTCTTTATTTGGTAATCTTCTTTGTTCTTGGAAACTATACTATTTTTTTAAATCTGAGATGAAGTAGCTTAGGACTTGGTCATTTCAAAATGAATAGACCTTTTTTCTCAACTCCTCAAAATGTATGTGCCTTTGAAATTTTTATCATCTTGAAAAGGCATTTGTTCTTGATGATGATTGGTTGGTGGATACCTATGGTATGATGGGGGATTTGAGGTAGGAGTGGGTACAGGGTCATGCTTAAGTGTAACTATACCAACCCTCTCTTTTCCTTCTCTTATTCCTAAAGATGATGTAATTACTTAGGATTTGGATATAGTCTCTGCTATGGAGTTCTCCACTAGTTAAGAAATCAAGGCCAGATAACAAAACCCTCATTTTTATTTCACAAGTATTAATAGTGTGTAAAAATCAGCATGGATATTTTCTACACAAATGGGAAACAACTCTTCTTTAGTAGTATATTCAAGGAGTATGTTAATCCTTTCTATCAAGTAATGAAGTCTGAAAGTATTTCATTCTCCCTCTAATTTCAGTTTGTCAGATCAAATACTATCTTTTTCTAAAACCTTGATCTGAACTAGAAAAGAAACTTTTGATAGATATCTTCTCATCTAGTGATTGATAGAGATTGCAAACTCATATACCATACAAAGGTTGGCCCCTTCAGTGATTGTACGAAGCATGTGAGTTTCACTGTTTCCTGTTGGTTAGGTTTCCCCATAGTGGGATCACAATGAGCAATGAAATGCATAAAGTGATTCTATGGATCTCTTGAGGCATTTAATATTAGAAATGTGGGATTCCTGAAGTTTGGTGGGTGAGGATTCAGATCTACCCATTCAGGATAAGACTTATTTTCCAGTGGAACTAGTGTGTTACATCCTTCCATAGCTTCCAATCAAGTTGTAAATTAATCAATGGTGATTATAATAATTCTAGGAATATCTAGATGATTTGGGACCTAAACGAGTGCCATAGTTGGAGTATGAACAAGTGTAGTGACTGGTAGGACCAATGGTGGTGGTGTTGCTAGTATATTCCTCAGATAACTCATAAGGAAAAGCCTGTAAGGATGTTCGTGACCATTCTCTGGTTGTACTGGAAATGTATGGAATTAATTATCCACATCATTAGTTACAAAAAACCCTCTTTGATGAGGTGATCCTACTGGAAGATTAAGATGAAGACCTGGTTGTGGAGAATTTATAGACAGAATGATGCCTCAGAGTAACTCTACATTGAGTCTTCTCAACTCCTCATATCCTCCTCTTACTGAGAAATTTTTTCTTCAAGTAAAAGAGATTTAACTCCTCTGGGGTAATGGAGATACATGGTTTAACCATTACCATTTTCTTTATTAGGTGCCTTTCAAAGAGGTGGAAGTTGATTATTCAAGGGGATACCTAAATTTTGGGTAATCCTCTGATTTCAGGCACACACACCTCCTTTATTGTCATCGGTGTGGACCGAATTATGAATAAGAACCTCATCCTATGACTCCCCTGAACTAGATTCATTTTCTGGAGGATCATCAATGATGACATTGATGAAATTTATAGATGCATAATGCATTTTTGGCATTCTATTGGTATCTTTGTGAGATCACCTTCCTTTCCACCCTCCATTAGACTTTTTCCCCCTATTATATTGGTTCCTCTAGAAATATTTGGTGGATAGTAACCTAAAGGTATTCCTATAATAGTTAGTTTATACATTCATTTATTGTCTTCTTCCCTAATCACATGAAAATTTACTTATATTGGGGAAAGAATTGTTAATTTTAGAAATCCCACATCCCTATGGGTTGGGGCTGTTACTATTCTTCTTTCTCAACCCTTTGAACTCTGTTTGTCAGATCTGTGGGCTGGGATAAAAAAATATACTAGCCTGTGGGATGTGTAGGCTCCTGAAATGCTATAGATGATATCAGCACAAATAATCTTCTGATTTTATGGATTCTAATCTGAAGGCTGGATGTGCGCATTATCGTGTACCCATTTAAATAACCTAATTTAGAAGGATATTGTGTTATTTCAAACATTTTGACAATATGAAAACTAGAATCTTATAAGAAGGAGTCTTTCTTCATGTTCTTAGAAACTTGATGAAAAGGTATTTAAATATATTTCTCTCTTTGGGATTGACTTCAGTGGAAGTCAGTAGAGGCCTGTTCTTACTGAGCATCTCTTCGGTCATGAACAGAATTCATTTTTTGTAGACAACCTGAGGCAATATCATTGCATGAGACCACTTTTTGGTGGGATGTTTTTGGATTTTGAGGATATTGAAATGCAATTCTCTATGTTCACCCCATCCTTTAATATTAACACCAAATGAGGTATCTGCGATCAATCATCACAACCTCATTAATGAATTGAGTCATGTATATTTAATGGCTTCCTATTTCTTTGTAGTCTTTGGATGTTAGAAATCCAGGAGATATGCTAAGTCAATTTGGGGTTTTAAGCCTTCTATTACCTTAACATGACTTGGGTATTTTTCATAAGGTAATGAATTTTATTTTGGATGGAGAAGATTTTCCCATATGTTGAGGCGGATGTCATGCATAAAATCTGACAACAACATCTTTGGAATGCTATATTAAGAAGTTCCAATTGCCAAAACATGACTTTTTTTTACTTTTTAGCTATCTATTCTCTCAAATTCAACATATCCTTATCGTCTTTTGCTAGAGGCTCCTCTACCGAATCAGGAAAAAGTGGGTGTTTCTCTACCATTTCATCAGAATCTTCAATATCTGTGGAGAGTTCCTCTATTTCATTGAAAGATAAAGGGAATAAGGGTGTTTCAGAGAATGACTGTCACCTTGGGTTTTATTCCAATTAAGAAAGTATTTCACCCACCAATGACAAAGCATCAAACATTACTAGCCTTGTGTTTGAAAGTTCCTCAAGAAAAGAGGTATTTATCATCACTATATTTTCATTTGGAGAATTCTATTGACAATTTGGATTACTACAACAGAGAGAACATTCACAGAAAATGACATCATGGGGAGGACCATCATTGTGGATTATAGTAAAAGGTAGACCCACTTGCTCCTTGGTCATCCAGCCACACATAGGGTTGTGTTGGCTCTTATCCAGAGATAAGATCTCGATATTGAACAAATTTTCATGAATAAATCCTTCATGAGAAAGTATATGATGAGGAAATTTAGAGTTACTATTATCACTCCCATAATTTGGTAATGGTAGTTTAGGATCTTAAGCTGCAATAGATAAATGTATGAGGGCTTCAAGAACTCCATCATTGAGTAGAGCCAAATCACATATCGACTATTGATTCTTCAACTCTATTTGATAAGGATATTTTTTAGATGCCTTTGTACAATAATTTGGGGCCACTTATTGAGAGAAGTGGTTTTTATGGGCAAGTGTATGTGCCTGCCTTAGAATGGCTATCAGAACATGCTGATTATCTCCAGTTTGAATAGGTGAATTTTCCTAATCTGGTTATCTATATGATATGGGGGAGTGTTCCCTATGACCCTCCTGTATGGGAATAGAGGTATGTAACTACCCCAGGGTGACATACTGATGAGTCACCCCATTTTCAGGGATAGATTTATGCTTATATACCTCAGATATAACTGCTGCCTCTATGATGATAACCTTTAAAGTATATAGGATATGAGTAGGAATTTTTGTATACCCTTTCACCATTTCTACAATGGGCTTGGTGACTTTAGCAATTGTAACAGGAATTTGTGTCCTTTTCATGTCTGGAGAAGGTGTATGCACTTACTCCTATCCTCTCTTTTCCACCGATGGATACTGACAATACTCGTGGGTTGGGACAAAGAGTTGAGTATGCCCTCTGCTTGTCATTGGTACATTTCGACTGACTTCTTTAGGTGCTTCCAAATGAGGATGTTGGTAGGCTGGATGAATACTTGTAGGTATATATTCCTTCTTAAAAATTTACACTATATCTAGTTGGTAGGATTCTTAGAATTCCACCATATGAGTCTTCTGGTTGGTCAGTTGACAGATAACATGTGTACGTGCCCGATCATTGTTTTCCAGCAAACTAGGTTGGTGGGATTATTTGGAGGGGGAAAAGGTAAGAACTTGCTCCCTATTATCTGGTTGATATCTCGACAGGCCATCTTGTGTTCCTAGGTCTGAGGGACCTATGAAGGATAGCTGAATGCAAAACCCTCATCATGTTGAGGGTTTACTACCACATGATGTTGGTGATAAAGATTTTTAGCATGTTACCTTGAAAAGGACCCATGTGTCCTTGGGACAAGGCTATAGGTGGCCTCTTGGTTGAACAAATTGGAATATGGGAGTGATTGATGGTTTCATTCTAGGGATATTCTCCCAAAATGGTGGAAAATAGTTGTCAAAACTATTTTTTTAGAGCAACAGTCATCGCCGACCGAATGATTAAGGGTGGTTCTTGATCTGGAGGGCCTTTCGGGCAGCCTCTAATGTTTGGATGGTACTGTGTTTACGGTACTCTCGAACTAGTACATTTGTGACCCAGTATTGGAGAAGCTGAGATGGTGATGGTTTCCTTCATGCAGATGAGGATCTGACCTAAGCAGTAGTTAGGGCGTTCACAGGTGTAAACTGTAAGGATTTCATTTATACTGTTGGGAGTTCTTGGAAAAGTGTTCCTTTATATGTGATAGACATATAAAAAAGAACCTTGTTAAGGAAAAATCCAGTTGGATTAACACATGGATGATTGATTACGTGGTTTTTCCCTATTTTATCAATTGATAGGGTCCTAATAGATAGGTAACACTATCATCTTGGTTATGGATTCATTTTGGGTTTACCATTTTTTGTTTCCCATGGAATTAGTGTTCTAATGAGGAATCATTATTTCTAAATGGTTTCCAACATATTTATTCATGGAACCAGAAAAACCCAATGGTTTTGCATCTAATGGGACTTGATTTTCAAAATACAGGCATTCATTAGGTATTTTGGCCTATGAATCTTAAGAACTCGCATTGGTTGAGAGGATGGGAGGTCAGGATCATCACACCATTTTGGGGGGGATTTTTTCCAGCTTCGGGACTCTATTATAGATTTAATATATGTTCACGAATCCTTTAATAATTTACCAAGTCTATGTGGGTCATCCCAAGATTAGAAATCGCTTTTTACAAATTATGGAAATCAGAATCATCTGTATGTATTTGTGGTTCTTCATCAATTGAGATATCTACATGTATTTGAGGTTCTCCATCAATGGTATCCTCTTATATGAAACTTATATATTCTTTCAACATTATTATAATGATACTAGTTTTTAAGCTAATCAGTGGAGGCACTCTATAGTTTATGGTCATCCAGGTAGACAAATGTCACTCTGGAATTTATCATCATCTGGGGAGACTGAAGTTGTTATGATGTTGGGATCGAACCCATAGATGGGATACCTATATATCCTTGTGAATGGAATCATAACCCACATAGTTCAGTGTAGCTTAATGGTACAAAAGTAGAAATTTCAACTATAACAATGGTCTAAAACATTTGATATAGGGGTAAAAGATATGGCTATAAGCTATAGCCAAAGTTCCAGCTATCTGTAGAACCGATTAGAGAGGTTATGAAAAAAGATATAGCCATGATTTTAAGAGGCTATTTCAACATTTCTGGAAACTGTGGCTATAGCTCACGCGGTTTTCCACCATGGATATATGCACATATCCAAGGTTTGAACCATGTTTATAGGGATATATCCAATGTTTGAACCATGGATATAAGGTCTATTTACATGGTGGAAAACAATGGCTACATCCCATGTAAATTGTGACTACATATTAAAAATAAATAACTCCTAGCTATATTTGATCTCTTTACATGTGCTACCATAGACCAGATGACTTTACACTGTACCACAAATATATTTTGGTATATATATATATATATATATTTTTATATATATCATTATAAACCATGGAAATAGAAGGTAAAACTATGGCTATAGCTCTTCCTACCATTTCCCAGCATGATTTTTTTTGGGTAAGGTGGGAAACCTATAGAAACAGTTTCAAAGAAACATGGATATATCCATTTATGAAATATTTTATAGACACAGTTTAAGAAAAACGTTACAATAGGTGTAGTTTATATCCATAGTTTAGAAAAAACTGTGGCTATAGCCTTCGTATAAATACCTATAGCCACGGTTTTATAAAACCATTACTATTGTTCCATAGGTAAAAACTGGATTTATAGTAGTGGGACACATAATACCTTTTAAGGTTATGTGATAAGAACCCAACCATATAGCTTAATGTCATGTGGAAATAATGTCTAAGTGGAAGATACCTAATAAATGTTTGGTGTGTTAATTATACCATAATAGTCCAAGGAAATTGGAAGGGATGTGAGCTTCCATGTTAGATTATAACGTACTATGGTATGGTCTATAAAGAATCACATTTGTTTAGGTTGTTGGGTTTGAACATCAGGGTGGATTCTTACACATCCTTTTTAGATAGGAATCAAATCCCACATAGTTCAGTGAGCCCCACATGGGAGTATGGCCCTTTGAGATGATACGTTTGGGTTTAATACTAAGGATAATTCCCTAATAAGAGAGACTATGATTGATGTATCAACTCATGATAGTTTCAAGGTTTAATTTGGGGCTTAATCCTAATGAATATTCCCTTTTTAAGGGAATTATGATTGGGGTTCAATCCTGAGGAGGATGTCCCTTAATATTTGGCCCTAAGTGGTATTCCTACATATGATTTTTAGAGAAGGAATCAGATTTCTCATCTTTGAATATGGTTTGGGGATTACAAATATGAGGTTTCCCATTTTAAGGGGGAATTATTTCTCATTTGATGGTTGAGATGATATGGAGTTTTTGCCTTGAAAAGGCTTCCTATGTATCCCATTTATGGTGGGAATTAGATTTCTCATAGTTCATTACTTCATGTATATTGTATGTGTATTATGATCATTACAAGGATCTATGCCCACAAGAGTCATGCTCGGTGTGAGAAACAAGAGGATATGAATGATTCAAAAACCACACAATTTCCTTCCTCCACTGGTGGAAGAGGCCAAGCCTATGGAAGAAGAGGCCGGGGCTATGGTGGAAGAGGTTAATGATATGAGACCTCCCTATTTTCACTTTAAATTCAACATGGGTTTAAATTAAGGAAAGAATAGGGTTGAAGAACATAGATAGAAGAATGACTTCAAACTCCTATATGAAAGGATCGGGTCTAACACCGGGCTGGTTTCCCTAAAATTGGTCCAGGGAGAGGAGGGAGACTTTTCCTTTGTCAAAGGGAAAAAAAAGTTTGATCCTTACCCTCCCTACTAGGGACTGGAGGCTCCATGTCTTAGAGATGATAAGGGGAGGATAGGTTCATATCCCTAGAATCCAAACCATGAATTCAGCAATACTGTCCTCAGGGTAAGTGTCCATGTGATTGTAGATATTCGTATCTTTAGATTCCTAGAGGATCCTTACCCTATGGTAAGAAAATTGTGGGAATCCTATGATAGTATAAATCCAAATCTAAATGGGAGACACACTGATGTGCCTATCCCTATGGTTTAATAAATCAGGAGGTCTTGTTAGAGGATTTAACATGGTCCCGTTTAGGAAAGAGAGCTAGTGAAGGAGAAGCCTTTCCATGAGTAGCTTTGAAGGTGTCATCATGAAAGGATTGTGCAGGATGAAGGGGTGAGGTGAATCAAAGAGGACCACACTATGGGTGCATCACGCAAGGTGTCTCTGCACAAGTATACATGGGAAAATTGGTTGTACATTTGGTGAGGAACAACTTGTATGACTACATTTTACCAAAGATTTGTTCAAGCCTTCAAGGGTCTCTATAAAGATTTCCAAATGTAAGTTGTTAAAGTTCCTATTTGAGTAAATGGGAGAACTATATTCTTATAAAATTAGAGGGGTTGGTAGAATCAGTTTCATAGGTTTTATTTATTTTTAATACTAAATGGACTTACGTCCCACTATTCCCCTTTTATTTCCTCTCATTAGGTGTTAGAAAACTACTTTGGAGGTTTTTGGGGACTTGGGTGAAGCACTAGGGTGATCATAATAGTAATCAACATTCGGGAAAATTCATTTGTACAAATGAAGTCCCCAAGGGCCTATTGATATGAAAATATAAGACCTTGGAAAAAGGTGACTTTCACAAAAGTAGGGTGGCACACAAGAACTTGAGCGCTGATGGTGATTGGGGCTACCTTGGGCGAACCACTTTGTGAGACCTTGAAAATATTTACATTATTCATTTATTTTATCCTTCTTTTTCTAAGTCATTTAACTTTGTCACTTTTTCATCCATGTGATGCAACAGAGTGTCAACAACCTCATATCGATGACTTTTTTTATCAGCTATAGAGAGCACAATATTTTTCTAAGATTGACTGGAGGTCCAAGTACTATAAGCTAAAGGTTATGGAGGATGACATTACTAAAATTTATTTCCATACTATATATGGGAATTATGAGTTTGTTGTTATGCCATTTGGTTTGATAAATGACCCTGTTGTATTTATAGATCTCATGAATATAATCTTTCAAGATGATTTGGATAAAAAAATTTGTTTTTATTCTTGATATTATGGTGTTTTACCAAAGTTATAAATATCATGAAAAACATTTAAGGATTTTACTACAAGCTCTCAAAGAAAATAAGTTATACAAGAAATTTAGAAAATGTGATTTTTGGTTTCAAAATATTTCTTTTAATGGGAACATTTTAAATAAGGGTGGTATGAAAATTAATCACACCAAAAAAAAAGTGGTTGATGAATGTAAAATACCTAAAAATGTTACTGATATTCATAGTTTTCTAGGATTAATAGGATATTATCTACAATTTTTTAAAAACATTTCATGATTATCTAGTCTGCTAACTAAGTTAACATGAAAATGGGTTAAATTTATTTTGGATAGAAGACTATGATTTTGGTTTTTAGGAACTAAAAAGAAGATTGGTGAATGATTCTGTTTTTTCCCTACCTTCTAGAAATGGAGAGTTTGTCAGCTACAATTATGATTAGTTGAATGGACTTGGTTGTGTTCTAATGCAGAATGATTAGTTAATTGCTTATGCTTCCAGAAAAATGAGTCCTCGTGAGTTAAATTATCCCACACATATTATTGAATTAGCAGTTATGGTTTTCAATTTAAAAATTTGGAGGAATCATTTACATATAGACAAATGTGAAATATGTACAAACCATAAAAGTTTAAAGTATATAATTACACAGAAGGAATTGAACATGAGGAAAATATGATGTCTGGAAGTGATAAATGATTATGATTTCATGATCAATTACCATCATGAAAAAGTAAATAAATAGGAGGATGCATTGAGTAAAAAAATTATGCCACATTAACCATTTTATTTTTGAAACATGACCCCTTGATTAATTATTTGATGGATTTTTTCTTAGATTTTTTTGGGGCAAGAAATTCCCCTCTTTTGTTTCAGGTGTCAGTGCATTCGTCTCTCTCAAATTGAATTAAGCAAGTGTAGAAGGAAGACTATGAGTTATAGAAATATGTAGAGTAGGTTAAGAAAGGTATATTACCTAAATTTAATATTGGTAAAGATTATTTATTGAGATTTGGAAAGAGATTATGTGTTCCTTGTTAATCCTAGGTGATGAAAGAATTGTTAAGTGAAGCTCATAGTTCTGCATTTTCAGTTCATCCTAGCAGCACTAATATGTACAGAGACCTTTGGGAGTATTACTAGTGGGATGGAATGAAAATAGATGTTGTATATTTTACAATGAAATGTTTGATAGGTCAATAGATTAAAGTAGAGTTATTACTACAAAAGTGTATGCTTTATCATTTTCCATTTCTAAAGTAGAAATAGGACAATATATCCATGTAAATCATGGTGGGACTACCAAAAAATTCTCAAGTTAAAAATTTTATTTGTGTTATTATTGATCAGATGACCAAATATACACATTTTCTTCCTATTTAAGACAATATGTATTTATATCATCTTTTTAAATTGTACCTCAATGATATATTTATGTTACATGGAGTTCCTCTCTCCATTTTGTTTAACCATGATCCAAGGTTTACTTCTAACTTTTTTAAAGGCCTTCAAATGTCATTGGGAACTAAATTAAATTTCAGCACAACCTTTCATCCACAATCTGACAGATAGTCAGAGTTAACTATTAATACATTGGATGATATGATTTGAGTTTTTTCAATGGATTACAGGGAAATTTGTGTTCAACATATTTATTCAGTTGAGTTTTCTTATAATAACAGTTTTCATTACAATATACATATGGAACCTTTTGAGAAATTATATGGAAATCTATGTCAGACTCTTTAATTTGGGAATGGAGTCATGGAATAGAAGTCTATGGGACTAGAATTAGTAGAGTAAGTAGGTGAGAAAGTATAGATGATTCAACAACACATGAGGACCACTCAGAGCAGGCAAAAAAGTTATACAGATAATAGGAGGAAAGACCTTTATTTATAGGTATGTGATCATATTTTCCTTGAAATATCTCTTTAAAAAAGTGTGAAGTGTTTCCATAATAAGGGAAATCAAAGTTCATGGTTCATTGGACCTTTTGAAATCCTATAGAAATTTGGACCAGTTTCCTTTCGAGTAACTTTGACTCTGATTTTATCTTAGGTACACAATGTTTTTCATATTTCAGTGTTAATAAAGTGTGTTCTAGATTCATCTCTTGTTTTGATCCTAGAATTAGTTCAATAGGAATAGAAATTTTTTATGAAGAGAATCTTGTTCACATTATTGATTATAGAGAGAAAGTATTGCAGAATAAGGCAATTCACCAGGTTAAGGTTTTGTGGAGAAACCACATGGTTGAAGAAGCAACATGGGAATTTGAAAATTCTATGAGAGAAATGTATCCTCACTTGTTTAATAAGTGAATAAAAATTATGAGGACTCAATTTCTAGAAGGGGGAGAATTTAATAGGCTATGTACTTATAAGATATATTTTTTTCATTCTAGAATTAAATAGTAAAATTCATTATAAATGTATATTGAAATAAGTGGTATTTATAGAAATTAAAGAATCTATACAAATAGAATAGTAAACTCATATATGAAAGTTTAAATAAAATTTAGGTATCCTTTGAATAAAAATATGATATATTTATATCATGGAATAAGTAAATAAATGTTTTGAAAATGATAAATTAAGTGTTTATATTTTTGTGACACATAAATTTTTATGCACAATTTTGTAATTAATATAATGATTTAAAAGAAAATTTATCCTCATAAAATATAATCATAAATTAATATTTTTTTTATTATGATTATAAGATAATTTTATGATATCTTATTTAATTTTTAATTTGTAATAAAATCAGTTATAATTTTAAAATTGGTATTTTTTGAATAACTAATGATTTTAATTAAAAATTAAATTTATTAAATTTATAATTTTTTTTCATAAAATGTAGTTAATTTTTTAAATTTTCATATCGAGAAATGGTTTGGGTGAATTTTTGAGATTTGTCTAAAATTGTTTAATTGTTTGGTGAATAGTGAAATACGATAATTTATGGTAAAAGATAAATACATGATTTTTTTGAGTCATAAATGATGTTTGGATGATATAAGACCATAATATAGAATTGTAATTCATAATTTCAATATATTTATTATAATTCCCAAACTATTCCAAGTATTGTGCCAAAATAATAAACTAATGAATAAAATAATCTAAAAACACCCCTCTCCTCCACTATAAATGACACCACTCACCATCTTATCCAATCACACATAAATTACTAGTATATTGTTTAATTTATACTAAATTCCCTTCCCAAGACTCTTTCCCATGTCCAAGACTTCCCGGTGTGACCAAAAAGACAATACCAAGTTCCTTAAAGAGGTTCTCAAGGAGAAGATTTCAAGAGGCAAAATCCCATTTCATTTTCATTTATTTTCCATTTAATTTGTTTTATTTTATTATTATCTCCTGAAATCCACTTATTCAAGTGCAATAAAAACTATTTTATAATATATATACTATAATAGTTTCATTTTGATGTAAAAATTCATCATTAAACTTCATCTTCTCTCCATTTTATTCTAAAAATGATTCCATTGTCCATGATGTGTTGATTTACCACCATTGTGGATGATACATTTTCATTTTACATTACCACCTTCAAGGATGGTCATAAAACCATTATTATGGTTAAAAAATATTTTATTATACATATTTTAATTTATATAATATTCTAGAACCATTATATAAACATGATATTAAATACAATGATATAAGTTCATAATGGGCGTAAAAACCGCCAAAATAAACTAAATCATTTTCATTAATAGTTTATCTAATGATTCATCCTCATATTATAAAAAATGATATATGGTATCATTTAAAGTGTTGGAAACATATTAATACCATTTCATTCCACTTCTGTAGTTTTTTTTCCATTTTAAAAGAATATGCATAATGAACCAACCATGAAATAAATGCACCCAAAAAATGAAAATAATAAAATATTATTGATTAATGGGTGGAAATATGTTATAAAAATATCATAAAAGGTATTATAATTATCAATATAGTTATTTAATATATTAATAACACACTTTAAAATATTATATAGGAATTTTTAACACATTTTAAGTAAGACGAACCTGAGGTAAGGTAGTTTTCTTTAAAAATCCTCTTTTAAATTTTTATTTTAATAAAATTCAAAAAGAATGATTTTATGATGAAATTATTCATGTTTTATAATTTTTTTCATCTTATTAGGAATTTATTATGATTAAGGGTGGGAAATATATCTCCCACCAATGATTTGAGTATGTTTATGTTGGAAGATGATCGTAATAGTTATTCCAGGTATATCTGCGATGGTCACACCATTAGGTAGCCGTGAGGGTTACATCATAAGATAGTCGTGAGGGTCACATTGTAAAGAATCCATGAGGGTTATAAATCATATGGTAGCTGTGAGGGATAAATTCATAATAATTAATGTCTCATGTTACCTAAATAGTTTATTGATGTTTTCTACGTTGTATTAAAATCTATTGTTTTGACAAAGTATATGATACATTATAGGTGATAAGTATGTATTTGTTAAATTGATTTCATATGTTTATAAGTATTCATGGACTAATGGTTTCTTTTTTTATGTCCTATACTGAGATTTTAATGGTCATACCATGTTTTTAAATGGTTTTCATACTATTTAAGGATAGGTAGGAGAATAGAATCAAAGATGAATGTTGGGAAGAATTCATGTTTTATTAAAAAAAATTGTGTTATGGAATAAATTGATACTATTTTAGTGGTATCCACATTGTATGATTGTGCATTGTCGTGTATGTTTTATGACTGAATTCTCTAAAAATATAAACTGAAAAGTTCTTTGGGAATTTATAAAAGTGAATTCTAAATGAATTTCTTATATTATGAAATGTTTAAGGTCAGGTCCTTATATTAAATGCATAAAATAAATATTTAACATGGGGGATGGATTAACCCTGAGAATGGTATATAAATGCTTTACCCAGTGACGAGGTTTCTATAATCATTTCACAATGACTGTTCTAACCCATCTCCCACTAATGGTAATATAACCATCCTTGATACAACCATTATCCATTCGAGGGGCACATTCACTTCCATTTTAACCAACAATCCATCTTTCACCTAGAGTACATGTTCATTGTGGGTTTAAACATCAATCCATGCATCCACCCATGGGATGTGTTCACCCCAGGCATGTCACGACCCGCCCTCGGGGTCCGTGCCGTGACTACCCCAAGCCCGCCTTCCATAGGCCAGGGGCTGGCGACTAGCACCAAGGCGTAAATCCCAGTAAAAAGGGAAGGCATTGCCTTTGAAAAGTAACCAACTCCACAGAGTAAGCAAGCGGAAAGTAAACACTAAACAAGCAGAGTACAACTGAAAGTGCGGAAAAGTAAATGGGCCAGAATACAAACCCAAACTGTAAGTAAAGTACAACTCGAAAAGGGAAAAACAGCAACTGTAAAGTAAAAGCCGCTACTCCGAGCTGTCCACCGGAAATCCCACCTGAAGGGTGGGTACAGATAGCTCCTCTGCTCCACGGGTCCCGCCGTCCGCTCCGTGCACGTCCCGCCCAGTGGTCCACCTCCGGGTACCGTCCCGCTCTACAAGCCTCAGCTAAGTCAACGCTGTCCGTCGTCTGCAACCAACACAACGTAGTGCGGGCGAAGCCCGTGCAGGGGTGAGTATAAGCTACTCAGTAGGGACCCCGAGACCCCTGAAGGTCTCTCAAATCCACAAAGGATAAACCACAAAGAAAAGTACAATCACGAAGTAACAACCGACACTGCTTAGGTATATGCCCATACATATACCTAAGTCATTAATTCAGATACGCTCCAACCTCCGAGCCCAAGTACAACTCAGTCCACGCAGGAAAGTATACGTAATCCACAAAGGGAAGCAAAATATAATCCACACAGGATTGCACAACACAATCCACACAGGAAAACAACAGGATTCAGCTCACACAGGTATACTTCATCAAGGACGATAAAGATGATCACTGATCCATCTAAGTCGTCGGACCCACGAAGGATCGATAGGTAACTAACCCCCGCAGAAGACCCACACAGGATCGGGCTCACACAGAACCTGTAGGCGCTGGCTCACACAGAACCGTTGAGCGCAAGGACCCACACAGGATCGGGCTCACACAGAACCTGTAGCACTGATCCACGTAGGATCGCTGAGTGCTGTAGTCGTCGTCGTCGAATCCACACAGGATCTCTGTACTGTCGTCGTCAAATCCACACAGGATCTCTGTACTGTCGTCGTCAAATCCACACAGGATCTCTGTACTGTCGTCGTCAAATCCACACAGGATCTCTGTACTGTCGTCGTCAAATCCACACAGGATCTCTGTACTGTCGTCGTCAAAGTCACAGTAGCAGTCGTAGCAGTAGAACAGTCGCAGCCAGCACTAGGGTTCCCGCACACAGCAAGCTCGTACGGAGGGTCCGCTCCACGAGCCGAGAGGCTGATACATCAACTGTCACGAAGACCAAGTTGATGTATCCAAAAGTTCCGTATCGTCAAAAGGAACTCAACGCAACAGACGGCGCGTCGATCGGACGCCCGGTCTGAGAGTTATTGGCATTTTCGTCTCCGGGGCCCGGTTGGTTTTTAAGGCAAAACCAACCCGACCGTACTCCACCTGCGTCCAAACCTCGGGCGGAGTATGCCAAAAGATCCGTCTCACTAAGAGGAACACTACGCGACTGACGGCACGTCAATCGGACGTCCGTAGCTCAAGATATGAGCGTTTCCGCTCCGAAGGCCCGGTTGGTTTCGTGAACGAACCAACCCGGCCGAACTCAAAGTAAACCTAAACCTTGAGTGCGATATACCGAATCGACCGTCTCGATCCAAGGATCGCGTTGCCGCAGACGGTTCGTCATTCGGAGGTCCGAGGCTCAAGTTATGAGCCAAAAACCGAATCTGGTCCGAAACGGGGGGTCCGGGTCCGGGCCGACCCGGCCCGACCCCCCCCCCCCCCCCGGGCGGCGCGGCGGCCGGCGGCGGCGGACGGCGGCGGCGGACGGCGGCGGCGGGCGGCGGCGCGGCGGCGCGGCGGCGGGCTGCGGTGGCGGCGGCGGCGGGCCGCGGTGGCGGCGGCGGCGGGCCGCGGTGGCGGCGGCGGGCCGCGGCGGCGGCGCTGGGCGCCGCACGTGGTTGGCACGCGGGGCTATGCCCCGCGTTTTTCTTCAAGGCGGCACGGCCTTGAGCCGTGCCTTTGCCAAAAAAAAACGGCCCCCGCAAGTGGGGGCCGGCTTGATAAAACCGGGGGGGGCTGTTGCCCCCCCCCCTCTTTAATTGAACCCCCCCCCCCCCTCATTAAGAGGGGGGTTTGTTGAACCGGCCGGGGGATTTATTCCCCCGGTTTTTATGATATCTGGCCGGCCAGCTGGCCGGCCGGTTTTTACCAACGGGACCGGAATTTCCGGTCCCGCCCTCGACTTCCGACGCCGGCGGCCCGGCCGCCGGTCTCCTCTCCCGCCGCGGCCCGGAACCGGCCGCGGTCTTCTCGTCCCGCCGCGGCCCGGAACCGGCCGTGGTGTTCGTCGTCCGGCGCGGTGCGACGGCACCGCGCCCCTTTCGTCGTGCCATGAATCCTTCCAACACGGCGCGACGGCGTCGCGTTCTTGAAGACTCTCCTCGGCGTAGCGCGGCGGCGTTGCGGAAAAAAAAAAGCATGTTCATCCGCGTGGTGCGACGGCACCACGCCACTTGCTTCCACCCGCATGAATAAAACGAGAACTAAGGAGGGGGGGTTCGGCCGTGTTCATGCGGTCCGACCCCCCTCACGTTAAATAATAACATAACTAAAGAAAAATCCAAAAGTCTCACGTTTAGTCATGCTAAAATCCATGATTCAAGAATGGAATAAAATAATCAATAAATAACATCCCCTACCTCTGGTTTGAGATTCAAAGAATCTTCTACGTTCCGCGGAAGACGGCGTCGCGGAAGTCGGGCGTCGCGGTCGTCGTTCGTCAAATCCGTTGACGAAGAGTTACGTCTGATGCGACACGTTGATGGCGGATCTTCGTTTGCCGACGAAGAAGGCCCGAGGAGGATGCGGTGTTCCCTCTTGTTGACACCGAGGACGAAGAAGAGAGGCGTCGTTCTTCGTCGGAGTTTGAGCGTTCTTCGTCAAGATGAACGTTCTTCGTCAAGATGAAGAAGATGCTAACAAAATAAAATAAGGTCTCTCCTTATTTTATTTACCAAGCCTAGGAATTCAAAACTTCAAAAAACAAACATAACACTTAATTAATTAACATGTCAAGTGTAATTAATTTGATGTTAAGTTTACAAACAATTAAGAGGGAGAGAGGGGAGTTTAAGGGGGAAGTTGAGAGGTTTAGGTTCGTGTGGGTCCCACCACACTTAATCCTCTCAAAGTATGTTAAGTGGGTGTGGGTCCCACCCCCAACTTCTTTTGAGAGGAGTTAACCTACAAAAGTGAAATAAAAAGAATCCACATTTTTTTATTCAACTTTTTATAATTCTCCCAAAAACTAACTTTCGTCCCGCAACAAACGCAACTCCCGAAAGGGTCTCTTTAAGCGAATATCGGCGCTGCGAGTTCATCGGTGCCCTCGGATTTCAATTCCGAGCACCGGATCAAAAGTTAGGAATTCTCGCTCGTTCGTTCACTGAACGTACCCGAGCCAAACTTCGGAAATTAATTCCGGGCACTCCGGGCCTCGGAATCAGGTGCCGTCTGAAACCGCGCTCTTGTAAAAATCCAAAGAAAATTAAGAAAAAAATTTTCCTTGAATTTTACGGGTCTTTACATTACTCCCACCTCAGGGCTTTACGTCCCCGTAAAGCTACATCAAAAACTAGGGAAACCAAAAGAGAGTACTGAGCACGCATCTGAGCCTCCCGCTCCCATGTGCTCTCCTGGAGATTCCCGTGCCGCCATCTGTTGCGCACAAGAGGACTCGATCGCCCATGTAGGACCCGCTCCTGGATGACATGGACCTCCTCTGACGTGGCCCGGACCATCTCCGGTCCCACCAGAGCTGCAAGATTTCTCTTTTGCCGAAAAGAGAAATCTGGTCTCATCCCCTGGATGAACCACATTCTTTGCCTAAAACAGTCAATCCTAACATGGATGTTACTAATCCATACTAAGGATGACGTCGTAAGGCCTCGACGCTACTACTAAGAGATTCAACCGTTACTCTCGCCTCCAAGGGTTGAGTCACACTGTCGGCATCAGTGTGTGGTAACTGGGTCTCCTCCAGTAGATGTCTCACAAGTGAGGGTCAAGTCAATAGCCAAAACTGGAACCTCTTAGTAACATTACGATAGAGGACAGGAATGAAAACATCACAAGGTATGCGTCTTTTATTATTGCAGCTCGTAATACAAGACGCTACACAAAAGCAACAAGGAACCAGAAGTACAAAGGATGTATCCACTAGTTCTGCTCCTGTCCATCGGCTCCCAGGGCTCCATGATCGAAGGCCTCGGCTGCCTGAAGCTGAGCTCTCCCCTGCGGTCGGGGTGGACCTCCTGGTGGTGGTGGTGGTAGAGCCTCAAAGCGTCGGCCACCACCAGCTGCTCGTCCAGCTCCTCTGCCTCGTCCGCCTCCTCCCTGCGGACCGCCACGGTCGAACCTCTGCCTTTGCCTAGGTGGTTCCTCAACCGTCTGCTGCTCCTCCGCATGGCGGGTCGGGCAGTCACGAGCCATGTGGCCTCGCCCGCCGCATGCATAGCACTGTCTTCCACTCGAAAGACTGGCTCCGCGTTGTGTGCCCTGCACTGCTGAGCCAGTGCCCTGAGGTCTGGTCTGTCTGGACCCCTGAGTCATTCGCCGACTGCCTGCTGCAGATGACTCTGCCACGTGCCGCCCTGCGGTGGGTCGCTGTACTGGTGTAGACTCAGTAAGGAAGCTCTCGATCAGAAGGGCCCGCTCCAGTACTCCTGTCTGAGTCGGTATGCTGAGGGAGATCAGCGATGCCCTGATCTCGTGTCTCAAACCCTGCTCGAAGGACCGGGCCCTGAAGAATGGGTCCCGTACCATGTCGGTCGAGTAGCGCGAGAGATCGGTAAATCTCGCCGAGTACTGAGCGACCGTCATGCTGCCCTGCCGCAGCTGTAGAAGCTCCTGGATACGCACCGCACGAAGGGTGGCTGGGACGAACTCCGAGCGGAAGATGCTCTCAAAGTCCGTCCAAAGAAGAGATGCCTCATCGTGCACCTGGAGCATCAAGCTCCACCATCGTCCTGCTGCTGCGTGTAGTAGGCTCGCAGCGAGGATCACCATGAGGTCTGCTGGTGTCCTCACTAGCCTAAACACTCGAACCACTGCCTCCAGCCAGTCCTCTGCTGCCTGGGGATCCGTCTCCCCGCGAAACCTGGGCGGTCGCTGGCGCTGAAACTCATGCAGTGCGCTGAGGCGACGTGCATCGTCAGCGGCTGCTGCTGGAAGCATCGGGGGATCGGCGGGTAAAGCTACTGCCGGTGCCACTGCTGACAAAGGGCCCTGCACCGAAGCCTCGTCGCTCGGTGGGCTGTCGTCTCGCTCGACTCTCGGAACCCTAGCTGGCTGCCGTCGTGGGGCCATCCTGAATAGGAAACAGGTGCGCCACGGTTAGAACAGTATACCAGGTGAGCTGATATAAGTAATCACAAAGAAAACTTGAGACTTTCATTAAGCAGATCAGTATACCCGGTGAGCTGGCACAAGTAATCACAAAGAAAACTTTGAAACACACACGCAATCAATGTTTTCGTGCATTAAGTCGGAAATCAGAAGTCAGGGTCCTGGTGTACGGATACGTCGGCCGCCGCACCAACACTGGACTCCTTGGACTGATAACCACACTCAATACGCTAAACATTATTGCTTCACATAGAAAATATCAGAGTTCGCGGTAGAACCGAACTCCTCTGATACCAATTTGTCACGACCCGCCCTCGGGGTCCGTGCCGTGACTACCCCAAGCCCGCCTTCCATAGGCCAGGGGCTGGCGACTAGCACCAAGGCGTAAATCCCAGTAAAAAGGGAAGGCATTGCCTTTGAAAAGTAACCAACTCCACAGAGTAAGCAAGCGGAAAATAAACACTAAACAAGCAGAGTACAACTGAAAGTGCGGAAAAGTAAATGGGCCAGAATACAAACCCAAACTGTAAGTAAAGTACAACTCGAAAAGGGAAAAACAGCAACTGTAAAGTAAAAGCCGCTACTCCGAGCTGTCCACCGGAAATCCCACCTGAAGGGTGGGTACAGATAGCTCCTCTGCTCCACGGGTCCCGCCGTCCGCTCCGTGCACGTCCCGCCCAGTGGTCCACCTCCGGGTACCGTCCCGCTCTACAAGCCTCAGCTAAGTCAACGCTGTCCGTCGTCTGCAACCAACACAACGTAGTGCGGGCGAAGCCCGTGCAGGGGTGAGTATAAGCTACTCAGTAGGGACCCCGAGACCCCTGAAGGTCTCTCAAATCCACAAAGGATAAACCACAAAGAAAAGTACAATCACGAAGTAACAACCGACACTGCTTAGGTATATGCCCATACATATACCTAAGTCATTAATTCAGATACGCTCCAACCTCCGAGCCCAAGTACAACTCAGTCCACGCAGGAAAGTATACGTAATCCACAAAGGGAAGCAAAATATAATCCACACAGGATTGCACAACACAATCCACACAGGAAAACAATAGGATTCAGCTCACACAGGTATACTTCATCAAGGACGATAAAGATGATCACTGATCCATCTAAGTCGTCGGACCCACGAAGGATCGATAGGTAACTAACCCCCGCAGAAGACCCACACAGGATCGGGCTCACACAGAACCTGTAGGCGCTGGCTCACACAGAACCGCTGAGCGCAAGGACCCACACAGGATCGGGCTCACACAGAACCTGTAGCACTGATCCACGTAGGATCGCTGAGTGTTGTAGTCGTCGTCGTCGAATCCACACAGGATCTCTGTACTGTCGTCGTCAAATCCACACAGGATCTCTGTACTGTCGTCGTCAAATCCACACAGGATCTGTGTACTGTCGTCGTCAAATCCACACAGGATCTCTGTACTGTCGTCGTCAAATCCACACAGGATCTCTGTACTGTCGTCGTCAAATCCACACAGGATCTCTGTACTGTCGTCGTCAAATCCACACAGGATCTCTGTACTGTCGTCGTCAAAGTCACAGTAGCAGTCGTAGCAGTAGAACAGTCGCAGCCAGCACTAGGGTTCCCGCACACAGCAAGCTCGTACGGAGGGTCCGCTCCACGAGCCGAGAGGCTGATACATCAACTGTCACGAAGACCAAGTTGATGTATCCAAAAGTTCCGTATCGTCAAAAGGAACTCAACGCAACAGACGACGCGTCGATCGGACGCCCGGTCTGAGAGTTATTGGCATTTTCGTCTCCGGGGCCCGGTTGGTTTTTAAGGCAAAACCAACCCGACCGTACTCCACCTGCGTCCAAACCTCGGGCGGAGTATGCCAAAAGATCCGTCTCACTAAGAGGAACACTACGCGACTGACGGCACGTCAATCGGACGTCCGTAGCTCAAGATATGAGCGTTTCCGCTCCGAAGGCCCGGTTGGTTTCGTGAACGAACCAACCCGGCCGAACTCAAAGTAAACCGAAACCTTGAGTGCGATATACCGAATCGACCGTCTCGATCCAAGGATCGCGTTGCCGCAGACGGTTCGTCATTCGGAGGTCCGAGGCTCAAGTTATGAGCCAAAAACCGAATCTGGTCCGAAACGGGGGGTCCGGGTCCGGGCCGACCCGGCCCGACCCCCCCCCCCCCGGGCGGCGCGGCGGCCGGCGGCGGCGGACGGCGGCGGCGGACGGCGGCGGCGGGCGGCGGCGCGGCGGCGGGCTGCGGTGGCGGCGGCGGCGGGCCGCGGTGGCGGCGGCGGCGGGCCGCGGTGGCGGCGGCGGGCCGCGGCGGCGGCGCTGGGCGCCGCACGTGGTTGGCACGCGGGGCTATGCCCCGCGTTTTTCTTCAAGGCGGCACGGCCTTGAGCCGTGCCTTTGCCAAAAAAAACGGCCCCCGCAAGTGGGGGCCGGCTTGATAAAACCGGGGGGGGCTGTTGCCCCCCCCTCTTTAATTGAACCGCCCCCCCTCATTAAGAGGGGGGTTTGTTGAACCGGCCGGGGGATTTATTCCCCCGGTTTTTATGATATCCGGCCGGCCAGCTGGCCGGCCGGTTTTTACCAACAGGACCGGAATTTCCGGTCCCGCCCTCGACTTCCGACGCCGGCGGCCCGGCCGCCGGTCTCCTCTCCCGCCGCGGCCCGGAACCGGCCGCGGTCTTCTCGTCCCGCCGCGGCCCGAAACCGGCCGCGGTGTTCGTCGTCCGGCGCGGTGCGACGGCACCGCGCCCCTTTCGCCGTGCCATGAATCCTTCCAACACGGCGCGACGGCGTCGCGTTCTTGAAGACTCTCCTCGGCGTAGCGCGGCGGCGTTGCGGAAAAAAAAAAAGCATGTTCATCCGCGTGGTGCGACGGCACCACGCCACTTGCTTCCACCCGCATGAATAAAACGAGAACTAAGGAGGGGGGGTTCGGCCGTGTTCATGCGGTCCGACCCCCCTCACGTTAAATAATAACATAACTAAAGAAAAATCCAAAAGTCTCACGTTTAGTCATGCTAAAATCCATGATTCAAGAATGGAATAAAATAATCAATAAATAACATCCCCTACCTCTGGTTTGAGATTCAAAGAATCTTCTACGTTCCGCGGAAGACGGCGTCGCGGAAGTCGGGCGTCGCGGTCGTCGTTCGTCAAATCCGTTGACGAAGAGTTACGTCTGATGCGACACGTTGATGGCGGATCTTCGTTTGCCGACGAAGAAGGCCCGAGGAGGATGCGGCGTTCCCTCTTGTTGACACCGAGGACGAAGAAGAGAGGCGTCGTTCTTCGTCGGAGTTTGAGCGTTCTTCGTCAAGATGAACGTTCTTCGTCAAGATGAAGAAGATGGAGGAGGAGCTCTCAAATGAAATCCACACAAGTTGGCTAACAAAATAAAATAAGGTCTCTCCTTATTTTATTTACCAAGCCTAGGAATTCAAAACTTCAAAAAACAAACATAACACTTAATTAATTAACATGTCAAGTGTAATTAATTTGATGTTAAGTTTACAAACAATTAAGAGGGAGAGAGGGGAGTTTAAGGGGGAAGTTGAGAGGTTTAGGTTCGTGTGGGTCCCACCACACTTAATCCTCTCAAAGTAGGTTAAGTGGGTGTGGGTCCCACCCCCAACTCCTTTTGAGAGGAGTTAACCTACAAAAGTGAAATAAAAAGAATCCACATTTTTTTATTCAACTTTTTATAATTCTCCCAAAAACTAACTTTCGTCCCGCAACAAACGCAACTCCCGAAAGGGTCTCTTTAAGCGAATATCGGCGCTGCGAGTTCATCGGTGCCCTCGGATTTCAATTCCGAGCACTGAATCAAAAGTTAGGAATTCTCGCTCGTTCGTTCACTGAACGTACCCGAGCCAAACTTCGGAAATTAATTCCGGGCACTCCGGGCCTCGGAATCAGGTGCCGTCTGAAACCGCGCTCTTGTAAAAATCCAAAGAAAATTAAGAAAAAAAATTTCCTTGAATTTTACGGGTCTTTACAAGGCACAACCATAAACCCTATAGTCTACACAAGGGCCTTGTTCACCCTAGTTCTCACCGTAAATCTAAGTGTCCACTAATGGGATGTGTTCACCCCAAGTTTAACCATCATAATTCAAAACAATTACATTACATTTAAAATAGATCACGAACATATCATCATTTAAAATAAAAGAACATTCACGATGCATAAGGTTGATTTTACATTTCACTTTAAAAAATAATTCTAACCCTTATGGAGTGATTTAATTCCCTTTAAAATTTCAAAATACAAAACATCGTTATTTATAAAACAATACTAATAGATTTCATCCAAATTCACAAAATTTTATATTTCCAAAATTCCACTTCAAATTATTTAAACTTCCAAACAAACATTAAGAGGGGTCCATCCACTTTTTAAAATAATTTTAACCAAAACAAATATCCCTAAACCCTTAATAATACATATTTTAGTTTAATAAAATTTTACCAATCCACTTGATTTCCCTAAAGAAACCCTTTTATTTCTATAACAAAAAATACAATTGAAATTAGATAAAAAAAACTCATTTGGGAAAACATTATTCTATTTAAAAATTTTCCATGCAAAACAAAAATTCAATATTTTACAAATCCCATTACCATTTTAAAGGATTATTCAAGAATAAATTCCATTTACCCTTAACTTATGTTTTTTTAAATTCCATTTCACAGACATTAATTAGAAAACATAATCCCCAAATTGGAAAAATTGAAACATGGCTTAACCATCTAGGTAAAATTAATAAAAAATTCCAATTATCTAATTTAGGGGTGGGGGTATACTAACCAAGAAAAAAAGAAAATTAAGACCTATAATTAAAACAAAGTTCATCAGAAGACAACTAATGATATCGTACAACTGACACATTAAATACTGAATTAAGACTACGGGTTAAAGTTAGGGACCACCTAACACAACCTTAGATAAGTCCACATGTTGAGTATTAGCCACCATTTTGGCCTGAATATAGAGAAAATTAGAAACCGAAAAATCTCCCTAGAAATATAGAATAGTATCTAAAACTAGAATAAAACCACTTGAATGTGGAATAAAGAAAAAATAGAATGAAGTGGTGAGGTAGAATCCCATCAATCTCTATAACAAAATTTAAATTTCCTGAAATAGAAAAATAACAAGGGAGAACCACCATGGAAGAGGAGAGGAGGAAGAGGGAATCACACATAAATGTTCTAGCCAAGAAATAGAGAAAAAACAGGTTAAAAACACAAAAGGTTTAGAGGTGAAATTTTAAAAAATTATAATTTTTAAATGGGTGCATGGTTTTTCAAACCATGCCCCAACTATGCAGTCATCACTTCCCCAAAACACCCCATATAAAATGGCTGGTCCACATGGTTTACAAACCATGCTCCCACTATGAGAATTAGATCTGGAACCCTCTAAAGAAATTCACATGGTTTGTATGAAAACATGTGCAAACCGTAAGCCTAGTCCCATGTATAAGACACCTCAGATGCCTTACTTTGGTGTTTTTATGATTTTCACTAAACCTTGAACTAACTATGAAACTCATCTATGTGCTATAAAATTTGAAATAAATAGCACTTTATGATTAGCCCGCTATATATTTTCTCCTAAACCATGCACACCAAATCATTAACCTAATACAAAAACCTCCTAAACCTCCAAAGTTTAACATAAAATCCTTGATACTTAGTTAAGAAACCGAAGCACCCATTATAACCCAAAATTCAACCAAAAACATCTCATTAAGGTGTTTTAAATCTCAAATTCATGATTTGAAACTCATTTTTTTAAAAACCCATAAACTAATTCAAAATTTGAGCTCCTACATAAATTTCAAATGCTCATATGGATAATGGAATTAAAATTACACACCAAAACACATTTAATCCCTGATAATTCCTGGTATAAATACAACTAAACCATATGACCTATGTCAGTTTTTAATTTGATTCTTAATGGCCGCATTACTCTCCCAAACACTAAATATTCTTCCAAAATTCATCTCCAAAAACCAAGCACTCTATTTTGTAAAATATGATCCTCTAAAATTTCTTAATTTCAGAGAACTAATATTATGATTATCTGGTCCCATCTACCCTAAAACATAGCTATGTCACCATTCAATTCATTTACCCTTTGATGGAACACTCCACCCTCATGATTATAATTTTGATCTTCTGTGCCTCCAATAATAGAACTTCTCACAGAAACACCATTCAAACATTTCTATATTGAAATAAGCCCCATTTCTAATACACTACTCTTAGTTACACAAAAAAAACCATTATACCACTAGCTCTTATCTTCACTTCCAAAATTATGAACTAAAATGGATGTCCCTACAATATTTAAGCACAACCTAAATATTATCTCATTTCCTTGAAAAGATCTAGGAAACCTCAAACCATAACATTTGGGCCAAATCCAAAAAACATACATAAAGAATTACCAACCCACAACATACAATTATACACAAGGTTGATAGTCAAACCATATTAGGATTACCTATCTCAAGAACGCTTAGCTTCTACTACCAAAATGACCTTAAAATTCCTAGGGCATGATGCCTTGATCACTGAAGGCATCCGAAGATCATCCAAATACACTGAGTTCAAACCATAACCTTCGATTCCATTCCAAATTCAAAACACCAACCACCCTCACTATTTATCATGCCATCATTTGAGTGATATCATGCCACCAAACTAAAATAGTCCTAGATCACACCATTTCATTTTAAGCTTAAAATGGCCACTTAGACTCCCATAAGCATCATATAATGTTTAACCTTATAAATTATACAAGGGATTAATATTACATCAAAACCAAATATGCACCAACATTTGGTTCCACCATGACCATCCAAACACTTGACCCTAAATATCAATAACACTTTATAACATGAGGGTTATTGAATTTGGACTAACATGTCTCTCTACACTATAGGAGTGTCCTTATCATTGTTCCACTATGTTAAAATAATAATATCATGTCCCATATATTACAAATCACCCAAAAAAATAGTTTGAAATGGTTTGAATGGTTAGACCTAAGTTTGAAGATGAACTACGTAATGGTTTCCCAACACTATATCATACTAATTCTATCACTAACATGCACTGAAAATCAAATCACATTGAGGGTCACTAACTCACTCAACTAAGTCTGACATTAAGTACTGACTTCCATTTTACACGTTCAAACCTCATGTATAAAAAATAGAAGTTTATTATAAATATATTACTGAACCATATTCACATATATCATACAATATATTATTTTCATATGTCCTTTTATTACCCATTTACTAACAATTCCATGTTAATGTCACATTTCAGGCAATAATCACTTTTTTCCAATATGTTTTGATTTTATATGTTTTTTTTCCTCTTTTATATCATATTTTCCTCATATAAATAATATTAACCATGATATAAATATAATATATATTAATTATATATGTTTTTAGTATAATCCATAGTATTTGGAAAATGAAATACACCATTCATGAAAAGGGTAAGCCTTACATACATATGAATGTTGTTTCCATTTTCTTGTCGAATTGAAAGAATGAAAATTAAATGATATATATTATCAATAAATAACAATTTTTATTTCATATATATCACATATTTTTATCAAACCCATCATTAATACATTCTATGTAAATTTTGAAAAAATCGAATTTCTTCATGATGCTGTAGTCCACTGTATACACGAACGACGTTATAAAATTTCAAAAAATTTGAAAGAAGGATGGTACATGTGATATAATAATTACAGAAGAATAAAAATTTTATAAATATTATATATGAACAATAAATACATCATTATTCTATATTGTGAGAGTCTATATTGGAAAATCGAATGACGTTGGTTCACGAGGTGGTAGTCCTCCGTACACATGAAAGATGATTTCTTAGTCTATTTAATGGAAGTGAAGATACTTAATGGTTATTAAATTAACATAAAAACATACCATTTTATGGAAAATAATTATATTATTATATTATCATGTTATAATAATAATTGAAGGAGGTGGAGGAGTAAATAAAATAAAAATTCTCATTGATGAACTTTACCTCTTCTTTGGTATCCTCCTTAGGTTTCCACCAAAATCCATACTAGGTTGGATTTATGTCCAAAATAAGGATTCATGGATGAGATTAGGGAATTTGGTAAGTGATTTGGTTAGGTATTCGCTGAACCAAATGGCCATGAAGTTATTAAGAGTAGAGGATAGAGGGTGGTCTTTTATAAGTGTGATGTGTGGAACAGTTGTAATTTTTTGAAAAGAAAGTATTCCACCCACTTTTTTTAATGTTACAATGATCCAAAACGAATTATTATAAATAATATATGTTATAAGTTAGAAATATTTCTATAAAATTTGTTTTTTACAAGTTTCAAGTCATTTTTTATCATTTCTTTTTTAGTTTAACCCTTTAGTAAACCCATTTTTATCTCAACTGGGGTAAATAATAATAATTATTTTCACTATTCATTTTAGATAAAAAATAAGGTGAAATTATTAAATATTATAAATTATTACTTTTCCAAATATGGAAAATATTGTTTCAAAATAATATTCACATAAGTGGAAAATTTTAATTTTAAAGTTATCATGTAGATGCGATGAGAAAATAGGGGTTTAAAGATAAAATGTTCAAATGTTTAAATAGTTTTTATATAAAAAGTCAATATGAAATGTATTATAATAAACTAAATTTTATTAATGGATTTATAATTTAATTAAGTTTAATTAAAAAAAAACTTAACTTATAAATTAAATTTATTAATAAATTACATGAAAAGGTATTTTTTAATTAAAATTTAGTATTTTTCACTATTTATCAAAAAATGACACTCTTCCAAAAATACTAATAATTAAACCTTATATGATTTTAAAATTAAGAATTGATAATTGGAGTTTATTTTATTAAATAAATTCTCTAAAACATTAAAAAATTAAATTAAAAAACCCAAATATGTGATAAAAAAGTGAGTTTTTGAGAAGAGTATTTTTTTCGTGAACATGATGATTTTATGTTAACTCTATGTATAATAATAATCATTGTATTAATATAAAATAAATTTATTGACACATAATATAAATATTTAATTTTAAACCTTGATCATTATTTATTATTTTAATTAATTAAAATGGAGAAATATTATGAACATTAAAACAGTTAAAAAAAACCCTTTTTTAAACCAAAAAGGTAAACTTATACTAAAATAAAAAATAAATTTGATTAAAACGTAATAATTAAATTAAATATTCATATAAAATTATATTATTACTTTAAAAACATAATTGGGCATTTTAATTACTCAATTTATTAAAAAAATATAATAGTTTTACAAAAAATCAACATTATCACTATTCATTAAAAAATCAATATTTTCTGACAAATCCCAAAATTTCACCATAAGTTAATTTCAGTATGATGATTTTAATAGTAAAGTTAATTTTATTATATAATTTTTTTGGAAAATCTCTAAATTAATTTTGATATTTTCTGATAAAGATAAATAAAAAAAATTATTAAAAAAACATATTTTTGATGAATATAATTACTTTACTAATTGATTGATTAAGAAATTTATATTTATATTTAATAAATGAGTTGATACTATTCATACATACCTATTTAATGGACATGTTATATTGGTTAAATTTAAAATAATATTATGTCATGGCTCATTGAAGCTCGGTGTCACATGTTGTGCATGCTATCGAATGAAATAAGTATTTCATGAAACACATGATAAACTCAATGTAGTGTATAAAACAATATAAACTCAGTGTTATGTGTAATAAAAAATATAAAAAGATTAAATTCCGAGAAAAAAATCAAAAAATATTGGGGTGTTATATTATACCCCCCTTAAAATAAATTTCTTCCTCAAAATTAATCTCAATCAACAATGGTTTAACATTACAAAATTACTTCATAGAAACCCACATAGTACAAATGAATGATAAAACCTCCCTTAAAAGGGAAAGTTGGAAACATAAAAGGTTACATAAAGTAACTCAAAACTAGGTTTCCACATAGGATAACATAGGTGATAAGTGGATATTTGGTCATGGTATAAAATCATAAATAATTATAAAGAGTGATAAAGATCATTGATCACAAGACTATGGGAGATGCACAGAAGGTTAAGGACCATAAAATCATAAACCAAAGATGCATGGAAAAGGTCATTGACATAATAAAAAATAATGAAAATAGGGAACATTTTATTTCAATATCATTTTCCTAATTTTAGAGAATTCTCAAGAGAAGATATAATTTGTTGATTTCATTTCATTTCATAAGCACAGTCAAACCCTTTTCTTATACCTTAATCAAGTTCTACTTCATGTATTAATCTAAGAAATGAAGGTGATTTTTTAATCCCTAAATAACCAATGGATTATATGATCCATAAAAAATGATAATTAATTACTTCTATCTCTATCTGTAATAAAAATTGGTTATCATTGGTTATCTAATAAGAATGAATCTTCATATGGTGAAGTAATACATTAATATTTAAAATCTCAATCAAAGTTCATTAGAAACCATTTAATAAATAGTTAAACTTATGGACCCTATCAAATATTAAATTATAATACTTTAGAAATAAGTTTACTAAATTTAAAAAATTAACTTATCATTAATCCACAAAACATCATGGAATATTTAATAATTTTCACATACCAAACATATGAATAAATTTATCGTTTATTATCTTAAAATGGAAATTACCAATAAAATCACTGAAAACATACATGATTCCTTATTCATTACATAAAAAAAGATCATTTAATATATTTCATTAATCCAAAAATAATTTAAACTCCATAAATTATAAAATAAACCACTTTTTCGATAAAACATTAATTAGTTCAAAGGAAGTCAATACTATCCTATTTACTTTATCCAAAACAATAAACTCATTATCCTAAAATCCTTATATCAATATTCAAAACTTAATAAGTGTTATCTTAAAAATATCACCTTTCCCTTAAATAACTTTTTTATTCCATTAGTATCATTCAACATTTTATTTGAAATACTTAATAAAAAACTTATACTAAATGATACTATTATATTTCATGATTCATATAACATAATTTTAGAATTCGAATACATAACTACTTTATTGAACCCACTTACTTCTAGAACCATTAACTATGATTCATCATCTTATTATTTAATACCTATTTATTTTCATATGTCATTTTTAGTCTCTTCATCATCAAGAATAAAACCATTACTCATATAACCTTGCTGATTTCCTTCCTGAGCTTTCCCTTTTGGACATCGATTTACATAATGATCATACTTTCCACTTTTTTAGCACTTAATAGTTGATGATATATTAGAGATACCATTATTCTAATCCATTTATTAACTAAAATTTTCATTTTCATGTTTTAGTTACTTGCTTTGGGTCATTCTTTTCTACAATAAAAACGTATTTCCATTCCTCTAAGACACCCACTTGAGTGTTTCTTCCCACATTATCAATACATATAAAACTCAATCTTATTTCCTCTAAGTTATCCACTACCCAAACTCTCAAGGAACTCTTTACTTATCATCATTGGAGAGTCTAAGAGTTGGTTAACGTACATGTTTTTAATCATTATCCATGAAAACTAATTGGTCATAATCATAGAAACCTTCACTCAATTCATAATCCCACTTTGATAAACATCAGCAAATTTTCTATCACATTCAATGTTAACAAAGTTCTTTCTGGTTCCCACCATTGACTGAAACCAAAAATCATAGTGTTAAAAACACTAATCATATTGGAAAACCACATAATAATGAAAAAAAATAACTTATATAAGGTATAAATAATAAAACCTTATTTTTAATCCATGAAACCTTATTTTTATCCAAGTTAATTCATAGTCATCATATATTTAAATCCTTCATGATGGTTTGTAATGATTTTGACAATTTCAAAAGAATATCCCCTTGGAGTATCAAACTATGTGTGAAGAAATAACCATTTTTGTGTACTAGGTGATTATTGATTCTTGATCATTGTTCTATTTTTATAGTTACTACACTTTATTACCTATGTGACAGAACCACATCCACTAGTAGTATCCAGATAGGGATTTAATTTCTTAGAAACCATAATCTCTATCATTTACCAAAATTCTAGGAAAATTTCATATAATTTTACTTATCCTTAGACTTATCCTTAGAGACATCCCAAGAAAAATTCTTAAAAATATTCCTAGGGTTATCACAAAATATTTCTTATCATAGTTTTCAAAGGTTGACTAAAATATTTTTCTGATACCAACAATAGCAACCCAGGCTTCTCATTTATGGTTATTACATTTTTTTTATTTTAATATTTAATACATTACACACACACATGTTTAAGGACCATAATAGTTTAGTGAATTTGGAAACATGGGGAAAAATATTCTTAATTCATGGAAAATCTTAAATGTATCCCATAAAGATCTTACCCTTTTGTACTACTACTTGAAAAAAATTATTCATAACCTCGTTAAAGGAAATATAATAAAGTGTGATCTTAGATGGTGAGTAATGGTAAAAAAGGGAGATACATTGGAATAAGATTATAATAGGTGCATGATAACATGATCGTAACATTTGAAAACCATACCCTACATATAAAATATCATAATATTGAGTCATGGAATAAATATTAACTGTTCATAAGATATGAATTATAAGGAAATAAAATATGAACCATGAGAGTATAACGTAGGTATAAGACATAGATTTGTGGAATACACATAAACATATAACATTGTGAACATATATAAATAGATAAAAGTCTACTCATTAATTTAAATACATGAAATCATGCCATTATAGAAACTTATAGTCATGCAACCAGGTCAACACATAACATTATGGACATGAAATATGGGTTTATGTATGACATTGTGAACATGTAATTAGGCTCATGAATAACATTGTGAACCTGTAATTAGGTTTATTCATAACATTTTGAGCATGTAATCAGGTTCATAAAGAACATAATTACTCAAGTTATCTATATTTACCCAATGAATTAGAGGGTGATATAGGTCTCACTCATCACATAATGAAAAGAATATGTATATTTTACATAAAATCAAAAAATATTCATCATATAATAACCCATGAAATGAAATGGGTTTCATAAGAATTTCATCATATCAAAACATGTGTAAAAAGGATAGGTTTCATAATCATTTCATTATTTCATTATAGTATAAACCATTTAAAAGAAGAGGGTTTCATAAGAATTTTTATCATTGTATAACCCATTGAAGAGAAATAGGTTTCACAGATAACTTTTCATCATAAACCATTTATTGAAAGAATAAGAATGATATCTGTGGTCCATATACCTAGAAAATAATAAGCTACACCAAAGGATATAATCTTAGATCAAAAATGATTTTAAACGATAAATCACATGGAAAATTCTCTAAGGAAGATAAACTTTATATTAAAATAGAATTTTAATACTAAAAACATTTTCAAAATCCTTTTTTTTTAAATTACCATGAAAATTTATAATAAAAACTTTAAAAATCATTTAAAACATTTCTTGGGGATAATATCCTTTTTCATTGGAAAATGAATTTTAAAACATTAAAATGTTTAAAAATAATTTTCTTTGAAAATAATCTTTAAAACCTATAGAAAAATTTTCAAAGTAAATATTGATCAAGATGAGGATAAGTTTCATTCATTTTGTACATGTTAAAATAATTATTATTTTCACATTATCATTAAAAGGAAAATAATAATTGTTTGAGAAAAAACGTGAAGATTCCTTTATTTTTTTGTGAAGATAAAAAATGGGAAAAAATATATTTTAAAAAACCTATGAGGACAATAATTTTTTTTTTTTGAAAACATTTTTAGAAAAAACTTTTTTGGGAGAAATAAAATTTTAAACTAAAGAGTGAAATAAATTCGGATTTTCATAAAAATATATTCACAATTATTTTAAGTAAAAAATTCTATAAAATAGTAATATTACTTGAAATTATCATGAATAAAAAAAATATAATAAAATTAAAGTTTTTATTTAGATATGGATCTTAATATTTATCAACAGAAACTTAATCATAAACAATCCCAAAAAATGATGAGATTGAATCATAAAATCCTTAATACATAGGTATCTTTGAATCATAAAAACCATGAAGGAATAAAATAAAATGTAACGTAAAATATAATTAAGAAAAATAAATACATGATATTACATGTCAAATTGGATGTATATACACATCATAAAATAATATAGGATCATAACATAAACATATCTCTCAAGGAAGGTAAATTGAGACATATATACCTTACCGCTTTGGTAACTTTTGGACTATAAACCCCATGAAATAGATATTCTAAAATGGATATATAAATCCCAATACATTTCAGTATAATCATCATAAAATAAATTTATGTGTATTATATAAACCAAATACAAGAAGTAGGTGATGGATATGGTATGTGTCTAACATAAGTAAAAAGGGAGACGAAAATACATTAATTCTTTAGAAATATTTTAGAATCATAAGCCCCAATAAATAATAAAATCAAATAAACCATTAAATATAATGGAAATAAGGTCATTAATGATATAAAAAGTCAAATGGTTAGTATATATACACTTCACAAAATAAATGAGTGGTGAATTTTCATATGTCTCCCAGAAATAAAAGAGAGATTAGAATCCCTTACCTTCAGTCTTAACATCCATCATACACATTAAAACCAAATATATAATAAAAATAAGTTTATTATAAATCTATTATAGAACCATATTCATATATATTATAGAATATATGATTGTCTTATGACCTTTTATTACCCATTTATTAACAATTCCATGTTTAAGTGATGTTATGGGTAATAACTTCATTATTTTTCGTATATGTTTTGACTTGTTATTTTTTATTCATATTTATTTTATCAAAGTTTTATCCTCTCTAAAATTATAACCATGATATAAATATTTTATATATTCATTATATATGTATTTATACTAATCCATATTATTTTTAAAATGAAATGTACTATTCATTGAGGCGATAAGTCGTATGTACACATAAATGTTGTTTCCATTTTATTTACAGATTGAATGTAAGAAAATATAATTATATATATTATCTTTAAAAAATCATTTTTATTTCATATATATCACAAAATTTTATTGAAAACATCCTTAATACATTCAATGTAAAGCGTGAATGAATCACATCGCTTCACGAGGCGATAATCCACCGTACGCATGAGCAATGTTATATTATTCCCAAAAATGGAAAAAATAAAAGTATGTGTGATATAATTAAAAAATAAAAACAATAAAAATAATATATAAATAATAAATATATCATTATTTATAACCATGATATGTGGTAATTGAAAAATGAATGACATAAGTTTTTGAGGTTCTAGTCCGCCATACACATGAATTATGAATTAATAACCCATTTAATGGAAGTGAAGATGGTTTTAGGTCATTAAATTAAGATAAAAACATATTATCATATGTAATATAATTATTTTTTTATATCATATTGGTATAGAAATAATTAAAGGAGGTTCATAAATAAAAAAAATGATCGTTGATAAATGTTACCACTTCTTCTGGTATACTCCTTATGTTTGCACCAAAAGCCTTCCAAGGTTTGATTTATATCGAAATTAAGGCTTATATGACAAGATGATGTAATTTTTTAAGTTATTTTTGTAGTTATTTTCTGAACCAAAGTTTTTTGAAGGTGTGAAGAGTATACGAGAGGGGGTGGCCTTTTATAAGTGAGATGAGTGACACAGTTGATTTTTTTAGAAAATAAAGAATTAAACCCATGTTTTGTTATGTAAAAAGGGCAAAAAATGTATTATTATATATAATATAAGGTATATGGTCTAAATATGTCTATAAAATGAGTTTTGGAAATGTTTTGGGTCATTTTTACACTTATATTTTTTGTTTAAACCCCTTGTAAAACCATTTTTACCTTAATCGTGACAAATAAATTTGGTGAAAAATTATGTTGAAATTGTTATATAATATAATTTTTCAAAAAAAAAATCATATAATTAGAAACAAATTAATTGAAAATTAATCCTATAGATGTGAATATAAAGCAGGGTTTTAATGATAAAATATTTAGAAGCTTACAATGTTTTAGTATCAAAATTCAATATGAAATTGATTAAAATGATCTAAATTAGATTAATGGATGTGTAATTGAACTAATTTTACTTTAAAAACAATTTAATATATAATCATACTTTATAAATAAATTAAAAGAAATGGTAGTTTTCAATTAAAATCCATTTTTTCACTATACAACAAAAAATGAAACATTTCAGAAAAATGAAAAACATTCACCTTAAATGATTTTTTACAATGGAATTAAAAATTTGATTTGATTTTATTAAATAATTTTTCTAAAAATGTGAAAATTTAATTTTAAAACAAAACCTGTAGGCGTGATGAAAAATTGGGTTTTCAAAAAGTGTATTTTTTTCAAGCACAAGATGATTTTATTTAACTCTATGTCTAATAATAATAATTGTTTGAATATAAATTAAAATTTATTGATATATAATATATAAATTTCATTTAAAACATTCCTCATTAGTTATTGTTTTAAATAATTGAAATGAAGAAACATTATGCACTTTAAAACAGTTTTTAAAAAAACACTTTTTAAACCCAAAAATAAACTTATACTAAAATCCAATATTAAGTTGATTAAAAAGTAATAAGTGAATTAAAAATTAAAAAATATAACTTATTTTTATTTAAAACATAATTTTTTATTTAATCTACTTCATTTATTGAATATAAAATACAATTTTACAAAAATCATTATTTTTCACCATTCACTGAAAAATCAATATTTTTTGAAAAATCAAAAAACATTCACCATAGGTTAATTTTGATATGATTAATTTAAAAATAAATTGAATTTTATCAAATATAGATTTCTAAAATCTCTATAAATTAATTATAATATTTTCTCATTAAAAAATTCATTTTTGAAGAAAACATATTTTTTATGAATACAATTACTTTAATAAAGATTAAATGATTAATTACTAAGAATTTATATGAAAATTTATATTGAGAAAAATATTTATATGTATATTTCAATAAGTATTTAATATTATTGATACCTACTTTTCAATGGTTAATTTATAACGATCATATTTAAAATAATATTATTTCATGGTTTACTGAGGCTAAGTGTCGCATGTCATGCACGTTATCAAAGAAACCCATTGTTGCATGTAAGACAAGATAAAATTGGTGTTTCATATAACAAAATATATATTCATTTTTTATGTAATTAAAATTATCAAAAAGATTAAATCCATTGATTTTTTTTCAATCTTAGGGTGATACATCGATCCATCCATGAACTTCATCCCTTACCACTAGGACATCACTACCTTTACTAACAGGCCCAGGTCATCAAACAAAAAGAATCCACTAATTTATAGTTAACCCTCTCTAAGAGAAACCACTAACTAAAGCCCACCATGAATCCACAAATCTTCTAAAAAGATGTCTTGAATCAAAATCTCATCCGGAAACTAATTACATTACATCACTTGTGCACTTCAAAAATATGAAAAATATTTCAATGAATCCACATATGGAATAATATACCAATCCAAGTCTGATAGGTATTATGCAGACTAGGTTGATTCCAGAGTAATCCAATGGTTGTTCAATACCACACTACCCAAAATTATCCAAACTTAGGAGTCACATGTTCCATTGTGACCAAATCATATAATCTAACTCCTCACCCATGAGTCATGAATCAGAGATCCTAGGATCACCAACTCAAAAAATAATAAAACATTTCTATTTCATGCCAATATAATAATAAAAAGGAATCATAGCTTCCCTGTTAGAAAATTTCAAGCACCTTACATGTATCAATGTTAATTGCATGACCACCCATCCTCCCAGTTCAATTTCAAGGGTTCCAAAACACTTAATGACATGAAAATCAAATTCTAATATCATATCGATACATGATAAAGACATCATCCAAATTATCCTTCCATTTAAAAATGGAATATACACTATAAACTAGCACTACAGGTGCTTAACCACAACTACACCACAACTTAGTAGCACTAAACATGATTTGATTTCATAAACCAAAGCATTTACCCATTATTCACATATTTAAAGGACTTAACAAGAATGGGATAACCCTCCTCAGGGGTTACCATCATGTATCTCTAGAAAATGTCTCACTGAAAACCAAAGTCACATTTTAAAGGTCACTAGGTCCTCCCACCAAATATATCAACCAAGGTTTCACTAAATCCATAGCTTATAGGACAACAATCACTCCCACATCAAGGTTACATGGAATCCAACTTTCCAACACACCACTCCATGATCCTCACAAAACATAGATTCTAACCAGTCCTACTCATTTTTTGGTCAGAAATAAACTAAACGGCAAGATAGGATACCATAACTCACCACGTCTCATCACAACCACTAAAGGTAAAAGATCAAACCAAAGATGAAATATGCATAACATTCACTACGAAAAAATCACACATCAAGAAGGAATTTCCAAATCAGTCTCTATATCTCAAGCCCTAAACATACTCAAGATCTGTTCACCACTATACACCCATGATCCAACTGCCCCAAAAGCTTCAATCTCAACACATAATCATAAGGGATCATAACATGGGACCTCTCAGAAACCCTCAAAAAGTTGTCTTTAAGGTTCAAGAATTTACACAAGAGTTCCAGAACCATATTTAAGGGGTTCATATACTCTATTTATTTTAAGGGAATCACATCACCACAAAACTATAAAAACCACTTTTAAACTAGATGTACATTTACCTTCTTTTAAAAAATGATATTTTAAAACCATTCAATTTAAAAATATTTCTAAAATAAAACACAACTTTATAAATCTATCATTTCAAACATTATAAGTTTTATAATTCCCAAATTTTTAATTACCAAAACCCATAAAATTTAAAATTAAGATTTTATCATTTTATAGGATTCATATTTAGCCTTTATAAGATTCACTAAAACATTCACATTCAAAGGTTTCATCAAATAAAGTTTCATACAAAATTTATGAGAGAAAAAAATTATATTTTACTTATTAGTGATGTATTTAACCAATAAAATCTTTTAAAAACCATTTACATTCCTTTATGTTAAGTGATCATCTTAGGAATTGGCCAAGTAAGATGCCAAAATAGCCTTATATGGTAAAAAACATATATGATGCTTCTGAAACATTAAATGACCAAACCCCTTTTATCAATGGGAAGTCATAACCTAATAAAGATATAAATACAAAAAATATTAAATAATAACAAGCTGATATAAATTATATGCATTATTCAATTGACATCTAAATCTCATGTCCCTAGCATGATGCATGTCATGTAAATCCCTAAATGTTTGTAATGATGAAAGAATTCACCCATATATTCTTACTATAATGGGATTGGAGTGTAAATCCCATCAACCAGTAACAACATAAACCATTTTTCTCACTCAAAGTGAAAATCAAATACACTATAGTAAGAAATATATATGAAAAAATATCATCCCTAGAAACTTGTGTTTCCCCAAATGTTTGGGTTGATCAGTCCTAGACACGATCTCATTTTCAAGCCCTAAAAATTTCCTATTATCCTATATACCATTCCTAAATAATTATACAAATTAAAACATGATATAATACAACATTTTAAGGTCCTACCACCCCAGGCTACTAAGTATCACCCAGATCACTGGAACACTATAAGACCTCAAGTGTGCCTTCCTATATACTAGGGGCCACCAAATAGTGGTGAGGGTTTATAAGAATCACAGGGATACTATAACCTCTAGTAAGAGTCATTATATAAGTGTAAATAATAATCCAACACATATAATATTCCAAATAACCATCATAATCAGAATAGGGAATTTCAAACCCGGATTTTCAATTCCATGTGTTGTTTCAAATCCTATTTGCGTTCATATCTTTCTCTTGGTTTCCAGGTGTTTCGAGTTTGAAATTTTGGTTCCTCTTGTGTTATTTATCTATGATCTTAGTATTGGTGATATTTTATTGTACATGGATTCCTCTTTTTTCAAAGGTATTGTGTGAGGTTGTGGTGTTTTGTAGTTGGATTACTGACACTCCTAGTGGCACCACTTATGGGGTATGTTGTTGAGGTGGTTTGTACCCATGAGTTGGATGATTTTTGGGGTGAAAAGAGTGGTCTGGTTAAATAAATTTTATCCCATATCATTGGCCTATCTTTCCCCCTAGTTTTCCCCCTTGGACCCCTTTAAAATTTGGGGATAATTACATGGTTTTGGGTGGCCAGAACAGGCCGCACGGTTTGGCCGCACAGTTTACTAAACAGTACAGCCAAATCATGCATGGGTGTCCAGGTCATTAAAAACATTTTATAATTACCATGTTTTTCTTCTGTAATAAACCCAAATCTTCTCATTTATTCCCAAATTCGTTCCCTACCTCCATGGAAATCTTCCAAGGCCTCTTACCCTTTATTGGAACACATTTATAAATGGATATTTTATGGGAAAAACTTCAAAATCATGAAAGTAAGTATTTATCTCTTTGATTTATTCCCGTTACTTAGGGTTTGTTTCACCATTTATTGAGTTCCAATGCTTCCAAAATAAAGATTTCGTATGTAGGGTTAAACTTTGAGCCTTTTGGTGAAATATTGAGTTTTTAGTTTTCTTTTCACTTCCTTATGGTGCGATAGTGCTGTGGTTGAAGTTTCGCAACAAGATTTGAGGGTTTCGACACTTTCAATAGGTGAATACATGAGTAATCATTTCTTGATGTGTTATCATTCTTAATTTAATTATTTTAAATGTTACTCATATGCTGTTCATTTTTCAAAAACTATTTTTGATGGAGTTTGTTAAGCGGTTAATTTTATAGTTTCACTTTTGTTTCAAATTGGGTGTTTTCCATGTGTAACTATTGTGGTAATCTTTGAGTTTATTTTATAACATATGAAAGTGGTTTATTAAATGTTTTTTGGGATTCCAATTATGTTTTGGTAGGGTATTGGTGTAATTTTGGGTTTAAAAGAGGGGGTCTTAATGGGTTTTAGGTGCAAAACCTTTTCATGCTTCTTAAAAGTGTTCTATGAAAATTCTAAATGGTTTAATGAGTTACAAAAAGTGTGAAAAATATTTTTACATAATTTATGGTGGGTTTATGTTCCTAAAATGAATTTCTGAAAGATAAAGTGGTCATTTGTGATTTCAAACGTTTTGAGAATGTTTTGTAATTTGTCAAGGTGATTTATTAAATTGTGATGTGGGTACGAAACATGTTTGTGGGATGTTTCTTGTGAGTATGATAATAAAATGAATTTTAAGGTAAAAAGGGTATTATGTGGAATGTGTGTGTGGGATTTTATGTTATGTGTATCATCTTGGAAATGTTTTATAAAAATGTTTAAAGGATTTTATGAAGTGTTAAAGAGATGTGAAAAGTTTTGTGATCTATTTTGGTGTGAGTATGATTTCAAAATCAATTTAAATGAAAAGGGGGAGTATGTGACTTATGTGATATACATGTGGTATGTTCATTTAATTTGTGATGTGAAAGTGGTATTTTCATGTAAAAATAATATTTCATGGCTTGTTGAACTTGTTCGAGCACAAGAGTGAAACCCGGGTATATAGGTGGGTGGACATGTACTAGTATTCTAGTGCTCCTGTTGGTTTTGGCCTCAGTTTCACGTAGAAAGTTTGAAACTGACAACACAAACTAAACTATGATGACTATGATGATGTTGAGGGACCACTAGGTTATTGGTATGATCACTACTAGTGGCTCGAGTGCATGAGAATTGATATTTTTATGGTTACTTTCACTAAGATACAAGGTACCTAGGACCCACATTAAGCTAGTGCCTAGGGGTTATTTTTCGTTGATTGTACTCATTGGATGATTTATTCTTACCTTATTCATATGGTTTGTTTGGATGAAAAATTCAGTAGCTTTGGTATCTTATTTAAAAGTGATGATTATTTAAAATAACCCACTTCAAAACTATTTTTATTTAAAGTTGCATCTTTTAGAAATTGTTACTATAATTTCATGTTTATGAAAACGTGAAAACTTTTCATATTTGAATTTTTATAACATGGAATTTCTTAGTGGTGGTATCCTACTGGTCTTTGGATCTAACCCCACTAACAACTTTGGGTTTAATTAGACTCGATCATTTTGTCACAGGTTTGGGTACAACTTTTGTGCCAATGGTTTGGGATTCTTGCAGTCCTTCATGGTGTTGTTGAGGAGATGGATTGAGGAAGGTGCCTCTTGAAATGAGGAGGTTTATGGAAAGTCATTTTTGATTTTCTTGATTTTTTATAGTCTTTGTGAGTTGTTTCAAACAATTTAGTTCAGTTATAAATTTTTGTAAAAGATGGTTTGGTTTGAGAAATCCGGATTTGGTTTATTGGATTTATTTATTGTTGTATGTTTATAAACTCAGGTAAATCATTCCCATTTTTCATTTTATGATACTCGGGATCTTGTTCCAGCCTGTGGGGATCGGGAATGCTCTTCGGGCCTTGTCACGGACCGTGTCAGGTGCCGATTTTGATGGAGACCAAATTCGGTTCATGAAAAAATGGTATTAGTGGAGGTTCTCTCCCTTTGGGTCATGTTATTTATGGAATAGTCGAGATAGTATGAAGCTACGATTATTGGGACTTGACTTTTTGGTTATGGGTAGCATGCCTGGCTATCACACCTCATGAAGGGATTCATGTCACCAGGGGAAGTTGGGATGTATCTGAGTCTTTTGGATTTCTTGTTTTAATGACTATTAGGGGAAATGAAAAGAGAGTTGGGATAATGGTCTCTATGATCTCGTAGGGACTGATAAGCCATGTGGAGGTGTATATATTTCCGTGGAACATTATAAATGATGGTGAAGTGATTGGGATATGGTCGCCAACCATATGTCCACGTCACCCACCAAAAATAGTTTCCTCTCGTATTGTCTTGTGTCCTTTAGTTTTGGAATCTTGGATGTTTGGTTTTAAAGAAAAAATGACCTAGTTTTAAGAAGCGTAAAGTTTTTGTTAAATGATATTCTAATAAATTGGTAATGGTTTTATTTTATAAATGGTGGATGTGAATTTTTAGAACTATTTTGAAATGGAAAATGGTGTGTTTACACATATTTTGAAAGAAGGAACTATGTTAATGTTGGTTTTGAAAAAGCATTTCCAATAAAGTTTTCTAAATGATTGAGAGGTGTTTTAATTGGATGAGATGTTTTGAAATTAATGTTTATGTCTTGAAAGTGAGTTATTATTTGAATGTTTTTTCCTTTCTAAAATTATTTGTAAGCTGTAAATTGGGTATGATTTCATGGTTAACAGTCTTGAGAAAAAGGAAGTATTGGTTGGCTATTTGGTTTTTGAAACGTGGAAATAATTTTTTTTAACCATTGGTATTTATGTGACCAACCACATTCATGGGGTTACATGGGATGGTAGATGGTTAATGGCATGATTGGATGAGTGTCATGGATGTATATGCGGAGGGTGCCTGGTGTGGCACAAAAACATACATGTGTGAGGCCCATGGGGATCCATTGGTGGATACACTAACTGCTAAACCATTTATTTTCAAATAGATGATTTTAAAGGATAACATTATGTCTTGATGACTAGTTTGGAATAGTGTGTCTTATGTGTTTTTGGAAATGTTATCATTTTGGGATGTTTTGAGTCCAAGAACCCCTCTTATTTGAATGGCGTTTTTGGTTTGTGTTTCTTCGGTATAGTGGGTTGAAGGGATGGTTAGTGGTCTCTTCTAAGAAATTTTCTGGGAAGCGTTTAAAGTAGTTCCCCTCGTGTTTCTGGTTCTGGTTTGTGGCATGTTTTGACTAATGGACTATCTTGGTTGGGTCCTTGGGTTATCTTGTTGGATGAGGTACACCCCCATTAAGGGTTAGTGCACAACTGAAGTGCATCCCATGTTGTTTTTCCATAGGAAGATCCTCCAGTTGATAAATATAAGGAATATTTTTCTTGAGATTCATAGATTGAGTCTACACCCTTTCCTTTCATGGTTTTGTGGATCCTCTTGTAATAGAAGAGTGCTCGTGGAAGGTTTCTAGAGACCTTAATTTCTTAATTTATCTAATTAGTTGAATGTGAAAGAAGTTTATGGTTATTAGTATGGATGGTTTTTAAGAGGGCTTCTAGGTTCTTCATAGTCTCTTCGAAGTAGGGGTTCATGTTAAAAAACCAGTGTGGGAAATCTGGTCCAGAGAGGCTGTTATGACCACTTTTTAGAGTTGTGTGATGTTTGAGGATGTTGCATAAGGTCACATTCGATGTATTGTTTCTATAAGTCATAATGGTCATGTTCAGTGATGCCTTGTGATGTCATGTTCTCATGTGACTGCAAAGGCGAGGTTGTATAATATTTTGTGAGTCTTGGTTTTGTTAGAAATGTGTCTCTATTCGAGAAATATCAACAACCTTTGTTTATAGGAATGTGTTTCTATATATACTTTCCTCTTTCCATTTCTCATCTGAAGAAATAAGGGGTTATGTTTGTTCGTCTTATAAGCAATTGTTTCAGTAAAATGTTGGGCTATGGTAAAGTGAGGTGGGAGTGTGTTATGTATCGTTTAACCCATATGGGATTGCGATGTAGTTGTTTGTAGCACCATGAGAATAAGTTCCATTATGGGGTTTCTAAAGCCTAACTTTGAGGCATAATATGCTTTAATCATTTAAGCTCCATCCATAGGTCTTAGAGGGATGCTGGCACGTAGTTAGGGGAAATCTCAGGGTCGTTCAAACCCTTGTACAAAGTCATATCCTCAATATGAAAGATGGGAATAGTTTAAACCTCTGACGTTGTCATCTTTCTTTTTTATTTCAATTTTGTGGAAATAAGTGGGAGGAAATCATGTCCATTTTATTTCCCAATGTAATTCCTTTTCCCTTTGGATTCCATTGAGTTTTTGGAGGATATTTTGAAATTTGGGCTAGGCAGATTAAAGTGCACGATTTGTGAAAAATTAGTAGTAACCGTGTGTCAACCTAAGAAACCATGTGCTAAAAGTATTAGCTACCAAATGGTCTCCGTATATCTATGCACCTTGTCCCATGTAACCGTGTGAAGTTTCCATTTGGACAGAATTCTCCGCATGGTTAGCACACGGTTTTCCAAACCGTGGAGACTAACTATGCAGTTGTGACAACTCTTTAAATTTTGGGTTCTTTCTATGTCGGCCCGTGATGGTTCATTAATATGGTTGGTTCTTATGGTGGGGAGACCCACTATTAGTTTTATGTATGTTCTTTTAGAAAGGTCTAATGGAAGTATACCCCTTTTACTGGGGAGTCCGTTCGGGCCTCCCCCTCTTTGTGTCTTGATCATGTCTTGGGAAAATTCAAGTTGTCTCTTATGGTGGGAAGCCCATTTGTGTCTCCCTATACTAGTAACTCAGATTTGTCCTTGGTATTGGATTGGAAGTAGGTAGTATAATTTGGAGTTATCTAACTACCAATATCCTCCTTGGGTAAACTTTGGGATTGGAGAGAACCCAATGGTTTAGTTAAAGCAAGGTAATTGTAACCTTGTTTGATATTATAGCTCATTTTAGTAAATTTCTTGAATCGTGTTCGGATAGTGTTTGAGGCATTTTTTTTTGGGATAAAGTCCTAATATTCCTGATCATTTCAGTAAACTGGTGTATGTTTTGGTTTGTGAGAGTATTCCTTATTTAATTAATCACTAGAGTTGTTTTGTCCTTTGACAGTGATGCTTGGAAATGGAGTAAATTTTGGTCTATCTTTTGGATTTGGTTTTTTATTTTGGCCTTGCTATGGATTTTTTAGAGCTGAAATCATTATGGTGGGGAGAAGTTTCACTCTCTAATTTACAATTCCATGCTTTGTTTCAAATCCTCTTTATTTTCTTAGCTTTCTCTTGATTTTCTGGTGTTTCGCGTTTGAAAATTTGGTTCCTATTGTGTTATTGATATATGACCTTAGTATTAGGGGTATTTTATGGTACTTGGCCACATATTTGTTCAAAGGTATGGTGTGAGGTTGTGGGGTTTTTGAGTTGGATTAGTGACACACCTAGTGGCGCAACTTATGGGGTAAGTTGTTGAGGTGGTTGGTACCCATGAGTTGGATGAGTTTTGGGGTGAAAAGAATTCTATTTTTTGGGACTTTTTATCTCCCATCTTTTGCCTATATTCCCCCATGGTTTCCCACATGGACCCCCCTAAAATTGGAGGAGAATGGAATGGTTTTGGTTGTCCAGAATAGGCTGCACAGTTTACTGAACCATGCAGCCAAACCGTGCAAGGATGTCCAGGTCATTAAAAACATTTTTTAATTCTCATTTTCCCTTCCGGAATAAACCCAAATCTGCCCATTTCTTACCCATTATGTTTCCTACCTCCATGAACATCCTCCAAGGTCTCTCAGCTTCCCTTCGAACTCATTTTTTATGGGATATTCGATGGGGGGAACTTCAGAATCATACAAGTAAGTCTTTCTCTCTTTGATTTCTTCCCTTTGTTTAGGGTTTCTTTCACCCTTTCATGAGTTCTAAAATGTGAAGAATCTAGGTTTAGTACCTATGGATTAACTTTGATCATTTTTTTTAAAACATAGAGGTTTTAGGTTTCTTTTCACTTCATTGTGGTGCAACGGTGGTGCGGTTGAATTTTTGCAGGAATATTTGAGGGTATCGACACTTTCAGAAGGTGATTATCTACGTAACCATTTATTTATGAGTTAACATTGTTGATTTAATTATTTTTAACGTTACTAATATCATTTTAATTGTGTGAAAAACATTTTTTATGGATTTTGTTAAGAGGTTAATTTTATAGTTGAACTTTTGTTTCAAATTGGGTGTTTTCCATGTGTAACTCTTGTGGTAATCTTTGGATCTATTTTATAACATATGAAATTGGTTTATTAAATGTTTTTTGGGCTGACAATATAAGGCCCCAGCCTTAAAAATTACTTAATCTTGATATATTTCAATAATACACCTTGAGGATATTTTCATGTTTAGAGATTTAGAGAATTAGACCATAAAACATGCATTACATCCCACATTTAAACAAAGTTGTTACAATAAAAGATAGTATTCATTTTTCCCATCAACAGAAACATATTTAAAATAAAACATGGATTCTTTCTTGACACTTTCTGGACACTATCATCATATCATGTACCATTCCCTTGACCTGTGAAAAACATTTCAAAAACCTAGGATGAGCATAAAAAGCTCAATAAGGGTTATAAAAAATATGGAAAGAAAACATGAGTAAATATATACATAAGAATGAAATCATACTTTTCCCATAAAACATAATCACTTTAACATACCTCATCAAATCATGAATAAATCATAGAAATCATAAGACATAAAGGTAACTTGAGGCATTCATAACATTCTTACGTAGGGAGTAACCCTCTTGGTTACGTTTGGAATACCCATCACAGTATATTCCCTAAATATCTTTGGAGAAACATTAACGTTTAACTCCTTCGTGTTACCCAATGCATTGGAGATCTATATCAGGCTCACCCACCCTTAGTTTATCACAGAACCACCCGTCTTCATAACAATTCCCAATAACCATAACATAATCGCATCACATAAAACATACATAAAGGAAAAATAACATTTCCAATTTTCAATCACGAGATATCAATACAACACATTGATATAAAAACATTATGAAAACCATTTTCAACACCAAAATAAAATAAAATTAAAACATGGTATTTATTTTTCATTAAAAAAAAGTTATGGCTTGTAGTGGAAGCCGAAACTCAAATAATGGTCACGGCGGCGGAGAAGTCGTTGTCACCGCATACGTATGACAAAAAAACATTCCTTTTGTTGTTTAGTAAAACTCTTCGTAAAAAAAAAGATTCCTTTTGAATAAGCATAAAAGTCAAAGGGGTTTATACATCGTATAAAAGAAAGTTGTGTATAAAACAAAATATGTCTCAATGAATGGAGATTGAGACGAAGTCCCATACTAGGATAATTATTAAAATAAAATAGATCTATTATGTGTATTCACTATAAGTAAACATAAAGAATGTACCAATATAAGATAGTACATAATAATATCATGAAATAATTTGAAAGTAGGAGATTAACCCAAAAAACAGAAATTGGGTTAAGAAGTTCCCTTACCTCGTGTCCGACTTGACACGATCATTATTTAACCTCCTGAATAATAAATGTGAGTTAATTTCTACTTGATTAAGAACCTTTTTCAAGTTCATTATGCCTTTTTATATCACTTATTACCATGTCATGAACACTATGTAATTATTTAAGTTAATAACGGTCGTTTTAACGATCATTGGTACTTGAGTCAAAAATAAACTCTTTATAATTACAAGTTGTTCATGTATCCATTATATCCATAGTTATATTCATTATGTAGATATAATATATATCATATATATCTAGTATATACATGCATTTATAATATTACATAACATTTAGAGGTAAGAAATGAAATGCATCGTTCATGGAGACGGTAAGTCGTACGTACGCATGAACGCTACTTTCATTTCTATTTCGTATTTTATGGAATGGAATCATAATGAAATAAAGGTATATTATAATTACAGTATAATTTCATATATAATATCATTAACTCCATCCTTTATATGTCCCACATATGGAATTAACGAATCAAATCACTTTGAGGGGGCGGTAGTCCGCACTTCCTAAAATGAAATTATCATGTTTACCCATAATGGAAACCATAAAGGTATGCCATAAATTAAAAATACATAAGATTAAGGAAAACATAAAAATATTATATATCATATATAAATATAGTGACATCTTAATGGCCACCTTTGAAGGTGTTAAAAGAATATTGAACAATCATCGTTTCATGAGGCATAAATTCACCATCCACAGAAATAGTATGTTCTTTAACCATTAGATGTAGGTGTGTGTAAGTGTAGCTCGAATCCTTCTTATAACAACATCCTGTTATATTGAAGACACTGGTTTTTTTACAAAATAAAGGAATAAAAAGAGTTTAGGGTGTTTGAGAAGCAAAATAAAACATAAGAACACAAGAGAAGACACTACCTTTAAAACGGGTAACTCTTTTTGATTTGAGCGCAAAGGATTCCTTGGAAAGACTTCTGCCCAAAGTGAGGCTTCTAGGAGTAATAGAGGTATGTGGAGAGACAAAATGGGCAGGGGTTGGCCGATACAAAGGCTTGAGAGGTGTGGGTAAGGAGGTAGAGGTGGGGGCCTTTTATAAGAGGAGAGGAGGGGCACTCTTGGAAAGGTATAAAATATTACTTTATTTTCAAATGAGTTTCGGATTTTAAAGGTCACACACTGATGTATTTTGAGGATAAAGTTATAAGGGTTCGAGATATACTCATCCAATAGGTTTTTGACATGTGTAGGTCTTAGATTTTACATTATCTTTTCATTTTATTTAAATCGTTAAATAATGAGGTAATCGCTGCATCATCATGATGTCATAAATAATTTAATTTATTTAATGTCTAAAAATTATAAAAAAACTATCATGTAGTAAATTTTTTTATATTTAAAATGACTATTTATAGTAAAAAATCTGACTTGTAAAACCCCATGTAAAAATTGTTTTAGTAAAACAATACATGTTTGTGTCATTTTTACTTTTACTTTAAATAAAAGGCATTAATGTCATTATCTTACCCAATTGGCTCCATGGAGTCCCAAAAATCGTCCCATGGGTTGTATTGGTCGTCCATGACACATCAAATGAGGGTAGGACATGTGTCAAGGTCATTTCATATTATTAAAACATTATTTTTACCTTAAATTACACTAATTACCTCTAATCGCGATTAAAAACTTAAAAGTTACTATTCACCAAAAAATTATTTTAATCCCATTGAACCACATTTTACATCCTAATGACAACCATGTATGTTGGATTTTTGAAATTCAAAACACAGAGGTGGTAAATTTTATTTTAAACGAAAAATCAGTTTTTTAAGTACCACTTAGTGGTTTCACTATTCATCAAAAATTGAAGTTTTTCAGAAAAATACCAAAACTTCACCCTAAGCTATATTTGATATTATGAATTCAAAAATGATGTCTATTTTAAAAAATTAAAAACATATAAGTTACAATAATTAATTTAATAAATAATTCCCGCCGTCAGAATAAATAGCGTGTTTTTATGAAACAATATATATCAAAAGATTGACACTAGTTTAAGTCCAATTTCAAAGTGATATTAATTCCAACGACCACTATTAGATTAAATGGTAAAAATATATTCTAATTTCACTTTAAAACCAACTTAAAATATAATCTAATCATATAAAAAAAATTAGATTAAAAAGAGGTTTTGAATTAAAATACAACATTTTTCACTATTCATTAAAAAAAGAACTTTATCGGAAAAATACCAAAAATTTACACGAAGTAAATTTTGATGTCCCGATTCTAAAGAGGAATTTTATTTGGTCCAATAGAATGTATAAGAGTGACCAAAACTATATTTAAAGATGGTTCTCCATCAAAAGGCGATAAGTGTACCTTTAGTGAAAATTAGAGTATATATGCCTAAAATTGAATTCTTTTCGTATTTTAAGCCTTTATACTTTATTGGATAAATGTAAAAACATTTAACAAAAATATATAATCATATTTTAGTTATTTATATTCATTCCCGCCAATACAACGGCTACGTGTTAACTACCATTTAAAATAATATTATTTAATTACTAGTGTGCAACGTAATTTTTCAAAGAAACTCTTTGTTGCGTATCGGGAACGCTATCGAACATAGCAACCCCTTTAAAGTAAAATTAATATTTAATTTGTAAATATTAATAAATATGAGAAAGTATTATTCTTTATTTACCTGGGATGTTATATCCTTCCCCCTTTTGGGAATTGCGTCCTCGCAATTTTATTCACTTATCAAAATAAGTGGGGGTATTTATCCCTCATAGCATTTTCAGATTCCCACATTGCCTCTTCAACCATATGGTTTTTCCATAGAACCTTTACCTGGTGAATTACCTTATTTCGCAACACTTGCTCTCTTCGGTCGAGAATCTGGACTGGTTGTTCTTCATAAGAGAGATTCTCTTCCAACTGAACTACCTCTGGGCTCAAAACATGAGATGGATCTAGCATATACTTTCTCAACATCGAAGCATGAAAAAAATTGTGTACTTGAGATAAACTCGGAGGTAAAGCCACTCGGTAATAAACTGATCCAACTTTCTCCAGAATTTCATATGGTCCAATGAACCTTGGACTCAGCTTTCCTTTCTTACCAAATCGCATCACACTTTTCCACAGCGAAACTTTGAGAAAAACATGATCACCTACCTCGAAAGATAGATCCTTCCTCCTGTTGTCTGCATAACGTTTCTATCTGCTTTGAGCTGTTATCATGTGTTTTTGAATCAACTGAACTTTTTCTGTCATCTCTTCTACCAATTCTGGTCCCATCAGCTTCCTTTCACCCACTTCATCCCAAAAAGCTGGAGTTCGACACTGCTTCCCATATAATTCCTCAAATGGTGCCATCTATATACTGGAATGTAAACTGTTATTATATGAAAATTCAACCAAAGAAATATGTTGGTCCCAACTTCCCTAATAATCCATTGAACAAGCACGTAGCATATCCTCCAAAGTCTGAATTGTTCGTTCTGACTGCCCATCTGATTGAGGATTAAAAGCTGTACTAAAATTTAATTCAGTACCCAACGACTTCTGAAGGCCTTTCCAAAAGTTAGAAGTAAACCTAGGATCACGATCAGATAAAATGGAGAGAGGAACTTCATGTAACCTGACTATCTCTTTAAGATACAAATGAGAAAGTTGATCTAGGGAAAAAGGTCTCTCGAATAGGAAGGAAATGAGCAGATTTAGTCAAGCGATCAATAATAACTCAGACTGCATTATTACCTCGAGGTGTCTTCGGCAATCCCACAACGAAGTCCATGGATATGTTTTCCCATTTCCACTCTGGCACTGGTAAAGGATGAAGCATCCCTTTCGGTAACTGCCACTCTGCTTTAACTTGCTGACAATTCAAACACTTCACAGTAAAATCAGCAATATCTCTTTTCATTCCATCCCACTAGTAATACTCCAGCAGATCTCTGTACATCTTAGTACTAACAGGATGAACTAAAAATGGGGAACTATGAGCCTCACATAACAAATCATTATTCAACTGTGAATCACCAGGCACACATAATCTCTTCCCAAACCTCAAAACACAATCATTATCAATATTAAATTCAGGCAACTTACCCTTATGAACCAACTCTACCTTTTTCTGCAACCCACTGTCTTTCTTCTACACTTGCTTAATTCTATCTGATAGGGATGATCTCACTGATACCTGAAACAAAACAGAAGAACTTCCTGCACCAAAAACTTCTATGCCAAAGTTCATCAAATCAAAAACCAAAGGATCTCGTTCCAAATGTAACGTGGTTAATGAGGCATTACTTTTTCAACTTGAAGCATCAGCCACTTTATTTGCTTTTCCTGGATGGTAATGAATTGTACAATCATAATCCTTGATTAATTCTAGCCATCTCCTCTGTCTCATGTTAAATTATTTTTTAGTGAATATATACTTTAAACTTTTGTGATCGGTATATATTTCACACTTTACTCCATATAAATGATGCCTCCAAATTTTTAAATCGAAAACAACAGCAGCTAATTCCAAATCATGTATAGGATAATTTACCTCATGAGTTTTCAACTGTCTTGAAGAATAAGAAATTACATGATCATTCTGCATTAGGACACAACCAAGTCCTTTCAATGAAGCATCACTGTAGATAACAAACTCACCATTCCTGGAAGGTAGTGCCAAAACTAGAGCATTCACCAATCTTCTTTTCAGTTCCTGAAAACAATCATCACATTCTTTTGTCTAGATAAACTTAACACCCTTCCGAGTTAGCTTAGTCATTGGACTAGATAACCGTGAAAATTTTCTAACAAACCTTTGGTAATAGCCTGTCAAACCAAGGAAGCTATGAATCTCAGTTACATTTGTGGTTCTTGGCCATTCTTCAATAACCTTTGTTTTTGCAGGATCAACAGTTATCCCATATTTAGAAACAATATGATCAAGGGAAGAAATTTGTTGTAACCAAAACTCACACTTGCTGAGTTTCCCATAAAATTTATTTTCTTTTAAGGTTTGCAAAATAACCCTTAAATGTCTTTCATTATCTTCTTTACTTTTAGAAAACACCAAAATATCATCAATGAAAACAACCACAAACTTATCCAAGAACTCATGGAAAATTCTATTCATAACGTCCATGAATAGAGCAAGTGCATTGGTTATCCAAAAAGGCATTACTACAAATTCATAATAGCCATATCTTGTACGAAACGTGGTCTTCGAAATATCTTCTTCCTTTACCTTCAACTGATGGTACCCCGATCTCAGGTCAATCTTTGAAAAAACTGAGCTCCCTGGAGCTGATCAAACAAATCATCGATATGAGGCAAAGGATATTTGTTCTTAACAGTGATGTTATTCAAGGATCTATAATCAATGAAAAGTCTCATTGAACCATCTTTCTTTTTAACAAATAAAACAAGAGCACCCCATGGTGATGTGCTAGGTCGAATGAAACCTTTCTCTAATAAATCTTGCAATTTCTCCTTCAACACTAAAAGTTCAGTTTGAGCCATTCGATAAGGGGGTTTTGAAATGGGCTTAGCATCAGGAACTAATTCAACAGTAAATTAAACTTCCCGATCTGATATTATTCCAGGCAACTCATCAGGAAAAACATCAGGATACTCATTTACCACTGGCACATCATTAATCCGAACAGTTCCCTTGTTTTCAACGATATGTTCAAGGTAACATTCATTTCCATCTTTTACAAGTTTCTCGGCCTCTTGATATGTTATCAACAGTAAGGGTTCATTCTTGTACACAAACTGAAATTCTTTTTGAAAAGAAACTTCTTTAGCTCTACAGTCAATCTTAGCATGGAAATAGAGAGCCAATCCATACCCAGGATAACATCAAACTCTACTAGAGGTAAAATAATAAGGTTTGAAAGTAGGTTCTTTCCATGGATAAGGATAGGAATATTCTTATAAATTCTTTTTGCCTCAACATTTCCCCCAGGTTTTTTTACCACAAGTTCAGGATTCATTTCTTGAGATGGTATTCCCATTTTACTAGAAAATTTTTCAGAGATGAAAAAATGTGTAGACCCCGAATCAAACAACACACTGGCATAATCTGAAAAAACAAACAAAGTACCTGATACAACTTAATTTTATGGCCCAGCATCTGCTGAAGTAGTTGCAAAGTATTTCACCACCCCTTTCTGCTTGTAGTCTAACTGCTTCCCATCACTCAAGCTCTTTGTCGGACACTCATTTGCATAGTGACCCATCTCATTGCACTTAAAACATTTCACTAAGTGTAAATCAAATTTGGTCTTACCATCACCCTGATCTTTTTCAGTGCAATCACGAGCCTTATGTCCCATCTTACCGCATCGGTAGCACTTTCCATAATTCATTAGACATTCACCAGCATGCCTTTTACCACATTTATCACAAACTGGAAACTTAGTTTTCTTACCATCAGACCTTTTTGAAGAATTCTTCCCTTTCTCCTGCCACCTCGATCTCTTCTTCTGTTGGTTGTTATAGAACACTTGATCATCAGAAAACTCCATTTCCACCTTCTCATCACATCGAACAATCTTTTCATAACTTTTGAAATCACGAGAATCTAAATCCCTTCGATATTTTGGATTTAATCCTGAGTAAAAGCGATTGATTTTACTATCAAGGTCTCGGATAAAATTTGGAGCATACCTTGCCAATCGAGTGAACCTTTCTGCATAGGTAGCCACTGAGTCTTCCTCTTGCCTCAATTCCAGGAATTGTTTTTCCATCCTAAGTCGAACAGCCTTAGGAAAATACTTATCAAGAAACATACCTTTGAATTCATCTCAGTCGAGAGCATCAATCTCATCAGCATCCCGGATATTTTTAACCATCAACCACCACTGATCTGCTTCATCCTCCAAACGGTATATAGCAAGACTAACCTTTTTATTGTCTGAACACCCCATGACATCGAAAATCTTCTCTAGTGCTTTAATCCACCCTTCAGCTAGCACAGGGTCAGATGATCCTCTGAATGATGGGGGATGTTGCCTCATGAAATGTTCCACCACTGACATGTTTCTCTACAGTTTATCTGGCTGATCTCGTGCATGGATACTACCACCATTTATCGCTTGATTCAACTATTCCATTACTGTAAAAAACTGTTCAGTTCCAATTCCGACCATCTCAGGATGCTGATTCGGAAGGATATTTCCTTCTGCATGCCTTCCTAGCACTGCTTCCCTTTTTCATCTGTGGAAAACCATTCTGAACAAACATTTCTTAGATGAAGCAACATGGTAATCTTCAAATACTATATCATTTCAATTTGACCATAAAAAAATATTTTTGGATAATCATTTAATAGAATTATAACTCCTAAAGTTATCTAAACTGACCTCTATTACCAACTATAAGGCCCCAGCCTTAAACATTACTTAATCTTGAGATATTTCAAGAATACACCTTGAGGATCGTTTTAGGTTTAGAGTTTTAGATAATTAGACCATAAAACATGCATTACATCCCACATTTAAACAAAGTGTTTACAATAAAAGATAGTATTCATTTTTCCCATCAATAGAAACATATTTAAAATAAAACATGGATTCTTTCTTGACACTTCCTTGACACTATCATCATATCATGTACCATTCCCTTGACCTGTGAAAAACATTTCAAAAACTTGGGATGAGAATAAAAAGCTCAGTAAGGGTTATAAAAAATATGGAAAGGAAACATGAGTACATATATACAAAAGAATGAAATCATACTTTTCCCATAAAACATATGCACTTTAACATACCTCATCAAATCATGAATAAATCATATAAATCATAAGACATAAAGGTAAATTGAGGCATTCATAACATTCTTACATAGGGAGTAACCCTCTTGGTTACGTTTGGAATACCCATCATAGTATATTCCCTAAATCTCTTCGGAGAAACCTTAATGTTTAACTCCTTTGCATTACCTAATGCATTGGAGACCTATATCGGGCTCACCTGCCCTTAGTTTATCACGGAACCACCCATCTTCATAACAATGCCCAAGAACCATAATATAATCGTATCACATAAAACATGCATAAAGGAAACATAACATTTCTACTTTTTAATCATGAGATATCAATACAACACATTGATATAAAAACATTATGAAAACCATTTTCAACACCAAAATAAAAGAAAAGTAAAACATGGTATTTATTTTTAATTCAAAAAAAGTTATGGCTTGTAGAGGAAGTCGAAACTCAAATAATGGTCACGGTGGTGGAGAAGTTGTTGTCTCTACATACGTATGACAAAAAAACACTCCTTTTGTCGTTTAGTAAAATGCTTCGTATAAAAAAAAGATTCCTTTTGAATAAGCATAAAATTCAAAGGGGTTTATACACCGTATAAAAGAAATTTGTGTATAAAACAAAATATGCCTCAATGAATGGAGATTGAGACAAAGTCTCATACTAGGATAATTAATAAAATAAAATAGATCTATTATGTGTATTCACTATAAGTACACATAAATAAAGTATAAATACAAGATAGTACATAATAATATCATGACATAATTTGAAAGTAGGATATTAACCCAAAGAACGGAAATTGGGTTAAGAAGTTCCCTTACCTCGTGTCCGACTTGAATCGATCGTTATTTAACCTCCTGAATAATAAACTTGAGTTAATTTCAAATTGCTTAAGAACCTTTTTCAAGTTCATTAATCCTTTTTATATCACTTATTACCATGTCATGAACACTATGTAGTTATTTAAGTTAATAACGGTCATTTTAACGATCATTGGTACTTGAGTCAAAAATAAACTCTTTATAATTACAAGTTGTTCATGTATCAATTATATTCAGAGTTATATTCATCATGTAGATATCATATATATTATATATATCCAGTATATACATGCATTTATAATATTACATAACATTTAGAGGTAAGAAATTAAATGCACCGTTCATGGAGACGGTAAGTCGTACGTACGCATGAACGCTACTTTCATTTCTATTTTGTATTTTATGGAATGTAATCATAATTACATAAAGGTATATTATAATTCCAGTATAATTTCATATATAATATCATTAACTCCATCCTTTATACGTCCCACATATGGAATTAACGAATCAAATCACTTTGAGGGGGCGGTAGTCCGCACTTCCTAAAATGAAATTATCGTGTTTACCCATAATAGAAACCATAATGATATGACATAAATGAAAAATACAGAAGCTTAAGGAAAACATAAACATATTATATATCATATATAAATATAGTGACATCTTAATGTCCACCTTTTAAGGTGTTAAAATAATATTGAACAATCATCGTTTCGTGAGGCAGAAATTCACCATCCACAGAAACAGTATGTTCTTTAACCATTAGATGTAGGTGTGTGTAAGTGTAGCTCGAATAATTATTATAACAACATAATAGAATATTTAAGATACTGGTTTTGTTACAAAATAAAGTAATAAAAAGAGTTTTGGGGTTGGAGAAGCAAAATAAAACATAAGAACACAAGAGAAGACACTACCTTTAAAACGGGTAACTCTTTTTGATTTGAGCTCAAAGGATTCCTTGGAAAGACTTCTGCCCAAAGTGAGGCTTCTAAGAGTAAGATAGGGATGTGTAGAGACAAAATGGGCAGGGGTTGTTTGAGCCAAAGGCTTGAGAGGTGTGGGTAAGGAGGTAGATGTGGGGGCCTTTTATAAGAGGAGAGGAGGGGCACTCTCGGAAAGGTATAATATTTTACTTTATTTTCAAATGGGTTTCAAATTTTAGTGGTCCCAAATTGATTTATTTTTAGGGTAAGGTGATAAGGGTTCGATATATACTCATACAATAGGTTTTTGACATGTGTAGGTCTTAGATTTTACGTTATCTTTTCATTTTATTTAAATCGTTAAATAATGAGGTAATCGCTGCATCATCATGATATCATAAATAATTTAATTTATTTAATGTCTTAAAATTATAAAAAATAAACTATGATGTAGGAAATATTTTTATCTTTCCAATGACTATTTATAGTCAAAAATATGACTTGTATAACCCCATGTAAAATTTTTTTTAGTAAAATAATACATGTTTGTGTCATTTTTACTTTTACTTTAAATAAAAGGCATTAATGTCATTATCTTACCCAAGTGGCTCCATGGGGTCCCAAAAATCGACTCATGGGTTGTCTTGGTCGGCCATGACACATCCAATAAGGGTAGGATATATCTCAAGGTCATTTCATATTATTAAAACATTATTTTTACCTTAAATTACACTAATTACCTCTAATCGCGATTAAAAACTTAAAAGTTACTATTCACCAAAAAATTATTTTAATCCCATTGAACCACATTTTACTTCATAATGAAAACCATGTATTTCGAATTTTTGAAATTCAAAACACAGATGTGGTAAAATTTCTTTTAAACGAGAAATCAGTTTTTTAAGTACCACTTAGTGGTTTCACTATTCATCAAAAATTGAAGTTTTTCAGAAAAATACCAAAACATCACCCTAAGATATATTTGATATTATGAATTCAAAAATGATGTCTATTTTAAAAAATTCAAAACATATAATTTAAAATAATTAATTTAATAATTAATTCCCGCCATCAGAAAAAATAGTGTGTTTTTATGAAACAATATATATCAAAAGATTGACACTAGTTTAAGTCCAATTTCAAAGTGATATTAATTCCAACAACCACTATTGGATTAAATGGTTAAAATATATTCAAATTTAACTTTAAAACCAACTCAAAGTATAATATAATCATATAAACAAATTAGATTAAAAAGAGGTTTTGAATTAAAATACAACATTTTTCACTATTCATTAAAAAAAGAACTTTATCGGAAAAATACCAAAAATTTACACAATGTAAATTTTGATGTCCCGATTCTAAAGAGGAATTTTATTTGGTCCAATAAAATGTATAAGAGTGACCAAAACTATATTTAAAGAGGTTTCTCCATCAAAATGTGATAAGTGGACCTTTAGTGAAAATTAGAGTATATATGCCTAAAATTGAATTCTATTCGTATTTTGAGCCTTTATCCTTTATTGGATAAATGTAAAAACATTTAAAAACATATATAATCATATTTTAGTTATTTCTATTCATTCCCGCCAATACAACGGCTACGTGTTAACAACCATTTAAAATAATATTATTTTATTACTAGTATGCAACGTAAGATTTCAAAGAAACTCTTTGTTGCGTATCAGGTACGCTATCAAACATAGCAACCCCTTTAAAGTAAAATTAATATTTAATTCGTAAATATTAATAAATATGAGAAAGTATTATTCTTTATTTACCAGGGATGTTACAGACAATTCTGATTTGTTAGAGTATTGGTGTGATTTTTGGGTTTAAAAGAGGATTTTTAATGGGTTTTAGGTGCAAAACCCTATCATGCTTCTTGAAAGTGTTCTATGAAAATTTTAAATGGTTTAATGAGTTTCAAAAAGTGTGCAAAGGACGTTTATGTACCATTTTGGTCGGTGTATGTTACTAAAATGAGTTTTTAAAAGATAAAGTTGTTAGTTGTGATTTCAAACGTTTTGACAATGTTTTGTAATTTGTTGAGGTGATTTATTAAATTGTGATGTTGGTGAGAAATATGTTTGTGGGCTGTTTCATGTGAGTTTGATGATAAAATAAATTTTAAGGTAAAAAGGGTATTATGTGTCATGTGTGTGTGGGATATTATATGATGTGTATCATCTTGGAAAAGTTTTATAAAAAAAATTAATGTATTTTTGAAGTGTTAAAGAGATTTGAAAAGTGTTGTGGGATATTTTGGTGTGAGTATCATTTCAAAATCAATTTAAATGAAAGGGGGGATTATGCAACTTGTGTAATATGCATGTGGGATTTTTGGTGAATGTGTGATTTTAAAGTGTTATTTTCATGCTCAAATTATATTTCATGGTTTATTGAACTTGTTTGAGCACAAGAGGGAAACTCAGGTATCTGGGTGGGTGGACGTATACTAGTACGCTTGTGATCCCATGGTGTTTGACCTTAGTTTCACATAGAAAGTTTGATGCTGACAACGATAACAAAACTATGATGATTAGGATAATGTTGTAGGACTACTAGGTTATGGGTATGATCCCTACTAGTGGATCATGTGCACGAGAATGGATATTTGTATGGTTACTTTCACCGAGATACAAGGTACATGAGACCCACAACGATCTAGTGACTAGGGGTTATTTCTAGTTGTTTGTGCTCATTGAATGATTTATTCTTATCTTAGGAATACGTTATGTTTGGCTGGAAAATTCTGTTTCTTTTGTATCTTATTTAAAAGTGTTGATTTTTTAAAACAACCCACTTGAAAATAGTTTTTATTTAAAGTTGCTTCTTTTTGAAATTGTTACTAGCATTCCATGTTTATGAAAACATGTAAGGTCTTCATCTTTGAATGTTTTTCATAAGGAAACTCTTAGTGGTGGTATCATACTAGGATTTGGATTACACCCTACTTATACCTTTGGGTGTAAGTAGACTCGGATATTTTTTCGCAGGTTTGGGTACATATTTTGTGCCAATATTTCAGGTTTCTAGCAGTCCTTCATGGTGATGTTGTGGATACGGCTTGAGGCCAGTTCCTCTTACAATGAGGAGGTTATTTGGCTGTAATTTTGGGTTTTCTTCATTTGTTAGAGACTTTGAGAGTTGTTTTAAACTGTTTAGTTCAGTTCTGATTTTTTTTAAAAGATGGTTTGGTTTTAAAAATCTAGATTTGGTTTATTGTATTTTTTTTGTTGAATGTTTAGAAACTTATGTAAATTGTTCCCATTTTTTATTTTATGATACCATGTCACCTGTTCTAGCTCATGGGGATCAGAAATTCCCTTTGGACCTTGTTGTGAATTGTTTCGGCTGCCAGTTTTTATGGAAACCAGATTCGGCTTGTTATAGGGAAACTGTCAGTAATAACAACAATAGAAAAATGATGTGATTAGAAATATGAATTATATTACATAACTGATCCTCCATGGATGGATCACACACAATGAATACTAATGTAAAAAGTAAAACCGATAATAAACTCCAATCTATGCTGGTTTCAAGTCCTTACCCATCTTATCCCCTATATCCCACTCCTAGCATGTCAATCCCAACCAAAGAAATCAACCCAAATAAGTGATTTCCAATATATGGACCCACAAATAGATAGTATTAAGCTTGGGTACCCATGTTCCATACCAACCTAATAATGGTGTAATTACATCTCAGCAGGTCACAACCAACAACTTCACTAAAATATCCAGTCCAAAAAAAGTTCATGTAGAATTTCACAAAATGAATAATTTGAAATATCACAATTTAATCATTTAAAAATAAATTCTTAAAATAGAAACTAAACCTTGGTTTGGATTCACTCTAGTAATGTTATATACCTACTTCGTTCGATACTAGTTTGTCTTTAATCATGATGCAATGATCGTGCCAACCCATCTCCCACTGAGGGTAATATACACATCCCCAATCTGACCAATGTTAACCTAATTGTTCTGTTCACCCTGGGTTTAACCAAAAATCTAGTGTACACCCGGGGGATGTGTTCACCTTGGATTTAATATCAATCCTAGCATACACTAGGGGGTTATTTGCATCTCTTGTTTAACCATCAATTCCAGCACCCACCCAGGGACCATGTTCACCATGGTTTTAACCATAAATGTTACATCCATTTTGGGTCATGTTTACCCTAGGTTTAACCATCACAACACAAACCTATTCAATCAATCTTAAAATAGATCATGAAAATCATATCATTTAACTAAAAAGAAAAGTCATAAGGCATATGGTTAATGTTACATTTCTATTTCAAAACCAATTCCAACCCTCATGATATGTTTTCATTCCATCAAACATTTGGAAAACCCAAAAAATAATTCTTTATCAAAAAATATACATGGATTGCAACCAAATTTATGACAATTTGTACATCTCAAATCCTAATTCCCATTATTTAAATTTTCAAAAAAAAGATTAAATAAGGTTCAAACCCATTTATAAAACAACCCTTACAAAAACACATAGTCAAGACCACCAAAAAATATATCTTTCCATTTTATTAAATTATTCCAAGACAAACCATTTCTCTGAAACCACCATTTGATTTCCATAACACAAAAATCCATTTAAATAACTTCAAGACCAGTTTATTTGGTAAAGCATAGTCCTTTTTTAAATTTTTCCAAGGAAAACCAAAATTCATCATTTTACAAATACCATTACCATTACAATGGTTAGATTCAAAAATAAATTCCATTTTCAATGAACTGATGAATGTGAAATTACATTTTACAGTCATTGATTCCAAAACATAGTCCCCAAATTTTAACAATTGTAACATGGTTTATCCATCTAAGAAAAATTAAGAAAAAAGGTAATTTATATAATATAAGGGGGAGTAATAACTAAGGAAAAAACCAATTTAAATCCTATAATTAAAACTCGGATCCTCATATGAAAACTAATGGTATCTCATAACCAATTAACTAAAAACAAAATAAAGGCAATAGTTTAATTGAGATAATAACTATATTAACATTATATGAGCTCACATGTCGACTATTAGCCTCCAATTTAGCCTGAATTCAGAGAAAATGAGAAACTATGAAAATTACCTAGAAATATAGAATATTAGATAAAACAACCAGAACACAACTTGATAGTGTAATAAAGAAAAAAATATAATAGTAGAGGTGGACTCACCTGAATCTCTCTAACGCAAGAAACAACATATGAAACAAACAAGAAACAATGGATAACCCCTATGGATGATAAGAATAGGAAGAGTCTGTTTCATGTAAGGGTTTATGTCAATAAAGTGAGGAAAACTAGGTTAAAACACAAAGGGGTTAGAGGGGATATTTGGTAATGTTTTAATTTTAAATGGGGCACATGATTTTCTCACATGATTTTTCAAACCATGTGTTTACCATGATATAAAAACTACCAAAAAATACACCAACATGAATGGTTAGTTTAAAAAGTTCAAAATAAGTGTGCCAACTATGTGAATTGGCTCTGGAACCCACTTTAAAAAAATTCATAATTTTTATACAACCATTGGAAAACCATGAACCTAGTCCCAAGTCCAAGCCACCTCACACCATTAAATATGATGTTTTCACAATTTACCCTAACCCATGTATTAACCTTGAAACACAACCATGTGCTATAGAATTTGATCTAAAAAGATATCTATGATCAAGGTGTTGTACGGTTTCTCCAAAACTGCAGACAACAAACTATGCAACTAAGAAAAAAACATCTTGAAACCTCAAATATTCAATCTAAAACCCTTAAGACTCATCCAAGAACTCAAAGAACCCTTGAGCCCAAACAATATCTAGAAAAATATTATTAATATGTTTTAACACTTCAATTCCCAATATGAAAATTGGTTTTAAAAATTATACACACAACAATTCAAAATTTGTGCTCCTCCTCAAATTTCAAAAGCACATACAGAAAAGGGATTTACAACATTGATAAATAAGTTCAGTCAAAACACAATACTTTAGTTCCTATGACTCCTCTAGTAATGTATTAAAAGGTTTTATATTACTATAATATATTTATTAGTATCCATGATACCAAAAAAAGAACCTTTATTTTTTCTAATATAAGAATAAAATGAGTGTAGAAAAAAGAAACTTAATTTTTCTAGTGGTGTAAGTAAGAAACTGAAAATCCCCCACTTCAATGGTAGTGAAAACCCAAGAGAAAGAATAAGAAGAGTTTTTATAAACATGAAACCATTAAAAATCACTATTAATTATCTAAAAAAGTTATAGAAGTAAAACATGGATAAATATAGATTAATGAGAGATGGGGGAAAGATATTATGGTAATCTTGAACAAGGGAGCTCAATTGTTGGTTCAATAGATTCAGTATGGTATCTGGTAGTCACTCTCTAACCCCAATCATTTAATAAGGTTCATTTATAATATATTATAGTCTCATGGGGGTATTTCTATATTCGTAATTAAATAGAGCTTTTGGTAGGTGAGAGAGGTTGGAGGGGACAAAAAATATTGACTATGTTAACTTTGTTGAAAAGATCCACTTGTTGGATAGTAGGTGCCACCAATTATCTGGTGAGATTTTTGGGGGATCATTAGGTCCCTACAAGATCCATTGTTTGGATGATGGCTCTAGGAATAGATCAAGTACCACTTCCATCCTCACTATATAGTCAGTGGATTTCTAGAGGTTAACTGGTGGGTTTTGACTGGAGTAGGTTCTTTTGTACATCTCTACCGACTGGTCAGTGCCTTCCCACTGGTAGTTGATGATTCTAGCCAGATAGGGCCTCCAAAATTGTAACACCCTGAATCTAGTTACGAGATGGGGGTAGTATGAGGCATACCTCCATGACGAGCTTCAGAGAGAGGGAGGCCCACACTCTGTGGAATGGTGGTACGGGGAGGCCCTCCGTACGGGCTGACATCACTGCGGATTGGTTCGCGGCGATCACCGCTCAGGCCTGCGACCCTGAGAGCCAACCCAACCTACCCATGGGGTGGTTGGGGCCTCAGTCCTGGTCGGGTGAAGGAGTTCCCCTTCTCAGTGTATGCAGGGACTCTATGATGAACGTCGGTGGTGGTTCGGGCCATAGTAGTTGTTGACGCTGACGCCCCTTGACGAGCATCCTCATCTTGGGCCCGATGCTGATGCCGGGTTAGATGAGCTGGCACAGGTGGTGCAGGGTCATAGCCTACCTTCTCTTCTGGTGAATCCGGATGGCGGTGCTAACGCGGCCGGATGGGGGCTCTTGCCTGGAGTCCTTGAGTTGAGACTCTGACTGGGCTGAGCCGGACATCACCCACCTCATTAGCGTAAGGCGAGGAGTCATCGAGGTGTTCCAGGGATAGGCTCCCGAAATGATTGAACGTTGGGATGGGGAGCAGGGGCTCCTTGCGTGGCCTTTGAGGGTGGCATTGACAGCAGGGCCTGGATTCCTCCAGGTCCCGATGGGCCATATCCCAAGTTTGGATGACCCCTTCCTCCTCATACCTACGTACAAGGTTGTTGATCGTCCTTCATTGGATGACCTCTGATGGGGAGAGGGGACATGGGAATCCCGTATTCATGGATGTAGAGGTCGTCATGACGGTAGTGGATCCACGTGGAGCGGCTGTGCTGTTATTTCCCCTCCCCTGCGTAGGCAAGCGGGCGGTGATCGTGTCCCCATAGCAGCAACCTGGTTCCTGGGAAGCAGGGAGATCGACTCGTCAGTACTGCGAGGAAAAGGGTCGACAACCAGTGACCCAGCGTCATTCCATCTTCTGTGGTCGGTGAGAGGAATCCACACCAACACGTTGCAGAACAGAATGCCCCACGTTCTACTACCCCAACTTCTGGTGAGTTTCACGCCAGGCCTGCTATTTGCTTAGCAGGGCCCGGCACCAGATATCTGGATCCGGTGACATGTCAATCTACAGGTGTCTTGAACGCTACTAATATCCATATTGAGGAGAAGAGTTTCATGTCGGGTTCACCATTTTTGTTTCCGACGCTTTCGTCGGGGCACGCGCGTCCGTCCGCCAGGGCGCGACAGGCACGACTTTCTTTGTGTTGCCCTGCATTCCAACTTTCCAAAGGTGGGGGGAATCCACTCCTTATTCCAGGACGTCTGCTCCTTGATCGAAATGGGATGATGGGATGTCGGTTCTTCCTTCCGTGTATTCCTCCTCAGAACTCGTCACCTAGTTCGGGTCTCCCTCATAGATTTAAGATGGGTTCGTGAATCTCATTCCTGGTGCCATATCTTCATGGACGCCGGTTAATTACACTACTTCTGTGAGGACATTCCATGGGGTCCTGACATGGTAGCAACCTTTAGTCAGAGTAGACGACAACATCAGGCATGTCAAGGCATCAGTAATGTGTCTGAACACTGGAGAATTAGCGTGTTTGTATTTTTCCCTTATTATAGGGCTTCTAGAGGGCGCGGAAGCTTGAGGCATCCCACATCGAGCGTGGGGAATCATATGACCTAGGAATGTATCTGAGGTTTTCCTCATCTTCCTATGTTTAGCACAGGGTATGTCGTGAGTTTAACGTCAATCGGAGACAGATCGTCCTGATCAGAACACTAGCTGGAGTGGATCAGATTGAGGAATCCCCTTGAAAGGATGCCGATATCGGGGTCAGCCTGTGGGGGGCTTCCCGGATGCTGTGGAGGGGAGTGAAGTGGCATGATCTCAACAATATATGGCGGCCCGAGTGAGAATCAGGATGGATGATAGATCGATGAATGAATTGGAGGGGGATGAAATGGAACCATCGCAAGGGTGACAGTGAAGCTGGTCTTGAGCCTCGAAGAGACCTCCTACGTATCCCTGTGGCATGGAATCAAAGTCCGTGTAGTTCGGGATGGTACTGGTGAACCGAGTTGAAGATGGACCTTGGTCCAGGTGGATGGTGGGCTTGAACCTCGTGAGGTTTCCTACCTGCCATGCCTTGACATGGATCAAAGACCTCATAGTTCATAATGGTGTTTCGGCGAACCGGCGTGAGTGAGGACCTTGGTCCAGATGGTGTGGGGCTTACGCACTAGGCTGCCCAGGTGTTGGTGAACCAACGTGAAGGGGGTCGGAGTGACCAACGGGTGGTGGGCTTGAACTTCAGGGAGGCTTCCTACGTACCATGCATTGACATGGATCAAAGACCATGTAGTTCAAGTGGCAATGGTGGGTGTCGGTGAACTGACATGAAGAAAGGACCTTGGCCCTATGGGTGATGGGCTTGAACCTCAGGGTGGCTTCCTACGTACCATTCCTTGATATGGATAAAAATACCTATAGTTTGGGAAGAAATGTGGAATACAGTTTAACGTCATGCGGGATAGGGGTGAACCGACGTGAATGAGGTCGGAACGACCGGGTGATGGGCTTGAACCTCGTGAGGCTTCCTACATACCATGCCTTGACATGGATCAAATACCTCGTAGTTCAGGTGGTGGTTTTCGTCAGTGAGCCAATGTGGAGGTGAACCCGTGGATCCACTGGTGGTGGGCTTGAACCTCAGAGAGGCTTCCTACGTACCATGCCTTGACATGGATCAAAGTACTCGTAGTTCAGGTTGGTCACAACGGCTTGCCGTTAGATTGGAATGCAGTTTAACGTCATGTGGGATGAGGGTGGGACCTGATGTGAAAAATGACGGGTGGTGGGCTTGAACCTCATGGAGGATTCCTACGTACCATGCCTTAACATGGATCAAAGACCTCATAGTTAAAATGGATGTACAATTTAATTTCATGTGGGATAGCATAAAGTTTAACGTCATGCTGGACGGGGGAATACAGTTTAACGTCATGTTAGACGCGGGCATACAGTTTAACGTCATGCTGGACGAGGGCATTTCCATGATCAATGCTTACTCTAAGCTCATGTGAGTCATGCTCGGTGTGAGAAACAAGAGGCAGTAGAGACCTGACGATCACATCGCGAAGGGTGCGTCTGTGAGAATCGAAGAGGGGCTTATGCGTTAGGTGGCCCATGGTGCGGGGACTTACTCCAGGATGAAGTCCCAAAGTGCAACAAAGCGCAGCGGGAGAGGGATTTGGCACCGAATATGGAAGGTTCCTCGTTCCCTATCACGCCATCCACTGGCCTTGGCAGTGGGTAACTACGGAGGTGCATGGGTTTTACCTTCCTCATGAGAGGCTCGGGGGCTTACACCAAGGTGGTTGCCCTTCTCCCGTGGACATACACTACTCCAAGAATGAGGATATAATCCCTTGTGAAGCGGTGATTCCATTTCCGTGGAGACCGGTGGGCGTAAAGAATGTCCGAGCCCGGGGGACCCTGTGTGCGAGGCATGGGGTCGGGTCACAGTTTAACGTCATGTGTTGTGGACGAGGTGCTTGGAAGTTTAACATCCTATAGCTCGGATGAAGTGGGTTTACTCTGCACCCCTAGGACTTACATAACCGGTACCCTCTGCCCCTTGGGGGAGGGAAGGTATCAGCAAGGCCGTAGTGAAGGGGGGTCGTAGGGCGAACCATTGAGGGGTCCATGTTAGCGTGGCTATGCGAAGAAGCAATATTTGTTAGTGTGCCTATGTAAAGAACCATTAGGCGAAGCAATGCTACAAGTGGTGTTGTCCATGGGACTTTGAAATCACATCATGCAAACCTGGAGGGTTGCCCGGGAAGATGAACTGCCAAGCAAAGGGGTGTGCTTCGCGAAGTGGAGTGCCTTGGCCTTAGCATGGGGCAAGGGTGTAAATGGGAGGTGCTTCACGAAATGGAATAGTATTCGTGGAGCACTGCCTCGTGAAGAAGAGGTGCCTCGCAAAGCGAAGTGCTGTGAAACAGTGTGCTTCGTGATGTACATCGACCCTGCCTTGGCATGGGGATCACTAGTACAGGATTGGTGTGTCGCGAAGCATAAACGCTCCGCGGATGCCTGGGTTCCCTTGGGAATCCCCTTCCTTCGCGAATGCCCTTAGGATTCGCGAAGGGCATCCATCCCGGAAGAGGGGCTCAAAAAAAGACAAGGCGAAGGCATCTCGCGAAGCAAAAATACCTCACGGAGCTCATGATTCTCGGGGTGAATGGTGCTTCACGATTCGAGAGTTGAGAAACCGAAAGGTCAGATTTTCCATCTCCTGGACTCAGGGAGAGCCCCGTATTTATAGGCAAGGGGCGCCGCGAAGTAGAGCTCACACGGCACGAAGGGGGCGGTTGTGCTTCGCGGCGGTCCCGCAAACGTCAGGGCATTCGCAGAGCGTTACCGCCTCTTCTGCTTTGTGGCGGTCTCGCGAACGTCAGGGTGTTTTTAGAGCGTTACCGTCTCTTCTGCTTCGCGGCGGTCGCGTTGTTCGGGGGAGCTCTGCGTCGGGGCTCCGCGAGGCAGCATGCGGGCTTCTTTTCCTTCTTCCCTTTGCATCCAATATTATGGAGCCAACAAATTCCCCCCCCTCAGACTTGGATCCACTGAGGGATCAAGGGTCGATGTTTGAGGGAAAATTGCCAAAATTTATCTGCAGTTCATGATGCAGACTCGCGAAGGGGCGCGCAGGGATGACAGCGGACGTGCATTCCAGACGCGTCGTGATGCTCTGTTTGGGCGGGACGCGCCGCGATGCTCCGCACGGGCAGGATGCGCCGTGATGCTCCGTGCGGGTGGGACGCACCGTGAAGCTCCAGGGTCACAACCTATAAATAGGGGGGCTGACCTCTCTTTTGTACTCTCGTGACTTTTGTCCTTTTGCGCTCTCGACTTCGCGAAGCTCCGAGAACTCCGCGTCTGCTCTCCGTGAATCGAGCTTCATGGCGAACCGCGAGTCTCCGACTCTGCGACTGCGCCAAGAAAACTTCTATTTGCTGGCCTAGGCTAGGCTCCGCGTCTTGGTTTTGCACCCGAGATTCGCGAGAGATCTTCACGAGAAACCTTCGCGACCCAACCCAAAATTTTTTGAGTTCTGAAACTAGAATGGCCCATCAAGAATCTGTGTTGGGGGTGCTTGCAGACGCTGCCTGGAGGGATGAGATGGATATCTGTCCGAGCCTTGGGGAGATGGTCTGAAGACACTCTGACCATAATTCTTTGACATAACTGCTATCAGAGAGTCATAAAAACTATCCACAGTGTAAGAAGCTGCCCTTGTATGGCTTCGGTTTGAGGGATGATGTCTTCATCCCTGAGGCAAGTAGGGACGAACTAGCTTGCTAGTTCAGGAGCACGCCATGCCAGCGCCAGTGGTTCAGGGCGGCCGATCGCCATGCACGGGAGGACTTCACACCCGTCACTACCGACTGCCTCTAAAACCATGTGAACAATATTGACAGGAATCCATTGAAACCGGAGACGTCCCCTCCTCTGTACTGCACCATGCTGAAGGCGGATTTGCAGGATTCGAAGAAGGGGTGGTCCGATGAGTGGGACCTGCGCCAGGGCGGTAACTTCACCAACGACTGGGCATGGGCCTACTGGGTAGGTGCCTCATGCGAGGATTTTGGGGCTGAGCTTAGGAGAGTGGGTTTGTATGAGGTGGCATGGGCCTCCCAATTCCACATTTACCAACCGAAATAGCTGATGTCGGAGCTGCTGAGCAGATGGTCATCTAGGACCAATACTTTTCACCTGCACCATGGGGAGGTGGGAATCAGTCTGTAGGATGTTTATCAAATTTCGGGGGTCTCGATCTTAGGGGCCATGTATGATGAGTTCCTCCCCGTCATGAGAGCGTGGGAGGATACAGAGCAAATGTCGTGATTGGCGTTGTTACTGATGGAACCGGTCCCTGGAGTGGACAAGGAGGCAGTGAGAGATGTCCACTTTAAGAAGTGGTTCGAGCGATTCCTGAACTTTTTGGAGAATCGAGAGTTCCCTCTGAGGCCTCGAACTTGTCCGAAGGCGCCTCAATGGGGCAAGGAGCACTCGTATTGGTGGGTCTTTGAGGACAGCCAATGGAAGACTTGGGGTTTCAGTGTCAGCACTGAAAAACAGCGGATAGTCAGGCTGGCGGCGTTCATCGCGGCCCTATCTGCGGTTGGATCCTACCGGTGAGGGATACCAACATGGGAGTTCGACCCAGCTCGTTCATCATGGCATCTATACTGGCCATGGGGTAGCGGGTCAATCTAGGGATTCCAATGCTCGCCAAGATGTACAGGATGTTGCGGCATGTTAGCGAGGGCAAGAAGCCGCCAAAGATATGTGGGCCCTTCCACCTTCTTTATGGGTGGATTGTGGTGCACATCAGGGGGATTTATGAGTATCCAAACCCTATCTCGCCGCCAGGATCAAACTTCCGCCCCTCCATTCTGAATGCATCCGGAAGCTTCCCATTCAAACTAACAGTACCGATGGTACTGAATCGGGTGTGGAGGGCCGATGAGTTTAACTTCCACCCGTTTCGATTGCCGACGGGGGTACTTACCGATGACGGGTAGGGAACGGAAGAGCACCGGGCTTATCTCCTGGCCTTTAGAGGCGGAGTTTTGGTGGCACGAGTGGATCGTGAGCCGCTTTGCGAACCGTACACCCCGAATTGGTTTGCGAGGTAGTTCTGGTGCCTCCAGCGGCTGACCCCGCAGGTCTACTAGGAGGTGCGCCATGAGGAGCACCCGTGTGTGATGAGGCACCTGTGGCTCATGTTCACATGAGAAGATGGGAAGATGCGAATTGCACTACCTCCATCCACCTCCGCTTTCGGATTGGTGAGGGAGTCTTCCATCAGCTGGGAGGTCGCTTATCCGGGAGAGATGCTGAGGCAGCCAACCATTTGGGTTGGTGACGGTGAGCCTCCCCTATCCCGAGGTCGGGGTCGGAGGGTAGAAAGGGCCTCTCGCGGTGGCGGGGTTGCCGTGGCGGCGAGACCTACACCGTCCGAGGGTGTTCCAGAAGCGGCGGATCCAGTGATTCCAGAAGAGTAGGGCCATCCGGAGGGGTGGCCATTGAGGGGATTCCGTAGGATATCCACTTAGGCTCCTGGGAAGCGGATGCGCCACATTGACATGCCAGAGGATGTCGTTTTCCTGGAGGCCTGGGACATTTGGGATGTTAATCGGCAATTACTCAGTCCACCCAAGATGTGGGCACACTTGAATCGTCTCGGGATGGAGTTACCAGGCATAGGCCTAGTCCGGGCTAGATTCGCGGCATCTCCAGTGGAGGCGGGGCAATACTTGGGTGAGCTGGAGGACTACGTTCACTCCAGTGGTGTTCCACGCCCAATGACAGATCGGGTGAGGGTACTGCTGGATCGGACGGTTCCGCCACAGCTATCAGTCGCCGATCTGAGGGAGCACTTCCCCCTGCTTGAAGAATCAGAGGACTCCTCTCGGGAGGATGAGGCTAGCGGAGGGAGCCTGTTGGAGGAGGGTGAAGTCGAAGATCAAGACTCAGATTCTGATGATTTCACAGAGGCTATTGAGGTAGAATTCTGAGCTTCTTTCCTCATGGTCCGTTCTCAGGCCATCATAGGTTTCTTACCGATGTTTGAACCATGCAGGAAGAACTTATACGCAGGACTCGCTCTCGCCCCTTGGCGGGTGATGATGCAGGACCTTCAGAACCCGCATTTGCGGCTACGTCCAGTTCTGTGTTTGGTGGGGCCAGAACGCCCGAGGTGGCTCCCCCAGAATCTCCAGACCTTCCAACAGTATACGGAGGGCCACGCCTCGGGGTCCCATCAGCATCGACTCAAGAGCAGCACCAGGAGTTCGATCTCCGTAAGTTTCCTCTACTGGATTCATTACTGTCATATGTAGACTGTGTCAACTAACATTTATGTCCCTCTCTGTCGTAAAGTTCTTTGACTGGCATGGGCTGATGCGGCAAGGCTAGTCGGGATGTCTGGTGGCATCCCTCCTATGGGCATGCCGGTGATGGTGGAGATAGTCCCCCCATATCCCCGAGATTCAACACACACTATCATTGGAGGGACTACCAGCAGGGTCGTGCCCGAGCTTATAGAGATGGAGTCCGATGACGAGGATCAATTGGCCGACCCAAGTCCCGTCATGCCTGCTTCGGTGCCAGATGTCGTGCCGGATTCAACTCCAGATGCAGATCCTGCTGAGGAATTCCTGTTGGCATATCCCGCATATGAGCCTACCAATCATGCAGACTGGGACGAAACGGCCTCTGATGAAGAAGACAACAGCATAGTCCGCCGCCAATCATGGAAGTTAATCACGCACTTCATCAAGTACACCCCCCAAGCACAATGGCTGAACGAAATGGATAGACTTCGCTCGTGGCTGCATGAACTATGCGCTAGGGGAGTGGACGCCCAACGTCCTCATGCACTCATCCGAGACCTCATGGTTGAGACGATCCGGGAGTATGATCGCGGGCTCAGTGTGGGATGGCAGCGGAGGAAGGCGACAAACATCAAGAATCTCCACGAGGCTGAAAGTGAGGTCCAATAGATGCAGGCCCGGGCAGATGAGCACTCGGCCTCTCTTAATACACAATATGAGCAGATCTCACGGTTGAAGGCCCAGCTGGCAGAGAAAGAAGATCATATGAGGCAGGCTTCTGGAAAGATGGATGCCATTTAGGCTGGCATAGAGAGGGCCAGGGACAAGGTTGATGAACTGCGCCCTACCCCTGCTGAGGAGGAGCAGGAGTTGTGTCAGCGGCAGCAATTCCTAGATTCCACAAGTCGAAGGGTGGCGGAGCTACAATGCTCTTTTGACGGGGTCAATCCGTCCATGGGGGAAGTCGACCCCCAGTTACTGTAACAATTACAAACTTTTTAATGGTATTTTCATGCTTCAATTTTTCTTCTTCTGAATGTCGTAGCATGCACGATTTCCACTATTTTCATCGGTTCATTACATCCCTACAATGTTTACAGGACGTCCGGCGACAATTCCCCAAGCTCACGTGGGTCAAGCCGGATGTGAGAAACAAGAGATAGTTGCCTCATCGTCCCACCAAACATAGGAGTGGAGGCCAGGCTTTGGGCATTCAGGGTTTGGACCCGTCTGAATTTCCGAAAAATGGGAGAGATCTGGCCGGAGAAGGAAGTTCTCAAAATAGCCAAATTACTGTTTCTTTAGTGTGCTCTTATGCATGAACGGTGCAACGCCAGGGGCGCTGCAATCAGTCTAAACAGGTGGAAATGGGAAGTGTGAATCACGATACCCAAGATTCGGAATACTGTGGGGATGGTATGACAATAAAGGACAAACGTTAACCGTGGTGGAGAAACGGTATCCTTACTGCGTTAACCTGAAATGGGGACAACAAATGAGGGTTGACCATTGACCATGTTCGAAACATGGGGACAGGTCACAAATTTTTTTGATCAATCCTTCGGGACGTCGAACCAGGACAGTTGGCGGACCCTAGGTCGAGCATCCATACTGTTAGGGGGTCCTTCCATACGTGACCAGTCTTCTGGAACGTTGGCCCAGGATGGTAAGTGAGCTGATGAGGCATGAGACCAGGCCGTTAGGGGGTCCCTCCAGACATGAAAGGGGATGAGGGTCCGAATAAGGGGCACGAAAAGCGTGGAATATGGAGTGATGGTTTGTCTGAACAGAATCCAACACTCATGTAATTACACCACCATGGTGGGAGTACGCCAGATGGGCGCATCAGTTTGATTATGGATTCTTCCTTCTTTGGGACAGGGCCTCTCCGGCGAGGGGGTATGTCGCTTCCCTATGGGATCTTGTGGAATCCTGAACTTGTTCAGGGCAAAGTCATAGTTACATGGTCCTCTACGAAGGGTCCGGCCAGGGGGGCGGAAAGGGGAAGAATAGGATTAATGGTCCCTATAGTCGGGACCCTAGGAAAAATACCAGGGTGTCTCTATGTATCCCATGAGGGTGGGAATCAATCCACACGTAGTTATGGAAGCACAGTGTAGTCATCGACCAACACTGGCAGGTGAAATCCCTTCTAGCGGAGGCTCTGGTGCATCCCATGATTAACACGGGGCGTCCTAGACTTGCTCAGGGTAGAACTGTAGTTTAGTGTCATGCGTTGAGGACATATGGACTCCTATAGTTTAACGTCATACGATAGGTCATGGAGTGAAATAGAAAAGTCCAGGGATCATATGGTGTGGTAGTTATGAAACCGACATGAATGAGGACTTGGAGTCCAAATCACACCACGTACCCCTGGAGGAAACTCTCCAGGTCAAGGGACCAAGAGTGAGGATTAGGCTGGGCTCGAAGCAGAGTGGTCGGGCATTCCTACGTACCCCATGAGGATGGGAATCAAGCCATACGTAGTTCTGAAAGTGCAGTTTAACATCATGCAGGATGAGGAGAAGTCTGGTTGTGTTGGTACACATCCTGCCAAAACTACTAAGCCCACGCGAGTCATGCTCGGTGTGGGAAACAAAAAGTAGTGGTGGTACTTTCCCGACACAGAAAGGGGCACGTTAGGGTGAAGGTAATCTCGGTAAATACCATCCCCATAATACTAACATGACCATGTGGCGCACCTAGATGCGCGAAGAGATAGAGCCGAGTATGTTGGGATTCTACTTGAACATGAGGAAGTGGAAATGTGTGAATCATGACGCTCGAGATTTGGATCAAAATGATGGCGGCGTGACGATAGAGTATAACTGTTAACCGTGGTGGAAACATAGCATCCATATCGTATTAGCCTAGAATGGGGACAGACAAATGAGGGTCGACCGTTGACCATGTTCGAAACACAGGACCATGTCGCAAATGTCGTCAGATATCCTTAGGGATGTTGGACCAAAACGATAGAAGATCCCTTAGGACCAACATCCATGGAGATCCCTTAATCCTAGTATCCATGTCGTCTGAGGGTCCTTTTGGATGTGGAAGAGGATGGGGATCCAAATAGCGAGCTCACGAAGCTTGGTTATGGGACGAGGGGAATGTCCCTATGAAAATCCCACTCTTCGGGCTCTTTTTCAAGATGCATTTGAACACGACAACTAGGAGTATTATATAGAGGGAGCAGATTCATTTCCCAGAGAAAGGTCTTAGTTTAGGGTCATAGAATTCGGACCATCTGGGGAGTGCTCGAGTCGAGGGACCGAATATGAAAGTTAGGTTGGGCCCGCGGGGAAGTGCTCGGGCGCTCCTACATATCCCATGAGGATTGGAATCAAGCCATACGTAGTTCTGAAGGGTGGCACGGTAAGGTACCAGTGCCAGGGGGAAAAGGGGAGTGTGGGCGTGGCCCTTGCACTAAAAGAAGCAGAATTTTATAAATCTTGTTTTTCCTTTAGGGTGAGTGTTTTTTTGTGAAGCGGCAGACCTAGGGTACCAAGCCCTGGTGTCACCACAAGAATCAAGCCGTGATAGGCGTTGAAAAATGGCATGGAACATGACCAATACCCAACGTGATGTCCTTTACAACGAGGTCATCACAATGCAGTGATGTTTTTCGTCATGCAGCCAAGACGATAATGTCACAGTTTAAAGTCGTGTGATAGCACCAAGCATGAATTTTAACGTCATGCAGCGCAGATGTAGTAGAGACGATGCTAGGTGGGGAATGTGTATGGTGTCATGCGGCACAACCAACGTGAATGGGGACATGATCCCTCATCACACCACGCAGTCCCGTAGTCAGGGTCCCGAAGACAGGACGCTGAACCCAAGCTAGACCCAAAGACAGGAGGTCTGGGCGTTCCTACATATCCCATGAGGACGGGAATCAAGCCATACGTAGTTTTTGAAAGATCTTATTTTATGGTCTTTAGAGCTCAGACCAGGGGTGGATGATAAATTTCCAGGCAAGCGCAGACCGCGGCCCAATCCCTAAGCCCACGTGAGTTAAACTAGGTGTGGGAAACAAGGGGGGAAGATCCTTATCGCAATACCCGAAACATTCAACTAGTGGGAGTCAGTGAAGATCCTTGAAGGACACCTTTTACATGGCTTTGTTCCCCCAACGCACAGACGTGAACGTAGGAATAGTACCAAGAGTCTCAAAACTCCACTTGGACATGATAAGAATGGAGAAGGATGTGAATCGTGTAACCGACATTTTGGGCTTGATGGGGTTGGCGTGGCGATGGAGGATAACCATAATTCATGGAAGAAAAACAGTATCTGTATCATGTTAGCCTGAGGTGGGAACAACAAACGAGCATCAACTACTGACTATATTCGCAACGCAGGATTTTTATTGATTTTTTATCTGAAACCCTCGGGGGCGTTGGCCCGTAACGGTAGGAGAGCCCTTGGGCATGGTATCCAGGCCGTTCTTGGGGGTCCCTCTGGGTGTGAAAGATGATGGAAGCCCTGATGAAGGGATACACAAATCCTGGAAATTGGGTGCGGATGTGTCCGAGTATAGTCTGACATTCCAGGTAATAAACCGGAGTACCCTTAGGCACGTTGGTGAACCGTCGGAAAGGGTCGACGAAACAGATCAAGAGGGAGAGTTACATGGCGTGGTCATTACAAGACTGACGTGAATAAGGTCATAATCCCACACCACACCACATAATCCCCTCGTGGAGGAAGGGTAGTCCAAGGGGACAATGTGGGATGGAGTTTTTCGGAAGATGGGGCCGGACTCAAAGCTTAGATATTCGAGTGGTCCTACGTATCCCATAAGGATGGGAATTAAACCACACGTAGTTCTAAAAGATACCCAGGGGTAGAATACCCTAACAAGGAGGTGTACGGCGCAGTGGGTAATGAGGACATAATCCCTCACCATACCGTGCAGTTCTGTAGGAAATAATCTGGGTCGGGGGGCCCGAAAAGGCCAAGGGGCCTGAGGGTAGGCATCGGTCAGGGAGGCCTGGCCAATTTGTAGTTTAACGTCTTGCAGTGAGGATGGGGAAAGATATAGCTGTATCTTATCCAGGGATGTGTATGGCATAACAAGTAACCCGACGTGAAAGAGGACGTAATCCTACACCATGTCGTACATCCTTTATGAGAGAATTGGGGCCATGGGCCCAACCGCTGGCACCGCCCGGAGGGAAGTTTGTCGCTTCATGATGGGGCATAATGAATCACTACACTCGATGTTTGGGAAATCTCGGGGTGGACCAGAAGATCCAGGACACTGTTGACCATGTTCGAAACACAGTGTCCCTATGGTGACCCAATATGGGAGTAACAAATGAGCGTCGATCGTTGACCAAATTTGCAATGCGGGACTTGTATCGGTTTGTTGCTCGGAAATCCCTGGGGGCGTTGGCCCGTATCAGTAGGAGAGCCTTTGGGTGTGGTATCCAGTCCGTTCTTGGGGGTCCCTCTGGGTGAGGAAAGTGATGGAATCCCTGTCAAGTAGTGGGTGAAGAATAGCTGTATCCATCCACAAAAGAGGCGAACATCTCCGAGGGGGGGGGGACGTACAGCCAGGTCGAGGCTTGCTCGATGCGAGTTGGAGCAAAAGTGTGCATCCTTCCATATTTCTTGACCCAAGGGGAAGATTTTTGGATTTTGGGCTAGGCCAACAGATGAAATGTCCGGGCGTTTCTACATATCCCATTAGGATGGGAATCAATCCATACGTAGTTCTTGAAGGCCATGTAGTTTAGCGTCGTGCGGTAAAGACGTGGGAGGATAGAAGAGCGGGAGTGGGAACATGGTGCGACCCTTATAATCCTTGTATGAGCGGGGCTAAGAAAGCCTACTCCTTGTTATGCAAGGATCCTCCAAGGAAACTATACCCAGGGGGACATTAAAAGAGAAGAGCTCGGGTCTGGGCTCAAGACGAGGCGTCCGAGTGTTCCTACGTATCCCATTAGGGTGGAAATCAAGCCACACATAGTTCTTGAAGCGCAGTTTAATGTCATGTTGTACAAGAGATGTATCTCATTTGGAGATATGCACGGTACGGCGGGTAATCCAACGTGAATGAGGAAGTATCGCACACCACACCATACGATCCCATAAGAGAGTCTGAGTCGACGAAGGCCAAGGGGCCTGAGGCCGAGCCTCGGTCAGGAAGACCTGACCGGCTTGTATTTTAACGTCTTATAGTAAGGTCAGGGGCCAGGGCCCCGAAGAGGCCAAGGGGCCTGAGGCTGAGCCTCGGTTAGGAAGGCCTGACTGGCTTGCAGTTTAACGTCTTACAGTAAGGATGGGGGAGATCTTATTTTAAGGTAATAGAGGTCAGACCATTTTGCAGTTTATCATCTTGCAGGACGATATCACAGTTTCAATGTCATGCAGGACAGTGGTGCAGTTTAGGGTCATGTGGGACCGTAACGTGCAGTTTAGGGTCGTGTGGGACAGTAACATGCAGTTTAGGGTCGTGAAGGACCGTACAGTTTAAGGTCGTGCAGGACCAAGGATGCTTAGGCAAAGTACTGCTTGAGGAACTTGGCATTGGTGGTATGAGTTATGCGCTCACCATTTGTGGTTACCAAGGAGTATGCTTCGTTGGGTTAAACCTTATGGATGACGTAAGGTCCTTCCCATTTGGGATCTAGCTTGGGCAGTTTCCTACCGGGGATCATTGGAGATCAAAGGGCCAACACTAGGTCGCCCTGCAGAAAAGAGCGAAGGTGAAACTTCTTGTTAAAGGCTTTGGCTATCTTATTCTGATGCCTTTCCAGATTGTGTAGGGCAGGAAGCTTGTTCTCGTCCAGCGCTTCCAATTCAGCTAGACAGATTTTGACCACCTTATCTGGCGCATGCTGGTCATAGACTGCAGTGCATAACGATGGTATCTGGATCTCAATGGTTAGGATGGCCTCAGCCCTATACACCAGGGAATGTGGGGTCACCTCTGTGGAATTTCGAGTCATCATTCGATAAGCCCAGAGGGCATTGGGGAGCTTTTCCGTCCAACTTTTCTTGCTCTGACCAACCATTTTCTACAGAATGTTAGAGAGGGTTTTGTTGAACGCATCGATTTGTCCATTTGCCTGTGCATGATAGAGAGGGGTATGGTTTGAACGGATACTGTACTTGGAATACAATTTCTTCAGCTCGGTCGCTCAGAAGTTGGTGCCGTTATCGTTGAGGATAGCGTGAGGGACCCCAAACCGATGGATGATATTGGAGCTCACAAAGTCGACGATGGAACGAGCCTTGACCTCTTTGAGTGGAACTGCCTTTGCCCACTTGGAGAATAAATCTATAGCGGTTAGGATGAACCTACACTGGCGAGCTGTCACAGGTGGATATGGTCCTACTACATCGAGTCCCCACACCGCAAATGGCCAAGAGTACTTGGTGGAGTAGAGAGGTTTCGGCGGCCGATGCAGAAAGTTGGTATGAACTTGGAATGCATGGAATCTCTTGGAAAACTTGATACAATCATGGATCATAGATGGCCAAAAGTACCCCAACCTCTGGATTTGATGGGACAGCTTTGGCCCAGCTTGGTGGGCACCACAGGAACCGGTGTGAACCTTTTGCATAAACTGAGAGATCTCGACTCCTTGAATGCAACAGAGTAGAGCGCCATCGAAGCTTCGCTTATAGAGGATCTTCTCAAGACTGGGGCCGCTCTGGGGGGTAAATTGCAGTGCACGGCGTCGGATTCGCTCGCGCTCGGCCCGGTCATCCAGGAGGCAACCATTTTGGAGATACTCGACAAAACGTGCCCTCCAGTCGGAAGTGGCCTTAACCGCTGTGTCTGAAGAACCTGGGACCCCTGACATAGAAGGTCCGGTGGTAAGATGACTTATACGCAAGCCGTCGTTTTCCTATGGGGTAACGGGGGAAATGACTCTCTGGTGTGCCACATGTATGATCAAATCATCTTTCTCGGGTTCTGCGAGCGACGCAGCTAAATCAGCCAAAGCATCAGCTCGACCGTTCTGTGACCGAGGGACATGGGTAACCTCTGGTCGAGAAGAGAACTGGGCCATTAGATGGAGGGTGCACTCCATCAATGGCACAAGTTTCGGCTTCCTGACGACATAGTCTCCATTGACCTACTTGATTACCAACTCGGAATCTCCTTTCACATGTAGATGGGGCACATCGATCTCGAGGGACAGCTTGAGGCTAGTGATGAGAGCCTGGTACTCTACCTCGTTGTTGGTGCAGCCTTCTGACAACAGGAATGAGTATGGCAGGACAGCTTGCACTGGGGTGATGAAGATGATACCCAGACCCACTCTGTTGATCTTAGGATCATTGAGCCTCCTACCGGTGGGGCTCCGGGAGGCATCGTCAAAGTGCATTTTCCAACATGAGACGGCATGATCGATTGAGAGGATCGCCTCATCAGAAAAATCTAGGTCCAGGGATTGATCCGTGGAGGTTGGATGGGAAGCTAAAATGTTTGTCATTGTCTGTCCCTCGATGGCCTTCTCAGGCATGAACCTGATGTCAAACTAATGGAGGATCACTTCCCACCGCGCTAGTCGGCCAGTCAACATGGGGCGGTTCAGGATGTACTTTAGTGGGTCTACCCGAGAGACCAACAGTACCTCATGGTGCTGCAGGTAATGCCGCAACTTCTGTATGGAAAAAACGAGTGCAAGGCAGCTCTTTTCGATAGGGGAGTATCTGATCTCTGTATCGAGAAGCATGCGACTGAGATAGTAGAGACTGTTCTCCGTACCCTCGTTGTTCTTCTGGGCGAGAAGTGTGCCGAGGGACCGTTCCAGGGTGGTCACATAAAGGACCAGCGGCTTTCCAGAGACGAGTGGCATCAAGACTGGAGGTTGGAGCAGATACTACTTGATTTCCTTGAAGGCGGTCTGACACTCTTCATCCCACTTATAGGCAGCGCCTTTCTTCATGAGTTGGGAAAAGGGCTTACACTTGCTGGCCAGATTCGCGATGAATCGGCGTATATAGGCTAAGTGGCCTTGGAGACCTTGAAGTTCCCAAATATTGCTCGGGGGAGGCATTTGGATGATGGCCTTGATCTTCTCTAGGTCTATCTCAATGCCCCGGTATCTAACAACAAAGCTGAGAAACTTCCTGGAGGTGACCCTGAAGGCACACTTTAACGGGTTCATCTTCAGGTGGTGGGAACGGAGGAAACCAAACACTTTCTCAAGGTCTTTAATATGTTCCTGGCACTGGCGAGATTTTACCACTAGATCATCCACGTAGCATTCCACCAGCGTCCCAAGAATCGGCCTGAATATGCGATGCATGGCTCGCTGATAAGTGGCACCTGCATTTTTCAGGCTGAAGGGCATAACCTGGTAACAAAAGGTACCTTGGGGAGCCCTGAAGCCAGTGGACTCCTCATCCTCGGGGGCCATTCGGATCTGGTTGTACCCGGAATACCCATCCATGAAAGAGAGGGCTTGGAACCCAGCCGTGGCATAAATCAATAACTTGGTCACCGGGAGGGGAAATTCATCCTTTGGGAAGTGGTGATTGAGATCATGGAAGTCGATGCAGACTCTGATCTGTCCGTTCTTCTTCCTGACTGGCACAATGTTGGCAAGCCACATAGGGTACTTGACTTCCTTGATGAAGTTGTCTTTGATAATCTTGTCAACTTCAGCCTCAACCATAGCACCGTGAGAAGGGTGCATCTTTCTGGGAGGCTTCTTAAACCCACGATGGTTCGACGAGAGGCCTAGGCGGTGAACGGATACCTGAGGATCTATTCCTGGAATCTCGTTGTAACTCCAGGCAAACACATCTCGGTGTTGTTTGAGAAATTCTACGAACCGCTGCTACTCCTCGGGGGATATGGCTGCACTGATCAATATGGGTCTCGGATCTGCCTCACTACCAAGGTTCACCTATACTAGTTCATCAACCGTGGTAGAGACGCCTTCCTCAAAGGTGGGGGGAGCATCCTCCAGATCTTCCACTCCACCCATGGAGGGATTTCCCGCAAGGGGAGCTGCATCTGAGCTATCGAACCCTGACGGGCAACTGGTGCTGGCTTGGGCGGCGGTGGTCATCATATCAGGAGACCCATGCACCACTCAGACCATAGCAATGAAGGCAGTCGATCCTATTCCATCTGGGCTTCGACCTAAGGGGTCACATTTGATGACATCAAAGAAGTGGTGACGCATCAGCCTGAGTCGGTTGATTCCATCCCGGCAGAAGAGACACATATGACATACCTCCATTGTCATAAGCCTGACATTCCAATACTGCATAGGGGTAGGAGGCTCCAGGATCACTTGAGCCTGGTTGGTGTAGGAGTACAAGGTGATTTTCTGTCTTCACTTGGACATGGGAACATTCCTTCCTTTCGTACCTGAAACAACAAAACACTACCCCATGCCAGGGGTCGTGGCCTCTAATAGATGGATCAGGAAGATGTAGGCGTCATCCAGGCCTTCCCAGGGATCACTTGTGACCGGGGCAGGTTCATCCTCACTTTCTAGTATTTGATTATCCTTGCTCTTGTAATAGTCGGCGTCCAGATAGAGGGCTTCACAAGAGGCGAAAGGAGACGCATCTCTTTGGAGTATGCCTAATTTACCATTGAGGGAGTATTTGAGGCATTGGTGATACGATGAAGGGACCACTGCTTGCAGATGGAGCCATGGACTGCCCATCAATGCATTGTAGGCGGTGTCCTGGGAGACAACCATGAATTCGGTGCTGGAAATTAGGCCACCGAACTGGGTCTTCAGGCGGATCTTTCCGAATGGGGATTGCCCAGTCCTTTCGTATCCCTAGATTCTGAGGTCGGAGGGAGTTAAATCATCTTCAGACAGACCCATCTTTCACAGTGTCTGAGTCAGGATTAAGTTGATCCCAGAACCCATGTCAACGAGGCAGTGGTGGACTTCCAAGCCATTGAACTGGCCAGTGATGTACAGTGGGAGAATATGCCCCTATATGGGAGGGTCTTCATCTTCACCGGAGAACGGGATAACTTCCTGGTATTCGACATTCTAAATTGCCTCAGCGCAGAAGGCTTCCGCAGCTGCTACCTCCGTCTCAAACTGAAGGGGGATCCTTAGGGCCTCGGTAAGTACTTTGCGCATTTCAGATGATAGGTTAAGGGCCTCAAGGATAGAAATCCTTGCTGGAATACCGGCTAGGTGCTTCATGACATCATACTTTCATGCCAAACATGAGCCTCTGCTTATAGGAGGTCGTTCTGCGGTTCGAGGCATAGCGGGTCCTGCCGGTTGAACCGGCGGCTGGATAGTACCGGGTACATCCCGCTGCCTACTAGTTGAAGCCTGGAGATTAGCCATCGAATTAGGACCAGGCAACGGAGATTGTCTTGCATCTGGGCAAGACTGACCGCGATACAGACGAGTCAGCTCTTCCTGATCTAGTAGTATGAATGGCGGTGGAGGTAGATCTGAGGGCATCAGATGAGGTTGTGCGTGCTGAGCTCTGCGCTGAGCCTACTGTCTTGTTTCAGTAGCATGCATGTCCTGACTGAAAGCACCCACTGATGTGCCTCGACGACCTGTGTGGTTGCGGTTCCACTGACGTTGACGTCGGCTGGGGACGTTGGGGAGGTTCTCCAGGAGTTCTCCCTCGTCGGGATCCATATATGGCTTTACTAGCTCCACGGTGTTAACCGAATCATACCCCTGGCTGTCTCTTGATGAATCTTCCACCATTGGGCAGATTCTGGTGGGAATCCTCATTTCCTGGGGCATAAAGTCACCTAGAGTGTGGGATGACGACAACAGTGGTGGAGCACATTGTTTCTTCTTGCGACGTCGCTGCTTGCCCTTTTGGGAAGAGGTCAGTTGTGATGATGATGCAGAGGTATTGGCTACTTCCTCCGAAGGCTCTGGCTGATTCAGGTATGCCCAAATGATACCATGGGCATGGGAGAAAGTCTTTTGATCCATCCAGTAGTCGTATTTCTGGGACCCATGGCTGGGAACCTGCTGCCACTCACCTTCACTGTCGCTACTAATCTCTGACCTTACGAAGACACCTGCTACTTGTGTCGAGGCTGGGCCCAACCTAACTATGTTGTTGTCAACCTGTTCCTGAAGCCAGTCTTTAAACACATATAATTTCTTGAGGGTGTGCCCCAGAATTCGATGATAGGGACATTAGTTGGGGTGATCGGTGAGATTGTCCTCTCTCGGCCTTCTACACCCAGGTAAGCGCATGATCCCTTGCTCTAGAGCACTTCAGAAGTATCCAGGGACCTGATTCTCGTGGAACGAGTAAGTCTGGTGCCTTCTTTCAGGATAGGGGGGCCTGGCCCTGATGAGGGGTCGGAGGGGCCTGTCGAGGAGGCAGTGCCTGATAGTCTCGCCTAGGTGGTGGTGTCGCATTTCACGGGGGAACCTATCGATTCTGAGGTGGTCGCTACTGGGTAGGAGCCTGCGCTTGAGGTGGAGGACCTCTGTGGGGTTTCGGGGCTGGTGCCGCTGGCAGTAATTCTAGCTCTCTGGGGGCTTCTATTTGGGCCACCGCAGCGGGTTCAGCTCTGGAAGCCCTCCTGGATGGGATTACAGGGGGAAGAAGATGTGCCTGACTAGCCTGTTGCAGAGCTTCCTTGAGGCGTTGAGCCTTGTCTGAGAAATCCTAGAACCCTCTAGGGTAGTTCTGGGTGATCAAGAAAGGAACCAACTCCATTTTAACATTCCCTACACACATCGTCAGTAATTTCTCCTAAGTCAGTGGCATGTTGAGGGAGTATGTAATCCCTTTCCACCTGGTGATGAAATCTGCGACTCGCACATCAGGCCTTTGTTTGCACTTGAAGAGGTCTGCAATGCTGGTCTTTCACGTGGTGGAGCTGAACTGGTATAGGAACTGCAGGCAGAGATCCACCCAGCCGGTCAACGATCCGATGGGGAGCTAACTGTACCAGACGAATGTGGGTCCCTCCAATGTATGCACGAAACATCTGAGCTTGGCGGCTTCTTACTGGTCTGGGGTCCCTAGCATGGGGCCACACCTAGAAGAAAATTGGGCCAAGTGTTGTGGCAGTTCCCCTGTCCTGTTGAAGGGTGAGAAAGTGGAGTTCCCAAAACCTGGGGGTGCAGGCATATCATCCACCCACGCAGGATATGGCTTTCCATCCGGTGGGACTGCCACCTGCCGCATTTCCAATGCTTCGAGGTGGGCGATGAGTGCCACTATAGGATCATTCGAGTGGGGGTCCCTGTCTTGACGGGGATCCCTAATCACAAGTGCATTTCCGGGTTCTTCGATACGGTAGATGGCTTCAACAGATCGTGGAGCGACTGGCGGAACAGCCTGTGGGGCGGCTGGGGGAACCCGGGCTGGATTCCTCAGATTTCCCCGTCGTTCAGAAGGGTTTTGAGAGACGTATCACACCCTCTTGCTGTGAGTTATGGCTTCTGCCCTATCTACGGAAGTAGCGTGATCAGGGTTGCCTGGGGGCATCTCGCTGGGGGGAATTTGTTCCTGCCCCTGCTGCCCTGGCTTAGGATTACCATAGTCGGGTCGCCGCTCTGCAGCGCTCTCATCCAGGAGTTCATCAACCAGCCTCTTCTGCTCAACAAGCTGCTGGCGCAATGCGGCCTTCTCTGGATCTTTGTCCGTCTTCTGTACAGAGGCGTACAGGTCAGAGTGCTTGACAGTTCTGACATTCTCCTTACCCTTACCGGCATTTCTACTAAGTAATAGTGACTCGGTGGGTACAGGGAGGCCTAGAAGGTTCCTCTGCTGATGGGTAACCCTCCCTGATGGGTCTAGCAGTGGTGGTACACCCTTAGGGGGTAAGTATCCATCGAGAAATTCAAGCTCATCCTCCTTGTCTACTACATCAACCATGTGGACCGCGACCCTCCTTGGGGGCATGTCCTCAATGTCGCATAACTAATCGGGATGTCGTCGAATAGGACTGAAGAGGAGGGAAACATACTGTCCCCACCCATGGACTTGCCCATGGGGGTATCTTTCCTAATGATTTTGCAGAGTACTTTGAAACCTTGAATGCATTTCCATTGAAGGGCGCTCTGGCGGCCTGGTGACTCAGGGCGCTGGGCCACAGGGAGTGCGGCCAAATCGATCAGGTGGCATTTCTCACCGATTTCCTCAAAGTGCTCTCTGCTTCTGGGGTACACTACCCGCTCATAATGAAGGAGGAAGTGTGTTGCCCATAGGGTTCGGCGGAAGCACCCTACTTCCTCTGGGGTAAGGGACTCTGGCGCGCAAAAGTTCGGCACTGCTGTCGGCCAGAACTCCTCTGGGAATCGATCCTCTATGAGAATGTTCCAGAAGATCCTAGGCTCGTACTCAGGGTCTGTCCCCGTATTGCCCCACTCGTCAACCGAAGGCGGCTTAGGGACCGGTAGCGGTACTGAGGCGGACCGCTGGAACAGTAAACTGGGTGGTGGAGAATACAGCAAACGAGCTGACTAGACGCCGAATTTCGGGCCATCCTCTGAAGAGTGAGGTGACCTGACCACAATATCACGGTATGACGGGCTGATAGCCACAGCTTCTGGCGTAGGAATTGCGGTCACCAACGATGGGTCACACCATTTCTCTACCACCATTGGCCCCCAAAATATCTCTTTGTGATCTCTGGTAGAGGTAGAGGGCGCTTCTGGTGACGACGGTGGTTATTTCACGGTCAGAACCTGCGGGATTTCCACAATTTCATCCTCCTTGATGTACTTGTGGAGGGAGGCGGGAATCCGGTGGACTTCGCATTTTGGAAGAATGAGACTGGTGTGCCTTATTCCTACCCAAGTCCTTGACATGGAGGAGAGGGGAGAAGGTTCCATCACTGAGTCGCACTCTGCTTCAGAATCCGAGAAGTGGGATCGTTTGACCTCCACTAGGGCCTTCCTGGGACTCTTCTTGTAGCGGCAACGACCTGCTCTCCTGCCCCTAGATGGCTCTTCGGGACATGGTTGATTCTCGACATGTAGTCTCAGAGTGGAATTGGCTCCATGGCAGAGAGGACTCCCACTTGATATAGCCGGGGTGCGAGGGGCACCAGGGTAAATGTTGAAGGGTACATGGGGAGGACCTCCATGGACAGCACCCATGTGGGAGGAACCTCTGTTGGAACCGGCAGGAGCATGGGGAGGACCTCCATGCTTGGTGTGGGTGGAGCGAGGATGACCTTCACCCCTCGGGTTGCCAGGGCAAGGAGGACCTTTTATAGTTGTAGAGAGGACGTAGGTAGGACCCCCACGCTGGAGAGGGACCGGATGGGAAATACCTTCACATCGACGGTCGGGGAAAGGAGGAGGAACTCTGTTCCCTATATGGTGGGCGCGGGATAGGCTTCCGCGCCGAGCGTCACTGCCATGGGGCAGGTCTTCATTCGGGATAGGGGTAGCACGAGGCATACCTCCATGATGAGATTTGGAGTAGGGGAGTCCCACGCTCTGTGGAATGGTGGTACGGGGAGGCCCTCCGTACGGGCTGACATCACCACGGATTGGTTCGCGGCGATCACCGCTTGGCCCTGCGACCCCGAGAGCCAACCCAACCAGCCCATGGGGTGGTTGGGGACTCATTCCTGGTCAGGTGAAGGAGTTCCCCTGCTTAGTGTATGAAGGGACTCCATGATGCACGTCGGCGGTGGCTTGGGCCACAGTAGCTGTTGACGTCAACGCCCCTTGATGAGTATCCTCAGCTCGGGCCTGACGCTGACGTCGGGTCAGACGAGCTGGCACAGGTGGTGCAGGGGCATAGCCTACCTGCTCTTCTGGTGAAGCCGGACGGTGGCGCTGACGTGGGCCGATGGGGGCTCTTTCCTGGAGTCCTTGAGTTGAGGCTCTAACTTGGCTGAGCCGGAAATCACCCACCTCATTAGAGTAAGGCGAGGAGTCATCGAGACATTCCGGGGATAGGCTCTCGAAACGAATGAATGTTGGGGTCGATATCAGAGGATCCCTATGCGGCCTTTGAGGGCAGCGATGACGGCGGGGCCTGGATGCCTCCAGGTCCCGACGGGCTATATCCCGAGTTGGGATGACCCCTTCCTCCTCATACCTACGTATAAGGTTTTTGATCGCCCTTCTTTGGATGATCTCTGATGGGGAGAGGGGATGTGGGAATCCTATATTCGCGGATGTAGAGGCCGTCATGATGGTAGTGGAGCCATGCGGAGCGGCTGTGCTGTTATTGCCCCCACCCCTGCGTAGGTGAGCGGGTGGTGATCGTGTCCCCAAAGCAGTAACCTGGTTCCTGGGAAGCAGGGAGATCGACTCGTCAGTACTGCGAGGAAAATGATCGACAACCAGTGCCCCAGCGTCATTCTGTCTTCCGTGGTCGGTGAGAGGAATCCATTCCAACACGTTGCAGAACAGAATGCACCATGTTCTACTACCCCAATTTCTGGTGAGTTTCACGCCTAGCCCTCTATTTGCTTAGTGGGACCCAGCGTCGGATATCTGGATCTGGTGACACGTCAATCTACTGGTGTCTCAAATGCTACTAATCTTCATATTGAGGAGAATAGTTTCAGGTCGGGTTCACCATTTCTCTTTCTAACGCTTTCATCGGGGCGTGCGCGTTCGTCCGCCAGGGCCCGACAGGCGCGGCTTTCTTTGTGTTGCCCCACATTCCCATTTTCCAAAGGCGGGTGGCATCTGCTCCTTATTTAGGGACGTCTGCTCCTTGATCGAAACAGGATGATGGGATGTCGGTTCTTCCTTTCATGGATTCCTCCTCAGAACTCGTCACCTAGTCCGGGTCTCCCTCATAGATTTAAGACGGGTTCGTGAATCTCGTTCCCAGTGCCATATCTTCATGGACGCCGGTTAATTACACTAATTCTGTGAGGACATTCCATGGGGTACTGACATGGTAGCAACCTTCGGTCGGAGTAGATTACAACATCAGGCATGTCGAGGCATCAGTAACGTGTCTGAACGCTGGGGAATTGGTGTGTCTGTCTTTTGTCCCTTATTATAGGGCTTCTCGAGGGCGCGGAAGCCCGAGGCATCCCATATCGAGCGCGGGGAATCATATTCCATAGGCATGTATCTGAGGTTTTCCTTAGCTTCCTATGTTTAACATAGGGTATTCTGCGAGTTTAACATCAAGCGGAGATGGATTGTCCTGATCAGAACACTATCTGGAGTGGATCAGATTGAGGAATCCCCCTTGAAGGGATGCCGATATCGGGGTCATCTCGTAGGGGACTTATCGGATGCTGTGGAGGGGAGTGGAGTGGCATGATCTCACCAGGATATGGTGGCCTGGGTGAGAATCAGGATGGATGATAGATGGATGAATGAAGTGGAGGGGGATGAAATGGAACCATCGCAAGGGCGACAGTGAAGCTGGTCTTGAGCCTCGAAGAGACCTCCTATGTATCCCCATGGTAGGGAATCAAAGTCCACGTAGTTCGGGATGGTACCGGTGAACCGGCATAAAGATGGACCTTGGTCCCGGTGGATGGTGGGCTTGAACCTCGTGAGATTTCTTACGTGCCATGTCTTTACATGGATCAAAGACCTCATAGTTCATAATGGGGTGTCGGCGAACCGGCGCGAGTGAGGACCTTGGTCCAGATGGTGTGGGGCTTACGCACTAGGCTTCCCAGGTGTTGGTGAACCAACGTGAAGGGGGTCGGAGTGACCAATGGGTGGTGGTCTTGAACCTTAGGGAGGCTTCATACGTACCATGCCTTGACATGGATCAAATACCTCATAGTTCAAGTGGTGATGGTGGGTGTCAGTGAACCGACATAAAGAAAGGACCTTGGTCCGATGGGTGATGGGCTTGAACCTCAAGGAGGCTTCCTAGGTACCATGCCTTGACATGGATCAAAGTCCCTGTAGTTCGGGTAGAAATGTGTAATAAAGTTTAATGTCATGCGGGACGGGGGTGAACCGATGTGAATGAGGTCGGAATGACCGGGTGATGGGCTTGAACCTCGTGAGGCTTCCAACGTACCATGCCTTGACATGTATCAAAGACCTCATAGTTTAGGTGGTGGTTTTTATTAGTGAGCCGACATGGAGGTGAACACGTGGATCCACTGGTGGTGGGCTTGAACCTCAGGGAGGCTTCCTACGTACCATGCCTTGACATTGATCAAAGTCCTCGTAGTTTGGGTTGGTCACAACGGCTTGCCGTCGGACTAGAATACAGTTTAACATCATGCGGGACGAGGGTGGGACCTAACGTGAAGAAATGACGGGAGGTGGGATTAAACCTCGTGGAGGCTTCCTACGTACCATGCCTTGACATGGATCAAAGACCTCATAGTTCAAATGGATGTACAGTTTAATGTCATGCGGGACAGTATACAGTTTAACGTCATGCTGGACAGGGGCATACAGTTTAACGTCATGCTGGACGGGGGCATACAGTTTAACGTCATGCTGCATGAGGGCACTGTCATGATCAATGCTTACTTTAATCCCATGTGAGTCATACTCAGTGTGAGAAACAAGAGGCAGTAGAGACCTGACGATCACATCTCGAAGGGTGCGTCTGTGAGAAGCGAAGAGGGGCTTACGCGTTAGGCGGCTCATGGTGCTAGGACTTACTCTAGGATGGAGGCCCAAAGTGCGGAAAATCATAACGGGAGATGGATTTGGGACCGAATATGGAAGGTGCCTCGTTCCCTATCGCGCCATCCACTGGCCTTGGCAGTGGGGAAGTACGAAGGTGCATGGGTACTACCTTCCGCAAGAGAGGCTCAGGGGCTTTCACCAAGGTAGTTTCCCTTCTCCTGTGGACATACGCTACTCCAAGAAGTAGTATATCATCCCTTGTGGAGAGGTGATTCCATTCCTATGGAGACCGGTGGGCGTAAAGAATGTCTGAGCCGGGGGGACCCTGTGTGAGAGGCACGGGGTCGGGTCACAGTTTAACGTCATGTGTTGAAGATGAGGTGCTTGGCAGTTTAACGTCTTGTAGCTCAGACGAAGTGGGTTTACTCCACACCCCTAGGAATTACAAAACTGGTACCCTCTGCCCCTTGGGGGAGGGATGGTACCGGCAAGGCCGTAGTGAAGGGGGTCCACAGGGAGAACCATTGAGGGGTCCACATTATCATGGCTATGAGAAGAAGCAATAACAGTTAGCATGCCTCTGCGAAGAATCATTAGGCGAAGCAATGCTACGAGTGGTGTTGCCCATGGGACTTTGAAATCACATCGTGCAAACCTGGAGGGTCGCACGGGAAGAGGAACTGCCAAGCAAAGGGGTGTGCTTCGCAAAGTGGAGTGCCTTGGCCTTAGCATGGGGCAGGGGTGTGAATGGGAGGTGCGTCGCGAAGTGGAATAGTATTCGCGGAGCACTGCCTTGCGAATCAGAGGTTCCTCATGAATCGAAGTGCTGTGAAAAAGTCTGCTTCGCGATGTATAGTGACCCTGGCTTGGCATGGGGATCATTAGTATAGGATGGGTGTGTCGCGAAGCATAAACGCTCTGCGGCTGCCCGGGTTCCCTTGGGAATCCCCTTTCTTCGCAAATGCCCTTAGTCTTCACGAAGGGAATCCCTCTTGGAAGAGGGGCTCAAAACAAGACAAGGCGAAGGCATCTCGCGAAGCAAAAATACCTTGCGGAGCTCATGATTCCCAGGGCGAAGGGTGCTTCATGATTCGGGAGTTGAGAATCCGAAAGGTCGAATTGTCTGTCTCCTGGACTCAAGGGGAGCCCAGTATTTATAGGCAAGGGGCACCGCGAAGCAGAGCTCACACGGCGCGAAGGGGGCGATCATGCTTCGCGGCGGGCTCACGAACGTCAAGGGGCTCGCGGAGTGTTACTGCCTCCAGTGCTTCGCGGCGGTCTCGCGAATGTCAGGGCATTCACGGAGCATTACCACCTCTTCTGCTTCGCGGAGGTCTCGTGAATGTCTGGGCTTTCACAGAGCGTTACTGCCTCTTCTGCTTCGCGGTGGCCGCGTTGTTCGGGGGAGCTCTGCGTCGGGGATTTTCGAGGCAGCGTACAGGCTTCTTTTCCTTCTTCCCTTTACGTCCAATATTTTTGCGCCAACAATTGTAACACCCTGAATCTAGTTACGAGAATCTAGTGGTTATTTCACTACATTGATACAATATTAAGGGGATCACATATCAAAGGATATAATATTTTATTAGTCTTTGGAGACTACATACATACATGATTATAAAATTACATTTGAAAACAAGAAAACAGATTGAAAAGTTCTAGTGATAAATTTATTATTTCATCCATTAAATCATTGAAATAATTCAAAGATCTCTTATGGGTATCCTATTAATAGGAAAACATAATATAGAGTGATATCAGATACTTAATATGAGAAAGAATACAATAGATGCTATCATAGGATAAATAAATCTTGATTATTATAAAATAGAAAAAAATAATCAAATATTATATATAAATAATGTCATAAAATGATAATATGTCCATGGATAACATACTGACATAAATAATCACATGGATAAAAAAACTAGTTTTATAATGATATAATTCATAACTCCAGACATTATAATCTTACCACTATGGTTGTGTGACAATACATCACTTATAGATAGATATCAAAAACACCAAATACTCAAACTAGTTTGCCTCATAAAACCAGTTAATGCATAATGGGTCCATAACGGGCCCAAACCATCACATACCAAGTCTAATTAATTCTAGGTAGAAATAAAGGAATAATAATTCTTTATGTAATCAACATAAAAATTCATATTGAAAAACTGGCATAAAAAGTGTTAATATTTTCCCCACCCAATCAATAGAGCAACATGGCTATAAGACATACAATGTAATTTGTGGATGTTATAACAAGATCATAACCTTAGTATATCATAATATTAATCAACAGATGTTTTCATTGATGAAAATAGTTTTTAAATGATCACTTGAACATTTCTTGAGGAAATTACCCTTTTTAATTTTAAATCACTTATTTAAAATATAATTTTATTAGAATATTAGGAAAAAAATTCATTGAAAATAACCATGTAAACATGTAAAATAATATTTAAATAAAATAATAATAATGATGTAGGTAAAAGATGTTCATGTGGTAATTCTTAATATAATGATTCTGTTCACACCTATGGTAAAAAGTGACTTGTTCAGAAAATGACAAGACGATTCCTTTTAAAGTTTTTATTTAAAGTTGAACATGGGTAAAAATGATGTTAATAAATCAGTTGATAATAGTAAAAACATTATTGAAATTATTTTAATGAAAATATTGTAACATCCCAGTCCCGGATTCCACTGAATGGTTCCCCAATCCTTGTTGGCCATAAGGCCTCAAGCGTAATTCCCCAAATGACATGGGATGATAAATGGAAGTGAGGACCTAAGGTGTGTCTATGGGGAGACCATTCCATCTTACTAGAGTGTAACACAATATTAGCAATCATACAAATTAATTTAAAAAGCAGTAAAACAACCAGAAAATAGGGAACATCTAGGATAGTTATATATAACAATGCAAAAGTAATTTCATATAAAATGATGACCATGTCATATCATGTGTCTAAAAAGCTTCCAAAATAGGTATACTGGAAATGGTACAACACATGTTTCAAAATACCAAAAAGACAAAAAATCACTATCTCCATATAGCATCCTGAGACTCAACTCGGTCCCATGATCCCCTGCTCCTATGAATGGAACAGATTCATGCATTAAACTATAGGTTCTTTCCCTGGTCCTTACATGCATCCATATAGTCTATTCGGGTACCCAACAACAGCCCGAATAGGGTGTGAGATACAATCATAGTAGGTCACCACCGATGGTGTCTATAACTAGTCCTAGATATGTATTATAATCTAAATAAAAGTGAAAGGTATGTAACATATATGAAAATATTACTAGTTCAATGCCCATGGAAAAAGAAAAGATGTAGAGTGATACTATTAAGACAAACAAGGCTTCCTAGAAAACAAGTTTCAAGATCTTATAATAAATCAATGATAAAGAAATGGAAGTAAACACCACAACCATTTTGTATAAAAATTATATTATATCACCCATGGTCGATCCATATAACTATTTATCTTACATTTACCATGGATGAGCCGTAAAAGAAATCATGTCAAATTTACCATATTTGTACCATATAACTAGCAATTTCAGACCCCGAAAGGCTAGATAAATAGTAAATAAAACCATGGAATACTCATAGAGTCTTAGGAGATTTTTTATGGAAACTCTGTTAGGCTTGATTTTGTGTCCAGGGATTTTGTCTACTAACCATGTCCAATGTGAAAAAAAAGACCATATCCAAGGGGAACCAAGGCCCAAAGCATCCCATGAAATCAACACCCAAGGGGAAATATCATCCAAGGCATCCACTACCTCTATCTAGATCCAAGGAATAAAATATAAGTGATATAATGGAATCATTCATAATTCAATTAAATTACTATTTCAATAAATCACATTCAATGAGTTTACCCAATAATTTCAAAATTCACATTAAACATCATTCCAAGAGCTTACCCACTCATATAAAAAACCAAAATAAATTACATTCCTTGAGTTTACCCACTCATATAATAAAACACAATTAGTCGCATTCCATGAGTTTACCCATTCATAGAACAAAAAAAAATTTATCAATTAAACAATTCAACATCATGTATCACATGGAAAGGGAGGAAAACCATCCCTAATTAAATTCATTTAATTCAAATCATTTATTAATTAGGCTTACTCTCTCTAGGAAATTTTATTCACTCACCCCTTGTGTGGTTCGAAAAGGGAAAGGTAAGGTCACACCACATGGGTTGCCTAGGTTGGGAAGAAACCACAAAATACATTCAAAGTAACTCATGGTAATCCAAAATAGGTTTCAATATGTTCAATTCAATCATTAAATTAAATTTTAGAGTTGTATCGGAAAGTACTACAAGAGGCATAATAGAAATTATATCTATAAAGCACCAAACAATTTGATAAAGTATATACCACCTATTGTGGGTTTTTAGTAGAGTGATAATCCAATATGAAATACACATTCAAATAATATTAGATGAAAAATGAAGAACATACAAGGAAACTGAAAATAGGGAATATTAGCTTGTACCTAAATAGTGAAGCCGATACTAAGTTAAACTAATAACGACACAAGAGGATTGTAGTGCTTATCGGTGTAGATCCATCGAGATGATCAACACTTTAATCCTAGTTTGGAGGGAAGAACGAGAAAAAGATATACCAAAAATCCTTCAATGGATATTAAAAGGTCTCACTACTATCCATGGATGAAGAATGAATAATAGATCTAGGTTTTATAGTTTTTATGGGAAATTTGATCATTTTACCCCAAAAATCAAGGTCTCTTGGTTTGGATAAATGGTTAACAAAATGGTTCACTAATAGTGAACCCTTCACTATATGGAGGGGCACCTTTCATGGTTAGTGCATAAATTTTACCGAACTATTTTAAAACAATGTCTCAACCCATTGTCAAAAAATTACAGAGGCCCTCACATGAGCATGTACCTCCCTCCGCATTCTTTCCTTAAACTATAAGACTCTTAGAGTCCTCCAACCCTCGTACGGTTTCATCCAACCATGTGTCTTGGATCACACTGTTACTACTAACTGTGGGTACCACCTGTCTCATTCCAAAAGTTGGGTTCTAGGCTTCGAACAATCCCAAAACACCCTCAATACACCCATGACCTTAAATTTTATTCACAATAGGACATTAACATTCATTTAACCCAAAATTAATGGGATCTTCACCTCATATAAAATCCATGTATCATACGATCTTCCCCCTTAAATCAACTTTCCACGAATATCCCTATCAAGGGTGGTCAATAATAGTTAGATAATAACTTCACCCACTGAGCATGTATGTCATCCTCACACTCCAAAGTCTCATCCAATAAATGATTGTGCTGCCATATAATCCATACTAGAGGAACTTACCAACTATAGAGAACCTTCATGATCCTATGAATGACATGTATAAGATGCTCTTCAAATGAAAAATCTTTCTATAACTACACCTCCTACGACTATAGAGTGTGAGACATGTCTAATTGATAGTGGAACAACTAAGATAAATGGAATATGTCGTGCATGGACTGGTACATTTGAGATATCTACAACTGATAGGCTACTAGCCATACTCTCTATAAAATATCGAATGGACTGACATATCACAGTGAAATCTTACCTTCTCTTAATCTGTATGTGTCCCAACCACAGTGAGATACGTGAAAAAACCTAATCCCAAAAAATTGAACTCTATAGGTCATTTGCAGTGATCAATATAAGATTTATATTAATAACATGCATAAAAAATCATATTTTTAATAAATTGGATCTACTCAGAAGTCTCATTCATGATCATGATTCCAATAAAGCTACTTCACCTACCTCTAAATAGCATAGGGGTGATCGACATGGTATTCTGTACAAAGCCTCATATGGTTCCATATGTATCATCACATGATAACTATTACTATATGAGAACTCAATCATGGGTATATTCCTATCCCAAGAGCCTCCAAAATCTAGTAATCATGCTTGTATAATTTCTTAAAGAACTTGTATCACATTCTATAACTGACCATCACTATGAGGGTTTTATTCCATGCTCAAAATCACCTATGTACCAACCTACCTCTATAAACTCTCCTAGAAACTAGTTTTAAACTGGTTATACCTATCTAAAATAATAGAGATATGGACCCCATGAATTCATACTAACTCGTTATTATAAAAATTCCCACGATCATCTACAACAATGGTCTCCCCAATCATTAGGAAATGAGAAACCTTCATTATTTTGACAAAAAAAACCCCTAAAATCACTGCTTCATGGATACCTTGTAAAAATAGTCATCAAATCCACCACTACATCATCCTATTTCCACATGGGAATAAGAAAATTTTGTAAAAGTTTGACTGGTCACTAATGTTCCTCCTTTACCTTCTAAAAGGTAGAACACCTAGTAATTAAACTAGATACCTCCCATTTCATACTCAGCCACCAGTACTAATGACATAAGACACGATACATATTTGTGATTCCAGGGTGCACTACCCAAACTATAGCATGAAACCCTTGCATTATCTACTCGCATATTTTTACTAGAGTCTATACCTAACCATGTAGACACAAGATCTCATCCTCACCCATGGTAAAACCAGGAGGTGGGTCCCCACCTTCCACACTCTCCCGTAGGACTAGTACCACTATGTCCTATAGATACCTCAACCTCACTATATCTAGTATGTTTGAGACCACAACTAAGGATGAAAGAAAAGTCTATCCCTCACTGTATTGCATTTCAAAGTGCACCTCATAGAACAAAATCACAAACTTTCACTTACTACTAGCTTGCTGAACTGCCTGTATTTGAGTCCTCCCACTCAGTGCATGGGTCACAACATTGACATTTCCTGGTATATGGGAAATATTGAATTCGAAATACTATAGGTATGCATCCCACCTCCACTACCTCATATCAAGATCAAGATTTTTAAATATATACTTGAGGATTTTGTGGTCTATGTACACCACAAAACTCTCCCCCAGTAAATAGTTTCCCTAATAGTGAAAATCATGAAAAAATGAAGCCAAGTCAATATCATGCGTCATATATTCATCTCATGTGGCCTCAAATATCGAGACCCATAATCCACGACTCTACCCCCTACATTAGAACTGCTCCTAGATCGATACTCGATGTGTCACAATACATAGTTTAGATTCTTCCCTACTCTAGAAGAATTAAGACCGACACTGAATTCAATCTCCCATTCAACTTCTGAAAGGTTGTATCATATGTATATTTCCAAACCAACTCCACACCATTCTTATTCAATACTATTAGCAGTGTTTCTAATAATGATATGTACTATATGAAACACCTATAATATCTGACTTTCCCCAAGAAACTCTGCATGTCAAATTAATTTATGGGCTTCTCCTAGAAAACTACAGCCCTTACATCCTCTAGGTAAACTGACACTCCTATCTCTAAGAGAATATGACCTAATAGGTGAATCATATCCATCTTAAAGTGGAACTTTGTGAGATAATCAAATAAATTATTCTCTCTCAGTGTATCCAAAATGATCTCAATATGTTTAGTATGGTCATGTTGATTGTGATAATACACCAAGATATCATCCATGAAATCCACCAAAAATGAATGCATGTAAAGATGGAAAAATCAATTCATCATCTCCATGGATACTTTTGGTGAATTTTTGAGACCAAAAAACATTAAAAAATATTCATATAGACCATACCTACTACAAAAAAATCTATATGAGGTATGTATGTAGCTCAAAAATGCACTGATGATATCTGGAACTCAAATAAATTTTGGATAATACTTGAGATCCATGAAGCTGGTCAAAAAGATCATCGATCAACTATAAGGGATACTGGTTCTTAACTACCAAGTAGTTCAATTTATAATAATCCACACATATCATGATGGTAATGTCCACATTTTTCGAAAATAGGAGAAGAAAACCCCATAGAGAAGTACTGGTTTGAATAAACCCCTTGGCCTCAAAATCTTATAGCTGCCTCTTGAGCTCTTGCAAATGCATCGTAGCCATCATGTTTGGAGGAATGGATATCTGTGCAGCTCCTTGAAATAGATCAAGGGAGAAATTAACCTCTCTGTCACTTGTTAAACCAAAATATTCATTTGAGAAAACATCCCTAAAATGATCAACCATTAGATGGAAATCTTCCTGATGAAATCCTTGATCATCCATATATAAACTAGGAATCTGGGTTTTCATCCCACCCAGTCCATGATGCTTTGGTCCAGCTCAAATCGCTTGGACATACCTTTCAACGTTTTGAATATAAACTATTCCCTTTAATGATGTTAAAGTCACCCTCTAGTGATACCAATCAAAATGGGACTAATAAGAAAATAGTTATCCTATTCTGAGTATGATGTCAAACCCGATCAACTCAAAGAATAAAATATTCCTCATGAGGTGATTCCCATGGATCTAAAGGGGAACTCCCTTAAATGATGTACATCCTCTATTATGATCCCAAACAGAGTATCAAGTTTCATGATTCCATTAGAAATCTAAATCACAAGCCCAAGGATCTCTATAACTGGTCAATATATGAATATATATGATGATCCTATGTAAAAAAAGATAAGATAAAATAGTAGAAGCTACGAATATTGTACCTCTCAGTGTAGATGGTCTCAATACCTGATCCTTAGGGGCATGTCACAAAGAATATATCTATACTGAACTAAGATCCTATTACAAAACCTTATTTCCTGGATCAAGCCAACTTTTCTGTCTCCGTACAACTGGTGTTTGGATTCCTCATCCATGACCACCACCACATCATCCTAAACAACTGGTACTAATATAACCCCCATCCTGATGTGGATCTGTGAAACCCACTCCCAAACTTGATGTCCGAGCTGACCCCATACCCCTCAATGTTGAAGGGAAAGACCTGAAAAAACATTGCATGTGGACTATGCTACCACAATCTCGACACTCAAGTAGGTCATGACAACACTAATTCCTCACATGATCCCATCTTATACACTGATGATAGAAAAATACACTTCCCATACTAGAGGCATAGCAGGTACTCATTTCATAAGAAGCCAAAAAATTCCACTTCCTTCCAAAAAGAATTGAACCACTAGGTTGAGATACTATACTACTCTACTTTTCACCCCCATATCCCCTTAGGTTATTAAATTTAATTTGCACATGATTCACTATTTTAGTGATAGAGGATAATATGAACATGATGAACTGAGATCAGATGGCATTTCCGAGATCCTCCATGAGGTGTCTCTCCCTCAATACCTCATCAACAAGATATATCAACATAAAATATTGTAGCTCTGTAAAGCACACCAAATACTCCAGAACAAATATATTGCCCGACTCTACATGCATGAACTCACTATCCCACTCTGTTTATAGAGTCTTATGCTAAAAATAGTTATAGAATCGGGTTAAGAAGTCAGCCAAAACCATGTTTCGTAGCCTTTTATACTTCTTTAGAACAACCCATTAGTGCTTCACTACTCATCTAAGAATATAATTCACAAGATTAACTATCCTCTCAGGAGGTGTCTCCAGAAGCTGTAATATTGAAAAAGTAGTCTCAAGATATATATCAGCTGCCTGTGGTTCTCCATACCCTAAAAAAGTAGGAGGATAATGTTTATGGAACACACAAATCAACTCAACCATAGACAATGAAGGATTCAATACTCCCAGAAATGTATACATGTATTAGAAAAACCCCTCTTGGAATTTTTCCTTAGAACCTGTGTACGAATAAACAACCGGTGCTTCAACTGACATGATAGGAGGATCTATCAGTAGCCTATGGAACAACACATCTAAAATATGGTAATTTCCACCATCCTTTCATGTGATTGGATGTTATCATGTTGGAATGTCTCTACAATGACAAACACATGCCTAAGAAAATATCAACATAATAGTCCCTAACTAAAAACATAGGACAGGTCAAAACCATCCTATAACCAGTTAATACCGCACATACTTCTCCAAAAACATGTATTGATTTAAAAGAGAATCCATAAAAGTCACTAGAGACTCTACCTATTTCCCCATAAAAATATGGGTCTAGGTCAAGTCTCTATTTCATAGTTTTAGTTTCATTTGAACTTATTTTCATTTAAAATTTATCATTTAAATGGTTGGAAGAAATGGTGAATCACTTTAAATTTATAAGGTCCTATACTCCCCATGAACCAAAATATTACATCCAGCTAATCCATACCATAGCATGTTCCAGTCCATGAAACTCATGGTCCATTACTCAAAATTCCATGTTTGGATGCTTACGGTGTTTGTTGTAGCCTAATCAGGAAAAAACTACTTAAGTTACGACATAAACTCTAAGTACCAATGATGTTTCTTAATTCTCTATATATAATATTCATCAAAAAATAAATATTTCATACAAGGAACACATTACAAAGTCATGAAGTCAAGAAATGCACCCTATATGGCATAGAATAATGCATCAAATTTTAATTATAGCTGGTGCCTAAAATGAATCATGATATAGAACACCATCATCTCATTATATTTCTACCAAATATAATTCTCAATCATATCAATGATTACATAACAATTCAATTTTTTCACCTAATAGTGGAATCAATTCAACTGTAATATGAAAAATCTAGAAAATAAAAATATATATTCGAGCTGATTAGGATCTTCCCATACAAATGTTAACAAATCCTAGTAAAAAATCATTACCAAATACCAATTCCTTTATAATACCCTTTTATTTTTTTAAAAATATAAAGGAATTAAAAGAAATCATCCCTTTGAAACTATTTTGTAACATCCTTGACCCATATTCCAATGAATGGTGTCCCAAGCCCGGTTGGCCATAAGGCGTCAAGTAAATCTCCCAAAATTCTAGAGGTTGTTAAATAGTAGTGAGGTCCCAGGGTGTGTCTATAGGGAGACTATTCCCAATTATCAGTGTGTAACACAATGGTAAAAATCATAAATATCAACAAAAAAGTAGTAAATAAACCAGACAATATATAAACATCGGGGAAAGGTATATATAATAATTCCAAAGTAATATCATATAAAATGATGATCATGTCATGTCAAGTGTTAAAAAGTTTCCAAAATAGGTATATAGGAAATGGTAAAATACATTTATCAAAATACCAAAAGGAAAAAAAGTGATATCTCCATATAGCATGATGAGCCTCATCTCTATCACATGCTCCCCTGCATCTAAGCATGGAACGGACTCAAGCATCAAACTGCAGGTGCTTGCCCCGATCCCTACCTATATCTATATAGTTTGTCCGACTAGCCAATGACATCTCTACTAGGGTGTGAGATACAATACTAGTACGTCACCACCCATGGTGTCTATTACTAGTCATTTCTAAACAATATAAGCTAAAGTAGAGTGAAAGGTATATAATAGATATGACAATAACATAAGTGCAATTCCCATATAAAAATTAAAGCTATAGAGTGATACTATCAATCTAAAGAAGTCTCCCCTGAAAACAATTTTCAAGATCCTATAAAAAGGCATTAGTAATGTAAATGAAGTAAACACCATGGCCATGTCGTAAACATAGTATATCATATCACCCATGGCTGAGCCATATAACCAAAAGTGTTACATTTTCCCAAAAAATATTTAAAATCAATCATGTCACATTTACCACAACTATGATGTATAATAAAAAATATTATACCCCTCAAGGCTTGATCCAAGGAACAGTTAACCAAGGAATCCTCAGCGAGTCCTAAGAGAATCTTGATGGAAACTCAGTTTGGCTTGATTTGGGGTCCAAGGATCATATCTACTGACCATGTCCACTGCATGACCAAAAAAACTTGATCCCAGGGGTAGAAATTCCTAACGAATCCCATTAAATCAAGAACCAAGGAGAAATATCATACAAGGCATCCACTACCGCAATCAAGATCCAAGGAATAACATCTAAGTAATCTAATGTAATCATTCATCTTTCAATTCAACTTCCATTTCAAAAATTCACATTCAATGATTATACCCACTCATATTATAATTTAAATTCAATTTCATTCCATGAGTTTACCCATTCACATAAATAAATGACAATCAATAACATGCCCTGAGTTTACCCACTCTTATAACAAAACACAATCAATTAAATTTCTTGAGTTTACCCACTCATATAATAAAAAAATCTATCAATTAAACAATTTAACATCATGTATCACATTAAAAGGGAGGAAAAACATATATAATTCAAATCATTTATTAATTGTGATTCTATAATCTAGTTAAGCTCATTCACTCACCCCTTGTCTTTTTCAACAAAGTCAGGGTAAGGGAACACCACATGGGTTTCCTACATTGGGGAAACAACCACCAACTACACTCAAATTAACTCAAGGGAATCTATGACAAGTTTCTATATGTTAAATTAAATTCTTCTATTCAATTTTGGGGTTGTATTGGAATGTCCAGTGAGCAGAATAATGGCTATTAGATCTATGAAGAATCAAACCATTCAGGAAAAGTATATACCAACTACCACAGGTTCACAGTGCAGTGGTCATCCAGTATCAACTCCTGATTTGTCTTGGGTCAGAAAAAAATTAAGAATAAATAAAGAACATTAAAATATGGCCTATTAAATTTCAACTAAATAGTGTAACCGATAACAAGTCAAACTAATAACAACACAAGAGGATTTTCTTACTTACCGAAACAGATCCAGCGAGATGATCGATTCTTGAATACGAGTTCATATGGGAGAATGAGACAAAAATATACCCAAAATACTTTTAAATAGCTTCCAAGGGTACCCTATTTTCCACATATGAATAATGAAGAATGGATTTAGGTTTAATATTTTTTAATGGAAATTTAGTGATTTTACTCTAAAAATATGGGTCACACGGTTTTTCCCCTTGGTTCTCCAAACTGTGTTCCAACCTTTCAACCTTCTCTATAAAGAGGGGCACATTACATGGTTAGTGTGCATGGTTTACCATACCATATGCAAACCATGTCTTAACTCACTATAACAAATTGCAGAGGCCCTCACATGGGTGTGCGTATACTTAGGCATAGTTTCCTCAAACTATTAATCTCTTGGATCCATATATCCAACCCCACATGGTTTCATCAAACCATGTGGCCTGGGTTTCAAGGTTACTACTAACAATGCGGCCCAGGTGTTTCCTTCCAAAAGCTGGGTTCCCAGCTCTGAACAAGCCCCAAACACACCCAATACCCCATGAACTCAAAGGGTATTCACAATAGGTTGTGAGGAAGATTTTAAACTAAAAATAAAGATATATTTACCTCATAGGAAAACATGATATCTTACAAATATAGGCATAGAGGAAAAATATTATCGACTGAATAAAAAAGGTTGGTTTTCCTTAAAAGAATTATTTAAGAATTTTAAGTACTTAGACAGAGGAAACTAAGAAAGAAAATTTTTATTTATAAAAATTACTATATTATAAAAAATATAATTGGCTTAAGATATAATTTTTATATAATTCCCCTAATAAAATCTTAAACTTAAATAATCCCAAATAAGGATAAGGTTGTGAAATATACCCTCAACGCTTTGGTAACATTATAATACTAATCCCCAATGAAATAATTACATTAAATTACATAAATATAATTAGACTTATTATATTTCATATTAAAGTGGTAGTATACACACTACATGAATGAAATAGGAGGTGAATATAGAATATGTATCACATAAACAAAACTGAGATGGAAAACCCTTAGCTTCGGTCCAACTTACTTAGTTAGTGATTTTAACATCATATATAATAAATTTTTATTTATTATAATTATACAAAAAAAACCATATACATACTTAAAATATCATATATGATCTAATTATAAAATTTAAATACCCATTAATTAATAATTTTTTATTAAAATCTTCATTCCTTAGTGTTAACTACTTCACTTTTCTTGTATGTTTTGGTGTGGTAGTTTCATTCCTTATATATTACTCATGATTCCATAATATTCATAATTTTAATAAATATATAAAATTTATATTTATTAATTATACACATATTTATAATCCTCTCTGAAATATGGACAAGAAAAAAAAGAATTACCTTACTTCGTGGAGGTGGTGGTCCATATATATGCACGAGAGACAATATAATTTTTAATGGGTGGAAGGGTAAAAAGGTGTATGATATATTATATTTATCGAATAATAATTATGTAAAAAATATAATATATATTCACTAGTTCTATATTTATAACCATCCAAGTTAACTGGGGATGAAATACAAATTACACCGTTATGTGGAGATAGTAGGTCATACATACGCATGAGTGATGCCTTCATTTTTAATAAGATATAAAAGAGTTAGAAAATGTTTATCACAAAATAAAAAAAAATTAGTATTTTTCTTATATTGGAATCATTATGTTAGTATATTTACAATATATTTAAGGGATTTATAAGAATAAACAAACTTTGAATGAGTTGGTAAAGATGCTTACCTATTCTTTGGGAGATCTCATTTGGATTACACCTTAATCCTTCTTAGTATGGTACTAGGAGAATAAAATAATCCAAAAAATGAATAAATGGTAACTAGTAATTTTTTTAATTAGGATGTAGCTGATAAATAGTTCTCAAAGTTTGTGAATAAGGGAGGAGAAGAGGTACCCTTTTATAAGTGAGGGGAGTGACACCATGTAATTACTTAAAAATATTTAAATAATATAAATTAATTTTCTTATAAAAGTGGCCAAAATTTACATGAATTTTTATAAAATTTTGGATAAATAAAAAATACCTTCAAACAAATAATATTTAAACAAGGGTTTTTTCATTTTTATCCTTATATCTTAGTTTATCCCCTTGTAATATCGTTTTAACCCTAACCTTGGTAACACATTTTTACGGTTTTTAATATTCACTATGGTAAATAAGTAAGTTGAAATTATTACCTAATATAAATTATTATGATTAAAAATATTTAATCCATTTTAATAGAATATTTTTAAGAAGTTTTAGAAATTAATTTTAAGATATTTGTGCAAAATTCTATAAAAATGTTTGTTTTAAGTAAATAATATTTATTCAAATATAATTAATTGGATTATTTTAAATAAAATTAAAAGTATTTGTGTTTAAAACTAGGCCAAAATAAAATGTAACCATATAAATACATTATTAATAGAGAAGAACTAAAAAGAATTTATTTGAACAAAAATGTTTCTTATATTTCCAATATGTTAAGAATATATTTCTAACATCAAAATTATATTTTTGTATAAAGTATATTAATATTTAATATATGTCTATTATATTTTAAGTAAAATTATTATTTTATGTTATTTTTATATCATTATAATTTCATAAAAGTGACAATTTGTGTAAAGTCAATATTTTTCACTATTTATAAAGAATCAACCATTTCTAAAAAATCTCCTAAATTCACCCTAAGATAATTTTTAAATGTTGAATTAAAAAATTATATTTATTTCAGAAAATTAAAATTTTAATATTTGGTATTTTATGTTTTAATTAAATTTTTGAATAAATATATGAGCATTATATTATTGTTTCTTTAGAAAGAAAATATTACTATGATTGAATCTCTAGTGTAACATTATTACCCCCTTCAAAAAAAATCTCTTGATATTTATATAATTTCACCTCATGAATATATTTAGATAGTTATTCATTATAATTTATTTATTTTCCCACATTTCCTCTTCTATATTATGATTTCTCTAAAGTACCTTCACTAACTAATTTGTTTGATTCCTCAACACTTGTTCTATATTGTCAAGAATTTGGATAAATACTTATTGGTAAGATAAATATTATTACAATTATATTTAATCAAGTGTGATAATGTGTATTGGGTCTTGAATGTACTTACATAATATAGAGATATGAAACAAATTATTGATTTTAGAGGCAAGGTTGCATTTGAAAATGGTAATCCAGAGCTCTAATTCATTCAAAAATTTCAAAAATCTCAATATAATTAGGACTTAGTTTCCCTTTATTGTCTAATATTATAACACCATTACATGGATATACCTTCATGAAAACATGATCCCCCACTTGAAATTATAAATCCTTACTTTTATAATCAATGTAACTATTTTTTCTACTTTGAGATACCTTAATATGATTTTGAATAGTCTTCACTTTCTCCATTGTTTACATAATAAGATCTTGGCCTACAAAATTCCTTTCACTATATTCATCCCAACAAGTTTTAGTATGAAACCACTTTCTCAACAATGCCTCATATGGTTCCATTTGAATACTTAAATCGAAGAAATTATTATATTAGAATTTAACAAAAGCTAAATATTAATCCTATATACCTTTAAAGTGAAGTGAGCATGACCACATCATGTCTACTAATGTTTTATTAGTCCTTTCAGACCAGACTTTAGCTTAAGGTTGATATAAGATGCTTAAATGTAGCTCAGTTCTAAGATCCTTTTGAAGACTCGTACAAAATTGTTATGTAAACCACAAATCATGATTGGATAAAATTGAAAGAGGTGCACCATATAGTCTCATAAAATCATTAATATAAATCCACATAAGGCAATCAAGAGGTAGATATTATATTATAGTGATTAAATGTTTGGACTTGGTATGGTGATCCATAATAACCCATATGGAATAATTCTTTCTCGGTGTCTCTAGAAATCTAATGCAAAATTTTGTAGTTTTGTTATCCCATTTCCATGTAGGAATAGGTAAAGGTTACATGAATACTTTATGATATTTTCTCTCAAAACTTACCTCTTAAAAAAATAAGTATCTTGATAAGTAGTTTTTAATTTGTCATTTCATATTACCCCACCAAAATATTTCCTTTAAATCCTAGTATATTTTGGTTATACAAGGTTGTATAGAGAAATTTTAGCTATGGGATTCATCAAATAATTCTATTTTCATCATAGTCACGAAAAAAAAGAGCCACGTTTCAGATTTCAAAATACCATATTCAAATTTGATTTATAACAAATTACCATCATCAATAGCTTGGATTTTGTTTTCAATATTCATATCATCAAGCTATGAAATTTTTATTTTTTAAATAAAGATAATTTAGGAATCATTTGGTCTAGATTCAATGTTTTCCCTTACTTAATGATTCTCATATCAATGTTTACTAAATACATGAATATAAGATAATTTACAATCCTCGTTTTAATAAAAAATCATTATTATTTTATATTCAATAAAAAGTTCGAAAGAGAGGATGGCTCTATTCCCTCCGGACACTCTCGCGTCTTCCTCACCCTCTCCTGGGGTTTCTACTCCTTCGGCGCCAGTTCTCCCTCTCTTTCCCCTTATCTTTGGCGCTCTCGCATCTCCCTCTCCCTCTTCTAGGGTTTATCCAACTTCAGAGATGGTTCTCCCTCACTCTTCTCTGGTCTTCGATGCTCTCGCGTCTCCCTCACCCTCTTCTAGGGTTTATCCTCCTTCGGTGACGGTTCTCCCTCAAAATGATGCAGCTCTCCTTGGTATCCTCTACCTGTGTTTCTTTCTAGGATGTTTCGTGCCTCAGCCTTTCTTTCAGTCCTATTTATTCGCTTCGTTGAAGATGCTTGGGTTCCTTTTCTTTCATGATGAAGACATCTTCTGCAAGGAGGTTCTCAGGATGCGACGCTAGTTGTCTGCTTCAGATGCCATCAATCACCCTTACCGCAGCTTTGACCTCCTATTCCTCTGCTCTCCAGGTCGGATATGAAGTGGTGGTTCAAGGAGGTTTTGGGTTTTACAGTTCGGCGGTCGACAGATCTCAAGGCGCTGCTGGGTCGCTTTCTCCTGTTTTTTTTGGTTCCCTGTTTTCTTTCGGATTTCTTCCACCTATTTTCAGTTAATGCTTGTTTGGTTCTTCTACGACGGTTGTTTGGTGATGGTTCCATTTTTTGTTTTGCGTTTCTGGTTTATTTTGGTTCATGTTTTCTCTTGGTGTCGGCCTTTGTTTTGTTCACGGTGGTGTTGTGCCGCTGATTATTGCGTTTTGATGTGGTGTTCTTGCCCTGTATTGGCGGTGTGGTTGATTCTGGTTTGTAGGGGTACGATGATGAAAGGGTGTTTTTGTTTTATGGCAGCTCCGAATGATTTTGATGGTGTCTTGAACTGCTACAAAGACGGTGACGGTATGGACGACAACGATGTTCTGGTTGTGTTTTGGGCGCTTGGGTTGCCAGTGGTGACGACAGCATTCTGGGTTGCCAGTGGTGACAACGGCTTGATGACAGTGGTGTCGACGATGTCACTGATGATGTGGTTGATGGATAGCGACAGTTTTTTGGATGAGGAGATCTTGGAACTTGATCTGCTCATGTCCTGTGCTGCTTTGGTTTTTGGAGTTTGAATTTTGAATTTTGGCACCCTTCATTCGGTTCCCATGTGTGGCATGATGATGGTGGTGATTGATTGTCTTCGATGGTTGGTGTCTCGGACAGAGTGCGGTGTATGGCTCGATTTGGTTTGAGGATTTTGTGATCTTTTTGAATTTGTAGGCTAGCTAATCTGGCTAATCTTCTGGGCAGTTTTTGAAATCTGTGATGGGCCGTGTTTGAAACTTGACTTGGGTGGGATAATTTCGTGTATGTTTTTAATTGGTTGAAACTGTAAGGTTCACACTTACCTTTAAAAGTGTCTTGAAAATCGAAAAAATATTGATTGGTGGGTTATTTTCAATAAAATATCCACCTTATTTTCCTTCATAAGGTGTTAGTTTGTTGATACATCATTATCCTTGAGTAGATATAACCATCGACTTTTCAATATATTGAGATCTTTCTATGAGAAAATACATTTAAAACTTGTGTGATATTTATATACTTCATATCTTTTACCATAATGAAAATTCCTCTATACCCTCAATGTAAGGATTATGACTACCAACTCAATACCATGGGTTAAATAATTATGTTCATGAATCCTTAACAAAATTGATTCATATGAAACAACACTATCATTCAATATAAGGAAACATAAAATTCCTTCCTTTGATGCATCACTAAATTTTTAAAGACCAACCCATCCATATGGTAAATTCAATATCTGTGAATTGAATAATATACTATTTAATTATTCAAAAATTTACTTAAATTATTATAACCATATTAACTTAACACTTTTTTGTTTCAACTTGGTTAATGATTTATCCAATTAATAATTTTTTTGAATGAATCCTTGATAGTTACTAATAAAATGAAACTGTATACCATGATTATATTCATTAGCATTGGTCATTCCATCACATCCTTTTTCTATGAAGGATCGATTTATATTCCATCATTAGAGACAATATGGACCTGAAAAATAAAATTCTAAAATAAAAATCCACACTTTATAAATTTTCTATATAACACCTTTTCATTAACTGTCTAATGAATTATTCTCAAATGAATCCTATGCTCATAATAGATTTTATACTATATGATGATATCTTCAATAACACCCCCATAATAATTATTGAGATAATACTTAAATACTCTATTCATCAAATCCATAAAAACAGAGGGTTCATTAGTCAATCCAAAGGACATTAATATAATTTTATAATGTACATACCTCATATAAAATGACATCATTGGAATATATTCAATGTTTTTACTTGTAGTTGGTGATACCTGGTAAAAATATCAATATTTGAAAAATATTGATCTCTTTGAATTTGATCAAACATTTCATCAATTCAGGTTGATGATACCTGTTATTTATATTAATGGAATTTAATTCCTTGTAATCAATACATTACCTCATAGAACCACCTTTCATCTTAACAAAAAATAATAGGGTCTTCCCATTGTGAAATATCAGGGAATATAAATACCTTATCACACAAATCCTATTGTTGTTTCTCGAGATCCAATAATTAAACATTGGGAATCCTATATGGAGTCATAGATAAATGTTTTTCATCGAGAATGAATTTTCTAGGAAAGCAAAAAAATATCTAATTTACCAAAATTTATGATATTATCCTATAATTAAACTTATCCTTAGAGTATATCACAGGGTTATATTCTCTAATATATATTTTCCTAAATATAATTCCCAAGGATTATACAATTTTTTTTAAAACCAACTATAACACCCTTAATCTGATAACTTAGAGGAAGTGGTTATTTTAGTACATTAGCATAAGAAAAAAGGGATCACATCCTAAAGGGTCAAATAGTTCAGTTGTCCCATGAGACTAGATATATACATTATCCTCATATTATATCAAAAAACGGGAAATAAAACTTAAAAAAACTTATGATAACATTATTATTTCTTAAAATAAATTTTAGAAATCATTTATACATCCATTATAGGTATCATGGGGAAATGAAAACATAATAAAGATTGAGATTAGATTCTCATTAAGGGAAATCAAGGAACAAAATCTATTATAGGATAAATTAAACATGAATAATATGGAAAAGACAAAAAATAATAAAATATAACTAATATCATAAAATGGGAATATATCCAAATATGACATAATGAAATAAATAATCACAAGGATAACAATAACAAGTTTCATAATGATATAATTCATAATTTCAGACATCATAATTTTATAGTGAATCCCATTTTCCAAGACATATTATATAAATAGGTAAATTGTATGTTAATTACCCAAAATAGTTTATCTTATGAGAACAATCAAAGCATTTAGAGTATATAAAATTCCTTTCTCAATACTTAATAAGACTAAGGCATTTATTATATGAAATAAATGGATATAAATTTAATACATAATCAACATATAAATTCATACTAAAAAACATGCATACAAAATATTAATATTTTCCTCAGTAAATAAATAGAATAACATGATCATAAGTCATATTGACCAATATGGTGGATGATATCATTAGATTTTATCCCTAGTAAATTCCAATATCTATCAAAGGGTTTTGACATAAATGAATATACTACTAAAATATCACTAAAATATTTTTCTGAGTAAAATACACTATTCATTTTCAAATAACATATTAAAAATACAAAAATTTCAATAATATTAAAAAAAATCTTTGAAAGAAATATGAAAAAATTTAAATTAATATTCATGGAAAATAATATCCATAAAGGTGTGAAATTTCATTCATGTGGTAAGTTTTAAAACAAATATTCCACTCACACCTTTAGTAAAAAGTGTGTCATTCAGAAAACAACAATAAGATTCATTTTGAACCTCTTTATGGAAATTAACACATGGGTATAAATTATTTTATCCAATCTATATAGAATAAAAAAATTCATGAAAACATTTTAAAAAAATGGATATGAAAGAAAAATATTCCCGACCCAATTGAAAAATAAGGCCAATTTTCCTTAAAAAAATTCTTTTAGAGTTTTGAATACTTAGAGGGAGAAAAATGAAAGTAAAAATATTAATTTCTAGAAATAAACAAATTAGAATCATATATATATGGTTTAATATATAAATAACATATAATACTCCAAATGTAAACATAAACATAATCAATCCAAAAGAAGGATGAGATTGTGAAATAAACCCTTACCACTTTGGTAATTTTTGAATAATATTCCCCCATAAAAGAAATAACATCAAATAATACTTAAAATACCATGAATACAAATGTATTCATTATATAAAATACTGAATGAGAAGTATATACACTATAGAAAATAAATAAGTGGTGAATATGACATATGTCACACAAAAACAAAAGTTAGAGGAAAACTCTTACCATATGTCTGACTTTCAATGTAAGTGATTTTAACTTCATGTATAATAATTTTAGATTTATTATAATTAAATATGAAAACCATATACATACTTATAATATCACATATGGTACAATTATAACATTTCAATACTTTTTATTGATAATTATTTATTAAAATCATTGTTTCTGAGTGTTATCTTTTTTATTTTTTACGTAAGTTTCAGTGTTGTAATTTCAATCCTTGAATCTTGATCATGGTTCAATAATATAGGTTTTTTTAATAATTATATAAATATAATATATATTTATTATATAAATATTTTTAATCATCCAGTAAATTCATAAAAGAAAAATGAATCACATCGCTTCATGGATGTACTAGTCCACATGTACATAAGAGCCACAATATCATTTTAAAGGGCAGGAATTCTATGAAGGTTGATAAAAAATTATATTTAAATAATCATAATTATTTGATAAATATCATATATATTCATTATTTATATATATATAACCATCCAAGTAAACTGGTTATGAAAAACGAATTATACCACTATGTGGATGTGGTAGGCTGTACGTATGCACATACAATGTCTTGATTCTCCATATGATGAAAAAGAGGTGGAAATGGTAGTTATATAATCATAATAACATATAAATATATTTATTATACTAGATTTATTATGTTGTATTGTATAGAATATATTTATAGGAATTATAAGAAGAAATATATTTTGAAAGAGTCGATAAAGATGACTACGACTTCTTTGAGATACCTTTTTCAGCTTACACCTTAATCCTTATTAGGATGGTCTTAGGAGAATAAAAGGAGATCAAGAACTAATTTATAGATGATATAACGGTTTTTTAGGTATTTAATGATCTAGAGTGATCAAATTTTTTGAATAAGGGAGGATAAGTGGTTCCCTTATATATGTGAGGGGAGGGACACACATGGAATCACTAAAATGATTTAAATAATATAAAGTTAGTTTCATGTGAATTTTGAACCAAATAGAGAATAATTTGAATTTTATACAATAAAAGTTCTAAATATATTCAAAATATAATATTTAGACAAGTTTTAGTGGCCTTTGTATCCTTATATCTTAGTTTAACCCCAGATAATCATATTTTAACATTAACCGTGATAACAAATTTTTACTATTTTACTATTCATTATAATAAAAAAATTAATTGAACTTATTACCAAATATTAATTATGTTGATTAAAAATATGGAATAAAATTTAACATGATTCTATTTTTATATGTGGTAGATAATAATTTTCATATAATTTTGTAAAATTCAATGATTGTTTTAGAAAAAATGTTTGTTTTAAGTATAAAATTTTTTATAGAAAAAAAGTATCATGTTGATTCAGATTGAATTAATTAGAATATTTTAAATAAATTTAGACTTATTTTTCTTTCAAACCAAACTAAAAATAAAAGAAATCTTTTAAATACTTTATTAAAATAGAATAATTAAAAATAATTTTCATTTGAACAAAATCATTACTTAGATTTCCAAAATGTAAGAAATATATTTATATGTTCAATATTATATTCTTATATAAATTACATTACTTATTAAATATATATTTTTTCCTTATTTTTTTAATATTTAATGTTATTATTATATCATTATAATTTCATTAAGGTGATCATTTGTGTGAAATCAATATATTTCACTATTCATCGAAAAATCAACTATTTTTTAAAAATATTAAATATTCACACTAAGTTAATTTTGAAATGATATATTCAAAATTTATATTCATTTCGTTAAATTAAATTTATAAAATTTTGGAATTTATGGTTTAATCGCACTTTTGAATACATTTATGTGTGTTATACTATTGTTTATTTTGAAGAAAAATCATACATACTATAATTGAATATTGGGTGTTAAAAAAATTATCCTCCAAGTTTCTTTTGATCCCATAGTTCAGCTAAAAAATTCATTGAGTGATTTCTAGAAATAATAACTGAAATAAACTAAACAGAAATGGTTAAAAACATGATTGGTGATTGTGATCATTAAAAATCTTAAGTGAGTGACATGTAAAATAATATACCCATTTTTGATGATCATAAAAACTTGAAATAAAGTCAAAATTATTTACATATGAAAGGATTTATTTCAAATATATACCTAATAAACTTTCAAAATGAATTTCAATATTTCATAATGAAATTCAAGATGATATTTTTAAAATCATTAATAATGATATAAAAGGAACCTAAAATAATTTCGGATTAAATAATTTAAAACATAAAAAGGATTTAAAAAGCTTTAAAATGATAAATTCTAAATTCGATAGTATAAACATCAAATAAATTAACACATAAAAATGGTTTGAAAACTTTTATGAGATTGATATGTGTTTGATAACATAAAATTATCCCCCTTTGTAATTATCAAAATCAAAACTCATATAAGGGTTTAGATAAAAATGAATAGAGTAGATAAAAATGTTGGGGTATATAAAATATATCTATGAATAATGAAATACATTCATTAAAAGATTAATTCCATAGATATAAAAGTGATCCATATAATACCATGTAAAAACCATTACAAACAAAATACAAAACAAACAATTTTTGTAACCAAATCTACGATTTTATTCCTTCTAGGAAAAATGGAAGTGGTGACCACGATGATAGAAATAATTCTAAATGGAATTTGTGATGTCTTGAGCTTCTAAATCTATCCACTCCATGTAATCATAATGGATAGAATCCACTCTATAGGGTTTTGATGGGAAGAGGTGGTGGGATCCATGTATGAGAGGAATCAATCAATGTTTGTCTCAAGGAAGGTAAAATGAGGATCATTTAATTCTTGATAGAGATGCATCTTATCATAAAAAAGACTTATATATCTATGGTGGGGCCTAAAATAGAGTGTTTATGTTAGTATCTCCCCCTTATCTAGAGTTTCATCTCGATGAGACTCATCATCTACCTCATCTCCATCACCACTTTTATCATCATCCTTGAAATCATCATCATTTTCAATGACATTTTCGTTTTCATAATCATATTCATCATCCTCATCAGCATATAGGGGATATACTTTGTTAATGATAGTAAGAATAAAAAATTTAGTGACTCTTGCCTACTTCTGAGGAGATTAACTTTTGAGGAGCCCCAGATGATCATAAACCCACTCTTGATGACATTTATTACATTGAATGAACATGTTTTTAACCATTATGTGGTTAAAAATTATATCTAAATATAGAATCTAAAATGGAATATAATTGTATTTGATTCTGATATAGGAGAATATATGAGAGAGGAAGAAACCAAAGTGAAATGCCTTAAACTATTGAGGGTGTGAGGAAATGTAGCATATATCTCAAAAATGAATCCTATATTATTAAAATGTACATTACTCAAAATAAATTATAATAAACAAATATCGATGAAAATTATGATGTCATGGTCACCAAGATAAGGGTATATTGAAGTTTGTATGACCTTCTGAAGAATTCTCTTTTGTAGAGAGAGGTTCGTAATATTGACCAAGGATGGGGAATATTTTCCCAAGAGAAAAAAGAGAATCTATTTAATCTAAGGATATGGCATATGGAAAGACAATTTTCATAGAAGATTAAGGAACTAAGTGTATAATTCCCATGAAATCATACATTTCAAGATAATTGACCAAAAATATATATTCTATTTCCATTGGAAGTTATGGAATCAAATCAAATTTATAGTAAAAAATATATAGGCATACAATTTATGAATTAAGGATGTGTAAAAAACATTTATAGTGGGTGGTTAGAAGAAGTAACTCCACCCTTGTAAATTAATGACTCATTTTAAATAAATACAAGAGTTTTTAATATAATAATGATTGATAATCCTACTTGGAATGATGGTTTTTTAAGACAAATGGGATCGAGATTCACAAATAGAGGAGGGGTTAATAGTTATATTACATTTCCTTTTCCTTAAAAAACATCACGTATGATGGTTTAATTTTATTAAAATGAAAAAAAAAATTAGAATTAAGTTTTTTATAAATGAAGAAAAAGGCTAAAAGAAAGTGAAAACAAGGAGAAGTCAATTGAAATGACTTGGAAAGTCCATGAAACACACCAAGGAGTGTAGATTTTAAAGATAAGTGGAGCTAAAGCTTGAGGTAAGTGATGAGGGGAAGAGAGTAGAAAATAAGTGGGGCGAGGGTTTCTTTAAAATACAATCCCTTGAGTAGCCCAATTGGGCTTGTAAGGACACCACTAAAGAGTAAGTGAGTTCCATCAACTGACCAATGAGTGTTTTCTAGAACCAATGGTTCTATGAATCCCATCAACTACCCAATAAAGTTCAATTGTCTATCCAGAGATCTCTGGAAGATAAAAAAATAAATTAGCATAAAAATAATTAATAACTAGATAAAAAAATTAAATTAATAAAGAATAATTGATTAATAAATTTTCATAAGATATCAAAAAAATTAATATTAAAATCCAATTCAAAGAAAAAGTATTTAATAAAAAAATTTAATAAAGAATCAATTTTAATCTTAAAAAATAGAGAGATGAAATGACCTCAATATTATATATGTTTAGTGAGATATTCACAAGAATACCATTTCAAACTCTCCCTTAATAAAATAGAAATAGTCTATTGTGAGATTTTTTGTGAAAATATCAGATAATTTAATTTATTTTATAATATATTCTAATATGTAATATTCTTTTTGAAAGTGGACTCTCACAAATTGGTGCCTAAGGTCAATGTATCTAGTGATATATTATTGTTTTGGATTCCTGGATATACTAATCGCACTAGTATTGTCACACTTAATAACAACATGATTATATGCAATCCCATAATCCAAGAGAGTGTGTTTCATCCATATAATTTGGATGGGACAATACCCTATGAAAATATATTCCACTTAATTCATAGAAAGAGTACTGAAAATTTTCTTTTTAATACACTATGAAACAAGATATTTTCATACTAAGTGACAAGTCCCACTTGTAAATTTTTTAACCAATTGGAATCCTCCAAAATCAATAGTGAAAAAAACTTGTAAGTTCAAATGATGTATCTTTTGAATAAAATAAACCAGTATTTTTTTATCATTGTAAATATTTAAAAATTATTTAATGATAGTTTAAAATTTTATTGTTTATGATTTTCTTTAAAATTTTTATAACGAAAATCCTTAAAAACGATGTCTAACTTGGTCAAGGTAAGGTAAAGAAGACTCCCAGTCATACCTCTATATATATTATTATTAACTAGTTTACCGACTTCATCCAATATTATCTTACATGAAGTATTAAAAGGTATTATTATTTCCTTTAATTTATCTATTCTAAATAATTTTAAAATCTCATTAGTGTATTTTCCACGAATTAGAAAAATACCATCATTTTTTGTGAATTTTGAAAACCAAGAAAAAACTTTAACTCAATTATAATACTCATTTAAATTTATTCTCTCATAAAATCAGAAAATTTATTATAAATGTATTATTTAGTAGAATTAAAATTGATGTCATCAAAATAAATTTGAATAATTTATAAATACTTTAAAATTTGTTTCCAAAACAAATTTGAATAATATTTTACCATTTTGAAATGATTTTATTAATGAAATTTAGCTACCCTTTAATACTATGAACTATGGGAATATTTTAAAACATAAATAGAGATAGATAACTTAGAAATAATATTTGAAAAATTTGGATCATCAAAATTGGGTGGTTGTTCAACAAAATCTTTTTTGTAGATAAAATTATTCAAAAAATAACATTTAACATCTATTTGAAAATATTTACATTTAAGTTGGGGGTGAATGAAAATAGGTTTCTAATAGATTTTATCATAATGATGAGGGAAAATGTATCATTTTAATTAATACCTTCTTATTTATTATATCCTTTTTATATGAATATAGCTTTGTTATTAGTGATATTACCTTGATCATCTAACTTCTTCCTAAAATAGAAATTCATACCAATAATGGGATTCTTATCGAGTCTTTAAAAAATATTCCAAACATTATTTATTATGAATTGGTGTAGCTATTATTGAATTTAAAGTTACCAATATTAATAATTAATTAAATCATAAATATTTTGGGGTTTTAGCTATGAAAGAAAAGCATGATGTTCGACCTCATTTAACACAGATCTTCAAGTATGATTTCTTACTTGAAAATAATTGATAAAATTTTATAAGGAATGGTATTTATATTTCACCCATTCCTTGAGTAATGGGATAGATTGTGACTCTTCCTCAATATTAATTTCTTTATAAGGAGGTGGTTCATTCAATGTCATGTTTTCTAGGTTAACCTCAATATAATAAATTTAGGGATGAGGATTAAGAAAATCACTATTAAATTTGATATGAACTGATTATTTAATTGAATTGGTACATTTATTAAACACTTGGTATAATTTTCATGAGTTAGAGTACCTAAGAAAAATTTGTTCATCATATTTGGGGTTAAATTTTACAATGTTTTATTTGGTGTTACGAATATAGTGTTTACACCCAAACACCTTAAATATCCAACTTTAGGTTATTTTCCTTAACAATGATCATAAAGAGTTTTATTAAGGATAAGTATTAAGAGAAAGTGGTTCAATGTATAATAAGTGATATTGGCCACCTCAGCCAAAAAATATTAATGGAGTTAAATTTATTCTATAGAGTTATTGAAAAATATTATAGATTTTGATTCTATCTTTAAACAACCATATTTTATTGGAGAGTCTTAGGAGAGGAAAATTAATTATTATAAACCTATGAAGTAAAAAATTTAAATAATGTATTTATTTTCAAACTATACCCCATGATCAATCTTAATGAATATGATCTTATACCCTTTATCATATTGGATTTATTATTACATTTAATTAAAAATTTATAATTCTCATTTTTAGGAGTCAGTAAATAAACCAATGTAAATATTCTATAATCATTAAAAATTTAAAAATTATAAGATTTACCTCTAATACATGAAACATGGGTTGCTCTAAATCAATCAAGGTGTAAAATTTCAAGGTTCATAGAGGTAATAAAATTCCTTTTAAATTTAAAGGAATATTTGCATTTCTTACTAAGTTGGAAAGGCATATAATCAATGTCTTTTTTGAAATGAAATTAAATGAAATATTTTACTAGTTGGATTTGATTGAGTTTGATAAGTTTGTGTGTTATATAATGTCCAATTAATATATTCCATATCCATGAATCACTATCTTGGGCACTTAAACATTTAACATGTTGGATAGAAAAAGATTTTAAATCAATAATATAAACATTTTGAAAATGAGAGGCTCAAAATAAATGTTTTCCTTTTTAATCAAAGGCATTACAAACATTATATTTAAAATAATATTTAAAAACATTGTCACACAACAATCAAAAAATAAAAAAAAATAAAAAAAATTAGAATTTGAAAAACTAATGGTACATATTCTGATGATATTACACTTTGAGTTATCACATAAGGTGACATACACTACATAAGGATTTTCAAGATAACTTCACTCAGAGTAGTCAATACACATGTGACTTGAGCACCCATTATCTATGTAACAAATAGATCCTTGTGATTTTATATTAATACATATTTCTTACTATATAATGAAGAAACCAAAACACTTGGTATACAAATTTTGGTTTTGTTAAGATTAGCTAAAAGATATTTAGGAACCCAAATTTTTCTAACACAAGCGTCTCAATAAGTAAAATTTAAAGACAGATAATTTTTATTGGTTCTACCATATCTATAATTTTTAAAATCACATTCATAAATAAGATGTTTAATTTCCATACAGTAATTGGAAAATTTATTTTAATATCGACCTTCTATAGTGGTATTTTAGAGGTACTTTCTTGACATAAGTAACCAAGTCTGAAATGATTTTTAACATGAAATCAAGGGCCTAAAATTTTATTTAAATTATGCTCACCTTGGGTAAATTTATCAAGATAATTTCATTTTTTTAATATTATATTCTAATTCATTAACATTAGATTATTCTTTTAATTTATTATTTTTCTTTTTAGGAATATTACATTGATCCACAACTAAATTCATATCTTCCAATAAAAAATTGAATCTTATTTCTTGATATTGATCATTTTTTGAAAAAAAATATTTGTTATTTTCATTATCTTCTTTTTGTTTCTTATTTTTCTCTGATTGCTGATCCTTTTCATTAAAAAATTGATTATACTTATTTCTAAGTTATTAGAATTTTGTTCTGATTCAAAAAATGCAACCTTTAATTGATATCTAGTCTATTTAATATCTTTATAATATAAATTAATTTAAGAAGAAGCGGTGGGAGAAAAATAACTTACATCATAATTTACCTCATATTTTTCATGGGACATTTGGTGCTATCATCACTTGAGATGGATAAGGAGAGGTAGTCATCACTTTCACTCCATAATGGGACATTAAATGTGTTTTTTCTTTTATTATTTTATTTCATCTTATTTTTGAAAATGGGGAACTATGAATTGATGTTTCCCTCTATTTTAATTTATTACATGCTACCTTAGGTTATTTACTTTTCTCCATCTTTTAAACATATTATTGATATTTATTTCAATTCAAGAACATGTTCATGTTCTTGAAATGTCAAAAAATATCACCATAGTTATTAGAAGGGTCATCATCAATTTATTTAAAGGAAATATTATTCTGATCCTTAAATTAATTATATTATTTTTTATATTTCCTCTTCATGGTAATCTTATAGGTTAAGATAGATCCATTAAGTTCTTTGACTTCTATATTCTTAACATCCATTACTTCTTGATTACCCATGACCTTGGGTTCCCATGAACTTGAAAAAACACAAATTATCTTCTTCAAAAGAGTTTCTATAGAAATATCATCACTAATAGATTTTATAACATTAAAAATTTCTATAAAACTAGGAACATTAAAATTAAAAACTCATTAGGATTCATGCTAAAACTTTAAAATACTTGATGATACTTATCTATCATAGTGTGTTTGACTTTATTTATACCCTTAGGTGTAACTTAAAAAAACTTCTATATTTCATGGGAAGTGCTAGAAGTATAAATTATATTAAATGTATTTCTGTCTTTCCTATAATGTATAACATTCATGGTTTTTCCATCATGCTCAAAAGATGAAATGCCATTGGGAGTTTATTTTTCATCCAATTCCTTAGTGTATGTATAAACACACATAACTATTTTTAAACAAATGATATCCTATAATTTTAAGAAAATTATACATGAAGTTCTTCCAATAACTATATTATGATCCATCAATGAAATGGGATCATCCCATTGAGTATCCCTCGAGAGAACCTTGGGTGATAGAGGTAGTGGCCATCATTTATGATATATCCTTAAAATAAGTGAATTTTAAGAAAATAAGGATTCCTTTTATACTAATTTTTAGTCAGAGTAGGATGGAATGAGTGGGGTCTAATTTCCTATGAAAGGTAAAAGCTAAAAAATTCAATACATAAAATTAAAGAGTAAGTGCAATGATAAATTAATATAAAAGACAAGGTATGACACTTTGATGATGGAATTTGACCAAAACCCAATAATTTAGTGCCTATTTCTCCTCTCATCAATGATTGAGAAGTTTCATATTACTCTCTTGGCTTTAATGATAACCCATAAACTCATAAAGAACCATGAATTTAAGTTATGTAAGCAAGAACCCCAATAAAAGATAAAAACACTTTATTTTTAGCGGTGTATGTAAGAAACCAAAAATACCTCACTTCAATGGTAGTGAAAAAAATACCAATAATATGAAGATGTTTGATTAATGAAAACAATTTAAAAAGCACACTCAATTCTTTCAACAAGATAGAGAAGTAAAAAAATATAATGAGATATAAATGATAGAGTGGGAGAAAAAGATTATTAAAATCTAGTGCAAGGTAGTTCAAATGTGGGTAGAATTGCTTCAATATTATATCAAATAGTCACTTATTAACTAAATTATTTTAAATTGGTGTATTTATTTCCTCCAAGGTCCCATGGGGGTCTTGGATGTCTTGGGACTTCAATAGATCCATTGGGAGGTGAGAGAGGCCAGAGGGGACAACCTACAACGACTATGTTGTCTTTCTCGAAAAGTTCTACTAGCTAGCCGGTAGGGTCCACCACTGAGCTGATGGGACTCCATCAGCTGGCTGGTGGCATGCCAACGATGATTCAGTGGGTCTGGATATGAGTGGGTTCTTCTATTTGACTCTACTTAATGACTGATTCTATCTTACCGGGTAGTCAGTCATTCCATCCAGTTAGGGTTTCCAATTTTTTTTTCAAGAAACTATTGATCCCATAATTTGGTCATGAAACATCATCAGTTTATTTACATACAAAATAACTGAAATAAACTCAAAATAAATGGTATTAAACATAATTAATTTTTTTTATCACTAAAATATTGGATTTGATTCCCTAAACCAACTACTTTGTACTTTATATTTCTTGAATATTCACGAATTGTGAATATCATTACTTTATTACATATTGATTGTCATTTTTCATAAAATTAATGTGAAAATGTACTATAATATTTGTTTCATTGAAAAGTTCATATAAGTTACCCTCTTTGATGAAAACCTGTAAGTTCCATAATAATATTCTTAAATATTATTCTATGATCATATAACTTTATATGATGGGATAAATAATATGTAGACTATCAAGTGTGAGTACTCTTAAAAATATGAGGATTTATCTCATAATGTTTTCACTTGGTAATATACAAGATGGGAGATTATGAGAATAGTCCCACCTGTATGGATTTCTCATGTTTATGTGTCATCAAGTATTCTTATCTATGATTGTGTATAAAGTTATTTAGACATAGATTTTTATTAATGTATGTCATGACTCACACACATTGATGTATTTTTGTAGACCATGATGAGATAGGTCATAGAGAAGTTGGGTTGCTTGGTTTTTTCATGAATGATGTGTAATTAATGAATAAGTTGAGGAAGGATTAGTCCCTTCTATATTTATAAAAGTTGATTTTTGGACCATTTTATTTAAATTAAACCATTAAATTAAATTTCATGACCATGGTGTAATGATGAGTTTATTTCAGATGGTCAAAGAAAGATGTATCAAGCATATGGGTTGATGACATATGTATGAAATCTATTTGAAGTGATATCACAAAAAAGTGATTATATTACATAGTGAATATTCATATGTGGTTGTCATCATTGTGATATATCGTCTTCCTCTATGGGTTTCTTAGCTTATTGCTAAATAACAATCATAGATTTTAGGAAATCCAACTTAAGGACACTAAGGAAGAGTCCTAGAGGGTAACACACAAAGTATTTCCTTTTATCTCAATCAAATATTATTTATATTTATATTCAAATGTTTGAATAAATATAATTTGACATACTTAAAGATTTTTTATATAATCATAAATATTAAATAAATATTTATCTATAAGGTTATTGTTTATTTACTTGAATATATTATATTTATTTATCTATTATTATTCAAAATTTAATAAATATTTATTTATTTAGCAATAAATAATTTAGTACATGAATATAAAAAATAATTTTTTTTCTTCAAACTATGAATATAATATTTATTTATTTATTTAATGTGTTATATTTATCACTTGTTATGTAGAAGATAATAAATAATTATTTATTAGTAAATAATTTATTTAATAATACAAAAATTAAAATGAATATTTTATTTCAAAAACCATGAATATAATATTTATTTACGATATTTATTAAAAAAATCAATAAATGTAAACAAGGACAAGTGTAATTTGTTATTTTTTGGTGATAAATATATATCATTTCATGGGTATACACATGCTATAGAATAAAATAATAATAATTTTATTTTTCATGTCATGAGGTTCCTTTTGTTTTTACCATATTATTAATGGAGTTTATTCAATTAATTATTATAAAAACCTAACCCAGGGTCTATAAATAGACAATTATCAGAATTTTGAGAGGTTGGTTGTCGTGTATAACATTCTCCTCATTAGAGAATTATCTCTTAATAAATAACCCCTAAAGGGTTTTCTCTCAATCTCAATATATTTTCTCCTCCACTATTTATCTCAAGTTGGATAGATCAAGAGATGATCCTTTCATGAGTGAAGGGATTGTGGTTATGATCAAACGAGTGATGCAAGATAATCAATGCTTCCATGATACCACCTTGAGTATAATCAATGGTGTTCTAATATTAAAGGAGCACAAGTGAATCATTTCTAGAGGGGATCTACTTTAGGTAATCATCAATTTAATGAAAATACAACCTAAAATACTTTGGAAGATCAAAACCTTCATCAATGAAAGAAATAAATATTGAGGTATTTCTTTAGGTTATTAAATTAATTATAAATTAATGTGAAAAATATCCTCCCTTTGTTCTGGAAAAAATATTTGCTAATACTATTCATAATTTTTTTCATTTTTCATGGTTCTCGCATCGTGTACATTTCAGATGATAAATTGAATCCAATAAAAGACGAGTAAGATATAGGCCCAATATGTGCTTCTAATACATATAAAACCAACAATTTCCATTAGTGTGGTAAAGGAAAATATATAATTATTTATTATTTTTGAATCATTTATGTATTTAAATGTCAGTTTTCATTTTGATAACTTCCTTCTTATAATCCAAATGTAAAGATATCTTATTCCTCTCTTTATGTAACACTCATTTAATCCAGATATGATTAAATATTAATAAAGAAAATCAGAATAATCCATCAAGAGGTGTTGGATATTTTTTCCAAATAATACAATAGTACACACCGTGTAGCCTAAAGGTACATGTTCTGTACCCAAGTTCAATACAGCATGATGGATCTTAATTTAATTTAGAGAAACATTATTAAACACACATAAAATTATTTTAATGAAAACTGTATAATAATAGGGCCTGGCTAGCACATGGCTCAGTAGACTACATTTCATGGAACTCACCTACACACCATGTATTCTATATGTTTTCGAAATGGAAAATACTTGGTCCAATACATGTCATGCATTTATTACATCACTCGGGTACTAGAATCCATTTAAAAAGAAGGTTACATGGTATGCACAATATGTACATGTCATATAACCATACTATATTTATTTAGTAGTAGACACCAAGTCTATAGGTGTGTATCACAGGTATACTATGAGAATGATACATGGCATGTAGTAATATGTACGCACTATTACCGAACCTATTTATATATAAAATTAAAATTTAATTTATTTCTCCTTTAAAAATTAAAATAATGTGTCTTGTGTGTGTTTTTTTACTTGTACACACCTTGTGATAGTATATATATATTTATATATATAATTCTTAATTGGTTTCTATGTAAATTTATGAACTGCATACCATTTATAGTTATAATGAATCGAATAATCCACCCACACTAAAATAAATATACATAATGTTAATTAAAATGTATTCCATGTGCTATTTAGTTGAAGCATATACACCATGTAACTACATGACAAAATTTGTATGTTGTTAATTGCCTGAGTAGACTGTATAAAATCCCTATAAAATTCTTGTAGTTTGAAAAGGTACTCATCGAGTTACTTCTAAGTATAATATGTGTACTTATTTTATTAAATTTTAAATAGATTAAATTTATTAAATTTATTTAAAATCATAAAATATGGTTATCTCTAGGATATATTTGGTTGAGATTAAAATAAATTGAATTATTTGAGTAATCAGATAATTAATAAAATTAATTCACATGTGCTTATCTTGAAAAAAATAATAAATCAAAATGAATTCAAGTCAATTATTTTAAATGTGTATTTATTTCATGAGTTGATGATCATGATATTATATCAACCTATGTATGTGTATTTTTTTAATTTAATTATTTAATGAGGGTTTTCATTTATTTTATTAAATTAATGTGATGGAATGTGAGTCATCCCTACCTCTTTATTATGTACATGATTTAATGTCCATGGTTTGATCTATGGAAACCCCCTTTCTAGTTCCTGTCACTTGAAAATGAAGTAGATTAATTATATGGATGGAGATCCCATGTTAATTATGTTTGTTTCATGGTGGATTTTAGGAGAAACCAAACGAAAGAGATATACAAGGAAGTAGTGGAATACTATGAACTTGAGTTTAGACCAGCTCAATGCGTTTTCCCCCAATATTCAATGTTTTTTTTATTTTTCCATTTAAAAAACCAACTACTAGATAAAGAAAATGAAATGGACATGTTTTATTTATTTTAATCCTATCTATTATATGATTTATTTTATCGATACAAGACCATGGTCACCTAAATAGAATGATTAATATAAAAATATGTAATTAAAATTAAATGGATTCTGTGTAAATATTTTATCGATATATCATTAGTAACATAACTATAAAAAGACATGTAAAAGATAAAATAGAATTTTTTTCATAATAAACAAAATCCTTGAAGTTAATATTAAGTCAGTACATCTTCCATTATTTGAATTAAGATGAACCCATAGTTAAAGTGTTGGTTTGGTCTCCATTGGGGATCACTTTTAATTATTTAGAAAACATAACTTAGATAGTGGGTCAATATAACCAAATTTTTATTAGGTTTAATTTCCAAAGTCCTTAAAATAGAAATATTTAGGTAATTATTGAGGTAATGAGAGTCAATATTTTTGGATTGTTATGTCCACTCAATAAATTAATGAGATTTTAGTTTGCAGTTATAAATACTTCCAACATAAATATTTAATAAAAGTTTCATTGCCTCCATCTTTATTACAAGAAGGTAAATACTGATATTTTCCAAAATAATGTGCACATTATGTGACATTTTGAGTTCAATGGTGAGGGTTGTTGAGAATTGAAAAAATATGGGAGACATAAAAAAAATTATTATTATATCGCAAATAATTTGTAATCATGTCAAGTACTAATAAATCTATTTTAATTATTATAAAAATGGAATGTGAAAACTTTAATTTTTTTGATCATCCATTAAATTAGGTAATGTTATAATGATAATAAATTTCCCAAAGTGACATATACGTTTTACACAACTTTATTCTCAGATAATTTTTAAAGTGTGTTGAAATGACCCAAAATTTATCAGCTTCCCACCAAGAGGAGGTTAAAAAGGATGCCTAAAGAAGATATATGTAGGGTTATTCCTCCTAGATATCTTATATTTTATCTCTTGAAAGGAATAAATATGGTTTTAAACATAAATGATATTCTCACTATAATATTTTAGTCTAAACTGGAAAGGAAGTACTTAACTTGTAATCATTTCTTTAAGTACTAATGCACATTAATTATAGTCAAGATTTTATTTGGATAACAGATCATCCATGAATCGCATGTTATCATCCTTACCACTAAGTTTATCCTTATTCATCCAATACAAGGTGAAACATATAGATAATATTCCTATAAATCCTTTTTTTTATAATTCACCATGAAAAATAAGGTTCGGTGAAAATTTATTTCATTGCTCCTTATAGTGATAAGAATTAATGAACTATTTGGAAATCCCATGGAATTTTAATTCTCTTGGTGTAATTACAACATCATTCAAATATAAAAAGGATTAAAAATGAAGGTGATGATTCAAAGGAAATTTAATTCTCATATAGAAATGATAAATAAATGAGGAATTATAATAAATTAAAGTAAAAATAGTTATAAACTTATGGAACATTAATCATTGAATATAATATTTCCATCATAATTCTTGTGAATTAAATAAAATATGTTCTTGATATAATCTCATATGAATATTAAGAATGTTTGGAAATATTATAAGAAGTAGGGTTAATTCTCCTGGAGGCTAATAAAGGTTGATTCCTATGTCAGTAACTAGAAGACACGATTTCTAGTTTTTTATAATTTATTGATTCTAGTTTATAATGAGTGTTAACAAAACATTTATCTCAGTGTATAACTAGACATAATGAGACATTATTTTATATTTTTAATAAATGTTGGTATAATACTTTATACAAAACTAATGGTTTGACAAATGTTGAATCAAAGGTATCCATTAAAATGAATGAATAATATTAAATATAAGACTCCTACCAGATTATGTAAGGATAATTCTTTGTAAAATAAAACTAAAATTAGTTAATTTTTTTATACCTTGAAAAGTGTTCTATTCTATATTGAGATAAGATACTAGAAATTTTAAGAAATTATGTATCATGTTTTTGATAAATAAAAATCTAGAAATAAAGGTAGGCTATAAAAACTTTATTGTTAGTTCAATATAACCACATGAGATATTCTATGTCTAGAGGTAAATTCATATACTTTATGTGATTCCTTTAATTTTGTAGAAATTATTAGTGAAATAAATGAGTGCACTTGGTAAATATAGAAGAACCTATGTGCTGGTTTGTTAGAGAACAATGTATTAAAGTAATTATTGATCATAAAAATAGAGTAAAGGTATTCCCAATCTCAAATTTCCTTATATACATCCATATAATGATGGTAGTAAATAAAAGACCAATTATGAGAATTATTTATATTGTAAATCAACTACAATTTTTTCTATGACTTGTATTTCAAATAACAATGGAACAGCTAACCATTTTTAAACTATATTGACTAAAATAAATAATATCAGTTGTGATATGATAATAATCTATTTGGACATAAACAAAAGTGTTTCTTGAAAATAATTTTTTAAAATATGGATTTAGCTATAAATGAATAGGAAACACTGAGTGCATCTGAATTAATAGTCCTATAACCACTAAGGATATTAATGTTAAGAAAATACCAATTATGTTTACATAAAGGAATCCTATCACTTTAAGGGTAGTGGGGGATATAACTGAATTACAGGGGTTAAGGATTTGGATGAAAATGAGTTGACATAAGAATGTTGTACTACACTAATAATAGTGAGAGGAGTAGTTCTAGAGTTCCATACTCTATAGGAAGTCGTAACCAAAGAGGTGGGTTATGTTGACGATGTGGGTGATACATATTTAATTATTTTAGAATGAATATGTGATAAAGAATCAATAAATGAGAAAATTATAAGGTTTAAAAGTATGTATGAATATATTTAATGAATTCCATGTATAAAAATTTAGAGACTTCATATTTTAAACATTTTTAAGGCTTGATACTACTGGTGAGTATTCAATAGAAATAAGCAATGTAAGGTAAAAGTTAGTATCAATAAATTATGATTGACTATTACAAGGTTTTTCCAATGAAAAAACTATTAAAAAATGATTATGACTAAAAATATTTGGAATTATACTTGTTAATGTAAACTTTTATTATCATCACATTGGGACACTGATTGCCAGGGACACTTCATTTGTAGGAAACCTTATTGAAGAAATCTTTATGACATGATAAAAAAGGAGACCCTATGGAATATGTCTATAGGGAATAATTAGAAAGAGTCAGCAAAATCAATAAATTCAAATAAGACATATAGATTGTATAAACCCATTTATGGATAATTCATGCATAGTGATTATAGAGTATTCATTTAGAAATGAATGAATGAATTTTCTCTCTAATATGTTAGTGGGATCACTATAAATTTTCAAGATAGATATGATGATAACACATGAAAAAATGTTATTTCATAATAGTTTTTTAAGACTAGGGAATGAATTTCTCTAAGAAAGACTTAAAGCAGAAACCATGTTCTAGGGAACAATGTCAATAAAATTAGAACCATGGGTTTTATGAATATAGTAATAGTACATATATTAACAATGTATTAAAAAATACAAGTTGAAACAATTCAAGACTAAATTATTGGGGGGATATAATCATTACAGTAGAACATGCATGAGAATAAGAAGAAATTATTGATATTAAAATAATTTCACAATCTTAAGTTCTTGGGATTTATCTCATATTCCATGATATGTATTGATGTTTGATATTAATAATGCATGATTTATAGTATGTGAATATCAGACAAATATAACATAAATGAATAGAATTTCTATTAGAACCACTTTATTGTACTTGGAAAAAGGAAAACTAGATGAGTTCCTGGTTTTTGAAGAAGTGAGAATACTAGTGATAAATGGAATTGAACAAATGTCTTTATTTAGATCAATATTTTCTAGTATCATAATAGAGATAATGTAATAAAAAAGAAAAAATTATTACACCTAGAAGTTTCTATATCTATAATAACTGAGTATGTTATAAAGTTTTATGCAACTTCAGAAGAAGATTAGAAATTTCCTATTCCTATTTTGACTTATACCAAAATAAAGAGTTTATTCATTATTATGATATGATTTGACATTGGGTTTAACCAAGATGTCAGTTTTCTGACATGAGAAAAGGAGGTGGATAATTGATAATATCACTACATGATGGATTTTCTAAGGGTAGTGATGTCACAATAAATAGATTCACCAAATAGAAATGTGGATGTACCAACCTTAGTCATGAAAATGTGGTCGGCCTAACAGTTGTAGTTATACCCATTAGAATCATGCTTAACATGGGATAACTAACCAGTTGTTAGTAGTTGGACTTATTGTGATTGGGAGTCTGTTGGAATTGGTGACCTAGAACCAACTACTATGTACATTAGATTGTTTCTATATTCATGGATTTGAATATTAATACCACATCACATATCTATTTTTCTTCTATACAACATTAATGTGATAATGTAATAGAATATTGTTAACATTGAAAACATCATAGATGTTCCCCGATATAGTGAGAATCTTGAAGTACCATGATGATATTATTAAATATTTTTCTATGGTAAAATAATAACATATAATGGGACACATTGTATTTATTCTATAAGGTGTCGGTAAAAATAAGAATATAATACATTATCTGATAAAGTTCGCACTTTGTAATCATAAAGAATGGAGATTATGAGAATATAACTGCCTATAAAAAATCTACCTGATTATGTGTAATCAGATATTCCTATAATTGAGCATGTGTAATGGTCCTTAATGTTTATGATTATTAGTAATGCATGTTATGAATCACACAATTTTATGTGTTACTATAAACCATGATGATATAGTTGATGGTGAAGTTGGGTATGTTGGTCGTGTCATGAATGATGTGTTATTAATGAATAAGTCTAGGATGGATTTTTATCTTCCATCTTTATAGAAGTTGATATCTCATCCATTTGATTGAAATAGAACCATCACATTAAATCCATTAGCCATGGGGTAGTAATAAATTCCTTTTTAGTTGTCAAAGAATGATGTATCAAGAATATAGGTTGATGAAATAGGTATGCAACCTACTTGATGAGATATCATTATTAAGGGATTATATTACACAGTAACCATTCACATGTAGTTGCTTTCATTGTGACATGTCCCCTTCCTCTTAGGATTATTTGACCTGTTACTAGATAGAAATCTTAAACTTTAAAAAATCCCCCCAAATTCCACTAAAGAGGAGACATATAGGGTCATATACAAAGTGTTTCCTTTTAACTCAATTAATTATTATTTATATTTAAATTTAATATTTTTAATTAATATTATTCTATAGATCAAAAAGTAATATTTATCTAGGATTTATTAAATTATCAAAACTATTAAATTCATATTTATTCGCATGGTAATTATTTAATTACATGAATAAAAAATATTTATTTATATCATGTTATTCATAAGTTAATAAATATTTTTTTATTCATTAATTGGTATTATATTACGAAAAGATAAAAATAAAAACTTTATTCACAAGAGTATGAATATAATATATATTTATTTATTTAATGTATAATATTTATTTCTCATTATTCACAAGATAACAAATGATTATTTATTAATAATTAATTAATTTAATTACCTGAATATCAAAATTAATAATTTATTCATTAGAATATGAATATAATATTTATTTATGATATTTATTTAGAAATTAAATTAATTTCAATGAGGATGAGTATAACAATTTATTGGTCCGGTGATAAATATTTATTTACCAGACTATAAATAATATTTATCATTGCACGGGTAAGGGAACACCATATAATAAAATAATATTATTATTATCTCACATGGAATGGGATTCCTTTTGGTATTAACATGTTATTAAATGTTTTTGTGAAATTATTTAATATTAAATTCTAACCTTAGGTCTACAAATAGAAAAATATAAGAATTATGAGAGTTTTATATCTATATAAAATATTCTCCTATTTAGATAATTCTATCTCAATGAAGAATGTCTCTTGGTTTTTTTCTCAAGATTTAAATGTTTTATATTCCTCCATTTAACTGAAGGTAGAGAGATTAAGAGATGATCCTTTCCAAAATGAATGGATCGTGGTTGTGATCAAAGAAGTGGTCCAAGATGATTGGTACCACTATGATAGCACCTGGAGTACCATCAATGACATTCCAATATCAAAGGAGCATATGTGGATCAACATTAGAGGGGATCTATTTTGGGTCCTCGTCAACAAAAAAATCAACTGAATAGCTTTCAAATGATCAAAAAATGCATCAAGGAAAGAAATCATGAATAATTTATTTCTTTATGATATTAAATTAATTATAAATTGACCTAAAAATATCCTATCCTGGTTTCGGAAAAAATATTTTCAATATTCATCATAAAAAATTTCATTGGGAATGACATTCACATCATGTGCATTATCGATGATTTGTTGAATCTGAAAAAATACAAGTTTTACATGGGCCCAATAAGAAGTTATTCTACATATGAAACCAATATAAAACACCTAAGAGAGTGATTGGTACAAAAAAATACTCAAAATTGAGAAAAAATTCTTAAATTTTATTTATAATTTAGGAAAGTAATCCATGATTAACTTTTGACATGTAGGGACAAACCACACATCAATATGACACATGGTCTATCCATTATAACTCAAAGTGAATTTTATCAGTATAAAAGTAACATTTGAGCTCATAATGCACATCACATAGTCAAAATCCTACAAAACACACTTAGATTATCTTGAAATTTTAGGAAAATAATCCAATATCATTTTTTTACATGTAGGAATTAACAACATGTCAATCTTACACATGGTATATTGGGTATGGCTAAAAGTACATGTTTACATTTAAAAGTTATATTTTAGTTCAAAATGAGTATAAGATACTCAAAAATGAGAAAACATTCTCGAATTATCATGATACTTTAGAAAATTATCTGATATTTTATTTTTGACTTGTAAGAATCGACCTCATATAATTGCAATTAAAATTTATAATGGATTATATTATAATTAAAATAAAGTATTTATATATTTATTTAAGTACAAATATGAAAATAAATTATTTTTCATTATTTAAACATGATTATTTAGTATGTGGTTGAGTTGAATATTGGAGAAGGACTTCTATGATATTTTTTTGTATTGGTTATGATTTTATAAATTTATTTTTTCATCAATGTAATTATATTGTAATGAATTATTTAATGTAAATTTTTTTTATTGGAATGGTGGTGTAATGTGAATTTAAATTGTTTTTAATGTTTAATGTAATATTTAAATGGTAATTGAAATTGTTTTTTATGTTTTTATTGGTTGTTGAAGAGTGTTGCAGACATATTATCTAGAATTCCTCACTAGCTAGTAAGGGATTTTATCAATGCTAATGAAAACATTTATAAAGTTGTTTTTATGAAGATTAATGACAATGTTGATAAATGTTCCTTTATCAGCACTGATGGAATCATTAATAAATTTGTCCTTTATAAAGTCTGAAATGAGTGGGGATAAAGGAATCATTTATTAGTGTTCTTTTACCACTGATAAAGAACATCTTCATCCGAGTTATTAGTAGTGATAAAAGTGGTTGGTTTATAAAGGCACACAAAACATCAATTCTTTTTTAGTGATCATAAAATCGAGATATAGTGATAATAAGATCATGTTTTGTAGTAGTGGGTAGTGAATGCTTTTTGGAAATTATAAATTATTTTCCAAACATATTTTTTTAGTTATTTTATTTTTAATAAAAATCAATACTTTTTATATTAAAATTTAATTTTATATTAATACAAAATTAATTAATAAAATTTAAAATCTCTATAAAACAATTATTAAATTTAAAAATAATTATAGATTTTTTTTAATTCTATAGTATATCTATATGATTTAAAACCTACAACATAAGTTTAATTGAACTCATCTATATTTAAATAATATTTTTTCTAAATATTATTGAATTTTTGGATGATAACATGTCGGGTACTCATGAAAATGGAGGTATCAGATACTAAACATGGTTTATAAATAAATAATCTGATCCTTCTCCCAAGTAATTATAAAAATAAATTTAATATATATAACATATTTCATGATATTCAATGATAACCTTTATTAGTGCTAAAAATAAAACACTAATATAGGGGATAATTTTATCAATGGTAGCTAAAAGAACTAATAAAGGGGACCCTTTATCAGTGAATTTCCTAGAAAGGATAAAATATCCACCATTAACAGCATGGGAAAAGTTATTATAAAAGAAACAAAGAATAATTAAATATAAATATACATATTTATATATTTTATAAATAATATTTATATAAAAAGAGTAATTCCTTATAGTACTAGGAAAGTTCAAGACCGAGCCCACTCACCCCTAAAAAATTTATTTAAAATTAAAATGCAGTAGTAGAAATAAGAAAAAATGAGCTAAAAAAGTACCACCAAATAAGAGAAATGATAAAACTGTGCCACCCATGTCTGGTCCTAAAACCCAAACAATGGGCACATAGACCCAAATATAGATCCACTCCAGATGTAATACCCCCACTCTACAACCAAGACAACAAGAATAAAACTAGTAAACCACCAAGGACAATCCAATTAATATAAGACAATATCCTTATAGATGGTAATATAAAAGATCCATTATATCACAACCAGAGGCCCAATGATATAGACCATCGAATGCAATACCCACCCCAGTCTGGATGCTAACACCATTGTCGACCAAAAAGCACCCGATCCCCACGGACCGAAGTAATATTCTACTTGTCACAATATAGACATAACCATGTGAGGATTGAAATCTTGAACCATCTACCGAATTCAATGGAGACTTGATCCCCTCAACCCAAGGATGTCGTCAGACCGCACCAGTCTATCTCGTCACCAATGAGATTTCTCATCGTCACCAGCTAAAACTTCTACACCGTAACATCTCTATCACCAGATATTTCACTCCACCTTCATCAACCACCATCAAGTAAGTCCTCCCTATGTTGCACATTCCACTTTAGGGATCCCAAATCCACTATGTCCCTAATGGTAACCAGCCATTTAAATCATTACTTCATAGAGATCACCTCCAGTATCACGACACAAGAAATTATCTCAGAGAGCCTCCTCACATCTTCTTTATCAACATCGTTTACAACCCCAAATCCATGACACAAACACCGATGAGATGGATTCCATGTCACCACCTCAACCCATAGCCTTCCATCACCATTAATCATGCTAGATCAGTTCCCAGAGAGTTGAGTGATGTCGCATTCCATCGATTTACACCAAATCCCCATACTCCACCTTATGTCACCCTGAGAACTCACCTCTAATGAGACTTCACCAGCTGCGTGGAGCCCTTAATAACCAGGATCTCCCTCCAGATTCATCTATCTCCTGACTGAATTCCTCGATTTAATTTGGTTATCTCCTCTACCTCATTCAGTAAAAATATCATAATGACCAATGATTTCATCCTCTAACCTTCCACTTAGAATAGGAGGCAACACAAGATTGTGAATGATCAAGAAATCACCATGAAAACCATGATAGATAATCTCTCCTTTTATAAGGTGAATCTCTATCTATATCATACATATTATTTTAATTAAAAATAACTCTCTAGACCATAATTACATAGAATATAAAGGGTGTGAGGTAATGTAGTATATAACTAAAAAACATATATTATGAGATTAAAATGTAAATTTATTTAAATAAAGAATAGAAAATATATATCAATGAAATTTGAGATTTCATGGTCACCAACACAAAGGGTTATTGATGTTTCATAACATTCCTAAGAATTTTATTTTAGAGAGAGTGGTCTTTATGCTTGACCAAGGATGAAAAATAATGCTTTAATAGAAAAAAAGTGTTCTTATTTGATCAAAGATTGTGTCATGTGGAATGTCGCATTTGGTAAATGAGAAAGGAACCATGTGTATAATTCCAATGAAATTGACTATTTCATGAGAAGTGACAAAAAAATATTCAATTTGTATTAGATGATATTGAATAAAAATCATCTTCATGGTCAAAAAAATATGTCCATTTAATTCTTTGATTAAGGATGGGTAAAAAACATTTTGAGTGGTTTTTTTGAAAAAGTAACACCACCATTTGGAATGAATGAACATTTTTAAATCATGGAAAGTGTTTTTAATCTAACAAGGGTCAATTATCCTACCCATAATGATGATTCCTTAATGAAAAATTGGATCTAGCTTCTCAACCAGAGGAGGGGTTAATGGTTCTATTTTGTTTCCTTTTACTTTAATAAAATGTTGGATATGACATGTGTCTAGGATTGAAATGAAAAAAAAATCAATGTAGTGTTTTTAGAAATGAATAAAAAGGACAAAACAATGATATACCAAGGAGAAACCAATGGAAAATATTTGGAAAGCCATGGAACTTACCAATGATAAAAGATGCGAAGAAGAATGTGGGCAACATCTTGAGGTAATTAGTGATGGCCAAAGTAGATAAAAATTAGATTTGAACTTGAGTGGAAGATGGGGGGGTTGTCTTATAAGACCATCCCTCATAAAACCAAATGGGGTTGTACCAACTCTAGTGACAAGTCAGTGAGTTCCATGAGCTTATCGATGTGAGTTTTCAAGAACTAATGGTTCTATGAATTCTACTAACTTCCATGTAAGGAGACAAAATCTATCCAGTGATATATAGGGTTCTCATTAAAAATTAAAAATTAAAAAATAATTAAGAACTAGAGAAAAATATATACAAATTCAATGAATAAATATCAATTTATTGAACATATTTCACATGAGATCAAATAAAATTAATTTAACACACAACATAAAGAAAATGTATAAATTTCACAATTAAATAAAGAATCAATTTGATTTTGAAAAAATAGAGAGATTAAAATATATCAAGATTACTTAGGTTTAGTGAGATATTCACACACATACCATTCCTAAAATCCCCTCAATAAAAAAAATATATAGTGAGGGGTTTTATGGAAATATAAACTAATTGAAGATCTATGATAACAAAATATAACATGATATCTTCTTTTTCAAAGTCTTATTTAAAAATGTGGTGCCTAAGGTCAATTTTATTTGTGAAATAGTATTGAATTGGATTCTTATAAATACAAATTACACTAGTGTTGTCACACATAATTCAAAAATGATCATATATAATCCCATAATCCAATAGTGTGTGTTTCATCTATATAATTTGGGTGAAAAAACATCATATGACTATATATTTCACTTTATCCATAGAAAGAGAAGGAAATTTTTTCTTTATACAACTCTATGAGACTAGGTATTTTCCTAGTGAGTGAAAAGGCCCACATTTACTTCTTCTATCCAATTAGAGTCCTTCAGAATAAATATTATAAATTCTAATAAGTTCAAACGAAGTATATTTTGGATAAAACAAACCAATATTTTTAAAACCAATTAAATTATTTTAAGATATTTTAAATGTGATTCTTTAGTATTGTATTGAAAATTATCATAAAGATAATAACTGAATATGATTTCCGACCGAGTCATAATAAGGTAAAGAAGACTCCCAATCATACCTCTATAAATCTTATTGTCAACCAATTTGACAACTTAATTAAATTTTAGATTACATTATGTACTCATAGATGTACCTATTTCCTTTACTTGATCTATGACAAAGAATTTTAAAAGTTCAATAATGTAGATAAAAATACCATCCATATTTTGAGAAATTTAAAAACCAAGAAAAAAAATTAACCCATCCATAAAACTCATTTCAAATTATGCTCTCATAAAATCATAAAATTCATTATAAAGGGATTATTTTATATAATTTAAAATTATGTAATCAAAATAAATTTGAACAAATAATAAATCCTTGTATTTTTTTTCATAAATAAATATGAATCATATTTTACTAGTTTGAAATAATTTTAATAGTAAATATAGATAAACTTTTATATTAAGGCATAGAAGAATTATTTAATCCATAAAAGGCTTGTTCAACTTAAAAAAAATTAATTGGATATTTTGTATCTTCAAAACCAGTTGGTTGTTTAGCAAAAAAAATTCTGGGAATAAAAAAATTCAAAAAATAACTTTTAACATCCATTTGAAAAAGCTTAAAATTTAATTTGGTGGTGAATTCCAATAAGATTCTAATAGATTTTATCCTAGTTATGAGGTAAAATTTATCATTGTAATAAATTCCTTGTTCTTGATTACATCTTTTTACTATGATTTTATCTTTGTTATGAGTGTTGTTTCCATTATCATCTAACTTATTCCTAAAATCCCATGTAGTACCAATAATGGGATAGTTATTGAGTCTTTCAAAAAGTGTTTCAAAATTATTCTTCGTGAATAGGTTAAACTATTTTGAAATTGTTAGTGAACAATTTTCACCATTAATGGAATCACCAATATTTTAGGGTTTTAGGTGCGAAATCAAAGCATGGTGTTCGACATTATTTAACAACAATATACTATTATGATTATTGGATTGAAAATTTATGATAAAATTTTATATATCATGGTCTTTATTTTTCAATCATGCCTTTAGTAATGGGCCAGATTTAGGTTCTTCCTCAACATCAATTTCTTTAAATGTGTGTGGCTTATTTGAAGACATTTTTCCTCAGTTAACCTCAACATAATCAATTTTGTGTTAAGGTTCAAGAAGAATCTCATAAAATTTGATATTAATTAATACTTTTATGATCTTGGTACTTTTATTAAATAATAAATATGCCTTAATTTAGTTAGATTACCCAAGAAAAATACCTCCATTATATTTGGGGTTAAATTTTACTAAGTTGTTTTGTGTCAAGAATATTGAATTTACACAAAAACAACTTAAGGTTCCCAAATTTAGGTTTACTATCTGAATATAAAAGGGGTATTTATTAAGGATCAGTCTTATGAGAACATGGTTCAATGTAGAACAAGTGTTATGGACTTCCATAGACCAAAACTATTATGGGAGTTCAAATTAATTTTAGAGAGTAATTAAAATATCTCATAGAGGTCATTTATATATTTCAAAAACCCAATTTTTTAGGGAGTCCTAGGAGTAGAAATATAATTACTATAACCCTATTAAGTACAAATTTTATTAAAAAATTATTTTTGTAATCTCCCCCATGATCACTATGAATAGATTTGACCTTATTACCTTTCTCATTTCATCAAATTTTTTTATAATTAATGAATAATTTATATTTGTCATTTTCATGTGACAAAAAATAAACCTAAATAAATCTTGTATAATCATTGAAAATTAAAAAATTGTATGATTTATCTCTTATACATGAAAATAAATAAATTTATACAAGATCAGAGGTCTTAGAGTTCGAAACAATCCATTTATATTTTAGAAAATATTTTTATTTCTTACCATTTTTGGATGGCTCTTACAAAATAAATTTTTTTAAATAAAATTTAGGGAAAACTTGTACTAGTTAGATTTAGTTGATTTTTAAAAGTTTTTGTGTGATACAATGACCTATGAATCTATTCCATAGAAAATAATCACTATCATGTTCAATAAAAAATTTAATATGTTTCCTATAAAGATATTTTAAATAAATTACATAAACATTTTGAAATAGAGAGGCTAAAAATAATATTTTTCCTTTGGAATCAAAGAAATTGAAAACATCATATTTAAAAGAAAATTTAAAACCATTATCACATATTTTTTTATACTATAAGAATAATGTTATAAATTGTCAATAAATAAATCATATTTAATTATATTATAATTTAAAAAACTAATGGTACATATTAATATGATCTTACCTAGTTAGTTATCTTTAAAAGTGGCATGCCCTCCATTATTCTTTTTAGGTTAGTTGAACTTAGAGTATTCAGCACACAAGTGTCTTCAGAATGCATTGTCTATATACTATGTAGTTCTTTGGGATTTTCCCTTGATACATATTTTTTATAAAATAATTTAGAAACTAAATCCATTGGTTCTGAAATTTGGTTATGCTAATGTTAGCTAAAAGATATTTAGGAACCTAAATTTTTCTATCACAAGAGTTTCTATAAGACAAAATTTATGAAAGATTAATCCTTTTGGGTTTACCTAATATATAATTTTTACAACCACACTTATAAATAAGATTCTTAGTTTGTATAAAATAATTTCAAAATTTATTTTGGGAGAATCCTTTTACAAATTAATTTAGATGTAATTTCTTGAATTAAGCAACCAAGTCCAAAAAAATTCTTTCTATGACATTGAGAACCTACCATTTTTTTAAGTTCTACTCAACTTGGATAAATTTAGAAAGATAATTTCAATGTTTTTAATATTAAATTATTATTCATGAACAATATGTTTTTCTTTTAATTTCTTATTTTTCTTTTTTGGAATATTATATTGATCCCTGGATTTACTCATATATTATAATAAAAAAACGTATCTTATTTATTTATCTTGATAATTTTTTGAAATAAAATGTTTTTTTTCATTTTACTCTTTTCATATATTATTTTATTCACTAGTTAATACTTTTCATTAACAACTTTATTATACTTATTTTTAATTTAATTTATCCCTCTAGTGAGTTCACAAAATCGATACTCTAATTTATCTCTTTCATGCTAAAAATATATAAAATATATACAAATTGATGAATAACAGGTGGTTAAAGGAAATGAATTTATCTCATTACTTAGCATAGTTTGGGCTAGAAGTCATTTGGTTCTATCACCAATTAAGTTAGTTGAGGAGATGGAGTCATCAATTACACTCCGTGTTGAGACTTTAAAGTCATTTTTTATTTTATTTCCTATTATTTTTAAAAATTGGACACTCCAAATTGATGTGGGAATTGTGTTTAAATTTATATAATGTTACCTTTAGTTATTTACTTTGGAACTCCTTTTTGTCACATATTTTAAATTTATTTATATTTATGAACTTTTTAATATTATTTGAAATTTGATCTATATCTCCATCTCTATTAGAAGACTCATCATCAATATCTTCTAAAAAATATTATTCTTCTCCTTAACTTCCTTTTCTTATTTTTCATCATGCCTCTTCATGATAATCTCCTATGTCATGAGAGATCAAATAACCTCTTTGAAAAAAAATCCTAACATTCTATTATTCTTGAGAGTCCATAAACTTTGGTTCCCATGAACTTAGAAAAAACCTAAGGTATCTTCTTCACAAGATTTTCTATATAAATAACGACACCAAATGATTTTATACCATTGAGAATGTTATAAAAATTAGTAAAAAAGTCAGTTATAGACTCATTGTGATGTATATTAAAAATATCAATGTCTTGATGATAATTGTCAATTATAGTGTGTTTGAATTTATTACTACCCATAGGTGTAACTTTAATAATTTTATAGATTTAAGGGATATTTTTTAGGTAGAAATAATATTAAATTAATTTCATTTTAGCCCATAATTATGAGAATTCACGGCTTTTACATCTATCTTAAGGGATGTAATATCATCAGAAGTCTATTTGTCCTCATATTCCTTAGTGGGAGTATAACCATTCATAACTATATTCAAAAATAGATATCCTATAATTTTAATAAAATTATACATGTAAGTTTTCAATAACTATAGTATTATTCATCAAAGAATGTGGATTATCCAATTAAGTGTCAATCAGAAGCACTGTGGGTGACAGTTGTAGTGGCCATCCTTTATGACCATTCCTGGAAATCTGTGAAGGTTTAGAAACTAAGGATTCCTTTTATTCCAATTTTTAGTTAGAGTAGGATGTCAATAGGGACTAATTATCAATTAAATATTTATATTTAAAAATATAATAAATAAAATTACTTTATAAGTGCAGAGGTAAATTAAAATAAAAGTAAAGGAAAAAAAATTGTTGAATGAGTAAAAAAACTCAATACTAGAGTGCATACATATAAGCATCTCAAGTATTGAGAGGTATTGGAATACTATATTGAATTTTATAATAACCAAGATACCAAAAAAACATTTCATTGCAATGGTGTAAGCAAGAAACCTAATACAATAAAAAGATACTTTCTTTTTAGTGGTGTAAGAGAGAAACCCAAAATACCTAACTTCAATGGTAGTGATATCCCAATAGAAAGAATAATAATAGGTTTGATTAAAAAAAACCCATTGAAAATAAATATCAATTATCTCAATAATATAGAGAAGTAAAACAGAGAGAAAGATATACAAATAAGAGAGAGGGAGAAAAATATTATGACAATCTATCACAAGGGTGATCAAGTGTGGGATAAATATCTTCACTATGGTATCTAATTGACACTTAATAAGTACAACCATTTGAGGAGGTTTATTTATAACCTCTTAGGTCCCATAGGAGTCTTGGAGTTCTTGTGACTTCAATATATCCATTGGAAGGTGAGACATGCATGAGGGGACAACCTACAAAGACTATGTTGACTTTGTCAAAAAGATCCACCAGCTGGATAGTATCCTCCACTGCTGATCCAACAAGACATCAATGGATGGATGATGGCCTATAAGTAGTGAGCGGTTAGGTATGAACACGAGTAGGTTCTTCTTTCAAGCTTTATCGGCTGAACCATGCCTTCCCATTGGATAGTAGGTACATTCATCTAGTAAGGGCCTTCAAAATGGTCCTCAAGTTACCTCTTGATTGCATGGTTTGGTTGAGGAACTTCCTTAGTTGATTTCAAAAAATAATAAATGAAATACACTCAAAATAAATGGGTTGAAACATAATTAGTGTTTTCGGTCATTAAAATATCATAGTTGATGTCCAAAAACAGACTAATTTGTACTTTATATTGCTTGTATATTCATTAATTTAAATATTAATACCTTATCACATATTGATAGTTTTTATGCACAACATTATTGTGATAATGTCCTATAATATCTATTTCATTGAGAAGACCATAACAGTTCCCCTCTTTGATAATAACCTTAAAGAACCATGATGATATTATTAAATATTATTCTGTGAACAGATGGCATTCTATGATGGGAAAAATAATATGTAGACTGTCATGTGTGAGTACTCATAAGAAGATGATGTTATAACTCATAAGGTTTTCATTTGGTAATATATAATATGGGATATTCTAAAAATATTTCCACTTATAGGAATTCTATGTGTTAATGTGTCATCCAAAAATTGTATCTATTATTGTGTGTAAAGGTCCTTAAACTTAGATTTTTATTAGTTCATGTCACAAATCAGACACTTTGATGTATTTTTTCAAACCATGATAAGAGAGTTTATATAAAATTATGGTACCTTGGTTGTTTCAGGAATGATGTGTTATTAATGAATAATTTGAGGAAGGATTTGTCCATTTAATCTTTATAGAAGTTGATATCTATACCCTTTTACTAAAAATGAACTATAACATTTAATCCTAGGACTATAGTGTAACAATGAGCTTATATTAGATAGTTAAGGAAATACAAATCAATAATATGGTTTGATGACATAGGTTTGCAACCTTCTTGGCGAGATATCACAACAAAGGAATTATATTACACAGTGAGTGTTTGTATGTGGTTGTCATCATTGGAATGTATCATCTTCCTCTATGGGTGCCTTAACCCGCAACTAGATAACAATGTCAGATTTTAATAAATCTCCCCTAATTCCACTGGGGAAGAGGTCTAGAGGATCACAAACAAAGTTTATCCTTGGATATTAGTCAAATATTATTTATATTTATATATAATAGTGGAAATAAATATTATTCTCCAGAAAGATAAGTAATTTTTTCAGGATTTATTAAATGACCACAAATATTAAATAAATATTTTTTCAGAAGGTAATTGTTTAATCACATCAATATATTATATTTATTTATATCGTTTTTCTCAAGGTAAGAAATAAATATTTAATCACTAATAAATAATTTTTTATGAGTTTATAAAATTAAATATTTTATTCACCATACCGAGAATAAAATATTTATTTATTTATTGAATTAAAATATTTATCGCTTCATATTTATAAGATAACAAACAATTATTTATTAATAAATAATTTATAGAATTATGTTAATATTAAAATTAATATGATCATGAATATAATATTTATTTATGATATAAATTTAAAAACTCAATAAATCTCAATGAGCATGAGTGGACCCAGTTATTGGTTCGGTGATAAATATTTATTTTCCCAACTGTGAATAGTATTTATCATTACACGATTTAGCACATGGCATGGAATAAAAAATAATATTATTATTTTATATGGAATGAGGTTTTTTTGGTTTAATTTAATATTTAGGGACTTTGTGTAATTAATTAAGATAAAATCCTAACCTTGGGTCTATAAATAAACAATCATGAGAATTATGAGAGGTTATTCCCTGTGCACAATATTCTTCACCCTAGATATTTATTTCTCAATGAATAATGTCTCTAGGTTTTTCTCTCAATATTAATATATTTTCTCCACCTCTATTTTTCTTAATTTGGAGAGATCAAGAGATGATACATCCCAAACATAAGGGATCATGGTTTCAATTAAAACTAGTGATATAAGATGATCTGTACCATTTCACTTGCACTTGAAGCACCATTGATGACATTCTTAGATCAAAGGAGGACATATGGGTCATCGCTATAGGGTATTTACTCTAGTTCCTCATAAATAAAATGGAAATAAAATTAAATAAACTTTATATGATCAGTACCAGTATCGAAGAAAGGTCTCACGACTAAAGAATTTCATCATTCTATTAAATTAATTATAAAACAATGTGAAAAATATACTCTCTTGGTTTGGGAAAAAATATTTCTCAACATTATTTGGAACAATTATCATTGTTTAAGAATCTTAGATCATTTACATTTTGGATGATTCATTGTATCCAATAAAGGAAAAGTTGGATATAGACCCAATTGGTTCTTCATCTACATCTAGAACTAATAAGTGGAATCAGAGCAATCATGTTCAATTTATAACTATTTATCGTTTTCTAATCATTTAGGTATGTAAATGTTAGTTTTCATTTCATGAAATTTATTCTCATATTTAGATTTTTGAGGTATATTCTTTCTCCCTTTATTTATCATTACTTTAATACATATTTAATTAAATATTAATGAAGAGCATATAAATAATCCATCTAGAGGTGATAGAGATTCTTAAAAGATAGCACAAGAGTACATGACATGTAGCACAAAGGTACACATCATGTACCAATTTTCATTACACCAAGATAACTCTACAATCAATTAAGAGAATAAACTATTAAATATACATGAAATTATTTTAATTCACAAAATATATTGACCATTTTTTACTGGAAAAAACATACCAGACTACATGTCATTGAACTCACTTACACACCATATAGTCTGTATTTTTATAGTTGAAAAAACAGGGTCCAATCCACGTCGTACATTTATTACATGACATAGGGATTTAAGCTATTTAATAAGGATGTTAAATGGTATGTACAAGATATACATTCTCTGTAACTGATACATTTCTATGAAGTAATACAAATTGAGTCCCTAGGCCTGTATCATAGACATACGCTGGGAATTATACATAATGTGTAGTTGGTTGTACATTAGATGTACCCAACCTATTTACATAGAAAATTAAAATTTAATTTATTAATCCACTAAACCTCAACAATAGTTTTTTCATGTGTCATTTATTTATTCATAAACACCATGTGAGAGGTTATATATATATATATATATATATATATTGAATTCTTAATTAATTTACACATAAAATTATGAACTACATACAATGTATAGTCATAAAAATTTAAATACTCCATTCACATTAAAATAATTTTATGTAACATTAATTAAAAAGTATTACATGTGTCATTTAATTGAATTGTACACACTATGTAATTATGTGATAAATAATGAATTCTATATATCACATGATTATACTATATACAAACTATCATATAAGATGAGTAGTTTGAATAAGTACTTGTAGTGTTTAATATAAGCATTAGATGTTTACTTATATTATAAATTTTTAAATAAAATTAAATAATTAATTTTTTTTAAATCATATTAGATGGGTATCTTTTGGATATATTGGATAGAGATTAAGATAATTAAAAATAAATAATTAATAAAATAATTAGTCCAATTAATTTATGCACATTTATCTTAAATAAATAAAGGATCGAAATGAATTATAACTAGCTATATTAAATTTATATTCATTGAACTAGTGGATGATCATGATCTTAGACTAAACTGCGTGTGTTTATGATATATTTTATTTTAATTAATTTATTGGGTTTTTTGATTATTTTATTAATTAAAATTGTTGGATGGTGAGTCATACCTTCCTCTTTATTATGTATGGGCATGTGTGTCTATGGTTTCATTTATGTAAACTACCTATTTTATTCCCTTAACCAGTGAGTGGAGAAAATTCATTGTAAGGATAGAGAACCCAAGTACATGGAGTTGTTTTAAGGTTGATATGGGGAAAAACCAAACCAAGGAGATACAAAAGAAAGATGTGGAATACTACAAACTTGAGCCCATACTGGATTAAGGATTTCCCACCCTAGGGTCATTGGTTTGTATATTTTTCACTCAAAAAACAAACTACTAGTTAATGTTCATGAAAATTACATGTTTTTTATTTTATTTATGTCCATTGCATGATTTATTTTATAAATACAAGACTATGGTCAGATAAATAAATGGATTATGAGTAAATGTTTTATTAATTATATGGTTAATCACACAAAGATAATCCATTTAATATTTAAAATACATGTAAAATATAAAATAGAAATATTTTCATAATAAAAAAATACATCAATAAAATATTAATTCACTAAACCTTTCATTATCTAAATTAATATTAACACATATACAAAGTTTTAGTTAGACCTCTAGGAAAGGAAATATTAATTATTGAGAAGTCGTAACATAAATAGCGAGTTTAATTAACTGAATTTGTATTGGTTTTAAGAGAATTAATTTTACTAATTAAAATTTGGAGGAAAATGATAAGGTAATCAGAGTTAGGATTTTCGAAAAAGGGTGTCAACTCAATGAATCAAGGATCTTCCAATTTATATTTGGGAAGATCGGATACCTAAATACTTTCTTATAACTTTCATAGACACTATCTATATTATAATAAGGGAAATAAGGATCCTTTCCAGTATAATTTTCACATGATGAGAAATTCTATGTTCAATGGAGAGGTCTGTTAAGACTTGATATGTAACACCCCAAGCTTCCACAGTACGCTTCTCTTTCAATAATGCAATAGCTTTCATTATACGCAGGTTCGAGATTCCAACACACTGCGACCAATCAACATAGCCATTATGAATAGTAATACCCACTTTTTGAAATTATATAAATTTTATCTTTCAAAATGGACTTCATTTTTTGATTCAGAATATCAAAATTAGCCTATGTTGAAATTTTGGTATTTTTCTGAGAACTTACGATTTTCGATGAATAGTAAAAAATACATAAAAACAACTTTTTTAATCAAAATAATTTATAGTGATAAATTATACTATTGAGTGGTTTTTAAGTATAATTAGAATATAATTTTACCATTTTATCCAATGGTGGTCATTAGAATTAATTTCACTTTGAAATTGGACACAAACAATTGTCAATCTTTTGATTAATATTGTTTCTTAAAAACACGCTATTTGTTTTAACAACGGGAATTAATTATAAAATTAATTAACGAAACTTATATGTTTGTAATTTTGTAAAATAGACATCATTTTTGAATTTGGAATATCAATTATAGCTTAGGGTGAATTTTTGGTATTTTTCTGAAAAACATCAATTTTTGATGAATAGTGAAACCACTAAGTGGTAGTTAAAAAACTTATTTTTCATTTAAATGAAATTTTACCACCTCTATGATTTGAATTTCAAAAATCTGACATACATCATTGTCATTAGGAAGTAAAATGTGGTTCAATGGGATTAAAATAATTTTTGGTAAATATAATGTTATAATAATATGAAATTACCTTTACACTTGTCCTAAACTTATTGGATGAGTCATGGTCGACCAAGAAAATCCATGGGTCAACTTGGGGACCCCATGGAGCCACTTGGGTAAGAAAATGACATTAATAACTTTTTATTTAAAGTAAAAATAAAATTGTCACAAACATGTGTTGTTTTACTAAAAAAATTATTAAATGGGGTTATATAAGATAACATTTAGACTATAAATATTTATTGGAAAACTAAAAATATTTCCTACATCATGATATTTCTTTTATAATTTTTAGACATTAAATAAATTAAATTTTTTATGACAACATGATGATGCAGCGATTACCTCATTAATTAACGATTTAAATAAAATAAAAAGATAATGTAAAATCATAGACTTACACTTGTCAAAAACCTATTGGATGAGTATATTTCGAACCCTTATCACCTTATCCTCGATATATATAATTTTGGGACCTTTAAAATCTGAAACTCATTATATAATAAAGTAACATTTCTTGACTTTCCAAGAGTGCCCCTCCTCTCCTCTTATAAAAGGTCCCCACCTCTACCACCTTATTCACACCATCAAAGCCATTTGGCTCATCCAAAATCTGCCACAATACTCTCTCAACTTTCCTCTCTTACTCCTAGAAGCCTCACTTTGGTCATAAGTCTTCCCAAGGAAGCCTTTGGCTCAAATCAAAAAGAGTTACCCGATTTTAAGGTAATGTCTTCACTTATGTTCTTTTGTTTTATTTTTATTCTCCAACCCCTTAAACTCTTATTATTACTTTATTTTGTAACAATACCAGTATTTTAAATATACTATGATGTTTTAATGAGAAGTATTTTATTTACACTTACACACACCTTCGTCTAATGGTTAAAGAACATACTGTTTCTGTGGGTGGAAAATTACTGTCTCACGAAACGATGATTGTTCAATCTTCTTTTAACCCCTCATTGTGGCCATTAATATGTCACTATATTTATATATGATATATATTATGTTTATGTATTCCTTATGATTCTGTATTTTTCATTTATGGCATACATTTATGACTTCCATTATGGGTAAACGTGATAATTTCATTTTAGGAAGTGAGGACTACCGCCTCCTCAAAGTGATTTGAATCGTCAATGCCATATGTGGGTCGTATAATGGATGGATTAAATGATATTATATATTATATTATACTGGAATTATAATATACCTTTATATCATTATGATTTCATTCCATTAAATATGAAATAGAAATGAAATTAGCGTTCATGGGTACGTACGGTTTACCGTCTCCATGAACGGTGCATTTCATTTATTACCTCTAAACGTTATGTAATGTTATAAATGAATGTATATACTGGATATGTATGATATATATGATATCTACATCATGAATATAATTCTAGATATAATGGATATTTTACCACATGAATAACCTGTAATTATAAGAAGTTTATTTTTGACTCAAGTACCAAAGATTGACAAAACGACCGTTATTAACTTAAATAATTACATAATGTTCATAAAATGGTAATAAGTGAAATAAAAGGAATAATGAACATGAAAAAGGTTCTTAAGCAAGAATAAATTAACTCTAGTTTATTATTCATGAGGTTAAATAACGATCGAGTCAAGTCGGACACGAGGTAAGGGAACTTTTTATCCTGATTGCCATTCTTTGGGTTGAACTTATCTTTCTTATTTATGTTGTTCTTTGATTATGTGAGAAATGAATTTTTATACCTTATAATGTATTTATAATTTCTTTAAGTGAGCTTATAGTGAATACACATGAGCAATCTATTTTATTTACAAAATGATATTTGTAAGAGACTTCGTCTTAATCTCCTTTCATTGAGGCATATTTTGTTTTATACATAACTTTCTTTTATATGGTGTATAAACCCCATTGACTTTTATGTTTATTCAAAAGGAATATTTTTTTATACGAAGCGTTTTACTAAACAACAAAAGGGATTTTTTTTTGTCGTACGTATGCGGCGACAACGACTTCTCCGCCGCCATGACCATTATTTGAGTTTCGGCTACCTCTATAAACCATAACTTTTTTTTAAATGAAAAATAAATACAAAGTTTTAATTTTATTTTATTTTGGTATTGAAAATGGTTTTGATAATGTTTTTATTATATCAATTTGTTTCATTGATATCATGTGATTGAAATGTGGAAATGTTATGTTTCCTTTATGGATGTTTTATGTGATACGATTATGTTATGTTTTATGATATATTTAAAACTATTCATATAAGGAATGCATTGGACTTAATAAGTGACAGGTGGAGCCCGCTATAGCTCATCGATGCATCGGTAGGTCTCATGAGACAAACCAGTGTCTTGGCATGAGGCCTTGACAAAATCTTATTTGTAGTCTTGGAACGAGGCCTTGGATACATGGTTATGATAGTCTGGCATTATGCTTTCCATCATTATGAAAGTGGTTATTGATATTTCATGTGATTATTCAACCAGTAGAATATCCATGTGAATAAGTAAATGGCATTATCTCATTTTACTTTTGCCATATTATGTTGAAGTTAAAGTTTAAAAGGCTTTTGTTTTAGTTATACATTGCCTTAAATGTTTATGTTTATTTATAAAAGCTTCCGCTATATTGTTATCCTTACTGAGAATCTGAGCTCACCCCTTTCTATGTTTTATTTTTCCCAGGATGTGAAGAAATATTTTATGACTGACCTGCAGGGATAGTCTGAAGTGGATATGAGTGTGGAATATGGAGACCATGTTATTGTAGTTTTTTACTTTATGATGTAATGTAACATTTATGAATGTATCTAATGTTTCCAAGGCTACTAAACTAATCGGTCTTTCGAGGATTGATCTTTTGTGATCATTCCAATGTTACGTAATAATGCACCGACTCTGGGTAACTGTGTTTGGGGCGTTATAGTTGGTATCAGAGACAGTTTAGTACTAACCTTGGAAGGTAGATTTAGATAAACTCTGATTAGAGCACATATTCCTAAGATAGACATTGAGGATTAGTATAAAAGAACTTCCTAGAATTTTGGTATTATAGAGATTTTGTGAGTTTTCCGAGCAATACATCCCTGTCTAGATATGAGCAGGTAGAGGCAGCTCTGGAACAGATATACCTAAGGGTAAACCCTGAAAACACTTCTTTGAGCTAGACTCGAACGGAAACTGGTGCACGACAACGGGCCTTGTTACACTCTTGGTTACGACACTCCCGGGGGATATGCTTAGGATAATTCTCATTTTCTTTACAAACCATTATGAAGGGTTTACGAGTATATACTTCCTCAAATAAAACATTTTTATGATTATGGATTATATCCATAAACTGTTCAATTTCGTTAAGTGTTTTACAAGTATGGAATTATGTATTTTGATTCATAAATTAATCTAGTTTATTCCATTGTTTAGAAATGGTGCCTAGTGGAAGGAATGGAAACCATATCAATGCACACACTCTATGTAGGGATTTCCCTCCTGCTTAAGATAATTATAGTGGTGCTGGTGATACAACTGGTGTCAATCATCTTATCACCATACTGGGACAAATCACTCAGGTTATGAATAATAAACTTACGCGTATGGAGCACCCTGATCCGCAGTGTGGAGGATCAATGTTAGATCACTTCATGAGGTAGAAACCACCAACATTCAATGGGAGTACAAATCCATTAGTATCTGAGCAATGGATAAGTTCCCTAGAGAAAATATTTCAGGCTTTAGGGAGTAGTGAAAGGGAAAAGCTTATCATGGCAGTTTACCGCCTCACTAGAGATGCTGATCAATGGTGGTCATTAATTCAAAACACAAAGGAAGATGATGAAGTATCAAATATGGAATAGAGGGAGTTCAAAGATATTTTCTTAGAAAAATACTTTCCTCGTGACCATCGAGCAGATATAGAAAGGCAATTTCTATGTCTGAGACAAAAGGAGGATGAGAATGTCGCAAAGTATGAGACCAACTTTACAAGGTTAGTGAGGTATGATACATATTATATACGTAACCCAAGAAGTAAGATTGATCGTTTCTTTGATGGGTTAAAACCATTTCTCTGTCGAGCATTGGTCTCACAATCCTTCTTGTCATACGAAGACATTGTCTCATGTGCCATTAAGACGGAAAATGAATTCTCTAAGTCTTATGTCAATAAAGTAAAGCAATAGAAGAAGTGAACGGTGGAACAAGAGACAGATAAAGGGAAAAAGGGAAAGAAGGATTTTCCATTATGTGATAATTGTGGGAAGAATCACCCCGGTACTTGCCTAAAAGGAATGGGAGTTTGTTACAAATGTGGAGAAAAAGGTCACCAGGCTTGTGGTTGTAAGGGAAAGAGAGAGGCTATCAATGTTGAATGCTACAATTGTAGGGAAATGGGGAATTATGAAAATGAATGTCATAAGTGTCAGGGAAACTTACCTCAGAAAAGTCCAAGGGATCAAGGCCAAGATTATGCTATTACTACAGATGAAGTTGAATAATTATTGTATTTGTGTTTTTGGACTCAAGAACTATATTATGGTTATAAGAATAATGTGATATATATAAGGATTGTACTACAGTACTTGTTGTTTTCATTAAGGTTTTAATATGATGAAGGTAATCATATTTTTAGTATGTGACAATAAGAGAAACATTACTTTTTTTGGGGAATCTGATGTTACCATTGATTTTGGAATTTAGAGACCTTTTAGAGAAAGTCTGGATAGAGGTATTTTGGATAACTATAAAGGTTGGAATGGATTAAGTTGAACTTTTGATAGTATTGTTTAAGGTTAAAACATTTCTGAAGATTATTTTTGGAATATTATAATACTATAGTTTTTGGAAAAGGACAACCTGTAGGTTGGGGGATAACCCATCGCGTCGGGCAAAGCTGTAGGAATCGAACCCACAACCATTGTGTGACAGGCCTTTATTACCTACCAATAGCCTACAGGAAGTCCCTGGTTTTTAAAAAATAGTTTTTTTAATCTAAATGGTATGTATTAATATTTTGAACCTTGTACGATTAGGATAAATATAATATTTTTGAGTTCTATTATCTTTTTGAGTGAAAGATGAGTTTGTGGTAGAAATTAGTTGAAGGTTGAAACTCTACTTTTCAAGAATATATATATATACCTATCTCTTATTCTATGAATAAATTAATTCTTAAACATTATTAAAGGATATTAAAAAAAATATGTTATCCTAATACCTTATGTTTTGTTGATCTGATGATATTTTAAATCACCATAGATTGAAGGATTTGAGGCCCTCAATTTTACACTTGTTTTTGATTGATGACCTCAATCACTCCCTATAAATATTTACGTTTTCCTCCAATTATATGTATTTAATTTCCACCAATGTTCTCATAATCGAGATTATAATTTGGTGGTGACTTTTTCATTTCCTTTTCCCTCTTATTAAGGCTAAATTTTATTAACCTTATTTTTGATGTGGGTTTTTCACAAAGGTATTTTCTACTTTCAACCTTTTATTTTTGAAAAACAATTTAAAATTACGATGACACAATTTATTGAAGGATGGTAGAATGTAACACCCCAATCTTCCACGGTATGCTTCTCTTTCAATAATGCAATAGCTTGCATTGTATGCAAGTTCGAGATTCTAACACACCGTGACCAATCAACGTAGTCGTTATGAGTAGTAATACCCACTTTTTAAAATTATATAAATTTTATCTTTAAAAATGGACTTCATTTTTGGATTCACAATATCAAAATTAGCCTATGTTGAAATTTTGGTATTTTTCTGAGAACTTCCAATTTTCGATGAATAGTAAAAAAAATACATAAAAACAACTTTTTTAATCAAAATAATTCATAGTGATAAATTATAATATTGAGTGGTTTTAAATTATAATTAGAATAGAATTTTACCATTTTATCCATTGGTGGTCATTAGAATTAATTTCACCTTGAAATTGGACACAAACAATTGTCAATCTTTTGATTGATATTGTTTCTTAAAAACACGCTATTTGTTTTAACAATGAAAATTAATAATAAAATTAATTAATGAAACTTATATGTTTTGAATTTTGTAAAATAGACATCATTTTTGAATTTGGAATATCAATTATAGCTTAAGGTGAATTTTTGGTATTTTTCTGAAAAACATCAATATTTGATGAATAGTGAAACCACTAAGTTGTAGTTAAAAAACTGATTTTTCATTTAAATAAAATTTTACCACCTATGTGATTTTAATTTCAAAAATCTAACATACATCATTGTCATTAGGAAGTAAAATGTGGTTCAATGGGATTAAAATAATTTTTGGTGAATAGTAACTTTTAAGTTCTATTAATCGCGATTAAAGGTAATTAGTGTAATTTAAGGTAAATATAATGTTATAATAATATGAAATTACCTTTACTCTTGTCCTACCCTTATTGGATGAGTCATGGCTGACCAAGACAATCCATGGGTCAACTTGGGGACCCCATGGATCCACTTGGGTAAGAAAATGACATTAACAACTTTTTATTTAAAGTAAAAATAAAATTGTCACAAACATGTGTTGTTTTACTAAAACAATTATTAAATGGGGTAATATAAGTTAAATTTTTGACTATAAATATTCATTAGAAATATAAAAATATTTCATACATCATGATATTTTTTTTATAATTTTTAGGCATTAAATAAATTAAATTTTTTATGACACCATGATGATGCAGCAATTACCTCATTAATTAACGATTTAAGTAAAATGAATAGATAATGTAAAATCTAAGACATATACTTGTAAAAAACCTATTGTATGAGTATATTTAGAACCCTTATCACCTTATCCTAGAAATATATAATTTTGGGACCTTTAAAATCCAAAACTCATTATATAATAAAGTAACATTTCTTGACTTTCCAAGAGTGTCCCTCCTCTCCTCTTATAAAAGGCCCCCACCTCTACCACCTTATTCACACCATCAAAGACATTTGGCTCGGACAACCTCTGCCAAAATACTCTCTCAACTTACCTCTCTTACTTCTAGAAGCCTCACTTTGGGCAGAAGTCTTCCCAAGGAAGCCTTTGGGTCAAATCAAAAAGAGTTACCCGATTTTAAGGTAATGTCTTCTCTTATGTTCTTTTGTTTTATTTTGCTTCTCCAACCCCTTAAACTCTTTTTATTCCTTTATTTTGTAAAAACACCAGCATATTCAATATACTAGGATGTTTTTATGGGAAGTATTTTATTTACACTTGCACACACCTTCTTCTAATGGTTAAAGAACATACTGTTTCTGTGGGTGGAAAATTACTGCCTCACGAAACAATGATTGTTCAATATTCTTTTAAAACCTCTCATGGTGGCCATTAAGATGTCAATATATTTATATTTTATATATATTATGTTTATTTATTTTTTATTATTCTGTATTTTTCATTTATGGCATACCTTTTTTACTTCCATTATGGGTAAACGCGATAATTTCATTTTAGGAAGTGCGGACTACCGCCCCCTCAAAGTGATTTGAATCGTCAATGTCATATGTGGGTTGTATAATGGATGGATTATATGATACTATATATGATATTATACTATAATTATAATATACCTTTATATCATTATGATTTCATTCCATTAAATATGAAATATAAAGGAAAGTAGCGTTCATGCGTACGTACGGCTTACCGTCTCCATGAACGGTGCATTTCATTTCTTACCTCTAAATGTTATGTAATGTTATAAATGAATGTATATACTGGATATGTAGGACATATATGATATCTAAATCATGAATATAATTCTAGATATAATGGATATTTTACCACATGAATAACTTGTAATTATAAGAAGTTTATTTTTGACTCAAGTACCAAAGATCAACAAAACGATCGTTATTAACTTAAATAATTAAATAATGTTCATAACATGGTAATAAGATATATAAAAGGAATAATGAACTTGAAAAAGGTTCTTAAGCAAGTAGAAATTAACTCTAGTTTATTATTCAGGAGGTTAAAGAACTATCGAGTCAAGTCGGACACGAGGTAAGGGAACTTCTTAACCCAATTCCCATTATTTGGGTTGAACTTATCTTTATTATTTATGTTGTTCTTTGATTATATGAGAAATGAATTTTTATACCTTATCATGTATTTATACTTTCTTTATGTGAGCTTATAGTGAATACACATGAGTGATCTATTTTATTTACAAAATGATCTTTGTAAGGGACTTCGTCTCAATCTCCTTTCATTGAGGCATATTTTGTTTTATACACAACTTTCTTTTATACAGTGTATAAACCCCTTTAACTTTTACATTTATTCAAAAGGAATATTTTTTTATACGAATCTTTTTACTAAACGACTAAAGGGAATGTTTTTTTGTTGTATGTATGCTGCGACAACGACTTCTCCACCGCTGTGACCATTATTTGAGTTTCAGCTTCCTCTATAAGCCATAACTTTTTTTTAAATGAAAAATAATTACAAAGTTTTAATTTTCTTTTATTTTGGTATTGAAAATGGTTTTGATAATTTTTTTATTATATCAATGTGTTGTATTGATATCCTGTGATTGAAATGTGAAAATGTTATGTTTCCTTTATTCATGTTTTATGTGATACGATTATGTTATGGTTTATGATATGTTTAAACATGTTCATATGAGGAATGCATTGGACTTAATAAGTGATGGGTGGAGCCCGCTATAGCTCCTTGATGCATGGTAGGTCTCATGAGACAAACTAGTGTCTTGGCACGAGGCCTTGAAAAAATCTTATTTGTATTCTTGGCACGAGGCCTTGGATACATGGTTATGATAGTCTGGAATTATGCATTCTATCATTATGAAAGTGGTTATTGATATTTCATGTGATTATTCAACCAGTAGAATATCCATGTGAATAATTAAATAGCATTATCTCATTTTACTTTTACCATATTATGTTGAAGTTCAAGTTCAAAAGGCTTTTATTTTAGTTATACATTGCCTTAAATGTTTATGTTTATTTATGAAAGCTTTTTCTATATTGTTATCCTTATTGAGCATCTGAGCTCACCCCTTTATATGTTTTATTTTTCCCAGTATGTTAAGAAATATTTTATGACTGACCTGCAGGGATAGTCTGAAGGGGATATGAGTGTGTACTATAGAGACAATGTTATTGTAGTTTTTCACTTTATGATGTAATGTAACATTTATGAATGTATCTATTGTTCCCAAGGATACTAAACTAATAGGTTTTTCGAGACTTTATCTTTTGTGATCATGCCAATGTTACATAATAATGTACCGACTCAGGGTAACTGTGGTCGGGGCATTACATGATAAAATAGGAGAGGCTTAATAAAATTAATAATCAAGTCTCACATAATTTTTAATCATGTAATGTAATAATATATTTATTTTTATTATTAAAAAAATGTAAAGTGAAACCATGAAAAATAACTATGATCAGTCTTTAACTCAGGTAATCTCACTATAGGAATAAATTTCTTACAATGACATATTTGGTTTACACTAATTTAGTATTAAATAATTTGGACTATGGGTAAAAATTACCTAAAATTCACCATCTTCCCACTAAGTGGAGGTGGAAATGGATGCCCATATAAGATATAAGTAGGGTTACTCCTCTAGGATATCTTATCTTTTTATATTTCTAGAAGAATAAAGTCTGTCATAAAGATAAATGGGATTCATTCTACCAAATTTTAGTGTAATCTGGAAGGGGATTCTTAGCTTTTAATTTGATCTTCAATTACTGAAGTTCATTAATTAAATTTGATCTTCTATGTGGATAAGATATTATTAATTAATATCACATTTTCATCCTTACCACTAAGTATATCCTTATTTATCTATGATTTGATGAACATTTTAGATAAACCGCTCATAAATCCATTTTTCCATACTTCACCCAAAAAAATAATATTTGGAGGAAAATTAGTTCGGTACTCATTGTAGTGAGAAGAATGAATGACAAGGCTTCAAATCTAATATAATTTTAAATACATTGGTGTACTTACTATAACATTCAAAGATACAAAGGATTCAAAAATAAGGTAATTAATACAATTCTATTTACTTCTCACATGAAAAGAATAATAATAGGTAGAATTATAATAAATTAAAGTATAAGTAGAAATAAACTTCTATAATATTCATCATTGAATATTATATTTCCATTGTATTTATTAGGAAATAAATATAATATTTTCTATATATATTCTCATCCTAGAAATAAAATTTTCAATAATATTATAAGAAGTAGAGTGAATTCTCCCAGAGGTTGTGAAAGGGTGATTCCTATGTCAGTAATGAGAAAAAAACATCTAATTTTCATGAATTGATTGATTCATGTTTTAACGAGAACATTTATCCTAGTTCCAATCAAAACACAACAAGAGAATATTTCACATTTATAATAACTATTATTATGGTATTAAAAACTATACTAATGTTTTAGTAACTCTCGAATCATAGATATCAATTAACATAAATGATGAATATTAAATATAATACTCTTTAATGAATATGGAAATATAATTATTTTTCTAATAAAACTAAAATTAATTGACTCTTTTAAACCCATAAATGTGTTTTACTATATATTGTGCTATGATACTAGGTATACTAACAATCTACTTACCATGTTTTAGATAAAGAAACCTTTTTAAATAAAGGTAGTATACAATGATTTTAGTGTTATTACAACAAGGCCATGTAAACTGTTCTAAATCTCGAGGAAAATTTATATACTTCATGACATTCCTTTAGATTTATTAGAAATTCATAGTGATGCAAATGAGTGTACTTGGTAAAGATAAATAAAACTATGTAATTAATTATCGGAGAACATATTATCCAAGTAATAATTGATAATACATGTAGAGTAAAGGTATTCCAAACCTCAAATTTCCATATATACATCAATATAATGATGGTAGTAAATGGATGATTAATGATGAGTTTTATTTATATTTTAAATTTTCTATGTTTTCTTCTAAGACATGTATTGGAAATAATAGTGAAACAACAAACCATTTTCAACTATATTGATTAAGGGATATCATAAAATTGAGATATGATAATAATATATTAGGACATAGCCACTAATTTTTGTTGAAAACCATTTGTTAAAATCTGGGTTTAGCTACAAATGAACATGAAACACTTAGTGCAACTCAGTTAATAATCCTTTATCCAATAATGATATTAACATCTTGTCAAGACCAACTATGTTTACATAAATTAATCCTATCCCTTTATGGATAATAAGAGTAGACAAAAATTATAGGTATTAAGGATCAGAATTCACATGAGTTGGAATAAGAGTGATGGATTCTACTAAGAATAGTGGGAGGATTAATTCTATATACCCATACTACATAGTAAGTCATAACCAAAGAGGTGGTTTTTGTTCAACATGATGCATGATACATATTTTATTCCTTTCGAATAAAGATCATATAAATAGCTATAATTGGATACATGATGAGATTGAAAAGTATGTATGAATTCATTTAATGAATTCCATGTATAAAGATTCAAGGACTTCATATTTTGAATGTTTCAAAGATTTGATATAGCATATGATTATTCTATATAAATTGGATATGGATGGTTCAAATCGGTACCAATAAAGCATGATTGATTTTTAAAAAGTTTAGTTTATAAAAAAATCTATACACCAATCATAATCACTAAAATTCTTTTGAATACCACCTATCAAAGCACACTTTTATTATCATCATATTGTGATTTTGGTTTTTATGGACACCTCATTTGTAGGAAACCATACATAAGTTTTCTATTTGATGTTCTAAAAATAGAGAACCTACATTATATTTCTATTAGTCACAACTAGAAAGGGTCCATGAAAACAATAAATTCCAATAATATATAGATATTATATAAATAAATTTATATATAAATCATGTATACTGATCATAGAATATTCATTTGGAAATGATTTAATTCCCCATGTCTCTAACAATTTAGTGGGAGCACTAAAAATTTTCATGACAGATATGTTGATAACATACGGAAAACGACTGTTTTTTATTACAAGTTTGTTAATACTAAGGAATTAATTTCTCCAAGAATGACTTTAAGTCTCAACCATGTTCTAGGTAACAAGATCTAAAAAATATATCCATGGGTTTTCTCAATCTAGTCATCGTAAATATATTTAAAAAGTATTATAAAATACAAGTTGATACCATTCAAGATTGAATCATTGTAGGCATATATTATTTATAGTAGAACATTCATGGGGATAAAAAGATATTATTGAAATTTAAATAATTTCACTAGATTAAGTTCTTAGAATTCAGATCATATTCTTTGATATATACTAACATATGATATTTTTAGTTCATGATGCATAGTACGTGAATATCAAACAAATAAAACATAACTACACTGAATTATAGTTAGAATTGTCTGATAGTACATAGAAAAGTAGAACTAGATGATTTCGTAGTGTGTAGAGATATGGGAACACTACTGATAATGGGAATTGATCATTTTTATTCATTTGGATCAATTTTATCTAGTATCATAATAAATACAAGGTAATATGCAAGAAAATATTATTAGAGTCATTGAATTCTATATCTATAATATCTACGTATGTTAAAACTTTTGATGCAACTTAAAAATCTTTTTATAAATATCCTGTTACTATTTTGGATTATACAAAAATAAAATAGATTTATCATTATTATGATAATATTTGACTATGGACTTAACCAAGATGTCAGTTTTCTAACCTGGGAACAACAGGTGGATACATAGTAATATCACAGCTTCAAGGGCTTTCCCATGGTAGTGATGTCACAATAATTAGATTCTACAGACATACATGTGGCTTTACCAACCCTATTAGTGAAAACATGGTTGTCCCAATAGCTTTAGGTATAATCACTTGAATCATGTTTAACATGTGAGAATTAACTAGATTTTAGTAGTTAGATATAGTGAAAGTGTAAGTATGTTGGAATTGGTTCCCTAGAACCAACTACTTTGTTCTTTATATTGTTTGTATATTCATGGATTTGAATATTAATACCTTATCACATATCTATTATTCTTCTATATAACATTAATATGATAATTTCTTAGAATATCTATCACATTGAAAAGGTCATATTAGTTAAATTTTATAATGAGAACTTTGAATTTCCAATATGATTTTATTAAATTATATTCTATGGTTAGATAAAAATATACGATGGGACATATAGTTTGTAGACTATCAAGTGTAAGCACTCATAAAAATATGAGACTTTATCTAATAAATTTAACACTTGGTAATCTTTAAGATGGGTGATTATGAGAACATTCCTTGTTAGAGGAATACTACATGTTAATGTGTCATTGTATATTCTTATATACATGTATGTGTAATGGTTCTTAGACTTTAGCCATATTAATAATGGATGACAAGACTCACACACATTGATGTATTTCAATAAACCATAATGAGAAAGTTTATTGCAAATTTTGGTATGTTGGGTGTGTCATGAATAATGTGTTATCAATGAACATGTTGAAGATTGATTTTTCCCTTTCATATTTATGAAATTTTAGATATCAATCCTTTGGTTGAAATGGAACCATCATATTAAATCTTATGGCCAAATTGTAATGATGAATTTATTTTATATGGAAAAATATATATCTATCAATCATATAATTTTATGACCTAGATATGCAACCTTCCTGATAATATATCTCAACAAAGGCATTATATTACACAACGAGAATTCGTATGTTTTTTTTCATTACAACATGTTTTCTTCCTCATTGGGTTCTTTGACCTGTTATGAGACAGTAATATTGGATTTTAGAAAATCCCACCAAATACCTCTAAGGAAGATACCTGTAGGTCCACACACAATGGGTTTCCTTTTATCTAAGTTAAATATTATTTTTTAAAATTTATTAATAGGAATAAATATTATTCTAAAGGATGAGAAGTGATATTTATTGACGATTTATTAAATGATCACAATTATTAAATAAGTTCGTATTCACATGGTAATTTTTTAATTATGTGAATACATAATATTTATTTATCTCTTGTTATTCACAAGGTAATAAAAAATATTTATTCATTAATTAATAATTTATTATGTGAATATCAAAATAAAAATTTTATTCACCATACATTAAATATAATATTATTTTATTTATGGAATATATAATATTTATCTCATGTTATTTGAAAGATAATAAATAATATATTTAATTATGATAATATTAAAATAAATATTTTATTCACTAGACTGTGATTATAAAACTTATATTATTTTAGGAAATTCAATAAATTTCAAGGAGGATGAGAAGACTGAGTTATTATTATAGTGAAAATATTTATTTACATGTCTATAAATAATATTTGTCATTGCATAGGTTAAAACGCAGCATGGAATAAAATAATAATATTATTCTTCTACATGGAATGGGGTTCCTTTTGGGTTTAATATATTATTATGGGTATTTGTGAAATTAATTAATATGAATCCATAACCTCAGTTCTATAAATAGATACTTATGATAATTGTGAGAGTTTGATCATCCTGAATTATATTCTCCTCCCTCGTGAATTCTCTCTCAATGATGAACGTTTCATGGGGTTTTTCTCAGTCTTGAGATATTTCCTCTTCCCCCGTCTCTCTCAAGCTGGAGAGATCAAGATACAATCCTTTATAGACCAAAGGAATCATGGTTGTGATCAAAGGGGTGATGCAAGATGATTGGTACTACTGATCTAGCACCATGAGTAACATCAATGAATTTTTTATGTCAAAGTAGCACGTGTGGATCACTGCTAGAGGGACTCTATTTTGGGTCCTCAATAATGCAATGAAAACACAACCAAACAACCCTTATATGATAAAAACCTTTATCGAATTAAGAACTAAAAACCATGGCATTTCTTCATGCTATTAAATTTATTATAAAATAACAGGAAAAAGATCCTATCATTTTTTGGAAAAAAATAATTGTCAATATCCATCTAAAAACATTTCATTATTCATGGTGTTCTCATCATGTACATTGTATATGATCTGTTGAATATGAAAAATGTCATGTTTTCAATGGGTCTAATAAATTCTTCAACTAAATCTAAAACCGACATAAAAACCTAAGAGAGTGATAGGTACAATAACATACTCAAAATAAAAAAACACGCTCATATTGTATTTATAATTTTGGAAATCAATCCATGATTTGTTTATGACATATATAAATGAACCAAACATTAATCTGACACACGATATGTCTAGTATAACCAAAAATGAATGTTTTTAGTATAAAAGTATCATCTGAGATCATAAAACATGTAATATCATAAAAAACTGAGAAAACACTATCATTTTATATTTATATTTTAGGAAAATTATAAAAAAATCATTTTGACCTTTAGGAATTAACCAAACATCAATCTAAAACATGGTGTAACAGGTATTACTAAAAGTGAAAGATTGCATTTAAAAGTGACATTTTAGTTCACAATGAGGATTACATAATCAAAACTCAGAAAACATTTTCATATTGTCATGATACCATAGAAGAACAACCAAATTTTCCTTTTTGACTTATAGTAAGTGACCTCATATAGTTGAAATTTAATTTTATAATGGATTACATAAAATTTTTACTATATTATTTATTTATTTATGTGCTATTACTAAAGTAAACTTTGTTTTTCTTATAGACACACATTTATTTTGTGTGTGGTTGATTATATTATCAGATAAGGGATGATATAAGAGATTTTTTGTATTGGATATGATTCTTTTGAAATTGAATTTTACATCAAAATAATTATATTTTACTGAAATTATTTAATGAAATATTTTTAATAGAATGATAGTGTAATGTAAATTTATTTTTTATTATATTTAATGTACTATTTATAATTTAATATAAATTGTTTTTTATGTTTTCTATTGGATATTTCATAGTGATTTGGATATAGTTTCTATAATTTTTCAGTAACCAGTAAGATATTTTATTCGAGCTAATGGAAGCACTCAAAAACTTACCTTTTATGAGAACAAATTCTAGCACTAATAAATGATTCTTTATCAATAATAATCCTAGAAATAATAAATTTATTTAATATCATGGATAAAAAAGTGCTAATAATGGATATTTTTATCATGGTTTTTTAGGGATGATAAAGTAGGCCTTTATAATATTTAATAGTGGTGATAAAAGTGATTGGTTTTTAAAGGTGCTCATAATATCAAATTTTTTAGTGATGATAAAATAAATTTCTAGAACTTAAAAAATCATGTTTTGTAGAAGTGGATGGTGAATGGTTTTGGAATTTATAAATTATTTTCCACATATATTTTTTTAATTATTTTATTTATTATAAATATTTATAGGCATGATATTAAAATTTAATTTTAGATTAATCATAATATCAATCCATAAAATTTAAATTATCTATAAATCAGTTCACTAATTTACAAATCATTATAGTGTTTTTTATTCTAGAGTCTATCTATATGATTTTAAACATGAAACATAACTTTAGATGGACTAATCTCAATTAAAATGATAATTTGGAAATATGTTCTCATTTAAGGATGATAACATGTTGGATACTCATGAAAATGGCAGTATGTAATCCTGAACCCAATAAATAAATAAATAATCTGGTTCTTTTCCTAAATAATGCTAAAAAGAAGTTAAATATCTACTATATATCACAAGATATTTAGTGTCAATATTTATCAAAACTAAATAAAAAAGTGATAATAAATGATTACTTTTATCTGTTATAGCTAAATGCATTGATAAAGGTTCCCCTTTATTAGTGTTTTTCTTAGCACTGATAAAATATCCAACTTAAATAACATTAAAAAAGGACTGATAAATGGAATAATGATTAATTTAATGCATATATACAATATATAAATTTTTAAATAAAAATTATATAACAAAAAGTATATATATGTGTAAATATAACATATAAATATGATTTATATAAGTATATTATAATAAAAAACATATTGTCAATCTTATTTTAATAATTTTATGTTTAAAAAATTACTAAATTTATATTAATTAATAAAAAATTTCAATTGGATATCTATATACGTTAATTACAATATATATAACTATAAATAAATTACATTAATAATTTATTTAAACAATTATATAAATATATAACTGAATATATTTATTTAAAGAGTTTATATTTGAATTTATGTATTTATATTCATTTTAAATAATTTAAAATATGTGTACATATATTTGTATGTATGTGTATTCATGTGGATATATGTGTACATCTATATGTGTGTGTGTGTATGTCTTGTATATATTCATATATATGTGTTGTGTTGTGTGTGTGTGTTTTCTATATGTGCATGTTTATGTGTATGTGTATATATAGATGTGTGTATGTATGTGCATATGTATGTGTGGGTATGTGCATATGTACATGTATCTATGTATGTGTATGTGCATGAGTATTTGTATGAATGTTGATGAGCATGCATCTATGTGTGTATGTATGTGTATGTGTATATACATGTATGTATGTATATTAAGGCTCCAAAATTATAAATTAAGGATATTGTATTTCACAGTGTGTTTGACATGAAACACCAAACACAGAAAGAGAATATAACAACCAGAGGCATGAAAATATATTTAATCTATTACATAGTTTTCAATGCACGCAATACCTAGTTATCTTGCATCTCATGCGATAATGATTTTATTCTATATCTTGCATTATATGCAAGACTGAGTTTTACAAATTATTAATATATTATTGAAATATTATTATTTAATATAATATGATATAACCTAGCTGTTAAATTAGAGGCTGTCAATAATATTTACTAATTTATAAAAATATATTGTTGAATTGTTGATGGTTGAGTGTATGGTTTTATGAGATAGATTCTTCTTGAGAGAAAACACGGCACACGCCTCCCTCTTTTCGAATTTCTCTGCCCACGCCTGAATCTCCTCGCCTGAATCTCCTCCCTTGCTGGAAGTTGCGTCGTCACTTCCTCCTGTAGCCGCTGTCGCCCCCCTCGTTGTCCCTGACTTGTCTCCCTGACCCCGAATCCTCAGATCTGATGGTGGAACAGCCCTCCCTTGGTACCAAGGATGCCCCGTGCAAAGGATATCCTGCTCCACCCGATGCCTTTCCACTAAGTCTGGCTTCCTCCGATTCCCAAAATTCCTATAAGCAGCATCCATGCGTCTTTGGGCAAGGGATCCCTGATGGTTGATTTTCCTTCAGCATCCTCTGTCTCGGCTATTCAGCTTCACCGGTGGATCTTGGTGGCCTATTTTGGTGTGGATAAACCCCCTCTAGCTCTCTTCTAATTCTTCATGGTTTCTTGGGCACTGGAGGCTCCGACAAGGGTCTCGTCTCTAAATCGCAAGTTATTCTGCGTTGTGCTGGCATCGTGTGAAAATTTTGTGAAAGCATGGTCTCAAATCCCTCGGTCGATTTGGAAAGTTGCATTCAATCTGTTTTGGTGGTCTATGGAGGCTCATTTTGGAAAATATTCTCCTCAAGTGGCATTCTGGGTGAACTTACTTGTCCTCCCCTCCCTTTCTATAACCTTGCCTTCCTTCATGGTATTGCCGACACCCATGGATATTTTCTTTGTGCTGACGAACGGACTCACCAGCTTCTGGATGTGGGAGTGGCTCACATATGCGTTGAGATGAATTTATCCCAGACATCCATGTCCCGCATCTTTTTTAGGGATGGGGAAGAGGTAGCTTGGTGCAATCCCTCGTCTATCTTTCTCCCGCTCGTTTCTGCACCATGTGTAACTTACATGGACACTCTCTTGAAGTTTGTCACAAGCTTCAGTTCAAGCCGAAAACTCCTCCTCTGAAGTAGCCCATGTCCTCTACTAAGCCTGAGGTGGGAATCCCGATCTCACAAGTACCACCTCTTTACTCCCCCTCTGTTTTGTTTTTCAACCCTCAACCGGTAACCCCCCTGATCAACCCTGTCAAACTTTTACCTCCCCCTTGCTCCTAGAAATTAGTTTGTGGATGGCTAGTTGTGGTTAGATGAATTGCCGCATAGACCTGGATCTGTATCATCCTACTCCAGACCATCACCTTAGCCTTGATGAGGTGCATGTTCTACATGATGATCTAGTATCCTTGGGATGCGAGGTTCTTCCTTTGGATGACCCGCAACTAGATCACAGAAGGGGAAATAAACCATTTCTTAATACCTGTCCCTCGACACCCAGTGTGCTGGTTTTATCAAATAGTTTCAGTTTATCGTCCTCTGTGAATTCAAGTATGGAGCTTGAGATTTTCTCCCCTCCTTCAAATGGAGTCCAAACTAGATCTCAGACTAAACTGGAACTTTCTTCTTCTTCTTCCCATCCTGAGTGCTACTCTATAACGGGGGACAAAACCCACCACCTTTGTTATCCATGATTTCTTCCCTAATCCGGAATGCCCAGAGACTAATTCCACGGGTATATATTGATTCCTCATATATGAACATAGATGAACGAAGGTGACCTTGGATGAAATCCTTGAACACAAGCAGCAACAATCAAGAATCATGGATTTTTCTAGTATGTTTGTCTTTCATCACAACATGCTTGGGGTATCAGATAACCAACACATTTGGATTTCTCGAACATTCCTTGTCAGTGAAAAGGGTTTCTATTTCAAGCCATCATATTTATGTGAAGGTAAATTTTGGTGTTTCCTCTTGTTTAGTGTCCTCAGTTTATGCCAAATGTAATCCGAAGAATATGGAATTTCTTTGAAAAGATATATGTGACCTCGACCCAGATCATGGGGTCTGGAAAGTTGGTGGGGATTTTAATTGCATCCTTGAGCCTCCTGAAAGAAAAGTTGGAGGCACTTACCAGTCAAGAGATAGGCTAGATTTTGTGGTCCTGATGACAAAAACTGGGCTCCTTGACCTCAGATTCTACAAAGATAAATATACATGGTGTAATAACCAAATGGATAGCCACTGAATGAGGAGTCGGATAGACCATTGCTTTGCTAATCTGAAGCTCATTTCATCCTTTCCTACTACCAAGGTAGAGAATTTAGTCATAGCTATCTCGGATCACTCCCCTATCCTCCTATACCTATAAGGTACAAATATTAGCCATGATCACTTTTTCTATTCTAGATGTTGGGTGGGTGATCCTGATTTTCTCAATACGGTGCAATCATTGTGGGGAAGTATCATGTATGAGAACTCTTGGGTGTGCTTTCACAACTGCCTTCCAAGGCTGAAATATGATCTATGACTGTGGAAAAACTCCAAACCTTCTCGCTTCCTGGACCTGGATACCCTTAAAGCCAATATTGAGAAGTATAAGTAGGCAATGGAATCTCAATGGAATGATATTGTTTTCAGTAACCTCATGTGTTTGAAGAATAATCTTGTGGACCTTCTCCTTGAGCAGGAAAGAAGTGCCAGGGAGACATCATGAATTACTTGGCTTAAAGAGGGTGATAAAAATACTACTTTCTTTCATGCTTGCATTAAGAATGGGAAAATGTCCAAAGCCCCGAACATCCTCCTTGATGAATCTTTTTCATTAATGACCCATAGGTGGTGATAGGTATGGATGAGTCTCATTTTCATTCCTTGTGGATGATAACCCTCGCATGCAGGCTTGATACCTAACAGGGCACTCAAACCTCTTTGAATCCATCGCACCTGTGGTCTCCCATGACATCATTGGGGACTTATAAAAGGTTCCATATGAGTAGGAGGTGTGGGAAAGATTTCTCATCACGTAACTTTGAAAGTGCCGCCTGCCCCGATGGCTTTCCAGGATCTTTCTATATCACATCTTGGGACTTCATCGAACAAAAAAGAGTGGAATATATTAAAGACTATTTCTTAGGGGGAAGCTTACCATGTGTGGCATGATCCACAATGATTATTCTCATTCCCAAAGTTAAGGGCCCTTCCTAATTAAAGCAATTCAGGCCAATCAGCATGTGTAATTTCACCTTAGAGTTCTTTCAAATTTTATTAACCGAAGGCTTTAGTTTTACCTCCATAAGTGGATTTCAGATGAGCTGTATGGATTTATTCAAGGCAGTTCCACTGAATCGACAATTTCCTTTGTGCAATAAATGATGGGTGATATCAACAGGAATGTCTTGGGCTCAAACATTTCCATTAAGAATGACATGGAAAAAGTCTATGACCTAGTTGAGTGGAGTTTCAGTATTAGACTCAAGAGGTGTAGGGGTTTCTCTAAGATGGTGGTCATTCTCTTCTTCATATGAGCTGGGTATCCTTGGTTCACAGTTACATTTATGGGGAGAACCTATGGTTTCTTTAAATAAGTTTGGTGGCTATGAAAGGGGGATCCTCTCTCACCCACTGTATTTATTATGGTTCTGGATACCTTTACTAGATACCTAAATAAATGTTTCTCTAAGGGTTATGTCAGACCCTTCTAGTGAAAAACAATCCTCACAGGCATCTCCCACATATTATTTGCATATTATCTTCTTATATTTATCAATGGTTACACCCGGAACATTCAGGACCTCAATCATATCCTTGAAGATTATTGTAATTAGAGAGGGAAGGTCATCAATAGTGGGAATATTGGTGTTTCTATTTCAAGGTTATGCTCATGTTCTAGGGGAAAGAGGATAGAAGATATATTGGGGGTCACTCTGAGACATTTTTCCATGGATAATTTAGGGTCTCCAATTTCACCGGGTATGATTCACATACATCATTTTGACGGTATTATGGATAAAATTACTGCTCGTATGCTTAATTGGAAAAATTGTTTTCTTTCCTTTGGGGGAAGAATTACTTGGGTCAATAGTGTATTAGCATCAATCCCCATGCATGTCCTGTCAGCCACTATTTCTCCCAATAAGGTTCTTAATAATATCAAAAGAATTATGGTTATCTTTATTTGGGATTCCTAAGAAAATAGAAAATACCATTGGGCCTCATAGAAAAGGATGGATCACAGTTTTGAGGAGGGTGGTTTTAACCTCAAGAGTGTTTCATATTCCATGTCCTATTTGAAGGAAAAGTTGGATTGGGATGTTTTGGGGTGAGATATTTATGGGAACGGTTCCCCATTAAAAAATATGGATCTCAGTTTGATGTTGTAGGTGGGAGATGCTCCAATATTTGGAATGTTAATCATTGTCACATCCTTACATTGCAGCATCATTTGAGGTGAATTTTTGGAGATGGGTCGATCAACTTCTGGTGTGCCAACTGGTTGGGGAGTATCCTCAGCTTTTCTGGCCACTCCATTCTAGATTTTCCTTTATTACATGCGACTTATTTCTCTAACTTTACCCAAGACGTTCTCACCCCATTTCAACTGGACCTTCTCTATACTATTATGATCACAAATGAGCCGGACCAACTAGTGTTCACGGGCTCCCAATCTGACTCTTTTTTAGAAAGGGAATATCGTGGAATTTTTCATACCAACGAAGGACACAATTCCTGGGGAGGGTTCCTTTGGTTCACTGAAATCCCAACAACGTTTAACTTTCTTATATGGAGGCTTTGCAATCGTATGCTTTCCACGGATTAAGAGGTGTGTCGAAGAGGAATTTATTTTTCCTCCAAATGCTTTTGCTGTAGTGAGCCTAAGTAGGAGATGACATAGCTTTTATTCTTTATGGGAGAATTGGTGACCTATATCTGTAACATTTTTAGTTACTTCATATGGCACGAAATATAGGGTCTCTCTGGGGATGCCTTCCTCCCGGCCTGGTTCTTCAGCTCGGCGGATTGGGTGCATTAGCGGAGGGAAAGTTCTGTGGTGTTCACTGCCGACTACTTGATTTTATGGGATACTCATAACAGGGCCCGGAATGAGGGAATTTACATCTCCAACACATCATTGAGGGTCTTGTTTAATTCCTCGGCGATGGAGCTTTCATTTCTGGTCAAGCGAGGTGGACTAGCCCCTTCCCTTCAGCGCTTCATGGCTAGTCATAGGATTCATTTTCCATCTCCAAGGGTGTCTTCTCTAGGTAATTGGGTTCGATGGAACCCTCCTGGATTAGGCCTAAAACTAAACGGTGACAGCTCATATATGAATGGTTTCATGAGGGGTGGGGTTCTGATTCACAATAAACGGGGTTCTGTTGTCTTGGCCTTCAGTTGGTGGTTCTGGGTGATTCCCTCATAGCTAAGGCGACTTCTCTTCTCTTGTGGTTGGAGTTGCTTCGCTCCCACGAATTCCTTATTCACCACATGGAAACAGACTCCATGACTCTCCTCTGATCTATTAAAGGTATCTTAACACTCCATAGGCTGTCACTTACCAACTATGAAACTGCAATAGGCTTCTTCATGATAAAACTAGTCTTAATCACACGTGTAGAGAATGCAATAAAGTTGTGAACTTCCTGGCATCATGGGCTTCTCCTACCAACCTCAATAATATTTTTAGCAGTATTAGATCTCTCCCCCGGAGTTCATTAACCTGGTTCGCACTGATGCCTTAGAATTTCATTATTTTAGACCTCCTTGACTCATTTTGGGCCATGGATCCCTATTATATTTTAATAACAATTCACAATGTTGGATGGAATTCATTGGTTAGCAATTAAATAGAAATGAGTAAGAAAACAAATAAAATATATAGAAAATGTTTTTATAAAGAACTATTTTAATTCATCCAAATCAATTTTGTCTTAAAAAATTAAATTAATTACTATTAGTGAATGATATTAATAATAATATATATATGTTATATATTTAATAAAATATTTTTGGTATTCATCAAATATAATGGATAATTATAAGATATGAATAAATCTTGTTTTACCCTTTAAAATTTTATTTATCTAAAAAGGAAATCTAGCCTTTTTTAATGGTGAACCCAAATTAAAACAAAATTTTGGAAATTGAATAAATTTTAAATGAAAAAATAAAATTATGTTTTGAAATCATAATTTCAAAATTATCTTAGGATGAAGTTTTAGTATTTTTTTTCTTCATAATTTCCATTTTTATTGAATAATGAAAATACTAAATTTAGATTAAAAATATGAATTTTCGTCTAAATAATTTTTAAAGATAAAATATATTTTAGATTCGTTTTAAAGTGAAATTGTATGATTTATAGATCATGTAATCCAATTTAGGTCATTGTAATCAATATCAATTTGAAATTGGATTTAAAAACATTTCAATCTTTTGAACATTTCTTTACATTAAAAACCCGCTTTGTCGTCCCGTCTGCGGGATCAATTGTAAATTAATATCTTCCACTTATGTGACAGGAATTTGAAAAAATGGATTAAATATTTTTAATCAGAATAATTTATAGTTTATAATATATTCAAAATAATTTTTACCAAAATTATTTTTGAATGCAATTATAATTAATTACATCGATTAAAAGAAAAACGAGTTTAACAAGGGACTAATCCTTAAACTTATGGAATGAAATGACCTGGAAAGATGTCCAAAACCCATTAGATGACCCTATTATGAAAATATAATCAATTGTATCTAATTTTATTCATTATTTGAGGAACATCATGTGTTGGATACATCTCAATAGTGTTTACTGTTTTATATTTACAAGAATGCCACTCCTCCTCTACTTTATAAAGGCACTCACCTCCCTCACTTATTCACACCACTCAAGCCATTTTTCTTGTAAAAAATATTTAAAAATAATCTCCCAAATTCCATACCCTCATACTAGTAGCCTAAAATTTTTACGAAAGAAAACCAAGGAAGTTTTATGGAATAAACCAAACGACATTACCCGAATAAGAGGTGACATTCTTCAATGATCACTTTTGTTTCATTACATCCCCACCCATTAAATTATTTTAATATCATTATTATATAATTAAATAATTATCTTAAATATACTAATAGTTTGTTATGATAATATATCAATGTACACTCTCAAACACATTCATCAATGGGGATACACAATCATCATTTGTGTGTATGACGGACTACCGTCTCGTTAATTGATGTAATTTATTCTTCCATTATCAACTATAAAAGTAGGAAATAATGATTTATTTATAGTTTTTATATTTAATATATTTAATTTATAATGTTTTTATACTTATTTAATTTTTTTATAACACATAACTTAATGATTTCCTTTTTTTGCGAATATGATAACATCATTTGTGGATGTGTGGACTACCGCCTCCTCAAAGTGATGTGATTCGTTCACACTATACATGGAATGCATAAAGGATGGTTTTAATAAAAATATTTGATATATATTATAAAATTATAATACTGGAATTATAATATACATGTATATTATTTAATTTTAATTATTTTAATATGACAAGAAAATAAAAACCACATTGGAGCGTACGTACGACCTACCGCCTCCATAAACAACATATTTCATTTCCTATCTCCAAACATTATGGATTGATATAAATACATATATACTGAATAAATATAATATTTAAATCATTGTTTACATTCTGGATATGGTTAAATCATGATATACATAGTATGAACACAAAATGACAAGTTAAAACATACTTAAAAACAATGCTATTATTACCCGAAATGATGAAAATAAGGAAATATTATTAACAAATGAGTGATAAGATATTATAAAAAGGTAATACATGATATTATAAACATATATATGGTTTTCTAATGAGTTATTAACATTCTTAAAACTATTATATAGAATGTTAAATTATGTTCCCCTAAAAGGTAGTGCAATGTAAGAGATTTTCATCTCACTTTTTACATCTATGAGATAAATGTCATATTCCCCACTTACTTATTTTGTGTGGTGTGCCTACTGAACCTTTTAATATAGTATATCATGTATTATTTTATCATATTTTTATTTAAATGTTTTATTTTTTATTTTGGGTCTTATGATTCCTATGTTACCGCAATTGTAAGGGATTCTTGTCTCACTTTTTCTTCCGTGAGGAATACACCATTTTACCAACTTATTTATTTTATATGGTGTATATACGGAACATAAATGTATTTTATGATTACTATACTTTAATTTATGGGTACTTACATATCCATTTAATGATTTCTCTCTCACATTGTTTATGGTTTCAATGTTACCACAACAGTAATGTATTTTTGTCACAATTTTCCTTCTTTGAGACATTTGTTATGTTATGAACCTAACTTATTTTATGAGGTGCATTTACTTCTCCATTAACATGTTATATAATTAATATACTAATTATTATCATATTAAAAGTTTAATACAATATTATTCCTTAATGGGATTTAGGATTAAAATGTTTCAAAGTGGTATGAGACACATTGGAATGTTTAAAGATTATTTTTCTCAAGAATGTTTTTAATAATATTTTAATGTAATTTCCATTCATCTACATTAATAACCATTGTTTTTTTTACTTATCCCCCAATAGGGATATTTTTTATTGATAATATCTTTATTCTTACTCTAGATGGTTTATGATTGATTTTTCCTAAGATAATATTGATATTCACTTCCTTGATTCATTTTTTAGTCCCCTTGAATTATTTACCTTCTAGTGATCATTGAATATTAAATTTTCCAAAAATATCCATATCATTTATCATGGATATGATTATTTCCTAAACCATATACTATTTTTACATATGGTGTGTACTTGATAGTTAGTCAATTAACTGGGAAAATATTGATAAATCTGTATCGTTTACTCAATACAAAGATTTTATGAGGCCCATTGATCATAAATTAAACAGATAATTTGATATATGAGGAATTATTTGGATAGGTATGACACAGGTGGGTCCTGATTATAGATATCCCCTCGATACATCAATAGTTTCATGGGATGAGTATGTTGGATAAACTTAGTGGGTTTTTTTGATCTGTATGTTTTAAACTATCTTATGAAAGGTCGTGATGGTAAATGTATTATGTACCTAGGAGACATGGTGTCCAATAATTAAGAATTTCTTCATTCATATTAATTTATCATTATCCATGAAATTTTAAATATGAAAATAAATCTATGGATGCATTTCATTCTTAGTTTATTTATTAAATTACACGGTTTTTAGTTATTTACCTATCTATATTGATTATTCCTTAACCAATTATTTAAATAAAACGTGCTTTCAGTTATTTACCTTTCTATATTGTTTACGCACTCCCTCAGAGTTTATTGATTACATGTCATGTTTGTTTAGTTATTTAACTTACCATATTTATTATTCTCATTGATCCATTATTGTTTTCTTTGTACTTAACCCTTACTAAGAAATTGAGATGACCCTTATTTTGTTTATTTTTCCCAGGAATCCAAGAAGTACACAAAGAATGATATACAAGGATATTCTATGCGGGAATAAATTTATCCTATACTTTTTTAACTAGTGTATTCATTTGTAATATAAGACTAATTTATGTTTATGTTTCACCAATACTACTAAACTCTTCAGTCCTTTAGGATTTGATTCCTTACAATCATGATAATGTAATGGTATTAGACACTAGCTCTAGGCTTACTGGGTTCATGTCACTATAACTGGTATCATATACATTTTAGTAGAAACCTTGGTAATTAGATTTAGGTAAAAATATATTAGAGAACATAACCCTAAGATAGAATTTGAAGATTTTTATAGAATCTTGTTTGTCTTAATTAACTTAAGAGTTATGGATACCACCATTGGATTATGATATTATGGTTGCTAATAAGATCTAAGTATTAAATATCTCTTTAGGTTTTATGTGAGGGTAGTATACCAATATTAAGGACATTTTAGAGAAACTTATGAAAATTATATGTTCTAGTAAAAAATTTGATTTTGGAATAATTATTTTAAATTTTAGAGACATGATTTTAAATGTATTTATAACCATTATTGTTATTATGATCATTAATGAAATTTTAATAATGGTTAAATAATATTGGTAGATATTGTGAAAAAATAGGTTGTATTAAAACCCCTAGTAAAAAAGTTATTTAATGAATAATTTAATTTCAAGAATATCCATAATAATTCTAGGAACATAGTAATTATATTAATATAGTTTATAAAAAGAACAACCTGTATTCTAGGTGAAAACCCATCAAGTCCTTCAAGGCCACAAGAATTGAACCCATGACCGAAGGACAATAAGGGCTTTTTCCCTACCACTAACCAAAGTTAAGTCTTGGTTAATATGTCATTATTTTTAGTTAAAAAAATTGATGAATCAATATTAATGATGAACAAGTAATATCACTTTTTTAGGTTTAGAGATTAATGTATTAAAATTATCTATTTTTTTAAAATAGTTAGAAATAGATACAAATACCTGTTTTATGGATCTCATGATATGTTAAATGTGAATTTTAGTGCTTCAAGAAAAAAGAAATCATTTTTTGGATATTAATTTCTTAAATTAAGGGATAAATTTTAAATTATTAAAAGAACAATCAAAGTAATTTTTTTTTGTTTATATAAATATATCATGTAAGTATATTAACTTATTTTTTAGGTAGTAAAATAATTACTTAACATTATAAAAAATTATCAAAGAATAAAATGTTATCTTAATACCTTAATTTTTGTTGAACCAATGGTATTTTAAATCATTATAGATTTATTGAATTGATGACCTAAACTTTTAATTGATCATTTACTATTTTTTGATCAATGTACTCAATCACTCCCTATAAATATTTATAGTTTTCCTCCATGTATATATCTTTAATTATTACTTATGTTTTCTTACTTGTGAACCTAGTTACGTGACCTTTTTACATAACATTATCTCTTATTAAGAGGATATTTTATTAACACTTTTACAATATGAGATTTAAACAAAGGAATTTTCAAATTTCAAACCCAATATTATAAAGGTCTTGTTTAAATTGTGAGGATTTAATTTAATTAAGGTGACAAGAATGTAACACCCTAAAATTCTAAAATAAGGATACTGCATTTCATAGATTATAAGACACAAAACACCAAGCATAGAAGAAAATATAACATCCTGAGACTTTAAAATTTATTTAATATATTCTATATCTTCTAATGCATGCAATAATAAGTTAGCTTTCATCACACGCAAAAAAAAGTTTCTTCGATAGCTTGTGTTACACACAAGACCGAGTTTTATAGAACAATAATATATTATTATTTAATATAATAAGATATAACATAGTTTTTAAATTAGAGGTTATGAATAATATTAAATAAATTACAAAAATATGTGGTTGAATTCATTGGTTAACAATTAAATTGGAATGAATATGAAAACAAAATGAATATATAGGAAATATTTTTATAAATAACTATTTTTATGCTTCCAAAGGTGTTTAGCCTTAATAAATTAAAATAATTACTATTATTGAATGAAAATAGTAATATATATATATATATATATATTATACATTCAAAAAAAAAATATTTTTTTCAATTCATCAAACATATTTGATAAGCATAAGATAAGAATAAATCCATTTTAAAGATTAAAATTTTAATTTTGATAAAAAGGAAATTTTTCTACTTCTTAATGGAGAATGTTTTTTAATACTAAATTTGGGAAATTTTATTTGAAAGAATAAACCTATTTTTTAATGATTAATTTCAAAATTATGTTAATATTAATTTTTGTTATTTTTATGAGGATCTTTATTTTTTAATAAATAGTGAAAAATACTATATAATAATTATAAACTATCTTTTCATCTAAATAGTTTATATTGTTAAATAATTTTTTAAATTGGTTATAAAGACACATTAGATCAAATATAATAAAATTAATTCCATTTAGTTCATTAGAATCAATTTCAATTGAAACAGGATAAAAAAACATTTCAAACATTTGAACATTTATACATTTAAACCCCATTTTTGTCTCGTATGCGAGATCAATCATAAATTATTTATGCCACTTATGTGATCGTAATTTGGAAAAATTGATTCCATATTTTGAATCATAATAACTTATAATTTCAAATAAGTTCAACTTATTTTTTTACCAAAAATATTATTGGAATAAATTAAAATTAATTACAACAATTATGAGAGAATCTAGCATAACAAGGGACTAAACCTTAAACTTATGGAACAAAATGACCTATACACATGTCAAAAACCCATTTCATGGGAATATTTAGACCAAATAATAAATTTTATCTATTTTTTCATTATTTAAGAGACATTATGTAATGGAGACCTCTCCATAGTGTTTACCTTTTTATATTTACAAGAATGCCACTCCTCCACCATAAAAAGGCACTCACCCCCGCACTTATTCACACCTATTAGGACCTTTGGATCATCAAACCTCTGACCAAATAATCTTCTAACATCCCTACCATCATCCTAGAATCCTAAATTTTGGAAAAAGTCAAACCAAAGAAGTCATTTGGTATAAACTAAAAGGAGTTACCTGAATAAGAGGGAACGTTCATCAACGATCACTTTTTTTTTCATTTACTTATCCACCCCTTAAATTATTTTTTCACATGATTAACGAATAAAATAAGTACATTAAATATACTAAGATATTTTTACACTAATATTTCAACTTACACTTCCACACACATCAATTAAATGGGATACACAATCATTGTTCGTGTGTACGAAAGACTACCGCCTCGCGAACTGATGTCACTCATTCTCCATCCCCACCTTTAATGGTTAGAAATTGTAATGACCCGAATGTTTAAATAATATTTATTTTTTAATTTTTTGTGTTATTTTATCCTTTTATTAATGAAGTGAGTATAATTAAATGAGATTGTTGGGTTTCAGCTATTATATGGGCATTGGTCAATATGACCGTTGGAAACTAAATTCTCAATGTTAAAATTAATGTTTAAAAATTCAAATGATCTTGGTTAATTAATACAAAAAGAAGAGTTGGTGGCATCGTCCAGTAGACTCAGGCCATATTAAGCCCATCTGTCAGAGCTTGGGAATGAGGTAGCATCACTGGGCTTTGCTTTGGACCAAGACCAAGCCGAACTTCAACATGTGAAGCTTGAAAGGAATTGCCTAAGGGAGAAGTTCAAGCTGATAGAAATCACCACTCTGATAATGTTGTCTGAGCCACCCCAATATTCTATCACCATAACACAACTTACACTTAGGTCCTATGTAGGTGTTATAAGGGGAAATGTAACAAATCCTTAGTTACTTTTTGTAATCCTTTTGTATAAATAAAATTTTTACTTCTTATTTAGGTAAAAATTGTGAATTTCAAAATTTTGGATAAATATAGGATAAATTTATAGAAGTTCCATATTATTGATGAATTTTGGAAAAAGGGGGTATTTTAAACTTTTTTTGTATTCTGTAAATAATTAATAATGTAAATGGATTCTCAAAAAATGGTCTTTTATAGTTGTGTTCAGTAGAAAATTTAGAGTCTAATAAGATCAACTTAATTTTTAGTTTATAGTAAAGTATGAATAGTAAACTGCTTGTATGAATAGTAATGAATAGTAAATTGACCAAAAAAATTGAAACTTCACCCATGAATGTATAAATACATCTTAGACATCTTAAAAGTGAATAACTGATCATAGTTTATTTTTTTTATTTTTGTATGTCATAAATATTTTATTTACAATTTTATAATTAATTTATTAATTTAAAATGGAAATGTATTTTCATAAAATTTAATCATAAATTGTTACTTTATTGTCTTATAGTTATATGATTGTTTTATGGGACCTTGATTACTTTCTTAATGTTTTACGAAATGAGTTATATTTTTAAAGTTGTATTATCATAATAAATAATGATTTTCTTTAAAAATTATATTCAAAATATTTAGAAAATTATTTTCAAAATATTTAGAAAATTATTTTCAAAAAATGGAGTTCATTTTGGAATTCAGTGCATCGATATTAGGTTAGAGTTATTTTTTGGGATTTTTCTGAAACAGTTGATTTTTTGGTGAATAGTAAAAATACAGTTTTGAGTTTTGGTTGTTTAATGAAATCATTGATGATGTAATAATGATGTAAATAATCTGGTCTACTTTTGGATATTAAGATATGTTATGAGGTGTCCCAAGTGGCCAATACCATGGGCGAGCCCGTGGTTTTGCAAATACCACCGATGAGGTGTCCCTTAGAAATTAATAATTTATTCCCTTAGTTTTCCAATAAATACATCACCATTCCCTCATTATTTTAATTGCAAAATCCTCATCAATGATTCAATTGTATTTATACCTCCCATATAATCCTCCCAAGGTTCCCTCAAGCCTCCCAAGGTCCCATCCTTCATGCTTTCGAAGTTACTCTTCAAGGTAAGGGACTCCTTCACCCTCCTCTTTTAAGTCTTGACTTCCTTTATGTTATGTCTTATAGTTCCATTTTATTATGTGGGGGATTTTTATTCTATATCTTTAATACATTTCATTTCATTTCCAAATGATGATATACACTTTCCGCTCTCATCAATTGATTTTCTAAATTTTTAAGTGAAGCCATTAGGCTGCCAATTTTTTTGTAAAAGAAATCGCATATTCGCTTTCCTTTCATGTTTCCTTTTCATGTGATATGTCATTAAAATATCCATACCATGTACTTATCTACATGTTATTATCGATATATACTGTATTATGAGTTATTTATGAGTGTTTTACCCCTGTACCCTCTCTTTTTAATGTTTTATTAAAAGATGTTATGTATCCATTATGCTGTGGAATTTTCATCTCAAAATTCCTCTTTCTTTCTCTCAAGAAATTCTCTTGATTTATTTATGTGAATACCCATACCTATTTATTTTCTATTGGTGTCCATAAATACAAAAAAAAATTTATATTTGATTCTATAATTTACATACATATAACCCTCACTCCCTTTCAATGGGTTATAAATGACATAATGATCTTTTTTTAGAACTTTTAAAATGTCAAAATTTTGAAATGAAACCCATTTCTTTTGTTCTCTATGGGTTATTTATGAAATGTTTGATTATGATCTATGTGGATTACATGAAAGTAAATACATATCAAGGGTGGGACCTGATAGTGCTCCAATGTATTGGGTAAAGAATTTAATCTCTAGAGATGACAATTTTCACGATACCTTGGTGAATAACCTTGGTAATTTTTATGAAACCTAGAGGGTGAAACTTGGTGACATGTTCATGAATGTCAAGATTAAATGTTATATCCACACATTGATGTTATGGTTAAATTTATTTTCATTATGAAATGCCTCTGCTTCTATTTCTCATGTCTTTATGTTTTTATCAATTTCTTATTGATTTCACAGGTAAAATGATTCCATTATTTTCCTTATTGGGCATTCTGCTCACCCTTTCCTTTGATGTATGTCTCTAGGTTATGAGATGCAGTAATTGTACATAAGAAGAACCAATGATGAAGACTTAAAAGTGTATTTTAATGATATTTTATGTTGTTTTCATGTATTATGTTCTTGATTTCCAAGACACTAGACTTCGAAGATCATCTGTATGTAAAATGTAATGCAGAGTTGTGCAATAAAAAGGCTGGTCGCCATAGTTGATATCAAAGGATAGTTTAGTTTTTTTATGGAAACTAGGCTATGAAAAATTTAGGAAGAATCATATATATATATATATATATATATATATATATATATATATTTAAATATAGGAAAACTTCCTGGTATTTTGGTGAGTATTGAGTAAGTGGTTTATCAAAAAAATACATCCCTGTCTAGATATGTGTAGGTAGAGGAGGCTCTGGCATAGAGGTTCCTAGGAGTGAAAACTCCACCAAGGAGTTTTAGGCTTGACTCATGGTATCCTGGTACACGACTACGAGCCTTGCTGCACTCTTTGTTATGAAACTCTAATGGGATATGTTTGGTTAATCATAAAATTTTTATGAATCATTATGAAGGATATATAGAGAAATGTTATTGTTTAAAGAAGTTTTAAGACATACAATCCTTTATAGTTAAAAGATTCTTAAATGAAATAAGTTGCTTCCCATGGGGTGTTATCTGAGTGGTACCCACTGGTTGTACTCCATGCTCTCCATGGTAACTGGCCCAGGCTCAAGTCCCGCTAGACTCGGACTCTATGTGTATTATGCACAGGGCAATTAAAATACATTTTCTAAGCTGGGGAGTGTGGAGAAAACCTAGGCTTGGTCAGGGCCCCCGCTAGGAGTCAGTGTTAGAAACCGACATTTAGAACATGAGCCTCATCCCGGTTGGTGTGGTATCCTTAAGTGTGTCCACAAGACCCAGGTTCAAAACCAGGTAGAGGCATATTTCTGGGTACTCTAGCAGAACTGTAGTAGGCACTGTAGAAGAACTGTACACTGTGCGGGTAGTGTAGTAGGTACAGTAGTAGTTACTTTAGCAGGTACTATTCGGTATTGTAGCAGCTAGAACAATTCACCTTGGGCTACTAGTTTGGGCTTGGATTCTTTAAGGATTTCTGGCCACCCAGGACATTAGGTCAGTAGGGATTTCGATCCACCTTTAAGGCCTTCAGGCCACCTCAAGGCCTTTGGGCCACATGCAGTTGCCCCAAACACACTAAAAAAAAGGAGCAGCTCTAGAAGAGGATTCAGATCAGGTTCACTCACCAGAGTAGAGCCAAATGGATGTGTCTGAATGAGATCGTATGAATATGCCATCGGGAACAGCATGTGCTTGCATGGGTAGCCTAGCCAAGAGACCATGCGAAGGTGGAGAGCTACTATCATGATGTAGATGCTGGGGAGGGGCAGTTTCTTGTAGATAGTCTTGTTGAATTACCTAAGACCTTCGGGTCATGTAATCTCCTAAGCCTACGGAACATGTAATCTATGAGCCTACGAGCCTTTTTAGGGTTCCCCCACATCCCTTGAAAGGGGGGTTATCAAAAAATCAGTAAAAATGAAGGCCTTCGGGCCATTCGGGCTTGGTAAATGAAATAAGTTTCTCACTAAGGTTTTATTCTTTTACAAAATGGCAAGAAATATGAGGAACTATGAAAATGGAGACCGTAATGGACCATGTTTTAACGACCCTCCGATGGATGCCAGAATGGAAACTTTCATGCGAATGATGAACCAACTGACTCAAGTTATGGGAAATAACTTGAATCAAGCTGAGAGACCGATCTCACCGTGAAGGGAACAAATTTCTGTTGAATACTTTATGTGTCAACAACCACAAAATTTCAAGGGATCTACAAACCCATTGATTACGGAACATTGGATCTACTCTATCGAGAAGATACTTTATGTGGTCTGATGTTCTGAACAAGAGAAGGTTACCCTGGCTGTCTATCACTTAGATGGAGAAGCTGATTAGTGGTGGGAACTGATTAAAAACAGATGTCCAAGAGTGGGAGTTGAAGATATGGAGTGGGAATAATTCATAGGTATATTCTTTAATAAGTATTTCACTCGATCGATGAGAACAAGAATGGAGAGGAAGTTTCTCGAGCTGAAGAATAAGGAGAATGTATCTGTGGAAAGCTATGAGATGATCTTCATAGGGCTTTCATGTTACACCTCTAGCTTGGTTATTGATCCAAATGGTAAAGTTGATAGATTCTTCGGTGGAATGAGACCTCATCTGTGAAAAAATCTAGCCATCCGACACTATGAAATCTATGAAGAGATCATTTGAAGTGAGATGAAAGTCGAGATAGAGTTTGGTGAGACATAGTTGTCTCATAAATATAATGACAAGAAGAGATAGATGGATACTATATTAGGGAAGACCTTTGATTAGGGAAGAATAGGCAATCAAGTTCAATGTCCCATGTGTAATAAATTTGGGAAGAATCATTCGGGGAACTTCCTACTCAGGAGCGGGAAATCCTAAAAGTTTGGAAGAGAAGGACATATTGAGAGGAATTGTCATAGTGAGGTAAAACCTCAACATCCAAACACTAACCTCAAGGGGAAGATGGTGCAGGCCCTACCTAATGTTCAGTGCTTTAATTGTGGACAACTTGGGAAATTTTCCAATCACTTTCCAAATCTGAGAGAAGTAGAGGGGAACAACCATCATCCTCAACAAAGTCCAAGGGATCAAGGTCGTGCCTTTTATATCATGATAGCTGATGTTGAATTTTTGAATGATGTGGTAGCAGGTACTCTTGTTGTTCTCTCAAAGCTAGAAAGTACTTTGTTTGATACAGGTTCTACACATTCTTTTCTTTGCTCAAAGTTTTCAATGAATTTAGAATCAACCCCCAATTTTCTAAAAGTAGAGTTATTAGTCCAGTCCCCTGGTGGGATTATCCCAGCATCATCGGTATTTATAAACTCCAGTATTTAATTTAGTGAGAACAATCTTATTGAAAATATAGTAGTCATTCGCATGCTGGAAATAAACATTATACTAGGGATGGACTGGCTCTCAAAGTATAATTCCAAGATCAAATACAGAAGCAAGGAAATATCAGTAGTCTTGAATGGAGAACCTATTGTTATCTTCCAAGGAGAGATATCTCATCCTGATCTTTTTCTAGAAGTACCTTTTATATCCTTATTTATGGAGTTGATCAGTGAAGAAGAAGAAGGAAATGAGAGTTTGAGGATATAAAATGTCCCCATCATCTAGGAATACATTGATGTATTTCCTATGGAGTTTCCTAGACCTCCCCTTGAAAGAGAGGTAGAGTTCTATATTGAACTCGTACCTGGATCTCAACTAATATATAAGACCCCGTATAAGATGAAAAATGTGGAGATGGAGAAAATAAAGAAAGATCTCCAAGATCTTTTGGAGAAGGGGTTTATCCAACCGAGTGTATCTCCTTGGGAAACAACTATTCTCTTTGTGAAGAAGAAGGATGGATAGATGTAGCTATGCATTGATTATAGAGAACTGAATGGGATCACAGTAAAGAAAAAATACCCTCATCCATGAATTGATGACTTATTTGAAAAAATTCATGGGGCTCAATTATTCTCTAAGATTGATCTTCGATCTAGTTATCATCAATTGAGTCTGAAGAAAGAAGATATTCCAAAAAATGCCTTCCAATAAAGATATGGGCTTTATGAGTTTGTTGTTACGCTATTTGGACTGACTAATGCACCTACTATTTTTATGTATGTGATGAATATATTCATTAAGGACTACCTTGATAACATTGTGGTAGTTTTTATTGATGTTATTATGATATATTCCAAAAGTCACGAGGAGCATGAGGACCATCTATGGGTTATTTTTCAAACTCTATGGAAGGATAGGCTTTTTGGGAAGTTCAGAAAATGTGAATTATGGTTACAACAAGTTTCTTTATTAGGGAACATTGTTACCAATGAATGAATCATAGTTGACCCTTCAAAGACAAAAATTGTAGAGGAGTGTCCTCACCCTATAACAATAATTAAGATTCCTAGATTCCTTAGACTTGTGGGATATTATAGGAGGTTTGTGAAAAACTTTTCACGAATTTCTAATCCATTAACCAAGTTAACTCGAAAAGGGTTCATGTTCATCTTGAGAAAGGAGTGTGAGGAAATTTTCCAAAAACTGAATAAGAGATTGGTTATTGCACCCTGGTTAACTCTTCCCTCAAGTGGATAAGGATTTTTTATTTTTATCAATGCATCTCTGAAAGGGATTGGGTGCATCCTCATGCAAAATGACAAAGTCATTGCTTATGCATCTCAATAGTTGAAGACTCATGAGCAGAACTATATTACGCATGATCTAGAGATAGCTGCGGTTTTTTCTCTCTCAAAAGATATAGAGGCACTATCTTTATGGGGATAAATTTGATATATACACAGACCATCAATGTTTGAAGTATATTTTCACACAAATGGTATTGAACATGAGGCAAAGGAGATGGTTGGAACTTCTCAAAGACTATGATTGATAAGTTCATTATCATCCCAGAAGAGCAAACAAAGTCAGAAAAGCATTAAGTTGGAAAGACCTAGTTGTTATTTCCATGATGAGGATTCAAAGATATCCTTTGATCAATGACCTATTAAAACATGACATGGTAATTATAAGGTAAGGGGCATAATCAACCCTAACCAAAATGGTTTCCCTACCGTCATTACTAAAGAAGATCAAGAAAGCTCATAAAGAAGATCCTTTGTTACAGAAGAAGTTTGAGGCTCTGAAGGATGGGAAGTTTCCTAAGTTCAATATTGATCAAGAAGGTGTACTAAAATTTCGTACAAGACTATGTGTTCTATCTACTTTGGAAATAAAGAAGGAGTTGATGGATGAAGCTCATAGATGAACCTTCTCTATACATCCTAGAAGCAAAAAAATGTATAGGGACCTTCGTGATCATTATTAGTGGGATAATAAGAAAAGGGAGATTGCTGACTACACTTCAAGGTGCCTGGTATGTCAGCAAGTGAAGGTGGAGCGACAAATTCCAAAAGGGGTATTGCAACCACTACCCATACCAGCATGGGTGTGAGACAATATAACTATAGGCTTCATCACTAGTTTCCCAAGAACTTCCAAAGGAAACAATGTGATATGGGTTATTGTGGACCGTCTCACCAACCAGCCATAAATCATTTTTTTTTCATTTTCTGAAGCCGGTTTAAGGGGTTGCCGGTACCCATACAGTCTTTCAACTCTCCAGGATTTACATGAAGGATGTGGTAATGCTACATGGAGTTCTACTTTCTATCATATCTAATCATGATCCAAGGTATACATCAAAATTCTAGATAAGTCTTTAAAATGCTATGAGCACTGAATTGAATTTCAGTATGGCCTATCACCCCCAAAACGATGGACAATCTGAAAGAACTATTAAAACACTTAAGGATATGCTGAGAACATGCTCAATGAAATTTAAGGGTGGATGGGATCAACATCTACCTTTTGTTGAGTTCTCTTACAACCACAAATTCCACTCGAGCATTCAAATGGCACCCTATGAAGCTCTCTATATGGGAAGTGATGTAGAACTCCAAATTGTAGGGATGAAGTTAGTGAGAGAAAGCTTATTGGGTATGATCTTGTGAAAGAGATGATAGAAAAAGTCCATGCCATCCAGTAACACATTAAGGCTGCTCAGAGTCGGCAGAAGATCTATGTCGACAATCGTCAAATGGACTTGGAGTTTGATGTTGATGAAAAAGTCTTTCTTTGAATTTCTCCTTAGAAGAGAGTCATGAGGTTTGGGAAGAAAGGGAAGCTCAACCCTAGGTACATTGGCCCCTATGAAATCCTTAATCACATAGGAGTAGTGGCCTATCAGCTTTCACTTTCTCCAAATCTAGCACAAGTTCATGATGTAATCCAAGTATCCCTTTTGAGGAAGTACATGCCTGACCCTTCAAATATACTAAATCTAGAAGTGGTTCAATTATAACATGATCTCTCTTATGAGAAGCAGCCAGTGGAGATCTTGGATTGTAGAGACATGGTTCTACACAACAAGACTACTCACCTTGTTAAGGTGTTGTGGAGTAACCACAAATGTGAGGAAGCCATGTGGGAACTAGAGGAGTCTATGAGGCAGAAGTACCCAGACATTTTCTCTTCTTAGGGTACGAGTAAAAATTTTGGGGATGGAATTTCTTAAGAGGGGAAGAAATTAGCGACCCAAAATATTTAATAATATTTATTTCTTAAATTTGTGTCTTATTTTATACTTTAATTAATGAAGTGAGTATAATAAAATGATCCTGTTGGGTTTCAACTGTTATATGGTCTTTGGTCAATATGACGGTTGGAAACTAAATTCTCAATGTTACAATAATTGTTTATAAATTCAAATGATCTTGGCTAATTAACACAGAAAGAAGAGTCGATGGCATCATCAAGTAGACTCGGGCCATAAGTAGCCCATTTGTCAGAGCTTGGGAAGGAGGTAGTATCACTGGGCTTTGCTCTGGACCAAGCATAATCCGATCTTCAACATGTGAATCTTGATCGAAATCACCTAAGGAAGAATTTCAAGCTGATAGAAATCACCACTCAGGCAATGTTGTCCGAGCCACCCCAAGATTCTATCACCATATGACACCTTACACTTAGGTCCTATGCAGGTGTTATAAGGGGCTATGTAACGAATCCTTAGTTACTTTCTGTAATCCTTTTGTATAAATAATATTTTTACTTCTTATTATGGTAAAATTAGTGAATTTCAAATTTTCTGGAAAAATATAAGAAGCATTTATAGAAGTTCAATATTATTGATGAATTTCGGAAAACGGGGGTATTTTAAAATATTTTTTTATTGAAATAATTAACAGTGTGAATTGATTATCAAAAAATTTGTCTTCTACGGTTGTAGTCAGAAGAAAATTCAGAGTCTAATAAGATCAACTTATTTTTTTTGTGAATAGTAACATACCCGTATGAATAGTAATGAATAGTAATGAATAGTAAATCGACCAAAAAATAGAAACATTACCCATGAATGTATAAATACTTTTTAGACATCTTAAAAGTTACTAAACGATCATAGTATAAGTTTTGGTATTTTTGTATGTCATAAATATTTTATTTAAAATTTTATAATTAATTTAATAATTTAAAATGAAAATTTATTTTCATAAAATTTAATCATAAATTGTTACTTTATTTTCTTATGGTTATAAGATAATTTTATGTGACCTTGATTACTTTCTTAAGGTGTTAAAGAATGAGTTATAGTTTTAAAGTTGTATTTTTGGAATAAATAATGATTTTATATAAAAATTAAATTAAAAATATTTAGAAAATTATTTTCCTAAAATGGAGTTCATTTTTGAATTTGGATCATCGATATTAGGTTAAATTAAATTTTTGGGATTTTTCTAAAACAATTGATTTTTCGGTGAATAGTAAAAATATTGTTTTGTGTTTCGGGTGTTTAATGACATCATTGATTATGTAACCATGATGTAAATAATCTGGTAGACTTGTGAATAGAAATATATGTTATGAGGTGCCCCAAGTGGCCAATACCATGGGAAAATACCATGGGAAAGCCCATGGTTTTGCAAATACCACGGATGAGGTGTCCCTTGGAAATTAATAATTTATTCCCTCACTTTTCCTAAAAATACCAAGCCATTCCTTCCTTATTTTCATTCCAAATTCCTTTTAAACAACGATCTGGTCATTCTACCACCCACGGAATCCTCCAAAGGTTCCCTCAATCGTACCAAGGTCCCAACCTTCAAGCTTTCGAAGTTACTCTTCAAGGTATGTGAACCTTTCACCCTCATCTTTTAAGTCATGACTTCCTTTATGTTATGTCTTATAGTTCCATTTTATTATGTGGGGTCTTGTTATTGTATATATTTACTACTTTCCATTTCATGTCCAAATTATTATATACCCTTTCCACTCTCATCAATTGATTTTCTGAATTTTTAAGTGACATCGTTAGGCTGTAAGATTTTTTGTAAAAGAAATCACATCTTCTCTTTCCTTTCAAGTTTCCTTTTCATGTGACATGTCATTCAAATATCCTTAACATGTTATTATCTACATGTTATTATGTATTTATACTGTAATATGAGTTATTTAAGAGTGTTTTACCCTTGTTTCAACTCTTTTTAATGTTTTCTAAATGGATGTTATGTAGCCGTTATGCTGTGGAATTTTCATCTCACAATTCCTCTCACTTTCTCTCAAGAAATTCTCTTATTTTATTTATGTGAATACCCAGACATATTTCATCTCTATGGGTGTTCATAAATACAAAAAATGTTATATTTGATTTTTTAATTGACGTACATATAACCCTCACTCCCTTTCCATGGGTTATAAATGACATAATGATATTTTTTTAGAACTTTTAAAACACCACAATTTTGAAATGAAGCCCATTTCTTTTGTTCTCTATGGGTTATTTATGAAATGTTTGATTATGATATATGTGAATCACATGATAATAAATAAATATTAAGTTTTTTCTCTGATATCTCTCCAATGCATTGGGTAAGGAATTTAATCTCTAAAGATGACAAGTTTCATGATACCATGGTGAGTAACCTTGGTAATTTATATGACACCTTAGGGATGAACCATAGTGATATGTTCATGAATTCCTAAATTAAATTCTGTAGCCAAATATTCTTGTTATGGTTAAAGTTTTTTTCATTATGAAATGCCTCTACTTTCATTTCTCATGTCTTCATGTTTTTATCAATTTCTTATTGATTTCACATGTAAACCGATTACATGGTTTTCCTTATTGGGCTTTCCGGTCACCCCTTCCTTTGATGTATGTCTCCAGGTTATGAGATGCAGTAAATTTACTTAGGATGGACCTATGATGAATCCTTACTAGTGAATTAGAGGGATATTTTTTGTTGTTTTCATGTATTATGTTTATGATTTCCAAGACACTAGACTTTAAAGATCCTCTATATCTAAAATGTAATGAAAAGTTATGTAATAAAAAGGAGGGTTTCCATATAAATAATGATGAATTTATAGTTTATACATGTTATATATGATTTTTGTAACTTATTTATGATTTTAAAATTTTTATATAACACATACCTTTATTCTTTCCATTTTCTGGGAATACAGTAACATCCTTTGTGGACGTGTGGACCACTGCCTCCTCAAATCGATGTGATTCATTTACACTATACATGGAATATATAAAATAGGGTTTTAATAAAATTTTAAGATATACATGATAAAATTATTGTAATGTAAATATAATATACCTGAATACTACTTACTTTTAATTCTTTTAAAATGAAAATAAAATGAAAACAATGTTCTTGCGTATGTATGACCAACCGTCTCCATGAACAGTGTATTTCATTTCATATATCTAAAATTTATGGATTAATATAAATATATATATATATATATATAATATTTAAATAATTTTTTAAATTCTATAGATGATTATATCATGATCTATGTAGTAGGAACACAAAAGAAAAATCAAAATATACTCGAAAAACAATGCAGTTATTACCCGCAATGATGAAAATAAGGAATGATTATTAACAAAAGGGTAAAAATTTATTATAAGAATATTATACATGATATTATTAATATGATTATGTTTATTTTATGAGTTAATAACATGCCTAAAACCATTATAAAATAGGTTAAATTATGTTCACCTAAATGGAAATGCACAGTAAGATATTTTCATCACACTTTTTACATCATTGAGATAAATGTCATATTATTACTTATTATTTTTTGTGTACCTAATTCCAATTTTGATATATTATATCATGAAATATTTTATCATCATGGTATTTTAATTTTTCATTTTATCGTTTTTACTTTTTTGTCTTCTGATTCATATGTTACCACATTTGTACAAGATTCTTGTCTGAATTTTTCTTCGATGAGGAATACACCATATTCTCAAATTATTTATTTTTAAAGGATATATACTGACCATGAATGTATTTTATTATTATTACAATTTAATTTATTTTTATTTTCATATCCATTTTATGATCTCTCTTTAATGGGGTTTACAGTTTCAATGTTACCACATCGGTAATGAATTTTTTTCACAACTTTCCTTCTTTAATACATTTGTTATATTATATAGCTAACATATTTTATAAGGTGTATATAATTATCCCTTGAAATTATATATCATGAATCTATATATTATCATGATTTTCCATGTTTCATTTAAATTTAATCCTTCATGGGTTTTTTGATTCAAAAGTTTCAAATTGGTATGTGACACATTAGAATGTTTAAAAATTATTTTCCTCAAGAATTTTTTAATGATCAATTAATGACATTTATATTCATTAACATATAAAAACCTTGTTTTTACTTATCCTTCACCATGGATATGTTTTATTGGTACTATTCTTATTATTCCTCTAGATGGTATATTATTTATTGTCCATGGATAATATTGACATTCACTTCCTTGATTAATTTTTGTATCCCCATTAAATTATTCACCATTCAATGATCATTGAAGATTAAATTTACCATATATATATCATTTATCATGGATATTATTATTTTATAATTCATATACTATTTTTACATATGGTGTGTACTTTCCAGTTATTTGATTAATTGACAAAATATTGATAAATCTATACCTTTTAATCAATTATTATATTTGATGAGGAAAATAATTTATGAATTAAATTGATTACTCAATATATGAGGAATAATTTGAATAGGTATGACACAAGTGGGTCTCTATTATATATATCCCCTTGAGGAATTGGTAGTCTCATGGGATAAGTTAGTTGTATAGCCTTAGTGTGTTTTTCACCGAGTATGTTTTAAACTATATTGTACAATGCATTGATAGTAAATGTATTATGTACTAAGGAAGTATGAAATACAACAATTAATTATTGATTCATTCATATTCAGTTATCATTATCCATAATATTCTCACTATGATAAAATATATGCATGAATTTTATTCTTATTTTATTGATTAAATGACTTAGATTTTAGTTATTTACCTTTCTATATTGATTACGCCTTATCCTGTTGTTTAAATGGCATGTGTGTTTCCATATTGATTATTTTCATTGATTCATTATTTTTTCCCGCTTTAGTTAACCCTTACTAAGAATTTGAGCTCATCCTAATTTTTTTTTCATTTCCCAAGGAATCCAATAAATATAATAATAATGATAAGCAAGTATATGCTAATAGTGAATAAAGTTATTCCAAAAAAAATGTTGTAATTAGTTTATTCAATTTTAATACAACAATAATGTATAGATATAGTTTACTAGTAATACTATACTCCTTGGTCTTTCATGACATGATTCATTATAATCATTCCAATGTAATGGTATTAGACACTAGATCCGTGCTTACTGGGGTCTAGCTGCTACATATATGAAATATGTATATATGTATATATTTGTATGTTTATGTGGAATTTTTATGTTTATATAGTGTTTGTATATATGATTATGTACGTGTATATATTTTTATGTAATTGTATGTATGTGTATGTGTATGTGTATGTGTGTATGTGTGTATGTATATTTATATACATGTATGTTTATATGTATGTATGTGTGTATGTGTATTTGAATGTGTATTTATGTTTATGTAGTATGTGTATGTATTCATATGTATGTGTATGTATGCGCTTTCATGTATATGTAATTAGATGTATGTTAATGTGTATACATGTGTTTATGTGTATTGGTATGTATATGAATGTATGTGTATGTATGTAAATGTGTATGTGTATGTTTATAGTCATCACCTGACCCACTGAGGCCTGCTAGGGTGGTGATAAGTCGAGAGTGAAACCTTAAACCTACCACCAACAGGCCATGGGATGATGCCTAGCACTAATGAGGCATATCAAACACACGTAAGTTGTTAGCATAAAGTAACTATACAGACACATGAATCTCTATACACCAGTATGAAACATAATAAAAAAAATAATACTAAAAAAATATGAATTTAATCTAATCCTACATTAGAGTTTGGAAAAAAAGATTATGGAAAAATAGAAAGGGTCAAATACAAGCCCACAAAAACTGTAAAGGGGTTTGACCTTCTAGAAATAAGATAACTTCTACCAAACTATGTCTCTAGAATTCATATGCAATAAGTATAAACAAACTATGATCCACCTTCTCCTGATCCACCTAAGACTCCATAAAAAGACTTGTTGTTTTCATAATACATAACACGTGTGGGAATATCCCATGTAGGGTGAGTGTAAACATACCTAGTAGGACACCCTAAAAAATTTCGAACATAAATCATCAAAGAGAGTGTCATATTTATGTCACAAAATCAAGGGGAGAAGACAATTTAAAACCTATATTTACTTGAAGGAAGATTCTAACTCTCAGGGTGAGGTTGGTCCCCACATCCAACCATGGGATTCATCTTGAGGATCCAAGGTAACACTCATCCAAGAGAAATAACTCCATATGTCTTTTCAAAACTAATGGAACTCACAATAAAAATATGTATAAGTAGGGGATAATTACCATGGATTATGGGGGATACCTAACCCTAACTAAAATAACCCACTAAAGGGGATCACATGCCCTGGATGTCTTTCATGAGATTTCTGACCTAACATAGTGAAGAATGAGATAGAGGATCACACTCCAATATGCACATTGGGATACCCAACTCTATCCAGAACTATCCCATAGTGGGGATATCTCATCCACTAATTAGGATGAGATGCCTCATTGTAGCCTCATGGGAAAGGAAGTGAGGAAACAAAAACATACTAAAATGGGTCAAGGGAAACACTATCATGATAATTTCAAATCCAACTTCATAGAAACAAAACATGTGAAAAATTACACTACCTAGTGATTTTTTCTCATCCTGAAAGGGTTTCTATCTTAGGGAGAGGTCAACAAGATGTGTGTTCTTATAAAATGAACACTGTGTAGATCAAAATTTCCTAGAAACTACAAATATTCTATTTGTCTCCTCCTTCATCATTGTCTCCTATACTTCCACCATGGGTCTTGCCTTAAGTTGTAACACCCCATGTTTCCACAGTACGTTTCCTTTTTGATAATACAATAGCTTGTGTTGTATGCAACTTTGAGTTCAAACACACCACAACCAATCAAACTAGCCATTATGAATAGTAATACCCAGTTTTTTAAAATTTTATAAATTATATCATTCAAATTGGACTTCATTTTTGGATTCAGAATATCGAAATTTGCTTAGGGTGAATTTTTGGTATTTTTCTGAAAACTTTCAATATTTGATGAATAGTGAAAACACTAAGTTATTGTTTAAAACCAACATTTTATTTAAATAATTATTTATTTTATTTAAATTTGTTTTAGTTAAAAATAGATACATTATAACCATATAATTTTAATTTAATACATTGGAGTAATTTTATAATAAGTTTAGATATATAAAAATTTTATTGATATTTTTACCGTCTTTTACCCAGCTCGTAGGAGCATTTGGAAATTTGCAGAAAAATTAATTTTAATGCTTCTGTAAGTTGAATTTAAAAAGTCTAAGAGACATGATTAATATTATTAAGTAAAATTTGATTCAATAAGATAAAAATATTTTTTGGTGAATATTAACTTTGACTTTTATTTACCATAATTAAAAGTAAATATTGTAATTAAGGGTAAAAATGATATCATAATTACCCTAACACATGTGATAAATCTATTGGATAAGTATTATTAGTCAAAAAACAAAATTTGAAATAAAATATGACCATCTTTGGTCAACTTTTATTAGATTAGTACATTTATTATTATTTTGTTTAAAGAAGAGTTAAAAGAGTTAAATTAAATGTTTAATAACTAAACCATTTTTAATATAGGGATAAACACAATATAAATTCAACTATAAATATTCATTAGAAATATAAAAATATTTCCTACATAATTTTAGATTATTTATAATTTTTAGAAATTAAATAATTTATTTTATTTATGACACAATGATGATGCGGTAATTACCTTATTAATGAAATATTAAAATAATTGATATTATAAATATCCAAATAAATTTAAATTGAGACTTCTGATGAATTAAACTAATTTTATAGGTTAATATGAAATTTTAAGATGGGTTAAATAAATTTTATTCTAAGTGATAATGTTTTTATGCCATTCAAAAAATCAAATACTAAATAGTGTCAAAATTGACATAATTGAGTTTTTAAAAATAATACTATATTATTAATTGATATAAAATTCCTAAAAATCTATGGTTTGGAAAAAGGACATAGATAATGTTATATATATTAATAATGAACCACATTGGGTTCTCTTGGATTTTTATAGTAATTTTATTAACCACAAAATATAAAAATACAAAGAGACATGGTAAATGTAAAACTATTTAACTAAGAGTTAAATATAAAAGATAAGGATAATATAATGACCTAAACCTATTTAAAACCTATTGTCTGAGAGTTTTTCTACCCATCCCCACCTTATCCTCGAATTAATTCATTTTTGAGCTATTAGAAACCGAAAATTATTTTATTATAAAATAATATTTCAAGCTTTTCCTAAAGTGACCCTCACCTCTCTTGTAAAAAGGCACTTCCCCTTCTCTTAATTTAACACATCCAAATCCTTTTGGCTCAGCCAAACCCTGAAAACATTTCCTCCCAACTTCCCACAAATCAAACCAGATGCCTTACTTTGATAAAAAATCCATCCTAAGGATCCCTTTTGATCTACTCAAAAAGAAACACCTGAAGTATAGGTAATAATTTCACCACCCTCTTTCAAGTTATTTTCTTCTTCCACTTCCTCATTCTTTGTAGTTTCCATACCCAAAGAATAAATATAGTACCTTATACATACTGTGATGTTATTATAAATATGGTACAACCATATTCATTATTATATCCATCCTATAAATGACAAAGTCACCATACGTGCGTACGTATGGCTTACCGTTACCACGTTATGGTGTAGTTTGTTATTCAAACACTAAATTATTTGTATGGGTATGATAATGACTATAAATGATGTAAATAATATATATAACATGTTAATGATTCTTTATACATGATATACCATCCAATTACATACTATTTCTCCATCCATGTAATGGCATTGTCGCTCGTGCTTACATACGAATTACCGTCTCCACGAACGCAATGAGATTCATTCCCCATCATAATCATTCAAGAATAATTATCATTTTATGATTTAAAATAATGTTTATGAACATAATATGATTCTTTATATGAATCAATTACATCCTATTCATAACAAACATGGCTAACATAACCAAGCATATAAACTAAAACAAATCAACAAACAACCAAAACGATAATACTACGAAAATATTATTAACAAAGAAACATTATAAGATCATATATGATATCATATTTATGTATATGGTTCTTTTATAATTTTATAACAATTATTTAACTATTATACATGAGGTTAATGTACCCTCGACCACGTAAAAGTACAAGGTATGGGTTAATTTCACAATCTGTTTGTTATCGGAGGTTGTTTTTATTCAAGAATATAATGGGACATATTTATTATCCATTTACATGTTTCATAAAAGAGTTTTAAAAGGGATTATTTTAAGGGACTTTTTACAAATACATAAATATAAATGTTTTAAATATTTATTCTTCTAAACCTTTCTCATTATTGTCCATGTTTTCAAAATGGTTTTAAGATTTTATTTATATAGACATGAATGATTTAAAATGATAATTCCTTTAAAAATTTTAAAAGTGGTATGGGACACTTTGATTCAAAACTATCTTTTAAATGACTTCCTTTATATGACTTTTAAATTATTTCATGTAAAGGGATATTTATCTCAATGATTTTTACTGATCATTTTCAACTATTTCAACATCTTTTACGGGATATTATTCTTGATCGAGGTTGATTTATTATGATACAAATCTTCAATATTGTATTGAAGGGTTCATGATATGTTTGACTATGGATGTGTTATTTTAATACCATTCATGGTTTATGGATAATGTATTGATAATTCATATTCTAGTTTTAATATGAATGTTTATGTTATGTTTAAACCTTTTCATATGATGAATGCATTGGAATTAGTAAGTGATTGGTGGAGCCTGCTATATCTCCTCGATGCATCGGTAGGTCTCATGAGACAAACTACTATCTTGGAACAAGGCCTTGAAAAAATCGTATTTGTAGACTTGGCATAAGGCCTTGACTATGTGGTTATGAAAGTCTGGAATTATGCATTCCATCATTATGAAAGTGGATATTGATATTTCATGTGATTATTCGACTAGTAGAATATCCATGTGAGTAAGTAAATGGAATTATTTTGATTTATATTTTCCATATTATGATGAAGTTTATGTTGAAAAGGATTTTGTTTTAGTCTTATTCATTGCCTTAAATGTTTATTATTGTTTATGAAAGTTTCCACTATATTTTTATCCTTACTGAGCATATGAGCTTACCCATTTATATGTTTTAATTTTTCCAAGATGTGAAGAAGTATTTAATGGTTAACCTTCCTGGATATGTTAAGTATATAAGTGTATTCAAATGGGACAAAATGTTGTTGATGTTTTTATTTCAGGATGTAATGTAAAACTTATAAGTGTATCCAGTACTTCCAAGGCTACTAAACTGATCGGTATTTCGGGACATGATTCCTTGTATCATGCCAATGTTATGTAATAACTCACCAAATCTGGGTAACTAGGGTCAGGGCATTACAGTTGGTATCAGAGGAAGTTTAGTATAATACTTGGTAACTAGATTTAGAAAAACTCTGATTAAAGAACAATACCCTATGATAGACATTGAGGACTAGTATAGTAAAACATTCTAGAATTTTGGTACTGTAGATATTTTGTGAGTTTTCCAAGCAATACATCCCTGTCTAGATACGAGTAGGTAGAGGTGGATCCGACATAGATGTACCTAGGGGTAAAACCCAAAAACACCACTTTGAGCTAGAATCGAATGAGAATTGGTGCACGACAACGAGCCTTGCTGCACTCTTGGTTACGACACTCCCGAGGGATATTTTTAGGATAATTATCATTTTCTTTAAAAACCATTATGAAGGGTTTATGAGTATATACCTCTTCAAAGAAAACATTTTTATGATTATGGATTATATCCATAAATTGTTCAATTTATTTTAAGTGTTTTACAAGTTCAGAATTAAGTATTGTGGTTCATAAACTAATCTACAATATTCCATTGTTTAGAAATGGTGAATAGTGGAAGGAATGGAGAGAGAATCAATGCACGTAATCAATTTTGGGATTTACCTCCTTCTCTAGATAATTATATTGGAGCTGGTGATGGAACTAGTGCTGATAATCTTATCACCATACTAGGACAACTCACATATGTTTTGAATAATAACCTTAACTGTATGGAGCACCCTGATCCACAATGTGGAGGATAAATGTTAGACTAATTCATGAGGAAAAAACCACCAAAATTCAATGGAATTACAAATCCATTTGTAACCAAACAATGGATAAGTTCTTTAGAGAAAATATTTCACGCTTTGGGGAGTAACGAAAGGGAAAAAGTTGTCATGATGGTTTATCTCCTTACGGGAGATGCCAATCAATGGTGGAAATTAATAGAAAACAAAAAGGAAGATGAAGAAGTATCAAACATGGAATAAAGAGATTTTAAAGATATTTTCTTAGAAAAATACTTTTGTCGTGACAATTTATTGGATATGGAAAGACAATTTCTGAGTCTGAGGAAAAAGGAGGATGAGAATGACAAAATGTATGAGGCTATCTTTACATGGTTAGAAAGGCATACAACAGATTATATATGTATCCCAATGAGTAAGATTGATAGATTCATTGATGGGTTAAAACCATTTATCTGTCAAGCATTTGTCTCACAATCCTTCTCATTGTATGAAGGTATTTTCTCATGCGCTATCAATACAGAAAATGAATTCTCAATGTCTTATGAATTTAAAGAAAATAAAGAGAAAAATATATCTTATGAAAACTCTAGAAATGGAAATATGGGGAATAAGTGAAAAGTTGAATATCCATCCTGTGGTAAACGTGGGAAAAACACCCCGTTCATTGCTTGAATGGAATGAGAGTATTTTACAAGTGTGGTGAAAAAGGACACCAAGCCCGTGATTGCAAGGGGAAGAAAGAGGCTATCAATGTTGAATGCTACAATTGTAGAGAAAAGGAGCATTATGCGAATTAATGTCCTATGTGAAATGTGAAATTATCTCAGAAAAGGCCAAGGGATCAAGGCCAAGCTTATGAAATCACTACTACTAATGTTGATGCTACGAAAGATATGATGGTCGGTAATTTAATGGTTTCATCAATTTTAGCCAATGCTTTATTTGATTCTGGATCATCGAATTGTTTCATATCATCACAGTTTTCTAAGAAAATTAGATATTTTCAATTTGACTTAAAAAGGGACTTTTAGTCAAAACTCCTAAGGGAAGTATCATCGCAACAATGTTTTGTGAATAAGTTCCCATTAGGGAATATGAATGTACTTTATCTTCTGATCTCATCATCATACCCGTGATTGAATTTTATATAATCCTTGGAATGGATTGGATTACGAACCATGATGCAAAAATTTATTGTAAGAGGAAGGAGGTTACAATTTTCAATGACGACAAAGAGTTCCTTTTCTTTAGAGCATAAATGTCACCACCTGATTGTTATCTAGTTCCACCCCTAGTAGCTCTACTAAATTCAATTATTATGGAAGAAGAGAATGAAATAACTATGAGTGAAGAGAAGAATATTTGAATATAGGACGTACCAATTGTGAAAGAATATGTTGATGTTTTTCTAGAGGTTTTACCTGGATATCCTCCAGAACGATAAATTGAGTTTTCCATTGATTTAATTCCTAGTTAAAGGCCGATATCGAAAACCCATTATAGAATGGCCACTATGGAATTATAGGAACTAAAGAAACAACTAGATGAATTGATTAATAAGGGAATTATTCTCCATAGTGTTTCTCCATGGGGAGCCCCTGTTCTTTTTGTTAAAAAGAAATATGGATCTTTGAGGCTGTGCATTGACTATAGGGAGATCAATGCTATAACAATAAAGAACAAGTATCCCCTTCCATGAATTGATGATTTATTTGACCAACTTCATGGAGCTAAATATTTATTAAAGATTGAACTTAGATCTAGATATCATCAGTTGTGTGTTAAGAAGGAAGTCATTCTGAAAACTTCATTTCGAACCAGGTATAGGTATTATGAGTTTATAGTAATGCCTTTTGGATTGACTAATTCACCCTATGTCTTCATGTATCTAATGAATAGAGTTTCAAGGAATATCCTGATGATTTTTTCGTTGTATTTATTAATGATATATTGGTATACTCTAAAATCTACAAAGATCATGAAAATCACTTGCACATTATTCTAAAGACTCTTATAATAAATGAATTATACGGGAATTTTATCAAGTGTGAATTATGGCTTCAATAGATTTCTTTTCTAGGCCATATTGTCTCTGAGGATGAAATTTCTTTTGATCCTTCAAAGACCATGGAAATCCAAGAATGGTCAGCATCGAAGAGTATAACTGAGGTACACAGTTTTATTGGTTTCACATGTTATTATCGGTGTTTGGTCTAGAATTTTTCCCAATTGGCTACCCCATTAATGATGCTCACTCATAAAGGGGTTATATTTTTTTTTGGAAAAAAGAGTGTGAAGAATGTTTCGAAGAACTAAAGATAAGATTAGTCAATGCTCCTATATTGACTCTACCATCAGGGAATGATGAGTTTGTTATTTATAGTGATGATTCAACGAAAGGACTTGGTTGTGTCCTTATACAGAATGATAGAGTTATTCCCTATGCATCACGACAGCTAAAAATTCATGAACAAAACTGTCCCATTCATGATATTGAGTTAGAAGCTCTAATCTTTGCTTTGAAGTTATGGAGACACTATCTCTATGGTGAAAAATGTGAGATATATACTGATCACAAGAGTTTGAATTATATTTTCTCACAAAAAGTACTCAACATGAGGTGAAGATGATGTCTTGAACTACTAAAGGGTTATGATTTCTCTATAAACTACCACCCCGGGAAGGAGAATAAGGTGCCATATGATTTGATTAGAAAGGATCATGGAGTTTTGAACAATATTAGAGTTTAAAGGGATATTATTTTCATGGATCTAGTGAAGATGAAAATGGGAATAACCATGGAAGGTGAAATATCAATATTTTTTTAAAATGGTTTCCAAACCATCTTTACTAGAAAGGATAAAGAGTTCTCAAACTGATGATGATTTGTTTCAAGAGATGATTAAAGCTGTGAATGATGGGAGATTAAATGACTTCATATATGAAGATGGAATTATAAAATTTGGGTAGAGACATTGTGTTCCTAACATACCTGATCTAAAAAGGGAATTGTTGGATGATGCTCATAGCTTCAATTTTCTCTATACACCCTGGTAGCACTATGATGTATACAGATTTGAAAGAACATTTTTGGTGGGACAACATGAAGAGAAAGATTACTGATTTTTTGTCGAGGTGTATGGTTTTTCAATAAGTGAAGGCAGGAAGACAATATCCTAGAGGAGTCACGCAACCTCTTCCCATACGTAATTGGAAATGGGATGATATTACGATCGACGTTGTCATGAGGCTACAAAATAATCCTAGAAGGAATGATGCAATATGGGTTATTGTTGATCATCTTACCAAGTAAACACATTTTCTTGCTATAAGAGAAGATTTACCACTTGAATGTTTAACAAGACTATATATTAATGAAGCTTTAATACTTCATGGAGTACCCCTATCTAATGTTTCTAATCACGATCCCCATTTTACATCAAAATTATAGAAAAGTCTTTAGAAATCCCTTGATACTTAACTTCATTTGAGCACTACCTACCACCCACAAACTGATGGAAAATCAGAATGGATTATTCAAACCTTATAAGATATGTTGAGATCTTACTCAGTTAACTTTCAAGGTATGTGTGATCAATGTTTACCTCTGGAAGAATTTTCCTATAACAATAGCTTCAATTCAAGTATTCAGATGGAACCATATGAAGCATTATATGGAAAGAGATGACATACACCAACTTTTTGGGATGCTGTTGGTGAGAGAAAACTTGTAGGCCCAGAACTTGTTGAGGAAACGATGGAAAAGGGAAGGTTATCCAAACCCACATCAAAGAAGCTCAAAGTAGGGAGAAGAGCTATGCAGATAACCAAAGGAAGGATTTGGGATTTTAGGTAGGAGATCATGTTTTCATGAAGGTATCTCCAGGGAAGGGAGTTATACAATTTGGTAAGAAGGGTAAATTATGTCCCATATACATCAGACCTTTCGAAATTCTAGAATGAATTGGGGCTGTAGCTTACTATTTGGTAATGCCGCAAAGTCTCTCCAAAGTTCACGATGAGTTCCATGTATCACTATTGAGAAAATACATGCCTGAACCAACACATGTACTCACCTATGAGGAAATTGAACTGGAATCTGATCTGTCTTATTGTGAAGAGCCAGTCAAGATTTTTGATAGAAGAGAACACATGCTGAGAAACTGCATGACTCATCTGGTAAAAGTTCTATGGAGAAACCATAAGATGGAAGAGGCAATGTGGGAACCCGAGGAACATATGATGAAGAACCACCTAAATCTTTTTATGTAGTAATATTCTAGAAATTTAGAGGATGAAATTATTTTAAATAGGGGAGATTGTAACACTCCAAGATTCCATGGTACATTTCCTTTTGAATAATACAATAGCTTATGTTCTATGCAACTTCGAGTTCAAACACACCACAACCAATCAAACTAGCCATTATGAACAGTAATACCCACTTTTTGAAATTTTGTAAATTTTATCTTTCAAAATGGACTTCATTTTTGGATTCAGAATATCGAAATTAGCTTAGAGAGAATTTTTGGTATTTTTTTGAAAACATTCAATTTTTGAAGAATAGTGAAAAACACAGAGTTATTGTTTAAAACAGACATTATTATTTAAATAATTCTATTTTTTATTTAAATTTATTTTAGGTAAAAATAGATAAATATTACCAATATAAGTTCAATGTAATTCATTGGAGTCATTTTATAATAAGTTTAGATATGTAAATATTTTATTGAACTCTTTACCGTCTTTTACCCACCTCCTAGGAGCATTTACAAATTTTCATAAAACATAATTTCACCACTTCTGTGAGTTGAACATCAAAAATCCAAGAAATATTGTTAATATCTATAAGTAAAATGTGATTCAATAAGATGAAAATAATTTTTGGTGAATAGTAACTTTTGACTTTTATTTACCAGGGTTAAAAGTAAATTGGGTAATTAAGGGTAAAAATGATATCTTAATTACCCTAACACATATCATAATTCTATTGGATTTGTATAATTTGACCAAAAAAACATTAGGAATAAAATATGATCCTCTTTGTTCAAATTTTATTAGATTAGTATATTTATAATTATTTTATTTAAAGAAGAGTTAAAAGTGTTAAATTCAATGTTTAATAACTAAATCATTTTTAATATAGAGTTACACACAATATAAATTGAACTATTTGTATTCACTAAAAATCTAAAAATATTTCCAATATAATGGTATTTTATTTATAATTTTTAGACATTAAATAATTTAATTTATTTATGACACAATGATGATGCAGTAATTACCTTATTAATAAAATATTAAAATAATTGATATTATAAATATCCAAATAAATGTAAATTGGGACTATAGTTGAATTACACTAATTTCATAGGTTAATATGACATGTTATCTTTGGTTAGATAAATTTTATTCTAAGTGATAAAGTTTTTATGGCTTTCAAAAAAATCAAATACTAAATAGTGTCAAAATTGACATAATTGAGTTTTTAAAAAATACTATATTATTAATTAATATAATATTACCAAAAATCCTAGGTTCGAAAAAAGGACCTAGATAATGATATATATATTAATAATGAACCACATGGGGTTCTTTTGGCTTTTTAAATTATGTTTATTAACCATATAACATAAAAATACAAAGAGACATGGTAAATGTCAAACTATTTAACTAAGTGTTAAATATAACAAATAAGATTAATATGATGACATAAATCTGTTTAAAACTTATTTTTTGAGAAGTTTTCAACCCATCCCTGCCTTAGGCTTGAAATAAATCATTTTTAGCCATTAGATACCAAAAGTGATTTTATTATAAAATAATATTTCAAGCATTTTCTAAAGTGACCCTCACCTCTCTTATAAAAGGGCACTTCCCCTTCTCTTAATTTCACACATCTAAAGCCTTTTGGATCAGCCAAACCCTACCCAAGTATCCTCCCAACTTCCCCCAATTCTACCTATAGGCCTTAATTTGATCAGAAATCCAACTTAATAAGCCCTTTTGATCAACTCAATAGGAAACACCTGAAGTAGAGATAATAATTTCTCCGCCCTATTCTAAGTTCTTTTCTTCTTATACTTCTTATTTATTTGTTCTTTCCATACCAAAATAATAAAACCATTACCTTATACATACTATGATTTTATTATAAATATGGTACAACCATATTCGTTATTCTATCCATCCTACAAATGACAAAGTCACCATACGTGCGTACGTACGACTTACCGTCTCCAGGTCTTGGTGTAGTTTGTTATTCAAACACTTCATTATTTGGATGGGTGTAATAATGAGTATCACTAATTTAAATAATAAATATAACATGGTAATCATTCTATATATATGATATACCATCCAATTACATATGATTTCACCATCAATATAGTGATATTGTTGCTCGTGCGTATGTACGGATTACCGTCTCCACGAACGCGATGAGATTTATTACCCATCGTAATCATTAAAAAATAATTTTCATTTTATGATTCAAAATAATTTTTATGAACATAGTGTAATTCTTTATATTAATAAAATACATCCTATTCATAATAAATATGGCTTACATAACCAATAATATAAAGGAAAACAAAACAGTTAACACCTGAAAGAATGATACTACTAAAATATTATTAACAAAGTAGTATTAGAAGATCATTTATGATATCATATTTATGTATATGGTTTTTGTATAGTTTTATAACGATAATTTAACTATTATAAAGGAGGTTAATGTACCCTCGACCAAGGAAAAGTACAAGGCAAGGGTTAATTTCACAATCTCTTTATTATTTGAGGTTGTTTTTACATAAGTATCTACTGGGAAATATTTATTATCCATGTACATGTTTCATAAAAGAGTTTTAAAAGGGATTCTTTTAAGGGAAATTTTACCAAAACATCATTTTAAATGTTTCAAGATTTATTCTTCTAAACCATTTCCATTCATGTCCATGTTTTCAAAATGGTTTTAAGGATTTATTTATATGGACATGAATGCTTTAAAATGATAATTCCTTTCAAAAGTTTCAAAGTGGTATGAGACACTTTGATTAAAAACTATAATTTAAATGAATTCTTTTATATTACTTTTAAATGATTTCATGACAAGGGATATTTATCTCAAAGGTTTTTACTGATCATTTTCAACTATGTTAACATCCCTTATGAGATATTATTCTTGATCAAGGTTGCTTTATTATGGTAAAAATCTTCTATATTGTATTTAAGGTTTTGTGATATGTTTGATTGTGGATGTGTTATTTTTATACCATTCATTGTTTATGGATAAATTATTGAAATTTCATATGCTAGTTTTATTATGAATGATTATGTTATGTTTAAATAATTCCATATGAGGAATAAATTGTACTTATTAAGTGATGGGTGGAGCCCACTATCGCTCCTCGATGCATCGGTATGTCTCATGAGACAAACTAGTGTCTTTACACATGGCCTTGAGAAAATCTTATTTTTAGTCTTGGCACAAGGCCTTGACTATGTGGTATTGAAGTCTGGAATTATGCATTCCATAATTATGAAATTGTATTTTAAAATTTCATGTGATTATTTGACTAGTAGAATATTCATGTGAGTAAGTAAATGGAATTATTTGATTTTATCATTTCCATATTATGATGAAGTTTATGTTTAAAAGATTTTGTTTTAGTCTTATACATTGCCTTAAATATTTATGCTTATTTATGAAAGTTTCCACTATATTGTTATCTTTATTGTACATCTGAGCTGACCCTTTTCGATGTTTTTTCCCAGGATGTGAAGAAGTATTAAATGGTTGACCTGCAGGGATAGTATAAGGATATAAGTTTGTTTAAAGGGGACAAAATGTTGTTGATGTTTTTATTTCATGATGTAATGTAAAACTTATTAATGTATCTACTACATACAAGGATACTAAAGTGATCAGTCTTTTGAGACATGATTCCTTGTATCATGCCAATGTTATGTCATAATGCACCGACTCTGGGTAACTAGGGTCAGGGCATTAAATAAGTTCTAGTGGATTATTAGGACTGCACCAAATCCATCTTCATTTATCCTTTGGAAATAAACAACCACACAAATACGATTGTAAAAAAAAACTTTCAAAAAAACCACCATCATATTTACATTGTAACCATCACACTTTTTTTATGTCTACAAACCCATTAGCAAGCCTATATAAACAATACACCTAAATTTAGACTTAAAGACATCATGGAACTTGTTCCTATATATAGTGAAATAAAATTCTAATAAAAAACCTATGATAAATGAATAATATAGGGAGAAAGTCATGGAACACATATATGAACATAAAATGAATGTCATTTTTATTTGGCTGTCATCAATGTAAAGCAAAGAACAGGGAGAGTAAATAAATTTTCCAAATAATCATCAAATACAAAATTCTAAGAAAATAAAATATAAATTGTTTATGATTATAAAAATGGTTAATGAATTAATTTAAAATTAAATTAATTTGTGTTCATTATAGAAGTCAATAATTGAAAATATAATTCAAAAAAAAATCCCTACCTCAAGCTATTCAATGTCTATGTTAAGGTTCTTGAAGATTTCTATCACCAGAACCAGATTCTCACACCAATCAGAACAAATTTTCAGAACAAGAGTTCCAAGAACCAATTAAAATCCAATATGATAGAGCTCTATAATGATACTGAAGAAATAATGGGCTAAGGGGTAGAACAATCACATAACAAACATTTAACACCATAAAAATAGAACTCAAGCCTGGGTGAGGAAGGAAAAATTAATCACTCAAGGAAGGAAGAACAAAGAAAAAAAGGTGAGGCCAATATGGTTCTAATTCAATATGAATAACCTTTATCTTCAATGGAATTAATATTTTATCAAGGTTGAGAAAGTAGGTTTATAATACCCAAGGATAATCAAGGTAGACACCCCATTGAAAGAAAGGTTACCATAGGTTCATCCAAAATCTAACTGGAAATCATCATATAGAAGGAATCATTAAGGAGAGGAGGTATAAATCAATTAATAGGGGAAATAATAAAATTATAATAACATTGAAAATACCACATGATTATTTCATAAATCTTCCCCTTTGAACTTACCAAGATCCACAACATCTAAATACTATTTAAAAAACATTGAGGACCACATGATTTTTACTATTCCATCTACCACAATCATGGGGGCTTCAATTATTCTATCCTGACACATCCATCAAAATAGAATGTTTCATAAAATTTGGATTTTTTTCCTTACTATGACCTCTAAAATGAGCATGGAATGTTAGTTATGGTTATGGAACAATGAACTACCCAAAAATCTACACCTATGGACACACCCTATCCTTCCTTGTTTTACCTACCTATTTTACACTAGGGTCACCATTGACCACCACAGCTTGCACCACGGATGTGGTGTATCCCATTTTAGATATAAGGGTCTCTAAAACAAAAAAAATCCTTTAAAAAGATCTAAATTCATTACCCAAACATTGATCAATACAAAAAACATAAAAGAGAAATTTGAAACAATGCTTAACATATTAGGAAACCCATATAGACTCTGCACCAAACTCCTGAAATATCATATAAAATATTATAAAGTATCATACATGTAAAAAAATGCATTAAATTATTCTATACAAAATTATTTTCATCCTAAAAATCAAAACCTACTCAAACATGTGTGGTTATTGGGTTCACATATGGTTCTTCTACTCTCATGATCTCTTCTAGAGGTTTCCATGCTACCACCATATGTACACTAATGGAGTCACTTTCCCATGATGGATCTTCTCATGTCGATCATTGATAACCACATGGAACTCTGAGAGAGTATCTCCATTCTCACTGCCCAGTTGTCCCCAGTCGATGACATACGCTGAATCATGCACATATCTTCTATGCTACGAAACTTGGAAGATTTTAGGCACCTTATATAACTATGGTGGTAAGAAAAAATGGTATGCCACCTCTCCGACTATATGTAGTATCTATAAAGGGATAATGAACCATAGATACAACCTGCCACCTTGGTCAAATCTCAACATTTCTTACTAAGGTGAGACATCCAGTAACACATGGTCTCCCTTATTGAACACTAAATTACTATATCAATGGTCTAAATAGGATTTATTATGAATCTGGGAAGTCCTCATCCACTCCTTGACGATCTATACATTTTCTACCATCACTTTCACCAACGTTAAACCTATAAGTGTTGTCTCCCATAGATTCATCCAACACAACATATACCTTTAGGGTATCCCATAAAATCCATATAATGGTTCCATACTAATTGCTTAATGGTAGTTATTTTTATATGAAAACTCTACCATGGGTAGGTTTTCCTTCTTGATATGGCCAAAATACAATACAAAAGACCCCAATATGTACTTCAGGACCTAAATGGTTTTCTCATTCTAGAAATCAATATAGGTAATAAATTTTATGTTGACTACAACTGAGTCCCAAAATTCTCTTGTAACCCTCTCCATAGTTGTTACATGAAGCTAGCATCATGTTATAAAACTATCATTAAGGGGAAATCATGAATCTAGTCTATCTCCTTCATGTAGAGGTATCCCAAATTATCTTCTAAAATCATTTCTCAGATGGCTAAGAAGTGGGATGACTTTATGTATAGGTATAAAATCACCCAAATAACATCATTACCTCAAGATAATCCAAAATGCACTATCAAAAAATACATGGAAATACCACCACACTTACACTCTAGAAACTCAAGGGATTTGGTTAAACCCACTAGTTCTTAATGCTTGGCCTTAACTTATTGGATAGTGAGGCATTTTGAGATAAAAAACAACACTACTCTTTATTAATAGTCAAAAAAACTGATGTTGAAGGTCCTAGTACGTCTTCACTACTCTGGGATGTACCACTAGGGGGGATGTATGATACTCCCAAAAAACCATATAATGTAGAATTACTAGTACCATAATCTACCCTAAAAAAAGTATGGAATTCTCTACAACTTTTGAAAATATATCAAGAGAATGTCTTAATAGTATCTGGTCATGAAAGGCCTCTAAATCAATATCATTGAGTTTTGATTCCCTGGTGCACTAAAGAAGTGGTGGGGTTACAACTGTAAATCAAAGGTAAGCTACTCCACCCTCATCCACAAGGGTCAACTATAAATATAATTACTACCTTTTTCCTCACTCAAAAAATATGAACTGGACTTCCTACTAATATAATATTCCACCACTTTCCCTTCCCCAGAGTATGTGTCACAACCAAAACTACTGAGGTATGACCCATAACTATCCCAAGCCTGCCTTCAGTAGGCCAAGGGATGTCAACCAGTGTAGAGTAGGAATATCCCACAAATGGGAGGCATTACCCTATGTACCCCCCCACACACACATCACCAAGCCTAGAAAAAGATGAAATGTAAAACAACTGAACCCAATGCATGCATACCTATAAGATATCCCAGTAGAGTACAATACAAAAGTACTAAAATTAGAAAAAGGTCTCAAATAAAAGACCAACCAAAAACCATAAAGATTCCAACCTACTCTATGGGAGAGAAATAAGTCAAATGAGAACTCCTGGTAAAATACTTATGTCAGACAAGCTCTAGATACACTCCACCCATGACCTGTCCTCCCAAGTCACTATCAAAAGGTCCATTCTCTTCATAGTACATTACATGTGTGGGAAAATCCCATAAAAGAGTGAGTATAAAAACACCCAGTAAGACTTCCCAAAAACACTAAATAGAAGCACCAAGTATAGTTATCTCAATACAATATATAATAATTAATATATAACATAGACACCCATATATACTCACGAAATACATGACACCGCATAACAATCATTACCAATTTACAGCCACCTGATTTTTCTTGATGTAAATGTCATTCTGGGAGAATCTACTCCACATGCCATGCTATCAATAAAGACAATGTATGAAGAGATCTAGATAATTGGTCCCTACCCAAGGAAGCTAAGTTGTCTAGAATGATCATGATGCATAGATAGTGGGTCATGGACAAAAACACTGGGGGACACCACGAACCAAATTTGGATTAACCTACTACATAGGGGATCATATTTCAATGATAACACAAACCCATACAAATATGGCCTGTAAAATGGAGGATCAAAACCCTGCTCAAAAACATCAAACTGATTCCAAAAACCCCACATAGGGAACAAATATGATAGAGGATCAGGGTCCAGTACCACAACTCTATCTAAGACTCAACCTCTAGAGGGGATCAAAATCATGTGATGTATATGTAATTACACACAATAACCTTGAGGGAAAGGACCAAGGAAACACAATCAACCAATACTGGTATAAACTAAGGAAATGAAGAGATACAAACACTCTTAAAGGGGGTACATGGAATGTACCAGGGGTATAAAGTGTTTACAGCTATCCCTAAGTCTTACTGTGTGGTAAAACCACACATATAATCTAAGTCTCAATATACATGGAATATAGAATAAGTACACAATCTGTGCAGATACATGACACCCTACCTATTTCACATGACCATGTCTTTGTACTGGCCATCATGTGTACTAACTTGTGTACATGTGGTCTTGTCTGTATCAAAGTACATGGAATGCCTCTGGAAATTTACTTTTCCCATGTCCATGTACTTACATATGTATACATACAGCCAACTGGAAAGGGTCACATAGTGAGGGATACTTAACTCCATTTGAAACCCTAGAACCAATGCCAGGGGGACCCACACAGTGTGTAACACTTGATTTCATGCCATGTAACTTGGGATTTCCAAGATCCCAAAGGATCTCCTCTATGTTTCCTATGAAAACTACCACCACCACCATCATAAATATATATTATAGATCTAGGGTCTTCCAATAATTTATATTTCCACAGGCTAGAATTCGGGCCCTCGATCTTCTCAGAAAACCATCCTTTGAGAAATACATCATCGAGCCTCAATAATTATTATAATAGAACCCATAAATCCACTCTGATCTACCTCCAATCATCTTCTATAGTCATCATACAATAGTCACACCATCATTCATGAACTGAACCTGTGGTATTAATCCATTGTGCTGAAGAAAAGTTCTGCAATGACCAAATATCTGGTATTTGTCAAACTAGGAGCCAAAAGAAAATGCCCATGATGAACATGAAAAGAATGGAGAATGAAATCCATAATGAAAAATATGTTAGGAACAAACCTCAACATTTGTTCATTTGTCCTCAAATTTTTATCATAAAATAAATACAATGAAGATGAATAAATTAAAATGAATAAATAAACAATTTCCTCAATTTAATTATACCGACAATGGGCATATTAATTTAATTTATGTAATTTATCCGTGTTCATTTGGTATTAAGAAATGGGATGTAAATTAAAAAAACATACTACATAGAGTTTTTATTGATCGTTTATGAAGAACAGGTTCATTTCCATCATTGATGAGATCCACAAACTTTGCTAGCATGACGATCTATGGATTGATCCCAATATGTCATCATTTTCTAATAATACTCTCCTCAAATGACTTCTAGGTCTCTAGGGTTTAGTATCCATCCTTGGGAATAAATCCACAACAATTTTTTTTAAATAGGAAGTAGGTTTATGCATAAAAAAAACCATTAATCAATTTATTTTATTAATATCACGTTGGTGAATTTTTTTTTAAAAATTGACCATGTTGACAAAGACTATTTCATTAATAGAGTAAAACATGTATTATAAACTCAATGGTGCCCTCATTTTTTTATATAGCCCCCCATTCAGAAGTTATTCCACTTTTTTAGGAAAACTGTGTGCACAATCTATTTAATATATTTAATACATTTCAAAATTTTATTTTAGGAACACTGGGCCTCATAATTGTATGTCGTCTTAGTGCATAGTCTAAAAAATAATTCATATAAAATCAAAAAAATAATATACAGAAAATTTGAGTCATTAAATTATCCCCACCTTAGAGAATTTTCATTTCAGAAAGAGGAAAACTTGCTCGAAGTGATGAGGGTATTGAGCTCACATCTGGGTCTCCCACTCCCATGTTCTCTCCCAAAGATTCTCGTGAGGCCAATAGACACACATAAGGGGAATCAATCACCCATAAAGGATCCTCTCTTGTTGATCCTTGATCCTCACATGGGTACTCTCCAAAGGTATCTCCATACCCAATATCTTGCTCACCCCAACCAATAATGTGTGACGGGTCATGCATGTAACTCCTTAGTTATGACACATGGAAGACATCGTGTACCCAGTCCAACTGTGGTTGTCAAGTTAAGTGGAACTACCCCTCACCAACTCTATGTAATATCTGGAAGGGACCAATGAATCTCATATATAACTTATAGCCATTCCAAATCTTCTCTATCCACGTTGATTTGAGACCCTTAGTAACACATGATCTACCTCCTCAAACTCCATAGGTCTTCCTGATTGTTCCACATAATACTTATGATGGATATTTGTAGTCATCATATGATCCTGGATGTTTTTCACCTTCTCTATAGTATCTTGAACCCTCTTTGGAACCATGAGTGCTGACTCACCTAGATGAGTCCAACAAATTGACAACCTGTAGGGTTGTCCATACAAAACCATGAATGGTTTCATACCAATGGTGGAATGGAAGTTGTTGTTTTTTGAAAACTCCAATAAGGGTATATGATCCTCTAAATTATATCCAAAGTACAAAATTCAAGAAAAAAACATTTCCTCTTTGACTAGAATGATCTGCCCTGTCTAGTCATCATTCTAGGGGTGAAACACTGTGCTCAAGAGTAAATGAGTCTCAAAATCCTCCTATATCTCCCTCCACAACCGAGATTTGAATCAATAATCACATTAAAAATACAATCATTGAGTTAACTACATGGATTCATACTATATCCTGCAAGTAAAGATGTCCTAATCTCTATATTAAACTACTCTATCAAATAGCTAGGAAGTGGGAAGACTTGGTGAGATGGTCTATGATCACCTAGATTGAATCATTTACCCAATATGTGCATGGTAATATCATCATGAATTCCATAGATATACCTTCCCACTTCCACTATGGAACCTCAATGTGTTAGTCTAAACCCGTTGGAACCAAGTGCTCAACCTTCCCCTATTGACATGTGAGACATTGAGAGGAAAAATCTACAACTCCCTTGTTCATGTCTGGCCACCAAAAATAAAATTGGAGGTCCTAATAAATCTTTTCCACATGTAAATATACCACCAAAGGCGATTTATGAAACTCTCACATCACCTCCTTGAACAATGTCAAAGGTTCCATCATCCATCCTTTAAAAAGGATAACATTCTCCCAACCTTGAAAATGTTGACCATGAGAGTGTCTAGTGGATATATGAGTACGTAAGGTCTCACAGTCGGTATGTCCAAGATGATCATCCCTGAAACACTATAAAATAAGTGGGGTAACAATGGTCGACTGAAGATATGCAGCACTATCCTTGTTTATGAAGGAAAAATACAATGAGGATAACTACTCCAACACCACTACTAACAAATGAGAGTATGATCTCATACTAAGCGCATCTTCCACCACATTCCCCTTCCCAAGAGTATATACAATCTCAAATTCATAGTATTGGATTAACTCTATCCATATCATATGTCTCAAGTTAATATCCTTCTGTGAGAAGATATACTTGAGAATATTGTGGTCATAGTAAACGATAAATCACTCTCCCATCAGGTAGTGTTGCCATATATTCATTTTAAATATTACCGCTACAAACTCAAGATTGTGAGTCATGTTGTTCTTCTCATGTGGTCTCAACTAATGTGATCCATATGATTTAACTATATGCCTTTTTATCAGAATACAACCATGTCTGTTCTCTGATGCATCCCATAAAACTACGTGACACCCTCCTCTAGAAATATCAAGATGTGAGTGCTCATCAACCTCTGCCTCAGCTCCTGAAATCACTTCTGGAAGCTTTCTATCCAAATGAATGGTTTCCCACTCTAGGTAAAATCTAACAAGGGTACTACCACATTATAGAAATTGGGTTAAAACATAATATAGTACCCTTATAACCCAAGGAATATCTACATCTCAATAACATTCTTGAGTAGACCCCATTAAAGCACAACCTACTCTTTCACTCGGTCCATCACAACTACAGCCTATGAGATGACGTTTCCTAGAAAGTGGACCTCTCAAATCCAAAACATAAAATTCAAAATCCTCCCATAAATATGGTTCCCTTAGAGTGTTTCCATGACCATCTTCATGTGCCTCACATTCTTCTCCTCAGATGTCGAATACCCTTGGATGTCATCGATGAAGACCACCACAAACTGATCTAATAAAGGCCGAAAGATCTAGTTCACGAGTCCCATGAACATTGATGGATAATTATACATTCCAAATGCCATTGCTGATTATTTATAGTGAATTTAGCGGCATCTAAATTTTATCTTTGGTATATCTTCATCTTGTACTTAAAACTAGTGATAAACTGATTTGATGTCAATCTTGGAGAACCATTTCACCCCTCTCAACTGATGAAAGAGTTCTTTGATACTCAGTAGTGGATACATATTCTTCATGGTCACCTAATTCAAGCACTGGTAATCCACACATAACCTCAATCTCCCTTCCACCTTCTTGGTGAACAACACTAGGGTTTATCAGGAGGAATTGTTGGGTCTCATAAATACCTTATCGTGAAAGTCCTCCAACTACACACTCATCTCTTTAATCTCTACAGGATCCATCAGATATGATGGTGAACATATAGTTTTTTTCCCTAGATGAAAGTCGATATAGAATTCTTTCTCATGGGGAGGAGGTAAACCTAGTGCATCCTCCAAAAATACATCCTTATATTCCGCCGCCACCGTATGAAACTTATAGCTCATAGCATCCACTTCTATAAGAGTCATTCTAGGTAACTAGTGAGTAATCGACTACACTCTCAATTTCTAGAGCTCATCTTTCCCCACCAAGGTTTCAATTTCACCCACAAAGGAAAACCTCATTCTGTCACTATGAAAAAACCACATCTTCCCCTTAAAATAATCAATTTTGGAATGAACTTTGGATATCCAGTCTATACGTAAGATGACAACGTAAGGCCTCATTTATACTATAAATAGATCTTATATAAAACTCTCACCTCCATGAGTTAGGTCACACTATCAACACTAGTTTACAATCACTGAGTCACTACCTATAGGAGTCTCCAACCACAAGGGTCAAGGAAATGGATCAACCAGAATTGCTAAGACTCGAACTATAAAAGTGGAAATGAAGGAATGAATCACACCTGTGTCTAAGAATACTGTAGATAATGTATAAGTGACACATATCGTACTGATATTATATCTATAGCCTTGAGGTCATAGAAATCAATAACCTGCAGCTGGCTTCGTCTATGTCCAGCAGCTCCATTATCCTAAAATAGACCACCTAGGGGTGTCGTTAGTAATAGGTCAAACCACTGAACACCTCCTTCTTCCATGAAAACACCTATTCCATGTATGCCACCCTACAAACCACCCCGATCATACATTTTCTCTAAATCAGTGGTCTCTCAACCATGTCATGATCATTTTTATGACTTGTAAGAAAATTCCAAGCCATATGTCCCCGACCATCGTAGGATAATCACCACCTCTCTATTACCTGATTCGAGCCACACTGAGATCCCTTCACAACTGATCATATGTCCTAATATTTCCTTTTGATGCATCTGACATGATTCTATCCCTGTGAATGTTATTATCTACCTGCTTCCAAGGTCTCAAAAACCGGGTGTCCACTACTATCTCCCACTGTTGTTTCTTTCTCTACTAGAAATATATCCAATACCAAGGCTCTCTCAAGAACCCCTATATAGGTCTGAATTAAAAGGGATATCAATGAATCCTGGATTTCTTGGTGAAAGACCTTATAAACGGTCCAAGGTTTGAAGAAATGACCCCTAACCCTATCCCAGGATTAACATGAGAGATCAGTAAACCTCACTAATTTCTCCACCACATTCAAACTACCCTATTGTAGATGAATAAGTACTTATATGAAAAATGATCACAATGTGGCTAGATAGAACTCCTCCTTAAAGATATGATCAAATTCTTGCCCAGAGAGAGTTGTCTCACTGTGTGACTGAGTAGATAAACTCCAACATCTCCTAGTATATCCCTAGAGAAGACTCTCCATGGGGGCATCCATCTGATCTACATGCGTCCTCACCTGGAGAACAATGTGTGTGACTGCTTACAACGAGTCTTCATCCACATGGGGGTCTGGATCACCCCGAAAACTTGGGGTTCACTACCTCTACAAACTTTGTAACACACTCAACCTGTGTGAATCCATTTCCAATGCATCTAGCAGTAGATACTTATCAGTGGGTGGTGATATAGCTGGTAAACCACCCGAAGGTTCTATCTCAGGTACAAGCTCCTGCACCGATGCCTTTTCGCTATGCAGATCATCCTCACGATCAAGTAGAGGAATCTTGGATGGCTATCTATATGGAGGCATCCTAAAATAAAATAATATGTTCCATGGTCAAAAGATTATATCTGGGGAGCTAAATCATGAAAATAATGGAAATCACAACCCATTACTATATTATGCCTGTACCAAAGTTTTCCCTACAACCAATATTTATATGTACCAAGTTGAAAGGCCAGTGATTAGAGTCATGGTGTATGGATATGTCAGTCTCCACACCAACACTGTAGTATCTAGCCTGAAATCCAAACTCAAAATAGTAAACACTATTTCCCCAAACCAATCTCACCAAATATGGTCCTAAGATAAAATTGACCCCTCTAAAACCACTCTATCATGAATTAACCTATTAAGGTCCTACCCATGACTACCCAGGCCCACCCCCAATAGGATATGGGATAATGACTAGTGTTGGGTAGGAATATCCCAAAAATGGGAGATATTAGCCAAAGTACATACACTCACACACACATCACCAAGACCAAACAATGCTAAAATGTAAAATAACTAAAAATAATGAATTAATACATTTAAGATCCCACAATAGAGTACAACAGTAATGTACTGAAAGCATAAAAGAGGGAAAAATAGAAGCCCAACCAAAAACAATAAAGAGTCCATCCTTATACAAGGGTGAGGTATATATGTCAAATTAAAGCTCTTGGTAAAACACCATGGCCATACAGGCTCTATCTATGCTCCACCTACTCCCTATCATCCAAAAACATTGTCAAAAGGGATGCCATCTGCATAAGACACAACATGTGTGGGAAAACCCCATGAAAGTTTGAGTATACTAATACCTAGTAGGACACCCCAAATACACAAAACATTATTCTCAAAGTATAAACATCTTAATACAATATATAAAAAAATATTTATAATAGAAACACCTATATATATTCAGTAAAGACGCCATGCCACCTGACAATCATAAAAAACTACCAGACACCAGATTTTACTCGAACTAATGCTTTTTATAGGAGAATTCACTCCACGATCCATGAAATCAACATATACACTTAATGAAGATGTATAGATCATTGATACTTCCCCATGAAAGATCACCGATATAATTATACCTTTATTAAAAGATAAAGTTCATTCCAAAAACCATTAGGGGACTCCACGAACTCAATATGGATCAACATTCTACATAGGGATTGTATTTCAACAATAACAAAAACCCCACTGATATGGAATAATAGATATAGGATCAATGCCTTTTCGAGGGAGGTCACACTAATTCCAAAAACCCTACCTATGGAAAAAAGATGATAGAGGATTGCATTCCAGTCTCGCAGAGTGAAACCAAAAATCCATTTGAGACTCGACCTCTAGAGGGGATCCCAATCAAATGATGTGGATGCAATTCCACACTATACCATCAAGGGAAAAGACCATGGGAATAAAATCAACCTATATGAGTACAAATTATAGAAAGGAAGATCTAAAAACACTCTTGAAGGTGTAAACAATGTGTACTAGGGTTTATATGGCATATCTTGAAATCCCTAAGTCTATATGTGTGTTAAATCATCATAGGACATGTAAGTCTCAACATACATGGCGTGTATAATGAGTAGAGGACATGTAGAGACACAAAACACCTATCTCGTGTCACCTGACCATGTCTATGTACTAGCCTACTCATGTACTAACCTGTGTATAGGTGGTCGTGTCCATGTCCAAGTATAAGACATACCTCTAGACGTATAATTTTACCCATGTCTATGTACTTCATGAAGTACATGCCGATCCAAATGGGAAGGCTCATATAACGTGTGACTGTGTCATACAATGTGTGATACTTAACTTTAGTCAGGACCCTATTGTCATATCTAGAGGCCCCCACATGGTGTGTAATGTCGGATTACACTTCATGTAACCCATGATTTCCCAGATCCAATAGGCTCTTCTATGGGTTTCCCGCACACACTACTGCCACCATCATCCTCATTGGATATCATAGATCTGGGGTCATCCATGCCTTTCTATCACTGCTAGCTAGAATTCGGGACCTCGATATTCTCAGAAAACCATTCTTCAAGTGATCCATCATTGAGCCTCAAAACTAGGAATACCAAAACCCATTAAACTATTCTCATCCATCTCTGATCATCCACAACCATTGACACACCTTGACCACACCATCATTCATGAACTACACTTGCGATATTTATCCTTTTCACTGAATAATTTTCATGCAATTACCAAATACTGGGTATTTGATGAACCACTTGGTAAAATGAAACACCCATGTTGAATGTGAAAATAATACGGGACTTAATCTATAAACCACAAGATATGAGGAATAATATTTATCAATTGTTTTTTAGACTTGATTCATTGTCTTAGACTAAGACAAGCAAAGAGGAACAAATCGAAATGAATAAATAAGAAATTCCATCAATTTAATTCTACTGACGAAGTGGGTATGAATTTTGTTCATTGAATTGATCCGCATTCATCTCAGATTATGAAACAGGATGGAAATCAAAAAAAATCCTACCTAGAGTTTGGATTGATTATTGATGAAGAATGGTTGTGTTTCTATCATGGATGATATCCAAAAACTCCATTGGAATGACTATCCATTATCTAATCCCGACCCATCATCATTTTCCAAGAAGGACCTCCTCTAACGGATTTTAGGTCTCTAGGGTTTAGCGGAAAAACCTGAGGAAAAATCAACAACCATATTTTTAAATAGTAAAAGATCTCTATGTTGAATAAAAATAAAACAAATTCTTTTATTAATTTATTTTATTAAATTTGAGTCCATGAAATGTTTTTCATAAAAATCCCATGTCGATAAAGATTATGTCATGCCTAGGGTAAAACTCACATTCAGATCTCAATGGTGCCCTCATATTTCTGATTTGGGGCCCCTTTTGGGAGTTAGTACACTTTTTCAGAAAAATTGTGCTCCCTTTTTATTTAACATTTTAAATATATTTCCAACATTTATTTTGGGCACACCAGGACTCAGAATCTCTCACTTTATCAGATTCTGGTCTCAAACATAATACATATAATATCCAAAAATAATATATTGAAAATCTGAGTAATTGTAGTATAGAATATCATAATAAAATTTTCCAACAGAAACTCTGGAAATCACCTCTACCTATAGTTATAGTATTTCTATTAGATTATATATATTTAGACTCTAATAGTCAGAATAGATGATGAATTTATCTCCTATAATAGAAAATTATTATTTTTAAGGTTGAACAACACTACTTCTATATGAAAAGCATGAATCACAGAATTATAATCACGTGTTAATAAATTTTAGGACCTATAAAAAATTATATAATGTCTCTACATCAGAACACATGTAAGTATAACTCTAGAGTAATCACATAACACAACATACCCAACTCCATCCTTTGAAAATATCAAGATGGGGGAACTCACCAACACCTTCTTTTGATCCTAAAAATCTTTATGACACTTCTATGAACACTTGAAAGGATTCCAATTTTAGATCTAGGTAATCCTAGGTGCCTAAATCCTTGGAAAATTCATCATGGGTATCTAATAATAGCTTTTAAACCTATGGAAGCTTTGTACCCCCATCACACCCTTCAGTGGCTCCCAAGCTATCACAAAATATTTTTTTGGATATGCTTTCACTCCCTCCTCTGAGATAACATTCCCTAGTATATAGACATATCAAATTTAGAACTAACACTTGTAAAGCCTCCCATAAAGACAATGCTGATAATTTATGTATATAAATATCCTAAAATTTATCATGTGCTCCTCCTCTAAAATTTAGTACACGAGGATGTCATATATGAATACCACCACAAAATGATCTAAGTGGGGTTAAAAGATCTTGTTCATGAGTTCCATGAACACTATTTGGGAATTAAATATTCTAAAGGGCATCAATAAGTACTCATAATGATAATAACAATACAAGAATTTTTTCTTCATTATATCCTATTCTTAAACTCATATCTGGTGATAACTCGACTTAAGTTCAATCTTTGAGAACCAATTATCCCATTTCAAATGGTCAAAAAGATCATTAAATATTGGTAGTGGATTAATGTTCTTAATAGTCACCATATTTAGGAAATTATAATCCACACATAACCTCAAAATATCATCCACATTCTTGGTGAACAACACTAGGGATTACTAGGGGGAAAACTAGGTCTAACAAACCCCTTACTCTATAAATCCTCTAACCACACCTTCATATCTCTCTATTATATAGGGTTCATCTGATATGATAGCGAAGATATCAAGGTATTTACTAAGTACTGGTATATATAAATGTTGAACTCTGGATGAGGAGGTAAGCCTGAGATGTCCTCAGGTTTTATGTCCTCATACACCATCACTACAATAAGAAACTAAAAGCCTAAAACATCTACTGATCGAAGGGATAAACAATCCAACTAATGATAAATCAATTACACCATCTTGTATATGAGTTGATATTAATATTCCTAAGATTCCTTCTCACAAATAAATGAAAACATCATCCCATATATCTAGGAAAAAAATCCTCTTCCTAAAATAATAAATATTCACATGAATTACATTCAACTACTTATGGAGATCATGGATTGAATGATGACAGGTCATTTCGATCATTTTTTATACTTGATAATTTTCTTGATTTTTTGGATCATCTTGGCTTGTATTCCCCTCAATCCTTTCTGGTGTAATCTCTTTACACCTCGTGCTTGTACTACTACTTGTTTTATTAATAAATTTCTTTGGGGCATGAATTGGGTGACCATTTTATGTTAATGATTTTATAAAAAAAATAGACTATAGTGTGTCGTTCCATACATATAGTGACATCATATAGTCTCATTATTGCTATAGAGATATCTAATATGAATATATCTCTAACAAGAGTTAGTTTAGACTATCAGAAAAAGTTTCTGATCACTGGAGTTTTCATTGTAGGTGTCACTAAGTGCAATGTTCAAGCTAAAAGATCCACTACAATATCCAAGTCTTGAACACTATCTATGTAAAGGAATGAGTGGCTTGTACCGATGATTATCAAAACTAAATCTAAAGTAGAGTAGTAAAAGTTCATAGACCAGATCATAATAAGATCCTCTAGGTCATAATCCTCTACCACCTATATCATTCTACATCAATGACCACTGGATTATTGACCCTCACACAGACTACTCGAGGATGGTAGCTGTGGAAAAAGATCATAATGATGGCCACTTCACATAACATTCACAACTAAACATCTATGTATTATTCTGTAATAATGAAATGGCATTTAACATAGTTGAACATTGATCGAATCCCTGTATACTACATGGTGGGGTTGGTATCATCATAAGAAAAACACTTCCCTTCCCCCAAATTACTAGAATATCTTTGGGATCCTTGAGAAATTGACCCTCTATCCCAATATTACATCTGAAGCTGCCTCACATGCCAAGATACTTGAGTCCAATATTTACTACCAACTACTAAGGTCTCAGATCCAGGGTTCCCAATTCCAAAACCAATGGTCTACAACTTCTCTATTAATAATCACTCTACAACTATGGACCGTTGTATCATCCCAACATAAGAAGAGATGTAATGAAATACTAATATATAATTGATAACTTAGTGAGGGATGCAATCAATGTTTTATAATTAAAATTATCCATCAAAAACCATATCCATGTAATATCATGAGATTTTAGTGAACCAAAACATGTACTTCATACTATCAAGTTTCCCTACTGGAGCACCAAAAGCTCCTGGATATAAAATACCCAAAATGCTACTTGATCAAAATACACTCTATAAAGTTGATTGATATCCATGAAATATATATTCACCCTATCATACATGTACATTATTAAGGTCAACCATCATCATATTGGTCCATGGGGAAGTATTACTAAAAGAAGTACCATCTGGTCAGGAGGGGTCCCCTAAAGATAGAAAACTCTCTCTACTACCTCAATCCATTCCGCTACCATATGTGGCTCTGAATCACCCCAAAACCTGAGTGGAATATATCTCTATAACTCATGAAGCACACTAATAATAAAACAATATATTTTTGGTACTTCCATATTAATCGATTGCTCAACAAGTGGAGGTGATATTTGTAATCCACCTAGAGAAATGACATCCTACACAGGTACCTTGACTAAAGCCTAATAAATAAGCGGATCATCATCGTGATTGTACTAAGTTATCCTAGCTATATATCATGATGGAGTAATCCTTTAATATTTAAGATGCACCATGGTTAAAAGACCATATCTGGGTAGTTTTTCTTAAGAATGACATGGAATTCACAACCCATTCCTATATTATATTTGTACCAAAGTTTTACCTACAACTAATTAATACATTTATTGAGTAAATAAGTGGGTAATAAGATTCATGATAAATGTATATGTCAGCCTATGCATAATATGTGGGTTCCCTGTCTTGATATTTGAACCCGAGACACTTCAACACTATTTACATAGTTCCCAAACCAATCCTCACAACTAGTCTATATACAAACTATGTTGCTAAGAAAACCCAACTATGATACTACTCTATCATGACACGACCATACAATACCTTCCTTGAAACCATTTAGCTAATATTGAAACTAAAATAACACCTCTAATAGGCTAGGAGATAGTGAGTAGTTCTAGGTATGTGTAACACCCTATGATTTTGTGAAATAGTTTTTTTGAATTAATTTAATCATTTTGATATTTTTCATTTCACGCAACACTAATATTTTTTTAAGAACTAAGTTAGGATTGAGTTATATAAAAACAATGTAAATTGGTCACTACACACAACATAAAATTTTACCATTCTCTACATGAAACACACAAGGTTAGCATATATTACACATAATAATGACTTTCTTCAATGGCTTGTGTAACAAGTAAGATTGAGTTTTGACAAACAATATGATATTATAAAAAATATTACTATTTAATATAATAAGATATAAATTAGCCATTAAGTATATAGTTATGAATTGTATTAACTAACTTATGAAAAATTCATGGATTAATTTGGTTACAAATTAATTATAAATTATTATAAGAACAAATTGAATATAGTGGTAATGTTTTTATAAAAAATAAGTTCATGATCACAATGGAATTTTATCCAAATAAATTAAATTAATTACTATTGTAAAATGATATTAATGAAATATATATTCTATATATTTAATAACATATTTTTTTATGTTCAGACAATAGATTTTATAAGCATAAGATTATAACAAACCCAATATTTCACATAAAAATCAATATTGTAATAAATTTTTTTTACCACCTTTTAATGGAGAAACTATTTTAAATCAAAATTTCCAAAATTTTATAAATTTAATATGTCAAAATAAATATAAAATTTGAAATAAAAACATAAAAATTAGGTTAGGGTTCTTTTTTTTGGTATTTTGCGACGTTTCATTTTTGGATGAATAATGGAAAATACGGAATTTTAATTCAAAAATGCATTTTTATATAATTTATTTATAAGTTTAAATTATATTTAAAATTTATTTTATAGTTTATTTAGATAATTTTTATTGAATAATATAATTTTAGTCATTTTAACCAATTTCATAATGAAATTTGATATAAAAACTTGGAAAACATTTGTTCATTTTTTTTAAAAACCCAGAGTGTCATCCCATCTACCGAATTAATTTTAATTTAATTTCTACAAATTCTATGTATGGAATTTGTAAAATTAGATTCCATATTTTTCATCAACATAATTTTTAATTCCTATTAATGTAATATTAATTTTTTACTAAAAATATTAGTGAATGCAATTTTAATTAATTATTGTGATTGAGGTAAAATTAATTTTAACAAAGGAATAAACCTTAAAATTAGGGCCCCAAATGTCCTATTCAAATTTACAAAACCCATTTTAAGGGAATATTACAGAAATAAAACTTCTATTATTTAATTATTTCAGTTTGGGATGACTATTTTAGATAAAAACATGGGTACACATAACTGGTTTCCAAAAATACCAAGTGTGTCCCCTCCCTTCCCTATAAAAGGCCACCACCTCTCCTCTTTCATCACACCTCTCAAACCACTTAGGTTCAACCAAGTTATTCCCAATGAAATTTAAAACATCCCTAAATTTCACCTTGAATCCTCTTTATGGTCATAAAAACCCCAAGGAATCCCTTTGTTGCAAACTAAAAGGGATTACCCAAATATGAGGTAGCATCTTTCTTTATGCCTTTTAGTATTATTTCCATTCTCCATTACCTCAACCATAATTTTTCCATTATTGTCTAAAAACAGAATTATAGACAATATAATAATATCTTTTACACTAATTATTCACCCTAAACATACAAACACTTCCATATAATGGGTAATGAACATATTGTTTATGTGTATAGTAGACTACCACCTCACAAGATGAGGAATGTTCATTTTTCCTTTATCACCCCTCATGGTGGATATTATGATAGAAAATTTATTTATATATTATATATATGATATTTATAATTTATTTATTCTTTTATAATTTTTATTTAGAACTTACCTTTATTCTTTCCATCTTGTGTAAATATGATAATTTTGTTTGAGGAAGTGTGGAAAACCTCCCCCTCAAAGCGATGTGACTCGTTCACACACTAAATGGAATGTATGAAGAATGTTTTTAGGGAAATTATATGATATATATGAAATGATAATTATAATTTAATGATATTATATATATATATACATATATGTAATTTGGTTTCTTTCTTTCAATACAACTATGAAACATAAACATCGTTTATGAATACATACCACCTTCTATCTCTATGAACAATGTATTCCATTTCATAATTCTATATTATATAGATTATTATAATAAAAATATAATAAATATACATGATATTTATATCATGTTTTATATTCTAGATGTTGATATATATGTATAAGGACCATTGATATAAAAAATTGTGACACATGCATAAAACAAAGTGAATAGTACCCTAAGTATATCCTTAACATGAAATTGTTAACAATAAGGTAATATACAATCATAATAAAATCATATATGGTATTAGATATAATAATATGGTCTGGTAAAATAATTATAATAAAATTGAATTTATAATAATGGAGGTTTGATTGAGTTTGATGAGATTCAATACACGTGCTAAGGGAATTTCATCCCACTTTTTATATATGTGATATACATGACAAGTTCACCACTGTTTAAATTTATGTGGTGTATATACTGAATATTAAAGTATTATATGTTAAAGGTCCCATAATTAAACATTAAATAATCTTGAATTAAGTTAATAATTAACATTGAGGACCTTTTCTAGTTTAGAGATTTAGAGAATTAGGTCATAACATATAAATAACAACATCAATATTACATGTAGACTCTTCTACTCAGTATCCATTTTTTTATAAAATAAAAAATCTTAATAGAAAAGAAACATATTTAGTTCCATGATCTAAAAAGAATGAATTTTAATTGATCCCATCCTTGACCCTATTCAACTTTAATTACTATGAAAAACATATCAAATACATGGTATGAGCATAAAAAGATCAGTAAGGGGTATACAAAAAATGAAAATAGGTAGTTTTTAAAAACAACATGTAAACCATGAATACTTTATGATAAGTAATACTTTTCACATTTATGAAGCAGTAAATAGACTTCACTAAATACAAGATCATTGATTAACCTTTTGTAACCAAAATATTACCACAAAACCCATATAAAGCACACATAACATATAAAAGGTAAACTTGGCACATAATCATACTTAAATGGAAAAACTATACAATCGACTTCCACAAATAATTCTTAAAAATAGAATAGACATACATCTAACTTCGATACACAATGAATTGGAGGTTATAACATGACCACCCATCCTTTTTTTATCACATAATCACCCGTCATTTGGTTTATCATATAACCACACATCAAATTTCCAAGTACCATTATATAATCATCACACATAAAAGATATAAATTCTCAACATTTCAAACAAAAAATTTCATTTGAAATCACTAGAAATAATTTCAAGATATTCAAATAGTAAATCCAATTTGAAACCCATTTTCCAAAACAAAATTTGTAAAAAAGTTATATGGTATTTATTTCTCATTTAAAAACGTCACGACTTATTAAAGAATCCAAATATCAAACAATGCTCGCGGCGGAAGAAAGGTCATCGTCACCGTGTACATTTAAAAGAAAAATTATTTTTGTCATTTTGTAAAAAACTACATAGAAAAATATTTCCTATGAATTAAATTAAAATTAAATGGGGTTTATAAACCATATAAAATAATGTTGTGTATAAATAAAAATATGCTTCAAAGAAAAGAGATTGAGACAAAGTCCCTTACCTAGTGTCTGACTCGACTCGTTCGTTCTTTAATTTCTGTAATAATAAACATAGGTTAATTTAAACTTGATTAGGAACCCTATTAATGTTTATTATTCCTTTTATACCACTTATTACCTTACTATAACAATTAGTTAATTATTTGATTTTATATTGTACATTTTGTCGACGTTTGGAACTTGAGTAAAAAATGAACATGTAATAATTATAAATTGTCCATGTGGTCAAAAGTACATTATCTACAGAATGGTATTAATTATTTATAAATCCAATATATCATATATATACTGTATATATATATATTTTATAATAGTACATATAATTTGGATATAAGAAACGAAATACTACGTTCATGGAGACGATAAACCGTAGGTACGCATGAACACTACTTTAATTTATTTTTCATTTTTAAAGGAATGAAAAATAAATGATAAATAAGTATATTATAATTAAATTATAATATATATTTTATATATGTTACATATGTTCATTAATTCCATCCTCTATACATTCCATGTATAGAACGAACAAGTCATATCACTTTAAGGGGGAGATAGTCCACACTTCCTCAAAAGAAATTATCGTATTTATACAACATGAAAATCATAAAGGTATATTCAAAATGATAATTACAGTATCATAGAGATAAAATAAATATAAAAAATATCATATATAATTACAGTTCCATCATAATTTCTACCATAAGATGTGGTAGATGAAGACTAAATAATCATCGTTTCATGACGCAGAAGTTTGCCGTCCACAGAAACAATATGTTTTATACCCATTAGATGGCAGTGTGTGTAAGTGTAGTTCGAATAAATATCATAAAAACAACCTAGTATATTTAGGATACTGTTTTTATGTAAACAAGTAGTAATAATAGAATATGGATTGGAGAAGGAAAAATATAGGAAAAGAACATGAGAGAAGACATTACCTCAAATCGGGTAACTTCTCTTAATTTGAGCCAAAGGGCTTTCTTGAATTTCCTTATTCCTAGGTTAAGGATTATAGGAGTAAGATAGGGATTTTTGGAGCTTATTATAGAATAATTTTGACTATACAATGGGATTTAGAGGATTTAGTAATGGGTTAGAGGTGGTTTCCTTTTATAAGAGGGAGGAGGGGTACTTTAGGAATGTTTGCAAATATTATTTTATTAATAATTGATTTTCAAAATTTAATAATACAATATTGTTATATTTATAAGATAATATGATTATGGGTGGAAATAATATCATACAATAGGTTTCAGATAAGGTTTGGTTTCACAATTAACCTTATCTTTTAGCTTTAACCCTTAGTAAACTTATTTAACTTGTATAATGTTTTCTTGTATATTAATAATATATGGTTACCATAGTTACTATAAAATGACAAGAGAGGAAAATATGGATCATTAATAACATTTTTAACATCATATATGTCATTTGGACGAATCTGAGATTTTTAGGACTATTATATCAATTAATAAATTATTAATTAATTTAAAAAATCATTTAAGTCAATTTTTATACTATTCATATCATAACTTTTTAAAAATCCATAACAACTTGATTGATTCAAAAAAATATATATTAATTCAAATATAAAAAGTAATAATCAACAATAAAATTCATGTATGACATAAAAAGTTTCAAAATAAATAAATTTTAATATTTATAATCTAATTTATTTAAATCCCTCATTAATAGGGTAATCACTACATAACCATAGTGCCATAAATATTTTTATTTATTTAATATATAAAAATTATAAATAAAATACCATGATTTAGGAAATATTTTTATATTTCTAATGAATATTTATAGTTGAAAATATCACTTATACAACACCATATAAATTTTTTTAACTAAAATATACATGTTTAGGTTATATTTTCCTTAACATTAAATTAAAAGTAATTAAATGTCATTTTCACATAATGGTTTCTCCATGGGGTCCAACATTCGACCCAAGGATGACCATGGTATGAAATATCTCATAAAATAGGTTTTGGACATGTGTTATGGTAATTAAATATTATTATAATATAATTGTTTACCCTTATTTACCGGATTTACCCTTAACCATGGTAAATAAAATGTTTACTGAAGTTACTATTCATAATGTATAAAACTAAAAGATACCTATTTACAAAATTTGGACCTCCTAATTCCAAATATAGAATAAATTTTTCTATATTAAAAATATATAAGTTTCTGAAATTAATTTAAAATTAATTCCGGTTGTCAAAACCAAAAAGCGTGTTTTAAGAAATAAAAACTACTAAAAGATTAACATGCGTTTATGTCCAATTTCAATGTTAAATTACTTAAAATGACCAAAATTGGATTACATGATAAAAATATAATCCAATTTCACTTTAAAACAAATTTAATGTATAATATAAATATATAAATATATTAGATTAAAAGGCAATTTTGAATTAAAATGCAGAATTTTTCACTATTCATTAAAAAATGAACTTTAGCAGAAAAATAACAATATTTCATCCAAAGTAAATATTTATGTTTATATTATAATGAATAAGTTTATATTCTTGAATAAAGCATATAAAAGTTTCAAAAACTAGATTTAAGATGAGTTCTCTATCAAAAGGTGGTAGAAATGCATTTTTAGAAAAATACTTATTTTATCCGAAAAAAATGAATTTATTCTTATATCATAACTAGAAAACATATAAGATGAATTTAAAAAATGACATTGAATATATTTCATATATTTTTCATTAAATAAATATCCAAAAAGTGTGATGTGAAACCACAATTATTCTGTTTTAAATAGTTTTTCATAAAAACACATCCATTTTATTCAATTGGTTTTTATTTCCATTTCTAATAAATTTGGTAACCAATGAATCATCATTTAAACATGTGTAATCAATATTTCAAAATTATATTGATACTATTCATTCCTACAATTCTAATATCTTGTTGTTAAATACCATTTAAAATAATAAAAATAATATTGAATTATTTTTCAGTATAACTCCATGTTGTATGAAATGTATGTTTTCAGAGAAGATCATTGTTGCGTGTCGAGTATGATATCCAAAAAAGTTTCCCCATTAAAATAAAATTAATATCTTATTCATAAGTATTAATAGAAATTAAAAAGTGTTATTCTATAAATACCTATGTCATTACATCCTTCCCCAATTTTGGAAATTGTGTTCTCACAATTTTAAAATTGGGCTCGGAAACTTCATTGAAAGTCCCACATCCAAGAAAGTGTCAATAAAACTATCACTTAAAAAAAGTAAAAAGGTCACCTGAGATAACACATACAATGATTCCATGAAAACATTGATATGGAAGAGAAAACTAACCATCACGTTCTAGTGGACAGTGATATAAAAAAGGAATAAGAGAAAGTTAACCACCAGAAAACCAAAAACTTGTGATAGGTTAAACGGTCTTTGATTCCCCAGTAGGAAAAGTAAACGAACAATGTTTTTTGTTTTATGTTCCCTTTCAAAAATTTGTAGAATTTATTTATGATATTAACTAATAACATAAGGAAATATACTTAATTTTTCATTAGAGATCCATCCTTTAATATGTTTCTACCAAAAACTCATCTTTTCTCCAAATGATGAGTATTCAAGATGATTTGGTCACAGCTAAAGCTCTAGAATAAAATTCTAGGGAATAATATAATACAAAAAATATTAACTATATATTTCCCTTTCCTTTATACATTAACCAAAACCAAAATGGTTAGTACAAGATCATATAATCCCCCAAAAAAGATAATCTTTTATAAAAAAAATACTACTCTTAATCTCCAAAATTGAAAAAAATACCAAATGTTCATCAAAGACCATTCAGTACAAAAATTTACTTAAAACTATTCTAAATAATTCTAAAAATGTTTTAAACCCAAAATTAAAAAAGGATTTGATCACATAGATGTCCTAATTTTTTTTAACATTTATCTCCAAATAGCATCAGTTACTCTTAAAGTCTCATACTTAAAAGTAATTAACATAATCACACATTCTCTATCATAGGTTTATCATCTCCATAAATAACCCAAATTTTTATATATCCATAATAAAAACATATATTATTCCAAAATATAATTTCACCATTACTCCTCAATTGAATTCCAAAAATATTCTATTTTTATTAGGCTTATAGTGTTCCCAAAAGAGAAAACGTCTTCCAAAATAACCATTATCACTTAATCAACAAATAATTTTCTTATACTAGGGCTATCCATTTAATAAAACATAATATCCTAAATAAACTTATTCTTGATCAATAAAAACCTTTAACTAAAAGAATAAGTCATACTAACCAGGGATTTCACGTAGGCCAGTGGTAGGCATTGCATCCTTGTTGCCCTTCAGTTGTGGGTTTGATTTCCCTGGCCTTTCCAGATGCGATGGGTTTTTACCCATCACATGGGTTGTCCTTTTTATAAAAACATATAATTCTTATTACCTTCTAAAAAATATTATAATTTCCTAAAAAAATATTAATTTATATTTCCCTCAAAGGTTATCAAATACATTTCATTTTGCATCCAAAAATTTAATTACCATTTATCACCTAAAAAAAAGATCATATGAACCCCTAAGGTTATCCATTATGTACAAACAATAAAAGATAACTCATTATTGAATAAAATTTTCACATATCTAATATCAGGGTTACACATACTAGAAAAATTCTTCCAATGTAATCCCATCATCAAAACAACCTTAATAATTTTAAGCATTTCATCATCCTAAAATCTACCATAACTCTTGAATAAATTATATGTAGACTTATTACTCATTTAACATTCTTCATGATACATTAACCATTCTTTCCCAATGTATTCTATAATAATTCTTTCATATAATCAAAATCCCTAATCATATACTAATATTAAATAATTTTAAAAAATCAACTACGAAATAATACATACCTTTCATTGCTCATTGTCAGTTTCCTCATCCTCAGTTGGAATGAAATTAGGTATTTGTAAACATATATTTGTATGGTCCATCTGATCCCATTCCTGAACCATCTTCATAGGACACATATTTTTATAATGACCATGCACACCACATTTAAAACATTCAATTGATCCCTTGAAAATAACTTCTTTCCCTTTCATGGAGTTAACTGGATGCCTCCTTTTTCCATGGTAGGTTTTTGATTTATGACCTTCATTACCACATCTATAGTATCTCTAATACCTTTGAAGAATTTTCTATGTGTTTCTTTCCACGTCCTTGACACATAAGTTTTTTAATATACTTACCTTTATGATTATTGCCTAAACTTTCATTGGGATTTGTTTCTCGCATATACAGTGCCTTATAAAAATAACCAACGTTCAAGTGTTCAATAATGAATTAAAATAGTTTGTTGAGAATAACCAAAATAATTCTCATTGCATCTCCCATTTCATTCGGTTTCTTGTTCATAAAACCATCATAGTTTTTTTCACATCCATTGTTACTTTTGTAATTTCTAGATCTAGGCATTTACTAAAACCAAAAAGGTCATTGTGAGTATATCCGTAAAATCAACATATAATATATAATGATGAGGGTAAATACTATGATATAATTATTCATTTTATCTAAAATAACTACGACTCTTTCTAATATTCTAACCATTATGGTTATGTTACTTATGCTTAAATAACACCCTAACCTCTAATTTATCTAAACTGACCTATGATACCAACTATAAGGCCAAAAACATAAGAATTACATAAAATTTAATGAAGTTAATAATTCACATTGGTGATCTTTTTAGGTTTAGAGATTCATTGAATTATGTCATAACGTATACATAAGAACATAAATATTACATGTAGACACTTTTACTTAGAATCCATTTTTTTCATAAAATAAAAACTTTTAAAAGAAAATAAACATGTTTAGTTCCATGTTCTAAATATAATGACTTTTACATGATCACATACTTTATCCTATTCCACTTTAATTCCTATGAAAAAACATTTAAAAAACATGGGATGAGAAAAAAAATCTTAGTAAGGGATACACAAAGAAAGAAATCTATTAGTTTTTCAAAACAACATGTTAACCATGAATACTTTATCACAAGTAATACTTTTTACCTTTATAAAGTAGTAAATACTCTTCACTAAATAAAAGATCATTTCTAACCCTTTTGTAACCAAAATATTATAATAAAAAACATAGAAAGAACACATAACATATAAAAGTTAAACATGGGACATAATCATACTTAAATGAAATAACCATATGGAAGACTTCCAAAAATCATTATTATAAATGGAATAACCATACAACCGATCTCCATACCCAATGCATTGGAGGTTATAATGTAACCACCCATCCGTGGTTTATCACATAACCACTCTTCATTTGGCTTATCATGAAACCACCTGTCAAATATCCAAGTACCATTATATAATCATCACATATAAAAGATTACAAATATCAACATTCCAAATATAAAATTTCATTTGAAATCACTTGAAATAATTTCCAGATATAGAAATATTAAATCCAATTTCAAAACCATTTTCAGAATCAGAATATGTAAAAAGGGTATATGGTATTTATTTTACATTTAAAAATATCATGACTTGTTAAGGAATCCAAATATCAAATAATGATTATAGCAGTGAAAAGGTCATTATCACCATGTATGTTAAAAATAAACATTCCCTTTGTCGTTTAGTAAAAAAATGTAGAAAAATGTTACCATTGAATGAAATTAAAAGTCAAATGAGATTATACACATTATAAAATCAAGTCGTGTATTGTAAGAACTCATATATTCTTTTCAGGTATTAATCTTGTTTTCTAGTTGTTTTTGAGAAAAATAGGAAATTCTGGAAATTTCATGAGTACACGTCGTGTCCTTATAAGTACACACCGTGTACTCGGTTGCCCTGGTAGCCGTGTGCTGTCCATGTAACGACCGAACACATAGCCATGTGGTGTGACCAGGAGACTACCAAAAGCAGAGATCGATAAAGGAATGTACATGACATATACTTTTAAAGAACATATTTTGTACTTCCTTTTTATTTCTTTGAACGGACCGGGGTCAACTCTAATCAACAAAACACACTTATTCTAGGTTAGACTCGTCCAGGAGTGTCTGTGGCCAGCGATTCTTATCTGAACCCCTGACTCACCATCCTTTCTCCAAATCGAACTCCTTCAGTTGCGTTGGAATCACATTGGTGAGTTCTTACTTCTTCTAGATCTTCATATCTTGATTTATCCTCCCTCATGAGTTATATTCTATTGAATGTTTTTATAATTTCTGTAGATCTATGACAATATAAGTTGAATCAAAGATGAAATTCAACTGGATTGATTGTACAATGTTGATGTATGTGGTTTGTGCTTCTTCGTAGTTAGTCTTTGAGTTATATGTGCAAAATTTCCCAATACCCTTGTTCGGGTTATTGTGTGTTTATGGTTTTTAGCCATGTTATTACCTACTATGAATTATGTGCTTGAGTAGAGGATTTATGATTGTAAATAGGGTTATTTAACTTGATTTGGATGTGTTTCCCATGTTTGCATGATATTATCCATTTGATCTAGGTTTTCTTGATTGGATGCTTTGTTTTCCATGCCTAATATTTTTAGGATGGAATGAACTTTATTGGACATGCTATGATATGTTGTAGACTGATTAGCCAATTATTTCTGGAGGTTTACTTTGGCTGCCATATAAAATTTTTGCATGATTTTTTACATAGGGCCGTGGGAACCTGGTGTAGTAGAACATAGGGAAAATGTACACTGAGGGCTTCTCTAGAGTGTCTGTTTACTTTTACATTGCGAGAACATAGGGGGGATGCAATTTGTGCTCCCTCAGAGTGTCTGTAGTTTCCTTGTTACAAGACCACATGGTGAATTGGATGTTGTGTTCTTCTCTTAAGTGTATATAGTTACCGATACAAGACCACATGGGGAATTGACAGTGAGTGTTTTCTCTGAGAGTATTTACTAAAGCTGAACTAGAGGGGTTAGACTGTGAGTACTTCCAAGACGGTTACTTATGTTTGATTGGTTGAAACAGAGGGGTTAGGTTGTGAGTAATTCCCCGAGGGTTACCTATGATTAGTGGTTGTTTAACTAATAAATGAAAATGGATGTTATTAAACTGTAGTATTGTTTACTTTTGAGTAATTCCTTGTTTATTACTTCATTTTGTATATTTGCCTATTATATATGTTCACTGATAGTAAGGCACTGATCTTTGGGTGGTTTCTTACTGGGATTCATATCACTCTCTATTTGGGTCATGATTTTGGGCCTAAATAGATTTTATTGTTGCATGTATAGATAAGGGAAAGCGCCTTTCTACATCAGGTACCTGATTTCTGTGGAGCTGGGGAGCGTGGGACCAAGCTATGGCTTGCGATGCTGTTAGGTTTATTTTTTTTATTTTTACTTTGGTTTCGTATTGTATTCTAGAATTGTGATTTGTTTGGATGCTTTCCTAGATATATGTATCATGAATCATTTATATATGTGTTCTTCTGTTGTTTATTACTTCTGATTTCTACTGTCGTATGGTATTATTATTGCTTCAACAATTGTTATCTATTTATTTCTGCTGAGTTACTCTGCCAATGAGGGCATAGTTCTCCAATATCACACCCAAGGCCCTCATTGATAGTTGAAAGCCTATGGAGTTTGGGAAAATTCAATTGAGTCTATGTGAACAACCGGGTATAGGGCACATCTGTGCGGCTCCCAGAACTGGGATGTTACATGTATAAATCAAAATATGCCTCAAAGAAAGGAGATTGAGACAAAGTCCCTTACCTCGTGTTCGACGTGAATAGTTTATTCTTTAATTTCCTAAATAATAAACTTTTGTTAATTTCAAATTTCTTCGGAACCTTTTTCAATTTTATTATTCCTTTTATATAAATTATTACCATTATATAACTATTAGTTAATTATTTGAGTTCATATCATACATTATTTCGATGTTCGGAACTTGAGTAAAAATTGAACTTTTTATAATTATAAATTTTCCATGCGGTCAAAAATAAATTATATCAAAAATTATAATCATGATTTAGATATCATATATATTATATATAACAATTATATATGTATTTTATAATAGTACATAGCATTTGGATATAAGAATTAAAATGCATTGTTCATGGAGATGGTAAGCCTTATATTAGCAAGAATGCTACTTTCATTTATTTTTCATATTTAAAGGATGGAAAAATAAATGATACATAGGTATATTATAATTACAGTATAATATATATGTTATATATGTTAAATAAATTCATGAATTCCCTCCATTATAAGTTTCATGTATAGCATGAATGATTCATATCACTTTGAGGGGGCGGTAGTCTGCACTTCCTCGAATGAAATTATCGTATTTATACAACATGAAAAGCCTAAAGGTATGTTCTAAATGAGAATTATAGTATCAAATGGATAAAATAAATATCATATATTATTATATTTCAATCATAATTTCCACCAATATAGGTTGTAGGAGAATATTGAACAATCATCGTTTCGTAAATTAGTAGTTCACCGTTCACAGAAACAAAATGTTCTATACCCATTTGACAGAGGTTTGTGTAATTGTAGTTCAAATAATTCTAATAAAACAACCTATTATAATGAGGATACTGTTTATTATGTAAACAAGGAATAATAAGTTCATAGGGAGTGTATAAGGAAAAATAAAGGAAAAGAACTTGAGAGAAGACACTATGTCAAATCAGGTAACTTCTTTTGATTTGAGCCAAAGGGATTTTCTGAATTTCATTCTTCTTAAGGGAAGGCTTCTAGGAGTAAGAGAGGGATGTTGGGATATTATTGGAGCACTGTTTGTGTAATCCAAGGGGCTTGAGAGGTGTGAGTAATGGGTTATATTTGGTGTCCTTTTATAAGAGGGAGGAAGGAACTTTAAGAAAGTTTTAAAATATTATTTTATTATTAATTGAATTTAGAATTATAATAATCCTAAAGTGATATATTTTGAATTTAAGATGTGTATGGGTAAAAATAATATCATACAATAGGTTTTGGACAAGTATTGGTTCCAAAATTATCCTTATCTTTTAGCTTTAACCTTTAGTAAACTTATTTAACTTTACTATGTCTTCTTGTATATTCATAATATATGGTAACCATAGTTACTATAAAATGCCAAGAGACCCAAAAATGGATCATTAATGACATTTTTAACATTATATATTTTAGTTGGAAGAGTCTTTTATTTTTAGGACAATTTTATCATTTAATTAAATATTAATTTATTTAAAAACTCATTTATGTGAATTTTGATACTATTCATATCATGACTTTTTATAAATCCATAAAAAATTTATTAATTCAAAAAAACTTTATTAATTCAAAGATAAAAAGTAAATATTATACTAAAAAATATTTTATTACCTAAAAAGTTTCAAAATAAATTTATTTGAATATTTATAATTTCATTTAATTAAATGATTCATTAATAAGGTAATCACTACATTATCATTATGTCATAAATAATTTTATTTATTTAATATCAAAAAATTATAAATAAAATAAAATGATGTAGGAAATACCTTTAGATTTATAATTACTATTTATAGTCGAAAGTATCACTTATATATCCCCATACTATAATTTTTTTACTAAAAGATACATGTCTAGGTTATATTTTCCTTAACATTTAATTAAAAGTAATAAAATGTCATTTTCACACACAAGTGGCTCTATGAGGTCCTAAAATCGACCCAAGGATTCCCATGTTCAGAAATATCTCATCAAATAGGGTCAGGACATGTGTTATGGTAATTTAATTTTATTATAATATTTTTTACCCTAATTTACTATATTTACCCTTTCACCATGGTAAATAAAATATTTACTGAAGTTACTATTCATAATTTCTAAAAATAAAAGTTACCTATTTACAAAATTTGGATCTCCCGATTAAAAATATGGAATCCATTTTTCAAAATTCAAAAGAGATATGTTTCAGAAATTAATTTAAAATTAATTCCCGTTGTCAAAACCAAAAAAATATTTGTTTTTAAAAAGTAAAAACTACCAAAATATTAACATGCGTTTATGTCCAATTTAATGTTAAAATTATTTATAATGACCAAAATTGCATTAAATGATAAAAATATAATCCAATTAAACTATATAACCAATTAAATGTAAAATATAACTATATAAATAAATTATATGAAAAGGCATTTTTTAATTAAAATGTAGTGTTTTTCACAATTAATTAAAAAATGAACATTAGCAAAAAAATACCAACATTTCATCTAAAGTAAATTTTTATGTTCCTCTTATAAATAAAAAGTTTATTTTTTCAAATAAAACATATAAAGTTATCAAAAAACTATATTTGAAAAGGGTTCTCCATCAAAATGCTTTTAAAGTGCATTTTTATAAAAATACTACTTTTATTCGAAAAAATGATTTTATTCTTGTATCATATATAGAAAACATATAAGATGAATTTAAAACATTACATTGAATATATATAATATATTTTTAATTAAATAAAAATCCCTAAAGTGTGATATGAAAAAACCAATTGTTCTATTTTAAATAGGTTTTCATAAAAGCACATACATTATATGCAATTGGTTTCTATTTTCATTTTTAATAAATTTACTAAACAATGAATCATAATTTAAACATGTGTAAACCATATTTAAAAATTCATTTGATACAATTCATTCTAGTTATTCTAACAACTAAGAATTAACTACCATTTAAAATAATAAAAATATTATTGTATTATTTTTTAGTATAACTCAATTTTGTGTGTAATGTAAGATTTCAGAGAAGCCTGTTGTTGCGTGTCGAGTATGCTATCCAAAAAAGTGTCCCCTATAAATTAAAATTACTATATTATTAATAAGCATTAATAAAAATTATAAAGTATTATTCTATAAATACCTAGTTCATTAAAATTTGTTTACTATTTTTAAATTTATGGGTATCTATATATCAATTATATGATCTTTTTTTCATCGGGTTTATGTCTCAAAAGTTACCAAATTGGTAAGTTAGTTTTTTCTCAATTTTCCTTCTTTGAGACTCATGTTTTTTTATGCACCTACGTATTTTTCCAAGGTGTATATACTTAAATTTAACTTGTTATATAAAGAATATAATTCTTTTAATTATATTATAATATTTATGTAATTTAATTTTCTTTCATGTCAAGTATGGTTCAAAGTTACCAAGCGATAATAATTTATTAAAACAATCTCATCACTTTTCGAGATTATTTATGATTTTTCTTTCTTTCTTGAAATCATAGTAACCATCTCTCAAGAACACTCATAAATTATATTCTACTCTAGTTTTCCATGATATATTTATGTATTAGTAACATTTTCCCACTCTTTGGTACTTAATATAACTAATTAACATTTTTTTATGAAAGACCAAATTTATTTCTCCTTTTGGCCAGAAATATGTGTTATTTCAAAACCATGATTTCTAAAAGTGATTTAAAAAAATGTGTTTTCTTAATAGTTTTTAACATTAATTTATTTTAAAGTGGTTTTCAACAAAAAAAAATGTTTCCAAAAATGTTTTACGGTTATCAATTCATCCTTTCAAAGTTTTAAAATCTATTTAAAAAAAATTTCAAAATTTTTTATGTTTAAAATAAGTTTTTTAAAGTTTTTAAATAATATTTTATACATTTTAAAAGTATTATCAAATAAACGGTTTTCAAACAGTTTTCAAATTTCATTCATAAGTTTTCAAGGAAAATGGTTTTTAAAACATTTTCAACCTTTATTCATAATTTTTCAAGTAAAAAGGTTGTCAAAATGTTTTCATGATTTATTTATATGTTTTAAAATTATTATAAAATAAAATGGTTTTAATTTTTTTTCAACATTATTTTATAAGTTTTTAGGATAAATGGATTTTAAATTTTTTCATTCTTTCTTTATAAGTTTTCAAAGTATTTTGAAAGAAATGGTTTTCAAAACTTTTTAGGCTTATTTCATAAGTGTTAAAGGAAATTGGTTTTCAAACTATTTTCAAGATTCATTCTTAAGTTTTTGTGTAAAAGGTTTTCAAAAAATTTTCAATATTATTTCATAAATTTTCAATGAAAATGGTTTCCAAAAAATTTTCATGATTCTTCTGTACGTTTTAATGTAAAATGGTTTTCAAAAAATTTTAAAGCTTCTTTCATAAATTTTGAAGGAAGATGTTTTTTTAAAACATTTTCAAGATTTATTCATATGTTTTCGAGTAAATTTTTTTTCAAAAATGTTTTCATGATTTCTTTATAAGTTTTCAATGTATTTTTAAGGAAAATAGTTTTCAAAAATTTTCAATATTCTTTTATACGTTTTCATGGGAAATCTATATGATTTTTTTTCAATATTATTTTATAATAATTCAATGATAAACGATTTCAAAATGATTTTATGACTTATCTCTAATTTCTCAAAGTATTTTCAATGAAAATGGGTTTCAAAAGATTTTATGTTTTAAAAATAAATTTCTAGTGAAGAAATGATATTTTCTTTAAGAAAATTTTTTAAAATATTTTTCAAAATTATTTCCCATATAAGATGAAATCCATTAGTGTCAATCATGAAATTATGGGGAAATGATTAAATTTTTTCATTAATATTCTTTATTTTAATGGTTTATGTTGGGATGGAATGATGTTTATGAAATTTTTTTCTCTTTCATAGGTTATATTCTTTTGAAACCCACTTCTTTTCACAGATAACTCATTGTTAAAATGATTATGAAATCTACATATTTTTCCATAGATTATGATATGATTATATTTTTATGATACCCATTTAATTTCATGGGTTATGATATGATTCTTTTGATTTTGTGGCATATGTATGTATGATTTGATTTTGATATATGTGGGACCTATATCTCCATCCAATGCATTGGTCAAAGATTAATCTCTCATGAGATAGACTATGATGGTATTTGGAGATAACCTTGACTACTTAGATGGAAATGGGAGTGAACCATGACTACCAAGATGGTATAAGGATTAAAATAATGCTATTAAGATGTCCATGAGAGTGAAACATGACTACCAAGATGGCATGGAGAGTGAATACATACTACTAAGATGGCATTGTCAATGATTCCTTGACTACAATGGAAATAATTTTATATGCTTACGTGTCTTAAAAAATTACTTGTATTATTCCAATATTATGTTTTCATGGATTATGTCCTTTATTTTATTATGATTCATGTCTTATAAACTACCATGATTTATTCCATGATTCATGTTTATGATCTTATGATATGAAAGGTATGACATTATTATATTATGATCTAGTTCTTATACCCATATGATCATGTTTATGATTACATATCGCCCTTTTTTACCCTTAATAAGAATCTACACTCACCTATTTTTATGTTTCCTTACCCAAATTATAAATATGTGTATTACATATGATGTGTCTAAGAATGGTTCTAGTTATGAAAAACCTAGTTGTATATAATGTAGTTTATTCCTCTACCAATGTTTGTGTTTCCATTTTTTAATGGCACTAGACTAGTACGATCTTTGGGCATCTGTTTTTATAATATTTTAAGTATTCCTAAAAAGTTCTGTAATGTTAATGTATGAAAAGAGAGGATTGTGACAGTTGGTATTAGAGTAAATTATTAGAAATAATTTTTAAACTAGGATGAATTTTTTTTTGATATACGTATGTATTTTTCTAAGGATATGTATTGGGATGTCTCTAAAGATTAGTATAAGTATGGGTTAAAATATATTAAAATGACATGGAATATTTCTAAAGGATAGAGTGAGTGGTTTCCAAGAAATAAATCACTTTCTAGATACTATAAGTGGATGTGACACTTTCATAGAAATACATAGGTCTAAAAATCCAATAAGGTGCATCGTTCCTGACTCAACGTAACTTGGTACATGACAATATGTCTTGTTCACACTTGGTTTGACACTCCTAGGGGATATGATGTGGTAATTAAAAAACTATTTACAAACCATCATGATGGATGAATAACCTAGGGAAAACCTACGGTGTCATAGATTAAAGAATTATGTGCCATGATTTAGGAACCCTATAAGTAATTTCTCATGATTATATGGTATCCCAATATGATAAATGTTTCTCACAATAGTCTTTCTAATTTTAGTCAATAGAGAGAACTAGAAGGAACAATATTAACAATCAATGATTCAGATGTGTAATTTTTGGGTTTTAGGTGAATTGATTTCCCATGTAGAAATCTCATAAATAGAATTAGGAAGGTGGTACGAGTTTTGGTTATAATTATAAAGATAAAGAGACCACCAACGACATGTGAATGGAATGTAATATTCTTCCAGTATTTTTTACATTAAAAATTAGAAGCATGATTATATTGATGTTAAGGAATCTTAATACAGAATTCATAATTATCGTATTAATGATATATTTATGATTTGAAATTAAAATATTATGTTATATGAATCATGAAATATATAAGTATTTTTAATATAACTTTTCATTATGGATTTAAAAGGACATGTTGAATGGTGATGAAGACATAGAAATGTGACTTCATGGAAGGATGATATTTTGATTAAGGGATGTAACCCTTAATTAATGCTTGACACTAAGATAATGAAATTTTGATAATAATATGTTGAATATGAATAAGTAAATTGGATGATACAAATTACCCTTGAACTAATTATTGAAAAAGTGGTCTATGTCATCAAGTATGAAGTTTACAACTTCTTGGATTTAATGGATATATCCATTAATCATTGGAATAAGGAATCATGCATGTTTTCAAAAAGTATTTATGGTAATTTAGGTTATTACCAAGTATCATGAGAATGTACGATGAGGGAATTCACATTTTTGGAATGTGTCAAACAAGACCTACTTTATGATATATAAGGGATCAATGTTAATATTATTTTGTGATCTTCATTCTAATGTCTTCTATTTTCGTCTTCTGAAATTTCAACAAGGTTAACCATTTATGGAAGGACTTAAGATAAAATTAAAATCATATTTGTCACATTAAAGTATTATCACCTCATATGAGTATTTATGAATGTTGGATAACCTATGATATCCATTTTTTGAGATGTCAAGTGAAGGTATATGGAATGAATTATCATTATATTTATGGATCTCATGATTTGTTAGTTTTTAATGAATGGAAAATTCACCATCATTCCACAGTGTAATAGAATAAGTGGAAATTGATCAATGAAAAACCAAATGGTGAGATTGTACATATGAAAAATAATGAAATAAATTAAGTATATTTCATTATGTTTCAATAAAAAAATAATTCCTTGAATCTAGGTAAGGAATATTGAAAATTATTTATCCTAGAACCTTTAATTTTGATGAATCATATGGTCCCTTAGATCATCATCGATTTATGGTTTTATGATTATCCACTTTGGCTGATCGATTTCCTCTATAAATCTCCATCAGAACATAATAGTTATATTTATATTCCATGTCAATGTTTTCATTTCCCACCAATGTTCTCATATGTGGGAACCTAGATAAATGTTACTTTGGGAAACTATTACATTTTCAACTTTCATTTTTCAAATGGCGCTTTAGTATTTATTTTTATGATGTGGGTTTATAAGAAAATAACATTAAATTATTAAACCATTGATAACCCATAAAAATTTAGAGTGAAAATTAATTTTAAGGGGGTATAATTTAACACCCTGAGATTTTGTGAAATATTTTTTTTTGAATTAATTTATTATTTTTGATATTTTTCATTTCCCACAATAGTGAAAATAGTTTTTATAAGAACTAAGTTCGGATTGAATTATATGAAAAACCTAGTTAATAATTCACTACATGAAACATAAAAGTTTATCACCCCCTACACAAAACATCGATGCTAATGTACATTACACACAAGAATTCCTTTCCTTGATGGCTTGCATAACACACAAGACCATGTGTTACCAAAAAATATTATATTATTAAAAGTATTATTATTTAATATAATTAGATATAACATATCCATTAATTTTTAGGTTACTAATAGGATTAAATAAATTATGAAAATATGTGGTTGAATTTATTGGTAACTAATTAATTAGAAATGAAAATAATAACCAATTGAATATACAGAGAATGTTTTTATAAAAACTACTTTCATGATCATAAAATAATTTTATCCTAATAAATTAAATGAATTAATATTGGTGAATGATATTAATTAAATGTATATAGTTTATATATTAAATAAAATAGTTTTTATTTTCATCTAATATATTTGGTAAGTATAATATAGAAAAAAACCCAATATTTTGCATAAATATCAATATTTTTATAAAGACAGCTTTGCTTCCTTTTAACAGAGAACCTATTTTGAATAGATTTTTTGAAAATTTTATAAATTAATATTTTAAAATAAACTTAATATTTGAAATATATTAATATAAATTATTTTTGGGAGATTTTTTGGTATTTTTTTTGAAGTTTCATTTTTTGATGAATAATGAAAAATACAGAATTTTAATTCAAAACAAAATTATAATCTAATTTATTTATAAGGATATTTTTTTAATATTGGATTTATAATTTATTTATATAAAATTTTAATAAACTAATTCTATTTATGTCATTCTAACCAATTTCAAATTTACATTAGATACAAAAACTTAACAACCTTTTGTTCGTTTTTACTTTAATAACCTGCAGTGTCGTCCCATTATGAGATTAATTTTAAATTAATTTCTTCCATTTCTGTGTTTGAAATTTCTAAAAATGGATTTTATATTTTTAATGATCATAATTTTAAATTTATAACTAGTTAAAATTAGTTTTTGAATAAAATATTATTGAATATAGTTAAAATTAATTATAGTGATTGATGTAAAGTTAATCTTAACAAGGGAATAAACCATAAACTTAGGGGGCCAAATGACCTAGAAACTTTTAAAAAACCCATTGGATGGACATATTTCATCCATAAATCTTAATTTTTCCATTGATTCGGTTTTATGACTTATTTTAGGTAAAAATGTGGGTACACCAAACTTATTTTCAAAAATGCCAAGTGTGTCCCCTCCCTTCCTTATAAGAGGACACCACCTCCCCCCCCTTTATTCACACTACTCAAACTAGTTAGGTTTGGACATTATCTACCCAATAAACATCCCAAAATACAAAAATTCATCCTTGTATCCCCCATATGGTAATACAACCATCCATGGAATCCATTTGATGAAAACCAAAATGAATTACCCGAATAATAGGTAACATCATTCCTTAAGCTCTTTAGTATTATTTACATTCTATACTCCCTAAACTCTTCTTATTAAATTATTATATAAAAAAATCATCCTAAATATAATAGTTTTTTATATGCTATTATTTAATCCAACACTTACACACACTTCCATCTAATGGGTAACAAATATATTTTTTATGTGTACCGCGAACAACCACTTCATTAAATAACGATTATTCATTTTTCATTCATAACCTATCATGGTGAAAATTATGATGTAAAATATATCTATATATGATATATATGATATTTATTAAGTATTTAGTCATCTATAATTTTTATTTAAAACACACATTATGCTTTCCATCTTGTGTAAATATGATAATTTGTTTTAAGGAAGTGTGGAATACCGCCCCTTCAAAGCGATGTGATTCGTTCACACATAACATGGAATGTATTAAGTATGTGTTTAGTGAATTGATATGATACATATAGAAAAATAATTCTTCTGTAATTATATTATATATATATACCATTTTCTTTATATTTTTCAATACGATAATAAAACGAAAACATCGATCATGCATACTTACGACCCACCGTATCCATGAATGCTATATTCCATTTAATAATTATATATTATATAGATTATTATAATAAATATATAATTAATTTAAATTATATTTATATCCTAGTTTAAATTATTTAAATCAATATATATTTATAAGGTCCACAGATATAACAAATTAAGACAGAAGCAAAACACAAAGCGGATATTACCTGAAGCATAACCCTAACACAAAATTATTATCTTGTGGGTAATATAAATTCATATTAAAAAAATATATAGTATTATATATAATAATAAGGTTCTATAAAACATTTTTAAAAAACTTAAATTTATTATATAGAAGTATTGAATGAGTACGCCTAGAGTTAAGACCGAAGGTAAGGGAATTTCATCTCACTTTTTATATCTGTGAGATATATTTCATGTTATCCACTATTTTCATTTTCATTGTGTATATACAAAAAAAAATGTATTGTATGATTATTATTATTAAATTCATTAGTACCTACATATCAATTATATTATCTTTCTTTTATGGGGTTTATGTCTCAAAAGTTACCCAATCTATAAGTTAGTTTTGTCTCAATTTTCATTCTCTGATATTCATGTTTTGTTATTCAACTACTTCATTTTTTGAGGAGTATGTACTTAAATTGGATATTTTATATCATGAGTATCATTATTTTCATGATATTATAAGTTTTAGGTAATTCTATTCTCATATATGTGAAGTATGGTTCCGAGTTACCAAGTGATAAGAGTTTATTGAAATAATCTTATCACTTTATGAGATTATTTATGATTACGCTTCCTTAGTTGAAATGTTATGATAAGTTTCGCAAGAACAATAATAAATTATCCCATCATATGGGTTTTAATGATATCTTCAAGTATTAGTACCATTTTCTGACTCATTAGTACTTAAGATAACTAAAAAAATGTTTTTACAAAATTCTGACTTTATTTCTTCTTTTGGTTGGAAATATGTCTTCTTTCAAAACTGTGATTTATAAAAGTTTTTTATTGATTTTTTTCCTTAATATTATTGAAATTAGTTGTTTTTAATTTGGTTTTAAGTTATAATGTTTTTAAAAATGGTTTATTGTTATCAATGCTTCCATTAAAATTATTCAAAGATATTTTTATTGAAAACTGATTTATGTTTAATTTTTTTAGGGTTTTCAATCCTTATTTATATGTTATGAAATTATTTACAAAGAAATAGTTTTCAAATTTTTTTTCAGGATTATTTTATAATTTTCCATGGAAAATGGGTTTTAAAAAATCAGCAATATTCATTCACATTCATTCATGTAAAATGGTTTTCAAAACGTTTTCATGATTTATTTATTGGTTTTCAAAGTAATTTTAAAGAAAATGGATTTAAAAATGTTTTTAAGATTCTTTTATAATTATTCATGGAAAATGGTTTGAAAATTGTTTTCAAGATTTCTTCATAAATTTTCAAATTATTTTCAAATAAATAATTATCAAAATGTTTTCAAGCTTCTTTCATAAGTTTTCATGGAAGATGGTTTTCAAATCATTTTTAGCTTTGTTCATAAATTTTCAAGTACAAACTATTTCAAAATGTTTTCAAGATTCATTAATTAGTTTTCATGTTAAATGGTTTTCAAAACATTTTAAAGATTCTCTCATAAGTTTTTAAGTAAAAAGGTTTTAAAAACCTTTTCATGCTTCTTTCACTATGCATTCAAGGAAAATGGGTTTTGAAACATGATCACATCATAATTCACTGCTTTATTTCACCCATAAATCACTAGTTTAAACTAGTTTTTTATTTAAAATTAAAAATATTATCTCAAATTGAACATCCCATTTTATTCAACTATTAAATGTTAATCACTGTAAATAAGGGAAATTATTCTTTTTTTGGTTATTTCGTTGTAGGAGGAGGTGATTTAGAGGCTCAGAGATGATCGAGAAGGGAAATGGACCAAACTAAATGGAAACCCAATGAAATCTTTCCAATTTTTTGCATATTTCTCAAAATAAGTTCATCTAAATGGGATGGTATTTTGTGAGACTCTTAAAATCTGAATGGGTTACAACTCCTCTCAAGGAACCGAATCCCAATTCGGTCATTAAGGGGTCCATCCGAACCAATCTATTCTAGGGATATAATCTACACGAAGTCAATAATTTGGTTCTGTATTTCGGTCATATATCTCACTATAATACTTCATTAGCCACCCAAGTGGACATGAAGATATTCAAGATGAATTACTTAAACTTTTATATTTTTTCCAACTCAATATAATTCCATTTACCAACTCAAAACTAATACACAAGTGGTATCTCGAAAACTGGGTGCCCAAAACCACTCCCCATTTTGGCTATAAATTTTCACCTTGGGCACCCCATTTGGAAGTTCGTCCAATGAGGGAAGAAATGAGTTTTTGGAGTTATAGAGCATTTTTATAATGACCTTATAGGACCTGAAACTCTATATACTCATGGGGGTGGGGCTCTTGAAGCAAAGATCCCTTCACTGAAGGCTTCCTCTCCTTCTAATGTTATAATATTTGTATTTGTGTAAAAAACATATTTGTTATTCATTTATTTCATCACTTTTCTTATTTTTAGTTAAAAAAATTTCCTATATTAATCTTATTAATTGGTCTATAATCAATTGTAGGAACGATATTGGGTTTTACCCATTCTAAACTTTTCCACATGCAAAATGTTTCTACGATGACTACACCACCCAAGAAAGAGTAGTTTTTTTAGTAATCAATAAACCTATATCCTTCTTCATTCATTTATTTTGAATCAATGAGAAATTTTAATTCACATAATATGATATATTAATTGAGTTTTAATTTAAATTAAACTAAATAAACAATTGAACAATAAACAGAAAACATGTGAGGTAGAGCCTTGTGTGAATTGTGAGAGTGTGAACTTAATCGATAATTCGAAACCACACAGGATCAATTTTTAGAGTTCAAAAATAATCCCTAAAATTAGTTATTCCTCATTTGTAGAATTGAAATGTGCCTTAATATACCACTGGCCATAGCATATCCTTATAACATCAATCAAAGCATGGTGTTGCGATTACATGTATCGAAGAAAACCTAGGGTTTATTTCACTTCATCATTGTGGTAAAGTTAATTCTCGTAGGGTTCGGGGGTTAAAAAGTTAGGGGATCATAATTAAGTGTATTTTAGTTTAAATGATAATTATTAATAAATGATTGAATATGTATAGTTAGATCAATTATGACATTTAAAAAAAATTTATAAAAAAATCTTCTTGTTGTGTCATTTTAATCGAACTTCATTTCAAAAATAAAAACAAACAAATACAATATTCTTTCAGAAAACTTATTCTAGATTTATAAATGATAAACAACCACTATCATTTTAATTAGTGTTATTATTTACTTTTATTTTATTTTCAAAATACCTTTAATATGTTTTTAAACTTACTTCCTCCTTTGAGAGACGACCATGGTCAGCCACTATGCAGCATCTAAGTACCCAACAATCACATATCATTTGAAAGCACCCACGACAACGTATTTCAAATTGGATATGTTTCTGGGGAGGAAAGTAATTAATTCTAATAATTAGAGGTATTTATTTTATTTTAAATTTTATTCTCTTGTTCTCTTCTTTCTTTCTTGTTTACCCAATCTGATTTTTTTCTTTCTTTTTCATATTCTATTTTCTTCTTCTTCTTTTTGGAACATCAACTCAAACTTCTCATTTTTTATTTTACTATGGTCCACTTTCCTTCTTTTCATTTTTATTTGATTTATGATACAAACTAATCCTGAATATCTCTTAGATCTTGACCAATGATTGAACATTGACTTTGAACTCGAATCAGACATTCTCAATCTACAAGAAGTTTCAAAATTCAACCAGTTGGAGAATTCCTCCACTCCAAGAACATTAAAATTGGAAACACTTATAAATCCAACTTAAAACAAGAACCAATGGATGAAAATAATGGAAAATAACTTAATATAACTAATCTAGAATTGACTGCACCTGATATTAACTATCAACCGAATTGTATTGCATACCCAAATATTGAATCAGAAATTTAACTGAAATCTGGGTTAGTTCACCTTCTTCCAAAATTTCATGGATTATCTGGTGAGGATAAAAAAAATATTTAATATAATTTTATGTGGTTTTCTCCACCTTAAAACCAATAAATATTTCTTATGATAAAATCAAACTAAGAGCATTCCAATTCTCACTTGATGGAGCTGCAAAATATTGGATGTATTATTTACAGCATGAATATTTCACATGTTGGAATAATTTGAAACATCTTTTCATGCAGATATTTTTCCAGCATCAAGGACCACTTCCATTCGTAAGGAGATATAGGGGATCAAGCAATCTCTAGGGGAGTAAATGTATGAGTACTAAGACTGATTCAAGAAGTTGTGTGCATGCTTCCCACTCCAGAAAATCAGTGAGAAACTCTTCATCCAATACTTCCTTTAAGGACTCACACCTATGGAGAGGAGCATGGTGGATTCCACAACTATAGGAGCATTTGTGGACCAGACACCAGTATATGCACATGCATAGATTGACAATATGGCACAAATCTCCCAACAATTTGGTGATCGTGGTACACCACATGTTAGAGGAGTATATCAGGTAAGTCCTTCTTCTCTAGAGGGTCATTTAATTATTACTAAGTTATACGGATTGACCACTATAGTGTGGTAGACTGATCTGGCTCAAAAGACATCCCAACCCTATCTTTCAAGGCCTTGTGGAATTTTCACATAGAAAAGCCACCCAACTGACTATTGCCCCCAACTACAAGAAACATAAGATTGTGCAGCAGTGTTTCATGGGAGACCATATCAGCAGTAACAACAACCATATCTGCAAAAGAATATTGATTCCTTTGCTACAACATACAACCAAGGGTCGAAGGATCAATCAGACACGAGGTATGCCTCTGGATAACAAAACCCCCCCTCCCCTTTTCAAAAAAACATCCAACAGCCTCCATATTACCAACAGGGTTTCCAAAAACCCCAAAGGAAATTTGAAGCTCAAGCATCAACAAGTCAACAACAAATGGAATCCCCAAATAAAGGTCGATTATAACACTAATGATATTTTGAAATGAATTTTTATTAATCAACAAAATAAGATGAAGAGTCAAAGTTCAGAGTTGGCAGTGTTGAAGACACAAATGAGCCAGATTTCTACTACACTCCATGAACTGGTAAGTAAGAATTCTAGAAATATACCTTCCCTACCTACTCCAAATCCCAAGGGGAATGTCAGTGTCAACAAAATTGAGAAGTGGGAAGAAAAAAAAAACTGACACATCTACACCTATCATTCCACTAGGATTCACCTCAACTCCAAATAAGCCCAATTCCATACCAACTGATGATAAATAATAGGTAAAAGATAAAGGTCAGAAAAAGATTGATGTTTTTCCTCCTAAACCACTTCCATTTCCAAATACAGTTGTACAAATAAAAAATATGTCTGAAGAAGCAATGAAAAAAGAGGTTTTAGACACATTAAATCCTGTGGAGATCAACATCCCTCAACTTGAAGCAATCAAGAAAATCCCAAGGTATGCCAAATTCCTAATAGAACTTTGTACCAATCTAAGAGGGATCAAGGGAAATGAGAGGATAAATATTGGAAGGAATGTGTCAGCACTCATTACACTAACTCCATAAATTCCAACAAAGTGGAAGGATCCATGGACATTCAGAATCCCATGCACCATAAGGGAGTTTCACTTTTCTAATGCACTTTATGATTTTAGAGCTTCCATTAATGTGATTCCTCACTCTGTATTATCTTATTTTTAGGTTGGTGAGTTGAAGCCAACAATAGTAGTGGTGCAGTTGGAAAATAGAGCTACAACATATCCAGCAGGAGTCCTTGAGGATGTATTTGTTTGGGTAAGAGACATTATCTTTCCAACAGATTTCTACGTGCTTAACATGGAGGATGATCAGGTAAGTTCTCATGCTACCATTATCCTAGGTAGACCCTTCCCCAAAACTGAAAAAATATCATAAATGTCAATGATGGTACACTTTCCATGGATTTTGGAGATGAAGTTGTGATATTTAATGTTATGGACTCCATGAAGTACCCCTCAGAAAACCATTCCACATTTGTTATCTCCCATTCTGAACCACCAAATAAAAACCCCATGGAATTTGATTATCCTATTATTAGGGATATTATGAGTATTGGTTCTATTTTTATATCTATGAGAACTTACAAACCTGTTTCTAATACACAAAAACTCTCAATGATTTTATTTAGAAATGAATTCATACTTCGATTCTGATCATGTGAACTCTAATTATGACATGGATATTGAATATGATGATGATTTTGATACATTATTCTTTGATTTTGATGATGATGATTCTAGTACTAATGTTTATTGGGAATATATTACATTTCCTTCAATGTATCCATCCATACATCACCCCCTACATTGAAACTCAAGCCATTTCCACCTAATCTCAAATACTCATACTTGTTATGTGGTGAGAAATTACCTATTATCATTGCTAACAATATCCCTTCTGAACATGAAGAAATACTTATAAAACTTTTGAGGAATACCATTAAAGAAATCAAGTGGACCTTGGATAACATATCAGGTATTAACACCTCCATTTACATGCATTGGAATCTTTTGGGGGATGGGGATAAACTGGTTAGGTAGCCACAAAGGAGACTCAATCCAACTCTTTTGGAGGTTGCTAAAAAAGAGGTTGAAAAATTGATCGAGGCACGTATAATCTATCCCATTTCAGATTCCCAGTGGGTGAGTCCTATTTAGAATGTACCTAAGAAAAGTGGTGTTATAGTTGTTAAAAATGATAAAGAGGAGTTAGTTCCAATGAGGATGAAAAATAGTTGGCGTGTGTGTATTAATTATAGGAAACTAAATCAATCAACTCACAAGGACCATTTACCTCTCCCATTTATTGATCAAATGCTTGAGAGACTATCTGGGAAGACAAATTATTATTTATTTGGATGTATTTTTTGGATATTTTCAGGTTCTTATTGCTTTGGAGGATTAGGAGAAAACTACATTCACCTGTCCCTTTGACACATTTTCCTACCATAGGATTCCATTTGGACATTGTAATGCCCACGTACCTTCCAGAGATGCAAGGTGAGTTTTTTTTCATATTTTATTGAGACCTTCATGGAGGTATTTATGGATGATTTTATAGTGTATGAGTATTTATTTGATGATTGTATATCTAGTTTGGTTAAGGTGTTGAATCATTTTATTGAGAAGAATTTGGTCTTGAACTTTGAAAATTTCCTTTTTATGGTAGAGCATGGCATTGTCATTGTAACACCCTGAGATTTCATGATAAATATATATATATATATATATATGTCTTATGTTATACGCAACATTAAAGAAATTTTTCATGACACAAAGCACTGGCTTGTCTTTCATTACACGCAAGAGCCACCTTCCTCGATAGCTTGCGTAGTGCGCAATACTGAGTTTCACTTAACAATTATATATTATTATAATATTATGAACTAGACATTATGAATATTATTAACCAAAATTTTAATTTTATAACATTATAATTCAACTTACACATTTTCTATAATGATATATGAAAACAAAATCAATTTTTTCGATAAAAGAAGTATTTTTAAAAAAATGCAGTTTTACCGCCTTTTGATGGCACACCAATTTTAAATATAATTTTTGACAAGTTTATAAGTTCAATTTTACAAAATAAACTTCTTCTTTTGAATCAGGATATAAAAATTTACATTGGATAAATTTTTGATACATTTCTGATAACTTTCATATTTTGATAAATAGTAAAAATACGCTAATTTTTTCTTAGAAACAAATTTTTTCATCAACATAATTTATATGGTTTAACAACAAACTTTAATGGATTTAAATTATAAATATAATATAATTTTAATATTTAATATAATTTATGTCATTACCATTAATTTTACATTGAATTCATAGGTAAAAACATTTCAATCTTTGACAATGTTTTAACTTTTAAAAACCCATTTTCTTAACAATGGGATTAATTTTAAATTTATTACTTCAACTTATGCGTTTTGAATTTTTAAAAATAGATTCCATATTTTGATTCAATGGGTCCAAATTATGTTAATAGGTTACTTTTATTTTTTTTGACATTATGAATAGTAACTACGGTAATTTTTATTCACTACAATTAAAGGTAAATCGGGTAATTATGGGTAAAAATAAGATTATAAAATTACCCTAACACCTAAAAATTTTTACTGGATGAATAAAAGTCGACCCATATCACATAAGGGTCTGAATATATTCATTTCATGGACTTTTGCCCATGAAAATGATATAATTATTATTTAATCCAAATAAAGTGACAACATGTCACTCTCTTATATCTTATAAGTTTAATAATTTTAATTTAGTGATAAACCTCATAAAACTTCAAATATAAATAGTCTCCAGTAATATAATATAATTATCTAAATCATAAAAATTTATTTAGAATTTTTATGGATTAAATAATTATCATTAAAGATGACACAATAGTGATGTAGAAATCATTTTATTGATTGAAATATCAAATAAACGGTTTTATAAATATTAAAATAAATATTATATGAACTAATTAATGTTCTACATAAGTTTTATAGGTGAATATGACATGTTAGGAATCTACTAAATATTTTGGTTTGAATATATCCTCTGTGTGGATTTTTTTTAAAATTCAAATAAATGAATAGTGTCAAAATTGACACTATTGGTATTTTATAAAAATAACATATTATAAAGTTGTTTAAAAATCACAAAAATAATTAAAAATTAAAAATTGAAATTTATAAGATCTAAAATTTCATAATTTATCCAATTATGGACAATTCACAACACATAAGTTATTATTTATAACAATTTAGAATATTATTACCACAAATAAAATTAAATATATTAAATAAGGATAAATCAAGTTGATAAGGTTTAAAATAAATTCCCAACATGTCTAAATTTTATTGGATGATGAGATTAAAACCCTATATCATCTCATATTTGAATTGAGTCATTTTTGGAGGTTTATAAGTGGGGTTTGAATTTATTATAAATTAATATTTCTTATGTTTCCAAAGGTGCCCCTCTCCTCCCTTATAAAAGGGAACCTCCTCCCTCTCCTCCTAAAACCATTTTGAGCCTTCAATCTCGGAGAAACCCTACCAATTTACCTTATCCACTTCCCTATAAATATACTAGAGGTCCTGGTCTTCTTTCCAGACCAACTTTAGTGCCCTAAGAGGAGGTTTAGAAGAGGCGCGTTGAAGAAGAGGTAATATCCCTTACCAAATCTTTCAAATTTATTTCTTCTTATACTTCATCTTATTTATTTGTTTCATTATAAAGTAATAAAATAAGTATAACTTATATACTGAAATTTTATTATAAATATGAATCAAACCTATTTCACCTTCTATCCATCGTACGGAAATTGAAATCACCGCGTGTGCGTACATACGGAATACCGTCTCCACGCCATGATGTAATATGTTTTCCACCACCACCTAACTTGGATGAGTATAATGGTGTGAAGAATAATTATATATGATTTTTATAACTTGATACTAATCCTTATATATTCTACCATCCACTCCAATACCATTCAATAATTATGGGAACAATATCGTCGCCTGTGCGTGTGTATGACTTACTGTCTCCATAGTGCGATGTGATTCGTTCTACATGATCTTTATTAAACCTTGATTATATAAAATAATTGAATGAAGAAATATGATATATATTATACTAATACAATTCTGTAAATGATGTAGCTATAACCTAAAAATAGTAATTAGAATTTATTTGACAAAACACACATAAGAACGTAAAGAAATGAACACCCGAATAACATGCAACAATGAAATATTACTAATAAAAAGATTAGAATATGAACATATATGATATCATAAAAATGTATATGATTCTGTAATAAGTCAATAACATTATTTAAATCATTATAAAGGAGGACCAGATACGTATAGAGCATATCAGACCTAAGGTAAGGGAAAATCTCGCAATATCATTTTTATCCGAGATTGTTTATACTTTAGAATTTACTTGGGCGTATTTATCATCCACATACATGTTTCCACAATATGTAATATTATTTCTATTATCCTGCAATTTTTTAAATCCAATTTTACCTATTGGTGAATTTTTATTAAAATATATGAAAGGAATGTTTTGTTGTTTTTAGTACGATATACTTTTTGACTTTTCCAGCCAAAGTACTAGAAGAATGTTTTTTTACCTTATAAAACATGAATGGATTTTTATGATTTCATAGAACATTATTTCCATGAAGCTTATTTTACATGTTTTCAATTTTATTTAAAATTAACTTCTTTTAGTTTAAAATTTTATGACATGTTGAGAAAGGAAAAATGTTTTGAAGTAAAAAGGATATTTTCCTCAAGAATGGAGTTCAAGTGTTTTACCAAAATTATTTTCCATCTAATATAATATAGGGTTCTATTTCTATCCCTATTATTACATTTATTTGATTATGTTATTATGGAATTATTTTTATGAATTAATTTTATCTTATATGGATTATGTTATGATGACATGATGTTTAAGAATCCCATTTTTATTAAGGGGTTATGCTATGATGTATGATTTATGATCTTGTGGAATACATAAGAATGGTATCATTTTGAGATGGGTGGGACCTATATCTCCCTCCAATACATTGGGTAAAGATTTATATCTCATGAGATAGAGATGGCTGGAACGGTAAGTTAATTCGGTTCAGTGATACATGACTAGAACGAGGAGTGAACTCGGTTCAGTAATGGACTTTGTCCGCTATGATGATCTTGGAAATGAGTCTTGACTAATATGAAATGATTTCTTATGATCATGTGTGTATTACACAAAGTTTCATGTCTTATGTTAAGTATATTGGGATTACATTTCACTACTATGATTTATCCCATGTCCTGATATTATGATCTCTTTTTCAGGATAATATTTTTAAAATGTTATGTTCATATGAATATGATATGATTGATATTTCTTTTGTTTACCATTACTGAGCATTTGATCTCAACCTTCTGTATGTTTTCTTTTCCCCAGGTCAGGAAGAATGGTATTAAGTAGGATATGCCAAAAGGGACTCTAGATATTATGAAATAAACGAGAGACAATGTAGATGATTTATGTACCAGTTGCTTATGTTTCCCAGTTTCTAAATACACTATACCTATATGGTCCTATCATGGTTTTGTTACATGTTGTAATAATTATGATTCAATTCTGACGTAATAAAAATGTATGTAAAGTATGGGTCGTTATAGTTGGTATGAGAGGAAAGGTATAGTCAACCTTTGGAAAATAGGATCTAAAATCCTTAGTAAGAACCCTAAGGATATGTCTAAGCATAGAACACAATCTCAGTGTTTTATAAATGTCCATGAATAACCTATGATAAGACCTAAAGTGTGAAATTTTATTACTAATTATGTGGTTTTTTTTAATTAGTATTTCCCACACTATGCTTCTTGGTTTTAGTCAATGGATGGAACCCGAAGGAACCATGTTAATGATGAATGTGATGAGAAATGCAATGATTGTCCCCCCAAGCAACCAAAAAAAATGGGAGCTGGAATACAAAATCTTGTAGCCATGATAACACAACTATCTCAAGCTATGAATCATGCATGACTTCCCAATGCGCAACGGAGGGAGAAACATTCTGTTGAATCCTTCATGAGTAAGCGTCCACCTTTATTTAGCAGTTCTTCAGACCCATTAGTGGCTGAAAAATGGATCAGTACCAGTGAAAATATATTTTCAGTCCTTCAATGTTCTGAACATGATTAACTCATCTTAGAAGTATATCGTTTAGAAGGTGAAGCTGATCAATGGTGGAATCTTGTGAAGAATACAAGGCAAAGGGATGAAATTGGGTCCTTGGAATGGGATGAGTTCACAAACTTATTTTGCAGTAAGTACTTCCCTTGTATTCTTTTAACAAAGATGGAGATGTAGATTCTTGAACTGAAGAAAAAGGATGATGAATCTGTTGGTACCTACTAAGAAAATTTTTCAAGGCTTACAAGGTACATTTCTGGGATTATTATCCAACCTGAGAGTAAGATCGATCGATTCTTTAGTGGCTTAAAACCAAATCTCCAAAGGGAATTAGTTATAAGGGACTTCAATATCTATGGGGAAATTGTTCGATGTGCTCTCAAGGTTGAGATAGAGATTGGAGTAGCCCATCAGTCATATGGGTTTGATAAGAAGAGGAAAATTGAATTCAAAGTAAAATCTAAAGACCACACTGAATAGAAGATAAGTTTTCACTTTTTCTCAAAGTGCTGAAAGAAACATGTAGGGAATTGTTCTAAAGGGACAAGTAAATGTTATAAGAGTGGAAAAGAAGGTCATCGGGCAATTGAATGCTATAATGTTGGGAAAAATTAGTCTAGTGATGCGAACAATGAAAAGGATACACAGAATGCACCTCCTACACATCAATGTTACCAGTGCATGGAAATAAGTCATTATGACAATCAATTCCCAAATACAAGGGTTTTTGATGATGATTGAAGTCAAAAAACTCTTAAGGCCAAAGACAATGGAAAATCACCTACAATTTCTATCGATGATGTGGAGTACAATAACAATGTGGTTAAAGGTACACATAACATCCACTCTAAAGTAGAAAATGTTTAATTTGATTCTAGATCCACCCACACTTTTATTTCTGAAGAATTTTCTAAGGGTATCACCGTACTACCCCAACAATTAGTTGTTGAGTTAGCTATGACAACTCCTAATGGCACAACAGTCACATCAAAAGTTTACAATTATTATCTGATTGAAGTTTGTGGGAAAGTGATTCCTGCAAATCTTGTGATCCTTACTATAGTGGAATTTGATGTGATTCTTGGCATGGATTGTCTTTATTTATATGGATCTCATATCAATTTCCAAATAAGGGAAGTCACATTTTATATTCCTGACCAATCTATGATCATCTATCGATGCAAGGATGAACAGAACCTTCCAATGGAAATTTCTTCCATCTTATGGGTCTTGATTCCAATAAATGAAGTTTATTTATCTCAAATGGTTGGATAGAAACTCGCGATTAATAATATTCCCATTGTATGAGAGTTTGATGATGTATTTCCAGAGGAATTTCCAGGTCTTCCACCAAATCGTGAAGTCGAGTTTTCAATAGAACACATCCTGGGTGCTATGCCCATATCAAAGACACCTTATAGAATGACCCCAATTGAGTTGCAGGAATTGAAGAAGAAACTCCAAGAGAATCTTGATAAGGGATTCATATGCCCTAGTGCATCACCTTGGGGAGCACCTATTCTGTTTGTTAAGAAGAAATATGGATCAATGAGAATCTACCTTGACTATAGAGAACTTAACAAGATCACTATCAAGAAAAAATATCATCTCCCACGCATTGATGACTTATTTGACCAACTAAGTAGAGATGAATAATTTTTCAAGATTGATCTTTGTTCAGGGTATCCTCAATTAAGGGTAAAAAATGAGGATATACCAAAGGCGACTTTCTATACAAGGTATGGACACTATGAGTTTATAGTGATGCCATTTGGTCTTACTAATTACCATGCTATCTTCATGGATCTGATGAATAGAGTCTTTAGAGACTATCTTGATCGGTTTTTGGTAGTATTTATAGACGATATTCTTGTCTATTCAAAGAGATAGGAAGAAAATGGAGATCACTTAGGAATTGTATTGAAGACCTTGATAAAGGAGAAGCTTTATGCCAAATTTACCAAGTGTGAATTTTGGCTTCAAAAAGTTTCATTTTTGGGTCACACATTCTCAAAATAGGGGATATCTGTGGATCCAGGAAAAACAGAGGTTATCTAAATATGGTCGAGACTAACAACAGTAACTGAGATCCAAAGTTTTCTTGGTTGATTTGGATATTATAGATGTTTTTCAAATATTTTTCACGATTATCTAATCCACTCACCAAATTGACTCGGAAAGGAGTTAAGTTTGATTGGATGGAGGAATGTGAAGATAATTTCAAAGAGCTAAAAGGAAGGTTAGACAGTACACCTATGCTCACACTACCTTGTAGTGGAGAAAGGTTTGTGATCTACAGTGATGCATCCAAGAAGGGGTTATGGTGTGTTCTCATGAAAAATGATATGGTGATAGCTTATGCCTTACGACAGTTGAAAATGCAGGAGCAAAATTACCCAACTCATGATTTAGAGTTAGCTGCGGTAATCTTTCCATTAAATATTTGGAGGCATTATATTTATGGTGAAAGATGTGATATTTATACTGATCATAAATGTTTAAATTATATTTTCACACAAAAGGAGATGAATATGTGCCAAATAAGATGGTTGGACCTGATTAAGGATTATGACTGTTCAATTCATTACCACCATGGGAAAGAAAACAAGGTGGCAGACGCATTAAGTCGACAATACCTTGCTAGCTTATCCATGTTGAGGATCACAAATGATCCAATATTTGTGGATTTAAAAAGGATGGATCTTGGAATTTTTATGAAATGGGAGATATCTTATCTTTCTGAAATAAATGTTCAACCATCTATACAAGTGAAGATTAAAGAGGTGCAGAAGGAGGATGTTGGACTTCAAAAGAAGGTGGAAAATGTTCCTGAATTCAACCTTGATTGTGATGGGATAATAAGGTTTAGAAACCGTGTCTGTATTCCTACCATACTATAATTAAATAAGGAGCTGCTGGATGAGGCTCATAGTTCTTCATTCTCTATTCATCCTGGAAGTACAAAGATGTATAGGGACCTGAAAGAGTACTTTTGGTGGGATGGTGTGAAAAGAGATATCACTGAATATGTCTCTCGATGATTAGTTTGTCAGAAAGTTAAAGCTAAGACACAAAAATCTAAAGGGATTTTACAAACATTACCTATACTAGAATGGAAATGGGAAAACATCACTATGGACTTTGTCATCGGACTTCCCAAAACATCCAAAGCCAATAATGGTATCTTGGTTATAGATGATCATCTTACGAAGTTGTCACACTTCATTTCTATTAGATAGGATTTCTCTCTTGATCAGATTTCCATGATATATGTAAAGGAAGTGGTAAGATTACATGGAGTACCACTTTCCATTATATCTAAACGGGATTCAAGGTTTACCTCAATTTTTTGGTGAAGTCTATAGCATGATCTAGATACATAGTAGAGTTTCTGCACTACATATCATCCTCAGATAGACGGTTAGTCTGAGAGGAAAATTCAAACATTGGAGGACATGTTGAGAGATTTCTCTATGGATTTAAAATGTGATTGGGATCAACACCTACCTTAGGTGGAATTTTCTTATAATAGTATCTTTCACTCCATAATTTAGATGTCTCCTTATGAAGCTCTATATGGAAAGAAATGCAGAACTCCAACATTCTGGGATGAAGTTGGGGAAAGAAAGCTATTAGGACCTGATCTTGTGGATGAGATGGCAGAAAAGGTCGGATCTATTCAACAACATCTAAGAGTATCTCAGAGTCGACACAAAATTTATTCTGACAAACAAAGAAAATACATAGAGTTTGAAGTGGGTGATAAAGTGTTCTTACGAATATATCCTTGGAAGAGAGTAATGAGGTTTGGAAAGAAGGGAAAGCTAAGCCCTAGGTATATATTTCCTTTCGAGATACTGGATCCTCTTGGGAAGGTAGCATACCGATTGGAACTTCCACAGAATCTCTCTCAAGTTCATGATGTGTTCCATGTATCTCTCCTGAGAAAGTACATACCTGATCCTTCACATGTACTAAGATTAGAAGTTATACCGCTGGAGCAAGATCTTTCTAATGAAGAATAACTGATAGAGATTATGGATCGTAGAGAAAAAGTACTACAAAACAAGACCACTCTCCTGGTAAAAGTTTTATGGAGAACCACCAATTAGAATAATCTACATGGAAACTTGAGGATATGATGAGGGAGAGGTATCCTCATCTGTTTGTTACGAAGTGACGAATTTCGAGGGCGAAATTCATTTTAAGGGGGGTAGAATGTAACACCCTGAGATTTTATGAGAAATATATATATATATATATATATATATATATTATGTCTTTTGTTATATGCAACACCAAAGTAATATTTTACTACACACAACACTGGATTGACTTTCATTACACGCAAGATCAACCTTCCTCGATAACTTGTGTTGTATGCAATACCGAGTTTCACTAAACAATGATATATTATTATAATATTATGAACTATCTGTTATGAATAGTATTGACCATATTTTTAATTTTATAACATTATAATTCAACTTACACATTTTCTAGAATGAGATATGAAAACAAAATCAATTTTTTTTGATAAAAGAAGTTTTTTTCAAAAAATGAAGTTTTACCGCCTTTTGATGGCGCACCCATTTTAAATATAATTTATGAAAATATTATGAGTTAAATTTTATAAAATAAACTTCTTATTTTGAATTAGGATATAAAAATTTACATTGGGTATATTTTTGATACATTTCTGATAACTTTTATATTTTGTTGACAAGTAAAAATACGCGAAAGTTTTCTTAAAAACAAATTTTTTATTCAAGATAATTTATATGATTAAATAATAAAATTTAATGTTTTAAAGTATAAATAGAAAATAATTTTTCCATTTAATAAAATTTATTTTATTACCATTAATTTTACATTTAATTCATAGGTAAAAACATTTCAACCATTGACAATGTTTTATCTTTTAAAAACCCATTTTTTTAACAACGAGGTTAATTTAAAATTAATTACTGCAACTTATGTGTTTTGAATTTTGAAAAATAGATTCCATATTTGGATTCAGTGGGTCCAAATTATTTTAATAGGTTACATTTATTCTTTTGACATTATGAATAGTAACAATGTTAATTTTTATTTACTACAGTTAAAGGTAAATCGGGTAATTAAGGGTAAAAATAAGATTATAAAATTACCCTAACACCTGCCAAAATTATATTGGATGAATAAAAGACAACCCATATCACTTAAGGGTCAGAATGGATTCATTTCATGTACTTTTTACTTTGGAAATTATATAATTATTATTAAAACCAAAGAAAGTGACAACATGTCACTCTCTTATATCTTATAAGTGTAATAATATTAATTAAGTGATAAACCACATAAAACTTAGAATATATAGTCTCAAAAAATAAAATATAATTATCTACATCATGATAATTTATTTATAATTTTTAGGGATTATATAATTATCATTAAAGATGACAGAATAGTGTTGTAGAAATCATTTTATTGATTGAAATATCAAATAAATGGTTTTAAAAATATTAAAATAAATATTATATTAACTAATTAATGTTCTCAAAAAAATTTATAGGTTAATATGAAATGTCAGGATTCTATTAAATATTTTGGTTTGAATATATTCTCTGTGTGGATTTTATTCAAATTCAAATAAATGAATAATGTCAAAATTGACACTATTGTTATTTCATAAAAATAACATATTATAAAATTGTTTAAAAATCACAAAAATATTTAAAAATTATAAATTGAAATTTATATGATCTAAAATTTCATAAAGTATCCAATTATGGAAAATTTACAACACATAAGCAATTATTTATAACAATTTAGAATATTATTACCATAAATAAAATTAAATAGATTAAATAAGGATAAATCAAGTTGTTAAGGTTTAAAATAAATTCCCAACATGTATAAATTTTATTGTTTGATGTGATTACAACCCTATATCATCTCATATTCGAATTGAGTTATTTTTGGAGGTTTTTATGTGGGGTTTGAATTTATTATGAATTAATATTTCTTATGTTTCCAAAGGTGCCCCTCTCCTCCCTTATAAATGGGCACCTCCTCCCTCTCCTCCTCACACCATTTTGAGCCTTCATGCTCGGCCAAAACCTACCAATTTTTCTTCTCCACTTCCATAGAAACATACTAGAGGTCCTGGTATTCTTCAAAGGCCAACTTTAGTGCCCTAATAGGAGGTTTATAGGAGGCGCGTTGAAGAAGAGGTAATATCCTTTACCGAATCATTCAAATTTATTTCTTCTTCTACATTATATTATTTATTTGTTTCATTATAAATTAATAACATAAGTATCACTCATATTCTGATATGTTATTATAAATATGAAAAAACCTATGTCACCTTCTATCCATCCTACGGAAAATGAAATCACCGCGCGTGCGTATGTACATAATACCGTCTCCATGCTGTGGTGTAATATGTTTTCCACCACCACCTTACTTGGATGGGTATAATGGTGTAAAGAATAATTATATATGAATATTATAAAATGATAATAATTCGGATATATTCTATCATCCACTCCAATTCCATTCAATAATTATGGGAACGATATCATCGCCCGTGCGTACGTACGGCTTACCGTCTCCACGGTGTGATGTGATACGTTCTACATGATCTTCCTTAAAACTTGATTATAAAAACGAATTGAATGAATAAATTGGATATATATTATACTAATACCATTCTTTAAATGATGTATCTATAACCTAAAAAGAGGAATAAGAATTTATTCAACAAAACACGCATAAGAACATAAACCAATGAACACCCGAATAACAAGTAGCAATGAAATATTACTAATAAGGAGATAATAATATGACCATATATGATATCATAACAATTTATATGATTCTGGAATAAGTCAATAACATTATTTAAATCATTATACAGAAGGTTCAGATACGTACAGATCATATCTGACCTAAGGTAAGGGAAAATATCAAAATCTCATTTTTTTTCCAAGATTGTTTATACTTTAGAATTTACTGGGGAATATTTATCATCCACATCCATGTTTCCACAATATGTAATATTATTTCTATTATACTACAATTTTTTAAATCCAATTTTACATATTCATTAATTTTTAGTAAAAGATATGAAATGAATATTTTGTTGTTTTCAGTACGATATACTTTTTGACTTTTTCGGACGAAGTACGAGAATAATGTTTTTTCTAACTTATACAGCATGAATGGATTTTTATGATCTCATAGAAAATTATTTCCATGAATCTTCCTTTACATGTTTTCAATTTTATTTTCAATTAACTTCTTTTAGTTTAAAATTTTATGACATGTTGAGAAATGAAAAAATGTTTTGAAGTAGAAAGGATATTTTCCCCAAGAATGGAGTTCAAGTGTTTAATCAAAATTATTTTCCATCAAATATAATATAGGCTTATATTTATAATTTTATTATTACAATGATTTGATTATGTTATAATGAAATTATTTTTATGAAGTCCTATTATCTTATATGGATTATGTTTTTATGAAATGATGTTGAAGAATCCCATTTTTATTACATGGGTTATGCTATGATGTATGATTTATGATTTTGTGGCACAAATAATAATGGTATCATTATGAGATGGGTGGAACTTATATCTCACTACAATTAATTGGTTAAATATTTATATCTCATGAAATAGACATGGATGGAATGGAATGTTAATCCAGTTCAGTGATACAAGACTAGAACGAGAAGTGAACTCGGTTCAGTAATGGAATTTGTCCGCTATGATGGTCTTGGAAATGAGTCTTCACTAATATGAAATTATTTTCTATGATTATGTGTGTATGACACAAATATTCATGGCTTATGTTAAGAATATTGGGATTACATTTCACTATTATCATTTATCCCATGTCATGATATTATTATCTCTTTTGCAGGATAAGATTTTCAAAATGTTATGTTCTTATGAATATGATATGATTGATATTTCCATTGTTTACCTTTACTGAGCATTTGAGCTCACCCTTTTGTATGTTTTCCTTTCCAGAGGTTAGGAAGAAGGGTATTAAGTAGTATATTCCAAATGAGACTCTATATATGATGAAATAAACAAGAGACAATATAGATGATTTATGATCCAATTGTTTATGTTTCCCAGTTTCTAAAGACACTATACCTATATGGTTCTATCATGGTTTTGTTACATGTTGTAATAAGTATGCTTCAATTCTGAAGTAATAACAATGTATATAAAGTATGGGTCATTATATTCATAGGGCATGTAGTTTCAAAACATGTGATAGAGGTTGATAGATATAATGTAGATATTATTTCACCCTTACCATATCCTTCATGTGTGTCTGATGTTAGATCTTTCCAAGGGAATGCAGAATTTTATTGGTGCTTCATCAGAGATTTTATTAAGATTTCCCTTCCAATGTCATGATTACATCAAAAGAATTCTGATTTTGTGTTTGATGATTCTTGAAGTACTTAATTTGATGAGCTGAAGACATGTCTGAACACTCCACCAATCATATAGACACTAAAAATAGGAGATTCCTTTTGAGTTTATGTGTGACGCCTCCAACTTCACATATAAGGACCCAGCATTAAAACATTACATAATATTGAATTAAATTAATAATATAAATTTAGGATCAATTAAGGTTTATATTTTTACAGAGTTAGGCTATAACTATTAAATTTCTTCTCAAAAATTACAAAGTATACATTTCTACTCAGTTTCCATTTTTTTCATAAAATAAAAACTTTTCGAAAAAAAGAGACATGTCTAGTTTCATGTTTTAGACAACATGAAATTTCCTTGATCCAATCCTTGACCCTATTCCACCTTATGAACTATGAAGAACATTTCAAAAACTTGGGATGATAAAAAAAAGCTCAGCATGAGATACACAAAGAAGGAAAACTGTTAGTTTTTCAAAACAACAAGTAAACCATGAATACCTTATCAAAATTAATACTTTTCACCTTTATGAAGTAGTAAATACTATTCAATGAATAAATGATAATTTCATAAAATTTTGTAACCAAAATATTACCATAAAACCCATAGAAATAACATATAACATATAAAGGTAACATGGGACATAAACATACTTAAATGGAATAACTATATAGTCGACTTCTACACATATCACAAAATATAATATCTATATGGCCGACTTCCATATCCAATGCATTGGAGGTTATAATGTAACCACCCATCCTAGTTTATCAAGACACCACACATCATTTGGTTTATCACATAACCACCTGTCAAATTTCCATGTACCATTATAAAATCAGAACACATAAAAAAATATAAAATAATGATAACATTTCCACATTTCAATCACAATGTATCATTTAAATATATTGACATAAAAAAATACATTATCAAAACCATTTTCAATACCAAAATATGTAAAAGAGTATATGTTATTTATTTTTCTTTTAAAAACATTACATCTTTTTAAGGAATCCAAATATCAAATAATACTTAAGGTGGTGGAAAAGGTCGTTGTCATCGCTTATGTTAAAAAATTCCTGTTTTTCTCGTTTAGTAAACCACCTTGTAGAAAAAGATTCAGATTGAATGAAATGAAGATTCAAAGGTTTTTATACACTATATAAAATAATTTCATGTATAAAACAAAATATTCCTCAATGAATGGAGATTTAGACTAAGTCCCTTACCTCGTGTCCGATTTGACCCATTCGTTCTTTAACTTCCTTTAAATCAGGTCTCTCCCTTTGGTTTGAACCTAAAGGTTTACTTAAAGTGACTTATGCCTAAGGTAAGGCATCTTCAAAGAATATATGGATGTTTGGAGCTTATTTAGGTAGATTATGGATGAGCCAAGGGGATTGAGATGTGTGAGGAATGGGTTAGAAGTGGTGTCTTTTATAAGGGGGAGGAGGGGCCCTTTTGGAAAGTTTGAACCAATTATTTTATTATAAAATTATCTTCGGTTTTAGAAGGTCCAAAAATCATTAAAGTCGATGAAAGTATGACTAATGTGCGAAATAAAATCATTCAATAATAATTGGATAGGTTTTGGATATTGTTTTAGTATTTATAATCTTCTTTATTTAAATCATTCAATAATGAGGTACACACTGCATCATTATTGTGTCATAAATAATTTTATTTATTTGATGTCTAAAAATTATAAAAAAATACCATGATGTAGGAAATCTTTTTAGAATTAAAATTAATATTTATACTCAAAGAGATAACTTATATAACCTCATGTAAAAATTGATTTATTAAAACATATTTGTTTATGTCATTTTTACCTTTACTTTATGTTAATTAAAATAAAGTGTCATTATAACTCCCAAGTGGATCCATGGGGACCCAAAATAGATCCAAGGATGACCATGGTCAGAAATATATCATCCAATAGGATTAGGGCACATGTTAGAGTAATTTTATATTATTATAATAATATTAGTTTACCCTTATTTACAAGATTTACACTTTAACCATGGTCAATAAAATTTTTACTCAAGTAAATATTCATAATGTCTAAAAATAAAAGTTACCTATTTAAACAATTTGGAGAACCTAATTCCAAATATGAAATATATTTTTCAAAATTCAAGACATAGAAGTCACATAAATTAATTTAAAATTAATTCCTGCTATCAAAACAAAAGGTGTGTTTTTATGAAATAATACGTATCAAAAGATTGACACTTATTTAGGTCCAATTTAAAAGTGAAATTACTTCCAATGACCAACATTGGATTAAATAGTAAAAAAATAATACAATTAAACTTTAAAACCAATTAAAGAGATAATCTATCCTCATATAAAAATTAAATTAAAAGGCAGTTTTGAATTAAAACACAATATTTTTCACTATTCATTAAAAATGAATTTTATCAGAAAAATACCAACATTTCATCCAAAGTAAATTTTGATATCCCAATTCTAATGAAAAATTTTATTTTGTAAAATTGAACATATAAAAGTGACCAGAACTATATTTAAATAGGGTTCACCATTAAATGGCGATAAATCGACCTTTAAAAAAATACTAGAGTGTTTGTTGTTAAAATTGGATTTATTCACATTTTAAGCCTCAAAATTATATTGGATAAATTAAAAATTATTTAAAAAACATATATAGTAATATTTTAGTTAGTTCTATTAATTATTGCTAATAAAATGACTAGGCATTAACTACCATTTAAAATAATTTTATTATATTATTTGTGTGTAATGTAAGATTTCAAAGAAACCCGTTGTTTCGTATTGGGTAAGCCATCGAACATAGCATAATTTTTAAAGTAAAATTAATATTTAATTCAAAAATATTAATAAATATGAAATTTTTTATTCTTTATTTACCTGGGATGTTACATCCTTCCCCCTTTTGGAAATTGCGTCCTCACAATTTTTATTCACATATAAAATAAGTGGGGGTATTTATCCCACATAGCATTTTTTGATTCCCACATTTCCTCTTCAACCATAAGGTTTTTCCACAAAACCTTTACCTAATGAATTAACTTATTCCACAACACTTGCTCTGTTCAGTCAAGAATCTAAACTGGTTGTTCCTCATAAGAGAGATTCTCTTCCAACTGAACCACCTCTGGGCTCAAAACATGAAATGGATCTGGCATATACTTTCTCAGCATTGAAACATGAAAAAAATTGTGTAACTAGGATATACTTGAAGGTAATGAAACTCTGTATGCAACTGATCAAATGTTGTCTAGGATTTCATAAGGTCTAATGAACCTTAGACACAACTTTACCTTCTTACTAAAACACATCACACTTTTCCATAGAGAAACTTTGAGAAAGACATGGCCACCTACCTCAAAAGAAAGATCCTTCCTCCGATTTTCCACTTAAAATTTCAGCTCACTTTGAGCTGTTCTCATGTTCTTATGAATCAACTGAACTTTTTCTACCATCTCTTCTACCAATTCTGGTCCCATCAACATCTTTTCACCTACTTCTCCCCAAAAATCTAGAGTTCGACACCACTTCCCATATAATTCCTCAAATGGTTCCACCTGTATACAGGAATGAAATCTTTTATTATAAAAAAATTCAACCAAAGAAATATGTTGGTCCCAAATTCCTTAGTAATAGAGTGAAAAAGTGCATAAAATATCCTCTAAGGTCAGAATTTTTCATTCTGATTGTCCATCTGATTGCATATGAAAAGCTATACTAAAATTTTACTCAGTACCCAATGACTTCTGAAGGCCTTTCCAGAAGTTAGAAGTAAACTTGGGATCATGATCAAATACAATGGAGAGGGGAACTCTATACAACATGACTATCTCTTTAACATACAATTGATAAAGTTGATCTAGAGACAAAGTATATTGAATAGGAAGGAAATGATCAGATTTAGTCAATCAATCAACAATAATCCAGATTGCATTTTTACCTCGAGATGTCTTCGGTAATCCCACAATGAAGTCCATGGATATATTTTCTCATTTACACTCTGACACCAGTAAAGACTGAAGCATTCCTTTCGGTAACTGCCACTCTGCATTAACCTATTGACAAATCAAACACTTCACAGTAAAGTCATCAATATATCTTTTCATTCCATCCCTCCACTAATACTCCCTAAGAACTCTGTACATCATAGTAATGCCAGGATGAACTTAAAATAGATAACTATGAGCTTCACATAACAACTCATTCTTAAACTATGAATCACAAGGCACACATAATAATTTACAAAACATCAAAAAACAATAATTTTCAATGTTAAATTTAGGAACCTTACCCTTCTGAACCAACTCAACCTTTTTCTATAACTCACTATCATCTTTCTACACTTTCTTTATTCTGTCTGATAGAGATTATTTCACTGACACCTGAAACAAAAAGAGGACTTTCCAGCACCAACAACATCTATGACAAAGTTCATCAAATCAAAAACCAAAGGATCTCATTCCAAATGTAGCATTTTTAATGTAGCATTACATTTTCAACTCAAAGAATAAACCACTTTATTTGCCTTTCCAGGATGGTAAAGGATTGTGCAATCATAATCATTGATTAATTCCAACCATCTCTTCTATCTCATGTTTAATTCTTTCTGAGTGAATATATACTTCAAACTTTTTTGGTCAGTATATATTTCACATTTTACTCCATACATATGATTCCTCTAAATTTTTAAATAATAAACAACATTAGCTAATTCAAAATCATGTTTAGGGTAATTTAACTAATGAGGTTTCAACTGACATGAAGCATAATCAATTACCTGATCATTCTGCATAAGGACATAACCAAGTCCTTTTAATAAAGCATAATTGTATATAAAAAACTCACCATTTCTGGAAGGTCGTGCCAAAACTGGAGCATTTACTAATCTTTTTTTCAATTAATAAAAATAATCAAAAAATTATTTTGTCCAGAAGAACTTAAAACCATTTCGAGTTAACTTAGTCATTGTACTAGATAACTGTAAAACATTCTCAACAAACCTCCAGTAATAACCTAATAAACCAAGAAAACTATGGATATCAATTATATTTGTCAGTCTTGTACATTCTTCAACAACTTTTGTTTTAACAGGATCAACAGTTATGACAATTGTTTTAAACAATGTGACCAAGGAAGGAAATTTGTTGTAACCAGAACTCACACTTGATGAATTTCCCAAACAGTTTCTTTTTTTTGAGGTTTGAATGGCAGCCATTAAATGACTTTCATATTCTTCTATACTTTTAGAATAAACCAAAATATCATCAATAAACACAACCACAAACTTATCCAAAAACTCACAAAAAATTCTATTTATAAGATCAATGAATACAATAGGTTCATTGGTTAACCCAAAAGGTGTAAATAAAAATTCATAACGGCCATATCTATTTTGAAATGTGGTCTTAGGAATGTATTATTCCTTTAGTTTCAACTGAGGGTACCCCAACCTCAAGTCAATCTTTTACAAATACTGAGCTCCCTAGATATGATCAAACAAATCATCGATATAAGGAAATAGATTCTTGTTCTTAATAGTGATGTTATTTAGTGCTATATAATCAATGCAATGTCACATTGAACCATCTTTCTTTTTAGCAAACATGATAGGATCACCCCACGGTGATGTGCTAGGTCGAATAAAACCTTTATCTAATAACTCATGTAATTTCTTCTTTAACTAAAAAAGTTCAATTTGATCTGTTTGATAAGGTGGTTTTGAAATTGGATTATCATTAGGAACTAAGTCAATAATGAATTCAACTTCTCGATCAGGTATAATACCAGACAACTAATCAAGAAAAACATCAATAGACTCATTTACAACTGCAACATCATTAATCTGGACAGTTTCTTTGTTTCCAAAAATATGTGAAAGGTAACATTAATTTTCATCTTATAATAGTTTCTCAGCTTCCTGATATGTTATCAAAAGTAAGGGTTCATTATAGTACACAAACTGAAATTATTTCTGAAAAGAAACCGATTTAGCTATGCAGTCAATCTTAGAATGATAAACAGAAATCCAATCCATACCCAAAATTACATCAAACTCTACTAGAGGGAAAATAACAAGGTTTGTAGGTAGATTCTTTCCACACACAAGGACATGAAGGTTCTTATGTTTTCTTTTTGTCTCAACATTTCCTCCTAGTTTTTGTACCATAAGTTCAGGATTCATATATTGAGATGGAATTCCCAATTTACTAAAAAACTTCTTAGAAATTAAATAATGTGTAGACCCTGAATCAAACAACCAGTTGGCATAATATGAAAAAACAAACAGTGTACCTGACACTACTTTAATCGATGGACCAACATCTGCTAAAGTAGTTGAAAAGGATTTCACCGCCCCTTTCTCCTTATAGTCGAGAGGCTTTCCTTCAGATGAGTTCTTCGTTGGACACTCATTTTCATAATGAACCATTTCATTGAACTTAAAACATCTTACCATTAGTTTTTCATTGCCAACTTGATCATATTCCTTATAGTTACAAGCAATATGACCGGACTTACCACACCAAAATCACTTTACAGACATTTATAAACTTTCTCTAGGATGATGTTTACCACACATCTCACAAGATGGATATTTAATTTTCTTACCTCCAGGATTCTTTGATGAATTCTTTCTCTTTGCCTGCCTACTGGACCTCTTCTTTTGTTTTCTCTCTTAGAACACATGATCATTAGAAAACTCCATTTCTACCTTCTTTACACATTTGAAAATTTTTTCATAGCTTTTTAATTCACAAGTGGATATTGCTCTTCGATATCACGGCTTCAGTCCGGAGTAAAATCAATTTAGCTTACTATCAAGATCTCAGATGAAATTTGGAGCATACCTTTTTAGTCAAGTGAATTTTTCTTCAAAAGCAGCCACTGAGTCGTCCTCCTACCTCAATTCCAAGAATTTTTCTTTCATCCTAAGATGAACCACCTTAGAAAAATATTTCTCAATAAACATACCTTTGAATTCATCCCAATAAATAGAATCAATCTCCTCACTATCCTTGATATTTTTCACCATTAACCACCACTGATTAGCTTCAACTTCAAAATGGTAAACAACTAGACTAACCTTTTGACGCTCTGAACACCCCATGACATCAAAAATCTTCTATAGTGATTTAATCCACCCTTCCGCTAGCACATGGATAGTTTATCCTCTAAATGATGGGGGGCGTTGCATCATGAAATGCTCCAATACTGACATGTTATTATATGGTTGATCTGTATGATATCGTGCATGGATACCACCACCATTTATAGCCTGAGTCAATAGTGACATCACTACAAAAAACTATTCAGTTCTGATTCTGACCATCTCAAGTTGCTGATTTGGATGGTTATTCTCCTCTTTATGCCTTCCCAATATATCTTCCCTGTTTCCTCTGTAGAAAACCATTCTGAACACATAGATATATTAGGTAAATCAACATGGAAATATATAAATTCTATATAATTTTAATCTTACCAAAAATTAATTTAACAATATTCTGACAACTAAAGTTGTCTAAACCGACCTCTGATACCAACTATAAGGACTCAGCATTCAAACATTACATAATCTTGAATTAAATGAATAATTCATATTGTGGATATTTTCAGGTTTAGAGTTTTAGAGAGTTTGGCCATTACTATTACATTTCATCTCAAAAATTATAAAGTATACACTTCTACCCTATTTCCTTTTTTTTCATAAAATAAAAACTTTTTGAAAAAAAAGAGTCATGTCTAGTTCTATGTTTTAGACAAAATGACTTTTCCTTGATCCCATAATTGACCCTATTCCACCTTATGTGTTGTGAAAAACAATTCAAAAACATGGTATGAGCACAAAAATCTCAGTAAGGGATATACAAAGAAGGAAAACTATTAGTTTTTCAAAACAACAAGTAAACCATGAATACCCAATATTATGTAATACTTTTTAGCATTATGAAGTAGTAAATACTCTTCACTGAATAAAAGACAATTTCTTACAATTTTGTAACCAAAATATTACCATAAATCCCATAGAAAGAACATATAACATATAAAGGTAACTTGGGACCTAAACATACTTAAATGGAATAATCATACGATCAACTTCCTCACATATCACTAAATAGAATATCCATACGACCAACTTCCAAACCCAATGCATTGGAGGTTATAACATAACCACCCATCCTGGATTATCATGGAACCACCCATCATTTATTTTATCACATAACCAACTATCAAATGTTCAATTACCATTATAAAATCATAACACATATAACAAATATAAAGGAAATATATCATTTCCACATTTCAATCACAATATATATTATTCAAATATATTGACATAAAAAATCCATTATCAAAACCATTTTCAATACCAAAATATATAAAATAGTATATGGTATTTATTTTCCTTTAAAATCATTACGTCCTATTATGGAAGCAAATGATCAAATAATACTCGCGGCAGTAGAAAATGTCGTTGTCACCGCTTACGGTAAAACATTTTTTTTGTTGTTCAGTAAAACGCCTTGTTGGAAAAGATTCATTTTGAATGAAATAAAGATTCAAATGTGTTTATATATAGTATAAAATAAATTCATGTATAATAAAAAATATTCATCAATAAACGGATATTGATATGAAGTTCCTTACATCGTGTCCGACTTGACCCGTTCGTTCTTTAATTTCTTTTAAATCAGGTATCTCCCTTTGGTTTGAACCAAAAGGTTTACTTGAAGTGAATTATACCTAAGTTAAGGATTCTAAAAGGGGGATAAGGATGTGGGGATATTATTTAGGAAGAGTTGGAATGTTCCAAGGTTCTTGAGAGGTGTTAGGAATGGGTTATAAGTGGTGTCATTTTATAAGGGGGGGAGGGGCTCTTTCGGAAAGTTTGAAAAAATTATTTTATTATAAACTTATATTCAGTTTCAAAAGGTCAAAAAATAATTAAAGTCGAAGATAGGATGAATCATGTTCAAAATAAAACCATCTATTAATAATAGGATAGGTTTTGGATATTGTTCTAGTATTTATAATCTTATTTATTTAAATCAATCGTTAATGAGGTAAAAACTGCATCATTATTGTGTCATAAATAATTTTATTTATCTGATGTCTAAAAATTATAAAAGAAAATACCATGATGTAGGAAATATTTATATCTTTTAAATTCATATTTATAGACTAATAGATATCTTATATAACCCCATGTAAAAATTTATTTACTAAAAGATATTTGTTTATGTCATTTTTTCTTTAACATTTTGTTAATTAAAATAAAGTGTCATTATTACTACCAAGTGGCTCCATGGGGTACCAAAATCGACTCATGGATTCCCATGGTCAGAAATGTTTCAAAAGTTAGGATTAGGACACTTGTTAGGGTAATTTTATATTATTATAATAATATATGTTTACCCTTATTTACCATATTTACGCTTTAACCATGGTAAATAAATTTTTTACTGAAGTAAATATTCATAATGTCTAAAAAAATGTAACCTATTTAAAAAATTTGGACATCCTAATTACAAATATTGAATCCAATTTTCCAAATTCAAAACACAGAAGTGGCAGAAATTAATTTAAAATTAATTCCCGTTGTCAAAACAAAAGGTGTGTTTTTAAGAAATAATAACTATCAAAAGATTGACACCTATTTATGTCAAATTTCAAAGAGAAATTACATTAAATGGCCAAAATTGGATTAAATATTAATAACATAATATAATTACACTTTAAAACCAATTATAAAGATAATATATACTTATAAATATATTAGATTAAAAGGCAGTTTTGAATTAAAATACAGTATTTTTCACATTTCATTAAAAATGAATTTTATCATTAAAATACCAAAGTTTAATCCAATTTTTTTTGATTTCCCGATTCTAAAGAATAATTTTATTTTGTCAAATAGAACAGATAAAATTGACAAAAACTATATTTAAAGAGGGTTATCCATTAAAAGGCGGTAAATCGACCTTTTAAAGAATATAAGAGTATTTGTGCTTAAAATTGGATTCATTCATATGTTAAGCCTCTAAATTTTATTGGATAAGTGTAAAAACATTTAACAAACATGTATAATCATATTTTATTTAGTTCAATTTATTCTTTCCTTAACAATGACTCAGCATTAACTACCATTTAAAATAATGTTATTATATTATTAGTGTGCAATGTTTGATTTTAAAGAAACCCATTGTTGCGTATCAGGTAATCCATCGAACATAGTTTCCTCATTGAAGTAAAATTAATATTTAATTCAAAAATATTAATAAATATGAAAATGTATTATTATTTATTTACCTGGGATATTTCATCGCAGTTGCGCCTGTCTTATCTTAGAGAGTGGAGGGACGTTAAGATGTGATTGTATATGCATCTAGGACATTGGATTCCCCCCAATCAAACTACAAAACCATAGAAAAGGATTTTCTTATTGTCATATTCACTTTTTGATAAATTCTATTCATATTTATTGGGCTCTAAAGTAGTTGTTTTTTTTCTGACCATACTGCTTTGAAGTACCTCTGGAAGAAGCCAGATATGAAGCCCAGACTTATCCGATGGATGCTAATTCTTTAGGAATATTTTATTGAGATAAAGGAAAAGAAAGGGTAAGAAAACCAGGTGGCAGACCACATGAGTAGGATTACTCACACACTAGAGGCTGACACCTTGGACCAGGTAGCACTTTATGACACTTTCCCCGATGAGAATAATTATTCCATATCAGGTACTCATCCTTGGTATGATAATTTAGTGAACTACCTTTTTTCATCCCAAATACCTAAAAATTTAAAGAAACATCAAGTCCAAAAATTAAAGAGTGAGTCTAGATTTTATGTTTTGGATGATCCATACCGCTTGTACATGTGTAGTGATCATGTTATTAGGAGGTGTGGTCCTGACCATGAGTTTGAGTCTATTCTGAATTCTTTCCATACACTTTCATGTGGAGGACACTTTGGTCCCCAACATATATCTAGAAAATTTTTAGACTCTGGATTATATTGGCCTAGCTTATTCAATGATGATCATCTGTTTTTTAAGTCTTTCCCTCGTTTCCAACATACTAGGAACATTTATAAGAGACATGATATTCCAAAACAAACCATTATATTCTGTGATATTTTTAATGTATTGGTCATTTAATTTATGGGTCTTTTTCCAAGTTCTTTTGGTTTTTTGTACATTTTGGTTTTTGTTTATTATATGAGTAAATGGGTGGAGGCCAAGGACACTAGGACTGATGATTCTCATATTGTAGTGGACTTTGTCAAGATATATATTTTTTTGTTGGTTTGGAGTACCAAAGCCCATCATCAGTGACCAAGGGACACACTTCTGTAATCATAATTTTTCTTCCCTCCATCAGAAGTACAGGGTGACACACAATTCATAAACACCATACCACCCCCAAACAAATGGCCAGGCTGAGGTTTCAAATCAAGAGTTGAAACAATTTTTTGGAGAAAACCATGCAACCGAATAGGAATGATTGGAGTAAGTGCTTGGATGATGAGATTTGGGCATGTAAGACTGCATAAATGTCTCCCATAGTGGATAACACACAAGAGGACATAGGATAGAGCTTTACAGTCAATGGGAATTGTTTAAAGAAATACATTTGGGGACTTCTTATTGATGTAGTGGATTTCATCACAATGCATGACCACATCATCACTTGAGAATATCAGTCTGTTACAAAACCTTTAACTTTATATTATTTTTCTATTTAAAATTATGAATTTCATGTAACACCCAAAGATTTCATAGTACATTATCTCTTTAAAGTAATTTAATAGCATGCGCTTCACGCAACACTGAGTTTCAGCAAACCACGACCTACCAAACTAGCTATTCAAAAAGTGGTTATGAATAGTATTAACTACATTTTGAATACTTCATATAATTTTAACATCCATATTATGCATTTCTTAGACATAATATAAGCAAAAATTCAATTTTTTTAGATAAAAGAAGTATTTATCAAAAAATAAAATTTTACCGTCTCTTAATGGTTAATCCTTTTTAAATAAAAAATTTGAAACTTTAATATATTAAATATATATTTTTTTATTTAGAATATAGACATAAAATTTTATTTTGGATAAAGTTTTGGTGATTTTCTGATAACTTTCATATTTTGATGAACAGTGAAAAATACTAAATTTGAATTAATTTTTTTTAATCACAATAATTTATAGTGTTAAATTATACATTTGAATGGTTTTTAATTATAATTAGATTATATTTTCATCCTTTAAACCAATGAGGGTCATTATAATAAATTCTACATTTTAATTGGACAAAAACACATATCAATCTTTTGGTAGTTTTTACTTCTAAAAAACCCGCTTTCCGGTTTTGACAATGAAAATCAATTTAAAATTAATTCATGAAAATTCAATTTTTTTTAATTTGGTAAAATAGGCATCATTTTTGAAGTCTTAATATCAAAATTATCTTATGTTGAATTTTTTGCATTTTTCTGAAAACATTCAATTTTTGATGAATAGTGAAAAATACTACATTATTGTTTAAAAACAACTTTTATGTAAATAATGGTTATTTTTATTTAAATATATTTTAAATAAAAAATAGATAAATATTACCTATATTAGTTCAATTTAATTAATTTGTGTCATTTTATAATAAGATTAGATGTATATAATTTTACTGAATTTTTTAACGTCTTTTACCCACCTTATATGCACAATTTCAAATTTGCATAAAATGTAATTTTACCACTTCTTTGAATTGAATTTTGAAAATTTGAGAGGAATGGTTGAAATAAGTAAGTAAAATTTGGTTCAATAAGAGGAAAATATTTTTTTTGTGAATAGTATCTTTTGAATTTTATTTACCACTGTTAAAAGTAAATAGGGTAATTAAAGGTAAAAATAATATTAAAAATACCCCAATACATGTACTAATTCTATTGTATAAGTGTATTTAGACCAAAATCATCCTTAGGACAAAAAAATATCATTTTTATTCATTTGGGTTAGATTAGGACATTTATTATATTTTATTTAAAGAAGTGTTAAAAGTGTTAAATTCAATGTTTAATAACAAAAATATTTTTAATATATGGTTAAACATAAGATAAATTTAACTATAAATATTCATTAGAAAGATAAAAATATTTCATACATTATCATATTTTATTTATAATTTTCATACATTAAATAATTAAATTTATTTATGACACAATGATGATGAAATAATTACCTTATTAATGAATGATTGAAATAATTGATATTATAAATATCAAAATAAATGTAAATTGAGACTTTTGATGCCATAAATGAATTTTCTAGGTGAATATGACAGGTTAGGGTTGTTTTAATGTATTTTTTTGAAGTAATATACTTTTTATGACTTTCAAAAAAACCAAATACCAAATAGTGTCAAAATTGACATAAATGGGTTTTTAAAACAAAAACTATATATTATTAAATGATATAATAATCCTAAAATATAAGGTTCGGCCAGAGTACTTATATAATGATATATAGGTAATTTATTAACCACTTGAGTTTCTCTTGACATTCAATAGTAAGTTTATTAACCATTAAATATAAAAAATGAGAAGACAAGGTAAAAGTTAAACTATTTAACTAAGAGTTAAGTCTAAAATATAAGGTTAATATGGTGACATAAACTTTTCTAAAACCTATTGGTTTAGGGGTTTTCAACCCAAACTCACCTTATCCTAGAAATAAATCTATTTGGAGAGATTATAAACCAAAAATTATTTTATAATAAAATAATATTTCACGATTTTCCTAAAGTGGCCCTCACCTCTCTTTTAAAAGGGTACTTCCCCTTCACTTAAATTTACACATTCAAAGCCATTTGGCATGGCCAACCCATGATAAATATCCTCCTAACTACCCAAATTCAACCTAGAGGCCATACCTTGATTAGAATCTAACCTAAGGATCCATTTTGATCAATTGAAAAGGAAGAACCCGAAGAAGAAGTAATTACTTCATCACCTCTTTCAAAGTTCCTTTCTTTTTCCACTTCCTCTTTGATTTTTATTTCCATAATAAAATAATAAATCTAGTAAATTTTACATACTGAGATGTTATTATAAATATGGTACAACCATATTCATTTTTCTATCCATCCTATTAATGAAAAAGTAACCATACGTGTGTACGTACGACTTACCGTCTCCACGTCGTGGTGAAGTTTTGTTATTCAACACTTCATTATTTGGATGGGTATAATAATGAGTATAATTGATGTAAATAATAAATATAACATGTTAATGATTCTGTATATATGATATACCATCCAATTACATATGATTTCACAAATCAATATAATGATATCATCGCTCGTGTGTATGTACGGCTTACCGTCTCCACGATGCGATGAGATTCATTTCCACGTTCACCATTCAATGATAATTTTGAATATATATTATTAATAAGTATGTAATATATGAAATGATAATGCAACTGGAAATATATATATTTACATATAAATGTATGTATGTATTTACATATATCCCATTCACATACTTCCGTTCAATACGATATGAAAACAGAAACAACATTTTTGCATACGTACGGCCTACCGTCTCCATAAACAATGTTTTCCATTTCATAAATAAATCTATTATACATACTTATATTCTAAATATATATGATACATAAGAAATGTTTTATATTATTGAATCAATTAAATCATGATATAAGTTATATGATCAAGAATAACAAGTTAAAACACATATGATAAAGAAAGGGATTATTACCCAAAATGTTATTTTAACATATAAATTAATATTAAATAGGTTGTATAAATACATAAATGAATAAATTATGATATCATTAATCTGAATATGGTTGTTTTATAATTTAATAACATACAATGGTCATTATACAAGAGGTTATACATACCCTCAACCAAAGAAAATTACAAGGTAAGGGTTATTTTCCTTAATCTCATTATTATCTGAGATTCTTTATGTGTAAGTATTTATTGGGAAATTTTTATCATCCATGTCCATGTTTCATAAAAATGTTTTCCAAATTAATGTTTTAAGGTTTTTTGGAAGGGACTATTTATCAAGATCAGCATTTTAAATGTTTTAATGGTTTACTTTTCTAAATCTTTTTAATAAATGTCCATGTTTTAAAAATGATTTTAAGGATTTATTTATATGGACATGAATATTGTAAAATGTTAATCAATTTCAAAAGTATCAAATTGGTATGGAACACTTTTATTCAAAAATATATTTTAAATGAATTCCTTTATAAATGTGTGACTTTTAAATGATTTCACATAAAGGGATATTTCTCTCAAAGAGTTTTACTAACCATTTTCAACTATGTGAGAATCCTTTACTAGATATTATTCTTAATTAAGGTTAATTTATTATAATACAATATTACATATTGTATTGAATGAGTTATGGTATGTTTGACTGTGGATGTGCTATTTTTATACCATTCATGGCTTATGGTTAAAGTATGAACATTTCATCTGCTATTTTTAATACTAATGTTCATGTTATATTTCAACATTTTCATATGGGGAATGCATTAGACCTAGTAAGTGACAGGTGGAGCCCGCTATAGATAATAGATGCATCAGTAGGTCTCATGAGACAAACTTGTGTCTTGGCAGAAGGCCTTGAAAAAATTTTTATTTGTAGTATTGGCACGGGGCCTTGACTATATGGTTATGATGTCCGACATTATCCATTCCCTCATTATGAAATTAGTTTTTACGTGTGATTCAACTAGTAGAATATCCATGTGCATGTTTATATTGTAATGTATGATTTATTTTTTCCTTCTTATGTTCAAGTTTATGTTTAAAGGCTGTTGTTTTCATTACACATCTTTCCTTAAAAGTTTATAGCTTCTACTAAATTATTTACCCTTACTGAGAATCTGAGATCACCCCTTCCTTATGTTTTATTTCCCTAGTATTCCAGGAAGTGTATTGTGAATGATATGCTATGTTATCAAAGGGGAATAATGGATTTCTCAAAGGATTATTTATTTTGTGTTTTATGTTATAATTTTTAATGTAAAGTTCATGTATGTAATCTATTTTTCGAGACTACTGAACTGATCAGTCCTTCGGGACTTGATTCCTTGTAATAATGCCAATGTTTTAAAAAAATGCACAAGCTCTAGGCTTCTGGGGTTGGGGAATTATATTTGGTATTATTGAATGATTAGAAACAACATTGGAAATAGATTTACATAATATCTGATTTGGAAAAATTACCCTAATATTGAATTTTAGGATTAGTATAGAAGAACTTCTAAAAATTCTGGCAATGTAGAGATTTTGTGAATTTTCCAAGAAAAAAATCCTTGTCTGGATACGAGTAGGTAGAGGCGGATCTGGCACTAATGTATCTAGGGGTAAAACCCAAAACAATACTTTGAGCTAGACTCAAACGGGAACTGGTGCACGAAAATGGGCCATGTTGCACTCTTGGTTACAACACTCCCGAGGTATATGCTTAGGATAATTCACATTTTTTTAAAAATGGTTATGAAGGATTGATGAGTAAATATGTTATTAAGGAAACCATTTCTATGATTATGAGAATACATATTATATTAATGTTGATAATTTTTCTAGTTTTTAGATTATACATTATGATATGATCTAACCTAGTGTATTTTTTCATTTAAAAATGGCACCCAATAGAAGGAATGAGAACTCCAATAATACACATGATCCAAAGAGTAAGAAGGATCATATCTTTTAAGGTATTAAGATAGAATTTATAATTGAAATAGAATCCCATGTATTCTTATCATATGAATAAATAGTATCATGTGTTAATATGATATGTAAAGAATTCTTGGAGTCATATGTCTTTGAAGGGAAGCTAGAGAAGAAGAGGATGGTAGGGAAAAAGATGGACAAACTGAAGAAGGGAAAGAAATATTTTCCCATATGTTATAACTGTGGAAATAATCACTTTGTGAAGTGATTGAAAGGATTGGTAGTTTGTTATTAGTGCGGAGAAAAAGGACACCATGTTCGTGATTTCAAGGGTAAGAAAATGGTTTCAAATGTACAATGCTTCTTCTTCAAGGAGTTGACAGACTACGCAAATCAATATCCCAATTAGTAGAGTATACCCCAAATGATGCTATGGAAAAATAATAATGTTATGATACTACCACAGATGAAGAGGAATGATTAGCATCCTTAAGTTTTTATTAAATAATTGTTTCATTTGAGTACAAGTTATAATAATTATAATGTACATAAGGATTGTACTGAAGTACATTCTCATCTAGGATTTGAGATTTTATGGTTCCAAGTAAGGTGACACAGTTTCATGTTAAACATTTTGGAAAAAATATGGTTGGGAGAAATATGAACCTTAATATGTTTCTGAAACTGAGATAATGATTTCAGAATAAGATATAATTGAGTTCAATAATGTATATTGGATATTATTGAATAACTTGGAACAAATTAGTTGTTTTTTTATTCCCTCATTGATGGAGTTTACAACATTTTTTGATTTAAGGAGTATAATTGGTATTCTATAAGTAATAAGGGAGGATGAACGTATTAAATAAGGTTTTATGATGATTTAGGGTGTTACCATGTTTTATGAAAATACATGATGAAAGTATTCACATGTTATTATATGGAAAAAATATCCTTATTATGTTCACCTCTCATATAAATATTTAGGCTGGGAGTTCAGACATAAGTATTTTTGGATAAGTCTAAAGGTTGGAATGGAGTAAGTTGAGCACTTGATATTTTGTATGAGGTTAAAGTATAATTTATGCGATACTCTGAACTATCATTTTAGATTTCAGTAAACATATAGAGGATTAAGGAAATAATTGTGGAACTTATGATCAATCAAATTTGCATTAGGAATAAAAAAATAATTTTTGAACATTCATTTCCTAGTATAAGGGATGAAGTGAAAATAGATTGAAGCACAACCAAATGACAAGATTATGATTTAGATAGGTAATGAAATAAAGTATGTTTACTTGAGTTCTTATATTGATTGTAAATTAATCCCTCATATTCACAAAATAATGCATTTAAATTTTTTTTATCATAATACCTTATGTTTTGTTGAATCAATGATAGTTTAAATCATCATAGATTTATGGATTTGAGGCCCTCAATTTTTTCCTTTATTGTTCACTTATTTGTGATTGATGAAGTAATTCACACCCTATAAATATATAAATTTCCCTCCAATTACATTTCTTTAATTTCCACCAATGTTCTCCTATTAGAAACCCTAATTTGGTGGTGACTTTTTAATTTCCCTTTCCCACTTATTCAGACTAAATTTTAGTAACCCTATTTCGGATGTGGGTTTTCCACAAAGGCCATTCTTATTTTAAACCAATTATTTTCGAAGAACAATTTAAAATTGTGAGGATGATTTTTATTGAATGAGGGGAGAATTTAACACCCATGTATTTCATAGTATGTTATCTCTTTAAAGTAATTTAATAGCTTGCACTACATGAAACACCAAGTTTGAGCGAACCACGACTTACCAACATATCTATTCAAAAAGTGGTTATGAATACTATTAACTAAAATTTTAATACTCCATATAATTTTAAAATCCATATTATGTGTTTCTTAGACATAATATAAGAACAAATTCAATTTATCAGATAAATGAAGTATTTTTCAAAAAATGAAATTTTACGTACTGTCAATGGTGAACCATTTAAAATCCAAAATTTGACACTTTTTATATTAACTTTATCAAATAAACTTCTTCTTTAGAATAAGGCCATAAAAAATTAGTTTGGATAAATTTTTGGTGTTTTTCTGATAAATTTCATATTATGATGAATAGTGTAAAATACCAAATTTTAATTGAAAACAACTTTTTTTAATAAAAAATAATTTATATTGTTAAATTATACATTTAAATGGGTTTTAATTATAAATAGATTATATTTTTTTAATTTAATACAATGATGGTCATTAGAAGTAATTTTACATTTACATTGGACATAAACACATATCAATCTTTTGTTAGTTTTACTTCTCAAAAACCCGCTTTCTGGTTTTTACAATGGGAAATAATTGTAAATTAATTAATTCAACTTATATGTTTTTTATTTATTAAAATAGATATCATTTTTTAATTTGGAATATCCAAATTATCTTAGGGTAAATTTTTGGCATTTTTCTAAAAACATTCAATTTTTTATGAATAGTGAAAAACACTGCGTTATTTTTTAATACCGATTTTTTACAAATAATTATTATTATTATTTAAATATATATTAAAGTAAAAATTGATACATAATACCTATATTAGATCAATTTAATTAATTACTGTCATTTTATAAAAATATTTGATGTATAAAATTTTATTGAATTTTTTAATGTCTTTTACCCACCTTCTAGGACCAGTTGCAAATTTGAATAAAATGTTATTTTACTGCTTCTCTGAATTGAATTTCAAAAATCCAGAAGACACAATTGAAATCATTAAGTAAAATGTGGTTCAATAAGTGGAAAGTAATTTCTAGAGAATAGTATCTTTTGAATTTTATTTACCACGGTTAAAAGTAAATAAGGTAATTAAAGGTAAAAATAATATTAAAATTACCCCAAAACATGTCCTAATTCTATTGGATAAGTGTATTTCGACCAAAATCTACCTTATGATGAAAAAAATCTTTTTTATCCATTTGTCTTAGATTAGGTCATTTATTATATTTTATTTAAAGAAGAGTTAAAAGTGTTAAATTTAAATTTTAATAACTAAACCATTTTTAATATAGGGTTACACATAAGATAAATTCGACTATAAATTTTTATTAGAAAGATAAAAATATTTCCTACATAATGGTATTTTATTTATAATTTTTAGGCATTATATACTTAAATTTATTTATTACACAATGATGATACAATAATTACCTTATAAATGAAAGATTAAAATAATTGATATTATAAATATCAAAATAAATGTAAATTGAGATGTTTGATGCCATAAACGAATATTTTAGGTGAATAGGACTTGTTATGGCAGGTTTAATGTATTCTTTTTAATGTAATAGAATTTTTATGGCTTTTCCAAAAAACAAAATACCAAATAGTGTCTAAATGGACATAAATGGGTTTTTAAAACAAAGACTATATTATTAAATGATATAATAATCCTAAAAATATATGGTTTGACCAAATTACTTATATAATGATATATATGTCATTAATGAACAACTTTAGGTTCTCTTGTAATCCTATAATATGTTTGTTATCCATGTAATATAAAAATAAAAGAAGACATGGTAAGGGTTAAACTATTCAACTAAGAGTTAAGTCTAAAATATAAGGTTAATATGATGACCTAAACTTACTTAAAACCTATTAGTTGAAGGGTTTTTGAACCATCCCCACCATAGCCTAGAAATAAATCCATTTGGAGCCATTATAAACCGAAAATGATTTTATAATAAAATAATATTTCAATCTTTTCCTAATGTAACCCTCACCTCTCTCATAAAAGGGTACTTCCCCTTCACTTAAATTAACACATCCAAAGCCATTTTTCTCGGCCAAACCCTACTCAAATATCCTAAAAACTACCCCAATTCAACCTATAGGCCTTAGTTTGATCATAATCTAACCTAAGGAGCAATTTTTACCAAATCAAATTGAATAACCCGAAGAAGAGGTAATTACTTCATCGCTTCTTTCAAAGTTCTTTTCTTCATATACATCCTCTTTCTTTGTTTTTTCCATACTAAAATAATAACTCTAGTATCTTCTGCATACTCACATGTCATTATAAATATGGTACAACCATATTCATTATTCTATCCTCATATTAATGACAATTTCAACATACGTGTGTACATACGGCTCACAGTCTCCACGTCGTGGTGAAGTTTGTTATTCAACTCTTCATTATTTTGATGGGTATAATAATGAGTATAGTTGAGGTAAATAGTAAAAATAACATGTTAATTATTCTTTATATATGATATACCATCCAATTACATACTATTTCACCATCAATAGAATGATATCATCACTCATGTGTACGTACGAGTTACCATCTCCACGACGCTATGAGATTCATTTCCTCGTTCACCATTCAATGATAATTATTAATATATATATTATTAATAAGTATTTAATATATGAAATAATAATTCTTCTGGAAATATATTGATATATAGATATATATATGTATGTATTTACATATATATCATTCACTTACTTCCGTTCAATACGATATGAAAATGGAAACGACGTTTATGCATACGTACGAACTACTCTCTCCATAAATGGTGTTTTCTATATCATATAAAAATATATTATACATACTTATATTCTGAATATATATATAATAAATAAATAATGTTTTATATTCTGGAATTAATTAAATCATGATATCAGTTATACGATCAAGAATAACAAGTTAAAACATGTATGATAAAGAAAGCTATTATTACCTAAAATCTTGTTTTAATATAGAAATTATTATTAAAAAGGTAGTATAAATCCATAAATTAATCAAGTATGATATTATAAATATGAATATTGTTCTATTATGATTTAATAACATAATATGTTTATTATATAGGATATTAAACACAACCTCAACCAAAGGAATGTACAAGGTAAATGTTATTTTATCAATCTCATTATTATCCGAGATTGTTTATGTGTAAGTATTTTCTGGGACATTTTTTTCATCCATGCCCATGTTTCATAAAATTTCTTTAAAAGTGGTTATTTTATGGTTTTGACTAAGGTAATATTTATCAATATCATCATTTTAAAGTTTTAATGATTTATTTTTCTAAATATTTTTAATTAATGTCCATGTTTTAAAAATGATTTTAAGGATTTATTTATATGGACATGATTGTTTTAAAATGTTAATTCCTATAAAAAGTTTCAATGTGCTATGGGAAAATTTGATTAAAAAATATCTTATAAATTACTTATTTTATAAATTCATGACTTTTAAATGATTTCACAAAAAGGTATATTTCTCTCAAAGAGTTGTACTGATCATTTTAAACTATGTTAACAACATTTACTGGATAATATTATTAATTGAGGTTTATTTATTATAATAAAATATATCATACTATGTTGAATGATTTATATTATGTTTTACTATAGATGTGCTATTTTTAAACCATTCATGGTTTATGGTTAAATTATTAATATTTTATATGCTAGTTTTAATATGAATGTTTATGTTATGTTTCAACATTTTCATAAAAGGAATGCATTGGACATAGTAAGTGATGGGTGGAGAACACTATAGATCCTCGATGCATCGGTATGTCTTATGAGACAAACCATTGTCTTGGAATAAGGCCTTTACAATATTTTTATATGTAGTTTTGGCATAAGGTCTTGACTATGCGGTTATGATGTCTGACATTAGGTATTCCCTCATTATGAAATTAGTTTTTATGTGTGATTATTCAACTATTAGAATATCCATGTCCATGTTTATATGGTAATGCATGATTTATTTTTTCTATATTATGTTCATGTTTATGTTTAAAATGATTTTTTTTATTACATAACTTACCTTAAATGTTTATAGCGTCTGATAAATTATTTACCCTTACTGAGCATTTGAGCTCACCCCTTTTTTATGTTTTATTTTCTCAGGATTCCAAGAAGTGTATTGTGATTGATATATAGGGTTAAGCTTGGGGAATAATGGAGTTCTCAAAGGATTATTTATGTTGTGTTTTATGTTAGAATTTTTAATGTAAAGCTCATGTATGTAATATATTTTCCGAGACTGCTAAACTGATCGGTCCTTAAAGACTTGATTCCTTGTAATAATGTCAATTTAATAAAATAATGCACCAACTCTGGGCTTCTGTGGTTGGGGCGTTACATTAATGTGAACATATCATCTCATGGGTTCACATTTAGGACAATACAATATTTTATGTGTGGGGGAGGTAACCTTTTAGTTTAGTAATTTCAATGGTTTTTCTATTTTTCAATTTAAAAAAAAACAGAAATTAAAAACTAAAAAAAAAATTTGTGTTTTTTCAAATTTTGTGTGTTTATTTTTCATTTTTTTTTCATATTTTTAAAACATTTGAGCTGAAATGGTTCTCATAATGATTTTAAAATCCATATCAATACGTGAAACAATTTATCCCATGAAACTGAGCTTAAATGAATGCTGAAAATGACTTCGTTTTAAGTTCAAATCTTTAGTAATTTCATGAAAAGTACTCTGAGTTTTGAATCCCATGCTAAATCTCACTATCTTTTTATTTGAAATCACATTCCTGCGATTCTTTTGTACCATTATTTTTATATTACTTACATTCACCTCACTTCTTGAGAGAACCAAACCATGCTTTATTAAAGTAGAATTTGATTTATTTGTATCAAAACTTGAGTGTTTTAGGTACTTATGTTTTAAATTATTGAGGCATTTATTTGGTATTAAATCCCATATTTCATAAGAATCCTTTTTATAATGTCCTACAATGAACATTGAATAGTTTTATCCCTTAGAATCTATGAACAACCTGTTAAGATAGCCACATTACAATCCAATTTTACCTATCCAACCATCACTTAAAGTAAAATTTTATAATGTAGTTGAACTTAAGTGTGGGGTAAGATATCGTGTGTTGTTCTACCACATTCTATGATACTTTGGGTGGAAAATTTAATTATGAAGAGAAGTACTTTCTGCTGAAAAAAATCATTATGGTGAAATATGTTACTTTTCTGGAGCTTTCATGATAAGTGAAGTTGTGCCCTTTCTAGAGCATCCTATAGAAGAAGAATGTTGTGCCTATCTAGAGCTCTCAAGAAAATCGTGTTTGAGAATAATGAAATTTTTACTGTATGGTATATACATTCTTTTTTTTTCATGATGATGAACAAGAATTTATGTTAAGGGGATTGAGGAGGAGACCATATTTAATTGGAAATTATAAAAATGAAATTTTTCTTCAAAAAAGAGTCAATCCCTCCTCAATCATCCTCATGTTGTTTCACATCTAAATTCTACCAACATAATTCTACAAAACTACCCTGAAAAGAAATCAAGATAAACATATGTCCTTAACTCACATTTGGTGGCAATGTAGTAATATTTCAAGCCTATGGTGACACTTGTATGATTTTGGATGAGAAAGACATTCCAGAAAAATTGGCATTTGTGTGATAAGAGAAAATTTATGTGAGTTATGTGTTTTGTGCATGGGAGGATAAATTAAGTGGAAATATATTGATTGAAATAAATGGAGAACTTGAAATAATGATTTTTATAAGGCATGCTATCTTTTGTTTAATAGTGTGGAATTGTTGGATCTCAAGGATATGTGCTTCAAAATTTGTTTTGATTTAATATTAACGTTTAGTTTTCACAATTTTTTTAGTAATACATTATATGAGGTTTTTCCCAAGAGTGAAAAAGGGTAAGTACGGGGGTGTGATCGCCTCAAAATTCACTTCTTTATTTCACCCCTACATCACTATTTTAAACTAGTTTTTTATTTAAAATTTAAAATATTATCTCAAATTGAACATCCCATTTGATTCAATTATTAAATTTTTTATCACTGTTAAAATGGTCAATTATACTTTTTTGGTGATATCATTGTAGGAGGAGGTGATTTGGAGGACCAGAGATGATATAAAAGGGAAATGGGCCAAACAATATGAAAGACCAATGAAATCTATCCACTATTTTTCACATTATTCAAAATATGTGCATATATATATGGGTTTATATTTTTTGGGCTGCTCCCAAACTTAAAGGGATACAACTCCAATCAAGGAACCAAAGCCAAATTCGGTCATTAAGGGGTCCATTCGAACCAATCTGTCCATGGGAAATAATCTGCACGATGTCAATGATTTGGTTCTGTATCTTGGCCATATATTTTTCTTTAGTCCTCCATTATCCTCCACATTTTACATGGAGATATTCAGGATGCTGAACTATAACTTTTATATTTTTCCAACTCGAGAGAATTCCATTTAGCAACTCAAAACTAATACACAAGTGGTATCTTGAAAACTGGGTTCCCAAAACCACTCCCCATTTTGGCTATAAATTGACACCTTGGGCACCCCATTTGTATGTTCGGCCAAGGAGTGATGTGATTCCATTTTGGAGTTAAAGAGTATTAATCTAACCACCTTATAGGATCTAGAAATTCTTATACTCATAGGGGGTTCTCTTGAAGTAATAATCCCTTCACCGAAGCCTTCATCTCCTTCTCATGTTGTAATATTTGTCTTTGTGTAATAAAATTATTTTTTTATTTCTTCTCTTTTCTTATGTTTTGTGAACATTTATTATTTTATATATCTTCCTAATTGGTATGGAATCAAGAGTATAAAGGATATTGGGTTTTAACCTTTCTAAACCTTTGCACATGCAAAACATTTCTACGATGACTACACAGCTCAGGGAAGAGTAGTTCTTTTTAGTAATCGATTGACCTCTATCCTTCTTCATTAAATTATTTTGAATAAATGAGCTACTGTAATTCACATTGTATCCTCTATTATTTGAGTTTTTAATTTAAATGAAACTTATCAAGCAATTGACCAATAAACACAAAACATGTGCAGTCGAGAATTGTGTGACTTGTGAGAGCACTAACTTAATCTGTAATTCAAAACCACACTGGATCAATTTTTAGAATTAAAACATAATCCATAAACTCAATTAGTTCTCATTTATAGAATGGATATGTTCCTTAATTTACCACTGACCATAAGATATCCTTATAACATCAATCGAAGCAGGGTGTTGCGATTACATGTTCCTAAAATAGCCTAGGGTTTAATTCAGTTCATCATTGTGGTAAAGTTAATTCTCCTAGGGTTATGGGGTTAATAAGTTATAAGATTATAATTAAGTGGATGTTATTTTAAATTATAATTTTTAAGAAATTATTTTATAGGTAGAGTTAGATCTATTATTCCTTTTAAAAATATTTTCTAAAAAAAATCTTCTTATTGGGTCATTTTAATCGAACATCATTTGAAAAATTAAAACAAAAAATACAGTCTTTTTCTAGAAAAAATATTCTAGATTTATAAATGATAAAAAAACCTCCATAATTTTAATTATCTTTCTTATTTACCTTTTTTTTTTCAAAATATATTTTATATGTTGTTAAATTTACTTCCTCTTTTGAGAGACAACCTTGATCAGCCACTCTACGCCACCTAAGTACCCAAAAATCACATATCATTTGAAATCTCCCACGAAAGCACCTTTCAAAAAAAAATTAAATATTTTTTTTCATTAGTTTTAAAATAAAAAAAATTTTCAAAATTTTTTCATGGTTGTTTTATAAATTTTCACCATATTTTTAAAGAAAACGATTTTCAATATTTTCAAGCTTATTTTGTAAGTTTTCAATGAAAACAGATTTCAAAATATTCTTAAGATTCTTTTATATGTTTTCAAGGAAAGAGGTTATAAAAATGATTTCAATTATTATTTCAATATTTTAAAATTATTTTCAAATAATATGTTTTTCAATAGGTTTTATGTTTTAAAATTTATTTCCCAAATAAGAAAAAATATTTTCATCAAGAATTGTTTTTTAAATATTATTCAAAATTATTTACCATCTAAGATGACATCCATTGGTGTTACTCATGCCCTTATGGAGAAATAATACAATGTTTCCATTCATATTATTTATCTAAATGGTGTATGTTTTGATTGAATTATGTTTATGAAAGTTGTTTCTCTTTTATATATAATATGCTTTTGAATCCTACTTCTTTTCATGGGTTATGCTTTTAGTTAAATGATTATGAAACCTATATATTTTTCCAAAGCTTATGAAATGATTATATGTTTATGATACCCATTTCATTTCATGGGAAATGATATTATTATTTATGATTTTGTTGAATATGTACGTATGATTTAATTATGAGATGGGTTGGACATATATCTCCATAAAATACATTAGGTAATTATTTATATCTCACGAGATAGACTAAGATGGTATTTGGAGTGAACCTTCACTTCTAAGATGGCCATGGGAGTGAGCCATGACTTCCAGAATGGTATGAGGAGTGAACTCATGTTACTAAGATTCCCATGTGAGTAAACCATGACTACCAATATAGTATGGGGAGAGAACCCGTACTACTAAGATATCCTTGGTAGCAATGTCTTAGATATTATAGAAACAATTTTATATACTTATGTGTCTACCAAAATTCTATGTATTATTCTTATGTTGTGATTTAATGAATTATATTGTTTCTTTCCTTATGATTAATGTCATATTAACTTCCAAAAATTATTCCATGATTTATGTTTATGATCTTGTGATAAGAATCACATGATATTATAATGTTATGATCACATTCTAATACTACCTATGTTCATGTTTATGTTTACCTATCTCTCTTGTTTACCCTTACTGAGTATCTTATATCACCCCTTTTTATGTTTCCTTACCTAGATTATGAAGATATTAATTAATTTTGATGTTTCTAAGAAGGGTTATCGTTAAGAAGAACCTATTGGGAGATAATTTAGCCCATCCACGTACCCATTTTTATGTTTCCATGTTTCCAAAGGAGCTATACTATTATAGCCTTTGGGCGTTTGTTTGTATAATGTTTTAATTATTCCACAAAATTTATGTAATGACAATGTATGAAAAGAGAGGGTTGTTATATATGTATTTGACACATGTGGGAGGCCTTGACCTAATGTACTTGTACACACACACACATCTACATACACCCATATAACATAGAAAATAATTGATACTAACAATGCATGGATGATATCTAATCCTACATCAAAGTATAAAAAAAGAGTATAAGAAGATACAAAGGGATAAATACAAGGCCACCAAAACTGTAAATGAGTCTGATCGACTAGCTAAAAGAGAACCACTGGAAAACCTCGACTCCAAAATGTGTTTTTGGTAAGTCTAGCTCATCCATGATTCACTAACTCTTGGTCTAAATAGGACTCCATCAGAAGGCTTTTCATCTGAATAAGACCTGACCCATGATGGAAAATCCCATATAGGGGTGAGTATAAACCTACCCATAGGATAACCTAAAACAATAAAAACATAAATAATTAAAGATAGTGTTAGATAAATATAAAAAAGTCAAGCGAGAAGAAAAGTTTAAACTCAAATAGGCTTAAAGGAAGACTCTGAGTCTTAGGGTGAGGTATATCCTCACTTCCAAAATTAGGATTCTGCATAAATATCCAAGGTAATGCTTATCTAATATAAATCACTCCAAAAATGTTTCCAATACTGATGAAACTCAAAAGATAACGATACATAGGTAGGGTATCATCCTAATGTCTTGTGCGGGATACCCGATCCTATCCAAAATAACCCACTAGTAAGGGTATCACACACCTTGGCATTCATTCATGGGATTCTTAACCCAACATAGGGAAAAATTATACAAAGGAACACACCACATGATTTATTGAGGAATACCTGACTATATACAGAAATATCATATATATGGAACAACACATCCACTACTAAGGACATGATTCCTCACTACACCCTTATGATAATTGAAATGAGGGAACACACCCATACTAAAATGGGTTAATGGAAACATACTCATGATAATACTGAAGTAATACTAGGAATCACACAATGTGTATATAAAAGATATAATTATGTGACGTTTTCTCATCCCAAAAGGATGGTTGTTGTAAGTAGGGCCCCATAAAATGTGTATTCTTCTAAAATAAATATTGTGTTGGTTAAAATTTCTTAGAAACACTAGATATTCTATGTGTCCCTGCTTATATTTATATTTCCTCTACTTCTATCATGGATCTCACCTGAAGTGACTATGGATTATCTAGAATGTACTAGAGTCCTCTTCATTGAACCTACAAAAAGAAACACCTACATGAATTAGTTAGAAAAAAACCTTCACCCACACCACCATCGGATTTCTATTCTCACCGGAACACATCTGTCACATCTCCAAACCTAACAGTAAACCTATATAAATAATCCATAGAAATAAAGAGTTAATAACATCATAGAACATGTTCCTAGATATAGATTAATCATCTAAAAATCAGATACTGATGAATAGTTAATAAACAAGGGAAAATGGTATGAAACAAAAAAGTGAATGTCAAATGAAGTTTGTGTTTGTTTGGCCATCCTTGATAGAAACTAAAGTAAGAATAGAGTAAAAAAACTTCCAAAACAATCAACAAATCCACAATTCTAGGAAAAATAAATATATGATGGTTTAAAAGTTAAATAATGATACAATAATTAATTTCTAATTAAATTAATTCATGTTCATTATAAAAATTGATAATGATGAAAAAAATCAAAACAAAGATCTACCTCAATTTTTTGATGTCAATGTTAATGTTCATCATGAGAATTGTCACCCATACCGCATTATCACACCTAATAGAACATGTTTTCACACAAGAGATCCTTGAATCAATTCAAATCCAATATGATAGGGTTATAGAATGATACAAAAGAAAGGAAAATCCCTGGGGTTAAACAATCACATACACAATGTTCTACATCATCAAATGGATAAATCAAGTTCAGTTGAGGAATTAAAAACATATTTCTCATGAAATAGTGAATAAAGGATAAAATGTTAGGATCCAATGGTTTTGATACAAAAAGAACAACCTCTATCTTTCATGGTTTGATTCTTCTAGAAAGGTAAAGAAATGAAGTTGAGAAGAATCTAGGTTATTCACGGAAGAAACCTAAACATAATAAATTTTACCCAAGATTCATAAAAAAGAGACTGAAAACTATCATATTAAAGGAATTATCAATGAGAGGAGGGGTGAATTGATAAATCTGGGAAATAATATAATTTAAATCATAATCAAAACCCCACATAATTATCACACATATTTTACCAATTGAACTAGTCCAGATTGAAAAAATCCATTGACCATTTAATCCATTTTGAAGACCATTCAATCACCACAACAACCTCCAGCCCGATTAAGTAGCACTGAGCATTCTATATTGACATGGACAGTCCTATAACGTGTTGCTAAATATTTGGGTATTTCCATCACTACAACATCTAAAACGGGTGTGTCCTGGTTATTGTGGTTATGGACCATAGGTGTTTCCCCAATACTCCATGCCTACGAAGGCACCCCAAAATTCCCTGTTTTACCTACCCATTTTACATAGGGGTCATCAAGGACCACCAAGGCTTGCACCATGACCATGCTATATCTTTTTTTTACAAACTGGTCTCCACAATACCCAAAATAATTTCAAAATATCATAAGGATTTAACTAAATGTTGATCAAACAAAAAACAAAAAAGATAAAATAGAAAAAAATCTTAACAAATAATGAATCCCATGTCAACTCAGCAACTTAATTTGGAAATACCACTTAAAATATTCCAATGTATCATACAACAAAGACAAAGTTTTTTAATTTATGTGTATGTGTATATGTATCAATATATGTGTATGTGTATGTGTATGTATATATGTGTATTTTTTTGTGTATGTATGCATACATATATGTCAACGTGTATGTATGTATGTATGCAGATGTATGTATTGCGTATATTTGTCTATTTAATTAATAATATTTATTATTTTTTAATTTTTCTTCATTTTTAATATTTTTTATAATTTACTCATTTTCAATAATATTTATTCATTTTTATATTTATTCATTTAATATTTTTTCAATATATTCAATTTTGATAGATATTTATACATTTTTAAATATTTATACATTTAATTAAATAATAACATTTTTAATTATTAATAAAACTTATAATGGTTAATAATGAATTATAATTTTTATATACGTTCAGCACAAAACAGACACAAATACTTATAAATAATAATATTATTTATTTATTCATTTTTATGTGTTTTTAATTCATGCAATTAATTTTAGGAATTCACATTTTTTAAATATTTTTTAAAATTTATTCAATTTTATTTATTAGTTTTTAATATTATTAGTTTTTTTATTTTATTTCATTTTTGATATTTAATAATTTTTAATATTATTGGAATGTATTCATTTTATTAAAATGTATTCATATTTATTTACTATTTTTAAATATTTTTTATATGTTTTTTATTTATTTGATTAATATATATTCATTTTTATTTATTAATTTTTAATATTGTAAATATTTTTAAAAATTATATAATTGATTTATTAAAATGAATTTGAAATTTAATATTTTTGTATAGTCAATATAATTCATTTTACAAAATTTTCTACTTAAATAATTAGTATTTTTTATTTATTCATGTTTATTCATTATTATGAGTTTTTAATTCATGTAATTAATGTTATAAATTTATTGTTTTAATTTTTTTTATAATTTATTCAATTTTAGTAAGTCATTTTTAATATCCTATCGTTTAATACAATTTTTTTCATATTAAAAATTTATAAATTTCTAAAATTTCTAGAATTTATTAATTTTTTAATATTTATATAAAAATATTATTTTCTAAGTTTTAATATTTTCAATATTTTTTAACTTATATGATTAATATTTATTCAATTTTATTTAATAAGTGCTAATATATTTAAAATGTTTTAAATTTATATAATTAATTTATTTTTATTACTTTTTTAATGTATTTTTAATTTAAATTGTTAATATAATTCATTTTTATTAATTTTGTTATTAATATACTTTATATTATTTATTTATTCATTTTTATTAATTTTATAATGTGTTTTAAATTCATGTAATTAATCCCATGAATTTATTTTTTAAATATTTTTGCAATCTATTAAATTTTATTTATTCATTTTTAATATTCATTCATTTAATATAGTTTATCATTTTTAATATTTATTAATTTTCAAAATTTTTTAATTTAATATTTTGGAATATTTACTTATACATATTTATTTTCCATTTTTAATATTTTCACTATGATTTTCATTTATATGAATAATATTTATTAATTTTTTTAATGTTTTCATATTTTTAATATGTTTGAAATTTATATAATTAATTTATTTAGATGCATTTTTAATTTTTTTCCTATTAAAAAGTTGATATAATTCATATTTGATAAATATTTATTTATATAATTAATATTATTTATTTATTCATTTTTATTCATTTTTACGTATTTATAATTTAGGTAATTAATGATATGAATTCTCATTTTTTAATATTTTTTTAATTTAATCAAATTTATTTATTCATTTTTAATATTCAATATTTCAATATTATTTTTTAGTTTTTAATAATTATTAATTGATAATATTTTTTGAATTTATTCTTTTTAATATTTATTTACACCCATTTATTTATCAGATTTTTATATTTTTAAAAATTTTGTAATTTTTATAAATAATTTATTCGAACGAATTTGTGTTATTTTTTTAATTTTAATATATAGTATAGTTCATTTTTAATAAATTTATTATTTACATAATTAATAATATTTATTTCTTTATTTTATTCATTTTTTTCACTTTTGTCGATTGTAGTTTAAACATTGATAAAATTAAATTTTATTTGCGCTAAAACACAAGGACTGAGAAATACCACTTTTTATAGCTCTTTTTGAACACTATTAAAAGTGATGATTTATTAGCTCTGAAAAAAGTGACATTTCTCAACACTTATTTTTTTAGAACTAATAAAATGGTATTTTATCATTTCCTTTCAGTAAGCACTAATAAAACCCTTTTCCCTCTTTAAAAAAGAACCCTAGTAAATTACTTCTTCCTTGCATCACATTCAATCTCTCACGGAACTGAAGCTCTTATGCAGACAAAATTGATTGATTTGGATAAATTGAATCCCAAAACCAAATGTATGAAATTCAAAACTTGTTTTTATGGATTCTCAGTCGATATTTCATCTGTTTTATATGATTTTTTTGGAGTTTAACTTCTCTTTCTCATCTACTCTAACATCCTTGAATCCACACTCCCAGATTTGATTTTGAAAACACAAACATTGCATTTCCAACTTTGATACTGATGATAGTGACCGAATTTTTTCTATCCAAAACATACAACACCAAAAGGAAAATATTATATCAGTTTCATTCTCTAAGAAATTCTATGTTCTCGGTTTTGGAAAATTAGGACAAACACTTAACATCCTAGATTCATAAACATCTGGTTCATAAAGATGAACGCTACCTCCCACTATACCCATATTTTTATATCCAAAATTGGGTCATCAACAATATCCATATGAAATATATATAGACATAATTTGTTTTGTAACGAACCAATATTTTTTCAATGGAAATTACTTTCATTTAAATATTTCATATAATCACATGAAATCATAACAAAACAAACTTCTAAGTGCTATGTGACCTTTAAACATAAGTTTTTCACTTCTGTGATTTGAATTTCAAAAATCTGACATACACAGTTCTGATTAGTAAGTTATTTGGATTCTAATATGGCCAACATAATTTTTGGTGAATCGTATCATACCCTTATTAATATTAATATTACCCTTATGAATAGTGATATACCCTAATGAATACCAAACTTACCTATGATAGTATATAAATATGATTCATGTAGAGGTACGATATACCTATATCTGGGAATAAGAAAATAAATGTTTTAGAATCTATATTTTTCAAGTAAATTATTATTTTAATTAAATATTAAATTAATCATATTTAGAAAATTATTTTTTTAAAAATGGATTTCACTTTAGGATTCTACATCTTCAAAAATGTTTATGGTGAATTATTGAGATTTTCCTAAAATACTTTAATTTTTGGTGAATAGTAAAATACATTAATTTACCGTATAAACACATTACAATTTAAATCCACTATTACTAACATCATAAGTGACGTAAACAACCAAATATAGAATCACATTCATTTATTACTATTCTTGGTCATCGAATCATCACAATTTCTTGTCTTAGGGAAAATTAATAAAGTAATGATTATAATATTATGAAAACCCCCTCTCCTACACTATAAATCCCACCCCTCCTTACCTCTTCTCTTTACTCCTCTCAAGCCTTGTGCCATTCCTATATTCTATCAATATCTCTCCTCAAGATCCCTCCCCATTTTCTTTTCTTTCTTTTTCTTTTCAAGTTCATTTGTTTTCTTTTCTATCCTTAACTCTCCTCATACTAATGTTATGACCACTCTAGTACCTTACATATACTGTAATGTTTATATAATAATGCAATAAGTTATTATCATCCCTCCTTTACCATTATTTTATTTTAGTAGTAAAGACACCATCAGAGATGTGTTAAATAACCACATTCATGGACGATGGGTTTTCAATTTCCATTACAATACTCAATTTTGATCCTAAAACGATTTTAATGGTTAAAACATACTATAATATATTTATTATGTCTCGTCTATTGTTATTTAATCCTTTTGTACGCATGTTTTTGATTTATAAAACAAAACATGTTCATTGTGGCCAAAAACTACCAATTAATCCAAAAGGATATCACTAAAGTTTGATATAGTGATTCAACTTCACTTCAATTAACCAAATTAAATTTACAAACATGTAATCTCTTTGATTTTCACTATTTTCATATAACTTCAATTCTGGAAAACCACATACATCATACATGTTTATCCGAACATGAATATAAGTGAACCGATCATTAAAACCAAGTAAGCCAACTGACCCGAATAATTAAATTAAACCACTTCACCAATAAAAATGGTTATAAATGAAAATCAAAAGGATATAATAAATATTTTACATATATAATAGTTTCGATATTTATTAATTAATTAACCTAATTTTATTATTCAGGTCATTAAGTTCAAGAGGAGAACACCCTCAGATTTCAGGTAAGGGATCCTCCCCATGTCACTTTTATTCAAGATTGTCTTCTATGTTATGACCTTTTATGTGTAATCCCTAATGATGGGGTATTATTTTTCACCTCTATTATAATTTACTCTTGATTTATAATTGATTATAAACCCCTTTCTCTCTCATTAATACCTGTTAAATACACCTGATACCATGCCGATAATACATAATGATTTCTACAAGGATCTACTTTATTCCTTTAGGGTGCCTTATCTTTATTTCTACCAAAGTGAAGTTATCTTATCTATATATATAAATCTTATAAATTATTTTTAAATGTACAAAATTCACTTATTAATTCCCTTCCATCATTATCTTTTTGGGATATGCATGTTTTTATGTGACTCCCCCCTCAATACTTTCCAATAAGCAAACATGTTTTGAGGGAACTTCCAGAATTCTTACCAGATTTCAAGTGCACTATATATTAAATTTTAATACACCATTGTGTTTATAAAATAATTATTTTTATTTTGAAAACCTTCCTGGTTCACTTCTGGTTTTTTAATAAAGGATTTCTCCCTTTTATAATTTAAAGGATTTATAGTATTTTCCTTAAAACCTGTCAAAAATGTTTTAATGCTAAATTTCATAAATAATTTTATTACATGTTGTCACTTATATTTGAAATAACTTCCCATGATACATTCATATTTTCCCTTATTAATTTTTATGTATATTCTAATTCCTCTCTTTCAAGGACACTTTTATGAAATGCCCATTTGTTTTGCTTAATTTCATTATTGTGGTACCCAATTCTTTCCATGGGAAACCCTTATGATTATGTAAGATTGATTATGTATGATTCTTTATGTGGAAAACATATTCATGAAATGTTAATATGGTATCACCCAGAAAGCGCTCCAATTCATTGGGTAAAGTTATGTCTCCTGAGATGTTACGTACGACAGTCTTTGTGGTTAGCCTTGGCATGTTCTACTATGTGAAATGATCTTACCGGTTAGCCTTGACTCATACTAAAGTCGTATTTTATGTTTCTTCCAAATTAATATGACTCAATGATTATATTAATCCTTATTTATATGTTATTATTATATATGTTACATGTTATTTTATATCATCATGTCATGCCTTCTATCCCATGTGCTAATGCTTTGTTCTTAGGGTTATTCCCTTACTAGGATTTTAGGTCATCCCCTTGTTCATGTTATCCTCAGGTTATCCTTTATATATGTATGAGATAAAGGAAAGTTGGGATCTCTTTATGGATATTAAATCATGAAGTTTCTATTTAGCTGCATTTTTTATGTGTTATGTACCTAGTATTCAAAGACACTAGACTTCATGATCCTTGGATTGTACTCTAATGTATAATTATTCTTAAAATCATGTAATGTTCTGTGTAAAATTCTAGGGTAACTATAGTTGGTATCCTAATATGGTCTAGTTATTTTTGGAGATTAGGAATAGAGAACTTTAGTAAGAACCATAAGGATGAGATGAAGTATAAAACACATCCCTAAATTCTGGTAAGTATAGAGCAAGTGGTTTATCAAAAAATACTCCCCTATCTGGATACAAATAGGTAGAGGTTGCTCTGGAACATATATACCTAGAATTAAAAACTCTAACAAGGATTTTCGGGCCTAACCGAGGTACCCTGGAATAAGATAATGGGTCCCACTACACTCTTATTTTTACACTTTCTAGGGATATGCATTGGTAAATTCATGAGCTTAGTGAAAACCATTATTAAGGGAATAAAAAAATCCCACAAAAATATAATTTAAGAAATATATTGAGGATAACCTATATTTAAAGCCATGGAATCACAAGTTAGGATATAATTATCCTTTATAATTTAATCCTTTTATGTTCAAATTTCACTTTTTATGTTCAATAACTATGCATTCAAGCCCTCTAAATGTACATTATTTTTCATAGTTAATGGTGGGAAATATAAGAACACGTGCCAACAATCAATGTGATAGGGAATGTGAAGATTACTCTAATGATATGCCTAATATAATGAGATTTGGTGCTCAGAACTTCATAACAGAACTTGATCAGATTTCTCAAGTTATGAATAATAACTTGAATCATGTAGAACACCCTCCTCCTCCAAGGAAAGATAAATTTTCCATTGAATCCTTTATGTGACAAAGGCATCCCATGTTTAGTGGATCATCTGATCCCCTCCATGCGAAATAGTGGATTAACTCCATTTAAATGATATCCTGCATCCTCTAGTGCTCAGAAGAATAGAATGTTGTTCCAGCGGTCTAATGTTTTGATGGGGAAGATGATCAGTGGTGGAAACTGATCAAGAATACAAATTCCCAAGAGGAAATTGATTCCATGGATTGGGAGTAATTCTAGAGGATATTTTTCAATAAATATTTTCCTTGAACCCTCTATATCAAGATGGAAAGAGAGTTCCTCACACTCAACCATAATGAAGATAAGTCCATCAGGGTGTATGAAGAAAAATTTACAAGGATTGCAAGTTATGCCTCTGTATTTGTCAGAAACACCAAAAGTATGGTGGATTGCTTCTTTAGTGGAAAAAAGCTAAGTCTATGAAAAGCATTAGTGATTCGAGACTTTGAAAGTTTTGAAAAGATTGTTCGTTGTTCCCTTAAAGTTAAAATAGAAATTGGAGACTCTCAGTGGTCGATTGGCCCCAATGATATGAAGTGGAAAATGGGGAAAACATGAGTGGTTAAACAAAAAAATCCCATGATGGAAGGAAGCCTGAATATCCAACTTGTAAAAGTTGTTGGAAGAAGCATCCTGGTAACTTTCTAAAGGGAACCCAGGATTGCTTCAAATGTGGAATGTTGGGATATTTGGACAAGAAATACCAAAGGGACATAAAAAATCCCACTAATGTTGAGTAAAAAAGGAAGTTTTAGATCAACACTCAGCCAGTGGTGTAGTGTTTCAACTACAAGGAGCATGGGCATTATGAAAAAAAATTTCCCTACGCCAAGGGTTGTTAGAGGAAATCAACAACCTCCACAAAAACAAGATAGGCGATTATGCTATCACTACTACTGAGGTGGAGATGGAAAACCATGTCAGGATAGGTACACTAGTTATTCATTCAATAATAGTGAATGTATTATTTGATTCTAGTTCTATGCATTCTTTCATATCTTGCAAGTTTAGTTGAACTATTCAAAAACTACCTCAAAATTTGGAGGATAAATTATCTATGAGAACATAAAATAGGGAAATTATTGAGTCCATGGTTTATAACTCCTACTCATTTAATTTTTGTAGACTGAACCTCCCAAAAAATCTCATCATACATTATTTAGCGGAGTTCAACACTATCTTGGAAACAGATTGGTTATCTTTATACAAAGACAACATCTACGACCGGGAAAGAGAGATCACTCCTCACATCCTGAAGCGTCCTCCAATTCTATACATGTGTAAGGATAATGATGAATCTTCTTTAGAATAATCATCTCAATTGTAGACATTTCAACATTATGAGAAATAATATCTAGCTAAAATGACAGAGACAAATGAGATAATCATTCTTGAAGACATTCCCATCTTTAGGGATTACACTGATGTATTCCCTAAAGAGTTTACTGGTATACCTCTTAATCATGAGGTTGAGTTCACAATTTAACTTATTATTTGATCTCTACCTATATCAAATACACCTTAAAAAATGGACACCATAAAGCTTAAATATATGAAGAATCAGTTACAAGAGAATTTGGATAAAGGTTTTTAAACGCATGAGTACTTCACTCTACGGTGCGCTAGTCCTCTTCATCTAGAAGAAGTATGGAACAATGTGCCTCTACATTGATTATCGTGAACTCAATAAAACAATGATAAAGAACAAGTATCCCCTTCCATGGATAGATGAATTGTTCAATCAACATCATGGGCCCAATGATTTCTCTAAGGCGTTCCTTTGGTCGGGATATCAATAATTAATGGCGAGGAAGGAAGATATTCTCAAGGCTGACTTTCGAATGAGGTTTGAAAACTACAAGTTCATCGTGATTCCTGTCAGACTCATTCATTATCCATCAGTTTTTATGGATTTAATGAATAGGTTCTTTGGATATTACCTACAAATTTTTTTTGTAGTCTTTATTGATGGTATTATATATACTACAAGAGCAAGGAGGAATGTGAGGAGCATTTGAATACTGTGTTAAAGACATTGTGAAGGGATAAGATATATGAAAATCATAGTAAATGTGAGTTCTGGATGGAGGGAGTTTAATTCTTGGGGTATGTTATCACCAACAAAGGGATATCTGTACACCCTTCCAAGATAAAGGCATTTGAAAAGTGGCCCAGGACAACATCTGTAACAGAGATCTGCAGCTTTTTTGGTCTAGATGGGTATTATCAATGATTTGTGAAAAACTTTTCATGATTTTAAAACCCAATGAGATAGCTAACATTGAAGGTAGTAAAGTTATTTTTGACTCAGGAATGTAAATACGGTTTCAAGGAGTTGAAAAAGATTCCTATCACTGTGACCGTACTCAAAGTCCCAACAAGTGGAGAACACTTTGTGGTGTATAGTGATGCTTCAAAGAAGGGATTAGTCTGTGTGATAATGTAAAATTATAAGGTGATATCCTAATCCACAAGGTAGATAAAAATCCATGAGCAAAACTATCCTATGCATGATTTGGTGTTACCAGCAGTGATCTCTGTGTTAAAAATACAGTGACATTATCTCTATGGGGAGAAGTGGAGATATATACTAACCACAAGAGTCTGAAATATATATCCATGCAAAAAATAGATTAATATGCTACAAGGAATATGGACAGATCTCATCAAGGATTATGGCGGCTCAATCAACTACCATCCCGATAAGGCAAATAAGGTGGAAGATGCTCTAAGTAGAAGGGATAATGTGTCTTTATCAATGATGATAATTGAAAAGGATCCGACCTTATTAGATTTGTAGAGGATGTACATGGGAATAATTAAGGGAGGAACATCATCAATCCTTTCTCAAATTATTTCTAAACCATAGCACATGGAGAAAATAAAGGATGCTCAATGAAAAGATGTGGAAATTCAGAAAAGGGTGGATGCAATTAGAAATGGGAAATCCACTGAGTTCAAGATTGATGAGGAAAGAGTTGTAAGATTTGGTTCATGATTATGTGTACCATCTGATCTAGAGATAAAGAATAATCTTTCAAATTATTTACATAGATCGACCTTATCTATCAACCTAGGGAGCACAAAAATGTATTGAGATATCTTAGAAAACTTTTGGTGGGACAATATGAAAAGGAGAAATTTTTTAATATACATCAAAGTGCCTGTTATGTTAGCTACTTAGGGTTGAGAGGAAAAATTCTAAGGGGATGATGAAACCACTACCCATACCAACATGGAAGTTGGATAACATTACCACAGACTTTTTCAATGGACTTCCAAGGACATCCAAAGGAAACAATGATATATGAGTTATTATTGAACATCTTACAAAGACAACTCACTTTATTGAAATTCAATATGAATAATCCCAGGATCAACATTCACAAATATATATCAAATATATTTTCAGGATGCATGGATTACCACTATCTATTGTATCCGATTGTGATCCGAAATTCACCTCAATGTTCTGGAAAAGTCTCCAACATTCTTTAAGCACTGAACTGAACATCAATACAGCCTATCATACTCATATTGATGGCCAATATGAGCGAACAATTCAGACACTAGATGACATGTTGAGAGGGTGTTATATGGAATTAAAAGGGAAATAGAAAAAATATCTTCCACTGGTTGAATTATCTTACAACAACAGTTTCCACTCAACCTTTTGAATGAAACTATACGAAGCCCTTTTTGGGAAAAGGAGTAGAAAATCTGCGTGTTGGGATGAATCAGTGAGCGTAAGATGCTAGGACATGAAATGGATGAAGAAATGGCAAAGAAGGTAAAAAATATTCAGCAGCATATCAAGGTAGTCTAAAGACGACAAAAGAGTTATGTAGGAAATCGTCGATTAGACCTTGGGATCAAAGTTAGAGACATGTTATTTCTACACATATCACAGTGGAAGAAGGTCATGAGATTTGGGAAGAATGAGATGCTAAGTCCCAAGTACATCACCCCCTTCGAGATCCTTGATCATGTCAGAGCTATGGCCTGTCGACTAGCACTTCCACCTACCATGGCCAAAGTACATGATGTCTTCCATTTATCCCTTTTATGTACATAACCAATACTTCACATGTACACTCTTCAGAGGTGGTACAATTGAAGGATAACCTTTCTTATGAGGAGAAACTAGTGAAGATATTGGATCATATAGATAAATTTATATGTAACAATATTACTCGCCATGTCAAAGTACTATGGTAGAACCATAAGGTTGAAGAGGAAACATGGGAAGAGGATGAGACAAAGAAGGAAAAGTACCCCCACCTATTTATGGCTTAGAATGTAAAACACAATTTCGACAGAAAAATTTCATAAGGGGGGAAGAATGTAATGACCCAATATTTTTTCAATGAAAATTACTCTCTTATAAATATCTCATATAATCACATGAAATCACAACAAAACAAGCTACTATGTGATATTTATTCTTTAAACATAAGTTTTTCACTTCTGTGATTTAAATTTCAGAAATCTAACAAACTCTATTTCGATCAGTATGTTATTTGGAGTCTAATATAGACAATAGAATTTTTTGTGAATATTAGAATACCATTATGAAGAGTAATGTTACCATAATGAATAGTGATATACCCAAATTAATAGTAACCTTACCTATGATAGTATATAAATATGATCCAAGTGGAAGTACTATAAAACCCCAAACATTCACAGTACGTTTCCCTTTGAACAATGCAGTAGTTTGCGTTGTATGCAATGTGGAGTTTTAACACACCACGACCAATGAAACTAGCCGTTATGAATAGTAATACCATCTTTTTGAAATTTTATAAATTTTAATTTTCAAAATGGACTTTATTTTTGGATTCAGAATATCAAAATTAGCTTAGAGTGAATTTTTGAAATTTTTCTAAATTTCAATTCTTGATGAATAGTGAAGAACACTGCATTATTGTTTAAAACCAACTTTTAATTTAAATAATTAGTTATTTTATTTTAATTTATTTATGTCAAAATAGATAAATAATACCTATATATGTTCAATTTAATTCATTGGATTCATTTTATAATAAGTTTAAATATATAAAATTTTATTGATTTTTTACCGTCTTTTACCCACCTTCTAGAAGCATTTACAAATTGGCATAAAACATAATTTTACCACTTCTGTGAGTTAAATTTTAAAAACCTGACATACACTTTTGAAATCAGTAAGTAAAATGTGTTTCAATAAGATGAAAATAATTTTTGGTGAATAGTAACTTTTGACTTTTATTTACCACAGTTAAAAGTAAATAGGGTAATTAAGGGTAAAAATTATATTATAATTACCCTAACACATGTCCCAATTCTCTTAGATAAGGGTAATTCGAGCAAAATCAGCCTTCGAAATAAAATATTTTCATTTTGGTCCACTTGGATTATATTAGGACATTTATTATTATTTTATTTAATGAAGAGTTAAACGTGTTAAATTAAATGTTTAGTAACTAAACCATTTTTAAAATAGGGTTATACATAAGATAAATATTATTATATAAATATTAATTATAAAGAAAAAAATATTTCCTACATAATGGTATTTTATTTATAATTTTTAGACATTAAATAATTTAAATTATCTATGACACAATGATGATGGAGTAATTACCTTATTAATGAAATATTAAAATATTGGATGTTATAAATATCCAAATAAATGTAATTTGAGATTTTTGATGAATTAAACAATTTTTCTAGGGTAATATGAAATTATAGGGTTTATTAAATAATTTTTTTCAAATTAATCATGCTGTTATGATTTTTACAAAAACCAAATAATAAATAGTGTCAGAATTGACATAATTGAGTTTTTAAAACAAATACTATATTATTAATTGATATAATATTTCTAAAAATATAAGGTTCATCCAAATAACATTTAAAAGGTTATATATATTAATAATTAACCACTTGGGGTTCTATTGGATTGTTATAGTATGTTTATTAACCATATAATATAAAAATACAAAGAGACATGGTAAATGTCAAACTATTTAGCTAAGAGTTAAATCTAAAATATAAGGTTAATATGGTGACCTAAACCTATCTAAAAACTATTGGTTGAGATGTTTTCAAACCATCCCCACATTATCCTCTAAATAAATCATTTTGGAGCCATTAGAAACCGAAACTAATTTTATTATAAAATTTTATTTCAATCTTTTCATAAAGTGACCTTCACATCTCTTATAAAAGGGCACTTTCCCTTATCTTAATTTCACACCTCCAAAGCCATTTATCTCAGACAATCGTAGCCCAAATATGCTCCCAAATTCTATACCTTCATCATATAGGCCTTCATTTGGTTAGAAATACAACCTATGGAGCCCTTTTGATCAAATCAAAAAGAAAAACCCGAATAAGTGGTTAATATTTCAACACCTCTTTCAAGTTATTTTCTTCTTCCACTCCCACTTTCTTTGTTGTTTCCATTATAAAATACTAACTAAAGTATATTCTATATAATGTAATTTTATTATAAAAATTGTACAACCATATTTATTATTTTATCCGTCATATTATTGATAAAGTCGACATACGTGCGTACGTACGGCTTACCGTCTCCACGTCGTGGTGTAGTTTTTTATTCAAACACTTCATTATTTGGATGGGTATAATAATATGTATAACTGATGTAAATAATAAATATAACATGTTAATTAATCTTTATATATGATATACCATCCAATTACATACAATTTCACCATCAATATAATGATATTGTCGCTCATGCGTACGTACAGATTACCGTTTCCACGAACGCAATGGGAGTTATTTACGATCGTAATAATTCAAGAATAATTTTCATTTTATGATTAAAAATAAGGTTTATGAATATAATATAATTCGGTATATAAATCAAATACATCTTATCCATAACAAACATGTCTTATGTAACCAAGAATATAAAGAAAAACGAATTAGTTAACACCCAAAACGGTGATACTACTAAACTATTATTAACAAAGCAATATAAGAGGATCATATATGATATCATATTTATGTATATATTTATTTTATAATTTAATAAAAATTATTTAACAATTATACAAAAGGTTAACATACCCTTGACCAAGGAAAAGTACAAGGAAAGGTTTAATTCTACAATCTTTTTACTAATCTGAGGTTGTTAATACGTAAGTATTTACTAGTACCTCTTTATCATCCACTTCTGTGTTTTCTTAAAAATGTAATTCAATTTCTTTTTTACAATTTACTATACTATGGGTTAAATTCATTTATACCCTTATTTTACAATATATGTTTCAAAAGGAATCTTTCTGCCATTTTCCAAACAAGGTTCTTTATGACCTTTTCAACAAAATTAAGGTAAGAATGTCTTTTTTTAACCTATATAGTGGGTGTAGCTATTTTCCACTATTATAACATCATTGAAGATTACTATTCAATATTATAATAATATTTTCAAAATAAATGTTTTATTTTATAATTTTATGACTTTTAAGTGATTTGAAAATAGAAAGAGGTATTTCACTAAAAAAGTTTTGATTCCATCTATGTCAACATCCTTTGTTGGATTTTTTTTCTTGTTTGAATTTGATTTATTATGATATAAAAATTCCATATTGTATTGAATTTTTTGTGATATGTTAGACTCTACATGTGTTATTTTTACACCATTCATGGTCTATGGATAAATTATCGACATTTCATATGCATGTTTTAATATGAATGTTTATGTTATGTTTAAACCATTTCATATGAGGAATGCATTAGACTTAGTAAGTGATGGGTAGAGCCCACTATAGCTCCTCAATGAATTGGTAGGTCTCATGATACAAAATAGTGTCTTGCCACAAGGCATTGAAAAAATCTTATTTTTAGTCTTGGCATAAGCCCATGACTATGTGGTTATGAAGTCTGGCATTATGCATTCCATCATTATGAAAGTTTCTATTGATACTGCATGTGATTATTCGACTAGTAGAATATTAATGTGAATAAGTAAATGGAATTATTCGATTTTATCTTTGACATATTATTCTGATGTTTATGTTTAAAAGTATTTTGTTTTAGTCTTATACATTTCCATACACGTTTATGCTTATTTATCAATGTTTCCACTATATTGTTATCCTTACTGAGCATATGAGCTCACCCCTTTCTTTGTTTTATTTTTAATAGGATGTGATGAAGTATTTTATGGTTGACCTGAAGTAATATGATAAGGATATAAGTTTTTTTTAAAAGGGGTAAAAATTTTGTTGATGTTTTTATTTCATGATGTAATGTAAAACTTTTGAATGTATCTAGTACATCCAAGGATACTGAACTGATCGTTCTTTCAGGACATGATTCCATTTATTATGAAAATGTTATGTAATAATGCACTGATTCTGGGTAACTAGGGTTGGGGTGTTATAGTTGGTATCAGAGGAAGTTTAGTAAAAACCTTGGAAATGAGATTTAGAAAAACTCTCATTAGAGAACACTACCCTAAGATAGACTATGAAGAATAGTATAGAAGAACTTCCTAGAATTTGGGTAATGTAGAGATTTTGTATATTTTTCACGAAATACATCCATGTTTGGATATGAGTAGGTATATGCAACTCTGGAACAGATGTACCTATGGCTAAAATCTGAAAACACCGCTTTGAGCTAGACTCGAATGGGAACTGGTGCACGACAACGGGCCTTGCTACACTCTTGGTTACGACACTCCCAGGGGATATTCTTAGGAATATTATCATTTTTTTACAAACCATTATGAAGGGTTTATGAGTATATACTTCCTCAAAGAATAAATTTTTATTATTATGGATTATATATATAAAATGTTCAATTTATGTTAAGTGTTTTACAAATTTGGAATTATGTATTGCGATTCATAAACTTATCTACTATATGCCATTCTTTAGAAATAATGCCCTGCGGAAGGAATGAAAACTATATCAACCCACGTAATCTATGTAGGTATTTCCCTCATACTCATGATAATTATAGTGAAGCTAGTGATGCAACTAGTGTTGATCATCTTATCACCATACTGGGACAACTCACTCAGATTATGAATAATAACCTTACCCAAATGGAGAACCCTGATCCACAATGTAGGGGATCAATGTTAGACCTATTCATGAGGTATAAACCACCAATGTTTAATGGGAGTACAAATCCAATAGTATCTGGGCAATGGATAAATTCCTCAGAAAAAATATTTCATGCTTTAGGGAGTAGCGAAAGGGAAATGGTTGTCATGGCAGTTTATCGCCTCACGGGAGATGCAGATCAATAGTGGTCATTAATCCAAAACAAAAAGGAGGATGAATAAGTATCAAACATGGAATGGAGGTATTTTAAAGATATTTTCCTAGAAAAATACTTTCCTTGTGACCATCAAGTGGATATGGGAAGGCAATTTCTGAGTCTAAGGCAAAAGGAGGATAAAAATGTTGCAAGGTATGGGGATAACATTAAATGGTTAGCAAAGAATGCAACTGATTATATACGTAACCCAAGGAGTAAGATTGATCAATTATTTTATGGGTTAAAGCCATTATCTACCGATCATTAGTCTCAAAATCCTTCACATCATATGAAGATACTGTCTCATCCACTATCAAGACAAAAAAGTAATTATCTAAGTCTTATGAATTCAATGCAAAGAAAGAGAAGAAGAGATCTGCTGAACACTATAGAAATGAAAATAAGGGGAAGATGGAAAAATTTGAATATACATCCTATGGTAAATGTGGGAATAATCACCCTGGTACTTTCCTGAAGGGAATGAGAGTCTGTTACAAGTGTGGTGAAAAAGTCCACCAAGCTCGTGATTTCAAGGGGATGAGAGAGGCTGTCACTGTTCAATGTTACAATTGTAGAGAAAAGGGACATTATGAAAATTAATTTTCTAAGAGCCTAGGTAACTTACTTCAGAAATGGATAAGGGAGTAAGACCAAGCTTATGTGATCACTAATACTATGGTTGAAGCTCCAAAAGATGTGGTGGTAGGTAATTTAAAGGTTTCCTCAAGTTTAGCCAAATATTTATTTGATTCCGGATCATTGAATTGTTTTATATCTTCCCAGTTTTCTAATAAAATTAGATATTTTCAATTTTACATAACAAGGGAGTTTTCAGTAAAAACTATTAAAGGATGTATCACCACAACAATTTTTTGTGAATAAGTTTCCAATATGGCACAAAAATGTTTTTTATCTGCTGATATCATCATCAAACCAATGATTTAATTTGATATAATCCTTGGTATGGATTGGATTTCAGAAAATGATGCGAAAATTTATTATATGAAGATAGAGGTTACATTTTTTGATGACGATAAGAAGTACCTTATGTTTAGTGTAGAAACATCACCACCTGATTCTTATATAGATCCACCCCAGTAGCTCTTTTAAATTAAATTATTGGGGAGGAAGAGAATGAAAAAAATATAGTAGAGGAAAAGAATGTTCAAATAGAGGATTTACCTATTGTACAAGAATATGTTGATGTGTTTCCAGAGGATTTACCTTGAAATCTTCCAGAATGAGAAATTGAGTCTTTCATTGATTAAATTCCTAGTTCAAGGCCCATATCAAAGACCTCTTATAGAATGGCCACTGTCGAATTAGTGGAACTAAAGAAACAACTTGAGGATTTTAGTAACAAGGGATGTATTCTCCCTAGTATTTCTCAATGGGAATCCCCTGTTCTTTTTGTTAAGAAGAAATATTGATATATGAGTTTTTTCATTGACTACAGTGAGAACAATGCTATAACAATAAAGAACATGTTTCCCCAACCTCACATTGATGATTTATTTTCCCAACTTCATGGAGCACAATATTTTTCAAAGATTGACCTTTGGTCTGAATATCATGAATTGTGTCTTAAGAAGGAAGACATTCCAAAAACAGAACATCGAACCAGGTACGTTCATTATGAGATTACAGTAATGACTTTTGGATTGACTAATGCACCCTCTGTCTTCATGGATCTAATGAATAGAGTTTTCAAGGATTATCTTGATGACTTAGTAGTGGTATTTATTGATGATATCTTGGTATACTTAAAAATCTATAAAGTTCATAAAAATCATTTGCACACTATTCTGAAAACCCTCAGAAGAAATGAATTATATGGGAAGTTTAGCAAGTGTAAATTCTGGATTCAAGAGATTTATTTTCTTGACCATATTTTCCCTAAGGATAGAATCTCTATTGATCTTTCAAAGACCAAGGCAATCCAAGAACGACCAGCACCGACGAGTATAACTGAGGTACGCAGTTTTATTGGTTTAGTAGGATATTATCGGTGTTTTTTTGAGAATGTTGTCTGATTGGCTATCCCATTAACCAAACTCACACTTAAAGGGGTTAAATTTATTTAGAAAAAAGAGTGTGAAGAATTTTTTAAAGAACTGATGAGAATATTAGTTAATGATCCTATCTTGACTATACCATCATGAAACAATGAGTTTGTTATTTATAGTGATGCTTCAAAGAAACGACTTGGTTGTGTCATTATGAAGAATGATAGAGTTATTGCCTATGCATCACAATATCTAAAAATTCATGAACAAAATTATCCCACTCTTGATCTTCAGTTAGTAGTTGTAATCTTTGCGATGAAAATATGGAGACAATATATCTATGGTGAAAAATGTGAGATTTATACTGATAAAAAGTGTTTAAAGTATATTTTCTCACAACAAGAACTCTACCTGAGGCAATGTAGATGTATTGAACTACTCAAGGATTATGATTTTACAATACACTACCACCCAGGGATGGAAAATAAGGTGGCAGATGATTTGAGTAGAAATAATCATGGAGTTTTGAACAAGATGAGATTTGAAAGGGATCCTATTTTCATGGATCTAGTAAAGATGGATATGGGATTAACCATGGAAGGTGAAACACCAATAATTTTTTAAATGGTTCCCAAACAATAATTACTAGAAAGCATAAAGAGTTATTAGACTAATGATTAGGAGTTTCAAGAAATGATTATTGCTGTGAATGATGGGAGATTTAGTTTCTTCATATATGAAGATGGAATTTTGGAATTTTGGAAGAGACCTTGTGTTCCTAACATACCTGATTTAAAAAGGTAATTGTTGGATGATGATCATTGCACCAATTTCTCTATACATCATGGGAGCACCAACATGTATAGAGATTTGAAGGAACATTTTTTATGGGACAACATGAAGAGGGAGACTGATAATTTTGTGTCAAGATGTAATATTTTTCAACAAGTGAAAGCTGGAAGGCAATAGCCTGGAAGTGTCATGCAAACTATTTCCATACCTGAGTGGAAATGGGATAATATTACAATGGACTTTGACATGGGGCTACCAAAGACTCATAGAAGGAATGATGCAATATGAGTCATTGTTGATCATCTTACCAAGTCAACACATTTTCTTTCCATAAGAGAAGATTTACCACTTGAACATCTAGAAAGACTATATATTAATAAAGTTGTAAGACTCCATGGTGTATCCCTTTTGATAGTTTCTGATTGTGATCCCCATTTTACATCAAGATTTTAGAAAAGTATTCAGAAGGCCATGGATACTGAACTTCATTTGAGCACTGCCAACCACCCTCAAACCGATGGACAATTAGAACAGACTATTCAAACCTTAGAAGACATGTTGAGATCTTTCTCACATGAATTTCAAGGTATCTGGCATCAATATGTACCACTAGTGGAATTTTACTATAACAATTGCTTCCATTATAGTATTCATATGACACCATATGAAGCGTTATATGGAAAGAGATGTTGCACACCAAATTTTTGGGATGATTTTGGTGAAAGATAACTCGTAGTCCAAGAACATGTTGAGGAAACAATGGAAAAAGTGATTATTATCCAAACCCACATCAAAGCAGCCCAAAGTAGGCAAAAGAGCTGTGCCGATAACTGAAAGAAGGATTTGGAATTTCAAGTAGGAGACCATGTTTTATTGAAGGTATCTCCCGGGAATGGTGTTATACATTTCGGTAAGAAGGGAAAAATATGTCCCAGGTACATCAGACATTTCAAAATTAAAGAATGAATTTGAGTTATAGCTAATCGTTTTGAAATGCCTCCAAGTCTCTCCAAAGTTCATGATGTGTTCCACAATTGCCGTTGAGAAAATAAATGCATGACCCAACACATGTACTCACCTGTGAGGAAATTGAACTACAGCCTGATCAGTCTTATTGTGAAGAGTTTATCAAAATTATTGATATAATAGAAGAAGTGTTGAGAAACTGTATGACTCATCTGGTAAAAGTTCTATGGAGAAACCATAAGATGGAAGAGGCATTGTGGGAACCCGAGGACCTTATGATGAAGAAATGCCCAAATCTTTTTATGTAGTAATATTCTAGAAATTACAGGGATAAAATTATTTTAAGGAGGTGAGAATGTAATACCCCAAGCATCCACGATACGTTTCCCTTTGAATAATATAGTAGCTTGCATTGTACACAACTTCGAGTTTTAACACACCACGACCAATGAAACTAGCCATTATGAATAGTAATACCAACTTTTGAAATTTTATAAATTTAAATTTTCAAAATGGACTTCATTTTTGGATTCAAAATATCAAAATTAGCTTAAGGTGAATTTTTGGTATTTTTCTGAGAACTTTCAATTTTTGATGAATAGTGAAAAACACTACGTTATTGTTTGAAATTGATTTTTTTTAAAATAATTAGTTATTTTATTTTAAATTATTTTAAGTCAAAATAGATACATAATACCTATATATGTTCAATGAAATTCATTAGAGTCATTTTATAATAAGTTTAGATATATAAAATTTTATTGAACTTTTTACCGTCTTTTACACACCTTCTAGGAGCATTTACAAATTTGCATAAAACAAAATTTTACAACTTCTGTGAGTTGATATTTGAAAATTTGAGAGAAACAGTTGACATCAGTAAGTAAAATTTGGTTCAATAATATGAAAATAATTTTTTGTGAATAGTAATTTTCGACATTTATTTACAACGATTAAAAGTAAATAGGGTAATTAAGGGTAAAAATGATATTACAGTTACCCTAAAACATGACCTAATTCTATTGGATAATTCTAATTAGACCAAAAACAACCTTAGGAATAAAATAGGATCCTTTTGGTCCACATGGATTATATTAAGACATTTATTATTATTTTATTTAAAGAAGAGTTAAAAGTGTTAAATTCAATGTTTAATAACTAAACCATTTTTAATATAGGGTTATAAATAAGATAAATTAGAATATAAATATTCATTATAAATATAAAAATATTTCTTACATAATGGTATTTTTTTTATAATTTTTATACATTATATAATTTAATTTATTTATGACACAATGATGATGCAGTAATTACCTTATTAATGAAATATTAAAATATTAGATTTATAAATATCAAAATAAATAAAATTTGAGACTTTTGATAAATTCAACTAATTTTATAGGTTAATATGAAATGTTAGGGTTGATTAAATAATTTTTGTTTGAAGTAATCATGTTGTTATGATTTTCACAAAAACCAAATATTAAATATTGTCAAAATTGAAAAAATTGAGTTTTTTAAAACAAATACGATATTATTAATCAATATAACCTTTATAAAAATCTAATTTTCAGAAAAAGTATGTAGATAAGGTTATATATATTAATAATTAACCACTTGGGGTTCTCTTGTCATGCTATAGTTATTTTATTAACCATATAATATAAAAATACAAAGAGACATGGTTAATGTCAAACTATTTAACTAAGAGTTAAATCTAAAAGATAAGGTTAATATGATGACCTAAACCTATCTAAAACCTATTTTTTGGGAGTTTTTCAACCCATATAATCCTTAGAATCTAAATAAATCATTTTTTATAGAAAATTATTTTATTATAAAATAATATTTCAAGCATTTCCTAAAGCGACCCTCACCTCTATTATAAAAGGGTACTTCCCCTTATCTTAATTTCACACCTCCAAAGCCATTTGGATTGGCCAACCCCAGCCCAAATATGCTCCCAAATTTCCTCCCATAATCCTAGAGTCTTTACATTCGTGAAAAATCCATCCTAAGGAGCCCTTTTGATCAAATTAAAAGGAAGAACACGATAAAGAGGTAAATATTTCATCACCTCTTTCATGTTATTTTCTTCTTCCACTTCCTCTTTCTTTTTTGATTCCATTATAAAATAATTACTCCAGTATAATCTATATAATTTTATGTTATTATAATAATGGTAGATCCATATTAATTATTCTATACATTATATTAATGACAAAGTCACTATACGTGCGTACGTACAACTTACCGTCTCCAAGTAGTGGTGTAGTTTGTTATTCAAACACTTCATTATTTGGATGGGTATAATAATGGGTATAAATGATGTAAATAATAAATATAACATGTTAATGATTATTTATATTTGATATACCATCCAATTACATACGATTTCACCCTCAATATAATGATATTGTCGCTCGTGCTTAAGTACAAATTACAGTCTCCACAAACGTGATGAGGTTCATTTCCCATCATAATAATTCAAGAAAAATTTTAATTTTATGATTAAAAATAATGTTTATAAACATAATATCATTATGTATATGAATCAAATACATCCTATCCATAACAAACAAGGCTTACGTAACCAAGAATATAAAGTAAAATGAATCATTTAACACCCGAAACGATGATACTACTAAAATATTATTAACAAAGAAATATTAGAGGATCATATATTTGTATATAGTTATTGAATAATTTAATAAAATGATTTAACTATTATACAGAAGTTTAGCATACCCTCGTCCAAGGAAAAGTTCAAGGTATGGGTTAATTCTACAATCTCTTTACTTATCTGAGGTTGTTAATACGTAAGTATCTACCAGGACCTCTTTATCATCGACATCCATGTTTTCTTAAATATTCAATTCAAAACATTTTTACTATTTACTATAATATGGTTTCAAATCATTTATGCCCTTATTTTACCATATAAGTTTTGAATGAAATCTTTCTATCATTTTCCAGACAAGGTGCTTTATGACGTTTTTGACAAAATTAAGGTAAGAATGTCTTTTTTTAACTTATACGGTGGGTACGACTATTTTCCGATATTATAACATCGTCGAAGCTTCCCATACAATATTATATGAATATTTTCAAAAAAAAAATGTTTTCTTTTATAATTATATGACTTTTTATTGATTTCAAAATAGAAAAGGATATTTATCTAATTTTTTTTGATTTCATCTATGTCAACATCCTTTGATGAATTTTAAGCTTGTTTGAAGTTGATTTTTTATGATACAAAACTTCCATATTGTATTGAAGGTTTTGTGATATTTTTACTATGGATGTGTTATTTTTACACTATTCATTGTTTATTGATAAAGTATTGAAATTTCATATGCTAGTTTTAATATGAATACTTATGTTATGTTTAAACCTTTTCATATGAGGAATGCATTGGACTTAGTAAGTGACTAGTGGATCCCGCTATAGATCCTTGATGCATCGGTAGGTCTCATGAGAAAAACTAGTGTCTTGGCACAAGGCCATGACAAAATTTTTATTTGTATTTTTGGTACGAGGCCTTTACTATGTGGTTATGATGTCCGACAGTATGCATTCCCTCGTTATGAAATTAGTTTTTACGTGTGATTATAAGACCATTAGAATATCCATGAAAATAATTTAATGTAATTATTTGATTTTACCTTTTCCATATTATGCTGAAGTTTATGTTTAAAAGGCATTTGTTTTAGTCTTATACATTGACTTAAATGTTTATGCTTATTTATGAAAGTTTACTCTATATTGTTATCCATAATTAGCATCTAATATCACCCCTTTATATGTTTTATTTTTCCCAGGATGTGAAGAAGTATTTTATGTTTGACCTATAGGGATAGGCTAAGGATATATGTGTGTTAAAAAGGGGACAAAATGTTGTTGATGTTTTTATTTCATGATGTAATGTAAAACTTTTGAATGTATCTAGTACTTCCAAGGCTACTAAATAGATCAGTCTTTCAGGACATGATTCCTTGTATCATGCCAATGTTATGTAATAATTTACTAACTCTAGGTAACCGGGGTCGGGGTGTTACAAGTACGATATACCTATATTTGGGAATAAAAAAATAAATGTTTTAAAATACGAATTTTTCAAATAAATTATGATTTTAATTAAACATGATATTAAAATATTTAGAAATTATTTTTGAAAAATAGATTTCATTTTTGGATTCTACACATCGAAAAATGGTTAGGGTGATTTTTTTGGATATTTCTGAAATACATGGATTTTTGGTGAATAGTAAAATACATTAATTTATCGTATATATGCATTATAATTTAAATAAACTCTTCCTGAAATCATAAGGGATATAATCACCCAAATATTGAACTCACATTAATTTATTACAATTATTTTTCATGTAATAATTACTATTTCTTGTGTTATGGAAAAATAATAATCTAATGATTATAATATTATGAAAACCATTCACTCCTCCACTATAAATACCACCACTATTTACCTATTCTCTTCACTCCTCTCAAGACTTTTTCCTTTCCTATATTCTGCTCAAATATCTCCTCAATCTCCCTCCACACGTCCAATAGCCTTTTGTCTCCTCAAAAGACCAAATTCTCTCCCTTTAAGAGGCTCTCAAGGAAGATTGAATCCAAAGGTAAATTAATATATTTTTCTTTTCAAGTTCATTTGTTTTCTTTTCTATCCTTACCTATCCTAATTAAAAATTTATCATAAATCCACTAACATACATGTACTTTAATCTTTTTATAATAATGGAATTATTTATTATCATCTCTCTTTTACTCTTCTTTTATTTTAGTAGTAAAGACACCATTCGAGATTTGTTAAATCACCACATTCAAGGACAATGGGTTATCAATCATCGTTAGCATCCTAAATTATGGTCATGAAACCATTTTCATGGTTGAACCAAACCATAATATATGTATTATGTCTCATCTTTGGTTCTATAATTCTTTTTTGCACATGTTTTTGATTTATAAAACAAAAAAAGTTCATTGTGGCCAAAAACCGCCAATTAACCCAAAAGGATATCACTAATGTTTTATATAATGATTCAACTTCACTAAAAGTAACCAAATTAAATTTACAACCATGTAATATCTTGTATGTTCACTAATTTCATATAACTTCAATTATTTACAACCACATTCATCATACATGTTTATTCGAACATGAATATAAGTGAACTGATCATTAAAACCAAGTAAGAAAAGGAGGATGGTGCCCTTCTCTCCAGGCTTCACCTATCACTCTAGAATCCATCTTGGGTTCCCTCCTAAAAACTTCTACTGCGGAGTTGGTGTCATGTCTGAGCAATGACCTTCATCCTTTTCCTTCCTCTCCTTCCCTCTTTTCACCTATTCCAGACATCTCCGTGTGATTTGGTTTCCAATATTGACGTCGTCGTCCTCGTTCTTATTCCATGATGGTGCTGCTTTCTTGGTGTTTGTCTCCAGGGTTTTCCTGTGTCAGCTTGATCTCAACCTTGTTTTGGATTTTTTAATCAGTCTCTCCATGTTGATTTGGATCCCTCGGCGCACAAATCCATGCCCTGACCTCAAGTCCTTCTGCTTCTCTCCGAGTCAGATATGAAGCGGTGGTTCCTCAGAGGTTTTGGGAGGTGGGATTCAGCAGATGATGGTGCTCCTCACATGGTCTATTTTGATTTTCAGTTAATATTTGTTCATTCCTTCATTAGCAGTTGATCTGCTCATGGATTTCTCAGTGAAGGTTCTTTTGATCTTTTTGATTTGGTTGTGTTCTGTCTTCATTGTGGCGGCAGCCTTCGGCGGTGTTCACAACGATGTCGTGCCATTGATTTCACGGGCTGATGTGGCTAGTTCATTATGTACTGGTGATTTTAATATTTCTGGTTTTTGATGACATGGGTATGTTTTTTTATAGTCACTACAACGGTCTCTGATGATCTTCGATGACTGGTGTGAAGTTAGGATGGTGAGGTCGCAGTTCTCAGCGATGATCTTGACTCTCTATAGGCTCATTTACCCTCTTACTCTGCCCTAGATTCGTGTGCTGTCTCTCCTCCCCAGGTTGGTCTGGAAAGATGGTTTCCACATGAGATTCGGGAGGTGCTGTTCGAGGGTATTTAGGAGTTCCAGGAGGATTGATCCTTTCTTGACGGCGTTGACGGTGTCTACGATGGTCTCTGTCGGTCTCCAGCGACTGATGATGTTTGGTCGGTGACGACATCGAAAATTTTGGTTTTCTAGTGGTTCAATGGTTCTTGATGGGCTCCAGTTCTGGTTGGAGACATCAACGGAGGTGATTGGATAGTGACAGCGAATGTTCCAGTGATGATGTTGGTTGAAGATGATAGAATTTGGACTGATGACATGGTGATGTTGTTCTACAACATGCTTGTTTGGTGATTGGTGTGATGATCTGATCGTATTGGGTTCTGTTCATCAGTAGTTTCTTTTTTAATTTTCAATGGGGAAAGTTTTGATTTTTTATCATTTTATTTTTTATCCCATCGATTACTGCTCTCCCTTAAAGAAGCTTCTTATAAAATCAAGTAAAAAGTATTTTTAAGTCAAAAAAGTAAGCAAACGAACCTGAAAGATGAAATCAATCCTATTAACCAATACAATTGTCTATAAATAAATTTTAAAACGTTATAATAAATATTTTAAAAATTTAATAGGTTTTTTAGTTATTAATTAATGATCCATATTTAATAATTCAGGTCATTAATTTCAAGCAAAGATCACTATCAAATTAATGGTAAGGGATCCCCTCCATTTCACTTTTATTCAAGTTTTTCTTCTATGTTATGACATTTTATGTGTAATACTTAAAGATAAGGTATGATTTCTCACCTCCCCCATACATCCCTCTTTATTTATAAGTGATTTATAAACCCATTTCTCTCTCATTAATCCCTCTTAAGTAAACCTGATACCATGCTCATAATTCGTAAGGAATTCTACCAGAATCCCCTTCATTCCTTCGAGTTTCCTTATATTTTTTTCTACCAAATAGAAATTATTTCATATTTTTATATTTTCAACATATTAATCATTTATAAATTTAAAAAATTAAATTATCATAACCCTTCCATCGTTCACATTTTGGGATATACATGATTTTAAGTGATTCCCTCCTCAATACTTCCTGATAAGAAAACCTGTTTTGAGGGAACATACAGAATTATTACATGATTTAAAGTGCACTATATATTCTATTTTAAGACAAAATTGTATTTATAAAATAATTATTTATTGTAAAAACCTTTCCTGGTTCACTTCTGGTTTTGTATAAAGGATTTTTCACTTTTTTATTTTAAAGGCTCTATAGTATTTTCCTTAAAACATCTCAAAAATGTTTTAATGATAAATTTCATAAATAATTTTCTTACATGTTGTCACTTACACTTGAAATAACATCACATTATACATGACTATTTTCTCTTATGAATTTCCATGTATATTCTAGTTCCTTTCTTTCATGGACACTTTTATGAAATGCCCATTTTTATTCTTTATATCATGATTGTGGTACCCAATTCCTTCCATTGGAAACCCTTATGATTATGTAAGATTGATTATGTATGATTATTTATGTGGAAAACATATTCATGAAAATATAAGGTATGTGTGCCCAGATAGTGATCCAATGCATTGGTTAAAGTTAAGTCTCATGAGATGTTATGTGCGATGGTCTTGGCGGTTAGCCTTGACATGTGATACTATGAAAAACTACCTTGGCAGTTAGCCTTGACTCATACTAAATTCATGTTTTATGTTGCTTCCACATTACCATGACTCCATGATTATATGAATCCATGTTTATATGTTATGATTACTTATGTTACATGTTTTTTATATCATCGTGACATTCCATCTATCTCATTTGCTAATACTTTTTCCTTATGGTTATTCCCTTACTAGGATTTAGCTCAGCATTTATTTGTGTTATCCCCAAGTTATCCTATTAAATGTAATGGCTCAAATAAAGTTAGGATATCTTTGTGGAGATTAAATAATTAAGTGATTTTATCCCCATGTTTTGTGTTCTATGTACCTAGTCTTAAATTACACTAGACTTCACAATCATTGGCTTATACTCTGATGTATAATTATGCTTCAAATCAAGTAATGTTATGTGTAAAAGGTTAGGTTTTCTATATATATAACCTAATTTTTTTTACATTGAGATAATTAAAAATAATAAGGGTGATCTCAAATGATTAGTAAGGGTAAACGTAAGAATTTACAATTGAATATCAACATGGATCACAAGAAGAACATAAGAGTATAATGACATAATCAAAGTGAATGAGTATAACATAAGAACATTCATACCCATCAATACCACAATAAATAAAGTTGAAATAAAATAAAATAAGGCTTCAAAAAGGAAATATTCATCAGAATCAATAACCATGAGCCATTTGATATTGATCTTGATCCTAATAAGAATTTTAAACCCATAGAAAGCATACAAAAAACTTATTAGTATATTGGATCATTGTCTTCACCCCAATTCTAACAAATGAAATAACCAATATAGTAAACTTACATATCTAGAGCACCTAATGAATTAGAGGTCTATACTAGACCCACCCATTATTGGTTTATCATATAACCACCCGTTCTTGGTTAATAATGTAACCACTTGTCCTTGGTTTATAATAGAACCTCCCATATTTGGTTTATAAGGGAACCACATATCATTACAAACAATGTCCATGAACTATATCATGAATTATGTACAAATATAATTAATTTCATCATTGAATAATTGAAACAACCGTTATTATTTTCAGAACATGATTAACCCATGGAAAATAAATGGGTTTGATAACAATCTATTTGAAACACGATTAACCAGTGTAAAAGAAATGTGTTCTACAGTAATGTATTTGAAACATGATTAGGACTTGGAAAAGTAATGTATTACATAAAAATATATTTGAAACATGATTAAACATTATAAAAGAAACTTTTTATATAAAAATATATTTGAAACATGAATAACCCATATAAAATAAATGGGTTCCATAACGATCTCTTCGGAACATGATTTACATATAAAAAATAAACTAGTTATATAAAACTCTATTAAAAGCATTATCATCCCTTTGAAAATAATCAGGTTCCTATATAGACTCTTTGAAATAATAATAATACATCTATATAAATAATTAGGAAGGTATCATTACAAAAAATCTTTAGTAGATCATAAGTACCAACAAGGGTTTATGCCATTGATGAATGGAAATAATATTAAAAGACTATTAAAAACATATTATAGTAAAATATTATTATCATTTTAAAAATAAATTTTCAAAAATAAAAAATCACAAAATATTTTGAAAATAATTTTCTTTTAAAAAATTTCTTAAAAACATATAAAGTTTGTTTCAATGAAAATAATGGTCCTAATGGTAGAAAAATCTCTTCATGTTGTAAATGTAAAAAAAATATTCTTTTCAATATATTTTTTAAAATGGAGTCAATAGTGACACATTTGGAAAAAATTAAGAAATTTAATTTCCAATCCTTTTAAATAATATCAACGACCATTTAAAATATATTTAGGAAATTATTTATTTTTATAAATGACATTTTGGAAAATGTTTTGAAAAACATGGATATGGAAGAAAATGATACCCAATCTAGAAAAAAAAAATAAAAGATTAATGTCACTTATAAATTACTTTCCTGATGTTTCTTATATCAATATAGGAGGAAATAGAAATTAAACATGTGAAGAAAATTAAAACATAGGATAATGAAAGATACATGGTTCCATAAAGTAATATCATATTAATTCCTACAAACGAAACTAGAACATAAACAATCCTGAAATAATGAAAATTTTAATATAAAGCCTTTTCCACTTTGGCAACGCTTTAATTATAAACCCCAAGAAAGAATGAATTAAAATAAAAATTTAAATACCATTAACATAAGTATATCCATTATATAATATTCCAAAATTTCAATATATAACCCACTTAAAGAAGATAGGTTCATATCAAAAACATATGTCCCAATAAAAGGAATTTGGGATCATTAACCATTAAAAAGATCATATCAACGAATTGAGGGTTAATTAGTGGAGATATTTTGTGTAACAAATGTTAATCCACACTATAAAATAGGAAATATAGAATAAAAGAACTTATGGATAAATTCACCCATAATCACACAATACTGGACTCAATGACGATGCTTTATAACCCAAAAAAAGGAAATTGAGTTAAGAAACTCTTTACCACATGGTATCTTTAAAGTCTATAATCATGGATAAATAAATTCAAATTGAAACATAAAATACTATTATATATGAATTATTCATGATATTACATGTAAAATGAACATTTTATACACCACACAATAAAAAAATGGTGAATATTCCATATGTCTCACCGAAGTAAAAGCAAGATGAGAAACCCCTACATCAAGTCCAGACATTCCTTATATGTTTTTTAAATCCTGTATAATAAGCTTAAAAAATTATTACATTTATTAAGAATATTTTCCAGGTTTAATACATTTTAGTTAGAAAATTTATTTTATTACATTTTTAATGACTTATTTATATATTTAGTCATTTAAGTCCATGTCGGGTGTTTTGAGGATGTTCAGATCGTTGTTTCAAAATGGATTCATTGTGTTGACCATGTTCAAAGAGGCCATTATTTAAAAATATCCAGATTAATTATCAAGAAAAAATTATCATATTTATTTTTCAACAATAATTTTAAAACCAGTTAGCAAAAAGGGTTATGAAAAATTAATTACGTTACGAATATGGATATGTTAGGTCGTACGTACACATAAGTAATGTTTCCATTTTTTTAATGATTATTATGGAAAGAATCTATGTATTATTTTATATTAAATAATTATAAAAATATAATAAATACCATATTATGTATTTATATATACTTATATATATAAATATTTTTGATGTGGTGATGAAAAAATAATCACATCACTTTGTAGAGGTGGTAGTCTACACGAACAAGAACGACATTATAATTTTTCAGTGTAAGTAATAAAATGATATATTGTATTTTTTTAATGATAAAAATGTCATTAATATCATTTTTATTTCATTTATATTAGTTATATTCATTAAAAGTTTCCTTATTACCATCCATGTAAATCGTTAGTGAAAAACGAATCACATCACATCACGATATGGTGGTCCTCCATACACAAGAGCAACATTATAGTATTCCCCATAGAATGGAAAGTAAACATTATATGTGATATCACAACTACATAAGAATAAATAAATTACAAATATCATACATATAATTTAAACAAATCATTAAAACAAGCCATGAGAGGCGATTATCGAAATAATGACATCAGTTCACTAAGCGGTAGTCTTCCGTACACATGAATGATGAATTTGTAACCCATTTGATGGGAGGGGAAATGAATTTATGTTATTACATTAAGATAATTATAAATTATTATATTAAAGACAATTTTTTATCATATGATCATTGTTAAAAAAATTAGAAGGATGTGGAATAATAAATAAAACAAAAACTCATAGTTTGGAATTTTACCTCTTATCAGACCACATCTTTTGAATTATACCTAAAGTATTCCTAGAATTAATTTATGAAAAAAGAAAGGCTTCTAGGATGAGTTTATGGAAGTTGAGAAGTGATTTTTATTGTTATTTTATGAACCAAAAGGGTTTTACGGTGTGAATAATATAGGATAGTTGGTGGCCTTTTATAAGTGAGGTGAGAGACACACTTTTAATTTTGGAAAATAAAAAGGTGTAACCATGTTTTTCACATGACCAAAGAATAAAAAATGGATAATTATAGAGAATTATATATTATATGGTTTAAATATGGCCATATAATAGTTTATAGACAAGGTTTTGTTTGGTCGTTTTGACCCTTTATTTTTAGATTGACCCTCTATTAAACCCATTTTCCCCTTGACCATAGTAATTTATTTTTAATGTTTTCACAATTCATTATAGTAAAAAATTATGATGACATTATTAGATAATATAAATTATTCTAATTTCAAATAATGAATCCATTTTACCAAATTCTATTTTCATAAGTGGAAAATTTTAATTTAAAATTAAACCCATATACACCACAAAAAATGGATTTTTCAAGTACTTTTTTCAAGGAAAAAGATGATTTTAGATCAACTCTATGAGTAATTATAATAATTATATGATTATAAATTAATCAATTATTAATACGTGTTTTGAAATTGAGTCATGTTACATAAAATTAATCAATTATTCTATCCATAGAAAAATCATAAACATTTTTCCACATCATAATTAATATAACTCACTCAATATTGTTAAATGTAATTTTAAAAGTTAACATTATTTTCAATGATAGATGAATAAAAAATTGTAAATTCACAATTTTTTAGAATTTAATTTTTTTAAAACATTAATTTTTCTAATTTTAATAACAATGTTTTTAATTTTATAAATTGAATTACACATTAAAATTATTTTCCTGATTAAATACATCTTCCACATGATTTTTAAATTTGAAAATTTGGGTTATTTTGGTTAAATCATCCATTTTTTCCATTTTACCAACAATCTTAACTATTTTAAAAATCTCAAGGAATATTAATTTTTTTTTATTTTTAGTATTAAAAAAATTAATATGATAGATTTTATAAATTTACAAATGTAATAACCATAATCTATTATTTTACATTTTACAGAACACTGTGGAAAAATTATGAAAAATAAGTAATTTTTTAATAAATGTTTTGATAGTAAAAAATTATTTTATATACACTAATAATTATCTAATTGTATAAATATAAAGGTCTTTTACTTTTATGGGATTATTTAATAAGATGTTCAGAGTAGACAGAATTCTCATTTTCATCGCTATCCAGATTTGGATGTTTTGAGAGGGTATGGCTTTTGCCATCGATATCATGCATGCGTATTATTGCACGGGACAACTAGCCAAGCATCGATGAGAAGGTGGACACTGATAATATTGTTTTTATTGCTTGTGTGGAGCTTTTCCTTGCTTTTGAAGTGTATTGTTTTTGGTCTTGATGATCTTGATCGTGGAGGCCTGGTTGTTCTTTATGTCTTTGATGTCATTCTGGTTTCCCACATTCTCCTCAAAAGTGATTTTTAAATAAAAATTTAATTTTTAGTCAGTGAGGTAGTGAATTATCACCCTTGAGGAATCCATTTTAAAAAATAATTATTTATGATATTTTACTTCTTGTAAAAAAATATGTGTTATAATACTTTAATTTAATACAATCATTTTTCATTAATTGTTCTAAAAATTTATTGACATAATGAAAATTTATATCAAATATTATGAATATATGTGGGTTTATATATATAAAAATAAATTTATAATTTTGAGATCATAACTTTTGGGTATTTATTTATTTTGTTAGATATGAATATTACTGAATCAAATAGGATGTATATGAATTGAAAATAGATAGATACCAACTTTATGAAAAACAATTATGAATATGGTGTGAGGAATTTGATAAATTTTGAAAAGGATAATGTATATAACCCTTATCAAATCCTTTTTTGTGTTTATGTTTTTGTTATTAAAACTAATTTGTCCAGAGGAGTAAGAAGAACTGTTGATCTACAATAGAATATATCTAAGTAATAAATATTGGGTTAAACATGGGGAAGAAATGAATTTATCTAGTAATTAAGATAACAATATGTTTTATGGATCAACTGATATGATTACAATAATGAATGTTAATGAAGGCCATATTAATGATATGATTTTTAACATCCCTATCCCGGTGGACACTATAAATGGTGCCCTTAGATGAGTTACCACATGACCTAAGGAACACCTCACCATATTTTAGAGGCTGCTAACTAATAGTGAGGGTCTAATAGGGATTGTGTGGAGACTACCGTCTTTATCAGAGTATCTCACTTTAGTTATACTAAAAAATTAATGAAACAAGTAAACATTAAATATGCATCACATATCCATTTCCCAAAACTATGTATAATCTCATAACCAATGGTGAATATTTCATCTCATGTCATATAGCGTCAAGTGTAAGTAAATCGAAATCAAAGAAAAAAAATAAAGAATCCCTAAAATGGGTCATGAATCCAAGTTTGGTCCCACATCCATGAAAAAACACACGACCAAATCATCCATCTAGAATGGGGCCCTTTCCTTTGACCTAACATACAACCATGAAGTATACTCAGGTTCCCAATGGATTCCCAAGCTAGGAGGGATTGAAACTTTGTAGGCCACCACAAATGGCGTCTCCAAAATATCAAGTTTAAACAGACAGCATTCACATGTACATAATTAGTAACAAAATAAAAAGAATAAAACTGGGGTTCAACTAGTTACCATGGTTCACATTAGCCACTTTTTACCATTACATCCAAGGGTTAACCATTTCCACCAATTACACTTTGGCCTAATCCCATCATGTAAATTGTACATAAGGGAATGAATTAATTTCCCTACATTATTAGGGAAAACATTACACAAATAATTACATAAGACTTACTGAACGCCTCAATACAGGTAAACATTTCCTATGCATCTTTTGGGGCGAAGAGGATTAATATGACTCTCAAACCCATGCATTATATAACACTTACCTTGTAGCATCAATTTAGGTAATCACATCCCATGCATCCATTGGGGGAATACAGAATCAGTTTGACTCCCCATCCCATGAATGATATGGGTGTGTTTAGAGAATCAGTTTAACTTGACCCAAGGGTGTTGAGCCTTAGTCATACCCTACAAACCACCAATCCATGTGCACATGTTTCTTTAACAATTTAAAACATATACCATTTGTAATCCATAATTCACTAACACATTTATCATTTAAAACCATAGTTCATTAAATAAATGTACCATCTTCATACCGTAACCCATTACCATATTTTCCATTTACATTCATCAGACCTTTAAAACATTTTTCCATTTCATACATTAACACACATACAGATTTACCGCTCACATGATTTAGCACATTAACTCATTACCATATTTCATGTAATCCATTTACATTATACTAAACTCCCCTTAGGACATAGCAGTTGATAGATACAATTATCATTAATTCAACTTCATATCTCTTGTTAACATATCAACATAATTATCATGGGCTATACCTCATTATAATTCAATTTAACATTTAACAACTCAATTTTATGTTCAAGAAAATGGAACACCCCATGGGTGACCCTTAACCAAGTCTAATCAACCTCAATGCATCCCAAGGAGAACATTAGGGGTCAAATTCCTCAATAAACCATTTAATTCACCATTTTTACCACATATAACCAAACAAATAGCACAATGACACATTCTCACAACCACATACATATACATAAATCAACAGGATTATGGGACATAACTTATAGACAACCTAAATCAGTTCCATAGACAACCGTACCCTCAACCTTATCCTTTAATTCAGAAAAAAACACCTTTAAAGATATAACCTCACATTGAATGGAAAAAATAGGGTTTTATGGATTCATAATAATAACAATGGTTCCATGAGACCTATTACAGGACATAGAAAAAAGATGAGTGTTAGACTCAGCTAGATATTTGATCTGTATATAATGATGCTCCAAACCTATTAGAAAAAAGGGAAATCAATCCTTAGGAAGTTTTTGAGGAAGGGATTTCACCCTTGGATATTGTATGAGAAATGAAATGCAAAATACAGTAAGAAAACATAAATATCAAGGGGAAGAAATTGTAAATTTCACCATTTTGGATGAGGCACACGATTAGGCCACATGATTGGACAAACCATGCACTAACCATGTATACCATTTATTTCAGAGGGGCCCAAGTTGCATGGATTCCATAAAAGGATACACAGTTTTAAAAATAATGTTGTAACAATGTATGATTTATTTATCCCCGAAAACACTGTTTGGATTCCCACCTTTCATGGTTTCTCTAACTATGCACCCATCCTACAGATTAGCACGATTAAAGAACACATTTACTATTAACCACATTCCAAATGTGAAACATTCAATGTGTTGTACCCTTTTTCCCTTATTCCATTTATCAAACTCCTAGGACACCCCTATGTATCCTCATAGACCCTAAAAACATTTAATTAACCAGCTTAAATGGTTTTAAAAAAAACTAAGAAAAAATACCTCTTCAGTAGTCCTGGATATTACAACCTTCCCACATTTTGATTACTCATCCTCGAGCTATGCTCATAAGAATCCTTGTGTTTTCAAGGTAAAGAGATTAGGCTACTACTCTTTCATATCCATATACCTCCCCCCAAGTCTCTTCTTTAATGTCACCATGTTTTTATAAGACTCAATCCCACAACAAAATATTTCTCTATAAGACTTTATCACTATGATACATAATACGAACTAGATTCTCTTCAATGTATGCATCATCCACACGCTCAAAATAATTAACATAAATCACATGATATGGGTTAGGGTGATACTACTGAATATGTGTCATGTAAAAAATATCATTCCTTCCACTATACTTCTATGAAATTTCCAATCATTATGCAAATGGTCTGAATCACTAAACAATCTCAAATGTCCCCATGTTCCTGGGTGCCCACTTACCCTATTTTAAAATATAGAGGTGACCCATCCTTGGCTACACTAAATGGAACACATGATCACCCACTATAATCTTAAGAGGTCAATTACATTAGTCCTCATATGAATTTTTACAACTCTAATCCATATCCATATATTTTTAAATCAACTAAACATACTCTAAAATCTCATGTACAAGACTCCGTCCTAAAAAATATGATTTCCAAGCATCCATCCAATATAATTAAGATATATACACCCTACCATAGATCACATCATATGGTTCTATATAAATATTCTCATAGTAACTATTATTACAGGAGAACTCAACAAGTTCTAAATACTTCTTCCAAGATCCCCTAAAGTCTAGGACACATGCCCTCAACTTTTACTCCAAAACCTAAATAATATGATCTGACTGCCCATATCTATGCGGGTGGAAGACCATAATAAAAAACACCAAGGTACCAAGCACTTTCTACAAACCTTACTATAAGTGACAAGTAAAATGAGGATGAAAATTTGAAAATATAGCCCACGACACCCTGTGCAACCATACTATCGCTCGAACATATAACTCACCAAACTAGTCAATGGTGAAGGTCTCTTGTATCCACAATAAATTTGAATCATTGGTAAAATAATCTACAACTACCCATATCAAATCATACTTCCAAGACATCCTCATAAGAACCAATACTAAATCCATTGTGGTAACTTCTAATTTTGATTACAGAAAGGGAAAAATTTACAACAAACCAATTGGTCACTAGTTCTCAGCCTTCACCTCCTGACAGGTGTAGCATCAAATCACAAAACATGAAGTCACTTTCTTCATCACTAGCCACAAATAATTTTTTTGAATATCATGATAAAGTTTGGTTAAACCAAGATGCACTGCCCACTTTGAGTCATGGAACTCATGCTTCATCTATTCCCATATAAAAACAGGCACATCGACATGGAATTAAATGTAAATGATATCATCATCATCATCAATGATCCAATCTAAAGGAAACTCTCCACATTCAAGAATTTATCTCAAGGAAACAAACTCTAGATCCCCATACTACCTCTCATTGATTTGGATATGAAGTGTGGACTCAACTGCAAAGGATGAAAGTTACATCTTATCTTGTCACTACCTAACCTTTATGTGTATCTCAACAAACAAAGTCATCATCCTACACTCAGAACAAGATTCTTGAACTGCCTAGTTTTTAGAATTTAGACTTAATACATCTATAACACTATTTCCCATTCCTAGAATATAGACCAATTCAAAATCAAAAGTTTACATGTACTCAACCAATCATCACTACCGAATATTCAAATCACACTGTGAGAAGATGTAAATAAGGCTTTTATGGTCATTATACAAGACAATCCTTTCTCCCAAAAAATAACGCCACCAATAATTTATATCCTAAACCACCACAACCAACACAAGATCATATGTAGGGTAATTTAATTCATGAGACCTCAACTGCCACGACTTATACACTAAAACCTTCTCATCTTTCATAAAAAATGCCCCAAAACCAAAACCAGATGAATCAAAAAACAAGGTATACTCTTTACTTGGTTTGGGTAGGATCAAAATCGGTGTAGTATTCAACTGCTTCTTTAACTTCTATAATACATTCTAACATTCCCCAATATATCCAAAATTGACACCATTCTTGGTCAAGCCCAAAATTGGTGCTGCTAAATGGTAAATGTATTTGGTAAAACTTTTATAATATCATGCTAAATCTTGAATGATTCAGATATAAAAAAAAACATTCTTGGGATGCTCCTAAGATACATCTTCATGCACCTTCTCTGGGTCTAATGACACACCTTCCTTATAGAAGATGTGACCCAATAAATACACCCTATCAATATAGAAATGACACTTAAACAACGTTGCGTATATAATATTCTGTCTCAGTGTACTCAAGACAATGTTAATATTTTTGGCATGATCATCACGAGTGATGGATTACACCAATATTTCATCCAAAAAGATGAATAAAAACTGATCAAAAAACGGATGAAGAATTTGATTCATTAGGGCCATAAACACTATTTTCACTTTGTTCAACCTGAATGACATCACAAAATAATAATAAAAACCATACCTTCTCCTAAAATAAGTCCATGATCTACCATAGGGTCTCAACGTCAGATTATGAGGCCCTAATCTCAATTCAATATTGGAGAACAAAAATAATCCTCTAAAATGGTTAAAATGGTCATCGATTCATAGATGTGTGTATAAATTATTAACCATAATCCAAATAAACTTCCAATAACCAACAAACTTCTAAAAAATCCCATTAGATTTTAATGAAAACAAAATGAATGATCCCCATGAGGACATATTTGGATGAATAAATCCTTTATTCTCTAATTCCTCCAACTGGGTTTTATTTTCATGAACCTCAACCGGTTATATCCTATATCGAGGAATTGAAATAGTATCTTATCTTACTAGTAACTCAATCATGAAATCAAAAATCTCTTGAGAGGAATCCCCAAGAATTTATCTAGAAAAACATAGTAAAACTAATCCAACATAGGAATAAATACAAGAAACTCTACTGCTCCATAATCAAGCACAAGACATGCCACTTGGGATGTGAGATCACCAAAATGGTGACAAATTGGTCCAATATAGCTTGCTTGAATATTCCACTTTTCCATAGTGAACATAAGTATTCCCTTAAAGGGATTTCAACATTACCCTATGATGGTAAGAATAAATATGTGCCTGATATAACACTAGACAATCCATCCCCAACATTATATCAAAACATGAAATTTCAAGAAAAAATATTCCCCATAGAAAATGGTACCCACCATCCTCAAGGGTGAACTCCTTACATTGTCAGATATTTTCTACTCATACCCCTAATGATATATCAATCAACATAACCCCACACATATGTATGAACTCTAGGACCAACACATTTAAAAACTGAGCATATTCCAAAGATTATGCGGAACCTATATCCAATGAAGTACTTGAAAGTGTAGAAGCTACAAGAATAGTACATTTAACTGTCGATGGTCCAGCTTTTATACCTCCAAGCACAGGATAAATTGCATGAAGTTGACCTATCCCTCTACCGTGGGATCTCGTATAAGTTCTTAGTGTTGTAATACACTTATAATATGGACACCCTTATTTTGAGGTCCCACAACCCCACTCAGACTAGTACAACCAATAGAGTTTTAAATTCATATCTAGTATGGGGTAATAGAACACCTATCTAAACTCAACATTGGTCATGATCCACTATCACTGCCCATTTGTTTAGGGTTCCTACAATACCTCTTTGAATTCCCTATCCTTCTGAATTCTTGTCACTGTAGTGGTTTTCGAGTACACTAACCATGAAGGTGTCCCCTCCTACCACACTTATACCAAGGAACATAATCATTATCCTAAGAGGCTAGTCCTCTTCTCTGATTAATCTATCCACCAGTAAACTGGTGAAAACCCTCAAAATAGTGCTTCCTATTATTAGAATTCACACAACTAGATTGTACAAATAAAACCAAATGTCCAACAATAGAATCCTCTTAGAGGTTTTCTTATGAAATAAGGGCCCAATCCACAAATTCATCAAACCTTTTTAAATGAAATATATTCACCTAGGACTTGATCTCATGTCTAATTCCATCTTAAAAACACCTAGTTGTAGCTTCCTCATCTGCCTTAGGGCATGATTTTGTTGTTCAATCTCTGAAAAAGTTAGTGGATACCATTCCTATCTTTCCAGCAATTGAGTCTAGATGCCAGATGCTTCAGCATAGCATGGATCAGAAAACGGACTTTGTATCCATGGTGATGGATAGGTGTGTTAAGATTGAGGCTGATCATAAAAATTTCCTGATCAACTTTGAATCTCATTGAAAATCATGCAACAATATGACCAGATGGTCTAAGAAAATCGTTGTAGACTTGGAAGAGCTTGATCAATTACAAAAATATGACAAGGAATCTTTTGACACCGAAGATACCAAAATCAAAAATCTTAAAAAACAACATTTAGGAAAAGCTTACTCTTGAACAAAATTCTTGGATTCAAGATGTCAAGGATCTGAATGGAAAGTTGATTTATATTGTTCAATGCTTGATAAAAGAGAAGGATCTCCGGAGCGAGATGGAAGAAAAGTTAGTAAAGAAAGACGAGTTGCTGAAGGTTTAGGAAGAGTCCATGAAGGTTTAGGAAGACATGATCAAGGAATTAGAAAATCAAGCAAAGGAGGATAAAAAGAGCTAAAAAAGCTAAAGACCATTGTGAAGATGCTAATTCCCAAGGAAAAATAAGCAAAATAAATCCTACTCCAATCCTTTTTTGTATTTGTTTTTCCTTGTACTAATACTTCAAATCATAATGAAAGGGTGGTTCCTTGTTTTTTTTGGTTGTATATAGTAATATTTTAGGTACTATATTGTTTTTACATTCCCTAAAACTCTTTTTGAAAATCACAAAGGGGGAGAAGGAAAAACAATTCTAAAGAGGAGAAGGAAAAAGATATCTAAGTAAAGAAGAAATATCACTATGTAAGGTGGAGTTTTTCTAAGGGAGAGTTCTCATTATGAAGATTTCCACATTCAAATAAAAATTACCATTTCAGAAATCTAGAATATGATACATAGAGTTCCAAAGCTTAATGGGGAGTTAGTCGTATTCACCATTGTCCATAAACAAAGGGAGATAAGCTTTAATTTCAAAGTCTAGAAATTTATTCCATGTCCTTATATTCTTTTTCATAAGGATGTTTGTGCTTTCCAAAAAGGGGGATATTGTTGAGTCAATAAGGTTTTCCTTATGACTTTTCCACTCCTTCATGTAAGGGGAAGATTATTGAGTCATTAATGTTTCCTTATGACTTTACCATTACTCTTTTTTTGAAAACCACCAACACCTTATCTTAAGGAAAAACTCATTTTTACCCCTGTTTTACTTCTATAAGGAAAATTTCATTCCCAAAGGAAATTTATCCTTACATAGATATCATTGTTCATATCAATTTTTATAAGTGTAAAAATCACATTGAAACTAAAATCCTCAGAATCATATAATAATTAGATATAAGGTATTCTGTTTAAGACTACAAATTCTGGTTAGGAACTCTCATGAAGTTCAACTCTGAATTCTGCATAAGAATGTTATGATGTTAGAATCCAAATTCTAGATACAAACATTCATGAAGTTCGACTCTGAATTCTTATTACAAACTTATGTAAAGTTCGACTACAAATTCTGATTACAAATTCTGATTATGAAAATCTCTATGTTCTGACTTCGAATTCTGATTACGAATTCTAGTTACAATATTCTCTATGTTATGACTCCGAGTTCTCTGAATTCAGACTCCAAACTCTTATGAGTTCTGACTTTTAATTCTCATGAACTCTGACTCCGAACTTTGTAATTTCTATTTCTGAATTCTTATGAATCCAGAATCCAAATTTCCTTGAAATTTAGGTTCCGAATTCCTACAAAAAAAGAATCCAAATATCCTAGTATTGTAGAATCCGAACACTCATCTACTTACATTCAGAATTCATTTTTGATTAGAATCCGAACTCTCATCTACTTATATTCTGAATTCATTTTTGATTAGACTCCAAACTCTAAATTTTACACACATTACAAATATTATATTTTAGTTATACATACACTTGTTTAGTTATAAAATGATGTCGTGCTTTTAGTTATCATCTAATCGTTGTTTGAGTGACATGTGTACAGGTACCTCCGAAACTTAAGGAAGAATATGACCGTTGGAGGAGGGAGTTGACCATTGGAGCTATTCCAATAAATAGGAGCTCATTTGAACGTGTTCGAGACTTAACTTTTCAAGACTTTTGACAAAGTGTTGGTGAAGTGATATCTAGAGAGAGAGGCTCTTATAAACTCTCAGGATTCGTGCAGAAAGTTTTCAATTGCTTGTTCAAACATTTATTCATGCAGATTTTCTTAGTGCAGAGGTTTGATTTATTTGAAATCAGAGACTTCAGGTTGTGAAGTCAGAGGTTCCAATTTCCTTACAAATCGAGGGATTGCGGGGATATCAAGCCTGATACTGATATTTGGATTGAGGGATTACCTAGGTTTGGGAAAGATAGACTTTAATGAAAGTATAAATAAAGGGTCCTTTTATCCAGGGTTGTTGGATACCATCTTCTTTGGGTTAAAAGAGTTATTTCTTGTTACTTGTAGTGTTACTACATTTGTTTTCTACTGTGTATTTTATTTGTTGAGGAAAGTGTAACTTTATTATACATCCTTACACTTTTACTCTGATTTAGTTAGATTCTATACTCTTTAAGTTAGAATTGTAGTTGGTGTGAACTTTTGTTAAGATTCATTTTTTGAATCACTTTTCCGGAATCAAGCATGATAATAGATCTTATATGTGTTGTGAATTTTTGATATGCAAAATTCCATTTGGAATTTTTTTAAAGTATACAATTAACCCCCCTCTTGTATTTGAGTATCTCATTACATATTCGATCCTACATTTGGTATTATAGAGTATATCATACTCAGACATACCATTATTATAATTGGTATCAGAGGATTGGTTCAATCTGAATTAATATCACGATTAGATTTAGAAGGGAACTCTCAGAATTGAACTTCCAGATTCAAACTTCTCGGATTTAATTTTCTAGATTCATATTTTTTTCAAAATCTTTTTTTTGGACTCATATAGTTTGGATTCGTTTCTATTTAGAGATACAATATCTAGTTCCTTACTTAGGATATTTTCTCTTGTTTACAAACTCATACTACTAATAAGTTTGTGTGCCAAAGATTTCCTTAAGTATGGAAGGTTTAAATGTTGGTTCTATTGATAATCTAAATCATACCAGACCTCTTGTTTTTTTATGGAAATGATTATGAGTACTAGAGAGATAGGATGAAGACTTTTGTTAGCAATACTGGAGTTGATACCTATCTAATGCTGACTAGATATTATAAAATTTCGGATAAGGAATTGAGAACCTTTACGAATCAGGAGAAATCGGAGTATCAATCAAGCATCAGAGTCAGAAACACTTTGTTATGTTCCATTACTAGGAACATCTATAGTCAAATATCATTGTGTAATGCTACAAACAGTATCTGGAAGAAACTTGAAGTTACACATTTTGGTACATCTATAGTCATAGAGACTAGAAGAGCTATGTTGAGAGTAGAATACCATGGCTTTAATTTTCCTTATGGAGAACCCATATTCAAAGTTCAGGAAAGATTTATGAATATCGTGAATAGATTAAAATACATGGGAGAAAATGGTTTGGATACTTAATCTCTTGTTGACAAGATCATAGATATTATTCCAAATGAATGGGAGTCCAAGAGGACAACTATTGATGAGAACATGAAAGTCACACAGATTTCCTTAGATGAGTTGTTCGGAACTCTTCTTCAGCGTGAAACCAGAATGAAGAGAGATGCATAAAATTTTAAGAAGAAGAATGGGAATGGAGTAGTTGCTTTTACAAAAACTTCCAAACATATGAAATCCAATACCCCATAAAGGGTAACTAGATCAAAGACAAAGAAAGTCATTATTTAGTCAGAATCTAGTGACATAGAAAATTCTGAGAATGAATTAGCTAATCTTGTTCGGAGAATGAACAAGATTGTAGATCAAAAGAACCATCAGAATAAATACATGAAGAAATACTACATAGATAAAAAATATGGAGAAGTTACGTGTTATGAATGTAGAAGAACATGTCATATCAGACCTGATTTTCCCTTGTTGAAAAATAAGGAAAAGAAGGAAAGTAATTCAGAATGGAACATGAAGAAATTATATAGATCAAAGCACAAGAAAAGTGTTAAAGGTAATGGTACTTGGAGTGCTAGCTGTGGAGACTCTTCAGAAAGTGAATCTTCTGAATATGATTTATCAGCACAGAAGAATATGGGATTCATTGCTACTACTTCTTTCCCTAATACATTTATATGGCCAAGGTATGCTCTGCCGAGGCTTTAACACATTTATCTCTTGATAAAATTACTATTCTTAAAATAGTACTTCTAATGAAGATACTTCATCCTCATAAAATGAAGAAATACCTTCATATGAAGAATTTTCTAGATTTTCCAAGTTACATGAAGCAAAAAATTGTAAAATTTATAAAAATTAGACAAGGAAAATACTAGGGAAGAAATTCTTACAAAAGAGATTTTAGATCTTTCTAGAGATCTAAGAAATAAAGATGAGTTTCTAGAAAAACTTTCTAAAGACCTTGAGAAAGTAAATTCTGTTAAGGAAGAAAATTCTAAAGACCTTAAGAATGCTATTTTAAAGATAAATGTTTTTGAGGAAAAATATAACTCTAAGGAAATAATTCCCGAGGATAGGAATTTGGTCATCAGACTAAAATCTGAAATATTTTCTCTTAATAAGCTTCTTGCAAAATTTACCTCTGGGAAGGAAAATTCTGACAATATGTATTCTCAAATTAAACCTCGCGTAAACACTATTGAAGTAGGTTATGCTCACCAAAAACCAATTTTCAAAAACAACTATTTTGTTCCTTATAGATACCCTTTTTTCACTAAGTGTCAAAGTAGTGGGAATTGGAAGAAAAATTTCTTCTTTAATAGAGTTTAATCTCTTGGGTTTCAAAAAGCTTATTTTTCTAAACAAATGTGGATACCAAAAATTTTGTTGTCTAACAATTCTGGATCCAAGAAAGTTGGATTCCGAAAGTTTAACACTTTTGTTTTCTGGAAAATAGAGAAGGTACCAACATCAATACATTGTACATGGATAGTGGATGTTCCAGTCATATGACTGTTAACAAAAATTATTTTGAAAATATTATCCATACGAAAGGAGGAAAAGTAACTTTCAGAGATAATGATTAGGGAGAAATTATTGGTATAGGTAACATCATTCTTCTTGGAAAAACATTTATTTCAAATGTTTTATTTGTTAAGGGTCTTAAGCACAACCTCATTAGTATAAGTCAGTTATGTGATGAAGGTTGCCTTGTGAATTTTAGGAATGATAAGTGCTTATTCCAAAATTCCAAGGAAGAATTTATTCTTTCTACCAATAGGCAAAATAATGTTTACACACTAAACTTATAAGACCTTATGTAACACCCCAAGGTTTTGAAAATAAATATAGAATGCAATTTTCCCTCTTCTATGTTTTGAATTTCAAGAAATGGTTATCTAGAGTTGTGTTCAGTATGTCATTTGGAGTCTGATAGAACAAACTTGATTTTTGGTGAATAATAACATACCCTTATGAATAGTATTATGAATAGTAATATGAATAGTAATATTTCCCTTGAATAGTAAATAATATTATTATTTTATTTTCTTAAGGCGATATGATAATGGGATCTTAATTAATTTTTCAATGTTACATAAAACTAATTGCACTTTAAGATTATTATTTTTTGAATTAACTATGACCTTATTTAAAAATTAAATTAAAAATATTTAGAAAAATATTTTTGAAAAATTAATTTCACTTCTGAATTCTACACGTCGAAAAATGGTAGGGGTGAATCTTTTGGATTTTTCTGAAATTCTAGAATTTTTTATGAATAATGAAATACGATAAAATAACTTATATAAAAATATCAGTTAAATACACTAATTATGACATCATATGTGATGTAAGGCCACTTGGTTTGAACTCACATGCCATTATTACTATTAGGGGCCACATGAAATAATACTATTGGTTATCTTGAGGGAAATAATAAAATAATGAATTAAATATTCAAAATTTACTCCTCTCCTCCACTATAAAAACCCTTCACCACTCCCTCTTTTCTTCACTCCTCTAAGACTTGAAGCTCCTAAAAGTTCTGCCCAATTACCCTTCCCTAGTATCTCCCCACGTCCATGAAGCTTTTGGTCTTTCCAAAAGACCAATACCCCTTCCCTTAAGGAGTTTCTCAAGGAGGTTATTTCAAGAGGTAAAGTACCCTTCTTTTTCATTTGGTTTCATTTCGATTTATCTTCTTTTGTTATCCTCTCCTCACCTCCTCTGTCCAAATGATCATGATAACTCTGGTAACATCTATATACTATATTTATATCATGTGAATGTAAGAACCATCATAAATATTCTTACTCTCTCCTTTTTATTTTATAAGCAAAATCAACATCCATGAGGTTCCGATTTATAACCTTCATGGAATATGAAGTTTCATTCTTCAATTTCTTCCTCATTACAGGTCATGAAACCATATTAATGGTTGATCCAGACTATAATATATGTGTTATAACCTAATTAATATTCATAAACCAGAATATGTACATATAATTAAGTTATATGACAAAACTAGTTCATAATATTCCAAATACCGCCGAATAATCGAAGTGGTGGTCATCTAATGATTCATCCTCATTCCATGTAATCAAATGATGGAAATTGAAATTAAAAATTCTGGATGTTCATAAATAATATTTAATTTCAATTCTGTATATTTACTTCCATTCTACTTTATTACTTAAAATCAAGTGAACCGAATATGAAAATAAAGGAAACGAACACTCCAGAACGACAAAATTCAATACAATAATTTTTCAATAAAGACATAAATGAACTAACCAGAATTATGGTAAACTAAATACATGTCTAATAGGTTCTGAAATAATTTACTAAAAAGTATAATTTCATATTCCAGGAGCTTAAGTACAAGATCGTAACACGTTTGGTGTTAAGGTAAGGGTTTTTCCACCCGAACATCCATTTTCATTTGGGATAATTTTATTGTCTAATTACCTCAATGAAATTATTATGTAATGTTATGTAATCATCATATATTTTGTGTGAGTATCATATATATGTTTACAAACAATAAAAATTCCTTATTTTATGGATAGTTACACATTTTTAAAGGAGCTTTCAAATTTGTTTCCAAAATACAAGCCCTATCCAAGGTAATTTATGAAATTATTTCCTATTTTCAAGGGAACTATATGATCTATTTTTGAAAAGATTTATCATTATAAAATCACTCATTTTATTATGAAAATACTATATTTCCTCACTTCTGGTTTTATACAATTATTTTTCCAAAAGAACTCTTCTTTTCAAAATAAAAGTGTATTTATCTCAAGAATTGCTTAATGATTTTATAAGAGTGTATCCGTCTAATTCAACACTCTTGTTGATTCCATGGTATTATTGGGATTAATAATTTATGAAGTCATCTACCATATTTTATTTAACGGTTTTTGACTAAATCTATTGTGGATGATATGTCCTAAAACAATTCACCATATTATTCCGAATGGTTAGTGTTTATGTTCAATAATTGGGGAAAGTTTGTTACATTTCATATGATAGTTTCAATATGAATGTTTATATTGTTTATCCCCAATCATATGAGGAATGAATTGGACTTATTATGTGATGGGTGGGGCTTGTTATAGCCCTTTAGATGCATCGGTAGGTCTCATGAGACATCTAGACGAGGAATTGTCCGAGGCCTTTCCCAATGTGATATGGATTTTGGCTGAGGCCTTAATCATTATAGGTCTTGGTCGAGGCCTTGAAAAAATGTTTCAGAATGTCCAGAATTTTGCATTCCATCATTATGATTTCATCTATTGATATTTCATGTGGTTATTATACTACTAGAATACCCATTATTATGTTTTATTATGTCATTATTTACTCAGCTCATATTCCTACCATATTGTGTTCAAGTTTATTATTAAAGGCATGTGTTTTCAATAATTCACCATGTCTAATGTTTATATTATCTTCTGCTGTATTTCTTACTCTTACTGAGCATTTGAGATCACCCTTTAATATTTCTTATTTTTCTCAGGGTATGATGAAGTAAATTATGAATGACATGGAAGCATAATCTAGGAGACATGATGTTTCTAGTGGAAGAAATTAGTGTTGTTTTCCATTTATGTTGTAATGATCAACTTATGTATGTAACTTTTTTCCAATAATAATAAACTACTAAGTCCTTCGGGATTCGTATTCCTTGTATGTATGCCAAATTAATCAAATAAGGCACCGACTCATGGAAACTGGGGCTGGGTTCTTATAGTTGGTATCAGAGGAAGTTTAGTAGAATACTTAGAAACTAGATTTAGAAAACGTAGATTCAGGGAAGAGTTCCTAAGTTAGTCTTTGAGGATATTCATGCAATAACGTCTTGGTATTTTGGTAAGGAATAGATTATTTGGATCTTTCAAGAAATACATCCCTGTCTAGATACGAGCAGGTAGAGGCGGCTCTGGCACAGATGTATATAGAGGTAAAACCCAAAAACACCGCTTTGAGCTAGACTCGAACGGGAAATGGTGAATGACAACAGTTCTTGCCGCACTCTTGGTTACGACACTCACGGGGGATATGATTATGAAAATTCACATTTTGTTTACAAGCTAGTATGAAGGATTGAAATTTAAAATATTCCTCAAAGAAACCATATTTGTGAATATAGGATTATCCATTCATAGGATCTCAATTTTTCTGAGTATTTTTATGTTAGGATTATACATTATAATTCATAACCAAATATAGTGTATTCCATTATCTAGATATGTCACCTAGTGGACAGAATGTAAATCACACGAATGCAGTGTCCCCTATAGGGATTTTCTTCCAACGCAAGATAATGTTGTTGGCTCTGGTGCTTTGAATGGTGCTGAGCAACTCATAACTATACTGGGAAAACTTACTCAGGTTAAGAATAATATCCTTACCCGTATGAAGCATCCAGATCCACCATGTAGAAGAGCCATGATAGATCACTTTATGCGACAAAAGCCTCCATCATTCAACAGGACTACAAACCCGTTTTTTGCAGAGCAATAGATATGTTCCCTTGAGAAGATATTTCTTGCTTTGGGATGTAATGAAAGAGAGAAGGTTGTCATTGTAGTATATCGTCTATCGGGAGATGCAGATCAGTGGTTGTCCTTAATCCAAAACAAAAAGTAGGAGGAAGAGATATAAGAGGTGGAATAGAGGGATTTAAAGTAATATTATTAGAAAAATATTTCCCTCATGAACAGTGAGCAGATATGGAGAGACAATTCTTGAATATGAGGTAGAAGGAAGATAATAATGTTGAAAGGTATGAAGATAACTTCACAAGATTATCAAGACATGTTGTAGACTACATACGAAATCCAAGGAGAAAAATTGACTGATTATTTTATGGCTTAAATCCATTCATCCGTCGAGCACTATTCTCCCAAAGTTTTTCATCATATGAAGATATAGATTCGTGTGCCATCATGACAGAAAAAGAATTCTCTAAGTCTTATGACTTTAAGGGAAATGAAGAAAAGAAGAGAGCTGCTGAAAACCCTGGGAAAGAAAATAAGGAAATGGGGAATAAGGGAATAGTATAATTTCCACCATGTGAGAATTGTTGAAGGAAACACCCTGGTGCATGCTTAAAAGGAAAAGGAGTATGCTACAAATGTGGTAAAAAAGGCCAGATTGTTGGTGATTGCAAAGGGAATAATAAAGCTAATGATGTTTAATGCTATAGATGTCGAGAGATGGGACACTATGCTAATGATTGTACAAAACATTAGGGAAATATGCAACAGAAAAGGGAAAGGGATCAGGGACAAGCTTATACAATCACAACTGTAGAGGTTGAAGTTCCTAATGACGTGGTGGAAGGTACATTAATTGTTTCGTCAAGTTTAGCCAGTGCTTTATTTGATTCTGGATCATCGCATCGTTTCATATCTTCCCAGTTTGCTAAGAAAATTATATATTTCCAATTTCATTTAATAAGGGAGTTGTTAGTTAAAACTCCTAAGGGAAGTATCATGGCTACAAAGTTCTGTCAATTAGTTCCCATTAGGGCATACAAATGTTCATTATCTGCTGATCTCATCGTCATGACCATGATTGAATTTTATATAATCCTCGGTATGAATTGGATTTTGAACCATTATGCAAAAATTTATTGTAAGAAAAATAGGTTATGATTTTTGATGACGATGATAAAGAACACCTTATCTTTAGAACAGAATCGTTATCACCTGATTCTTATCTAGATCCACCCCCAATATCTAAACTAAATTCAATTATTAGGGAGGAAGAGAATGAAATAACTATGAGTGAGGAAAGGAATGTTAAAATAGAGTATGTACCTATTGTGAGAGAATATGTTGATGTGTTTCCAAAATATTTACCTGGACATCCTCCAGAATGAGAAATTGAGTTTTCCATTGATTTAATTCCTGGTTCAAGGACCATATCGAAGACCCCTTATATAATGTCCACTGTGTAATTAGTGGATCTAAAGAAAAAACTAGAGGATTTGAGTGAAAAAGGATTTATTCTTCATAGTGTTTCTCCATGGGGAGCCCCTGTACTTTTTTAAGAAGAAAGATGGATCTTTGAGGTTATGTATTGACTACAAGGAGATTAATGCTATAACAATAAAGAACAAGTATCCCCTACCTCACGTTGATTATTTATTTGACCAACTGCATGGAACTAAATACTTTTCAAAGATTGACCTTTGATCTGGATATCATCAGTTGAGTGTAAAGAAGGAAGAAATTCTGAAAACAGCATTTTGAACCAGGTACAGGCATTACGAGTTTACAGTGATGCATTTTGGATTGACTAATGCACCCTCTATCTTCATGGATGTAATGAATATAGTTTTCAAGGAATATCTCGAGGACTTTTTTGGTATTTATTGATGACATCTTGGTATACTCCAAAAGTTGCGAAGATCATAAAAATCACTTTCGCATTATCCTGAAGACTCTTAGAAGACATAAATTATATGGGATGTTTAGCAAGTGTGAATTCTAGCTTCAGAATATTTCTATTCTTGGACATATTGTCTCTATAGATGGAATCTCAGTTGATCCTACAAAGACAAAGGCAATCCAAGATTGGCCCATGCCAACAGACATAACTGAAGTACGCAGTTTTATTGGATTAGAAGGTTATTATCGGCGTTTCTTATAGAATTTTTCATGACTGGATAACCTGCTAACGAAGCTCACACGTAAAGGGGTTAATTTTGTTTGGAAAAAATATTTTAAAGAATGTTTTGAATAACTTAATAGAAGATTAGTCAATGCTCCTTTATTTACTCTACCATTGGGGAATGACAGGTTTGTTATTTATAGTGATGCTTCAAAGAAAATACTTGGTTGTGTCCTTATGCAAAATGATAGGGTTATTTCTTATGCATAACAACAACTAAAAATTCATGAGCAAAACTATCCGACTCATGATCTTGAGTTAGCAGCTGTAATATTTTCTTTGAAGATATGGATACATTATCTATATGGTAAAAAATTTGAGATTTATACTGATCACAAGAGTTTGAAGTATATTTTCTCATAGAAATAACTCAAAATGAGGCAAAAAAGATGGCTTGAACTCCTCAAGGATTATGATTGCACGATACACTACACCCCGGGGAAGGCAAATAAGGTGGAAGATGCTTTGATAAAAAATGATCATGGAGTTTTGAACAATATGAGAGTTGAAAGGGATCCCATTTTCATGGATATAGTAAAGATGGATATGGGAATAAACATGGAAGGTGAAACATCAATGCTTTTTAAAATGGTTGCCAAACCATATTTACTAGAAAGGATAAAAAGTTCTCAGGCTGATGACGAGGAGTTTAAAAAGAAGATTAAAGCTATGAATGATGGGAGATTGAGTTACTTCATATATGAAGATGGAATTTTTAGATTTGGGAAGAGGCTTTGTGTTCCTGATATACCTGATCTAAAAAGGGAATTGTTGGATGATGCTCATAGTTCCAATATCTCTATACACCCTGGTAGCACTAAGATGTATAGATATTTGGGGGAACATTTCTGGTGGGACAACATGAAGAGGGAGATTTCTGATTTTGTGTCAAGATGTATGGTTTGTCAACAAGTGAAAGCTAGAAGGCAATAGCCTGGAGAAGTATTGCAACCTCTTCCCATACTTGAGTGGAAATGGGATAATATCACGATGGACTTTGTCATGGGACTACCAAAGACTCCTATAAGGAACAATGCAATATGGGTCATTATTGATCATCTTACCAAGTCAGCACATTTTCTTACTATAAGAGAAGATCTACCACTTGAAGGTCTAGAATGACTATATATTAATGATGTTGTGAGACTGCATGGAGTACCCCTATCAATTGTTTCTGATCGTGATCCATGTTTTACATCAAGATTCTAGAAAAATCTTCAGATGGACCTAGATACTAATCTTCATTTGAGCACTGCCTACCACCCCCAAACTGATGGACAATCAGAACGGACTATTCAAACATTGGAAGACATGTTGAGGTGTTGTTCACCTGATTTTCAAGGCATGTAGGATCAGTATTTACCTCTCGTAGAATTTTCCTACAACAATAGCTTCCATTCAAGTATACAGAGGGCACCCTATGAAGCATTATATGGGAGGAGATGTCATACACCGACTTGCTGGGATGATGTTAGTGAAATAATGCTCATGGGTCTAGAACGTGTGGAAGAAACAATGGAAAAGGTGAAGATTATCCAGAACCATATCCAAATACCTCAAAGTGGGCAAAAGTGCTATGCTAATAACCGAAGGATTTGGAGTTTCAAGAAGGTGATCACGTTTTCTTAAAGGTATCTCTATGGAAGGGTATTATAATATTTAGTAATAAGAGAAGATTAAGTCCTAGGTACATCGGACCTTTTTAGATTCTAGACTGAATTGGAGTCGTAGCTTACCGTTTGGCAATGCCGCCATGTCTTTCCATGGTTCACCATGTGTTCCATGTGACAATGTTAATAAAGTACATTTCAGACCCAACACATGTACTCACTTATGAAGAAGTGGAACTTGAGCCTGATCTATCTTACTGTGAAGATCTTATCAAGATTATTGATACTGGAGAACAAGTACTGAGAAACCAGATGACTCGTCTAGTGAAGGTTCTATGGAGGAACCATAAGATGGAGGAAGCAACATGAGAGCCTGAGGAGCTTATATTAAAGACATACCCGAATCTTTTTAGTCAATATTCTATAAATTTCGAGGACGAAATTTTTGTAAGGTGGGGGGAATGTAACACCCCAAGGTTTTCAAAATAAATATAGAATGCAATTTTTCCTCTTCTATGTTTTGAATTTCAAGAAATTGTCATCTAGAGTTGTGTTCAGTAAGTCATTTGGAGTCTGATAGAACAATCTTGATTTTTTGTGAATAGTAACATACCCTTATGAATAGTAATATGAATTGTAATATGAATAGTAATATGCCCCTTGAATAGTAAATAATAATATTATTTTATTTTCTTAAGGCAATATGATAATGGGATCTTAATTAATTTTTCAGTGTCACATAAAACTAATTGCACTTCAAGATTGTTATTTTTCAAATTAACTATGACCTTATTTAAAAATTAAATTAATAATATTTAGAAAATTATTTCTGAAAAATGAATTTCACTTTTTAATTCTACATGTTGAAAAAAGGTAGGGGTGAATTTTTGGGATTTTTCTGAAATTCTAGAATTTTTTATGAATAGTGAAATACGATAAAATACCGTATATACAAATTATCAGTTAAATACACTAATTATGAAATCATATGTGATGTAAGGCTACTTGGTTCGAACTCACATTCCATTATTACTATTATGGGTCACATGAAACAATACTATTGGTTGTCTTGAGGGAAATAATAAAATAATGAATTAAATATTCAAAATTTACTCCTCTCCTCCACTATAAAAACCCCTCACCAATCCCTCTTATCTTTATTCCTATAAGCCTTGAAGCTCCTAAAGGTTCTACCCAATTAACCTTCCCTAGTCTCTCCCCACATCCAAGAAGCTTTTGGTCTTTACAATACACAAAAACCCCTTCCCTTAAGGAGTTTCTCAAGGAGGTTATTTCAAGAGGTAAAGTACCCTTTTTTTCATTTGGTTTCATTTCAATTTATCTTATTTTGTTATACTATCCTCACCTCCTCTATCCAAATGATCATTATAACTCCAGTAACATATATATACTGGATTTATATCATGTGAAAAGAATAACCATCATAAATATTCTTACTCCCTCCCTTTTATTTTGTAAACGAAATCGACATCCACGAGGTTCCGATTTATAACATTCATGGATGATGAAGTTTCGTACCTCAATTTGTTCTTAATTACAGGTCATGAAACCATATTCATGGTTTAACTAGACTATAATATATGTTTTATAACCTAATTAATATTCAGGAACCATAATATGTACATATAATTATGTTATATGACAAAACTAGTTCATAATATTCCAAATACCGCCGAATAATCGAAGTGGTGGTCATCTAATGATTCATCCACATTCCATGTAACCAAATGATAGAAATGGAAATTAAAAATTCTGGATGTTCATAAATAATATTTAATTTCAATTCTAGATATTTTCATCCATTCCACTTCATTACTTAAAAGCAAGTGAACCGAATATGAAAATAAAGGAAACGAACACTCCAGAAGGACAAAATTCAATTCAATAACTTGTCAATAAAGAAATAAATGAACTAACCATAATTATGGTAAACTAAATACATGTCTAATAGGTTATTAAATAAGTTATGAACAATTATAATTTCATATTCTAGGAGCTTAAGTACAAGATCATAACACATTTTGATTTAAGATAAGGGTTTTTCCACCCGAACTTCCATTTTCATTCGGGATAATTTCATTGTCTAATTACCTCAAAGAAATTATTATGTCATGTTATTTACTCATAATATATTCTGATTTAGTATCATATATATGTTTACAATCCATTACCCTTCCTTATTTTATGGATAGTTACACATTTTTAAAGGAACTTTCAAAGTTGTTTCCAAAATACAAGCCCGATCAAAAGGAATTTCTCAAATTCTTTCCTATTTTCAAGGGCACTCTATGATATGTTTTTGGAAACCTTTATCATTATAAAATCACTCATTTTATTATAAAAGTACTATCATACCTCACTTCTGATTTTATACAAATATTTTTCCAAAATAACTCTTCTTTTCAAAATAAAAGAGTATTTATCTCAAGAATTGCTTAATGATTTTATAAGAGTGTTTTGGTATAATTCAACACTCTTGTTGATTCCATGGTATTATTGGGTTTAATAATTTATGAAGTCATATACCATATTTTATTTAAAATTTTATGACTAAATCTATTGTGGTTGATCTGTCCTAAAACCATTCACCTTATTATTCTGAATGGTTAGTGTTTATGTTCAATAATTATGGAAAGTATGTTACATTTCATATGATAGTTTCAATATGAATGTATATATTGTTTATCCCCACTCATATGAGTACTGCATTGAATTTATTATGTGACAGGTGGGTCCCGCTATAGCCCCTCGATGCATCGGTAGGGCTCATGAGACAACTAGATGAGGAATTGACCGAGGCCTTTCCCAATGTGATATGGATTTTGGCCGAGGCCTTAATCATTAGACGTCTTGGCCGAGGCCTTGACAAAATGTTTCAGAATTTCCAGAATTATTCATTCCATCATTATGAGTTCAGCTATTAATATTTAATGTGGTTATTCGACTAGTAGAATACCCATGATTATGTTTTATTATGGCATTATTTACTCAACTCATATTTCTGCCATAATGTGTTCATGTTTATTATTAAAGGCATGTGTTTTCAATAATTCACCATGTATAATGTTTATATTATCTTCCGCTGTATTGCTTACTCTTACTGGGCATTTGATCTCACCCTTTCTTATGTTTCATTTTTCTCAGGATATGAAGAAGTAAATTATGAATGACATGCAAGCATAATCTATGAGATATGATGTTGCTAGTGGAATAAATTAGTGTTGTTTTTCCCTTAAAGTTGTAATGATCAAGTTATGTATGTAACTTGTATCCAATAATACTAAACTACACGGTCCTTCAAGATTCATATTCCTTGTATGTATGCCAACTTAATCAAATAAGGCACCAGATCTAGGAAACTGAGGCTGGGTTATTACACCTTAGGATCCAAGATCTACCTTGCCTAAGTGCAATGGAAGATTAATCTTGGTTAGGGAATAAAAGTCTAGGACACCGTAACCTTAGGAACTTATACAATCTTTTTAAGAAGATATTAGTTAAGGATCTACCAGAGCTTAGATTTGATTCTTTAAAAGTTTGTGATCCTTGTCAATATAGAAAGCAACACAAATCAAGTTTTAAATCAGTTGGTGAAGTCACAACTACAGATTCTTTATAGCTAGTGAATATAGATCTTTTTGGTCCTACACAAACTGGAAACATTGGGGGAAAGTATCATGTATTTTTCTTGGTTGATGATTACACTAGATATACGTGGGTCTATTTTCTAGCAAAGATGTTTGAATCTTTTTCTTATTTCAAAAGTTTTAGATCCCGAGTTAAAAATGAGAAAAACCTTCCATTGATAACTATTCATAGTGATCATGGTGGAGAATTTCAAAATTCTATTTTTGAATCATTTTGTTGTAGAAAAGGCATTAATCATAAATTTTCAGCACCCAGAACACCTCAACAAAATGGTGTTGTTGAAATAAGAAATAGAATTCTTCAAGAGATAACTAGAACCATGTTGAGTGAGTATTATGTAGCAAAACATTTTTGGGCAGAAGCTGTATGTACTGCTTGTTATACTATAAATAAAGTTTTTATTAGACATTTTTATAAAAAAACTCTTTATGAGCTATGGAAAGGTAGAAAACCTATACTTTCCTAATTTAAGGTTTTTGGTTGGAAGATATTAATTCTGAATACTAAAGATAATCTAAATAAATTCGCACCAAAATCTGATGAAGGAATTTTCTAAGGCTACTCCACAACTTCCAAGGCATATAGAGTTTTCAACAAAAACACTTATAATCTTGAAGAAACAGTGCATGCTAAATTTGATGAAACTGATCCTTTTGTTTTTAAACAACCCCAACCTACATCATTGGATGTGTTTTCAAAAACAGATTATCAACCTATGTTAGAAGATCCTTCTGATAAGGAAAATTTCCAAGAAGATACTTGTAAAACATTTACCCCAGAAGATTTCCTACCCTATGTTGTTGAACAGATTTTACAAAACCCAAATCAGTCGTTTCTAAAGAATCATCCTAGTGATAGCATCATTGGAGATGTGATTCAACTTGTAAGGACTAGAAGTTCCTTAAGAAATGAAGTAGAACATCTAGTATTTCTTTCCCAATTAGAACCAAAAATCACTGATGAAGATTTAAGTGATGATGATTGGATAAAATCCATGCAATATGAACTAAATGATTTTGAAAGGAATAAAGTCTGGACCTTGGTTGAAAGACCTAAGAAAAATTCTGTTATTGGAGTAAAATGGGTCTTCAGAAATAAGTGTGATGAAAATGGAATCATTGTTATAAATAATTCTAGATTAGTTTCTAAAGGATATAATCAACAAAAAATAATATACTATGAAGAAACCTATGATCATGTAGCTAGACTTGAAACTATTCGTATTTTACTTGCCCTTGTAGCATTCTTCAACTTTAAACTTTTTCAAATGGATGCGAAATGTGCTTTTCTTAACGGTTTTGTTCAAGAGGATGTTTTTGTTGAACAACCTCCTGGATTTGAAGATACAAGAAATCCAGATCATGTTTTTAGACTTACCAAAGCTTTTTATGGCCTTAAACAAGCCCCTCGAGACTGGTAAAATAGACTTACTAGATTTTTTCTTCAAAATAACTATGTTAAGGGAAATGCAGATCCAACCCTTTTTATAAAGAAATATAAGAAAAAAAATTTTATTGTTCAAATTTATATTGATAACATTATATTTGGTTCAACTCAACAATCTTTAACTAATTCCATTGCAGATCTAATGAAATCTGAGTTTCAAATGATTGTGATGGGTGAGTTAACATTTTTCCTTGGTTTTAAAATTTCTCAAAAACCAGAAGGAATTTATATATTACAATATAAGTATATTATAGATCTTCTTAAAAAGTATGGATATGACAACACTAAAAGTATAAGTACTCCCATTGGTACCTTAAACACAGTTGATCTTGATGAAGCTGGGAAACCAGTATATCAAACAACTTTTAGAGGTATGATAGGAATTCTACTCTACTTGACAGCTAGTCATCCAGACATAATGTTTTCAGTATTCTTATGTGTAAGATATCAATCCAATCCTAAAGAATCTCATTTAAAGGCAGTGGAGATAATTTTTCGATACTTAAAGGGAACCATGGAATTAGGACTATTTTATACTTCTAGAAATGATTTTATTCTAAAAAGTTTTTCAGTTGCTGACTTTGGTGGATGTAGAATGGATAGAAAGAGTACATTAGGAACCTGTCATTTCTTAGGAGAATCATTAGTTTCTTGGTCATGAAAGAAGCAACACTCAGTAGCACTTTCCACTACTGAAGCTAAATATGTAGCAGCTGGAAGTTGTTGTGCTCAAGTGTTGTGGATGCAACACACACTCACAGACTATGGCTTGAGTTTTATCAAAACACAAATTTTGTGTGATAATACAAGTTCCATAGCCCTTAGTAAAAACCCTGCACATCACTCTCATAAAAAACACATATATATTAGGCGTCACTTTATTATGGATCAAACACTTAAAGGAGATAATATTCTTTAGTTTATCAGAACGCAAGATCAACTTGCTGATATTTTCACAAAATCATTACATTCGGATAGATTTGAATACATTAAACAGAGGTTAGTAATGATAAATGTAAGGTAATATTCATTGATTAAATTCCTATTAAATCAATCTCCTTACAGTAATAAACTCTTTTTCATAGGGGGAGTACATCTGTTATAAGAAGTTTTGAAAATTTTCGTAGTTGGTTTTTCAAAATATTTTGTAATGAAGTTTTCAAAATTTTTCATAATTGAGTTTTCAAAATTTTTCGTAATGACATTTAAAAAAAAAATTCGTAATGAAGATTTTAAAATTTTTCGTAATGATGTTTTCAAAAAATTTTGGACCTGAAATTTTTGTAATGAAAATCTTCGGATATGAAATTTTCATAAGGAAAATCTTCAGAGCTGAAATTTTTGTAATGAAAACTTCCGGACCTGAAACTTTCATAATGGATACTCTCAGATTTGGAAATTTTCATAGTGATGTTTTTTTTTCATATTCATGTTTTTTTAATCCTAAGTTACTCAAAAATAATATTTCTCAGCATGAATAATCTTCTTAGCAATCTGAAAGGTATGGTTCATTCTTAAGTTTTCATAATCACTTTTACTTGCTGTTAGTTTCTTTTGTTATTAAAATTTCTTGGATTCTAGTTTTATTATATTCGAATGTCTTCCTTTTAAAAACTCAAAAGATCATATTCAACCAAATTTTTCCTTGCAGCTATCCTTTCAACCTTCAAATCAGATCTGAAAATTTATCATCTATTGGATTCAAAATGGGAAGTTCAACCGTCACTTCATCGCCTATATAAAGGGTACCACCGATAGTTGTCCCACATATTTTTCCAAGATCTTTCGTGCTGAAGTTATAACCCTCTACAAAATCCCATTCCGAACTTTTCAAAAGTACTTCAGTCCGAACGTCCGCAGAAGCTCCTTCTCAGGATATGTCTACTATTAAGCCGTTTCCGGAGTGGAAAATTTACAGGGATAGGATAATTCATCTGAACTTCTTCATTAAGTATGACTCAATTATCTCGAAGAACGTCAAGCTTAATGGATGGGAGAGTGTAGATATTTGAAAGACAAGAGCTCCGAATGTTGTCTATCCGGATTTACTCATAGAATTCGATGGATCAGTTTGTTTCTTAAAGGAAGATGGTAGGAAAAAATTCTCCTCCAAGAGATATGGAAAGACATAAAAACTCTCTTACACCAAGGCTGTGAGCTTGGTGGGATATCATATGATGGAGAAGATGAATTTTTTTCTCAAAAGTTTCCAGAGGTTCAGGGAAGCTTCATCAAGGTGAAGGATATAGAATAAATTGGTCTTACATATGTAAAGACAGAAAATATTTCCCATCTATCTAACAATAATCAGATTCTACAGCTATGGGTTCAAGGGTTTATTGTACTGAGGAAGGGTGATAAGTATACCCTTAAGAAAAGTGATATGTACATCTTGGACATTTTGGTAAACCTAAGGAAGGTCAATCTCATGAGGCACATACTCATTACAATTGAGAACATCAAAAATGGGAATTTGAGAGCACAAATTATTATGTATCCTACTCTACTCTCAAAGATAATAGTTCGGTGTCTAGAATATTTCAAGATTCCCTGAAGTTGCAAGGTAAGGAATTGAAAAGTTATGATGATCAGTGATGATACTCTAAAGAGGATGAAGCTTGGTTTCTCCAAGGATTAAAGAGAATTTTATGATCTGCCTGAGGAAGAGGTAGAAGCTATTCTGGAAAATGTTGAGAAAGATGAACCACCAAATAAAGACGGAAAGAAAAGAAAGTTGAAGGAAGTATATGTAAAAGAAAAAAACCCTAAGTCTATGGAAGTCCAATATGCATCTCCTAAACCAATGAAGCAAAAATCCTACCTAGAAGAGGTGGTAGCAAAATGGAGAGAGGATAAGAAGAATAAAAAAAGCAGGGGAGCCACAGTTCCGTTTGGATCCTACTGAGGCTGAGGCCTTGAAAGAAAAGGTAGCTGATGAGTTATAAAAGCATTATAAATAGAAGAATCTTAAAAAGAATATGTATAAGGCAGATATTGTTCAATCTCTTTTGAAGGCCACTGAAATTGCATCCGAGAATATCCCTGTTCCAAATTATTTTCTGGTGGAACCATTCCCTGAGAATCCAGGTAAGAGGTTCATGTCTCCCGAAAAAGTCAAAGAGATGAAAGTTGAGAAGAAAGCTGCAGAAGAAGTAAAAGAAGCAGAGAATAGTGGTGGATTTGATGATGTAATCAAGCAGGTTGAAGAATATCATGAAAAATAAACTGCTTCTGAGAAGTTTTCAATCCGGACTTCTCAAGCCGGATCTTCAAAACTGGTTACTCATGGAGCTGATGAGAAGGGTGAAGAAGAATAAGTGAATAAGGTGTCATAGGAAGAGTGTCATAATCATGAATTTATTCTTCTTGAGGATGTTGAAGCTGGGGTTGAGAAGGAAAAGGTTGATGAAGATGAGATTATACAGTTATCCGGATGTGAGCATGAATCTCTTGATGAGGAAGACATTCTGAGAATCAACAAGGGGAAACAAGTGGTTGCTGATACACTAACAAAAGAAATCATGAGGAAGAAAGAAGTTGTAGGAACCTCTAAAAGAAAGCTGGTAGAGTTAGAGGAAGAACCATCTCAAAAAAATAGTCAGATTCAGAGTCATCTTCCTTAGGGAATTATTTTGTTGTTCAATCTCTAAAAAAGTTGGTGGATACCATTCTGATCTTTCCAGCAATTGAGTCTAGATTCCAGATGCTTCAACATAGCATGAATCAAAAAATAGACTTTGTGTCCATGGTGATGGATATGTGTGTTAATATTGAGGCTGATCACAAAAATTTCCTGATCAACTATGAAGCTTACAGAAAATTTTGCAAGAATACGACCAGATTGTCTAAGAAAATCGTTGTAGACTTGGAAGAGCATGATCAATTCCAAGAATATGTCAAGGATTCTTTTGACACCGAAGATACAATAATCAAGAATCTTACAAACAAATTTCATGAAAAGATAACTCTTGAACAAAAATTTAGGATTCAATATGTCAAGGATATGAATGGAAAGTTGAGTTATATTGTTCAAATATTGAAAGCAGAGAAGGATCTCCAGAGCGAGATGGAAGAAAAGATAGTAATGTAAGACGAGCTGGTGAAGGTTCAAGAAGAGGCCATGAAGGTTCAGGAAGACAAGATCAAGGCATTAGAAAAGTAAGCAGAGGAGGATCACATAGAGCTGAAAAAGCTAAAGACCATGGTGAAAATGCTAATACCTAAGGAAAAATAAGCAAAATAAATCCTACTCCGATATTTTGTTGTATTTGTTTTTTCCTTGTACTAATACTTCCAATCATAATGAAAGGGTGGTTGCTTGTTTTGTTTGGTTGTATATAGTAATATTTCAGGTACTATATTGTTTTTCCTTTCCCTCAAACTCTTTTTGAAAATCAAAAAGGGGGATAAGGAAAAATAATTCTAAAGAGGAGAAGGAAAATGATATCTATGTAAATAAAAAATATCCCTATGTAAGGGGGAGTTATCATTACAAATATTTCTACATTCAAATGAATATTCTCATTTCGAAAATCTAGAATATGATCCTTAGAGTTACAAAGCCTAACATAGAGTTAGTCATATTCACCATTGTCCATAAACAAAGGGATAAAAGCTTTAATTTCAAACTCTAGAAATTTATTCCAAGTCCTTATATTCTTTTTCTTATGGATGTTTGTATTTTCCAAAAAGGGGGAGATTGTTGAGTAAATAAGGTTTTCCTTATGACTTTTCCATTCCTTCATGTAAGGGTAAGATTACAGAGTCATTAAGGTTTCCATATGACTATACCATTACTCTTGTTTTTAAAATAACAAACACCTTATCTTAAGGAAAAACTCAATTTTACCCCTATTTTACTTCTATAAGGAAAATTTCCTTCCCAAGGAAATTTACCCTTACCTAGATTTCATTGTTTATATTAATTTTTCTAAGTGTAAAAATCTGATTGAAACGAAAATCCTCAAAATCATATAATAATTAGATATGAGGTATTCTGTTTAAGACTCTGAATTCTGGTTACGAACTCTCATGAAGTTGAACTCCGAATTCTGGATACGAACGTTATGATGTTCGACTGCGAATTATGGATACAAACATTCATGAAGTTCGACTCCGAATTCTAATTACGAACTTATGTAAAGTTCGACTAAGAATTATGATTATGAATTCCGATTACAAAATTCTCTATGTTCTGACTCCAAATTCCAATTATGAATTCTATTTATGAGCTTCTCTAAGTTCTGACTCCGAGTTCCTTGAATTCAGACTCCAACCTCTTATGAGTTCTAACTCCTAATTCTCTTGAAATCTAACTCCAAACTTTGTAATTTCTGTTTCCGAATTCTTATGAATCTAGAATCCGAATTTCCTTGAAATTCAGACACTGGAATTCTACATAATTCAGGTTCTGAATTCCTACAAAATAGAAACTAAATATCCTTGTATTATAGAATCCAAACTCTCATCTACTTACGTTTCAAATTTATTTTTGATTAGAATCCAAACTCTCATATACTTACATTCCAAATTTATTTTTGATTAAACTATGAAATCTTGATTTTACATACATTCTGAATATCATATTTTAGTTATACATACACCTTTTTAGTTATAAAACAATGTCATGCTTTAAGTTATCAACTAACCATTGTTTGAGTGACACGTTTACAGGTCCCTCCAAAATTTAAGGAAGAATATGATCATTGGAGGAGGGAGCCGACTGTTGGAGTTGTGACTATAAATAGGATCTCATTTGAACTTGTTCGAGACTTTACTTTTCAAGACTTTTGAAAAAGTGATGGTGAAGTGATTTCTAGAGAGAGAGAGAGGCTCTTATAAAATCTTAGGCTTCGTGCAGAAAGTTTTGAACTACTTGTTCAAACTTTTCTTCGTGTAGATTTTCTTAGTGCATAGGTTCAATTTCATTAAAATCAGATACTTTGGGTTGTGAAGATAGAGGTGCTAATTTCCTTACAAATCAAGGGATTGTGGGGATAACAAGACAAATACCAATCTTCAGATTGCGGTCATACCTGGGTTTGGGTAAGAAAAACTTTCTTGAAAGTATAAATAAAGGGACCTTTTATCCATGGTTGTTGAATACCCTCTTCTTTGGGTTAAAAGAGTTATTACTTGTTACTTGTAGTGTTACTACATTTTTTTCCACTGTGTATTTTAGTTGTTGAGGAAAGTATAACTTTATTATACTTCCTTACACTTGTACTCTAATTTAGTTAGATTCTCTACTCTTTAAGGTAGAATCTTAGTTGGTGTGAACTTTTGTTAAGTTTCATTTCTGGAATCACTTTTCTGGAATCATGCAATATAATAGATCTTAGAGGTGTTGTAAATTTTGGTTATGCAAAATTCCCATAATTTTTTTAAAGTATAAAATTCACACCCACCTCTTGTATTTGAGAATCTCATTACATATTTGGTCCTATATTTGGTATTATAGAGTATATAATACTCAGAAATACCATTATAACAAGGTTCACTTCATTTTCTTTTTAATGTTAATGTTTATAACATCCTTTCCAATTTTATATGATGATAATGAATTGAATGTTAATAAATAAAGAAAACACAAGGTCACATATATTTTAATTGGTTCAACCTCAATGGGCTACATCCCAGGGGCATACAATTGTGATGTTCCGCTTGTACCAATTGTGCTAAGGCTCACTGCCAAATTATAATGTTCAGGATAAATCTTCTATGCCCAAGATCACTATATTTACAAGGCTTAGTGTCTGCTGACTATATTATCAAGGGTAACTCCCCATGTCTCTTCCTATGATTCACTGTTAGTGGGAAGGATCACCGTCTTCATCTTCCCTCACTCAGTACTCTTGGAAGGGATCCACACACAGTTTATGGACTTGTAGGTCCCTTCATCATCATTGATGAATGCATCCTCTACTGTATGTAGATTATCTGTTGATGTACGGATTTCATCCACAGATGAATACCACATCACCATAGATGTACAGGTTAATTTTAAACCATCATACAACTTCAGGGTGACTTGCACGCTACCTTAATCATGTCACACAAGTGTTACCATTTTCATCGAAAAACAACCTTGTGCACTACTCCAAACTTCTGTGACACATACCTCTTGACACCTAAATCACTATTGGTGTGAAACTCACATCTAGCATGAAACATTTTATTAACTCTCTACTTGCATGTCCAAAACACACTATTGAGTCAATAATGTAATCTTATGACTTTTCCATTCCTTATGGTATTATGTTTTGAAAATCACAAACACTTTATCTTAAGTTCTGAATTTTTTTCTTCAGATTGATATTTTTTTCTTAAGTTCCAAATTAGTTATTATGATATACTTACAGAATTACTATTCCATTAAAATTACAGAATTATTATTCTATTATACTTATAGATTATTCATACTGTTTTATGATAACTATTATAGTGAAAAATTCATACTGATTTTATGATACCAATTCCGGTGAAAAGGTCATACTGATTTTATGATACCGATTCTGGTGCAAAAGTCACACTGATTTTATGATACTGATTCCTGTGCAAAATTCATACCGATTATATGATACAATTTCCAGTGAAAAATTCATACTGATTTTATGATACGAAATCCGGTGTAAAAGTCATTTTGTTTCATGATTCTGAATCTGGTACAAAAGGAATACCGATTTTATGATTCTGATTCTAGTACAAATGTGATACTGTTTTCTCAATCTGATTTATTTTTCCTTAAGAATTTTTTTTCATCATAATTTTAGAGTTGTTTGGTGTATCATTCCATTATTATCAGATTCCATGTTTTATTATACATAACACTTATCTTTAACTTAACATCATTTCTTATACTTGAAATGATGTCATACAATCTGTCACAAACTAAACATTTTATGTTTAACACATGTCCGAGTCCCTCCAAAATTTAAAGAAAACATGATCGTTGGACTGGATCCCACCATTGGTAATTATTTCTTATATATAAAAGTCCATTTTAATGATAAATGAAGATGTATATAGTGGATGAAATTGTTACATGTGAAACATTGGTGAAGTGATTTCTAGAGAGAGAGCCTCTTACAACTCTCAGTGCTTCATGCAGATGTTGTGAACAACTTTTTCAGGCGTGAATAAATTGTTCAGACTTACTTTGTGCAGAATCTGATCAGGCTGATCATGGGCTTCCGAGTTTGGAAGATAGAGGTTCTGATTTGTTTCTAAATCGAGGTCTTGTGGGGATATCAAGACATATACCAATCTTCAGATTGAGGTATTACTTGGGATTGGGTAAGATAGACTTTCTTGAAAGTATAAATTAAGGAACCTTTATCCAATGTTTTTGGATACCCTTCTCCTTGGGTTAAAAGAATCTTATATTTACTTGTTTAATATTTCAAGTAGTTTTTTATTTCCACTGTAATCTTAACATTGTTAAAGTTAGAAAATATAAATTTCTTACACTTTTTAATTCGGTTACTTTCATTATATTAAAGATTATATACAATTTAAGGTATAATATTTCCATTAAGAAAATCGTTCTTACGTTTTCATCTTAAGGTTGTAAAGTTTATGATAAGGTTTATTTAATAGTTTTTGTGAATGTTTGTTTAACTTTGTTAAACTCTGTTTTCTTATGTTTAAAATCTTACCTTAAGAAACACTTTTCTGTAGGGATAAGAAACTTTTTTTAAAGAAAGTTTTATATCAACTATAAAGGTTTCAAAAGAATTTTTAAAGAATACAATTCAACCCCCTGTTTTATTTGGGAATATAATTATACATATTTTCCCCTAAAATTGGTATCAGAGGAGGTATCTAAAATAATTATATCCACATATAAGTTTTCTTGCTCATGTTTTCTTTTTCTCAATTTCTTCAAGTTCATTATAAACTTTTACTTCTAACATGTTTTGTGGAAATAAATATTATTTTAGTATGGCATGCATTCATGTTGGATATCTAGATAATCTTAATCCTACTTGACCAAAAATATTTGATGGAAATGACTATGAGTATTGGAGAGATAGATTAAATTACATTATGATAAACATAGGTATAGACAACTAAATTATGTTAACTAGAGATTATAAGATTTCTGATAAGGAACTTAGAACCTTTTTTAATACAGAAAAGGTGGAATACGAGCTGAACATTAGGGTATGTAATACTTTTCTTTAATCCATGAGTAGAAATATATATAGCCAAATTTCATCTTGTGAAGGTGCGAATAACATTTGGAAGAAGATTTAAGTAACTCACTTTAAAACATCTAAATTCATTAAAACTAGAAGAGCAATGCTCAGAGTTGAGTATCATGGTTTCTTCTTCCCTTACGGAGAAACCATAGGTAAGGTACAAAATATATTTATGACTATCTTCAACAGCTTATGATCTATAAGTGAGAAAGGTATAGATGATGAGATTCTTGTAGACGAGATTATAGAAATCATGCCTAACTAATAAGAATACAAGAGGACTACTATAGATGAGAATAGGAATGTCACACAGATTTCTCTTGATGAATTATTTGGAAATCTTCTTCAACATGAAACCAGAATTAAGAGAGATACTGATAATTTTAAGAAGAATAATGGAAACGAAGGTGTTTATTTTACAAATACTTCAAAAAATATGAAATTTAGGACTCCTAAGATAATTACAAGATCGAAAGCTAAGAAAGTTGTTATTCAATATGAATCCAGTGAATGTGAAGCTTCAGAAAATGAGTTAGCCAACCTTGCCCTGAGGATGAACAAAATTGTTGGACAAAATAACTTTCAATATAGATACAAAACAAATGACAGAAAAGATAAGAATTATGGGGAAGTGACATGCTATGAATGTAGAATAACAGGTCATAAAACCTAATTTCCCCTCTCTTAAGAAACTAAACAAGAAATACAAGATTTCTTAAAGAAACAAGAAGAGGTTCTATAGATCAAAGCATGATAAAGTATTGAAATCCAATGACCCTTGGATGGCTAGTGGTGGAGATTCTTCTGATGAATCTTCAGAATATGAATCGTCTGAGTATAAAAATATTGATCTAATAACCAGTGCTCTATTTCAAAATCACTGTCTTATGGCTAAGGTACAAACTACTGAATCTTTAACCGATATGTCTTTAAGTGAAAATTATACAGATAGAGGTTTTTCTTTAGTTGAAGAATCTTCTTCATCAAATAATGATAATAATTTTCCTTCCTATGAGAATGTTTCTAAATTTTCTATGTTGCTTGAAAAGAGAAATTGTAATGTTTATAAGAAACTTGAAAAAGAAACTTCTAGGGAATTTATTTTAACAAAAGAAATTTTGGATCATACTAAAGATCTTGATAAGAAAAATGATTTTTTATAAAATCTTTCTAAGAAACTTAAGGAAGTTAATTCTGAGAAGGATAAGATTTCTCATGATTATAAAAATATGGTTTTTGGAAAAAATATTTTAGAGGATAAACATAAGTCTAAGTCTATTATTCGAGAGGATAATAATTTAGTCCTATGACTACAATCTAAAATATTTCCCATAAAGAAACTTCTTGACAATTTTACTTTTGGTAAAGAAAATTTTGACAATGTGTATTCTCAGATCCAGCCTCATGGAAATAACCAGTGTTTAGGTTATTATCATGAAAAACCTATTTTCAGAAACAATTATTTTGTTCCTCTAAGAGCCCCCTTTTTTTGCTAAATTTAAAAGTGGTGGGAATTGGAAGAATAAATGTTTTTTAAATATTGTTCAATCCCTTGGGTTTTATAAAGCATAAATTTGTAAACAAATGTAGATACCCCAAATTTTATTTTCTAACAATTCTGGATCCAAGAAAGTTTGGATTCCAAAAATATAACTCTTTATTTTTTAAGTTAATTAAGGAAGTACCGACAACATATGGTACATGGATAGTGGATATTACCAAAACATTACTAGTAACAAAGACTATTTCAAAAATATTTTAATGACTAAGTGTGGAAAAGTGACTTTTGGAGAAAAATATCAGAGAGAAATTTTCGGTATAGGTAACCTTATTTTTCTTGAAAAAACATTGATTTCAAATGTTTTATTTGTTAAAGGTCTTAAGCACAACCTCATTAGCATAAGCCAATTATGTGAGGAAGGTTAACTTGTGAATTTTATAAATGATAGATGTTTAGTTCACAATCCCAAGGATGGGTTTATTCTCTATGCTCTCTTGCATGAGAACGTGTACACCGTAATCCTAGAAGACCTTAGAAGTGAAGATCTACCTTGACTTACTGTATTTAAAGATCAATAATGGATTTAGAATAGAAGACTAGGAATCTGTATCTTAAGGATTCTTATTAAACTTTCTAAGAAAGAACTTGTTAAGGATCTACTGGAACATAGGTTTGATTCTTAAAAATTTTGTGATCCTTATCAATGTGGTAGGAAACATAAATCTAGATTTAAGTCTATAGGTGAAGTTGCAACTTCTAATGCCTTATAGTTAGTTCACATGGAATTATTTGGTCCAAAACAAACTAGAAGTATTGGAGTAAAATACTATGTGTTTGTCTTAGTTGATGACTACACTAGATTTATGTGGGTCTATTTTCTAGAAAAAAAATCCGAAGCTTTTTCTTATTTAAATGTTTTTAAAGCCCAAGTTAAAAATGAGAAAAACCCTCCATTGATATATATTCATAGTGATAATGGAGGAGAGTTTCAAAATTCTAATTTTGAAACTTTTTTTGTGTAAAAAAGGTATTACTCACAACTTTTTAGCTCCAAGAACTCCTTGACTGAATGGTGTTGTAGAAAGAAGAAATCACATTCTTCAAGAGATGACTAGAACCATATTAAGTGAATTTTCTATTATTAAACTTTCTTGCTATGAAGCTATAAGTTCTTTTTTTATACTATAAATCAACTTTTAATAAGACCTTTTCTTAATAAAACACCTTATGAGTTTTGGATTGGCTGAAAACCAAATTTTTATTACTTCAAAGTTTTTGGTTGCAAAGTATTTATCTTTAATACCAAGGATAACTTGTATAAATTTTCACCCAAATCCGATAAAAGAATTTTCTTAGGTTACCCTACTAAATCTAAGGCATACATAGTTTTTAATATAAAAACTTGCATTATGGAAGAAATAGTACATATTAATTTTGATGAAAATGATCCTTTCGTTTGCAAATAATGCGAATCTTTTCCCGATATATTTTACAAAACTGATCACCAACCTTTGATAAAAGATCTTCCATTTAAGGATAATGTTCAGGAAAATATTTCTGAAACATTTAAACCTAAAGATCTTCTACCATATGTTGATGAACATGTTTTTCAAAATCCAAGTCAGTTGTTACTTAGGAATCATCCCAGTGATAATATAATTGGAAGTGTTAATAAACCATTAAAAACTAGAAGTTCTTTATGGAATGAAGTTGAACAAGTTGCACTCCTCTCCCAGTTTGAACCAAAGACTCTTGAAGAATCATTGAGTGATTAAGATTTGATTAAGGCTATTCGAGATGAACTCAATGAATTTGTAAGGAATCATGTTTGGACCTTGGTTGAAAAACCTAAGGAAACATCAATTATTGGAGTTAAATGGGGTTTTAGAAACAAATGCAATTAAAATGGAGTAATTTTTATAAATAAAGAAAGATTAGTTTCCAAAGGCTATAACTAACAAGAAGGCATAGACTATGAAGAAACCTATGCTCCTGTAGCAAGACTTCAATATATTTTTATTCTTTTTTCCTTTGAAGCATTCATTAATTTTAAACACTATCAAATGGATGTAAAGTGTACTTTTCTTAATGGTTATGTATAGGAGGAAGTCTATGTAGATCAAACCCCTGGATTTTAAGATACAAAATATCATAATCATGTTTTTAAACATACCAAATATTTAGATGGACTTAAACAATCCTCTAGAGCTTGGTATGATAGATTTTCAGGATTTGGCTTCAAAATAACTATTTTAAGGGAACTACTAATCCAACCATTTTTTTAAGAAAAATAATAAATATGTTTTGATTGTCCAAATTTATGTTGATGGAATCATCTTCAGATCAACTCAACAATCCTCAACTAATTTCTTTATGAATCATATGAAATCTGAGTTTGAGATGAGTATGATGGGTAAGTTAACTTATTTTCTTGGTTTTCAAATTTCTCAAAAACTAGAGGGAACCTACATATCTCAACATGATTATATCAAAGATATTCTAAATAATTTCGAGTATGACAACACTAGGAGTATAAGTACTCCTATTAGAACCTCTAATACTCTTGATATTGATGAAGTAGGGAAAACTGTGGATCAAAAATCATATAGAGGAATGATATGAAGCTTACTTTACTCAACATTTCATCAACCTGAACTAATTTCCTTAGTATTCTTGTGTGTAAGATTTCATGAAAATCTGAAAGAATCTCATTTAAAGGTTGTAAAAATAATTTTTCGATGCATAAATGGAACTTTAGATTTGGGACTATTTTATTCCTCTGGAAATGATTTTGAACTTAAAAGTTTTTTAGATGTTAACTTTGGTGGTTTTAAAATGGATTGAAAAAGTACATCTTGAAATTTTCCTTTATTAGGAGATTAATTAGTTTCATGGTCTTGTAAGAAACAATATTTTGTAGCACTTTCCACTACTGAAGCTTAATATGTAGCAGCTAGAAGTTGTTATGCTCAAGTGTTGTGGATACAACACACACTCACATACTACGGTATGAGTTTTACTAAGACTCAAATAACATGTGATAACAAAAGTTCCATTACCCTAAGTAAAAAACCATCACATCACTCTCATGAAAAGCACATAGACATTAGAACTCACTTTCTTAGGGATCACACACTTAAAAGAGATATTATACTTCAATTCATCGGAACACAAGAACAACTTGATGAAATTTTTACAAATCCTTTATATTCCGATAGATTTGAATAAATTAAACAAAATATAGGGATGATATCTATGAGGTAATCATTCATATATACTTCTTGTTTAAATCATCTCCTAAAATTAAACTACTCCTTATTTCAGGGGGAGTACATATGTTGTTTTCCTCTTTCCTTAAGACATTTCTTCTTTCTTCAATTTTTATCTTTCCTTATGTTTTTTTAAAAATTCATATTTCTATAAGAAAATCCATAACTTTTTATTGAAAATTACATTATTGAAAATTTTGGTATTAAAAATTTTGGTATTGAAAATTTTAGTATTGGAAATTTCGGTATTAGAAATTTTGGTATTTAAAATTTCGGTATTGGAAATTTCAGTATTGGAAATTTCAGTATTGGAAATTTTGGTATTGGAAAATTCGGTATTGGAAATTTCAGTATTGAAATCACAGTATCTAAAACTCTCAAGAGAATTCATATAATACCAATAAATTTCTCAGAGTATTCCAAAAGGTACACTTTCTTACTCTATATTGTCATATATTATGTTTTAGTTGTTGGTTTTTTAAAATTTTAAATTCCAGTTTACCTTACTACAAATGATCGGAATTCATATAATCATCCTCAATCATCAGATCAGATCAGGTTTTTTTTCAGCCATTTGATTATCTTATGGATGTTTAATGGTCATAAGCCTTGTCTATATATGGGGTTCCTCATTTATAAGTGCCGCACCATCCTTACTGATCTATGTGTTGAAGTTATGTTTACATTAAAGTCTTCATCTCAATTCATTTGTCTCTTTCACCCTGAATGACTCCTGAATCCTCAGCAGATCAGATGCCGATTAGAAAGGAATTAAATTATTGTTAAATCTTTAGGGAAAGGTTGGTTATCCCTAAATTATTTGCTAAATATGAATCCCTTATCTCTAAGGTGATAAGAACTAACATATGGGAAAGTGATTGTGTGGCTAAGGAGAAAAGTTAGGTACCGGTTTTCCCTAACATGGTTATTCAGTTCTATGAATCAGTTACGTTCTTTTAGAAGGATGGTAAGTAATTGTTTAAGTTCAAATATTATGGAAATACCTATACAGTTCCCTATAAGAAGGTAGAAAAAGTTCTCAACATACCGTATTACGGGGAAGCTATTCAATGCTCTCAAATACTTCCTGATAAGGAAGGTTCTTTTGAAAAATCCAAGGCCTTGGACTATCTTGGTCTTAGGTATGTTAAGAAACTAAAGATTACAAATATTAAAACAAATAATAAAATGTAATTTCTCTAGATGTTAGGTTTTCTTATCCCATGAAATGAAGATAAGGAATATTTAAATATATGTGATATCTTTCTTTAATATTTTCTTGTCAACTTAAGAAACATCAACTTGGTTAAGTACATATTTCTCACCATCTTGGCAATAAATGGTGGGACCAAAGGATCCCAGATTATTATGTATCCGAAAACTATATCTAGGATAATTGCTATGTGAATTCAAGAGTTGAATGTCCCATGCCGATCAATTTCAAATCTTTTCACGATTTTGTAGATAAGTGATTAAACTCTAAGGAGGATGAAGGTAGAGTTCTCACTGGAATCCAAACGTTTTGAAGAAATAGTTGTCTAGAATATGGGTGATGTTCTAGAGTCTTCAAAATCAGAACACAAGAAAAATTAAACATGAAGAACCAAGCTTTCCAGTACCCATTCCTAATGTTCCAGTATCAGCACCTCCTCCTGTGAAGAAACTAAAAGCCTATTTTGATTCAACAGTTGCAAAGAGGAGAGATATGGAAGCTACTAGAAAGGAAGAAGATCCTTCCTTTGGATTGAATCCTACAGATTCCAAGGCCTTAAAAATAAATCAAGATGAAAATCTTGGGAAAGAAAAGAAGGAGAAGATCCTGATGAAGAAATCCTTGGAAGCTCAAGTATGTCAGTCTCTACTAAAATCCGTAGAAAAGGAATCCCAATAAGTTATTGAAGCTCTAGTTGTTCATAATAAACTGGTTGTCACCATGAGAATTTAGAAAGACATGAAATTAATAGATTTATCAAATCCTATTCAAGAAATAGAAGATCAGATTGTTCAAGAAGACTATGATGATGTTTTAAGAGAAGTGGAAGATTACATTGGAACTCTTTCGAGTTTAATCTCTAATTTTGTCTCCAAAGAACAAGTTGAAGATCAAGTTGAAGAAGAAGTCAATGAATAAGTATAAGTTTATGAGAAAGAACAATATGAATTTGAAATGGAAGAACAAGAGGAAGAAGAGGTTGATTAACAAGCTGGTAAAGAGGAAGAGATTCAGGAAGAAGAATGACAAGAAGGAACTCAATAAGAGGAGTTTCAAGAGGAAGAATATGATCAATAAGATAATAATGTTATCCAAGTATCTGATGAACAATCCCCAGTTAATTTTTTTAGCAAAGGCAAGAATTTTTTGGTTGCCTCATATGATAACAAAACACCTTAGAAGTCTTCTTAGAGAACAAAAAAACTGCATTCATTAACTCCAAGAGGAGTTGAGAAAGTAAAAGACGATTCAGACTCTCGATCCTCATTTTCTATTGAGCATGACTTTTTCAAGATATCTTTAAGAAAGTTGGTCAGTACCATTTTGGTTCTTGAAAATATATATTCCCATAGTCAAATTATGCAATAAACCTTATTTCCAAAATTTACCTAAGAAGCTTCTTACATATCATTCTTTTATTTTCGAATGTATGCTTGCTTACCCTTACAAGTACATTTTATACTTCTCTATTCCTACTCATCTTTTTGAAAATCACAAAGGGGGAGAATTTATTTAAAGGAATAATTTAATGAAGACCCCAAATGAGGATAATCTATTAAGGGGGAGTTTATTTAAGAATAAATGCTTATCTAAGGAGGAGATATCTTCTTATGAAAGAAAACTAGATACTAAAGATCAAGAATACGATCCTTGGGAAACATAACCTAAAGGGGAGTTAGTCATATTCATTCCAATTTTCTTTCAAAGAGGGAGATAAGTTTTATTTATGTCAATATATTTTTCCTTAGAAAAGTTGTTTGTGATTTCAAAAAATGGGGAGATTGTTGAGTCAATAAGGTTATCTTATGACTTCTCCATTCCTTATGGTCTTATGTTTTGAAAATCACAAACACTTTTTCATAAGTTAATTTATTTTTCTTAAGATATTATTTTCTCATTCTATTATACATACAGAATTCTCATTCCATTATACTTGAAGAATTCTCATTCTGTTATACTTATAGATTAGTCATTCCATTTTATGATACATATTCCAATGCAAAAGTCATACCAATTTTATGCTACTGATTCTGGTGCAAAAGTCATACCAATTTTATGATACCGATTCTGGTGTAAAAGTCATAACAAATTTATGATACCAATTATGGTGCAAAATTCATACAGATTTAATGATACCAATTTTGGTGCAAAAGTCATACTGGTTTTATGATACCGAATCTAGTGTAAATGCCATTCTGTTTCATTATTTTGAATTTGGTACAAAAGCCATACCGATTTTATGATTCTGATTCCGGTACAAATGTGGTACCATTTTCTCAATCTGATTTACGTTTTCTTAAGAATCTATTTTCTTTATAATGTTAGAGTTTATTTATATATCATTCCAATATTATCGGATTCTATGTTTTCTTATACATAATGCTTGTCTTTAACTTAACATAGTTTCTAATACTTGAAATGATGTCGTACAATCTGTTACAAACTAACCGCTGTTTGTTTGACACGTGTCCAGGTCCCTCCAAAATTTAAGGAAAATATGACCGTTAGAGTGGAGCCGACTGTTGGGACATTTTCCTATAAATACAAGTCATTTTAAATGAGAAACAAAGATGTAGAGAGTGGATTAAAATGTTGCCTGTGAAAAATTAGTGAAGTGATTTCTAGAGAGAGAGAATCTTAAAACTCCTAATGCTTCATGCGGATGTGGTGAACAACTTGATCAGCTGTGAACAACTTGTTCAGGCTTTCTTTGTGCAGACTCTGATCGTGCTGATCATGGGATTCTAGGTTTGGAAGACAAAGGTTCCAATTTCCTTCTAAATCGAGGGCTTGTGGGGATAACAAAATGGATATCGATTTCCATATTGAGGGCTCACCTGGGATTGGGTAAGATAGCATTTCTTGAATGTATAAATCAAGAAACATTTATCCAAGGATGTTGGATACCTTTCTCTTGGGGTTAAAAGAATCTTATTGTTACTTATTTACTATTTCAAGTTGTTTTTTATTTCTGCTATAATCTTGAAATTTTTAAAGATAGAAAGTATTACATTTTTATAATTTGTAATTTTGTTACTCTGATTATATTAAATATTATATACGCTTTAAGGTAGAATATTTCCTTTGAGAAGTTTTCATCTTAAGGTTTTAAATTTTGAGATATGGTTTCTTTAAGAGGTTTTGTTAATGTTTGTTTAACATTGTTAAACTATGATTTCTTAAAGTTAAAAGATAAACTTAAGAAATAGTTTCATTATGGATAAGATACTTTCTTTAAGAATGTTTTATATCAACTTTAATGGTTCCAGTGGAATTTTTAAAGAATACAATCCACCCCCTCTTGTATTTGAGCATCTCATTATACATATTCAATCCTACACACATGCACAACCAGAGCTCTAATTTTCTCTAAGTGTGGAGTTTTTATTTGAAATGAGGGGTTTAGTCATATATTTATTGGGATTTTGAAGACCCTAAGCACATGGCTCACAACTTTCCCCCAAACACGATAGTCCATCCTGCCAAGCTTCTGTCACACTAGTCACCTTGCATGGCACTCCAAAACTTGTAGGAACATCTTTAATTTTCCATATTTTGATGTTCTGATCTTGAAAAACATATGTCATGCATCTTTCTATACTTTTTGATGACTGGAATACAACTGCCTTTGCCAAAAACACTTTTCTCCAACATCCAATTTTTAAAACAAAAAATTTGGAAATCACAAGAAAATGATTCCACCTTGTATAAGATCTTTTTGTACCATCTCCAGACTATCTATTAATTTTTCATGGTTTTTTATTAAAATATATTGGCAAAAATATCTTTGGAAATTGACAACTAACCATGGAACCCTCTTTTTCAGTAAACACAGTCAACAAAAAAATGATTCAATGTTACCTTAAGGGATTTTAGTCAACAATATACAATATTTTTATCCATATTAAAGTTTTATAATGTAAATTAGGACAATAGATGAATTTAAACAAGCTTTAATTAATTACGTGACAACTTAAATGATAATCTACTAGAAGATAATAGGATTCCATTATGAACATATGATGCTAAAAAATACTACATTCAAAGGGTATGATCTCTAAAATAATACATGTATATCCAAATCAATATATAATATTTCTCAAGGACCATGAATTAGATAAAAATGTATAATTTTTTGTGAATCTTGATATACGAAATATGAATTAAATCCTATAAAAGTTTTATGGAACTTTCTAATCATTCTGGGGGTTTTAGCGCCAATATATAAGTGAGAAGACTATATAGAAATTAACAGATAATACATATATGAGAAAGTAATACAATAAATGTTGTCACCCAAGAGACTCTCCTCATTGTATGAAAGTTGAACATGAGTATCATGAATTTGGAAATGATCCAAGAAACCTTCATCTTGAGAAATTGGCAGATGGGGTGAATTATTTTGGTTTATAAAGCAACACTCAGATTTATTGGCTAGTTGTGTTGGAAAATTATATCCTTCCATTGTGGTTATACATCATGAATTTTCTTGTATCTGATTATATTAGTACTAAAATATCCAAGTAATGGTATTGATGTTTACTTGGATCCATTAATAAAAATCTGAAATTAATCTGAGATTTAGGCGTTAAATTTTATGATTCTTACATAAATGAATATTTCAAATTATGATCCATATTGTATAATATGACAAATGAATTTATCTATTATTATTGTTTGTTAGGATATATCATTAACAAAACTCAATCTAATCTCATTTGAGAACATGGTACACACTCAGTTAGGTGGAAACATTCCTCATAGACTATGTTTCTAGGACATCATAGATTTCTACCCCGACAACATAAATACTAATATTGTATGACCTCATCGATGTGAATTAAGAAGATGGTACAACATAATCTCTACTAACAGGTAATAATTTTTTTTGAGAAAGTAAATTTCATATCCACCAAATTTGATAAACATTATACAAAAAACATATAAAAATCAGGTGAAAAAATAGACCATTTTTTTGAATTACCATATTGGAATTTTTTATATTTCAGACCTTTAATAAATTTTATGCATGTCGAAAAAAATATAAGTGATAGTGTCATTATAATATTACTAAATGAAATTGAAAAAAATAATGGTATTACAGATGGCTAGATATAATTGAAATAGGGATATGAGAAGTGTTGGTTCCATTGAAGGGTGAAAGATATACTTTTCTACCTCTATCTACTGACAAATTTTTAGGAAATAAATTTATCAATTTTTCAAATTTCCTAATGACATAAATGTTCCATTGGGGAATTCATAAAATATTTTTAATATTGTTCTAATTAATGATTTAAAGTTAAACATCTATAAATCACATGATTTTGTTGTTTTGATGCATGATGAAATGTATATTGCTTTACGTTTCATTTCCCCTAAAAATGTTGGTCATACATTAACCACGATTTGTCTCATTTTCAATTCTATATGTAGTAATGTTATTGAACTAGTGAATTTTATGACTATAGAAAAGGAAACTTAAGTCATATTATTTGAATTGGAGATATTATTCCTACCATCACTCATTGATATGGTGGTTCACTAGGTTATAGAAATAAAACTATATGTTACTATACAATATAAATGGATTTACCACATTTAATGGTATAAGAATATTTTTAAAGGTTATTTCAAAATTGATGTTATGAAGATAGTTGTATTGTTGAGTGATATATTATTGACTAAGCTGTTGAATTCTATATTGAATACCAATTCGATGTGGAAGGAATTGGTCTACCTAAATTTCATCATAATGGGTGACTTGTGTGTGATGGAATTTTTATAATAGAAGTTTTCATAATTCCCATAATAGAGAGGGATAAGACTCACATATACGTTATACATAATAGTTTAATGGTTTATCCATATGATAAAATAAAAAAATCAATTATTTGGCATTTTAATATATCAAAGGATGAAATTTGGATATCAAATAAACATAATCAATAGTTTATAAGATGGTTCCAAGACCATATTTTTAATGGGGTAACTAAAAATACAAATTATATTTCAAAATGACATCAATGGATAGAAAGGGGACGAAGTTTTCAGGTATCATCTTATAAATTTTTTATAATTAATGGATATATGTTCCATTTATAGGAACATGATGCAGAAATTACCATGAAAAATAGTGTAGTTACTATTATGCAAAAATATATTCATGTATCTAGTATCATGGATATAAATCCAATTTATGCCAATATGTCACAATCTGTCATCCTTGAATAAATATTGGAGTTGGATTATACAATATTCCAAGTTATTATTTATCAATTCAAGTGGGTTTATAAAAAGTGTGTACTTAAAATATATGAATTGAGATTAATGAAAGTAGATTTCAGTAGGGAAGGGTACAAGAACGATCTTTTCATAATGGAATCAAAGGTAGTACAATTATTTTATATCCTAGATCCTATAAACATAATGTGGTCAATTTTTCTGTTATTAACCAATAACACTATAGGGTTTAATGTCAATTTAACCAAGTATTACCCTTTCATTGGGTCATCACAATTATTTCAAAGCAGTCCCATTGTAGAAAGGGCATTGTATGTTAGAGGAGAATACAATGATGGTATTTTTATTCTTGGTAAAGGGGTTAAACACATTCATCCATAAATGAAGAAAAATATAGAGTTCAACAATCAGGTTATATTATTTTTAAAATATACATTGCAGTACCACATAGTATATTTGTTCAGTACTAAATTTATATAATCTAAATTAAATATTCAACCAGTTATACAGATAATGTATTTTACACATGAAAATTCTCTCAATCCTAAGGAATAATAGGTTTTTTGACATGTTGATTCTCCCAATGTAGAGGAACAAAAGGTTCCTCCACATGTTGATCCTACCAATATTTAAGAAAAACATATTAATGATGTTGAAACTGAATAAATAGTATAAGATAAACAACCTATATTATAGATAAATATGAGTATTATAGAATGATAGTGTTAAAAAAATATTAAGATGAGAATAAAAGGCATCAAATTCAAGGTTGGATGGAATGGAAATAACTTGCCTCTTGATCCTAACAAGTCCATTTTTATTAGTTACATTGGGGTCACCACTTGAATGAATGTTCCATTTTATATATATACATTGAGTAATGTTGTGATCATTATTATGGAACTAATTTGAGAATAGATTAGGGTAAAATAATGATATAATTCCTCTATTTTACAAAATAAAATAAAATAATGAAATGTTGATTTACTGTAAATTTACATTTGAAAAGTGCATTTTTACTATATGAGCATCAAATGAATTGTTTTTGAATGGTATTTGGAAAGGATCATAGTGGTTTTCATACATATCTTATAAAGAATCATCTAAGGGTTGTTAATGGAAAATTATACCAACACCCCCTATATATATATATGCACACATGATAAACCAAGAGAAATGGAATGAGTTTATTGGATGTTGTGAGAAGGAATCATTTCTTATACATTATGATTGGTTACAATTTACTTGGAAATATATGTGTTAATTATTTTCATTAATAATTGTTAATTTCTGAAATATAATCTAAGAGACGAAAATAAGTATCATTAAAAAAAGCATACATCAAATTTAAAGAAAACATGGGGAACACTTTACTTGAACAAATGGTATATATTTTAAATCTACAATAATAAATTTATATGGCATGAAACAAATATAATTATGTTCTTTCATTTTTATGAATATTGATGAATCGGAATCCAAATCTAATTCCATCCCATGAAATATTCTATGAATAAAAATCTCATTTAATAATGACAGAATACTAGTATTTTAAAAGACATAAAAATCATGAGAATCATGTTTAATTATAACATAATAAAAAATTTATACTTTAAATAAATATTAAATTACAATTTCTACATATTATCCTTTATTTTTTATCCAGTTTAGACTCAAGAATTTTCATAGGTTTTACTTGATAAATGAATACATTCAATGGCCATGAAACGACTAGACCAATATGGTCGCATCATAGGTGTAGGTTTTGGAGTGTCTCGCCAATAATATTTTGAGATAATAAATTCAAAATAGGATAAATATATGAAAATGGAAGATGTGAAGAAACAAATAAATTCTCTAAAGAAAATTAATTGGATTTTGGTGCTGTTAGAGAATGTTATGGGAAGGAATAAAAGAGAATAAATAGCAAAAAAACAACCTCTACAAGAAGATCCATCGCCCCGACATTGAGGTGAGGCATTTCCCACAAAGGTCTATCTTACCAGAGGTAATTGATTTTTCATAATTATTTTTTTTGAAATTGAAATCAGGAAGATAATAATACCTTAGTTATACTAATATTCTATAGGGAATAATTGATTAATATTTATATCTATAAGTACCCACCCATAGCCTTGTTATCAAGGGTACTATATACAATATCCAAGGAAATATTATACACAATAAACAACTTACAAAAGGTCACGTGAGAGTGGGTATTCACATATATCCTATTCCATACACCAAGTTACCTATTCCCCTTGATTTTTTGGATATTCACATAGACAAACTTGTTAATGGAAATTTCATATCATGGCCGTTTGAATATGAAACAATACATGTTGAAAAGAAGGTATATCCTTTCCAACATATTTTTTTGAGAAAAAACATTAATAATTAATGAAAAATTGATGGAAAAAGGAATGGTATTATAGATGAAGAAATATAATGGGAAGAAAAAGGTTTAATAAAAATAATATAAAGGATCAACCAATCAATCAGAAATACCTTTATAGAGTACCTTTACCCGACCAATTAATCTTTTTCATATACTAATATTACAAGTTCATGAAGATAATACATTAAAATATGGTGACATGAGAATTATTTATTTTTAAGAACAAATGTATAGAGTGTACTTTATATAATTTCTTAGTATTTGGAAATTAGATGAAATACTGAAGCATGGATTGTTAGAAGTCTCAGTTATAAATTCATACATGAGGTGCATTTTCATAATTAGTTTCTCTAGTAGTTTCTCTAATATTTTTATTACATTTAAACACTAATATTATTTTTCGGTGTATAAATTAGTAATATTTGAATATAAAACCGTATGATGAAAAATTTGGCCTCATTTTTATTCGCAACACTACTACACAAAAAATAAACTTTTGATGAATATGAATACTTAAAAATAGTGTACCAACTAGCCAAAATGTTTTAAAAGAAACTTACAAGTGATATAATATTATTAATACCGATGATACATGGGTATAAAATCCATAATATTTTCATATAAAATATATTTTCATTTCTTTCAATACATTTCCATTTTATTTTTTAGGGAGAATTGGTTGCTCATTAAAATAAATTTGGATACTCTAAATATTTTTCTAGTTTCAATGCATAGATTCCCCAAAAATTTAGCCACACATGATGTTTTTTTATCAATTTTTATTACACTACTTTAAAAAGTTCTCAAATAAAATCCCATTTACATTTTTTATATTATGTATTAGTGATTTTTTTATGATAGATTTTTTTAAATATCATCAAAATCATGGAATGAGGACAGTCCTTTAGCATAATGATCCTATAAAATTATAAAATAAGATAACTATTAGGTAATATATAAAAATATTTAACTATCAAAACATATATAAAAAAATTATATATTTTTTAATGTTTTGACTTTGTTAAAAAAACTAATGGAAAATATTGTGGTTATTATGTTTTCAAATTTATCAAAGATATAATATTATATCAATAAACTAGCATCCCCAAAGATATATTCTCAATGATAATTAAAATTTAAATTAAAATATTTATTAATCAATTATTTATTTATATTTTTATAATACTAACATGATAATTGAAAATATATACATTCCAAATTAGAAATAGATTTGTTTAGAAATTAATGAGCAGAATACATGGTTCCAGAATGTATACATGCATAATAAAGAGGTGAATTCCTACTACATATTTAGTTAATTTTATCATCATTTTTTAATCTTTTTTAGTTAATTTTATTATCATTTTTATCTAACACATATTTAGTTAATTTTTATAGAGATCATGAATAAATGAAGCCATCTAGAATTGATTTTTCATTAAAAACTTTATATTCTATAAATAGAAAGAAAATATTAGTGAAAAATCATTTCTTGATAAAGTATTTAACAATGGAGATTCACTTAGTTACTATTTGTACTCTTTAAATATATAATTTTTCTTTATTTAATATATTAATGATATATAACATGTTTTTTTAGTTTAAAAATGACTAAATGTGATTTTTTTAGTTTTAAATGACATTTTATTTAAAAACGTTTTTCACATACTAAACATAAATAAAACACATTCATATTGTCTTTATAGTTTAATAAAATGATCTACAATTGAATTTTGTTGTGTAGAAAACATATGTACATGAATTTGAAACATGGTGCGGATGATATGAATCAAAGTACAAGTTTTTATTTAAAAACTACATTTTAGTTAAAATCAGTTACCATATACTAAAATTATAGTAAATTAACTCATATTATCTTGGAACTTTAGGAAAATTATCCATAAGTCATTTTTACATTTACGAATCCACTTCATGTAAATTCAACATAGAATATATCTAGTAGGACTCTATGTGTGTGTTTTTATTTAAAATTGAGAATTTAGGTCAAACAATGCCTGACATACTAAAAATTGAGAAAAAAAATTAAAATTATTTTAACAAATTAGTAAAATTATCCATATTTCATTTGTGACATATAATAATTAGCCACACCTCAATTCAATACACAGTGTGACTCGTATAACATGAAATGTGTGTTTTTTCTATTAAAAAATGAAATTTTATTAAAAACATGTGCCAATCACTAAAAAAAAATTGTTTTGGCTTGATAAATTATGATCATGATCCAAACGTCATTTTTGATGTGGGGGAATCATTTATATGTCAATACAACACACATTGTGACCAGTGTGACTAAAGTTTCATGTTTTCTTTTTAAAAATGTCATTTTGGTTAAAAATGAATTTCACTTGCTGAAATCCAAGAAAATGGGCTTGGATTTTCTTGATACTTTTATAGAATGATCCATAATTCATTTAAGGTGTATGAGAATCATTCACACAATAATTGTTCACATGATGTGACCAGTATGACTCAATGTGCATGTTTTCAGTTTTAAAAGGAAATTTTAGTTAAAAACATGTGATACTCACTAAAACCAATAAAGTAACCTTTACATTTCTTTATACATTATAAAAATGAACTATAAGTAATTTTTTATGTGAATTAATCATTCAAATGTCATTCCGACACATGGTGTGGCTGGTATGACCCAAAGAGCATATTATTTTTTAAAATTGACATTTTTTGTTCAAAACATGTGTCGCATATGAACAACTAAGTAAATGCACTAATATTTACCTTATAATTTATTATTATGATATATAAATCATTTTTATGTGCATTAATTAACCACATGACACTTCTACATATGGTGTGGAAGATATGACTCAATGTGTGCATTTTTATTTAGACTTGACATTTTAGTTCAAAAGACACATGACATACTAAAAATTATGCAATCACATTTATATTTTTTTGATACTTTAGGATAAGCATAATTAATTAATTTTTAAAAAGTATGAATCATATTCAACTCAATCTGATACATGGTGTGATTGGTATGACTCTAAGTGTGTGTCTGTAGTTAGAAAATGACATTTTGGTTAAAAACATGTGTCATTCACAAAAAACAATAAAATTCACTCGTATGGTCTTAATAATTTAGTAAAATGATAATATGGTCATTTTTATATATATAGTAATCATCTATACATCAATCTAATACATTCTATGAGTAGAATGACTCAAAGTGTCTGTCTTCAGTTCAAAAATGACATTTTAGTTAAACAATTGTGTCACTCATTAAAAACAATTAAAAAGAACTCATATTGTCTTGAAATATTTTTATATTGATGTAAATTTATTTTTTCCATGTGTATTAATTATCCTAATGTCAATTCGATAAATGATATTACTAGTATTACTCTAAGTTCATGTTTTCAATTTTAAAATGATATTTTAGTTAAAAATATGTGTCAATAATTGAAAAATGAGAAAACATGCTCATATTGTCTTGATGATTTTTAAAAATTGTCCATAATTCATTTTTTCTGTTTAAGAATAAACCAAATAGAAATATAACACATGGCATGGATGATATTACTAAAATTATAGGTTTGTATTTAGAATTTACATTTTAGTTCAAATCATGCATCACAAACTCAAAATAAAGTACATGAACCTGAATTATGTTAATACTTTATAAAGATTATCCCTATTTAATTTTTGGCATGTAGGAATAAACTACACATAAATCTGACACATGGTATGACTGATATGACCCAATGTGTGAGTTTTTATTTAAAATTGACATTTTAGTTCAAAAGATGGATGAAATACTCAACTCCAAGAAAAATCATTCACATTTTTTTGGTACTTTTGTAAAATGATCCATAATTCATTTGTAACATGTAGGAATCATCCAAAACTAAATCTAATATATTTTGTGACTAGTATGAATCCAAATGTGTGTTTTTGGATTAAAAATGACATTTTAGTTAAAATGTGTGTCACATAATGAAAGCTAAGAAAACATGGACATATTGTTTTTATATTTTATTAAAATTATCAATAAGTCATTTGTGATATGTATGTGTCATCATCACACCAATATGACACACGGTGTGGACGGTATGACTCAAAGTGAATGATTTTATTTAAAATTGACATTTTAGTTTAAAACAAGCATCACATACGTAAAACTGAGAAAATTCACTTATATTGTCTTAATACTTGAGAAAAATGAACCATAATTAATTTTTGATTCATAGGAGTCATCAAAAGCTTATTTTGACACACTGTGTGCCTAATATGACTCGAAGTGTATGTTTTCAGTTAAAAAGTTAAATTTTATTAACACATAGTTTCATATTTATGTTTTATTTATTTATTTATTGTATTACTAAAATAAGAGTTATTTTTTATATAGATACACTCTTTTGATCATGTTGTGGTGGTTTGTTGGCCACTGGTAGCATGATCAGGATCTTTTGAGAGGACGTTGGGGTCCAAAGACAAAAAACATTAATGTTTTTTGAATTTTTTGATTGTTTTTATAAATTATATATACCAATGTAATTATACATACCAATGTGTGAAATTTTTGTAATCATTTTATAAATTTTGTATATTGTTATATAAATTTAATTGAAATTAAATTTTCTATTTGCTGATGCAATGTGATTTAATTTCATCAACACACTACTGTAGTATGGAATTTCTTAGTTCTAGAAAATAAATTGATAAAATTTCACTTTATCTACACAAAAAACACTTTGATAAAGTTTCTCCTTTATTTGAACTAAAAAAAGAGTTGATAAAGGTATCCCTTTAACAACACTTAACATGAACTCATAAAGGACTACCTTAATTAGTTCCAATTTTAGCATTGATGAAGGGTGATATTATCATCACTATTTATAGTGCTGATAAAGGACATCATATTTTAAAGGTTCCTGCAAAATCATCAGTTTTTAGCTCTAATGAAGGATATTTCTAGTGCTGTTAAAGGCCATATCACAATATGGTTGTGATGGGAAGAGAAAACTTGATCTATGTCCAAGAGGAATCAATAAATGGTCATCTAAAGGGAGGTAAAACGATGATCATGTACCTATTGATAGACATAATTCATTTATGTAAAACACACCCATCATAGTGGTGGTGCTTGAAAAGGAAAGTCATGAGTTATTAGACCACCTATCACGACCCGCCTTCACCAAAAGGAGAGAAGAGTCAGTAGATTTCCAGGCCCATCCTTCTTTATGTTTAAGGAGAGATAATGACCCCCGAAACCCGCCTTTAATAGGTCCCGGAGTGGAAAATAGCACCAAGGGTATAAAATCACACACTAAATGGAAGTCATTGCCCTTTTTCTTTTAATAGGATCAGGGGATATGATATTGAATCCCACAACACCAAAACCGAATGTAAAACTAAAGCCAAGAACCATTCCCAATGCATGTTACAAAAATAAAATCCACAATGTATAAGGAGACTACAAAGCAAAAATACCAAAAGAAGAACAACAACAACTGCAACAATCTGTCACAAGGTCTGAGCTAATACGGTCCAGCACGATCCTTGAAGTCCTCCTGGAAACCTGAAAGAAGATTTATATACTTTGGGTGAGCATAAAAGTATAATCAGTAGGGAAAAACCAAAGACCCTCATCCACAAGTGGGGAGGCATACTAATTCCTTGTGAGAAAAGAGATAACCAAGCACCTAGCAAGGAAACTAACCACCCAAGCCTCACTAAGGCACACTCCACAAATAATGCAAGTCAAGTAATGTATAGTAATAGAATATCGATGTTTGGGTACCCTGCGCCACTTTCCCACTGGTTATTGAAGACATCATATGCATCAGACCAATCCCGCCATTCTCATCGCAGTCCCACTGCCATACCCTTCCCACACACACTTGGGCCACAACCATATATACCACCCGCAAACACCTGGGCCACAACCACTAACCCATCTGCAGACACCTGGGACACAACTGTCACACGTAACCATACCTGCAAACACCTAGGCCAGAACAATCACTTCCAAGACCGAAGACACCTGGGCCTCATCCCGAAGATACTTGGGAAACCACCTGCCCGCACACACCTGGGCCAACCACTACACTACCCTGCCCAAATATTCATGGGCTAATAATGGACTTCAGACCATCAGAGCCTGCTTGAAGATACTTGGGCTATTCGGGAAAGGGAGAAGAAATGAGATAATAACCATCCACTAATAGAAGTGTCGGAAAAAACACCCTCCCCCATGGAATGGGGGTGTTCGGCACTAAGTGCTCAACCTAGGTAAGACGTGAATAAGAAACACAAAAACTAAAAGTATATGTATAGGTAACAAGAACTCACCCAATCTAGGTTTTTCTTCATCCAGACTAAAGAACACTATCCTTAGTATTCATTCATAAGAGAAGAGAACAACAACCATTCCCAAGTCACAACTCACACCAAACCAAATCCCCATGTTCCATCCTTGTTTTCATATTTAGTAATAATGTTTAAATAAGTTTCTACACATACTTGGGAAACTATTAAGCATAAGCACAAGGAAAGGAAAGAGTACACCCAACATCAATTTAATCATTCACACCCAGTTCTATTGAAAATTCACAACTACAAGGGGATAAGGGAGATCCCTCGAAGTACTGGAACCAACAAAAATCCCAAGATACAGCCCCTTGTCCCCAAAATCCACGAGCCAACAATTTCTCAACAACAGAGGATCACAACCCAATTCGTGATATAAGTAGAGTAATCACACAATGTCAAAGTATAACAACATGGGATCCCATCCCCACCCACATCGCCCCATCAATCTAAGCCCCCCATCCAAGAAAACCATAAGGTCACCCGCTAATGGCCCATGAAGAAAAACAACCAACCCACTACCACCAACACAAGGCAGGTCCATGCAGGTATTTTCAGATTTAAAAGATTTAACACACTCCATGGTTCCAATTCCACGGGCCTTAAACTGGGGTTATCATAGAAAAGGAGACTGATCCTGGTGCTTCCAATTTATTTATCCGAATATACTTAATTAACCAATTTCCTTTACACAGAAAAAGGGTTCACAACCAAATACAATCCATTTAAACGTCAAAAGTGGTAAGGGTTTATTAATGCACAAAGAAAGACCACCAACGACCATGATTTTCTGTAGGCGTAAGCCCGCACAATTCAGAAATCATTAATCATGAAAGAGGAGAAAAATAGAGCAGCATCATGATCACACCCCTCCCCTTCATTATTTGAAATCCTTTTATTATCTTTATTTATGTTTGGTTCATCCAATTATACAGAAGAAGTAGTGTACCCACCACGCAAGATACACAGAAAGGAGAGATGAAGGTGAAACCCCTACCTGACTGATCAAGGATCGATGTTAAGTACTCAGGTGAGTAGTAGGAGCTCCATGAAACACGATCAAGGAAAACTCCACGGGGTTACAACTTGTCGGGAGGAAGGGTACTCCGAGCGCAGGGTGATCAAGAAAAAGAAACGTAGAGAGAAGCATCTAGGTTATAAGGGCTGATAAGGGATGAGATTCAGTACGCCCGGGATGGTTAATATACGGAGATAAAAACTCGAAACCGCTTAAGGGGCGGGATCGTGGGTTGACCATGCGGCTGGGACACCCCACACGCCATTAAAGGGTCCCTAACTCTGGGGGCTGTTTAAAACGGACTCACACCTCACCAACATTTAATTAAAACCCATCAATCACTTTAAAGGGGGTCAAAACGTAGCTTAAAATCCAATTTGTGCAAAAAGAGGCGCCACTGGGAAATCCCATGGTCACCAGTAGGCTAGGTCTACCAGTAGGCCAAGCTACCGGTTGGCCAAATCTACCGGTAGGCCGACCCACTGGTAAGATGAAGCTACCGGTAGGCCTAGATACCGGTTGGCCCAAGCTACCAGTAGGCCGAGCCACCGGTAAGTCGTGGCTACCGGTAGGTCGAGCTACCGGTAGGCCTGCTACCGGTATACTGAGCTACCGGTAGACAGAGCTACCAGTAGGACAAGCTACTGGTAGGACTGCTACTAGTAGACCGAGCTACCGGTAGGCCGAGCTACCGGTAGCTCGGCTACCGGTTGACCGATATACCGGTAGACTGAGCTACCGGTTGGCTGAGCTACTGGTAGGTCCCCTACCGGTAGACTGAGCTACCGGTAGACCGAGCTTCTAGTAGACCGAGCTACCGGTAGGCCGAGCTACCGGTAGGCCCGCTACTGGTAGACCGAGCTACCGGTAGGCCAAGGCCACCATTAGGAGCCTTCCGAGAAGTTGTGATAGCTTCCCAGACTACCCCGAACACCTCAACATTATATTTTACTAAGTAATGGACCCCAAAAACCAGGGTCATTACATTAGATATTTCTCAAACTATTCTTGTCCCTAAGAATATAAGAACTAACCAGAATGGAGAAAAGTGGGGTCCAAAGAACCACCCTCTAAAGATACTTCTCAGGGGTAATCCCCGGAGTTGTTCCAAAGCTAGAAAAGATCTCCTCCTACATCCAGGAACACTCACCCATAAGTTATCAGCCATAACATTCATAACAAGCACAAGGATCACACTGTCCAACACATGAGTTAGGGAGTCCCGTCCTACATGTCAGGATATTATCGGCTTTGGGAGGCATTGACTCGCCCGCACGGGTTTAATAACATCCACATTAATGCGTCCTGATTAGCAGTCAGGTTTTCCCATCATCACACATTTACACACACACAGAGAACAGGGAATAGATCATCTAATAACTAAGAAAAATAATCATTTCATATATTAAAGCACAAGGTACAAAGTCTTAAGGATCAGAACAAAAAAAACAAGGAAGTCAAAATAGCTCTGGGTACTGAATGCTTAACTGGGCCTCCCTCTCCCATGTGCTATCTTTCAGGCCACCATGCCTCCACAACACACAAACCAAGGGGATGGTTCATCCATGAAGCACTTTCTCCTTACGATCCTCGATCTTGATTGGTCTTTCTATGAAGGTCGCATCATCTTCGACATCTAACTCTCCCCAATCGATGACGTGGGAGTCATCCTGTAGATATCAACGAAGCTGGAACACATGGAATACATCATGTATCCTCAGTAGCAGCGGTGGTAGCGCTACTTGATAAGCCACTTCACTGACCCACCGCAACACTTTGTAGGGTCCGATGAACCTTGGAGAAAGATTACTTCCCCTGACAAACCTCTGCTGTCCCCGAAGAAGGGAGACCTTCAAGAACATGTGGTCCCCGACCTTGAACTCCAAGGGTCTCCTCATATCATCGGCATATGACTTCTTCTGGTCCTGAGCCCCCTTCATCCTTTGTCGTATAAGTTGAACCTTCTCTTTCATGCTCGACACCACCTCCGGGCAGGAACACCTGCTTCCCCAACCTCAGTCCAGTGCACGGGTGAGCGACACGACCTTCTATATACGACTTCAAATGGAGCCATGACAATGGTAGAGTGATGACTATTATTGTAGGAAAAATCTACCAGAGGAAAGTGTCCCACCCATGATCCCCCAAAGTTTAAAATACATGCCCGCAGCATGTCCTCCAAGGTCTGGATGGTGCGCTCTGTTTGCCCATCTGTTTGGGGTGGAAAGCAATGCTAAGACATAGCTAGGTGCCAAAAGAATACTGCAATCCCATCCAGACTTGTGAGGTAAAACATGCATCCCTGTCCAAGACTATGGAACTCAGAACTCCATGCAACTACACTACCTCTTCCACATACTTCCGTGCTAGAGCGTCCACTGCACTCGACTCCTTAATCGCCACAAAGTGAGCTGACTTCATCAAGTGGTCCACCACTACCCAAATGATGTCGCACCCTCCTTGCACCTTGGGTAGTCCCGTGACAAAATCCATCGAGATGTCGTCCCAATTTCACTCGGGGACTTCTAAAGGTTGCAATAACCCGCCTAGAACACGGTGTTCAGCCTTTACCTACTGACACACTAAGCACATGGCCACAAATTCTCCCATTGCTCATTTTATTTTGGGACACTAAAGCTGTCTCCTCATACCCTGGTAAATCTTGGAAACTTTTGGGTGTACCGCTAGGGGTGAGTTTTGGAACTCACTAAGAACCTTGCCACGTATCGCCTTTGGAACAAACAAGTTTCCTCGGAAAAGCATCTGGTTCTGACCATCCTTCATCCACCCTTCCAGAGCATTGCCCTGGTCAACTCGGTCACGCATCACTTCTCACTCTGGGTCTCCCCACTGAGACTCCTCCACTTGACACAACAAAGAAGACTGCACTGTTATCTGATACATGCAACGTCTACCACTATCCATCCTCGCATCTAGGTGCAAGGCATCCAACTCCTCCATCGCCTCCCAAGCGTCTGCCGACTCTCGGACCGCATCATTCTGTGACCTCATGCTCAAAGAATTAGCCACAACATTCCCTTTTACTGAAGTGTAGGATATCTCGAAATCATAATCCTGGATGAACTCCATCCACATCTGTTGTCATAATTTTAGGTCCCGCTGGGAGAAGACATACCTCAATCTTTTGTGATCCATGAAGACCAAAAAGCATTCCCCGATGAGGTAATACCACCATAACTTCAGTGCGAAAACGACCGCTGCAAGTTCCAGATCGTGGGTGTCATAATTACGCTCATGAGCGAATATCTTCCTAAACCCATAAGAGATCACCCCCTATTGCTCAATCAACACACATCAAAGGCATTTCCCTAAAGTGTCACAAAACACCTCATACGCAACCCCTTTTTCTGGTAGTCTCAGCACTGGGGCACTAACTTATCATTCAGATAGTTGAAGGCTGCCTCGCACTACTCACTCCATATGAAAACCTGGTCCTTATTGGTCAAGGTCATCAAAGGCGCCACAACTTGAGAGAAGTTGGGTACGAACCTCCGGTAGTAACCTGCCAGCCCGAAGAATCTACGAACCTCTGCCACATTCTTGGGTGATTCCCAAGAAACAACCGCCTCAACCTTTGATGGGTACACCGCTACCCCTTGATCGGATACTACGTGACCAAGTAAGTGCACTTCTCACGTCCTGAACTTTCATTTAGACAACTTCCCATAGAGTTGGTGGTGTTGGAGGACCTCCAAAACCATAATCAGGTGCTCAGCGTGGTCCTCCTCTGATCTTGAGTAGATCAGGATGTCGTCAATGAATATGACTACAAACCGATCCAGATATTCCTGGAAGAAGGAGTTCATAAGCCCCATGAACATAGCTTGAGTGTTCGTAACACCGAAAGGCATGACTACAAACTCGAAGTTCCCATATCTGCAACTGAAGGAAATCTTCAAGATGTCTCCCTCCTTTACCCTCAACTGGTGATACCTAGACCATAGGTCGATCTTCGAGAACAATCCTGACACTTTCATCTGGTCAAAGAGATCGTCTATTCTCGGAAGAGGGTAGAGATTCTTGATCTTTACTTGATTCAGCCTCCTGTAGTCTATGCACAACCTGAGACAACCATCTGCCTTCTTTACGAACAAGACTGAAGCACCCCACGGTGACACACTCGGTCAAACAAAACCCTTCTTCATTAGATCGTCAATATGAATCTGCAACTCCCGTAGCTCCGAAGGAGACATCCGGTAGGGATCCATCGAAATCGGATGAGCACCAGGCATCAAATCTATCCCATACTCGATATCACGTAGAGGGGGTAGAGTTGTCACCTCCTCAGGGAAGATGTCCATAAACTCACTAATGATCCCTGGTACTTCCACCATCTCAACATCCACTGACTCTACTGACAGCTCGGCTAACAAGAAGAGGAGGGGTTCCTCTCACTCGCTGCCCTTCTGGCCACTCTGCTTGCTGGTGAAAGTAACACGTCAGTCACCCAAGTCTGAGAACATGTCCCTTCCTTAGAAGCATTCGATGATGGAACATAGAGAGAACAACCAGTCGATGCCTAGGATGACATCGTATGGCTGTATCAGTAGTTGTAGTAGATCCCTGACCGACTTATGTGGCCATATCATTAGTCTGCATCCTCTACAAACATATAACAAGTCGGTCTGACCTCCGACTGGTGTGCTCAGCACCAGGGGCACTGTAAGTATCTCCGTATCTAGACCCATGGCATGGGCCAGACCTGGTGCAACAAAGGAGTGTGAAGATCCTGTATCAAACAAGGAGTAAGCAAGGTTACTGAATAAATGGACCGTACCTTGAAAACCTCTGGTCCCACTGAAACTTCCGCCTTCGTGGCATGAAACTGTCCACGCCTAGCTCCTCTGCCCCTAGGCTGTCGGCCGCCTCCCTGACCACGCCCTAGTCGAGGTCCCTGAGGAGTGCCCTGAGGTCGGCCTCCCCCTGCAACGTCTACCCTCGGAGGAGCGGGATCTCATTGCCCCTGCTGATGCTGCTGAAAGGGCCTAGCTAAAATTTACCGTTGAGTCGGGTGCTGGGCCTGTCCGCCACTACCGTACTGTACTCGGTCTGGGCACTGATTCTTGAGATGTCGATGGCTCCCAAGGACGAAGCACCTCGGTCTTGGGCTCGAAGGGAATGGGCGAGAACCGGGGGACCGGAACTGGCACTACTGCGGCCTTCTACCTGCTGGTTGGAACCAAGAGGGTCCCGATGCTGGAGGTATGGTGCTGAAGGCCTTTCCCTTTGACGGGACTAGCTGAATCTCCTCTAGTGAAACACCACCCAGTGTGTGCATCTTCTATACAACTTCTTCCTTCTTCTGGACCTCCATGTTTGTCGCCAAGGTGAAGGGGGTAATGGCATACTGGAGGGAGGGTCAGAGTGCCTCCTCTAAAGGTCTCACCCAAGACTCCTCATCCAGAAAGAGGTCCGGAGCAAAGTGGATGAGATCCTTGAACTTGATCCCCAACTCCCTTACCAACATACTCCCCTGCTGGAGGGAGAGTAGATCCTACCTCTTCTCCGCCTTCATCGTAGAAGAGAGGATTTCTGCCTGGAAATCCTTCTCAAAATCAGACCATGCCACCTCAGCCTCTCTCCTCTACCCTAGGTAGAGTGTCCACCACTGACACGCCGCTCCCTGCATCTGGCTGACGGCCAGAGGAACCCAGTACTCAGCCAGATCTCGGATCAAGCTTAAGGCTATAACCAGATCCTCTAGCCAGCTCTCCGTCTTAATGTCAGAGGTGCTACCCTCGTACTTCTCGAGGGTCTATCACTGGAAGGCTCGAAGAATCTTCTGCCACTGGTCATAATCCTCCTCTCGATCAGCCCTCTGCTGATCGGCCAAGTCAACCTCTTGGGCCTCAATCACCCATAAAACTCGTGGTCGTCTCCCAGGTGTCATAGCTGCAAGGTAAATAAGGAATGCCTAAGCCCAAGTAGTGCAGAATGTTGTTCTTAAAACTTCTTAAAATTATTATTCATTTAAAATTCCCAAAACACCCTATAAACATGAGAACACAAGTCATTATGATGAATGTACCTTTACTAGGGTCTCTACCCTGCAATCAGCATGGACTCACTTGGTCGTTTGGTAGGTCCAGAGTCCTTGCATCGGATCACAGGGGGCCCTAAAATCCCGTGTCCTAGCCGGTCTTCCCTGGCCTAATTCACGCACCAAGGTCACCCAATACCGTTGCCCTAACATTCCATGAAATCATCATTGTGCCTAACTCCAGACTCCATCCTATCTCTCAACCTTCCTCTGATACCATTCTGTCATGACCCGCCTTCACCAAAAGGAGGGAAGAGTCGGCAGATTGCCAGACCCTTCCTTCTTTAAGTTGAATGAGAGATAATGACCCCCAAAACCTGCCTTCAATAGGTCCCGGAGTGGTGAATAGCACCAAGGGTATAAAATTACACACTAAATGAAAGGCATTACCCTTTTTCTTTTAATAGGATCGAGAGATGAGATAGTGAATCCCACAACACCAAAACTAAATGTAAAAGTAAAGCAAAGAACCATTCCCAATTCATGTTAAAAAAGTAAAATCCACAATGTATAAGGAGAATACAAAGAAAAAATACCAAAAATAGAACAACAGCAACTGTAATGACCTATCACAAGGTTTGATCTAGTACGGTCCAATACGATCCCTGAAGTCCTCCTGGAAACATGAAAGCATTTTTATATACGTAGGGTGAGCATACAATTATACTCAGTAGGGGAAAACCAAAGACCCTCATGCACAAGTGGAGAGGCATACTAATGCCCTATGAGAAAAGAGATAACTAAGCACCTAGCAAGGAAACTAACCACCCAAGCCTCACCAAGGCACACTCCCCAAATAACGCAAGTCATGTAATGTATAGTAATAGTACATCGATGCTTGGCTACCACGCGCCACATTTCCACTGGTTATTGAAGACATCCTACGCATCGGACCAATCCCGCCATTCTCATCGCAATCCCACTGCCATACCTTGTCCGCACACACGTGGGCTACAACCACATATCCTGCCCACAAACACCTGGGCCACAACCACTAACCTATCCATAGACACCTGGGCCAAAACTGTCACATGTAACCACGCCTGAAACACCTAGGCCAGAACAACCACTGCCATGCCCGAAGACACTTGGTCCTCATCCCAAATATACTTGGGAAACCACCTGCCCGTACACACCTAGGCCAACCACCACACTACCCTACCCGAATATTCTTTGGCTAATAATGGACTTCAGGCCATCACAGCCTGCCCAAAGATACTTGGGATATCCGGGAAAGTGAGCAGAAAGGATCTAATAACCAACCACTAATAGAAGTGTTGGAAAAAACACCCTCCCCCATGGAATGGGGGTGTTCGACACTAAGTGCTCAACCTGGGTGGGGCACGAATAAGAAACACAAAAACTACAAGTATATGTATAGGTAACAAGAACTCACCCAATATTGGTTTTTCTTTAGCTAGCCAAAAAAACACTATCCTTATTATTCATTCATAAGAGAAGAGAACATCACCCATGCCCAAGTCACGACTCACACCAAACAAAATCCCCATGTCCCATCCTTGTTTTCATATTTAGTAATAATGATTAAATAAGTTTTTTCACCTACTTGGGCAACTAGTAAGCATAAGCACAGGCCAAGGAAAGAGTACACCCAACAACAATTTAAGCATTCACACCCGGTTCTATTACAAAGTCACAACTACAAGGGGATAAGGGAGATCCCTAGAAGTATTGGAACCAAAGAAAACCCTAATATACTACCCCTTGTCCCCAAAATCTAGGAGAAAACGGTTTCTCAACAACAGAGGATCCCACCCTAATTTGTGATATAAGAAGAGTAATCACACATCGTCAAAGTATAACAATAGGGGATCCCATCCCCACCCGCATCCCCCATAAATCTATGCCCCCGTCCAAGAAAACAATAAGGTCACCCGCAAACAGCCCATGAAGAAAAACAACCAACCCTCGACCACCAAAAAATGGCAGTCCCATGCAGGTATTTTCAAATTTAAAAGAGTTTACACACTCCATGGTTTCAATTTTACTGGGCTTAAACCATGGTTATAATAGAAAAGGAGTAAGATCCTGGTGCTTCTAATTTATTCAGCAGAATATACTTAATTAACCAATTTACTTTACACAACAAAAGGGTTCACAACCAAATACAATTCATTTAAACGTCACAAGGGGTAAGGGTTTATTAATACACAGAGAAAGACCACCAACGACCACGATTTTTATTATGTGTAATCCCACACAATTCAGAAATCATTAATCATGAAAGAGGAGAAAAACAAAGCAGAATCATGATCACATCCCTCCCCTTCATTCTTTAAAATCCATTTATTATCTTTATTTAAGTTTGGTTCATCCAATTCTACAGAAGCAATAGCATACCCACCTCGCAAGATACACAGAAAGGAGAGATGAAGGCGAACCCCTACCCGACTGATCAAGGATCGACGTTAAGTCCTCAAGTGAGTAGTAGGAGCTCCACGAAACACGATCAAGGAAAACTCCGCGGGGTTACAACTTGTCGGGAGCAAGGGTACTCCGAGCGCAGGGTGATCGAGAAAATGAAATGTAGAGAGAACATCTAGGTTATAAGGGCTGAGATGCAGCACGCCAGGGACGGTTAAGATATGGAGATAAAAACTCGAAACCATGTAAGTTGTGGGATCGTGGGTTGACCACACGGATGGGACACCCCACACGTCATTAAAGGGTCCTCGACTTTGGGGGCAGATTAAAATAAACTCACACCTCACCAACATTTAATTAAAACCCATTAATAGATTTAAAGGGGGTCAAAACGCAGCTTAAAAGCCAATTTGCGCAAAAAGAGTCGCCACTAGGAAATTCCATGGTCACCAGTATGCTTGGTCTACCGATAGGCCGACCTACCAGTTGGCCAAAGCTACCGGTAGGCCGAGCCACCAGTAAGACGAAGCTACCGTTAGGCCAAGCTACTGGTTGGCCAAAGCTACCGGTTGGCCGAGCCACTGGTAAGCCACTGCTACGGGTAGGTCGAGCTACCGGTAGGCCTGCTACTGGTAGACTGAGCTACCGGTAGACCGAGCTACCGGTAGGCTGAGCTGCCGGTAGGCCTCTTAACGGTAGACTGAGCTACCGGTAGACCGAGCTACCAGTAGGTCGAGCTTCCGATAGGCTCGCTACCGGTAGACCGAGAAACCGGTAGGCCAAGGCCACCATTAGGAGCCTTCCAAGAAGCTGTGATAGCTTCCCAGACTACACCGAACACCTCATCATTAGATTTTACTAAGTAATGGACCCCAAAAACTCGGGCCATTACACCCCCTCTACTAGAGAATAATCTCAAAGTGACTTATCCTCTACATCAACACCGTCATCACCTTCATCCTCAACCTCAACTTGACCATTTACCTCTTCATCATACTCATAGTCTTCCTCATCCGTGCCCTCATTGTCATATAGGGGATATGATTTTGTAATAGAAGGGGGTATTATAATTTTAGGGACATGTAGATAATCTAAGTAGAGTATTTTTTAAGGGCCTAGATGATCATAATTTTACCCATGATTACATGGATTCTGTCAAATGAACATGTATTTAACCATGATATAGTTCACAATTCTATCTAAATATGGTATCTAAAATGGAACGTCACAGATTTTGATGCCAATATAGGATAATATATGAGATAGGAAGAGGCTAAAAAATGTCTTGGACTATCCAGGGTGTGGGGAGATATAGTATATAACTTAAAAAATCATATGAGATTGAAATGTGAATCCATAAAAATAATGTAAAAAAATTGATATTTATAAACATGGAAATGTCATAGTCTCCAATCCAAGGGGATATTAATGTTTGAATGACCTTTTCAACCATTCATTATTGGAGATAGGGACTACAATACTGATTAAGGTGGATGAATCATTCCCCAAGAGAAAAAAAGAGTTGTTCTTTGATCAAAGGTTGTGATATGTAGAAATTGACCTTAGGTAAAGGAGAAGGGTTCCAATTTTTGAATTCCCATTAAATCATATGTTTCAAGAGAAGTGAATATAAAATATATTCTATTAAAATTAGTGGATATGGAATAAAAATCATCTTCATGGTAAAAAATGGGTATATAATTATTTTATTATGGATGGGTAAAAACCATCTCTAGATTATTGTTGGAAGAAGGAAAAACACACTTGAAAATCAATTACCCTTTTAAAATCAAGGTTAGGGTTGTTAATATAACAAGGATTGATAATCCTACCCAGAATGAAGATTTTTTCATTTCAAATTGGATCGAGTTTCTCATCCATATGATGGTCTAATGTTTTTATTGACTTTACTTTTCCAACATAGATTCTTGGGAATGATGGGTTTCTATGATTGAGTTGAACCAAAATTTTATATAGGGATTTTATAAATTAATATAAGGCTAATATTAAGATAAAACAAGGATAAATAAATGGAAAATATTTGGAAAATCCAATAAAATAACCAATGATTGATGATATATAGGAGAATTGAATCTATGTCTTTATGGAAGTGGTGAGAGATAGAGAGGATATAAAATCAAGTGTAAATCTAGTGAATGAGGGGTGGGTTTTTCTTAATATACCATCCCTCAGGAAGCACAAATGTGTCTAACCCAACACCACCAGTGACTCAGTATGTTCAATTTGTTAGCTAGTGTGAGTTTTCCAGAACTAGTTGTTTTGTGAATCTTATCATCTTATGAGTAAGGATCCACCAGCTATCAAGTGAGCTAATAATAAACTCAAAAAAATACAATAATCATTAAGATTAAAAGAAAAATATCAAAAATTAAATCAATAAAGATAAATTGATTACATTTTTTCTACAAGAGATAAATAATTTAATATAAATATCTAATATAAATAATAAGTATACAATGCACAATTAATTAAATATTCAATTTTATTTTATAAAAATGGAGAGACAAAAAGGCATCAATATTAACTATTTTAAGTGAGAGAGTGAAAATCAAATCATTCGTAACTCGCTTAATAAAATCAAAACAATCTAGAGTGAGGGGTTCTATGAAACTATCAACTAATTGAATATGTGGGATAATAAATTCTTATATAATATCTCATTTATGAAAGTAGTCTCTCAAAAAGTGGTTCATAATTCCAATATTATTAGTGTGAGAGTAGTGAATTAGATTCCTAGAAATACTATTATCACTAGTGTTTTCTCACTTAATAGAAACATGATCATGTGAAATTACATAATCTAAAACATACTAATTTATCTATATAATTTAGGTGAAACAAAACCCCATGAAAATATATTCTTCTTCGATCATAAATAGATCATTGAAATTTTTATTCATATTACTCCACGAGAATAGTTTTTTTAAAAGTATGTTATAAGTCCGACTTATAATTTCTCTATAAAATTGTAATCCTCCAAAATTGAAATTAGAAAAACATATATGTTAAAAAGAAGTATCATTGGTATAAAATAAAACAATATTTTTAAAACATTTTAGATATTTGAATATTATTTTATGATATTTTAAATATGATTTATTATGATAGGATTTAAAATGATCATAAATATATACAGTGAACATGATGTATAATTGAGTCATAGTAAGATAAATAATACTCTCAATAATTCCTCTATAATTATTATTGTCAAATGGTTTACCATCTTCAACCAGCATTAGATTATACTAATTACTCATAGGTACACTTATTTAGATTAATTAATATCTTAAAAAACATTTTAAAAGTTAATTAGTTTACTTTTTTCGACATGGAAAAATACTGCCCTTGTATAGATAAATTGAAAAACCAATAAAAACATTAAATCACCCATAAAAATTATTTCGAATTATTCTATAATTAAATCAAGAAATAAATTATAAATGGATTCATTTGTATAATTAAATTTTTTTCATAAAAATAAAATTGGACAATAATAAATCCTTTGAAATATGTTTTGAAAACAAATTTTAATTAGGTTTTACCATTTTAAAATAATTTTATAAAATAAATTTAGTTAATATTTCATACTAATAATAAAGGGGAATCTTTTAATTAATAAATAGATTTGACTAACTTAAAAACTTGATTTGGAAATTTTTAATTTTAAAAATGGATGGTTCTAAAATATTGTTTTTTTAAATAAAACCATTCAAGAAATTCACTATTAAAATCCATTTTATAAAGCTTAAAATTTATATTCATGTTGATTTCCGATAAAATTCTAATGGATTTTAGATTATAAATAAGAATAAAGTCCTTATCATAATAAATACCTTATTACTTCGTCTATGAGTCCAATTTTTTTATGAATGATGTTACATTACACATCAATATTTTTTCTAAAAACCCATTTGGTACCAATAATGGGATTATTATTGGGTTCTTAAATAAGATTCTAAACATTTTACTTACGAATTGATTGAAATATACCTATATTTAAGGTTCTCAATTTTCATCATTAATGGAATCATCAATATTTTTGGGTTTTAGTTGTGAAACAAAAGAACAATATCGAACCTCATTTAACATCATTATTCTTGTCTGAGTGTTAACCTATAAATAAATGATAAAATATTCAAAGCGATAATATTTATATTTCCCCATTACTTGGATAATGGTTTAGATTTTGTTTCTTCATCAATGTAAATTTCTTTAGAAGGCTTTGGTTCATTCAAGTCCATTTTTTCTAGGTTACCCTCAAAATCATCAGTTTGGGGATGTGGTTTAATAAATTTATCATAAAATTTAATGTGAATTTATTCCTTCATTGTCTTGGTCCTTTTATTAATCACTATGTATAGTTTATGTGAGTTAGAGTACCCATTAAATATGACTTATAGGGATTTGGGTTCAAAATTTCCTAAGTTTTACTTGATGTAAAAAATTCAATATTTAAACTCAAACACATTAAAATATCTAAATGTAGGTTTCTTTTCTTTCCAAAGATAATAGGGTGTTTTATTATGGATATGTATAATGATAACATGTTTCATGGTTTAACAAGTGGCATTGAACAACTTATAACAAAATATTTAGGGAAATTTAATTTATTCTATAGAGTTATTGCAATCTCTTAGTGAGCTTGATTCTGTCATTCTACAACATTTTTTTTGTGGTACTAGGTTTAAAAAAGGATAAATATAAAATTGTGAAGTAAAAAGTTCATAAAATTATTTATTTTCAAAATTTACCTTGTGATCACTCTCGATGGATATGATCTTATACCATTTTTAATTTTTAAATTCTTAGAATATTTAATGAATAATTTATAATCCTAATTTTTATGAGATAAGACATAGACCCAAGTAAATATTTTATAATAATTGAAAAATAAAAAAGTTTAATATTTACCTATTATACATTCAACTTGTGTTGGTACCAATAAATCAATGTGGACATGATCATCATGCTTAGAGGTTGAAACTTATTATTTGGATTTAATGTAAGATTTTGGTTTCTAGACAAGCTGAAAAGGCTCTTACACAATGTCATTTTTGAAATAAAATTTTGGAAAATCATGTGCTAGTTGATTTAATTTGATGTTTACAAGCGTGTGTGTGTGTTCTACAATAATTAAGTAATTTATATCAGTGACTCACTATCTTGTGCATTCAAAAATTTAACATGTTTTTTTGAGAGACCTTGAATCTATAACATAAACATATTAAAATTAAGAATATAAAAATTAAAGGATTACATTAGAATAGAATATATTGAAAAAATCATCTTTAAAAGAACAATTCAAAAATTATTATAATAGTATGAAAATTCGATTTTAAACCATCAATAAACAAAAAATCATTAATAATACTATAATTTTGAAAATTAATGGGTTATATTTTGATTATATGATGCCTTAAGTTATCACTAATAGTGAAATTCCCTCTATTAATATTTTGAATATGTTAAAACTGGGAGTATTCATCACACATGTTTTATGAGAACCCTATATCCATACACCACGTGTAACACCCCGACCCCAGTTATCCATATTTGGTGCATTATTACATAACATTGGAATGATACAAGGAAATCATGTCCCAAATGACTGATCGGTTTAGTAGCCTCTGAAATAATAGATACACTCATAAGGTCAACATTAAAACATGAAAATAAAAACAACACTAAATTATTCCATTAGAAACATCCAAGATTGCTAGATTATTACTGATAGTCACTCATAACTAACTTCTTCACATCCTGGGAAAAATAAAACATAGAAAGGGGTGATCTCAGATGCTCGGTAAGGATAACAATGTAGTAGAAAATTTCATAAAAAAGAAAAAATATTTAAGGAAATGTATAACTAAAACAAAAGTCTTTTAAACATAAAATTCATCATAATATGAAAAAAATGAAATAATTCCATTTACATATTCACATGAATATTCTACTAGTTGAATAATCACATGAAATATCAACAACCACTTTCATAATGATGGAATGCATAATTCCAGACTATCATAACCACTTTGTCAAGGCCTTGTGCCAAGACTAAAAATAAGATTTGGTCAAGGCTTTGTGCCAAGACACTAGTTTGTCTCATGAGACCTACCAATGCATCGAGGAGCTATATTAGGCTCCACCTGTCACTTACTAAGTCCAATGCATTCCTCATATATATTTTTTGAAATATAACATAAACATTCGTATTAAAATTAGTATACGAAATGTCAATAATTTATCCACAAACCATTAATGGTATAAAAATAACACATCCACAGTAAAACATAACTCATTAAATACAATATGGAATATTCTATTGTAACAGACTAACCTCAATCAAGAATAATGAAGGATATTGAAACAAATGAAAATAATCTTCAAAACTATTTTAGAGAAGTATCCCCCTTTTTCTGTAAAGAATTCAAAAGTATCACTATTTATCAAGAATCTATTTAAAATATATTTTTAAATCAAAGTTTCCCATACCACTTTGAAACATTTAAAAGTTATTTTAATTTGAAAACATTAATTTCACTAAAAATAAATCATTAAAACCATTTTTAAAACATGGACATTAATGAGAAATATTTAGAATAATAAATCCTTAAAACATTTAAAGATGATATTTTAGTAAGAGTTTATAACCAAAAGAGAGACACTTTAATACAAATATTTGAGGTAATAAAAACCTTTTAATGTCATGAGAATAAATGTATTCATGATAAACTATGTCAAAGTACATTATATACACCATATAAAAGTGTTTTGGTGTATAACAACAAAGAAGTCTCAATGGAATGTAATTCGAGATTAAATATCTTGTAAAGACTGTATCCTTAGGTTAAGTATAAATCAAAAACATAATTATGTGTGAAAAATTTAAATACACTCAATATGATTGGATATTCATTTCAAATCAATCTGAGGACATTCACACATATTCCTGTAAAAACAACACCAATGAATTGGATGTTTAACTCAATAAATGGAGATTGAGTTAAAATTACTCTTATCAAGTTCATATCAATGACTTGAGAATTTATCAATGGAGTGATTATGTGTATCAAAAGTATATCCATAGAAATGGGATTGGAAATTAGGACATAAGCAAATGAATAGTGATTCCACACATAATCTTGGATTAAAATAACAAATGAAGTATGAGTTAAGCCGAATGAGTGGAAATTGAAATTTCAAATTCCCTTATCGATTGGGTAACTTACGAAACATACACCCATGAAATAAGGATCATAAAATGATGATGTAAGTATCCATAAATTAAATTATATTACAAAATGAATACAATCACGGGCAGTACACACACCACATGCAACCAATAAGTGGTGAACAATGGAAATCTCACAGAATTAAAAGTGAGATAGGAAACCCCTTACTTTGTACTATTTCCTTGGTAGAGGGTAGTTTAATGTCCTATATAATGGGGAAATAATTTTTATTGAATTATAAAAGAATAAAATACATTAATATTACTTCATATATGATCTTTTAACATTGATTTGTTAATAAAATCCTAGTATTATCGTCATTTCGAGTGTTAACGGAATCATTTTCCTTTATATGATTTGTTATGTGAGCGATATTTATTATGGATGGGATGTATCTTATTCATATCCAGAATTATATCATATCTCTAAACATTATTTTTAATCATCAAATTAAATTTAGTATTTAATGGATACGATGGGGAATGAATCTCATCGCGTTCTTGGAGACGGTAATCCGTACGTACGCACGAGCGACAATATCATTCTTTTGATATTAAAATAATATATAATTGGATGGTATATTATATATACATAATCATTATCATGTTATATTTTATTATTTAAATTAATTACACATCATTATTATACCCATACAAATAATAATGTATTTAATAACAATTACACCATGACGTGGTGACGGTAATCCGTACGTATGCACATATGGTGACATTTCACTCATAGGATGGATAAAATAATGAATATGGATGTAACATATTTATAATAACATCACAGTATATAAAAGATACAAGAGTTATTATTTTAGAATTAAAATAACAAAGAAATAATATGTGGAAGAAGAAAAGAACTTGAAAGAGGGTGGTGAAATTATTACATCTTTTTCGGGTTATTCCTTTTGATTTGATCAAAAGGGTTCTTTAAGTTGGATTTATAACCAAAGTAAGTCCTATAAGATGAAGTGAGTAAAGTTTAGAGGATATTTGGGCAGGGGTTGGCCGAGACAAAAGGCTTTTAATGTGTGAATTTTAGAGAAGGGGAAGTTCCCTTTTATAAGAGGGGTGAGGGGCACCTTAGAGAAAATTCAAAATATTATTTTATTATAAAATCATTTTCGGTTTCTAATGGATCGAAAATGGATTATTTAAAGTCTACTGTGGGTATGGGTCGAACACCACTGAAACAATAAGTTTTAGACAGGTTTGGGACACTATATTAACCTTAACTTTTAGATTTAACTCTTAGTTAAATAGTTTGACATTTACCATGTCTGTTTGTAGTTTTATATTATATGGTCAATAAACATACTATATACTTCCAAGCGAACCAAAATTGGTTAATTAATGATAAAACTATCATTATATAAGTCCTTTGGACAATCCTTATATTTTTAAGAATAGAATATTAATTAAAAATATAATATTTGTTCTAAAACTTTTTATGTCAATTTTGACACTATTTGGTATTTTGTTTTTACTGAATTCATAACAGCATTATTACTTAAAAAAAGTCATCTAACCAACCCTAATATGTCATATTTACCTAGAAAATTTGTGTAATTCATAAAAAGTCTCAAATTACATTTATTTGGATATTTATAATATCAATTATTTTAATATTTCATTAATTAGGTAATTACTGCATCATCATTTTGTCTTTAATAAATTAAATTATTTAATGTCTAAAAAATATAAATAAAATATCATTATGTAGGAAATATTTTTATCTTTTTAATTAATATTTATAGTCTAATTTATCTTATGTGTAACCCTATATTAAAAATGTTTTAGTTATTAAACATTGATTTTAACTCTTTTAACTCTTCATTGAATTAAACAATAATAAATGTCATAATCTAATCCATGTCGACCAAAGAGGTTCATATTTTATTCCTAAGGCTGTTTTTGGTCGAATTATACTTAGCAAATAGAATTATGACATGTGTTAGGGTAATAATAATATCATTTTTACACTTAATTACTCTATTTACTTTTAACCGTGGTAAATAAAAGTAAAAAGTTACTATTCACAAAAAATTATTTTTATCTTATTGATCCACATTTTAGTCCTTGATATTAATCATGTCTCTCAAATTTTTTAAATTCAACTCGCAGAAGTGATAAAATTATGTTTTATGTGAATTTACAAATTCGTCTAGGAGGTGGGTAAAAGACAGTGAAAAGTTAAATAAAATTTTATATATCTAACATTATTACAAAATGACTCCAATGAATTAAATTGAAATTATATGAGAATTATGTATCTATTTTGACCTAAAATAAATTTAAATAAAATAAATAAAATTTTAAATAAAAATTCGGTTTTAAACTCTAACTTAGTGTTTTTCTCTATTTATCAAAAATTAAATGTTTTCAGAAAAATACCAAAAATTTAAACTAATATAATTTTATATTATGAATTAAAAAATAAAGTTTATTTTACCTAATTCAAAACATAGAAATTTCATTTATTAGTTTAAAATTAATTCCTGTTGTCAAAACTAAAACGCGTATTCTTATGAAATAATAACTACCAAAAGATTGACATTTGTTTATGTCCAATTTCAAAGTGAAATTACTTCCAGTGCCAAACTTTGGATTAAATGGAAGAAATATAATATAATTATACATCCAAACCATTCATATGTATATTTTAACACTATAAATGTTTTTGATTGAAAAAGTTTTTTTCAGTTAAAATATATTATTTTTCACTATTCACCCAATATGAAAGTTATCAGAAAAACACCAAACATTTATTGAAACTAAATTCTTATGTCCCAATCCCAAAGAATAAGTTTATTTTGTCAAATTAAATATATAATAGTTACAAATATTATATTTAAAAAAAGGGTTCTCCATAAAAGGAGGTAAAATTTCATTTTTTTGAAAAATACTTCTTTTATCTGAAAAAATTAATTTGTCCTTAAATTATGTCTAAGATACTCATAATATGGATTCTAAAATTATAAGGGTTATATAAAGGTAATAATTCTATTAATACTATTCTTAACAGCTTTTGAATGGCTAGTTTGGTAAGTCATGGTGCGCTTGAAATCAATGTTTCGTGTAGTGCAAGTTATTGAATTACTTTGAAGAACTAACGTACTATGAAATCTTGGTGTGTTACATTCTTAACTCCTTCAATAAATTGCATCCTCGCAATTTTTAAAATTTGGCTTGAGAATATAATGGAAGGCCCCACATCAAAAAAATAGTCAATAAAACTATCACTTTAAAAGAAAGAAAGAGAAGTACAAAGGTCAACCAAGATAACCCATACTAGGATTCCATGTAGGAAAACATGGATATGGAAGATAAACTAAGTGTCATGTTCTGATGGAGAGGGATTGGAAACCTGATCAGGAGACAGTTAACAACAAGAAAACCACAAACTTGTGATGGGACAAATGGTCATTAGTTTCCCAGTAGGTAAAGTAAACTGATAACATTTTTTTAAAGTTTCATTTCATAAAGATGAGGAATTAATTTATGAGATTGACTAAGAACATAAAGAGATATATTTACTTTTTAAGTAGAGTTTCATTTATTAATAAATTTATACCACTAACTCAATTTTTTAAATGATGAGTATTCAAGAAGACTTGGTCACACCAGAAGATCTAGAATAAAAATCTATAGAATCACATGATCCACGAAGGATAAAATATATATTTACCTTGTCTTTAGAGATTAATCAAAACCAAAACGGTTAATACAAGATATGATGATCCCCCAAAAGGATATTCTTTTAGAGAAATAAAAAATAATCTTAATTTCTAAAATTAAACCAACAATACACCAAAGTTAAATAAATACCATTCAATAAAAAATTGACCTTAAAATCCTTAGATATAATCCAAACTAATATTGAAACCAAAAACTTAGAAGAATTTGGTTATGTAGTCTTCGATGTTAAATTATATATCCAAATGAAATCGAATACTCTTAAAGTCACATACTTAAAAGTAATTAACCTAATCACATATTCTCTATTATAGGTTATTCATTTCCATAAATAACCCAAATCACTATAAATCCACAAAAAAAAAATATAGATAAAAATTCAACATTACTCCTGAAATGAAATCCCATAGTATTCTATTTTCTTTGGGCATATAGTGTTCCCAACAAAGCGAACATCTTCAAAAATAATGTTTATCACTTAATCACCAAATCATTTTACCATACTAAGGGTATTCATTTTATAAGACATATGATCCCAAGTCAACTTATTATTGATCAATAAAATCATTTAACTAAAAATAATTAGTTACACTAACCAGGGACTTCACGTAGTCCAATGGTAGGCGATAAATCCCAATCGCACTCTAGTTGTGGGTTCGATTCCCATAGCTTTATCCAATGTGATGGGTTGTCACACGGTCTGCATGTTGTCATTTTTCAAAAACTATATTTTATAACATTACCAAAATGAGATAAATTCCGCAAAATAACCATAACATAATTTAACCACAAATGTTATCTCATACCTTGCATTTTCATCCCGAAATATAATAACTTGTAATTGCCTCAAACCCAATGATCTTATAAAACCAAATAGTTATTTATAACTATATCCACAAGAGAAAAGATAATTCTTCCTCAAATATCATTTTCACATGACAAACTGTAGGGTACAAATACAAGATAAAATTATTCCAAAGTAATACTATCAACAAGGAGCACTAGTACTTTTAATAATTTCTCTAACCATTTATTTCCACATAGCTTCTTCTTTAACTAAGAAAATATCCTATAGAATAGAGCATTCACTCATGTAATGATCAGGACCCCTACATTTACGGAAAATGACTGTAAATGGATTCTTGGGACCATTTTTATTTTCTTGCATAGTACTCTTCATTTTTCCTCAGAAATTATTCACTTTATGTCATTCTTTCCCATACTTAAATCATTTATTTGTTCTATTGAGACACTTTCCTAGGTGTCTACTTCTACATTTCCTGCATGATGGAAATTGAGGATTATTTTCTCCATAGTCTCCACTACTGGAGCTCTTATCATTCATCACATTTATCTTCTTTGTTGAGTCTGGGAGTTGGTTAATATATATGTTGTTGATCATATTTTTGGAAACCTGATTTGGCATCTACACGATATCTTTTATGCCTATCAACATTCCATTTTGTTGCTCATTTCCACCACTGTTCCCACCATGTACATAATTATAAAAGTTACTATAACTTCCTTGGAATCCAGTCATTGACTAAAACCAGAAAGTATTGTGTGAGTAATAGTAGTCACAAAATCACTTAAAGAATATCATGACACCATATTTTCAATTTTAAACACCTTAGGATTAACCAAGGTCATTTATTCTCATCTTATATTAAAATACATCAAATCAGTTTGTAAAGAAAATGTAAATTATCCTAAGCATATCCCCCAGGAGTGTCGTAACAATGAGTGCAGCTATGCCTGTTGTCCTGCACTAGTTCCCGTTCGAGTCTACCTCAAAGTAGTGTTTTTAGGTTTTACCCCTAGGTACATCTGTGCCAGAGCCACCTCTACCTGCTCGTATCTAGACAGGGATGTATTGCTTGGAATACCCATAGAATCTCTACAATACCAAAATTCTGGGAAGTTCTTATATACTAATCCTCAAAGTCTATAATAGGGCTATGTGCTCTAATTAGAGTTTATCTAAATATAGCTTCTAAGGTTTGTACTAAATTTTCTCTGATACCAACTATAATTCCCTGACCCCAATTACCCAGAGTTGGTTCATTATTACATAACATTGGCATGATACAAGGAAATCATGTCTCGAAAGACTGATCAGTTCATTATCCTTGGAAATACTAGATACACTCATAAGGTCAACATTACAACTTGAAAATAAAAACAACACTAAATTATTCCATTAGAAACATCCAAAATTCCAAGATTATTCCTGAAAGTCACTCATAACTAACTTATTCACATCCTGGTAAAAATAAAACATAGAAAGGGGTGATATCAGATGCTCAATAAGGATAACAATATAGAGGAAACTTTCATAAATAAGAAAAATCATTTAAGGCAATGTATAACTAAAACAAATTCCTTTTAAACTTGAACTTCAACATAATATGGAAAAAAATGAAATAATACCATTTACATATTCACATGGATATTCTACTAGTCGAATAATCACATGCAATATTAATAACCACTTTTATAATGATGGAATGCGTAATGTTAGACTATTATAACCACATAGTCAAGGCCTTGTACCAAGATTAAAAATAATATTTTGTCAAGGCCTTGTGTCAAGACACTAGTTTGTCTCATGAGACCTACCGATGCACCGAGGAGCTATAGCGGGCTCCACCCATCACTTATTATGTCCAATGCATTCCTCATATGAAGAGTTTGAAACATAACATAAACATTCGTATTAAAACTAGCATTCGAAATGTCAATACTTTATCCACAAACCATGAATGGTATAAAAATAGCACATCCATAGTCAAACATAACTCATTCAATACAATATGGAAGATTTTATTGTAACAGATTAACCTCAATTGAAAATAATGAAGGATATTGACATAGATGAAAATAATTTTCAAAACTATTTTAGAGAAGTATCCCCCTTTTTCTTGAAAACATTCCAAAATATCCCTATTTATCAAGAAGATTTTTAAACAAGATTTTTTGAATCAAAGTGTCCCATACCACCTTGAATCTTTTAAAAGGAATTTTAATTTGAAAACATTAATGTCCATATAAATAAATCCTTAAAACCATTTTTAAAACATGGAAATTAATAATAAATATTTAAAAGAATAAATCTTTAAAAAATTTAAAGATGATATTTTAGTTAGAGTTTATAACCAAAAGAAAGACAGTTGAATACAAATAATTTGTCATGACCCATCCTCGGGACCCATTCCGTGACTACCCCAAGCCCGCCTTCCATAGTCCAGGGGATAGTGACTAGCACCAAGGCATAAATCCTGACAAAAAAGGGAAGACATTGCCTTTATAAAGTAAACAAACATCACAGAGTAAGCCAGCAGAAGTAAACACTAAGTAATACAGGGTACAATAGTAAGTGCGGAAAAGTAAGTGGGCCAGAATACAAACCCAAACTGAAAGTAAAGTACAACTGGAAAGAAAGTAAAACCACTGAAATGAAGAGCAGCAAAGTCAACCCGCCCACCGAAAATCCCACCTGAAGGGTGGGTACAAATAATCTCCTCAGCTCCTCGGTCCAGCTGTCCACTCCGTGTACGTCCCACCCAATGGTCCACCTCTAGGTACCAAATCGCTCCGCAAGTTTCAACCATGATCAGCGTTGTCCGTCGTCTACATCCAACACAACGTAGTGCGGGCATATCCCGTGCAGGGGTGAGTATACGCTACTCAGTAGGGACCTCGATACCCCCAAAGGTCTCCCAAAATCCACAAAGGATAACCCACAAGGAAAGATACAATCACAAAGTAACAACCAACACTACTTAGGTATATGCCCATACATATATCTAAGACATCAATTCCATTTAGGCTCCAACATCTGAACCCAAGTTCGATCATGTCCACACAGGATAGTACAACCCAATCCACATAGGAAAGCACAACCCAATCCACATAGGAAAGAAAGTCAATCATATCGAAGATAATGATTGAAAATCAAGACTCAGCTCACACAGGTATAATTATTCGTAAGGTGATAGAGATGATCTGGTGTAGTCACTGATTCATCTAAGCTGGGACCCACGTAGGGTACTAGACCAACTAAGCTATCAGACCCACAAAGGATACAAGACCAGCTACTCTGTCGGACCCACGTAGGATACAAGTACAGAGTCAAATACTTCCGGACCCACGTAGGATACAAGAACAATAGTACTGCCGAACCCACATAGGATACAAGAACAGTAGTCATCGCCGTCGAACCCACAGAGGATTTCAGTGCGGTCGTCATCGCTGCCGAACCAACGGAGGATTTCAGTGCAGTCGTCGTCGCTGCTGAACCCACAGAGGATTTTAGTGCAGTCGTCATTGTCGTCTCAGTCGCAGCCAGCTCTAGGTTTCCCACACACAGCACGCTCATTTCTGGGAGTTTCTGCTCCATGAGCCAAGGGGTCGATACATCAACTGACACATAGTCCGGAGTTGATTTATCCCAAAGTTACGTCTCATCGATAAGAACTCAACACGACAGACGGCGCGTCAATCAGACGCTCGGTCTGAGAGTTTTTGGCTTTTTCGTCCTAGGGGCTCGGTTTATTTTTAAGTAAAAACCAACCCGAACATACTCTAACTTTGTCCAAGACTCAAGCGGAGTAATCCAAAAGGTCCGTCTCACTAAGAGGAATCCAACAAAGTTGACGGAACGTCAATCGGACGTCCAGAGCTCAAGTTATAAGCATTTCCGCTACGAGGTCCTGGTTGGTTTCATGTTCGAACCAACACGGACATACAAAAAGTTCTCCGAAACCTTTAGTGTAATATACCAAAACTACCGTCTTGATCGAAGGATCATGTCACAACTTACGGTGAGTCATTCAGAGTTCCGTTGTCCAAGTTATGGGTAAATAAACGAACCTATCTGATTTAGGGGGTTTTGGGCCTGGACCGACCCAGCCCGAGACCCCCCTGGGTCGGCCCGAACCGGGTCAACCCGACCCGTGTCCGGGTCCAGCCCGGCCGGTGCGGCTCGGCCCGGCCGGTGCGGCCTAGCCCGGTGCGGGTGGCCCAGCCCGGCGAGGCCACTGCGCGCCGCGTGAGCGCTGAGGGGGGGGGGGGGGGGGAGCCGCCACCTCTTCGGACCAAACGGCAGACCCGCTAGGGGGTCCGCCCTGCCGTGTTCACCGGGGGTCAAACCCCCAGTTTTCTGGATCTGGTTGGCCATAACGGCCGGCTAGTGTAGCACGCGGGACCGGTTGGTCCCACCCTCCAAGCGCCGGTGGCCGACAGTTCCGATTGCCACTCCCTGCTCCGCCGCGACCTTGATCCGACCGGCGCGGCGCGACGATGCCACACTTCATCATCGTAATCCTCATTGTTTCCGCGCGGGGCCGTTGCACCGCGCCGCCTTCGTTCGAGCCGCAACGAATACAACCACAAAGGGGGAGGAGTATCGGCCCTGTTCGGGCGGTCTGACCTCCTCCTGTTAAATTGATAACAGGAGACCCAAATATCCAATGAGGAATGCAAAGATTTATTCATGAACAAATTCAAACCCCTACCTCGAAGACGTCATCGAACGAGGATCGTCGCGGGAAAAAGATTTTGCGGAAGACGGTGTCGCAGAATGAGGCTCCGTAAGCATCGTCAGTGATTGCCTGATGAAGGATATGGTGCGTCGTCGTTCTCTGAAGAAGACGTCTCGCAGCGGCTGTGGAGAGGAGGGGAGACGGTTTGACGATCTCCCCTTGCAGTGACAGAGTTCTTCATCGTAGACTCCGCGTTCTTGGTGTTCTTCGACGAGGAAAAAGATGTTCTTCAGAGCGCAAGAGTTCTCTTCCTTGTTCTACACAACGAATCCGCCAACAATAAAATAAGACCTTGTCTTATTTTATTCACACACACACATGCCAACATTAATTTGAAAATCAAATTGAATTCACGAATTAATTAACGTGCATTGTCCAATTAAAGTGGCGTTTTATTGGCCTGCAAATTAATGTGGAAGAGTTACGAAATAATTGCTAGAGGGGAAATAAATGGGATTTTGGGGAAAATTGAAGGAGGTGGGGGCTCGTGTAGGCCCCACCCCAACTTCCTTGCATCTTCCCTTTCCACAACGCTTAACCATCGGTACAGAAATAAAAATAAATTGTAAAACAATTTTATTTTTATTCCTCACATTTTTAACTTCTCCTCCCGAGCAAACACAACTCGAGGAAAAGTATTCATAAGAAATTATCGGCAATGTGGTTTCATCGGTGCCCACGTATTTCGATTCCGAGCACCGGTTCAAAAGTTAGAAAAACCTGCTCATCCGTTCACTGAACGTACACGAGCTAAAATCCAGAAATTGATTTCGGGCACAGCGGGCCTCAGAATCAGGTGCCGTTAGAAACTACGTACTCGTAAAGTCCAAAATAAAATTAAGAAAACAATTTCCATTGAAATTTATGGGTCTTTACATTACTCCCACCTCAGGGCTTTACATCCCTGTAAAGATACATCACAAACTAGGGAAACAAATGAGGGTATTGAGCATGCATCTGAGCCTCCCGCTCCCAAGTGCTCTCCTGGAGGTTATCGTGCTTCCATCTGATGTGCACTAGATGAATCAACCACCCATGTAGGACCCACTCATGTCGATCCTTGACCTCCATCGGGACCTTCGCAAAAGGCGCCCTGTCATCAATGTCCATCTCCCCATGGTCGATGATATGCGTCAGGTCGTGCACATATCTCCTCAGCTGAGATACGTGGAAGATGTCGTGCACCCAGTGCAACTGGGGTGGTAGAGCCTGAAGATAAGCCACCTCGCCTATCCTGCTGAGAACCTGGAATAGTCCGATGAAGAGCAGAGATAACATGCCACCCCGGCCAAATATCCGTAATCCACGTCGAGGTGAGACCCGCAAGAAGACGTGGTCACCATCCTCGAACTCTAGTGGTCTCCGCCTCCTGTCAGCATAAGACTTCTGTTGGCTCTGAGCTGTCCTCATCCGCTCCTGGATGACCTGGACCTTCTCTGTCATGGCCTGGACAATCTCCGGTCCCACAAGTGCTGACTCCCCAGGGTCTATCCAGCAAAGAGGTGGCCTGCAAGGTCGGTCGTATAATGCCTCGTATGGTGCCATCCCGATGGTGGAGTGGTAGCTGTTGTTGTACACAAACTCCACCAAGGGTAGGTGATCCTTCCAGCTGTGGCCAAAGTCGAGGACACATGCATGGAGCATGTCCTCGAGAGTCTGAATGGTCCTCTCCGTCTGACCATCCGTCTGAGGGTGAAAGGTGGTGCTCAGACGTAGCTACATCCCGAATGCCTCCTTTAGCCCCTTCCAAAGCCAGGAAGTAAAGCGATCATATCGATCGGAGATGATACATGATGGAACACCATTAAGCTGTACAATATCCAGAACGTAGAGGCGTCCCAAGCTCTCTACTGAGCCCTGCTCTCTGATGGGTAAGAAGTGGGCTGACTTGGTGAGTCGGTCGACAATCACCCAAATAGAGTCGTGACCTCTAGATGTACGTGGAAGTACAGTCACGAAATCCGTAGATATCTTGTCCCACTTCCACTCCGGGACCTCTAAGGGTTGTACCAAGCTTGCTGGTACCTGGTGCTCTGCCTTCACCTGCTGGCAGGTGAGGCATTGAGAAACGAACTCTGCCACAACCTTCTTCATACCCGGCCACTAGTGTTGTCCTCTGATATCCTGGTACATATTCTCCACTCATGGATGTACTGCTAAAGGGGATGTGTGAAACTCCCTCAGCACCTCCTCCTGTAAATAAGTTGGTACCATGGTACGTCCTCTGAAAAGGACGTCATGCTCTTTTCCTATAGAGAATCTATCAGGTGCCTGTCTTGTGGATATATGTGCATGCCGCGTCGCACAATCAATGTTCCCACGCGGTGCCTCTCTGACCCACTATAGTACTAGATAAGTGACTGTGAGTGACTGAAGAAAGGCAGCTCCATCTATATCCACGAAGGATATCTGCAAAGCAACTAGGTGCTCTATCGCCTCCCCAAGTAGTTGAATACCCGTCCTCCTGCTGAGTGCATCAGCTACTACGTTCCCCTTTCCAGGATTATAGATTATCTCAAAGTCATAGTCCTAGAGGAACTCGAGCCATCACCGTTGTCTCAGGTTCAGGTCCTTCTATGAGAATATGTACCTGAGACTCTGGTGGTCAGAGTAGATTGTGAAGCGCTCCCCCATCAGAGTGTCACCACATCTTTAGAGCGAAGACCACTGCTTCTAAATCCAGGTCATGGGTAGCTTAGTTATGCTCATGCTCTTAAAACTGTCGTGATCCATAGTCAATCACTGCCCACTCCTGAATCAGGACACATCCGAGTCTGGTCCCTGATGCATCGCAGTATACTACATACCCTACTCCCTCCTCCGGTAGTCTTTAGATAGGCGCGCTGGTCAATCTCTATCTCAGTTCCTGGAAGATCTGCTGACATATTTCTGACCACACGATGGGTTTCCCCTTATTCATAAAAGATAAAATCAGTGCCGTAACTCGGGAGAAGTCTGGCACAAACCTCTGGTAGTATCCAGCCAAACCAAGGAAACTCTGCACCTCCGTCACGCTCCTGTGTGGATCCCAAGATAGTACTGCCTCGATCTTCGTAGGATCCACCACAAATCTTGGCTCAGAGATGATGTGTCCCAAGAATTGGACCTCACGTATCCAAAACTGACACTTCGAGAGTTTACCATAAAGCTGGTGCTCTCAGAGTGTGTCCAGTACAACTCGCAAGTGGTAGGCGTGCTCCTCCTCAGTGGTCAAGTATATCAAATTGTCGTCAATGAAGACCATGAAAAGTCGATCAAGGTAAGGCTGAAACATCCTGTTCATGAGGCTCATGAACACTGCTGGCAGATTGGTTATGCCTAAAGGCATAACCAAGAACTCATAGTGGCCATACCGACATTTGAATGCCGTCTTCTGCACGTCCTCGTCTCGAACTCTGAGCTGATGATAGCCTGACCTAAGGTCTATCTTAGAGAACCATCGTGCTCCCTTGAGCTGATTGAAGAGGTCGTCAATACTCGGTAGCGAATAAATGTTCCTCACGGTCACCTGGTTCAGGCGACGATAACCGACACACAGTCGCAAGCTTCCGTCCGCCTTCTTGGCAAACAAAATCGAGGAAGCCCAGGGTGAAACACTAGGTCAGATGAATCCCTTGCCCTGGAAGCCCTCTATCTGTACCCGTAGCTCTCGTAGCTCAGTGGGAGCCATCCGATATGCTGGAGTGGATATCGGGGCTGTCTCGAGGTACAGGTCAAGATAGAAGTCTACCTCTCTGCGAGGAGGTAGTCCTGAAACGTCATCAGGAAAAACATCCTCATACTGATCCACCACTACAGGAAAACTAGGAATCCGCACGTCAAATGATCTTAGGATGAGGCTAGCCAATTGATGAGTGATCGACTGTCCTCTCCTCTGCATGATTCCATCCTGTACTACTAAGGCTCCCTTCTCGCCGGTGAAGGTGAACCTGCTCCCATCGGTGGGGCACACCGCACCTTGCACCTAATACAGTCGATCTGAGCATGGACTGTATATAACCAATACATGCCCAAGATGACATCATAAGGCCTCGATGCCACTACAAGAAGATCCCAGTCGAAGCTCTAGCCTCCTAGAGTAAGCTCACACTGCCGACACCAATGTGTAATCGTAAAGTCTGCTCCCGTAGGAGTCTCTAGCCGTAAGGATCGAGCCAACGACTCCATCAGAATCTCCGAGCTCCGAACAAGGGCAGCGACAACGAAAGAATGACTCCCTCCTGTGTCTATAAGAACTACTGCAAGGGTGGAGTAGACATTTATATTACCTCAAATCATCTCTTGTGCACCGTGGTCGTAGGCCTCCGCTGCCTGAAGCTGAGCCTTCCTCTGCCCGCCAGCTCCCTGTGGTCGGGGTGGACCTCTTGGTGGTGGTGGTGGTAAAGCCTCAAAGCATCGCCCACCACATGCTACTCGGATAGCTCCTCTACCTCATCCGTCTAATCCTTGAGGACAACCACGGTAGACCCTATGCCTCTGCCTGGGTGGTCCCTCAACCATATGCTGCTCCTCTGCATGGCGGGTTGGGCAGTCACGAGCCATGTGGCCCTGCCCGCTGCATGCGTAACACTGTCTACTACTCGGAAGGATGGCTCTATGCCGTGTGCCCCGCACCTCTGAGCCAGTGGCCTGAGGTCGTCCGCCAGCTGGTCTGGTCCTCCTAGACCCCTGTGAAGTCCATCGACTGCTAGCTGCAAAAGACTCTGCTATGTGCCGCCTTGCGGTTGGTCTTGCTGCTGGTGTAGGCTCAGCAAGAAATCTCTCTATGAGAAGGGCTCACTCCAGTACTTTTTCCTGCGTTGGAATGCTGAGGGAGATCATCGATGCTCTGATCTCATGCCTCAGTCCCTGCTCGAAGGTCTGGGCCTGGAAGAATGAGTCCCGTACCATGTTCGTTGTATAGCGCAAGAGATCGGTAAATCTCGCTGAGTACTGGGCTACCGTCATGCTGCCATGCCGCAACTGTAGTAGGTCCTGAATGCGCACCGCATGGAGGGTGGATGGGACAAACTCTGAGAGGAAGATGGTCTCAATGTCCATCCAGAGAAGTGATGTCTCGTCATGCACCTAGAGAATCAAGCTCCACCATCTTCATGATGCCGCATACCGGAGGCTCGCTGAAAGGATCACCATGAGGACAGCTAGTGTCCCCACTAGCCTGAAAACTTGAACTACAGCCTCCAGCCAATCCTCGGATGCCTGAGGGTCCGTCTCCCCGCGGAACCTGGGCGGTCTCTGACGTTGAAACTCGTGCAGTGCACTAAGGTGACGTGCACTCTCAGCGGCTGGGGCTGGTGGAATTAATGGCTTGACGGGTAGAGGTACCGCCAGTGCCTCCACTGTAAAAGGGCCCTGCACTGAGGCCTCGTCGCTCGATGGGCTGTCGTCTCGCACAAAGATCGAAACCCTAGCTGGCTACCGTCATGCGGCCATCCTAAAAAGAAATAGGTGATCCATGGTCAATACAGTATACTTGGTGAGCTGACACAAAGTAATCAGAAAGAAAACCTTGAAACACACATGCAATCAATGTTTTCATGCATTGAGTCAGAAATCAGAAGGCAGGGTCCTGGTGTGTGGATACGTCGCCCACCGCACCAACACTAGACTCCCTGGACTGATAACCACACTCTATACCCTTAAAACTATTGCTTCACATAGAAGAAAGATCAGAGTCCTGAGTTCTGCGGTAGAACCGAACTCCTCTGATACCAACTTGTCACGACCCGTCCCCGGGACCCGTGCCGTGACTACCCCAAGCCCACCTTCCATAGGCCAGGGGCTGGTGACTAGTAACAAGGCGTAAATCCTGAAAAAAAGGGGAATGAATTTCTTTTATAAAGTAAACAGACACCACAGAGTATGCTGGCAGAAGTAAACACTATGTAAAACATGGTACAATAGTAAGTGCAGAAAAGTAAGTGGGCCAGAATACAAACCCACACTGAAAGTAATGTACAACTGGAAAGAAAGTATAAAAACTGAAAAGTAAATCAGCAATGTCAAGCCGTCCACCGGAAATACCACCTGAAGGGTGGGTACAGATAATCTCCTCTGCTCCTCGGTCTAGCTGTCCACTCCGTGTACGTCCCGCCCATTGGTCCACCTCCAGGTACCGACTCACTCCGCAAGTTTCAACCACGATCAGCGCTGTCCATAATCTGTATCCAACACAACGTAGTGCGGGCATAGACCGTGTAGTGGTGAGTATATGCTACTCAGTAGGGACCCCGAGACCCCCAAAGGTCTCCCAGAATCCACAAAGAATAATCCACAAGGAAAGATAGAATCATGAAGTAACAACTAACACTAATTAGGTATATGCCCATACATATACCTAATTCATCAATTCTAGTTCGACTCCAACATCCGAGCCCAAGTTTTATCACATCCACATAGGATAGTAAAAACCAATCCACACATGAAAGCACAACCAAATCCATATAGGAAATCAAGTCAATCATATCGAGGATAATGATTGAAAATCAAGACTCATCTCACACAGGTATACTTCTTCGTAAGGGGATAGAGATGATCAGTTGTAGTCACTGATTCATCTAAGCTAGAACCCACGTAGGATACTAGACCAGCTATGCTGTCGGACCCACAAAGGATACAAGACCAGCTACTCTGTCGGACCGACATTGGATACAAGTATAGAGTCAAATACTTGCGGAACCACGTAGGATTCAAGAACAGTAGTACTGTCGGACCCACCAAGGATACAAGAACAATATTCATCACCGTTTAACCCACAGAAGATTTCTGTATGATAATCATCACTGCCGAACCCACGGAGGATTTCAGTGCAGTCGTCATCATCATCGCAGTCGCATCCAGCTCTAGGGTTCCCGCACACAGCATGCTCGTTTTTCGGAGGGTCTGCTCCATGAGCCAAGGGGTCGATACATCAACTAACACGTAGTCCGAATTTGATATATCCTAAAGTTCCGCCTCGTTGATAGGAACTCAACACGATAGACGACGCGCCAATCAGATGCCCGGTCTGAGAGTTACTGGTTTTTTCGTCCCAAGGGCCCGGTTGGTTTTTAAGTCAAAACCAACCCGACCGTACTCCAACTGCGTCCAAACCTTGAGTGGAGTAATCCAAAAAGTCTTTCTCACTAAGAGGAATCCATCAAAGTCGACGGCACGTCAATCGGATGTCCGGAGCTCAAGTTATAAGCGTTTCCGCTCCGAGGGCCCGGTTGGTTTCATGTTCAAACCAACCCGGCCATATGAAAAGTTCTCTGAAACCTTGAGTGTAATATACCTAAACTACCGTCTCGATCTATGAATCGTGTCGCAACTAACGGTGAATCATTTGGAAGTCCGTAGGCCAAGTTATGGGCAAATGAACGAACCTGTCCGATTTAGGGGGTTTGAGGCCCGGACCGACCCGGCCTGAGACCCCCCTGGGTCGGTCCGAACCGGGTCAACCCGACCCGGGTCCGGGTCTGGCCCATTAGGGCGCGGACCGGCCGACGCGGGCGGCCTGGCCCGGGGCGGCCGGTCAGCCTCGCGAGGGCACCGCGCGCCGCGTGAGCGCGGAAGGGGGGGAGCTGCTACCCCTTCGGACCAGGGGTCCGCCCTGCAGTGTTGACCGGGGGTCAAACCCCCGGTTCTCCAAATCTGGCCGGCCGTAACGGCCGTCTAGTGAACCATGCGGGACCAGTTGGTCCCGCCCTCCAAGCGTCGGCGACCTGCGGTTCCGGCCACCGCTCCATGCTCCGCTGCGGCGCGACGGCGTTGCACTTCTTCGTCGTAATCCTCCATGTTTCCGCGTGGGGCCGTCGCACCGCACCGGCTTCGTTCGAGCCGCAACGAATACTACCACAAAGGGGGAGGAGGATCGGACGTGTTCGGACGGTCCGACCACCTCCCGTTAAATTGATAACAGGCGGCCCAAATATCCAACAAGGAACACATAGATTTATTCACGAACAAATTCAAACCCCTACCTCGAAGAAGTCGTCGAACGAGGATCGTTGCCGGAAAAAGATGTCATGGAAGACGACGTCGCAGTAGGAGGCTCTGTAAGCGTCGTCCGTGTTCGACCGATGAAGGATGCGGCATGTCATCATTCTCCGAAGAAGGCGTCTCTCAGTGACTGCGGAGAGGAGAGGAGACGGTACGACGATCTTCCCTTGCGGTGATGGAGTTCTTCGTCGTAGACTCGGCGTTCTTTGTGTTCTTCGACGAGGAAGAAGATGTTCTTCATAGCGCAAGAGTTCTCTTCCTTGTTCCACACAATGAATCCGCCGAAAATAAAATAAGACCTTGTATTATTTTATTCAAACACACTTACCAACATTAATTTGAAAATCAAATTGAATTCATGAATTACTTAACGTGCGTTGTCCAATTAAAGAGGCATTTTATTGGCCTGTAAATTAATGTGGAAGAGTTACGAAATAATTGCTATAAGGGAAATAAATGGGGTGTTGGGGAAAATTAAAGGAGGTGGGGGCTCTTGTGGGCCCCACCCCAACTTCCTTGCATCTTCCCCTTCCACAACTCTTAACCATCGGTAAAGAATTAAAAATAAACTCTAAAACAATTTTATTTTTATTCCTCACATTTTTAACATCTCCTCCCGAGCAAACGCAACTCCAGGAAAAGTCTTCCTAAGTAATTACCGGCGCAGCGGTTTCATCAGTGCCCTCAGATTTTGATTCCGAGCACTTGTTCAAAAGTTAGAAAAGCCCGCTCGTCCGTTCACTGAACGTACCTGAGCTAAACTTCGGAGATTGATTCCGGGCACACCGGGCCTCAGAATCAGATGCCGTCAGAAACTACGTACTCGTAAAATCCCAAAGAAAATTAAGAAAAAAATTTCCCTTGAAATTTACAGGTCTTTACATATTTTAGGTAATAAAAACCTTTTAATATCATGAGAATAAAGGGATTCATGATATACTATGTCAAAGTACATTATATACTCCATATAAAAGTGATTTGGTGTACAACAACGAAGAAGTCTCAATGGAATGTAATTCCAAATGAAATTTCTTATAAATACCGTATCCTTAGGTTAAGGATAAATCAAGGACATAATTATGTGTAAAAAATATAAATACACTCAATATGATTGGATATTTTGTGTGAATCAATCAGAGGACATTCACACATATTCTTATGAAAACAACACCAATGAATTGGATGTTTAACTCAGTAAATGGAGATTGAGATAAAATTACTCTTATCAAGTTCATATAGATGCCTTGAGAATTTATCAACAGAGTGATTATGTGTATCAAATTTATATCCACATAAAGGGGATTATAAATTATGACATAAGAAAATGAATAGTGATTCCACACATAATCTTGGAGTAAACTAATCAATTAAGTATGTGTAATCTGAATGAGTGGAAATTGAGATTTCAAATTCGTTTATCGATTGGGTAACATACGAAACATACCCCCATGAAATAAGGATAATACAATGATGATTTAAATATCCATAAATTAAAGTATATTACACAATGAATACCATCATGGGCAGTACACACACCACATGCAATAAATAAGTGGTGAATAATGGAAATCTCACAGAATTAAAAGTGAGATAAGAAACCCCCAACTTTGTACTTTTTCCTTGGTAGAGGGTAGTTTAACCTCCTGTATAATGGTGAAATAATTGTTTTTGAATTTTAAAATAATCAAATACATTAATATTATATCATATATTATCTTTTAACATTGATTTGTTAATAATATCTTAGTATTATTGTCGTTTTGGGTGTAAACAGATTCATTTTTCTTTATATTCTTTGTTATGTGAGACATATTTGTTAAGGATGGGATGTATCTTATTCATATATAGAATAATATAATGTCTCTAAAAATTATTTATAATCATCAAATGAGATTTATTCTTGAATTGATACGACGGGGAATGAATATCATCGCGTTCGTGGAGACGGTAATCCGTACGTACGCACGAGCGACAATATCATTCTTTTGATATTAAAATAAAATATAATTGGATGGTATATCAAATATAAATAATAATTATCATGTTATATTTTATTATTTACATGACTTACACATCATTATTATGCCTATCCAAATAATAATGTATTGAATAAAAATCACCCCACTACGTGGAGACGATAATCCATACGTACGCATATATGGTGACATGTCATTCAAAAGATGGATAGAATAATGAATATGGTGGTACCATATTTATAATAACATAATAGTTTATATAAGATATTGGAGTTATTAATTTCTAATGGAAATAAAAAATAAAGAATAAGTGGAATAAGAAAATAACTTGAAAGATGGTTGTGAAATTATTACCTCTTCTTCGGCTTCTTCCTTTTAATTTGACCGAAAGGGCTACTTAAGTTGAATTTCTGACAAAATTAGGGCCTATAAGATGAAGTGAGAGAAGTTGAGAGGATATTTGGGTTGGGGTTGATGAATAAAAAAGGCCTGGAAGGTGTGAATTTGAGAGAAGGGGAAGTGCCCTTTTATTAGAGGGGTGAGGGACACCTTAAGAAACAATTAAAACATTATTTTATAATAAAATAATTTTCGGTTTCTAATGGCTCCAAAAATGGAATCATTAAAGGATAAGGTTTGTATGGGTCTAAAACCACTCAACCAATAGGTTTTAGACAGGTTTGGGTCACTATATTACCCTTAACTTTTAGATTTAACTCTTAGTTAAATAGTTTGACATTTACCAAGTCTCTTTGTATTTTTATATTATATGGTTAATAAACTTACTATATAGTTACAAGAGAACCAAAAGTGGTTCATTAATGATACACCTATCATTATATAAGTCCATTGGCTGAGCCTAATATTTTTAAGAATAGAATATCAGTTAATAATATAATATTTTATTTAAAACTCTTTTATGTCAATTTTGACACTATTTGGTATTTTGTTTTTTCTAAATTAATAACAACATTATTACTTCAAAAAAAAGTCATATAACCAACCTTAATATGTCATAATAACCTAGGAAATTTGTGTAATTCATGAAAAATCTCAGTTTAAATTTATTTGGATATTTATAATATCAATTATTTAAATATTTCATTAATTAGGTAATTACTGCATCATAATTGTGTCATTAATAAATTAAATTATTTAATGTATACAAAATATAAATTATATAAAATTAAATGGGAAATATTTTTAGCTTTATAATGAATTTTTATAGTCTAATTTACCTTATATGTAACCCTATATTAAAATGTTTTAGTTATTAAACTTTGATTTTAACTCTTTTAACTCTTCTTTGAATTAAATAAAAATAAATGTCCAAATCTAATCCATGTGGACCAAAGAGGTTCATATTTTATTCCTTAGGTATTTTTTTTGTCAAATTATACATATCAAATAGAATTAGGACATGTTTTAGGGTAATAATAATATCATTTTTACCCTTAATCACACTATTTACTTTTAACCGTGGTAAATAAAAGTAAAAAGGTACAATTCACCAAAAATTATTTTTATTTTATTGAACTAAATTTTACTAGTTAATATTAACCGTGTCTTTAATATTTTCAAAATTCAACTCACAGAAGTGGTAAAATTATGTTTTATGTGAATTTACAAATTCTCCTAGGGGGTGGGTAAAAGACGGTGAAAAGTTCAATAAAATTTTATATATCTAATACTATTAAAAAATGACTCCAATGAATTATATTGAAGTTATATGGTTATTATGTATCTATTTTGACCTAAAATAAATTTAAATAAAATAAATAATTATTTAAATAAAAATTCAGTTTTAAACTATAACTTAGTGTTTTTCACTATTCATCAAAAATTAAAAGTTTTCAGAAACATACCAAAAATTAACCCTAAGCTAATTTTGATATTATAAATTAAAAAATTATGTCAATTTTACCAAATTTAAAACATAGATATTTCATTTATTAGTTTAAAATTAATTCCTGTTGTCAAAACCAAAAAACGTATTTTTATGAAATAATAACTACCAAAAGATTGACATTTGTTTATGTCCAATTTCAAAGTAAAATTACATCCAGTGACCAACATTGGATTAATTGGTAAAAATATAATCTAATTATACATCCTAACCATTCATATGTATAGTTTAACACAATAAATTATTTTGATTAAAAAAATCATTTTTAGTTAAAATATATTATTTTTCACCATTCACCCAAATATGAAAGTTATCATAAAAATACCGAAAATTTATTGAAAATAAATTCTCATGTCCCAATACCAAAGAAAAAGTTTTTTTTGTCAAATTGAATATATAAAAGTTTCAAATATTGGATTAAAAAAAGTGTTTTCCATTAAAAGGCGGTAAAATTGCATTTGTTAAAAAATACCTTTTTTATCCAAAAAAATTAATTTGTCCTTAAATTATGTCTAAGAAACTCATTATATGGATTCTAAAATTATAAGGGTTATATAAAGTTCATAATTATGTTAATAATATTCATAACCGCTTTTGAATGGCTAGTTTGGTAAGTCGTGGTGTTCTTGAACTCAATGTTGCATATAGTGTAAGTTATTGAATTACTTTGAAGAACTAACGTACGATGAAATATTGTGGTGTTACACCATGTAGCTCCTTAGTGTATATCCTTAGAATTTTCTCTTGATACATATTTCCAGAAAAATAATTGTGAAATTAAATCCCTTTGTACCCAAATTTTGGGCCTGATAATGTTAGCTAAAAGGAATTTAGGAACCCAAGTTTATCTATCACAATATTTTTCATAAGAAATTTTTTATTATAGATTAATTATATATGTTCTACTATATCTATAATTTATATAATCAAATTCATAAATAATATGGTCTATTTTTCTATAACATTTAGAAAATTTATCTTCAAAGCATCCTTTTAGATAGGTAGATTTAGAGGTAATTTCTTGATTTAAGTAACCAAGAACAAAATTATTCTAACCATGATGTTTAAAACTTGACATTTTATTTAAATTATTCTAACCTTGGGATTATTTAGAAATAGAATTTCGAAGTGTTTTAATTTTAGTTTCTAATTTATGAACAATAGATTGTTCTTTCAATTTATCATTTTCAATTTTCAATATCTTACATTGATCTGAAAATTTATTCATATATTCTAATAAAAAATTTAATCATATTTCATTATCTTTATAATTTTTTGAAAGAAAATATTTGGTTTTTTCATTATATTCTTTTTTTTTGTTATTTTCTTCTCACAATTGATCATTTTCACTAACAACTTGATTAAATTTTTTTGAAGTTATTTTAACTTTTTGGTGATTTCAAAAAAACCATCCTATAATTGATCTCAAAAATATATATTTTTAAAATATATAAGACTTGAAGAATTAGAAATGGTGGGAAAAAAAGAATTTACATCATCATTTTCCTCATTTTGGGACATGACACATTTGGTTATATCATCACTTGAGTTAGTTGACTAGAGGATGTCCTCACATGCAATCCATGTTGAGACACTAAATACATGTTTTCTTTTATAATATTATTTCATCATCAATTTGAAAATTGTACACTCTGATTTTATGTTCCCCTTATGTTTACATTGATAGAATGTTACCTCTAATCATTTACTTTAGTTACCATTTTTGGCACATTTCTTATGACAACCCTGACTCCAATTACCTCAAGAAGGCATCTACTTTGTTACCATGAAATAGATACAGGGGGTCAAATCACAAAATTCCAATCAGTTTATTAGTTTTGGAGAACAATACATAGGCATGATACCCATTTTACAATGTGAAAAAAATATAACATATTAATGGAAAAAATTTGGTATACTTTAAGTTGTTCAATGAATTTTTCTTCATATCTTGTGGAAATGAAAGAGAATAAAGGTGAACTCAAATTATCAGTAAGGGTTACTTACAACAAAAGATATCATGAATCAATGAGGCATAATTAATATGGGAAAGAAAATAATTGAAAAGACATTACATTTAATTAATAACTTATCTATGATTATTAGATTAGGCATAATCAATATGGACAGGTAAATTACTAAAAGAAGATTCCTTTTAATAAAAAATGAGAATGAAATGCATCTAGAGATCATATCAATAGAAAAATATCATGGATAATAATAATAAATGAATATTCAATGATATAAATTCTTACTTATTAGATGTAATGCTCATATTCATCATGATAACACTACTTTTAAGACCTTTCACAAGATAGTTTAAAACTATGGGTAAAAACCCATTTAAATTAGAAAACAATTTTTCTCATATGACCAATCAATTCTTAGAGGGTATATATATTTTCCGGACCCACCCATCATTACACATCCATATCATTCCTCCTATATCAAATTATCTATTTAATTATTGAATAATATAACTTGTCATCAAATATCTATATTGAGTAAAGAATATATATATATTAATATTTCCCCAATCATTTAAAAATTATATGTAAAAACTATATGTATAAATGGTAAATATTTTAGGTAATAATAATATCCATAATACAAATAATATAGATATTTAAGAGAAGGTTCCCATTGATTCATGAAGAATATAGGATTTTAAAATAAAATAACATCATTTGAAAGAATATATTTAATTGAAATAAGTATTCATAAAATAGTTTTATTTTTAAAACCATTGAAAATGTGTTGAAGAAGCTACATTTTGTGAAATGGTTACAATATTGGGAACGTCTATAATCACCATATATGATAAAAAAATATTCAAGTTGACTTTTTTTCAAAAATATACTTTTTGAGAAACTATATAAATATTATTTTCAAACCATTTTTAAAAGTCAAGGATAAAATAAAATGACATAAATAAATCATTTATGTTATTAAAATTTCTTTTGTAAAATAATTTTGGAAAACATGGATATGGTAGAAAAATATACCTGATTAGAAGAGAAATAAAACTAGTTTTTATTTTAAAAAATTATTTGATTTATTCATTTAATAAGGAGACTAAAATTTTGAATAAAATATGGAAAATACTTAAATATAAAGTGGATTAGAAAATGATTAGTTTTTATGAAGGATAGAAAATAATATTTCTCTAATGAAAGTTAATGAAATATCAAAATAAAGTGATATTGTAAAATAGATTCTTACCACTTTGATAACATTTAAATTGTAAAGGATTGAAATAATAAACATGAATTTAAAAATTAACCATGATGATGAAATATGTTTTTAAATTAAATATATCAAAGGTTCATTATATACACCACAAAAAACTGAATAGCTGTATATTAACAAATATGTCTCAATGAAAAAGAAATTGAGATGAAATCCATAAACTAATAATTCCTTTCATTGAACATGATTTAACCTACTATATCATGGTTTTAATATTGTAATAAATTTATTCCAGAACCATATAATTTTTATAATATAATATATTATCCACTAATTAAATTTTACCAGCTCTTTATTAATAGATATCTAATGAACTTGGGTAAATAGTATATTTTTCATAATTTAGTTAGTACTATTCAAACAAACCAAATCAACATCCATTATATAATGGTCGCGTTTAGATAATAATATTTTAATATAGTACTGTGTTTCATTTAAAATTGGTGTGTGATTATCATAAGTTATTAATGAAATTAAATATATTCTTAAAGAGATAAATTTTAAAGTATAATGGGGTTAAAATGTTCCAAAATATAATTTTTTTGTTCACAATTTTCTTGATAACTACCTTCTAAATAAATGAGGTCAGTTCTTATTTATATCATCCTTTGGTTTCGTGAATATAAATCAAAGAGGCCATCATTACACTTCATTCTAAAATTCTATCTTGAATCCCAATAAAACGAGTGTTCATGAATCCATGAGGTTGGATGAAGAGCCTAATCAATGTATGTTTTCATGCTCAAGTTTTAGTCATTTTTGTGGTTGGGACTTCATGAGTCTGATCTGTGTTCACTACAATGGTGATGAATGGGATCATAAAATTTGGTGTCAAGAAATTCTTAAAAAAATGAATTTTCTTGTATGGATAATGTGGAATTAGGATCTACATATAGATGATAATATCCAGATGAATGGAGTTACACTGGCCACTTATATCCTATACAGTTTAAAATCTAAATGTGAATCCCCTGGGAATCATTTTTATGGGAGGATTGGGATAGAGGAATCTAGGGATTCTTGAAGCAGAGTTCAAACATCAACAAAGGCTAGGATTCCATTCAGAATTTTTTGGAAGGCTGCTTCCAGAATTTTTTTCAAGTGGGGAAGATATCAAGATCTGCATCACAGTTATTGCAATGGGCTACAGGGAGGCGGTGAACAATACTAGGGAAGGTATAAAATTCTACTATATCTTATTTCAGGTTTATGTTAAGTCCTTGGTGGTGGAGTTGGGCATGTTTATTGGGGGGGGGGGGGGTGGACATGAACACTTTAAGGAGGATCATCCCAACAGCATGCATTCACAAGGAAATCCCAGATAGTTATTAAGGATGGTGGGTCTACTGGAATTAACCCTTTTCTAGGCCTAAATTGAATGTGTACGACTCTTGTATGGATGGAGTGAAGATAGGGGGATACCTAATAAGAGACAACATGGGTTCATTAATTCTTGTATTTAACTTCTTTTATGTCGAGGGAACATCCATATTAGTTGAGGTAAGGGCTGTGGACACTAATATTATGTTTTTAAGGAATTTCTACCTTCATATTACTAATGTTTAGTCAGATTTAGATGTCTTGATTGGGTTCTTACAGAAATAGGGTATTATCCCATGTAATTTAATATATTTCATTAGGAACTATAGGAACTTCCTCAGACACGTAATTTGAATTCTTCACACATGGAGGTAGGGGAATGGAATAACTGATACTCATGCCAAAAATGGGATGTTGGGTGACATATTGACCTTGTACACTGGTATGGGCTCCCTACCAAAATATTTTAAGCTTATTTTTAGAAGTTATGTGCTTGGTCTTCATCATTTTTTACCCCCTAGAGATGGGATTATTTTTTTTACTTTGGCATGTCATCTCAATAAAAATTTATATTTCAGTCATATTATTTGTCAATAATTTCTCTATGTTATTAAGAATATGGATGTTTTTTTCACATTAATATATATTAATTTATAATTCTTTCTATTCATTGGTGATCACATGCTTTGGGTCCAATATATAATTCCTTAAAAATTATATTTGGATCACAACATTTTCTTCTGGGAGGCTTGGTGGAATTTACAACTGGTAAGACAAATATTTAATCCTTTTCAAAATATCACAGGGTTTTATGTACATGGGGCTCAGATTTATCTTCTTACCAATCCTTTTAACACCCTTCCATGGAGATTATTTCAAGAAAACAAGATCTCCCAATTGGAATTTCAAGTCCTTCCTCTAATTATCTGCATAACTCTTTTGCCTACTTTGAGTTTCTTTAATATGAGCCTGAATATTCATTACCTTTTTTTGTTGTATCTTCAATATGTTATCTACCTACAGGTTTACTTTCACTAACTTCATCCCAAAAAGTTATATTAGGACCTATCTTTACATATATTACTTCATAAAATGGTGTTTGAATACTTCAATGGAAATTATTGTTATAAGAAAACTCTACCAAAGGTAATTAATGATCCCATATAACTTGAAAGTCATGTGATCATGACCTCAACCTATAATTAATTTTTATTAATAGTCCTTTTTGAATATCCATTTGTTTAAGGATGGTAGGTTTTTATAAAATTAATCCTAGTATAAAGTGTTTTCTAATGAATCTTCCAAAATTTTGACATATAATGGGGAACACAATCAGACATAATTGAAAGTGGTGTGCCATGAAGTATTTTAACTTCATTAATATAGAGCCTTATGTGTCACACAATTAGTAAATATTCTCTTTTAACAAAGATATTTTTTGATTTCGTCATACAATCAATAACAACCCATATTCTATCAATCTTTCTTGGAGTATTTGGTAGTCCTCTCACAAAGTCCATAGTAATTTGATCTCACATTCACAAGGAATAAAGAGAGGTTACATTACTCCTCTAGGATGCTGTCTATAATGATTCAGTTTTCCACAATCCAAACATATGGACAGATAATCCTCAATTTCCCTCTTTATGATATCCCAAAAAAATGGTCCATAGAATCCCTATACATCTTAGTTCTACAAGAGTGTATAGAGAGATTTTTTCTCTGGGCCTCATCCAACAGTTCTATTTTTAGATCTAGTAAAGATGGATCACATAATATATTTCAAAATTTCAGAATTCAATATTCCCAAAATAAGTATTCTAGTTTCCCATCATTCATATGCTTATTTTTCTTTTGAAAATTATCATCATAAAATTGGGAACTTTTAATATTTTCCAATAAATATAGTTTCAAAATCATCTGAAAAATGAGTGATGTCTCCCACTCCTGAATAATCCATATATCCATATTTAATATATATTTGAACTTAAGATCACTCTAAATATTGATTTGGGTCAGAACTCTATGATTTTTCTAGCTCAATGCATTTTCAACCATATTTTCTTTCCCTAGGTGGTAGTGTGTTGAGAAAAAATTGTCATAGTGAAGTTCAAGCCATCATCGTTGCCTCATGTTGATATATTTTTGTGAAAAGATATTTTTTAGGTTTTTATTGTGTATTTATATCACATATATTTGACCATATAGATAATATTTCCACATCTATAATGAAAAGATTATATCCTCTATCTCATGATTATGGGTTGGATAGTTTTTTTGTGATTATAAAAATATTTTGATGCATATTCAATAAAGTTATCATTTTTCATAATAAAACAACCCAATCCTTTATTTTAAGAATCATTACACAAATAATCCTGTCATTTCTGGTTGGTGAAGTCCAAATCGATACATTGACCTGTCTACTATTCAGTTTGTTAAAACATTCTTCACATTCCATTGTCCAAATGATATTAACCCATTTAAGTGTAATATTGGTTAATGGGATATCTAATCATGAAAAACTACAAACAAATATCCAATAGTAACCTTAGAAACTAATGAAACTACATATCTTAGTTAGGTTCATTGGTGTAGTACATTACAAGAATACCATTGTATTTACAAGATCAACTGTGATTCCACATTTGGAGAAAATATAGAGAAGAAATGAATCTTCTTGAAGCCAGAAATCACACTTACTAAAATTCCAATATTAATATATTCTTGTAAGTCTCTGTAATGATGTAAAAGTAATCCTAATGGTCCTTATGGATTTTGGAATACACAAAGGTTTCATCAGTGCATGTGATAGAAAAAACCATATGATATTCCTTGAATACTCTATTAATTAGATCAGTAAGTACAGAGGGTTTAATAGTCAATCCAAATGGAATTACTATAAAATCATAATTTTCATACCTCATTTGGAATGTTGTGTAACAAATATATTCCTTCTCTACGTGAAATTAATGATACCTAGATCAAAGTTCAATATTTGAAAAATATTGAGCTTAATGAAGTTGATTAAATAAGTAATCAATATAAGGCATACAATACTTTTTCTTTATTATAATAACACTGATTTTCCTTTAATAAATTCATAGGCTCATAGATTTATATTTCTTCATAATAAAGAGAACATGGTCTCTACCTTGAAAAACACTGGGGTAAATAAATCCCATATCACATAATGCCTCTAGTTGTTTCTTTAAATCCACTATTCCCAAAGTATCCATTCTCTAGGGAGTCTTTGATATTAGTATTGTATTAGGTATTAAATAAATGGAAAACTCAACTTCACACTTAGGTGTAGGTCAGGGTAAGTCCATAGGAAATACATTAATGTATTCTTATACCATAGGTATATCCTCAATTTGAATATTACCTTATCTATCTATATATTTTACTTTCTCTTCTTCAATAATAATTTCATTCATCAATGCTAACGGGGGTAAACTAAACTATACTTAGATAATGAATTCTCTACTCTATAGATAATAAATTATATATCTTCATCACGAATCATAATATCCTTCTCCATGTAATAACTCTTTTCAATATATTTGAAAATCTAGTCCATACAAAGGATTATATAAAAGTAAACCATTAGTTTGACAATAAATTCGTCAAATAGAAAATTTTTATGTGTCATGATGTAGACTAACTGACACATCCTTATTATAATAATACATACACTATGAGTTTTTACATATAGATACCTAATTAAGGTTCTAGGAAAATATCTAGGTTTCTTAGAAAACATGGAAGATATAAAAGAGTGTCAAGATACAAAATTAAATAAGAAATTTGATACATTTGAGTCTATGATTACATTACATAACACTATATCATTGGGTACTTCTACCCCAGCTGTATTGATCTCATAAGCCTAGACTTATATCCTTGGCCTTTTGTGTGGTAAATTACATTAACTCTTGGGACATTGGATTATATAATACCCCATTTCATTACAGGCCATGTACTAAATAATAGTTTTTTATTTCTTCTTTTTGTATTGCTTTTCCGGATGACCCTTATCTTATTAATTATAAAAAACTCTCATGCCCTTTAAGTATTTTCTTGGATAATTATTTCCATTATTTTTCAAGAGGGAAATATATTCGATATATTATTCTTGTTCTTATTATTATTCTTTGATGAATTCCTTTTTTCTTGGTGCCAATTGACCTCTTATTTTCTTGATTTACCTTTAAAATATATAACATATAAAAATAATTTAATTTTTTGACACCACATAAAAATATTTCATCATATGATGAACAATGTTGAGAGACAAACACCATTTAGGGGCTTATCATAAGTCTTTTAAACAAACAGTCAATATTTTATTCTATGTTGTGTATGTAATATGTAGCCCACCTATATAGCCTCTTAAATATATCCACATAAACTAAAAAAATTAATCTTACTTTATTTCTTTAATCTAATGAAATTTATATTCATTTTAGTTCATTTATAATGAGGGGAACATTTATGAAATAATATTTATTTAAAAACATTCCATTACATGTTTTATATATTATCATCCTCCAAAGTATTTTGGATTAATGACCACCATTGAACTTCATCAACCTTGAGGAAATATACATCTAGTGTAACCATTTTTCTTTTCATTGCCTTACAAGGACACTTATATATCCTCAAGGGAATTAAACTATTTCTCAAAAATTATTAGATTAGCATTCCCACTAAATTATGCGGACTTCTATCACACGAAGAGATCCCCCATAGGAGAATTGGCTTTTGGAACAACTAGTTTCTCCATTTGGGAGAGGTTATTTTTCATAACTTGATTATATTTCCCTAATATATATAAGATCTATTCAGATCCAATACCAACTATATTAAATTTATCAATAGGGAAATCTCTACATTGGACATATGTATTGCTACCCTTCTTTCTTCCAGGTTATATTTATAAATAATGGAATATAATAGATCTTCTCATAAAATTATAAATTATAAATCATAATGTATAATTATAAATATTTTTTAAAAAATATCGTAAATAAAATATTTATATATTTTTAATCTGAGAATTTAATCTTGGTTTCTTTATAGATACATTTATTTTCAAATCCTTCAAAATGGTTTATAAAGAAAGTGTGATTTATCCTAATAATATCCATCCACATTGTAAAACATGGTGTTCAGAAAGAGAACACTCACCATGCACCAGAATAATGGCCAAGATATAACTTCCCAACCTTTCTTAGGGTTATTACCCCTATATGAATCCTTTCTTTAACCACGCCCACTTAGAGTACCCAAACAAGGATGTATTTCTAAGAAAAACCATATAATATATTCCTCACCAAAACCTGGGATGTTATTCTATACCTATCCTCAATGTCTATCATGCGATTATGTTCCCTAATATGAGTCTTCCTTAATATAGTACTCAATGTTTCTACTAAAAATTCTATGATAATAACTACAACAATACCGACTCTAGTAACCCGTAGCTGGTTTCTACTTTATTAAATTATCATAGATAGAAGGGGTCAAATCTCAAAGGACTGAATAGTTTAGCAGTTTTTAGAAATATATATACACATGATACCTATTTTACATTGGGAAAATAAAATAAAACATAATAATTGAAAAAAATATACATGCTTGAATTCATTTATGGAATTATTTATCATATCCTATGGAAAGAAAACAATATAAGGGTGAGGTCAAATTATTAGTAAGGGTTACATATAATGAAACATATCATGAACCAATAAGGTATAATAAATATGCAAAGGTAAATAGCATAACACATAGTCCATTTAATCAATAATATGACTATCATGATTATAGGAAGAATAAACAATATTTAAAGGAAAATAACTAAAAAGATATGACATTTAATAAATAATCTAAGAATTAAATGAACCCAAATATAATATTAATGGAAATATATTATGTATAATAATAATAACTGAATTATAAATGATGTATATTCTTAATTATTGGACTTATTAATCTCAGGCATCATAACACCTCTTCTGTCAAGACCTTTCATAAGATAGTTTAAAACTGTGGGTAAAATCCATTTAATTTTTATGTTAGATTTATCTCATGAGTCCTATCATTGAATCATAGGGATATATAATTATATCACCAATTCATCACTAAATATTCAAATAATTCCTCATATATTTAATAATAAATTTAATACATTAATAATATAACTTATAATAAAATATTTGTGTTGATTAATGAATACAAATTTATCAATATTTCTCCATTTAATCAAATAATATTAAATGTAAACAATGCATGTAAAAATGGTTTATGGGTTAGGTAATAATCATATTAATTATAAAAAATATATGAATTTAATATAAATATAATTTCAAAGGAAAATTATTAGAAGAATGTGATTCTATTAATATAAAGTTACCAATCACAAATTTTCTCAAGAAATGAGAGTTAACCCCCAATTAATCAAGAATAAAATGTTTTGAAATAAAATATTTCCCTTTAGTATATTAAATGTAATTAAAATAATATTTAATAAAATATTTTTCTTATCAAATCCATTGAAAACATGTATAAGAGTGTACATTTTTAGAAATGGTTATGGTGGCGAGGATGTTTTTTATCACCTTATATGATAAAAAACATTCCTTTGGACTTTTTGTTGAAAACATAAATTTTAAAAAATAGTATAAAGATTTATTTAAAACTCTTTTAAAAAGTATAGGATAAAAAAAAATGATCTTAATATATCATTTTAGTAAATAAAAGTACTGTTTTAAAATGATTTTTGAAAATATGGATATGGAAGAAAAATATATTCGATTTATAAATAAATAAAAATAAATTTTATTTGTAAATTTTATTTGCATTATTCAAGTAAAAAAGAGGGGAATGTTTAGAATAAGATATAAAAACTCCTTAAATATCTATGGTATAATAACATTATTTTATCTTATGAAGGATAACTAATTAAATTCCTTAAACAAAATTATACTCAATATAAAAAGAATGTGATATTGAAAAATAGATTCTTAACTCTTCGACAACTATTAAATTGTAAATCCTTGAAAGAAAAAACAATAATAAAAAAATTATCCATAATGAATAAATAGTTATTCATGTTAAATAAATAAAAAATTTAGTATATACCCCCCAAAAAATTGAATATGTGTATGTTAACAAATATTTCTCAATGAAACGGAAATTGAGGAAAATCCCTTACCCCTGGATTTCCTTTAGGTGAATGTTCTTTAATCTCATATAAAATTATTGTACAAATTTTATAAATTTATTAAAGATCAAAAATTATATTTATATTATCATATATGATCCACTTAAAATATTTTTCCTCTTTTTTCTTAATAATATTTCGTTTTTTAAATTGTTTTGGGTGTTAATTTCTCTATTTTTTCATGAATTTGTTTCTCATGGAATTTCTAGTGCTTCTAAACAGGATATTAATCTATCATCACTAGAACTATAATAAAGTTATAAATATCGTATTTACTCATTATATGCATTATTATAGAAATCCTTGAAATTTGTACATGGAAAATGAATCACATCTCTTTGTGGAGATGCTAGGTCATACAAAACCATGAGCAACGATATCATTCCATTAGTGAGAGAAAGAGAAAAGAGTTGTATTTTATATTGATCTTCAAGAATAATTATAATTTCATAAATATCAAAAAAATTCATCAAAATTTATCCTTTATTAGCTTTAATGTAAAACATTAGTGAAAAATGAATCACATTGCTTCATGAGGCGGTTGTTCGTCGTACACATGATCGATGTTGTCGTATCCCCGATATAATGGATAGTAAGAAGGTATATGTAATAATATAATTCCCAAAGTATAATTATGTTAATAATATATATATATATATATATATATATTAAATCCATCATTATATCCAACAATGAGTGGTGGTTATGAGAAACGAATAACATCGGCTCACGAGGAAGTAGTCTGCCACACACACAATTAATGGCTTGGTTTCCCATTTGATGGAAGAAAGGATTGATATAAGTTATTCAATTGAAATAATAACATATATGTTTATGAAGGAATTTTTTTAATATATTATCTTGATTGAATAATATTTTAAGGAGGTGGAATAAGAAGTAAAATTAAAATGCTCATTTAAGAATGTTGCCTCTTCTTTAAACGACCTGCTTAGTTTTGCACTATAATATTTTCTAGTTCGAATTTATGATCATTAAAATTAATATAGGATATTTTTTTTGAAGTGAGGAGTCTATTTTGGTAGGTATTTTTATTGTGAATAGGGGAGGAGAGGGGGTGACCTTTTATAAGTGGGGGAGAGGTCACACTTGGAATTTTTGAAATGAATGAATTACACATAAGATTTTCACTAGATAGTTGGATCCAAAATGACCCATCATTGAACATTGGATTAAATAATTTCTAAATATGGCCATATAATAATAATTGGATAAGTTTTAGGTCATTTTAACCCATATCTTCTAATTTTAACTCCACAGTAAACCGTTTTCACCATAACTAGGGTATTTAATTTTTTATTATTTTTTCTATTAATGATGCTAAAAATTAAGATAAACATGATATATAATATTAATTATTCAAATTAAAAATATATAATCCATTTTATAAAACTTAAATCATATAATTTGTATAATTTAACTTAAAATTAGACCCTTAGACACGATGAGAAAACATTTTTCTAAAGTTAATGTTTGGAAAATTATAAAATGTTTTTGCTTCAAAATTGAAAATGTAACTAATTATAATTACATAAATTGGATTAATTAAAAAATAATTTAACTAAAATGTATTTCAAATCAATTTTTATAGAATATTTTTGTTATTAATTCATTCAATTGAAATGACGTTTTTAATAAAAATGAGAATTTTTCATTATTGATAAAAAATGAATCTTTTTGGAAAAATACCATGAATTAAAAATAAGATAATTTTTATTTTATTATTTCAAAAATGAATTTAATTTTTTCAAATAAACATTATAAGATTATAACAAATTAATTTTAACATAAGTGTTCAAGACACGATGAAACCGTTTTTCAGAATGTATTTCTTTTCTTTCAGATGATTTTTTATTTTTATTCACGATTAATTAATACCAAATGAAAATTTTTATGTCATATATTTTTCAAAATTTAGTTATTAATATTAATAACCACTTACATAATGACTATTTTATAAAGTTCATGTTTAAATAATAATATTTTAATTTAGTATTTTATTTTGTTTAATCCCTATGTTGGGTGTATAACAAGATATTAATGAAATTTAGTATATTCTTACAGAAATATATTGTAAATTATCATGGTGTTAATATTTTTCATATTTATCTCTCTTAATGAATATTTTAATATTAATTAAATATTGAAAAATATCACCATTTTTATCAGATGAGTCACTATTATTTTTTTTAAATGAAATAATCTTATTTTCATTAACCTCTATTTCTTCTTTTTTATATTTCCTCTTAATGTTAGTATCATAGGCCACAAATGATCCAATAAGATATTTTATTGAAATTTTATTAACTTCCTTTAATTATTTACTCATCTTGATCATATATTCCCTATAACTTCAAAAAAACCAAATTATCTTTTAGACACGTGTTTTTATATAAGGATCATCCCAAAGAGATTTTCTACTGTTTAAAATGTTATTAAAAGAAGTAAAAAAATATAGTTATAGAATAATTGGGATTCATGATAAAACTTTCAATATGTGATGAAACATGTAATTTCACATGCCTTTAACTTTACGTGTACTATCATGTGAAATTTCATGAATAATATAGATTTAATATTCTATTTTTAAAGTAGAAATTATATTAAATTCATTTTGGTAAATCCCATAATGAGGATAATTAATGTATTTTCAATCCTGATCGAAGGACTAAATATCATCAAGAGTCTATTTTTCCATAAGATCCTTCATTTTAGTATAAAAATTCATAACTATTTCCTAGAAAAGAAATACTATACATCTAATAAATATATAAATTTGAGTTTTTCAATATCTATAGTTTGAGAGATCAAATAAATAATCTCATACAATTGTGTGATCCTTGGGAGAACTTTCGGTGATAGTGGTATTGGCTATACATTATGATCATTACTTGAAATTGGTGATGTTTTAGAAACCATAGATTCATTTGATACCAATTTTTCGTCAGATTAGGATTGGAATATATGGGGAGAGGTGAATTTATTATTAAAAGTAAAAAAATAAAAATAAAAAATGTGATAAATAAAAAAAATTGTTAGTTCTGAAGGGAATTAAAATAAAAGAAAAATCACAACACTTTGATAAAGCAGTTCAACTAAAACTTAATACTTGACTGCCTATATATCCTCTAATTAAAGAATTATTGGTTTTAAATTACTTATTTGTATTTAATGATAACCAAGATACCTAAAAGGAACCTTGAATTTTAGGTGTGTAATTAAGAAACCCAATAAAATAAAATTACTCTTTATTTTTAGTAGTGTAAGAATGAAACCGAAAATACCTCACATAATTGGTAGTGAGAAACCTATAGTTTGAAGAAAAAGATTTTATGTTAACAAAAAACCTTTACAAAAAACTCTATATTCTCTCAACATGATAGAGAAGTGAAAACGAGGTAAATAGAGAGAAACGAGAGAGATATTTTGACAAAGATTACGACAATATAGTATAAGGGAGCTCAAATGTGGGCGTAACAATTGTAATATGGTATCTAGTAATATGATGTTAAATCCAAGACATTAAGTGAAACACCCTGAGATTTTATGAGAAATATATATATATTTTTATATATCTTATGTTATACTCAAAACCAAAGGAATATTTCACTACACACAACACTAACTTGGATTGCATTACACACAAGAGAAACCATCCTCGATAGCTTGCGTTGTACGCAATACCAGGTTTTACTAAACAATGATATATTATTATAATATTATGAAGTAGCCTTTATGAATATTAATAACCAAATTTTGAATTTCATAACATTATAATTGAACATACACATTTTATAGAATGAGATATGAAAACCAAATCAATTTTTTCGATTAAGGAAATATTTTTAAAAAGATGCAGATTTACCGCCTTTTGATGGAACACCCATTTTAAATATATATTTTTTTACAATTTTATCAGTTTAATTTTAAAAAATAATATTCTTCTTTTGAATCATGATATAAAAATTTTCAATGGATAAATTTTTGATACTTTTCTGATAACTTTAATTTTTTGATGAATAGTAAAAATATGCTAAAATTGTCTTAAATTGTTTTTTCAGAAAGATAATTTATATGGTTAAATAACAAAATTTAATGGTTTTAAAGTATAAATAGAATAAAATTTTACCATATAATATAATTTATGTCATTACCATTAATTTTAAACTGAATTCATAGGTAAAAACATTTCAACCTTTAACAATGTTTTAACTTTTAGAAACCAATTTTATTAACAACGAGATTAATTTTAAATTAATTACTGCAACTTATTTATTTTTAATTTTGAAAAATAGATTCCATATTTGGATTCAGTGGGTCAAAATTATGTCAATAGGTTACCTTAATTTTTTTGACATTATGAATAGTAACTATGGTAATTTTTTTATTACAGTTAAAGGTAAATCAGGTAATTAAGGGAAAAAATAAGATTATAAAATTACCATAACAACTGCAAAAATTCTATTGGATGAATAAAAGTTGACCCATATCACATAAGGGTCGGAATATATTCATTTAATTTTCTTTTGACAATGAAAATGATATATTTATTATTAAAACCAAAGAAAGTGACAACATGTCATTCACTTATATCTTATAAGTGTAATAATTTTAATTTAGTGATAAACCTCATAAAACTTAGAATATAAATTGTCTCTAGATAAATAATATAATTATATACATCATGAGAATTTATTTATAATTTTTAGGGATTAAATAATTATCATTAAAGATGACACAATATTGATGTAGAAGTCATTTTATTGATTGAAATATCAAATAAATGGTTTTAAAAATATTAAAATAAATATTATATGAACTAATTAATGTTCTCCATAAGTTTTTTAGGTGAATATGACATGTTATGAATCTATTAAATATTTTGGTTTGAATATATCCCATGTGTGGATTTTTTTTAAATTCAAATAAACGAATAGTGTCAAAATAGACACTATTGTTATTTTATAAAAATAACATATTATAAAATTGTTTAAAAATCACAAAAATATTTAAAAATTATAAATTGAAATTTATATCATCTAAAATGTCATAAAGTATCCAATTATGGAAAATTCACAACACATAAGTAATTATTTAAAACAATTTAGAATATTATTACCACAAATAAAATTAAATAGATTAATTAATGATAAATCAAGTTGATAATGTTTAAAATAAATTTCCAACATGTCTAAATTTTATTGGTTGATGAGATTAAAACTATATCTATCTCATAGTTGAATTGATTCATTTTTGGAGGTTTTAAGTGGTTTTTGAATTTATTATAAATTAATATTTCTTATAAATTAATATTTCTTATGTTTCCAAAGGTGCCCCACTCCTCCCTTATAAAAGGGAACCTCCTCCCTCTCCTCATCAAAAAATTTTGAGACTTCAAGATCAAAAAACCACTAAAAATTTCTCTTCTCCACTTCTTCTGGACACATACTAGAGGGCATGGTCTTCTTTAAAGACCATCTTTAATGCCCTAAGAGGAGGTTTAGAAGAGGCGTGTTGAAGAAGAGGTAATATCCTTAACCGAATCCTTCAAATTTATTTCTTCTTATACTTTCTCTTCTTTATTTTTTTCATTATAATGTAATAACATCAGTATCAATCATATACTAATATGTAATTATAAATATGAAACAACCATATTTCAACTTCTATCCATCCTACAGAAAATGAAATCACCGCGCGTACGTACGTTCAAAATACCTTCTCCAAACCATGGTGTAATATGTTTCCCACCACCACCTTACATGGATGGGTATAATGGTGTAAAGAATAATTATATATGATTATTATAACATGATACTAATTTTGATATATTCTATCAGCCACTCCAATACCAGTCAATAATTATGGTAACAATATCGTGGCCCATGCGTACGTACGGCTTACCGTCTCTACGGTGAGATGTGATTAATTATACATGATATTCATTAAACCATGATTATATAGACAAATTGAATGAATAAATATGATATATATTTTACTAATACCATTATATAAATGATGTAGCTATAACCTAAAAATAGGAATAAGAATTTATTCGACAAAACATGCATAAGAACATAAAGCAATGAACACACAGATAACAAGTAGTAATGAAATATTACAAATAAGGAGATAATAATATGACCATATATGATATCATAAAAATTTATATGATTCTAGAATAAGTCAATAACATTATTTAAATCATTATACAGGAGGTTTGGATACGCACATAGCATATCAGACCTAAGGTAAGGGAAAATCTCACAATCTCATTTTTATCCGAGATTGTTTATACTTTAGAATTTATTGGGGTATATTTATCATCCACATAAATGTTTCCACAATATGTAATATTATTTTTAGTATCCTAAAATTTTTTAAATACAATTTTACCTATAGGTGAATATTTAGTAATAGATATGAAAATATTCTTTTGTTGTTTTCAGTACGATATACTATTTGACTTTTCAAGCCAAAGTATGAGAAGAATGTTTTTTTAACTAATAAGACACGAATTCATTTTTATGATTTCATAGAACATTATTTCCATGAATATTCCTTTACATTTTTTCATTTTTATTTTCAATTAACTTCTTTTAGTTTAAAATTTTATGACATGTTGAGAAAGAAAAAATGTTTTTATGTAGAAAGGATATTTTCCTCAAGACTGGAGTACAAGTGTTTTATCAAAATTATATTTCATCTAAGATAATATAGTGTTATATTTCAATACCTATTATTACATTGATTTGATTATGTTATGATGTAATTATTTTTATGAAGTTATTTTATCATATATGGATTATGTTATGATGACATAATGATTAAGAATACCATTTTTATCACATGGGTTATGCTATGATGTATGATTTATGATTTTGTGGGACACATATGAATGGTATCATTATTAGATGGGTGGGATCTATATCTCCCTCCAATGCATTGCGTAAATATTTATATCTCATGTGATTGAAATTGTTGGAATGGAAAATTAATCTTGTTCAGTGATGCAGGACTAGAATGAGGAGTGAACTCGGTTCAGTAATCGACTTTGTCCGTAATGATGGTCTTGGAAATTAGTCATGACTAATATTAAATGATTTTCTATTATTATGTGTGTATGAAAAAATGTTTCATGTCTTATGTTATGAATATTGGGATTACATTTCACTACAATGATTTATCCTATGTCATGATATTATGATCTCTTTTGCAGGATAAGATTTTCAAAATTTATTTTCTAATGTATATGATATGATTGATGATTCCTTTGTTTAACCTTACGGAGCATTTGATCTCACCCTTTTGTATGTTTTTCCCCAGGACAGGAAGAAGGGTATTAAGTAGGATATGCCCAAAGGAACTCTAGATATGATGAAATAAATGGGAGACAATGTAGATTATTTGTGAACCAGTGGTTCGTGTTTCCTAGTTTATAAAGACACTATACCTATATGGTCCTATCATGGTTTTTTTACATGTTGTAAAAAGTATGATTCAATTATGATGTAATAACAATGTATGTAAAGTATGGGTCGTTATAGTTGGTATCAGAGGAAAGGTATAGTCAACCATTAGAAACTATGATGTGAAATCCTTAGTAAGAACCTTAATCATATGTCTAAGCATATAACAAAATATTAGTGCTTTAGAAATGGCCATGAATAACCTATGATAATACCTAAAGTGTGAAATTTTATTACTAATTATGTGGTTTTCCTGTTTTAGTTTGTATTGCTCACACTATGATTATTCATTTTAGTCAATGGATGGAACCTGAAGGAACTATGTTAATGCTGAATGCGATGGAAAATGCAATGATTGTCCCCCTGAGTAACCCAAAAATATGGGAGCTGTAATGAAAAATCATAGAGACATTCTCACACAAATTTCTCAAGCTATGAATCATGCAGGACGTCCAAATTAGAAAAAGAGGGAGGTGCATTCTATTGAATCCTTCATGAGGCAGCGCCCACCATCATTCAGTGGTTCTTCAGATCCATTAGTGGATGAACACTGGATCAGTACAGCTGAAATGATATTTTCAGTCCTTCAATGTTCAGAACATGACAAAGTCATCTTAGTAGTATATCATTTATATGGTGAAGCTGATCAATGGTGTAATCTTTTGAAGAATACAAGTCAAAGGGATGAAATTGAGTCCATGGAATGGGAGATGTTCGAGAACTTATTTTTCAATAAATACTTCCCTTATATTCTTCGAACAAATATGGAGAAGGAGTTTCTTGAACTGAAGAAAAAGGATGATGAATCTTTTGGTACCTACGAAGAAAATTTTACAAGGCTTTCAAGGTAGGCTTCGGGGATTATTATCCAACTTGAGAGTAAGATCGATCGATTCTTTAGTGGCTTAAAACCAAGTCTCCAAAGGGCATTAGCTATAAGGGACTTCAATAGCTATGAGGAAATTGTTCGATGTGATCTCAAGGTTGAGATGGAGATTGGAGTAACCCATCAGTCATATGGGTTTGATAAGATGAGGAAAATGGAATTCAAAGGAAAATATAAAGACCAAACTGAAAATAAGATACGTTTTCCATTATGCTCAAAGTGTGGAAATAAACATGGGGGAAATTTTCTTAAAGGGACAAGTTAATGTTATAAGTGTGGAAAAGAAGGTCATCGGGCAGTTGAATGCCGCAGTGATGGGAAAAATATGTCTAGTGTTAAGAACAAAGAAAAGTCTACACAGAATGCTCCTCCTACACTTCAATGCTATAAGTGAAAGGAAATGGGGCATTATTCCAATCAATTCCCTAATCCAAGGGTTGTTGATGATGATCAATGTCAAAAAACTCTTAAGGCCAAAGACAAAGGAATGTCACTTGTAATTTCAATCGGTGATGTGGAGTACGATAAAAAAGTGGTGAAAGGTATACTTACCCTCCACTCTAAAGTAGGAAATGTTTTATTTGATTCTAGATCCACCCACTATTTTATTTCTGAAGAATTTTCTAAGGGTATCGCCGTACTACCCCAACAATTAGCTATTGAGTTAGCTGTGACAACTCCTAATGACACAACAGTCACATCAAAAGTTTACAATTCTTCTCCGATTGAAGTTTGTGGGAAAGCGCTTCCTGCAAATCATTTGATCCTTTCTATAGTGGAATTTGATGTGATTCTTGGAATGGATTGGCTCTCTTTATATGGAGCTCATATCAAATTCCAAAGAAGGTAATTCACATTTCATATTCCTAATCAATCTATGATCATTTATCGATGCAAGGACGAACATAACCTTCCAATTGAAATTTATTCCATCTAAGGGTCAAGATTACAATAAATGAAGGTTATTTATCTCAAATGGATGGAGAGAAACTCACGATTAAAAATATTCCCATTGTACTAGAGCTTGATGACGTCTTTCCAGAGTAATTTCTAGGTCTTCCACCAAATCATGAAGTCATGTTTTCAATCGAACTCACACCGGGTGCTATGCCCATTTCAAAGACACCTTATAGAATGGCCCCAATTGAGTTTTTGGAATTGAAGAAGAAACTTTAAGAGAATCTTGATAAGGGATTCATATGCCCTAGTGCATCACCTTGGGGAGAACCTGTTCTGTTTGTTAAGAAGAAAGATGGATCAACGAGACTCTGCATTGACTATCGAGAATATAACAAGATAACTATCAAGAAAAAATATCCTATACCATGCATTGATGACTTATTTGACCAACTATTAAGAGCTCAATACTTTTCCAAGATTGATCTTCGTTCAGGGTATCATCAATTAAGGGTAAAAAATGTGGATTTACCAAATACAGCTTTCCATACAAGGTATGGACACTATGAGTTTATAGTGATGCCATTTGGTCTTACTATTCCCCCACTATCTTCATGGATCTGATGAATAGAGTCTTTAAATACTATATTGATCAGTTTGTGGTAGTCTTTATAGACGATACTCTTGTCTATTAAAAGAGAAAGGAAGAACATGAAGATCAATTAAAAATTTTACTGAAGACCCTAATAAAGGAGAATCTTTATTCCAAATTTACCAGGTGTGAATTTTGGCTTCAGAAAGTTTCATTTTTGGGTCACATAATCTCAAAAGATGGGATATCTGTGGATCCAGCAAAAATGGATGTTATCGAAAGATGTTCGGGACCAACAACAGTATCTGAGATCCAATGTTTTCCTCGTTTAGATGGGTATTATAGATGTTTTGGGAAAGATTTTTCGTGATTATCTAATCCACTCACCAAATTTACTCAGAAAGGAGTTATGTTTTTTTTGGATGGAGGAATGGGAGGGGAATTTAAAAGATCTAAAAATAAAGTTAGCTAGGGAATCTGTGCTCACACTACCTTGTAGTGGAGAAAGGTTTGTGTTCGACAGTGATGCATCCAAGAAGGGGCTGGGGTGTGTTCTCATGCAAAATTATATGGTGATAGGTTATGCCTTATGACAGTTGAAAATCCATGAGCAAAATTACCCAAATCATGATTTGGATTTAGCTGTGGTAATATTTGCATTAAAGATTTGGAGGCATTATGTTTATGGTGAAAGGTGTGATATTTATACTAATCATTAAAGTTTAAAGTATATTTTCTCACAAAAGGAGCAGATTATGCACCAATGAATATGGTTGGAGCTAACTAAAGATTACGACTACTAAATTCATTACCACCCGGGGAAAGAAAACAAGGTGGAAGACACATTACGTTGACAAGACCATGCTATATTATACATGATGTGGATAAAAAATTATCCAATATTTATGGATTTACAAAGGATGGTTCTTGGAATTTTTATGAAAGTGGAGATATCTCATCTTATCAAATAAAATTTCAACCATCTATACAAGTGAAAATTAAAGACGCACATAAGAAGGATGTTGGGCCTCAAAAGGCGGTGAGAAATGTTCCTAAATTCAACCTTGATTGTGATGGGATAATAAGGTTCAGGAACTGTGTCTGTATTCCTACCATACAAGAATTAAAGAAGGATCTTCTGGATGAGGCTCATAGTTCTTCATTCTCTATTCATCATGGAAGTACTTAGATGTACATGGACCTGAAAGAGTACTTTTGGTGGTATGGAATGAAAAGAGATATCACCGAATATGTATCTCGATGCATGGTTTGTCAGCAAGTTAAAGTTGAGAGACATAAGTCTAAAGGGATGTTACAACCATTACCCATACCAGAGTGGAAATGGGAAAACATCACTATGGAATTTTTCATCGGACTTCTAAAAACACCCAAAGGTAATAATGTTATCTGGGTTATAGTTGATCGGCTTACGAAGTCAGAACAGTTCATTGCTATTAGAGAGGATTTCTTTCTTGATCATATTGTGAGGATATATGTAAAGAAAGTGGTAAGATTACATGAAGTACCACTTTCCATTATATTTTATCGTGATCTGAGGTTTACCTCAATATTTTGGCGAATTTTTCAGCATGCTCTAGATACAGAGTTCAGTTTCAGCACTACCTATAATCCTTAGATAGACAGTCAGTCGGAGAGGACAATTCAAACTTTGGAAGACATGTTGAGAGCTTGCCCTATGAATTTCAAAGGTAGTTGGAATCAACACCTACCTTGGGTGAAATGTTCTTATAGTAATAGCTTTCACTCCAGTATTCAGATGGCTCCTTATGAAGCTCACTATGGAATGAAATGTAGAACTCCAACTTTCTGGGATGAAGTTGGGGAAAGAAATCTATTAGGACCTGATCTTGTTTATGAGATGGAAGAAAATGGCAGATCTATTCAACAACACATAATAGAATCTTAGAGTTGAAAAAAAGTTATGCTAACAACCGAAGAAAAGACCTAGAGTTTGAAGTGGGTGATAAAGTGTTCTTACGAATATCTCCTTGGAAGAGATTAATGAGATTTTTAAAGAAGGGAAAGCTACGACATAGGTATATCGATCCTTTAGAGATACTGGATCGTGTTGGGAAGGTAGCTTACTGATTGACACTTCTACCAAATCTCTCTCAAGTTCATGATGTGTTCCATGTATCTCTCCTAAGAAAGTACATACCTGATCCTTCACATGTACTAAGCTCAGAATTTGTACCACTGGAGCAAGATCTTTCTTATGAAGAGCAGCCAATAGAGATTCTAGATTGTAGAGGAAAAGTTCAATGAAACAAGACCACTTTCTTGGTAAATGTTTTATGGAGGAAACACCAATTATAAGAAGCTACATGGGAACTTGAGGATATGATGAGGGAGATGTATCCCCATCTGTTTGTTACGAAGTGACGAATTTCGATGGAGAAATTCATTTTAAGGGGGGTAAAATGTAACACACTGATATTTTATGAGAAATATACATATATATGTCTTATTTTATACGCAACACCAAATAAATCTTTTACTACACACAACACTGGCTTGTCTTGCATTACACGCAAGACCAACCTTCCTCGATAGCTTGTGTTGTACGCAATACCGAGTTTCACTAAACAATGATATATTATTATAATATTATGAACTATCCTTTATTAATAGTATTAACCAAATTTTGTCAATTTATAACATTATAATTCAATTTAAACACTTTCTAGAATGAGATATGAAAACAAAATAAATTAGTTCGATAAAAGAAGTATTTTTCACAAAATGCATTTTTACCGCCTTTTGATGGCGCACCCATTTTAAATATAATTTTTGAAAAATTTATAAGTTAAATTTTACAAAATAAACTTTTTCTTTTGAATCAGGATATAAAAATTTACATTGGATAAATTTTTGATACATTTCTGATAACTTTCATATTTTGATGAATAGTAAAAATATGCTAAATTTTTCTTAAAAAAAACTTTTTTCTTCAAGAAACTTTATATGGTTAAATAATCAAATTTAATGGTTTTAAAGTATAAATAGAATATAATTTTACCATTTAATATAATTTATATCATTTCCATTAATTTTACATTGATTTCATAGGTAAAAACATTTCAATCTTTGCCAATTTTTTAACTTTTAAAAACCAATTTTCTTTACCATGGGATTAATTTTAAATTAATTAATTCAACTTATGTATTTTGAATTTTGAAATATAGATTCTATATTTGGACTCATTGGGTCCAAATTATGTTAATAGGTTACTTTTATTTATTTTTACATTATGAATATTAAATACAGGAATTTTTATTTACTACAGTTAAAGGTAAATCGGGTAATTATGGGTAAAAATAAGATTATAAAATTACCCTAACACCTGAAAAAATTATATTGGATGAATAAAAGTCGACCCATATCACTTAAGGGTCGGAATAGATTCATTTCATGGACTTTTGACAATGAAAATGATATAATTATAATTAAATCCAAAGAAAGTGATAACATATCGCTCTCTAATATCTTATATGTGTAACAATTTAAATTTAGTGATAAACCTCATAAAACTTAGAATATAAATATTATACAGGAATATAATATAATTATATATATCATGTGAATTTATTTATAATTTTTAGGTGTTAAATAATTATCATTAAATATGACACAATAGTGATGTAGAAATCATTTTATTGATTGAAATATCAAATAAAGTGTTTTAAAAATATTAAAATAAATATTATATGAACTAATTAATGTTTTAAAAAACTTTTCTAGGTGAATATGAAATGTTATAAAACTATTAAATATTTTGGTTTGAATATATCCTCTGTGTGGATTTTATTTAAATTCAAATAAATGAATAGTGTCAAAAATGACACCATTGTTATTTTATAAAAATAACATATAATAAAATTGTTTAAAAATCACAAAAACATTTAAAAATTATAAATTTAAATTTATATGAACTAAAATTTCATAAAGTATCCAATTATAGAAAATTAACAACACATAAGTAATTATATATAATAATTTAGAATATTATTACCACAAATAAAATTGAAAAGATTAAATAAGGATAAATCAAGTTGATAAGGTATAAAATAAATTCCAAAAATGTCTAAATTTTATTGGTTGATGATATTACAGCCCTATATCATATCATATTAAAATTTAGTCATTTTTTTAGGATTTAAGAGGGTTTTGAATTTATTATAAATTAATATTTCTAATGTTTCCAAAGGTTCTATTCTCCTCCCTTATAAAAGGGCACCTCCTCCCTCTCATGGTCACACCATTTTGAGCCATCATGATCATCCAAAACCTACCAATTTCTATTCTCCACTCCGCTAGAAACATACTAGAGGTCCTGGGTTTCTTCAAATACCATATTTAGTGCCCTAAGAGGAGGTTTAGAAGAGGCGCGTTGATGAAGAGGTAATATCCTTTACTGAATCTTTCAAATTTCTTTCTTCTTATATTTCCTCTTATTTATTTTTTTAATTATAAAGTAATAACATCAGTGTAACTCATATACTTATATGTTATTATAAATATAAAAAACCCTATTTCACCTTATATCCATCCTACGGAAAATGAAATCACCGCGCGCGCGTACGTACGGAATATCATCTCCACGTTGTGGTGTAATATGTTTTCCACCACCACCTTACATGGATGGGTATAATGGTGTAAAGAATAATTATATATTATTATTATAACATGATACTAATTCTGATATATTATATCATCCACTCCAATACCATTCAATAATTATGGGAATGATATCGTCGCCTATGGGTAGGTACGACTTACCGTCTCCACAGTGCGATGTGATTCGTTCTACATGATCTTCATTAAACCATGATTATATAAAATAATTTAATGAATAAATATGATTTATATTATACTAATACCATTCTGTAAATGATTTATCTATAACCTAAAAAGGGGAATAAGAATTTATCTGACAAAACACGCATAAGAACATAAAGCAATGAACACCCAAATAACAAAAAGAAATGAAATATTACTAATAAAGAGATAAGAATATGACCATATATGATATCATAACAATGTATATAATTCTATAATAAGTAAATAACATTATTTAAATCATTATATAGGAGGTTCAGATATGTACAGAGCATATCAGACATAAGGTAAGGGAAAATCTCGAAATCTCATTTTTATCTGATATTGTTTATACTTTAGAATTTACTGGGGCATATTTATCATCCACATCCATGTTTCCAAAATATGTAAAATTATATCTATTCTCCTAAAAAATTTTAAATCCAATTTTACCTAATGGTGGATTTTTGGTAAATGATATGAAAGGAATCTTTTGTTGTTTTCAGTATGGTATAATTTTTGACTTTTCCTAATAATGTACGAGAAGAATGTTTTTTAACTTATACAGAATGAATGAAATTTTATGATTTCATATAACATTATTTCCATTAAGATTACTTTACATGTTTTCAAGTTTATTTCCAAATAACTACTTTTAGTTTAAAATTTTAAGACATGTTGATAAAGGAAAAATGTTTTGAGGTAGAAAGGATATTTTCATCAAGAATGGAGTTCAAGAGTTTTATCAAAATTATTTTTCATCTAAGATAATATAGTGTTATATTTCAATCCCTATTATTAAATTGATTTTATTATGTTATGATGGTATTATTTTTATGAAGGCATTTTATCTTATTTGGATTACGTTATGATGACATGATTTTTAAGAATCCCAATTTTATTACATGGGTTATGCTATGATGTATGATTTATGATTTTGTGGCACACATAAGAATGGTATCATTATGAGATGGGTGTGATCTATATCTCCCTTAAATGAATTGCGTAAATGTTTATATCTCTTGTGATTGACATGGCTGGAATGGCATGTTAATCAGGTTCAGTGATACAGGACTGGAACGAGGAGCGAACTCGGTTCAGTAATGGACTTTGTCAGCTATGATGGTCTTGGAAATGAGTCTTGAATAATATGAAATGATTTTCTATGATTATGTGTGTATGAAACAAAGTTTCATGTATTATGTCAAGAATATCGGGATTACATTTCACTACTATGATTTATCCCATGTCATGATATTATGATCTCTTTTGCAGGATAAGATTTTCAAAATGTTTTGTTCTTATGAATATGATATGATTGATATATCCTTTGTTTACCTTTACTGAGAATTTGAGATCACCCTTTTGTATGTTTTCTTTTCCCCAGTTTAGGAAGAAGGGTATTAAGTAGGATATGCCAAAAGGGACTCTAGATATGATGAAATAAACAGGAGACAATGTAGGTGATTTATGAACCAGTTGTTCATGTTTCCCAGTTTCTAAAGAAAATATACCTATATAGTCCTATCATGGTTTTGTTACATGTTGTAATAAGAATGCTTCAATTATGAAGTAATAACAATGTATGTAAATTATGGTTCATTATATTAAGGATGTGTATTTATTGCCTCTGAGATCCCATATGGGGTTTAAAGGTCTTGTAACTTCAATAGATCTATTAGGAGTTTGGAGAGAATGGAGGGGACAACTTATAATGGTTTTTTTGAATTTCTATAAGAGTTCCAACAATAAAAATTTGAGACCCCATTAGCTCTCTGATGGCCTACCAGTGGAGATCTTATGGGTATGGACAGAAGTATGTGCTTTTATATAGCTATACCATCTAGTTAGAACCATCCCACTAGGTATCCGGTGCCTCCAGCGTATAAGGGCCTCCCAAATGGTCATTGAAGTACCTATTGATCCCATGGTTTAGTTAGGAAAATTCCTTAGTTGATCTGAAAACATAATAAATGTAATAAACTAAAATAATGGTTAGAAACATAATTGGCGTTATTGATCCTCAAAATAACAGTGCTTGATCCCTAGACCCAATTATCGTGTTCTTTATATTGATTATATTTTCATAGATTTGAATATTAATACCTTATAAAATATTGATTATTCTCCTACATAACATTAATGTGATAATTTCCAATAATATTATTCACATTTAAATGGTAATGAAATATCCCTATAATGATGATAAAATTTAAGTGGGATGGAGATATTATTAAATATTTTTCTATGGTCAAATAACATTCTATGAGGGGACACCACTATATATACTATAAGGTGAAATTTCAGGTATGCAGACAAGGATTTATCTCATAATGTTTTCACTTGGTAATATCCACGATAGAAGATTATGATGATATACTAGCCTGTAAGAATTCCACATTTTTATGTGTCTTCAGATAATTCTATTTGTTAGTGTGTGTAATAGTCCTTAGACCTAGATAATATTAATAAATGTAATGTATTATATAAATTAATGTAGTTTAATAAACCTTGATAAAATAGTTCATGGAGAAATTGAATACATTGGGTGAGTTATGGATAATGTGTTATTAATGAATAAGTCCAGAAATGATCTATCCATTCCATATTTATAGAAGTTGATATCTTGTCCATTTGAATAAAATGAAACCATCATATTAAATCCCATTACCATGGTTCAAAAATTACTTTATTTCATATATTAAATGAAATATGTATCACGAATATAGGTTGATAACATGGGTATGAAACCTATTTTTTGAGATATCATGAAAAATGGATTATATTACATAGTGATATTTCATATGTGATTGTAATAATTGTGACATACACTCTTCCTCCATGGGTGACATAACCCATTTATATATTGTAATATTATAATTTAGGAAATCCCACCTAATTCAACTAATAAAGATGACTAAATGACCACACACAAAGTTTTTCCTTTGATCTTAGTTAAATGCTATTTATATTTACATTTAACAGTTAGAATAAATATCATTCTTCAGGATGATAACTAATATATATCAAGAATTTACTAAATAATAATTAGTATTAAATAAATATTTATTCACAAGTTAAGTGTTTAATTACATGAATATATAATTTTTATTTATCTATAGTTATATGAAAGGTAATAAAAAATTGTTTAATAATTAATAAATACTATATTATGTGAATATAAAAATAAATATTTTCTATTTCAATACTCCGAGTGTAATATTTATTTATCTATTGAATTAATAATGCTTATATATTTTTATTCACATGGTAATAAATAATTTATTTAATTTTTTTAATATTGAAATAAATATTTTATTATATAGATTTTAGGTAATTATAAATTATGATATTTATTTAGAAATTCAATAAATTTCAACAAGGACGAGTGAACTCGATTATTGGTCCAATGAAAAATAATTATTTTCCCATTGTAAATAATATTTATCATTTCATAGGTTAGCATATTCCTTGGAATAAATTAATTACAATAATAATTTACTTAGAATGAGGTTTATTTTGAGTTTAATAAATTATCAAGGGTTTTTCTAGAATTGATTAATATAAATCCCTAACCCTGGGGTTATAGATAGAAAATTATGATAATTGTGATTGGTTGGTTGTTGTGCACTACATTATCATCCCTAGAGAATTATTTTTCAATGAAGAACATCTTTAGTATTTTCTCCCAATATCAAAAGATTTTATCTTCCTCTATTTCTTTCAAGCATGAGCAATCAAGGGAAAATCATTTCCAAACTAAAGGGATATTGATTTCAATCATAGGAGTGATGCATGATGATTAGAACCACACTGATGAAACACAAAGTACCATCATTATTATACCAAGATCAAATAAACATTTGTTGATCATCGCTAGTGTGGATCTATATTGGGTCCTTATTAACATAATAGAAATAAAACTAAATTACCTTTTAACGATCAAAACCTTCCACAAATAAATTACCATAGACATGGTATTTCATTATGATATGAAATTATTTATGAATGAACATGAAAAATATCATCAACTGGTTCTAATTTTATTGTTATCATATCTAGATATTGTTTTGGTAATGATGTTGAAATCGTGTATAATTCAGATGATCTAATAAATTAAATGAAGTAAGGTTGGCTATATTCCCAATAGGTTGTTTTTCTATGTCTGGAACTGAAAAGTGGTTATAGATAAATCATATTCAATTTATAATAAATTTTTATCATTTTGGAATTTACAAGTCATTTTTCATTTCAATAAATCCATTTTTATAATTTTTTTCATTATCCTTTCTTCCCACCCTTATTTCTTACTTATTTAATATATATATATATAATAAAATTTTACTAAAGAACATCTAAAGAACCCATCTAGAGGTGTTGAAAATTATTTCTGGATGACACAAGATTACATAGTGTGTAGGCTAAATATATACATTTTGTACCCATGTTCAATACACCAAGATGAATCTTGAACTAATTTAGAGTGTCATGCGTTAAATATAAATGAAATGAATTAAATATGAACTACATATTGATTGGACCAAGCTAGAACACATCTCACGATACTACTCTTTGTGGAATTAACTTACACATCATCTAGTCCATGTGTTTTTGTAGTGGAAAACATAGAGTCCATGATATGTCATGAATTTATAACATGACATAGGGAATGTATTCCACACAATAAAAAGGTTACACAGTATAAACTAGTTGTACAAACTATCTAACCTACACATGTCTATTCAGTAATACATGCTTAATCCCTAGACATGTATCACTGATAAAAAACAAGAATGATACACGATGTGTAACTTGATATACACACTATGTACCCAACTTGTTTATATAGAAAATTAAAATTTAATTTATTACTCCATTAATCCTAAGTAACATATATTTCATGTGTCATTTATTAACTCATACATTCCATGTGATAGGTTATATATATATATATATATAATTATGTATGTATATTAAAAACTAAATAATTTTCTTGTAATAATTTTTTGAACTATATACCATGTTTAGTAATAATACATAAACTACTCCACACTTATTTAAAGTATTACACAAAAATTTAATTTAAATGTGTTCTTTGTTTCATTTTATTTACTCATACATTAAATGTACCTATTTGATAAAATGTGTATATAATATTTCACATGAGTAGACTATATACAATCACTATAAAGGCTATGTAGTTCTTATAGGTAGTCATCGAGTGGCTTATAAGTATATGTTTTTTTACATATGTTGTTAAAATTTAAATATTTTTTTAAATAATTTATTTAAAATCACAATAGATAGGTATCTCCATGAAATATTGTATAGACATTATGATAAATTGAAATAATTGATTAATGAGATAATTAATCGAATTAATTCTTGAATGCTTATCTTAATAAAATAAAGAAAGAAAAATTCTATCTAGTTATTTTAAATGTGTATTCATTCCACAAGTGGATGGTCTTGAGTTTATACTGAATTATGTATATGTATGGTTACTTTTAAATTTATTAATTCATGGATTTTTTTATTTACTCAACTAAATTAAAGTGATGCCCTATGACTCATCCCTATATCTTTATTATGTATGGACTTATGTGTCCACAATTTATTTAATTTAAACCACGTTTTTGGATCCCATCACCCATGAGTGAAGTAAATGAATTGTAAGGATGAAGATCCTAGGTTTATGGAATTGGTTCAAGGTAGAGAAAAAGAGAAACCAAACCAAGAAGATACACATTATACATGTGGAATGCAGAAAACTAAAGCCTAGAAAAGCTCTAGGATATTTCCACATATGGTCAATGGTTTGTTTATTTTCTATCCAATAAACATACCACTAGTTAAATATTATAAATATTATATATTTTATTTATTATATTTATGCTTGTCACATGGTTTATTTTATAGATACAAGACCCGATCACATAAATACATATATTTATATTCAAAGATAAAATTAAAATAAAAAGTATTATATGTAAATATTTTATCATTGAATATATAATCTCTTAATTAAAATAAAAATAATAATAAAAAGAAATATAAAATATATAATAACAAAATTTTCATAAGAAAAAAATCAATCAGGTAAATATTATGTCATTACACAATCCATCATCTGGATTTAGGTGAACCCATAACTAAAGTGTTTTTTTAGCGTCCACCAGGGGAACTTTTAATTTTCTATAATACTTAACTTAAACAGTGTGTTGACTTAACTTAATTTTTAATGGTTTTAATGGAATTAGTTGGAACAATAAAAAATTTGAAGTATGTTTTGAGGAAATATGACCCAGAATTTCAGGATTGGAGAGTCCACTCAATAAATCAAGCATCTTCTAGTGTATAGTTGTAAATTCTATAAACCAAAACACTTTATTATAATTTAAATAGACTCTATATAGATTATGAGGAATAAAATAAGGATCCTTTAAATAGAATGTACAAAAGATGATACAACCTGAGTTCAGTGGTGAGGCTCTTTGACAATTGATAAAATAGTGAGAGACTTAATAAAATTAATTAATATGTCATATAGAATTTTTAATAAAATAAAATACTAATATATTTATTTTAGTTATTGTGAAAATGGAAATTGATATCATGAAAAACAATATGATCGTTTCTTAACTCAAGGAATTTATTCACGTATACAATTTTCCTAGTGTGGATTAGATGTTTTACATTACTTTAATATTAAAGAATTTGTATTATTTGTTGAAATTTCCCAAACCTAGTCACCTTCTCACCAAGAGGACTTTAAAAAGGACTCCTAAAGATGATATATGGAGGCTTATTCCTCCCTGATATATTATCTTCTATCTCTTTATAAGAATAATGGGTGATTAAAGATAAATGATATTCTCACTACACTATTTTAGTGTAAGCAGGAAATGGGGTGCTTATATTATAATCATGTATTCCAATACTAATTTACATTAATAAAAGTAAATCTTTTATTTGAATAAGTGATCATATTTTAATCTTATTCTATCATACTTACAAGAAATTTTCTCCTAATTCAACCAAGACTAGATGAATAGTATAGTGAAACCACTCATAAATTCTTTTTTCTGCACTTCACCTAGAAAAATAAGGCCTGGTTAAAACTTGTTTCTTCATTTATTATAATTGTAAGAATTAAATATAATATTGTAAATACCATGGAAATTAAAATATATTGGTCCAATTATAACATTTTTAAAAGAAAAAAAGGATTTATAGGGAGTGTAATCATTAGAAGGATATTTACTTATCATATAAAAAGAAAGGATATAAGAATAATTGTAATAAATTAAATTATAAGTAGTTATAATCTTCTGGAATATTAATAAATAAATATAATATTTCCATTAGAGTTATTAGGAATTAAATAAAATCTGTTTTATAAACATTCTCATTTGAGAATTATGAAATTATGTAAATATTATAAGAATTAGGGTGAATTCTATTAGAGGATAAAAATGGTGATTCATATGTCAGTAATAAGAAGACACAACTTCTTATTTTATATAATTCATTGATTAGAGTTGGTAATGAGTGTTTCAAAAACATTAAACTCAATTTCACAATAGAAAAAATGTGACATTATTTTACATTTGGAATAAATGTTTATACAGTACTTCATACTAAAATAATGGTTTAGTAACCCTTAATATAGAAATCCATTACAATTAATGATGAATATTAAATATAAAAATCATAACCGATTGTGGTGGGATAATTATTTGTCCAATAAAACTAAAAGTATATGAATTTTTATACCCATAAAATCAATTTAGTTTCTATTCATATAACGTAGAGGAAAGGAGAGATGGGTGAGGTGGATACCACCAAATCAGGGTCTGAAACTAAACATTGATGGATCCTGTTCGGGGGGGGGGGGGGGTTATGAGGGGTGGTGGGCTGCTCAGAGATTGTTGGGGCTTAGTGCTACTGGAGTTTAGTGCCTTTTATGGTCCGTGGAATTCATTGGGTGTGGAGGTTCGGGCACTTCTTTCCGGCTTGTTGGTATGCAGGCGGAGAGGGATGCAAGTGTCAAAGGTGGAGTCTGATTCTGAGTCTCTAGTGAGGATGCTACAGGGTGGACATTGCATTCTGTGGGACTTGATTTATCTCATTTGTAGGTGTAAGAAAGAAACTAATCAAGTCCAGGTTATCCACCACAGTTGGAGGGAGTCTAACTTTGCGGCAGATGCCCTCGCCCGCTTGGGTAGACAGGAGGAGCCACTTTTGATTTTTGATAGTTTGGACTCCCTTCCCCTTGAGTGCTTTACTGTGGTGCAAGGAGACTCCCTTGGACTCCACCACTTTCGACCTACTTGAAGGGAGGTTCTTTGTTTTTCTGTGCTTCTTCAAATAATAAAAAAATGTACTTTCAAAAAATATAAGATACAAGATATATTAAAAAACTACATATCATGTTTTAGATAAATAAACCATTAGAAATAAAGGTATTCCAAAATGTATTTATAATTATCTTAACATGGATACATAAACTATTCTAAACCTAGATGTAAATCCATATACTTTATGAGTTTCCTTTAATGTTTTTAAAAATTCTTAGTGAATTAAATTAGTGAATATAGTGAATATAGAGGAACCTCTTAGGAAACTTGTCAGAGATCATATTATCCAAGTAATTATTGGTAAAAAATGTTGATTAAAGGTATTCCAACCACAAATTTTCATTATATATTTCAATGTCATGATGGTTGTAAAAGGAATATCAATGTACAGTCATATACATATTACAAATCTTACATTATTTATTCAAAGATTTTTTTTTTCAAATAGAAGTAAATCAACTAGTCATTTTATAACTATATTGACTAATTTATATCATATCAATTGTGATATAATAAAAATATATTAGGTAAAAACCATAATTTATTAGATAAAAATAATTATTTTAAAGCATTATTTAGCTACAAAAGAATATGAAACACTCAGTGCATCTCATTTAGTAATCATATTACCACTACTGATTTTAATGTCCAGGTAATACTGACCATGTTTCTATAAAGGAAGCCTATATATTTAAGTATAGTGGTAGAGGGATTAACTACTCTCAGATAACAGTTTGGATGCTCATGTTAGCATAGGAATGTTTTACTCCAATGAGAATAGTGGGAGGAGTAATTACAAAGACACATACTTCAAAGTAATTCATAACCTGATATGTAGTTTATGATCATAATGATGTTCGATACATATTATATTACATTATAATAAGTAATCCAATAAAGGATAAGTAAATGACAATATGGTTATATTAAAAATTATGTTTAAATTTAATTTATGGATTCCAGGTATCAAGATTACATGAATTCATATTTTGAATGTTTCTAATACTGCACAATATTGGTGAGTATTCAAGAGAAACATGACACAGATGGTACAATCCAATACCAAAAAAATCATGATTAATTATTGAAATATTCGGTTTATGATAACAACTATACACAAATCATAATTAATAAAATATTTTTTAATGATAATTTTCACATCATACTTCTATGATCATAATATGGGGATATTGATTGTCAAGGTTGCCTCATTTGGAGGAAACATCATGAAGATGTCTATATGTCGCGAACAAAAATTATCCATTACAGTATATACCTATATGGAATAACTAGAATGGGTCAAATACATCAATAAATTCTAGTAATATATAGAGATTTTATAAATTCATTTAAGGATAAATCCTGGATAGTGATAATGAAATATTCATTTGGAAGTGAATAAATGACATGTGTCGCTAATAGGTTAGTGGGTGATCTATAGGTTTTCAGGATAGATATGTTGATAAAATATGGTAAAAATTGTTATTTCATAACACTTTTTAGGTTTATGAAATGAATTTCACCAATAGTGACTTAATCTAGCAACCATATTATAGGGAACAAGATCGATAAAAATAGATCCATAGATTTTTCAGATCCAGTAAAGCTATATATATAAATATATTAACAAAGTATTGAAAAAATACAAGTTGAAATAATTCAAGATTTAATTGTTGTTGGCATATAATATTTAAAGATTAATATGCATGGGCATAAGAAGATATTATTGAGATAAAAATAATTCCATAAGAGTAGGTGAATGAAATTAATTTCATATTCAAGGATAAGTACTAATTTTTGATATTACTGATACATGATGCATTGTATGAGAATATCAAGAAAATCCAACATAACTTCCTTAACTTACAGTTAGAACTATATGATTGTACTTGTAAAAGTATAATTGGATTAGTTCCCTATATATGGTGAAGTGGAAATAATAGTGATCAATGTAATTGAAAACTTTTCTTTATTTATTTTAATTTTATCTAGTACTATAATAAGTCTAAAGTAATATGCAAGACAAACTTATTAAATCTAGTGGTGGAAATATCTATAACGTAAGAGTATATTGAGGCTTTTCATGTAGCTTAATAAGAAGTTTATAAATGTACTATTCCTATTTTGGCTTATACCAAAGGAAATATTTATATCATTATTTTGATTATATTAGACTATGGATGTAACCAAGAGGTCAGTTTTCTGATATGAGAACAAGAGGTGGATACTCGATAATATCACTACATGGGGGGATTTAATTAAGGTAGTGATGTTATAGTAATCCTGTTCACCACACACACATTTTCCTTTACCAACCGTAGTAAAAAAATCGGTAGGCCCAACAAGTATATCTAGAATAAATTGAAGAAAGTTTAACATGTGAGAACTAATCAATCCTTAATAATTGGATCTAGTGAAAGTGGGAGTCTGTTGAAATTGGTACCCTAGAAAAAACTACATTGTAATTTATACTTCCTTTATATTTCTCGGGTTGAATATTAATACCTAATCACAAATTGACTGTTTTTTCATAATATTAATGTTATAATGTTCTAGAATATCTATCACATTAAAAAGGTCATAACAGTTCCCTGATATGTTGAGGAAATTGAAGTGTCATGATGATGTTATTAAATATTGTTCTATGGTCTGATAAAATTATATTATTGGACAAATAATATGTATATTGTTAGGTGTGAGTACTACTAATAAGATGAGAATTTATCTCATAATTTTTTCACTTGGTAATCTCCACGATGGGAGATTATGAGAACAGACCTACCTATTGGAATTCTACATCTTTTTCTGTCATTAGATAATACTATTTTTGATCCTGTGTAATTGTCCTTAGAATTTAAGAGTATTATTAATGCATTCCAAGACTCACACACTTTGATGTATTTCTCCAAACCATGATGAGGTAGTTCATAGAGAAGTTATGTAAGTTGGGTGTTCCATGAATGATGTTTTATTAATGAATAATTTGATGATGGATTTGACCACTCTATCTTTATAGAAGACGAAATCATGACCCTTGAATGAAATGGATATTTCCCATTAAATCCAATGGCCATGGTGTAATGATGAATTTATTTCATTTATCTAATGAAATATACATCAAGTATATAAGTTGGGGACACATGTATACAACCTTCTTGATGATATATCGTGACAAAGGGGTCATATTACACAATGATCATTCATATGTGATTTTTGTCATTGAGACATATCTTCTACTTTTATGGGTTATTTGAACCATTTTCATAGAGAAATCAAAAACTTTTGTAAGCCCTTCCTAATTCCACCAAGGAATAGACCAGAGTGTCATACACAAAGTGTTTCCTTTTTTCCTAGTTATATAATATTTATATTAAAATTTAATAGTAAAAATAAATATTATCCACCATAATGAGAAGTAATATTTATTTTGTATTTTTTAAATGATCACAAATAATAAATAAATATTTATTCGTAAGCTATTTTTTAATTATTTGAATATACAATATTCCTTTATATATTATTATTCACAAGGTAATAAATAATTTTTTATTCCTTAATAAATAATTTTTTACACTTATATAAAAATAAATATTTTATTCACTAGACTACAAATATAATATTTATTTATTTATTGAATAATTAATATCTATATATAGTTATTCCCAAGGTAATAATAAATTATATATTAATAATTAATTTATCTAATTACATGAATATTAACATAAATATTTTATTCATCATATTGTGAATATAATATTTATTTATGATATTTATTAAAATAATTTTATAAATTTCATGGATGTAGAGACCCAAATCTTGACGTACATAGACATTACAATAATTTTGCAGAATACTTAATACATGACAAAAATAGATTCCCAAAGACCGTATTAGATTAGTGTCTTTGAAAACTCGGAACATAATCTTCTAATCATGGTGAAGGATCTTCAACATCTCCCATAAGGATCATCCCGTTTGGTTTTCTTACATAAATCCTTTTTTTATATCCTAGGGAAAAGAAAACATAAAAAGGGGTGAGCTCAAATGCTGAGTAAGGGTAAACATGGAGAACATAAAACAATCCCTAAACATTTGAATGTAAGAACATGAACATAAAACATCAAAATCATGAGTAATGACATAAATATTGGAAGTTCATAAGGCATAGATCAAAATAGAACATTAATAATGATAACATAGAATTAGGAATAAAACATGTAATTGTGGAAAACCATTAATCACATGATATGATTTCCATAGTAGCCAAGGCATTGTTGCTAAGACTATCATAGTGGACAAAGTCCCCTTACTGAATCGAGTTCACTCCTTGTTCCAGTACTATATCACATAACTGTATTAACTTTCCATTCTAGCCATGTCTATCTAATGAGATATAAATCATTACCTAATGAATTGGAGGGATATATAGGTCCCACACATCTCATAATGAAATCATTCCTACTTTTTCCACAACAAAAACATAAATCATTCATCATAACCCAAATAATAAAATGGGTTTCATAAACATCATCCTATCATAAGATAATCCATATAAAACAAATGGATATCATTTCATCATAAGAAAAGTGAAACCATGTAAATCATAGAGACATTATACTTGAAAAATACACATATAAAATAATGTCATCTTAGATGGAAAATGGTTTTGATAAAACACTTGAAATGAATTCTTGAGGAAAATATCCTCTCTTCTTCAAAATCATTTTCCTTTCACAAAATACCATGAAATTTTAAATGAAAAGGATTTTGTTTAAAATAGTCATCAAATCATTTATAGTAATCTTAATGAAAATAAGGCATTATAAAACCATAAAAATACTTTCAGGCTATATAAGTTAAAAAAACAACCTCCTCATACTTTTAACGGAAAAGTAAAAAAGTACCACGTATGGTAAACAAAAGAATGATTCCATCCATAACACAAAGTAAAAGTCAAATAGGGGTAAATATGACTTTAAAAATACATGTAATAATATTAAAAACTCTATGAAATACATTTTTTGGACATGGATGAAAAATATAACCCTAGAAAATACTTACGTATAGGAAATCTCGAATAAAAATGAGATTGAAAAATTATCCTTTACCTTTGGTCCAATTTCTTCCGTACATGTCCAAAACTTCTGTAGAGTGGTTTTAAACAAATTATTAACTTGTAAAAGAGCTATAATAATATTTATGATATCCCATATTATTCAATTATGACTTTATATTACCCATTCTGTTGGCAATTCCAAATTAAAGCAGCATTTTGGGTAAAATCATTTAATTTATAGTATGTGTTTGGACTTTTTGTTCATGATATTTTTACTTATATCATGATTTAATTAATTTAAGAATGTAAAAAATGATTTATATATATCATATATATTCATCATATAAACATATATGGTAGATCTATAAATGGAATGAAATACACCGTTCATGGTGACGGTAGGTCGTACGTACGCATGAACGATGTATTCGTTTCCTTAATGAAGTGAATGGAATTATTTAAATGAAACATATATGTAAATAAATCCAGTATCATTATTATGTCATATCATTCATCATTATTTATTATATATACTTTATAATCATTCTTTAATGGTTAACATGGAGAATGAATCTCATCGCGTCGTGGAGACGGTAATCCGTACGTACGCACGAGCGTTGATATCGATCCCATAATTATTGAATGGAATTGGAGTGGATGATATAATATATAAGAATTATTATGATGTCATAATAACCATATATTGTTATTATCTACACCATTATACCCATCCCAGTATGGTGGTGGTGGAAAAACATATTACACCATGGCGTGAAGACGGTATTCTATACGTACAAACAAACAGTGATTTCATTTTCTGTAGGATGGATAGAAGGTGAAATAGGGTTCTTTTATATTTATAATAACATATCAGTATATGATTTATACTGATTTTATTAATTTATAATTAAAAAAAATAAATAAGAGGAAGTATAAGAAAAAAGAAATTTGAAAGAATCAGTAGAAGAGATTACCTCTTCCTTGACGTGCCTCTTTTAAACATCTTCTTAGGACACTAGAGTTGGTCTTTTGAGAAGAAAAAAACCTCTATGATATATATAGAGATATTTAAATAGAAATGGGCCGTGTTTTTCCGAGTTTGAATGCTCAAAATTTTGTGTGGAGGAGAGGGAGGAAGTGCCCTTTTATAGGGGAGGAGAGGGGCACCTTTGGAAACATAAGAAATATAAATTTATAATAAATTCCAACCCCACATAATAACCTCCAAAAATGACTCAATAAGAATATGAGATGAGTTAGGGTTGTAATCTCATAAAACAATAAAATTTAGACATGTTGTGAATTTATTTTAAACCTCATCAAATTGATTTACCCTTATTTAATCTATTTAATTTTATTTGTGGTAATAATATTAAATATTTTAAATTATTATAAATAATTACTTATGTGTTGTTAATTATCCATAATTCGATACTTTATAACATTTTAGACCATATAAATTTAAATTTATAATTTTTAAATATTTTGTTTAATTTTTAAACAATTTTATAATATGTTATTTTTATAAAATAACAATCTTGTCAATTTTGACACTATTAATTTATTTGGATTTAAATAAAATCTACACAGAGGATATATTAGAAATTTTTTTGAATAGATTCATAATTTGTAATATTAATTTAGAAAATTCGTGGATCACATTAAATAGTTCATATAATATTTATTTTAATATTATTAAAACCATTTATTTGATATTTCAATCAATAAAACAATTTCAACATCACTATTGTGTCATCATTAATGATAATTATTTAAACCCTAAAAATTATAAATAAATTCACATGATGTAGATAATGTTATTATCTTTCTGTAGACTATTCATTTTCGAATTTTTATGAATTTTATCACCACATTAAAATTATCACACCTATATGATATAAGAGAGTGACATGTTGTCACTTTCTTTGGTTTTAATTATAATTATATCATTTTCATAATCAATAGTCCATAAAAAAGAATATATTCTGAACTTTAGGTTATATGGGTCGACTTTTATTCATCCAATAGAATTTTGGAAGGTGTGAGGGTAATTTTATAATTTTATTTTTACCCTTAATTACCCGATATACCTTTAACTCTAGTAAATAAAAATTACCGTAGTTACTATTCATAATTTCAAAAAATAAAAGTAACCTATTAACATAATTTCTACCCACTAAATTCAAATATTGAATCCATTTTTCAAAATTCAAAACACCAAAGTTACAGTAATTAATTTAAAATTAATCACATTGTTAAGAAAACAGGTTTTAAAAGTTAAAGCATTGTCAAAGATTGAAATGTTTTTACCTATGAATTCAATACAAAACTAATGGTAATGACATGAATTATATTAAATGGTAAAAATATATTCTATTTAAAATTTAAAACCATACAATATTATAATTTAAGCATATAAATTATCTAGATGAAAAAAGTTTTTTTTAATTCAAATTTAGAATATTTTTACTATTCATTAAAATATGAAAGTTAACAGAAAAATATTAAAAAATTATAAAAAGTAAATTTTGATAACCATATTGATATTAATAAGTTTATTTTGTCAAATTTAACTTATAAATGTGTCAAAAAAATAGATTTAACATGGGTTGCGCCATCAAAAGGCGAAAAAACTTCATTTTTAAAAAAATACTTATTTTACCCGAACAATTTATTTTGTTCACATAACATGTTATAGAAAATTTATAAGATGAATTATAATATCCTAAAATTCAAAATTTAGTTACTAATATTCATAACAGCTAGTTCATAATAATATTATAACATTATGTCATTGTTTAGTGAAACCCGGTATTGTGTACTACACACGCTATTGAGGAAGGTCGTGATTGCTTGTAATGCAAGCGAAGTCAGGGTTGCCTCTAATGAAAACTCCCATTGGTGTTGAATATAACATAATCAAGACTTATTTCATTTATAAATTAAACAAAATCTATACTTAATGTTGCGTAGAATAATTTACACAAAACTAACTTGAAATTTTGGGTAACACGAGCCAAGAATAGTGTTGCGTATACTGCAAGCTAATACGTTGTTGTATATAGTACAAGATAATCTTGGTGTAGTTTAAAATAGAAGACAACAATGAAATTAAAAAATAATATATCTCATAAAATCTCGGGGTGTTACATTCTACCCCCTTAAAATGAATTTCCCCATCAAAATTCGTCGGGCTTATAAATCATTTACTACTTGAAACTTTCATTCGTAGAAACCCACATCGAAAAAATGAATACTAAAACTTAATTTTAAAAAGTTAAGTATGAAACATAACGATTACCCAAATTAACTCATCACTAGGTTTCCACATATGAGAACATATGTTAAAATATGGATATGGAAGATAAATATAACCATCAACTTCTGATGAAGAGTGGTAGAGGACATGGCTATGAAAAAGCCAACAATCACAAAGCCATAAATTTGTGATGATCTAAGGTACTATCTGATTCATCGAATATGAAGGTAATAGGACAATGTTTTTGGTTTTTTAAGATCATTTCCCTAATTTTGAAGAATTTAAAGAAATACTTACTTGATTTTGGTACAATATCACTATTGTTTGTGCCTTGAAGAATTTCCACTTCATCTCTTAAAGAAATAAAGTTGAATTTGTCTTCTGTGAAGAGTTAATAGATCATCCGATAGAATGATAGTCTATTCCATCTCTCTAAAACATATGGTTAGAAAATGTTATATACATAAGTCCATCTTATGGTGATATTAACCGTATATGATTCCAAAAAGGGATTTATTCTTCAACTATCATAATTCGTAATAAAATGGAACTAATTTCTACTAACCAGGGACTTCCTATAGGCTAGTGGTAAGTGATAAAGGCCTGTCGCACTTCAGTTGGGGGTTCGATTCCCGCATCCTTGTCCGAAGCGACAGGTTGTCACCTATATTACGGGTTGTCCTTTTTCAAAAACTATACTATTACAACATTCCAGAAATAATATCAAAATTGTCTATCCTTAAACAATACTATCTGATGTCCAACTTAATGCATTCTAACCTTTCGGCTTATCAGAAATACTTCTGTCCAATATCATAGTATACAGAAAATGACTACTATAAAGGTAATCTACCAACCATGTGAATACCATAATTTATCCCCCATATATGATAAGATATATCTTTTTGGTCACATTCAAAACATTTGAATTCCTTAATCATGTATTCTCTTGAAAAATGAATACACATTGAACCTTAGTGAAAACATGAATACTGTCAAAAGTTAACTCTTTTCATGTAACAAAATCCCAAAATTTATATATACACAATCCATGATATCACTTTGTCCTTATATCAGTCATGAGTTCATTAATAATATCCAAAATATTATTTTATCCTTATCAATTCATTATACGCATATCATCTTCTTTCCAAAAATATCTGAATAACCTTTCATGGTTACTGGTACCATTCAACATATAATTTAAAATACTTTAGAAAAAACAATAGTGTAACAATCCTTATATGTGTCTTTAATCTATAGCAACATTAACTATACAACATAACTCATGTTAAACATAAATCATTCCACTACCTTCTTAAACCATTGACCGAGCTTCATCATTTTATTCCTCAACACTTCTTTCATCTCATATATCATTTGTAGTTTCTTCATTATCATCAACATAAATACTACTCATATGACCATGCTGATTCTCTTCAAGAGATTTTCCCTTAGGGTATTGGTTTGCATAATTCCCATACATTCCACATTAAAAACATTTTATCGTTTTTGATTTCGTAGCAATACCATTATACTTGTCCATGGTGTTAACTAATCCTTTTCCTTTGATCTTACTAGCTTTGTGTCCTTCTTATCCACACCCAAAGCATATTCCAGTTCCTTTTAAACATTCTCCTTTTTTCCTCTTCCCACATAATTTACATGAGGTAAATTGAACTTTATTTCCTCTATGTTCATCATGAAACTGTATCTTTCTCTTATTAACCAGGTTAGGAAACATACCAAAGTTGATATTATTGATCATATTACGAGATAGATGATTAGGCATAATAACGATGTTTCACCATCCAAATCCCATTTCATTTGGATTCTTAGGAAGAATATCATTCCATTGTCCATCATATTCTCCATTAACATGAATATTCCTCTTTCCAGCCATTTTCTAAAACCCAAAATGAATAGTGTGAGAGGAAAAAATCAAACTAGGAAAGAAACATAATAAAGGGGAGTACATTCCATATCAAACATCTTAGGTTTAATCCTAGTTTATTCATGATTTTTATCAAAATCCTACGACAGTAACCTATACTTATACATACCCTTAGGGACATCCCAAGACATACCTTAGAAATATCTCTAGGGATCTCACTTAAGGTTTTCTCATCCTAGTTTCTAAAGGTTGACTAAACCTTGGCTCTGATACCAACTATAGAGACCCAAATCTTGACGTACATAGAAATTACAAAACTTTTTTGGAATACTTAATACATGACAAAAACAGATGCCAAATGACCATATTAGTTTAGTGTCTTTGGAAACTCGGAACATAATATTCTAATCATGGTGAAAGATTTTCAACATCTCCCATAAAGATCTTCCCTTTTGGTTTTCTTACCTAAAACCTTTCTTTATATCCTAGGGAAAAGAAAACATAAAAAGGGGTGAACTCAAATGCTCAGTAAGGGCAATCATGGAGAACATAAAACAATCCCTAATCATTTGAACGTAAGAACATGAACATAAAACATCAAAATCATGAGTAATGACATAAATCTTGGAAGTGCATAAGGCATAGATCAAAAAAGGACATTAATCATGAAAAAATAGCATGAGGAATAAAACATGTAATTGTGGAAAACCATTATTCCCATGATAGGATTTCCATAGTAGCCAAGGCATTGCTTCCAAGACCATCATAGTGGACAAATTCCCTTTTATAATCGAGTTAACTCCTCGTTCCAGCCCTGTATTACTGAACTGTTTTAACTTTCTATTCCAACCATGTCTATCTCATGAGATATAAATCTTTACCCAATGCATTTGAGGTAGATATAGGTCCCACCCATCTCATAATGAAACCATTCTTTCGTGTGACACAACATAAACATAAATCAATCATCATAACCCGAAAAATAAAATGGGTTTAATAACCATAATCCCATCATAACATAATCCATAAAAAGAAAATGGATATCATTTCATCATAAGAAAAGTGAAACCATGTAAATCATAGAGTCATTATACATGAAACATACTCATATAAAATAATGTCATCTTAGAAGGAAAATGGTTTTGATAAAACACTTGAAATGAATTCTTGAGGAAAATATCCTCTCTTCTTCAAAACCATTTTCTTCTCACAAAACGCCATGCAATTTTAAAAGAAAAGGATTTTGTTGAAAATGTTCATGATATCTTGTAGAGTAAGATTCATGAAAATAAGGCGTTATAAAAACTTAAAAATCTGCTCATGTCGTATAAGTTAAGAAAACATTCTCCTCGTACTTTTAACAGAATAGTAAAAAAGTACCACGTATGGTAAACAAAAGAATGATTCCATCCATAACACAAAGTAAAAGTAAAATAGGGGTAAACATGACATTAAAAATACATGGAATAATATTAAAAACTTTATGAAATACATTTTATGGACATGGATGAAAAATATTACCCCAGTAAATACTTACGTATAAGCAATCTCGGATAATAATGAGATTCTTAAATTAGCCCTTACCTTAGGTATAATTTCATTCGTAATTGTCGGAAACTCTTGTATAGTGGTTTTAAACATATTATTAACCAGTAAAAAAACCATAATAGTATTTATGATATCATATATTATTCACTTATGACTTTATATTACCTGTTCTTTTGTGAATTCCATGTTAAAGCTGCATTTTGGTTAAAAACCTTTCATTTATCGTACATGTTCAGACTTGTTGTTCTTGATATTATTACTTATATCCTGATTTACTTAATTTCAGAATTTAAAATCTGATTTATATATAACATATATATTAAGGATATAAATATATGTGGTAGATCATTAAATGGAATGAAATACACCGTTCATGGAGACGATAGGCCGTACGTACGCGTGAACGCTATATTTATTTCCTTATTGAATTGAATGGAATTAAATAAATGAAACATTTATTTACATAAATACAATATAATTATTATTTCATATCTTTCATGACTATTTATTATATATACTTTATAATCATTCTTTAATGGTTAACATGGAGAATGTATCTCATCGCGTCGTGGAGACGGTAATCTGTACGTACACACGAGCGATGATATCATTCCCATAATTATTGAATGGAATTGGAGTGGATGATATAATATCTCAGAATCAGTATGGTTTTATAATAACCATATATTGTTATTATTTACACCATTATACCCATCCAAGTATGCTGGTGGTGGAAAAACAGATTACACCACGGCGTGGAGACGGAATTCCGTACGTACGCATGCGCGGTGATTTCGTTTTCCGTAGGATGGATAGAAAGTGAAATAGGGTTGTTTCATATTTATAATAACATATCAGTATATGAGTGATTCTGATGTTATTAATTTATATTTAATTAAATAAATAAGAGGAATTGGAAGAAGAATGAAACTTGAAAGAATCAGTAGAAGAGATTACCTCATCCTCGACATGCCTCTTTTAAACTTTCTTTAGGGCACTAGAGTTGGTCTTTTCAAAAGACCAAAACCTCTAAGATATAACTAGAGATGTTGAAAAGAAAAATTTTCTGGGGTTTTTTGATCTTGAATGCTCAAAATTGTGTGTGGAGGAGAGGGAGAAGGTTCCCTTTTATAAGGGAGGAGATAGGCACATTTTGAAAAATAAGAAATATTAAGTTATAATAAATTCCAAACTAACTTAAAAACCTCCAAAAATGACTCCATTCTAAGATGAGATGATATAGGGTTGTAATATCATTAACCAATAAAATTTATACATGTTGTGAAATTATTTTAAACCTTATCAAATTGATTTATCCTTATTTAATCTATTTAATTTTATTTGAGATAATAATATTATAAATAATAAATTATTATAAATAATTACTTATTTGTTGTGAATTTTCCATAATTGGATGATTTATGACATTGGTAACCATATAAATTTAAAATTATAATTACTAAATATTTTTGTGATTTTTAAACAATTTTATAATATGTTATTTTTATAAAATAACAATAGTGTCAAATTCGACACTATTCATCTATTTGAATTTAAATAAAAACTAAACAGAGGATATATTAAAAAAAATTTAATAGATTCATAATATTTCATATTAATATATAAAATTCATGGATCACATTAAATAGTTCATATAATATTTATTTTTAAATTTTAAAACCATATATTTGATATTTCAATCACTAAAATAATTTCAAATCACTATTGTGTCCTCATTAATGATAATTATTTAATCCCTAAAAATTCTAAATAAATTCACATGATTTATATATTTTTATTATATTTATGGAGATTATTCATGTTCAATGTTTTATGGAGTTTATTACTAAATTAAAATTACTACACTTATAAGATATAAGAGAGTGACATGTTGTCACTTTCTTTGGTTTTAATTGTAATTATATCATTTTCATGGACAATAGTCCATGAAACGAATATATTCTGAACTTTATTTGATGTTGGTATACATTTATTCATCCAATATAATTTCTTCAGGTGTTATTGTAATTTTATAATCTTATATTTACCCTTAATTACCCGATTTACCATTAACTGTATTAAAAACAATTACCGTCGTTACTATTCATAATGTCGAAAAAATAGAAGTAACATATTAACATAATTTGGACCCACTGAATTCAAATAAGGAATCCATCTTTCAATATTAAAAACATAGAAGTTGCAGTAATTAATTTAAAATTAATCCCGTTATTAAGAAAACATGTTTTAAAAGTCAAAACATTGTCAAAGATTGAAATATTTTTACCTATGAATTCAATATAAAATTAATGGCAATGACATGAATTATATTAAATGGTAAAAATATATTCTAGTTATACTTTAAAACCATTAAATATTATAATTTAACCATATAAATTTTCTTGATGAAAAAAAGTTGTTTTTAATTAAAATCTAGCATATTTTTACTAATCATTAAAATATGAAAGTTAACAGAAATATATTAAAAAATTAACCAAAGTTAATTTTTATATCCTTATTGAAGTAAATAAGTTTATTTTGTGAAATTGAACTTATAAACATGTCAAAAACTTGACTTAATATGGGTGCGCCATCAAAAGGTGGCAAAAATGCATTTTTTGAAAATACTTATTTTACCCAAAAAAATTATTTTGTTCTCATACCATGTTATATAAAATGTGTAAGATGAATTATAATGTCATGAAATACATAATTTAGTTACTAATATACATAATGGAAAGTTCATAATAATATTATAATAGTATGTTGTTGTTTAGTGAAACTTTGTTTTGCGTACTACACACGCTATCGAGGAAGGTTGCGATTGCGTGTAATGCCAGCCAATTAAGGGTTTATGTAGTGGAAGCTCCCTTTGGTGTTGCATATAACATAATCAAAACTTATTTCATTTATACCTTAAAAAAATATATACTAAATGTTGCATAGAATAATTTCCACAAAACGAACTTGAAATTTTGTATAACACGAGCGAAGAATAGTGTTGTGTATACTTCAAGCTAATACGGTGTTGTGTATAGTACAAGATAATCATGGTGTAGTGTACAATTGAAGACATAAAAGAAATTAAAAACGAATATATCTCATAAAATCTTTGGGTGTTACAATGGAGGTTTAGTAGACCTAGTTATTGGTCTAGTGATAAATATTTATGTACCAGATGATAAATAATATTTATCATTATGCTTGTTAGCTTACTCCCTAGAATAAGATAATAATATTATTAGTTTAGATTAAATAAGATTTATTTTGAGTTTAATATATTACTAAGGATGTTTGTGCATTTTATTTATATGATATCCTTACCCTTAATTTATAAATAGTCAATTATGAGAATCATGAGTCATTGATCATCGTGCACACCATTATCCTCCCAAGAGAATTATCTCTCAACGATAAATGTCTCCAGTGTTTTTTTCTCAATATCGAGATATTTTCACGTCATCCATTTCTATAAAGATGAATCGATGAGGAGATGATCTTTTATTGACTGGAGGGATCATGGTTATTATCAATGGAGCGATTCAAGACAATCAATACTACTACACTAGAACCAAAAGTTCCATCAACGACATTTCGATATCCAAATAGCATGTGTGGATCACTGCCAGAGGGGATATATTTTGGATCCTCAACAACATAATGAAAATACAACTAAATAGCCTTTAGATGATCAAAACCTACAAAAAAAATAATAACTCATTACTGAGGTATTCATTAAAGCTATTAAATTAATTATATTATCATGAAAAGATCATCTCATGGTTATGATAAAAATATTTTTCAATATTCTCTGAAAAATCATTAGTTGGTGATATCTTTCACATCAGGTATATTGAATAATATCCATTGAATTCAACAAAATATGAGTTGTCTAAATGCCTAATAGGTTCTTCCTCTATACCCCAAACCAACACAAAACACTTAATCGAGTAATTGGTATGAAAACATACTCAAAATCAAGAAACCATTTTTATATTGTTTTAAAATTTAGAAAATTGATCCATGATTTATTTAGGACATGTAGGAATTAACAACACATAAATCTAAAAAAACATTGGTTTGTTATAACTCAAAGTGTACATTTTATATATAAAAGAAACATTTTATATCATAACACGCATCACATAATCAAAAATCAAGCAACATCACTCAAATTTTCCCAATATATTATGTAACTCATATATAATTAAAATATGACATATAGTAATTTACCACATGTTAATATGATAGATTATGTATTTGTTATGAATAAAAGTGTAGGTTTATATTTAAAGGTTATATTTTAGTTCAAAATGTGCATCATAGACTTAACACCCAAAAAATCATGACCACATCATCATGATACATTAGAAAAACAACTGATTTTTCAGTTTTGACTTGTAAAAAGTTACCTTATATAATTGAAATTGAAATTTATAATGGATTATTGGAAATATCAACTATAATTTTTATTTATTTATATATATACTATAACGAAAACAAAAATTAGTTTTATTACAGAAATATATTTCTTTTATACCCATTTGAGTTGATTGTTGAAGAAGGCTTGCTATAATTGTTTTTTAATATTGGTTGTGATTATTTTTTTTGGTTATTAAATTTTATATCAATTTAATTATATTGTTCTAAAATTATTTAATTCAATATTTTTTTATTAATGATGTACTATAAATCTAAACTATATTTTTGTTTAATGTAATGTTTTTCTATAAATTAAATTATTTTTTATGTATTTTATTAGTTATTACAGAGTTATCCACATATATCTGCTACCATTCTATAGTATCCAGTATGGGATTTTATCAATGATAATGAAAGTACAGATAAAGTGCCTCTTTATCATTGATAATTCTATAATTGATAAATTTATCCTTTATCAGGGATAAAATAAGTTCTAATAAAGGTATCCTTTATCAATTATTTTTTTAGCACGGATAAATTAGACCTTTATCATAATTTTTAGTGGTGATAAAAGCACCTGTATCTTAAAGGCACTCACAACATCAAGGAGTTTTTTATTACTGATTAAAAGTATGTTTAACAATGATAAAAGCGAGTTCTGTAGTAATGGGTGATGAATGGTTTTGGAAATTATAAATTAATTTCCAAACAATATATGTTTTTAATTTTTATATTTTGAATAATAATTTCTATGAATAATATTAACATTTATTTTTAGATAATAGAAATTGAATTCATGACATTTAAATTCATTAGACATTAATTCTTTCATTTATAAATCATTATATAGTTTTTTATTCTTGAGTACATCTATATTATTTTAAACATGAAATATAAGTTTTATAGAACTCATGAATATTAAAATTATAATATTTAATTATGATCAAATTTAGGTATGATAACATGTCAGGTACTCATGAAAATAGAGGTATTTGATTCAAGAAATGTTTAATAAATATATAATATAATCCTTTTCCTGAATAATTATAATAAAAGTTTTCTACCTCTTTTGAATTAAATTTATTATGAACTTTTATATATTTTTACAATATTTTCTTAGATAAATATGTTTAAACAAATTCAAAAAATTTACCTATTCCATAATCATTATTATTTTTTATTTATAAGACTTCTAAATTTGAATATATCATGATTTTTACACATTAGGTGTTGATAAGGTAGAATAGACTTTTCATTATGAGTGAAAAATTAGTGTATTATATATAATATTGGAACCTTCATAGATTCTATTGTTAGAAACATGAACCTGATTTTATCATATTGGTTACCACTACTACAGATCCCCCTTTAATAATGTGCAAATGCGGTTTTATCAGCACTAAAAAGTACTGATATTATAAAAAACCTTTAAATCATACAAATTTTATCAACGCAAAAAAATATAGTTGATAAAGGTGATCCTTTATTACTTCTAGTATATTGTTGATAAAGGTTACCCTTTTTTTGTTCTAGTTTAGGAATGATAAAGGACCCCCTTTATCGGTGCCAAAATAATACTGATAAATTCCATGAGACTATAGTGTGCTACTAAAATTATAGTACACTGCAACAATAAGTTGGGAATTTAATTGAAACCAAATTTAAATAATAAATATAAGAAAACACACTATATTATATACATTTGGAATACATTGGTTTGTAAAATTATATTGGTAAGTACTATTTATCATAATTTTTTAAAAAACATCAATATTCTATTGTGTTTGGTCCCCTACCCACTCTTAAAAGAGCCTGATCATGCGACCAGTTATCGAAAAAACCACTCAATCTTGGGAAAACGAGTTCACTTATATAAAAAACAATTATTATATTTGTAATACTATAATGAAATAAATTAAACATAAATATTAAATAATACCTTAATAAAATGTCATTGTAAAACTAAAATCACACATTTTGATTCATATCAGTCAAATTTTGTATTATATTGAGGTGAGGCTTTTCCTATAAATCAAAAATAACTTGTGGGTCATTTCTGTAAAGTATCAAATCAATATGAATGAATTTTTTAATTTTGATTATATGTTGTTTTTTTAAATAATTTATCAATTTTTAACTAAAACATACACACAGAGTCATACTTAGCACACCATATGTTAGATTGAGGGGTGGTTGATTCCTAGAAATAAAAAATGAACCCTAAATATTTTTCCTAAAAAATCAAAAAAATTAGTATGAATTTTCTTGTGTTTGAGTTTGCGTTGTGTGTTCAGGACTAATGTTTCAGTTTTAAACTCCAAACATATGCTTAGAGTCATACTAGACACACCATGTATCAGATTGAGGCGAGGCTAATTCCTATATGTTGTAAAAGACTTATGGATTGTTTTCATAATGTATCAAATAAATCTGAATTCTTTTTATTGACTTTTATTACGTGAAATGTGTTTTGACAAAAAATTTAAATATTAAATAAAAATAAAAACATGAATCCATGCTAGTAACACCATGAATTGGATTGACATGTAGTTGATTTTGGCACATACAAAAGGACATTAGGATCATTATCCTAGTGTTTCAAAGAAATTTAAATGTGTTTATCAGTTTTGAGTATGCCACATGTATTTTTTTACTGAAATTTAAATTTAAATTTAAGACATGAAATTTCAGTCATACCAGTCACATAGTATGTCTGTTTAATGTATGATTAATTCTTACACATCAAAAATGACTTATGAATCATTTTCCTAAAGTATTAAGACAATTCGCGAATGTTTGACCAGTTTATAGTGAGCAAAATTTTTTGAACTAAAATGACAATTTTAAATGGATAAAAAACACCTTGAATAATACTAAGTACACCTTGTATCAGATTGGAATGAAAATGATTCTTACATTTCACAAAAGACTTATGGATCCTTGTCCTAAATTATCAAAACAATATGAATGTGTTTTCTCAATTTTTAGAATGTGATATGCTTTTTGAACTAAAATGTAATATTTAAATAAAAACACACACTTGGAGTCATATGGATCAAACCATGTGTCAGATTTACACGAGGTTAATTACTACACATTAAAAATTAATTAAATGTTTTTTTATAAATTATCATGTCAATATGAAAGTGTTTTCTTGATTTTTGGGTATGTAACATGTATTTTTATTCAAATATCCTTTTATACTGAAAACATGTCATTTATTTCATATCGGTAACATATTGTGTCGGTTTTATGTGATAATAATTCCATAAATTGAAAAATTACTTATGAATTATTGTCTTAAAATATCATGAAAATATAATCATGTTTTCCCAATTTTCAGTGACTGACACACATTCTAAACTAAAATGTATATTTTAAAATGATAACATAATCATTGAGTCATAACGGGCACACCGTGTATCATATTTGGGTGAATTTGATTACAACACATAAAAATTTAAGTATGTATCACTTTTATAAAGTATTAAAACATTCCAAATTAATTTTCTCAATTTTGAGTATGTGACTTGTGTTTTGAACTAAAATGTCAGTTTTAAAAAAACACACACTTAGAGACATACTGGTCACACGATGTTTCATATTGACATGGGGTTGATTCCTATAAATCACAAATGAATTTGGAATATTTTTCATAAATATCCAAAATAATTTTAATTTGGTTTCTTGATTTTGAGTATTTCAAATGCCTTTGTACTAAAATATCAATTTAAACTGAAAAAGAACTCTTTGATTCAGACAAGACACATCATGTGTTGGTTTGACTTGAAACTAATTCTTTCACATCAAAAATGTATTATGAATCATTTTCCTAAAGTATTAACATAATTTGAGTGCGGTTTCACTATTTTTTAGGAGTGAAACATGTTTTGAACTGAAATTACAATTTTAAACTAATAACATTGACTTTGGGTCATTCTTGGTACATCATGTTTTAGTTTGAGATGCATCTTATTCTGAAATGTCAAAAATGACATTTGGATATTTGTCCTACTATATAAAAATAATTTGACCATGTTTGATCTGTTTTTTTATGTGATGTGTGTTTTGAACAAAAATTCCAATTTTAAATAAAAACACACAATTGGAGTTATACTGATCACACCATGCCTTAGACTATCATTTGGTTGATTCATACACATTAAAATTGACATATGTATCACATTGAAAATGTATAAAAAACAATTGAATGCATTTTGTCAGTTTTGAGTATGTCATGTGTTGTTTTTCATAAAAAATCAATTTAAACTCAAAACATGCATTTTGAGTTATACTAGTTACAACATGTGTCGGTTTGATGTGATACTAATTCATAGACATAAAAATGGATTATGAATCATTATAAAAAAGTTTCAAGATAATTTGGGTATGTTTTCTCATTTTTTGTTGAGTAAGACATGTTTTCAACTAAAATTTCAATTTTAAATTGAAAATATACATTTCAAGTCATACTTGTCATACCATATATCGAATTGAGGTGCATATGATTACTACCTATCACACCATTTCTTATTATTCTAAAAATTAGGTTATCTTGAATTTTCTTAGATTGATGGTGACAAAAAAACTCTTACCCTCAATGTGAGACAATCCAAGAGAACCTATTTTTGAAGCAACCAGACATCGACTGTCATGCCTTTTTTTATTCATTGTAAGAATTAAATATATGAAAATTAACTAAATTAGTATCATAATTTTTTTTAAATAAATTAACTAAAAAATAGTAGATAAAATTTTGTAAAAATTAGCAACATAAGTAGTAGTAATTCACATATCCATGATGTATTTATACATTCTGACACTTTGTATTCTACCCATTTGTTTCAAAATAAAAAGATTATCAATTTTTAATAAGATGACAATTGGCGATCTTGGTAGTACTAGAAAAATACAAATAAATAGGGGATTAAGAAATATTTTGAATGAAATTAGAATTATCATTGGAAATGCATCTTTTGGGATGCTTGTTTTGTTGATGGAATACAATATATTTCAAAAAAAATCAAATTAATTTTTTATTATAGAGTAGATAATAATTCCTTTATCTCAGCCATTTCCTTATATTTACCCACTGATGAATTTATTTTATCAAAATATATTCAACGTAAAACCACAAAACCCACTCCTCTAACGTGGTCATATTGTTCTTGCCTCTTTATGACCACTCATATTATTTGTTCATTAGGAGAAACTGATGACGATTCCTATATCTAAATCATATAAAAAATATAGGAAAATAAGTAATCATTATAATGTAATATTCATTTAAAGAAGATAAAATTTTTATTATATCATACTTACACTTGATTCCCATACTTTTTTGTATGTTTTCATCTATTAGTATCCCGTATTTATTTACATGATCCTCCTTCCATATCACATGATCTGGGATGAAAGTGACTTTGGATTTTGTTCATTAATTTTTATATAAAAAGGAACAAAATTATGTTGTTGTTTCATGTTATGTAAAAGTATTACTATACATTTAAAATACATGACATGTTTTTTCTGGTGATGTGTGCACAATCATTTTTTTGGTGGGGTACATTAGATTAAATGCATACTTCTTAATTTTAGAACCCAGTTTATGTTTCATAAATTAAGAAAAATTAATTTAAGTGAATAATACATGTATTGTCAAGAAATTTATTTCCAATCACATTGTACCTGAAAATTTTTCTACTTGAGACAACTAAACAACGCAATCCACATTTTCCTGTATATCATGTGGGTATACATCTATGGTAGCTACCGGTTTATTTTCCCTTCAACATCCCTATGATGATGCTTCTTAAGATTTTTATTAAAACCTATACGAGCATTTATAGTAAGAAATAATACAAATTTCAATCAGAATTCATCTAGTTTAAATGCAATATAGAATGGATAATGATGATTCAATTAACATTTCATTATTTTTTAAGTAAAATAAAGAAAATAGATCATAATATTCCCATAATCTCTTCCCAAATTATCATCTTAAGTGCGTACACGACATCGTTCCATGTTTATACATCAAATAAACGTGAATTTGAGTGGTGATCCCAATGTAACTACTGAAAATGTACTTTTTAGGGTTGACAATTTTCTATTCAACCCTTAAATTTATGCCTCTACTTCTCAACTTAATATTTTTTGTTACCACCATCACACAAAAAAAAAACTCCTATTTTTTCTAATAAATAAGATATTTATTATATATTGTTTACTCGTATTCAATATAATGAATATGTTATTCCTCAGGATTAGTAGAATACACATGTGACAAAACTTTTTATTCTTTTATATTGGGAGTATCAATATTCTTCAAACCTGTTGTTACTCAGGATTGGTGGAACAGACATGTGTATAAGTCATTATCAATAAAAGTGGTTGAAAATATAATTTATATTACTTATATGAAATAGTGAATAGATAATAATATGATATAACACAATTTATATTAGAAAAAATGTATTACATGATTATTTAACTCTCTTTTTTAAAGGATTAAATGATTTAACCCCTCCATAGATCATCAAAATCTGATAATTGTGGTCTCCTCTAATATACATGTCCCCATATGTGTTGGGACCACCGCTAACTAATTGTGATTTCCTAATAAAAGTGTTATCCTCAATTTAATTGATATTTGACCCTTCAATATATTTAGTCTATAACCAAACAATTGATGAATTTCTATTTGTAGGATCGAAAACATAAAATACTTTTACTACCAATGATTCCATTATAAATGGTTCATATTTGTATCCTTACTTATTGAAATCCACCTTCAATAATCTTAATTCATATATTTGAACTACACTCATGTTATCAACCCACTTGCATTGGAAAATTTACACTTGGAATGTAATATAATACAAATCCCATATTTGTTCACTGATGTCGAAGTATGAAATATTCAGATTAATTGGACTTTTCCCACGGTACCAAAGACATACGTCACTTTAACCACAAGTAAAACTCAACTATTTTTCATGGTACTGTGTTCTCCATGTTCAATTATATAGAACATATAACCACTAATCACATAACCATGATAAGATAATACATGCGCACATGGTCCTCTATCTTTCCATCAAAGTCATTTTGAAATTGAATCCAGATTTATATTTGACTACTTAAAAATATCATCACAAACCCATCCTATAAACCATTGATTATATATATTTGATATCACTTTTCATCCCTTGAGGGATTCTAGTGCATAAGAATCACTTTGTAGTTTTCAATATATGGGTAAAACACACAACTATTATAAAAAACATAAATGTGTTCATGCTGCTACGTTGTAATAATAATTACAACAACATCTATTTAAAAAATTCCTTCACTCATAATCTGCTCGAATTGATGATATTTTGGTAGATCATTGTTCTTCACATTAGAGAGTTCGTCGGTACAAAATCCTATATCTTCTTCTACCACATATCTTTCTACAATAAAACAATATAGATAACTTTGGTTTTGTATAGATCCTTTAAAAATCTTCATATATCATTCAGTGGGGTACATCCATCTATAATGTATAGGAACAAATATCCAAATATATCTAACCATGTGAAGCCTCAAGTGAACTACCATATCATGTAATGATAGTGGGAAGAATATATCTAAGTCACACAATAAGACATCAATTTAATTTTCCATAGTTTGAAATTTTATTGGGTCTATAACATTACTAAATATATCATAGAACATTAAACATATATTGGTTAATGTAGGGTGGACATTCTTAGGAAAAAATGAAACATAAATCTACATATATTATATCTTGAAAAAAACATGAAAATCATGTGACTTTAGGCCCTTTATCTTTAAATCATCCATTGAAATGATATTATTGATATTTTATGAATACCCTTCTATATACATTACATCTATTTGAATGTTTCAAAATAGATATATATTTTTCATGGAAAGAGTGTATGAAGTAAAAAGGATGAAATGTTTATCTTTAACCCTTCACTGGAACCCACTCTTCTTGTATCCCCATATCAATCATGTAAGTAATCATAAATTACATGTATTATTTTTTGATATTATATGGATTATTTTTAAGATTAAGAGTTTAGAAGATGTGCGATTCTTAGACACATTGTTCCCAGAATAAATTTTCTAAATATATTAAATATATTAAATAGAACACAAAAGAAATTTTCCTAAAAAAGAGAAATAAATTTTAAATGGGTTACCTGATTTGAAAAATGAGGGTTGCATTGAGTTTCGAATGAAGGTTTTACCCTAGGTGTGACTTAACATTAGTTGACACATGACATTTTTAGAAATGTTATCCCAAGACTAGAAATGAATAAAATTGTAAAACAATTTTTTTCCATGTTCTTTAACATAACATATAAAACTATTTTAATAGACTGTTATGTAAAAATTCAGAAGTTATATTCATAACCCTGGATATTTTGTATAAACCTTGGAGAGATGATAGATAATTCAATCAGGAAAACCACGATGGGATCATGGACCAATGATCAACGCACCTCAAATTCGAAGGATCCCACTAACTACAATAATACCACATCATTATTTATTAGTGATCGATCAAAATCAATTTAGGGTGTGTGTTTTGATTTGATTCATTCCCATTAATGATTTATATGATGATCACAAATCAATCAATGAATATATTAATATGTTGTTCAATTGTAATACAGGATGGGATTTTTTTTATTGGGTTTAATGGGAGAATATATTTGTGATTGAGTTTTTTTAAAGATGTTATAACAACAAAGAATCATGATCGACATTAATATTAAATGAGGTTTATTCCTCTTATCTGTTCTTGTGATTTTCTCCCTCATTTCTATGATCATTGCATTCATTCATTATTTGGCTTGCGGATCAAAGTTTGTAGATCAATTGATCATTGTATACCAGTTTCATTTAAAAAAATCTGATATCATTGATTGGGGATTGGAATGACATGATAGAGGTGCAACAATGAAGGTACGAAGAAGGATATAGAGTGATTCTTACAATGGTGGTAACATGATATCATATTCATTGGTGTTCTTTTGTGTACAAATTAGAATGAAAATTTGAACCATTTTCTAAGAAGATCCGAGGAAGGAACATGTTTTTCAATGATATTGAGGATTGAATTAGTTGGTATCTTTGATTTTGTGTCAAATTGATAACTAGATCAAAGGTCGAAAAAACCTGATCGAATGTAGGAGCATATCTAGGATTCTGAAAAATCCCAAACAATATGGCATGTATTCTGCATATACATGGTGTGTGGGCCCCCTAGGGTGGGATTTAGGGTTTCTATAAGATGTTAAGTATTATAAAAAATGTTACCCTATCACATAAAGTGTAGTACCTATCGTGAAAACTTGGTGTGTACTTTAGAAAGTACACAAACACAGGGTGGACTATACATGCCGCCTACACGTCATGTAGTACTACACAGACATGAATTGTAGACGCATGCAACATATATGGGTAGGATCCAAGGTCAAGGGACAAAACATGTCACCCCTAATAATTTTTTTTTACTCTTTTATAAATTCTTTGGATATATTTTCTTTTATATCTTGGACAAGATTAATTAGGTTTTATTCCCCTTATCCTTTCCTTGAAGTTTGATAATGAATAATCTCATACTCCTAAGACAATGATCCCTTTAGTAGGACTTCCTAAATAGAGTCATTGGAATCCTTCTAAGAGGCCCAAAGTGAGATCATATATTCATCTCCATGACCTATGTGGAGTTATTGGTATCATCATTGCCAACACTATTCGGGCATCGATCCTATACCTAGTAGGTTAATCCAGATTATTTTTTTAGTATCACCCCATGGCCCTAGAAGTTATTATCACATATTTATCAAATTATTTTTAGACTATCAGCATGTTCTTTCTCATGATTATACCTAAAGAGTATTGAGTATCTGACATATTCCATAAGAACCATCAGACATAAGGGAGTGTTCTCCTAGATGAGTGTTCTGTGAAATCTATGAGCTGGAATCTTTGGCTAGTATACTACGATTGTGAATTACATTTAGACTGTGTGCATTTGTAGAGTATATATGGATATTCTTGTTATATGTAATGTAGAAATATACTTGTGTATATTTGACTATATATTTTCATTTGTAGTATGCTTTGTGGTTTTCTAGGTGTCCTAATGAGTATTATTATACCCATGCCTTCACAGGCTTTGCCCACACGTGTCCTATATTGTAAGGACAATCATCCTTTGGAAAGAGTCCAAGGTGGACTAGGATTAGAGGGTGATTAGTGAGACTATAAAAACTGACGTGTGTTCCTGTATCTTTTTATAGTAGTCCCATTACTTACTTTTCAGGTTGTACTTGTGCATTCAGACACTTTATGGTGGGCTTGTATTTGACCATGTTTGATTTCTTTTACTTTCTATCATACTATAGTTATAGGATTCATATGTATGCATGAATGGTTGTTCAATTTTTACATTTCATCATTATATAGGCATGGAGATGTGTGTGTGTGTGTAGGTACTTAGGCTAAGGCCTTCAATGTCAGTGATATGCCAACTCGGTGCTAGTCGCTAGACCTAGGGCTATTGGAGGCAGGCTTGGGGAGTCACGACATGGGCCCCACTGGTAAGGGTAGCAATAGAGTGGTATCAGAGGAGTAAATTACAATTTTGGACTGGGAGTCTATTATATTCATATGGGGAAAAAATGTTAAGTGTTTTGAGTTTAGATTTCAGGCCAGGGACTCCAGTGTTGGTGTGGTGGCCGACTTACCCATACACCAAGACTCTGTTGGCCTTCCTTTTGACTCGGTACATGATAACACTATTTATAGGGAAAATAATGGTACATTCATCATATATTATTGGGTTATGTCTTACATTCCATTCTTGAGTCATCTCTCTAGATATAGTCATTGACCATGGTACATCTGTTTACTTTCATGCTATCTCTGTGATGTATACCAGCTAGGATATAGCAACCTGATCATGAAGATGATACCCTTAGTCATGAGGTGTTGATACAAGGAACAGTTCCTTAGATGTCACCTCCAGGTGGATCACCAAACATACCACTTCCTATAGAGAATAATATGGTACCCACAGTACCAGCGGATGAGGTGCGTAGGATGAGAGTGATTCATAAGTTTCATTAATAGAGACCCCTCATGTTTTGAGGTGGGCCATACCCGTATGAAGCTGAAGAATGTATTGAGGAAATGACCCAATATTTTCATCTAGTCCGGACACTAGTAGATCAAATGGTAGTCCTGGTAGAAATCTTCTTTCCTGGCTCAATAGAGAGTTATTGGGGTTTATTTATCTAGACATATGATGACGTGACTATTTTTTTGATAGAGTATGAATTTATTTTCAAAGGGGAGTTCTCAAAAACTATGCTAAGGGTTGTACATATCCATGAGATTTTGTATCTCCAACAATGTAGCATGAAAGTAGTTTTGTATTCATCAAGGTTTACCAATCTCTCAAAGAACATGATGGATATGGTGTGAGATCAGTTCTTTAGGGCTTGGAACTTCAATAAGGTCTCTGTAGATACATCCAAGCCAGTGTTATCCATTTTTTCCTTCCAACATATTCTGGGGTGCTAGAGTGAGATTTGATGGTTGTGAGTTTCTTGGATTAGTAGATACAGTAGGTGGTTATCAATATTTTTCATGTAAAACCATATACGTTGAAAAAAGGAAGATGATGTTAGTCTCATGGACCTGGATGCATGATAAATTTCAAGAGGAGGTCCCATGATGAAGGAACTATAGTGCAGGGCTCACTTGGTGGGTCCAGTAAACCCATACAGAGGTGAAGTTCTCATGTGATGGAAGAGGACATCTTGCATCAGATTCTCTAGCCTTCCATACAGATGTAAGAGAGACTGTTGATGAGCCATTGAGGGATAGACAATGGCATGATGATGCAGTTTTTTAGGGTGGATGATGTTGCTAAGGATACTAGGGAGCATTAGGAGGTGGTTTATGTTTTGAATTGTTACCACCCCACCCCAAGGCGGTCCATCAACAGAATATGGAGATAAAGGGAATGGGTGGATACAACTTCAGGTAGTCAATGCTTACAACCTAGACACTTTTTTAATTATTTGGTGAAAGATATGTGATTTTATACCTTAGATGCAGTACAAATAGACATAGGTACTAGTCATTCCTTTCAATCCACATATCTTCTTCAATAATTATAGATTATGGTTTAACCTTTAGCTCGAACCATACATTTGGAGACCCCAATTGGGGAATACATAGTGATCACACACTTGTTCTGATAGTGTGACCTGACTCTTGGATGTAAGATTTTCTATTTGAATCTCTTGGTTGCAGCATCAAGAAATTATGATGTTATTCTTGTTATGTATTTTTTATCTATAGTGCATTCCTAGATTGATTATTTTAGAAGAAGGATGGTGTGTGTCTGTAGTGACAGAACCATGTTCACCATTTTTTAATGAAAAGTAAATCGATTAATTGTAGGATGGACTCATCCATAGGAGGGTCAATCTGATAACTCGTCAGTTGGCTAACTCGATCATTGGTGGAGTGGAGGTTATGAAGTTTTAGTGGACCCGACCATTGTAATGACCCAATGTTTCATTAATGGAAATCCCTCTTGATCTACTTAAATGTCTCTTTATGTAAAACATTTATATAAAATGTCAACTTCTTTGGTTTTATGTTATAAATTGTGACCGTTACTTTTATAGTCGTTGAATAGTGATCACATGATTAGTATAAATATAAGTCTTTAACAAACCCAATTTAATCAGACAAAGGAAGCGATGGCCTCAACCAGTAGAATTGCTCCATACGAAGCCCATTTGTCAGAGATCGGAAAAGGGGTTCCGTCTTTAGGAATCGCACTTGACCAAGCCCAAGCTGAGCTTCATCATGTTAGGCTTGAATGGGACCGTCTACAGGAAAAGTGGAAGTTGATAGAGATTACCACTTGAGCGATGTTATCTGAGCCACCCCAAGAGTCTGTCACCATCGCACACCTTACCCTTAGGTCTTATGCAGCTGTTTTAAGGGGTTATGTAAAAAATCGCTAATACTATGTTCATGTACATTATTTTTTGTATATTATAATGAATATACCTTCTTGTCATTATTGATACATTGTAAATAGTTTTTAAAGTACAAATAGTGTTTTTAGTTATTATTTAATTAACAAATCTATTTTATTAAATTAAAGGATTTTTGAATTAAATAATATTTTAATAAAAAAATATTATTATTATTAAATTATTTTTTTTATATATAAATGATCATATAATTTTATGAATGCAATTATAATTTTTATTAAGGTTTGAAAACCATTTCTGTCAAAACCTGTGAATTTTTTATAAATGTCGGTTTTTATTTTAAAATTGAAAATTAAATTATTTAAAAAATTATTTAAATAAAATAAATGATATTTCTTGAATCAGGATGTCGAAATTATCCAATGTTGATTTTTTCATAATTTTTTGAGATAGTCAAATTTTTGGGTAAAAATTAAATACCGTTTAAATATATAATGTGTTTTATGACATCATAATGACCCAATAGTGATGTAATAAAATACTATCAGCTTTATTTTCGGCCAATATATGTTTTACCATTAAAATAATGTGACTTTGGGTTTTTTTGACTTTCTTTTCAAAGCCTTAATGGACCCTTCAATACTTATTAAACGTCTTGTCTTTTTAAATTATTTTCCATGGGAGTGTGACTCCCCTCCACATAAGAAACCCCATTATTTTAAGAAGTTATAACTTTTGCCTTATAAAATATTATTTTCCTCTCCCCTTTTCTAAAAACCATGGGCAAAAAACATGAGCTGATTTGTGGTTTGGATTAGTTTAATGTAAGGGGTCCCAAACCTAAATAATAAAGAATTCACTCACCTTACCTATATAAACCCACCCAAGATCCTACTTCCTCCTCACACAAAGCCTTTGGAGTTCGTCCTACCTTTTCTATACTCTCTATAGAATCCTACCAAGGTGCCCCAAGCTCCCACAGAGCCTCTCTCAAGCCTCTCTCAAGCCTTTGGAAGCACACTTCCAAGTAAGGGTTTTTTCTTCATTTCTCATTGTTGTAGAATTTTAATTAAGTTGTTTTTACCATTTAATTTAAATTATTATTGTTGGGGTATGGTTTCAAAACTCCCTCATACTTCCCTCTTTATGTTTTAATGATGGGATACCCCTTTCCCTCCCATTAGATGCCTCCCATGTACACCCGTTACTATGCCGAAATTCTGAAAGGAACTTCTCTCTCTTCATTTACATTCAAGAAATACTTTTGTATCATGAATCTAAATTCCATTACAATTGTGGTGAGATGTATCTATATGACCTCCTTACTTTCCATTACATGTAAATATGATGAGTAAACCCTTTCTCTCTCATCAGCCGTTTTTATGAGTTCTTATGTCACGCTGTTACGCTGCCGAAGTCGCACTGATTTTCTAAGCCAATGCCATTGTGTAGTGAATAACATACACATTTCTCCATCAAGGGTATTCACCTTTATGCACATTTACTTATTGATTATAAACTTTCATGTATTAATTCCACATTCCTTTTTTGTGAAATAAATGATTATGTTTTATGGATCCAAGTTTTATGATCCATGTGGCACACTTATGCATGAAATGAAATGTTTAATAAGGGTGCGCCCATATAGCGCTCCAATGTATTAAGTAAAGTATAGTATCCTGATACGTCATGTGAAATGAGTGTTGAATCATTCTAATTAAAGTGAAATGAGGGTTTACTCGTGCTTCATGTGCAATGAGGATTTACTCATGCTGCATGTGAAATGAGCCTTAGCTAATGCTAATTCCATGTTAAGTGTTGTTGCCACATTTCCATGTTATGATTATCATGAATTATCATGCCTTTATGTTCATGTTTTTCTTGTGCTCTATTGATATGCCTATTGTCTAACATATATTTTACTTCTCATGTATTCCATGTTTATTCCCTTATTGGGCTTTATAGATCACCCTTTTCTTATGCATGTCCTCAGGTTATCCCATGCAATTCTAAGTACGAGGGAATGTAGTGGTCATGTAAAATAAGGGTTCAATAAAGATGTTGTATTTAATGTTTTAAGTTGTTATGTAATGATCCTAATCCCCAAAGACACTAGTACTCTCTATCTTCCATGTTGTATCAAGTGAATAGTTTATGTAATAAATCATGTTTAAGTTTGTAATAAAAGATGGGTTGTCATAGTTGGTATCAAAGGATAGGTTTAGTTATTTTTGGGATTAGGATTAGAAAAACCTAGTAAAGCCTTAGAGACAAGACTAAGTATAATAAAAACATCCCCAAGTTTTGGTAAGTACTGATTAAGTGGTTTATCAAGCAAATAAATCCCTGTTTGGATTCGAGTAGGTAGAGGCGGCTCTGCCATAGATGTATCCTAGGGGTAAAACCCAAAAACACCACTTTGAGCTAGACTTGAAAGAGAACTGGTGCACAAAAACGGGCCTTGCTTCACTCTTGGTTATGACACTCCTGAGGGATATGTTTTGATAAATTCACAATCGTAGTATGAACCCTTATTAAGGGAATTAAAAAAGATTCCCCTAAGAATATATGTTATAAAGTAGATCATGAAAAGCCTAGATTGAAGCCTATAGACTCATGAGTTATGGAAATAAAAGTTTATTTATAAGTAATAAACTTTTTTATTTGGATTACCCTTTATGTTTTACCCCCTCACATTCCTTTTATTCTAGCCAATGGCCAGTAATAGAAGGACTCGGGCTAACAACCGATGTGATGATCAGTGTGATGACTGTACCAATGAGATGCCCAATCCAATGGGAGTGGGAATCATGAACTTTTTCACGCTTCTCTTTCAGCTAACTCAAGATTTGAATAGAAACATTGGTCAAGAGGAACGTTCAACCCCCCCTAAGAAATAACAAGTCGCTATCGAGAGATTCATGAGACAAAGGCCTCCTACTTTTTGTGGATCATTCGATCCCAGGATCGCTGAACAATGGATCAACTCCATTGAAAAGATCTTCTCCATCCTTCAATGTTATGAATAAGAGAAGGTTATCCTAGTGTCTTATCGTATGGAGGGTGATGCTAATCAATGGTGGGTGTTGATCAACAATACGAATCCTGAGGAGGAGATCAAGGTGTTGGAATGGATGGATTTCCGGATGATGTTTTTCGATGAATATTTTCCGCGCACCCTCCGGCTTAAGATGGAAAGGGACTTCCTTTACCTCAAGCAAAAAGACGAAGAATCTGTTGGGTCATACGAGGAAAAATTCACAAGGCTTGCAAGATACACTTCTGGCTTTATTGTTACCCCCGAATCCAAGGTTGACCGCTTCTTTGGTGGGCGGAAGCCTAGCCTGCGGAAAGCATTAGCGATCCGTGACTTTGATAGCTATGAGGAAATTGTAAGATGTTCCCTCATGGTCAAAATGGAGATTGGGGAATCACATGGGTATCATGGGGACAATAAGAATAAGGTGGAATTCAATGCTGGCAGTCCGATGGATAAATCCAACATTGCGAAGAATATCCAGCACCCCACTTGCCAAAAGTGCAGAAAGAAGCACCCTGGAAATTTCTTTAAGGGGACGAGGAAATGCTTTAGGTGTGGAAGAGAAGGGCACCTAGCTGTTAACTGTCGGGAAAAAATACTCGCAGCTGCAACAGAGGAGAGGAACGCTCCGTTCGAACCTCAAAGCATTGTTCATTGCTAAAAATGCAAAGAACTAGGGCACTTTTCAAATCAGTGCCCTAAACCAAGGGTTTTTGGAGGCAACCAACAACCTACAAGGAAGCAAGGAATATCTTTTTCCATCACTTCTGCCGATGAGAACCCCGACAACAAAGTGGTGATAGGTACACTAGTTTTTTATTCAAGAATAGTGAACATACTTTTTGATTCAGGTTCTATAGATTCTTTTATATCTCGAATGTTTAGTAGAACAATCCCAGCACCACCAAAAATCATGGAAGTGAAGATGTCAGTGAGTACGGAAAATGGGGCAATCATTGCATCCCATGAATATAAGTCCTGCCCTATTATAATCTGTGGATTGAATTTCCCATAGAACATCGTCATACTCCCTCTAGTGGAATTTGATGCAATTCTTGGCATGGACTGGATTTCCTTATATAGAGCCAACATAAATTGTCGGGAGAGGGAAATCACACTCCATATGGAGAATCGACCCCAGATTCTTTACAAGTGTAAGGAGGAAGATGAATCTCCTTTAACTCCATCATCTCAAGCATAGATATTACTACCCTATGAGCACGCGTATCTGGCTCAGATGATTGAGTCCAAGGAAGAAACCATCCTTGAAGAAATGCCTATTGTGAGGGAATTCGCTGAAGTGTTTCCTGAGGAACTGCATGGTCTTCCTCCTAGAAGAGATGTTGAATTCTCAATTGAACTTATACCAGGGGTGCTACCAATATCCAAGACTCCATATAGAATGGATGTCATGGAGCTTGAAGAGATGAAAAAATAACTACAGGAGAATCTGGATAAAGGGTTTATATGCCCAAGTGCTTCACCATGGGGTGCACTAGTCCTCTTCATCAAGAAGAAGTATGAGTCAATGCGTCTTTGTGTCGATTATCGTGAACTTAAAAAAATCACGATAAATAACAAGTATCCTCTCCCATGAATTGATGACTTGTTCGATCAGCTGTGTGGAGTAAAATACTTCTCCAAGGTGGACTTGAGGTCAGGATATTATCAAGTAAGGGCGAAGAAGGAAGATATCCCCAAGACTGCTTCTTGCACAAGATACAGGAACTATGAATTCATAGTAATGCCTTTCAGACTCACTAATGCTCCAGAAATATTCATGGACTTGATTAATAGAGTCTTTAGATATTACCACGACAAATTTGTGGTACTATTTATAGATGATATTCTAATATACTCCAAAACCAACAAGGATAATGAGGAGAATTTAAGAACTCTACTAGGGAATTTGGGCAAGGAGAAGCTCTATGAAAAGTACAACAAGTGTGATTTGTGGTTGAAGGAGGTCTCATTCTTGGGCCATATCCTCATAAGTAATGAGATATCTGTGGATCCCTCCAAAATAGATGCAATTGAGGGATGGCTGAGGCCAATATCGGTAATGGATATCCGTAGCTTCTTGGTGTTAGCTAGATATTATCAACGATTTTTGAGAAATTTTTCACGATTGTCCAACCCTCTTACCAAGCTAACTCTAAAGGGAGTAAAGTTTTTATGGAGTGATGAATTCAAATAAATCTTCAAGGAGTTGAAAAAGAGGCTTACCACTGCACCCGTGCTCACTTTACCCACAAGTGGGGAAATTTTTGTGGTATTCAGTGATGCTTCGATGAAGGGATTAGGCTGTGTGCGGATGAATAATGATAATGTGATATCCTATGCCTCAAGGTAGTTGAAAATCCATGAGAAAAACTATCCAACGCTTGATCTGGAGTTGGCGGCAGTGATCTTTTCCTTGAAAATCTGACAGCATTATCTCTATGGGGAGAAATGTAAGATATATGCTGACCACAAGAGTCTTAAATATATATTCACATAGAAAGAGCATAATATGCACCAGAGAATATGGATAGAGCTCATCAAGGATTATGACTATTCAATACATTATTACCCAAGGAAAGAAAACAAGGTGGCAGATTCCCTAAGTATAAAGGACCTAGTGATTCTATCAATGATGATAATTGGGAGGGATCCAATATTCTTAGTCTTGATGAAGATGGACATCGGAATCATAAAGAAGTGAACATCATCAATCCTTTCACAAATTATTGCTGAACTATCTATTTTGGAAAGGTTAAAGGATGCTCAAAAGGATGAAGTGGGAATTCATGAAAAAGTGGAAGCTATAAAAAAGGGGAAATCCTCGGAGTTTAATGTTAATGAAGAAGGAATTGTGAGATTTGGGAAAAGATTATGTGTTCCAAAAATTCTGGAGCTGAAGAAGGGACTTTTGGATGATGCACATAGTTCAAATTTCTCTATTCACCTAGGGAGCACAAAGATGTATCAAGATCTCTGAGAAAACATTTGGTGGGATAATATGAAAAAGGAGTTCACTGAATATACATCAAAGTTCCTAGTGTTCCAGCAAGTGAAGGCAGAGAGGTAGAAGTTTAAGGGGATGATGCAACCATTTCATAAACCAGAATGGAAATGGGAGAACATCAGCATGGACTTTGTCATCGGACTTCCAAGGACATCCAAAGGCAACAATGCAATCTGTGTTGTTGTGGATCATCTTACAAAGAATACACACTTCATTGCTATTCAAGAGGATTTCTCATTGGATAAACTTGCATGGATATATATCAGGGAAGTGGTAAGGCTGCATGAAGTTCCACTATCTATTGTGTCTGACCGATATCCATGATTCACCTCTATGTTTTGGAAGAGTCTTCAACATGCTCTGATTACCGAACTGAACTTCAGTACGACCTATCATCCTCAAACTGATGGCCAATCCAAGTGGACTATCCAAACAGTTGAGGACATGTTGAGAGTGTACTCAATGGACTTTAAAGTAGGATGGGATCAACATCTTCTTCTGGTTGAGTTCTCTTATAATAATAGTTTCCACTCAAGAATCCAAATGGCACCATATGAATACCTTTATGGGAAAAGGTGGAGAACACCAGCATGTTGGGATGAGGTCAGTGAATGTAAGATGATTGGAACAGAAATGGTTGAGGAAATGGTGGAGCAGGTGAAAACCATTCAGCAACATATCAAGGCAGCCTAGAGTCGACAGAAGAGTTATGCAGATAATTGTCGACGAGACCGTGAGTTTAAAGTTGGAGACATAGTTTTTTACGCATATCTCCATGGAAGAAGTTCATGAGGTTTGGAAAGAAAGGGAAGTAAAGTCCAAGGTACATCGGCCCCTTCGATATTCTTGATCATGTCGGGGTTGTGCCCTATCGACTAGAACTTCCACCTACCATGGCCAAAGTACATGATGTCTTTCATATATCCTTCTTAAAGAAGTACATATTGGACCCTTCACATGTACTCTCTTCTGAGGTGGTACAGTTGAAGGATGATATTTATTTTGAGGAGCAACCAGTGAATATATTTGATCGTAGAGATAGGTTATACGAAATAAGATAGTTCCCCTTGTCAAGGTGTTGTGGAAAACCCACAAGTTTGAAGAAGCGACTTGGGAATCTGAAGAAATGATGAAGCTGAGTTACCCACATCTGTTTTAGTATGGAAAAAAGGAAATTTCGAGGGTGAAATTTCTTAAGGGGTGAATATTGTAACGACACAAAGTTTTATTAATGGAAATCCCTCTTGATCTAATTAAATGTCTCTTTATGTAAAATGTTTATATAAAATGTCAACTTCTTTGGTTTTATGTTAAGAATTATGACCGTTACTTTTATATCCATTGAACAGTGATCACATGATCAGTATAAATACAAGGCTTTAACAAACCCAATTTAATCAGACAAAGGAATCGATGGCCTCATCCAGTAGAATTGCTCTATATGAAGCCCATTTTTCAGAGATCAGAAAAGAGGTGGTGTATTTGGGCTTTGATCTTGACCAAGCCCAAGCTGAGCTTCATCATGTCAGGCTCGAATGGGACCATCTACGGGAAAAGTGGAAGTTGATAGAGATTACCACTCGAGCGATGTTATCTGAGCCACCCCAAGAGTCTGTCACCATCGCGCACGTTACCCTTAGGTCTTATGCAGCTATTTTAAGGGGTTATGTAACGAATCTCTAATACTATGTTCATGTAAATTATTTTTTTGTATATAATAATGAATACACCTTCTTGTAATTATTGATATTGTAAATAGTTCTTTAAGTAATAATAGTGTTTTTAGTTATTATTTAATAAAGAAATATATTTTATTAAATTAAGGGATTTTTGAATTAAATAATATTTTAATAAAATATTATTATTATTATTAAATTAATTTTATTATATATAAATGATCATATAATTTTATGAATGCAATTATAATTTTTATTAAGGTTTGAAATCCATTTCTGTCAAAACACGTGAATTTTTTATAAATGTCGGTTTTTATTTTAAAAGTGAAAATTAACATATTTATAAAATTATTTCAATAAAATAAATGATATTTCTGGAATCAGGACGTTGAAATTATCCAACGGTGAATTTTTCATAATTTTGTGAGATAGTCAAATTTTTGGGTAAAAATTAAATACCGTTTAAATATATAATGTGTTTTATGACATCATAATGACCCAATAGTGATGTAAGAAAATACTATAAGCTTTATTTTCGGCCTATATATGTTTTACCATTAAAATAATGTGATTTTGGGTTTTTTTGACTTAATTTTCAAAGCATTAATGGACCCCTCAAGACTTATTAAACGTCTTGTCTTTTTAAATTATTTTCCATGGGAGTGTGACTCACCTCCACATAATCAACCCCATTATTTTAAGAAGTTCATACTTTGGCCTTATAAAATATTTTTTTCCTCTCCCCTTTTACAAAAACCATGGGGAAAAACCATGAGCTGATTTGTGGTTTGGATTAGTTTAATGTAAGGGGTCCCAAACCTAAATAACAAAGAATTCACTCACCTTTCCTATATAAACCCACATAAACCCCCACTTCCTCCTCACTAAAAGCCTTTTGAGTTCGTCCAACCTCTTCCCTACTCTCTCTATAATCCTCCCAAGGTTCCCCAAGCTCCTAAGAAGCCTCTCTCAAGCCTCTCTCAAGCCTTTGGAAGCACACTTCCAAGTAAGGGTTTTTTCTTCCTTTCTCATTATTGTCCAATTTCATTAAGTTGTTTTGCCCATTTAATTTCAATTATTAATGTCGGGGTATGGTTTCACACCTCCATAATACTTCCCTCTTTATGTTTTAATGATGGTAGAACCCTTTCTCTCTCATTAGATGCCTCCCATGTACACCCGTTACTATGCCGAAATTTCGAAAGGAACTTCTCTCTCCCTATTTACATTCAAGCAATACTTTTGTATAATGAATCTAAATTCCATTAAAAATGTTGGGACATGTATCTATATGACCTTATTACTTTCAATTACATGTAAATATGATGAGTAACCCCTTTCTCTCCTGTCAACATTTTTTATTAATTCTTATGTCACGCCGTTATGCTGCCGAAGTCGCACCGATTTTCTAAGCCAATGCCATTGTGTAATGAATACCATGCCCATTTCTCCATCAAGGGTATTCACCTTTATACACATTTACTTATTGATTATAAAGTTTCATGTATTAATTATACATTCCTTTATCGTGGAATAAATTATTATGTTTTATGAATCCATGTTTTATGATCCATGTGGCATACTTATGCATGAAATGAAATGTTTAAGAAGGGTGCGCCCTTATAGAGATCCAATGCATTGGGTAAATTATAGTATAATGATACATTATATGAAATTAGTGTTGACTAATTCTAATTCAAGTGCAATGAGGGTTTACTCGTGCTTCATGTGCAATGAGGATTTACTCATGCTCCCTGTGAAATGAGCCTTGGCTCGTGATAATTCCACATTTAGTGTTGTCACCGCATTTCCATGTTATTATTATCATGCTTTATCATGCCTTTATGTTCATGTTTCTACTGTGCTCTATTTATATGCCTATTTTCTATCATGTATTATAATCCTCATGTATTCCATGTTTATTCCCTTACTGGGCTTTATAACTCATCCTTTTCTTATGCATGTCCTCTGGTTATCCCATGCTATGCTAAGTACGAGGGAATGTAGTGGTCATGTAAAGGAAGTTTTCACTAAAGATGTTGTATTTAATGTTTTAAGTTGTTATGTAATGATCCCAAGACACAAGGACACTAGACCTCTCGATCTTCCATGTTATATGAAGTGAATAGTTTATGTAATAAATCATGTTTAAGTTTGTAATAAAAGCAGGGTTGTCCTAACAATGGTCAAGGAAGTGTTATGTCAGGATCCACCTAAGAGCATGATGGGGGTGAAATGGTTCTTTGGGTTGGTTGGCTATTACCAAAGCTTCATAACTAATTTATCAAGGATAGCAGCAACCATGATAGATTTTACTCTAAAGGGGCAAACGTTTGTGTGGAAAAAGATATTTCAACAGGATCTTCAGCAGTTGAGATAGAGTTTAAAGAGAGCTCCCATATTGATATTTCAAGAGGAGGGTGTCGAGTACGTAGTATTTTACAATTATTTGGGAACAAAATTTGGTTGTGTTCTGATGAAAATTAAATAAGTGAATGTCTATGTTTCATTCCAGTTTAGACCACTTGAGAAGTACTATGCAACACATTATCTTGTGATAACACCAGTAGTCTTTTATTTGAAGATGTTGTGACACTACCTAATGGTTGATCATTTTATCATCTAAGAGTATCATAAGAGTCTAAATTAAAAATTATCATAGAAATATCTTAACATGATATAGAGGTGATAAATAGAGTTCATCCAAGATTTTGACTTTGAAATTATCTTTACTCCTAGGAATGAGAACCCGGTAGTAGATTCCATCAGCATGATATCTTGTTGACATTTTTTGAACAAGGCATCAAAGGAGTTGGCCTCATTGTAGTAATCCTTTATGGATAGATATGATGCATATTTCATCCAATGATGGTTGTTACCCCTCTAATATTATATATATTTAGAGAGGTATGACTTAGGAATATCGACTATGAGACCCTATGTACTCAGATATCAAATGAACATGACCCTGAGAGATTTTCCAAATGTGGGGAACACATAGTTCTTTTTAGAGGGTGCATGATGGTAACAGTGATGTTTCAGGAAGATGTTCATGGAGTGTTTCATACCTATCCTTTGGTGGTATATCCAAGTATGGAAATGATGTACATGGACCTTAAAGGTTAGTTTGGGTGGTCGGGTATGAAGAAAGGAGTTGCACATTGTGTCTGTCGATGAATTATTGTCCAAAAGTGAAGGATGAGCCCCATGTTCTTGCAGTATTATCTCAATCCCTTGAGTTTCTAATGTTGATGTAGGATATGATATATATGGAAATCGTGAAAGGATTACCACATACATCCAGTGGACATGACTTCATTTGGTTGAACTAAGAGTGACTCACAAAGTAGGCCCACACTGTTGGAAAATGGGTCTATACCCACACGCCTACACCAACGGTTTAGAAAAAATATTGGGATAGATGTATTAGTTGAAACTATTCATATGGTATTAAATAAATAGTAGGTATACCATCCATTGTATTTCAATTCCTTTTGGCTCAATCGCACGTGCCTCTCCCATGAAAACACTCCTCCCCACTATAGAACCTTGTCTCCTACACAAACCCTTTTCTCCCGTTTTATCCATCACGTTCATCCCCAGAGTGAACCCTCTCCCCCCACCAACCCTCTTCTCACTCGATAACTCTATCATCTTTTGAGATCATCCCACTAAATGATGAAACCCTTCTTCATCACTCTAATTTATTCCATTTACATTATTCCATCTTCAGCTTCCATCATCCCCCATTAATGATCAATGATTTAGCAGTTTGTCTCACTATGGTTTGGTCTCTAGTTTCCTTTCCTTGTTTAATTTGGGGTATCTCTTTCCATGTTGTCATGTTTGATTTTCTCAAACCCCAGTTCAAGTTGTTAACCCATTTTTATGGTTTCTTTTGTGTTTAGGGTTCACTTTAGTTTCTTATTGGTTCTTTGGCCTTCCGCTACTAGAGGGGATTCCTTCTGGATCACGTGTCATTGATTCAAGGTAGTTTTTTGCATGCTCTAACTTTTAATTTTAAAACCATTGATTCCTTGGTGCTTGGAAATTATTTTTTAATTATTAAATATTATTTTGAATTAATGTTATTGTATTTTTTATGTAAAAAGTTTTATTTTTATTAGATATATTTTAAAAAGAAAGGTTTTTCTATTTTTAGGGCTAGTCTAAATCAGATTTTGTGTCACTGGTCACATAGTGTTTTTATGAGACTGCCTAAAAGGCCTTTGAAGATAGTATTTGAAATTTAAAAATATTTTTAGGTTTTCAAAGTGACTTCTCAACAACATCACTTGGAATTTTATATGATACTCGAAATTAAATCTATTGTAAAAAAAATCATGAGTTGTTTTGAAAGAAATGAAAGGGTTTCAAATGATTTGACACCATTTAGGTCATGAATTAAATTAAAGGGTGATTTTTGAAACCATGGAGGTTTTGGGATAAATTTTCATTTCCTTTTTTGGATAATCAGGTAGTGTTTTAATGGATTTCAGTATGTTTTGAAATGGGTTTTAAGAGATGTTTGAAATGAGATTTTAAATGATTTATAGAAATTGGTAATGTAACTCAAAATCATTACTTTTATGTTTTTAATGCCATATTTTTCAGTTTAAGTGATATTACAAAGTGTACAAGACCCTCATTAAACACATGTGGCTATTGAAAACTTCCCCTAATTTTCTACGATAGTTGTACATATGATGAGATAACCTAGGTTTTGATATTTTATTAGATAATTGGTGTTTATAACCTCAACCATTTCTTATTTTTTGAATCTTTCTATTTTTTAACATTGTAATTTCAAACCTTATGCAAATTTATAATTTAATTTTTTTATTTTATATTAATTTATATACATAAAATTATTTTCTATGTTCAGTTATATTCTATTTAATCACCGATTTCACAACAATCTATGTCTTCTTGGTTCAAATGGACTCACTATCAGCATCATCAAAGGAAAATTTTAACAAAAATAAAATTTTCCAATAGTTTTTTCACAACTACACAACTCCCTTGAAGGTTTTATTTTTTTCAATGAATACATACTTTATTTCTAATGATAAAAAATATTATTTAATACTATATGTTATTATACACTATCATTTTTTTAATATATAATGTTAAAAATGACATTTAATACTGTATACTGTTATACACTATCAGTTTTTCAATTTCTATTGTTTCATTCTGTAATTTAATATTGTATACTATTATAAACAATCATTTAATACTCTCTATAGCTATAGACTACCTATTTAATATCCTATCTACTATTATACAATATCATTTTTTTAAATACTTGGTGATGTTGATATTTATTAATTTCAATGGAGAATCTTACCATTTATTTTTTTGTATGTGATGGATAATAAATCATGGAATATCATTTTTTAATACTTCTTTGATTTATTATCTATCCCATCTACTGACATGTACATTAATAAATGGCCATGACCTTCACCTCTTAACTATCTTATATAATATTTCATCTCAATGAAATGTTTTGGAATATACACAAATTTGGGTATCTACCCAAGTACTAGCTCCTATAAATTCTTATTTCAAATTCAAAAACCAATGTACAAAAATGAATGATTGTTTGGATTCCCATAATATATTGTTTTTTTCCATTATAGTTTTTTTATAAATCAAAGGAAGAAATCCAATATAAGTTTTGAAATACATTTCCCCATTTACAAGTTTAAAAAATGATATCATTGTAAACTCTACATCTTAATTTGATGTAGCTCACTATTTCATTTTATCATTTTTGGATGTTTGGGTATCCTTAAGTCAAAATTCCAATTTTATTTTTGGAATTTTGGATTTGTTCTATAATCCTCTATTTTTTTTAAGTTTAGTGAAACTATGTTATTGGGTGTTTCGAAAGGGATTCCCTATGTTAAACTGAGATAAAATTATTATTGGCCCAACACTACACTTGGTAGATCACCGAAATTAGTTTCCTAGGACCTTACTCAAACTATTACATTTCTTTGAGATAAAATAGCTGGTCAAAAAATTAGTAATTTTATTTCTCACAAACAATTTTAAAACTTCATTTTTTGATAAACCATGCTCTATGTGTCATCCCATTAGTATTAATTAATATGGACACATCACATGGGTAAACTAATCTTCACAAGGGTTTTCATAATTAATTCCATTACCAACAGCTAATTTTTCTATTAAAATATATTTCAAGGTAGACATAAAAAGTCCACTTTTTTATTGAAAAAACACAAAAGGTGAACCTATGAAAAATCCAACCATCATAAGGTGTATACTCACTAGACCCCTCTAACTATCTCCCAAGTTACCACCCTAGAACTCTTATGTTTTATATCACACCTAAAAATCAATTTAGAGTTCATCATATGTTAGTAAAAAAAATTGACATGGTAAAATGGATGTACATTAATCCTAAAATAAACCAACCATTTATGGAATGTCTGTTTTAGACCTAATAGGGTCTTCTTAATCTCTCAATAAAATAATAAAGTACATGGTATCCATTCCGGTTACCTATCCCTTACACACGTGTAATAAACCAAGTCACGTAGAAATAAAATCATAAATTTCACAATATGTTATTAACCACCTACACTATAAAATTATGACTTAAGTCATCTGTTTTCATTTACCATTTTATCCTCATTTGGGAGTTGTTAATAAATATTTTAGAAATTCTGAAATAAGAAAATTTATCAAGAGTATATTCTAGATGATTAAAATAATGATAAATATATATGGGCTTATCCAAGACTTGATTCATAGATCTTTTAACTGCATCAATTTTTTCAACTAGATGATGGATGTGAAGTGTATAGGGAGTCCAAGATAAAGGGGGAAGTTTGGAAATAGAGAGGGAGTAGCCACTGCTTGTGGAAATATATGGAAAGAACAAATGACCCAAATATTTCTATATATTTTTCCATAAATGACTATAATACACCTAAATAAATAAAGGGTTGGGAATCTCCACTATATTCCCAGTGGTCCCTTGGAATGATCCTGATTTTCTATCATTGATCTCCCACTAGCAAGGGAATTGGCATAATTCTACTACCAACCTACCAGACTCAGAATAGTATCATATTTTGCTTTGATTGTTTTTCTTTAACCCACCTAATGGATTTTAACTCCATAATACATAAAATAACAATTTGTGTCTCATATACCTAAATTTCATCCTCCAAAATCACTAATTAAGCATCCCATGAATTGAAAAATATTTCTTCCTGTGTCCAAATTACATTCATTCAAATTTAGTCAAATCCCATTTCATTTAGTTCCATTATTTTTTCATATTCCATAAATACTATTTAACACGAGGCATTGCATACTCAAAAACATATAAATTATCATTCTCAAGATAACAATATTTCACATCTATAATGACCCAATTCTCCATAAGGATATGATGTAGCTATTTTTTTCTCAGTAATATACTATATATAACTGTGCTACAATTTTGATTGATCTATATATACTATATTTTAATTTAAATACATCTCTATCTAATCTAATCACATCCAAAATGTTTCATTCAACTCCTAATATACCATGAAACAATAAATTACCCATGAAAATAAATTGTAAACACACCATTATTCCTTCTACCCATGAAACCATACTAGTCATATTTAACATATAATTATACATTTACTTTCTCTGCAAGACATGATGTGGTAAATGAGGTGACATTCACAGATGTACCTAATAAATGACGTCATTTTTTAAGAGCTAACATAATCTATCGCTGAAAATCCTCCATCCACTCAAAACTACACCTAAGAATCTTCTTATTATCTAAAAATTGATCCATTGTGTCTTGATCATGAACCGGTCTATTATATAAAATATCATTCAGTACAAAGGTTATCTCACTCCATTAATGGAATGTAACATTCTTCAAATTTTGTGGCGTACATGGACTATTAAATAAAACTACATTTCATTGATTACCCTATGAAATGAATTTTTATAAGGGTAATTTACCAACTTACAAATCTGATCTCTACTTAGGAATAATATATATCTCACTTTCTTCTATTCTGATATTCAAAGATATACCACAATCACTAACTTCTCAAGATTGTTACACATGACACCCTCTGCATTCATAACAATTTACCAATCATAGTAATTATAGTGTAAATGTACTTAATGACTTTTTCTAACCATAATACTTCCCATATAATTCCTTCATCAATTATAATGCATCAAAATTACAATATTTCATGAAAACCACTGCACATGATCCCATATCGACCTAAACTAAATAATAATCCCATGAAACTCACTCAATAATTTAAGGGAATTAGAATACTCTACAAAAAAATAGATGTCATAATAAAATTGGTTTGTATGGTAAAAATATATCCCAATAATATATAAAAAACCAAGAAGAATCATTCAATGAACCATTAAATTATTTAACACATATAATAATTTTATACAACCCTCAAAACTATTAACCTTTAGATTATACAACATGATTCCCATGTTTTAGCTCACTAACATATCTATATATTCATGTGAAAATTTACATAGTGCCTCTATATAGACCCCATCACACCAAAGGTGATATGTTTCATATGTTCATCCACATAATGAAAGGAACATTATACGCCAATAAATATGGGAATCAATATGGATGTCATTTCTTCTTAGGTCATAACAGTGAAAAATACCCCTTGAAGTACCTCAATTAGACCTATGCTGACTAACCTCAATTAGGATTTCATCAAACATAACTAACAATGATGAACAAGAGGAAACCAAACCAAATATGGTTATCAAGTGTAAACCAAAAACATGTTTAACTAAATAATTTGGAACCATACAAACCCACAATTTATAGAATAAAACCAAATAAAAAATTGAATTAATTTTATTTTAAAAATATCAAAAACATAACGAAACTTCTTGGTATAAATGTAAATCAGTTCAACTAAAACAGACCTAGAATGATCAAAATGACGACAAACTAATTCAAATAAAAAGAAATGGAATGAAGATAAATTGGAAAATGTCATACTAATATAATGAAAAATTAATTTATGATTAAGATAAAGCACATTTTTAGTGATAATGGGGAATCCACCATGACATAAAAGACATAGAAAAGTAAAAAAGGTCCCAATGGTCTAAAATTTAAAGACCAAAAAACCCACATTACAAGAGAAAATCCCCTCCTAGCATCAAACATATGAATTCCAGATTCCACCTTCCACCGTTGATCCCCTAGATATCTCATGAAAAATTGAACATGCCTAGAACCAATGGCCATATCCAAACCCTCTCAAACATCCAATTCTTAAATGAAAATGCACAATGGAAAATATTTTCTCTAAACTTAATCTGGAGAAGCCTCATGAAGATGATCTGATGGAATAATCCATTGAACCATAGACCACTAGGTCCACACCAAATGCACACCAACCAGAGAATGAAAACCACAACCAATATGCAACATAAATCCTTCACTACCTCAACATTCTTCAAACACATTCAAAATAAAATCTCACCAAAAAAAACAAAATCGACCATGAGAAGAAAAAACACCAACGAGCAGCAAATCCGTAGTAGATCCAGATCCAAATTCACTCAAAACCAACACACGAAAGCAGAACATTAAAATCCAAAAAATTAAGGCAAAAATGTGATTCAAGAAAACATCAACAATTGAAAAAATGCATCCATTACATCTCATACATGCTACCTCCACAACACACTAAAGATACGACCTCCCAAAATAAAGTGATCCAGAAGAAGACCTCACCAAAAGCCAACTATAGAACCCAGATCCCATCGCCACCTTCAAATCCGTAGATGAAGACCATATCCTCCCAACACACTCAAAGCTTACATCGACCACACTGATGACCCCTGACCGTGAAATCTGAAACATAGAACCCAGACCAACATCAATCCTCCTTGGAAGCCTGAGCCAACTCAAAGGTTAGGGTGAGAAGGCTCCAGAAAATAATGAGGTTTTACAATGAGAACATGTCTCCACATTGTTGCCACTGGAATATTCCTCATGCCGCAAGATTGCCGATACAAAGTGTTGGGGAGAGAATCAAAGTCGACCTGAGACAGAATAGGTGAAGTTGGCGGTGGGAGGAACCCTAGAGTCAAGAATCCCCTTACAGTATCATCCCCCAAAAAATCTATGGGGCCTCGAACTAATATAATTTGAAGTAATTTTATATTAAAAATGATGAATCAAATTAGACCCAACCTATATAACCACAATCAAAATGAACTAAAATGAACCCAAACAAACTGATATGAACCAAATGTAATAAAACAGAATCAATTAGAACCCAAATAAATGAAATTTTCCAAGCTAGTATAAACAAAAACAAGACAAGAAAAATCTAATAAAAATTTACCAACTAAACTTATATCAAACTAACCAAAACTAAGATGAATATAGAGAAAAAATTATTATATTCCATTAATAGGAATATTAATTGTTAACTAATAGTAATTTACTATTCATTTTTATCATTTTTATACTTTGATATGTTTCCCCCTTGATTGTAGGAAGAAGATTTAACCCACGGGGTGTTGTGGTTTTTATATGTAGGGTAGTGACTTGTATAGTTACAGGAGACAGAAATGTTGTAGTTTATTTTTTATTTATTTTCATTATCACATCATCCACATAGACCTTTTACAACTTTCTATAGATGAAGGGTAGTTATACCCTATGAAGGGGGTCAGAAGGACACTGGAGGAGGCTACATGGTTTTCATTACAAGGGAGGGATATCAGGGTAGTGGGGATATTAATTAGAGTTTTTATTTTTTGTATTCATTTATACCATGTTGCATCAGTTTATTTTATTTTCCATCAACATGGATGTCCAATGTACAAATGGGTCATCCCAAAATTTTATTAATTATTTTGATGATGTTTTTATTAATTGGTTGGGGAAAAACTTATTTCCTAGTGGTGATTCCTTGATTCCCAAACACTTATGCTATCCCATGGGAGTATCCCATAGACATTAATCAATCATAGTCATTCCAATATTAGTTTCTAACTAGGTAATTAAAATTTTTGAACCATGGGAGGCCCTAGGAAACATGGAATTATTGGGAATGGATTGGGAACATCTTCAAAATTCTATTGAGAATGACCATAAAATAATGATGATTTTAGAACATAGAACATGAGGGACCTATGGGTCAAAAAACTACCATCTATTATTAGTGCACATATAAATGGATATAAAAAATATTACATAATAGTTGAATGAAATATGTTTACAATCAAGCTACTTCCAAAATCCTACGCAATGATAAAAAAGGAATGGTACATACCAAAAAGGCACTATACAAAAAAAGGAAAACCAAATTTGTCCTTATGGTAAAATAGAAGAGCATTTACATATATGAAATCATTATTAGGACATAGAATACATCCCATGTGAATACCTTTTGCATCAACTCCACACATATGTCAAGAACTACAAGAGACTCTACCAAACCCCTATCCTGAATGAGGGTCTAACTACTTCGATTCCCATATCTAGAAAAATCACAAACACTCACCACCTAATAAGGTACCATGAAAGCATCATAAAAAGATATGAATTTATATAATAGTTTTCATGTAGGGTGTCGGCACATACATACTCAATATGGAACCAAAAACTATCCTTGATACATTAACAAATAATCCGTTGTATGTGTAAACACGTATACTGATTTACTTACATATACAATAAAAGAGATTTAAAAGTTTTTTGGAAAATATAAAACAGGAAGTTGACATATGAATTAGAAGCAATATCAAATTAATCTATATATCAATATTATCCTCACCTAATGTTTCATTTGGTTTTCCTACTCCAAGAAAGATTAGTATCGATATTAGGCTAAAGGTAAGGAATTGTTGCTGCCTTTCCCATCCATTTTGGGGGTAGGTAAATATTGTAGCATAACCCACCTAGGATAACATCTAGAGTTGGGGCCAAATATTATTCAATAGAAAGGGGAAGGGGTATACAAAATAATAGCATTAGACCATCCGATGGAATAGGGGAAGGGATATTAAAATCGATGGAATTGAGATCCTATACCATCATCATCCTCTATAATAATATGTATCAACTTAAGCAATTTATATGGTATGAAAACATATACCTAGACACTACCTCTATATCATGATTTTCAACTATAAAATTAGTATCCATGATACAAAATAAATCAATCCTTATGATATTTAACTAACAATAACAGACATGCTCCAAAACTATCATTCACTAATGTAATATAAAAATGGTATTCAAAATACAAAAACCACATATACAATATAAAATGATGGAGATCACAACATGTTAGTTTAATTTTATGTTTTTAAATATAATTCCAAACATGTTTCATACAAGGCTAAAGAATTATATTTGGGAAATCAAGTTGAAATTATTTCAATGTCATTATTCTAGTTCAAAGAGAATAAGAAAATAAATTTTAAATGTGAAGTGTGGTTTTCTTTTTTGGTTATAGGTTATGGAAGGGTGGATGAGATAATAGAAGGGCCTTCTGTGCTTAGTATGGAGAGTTGGATATACCAAATTTTTTCAAAATTATTGGTATATAGTTCTGATGAATAGAAATACCCACGATTGTTGATTCATTGGAATACATCTATAGCAAAGGTTTAAATGAAAGTGTTGGTATATATCTATGTGGAACAAAAATACTTATGGTTATAGAGCCATTGGTATACATTAATACCAATGGTTTACATGAAACCATTGGTATGTAGTTATTTTGTACAGAACATAATGCCCACTATTGTAAATTTTTTGGCACATATATACCAACAGTTCACTTGTAACTATTAGAATAGGGTAATTCAACATATCCTATACCAACCGTTTTATAGAAACCATTGGTATAGGGATATATCAACATTCCACATTCTCATATTTCCTAGAAACATTGAGATAGACTATCCCAATGTTTCAGAGCCTATAATAATGGTTTAAAACTGATCGTATATGGTCAATTTTCAATAGTTCCATATCCTAGCTATACAAGAGTAGAGTTTAGTAAAGGGTTATGGATTTCGTTAAATTCATTATATAGTTCGACTCAATAGAGTTATTTTTATGATTTTTTATGATCATGATTCTCACTTCACAAACTGGATGTGGAAGGTATTTCAATAGGTGTTTAGGACCTATTTATGCTTGAGCACAATGTTCCACCCCCGAACTGATTGTCAGACAAAGAGTACCATTCATGTTATAGAAGACATGTTGTGAGCTTGCACATAGGACTGTGGATGTAATTGGGAGGATCACCTAACACTGGTGGAGTTTTCATATAACAAAAACTAACATTACACCATTTGTATGACACCATTATAGGTTTTCTAATGGTGACCAAGCAGGTCACCACTTTGTTGGACTAGACTAGGAGAGTGTACAGTCATGGGATCAGAGTTGGTGTGAGATATAAAAGAGAGATTATAGATCATCCAAGAGTGGATGAAGACTGCATAGATCCATTAGAAGTCTAATTATAATAGGCAGTGGAGGCCTTTAGGGTTTGAGGAGGGAGACCATGTGTTCCTATGAGTTTCACATTGATGTGGATTACAAAGATTTGGTTTGGGAAATAAGCTATCTCCAAGTATCATTGTCCCTTTCTAAATACTATGTAGAGTTGGAGAGGTGGGGTAACACTTAACTCTACCACAATAGTTATACTTGGTAAATGATGTCTTCTATGTGTCATAACTAAGGAGGTATATGCATAACCCATTTCACTTTATCGACAGGGGGCAGATGGACATCGAGGATGGATCAACCATTGTTGAGTACCTAGTAGAGATCAAGGATCTATAGGTGAGGATACTTCATGGGTGATAAATTCTTTTAGTGCTTGTCTAGTGGCAGTATGGGAATATCAAGGGGAGAATATGAGACTAGGAGGCTCATATTCATGCTCAATACCCACATATTTTTGAGTAACCCTTGTTTTAACTTTTTAGGGATGTAAATCCCCAAGGTGGGGATAATGTAATGACTCAAAAATTTCATGTATTTTTTTTTGATATTTTATAGATTATTTTCGACACTAGTTACGAAAATGGAATGCTAATTTGAGGCTCAGTGTTCCAATAATAAATGTTTGATATACATTAAATATATTAAATTGCAAGCACGTGCAGTTTTCTTAAATAAATGAAATAACATCTAAATGGGTGCATGGATGAGAAACCTAATGGAAATATTGTGTTCAATACGTTAGTTTTAACCAAGTATAAACTTAGCATTAGTTGGTGTAGGTCTTCGATAATTTTTTTTAAAAAATGATGAAATTAATAAAATAATAAAATAAATTATTTTATTTCATATTTTTTGACCTAGTGATAAACAATATTAAAAATATTTTTGTGTCAATTTTTTGGAAAATAGCATAACCCTATAGAAATTGGGGAACCCTTGAAGAGACATTAGAGAATTATCTTAGTTGAACAATAATGGGATTGTGGATCGACGATCAACGCAACTCAAATTCAAAGGTTCTCCAAAAAAAAAACAAAACTTCATATTTATTCAGTTGTAATCAATATAAAACAAGGTAGGTCTTGTGTATAGATTTTATTCTTCATTTTTTTATTTCTATGATGAATTTGAATCAATCAACAAATAGATTGACCCATTGTTTGATCATTATGCGATATGGGTTTATTTTTTGAGGTTTTGATGAGAGAATATCTGTGTGATTGTTTATTTTTTGATTTCCATTCTATAAAAAATTGAGATCGACACAAATATCGATTGAGGTTCGTTCCTATTATCTTTTATTGTGATTTTATTTACTGGTTTTGCGTTCATCATGGGTATTCTTTGTTTGGAACATGACTTGAAATTTCTCGATAAATTGATCATTGTGCAGTCATTTCTTATCACAACAATATGATATCATATATATGGGATCAGAACAATATTAATGAGCTTAAAAATGGAGAAAAAATGATTCAGATGACTATGGATACCTGATTTCACGTTCTTCATTGTTCTTTGGTGCATAATAAGGAATGAAATTTTGATCTTTTTTTAAGAATATCCAGTGAATGAATGAATTTCTCAACAATGGTGAGGCTTGGACGAGTTGGGATATACTATTTAATGGAAAATCAATAGACATATCGATGTCCAGAGGTTTCATATTAAATGAAGAAGCATATATAGGATTCTACACAATCATAAAAAATATGGAATGTAATCCGTATCTACACACCGTGTGGCCCCCCTTGAGTGGAGATGAGTGTTTCCGAAAGAGGTAATGTATCACATGGAGTGTGATCCTATAAAATGATGTATGGTCCATTATATGTGAACTCAACATGTACTTAAAAAATTACAAAGACATGTGGTGGAGTACATGGGCAACCTACACACCTTGTAGTACTACACGGACACAGCTTGATGACATGGACCATTTACATGTGCAGGACCTCTAGTCAAGAGAAATGGAATGTGATCACTACTACATTTCATGTAATCTTTTATACAAGGATTGGATCTCATTTCCCCTATATATTTGACAAGATTCATTTGGGTTCGTTCCCCTTATCCTTTCCTCAAAGGTTGGTATGCAACCGTGTCCTACTCCCAGGAAAATAATCCCTTTTAAAAAAATTCCTATATAGAGTCATTGGAATCCCTCTAAGAGGCCCAAAGTGAGATCACATATTCATCTTAGTTCCCCATATGGGTTTCTTGGTATCTTCATGAAAAACACTATACGGGTGTCAATCCACTACTTAACGGGTTAATACAGATTGAGTTGTCGGAATCACCCGCGGCCCTAGTAGTGATCCTCATTATTATGTCATGTTTTGTTTGGACTATAAAAATATTATTTCTTAGGATGTGACCCAACATGAAGTACATGTCATATGAACTTCATCAGTTCCATCAATCTCAAGAGTGTGTTCTCCTAGATGAGTGCATTTTTTAATCTTCAAGCTAGAATATTAGGTTGGTTAACTACAGTTATACCTTACCTATAGACAATGTGTATTTTTGGAGTATATCAAAATATTATTATTATATGTTTTATATAAATATATCATTGTTGAGATGACTACATTTTTCCTTTTTAGTATGCTTTCGTATTTTCAGGGTTTCTGATTGAGTATTTTTATACTCATCCCCAAATGGGATTTTCCCGCACATGTCACCTCTTGTGCAGATGATCGAACATTTGATAGAGACTTAGGTGGACTAGGACCATATAGTTTTTAGTGAGATCGGAAACACCATGGTGTGTTCATGTGGATTTCAAATAGCAGTCCCAGTACTTATTTTTCAGGTTGGACTTCTGTTTTTCAGACTACCTATGGAGGGATTGTAATTTTCCATGTTTACTTTATTTTATATCATGTTATACTATGTTTATAAGATTTATATGTATACATAAATGGTTTTTCAGGTTTTAAATATTGGAATTTTATAGTCTTGGATATGTGTTCGTGTGTACATGTACTTTGGCTAAGGCTACCCATGTTAGTGATATGCCTACTCGGAACTAGTCCAGAGCCCCTAGCCTTTTGGAGGTAGTCTTGGGGAGTCATGGCATGGGCCCCACTATTATGAGTCATGAAAAATCATATCCATCCAATCCTTAATTCCATTCTTTGTTTGGTTGGGTGTATTTAGTAATGTTTCAATGACACTATCACGTACATTTCTCCCACATGCTTGAAATCAAGAAAATGTATAATGAAAAAAAATTTCTACTATGTTAATTTCAAAAATAAACTATAATTTTTTTCCAATCAAATTTTTATGGTTTTTCAAGGAAGGTTTACCAAAAAAACTGTCTATATCATTTACATTCTCAAATAGTTTATCGCTTATTAGTGGAGAAAGTGTTTTACCTTCTTCCTAACTCCCTTCAAATGATGCAATCCAAAATATTTAATTATGTCATCAGGGTAGAAATAAATTATTTTCTAAAAAAAATTTAATTAATGAATGTTTCCATATAATTAAGTATGCACCTTGTTCACAAAAAGTACACCCTTGAGTTCTTTTAATGATATATCCTGAAAAATTTGAATAAACAAGGGAGTCATTTATTATCCAATACTATATGGATTTTAATGTGAAATATTAATTTATTTAAGCATAATAAAACAAAACAAATGATTCCCATAATAATTTCAAATAATCAATTAATTGATCTAAATAAACATCAATATCATTACCTATCTGTATTGTCCTGATACTAGTAGAGACAACATAATGTAATTATGTTTCATTCATAAACACGGTGGAAGGTTATAATTTACCAACAAAACTAGCCATATAATATGTGTGATTCTTTAATATCTAAAAGGATTAACTCCATATATAGATAGCACACGATAAAGGACTCTTGACTTTATTCCAAATTTAGGATACTCATGATCAATTTTCTTCAAAAAAGTTAATATTCAACTACATTTTTATTTCCATAATAAAATATTCAGCATGATTCATTCCTATAATCATATCCTTGATATGGTGTTCATAATTTTTCACAATTGTAATCATATCATATGATCCATAATATGAAATGTTATGCCAATCACTATAAACATTCATATTTTCACCATATTTAGACAAAAATTTATAATTTCAATCTATTCCTTGAAAGGTCACATGTTTTACAACTAATATAGTCTAATTATTCTTTAATAACAATAGGTTAAAAATGAAAAAAGGATTTGAAAAGAGTTTTATGCAAGATATTTTTAAAACCTAATGAACTCTTTCACCCTCTCCTCATACTATTTTGTCATACGATTGAAATCCATCCATTTTTGATTCATATCTATTGTATTTTAGTAATATTAATATTGAAAAAAATGAATAATTACGTTGAATGTATGATATTAGAACCCATAAAATGAAATTATTAAAGAATAATTTAATCCTCATGAAACCATTTTTGCAAGATAATAAGAGATGAATAATAGAAATTGTGATTATTTTTTGTGGTGGAAATCATTAAAGGAAAGGAATGTGTGATATATATAATGTTACAAAGAATAAAATTAAATATTTTTCTTTTGTAAAACATATAGATCATGGATGATTCTGTAACTTTACTTGGTGGGAGTAAAAAAGAGGTAAGAGTTTATGTTTATTAATTTCATCGCTTTATACGTGGTGGGCTTGGTGGTATTTCTATGAAAGTATTATTAGGATCCAAATTTGATCTTTTTTAGAAGATAAAAAAATTAATAGGTCCTAATCACATGGATTGAAATATCAATGATTGAAGAGACTCTTTAATTTAATGTATAATGAAAAAAATTATTAGGATGGTGTTCTCATGCTATTTGAAAAACTAAAGAATAATCTAATTGAGGATTCATGAATGCTTAAAATTTAAATAATTCACATGTATGGGATAAAACCCTAATGAAAAAAATATAAATTATTATTGGGATTGGATGGAACAATCAACTTCCAAAAAAATTCATGAAGTGTACTTGTCGGATCATAAGTAATCTCCTTATCAAACTAATTATTAGAGCATAATCCCAACTACCAGGAATAAGCTGAAAAAAATTCAGCCTTAGTGGAACCAGAAAATAGAATTACCTCTACAAAAACATTAGTTTTGAAACTGGGAATAAGGTTTAAACATGAAATAAGCTTATATGGATGTTTTGAATGTAGACTGTGATTCTAATTTAAACAGTGAAAGGTAGTATGAGTAGATATCTAAATTTATTTTAAGGAGTCCGCATAACTAAGAAAATGGTTTAAATAATATTGTGGGTCTATAATATCCCATAATCCATACTCCCATATTCAGTGCTAAAAGCATAAACATTATGTTTTTGGATTTGATACAGATATTTACAACCCAATTTATTTCATCTATATCATACAACATCAAAAAGAAAAATTATATAATATAAAACATTAAATAAAGTTTAGGTTTTGTGTTTTAGAAAATTAGTAAATACTCTTACATAAACACTTCTCCTAAAAATAAAGGAATATTTCTCCTACTTAACAAAATTTTCATTTTCACATAAATACATCATCATAACCCATGTGAATTCCCCTCTTGGAATAAATTTTTCATCAGTAGTTTTTAAAACCTAGAAAAAAGGAAACATTGGAAGGGTGAGATCAAGTTACCATTAAGGGTAAACATAAGAATTACCAATTTAATATAATTAATTAACATAATATGTGAATAAGGGTATGATTAAATAATCAGATTGCATGATAGAATCATTAAATAAGTCTTACTCACCAATACTTGGATCATAAAATATTAAAACACGAAAAAATAAAGAGTTATAAAAATCAATAATCACAATCCAAGTGAAATAAATATCGATCATGATAAACATTATAAACCTATAATAAGAAATTAAGACATATTTTGGTGACTTAGAGCATTATTTTCATAGAACCCTATCAAAAAAGTTTTAATTAGAATAACATTAAGAATGAGTTCCAATATAATCATTCCCCAATGCAATGGATTTCAATATAATTGTTCCCATCATTTAATCTATAACATGATTACCTCATGCTATGTAGACCACCCCATGTTTAAGGTGTAATGATTTTACCCAACACTATATGGTCTACCCAATGTATAGGATATAGCAGTATCAACTAATACTATCTAGTCTACCCCATGTATATATTTTAATGGTCTCACTTGACACTATTATGGACACCCCATGCATATTCTATAATGGGCTCACCCAATTCTATCTATACCACCCCATCGTACATAATGTACAAGATCCAAAACAGGAATAAAGTACATATTTCATTATAAATTCACAGATAAAATAATTATTCCTTTTATAAATTTATTTAACTATAGAAAAAAATATTTTTATGTAATTATATTTGAAACATGATTAACTTATTGAAAATAAAATGTTTACATAACAATCTCTTTAAAACATGGTTAACATGATGAAATGAAAGAAGCTCCATAAAAAATCTCTTTGAAACTATATTAATCCATCCAGAGAAATAATAAGGATGGTATTAATACACAAAATTCCATAGTAGAGTATAAGTAAAAACAAGGGTTATTTACATTGATTAATTTAAATACCATTAAACTATTATTAAAATCATTTTTTAGGAAAATATATTCTTTATTTTGATAATAACTTTTAAAAACATAAAACTTTTTGAAAATATTTACCTTTGAAAAAAACATGGAAAAATAAAAAGAAAGTTTTAAAATATTTTAAATCATTAACTAAGGAAATTATGCTTTTGTATGAGAAAAAAAAATTATTATTTTTTGAAATCCATTTTAGAAAACATGGTTTTATAATAAAACAGATTTCCAACTGAAGAGAGGAATGATGTTAGATTTCCTTAAGAAACACTCTCAATCATATTATGTATTAAAGAGTGATTTTTTAAATTGACATTACAATATAATGAATAAATAGTTTAAAAGATATTTCATGAGATTCGAAAGATTTCACAATTGGATACTTAACTATACAGAATCTCGATAACAGTTGAGACAATAACAAAATACTCTTACCACTTAGTAACTTTGAATCATAATCCCCATGAAGGAAAATCATTAAATGAAACTTAAAATACTGTGATAATAAATAAATAAATTATATTAATTTTAAAATGGGATGTATAAAAACCTAATAAAAGATGATAGGTACAGAACATATCATAAGTCTAATAAAATAAAAATTATAAAAAAATCCATTACCACATTGGTAACTTTGAAATCATAAAATCCATGAAATAGATATACTAAAATGGATATGTAAATCAATATAAATTTAATTAAAATAATCATAAAATACATTAATGGATTGTCTATACAACACACAATAAAAATAAGTGGTGAATATGACATATATCTCACAAAAATAAAAGTGAGACAAGAGAAACACTTTCCTTAAGTCTGATTCATCATGCCTGTTCTTTGTATTCTTGAATAATAAAATTATTTAATTTATTATATTTATTTATTACCCTTCAATTTTTTTATTATTTTATTTCACTTATAATATATTTAAATATAATTTGATAATAGATTAATTTTAAGTCATATTTTTTAACCATCTTCGTGTTTTGTGTTAAAATTGACTTGGGTTGATTGACTATAGTGAAAAAGTCATTATTTAAACATATATATAATAACAATACTTAAATTATTATCATATTCATATAAAAATTATTCTTTTAAAACCCTTCACAGTATGTGGTTATGAAATATTATGTAACATTACGATAATGGAGATGTTAGGCAATACGTACGCATGAGTACCATTTCAATTTTTTTATTGATCATTATGGAAAATGGTTTGTAATATTTTATCTTCATATAATTATAATTATATCATAAATACCATTTTATTTATTTATATATACTTATATATATATTTTTGTAATGTTTTGATGAAAGAAGAAGAATCTTATCGCTTTGAGGATGTGGTAGCCCACACATCAACGAACAACATTATCTATTTTTTTAGTGTATGAAATGGGGAGAAGAAAATGATATATTATATTTATAAAAAGATAATTATTTCAGGAATATAATATTTATTTCATAAATATCATTAATTATAGTTACCCTTATCACATCCTAGGTGACATGTTTGTGAAAAATGTTTTTTATCACTTCATAAGGCAGTAGTCCACCGTATACATGAGCAACATTATCATGACTTCTACGGTACAAAATTTATAAAGGGTATACATGATATAATGGATATATAAGTATAATTATGTTATAAATATCCTATATATGATATATAAATAGTATATCCCTCATTATTACCAACTATTAAAGGCGGTGATGAAAAAAAAAACGACATCGTTTCACGAGGTGATAGTCCACCGTACACATGAATAATGATTTCTTAACCCATTTTATAGAAGTGTATATTTTTAGGTCATAAAATTTTAATAAATACATATAAAAATATTTATAATACTGATACTATTATATAATCAATTTATAATAATAAGTTAAGGGGTAGATAAGTAAATAAAATAAAAGTTCATATTCGTGAATATTACCTCTTCTTCGGGTAACTTTTTCTGTTTTCACAAAAGGCTTTATTTGGTTGGTTTTATTCCAAATATGAGGATTCTAGGATGATATTAGGTAAGTTTGAAAGTTCTTTTTTCAGGTTTTGGATGAAAAAAATATATTGAGAGGTGTGTATAAGTGAGGTAAGTGAGTTTCCTTTTATAGTTGAAGAGTAGAACTCTTGTAAATACTTAAAACTATTTAGTATTGGGAAATATCCCATAACTCACATGCCACCATAATTGAATAATAATTGATAATAGGGATTATTTGGTGGAAAAACACCTAAAAAATAATTTTTTTAAATATTTTGTTCCTGAAATCCTATGTTTTTATATATATATTTTTATTTTGGATTTTCAGTAAGGTCAGTCATTTTGTAACCTAAAAATTTATTCATTATAACAAAATTAAATGGAGAATAATTAGAAAATTTATTATAAATTATTATATATATTATATAAAATTTATAAAATAAAAATCCTATGTGTGCTGTAAATTAATTTTAACAAAAGCACATGTAACACGCAAAAAACCTACTTTAACCCTAACCATTCCAACAATGTTTTTACTATTTAGGAGTCAATATTATATTTATAGATGATAAAATGGTCATTTAATTGAAAATATATTATATTTATTAAAATTTAAAAATAATTTGGCATAATATATGAGTTTTAATAATTTTAAGTAATTTAAGAAAGTATCATTTATTATTAAACAACATTAATGTCAATTTTGACATCAATTATTTAATTTAAATTTTAAAAACATCATAAAAATATTGGAATTAGAATATATTAATTTAATATCTATTAAGAAGATATATTCATCTAAAAAATTAAATTAAGGTAATAATTCATTCAATTTACTTCACTATTAATATTTTTAGTATCATTTATTTTAGTTAATTATTACCTAATTATTTACTAAACTTTATTTCTTCATTATTTTAAGTAATTATTTCAACTAAAAATATTAATGATAAATTATCATGATAAAAAGATTCATTTTTCATTAAAAATGATACATATAACTGAACATATGTTATCGTTTCCCTATCTTAAGGCTTTAAAGAAATAAAAAAAAAATGAAAAATGGTTTCTTTTTTGTCTTTTTCTTTACTTAAATTATTATATGGGTCACTTTTATAGAATAATATCCCAAAAATTCATAAAAATATACCATAAGGTCATAATTTTATACATATTTTCTTAAAATTAGGTCTTTATAAATGTCTAGGTCATTTTTTCCATTATGATTAAAGTTTTATCCCTTGGTAAACTAGTTTGTACATTAATGATTGTAACTAAATTTAATTGTTTTCACCAATCACTTATGTCAAAAATTATGTTCCCCTTGTTAAAAATTATAAATTTTTTTGGTTCTATATATTTAGTCCATTTTTACATATTCATATCATATATGATAATAATTGTAATTTAATATTAATCTTGCAAATGTGGCGAGAAAATTGGTTTTTATGAGGAGTCATTTTTTAGAAAAAAGATGATCATATATTTTCTAAATGAAAAATAATAATAATTGAATGAAAATAAATTAATATTTCATATTATATAGTTTATAAATATAATTTAAAACAATTCCCATTAGGGATAATTTTAATTTAATAAAATTGATAAAAATTATGCCTTTTAAAACAATTTTTAGAAAACACCATTTTTAAACCGAAAAGAAAACTTATATTGAAAACAAATATAAAGTTGATTAAAATTTAATTAAGTGTATTAAATATAAATAAAGAAAATTTTTGTCTATTTAGAATATATTCACAACATATTGTTAATTTTATATTAATTTATTTCATGAAAAGAAAATACTTTTAAAAAAATGAGTTTTTTTAATTCACTGAAACATAAATATTGTTAAAAAAATACCAAATTTTTACCAAAAATAAATTTTAATATTCTTATTCCAAAAATTAATTTCATTTTATAAAAAAATTTCATAAAATTTCAAAAAAAATATTTTAATATTTTTTTCCTGAAAAGCTATAAAAATCATTTTTGAAGAAAACAGATTTTTGATGAAAAAATCACTTTAATATAAATTTATCTAAAATTTATATTGAATGGTAATTATATATATATATATATATATATTCATATATATTATATAATGTTGTTAATATTATTCATAAACTTCAATTTTACGGCTATGTTATACTGGTAATATATATCATGGGTTGTTTAAATTTAGTGTTTCATGTTGAATACACCATCAAAGATAAATATATTAGGTTTGTGTGTAATGTGATATTAAATAAGTGTGGAACATAAAAAATTATAAACTCATAATTTTGTGTCTTATATGGTATCAAATATAATTTTATTCTTTTAAAATCTCAGGGTGTTACATCCTCCAAAATTAATAAATTATGTCCCCACAATTCTAACATTATCTTGGAAATAAAAGGATGGACATTTGAAAATAATTTTGCTATAAAATAACATCATAAAAAAGGTTTAATAAAAAAATTCTCCTAATAATAATAAGAGGTAAGTACAAAGGTAATATGGAATAACACACAACTAGGATTCCAAATATAATAACATACGTGGGAATAAAGGAAAATAATAAATAATTATAGAGGGTGATTAAGGTTATTGATAAAAAATAAGTGAATGAATGATGAAAAGTTAAAGGGCCCTAAAACCATAAATATATGATGATATGAAAGATCATCGGTTCATCAGAAATAATGGTACCCAAATATTTTTTCTGTTTTAAGATCTTTTTCTTATAGATAAGGAATTATTTTACCATATTCAATAAGAGAATATATAAATTAACAAAACTCATTAGTATAATTTGATCATTTAATCAAATTCCACAAAAATATCACATTTTACACCAAATTGTGTATATTTAGGATGAATTTCTAATGCCTAAATAACTATAATAAAAATTAAATACAACATAACCGTAAAAGGGAGAACAAGTTACTTCTCCCATATTTAAACATTTAGAAAAAAATGGTTATCACATGGTATGATAATTTACAAAATAAATAAAACATTATGTGATATACTAATATTAAAAAATCAATTGCAATATGCAAATTTTTAACTAATTTATTCCATAAATAACTATCCCTAAAATCCTTCAAAAATTTACTGACTAAGTTTTAAACCCAATGATTAAAAGGATTGGAAAATTTATTATTCTATGATAATTCAATAATTATTCCCTCAATAAAATCCCATATGTTTCCAAAATAAACATATTATTATCTTATAAAAATTTCATACTAACTAAGAAATCACATAGACTAGTGGTAGGTTATACACCCTTATCACCATTTCGTTGTGGTTTCAAGCCCCATGGCCTTTTCGGATGAAATGGGTTGTCCCCAAGACTTTGGGTTGCCTTTATTTATTATTTTAAAAATAAAAAGTTAATACCTTCCAAAATAACACTACATTTTGATCCTAGGGGTTTAAAATACCTAAAAAACGTCTCCAAAAATATTGTTGACAAACTCAAACATTTTGAGTACCTAAGACCATTAAATGAGGTGTCTAAGACTTTGAACTTATGATCCGCCATAATCTTATATAACTCTGATGGTATCCATAACTATTAATAAAAAATCACTGGAAAATAATAATCACTAATGTTATCTAAACCAACCTTTGATTCCAACTATAATATCCCACAACCTGCACTATCAGTTTCAGTGCTAAAATCATTATCTTTAGATTTCCATCCTTGTGGATAAAAATTGTGACCTAATTTCCTTCATCTAAACCGTATGACATAAAAAGGAAAAAATTGGATCAATTATAACATCAGGGGACTTTTATGTTTATATTTTTAGAGAACCAGGGAAAACTTCTACACAAACAATTCTCATGACTTTTAATGATCATTTCTACCACTTAACCCAGATTTTATTTTTTCACATTAATACATTAACATATTCCATGTGAAATCCTTTCTATACATAACTAATTCACAATAATTATTTTAAATACAAGGAAAATGAAATTTAAGAAGGGTGATAAAGAATTCTTAGTGAGGGAAAACATAAGAATTAACATTTTAATGAGATCAGTGAGCATAATATGATTTTAAGTGTATGAAGACATAATCAAAGTTCATGATAGAATCATTAAATAATTCCAAATCATCAATATCTTTATCATAAAATATAAAAACATGGAAAAGGAAATAGTCATTGGAATCAATAATAATGAACCATGTGATACTAATATCGATCATGAGAAATATTATGAACACATAACAAGCAATTAACACCCTTTTTGGTGACTTATAGAATCATTTTCATAAAACCCTTTCAAATTTTTTTTTAATTGGAATAAATGTATGGAAAAATTATAATATAATAATTACGTAATATATTGAAGTTCAATCTAGGTGCACCGAATATTTAAGCTATAATGGGATCACTCAGCACTATATGGGCCACCCCATGATTATATTGTAATGGAATTAACCTACTCTATCTGGGCCACCCCATGTATAATCTATAATGAGCCCACCTGGTTCTATCTGGGTTACCCCATGTATAAGCTGTAACGGGCTCTCCCGATGCTGTATGGGCCACCCAAGTGTATACAATGTCTAATATTGACAACATGAATAAAGTAACCATTTCAATATAAACTCATAGATAAAATCATTATAACTTTTATAAATTTATTAACCCATAAGAGATAAATGAGTTTCATTTAAATCTCTTTGAAACCAGTTTCACCCTTAAAAATTGGGTTACATAACAATCTCTTTAAAATATGGTCAACCTAAGTAAACAAATGTGTTCCATAAAAATCCCTTTAAAACTATCATGATCCGTCCAGATAAAGAATAAGGATGGAATCAATAAAAAATATCCCCATTAGAGGATATGTATAAAATAGGGAAATTTATTTTTATGTATATTAATACAATTAAAAGATCATTACAAAAATTTGTGATGAAAATATATTTTTCCTTTCGAAAATAACATTTTAAAACATAATTTTATAGAAAATAGGTTTATTTGATAAAAAAATTGTAAAAAAATAAAGGAATTTATAAAATTAATTTAAATCATTTATTGATGAAAATATTATTTTATTTTTTAACATAAATTTTAAAAAAATGGGATACATTTTTTTAGAAAAGATGGTTTTGGAAGAAGACATATATCCGAACGAAGAGAGAAATGAAGATGGATTTTCATAAAAAAACATCAAAAAAATTTTATGTACGAAAGAGTGTGAAAATGGTACAATTACATGAACATATCATGAATAACCATATGGTATGATATTTTAGGGAAATTATTAGATTTAACACTAGAGACTTAATCATTAACAATACCAATAAAAATTGAGACTTAAAAAAAGACTCTTACCACTTTGGTAACTTTGAATCACAATCACCATGAGCGAATAACATTAAATAAAACACAAAATACCATGATAATAAATAGAATCATGATATTACTTTTCAAATGGGATGTATGTACACCTCATAAAAGATGATAGGTTCATAGCACATCATAATTCTCAAAGAAGGAAAAGCGCAACAAAAATCCCTTACTGCATTAGTATGTTTGAAATTGCAAACCCTATGAATGATAGATCCTATAATGGATATGTAGATCCACATAAATTTAATTATAATAATCATAAAATCAATTAATTGAAAGTATATACACCACACAACAAAAATAAGTGGTGAATATATCATATTTCTCAGATAAATAAATGTGAGATGAGAGAAACCCTTACCTTGAGTTAGATTTGTCATGCTTGTTCATTATCATACAGAATAATAAAATTATGTTAATTATATAATTTCATGATGAAATTTTATAAATTTATTATTAATTTTATTTATCTTATAAAAAATTTATATATAACTACTTAATCAATTAAGTTTATGTTGGATGTTTTGAACATATCCAGATTATGTATCAAAAATGACTTTTGTAGGATGAATTTGGTCAAAAAGATCATTATTAAAACACATACAGAATAATAATAATGAAATAATTATAATATTTACACACCAATTTTTCTTTTAAAACCCATCATGGAATATGGTCATGAAAAATTAATTAATGTTATGATCATGGAGACGATAGGCTATACACATGCATGAGTAATGTTTCCATTTTTCAATGATCATTATAGAAAAAAGGAATATAATATTTCATCCTTAAAAAATGATAAATATATCATAAATATATTATTAGTTAATTATATATACTTATATTTATAATTCTTGAGATATATTGATCAAAAAAGAAAATCATATCTCTTTGAGGAGGCGGTAATCGACAAGTCCAAAACAACATTATCAGTTTCTCAGTGTGTGAAATGGTAAGTTGAAAATGATATATTGTATATATATAAATATAATTATTTCAAGAATATAAAAATTATTTCATTTATATCATTCATTATAGTTACCCTTACTACCTTTCTTGTAATACGTTAGTGAAAAATGCTTTGCATCGCTTCACAAGGTTGTAGTCCGATGTAAACACGAGCCACATTATTGTATCCCCCAGGGTATGAAATGTAAAACTGGTTTAGATTGTATAATGAATAGATAGGTATATTTATATTATAAATATCATAAATATCATATATAAATAGCGTGTCTATCATTATTATCAACCTTGAGAGGTAGTATTGGAAAAAACAACGACATCATTTCGCAAGGTGGTAGTCCGATGTACACACAAATGATGATTTTGTAACCCATTTTATGGATGTTTGTGTGTTTTTAGGTAATAAAATAAACATAAAAACGTCTTATCAAATTTTTTATACTTAATTTATTATATAAACATGGTATAAGAATAATTTAAGGGCATGGAGAAATAAATAAATAAAATAAGTCGATGAATGTTACCGCTTATTTGGGAAACTCTATTTGGTTTTATCCAAAGGCCATCCTTTGTTGGTTTTCTGCTATAATTGAGGCCTCTATAGTGAGATTAAAAAATTTTTAAAATTATATTTATAGTATTTGGATGAGGAAAATGTATTGAGGGGTTTGAAGAAGTGAGGGGAGTAACTTCCCTTTTATAGCTGAGGAGTGACATTCTTGTAAATACTCAAAATGTTCCACTATTAGGAAGTCTACCATACCTCATGTCTCTAAAATATTGAATAATAATCAAGGGGATGGATTATTTGGTTGAAATAAAATCAAATAAATAAAATAAATAAATATTTTAAACATTATTTTCCTTAACTCTTACGCTTGCTTATTTTTTTCACTACTAGAAAAATGATCTATAGACATGGACCTATAGCCACGGTTTAATTGGTATGTGGATATAGATTAAAATATAGCCATAATTATTTAAAAACCATGGAATTAGAATATATAAACCTATGTATCAACTGAGTCATGTGGAAATAGTTAATTAATTATTCTATCTTTATCATGTCTCATCTCCCACCTGCATCTCTCCCTCATCGGGACTCATCTCCCTCCTGCGAAACCTTTCTACCTCATTTCCAACTAGTCAGTTCTCCCTTGGCCAATCCTCACCAGATTATCCACTCAGTTTACACCTCCCTCGTGTGATCCCTCTCATACCCTCATTTTCAATTTCGTCTCCTTCTCCACCCCCTTCGTCGTGCATTCCTCCTCTATGCAGTGAATCGGCCGAACCAAGACCTTCCATGAGTGGAATCGGTGCGAGCCAACCCCTACACTTTCTGCAAAAATTGTTGTGGTTACTTATTCATGAGGAATACTTAGGAGAAAGGTAAATCATTCCATGAGCCCCCTATTCATTCCATAAGTGGATCCAAATTTTCTTTTTTACCTGGGGATAGTCACGTTTATTTGAAATCAAGGTGATTTGGGTTTAAAGGGTTTTGGAAATTAGGAGAAGGAATGTTCTTGATTGTTCTACCTCACTTTTCCCTCCTTTGATCCACCTTGAGATGGGATCGATTTATGATATTATTTGATGATGATTTTGAGTGATTTATTCCATTTCATTCATTTTTTTTCTGGTTTCCATCCATAGTATATAATTTTATAAGATTAATGTTGAGGTTTATTGGAAATTTCCACAAAAGGATGGTGGAAATTTTCCCACTTGATGTGGATTTTTCCTATATAGATTAAGGATGTATTGAGATAATGTATGTATGTTATTTCAGGCTGTTTCAAGAAAGGTATATCACCAGATGATTTTATTTATGGTTTTCATCTAAATTTTCTGAAATCACCTATTAAATAGATACCTTTTTTGGATTTTCCAATGACAGTATTGGGTGTATTCTGTGAAACCTCAATGTGTGTTTGGTCATGGTTTTTGTGCATTGAGGCAGCCTTGGGATTGATTAAATATTTCTGTCTTTTAGTTTTAAATTGTGAAATTAATTATAATCAATATAATTAATTTAATTAGATAATATAATTATTTATAAAATTTTATAATTGATTATTTGTAATTTTGGGTCCATGTTAGGAGCCTCAGTTGATGCTAGATCTTATACAAGATTAGAAGGTTGTCAAGATTCTTTAAAGGAAATCACTTCAATTAAGGCCAGTGGTTTCTTGGGCATATCCCTTTGGTTTATACATGATTTATGTGAAATGTGATGTGGGAAGTTTCACCACCTCAAGAGATTAACCATTATAAATTAGTAAATTAGTTCAATTATAATGGAATTCATTTGAATTAAATGTAGAAAGTGCCAAGGTACATGATGGACCATTGTAAACTGGCTATATATCTCGACCGTATATGTCTAAGAGTATAAGTATTATTGTATTCCTTGAGAAAATTCAAACCCATATGGGGTTTATATAAAATAAAGTGAAATATATAAGCGTAGTGGATCTTAGTCTAGGTTCCTTGGTGTCCTTCAAGTGGAGGGATTCTATGAGATATATTTATTATACCTAGTAGGCCATGAAAGTTCCTTAATATGCCTTAATAACTTCATACTAGTAGATATGAGTGCGAGAAGGTGTTCCTTCCCCAATGAGGTTTAGATACCTTGGTGTGTATAATTTAGCTAAATTGATTATAGTTTTGGTGAGAGGACTGACATAGTGTAACTTCAAAAGTGATATGGAAAGGTTTTCAACTCCTTATACCTTTGCAAGTGAGGATTTTCTTATGAGTATAGGGATGTCCTGAGATGTTTATGTCTATTTCGAGGGATGTGATTCCCAATGTTGGGTGTTGACATGATTGATGTGGATTTGATAAAGGAATACACATAGGGTGTTCATGCTATAATAAAACATAAGGAACCCATATGGGTGCCTTAGTGATTTTGACCATTGTGAGGGTGCATTCAATAAGGATTAAAGATGATTACAGGTGTCATTTTGGAACCCAAATGAATTGTGTGTGAGCCAGATATGTCATTAGCAATGATAAATGGTCATTAACATGAAAGGGAAACCCTTGTTTATTCAAATGAGTTTTAGAATATTAAAAACATGTATATAATGGGTTGTATGAGATATTATGGGAGGGACACACTACCCTCAATGATTTAAGTGGAATACCCAAGAGGATACCTAGGATTCAGCTGTATGGTCAAAAATGGATGCTTGGGATATGCTCCTAGGATCTGGCTATTGATCCCGATACAATATGAATGCCTTGGGAAATCCCCTTATATTCAATATTTTGGTTAAATATAATTCCTAGGATATTGGGATTCCATCTTTGGGTCAATATGATTTCCAAGGGTCATCCCCCAAGGAATCAATTCTATTGATGATACTACTCGATTTCCATGGCCTATCCTCTAGGAATCTATTATATTCTTGATACTACAGGATTTGAAAGAACACACTCCTTGGAATTAGGAACGGGCTTGATACAACTATATTTACTAGAATTACCTCCAAGGTATCGATGCTTTCACCTTAAAATATATTTCTATTGGTCTCTTTACTAGTGGTAATGATCATGTGGCATGATAAAAAACTCTGATACTAACCAAAGCATGTATAACCAATACTGAGTGTCACATTATATCCCAAGGATCAATGATGGGTATTTATTTATGCTTCCATAGTTTATTTATTTATTCAAATGAGTATATCATCTACCCATACACTATATTTTCTGGTTATTCATAGTACCCCATTGGTGGTTCCTTACTTTCTGGAACCCAAACAATTCTTGGGGGGCCATGATGCTTGGGAACCTTAGAAAAATTCAAAAATCTTAGGTTTAGGCTAGGAAGAAGCCTATAGTTTCATGATTGATTGGGATTCAATGTATGATATTGAAAATTGGGATTAGGTGAGGAATGGGGTGAAATTATAACCTTAGTTTAGGATCATTTCCCTAATAGGATAGTGATTTGCATGTAATTCCTGATATGCATATATTTGATAAATTTAGAGTGGGTGTTAGCACATTAGTTTCATTAAGATATTTCAAATGGGTGAAAATATATGTCTCCTTATGAGCTATGACCTACATGAGATGTTGTTATTGAGTAAGGTGGGAGTGCCTAATTTACTTGAAATATGACTCAAGATATTGGTTATTTGGGTACTATTATTGAGATGAGATATGAAATATGATTGTAACCTAATAGAGGAATTAGCCTGGGATTGTTAGTTCCTTTAGAGACAAAATCATGGTAGATGATTTAAATTATGATATTGGTGCATTCTAGATATTATCTAGTTTGTGGTATATGCATGGGGATTCTTCAAGCTTCCATGATGAAAATAACTTTTGGAATTTTAGTATTGAGGTTTATTTTTTAAAGGGATCGATTGGTAGAATACTTGGCCTGACCATTTTTGGCTAAGTATCCCGATGAGGTAGATGAATATGATAATAAATTACATGATCATGGATTTATAGAGTACAAGTATACACTCAAGGTTCGAGAAGACGGTAGATGATCAGTGGTTGTGTGATTAGACTTGGAACAGTTGTGATGTTAGGCTTATTGGGGAGCAAGAACTAATATGTGTTTTTGATGAAATTATTTTGACTGAAATCTTAGGTGTGTCTATTTCTAAGGCTAGACCTATTCTGATCATGTGGCTTCCTTCGATAATTTTGTAGGCTGCATGGATGCCCCTCTGGTCCCTCCTCTCTTGGTGTGGGGGTGGGGGATTCATCCCTACTACTCCATATTCATAGTTCGAACCATTATCCCCCTTCATCAACCCTATCCTTTTTCCCAGCTTTCCAAAATAGAAAATAACCCTCAAATTCTATCATAAGATGATGAAATTATAATGACTGTTTTCCCCCACCCTAGAATTTTTAAATGCTTCTTTGCTATTGAATCTCTAATTAGTGGCTCACTTTGGCATGAGTCTCCCCTCGATGGAAACCATTGATAGGTTAATTTTTGATTGATGTGGTTTTCTTTAATGCGTGATTAAAGAGATTATGGAAATGTGGAAATTGTTAATTCATTTTTTAACTAAAGATTCCCTTATATTGGCCTGATTTAATGCCCCACATGCTTTCACAGGCTTACAATTCTCTATTTTCTATTGGTTTTTCAAGTTCCACTTAAAATAGGATCTTCCCTCCAGGGTGATTTGGATTTCCATCCCTTTCCTACATTCCCCATTTTATAATTTGGTGATTCTTAAATTTATTAGTAATTTATTGGCCACTTCTTATGTACTAATAATAACACTATAACCTAATTCCACCTTGTTTCTCCTAAAATATGTGTTGAGCTCGATTTATCAAAGGTTCCAATGGATTTTATCTGCATTGATATTGATGGGGAGCTTTGTTGGAATCTTCATGTCTTCTATGAATCTTGGGATGACTTCTATTAATCATGTAGACACATGGGTCATACTCTATCCAACTGAAATCATGGGTAGATAGTTTAACATCCTGCAGGCCTCTAAATAGGTAACTCATAAATCAAAGGCAATATAATAAATGGTTCTTACTGGAATGGGGTGAGGTCATTGCAACTAGAACTAAGGGTCACATATATCATTGTTATTTTGAGGAAAGACTTGGAATGATCCAAGTGGGATATTAAAGTCAAGGGAGAGGCAGAGCCAAGCTCTTCCACTACTATATCCTCCCATTCCCAATCTGCGACTTCTATAAAGGGGTGAAAAGGGAAAGATCTTGATGACAGTGTTGTTCTGATCACTACTTTCAGAATTTTGAATTACAGTACTCTGATTCCATTAGATTCAGTTAATATTTCAACATTCTAGGTTGGTGTTTCCAGTATTAATATAGATGTTTTTTGGAAAAAATATAGTAGAATTGAATCCTCATATATTTTATGGTTCAGAAACCAATGAATCTAAAATGTAGTTGTCTTCTGAGATGTTATCCCCCTAACTCAATCTATATTCAAAACCATTTCAATGATTTGAATGAAACTTTAGAGGGTGATAACAATCCTTAAGTGTGGAATATAGTCATTCCTACATGAGAAATGAAGTAAGTTGGTTCAAATATCTATGCAGAACCAAATCTGAGTGATAAATAAGTTGATTCTAATTTTTCTTTAGACTATGAGTAGGTTCATCATGAAATAGTTCCATTTGGTTTTGGATTATGTAATTGTAAGAAATAAATCTATGAGTTGTGGAATTATATAGTCAGTAAAGGGAAAATAATAATGCATCATATGTATTATTCAAATTTATCAATTCCTTTGGAAACTAGATCTTATGGTAATATAAAGCAATCTATGGAAGATGTAATTCCATTTATGTTGGCACCAAAAGTGATTTAAGATCTAAATATTAAATATAATTAGAAGCAAGAAAAACCTTATTATAATGATGTTGATTAAGATCAATATGATAGAAAAATATTTCAATATTAGATATAGGAATCTGAGACAGTTGATGGTGTTTTGAAGGATGCAAGAATGGGGTAAAATGTGATGGAATATCTATCTAGTCCTGGAGGTCCTTGACTCACGGGGGAATCACTATGTTATAGTAAAGAGTAGTGTAATCATGACTTGATGGGGATTAATTGGGGAATGAGAATGCATGTTGTGGTTATATGCGAGGTCTATTGAATGGAAAGAGTTAGGTGGTGAGCAGACCATTAATACTGTTTCTATTTATGTGAATGATATCCAAGGAGGTGGTGATAGAAATTAACTGGGGAATTTACTTTAGGGTCACCCATATAGTTTGAAACCGATGTGTTCAATGTGAATATGATAGCGCTTGGTATCACAAAGGAGTGTGTGTATGGAGATGTCTATGTGGTGTAAGACATCGTCAATGATAGATCTAGGTACCATTGTGCGATTGAATAGAGTTTGTCATTTATTAGAAATACTATGAATTAAATTAGAAGAATGCATGAGGGGACACAAACTATCTTGGTAAAAATTCATATCCCACACTGAGGTCACAAAAAGTTAGAACTCATGTCATTCATTGAATGCAATATGTTTTGTTCTGGGTAATATAGGGGTAAAAAAATACTTGGTAGTATCTTGAAAATATAGTGTGAATTGAAAATCATATTTAGCCATTGAATTCAACATAGGACTAGTCAAGGTCTAGGTAAAATTATGTGAGTGCTATGAGGTAACAATACTGATACTATTATAGTGGGGATTATCAACCTAGTTTCATTTTAAATGACATCTCTTGTGGGAAGGGTCATGGTCTTTCATAAGAATGACCATTAGATTATCTTTAATACTCCATAAGACCAATGTTTAATAGACATATGAATATCTGGTTCCATGATGAATGCCTAATTATTGATTCAGATGTAGCACTGGATGGAGTCCAGATAATGGATTTAGACTCTGGAGGAAATCTGTGCAAACAGAGAGGGGGGATGTCCAAGGGGAGGGGGTGTGTCCAGGGAGGGGGAGTGCTGTGTAGGGTGTGGGGGGGGGGATTTGCAGGGGGAAGGGGGCTATAGGGTGATAAAGATTCAGAAAATGAGGGGGGGGGGTCTGTCCACGTTTGGGGGGAGTCCAGGAGGGGGGGGGGGGTCTGCAATGGGGGGGGGGGGGGCTGTCTTGTGGGATGCAGGGGGGGGGGGGGTTGTGGGGTGGGGTAGGGGGGGTGGGTCTATCCGGAATGACTGATATTTCACCAAGGAATCCTCTCATTTCTGAAATGAAGAGGTAAATATTGATGATTCTGGGAATAACCCATTAAAGGGGAGGGGTGTCCGTCCTGAGGGGGGGTGTCCTGGGAGGGGGTCTATCAAGGGGGTGTAGGGTGGGGGTCTGCAGTGGGTAAGGGGGGAGGATGTGGTCCGGGGGGGGGGGGGGGGTGGAGGGTGCAGGTTTGGGGTATGTCCAGTAGGGGGGTCTATATTGGAGGAGGGGTGAGGTGGGGGGGGGGGGGTTGTCCAGGAAGGAGTGGGGGTCTATCTAGGAAAGTGTGGGGGGTCTATATGGAAGAGAAATCTTGGAACTTGGATCTTATAACCAAACAACTTTGGATTCTTATTTCCAGAAGTGCAATGTCTATCCCTGTGCTACAATGATGTTGGTATGGGTCCCCTTCAAAAAAAATATATTAAGAGAAATATATACAATAAATTAAAATTGAAACTGGTAGTCTCCCAGTTTACAACTGGGTGTTCACCAAAGCCTCATTACATTTCAAGGGAATTTGGTTAGCTTTTTATGGTAATAGTCAAAGTAATTAGAAACCATTCCCTCCTCTTTTTGGCTCAACGAAATGCAGAATTGTGGCAAAAATTTTAGAAAAGATGTGCATCAAGTTTGGGGGAATTCATTAATGTATGTTTCCTTTTTTGATTGTATTATTATATAGGTAATATTTGTTTCAAGAATGATAAATCCTTTAGTTTTCAGGTCTATTATCTGTATTAATAGTTGTATCATATGATGTCTGAGTTGTTAGTTTTTGGTTGGATATGGTTCTATCATGATTAGTGGGTACATGTTTTTGGGAATGTAAATTCTAGGTGGTAGAGTTTTGTTTTTGTTTTTGTTTTTTTTGTGTCTAGTAAATATCAAGGGAAAGAAAATGCATGGTCCTGGACACATGTCCAAGGGGGTTGTTCAGGGGGGTGCAGGGTGAGGGGTATGTCTAGTAGGGGGGTCTACAGTGGGGGGAGGTTTATCTGGGGGGGGGGGGTTGTCTAGAATGAGTGGGTGGGGGGAGTCCGTCCAGGGTGGAAGTGGGGTTGTAGGGGAATAATGATTCTGAAAATGAGGTAATAAGGCCCGTAAATGGTATTTCACCAAGGAATTCTCTCATTTATGAAATATAGATGAAAATATTGATGATTCTGGGCATAACCCATTAAAATAGCAGTTAAATCCCCACGACACATGCTACAGAGATATCTACCTATTTATTCATCCCCATAGATTTCGTATATACTCTATTTTAGAGGGAGTGGGAAACATGTAGGTATTATCTACCTATTGATGGTATTTGAAGTTTCATTGAGGAGAAAGAAATCATTCTAAATGGGTATTGAGAAATTTCCACACCACAGAGAATTTCTTTCATGAATCATCCTGATATTGTGTAAGCATACATGCTAGAATTGAAAACACATACATTTATAGTTTTAAATATATGAACTCCCTCTCAGGGCCAAGCTCCATCACCACCCTTTGTCCCCCACATCTCACTGTCAACAAATATAATATATATATATATATATATCAGCTCTATCTTCTCACAACTTCAAACTCATCAACAACAACCTTGTCAACATGTCTAACTCAAACTCACTTTAGGGATGTCCATCAATCTCCCCATATTTTCAACAAATAACTTGGGAAAAGTCCACACATTTTGTAAAAAAATACAACACAACCCAATGGATGTTAAACTACATCACTATCCCCTCATATCTTTCATATTTCCCAATGATATTGGCACAAACTACTCCATTATGAGATATTCAATAGATATAAAATAATATTATTCTAACACTTCTATTTTATAGGTATTGAATGAAATTGAATTTAATTTGAACACAAAGCCTTTATTAACAGTCATGTTATTTAGTGTTGGGATTTACATATCAATCTGAATATTATTTGTTCATTATTTGTTATGGTGTTATGTATCATTCTTCATGTATTGTGGACACACTGATCACATATATATAAGAAGTTGTTATGTATCACTTTTTTCCTATTATTTACTTATAGGTGGTTACTTATGATGAGGCCAATTCATCCCACCACCATAGAAGGATGTGACTTCAACATCAGATTCAGTTAAGGTTTCTTCCATTTTTATTCTTTGGATCAATTTCAATTATCATTTTTGTGATTTTTGGGTTCCCTATCTTTTTGCAGTGCAATTTTGATCTCATTGAGGACGGGGAAGAACCACATGATTGGGATATCATCTCAACCTTCAGGCATGAGGCCTTTTAAAATTTTATTCGAAGTCACATCTCCTAGTTCAGTTTGGGAAATGTTAGGTTTGTGAAGTTATTTTTTATCAGGTTCATTTTTTTGGTCTATGTCAATTTTAACAAGTTTATTCTGTTCAATTTTGAGATATTCAGTTTAATTAAATTAATTTTAGATTCATTCTGGTATGTTTCATTAGTTTCATTTTTCGTTTTCTCAATTATGCTTTATTGAAGTCAATTTTGATTGGTTTGAGTTAGTCTAGTTACATTATTTTTAGATTGGTTCCGTTTCATCTTTTTCAAAACCATTTGGTTTGGTTCCAATCTACTCAATTTGGATTCCTGATTTTTGATTTAGTTCTAGTCATATTATAATGTTTTTTATTAGTGTAGTTCATTTGACTGTAATTTTATGTATAATAGCAATATATTAGCATGTTATTGGTTTTCCCAATTCGATTGATTGGTGTGTAGGGTGGGTTGGGGTGTAGGGTGGGGGCCTTTGGGGGGGGGTATGTTCAGGATGGGGTGTGTAAGGTGGGGGGGGGGGGGGGGTTGTCTAGGAATGGGGTTGTTTAAGAAAGGGGACGAGGATATAAGTGGATTTGGTTGGGGTGGTGATATCCAGGGATAGGGGGGTTGTATGGGGAGTGGTGGTGGGGGGAGGGACTGTCCAGGGGGAGGTCGGGGGGCTGTAGGGGAGTGGGGGGTGTCCAGGGAAAGGGAGGGAGGGCTACAAGGGGAGTGGTGGGTGGGGAGGGGTGTCTAGGGTGGATATATAGGGAACGAGGGGGGGGGGGGGAGGTGCAGGGGGAGTGGTGGGGGTGGGGGTGTCTAGGGGGAGGGGGGGTGTCCAGGGGGAGGGAGGGGGGATATAGGGGGTTGAGTCTAGGGGGAGGGGCCTGTCTAGGGAATGGTTGGGGGGCTGTTGGGGGAGGGAGGGGGTTTTATGCAGAGTGGTGTGGCGGGCCTATCCAGGAGTGGGTGGGGGGGGGGGAGTTAGGGGGGGTAGTGGGGGGGGGGGGCTACCTAGGGAAAGAGAGGGGGGGGGGTTGTAGGGGGGTGTCCGTAGGGGAGGGGGGATGCATATGGATTTGTGGGAGTGCCTAGGAGGAGGTACAAGTGTCTAGGGGGAGGGAGGGGGATGTACATGGTGAGGGAGGTGTGCAATGTGGAGGGGCAGGGGCTATCTGAGGGGTGGGAGGGGGCTGTCCAGGGGGAGGTGGGAGGATGTAGATGGAGTGGTGGGGGTGTCCAGGGAGAGAGAGGGGATGTCCAGGGAGAGGGGGTGTGCGGTGAGAAGGGGGCAGGGGGTGTAAGAGGGATCAAGGGGGACAATAGGGGAGGTTTTGCAAAATAGGGGGTGGGGGTGGGGGTGGGGTGCTAGTAGTGTCCTCTCAATAGCCATCATGGTGAACCATGCTGGTTTTTTATACAATAGAATCGCTTATAGACAAGGTTTTAAACTATGGCTAAATCTGTATAGCCATAGTTTGAACCGTGGCTACATGACTATAACTATGGTTTTATGAATCGTTGTTATAGGGAAAGCCCTATATCCATAGTTTGAAACATTGGGTAAATCCCTATAGCCAGGGTTGGAGCCAGGGCTATAGGTTTATAACCATGGTTGGAACAGTGGCTATAGCCTCTGCCCTATAGCCAAGCCAATAACAGCCAAAATTCATGAAACCGTGGCGAAAACCTATAGCCATGGGTTTTGGGCCTATATCCATGGTTTAGAATCGTGGCTATAGCCAAAATTTCTTGTAGTGTTTCATTTTGGATTTTCATTAACGTAACTAGTTTTTTAACCTATGCTATTTAACCATTAAGACTAAATTAAAGTGAGAATTATTATAAAATTTATGCCCACTGATTGTAAACATTAAAAGAAATTTATAAAATAAAATCATCATATGTATTTGAAATTAATTTTAACAGAAGCACATGTAATGTAGAAAACACTACATTAACCATAATCGTGCCAACAAAGTTTTTACTATTTTTGATAGATATGTTCATTATAAAAGATCAATTGGTCCATGAATAGAAAATATTTTATATTTATTAAAATTAAAAAATTATTTGGAAGAATATAGGTTTTTTAGTTATTTTCAATAATTTAACAATATATTATTTATTATAGAATAACATTAATGTCAAATTTCACATTTTTTAGTTAATTTAAATCTAAAAATATAAATAAATATATAGAATTTGAATATATTAATTTAAAACTTTTCTAACTTGATATATTAGTCTAAAAATTAAATTAAGACCATAATTAATTCAATTTAATTCACTTTTAATATTTTTAGTATCATTCATTTTAGTAAATTATTAACTAAATATTTATTACATTGACAATTCTAAAGCATTTAAAGAAATTATTTAATATATAAAAATAAAATATAAATTATCATGATAAAAAATTCATTTAACTTTAAAAAGAAAATATATAATCAAACATCTATTTTTAAGTCAATCCCAACGCTTTAAAGAAATAAATAGGAAAAAGGGTTCCTTTTCGTATTTTTGTTTAATTAACATATTATATGGGTCACTATCCAGGACTAGTGCCCAAAAGCTTATCAATATATATCATAAGGTCATAAGGGTCTACATATCTAAACAAAATATGTTTTAGATCAGTTTCTAGGTCATTTTCCACAAAATTTTGAAGTTTAATCTTTTAGTAAACCCGTTTTTACCTTAATCATTGTAGGAAAATTTAATTATTTTCAGTAATAAATTTGCTCAAAAATTAAGTGCCATTATTAGAAATTATAAATTATTCAGATTCCACATGTGAAATTCATTTTTAAAAATTCAATTCATTGGTGTTTAATATTTTAATTTAATATTAATCCCATAGATGTGGCAAGACAATGAGTTTTTATAGAGTATTTTTTTAAAAAAGACGATTCTATTTTAAATAAATTGCGAATAGTAATAATTGTATGAAAATAAATTAATATTTATTGATATATAATCTATAAATTTCCTTTGAAACATTTCCAATTAAGAATTATTTTAATTTATGAAAATTTAGAACCATTATGTATTTTAAAATAGTTTTTTTTAGAAAAACCTGTTATTAAACCCAAAAAAAACCTATAATAAGAAACAATATAAAGTTGATTAAAAAAAAATTAAGTGGATTAAATATAAATAAATAATACCTATGTAAATTTAATATATATTTAAAACATATTGGGACTTTTAAATTTATTTATTTATTAAAATAAAAGACATTTTACAAAAATAGGTATTTTTTACTATTCAATGAAAAATCAATTTTTTTTAAAATACCAATATTTATCCCAAATAAAGTATTTATATTACGATTAAATAAATGAATTTTATTTTATAAAATAAATTTTATAATATTTCCAAGTTATTTTTTTAATATTTTATTTCTTGAAAATAAATAAAAATCATTTTTTGAAGAAAACATATTTTTGAAGTGTAAAATCAATTTAATAAAAATTGATTGATTATTTACAAAACATTTATTGATAATTTATATGGATTGATATATATATATATATATATATATATATATCATAATGTATTTAATACTATTTACACCCACCAAATTAACTGTTATATTATAACGGTAATATATATCATAGGTCATTTAAGTTTGGTGTTGTGTGTTAAATACGAAATCAAACATAAAAATATTAGGGTCATGTGAAACACAATATAAACTAGGTGTATAATGTAACAAATGTTGGAATTAGTGTTGTCTACCCTTTATGCTATCAAATATCATTTTATTATTTTTAAATATTGGAGTGTTATAAGATCTATCTCAATGGGATGATCTGATAAATTCAATTGGAAAAAAGATACAGATTTTAATGATTTAAAAAAAATATGATGCTGGATGAAATGAAGGAAATTTCAGAAAAGAACATGAAAAAAATGAAAAGAAAGAGACACTTGATTATTAGATTCGGGGTTGAAATGAATGTTGAACGAATCCTCAATGGGATTAGTTGGAGAAGTAACTATTACGAGTGAAATTTTAATGAACTGGGGCAATGTGAATGAAAAGGAAAATGCACTAACATACTTAATAATGATATGCATAAATATATTTTATATTCTCACTTTTTTTATTTTTCTTATAAGAAGGAATTTTTAACGAAATATAAGATAAGTGGTTTGTGTTGCAAAATTCATATCATAGATGTTCATGATAATGAAAATATTAAAAGAATTATGGTTATTCTGCCAGTAAATAGAAGAAAGTGGGAAGAATTATTTGATTGTATTTTTTGAGAGAAAGAAGTATACTAGTAACTTAGACTCTTCTCCCTCTCATTTAAAGTTCGATCTAATCACTCGCTCCAAAATTACCTTAGGATGTGGAAGGAGTGGGAATGTTCAGATTACTAGTACTTGTTAGTGTCCAAATGTCATGTTTGATTAATTTAACGATATCATATATGATTAAATAGTCATACATGATATAGAAAAAAAGGATAAATTTAAATCATACGTCATATTTGGCCACTGATAAGTATCTGTCACCCTAAATTTAAATCAAAATAAAATAGTGTGGCTGAGAAGAATTGAGCAGACTATAAGATGTGTGAGTTTGGGGGTGAACTTGGTGATAACCCAACTTGATGTGGACATTGTCAATGCTATATGGCATAGTGTGTGATGGTGGATCCCGATCATGTATGCATGATGGAGGTGACACAGGACGAGGATAATATCACATTAACAAAGACACTAATAAAGGAGAACATATGATTTCGACTAAAGATGAGTGGAAACAATCACATAACCTTGGTTTTGAGAGGGTATTTTTTTTTGAGATGATCAATTGGGAGTCGCTGCGGAGTGAGAATTTTGTGAGAGTTTGAACGATGCAATGGAAGTAGGTTTTATTAGGGTAGAATTTATATGATCTGGAAGAGTAGTATTTCTGCTTAAAAAAACACCGATAATGATTAGTATTATTAGTATTAAAAATTTTAATATATGTAAAGCCCATGATTATTAGTTTTAGAATTTTAGCGTTGATAAATATATTTTTTTATCAGCGCTTTATATAGTTGCGTGGATAAAACCCATATTAATTTGTTCTTTTTTGAAATTTTTGAGAAAAATTGAAGAAATTATAAATATAAATATATTATATGGATATATATGTGAAATTAATAGATTATTAAAAAATTAAAGAAAAAATTAATTAATTAATAATTTTAAATGTGTTTATTATAAAAATTAGTGAAACTAAATAATTAAAAATGAATAGACTTCAAAAATATTTAAAAAACTGATAAGTTTTATTAATTGAAAAAATTATTAAAAAAATTAATAATGGATATATATTAAATTGAAGATTAATACAACTTTAAACTATTGATACATAGTCGATTAAGATGTATAAATAAATATTATAAAATGATTAAATTCTAGAAAATATAAAAATTAAAAAATATTAAATACGAATAAATACAATTTAATAGATAATAAAACACTTAAAAATGAATTTATAATATTATATACATGAATTGTAAGAAAATAAAAAATGAATAAAATAAAAAAATACATTTTAATAAATTATTTATATATATTTCAAATATTTCAAAAATATTACAACTTATTAATTAAAATTGAATAAATATTAATCATATAAATTAATATCATACAAAGAGTATCAAAACATAGTAAATAATTGTGTATAGTTTGTAGGATTGACTATATTGGTTGTAAACAAATTAAAAAATTAAGAAAATATTAAAAAATTTATATAAATAAATTAATCTTATAAATTTCAATAACTTTAAAAATATTACGGCTTAATGAATATAATTGAATAACTTTTAATCAGATAAATTAAAAACATATTACAAATATTAAAACTTAGTAAATAATTATGTATAAATAAAGATAAAAAAATTAATAAATTCAAAACATATGAATACAAAATAAATATTAAAAAATTAATAAATAATATTAAATACAATAAAGATAAAAATAAAAAAAAAGTTTGAACAAATTATAAAAAAAAAATTTAATGATTTGAATTTGTGAAATTAAATACATGAATTAAAAACATATAAAAAGAATCAAATTGAAGAAATATATATTATTAATTATATAAATAAAAAATTGTAAAAAATAAATTATATTGAATGTAAAAATATTAAAATTAAAACATGTTTATACGAATCAATTTTACAAATTTTAAACTATTTTAAAAAATATAAATTAATAAGTAAAAATTGATTAAATATCAACCATATAGATTAAAAATATATTGAAAATATTAAAATATAGTAAATCAATATGTATAAATTTTAAAAAATGAATAAAATTCAAAGAAACATAAAAATTAATAAATATTAAAACAGAAAAAATAATACCAAATGATATAATATTAAAATTTAATAAATTGAATTAAGTAAATTATAAAAATATTAAATATTCGAATTAAAAAATAAATAAAAATTCATTTAAATTATTAAATTATATAAATTTGAAACAAATTTTAAATGTTAAAAATTAATAAAATAATTAACCAATATTATTCATATAAATTAAAAACAAATTAAAAAAACTACATAGTAAATAAATATATGTATAAATAAATATGATAAAATGTATAATTTATAACAAATATTAATATTTATAAATATTAAAAATGAATAAATAATATTAAATGACATAATATTAAAAATTTAATAAAAATATTTAATAAACAAAAATATTTAAAAAAATTAATTCATATAAAAATAACTTTATGAATTATATAAACGTACAAAAATAAATAAAATATTAAGAAATGTATTTAAATAACTTAATTATATAAATTTCAAACATTGTAAAAATATTAAATCTTAATAAATAAAACAAAATAAATACTAATCATATAAATTAAAAAAATATGATAAATAATAATTAGTAACTAAATATTCATAATTTTAGAAAATGAATAAATACCCAAAATAATATATCTACAATGAAAAAAATATTTTATGTGAAATAATATAGAAAACAATTAACACATGTCATATATACACATATACACACGTCTTATATATACAAAAATAGATATATACATATGCATATGTGTAAATCCCTCACACACATGTGCACGTACACATATACCTACATATGTACACATAAATTCATACACATACATACAACATATACACACACACACACACATACAAAAAACATGCACATACAACATAATTCATAAACATATACACATATAGACATAAACGTAAATATACACATTCAAATATCCCATATAAATAATAAATATTCATTTATATATATATATACACAATTATTTAAATTATTAAAAAATATATTAATATTTCATATTAATATTAATTATATGAATTTTTAATTAATATATATAATTAAACATTAATTTTTGAATATAAATTTGATATAATTATTTATATTGATCAATTTTTTATTAAAAGTATTATCTAAGAAAAGCACTGATAAAGTGAAACATTTATCATTGCTGAAGATGTACTGAAAAAGGGTAAAATTTTATCAATGCTTTGTTTGGAACTCATAAAAGTAACCATTACTAGTCCTTTTACCTAGCACTAATAATGTTTCCCAATTTATCAACACTTTTTTTCAATTGATAAATTTCAACACTATATATCACGTGATCTATGGTAGCGTACGACTACCTGTTTCTATCCCTATCGATGATACATAATTTTGAGGGTATTTTTTTTTAAAATAAGATGGAATTTTTTAAAATTATTTAATTATCAAACTATTTTAGAAATGATGAAAATATTAAAACATTGGGAACCAAATTATGACTATTTATCATAATTTGAATGGATGATCACTTAGTATCATTGAACTTTAACCATTGGAATCATAATATATTACACTCTTCTCTTAACTTTACCTTCAATTAATTTTATTCTATATTCTTATAGAAAAAAACAAAAAAGAAAAAGGGAATACATGAAATATCCATATAAAATGGTTCCCCATAAATTCCTATACAACCAATGAAATCATTTTATATTTGTTTATTAAAAATGGTTTCTCATTTAACCATTCAAATAGAGATGTGATTTATTATCTTCTATTCAGCTGATAACATAATGGCCACGTTTTGTCTACAAATAGTGCTTTTTAAAAGTGCTATAAATCACTTTAATCATTTCAGAATAAGTGATGCTAATCAAATATCACTTAAATGGGGGTCCCTCTTATGTCGTGACCCGTCCCCTGGGGCCCGTGCCGCGACTACCCCAAGCCCGCCATCAATAGGCTAGGGGCTGATGACTAGCACCAAAGGCATATTCTCTAAATCTGGGAAGGCATTGACTTTATAACCTGTAAACAAACGCAACCAAACACACAATAATATACGAACGCATGTCTAATATATAGTAAACAAGTGAGTACAGAAAGTAAAAAGGGGCCAGAATACAATCTCAACTAAAAAGTACAAGTACAACTGAAATGAAATACAACTGATGAAAGAGAAAAGACAACTACTGGATCGTCCTTCAAGATTCCTACTTAAAGGGTAGGTACAGATCGCCTCTTCAGCACTCCACATCTACCCATCACCTCTGTGTACCGTCACACCGTATGGTCAACCTCTTGGTACCATCCAGTCCTAGTACTCTCAGCCTCAATCAGCGCTTTCATTCATCTGCATCCAACACAACAAGGTGCAGGCATATCCCATGTAGGGGTATGTATAACTATACTCAGTAGGGACCCCGAGACCCTCAAGGTCACACAAAAATCCACCAAAGATAAACCACAAAGTATTAAATCAACAGATAACCCTACTTAGTTATATGCCCATACATATACCTAAGTTATCAAGTAATCCATCTCAATCATGAGAAAACACAGAAAAAAACTGACTCAACTCAAACCAAGATTTTATTCTAGGGGTAGTATCAAGTAACAACCCCAGTCACATTTTGGAAACCTCAGCTACTCGAGAACTCCTCCCCTATTGAGTACAGTGGACATTCCATGACACCAAGGTGCTTCCAACTAACCTTGACTGTCAAGGTACTCCTCCTGTTGAGTACCGTGGATCTGCCGCATCACCAAGCGCGCTCTACACCATGGGTCTACCGTGTCACCTAGCGCGCTCCCCCTTTTAGCCTGCTGAGGTACTCCTCATGTTGAGTACCGTGGGTCTTCCGTGAAACCAAGGTGGACCCCACTGTGGGTCTTCCATGACACCATGGTCCTCCCCACTGGGCTAGTCGAGTCACTCCGATTCGAAACGGTCACCAGTCGTCAGGTCTTATCCAACTACTAGCTCTAAGCACAATGCTCGCTCATCTAGGTAAGGATTTGATCCACAAGCTAATATTAAATACTCAAACTATCATGAAGTCCCATGAAGAAGTATCTCAAAGGTATACCATGTTATAGTGGTCTCAACGCAATAGACAACGCGTCAATCAGACGCCCGATTTGTGAGTTGGTAGCCTTTTAGTCCTGGGGGCCTAGCTGGATCCGTGCTCGATCCAACCTAACCATTTCCCAACTAAATCCAAATATCATTGGGGGATTTCTCTAAAGGACCAAATTGCTCCAAGATTTCCAGTGCCACTGACGGTTCATCAAACAAACACCTGGTGCCAATGTTATGGCCAAAAGAATGTAAATGGAAAATAGTGGGCCCGGGTCTGATCCAACCTGGCCCAAACCTGGCTGGCCTGACCCGGTTCTAGTCGACCTAGCCCTACCCGTTGGGTCTGGTGGGGAAGGTAGTGGGGCCTGGCCTGTTGGGTCAGTCCGACAGGCCACAAGGGGCCGCGGGTGGCCATGAGGGAACGAGGTCGTGGGGCAGCTCGGCCAGGGAGGTTTGGAGGGCAGGCTGGCAGCACGAGCTAGGACGGCTCATAGGGGCATGCGTGGCATAATCTGGGGTGGCTCGGATGGCTGCAGGCGGCATGATTTGGGGTGGCTTAGAGGTCCGGAAGGCGGTGCGAGCCAACGTGGCATGGATGGCCATGTGGCCGGTTTGGCCGGAAGGCTAGTGCGTCACGGGGGCGTGGGGTCGGTGTGGCCGGGAGGCCAGGGCACCATAGGGGCGTGGGGCCAATTTGGCCCGGAGGCTAGAGCTCTGCGGGGTGGATAAGCCAGGGCACAGAGATGGGGTGCATGACCGGTTCAGCCAGGAGGGCGGAATGCCATGGGTGGCTCGGTCGGGGCGCGGAGTCGGGACACGTGGCTGGTTCCACTGGGAGGTTGGAATGCTGCGAGGGAAGTGCGGGTCACGGAGGCCGCGGGTGGTGTCACCATTTCCTTCATCACATTCATCGCCTTCCTCTATTTCGAAGAGTACACCAAATAATAATGATGGAGGGGTTAGGCCATGTTGGTTTGGCCCGCACCCTCCATGTTAGGGTGGTAGTTCATGGCTCAACAAGAATGAATAACGATGAGCATACAACTTCCCACAACGTTTCATTCCCAAACTGAAAAAGAAACCATGGAAAGAAATAAGGGAAAAGTATTATCACACAAATAAACCCCCTACCTCGTTCTCTTGTTGATGTTGGCCCATGGAGGTAGTACGGTCGTCAATTCGCCACAGATGAGGATGTCCCACATCGAAAGAAGTCCCGAGGATGAAGGTCAATAGAGGATGGCATTCTTCGATGGTGAAGAATTCTTCATTGGAGATCTTTATCCCAAGTTCTCTCAATCCACCTTTGCCAATACATTTCCAACAAATGAATATCCAAACAAATAAAATATGTTTATCTATAAAATTTTTTATCAATCAAGTTTGCTTAATTAATTAGCAAAAATAAATGGGTTATGTTGGCATAAAATTAAAAATGGAGGATACCAAGGGTTGGATCAATTAATTTAGGAGGGTTGGCACAATTAATGTAGGAGGATTTGAAGAGGCTCTCCAACATTTATTGTGAGAGTTGAGATGTTTAGGCCTCAGGTGGTTCCCACCACCATAGCCTCTCATGGGAGGTTTGGTTCGGGTGGTCCCCACCAACATAACCTCTCATGAGAGGTTAAGGTCTGCTGGTCCCCACACCTCAAATTACACTTGGAGGTTTTTAACAAACAAAATAAAATAAAACATGAGTTTATTTTATTTTATTATTTCCATGAAAAACCCAAAAACTATATTTTACCCTTGACCAACTGCCATCGAGGTGAAGGTCTTCTTATGCGAATACCAGCACTGTGAGTTGAACAGTGACCTCCGATTTAAATTCCAATCACTGGGTCAAAAGTTAGAAAAACCCACTCTCACAATTACTGAACGTACCCAAAATAAATTTCAGTAATTTATTTTGGGCACTCTAGGCCTCAGAATAATGCACCGTCAATTTTCACAGACTCCAAAAATTCTCATTTAATTAAAAAAAAATTTATATGGAAATTCTGGGCCTTTACATTCTCCCCACAATAGGATTTATGTCCCCTTAAGGCACACGTCAAACTAAGGGAACATGTGGGGTTACTGAGCAGGCATCTGAGCATCCTACTCTCATGTGCTCTCATGGAGGTTCCGGTACTGCCAGCGAACATGAACCAAAGGTATCGAACGCCCACGAAGGAATCGCTTCTGTCGATCCTCAATCTCTACTGGAACCTCTATAAAAGCTTCCCCATCTTCGACGTCCTGTTCTCCATGGTTGATGATGTGGGAGGGGTCGTGCATGTATCTCCTCAGCTGGGATACGTGGAAGACATCGTGCACCTAGTGCAATTGAGGTGGAAGAGCTAAGTGGTATGCCACCTCTCCAACTCTGCTGAGGGCCTGAAAAGTTCTGATGAATCTTGGAGATAACATTACGCCTCATCCAAATATCCTCAAACCTCGTCGAGGTGAGACCCGTAGAAAGACGTGGTCACTATCCTCGAACTCCGGTGGTCTCTGTCTCTTGTCGGTATATGACTTATGTCTGCTCTGTGCAGTCTTCATCTGCTCCTGGATGATCTGCACATTCTTTATGGTTGCCTGAACCTTCTCTGGTCCCACGAGTGCTGACTCCCCTGGGTCAATCCAACACAAAGGTGATTCTCAAGGTCGCTTGTACAATGCCTTGAAAGGTTCCATCCCAATGGGGTAGTGATAGCTGTTATTGTACGCAAAATACACCAAAGGAAAGTGATCCTCCCAGCTGAAACCGAAGTCTAGGACACAAGCACGCAACATTTCCTCATGGGTCTGAATGGCCCGCTCAGTCCGACCATCCGTCTGAGGATAGAAGGCGATGCTCAAATGAAGTCGTGTCCCAAAAGCCTCCTAAAACTCCTTCTATAGGTGGGAAGTAAAATGTGTATCACGATCGGATACAATCTTCATGGGTACTCCATGTATACGCACAATCTCTTTCACATAGAGGCATCCCATGATCTATACTTAACCCTGCTCTCTAGTCGGTAGGAAGTGTGCTGACTTGGTGATTCAGTCAACGATCACCCAAATCGAGTCATGTCTCTTCGATGTACGTGGAAGTTATGTCATGAAGTACATGGATATCCCATACCACTTCCACTATGGGACATCTATAGGCTGAAGAAAGCTTTCTGGTACTTGATGCTCTGCCTTCACTTGTTGAAAAGTGAGGCATCATGAGACAAACTCTACAACTGCTTTCTATATTCCCGGCCACCTGTGCTGTTGTCAGAGGTCCTGATACATCTTCACCACTTCGGGGTGTACCTCTAGAGGCTATGTGTGGAACTCCCTCAACACTTCCTCCTGAAGTGACAATGGTACCATGGTACGTCCCTTGAAGAGAATGATATGCTTCCCACCTTCAGAAAATCCATGAGGTGCTTGCCCTGTAGATATCTGAGCATATCATGCCTCACAGTCTGTGTCCCCACGTTGCTCCTCCCTGACTCACTGAAGAAGTGGGGGTGTGACTGTAAGAGAATGAAGAAAAGCTACTCCATATCTATCCACGAAGGATATCTATAAAGCGACAAGCTACAACATCGCCTCGCATAGAAGCTGTATACCAGATCTCATGCTGAGTGCATCTGGAACAACGTTCCCCTTACTAGGAGTATAGACTATCACGAAGTTATAGTCCTAGAGGAAATAAAGACAACGTCGCAGTCTCTGGTTCAGGTCCTTCTTGGAGAAGATATAATTGAGAATATTGTGATCATAGTACATGGTAAAATGCTTTTCAATCAGATAGTGCTTCCACATTTTCAAGGCGAAGACCACTACTGTTAACTCCAGGTCATGGGATGCATAGTTCAGCTCTTTTTGTATCATCTATCAAGATCCATACGCTATAACTTCTTTCTCCTGCATCAGGACACATCCGAGTCTAATCCCTGATGCGTCGCAATAGACTACGCACCGTAAACCCTCTTTTGGAAGCCTCAAGATGGGGGGAACTAGTCAGCCTCTGCCTCAGTTCCTAAAATCTCAGCTGGCATATCTTTGACCACACAAAGGATTTCCCATTCTTCGAAAATGCTGATGGTGGTGTTGCATCTCTAGAGAAATCTTCCATGAACCTCCGGTAATATCCAACCAATCCAAGGAAACACTATACCTCTGTCACACTCCTTGGTGGATCTCAAGCATATACTGCCTCAATCATTGCTGGATCGACTGAAACTCCAACCTCCGAGATAACATGTCCCAGAAAGTGAACCTCTCGGATCCAGAACTGGCACTTCGAGAGCTTACCATAAAGCTGGTGCTCTCAGAGTGTGTCCAGTACTACCCGCAAATGGTAGGAATGCTCCTCCTCAGTAGTCGAGTAGATCAAAATGTCTTCGATGAAGTCTAAAACAAATAAATAAAGGTATGGATGAAAGATCCTATTCATGATTCCCATGAAAACTTCTGGAGCATTGGTCATGCCGAATGGAATAACCAAAAACTAGTAGTGGCCATACCAACATCTAGAGGTCTGCTTCTGCACATCCTCGTCTCGTACTCTGAGTTGGTGATAGCCTGATATGAGGTCTATCTTTGAGAACCACCATGCTCCCTCCAGCTAATCGAAGAGGTCATCAATCCTCAGGAGTGAGTACTTGTTTCTCTCAGTCACCTGATTCAGGTGCCGATAGTCGACAAAATGTATCAAGGTCCTATCTGTCTTCTTGGTGAACAATATCGGGGCTGCCCAAGGAGAAACACTAGTCCAAATGAATCACTTCCCCTGCAAGTCCTCTATCTGTACCCGCATCTCAAGAAGATCTACAGGATCCATCTGATATACTGGTGTAGATATCAATGTCATCCCATGGTACAAGTCAAAGTAAAATTCTACCTCTCTGTGAAGAGGTAGACTTGGGGCATCATTAGGGAAACAATCCGCGTACTGGTCCACCACTACAGGATAGCTTGGTCTCTCCACATCAACAGCTCCAAGGGAAATGCTAGCCAACTGATGCATGATCGACTGCACTCTAATCTAGGAAAGTCCATCCTGCAGTACAAAGGCTCCATTCTTCAACGGTGAAGGTAAACCTGGTCCCATCCATGCGAACAAACCACACTTTTCACCTAACATAGTCTATCAGAGAATGGACTATAGATAACCAGTCCATACCCAAGATGACGTCGTAAGGCCTCGACGCTTCTACTATGAGATCCTAGCCAAATTTCGCACCTACTAGAGTAAGCTCGCAATGCCAGAACCAGTGCGTAATCATCGAATATGCTTCGGTGGGAGTCTCTAGCCGTAAGGATCGAGCCAACGACACTTTTGGAATCTCCATGATCCAAACGAGGGCAGTGGAAATGAAATAATTACTAGCACATGTGTCCATAAGTCCTACATATAAGGTGTAGTAGACACAGATCATACATCATATCATCTCCGGAGCGCCGTGATCATAGGCCTCAGTTTCCTGGATATGAGCTCTCCTATGTACTCGTTCTCCTTGTGGTCGGGGTGGACCTCCGGGTGGTGGTGGTTTGAACAACTCGAATCGTCGCCCACCGCCAGCTATAGGTCCATCTCCTCTGCCACGTATGCCTACTCCCTACAGACCTCATCGGTAAAACCTATATCATTGCCTGGGCAGTCCTTCGATCATCTTCTGATCATCCGTACAGTGGGGCGGACAATCACGAGCCATGTGACCCTTCCTACCGCATGTGTAACACTGACTACTCCTGATATGACTGGCTCTATCTCAGGTGCCCCGTAAAACTGATCCTAAGTCTTTATATAGTCCACCTACAGGTCTGGTCCAGTTGGACCTCTATGACGACTATCTGCTGCCATATAGCATCCCGTCTTTTTATAACATAACTTTTCATTCCATTACACGGAACTGAGGATCTTTAAGGTTTAGTGTCTTGGAAACAAGGAACATAAAACATGAAACAAAAAAAACATTCTTCTTAAACACTTGAAAGGCTTCTCCTCATGTTCACCCTAGGCTCATTACTGCATCTCATAACCTGGGGACATACATCAAAAGGAAGGGTGAGCAGAAGGCACAGCAAGGGAAACAAGTGAAACATTTTACATATGAACTTGAGATACATCAATAAAGTCATGAAAAGAACTTTAAGGCATGAAAATGAAATCATGAGGCATATCATAATAAAAATAAAACCTTTTCATAACTTGAAGATGTGGCTACATCATTTAACATAGACAATCATGAACATATCACCAAGGTCCATCCCCAAGGTGTCATTTTAAAATTACCAAGGTTATTCACCAAGGTATCGTGAAAATTGTAATCTCTAGTGGTTACATCATTACCCAATGCATTGGAGCGCTATCAGGGCGCACCCTTAAATTTGCCTTTATTATCATGTGAGCCACATATATCATCATAAAAAATTTCATAAATAACCCACATATCATAAAATAAATGGGTTTCATTTCATAATCACAACGTTTTAAAAACTGCTTTAAATACGTGATCTTTACGTCACTTTAAACCCACGGAAAGGGAAAGAGGGTTTCATGTATGTAAATCCCAGAATTTAAAATAGAACATTTTGATATATATGTGAATACCCCTGTATAAATAAGATCCTTGAGTATTCACTTTATAACATAAAATAATTTTTAGAAAAGAGAGAGAGACACTTTGCGACGAAAATTCTGCAGCATAACGACTATGTTACAAGGTTTTAGAAAACATTGAGAAGAGAGGGGACATGGGTCAAACATTCATAAATGACCCATAAAACAGTAGAGGGACAAAATATAAGGGATTTAAGAACATGGTACTGAAATTTGAAAATGTACCATATGAAATGAAGAACATGAAAGGAAGAAAAAAAAAACAAGATTTCTCTTGTGAAAATTCGGCAGCCTAACGGCGTCACTTAAACTTCAACAAAATTGAATTGACAAGGTCAAATAGGGTCTCTCATCATATGAACATAAGAGTCCAGTATGATAGATATAGAGATCATACCCCAACATAATAGAAAGGAACTTGAAAGAATTGACATGAAAGTAGAACTTCAAAACGAGAAGGGTGAAGAACCACTTAAAAATTCGGCAGCCTAACGACGCCACTTAAAACTTCAAAATACTGAATTGAAGAGATAAAATGGGGTCTCTCATCATATGATCATAAAAGATCAGTATTACAAATATAGAGATCATACCCCAACATAATTAAAATGAACTTGAAAGACTTGACATGAAAGTAGAACTTTGAAAAAGAGAAAGGTGAATGAATCCCTTGAAAATCCGGCAGCCTAACGGCGCCAATTAAACATTCTTAAAAAAAATGATGAGAGTAAGAGGGGGTCTTTCATCATATGAACATAAAAAGGGCAGTAATAGGAGTATAAAAGAACATCCTCCAAAATAAGAACATGGATCATAAAAGGAATGACATAAAAGAGATCACTTGAAAAGAAAGAGAGGGGTCGGATCCCTTACCTTAAAATGTAACTCTTAAACCTCAAAGGTTGGGACCTTGAGGGCTTGGGGGCACATTGGGAGGACTCCTTGGGAGGTAATGAGACCAGAAATTTGTTGGGAATGAGTGGGGAGTTGAATGGATGAGAGGAGGGCTTGGTATTTATAGGGAAAGTGAGGGGACAAGGCATTAATGGCCAAAGGACACCTCACATGTGCTTTTCTCAAACCCATGTGCTCTCCCTTGGCATTTATCATGGAGTTAGGACACATGGGGCCCCACAACAATAATTCATCACCCTTGGCCGGCCAACCCTCAAAATCTCTCATGACATCATCATGACACAGCTATGATGTCACTAAACATACCGAAACCCTAAAACTGCATTTTTACTATTCACTGAAAATTCAACTTTCTCAGAAAAATCCCAAAATTTCACACTAACCAAATATCAATGCTCTGATTTCAAAAATGAGATCCATTTTCTCAAAATAATTTTCTAAATATTTTTAATTCAATTTTTAAATAAATTCACTATTCACCGAAAATTCATTTTTTTCAGAAAAATCCCCAAAAATTACCTTAACATAATATCGATGCTCTGAGTTCAAAAATGAGATCCATTTTCTCAAAATAATTTTCTAAATATTTTTAATTAATTTTTTAATTAAAAAACACTATTCACCCGAAAAAACTAATACTTGAATAATAATTAATGAAACCATTATTTAACCATTTTATTGAATCACATTACTTAATCAAGGTGCCTAGATTATTTTAAAACTTTCCTTAAGTGAGATTACTAATCCATTTGGTCACATTACTAATCCTAAGCGTAAAATCACTATTCACAATTTACTATTCATCAAAAATCAAGTTGATCTTATTAGACTCTAAATTTTGTACTGAACACAATTGCAGAAGACCATTTTTTGAAAATCATTACACATTTTTAATTATTTAGGGTTTACATAAACATATTTAAAATATCATTTTTCTAAAATTCATCAAAAATATGCATACTATATTTATCCGGTCATTTCAAAATTCATGACTTCATCATAAGAAGAAATCCCAATTTTTATTTAAAACAAAGGATTACACAAGGTAGTTACGGTCTCCTTACATAGCCTCTTATCACACCAGCATAGGACCTAAGTGTAAGGTGTGCTAAGGTGAGAGAGTCCGAGGGAGGCTCGACCAACATTTCCTGAGTAGTAATTTCAATCAGTTTGAACTTCTCGCGAAGGCGATTCCGTTCTAGCTTCACACGATGAAGTTCGGCTTGTGTTTGGTCCAGAGCAAAGCCCAATGGTGCTACCTCCTTCCCAAGTTCTGTTAGATGGGCTTCGATCGGTCCAAGACTACTAGGTGAGGCCATCAAATCTTCTTTCTATAATAATTAACCAAGATTACTTGTATTTAGAGACAATAATCAAAACATTTTGTTCACAGCGGTCATATTGACCGATGGTCATATAACAGTCAGAACCCAATGGTCTCATTTTAATTATAATCATGTTTATCAAATAAAACATTTTTGTTGAGTATAAAAATAAAATAAAATAACACATGAAATTAGGAAAAAAGATTTATTCAAAATTTCGGGTCGTTACAATCTTCCCCCCTTAAGAAATTGCGTCCTCGCAATTTTAAAATTGGGTTTTGAAATTTCATTGAAAGTCCCACATCGGAAAAGGAGTCAGTAAAACTATTACTTTAAAATAAAGAAAGGGAAGTACAATGGTCACCCGAGTTAACCCACACTAGGGTTCCATGTAGGAAAACATGGACATGGAGGAAAAAACAAAGGGTCAAGTTCTGAGGGAGAGTGATAGAGAACATGATTAGGAGAAAGTTAACCATGAGAAAATCCCAAACTTATGATGTGTGTAAACGGTATTTGATTACCTAGTAGGAAACGTAAACCAACAACATTTTTGTTTTACGTTTCTTTTCATAATTTTGAGGATTTCATTTACTACATAGAACAAAAACATAAGAAAATATACCTACCTTCAAGTAGAGTTTCATCCTTTAACAAGTCCCTACCAACACTAATCTTTTCTCCAAATGATGAGAATTCAAAAACACTTGGTCTCATAAAAGCACAAGAATCATCTTCTATAGAATCACATAATCTACAAAAGATTAACTATCTATTTCTTCTATCTTTAAACATTATCCCAAAAATAGAAAGGTTATGGTAAAACAACTCTTCAAAAAGAAAGAATCCCATAGGAATGGAAACTACTTTTAAATCATTAAATTCCATGGTACTACCCAAAGTTCATCATAGTCCATTCCGTAAATAACGGTCCTTAAGATTCCTCAAAATAAACCAAACTAAGATTGAAACCCAAATACAATAAGGATTTGATAACATAGTCTTCCAAAATAAACTTCATTGTTCATCTCCAAACAACATCAACCACTCCTAACATCTTATAACAAAAGTAGCTAACCTAAACATATTTTACCCAAGATAGGTTAATCATTCCCGTAAGTAACCTAAATTACTATAAGTCCACCTTAAATTCATCGACTCTTCAAAATATAAGTCAACCTTACTCCTCAATGAAAATACCGTTGTAATCTATTTACCTCGATCATATAGGGTCCCCAAAATAGTGAACGTCTTCCAAAATAAAAATCATATTTTAATCCCCTAATCATCTCTGTCATCTTAATACGGCAATCGCAGCATTTCCTATCACATTGGTTGTTGAGACATGTTCTTCTATTTCCCGCCATTAACTATGAAAAGAAACTATAATTAGGGGCTTAAGTACTTAGCTTATAATCATGAAAAGGAACTGAAAGCATATAAGGATAACTTGTATATGAAAGGTATACCCTAACTTGTGATCTCCTAGGTTCCCATCTAGGTTATGAATGATCATATATTCTTATGTGAACCTTTATTTTATTTTATCTTTGTTCCTTTAACATTGGTTCATACCAAGCTTATGAATTTACCAAAGCATATCCCCCGGGAGTGTCGTAACCAAGAGTGCAGCAAGGCCCGTTGTCGTGTACCAGTTCCCGTTCGAGTCTAGCTCAAAGCGGTGTTTTTGGGTTTTACCCCTATGTACATCTGTGCCAGAGCCACCTCTACCTGCTCGTATCCAGACAGGGATGTATTTGCTTGGCAACCCCTTACTCAATACTCACCAAAATACCAGGAAGATTTCCTATATTAAAATTTTCTATAGGGTTACTCCTAGAGTTTTCATATCCTAATTTCCACAAATAACTAAACCATCCTTTGATACCAACTATAGCATCCCGTCTTTTTATAACATAACTTTTCATTCCATTACACGGAACTGAGGATCTTTAAGGTTTAGTGTCTTGGAAACAAGGAACATAAAACATGAAACAAAAAAAAACATTCTTCTTAAACACTTGAAAGGCTTCTTTTCATGTTCATCCTAGGCTCATTACTGCATCTCATAACCTGGGGACATACATCAAAAGGAAGGGTGAGCAGAAGGCCCAGCAAGGGAAACACGTGAAACATTTTACATATGAACTTGAGATACATCAATAAAGTCATGAAAAGAACTTTAAGGCATGAAAATGAAATCATGAGGCATATCATAATAAAAATAAAACCTTTTCATAACTTGAAGATGTGGCTACATCATTTAACATAGACAATCATGAACATATCACCAAGGTCCATCCCCAAGGTGTCATTTTAAAATTACCAAGGTTATTCACCAAGGTATCGTGAAAATTGTAATCTCTAGTGGTTACATCATCACCCAATGCATTGGAGCGCTATCAGGGCGCACCCTTAAATTTGCCTTTATTATCATGTGAGCCACATATATCATCATAAAAAATTTCATAAATAACCCACATATCATAAAATAAATGGGTTTCATTTCATAATCACAACGTTTTAAAAACTGCTTTAAATACGTGATCTTTACGTCACTTTAAACCCACGGAAAGGGAAAGAGGGTTTCATGTATGTAAATCCCAGAATTTAAAATAGAACATTTTGATATATATGTGAATACCCCTGTATAAATAAGATCCTTGAGTATTCACTTTATAACATAAAATAATTTTTAGAAAAGAGAGAGAGACACTTTGCGACGAAAATTCTGCAGCATAACGACTATGTTACAAGGTTTTAGAAAACATTGAGAAGAGAGGGGACATGGGTCAAACATTCATAAATGACCCATAAAACAGTAGAGGGACAAAATATAAGGGATTTAAGAACATGGTACTGAAATTTGAAAATGTACCATATGAAATGAAGAACATGAAAGGAAGAAAAAAAAACAAGATTTCTCTTGTGAAAATTCGGCAGCCTAACGACGTCACTTAAACTTCAACAAAATTGAATTGACAAGGTCAAATAGGGTCTCTCATCATATGAACATAAGAGTCCAGTATGATAGATATAGAGATCATACCCCAACATAATAGAAAGGAACTTGAAAGAATTGACATGAAAGTAGAACTTCAAAACGAGAAGGGTGAAGAACCACTTAAAAATTCGGCAGCCTAACGGCGCCACTTAAAACTTCAAAATACTGAATTGAAGAGATAAAATGGGGTCTCTCATCATATGATCATAAAAGATCAGTATGAAAAATATAGAGATCATACCCCAACATAATTAAAATGAACTTGAAAGACTTGACATGAAAGTAGAACTTTGAAAAAGAGAAAGGTGAATGAATCCCTTGAAAATCCGGCAGCCTAACGGCGCCAATTAAACATTCTTAAAACAAAATGATGAGAGTAAGAGGGGGTCTTTCATCATATGAACATAAAAAGGGCAGTAATAGGAGTATAAAAGAACATCCTCCAAAATAAGAACATGGATCATAAAAGGAATGACATAAAAGAGATCACTTGAAAAGAAAGAGAGGGGTCGGATCCCTTACCTTAAAATGTAACTCTTAAACCTCAAAGGTTGGGACCTTGAGGGCTTGGGGGCACATTGGGAGGACTCCTTGGGAGGTAATGAGACCAGAAATTCGTTGGGAATGAGTGGGGAGTCGAATGGATGAGAGGAGGGCTTGGTATTTATAGGGAAAGTGAGGGGACAAGGCATTAATGGCCAAAGGACACCTCACATGTGCTTTTCTCAAACCCATGTGCTCTCCCTTGGCATTTATCATGGAGTTAGGCCACATGGGGCCCCCACAACAATAATTCATCACCCTTGGCCGGCCAACCCTCAAAATATCTCATGACATCATCATGACACAGCTATGATGTCACTAAACATACCGAAACCCTAAAACTGCATTTTTACTATTCACTGAAAATTCAACTTTCTCAGAAAAATCCCAAAATTTCACACTAACCAAATATCAATGCTCTGATTTCAAAAATGAGATCCATTTTCTCAAAATAATTTTCTAAATATTTTTAATTCAATTTTTAAATAAATTCACTATTCACCGAAAATTCATTTTTTTCAGAAAAATCCCCAAAAATTACCTTAACATAATATCGATGCTCTGAGTTCAAAAATGAGATCCATTTTCTCAAAATAATTTTCTAAATATTTTTAATTAATTTTTTAATTAAAAAACACTATTCACCCGAAAAAACTAATACTTGAATAATAATTAATGAAACCATTATTTAACCATTTTATTGAATCACATTACTTAATCAAGGTGCCTAGATTATTTTAAAACTTTCCTTAAGTGAGATTACTAATCCATTTGGTCACATTACTAATCCTAAGCGTAAAATCACTATTCACAATTTACTATTCATCAAAAATCAAGTTGATCTTATTAGACTCTAAATTTTGTACTGAACACAATTGCAGAAGACCATTTTTTGAAAATCATTACACATTTTTAATTATTTAGGGTTTACATAAACATATTTAAAATATCATTTTTCTAAAATTCATCAAAAATATGCATACTATATTTATCCGGTCATTTCAAAATTCATAACTTCATCATAAGAAGAAATCCCAATTTTTATTTAAAACAAAGGATTACACAAGGTAGTTACGGTCTCCTTACATAGCCTCTTATCACACCAGCATAGGACCTAAGTGTAAGGTGTGGTAAGGTGAGAGAGTCCGAGGGAGGCTCGACCAACATTGCCTGAGTAGTAATTTCAATCAGTTTGAACTTCTCGCGAAGGCGATTCCGTTCTAGCTTCACACGATGAAGTTCGGCTTGGGTTTGGTCCAGAGCAAAGCCCAATGGTGCTACCTCCTTCCCACGTTCTGTTAGATGGGCTTCGATCGGTCCAAGACTACTAGGTGAGGCCATCAAATCTTCTTTCTATAATAATTAACCAAGATTACTTGTATTTAGAGACAATAATCAAAACATTTTGTTCACAGCGGTCATATTGACCGATGGTCATATAACAGTCAGAACCCAATGGTCTCATTTTAATTATAATCATGTTTATCAAATAAAACATTTTTGTTGAGTATAAAAATAAAATAAAATAACACATGAAATTAGGAAAAAAGATTTATTCAAAATTTCGGGTCGTTACATGCCAACTACAGAAGACTTCGCTACGTGATAACTGGTAGTGGTCTCACTGCTGGTGACTACATAGCATGGAAACTCTCCACCAAGAGGGCTCTCTCTAACACCTTCTCCTACATTGAGATTCTATGTGAGACCATCGAGGCTCTAATCTCTTGCCTAAGTCCCTCCTTGAAGGTCTGGGCCCTGAAGAATGGTTCTCGTACCATATCGGTGGAGTATCATGAGAGGTCTATGAACCTTGCTGAGTACTGAGCTACAGTCATGCTGCCCTACTGCAGATAAAGTAGCTCTTGAATGTGCACTTCACGAAGAGTCACTAGAAAAAACTCCTCCTGAAACATGCTCTTAATGTCTGCCCAGAGATGTGTCACCTCATCGTGGACCTGGAGCATCTAGCTCTACCGTCTGCCCACTACTGCCTGTAGAAGGCTGGCAGCAAGAATCTCCATGAGATTGGATGGTGTCTCTACTAGTCGTAAAACTCTCACCACAGCGTCCAGCCATTCCTCAGCATCTTGTTGGTCTGTCTCTCCCCTGAACCTAGCTGGACCTTGGAGTTGGAACTCGTGCAACACGCTCAAGCGGCATTCACTCTCTACTGCTGGGGATGTTGGTATCAGTGGCCCAATGGGTAATGGTACCACCAGTGCCTCCGGTGGTGCCTCTACTAGAAGAGGGCCCTACACTGAGGCCCTGTCGCTCTGTGGGCTATCAGTGCGTACAACTCTCGAAACTCTAGGCGGTTGTCTGCGTGGAGGCATCCCGAAAAGAAATAGGTGCACTATAGTTAAAAATTTTATACCTGGTGTTCTGACCTGGTGAGATGACATAATGAAATATTTTGAAAACACACACACAATCAGTGTTTTTGTGCACCAAGTTGGAAATCAGAAGTCAAGATCCTGGTGTATGGATACGTCGGCAACCACACAAACACTGGACTCCTTGAACTGAAAACCTCACTCACTACACTAAACACCATTGATTCATATAAAGGATCAGAGTCCTATGTTCTGTGGTAGAACCGACTCCTCTAATAAATTTTTTTCACAACCCATCCCCCGGGGCCTATTCCATGACTACCCCAAGCCCACCTTCCATAGGCTATGGGCTAGCGACTAGCACCAAAGGTGTATTACCTAAAACTGGGAATGCATTGCCTTTATAACCTTTAAATACACCCGACCAAAACACAACAAGATATGAATGCAAGTAGACTGTATAGTAAACAAGTTAGTACATAAAGTAAAGAGGGGACAAAATATAAGCCCAAATGAAAAATACAAGTACTACTGAAATAAAATACAACTGATGAAAGTGAATGGACATCTACCGGATTTCCCTTGGAGGTTACTACCTGAAGGGTAGGTACATATCTCCTTCTCAATAATCAACGTCTACCCGTCCCATCTGTGAACCTTCACACCGTATGGTCCACCTACAAGTGTCGTCAAGTCCCGGTACTCTCAGCCTCAGTCAGCGTTGTTTGTCATCTACATCCAACACAACAAGGTGTGGGCATAGCTTGTGCAAGGGTGAGTATAGAGATGCTCAATAAGAACACCGAGACCCTGAATGTATCAGAAAAAACCACCATGGATAAACCAAAAAGTATAAAATTAATAGATAACCCTACTTAGGTATATGCCAATACATATACCTAAGTTATCATGTAATTCATATCAATCATGAGGAAAGAACAGAAAAACTGACTCAACTCAAATGAGGATTTTATTCTAGGGGTAGTATCAAGTAACATCCCCTGTCACATTGTCGAAACCTCGGCTGTAGGATAACTCATCCTCTATCGAGTACAGTGGGTCTTCTGTGACAAAAAGGTTCTTCGCACTAACCATGGACTGTTGAGGTACTCTTCCTGTCGAGTACCGTGGATATGTCGCATCACCATGCGTGCTCCCCACCGTGGGTCAGCCACGTCACAAAGTGCACTCTCCCACGTTGCCTGCTAAGGTACTCCTACTATTGTGTATCGTGAATCTACCATGACACCAAGGCCCTTCCCCCTGTGGGTCTTCCACGACACCTAGGCGCTCCGCAATAGGCTAGTCGAGTCACTCTGAGTCGAAATGGTCAGCAGTCGTCAGGTCTCAGTCAGCTACTAGGTCTCCGCACTATGCTCTCTCTTCTATAGGATGATCCACTCCAAAAACTACTGGTCAATACTCCAACTATCACTATGTCCCACAAAGAAGTATCTCAAAATTCTGCCACGTCATAGGGGTCTCAACGCAACAAACGACGTGTCAATCGGATTCATGGTCTGTGAGTTATTAGCCTTTTAGTCCCGAGGGCCCAGTTGGATTTAGGCTCGATCCAACCTGATCGTTTCCCACCTCAGCGCAAATATCAGTGGGGTATTTCTCAAAGCGACTGAATCACTCCAAGATTTCCAGAGCCACTGACAATTCGTCAAATGGATTTCCTGTGCCAAAGTTATGGAAAAAAGAAAGTAAATGGGCCATAGTGGGCCCAGGTATGTTCCGACCCAGTCGGAACGACCCGACCTAGGATGAACCAGTTTGGGTCGACCTGGAACAACCCGTAGGGTCTGGACGGGTACACAGTGCGGCTCGGCCCATTAGGTCATTACGGCCCGCTGGGTCCGGCCCGATAGGCCGTGAGGGGCCGCGGAGGGATGTGGGTGGTCGCGAGGGTACAAGGCTTTAGGGTTGCTCGACCAGGGTAGCTCGGAGGGTCGGAAGGTGGCGTGAGCTGGGGCGGCTCGGAGGGCCACATGGCCAGTCTGTCCAGAAGGCTGGAGCACCACTGGGGCGCGGGGCTGATTCTACCAGAATGCCGGAGCACTGCGGGGGCATGGTGCCGGTTCAGCCGGGAGGCCGGGGCACTGCGGGGATGCAAGGCCAGTTCCGTCGGGAGGCTGGAGCGCCATGTGGTGGCTCGGCCAGGGCGCGAATCCGCGGCGTGCAACCGGTTTGGCTGGGAGGGCGGAACCCCGCAGGAGGCTTGGATGGGGCGCAGATCTGGGGTGTGCGGCCGGTTCATACATGAGGGAAGAACGCTGCGGGGGCGGCACAGGTCGCAGAGGTTGTGGGTGGCAGTGTCATTGCCTTATTTACCTTCATCGCCTTCGTCGCCTTCCTCTATTTTGAAGAGTACACCAAAGAAGAATGACGGAGGGGTTGGGCCATGTCGGTTTGGATCATACCCTTTATGTTAGGATGGTAGCTTATGAATCAACATGAAATAAGAACGAAAATTATACCACTTCCCACAAGGTTCCATTGCCAAACCGAAAAAGAAACCAACGTAAGAAATATGGGAAACGTATTATCATGCAAATAGACCCCCTAAATCATTCTCTTTTTGACGTTGGCACAAGGAGGTAGTATGGTTGTCGATTCACCGTAGATGAGGACGTCCCACGTCAGAAGAAGTCCCAAGGAAGAAGGTCAAAGGAGGTCGGCGTTCTATGTTGGTGGATCATTTTTCGTTAGAGATATTTCTCCCATGTTCTCCCAATCCTCCTATGCCAATACTTTTCCAACAAATGAATAGCCAAACAAAGAAAATATTTTTATCTATTGAATTTATTGGAATTCAAGTAGGAATAATTAGTTGGCAAAAATAAATGGGTTGTGTTGCCATAAAATTCAAAATGGAGGATACCAAGGGTCGGTGAAATTAATTAAGGATGTTTTCCACAATTAATGTAGAAGGAGTTGAAGAGGCTCTCCATCATTTATTGTGGGAGTTGAGAGGTTCAGTCCTCAGGTGTTCCCCACCACCATAACCTCTCATGGGAGGTTAGGTTCGAGTGGTACCCACCACCATAACTTCTCATGGGAGTTTAAGGTCTGGTGGTCCCCACACCTCAGCTTCCACTTGGAGGTTTTTAAAAAACAAATTAAAATAAAACGTGTGTTTATTTTATATTATTATTTCAATGAAAAATCGAAAGACTAACTTTCACCCTCGACCATCTGCCATAGAAGTGAATGTATTCTTAAGAGAATACTGGCACTGTGAGGTCAATGGTGCCCTCAGATTTGAATTCTGATCACTGGTTCAAAAGTTAGAAAAACCCACTCGCATGATTACTGAACGTACCCAAAATAAAGTTCATAAATTCATTCTGAGCACTCTGGTCCTTGGAATCACACACTGTCAGTTTTCATGGACTCGTAAAATTTCCATTTAATTAAAAAAATTACATGGAAATTCCGAGCCTTTACATCTTATCAGTACTAAAAAATCCATCAAATGAGTCTTTTATCAATACTAAAAAAAGGGTGATGAAATGTGACTTTTATAAATGCTTTTTCTAGAACCGATAAAACACCCCTTTTATCAACACTTGAGAATGCATTGATAAAAATTAAATAATAATTTTTTCACTATAAATTTGGAGGAGGAGAACTTCCCACTTTTATAAGTGATGATTATCCTCTACCCTTTTATCAGTTATATAGGATGCATTTTCCCTTTTATTAGCAGTATAGTAGGGTTTTATCAGTGCCAGAGTACATGCGGTCCATCCCCATGTGCCCTTGCCTTTACATGGTTTTGAATTTGAGATCCCCCCATAGATATACACCTTCACCAATCTTCTATATTCTATTATTCTCTATTTTTTGATATATCTTTTAATTTACATATTTTTGTTACATTTCTATCCATATATTTACATATATAATTACATAATTATATTTAGATACATTTATAAAGTATGTTGTGTTTGTGTGTTTATAAACACACACATGCATAAATATATATCTTTTTATATATATGCGTGTGTCTATAAATTTAATTATACATAATTATATTAATTGACATATATTATATATTAAAATTTATATTCACATATTAGAAAATATAGATAAATATATCATTTTATTAGTACATACATAGATATATTTAGATATATAAACATTATATATACATTTTATAGGTATTTCAATATTCATACATTTTTATTTTACATAAAATATATATTATTTTTATTTAGATACGGTTTATATAGTTATAAAGATATTTTATATGTTAAAATATTTAAATATTTATTTATAAAAATTATTTTTTATGTGTAAATATTCATACATTTTCATACATTTTTATTTCACATAAAATATATGTATGCAATACCTGATAATAAATAGATTCTCCATGAAAGAAGATAATACGACTGCTTTAAATGACGATGAAATCCCATAAAATGTTAAAAAATGGGGGTACCCTGAACAAAAAAACTCAGTTTTGGAGTCCTTATGGGCATTTTGACCCCCAAAAAATGATGATATGGGTCCCCCCTAATCATAAAGGTGTATATCTTTTCAAAAGATTCTATTTTATATGTGGTAGTTCCCAAACATATAGATGGATCAAAATTTATGATAGTTTGTAATTCGAGTCATATTTTCAACTTATTTTAGATTGTTAAATAACCTTTTGAGTATTTATATCTGAAAATTGTTATTAAATGATGATTAGTCAATATAAATTAGTAAATATTTAATTATTTTTATTTTTAATTATTTCATAAACAATGTTTCACTAAATACCATATATATTTTGTTTGACAACATATTAAATCTTCTATAAACTATATTTTATAAAATATATTGTATTTATTTGAATATAAATATATTTATATATTAATATATGATTATAATGTTATATAATTTTTTTCTTTTAACTTTATTTTTTAAGATCTAAAAACTATACTTTTCAACATGAAAAAAGTGATACTTTTAACAACACTTATAAAAACAATCTTTATCAGCATTAAAAAAGGACAGACAATGGAGATAATATTATCAATATGAAAAAACCGATTATAATGGGTTACTTATATCAGCCATTTTTACCACTCATAAAAGCACATTATATCAGCTACTTTAGAGCAATGATAAAATACCCCCTATGTCAATGTTTTTTTAATGCTGATAAATTATCGTGCTGGATAAATCCAAAACTGTTATAGTCTATAATGTTGTTTTTTATTATGTGATAAATTTTCTTGAAGAGTATATATAAGTAAAAATTAGGTTGAAACTCAAAATTATGGTATAGTAAATATCAAATCCCTACTTGCAATATGGGTTAAATCATTATTTATGACGTGGATTTTTTGGAGTGACATAGATGTTATATAGGTATATCACACGTGTGTTTTATTTTTCATACCTTCCATGTAGATTACAATATTTCTTTCCATACACATAAAATCATTATAAAAAAATAGTGTAGGTTTAGGTAACCTGTCATTAAATTATTAAAATTAATTTTAATTTAAATATAAATTTTTTCTATAAGAAAAATTTAAATTAATTTTTTTATTTAATTAAATGGGTATTGGGTTTTGATATTTTTTCATATTTGGTATTAACAAATTAGTACAACTAGAACTTTTGGGATAAAACCTAAAAGAACTTGTTGAACTCATACTTTGGGGTTTTAAAGCACAAAGTTCCACCTCAAGTGGCCCTTTTTGGAATGATTCCCAAAACACCACATGAAGGAGTGCTTGAGGGTAAAAAATCTCAATTAAGAGAACCACTTCATGTGGCTATCTTAATTGAAAAATGTGCTCAATGTAGCCTTTCATTTCCCACCCTATAAAAGGGCGACCACCACCTCCCTTCATTCCAATAGAACCCAAAATCCTCTACGAAACATTTCAACCTCCTCTACACCAATGCTCTATGACCTGAACAACCATCCACTTTGAAGCCCCTCGTCACCATCCTTTGGACATCATCATCCGATATTGAGGTAATTTCGTTTATATTTCAATTTGTTTAATTTGTTTAATTATTTTAGTATTTAAATTTATTTATTTATTTTTTTAGTAATTAGGTTATAATTAGTAAATACTTAATAATTTATATTTTGAAACTAATAATTATTTAATTACAATTATTTGTTAGTTTAATATTTTGTGTATAATTAGTAATTAGTTAATAATTATATAATTATAATTAGAAAATAATTTAGTATAATTAAATTCTACTTAGTAATTAGTTAATTGTAATTATTAAATTAATTATTGTAAAGAACAATTAATTTTTTATACTTAGTACTTTATTAATGCTAATAAGTAATTAATTAATTAGGTAATTTTAATTATTAATTAATTACTTTCAATAGTAATTAGTTAATTGTAATTAGAAATTAATTAATTAAGTAATTAATTTTAATTAGTAAATAAGTAAATATAATTAGTAATTACATATTTGTAATTAGTAATTAATTAATTTGTTGTTAATTAATTTTAATTATGAATTAGTTAATTATAATTTGTCAACAAATTAATGTAATTATTAATTAATTAATTTTAATTAGTAATTTGTTAATTGTAGTAATAAATTAATGAATTAAGTAATTAATTATAATTTATCAAGAATGTTTAGGTGTAGTAATTAACTATCATTAGTAATTAATTAACTATAATTAATAATTTCTTAATTGTAAGAAATTTTATTTAGGAATTAGTATATTTCAATTACTAAATAAATTATTGTAATTAGAAATTAATTAAATGTAATTAGCACTTTGTTAATTTTAATTATTAATTAACTAAGAAATTAAATAATTTTAAAAAGTAATTAATTAATAGTAATTAGTAATTACATATTTGTAATTAGTAATTACATAATTTTAATTAGTAGTTAATTTATTATTACATAACTATAATTAAAAATTATTTCATTATAATCAGTAAATCAATTATTGAAATTACCAATTAATTAACTATAATGAGTACTTAGTTATTTGTACTTAGTAATTAGTTAATTACATAATTAATCATAATGAGCAATTAATTAACTTTAATTAGTAAATATATAATTGTAACTAATAATTATTTTATTATTAGTTAATTGTAATTAATAATCAGTTAATTGTAATTAGTAAAAAAATTAATGTAATAAGTAATTAATTTATTGTAATTTATACTTAGTTAATTGAAATTGATAATTAATTAATTATGTTTTATGTGTAACTACATAATTTGAATTAGTAATTACTTTATTATCACTTAATGGTAATTAAAAATTAATTAATTATAATTAGTAAATAAATTAATGTAATTATCAATACATTAATTTTTATTAGTACTTAGTTAATTATAATCAGTAATTAATTAATAATTATTTAATTGTAATTTTTAATTAATTAACCTAATTAACTAGAATTAGTAATTAATTTATTATTACTAAAGTGTAAATAGTAATTAGTCATGTGTAATTAGTAATTAGTTATTTCAAATTATTCAAATAGGTAATTAACAATGAAGTATTATGTAATTTGAATTAAAAATTAATTAATAATTAATAAAAAATGAATTAACAATTAATTATAATTAGTAAAATAATTAATTAATAATTTTTATTCATATATAATTTTTTTTATATTATGAATGTTGGTATGATAGAGTAAATTAAATAAAAAGATTCTTGAATAGAGTCTGACATTTCATTCTAGGTGTGATAATAAATTTTGCTTTTCATATACCTTGACCTTAGATTCTATTTGATGATATTTACTTAATTTTAGTTATTGAATATATTTTGGGCATATTAAATGTTGTAGTTACCTTGAATTTAATTCTCTCTTGAGTAAAGTCTCTATGGGTAGAGGGGATTTGGGTCAGACCACCTACTTTCCAGAAGGCTTACCTTAGATAAGAAAGTGAATGGGGTTAACTATCTCTCACTCGGGGATTACTCATGTGGTGTTTTGTAATCTCACAAAACTCTAGGATTTTCCATGATGCATTCATTAAACTTATGCATTTGATGCATATGGATATGTATAAATATATTTGACTAATATTTTTGGGTAAGTAACAAAAACGCTTTGGTTGTTTAAAGAGTTAAACATTAATATAATGTGAACATATTTATTTGGAGGAGGGAATAAGATTTTAACCTAAATTTATAGAAGCATTCATACATAAACATGAATAACATGAGATAAAACAAATATCTGAAATCCCCCACAAAAACTAAGTGAGGTATTTCGTAGTATTTTTGAAATACTTGAAATTCAAATATTGTTTATCTGATCATATTTAATTAGTAGTGATGGTTTAATTTAGATAAAAATATGACTGAATATATTTATTATAAGAATCAAATAGTTGAGTCTGAACAATGATGTAGTTATAGTATACAGGAAGAAATAGTTGTGATGACTAGTGACTATACAACATTATAATTTGTTCAAATAAAAAGTAATCAACATTTAAAACTGATGTTGATTTCAGTGATAGAGTCTATCATATACATACTTATTCTATTTAATGATAGGTTGTGGTAATAGGCCTATCCAGTAACAGATGATTAAGAATGTGAACAAATAATTTCATTAGTTAAGTATCTAATTGAGAATCAAATGATGAAGTTTTATGTCACTATAGCTACAATGATGGTTCCATCGATAATGGAAGTTGGTTCTTCACAACTTCATGATACATTGTCATATCCTTATTCAATAATATCTTAAGAAGTTCCATCAACAATGGTAGTTGTTCTATCATTTCCTCAGGCCACAGTTTCGTATACTCAAGTTGCGATGTCTCATGGAGGAAGTGATGTTTCTATCAATAGTAATCCACATAATATAGATGCATTGCTCTATAATTTTTAGGATTGTGACAATTTAAAATAAGAAGATAAAGATGCAGTTGAAGAAGAAGTGCATGTTGAAGAATAGTTTTTGTGCACTCTTGTGAGGTTCAACAGACCTTTGAACTGTTCTATACTATTGGCATCATGGCCAACCAAAGGAATGAATCACTTGAAACAATTTGATTGGTTAGTTATTACTCATTCTATAGAATTTCTAAAAATTATTGGGGGTACAAATATAGTGTTAGATGAAGGTGTTAGTATATTGTAAAATAGTTTGAGATAAAATAAAAAAGTAAAAATGTGATAAAACAATATCAAATTGAAATAAATTGCAATTATATTATAGAATAGTAAAAGAGATGTTATTATGTGATTTGGTATGAAAAATATGATTCAAACTAATAGATATGTTTTGAGGTATAATTGATAACACTTTTCATGATAGGTACATAAATACATTTAATCCACACACTCATGTTAACCCAAGACTATTATAGCAACACTCATCCTTAGATGCTGATTATGTTTTAACTATTGTGGTTTAAATGATAAGTGGATGTCAATACATTCTAATCATTATAGTAGTGGAGGTAATTCAAAAACATTTTATGTATCAGATCTCTTATTGCAAGGAATGGGAGGAACACGAGAAGGCTATTGTGAATGTTTACAGTGATTAAGATGAATCTTATTGAGTTTTACCACAACATATGGAGATTTTCCACAATAATAATCACAAGATCTGTCAGTTATATACTATTGAATATGTTATTCCACATAGTCATGTTGTTTAGATGATGGTTTTTATTGATGGATTGTTTGGACATTTTTACCATGTGGGGATTATTTTAGATATTTCATGTACATTATACAATTTGATGACACAATTTTATATGGAAATTATAATAGTACATTATTGATTACCTCCACCCAAGATGGAAATATAGCCCCTCTACCTTTGGAATTTTTTATTGTTGGGAATGATAACATCTCCTCATAGATCTATTTTCCATCCTGACATATAAAGTTTGTTATATGCATAAAATGTATTTGTCTTATTTCATATAATCATCAAGTAATCAAGGAGGTAGTATAGTCTAAGGTTCTATCTTGGAAACATTTCTAGTAATATGTGAAATATGTTAACATTTACTGATTATCAATACTATATTCGACACATTTACAGTAATGTGTAAAAGATGTTCAATGATGATTCCACGAAGAAAGAAATCATCAAAATTATTATGAATATATTCAATAAAATATGTTAACATTCATCTAAAATTTTTTCCATGTAAATGATGTTAGGGTTGGTGTCCTGAGAACCAACTGGTTTGTACTTTGATTACATAAATGTTCACTTATTATATATTGTTCATTGTTCTGCAAGAGTATAATATAATAATGTATTGGAATATTGGTTGCATTAATAAGGTCATGGAAGATCCCCACTATTATGAGAACCTTTAAATACTATAACAATATTCTTAAATAATGTTCTACGGTTGGATGACATACTATGATAGGACACATAGTAAACAGACCGTCATGTGCGAGTACTCGTAAGAAGATGAGACTCTCTCTCATGGAGTTCACACTTGGTAATCTCCAAGATGGGAGATTATGAGAACAGACCTGTCAGTTGCAATTCCGCTTGTCTTGGTGTCATCAGATATTTCTATCTATGAGCGTGTGTAATGGTCCTTAGACTAGAATATTATCATTAACTCATGTCATGACTCATACACTTAGATTTACTGACGAAAACCGTCACACAGACAGTTGGCGAGAAGCAGGGTACATTGGGTGCGTCACGAGTGACATGTTGTTAATGGATAAGTCAAGGAAGGATTTGTCCCTTCCATTTATGGAAGTTAATATCTCGGCCCTTTGATTGAAATAGAACTATCTCATCAAATTCCATGGCCATGGTTTAAACGATGAGTTTAATTAAGGAATTCAAAGAACTAGGTATCAAGCATATAGGTTTATGACACTACCATGAAACCTTCTTGATGAGAGATCAAGACAAAGGGATTAAATTACAGAGTAATCGTTCGTATAAGGTGATACGTTAATGAAACATCAAATTCTTTCTCTTGGATTCCTTGGCCCGTTGCTAGACAGTAATCTTGGACTTTAGGAAACCTCACCTAATGCCAATGAAAAACATGCCTAGAGGGTCACACACTATGTATATTCAAGTATCTCATGAATAATAAAGATTATTATCGTATGTGGTTTAATAATTATTCAATAAATCCTAAATCATTTTAATGATGGAGGAAGAAGAAAATGGAAAACAAGTACACGCCGTGTATTATTAATTACACGCCGTGTAGTTTTCTTTATGGAAATGAAATGAATAAATGAAAAAAGATATACATGACATGTACATTGAATTTACACACCATGTAGTTTTCAATGAAAAACAAGTACACGCCGTGTATTTATTAATACACACCATGTAGTTTTTCCAGTCAGGATTTTGAGGATATAATATTGTTTTAAATGATATTTATTATAATCAGTGTGGGCGCATGTCAAGGAATTAATTATTCAACATGAGGGTTTTAAATAAGAGTCAATGAAATAAATAAAATGCGTAAAATTTTTATTTATTGTCATAACTCTACAACCTCAAACTTGATTATAAATATCCTCACAACCCCATCTCTTTTCCTACACACAAGAGAATCGTTGTGCACAACAACTCTAGAGAATTATTTCAAGGCCGAAAGAACCCCTTCCTCCAAAAATGCTCTCAAGACTGAGAGAGATTCTCTTCCATCAAATCAAGATGATCTAAGCTAGACAACACAAGCAAAGGTTTCTCCACGCTAACATTTGGAGACTCCTTTGGCGACGTCCCAAGATACGAGGTACACGTGTGGATCACCACTAGAGGAAATATACACTTGGCTTCTGTGATGCAATGACGAATCACATTGGAATGTGATCAAGAACATCAACGAAGAAAGAAAAACCAAAAGGTATTTCTTTTCAATTGATTAAATTAATTATAATCAACCTGTAATGATCCTACTTTGTGGTTCTAAGACTTTCCTTTTCTTTTTCCATTTCTGTGATTCGATCCATGGAGACTGGCATTTATTGTCGAATTGATCCCAGATTGATCATTGTTAATGAAAAAAATCCAAGTGGGAACATCCACCCACGTGCTTCCGCTGAGCTCAGAACCTTCAATGGTATCAGAGAGTGGTTACTACGTTGATATAGTTATTTAATTTTCATTGATAAGTTACGCATTTATATTTGATTCAATTCGGAATATATCATTCTATTAATCCGAATAAATGAGATCTATTCTTACTCCATCGTTTCTCGATTCATATCACCGAAATGACCTTTTAATTTTAATTTTTGATTAAAATAAAAACGAGGAACTCATCCAGAGGTTCTGCTCTTTCTGTCTGTACAACATGGGATTACACGGCGTGTAATTAAAACTACACACCGTGTTCTTTGGTTCAATGAACCGACACTGGTATGCCAAACCACGTCCTGTAAATTGAATAATCCTAAGTATTAATCATGCCATGTTGACCAGAATTGAATGGCATGTGGAACCGAAATACACGACATGTATGTTGGAGCAACACACCGTGTAGTCCGTTTCGGCCCAGGTGAAACCATGTACAAAGATAAGCCGCATACTGCATACATGGGATCGCCAGGCCGGTTACCACGTAACAAGGAAGTACACTCTGTGTATGATTCATCTACATGCCATGTACTCCAAAATTTACAAAGTACAGAGAACACGCCAAAGCCCCCAGTGTGCACTTCGGATAAAAGGTGAAAAAAATTACACGCCGTGTAAATATAAACTACACGCCGTGTACTTTCCAGAAATTTCACCAGGTTTCCTCCAAAAGTACAGAGACCTGTACAAGGGATATGGATGAGAATAATCTCAACGAAATTAAGAAAGTAATTTAATATAAATAATTTATTAATTATATGATCATAATTAATTGAATTCAGGCGTGACTTATCTTAAATAATAGAACGATTAAAAGAATTTGAATTCTAAATATGCGTAAATGTCGTTTCATGCTATGGATGACCATGAGCTAGACCAAAGACCCTTTGTATGTGTGTATGGTTTCATTTAAATTTGTTTAATTTTAATTTTTTGTCCTGCGAGCCTTCTTCCAATAAAATGTAGGGCCTGCATGCCCATTGTTTCTTTAATGTAAACCCATGCAATGGAGGATCTCCCAAGCCAGAGGAGATGAAAAAACCAACCCAAGAAGATACAAAGGTGGACAGGTGGGAGCTGCAGAACATGAACCATCAGTTCAAGGTGTTCTTCCCTAGGTTAGGGTTAACTTATCAAACTGCTAGATAAGCTAACCAATAGAAGCTCATGATCTTGCCATATTATTTTATTTCTGTCTGATTTCATGGTTTATTTATTATGCATTTTTTGTCGCGATCACATAGTTAATAAAATGAAAAAGCATGAAAGGATGGAATAAAATAAAAACCAGACTATGCATAAACATTATCGGAACATGGTTAATCACTTAAGAAAGAATCACTTAATATTAACAAGCCTGTGATAATGCCAAACTATGCATAAATATTAAAATCCCTCAAATACCATATTAAGTCAGACCAAGCCTTCCGTTACTTGATTAAGGGAAAGACTCAATAAAACTATGTGTTTGACCAACCCTTGTTGGGACACTTACTTTTATAAAGGAAGCCCTTATGAAAGGTTTCAGGTTGACTTAACCATATTACATGAAGAGGAGTATCCCTATCTAGACTTGGTGTAATATTGGAGGCAAGAGTTGAGGAAATCAAAGTCGGGATTTCAGGATTGGGGAGTCCACTCAACATATCAAGGAACTGTAAGCTCACAGTTGGCAAATACCTCTCTACCTAAATACCTTCAAATAGCTTGACCAACCCTTTTTGGGGTTATGCGACAGGGAATATGGATCCTTTCCACTAGAATGTCAAAGAAACTAGACATTTCGAGTTCAATTGTGAGGGCTATTAAGACTTGATAAAATAGTGGGACACTTAATAAATTTTTTATTATTTCTCATAAAATGTAATCAAGAATGTACTGATAAATCCGCTCTTTTAATTTATATAATCGAAATGACAAACACATCAACCACATTTTCTCTGTGATCAATTCTGGATAAAGACAACATCCTCACCGGCAGTAACTTTCAAGAATGTTTTAGGTGCCTTCGGGTTATCCTACACCATGAACAAAAGTTTTACATGCTGGAGTCCTCACTTCCAGATTCCCCTTCCCTAGGGGCGAGTGATGAAAATTTCCTAGTCTATGATCAACATTTAAACGATGCACTTGACGTTCAATGTTTGATGTTATCATCAATGTCTAGTGAGCTCATGAAGCCTCATGAAGACATGGATGCCTATAGCATGCTCGAGCACATCCATGGTCTATACTAGTAGAGAGAAAGATAGGAAAGGTTTGAGATCTCCAAGGCTCTATTCCAGAGAAATCTTGGAGAGGGTGCCCTAGCCCGGCCTCATGTAGTCAAGCTCATTGGATACATTGAGCACTTAGAGGTTCTAGGGTTTAAACTCCCTGAAGAACTGGGTACCGATCTTATTCTTGAATCACTCCCCCAGAGCTTATCAAACATTGTTGTGAACTTCAACATGAACAACATTGAGAAGTCTCTATATGATCTTTTTATCCTTATTCTCCAAGTGGACAATGAAATGAATAATGAAAAGCCTTCTGTCCTCATGGTGAATAAAAAGAAAGGGAAGGTGAAGAGCTTTAAACCCAAAGCTTCTTCATGGAATTCCAAGAAAAGGAAGATCAAAGGGGAGGCAAGGGAATATGATGCTCTTTGTTTTGCATGTGGCAAGAAGGGTCACTCGAAGAAAAACTGCACCCAGCCAAGGAAGCAAGGGGAAGCTTTAGGTGCATTTGTCATCGAATGCAATCTATCTGTTTCTACAAATTGGGAATTAGATACAGCTTGTGGTGCTCACATATGTATCCAAATAAATTAACCATGTAGATTCAAGAAGATTGATCGAGGGTAGGTAGAAATACAAGCAGCCAACAGAGCCAGACTTGCTTCTGTAGATATCGGGGAATACCACCTCACATTGCCAACTTGAATGATCTTGGTGTTAAAAGGTTGTTATTATGTGCCTTCTATAACCAAAAAAATTATTTCAGTATCCAGATTTGATACTGATTGATTCATCTTCATGTTTGGAAGTAGATGTTGCTACTTTTATGAAGATAGCATTTGTTTTGGTAGGGCACATTTATATAACGGCCTTTATGTGTTAGACTACACAAACCAAATAATGGAAATCGATGACAAAGTTAATTCACATGACTCATACCACACCCAACTTTGGAATCACCGTCTAGGTCATGTCAATGAGAAACATTTGACAAAATTACATCAAGATGGGTATTTAGATTCTTTCGAACTAAAACCACTTGGTGTATGTCATGCATGTCTACAAGGCAAAATAACCAAAGCCCCATTTAGTGGGAAAGGTGAAAGAGCTAAAGAGATTCTAGAATTAGTTCACACAGATGCGTGTTGACTATTTATACTTGAAGCAAGGGGTGGGTTCTCATACTTCATAACTTTTAAGGATGATTTTAGTAGATATGGATATATCTACTTAATGAGGTATAAGTCAGATTCTTTTGATCAGTTTAAAGAATACAAGAATGAAGTATAGAACCATCTTGGTAAGAATATTAAGAAACTCCGCTTAGACAGAGGAGGAGAATATCTTAATCAGGACTTCATTGATTTCTTACGGGAGTTTGGGATTCTATCACAACTCCGTCCTCCTTACAAACCTCAGTGGAATGGTGTGAGTGAAAGGAGGAACCAGACCCTGTTGGACATGGTGAGATCAATGATGAGTCATGCGAGTCTTCCATTATCCTTTTTAGGATATGCATTAAAAAAAGAAAGACACATACTAAACCAAGTACCAACTTAATCGATAAATGGCATTCCATATGAGTTATGGAGTGGACACAATTCCATGTTATCAAATTTACATGTATGGGGTAGTGAATCATTTGTTAAGGCCTCTTCAGGTAAAAAATTTTTACCCCAAGGCACAAAGTGTATCTTTATAGCATATCCCAAGGAAACAAGGGGATATTACCAATACAACCCCTCAGACAAAAAGGTTACAGTGGAAAGACAAGCCATATTCCTTGAGAGGGAGCACATCTCCAAAAGAGATAGTGGGAGCGAGATAGACTTCAATGAAGTTGAGGCTCAAGATACACAAGAGTTGGTACAAGAATAGATTCCTCAAAGCCCCGTGGAAGAAAAATCGGTTCCAGAGACACAAGAACTACGTAGGAGCACGAGAGAGGTGATAGAACCAGAACGATATGGTTTTCTTGTCACCGAGGAAGGTGACTCATTATTGGTTGAAAATGATGATCCTCTTACCTACAAGGAAGCATTTTAAGTCACATACGCTACCAAGTGGCAAGAAGCCATGAATTCTAAAAAGGATTCCATGTACCAAAACCAAGTCTGGATTTTGGTAGATCCTCTAGTTGATGTAAATCCTGTTGGTAATAAATGGGTATTCAAGAAGAAACTAGACATGGGTGGGAAAGTCAGCACCTAGAAGGCACAACTGGTTGCAAAAAGTTTTAGACAACATAATGGAATTTACTATGATGAAACCTTTTCACCAGTTGCGATGATAAAATCCATCAGAATCCTATTAGCCATTGTCGCATACCATGACATTGAAATTTGTAAAATGGATGTCAAAACATAATTCCTTAATGGGAACCTCCAGGAAGATGTATACATGACACAACCTGAAGGGTTTGTGACTCCAAAGGATGCCAAAAAATTATGCAAGTTGCAGAAATCCATTTATGGATTAAAGAAAGCATCAAAGTCATGGAACATTTGTTTTGATGAAGCTGTAACGGAATTGGGCTTTATTAAGAACGAATGTGGGCCTTGTGTCTACAAGAGGTTTAGTGGAAGTGCAGTTGTTTTCTTAATAGTATATGATGATGACATATTACTAATTGGAAATGAAGTACGTATCTTACAGTCACTTAAGGAATGGTTAGATAAATGATTCTACATGAAAGACTTGGGTGAGGTGGAAAATATTCTTGGGATAAAGATCCATCATGATAGATCCAAGAGAATGATGGGCTTAAGTCAAAGTACATACATTGACAAGATATTGAAGAGATTCAGTATGGAATAGTCCAAGTGGGGATTGTTTCCAGTGTCACATGGCATTCATATTTCCAAGAAAATGTGTCCTCAGACACATGAGTAAAGAAAGAGAATGGAAAGGATCCCTTACGCATCCGTGATTGGGTCAGTCATGTATGCTATTCTATGTACGAGGCTAGATGTTGCTTATGCATTAAGTGCGGTAGGAAGATATCAAGCTGATCCAGGAGATCGCCATTGGATGGCAGTTGAGACTATACTTAAGTATCTGAGGCGTACTAAGGATATGTTCCTGGTTTAAGGAGGAGATGAGGAAATATTCATTAGAGGACATGTAGATGATAGTTTCTAGACTGATCAAGATGAATAAAGTCACAGAATGGATACATCTTTAGTTTGAATGCAGGTACAATGATCTGGAAGAGCTCAACGCAAAGTGTGGTGGAAGATTCTACAGCGGAGTCCGAGTATATCGTAGCTTCTGAGGCAGCTAAAGAAGCAGTATGGATGTGGAGCTTCATCCAAGATCTGGATGTGGTACCGAGTAGTAAAGATCCTATCACACTCTATGGTGATAATACTGCAGCAATGGAACTTCCAAAAGAGCCATGGTCACATCAGCGGACAAAGCACATACTTCGGAAGTATCATCTCTTGAGAGATTTTCCTCAGAGAGGTGAAATTGTAGTGAGCAGTATTTCCATGGAAGACAACATGGTGGACCCATTGACTAAAGCCTTGACTCAGCAGAAACATGATCATCATGTGAGGTTTAGTAGGCTAAAAGTCCTAGGCAGTTGGCTCTATTCCAAGTGGGAGTTTGTTAGGGTTGGTGTCTTGAGAACCAACTGTTTTGTACTTTGATTACATAAATGTTCACTTATTATATATTGTTCATTGTTCTGCATGTTTATAATATAATAATGTCCTGGAATATTTGTTGCATTAATAAGGTCATGGTAGATCCCCGCTATAATGAGAACCTTGAAATGCTATAACAATATTCTTAAATAAGGTTCTACAGTTGGATGAAATACTATGATAGGACACATAGTATACAGAAAGTCATGTATGAGTACTCTTAAGAAGACGAGACTCTCTCTCCTAGAGTTCGCACTAGGTAATCTCCATGATGGGAGATTATGAGAACAAACCCACTAGTAGCAATTCTGCATGTCTTGGTGTCATCGGACATTGCTATCTATGAGCATGTGTAATGATCCTTATACTAGAAGATTATCATTAACTCATGTCCTGACTTGCACACTTAGATTTACTGATGAAAACCATCGCGTAGATAGTTGGCGGGAAGTAGGGTATGTTGGGTGCATCATGAGTGACATTTTGTTAATGGATAATTCGAGGAAGGATTTGTCCCTTCCATTTATGGATGTTGATATCTCAGCCCTTTGATTGAAATAGAACTGTCGCATCAAATTACATGGCCATGGTGTAAATGATGAGTTTATTTCAGTATGTCAAAGAATGACGTATCATGTATATAGGTTTATGACACTACCATGAAACCTTTTTGATGAGATATCGAGACAAAGGGATTAAATTACACATTAAGCATTCGTATGAGGTGATACTTCAATGCGGCGTCAACTTCTTTCTCTTGGGTGCCTTGACCCGTTGCTAGACAGTAATCTTGGTCTTTAGGCAAGCTTGCCTAATGCCAACGAGAAAAAGGCCTAGAGGGTCACACACGAAGTGTATTTAAGTATCTCAATAAGAATAAATATTATTCTCATACGTGGTTTAATAATTATTCAAGGAAGCCTAAATCGTTTTAATGATGGAGGAAGAAGAAAATGGAAAAAAGTACACATCATGTATTAATAATTACACACCGTGTAGTTTTCTTTAATTAAGATAATTAATATAATTTAATATGTCCAAATTAATTTATGGTCATAATTGGATGTAAAGATATTAAAAATGTATTACCATGTTTAAGTTTAAAATAGGTAAAATTAGGGGTGGTTAACTTAAGATATAATGTTTAAAAAACATAAAAACATGTTATAATTTTATTAGTTGATTATATTATGTCCCTATCCTACCCATATTATAATATTTCGCATTTTTGATCCACTTTACTGGTGTAAGACGTAATTCTAATTTATTATTATGAATAATTTCACGTGTTTCGTATCCATACCTTATAAAATAAAATCCCCTATCATCTCTTACTCAAAATTCATGATCCATATATCTTAGAAAAAACATACCCTAATATATTATCTTACTTGTTATCTTTTCATTCATTGGAAAATGAAAATTCCACTCATGTGTATGTGAGAACTACCAACTCCATTTACCAACATGATTCATTTTTAATCATGAAATTATATAGAAAATTTTATAAGTTTATATGACGAAAGAATATGATAATTAATTCATGATTAAAATTATGGAGACTATGATGCTTTGACCAAGGTGAAATTATTTAAACCATTGAACCGAAACAAAAAAGAAAAAATGACTAGATTTCACCCAAAAGTACATTTTAGTAGAGATATTACTTATAAAATGATATCAGGAAATTATAATGTAATTATACATAGTAATTTTTGTTTGATTGTTATTATATAATATATTTTTAATATATATATATATATTTATTATTTAGGATATTGTAATACGTATGAAGAAATACAGAACATGAGGTAAGAGATTTTTATTTCAATCTTGCGATTGTTTATTCATGATTTGACATTGGGGGAAATTTTGGAATTATATGATTTTCATCTATCTATTACTTAAAATGATTGATAAGATGACATTTAACAAAATCCAACCTTAATTCCTCTTTGGATGATCAAATTTCTCATCCATATCTATAATTTTTAAAATTAGTTTATGAAATTTTTAGCTTCACATTAAATATTTTTGAAAAGCTATTTTCAAAACCTTTGACTCTATTTAAAATGGTTTTAAAGTGAATATTTCTAAAGGTTTTTACATAGGTAATTTTTTTATTTTTAAAAATTGTGGTAGGAATGTTTTATTTTAACATATACAACATTGATGTATTTTTACCTCATCATTATCGTTCATTTCCTTGAATATTCCTCTATAAGTTTCCTTTATATTTAAAAAAATTATTTTCTATATATTCATGGAATATTTAGTGACAAAATTATCAAAATAATAGGATGTATTCTCATGTTTCCAAAGAAACGTTTGAATGAACTTTAAATGAATTTTTCATCTATATCAGCATCCTTTAAGGATTACTCTGGTTTCATAGGGATATTATATTATGATACCATCTACGTACTTTATCTTGGTGAATTATGATTTTTATTATTTAAGGATGATTCTATGAAACCCATTTCTTTCCCATAGGTCAATTAAAATACTATAAAGAATTTATGAAACTTATTTCATTTCCATGAGTTATGATTTGATGATATTATGACATGTTTATAAAATGAATTTCCTTCCCATAGGATATAATATGATTATATGATTAATGTTTTTTGATCTTTTGGAACACATATATATGGTTTTCATTATGTGATATGTAGGACTATAATTATATAAACTTCCAATGCATTCAGTAATGCTGGATATATCATGAGATATGAAGGAAAAAAAGAGGGAGTAAAACTAGTTCAATAAGGTACTATATCAACTATAATATTCTTGGGTGTAAACCTTGACTGAGGAAATGATAGATTGGAGAGTGAACCCAATCTATTATAATATTCTTCGTAGTGAACCCTTATTAAGGAAATGCTTTTATATACTTATTTTTATGTCACAAAAGTTTGTATTATGCTTATGATAAGTTCTCACATATTATGACTTATTATTGATGATTTTTCACACTTATGACTTATTTAGTTTATTATGAAATATCCTTATTCCTGGATTTATGATTAATGATCTTTGAATAATTGATTTTGATTATTTTATGTCAAAATAATTTCTTATAAATTTATTTTTATCTCATATTCTCTTATGATCAATGATTAATATCACTTATGTAAACACTTACTGAGCATCTGTGATCATACTTATGTTTCCTTTCACTAGGTTATGATGAATTGTTTTAAGTAGGGTATGTCTAAGAAGTGTACTATGTGAGAATATCTTTATAAGAAATGTTAAATATCTTTCATGAAAGATGACAATTATGTATCGAGTCTCCAAAACTCCAATCCCTTATGATATTAGTGTAGATTTGTTTATGATATTTATAGAATATTAATATGAAATGATGTAATATATATGTATGAAATCCTTTGGTCTCCTCAAGATGTCAGTTTCAATGTATCCATAATATTAATGTCCAATAATTACTTATAAAAAATTGGGTCAAAAGGCTCTTAGTTATCTAAGAGGATACGATTTCAATAGGAAGCAAACCCATGATATTCTAAATCCTCAGGGACCTAGGGCTAAGTGTTCACATGATGGTAAATATCAGTAGAGGTACTGAGGTAGTGGAGTAAGGTCTAGTCAGTTTTATGGTGTGAAATTTCCATAACTAGGGGAAAATATCATTCAGGGAACCACCTATTTATTTTATACACTGGATTATGTATTTTTTTATAATCTTTACATGCCATTATAGCTGATACCAAAGTTCAATATATGAAATTTAATGTAGAAATATTTCTAGTTACCTTGGTATTAGATACTTCAATTAGAGATCAATATATTTTTGTTGAGATGTGTTAAGATTATGTGCAAATTATGGGTAATAATCAGTTATTAGGTGTTATTTTCCAATTGGAAATACAAAAAAAATCTCAACCTTGGAATGTATTATTTTTAGTTTGTGTGCGTCATAATTGATGTATTTTGGAGGATAAGTTATTTACTTAATTTGGAAGGTGAGAATGAAATTTTCATTAGTTTTAAGGAACCTAAAATGGATTAAATATGTCCAATTCCAATTACTTATAAATTAGTATAGTTTATAATCAAATTAATAAATTTTCAGGGGAAGAATATTTTGAGGGCAGTTGATGGATTCCTTAATAAGTTATAATATCACTGCCTAAATTCGACATCAAGTATGGAGTAGAGTTATAAGATAACATATCTTAAATTGCAATGACTTGTTTTTGGATAAATCCTCCGTAGCTAATGGTGTTGAGGTTTCAAATCAATGATCTATTATAAAAGGGTTTTATCTAGTCTACTATATCACCATGGGGTGCTTCGATGTTGTATGAAAAGACAACGAATGGTTGTTTGTGGCTGTGCATAGACTATTAGTTGTTGAACCATGTGACATTGAAGAAAAATTATCCCCACATAGGGCTAAATGATTTTTCAATTAGTTGAAGAGATACATATAGTTATTAAAGCTATAAATTTGTTTAGGGTATTATCAAATGTTGATGAAGAAAGATATTCTGAAGATCACTCTCATGTATCGCTATAGAAACTTTAAGTCACAGTGGTATCATTATTTCAATTGATATTTTCACAGGCTTGATGATATATATATTTTATGGGTTCTTGGATTACCTTGTAATATTTTCATCAAAGATATCCTCATGTATTTAAGATCAAAGTTGGATCATGCTATTCATTTAGGAAAATCTAAGACTTTTGTTAATGACCTCACCTGTATGGAATTTTATACCAATGAAAATTCTAGATACATGTGGCACATTTCCAGGTATTTTTTTGTCTCATGAGGGTGTGGTGGTTGATATTTCAAATAAAATTACGTGTTTCAGACAACATTTAAGTACCCAAAGAAGAACAAAATTAATGATCTTGTTTTTTATATACCTGAAAGAGTAATTTTGGAGATCTTTTTTGATGCATCTCATCATGGTATGGGTTGTCTTCTGATGTAGTTGTTAGTTGTGATACCCTATGGGTCTCTATATTTATGTTCCCATGAACATAAATATTCCAACCATGATATTTATTTGGAATAAATAGTGCTTTTTAAGATTTTATTGAGATTCAATCTTATTACTCATCATTTTTTGGTCTTTAAAAATCATAAGAGCTTATAGAATAACATCTCTAATAAATATGTGAATTTTTATTAGTGAATACTGGTAAATTTATTACAATATTATAACTTTGATATATCTTTTAATCTTGGGATGGAAAATGCAATACCTGATGCATTGAGTATGATGTTTCATTGTGATGTTTCTTATGAGTTCAGATATTAATAGAGACTGATGAGAGAGATTACATATTTATATATATATATATATATATATGATGAAAGTCAGCAATGGTTTTCCCTAAATCAGATGACAATGAAATCATCCCTATTTTATTAAGTGTAAGATTATAATCTAAGAGATCACAAGGTATATGTATAGAGAGATAGTTTCTTTTTTTATAATGATCCTAAGGGATGGTTAAAAAATGATGGAAATTGGGTTTTAATTAGTGGAATGTTATTTTTTCACTGGACATGAGAAATTTGTGTTTTCATGAGTTTTATAGCTCAAATTTATCATTAAATCCTGGTATTTATAAGATTTTCACACATTGAGATATTAGTTTTGGTTGTTGGGTATGAAGTGGTTAGTGGAAAAGTTCATGTTGCATTGTTTATTATGTTATAAGGACAAGTTATACATTCAACTTGGTTTAGGTCTCATTAAGCTCTACATAAGGAAATGACAATATATCTGCTTTTTTAGGTAGTGAGATAGGTATATAAGTTTAATAAAGCACCAAGGTGGGGGTTTTAATTCATTTAGTTCAAATATGTAATGTCATTTTTGCCACTCGTCCTTTGGGTTATGTAATATGGGCCTCTAGGTTATTTAAATGTTCTCTCACAACAAGGATAAAAATGTGTATTTTCCGAATAAATGAAATTATTAATATTCCCATCTATTTTATTGTAGTAATTATAGGTTCCTCACTGGAAATTGGAAAAAATATCAATGGAATCAATGATTGGGTTTTTAAGTGCTCAGGAAGGATTTGATTCCATTTGGGTTATCATGGACTAATTGATGAAGTTGAATCATTTATTAGTGATTGACTAATTTAGAATAGTTGATGGTTTTGTGAAGATGTGCAAGGAAGATATAGTACGACTTTATAATGTTTTGAGGAAAATAATCTTTGATCGAGAACCAAACATTACCTCATAAGTGTGGAATAATTTGTAGTGTTCTTTTGGATCACAATTATGTTTTTTATAAAACTTTTCATTTTCATATGGATGTTTAAAAAGAGTGAATTATCAAAATGCTACATAATATGATGTGTGTATGTATTCATGTTTTTGGATTTTTTTGGGTGAATAATTTACCTTTGGTTGAGTTTTTCTATAATAAACACTATAAATATTTTTTAGTAAAATTGTGTTCAATTCATTATACGAGAAAACATGTAGATCATTAATATTATGGATGGAGGATGGAGATTTGAAGATTATTGGGCCTAATTGGTTGTACAATATGATAGTGAAAGTGCAGTTTATTTGTGATTAGATGAATTATGGTATCAGTCATTTTAAATCATATGTTTGTTAGTGGATGACGCCTCTTGAGTTTGAGGCCAGTGATCATGTGTTTCTAAAGGACTTTTGTTGACAAGAAAACATACGTCTGATCTTCAGAGTAACCTTATTCTTTGATATCATCAATCCTTTATTAGTAATTTATTGTTTTTTAAGTGGTGTATTTGTTATCTCTTCTTCCATAGATGAATCAGGTCCATGAAGTTTTTTTATGTGTCATAGATTTTTCAGTATATTGATGATGAATACCATGTCATCGATTTGGGAAAATTAAATATTTAAGAGGATGCGATGTTCCAAGGATGGCATATAGAAATATAGGATTGATAGAAGAAGGTGTTTCATGGGAATATCAATATTTTTTTTTGTGTTTTTTGGAATCATGGTGGTTTAGAATAATGTAAATAGAAGCATGAGCCCTATATGGAAGCTCAATATCTTAAGTTGTTTTGAGGTTTAAATTCATGTCATAGTTTTGAGATTGATATTATATCTATACGATAAATGTATGTTTTATTATTATTATATGTTTCAATTTTGTGATGTAGAGAATCTTGTTTGAGTGGTATCTAATATATTAATGGAGTTTTGGAGATATTTTATTTTTATAGGATTTTTTTTACATTTAGGATAAAAGTAAATTGAAAATTACCTAATATAGACTTATAGAAATTCCATTCTTTTTACATAGTGTTTTAAAGGTTTTATTGGTTCTAGGAAAACTTTTAGATGTATATGGTGGGAGGGGAGTTGATTTTTGGATGAAATTTTTACTGTCATTTAAATCATACAATGACACCATGTCATTGAACCATGATTTGTTAGAAAATGATGTTTTAAGAGATAGATATTATTATTTATTAAAATATAATTATTTTAATTTGATCAGTGCGGTTGATACTAGAGGGGTTTCATTACATAATGAATCAATGACATGATTTATTTAGTTTTATCTATTGTTTTTAGTTGTAGTGATTTTTTATTCCATACTTTTATGCAGGTATGTTGGGAATTAAAAATGGAGGACTAGATTTAGAGATATAGGAGGATGAATGTTGTGTTGTGATGTTTAGATGGTCACCCATTAAAACATGATAAATCCCAATTCACCATGATGCTCATTGATTTTATTGATTTTTAGCAATCATTGATTGAAATTTAGAAGAAGTGATGGGGTGTTTTTGTGTCATGTATTTGAGAGGTTTAGTAAAACTGATCTAGTTATACCATGAAAATGGCGATCAAAATTTTATTTTACCCATTTGAATTTTTATTATAAATTACTATTGATTAGTAATCCCCTTGTATTTTCTTTCATTATTCTACAATACTTAGAGAACCTATGGATTTATTGTATGGATTCCATAGGATTCCCTTTCATGTGGTGTTAGATCTTTTCCTTTCATTAAACATGAATTTGTATCAAATGCGAAAATTATTCATTTTTATTTTTCTTAGTCATTTAATAGGTTATGAGGGATGTTTTTGTATTATATGAGGTACTGGTATGATGGGTATTTACATGCACTAGGGTTGGAAGAGTATCGTCACATTTTCATTTCTGTTTTATCATATTTTCCTTTGTTTTTGGTGTAATGTCACTAAATATTCATTTAAGGTAGGAGGTTTATACATTATGTTATTTATTTAGTATATAATAATTTAATTATAATTACTTTGTTTCTTTTTTCAAATATTAATAATTATACTATTGTATATATTAAACTAGACCTTAATAAAATAGTTGGGAATATTTAATGAGAATGTCTTACTTGATTTTCTTTATTATTTCCTCTATTATAGACATAGTGTTTGTCATTTTATTATTGTTTGAGAATTTTTATATGAACATAAATTGTTATTATTGATATAATAAAGCATTGAAATTGGATAAATTATGTAAAGAGAGTAAAATGATAAATAAAGTGATGGATGGAAAATATTTACTATTTTTCAAATTATAGTTTTGTAAAACACTATAAATAAATAATGATGAGTTAATGAAAATCAGATTTTAGTTAAAAATATTGTGTGATTTTTGATTCATTAATGTTTTAATGCTAAAATTTTTTGTGATAGTATTGGAAGTAGACTTCATGTGGTTGGATAGATATGGTAGAGGACATAATGATTGTGGGGTTATTGTTATCATTGTGTAAAGAGGATGATCTAGATATATGGGATAAATACATGAGAATATGGAATTATGTTCAAATGGATGAAATTATTACTAGGAAAGGATTTTCATGATAGAAATAAGGGGAAAAATAATAAATGATGTAGTTGGTAAATGGTTTATGATTAATTAAAATTTTAATTTTGAAGTAGAAGTGGTTATTTGATTTTTTGTATTTATAATTTTAAATAATTAATGAATGTAACATTAATTTTATTTTACTAATGTGTAATTAGTAAATAATATGACATATGAATAATTTGTGTTTCTTTTTTGTGATTTTATGCGATTGGTTGGGTGGTCCAGATATGAAAGAAGTTGGTAATGTGAGGTGGATATTATGAGGCGATGATTGTTTTTGTACAAGGGTTTTGACAAGAAATACACCATAGGTTTTGTATTGTATGTTATATATATTTATTATAGCTTTTGTTATTTATTATGCACCGCCACTAAATTTAGGTAATGAAACCAACACCTTTATAATGTATTGTGTTCAGGGTGTACCCCCAATATCCATAAAGTGAGTGATATTGATGTTTGAATACTCCCCTTCCCCTATCTCTATTCTAGGCATAATATAGGATATGATTTCATAAGGTTGTGGTATGTGGTGATGTGAGGGAAATGATATTGTGGCAATGGTATGATAATGAGGCTGTGGTATGTGGTATTTAGCAATGATTTGATATGTAGTTATGGTTTACAGTATGTGGATATGGTATGTGATATGTTACTGTGGTTATATGATTGTATCTATGATATTTTGTAATAATGTGGTTATGTTTATATGGAAGAGATGGGAGTTCCAGGTTTTATTATGTTGGGGCGTGGAGGTGTCTTGTCTAGAGGGGACATAAGTTCAAGGTACTGAAATATATATATATATATATATATATATATATATATTCTTATAACTATTATGCTACTATAATTGTATGTCAATTTGATAATAAATCCTTGGGGAAGTAGGTACAACATTTTACCAATTATAGGTGATGAATTAGTTTAACTGTTTATTCACAGATGCTTTAGTACGCTTCTTCCAAATTTTCATGGGAGAGTCTAGGGTGGAACCTTCATAGAACACTTGTATATTCACCCATATCTTCTAAATAATGTGTCAATATATTTATCAAATGATGTTAGTGATATTATTATAAATTATGGATCATGTTTTTGTGACTTTTGGAGTTGAAGTTAATACTTTAGGAGTTCATATTGGTATTGTTTAATTATAGGAGATTTATTTCATTTATGAAATTATATTCATTGTTTGGGATGATGGATTTTACATTAAATATTGAGTTTATTTTTGACTGTTTAATATTGTTCCTAGAATTTATGTGGGTAATGAATCCCATATTTTATGAATATACCATTGGTTCTTGTCACCAAACCATAGACTACAAGAGATAAGCTTCACGCATCAAACATGGCCCCTCTACTATCCTAGGATGGGTTCTAGTTGGGATAGATCATGACAAATTTGGATTTTTTTTACTATAGTTCAGATTTTAAACTAAAAATATAGAGCGTGGCATGGATTTCTCAATTAATGTATGTTTATTCCATTCTATAAAAATATAAATTCATTAACAAACTCAAAGTTTTTTTTAATTTACAAGTGTTCTTAATGTTAAAAATTCATATCGCATATTCAAACTAATAAAAAACCTCAGAATAACATACAATTATACTAAAATGAACCCTGATTAATATCTGAATTATACGAATGAACCATGCATGAATCCCATATACATTTAATCCAGTATGAATCAAACAGTAATTTTAATATTTAAAAGTCTTATAAAATTTAATAATATACACCATGTGAATAAACCAAGAAACCGAGCTCATATTTGTTTGAAAATAAATTTTAATAATCAGTGAGTAATATATGACATTTAGAAACAAATCAAACTTCAATTCTGTATATTTTATTTAAGAATAAATCAAAGTCAGCATTTTTACATTTAAAAGTGGTTTTAATGTTAAAAACACATATCACACTATCAAACTATGAAAATTATCTCAAACTAACATAAAATTTAATTATAATGAATATTGATCAATATTTTACATGGAGGAAAATACCACACAAAAATCATATATACAGTTTGGTGGGAATGGCTCAAAGCATACTTTTTTATCTTTTAAATGTGTTTTATAATTAAAACAGAAAACACATTCTTAAACTGAAAAAATACGTTTTAATGACATTAAACTATAGGATAATTATTTTTGATTAATATTTAATTTTATGTAATGAACCACTTATCAATACTACTTGTTGTTTAGTATAAATTACCCAACATACTATTTTTTACATTTAAAAGTTTTTTAAAATTCACAAATACTTGTCACTCACTCAAACTAATAAAAAAATATTGAACTGATGTTAATGGGAAATTAAATTATCATTGATAAATATGTAACATTTATGAATGAACTATGTTTCAATATAACACATAGTTTGGTTGGAATGACTCAAAATGCTGTTATGACATTTAGAAATTGATATAAAGTTAAAAAAGTGATTTCACACACTCAAATAAAAAAATATATCAAAATATTATAGAGTTTTAGGAATATAATTTTTGGTTAATATGCGATGTGTATAATTGAACCATGAATCAATACAACATGTGTTTTGGATGTAATGACTAAATGTGGACCATTTTATATTTATAATCATTTTTAAAGGTAAATATGTGTGTCACATGATCAAACAGAGAAAACAATATTGAACTGAAGTGAAACTATAAGAATATTTTTGTTCATTAATATACAAAGTATAAAATATAGCCATGTATCAATGTCATATGTTATTTTTTCAAAATGTATTGAAATATTTCATTACATTTAAAAGTGTCTTTGAAGTAAAAAACTTAAGTCATATGATCAAACTGAGAAAACAAGATTAGGTTGATGTGAAAATGTAGGATTTTTTTATTATCATGTTATGTGTAAGAATAAACTATATGTAAATCTGACATATGATTTTTTAAGAATGAAAAAAGTGTTGTTTTTAAATTTTAAATACATTTTAATGTTAAAAACATTAATCATATGCTCAAACAAAGAAAATGAGCTTGGACTAATGTAAGAATATAGGAAAATGAACATCAATTAATATATGAGAAATAAGAAATAACTATACATAAATATCACACATGTATTTATAATAATTACACAAAGTGAGGTTTTTAAATTTAATACTATTCTTAATGAAATAAATGTTCATTACACACTCATGTTGATAAATTGAGATCATATTTAATTAAAACCATTACAACACAAAAATCTATTAATATGTGATTTTTAGAAATTATTTTCAAATAAATCCAAATTTTTATTTTATTAGAATTACTAAATTCATGGTTTTTACATTTAAAAGTGTTTTTATATTAAAAAACAGACATCAAACACTAAAACCAAGAATTATTTCTTAGACTAACATGAAAAAGTTGGAAAATGAACTTTGATTACTATGTGACATGTATAAATGATTTGATAATCAACCCCATATATGGTTCGGTCATAATGAGTAAAATATTAGATTTTATATTTAAATTTGTTTGAAATTAAAAATATACATCAAATTCTCAAACCAAGAAATCTATATTGGATTTATATAAACTAATATAACAATGAAATTTTATCAACCTGAGATGTATAATAATGTACCAATCTATTGGATTTCGTGGTCTGTAACTCACTTATATAAAATTTATGATTAAATATATTCATTATTATCAATATTAATAAGCATCTTCTCACAACTTTATTGTTCTTATGTTTGATGTTGTATGCGATAATGTCTTAAGAGTAATTGTCTCACACAAAGGTCATAGAAGTTCATGACAATCATGAAAACTAAAAACTAAAAAGATGTTATTTTAAAATTTATGTTCTATAGTGGGATGATATCATATGAAACAAAACAAATTATAATGGATATCTTGTTATAAGACACATAATTTTTTTTGTTATTTAATCATGTTTTATTCCGTTGGTTTTTTCCAGTGTAGGAGATTATGAGAAACAACCCACCAGAATGAAATACACATTTATATATATCATGGGATGTTCCATTTATAGGTGTGTGTATTGATCTTTAGACATAAAAATTATTTTTAATTATATCCATTTTTCAAATTCTTTTATTTATTGATGAAAGTTGTGATGACATATATTTGTGAAAATGTAGGATATGTTGGGAGCATCTTGAGTGATGTTTCATTAATTAATATGGAGAGAAAGGAATTTTCAATTCCTCTATTTAAGGTAATTTTAGTTATTAAGAACATTGTTGGTAATGTAATAGTCTAAATAAATCTAGGTTCATAGTATTCTAGGTTCTATTTTAGAAAGTCAAAGAATGATTAATTGAGAACATAGGTTGATGTCACCAGCATGCAACCTTCTTGATTAGAGATATCCTAATAAAGAAATATTATTTTACATAATAAATGTTCATATGAGGTTGTAAATCAACGACACATTTAGTTCTTTCCCTATCAGAACCTTAGTGTATTTCTAGATGCTAACCTTTTATGTTAGTTTGTTTGGACTACTGCACCTAAGAAAGAAGCCTAGAGGGTTAAAAAATAAGTGTCTCCAAAATATCAATTAAATTATATTTAAATATAACAAGATATAGTAAATATTATTCCCTCTATGTTTCAATAGTTATTTAGTATTACATTATTACCAAGATTTATCCACTACTAATTTGGAGAATAAACATGTGAATTAAATAATAATAAGTATTTATTTGAAAGACTTAATGAATCAAACATTTTTTATAATGATCATAAAATAATGCAATGATATTTATATATCAAATAGAAAATCATTATTTATGTCCTAATAAATAATGAAGAGGTTTGTAGAACAATTTTAATAGGTCCACTGTAAATGATATATTAAATATCATTTAAATAAATAGTAATTTATTTTTCTTACAATTGATATTTATATATTTTTAAGTGTTGTGCGTGTCAAGGAAAAAATATTATATTATTGTTAGACATGTGGTTATATAAGGAAAAAGTTACTAGATAATGGATTCTGTGAAATTAACGACTCTAGAATAGATTTATAAATACCCAATTATAACACATTCTAGAGTTAGTGGTTGATTGTGCACAACAAAACTAGTGATAATTCCCTATTGCACTAGAGAGAATCACATCCATAACACGATCAAGAACTAGATTTCTTTGCATCCCACATTTTCTAAAACCTTTTAGAGAATAAAAATTATATTTCATTGACTAATAGATTAATATTGCAACCAATTAAAAAAGTACTTAGTGATCATAATATACCATGCTAGTACTCGATTATTCTACTATGATGTTTTGAGAATCTAGATAACATGTAGATTACTGTTGAGGGATTATTCCCATGGATCATATGAAAAAATGGATGTATGATGAGATTTCTCTTCGAATTCATTAATGAAGATAAAATAAGAAGACAATGAAATTCTCGAAAATATATAAATTAATTATAAATTATATATAATAATCATTACTCCTAGGTTCCAAATTTCTTAATGAAAATTAATAATTGATTTAATTATCTTGCCCATGATATTCTTCATCATGTATGTATTGGATAATTCATTAATTACAAGAAAAAGGTTGAGTTGGCTATGAATAATAGGTGCTTATGCTATGCTCAAAGCCATCATGTTTAATCCAAGCAATCACATATTTGATTTACAATCACATACAAATCATTGATTCACAATATGAATTTATTATTGGATTATTTTAGTGATTATTCCTATTTTAAATTTGAACATCAAAATCCTATATTCGCTTATTCATTCTGACTTATAAAATAATGAAAAGGGTAAATTATCTTAAATAACATCAAAAAAATCCATCAGGATATTTTGAAGTTTTTTCCCAGATGCAAAAGCGTACTCATCATATTTCCCAAAGGTACATGTCATGTACCCATGTCCAACGCACTATAATGAGTCATGTAAAAAGTGGTTTGTCATGCATTAACTATACATATAATTAATTTAATTAAAACCACCTATATACTAGGCTAGGATAGTATATGGTTTCGACTAAACTACCTGATGTTTAATTAGCTTACATGTTGTGTAGTCCCCATGATTTTTTAGATGAAAAAATAGCTGGTCTAAGTGGTGTTATGTATTTAGTACATGATAAAAGGACTATAAAATCACAGAAATTTGAGGAAACACTACAAGTAAATGGTATATAAATTGTGTAATTCACACACATCTATGGTCAAAAAACATGCCAAGTGTCTAGGAATATTTCAATGACATGGGAAAAAGAGGTTACATGTTATGTAGCCCAAGTACTCCCCATACAATTTTCAATACCTCGTGTGAATAATTTCATGCTGATAGAAACAATTAATGAAATAATTAATCCTATTAACATGTGTTTTTTGGGTTATTTAATTGAAAATTTCATGAACCCCTCCATACAAAGGTAACCCTCATTAGAAAACCATAATGGAAGATATAATTAACCTCAAGTCCCTCCTCCTATATGCCCTGGGTTAGTGACTAACACTGAGGGTATACAAATCTCAAAAATGGGAGGCATTAACTTCTACAGTAATATCACCAGAAGACAAGATAAATAAAATACAATAAACTCCTTCAAAAAAATATGAAAATACAACAAAAAATTAACCCACAATGAATTAATAACATATACAATAAAAGAATCTCCAAATAAAGAATAAAACAAAAATATAAGAAATAATTAAAATAATAGCTCCTATACCCTGAGCTAGAAATTTCAATAATGTCCAATAAATGCCCCCTAAAACACTGGAAACATTTTGTATATACATTGGGTGATCATACAGGTATACTCATTAAGGCCATACCAAAGTATATCATGCATATGTAAAAAAATATTAACCCACCCATGAGAAAACAAAAGAACCAATAAAACCTAAGATGGCCACCTTACCAATCCCATCCCAATCATGACATGCACACTAAAAAGTGAATTCAAGTATAATAACATAATAAAAAGCATAATGATGAAGGATAATTCATACCAATTTCCCACTAGGATGCAGCTCCCACAACCTAATGATGTACATTTTCGAACTCCCATATCTTCCTTATAACAACCCTTCTAAAACACACTTGGTCAATTACATCTCATCACATGAAATCACATCTCAAATAAAGAAACCTGGACCATCACATCACATCACTTAACATCACATCACATCTTTCCTAAAGTCACCTAGACCAACACATCCCATCACCCCCCGAAGACTCCTGAGCCACCACATCAAAGCTCGACGGAAACTAGAATATTAGGGTATCATGGACATGACATACATCAACCTTGGGACCTCCTCCAACCATGAATCAACCCCACCATAGGCTATATCATCATCTAATAAAACAATGAACCCTTTTTTAATTTTTTACTTTTATCCATCATATCAAGTAAAGACCTAAATCACTAGGAATATAGAGTGGGGAAGAGTAGGTAACAAGCTATATCTATTATCACACCATTATTTTGGGAAAACACCCCCAAAACATCTGGTTTTTGGTAAAATGTGATCAACATGGGTGGGGAACATATAGAAAACACAAGGAACACAAAAAATATATAAATATATAAACACACAAGTCTAACTCATGTGTTCACAATAAGAATTAAAAATCAATACTCACATCACCACTAAGACTCACAAAAACCACCACTTTCACTATGACCTCTAAATAGACAATTCTACATAAAAATTCACCAATAACAAGACATAATTCCACATTTATTTTCAATTACATCCATTTTCTAAATTTCATATAGTAAAAAAATTCATTATCTAGACTATTTATTGCACATTAAACATCAACTAAATTTTTTCAGACAACCCATTTCAATTAAATAATTGGCAATTCAACCCTTCAAAAATTGATTCAACATTTAAATTTAATTCTATTACTACCTGGGAAACTAGTACGACACCAAACCTAAATAACAACACATCTTTGTCATTCCAAAAAGTCCACATCAACTTCATTTCACATCCATAACCAATATACACACCAAAACCATTTTACACATCACAAACTCATTCCACACTGTAACCACCACATACCACGACACCTTTAATATCACATTCACATATCACACAACTTTTCAAAATAGATAATATATTATTTTATGATTATTATAGAGGATTTCATTACATAAAATTCTTTAATTTAGGGGCATTCTCACACACACCATAAGTTTCTAGTGAAATCATTTCATTAATTATATATAAGTATTTATACATTTATTCAAGTTATTATCATCCAAAAACACATAATGGGATTATACAACACCTAAATCATAGTAAAAATAAAGTCCCAAATGAGAAAAATTTTCAGAAAGGCATCAAGCCTGTTCAATTCCAATATCAAAATATCGAAGAGTTGTAAAAGCTTGTGATTCAACCCTATCTATATTCAATTTCAATTAAATTTATTTTTTACATATATTAAGATATATATACTATCTACCCAAATATAATAAACCATAATCCCTCCAAAATAATGAAAATAAATGATAAATGATTGACACCCTACCTCAAATAGAGATTTCCAATTTAGTCCACGAAGTTGAAGAAAGAGAAATTACCACACCAAATAGAAAAAAAGATAGCACCCTTACCAACATATAAGACAACAACCACATAATAGAATAATCAAAAACCAAAAAAACCACATGTTTCCCAAATAACAACCGCATCCTATTATGAATTAGGGAGAAAGTAGTGGGAAATTGTGAGAAAAGGAAGGGGACACCCATAGAACCTCCAAAGATTTATCTCTATGGACATGGATATAAATACACTAAAAGGGGAATTAAAGACACCCCTATGATACACTTGGGTCACCTATGAAATTAGATAATGGTTTGAAAAGTGATCAGGTCTTTGGGGATTTAATAATATATACCCATCCTAACAAACAGAAGAACATGATGTAGCCCCTATGACTAATCAACAGAATGGATGAAAATGAACATCTAATGCACAAATGGGGTGAACTACTAACAAAATTCTTGTGAATGTGGCATATCAAATCTTCTAGTATTTCCACACATGGAGATTCTATAAATTAGGGATAATACTATTGTGTAGACATAACCACTATATTTCATACCCCCAACAACTAGAATGAGGCTGAAATACATTTGGGTACTCTACACCACAACCCTCAACTATAAATAATAAGGATATACTATAGACCTACTCCATGGATTTTTGGTTCAAAAAAAGGTAAACCACCGAATACTCTCCCCAAATCCCTTATATTCCATCCATGATCTCTATGTCATAGTCTGCAATTACCTAGAAGGGGCTACACCACATCGAGGGATCTACGACATAACTACACAAAATTTTTTAAGTTGCTCCAAAAACATCCCCAGGCTCTCTTTTCCACATATGGATACTCCACACCACAATGGGTGTCCCTATAGTGCATCCTGAGGTTCTATTCTACATGAATCCTCCCAAATGCATTTTCTAGCTCCAACCTCTCTATTACTCTCAAACACCACAAAAATTCCCCCAAACACCTCAACCACTAGAATTCCTAAAAGGTAATGGGATATAATGTATTAACCATTAAATTAGATAAACCAAATATTATTATCACCCTCATGAATTAAAACCAAATTATAAGGGAAAATTGTAAGGGTCTAAACAACCATACGCCAAAATACCATTAATGGATCTTGTCAAAACTTAACACAACCACCATCCAAACACACCAACCAAAAAAAATGTTCCCCAATGGTTATCACAATAATATCACTACAAAAAGGATTCCATAATCATAATAATCATATAGTAGACCTCCCATGAAAATAAACCAAGGAATTCTATACACCATGTAAAGATATTATTTACTTTGGGATACACTGACATTCCCACATAGTTTTGATCACGTAAAATTACAAGGATTCTTAAATAGGAATGAGGTTTCCCCTATAAATACACTCATTGATTTAATCATGAATCACATCATCAATTAAAAAATAAAATATATTAACACATCGATATCCAAACCTTACATAATCAAATAAAAATAGATAAATGATAAACTAAAAAAAAGCGGGGAACATTGCATGAATCTACGTATCATACCCCCAAGTACTCTCCTCAAGGTCAACATGCCTCCAAAATACACAAACCAAAAGAATAGTTCATCCACACCAAAATTTATCCCTATGATCCTTGATCTACATTTCCCAATCCATGAGCACTTCATCATCTTTGATTTTCATCTATCCACCATTAATGACATGGGATACATTGTGAAGATACCAGTAGAGCAGAGAATTGTGTATGATTTAATAAATCCAGTCCAATCAAGGTGACAGTTCCATTCAACAATCCACCAAACCGACATTCACCAACACCTCCAAAGGTCTAAAAAACTTGAGTGAGATCTTACATCACCCCACCAAACCTATTCTATCCCGGTTGAGGTGATACATTTAAGAACACATGGTCCTAAAACTCAAATAAAAAGGGTTTCCTCCTATGATTGGAATAAGAATTTTGTTTTCATGTGATGGTTTAATATTATCAGGAACAACCAAAACCTTTATTCTCATTCTCTACACCACATAGACACTAAGAACTAATTATTGTCCAACCTTATCTCAACACAATAGAGAATAATAAGGAAACCTATAAAAACCACAAACAGGGCCATAATGATGGATGATTTATTACATATATTTATATGAAAACTCAACCCATGGCATGTGTTTTCCCCAAGATCCACTAAAGCCCAAGATACACTCACACAAAATATCCTCCAGTTTCAAGATATTCTTATCTATTTTCCCATCCATATGTGGGTGGAATGAATTGATGAGGTATAACATAGTGAAAAAATCACAACACAATATCCTCCAGAACCATGAGGTAAAATGTTTCTCCAACCGAGATAATGGACCTCGAGACACCATGTAGTCACAGAACCTTTTACACATACCTCCTGACCAAAACATCCATGATGAATGACTCCTTGATCACTAATAAGTGACAAATTTTTTAACTGATCAATTATTACCCAGATGGAATCAAGACCTATCTAAAAATGTGGTAACATTGTGAATAAGAACATAAAAATGTCATCCCAATTACAATTGGGAGAATCCAAGGGCTATAATAATACTCTAAGAACATTGTTCTCTACCATTAACTAATGAAAACCCCAACATCAAATCCACAAACCTTTCAACTTCCCATTTCATCCTAGGCCTAAAAATATAGCCTCAATCTTTGATACATATTATATACTCTTGGGTGTAACTTTGAATGTGCTCAATAGAAATCATGAAGGACCCCCTCACACATCACTTCTAAATCAAATTTCATTCCTTGAAACAATATGCAGTTCTGACCATCCTCAAAACATCCCTTGAGAGAATCACCATGGAAAACCCAATCACATATCACATTTACCGTCGAGTCTTCCAATTGAGACTCCTCCATCTATCACATCATATAATAATTCACTATCATATGAAATAATAAACCTATAATATCATCCAACATAAATCTAAGTGTGGGGAATCCAAATCTCTTATCTCTATTCATGAATCTATAGAGTCTCAAATAATATCCATCGATGACATTATTCTCAAATCATCACACATGAAATTTCACATTCATCAGCTATTGAAGATCTCAAACACACAGTCTTGAAGAAACTCCACACACATTTTCTATTTAAAATTCATGTAACACTAGGAAAAGTTATACCACATGATATTGTTATCTATAAAGACCAAAATGTTCTCCCCAATGAGGTTATTTCAATATATGTTTATCAAAAACACTATAGGTACATGTTGCAAATCAAGGAAAGAATAGTCACACTCATGGGGACCTAAAATCCCCAAAAAATAAGAGATAATTTGTTTTTAATATATCAAGATTCATTCCAAGAAGATATGGGAAGTTTTACAAAACACATCAAGCATCACCCTCTCCTTAGAAAATTGGTGTAATGGCGCGCTGATCAATTTCCCCTTAATGTAGTCAAACGCTGCATGAAACTGATCAGTACAGTTAAAATCCTTATCTTTTCCTAGTAAAAGTTATCAATAGGACCATGATCCATGAGATATCAAATACGAACCTCTAGTAATTTCCCAAAAGACCATGGAATCTATGAATCTCTATAACATTATTTGGTTCCATCGATGAAAAAAACATGTCGATATTTTATGTATTCATAGACACACCCAATTATGACACTACATGCCTATGGAAATTCACATCTCATTAAAAAAATTACACTTGGATGGATTTCCATATAGTAGGTGGTATTAAAGAACATTCAAGAAATCTTTGAGATTATCAACAAGCTCCTCGTTAGAATTTGAGTTGATCAAGACGCCTTTAGTAAAATATTCCATATTCATAGGTTCTGATGGACCTTTACACATATTTATAGTTGAAGAGGATCCTCCCTATATCCTCCTTTAAGAGAAATATCAGTAGCTCCTTGTTATACAAGGATATGAAGTACTATATGTTGTATATGTCAAGGGTTTGGAAAAGGCTATGGGATCCAGAGAGAGGACATGTAGCTCCAGCAATGAGGGATTTCTTAGGGTAGTTAATGTAATATCCCATAACTTTGTAGCCAATTAATTTACTGTTTTTATTTTTTTGGGTGTTTTTTAGACTTTTCCTCTGGATCATCTAAATTCCTTTCTTGCAGGCCTCTTTTTCTTCACGTGTTAGGTTGGTTGGTCATGCGGTCAGTTGGCACAACGAGATACTTTTTTGTGTGGTAGGTAGGTTTTCCATTCCATTTTAGAATGTTCATCTATTTTTGTGTGTGGTGGGGTGGTTGGTTATGAAGTCACTTGTCATGTTCAACTATTTGTTTATGTAGTAGGTAGTTTGGTTAGGTGGTTAGTTGGCATTATCAGTGGATTTTATCTAGACTATTTAAAGTAACTACATGAAAGAATCCACTATGTGAATTTTTTATGTGTCTAGATTAGTAACGTGAATTAGCTATGTGGTTGGATCGACTATGTGAATCAACAACATGGATGGATCATCTATGTGACTGGATCATCTATATGAATTTTTGTTATGGATATGTCTTCTACGTGAGTAATCAAATATGTGAATTAGCTATGCAAATTAGTTACATGGATATTTTTGATCTATGGAGTTTTTAGCTACATGGAATTGGCCATGTGGATTTTTCTATTATTTATCTAAAAATAACCATGTGGGCTATTCAGTGGCATGAATTAGGGGAATTAAAAGTCCATTTTACTAAATATAATTATATCATTGAATTTATATGATGGATGAGGCTGTAAACGAGTCCATTTGTGTGGATTTGAATGAGACACTAAATAATTGGTTAATTAAATCTTTTTCAATGTGAAATTCATGTCATTATGTATTTTTTGACCTTAAAAACTAGGAAAATTTCCTTCATTCCATCCTTCGTGATTTCTATAAAGACTAGAGGTCCCAAATCCCTTCCTTTGGATTCATCGAAACCTAATGTTGTTTGTTAATGTTTCTTCTAGTGGTGATATCTATTTACGTGAAACTCTTATTTTTGTGTTGTAGATCGTGTAAGGCTCATTTTATGTAGGATATCCTTTATTTCTCACTTAGTGTATCTTTCATGAGGGGATATAATTTTTTTATCTCTAGGAAGTAGTATATCAAGCCTAATAAATAAAATTATCCCTTTTAATTGAAATTAAAGGGGAAAGTGACCTGAATCACATGTTTTTATATCATTGATAATATACTTATTTTGTGATTTTATATGCTAAAGGTCCCGCTAAAAACTGTGGTTGTTGAGGGAATTTTTTGTGAAATGGATTTCATGATATAGAAAACCTATTATGTGATGTATGAGATAACCTAAATGATAAATCATTTAATTACTTGTATATTTGGATAATGAAATAATTTCCCTATCTTTATGTATTTTGTGACAAATACCCTAGAATAATGAAATTGAATTGATATGATTCCATTTATAAATCTATAAAATATTTTTTAATGGGATATGATGTGTGTTCGTGCTCTAGGGTGGAGATGTGTAGTTGTTTTTTGGTTGGGGAATGTGGAAATGATGGGTAGGATACGACCATGCATGTGGGACGGAAATGATATGGTTTTGTTGTTCATTATATAAGGATTTAATTTGATTGGTTTGATTGGATTTACTATGGGGCATTGATGTGGTGGTTTGTTTGGCCAGACTGTGGGGTGTTAGTGAAGGAATGTGGTATGTGATGTCTATTTGAAATAGTGAATGTGTGGGGAATTTTTTTATGATGAGGTTAATGTGAGGTTTTTTATGAAATTCCATGATGTATTTTGATTTTTTCAAGGGTATTATTAGAATTTGAAAATAATGTTTGTAATGGATATTTTTTAGTTGGTTTAATGGAATGGAAGTGGTTTTAAAATAAAATATATAGGGAATAATATTGGGACTTGTTTGAATTATAATGAAAAGTGGGAAGTGGCTTATGGTTTGGGATTGTTACATGGTGTCCTACATTTAGAGGTGACAGTGGAATTGTGATTATTGTGAGTTAGTTATTATATTATTGTGAACCCATAGGTTGGTCTTGCTTGTGTATATATGTATATACTTATATATTCCTCATTATTTGTATATACACCCCATGTATACCGAGAACTATTCCTAACACCTCTATATTCACATAGGGGTGTTTTTCTAAATATCATGGTGATGAGGATGGATGGATAACTACCTTATTATCCACAATCCCTCTTACAGGCATGTGGGCATGAATAGTATATGATTTTTTGTGTTTATTAGTGCACTAGGTGATGTCCCATGTGTATTAGAGTGAAATTTAATGTGACTATGTTTTGTGGAATCTTATGGTGTGGGTCATGCATTGTAGGAGTTCATAAGGATGATCTCCTTCATCTTCATGATACCATATTACTCTGGTTATGGAAGTGATTGTGATGTGATGAACCAGGGGTCTCATGGAATGGTGTGATGTGACCATGCTATTGGGAAATGTTACATGTTATTAAAAAGATATGGGATCATGAGGATGTATGAATTTGGGGCACGATAGTGGAAATTATTGGGAAAGTGGTGCGGGGTACCGTTTATTGATATTTTTCTTATTATGTTATTTTTCATAGCTTGTTTTATTTGGTGACCATGCCATAGTGAAGTTGTGATTAGTTACTTGACCTTTTTAGGTGATGTTGGTTCTGATGTTTTCTCATGGTTGAATTAGTATTATTTTTTCACATTTGAATTATAGAATCTGGTAATCCTAATGAGTAGACCTATATGCTCACCCTACATATATAAAATTTTTAAAGGTATCTAGTAGTATTATATGGACCGTGCTTGACATTATTATCTCATACCTTAGGATAATTGTCGTGTCACTGCATTAGCCTTTCATTTTTATATTTACTTTGGATAGTTTTATCTAGATTATTTTTATTTACACATTCATTGTGTGATGTTTTTTGTTTCTTTTTATATTTTTTTATGAATTTTATTTTGGTTGATTCATTCAATCTTATGATATTATATTACATTATAGGAGAATACCTATCATTTAATGTGATTTCTATACCTTCGATGGTAGTCGCAATCCTAGGGCCTACTAGATTTGGGACTCTTGGGTCATTATATCTTTCCATTCATTGTGGTATCTTTGGTGGGAGAGGTTTATAATAGGATAGTATTAGAGGTTGATGGTTTAGAGATAGGGTGGTTTTAATATTTAGGAACAATTAGGATTTTGAAGGTTGGTATTGGAAGAGTTCCAGTTGACATTGGTACATGAAGTAGGTAAGGGAGAATAGCCAGGACATAAGAATTTAGGGGCCACGTTATCCAATTCAAGGGATCTATGATTACTGAATGACCTATTTAGGCAGACCTTCTTGTGGGGTAGAGACATAGGAGTGTTAAATCAATCATTATTAACTTGTTATCATTTTTTATTTTTGTTATTTGGGAATGTTAAAAAAAATTATGTGAATTAAAATGAATCCAAGAAAATTTTTTATAAAATATGGGCTTAATAAGACCTTGTTTTCCATTTAGCTATGGCCTATGTTCATCATCCAACTTTGGTTCATGAAATAGTGGTTCAAAAGGATAATTTGGTTGATCATTTAATAGTTTATCTGGTCGAGTATTATGATCCATAAAAGAGGATGTTGCTCAATTTTTAGCTACTGGACTTGGGGATGTATGCGGGTAGAGTTTCAGATGGTTGAGACCCCTACATAAGTGTGGTCATAGAGGTGGTTATCAAAATAGAGGTAGAAGATATAGGAATAGTTAGTTGAAAGTACTTTATGTAGCAGCATTAGAGGGCCTAGAGATCATTTGGGGTATACTCAATTGGTATTCCATATTTCCTCATGCCTTGTTTGATTTAGGAGATTTGAAATACTTTATTTCACTGGCTCTAGTATTTTTTCATGGAATAGATGTAGAGAGTATTTCCATGCCCTTGGTGTTGAATCCACTAGTTGGAGGCTAGACCAATTTTTTTTGATGTGTACTGGGGATGTATACTACTGATAGGGACACATCAGTCTGATCATATTCTATTCTTGCATCTTATTTTGTGATATGATTTCATCCTCGAAAATAACTAGTTGTATTCTATTCATTTTATTATTGAATTCCGATAGGGATATTTGTATTCTCAGATATGGATAGTCAGCATGTGCTTCTTGTTAGCAAGTAGGATTTTCGAGAGAAAAATAGATGCATAAATCCCCTTATTTCCATGATGACAGAGTTATCTATGGAATCAGTGGATTCTTGGAAGGTGGAGGTTCCTAGGGTCATTTGGGAGTGTCTAGATGTTTTTCTTAAGGAGGTTGTGATGTTATCCCCTCAAAATGATGTTGAGTTATGGATTTAATTATTTTCAGATGCTTCTCCAATATCGATGTATCCTTATAAGACGACACCTTTAGAGTTGCTGGTGTTGAGGAATTATACACATGATATAATTTATATTGGTCGAATCTAACCTAGTGTTCCACTAGAGGTGCTCCCATGTTGTTTGATAATAAGGAGAATGATATTATCATGTTGTGTATAAAATATCAGATTCAGAATTAGGTGACAATCATGAATTTCCAAACTCTTATGAAGATCAATGTTATTTTGGACCAATTGGGGGGTTATAGTTTGTATTCTAAAGTCAATATATGGTTTAGGTATCCCCAATTTAAGGTGAATATGGGTGATATAACGAAACTACCTTCATATACAGGTATATGAACATTGATTATGTGGTCATTCCAATCATTTTCATGAATTCACCAACTACGTTAATGGGGCTCATTAACTCCATGTTCTATTAATTCCTAGACTAGTTGTTAGTTGCGTTCATTGAATATATATTCATCTACATGAAGTTAGAATAGGATCTTGGTGATCATCATAGAGCTGTCTTGTGGGTTCTTCGGTGCCAACAACTCTATGGAAGGTTTTCCAAGTGTATATTTTGGACATGATAGGTTCCTTTAATCAGTCATGCAGTGTCTCAAAAAGGTGTGTCATTAGACCCTTAAAAGGTCATGGATGTTTTTTATTAGGAAACACCCAATAATGCTGTATAGTTTTATATTTTTCTTGGTATTTTGAGATATTATTGGATTTTTATACTTGATTTATCTTATGTTGTTTCCTTATTGAAAACATTGAATAAGAAAGAACATGCATTTATTAGGACTGACTAGTATCATGTAGTGTTCGACTAACTGAATAGGAAGTTGGTCAGTGTTTTAGTGCTTTAGTTTGCTGAGCAAGGTTTGTTGTTTGAGGTTTTTTTTAATTCTTCCCATCCAGGCTTGTGATGCATGTAGATGCAGAAGAAAAAAGTGACCTCTTATGGATATAGAAGGTTATCAACCCATGAGCATAAATATTTCTCCCATGATCAAGATATAGAATGATTTGTGTTTATGAAAAAGTTGTGTCGATATTACATCATTAGAGAGTGTGTTGTGGTCATCCTGTATCACACGATATTGAGGTATAAATTTTCTAAGTGTGATCAAAATTTTTGGCAATGGTGGTGGATTGATTTTCTTAAGGATTATGATTTGGATACCTCTTATACATCAGGAAAGGGAAATTTTGTGTCCGATTATTTGAGTCTGAAGTCACAGAAGTATGTTTTTCAAGAGTATAGAGATGTTTCGAGGGAGATAAAGGAATGTTAAGCCATGAACATGTATGAAAGTGAGTTTCATGGTGGATTTTTCTTGTTTTAAATTATGGTGTAGTATTAATTGATGTAACAGGTTGAGTAATTTTACTGGGGAGAAATAGAGGTGGATGTGTTGTGTGATCTTGTTGACTATGGTGATGCTCTGGAGGGATGGCTAGAGAATGGTAGAACAAGATGTATTTTAATGGGAGGTTTATTATATTATTAGTGATTCATGTGTTATATCTTCTTGAGTATCATAGATCACATTTGGTAAAACCCTTGGGAGTTTTCAAAATGTACCATTGCTTGAGGATATAGTTTTACTAGCCTAGGATGAAATGGGTTGTGGTGGAGTTTATGATGAGGTGTTTCGTTTTTCAATATGTGAAGGATGAGAATCATGTTCCTATTGGTTTGTTGTATCCCTTGGATAATCCTATGTGTAAATGGGATTTCATCTCAACAGGTTTCACCACCCTGATTTCCCACAAATAGTGAGGTTGTGATGCTATCCGGCTAATTGTGGATCACTTTGAAATTTTTTTTTTGACTTCCTAGTGATCAAAATTCAATCAATATATATGTTTCGGGAAGGAATTTTGAGTTTTAGGTGGTGAGATGTCATGGATTTTTATGGTCCATTGTCTTATATCAGGAAAAATGTTTTATATTTTATGTTCATAGGGCATTCTATCATGATTTTGGCACTTATTTGTGCCTCAACACAACTTTCCACCCGCAAGAAGGATGGTAAAATGTGGTGGAATTTCTAGATGCTAGAGAATATGTTATGGGAATGCATCTTAGACATTGATATAATATGGGTATGATACTTTATTTTGGTAGAGTTTTAAAATAATAATTTTACCACTCTAACATTGGTTAGAATTTGTTTTAGGCTATTTATAGGAGGTTGTTTTATTCTATGTTTATTTTGGAAAAATGATGGGGAGGCAGTAGTTCTTGGTCCCTATATGGTGCAGTGAAGAATTGAAAAGGTTGGAAAATCTTGCGAGGGGATGAAAGTAGTCTATCACCAATAAAATTCTTATGATTATCATAGGAGGATGACTTTGGAGTTTGAGGTTGAATACCATGTATTTTAAAATGTTCCCTCTCGATTTAGGAAACAAATATTTGGGAGGGGAGCATTATTTTTCTGAGGTTTCTTAGGACCTTTTTGATGTTGGGGTGATTTGGATAGTTGAAGCACCCGTTTGAATTTCCACTACAACTATAGAGGATCCAGAACATCTTTCATGTTTCTTAGCTTCATAGATATGTTCACAAAGAATCCTATGTCATTGACTGGGGAGAGTTGGATATCAAGGATGATGTCACATTTGTGGTGAAGTTAGTAGAGATCCATGAGTATCAAGAGAATATTCTATGTCGATGAACCATTACCTTGGTTCATGTATAGTGGAGGAATGATGTCCTAGAGGAGGGTACTTGAGAGAAACAAACACAGATGTGTGCCTAATACCAGGAGCAGTTTTATGTTTTTATTTTCTCTATTTTTATTAATTATTTGATGTTTGGATCTTGAGTTTTTATAATAGGTGTTGTTCCTTTGATATGCTATTTTCCATGATGTGTGATGTGTGATGAAACCCATACTTGTTAAAAGAGGTGTTCCTGATTCCTAATCAATACACATTATACTATGATGTGAATAAACCTATACGGGCGAATCAGGGCCTCCTATAGGAGATAATATCTTGACATAGAAGATGTAATTCAATTATTAATAGATTTTAGGAAGTATAGTTTGTTGGTTTGTGTAGTTTGGATTTTGATATGGATGTGTGGATGGTTATGTGTTGTGTTATGGATTAGGGATGGTACCTGATGTTGTTGTGTTGTCCTCAGAGAGATGTGGTGATCTGGATGTGTGTATTGATGTGGTTATGTAAGAAATATTTGGGTAATTTGGTTTGGTGTGTTTTTATAGTTGTATTGTTTCAGGTTTAATGGTATCCTTAATAGATATCTAGTATGGTGGTTGTTCAAACCCCTTTTCATTACCTGGGTTTGATTTGGATTCTTGAGGACGAGAATTATTTGATAGGTATCCGATTTAATGACCCATGCCTTCAGGACCAATTAATTTTCCAATTTTATTATTTAGGAGATGTTTTAAATTTTTTCACTATTTTTATTCTAATTCACTTTATTGTAGTAAGATGTTTGTTCATGTGGTAGGTAATTTAATTATGTGGTTGGTTAACATGGTTAACTGTTATTGGTGGTAGGTAGGTTTATCATGTGGTTCGTTGGCATGAACATATGTTTGTTTGTCTGGAAGGGTGGTTGGTAATGTGGTCGGTTAGTAAGGTAATATGTTTGTTAGTACGGTAGGAAGGTTGGTCGTGTTGTTAGTTCACCCAATCATTTTCTTGTTATCATAGAAAATTGAATCAACTATGTGTCTAGACTGTCTACGTGAGTTAGCTACATTGTTGGACTGTCTATGTGAATTGGCTATATGGCTGGATCAATTATGTTTAAGGGATACATGGTTAGATTGGATATATGAATCTACTACAAGGGTACATTAGCTAAATGAGTGATTAGCTATGTGAAACGTCTACATGAATTAGTTATGAGTAGATTTTGGCTATGTGGGGATTTTGGCAATGTAGAATTGGAAAAGTGGAGTTTTATATTTTTTATATAAAAATATCCATGTGGGTCTTTTGACAGAATGAATCAGGGTCATTCAAAACTTATTTCATCGATGATAATTATATCCTTGAATTATTTTGATAATTGAGCTTGTAAAATATTCCTACCACATGAAATTTAATTAGATCCACAATAGAAGTTCTATTAAATATTTCATGATTTTAAATTCATATCATTACGTATATGATGACCCTAAAATGAAATAAATATTCCTTTGTTCCTTACTACTCTCTCTCTCTTGAGACTAGAGGTCCTAAAGCCCTTCCCTTGGAGTAGAAAAACCCTATTGTCATTGAATCTTGTTTCTTCTAGTGGTGATTCCATATTTTTTACATCCTCTATATTGGTAAAAATAATTATGTAAAACTTTTTTAAGGTAGTGGATCCTTTATTTATCATATAGTGTATCATGCGTGAGGGGAAATAGTTTTCTTTATCTTAGGGAAGTTATATATCAATGATATAAAAGATAAAGGACTAGTGTAATTGAAATTGATGGTAAAGATTATTTTACTCACATTTTTTATATATTTGATATTAATGTTATTTTTTATTGTATGTGATAAATACCGAATTAAAAATCATGTCCATTGGGGGATATGTTTGTGTAGTGGATGTTCGGATATGGAAACCCGGTTGTGTGATGTGCGATATCACCCTACATGAGAAATCAACTAATTTATTATATTTAAATAATTAAATAATTACCCAAGTATTATTTATTATGGATCATGTTATAATGACCCTAAAATAATGAAGTGGGATTGATTAAATTCCCTTGATAGATCTATAAAATACTCTATAATGTGTTATGATGTGTGGCCATGTTATGGGGTAGTGATGTTAGATTGTTGTCTTGTTGGGAGATGTGGGGCTAGTGGATGAGATGTGGTTGTGCTTTTGGGGTAGATAGGTGATGGTTCGTTGGGTCATTAAGTGGGGAAATGATGAGATGGTTTTGTTTGGATGTGTTTTGGTGTGGTGATGTGGTGGTTTTTTGGACGTGCACATGGGTGGAAGTGATGAAACGTTGTATGTGCGGTGGGTGTGAAATGTTGGTGTTGTGGGGATGGTTCACTTGATGAGGTTGATTTTATGTTTCTTTATTCTATTCCATGATGCATTGTGATAGTTTCTCGGGTAGTAATGGAATTGTAAAATAATGTTTTTTATACGGTTTTGTTTGGTTATTTTAATGTATGTCTATTTTAAAAAACATAAATGGTGTTGAATAACGGTACTTGTATTGGATTTTATAAAAATCTTGGAAGTGTCTTATGTTTTGTATTTTTTAGGAAATGTTCTATATTAAGAGGTGTCAGAGGAAGTGAGAATTTTTTGAGTTAGTTAGTACATCATTAGGAACTAATATATTGGGGTTGTGTGTATCTATATGTATATACTTGCATATTCATTAGGATTTCTATACTCACCACACAAGTGTTGAGAACCGTGTCCTAGCACTAGTATATTCACACAATGAGTGTTTTTCCAAATATCTCGACAATAATGATGGATGGATAGATACCTAATCTTTACTTCTCTCTCTTTTAGGAAAGTAGATATGCACAGGCTGTGATGGAAGAAGGTTTATTAGTGAACTTAGTGATTTCCCAAGTTTCATTAGGTGAGATGTGATTTAACCATTCTATGAGGTGGAAAATGGTGGGGGTCATGCATGGTAGGAGGAGGACATGATGTGGATTTACTTCATGTTCATGAGACCATAATAATTGAGTTAAAAAAGTTTTTGTGATGAGATAACACATGTGTCTGCAGGAATGATGTGATGTGATCATGATGTGGGGGGTTGTATATTTTATTTGAAAGAGATGGGTGTTCTAGAATGTTTGATGATGGGGTGAAAAAATAGAAAATATCTGTGATATTAGTGTGGCATACCCTTTATCAATATAATTATAATTATGTCGTTATTTTTTTCATGCATTATTTGGTGAGAGTTATATAGTAAAGATGGGATTGGTTAGTTGACATGTTTAGGTGTTGTTCATTCTACTATTTTCTTATGGGTGAATTTGTATGATTTTTTAAAACATTCCCTAGAGACTTTTGTTTTCCTAATGAGTATACATGTATTCTAACCCATGTATGTAAAACAATTTTCATGTTTCTAGGATGATTATGTGAACTATGCTGGACATTACTTGCTCAGACCACTTGTTAGTTTCAGTGTCATTACTTTAGCTTTTCTTTTGGGTATTTATATTGGGGACATTTATAATTATCAATATTATTTATACATTAAATGTGGGATGGTTTTGAATTCCATTTATATTATTTCATGGAGTTTCTTTTTTTTTATTCATTATATATCCCATTATTATGTTACTATATAGGGTAATACCTCCAATTTCTCGAAATTTCGATACCATCACTACTAGTCACCAACATGGGGCCTATTAGAGGCGGGACTCAAGGTCATTATCTATCTCCCATCATTGCGATATTATTTATGGGAGGGCGTCCTGAAAATCAGGATATATACCATGTATGTGGATCAAGCTTAATATATGCAGTGAAACTGATACCCAAGGTGCAGAGTGCCAGTCCATCTTTAGTGCAAGGAATTATATTAGTAGCCTCCACTATTTTATCTTATTTATTTAAAATAGGATATTCCCACTAATTTATATCTTTCAAACTCATGGAAATTGTTTTTATAGAAATTTATTATTTTTATAGAGTCATGAAACATGAAACTCTACTAAGGATCCAATCAAAAAATGTATACCAATATAAGGAGTTCCCACACAAGAATTGTTGTTATCATTTCCTATTGATTTTTTTATCCTCGACGCTTTAGGATTTGATATCTTACATGGGATGTAGATTTTGGTTCCCTATCAAGCATTGTGGTTTTTTTATCAAAAGTGGGTGTCTTTTAAAACACTTGATTGTGGTATTTATATTCATAAGGTTGAGTGTGATTTCTAGGAGAGTTGAGCTAGACCCGAACATCATGGGAATAGAGGAGTGAAAATCTATATTTCTACCATTATTTGGATGATTAAGGAATAAAAATTTCAAATTTTCTTCATATAGTGTTTCATTTGGTAAACATCTCCCACGAGAAATTACGTAGGATTCCACTTAATAGAGAGGTATATTTTTATATTGAGCTAGTTCTTGGGGTAGAACAAGTATCTATTACACATTATAGGATATATACTAATGAGTTATAAGAGCTCAAGATACAACTATAGAATTTCGATGCTAAGGGTTTTATATTATTGATTACTTCATCTTGTGGTTTTCTCATTCTTTTTACAAGAAGTTTGATGGAACCTCTAGGTTGCGTGTTGATTACCAGAAATTAAATCATCATATTATGAACAACCATCATCCTCAACCATTTAGAGAAGAAATCTTTGAAAATATTTGATGAGTGAGGGTCTTATACATGAATTATATGAGGTCAGGATATCATAATATTTATGTTAGAACATCTGATACACAATATAGAACATTAAATAATAGATATAACTTGTATGGGTATTTTTTCATGTTGTCCTATCTCGTAAATGTACTATGAGTTTTCATGGATATGATGAATTAGGTTTTACACCCCCATCTGGATTAGTTTATGGTAGTCTATGTTGATGAAACATTAGTGTAAACAAATAGTCAAAACGAAAATTCTAAACATCTTGATATCATTTTGAGTACACTAATAAAAGACCATCTATATTCTATTCTTAAAAAATTCCACATTTGTATTGATAATTTCCACTTTGGGGGTCACATTATTTCGAAATCAGGAGTATTCGAGGACAAGTAGAAAGTAATATTCATACATTCCTTACATAATCCGTATGAGGTCTTTCAAATATAGAGTTTATTTGGGATTGATAAATATTACAAAAACCTTATATACGATATATCATAACTTATTGAACCACTCACAGGCTTGACCATGAAAGGTGCTAGGTTTAAATTTTCTAAAGCATGAGAGTGATCCATATAGGAGATAAGATTAAGGCTTCATTCAGTGATTATATTGATTTTACTTGATCCTTTTAGGGTTTTATATTTTATTATGATGCATTAGGGATCAATATGAGATACATTCTAAAATAGGGAGATATTTCTAAGGAATACATGTCTCAACAGTTGAGGCTTCACTAGTGGAATTTCACTATAAATGATATCGATATAGAATCTATGGTTCATGCCTTTCATTGTTGGAGGAACTACATTTTGGGAGAGAAATTTGTGGTATACATATTCCACTAAATCCAAAAATACATATTTACACATCATGACCCAAATATATAAAAAAGTAGGAGGGTTAAATACCTACAATATTTTGACTTGGATCATGATTATATTCAGGGGAAGGGAAATTCAATTGCTTATTCATTAATACATAATACTTAAAAGCCAGTAGTTCAAGAGTCCACTAGTGAATGGATGCTTATGAACCAGTTTTCTACGATACATCTTGATGTTTTGGAGAGTCAATACTAGTTTTTTTTATTAAAAATAATGTAATGAAATATTTAATTTTGGATAGAGTGAAGATGAGGAGATTTTCATAACATGAGGAATTGTTCCTAAGGGAGACTTCTTCTATTGAGGATCTACCACTGGGATGGTATGTTGATGGGGATGAAGTCTTGAGAAATCATTAATGCATCTAAGTTACCAAAGCTATTCAAGAGGAATTTATGAGAGGGTCTCCTGTATCTTCTAGGGTAGTACATCCCAATCTTACCAAAATGTATCATGATTTATTCCACAAATATTGATGGTATAATATTGAAATGAAGATAACTGGATTAATTAATCAATTTTCCACCTATCAACAGGTAATGTAAAAGCACTAGTGACCAGTATGACCTTTATAGCCACTACCAAATCCAAAGTGGAAATGGGATGATGTATTCATGGATTTCATTCCATGTTTACCGAGATCTCTTTGATGCAGTGATATAATATTGGTGATTATTGACATAATAATAATGGTATCCCACTACTTTATTATTTGGGAGACATTTCCACTATATTCTATATGAAGGAAATATGTTCAGATGATCATACACCTTTATGGAGTTCTATGTATCATAATACTGGAAAGGGACAATTGACTCACATTATGGTTTTGAAATTCCTTATAAAAATATCATGCCTCACATGTACTTATGAGTACAGACTATCAACCTCATATTGATGGTAAATTTGAGTGTATAGTATGGGTGTCAGATGAAATTATCTAAGATTTTTCCTTGATTTTGTATATTTTTATTGGAAACTTTTACCTCTTTATAAACTCACCTGAAATAATATCATCCATTTAAATATATAGATGACAATTTTTAATGCCTTATATGGTAGTCCACTCCATTCACACCTATAAATGAAAGAGGCAGTGCTACTAGGACCTCGTATATTTTAGGAGACAGTAGAGAAAGTATAGATTATGAGAAATTGTTTGACTATAGATTGGTATAGGAAGAAAAATTATGTCAATTGTCACTACCAACCCATAGAGTTTAAGGTAGGAGATTATGTATTCTTGTATATTTAACCTAGATAATGGAATCAATAGATTTATAGACAAGGTAATATAGAACATAGGTTCACTGGACCATTTGAGAAGCTGGAGAGTGTTTTGAAAATATATTATTGGTTGCAGTTACTTCGGAGGTATTAGGCCATGAATAATGTCTCCCATATTTCACAGTTTTATTTTTTACTATGAAGACTCATCTCAAGTTCTACAATCTGATGAGGCTGAGTTAGATAATTATGCTTCTTTTTTGGAATATTTGATTCAGGTAGTTGATCAGATCATGCATGTTCTCTAAGGTTGGTTAGTTTTTTTAGTATGGGTTACATGGGAGCATGACCATGTGTAAGAAGAGACTTATGAGTGAGAGGTTGAAATATATGATTATTGGATGAAATTATTCATATATTATTATTTATCAACCTTGTATGGGAAACTCATGGATGAGTGATTTTATGGATGGTAGGTTATAATGTCTCATCTTTTTGAATATGTACAGATCCTTTTTAATTTTGTTAAACCTTATATTTTAACTAAATGAAGGTTATTAAGAGTTTAAGGAATGTTTATGGAGTGTTTAGGGATTGTTCAGAGGCTAGAGATCTAGTTTTTAGATAAAAATATAGAGGTTTATGGTTAGTAGTATTCAAGTGGCACAACCGTGTGAGCCAAAGAAGAAGAAACATGGTTTGACTAAACATGTAAGAGAGGCCATATGTTCATGCGAAATGGTGCAGGTCAGTTGAAAATGTGATTCACATGGTGTCCATATGGTTTTTTTAAACCATGCAAAAATTGTGCAAGAGGGTGTTCTCCATGGACAGTGGTGTCACAACATGGAACATGGATCACCCAACTATGTCAAAAAACATTAATGCCCATAAAAATGGGTGAAATTCAAATTTTACCTCTATCTATTTAAACATATGATCATTTTATATTTTCCTCTACATATACAATATCCCTCAAAAATTTGAGAGCTCCTCCATCTCCTCTATTAGAATTTAATCCACCTTCTTCATCTGGACTATAATTTACTTTCCATTGGTCGCATCAGATCCAAATCAGTAAAACCTTCAATAAACTAACTTCTATTAACTATTTATATTTCTATATTTTATTATAATATTTTTTTGATCGAATATTCCATATTTTCATGGAATTTATCTATTTCTATAATTTATATTATTCTATTCTGATTTAAAGGTTGATAATGGATTATGAGTGTACTGCAAATCTAAGGTATGAGGTTTACACTTTTCCCTATAACTCTTGGTTTCTATATCTTTGTCTACCATGCTACATGCTAGACCCTCTGTGTTTTTCCCCTAAATTTATAACACTTTAAAATTAATCACATAGATTATAATCATGAGGTACCTTAACTACTTTTACATGGTTGGAGGTCTCCAACCTCAACCCGAACCACCACCTTGTGGTGGGTTTGAATAAATGTCCCTGACCTAGACACCCCTTTGGGTGTGATGAGATATCCATATAGGGGGAAAATCTGTATAAGGATTAAATGGAAAATCAATGGTTGAATAATAATTCTAGAACCTTCAGATTTATGAATGAAATGGGAAAAATAAATGGATCAAATTGGAAGTATCATATGAAATAGAGAATCTCTTGGCCTATTATTAATTATGTTAAGGGATTGTATTGTGTATTGGACATTAACATGAAACCTTTTATAAAATTCATGAAAATTTATTATTTAAATGATTGTGGTAAATTAAATCGATAAAGGGTTTGGACACTAACATGGCCCTTTGATCCCTTACATAGTGCGGTCGATAATGTAAAACACAATATGAAACTGATGTGGGGTATTAAAGTATGGTACCGATAACCCCCTAATATATATTTCTAAATTGGCTACCTTGGATTTTTACCTTTGATCTATCTTTCTTGAACAACCTTTTATATGTTCATTGGGATCCACCCAAGACTTTATTGTGTACCATTAAAAACGTTCCATGGCATCAATGAGGACACCTCAACCATGGTCCATGGGTTAATGGCCATTGTAGGTCGATAATATAATGAGTTTACATAATATGAGTTACTTAGAATCAAGGAGGATGACTTGGTAAATGATATTGAGTACTGTCCATGTAGGTGTAATATATGATATGTTTGGTGTGTGCCATAACTGATGCTTTACTCAATTATATAACTTTTATTCCTTCCAATACTACTTTATGAATTTCTTGTACATATATATTGTGTTACATAAATTTATCATTTACAACCTTATTTATATTATTCCTTCACTCAATTAAAGCTTATATGCACCGACTAGATTTTTTATTGACAAATTTTCTAGTGGACTACTAATTTTATCTCACAGCCTATATGGGTCTCCAATTGGTACACAAATAGATTTAATGGATGTAGGTAGGAACAAGGGAAAGTATCCAACTATAGATACCGGATTTCTTGTTTTAGGATAGAGTTTTTGAGTAGAGAACCGAGCATGACATCATGATTCTCATGGAGATAGACTTTTTATTTTGTGTATTTTTGTATAACATGATTCATACACCTCCGATGTTTTTCCTCATGTATCCATTTTTGTATAGCATATATAAATGTAATAATTTTGAATATGATAGTGGATATGCATGTGGTTATTTTTTACGCTACTACTTCCTTTAGTAACTTATTTATCGGGATATTTATTATATCATTATTTCAATTTTATTATCTACTTGCACTCATTTATTCAAATATTTCACTATTTATTTCTAATATGTTCATGTGGAAATAGTCTCCCCACCATTACACCTGAGACCATTGCTACTAATATACATCCTCTAGTATATGAGGAGTCATGAATGAGGTTTGGTGGCTCTTAGGTTTGGTTGCTGATTAGTGAATCTGACTTGGGATGCTGTATTCATGAGCCCCATGAACATATTCAAGTAATTTTTGACACCAAATGACATGAAAAAAAACTCAAAGTTCCTATACCTATATCTGATGATAGTTTTTGGGGTCACATCCTCTTTCACAAAAAACTAAATATTTCATGAATGTAGGTCAATTTTAGTAAAAAACCAACTACCCTCAAATGGTTGAAATGATCATTGATCCAAAAAAGATGATAAAAAATCATACTTACCACCTAATTCAATATCTCATAGTCTATATAATTCCTCAGACTACCAACCACATTCTTCAAGAATAAAACCAGAGCACTATATAGTGAAACACATGATAAATAAAACCCTTCTTCATAAAATCATCTATACAAATCATAAACTCATATAAATTATAAGGTTCCATCTGATAAGGATCTATATAAATCTGAGAAACACAAGGATAAAAGTTTATCCTGAACTCATAATCACATTAATTGGGTAGTGTTACAACCTCTTTTGGAAAACCATATAGAAAATGTAGGAAAACCCTAGTAGCCTCCTCCACCATGAAACCCATAGATTCACCAAACAACTCATCCAACAAATAATGAAGGGGATCCCCATGTCTATTGTCCAACTAAAACCCCCAATCTCTAATGAAAACCCCACACTAGACATCCACATCCAAGAACATGAATCTCCTCTAGAAGAAGTAAATAACAACATGCATGGAATATAATAAATGGACACCTATAATGACATATTATTACTTAATCTGTAGTAATAAATGATACCCACATAATTAGTGTGACCTGTTTATCGGTCTATCCCCCTAAAAATGTAAAACAAACTATTCTATCCTCTGACTTGTTTAATCAACACTTGTGGAATGAGTTTCCTCTCTAATTATAGTCCCAGCAAACATACTAGAGTTGGTGAAACAAAGCATTGTGAAGCTCCCAAATAAAAAAATCACAAATTATACTAGATGATAAAATAACAGTTCATCTAATGACCTCTAGAACCTTTGGTGCTACTACCTCCATTGGATGAAAATGATATTACCTAGATACTCTAACCCTTTTCTAATGTCCACCTCCACAACCACACTTAGGTTGAGGTTCCTAAACACTAGGAGAATCCTAAGGTCAGAATATGGTTTCTAAATATCCACCTGGAAGAGAATATGATTGGTACCCCTTCTATTGAAATTTTATCATTGGAAGTTACTGATGAGAGTGAAATTAAACCTATCCTCCTCCACCATACTAATCATGAATATCCACTAGGAATTTATCCTAAATATGGATATGAACCCCATAGAAAAAACACACAAGGATAAATCCCTCAAGAAAATCATAGAAACCATTGGATCTATATGGTCATTATTGAAGAAATTGAGGTCAGTTTCCCATAGGTCAAAATATCAAAGGCCCATGGGCCTGTGACATACCACTAAATACTCTAGTCATTGAGGATTCATGTTGGTTCCCCTATGATGGTAAAGCTCCTTACGAGTGCATCTGATCGATCATATCTACATTCTTTTGAACCACTAAATTCATTGGAAACAAAAATATAATAATAAAATACTAAATAAAAGTATATATCACATCTTCAAGATGCCACATATGAGAATACACCTGAGGAAAAAGGTCAGGGGTGAAACAAAAAAGGTATTTAAACCTGATCCCAAGAGACCACATGTAAAAACTCTCATACATATGAGAAAGAGACTAACACCTATTCAATTACTTTATGGTTGATGATAATAACTCTACTGAGAACTAATTTTAAATGTTGAACGATGAAACATCTACCTTCTTTTTCTCACCAAGATATAACATCCACTAATAATTCATAGCTACCTATATCAGACTAATCTGCAGAGGGACCTAGAACTCCATCATGGCCTGGATCATAATTAAATGGATCTTGAGATCCCCTAATTAGTTATCTATCTCAATATCTGAGACACTACCCTCATATTTTTCCAAAGAATGCTGCCGAAAACCATTAAACTCACTCTACCACTGATCATCTTCCTCAACCGGGGAAACCCTCTGGTAGTCAAATAAGTAATCTTCTTGAATCTCCTCTTCCTAAAATACTCAAGTATGATGAATAGTATCCATATGTGATTGGGAAACAAATATTTACTGAGTCTAGTAGTATGGAATATTATTAAGATTTATTTATTTATTTTAACATATTTCAACTTTCCCTAAAACACTCAATTCAAACAAGAAAAAAAGTCAATCATAATGCATGTATCTCTACTTGGTATCAACCCAACAAGTGGTACTACCTCACTGTGTCATTTGTTAGGATCATATAACTCATATCAAATTATTAGGAGGCCTAAAATATTGTTTCAATGTAGATGTTATCTAGCCTATGCCATGCATGAAGATCAACTGACACTATTTCCCTACCAACCCATGAGATCCTCACTATGCCAAACTCGAAACTCTATCCTATCCCTCAAACATAAATATATGATACCAATCATTCATTACTCATCCCTATAAAGATACCCCTAGTATAATGACCCATAATTCTTGTGGATTTTTTTTAAAATTCATGGTAATTTTACGAGTCTACAGTTTCTGACAGATCTTGATTCTGAGGCCCGTTGTGCCCAAAATCAATTTTCGAAGTTTTTTCGGGTACGTTTAGTAAAAATACGAGCAGGTTTTTATAACTTTTGAACGGGTGATTGAAATTTAAATCTGAGGGAACTGTTGAACTTGCAGTACCAGTTTTATCTTAATAAGACTTTAACCTCAACGATGGTTGATCGGGTATAAAAGTTGGTTTTTGGGTATGACGTGGATTAATAAAATAAAATAAGTGACAAATTATATTATTTTTGTTCAACCCATGCCATGTGGTAAAGTTCGTTAAAAGCTCCACATGGGAGTTGGTGGTGGGACCGCCACACCCTAACCTCCCATGGGAGGATAATTGGGGTGGGGACCACCCGAGAAGCTTAACATCCCACGAGAGGTTATGACGTGGGGTCGACACGGGGCTTAACCCCCTATTTAATGGGAGGGGAGGAAATATCTCAACTCTCCCTCATTAATGAGGGAGATCCTCTTGGTCTCTAACTCCCCTCTTAATGGAGGAGGATAAAACCTTCTCAAAACCCCCAATTAATGGAAGGAAACCCCTTGACCCTCTTTATGTTTAACTAGGTGGGGACCACCCGGGCCTCTAACCCCCCCTCAATACTCACCAAATTTAATATTCCAACCTACAGTGAAATAAATATGTTGGATAATCTCCTCTATTTTGAAATTTTGAATAATTGTGCCAACTCCATGAATATAATTAAGTGGGACCCACATAATTAATTCACGCCAATGGAAAAAATAGGTTAAAATCTATTGTTTTGGCATGATTATTATCTCTTTAGTGGAGATCTTGGGAAAATAGAATCCTACAATGAGGAACAAAATGCAGACTGCGATAACACTTCTTCCTCGGCTTCTTCCTCAGAACTCCCCCTTCCGACATGGGATCTCTTCAATGACCCTTCTTCTTTCCTCTTCGTCGTCAACGGACCGATGCATGAGCATGGAAGTGGAAGCATACAATGAACGAAAACAACATCATCTTCCCCCATGACGAACGAACTCCTAGAAATTAAAAAGGTATGGGTGTTTATTATGTTGTTTAACAATTTATCTTCTCACGTTCAATCAACTCCATGAGCTGCTTTCTATCGCTCTAACGTGGAGGGTTTGGGCCGAACGAACACGACCCGACCCCTCCGCAACCATTATGGTTTTAGAACCTTGAGTTGACGAAGAAGTAACGACAGAATGGCAATGAGGTGATGGCGATGAAGACAACGAATAAAGGCCGCACTACCTGCGACCTCCGGGAACCGCACCGCCGTCTGAGCGGCGCTCGACCAGCCTACCCATGCGCTGCCCCGTTCGTGCCCCAGCTGAAACCGCAGCCTACCCAGCTCACCGGAACCCTGCCCGCGTGCCCAATGCCTCTCCCGTGCCCAGGATGCCTACTAGATGCCCCCACCCCCGGTGCCCTGCTCGGTGCCCAGGCAGCCTACCTGCCGCACCCTGGTGCCCCCACTGCCTGCCCGGCCCCACACCCGTGGCGCCCAGCCCGATGCCCCCCCGGTGCCCGGGCCGCCTGCTTGGCGCCCCCCGGTGCCCGGGCCGCCTGCTTGGCGCCCCCCGGTGCCCTTCCTGGCACTCTTCACCCAGGCTTCCCTATCCAACACATCTCGGCGCCCTGCCCACGCGCCCCGACACCCAGCCCACACGCTCCGGCGCCATGCCCGGTGCCCTCGCTCCCTAACACGCCCATCCTTGCACACCCACAGCCTCGCTGCACCCCGTGCGTCCTGCCGTTGGCTTCTTGGGCCGAGCCACGCCTCTTGATGCGCTGGCCAAACCTACCACTGGACTTCGGTCCGAGTCACCCACGTGGTGACTTCAGCCAGAATTGTCCACGCAGTCCATTGGGACGGGCCCAGTGGACTGGGCCGAACTGAGCAGACTGAACCACCCAATGTGCTGGGTCAGACCCAGCAAGTCAGTCCGGGTCGACCCAGACCAGGTTGTCCCAGACTAGGTTGGGCCGTGTTAGTCCAACTGGGTTGGACCGGACCCGATCCCATACTGTTTCCTTTACTTTCTTTGGCCATATCTTTGGCACTGAACATCCATTTGAAGAACCACCAGCAACGCTGGTATGCTTGGAACATATCCGTCCATTTGAGTATACCCCACTTGAGTTTGGGGTATAGTTGAGTCACGGTCAGGTTGGTTCATACATGAATCAAACCGGGCCCCCAGGACTAAAATGCTAATATCTAACAGACCAGGCGTCCGATTGACACGCCGTCTGTTTCTTTGAGACCCTTATGACGTGGTGGATCTTTGAGATAATTTTTCTTCGGGCTTTGTGAAACTTGGAGTATCGACTTATAGGTCGTGGATCATACCCTCCTAGAGATGAGCGAGCAGAGTACGAAGACCTAGTAGCTAGCTGAGACCTGATGACTGCTTGACCGGTTCGAATCAGAGTGACTCGACTAGCCTAGTGGGGAGCGCTACTGTGTGAGGCGGCAGACCCATGGTTGAGGAGCGCCACTGTGTGAGGTGGTAGACCCAAGGTACTCGACAAAAGGATTACCTCTACAGGCTATTAAGGGGATCTCTATTGTGTGAAGTGGCATACCTCAGGTGGGAAGCATCTCTACGTGATGTAGCTGTCCCACGGTACTCGACAGGAGGAGTACCTCAGCAGTTTAAGGTTAGTGAGTAGCACCTTGGAGTCATCACAATGCCACTATACTCGACATAGGTGGGGTTCTCTATCAGTCATGGTTTCGATAATGAAAATCCTGGTTTGAGCTGAGTTAATGACCTTTGTGTTTTCCTCATGATTGGGATGGTTTACTCGATAACTTAGGTATATGTATGGGAATATACCTAAGTAATGGTTATCTATTGAAATATTATCTTTTGGTTTATCCATGTTTGATTTAGTGAGACCTTGGGGGTCTTGGGGTCCCTACTGAGTATCATTATACTGACCCTTGCACGGGCTATGCCTGCACCTCGTTGTGTTGGATGCAGACGACGGACAATGCTCACGGAGGCCAAGAGCACTAGGACTGGATGGTACCCAGAGGAGGACCTTACAACGTATCGGTACACAGTGGAGTCTGACAGATGTGGAGTACTGAGGAGGCCATCTGTACCTACCCTTTAGGTAAGAACCCCGGCAGACGATCCAGGAGCTTCTTTCACCTTCCAGCAGTTTGTCCCTTTTTAGTTGTACATTCTTTCAGTAGTATTTGTACATTACTGCTGGGCTTGTATTCTGGCCCATTTTACTTTCCAACACTTCTTTTTTATACAATTTTTCTTAGTGTTTTCTTCCTCTTATACTCTGGTTATGTGTTCACGTTTTATAAAGTCAATGCCATCCCAATTTTAGGGAAATATTCCTTTGGTGCTAGTCGCCAGCCCCTGGCCTATGGAAGGTGGGATTGAGGTACTCACGATATGGGCCTTTGGGGACAGGTCATGAAAAATTGGTATCAGAGGACGTTGGTTCTAACGTATAACTTATGACTCTGATATTTTCTTTTCTGTGAAGCAATAGTGTAAATGGTACTAAGTGTGGTTTTCAGTTCAGCGAGTCTAGTGTTGGTGAGGGCGGCTGACGTATCTATAAAACAGGACCCTGACTTCTGATTTCCGACTTAGTGAATGAAAAAACTTATTTCATGTGTGTTTTAAAATTTTTTCTTTAATGTAAACTCAACCAAATCAGCTCACCAGGGATAGTCTTTTGACCATGTTTCATATGTTTCTTCCCGGATGCCTCCCCACAGACGACCAACTAGGGACCCGAGAGCTCTACTTACTGACAGCCCACTGAGCAATGAGGCCTTAGTATAGGGCCCTCTTCCAGTTGAGGCACCAGCAGAGGCACCAGTGGTACTATTTCCCATTTGGTCACTAATGCCACCAGCCCTACCAGTAGACAATGCACGCCGCTTGAGCACGTTTCATGAGTTCCAGCGCTAGAGGCCACCCAGGTTCCCGGGAGAGACGGACCCACAGGTGGCAGGGGATTAGATGGAGGCTATGGTGAGGGTCTTCAGGCTAGTAGGGACTCCAACATACTTCATGGTGATCCTTGATACCATCCTCCTTCAGACAGTAACAGAAAGATGGTGGTTCCTGATGCTTTATGTCCACGATGAGGTGACACTGCTTTGGGTAGACTTCAAGTGCCTGTTTCGGGCGAAGTTTGTCCCAATCTCCCTTCGAGCGGTGTGGATACAGGAGCTACTACATCTATAGCAGAGAAGCATGACAATGAAATAGTACTCAGCGAGGTTCACCGACCTCTCATTCTACTCCACATATATGTTACATAACCCTTTATTCAGGGCCCAGACCTTTGAGCAGGGACTCATGAGATAGATCAGAGCTTCATTTATCTCCCACAACATCCTGCTGCAGACGGGGGTGTTTGAGAAAGCCCTTCTAGTGGATATTTTCCTTGCTAAGTAGTCACCAGCAGAGAGACTCATCACTAGTCGACCTACAGCGGAGTCTTCTGCTGTTGTCCGTAGACAGATGATGTAGAGGTCCAAGAGGACCATACCTACATGTGGTAAACTGCATGACTAAGGATAGGTAGTGCGAGGAACCCAGAGTGGAGACAGAGCCAGACCGGTCAAGTAGTGTTACTCATGTGGCGGCCATGGTCACATGGCTTGTGACTGTCCGACCCGCCACACGGATGATAAGTAGTCAGTTGAGGGACCTCCCAAGTAGAGGCAGAGGTTCGATCGAGGCATCTCATAGGGTGGAGGTATACATGGAAGAGGAGTTGTCCATGCAGCTGGCGGTGGATGATGTTACGAGGTGTTCCGACCACCACTATAAGGAGGTCCACCCCGACCATAGGGAGCGAGTGGATAGGGAAGAGCACAACTTCAGGAAGCTGAGGCCTATGATCACGGTGACCCAGATATGATTCAAGGTATGATCTGTGTCTACTCCACCTTAGCTGTAGTTCTTATAGACACAAGTTCCAGTCACTCTTTCATAGAAACTACCCTCGTTCAGAACTCGGAGATTCCAAAGGAACCGTTAGTTCAATCCTTACGGCTAGATACTCATATGGGAGTTGATTTGATGATCATGCACTAGTGCCGGTAGTGCGAGATTACTCTAAGAGGTGAGAGATTCGGCTGGGATCTCCTAGTAGTGGGTTCAAGGCCTTAAGACGTCATCTGGGGTATGGATTGGTTATCTATAATCAGTGCTCAAATTCATTGTATTAGGTGAAAAGTGCATTGTGTCTGCATGGATGGGACCAGGTTTACCTTCACCAAAGCGAAGGGAACCATTGTAGCGCATGGCAGACATACTTGGAGGAGGATGTAGCTGAACACTCACTAGTTGGATTGCCTTACACTCAGAGCAGTTGATGTGGAGTGTCTGACTTATCCTGTAGCGGTGGACCATTACTTGGATGTTTTCCCAGATGATGTTCTAAGACTACCTCCTCACAGAGAGGTGGACTTCTACATTGACATGTACCTCGAGATGACACTGATATCTACTCCAGCATATCAGATGGCTCCTGCAGAGCATTGTCAGCTACGGGTATAGCTGGAGTACTTGTAGGAGAAGTGATTTATCCGGATCAGTGTTTCTCCCCGGGCAGCCCCGATTCTATTCTCCAAGAAGGCGGATGGGAGCTTGAGGCTCTATGTCGACTACCGTCCCCTGAATCAGGTGACCGTGAAGAACTGATACCCACTCCTGAGGATTGACGACCTCTTTGATCAGCTCAAGGGAGAAAAATGGTTCTCAAAGATAGATCTCATATCAGGCTATCACCAGCTCAGAGTTCAAGATGAGGATGTACAGAAGATGGCCTTCAGGTGTCAGTACAACCGGTACGAATTCTTGGTTATTCCTTTCAGCGTAACCAATGCTCCAGTAGTGTTCATGAGTCTCATGAACAAGATCTTCCAGCCATACCTTGATCACTTTTTCATAGTCTACATGACAACATACTCATCTACCTGACTACTGAGGAGGAGCATGCCTACCATTTGCAGGTGGTAGTAGACACACTTCGAGAGACCCAGCTTTATGGTTTGCTCTCAAAGTGCCAGCTTTGGATTCGAGAGGTTCACTTATTGGGACATGTCATCTCGGAGGCTGGAGTTGCATTGGATCTAGCGATGGTTGAGTCAGTACTTGCTTTGGAGCCACCCAGGAGTGTGACAGAGGTACAAAGTTTTTTGGTCTTGGTTGGGTACTACCAGAGATTATTTCCAAAATTCTCATGAGTTTCGGCACCACTATCATCCTTGACGAACAAGAGTCACACCTTCGTGTGGTCGGAGAGGTGCCAGCAGAGCTTTCAAGAGTTGTGGCAGAGGTTGACTAGTGCCCCCATCTTGAGGCTTCAAGAAAGTATAGGGTGCGTAGTCTACTGCGATGAGTCAGGGACCAGACTCGAGTGTGTCCTAATGTAGGAGAGAGCTGTGATCGTGTATGGTTCTCAGAAGTTGAGACATCATGAGAAAAACTATGCTACCCATGACCTGGAGTTAGAAGCAGTGGTATTTTCCATGAAGATGAGGTGACACTATCTTATAAAAGAATGTTTTACTGTGTACTCTGATCACAAGAGTCTCAGGTATATCTTCTCTTAGAAGGACCTGAACCTGAGACAACAACGTTGGATTGAGTTCCCTCAAGACTACGACTTTGAGATATTCAATACTCTGGGGAAGGGGAACATATTAGTAGATGCGCTAAGCCAGATTTGAGGCATTCAGCTGCTAGTTGAGGCGACAGAGCAGCTGGAAGCCTTACAGTTATCCTTTGTGGATAGGGATGGTGCAACCTATCTAAAGTCCCTTACAGTCACTCCCCCACTTCTTCATCGAGTCAGGGAGGCTCAGCTTGGGGATGCTAACTGCGAGATGCAACGTGCTCAGATATGCAAAGGGCAGGCACCTGATTAATTTTATAGATGTGGGGAGCATGTCATTTTCTTCAGAGGATGTACAATGGTACTAGTTTCACTTCATGAGGAGTTGTTGAGGGAGTTTCACACTTCCCCTCTAGTGGTACATCCTAGAGTGTCAAAAATGTACCAGGACCTTCGATGACAGCACTGGTGTCCAGGTATGAAGAAGGTTGTAGTAGAGTTTGTCTCTTGGTGCCTCACTTTTCAGCAAGTGAAGGCGGATCACCAGGTACCGGGAATCTTGGTTCAGCCCTTAGAGGTCCCAGAGTGGAAGTGGGATGGGATATCCATGGACTTTGTGATGGGTCTTCCATGTGAATCCAGGAGTCACGACTCGATATGGGTGATCGTCGACCGACTCACCAAGTCGGCCCACTTCCTACAAATCAGAGAGAAGGGCTCAGTTGAGAGCTTGGGACACCTCTATGTGCAGGATATAGTGCATTTTCCTGGAGTACCATCTTCTATTATCTCCGATCATGATGTACGCTTTACTTCCCGGCTACAGAAGGAGTTGCAGGAAGATTTTGGAACACAGATTCGCTTGAGAAACCCCTTCTATCCTTAGACAGATGGGAAGACCGAGAGGACCATATAGACCCCAAAGGACATGCTCTGCGCTTGCGTCCATGACTTCAATCACAATTGGGAGGACCAACTTCCCTTGGTGAAGTTTTCCTACAACAACAGCTATCACTCCACCATAGGGATGACACCATTTGAGGCCTTGTATGGACGACCTTGCTGATCACCACTGTGCTGGATAGGCCTAGGGGAGTCAGCACTAGTGGGACCAGAGATGGTTTGAGCTTCCTCGGAGAATGTGTAGATCATCCAGGAGCGGATGAAGACTGCACAGAGTAGGCAGAAGTCATATACTGAAAGAATATGGAAACCTCTGGAGTTCAAGGATGGTGACCACGTCTTCTTAAGGGTATCACCTCGATGAGGTCTATGGAGATTTGGACAAGGTGGAAAGATGTCTCTGAGATTCATCATACCTTTATAGGTTTTTAGCAGAGTAGGCGAGGTGGCATACCGCCTAGCTCTTCCACCTCAGTTGCACTGGGTGCACGGTGTCTTCCACGTATCCTAGCTGAGGAGATACGTGCACGACCCTTCCAAAATCATCGACAAGGGGGAGCTGGACATCAATGACAGGGCAACATTCTTGAAGGTTCTAGTAGATATTGAGGATCGACAAGAGCGGGTCCAGCATGGACGTTCAATTCCTCTGGTGCACGTTCGCTGGCAGCACGGGAAACTCCAGGAGAGCACATGGGAGTGGGAGGCTCAGAAGCATTCTCAGTACCCCCTTTTGTTCCCTTAGTGTGAGTTGTAGCTTATGGGGAAGTAAATCCCTGAGGTGGGGAGAATGTAAAGATCCGGATTTCCCATGGATTTTTTTTAAATACATGGTAATTTTACGAGTCTGCAGATTCTGACGGCGCTTGATTCTGAGGCCCAGTGTGCCCGAAATCAATTTCTAATGTTTTTTAGGTACATTCAGTAAACGTACGAGTGGGTTTTTATAACTTCTGAATGGGTTCCCAGAATTGAAATCTGAAGGAACCATTAAACTCGCAGCGCCAGTTTTCACTTTAGAAGACTTTCAACTCCACGACGGTTGATCGAGCATGAGTGTTGGTTTTTGTGATTCAAGTGGATTAATAAAATAAAATAAGTCAAAACTTCTTTTATTTTTGCTGAACCGACACCATGGGGTAAATTTTCTTAAAATCTTGACATTGGAGTTTGTTGAGGGACCACCACACCCTAACCTCCCATGGTTGGAAAATTGGGGTGGGGACCACCCGAGCGGCATAATCTCCCATGAGAGATTATGACGTGGGGTACACAGGGGGCTTAACCCCCCATTTAATGGGAGGGGAGGAAATCTATCAACTCTCCCTCATTAATGAGTGAGATCCTCTTGGTCACTAACTCCCATATTAATAGAGGAGGATAAAACAACTTCAAAACCCCCAATTAATAGAAGGAAACCCCATGACACTCTTCATGTTTAATTAGGTGGGGACCACCTGGGCCTCTAACCCCCCCCCCCTAAAAACTCACCAAATTTAATATGCCAACCTCTCTTGCAATTAATTTGGTGGAGCCTCTCCTCTCTTTTGAAATTTTGAATAATTGTGCCAACGTCGTGAATTTAATTAAGTGGGACACACATAATTAATTCACACCAACGGGAATAATAGAATAAAATATATTATTTTGGCATAGTTATTCTCTCTTTAGTAGAGATCTTGGGAGAATATAATCCTACAATGAGGAACGCGAAGATGCCGACGACGATGCTTCTTCCTCGGCTTCTTCCTCGGAACCCCCCTTCCGATGTGGGATCTCTTCGACGACCCCTCTCTCTTCCTCTTCGTCGTCAATGGACCGATGCATGAGCTCAGAAGTGGAAGCATACAACGAACTACGACAACATTGTCTTCCCCAACAAAGAACGAACACCTAACAATTAAAAAGAAAGGGGTGTGTTATCAGTTGTTTAATGCTTTATCCTCTCAAGTTGAATCAACTTCATGAATTTCTTTCTATCGTTCTAACGTGGAGGGTTCGAGCTGAATGAACACGGCCCGACCCCTCCACAACCATTATAGTTTTGGAACCTTAAGTCGGCGGTGAAGTAACGATGGCATGGAAATGAGGCGATGGCAACGAAGATGGTGAATAAAGGTCACACTACCCGTAGCCTCCGCGAACCGCACCGCCGGCCGTGAGGTGCCTGACCAGCCTACCTGTGCGCTACCCGGCGCACGCCTTGGTTGAAACCGTGGCTAGCCCGGTCGGACGGTTCCTTTCCCGTGTGCCCCGCGCACTTCCGACTCTCCCCGCTCCTGCCCGCCCCCCCCCCCCCCCCCTCGACGCCCAGGCCGCCTGCCCGGCGCACCCCGGCGCCCTGCCCGGTGCCCAAGCCCCCTGGCCGATGCCCCTCATCACCCTGCCCGTGCACCTGGTACTCTGCCTGGCACCCCCACGACCTACGACGCCCTCCCCGACGCACCTGCGGCCTGCCTGAACCCTGCACGGCCTGTCGTTGGCCGCTTGAGCTGAGCTGCCCGAGCCACGCCCCTCGCGGTGTCGGCCGAACCTGCCACTGGCCTTCGGGACGAGTCGCCCATGTGGCAACTACGGCTCGAATTTTCCACACAGTCCGCTGGGCCAGGGCTAGCTGACTGGGCAGAACTGAGTAGATGGAACTACCCAACAGGCCGGGTCAGACCCAACAAGTGAGTCCGGGTCGACCTAGACCAGGTTGACCTAGACTGTGTTGGGTCGAGTCAGTCTAACTGGGTTGGACCGGACCCAGGCCCATACCGCTTCCTTTACTTTCTTGGGCCATATCTTTGGCCTCAGACGTCAGTTTGACTAACCATCAGCGACATCGGTATTCTTGGAACATAGTCGTCCCTTTGAGTACACCCCACTAGAGTTCGGGAAATAGTTTAGTCCTGGTCCGGTTGTTTTGTACATGAATCCAACCGGTCCCCGGGGACTAAAATGATAATAACTAATAGACCGGGCGTCCGATTGACGCGTCATATGTTCCTTTGAGACCATTATGACTTGGAGGACATTTTAGATACTTCTTCGTGGGAATTTGTGACACTTCGAGTATCAGCTTTTAGCTCGTGGAGCAGACCCTCCCGGAGACGAGCGAGTTGGGTATGAAGACCTAGTAGCTAGATGAGACCTGAGGACTGCTTGACCGATTCGATTCGGAGTGACTTGACTAGCCCAGTGGGGAGAGCTACTGTGTGAGGTGTCAGACCCATGGTGGAGGAGAACCACTGTGTGAGGTGGCAGACCCGTGGTACTCGACATGAGGAGTACCTCTTTAGGCTATTAGGGGGAGCGCTACTGTGTGAGGTGGAAGACCCCAGGTGGGAAGCATCTCTCTGTGACATAGTTGTCCCACGATACTCAACAGGAGGAGTACCTCAGTAGTCTAAGGTTAGTGAGTAGCACCTCAGAGTCATGACAGGACCAATATACTCGATATAGGTGGATTACTCCAATAGCCATGGTTTCGATAATGAAAATCCTTGTTTGATATGCATCAATGACCTTTGTGTTTTCCTCATGATTGAGATGAGTTACTCGATAACTTAGGTATATGTATGGGCATATACCTAAGTAATGGTTATCTGTTGAAATCATATCTTGTGGTTTATCCTTGTTCGATTTAGTGAGACCTTGAGGGTCTGGGAGTACCTACTGAGTATCTTTATACTCACCCATGCACGGGCTATTCCCGCATTTCGTTGTGTTGGATGCAGATGATGGACAACGCTGACAGAGTCCAAGAGCACCAAGACTGGACGGTACCTGGAGGAGGACCTTACGACGTATCGGTACATGGTAGAGTCTGACAGACGTGGAGTGATGAGGAGACCATCTGTACCTACCCTTCATGTAGGAACCCCGGAGGACGATCCAGGATCTACTGTCACCATCTAGATGTTTGTCCCTTTTTATTTTTACTTGCTTTCAGTTGTATTTGTACATTACAGTTGGACTTGTATTCTGGCCCCTTTTACTTTCCAGCACTTCTTCTGTATACATTTTTTCTTAGTGTTTGCGTCCGGTTGTACTCTGGTTGTGTGTTCACGTTTTATAAAGGCACTACCTTCCCAGTTTTAGGGAAATACACATTTGATGCTAGTCTCCATCCCCTGGCCTATGGAAGGAGGCACGGGGTTGTCACGATACGGGCCCCGGGGGACGGGTCGTGGCACCTAGGTCGAAAATGATGGATGGTGGATAATAAACCCTGATTCTCAACTCCATTTGGTTGTGGTTTGGAGATTAGTAATGAGGGTATAAAAATATCACAAATAGAAGGAATTAAACTCGATAATAATAGGACCAAAAGATAGTATGAATCAAAAAAAGTAATTCCTTTAAATAATTTGAAATGGAAACAGAAAAACCCCAAAATTCATGATTAATATATAATAATAAAATAAGGCTCAAATAAATACCCAAAAGAAAATATAAGGCATCAACACAACAACAACACCAAAATATCTAGTTTGAAATTTCCAAAACAATCTATTAATTCCCCTTGAAAACCTAAATAATATTTGTATATATATAGGGTGAACATAAAATTAAACCTAGTAGGGTCATATCAATGTCTCTCCGGAAAATTCTAAAAATATTATACTAATACACCTATGAGAAAACATAATAACCAACAACACTAAACTAGGACAACCTAACTATCAAATCCTCAACATAGCACACTCACCATATAATGCACCAAAGTATAATTATATAATAATAATCATATCAATAAAGGGTAACCAACACAAATTTTCCACCGTGATTCCCCTCCCACACTACTATGACATACATCTAGGAAATCTAAATTGTTCCATAAAATGAACCATGTTGAACACCCTTAGTTACTCACATCACATCACATCACATCTCTCCTAAAGAAACTTGGGGAATCACCTCACATCTCATCACACCTCACCCAAAGAAACATGGACCATCACATCACATCACATCCATCTCTAAGGCAACATTTTCACCACATCACATCTCATTAATAACTAGAATAGTATGTTATCATATACATGAAGGACATAAACCTCATTCCCTCTACCTACCATGCATGATACCCACCCTAATCCGTCCCATCATCCCATTAAACAACCAACACTATTTCACTTTTTTAATTTTGTCCAACAAAACCCATGCATATCTGAGTCTTATAGAAGGGGGAGTGGGGAAGTGTGGATATCCATCTATCCATCCTCACCACCAAGATGTTTGTGAAAACACCCCCAATTTTTTTTTTGTAGAAAAAGGTTCTTGACATGGGTGGGGATTGTATAAAAAACACAAGGAACACACAATGTATATAAATATATCCACAAAATACCAACCTATGGGTTCATAATAATAATTATTAACCAACTCTCCGCATCATCACCAAGAATCACAACAATCACCACTTTCACTGTCACTTCTAAATTTACAATACCACATAACAAGACACAATTCCACATTTTATTTCCAATTAAACCATTTTCTTGATTTCATATTTCCTAAAAAATTTCATTTTTAGACCATTTGTTTCACATTAAACATCAACCACATTTAACCACACAACCCATTTCAATTCATTCTTTAACAATTCAAAACATTCCATTTCAATCCACCATTTACAATTAATTCCAATTCTACCTAGGAATCTGGAAAAAAACTACACCATAATATCATCCCATCTTTATCATACCAATAATCTCACATCACCTCCCTTACACTGCCACAACCACTTTCTATGTGACAACCATTTTCTACAACCCATCCACTTTCCAAACCACAACCACAACATTCCGAAAAACTTTTCACATAACATTCACACATAAAACCACTTTTTATAATAAACCATGAAAAAAATTCATATTAGTAAAGGGTATTTTATTAGTTATAGTTCACTACATTTAGGTAATTCTCATAGAAGATTAAAGTGCCCAAGGAAACCATTTCATTAGCAAGATATATATTTTTATCTATTTCATAAATGTATTATATTCCAAAAAAAAGGGATTCTAAAATATATAATCAAAAGATCAAACATATCCCCATATAGCCACAATTTAAAGCAATGGGTTTGTCCAGTTCAATTCCAATATCAAATTATCAATGAGTGTAAAAACATTTGATTTAACCCTCTTTCCACTTTAATTTATATTAAATTTATTATTTATATTTATTATGGTTTGTATTCCATAATCCCATAGATAAGAAAAGCATTAAACCTCCCTAATGACGAAAATAAAATATAAAGAAAGATTCCCCTATATGAAATATATCTTTTTGATTCACAGTGAAAGGTTGAAGAAAGAGAAAGTACAAGACTGAACATAACAATGAAGGAGATAACCCTTAACATATTAGATAATAAACACATCATTATATCATAAAATAACTATAAAAAATTGTATCTCAGATATTATCCCCTTCCGCAATAATAATCAATGAGAAAATGGGGGGGAAATTAGCAGAGAAGGAAGGATACCCACATAGAACCACCACTGATTGATCATCCATGATTGGGGTTGAAAGACACTAAAATTGGAATAAAAGGCCTTCCTAGGATGAACATGGGTCACCCATGAAATGGGAGAATGTTTGGAAAAGTGATCAGGTTAATGTGGAATTATTAATTTATACCCAATTAGAAAAAATAATACCATGTTGCAACAACTTTGACCACATCATAGAATGGAGGAAAAAAAGAACTATAGTTCAAAGGGGTGTGAAAATGTTATATCCTACTGGTCAAATTGACCTCTGTTTTCTGTGGCTATATCCATGAAGAATATCCTATAATCCAGGGGAACAACACGGTGTAACCTATACCACTATACTATAGACCCCCATTAACAAGAAAGAAGTTGTGCCACCTCAGGGTACCCCATGATGCAACCCTTAACTATTTAGAAGGAGGATGTGTCAATGCCCTAATACATAAAAAAATGGTGCCAAAAAATATATAACTACTGAGAAATCACCCAATAACCATAAACTACATCCATGGTCTCCATTTCGTATCCCTCAACTACTGAGAAGGGGATAAAACATATCTAAGTATCCAAGAAACAACTACCCCCCAAATGGAATGTAGATCTCAAACACTTCCATGAGATATCCGAACCATTTCTGGCTCCACCACACTATAATGGAAACCCCTATTGTGAAAGTTAAGGCTTCACACTGTAGGAATATTTTAAGATATATTTTCCAAATACAACCTATCCTCTGGTCTCTAACTCCTCAGGATTTCTCCCCTAACAAATCCATCACCTGAATTCCCACAAATTAAAGGTCTAGATAGTCCAGTCCATTATATACAATACGTTCTATGAGATAGTATTATTAATTATATATTAAATTAATTTATATGTTAAATTATGAACAATAAAAAATGTAATATTTTTACATATTCTACACACCATTTGTGTAAATAACATCACTTGGAACATAATTTACAAATGATCATGCATCATTTATTAAAATAATAATTGGTTTTAATTGTGAGCCTCAAAATATATACTGTATTCCATGTGAAAACAGTGTATAAGTACTGTGATATGTAGTTCATATGGGTACATTTCATTTTATCTAATTAAACTTGTGTACTTTGTTAATTATAAAAAATAAAATAAATTTATTTTTAAAAAATTATGGATGATGGAAATTTTCAGACAGTTTGGATGGAATTAAGAAAAATTGAATTAATTAATTACATTAAAATATTAGATTAATTTTTGGTTTTTATCTTAATTAAAAATTTAATTTACGTAATTTCTATCAAAATTTCAAATTTATATTCATTTCATGTATTTGGGTGATATTAGGGAATAATAGTTTATTAGGGCATATTAGTTTATCAGGGAAGACTAGTTTATTCAATATTACGGAATTCTAGTTTATTCAATCAGTTTCTTATAAATTAGTATTATTAGTAAATTTCCAAGATGGATCCCATGTCATCCCCTCATCTTATTATGTTATGACTAACATGACCTCAATTTATATTATGTAAACCCCTTTTAAAACCAACTCTTTTGGTTCCACATAAATACTTGTGAGTCAATATTATGTAATGGATGAAGCTCCTACAAGAGTGGAGGTGGTTAATGTTTTGACCTGAATAAAAACCAATCTAGGAGGTTCAAAAGATCAGTGGTGGAAGGATATAGCTCAAAACTATTCATGTTGAAGTATTTATTCTCATATGATCATAGTTATTTTATTATTTTCTAGATAAAAAAATATTAGAAAAATATCATGATCATACAACATTATTTATTTCTATTAGTTCTATTATTAGATATTTATTTGATTGGATGGTTCAAAAATTAAATAAATGAATTAAAAAATATACAAGACGGAACTAAAAAAATGTATTATGTTTAGTATAATAAAGACATTGATAATAAATTAAGTAAATAAACTTGAATATTAAAACCATGGAATAAAAATAAAAACAACGATTTATACATAAAGAGTAAATCCATAAAATTACATATTATGTTGGTGTATCCTTCCACTACTCAGATAGAAATCTAACCATATTTTAATGTGTGTGACCAACCCCTGTTGAGGTGTTTTAAATATTATGGAATTGTTAACTTGTGTTTTGGGTCAAATTTACCTATGTCACATTAAATAATGACCACATATGTGGGAATTGGAGCAACTACTAGTAAAAAAGTTGAGGAAATCATTATCATGGATTTTAGTATTAGGGAGTCCACTCAGAAAGTCACAGAGCAGTGAGTTAATGTAGATGGAAAGATAAAACTACCTAAATAAATTCAAATAGATTATCCTATCTCTGTATGGGTTATGAAAAAGGACATATTGATACTTTATAATAAAATATCCATGAAACAAGATATTCCTAAACCAATTGTAATATATATTGGTTTTAAATAGAAAAATTTGGGGTGAATAAACTAAATTATATATTTTTTATAATTTTATACTCTTGATAATATACTAAATTTTTCCTATTAAATATTATAAAAATGGAAAGTCACATGACTTGAACTATATCATTGTGATCCATCCTATATATGGATAAATTTAAGGCCCCAGCCTTAATCATTACTTAATCTTGAATTAAATTGAATAATTCACATTGAGTATCTTTTTAGGTTTAGAGTTTTATAGAATTAGGACATAACTATTACATCTCAAAAGATTACAAAGTAGACACATCTACCCAGATTCCATTTTTTCACAAAATAAAAACTCATGAACACAAGATTCATGTTTAGTTCCTTGTTTTAGACAGCCTGACATTTTCTTGATCCCATTCTTGACCCTATTCATCTTTATGTCCTGTGAAAATCATTTCAAAAAAACTTGGGATGAGCATAAAAAGATCAGTAAGGGTTATAAAAATACGGAAAGAAAACATTAGTCCATGTATACATAAGAATCAATGAAATCATTCTTTACTCATAAAACATAAGAAATTTAACATAACTCATGAAATCATGAATAAATCATAGAAATCATAATACATAAAGGTAACTTGAGGTATTCATAACATTCTTACGTAGGGAGTAACCCTCTTGGTTACGTTTGGAATACCCATCACACTATATCCCCTAAATCTCTTCGGAGAAACCTTAACATTTAACTCCTTCACATTACCCAATGCATTGGAGAGCTATATCGGGCTCAACCACCCTTAGTTTATCATGGAACCACTCGTCTTCATAATAATGCCCAAGAACCATAACATAATCGTATCACATAAAACATACATAAAGGAAACATAACATTTCCACTTTTCAATCACAAGATATAAATAAAACACATTGATATAAAAACATTATGAAAACCATTTTCAATACCAAAATAAAATAAAAGTAAAACAAGGTATTTATTTTTCATTTAAAAAAAGGTATGGCTTGTAGAGGAAGCCGAAACTCAAATAATGGTCACGGCGGCGGAGAAGTCGTTGTCGCCGCATACGTACGGAAAAAACATTCCCTTTTGTTGTTTAGTAAAAAGATTCATATAAAATAGATTCCTTTTGGATAAACGTAAATGTCAAATTTGTTTATACACCATATAAAAGAAAGTTGTGTATAAAACTAAATATTCCTCAATGAAAGGAGATTGAGACGAAGTCCCATACAAAGACGGTATCCTTGGATTAAGGATAAATCAATTACATAATTCTATGTGAAAAACGAATACAACATATATAAGTGGATATTAAGTGTAAACCAATCAAAGTTTATTCACACATATTCATAGAATGACATATTCAAGGAGTACAAGTTTATCCTAAAGAATCAAAATTCGGTTAAGAAGTTCCCTTGCAAAAATTCGACAGCCTAACGACGTCACTTCAAAATTCAGAAAATGAGTTTATGAGAGATAAAAAGGGTATATCATCACTTGGACATAAACTTTACATGAATAAGGATATATAATAACATATCCCAAAATAATAGTATGTGAATTAAAAGACATAACAAAAGAAGTCTTTGAAATTGAGGAGGGTGAAAGGTTCCCTTACTGACTTGGGTAGCTTTCGAAACGTACACCCCATTGAAGAAGGGTTATACAATGAATATGTAAATACCCATAAATGAAATTATATTACACATTTATTATAATAATGGGCAGTACATACACCACTCAAAGGAACTGGTGGCAAATGTAGCATAAATCTCACAGGAATAAAAGTGAGATGAAAAATCACTTACGAAAACTCGGCAGCCTAACAACCCCACTTAAAACTTCCAAAAATTGATTGATGAGATCAAATAGGGTCTCTCATCATATTAAAATAAAATTTAAAGAAGTAGGAATATAAAAGTACATCCCCCCAACATAACAAATAGGATCTTAAAATAAGTGACATAAAGGAGAGTACTTAAAAAGAAAGAGGGAGGATGGATCTCTTACGAAAATTCGGCAGCATAACGGAGCCACTGAAAACTTCCAAAATGGATTGATGAGAAAAAATAGGGTCTCTCATCATATGAACATATAAATTACAGTAATATTAATATAAAATAACATCCCAATCATAAGAAATATGAGATTAAAAGGAATGACATAAAAGAGTGTACTTAAAAAGAAAGAGAGGAGTAGGATCCCTTACCTCGTGTCCGACATGACTCGATCGTTCTTTAATATCCCGAATAATAAAATTTGGTCAATTTATAATTTATTAAAGACCTCATTTAAATATTATTATTCAGTTCATATAACATATTATAATGTTATAATAATTGCTTAATAAAGCGAGTTCATGTCAGATGTTTTTGTCGATGTTCGGTACATGAGTAAAAAATGAACTTGTTTGAAAATGATTGTCCATGTAGTTATAGGTACATCATCTCCAGAATAGTATTGATGTTTTATATATACAGTATACATTCATTTTATAGTATTCCATAACATTTTGAGATAAAAAATTAAAATCACCGTTCATGGAGATGGTAGGCCGTACGTACGCATGAACACTACTTTCATTTTTTTGTCATGTTAATGGAATTAAAGTTAAAAGAGAGATATATATATTATAATTCCAGAATGGTATACATCATTGATATTTAATATATGACATATATATTCATTATATATATGTACTTATAACAGTACATAACATTTGGAGATAATAAATGAAATGTACCGTTCAGGGAGACGGTAAGCCGTACGTATGCATGAACGCTACTTTCATTTCTTTGGCACATTAATGGAATTAAAAATAGTTGAGATATATATATATATATATTATAATTCCAGTATAATATATATGTTATATATATCACATAATTTCATCAATTTCATTCTTTATACATTCCATGTATTGCATGAACGAGTCCCATCACTTGAGGGGGCGGTAGTCCACACTTCCTCTTCTGAAATTATCGCATTTTCACAACATGATAAGAATAAAGGTATGTTTTAAATATAAAATACATAAGAATATAAAAAACATAAATACCATATATATCATATATAAAATACAGTGACATCATAATGGCCACCTTTAAAGGTGTTAAGAGAATATTGAACAATCATCGTTTCGTGAGGCAGTAATTCGCCATCCACAGAAACAGTATGTTCTTTAACCATTAGATGAAGGTGTGTGTAAGTGTAGCTCGAATCCTTCAAATAAAAACATCCTAGTATATTTAACATACTGGTTTTGTTACAAAAGAAAGTAATAAAAAGTGTTTAGGGGTTTGGAGAAGCAAAATAAAACAAAAGAACTCAAGTGAAGTCATTACCTTTAAATCGTGTAACTCTTTTTGATTTGAGCTCAAAGGCTTCCTTGGAAAGGATTATTCCCAAATATGCGGCTTCAATGATAAAGATAGGGATTTGGAGAGATGAAATTGTCAGGGGTTGGCCGAGACAAAGGCTTGAGAGGTGTGGGTAATGTGGTAGAGGTGGGGGCCTTTTATAAGAGGAGAGGAGGGGCACTCTTGGAATGTTATAAAATATTACTTTATTATATAATGGTTTTCGGATTTTAAAGTTCAAAAAAGGATATATTTAGAGGATAAGGTGATAAGTTTCCAAAATACACCCATCCAATAGGTTTGTGACAAGTTTAGGTCTTAGATTTTACATTATCTTTTCATTTTATTTAAATCGTTAAATAATGAGGTAATCACTGCATCGTCATGGTGTCATAAATAATTTAATTTATTTAGTCTCTAAAAATTATAAAAAAACTATCATGATTTAGGAAATATTTTTATCTTTATAATTAATATTTATAGTAAAAAATATTACTTGTATAACCCCATGTAAAAATTGTTTTAGTAAAACAACACATGTTTGTGACATTTTAATTTTAACTGTAAATAAAAAGGTATTAATGTCATTTTCCTACCAAAGTGGCTCCATGGGGTCCCCAAGTTGACCCACATATTTTATTGGTCGGTAATGACTCATCCAATAATGGTAGGACATGTTTCATGGTCATTTCATATTATTAAAACATTATTTTTACCTTAAACTACACTAATTACCTCTAATCGTGATTAAAACATAAAAGTTACTATTCAAAAAAAAATTATTTTAATCCCATTGAACCAAATTTTATATCCTAATGACAACCATTTTTGTCGGATTTTTGAAATTCAAATCACAGAAGTGGTAAAGTTTCATTTAAATGAAAAAATCAGTTTTTAAACTACCACTCAGTGGTTTCACTATTCATCAAAAATTGAAGTTTTTCAGAAAAATACAAAAAATTCACCATAATCTCTATTTGATATTCTGAATTAATAAATGATGCCTATTTTAAAAAATTCAAAACATATAAGTTTCATTAATTAATTTAATAATTAATTCCCGCTGTCAAAACAAATAGCGTGTTTTTAAGAAACAATATCTATTAAAAGATTGACACTAGTTTAAGTCCAATTTCAAAGTGAAATTAATTCCAATGACCACTATTGGATTAAATGGTAAAAATATATTATAATTTTACTTTAAAACCAATGCAAAAGATAATCTAATCACATAAATAAATTAGATTAAAAAGTGGTTTTGAATTAAAATACAACACTTTTCTCTATTCATTAAAAAATGAACTTTATCAGAAAAATACCAAAAATTAACACAAAGTAAATTTTGATGTCCCGATTCTAAAGAAGAATTTTATTTTTTCAAATATAACACATAAAATTGTAAAAAATTGGCTTTAAAAGTGGTTCTCCATCAAAAGGCGATTAATCGACCTTTTAAAAAATATTAGAATTTTACGCTTAAAATTGGATTCATTCGCATTTTTAATCCTCTAAAATTTATTGGATAAAAGTAAAAATATTTGAAAAACATATATAATCATTTTGTAGTTAGTTCTATTCATTCCTGCCATTAAATGGCTAGGAGTTCACTAACATTTAAAAGAAAATTATTTTATTATTAGAGTGCAACGTAAGATTTCAAAGGAACTCGTTGTCGCGTATTGGGTAAGCCATCGAGCATAGCGTTCCCTTTAAATTAATATTAACATTTTATTCACAAAAAGGAATAAATATAAAAATGTCATATTCTTTATTTACCTAGGGTGTTACATCCTTCCCCCCTTTTGGGAATTGCGTCCTCGCAATTTTAAAATTGGTCTTGGAAACATCATTGAAAATCCCACATCGGAACAAGATTCAGTAAAACTATCACTTTAAAATAAAGAAAGTGAAGTACAAAGGTCACCCGAGTTAACCCATACTAGGATTCATTGTAGGAAAACATGGATATAGAAGAAAAAGAAAAGGGTCATTTTATGAGGGAGAGTGACAGAAAACATGTTTAGGAGAAAGTTAACCATAAAAAAATCACAAACTTGTGATGGGTTAAACGGTATTCGATTCCCCAGTAGGAAAAGTAAATAGACAACATTTTTGTTTTAGCTTACTATTCATTGAGGAATTTATTTTTGAGATTAACTAAATCATAATCAAACATACTTACTTGTCATGTAGACTTTCAACTTTTACTAGATTCCTAAATCAAACTCATATTTTCTCCAAAAGACGAGTTTTTAGAAAGACTTGTTCGCATTAAGAGTACTATAATCAACTTCTTGAGAATCACCTAATCCACAAAAGAGAACTATATATTTCCCATGTCTTTAGACAATATCCAAAAACCAAATTTTTATTATGAGATCAGATAATCCACAAAAGTATAATCCTTTATAAAAAGAAAATCTATTCTTAATCTCCAAAATTTGTCCAAAAAAAAACCCAAAATTCAACAAAGACCATTCGATAAAAAATTGTCCATAAAATTATTCAATGTAAACCAAACTAAAATTGAAACCCAAATATTTAAAGGATTTAATCACATAGTATTCCAAGGTATAAATTAACTTTTATCTCCAAATAACATCAGTTTCTCTTAAATTCTCATATTGAAAAGTAATTAACCTAATCACATATCCCCGATGATAGGTTAATCATTTTCATAGATAACCCAAAATAAACTTACTCTTGATTCCTAAAATCATCTAACTAAAAATAATTAGTCAAACTAACCAGGGACTTCACATAGTCCAGTGGTAGGCGATAAATACCAGTCGTACTTTGGCTGTGGGTTCGATTCCCACAGCTTTGTCTGACACGACAGGTTTTCACACGGTCTGCGTGTTGTCCTTTTTCCAAAACTATATAATTCTTATAACATTCCCCAAAAAGTGATAAAATCTTCAAAAATAACCATAACATAATTTAACCTCATGTTTATCTCATGTCGTTCATATTTCATCATAACATATAGTAACCCATAATTACCTCAAAAGTAAGGATCATATAAACCCTAATGGTTACCTTTATAATTATTACCTGAACTTCCACGTCGAGTTGGTTCTCTCGTACATGATGCATTAGAGAACTCACCAAGGTTCAAGTGGTTGATCATGACTCATGCTAGTTGGTTTAGAATAACCACAAGATTTCTCATTGAATCCGCATCGAGTCTCTTAATCATAGAACCACCACAGTTTCCTTCAAACCCATTGTAACTTTGGTGCCTACAAGATCCATCCATTTACTAAAACAAAAAATGTCAGTGTGATTATATCAACAAAATCATCATGTACTAATGAGGAAGACAAACACTAAGATATACTCACTCATTCACTTTATCTAAAAACTATGACTCTTTCTGAAATCCTAGCCATTATGGTAATGTCACTTATTCTTAGAGAATAACATAACCTCTAAAGTTATCTAAACCGACCTCTGATACCAAATCTAAGGCCCGAACTTAATCATTACCTAATATTGAATTAAATTGAATAATTCACATTGAGTATCTTTTCATGTTTATAGTTTTAGAGAATTTGGACATATCTATTACATCTCAAAAGATTATAAAGTAGACACATCTACTCAGATTCCATTTTTTTCACAAAATAAAAACTCTTGAACACAAGAGTCATGTCTAGTTCCTTGTTTTAGACAGCCTGGAATTTCCTTGATCCCATCCCTGACCCTATTCATCTTTATGTCCTCTGAAAATCATTTCAATAAAAATTGGGATGAGCATAAAAATCTCAGTAAGGGTTATAAAAATACGGAAAGAAAACATTAGTCCATGTATACATAAGAATCAATGAAATCATACATTATGTAACACCCCGAGATTTTATGAAAATTATTTTTTTTAATTTCATTAATGTCTTGTGTTTTACGCTACACCAAAAGAAGCTTGCACAACATGCATCCTTGAATTTCCTTGCATTACACGCAAGCGCGACCTTCCGCGATAGCGTGTGTTGTACACAATACAGAGTTTCGCTAAACAATGATATGCTATTAAAATATTATTAAAACTAGCCGTTATGAATAGTAATAACCACTTTTTTGAAATTTTGTAAATTTTATTTTTCAAAATGGACTTCATTTTTGGATTCGGAATATCAAAATTATCTTAGGGTGAAATTTTGGTACTTTTCGGATAACTTTCATTTTATGATGAATAGTGAAAATTACTAAATTTCAATTAAAAACAACCTTTTTAATCGAAATAATTAATATTGATAAATTATTAATTTGAGTGGTTTTAAAGTATATTTAGAATATATTTTTACAATTTAATACAATGTTGGTCATTGGATGTAATTTCACATTTAAACCAGACATAAACAAGTGTCAATCTTTTGATAGTTATTATCTCTTAAGAACACGCTATTTGTTGTGACGACAAGAATTAATTTTTAAATTAATTAATGCAACTGATATGTTTTGAGTTTAGTAAAATAGAAATCATTTTTGAGTTCATAATATCAAATATAGCTTAAGCCTAATTTTTGGTATTTTTCTGGAAACTTTCATTTTTTGATGAATAGTGAAACCACTAAGTGGTAGTTAAAAAAATGAATATTTCATAAAACATAATTTTACCACTTTTGTGAGTGGAATTTCAAAAATACGAGAGATATGGTTGATGTCAGTAAGTAAAATGTGATTCAATGAGATGAAAATTTTTTTTGGTGAATAGTAACTTTTTACTTTTTTTTACCACGGTTAAAAGTAAATAGGGTAATTACGGGTAACAATGATATTATTATTACCCTAACACATGTCCTAATTCTATTGGATAAGTTTAATTCGACCAAAAACAACCTTAGGAATAAATTATGACCATTTAGGCCCACTTGGATTAGATTAGGACATTTATTATTAATTTATTTAAAGAAAGGGTTAAAATAGTTAAAATCAAAGTTTAATAAGTAAATCATTTTTAATATAGGGTTATTCATAAGATAAATTCGATTTTAAATATTAATTAGGAAGCTAATAATATTTCCTACATAATGACATTTTATTTATAATTTTTAGACATTAAATAGTTAAATTTATTTATGACACAATGATGATGCAGTAATTACCATAATAGTGAAAAATTAGAATTATTGATATTATAAATACCCAAATAAATATAATTTAAGACTTTTTATGAATTCCACTAATTTTATAGGTTAATATGACATGTTAGTGTTGATTTAATTAGCTTTGTTCGAACTAATCATTCTGTCAAAATTGACATAAAATAGTTTTTAAAACAAATATTATATTATTAATTGTTATTTTATTCCTAAAAATCTAAGGTTCGGCCAAATGACTTAAGTAAGAACATATATATTAATAATAAACAACTTGGGGTTTGTTTGGCTTGTTATAGTAAGTTTATTAACCTTATAGTGTAAGAACACAAAAAGACACGGTAAAAGTAAAATTATCTAACTTAATGTTAAAACTAAATGATAAGGCTAAAATATTAAACTAAACTTGTCCAAATTCTATTGGACGAGAGGATTTCGACCCATCCCCACCTTAGCTTCGAAATAAATCAATTTGGAGCTATTTAAAACCGAATATGGCTTTATAATAAAATAATATTTTTTGTTTTTCCAAAGGTGCCCCTCTCCTCCCTTATAAAAGGGAACCTCCACCCTCTCTTCCTCACACCACTTTGAGCCTTCATGCTTGGGCAACCCCTGCCAAATTCTCTTCTCCACTTCCCAAGAAACATCCTAGAGGTCCTGGTCTTCTTCAAAGACCAATTTTAGTGCCCTAAGTGGAGGACTCAAAGAGGCGTTTCAAAGAAGAGGTAATGTCCATTACCGATTCTTTCAACTTTATTTCTTCTTCCACTTCTTCTTTTTAGGTTGTTTCATTATGAAGTAATAACATCAGTATCACTCATATACTGATATGTTATTATAATTATGAAACAAACCTATTTCACCTTCTATCCATCCTACAGAAAACGAAATCACCGCGCGTGCGTACGTACGGAATACCATCTCCCCGCCGTGGTGTAATCTATTTTCCACCACCACCTTACTTGGATGGGTATAATGGTGTACTTAATAACTATATATGATTATTTTAAAGTTATATTGATTCTGAAATAGTATACATACACTCCAATACAATCCCACGATCATGAGAACGATATCATCGCTCGTGCGTACGTACGGACTGCCGTCTCCACGACGCGATGAGATTCATTCTCCACGTTAACCATTCATGAATGATTATAAAGTATATATAATAAGTAATCATCAAATATATGACATAATAATGATACTGTATTTATGTGTATATATAAGTATGTCATCTACTTAATTCCATTCAACTCAATAAGGAAACGAAAACAACGTTCATGCGTACGTACGGCCTACCGTCTCCATGAGCGGTGTATTTCTTTCCATTTACCGATCTATTATATATATGTATATTCTGAATATATATTATATATAAATCATGTTTTATATTCTGGAATTAAGTAATCATGATCTAAGTAATCATATCAATAATTACAAGTCAAAACACGGACGACAAATGAAACTATTTTACCCAAAACGCTCTTTAACAGGGAATTTACAAAAGAACGAGTAAAATAAAGTCATAAGTGAACCATATATGATATCATAACAATGAGTATGATTCTGGAATAAGTCAATGACATGATTTAAATCATTATACAGGAGGTTCGGACACTTACGAAGCAAATCAGACCTAAGGTAAGGGAAATATCACAATCTCATTTTTATCCGAGATTATTTATACTTTGGTATTTAATGGGGTGTATTTTATCATCCACATCCATGTTTCCTCAATATGTAATATTATTTCCATCCACCTACAATTTTTTAAATCCATTTTTACCCTTTTTTGAGTTTATAGTAAAAGATATGAAAGGAATCTTTTGTCATTTTTCGTACAAGGTACTTTTTGACTTTTTCGACAAAAGTACGAGAAGAATGTTTTTTAACTTATATGGCATGAATGGATTTTAAAAACATTATTTCAAAGAAGCTTCCTTTAAAAGTTTTAAAGTTTATTTTTAATGAACTTCTTTTAGTTTAAAATTGTATGACATCTTAATAATGGAAATTTTTTTTGAAGTAGAAAGGATATTTTCCTCAAGAATGGTGTTCAAGTGTTTTATCAAAATTATTTTCCATATAAGATAATATAGGGTTCTATTTCTATCCGTATTATTACATTTATTTGATTATGTTGTGATGGAATTATTTTTATGAATTATTTTATCTTATATTAATTGTTTTATGATGTCATGTTATTTAAGAATCCCATTTTTATTACATGGGTTATGCAATGATGTATGATTTATGATTTTGTGGCACACATATGAATGGTATCATTATGAGATGGGTGGGACCTATATATCCCTCCAATGCATTGGGTAAAGATTTTATATCTCATGAGATAGACATGGATGGAACGGCAGGTTAAACCGGTTCAGTAAAACATGACTGAAACGAGGAGTGAACTCGGTTCAGAAATGGACTTTGTCCACTAAGATAGTCTTGGAAATGAGTCTTGACTAATAATAAATGATTCTCTATGATTATATGTGCATGACACAAAGTTTCATGTTTTATGTTATGATTATTGGGATTACATTTCACTACCATGATTTATCCCATGTTATGAAATTATGATCTCTTTTGCAGGGTAAGATTTCCAAATTGTTATGTTCTTATGAATATGATGTGATTGATATTTCTTTTGTTTACCCTTAATGAGAATTTGAGCTCACCCTTTTATGTTTTCTTTTCCCCGGGATATAAAGAAAGGTTTTAGGTAAAAAAAGGAAGATCTTTATGGGAGATGTTGAAGATCTTTCACCATGATTAGAAGATTATATTCCGAGTTTCCAAAGACACTAAACTATTACGGTCATTCTGTGTCTTTTTTTGTTATGTATTAAGTATTATGCTAAATTAATGTAATTTCCATGTATGACAGGCTTCGGGTCTCTACAGTTGGTATCAAAGGAAAAGTTTAGTCAACCTTTGGAAACTAGGATGCGAAAACGTTAGTGATATCCCTAGAGATATTTATAAGGTATGTCTAGGGATGTCCCTAAGGATAAGTATACGTATAGGATATAGTCCTAGAACTCTGGTAACGATATTAGATTAAACCAAAAATGGTATATATTGAAGTTACTCCCCCTTTATTATGATTTTTTCCTCTCACACTATTCTTTTTGGGTTTTAGAAAATGGCTGGAAACAAGATGATTCACGATAATGGAGGATATGATGGACAATGGAATGATATTCTTCATGAGCAACCAAATGAAATAGGATTTGGAAGTCCAAACATCATTATTATGCCGAATCAACAATCTCATAATATGATCAATAATGTAAAATTTGGTAAGTTTCCTGACTCGGCTAATAAGAGAAATATGGAGTTTCATGATGATTATAGAGGAAAGAAAGTTCAATTTACCCTATGTAAATCATGTGGGAAGATTCATCAAGGAGAATGTTTCAAAGGAACTGGAAGATGCTTTGGGTGTGGAAAAGAAGGACACAAAGCCAGTAAGTGCAAAGGAAAAGGTTCAGTTAACACCAAGGATGAGGATAATGGTATTTCTACGACATCAACAATGGTTAAATGTTTTAAATGTGGAATGTGCGGGCATTATGCAAACCAATGCCCTAAGGGAAAGTCTCATGAAGAGAATCAGTATGGTCGTATGGGTAGTATTTATGTTGATTATGATGAAGAGACTACAAATGATATGTGAGATGAAAGAATTGTTGAAGCTCGGTCAATGGTTTAAGAATGTAGTGGAATGATTACATGTTTATCAAGTGTAATGTTGTATAAGTAATCTCATGGTACTATGGAATAAAGAGACAACTAAGGATTGTTACACTGTTTTCTTTCCTTGATTTTTTAAAGTGTATGATTCATGGTACCAGTATCCATGAAAGTTTATTCATATATTTTTGGAATGTAGATGATATGCGCATAATGAAGGGATAAAGAGAAAATTAAATGTTATATAGTATTCATGAGCTCATGACTGATATAAGGAGAAGGTTATATCATGGTTTGAGTATATAGAATTTTTGGATTTTGGTATGTGGAAAGAGTTAACTTTTGACAGCATTCATGTTTTCACTAAGGTTTAATGGGTATTCATTTTTCAAGAGAATACATGATTAAGGTAGTCAAATGATTGGAATGTGACCAACAAGATATATGGGAGAGAAATGATGGTATTCACATGCTTGGTTGACGACATTTCAAGTAATAGTTTTCTTTATACTATGAGCATGGACCGAAGTATTTTAGATAAGCCTAAATATTGGAATGGATTATGTTAACCATAAGTTAGTATTGTTTAAGGATATAACATTTTTTTTGATATTATTTATGTAATGTAGTTTTAGAAAAAGGACAACCTGCCGGACGGGCGACAACCCATCGCGTCGGACAAGGCTGTGGGAATCGAACCCACAACCGAAGTGCGACTGGCCCTTATCGCCTACCACCGGCCTACAGGAAGTCCCTGTTTAGTAGAAACTAGTTTTATTATATTAAGAAGTATGATATATGAAGTATAAGTCAATTTTAGGAACCATATATGATTAATCTCACTATAGATGGACTTATGTAAGTTTTGATAACTTTTCTAACATTTTGTTTGAGACAGATGGAATGACCCATCATTCTATCACATGATCTGCTAACACATCATGAATGACAAATTCAACTTCATTTCTTTAAGAGATGAAGTGGAAATTGTCCAAAGAACGGCCAACGGTGAGACTATACCAAAATCACGAAAGTATTTCTTCTAATTCCAATTTCATCAGCTTTAGGGAAATGATCTTGAAAACCAAAAATTTTGTTCTAGTGCTCTTATATCTGATGAATCAGATGGTACCTTAGATCGTCATGAATTTATGGCTTTGGGATTGCTGGATTTTCCATAGCCATGTTCTCTACCACTCTCCATCAGAACATGATGGTTAGATTTCTCTTCCATATCCATATTTTCACCTATGTGGAAACCCAGTGATTAGTTTATTTGGGTAACCATTACGTTTCATTCTTTTGTTTTTAAAGATTGGTTTTGGTATTCCTTTTTATGATGTGCTTTTCTATTAAAGAAACTTTCGAGTAGTAAACCATTTATAACACCGATGAATTTCGAGGGCGAAATTCATTTTAAGGGGGGTAGAATGTAACACCCCGAGATTTTATGAAAAATATTCTTTTTAATTTCATTAATTTCTTGTGTTGTACGCTACACCAAAATAATCTTGCACAACACGCATCCTTGACTTGCCTTGAATTACACGCAAGCGTGACCTTCCGTGATAGCGTGTGTTGTACGCAATATGGAGTTTCGCTAAACAATGATATGCTATTAAAATATTATTAAAACTAACCGTTATGAATAGTAATAACCACTTTTGGAAATTTTGTAAATTTTATTTTTCAAAATGGACTTAATTTTTGGATTCCGAATATCGAAATTAGCTTAGGGTGAAATTTTGGTACTTTTCGGATAACTTTTATTTTCGGATGAATAGGGAAAATTACTAAATTTTAATTTAAAACAACCTTTTTAATCGAAATAATTAATAGTGATAAATTATTAATTTGAGTGGTTTTAAAGTATATTTAGAATATATTTTTACAATTTAATACAATTTTGGTCATTGGATGTAATTTCACATTTAAACCAGACATAAACAAGTGTCAATCTTTTGATAGTTTTTATCTCTTAAGAACACGCTATTTGTTTTGACGACGAGAATTAATTTTTAATTTAATTAATGAAACTGATATGTTTTGAGTTTGGTAAAATAGACATAATTTTTGAGTTCATAATATCAAATATAGCTTAGGCCTAATTTTTGGTATTTTTCTGGAAACATTCATTTTTTGATGAATAGTGAAACCACTACGTGGTAGTTAAGAAAAATGAATTTTTCATAAAACATAATTTTACCGCTTCTGTGAGTGGAATTTCAAAAATACGAGAGGCATGATTGATGTCAGTAAGTAAAATGTGATTCAATGAGATGAAAACAATTTTTGGTGAATTGTAACTTTTTACTTTTTTTTACCATGGTTAAAAGTAAATAGGGTAATTACGGGTAAAAATGATATTATTATTAACCTAACACATTTCCTAATTCTATTGGATAAGTTTAATTCGACCAAAAACAACCTTAGGAATAAAATATGACCATTTAGGCCCACTTGGATTAGATTAGGACATTTATTATTAATTTATTTAAAGAAGGGTTAAAATAGTTAAAATCAAAGTTTAATAAGTAAATAATTTTTAATATAGGGTTATACATAAGATAAATTCAATTGTAAATATTCATTAGCAAGATAATAATATTTCCTACATAATCACATTTTATTTATAATTTTTAGACACTAAATAATTAAATTTATTTATGACACAATGATGATGCAGTAATTACCATAATATTGAAAAATTAGAATTATTGATATTATAAATACCCAAATAAATATAATTTGAGACTTTTTATGAATTAAACTAATTTTCTAGGTTAATATGACATGTTAGTATTGATTTAATTAGCTTTGTTCGAACTAATCATTCTGTCAAAATTGACAAAAAATAGTTTTTTAAACAAATATTATATTATTAATTTTTATTTTATTCCTAAAAATCTAAGGTTCTGCCAAATGACTTAGATAAGGTTATATATATTAATAATAAACAACTTGTGATTCGTTTTGCTTGTTATATTAAGTTTATTAACCTTATAGTGTAAGAACACAAAAAGACACGGTAAAAGTAAAATTATCTAACTTAAAGTTAAAACTAAATGATAAGGCTAAAATAGTAAACTAAACTTTTCCAAATTCTATTTGATGAGAGGATTTCGACCCATCCCCAAATTATCTTCTAAATAAATCAATTTGGAGCTATTTAAAACCGAATATGGCTTTATAATAAAATAATATTTTTAGTTTTTCCAAAGGTGCCCCTCTCCTCCCTTATAAAAGGGCACCTCCTCCCTCTCTTCCTCACACCACTTTGAGCCTTCAAGATCGGCCAAACCCTACCAAATTCTCTTATACACTTCCCTAGAAACATCCTAGAGGTCCTGGCCTTCTTCAAAGACCAATTTTAGTGCCCTAAGTGGAGGACTCAAAGAGGCGTTTCAAAGAAGAGGTAATGTCCGTTACCGATTTTTTCAACTTTATTTCTTCTTCCACTTCTTCTTCTTAGGTTGTTTCATTATGAAGTAATAACATCAGTATCACTCATATACTGATATGTTATTATAAGTATGAAACAACCCAATTTCACCATCTATCCATCCTACGGAAAACGAAATCACCGCGCGTGCGTACGTACGGAATACCGTCTCCACGCCGTGGTGTAATCTATTTTCCACCACCACCTTACTTGGATGGGTATAATGGTGTACATAATAACTATATATGATTATTGTAAAGTGATATTGATTCTGAAATAGTATACATACACTCCAATACAATCCCATGATCATGAGAACGATATCATCGCTCGTGTGTACGTACGGACTACCGTCTCCACGACGCGATGAGATTCATTCTCCACGTTAACCATTCATGAATGATTATAAAGTATATATAATGAGTAATAATGAAATATATGACATAATAATGATACTGTATTTATGTGTATATATATGTATGTCACCTACTTAATTCCATTCAACTCAATAAGGAAACAAAAACAGCGTTCATGCGTACGTACGACCTACCGTCTCCATGAACGGTGTATTTCTTTCCATTTATTGATCTATTATAAATATGTATATTCTGAATATATATTATATATAAATCATGTTTTATATTCTAGAATTAATTAATCATGATCTAAGTAATCGTATGAATAATTACAAGTCAAAACACGAATGACAAATGAAACGATTTTACCCAAAATGCTCTTTAACATGGAATTTACAAAAGAACGAGTAAAATAAAGTCATAAGTGAACCATATATGATATCATAACAATGAGTATGATTATGAAATAAGTAAATTACATGATTTAAATCATTATACAGGAGGTTCGGACGCTTATGAAGCAAATCGGACCTAAGGTAAGGGAAATATCACAATCTCATTTTTATCCGAGATTGTTTATACTTTGGTATTTACTGGGGTGTATTTTATCATCCACATCCATGTTTCCTCAATATGTAATATTATTTCCACCCAAATACAATTTTTTAAATCCATTTTTACCTTTTTGTGAGTTTATAGTAAAAGATATGAAAGGAATCTTTTGTCGATTTTCGTACGTGGTACTTTTTGACTTTTCCGACAAAAGTACGAGAAGAATGTTTTTTTAACTTATATGGCATGAATGGATTTTTAAAACATTATTTCCAAGAATCTTCCTTTACAAGTTTTCAAGTTTATTTTTAATCAACTTCTTTTAGTTTAATATTTTATGACATGTTAAGAAAGGAAAATGTTTTTGAAGTAGAAAGGATATTTTCCTCAAGAATGGAGTTCAAGTGTTTTATCAAAATTATTTTCCATATAAGATAATATAGGGTTCTGTTTCTATCCCTATTTTGACATTGAATTGATTATGTTGTGATGTAATTATTTTTATGAATTCCTTTATCTTATATTAATTGTTTTATGATGTCATGTTGTTTAAGAATCCCATTTTTATTACATGGGTTATGCAATGATGTATGATTTATGATTTTGTGGCACACATATGAATGGTATCATTATGAGATGGGTGGGACCTATATCTACCTCCAATGCATTGGGTAAAGATTTTATATCTCATGAGATAGACATGGATGGAACGGCAGGTTAAACCGGTTCAGTAAAACAGGACTGAAACGAGGAGTGAACTCGGTTCAGAAATGGACTTTGTCCACTAAGATAGTCTTGGCAATGAGTCTTGACTAATAATAAATGATTATATATGATTATATATGCATGCCACAAAGTTTAATGTTTTATTTTATGATTATTGGGATTAAATTTCACTACCATAATTTATCCCATGTTATGAAATTATGATCTCCTTTGCAGGGTAAGATTTCCAAATTATTATGTTCTTATGAATATGATGTGATTGATATTTCTTTTGTTTACCCTTACTGAGCATTTGAGATCACCCTTTTATGTTTTCTTTTCCCTAGGATATAAATAAAGGTTTTAGGTAAAAAAAGGAAGATCTTTGTGGGAGATGATGAAGATCTTTCACCGCGATTAGAAGATTATATTCCGAGTTTCCAAAAACACTAAACTATTACGGTCCTTGTGTGTCTGTTTTTGTTATGTATTAAGTATTCCGCTAAAGTAATGTAATGTCCATGTACGACAGGCTTCGTGTATCTACACTTTACTAATAAAACATAAGCAATTTAACATACCTCATGAAATCATGAATAAATCATAGAAATCATAAGACATAAAGGTAACTTGAGGCATTCATAACATTCTTATCTAGGGAGTAACCCTCTTGGTTACGTTTTGAATACCCATCACAGTATATCCCCTAAATCTCATTGGATAAACCTTAATGTTTAACTCCTTCACGTTACCCAATGCATTGGAGAGCTATATTGGGCTCACCCACCATTAGTTTATCACAGAACCACCCATCTTCATAATAATCTCCAAGAACCATAACATAATCGTATCACATAAAACATGCATAAAGGAAACATAACATTTCTAATTTTCAATCACAAGATATCAATAAAAAACATTGATATAAAAAAATTATGAAAACCATTTTCAATACCAAAATAAAATAAAAGTAAAACATGGTATATATTTTTCATTTAAAAAAAGGTATGGCTTGTAGAGGAAGCCGAAACTCAAATAATGGTCACGACGGCAGAGAAGTCGTTGTCGCCGCATACGTACGACAAAAACATTCCCTTTTGTCATTTAGTAAAACTGTTCATATAAAATTGATTCCTTTTCGATAAATGTAAATGTCAAAGGGGTTTATACACCATATAAAAGAAAGTTGTGTATAAAACTAAATATGCCTCAATGAACGGAGATTGAGACGAAGTCCCATACAAACATGGTATCCTTGGATTAAGGATAAATCAATTACACAATTATGTGTGACAAACGAATACACCAAATATAAGTGGATATTAATTGTAAAACAATCATAGGTTATTCACACATATTCATAGAATGACATATTCAAGGAGTACAAGTTTATCCCAAAGAATCAAAATTGGGTTAAGAAGTTCCCTTGCAAAAATTCGACAGCCTAACAGCGTCACATAAAAATTCATAAAATGGGTTGTTTAGAGATAAAAATGGTATCTTATCACTTGGAAATAAAATTTCCATCAATAAGGATATATAATAACATATCCCAACATAATAGTATGTGAATTAAAAGACATAACAAAAGAATTCTTTTAAAAAGAGGAGGGTGAAAGGTTCCCTTACCGACTTGGGTAACATTCGAAACGTACACCCCATTGAAGAAGGGTTGTACAATGAATATGTAAATACCCATAAATAAAATTATATTACACAAAGAGTATAATAAGGGGCAGTACATACACCACTCAAAGGAACTGGTGGCAAATGTAGCATAAATCTCACGGGAATAAAAGTGAGTTGAAAAATCCCTTACGAAAACTCGGCAGCGTAACTTCGCCACTTAAAACTTCCAAAAATGGATTGATGAGATAAAATAGGGTATCTCATCATAATAAAATAAAATTTACAGAAAGAGGATTATAAAAGGACATCCCCCAACATAACAAAGATGAGCTTAAAAGACGTGACATAAAGGAGAGTACTTAAAAATAAAGAGGGAGGATGGATCTCTTACGAAAATTCGGCAGCCTAACGATGCCACTAAAAACATCCAAAATGGATTGATGAGAGAAAATAGGGTCTCTCATAATATGAACATAAAAATTACAGTAAGAGTAATATAAAATAACATCCCAATCATAAGAAAGATGAGCTTAAAAGGAATGACATAAAAGAGTGTACTTAAAAAGAAAGAGAGGAGTAGGATCCCTTATCTCGTGTCCAACATGACTCGATTGTTCTTTAATCTCCTGAATAATAAAATTTGGTCAATTTTTAATTTCTTAAGGACCTCATTTAAAGATTATTATTAAGTTCATATCACATATTATAATGTCATAATAATTGGTTAATAAAGTGAGTTCATGTCATATGTTTTTGTCGATGTTCGATACATGAGTAAAAAATGAACTTGTTTGAAAATGATTGTCCATGTAGTTATAGGTACATCATCTCTAGAATAGTATTGATGTTTTATATATCCATTATATATTCATTTTATACTATTCCATAACATTTTTAGATAAAAAATTAAAAGCACCATTCATGGAGACGGTAGGCCGTACGTACGCATGAACGCTACTTTCATTTTTTTGTCATATTAATGGAATTAAAGTTAAAAGAGAGATATATATATTATAATTCCAGAATGGTATAAATAATTTGTATGTAATATATGAAATAAATATCCATTATATATATGTACTATAGTATTACATAACAATTGGGGATAAGAAATGAAATGTACCGTTCATGGAGACGGTAAGCCGTACGTACGCATGAACGCTACTTTCATTTCATTGGTACATTAAAGAAATTAAAAATAGTTGAGATATATATATATATTATAATTCCAGTAGAATATATATGTTATATAGATCACATAAGTTCATCAATTTCATTCTTTATACATTCTATGTATTGAATGAACGAGTCACATCACTTGAGGGGGCGGTAGTCCACACTTCCTCTTATGAAATTATCGCATTTGCACAACAGGCAAAGAATAAAGGTATGTTTTAAATATAAAATACAGAAGCATATAGAAAACATAAATACCATATATATCATATATAAAATACCGTTACATCATAATGTCCACCATTAAAGGTGTTAAGAGAAGATTGAACAATCATCGTTTTGTGAGGCAGTAATTCGCCATCCACAGAAACAGTATGTTCTTTAACTATTAGACGGAGGTGTGTGTAAGTGTAGCTCGAATCCTTATCATAAAAAAATACTAGTCTATTGAAGATACTGGTGTTGTTACAAAATAAATTAATAAATAGTTTTTAAGGGTTTGGAGAAGCAAAATAAAACAAAAGAACACAAGTGAAGACATTACCTTTAAATCGTGTAACTCTTTTCGATTTGAGCTCAAAGGCATACTTGGAAAGGATTCTGACCAAAGGTGAGGCTTCAATGATGAAGATAGGGATGTGGAGAGATGAAATTGGCAGGGTTTGGCCGAGCCAAAGGCTTCAGAGGTGTGGGTAATGTGGTAGACATGGGGGCCTTTTATAAGAGGAGAGGAGGGGCACTCTTGGAAAGTTATAAAATATTACTTTATTATATAATGGTTTTTAGATTTTAAAGGTCCAAAAAAGGATATATTCATATGATAAGGTGACAAGGTTTCTAAATCCACCCATACAATAGGTTTTTTACATGTTTAGGTTTTATATTTTACATTATCTTTTCATTTTATTTAAATCGTTAAATAATGAGTTAATCGCTCCATCATCATGGTGTAATAAATAATTTAATTTATTTAGTGTCTAAAAATTATAATAAAACTATCATGATGTAGGAAATATTTTTATATTTCTAATGACTATTTATTGTTATAAATATGACTTGTATAACCCCATGAAAAATTTGTTTTAGTAAAACAACACATGTTTGTGACATTTTAATTTTAACTTTAAATAAAAAGGTATTAATGTCATTTTCCTACCAAAGTGGCTACATGGGGTCCCCAAGTTGACCAATGGAATTTCTTGGTCGGCCATGACTCATCCAATAATGGTAGGACATGTGTCATGATCATTTCATATTATTAAAACATTATTTGTACCTTAAACAACACTAATTACCTCTAATCGTGATTAAAACATAAAAGTTACTATTCACCAAAAAATTATTTTAATCCCATTGAGCCACATTTTACATACTAATGGCAACCATGTATATAGGATTTTTTAAATTCAAATCACATAAGTGGTAAAGTTTCATTTAAACGAAAAAATCAGTTTTTAAACTACCACTTAGTGGTTTCACTATTCATCAAAAATTGAAGTTTTTTAGAAAAATACCAAAAAATCACCCTAAGATATATTTGATATTCTGAATTCATAAATGATGACTATTTTAAAAAATTAAAAACATATAAGTTTCATTAATTAATTTAATAATTAATTCCCGATGTCAAAACAAATAGCGTGTTTTTAAGAAACAATATCAATTAAAAGATTGACACTAGTTTAAGTCCAATTTTAATGTGAAATTAATTCCAATGACCACTATTGGATTAAATGGTAAAAATATATTATAATTTCACTTTAAAACCAATTATAAATATAATCTAATCATATAAATAAATTAAATTAAAAAGAGGTTTTGAATTAAAATACAACATTTTTCACTATTCATTAAAAAATGAACTTTATCAGAAATATACCAAAAATTAACACAAAGAAAATTTTGATGTCCCGATTCTAAAGAAGAATTTTATTTTGTCAAATATAACACATAAAATTGTCAAAAATTTGATTTAAAAGTGGTTCTCCATCAAAAGACGATTAATCGACCTTTTAAAGAATATTAGAATGTTTACGCTTAAAATTGGATTCATTCGCATTTTTAATCCTCTAAATTTTATTGGATAAAAGTAAAAATATTTGACAAACATATATAATAATTTTGTAGTTAGTACTGTTTATTCACGCCATTACAATGGCTAGGCATTCACTACTATTTAAAATAAAATTATTTTATTATTAGAGTGCAACGTAAGATTTCAAAGGAACTCGTTGTTGCGTATTGGGTAAGCCATTGAGCATAGCGTTCCCTTAAAATTAATATTAACATTTTATTCGAAAAAAGGGATAAATATAAAAATGCCATATTCTTTATTTACCTAGGGTGTTATAATAAACTTTTCACTAACTCAAATTCTTATGAATGTTATGTGCTATTTTGCATTATACTATGCCTTGTATAGTAATTATACGTGCTTAAAAATCCCCTTAAAAGTTTCCTATTGAAGATATTTTTGAGGAAGAAGTATCTCACTACCTAAAAACTGAAGATAATGTTACAAATGTAAATTTTTTATTTCCCCCTCTATGTTCAGTGACCTTTTGAATAAACATAAGGACATGGATTGATATAAAATTATGTGTCACCTTCATGATCCTTATCAAGAGAATGAAATACATGTGAGATATGAGATATCCAATACACTATTCATGTGCAAGCTTGAAGAGTTTTTTCTAGGTGGGCAATATATAGTAAATGTGATTGGATATATAGAGTGATTATATATATTAGGCTTTAAGAACCTAGATAACCTATAAATGGATTTTATTCTATCCTCACAACATAAAGGATTCTATAGTTTCATTTTGAATTACAAATTGTGAAATTAAGACAAGAATCATTCAAAAATTATTTCTTTAATTCTCCATTTTGACAAGGAAATGGGGAATGTCAAACCATAATTCCTTAAGATGAATAAGAAAATATCAAATAAGGTAAAGGGACTTGAGACTCACACCAACTATAAGGCTCCTGAGCACTACCCTTCTAAGAATAAGAATATCCAAAGAAAAATAAATGAACACAACATAGTATGTTTTTTATATGGAAAGCTAGGCCAGTTGAATAAGAAATGTACCAAGAATAAGAATGGGGAATCTTTATATACATTAATTATTATGTGAAATTTTTCCATATCAATAATTTTAATTTAAGATACATATTTCGCTGCATATATCTATATTCAAATTCAGGAACTAGGTAGACTATGAAAAATTTCTAGAGGACAAGTGGATTTTCAAATAACCAAAGGATCACAAATTGCTACTTTAGATTTTGAATATATCGACCTTACACTTATAATAAGGTTTATTTTGGTTTTAAATGGTCATTATTATGTTCCAAATATTACCCAAAACATAATTTTTGTATATTTTTTAGACAAAAATGGTTATGTGTTCTCGTTTGGAAAGAAGAGAAGCTTCTTTCACAAGGACAACAAATGTTATGGTATGAAATATTTAAATAATGATATTTATATACTAAATTATGAGAAATAAGTTTTGTAAATTTATAATGAATCATGTTCACACAAATCAATTGACACACAGTTGTGGCTTCACCCTCATGGTATTATAAATGAGAATAATCTATAAAATCTCTACAATGATGGTTATCTTGACTCTTTTAAGATAAAACCACTTGAAATATGTCATGCTTGTTTACAAGGAAGGATGGAAAAACAACCTTTTGTTTGAAATCGATAAAAGTTTCAAGGAAATAAGTAGTTTGTTTATAGAATGTGTGTGTAATGTTTCTAGTATTATTTAAATATGTATATTCTAAACTCATAACTTTTAATGAAGAATTTTGTAGAGATCGATATAATTACTTGATGTGGTATAAGACTGAGTCATTTGATAAATTTATATAATTCATGAATGATGTTTATAATAAATTATTAAAAGAAGATAAAAAATATTTAATCTAATTTATGAGGTAAATATATTAACATTGGGTTTATTGACATTTAATTGTTGTTTGGGATTCTATCTCAACTCACTCCAACATATACACCATAGTGTAAATGTGTTAATTAGTGGAGGAATTATAAATTTCATTACTTGGTAAGGTCAATGATGAGTCTTGTATATCTTAAATTATCCTTTTTGGAAAATTAATTACAAACTTTTACACACATTATAAACTGATTAATAAATAATCTAACAAAAAAAATACCATATGAAATAATGTATAGAAAAAATCATTGTTGTCTTATACTCATAAATGGGTATAAAAATAATATTTTAACACCATATTAAATAATAAAATAGTACCTAAGAGAAAAAATGTATCTTTATAAGGTATCTAAATGAAAAATGTTGATACTATCTTTAAAACCCCTCATATAATAAGGTGACCATCATAAGGTAATATTTTTTTATTTACCTGGATAAATTCCTCAATAAGGATAGTGGGAGTACGATTGAATTCAATAAATTTGATTCTCAAGATACAAAAGAGATGACAGATGAACAAATTCCATAGTTCCCCATGTAATATGTTGTTATTAAAACTTATGTACTATGCAGTAATATTATATATTTTATAAAATCATAATGATATAGTTTTCTAGTCATCGAGGATGGTGAATATTTATTATTTAAAAATAATTATACTCTTTCCCACATTAATAACATGACCCAAGCTAAACATAACTTAAATAGTACCATAATATCATGATTTAGATACTATATCTCATAAACAGTCACACAACCAAAGGCCCTAAAGGTTTAGTGTCTTGATGATCTAGTACATAAACAATTTATTTTAAAACACCTACAATCATTAATCCATAATTGTGGTACACTGGATACTTTTCAATACACCGAATATGATACAATCATCTTTACAGCTAGTGTAATGGAAAAAAAAAGAAAAATGTTGTCTTAGATTCTCAGTAAGGGAAAAAATATCATAATATGAAGGAAAACACGAGTAATTCATAAATATCATAAAACATATCAAAATACCTAAGATTATAGTTATGAAACAAGTTAAAGAAACATAATAATAAAAAAAATACTATTATGGAAGTATAAAATATATAGAATTTCTAAAACAAACAACTCAATAATCAAATAACATATGAGAATAACATAAAATAATGAAATACATAAAAAAATGTGTAATCATGAAAACATTTTATTTCATGAAAATGATATTCATATTGAAAATTTGATATAACTTGATAAATAACATTTAAATGTTCTACAACTGTAATCAGATGAAAAACTTTGTGATTAAACCCAATTTTACCAGACCTATTTGAATAAACTCATTATATCTATGCCTAATTTTTTTTCCAAACCTACCATGCCCACAATTGTGTAACAAACACATTACTTAAATTCCTGACTATATCATGAGATAGAAACATAAAACAAATGTATTCATTGATGATATATGACCACACTGAACATCATACATACATGTGTTATCCACTTAAAATAAATCATTATCATATCATAATGAACGCATTGAAAAAGATTGGGTTTCATAAAAATCAAAATATAAATTATTCACTTTTTATAAAGAACCCATGTAAATAAAATGGATTTCACAAAACATCAAAATGGTATAAAACAAAATCATGAAATAAATAATTTTATATGAAAACGCAGATCACCCAAAAAAAATCATATTATAAAAGAACATATAAGGCAAAACATGAAACATATATTAATTGGGGAAAAATCATTTTAAGAAATTGAAAACCAAATAATTTAAAAATATTTTATAAAACTATTTTGTATTCATCATTTTAAAAGTCATGATTATGAATCGCTTACAAAAAATAATCCTTTATTTTTTTAAAAGGTGAAAATATAACCATTTACATAATTTTCCAATAATTTAATAAAATATTATTACATAAGGTTAGATGAATATTCACCATACAACATTATGATCCACGACAAAACTATAAAGGATTAGTGCCTTTGGAATCATTTGACATAAAAAACTCATTCAAAATATATCTACATTATCTCATACTTATTTCATCACAACTATCACCGTTATTAGACATATAAATATTAAAATATTTATTTATATCATATGAAATGACACCGAATCTAATAACCCAGAGTATATGTCTTCTTTATTATATTGGAAATAAAAACATGGGATCACATCACTATGGATTCATTGGTTAATAATCTTTTAGAACAAAGTATATACATGATACCCATTTTCCATTCGGTTAAAAAAATACAAATCATAGTAATGGAAAATATAAGGAATTCATGAACTCATTAAATGAATTCATAATCTTATCCAAGGGAAAATAAATAGGATAAGTGTATGAAAAAATGTTCAGTAAGGGTTCCATATAGTGGAACCTATCATGAATTAATAATTCAAAATTAATATTGTAAGGTAAATAACTAAACAAACATTTAATTTAATCAATAACTTTTCTATCATGATTAAATAAGGCATAATTAATATGGAACAGTAAATAACTAAAAAATTTCCATTTAATTAATAAACTAATAATGAAATTAATCCCAAGGTAATATCATTTTGAAAATATCATATATAATAACAAATAAAAATTATCAATTAATGAAATGATTAATTATTGGATGTAATCATCTGAGTCATCAGGATATATTTAATGTCAAGACCTTTGCCAAGATAGTTTCAATCTATGGGTAAATAACCATTTAATTATAGCATATAGATTCTCCCCATAAGTATATTGATGCATCGAGGGTATATATATAACTAGGCCCCACTAATCAATGCATTCTGAAAGAAGTCCTCATATATATAATAATTGATTTATTTCTTGAACAATGTGTGTTATCATCAAATATCTTCATTTTATAAAGAATACAAATTAATAAATATTTCCCTTGATAAAAAATTAAATTTCATGATAAACAAAGAATTTGAAAATGGTATATAGATTAGGAACTAATCATATCTATGATATAAAAAATATGTATATTTAATAGAAATGTAGTGTCTAATGAAATGTGATCAAAAGAAAGTGATTGTCTCGAGATAAAGGTAACAATCACCAAATTAAACAAGAAATGAGATGTGAACATTGATTTAAAGAGAATATAGGTTTTTTATAAAAAAATATTGAGTAAATAGATATTCATGTTAAATATTCAAAGGGTCATTATATAAACCACATAAAAGTGAATACGTTCACAATAAAAAAATCTCTCAATGAAATAAAAATTGTAATGAAAACACTAACCACAGGTTCCATTTCGGTTGAATATGCTTCAACATTATTTATAATGGTTTTAATCATGTTATAACTTTATACCATAAACATTTTCATTTTTATAATATCATATATTTTCCTCTTATATCATTTTACAACTTATTTGTCAATATTATTTCATTATTTTAATTGTTTCAGGTGTTAATTGCCTTGCTTTCTTATGAGTTATTTATCATGAAAGATCCAGTTATTTTGAATAGGATAAATAATCATAATCTTTATAATAATAATAATTTTATAAATATCATATTTACTCATTACAAACAATTTTAAAAACAATTCTTGACAACTGTACATAGAAAATGATTCACATCGCTTTATAGAGATTATAAGTTGTACGTGTGAACAAGCAAGGATATCATTTATTAATGGGATAAATAGTAATGAAGTGAGTGATACATTAATTTTAATGAATAATTATGATGTTATATATATCAAATATATTCAATAAATTTATCCTTATTACCTTCTATTTAAACTGAAATTGAAAAAGGAATCACATCTCTTCGCGTGGCTGTAGTTTTCCTTACACATGGTGACATCATCATATTTTAAACATCATGAAAATTAAGAAGGTATATGTGGTATTATATTTAAATAATTATAATAATATCATTAATATTTTATATATACATTAAATATGTAATTATATAAAATCATGAGATGTGTTGACAAAAAGGTTTACATCGGTTGGTGAGGTGGTAGTCCACCGCACACACGATCAATAATTTTGTTTCTCATTTAATAAAGGAGATGGATAAATATTATTAAATAAAAACAATAAAATATAATTAAATGGGACATACAGTTTTTATTATGTTGTATGTTTTCACTCATAATTGATGATGGTAAAATAAGGGAGATAATGAAATTGCTTCATTAAGATGATTACTTTATCTCATAGAAACCTCATTTGGATATCCTCTTAAGGATAATAGGGCTGGTATTTTTTTAAGAACATAATCTATATAATGTGGATAAATATTTATAAGAGATATTTTGTCCGTAATTTTTCAATAAAATGGGTTCGAGAGTTGTGAAGAAGTTAAGGGAGGGAGTGGCCTTTTATAAATGGAGGAGATGAGTCACATGAAATTTTTGAACAGAATAAAGTGTACATATGTTTTGCAGATTAAAAAGATCTAAAATATCAAATTATAGAAATATATTGGTTATAAGGTCTAAATATGTGTATAATATCGGTTTTTTTTCATGTTTTAGGTTATTTTTAACCATTATATTCATTATTAAACCCACAGTAAACATGTTTTTACCTTAACAGTGGTAATTATTTTTAACTGCCTTTATTATTAATAATGGTAAAACATTAAGTTGAAGTTATTAGATAATATAAATTATCACGATTCCAAATATTAATCCATTTTTATCAAATTCAATTCACATAATCATTAGAATTTAGTTTAAAATTTAACCTATATACGTGTTGAAAAAATGGTTATTCCAAAGAAAAAATTTCAAAAGTTAATAAAATGATATCATATTTATATTTGAAATTGATTATGACGACATAAATTATTCAAACATTAAACTTATCTAACTAATTTTATCTAAAAATAAATTTTAAAAACAATTTAAGATTATAAATAATTAATACAAAATGACAGTTTTCAATAAAATTTGGTATTTTTCACTTTTCATCAAAAAATTAACCTGTTAAAGAAATATCAAAAAAAACCTAGCCAAAATTTAGAAATTTATAATTCAAAAAAAATTATTTTATGAAATAAGTCTTTTAAAACTGATAAAAAATAATTTTAAAATTTAATCTCAAAGCATGACTAAACCACATTTTTTAAAAATAATGTTTTTAAGAAAACATTTCTTTGTCATTCAATTAATTATTATTTTATATATAATTAATATATGAACAATTAATTTGTTTATACATGTGTAAATCATATATGTTTCATTATTTACTTTTTAATATTCATACCCACTAATTTAATGGCTAGGTTATAATGATATATTATATTACAGTTCATTTAGACTCAAGGTTTCGTCTTCCACAAGATATCAAAGAAATAAAATTTATCTTTAAAAAATATATAATAAAGAATTAAAGAGTTATATTCTCATCCAGGAATAGTGTTTCATGTCATATATGATATAAAACAACATTTTGTTTATTAAAAATATTAGGGTGTTATACTCTCTCCACCTTCAATAAATTTCATCCTTGTAATTTAAAATTGCACTCAAGAGTTGAGGGATATTTATTTTAAAATTTCATTTTGAATAACTCATATTGTAAAAAGGATTAGAAACATACTCTTAAAACATTGAAATAGAAATATTTGAGGTCATCTATAATAAAAAATAACTAGGTTTCCATGTATGATAACATAAGTTGAGAGTAAAGATAAGAACATGGAAGAAAAGTTTCAATAATTATAGAGAGTGGTTTAAATAATTATTCACAAGAAACATAATGATTAATGGAATGATAAGGACATAAAACCATAAATATGTGATGAATTGAAAAACCATTTGATTCATATGATATAAAGTTAATATGATAACAATTTTGTTTCAAGGTCCATTCAATAAAGATAAGGAATTATTTTACTATCTATGAATATAAGTTAATATACTTACCTGATATATTTCTATTTCTTAAGAATAATTTCTTCATTTGGTTGTGATGTTATCATTTCTTACGTAATCTATTACCTAATAAAATATATATAAAAAATTAATTTTTATGCCTAAATTACTAAAATTAACTTTTAACGGATTATAAGATCTATAAAAGAGTGATGACTCTTTCCACTTGTTCCAAAATATTTTTCAAAACCAAAATGTTTAGCACATGTTATCTAATATAATACATTAATATCTAAACCACAATAGTAACATCAATGGTTCAATAATAATATTTATCCATCACACATTTTAAATAAAAACAATGATATATTAATGAGACCATCACCTTGGCTATTGGTAGGCTCGAAAACCTTATCACCCTTCAGTTATAGGTTCAAGCCCCATGGTCTTTCCCGATACGATGATTTTTCACCTGGAATGTAGGTTTTCCTTTTTCTAAAACCAGGTTAATATAATTCATTTAACACCCCCAAAACATTATTACCTAAAATTACCTCAACATAAAAGATATGATAAACCCTAATGGTTACCAATAGCCTTATCCTTATTCCCAAAACAAGTAAGGGAATTCATCATTAAATAACTTTTTCACTAAAATATATTCTAAACCAATTGGTGGTATTCCCATAAATGTTTTCCAAAAAATATCTTTAATCATATTTTATTCATACCACCAATTTTTTCAAAAAGGGTGTTTAATAATTATAAATTATGATCAACCTTAATCATATAAACCCATGATTGTATCATTAAATCTCATGTTAATGAATACATATATACTTCTAAAATTTAACACAATAATGATATGTTTCATGATCCTTATAACGAAAATTACATTGGTAAAAAATATAGTTATACAATTAAATTCTTGAATACCAATTATTATATACTTTATCTATTTTATTTCAATATAGGTCTTACCATGGTGTAGGATTTAACCTTTTGAATGATTAATTGACTCGTATAATTCATACATTCTTCACATTTAAGAAAACAAATTATAAATAGATCCCCGGGATGAAATTTATTTCTTTCCATTATACACTTTATTTTCCTTGGAAATTCATTACTCTATACAATTATTTTCCACACATAAAACATTTTACCATTAATTTTAAACTCTTTATTGAGAATATTTTTACATATTTCTAACATGAAGTAAATTGAGGTTTCTTCTCTATATAGTATACACCACTTGATTTATTAGAGACATAAATACCTATCTACTTTGGTGAGTCTGAGAGTTGGCTATTTTATGGGGTATTAATTATATTTCTGGATAATTGATTAGGAAAAACTGTTATATCATTTAATCCATTCATCAAACCATTTGGTTGCTCGCATTCAGCAAATTTTACATCACATTCAATGTTAACATGATTCATTATAGTTTGGATCATTTAATAAATCAAAAAATCACAATGTGTGCATTAATAATCATATTTGGAAAACAATATAATCATTTATAAAATTTATAAATCATGAAACCTTGTTTTAAATAAATGAAACCATATGTTTAATCTAGTTTATTAATTTCCAAAATCAATTCATATATTTTTTAATGTTTGATAAAGAAAATTTGAATTATCCAAAGCATATGCCCAAGGAGTTTCAAACCGTTTGCATAGTAAGGCCCATTTTTATACACTTGGTAAAACATAATCCTAGTATGATATGTCTTTTTTGGAGTTATTAACCCTAGGTATGTTTGTTCAAGAACCATGTCCACTTGTATTATCCAGACATATAAATATTTCTAGTAATGACAAAATAATCTATACCTTAACAAATTTTAAGATATTCTTCTATAATTATCCAAAAATTATATCATAGGGTTATGTAACATAATATATGTTTTTCTAAATCTAGTCCATAAAGATTATAGTAACATTCCTCTGATACCAACTATAATAAACCTAAATATACTAACCCAGAGTTAGTTTGTACTTTATTACTTTGGGATAAGATACAACGGATCAAATCACTACGGATTGATCAGTTTAGTATTTTTACAGAAGTAAATACGTACATGATACCCATTTTATATTGGGAATAAAAATAATAATTATATTAATATAAAATATTTTATAATATTTAATACATCCAACAAATTAAAATTCATATCTCTATGAAAATAAAAAATATAATGGTGATCTAAAATGATCAGTAAGGTTAATATAAAATAGAATCTATTATAAATCAACATAGAACAATCCATATGGAAATGTAAATAACTGAAAACACATTCCATTTAATCAAAAAATTGAATTTAATGATTATATTTTGAATGATAAATATTGAAAGGTACATAACTAAATACAAATGGAATTCAATTAAAAAGATTCTAATAAAATGAATCCATTGATAACATAAATATAAAAATATCATGAATAATAATAATAAATTAATTATCAATTATGTAAATTATTTACCGTTGGATGTCATGATCCCATTCATTATCACAATTCAATTATCAAGACCTGTCACAAGGCAGTTAAAAATATGGATAAAACCCTATTTAATGTTAGATTACTAATTTGACAATTGGGACCACTAATTCATTGAAGGAATATTTATAACTGGGACCTTCCCATAACATCATGCAAAAAAAGTCCTCATATATAGAATAATCTATTTAATTCATAAATAATGTGTCTTATAATAAAATATATTTCTCCATGTTATATCGATTAATAGTACATAACAACTGGACTCCACATCAAAAAGGTCCTAGGTTCAATCCATGATGGGTGTAGGTATTATTTGAATATTATCTTAGCAGTGTCACATATGATGATGCAGGTAGGTGGTGACACAAACATGATGCATGCAAGATGATGCATGCCTGACACTATATTAGATCATTGGAAAATGTAACTTGAAACTTTTAATTTGGTATAAATGCTATATAATGGGTTCCCCTCTACCTAGATAGAAATATGTCTTTTCATTCATAATAAAAATGTGCCTTTGACTCAATTTTTTTTAAAAAATAAAATATCCACATTGAATAATTAATACAGATTTAACAATATATCCAATTATAATAAAATAAAAATAAAATTAAAAAACATATGTGTAAATGGTTAGTGGTATGGGAAATAATCATATAAATGATATAAATAATATGGATATTTATTATAAATTTAGCATCTCATGAAAAATGATCACAATAAACTAATTATCTCAAGAGAAAGTTAAAGATCAAAAAAATTAACAAAAAAGGATAGGTGACAATTGATCCATCAGACAAATAGATTATTGAAATAAAATAATGAATAAACAGGTATTAATTTTAAATCATTAAGAGGTTCAGTATATAAACCACATGAATTTAAATAGGTGAATATTATAAAATATGTCACAATGGAATGGAAATTGGGACAAAATCTCTTACATCTTGATTCATATTAGTTAAATGTGATTAAACCTCTTGTATAATTGTTTTAAGAATATAATTAATTTTAAATGAACCATATTTATATTTTTAATATCATATATTATCCTATTATAACATTTAACCACTTCTTTATTAATTCTATTTCATTATTTTTATTGTTTTGGGTGTTAATTTTCCTATTTTATCATGCCTGTTTTGTCATGAAAGTTTCAGTTATTTTTCATCGGATATAGATAAAAAATATTCAATATGATTATATTGTTATAAATATTATATTTAATTAACTATATATATATATATATTCGAACCATTCTTGAAAATTGGATATATTAGATGAATCACATCGCTTTGTGTACATGGTAAGCTGTAAGTATGCCCAAACGATAATATTATTTATCAATGGTTTAAAGGGTAATGAAGTGTGTGATAGGTTAATTTTAAAGAATAAATATCATTTCCTAAATATCACATATATTAATAAAATTTATCTTTATTATCTTCCATTCAAAGCATAAGTGAATGGCGAATCACATCACTTCGCATGGAGGTACTCTACTATACATACAAGTAACGCAATCATATTTTAGAAAACATAAAAATTAAAAATTTATATGTGATATTATAATAATTAAGTTTAATAATATCATAAATATTATATAAATACATCAAATTCATCATTAAATACAATCATTATATGTGTTGATGGAAAATGAGTTACATTGGTTTGGGAGGTGGTAATCTGTCATAGACACGATCAATGGTTTCATTTCCCATTTGATGGAGGAAATAATGTATAAATATTATTACATAAATATAATATAATATCATTATATGGGATATATTTATTTTATTATATTGGATGGGTTAGAACATAATTTAACGGGTAAAAGAAGAAATAAAATGAAGGATTTTCATTAAGTGTTTTACCTTCTTTTAATAAAACATCCTTTGGAGCTCCTATTAAGAACACCAGGGATTGTCCATTGGGAAGACTATAAGATATATAAGGTGTATAAGGATGTCTTATATAGATATTTTCAGGGGTTTCTCAAGATAATGGTTTTTGGAGGCATGAATGTGTGAAGGGATTGAGCGACCTTTTATAAGTAGTAGAGAAGACACACATGGAATTTTTAAAAATGAATAATGTGTACCCACATTTTTCACATGGTATAAGGATTAAAATGGGCACATTATCAAATATTATAATTGATAATGTATAAATATTTCAATAAAAGGGTGTCCATGTTTTAGGTTATTTAAACCCTTATCTTCTTAGTTTAACACCCTGATAAAATAGTTTTACCATAATCGTGATATTTAATATTTATTGATTTTATTATCAATAATGGTAACACGTTATTATGAAATTTTTTGATAATATAAATTATTTTTATTAAAAATATTTAATCCATTTTTCTAAATTTTATTCAGAAAATTGGTAGAATTCTATTTAAAAATAACCTTGCATACGCGTTGAAAAATTTGTGTTTCTAAAGAAAAACATTCAAAAATTTAAAAGGATTGAGTATTAGGATTCAATATTAAATTGATTAAAATGAGATAAATAAGTTATATCTTAATATAATTAGTCTAATATTACTTTAAAACTAATTTAAAAAATAATTTTTCTATTTAAATAATATAAATGAAAAAGAAATTTCAATAAATATCAGTATTTATAATTATTCATCAAAAAATTATTCTTTTTATAAAATTCAAAAAAAAAAATTAATCAAATATAATTTTTTAATATAGATTCAAAAAATTAATTTTATTAAATAAAATTAATTTTATAAATGTGATAAAAATTAATTTTTAGTAACATTAATAAATCACAAATAAAAACCTTTTAGAAAAATATACTTTTTCAGAAAACATTTATTTTTCATTCAAATGATTCTTATATTCATTATAATAAATATAGAACTAATAAAATATTAAATTCATGTGAAAATTATATAATATTAAGAGTATATATATTTTTATTTATACCATGAACTTAAGGGCTTGGTTATAACGAGATTCTATGTTACGGTTCATTTATAATTGGGGTTGTGTGTAACAGAAGATATTAAATTAATAAAATTTATTTAAAAACAAATATATCATATAGTCTCAAGGTGTTAAATTCTTGTCCAATCACAGTGTTAAATTATGTATATTATGTTGAACCCAATTTTATTCTTTTAAAATCTTGGGATGTTACATCCTAGGAATCGGATCCATAATAAACAGAGAGCTTATATACTCAGTACAGTTAAAAGAGGGAGATATCAATGAACACTTAATCATAGCATGAAAATAAAGGAATGAGAACATGAGCATAACATTTGAAGATTATAACCAATATATCATATATCATAATCTTTAACCATGGAATAATGTTTGGTAGTTCATAAGACATGATTTACAATGAAATCAACAAAAATAAGCCATGATAGAATAACATTAGAATAAGACATATGTTTTTGGAATATAGATTTTCATATTAAATAATTTCAAAAGTCGGGGAGAACTTCTAATACTATCAAAATGGGTTGGTTTCATTCCCCTTTAAATCTTATCCTTATTCAATGTTCACTCCTAAAATTTTAAAAATGGACATAGTAACTTACTACACTAGGTTCATTCATAATTCCAGTCCATATTATCTCTTGAGATATCCATATATAAATAATGAATTAAAGGGTAATATAATTTTGGACCGACCTGTAAAATAATTAAAACCCTATATATTTGTGCCAGAAGTTTATTAACTTCTATCATATCATAACCAATGGAATGGATGTGGGTTTGATAAATAATTCAACATTTCATCATACCATAACTCATACAAAATAATGGGGTTTTATAAAAATAGTATCATCATAATCATAAAAATCTATAGTAATATTAAGTATTGTATCTTTATAATATATCCCCTTTAAATCTTAAGAGTTATAAACTTATTCAATCTTAGATGAAAAATTCCTCTAAAATGTCTTTATATGTCTCTAGAATATTTAGTGTGGATAATACACTTTTCATTTTGAAAGGACTTCAATAATTCAAAATATTTAATAAAATATTATATAAAACATTTTATTTAAAAAACCATTAACAATTTTATAGGAATACTCAAAATATTTGTCATCCACGATTTTGGGAGATTCCTTTCATGTCTTTTATGTTAAAACAATGATTACTTTCACAATTTTTTGATAACAGTAAAATGTACCTCACTCTTAAAATGAAAATAAGATTCATTTTAAACGATTTTTAAAAAATAAATCATGGGTAAAAATAACTTTAATCAATCATTATATAATGTAATAAATATTCTTGAAACTATTTAGAAAAATGTATATGAAAGAAAAATGATTTTCAATCGAAGAGAGAAGTAAATTTAGTTTTTCTTTAAAAATATTCATTCTATCTATTGAGTAATGAAATATATTTAAATTAAATGAAAATTTGTTTTATCTATAAAAAAACATAGTGGAATAAAATTCATGGTATTCTTGAGATATGTGTTATAAAATTTCTTCCCTGGAATTGTAATCTTAAACCATGAGATTGGAACATTAATCCCTAAAAAGTTTTGATACTTTTAAATCCAAACCTCATGAAATTGAGAACCCTATATTGATATATAAATCCAAATAATTTTCATGGGAATAATCATAAATTTACTTCATGGATATTATATATACCACAAAACAAAAAGATTTACTGAATATGGAATGTTTCTCATAAAAATAAAAGTGAGACCCGAATCCCTTACCATAAGTTCCACTTTCATAGAATGCACAATAACATCATGTATTATAAATTTAATTTTTTATTATATTTTTATAAAAATATAATTTTCAAACATATAATATCTTCTAATATATAGTTATAACATTTAAATTCCAATTTATTAATAATTATTTATTAAAATCATTATTTCTAGGAGCCATCTGTTTCATTTTTCATGAATGTTTATGCTCTGTAGTTTGGGTCCTTGTACTTTTATCATGGTTCCATTATTTATATAATTTTCAAAAATAAATAAATATCATAAAGATTCATTATAATTATTTTTAGTTTCATCCATTATGGTTTGTTATAGAAAATTAAATTACACCATTCAAGTAGACGGAGGTCGTACATACATAAGAACACTATTTTCATTTTTTGAAGGATGGGCCAAAAGAAAGGTAAAAAATAATTCAAAATAGAAGGAATATTTTTATGTAATATTTATATATATTATATTCATTAAATATTTTATTATTATCATGTATATAAATAGTAAATTAAAAACAAATCAAATGACATCATGGAGGTGGAGGTCCACACAAACACATGAGAGATATTAACAATTTTCAAAGGATGGGAAGAAGGTGGATTAGGGTAATTACATCCTATTAATAACATTTTAGTATATTTAAGACAGTTAATAAATTGATTTATAATTTAAACCATAAATTTATATGATTTATAATAAGAAATAATTTAAAATAGGTTAGGCAATATGATCACCTTTTCTTAGACATGTCTCCTTTAGATTATTCTTAAGGACCATTGGAATAGTCTTTTAAAAATACAATAACCTATAATTAATGAATATGAATTTTAATAATATATTTTTTAGGATTGTTTTGTATATATATGGTTAAAATTGTGCGATGAAGATCGGAGAAGAGGTGTCATTTTATAAGTGATGAGAGGGACAATCATGGAATTGCTTAAATTATTTATATAAATTAATTTTCATTGAAACAAATCATCCAAATTGGTATAATTTTACTATATTATGAGTATTATATGAAATAATCACATAAAATAATATTTGAACAAGTATTGGTATTTTGTTCACTCTTATCTTTTTCTTTTAACCCCTTTTTAGCTTATTTAACAATTATCCTGATATCAAAGTTTTTTACTCTTTAGGGGTCAAAAAAGTTACTCTAATAGGAAAGGTGACATATAAATGGGTTGTGGTTGATATTATATACCATATTCAACCCAATATTCTAATTATAAAATTTTATGAATTTTTGATCATTTAATAGAATGTTGTTTTTAATAATATACCATTAATGTCATTTTTTGAAATACAAGAATTATTAAAATATAATATATGTAAATATAAAATAAAATGGTTCCAAAACTAACATATAATCAAACATAAGAAATATTTGGTGTCAATTTAATCATCCAATAAAATTTCAATAGGTTTAGATATCATTTTAAACCATATAATTTTGTCTAACCCCTTAGTTAAGAAATTTTAACCTTAATTGTGGTAATTATTATTTTGATATTAAATTTTAATCATTTTACTTATAAGATTAAAATTTCTTCACAAATTTGAAGGGATGAAATTTTATATAATTTTATAATTTAATTGTCTTCTTTTAATATTTTTTATAAATTTTATATAATTTAATAATATACTATTTAACATGAAATACTATTAATGTCATTTTTGAAAGTAGTCAAATAATTAGAGGATGAAAACAATATGAAAAAATATAATTATAATATAAAAATTTAAAACATGTATAATATGTTAGATTTATCTTTAAAATTATCGATACACTTTAACTCATTCAAAAAATATAATTTTTACTGTTTTTATCATCATTAACATTGTTTTCTACTCCTAGCACAAGAACTTTGTCAGCATTACATAAGAATTTATGGTAATTCTTTCATCACTAAAAACTAAAAATAAATTACCATGATCAAAAAAATTCATTCATATTTCAAATGACCATTTATATTCAAACATGTGTTTCTTTTAACTCTATCAAAAAATATTATAGATATTAAAAGCAAGAGAGTGACATTTTTTGATTTATCATTTAATTAAATATTATAAAGGTCAAAATAAAATATAAAATTAAAAATTTCATAGTTTATATTTATTATTATTATAGATATAATAGACACATATAATGAAATAAATTCTAGTGTTTTAATGAATTTTAAGCCTTATCACTTTAATTTTAAACATAAATAGACCATTTTAGGCCGCCGTAGGCTCCTCCGCTGCGGATGGCACGACGACCCTCCTCGAGCAAGGTGGGTTGGAGGAAGATTCCTGTTGCTGTGGAGTGAGATTCGTGGATTCCCTCTAGCTGTGGAGATGCACTATGGATGCCGGTGGTTTCTGGTTCAGTTATGCGGGTGTAAGACCGGTCTTCGTCAACGACATACTCTTCGGAGCGCTCCGGATTCTGTTCTCTGCAGCTCGCGGTTGTCCCCCGGTGAGTCTCTCAGCGTTTGAAGTCTGCGATCATGTGTCCGCGGTTTGGGGGTTCCGACTCTTCTCAGGTGAGTTCGGGGGGCACTGTTGTGTCTGATGTGGTCGATCTAGTCGGTGGCGGCGGGATCTTTGGTTTCAGGGGATTGCTCACGGTGTTTTTCATTCGTGGTTTGTTTCGGTGCTTGGTGAATCCTTTTCTGTCTTTTTTGATCTGGTTTTGTTTAGTTCGTTTTAGGGTTTTCTTTTCCCTAATGGATTGGGTGCTTTGCCCTCTGTATGGTGGTGGTGTTGTGTGGTTTGTGTGGTTCTTCGTGGTTTTGCGTATGGATGGTTTTCGGAGGGGTTGTGAGGCTGTTGGACCCGTCAAGGTCGACGACGACGGTGTCAGATTGGTATTTTCCGGCGACCGGTGGGATACTGGGCAGGTGACGGCGACGGCGGTCTGGACGACGTCGATTGTGATGCGTTTCTTCTATGGCGGTGAGGTCGGAGATAATGCTGGTGTTGGTGATCCGGCGACGACGGTGAAAAGCGTTGATGTCTGTGGTAGTTCCGAGAAGCTTGATGATGATGGTGACTGGTGGATTTTTTCGACGTCGGCCGGATTTGCAGTGGGTGAGAGTTTTCCACGCTACGCGGTTCGAGGCGGCTCGTGGACCAAGCCGAAATGATGGCGTTTGATGCGCTGACTGGAAAGTGGAAAGCGGGTGAAGTTTGGGTTTCTTTATTTTTGAAAATTTCGGTTTTTGGTGTAATGGTTTAGTTTGTAATTGACTATGTTTGGTGGGGACTTTTGATTGGGTTTGGGCAAGATGTTCGCCCTCATCCATCTCCTTATTTACTGCACTTTTTATTTCTTTTAATAAATGGTCGAGGTTATTCCTCTGACTGAACTTTCCTGGTAAATAGACCATTTTACATTTACCATGGTAATAATAATTTATTATAGATACAATTTCTATTGAAAAAAATAAATAGGAAATTTTTATGAAATTATTATCTAATTATTCAAAATATATAATCCATTACCAATGGTTAAATTTCTCAAAGTGGTAGAAATTTTTTTAAGACCCAGACACAAAATGCAATGAATTTTTTTTAGAAAAATTCATTTTTTAGTGTACAAATGTTTTGACACCATATTAAAAAATTTAATTGATTACAATGAATTTAGTTATATTTTTAATAATATAATATTAAAAATTTTAAATTTGAAACATTTTGAAGAAAATTTTTACATTTAATGTTCTTGAAAAAAAGTAGAGTTTTCAATAAATAAATTTTTTATTTCCACTGTTCACTAGAGTATAAATCATTTCATAAAAATCCCAAAATTTTACTCTAAAGTAATTATGATATGATTATTCAAAATATTATATTATTTTTATCAAATAAAATTTATTTAATTTCAGGAATTTAATTATAATATTATCTTAGAAAAATTATTTAATTTTATTTAGAAAACAAATTTTGAACAATAAATTGGCTATTCTAAAACAATTACTACTTATTTACAATTAATTTATCAATAAATTTTTATTGACTTTAAAATTTATATATATTTTAAAATTCATTTACTACTATATATACCCTCCAATGAAACAACTATTTTTAACATTCATAAAATAAAAATATTCTATGGTTTATTTATTCTTTGTGTTGCTTGTTGTATACACTATAAAACATAATGTTATTTAAAAAAAATTGGTGTTTAATTCTATACCTTTTAATAAATATCATCCATATAATGTAAAAATTTTCTTTTTAATCATTTTTTTGATATTTACAAATTCATTTATTTGAAACCCATAAAGTAAATAGGGTTAATAAAACTTTCTCTTGAAAATAGGGAATATGAAATATGAAGGTCATCTAAAATGAAACATAACTAGGTTCTAAAGAGGACAAAATTAGATATAAGTTAAACTATATACATGGAGGACAAATTAATATTTAAATAATAATAGTGAATGATAGAGAACATTGATCAAAATAAATTGAATGATAATTAGAATGTAAATGACCAAAAATCCATAAGTCAGTAATGGTTTAAAAAGACCATCTTGTAATCGAAAATGAATTTAATATGATAGATATTTTATATAAATATCATTTTCAATTATTTGATTAATTATTTTAACATATAGAATAATAATAAGATGAACTATACTTACCTGATAATTAATATTTATTCTTTTATTCAATTTCCACTATAATCTCATTTTTTTCTCCAAATGTGGATTATTCAAGATGATTTTTTTCATTCATGATGAACTAAATTCAAATTTTAATAGGTCACATAATCATAGAATTTATAAAAATCTATTACTATGAACATTAGTAATAAGAAAATGGTTAACATAATGTAATATAATACAAATTATGAATAAACCATCATACAAAGAAATAATAAATTTTTCTTTAAAACTTTCACAATAAGACCAATGTTTCCACGCAGATAATTCCTAAAACAAATAACCCTAAATAATTATTAACCTCAATATTATCAAAAATAAGTAATATTTCAACCTCAAAATTGATCTCATACCTTTCAGATTACATACACAAATATTTAATTTCATTATTCCCAAATAATATTTCTTGGTAGACCACATGTTAAAACTTCGAGTAACATATAACTCAACCCAATTTATCATCTCCTGAAATATCATTAATCATCATGATAAATCACTAAATAATCTTACAATGAAGTGAAATTTTCCAAAATATCATGAATAAAATTTAGATACTAATCCAAAATGTATTAATTAGATTGATTGCAAATATCTATGAAAATATACACTTTTTAATTAACTAATTTTAAATCATCATGATTATATATATACACAAATAAAATAGTGTTGGGACCACTTTTTGTATGAATATTTTATTTGTTGTCAATATTTGTCAATACTTGTAAAAATGAAGGAGATGAAGACATACTACATAGTTAAGGGAGAATCCAATTCAGATGATTGTTGATTTGATCCTAAGTTCCAAGAAAAATTATCAAAGGTGATATATTGTCTACAATAATGAAGAATTTTGACATATAACACGATGCCTTTTTTGATTGTATTTCACAAAGATAATATGTTTTGATATCTTTTGATAAAAACACTATGAGGGAAATAAAAAGAAAAGGATGATGCTAGTCATATTCTGTGTTAGCTGGAATGAGTGATGTTGGTTGAAGAAAGGGAAGTCACAGTACTTTCTTTGAACAATCTGATTCACCCTCCCCTCTAAAGAGGTACATGGATAAAAAGAATAAACTGGTGTAAATAGTCCCCAACAATGATCCATGCTCTCTCTCAGTGTTTGGTATATCCCAAACTGTTCCTTTCATTTGGTATCATAGGTACCGGTTCACCCGTGTTAGATTCTCTACATTGAAGTCATTTTATATTGAATAATTTAGTTTCTTTCCTAATTTTTAAATGAAGTGAACTTCCAGTGAAGATTCTGTTATATTTGAGATAAAGCCTATATCTACCAAGACCAGGATGAATAGGAAAAATAAGGAGAAGATAAAGTTAAAGAATTATTCCCTCTTATATAAAGAAGAGGAAGAATCTGGTTCTCCATACCAGGCTGATATTGAAGATACAGCAGACTTGGAATGTAATGATAAGGGGATCAAGTCCCCACTAAGAATATGAACAACCCTCCTACCTCAAAAGATCAAGAGGTATGTCTTAATAAAATTTTGAAGTATTCTCATGATGAAAATTCTAGCACAAGTGGTGATGATCAATCTACAACTTATCAAGAAATATTATTTGATATATTAAGAATGATTATACATGGTATTTCGGAAGAAAGTACATCCTTGGTTAGTGGAGTATTTCAATTAATGAAGGAAAATATCACTCAGCTGGAAGAAGAAACCGATGTTTTGGAGAAAGGCTTACAAGAAAAAATTGTTGAATATTTAAAGATATCTGATAGGTCTAAGCCGTTGAATCAACAAAGGGGGGGTTTGATGTAAGTCCTTTAAAGTTTCTCAAAGATTTTGAAGAGAAACAAGGAGTCAATAAGACTCTATAAGAGAATATCCATGCACATTAACATGATTTGAAAAAGAGAAATGATGTCAAGGAGGTATATTTGGACGGAGACTCCATGAAGATAAAATTACTTGACTCTTTGTTACAAAACAATGTAAAGATTCATGAAGATGAATTTAAAAGAGTACGGAAGGCTTGTGAAGAGAAGTTGACTATGATTGTAGACCAAGAATTCATCCTCAATATGAGATGTCTAGAATTGGAAGTCGAGTTTACCAATCATGAGAAGACATATATTGAGTATCCACAAAAGAATGAAAACGTTTCTACCAATACTCAATTATCACTGGAGGATTCTACCGTCAAAATACCTTCAACATATGATAATAATATCATGTATTTACTCATTGATCTTTCACAAGAAACTCATAAAGTGAAGGTAACATTCATACCAACTTGTACTAATGTTTCTAAAATCACTTCTACAAAAAGTGAAGTTTTGAAGAAAAATTATAAACAACTATAGATAAATAATAATGATAAGAAACCTACCACCATCGCTAGGGTGGATAGGGGAAGGAGTGTGGAAGATAGCTCCCCAAATAAATCAAAATAATTCAAGAAATAGACTCAGTAACCTTATAAAGAGGTTGTCAGAAAGTTATGGTTTGTTGGTCAATGCTTGTGTTGTAATAGATTTGGGCATTGTGAACTGGATTTTTGGTACAATACCTTAAATGTAAAACCATAGAGTAAAACTATATCATGGGTGGAATCCAGAGAAGAAGAAGAAACATCCATCGATCCAGAAGCATCTGTATACTGCAAACAGATTTGGAATGTTAGATCACATATGTGATGTATGTAATAGGAGCTGTCACATGAATGGTGCATGTTCATTTCAATATGTACCCAAAGACAATAATAAAAGAAGATCACAAGAGCTGGATTAGAGAGAAGAATCATCCTTGGGATGTAGTTTGAAGAATTTTGGAAAAGAAAACACTGCCAAGAAAACTCCAAGGAGGAATGTTGAGAAGACCATGGATTGTAAATCCAAAAATTTAAACTATAGTGAATCCAAAAGAACTACTAAGAATGATGAAATTAAAAAGATTCCATGTAGAAGATAAAATATTGATGCCTCATCCCTTAATGATATATTGGTAGTTTGTCCATAAAATTTAGAAATAAGAGAAACATGGAAGATGCACAGACTAAGTCTAGTGCTAAAAACAAAAATAATATTCTATATGAATACAAAGAAGTTCTGTGTGTGAGGTGCAACAAGGTCGGTCACACTGTTTGATGATTCTTTGAATTTAGTCAATACAAACAAGAATTCCTTAATAAGATGAATGTTTCACAAGGAGATTACAATGATTTGAAATCTTGTAATGAAATGAGACTCACACAAAAAGAAATGAAGGATATACTGAGATCCAGGCAATGATAGTCATCATTGAAGATTAGTTGTGAAAGTATGAATAATAGAGCATCTAGGTTGAGAAGATAATCTAAAACTTATTGGTAACATTGATAAAGTATGGAGGATCCACCTTATTCCCTTAAATCATTGTGTATTGTATTTGTTCTGATAATATAGGGAATTTAAAGAAAAGAAATCTCTTAGGGGGAGAACCTAAGAAGCATAGATTGTTATCAACTATTGACAGAAAAGATGAATAATTTTTCATCCATGAAAGATTCACCAATTGATATTCAAATATTAATATGATGATGGATCACCATTGACAAAGATGATCAAGAGTTTTCTCTTGATGTGGAGACATATGAAGAAGCTTCTAGAGTTATTATTTCAATCAGTATCAACCTCATTAGGTATCAATTTCAATTAATCTGGAAATTTCTTTAATATAATATCATTATAAATGGTATGTCATTTCCTAATATATTATCCCTGTTTACTCAGAATAAAGATATTTTTACAAAGGGGGAGTAACTAATTCAATCATTGACATAAGAAGAATGAATGTGTCCCAAGGCCACTTATCCTTCCAATTGTACTTGAATGTTTCTGATTTGTTTGTTGGTGTGAGTGCTAGATTTTCAGGTTTATTATTTCCTATCACATTCAATATCTTTTTCCAAAAATTTAAGTGGAAAACCCTTGAAGAAATGTGTAAGAGATCTCATCTCATGAAGTATCATGATTAGTGGATAATGGATAGCTTTGTTGTCTAAATCAAATCCTATTATTTTATACATCAAGCTTTTCTCAGGTAGACTAAGAGTGAAATGATTGATGGAAAACTACTTAAGTAAGGACTGATACCATCTCTACCATGAAATTTGTATTTCTTGTCAATAAGGGTGGTAGAAAGTGAAATGAATGTTTGAAAAGTAAGGGGGGGGGGGGAGAAAGAAGTAAATGGGAGAGAGAAGATTCTCATTTTGGCATTGACACATTCATTTGAGGATACTTTAAGTTATTGACAAGAAAATACAAAGGGGAGATTTTTTGGGACCACATTTTGGATGAAGATTGTATTGGTTGTCAATAGTTGTCAATACTGATCAAAATAAATAAGGATATGAGGAAGGAATGCATTGTTAATGTGGAATCAAATTCAGTTGATTATTGATTGGATCCTAAGTTTAAAGCACAGCTATCAAAGGTGTTACATTATTAAAAAAATGTATAATGGTGATGTAACATATGATGCCTTTCTGGATTGTATTTCACAAAGATCATAATTGTTGAGAACTTGTGATGAAAGTTCTATGAAGGAGATGAAGAGAAAAGGATGATCACAGTCATGCTCAGTGTTGACTGGAAAGGGTGATGCTGGTGGATCAAAGGGAAGTCACATTACATTTTGTAAACAATATGAAAATGTTGAATCTGATCGATCAAAGGATGTATATCACGGTAGAGGGGTATGTGATGAAAGACATAAGATATTAAAGAGGCATTGGTGTTCATTACAAAGCAGATTTCAAGGTGTTGATTCCATAAATGTTTTCCCAAATTCTTGTCCTGAAAATAAAAGAAGGCATGTGGGTTTGGAATATGATATTTCATGCAAGTTTGAATATTTCTTGACATTGTTTTGTAAGTGGAGTTTCAATAATAGAACATCAAAATTTTTAAAAGGAAAGAGGAACACAAAAAATAAAAGATGCTTTCACAATGTGCGTGAAAAATCAGACTTGTGTGCGAGAAATTGGATGTACACAAAATGTTGGTTTGTAGTTTTATCTACAAGGGGTTCCTCAGGTTTATAATGCCAAAAAATAAAAAAAAAGTAATTTTGTTTGCTAAATAATCTAGGGTTTTTGCGAAATTGGATGTTAGTGGGTGAAATGATCCAAGATATGTGTGAAATTGGAAATCGTCCGAAATATGGGTTTGGTTTTTAACCTACAAGATAGGTTTTAAGATCAAAATAATTAAATACAACTAAGTCATGTAGTTCATGAAAAATCAAATAGGTTTGAGAAATTCCTGAGCTATGCGTGAAATACTGGTAAGAGGTTTTATGCATAGAAAAGTCTTCAGGTTCACAATTATGAAAAATGGCTAATTCGTGACGTGTGCCAAAAATCCAAGCAGTGTGCGAAATTAAATGATGTTTTGAATAATATGAAGAACAATTATTGTGAGAAAAAGAAAGTGTTTCACGAAAAAAGGGATGGTCTGCATGAAAAAGAAGAGTTGTGTGAAAAAGGATTTTCACGCCCAAGGGTGTTTTTATGCACAAGGCTATAATTTTACACGCAAGACTCCTAGATGAGTTTGAAAACAATTTTGGGGTCCCTAAGTACTTTAATAGGTGAATATCACTATAAAAGTGGATTTGTGAATAAGGTAGTACCATTAACTATTCGGTTTCAAGAAGAGAGGTAGAACCACACTCACACCACTGTTGTTTAACACCCACATTGTGCTTTGAAAAGTGAAGAAAAACCTAACGTGCAACTGAATTTATATCTATACAAAGTAATAAGCTAGTATACAGATACACTAAGGTGTTGGTATTGGGAAGAGAAGAAATAATAGAAGAATAAGAATATAGTGCTCCCAATTTAAGACTTACAATTATATAGGGCAGTTCAATTGTAATGTTTCTAAGATGATCTGGATTTCATTGATCTAATAATCACAAAGGGATCATGTGATTCTAGCAAGAAGAATAATAATGGTGTAGTGTAGTTAGTTTGGCACTGAAGGAGAATGTGTGAAGAATATCAGGTTTTAGTGCAGCTGGGTTTTTACTGATGAATCCAAAGAAGAAGAGTGTATAGCTTACAATTTTGTTGTAGAGAAGGAAAAAGTTGGTTACATGCGTGCTTCTTGGAATGCAACCAGTGAATAAAGGAAGAAAAAAGTAGCATTGTGATAGCCAATAGGTCTAAAAAGGTGGAAGACTCTACTGGTGTTGCAAACCCTTATCAACAGGGAGAAGACATATTCAGAGGCAGTATAAAGAACCAGAAAGGAAGCTTCAAGTTGGACTAGGGTATCACCAGTCCCGAGAGGAGGATTGTTTCTCACCCCCTCCAAAGTGTAGGGACTCACACTGACTAGAGGATTGTTTTCATAGTCAACCATTTTAGTAGTTACTACATCAGAGCGGAGAATCCGTACACTGGTCATTATCATACACGATAAAGACATAGCTTCTCTTATTGAGCGGTGAACCTTATTCGAATATTGTGTGAATATTTTTAGTACTTTAATAATTTTTCATGAAACATGGGAGAGATAATAAGAAAATCAAGATCCAAATAGGTCAAGAGGGACAGTGATAAAAATATGAAATTGGTGTAAAAAGTCCCAAACCCTAATTCACCCCCCTCTTAGTGTTAGGTATACCCAAAACTGGTCCTTTCAAATAGACCATAATTAACATATCATAAAATCATATACTATCCCAAAATTTTATTTAAAAATTATTTAATTATTCTTATTAAATTACACTAAAAGTTTCAAATAACCTCTAAATCCCATAACTTAAAACCTCAAAAGGTGTATCCATGCCTTTAAATTATGATCAACCCTAAACATATAACCCCATTATAGTATCCTTAACTCTTAAGTAAAAACCACATGAAAACATATATGTTCCAAAAAATTAACATAATCCATGTTCCTTAAATAAAATCATAGATTATTGAATATATTTTATAAATCAAAAAATGCAATAAACATCATCATATATTTCCTAAATCACTATCCAATTTAGAGGCTACCAATACTATCCCATTTATTTCTTCAATGTCAATAATCTCATTATCCAAACTAAATATTATAACCTTACCACTAAATCACATTTTTTGTTTGTATAGGAAGATATATATTCATCCCTTCCTAGTTTTTGTTAAACTCCATCTTATTAAGTGTTTCAGGTAACTCACCCAAGTTCATATTGTTAATCCTATAACAAGATAGATGATAAGAACAATTCTCAAGGGGTCCCCTTCTAGTTTCCATTTCATTTGGTTTTACATAAGTAATTTTATTAATTTTTACATCAAATTATACATTAACATGAATCCTTATGGTTTCATCCCTTGAATAAAAGAAAAAATTGTAGCATGAGAAAAAATAGTCATAGCGAGTAATACAATAATCACAAAATATGATTCATATGATTTTTAAATCATGAAATATTATTTTTAGACTATGAATACATAGGTTTAACATATCTATTATTAATTATCATCTATTCAAATCATACATAATTATTTAGATATAAAATTTGAGTTATCTCAATAATATACTGTGGGATTGTTAAACTGGGTCTATAATAAGGCCACACTAACCATGAACCAAAATTATGGTTGAAATATAATTCAACCAACTATTTTTGGGATTATTACCTTTAGATAAATCTGTCACAAAACCACATACAATACTAGTTTATTGATGTGGATGCATTGAAAGGAAGACCACATAATATCTATCTTATTATAACTTTAGAATGTTATCCTATAATTAGGCTTATACCATAGGTTTTCACCAAATTTATATAATATTAATCTTCCCATATTTACAAAACCATACACTAATACCAACTATAATGAACTAATAATTTCATTATCAAATATTAATTCATTTTAGATGAGTTTTCATTAAATATAATTATGATAAAATTTTAAAACTATAAAGGTTTTTTATTTGTAAAAATGGAATCATAAAAAAAACATCATTCATAATAGATCTACTTAATATCCCACTTTGTTCTTCACAACTATTTCACTTCTTATATAAATCAAACATAAGATAATTCCTCATATAATAGGTTAGGGAAACATATGAAAGTGTGATCTCAGATACTTAATGGGCATAAGAAAGGGGGATATAAATGACCACTTAATCATAACATGAGAATAATAATAATAGATAATGATATTAACATTTTAAAATGATACCCAGATTATCATAGATCCTAATCTTGAATCATAGAATAAATCTGGGTTAATCAGAATACAATAATAATAATAGAAACAAATAAAATGATCCATGAGAACATAATATTAGAATAAGTTACAAGTTTGTGGAATACACATAAATATATAAAATCATTTACTTATTCAAGGATCACTTCCAAGACTTTCATAGTAGACTGGTGTTTCACTGCCCATTCTATCTTATGCTTAGTCAAGGTTCACTCCCAAGACTATCACAATAGTCAAAGTTCTTTATATAATTGGGTTCACTCACCATTCGAGTCATTATTATCTCATGAGATATCTATTGTTTCCAAATTCATTGGAGGGATATACAATTCGGGTCGATCAACCACATAAAAAAACCATACATATGTATTCCACAATATCATAAAACATTCATCATATCCTAACGTATAGAAAAGATACTATTTTAATAAAAAATTTAACTTATAATCATAGAATAATCCATGGAAAATTATAGGGATTCATAAAAATATTTTCATAAAAATAATAAAACATCTATATAAAGGATAAGGATGGTTTAATTGGATCATATCCATAATAAATATTAAGTAACATAAAAATATCATATTTTATAAACAAAATCTATTAAAAGGTGTCTAAAATATTTATTGAGGTAAATACCATTTCTTTTTGTAATCACTTCATTATGATTATAAAATTTCTAAAACATTTTTGAATTTTTTTTATTTAAAATTAAATATGGAATCATTTATAAGAGGCATAAAAAATACTGACTGGTCATGACGGTGAGAAATTATATTTATTCCTTGTAAATTAAAATAAATATAAATTTTTCATTTTACGAAAAATAAAAAAAGTACATCAGTTTGAAAATGACAAGAATATTCCTTTAAAAAAATGTTTTAAATGTAAATTGTGGGTAAAAATAACTTTATAAAATCATTGGAAAATTTTAAATGTTATTGAATTTTTTTAGAAAATAGTGATATGAAAGAAAAATAATTTTTGACTAAAGAGTGAAATAAATATATGTTTCCTGAAAAATATTCTTTGGTTTGTTATGTAATTAAAGTGAAGATAAGGAAAAGAAAAAAAATTTAATCTCTAAAAATATAAAGATAAGTAGAAAATTCATGGGAATATTGAGTGATTGGTCACAAAATTTCATCATCATAAAATTAATCCTAATCAATTATGATAAATAATGAGATTCTATAATAAATCCCTAACCACAATCGTATCTTTCTAATGAAAACCTAATCAAAGTGAGAATCTTAAATGGATATGGAAATAAATATAATTTTCAATAGAATCATAAAAAAAGTTGTTCATGGATAGTATATACACCATTTAACCACATGTATAATAAATTAAAATTTATTATAATTATCTAACATAATCATGTACATAATTATAATCTCATATATGTCCCAATTACAACATTTAAAGACCCAATTATTAATAAATAATTATAAAAAACCTTATTTCCAAGTGTTAAATGTTTTGGTTTTCAGACATGTTTTAGTTCTATAGTTCTGGTCCATGTACTTTGATCATGGTTCCTTGATTTAAAGAATGTTAACCAAGACATAAATATACTAAAAATCCATTATATATATTTTTAGGGTCTAATATAAATGATAGTGATTGAAAAATGAGTTGCATCGTTCTTGGAGACGGTAGGTTGTATGTATGCATAGATATTGTTTTAATTTTTTAAAGTATAGAACACAATAAAATTAAATAATAACTCAGTTTTTTTAGGATAATTTTCATATCATTTATATCATTTATATTCATTAATTATCTCATTATTAGCATCCACATAAATAGTAAATGAAAAATGAATCACATTACCTCACGGTGGAGGTAGTCCACATATACGCTTCAGAGAAAATATCGTTTCCAATGGATGGGAAGAAGGTGGATTATGGTAGTTAAAACATGATAATAATATTTTAGTATTTAATACATAAAAAAGTCAATATTTTATAATGGATTAAATATATATATATGATATATAAGAATAAATAAGTTGAAAGAGGTTGGTAAGATGATTACCTCTTCTTTTGTAAAAATCCTATAGATTCCTTCTTAAGGGCACATGGGCTGGTGTTTTATGAATAAAAAAACTATAATTAATGAATATGAATGTATATAATAGTATTGGTTAGAGTTTTGTTTTGATATTTGATGTTCAAAATTTGTGAGTAAGAGAGGAGATGAGGTGGCCTTTTATAAGTGAGGATAAAGACACTGTTAGAATTAAATAAATTATTAAAAAAAACATTTTATGAAAAAATAGACCTGAATTGATATAATTAGAATATATTATGATTATGAGACAATATTATCACATAAAATAAATTTTGGATAAGTTTTGTAAATGTTTTCCCCTTATCTATTAGTATAAATCCCTCGTTAAACCATTTCACAATTACCATGATATCCTAGTTTGTAACACTTTATGGGTTAAGAAATTTACTATAATAGGAAACGTAAACCATTAATGGATTATCGTTGATATTATAAACCCTATAAAATTTAGTTGGATCAAATATGATTTTCATTAATTTGAAATCAATTATTAAAATTTTTTACCTATGAAATATCATTACTGTTATTTTTGGGAATACATGAAGTATTAAAATATAATATGTGTGTAACTAATGTAAAATGGTTCCTAAAATGATAAGTATTAAAATATAAGGAATATATGGTTTTAATTTAACCATAATGTCAAATTTTTACAAGTTTAGGTATCATTTTAAACCTTATCTGTTTGTTTAACCACTTGATTAACCAATTTTAACATTTACCGTGGTAATATATTTTTAATATTAAAGGGTTATAATTTTACTTATATGGTTAAAATTTCTTAATACATTTGTAAGGGATAAAAATTTTATCCAATAATTATACTAGTTTTCAAATTTTATATTTTTTATTATTTTATATAATACTGTAAAATATTATTTAACATAAAATACTAGTAATTTTATTTTAAGAACTATTAATATAATTTAACTTTGAAAAAAATAAAATTATAATATTAAAATTTAATTCAAATATAATAAGTTATATTTATATTAATGATTAGTGTTTTACTTTAACTCACTATAAAATAATATGTTTAATTTATTTAAAACTATTTACTTGATTTTTTACTACTTGTACAAGTACTTTGTTAGATTTTAATAAGCATTTTATGAAATTAGTTAATCATTAAAAATAAAAAATAAATTATCATGATAGAAAAAATAATTAATATTAAAATATCTATTTCTAATCATGAATAATTTTCTTCTATCTCTCTCAAAAAATATTATGTATATTAAAATAAAGAGAGTGAAATTTTTGACAATATCCTTTAATTAAATATTATAAATGTGAAAATAAAATCCAAATGAAAAAAGTCCATATTTTAAAATATTGTATGATTATAGATTAAATATATGCAAATATGTAAATAAATTCTAGTTGTTAATGTATTTTAAGACTTATGTCACTAATTTTAACCCTATTTCATCCATCTTACCTTTATTATGGTCAAAAACAATTTATTATGGGTATAATTCATATTGAAAAAATATATAAGAGAACTTAGGGAAAAATTTGAATCTCATGATTCCAAATATAGAATCCATTTTCACTACTAAATTTATATACGTGGAAGATATTATTTGAAGATAAAAACACAAAATTCAATGTGGAACCATGTTTTCAGAAAAATGCCTTTTTCATTATAAAAATGATTTAATTCCAAATTCAACCATAAAATTGATTCCAAATAATTTAATTGGATTATTAATATTATAATTAAACTAATTTTAATTTGAAAATAGTAAAATAAAATTGCACCATTTGAAATTCTCGAAACAAAAATGCAGTTCTTAATAGAAAATGAGTAATGTTCACTATTCACTAGAAAATAAATTATTTAGAAAAATACCAAATATTCTACAGTAAAATAATTTTTATATTAATTAAAAAATAATATAATTTTTATCCAATAATATTTATAAAATTTATATATTTTAATGATAATATTAACTCATTGAAATAAATAAAATTAATTTCTTAATATAACTAATTTTGAAAAATAAAATAACATTACTAAAAAATATGAGGGGATATTCCCTAAGAGTCTATAAATAATACTATCTATATAATTGGATTTATATGTATTTTATAATTTAGTTACTTCTATTTATACCCACAAATTCAATGGATATGTTATGATAATAATAAAGTAAAATTTTTTCGGGTTTAATTTATACTCAGTGTTGCATGTTATATATGCTATCGAACAAAGTTTTATTTTAAAATATATGGGTGTTACATTATACCCCTTTAATAAATTTCATACCCATAACTTGAACCTATTTTATATAATCAAGGGTTTCATATTTGAAAACTCTTTTTTTGAAAAACAACATTGTAATTGGAAAAAGGGGAAAAGAGAATAAGAAGGTTATCTAAAATAAAAAATAACAAGGTTTCCAAATAGGAGAACATTGGTGAGAAGTGAAAATATGGATATGGGGTAAATATTAATGTAAAAAAAATGATATAGAGTTGAAAACAACTCTAATCCTAAGAATTTGAATGATTATGGGAAAGCTAATAGCCACAACTCCATAAATCAATGAGGTTTGAAAATGACCATCAATTTATTAGAGATGAATTTCTTAGGATTAAATTTTTATTTAAATATTTTTATTCTATATTTGATGAATTACATTACTATAAAGAATAAAAACATAAGGAAATATAGTTACTAAAAAGTAATATTTCAACTTTAATCAACTTCCTTTATAATCTCTTCTTTTTCTCAAAAAAAAAAGAATATTCAAGATGATTTTTTCATGCCTAAATCACTAAAATTAACATTAAATAGATCACATATTCTAGAAAATGATAAAAATCTATTCCTCCTATATTTACTTAAACTTGTATGTTTATCACAATGTAATATAATACACAAAATTAATAAACCTTTATATGAAGAAATAATAAATTTTACTTCAAAATATTTAAAATAATACCTAATGACCAAATTTTATTGGTACAAAAATAAATGACCCAATATCCCAATTAACCTAAATACACTCCAAATTAATGAATGTTTAATCCTCAATGGTGATATCATACCTTTCAGCTTATATCCCTAACAATTTATTGCATTCATCCAAAACTATATTTCATGTTAAACCACTTGTTAAACCTAACAGTTAGATATACCAAAGGCTAATGAAATACACCCATAATATCATTAATAACCATAATAAACAACTATAAAATATTATAATGTAGTTAATATCACCAAAATATATTGACCAAAATTTTGATACAAACCAGAAATGAAATCATTATCTTGAACATAAATATCTCTAAAAATATTACATTTTCAATTAATCACTTTTCAACCATCAAGATTATATATATCCCACTATCTAATATACCATAATTATAAAAACATAAAATCATATCCTATCCCCAAGTGATATTTAAAACTCAAAAAAGTATTCCTTCTAGAACCCAATAAAATTTTCACATCTCCTCAAAATTCCATCACAGAAAACCTCATAATTGGTATCTATGCCCTTGAACTTATGATAAACATTAAACTTATAAACCAATGTTAGTATCCATAAATCATAAGAAAAAAAACACATGAAAAAATTTGTTCTTCTAAAAATTAAAATAATCACATTCCTCAAATAAAGTCAAAGACTATTGAATGTATTATATAAATCCAAAAAATAAAATAAACTTTAAAAAAATTACCAATATCACAAACATAATTCAAGGTTAAAAATACTATCCCAGTTAATTAATCAATTTCAGTCATATCTTTATGTAAACTATACATTATCAACTTACTAATAATTCAATTTTCATGGATATTTGTACCATTCAAAATATGATTTAAAATCATTAAAAAAAACTATCATGGAATACAATTTTGATGTTTCATGATTCCTATATCATGAATATAATCGATATAAAATTTATACTACATAATTATAAAATAAAAATACATAAAACCTTAAATCCTTTCACTTTAATGTATGTTATAGCATAGACTCTTTTTTGTTCTAAGAGTTAACCCCTGTGTCATGAAATTTGATTAGACAGTTCCCATATTACGCATATATAATCCATTTAACTATAAATGAAACTGTAGGATTAAATTCATTTTCCTCCATAAAAATATTCATTTTACAACATTAATTATTAGAACTATACCCTTATATACAACACATAAAACATATTCTCATTCCTCTAATACATTTCCATGAAGTATTGTTTCTGCATACATGACAAAAAGGATGTTACATCCCAGTTATTTATAGAATAAAAAATTTCACATCTATTAATAATTTCGAATTTATTATTAACTTTAATTTACAGGGGACACTAGGAGTGATAGCATACCTGACACACAACAATGATTTTCTCTAAAATATTATGTTGTACACAATACTGAGTTATACAAAAAAACAATATAATAATAAAAATATTATTTTAAATGCTAGTTAATTCCTAGCTGTTTTACTAGAGGGAAGGAACTGAATTAAATATATAATTATATTACATATTTTTTTAAATGTTTTTAAATTTAAATAATGAATTTTAGAGGCCTAAAATGAGAATGAATTCAATTTTATAAAAAGAATACTGTAATATTTTAAAAATGTCATTTTACTGTCAGTTGATGGTAAACCCTTTTTCAAAATAGTTTTAATAAATTTTATATGTTTTATTTGATAAAATAAACCTTTTAATTATAATTAGGACACTAAAATATACTTCTTTGGATATTTGTTTATTTTTTTTATAAAATCTATATTTTCATGAATAGTAAAAAATAATGCATTTTAATTAAAAACTGCATTTTCATCTAATATATTTATCTAGTTAGATTTTTATTTTCATTGGTTTTAAAATTAAATTAGATCATGTTTTTTTCATTTAATCCAATTATGGTTATTGTAATTAATTTCACATTTTAATTTAAGATAAATATATGTCAATTTTTTTATATTTATTACTTCTTAAAAACTTGTTTTTTGGTTTTGACAAGGAGAATTAATTTTAAATTAATTTCTTCTAATTATGTGTTTTGAATTTGGAAAATTGGATTGAATATTTTGAATCATATGTTACAAATTATGTAAATAGGTAGTTTTTAGCATTTGGATATTATGAATAATAACATAAATAATTATTTTGTTTACCTTGGGTAAACGGTAAATAAGGTAAATAAGGTTAAAAAAATATTATTATTATAACATAAAAATACCATAGAAAATGTCATAATAATATTTTATGAGATATTTCCCACAATGAGAATACTTGTGTCTATTTTAGGACCCCATAGAGAAACTTTCGTTTGATAAGGACCTTTAATAATATTTAATTTAAAGGAAAGGGAAATATAACACAAACATGTATGTCCTAACTAAAACATTTTTAATTTGGTTTATATAAAAGATCTATTCCACAATAAATATTCATTATAAAAATAAAAATATTTCATACATCATTTTATGTTATTTATAATTTTTATACATTAAATTAATAAACATATTTATGACCCAATTATGATGCATCGATTAACTTATTAAGGAAATATGCAAATAAATTATTTTATAAAAATTAAAATAAATATAATGTTAACATTTTAATGCCATAAACGATTTTTTAGATGATATTGACATGTGAAGGATGTTCTAATTCTTTTTTTGAAATGGAATCAAGTTTTTATTACTTGAAAAAATAACAATTTCTAAATATTGGGTAAATATGCATAAATGAGTTTTTAAAACAAATACTAATTTATTAAATGATATAAGAGTCCTAAAAATATTATACTCATTGAAATGACTTATATATTATTATAAACGTCATTATTGATCTTCTTTGGGTTCTCTTGGCCTTAAATAGTAACTATAGTAACCATATATTCTGAAAATAGATAAAGACTTATTAAGAGTTATTGTTTTAAACTAAGGGATAAAGCTAAATGATAAAGTTAATATTGTAAACAAACATGTATAAAACCTATTGGATTAAATGATTTATATCCATACCTGTATTATACTATAATGATATCACTTTTTAATAATTATAATTAAAAAATAATTTTATAATAAAATAATATTTCAAGACTTTCCTAAAGTGCCCCTCATCCCTCTTATAAAAGGCCACCACATATACCCACATTCACAAACCTATAAAGCCCATTTGTTCATCCATGTTCTACTAAAATAAGGTCATAACATTCCTAAATTCCTCCAAGAAGCCTTACCTTTGAAAAAAGTCAATTAAAAAAATCATTTTGGCTCAAATCAAATGGAATTACCCGATTTTGAGGTAGCGCCATCTCTCATGCTCCTTTCCTTTATTATCCTTATACACTCCCTGTAATATGATTATACTATGATTACATAAAAAATATTATACGTATCATAGTTTTATGGTGTTATGATAAGGATTCAAAGTACAATTACAGACACAACCATCTAATGGATACAAACATAGTATTTTTGTGTACAGTGAAGTACTGCCTCACAGAATAATGATTGTTCAATTTTCATCTACCACATATGATGGTATCCATTATTATGAAACTGTATTTATATAATATATTTTATATATTTATATTTTCTCTATTCTTATGTAATTTTTGTTTACAATATACCATTATGTTTTCCATAATGTGTAAATACGATAATTTCATTTAAGGAAGTGCGGACTACCACCCCCACAAAGTGATACGACTCGTTCATTCCATACATGGAACTTATAAAGGATGATATTAATGAAATTAAGTAACATATATAACATAGATATTATAATTTAATTTTAATATACCTATGTATAATTTATTTTTCATTCTTTTAATATAATGATGAAATGAATGTAGCGTTCATGCACATGTACAGCCTACCGTCTCCATGAACGGTGCATTTCATTCCTTATCTCCAAATGATATGGAATATTTTAAGATACATATATACTATATATATTTTATTTAAATCAATAATAATATTATATAAATAATTGAATTATGACCACATGGATAATTTTTATCAAAACAAGTTCATTTTTACTTAAATACCGAATATCGACAAAACATCTGATATGAACACAAATAATTAACCGATTTCTATAACATGGTAATAAGTGATATAAAATGAATAATAAAAATAAAAAATTATCTAAATAATGTATAAATTAATATGTGTTTATTATTCAGGAACTTAAATAATGAATGAGACAAGTCAAACTCAAGGTAAGGACATCATCTCAATCTCTTTTCACTAAGGCTTTTTTTTGATAATATTCACCTTTATTCTTTTGTAAGGTTTATATAAAGAAAAGATACCATTTAATATCAATTTTTTATATAAACTAATTTTATTTATTAAATAATTTATATTAATATTAAAAAGTTCAATGTGGTATGGGACACCTTGATCATTTTAATATTTAATAATCAAATATTTTTCTTCATGATATTAAATTACATATTTATTTATATGGGTATAAAAAGAATATCCAAAAAATTTTATTTCAATATTGAATTTCATTAAATGTTTTAGAAAGGAATATTTTTATATGAATCATTTTAATTTCATTAAAAAATAACAAAATGAATGTTTTTAACATATACAGGGACAAAAAATTCTGCACTGATGTCACCGTTATTTGATATTTGGCTTACTCTATAGGAATTAATGTATTTTAAAATAAAAATAGATATCTTATTATTTTATTTGGGTATATTGGTATTGAAAATGGGTTCTTAAATTAAAATGGTATTTTTATATGGAAATGTTCTTCATATTGGATTTGAAGAAGGTTTTAAAAAATTGGTTTCCTGATGAACTTGTTTTATTCATGAAATGGTACTTGATATTTATATGAAACAGGTGAGCATGATATAGCTTATATAATGGTTTAATCCCCATTATAGCTCATAGGTGAGCCTGATATAGATTATAAGAAGGGTTTATCCCCATTATAGTACATGAGTGATCCTGGAATAGCTTATACGAAGGGTTGAGCATCATTCTAACTCATGGGTGAGCCAAATATAGCTTATACGATGGTTGATCACCATTATAGATCTCCAATTTGGATGACAACCGAATTGTTATTCTAATTAAAATATTTTTGAAGGGTATTTATGTATATGATGCACGAAGTCACCTAACAGTGTTTTAATTTCTTGCTATTGGTGATTTTTTGATAAAAAAATATGAGTTCTATTTATGTTAATTTTTTTTGGTACATCCTCTAAGAGAACATTGAATGAGTTATCGAGTTTATGCTAGACTAATGGGTTTTCCTTATTTTTTGTCAATTACTATTATTTGTGTGGTCAACCACGTTTTTTACAATTTTTCATAAGATTTAATAGAGAATAGGGTCAAGGATGGAATCAATAAAAAGTTATATTGATTAAACATGAAAAGAATCGATGTTTAGTTTTAGAAGTTTTTATGTTATTAAAGAAACAGATACTATTGGAAGTGTCTAGTTTCTATTTCTATGTTTTTGATATGTAATAGTTAGGGTTTAATTCTCTAAATCTCTAAACTCCAAAATATAATCAATGTGAATTCTTATTGTAACTAAAGATTACCTAAATTATATGTTTAGTGATTTATAGTTGGGTTCATAGGTCGATTTAGATAACATTAGAGGTTATGAGGTGGTTAATTTATTTACATTGTAGGATTTTACATTATAGTTAACATAAAATGATATATAATTTTAAAATTCACTTCTTTCTTCATCTAAAATACATCTATTCAGAATGGTTTTTCATAGAGGAAATATGAAAGGTTTCGAGAGGACAAAAAACTTTCAAATCAATAATATAAGGCGGTGAGAATTTGAACTGAATAATTTTTTGTAGTGATGGAGCAGTTGAATTAGGATATAAATGGAAGTGGTACCTATGTATGAGATCATCCTGATAAACCATATAAGAATATGATAGTAGTGTATCATTTTATGAGGAAACATCCCCAATCATTCAAAGGATTATTTGACCAAGTGGTATTTGAAGGACGGATAAATACCCCATAAAAGATATTTGAAGTCATTGGTTATTCGTAACATTAAAAGGAAACTCTTTCTATATATTTCATTGAAGGGGAATTTGATTGATTTTGTTCATTAATTAAGAGTACTTGAGAGAAAAATGATCTTGATTCCATTGAATGGGAATAATTTAAGTATATTTTCCTTGAGAAATAATTACCTAAGGTTATTCGGATATGGATGGAGAAAACAATTCAAGGAATTAAATCAAATGGATAATGATTTAGTTTCTGCATATGAAGAAAAATTCAAAAGATTTTCCAGGTATGTTCTAGAGTTTATTCAAGACATTGATAATAAAATTAATGTATTTTATTTTATGAATGAAACCAGATCTTCGAAGAGATTTGGCTTCCCAAGAATTTAACTGTTATGAAAAAGTAGTTCATGGTGATGAGAATGAAGAAATGGGGTTTTCTTGCACTTATGTTCTATGAGATGATACAAGAAAAAAATAGTCATGGTTTTTGTAAATGGAGAAGCAACGAACTATGATTTTTGGAGGTAAGCCAAAAACATGTTCCAAGTGTGGTAGAATAAAATTTTGGAAATGTATGTCGGGATCTGGAAAGTGTTTATAGGGTGGTAGGTTAGGTCACAAGGTTCATCACTATAATGAAAAGGGACCTGAATATTCCAATAACGAGGTAACATATTTTGAGTCTATAGTAAGTTGCTTTAGCGGCAATGGGTTTGGAAATTATGCAAATAAGTGTCCAAAGTAAATTATATAGGGAGGAAATTAGTATGTTTAGAAAAAAAGAGGTTTGGTAAAAACTTTTTCTGATCCTACAGTTGATGTTGATACATCTGGTGAAGTGATGGAAGCTCCTGAGAGCATGGTTTTTTTATAAGGATAATTATAAGTTTATTGTTTTAGACACACCTTCTGAGATTTTATGTGATGTGATAATAAGTTATTAAGGAACTTTCTGGGAGATATTATGGGTGGTTGTGTTTATGTATAGAATTTTTAAATATGGAAGAATGGATTTACTTTTGGACCCTAGTTTTAATTTATTGATATCCTTTATTCTTTTTGTGATCTTTTATAGATTAGGATATTCTTAGGGATGTACCTCCATTTTTGGGAATATTATGAGTATGAAATTATGCATTATAAAATAAAAATATAAAAAGTAATTATGTTTCCATATGTTCATAGTCAAGATCATAAGTAATTTCATTAAAATTTTTAAAAGTATCTTAAAACAAAAAAAAGCTTGTTTACTATTACTTCTGTGAAATTTAACACTATTTAACCCATCACAATATTGTGGTTTTCTGAATGTTATCTTTCTCCTGGTGAAGTTTTCTATCAGTCTCTTCTGGAAAAATTTTGTTAGTTTTTCTTTAATATCCATTTTTTTCCTACATGGAATGCAAGAATTTATTATATCTGCCGACCTTTTTAATTCCCTTTCTTTATTTTAAAGTGATTGTTTTATTTACTCTTTTTCTGATGTGGGACATTTATTTACGTTTCCATGCCCAATTTTAAAATTTTAAGGACACAATTTCCAAATGGGGGGAATGATATAACATCCCATGTATATATACAATAATAAATTTTCATATGTATTAATATTTTTGAATTTAATATTAATTTTATTTTAATGGGGACAGTATGTACGATAGTGTACCCGACATGCAACAATGTGTTTTTCCAAAATCTTACATTTGACACAACCCTGAGTTATACCGAAAAATAATACAACAACAATATTATTATTTTAAATAATAGATAACACATAGCTATGTTATTATTTGGAATGAAAATAATTAACCATATTATGATTTTACATATTTAATAAATGTTTTTACATTTATCAAATTAATTTTAGAGGCTTATAATGAATATGAATATAATTTTAGGCTTAAAATACTCTAGTATTTTTAAAACGTTGTTTTACCACCTTTTGATGGAGAAACCATTTTAAAAATAGTTTTTAATCACTTTTATATGTTCTATTTGATTGAATAAACTTCTTCTTTAGAAGTGGGACATAAAAATTTACATCATTGGAAATTTTGGTATTCTTCTGATAAAATCCATATTTTTAAGAATAATGAAAAATACTGCCTTTTAATTCACAATTGCCTTTTCATTTAATTTATTTATATAGTTAGATTGGACTTTTAATTGGTTATAAAGTGAAATTGGATTATGTTTCTATCATTAAATCTAATTATGTTCATTATAAGTAATTTCACCACTTGATTGGATATAATCACATGTCAATCTTTTGATAGTTTTTACTTCATTAAAAGATGTTTTCTAGTTTGGACAACGAAAATTAATTTTTAATTAATTTCTGTCATTTTTTTGTTATTAATTTTAAGTTTTTTTTCCATATTAGTAATAAGAACATTCAAATATTTTAAATAGTTACCTTTTATTTTTGGAGATTATGAATAGTAAATTTAGTAATTATTTTTATTTACCATGGTTAAAGGGTAAATCAGGTAAATAAGGGTAAAAATAATATTATAATAAAATAAAACGATCCTAACATGTGTTATAATCCTATTGGATGAGATATTTTTGTCCATGATATTCCTTGGGTCATATTTAGGGCCCCATGGAGCCACTTGGGTGTGATAATGTCCTTTTATAATATTTTACTTAAAGAAAAGGGACACATTACATAAACATGTATCTCTTAAATAAAACAATGTAAATTTGGTTTATATAATTTATATATTATAATATAAATATTTATTAGAAAGATAAAAATATTTCCAACATCATGGTAATTTATTTCTATTTTTTATACATTAAATAAATAAATATATTTATGACACAACGATGATGCAACGAGTACTTTATTAATAAAATATTCAAATAACTAATATTATAAATATTTAAATAATTTTACTTTAAAATTTATATGCCATCGGCAAATTTTTTGGGTGAAATTTACATTTTATGGATGATTTAATCCCTTTTTTTGAAGGATTAATGTTTTTAAGACTTGAAAAAATCAATTTATATATAGTCTCAAAATTGGAAAAAATGTGTCTTTAAAACAAATACTACTTTATTAAATAACATAATAGTCTAAAAAATTTATGCTTCTGAAAACTAACTAATATAATGTTACAAATTTTATTATTGATCCACTTTTTTTTCACTTTTAATTTTAAAGTTACTATAGTAACCATATATTATGAAAATACAAGAAGACATGGTAAGAGTTAATATTTTTAACTATGGGTTAAAGCTAAAAGATAAGATTAATCTTGTTAACGAAAAAAGTCTAAAACCTATTTTATAAGATGGTTTAGGCCCAACCTAATCTTATCCTATAAATTTATCATGTTGGAACTATTATAATTCTAAAATCACTTTATAATAAAATAATATTTCAAGACATTCCAATAGTGCCCCTCCGCCCTCATATAAAAGGCCACCAACTCAACCCACTTAAACACATATAACAATCCCCTTAGGTAATCCTAATTATGCTTAAATAATCTCCCAACATCCTTACCATCCTCATAAATCCTGACCTTGGTCATAAGTCAATTCATAAAATCCATTTGTCTCAAATTTATTGGAGTTACCTGACTTAAAGGTGGAATCTTCTCCCAAGCTCCTTTCCTTTATTTTCCTTCTACACTCCCTATGCTTCTATTATTCTATGATTAAATAACAACACAAGTATAATCAATATAATAATATTTTTTCAGATAAGTATTATTACTACACTTACAAACACCTCCATTTGATGGATACGAACATACTGTTTCTGTGTACATCGAACTACTGCATCACAAAACGATGATTGTTCAATTTTTACCTACCACCTCTAATGGTGGAAATTATGATGATAATGTATTTATATATGATATATATATTATATTTATATTGTCTCTATTCTTCTATAATTTTTAATTACATCATACATTTATGCATTCTATAATGTGTACATATGATAATTTAATTTGAGGAAGCGTGGACTACCTTATACTCAATGTGACATTACTCGTTAATTTTATACATGGAACATATAAAGGCTAGAGTTAATGAACATATATAGCATATATAACATCGATTTTATGCTAGAATTATAATATACCAATTTATTATTTAGTTTTCATTCCATTTATATGAAAAATAAAAGAACACAACCTTCATGCGTACGTACGACCTACTGTCTCCAAGAACAGTTCATTTCATTTATTATCTCAAAATGTTATGGACTATTATAAAATACATATATACTAGATATCTATGATATTTAAATCATGAATAATATTATGGTGATAATTTACTTTTGACCACATGGATTATTTTTATCAAAATAAGTTCATTTTGGACTCAAATACTGAACATCGATAAAACGTCTGATGTGAACTAAAATAATTAACAAATCACTATAACATGGTAAAATGTGATATAAAATGAATAATAAAATTTAAAAAGTTAATAAATAAAGTATAAATTAACCTATGTTTATTATTCAGGCTCTTGGTAAGGGACTTCATGTCAATCTCCTTTCATTAAGGCATTTCTTGATAATACACCACTTGATTCTTTTATATGTTGTATATACTGCCATTAAGAAATTTCATATCCATATTTTATCTCTTATAATTTTATTTATCAAATCATGTATATTAATATTTAAATAATCAAATTGGTATGGGACACCTTAAACACTTATTGATTTAATCATCAAATCTTTTTATTCATGATATTAAATTACAAATTTATTTAAATGGTTATGAAAGGAATATTCATGATATTTTATGTTAATATGGAATTTCATTAAATGTTTTCAAAATAAATTTTTTATGCAAATCATTTTATTTTCCATATAAAATGTCTAATGTAATGTTTTTTAAATGTATATGGTGAAAACTACTTCTCTGCCACAATAATTGTTATTTCATATTTTTCTTCCTCTTGAATGCTTAATGTATTTTAAAATGAAAAAACCCCTTATTTATTTATTTGGATATCTTGGTATTGAAAATTCTTTCAATAATGAAAATTATATTTCAATACAAAGATGTTTTTCAAATGGGATTTAAAGGATGATTTTAAAAGGGGGGTTTTATGAACATGTTTTATTCAAGAACGGGTAAATGGGTATTATAGGAAATGGGTTAACCTGGTATAGCTTATACAAAGGGTTGATCCACATTATAGCTCACAAGAGAGCCTAATATAGCTTATAAAAAGGGTTGAACCCCATTATACCTCACATATTATCCTGAAAAAACTTATAAGAAGGGTTGATACCCACTATAGCTCACGGGTGAGCCCGATATATCTTGTACAAAGGGTGATCCCCATTATAGATCTCAAATTTGGAAGTCAACCATATAGTTATTCTAATTGGAATATGTCTAAAGGGTATTTATGTATATGATGCTCTAAGTCAGCTAAAATAGTTTTAATTTCTTGATATTGGCTTTAGTGTTTTTCATGGAGAAAAAACAATTATTGTTATTAATGTGAAAATGTTTGGTTTCATCTGTTCAAAGAACACTGAATGGGTTATTAGGTTTTAATTAGACTAATGGTTTTGTTTATTTTTATGTCCCTTACTGAGATTTTTGTGCTCATCCCATGTTTTTAAATGTTTTCATTGGATTTAAGGGAGAGTAATGTTAAAGGAAGAATCAAGGAAAAGTTATGATGATTAAATATGGAAGGAAACCATGTATCTTTTCAGAAGTTTTTATGTTATGACAGAAATAGACATTGTTGGAAGTGTCTACTTTATATTTCTGTGTTTATTATGTAATAGTCATGGCCTAATTCTCTACAACTCTAAACCTAAAAATATCTACAATGTGAATTCTTGACATAACTAATGATTATGTTACATTTAAGGTTGGGGACTTATTTAGGAAGCTAAATCACTATCCCCATTTGGTATTCCTAAAACTCTATCTTATTAGGTGTATTAGAAAACTCACCCAAGGTAATATTTTTAATCATACAAAGAGAGAAATAATTAAGAATAATAAAAATGTTTTACCTTCCAGTTCCCATTCTATTTGGTTGCGCATATGGATAATTATTGCATTGTAAATCACATTCTACATTAATATGAATCCTCCTAGTTCTAGAAATTGCATATAACAAAATATTATAGTGTCAGAAAAAATAGTAATAACAAGAATCATATAATTAGGAAAATAATTTATATGATGTATAAATCCATCAACTTTTTTTTGAATCCATGTACCCAGAGGTTTAACCACGTCAATCCATAGTTATCATCTATTCAAATCCTTAGTAATGGTTCATATGGAAAATGTTATTTACATAAAGATATCACCTCAAGAGTTTCAAACCAAGTGTATTGTTAGAGAAAACTCACCATTTACTAGATTTATGGTCAAGATATACTTTTATAAACTCTTTTTTTTGGATTATTACCCACATATCCATTATTGCGAAAACCACATCCAATTATAGTTTCCAGATATGGTTAAATTTTTGGAAAACCCACACAATCTCTATATTTCCATAACATTTGGTAGTTATCATACAATTTTTCTTTTCCCTAGGGTTTTCACCAATGTTTTATAATATTAATCTCCAAATATTGTCTAAAACATACTCTAATATCAACTATAAGGACACAAGCATTTCATAAATTAATATTAAGTGATCTAGATGGCGTTTAATTATATAACATTATAATACATTCCATAATATTAAATATTTAGTATCTATGGAAACATGGATACATAAAAAATCATACATAATAGATCTAAATCATCTATCAATTAGTTATTCAAAACATTATCCCTTTATAGACAAATCATACAAAAAATCATTCATTATATCTTGGAGATGGGAAACCTAATAAAGGGTTAGATCAGATTCATAGTAACAGTAATTCAATGAGATATCAATAATAAATTAAGAATAATATAAACATGATTGTAATAAAAATTGATATTAACAATTGAAAACCATACCCTTCATATAAAAGATCATAATCATGAATAATGGTCAGAATCATGGTAGTTTATAAGACATGAATCATAATGAAATCAAAGAACAAAAACCAAGTGTGTATAACATTATCATAATAAATATGTTTTTAGAATATATATAATAACAGAAAATCATTTACAAAGACATGGATCACAATTAAGACTATCATAATAGACTAGGTTTACTATGTATTCCATCTTATCCTTATTCCAGGTTCACTCCAAAGATTATCATAGTGGATGAAGTCCCTTACTGAAATGGGTTCAATCCCTATTCAAGTACTTATTTTAAGATATCCATCTTTACCAAATGCATTGAAGGGCCCTATAATTTCGGTCCCACCTATAAAAAATGAAAATCACACATATTTGTGACAAAAATTCATAAAACATTCATCATATCATAACCCATTGAAAGGAAACTGGTTTCATATGAATTTTAATATTTCATCATTTCATAACGCGTGGAAAAAAAATATATCACAAATATATTATCATAATAATCATAAAACATCAAGTGAAATAATTAGGATGGTATCATTAGGACATATCCATAGTAAATACGAAGTAACAGAAATACATGTCATCTTTTTTTAGAAATCCATTTAAAAGATCTCTGGAATATTTATTTAAGAAAATACAATTTTCATTTTGAAATCAATTTTTTAAAATAAGAAAATTACAAAATATTATGGAAAAAATTTTATTTCAAAATAATAATGGAAATATTTATAGTAATATTCATAACATTATGTGGTAGTTGTAGGTATAAATTCCATTTTGGCCTTATACATTAAAAAAAATATTCAATACACATTTTTATTAAAATGACAAGCGTACCTCATTAAAAAAATATAAATTAGATTCTTTATAAAAAAATCATATAACATAAATAAAAGTTAAAAATATTAAAAATCATAGAATAATATAAGAAACATTGTTGATTTTTTTTTTGTAAACATGTATATGGAAGTAATATTATTTTTGATTAAAAAGAGAAATAAAGTCTTGTTTCCTTAAAAATATTCATTGAGCGTGATTGGAAAAAGTTTATTCAAAAAATAGGAGAATAATATTATTGGGATTATTGAGGAATAGGTCACAAAATTATATCATCATAAACATAATCATATAAAATCTACATAAACAAATACTGTATAACATAAATCTCTAAAAACATTAATAACTTTCAAATAAGAACCTCATGAATGTGAGTACCTTATATGGATATGTAGATACAAAAAATTTTCCTGAGAATAATTATAAAATTAATTCATGGAAAATATGTACACTAAATAAATGAAACATGTGGTGAATATGGTATGTGTCTCAAAATAATAAAAGTGAGGCTGAAAACCGTTACCTCAAGTTCCACTTTCTAAAAAAGTTATTAATTTTATTTATAATAAATATAAATTTATTATAATTCTATATAAGAGTAATTTAAATACTTATAAAATCATATATGATCAAATTTTAACATTTTAACACCATTTATTAATAATTCTCTATTATAATCATCAGCTCTTGGTGTTAGTAGTTTTGTTTTTCATGGATGTTTCAGTTCTATTATTGTGGTAATTTTACATTGATCATGGTTACATGATTTATTGAATTTTAATCATGATATATATATATATATATCATATATATTAATTATATATATTTTTATACTAATTAATGATAGGTAGATATAGAAAACTTTAATACACCATTCATGGTGTTGGTATACCGTATGTACAAATGGACAATATTTTCATTTTGGGAATAACAAAACAAAATAAAGTTAAACAATAAATCAAATTTATAAGATCAAATTTTAATCACACATATATATTTTATATTAATTAAATCTATAATTATTACCAAGAATTTACAGGGGAAATGAAAAATAAATCACATCACTTCACGGAGGTGATTGTCCACACGTATGCTTGTGTGACTTAATCGTTTTACAATAGATAAAAAGATGTTGGATTATAGAAGTTACATAATAATAATAAAAATTTATTATATTTAATTTCATGAACACATTATTTTATAATGAATAACATAGATTTAGAGATGTTAGAAGAAAAAATATATTTAAATATATTTGGTTATTTAATTTCCTATTCTTTGAAAGGACACTTTTAGATTTCTTCTTAAGGACCCATGGAATGGAAATTAAATAAGGAATGAAACATAAATTCATGAATAATAAATTTTATAAGTTAATCTTTAATAATTTGATCAATATATAATTTTCAAAATGTGTGATGAAGAGCATAGTAAATGTCCCCTTTTATATGTGAGGGAAGGGACACACTTGGAAATACTTAAAATATTCACATAAATTAATTTTTAATGAAAAATGTATTTAAATTACTATAAAACAATTATATGATGAGTATGAGATGAAATGAACTTATATAATAAATTTTTTACAAGTTTTGATTATGTTTTTTTAGTTATCTATTAGTTTTAACCCCTCATTAAACTAATTGACAGTTACCATAATATCAATGTTTTTTAGTCTTTTTGGGAGAAGAAAGTAAATATAATAGAAACAGTGATCCATAAATAGAGTATGGTTGATATTATAAACCATATACCAATAAGTTGGTTGATTATTATGTTTTAATTAATTTTAAATCATTTAATAAAATATTATTTTTGATAAATTATCATTAATTTGATTTTTGGAAATACCAGAATCGTTACAATATTATATGTTTCTAACTAATTTAAAATTTTTTCACAAATAGAATGGTTTTGAAAATAAATAATATATATAATTAATATAATAATCCAATCATACATTTATAGGTTTAGATAACATTTTAAATATTATCGTCTTGTTTAACAGCTTGGTTATCCAATTTAAACCGTAACTAAGGTAAACATTTTTTTTAATATTAAAGGGTTATAATATTATTTTTAAGGGGAAAATTGGCTCATAAATTCTAGAATGATTAATTTTAAAAAATTTATAATTCTAATTGTCCTCTTTAAATATTTTTATATTTTTTAGATAATTTAATAAAATATTATTTAACATAAAATACTATTAATGTGGTTTTGTAAACTATTCAAATACTTTGTCCTTGAAAACAAAATAAAAAAAATTTAATTAGAATATAAAGCTTTAAAATATTTATAATATGTTATATTTGTTCTAAAATTTTTCATTACACTACAACATACCCAAAAAATATTATTTTTGGCGTTTTTAAAATCATTATATTGATTTTTTACTACTTGCACAAACCCATTATTGGAATTGCATAAACATTTAACATAATTAATTAATCCATAAATTTTTTAAACAATACCATTATATAATTAATAAAAATTTAAAATACATAATTTTCAATGAAACACATGTTGTTTTGGTCTCTTTCACAAAAATATTATAGATATCTATAGCAAGAGGGTTACAATTTTGTCTTAATATTTTAATTAAATATAATAAAGGATATAATCAAATCTAAATGGAAGAAAAATTTTTTACTTTAGAATTTTATATGATTTTAGATGAAATATATGCGTGAAATGAATTAAATTCATATTTTTAATTAATTATAAACCTTATCACATTAATTTTAACCCTAATTAACCAATTTTTATCTTCACTATAGTATAAAAAATTTACAATTTGTACTATTAATTTTGATGAAAAATTAAAGGTAACACTTCACCAAATTTATTCCTCTTGATTAAAAATATATATTCATGTTTTCAATATTAAATTTCTATAAGTATTATATATTAGTTTAAAATAAAAACAGAAAACTCAAGAAAAAATAGTTTTTAGAAAATGCCTTTTTAAGTATAATTTTTTTTATACCCAATTAAACCATAATATTGATTCAAATAAATTAAATTTTATTATTAATAATATAATATAACCAGTTTTCTTTTACACCATTTTAAACAAAACATTTAACTTTTATAAATTCTTGATAAAAATTGTGTTTTCAATATAAAATCAATATTTATCATTATTCATTATAAGATTAAGCTAGTTAAAAACATTCCAAAATATAATCCTAAGATAATTTTTATATAACGATTAAAAGAATGATATTTTTTTATCAAATACAATTCATTAGTTTTTGATAATTTAATTATAATATTCTCTCAAAAAAATAAAAAAAAATTAAAAAATATAATGTATAAAAAGATTTTACAAAAAATGAGTGGTTATTTCATAATAATTCATCAATAAAATCTTAATTATTATAACTTTATATATATTTCATAACATTGTTACCTTTATTCATACCTTCTTATTCAAAAATTATGTTATAACAATCATAAAATAAAAATATTTTGTAGTTTATTTATGCTCGACATTGTGTATTGTCTACACTATCAAACATGGTGTTCTTTTAAAATATCTAGGGGTAACATTTTCCCCCTTTAATAAATTTAGTCCTCATATTTTTAACTTTATATTTGAAATCATGATTTCAATATTTGAAAATTAATTTTTTAAAAACCCCATCATGAAATGCTTAATAAAACAATGTCTTGAAAAGATGGAAAGGGAAATACAAAGGTCATTTGAAAAAAACAGAATTATGTTTTCAAATTGGATATCATTAATTGGAAATAAAAATATAAAACTATAGGGGTGATTATTGTCCAAATAAATATGGAGAGTGTAAAAGAACAAATATTACAAGAAATTGAATGATCATAAAAAAGTTAATGACTATAAATAATGATAGCAAGTGGAAAATACCTAAATGTTTCTTCCCATATAATTGAAATGTTGGAAGCTGAATATTCTTCCCTACATGGTCTTCCTGAGACTCCATCTTATTAGGTGTCTGGGTAAAGTCATCCAGGTATATATTGTTAATAATATATTGAAAAAATGATTAAGAATAACTAGAAGCTTTACCCTTCCTTTTTCATATTTATTTTGGTTTCTCATAGGGATAATTATTCCAATTTTCTTCACATTAAACATTAAAATGATTCCTACTAGTTCTATCTATTGATTAAAATTAAAATTATAGTGTGAGTAACAATATTCATATTGACGAATAATATAATAATGAAAAATAATTCATAAGATTTCTAAATCATGAAACCTTCATTTTAAACTATGAAACCTTAGGTTTGACCTTGGAAATATTTGGTTGTCATCTATTTAAATCATTCATAATGGTTCAAGAGGAAAATGCGAGTTAACACCAAACATTCTCCTAGGAGTATAAAACAGTTTCACATTAAGGGAAGACTCACAATGTGGGAGAATGATGGTTGGGATATAAATCAACAAACCCTTTTTGGGATTATTATCCCAGGATGCATCTGTTCCAAAACAAGTCACCTTATAGTTTCAAGACATGGATGAATTTATAGGAAAACCACAAAATCTCGATGTTACCACTGTATTATGATATTACAAATAATTAGTCTTATCTCCATGTTCTTCACCAAAGTAATCTATTCATAATATCCATGTATTGACTAATATTTATTCTAATATCAACTATAATAAACCAATTATTTCATATATTAAAATTAAATCATTTTATATGAAATTTCATTACATAAATTATGATCCAATATTGAACTATAAAGATTTAGTGTATTTAATAACATAGATACATAAACAACACATTCATAATAGATCTACATCATCTCCCACTTAGTTATTCAAAACTACGAACCTTCTTAGACATATCATATATACAATATTTCTTCATATCTTGATGAATGGAATCATAAGAAAGGGTTAGATCACATACTTAATAAGGGTAATCACAGGAGATATCAATGATCACATAAAAATAACAAGAGAATAAAAATATGAGAAAATAATCATATCATTTGAAAATCATTTCAAGTATATCATCGATCATTATATTTGAATCATGGAATAAGTCATGGTAGTAAATAAGATAATAATCATGAATAAATCAACAAAAAATATCCATGAGAGTATAACATTAGCATAATGAGTATGTTTTTAGAATACACATAATTAATGAAAATAATATCCTTAGTCATAGACCACTATAAATACTATCATAGTGGAGTGGGTTGACTCTTTAATCTATATTGTCTTTAGGTAAGCTTTAATCCCAAGACTATCATAGTGGAATAGTACCTTACTGGACTCGATTCACCCCCCCAATACAGTCTTTATTATCACATTAAATATCCATATTTAACCAATTAATATTTGGTATATATAATTCATGGAAAAAAATTAACATAATTTAAATCATATAAATGTGTTTCAAAAGATCATGAAACATTCATCATATAATTAACCATGAAAAAGAAAATTAGTTTCATAAATATTTCCTCATTTCATCATGTCATAAACATTGGAAAATAAATGGGTCTCATAAAAATATTTTAATTATAATAATAAAATGTACATAAAAATAATAATGATGATATCATTGGATAATATCAATTTTAAATCTTATGTAACATAAAAAAATCATATTAGATGAAAAATGACTTTAAAAGGTTAACTAAATACATCTTGAGAATATATCCTTTTTATTTGTAAAACAATTACTTAAAATACAAAATTATTTCAAAATATTATGGAATTTTTTTTTGTGAATGTAACCATGTTAACTTTTATTAAAATATTTAAAACCTTTATTGTGCAAGACAACATAAAATTATGTTTATTTCATGTATATTAAAAAAATATTCCTTGCACATTTTTTTAAAACGATGAAACTACATCATTCATAAAATAAATAGAAGGATCATTTGATTTTTTTAAAAAAAATTCAAAATTTACTAAAAATAACTTTAAACAATCGTATTAGAATATAAAAACATTCATGAAATGTTTTTTATAAAATATTTATATGAAATAAAATGAATTTTTGATTGAAGAGATAAATATATTTGGATTTCCTTAAAAATATTCTTTTAGTTTGTCAATTATAAAAGGAAATAAAAAGAAAGGAAAACATGAAATATTAAAAATTAATTTTAGGAGAACAAAATTCATGGGATTATTGAGGAATATGTCACAAAATTTCATCATTAGTAACTTAATCATAACCAATCTTTATTAACAAAGAGATTATAAAATTAGTCCCTAACCACATCAGTAACATTATAATCAAAACCTCATGAAAGTGAGAAAATATATGGGTATATTATTCCACATAATTATAATGATTATAATAATTAATGAAATTCATGGTTATTATAATAAACACATATAATAAACAATATGTGAATATTGTATGTGTATCACAAAAATAAATCTGAGACCTGGAATCCTTACCTCAAGTTACACATTCTTTGAAAGCACTATAACCTCATGTATAATAAATATAAATTTTCTATAATTGAATCAAATAATTATATACATAATTATACTATCATATATTATCCTCTTATATCATTTAAACAAATGTTTATTTACAATTCTTTACATAAATTGTTGTTTCCATGTGTTAATTTTAGTTTTTTCAAAAACGTTTCAGTTAAAAAATTCCAATTCATAAAATTTGATCATTGTTCCATAATTTATATAATTTTTACCATGATATAAATATCATATATATTAATTACATATATATATATATATATATATATATTCTTCTATAAAATATATATATAGAAAAATGAATTACACCATTCATGGGTAGGTCGTACGTACGCATGAACGTTTTTTTTCAATTTTTGATAGATAGAAAATAAGAAAGGTGTTTTTTTAACATTATAGTATAATTTTTTAAAAATATATATATTATATATTCATTAAATATATCATTATTACTATCCATGAAAGTCATAAATGAAAAATGATTCACATAGCTTCATGGGGGTGGTAGTGTACATGTACGCACGAGCGGCGTTATCACGTTGAACTGATGGGAAGCAGGTGCATTATGGGAATTAAATCATAATAATAATTTATCTTATTTAACATAAATAAATAATTATTTTATAATGGATACCACTAATTTAGAGGAGTTGGAAGAAGAAATAAATTGAAATAGGTCAGGTAAGATGATTGCTACTTCTTTAGTATGCCTCCTTTAGATACTTTCTTAAGGACACATGGAATGAAATTTTGAGGTGAAAAAAACTTGTAAATTATTAATATGTATTTTAAGAAGAGAATTATGAAATTTGTTTGATCTCGAATTCTCAAAATGTGTGGGAAAGAGAGGAGAATATGTTCCCTTTTATAAGTGAGGGGAAGGGAACTCTTGGAATTAATTAACGTATTATTATTATTTTATTTTCATAGAAAAATACATCCAAATTTTTATAATTAGAATATATGATTATTTGGATCCAAATTAATCTCATAAAAGAAAATTTAGAATTTTTTGGTTTTTTTATTACCCTTATATCTTATTTTAATCTCATGTTAACCCTTTTGACAATTACTATAATATTAATGTTTATCCATTTTCTAGAGTCAAGAAAGTTTCTATGAAGAAAATTTACCCATAAGTGGACTATGTTTGATATTATTAACCATATAAAATTAAAATTTATGAAGATAATATTTTTTTTATGAATTTTAATTCATTTAATAAAATAAGATTTATTATAAAACACCATTAATTTTATTTTTGGAAATACATGAAATATTATTATATAATATATATCTTACTAATACAAAATTGTTAAAAATGTAATATATTTTAATATATGGAATTAATTTTCTTAATATAATCCTAAAATAAATTTTTTAATGGTTTAAATATCATTTTAAAAGTATATTTTGGTTTAACTCCTTGGTTAACCAATTTTGACATTAATTTGGGTAATGAATTTTTTAATGTTAAATGGATATAATTTTACAAATAAGGTTAAAATTGGCTTATACATTTATAATTAATGACATTTAAAACAATATTTAATCCTAATTTTACTATTTAAATATTTTTAATATTTTTTAAAAAATTAATAATTTATTATTTAAAATAAAATTATATAAATGTTATTTTCAAAAATATTCACATAATATGAATTTGAATACAATAAGGAAAATTAAAATTAAAATATTTATCTTTAAAAAATATATAATATTTCATATTTATATTAAAAAAATTTACACTTTAACACAACATAAAAAATACTTTTTTAGAACTTCATTTTTAACTGCTTGCACAAGAAATGTATTGGCATTTCATAAGCATTTAAGCTAATTATTTCATCACTAAATATATCAACTCTGTTCATTAATTCACACTTAGACATAATTTATTACATAAAACCTTCACTTTATAGAACATATAAGATCGAGAGGTATAGTGTCTTTGGGGCTTGGGAATATTTCATAACAAATTAAAAATAAAACACAAGAAATGGATGAAGCTACTTTGGATATTAAGGAACTGAAGAAGATGAGACCAATCCAGGTGGCCACTACAAAAGAGCAAGGCGAGTGGGATAATAAGTAGGCTCACATCGTACATAGGGGCCTCAACATGGGGAAGATTAGCATGGAGGAATACAAGAATCCATGGGACAACATGACACTTCATTTTGAGGTCACCTTGAAAGATCCCCCTAACACTCAGGTGAATTCTATTCCCTGGGTTTTGTTTAGGGAAAACGTTTCCCAACAGCTCACTCTCTTTTTTAACAATTCTGTTGTGTCCTTTGGTCCTGAACCTATTTAATTGTGAGGGTTCCCACTTTCCCCCTTAAAATTCCTTTTGTGTTTAATAAAAAATAAATATTGGATGGATGGAAAACTTCTTTTACACGACCACATCATTACTTCAAACATATCCTTACATGGGATAACCTAAGGAAATTAATAATAAAATGGGGACCTATAAATCCTATTAAGGGATTAAAAAGGAATAATAATAAGCATACAATGCATATTAGGCAATATGCATATCAATGGAGCATAAGAGAAACATGAATATAGAGGCGTGATTATAACATGGAAATGTGGAAACAACTTTAACATGATATTAGCATGATCCAAGGATCATTGAACATGAAACATGAGTAAAGCCTTATTCAATTTAAATTATCATTATTAAACCCTCATTTCACTTGATGTTTTCTGATACTAATCTTTACCCAATTCATTAGAGCGCTATTAGGGCACACCTTTCATAATCATTTCATTTCTTGTATAAGTGTACCACATGGATCATATAACATGGATTCATTAAACATATTCATTTATTCCATGATAATGGAATGTAGAATTCATACATTAAACTCTATAATCAATAAGTAAATATGAATAATGGTTAATACCTTTGATAAACAAATGGACATGGTATTCACTACACAATGTCTTTGGCTTGGAAAATCAAAGTGCAATTTCGGCACCATAACGACGTGACATAAGAATTCATAAAAAATGGTTGATGGGAGATAAAGGGGTATATCATCATATATAAATGGAATGGATAGTAAGTGGTTCATATATTAACATTTACCAACATATGTAATGTTATTTATATTCATAATAAAAAATAATTCTGAGAATGTAATTGCGGAGAGAGAAATCCCTTACGGAATTTCGGCATGGTAGTAGTTGTACATATGAGTCATTAATGAGAGATAAATATGTCTATCAACATTAAAACATAATTAAGTAAGTATTTTGAGGTTATAAATCATACCCCATCATTTTTAATTGAAATTAAAAGGGTATAAAAACATTATGAAACTTGGACCAAAATAAGAAAGGAAGAAATCCCTTACGAATTTTGGTAGGGTAATAGGCATACATGAGAGGCATTAATGAGAGAGAAAGGGGTATATAATCATTAGAAAATATGTAGGGTATTATAGGGGAGGTTATAAATCATACCCCAACATTTATAATTTAAAATAAAATGGAATAAAAATACTACGAAACTTGGATAAAATGAGGAAGGAAGGAATCAATTACTTGGATGTGTGATCCCAAATTCTTGGGATATTGGGAATCCTTGGGAAAATTATAGAGAGAATAGGGAAGAGGTTGTAAAATCTCCAAAGGCATTCAGTGAAGAGTATGTGGGTGATTGGGTGGGTTAATATAGGAAAAATGAGGGAATTCTTTGTTATTTAGGTTTTGGACACCACACATTAAACTATTCAAAACCACAAACCAAAACTTGGTTTTTCCCATGGTTTTGGATATCAGGGAGTGGAAAAAATTATTTTATAAGTCTAATGTTTTATTTTCTTAAATTATTTTTCATTATTATGTGGAGGTGAGTCACACTCTAAAGGAAATCAATTTAAAATTTTAAAATGTTTTATAACTTGTCGAGGGTCTACTAAAGCTTTGTAAAATAAATAAAACAAACCTAAAATCACATTATATTAATGGTAAAAAATATATTGGAAGAAAATCGCATTTATAGTATTATTATTACATCACAATTAGGTCATTATGATGTCATAAAACACATTATATAATTAAACAATTATTAATTTTTTCCCAAAACTTTAATTGTCCCAGAAAATTATGAAAAAATTCACCATTGGATAATTTCAACATCCTAATTCCAAAAATGATTTTAATTGTTTCTAAATAATTTTCTAAATATGTGATATTTTACATTTAAAATAAAAACCAACATTTATGAAAAAATCACGTGTGTGGATAAAAATGACTTTCAAACCATAATAAAAATCACAATTGTATTAATAAAAATTATACGAACATTTATATTTAATAAAAAGTACTTTAGTAATATTTTATTAAAATATTTTTTAATTCAAAAATATATTAATTCATAAAAATAGATTTATAAATTGAATATTAACTAAAAATACTATTTGTGCATTATAAAATATTTACAAAGATACAATAATAAAATGAATGTATATTCTTTATTATGTACATAAATAATGTACATTATCATAGTGCTATGTTCTTGTTACACAACCCCTTATAACACCCACATAATACCTAAGGGTAAGGTGTGCGATGGTGACCAACTCTTGGGGTGTCTCAGACAACATCGCTCAGGTGGTAATCTATATCATCTTCCACTTCTATCGTATGCAGTTCTGTTCGAGAATAATGTGTTGAAGCATAGATTCGGCTTGGTCAATAGAAAAGACAAATGATGCCACATCCTTTTTGAGCTCCAAAAAATGGCTTTATATGGGGTAATTCAACTAGATGAGTCCATCACTTCATTTGTCTGAGTAAATTTTACTTGATAAATCCCTATATTTATACAAATCCTGGGATCACTATTCAATGAGTATATTAGCAAAAACCAAAATTCTTAATGGTATTTTAAAATCCAAAAACATAAAACCATGTAAGTGCATATGTATTAAGACAATTTTAAATAATACACCATTTAATCAAATCATGAGGAATTTTCATTAATGAATGTTTTGGTCGTTACAATCATCCCCTCTTAAGAAATGATTCCCTCAAAATTTCATTTTTCCACTCTAAAGAATATGCGGGTAAATCTACTTTATTACTTCATGTGATTACCATGTTTCTTCATCAAACTTGAGGTTTCTCCAAAACACCTAGAGAAGGGGAATTGTCTTATTTCGTGGAACTTTTCCACTATGATCTAAGATATTTAGTAGATTTTATTCATAAGAGATTTCATTATACAATGCTATCACCTCTATATTGAGTACATGTGATGGGTCAGATATGTACTTCCTCAAGAGAGATACATGGAATACATCATGTACTTGAGATATGTTCAGTGGGAGTACTAGTAAATAGGCCACTGCTCTAATGTGATCAAGGATACCCAAAGGGCCAATGTACCTTGGACATGGCTTTCCCTTCATACTAAATCTCATACCTATCTTCCATTGTGATATGTGGAGGGATACCATGTCTTTGACATCAATATCTAGGGCTCATCAATGGTTATCACCATATCACTTTTGTCAGCTCTGTGCATCATTAATTTACTGTTGTATGGTCTTAACCTTCACCACCATTTCTTAGACTATTTCTAGACCAAGGAGTTTTCTCTCTCCAACTTAATCCCAACATGATGGTGTTCTGCACCTCTTCCCATAACGGTCTTCATAAGGGGACATTTGGATGTTCTAGTGGAAATTGTTATTATAAGAGAACTCAACTAGAGGAAGATATTGATCCCATCCTCATTTGAAGTCCATTAATCATGCTCTCAAAATTTCCTCAAGTGTTTGAATAGTCCGCTCAGATTGGACCTCAGTTTGAGGATGATAATCCGTATTTAATTTCATCTCAGTATTCAGATCATTTTGAAAACTCTTCCCAAACATAGAGATGAATCTTGGATCTTGATCGAATAAAATATATTGTGGTACTCCATAAAGACACACCAATTCACTGATATATATCCATCCCTATTGATCTAATGATAAATCCTCTCAAATATGTAATGAATAGTGAATTCATTATAATACGATCTAGAATAACCCAGATATAATTGTTTCTTTTGGATTTATTTAGAATTGTGGTGACAAAGTCAATGGTGATGTTCTCCCATTTCTATTGTATTATAGGTAATTATTGTATCACCCCTTATACTTTCCCCTCTCATCCTTCACTTTCTGACACACTATGAACTTTTATGTTTACTCAGTGATCTCTTTATTCATGTTTTCCAACAGAAAATTCTCTCATAGATATCAATAATATTTTTTGTTTCTTTTGTGAATGAAGAAATTCGAAATATGTGCATCATCTGAAAGATCATTCTTCAACTCCGGATTTGATGTAACCCATTTTCTTGACCCAAATCTCAAAATTCATTCTTCATTAACATTGAACTATTATTATTTTCCTTTTGTGATAGTTTCTTTGTTCTTAAGAATTCCCACATCATCCTTTTGATAATCCTTTTACCTTTCCAAAAGAGACAGTTGAGAAATCATTTGTTAAAGGATTGACGATGTTCCTTTATTTATGATTCCCATTTACATATTCATAAAATCTAAGAAGATTGGATCCTTTTCAATTCTCATCAATGATAAAATTGTTGGGACTTTTCTACTTAGAGCATCCACCACATTTTTCTCTTTATAAGGGTGGTAATAGATTGAGAAATTATAGTCTTTGATCAACTCTAGCCATCTTCATTGGAACTTGTTCAACCCTTTCTGTGTAAATATATACTTGCGGATTTTGTTGTCCGCATATATTTCACACATCCCCCAAATAGGTAATGTTACCAAATTTTCAAACTGAAGATTACTGTATCCAACTCCAAATCATATGTTGGATAGTTTTTCTCATGAACGTTAAATTTCCATGAAGCATAGGCAAAAACTTTGTCATATTGCATCAACACACAACATAATCCCTTATTCAAAGCATCACTAAATACCACAAAAAAATCTCCATTTGTGGATTATGTGAGCATAGGAGCAGTGATAAGCCTCTTTTTCAACTACTTGAAGATCTCTCTGCATTCATCACTACAAGAAAACATGACTCCCTTCTGAGTTTTTTTTGGTAAGATGGTTTGAAAATCATGAGAAATCCCTCACAAATTGGGGATAATATCGATCAAACCCCAAGAAGCTACCGATATCCATCATCGATGTTGGACTCAACCATCCCTCAATTGTAGCTATCTTGGAGGGATCCATAGATATCCCATTTCTTGGGATGATATGACACAAGAATGATACCTCCTTCAACCAGAACTCTCACTTGATGTACTTTTCATTGAGATTCTCCTTTTAGAAGGTCTCTAGTATACTTCTATGATGCTCTTCAAGATCCTCCATGGGTTTGGAGTATATTATAATATCATCTATAAAGACTACATCATATTTGTCGAGGTAATCATTAAAGAATCTATTCATAACATCCATGGATATTTCTAGATAATTAGTGAGTCCTAGAGGTAGTACTATGAATTCATAGTGACTGTATCTTGTATGAAAATATGTCTTGGGAATATCCTCCTTCTTCACCCATACTTGGTAATATCACAACCACAAATCCACCTTAGAGAAGTATTGTTCTCCATGTTGTTGATCAAACAAGTCATCAATTCATGGAAGAGGATACATTTTATTTATCACAATTTTGTTGAGCCCATGATAATCAATTCAAAGGTGCATTGAACCATCCTTCCTCTTGACAAAGAGGAATGGTGCAACCTATGGTGAAGAACTTGGGTGTATAAACCATTAATTCATATTCTCCTGCAGATTTTTTACAGATCCTCACGATCCACAAAATCCATTCTATATGGATTCAGAGATATTGGAAATTACCTAGGTATAATATCGATTGAGAATTCAACATCTCTTCTAGGAGGAAGACCAGAAAATTCCTCGAGAAACACATCAGCGAATTCCCTTACAATGGGCATGTATTCCAAGACGATTTATTCCTTAGAATCAATCATCTAATCTAGATACGTATGCTCATTGGGCATTTATATCCATGATTGAGATGATGGTGCTAAAGAAGACTCATCCTCTTCCTTGTACTTGTATAGAATCAAGGGTCAATTTTCCATATGGTGATTGATTTCTATCTCATGATAATTTATATTGGCTCTATATAGAGAAATCCAATCCATTCCAATAATTGAATAAAATTACATAAAGGGAGTATAAGGAGGTTCTACAGGAAGTTCAATCCACAAATTATGATAGTGGAGGAGTTATATTCATGGGATGCAATGATTATCCCATTTTTTGTAATCACCAACATCTTTACATCCATGATTTTGTGGTGGTGTTGGGATTGTTTTAATAAAATTTCAGGATATAAAAGAATTAATTGAACCATAATAAAAAATTACATTATCTATTCTTGAATGAATAACTAGCATACCTATAACTACTTCATTTTTGGGGTTCACATAGGTGGTAGATATGGAAATATCTCTCTCTTTCTACATTGGATGTTGTTGGTTGCCTCCGAAAACCCTAGGCACAGGTCACTGGTTTGTAAAGTGCCACAGTTCATTACAATTGAAGCAATGAACAATGTGTTGAGTGAAAAATAGAGTGTTCCTTTCCTCTGTCCCATCTGTGGGTTTTTCATTTTGGCAGTTAATGCCCAAGTTCCTTTATCTTCCACGCCTAAAGCATTTCCTCCTCCCCTTTAACGAATTTCTGTGATGCTTCTTTTTGCACCTTTGGAAAATGGGGTGATGGATTTTATTATCACCATTGGATTCATCCATCAGACATCCAGAATTGACATCCTCCTTACACTTTTTATCCCCATGATACCCCTGAGATTCGGTAATCTCCATTTCAACTTTGAGGGGACATTGGACAATTTACTCATAGCTCTCAAAGTCACGGATCGCTAGGGATTTTAGTAGGCTAGGTTTTATCCCACCCCATAAGTGGTCAACATTACATTCAGGGGTAACAAAAAAGCTGGAGGTGTATCATGAAATCCATTTAATGTTTTCCTCATATGCTCCAATTAATTTGCCATCTTTATTATTGCAGGTAAAGAAAGTCCCTATCCTTCTTAAGTTGGAGGGTGCAAGAAAAATAATGGTTCATTTTTTTTCTAGAAATCCATCCATTCCAACACCTTAATATCCTCCTCCGACTTTGAATTTTTTTATCAATTTCCACTATTGATTAGCTTCACCTTCCATATAATAATCAATCAGAACAACCTTCTATTTTTTGGAACATTGATGGATAGAGAAGATATTTTCATTAGAGTTGATCCATTGTTTGGTAATTGAGGGATCATATGATCCATTAAAAGTAGGAGGCATTTTCCTCATGAATCTCTCAACTACAACTTTTTCTTTCTTGGGGGGGGGGGTTGAATGTTCCTCTTGACCTATGTTTTAATTCAAAACTTGAGTTAAATGAGATAGTATCTTGACAATGTTTTTTGTTCCAGCTCCTATAACATTGGGAATCTCATTAGAACGGCCATCAAATAGATCTATGAATCGATTTTCAGCCTGAGTCCTCATATTAACAGCCATTGGATGGAATAAAAGGAAATTTATGGGTAATACATAAAGGGTAATCCAAATACAAACATGGATGACATATATATTACTTTTATTTCATGAACATATAAATTTATAGGCTTCAATCTATATTATCCATGATTTACTTTCCAACATATATTCTTAGGGGAATCGGTTTACATAAAGAAGGTTTATACTAAGCTCATGAATTTACAAAGGAATATCCCCCGTGAGTGTCATAACCTAGAGTGCATCAAGGCCCATTTTCGTGCACTAGTTCCCATTCAAGTCTAGCTCAAAGTTGTATTTTTGGGTTTTACCCTTAGGATACATATGTGCTAGAGATGACTATACATGATCGTATACAGACAAGGATGTATTTTATTGATAAACCACTTAATCAGCAATCAACAAAACTTAGGGATGCTTTTTATTGTTCGCAGTCTTATCCCTAAGGCTTTTACAAGATTTTTTGTAATCATAATCCCAAAAATAACTTAACCTGTCCTCTAATACACACTATAAAAACCAAGCTATTTAATTCACACCTAGACATAATTTATTACATAAAAACTTAACTTGATACAACATAAACGATCGAGAGTTCTAGTTTATTTTGTTCTTAGGAACATTACATAACAATATAAAACTTAAAATGAAACATCTTATTGAAAACATCTTTTCAATGACCACATCATTCCTTCATACTTATCCTTACATGGGATAACCAGAGGACGAGAATAATTAAAGGTTGAGATATAAATCCCAATAAGGTATTAAAAATGCATAACATAAAGTATACAGTACATGTTAGGAAATAGGCATATTAATGGAGAAAAAGAGAAACATGAATATAAAGGCATGATCATAACATGGAAATGTAGAAACATCATTTAACTTTATTTTTGAATGATCAAAGGCTAATTACACTTAGATCATGATTAAACAATAACATCACATCAATTAGCATGATTAAACACTTATTTCACATTATGTATCATGATATTATCTTTTCCCAATGCATTAGAATGCTATCAGCTCACACCCTTCTTAATCATTTCATTTCATGCATTAGTGTGCCACGTGGATCATATAACATGGATTCATTGAACATAATCATTTTTACATGATAAAATAATGTTGAATTAATACATCAAACATTATAATCAATATTTAAATGTGAATAAATGTGAATACCCTTGACAATTAAATGGGCATGGTATTCACTATATAATGACATTGGCTTGGAAAAGCGCGGTGCAATTTCGGCAGCATAACAGTGTGACATAAGAATTCATAAAAAATGGTTGATGATAGATAAAGTGGTGTATAAACATATATAAATGAAATTTAATTTAATGGGGTCATATAGAAACATGTCTCAACATATTTAATGGAATCTTGATTCATAATACAAAATAATTACTTGAATGTAAATGAGGAGAGAGAAACCCATTACAGAATTTCGGAATGTAAACGAGGGTACATCAGAAGCATTAATGAGAGAGAAAGATGTATATCATCAATAAAAAATAATTAGGATAGTATGGGGGATGTTTAAAATCATACCTCAACATTTTTAATTGAAATTAAAACGGTATAACAATATTACGAAACTTGGATAAAAATGAGAACAGTAGAAATCCCTTACAGAATTTCGGCATGGTAATGGGTTTACATGAGAGGCATTAATGGGAGAGAATGGTGTCTATAATAATTATAAAAAAAGGAGGGAAGTATAAGGGATGTGAGAAATCATACCCCAATATTTATAATTGAAAATAAAATGTAATTACAATATTAATAAAATTTGATAAAATGGGAATGGAAGGAATAACTTACTTGGATAAGTGATCTCAAAGGATGGGGAGAGGCTTGAGAGAGGCTTCTTGTGGGCTTGGGGAGCCTTGGGAGGATTATAGAGAGAGTAGGGCAGAGGTTGGTCGAGCACCAAAGTCTTTTGAGTGATGAGGAAGTTGGATCTTGGGTGGGTTTATATTGTAAAAGAGAGGGAATTCATTATTATTTAGGTTTTGAACCCCACACATTAAACTAATTAATACCACAAACCACCACATGAATTTTCCCATTTTTTTGATAAAGGAGAGTGGAAAAATTATTTTATAAGTCTAATGGCCTAACTTCTAAAAATATTAGGCTTTTGTTTGGGGAGGTTAGTTACCCTCTCAAGGAAATCAATTTAAAAAGATAAAATATTTTATAACTTTTAGAGGGTCTAAAAAAGCATTTTAAAATAAATCAAAGAGACCTAAAATCACATTATTTTAATTTTAAAACATATATTGGCCTAATATCCCATTTATAGCATTTTATTACACCACTATTAGGTCCTTATGATGCCATAAAACACATTATTTAATTAAGCTATACATAATTTTTATCCAAAAGTTTCACTATCTTAGAAAATTATGAAAAAATTCACCGTTGGATAATATTCATGCCCTGATTACAAAAATAATATTTATTTTATCTAAATAATTTTCTAAATATTTTATTTTTTTACTTGCAAAATAGAAACCAACATTTATTAAAAATTAATTGGTTTTGATAAAAATGGCATTCAAGCCTTAATAAAAATCACAATTTATTCATAAATATTATATGATCATTTATATTTAATAAAAATTAATTTAGTAATTATATTTTATTAAAATATTTTTTAATTAAAAATAAATTAATTCAAAAAAATATATTTCTTAATTTAATCTTAACTTAAAATACAATTTTTTATTTAAAAACTATTTAAAAAGTAACAATAATAAAATGAATGTATATTAATTATTATATACACAAATAATGCACATAATCACAGTGCTAGGTTTTTATTACATAACCCATTATAACACCATCATAAAACCTAAGGGTTAGTTGTGTGATGCTGACAGACTCTTGGGGTGGCTCAAATAACATCGCTCGGGTGGAAATCTCTATCAATATCCCCTTCTCTTGTAGGCAATTCCATTCAAGCATAATATGTTGAACCTCATATTGGTCTTGGTCAAGAGTGAATCCAAATGATAACACCTCCTTTCCGAGCTCCAAAAAATGGGCTTTGTATGAGGCAATTATACTGGATGAGGCCATCACATCCTTTTTCTGAGTAAATTGGATATGTTAAACACCAATATTTTTATGAATCATGTGATCACTGTTCAATGGCTATATTAGGAATGATCACAATTCTTACAGGTATTTTAAAATCCAAAAACATAAAACCACAGAAGTGAATATGTTATATAACCATTTTACATAACAAATAATTAAATTAGATCAAGAGAAATTTCATTAATTAATGTTAGGGTCGTTACGCTGAAAATTATAAGTAAATTTCCATGATAAAATAAATCATTAACCTTTCATGTAACTATTTATATAAACACATTTTTTTTATCTCTATAAAAAATGTAGATAATAAAATAAAGAGAGTGACAACTTTGACATTATCCATTACTTAAATATTATAAAGGTAAATATAAAAAACAATAATAGAAATAAAGTCATATTTTCAAATTTTAGATTATTATTTAAAAAATATACTCTTACAATGAAATATATTAAATTTTTTAATGAATTTAAGCCTTATCACATTAATTTTATCCCTAATTCACTCATTTTACCTTTACCATGGTTATATTAATTTCTTATGGTGTCTATTTATAATTAAAATAATAAAAAGGGAACTTTTTACAGATTTTGAACCTCCCAATTATAAATATGGGATCCATTTTGTAATATTAAAATTTTTAAGTGGAAGAAATTTTTTTATGAAAATAAAAAATGTTGCAATGAAAAACTATTTTTCCAAACAATTCCCTTCCATGTATAAAAATGATTTTATAATAAAGTCAACCATAAAATTGATTCCAATGAATTTTAAATTATTATTAATAATATAATAAAACTAATTTTACTTTGAAACCATTTTAAAATAATATTTTAAAATTTTAAATGCATGAATCAAAAGATAGTATTCAATATAAAATCAGTATATTTCCCTATTCATTGGAAAATCATATAGATTAGAAAATTCCATGAATTTCACCCTATGATTATATTGAAATTATTATTTAAAAAATGATATTATTTTTATAGAATATAACTTCTAAAAGTTATAAAATTTAATCATAATATTCTCTCAAAACAAACAATAACAGCGATTTTTTATGTAAACATATTTTGATGAATAAAATGACTTTATTAAAAAAACTGAGTTATTATTTCTTAATAATTTATCATCAAATTTCTTTTTCATAATATATATATATATTTCATAATTTGGTTACTTCTATTCATACTATTCAAATCAATGGTTATGTCATAATAGTCAGAAAATAAAAATATTTCATGGTTTTTTTATGCTCAATGATGTGCGTTGAAATATCAATAGAACATACTGTTATTTAAAAATATTAGGGTTTTACATTTCATGAAATGGATTTGGATAACAAAATTATCCATAAAAAATATATTACATTTTTTAAATGGAAAATGCAGTGAAAATAGAAGAAAAATAATTAATAAGAAATTATATAACTCAACGGAAGGAGTTTGAGGTACCAAGCTGTAACGTCCTGGTTCCAGAAGCCACACAACGGGTTCCCCGAACCCGGTTAGTCACATGACACAAATGCCAGAGGCTTCCGACTAGCTGTGAGGGCCTAGGTCTGATAGTGGGGAAATGGTTCCCTCATTTGTTAAAGTGTAGTGCAATGAAAAAATATAAACATTCCCAAAAGCGGAATAAATAAACAACATAAAATAGAAATGGGCAACTGAAGTAAAAGATAACTAGTAGTCATATATATATGATAATGCAACATGTCACTAATTCTATGAAAGCATCCAGAACATGTTACACTGCAATATATAATAATACAGTACAAAGTACAAGTACAACATGGAAAAAAATAGTGAAGTATGAACTCAGCAGCATCACAATCCTATGCTCGGTCCCATGGTCTCCTACTCTTCTGCAACAATAAGGTACCTGTATAGGGTCTATTTCCTTTATCAACACCTGCATATATATAACCTGTTTGGGCCCAAGACATGACTCGAATAGGGAATGAGAAATAAATTCAAGTAGGCAACCACCAAATGTCTGTGCCCAACTGATAGTTAAAACGTGAAACAACAGTGTGAAATAATAAAATGCAGTAAACTAGGAAGTACTCAAAAGTAACTATATCTACCAGTTCCAATTCCATTTTAATAATTAGTTTTCAAATCCAATCTTGTGATTTATCTTGGTAAGTACAACATATGAAATCCCTATAGTGAATATTCAAGTAAACGTTGTCCTCAGACAAGAAAACACTTACCCTCAGGTAACTAGAATCGAAACCCGCAGTTGACTACCCACAAGCATAATGTATAGTGCCCAAAGGCATATGAGATATTTCCCGCATGCACAGAAGGTACGACCCACAGGCATAAGAAACGTTTCCCTCATGCTAAACATAATACTGGCCTTAGGAATAGAAAACACTGCCCTCAGGCTAAGCAAGTAATCGGGATGATCCCAACACATAAGAAAGCAATTTAAACACATTTTCTATCAATAAAATTGAAATCATGCTATATTCATGGCATACCCATGGGTATCCTGGAAAAACGGATAAACAAGGGAATGTACCCATGAGGTGGAACTTAATCAAAGCTGCGATGTAAAAAAATATTTTATACATAATCATTGAATTACCTATGCAATTATAGGAATTTTAGCAGTCAAGGCCTCAACAATACGACACCCCAGGCATGGGCGTGTAGCACAACAGAAAACAAAAACACAAAAAAGTTGGAATTAAACACCAGACTACCTACCTCGATATCCACTGATTGATATACGTGAATGATGCCTCCCGAATCAACTGAGAATGGCGTAGATCTGGGATAAATTTTCACCCATTCAAACGTAAATATCTTCCCCTCGGGAATGAACTGGAATGAAACACACAAGTAGAGGGAAGGGATTACCTGTGTGGTCCAAATGTGATCGTTAGCAAAAGAATCAGAGTCCCTGTGTTTGGTCAGGAACTCATCCAAGGTTTCGCCATCTCTCTTATGTATTTCTAGTGTTCTAATCTTCCTATGTTGAAAGAGAAGGATACTGCCGGTTTATAACAAAAAAACACAACTACACGGTGTGTACTCTCGAGTACATGACGTGTACATTCCATTTTTTTAAATTTTCCTTTGGTGGCCACTTTCCACCGCCTCACAGTTCATTTGTCGACATGATTACTTGAAATGTATTTCTAAATACACGGTGTGTAGTTTATTTCTTCTAAAGGCTACTCCCTCCTCCTTACTGTTCACATGTCGACTGATTACATGACGTGTAAATACTATGTACACGGAATGTAGTCAGTTTTTACACACTTCATTGCCGACATGCCTACACCCCCTGTGTACTTATCCCACGTGGCTGAAGTACATGGTGTGTGGAAAAGTACACGGCGTGTACCCACAAAATTTGGGATTTTACCCCATTTTCTTTATTTTCACCAAAAAACATAAGGAAAAAGGGAAAAGAAAAAACCAATACCTCAAGAATAAGTACCGAGTTCTTACACAAGACCCTTAGCATTAAAATTGATTTCCATGAATGTGATTTGACAACATATATACTGAAGACAAGTATCATAATTAGATATATAATTTAATTAATATATATATATCAAAAATATTACAATTGTATTTAAACTATATGTTATAAATAAATTAACTGATTATAGTTTATTTTCATTACCATATGATATAACATTTATTTGTTTGTTTCATATAAACTCCATGAGGGTGATATTGATTATCAAAAAGTGGTTTCATGTTCATGATTGCTATATAACTAAATATATAATAATAATTTTTTATTTATTTAATGCGTCATATTTTCATTAGGTGAAATACCTGAATATATCTTTTGAATGTGTAAATTGTGATGAACTAGATTTCAATGTGTTTAACGATTGAATGGAGATATATTAATAAATCCTTTAAATATAAACAAAAAAATTACATAATCATTAAAAATATATAAATATATAATTATTATATGATATTACCAGTATAATAAATCCTATGAAAATTTATTTCATAATAATTATGACATCGTTTACATAGGTGGTTAAATATACCCAAATAGTAATGTTTTATAAATTTATTCATAAGTAATGTAATGTCCTTAGATAATGATTAGATGAAATACTAAAAAGAAGTAAAATTTAATAATAATCATATATAATCAATAAATTAATTCTTAGAACCATCCATGTTTGGTGGTGATGAAAAAAATTCGTTGTTTTTAGTAGTGTTTGTCCATCGTACACACGGTTAATGATCATGTTTCTCAATGAATAGATTGAAATATTTTATATTGTAAATTAAAATTTAAGAATTGTATCTGTGAAATATAAAACATATTAATTCATAAAATACATACCTAATATCATCATTGAGAGGTGGTGATGAATGAAAATAAACATCATTTCAGGGAGGTTGTAGTCTGCATGTACGCATGAATAACATCCTTTTATTTTCAAAAGTGGATGGAAATCAGTAAATAATTATTTTCAAATTAATATATTTAAATTTATGTATACTAATTATAATTATTTCTTCCTATTACATATGTTATAGATAATTTATTATGTGGTATAATACAATAAATGATAAAGATAATGTAATAATCATATTGATAAATTGATTTTTCTCTTGGAAAAACTTTTGAGATAATGGCATTAAGAAAAATAAGGGTTACCATAAGATTATGGAAGTGAGATAGGATTAAAATATGATAAAATGTGTGTATTTTAAAGGAGAAACTCAAAGGGGAGGTGATTCCTAATGTGGTGAGGATGTTACTCATATATAAGTGAAGTGATGGGTATTTTTAGGAGTAACCCTTAAATTTTCAAATATTTATAGTTACTAATAAATGGTTAAAGGTTGAAAAATGGAAAAAGTGGATTGTAAAGTTGTATTGGGTTTAAAATTACTGCAAGAAAATTTTTTTGAGACAACTATGAGTGTTTTAGGGGTTTTTATGTTAAATTTTTAAATTTTACCTCAATTTTCATTAACCTTGGTAAATAAATTTTAACTATAGTAACTAATTTTGATGAATATATTATGATTCAAAATTTTACATTATTTATTCTTGTTAATTTATAATTTATAATAATTTTATCAAATAATATATATAAAGGTGTAAAAACTGATTTTTTATTTAATCTCACGTAATCATGTTTAAAAGTTTTTTACCAAAAGAATGTTTTTATGGTTAAAATTAATGTGTAAGACATAGTCATTAAAATTATAAATTACTATGGAAAAAATTAATTTATTAGAATTAAAAATTGTGAGACCTTCATGGAAATCCAAAGCAGAAACTCACCTTTAAAATATTTGATTCAACAAAAAGACTAAAAAAGTATTTTCAATAAATGTACCATATTAATTTCATTCAAAAGATGTTGTAAATAGGACTTATAAGATCAAATAAAATACTAAAACAGGTAATATTATTCTTTAAATACATATTTGATTATTTAAAAGGGATTTTTATTCTTCTAAGTCAATATTTAATAATGATAAATTACTTAAAAAGGAAAATATTTGTAAAACCCTATTTTTTAACTAAAAATACACATTTTCAAAAAAGGATCAAAATTTAAATTAAGTATATTTTGATGTGAGGAATTAAAAAATAAATTTTTTTTAATAAAATTTATATTCAATAATTCAATAATTTATTTTTGAAAGAACATACAGAATATAAATATAACAATTTTTTTTGAAAAACTATGATTTAAAACATTAAGTGTTGTTTATAATATTTCATATCATTTTCTAATTTTCAATATATTTATTTATTATTACATATATAATAACATTCTAAAGTGTTCAATTTAATATATTAAGACAAAATACTTAATTATAATTTTCTTTGAAAAATAATAAATATTAGTTTCACACTAAAGAATATTTAACAAAAACCATTAAAATCAACTTTTTATAATCTAAAATTATATTTGACTATACCATCCATAATAAAATATTTATTTTTATTTCATATATAATTTATATTATATTTTAATAATAATAATAAAATTTATACATTAGAAATAAATGTATATATATATATATAATATTTTAATGTAATATTTATATTTCATTGTGAGTTATATTATTTTAAATTTTATACATAAAAATACAAGAGTTTAGTATAACTATTGGTTATATGACCAATAAACATTTTTAAAATGACTATAATTTCATTATTTATATCTTATTCATAAATATATATATATATATATATTTGTTCATTACATTCTCACTTTTTAAGGGAAAATTCTTATTTCATATTATACATTTTCCACAATGTTGTATCCTTTCGTAATGATCATAATCTTTATAATTTTTGTTTGGATATTGGTGATCCTCAAGGTTGAATACTATCCAAGGTATTTCATAGTCATGTAAATTTTATTCTTTCTATCTATTATCCCCTATTGATTTAGGCACTTTTAATGGATGTATTTTATCCATGGTGAGTAATAAATCATGAAGTGGAAAATATACCTTTATGTTCTATTATTGTAAACATTCCTCTTACTAATGTTTGATGTTTTGTTAGTTTAATTAATATCTTGTTTTAAATATATATTAATTAGTTTCAATTCATTTTTATAAATAATTTTCTTAGAATTATTATCATAAGTTTTATAAACATTATATGCTTCTTAAAAAACAAGGGAATTTCAAAAGATGTCACAGAGAGGTCATAAGTTAAATTATGGAAATAATCCCTAAATATTTTGATAGATTCCATGTATTTAAACAATGAATGGGTTTTTGTCAGTAATTTAGTTTAATTAAATCCTATTGGGTGAAAATGGGTATTCACACGAAAAATAGTCATTAAAGCTAATGGGAATACTTATAAATCAAGTCTAGTAGCTAAAGGGTTTAAAAATAAAAAAGGAATTGTATACTACAAAAAAATTTCTCATGTATTTGTTTTTAAATACAACATAATTATACTTGATATATAGGTTTTCCATGGCTATAATATTTACTTTATTAATATCAAAGTATTGTTTATTAATGGGAACCATTAGGAAGTTGATTATATGACACTACCATAAGGGTCTATGACTCCAGATATTTATAAAAGGGTATAGAAATAACATATATACATTTATGGATAGAATAAGGCATTAGAGTTATAGAAAACTTGGTCTGATGAAGTTATAAAAGAATTTTGTTTCATTAAAAATGAATATGATCTACGTGTTTACAAGAAGTTTAGTGGGAGTGTAATAATTATCCTTATTGTATATGTCATCAGTATATTAATTATTGAAAATGAAATATCAGTCTTATAGTTAGTTATGCAGTGATTGAACAAGTGCTTCTCTATGAAGGACTTAAGGGAATAAACCTACATTCTAGAGATCCCGATCTTTCATGATAGATCCATGAAGCTACGTAGACTAGTTGAAAGTATATAAATTGTCTAAATACTAAATATATTTAGTATTGAACAATTCAAGTGGGGATGAGTTCCAGTTTAAAATGGTATACATATTTAAAAGAAAATTTTCTCTTAGACACAAATATAAATATAGATAATGAGTAATATCCTATATTATTATATCAAAAGGGTAAGTCATTTATTCCATTTTATGTACTATTATTGATTTTTCCCTCTATTTTTGTATGATTGGAAGATATCAAGCTGATCCAGATGGACAATATTAGTATGCTATATAATGTAACGTTAAGTATCTATGGAGAAATAATGATATGTTACAGGTGTATGCAAGGGAAAATAATCTAGTAATCATGGGTTATATAAATTATATATTTAAAATAGATTTTAATGATATGAATTTGTAGTTATAATATATATTCAGTCTCAATGTTGGAGTTGTGAGTTGGAAGAGTTCAAAACATCTAGTTTTTTTCTAATTATTAAGGGGAGTTAAAGTATATATTTACATCTGATAAATCCAATGAATCTATTAAAATATGAATTTTTTTCAAATATATTGATATGGTTCTATGATAAAAAAACAATCAAATTAAATTATTAAAATACTATAGTGGGGGATCTAGAAATGTATCCAATGGCACACCGATAAACAAAGAACATGATCTATAATTATCACATATTGTGGTATATTTTTTTTGAGGGGTGAAGATACAATGAGTATATTTTCTATTAAATAGACCATGATGGATCCCTTAATAAAATACTTGCCTTAGAAGATGAATAACTATCACTTGATAGCTAAAGAACTAAAGGTTTTTAGCAGTTGGCCATAGTGAAAGTGGGATTCTGTCGGATTTTCAGCCTTAGAACCACCTTATATATAGATTATAGTTATATTTATTCATTACATTTAATAATAATAATTTTTTTATCACAAAATGATTATTCTTTTTCATGAAAATTAAAGTGATAAATTCATAAGAGTGGTTTTTTTACTAGGAGTTCTTAGGAGTTCCTTGCTATGATGATAACCAAGAAGTGACATTATAATATTCTTAAATATTTATATTATAGCATGATGTTATTGATTATGATAAGAAAATGGAAAAGATTATCAGGGGTGTATACTCATAGGACTTTGTGTAACCTTATCATGTTGTAATCCCTGGGAAATTTCTACTGTATAAGATTTTGTGAATACTACCTACAAATTAGAAATCCACATATATATGTGTCATTGAATATTTATATTCATGGATGTGTGTGTTGTTCCTTATACATTTATATTATTTTTAATAGACATCATTTTTCATGTTCTATGATTTATTTATAATAACTCGGATGACATATGTTAACGATAAAGTATTATACATTTGGTGTTCTATGAGTGATATTGTATTCATTAATATTTAGAGAAAGGACTTGTCTTTTCTATTATTTAATGGAATTTGACACCTCTGGAAATTTTTGGGAATAAGAAAACTAATTAAATCCATTGACATATTTTATATTGGAATTCTCAATTCTATAAATTCAATGAAAGTGTTATCGAGCCCAAAGGTTGATGACACCAACATGCAAATTTATTGATTATAAATATCATGGTAAAGAAATTATATAACATAATAAGAATTCATATGTTGTTGTATGTCATTGTGAAATTAAATTCTCAACCTATAGGTGGCATATTATTCTACAAGATGAAAAAATGTACATTAATAAGTTTTCCTTAATTACACTATGTATAATGCCTAGAGGGTCGCACACTAATTTTGTCTAAAATAATAGTTAAATTCTATTTGAATATAGAAATTTAGAATAAATGTTATTCACTGTTAGTGATTTAATAAATTTTCATTATTAGTTGATATCCAAAATTAATCATGAGTTATTTTGAAGAATAAATATGTGAATTAGATAATAATTAATATCTATTCATAAAATTTAATGAATAAAATATTTATTATGTTTATCATAAAATAATGTAGTGTTATTTATTTATTAAAAAATTGTTATTGTTTAAGACATAATAAATATCGATGATGGTTGAGGACTGGGATATATAGTTTTTCTTAAAATTAAATATTAAATATCACTTAATTATATAATAATTTATTTATTTAACAACTAATATTTATTTATCTTCAGGTGTTTCACATGTCAATCAAATAATTAAAAAATTTATATTATTATTAGACATCGTATTCAATAAGGAATAAGTGAATGGATAATTTTCTATGTGAAATTACAAACCGTATCTTATATTTATAAATATTAGGTTATGTCACATTCTGGGGTCAAACAGTTTTTGTTTAAAACAACCTAGAGTGAATTCACTCGTCTCTAGAGAAAATCCTCTCTAGAATGTTCTCATGATCTTGGGAACTCATCTTCCACATTTTTTATCAATAATTTGATATAAAAGGTTTCTTTAATATAAAAATATATTCCTTCAATGATAAATGATGAATGATAAAAGAGATGAGAATCAAGCGTGTTAGGACCAAACAATTATAAGATACTGTTACAATATTTTGGATAATGTGTGAATCACCACCATAGGAATTCTACCCTTGGATCCTATAGATCAATGAGGGAATGAAGTATGTGGTCTACCAATTCATCAAAAAATATTATTACAATACAAGGTAATTATAAAAATATTTATAAATTAATTACAAATTATATGTAATGATCCTCCCTTATGGGTTATAGGGTTCTCAAATTCAATTAATCTTGAATTTAATTACATTCATCCGGATGTTCTTCATCATGTTAATATTGTATCATTAATTTATTATGATGAAATCTGAGTTTTTTATGCAAAATAGGTTCTTCTGTAGATCTTGTAATCTTTATTCAAACTAATACCTTTGGGGTTGGTTTAGAATGACTCAAAATGTTATTTTTACACTTAAAAGTGTTTTAAAAGATAAAAAATGTCTAAGATTATGAATTTGTGTTATTTATTTTTGTTTAATGTTTTTTACGTTTTTTAAATTGATTAAGATTATTAAAATCTTGGATGATTATATTATTATTATTTATAGTTTAATGGTTATTTTAATTAACTTCCAATAAAAAAACCACCATTTAATTGTTTAGTGACAGATTTATTGGATTTTATTATATAAATATGTCATTGTTTTTTATAGAGATAATTTTAATTTATTAAATATTTTTGAATAAAATAATTTTCCAATATAGAACACTACTAAATAAACCATTAATTGTAGCTAAATGAGAAAAAATTTCATATTTTTAACCATATCTAAATAGAAATAATATTTCATGAATATATTTTTTATGATGATATATGTGCTTGTTTAGTAAAGAATCGTTAATCAATTTTTCAGATGTTTATACCATTTTGAAAGCCTATAATAACCCTTAATATATTAATATTTTATTTTACTGTGTAATGATTTATTTATTATACTATAATATATATTATATTGTTGAAAATTTAAACAATCAATTAAGTTAGATTTAGAATAAATTATATATTTATAATACATATATCATTGATGATAAACTGATAATTTATAACAAAAATGAAATAAAAAAATTCACCTTCAACAATGAATGTGGTTTGTAAAAGTAATATAATTTTATCATTTGTAGATACACTATTTTGAGATATGATTTATTAAATATTTCTTCATTTTTTTCTTGAACCAAGGGTTACTAAATTTCATTTGAGAGTAAATAAAATTAAAAGTATATTGAGATTAATTTATTGGTGGATACACATTGGAGGAATAATCTTTTAGTTTTTATTAAGTAATCAATGTCATCCTCATGTGATAATGATTGTTAAAAAGAGTATTTATCGTATTTTTTGTTCTTTATGAGGTTTATATTTCTTTTAATACATTAATATTGGAAATTTTACTTTATGTTTGTGATGATTTAAAACATACTGGATACCAATAAATATAATTAATAGTAACATAACTGCAGTTTTTGAGGTGTTGAAAATTCATTGAAATTGTATTTATTTGAATTTGATGAATAACAATCTATATCATAGGTAGCAATATTGAAATATTGTTTTCCATGATATAATGTGCAAAAATAAAATAAATTTATTAAATTATCAAGGAAATTATATTTGGATATCATATTCCATGATATGAATGGACCACACTCAACAAAATAGATTATTGTAACATTATAGTGATATAGTGATAATGTTTCATATATTACAATTAAAAATGATAGATTTAGTTTATCACTAAGAGGGATATAATGATTCCATTTCATAAAAAACTAATAATTATTTGTGATATGGAGAGACTATGTAATAATATAGATAATTGTGTTTATCATTGACAATTAAATAAAAATGTCATTATCTGGGATCGAAGGGGAATCATTATGTGTTAATTTTTCATCCAAAGTTGTGATATAAGACCACCAATATCATGGGTATCAATATGGATATTTTATTTATCATGATATAGTTATTTTAAAAAATATAATAGAATGAATAATTAATAATCTACTTATAAATTATAAAATAATATAAATTTAATGTTTATATAAGTATTTATAAATGATTTATAAATTTGATAATATAAAATTTTATTATTACTGATGTAATTTGAAAAGATAGATCATACCAAAAATACTTTACTGGATGCAATAAAAGGTAAAAAATAAAATATTAAATATTTAAATAAAATTACGTGTTTACATTATTATTATGAAATTTATGTGTGATAAATATTTCGTAATGAATATTTGAAATATCCATTTATTTATTGAATGTCCTATTTAAATATTCACTTATATTATTTTTTTATATTATGAATATATTTATGTTTGTATTTAACATATTTAAATTAATTCTTGTAAAATACATTATTCATATAAGGAGTTTTATACCAAGTACAATATAAGATCTAATTTATGGTCAACCAAAATTAATGTTTTGTTTGTTATAACACAAAAGTGGATATTTATTAAAACTATTAATACATGTTTGGATTTAATGTCATATTGAAATTAATATTGTAATGTCACATACATAAATTTCCTATAATCCAAATTTATATAGAAAATACTATATTACATACATTACCATTTCCTTTTCGGATTATATTATTATAGGATTAATAAATTCATTACAGAAAAAAACCATAATTTTTCTATACATGGATATTTTTCCACAAAACCAAAATCTTTAAATGATTTGATTTCATCATTCAAGAACCATATCTCATATTTTTATCTAGACTTCATAATCATTCTTACTCATCCTTAATCCCTGTGATTTTTTTTTAAAATCGTGGGATGAGAATAAAACTCAATAATAATTATAAATGAAAAAGAAAATCCATCAGATAATGAAAATACATAAAAACCCAAAAAAATATACTTTATTTAAACAGATAACTTTTACCTTGAAAAAGAACATAAATGTAATTTAGATCACAAAGTCAAGTTATTTTCATAAATATTTTCAAAAAACAATATCATAAGAAAGTATAAAATAATAGAATAATCTTGATAGTTACTTGGATCATCGAATAGAAATATACATTTCAATTTAATAACATAACTAATTATTTCTAACAACATTCATAATAGAATATGAAAACTAGATAATTATGACGTTATAAATATGTAAAGAAATAACTTAACCAGTTAATTCCAACATAATATTTATAGAGAATAAATCATTAGACAATGCATTAGAGGGATCTATCAGACCAACCAATTATTATATAAAAATTCCTAGAACCATAACATGAATAAAACCTATAGGATATTTCATTTCATCATAAATATAACAAATACTTACTTTCTATCTCTCAAAAAAAATCATTGTAGTTAACCCATAAAAATTTGATGACATAAAAATAGGCTAAACAACTCCCCATTGAGAGGAAAATGAAATAAAAACCCAGAATATTATAAAATCATTAGGAAATTTCTTTATAATATAATAATAGAAAAACTTTTCTTTTGATAACCATAAAAATGGAAAAATCACTAAACAATTGAGATAAAAATATCATTTTAAAACCATTAAAACATGATGGTAAAACATCATTAGGTAAAATAGTTTTTTAATAAAATAATTCCATGAAATAAACATCAAAATAATGATATTATTTTTAAATTTTGGAATATAAAGTCAAAAAATGACCTCTGCAACCAGTAATGAAAATATTTCCTCTAAATATTTTTAAAGAAAGTCAATGATTTCAAGAAATTAACTTAAAAAATCATTGAATTATAGGGAATATAATTAATGAATACTGAATTTATATTAAATGTTTCCATTATCTAGAGAATTTTTCATGTTAAATTTCTTTTTATTTTTTATTTGAGGTTATTTATTATCATGCTTCATTTATTTATTGTACTAGTATTTTTATTATTATGCCATTTGAGTTCGTTTGTTTATAATATCCAAAAATTATTTGGTGTATTTATATTGGAAAAAAGTCCTTATAAAATGGTTACAAAATAATAATAAGTTTCAAGTTATTGTTTCTATATCATTTTATTATAAATCGAGTTCAATATGTCATGAAATAGTTACAATTTAAAGAATCCTCCTCAATAAGAATGCTTTTGACAACTAAAAATATCCACAATTTTTTTATTTTTTATTACACTATTAAAATAAATAGTTGTACATCAAGAAATAATAATCATTAAATTATTAGAATATTAATTTTATATTTAATCATAAAATAATTTTTTAAAAACTTACTACTAATGCATAATTTTATTAAAACACCACCATTAACTTAGGTAGAGTAAATTCAAAATAGTGAATGTTGTTTTTCAATAAATATTAAAATATTGAAAATTTATTATGTATCACAGGTTTATAAAAAAATTATATTATTATTAAAATATCATTTAGGTATAATTTTAAATATTACATATGTTTTTTAAATGACTAAAAACACAACTTAAATGAAATAATATAATTTTTAGAAAAAACTCTTATTTTGACAATGTAATGCCTTTGAAAAAATGTTTGGTGGGAGGTATAAGAGTATATTTATCACTGATGGATCAAATATATTCTAATAAAATGTAAATAAAATAATAAAATAATAACAATTTTATTTTGAAATAGGTTTTTAATAAATCATTATAAATAAGAATGAAGATGTATGTTTGGAGACCCTTAGCTTAGACCATAAAACACGACTGTTTGATTGATCCAAAACCTATTATGAAAGGTGTTTTGAAAGGAATAGAGACTCAAGAACATGAAAAATATGTTTATATAATAATTTTTTAAGAATAAGGGGAGAAACCCAAACATTAAAGGTTATTTGAAATGGGTGGAATGATTCCCCTTTTATTGAAAAATTCGTTGGTATTTTCCCAAATACTGAATAATTAAGGGGGAAAATGTAATATGAAAATGATAAGTAGATTATAAATGGATTAGGGGTGAAATTATCATCCTTATTATCCCACATGAGTCATGTTATGGTTTTATAAATTTATAATCATTTTTAAATCATTTTTTACATTAAATACACTTTAATGTTTTTTTACAGTATTTTTTGTAATATAAAATTTAAAAATATCAAGATAACAATAGGTTTAAAATTTAAATAAATAAATCATTAATCATATATCATTTAGATATATTAAAATATAATAATAAACAATTTCATCCAAAACACATCATTTTAAATATTTTTAAAATTATTTACTATGAATTTTCACCAACTTGCATAAGAATTGCATCAATGATGCATTAGAATTTTGGATAATTATATAATTATTTAATGATTAAATTACATTCATGGGTAATTTTAAAAATTTAAGATACATTGAGAACAGTTTTTATGATCAATTTAAATATATTTATAGCCTTAACATGTCTTGATAGTTAATTTTTTGTTATCCAATAAAGAACTATTTAGTTTTGGCATGAATTGGGAATTTCATAAGAAAATTAGTGGTATTTGGATCCAGTTTAGATGGTAAATAATTTCTAGTAAGTCACACAATTAGTACACCCCAACCATGGAAACACTTTTATGAATAAATAATTGAGGCATACTCATGATCATAGACTCTATAATGTTACACAAACAATGGGGATTCACTAGGAAACTATGAAGGAAATTTTTTTGAGGTGGTAGTGGAAATTTAATGGTATACAAATAGTAATTAAAGCCATGTAGACCAGCCCTCTAAACATGAAAGATATATCTAGAGGAGATAGAATAATTAACATGGAATATTTATAGTTAACTGAACTGTGCAGACTTTTGAACAGATCATGTGACTCAAAGTAGAAGCAAGAGAATGAAAAACACAGTTGTCACACGGTTAAACGAACCGTGTGTCTTATCCATGAACTAATAAAATGATTTAAACTAACCATCCATATAACACATAACCACCATTTTATATGATATTATGACCACCAACCACCCCTATACATTATGGTTATCCAATTAATGATTGATGACAAATTTAGAGGGGATGAATTAACTAAGAGATATGCTTATTAGATAAAAGAGATACTCAAACCCATTTATAAATATATTTTTTATATTTAACTCATAGATTATTATAATTTATTATTCCTCTCATTTACATAATGAACAATAATGGTAATAAGAGATTATTTTATCATTTTTCAATGAATATAAAATTCTAATCGTGTATTGGGGTATAAAAAATAATGGACGATTATTTATTATATTTGTAGCTTTGATGTTGTGATTGTGTATTTTTTTATTTCCATACATCTTATTCATATTTTATTTATTTAATTTACTAGATACTTATAGTATAAAAATAACAACATATAAAAGGATCTATATAGAAATTACAGTGATTATTCCTTTGATAATTTGGTTTAATCACCATCACTATTGGGTTTCTCTTAAGAAAATTTATAGAAACTAACTATTAGACCATGAAGTGAAATTAAAGGAATTAAATTGAACCCTACAGGAACAATGAGTTTTTTATTCACATGGATCTCAATGATGAGGATTTGTTATGAACAACACAATACTCATCACAAGACAATCCCATTAACCTCCATTAAAAAAACAATCCCAACACATTATCCTTATTAAATTAAAAATCTAGTTTAGTAAATTATATTTAAGTGGAATAAGCCCATAGAAGATTATATTGAGGATTAATTGAATCTTGTATGATTTAAAAAATCAATTAACGATTCATCAAATAATTAACTGATGAATTCATATTGGAAAATAAATTATAATTTCACCACATATCAACCCCATAGTTCAAATAAAAAATATTAGAGTTGGGTTAGAAATCAATTTATACCACCCCGAATAATCATTATTCTAAATCAAAACTAAATTATAGTATTGTTTTGAGGTAATTTCTATATATGGTGTATCATCTATAGAGTCCAATGTAAATTATTTGGAATATAAAAATAAAAAAAATAAAACAATCAACCCTCAATTTTATTTCTATTTTCATTTAATTTTTACATTTTATTTTATGCTTGTTGACTTTTTTTGTATGTTGTATCATTCAAGCATAATTAATTATATTACTCAATATAAGAGCACTGATACCTTAGGGAGACTCCTATTAAACATGGACATTGAACAATCAATATCAAAGAAATGCAGATAACTCATGATGGATCATATAAAAAAAATCTCATTCACAACATAAAATTAAATGAACTAATTGATTCCAGGGATTTTAATAAGAGGGAGTATAAAAATAAGGTAAAAATAAATAGTTCACACTAGTAGGGGAACCAAAATAAAAGTCACCCTCATTTTTGGAATATATTCCATTGAATCAATAGGAGGAACCGGTTCAATTTAGGTCTAATTTGTTTTTCAAATATGAAGGAAAATATATTCCACTAAACCCTCAACAATACTTCCCCAAATACTATCAAAAATAATTTCCCCAATTCTAACACCTATTAGCATGACATATGTCTAGATATGTTCCAAATGAGCACTCAGTTTTTCATGTTCAGTATCCATCTCGACGGACTCTTATGGATTATGGTTTCATCACCTTAGGGTGATGATTTGATATTTTTTGCCCACCCATTCAGGATGAAAATTTACATATAAATTTATCTATCATATAAAAAATAAAAAATTTATTTTTTTGTCTACAATTTTAATATCCAAATGCTCATTTTGAATTTTTTTGGATATTTTTGATACGTTTTTCTTTAATATGGTATTATAAAATGTAATTAGACCTCTCTTATTTCCTTTTTCATAGAGGGGTAATTCTATGGATTGGATTAAGTGGGTTTCAAAATTCTTTATTCTTACATGAGTGAATCTTTCATATGATTTCCTACCAAAATATTTTCTCCCATAAAAAATAACAATGTTGAGTAATGAAATTCATTATTTCCAGTAGCATGAACATTATACCCTCTATGATTCTTGGGAGAATTTAAAATAAATGATGAAAAGGTATCCTAAAAATGGTGTTCCCCTATGAATTAATGTATAAATTTTTTATAGTGGACACACTATAGTAACCAAATCTATGGGCATTGCCATGGAAGGAGGAATAGTTGTGTATTGTCCCAAACCCGTAAGCCACTAATCATGGTCTCTGAGCTATGTGGTTACATGACCTTAAACATGTATCCCCATACACCAAAGGACTCCTACTAAGAGTATGGGTCCAAAGGCCAATTGGGGAGACTATAAATCATTTTCATCAAAATAAGACACAATAAAAAATAAATAAGATAACAGAATAATAACCAATAATACAAGAGCATGCATAAAAAACCATTCCCCAAAATGGGGTACAACCATGTCCAACGGTAAATATTCCATGTCATGTAACAAGTGAAAAAGTGAACAAAACTCAAAATGAAGACAAACTAAAAAGCCCCCAACATGGTCCTGACACCTTGTTCGGGTCCTCTTCCACATAAACCTGTACCGACCCAAATCCAAAGCAAGACCGTTTCCCTTACCCTGACCTAAAACATGATGTTTTCTCGGGTACCCAACAATAGCCTGAGAAGGGTGTGAGTACAACTTAGTAGGCCACCATAAACAATGTCTCAAAAATATACGGTATATACAACTGTGCACGAAAATGATAAATGTATAATAAATGAAAAAGTAAAGATTATGTTCCCATAACCAGTTTAGGTCCATTACCAACATTTATGACCATTTCTATATCTTATCATTTCATCCCATTTCCCATTACAAACCATTCCCAACACATTTATCATGGGTTTATCAAACACAACCAGTAACAAAATCATAAAGTACACGCTAACATGCATGAGGAAAAAACACACTATTATCCTATAACAATATGAATAACTATATCATGTCAACCATATCCTCACCTTAAAGCCTCAGTCCAGTTGGATGAACCCGTTAGAGGAATGGATCCCCAGTCCTCTTCCCTAACCCGTGCATTAGGAGGGGAGTTTAGAGCCTCGGTCTAACTCGAACCATGGGTTTAGAACCTCAAGTTAATACCCCACTCTACCAATCCATGGACACATTATATATATATATGTATATATATGTATATATGTATATCAAACTACCATTCACACAACATCACAACCATTTCCTATGGAATATATACAACATAAAAATAACATGAGAGTTAATATAATGCCTTAACCTAGTAACACATTTACCACATTCCACATCATTTATCCATTTAGCCCAATTCCATTTTATTACTCTTGTCTCACTAAGCATTCATTCATTTTTACTATCTTACTAGTCTTAGTTCATTATTCCTAACACACTAGGATTCATTACCAGGCTCATAATATATTCCATTTTGGTTTTAATAATCTCCAAATATTAACCCATTTATCCATTCATATTTCTCATGTATCAACCAATGTACACATTTTTGGCACTATTCGAAATTCATATAACATAACCATGTTCGACCCATATAAACCACATTAATTTTATCCCAATATCCCATAGGTTATTATTATTCCCAAGTTCATCACTTAGCTTTTACTCAAACACAATCAATAAAATCATTATACTTATTAAGGGATATATAAGAATACATGACAATGTTACTTGTACATCTCAAATTCCTAGGACTTGGGAAGTCGGCACACCCCATGGGTGGCCATAGATTAGTCTCATCACCTGAAACACTTCCCATGAGGATCGCGAGGGTTTCCATTTACCATATTAACAACCATTTTACCTAAACAAGACATTGGTGATCAAAACATACCAAGAGGCACCCATGAACAAAACCACACATGCACAAATCCACAAATAAACCATGGTATATAACTTTTACACCACCTACATCAATTCCATGAGTGAACACACTCTTAGTCAAGTCCTTAGATTCCACTTCAACAATACCTTGATGAATCAACCCAGAGCTTTGATCTGCAACCAATGGCACAAAAAATACCTTATAAATGATGGATATCGATCTCTTGGTGCTCTTTAGAGATTTTCTTCGTCCCTAGGATGAAGAGGGGTGAATTGGGAGGAAATCCTGAGTTGGGTATTGAAATATCAATGTAGAAAAATTGTAAATTTTTAAAAGTTTTTGGGAAACATGGTTTTCCAAACCATGCAAAAAATGTATGAATTCCACTATAAAAAAAATCCTACCCTTTGTACAGTTTCCCTCGGCTATCTGCACGTTTAACACAAACCATGTGCAAACCAGGAGGCCTACCCAGAAAACCCCATTTTTCTTCTTTTCATGACTTGATTCACCAGAATACCTTTGAGGATTCTTAAACATCCAGAAAAAATTATTTAAACCATAATAAGGGATTTAAACCCCTACATAAATGAGAACATACCTTCCAAAATCCAAGATCTTATAACCTTTCAAAATTATAATGGATTGTCCTTGATCCAAGCTCCCAAGATTAATTTCACTTCCATGAAAAAATGATCAGGACACGGATCCCACATAGGTGATTCCCGCTCCAAAGATTCTTAATGAACATTCCCATGCTACCTTAGTACTCGCACTAATGGAACAACCTTTCCCTATATGAAATTCTCACAACAGTCCACCACACAAACCAGATGCTCCTCAAAGGAAACATCCGCCTCAAGCTCAACATCCTCAACATCCAACATGTGAGTTGGGACAAGGTGATACCTCCGAAGGTACGACACATGAAAAACATAATGCATCCCACTATACCACTATAGAAGATCAAATCGGTATGCCACCACATTGATCCTCTCCATAATCTCAAATGGCCCCATAGACCTGGGTGCCAACTTTCTAGGAATCTAAATCCATCGATGACCCAACCTTGGTGACACCTGAAGGAACACATTATCACCCACCTCAAACTCATGATTTATACACCTTTGATCCATATATGAATTCTGCCTACTATGATCTGTTACCATCACTTTACAAATCAACTCAACTTTATCCAAACTCTATTGCACGAGACTCCATCCCAATAGCTTAGATTCAATGGCCTCCAACTAATATATCGAAGATCTATAAGACCTTCCATAGAGAACATCAAACAGTGCCATATGAACAATATCTTTAAAACTATTTTTGTAAGAAAATTCAACAAGCGACATGTACTTCTCTAAGGAACCACCAAAATCCAAGATATAATCCTTAAACATTTCTTCAACACTTGAAGTGTATGCTCCGACTACCCTTCCATCAGTGGGTGGAAATTTGTAATCAAAATAACCTATGTACCAAGAGAATTCATCAAACCATGATATAAGTGAGACGTGAAATGAGAGTCATGTTCCCAAACAATTGTCCATGATACACCATGTAACCCCACTATTTCCCTAACATACTACTCACCTAACTGATCAATTTTATGATCCTCCTATATCAGTAAGAAATGAGTCATTTTCTTTACTTGATCCACAACCAACCAGGTTTACATCATTCTTATAAGGCATCCTTGGAATTCCCACCACAAAATCCGTCATCACATCATCCCCCTTCCATTCCAGAATGGGAAATGGATGTAACAAACCACTTGGGCATTGATTCTCAGCCTTTACCTTCTGATAAATAAGGCATCCTTCCATAGTTCCCGCAAAATTATTTTTCATTCTGGTCCAGAAAACTTACTTGGAGATCACAATACATCTTGGTAAAACTAGGATGCACATACCATTTTGATGCCTGGAACTCAAACAATAACTTTTCCTACATGAATACTGGCACAACCACACGACCATGAACAAAAACAACCATGTCCACACTAACGGCCCAACTCAAAGGTGGATTCCCACCATTAAATCTTTCCTTCATGGACAAATAGTCATGATCATGGAGATTAAGTTCCCTAAATCATCTCAAAAGAGTCAACTCAACTGCCATAGAAGTAAGAGCCACCTGACCATTTTATCATGCACCTTCCACTCAGTGCTGGATTTCTTAACCACCTGGGTATGAGCCTTCCTGCTCAAAGAATTAGTAACACCACTCCCTTTCCCCGATGTTTATACCATCTCAAAGTCAAAATAATGAAGATAATCAACCCATATTCAATACCAAATATTCAAATCCTTGTGCGAAAAGATATACTGTAGACTCTTGTGAATGATATACATCGCGTACCATTCCCCCAACAAGTAGTGCCTATAACACTTTAAGGAATACACTACTACATGCATCTAATGATCATGAGTTGGATAATTATACTCATGGGGTCTCAATTTACTTGACCCATAATCCACAACCTTCTCATCTTGCGTTAGCACAACCCCATGCACAATACCGAATGCATCACACAATAAGTCATACTTCTTACCTGGATCAAGTATGATGAAGATCAGTGCAGTCGTCAGTCGGGTTTTCAACTCTTGAAAGGCATTATCACAATCCTCATACCACTCAAACATTATTCCCTTCTTGTTCAAGCCCTTCAATGGTGCTTCCAAGTGAGATAAATCCTAGATGAACCTCTAGTAATACCAAACCAAACCTTGAAAACACCAAACATCTGAAACACTCTTGGGTTTCTCCAAAGACACCACAACCTTCACTTTCTATGGATCCATCGACACACCTACCTCAAAGATGACGTGAACCATAAAATTCCCTTCTCTAATTCAGAACTGTCCGTTTTATAGCTTGGGGTATAGTTGAACCTCACTTAGTGTACTTAGAATGATGTTGAAATTATGGGCACAATCTTCCTGAGTTTTCGAGTAGACCACGATGTTGTAAAAAAGACAACCACAAAATGGTCTAGATAAGGATGAAAGATTTGGTTCATCAAATCCATAAACAACCCCAATGCATTGGTAAATCTAAAAGGCATCACCACAAACTCAAAAAACCCATACCGACTCTTGAAAGCTATCACCGGTACATCAGAAGGCCTCACCATCAAATGTTGATAACCCGATCCAAGATCTATATTAGAAAAACCCAATGTACCCCAGATCTGGTTAAGTAGGTCATCAATTATAAGAATATGGTACCAATTTCTCACTATCATCTAATTTAACATATGAGAATATAAAAATAGCCTTAAAGACCTATCATCATTCTTTGAAAAAAGAATCGGAGATACCCATAGAGACATACTAGGACATATAAAACCCTTAAACATCGACTATTCCAGATGAACCATTAACTCTTGGAGTTATACTAGTGCCATTCGGTATGGAGGAATAGAAATAGGATCTGCTCCTTGAAGTAACTCAATCATGAACTCAACATCTCTCTCATGTGGTAAACTTGATAAATACTTATAAAGAACATACTGAAACTAATCCACTAATAGAGGGAGGGAATACTATTCCCATTTGTACTCATCAAGCACAAGACAAGCTACTTAAGTTGTAAGCCTACCCAACTGCTGAAAAATTGGTCATGCATGACCTGATCGAACATACCACTCTCCATGAGGGACATAAGCTCCACAATCATGTGAACTTAATGATATCTTGTGACAATAACCTTCTATGTGCGCCTGATTCAACACCAACCAGTCCATACCCATGATCAAGTCAAATACCAACATATCGAGAATGAAAATTCCCCACCGGAAATGATACCCACCGAATTCTAGATCACATCCTCTATACGACCTGATATCTTCATTTCACACTCCCGATGGAGTGTCAATCAATATAACCCCGCAAAATGCCTCCATAGGAAAAACCAATACTACCACAAGATGTGAGGCCTTCTGACCGGGTGCCGACTGAACTAAATGATGCTGACCTGACCCTCTACCCTGGGCTCTGACCTATGTGCTGGGAACTGTACTACCATTTTGATGTGGGAAATCTTTCCTTGGACTTCCATGTCCACCTACCCTGCCAGTACGGACTTTGGATCTCCAAATGATGGCCTAATATATAGCAACTTATCCCTTACATATTCTTGGCATCTTCTGGTCACCAACATTCATGCTCAACTACCGAGGGTCCCTACAGAACCTTTACATCTGTCCAATTCTTCTATATGATTGACACTCATCATGAGGTCGAGGAAACTATCCATGTATGTGACCCAACCTTCCACTACCTGAAGCTCACATTTAGGTTCCCTTATGAGATAACTGGTTGATCCACTACCTCTGTAGACCACTTGAAGTGAATGATATTCAACTATACCTGATCTCATGTCTCATCCCATCCTAGAAACACCTCGTAACTACTTCCACATCCCCCTTAAACACTAGAACAAAGAATTAAAGGTCAGTAAAGTGTCTAGCATACACCATCACTAACATCGGTCCCTGAGTCAAGCTCGTGAAATCTGCAGCCCACTCTTGCCTCAAAGTCTCTTGGTAAAAATGCTTAAGAAACGTTTCTTGGAGTTATTTCCACAACATCCCCTTAGCCTGCACAGTCTGAGCTAGGATGTCACACCATCTATTTTCCTGGCCTTGCAACATATAATTATCCATCTTGACTTGCTTCCCAGTAGGAGTCTCTAAATGATCAATTATTGTCTGGACAAACTCATTCCAGAACTCTGTTGCCTCTGGCCCACCCTCACCTATAATGGTTGGAGGATGAAGCAGCTAAAACTCTTTAGTCAGCTCAAACATACTCAGTTCAACCCGCGCTAGGTCCCAATCCATCATCTACATATTATGAGCCATGTTATCTCATAATGTCTCTTATTTACATTCACGGATCACCACATTCTCCTGCTCCTCTACTAGAGGAGTTTTCTCATCAACATAAACTTGTTGTCCAACCGGCACTTGACATCGTTGTGGAATTTTTCTACACATCCAAACTAAAGGTTTTAGAACAAACACCATAAAAATTTTACAACTTCATAATAAGAGGGCTCTTCACCAGCCACAACAACCAACCATACATGAACCATCCCAAAAAACCTTATCATTCCAAAAACATCACCCACACCATCCCTATCGCATGACATGGTCCACAAGGGGGTAAAAAACCATAAACCACCACAAGGATCACACAACATGTTTCAAACATCATTTTGAAGTCATTACAAACCCCTAATTACACATATTTCATTAATCATCACTTATCATTTCTTTATCTTCACCGACTTGATTTTTTTAGTTTATAAAATTTTACTTTTTAAATTATCACGATGCATGGTTTATTCTATCTTACAGGCCTCACACAACCAACCAAATTGTGCCAACCATGATTCTTGTCACCTATCTCTATGGGATCCTATAATGATGCATAAATGCACAACCACGTGCCATTGAGGCCACATTCCAAATATCATTAGACCATCACATCACACAACATGTGCATTAACCAATAATGAAATATCATCAAATGTAACATTGAATAATCAAGAACAAAAAATACCACCATGGGTGACTGGGGTATTCCCTCATACATGGGTTAGCTTCACCCAAGCATGATCTCATTACCAAGCCCTGACACATCTTAACTCCCCTCTAACATCCCAAATAACAAGATTCCAGAGAAGGATAAGAAATAACTCATCTGATACCACTTTGGAATGTCCCTAACCCAGAGGATACTAATTTGGTGCTCTGATCCGAGTGGTTAGATGAACTTAAGCATGCCTCCCAATATACCAATGGTTTTCGACTAGCATCGGGGGTCCAAATTTCAATTGTTAAGACTATACCCAATTTGTTTTAGTGTAAGACACAATATACAATAAACAAGATAATGTAATAATAACTAATAATACAACAGTAGGCATAAATAACTATTCCCCAAAACAGGGTACAACCTTTTATAATAGTAAATATTCCATGTCATGCTACAAGTGAAAAATTAAACAAAACAAAAAATGAAAAAAACAAAAAAATACCCATGACGGTCCTGACACCATGTCTGGGTCCTCCTCTACATACACTTGTTCCATCTCACCTCCCCAGAAAGAGCCTTTTCCCTTACCATGACTTGAAAACATAAAGTCTACACGGGTACCCAACTGCATCCTAAGAAGGGTGTGAGTACAAATAAATAGGCCACAACCAATGATCTCCACAAAATATCTGGTATAAACAATTGTGCATGAAAAAGAGAAATGTATAATAAATGAAGAATAAAAGATAAAGTTTCCTTAACCAGTTTAGGTTGATTACCAACATTTATTACCATTTTCTTATCTTGCAATTACACCTCATTTCCCATTACATTCCATTTCCAACGCATTTATAATGGGCTAATCAAACACAAATAGTTACACCGGCATAAAGTACAAAATCACATGCATGGGAAAAAACACGCTATTATCATATCTCACGAGAACTGACTTCCTCATGTCAACCATATCCTCACATCGAAGCCTCAGTCCTAGTAGATGCAACTGTTAGGGGTATAAAGCCTCATTCCTCTTCCATAAACCATGCATAGGTATGGATTTTAGAGCTTTAGTCCAACTCGACCTATGGGTGTTGAACCTCAAGTCAATACCCCACTCTACCAATCCATGTTCAAATGCTATGTATATATGTAAATCCATCTACCATTCAAAGAACATCACAACCATTGCCCAGGGAAAACATAAACCATAACAATAACATGAGAGTTAATACAATTCCTTAACCCATTAACACATTTACCACATTTCACATCATTTATCCATTTATCCCAATTCTCTTTTGTTGTTCTTATCTCACTAAGAATTTATTCATTATGACTATCTGAATAGGCTTCGTTCATTATGTCTAACACATTAGGGTTCATTACTAGTCTCCAAATCGATTCCATTATGGTATTTAATCATTTACACATATTAACCCCTTTATCCATTCTTAATTATCTTGTGTCAAACCATTTACATATTTTGACACTATTCAAAATTCATCTAGTATAACCATGTTCGACCAATATAAACCACTTCCATGTTAACCCAATATCCCTTATATTATTATCAATCATAGGTGCATCACCTAGCTTCTACTCCAACACAATCAATTACATCATCTTGTTTATCAAGGGCTCTATATTAATACATAACAATCTAACTTGTTATTCACAAATTCTTAGGTTTGGGGATGTCGAAAAACTCCATGGGTTTCCCTAGATTAGTCTCATCACCCTCGATGAATCCCATGGGGATCGTGAGGGTGTCCATTTACGTTCATAATAACCATTTTAACTAAACATTCTAGGGGTGATAAAAACCTACAAAGTGACACATAAGAAAAAAACCACACATGCAAAAATCCACAAATAATCCCATGGATATAACATGTAGACAACCTACCTTGATTGTGTGGGTGAACGAAAACAAATTCGATCCCTTAGATTCAGCTTGAACCAACCCTTGAAGCTTCAACCTGGATCTTTGATCCACAACCAATGTAACACCCCGACCCTAGTTACCCAGAGTTGATGCATTATTACATAACATTGACATGATCACAATAAAGATCAAATCTCGAAAGACCGATTAGTTTAGTAGCCTTGGAAACACTAGATATATTCATAAAGTTTTACATTACATCATAAAAATGAGAACTAAAACAACATAGTCTCCATATTCTACACTCTTATCCCCTAATACTATCCCTACAGGTCATTCATAATTTACTTCTTCACATCCTGGAAAAAATAAAACATAGAAAAGGGGTAAAATAAAATTCCCAGTAAGGATAAAAATGTAGCGGAAACTTTCATAAATAAGAATAAACATTTAAGGCAATGTATAACTAAAACAAATGCCTTTTAAACTTGAACTTCAACATAGTATGGAAAAAATAAAATGAAATAATTCCATTTACTTATTCCCATGGATATTCTACTAATCGAATAATTACATGCAATATCAATAACCACTTTCATAATAATGGAATGCATAATGCCAGACTATCATAACCACATAGCCAAGGCCTCATACCAAGACTAAAAATAAGATTTTATCAAGGCCTTGTGCCAAGACACTAGTTTGTCTCATGAGACCTAACGATGCATTTAGGAGCTATAGCGGGCTCTACCCGTCACATATTAAGTCCAATGCATTCCCATATGAAAAGGTTTAAACATAACATAAACATTCATATTAAAACTAGCATACGAAATGTAAATACTTCATTTATAAACCATGAATGGTATAAAAATAACACATCCACAGTCAAACATATCACAAAACCTTCAATACAATATAGAAGTTTTGTATCATAGTAAATCAACTTCAAATAAGCATAAAATCCATCAAAGGATGTTGAAATAGATGAAATCAAATCTCTTTTTAGTGAAAAATCTCTTTCTATTTTGAAATCATTTAAGAGTCATATATTTATAAAATAAAACATTTTCTTAGAAAATATTCTTATAATCTTTTAAGGGAAGCTTCTACGATTTTATTACGGTGAAAAATAGCCGCACCTGCCGTATAAGTTAAAAAAACATTCTTACCTTATTTCTGTCGAAAAGGTTAAAAAGAACCTTGTTTGGAAAACGACAGAAATATTCCTTTATAAAACTCTTGTAAAAAGTCAAAAAAGGGTATAAATTACTTTAACCCGTATTCTTGTAAATAGTAAAAATGTTTTGAAATACATTTTTAAGAAACATGGATGTGGATGATAAAGAGATCCCAGTAGATTATTACGTAAAAACAACCTCGGATAATGAAGAGATTGTGAAACAAACCCTTACCTTGTACTTTTCCTTGGTTGAGGGTAGTTTATCATCCTTTATAATGGTGAAATAATTGTTATTAAATAATACAAGAATCATATACATTAATATGATATCATATATGATCTTTTGACATTTATTTTTTAATAATATCTTAGTATTATAGTTGTTTCGGTTGTTAACGTAATCTTTTTCTTTTAAATGTTTTGTTATGTAAGCCGTGTTTGTCATGGATAGGTGGTATCTTAATCATATCCATAATGATATCAAGTCCTTAGATACTATTATTAATCATAAAATGAGAATTATACTTGAATGGATACGGTGGAGAATGAATCTCATCGCGTTCATGGAGACGGTAGTCTGTACGTACGCACGAGCGAAAATATCATTCATTTGATATTAAAATAATATATAATTGGATGTTATATCATATATAAAGAATCATTATAATGTAGTATTTATTATTTATATGAATTAAACATTATTATTATACCCATCCAAATAATAATTTATTGAATAACAATTACACCACGATGTGGAGATGGTAAGCCGTACATACACACGTATGGTGACATGTTATTAAAAGGATGGATAGAATACTGAATATGGTTGTAACATAATTATAATAATATTAAAGTATATAGGATATACCGGATTCATTATTTTATAATGGGAATAACAAATAAATAATAAGTGGAAGAAGAAAGGAACTTGAAAAAGGGTGGTGAAAACATTACCTCTTCTTCGGGTTCTTCCTTTTGATTTGATAAAAAGGGATCCTTAGGCTGGCTTTCTGACTAAATTAAGGCCTCTAGGATGAAGTTAGGGAAGTTTAGAGAGTATTTGGAAAGTTTTTGGCTCATCCAAATGTCTTTGAATGTGTGAATTAATGAGAAGGGGGAGTGCCCTTTTATAAGAGGGGTGAGGGGAACCTTTGGAAAAGATAGAAATATTATTTTATAATTAATTCATATTCGGTTTATAATGGCTCTAAAGTGGATTATTTAAATTTTAAGGTGTGTATAGGTCGAAAACCACTCAACCAATATGATTTAGACAGGTTTGGGTTAAATTTTAACCTTATCTTTAAGTATTAACTCTTAGTTAATTAGTTTCACACTTACCATGTCACTTTGTATTTTTATATTATATAGTTAATAAACATACTATATACCTCCAATATACAACCAAGTGGTCCATTAATGATACACCTATCATGATATGAGTCTCTTTGACGAACCATAGATTTTTAAAAATTGAATATCAATTAATAATATAATATTTGTTTTAAAAACTCTTTTATGTCAATTTTGAAACTATTTGGAAAATTGATTTTTGTGAAAATCATAAAAGAATGATTACTTATAAAAACGTTAATTAAATCATTAATAACATGTCATATTATCCTATAAAATAACTTTAATTCATAAAAAGTCTCAAATTATATTTATTTGGGTATTTATAATATCAATTATTTTAATTTTTCACTATTATGGTAATTACTGCATCATCATTGGGTCATAAAAAAATTAAATTATTTAATGTCTAAAAATTAAAAATAAAATACCATTATGTAGGAAATCTTTTTAGATTTCTAATGAATATTTACCATCGAATTTATCTTATGTATAACCCTATATTACAAATGCTTTAGTAAATAAACTTTGATTTTAACTCTTTTAACTCTTCTTTGAATTAAATAATAATAAATGTCCTAATCTAATCGAAGTGGACCTAAATGATAATATTTTATTCCTAAGGTTGTTTTTGGTCGAATTAAGCTTATCAAATATAATTAGGACATGTGTTAGGGAAATATTAATATCAATTTTAACCTTAATTACCCTATTTACTTTTAACCGTGGTAAATAAATGTAAAAAGTTACTATTCACCAAAAATTATTTTCATCTCAATAAACCACATTTTAGTCCTTGATATTAACCATGTCTCTCAGATTTTTGAAATTCCACTCACAGAAGTGTTAAAACTAATTTTTATGAAAAATTCAGTTTTTTAACTACCACTTAGTGGTTTCACTATTAATAAAAAAAATGATGTTTTTCAGAAAATTCACCCTAGGATAATTTCAATATTCTAAATCCAAAAATAAAGTCCATTTTGAAAAATAAAATTTATAAATTTCAAAAAGTGGGTATTACTATTCATAGCAGCTAGTTTGATTGGTTGTGGTGTGTTAGAACTCAGTGTTGCGTACAACACACACTATTGCATTATTCAAAGAGAAGCGTACCGTAGAAGCTTGGCGTGTAACATTCTCCCCTACTTCAAATAATTTCATCCTTGAAATTTCTAGAATAAAACCGAATGAAAAGAATCGGGTGGTTCTTCATCATAAGTTCCTTGGGTTCCCACGTTGCCTCTTCCATATTATGGTTTCTCCACAAGACTTTTACCAGACGAGTCGTTCGGTTTCTTGGTACTTGTTCTCTCGTATCAACAATCTTGACGGGCTCTTCGCAATAAGACAGATCGGGTTCCAGTTCTAATTCCTCATAGGATAGTACATGTGTTGGGTCAGGCAGGTATTTCCTCAATAGAGATACGTGGAACAAATCGTGAACTTTGGAGAGACTTGGAGGCATTGCCAATCGGTAAGCTACATCCCCAATTCATTCTAGAATTTCGAAAGGTCCGATGTACCTGGGACTCAATTTACCTTTCTTACCAAAATGTATGACTCCCTTCCATGGAGATACCTTCAGGAAAACATGATCACTGACTTGAAATTCCAAATCCTTCCTTCAATTATCGGCATAGCTCTTCTGCTTACTTTGAGCTGCTTTGATATGGTTTTAGATTACCTTCACCTTTTCCATCCTTTCCTCCACCAGTTATGGGCCTACAAATTTTCTTTCACCAACGTCATCCCAACAGGTTGGTGTGCGACATCTCTTTCCGTATAACGCTTCATATGGTGCCATCTGAATACTCTAATGGAAGCTATTGTTATAGGAAATTTCTACCAGAGGTAAATATTGATCTCACATACCCTGAAAGTCAAGTGAACAGGATCTCAACATGTCTTCTAAGGTTTAAATAGTTCGTTCTGATTGTCCATCTGTTTGAGGGTGGTAGGCAGTGCTCAAATGAAGTTCAGTATCCAAGGATTTATGAAGACTTTTCCAGAATCTTGATGTAAAACGGGGATCACGATCAGAAACAATTGATAGGGGTAATCCATGAAGTCTCACAACTTCATTAATATATAGTCTTGGTAGTCGTTCAAGTGGAAAATATTCCCTTATAGCATGAAAATGTGCTGACTTGGTAAGATGATCAACAATGACCCATATTTTATCATTCCATCTAGGAGTCTTTGGTAGCCCCATGACAAAGTCCATCATAATATTATACCATTTCCACTCTGGTATGGGAAGAGGATGCATGAATCCTTTAGGCCGTTGCCTTCCAGCCTTCACTTGTTGATAAATCACACATCTTGACACAAAATCAGCTATCTCCCTCTTCAGGTTGTCCCACCAAAAATGTTCCTTCAAATATCTATACATTTTTGTTCTCCCAGGGTGTATAGTGAAATTTGAACTATGAGCATCATCTAGCAATTCCCTTTTTAGATCAGGTATATCGGGAACACAAAGCCTCTTCCCGAATTTCAAAATTTCTTCTTCATACACAAAGTCTCTCAATCTCTCATCACTCATAGCTTTAATCTTCTTTTTAAATTCTACATCATTGGTCTGAGAACTCTTAATCATTTATATTAATGATGGTTTGGAAACTATTTAAAAAATCATTGATGTTTCACCTTCCCTGGTTATTCCCATGTCCATCTTCACTTGATCCATGAAAATTGGATCCCTTTCAATTCTCATATTGTTCAAAACTCCATGGTCTTTTATGCTCAAAGCATCTGCCACCTTGTTTCTTTTCCCCAGGTGGTAGTGTATCGTGAAATCATAATCCTTAAGTAATTCAAGCCATCTCCTTTCCCTCATGTTGAGTTCTTTTTGTGAGAAAATATACTTCAAACTCTTGTGATCAGTATAAATCTCACATTTTTCACCATAGAGGTAGTGCCTCCATATCTTCAAAGAAAAGATCACAGCTTCTAACTCGAGATCATGAGTAGGATAGTTTTTTTCATGAATTTTCAACTGTCGTGATGCATAGGCAATAACCCTATCATTCTATATAAGAACACAACCATGTCCTTTCTTCGATGCATCACTATAAATAACAAACCCATCACTCCCCGATGGTAGAGTCAATATAAGAACATTGACTAATCTTTTATTCTGTTCTTCGAAACATTCTTCACACTCTTTTGTCCAAACAAATTTAACCCCTTTACGTGTGAGCTTCGTTAAGGGGTTAGCCAATCGGGAAAAATTCTAGACGAAACTTTGATAATAACCTACCAAACCAATAAAACTGCATACCTCAGTTATACTCGTAGGTGCTGGCCATTCTTGGATTGCCTTGGTCTTATAAAAATCAACAAAGATTCCATCTTTAGAGTCTATATGGCCAAGAAAAGAAATCTCCTGAAGCCAGAATTCACACTTGCTAAACTTCCCATATAATTCATGTCTTCTCAGAGTCTTCAGGATAATGCGCATGTGATTTTCATGATCTTCGTAGCTTTTGGCGTATACCAAGATATCATCAATAAATACCACCACAAATTCATCGAGATATTCCTTGAAAACTCTATTCATCAGATCCATGAATACAGAGGGTGCATTAGTCTATCCAAAATGCATTACTGTAAACTCGTAATGCCCGTACCTGGTTCGAAATGCTGTCTTAGGAATGTCTTTCTTCTTCACACACAAATGATGGTATCCAGATCGAAGGTCAATCTTTGAAACGTATTGAGATCCATGCAGTTGGTCAAATAAATCATCAATGCGAGGTAGGGGATACTTGTTCTTTATTTTTATAGCATTGATCTCCATGTAGTCAATACATAACCTCACAGATCCATCTTTCTTTTTAACAAAAAGAACAGGGGATCCCCATGGAGAAACACTAGGGGGAATAAATCCCTTATTACTCAATTCCTCTAGTTGTTTATTTAGTTCAACTAATTCTAAAGTGTCCATTCTATAAGGGGTCTTCGATATAGGCCTTGATCCAGGAATTAAATCAATGGAAAACTCAACTTCTTTCTCTGGAGGATGTCCATGTAAATCTTCTGGAAACACATCTACATATTCTTTCACAACAGGTAAATCCTCTATTTGAACATTACTTTCATCACCCACTGTAATTTCATCCTCTTCCTCCACAATAATTGAATTTAGTTGAGCTACTGGGGGTGAATATAGATAAGAATTAGGTGGTGATGATTCTGATCTAAAGATAAGGTGTTCCTTATCATGATCATCAAAAATCGTAACCTCCTTCTTCTTACAATAAATCTTCACATCATAGTCCGAAAGACAATCCATACCGAGGATTATATCAAACTCAATCATATATATGACGATGAGATCAGCGGATAAAGAACATTTATGTGCTCTAATGGGGACTGATTCACAAAACTTTGTTGCAATGATACTTCTCTTTGGAGTTCTAACTGACAACTACCTTGTTAAATCAAATTGTAAATATCTAATTTTCTTAGAAAACTGGGTAGATATGAAACAATGCGAGGATCTTGAATCAAATAATGCATTTTCTAAACTTGAGGAAACCATTAAATTACCTTCCACCACGTCTTTCAGAGCTTCTACCTCAGCAGTAGTGATAACATAAGCTTGGCCTTGATCCCATGGCCTTTTTCGAGGTAAGTTCCCCTAACTCTTAGGAAATTCATTTTCATAATGTCCCATCTCCCTAAAATTGTAGCACTGAACATCGGTAGCCTCCTTCTTCCCTTTGCAATCACGAGCTTGGTGGCCTTTTTCACCACACTTGTAACAGACTTCCGTTCCCTTCAAGCAAGAAATGGGGTGTTTCTTCCCACATTTACCACAGGATGGATATTCAACCTTTCCCTTATTCCCCTTATTTCCATTCCCAGATTGATCAGCAGATATCTTCTTCTCTTGCTTTTCTTTAAAGTCATAAGACTTAGAGAATTATTTCTCTGTCTTGATAGCACATGAGACAATGTCTTCATACGACGAGAAGGATTGTGAGACTAATACTCGATGGATAAATGGTTTTAACCCATCAAATAAATGATCAATATTTCTTATTGGGTTACGTATATAATCTCTAGCATACCTTGCTAACCTTTTAAAGTAATCCTTATACTTTGCGACATTCTCATCCTCCTTTTTCCTCAGACTCAGAAATTGTCTTTCCATATCTGCTCGATGGTCACGAGGAAAGTATTTTTATAAAAATAGATCTTCGAACTCCCTCCATTCAATATTTGATACTTCATCATATTCCTTCGTGTTTTTAATCAATGACCACCGTTGATCAGCATCTCCAGTGAGGCGGTAAACTACTATGATAATTTTTTCCCTTTCTCTACTCCCCAAATCCTGAAATATTTTCTCTAGGGAATTTATCCATTGCTCAGATACTAAGGGATTTTTACTCCCATTGAACATTGGTGGTTGTGTCCTCATAAAGTGATCTAACATTGATCCTCCACGCTGTGGATCAGGGTGCTCCATACAGGTAAGGTTATTATTCATAACTTGAGTGAGTTGTCCCAGTATGGTGATTATCTGATCGACACCAGTTGCATCACCAGCTCCACTATAATTATCTTGAACAGGAGGGAAATTCCTACATGGAGTGCGTGCATATATACGGTTTCCATTTCATCCACTAGGTGCAATTTCTAAACAATGGCATAAACTAGATCAGTTTATGAATCAAAATACATAATTCCATACTTATAAAACACTTAACATAAATTGAACTATTTATGGATATAATCAATAATCCTAAAAATGTTTTCTATGAGTAATTATATACTCATAAACCCTTCATAATGATTTTTAAAGAAAATGAGAGTTATCCCAAGCATATCCCCCGGGAGTGTCGTAACCAAGAGTGCAGCAAGGCCCGTTGTCGTGCACCAGTTCCCGTTCGAGTCAAGATCAAAGCGGTGTTTTCGGGTTTTACCCCTAGGTACATCTATGCCAGAGCCGCCTCTACTTGCTTGTATCCAGACATGGATGTATTGCTCGAAAAACTCACAAAATCTCTACAATACCAAAATTCTAGGATGTTCTTCAATACTAATCCTCAAAGTTCATCTTAAATTTATCTTCTCTAATCAGAGTTTATCTAAATATAGCTTCCAAGGTTTGTACTAAACTTCCTCTGATACCAACTGTAATTCCCCGACCCCAGTTACCCAGAGTCGGTGCATTATTACATAACATAGGAATGATAACAAGAAAGATCAAATCTCGAAAGAATGGTTAGTTTAGTTTCCTTGGAAACACTAGATATATTCATAAAGTTTTACAATACATCATAAAAATGAAAACTACAACAAAATAGTTTCCATAGTCTACACTCTTATCCCCTCATACTATCCCTGCAGGTCATTCATAATTTACTTCTACACATCCTGGGAAAAATAAAACATAGAAAAGGGGTGAGCTCAAATGCCCAGTAAGGATAACAATATAGCAGAAACTTTCATAAATTAGAATAAACATTTAAGGCTATGTATAACTAAAACAAAAGCCTTTTAAACTTTAACTTCAACTTAGTATGGAAAAAATAAAATGAAATAATTCCATTTACTTATTCCCATGGATATTCTACTAATCGAATAATAACATGCATTATCAATAACCACTTTCATAATTATGGAATGCGTAATGCCATACTATCATAACCACATATCCAAGGCATCATGCCAAGACTAAAAATAAGATTTTGTCAAGGCCTTATGCCAAGACACTAGTTTGTCTGATGAGACCTACCGATGCATCGAGGAGCTATACCGGGCTCCACCCGTCACATATTAAGTCCAATGCATTCCCATATGAAAAGGTTTAAACATAACGTAAGCATTCATATTAAAACTAGCATATGAAATGTAAATACTTCATCCATAAACCATGAATGGTATAAAAATAACACATCCACAGCCAAACATATCACAAAAACTTCAATACAATATAGAAGTTTGGTATCATAGTAAATCAACTTCAAATAAGCGTAAAATCCATCAAAGGATGTTGACATAGATGAAATCAAAACTCTTTTTGGAGAAATATCTATTTCTACTTCGAAATCATTTAAGAGTCATATATTTATAAAATAAAACATTTTCTTCGAAAATATTCTTATAATCTTGTAAGGGAAGCTTCGACGGAGGAAAATAGCCGCACCCTCCGTATATGTTAAAAACAATTCTTACCTTTATTCTGTCGAAAAGGTCAAAAAGAACCTTGTTTGGAAAATGACGGAAAGATTCCTTTATAAACCTATTATAAAGAGTCAAACAAGGGTATAAATGGATTTAAACCATATTCTTGTAAATAGTAAAAATGTTTTTAAATACATTTTTAAGAAACATGGATGTGGAGGATAAAGAGATCCCAGTAGATTATTACGTATAAACAACCTCGGATAATGATGAAATTACGAAATAGACACTTACCTTGTACTTTTCTTTGGTTGAGGGTAGGTTAACCTCCTGTATAATGGTGAAATAATAGTTATTAAATTATACAAGACTCATATACATTAATGTGATATCATATATGATCTTTTAACATTGATTTTTTAATAATATCTTAGTATTATCGTTGTTTCAGGTGTTAACTTACTCATTTTCTTTTATATGTTTTGTTATGTAAGCCGTGTTTTTCATGGATAGGTTGTATATTAATCATATACAGAATGATATCAAGTCCTTAGATACTATTATTTATCCTCAAATGAGAATTATACTTGAATGGATACGGTGGAGAATGAATCTCATCGCGTTCGTGGAGACGGTAGTCCGTACGTACGCACGAGTAACAATATCATTATTTTTATATTAAAATAATATATAATTGCATGTTATATCATATATAAAGAATAATTATAATGTTATATTTATTATTTATATGAATTACACATCATTATTATACCCATCCAAAAAATATTTATTGAAGAACAATTACACCACGACGTGGAGATGGTAAGCCGTACGTACGCACGAATGGTGACATGTTATTCAAAAGATGGATAGAAAAATGAATATGGTTGTACCATATTTATAATAATATTATAGTATATAGGAGATACTAGATTCATTATTTTAGAATGGGAATAACAAAGAAAGAAGAAGTGGAAGAAGAAAGGAACTTGAAAAAGGGTGGTGAAAACATTACCTCTTCTTCGGGTTCGTCCTTTTGATTTGATCAAAAGGGCTCCTTAGGTTGGATTTATGACTAAAGGAAGACCTCTAAGATGAAGTAAGAGAAGTTGAGAGAGTATTTGGGAAGGGTTTGGCTGAGCCAAATGGATTTGAAGGTGGGAATTAATGAGAAGGGGGAGTGCCCTTTTATAAGAAGGGTGAGGGGGACCTTTGGAAAAGATAGAAATATTATTTTATAATAAATTCATATTCGGTTTCCAATGGATCTAAAGTAGATTATTTAAATTTTAAGGTGGGTATAGGTCGAAAACGACGCAACCAATAGGTTTTAGACAGGTTTGGGTTACAATATTAACGTTATATTTAAGTATTAACTCTTAGTTAATTAGTTTGACACTTACCATGTCACCTTATATTTTTATATTACATAGTTAATAAACATACTATATACCTCCAAGAGACCCCCAAGTGGTCCATTAATAATACACCTATCATGATATAAGTCTCTTGGATAAACCTTAGATTTTTAGGAATTGAATATCAATTAATAAAATAATATTTGTTTTAAAAACTCTTTGATGTCAATTTTGACACTATTTGGAAAATTGATTTTTGTAAAAATCATAACAGAATTATTACTTCTAAAAAAGTTAATTAAATAATTTTTAAAATGTCATATTAACCTATAAAATTAGTTTAATTCATAAAAAGTCTCAAATTATATTTATTTGTGTATTTATAATATCAATTATTTTAATTTTTCACAATTATGGTAATTACTGCATCATCATTGGGTCATAAATAAATTAAATTATTTAATGTCTAAAAATTATAAATAAAATACAATTATATAGTAAATATTTTTATCTTTCTAATGAATAATTAAAATCTAATTTATCTTATTTATAACCATTTATTAAAAATTATTTAGTAAATATACTTTTATTTTAACTCTTTTAACTCTTCTTTGAATTAAATAATAATAAATGTCCTAATCTAATCCAAGTGGACCTAAATGATAATATTTTATTCCTAAAGTTGTTTTTGGTCGAATTAAACTTATCCAATAAAATTAGGACATGTTTTAGGGTAATATTAATATTATTTTTACCCTTAATTACCATATTTACTTTTAACCGTGGTAAATAAAAGTAAAAAGTTATTATTCACCAAAAATTATTTTCATCTAAATGAACCAAATTTTAGTCCTTGATATTAGCCATGTGTCTTGTAATTTTGAAATTTCACTCACAGAAGAGGTAAAATTAAGTTTTATGAAAAATTCAGTTTTTTAACTACCACTTAGTGGTTTCACTATTCATCTAAAAATGATGTTTTTCAGAAAATTCTCCCTAGGATAATTTCGATATTACGAATCCAAAAATGAAGTCCATTTTGAAAAATAAAATTTATAAATTTCAAAAAGTGGGTATTACTATTCATAACGACATGTTTGATTAGTTGTGGTGTGCTAGAACTCGATGTTGCGTACAACACACGCTATTGCATTATTCATAGATAAGCGTACCGTAGAAGCTTGGGGTGTTACAACCAACATCACCGAAAATTCCTTAAAATGAGGTATATCAATCTATTGGAGCTCTTGGGAGATTTGGTTCGCCGCTTGGGTGAACAGGGGAGAATGCGGAGGAAATCCCAAGTTGGGTAATAAAATCCTGAAGTGGAAAATGTCATTTTTTAAAAGTTTCTGGGCCGCATGGTTTACTCACACAGTTATCCAAACAGTGTGAAAACCATGAATATGTCATTATCCAAAAATCCCACCTCCTACATAGTTTCCTTTGGCTTTACAAACGGTTAGCACTAACCATGCGCAAACTGTGCATCCTAGCAAAAAAAACCTCTTTTTCTCTTTTTTCATGACCTGAACTACTAGAATACCTCTAAGGCTCCTTAAAAATAAAAAAAAACATTATTTTAACCAAAACAAGGGATTAAAAACAGAACTTAAAAGAGAACATTCCTTTATAAGATATGGGATCGTACACAATATGAGAAAAGATCATGAATAATTGTTGAATTTGTTAGAAGATATATCATCTAATAACATTTAAAGAATGTTGGAAAGGGGAACTGAAATAGGGGAATTCAAAATTTTTATGCCACTAAAATTCTCATTTACCATCATTATACAAAGTTAAAGATAAGTAGTTAACTTTAGTTTAATTCAACTACAAAATATATATTTTTGTAATGCCCTACATGTAGTGAATGTGATGATAACCATGCGACAGAAGAGTGTCTTAAAAACAATGTCAAACACCATATTAGTAAATTATGTTAATTTTTACGAAATATGTTGTTAAAAATAATTCTAAAATATCATATTCCCCCATTGTAGAATAATTATAATTTTATTGGGGAAGATAGTAGCAAAACAATTCATAATCAAGGCTTAAAAGACATTTGAGATACACCCAACCCCAACAGAAAAATACATACCAGAGAAAAATCAATGAAATTATTTCTATAAGGGTTCTTATAAATAATAAGGATATCAAAACCCTAATCCATCACACCCCCTCAACATCATCAATGAAATGAAGTGACTCAAAAACAATAATAAAAATAACAAAATACGAAATTGGGAAATATAGTGTTCATGTTTGTCACCACTACTAAACCCTGGTTTTAGAATCAAGAGGGATCCATTAGAAACCATGAAATGTAAATTTATAAGCTTTTCAATCAACTCCTAGCAAGAAAACTTGATACATTTTCATGAAAAAACATGAAATCCTCAAATAATAATCAAAGTATATTAATTTCGAAAGTTGTAAATAACTCCAACAACCAACCTCAACAAATAAAACTACAATGTAGAAAGAAAATGCATATGAATATCATCAACCATTATAAGAAGTGGATGAACGAGATGTTGTTCTATTATAAAATGATAAATAAAAAATTAATAATTTATTGCAAGGAATAGATAATGAAGCCCTGAAACCATATATAACACATATACCATTTCTAGATTGATTGATGCAATGAAAGATGTATCAATACATTGTAAAGTTAATGGATGTTTTATATAAAATTCATATCAGTATATCATTTAAAATAGCACTAATTCATATTCATACCCATGAAAAATTTATTAATGAGATTCACTCAAACAAAAGGAAGGTAATAGAATAGGGAATAATTTCTTTTAATAAGGAATGTTCATCTAGGATACAATATATGTTTCCTAAAAAACTACAAGACCCTATGAGCTTCTCTATTCTTTATAATTTTAGCCCATGAGAATATTGGAATGCTTTTTGTAACATTTGAATAAAAAAAACCTTAATTACATTCAAGGATTTCAAGAAATTAGGTCTCACATAGTTAACCCCAGTAATTTGAAATTACAATTGGCCAATTATTTTATCAAGTATATCATGTTCCTTTTGGAAGATGTATTTGTAGATATTTGGAAGTTCATTTTTATAGATTATTTCATCATTATTAATATATAATAATATGATAATGTACCATTAATTTTTGGATGTCCATTTTTAGAAACAAGAGGTACTAATCGATTTTCACCAATAAGATCTCATATTTTATATAATAAATGATAATGTTTCCATCAATTTTACAAAACTATTAATTACACCACCTTTATGGAACATGTAAAATATATTATTATTTCCACATTTATAAACTACATTAGTTGTTCAAAAGTTAGTGTGAGCTATTCACAATCAATTGAAGAATATGTAGAGGATGAATCAAATATTGATGAAAAAAATGGAAGAATTGGAATATATATCAGGGCATGATAATCATTATTGTAAATGGGATTCAATTTTATATAGGCTTGAAATGGAATAGACAAATCCCTTAGATACTTCTATTTTAAATCACACTTAGTTATAATAGAATCAACTTTTTTGAAGGATGAAATATGGCTATCTAGAGGAAAAATAAACATTGTCTGTTATATTTGATTCACCTATAACTATCGAACATTAATCAGAGATACTATAAGTGGTTAATAGAAGAATGAAATATATTGGCTGGATGATGTAAGAAATCATTTTTTTAATAAGGATAAATAAAATTAATGACAAAGATCAGTAGTCGTACATAAGAAGAGCCATGAAGGGAAATTGTCTAGCTGGAGCTGGTTGTCATCGAAGGGACCTAAGGCCACCAGCTGATGGGCCACATTGTTTCCTTCATTTTTTGTAATGGAGAAGGTACAACAAGAGAAGCCTTGGTGAAGAGATAAAATTCTCCTGATGATGAAGCCAAAAGACTAGAGTTTGACGTTGTTGTGGTTAATATCATCGATCACGGTAAGGTAGTCAGACTCAATGATGATATCAACCCATCCATGTTCCACAACGAGCATCATACCAGCAAGGATGGCAGAGGCCTCAGCAAATGTAGGTTCCCAGAAGGCAAGATGTGATTCATATTTTGCTGCAATGATTTCCCCAGATGATTTTGGTCCAGGAGACCGAGAGAAACAATCCCATCCTTTTCAATGAGGTGGACAAAAGGGTACGACACATGGCATAAAGTGTCCTTTGTGGTCCTTCCAGCCCTCAATCCATGAAATGGCTTTGTTCAATCTAGAATTCAGGAGGTTTATGAACACGGTGAAAAACCGAATTGTTACGCCGGACCCAAATGATCCAGGCCAGGGTGAAAATAGAACCTGCATTATTCGATAAAAGAGAGGAACACCAATGCATCAGAAGATCGGGGAGGTCAGAGGCAATGTCCAGTGAAGCATATGAAGCCGGGCCCCATTTATTCCAAATTTCTTTTGCTCCTGGGAAGTGAATGATGGTGTGCCAAGGAGTTTCTAGAATATTCGGGCAGAAAGGGTAGGACTCAGCACTAGCCATATGTCAGTAAATGAGAATGAATTGACCGAGAAAGATGTTTTCAATGAGGAATTGACTGAGATCCTTGATGCCTAAATGATTTAACCAATATCCAAAAATTCATAGGTAAGTCCACAATATTTTTTTCGAGGGGAAAGGATGTCATATAGTTATTACAAAAGAAAATAATGAGCTGAATTTAAAATGGACTATCATGTGGTGGGTAGTTTCTATGGATTATCATACACAAAATGGCACCACCCATAAAGACAATTTCCATCCACCATTCATGGACTAAATGTTAAAGTGATCTGTTGGGATTAAAATGTATTAAGTCTTATATGGTATTTTAGGTTATTTCTAGATTTAATTTTCACCATAAAAGGTAGAGAAAACACTTTCCCATTCCCTTAAAATACATTTTCTTATAGTAACATGTTTTTTGGAATGTGAAATTATATTTAAACCTTAAAATTATATATATTTTTTATTTTCCAGGACATTGTGGATAAAATCATGGAGGTATTCATAGATGGATTTTAAATTTACGGAAAATCATTCAATACGTGGTTGCAGAATCGTGATCTTGTTCTAGAGAGTTCTGAAGAAACTAAAATGGTTTTGAACATGGAAAAATGTCCCTTAATAGTGAAACATGCCATTGTGTTATGAAATTAAATATCTAGAAATGGGATTGAGGTATACCTAGATAAGTTAAAAGTGATATGAAATCATCTTATTCTTATATCATTTTGGGTCATCAAATGTTTCTTTGGGAATATAAGTTTTTACTGATGGTTTATTAGAGAATTATCTGAACATGATCATACATTGATGAGTCTATTAACTCAGGATAGAATTTTTGAATTTAAGGAGACATGAATTAATGAATTTTAGCTATCGAAAAAAATTCTGGGGGAACCACCAATCATGATCACCCAAATTTGGAATTAATTTTCCAAGAATATTTGATATGCAAGTGATTATATAGGTGGGGATGTCCATGGATAGAGGTTTGAATTCATATTTTACCATATTTATTATGAATTTTTCACATGAAATGAATCCCAATTGAACTACACGAACATTAAAATGGAAATGTTGGGAGTTTTCTTTATGTTTGATATATTTCATTCATACATGGATATTCCCAATGTCATTATAGATATGTATCGTATAATAGTCAAGTAACAATTAAACAATAATGATTTCAAGACACATCTAATTTACTGGGTACTGTTACTCTAATATTTTGACTTAAAACCCCATTTCAAGAAAGTGAGTGAGATCCTAATCACATATTACCTTTCGTGACTGGATTTACCTCATCTTGAGGTAGAATATAAGCAATAAAGTTGAGAGGATTTTTCATACGAGCTCATTTTTCTGGTAATGGATGAACCTATAAAATCTTTTTCTAATATTTCCAACTTTTTATCCGTAAGAATACTATACCATGATCTATCATTTCAGTAAATAATGTTATTTCATTCTAATGTAAAGAATTATTTTTTGGAAGATACAATGTTTTTCAAATCCCGTTGATGTTGAATCATATGATAGTGTGTGTCAGAGGTGGAAGTTCTGAAGATTGTATAATTTTTCCATTCATATCTATATGGAGAACATCATGGGAAAGACTATATAGTTTCCAAGATACCACAATATGGAATTTTTTACCTATGATGTATCAGGATGAACATTGATTCATAGCTACTTTTGATTGATGCTATGTCACTATAAATAATGGGTAGTAAGTTGAGATTACCAAACAACCCAAATTAAAATTGGAAGTCTTTGATATTTGGGGTATCAAATTCAAGGGACTCTTTCCAATATCCTATAGAAACACCTACATCAATGTATCTATTGATAATGTTTTTAAATAGGTGGAGGCCATTACAATAAGTAAAAACATGGGGCATGTAGTGGTTGAAATATTTAAGAATAATATATTCAACCACTTTGGTGTTTTTAGATATTTGATCAATGACCGAGGAAATTATTTTTAGAATAACTTTCTAAAAAAATTTAATTAAAAAATGAGGATTAAAGTGTAAAATCAATACAAACCATCACTTAAAAAAGTTTTCAAGTGGAGGAGTGTAATCAAGATATCATAAAGATTTATAAAAATATATTTGGATCCTCAAGGAAGTACTAGACTATGAAAATTGATGACACATTATGGGAATATCAAACTACATTTAAGATTATTCTTTCCATATCTCCCTTTTAATTGGTTTATGGAAAGACATGTCACTTTCTATTTGAATTAGATCATAAATCATACTGGTAAGTAAAATATATTAATTTTAATCTCAAATATACAAATGTTGTGTGAATATTTCAGATAATTTAACTTTATGGAATCATAAGAGAGGGATATGGGAATTCCTTGATTTACAAGGGAAGAAAATGGTGGTCCATGAAAAGATGATATCACAAAAGTTTTTCCAACTCGGCCACATATCAATACATTTTAATTATATATTGTGACATTTTATAGGAAATATGATGTCCCTGTGGTCTAGTTCATTCAATGTTGTTAATTTATTCCACCATGGTGAAGTGGAGATTCAAGGAAACAATGGGTAGTCCTACAAAAATGAACAAAACCTAAAGACATGTTTTCAAATGGATTACATGTTGGGAAGAGTCTATAACATTTATTTGGGATAACCATGGGGCCCAAGTACATCTGTCATAAGTCATTAAATATATCACTAATAATTTGGTGACCTGAATTTTTTTTTAAAATTTCATAAATATGATTGATTGTTTGGGTGTTGTTAAAGAAATCACGATGTTTGGTTTAAAATATACTGTGTTCTATGTACAATTTATGGATTATGATCATGTTTCTATTATTAAAGTATTGATATATTCTAATTGCAGCTTTAATTCACCATTAAAAATAATTTCGGAACCAAAATTTTTTATTTTAAGGAAAGAAATTAATTTTAAAACTTGGAAGGAATTAGAATATTCAATGCTAGAATAATCTATATGGTTAACACATGATTTAAAAAACCACGGTTATAAACATTTCAGCATGAAATTGTAACCAAGGAGTTACTGTTATTGATCTATATAGTTAACGAATCTATGATCCATTTTTATGTTGGATGGGAATCAAATGCGAAAAATTGTTCTTGTAGCACCCACACATTTACCATATGGTTAAAAAACATGAAAAAGTTACAGTTAAATATAATAAAGACCCCCAAATTATATATATATATATACCCATTTTAAACTAAAATTTTTTTGTACCCCTCCTACACATGAATATGTGCCCCTCCTCTCATCCCAATGACTTATCACCCCTCTCCCTCATCATCTTCCATTGATATTATACCACACCAAGGGATGATTGCTTCTTTCCACTGCTTCTTCTTATTCTTCTTCTTCTTCTTCTTCTTTCTCTGCTCCTTCTTATTCCCCCTCATATTACTCTTCTTTTAAATTATTATATTTTCTTTATATTTTGACAAAACATTATCTCCCATTAAATTTTATTTTTTCAATTCTATTCTAGTTTTCAAATAATTTTCATGTTGTAATTTTCCAAATCATAATTTGTACCCTTGCACATTCTAATTAAAAAAATCCTCTATTTTGATTTTTAGATCATCATGGGATTAGGGTTACCCTAAGAATTAATTTTTTATTACTTAATTTTAATTTATTTAATGTCTTACACTTGTTAATAGTGTGTAGTAATATTTGTTAAATATTTTTCATGTTCTATAAATAACCTAAAACCCATATGGATTTATCCAAGAGAGCTCATGGTTCCATTACTAAAATTTCCTATAAACCTCGGCCGCATATTTCTAATATAGAAGAAAACAAGAAATACCAAACTATATCCTCCCTGGAGTTCACTACCCATTGATACTATGACAATCATAATTTTTAATCCATAAGCACTGATGATGATATAATGAAATTGATTACAAAAGTAAACCTTATTTATTCACCTTTCCTGAATGAGGCAACCTTTAAGGAGTTGGTGTTGAGGTTTTCCATCACTTTCTATTATGTTTATTTTTAACAGATAGATGATAATAGATAAATTGTTGATAAGGAGGGGATATAATATTCCACCACTTTATAAGACACTATTAAATGACCATTGGATAGTTTTATATACTACTTGTGTTGTATTATTATGAGTATCTTGACTGAACTGCCTAAACAGAATCATCCTTGACATGAGATACTGAGATGACCCAATAGTTTTTGGAACAAATAATTGATCTCGACAATACCTATAATTTATAAACTACTAAGGAATTGATGTTGATCAGCCCATTCCACTAGATCCTTTAGTTGACTATCATCAGATTCCTTTCCCCTTATTCGAATAGTGTGGGTAATATTTCACAATGAATTTTTTTTTACTTCATTCCAAGACATCGGGACTTCCCATTAATTCAGACTTCATCTTTTCATAATACATCCTTCACATGTTTATAATACCCATATGAGGAATCTTTGTAAATTTATTGATCATTTTAATGAGAAATTAGAGATCGATTATGATATGGACAACTTAATAGATCATCCCCCATATCTTACCTAAGACCTCATCATGGATAGATGCATAAGGATGATGGAATTTTAATGGAAGTACTATCATTTCATGGGATCACATGAGATAAAATGGAATTCACCATGTAGGGTTACCCCCCACCAGAAGGGTCTCACCATATTTCTATTCATCAAACCCATCACCACCCCCCATGAAGTCCCATAATTTCCCATAACACACCCAATCAGGACACCAAAGCCACCCTTTAACTCCCATTCCTCCACCCATCCATATTTATTTGGGACTCTATATATGGACCTAGATCTCCAATGAAAGAGAGATGAAGACAATTATATCATGGATGAATTGAATCTTGAGTTCACTCACTACTATTATGAGGATTTTAGAATGAGGGATTTACCTTATACCACCTTCCACCGCTGATTACGTAATTGGGCCCCAACATATTACATTTATAGTGGTGATTTATCTCATTTAGGTGCATCTTGGGTTTCCGATTCTATAGTTGAGAAATTGTAAGTTGGATTTGTAAGGAGAAATAAGGTATCTCCTATGATGACTATGGTCCTAGACTATGATCCATAAAAAATATCTCATACTTGGGATGAGGATACTTAAGTAAAATTTTAATACCTCTTTTCCATAGTCCTTATAATGGGAAACTATGGATATTTTCATTACATTTAAATTTCTTATTGTTCCTCAAATTTTTGTTAAATACCTTTACTGCTACCTATGTTCGTTATTTAATGACTTAGTTTCTCTTTATTATTATTTCATGGTGCGATTTTGTGATATTCATATTTTTACCATACTCTTTCACTTCTTAATTATGCTTCACTCAATTATTTATCTTGTTAAGATTGTAAGTGGACACATTCCTCTATTTATTACACAATATTCAGTTTGACATTCTCTCAAAAACTGATTCCAATTACCAAGATACGATACTCTCTAGGGGTGTCTTATTTTTGATTTTTTTTATTTTTTTGTTTTATTTATGATTCCTCATTCTATTGATTACCTACTCACCCTTTTCCACCTTTACACGATCCTGGGAGACCATGATCGATCAAAAGTATGGAGGAGGAAAGTATTCAATTTTAGCACCCCATTTGGTCATTTCCATGAACTTTATCATAATAAAATGTTTTTATTAAATACCATTTAATGGTCTTTATAGATGTTACATATTCATATTTATTAAATTAAAATGGTTTTTGATAATTGTTTTTGAAATTTCTCATATGTTTGGATTGAGAAGCCTATTTTTAATGTGAATAATCATTAGAAAACAAAATTACAATTGTTTAAGTTTTAATTAATAAAACCATGTTTTTAAGGATGAATATTTTTTATGGAGTAGTTTAAATTAATGAACCACTTGATATGGAATTCAATTTATCATTAGGGTAAGAAAATATTTGAAATTATTGATACCAAACATGAGGTTGCAACACAACATTAATTCCATCACCACTTGACTTGATCATGGAATAAATTTATGATAATAATTTAAAAAATATTGGTATTGAAATTCATTATTAGTATCTAAAATCAATGAAAATATGATATCTTCCAAAAGGAATACCAAAAATGATGATGGACCTCTATTTAGCATCAATGTTGTCAATCAGTGAGGTTGTTTGACATATACAAGTTATATCCCAAAATTTAGTGTCAGTGATATCTTATTCTAACATACCCTAGTGTGTGACGAGATTGAAATCGATTATGGAAATATATTTAAAATAAATAAATTAAATTTTATATTTAAATGAAAAATTATTTATATATAACAATTTGGAAAATTTAAATTGATTTTTCTTTGTTATTTTTATAAAATAATTATTTAGTCTTAAAGAATGTATTTAGTATTTTAAAAAATCATTCATTTAAAATTTAATTCATTTGGTTAATATGATCTGTGAAACTTCTACATATTTCATTCAAGGACCCTTTTAGATGATTGTTTAGTTAATTGTTTGAGGAAAAATAAGTGATCAAGTGCGAGGGACTTTGATGCACTTTTATTCATGGGTCATTTTATATTTGAAATTACATTAAAAGTGGGTTTTAAACACAATTTTCAAGTATTTACTTCCTTGAAAAGATTTCACAGGTGAGAATTGGTCATACAATGAGTAACTATTGATATTTTTTACGAATATATCATTTTTTGAGGAAAACCAGAGGTATTTAGATGTATTTTACAAGTTACACTATTTTTAATAAGTCGCCCAAAAAATCCCCCCCAACTAAGGATAATGTGAAAGGATTAAATAATTGAGATATAATCATAAACATAGTCCCAAATAGATTAAAAAAACCATAAGTATTTACTAATAAACCATGTGATATTTCATTTTAGGAGGTTTTCATGATTGTAAATTCTCCGTACGATTATTCAAACCATGAAGACTAGCCCTCCTACCATGTCGTAAAAGGAGAGAGAATTTAGTACCATGATCATGCTTAGTTAAACCATTTGAGATGACTAATATACTTTGTGAATAAAATATAACTGAATATAATGAACAACATAGCTAGTTTATGGTTAAACAAATTTTACACCTTAACCACACATCACTCGATAGACAACCGCCAACCTTTCTTCTACCCACATAAATAACATTTTTCCCTGGATTATAAAGTCTAACCAACCCTACACATTAGGGATCATCCAATTAAATATCTATGACTAATTTTTAGGGATGGAAGCATATGTATGGCATGAATATTGGCTGGAAGACAGGTTAAAACCCATTTCTAATACATTTGTAGAGATATCTCCAGTTGTAGTTTTTATTTTCTATTCCGTCCCCTTCATATAATGAAACCAACTAGTAGTAAGATATTAGTATTTAAATATTTTTCATCAGTATTTATTTACTTTGTATATTGTGTTTGGATGAAAATAGATGATCAATTGTGGTAGTTGTATCCTTGTTGTTGTGATTGTGTATTTATTTTAATTTGTTTCATATTTTTCAGGTTACCTTTAATTAATTCATTGGATATGTTGTATATGATAAAGAAAAACATATTTAGGGACCTCAAAAAAAATTTTCATGATTATACTTATGCCAATTAGGTATAATCACAGTCACCATGGTCTTTTTCTTATGAAAATTATGAAAATTGAATATGCGACTAAGAAGTGAAATTATATGCATTTAATTGAACTCTAATAGGACAAGGAAGATTTCCTAGACTAGAATCTATATGGTGAAGATTTATTATGAAACAAACTACACTAAACAAGGCACAATACCATTGATACCCATTTAAGGACACAAACTAAACATATCATCCTTGTTATGTTACGAATTGTGTTTAGTAACTTTTTTTGAGTGATGTATTCCCTTATAGGTTTCAAATTTGGGTTAATTGGAGAATGGATGATTTGAAAAATTATTTAATGATTAATAAAATAATTGAGTGAATAATTCACATTAAAAAATACTAGATAATTTTCCCAAGGGTCGACCCCATACTTTATCTATACAAATAGTAGAGCCATGTGACAATTCAATTATGGTCGCTTGAAAAAGTCATTCAGATTCAACGATAGAATTTAATATTAAAAAGAAACCAGTAATATAAATGTAATTTATTTTTAAACAATATCATCATATAAAACTTTTCATTAAATTTTTTATTCCAATATATACCTGGATAATTGTTTTGAAATAATAAATTCGACTTTTCATATCTTGCAGAAGTGTTGGGTAATTATTTATATAATTATGTTGCTATATAATTATAAAATCCACAAATATTGTAATAAATAATTAATTATGGATCAAAATTTTCTTTAATATTGATTTTATAATTAAAATTTGTTAATTATTTTGTCAAATATAACAATTATGACTCTTCGAGTTCATTGTAAGCATTGCATCACCATTGATAATTTTTTCTATATTTTTCATTGCATTAAATTCAATTAATTTGCATCAAATATTATTTTTATTATATTTTTAGTATTTTCTCAAGTATGATTCAAACCATAATTTTTATAAAACTTTAAAACATAATTTTTTCAAAATGATATCAAGAAACATATTACATTCATAAAAAATGCATTTTTATCTATTTGAAAAAACCTTCTTTCTCTGAAACAACATAAAAATTAATTATAATATATTTTTGAGATCATGAAGCTATAAATTTTTTCCATTTTTATGAAATTATATTTCTATAAATTAAAATTTTAACTTTTAAATAAAACCATATCACACATCGAAATATAATTTATTAAAAATATTAAATATTTATTTTTACCAATAGAAAATACTATTCATATTTGATTCCTTAATACAATTATTTATAATATTATTTATATAATAAATATCTATATCTATTTTTATAATTAAAACATATATCCGTTTTTTAAAAATCCAATAATTAAATAATTCATTATATTTATTATAATAAGGATTTATTTTAAGAAAATATATTTATCGTTTTATTAAATCATCTTTTCTATCACAAAGTAACCATAATAATTTTATATTTATAATTTTTATATGATTAATAATATAATATATTTTTAGAAATGATATATACATGTTTAAATCATATTTATAAATTCATAATCATGAATATTTATAAATCATAAAAGTGATGTCTTATTAAAAACTCAGGTTGCCACATTTCCTTCCTTAATAAAATCACATACTCATAAATTTTTCTTTAGTATGATGAGAAAGGGTTTATAGAGTTCATAACTAAAGTAACAAATTTCCAAAATGATCCTCATCATTTGATGGATGTTTATAATAATATTTTCTCATGGTTTTAAATAATTACCAAACAAAAATGCTTAGAATGATTAAAGATAATATGAAATGAAAAATGAATAAACCATTATATTAAGAAATAATACTTTAATCTCTAAAAAAATAATATAAAACCATGTTTAAATTAATTCATTATAAAATTAACTATACCTTGAATTACTTTAATAGAATTAAAAACAAATTAGAAACTTAAAAAATAAGAAAACCCGCCTTACATATCTTTTATGAACCATGTTAAAGTTTATCACAAAAAAGAAAATTCACTCATAATGTCACAAAAAATGTAAGTATACACACTTATGATATATCATCCCATAATATAGAAATATTTTATGAAAATAACATGGATCTTCATGCCATAAAATAATAAAAAATATAAATTTTTAAAGAAATTAACTTAGTATTTATCCATAAAATAATATCAGCCAGATTGAAATAAAATCATATAGTATTAAATCATATATCATTATTATTAATTTTTTTTAAAAATATGTTAAACATTTATGATAAATATCATTATTCATCTTTTCACTCAATCAATTTGTAATCCCCATGGTTATTTATACCGCTCATGTTATTTTCCAAAATCAAATAACCCATTATCCAAATAAATTGTAATTAAACTAGTATAAAAAATGTTTTAACACTTAAGGTTATTTATAACATTCAACATATGTCCCTAAAAAATAATAACATTAATTTAATGAACCTTTAAAAAAATTATGTCAATAAAAAAGTTTATATATACCTCAACCATGTATTCTTCCTTAAATCTAATAAATTCCACCCAAAATATAAGTAATAAACTTAAACTAAAGTTACCAGTGACCGTAAATAGGGTTTTTATAACATTGAATTTAGGATTACCCATAAAATTATTAACCTATAATGATTTCCATGACTCATAAATTTTATCATACCATTAACATACCAACCTATAAAATTATCTAAACTATGCTCCAATACTAACAATAATGACACACAATTAAGCATAAAATAATTAAAATATTTATTTTAAATATTGAATTATTTATATTCATATAATATTTTAGGTTTATAGTTTTATCAAAATTATTAAATCCATTATATAAAAAACATTAATTTTCTAATATATATTCATTTTCCCACTAAAGTAAAACCTTAAAATGATACACTTTCTTTATTCAAGACCCATATCTAACATTTAGAGGCATAATTCACAATCATTCCTACTCACCCTTAAACTATATGAAAAACAGTTGAAAATATGGGATGAGCATAAAACCCAATAAGGGTTATTAAAGAAAGAGTAAACCCATCAGGCCAACGATATTGTTGAAAAACACTTAAAAATAAATTCAATTAAACATAGAACATAAATCATTAAAAAGAACATAAAATTACTTTATAACATAAATTCAAGTTTTTCTGAATACTTTTCACAATCAAATATCATAAGAAAACATAATGTAAAAGAATAATCATGAAGGTTTCTTGGAAAATCATATTAATATATCCCTTTTAGTGGAATAACATAACCAATTAATTATAATACAATATAATCGAAAAATAATTCATTACCAAATCCATTATAGGGTTATATAAGACTTATCATTATCTTATATAATTTATAATAACATAACATGAATAAAACCCATAAAAGATTATACTTCATCATAAAAGTCACAAAAAAAAAATTTTCAACCCATAATAATGAAATTTATGATAACCCACAAAAATATAATGTTTTAAAAAATAGGTTAACAAACTCCAAATTGATATTAAAATGAAAAAGTAACATATAATATTATAATTTAATTTGGAAATTTCTTTATAAAACAATAAAGAATAACCTTCTATCTTCATAATATTAAAAATAAAAAATTCACAAAACCACTGAGAATAAAATTAATTTGGAAAACCATTAAAATTTATAGACAAATATTAATTAAATAAAATAGTTATAAGAATGAGAAAAATAATTCATGCATAAAACATTGAAAATGATAATATTGTCCCATTTTTGTTTCATGAGTGAAATAATTAACCACATGGAAAATGATAAAAATATTCCTTAAATTTTTAAACTAAAATTCACATATAGAGAAAAATGAACATAAATAATAATTTATTTATATAAAATAACACTCTTTAAATAACATGGATGAAAGACTGTTGAGATAAAGACTTCAAAACATGTAATCTAACTGTTTCAATGAAAACCGCTTACCTCAAGTCTTGAATTGCCATTGATGTTCACTATCCTCATCAATAATAAAAAAATTAATTTTTTTACTTTATTTTTATTTTTATTCATATTAAATTAATTATTTCTTTCATTTTAAATAATTTATATTCATGTATTATTCATTTAAATTTTTGATATTGCTCACATTAGTCATTTTGAGGTCATCAGATTCATAATCCCAAAAACAGATTCTGTATATCTAAAATAGTAAAATTTCCTTGTAAAATAATTCCATAATATCTATAAGTTTTACGATATTATTTTCATATCAGTGTAATAGTAAAGGAGTTCAATATTTCATAAAATAGTTACTATTTAATGAATCTTCCTCAATAATCCTTTTTTCTACAACTAAAAATATTCGTATTTTTTTACATTTAATTGCGTTATTATTATGGATTTTCTCCATCACAGAATCATAATAATAAAATAACTATAATATTAATATTGTATTGAATCATAAAATTAATTTATAAAAACATTCATGAAATGGTTACATTTATGAAAACTTCACTGCTCACTTAAGTAGCCTGAAATCATTACAATGAGCGATGTTTTCCAAAAAAATTAAAATAAGAAAAACCAAAAATATATTTGAGTTTTATAAAATATTATTTTCAAATAAAACTATAATTTTAATTCTAATTTTAAATAGTACATATATATTTTTGATAATAATGAGTAGATTGTTGAAATCAAAAGATTCCAATTTGGAAATATCCAAATTTTTATATAGTAACTAATTATGAAAAATATATAGATTAAAAGTATTTGAGGAAAAATAATCATTTATGGATCAAAAATAATAAAATAGACTCTAAATATAAATATTCAATAATAATTAGTGGAATTTTAAAAAAAATTCTACAATAAATAATAACAAATAAAAAAAATAAATTTTCTTGGAAACCCTTAGTTTTATCGTCAAACAACTACCTTTGGATTTTGTCCAAATCCTTTAGGTAAATGAGTTTTTTAAAGGTGATATCCTTATGAACATTGAAATGGGATATTAGTGAGAAATTATAGTATAATAATGATATAAAATATAAATTGATAAGTTTTTTGAAAATGGTAAAATGAGTTTATTTTTATAGGATAGATCCCATGGAATTTTCAAAGTTACTAAATCCTTAAGGGTAAAAAATGTGATTATAAAACTAAAAGTTGATAATAAAGGGAAAATGGATGAAATTATTTACTATTAAACAACCTAATTGATTAATGAAAATATTCCATTTTTTTAATCATTTTATAAAGTATTGTTCATATTAATTTACCTTTAATGTAAAATTAAGGGTTATTTTTGTAATTAATTTTTTAAAAAAAAACGTAAAAATAGAATTAGATTTTAGATATTTAAATAAATAAATAATAATTAATTTCTCTATAAAAACAGTTCATTACACAAATTCATCCAAAATATATCACTTCAATTTTTTTTACTATTTAATTTAACTTTTCACCTACTTGCATAAGTACTGCATCGATGATGCATAGGAATTTTGGATAAAAATCTTATTTTTTAATAATATTAATAATAAATTATTAACATAAATATTTTTTTTCAATATCACTATAAAATAAATTCATAAATTTACTTATTCATGTTTAAACCATGGTAGCATTTAATGATTTCAATTTTCATTGTTTAGTATCTTGTGCATGCGTAGGGTAAATATTCAGATACTTATCTTTCTAAATAAATATAAAATCCAAAAATATCCCAAAAACCATTATCATCCACAAAATTTTACTTTTATGTCAATATTAGCCTTATAATGCATCGCATTTTATCTCAAACATACTAATTTTCTTTTTTCCAATGTTGCACAAGCACTGCATCAACATTGGAAATTATTTTCATATATGTATTTGAATAAAATTTAATTAATATGAATTAAATAATATTTTATCATATTTTAATTATATTATTAAGTATGATTCATTACATAAATTTTATTATTTTTAAAACATGTTTTTATCATGATGTTATCATAAAACATACATTATTCTAAACAAATGTATTTTTAACTATCCAAAAAAAAATCATTATCCCTTGAAAAATCCCATACATTTATCCTCATAATTTTTTGGAATAATGAAACAAAATATTAATAAATTTTTAATCAAATTAATGTTTTAATATTTAAAATTTAAACTTGTAAATAAAACCATATTGTACATGAAAAGAAAATTTATTTAAAAAAAACTATTTCTTTTAAAAATTAAAAACTAAAATACATAATATAGACATTAAGAAATTATATCTAAGATCATCATGATATTAAATATCAATATGAATTTATAGAATAAAAATAAAAAAACAATTATAAAATATCCAAGATTTAAATAATTTTTTAAATAGTACATAATAAAAAATCATTTTTAGAAAATATAATAAACATTTAAATAGAAAACTTTTCAATCAAAAATTAAACATAATCAATTCAAATGTATAATCGTTATCTAATTTATCATATAATATCATTTAAGATATGATATATACATTATTAATATATATATATTCATAATTATTAATATTAATTAACCATAAAAGTGATATATTACTAAAAATACCTGACTTTTTACAAAGATTCATCTTAGGTATTGATCAATCAATAATAGGACTTTGTATTAAACAATCACTAGTATGGGGGATGCGATCTAGTTTTTGAAATTTTGTGTCGGCTAATTATCATACCATATATTCTTCTAAGAATGATTTTGGTTTTATGTGATTTTATCCATTACATGAAAGAGTTTCTTGTACCTTATAAATGAGATACTTGTGAATATATAAAGATTATTATAATTTTTGAAATTTATTTTCCAAATTTCATGACGATAAATTTTCTATATTTTTGATTTTCAAATTATTTTACAGGAAATCAACATAGAAAATTATAATTCATTTCATTTAATATTGTACAAGATATATGTTAGTATGATTTCATTAACAAGGATTATATTAGTTATAACAGAAATATACTCTGAAAATAAAATGGTGATGTGGTGGCATTAACCATGTCATGGTATTTTGTGAAGTAAATTAAATCAAAATTAAAGTCAACACATCAAGGTTTTATGAATGAAAATATATGCATTACATAATAAGTCATTATAAATATGGTATCTATACCTTAAATACGATCAATATTGGTTAATAGTATGAGATAATGTAAACAGAAGTACAAATTAATCTTTTATAATGTTAAATGTTTGATAAATAAACTTATAAGGAGTTATAAAAGTTTCTAATATTCTCCATTGTTATAAAACATTTATAAAATTTTCAGATCCTTAAAGGGTGTCCTCAGTTCTTAAAAAAAAGGAAAATTCCATTAGGATATGTTTGATAGTATTTATAAAACACAAGAATGAAACTCTATGTTAAATGATCTCATTTTCTTAAATATCTTAGATTTCAAATATGAATGAGTTCATGTTTAATACAATGTAAATATTTTAGAAATAGTTTATTATATATAAATAAATATAAACTCTTCATATTTATTTAATTATGGAATATCCATAAATAATGTCTAAATTATATTTTTAATAAATTATTTATTTATGAACTATTTATAAGAATTTACCTATTATAAAAATTTATGAGCTTTTCATTTATTTAGTTTATTATTTACTTTATACAATCCACGAATATAATTTTATTGTTATCAATGAATATATTATTTCGTTAAATTTATAAAACTACTTCTTATAAATACATTACCATAAATATAAGAAATTATATAATACGTATCAGATAATTTTTTGTTTTCTTCAACCAACAATGTAATTTTTTATGGATTATGAAATCAATAGTAAAGGTTAATAATTAATTAATGGTATTTTTTTAATATTATATTTTAATTAAGTCCCTTATTGATTGTTGATCCATGGATATTGGAAATTTGGGTTAGACTTCTCACTAGGATGAGTTCTTAGGCTACGTCAAGAAACATGACTGTTAGCCAAGACTCACAACATAATTTCTCTTATAGGGATCTTACTTTCGAATGATTCTAAACCTTTACATACATTATTTTCATGTACCATATGTGTGAGATGAATTTGAATATTTTTTGATACAAGTGCATTTTATTTTTGGGTAACAAAAAACATGAGTTGTATAAATTTTTATATATTATTATGTTTTGAACATATTAATCTAGTTAAAGGTATAAGATTTAAAAACAAAATACTTAAAAGTATGAATATATGAATGTAATATATGAGATTATATGGTGAGATATTAAAAAAAATCAAAATAAAAAGTATGACATTCATCCCAAATCAAAGACAATCATGAGTTTAATCATCCAAACTTGTATAATTATTTTAAATTTAGGTGATGATATGTTATATTACGTAAGTAATTGTGGTAATAGATAACCCTAAATGTTAGTCTAGGAAATTCAACTATGATATTTGTGTTATATATTTCCATTAAACCATACAATTTATGATACTGATGGAATAGAGATGAGATAATCAATATCATGGATTTGGTAATGGATTTTCCAGCTCAACTGTCCAAGAGTCGTATATAATATGATTGACATGATGGTATCTCTAAATAGATATGAAATAAGATAAAATATAATGTGAAATCAATTAATATTAATATATGGTTCTTGAAACACTAATATATATGATATAATATTTAAAAGGGTAAAAAATTTGTAAAAAATCTTATGAAATTATTTTAAAACAGGACAATCATATGATAAATATTTATTTTCAATATTAATAAAATTATCATCATTAAATTTATCATTGAGTTAAATTATTGAAATTGATAAGTTTATAAAAAATAATCATCTAATACTAGTATATGGATTCAAAAATATTTCTCAACCATGATAGACGATTTTATGTGTTAAATAAACCCATTTACAAAAAACCAACTGGTGAAACTATTTAACTAATAGATATATATAATAAATAAAAGGTGAATTGTTTTTTCTTAATGTTTCGACATTCATGGTTGTGTCCATGGATTCTATATTTCAAAAGAAACATGGAAACATCTCTGCATTGAAGATGATAGATAATTGAAAAATAATCTAGCTAAAACAAAATAATCATATGAGATATGAGGATTCCAAAAATTTGATGAGATATTATATGCCCGAAGTTACATTAGTTCATGATAATGTACTAAATATGAAATCAATGACTTCAATCAGTTACATCCTTCTTTAAGGGTAGACCTAGGAAGAGAATTCATTCCACAATACTTTTTGGAATGTTTATATAATCTTACTATAAACTATATAATAAATGAGTTCAATCAAGGGTTACACAATTTTATCATTACAATGATGATTATTGATTAATAAATAAGAGATTTATGCCCTAGTTATTTGTTGAATGTACAAAAGGGTAAGAATTTATTCTAGAAGAAGAAAAATAGAGGACTCAACAGTCATCCTAGACTATTAAAACCAAAATCTAGTGCCAAAATTGGGAAATGATTCTATCATGGTTAACATGGCCCCCGTATAATTAATTTCCTAAAATAAAAGAATGTTTTGAATAAGAATCATGGTTATTATAAAATAGGTATTAATGTTATAGAAATAAAATCCTTTATTTTTAAGGACATAAGTACTAATTTTTTGAAATAAAAATGTTAAAAAAATGTATAGTAACTTAATACTGAGGAAGAGTTTATATTTTGAGCTTTAATTATACATTCAAATGATGAAAAAAATGTTTTCACATCAATGAGTTATATTAAAATTATTAACTAAAATCTTAAATTTATTTGAATAAAGGATGTGTATTATATCTCATTTTCTTTACCTTGTATGATACTGGATTTATTGATAAAAGAGAGTTGTTTTATATAAAATGAGGTGGTTTATTTTAATACACATTGCTATGATTACTTGAATTATATAAAAATTTTATAGTTGGATAACATTTAAATTTATTTTTCATGATAAATGAGTTTATCTTTGTTACATGTTAAAATTTAAGATAAACAATTGTCACCATAACTCAATTCTGGAATGTTTAGTAAAATAAAATATGATTTTTGGATATTTATCCAACACATAGAATACCATATATGATATGGATATAAAATTTATTTTCTAAATATTTCCATAAAGAAAATAGGTTTTATTTTATTACAAAAAATAATTTGTGAAATAGGAATAAATTTTTATGAAAATAAATTTTGTAAAAGTATAGTGGGGGTATATTTGATCATAGGGAAGTTGAAAGTTTAACAAAAAATTATTATAACAGTTTAGATAAAAACTAGTGTCACTATAAATCCTAAAGGTTTTTTCGGATATATAGGGAAAGAATGGGTTTACTATAATCTGTTACATTTAAATTAGTTATGAAATGATCTCAATGAAGAGTTAAAATTCAAATAATATAAAGGTGATGATAAATTTAGAAAAAAAAATCATAGTATTTAATAAGAAAATTTATTAATATCTATACATTGGATGTTGAACTGTAAATAAGATTTAATATTATGCTTTAGGAGATAAAAAATTAAGATTATGAATCCTAACAATACCATTATTGATCCATTGATTCTTGATTGGTTTTAAAAAATTAATAGATTTAATTGAGATGATTTTTCATAAGTTCACATATATATGTTTTTTTAATTACATAGTGATTCAATGGGTTTAACAAAACCATTAAAAACATTGTAAATACAATGTCTATCTACTGGTCTATCAGATAAGATATGATTAAACTAACAATTTTTTATGGGTTTTAATGGTAATAAATTATTTCATTAATATATAAAATGTATTATGTAATACCAAATACATATACAATATATCATTATTTCATTCTTTTTGAATATATTGGAATAAATGAAAGGATAATTGATCTCTAAAATGATAACAATGAATTTATCCAGAATAGAGTGCTCTTATGAAGCATTAACGTTTGAAATAGAATATGAAGATTAATGTGGGTGGATTTTCTTATATAGATACCAAATTTATTCATGAAGAAAAAATTATGTTTTTGCGGGGGATGACCCACAAAGTATATCATATGATTTCAAACACTATGGATTTTGTTTTCAAAGGGTGAATATTTCAATTAAGTCTCTATTATGTGAGGTTAAAAATATTGTTATCATAAGAACCATTATACTTTAATATCTTTCCTATTATAACCCTGAGGTTGAGCTAATTCGGGGGTGGGTGGGTATGTTACTAATCATTTCATTTATTGAGGTTTAACCAAGATGTGATTTTTTTATCATATGGCGAGTATTACATTGGACCCCTTGATAGAGATAGAATGTGTGAGGTCAAGGTTATACATAGATAAGTGTCATGTGATACAATTTTATATTTTTATGAACATCATGTTTTCATCTCATCCATCATGATGAATAATATAAGATTTTTTCATCTATATGGGATGTCTATATAAGTGAATCGATAATCTACGTGTTATCAATATGATTTTAACATGATTCATGTATCATAATAAATGTTGTCATGGAAAAATCATTTATATGATTATTAATATTTTATATGATAAAACTAATGGAAAAATATATGAAATTATTTTTTTATAGAGATCATGCTAGATCCATTTATAATTTTTTGTATCATTAATGTTTTGGTAGATCTATCTTTGGATTATAATTATGGACCAGAGAATTTATAATTATTGAAAATGATTAAAATGGATATTAATTTATACTTTTGGGTTGTATGAATGATTATTACGTTTTTTATTAATTATTTATATAAAATATTGATAGCTACTCCAAAAATATTCTGGAGGATATTTAAAACATATTTTTACAATATCTTCACAAATATAAATATATTATTTATTATATAGTAAAAATAAATGAAATATTTTCCAAAATAAGTTCTGTAAGATATCCTAAAATAATTTTAAATTCAAATTCACTATTTGTTACATATTATATGACATACTATAGAAGATAATAAATTATTTGAGGAATTAGTGTTAGAGGATGATGATGGAAACATAAACTAAAGATAAATCATGAGTTGGGTTTTTAACTATATCCTAGTATGTATTGAAGTAAACCATCTTATAGTGAGGATTACTATGTAATGGTTTTATGCATTAAAACAGAATAATTATTTGATAATGTATGCCAATTATAATTTCTACCTAATGAATGATATTATTTTCAGTTAAATTTCATGAGATAAAAAAGTAATTTAGATGAATAATTTTTTGTGTTAAATGGTTAAAAGTTAAAGAACAAATATTTAAAAAGTGTCTACAACATTCACAATTATTATCAAACATTTATGAAATGTTTGGAGCCTTTTGTAGCATATTTATTACTTATAAAAGAGACCAAAATCATTATGATGGGTGTGATAATTGTATATTCAACGTAATACATAGAACTATTAGTTATAAAGATCTTATTTTCTATTTTTCTTTAGTTAAGGATGTAATATAACCTGAGAAGTATTGAGTCCTTACCATGTTCTTGAAGATTTATAGTAGCTTAGAGATTACCTATAGAAGAGGGATGCATTTATCTCTAAGGGATATCCATTAAGATCGATTAAAATGAATTATATAGATTAATTTAATAAATAAATATATTCATTATTTATTTATATTATATTAAATTCAAATCAATTCATGGATGTTATGAAAATGGTTTTAATGGATAATTTATAACTACATTTTTAAAAGGGGATTCCCCACTAAAATCCAAAAAATTGACCACTAGGTAATTCCATGTGTGGGGCTAATACTTTTTCTAGGTATTCATCTAATTATAAATTATATAACATTGAAATTATTATAATTATAGGTTACATTCATCTGATGGATTTTATTTTCCTATTTTTTTATTTTAAATCCTTCTTCACTATTTTTTTTTGTGTGTGGATATTTTACTTGGCCAATTTTCCACATTTGAGTTGCTATTCTTCATAATGATAGTTGTGCGTTTTTTATAATTCGACAAAACATACACCATTGGATATAATTTATTTTTTATGCTAGTACATCACATTTTTATAGTGGTATAATTGATTTTATGATCCATTAACACCTTGAATATTATATTATTAGGAAAAAATAATTTTGGTTACATTTTCTTTTTCTTTCTAAAGAAACTATAAAGAGAAAACATTAGATTTTTTAGAATATTATTCATCCTTGAGATCCTAGATTACATTTTTTATAGAGATCCCTGGATACATGTTTCAATATTAATGTTATGGTCCATGACTTGTGAACTAGATTCATGGGGAGGTTTGAACACATACTGATTTAAGGATATTGAAATATTTGATAAATTTAATTGGATGTTTGAATGATTTCCTAATAATTTAGTCTCATTTATATGTGCTTTCAATCATTTCTATAATTGTTTTAGTTATACCATTACTTATAAAATGATTTTTTTGATTTGTATATATTTATTGATTTTAATGATCTTTTGTGATTATTTGTTTTAATAATTGTTTTATATGTTGAAAAATCACCTTTTTATATAAGAATGTTTTTGTTATTCGGGAATTGAAACTAGTCTATAATAATGTGATTTTATAGAAGGAAATATGTTTCTATTTAAAGAATTAGTATTGTTTCTGAAGAGTTTTTAAAGAAGATTATGAAGTTAGGGGTTATAATTTTTTTCAAATATTCTAATAAAAGTCAGATGATTCCTTTCTAATCAATAAGTTCTCAAAAATCACATAACATAATCATGATTAAATATTTTGTCAAAATAGAGGAATCGTAAAGACTGTATCCTTTCTAGAAGTACCAGAAACATATGTGTTAAGATATAAGAAGTCCATTATTTATCAAAATCAAAAATTAAAATTTGGTAATGCTTTATGAGAATGATTAGGAAGGAACTCTTATGGGTTATTCACAAAATAGAAGAAGTTACAAAAGACAGAAAAAATATTTACAAATGTTTGTGGACTCATATGTTGTGAAAGTAATTGAAAATAAATATTCCTTGATAATAGTTGTTGATAATTATATGGAGGATAAGTTGGATATTTCCAAAAATAGTGAATGTAAGTTAAAACATTCTTTTCAAGATTCAAAAAAATAATGTGATATGGAATGTTCAGTTGGGAAATAAACTATGAGATTTCCTACTTTATAAAAATATTTTTACTCTAAAATCCATATTGGAAAAAAGAACACTCATGTTCAATCAAGAGGAATGATGAGATTAGATAAATAGACTTCCAATATCTCAAAATTTAAAGCGAAATCAGTTTCTGAATCTTTTCAACAGAAAGAATGGGTGGATGATATGAATGAAGAGTAGGACCAGATTGAGAAGAATAAAACATGGAAATTGTTTCATGGAAAATAAATAGAAATGTTATTGGAATCAAGTGGGTTTATATAAATAAGTTAAATGAACATGGTGTTGCTTCAAGAAAAAATCCATAATTATTATAAATAAAATTATTAACTGGAAGGTCTTGATTTTGAAAAAAACTTTTTCCATTGTTGTATGATTAAAAACTATTAGAATACTTTTTTGAGTAGCCGCACATCGGAATTACAAAGTTTATCATATAGATGTAATGTCTTGTTTCATAAATGGTGATATTGAGGATGAATTTATAGTGAACAAAAATGTGGGTTTCTACTTGATGGGGATGAAAATAATGTTTTCAACCTAAAGAATGCATTATATGGTCTAAAACAGGCACTATCGTCTTGGTATACAAAACATCACAATTGATTGATAATGTCAATTATTTTAAATCCAACGTTGATATCAACTTTATTTAAAAAATGTTAACTCAATAGATCTAATTTTAATTGTTTACGTAGACGATATAATTTTTTCTGGGAATCGAGAATATGTTGGTAAATCATTTTATGAAAAAATGATGAATAATTTTGAAATGTCAATGTTCGGAGAATTAAATTTCTTTCATGGATTACAAGTTCAAAAAAAATATATATTTTTATCTCTGAAAAAGTATGCCAGATAATTGTTAAATATGTTTAGGGTGGAATAATCCAAATTAGTAAATAATCCTATATCTGTGAGCACAATGTTGAGTCATGATGAGTCTAGAAAAAGAGTGAATGATAATGATATTTAGAAGCTGATAGGAAGTCTACTTTACCATACAAACTCAAGACCTGATATTTTTTATGATCTGTCTCTATGTTCTATGTATCAAAAATAATTAAAAATAATCACATATGGTTGTATCAAGGGGATTTATAAAATATTTCAAAGGAACCACTTCACATGGTTTATTATAAAAAAGAAATTCTTTGATGAAGTTTTAGGGTTATAATAATTATGATTGGGTTGATTATTGTAATGACAAAGAATCAACCATTGGAGGAAAATTATTATTGGGTGAATGTTATGTTAGTAGTAATATTAAGAAACAAAAGATCATTAACTTTAGAATAGCAGAATCAGAATACGTTGCAACTACTTCAGCTTGTACTCAAATGTTGTGGATGAATGTTCTACTAGAAAAATTGAAAGTAAAAGTTTCCAAACCACTGAAGATACCATGTGATAATCAGAGATCAATTTATATTTCTATAAATCATGTCAAACATTCAAGATCAAAACACATTTATATAAATTTTCAAATTTCAATAGATAAAGTCATTGTAGGAGAATTTTTAATGGAATAAATTTCAACAACGTATCAAATATCTAATATATTTAGAAAAGTGATGCCAAAATAAAGGATTGTGGAATTGAGGCTACAACTTCACATTCAACTTCCTCTCATATATTCCAAAACCTCATAAGGAACAACCCCTTACATGGATTGTATTATGTGGTCAAATAGAGATAAAATTTCACAAAATTATATGTTGCAAGAAGTTTTTACTAACCATTCTTAAATGAATCTAATGTTGTGGTTATCATAAAATTAGGGATATAAAAAGAAACGTGTATGATATTTCATCTTTACATGGCCACATATTTTTCATGTCGCTAAGGGTTGAAATATCATAAAAATTTACCTTATCTAGTAGCATGGTTTCAGGATACTCTATTTTGGAAAACTATATGATTTGATAAAATTAATAAAACATGAGTTGTTTAAAATGTTATAGTTTTGAAAAAATTATGATACTTGAAAAAAAAAGTTATTAATGAGGGATTTCAACAAATTCAATCGGGGAAATTGAATAACCTTTGTGATAATTTTTTTAACCTTGTTATTGTATTTGATGAAAACTAACCGTTTCATATAATATTTCTTTTTTATTTAGGAATATGAAATTGTCCCTCATAATGAGATTTTTTAGAAAGACACTTGTTTTTGTTTCAATAAGTCCAATTGTTGCCAAAGTGTTTAGAAAGAAGAATATGAAGTCATGATTAAGAATTTTTTGAAGCTATCTAATGAAATTCAGAAGAATATTTGTAGATTATAAAGTTCTCATAGATCATGAAACATACTCAGGATAAAATATTTTTTGGAAATAGAGGAATTGTAAAGATTATATTGGTCCCATAATTACTGTAATCATAATTTTCAAGATAATAGAATGATTAATGCTGATGAAGTATAAATAATTTCAAAGTGGTAGTGGGAATAAATAAATTGTAATTAGATGAGAACGAAATAGAATTTGTAATGAGATGAGCAGGATACAGAATTCATAATGAGCTGATATAGAAATGTAATTTGTAATGAGCTAATAATGAAACATAATTTGTAATGAGCTGAGAAGGAAACATAATTCATAATGAGTAAAGAAGGAAATAGAATTCATAGTGAGTTGATAGGAAAACAGAATTTGTAATTAGTTGAGAATGAAACATACTTCGTAATGAGAAAATAAAGAATCATAATTGGTAATGAGCTGAGAAGGAAATAGAATTCATGTTGAGAAGATATTGAAATAGAATTCATAATTATCTTAGAAGGAAAAAGATTCATAATGAGATGAAAAGAAAACATATTCGTAATGAGTTGATTAGGATAAAAACTCATAAACAATATTTTAGAAGTTTTATTTATAGTTGTAGAGGAAGTAACTTGAAATTAATTTTTTTTATAATTGTTATATAAACTTGTGGAGGATTGAAGATGTAAAAGTTTAATTTTAAATGTTGGGAATTTTCAGAGTTTTGAACTTTAAGGAAGAGGGAAAATTTTCAAGTATCCCATCTTATTTTCCGAGTCTCTTATAAATATTTTATTGGATCATTTTTACATTTTAACTTTTTCAAAAGAATAAAAGGAAGATCACTGATGAATTAGATTGAATTTTTTTAGACTACGATCTCATAAGAATAATAGTTTTCTAAATTTTTGTTTACTGGATTGAGAAAGACCGTATTGAGGAACATAATATAGATTTGATCAGACTAATAAGGATTGTATTGAGAATATGTGCTGAGTTTGAGTAATAAAAATTGATATTGGGTTCATCATACTCTATTTATTAGATCTAGCCTCATTGTATTAATTGAATTAGATCCTGACTCACCATATTGAGATAATAAAATCTAGTATTGTCATATTGATATAATGGGATCCTAAAAATCAGATCTAGATATGATCTTTTCTGGAGAAAATTAAACAAATTTTTATTATTTTTTTGGCTAATTTTTTTAAGGATCATTGTAGACTAGAAGGAGTTAGTACAATCATTCCTATCGGTAGATAGAGGATCTATAATAGGAGTTTGCCCAAGTTTTATTCACCTCATCAGATTATTAAATTTTTATAGACCCGTGGGTGTGTCTATGGAAAGGATGTAGGTTCTCACACTAAGGCAGAACCTTCTGAATCTTATATTATTTACTTAATTTCCATCTTTATCATGCATCAGTATTTGAAAAATATGATAAGGAAGTAAATCATAATAGGATTAATGGGTTATGTTTTTAAAATTATTGAAACATATGAAACATATAATAACTAATTCACTCCCCTTCTTAGTTTTTATTCGATCCTTCAAAACATCAGATTCTATATGATTTGGGATTATTTTTTTCATCCTCAAACAATGGTTGATCACTAGTTCCTACTATAATAGTAATATCACCTCAAATAGTTCTCCATGTTTATTCTTGTTTGTTTTTTAATTATATTTTAACATATATTGTATTTTGATATTAATTTTCTTTCTTGTATAATAAAAAATGATTTTGGTTTTACGATTACACATGAAAGTCCAAATGGGGATAAAGAATGTCAAATATTTGTGTTTATTCACCTATTACCTTTCCCTATTTTACTAAGAATATATATTTTGTTATTTCAAAAGACACTTTTATTGTAATTTGGGAACCGTTAAAAAGAAATTGTAGAGAAAAACCACCAAATCCAAGTAAAAATAAAAAAGGGAAATCAAGATTCATCAGATCGAAGGAAAATATATTTTTCTAATTTTTCCTTGATAAGTCCCTAATATGAAACATGTGGTAGTCCTATATTTTATCATTAATGATAGTGGAAATGAAATCCATGATTACCAGATGATCATCATAAGATAAAGTCTTTTAATTTAGTTTCTCCTAGATGCCCCCAACATTAATTTGAGATGAATTCTGAATGTTTTGTATGAGGACATGGAGAATTTGTAATATCCACACTTTATCTTGATCACCAAGGGATAGGATTATAATAATGTTCCTCAATTTTAAAATTTTTTCATATGTATTTTATCAACATTTATCAGATAAGTTATTCCTAATTTCAAAAATATAGGGGTGATTGAGAAGTACCTAAGATCTTTTCCTACATTCCCCTCACACTCACCATTTTTTGAAGTAATCCCTGGATATATTATTTAACTAATTGAATAGATGAACAATATTAGAAATGTTATTGATTTTTTTTATCCCAATAACCCTTGATAGTTTCTCCCTAAGGCTATCAAGTTCTAGTAATGATTCCCACCAATCATGGTCACATCGTTTTGGGAATATTTTAGTAATCCTTATATCATCTAGTTTTCTTAGCCATAAAAACTGGGTATTTTATGATATAAAATACCCCTTCTTCACATTATTTTCTTATTATTTAGAATGAAAATAATAATTTACATGCCCCTTTTATTTACATGTTATTAAATCCCCAACAGATAACTATGTACCTTTTTAAATATTAATGAAATTATTCATTTATACTATAAAAAATCCACATATTTTATCTCAAGATCAAAATATGTATCATGGAGGATTATTTTAATCCTCTTATATCTATTATGTTTCCATCCCTCACCATCCCTGTTTAGGAGAACGTATTTAAACCCATTAATCCTTTTATAGACCTCAAAGAATGAGAAATTTATCTAACCCTTAATATTTCCCATCGCATTAAAACCTCAATCATCTATGAATTTAGAATACTATCCATCCAATATAGTAAGAGTATGTAATGAGATACCTAAATTAATATATAGAGTTGCGAATGTTTTTGAAATCAATGGATCATAAACTAGGATGGGTAATTTCCAATTTTCAAAGTGATTATATAAATAATCCATCACCCCTTAAACCTCACATGAATAGTGATCTTTAGAATTATCATATTGAAGAATATTCTTGTTAATAATCACATGACCCTAGGAACCCAACCCCATTCCCACTTCATTGTGTTCCATGCTTGATTGACCTCAAGATTCATTCCCTTTACCTAAAGAAAAAACCATTACATAAGAATAAGACTACGTTTTAGTCATCAAAATACCATTAAAATTTTATTCTTCTTACTAACTATTTTTACTTGAATCCACCACTATTCTTACTACATTTGTTTAACAATTTCTCCTTCCTTAAATGATGAATCTAAATTCATATAAATCATAGTAAATATATTTTCATTGTAACATAGTTGACCTGAATCTCCCTCATGTGACTAACCTTGGGTGGCTAGGTGACCTAAAGTGTTACTCCTTTCATGCCAGAGGCTTCTGAATAGAAATGAATGTTCAAGGGATAGAGTGGGGTGGCTATACACTTTAGAAAATATTTGCAATAACATAAAAAATAATATAAATAATCATTAATGTGACTCATGTATAATAATTTATGAACCTTACAATCCAAATAATAATATAATAATCTTAGGACATTATAAATGAACTAGATAAAATGATGAAATTCATAAAATAAAATACTAAATAGACTCGTTAAATGATAGAAGGGCCTCAGTCCTAAACCCCATATCGACCCACCTCCATGATCTAATCAATAAAATATGAAATCAATCAATAGAGGGCCGTTTTCCCTTGTCCGGGCATGCAACCATTATTTCTTCTTGTGTACCAAATGGCATCCCATATAGGGTGTGGGTACCAATCAGTAGGAGACCACAAACAATGTAAAACAAAATCCAATCTAAGTATATTATTTTTTTAATAATTTCATAAATATGGGGTATTAATTTAATAAATAAATACTGAACATAAAATAAGCCATGCCAGCCCTCATGTTTCATGTTGACCCCCGAGGTCAGCTAAACCTAATTCGATATGATTTTAGATATCTCTATCAAGTGGTGGATCCTCCTGTATTTGGAAGAATCACCCAATCTACATGGGGATTCCCTAGATCTGGGAAAATCATTGGTATTACGTCTCAGGAAATTGTATCTCACTAGGACCAAAGACTATTCTATGAAAACTACATCTTCTTAGAGAGCATGCCACCAAGTTTAATGTATCCATCTCACTAGAAACATAAACTATTATAAGACCACATATTTAATCATAGAGAACACGTAAAAAATTGGAATGTGTCTATACCATAAGGACGTTATACTTTTCTAAGACCGCATGAATATTCCTTAAATGCACATCACCAAGGGGGAAGTATCCATATCATTGTCCACTTATGTCGTTCTAAGACAAATTATGTATTTATATATTACACATAACCATGGGGAATGTATTAATCTCCCAAGTGGGGGATTCCACTATGTCCAAATGAATCACTGTAACCACTTCTAACAAGACTTTTGATCAAGACCTTAGGTATTCTGTCATCAATATCACATACAAGAAAGTCAGGTATACCATTAATCACAATTCTCATAACATTCATTTTTTGTTAATTTTTCCTATTATTAATGGAAAATTCATTTAATCTGTTTTGGAATATCCTCTAGCATCTAGATGAATCACAACGATCATAACATTATATGTTATCATTTATCAAAACTTATATGTTTTTTCAAAAAATTCATTATCAACAATTTTCGTTTCTTAAAATGTTTTGGGTTAGCCAAACATCTTGGGTTGTCATAATCTTGGAATAAATGGAAATGTTATTGATGAGATTCAAAGGTAGGTATATTAATTCTAAACGTAAGAAATAGAAAATTAACAAATTATTTAGGTCATGAGAACGGTACTCCAATGTGATCACAAAAATTTCACATACCAGAATAATCAAAAAAATATATTTAGGAAGTCATTCTAGACCACTGATATTAAAATAAGTGTAGATGTATACAATTACAAAATGTACCTAGAATATCCAAATTCTATCTTCTCATTAACAGAACATAAAAAATTTACACCTTTTAACAAATATAGGTTGTGGGAATGAATATTTAACACAGTGAATTGTAAATTCATGGTGTGAATTCATTATGCATCCAGAATTCATATTCTGCCTCATTTTTCCTCGGCAAAACATAACCCACCAGAAAAAGAATCAATTACTATGGTCTAAAAAACTAAAAGAATATAGATATTGTAACACCCCGAGATTTTATGAGAAATATTTTTTTTAATTTCTTTAATGTCTTGTGTTATACACTACACCAAGATTATAATCCGCTATACACAACACCGTATTAGATTTTAGTATATTAAACACTATTCTTGGCTTCTGTTGCACGGAAGAGTGACCTTCCTCGATAATGTGTGTTGTACGCAATACCGGGTTTCACTAAACAATGATATATTGTTATAATATTATTTTGAACTAGACATCATGAATTGTATTAACTAATTTTTGAATTTTATAATATTTTTATTCATCTTACATAATTTCTAGAACATGGTATGAGAACAAAATAATTGTTTCGAGTAAAATAATATTTTTTCAAAAAAAGAAGTTTTGCAGCCTTTTGATGGTGAACCAAATTTAAATCTAGTTATTGACACATTTATAAGTTCAATTTGATGAAATAAAATTATTTATTTCAATAAGGATATAAAAATTTGATTTGGATAATTTTTTAATATATTTAGGCTAACTTTCATATTTTGATGAAATGTAAAAATATGCTAAATTTTAGTTAAAAACAACTTTTTTCATAAAGATAATTTATATGGTTAAATTATAATATTTAATAGTTTTAAAGTATAAATAAAATATATTTTTACAATTTAATATAATTTATGTCATTAACATTAATTTTACATTGAATTCATGGGTGAAAATATTTCAATATTTGACAATGTTTTAACTTTTAAAACATGTTTTCTTAACAACAGGATTAATTCTAAATTAATTACTGCAACTTATGTGTTTTGAATTTTGAAAAATGGATTTTCTTATTTGGATTCAGTGTGTCCAAATTATGCTAATAGGTTACTTTTATTTTTGTGATGTTATGAATAGTAACTATGGTAATTTTTATTTTCTATAATTAAAGGTCAATCCGGTAATTAAGGGTAAAAATAAGATTATAAAATTACCCTAAGACCTGCCAAAATTATATTAGATGAGTAAAAGTCTACCCATATCATTTAAGGGTTGGAATAGATTCATTTCATGGACTTTTGACCTTGAAAATGATATAATTATTATTAAAACCAAAGAATGTTACAACTTATCACTCTCTTATATATTATAAATGTAATAATTATAATTTAGCGATAGACCTCATAATACATAGAATATAAATAGTCTCTATAAATATAATAAACTTATCTACATAATGATAATTTATTTAGAATTTTGAGAGATTAGATAATTATCATTAATGATGACACAATAGTGATGTATAAGTTATTTTATTGATTGAAATAATAAATAAATGGTTTTAAAAATATTAAAATAAATATTATATTAACTAATTAATGTTAACAAAAAAATTTCTAGATGAATATGACATAGTAAGAGTCTATTAAATATTTTGGTTTGAATATATCCTCTGTATGGATTTTATTTAAATTCAAATAAATAAATTGTTTCAAAATTGACTCTAGTGTTATTTTTTAAAAATAGCATATTATAAAATTGTTTAATAATCCAAAAAATAGTCAAAAATTATAAAATTAATTTTATATTGTCTAAAATGACATAAATTATCCAATTATGGACAATTCACAACACAAAAGTAATTATTTATAACAATTTAAAATTTAGAATATTATTAAGACAAATAAAATTAAATAGATTAAATAAGGATAAATCAAGTTGATAATGTTTAAAATAAATTACCAATATGTATAAATCTTATTGGTTGATGATATTACCACCCTATATTATCTAAATTTTGTATTTGAGTCATTTTTAGAGGTCTTTAAGGGTGTTTTGAGTTTATTATAAATTAAAATTTTAGAGATTTCCAAAAGTGCTCCTCTCCTCTCTTATGGAAGGTCACCTCCTCCCTCTCTTCTCTTCACACCATTTTATGACTTCAAGCTCTGCCAAACCCTACCAATTACTCTTTTGAACCTCTATAGTTATATCCCAGAGGTTTTTTTCTTCCCAAAAGACCAACTCTAGTGCCCTAAGAGGAAGTTTAGAAGAGGCACGTTGAGGTAGAGGTAATGCCTTCTATCATTTCTTTCAAGTTTATTTCTTCTTCAACTTCCGCTTCATTAGTTATTTCATTATAAAGAAATAACATAATTTTTAATTATATACTTATATGTTATTATAAATATGAAACAACCCTATTTCAACTTCTGTCCATCCTACGGTAAACGAAATCACTACGCCTGTGTACGTACGGAATATCGTCTCCAAGCCATGGTGTAATCTGTTTTTCCACCACCACCTTACTTGTATGGGTACAATGGTGTAATGAATAACCACATATGGTTATTATTACATGATACTAAATCTGACATATTATATCATCCCCTCTAATTCAATTCAATAATTAGGGGAACGATATCATCACTCGTGTGTACATACGGATTACCATCTCCACGACGCGATGAGAATCATTCTCCAAGTTAACCATTCAAGAATGATTATAAATTGTATATATTAAATAATCATTAAATATATCACATATTAATGATACTATATTTATGTATGTGTTATTTACTTACTTCCATTCAATTTAATAAGGAAATGAAGACAACGTTCATGCGTACGTACGACCAACCGTCTCCATGAATGGTGAATTTCATTCCATTTATTGATCTATTATATATATGTATATTATGAATATATTTTATATATAAATCAGGTTTTAAATTCTTGAAATCAATTAAACATGATCTAAGTAATCATATGAATAATTACAAGTCAAAACACTGACGAAAAATGAAATGATTTTACCGAAAATGTTGCTTTAACATGGAATTGACAAATGAACGGGTAATATAAAGTCTTAAGTGAATCATATATGATATCATAAATATTATTATGGTTCTGTTACAATTTAATAATATGTTTAAACCCACTATACATGAGTCTTGGACACATATGGAAGAAATTGGACATAAGGTAAGGGATAATTTTGAAAATCTCATTTTTATCCGAGATTTCTTATATGTAAGTATTTACTAGGGTTATATTTTTAATCCATGACCATAAAAATGTTTTTTATAAAGTGGTTCATATTCTTCCATGTATTTTTAAAGTCATTTTTACCCCTATTTTACTTTTACATTGTGTTATGGAAAGAATCATTCTTTTGTTTACCATACGAGGAACATTTTGACTTTTCCAGCAAAAGTACGAGGAGAAAGTTTTTTTAACTTATACGGAATGAGTGGGGTTTTATGGTTTCATAATGCCTAATTTTCATCAAGAATAATCTCAAAAATTTAATTATTATTTTCAAAAAAATCCTTTACCTTTAAATTTAATGGCATTTTGTAAAAAAAAATGATTTTGAAGAAGAACAAATATTTTCCTAAAAATTCATTTCAAGTGTTTAGTCAAAATTATTTTCTATCTAAGACGACAATATTTAGTATGATTATGTTTCTAGAATAATGTCTCTATTATTTGAATTATTTGATTCTTATTATGATTAACTGATTTCCATTTTTTTATATGGATTATGTCATGATGGGATGATGTTTAGGAAACCCATTTTATTCTTTGGGTTATGATGAATGATTTATGTTTATTTTGTGTCATCAGTAAGAATGATTTTATTATGAGATGGGTGGGACCTATATATCCCTCCAATTCATTGGGTAAATATTTATATCTCATGAGATAGACAAGGCTGGAATTGAAAGTGAATCTGGTTCAGTAATACAGGGCTGGAACAGCAAGTAAACTCGGTTCAGTAATGGACTTTGTCCAGCATGATGGTCTTGGAAATAATGCCTTGTCTACTATGGAAATAATAACATGTGCTTAATGGTTTAACATAATTACATGTTGTATTAACATGGTATTTTATGATGATTAATGTTCTTTTATGATCTATTCCATATGTACTACCATGATTTATGTCATTGCTTATGTTCATGTTTTTACGTTCACATGTTTATGGATTGTTTTTATGTTCTGCATGTTTACCCTTACTAAGAAATTGAGCTCGCCCTTTTGATGTTTTCTTTTCCCATGATATAAATAAAGGTTTCAGGTTAGAAAACAAAGGGGGAAGATATTTATGGGAGATGTTGATGATCTTTCACCATGACTAAAAGATTATGTTCCATGTTTCTAAAGACACTAAACTAATACGGTCTCTGGGCATCTATTTTTGAGATGTATTCTACAAAAGTAATGTAATGTCTGTGTATATCTAGTATGGGTCTCTACAGTTGGTATCAAAGTGAATTTTTTTTCAACATTTGGAAACTAGGATGTAAAAACTTTAGTGAGATCCCTAGAGATATTTTTAAGGTATGTTAAGGGATGTCCCTAAGTTTTCGTATAACTATAGGTTTCAGTCCTAGAATTATGTTGATGATCATGAATAACCAAGGGTTAAACTAGGGTGTCATGGATTAAATAATGTGTGATAAATTAGACAACCCATAAGTGACTTTATGATTATGTGTTTCCTTGTTATTTTAACTATTTCTTACACCATGGTTTTTGGTTTTAGTTAATGGAGGGATCCAGAAGGAAATGGGTCAACATTGAATCCAATGGACAAATTGGTGACTATGAGCAACGAAATTTCATGACGCCTAGGAAGAAAGATTTTGTGATTATGCTTAATCAGTCATTGAGATATATGATTAAAAATGTGAACATTAGTGGTATTCCTAATTCATCAAATAAGAGGAAGATGAACTTTTATGAATGTTCGCATGGTGAGGAGCATAGAGAAAGGATGATTGAGATTTTTAAATAAGGGAAGAAGAACCTTGATGAATAAATCAATTGGAGGGTGAGATGTTATCAATGTGGAGAGAAGGTTCATAGAGTGCCAGACTGTTATGGAGTTCAATGTCTTATCTGTGGAGAATAGGGGCATTACCCAACTCAATGCCCAGACCTAAAATGTTACTTCTAAATCAAAGAAGGACTTATTTCATGACAATCATTGAAGAGGATGGAATGAAGTGTTTATGTATTGGTATTCAAGAATAAAGTTGTTGAGGTACTTTTATGGTATATTAGAATATCTATGTATTGATCCATTGTGGTTTTCTATTAGAATATGGTACTGGTAACCATGAAAAGTGATTGAAATATTTTTGGAAAGTAGCTGATATGTGAACAATGAAGGGATAAGAAGACAATAATATGTTTGATAGTATTCATGAGCTCATGATTGAGATAAGGAAAAATTGATATCATCGTTTGAGTATATATAATTTTTGGGATTTTGGTGTGTGTAAAGAGTTAACTTTTAATATAATTCATATTTTCACTATGGTTCTATAGTAATACATGTTTCAAGAGAATATATGATTTATGTAATCAGATGTTTGGAATGTGACCAACAAGATATATCTTGTGATATATGAGGGATAAATGATGACATTCACGTACTTGTTATATGACCTTTTTAGTAATCGTTATCTTTATACTATGAGTTTCGAAATAATTATTTTGGATAAGTCTTAAGGTTGGAATGGATTAAGTTGGACATCAGGGAGTATTTTTTCAGTCTAGAACCTTTTTTTGATTTTATTTTTGAAATTTTATAATAGTATAGTTTAAGAAAAGGGACAACCAGCTGAACAGGTGACAACCGATCGCGTCAGACAAGACTGCGGGAATCAAACCCACAACCGAAGTGAGACAGGACTTTATCGACTACCACTGGCCCACAAAATGTCCCTGGTTAGTAGAAACTAGTTTTATTTTATTAAGCAGTATGATAGATGTAGTATAAGTCCATTTTTTGAAATATATACGATTAATCTCACCATACATGGACTTATGTATATAAATTTTTCTAACCTTATGTTTGAGATAGATGGAATGACCTATCATTCTATTGCATGATCTAATAACACTTCAGGAAAGACAAATTCGACTTCATTTCTTTAAGAGATAAAGTGTAAATTGTTCAAGGCCCGAGCAACAGTGAGATTGTACCAAAATCAAGTAAGTATTTAATTTAATTCAAAAATTCTTCAACATTTGGGAAATGATATTGAAAACCAAAAATGTTGTCCTAGTGACATCATATATGATGAATCAGATGGTACCATAGATCCTCACAAATTTATGGCTTTTTGATTGTTTTCTTTTTCATAGACATGTTCTCTACCACTCTCCATCAGAACATTATGGTTAGATTTCTCTTCCATATGCATATTTTCACCGATATTCACCTATGTGGAAACCCAATGATGAGTTAATTTGGGTAACTATTATGGTTCATAATTTATTTATTAAAATTAAGTTTTATAATTCCTTTTTATGATGTGGGATTCTATAAAAGAATCTTTCCAGTAGTAAATCATTTATAACCCTGACAAATTTCAATGGAAAAATTCATTTTAAGGGGGGCAGAATGTAACATCATTAGATTTTATGAGAAATATTAGTTTTAATTTCTTTGAAGTCTTGTGTTGTACCCTAAAATAATATTAGAATGAGCTATACACAACAATGTATTATCTTTTAGTACACACAACACTATTATTGGCTTGTGTTGCACGCAAGAGCGACCTTCCTCGATAAAGTGTGTTGGCTCCAATACCGTGTTTCACTAAACAATGATATATTGTTCTAATATTATTATGAACTAGCCAAAATTAATAGTATTAACTAAATTTTTAATTTTATAAAATTATTATTCATCTTACACATTTTCTAGAACATGGTATGAGAACAAAATAATTTTTTCGGGAAAAATAAGTATTTTTAAAAAAATACAGTTTTTCCTCCATTTGATGGAGCATCCAATTTAAATATAGTTTTTAACACATCTATAAGTTCAATTTTATGAAATAAAATTATTTATTTCAATAAGGAGATAAAAATTTACTTTGGATAATTTTTTAGTATTTTTTGTTAACTTTCATATTTTGATTAATCGTAAAAATACGATAAATTTTAATTAAATTGTTTTTTTCATCGAGATAATTTATATGGTTAAATTATAATATTGAGTGGTTTTAAAGAATAAATAGAATATTTTTTTACCATTTAATATAATTTAATTCATTAGCATTAATTTTACATTGAATTCATGGGTAAAAACATGTCAGTCTTTGACAATGTTTTAACTTTTCAAACCTGTTTTCTTAACAACGTGATTAATTTTAAATTAATTACTAAAAATTCAGTGTTTTGAATTTTAAAAAATGGATTCCATATATGGATTCACTGGGTCCAAATTATGTTAATAGGTTAATTTTATTTTTTTGATGTTATGAATAGTAACTATGGTAATTTTTATTTCCTATAGTTAAAGGTAAATTGGGTAATTAAGTATAAAATAAAATTATAAAATTACCCTAAGACCTGAAAAAATTCTATTGGATGAATAAAAGTCGACCCATATCATTTAAGGGTCGGAATAGATTCATTTCATGCACTTTGGACCATGAAAATGATATAATTATTATTAAAACCAAAGAAAGTGACAACTTTCCACTCTTTTATATCTTATAAGTTTAATAATTTTAATTTAGTGATAAACCTCATAAACCATCGTATATAAATAGTCTTTATAAATATAATAAAAATATCTATATCATGGAAATTTATTTAGAATTTTTGGGGATTAAATAATTATCATTAATGATGAGACAATAGTGATGTATAAACTTTTTGATTGATTGAAATATCAAATAAATGGTTTTAAAAACATTAAAAAAAATAATATATGAACTAATTAATGTTATCAAAAAAATATATAGAATAATATGAAATTTTATGAGACTTTTTTATATTTTTTTTTCGAATATATTCTCTGTGTGGATTTTATTTAAATTCAAATCAATAAATAGTGTCTTAAATTGACATTATTATTATTTTATAAAAATAACATATTATAAAATTGATTAAAAATCAAAAAAATATTTAAAAATTATAAATTGAAATTTTAATGGTCTAAAAATTAATAAAGTATCCAATTATGGACAATTCACAAAACATAGGTAATTATTTATAACAATTTAAAATTTAGAATATTATTATGACAAATAAAATTAAATAGTTTAAATAAGGATAAATCATGTTGATAATGTTTAAAATAAATTACCAACATGTATAAATATTATTGGTTGATGATATTACAACCCTATATCATCTAATAATTGGATTACAGTCATTTTTGGAGGTTTTTAAGTGGGGTTTGAGTTTATTATAAAATTAACATTTTAGTGGTTTCCAAAAGTGCCCCTCTCATCTCTTATGAAAGGTCACCTCCTCCATCTCTTCTCTTCACACCATTTTGAGCCTTCAAGCTCGTCCAACCCCTAAAAATTACTATTCTAAACCTCTCTAGTTATATCATAGTGGTTCTGGTCTTCTCTAAAGACCAACTCTTGTGCCCTAAGAGAAACTTTAAAAGAGGCACGTCGAGGAAGAGGTAATCCCTTTTACCATTTCTTTCAAGTTTCTTTCTTATTCTACTTCCTGTTCATTAGTTATTTCATTATAAATTAATAACATAAATATTTATTATATTATGATATATTATTATAAATATTAAACAACCATATTTCACCTTCTATCCATCCTACGGTAAACGAAATCACCGCGTTTGCATACGTACAGAATACCGTCTCCACACCGTGGTGTAATATGTTTTTCCACCACCAAATTACTTGGATGGGTATAATAGTGTAAATATAACTATATATGGTTATTATAACATGACAAAAATTCTGAGATATTACATCATCCACTGTAAATGCATTCAATTTTTATGGGAATGATACCATCGCTCGTGCGTACGTACAGATTACCGTCTCCACGACGCGATGAGATTCATTGTCTATGTTAACACTTCAAGAATGATTATAAAGTATATATATTAAATAATTATGAAATATATGAAATATTATTTATATTTGATTTATTTATATGTTATTTACTTACTTAAATTCAATTTAATAAGGAAACGAAAACATCGTTTATGCGTATGTACGACCTAATGTCTCCATGAATGGTGTGTTTCATTCAATTTATTGATCTAATATATATATGTATATTCTGAATATATTTTATATATAAATCATGTTTTACATTCTATATTTAAGTAATAAAGTTCTAAGTAATCATATGAATAATTACAAATGAAAACACGAACGATAAATGAAACGATTTTACCCAAAACGATGCTTTAACATAGAATTGACAAATGAATGGGTAATAAAAAGTCTTAAGTGAATCATATATGATATCATAAATATTATTATGGTTTTGTTACAATTTAATAATATGTTTAAACCCACTATATAGTAGTCTTAGATACATATGGAAAAAATTGGACATAAGGTAGGGGATAATTTTGTAAATCTCATTTGTATCTGAAATTTCTTATACGTAAGTATTTACTGGGGTTATATTTTTCATCCATGTCTTTAAAAATATTTTTCATAAAGTGTTTAATATTCTTCCATGTATGTTTAAAGTAATTTTTACCCCTATTTGACTTTTACACTATGTTATGGAAGGAATCATTCTTTTTTTTACCATACGAGGAACTTTTTTACTTTTCTGGAAAAAGTACGAAGAGAATGTTTTTTTAACTTATACGGCATGAACAGATTTTTACGGTTTCATAAAGCCTAATTTTCATGAAGCTTACTTTACAAGATTTAATTATTATTTTTGAAAAAATCTTTTTCTTTTAAATAGAATTTCATTTTGAAAAAAGAAAATGATATTGAAGAAGAAAGGATATTTTCTTCAAATTCCATTTCAAGTGTTTTGTCAAAACTATTTTCCATATAAGATGACATTATTTAGTATGATTATATTTCATGTATAATGTCTAAATAATTTACATGGTTTGATTCTTCTTATGACGAAATGATTTCCATTTGTTTTGTATGGATTATGTTATGACGGGATGATATTTATGAAACCAATTTTATTCTTTAGGTTATGATGAATGGTTTATGTTTATTTTGTGGCACAAGTAAGAATGATTTCATTATGAGATGGGTGGGACCTATATCTCCCTCCAATTCATTGGGTAAATATTTATATCTCAAGAGATAAACATGGATAGAACAGAAAGTCAATCCGGTTCAGTAATTCAGGGCCAGAACGACAGGTAAACCCAGTTCAGTAATGGACTTTTTCCACTATGATGGTCTTGGAAACAATGCCTTGGACACTTTGGAAATCATAACATGTGCTTAATGGTTTTCCACAATTACATTTTTTATTCACATTATATTTTATCATGACTAATGTTATTTTATGATCTATTCATTATGTACTACCAAGATTTATGTCATTTCTTACGTTCATGTTTTTACGTTAAAATGTTTATGGATTGTTTTTATGTTCTCCATGTTTACCCTTACTAAGAATTTGAGCTCACCATTTTTATTTTTTATTTTCCACATGATATAAATAAAGGTTTTATGTAAGAAAAAAAGGGTAAAATATTAATGGAAGATGATGAAGATCTTTCACCATGATTAAAATATTATGTATTGAGTTTCCAAATACACTTAACTAATGCGGTCTTTGGGCGTCTATTTTTGAAATTTATTCTGCAAAAGTAATTTAATTTCTATGTACGTCAAGTATGCGTCTCTATAGATATTTTTAATTTAAACTTTATTAGGGATGTACATGGAAAAGATGAGATCCTTGAACATCACCCCACATAATATATCATTTGTGAGATGCCCCAAGAATCACTATGTGGTATCATTGAACAAGTTTGGACACTGTTTCCACTTATCATATTCCCTCTTCCAGGTCTCCTATTAAAAATTCCCATGTTTCCATTTTACTTATACCATAGGTATGATCTTCCCCCATATATTTTTCTCAGTAATGTCTATGAAAGGAATCTGAATCTCCTTAAAGGTTGTATGGAAATATATCTTAAATCTGTCAACATATATGATGTGACAAGGGATGGGATAATATTTATCTATGTCTGACGTATGAAACATATCATGCATGGAACAATAGTGCCGTGGAAAAGATAAATATTATGAAAATGGTTCGATATTTTACACTATCTAAAACTACCTACCAAACTTTGGCACCGACTTCCCTTTCTTCATAATATGACATTTCACTATCCAAGGTGACACCCATAGGAAAATGTGAAGACCAACCTAAAACTAAAGAGGCGGTCTCATATGTTTAGAATATGATTTTTTCTATCTCAACAAAGTCACCAACCACTTTCTAGTCAATTATGCGAGCTCAGACATCTCTTTTTTATGATTAGGTCCAATGAGTGTAGACTAACCACTCTCTAGGCAACAAAGAGGTGAATGACCTGACCTACCAAAATAAGCCTAAAAATAACCCGTTTTGAATGATTCCTAGATTTTATTATAATAATAAAACTACATGAGTTATATTTTCCACTCATAAGAACCTCCAAAATTCTAAACACTAGCTCACACAACAACTTCTAGAATAAGAATAAACTTTTCAGATTGGCTATCAGTCTAAGGATAATAGGACATAATCAGAAAAAAATGTGATCCCAAATACATCTTAATACCCTACCAGAATTGATTTGTAAATTGAGGATCACAATTAGAAAAAATTCTCCTCAGAAAACCATGAAACCAAAAAACACATAGAGACTACATAGATAATAAATATTGAAGGTATCCTTGATTGGAAAGAAGTGGGATACCTTCATTAGTTGATCCATGAACACCCATACTGCTCAATTGTTTTTAGGGTTCATAGGTAACCATTTCATGAAATCCATTATGAAATCAGCCCAGTTTATTTGATGAATGGGAAGAGGCTGAAAAAAACTAGCATGCCTCTAATTCTTGGCCTTCACCTACATATTTGTGAAACATCTTAACATGAGGCATGTTATCTCTTTCTTGATTACTTGACACTCATACTATCTATAGACATCACAATATATATTTCTAAGGCCTAGATGGCCTAAAATTTTGAATCATGAAACTACCACATAATATACTATTTTAATCTTGTATTAAACTATACATGGCCATGGATAAGAAGATTATTTTCACTTCTAAGAGACCATCCCGATGGTGGATCCCCACTATATAAGTTATCCCTCTAACATAGGACACCTAGATTATAGAACTTATCACAATTGATATGGTCTAGAAGAATAGGTATAATAGATTTAAATGTTATATCTACTCATCCCTAGGACTCCAAAACATCTAGATAGATGTCCTAGAAACGTTCTACTAGTTTTCACTCATCACAAGACTCCCATAATGCCTTTGAATGTATCTTTCATCACAAAGACTAGGTAAAAACATTGACTATGCGTAGTGTTTAACCAATGATAAAGTAAAAATACTGCATATACTCAACCCAAATACTCTTTTTAAGGTTTACGTCTCACAAATAAAATATGTCTAATAAACTATATTTTTTAATAAGAAACTTTTGTTTGATGGAATTTGCAGCACATAACAATGAACCTAAATGATCCATGATTATTAATATACAACCATTATAACCTAACCATTTGATTGGTGGATATGAATAGTATTAACTAATATATATAATAGTTTTATACATTATAATATTTTAGATAAATACATAGTATATTATCACTCATTTTATTAGTAACTTTGTTTTATTATTAAAAAATATGTTTTTATCCAAAATGTTTTTCATTTATCTTTGTGAGAAAATATTATAGTTAATTTCTATAAATTTTTTATAATTAATTACATAAAATAAATTTTTTTTAAAATAAATATATGAAAAATATCTTATTTTGATATTTTGTGATTTTTCAGAAAATATTTATTTTTTAGTGAATGGTGAAAATTACTGATTTTGGTAAAACTATAAAAAATTAATTGATTTAAAATTAAAATTATCATTTTAATTTTATTTAAATGTAACATAAATTTTTAATAGATACATTTCATATAATTAATTATATGTAAATCATATTTTTACTGGATTTTAGTATAATTTTATTTTTTTACTAAAAAGACATTTTTCTGAAAACCAGTTTAAAGTGCATAATGTTTCACCATTTTTACTAATTAAAAAAAAAATAAAGAGAAATTATTTATTTTAAATGTATAATATATATATATATATATATATATTAATTTAAATTTATTTAATTTTTATTACTTTTGATGTTGTTAATATAAGATCATTATATTGGTGAAAAATGCATTTCAGGGAAAATTGTTTTTAACATGTTTACGGGTTTAATTTTAAATTAAATTCATCCCATGAAATGAATTGAATTTTAATAATTAAATTACATATTTTTTAATTATGAAAATTAATATTATATAATATGGAAAAACTAATTTTTTATTAAAATTAATAGTCAAAATGGTAAAAATCGGTTACCATGGTTAATGGTCAAACTGGTTTACCAAGGGGTTAAGCTAAAGAGGTTAATATAATAACATGACTAAATTTATTTCATTTTTGGTGGGGTTTTTATTTCATATAACCTATAAAATCAATTATTTATCACTTTCTTTATAATTTTCTTGAGAGTGACTCCCCATTATTGAAAGGTTTTGGGTATTTACCAGAATACCACATCTCCTCCCTTATAAAGGGGAATCCATATTCTCTCATCGCAACACATAAAAGCCCATTAGGTCAACCAATAAATTACTATATCCATTAATTTCTTCAATAAACACATCCTAAAAGCCACTTTTGTATTATAAATCAAATCTTTTTAGTCTCTAGGTGTAATACTAAAGAGGTGGACTGAAGAAAAGGTATCATTCCAAACTGAGAATATTTTTCTTATTTCTTCTTCCACATACATAGAATATTATTCAACCATTGTGATATAATAAAAACAATATCTTCCATATACTATGAATTTATTATTTTAATTTTATTCCCTGAATCCATATCCACTTCCTTCAAATGGGAAACGAAACTGTCGATCATGTGTATGATGGACTACCACCTAGTGGACCGATGTAATTTGTTTTCCATCATTGAATCTCACAAATTTTATTAATTATATAATGAATTTTTATATAATATATTAATTAAATATTAATTATTATATAAAATTAAAATATCATATGATTTTTGACCTCACCATCTATTAAAAATATGATAACTTTGCTCATGTGCACGATATATTACATCCTCGTGAAGAGATGTTTATCATTTTTTATTACATCATAACATGTATAGTATACATAAGTATATTTAAAGAAATTATATTATATTTATGATTAATTATCATTCTAAAATTCCAAATAAATTATTACTTTCTTTCCATTATGATAACTGAAATAATGTAAATGTTACTCATGTGTACATATGACCTATCATCTCCATGAGTGTATCATAGTTCATTTCACATACCATATTACATGGCTGGTTTTTAAAGTGAAATTTATCTATAAAAATTATAATTATGTCATTATTATTATTATTTATGTGATAAAACTATATTCTCTTTGAATTTACTCAACTTACTAACGTGGCTTTGTACATATGAGCCAAATATCATTAAATCATCTGATAGGAACCTAAATGATTAATTATTTGAATATGACATGGTAATGGATAAATTATAAGTAATAATATTCTTAAAAGGGTTTTTTATGTAAGTAAATAATTTACATAAGTTTATTATTCATGATGATAAATAATTCACAAGACTAATCAGGATTGAGGTAAGAGATCTCTCTAAACAAACCTTTCCTTTTGGTTATGACCATTTTCACACTAAATCACCCAATATTTATCTTTAATATTATGGAATGACTCGAAATTCAATATATTTATATCTTACACATATATATATATATTCCATTATCCATTCCTTTTATGTTTTAATATATTAATTATGTCAATTTCTCAAATTCCATCATTATGAAACCTATTTTTATTTTGATACAAGGAAAGATTGTGAAACCCATTTTCTTTTCATGGATAATTTTTATGTTTATGAATTATTATGGATTCTCTTATGTGTATGAAATACTTGTGTATATGATGTGATTATGATGAAGAAGCTTGAAATTATATATCCCTCTAATTCATACGGTAATTTTTTAGTCTCATGAGACATCATGTATGGGAATAGAGATTGAACCCAATCCATTATAGGACTCTATCGACTATATGATGTTGTCTCAAAGATTATCCTTTACTTATGTTTACGCCATTATATATATATTTTCCATATTTCATATTCTATTATGATCTAATGATACAATTTACTTTATATTATAATTAATGTTTACTACTCATGTACCTTCTCATTTTTGATATCATCACTACTGGAATTAGAGGTAGTTGTGATGGGCTATTTGCAACGGGATCCTATCGTAAATAGTCTTTAGTGATGGGGAACCATCGCAAAAATCCCGTTGTAGAAAACATGGTCACAAATATTATTTTTGGAGAGGGGGTCATCAAAAATTGTCCTCTGATTATATACATTATATATAAATAAACCTTTTGCGACGCACCGTCACAAATATAATTTACGACGGGGAACTTCCCTATCACAAATAAGTCTTGGATTATATACATTATATATATATAAACCTATTGCGATGGGCCCATCGCAAATACTATTAATAAAAAATTATATTTAAATTATTTGCAACAGGAGACCGTCACAAAAGGTCCCGTCACAAATACTAACCATAATGAAAAAATAATTCATACAATTAAGATTAATGAAAAATGTATATTAATATTATTAAAATAAAAAATAATAAAATAAATATTATTAGTAAAATAAACAGACATTAAATAATATAATACAGAAAAATATATTTAACAAAATTATGATTAATAAAAAATTAATATTAATTTTATTAAAATAATAAAAAAAATAAAAAATTATTACAATTATACATATTTACAAAATATATATATATAAAATCATAAAATGTTATTATTATTAGTACAATAAACAAATATTAATAAAATATAATACTAATAATAAATAAAAAAATATTAAAAAAAATTATGTAATATTTGTACCAATATAAAAGACATAAACTATAAATAGTTCATATTTCAATAAATCTTCAATTCAAATGTTTTTAACATAAAAAAATCACTGGGGGTCATCTTCTAGAGGAGGTGGACGAGATTTAGGAGATGGTGGAGGAAACACTATCCCTAAACTTTGAGTTAGACGACACATGTACTTCATCTACTCAGGATGATGATGCTGATGTTGCTTCCATCGACCCATCACCTCCTCATGTTGTTGCTGATACTTCTACTGCCACTGACACATCACTTCATGCTGCTTATGATAACTCTTTATAAGCTCACAATGAGTTCGCAACTGCTCCTGATACTGTGAGGCAGAAGATGCTGCCTCTCCACGAGCTCCTCTCAGGCTGGATAACATGCCATATGCCAGAAATTCACTAATCATCCACATCAATGAAGATTTTAATATGAAATTGTGTTTCCCATCAACATCTTATATACTAACACAATCACTCCATGATGCATTTAAATCATCAATCAATGGATTCAAATAAACATAAAAATTCTTTTTCGGATGTCCTGGGATTAATAAGGTCAAAAATATATAATGCTCCTTCATCCACATCCTTGGAGTTAAATTGTACAGAGTTATAATGATAGGTCAACATTTATACTAACTACCATAAGAACCAAATGGACAGAAACTGTCAATGGAAAGTCCCAATCACACGTTTCAGGCTTCTAAAGGAAAATTCGGATGCAGGCGATCAAAATTATTCCAGGAATCACAATCAGATGGATGATTCAAGATTTTATCCCTTGATTTTTTTTTGTGCCATGAAATCATTGACGTTGTGTTTTGAGACATAAATAAATACTGTAAGCTGGGTGTATGTGGTAAATATATCAACTGTTTTACTGTAATCGAACCAGACCTCCCTGGTTGAGCTTCTTTATTCCGCGATTGTCCACATGTGGGACAACTATCCAACAAATAATGTTCACTAGAATATAAGATGCAATCATTTGGAAAGGCTTGAATATTTGGATAACTAAGGCCCTGATTACGAACCAGCCTCTTTCTATCATAGTAATTTGCAAGCAACACATTTCCTTCATGTAACAGTGTTCTAACCAACGGAAATATCTGATCAAAATTGTTGTTTGACATTTCATTATCTGATTTAATAGCCATAAATTTTGCAGCTGCTTATAATTTTTTTATCTTGCTACCAGGATATAATTTATCCTCAATAGACCTCAACAACATAAAAAATTCAGATGGTGCCAACCCAGGAGTTAAATCAATATCATCTTGAGTTTCAGTTTGTTGAACAGATGGACCTACAATGTCATGTAATAAATTTTGAAATAGTGATGGATCTAGAATCAAGTTATTAGTATCTTTTCTGGAATTGTGTTCACTATGTTGATACCAAAAAACCTAATCTGGTCGAAAACCAAACTACAAGAGATGTCCCCCAACCTTGTCAAATGTGTCAAACATTCTCAGAGAACATTTTTTACAAGGACACATTATTGAGCCTTCCGAAACATATTCTAGATTTGATGATGAAAATGGTAAGAAAGATTCAACACCCTCGATATATACAAGATTGAAACCAGAAATGTTTTGATTTCTATGGTGATTTATCCAAGCGTGATCATCAAATAATGATTTTTTCTACTTCTTTATTCCATATTTTTCTACAGAATATTAATTCATTACTATTTTTGATGAATTTAAAATTATTAGAAAACTATCCAAAAAAGATAAATAATTAAAACTAATTCATAATAATTACCCTTACTTACGGGCGACACAATTTCCAATGGATTAACAACTATTCTTCTGTCTGATGACTCATTTACTTGAAACTTTCTCAAACAGAAATCACAATCAAGAATCTGCTCAGAGGTACACATATTCATTCTCATATCAAAGGAGCCCCATTTCCCTCGATGAATCATCTTTATGAAACTATCACAACCTAAACACTTTATGAAAATTTTGGTCTTACGAATGCATATTCAAACTCGTGCATACGTGATTGGATATGCATACGTAGAATCATACTTTTCATAATGTTTTGAGTTGGTGAAAGTTGAAAGGATAAGAGTCATCAAGCAAAAGGAGTGACATCAATCCACTGGAAATTGTGCCATGTTATTCAAGTTATTACTATTTATTACAATTGATTTTCTTCCTAGTTGTTCTTATTTTTCACTAATTTTAAGTAATTGTTATGAATTTTTACTAATTGTTACTAGTTGTTTCTAATTGTTACTAATTGTTAAAATTGTTACTAATTCTTCATATTTAATCATATTTATTTGTAATTCTTACTATTTATTGATAATTCATACTATGTAATGCTAATTCTTACTATTTATTTCCAATTCTTACTATTTATTGCAAATTCTTACTATTTATTACTAATTCGTACAATTTATTACTAATTCATACTATTTATTGTTAATTCTTACTATTTATTGATATTTATTACTATTTACTACTATTTATTACTATTTATTTCTATTTATTACCATTAATCCCTATTTATTACTATTTATTCCTATTCATTACTTATTATTTCTTTTTTATTACTGATTATTCCTATTTATTACAAATTATTTGAAATTATTTGAAATTATTCAAATTTATTCCAAATTATTTGAAATTATTCCAAATTATTACAAATTGTAATTGTTACTAATTGTTACTAATTATTACTAATTCTTCATATTAATTAATATTTATTGCTAATTATTACTATTTATTGAAAATTTTTAGTAATTATTGCTAATTAGTACTACTTATTTCTAATTATTCCTATTTGTTCCTAATTCATCCTATTCGTTCCTAATTTTTCCTATTTGTTCCTAATTCTTCCCATTTGTTCGTATTTGTTCTTATTTGTTCCTATTTGTTCTTATTTGTTCCTATTTGTTCCTATTTGTTTCTATTTGTTCCTATTTGTTTCTATATCTTCATATTTCTTCCTAATTGTTCCTATTTTTTCTTATTTGTTCCTATTTGTTATTTTTTCTTCATATTTGTTAATATTTGTTATTATTTCTTCTTATATATTCCTATTAATTTTTATTTATTACTACTTATTACTATTTATTACTATTTTTCTATTTTTTACTATTTTTTACTATTTTTACTACTTTTTACTATTTATTACTATATATTACAATTTATTTCTAATTATTACTAATTATTACTAATTATTACTAATTATTACTATTTATTATTAATTATTACAAATTATTATTGATTATTACTAATTATTACTAATTATTACACTTTATTATTAATTATTTCTAATTATTACTGTTTATTACTATTTGTTATTATTTATTACTATTTATTACAATTTTTGTACTAATTTTTACTAATTATTACTAATTATTACTAATTATTACTAATTATTACTAATTATTACTAATTATTACTATTGATTACTATTTATTACTATTTATTACTATTAGATACTATTTATTAATAATTATTACTATTTATTACTCAATATTATATTTTATTACTATTTATTACTAATTATTACCATTTATTACTATTTATTACTAATTATTACTAATTATTACTAATTATTACTATTTATTACAAATTATTACTATTTATTACTAATTATTACAAATTATTACAAATTATTACTATTTATTACTATTTATTACTAGTTATCACTGACTATTACTAAGTATTACTAATTATTACTAATTATTACTAATTATTACTAATTATTACTAATTATTACTAATTATTACTATTTATTATTATTTATAATAATGTATTACTATTTATTGGTTATTATTACTATTCATTAATAATTATTAATAATTCATCCTAATTCATCCTATTTATTACTATTTATTCCTATTTATTACTAATTATTCCTATTTATAACTAATTATTCCTATTTATTACTAATTATTCATATTTATTACTAATTATTCTTATTAATTCTTATTTATTTCTAATTATTCATATTTATTAATATTTATTCCTAATTATTATAATTTATTACTAATTATTACTAATTATAACTAATTGTTACTATTTATTACTATTTGTTACTATTTATTACTATTTAATACTAATTATTACTAATTAATACTAATTATAACTATCTATTACAAGATATTCCTATTTATTACTAATTATTCATATTTATTACTTATTATTAGTATTTATTACAAATTAGTCCTATTTATTACTATTTATTAATTATTTTGTATTTATTACTATTTGTAATTTATTTTTATTTATTAATATATATTAATAATTATTAATAATTATTCCTATTTATTTCTATTTGTTTCTAATTATTCTTAATTATTACTAACTATTACAAATTATTACTATTGATTACAAATTATTATTATTTATTACAATTTATTACAATTTATTACAATTTATTACTATTTATTACTAATTATTTCTAATCATTACTAATTATTATTAATTCAAACTAATTATTCCTATTTATTACTAATTATTCCGAATTATTACTAATTATTCATATTTATTACAATTGATTACGATTTATTACTATTTATTACTAATTATTACTATATATTACTATATATTACTATATATTACTATTTTTTAGTATTTATTATTAATTATTACTAATTATTACTAATTATTACTAATTATTACTTATTATTACTTATTATTAATAATTATTACTAATTATTACTAATTGTCAATAATTATTTCTAATTACTACTAATTATTACTAATTACTACTAATTATTACTAATTATTACTAATTATTTGTATTTTTTACAAATTATTACTAATTATTACAAAATATTTAAATTATTACAAATTATTACAAATTATTACTAATTATTACTAATTATTACTATTCATTTCTTTTTATTAATATTTATTCCTATTTATTACTAATTATTTCTATTTATTACAAATTATTACTACTTATTACTAATTGTTCATATTTATTACTAATTATACATATTTATTACAAATTATTCCTATTTAATTCTATTTATTCATAATTAGTTATAATTATTACTATTTATTACTATTTATTACTATTTATTACTATTTATAACTAATTATTACTATTTATTACTAGTTATTTCTAATTAGTACAAATTATTACTCATTATTACTAATTATTATTAATTATTATTAATTATTACTAATTATTACTAATTATTACTAATTATTATTATTTATTACAATTTATTACTAAAATACAGATTACAAAACAATGTAAATCTAATTTAATTACAACTAATCAACAATAATTGAAAATAACTTAAATTTTTTTAATAAATACTAAATTTAATAAAATATAATTACCTTTAAACATGATGTCATATTGATGTAAGCGTCGTCCCAACTTCTCCGTAAAAAAAATAAACTTAGAGAAATTGTCACTCTAAAATTCGAGTTTAGAGAGAGAGAGAGAGTAAGTGAGAAATGAGAGGAAGAGAAAGAAAAATGAAGGGGGGTTTATATAGGTTAGATTAGTTGTGACGAAACAAGTTGTGATGGGCATACCATCGTAAAAAGTATTTTTTTGTGACGGTGCTCGTCGCAAATACCTTTGCCTTCATTAATTTTTGTTGATGGTTAAAAGGGTATTTGCGATGGAGCCCATCGCAAAAAGTGACCAGCCGAGACACCTTTTGCGACGCGACAACACCCTGTCGCAATAACCCATTTACTGTCGTCGGTATTTCCGACAGGACCCATCGCAAATACCCACTGTCTGACACACTATTTTCGACGAGGGGATCATCCCATTGCAAACAACCTTCCCACGCTTTGGTGTGCATCCCGTGCTTTGGCGCACATCCCGCGCTTTGGTGCACATTTCCTTTTACGATGGGACCCCAGATCCCATCGTAAATAACAAGTTAATTGGGACGGGACAAACCCCTCGTTGAAAATATCCTCTAGGATGGAATATTTTCAACGGAAATAATTCCCGTCACAAATACTCTGTCGCAAAAGACAGTTTTTCCCGTAGTGCATGTTATACTTTTGGCTGACATGTTATGATTCCTTATCATGTTTATTTCCTTACAAGGATTATTAAAACAACCCTTTATTTCATGTACTCCCTAGGTTATCCTATGATGTTTTAATAGATCAAATTGATTTTAGGAGATCAATATGGAGAATAAAATAAAGATTCTATTTTTTAGTTTCCTTTTATGTATTATTAACTTAGTATTCTAAAGAAACATATACTTTTCAATCCTTATTTTGTATTAATAGTTATTTGGGTTAAGAACCATTAAATAATATCTATGAAAGGGATTGGGTTAATATAGTTGGTATCAGATAATGGTCTATTAATTTTGGTGGATTGAGATTAGAAGACTCTAGTGAATTATATAGGGATAAAGAAAACAAATAAGAAAAAAAACATGAATTTCAGTAAAACATAGAGTAAGTGGTTTCCAAGAAAATACATCCATTTATAGAAACTAAATGTTAATCGGGATATGAAATATTGGTAAATTGGTATAATAAATCTCAAAGGGGAGCATTTTTATGGAATGGATTATCACATGGTGTAATACAATGGGACTTAAAACAAACATAGTTTGACACTCTTAGGGTATATGCTTTGGAATATTCAGAAGCTCTTTAAAAAACATTATGTATGGAACAAAAATTACCTTAATATTTTTTTATGAAAAAAATGAGGGATAAATTATATAGAAAACTAGAAATTAATAGGTCAATTAATATATTTATTTACCGTGTTATCCCCTTAATTTTTAGGGTTTTCTATTTATCTGTTTAATAGTTTAAAAATACACATCCCTAATTTCCATTTTTTGTTAATGGTTTGAAATAAGAGATACTGTTTCAACAACCAATGTGATGGAAAATTTGATGATTTCCAAAATGAGATTCTCATACTAATGGGAGTAGGAGTTAGGAACATAATTATAATAATTTCATAGTTAACTCATGTTTTGAATAGAAACAAGAATCAATAGAAAAAATTAATCCACCTATGAAATAGAAAGTTTTAATTGAGAGATTTATGAAAAAATATCTCCAACTTTTAGTTGATATTTTGAACCTAAAATCATATAAAAATGGAACAAATCAATTGAAAATATATTATATATCAATATATTCTTAGAGAAGGAGAATTTTTTTATCGACGTTTATATTTTAGAATGATAATATGACCAATGGTGTATGTTGATAAAGAAATATAATTCCTAATAAAGAGATCAAAGTTATTGAGTAAACAGAACTATTGAAAGGTTTTTTAAAAAACTATTTACAAGTATATCTCTACGATTATATAGAGTGGGGTTTACTTATACTCAAGAGAAAGGATGATGAATACATTAGGATATACAGAGTGAATTTCACAAGACTTGCACGATACACCTACAACTTTATATCTCCCCCTAAAGTAAAGTTGACTGATTCTTTAGTGGGCTAAAGCCATTCCTATAAATATATTTTGAAATTCAATACGTTAAAAACTATGTGGAAATTTCCCTATGTGAGCACAAATTCCAAATGAATATCAATGAATATTAAGGTTCTCATTTGGATAATAATATGGAAATAGTGTTTAATTATAGATGTGTGATAGAGAAATCTTATGGTGGAAAAAATTACAACATCCCCCTTGTCTTAAGTGTGGGAATAAGTGTCCATGAAATTTCTAGAAAGGGATTAGTAATTTATTTAGGTGTGGTAAGGAAGGGCACCTAGATAGTGATTATTAATGGAAGATACCCACCAATGTGATGGAAGAAAAGAATTCTCCTTCCAACCCTTAACTTGTTGTGTAGTGATTTAACTTAAAGGAACAAGGACACTATGGGTACCAATTAACTAAGATAAGGGTTATCGATGAAAAATGATGATAATAAACTCAACAGTTTATATAGAAATAGATATATTATACCATAAAAACTATGTAGTTGGATCTTTAAAATAATGTGGTGTTATGCATGCTAGTTATTAATTCAATAATAGAAAACATGTCTTTTGGTTATTATTTTACTCATTATTTCATATCATGCATTCTTAATAGAACAATTAAAGAACCATAAAATAACATGGAATTTCAGATATTTTTAAATATATAGAATTTTTTAATTATTTCATCACAATAATATAACACATACACGTTCATTATTTGTGGGATGAACTTCCTAGAAAACCTTGTGATACTTCCGTTATGAAAAATTGATTTAGTTTTATGCATGGACAAGATTTCCTTATATAAAGCCAATGTAAATTTCTAAGAGAGTAAAATCAACCTTAATATTTTGAATCACCCTCTGATTCTATACAATTGATAGGAGGAAGATAAATATTATTTGGTATCATCATCTAAAGTACGGATATTATTGACATATAGGAAAGAATATCTATCCCAAATGATTCAGATAGAGGAGAGAATGATTCTTGGAGACATTCCCATTATAAGGGATTATAATGATGTATTCCGAGAAGAGTTTATTAGCATTACTATGGATTGATAGGTTGATCTATCAATCAGGCATATACATTGAACACTACCCATATCAAATACCCTTTACTCAATGGCCTCTATCGAGTGGGAAGAGATGAAAATGAAGTTATAATAGAATATGAAAAATGGTTTTATATGTTTGAGTGATTCGCCATGGGGTGAACCATTCTTCTTCATAATTAAGAATTATAATTCAATGTGGATTTATATTTATTATCATAAATTTAATAAAATCATGATAATAAAAAAAATATCCCCAACCATTGATAGATGAATCGTTTGTTAATCTATGTGGGGATCAATTTTTCTCTAAGGTGGACCATTGTTTAGGATACCACCAATTAAGTATAATGAAAGAGAATATTCCCAAAACATATTTTTTTAACAAGGTATGGTCACTATGAGTTCATAGTGATTCATTTTAAACTCAGTAATGTTCCATCAATATTTATGGATTTAATGAATAGATACTTCATAGATTACCTCAATAAATTTGTGTTTGTTTTGATAAAAGATATTCTGATATAATCCAAAAGTAAGGATATGATTGAATAGAATTTATATACCATGAAAATTGAATTGAGAAAGGATAATTAATATGTAAAATAAAATAAATTTTAGTTTTTGATAAAGGATGTATCATTTTGGGGTCAAATTATCTTTAATAAAGGGTTATCATTGGATCCTTCTAGGACAAAGGCAATCAAGGACTGGTCCCGGATTGCATCAATAATGGATATTAGTACCTTTATTAGACTATCTTAGTATTACTGATGATTATATTGGAAATTATCATGATTTTAAAACCCCTGAACCAAGATAACTCAAAAGTGCATAATGTTTTCTCAGACAAGTGAATGTGAAGATAGCCCCTGGTAGATGAATAATAGGCATATCACTGCATCAGTATTCATGTTTCCCTTATGTGGGAAAATTTTTATGGTATACAAAGATGCTTAAAACATGTTTTTATGATTTTTACAAATGACTAATTTAATGGTTTACACTATGCCTTAAGGCATATGAATGTTCATAAATAGAACAATCCAACAAATGATATGGAGTTGGGTATAGTGATCTTCGCTCTGAGATATAAAACCATTATCTTTATGCGTAGAAGATTCAAATATACATGTACCATAAGAATATAAAATATTTTTTCACATAGAATGAGATTAACATGTTTTAGAAGAGATGGATATAGATGATCAAGGACTATAACTACTCAATCCATTATTGTACTAGGAAAGAAAAAAGTGGCATATTATATAAGAAAATAGGATCAATACAAATTATCAATGATTATAATTGAGAAGGATCCAATCTACTTATATATAAAATGGATGGATATGAGAATAATAAAACGATATTTATCTTAAATTTCTAAAATAACTGCTCAACCATCCAGTCTTGAGAGGATTAATGAGGCCCTGAAACATGATGATGTGCTACAGAAGAAGGTATAAAATTTTATAGTTTTCAACTTTGATGGAGATGGATTTCTAAGGATTGGAACCTAGATATGTTTCCCATAAAAACCAAATATGTATATGGATATTTTGGAGGATGTGCGTAGCTCTTCCTTCTATATTCGACCAAGAAGCACTAAGACGTATAGGTATATAAAGAAAAATAGTTATTGTGATAACATGAAGAGTGAGATGGAATAATTTGTAAATCAATGCTTTTTATGTAAACAATTCCTGGTAGAAGGACTGAATTATAAGGGGGGTATTATGAAAAAAATTTCCCATACCTTTGCGGAAATGTGAAAACATGACCCTGGATTTCTCTATAGGACTTTCCATGACATATAAAGGTAATAACACCATCTCAGTGGTAGTTGATTGCATTAAAAATTCATCACATTTCATTACTGTCAAGGGAGATATATATATTGAGAATCTTGTTAATATGTATAAAATAGAACTGGAAATATTTCAAGGAATGTCACTCTGTATTGAATCTAATCTAGATATGTGGTATACCTAAAGGGTCATGAGAAGTATTCATCAATATTTAGATTTAAAACTCATCTCCCATACTACATATCACAATTTGAATAATGGTTAATATGAGTGAATTATACGAACATTAGAGGATATGCTGATTTATTATTTAATGGATTTATATGGATGTTAGGATCAACACCTTCCCCTAGTAGAGTTCTTATAAAACAACAACTTCATTTGTAGAATTAAATTGTTACCTTATGAGTTTCAGTGTGGGAAGTGGCGTCAGAATTCGACATGATAAGATGATACTGGAGAGTTAAAGTTCATGTGAGCTGCTATTGTCGAATAAATGATATAGATGGTTCAAACCATCCCATTTTCTATGAAATCCATACAAATTTTTAAAAAATATGTAAAAGAAGTCATCAATGAGACTTGGAGTTTGAGGTCATAGATAAGGTGTTCATATATATTTCACCATGGAAGTAATTCACAAGGATTGGTCAGAAGGGGAAGATTCATTCTATATACATTCTACCCTTTTAGATCACTGATCACATTAGAGCAGTGTCTGGTCGACTAACACTCCCACCTAACCTCTCTCAAGTGCATGATGTGTTCCATTTGTCTCTCTTGAGGAATTAAAAAATAAAACGCTCACATTAAACAAATTCAGTAGTGGTTCCATGATAGAAACACCTTTTATATTTGGAGATTATGGTGAATATTTTGGATTATAGATACAAAGTTCTATAAAACAAGAAAACTCATTTTGTAAAAGTGATATGGTGAAACCACAAGTTTAAGGAAGGAACATGGGAACAAAAATAGGTGATTAATTATAAGTACCCTCACATATTTTAAACATGGTATATAATATAATATTTTATTAGATAAGGGGTGAATAATGAAACACCTAGAGTTTTTTAATGGAAAAAAATGACTAACAGCGTATATGGAACACAACACTGAACCCAAATGCCCAATGATTATTTAAATACAATGATTATAAAAATGTTTTTTAAATTTTTTTATTTACATGATTAACTACTATATATAAAATTTTTACTAAAAAAATTATAGATAAATAATTAGTAAATAATCACTAATTTTTTTTGTAAAGTCATTTTATTATTCAAAAATATTTTTCCTTCACAAATGATATTTATTTATTTTATTATAAAATAATATAATTAATTTAATGAGACATTATAATTTTTTTATTAATTTATCATTATTTTATAAATTATAATATAAAAAATATATTAGTGTGAAATTTAAGGTTTTTTTGGAAAATATTGATTTTAATGAATAGTGAAAATACAGATTTTTGTCAAAATAGTCATAAATTATGTAATTAAAAAGTAAAATTAATTATTAAATTTTCTTTAAATGTAACATAAATATTTTTTATTTAGTTTCAATCTAATAAACTTCCTTTAAATCATATTTATACTTTATTTTTGTATATGTTAATTTTTAGGCTTAAAAACACCTTTTTTTAAAAATTGTTTCAAACTGTGAAATGTTTCCCCATTTTAACTAACTAATGTAACCTATAATGATAAATATAATTAAATAATTTAGATATTATTAAAAATTTATATTTCATAATATATGATTTTATTATGTTAATTTGATACCCTAAATCAATCTGCAGTTCCATCAAATGGGAAACAAAATCATTGATTGTGCGTATGATGGACAACTGCCTCGTGAACTTATGTAATTGATTTTAAGTCATTGAATATAATAGGTATTAATATTTATGGATTTAATTTATATATATGAGATTAATTACTTATTAACCATTCCTTCAATATAAAATAACACATACTTTCTTACCTTACCATCTATTGAAAAATAATAATATCGGCCGTTTTTATACAGGACAACCGCCTCACGAAGCGATGTGATTAATTATTTATTTAACATAACATATGGAAGGTATATGTATGTGTTTTTAAATAAATAATATGATATTTACCATATATTTCTCATTTGTAAAGAGAAATTATTATTTTTTCTTTCTATCATGATCACTGAAAAATAAAAATGCTTATCATGCTTATATACAACTTATTGTCTCCAATATTGTAACATAGTAATTTTTTCTTAGCCATATTAAATGGTTGGACATAAAATTTTAATTAATGTATTAAATTTATAATCATATCATTATTATTATTATAGATATGATAAAATTATATTCTCTGACATTATTCAATTATCCAAAGTTGTTTCAGGCATATTATCCAAATATCAATAAAACAAATAGAATTAACCTAAATGATTATGTAATTGAATATAACATGTTAATGAATGAAATAAAATAAATAATAATCTCTAAAAAAATTTATTAATCAATTAAATAATTGAACAAATTTTATTATTCAGTAATATAAATAATGTATATAATGAATTGGGATCGATGTAACAGATCTCTCTAAAGAAACCTTTAATTTGGGATATGACTATTATCTCTCTAATTCACCTTATTTTTATACATAATGTTATTTAATGATTATAAATTATATATATATCTTATATATACATATCTACCCTATTATCCCTTCCTTGGATAGGGTAAAACATGCATTATGTCAATTTATCAAATTCCTTCTTTAAGAAGCATGTTTTTGTTATGATACGTGGAATGATTATTATTACCCTTTTATTTAAATGGGTAATTTTTATTTTTATACCTTATGATTCAATTTCTTATAAGGAAAAAATATTCAAGTACACAATATTAATATGATTGGTAGGCCTAGAATAATACATCCCTCCAATGCAGTGGGTAATGTTTTAGTCTCTTGAGACACCACTTTTGGGATTAAAAAGAGAACCTAATCCTTTATGGGACCCTATCCACCACGTGATGTGGCATATATATTTAGTCTTTAATTATATTTATTCCATGTTTTATTTGTCTACCACATTCACTACTGAATATTTTTCGAATGATGATTTTTTTATATTTTGAGGTCTGTTTTTAACCGGCCTCATTAAAGGTGACATTAAAAATTGAATTCTCTAGGTCTTTTTTATAAAAAAACATCTAAATAAAAATTTAAAATATTCTAATATAAACTTTTTAAATATGTTTTTACAAAAAAACAACATCAAAACATGGTCTAGGGGGTCTTTAGTGTCAGTTTTCATATAAACTAACGTCGAAAGTTATGCCTTGTTGGTCTTCGGTGTTGGTTTTTATGAAAACAAAAACAAAATTTAAGGATACATAATTCTTATGCATAGGTTTTTATAAACTGAAATTAAAATTCAAATATTCACCATTCAAAGTATATTTTTTTAAAAAAATAATGTCTAAATTTTGATTCAAAATGGGTTTTATCGCATATTTTTTATATGAACTTACTTGAAAAGAAAATTTAACGAATTCATATAGGTTTTTCCAAAAAAAGATGCAAAAATATTTAAAATCCTAATTTAGAAATATATTAGGTTTCCTAGGCTTCAATTTGACTGGTCATAGAGTTAAAACAGAATTATAGATCAAAAGTTATGGTCTTTGTAAGTTGTACTTATTTATGTTTCCTTAGATACAATGATCAATGAAAACCTGAGAAACAAGAACCAAACATTATAAAAAAATGACCACAAAAATGAATAAACATAAATATTCAACCTAATTTTAATTATTTTATTATTTTCCTTTGAATTGATATTTTATTTGAAATTATTTCACTACATTTTAATAAATATCTCACACGGTAGTAAAGATGGTGACAAATAAAGAATTGTGCACCTCAACAGATCAATATCATGAAGATGTTTTGTCTTTTTATATTATTTGAATAATTCTTCTTCATCATAATAAAAATTATCATGATTTTTGTCATTAAAGAAAAAATAATAATGAAATTAAGTGGTGAGAATTCATTCCATGTAAAAATCATTGATAGAAGAATTGTTGAAATCTTAATTTTATCGAAGATGTTGAAAGTGTAAAAAGAAATAGAATCAAAATGTATATTTTTTATATCAAAATATTTTTTTTGGTGATGCATTCTAAATTAGGAAGGATTTTTAAAATGGAAACACACATTGTAAAAAATTGAAATACTGAACCCGCGTATTTGATATTTACTTTTAACATTGGGTAAATATATAACCAATGTTAGAAATATTATCATGTTAGATTTAGTAAATCATTTATTGAAAAAATAATTCCAAAAAGTGACTTTTAACATAGTTTATTTGAAAAACCAACCACAAATTTTTACTTTTAACGTTGTTTATTGAATAAAACCAACATTGAATGTTATGTCTTATAAATTTTAAATTCCGAAATCCATATCTTTTGATCAATTAGTCTATTTTAGATATATGACCAGTCAAATATAATCATGATAAATGATATAAAACATTGATTTTATTTATTAAATTTGTTATTTTTTAGAAAACTAATGTCAAAATGTGACTTTTAACCATGGATACTGAAAAAACCAAAATTAAAAACTAGGTCTTATAATTTTCAACTTCCAAAGTCCATAAAATTTAATCAGTAATTCTATTTTAGCTCCAAGACCTATAAGATTGATTACTGATAAATTATATTCAACATTAATCTTATTTTTAATATCAGTTTTTTAAAATTATAATTCAAAAAGTTGGATTTTAATGTCAATTACTGAAAAATATTTGACATCAGAAATCAATTCTTATAAAGTTTAGCATCCGACGTCAATTACTAAAAAATAATTGATACCATGTACTTTATATTTTGTTTCTATTTTATTAATAATGGAACATATCATTTATTATGTATCGTTATACCTTTGAATAAGATGTTATGATATCTTATCCTATTTATTCATTTACTAAGATTTTTATCTCACCATTTTCTTTTTTATTTTCCCCAGATTATGTTATACAATTTCATGAGAACAAATGGATTTTAGGGGATCACTATAGACAATAAAATAAATATACCATGTTTATGTATTATAAACATAATATTCCAAAGACACTAGGCCGTTTTGATCCTTATTTTGTTTTAACAGATATTTATTTTAAGAATCAAGAAATAATATATTTAAAATGGATGATGTCTCTATAAAAAGTACTAGAGATTATTTTGTTTCATGTACCCAACAAGCCTATCAAATAATAAGTAGTTTCTCCATAATATTAGGTAAGGTACCATTGCAAATTAATCTAAATAATTAGTATAGTAATTCTACTCATGTCTTCAATACTATATAGAGCTATAAGAAACAAAATTGATCCTCTTACATTAGTATAGCTTCAAGTCTAATTTCAAATGTGTCCCAATAAATGGTATATTCCTTAACACACACTATTAAGGAGAGAATTGGTGTTAATTTCAGCCTACTCTTCATCTTAAAGAAATATCTCTCTTAATAATTTAACCAAACTAACTTTACCACATTCATTATAATCCTAGACATCAGAAATGAATAATGGGAGAAGTTCGTGATGAAATTATAGTAATAACATTATAGGACCAAAAATATATGAATATAAATGAAATTATTGGGCCACTCCCAAGATACCATTGATGCAACCTTATCTGGGTCCACTAACACTCTATTATATGAGACAACATGACCCAATAAGAGATATTTATCAATACATAAACTTCATTTAGATATATTGGCATAAATCTGATTCTCTCTGAATGTACTCAATATGATTTCAAGGTATTGAGAATGAATTTTTGTAGACTAATAGTAAACCAATATTTCATAAAAAATCTAGAAACTGATCAAGTAATGGATGCATGATCTGGTTCATCAGAGTCATGAATACAACAAATTCATTATTCATACTGTATTAAATCCCCACAAACTCAAATAAACCATACCCAATTCTAAAATAAGTCCAAGGTTTGACAAATTATCTCACCCACACCTAATTATACCACGATCACAATTCAATATCAGATAATATCTTATCACTTCTTAAATAATTGAAGTGATCATCAATGTGAGGAATGAGATATCGGTTCTTGACTCTAATCTAGTTTAGTATCCAATAATCTTGACATAGGAGCATATTTCCATCATTATTATTAGAATAATGCATGGTTGAACCCCAAAGAGAAGTCATAGGTCATATGAATACATTTGAGTATATATTTATCAACTGAATTTTCGTCTCATGAAGCACTGTCGCTTCTATCTTATAAGTTTGGATAGAAACTAACATAACTCATGACACCAAACTAATCAGGATCCCAATCTCTTGTTGAGGTGGTAAAATACCTAATTCTTTAAGAAATACATCTTGAAAATTTTCAACCGCTATTGGAAAAGTATCCTTCTTCATTTCACTATCATCCTGTATAAGGATTTCCATTAGATTCTGGAGAAAATCCAATTTGCATTGAATTGGTATCACCCAATAAACCTAAATATCCCACTCACCCTAATGATAATATTTTCCATCTTCAAGATATATAATGTTATGTCTCCCCTAATAACTACTAATATGATAACATTAAAGAACTATCCAATAAATACCCAAAATAAAATAAAATCATATCATTTCTAGATTAAAAAACTCTAGAAGGTAATTGTATACACTGATTTCAAGAGGACATTTCATGTAGTGTTTGATATTCTCTAATGCACTCCCAATGGCACATCAATGGTCTTAAACGTAAAAACTCTATCGACAAAAATATATTCTATTTTTTAAATTAGAAGATAAAAATTTAATTTGATTCTACGATATAAAAAACACTTGAAAGGGTAGATTATATAAAAATTGTATCTTTGATGGTAGAAGTTTCTATATCCAGAATAGTAATAAAATAGGGCATTGAGAGTAACTGACTTTCCCCACTTCCCTATGATCCAATATAAATACATTTTATTGGTACCTATAGGTGGCACTACCACTTCTGTGGTAGGACGCCAGATCTCTTACCTCAGCATGAACATCCGATGGAACTCCACGTAATAGTCTAGAGGGGGAAGATAATTATTTTCCAGTCACTAGTGAATGTATTGATCCCCTTACACTACAATACTACCACACATTCGTGGAAAAAATATTAATATGAACCATCCTTCCACAAGAATGGAAATTCATAGCTATGTAATGACAATGATTCCTCTTGTGGATATCATTTCCACATGAAAATTTCTCAAATGAGATTCACCTTTGAGATGAAATCCCACTCAATTAGCTACACTATCCACTACATTCATGGAATGAACTGTCATTATTTTGCTTCCTATAGTGATAATAAATGAACTCTGATATTCCTAATGTGATTTCATGTGTAACACTTGGGAACTTACATATATTCACTTCTATGATGAGAGACATATTCATTATGTATGTGAATCTACTCAATCACCCAAAATTATACAACAACATTTTCTTATAGTGAAGTCCTCCCTATAATCGTTTCACCCTAGAAACCTAATTGGCTACCAAATATTGAGAAAAATAATGTAGATTAGTTAAAAATCTCGCATGGTCCATAGCTTACAAGCTCTCCCATGTCATATGCATAAAATCATGAGCCATCTCACCCCTTAACACCTCTCTATAGAAGTGGAACTGAAACATCAACTCAATGTCCTTCTAGGTCAACCTCTCTTACCGATCAACTTTCCCGATAATTTCCCACCAATTATATTCTAGGCATATTGATATGTCAATAATGAGATTCAGGCTCCTATAATTGGGTAACATTTTGTGATTAAGGATTATATATACTAAATCAATTCATAAATCAATTTCCTGGGGTCCACCCTCCCCAATAAATATAGAAGGATGTTATACTTGGAACTCTCTTGTTAGACATGAAACCAAAGGGACGGTATAAACCACCCCCTTTCTAGGGTTCTAAAGACTCTTAGGAAGAAATCACAAAGCTTATCATCTGTCTATTTTTATAAATCTACAATAGGTTCTGACTCAGGTGTGTCATGTGTGTGCTAATATCCTCTCTCTTGATACTCAGCCTAAAGATGATGATGATGGATTTTTTCTACAATGGTTTACACTATCCTTATAACACATGTTATGCAACAAGATCAACCTCAAATGTTGAGAATATAAGAGGACCATTGACTCTAGATTAATATTCACTTGGTTTGATAAGAAAATTTTTCATAACATCATTGTTTAATTCTTTAATTTTTAGGCATATCAAAGGATTATGTTTCATATTTTATTGTAAAATATATCACATGTAATAAATAATTACCTTTAAAAAATGCATGTTAATATATTAACCTATTTTCCTATCATGAATCATGAATACTGAGCCCATGATATTTTATCCCATGAGTAAAATAATAATAAAAATTAACATCATACAACAAGTGAATAAAACAAGGTGAAATAACATAAAAAAAATTAACAAGAGAGAAACATGAACAATATTTCCATCTATGGGTAGAAGGTTTTATTCATACACATGGGTTATCAACTCCCATGAATGAGCTCATTTATAAGTCCTGAAAAATTGAATTTTCCTTTAATCCTTTCCAAAAATAGTAATGCAATATAAATTAAACTTGATCATTCAATACCACTTTGTAACATCCCATCCCAGTTCTCCCTCATGTGACCTCTCCAGATTGGTTATGTGACCTCATGAATGCCTCCCCATATGCTAGAGGCTGCTGACTAGTAGTGAGGGTGTACGGAATATTTTTAGGATATTGTAATCTCTAGTACAGATTAGCAATAATAGTTTAGATACTATAAATAATAAATCATGTGACATAAGTATAATGAGGAATAAACCATAAAATCCCAATAATAATATAATCATGTAATAACATGCCAAATAAAAAATATGGCATGTTGAATGTCATACAAAGTGTAACACCCTGACCCTAGTTACCCAGAGTCGGTGCATTATTTTAATACATTGGCATGATTACGAGGAATCAAGTCCCGAAGGACCGATCAGTTTAGCAGTCTTGGAAAAATAGATCACATACATGAACATTACATTTTCACTTTAAGACATACAAAAAAACATAAATAATCTTTATGAATGCCATTATTCCCTTGGATTAACGCTGCATATCAATCACATTAGACTTCTAGGAATCCTGGGAAAAATAAAACATAGAAAGGGGTGAGCTCAAATGCCCAGTAAGGGTAAGCAATAAGGCATAAACTTTCAAAAATGAGCATAAACATTTAAGTGAATGTATAAAACTAAAGAAAAAGCCTTTTAAACTTGAACTTCAACATAATATGGAAGAAATAAAATAAAATAATTCCATTTACTTATTGACATGGATATTATTCTAATTGAATAATCACATTAAATATCACTAACCACTTTCATAATGATAGAATTCATAAGGCCAGACTATCATAACCACATAGCGAAGGCCTCGTGCCAAGACTACAAATAATATTTTGTCAAGGCCTTGTTCCAAGACACTAGTTTGTCTCATGAGACTTACCGATGCATCGAGGAGCTATAGCGGGCTCCTCCTGTCACTTACTAAGTCCAATTCATTCCTCATATGAATAGGTTTAAACATAACATATACATTCGTATTAAAACTAGCATATGAAATGTCAATACTTTCTCCATAAACAATGAATGGTATAAAAATAACACATCCACAGTCAAAAATATCACAAAACCTTCAATGGACGTTTTTTATAATAAATCTACTTCAAATGAGCTTAAAATCCATCAAAGGAAGTTTCCATAGATGAAAATGATGAGTAAATTTTTTTTAGGGAAATATCCTTTTTGTAAAATCATTTAAAAGTCACACATTTATAAAGGAAGTAATTTTAAAAGACATTTTTGAATCAAAGTGTCCCATACCACTTTGAAACTTTTGAAAAGAATTATCATTTCAAAACATTCATGTCCATATAAATAAGTCCTTAAAATCATTTTGAAAATATGGACATTAATTAAAAAGATTTAGAAAGATAAATCTTTAAAAAATTTGAAATTTTGATCTTGATAAATAGTACCTTTCAAAATCCTTAAAATATTCATTTTGAAATCATTTTTATGAAAAATGGATGTAGATGATAAAAATGTCCCAGTAAATACTTACACATAAACAATCTCGGATAATGATGAGATTGAGTAATTAACCCTTACCAATTTGGTAACTTACGAAACATACAACCCATGAAAGAGGTATCATACAATGAATATGTAAATACACATAAATTAAAGTGTATTACCGAAAGAATAAAATTATGGGCAGTACATTCACCACACAAAAGGTAATAGTGACAATATGGCATGAATATCATGGGAATAAGGAGTGAGATGAAAACACCTTACCTTGCACTTTCCTTTAGTAGAGGGTACGTTTAACCTCCAGTACGAATATAATAGTATATTATTAAATTATAACAGAACCATATAAATATTTATGATATCATAGATGATTCATTTTTGACTTTATATTACCCATTTAATAATAATTTCAATGTTAAGTTAACATTTCGTGTAATAATCACCTTCTTTATCGTACGTGTTTTAAGTTGTCACTCTTGGTTGTATCACTTAGATCATGATTTAAATACTTCCAAAATTTAAAAAATGATTAATATATCATATATATTTAGAATATAAATATGTATAAAAGACATATATATGAAATGGAAAACACCGTTTATGGAGACGGTAGTCCGTACGTATACATAAACGTTGTTTTTGTTTTCATATAGTATTGAACAGAAGTAAGTGAAAAAGATATATGTAAGTACATAAATCCTTATATATATAAATATATATATCTTCAGTATCATTATTATTTCATATATTACGTAATTATTAGTAATATATATTTTTATAATCGTCGATTAATGATGACATTGGAAATGAATCTCATCGCGTCGTAGAGACGGTAATCCGTACGTACGCACGAGCGAAAATATCATTATTTTGATATTAAAATAATATATAATCGGATGGTATATCATATATAAAGAATCATTATCATGTTATATTTATTATTTATATGAATTAAAAATCATTATTATACCCTTCCAAATAATAATATATTGAATAACAATTACACCACGACGTGGAGACGACAAGCTGTACGTACGCACGTTTGGTGACATGTCATTCAAAGGAGGGACATAATACTGAATATGTTTGTACTATTTTTATAATAATATTACAGTATATAGGAGATACGGGATTCATTATTTTATAATGGTAATAACAAAGAATGAAGAAGTGGAAGAAGAAAGGATCTTGAAAAATGGTGGTGAAATAATTACCTCTTCTTTGGGTTCTTCCTTTTGATTTGATCAACAGGGCTCAATAGATTGGATTTATGACTAAACGAAGGCCTATAGGATTAATTGAGTGAAGTTTACAGAGTATTTGGGTAGATTTTGTCTAAACCAAAAGGCTTTGAGGGTGTGAATTAATGATATGGGGGAGTTCCCTTTTATAAGAGGGGTGAGGGGCACATTCGGAAAAGCTAGAAATATTATTTTATAATAAATTAATATTCGGTTTCTAATGGATCCAAAGTGGATTATTTAAAGTTTAAGGTCGTTATGGGTCAAAAAAAACTCAACCAATAGAATTTAGACAGGTTTGGGTCATTATATTAACAATATCTTTAAGTATTAACACTTAGTTAATTAGTTTCACTTTTACAATGTCTCTTTGTATTTTTATATTATATGGTTAATAAACTTACTATATACATCCAAGAGACCCCCAAGTGGTCCATTAATGATACACCTATCATGATATAAGTCTCTTGGCCGAACCTAAGATTTTTAAGAATTTAATATCAATTAATAATATAATATTTTTTTTAACAACTCTTTTATGTCAATTTTGATACTATTAAATTATTTATTTTTTTAAAAATCATAACAGAATGATTACTTCTAAAAACGTTAATTAAATAAATCCTAACATGTCATATTAACCTATAAAATTATTGGTATTTATAAAAAGTCTCAAATTACATTTATTTGGGTATTTATAATATTAATTATTATAATTTTTCATTAATTAGGTAATTACTGGATCACCATTATGTCATAAATAAATTAAATTCGTTAATGTCTAAAAATTAAAAATAAAATACCATTATGTAGGAAATATGTTTTTCTTTCTAATGAATATTTAACATAGAATTTATCTTATGTATAACCCTATATTAAAAATGTTTTAGTAAATAAACATTGATTTTAACTCTTTTAACTCTTCTTTGAATTAAATAATAAGAAATGTCCTAATCAAATACAAGTGGACCTAAATGATAATATTTTACTCCTAAGATTGTTTTTGGTCGATATACACTTATAAAATAGAATTAGGACATGTGTTAGGGTAATATTAATATCATTTTTACCCTTAATTACCCTATTTAATTTTAATTGTGGTAAATAAAAGTAAAAAGTTACTATTCACCAAAAATTATTTTCATCTCATTAAACCACATTTTACTTCTTGATATTAACCGTGTCTCTAGGATTTTCGAAATTCCACTCACAGAAGTGGTAAAATTAAGTTTTATGAAAAATTCAGTTTTTTAACTACCACTTAGTGGTTTCACTATTCATCAAAAAATTAATGTTTCCAGAAAAATACCAAAAATTAGGCCTAAGATATATTTCATATTATGAATTAAAAAATGATGTCTATTTTACCAAATTCAGAACATATCAGTTGCATTAATTAATTTAAAAATTAATTCCTGTCGTCAAAACAAATAGCGTGTTTTTAAGAGATAATAACTATTAAAAGATTGACAGTTGTTTTTGTCTGGTTTAAAAGTGAAATTACATCCAATGACCAACATTGTATTAAATGGTAAAAATATATTCTAAATATACTTTAAAACCACTCAAATTAATAATTTATCACTATTAATTATTTCGATTAAAAAAGTTGTTTTTAATGAAAATTTAGTAATTTTCACTATTCATCAAAATATGAAAGTTATCCGAAAAGTACCAAAATTTCACCCTAAAATAATTTCGATATCATGAATCCAAAAATGCAGTCCATTTCGAAAGATAAAATTTATAAAATTTCAAAAAGTAGGTATTACTATTCATAATGGCTAGATTGATTGGTTGTGGTGTGTTAGAATTTCGAAGTTACGTACAATGCACGCCATTGCATTATTCAAAGGGAATCGTACCGTGGAAGCTTGGGATGTTTCATTGTAAATTTTTGATGTCCCCATTCAAAAATTTAAATTTATTTAGTCAAATTGAATATATAAATGTTTAAAATATTGTATTTAAAAATGGTTCACTATTAAAATTGGTAAAAGTGAAAAAAATGATTTTATTCTTACATTGTGTCAAAGAAACTCATAATATGGATTCAAAAATTATAAGGATTATATAAAGTTTAATATTTAGTTAATACTATTCATAACCTCTTTTGAACGGCTTGTTTGGTAAGTCATGGTGTGCTTGAACTCGGGGTTGCGTGTAGTGCAAGTTATTGAATTATTTTGAAGAAATAACACACTATGAAATCTTGGGGTGTTACATTCTCCCCTCCTTCAATAAATTTTTTCCTCGCAATTTTAAATTGTTTTTAAAAAATAAAATGTTTAATATAGAAAATATCTTTGTGGGAAAACCCACATCGGAAATTGGGCTAATAAAATTTAGTCTTAATAAGAGGAAAAGAGAAATGAAAGGGGTCACCACCAAATTATGATCTCTATTCGGAGAACATTGGTGGCAATTAGAGACATATAAATAGAGGAATAACGTAAATATTTATATGTATGGATTGAGGTCATCAATCACAAACAAGTGTAAAATTGAGGACCTTAAATTCATCAATCTATGATGATTTAAAATACCACCGGTTCAACAAAACATAATGTATTAGGATAACACATTTTTGACGTTTCAAAATATCATTGACGAAATCCCACATCGAAAAATGAATTAACGAGGCCTCTATTTAAAATAAAGAGTGGAACGTATGAAGATTACCGGAAATAACACATACTAGGGTTCCATGTAGGAAAATAAGGATATTGAAGTGAAATATGACCATCAATTATCTGATGGAGAGTGGTAGAGAACATGGCTATGAAAAGGCCAACAATCCCAAAGCCAAAAATTAGTGATGATGTAAGGTACAATCTAGGAAAACATTTTTGTTCTAAGTTCCTTTTCATAATGTTGAGGAATTTATTTATGGGATTGGCTAAGATCATAAAGAGATATACTTACTTTATAATTACACTTTTATCCATTAACAAATTTCTACCACAAACTCATCTTTCACCCCAAAACATAATGCAACTCAAAAATAATCTATTTATCCTAATCGTATAGGGTTACAAATATAATGAATTTATAATTCACATATCAGACCCTTTATGTAATGAAACTACATTATACCATCCATGAACTTCATTTAGCACAATGGTAGGCGATAAATCCTAATTGCACTATGGTTGTGGGTTCGATTCAACAGCTTTGTCCAACACGATGGGGCGTCACACGGTCTGCGTGTTGTCCTTTTATAAAAATCCAAAAAAAATAACCTTTTAAACTTAATCCATTCCGACCATTAGACTTATCCAAAATACTATTATCCAAACTCACAGTCCAAAATTTACAAGGAAGTTAAACATAATGAGGATCCTTTTTGCCAGGTAATAACATGTGAACACCTACCTCATATATTGTTTTACAACACCGCAATATCCTGAATTACCAAAATCAACCATCTCTTATTCCAAAATCACTACCTCAATATTAGGACCATATTAAGGTTTATCTTTCCTTCAACCATGTAATTTACAAAAAAAATAACTCTCTATAGAGTCACTTTTCGTAGTACCATAAAATCTCAAATCCTTAATTAAATAGTACTGTAGTACAATCCTTATTTATTTCTAGAACATCATTGATACAACACTTAAATGAAATAATTCTAAAATAAAAACATAAGAACACTAGTCATTCCTCTTCATCTGTGGTAGTATCATAACTTTATTATTATCCAATAGCATCATTTGCAGCAAAGTTTGATGACTGGGACATTGGTTCGCGTATTGTCCAAACTCATTGCAGATGAAGCATTGTACATTTAAAACCTTTTTCTTACACTTGAAGTCACGTACATGGTGTCCTTTTTCTCCACACTTATAACATTCTACCAGTCCCTTCTCACATTTTCCAAAGTGATTCTTTCCACAGTTATCACATATGGGAAAACCCCTTCTTTACCTTCTTCCCTTTATCTGTCCTTCTATCTACCATCATTTTCTTCTCTGGATTCCCTTCAAGGCCATAGGACTCCAATAATTCTATACACATCTTATCAACACATGATACTATTTCTTCATATGATGATAATACGTGGGAGACTATTTCCCTTCTAAATTCTGGCTTAGGACCATGAAAGATATGATCCTTCTTACTCTTTGGATCATACGTATTACGGGAATTCAAATTCCTTATAATGGGCACCATTTCTATACAATAGCATAAACTAGTTCAGTTTATGAATTGCAATGAATAATTACCGGACTTGTAAAATACCTATAAAAAATTGAACAGTTTATTGATATAATTCATAATCATAAAAATGTTTTCTTTGAGTAAGTATATACTCATGATCCCTTCATAATTGTTTTTAATGAAAATGAGAATTATCCTAATCATATCCCACGAGAGTGTCGTAACCAAGAGAGCAGCAAGTCCCGTTGTCGTGCACCAGTTCCCGTTCGAGTCTAGCTCAAAGTGGTGTTTTCGGGTTTTACACCTAGGTACATCTGTGCCAGAGCCGCCTCTACCTGCTCGTATCCAGACATGGATGTATTGCTCGGAAAAATCACAAAATCTCTACAATACAAAAATTATAGGAAGTTCTTCTATACTAATCCTCATAGTCTATCTTAGGGATATGTTCTCTAATCAGAGTTTATCTAAATCTACTTTCCAAGGTTATTGCTAAAATTTCTCTAATACCAACTGTAATGCCCCGACCCCAGTTACCCAGAGTCGGTGCATTATTTTAATACATTAGCATGATTACAAGGAATCAAGTCCCGAAGGACCGATCAGTTTAGCAGTCTTGGAAAAATAGATCACATACATGAATGTTACATTAGCACTTTAAGACGTAAAAAACAACATAAATAATCTTTATGAATTCCCTTATTCACTTGGCTTAACCCTACATATCAATCACATTAGACTTCTTGAAATCCTGGGAAAAATAAAACATAGAAAGGGGTGAGCTCAAATGCTCAGTAAGGGTAAGCAATACAGTGGAAACTTTCAAAAATAAGCATAAACATTTAAGGAAATGTATAAAACTAAAAAAAGCCTTTTAAACTTGAACGTCAGCATAATATGGAAGAAATAAAATGAAATAATTCCATTTACTTATTCACATGGATATTCTACTAATCGAATAATCACATGAAATACCACTAACCACTTTCATAATTATGGAATGCATAATGCCAGACTATCATAACCACATAGCCAAGGCCTCGTGCCAAGACTACAAATAAGATTTTGTCAAGGCCTTGTGCCAAGACACTAGTTTGTCTCATGAGACCTATCGATGCGTTGATGAGCTATAGCGGGCTCCACATGTCACTTACTAAGTCCAATGGATTCCTCATGTGAATAGGTTTAAACATAACATAAACATTCGTATTAAAAATAGAATACGAAATGTCAATACTTTCTCCATAAACCATGAATGGTATAAAAATAACACATCCACAGTCAAACATATCACAAAACCTTAAATGTAAGTTTTTTATAATCAATCAACATCAAATGAGCTTAAAATCCATCAAAGGATGTTGACATAGATGAAAATGATGAGTAATGTTTTTTGAGAGAAATATCCTTTTTGTAAAATCATTTAAAAGTCACACATTTAAAAAGGAAGTAATTTTAAAAGATATTTTTGAATCAATGTGTCCTATACCACTTTGAAACTTTTGAAAATAATTATCATTTCAAAACATTCATGTCCATATAAATAAATCGTTAAAATAATTTTGAAAACATGGACATTAATTAAAATGATTTAGAAAGATAAATCATTAAAACATTTGAAATTATGATCTTGATAAAGAGTACCATTAAAAATCCTTAAAATCTTCTTTTTGAAATCATATTTATGAAAAATGGACGTGGATGATAAAAATGTCCCAGTAAATACTTACACATAAACAATCTCGGATAATGATGAGATTGAGGAATTAACCCTTACCAATTTGGTATCTTACAAAACATACAACCCATGAAAGAGGATTCATACAATGAATATGTAAATATAAATAAATTAAATTTTATTACACAAAAATACAATTATGGGTAGTACATACACCACACAAAAGGTAATAGTGGCAATATGGAATGAATCTAATGGGAATAAGGAGTGAGATGAAAAGCCCTTACCTTGCACTTTTCTTTAGTCAAGGGTACGTTTAACCTCCTGTATGAATATTGTAGTATGTTGTTAAATTATACCAGAACCATATTAATATTTATGATATCATACATGATTGATTTATGACTTTATATTACCCATTTAATAATAATTTCCATGTTAAGTTAACATTTCGGGTAATAATCACCTTCTTTAACGTACGTGTTTTAACTTGTTACTCTTGGTTGTATCAATTAGATCATGATTTAAATACATCCAGAATGTAAAAAATGAAAAATATATCATATATATTTAGAAAATAAATATGTATAATATACATATATATGAAATGGAAAACACCATTTATGGAGACGGTAGTCCGTATGTACGCATAAACGCTGTTTTTGTTTTCATATAGTATTGAATGGAAGTAATTGAATAAGATATATGTAAGTACATAAATCCTTATATATATAAATATATATATCTCCAGTATCATTATTATGTCATATATTACATACTTATTAGTAATATATATTTTTATAATCGTCTATGAATGGTGAACTTGGAAATGAATCTCATCGCGTCGTGGAGACGGTAATCTGTACGTACGCACGAGGGAAAATATCATTATTTTGATATTAAAATAATATATAATTGGATGTTATATCATATATATAGAATCATTATCATGTTATTTTTATTATTTACATGAATTTAAAATCATTATTATACCCATCCAAATAATAATATATTGAATAACAATTACACCACGACGTGGAGACGGTAAGCTGTACGTACGCACATATGGTGACATGTCATTCAAAGGATGGACAGAATACTGAATATGTTTTTACAATTTTTATAATAATATTACAGTATATAGGAGATACTGGATTCATTATTTTATAATGGTAATAACAAATAAAGAAGAAGTGGAAGAAGAAAGGAACTTGAAAAAGGGTGGTGAAATCATTACCTCTTCTTTGGGTTCTTCCTTTTGATTTGATCAAAAGGGCTCCATAAGTTGGCTTTCTAACTAAAGGAAGGCCTCTCGGATTAATTGAGGGATGTTGAGAGAGTAGTTGGGCAGAGTTTGTCCGAAACAAAAGGCTTTGAAGGTGTGAATTAATGAGAAGGGGGAGTGACCTTTTATAAGAGGGTTGAGGGGCACCTTTGGGAAAGCTAGAAATATTATTTTATAATAAATAAATATTCGGTTTCTAATGGCTCCAAAGTGGATTATTTAAAGGTTAAGGTGGGGGTGGGTCGAACACCACTCAACCAATAGAATTTAGACAGGTTTGGGTCATTATATTAACCTTATCTTTAAGTATTAACTCTTAGTTAATTAGTTTCACTTTTACAATGTCTCTTTGTATTTTTATATTATATGGTTAATAAACATACTATATACATCCAAGAGACCCCCAAGTGGAACATTAATGATACACCTATCATGATATAAGTCTCTTGCCCGAACCTAAGATTTTTAGGAATTTAATATCAATTAATAAGATAATATTTGTTTTAACAACTCTTTTATGTCAATTTTGACACTATTCAGTTATTTATTTTTGTAAAAATCATAACAGAATGATTACTTCATAAAACGTTAATTACATCAATCCTAACATGTCATATTAACGTAGAAAGTTACTGGTATTTATAAAAAGTCTCAAATTACATTTATTTGTGTATTTATAATATCAATTGTTCTTATTTTTCATTAATTAGGTATTTACTGCATCACCATTGTGTCATAAATAAATTAAATTATTTAATGTCTAAAAATTATAAATAAAATACCATTATGTAGGAAATCGTGTTTTATTTCTAATGAATTTTTACAATAGTATTTATCTTATTTATAACCCTATATTAAAAATGTTTTTTGTAAATAAACATTGTTTTTAACTCTTTTAACTCTTCTTTGAATTAAATAATAATAAATGTCCAAATCAAATACAAGTGGAACTAAATGATAATATTTTACTCCTAATATTGTTTTTTTTCAAGATACACTTGTCCAATAGAATTAGGACATGTGTTAGGGTAATATTAATATCATTTTTACCCTTAATTACCCTATTTACTTTTAACCGTGGTAAATAAAAGTAAAAAGTTACTATTCACTAAAAATTATTTTAATCTCATTGAACCACATTTTACTCCTTTATATTAACCACGTCTCTCAGATTTTCAAAATCCCACTCACTGAAGCGGTAAAATTAAGTTTTATGAAAAATTCAGTTTTTTAACTACCACTTAGTGGTTTCATTATTCATCAAAAAATGAAAGTTTCCAGAAAAATACCAAAAATTAGGTCTAAGCTATATTTGATATTATGAATTCAAAAATGATGTCTATTTTACCAAATTAATAAATTATCAGCTGTAATAATAAATTTAAAAATTAATTCTCGTCGTCAAAATAAATAGCTGTTTTTAAGAGATAATAACTATCAAAAGATTGACACTTGTTTATGTCTGGTTTAAAAGTGAAATTACATCCAATGACCAACATTGTATTAAATGGTAAAAATATATTCTAAATATACTTTAAACCCACTCAAATCAATAATTTATCACTATTAATTATTTTGATTAAAAAAGTTGTTTTTAATTAAAATTTACTAATTTTCACTATTTATCTAAATATGAAAGTTATCTAAAAAGTACCAAAATTTCACCCTAAACTAATTTCAATATCATGAATCCAAAAATGAAGTCCATTTCAAAAGATAAAATTTATAAAATTACAAAAAGTAGGTATTACTATTCATAATGGCTAGTTTGATTGGTTGTGGTGTGTTAGAATCTCAAAGTTGCGTACAATGCACGCCATTGCATATTCAAAGGGAAACGTACCGTGGAATCTTGGTATGTTTCATTGTAAATTTTTGATGTCCCCATTCTAAAAAGTAAATTTATTTAGTCAAACTGAATATATAAAAGTTTAAAATATTGTATTTAAAAAGGGTTCACTATTAAAATTGGTAAAAGTGAAAAAAATGAATTTGTTCTTACATTATGTATAAGAAACTCATAATATGGATTCTAAAATTATAAGGATTATATATAGTTTAAAATTTAGTTAATATTATTCATAACCTCTTTTTAACATCTTGTTTGGTTAGTCATGGTGTGCTTGAACTCGGTGTTGCGTGTAGTGCAAGTTATTGAATTATTTTGATGAAATAAAACACTATGAAATCTTGGGGTGTTACACAAAGAAAGAATAAATTTTCTCGATAAATGACACCAAGACCCTGATCCCAAACCCCATGACAATCTTATATCCTAGAACCAACCCATCCAACATGAAATCATCCAATTCATGGGGCTTTTCCCTTGTCTTGGCCTACAACTATGAAGTCTGAATGGGCACCAAATTTATACCCAAATAGTGTCTGAGTACAAATCAATGGGCCACCAGCAATAGTGCTTAAAAAATATTATATAAGAATATAGTGTCTGAAATAAAGTGATAACAAGGTGTATTAATTTAATAAATTAACACTTTATGTAAAACAAACCATTCTAAGACTCAATTTCTGACATTCCACCAGAGTTAGCCAATCCTACTTTAGAATAATGTCAGATATATCTATCATGTTTGGATCCTCCTATTTAAGGAAAGTTCACCCAAACCAATATAATATTCCCATAAATCAAGGGTCATAGGAAGTATCAAATCTCGTGTTACCGTATCTGACTAGGCTGTTATAATATTCTATGACAACTTACATCTTCCTAGAGAACACATCACTAGTAGGAAATTATCCATATTCGTGGTCCCTTAGACTCTAATTGGACCACTTATATTATCCCATATAACACATTTACAAGGGGATAGTATCCTTATCACTTGGCCCTTAGACTATTCTGGGACCACTTAGGTCTTACCAGAGTGCATGTCTCTATGTAGAAAGTATCCATATTCCCGTGGCCTTAAATTGTTCTAGGTAAACTTAAATATTTCAAGTGAATATGTCACCAAGTAGAAAGTATATATCTCACTAGTGGAGGATTCTTCAATGTCATAATGAATCACTATTACCACATTCCTCAAGACCATGTATTGGGCCCTTGGGCATTCTATTAGGTATATCATATATTATAAAGACAAGTATATAATTTATCAAAATTCATATAAAATTTCCAGTTGGTTAATTTATCATGTTATCAATGAAAAAATAATTTATTATTTGTTGTAAGATCCTCCTACATCATGATATATTACCACTCTCAAAATATTAAATGTTACAATTTATTATAAATTACAAGTTATTCCACATCAAATTATCAAGACGGTTGGTTCATCATAAGTTCAAGGGTACACACACATATTGGGAGGTCCCAGGCCTGGTCTTAACACTATTGAACTGGACATGATCCAAATGGAGGATTAAGAATAAAAAATTAATTAAATAGTTAATTATACAATTTTTTAGTTCATGTTAATGGTGTTATAACAACATCGAACATATTTCACATAGTAGAAGAATCAATGAAAACATCTAGGGATTTAGTATGCACAACCTACCGTAAAAGTATAGCATATATAACAAATTACTAAACATATGTTGAATAACCAAATTCATTCATTTCTCCAATAGAACCTAGAATATAAAATCTCAAGATTCTGAAATGTTGACATCCAACAAGAAACACTTCTAGCTCGAATAGAACTCCTCAATGATCACTTGTGAATGTCTACATGAGAGAAGGACATGTATTATTAAAACACATGACACATACTAATATAGGGTTTTAAAATTGAATGAGTATAACTAATTCATCATGTGATTGGGTAATTCATTTCATGAATTCCATGATTCTTATAAAATCTATGAAAACGGTCTCCTTAGCTTAAAAAATAAAAATAACTGAGTTGACATAATGAAATGAAAATTAATATGAAGAATTAATTCTGTAAAAAAACTTTATCTCCTCCCACCATGAACCTCTAAAATACATAATCTTACTAGATGAAAGGTTTATTACCAACTATTAAACCAAAACTAAATGAATAGTGATATTTTTAAAAAATACTTATAGATGTATGTACCTATAAAATATTGGATCTTAAAACCTTCAAGGGTGGAAAAAATAGAATTCCACTAGGATATTATATTATTGAAACTCTATCTTGATTAACCAAATATTGAAATCCATCATGTATTCAGTATCTCCCTACTGATAAACTTTTTAATGACAACCTCATCGATTATCGAAGAGCAAAAAAACAACCCATTACTAAATTCTCACATCATATTTTGTAATAGAATTCATTTTTAATATTTATTCATACAAACTACAATAGGGGGTTAATTATTCCCATTTTAATACAAATATGAGGTGTTACATTTGAGAAAGAGTGAACGACCTTCTGTAAAAATATTGAAAACGACCTACCAAATTCTCGATCATCTCAAGGATCAACGAGTTTTAGAATGGAACGGGTAAAATATGAAAGATAAATAAACAGATTATGTATGGGAATCATGCATCATGTGGAAATTATAGGTCCACCAAAATTAAGAGAAGAAAACCCCCCTTGAAGGAATGTTGGTAACTCTAAGAAACTATAACAAAATCATCTGACTTTACAAAATGAATTAGAAGGTATTAAGGGTATTAAATCCCAATGATAGAGAGTTCCAAAATACCCTGGTAATCAATGATTAATCCATCAAAAGAATCAATTTAAGGAAAATTCAAACCCAAAAAAGAAACTAAGTCATGCTTGATCAAGGATGACACTTCAGTTAACTCCAAAAAAGAATGTGGTATCTTGACTAATATATTTTAATGTAAGAGAAACATCTAGATAAAAAAATGTACATTAAATATAGAATATAGTCCTATTTTTTTAAAGGAATAAATTGATAAGTGTGATCTAATATGGGACCGTCTATGTACCCCTTATATGGTAGGGGAGGGATTGGATCAGTGATCATCACTACCCAGGATATGGGAAACCTATGGAATGAGTGAGTTATTGAAAGAGAGAAATTATTTGGTTTCTTATTAACTATAATTTTTTTTATTTTTTATACAATCTAATTTAATATTAATGAAAATTTTAAAACATTATAATAAAAAATAATTTTACGAAAATTTTCATATGGAGGGCCTCCTTGACAAAAATATTATCATATAATAATCGAAAAAAATGATTTATAAATTTTAATGGCATCGATGAAATTTTGAATTGAAAAATACAAGGATGTAAACATTTAAATTTATATTTAATTAAAATGTATATATTTTTATTCCAAAATGTGATTATTAATTTTATCAATGGTTTGAAGAAAAATATTAACACTTTTTACGACAATAGATAGAGTTATATTTCCACTCTTGAAGCCCCCTATAATGATTTGGAATAAACATATAGATTAACCATGTTATCAATATTTGATGACGTTTTTCTCAATATTTTTTATGATTCAATTTTAATAAAAAATAATTAAATCTCAAAACCCATTACATCAAAAAAACACTAGTTATTAGACTGTATAAATAATGTGACATTATATACCTTTAAAATACAATATAAATGTATTCTTGGACCAAATTTATAAATTTTAAAAAATATTACATGACTTGACTAATATTGATATAATGATGGGAGATAAAGATTATGATATAATCCAAATGTTTTCTTTAGATATCATATACAATACCACAAGGTATAAGTTGATTAATCAAAAAGAAACATTAACTGTAGGAGACATTAAATATAAATCAATATTAAATGATGTGAAAAAAAAATAATTGGGCAATGTTAGATGTTTAAGGACTAAATGTTAGGGGTTGTTTTTACTAGATATGATAACGTAGAGAAATTACCCAATTAGAATCATTCATTCTATGTTTTGTAATATATTCATTTAATTTTATCACTATAAACAACCTTGTTATATTAAGAAAAAATTTCATAATTGAAAACCCTATATTAATTCAAATGTAAGATAAAAATCATTAATTATTTTATTAAAGAGGGAATGATAATATTGAAGTTCCAAATGCGTATAATAAAACTATTAGTACTGAATGAGTTTTGGATTCATGGTTATATCTTTATATGCCTCATTGGGAGGAGTTATTCACTGATTTAATATAATATTGGGATGGTGATATTATTTTGGGAAATAATAATAGTTATAATGTCATGGGAAATGGTTTTTTTCTATAATAACATGGAAATAATATTCAAAATCGAAATGGTATAATGGGGGTACATGATCTGAAAATATTCATTTTATCCTTAGGTGTGATCAGTCAATAGGGGGTTTACTTTAGATTAAATTTCATTTGAATTGAGATTACTAACAGATTACTCACTATAATGTGAGAATTTATTATGAAATATCTTAAAATTTTATGTAATAAAACACACAATAGAAAACTTGAAACTTCATATAACCCACAAACTGATGACACTATATTGGGTATATGATTCTATGAAATTATAATATAAATAGAATAAAAGAACATTTTAAACATTGATTGTGAAAACATATTATACATGATAGTCTTTATTTTATAAAGATTGTGTTTTTGGTAAATGATTATGATTATAATTCAGTATATCAAAATTTAGAAGTAGTAATGACCTTTAGTGTGTTCACTAAGACATATGGGGACATTTAGTAATCACCAACCATGGTGGAGGGCATTATTTTACCATCAATATTTATGACTATTATAGAATGTTTTTTATCAATATGAAAAATATATAATAATTTTCAAAAATTTAGAATCGTGAAGATTAATATTGAAAATAAAAATAGTAAAATGATTAAGGCACTATGAACTTACACTAGGCTATAAAATCTATCAAAGAATTTATAAAATTCAATAAATGTAAGGTAATTTTATGGAATTGTATCTTTAAATATACCCAATGTTATAGTTGATTTTTAAATATGAACTATTTCATAAACCACTATGCAATGGTAAGAAACCATAATAAAGTGAAGGTCCTTTATACATTCTTTAGTGCACAATAGTGCATGAGTTATTAAATTATGCATGTAATACACTGTTCCTTATTATTTGTCTCATTATATGCTATCATGATAAGTTTATAATATCAAATGATTATATTTTGAGGATTTATGATGATAGAATATGATAACATTAAGGAGTTAAATAGTTGAAAATTAATTTAAAGATGTTATAAAAGAGTGAAATTATTTTCATTTTTTATAGATTTTTTACAATATGGATGATGAAAAAATGAAGTTTTATGAAATTTTTAGTAATTAAGAAGTGTATTTGTTAGAAATGTGATTTTATTTTCATGTACATGTTTATTTCTTATTTCTTATTATTCATAAATATACGTTTTTCGGGGTTTTAATGTGTTTATGTAGTTTATTAGGAATATAGTTTTGATTTATAAATCCATCATGATGTGACCATAAATTTCCATTTTGTGACAAGTCTATCCCCATATTTGAAATTAGAGAGTGTAAACTTGCCTTTTTGGACTCTAGGGTCATTCTATGACCTAAACCATGTAGGGTAATATTTTTTTGGTTTCATGGATGTTTTACGACCCAAGGTGGTCACACAAAAACTAAAATCAAGCAAAGGACCCTTAGTTTCTTAGAGTACGGTTATGCCCCAGTGCTTTAGTTTCCAAAGTAAGGGGTGATATTTATGGATTTTAGTGATGCTTTCCTCCAGCGCCTTTGATACATCTTGATTTAGTGGATGATTGTGATCTCTTATAGGTCTAGAAAATTCATTTACTCAAGAGAAAAAATATTTGAATCATGTTTGAGAGATAGAATCATTTGTGTTTACAATAAATGTAACACCCCGAGATTTTATGAAAAATATTATTTTTAATTTCACTGATGTATTGTGTGGTACGCTACACCAAAATAAGCTTGCACTAAATTCATCCCTAACTTGTCTTGCATTACATACAATCACGACCTTCCACGATAGTGTGTGTTGTACGCAATACAGAGTTTTACTAAACAACGATATGTTATATAAACTAGCCATTATGAATATTAATACCCACTTTTTGAAATTTTATAAATTTTATCTATCAAAATGGACTTCATTTTTGAATTCATAATATCAAAATTATCCTAGGGTGAATTTTTTGTATTTTTCTGAAAACATTCAATTTTTGATGAATAGTGAAAACACTGGGTTACTATTTAAAACCCAACTTTTTATTTAAAGAATTATTTATTTTATTCAAATTAATTCTAGGTCAAACTTGATACATAATACCTATATAAGTTCAATGTAATTTATTGGAGTCATTTTATAATAATTATATATCAATAAAAATTTTATTGAACTTTTGACCGTCTTTTACCCACCTCCTAGGAGAATTTGTGAATTTACATAAAACACAATTTTACCCATTCAATGAGTGGAATTTCAAAAATCTGAGAGACACATTTGATATAATTAAGTAAAATGTGGTTCAATAAGATAAAAATAATTTTTGGTGAATAGTAACTTTTTACTTTTATTTACCACGAGTAAAATTAAACAGGGTAATTAAGGGTAAAAATGATATTACTATTACCCTAACACATGTCATAATACTATTGGATAAGTTTAATTAGACCAAAAAAACCTTAGGAATAAAATATTACCCTTTAGGTTCACTTGGATTAGATTAGGACATTTATTATTATTTTATTTAAAGAAGAGTTAAAAGAGTTAAAATTGAATTTTAATAAATAAACCATTTTTAATATAGGGTTATACATAAGATAAATTAAACTATATATATTCATTATAAATATAAAAATATTTCATACATAATGGTAGTTTATTTATAATTTTTAGACATTAAATAAGTTAATTTATTTATGGCACAATGATGATGCAATAATTACCTTATTAATGAAATATTATCATTATTGATGTTATAAATACCCAAATAAATGTAATTTTAGAGTTTTTATCAATTAAACATATTTTATACGTTAATATGACATGTTATTATTTTTTTAATTAACTTTTTTCAAACTATTCATGTTTTTATGATTTTCACAAAAATCAAATACCAAATAGTGTCAAAATTGACATAAAATAGTTTTTAAAACAAATATAATATTATTTATTGTTATTATATTCCTAAAAATATATCGTTCTTCCAAGTAAATAATATAAGGTTATATATATTAATAATGAACCACTTGGGGTTCGTTTGTCTTGTTATATTATCTTTATTAACCATATAGTGTAAAAAAACAAGAAGACACGGTAAAAGTTAAATTATTTAACTTAGAGTTAAATCTAAATAATAAGGTTATAATAGTAACCTAAACTTGTCTAAAACCTATTGGTTGAAAGTATTTAGACCTATAACTACCTTATCTTATAAATAAATCAATTTGGAGCTATTAAAAATCGAATATTACTTTATTATAAAATAATATTTTAACTTTTTCCTAAGGTGCCCCTCTCCTCCCTTATAAAAAGGGCACCCCTTCCCTCATCTCTTCACACCCTTTTGAGCCATGAAGCTCGGAAAACCCCGACCAATTACTCCTATAAACCTATATAATTATATCATAGAGGTTCTGGTCTTCTCAAAATACCAACTCTAGTGACCTAAGAAGAATTTTAAAAGAGGTGTTTCGAAGAAGAGGTAATCTCTTCTACCGATTCTTTCAAGTTTTCTTTCTTCTTCAACTTATTCTTATTTAGTTGTTTCATTATAAAGTAATAAAATAAGTATAAATAATATACTTATATGTTATTATAAATATTAAAAAACCTCATTTCACCTTCTATCCATCCTAAGGAAAACGAAATCACCACGCGTGCGTACGTACGGAACACCGTCTCTACGCCGTGGTGTAATCTGTTTTTCCACCACCACCTTACTTGGATGGGTATAATGGTGTGAAGAATATCTATATATAGTTATTATAACATCATAATTATTCTATGATACTATATCATCCACTCCAATTAAATTCAATAATTATGGGAACGATATCATCGCTTGTGTGTACGTACGAATTACTATCTCCACAACGCAATGAGATTCGTTCTCCATGTTAACCATTCAAGAATGATTATAAAGTATTTATAATGAATAATAATGAAATATATGACATGATAAAGCTACTGGATTTATGTATATATATATTTCATCTACTTACTTCCATTAAAATCAATAAGGAATGGAAAACAACGTTCATGCATACGTACGGCCTACCGTCTCCATGAACGGTGTATTTCATTTCATTTATCTATAAATTATATATATATATCAGTACTGAATATATATATGATATATAAATCATGATTTATATTCGAGAATTAACTAAATAAAGATATAATTAATAATAATATCAAGAACAACAAGTCCAAACACGTATGATAAATAAAGCAATTTTACCCAAAACCCTGCTTTAAAATGGAATTTACAAAAGAACGAGTAATATAAAGTCATAAGTGAACCATATATGATATCATTACAATGAATATGATTCTCTAATAAGTCAATGACATTATTTAAATCATTATACATGAGTTTCGAATACGTATGAAGCATATCATACCTAAGGTAAGGGATAATTTTACAATCTCATTTTTATCCGAGATTGCTTATACGTAAATATTTACTGGGGTTATATTTTTCATCCATGCCCATAAAATGTTTTTCATAATGTGTTTAATATTCTTCCATGTATGTTTAATTTCATGTTCACCCCACCTTGACTATTACTTTATGTTATGAAAAGAATCTTTCTTTTATTTACCATACGAGGAACTTTTTGACTTTTTCGACAAAAGTACGAGGAGAATGTTTTTTTGAACTTATACAGCATGAACGTATTTTTACGGTTTCATATCACCTTATTTTCATGAAGATTACTCTACAGGATTTCGAGAATATTTTCAACAATATTCTTTTCTTTTAAAATTTCAGGCCATTTTGTGAAAAGAAAATGATTTTGAAGTAGAAATGATATTTTCCTCAAGAATTCATTTCAAGTGTTTTATCAAAACCATTTTCCATATAAGATGAAATTATTTCATATTTGTCTGTTTCAAGTATAATTTTTCTATTATTTACAGGGTTTGATTCCTCTTATGGTGAAATTATATCCATTTTTTTATATGGATTATGTTATGGTGAGATGATGTTTATGAAACACATTTTATTCATTGGGTTATGATGAATGATTTATGTATAAGTTGTGGCACACAGAAGAATTATTTAATTATGAGATGGGTGGGACCTACATCTCCCTCCAATTCATTGGGTACACATTTATATCTCATGAGATAGACATGGCTGGAATGGAAAGTTAATCCGGTTCAGTAATACAGGACTAGAACGAGGAGTGAACTCGGTTCAGTAATGGACTTTGTCCACTAAGATAGTATTGGAATCAATGCCTTGGCTAATATGGAAATCTTATCATATGCTTAATGGTTTTCCACAATTACATGTTTTATTCCAATTCTATTTTATCATGATTGATGTTCCATTATGATATAATCCTTACATACTTCCAAGATTTATGTCTTTGCTCAATATTTTGATGTTTAGATTTTTTGTTCAAGTTTTTGCATTCAAATGTTTATGGACTGTTTTATGTTCTATATGCTTACCCTTAAAGAGAATTTGAGATCACCCTTTTTATGTTGTATTTTCCCAAGGATATAAAGAAAGGTTTTAGGTATGAAAAAAGGGGATGAACTGTATGGGAGATGTTGAAGATCTTTCACTATGATTAGAAGATTACGTTCCACGTTTCCAAAGACAAAAACTATTATGGTCCTTTGGTGTCTGTTTTTGTTATGTATTAAGCATTCCGCAAAAGTAATGTAATGTCCATGTACATCAAGATTTGGGTCTCTACAGTTGGTATCAGAGGTTCAGTTTAGTTAACCTTTGGAAACTTGGATGCGATAACTTTAGTGAGATCCTTAGGGATATTTATAGGGTATGTCTTGGGATGTCCCTAAGGTTAAGTATAAGTATAGGTTATAGTCCTATAATTATGGTAACGATATTATAATTAAACCTAAGTTGTTAGATATTGAAGGTACTCCCCTTTATTTTTTTTTTCCTAGCATGATTTTTGCCTCTCACACTGTTCTTTTTTAGGTTTTAGATGACGGATGGAACCCGAAGGAACCGTGTTGATCAATGTAATGGATAATGTAATGATTTTCCTCCTGAACAACCAAATGATATTGGAGATGGAGTGCAAAATATTATCTCTATACTTACACAAGATATGATTAATTCTGGATTTCCAAATGATTAGAGAAGGGAACAATATTCTATTGAGTCCTTAATGAGGCAACGTCCACCGTCTTTTAATGGGTCTTCTGATCCACTAGTTTCTGAACAATGGATCAATACCATTGAAATGATATTTTCCATACATTGTTGTTCAAAACATGAAAAATTCATTTTCATTGTTTACTGTTTAGAAGGTGAAGCAGACCAGTGGTGGACTCTAATTAAGAATACATTTCCCCAAAGTGAAATTGAATCCATGGAATGGAACAAGTTCAAGAACTTGTTTTTCAATAAGTACTTCCCTACTATTCTTCGAACAAAGATGGAGAAGGAGTTCCTTGAGATTAAGCAAAATTATGATGAATATGTTGGTATATACGAAGAGAATTTTACAAGGCATGCAAGGTATGAATCTGGATTTATCATCCAACCAGAAAGTAAAGTTGATCGATTCTTTAGTGTCTTAAAACCAAGACTTCGAGGGGCATTAGCGATAAGAGACTTCAGTAGCTATGAAGAAATTGTGCGTTGTGCTATCAAGGTAGAACTGGAAGTTGGTGTAACATATCTATCTCATGGTTTTGATAAGAAAGGAAAGATGGAGTTCAAGGAAAAACCTCAAAAAAATTGTGAAAAGAAGGTGAATGTTGCTTTATGCTCAAAGTGTAGAAAGAAGCATAGTGGAGATTGTCTAAAAGGTAGTAGAAAATGATTCATGTGTGGAAAAGAGGGTCATTAAGAAGCTGAGTGCCAAAGTAATGGGAAAAATGTTTCTAATGACTTGAATAGAGAAAAGACTACAGAGAATGATCCACCAACACTTCAATGCTTCATGTGCAAGGAAATGGGGAATTTTTCTAATCAATTCCCTAATCTAAGGGTAAATGATGATAGACGTGAAAAACCTCTTAAGGAAAAGGACAACGGGAAGTCACATGCGATCATAATTTGCAATGTTGAGTATGACAACGATGTAGTGGAATGATTATGTGTTTATGTAACGGGATTCCAAAATGAGGTTGTGGGATATAATTTATAGTACTGTTGGATATTGGATAATCTATGTATTGGTTTATTATGGTTTTCAATAATTATATGGTACTGGTAACCATAAAAAGTAATAAAAATATTTTGGAAAGCAGATGATATTCGAATAATGAAGGGATAAGGAGAAAATAATATGTTTGATAGTATTAATGAGCTCATGACTGATATAAGGACAAAGTGATATCATGGCATGAGTATATAGAAATTTTGGGATTTTGGTATGTGGAAAGAGTTACCTTTTAACAGAATTCATGTTTTTACTATGGTTCTATAGTAATTCATGTTGCATGAGAATACAAGATTAAGGTATTCACATGTTTGGAATGCATTCAACAAGATATATCTTATGATATATGGGGGATAAATGATGGTATTCACATGCTTGGTTGATGAAATTTCTTGTAATAATTTTCTCTATACTATGAGATTTGACAGATGTATTTTGGATAAGTATAACGACTGGAATGGATTATGTCATAAATCAGATAGTGTTATTTAAGGCTAGAACATTATTCGATATTATTTTATAATAGTGAAGCTTTAGAAAAAAAGATAACTTGTAGGACGGGAGACGACTCTTCGCGTCAGACAAGGTTGTCAAAATTAAACCCACAACCAAAGTGCGGTAGGCCATTATTTCCTACCACAAGCCTACATGAAGTCCATGGTTAGTAGAAAATAGTTTTATTAAGCTGTATTATAGATGATTTATAAGTAAATTTTTGAAATTATATACGATTACCCCCACCATAGATGTACTTATGTATATTTGATAACTTTTGTTAACCTTTTGTTTGAGAAATATGGAATGACCCATCATTGTATCACATGATCTGCTAACACTTCACAAATGAAAAATTCAACTTCATTTCTTTAAGGTATGAAGTGTAAATTGTTCAAGGCATGAACAACGGTGACATTATACAGAAATAAAAAAGTATTTCTTCTAATTAAAAATCTTCTGCATTAGGGAAATGATCTTGAAAACCAAAAATGTTATCCTATTGCCCACATTTCTGATGAACCATATGGTACCTTAGATTGTAAAAAATTTATGGCTTTGTGATTGCTGGATTTTTTATAGCCATGTTCTCTACCACTCTCCATCAGAACTTGATGGTTAGCTTTCTCTTCCATATCCATATTTTCACCTATGTTCTCTTATGTGGAAACCCAGTGATTAGTTAATTTGGGTAACCGTTACGTTTCATACGTTAGTTTTTAAAGATAAGTTTTGTTATTCCTTTTTATGATGTGGGTTTCTATTAAAGAAAATTTCAAGTAGTAAACCATTTATAACCCCGACGAATTTTGTGGGCGAAATTCATTTTAAGGGGGGTAGAATGTAACACCCCGAGATTTTATGAAAAATATTTTTTTTAATTTTATTAATGTCTTGTGTTGTATGATACACCAAAAGGAGGTTGAATTACCCGCATACCTGACTTGGCTTGCATTACACGCAATCACGACCTTCCAAGATAGAGTGTGTTGTACACAATACCGAGTTTCAATAAACAACGACATGTTATATAAACTAGCCATTATGAATAGTAATACCCACTTTTTGAAATTTTATAAATGTTATCTTTATAAATAGACTTCATTTATAGATTCGGAATATCAAAATTAGCCTAGGGTGAATTTTTGGTCTTTTTCTGAAAACATTCAATTTTTGATGAATAGTGAAAATGCTAGGTTACTATTTTAAAACCGATTTTTTATTTAAATAATTATTTATTTTATTTAAATTTATTCTAGGTCAAAATTGATAAATAATACCATTATATGTTTAATTTAATTCATTGGAGTCATTTTATAATAATTTTATATATATAAAAATTTAATTGAACTTTTGACCGTCTTTTACCCACCTCCTAGGAAAATTTTCAAATTTACATAAAACATAAATTTACCATTTCTGTGAGTGTAATTTCAAAAATCTGAGAGACACGGTTGATATCAGTAAGTAAAATTTGGTTCAATAAGATAAAAATGAGTTTTGGTGAATAGTAACTTTTTACTTTTATTTACCACGGTTAAAATTAAACATGGTAATTAATGGTAAAAATGATATTACTATTACCCTACCACATGTCATAATTCTATTGGATAAGTGTAATTCGACCAAAAAAAATCTTAGGAATAAAATATTACCCTTTAGGTCCACTTGGATTAGATTAGGACATTAATTATTATTTTATTTAAAGAAGAGTTAAAAGAGTTAAAATCAATGTTTAATAACTAAAACATTTTTAATATATGGTTATACATAATATAAATTAGACTATAAATATTAATTAGAAAGAAAAAATGATTTACTAGATAATGGTATTTTATTTATAATTTTTAGACATTAAATAAGTTAATTTATTTATGACACAATGAAGATGGAATAATTACCTTATTAATGAAATATTAACATAATTGATGTTATAAATACCCAAATAAATGTAATTTTAGACTTTTTATGAATTAAAATAATTTTATAGGTTAATATTACATGTTAATATTTATTTAATTAACTTTTTTCGAACAAATCATGTTGTTATGATTTTCAAAAAAATCATGTACCAAATAGTGTCAAAATTGACATAAAATAGTTTTTAAAAAAAAATATTATATTATTAATTGTTATTATATTACTAAAAATCTAAGGATCATCCAAATGAATTAGATAATGATATATATATTAATAATTAACCACTTGGGGTTCGTTTGGATTGTTATAGTATGTTTATTAACCATATAGTGTAAACAAACCAGAAGACACAGTAAAAGTTAAATTATTTATCTTGGAGTTAAATCTAAATTATTAGGTTAAAATATTAACTTAAACCTATCTAAAACCTATTTTTTTGAAAGGATTTAGACCCGTCCCAACCTTATCTTCTAAATAAATCAATTTGGTGTTATTAAAAACCGAATATGACTTTATTATATAATAATATTTTAAGTTTTTCCTAAGGTTCCCCTCTCTTCCCTTATAAAAAGGGAACCCCTTCCCTTTTATCTTCACACCCTGTTGAGCCTTGAAGCTCGTCCAACCCTTTAAAATTTCTCTTATAAACCTTTCTAGTTATACCATAGAGGTTATGGTCTTCTCAAAAGACCAACTCTAGTGCCCTAATAAGAAGTTTAAAAGGGGTACGTCGAAAAAGAGGTAATCTCTTCTACCCATTCTTTCATGTTTTCTTTCTTCTTCAACTTATTATTATTTAGTTGTTTCTTTAGAAATTAATAACATAAGTATCACTAAAATACTGATATGTTATTATAAATATGAAACAACCACATTTCACTTTCTATCCATCCTACGGAAAAAGAAATCACCGCGCGTGCGTACGTAAAAAAATATCGTCTCCACGTCGTGGTGTAATCTGTTATTCCACCACCACCTTACTTGGATGGGTATAATGGTGTGAATAATAAATATATATAGTTATTATAACATATTACTGATTCTGTGATATTATATCATCCACTCCATTCACTTCAATAATTATGGGAACGATATCATCGCTCGTGCGTACGTACGATTTACCGTCTCCACGATGCGATGAGATTCATTCTCCATGTTAGCCATTCAAGAATGATTATAAAGTATATATAATGAATAATAATGAAATATACAACATGATAAATCTAATATATTTATGTATATATATATATTTCATCTACTTACATCCATTCAAATCAATAAGGAAAGGAAAACAACGTTCATGCATACGTACGACCTACCGTCTCCATGAACGGTGTATTTCATTTCATTTAGCTATATTATATATATATATGTAATGAATACATATATGATATATAAATCATGATTTATATTCAGGAATTATGTAAATCAAGATATAAGTAATAAAAATATCAAGAAAAACAAGTCCAAAAACGTATGATAAATAAAACGATTTTACCCAAAATGCAGCTTTAACATGGAATTTAAAAAAGAACGGGTAATATAAAGTCATAAGTGAACCATATATGATATCATAACAATGAATATGATTATGTAATAAGTAAATGACATTATTTAAATCATTATACAGGAGGTTCGGATACGTACGAAGCATATCGGACCTAAGGTAAGTGATAATTTTGCAATATCATTTTTATCTGAGATTGCTTATACGTAAGTATTTAATGGGGTTATGTTTTTCATCCATGACCATAAAATGTTTTTCATAATGTTTTTAATATTATTCCATGTATTTTTAATGTCATTTTCACCATTCATTGACTTTTACTTTGTGTTAGGGAAGGAATCTTTCTTTTATTTACCATATGAGGAACTTTTTGACTTTTCTGAAAAATGTATGAGGAGAATGTTTTTTTAACTTATATGGCTAGAAAGTATTTTTACAGATTAATATCACCATATTTTCATGAATTTTACTCTACAGGATTTCATGAATATTTTCAAAAAAATTATTTTCTTTTAAAATTTCCTGGCATTTAGTGAAAATAAAATGATTTTAAAGTAAAAAGGATATTTTCCTCAAGAATTCATTTCAAGTGTTTTATAAAAAGCATTTTCCATAAAAGATTAAATTATTTCATATGTGTATGTTTCAATTATAATTTCTCTATTATTTACATAGTTTGATTCTTATCATTATGAAATTATATCCATTTTTTATATGGATTATGTAATGATGAGATGATGTTTAAGAAACCCATTTTATTCTTTGGGTTATGATGAATGATTTATATATATGTCATGGAACACACAAGAATGATTTCATTATGAGATGGTTGGGACCTATATATCCCTCCAATGCATTGGTTAACGATTTATATCTCATGAGATAGACATGGCTGGAACGACAAGTTAATTTGGTTCAGTAATACAGGACTAGAATGAGGAGTGAACTCGGTTCAGTAATGGACTTTGTCCATTAAGATAGTCTTGGTAGCAATTCCTTTGACACTATGGAAATCATATCATGTGATTAGTGGTTTTCCACAAATACATGTTTTCTTCCCATGCTATTTTATCATGATTGATGTTCCATTATGATATAATCCTTACGTACTTCCCAGATTTATGTCTTTGATCAAGATTTTGATGTATATATTTTTTGTTCAAGTTTTTGCATTCAAATGTTTATGGATTGTTTTATGTTCTCTATGTTTACCCTTACTAAGAATTTTAGCTCACCATTTTTATGTTTTATTTTCCACAAGATATAAAGAATGGTTTTAGGTAAGAAAAAAATGGGAAAATATTTATGGGAGATGTTGAAGATCTTTCACCATGATTAGAAGATTATGTTCTAAGTTTATAAAGACACTAAACTATTACGGTCCTTTGGTGTCTTTTTTTGTTATGTATTAAGTATTCCACAAAATTAATGTAATGTCCACGTACGTCATGATTTGGGTCTCTACAATAAAGCTTCAGTGACATTACCTCATTGAAGAAAACTTTTTGGTATTTATCGATCCTAAGAATTTAAGGTATGTTTTGTATCAATGAGACATAAATCTATAAGAATAGAGGTGGATAGAGATTATTCGACACTATGACATTGTTATTTCCTTCACCATGGAAGATTAAAATGTTATGGATGATGCACTTTGTTCGATGTCTCAATGGGATGATGTTCAAGATTCAGGAAATTCTCAGAGGGAAATTGAAGAGTTGACAATCATGCATCTCTATACCGAGGTTGTCTATGGTGGGGCCCTATTATAGAAAATGAAATTATGATATTGTCTAGTGTATTATGTGTAGTATTATTAGTGAGGAGACTCATAGGTGGATGTGATACATGATCTTGATGGCCATGTTGATGCCCATGTGTGGTTGTCGTAGGATTTTCAAAACCCATTGTTTTTTTAGGGGAGGATATTTGTTTCATTGGTGATACATAAGTATGTCCTTTCTAAGCTTCACATATCACATTTAGAAGTATACATAGATGTATATAAGATATACCATGTTTAGAGTTCACAAATTTATTGGACCCTGGTGAAATAGGTAGTGAAAAATTTGATGGATCAATGTTTGGTTTACCTACAGGAAAATGTTGAACATTGTGCTCTTTGTGGTTTGTTGTGTAACATAGATATCCCCAAATGGGAGTCCGAAAAAATAATCCTGGGAATAATTAAAGGATTAACTAGATCATATGGAGGATATAAATATATCTAGGTAATCATGGACTAGATGCATGAGTCTGGTCAAATCATAGAAATCATGTTGTCAGGCACTATTGATGTTTTAGTAAAAAGGATCATGTATGAGGTCATTGACGTGCACAAAGTTATAAGGTCTATTTCCTCAGATTATGAGTCTCATTTTACATTGAATGTCTATAGAGTACTGCAACATTCTTTTGGATCTAAGTTATGTTGAAATAGTGGGTTCCCTAGAAACAACTATTTAGTACTTTTGATTACCATATGGTGTATACAGTTAGCTTTACATGATATCATCTTGCCATTATAGAGTAGAATATTCTGCATCCACTATTGAAAATTTAATTCCCGTAGATTAATTATCATGTCGAGAGGTTATAGCAGTTCCTAGGCTATAATGATAACCTTGAGATACTATGACATTAATCTTAAATATATGTTCAATGATCTATATACATCTTGTTGATTGGACACATTATATGTTTGAATATAAGGTGCTGGGGGCTCATAATAATTGAGACTTCTTCTTATGAAGTCCTCACTTGGTGATCTCTTGTAGTGAGATCATGTGGACTGACCTACCAATAATAACGCCACATGTTTTAGGTGTCATTAGATGTTCCTATACTATAATCATGTGTAATGTACTTCTGACTTGAGATCATTACCAATGTTTTTCATTTAATTGAATACTTTGATGAAAAAAGAAAACCTTGGCAATGAAGTCCTGGTGGGGAAGTTTGTGTTGGGTGCATCATTGGTGGCATGACATTGGTTGAATGGTCAAGAAATGATTTTCCACTTCCGTGTTATAGAAGTAATATATCTCATTCCATGTTGATAAGGATGTATTTACCTTTATAAGACCATGTCCATGTAATTCGAAGGTATGTCCGTCGAGTTGAATCAACAAACAATAATGAAATATAAAGCGATGACACAAGAGTGCATCTTACTTTATGAGATATTTCATAGAAAGAGATTATATTTCACAATGCGTGTTCGTAGGTTAGTTTTCACTGTTATGACAATCCGCATCTCTTAGAGGGTCACACACAATAGCGTAATCAACAATCTTCCATATTCGGTTGAATATGAGTTTTGGACATGGTGGGCCCCACAACTGGGGTCCAGAAATTTTACAAAAAAAACTATCAGAAATGAAATAAATAAATTCATATTATTTGAGTTTTGAATAATGAGCATTGAATTTAATTATTAAATGTGTTTATGAGTTTTAATTAAATACATGAAAATTATTAATTGAAGAATATTATATATCTTCAATAATTAATTAAAATTTATGGGAGCGACGAGATGAGGTAATGAATCAATTATTATCACGTAATATATTTTAATATATTTCAAGTAAGTGATAATAATATTTATGAATAAAATAAGTAGTCATAATATGTTGTTATTAGTGTGTTGATTATTCGGGAGCCAGGTTGGCATTTACAGGTAATTTAAAGAAACTATACATATTATAGGGGAGGAGATTTCTAGATACTATTCATTTTTCTTCTCACTCTTATATTATCTCCCATGATCTAGAGATAGGCTCTGGATCCAAGGAGCATGGATCATGCACTCTCTCAGCCATCGCTTGTGAAGTGATCCAGTGATCGTTGGAGCTTCAAAGTCGTCGTCGCAATTCCTTTCCAGCACTCGGATTACGACGAACGACGCTCCCATGAATTTCATGAAGCGCGTGTGGATGATCAAGAGGAGTTCGATGCCATATTCTTTGAGCAACAATCTAAAATGATGAGAAGACGTTGTGCGTGGAATTAGAATTAAACTACACATTTTATGGTTTATTTTTGGGCTTAAAATCCATCATGTGTGGTCCTCGACTAATACCATACTGCTCTTCATCGATGTCGATAAGTTTACATTGATCGTCAGTGGAAATGTTTGAAAAACCCACCTGTTTGGGGCTTCATCTACACGCTGAGATCCAATAAGTTTCACTATAGGGAGAACATGTCAATTTTATGCTAAGAAATATTAAATTTTCATTCTGTTATGAATAGGGCGTCAATAATGTCCCAATGCTATCGACCACATTTTAATCTGTTACTAGATGAACATTATGCGGTCATCTAATGTTTTATGTCTAGATTAAAAATAGTAGTTTAAAAAGGTTCAAAATTGATGAACCAATTTTATCTAAATCAATTTACTCTAGAATAGTATTTCCCAGTGAGTACTATTAATTATTATTGTTATAAAATAATATTACTATAATAGTTTAATTATAATAATAATTTTGTTATTATAATAGTATATTATAAAATTATTTTATTATTATAATGTTTTAAATTTTCTATTCTAAATATAAACATTAGATGATTTTATTTAATGGGAGGGGAGATCTGATTTTCAGGTCTCCAACTTTACAAAAAAAATGAGGAAAGTAAGACTTAATAAAAAACAGGGGGCTGAATACATGCATAAAAAATGAAAAAAAACAATGTGGGCGGTGGACCTGCATATGCAGGTCATGAAAAAAAGGGGGTCGGCTGGGGGCTTAAGCGGCCCCCATCTCCTTTACACGGCTGCCCAAACAGGTTCACCTCCTCTGTCTTCCCACAGTGTAGGTAGCTGCCGTAGTGTGACCTTCCTACTATAACAACTTTGTCGCACCGAACTAGCTCTATAGCCCCCAAACCGCCTCCCCGCATCACTTGCTACTCCACTGGAACTCGCAGTGTGGCACACACCACCTTGATGTACCTTTTTTAGGGTTCTTTATAGTATTCACTTACTTGATTTTCCATGCCAGATGACCAGGCAGGTCTTCCTAGCCAGAAACAAGCATGGGAGGTCCTGTTTGGACTAGAACAAACTCACACGGGGTCGGAACATCCCCAGATGGGCCTGCGTAGGATCGCCCCAACCCGCACAGGCCCTGCACGAGGTTTCTGGGGACCATGTAATTTATTTGAATCAAAAGATAATTAAATTAATTAATTAATTTAATTAAAATTGACAATTAAAGTAATTTTATATTATTTTTTGGTTATTAAAATTTAGAAACGTCATAATTAATTTAACATAGAGTAAAACTAAATTAATTAATTAAATAATGTTTTTTGTTTTAAAATTAATTTAATTTAATGTGACTGAATGACATATTTATTGAATTAAAAATTAGAGTGAGATTTTTAATTCAATATAATTCCCTTAAGTTTATTTTAATGTAAGTTTAATTTTATTCTACATTTAGTTAAATATACGCTAGTTAATGTGTATACTGGTGAGGAGCCTTAGACCTACCAATGTATGTTTGGTGCATTTATAAAGTTTATTTAATTAATTATTGCATGTCAGTTTGTAATAATTAGTTTAATTAAATTAAAGATGATTTGTGTGTCATCTCAAGTGTCAGTATATGTATAAGGGATTTCACACCAATTCTTAGAGTTGTGTTTTATACCCCAATACCAACTTGCCTGCATACGAGTACTGTTGTATAATGATGAGATGAGGTGTGACACATATCACGCAAAGTGACGACGATGCACCAGACCAGAGATGAATGCATTGGATGAGCCGATGTTGTTGTATATGTTGAAAGTCACACGACTAAAGGTACAAAACTATAATTCATGGTATTTGTGAAGGGTTATTTGCAACAGGATCCCGTCGCAAATAAGCTTTAGCGACGGGGCACCGTCACAAATAGCCCGTTGCAGAAAACGCCGTCGTAAAAATATTATTTGTGATAGGCTCGTTGAAAATAATTTCTTTTGCGGCGGGAAACTTCACCATAAAAAATAAGTCCCTGATTATATACATTATATATATATATGCTCTTTTGCGACGGGCCCGTTGCAAATAATTTTTTACGACGGGCTCGTAATCCCATCGCAAATGCTTTTTGAAAAACTATTTGCGAAGGGCCAGTAATCCTGTCGTAAATAGATCTTTTAAGAAAAAATTATTTAGACTATTTACAATGGGATTCTGTCGCAACAGATCCCGTCGGAAATAATAAATAATTTTTTTAAAAAAAATTTAATAAAATTATTGGTATTGAAAAGTTAATTTTAATATTATTAAAATAATAAAAAAATAAAAATTATTAAATTTCTCAATATTCACAAAAATATATAAAAAAATCATAAAATATTATTATGATTATTGAAAAATTCAATTTAATATTAATAAAATAATAAAAAAATAAAAAATATTAAAATTCTCAATATTCAATAAAAAAATATAAAAAAAATCATAAATTATTATTATTATTATTATTATTATTATTAGTAAAATAAACTAATATTACAAATTAAAATAATGAAAAAAGATAATTAATACAATTATTATTAATGAAACAATAATATTAAAATTATTAAAAAAATAAAAAAAAATAAAAAAATTACAATTCTCAATATTCAAAAAAAAAACAAATCATAAAATATTAAAAATTAAATTGTGTAATAATTGCATCGATATAAAAGACAAAAACTGTAAATAGTTCATATTTCAAAAAATTTAAATTGAAATGTTTTTGAAAAAAAAATCACTACGGGGGTCGTCTTCTGGAGGAGGTGGAGAAGCTGAAAGAGATGGTGGAGGAAACTCCATCCCTAAACTATGATTCAAACAGCGCATGTAATCCATCTTCTCATGATGTTGCTGCTGCCATCGACACATCTCCTCCTCGTGCTACTGTTGTTGCTGCCATCGATGCATCTCCTCCTCGTGTTGTTGCTGCTGCTGCTGATGCATCTCTTCTTGCTGCTTCTACAAACTCTCTATAAGGTCATTCTGAGCACGAAACTACTCTTGATATTGTGATCCAGAAGATGATGCCTCTCCATGATCTCCTATCTAGCTAGACGCCGGCATCGCAGTAGTACCATAATAATTACCAGGAGTCACATGAGAGTCGATACCAACTAAATTTTAATTTATTCATAAATAAATAACTTATCAAATCTTTATTTTTCTTCTACGTGACAATGCATGTGATAATGTCCTAAGGAAAGTTGTTTCATTAAAGGGTCATAGCGGATCCCTGCATTGATGAGAACCCAGAATTTCTATAACAATATTCTTGAATATATGTTCTATGGCCGAATGATGTTATTTTTTCGACACAAATAATACAGGACATTAGGGGTGAGGACTCATAAATCTTTGAGTCACCTTATCATGGTGTGCGCGCTTGGTAATATCCAGGAGGATATTATGAGAACGAGACCCGCTAGTTATAAATCCATATTTCATAATGTCATTGGATGTTCCTATCTGCGGACATGTGTATTGGTCTATAGACTTTAAGATTATTATTAATGGGTATTACAACTCACACACTTAGATATATTGACGAAAACTGTGATGAAACACTGTTCACAATGAGGTAGGATACGTTGGGTGTCTCACGAGTAATACTACATTAATAGATAATGCGAGAAAGGATTTGTCCCTTCTGTTCCATAACAGAAGTAGATATCACAGGCCCTTTGATGGAATTGATATAGCCTAAATAAATCCATGGCCATGGTAAGGTATGGTTGAGTTCAATTTCGGAAAGTCAAAGAATGAATAATCGAGCACATAGTTTTATGGCACTAGCATGAAATCCACTTGATTCGAGATATCATGAAAAAGGGATTATATTACACAATAAATGTTTGTAGGAGGTGACACGTCATTGTAGAGTTAACTTCATCTCTCAATGGGTTCCTTGGTGTGTTGCAAGAAGTTATCCTTGTAATTTAGGAAGGCTCTTCCTAATGCCACTAAGAAAGGGGCCTAGAGGGTCCCACACTATGTGTGTCCATGTATCTCGGTTAAATATTTATTTAACAAGTTAAATAAATATTATTCTCAAATGTGGTTTAATAAATATTTACGGATTCCTGATTGCATTTATTTCGATACTAGTTATTCGAGAGAATATATTATAGATGAAATAATATATATTTATTATCATGTAATGCAGTAATATTTATTTAAGAAATAATTAGCCGTTACTCAAGGTCTAATAAATGTGGTGATGGAAATAAATGAAAATGGAAAATAAAAGTACACACTGTGTATATTAAATATACACGCCGTGTAGTTTTATAGGAAAAGAGTACACACTCTATATTAATGATTACACAACGTGTAGTTTTTTCAGTCGGAATTTTGAGGAAATAATAACGTTTTATTAAATGATATTATTTATAATCAGCATAGATGAATTTCAAGGAATTAATAATTAGACATGGGGGTTTTCAATAAGAGTTATTGAAATAAATATAACGCGTAACGCGTTTATTTATTTTCATAACTCTGTAAGTCTCAAAACCTGTTATAAATATCCTCACTACCCATCACTTTTCCCAATTGTTTTGCACAACAATTCTGGAGAGTTCTCTCAAGGCCAAAAGAACTTCTTCCAAGAACCCTTTCATGATCGAGAGAGATTCACCACCACCGGATCAAGGCGATCGAAGGCGGACATCACAAGTGAACGTTCTTCCATGTAAGCACTCGGAGATCCCTTTGGTGACGTCCATAGATACGCGGAGCACTTGTGGATCACTGCTAAAGGAATCCTACACTGTGAATCTACGATTCAACGACTGATCACACTGGATCGTGACTGGAGACATCAACGAAGAAATAATTCCACCATGGCAATTATTGTGAATTTAGTAAATTAATTATACCCAACATATGATGATCCTATCTATATGGTTCCAGGAATCCCTCTTTTTTTTGTTCTTCATTATATTCTTAATATACAGTGTTTTATATCGTTACAGATCTCGGTTTGAACATTGTTTAACACTAAAATCAATTTTGGGAAATCCCATCAACGCGCTTCCGCTGCTCCCAGAACCTATATGTAAATCCTCTGATAAATATCGTACTCTTTTATATTGGGATTCTCGACTGCCTATATGAATATAAAATAAACTATTTATATTTGAAGTTATATAAAATATTTAAAAAAAATACTTACCAGATTCTCTCTATGCGCACTGAATGTAAGGCCACCAGCTCGATGCGTCACCTCCAGTCTCCCCCGGTTCTGTCAACCCAATGAAGACCTCCTCTGAAATCCACCACGAAACCAGTATGCAAATAATCCATCCCAAACCTGAGATAAAATGTACTCTGGTTCGTGGGCTCTACACGACTCATCAAATAATGTTTCTCCTAAATTCTTAATGGTCTTCTTCATCAAATTGTGCGAAAACTGGTGCAAACGCTCATGCATAGACACCTCCCATGCTGCACAGATATCGTCATGCATACTATCATTGAAGGGATACCATAAACCCTACAAATAATTTATAATATATAGTTATTAATAAAATAAATTTCAAAATAAATATTATTTATTTACGTACCAGCCAATGATTGTACATGCCAAGCTGCACATCAATGAGAATCTGTTCCCATGTGGTCCATGGATGAGAAAAATAATTACACATGATAGCGCTTCCCTTCCCAATAGATACATGCGTAAAACTATGACAAAAGAATAAATAATCTAACAATTAGTATATATATAAATAAATTAATGAAATCTATCAAAAATATACAAGTTATTATACCTTCTTGTGTGTGGATTGGATCCAATAGGTGGCCGCTACTCAGGGATAGGGTCAAGAATTATCAGTCGTGCTAGGCCGCGCCCCCTCTACGTAGCTCTTGAACCACCAGCAGGCTGAGGGTCAGATGATCCCACATCCCCCTCATCCAAAGGTAGCTCGGCCTCCTCTAACTCATGCAATAGACCAGAGTCCATCTAAAGCACAAAATGATTTTTGTAAGCAGATAGTTGAAAATAACTATTATATATATTATTTATGATCATAAAAAACATTTATCTATTCCAATGTTCACATTCATCATCATCTTCATATCTAACGATGTCAATGTCTTCATATTCCTCCTTGACATAATCAATATCCATATGAGTTTCACTTTCATCATCCCCTTTCATTTTAATTTCATTTGTAACATCATTAACATCTTCTTCACCATGGAACATTAATTGTGGTGTGTCTTCATCGATATTCAGGTTTCTTTGTGAAAAATATGGATTTTTAGTAGTCTCTTGAAAAATTTCAATTTATTCCACTTCAACGGAACCACATTTAGTTTGAGTAAATTTACTTTCTTGAGATTTCATTTTTATTATGCTCCACCAATCACCCCGGTCTCTTGAAGTAACACAGTACTTTGCGTAATAAATTTGATCTATCTGTTGACTAAAATGATGGCTCCCCTTTTGTTCGACAGCTTATTTACTTGCATCTTTATCTCACTAAAATCACAATGAAGAATCTGGTCGGAGGTATGCATATTCATTCTCATATGCACGATAATGAATATCCGTATCTCCCACCGGATTATTCATTGTGATTTTCGTGTGATAAAGATGCATGTAAATGACCCGTCGGACAAAAGATCCATCTTTTTGTCGATGAATCGTCTTCTTCCAACTGTCACTGCATGGAAACATTATAAAAAATATGATCCTACGAATGCATATCCAATATCGTGTATACAAGATTGGATATTCCAATGTAGCACAACATTTTTCATATTGTTTTGAGTTGGTGAGAGTTTAAAGGATAAAAGTCATCGAGCAAAAGGAGTTCCGTCAATCCACTTGAAATTGTGCCAGGTTCTTAGAATTTATTAAAATTTCATCATAACTATTCCTAACTAATTATTACTTTTAATTAGTAATTATTAATATTTATTACTATTTATTAATAATTATTACTATTTATTACTAATTATTCTTATTTATTACAAATTAGTCTTATTTATTACTAATTTTTCTTAACATGTTCAAATCTCAATGGGTCGCAAATTCTGACAACCCTTCTTTTTATTACAACTTAAACATGCTTTATTACATAAAACTTCACTTGATACAACAAAGAAGATCGAGAGGTTTAGTGTCTTTGGGGCTTATTATCATTACATAAAAACATAAAACATTAAATACAACATCTTTATTGAAAACCTCCTTTACATGACCACTACATTCCCTCGTACATAGCATTGCATGGGATAACCTGAGGACATGCATAAAAAAATGGTGAGCTATAAAGCCCAGTAAGGGAGTACACATGGAATAAAATGAGGAGTACAATACATGTTAGGAAATAGGCATGTCAATAGAGCATAATATAAACATGAACATAAAGGCATGATAAAGCATGATAATCATGACATGGAAATGTGGCAACAACACTTAACATTGAATTAGCATGAGCCAAGGCTCATTGCACTTGGAGCATGAGTAAACCCTCATTGAAAATGAAGAAAAATTAAACCCTCGTTTCACTTGAATTAGCATGATTAAAAACCCATTGCACATGACGTATCATGATACTATACTTTACCCAATGCATTGGACCCCTATAAGGGCACACCCTTCTTAAACATTTCATTTCTTGTATAAGTGTGCCACATGGATCATAAAACATGGATTCATAAAACATATTCATTTATTACACGATAAAGGAATGTGGAATTTATACATGAAACTTTTTAATCAATAAGTAAATGTGCATAAAGATGAATACCCTTGATGTAGAAATGGGCATGGTATCCACTACACAATGGCATTGGCTTAGAAAATCGGTGCGATTTTTGGCAGTGTAACGACGTTACAGAAGAATTCATAAAAAAATGGTTGATGAGAGAAAAAGGGGTTCCTCATAATATTTACATGTAATGGAAAGTAATGAGGTCATATAGATACATTTCCCAACAATTGAAATGGAATTTAGATTCATGATACAAAAGTATTTCTTGAATGTAAAAGAAGAGAGAGAAGTTCCTTTCGAAATTTCGACATAGTAATGGGTGTACATGGGAGGCATTTAATGAGAGAGAAAGAGGTCTCCCATCATTCACACAATAAGAGGTATGTATGGGGGAGGTGACGAACCATACCCCAACATTCATAATTGAAATTAAAAGGGCAATACAACTTAAAGAAAATTGAAAAAATGAGAAAGGAAGAAAAAAACCCTTACTTGGAAGTGTGCTTCCGAAGGCTAGAGAGAGGCTTTTGAGAGTCTTCTTGGGAGATTGGGTCACCTTGGGAGGATTCTGGAGAGAGTAGGGAAGAGGTTGGACGAACTCTAAGGGATTTTAGTGAGGAAGAAGTGGGAGCTTGGGTGGGTTTATATAGGAAAGGTGAGGGAATTCTTTATTTTTTAGGTTTGGGTCCCCTTACATTAAATTAATCCCAACCACAAAACATCCCATGGTTTTTGACAATGGTTTTTGGAAAAGGGAAAAGGAAAAAAATATTTTATAAGGCCCAAGTCCGAACTTCTTAAAACAATAAGGTTTCTTATGTGGAGGTGAGTCACACTCCCATGGAAATTAATTTAAAATGGGAAAGTGTTGAATATGTCTTGAGGGGTCCATTAATGCTTTGAAAAGTAAGTCAAACAAACCCAAAATCACATTATTTTAATAATAAAACATATATTTTCCGAACATAAGGATTATGGTATTTTATTACATCACCATTGGGTCATTATGATGTCATAAAACACATTATATATTTAAACAGTATTTAATTTTTACCCAAAAATTTTACTGTCTCAAAAAATTATGAAAAATTCACCGTTGGATAATTTGGACGTCCTGATTCCAGAAATAACCTTTATTTTATCTAAAAAAATTTCTAAATATGTTAATTTTTACTTTTAAAATAAAAATCGACATTTATCAAAAATTCACGAGTTTTGACAAAAATGGCTTTCAAACCTTAATAAACATTTTAATTGCATTCATAAAATTATAAGATCATTTATATTTAATAAAAATTAATTTATTAATAATATTATTATTTTATTAAAATATTATTTAATTCAAAAATCCCTTAATTTAATAAAATATATTTCTTAATTAAATAATAACTAAAAACAACATTTGTACTTTAGAAACTATTTACAACGTATCAAAAATTACTAGAAATTATATTCATTATTATATACAAAAAAATAATGTACTTGAACATAGTACTACTTATTTATTACATAACCCCTTAAAACAGCTGCATAAGACCTAAGGGTAAGGTGTGCGACGGTGACATACTCTTGGGGTGGCTCGGATAACATCGCTCGAGTGGTAATTTCAATAATCTTCCACTTTTCCCGTAGACAGTCCCGTTAGACCTTGACATGGTGAAGCTCAGCTTGGGCTTGGTCAAGGGCGAAGCCCAAGGATGCCACCTCTTTTCCGAGCTCCGAAAAATGGGCTTCGTATGGGAAAATTCTACTGGATGAGGCCATCGCTTCCTTTGTCTGAGTAAAATTGGGTTCGTTAAAGCCTTATATTTATACTAATCATGTGATCACTGTTCAAAGACTATAAAATTAATGGTCACAAATCTTATCATAAAACCAAAGAAGTTGAAATCTTATAAAAACATTTTTTTATAAAGAGACATTTAACAGGATCAAGAAGTATTTTCCATTAATGAAACTTTTGGTCGTTAAAATATCGCCCCCTTAAGAAATTTCTCCTTCGAAATTTTTCCTTTTCCCACACTAAAACAAATGTGGGTAACTCAGCTTCATCATATCCTCCGACTCCCAAGTTTCTTTTTCAAACTTGTGGTTTCTCCACAACACCTTGACGAAGGGCACTGTCTTATTTCGTATAACTATATATCTATGATCTAATATCTTCACTGGTTTCTCCTCATAAGAAAGATCATCTTCCAATTGAACCACCTCGGAAGAGAGTACATGTGAAGGGTCTGGTATGAACTTCCTTAAGAGGGATACATGAAAGACATCATGCACCTTGTCCATAGTAGGTGGAAGTGCTAGTCGATAGGCCACATCCCCAACACGATCAAGAATCTCGAAGGGGCTGATGTACCTTGGACTTAACTTCCCTTTCTTTCCAAACCTCACGACCTTCTTCCATGGAGATATGCGTAAAAAAAACCATGTCTCCGACTTTAAACTCAAGGTCTCGTTGACGATTATTTGCATAACTCTTCTCTCGACTCTAGGCTGCCTTGATATGCTGCTGAATGGTTTTCACCTTCTCCACCATTTCTTTGACCATTTCTGGTCCAAGCAGCTTACGTTCACCGACCTCATCCCAACATGCCGGTGTTATGCACCTTTTCCAATACAGGGATTCCTATGGAGCCATTTGGATGCTCGAGTGGAAACTGTTATTATAAGAGAACTCAACCAGAGGAAGATGTTGATCCCGTCCTCCTTTAAAGTCCATTGAGCATGCTCTCAACATATCCCCAAGTGTTTGGATAGTCCGCTCGGATTGGCCATCAGTTTGAGGATGGTAGGCCGTACTGAAGTTCAGTTTAGTATTCAGAGTATGTTGAAGACTCTTCCAAAACATAGAGGTGAATCTTGGATCTCGGTCAGATAGAATAGATAGTGGTACTACATGCAACCTTAACACTTCCCTGATATATATCTGTGCCAGTTGATCCAATGAGAAATCCTCCCGAATAGCAATGAACTATTCAGTCTTTGTTAGACAATCCACAACAACCCAGATTGCATTGTTGCCTTTGGATGTCCTTGGAAGTCCAGTGACAAAGTCCATGGTGATGTTCTCCCATTTCCATTCTGGTATGGGCAATGGTTGCATCATCCCCTTAGACTTCTACCTCTCTGCCTTCACTTGCTGACACACCAGGTACTTTGATGTTTATTCAACGATCTCCTTCTTCAAATTATCCCACCAAAAGTTTTCTCAGAGATCTCGATACATCTTTGTGCTCCCTGGGTGAATAGAGAAATTTGAACTATGTGCATCATCCAAAAGTTCCTTCTTTAGATCTGGACATTATGGAACACATAGTCTTTTCCCAAACCGCACAATTCCTTCTTCATTAACATTAAACTCCAAGTATTTCCCCTTTTTGATATCTTCCACTTTTTCTTGAATTCCCACATCATCCTTTTGAGAATCCTTTATCCTATCCAAAAGGGATGGTTGAGCAATCATTTGTGAAAGGATTGATGATGTTCCTTTCTTTATGATTCCCACATCAATCTTCATCAACTCTAAGAAGATTGGATCCTTCTCAATTCTCATCATTGATAGAATCGCTGGATCCTTTCTACTTAGGGAATCTTCCACCTTGTTCGCTTTCCTAGGGTGGTAATGTATTGAATAGTCATAATCTTTGATGAGCTATATCCATATTCTCTGGTGCATATTAAGCTCTTTATGTGTGAATATATATTTAAGACTCTTGTGGTCAGTATATATCTCACATTTCTCTCCATAGAGATAATGCCGCCAGATTTTCAAGGCAAAGATCACAAACTCCAACTCCAGATCATGCGTTGGATAGTTTCACTCATGGATTTTCAACTGCCTTGAGGCATAGGATATAACTTTATCATTCTGCATCAGCACACAGCCTAAGCCATTCTTCGAAGCATCACTGAATACCACAAAAAGTTCCCCACTTGTGGGTAAAATGAGCACGGGCACAGTGATAAGCCTCCTTTTCAACTTTTTGAAGCTTTCTTCGCATTCATCGCTCCAAGAAAACTTTACTACCTTTCGAGTTATCTTGGTAAGAGGGTTGGAAAATCATGAGAAATTCCTCACAAATCGTCGATAATATCCAGCTAACCCCAAGAATCTACGGATATCCGTTACGGATGTTGGACTCAGCCATCCCTCAATTGCATCTATTTTGGAGGGATCCATAGATATCCCATTGCTTGTGATGATATGTCCCAAGAATGGGAATTCCTTCAACTAGAAATCACACTTTCTGTACTTTGCATAGAGATTCTCCTTGCGCAAAGTCTCCAGTACAGTTCTTAAATGCTCCTCATGATCGTCCTTGGTTTTGGAGTATATTAGAATATCATCTATAAAGACTACCACAAATTTTTCTAGGTAATCTCTAAACACTCTATTCATTAAGTACATGAAGATTTCTGGAGCATTGGTGAGGCTGAAAGTCATTACTATGAATTCATAGTGCCCGTATCTTGTACGAAAAGCAGTCTTGGGGACATCTTCGTTCTTCACCCTTACTTGATAATATCCCGACCGCAAGTCCACCTTGGAGAAGTATTGTGCTCCAAGAAACTGATCAAACAAGTCGTAGATTCTTGGGAGATGATACTTGTTTTTTATCGTGATTTTGTTAAGTTCACGATAATCGATGCAGAGCCGCATTGACCCATCCTTCTTCTTGACGAAGAGGACTGGTGCACCCCATGGTGAAGCACTTGGGCGTATAAACCCTTTATCCAGATTCTCCTGTAGTTGTTTCTTCAGCTCTTCAAGCTCAACAACAGCCATTATATATGGAGTCTTGGATATTGGTAATGCCCCAGGTATATGTTCAATTGAGAACTCAACATCTATTCTATGAGGAATACCAGGCAGTTCCTTGGGAAACCCTTCCGTGAATTCCCTCACAATAGGCATTTCTTCAAGGACGGTTTCTTCTTTGGACTCAATCATCTGAGCCAGATACGCGTGCTCATAGGGAAGTAATATCTATGCTTGAGATGATGGAGCTAAAGTAGATTCATCTTCCTCCTGACACTTGTAAAGAATCGGGGGTCGATTCTCCATATGGAGTGTGATTTTCCTCTCCCGACAATTTATGTTGGCTCTATATAAGGAAAGCCAATACATGCCAAGAATTGCATCAAATTCCACTGAAGGGAGTATGACGAGGTTCGTCAGAAATTAAATCCACAGATTATAACAGGGGAGGACTTTTATTCATGGGATGCAATGATTGCCCCATTTTTCAAACTCACCGAAATCTTAACTTCCATGATTTATGGTTGTGCTGGGATTGTTCTACTGAAATTTTGAGATATAAAAGAATGCGTAGAACCAGAATCAAAAAGTACGTTCACTATTCTTGAATGAATAACTAGCGTACGTGTCACCACTTCGTTGTTGGGGTTCACTTCGGAAGAAGTGATGGAAAAAGCTCTTCCTTGCTGTCTTGGAGGTTGTTGGTTGCCTCCGATAACCCTTGGATTAGGGCACTGATTTGAAAAATGACCTGGTTCTTTGCATTTGTAGCATTGAAAAATTCGTTGAGGTTAGAATGGAGCATTCCTCTCCTCTGTTGCAGCCGCGGGTCCTTCTTGCCGACAGTTAATAGCTAGGTTTCCTTCTCTTCCACACCTGAAGCATTTTCTCGTCCCCTTAAGGAAATTTCCAGGGTGCTTCTTTCCACACTTTTGGCAAGTGTGGTTCTGGAACTTCTTAGTACCATTGGATTTATCCATCGTACCACCAGCATTGAAGTCCACCTTACTCTTCTTGTCCCCATGATACCCCTGTGATTCCCCGATCTCCATTTCAACCTTGAGGGCACATCAGACAATTTCCTCATAGCATTCGAAGTCACAGATCGCTAATGCTTTCGGCAAGCTAGGCTTCAGCCCACCAATGAAGCGGTCAACCTTGCATTCGGGGGTAACGACAAAGACGAAAGCATATTGTGCAAGCCTTGTGAAGTTTTCCTCATACGCTCCAACAGATTCTTCATCTTTTTGCTTGAGTGAAAGGAAGTCCCTTTCCATCTTAAGCCGGAGGGTGCACAGAAAATATTTATTGAAAAACATATTCTGGAATTCCTTCCATTCCAAAGCCTTGATCGCCTCCTCAGGCTTCGTATTTTTGATCAACGTCCACCATTGATCAGCTTCACCTTCCATACGATAAGAAGCCAGGAGAACCTTCTCTTGTTCATAACATTGAAGGATGGAGAAGATCTTTTCAATGGAGTTGATCCATTGTTCAGAGATCATGGGATCAGATGATCCACTAAAAGTAGGAGGCCTTTGTCTCATGAAGCTCTCGATAGAGAGTTGTTCTTTCTTAGGGGGGGGGGGGGGGTTGAACTTTCCTCTTGAACCATGTTTCTATTCAAAACTTGAGTTAGCTAAGAGATAAGCATGACAAAGTTTGCCATTCCCGCTCCCATTGGATTTGGAATCTCATTAGTACAGTCATCACACTGATCTTCACAATGGTTGTTAGCCAGAGTCCTCCTATTACCGGCCATTGGCTGGAATAAAAGGAAAGTTAGGGGTAACACATAAAGGGTAATCCAAAGACAAAAGTTTATGACTCATTAATTAACTATCATTTCCTTAACTCATGAGTCTATAAGATTCAATATAGGCTTTTCATGATATACTTTCTTACATATATTCTTAGGGGAATTTTTCCCTTAATAAGGGTTCATACTAAGATTGTGAATTTATCAAAACATATCCCACGGGAGTTTCGTAACCAAGAGTGCAACAAGGCCCATTTTCATGCACTAGTTCCTGTTCGAGTCTAGCTCAAAGTGGTGTTTTTGGGTTTTACCCCTAGGATACATCTGTGCCAGAGCCGCCTCTACTTGCTCATATCCAGACAGGGATGTATTTTATTGATAAACCACTTACTTAGTATTTACCAAAACTTAGGAATGTTTTTATTATACGTAGTCTTGTATCTAAGGCTTTACTATGGTTTCCTAATCCCAAAAATAACTAAACCTATCATCTGATACCAACTATGACTACCATGCTTTTTATTACAACATAAACATGATTTATTACATAAAACTTCACTTGATACAACAAAGAATATCGAGAGGTTTAGTGTCGCTGGGGATGAGTATCATTACATAAAAACTTAAAACATGAAATACAACATCTTTATTGAAAACTTCCTTTACATGACCACTACATTCCCTCGTACTTAGCATTGCATGGGATAACCTGAGGACATGCATAAGAAAAGGGTGAGCTATAAACCCCAGTAAGGGAGTACACATGGAATAAAATGAGGAGTAAAAAACATGTTAGGAAATAGGCATTTCAATAGATAATAATATAAACATGAACACAAAGGCATGATAAAGCATGATAATCATGACATGGAAATGTGGCAACAACACTTAGCATTGAATTAGCATGAGCCAAGGCTCATTGCACATGGAGAATGAGTAAACCCTCATTGCACATGAAGTGCAAGTAAACCCTCATTGCACTTGAATTAGCATGAGTCAACACTCATTGCACATGACGTATCATGATACTATGCTTTACCCAATGCATTGGAGTGCTATAAGGGTTCACCCTTCTTAAACATTTCATTTCATGCATAAGTGTTCCACATGGATCATAAAACATGGATTCATAAAACATAATCATTTATTCCATGATAAAGGAATATAGAATTCATACATGAAAATTTGTAATCAATATGTAAATGTGCATAAATGTGAATACCCTTGATGGAGAAATGGGAATGGTTTCCACTACACAATGGCATTGGCTTAGAAAATCGGTGCGATTTTCGGCAGCATAACAGCATGACATAAGAATTCATAAAAAAATGGTTGATGAGAGAGAAAGGGGTTCCTTATCATATTTACATGCAATGGACATTAAGGAGTTCATATAGATACATGTCCCAACAATTTAAATTGAATTTATATTCATGATACAAAAGTATTTCTAGAATGTAAAAGAAGAGAGAGAAGTTCCGTTCGGAATTTCGGCATTGTAACGGGTGTACATGGGAGGCATTTAATGAGAGAGAAAGGGGTCTCCCATCATTCAAAAAATAATATGGAAGTATGGGGGAGGTGTGAAACCATACCCCAAAATTCATAATTGAAATTAAAAGGGCAATACAACTTAAAGAAAATTGACAAAAATGAGAAAGGAAGAAAAAAACCCTTACATGGAAGTGTGCTTCCAAAGGCTAGAGATAGGATTCTGAGAGGATTCTTGGGAGCTTGGGGCACCTTGGGAGGATTATAGAAATAGTAGGGAAGAGGTTGGACGAACTCCAAGGGATTTTAGGGAGGAGGAAGTGGGATCTTGGGTGGGATTATATAGAAAAGGTGAGGGAATTCATTATTATTTAGGTTTGGGTCCCATTACATTAAATTAATTCAAAACACAAACCATCCCATGATTTTTTACCATGGTTTTTGGAAAAGGGAAAAGGAAAAAAATATTTTATAAGGCCCAAGTCCTATCTTCTTAAAATAATAAGTTTTCTTATGTGGAGGTGAGTCACACTCCCATGGAAATTAATTTAAAAAGGCAAAGTGTTGAATATGTCTTGAGGGGTCCATTAATGCTTTGAAAAGTAAGTCAAACATACCCAAAATCACATTATTTTAATGATAAAACATATATTGGCCGAACATAAGGATTATGGTATTTTATTACATCACCATTGGGTCATTATGATGTCATCAAACACATTATATATTTAAACGGTATTTAATTTTTACCCAAAAATTTGACTGTCTCAGAAAATTATGAAAAATTCACCGTTGGATAATTTCGACGTCGTGAATCCAGAAATGACATTTATTTTATATAAAATTTTTTCTAAATATGTTAATTTTCACTTTTAAAATAAAAAACGACATTTATCGAAAATTCACGAGTTTTGACAAAAATGGCTTTCAAACCTTTATAAAAATTTTAATTGCATTCATAAAATTATAAGATCATTTATATTTAATAGAAATTAATTTAATAATAATATTATTACTTTATTAAAATATTATTTAATTCAAAAATCCCTTAATTTAATAAAATTGATTTCTTAATTAAATAATAACTAAAAACATCATTTGTAATTTAAAAACCATTTACAACGTATCAAAAATGACTAGAAATTATATTCATTATTATATACAGAAAAAAATAATGTACATGAACATAGTACTACTTATTGTTATATAACCCCTTAAAACAAATGCATAAGACCTAAGGGTAAAGTGTGCAATGGTGACAAACTCTTGGGGTGGCTCAGATAACATCGCTCGAGTGGTAATTTCAATCAACATCCAATTTTCCAATAGACTGTCCCATTCGACCATGACATGGTGAAGCTCAGCTTGGGCTTGGTCAAGTGCGAAGCCCATGGATACCACCTCTTTTCCGAGCTCCGACAAATGGGCTTCGTATTGGGTAATTCTACTGGATGAGGTCATCGCTTCCTATGTTTGAGTAAAATTGGGTTCGTTAAAGCCTTATATTTATACTAATCATGTGATCACTGTTCAACGACTATAAAAGTATCGGTCACAACTCTTATCATAATACCAAAGAAGTTGACATCTTATAAAAACATTTTTTTATAAAGAGAAGTTTAACTGGATCAAGAGGGATTTTCCATTAATGAAACTTTGGGTCGTTACACAAATTGTCAGGTCTTGCGCAATAAAATGCTTGTGTCATCCATGTCCATTGTAAATTCTATAATTGTCCTTGCATGGTTGATCAACTTGAAAGTAGTGTTGCAATAGGATGACCAAAGTAATGTCTTTCTCATCTCTTAGAATCATCTCGCTCCCTTTACATAGATCGTTCTTCCTTAAAAATTTGAGGGGACATCAGTATCGTTCCCTTAAATTTTCAAGGAAGAATGGTCTATGTAAAGGGTCATGTGCGATAATTCTTATAGATGAGAAGGGAATGACTTGGGTTGTCCTATTGTAATGCTACTAGCAAAGTGATCAACCAAGCAAGGAAAATTATATCTAATTACATCTAGTTATATCTAATTATATCTACTTATATCAAATTATATCAAATTATATCAAATTATATCAAATTATATCTAATTATTTCTAATTATTACAAATTATTACTAATTATTACTATTTATTACTAATTATTACTAATTATATCTAATTATTACTAATTATATCTAATTATATCTAATTATATCTAATTATTCCTAATTATATCTAATTATAGCTAATTATAGCTAATTACCCCAAATTATAGCTAATTATTTCTAATTATAGCTAACTATTCCTAATGAAAGCTAATTATTACCAATTATAGCTAATTATTACAAATCATTACTAATTTTTACTAATTAATACTAATTATAACTAATTATATCTAATTATATCTAATTATATCTAATTATATCTAATTATATCTAATTATATCTAATTATATCTAATTATGTCTAATTATATCTAATTATATCTAATTATATCTAATTATACCCAATTATATCTAATTATATCTAATTATATCTAATTATATCTAATTATATCTAATTATATCTAATTATATCTATTTATATCTAATTATTACTAATTATTACTAATTATTACTAATTAGTACTAATTATTATTAATTATTATTAATTATATCTAATTATTACTAATTATTATTTATTATATATAATTATTAATGATTATTACTAATTATATCTAATTATTACTAATTCCCTCTAATTATTACTAATTATATCTAATTATTACTAATTATTACTAATTATATCTAATTATATGTAATTATTACTAATTATATCTAGTTATTACTCGTTATTACTAATTATATCTAATTATTACTAATTATATCTAATTATATCTAATTATTACTAATTATTAATAATTATTACTAATTATTACTAATTATTACTAATTATTTCTAATTATTACTAATTATTACTTATTATTACTAATGACTACTAATTATATGTAATTAGTACTAATTATTTCTAATTATTACTAATTTTTACTAATTATTACGAATTATTACTAATTATTACTAATTATTACTAATTATTACTAATTATATCTAAATATTACTAATTATTACTAATTATTACTAATTATTACTAATTATTACTAATTATTACCAATTATTATTAATTATTACTCATTATTACTAATTCTATCTAATTGCTGTTGAGTCAATAAGGTTTTCCTTATGACTTTTTCATTCCTTCTTGTTTTGAAAATCACAAACACCTTCTCTTTTAGGAAAATTGCTTTTATAAGGAAAAATGCTTTTATAAGGAAAAATGCTTTTATAAGGAAAATTATCCTTATCATATTTTCATTATCTATATCCATATATTTCTTAAGTATAAGAATTAGATTCATTTCTGTATTCTCAGAATCGTTTAAAACCTTGATATGAAGCATTCTTTTTTAGGCTCCGAATTCTGTATGAGAACTGTAATGAAGTTCCACTCCGAATTCTGGATACGAACTCTAACAAAGTTCCACTCCGAATTCTGGATACAAACTCTCATAAAGTTCAACACCAAAATCTAATGACGAATCCTGATTACAAATTCTCATTACGAATTCTGATGACGAATATTCATTCGGAATGCTCATTCCGAATTCAATTATTAAACAGAATCTGATCATCTTTGCTTTATACACTCCGAATTTATTTAGTCTCTGAATATTATTTTTGCTTAGACTCCGAACATTTATTTTTCTTACACTTTTATAATTTGTCTACTCTTTAATATTTTTTCTTACACTCCGAATCTTCACTCCAAACTCTTTGAGTTAGACTTAAAACGATGTCGTACTTTTTGTTACACATGTTTTTTTATAAAATGATGTTGTCTATTCCGTTATAAACTAACCGTTGGTTAAGTGACATGTGTACAGGTCCCTCCGATTTTTATGGAAAATATGACCATTGGAAAGGTGGTCGACCGAGCCTATAAATAGGAGCTCATTTGAAAGAGCTCAATACTGATCTTTGACTCATGTGATTACATGCTTGAAGTGATTTCTAGAGAGAGAGGATCTTATTAACTCTCAAAGCTTCGTGCGACTCCGAATGTTAGTGATTACATTCGAGGACTTCTGGGGATAGGAAGACAGAGGTGCCGACTACCTTGAAGTTTGAGGGCTTCCTTGCTGAGGAAGATAGAGGTTCCAACTACCTTGAAGTTGAGGGTTTGCGGGGATAGAAAGACAGAGATTCTGATCTTCATATAGAGGGCTTACCCTGGTGTGGGGAAGACAGACTTTCTTGAAAGTATAAATCAAGGGACCTTTATCCAAGGTTGTTGGATTCCCTTCTCTTTGGGTTAAAATACTTATATCTTGTTACTTGTAGTTTTACTACTTGTTTGTTTCCGCTGCATATTGTATTGTAAAGAAAGTATAACTTTCTTATACTTCCTTACTTGTACTGTGTTTCATTTAGACTCTATACGCTTTAAGGTAGAATCTCATATTGTAATCTTTAGTTAAGTTTCAATTTCCGGATCCATATTTTCGAAACCTACTTTCGGAATCTCTTTCCTGTTTTAAGAAAGTACATTGGACTTGAAGTTTATAACTTTATTCCTTATTCCAAGATTTCAATTGGTGTTAGAGGTGTTGTGAATTTGCTTAGTTTAACTTTGTTAAACTTAGAACTTTCCTTATCTCAGAAAAACTCAGTTATCTGTAACCAAATTTAATGGTTCCAAAGGAAGTTTTAAAGTATACAATTCACCCCCCTCTTGTATATTGAGCATCTACTTCATTATTTTGATCCTACAATTGGTATCAGAGGAGGTCTCTGAAATACTTGTACTCACGTATAAGTTTTTCTTGCTCCCTTTTTCATTCCAAACTTTATCATTCCGAACATTTTCATTCCGAACTTTTTTATTTCTAACTTTTTCATTACGAACTTTGTGGTTACGAACTTTTTCTACTAACTAGTTTGGTTGCCCATGTTGTTTTAATATGGCAGGAATCAATGTTGGTTCCATTGATAATCTAAATCCTACAAGACCACCGATCATTGATGGTAATGACTATGAGTACTGGAGAGATCGAATGAATACTTTTGTTATCAATACTGGAGTGGAAAATTTCGTTATGCTTACTGGTGATTATAAAATTCCTGATAAGGAAGTTAGAACTTTCACTAACCAGGAAAAGCAAGAGTATCAACTCAATTTTAAGGTATGCAATACTTTACTATGTTCAATGACCATAAATATATATAGCCAAATTTCTTCTTGGGAAGTAGCTAATTGTATCTGGAAGAAGTTAGAGGTTACACACATTGGAACTTCTAAAGTGATTGAGACTAGGAGAGATATGCTTAGAGCTGAATACCATGGCTTCAATTTTATTTATGGTGAACCAATTTGTAAAGTTCAACAGAGGTTTATGACTATTGTCAACAGTTTATAGTCTATGGGAGAGAAAGGGTTAGATGATGAATCACTTGTAGATAAGATAATTGATATTATGCCCAATGAGTGGGAATCCAAAAGAACTACTATAGATGAGAACAGGACGGTCACTCAAATTTCTCTTGATGAGTTATTCGGAACTCTTCTCCAACATGAAACCAGAATGAAGTGAGATGCTGACAACATCAAAAAGAAGAATTGGAATGGTACTTTTGCTTTTACAACTACATCAAATCATATGAAATCTAAGACTCCTGAGAGAGTAACCAGATCCAAGTCTAAGAAGATGGTTGTCCAATCAGATTCTAGTGAAAGTGAAATCTCTGAAAATGAGTTAGAAAATCTTGCTTGAAGGATGAACAAGATAGCCTGTCAGAGAAATTTCCAATCCAAGTATAAGAAAATGGAAAAGAAAGAAAGGAATGATGGAGAAGTTACTTGTTACGAATGCAAGAGAGCTCGACATATTAGACCAGAATGTCCTTTGCTCAAAAAGAAAGAAAGGAAAGAAAGGCATTTAGATAGGAACAGAAAGAAGTATTATAAAGCCAAAGTTAAGAAATTTCTAAAATCAAATGATACCTGGAGTGCCAGTGGTGGTGACTCTTCAGATGAATCTTCTGATTATGAATCTTCAGGACAGAAGAATCTTGGTCTTATAGCTAGACTACCTATTAACAATCAATCCTTTATGGCTGAGGTACGAAATGCTTAATCATTGACCAATGTATCTTTAAATTCTAATGATAGTAAGTATTATAACTCCTCAGATAAAGAAAATTATTCTGATGAAGAAAATACCTCACCTACCTATTAAGAAGTTTCTAGGTTTGCTGAACTTCTTGGATTGAGAATTCCAAACTCAATAAAAACATGATAAAGAAAACTCTATGAATAATATTCTTAAGAAATAAATATCAGATCTTTCTAAATAACTTGATAAGAAAAATGCTGATTTTATAAGTATTTTAAAAAATCTTGAGGAAGTAAGTTCTGAGAAGAACAAACTTTCTAAAGAGTTAGAAAAATTAATTTCTAAGAAAATTATCTTTGAGACTAGCTATAGTTCTAAATATGATGATTTTATAGATAAAAACTTGGTTATCAAACTCAAGTCCGAAATCTTTTCCTTAAATAAGTGTTTATCAAACTTTACCAATGGTAAATAAAATTTTGATAAAATGTATTCCCAAATACGACCTTTAAGAAATAAATCCAGATTTGGTTATACCCATGCAAAACCAATTTATAGAAACAATTATTTTGTTCCTCAAAGTGCCCCATTTTGTACCAAGTGTCAATGTGGTGGTCACTGGGCAAGGAATTGTTCCTTAAACAAAACCCAATCTCTAGGATTTCACAAAGCTTGTTTTTCTAAGAAAATCTGGGTTCCTAAAATTTGGTTATCTGGAAATTCCGGATCCAAGAAAGTTTGGATTCCGAAAGTATAATTCTTTTCTTTTTTTCAGGAAGATAGAGGAAGTACCAGCAACAATAGATGGTACATGGATAGTGTATGTTCCCGGCACATGACTGGTAACAAAAGCTATTTTTAAAAGATTATCAAAACGAAAGGAGGAAAGGTAACTTTCGAAGATAATGCTAAGGGATAAATTGTTGGTATTGGTAATAATGTTCTTCCAGGGAAACCGTTGATTTCAAATGTTTTATTTGTTAAGGGTCTTAAGCACAACCTCATTAGCATAAGTCAGTTATGTGATGAAGGGTACCTTGTGAATTTTAGGAATGATAAGTGCTTAGTAAAAAATTCCAAGGAAGAATTTATTCTCTCAGCCAATAGGCAAGAGAATGTTTACACTTTGAACTTATAAGACCTAAGGAGCCAAGATCTACCTTGCCTAAGTGAAATGGAAGATCATTACTGGCTTTGGAATAGAGGACTAGGACACTCTAACCTTAGAAACTTATGTAAACTCTCTAAGAAGAAACTAGTTAAGGATCTACCGAAGCTTAGATTTGATTCTTCTAAAGTTTGTGATCCTTGTAAATATGGAAGGCAACATAAATCTAGTTTTGAATCTATTGGTGAAGTCTCAACGACTTATTCATTACTGTTAGTGCACATGGATCTTTTCGGTCCAACACAAACTGGAAGTATTAGATGCAAATACTATGTGTTTGTTCTAGTTGATGATTACACTAGATTTACTTGGGTCTATTTTCTAGAAATGAAGTCTGAAGCTTTTTCTTATTTCAAAAGTTTTAGAGCACAATTTAAAAATGAGAAAAATATTCCATTGAAAACTATTCATAGTGATCAGGGAGGAGAATTTCAAAATTCAGATTTTGAATCTTTTTGTAGTAGGAAAGGTATTACTCACAATTTTTCAGCACCTAGAACTCCTCAACAAAATGGTGTAGTTGAGAGAAGAAATATAATTCTTCAAGAGATAACTACAACCATGTTGAGTGAATATTCTATAGCTAGACATTTCTGGGCTGAAGCTGTAAGTACTTCTTGTTATACTATAAATCGAGTTTTGATTAGACCTTTTCGTAATAAAACTCCTTATGAGTTATGGAATGGTAGAAAACTGAGGCTATCCTACTTCATAGTTTTTGGGTGAAAAGTATTCATTCTGAATACTAAAGATAACTTACAAAAATTCACACCCAAATCTGATGAAGGAATTTTCTTAGGTTATTCCACAACTTCTAAGGCTTATAGAGTTTTTATTAAAAATACTTGTACTATTGAAGAAAAAGTGCATGTAAAATTTGATGAGTCTGATCCTTTTGTTTTTAAACTATCCCAACATACATCCTTGGATGTGTTTTCAAAAACTGATTGTCAACCCTTGATAGAATATCCTTCTGATAAGGAAAATGTTCAAAAAGATATTTCTGAAACATTTACCCTAGAATATTTTCTACCCAATGTTGATGAACAGGTTTTACAAAACCCAAATCAAGTGTTTCTTATGAATCATCCCAGTGATAGTATCATTGGTGATGTAAATCAACCTGTAAGGACCAGAAATTCCTTAAGAAATGAAATAGAACATCTATAATTTCTTTCCCAATTAGAACCAAAAAACAGTAATGAAGCTTTAGGTGATGATAATTGGATCAAAGCTATGTAAGATAAACTAAATGAATTTGAAAGGAACAAAGTCTGGATCTTGGTTGAAAGACCTAAGGAAACTTCTGTTATTGGAGTCAAATGGGTTTTCAGAAAAAATGTGATGAAAATGGAGTCATAGTAAGAAATAAAGCTAGACTTGTTGCTAAAGGCTATAATCAGCAAGAGGGAATAGACTATGAAGAAACATATGCTCCAGTTGCTAGACTTGAATCTATCCGTATTCTACTTGCCTTTGCACCATTATTTAATTTTAAACTTTTTCAAATGGATGTGAAATGTGTTTTTCTTAATGGTTTTGTTCAAGAGGAAATTTTTGTTGAACAACCTCCTGGCTTTGAAGATACAAAACATCCTGATCTTGTTTTTAGACTTACCAAAGCTCTGTATAGTTTAAACAAGCCCCACGAGCCTGGTATGATAGACTCACTAGAGTTTTTCTTGAAAATAACTATGTTAAGGGAAATGAAAATCCAACCCTTTTTATAAAGAAAGATAAGAAAAATGTTTTGATTGTTCAAATTTATGTTGATGACATCATATTTGGTTCAACTCAGCAATCTTTAACCGACTCTTTTGCAAGTCTAATGAAATCTGAGTTTGAAATGAGTATGATGGGTGAGTTAACCATTTTCCTTGGTTTTCAAATTTCTCAAAAACCAGAAGGAACCTATATATCTCAACATAAGTATATTAATGATCTTCCCAAAAATTATGGTTATGACAACACTAAAACTATAAGTACTCCTATTAGTACATCAAACTATCTAGATCTTGATGAAGCTGGGAAACCAGTAGATCAAACATCTTTTAGAGGTATGATAGGAAGTTTACATTACTTAACAGCGAGTCGACAAGACATAATGTTCTCAGTATGCTTATGTGCAAGATATCAATCCAATCCTAAGGAATCTCACTTAAAGGCAGTAAAAAGTATTTTTTGCTACCTTAAGGGAACCATGGATCTAGGATTATTTTATACTTCTGGAAATGATTTTGTTCCAAAAAGATTTTCTGATGCTGAATTTAGTGGATGTATAATGGATAGAAAAAGTACATCCGAAACTTGTCATTTCTTAGGAGATTCACTAGTTTCTTGGTCTTGCAAGAAGCAACATTTTTTAGCACTCTCCGCTGCTGAAGCCGAATATGTAGCAGCTGGAAGTTGTTGTGCTCAAGTGTTGTGGATGCAACACACACTCACATACTATAGCCTGAGTTTTACTAAGACTCAAATTTTGTGTGATAACACGAGTGCCATTTCCCTATGTAAGAACCCTACACATCACTCTCATGAAAAGCACATAGATATTAGGCATCACTTTATTAGGGATCACACACTTAAAGGAGATATTATTCTTCAGTTTATCGGAACGCAGGATCAACTTGCTGATATTTTCACAAAATCTTTGTCTTCTAATAGATTTGAATACATTAAACAAAAGTTAGGAATGATAATCGTAAGGTAATCTTTCTTAATTAACTTTCTCTTGAAAAAGTTTTCTTACAGTAATAAAATCCTTTTCATAGGGGGAGTACATTTGTTTGTTAGTGTATCTAAATTTTTTGAAGTTAGTTTTTCAAACTTTTCTGAAATAAAATTTCCAAAATGGAAATTTTCGTATTGAAAACTTCCAGAATGGAAACTTTCGTACTGGTGTTTTCATAATGAGATTTTTGTACTGAGACTTTCCTAATGAGCTTATCATGTTGAAACTCTTATAAGGACATTCTCATACTAAAATCCTTATAATGATTTTTATTTTTTTTCGTACTGAGTTTTCCGTACTGAGTTTGTTTTTCGTAGTGAGTTTTAAGAACTATGTCTTTTCGTAGTAAAGATTTTTCGTAGTTAATTTTTTTCTTCAAGAAGAATATTACCCATTACGAATAATCCTCATAAGCCAATCCGAAAGGTATTATTTCCTTACTTATGTTTTCATAATCATATTTTACTAACTGGTATTTTCTTATATTTTGTTTTCGGATTCTAGTTTTCTTAAATCATTGTTTTAATAAAAACCTCAAAAGATCGGATTCAAGTTTTCTGGAGAATTGGTTTTCAACCGTCAGATCAGATCAATGTTTTTTCAACCGTTAGATGGATTTGGAAGACCAACGGTCAAATTCTTTGCCTATTTAAAGGGGACCCCAAATGGTCGTCCCACATCAGTTTTTCAAGATCCAGCATCCCGAAGCTCTCCCTCTCCGTTTTAAAGCTGTTTCGATCTTCAACAATCTCCGTTCCGAACTTCCCAGAAGTATTTAGATCCGAATGTCTATGGAAGTAGCTTCTCAAGACATGTCAACCTCTAAGCCAATTTCTCAGTGGTTAGTATATAGAGAAAGGTTGGCTCATCCTTATTTCTTCAACAATTATGATTCTCTTATATCCAAGAACATAAAGCTTAACGGATGGGAATATGTTGTTGTGTCTAAGCCCAGGAATCAAGATGAAGTATATTCAGAGTTTCTTTTAGAGTTTTATGAGACAGTTTCCTTCTTTAAGGAAGATGGTAGGGAGAAATTGTCCTTTATGTCTTATGGAAAGACTTATAAGGTTTCTTATGCCAAGGTAGCCAACTTTGTAGGGCTGAAAAATGAAGGAGAAGTAGAGTTCATCACTCATGTTTTTCTTTATTCAAAGGGAAGTTTAGACGAGGAAAAAACATTGAAGACTCTCAGACTGTCAGATGACAAGGATCCAAAGATTGCTAGTCTGTCTTTGAATTTTTGGATTCTAGAATTATGGGTACAAGTCTTTATCGTACAGAGAAAGGGTGACAAAGATAGTTTGAAGAAGAGTGAGATCTTTATTCTAGATTTCATGATTATCTAAGGAATTTTAATCTGATGAGACACATTATTATTACCATTGATAATGTTAAGAAAGGGAATCTGAGAGCTCAGATCATAATGTATCCAGCAATAATCTCGAAGTAAATAGTTCTGTACCTTGAGTCTTTCAAGGAGGCTTTCAAGTCTAAGCCAAGAGTTTTCAAAATTATGTAGGTGAGTGATGATACCCTTAAAAGGATGAACATTGCTTTCGACAAGAAGACTGGTGAGTTCTTTTATTTTCCAGTTCAAGAAGAAGCGGTTCTGAAAGTTGATGAACCTGAATCTTCTAAGCTAGTGAAGAAGAGAAAGTTGAAAGAAGATAAAGTTGAAGCAGTGAATCTTAAAACTAAAGAAGTTCTTTCCGAACCTCCAAACTCGAAGAAAAATAAAGATTACCCTGATGAGGTAGTTTCTATGTGGAGGGAAGTCAAAGAGAAGAGAGTGCAAGGGGAGCCTCAGTTTGGCTTGGACCCTACGGAGGCTAAGGCCTTGAAGGAAAAGACAGTGGTTGAACTAGAAAAACAAGTGAAACAAAAGAAGCTTAAGAAGAAGATGTCTGAATCTGGGGTAGTTCAGACTTTATTGAAGTTTAATGAGATGGCCTCCAGAAACATTCCAGTTCCGAGATATTTCTCTTTTGAATCTCTACTTGAGACTCCAGGGAGAAATTATGTTACTACGGTGAAGGTAAAAGCTAAGCATGTTGAGTAAGTTGAGCAGTTTGAACAAGATGTTGAGGAAGAAGCAGTTACTGAAGGTAGTGGTGAGACTGGAGATCTATTCAAGCAAGTAAGAAAATTATAAGGGGACACCTTTGGAACATTTGTCGCTCTGAAATTCAGAAGCTGAGTCTTCTAATATAGTCACTCCAAGGAAGGATGAGGAAAAAGGAGAACAAGAAGTAGCTTATCATGCAGAGGAAGAGCATATTCTACATGATATTGCTAAAATGGAGAATGTATAGGATGGTGCTCAAAAAGATATTGATGATGAAGACAATGTTGTTCAAGTATCTGATAGTGAACAGAAAACCCCGGAACAGAAATCCATTCCAAAAAAGGGAAAGGGAAAGAAACTTGTTGTCGATACCCTGAGCTCAGTGGATGTAAAGAGAAGGGAAGTTGGTGATTCTTCTAAGAAGAAGGATGAGCAATTTAAAGAATAAATTTGTCCAAGAAAAGTCTCAGATTCAGAGTCATCTTCGTTGGGACATGACATTGTTGTTCAGTCTTTAAAGAAGTTGGTAGGTTCTGTTCTGACCTTCTCTAGTATTGATTCAAGATGCCAGATTCTCCAACATACTTTGAATCAGAAAACAGACTCTGTATCCATGGTTATGGATAAATGTATAGAGATGGAGGCTCAGTTCAAAACTTTTTTTGTCGGCTATGAAGCCCACAAAAAGTATTTTAATAAAATGACTAATTGGTCGAGGAAAACTGTAGAATAGATGAGGCTCTTGGATGATTTCCAAGATAATGTTAAAGATGCATTTGAGACAAAAGACAGGAAGCTAAATGATCTTACTTATTCCTTTGAACAAAAGTTGACAGCTGAGAAGAATTCACGGATTCAAGAAGACAATGATCTGAATGGGAAGATGAATTCTGTTGCTCAAAACTGGAGGAATGAAAGGGATCGTCGGATTGAGGTTGAAGAGAAGTTGTTAAAGCAAGAACAAATTTTGAAATCTCAGAAAGAAAAGATTAATGCTCAGGAAGAAAAGATTGAACTTCAATGTGCAAGAATAGTTATGTTAGGGAAGCAAGCCAAAGAAGACCATAAATACTTGAAGAAGATGAAGACTATTCTCAAGGGTCTCATGTCGAAGGAAAAAGATCCAAAATATACAAATCCGGTCTTTTGTTGTATCTTAGCTTCCTTGTTTTTGATCTTTCAAACTTAATGAAAATCTTGCTTGCTTGTTTCTTTTGTTTTTTTTAATAATTTTTTAGGTACATTGTTATATTTTCCATTCCCTCGAATTCTTTTTGAAAATCAAAAAGGGGGATAAGGAAAAAGAACCCTAACAAAGGGGGAAAAGGAAAAAAAACCTTAACAAAGGAACATAAAGTAAAAGAACTCTAATAGATTTTATCTAAGGCAGAGATTTTTCATTAAAGAATATATTCTTATTCTTAAGGAAATTCTATTCTGGAAATCTAGAATACGATCCTTAGAGTTTCAAAGCCTAAGGGGGAGTTAGTCGTATTCATCAACATCCATAAGCAAAGGGAGATAAGCCTTAATTTTTTTCCATAGTCTTTCTTCTTCGTAAGGATGTTTGTGCTTTCCAAAAAGGGGGAGATTGTTGAGTCAATAAGGGTTTCCTTATGACTTTTCCATTCCTTCTTGTTTTGAAAATCACAAACACCTTATCTTTTAGGAAAATTACTTTTATAAGGAAAATTGATTTTATAAGGAAAATTGCTTTTATAAGGAAAATTGCTTTTATAAGGAAAATTTATTTTATAAGTAAAATTATCCTTATCATATTTTCATTATCTATATCCATATATTTCTTAAGTATAAGAATCAGATTCATTTCTATATTCTCGGAATCGTTCAAAACCATGATATGAAGCATTCTGTTTTAGGCTCCAAATTCTGGATGAGAACTGTAATGAAGTTCTAATCCGAATTCTGGATACGAAATCTAATAAAGTTCCACTACGAATTCTGGATATGAACTCTCATAAAGTTTGACACTGAAATCTAATGATGAATCCTGATTACAAATTCTCATTACGAATTCTGATGACGAATATTCATTCTGAATGATCATTCCAAATTCAATTATTAAACAGAATCTGATCATCTTTGCTTTATTATCTCCAAATTTATTTAGACTCCGAATATTTTTTTTTCTTAGACTCCGAACTTTCATTTTTCTTACACTTTTATAATTTGTCTACTCTTTAATATTTTTTCTTACACTCCGAATCTTCACTCCGAACTTTTTGAGTTAGACTTAAAACGATGTCGTAGTTTCTGTTACACTTGTTTTGTTATAAAACGATGTCGTCTATTCCGTTATAAACTAACCATTGGTTAAGTGACACGTGTACAGGTCCCTTCGATTTTTAATGAAAATATGACCGTTGGAAAGGAGGTTGACTAAGCCTATAAATATGAGCTCATTTGAAAGATCTCGATACTGATCTTCGACCCATGTGATTACATGCTTGAAATGATTTCTAGAGAGAGAGAGGCTCTTATTAACTCTCAAAGCTTCGTGCAACTTCGAATGTTGGTGATTAAATTTGAGGACTACCGGGGATAGGAAGACATAGGTGCTGACTACCTTGAAGTTCGAGGGCTTACTTGCTGAGGAAGACAGAGGTTCCAACTACGTCGAAGTTGAGGACTTGGGGGGATAACAAGATAGAGATTTCGATCCTCATATTGAGGGCTTACCCTGGTGTGGGTAAGATAGACTTTCTTGAAAGTATAAATCAACGGACCTTTATCCAAGGTTGTTGGATACCCTTCTCTTTGGGTTAAAAGCCTTATATCTTGTTACTTGTAGTTTTACTACTTTTTTTTCCACTGCATATTGTATTGTAAGGAAAGTATAACTTTCTTATGCTTCCTTACTTGTACTCTATTTCATTTAGATTCTATATGCTTTAAGGTAGAATCTCATATTGTAATCTTTAGTTATGTTTCAATTTCCGGATCCATATTTCTAGAACCTACTTTCGGAATCTCTTTCCAGTTTTAAGAAAGTACATAGGACTTGAAGTTTATAACATCATTCCTTATTCAAAGATTTCAATTGGTGTTAGAGGTGTTGTGAATTTTCTTAGTTTAACATTGTTAAACTTAGAACTTTCCTTATATAAGGAAAACATATTTATTCGTAACCAACTTTAAAGTTTCCAGAGGAATTTTTAAAGTATACAATTCACCCCCTCTTGTATATTGTGCATCTACATCATTATTTCGATCCTACAATTGCTACTAATTCTTACTAATTATTACTATTTATTACTAATTATTAATAATTATTAATAATTATATCTAATTATATATAATTATATCTAATTAAATCTAATTATTACTAATCATTACTAATTATTACTCATTATTATTAATTATAACTAATTATAACTAACTATATCTAATTATTACTAATTATATCGAATCATTACTAATTATATCTAATTATAACTAATTATTTATAATTATAACTAATTATATCTAATTATAACTAATTATATCTAATTATATCTAATTATATCTAATTGTATCTAATTATATCTAATTATATCTAATTATATCAAATTATTACTAATTATTACTAATTGTTACTAATTATTACTAATTAGTACTAATTAGTACTAATTATTACTAATTATTACAAATTATATCTAATTATTTCTAATTATATCAAATTATTACTAATTATATCTAATTTTTACAAATTATATCTAATTATTACTAATTATATCTAATTATTACTAATTATTACTAATTATTACTAACTATTTCTAATTTTTACTAATTATTACTAATTATTACTAATTATTACTAATTATTACTAATTAAATATAATTATTACTAATTATATCTAATTATTTCAAATTATTACTAATTATTACTAATTATATCTAATTATTACTAATTATTACTAATTATTAGTAATTATATCTAATTATATCTAATTATATTTAATTCTTACTAATTTAATTACAACTAAACAACAATAAAAAAATTAACCTAAAAAAATTAAATAATAGTAAATTTAAAAAAACATAAATACCTTTAAGACTGATTTCTTATTGATGCATACAACTTCACAACTTCTTCGTGAACAAAAAAATTAACTTAAAAAAATTCTCTCTCTAAAATACGAGTTTACAGAGAAATAGGATCTAAAACTTGGGAGGAATGAGAGGAAAAACTGATGGGGGTGTATATAGGTTAGATTATTTGCGACGGGACCCGTCAAAAATACCAACCCCCGCATTAATTATAGTCAGTGGTTAAAAAGTTATTTGCGACGGGTCCTGTCACAAATAGTCCATGCCAGACACACCTTTTGTGACGAGACGACATCCCGTCACAAAAAGCTATAAACCGGCACCGGTTATTGGCGTCGGGCCCCGTCCCAAATACTCAACTATTTATGATGGTGGGATCCCACCGTCGCAAAGAACCTTCGTGCGGTTTGGCGCGCAATCCGCGCAAAACTTTTTATGATGGAAGATGAAATCCCGTCACAAATAGTTGGTTATTTGCGACGGGTCATTACCCCCATCGCAAATAACCTCTTGGACGGACCTTTTGCGATGAGATTTATTCCCATTCCAAAAGACCCATCGCAAAAATCCTTTTTTCCCATAGTGGTACTTACCCCAAGGGTTTCGGTTGGTCCGTTATTCACTCAATAGATCAACCATTAGAATCGTCTCATGATCAAGTTTTTTATTTAATTTCTATGTGGTTTATTATTTTGTGAATGTGTAAATTATCGCACAATCACATAATATAATAATAAATAAGCATTCAAGATAAAATGAACATGTGACGTGAAGAAATTTCTATTTGTTGCGCAATTAGTTGGGAGTGGGATCAAATAATACGTGCTTATAAAAATTGAATAGCATTTATTTCTTCACACTAAAATAATAAAACCCTCAAAAATATATTAAGTCATTACAACCTTCCATCATTCTAATTTGGTCAAAACCGGCTGTTTGAGGTGTCAGTCATTCCATAGATGAGGGTTCCTCTTACTACAGGGGAGTCCACATAATAGTTAGGTGTCGACATGACTAAAACTACTGCAAAAAATGGTCCTAGCTAGCATGTTGTAATAATAGAGGTGAGCGTTGAGTAAATCATGTTCGGATTTTATGAAGCTGGGACTTCACTCAACAAATCAAGGAACCACATGTTAAAGCAGTCGGCTAACCAAAATCCCAACTAGAACCCTCCAAGTATTGGCGTATCCATAGTTCTTAGACTATTAGGGGGTTTTCTAGGATCCTTACCACTAGATAACTCAAGCGGCATAGTATTCCGATTATAGTATAGAGGGTTCCTAGAATCTAGTTAAATAGTGGGATACACTAAGTGATTTAATTAATTAATCAAAATTACTATACCAATAATGCAGATTAAAGGAACACATCTACTAGAATATATTTTTGTAGAAAATTGGAATGATATACAACAAGTTTAAAAACTTTTATAATTACTGGACAAAGTAAATTTCCACCCTAGCCTGAGTATCCAAGAATAATAAGGGAACTTGCGCATAGTATTATGATATAGGAAACTCAAGGAGCCAGTGTCCCCAACACTGTTAAACTACTTCAAGAAGTGATGGTGAAAATAGATTACAAGAGAATAATATACATAGAATATGTTAGTTATATCATTATGCTCTCATCAATGTCTGGTGTCAGTTGCGGTCTCTACCCAAATACAAGGATGATATAAACATGAAGTCTCATCTCTGAGATGTTTTCAAGGAGAAAGCAAAGAAAATATATGAATAAGGTGATGGTTACACTTGCATGTGTAAATTGAAAGATTGAACACGATATTTAAATATATCCCTTTCTCATATCATTTTTTCCACTTTACTAAAGTTTCATTTTAAGTCACTAGGAATACAAGTATGGATTAAACAATTCATTTTAATTTTAGGTATGTTTCGCCAATTGAGTAAGAGTAAAAGACACTTAAGTTTTAATTTTTATGGTTAATAAATAGAAAGAAAAAGTGAAAATTTGAAAGGAATTTAATTCCAATGACACATTTGAGACGTCTTTCAATTAATGAGATATTACTAAAGGTCGTTTGTTCTGCATATTATGAAATAATATTATGGGAGTTTAAAAGCAATAAACAGATTTAATGAAGCAAGTATCCCCTTCTACATCAGGAAAAATCATTTATGTAATGTTTCCCTTTACTACTTGGGTAATTAATTCAATAAGATTTATACATATGGGTATTCAAATATAGTAACCAAATAAGTATATAAACATTACTGGAAGTCAGGTGTATTCTCCAAGTGGATGTGAAAGGGTGATACCTAGGCCAATGGAGAGAAGTACATGACATCTTAATTACCATGTGAAAGATTCATATTGAACTAATATTGGGTTTAACCTCAAAAAATAATCTCATGTGTCCTAGGATGCATGTAGACATTTTTTGAAGTTATGAAATGAATGATGTTTTTGGATAACCTGATCACTAGTTCAGTAATACATGAGTCATAGACAATTATTAATGGATATAAATTTAAGAGTTTATACCCAGTTGTGACAAGATAATCATTTGTCAAGTAAAACTGAAGGTGGACATCAGGAATATACCAAGTATGGTATTTAAGCTCGTCATGGCTAAATACTTTTAGTATTATGGACATCTTTATTTTGGACAAAGGATCCTTTAGAAATAAAGGGTTGTCACAAAGATTTTGGAAATAGTTCAACAAGTAGGCTCGAACTATTCCTAGTATAGTCTACAGTTATATATACTTCATAATATTCCATTAAGTAATTAATTAATAATAAAGTGAAGTATATGCATGGTCAGGAGATATGAGTTACATTGGGTTAGGATACCAAAGAATACCTCGACCAAGCATTTATCCATCATGATTATGTAGCAATGGAGTAGTTCCTAAATACAGATTACCTTATCTATATCATGATGTTGATATTAATGATGAGGATTGATGATGAAGTCTTACATATCAACATTTATTGGCAAACATGTAGCATGGAGAAATTCGTAAATGCATATATTATACATCAAAATTTTGATGTATGCAATTTAAATGTTGCAACTAGAAGAAAAATCAAATATATTTTATAAAATTATTTTCAAATAACGACAATATACTACAACCATATGCAAAATATAATAAAAAATGGATATCATACGAGTCAAAGTATGATGTAAACCGATTATGTCATAAGGAAATGTGTTTGTATGGAGAGATTTTGTTAGGACATAAACAAACTTGCATCAACATAAACACATTGTGCATCTGATGTACTTATCCTAATGACTGCTTAGGATATTAAATAAATCCAAAAGATTGAAAAATTGAAGTCAAGTAATAGACTACACATCTATATAAGGGTATACATATCTATTAGATATAGTGGGAGCTATAATAACTATTGTTTAGTCAAGGATCAAAATGCAGAAATAGTTGGAATAGGAACTAGTTCCACAAGAGCATGTAGAACATAGTATGTTCCAAAGACACATACTTCTTAGGAAGGAAAAAACCATGGTGACAGTTTTTATTCACCGCGGTCGTTGATGTATTATTTAATATGAATAATATTTCTTACAAGTAAATAGTATATGGAAATTACCTAAAATTTATTTGTCCAAATAAAATTCAATTTATGGATTCCATGTATCAAAGTGAAAAGGGGCTTATTATTTTGAATACTATGATGGTTATTATAGGGAACTGATACATGGGCCATACAAGTGTTGTACCAACAAGGTTTGATTGGTTTCACGAAGTTGTTTTTCCTAAATCCATTATAATTTTACTTACCAAAGCTAATATTTAGTAATACTTTTTTTTTGAATTGGATTTCATGAGCACCAATCAGGCTTGGTGTCTATAAAATGCAACCAGAAAGGGATGTTCACTTCATAGAAATGAAATAATGGTTGCAAGTAACTAAAATCCGCTTTAGTATTAATGTAAGCAACATGATTATAGAATATAAATTTGAAAAAAATGATTTCTATGTGTCTTCTAGAGGTTAGTGGGAGCACCAATGTTTTTCCAGAAGAAGTATGTTCGACAATGTATAGAAATCAAACATTGTTCTTACAATTAGTTAATACCAAGATGAAATTGATTCTCCAGTGATTGACTTAAATTATCAACCTATGTTCTAGGTAAAATGAACTACTGAGGTAGATCTATTGGTTTCCTGGTCCTACTCAATCGTACATATAGTGACATTGTATTGAAAAATACATGTTAGAAAAACTCAAGAGATGAATTGTTTCATATGTCATAGGGAATAATCCCTCCATGTTGATATTTCCATGAAACTGGAAGAGATAAACATGGTGAGTTACAATCTATATGTCGAAGCGATGGATGAATCACGCATTCCATGATATGTACAAGTACAGATATTTCCAAGGTATATTTTACAGCAGGAAAATATCAGTTACATCGTAGAGCACTACAAGGGATGCAGTCAGAACTATCTAATTGTACATTGAAAAGTAAAAAATATATGTTCCTGGTAAATGTAGGGTAATGGGTACTATTTTTAGGGGACATAAACTAGTCTACCATCGATCAATATGATCTAGTATTTTTTATTGGATAAGGACGATGGGAGAGTCAAGCTCATATCAGCTAGTGGTAGCCATACCTACAAATACTGAGTATGTTGCAGCTTCGGAGGAAGCTAAGAAGTAGTTATTAAGAGAAATTATTTTTCTTGTTCTTGGAATCACACCTAGTGAGAACAGTATTATCATATTGTAAATTATGATATTCTTACTAGCCAAGATTTCATGTTATTATAGTGGAGAAAAGGGATATACTCAGGATACCATCTCTTGATAAGTTTTACTCAAGGATATGTGGTCGAAATAATGTAATTTTCATGTGGAAGAACCATGGTGGACCCAGTAGCTCAAGCCATTACTCAGCAGAAACATGATGCTCATGATGTGAGTAGCTAAAAAGTTTGGTTAGAATGTTGGATTTAGTGCAAGTGGGAGTGTTGAAAAAGTGGGTTCCCTATACCTAACTATTCAGTTCTTTTGATTACCATACCGTGTATATAGCTAGCTATGCCTGATGTCAAATTACCATTATAGTGTATAATTTTCTGCGTCCACTATTGAAATGGTACTGTTCAGAGATTAATTTTCGTGTTGAGAGGTTATAGAAGTTCTGAGGCTATAATAAGAACCTTGAGATACTATTAAAGTAATCACAAAGATATGTTATTTGGTCTAGATTCATCTTACTGATTGGAAACATTATATTATTGACTAACATCTATTGTGGGCTCATAATAATTGAGACTTCTTCTCATGAAGTTCTCCCATGGTTATCTATAGTAGTGAGATCATGGGGACTGACCTTCCAATAGGAACACCACATGTTTTTGGTGTCATTGGATTTTCCTTTCTATGATCATGTGTAATGCTCTCCGGACATAATATCATTACTAAAGTATGCCATTTTATAGCGTACTTTGATGCAAGGAGAAAACCATGGAACTGAAGTCAAGGCATGGTAGTTTGTGTTGGGTGCGTCATTGGTGGAATCAAATTGGTTGACTGGTCAAGAAAGGACTTGTCTATTATGGGTTATGGAAGTAATATATCTCAGGCCATGTTGATAAGGATGACAATACCTTTATAAGACCATTTCCATGGTAGTAGAAGGTATGTATATCCAGTTGAATCAACAAACAGTAAAGAAAGATAAGGGCGATGAAGGAAGTGTGTGTCCTGCTTTATGAGATATTACAAACAAACAGATTATATTACACAGTGTGTGTCTTTAGGTTGGTTGTCGCTACTGTGACAATCCTTATCTCTTCAAGAGCCATGATGGGTTTCTAAATCCAGTTATTGGTTTGTGAATACTATTCACTACAGTCGAGATAATGTCCTAGAGGGTCACACACAATAGTGTATTCAAGAATCTTCTATATTTTATTGAATAGAATTTTTAGACATGGTGGGACCCACCCATGGGGTCCAAGAATTGTGAAAAGATAAATGATCACCAATGCAATAAATAAATTCACATTATTCGAGTTTAGAATAACTATTATGGAATTTATTTATCATATGTATTTATGAGTTTTAAGTAAATACGTGAAAAAATAAAATTGATGAATATTAAATATATACAAGGTTCAATTAATATTTATGGGAGCGAGGAGTTGAGTTAATGACTCAATAATTATCGCATAATATATTTTAATATATTACTAGTAAGGGATAATAATATTTATAACATGGATAAGTAGTCAAAATATGTCATTATTAGTGCGTTGATTATTTCAAAACTGGGTTGGAATCTCTAAGTAAGTAAATGAAACTATAAATATAATGAGAGAGGAGATTTCTAGATACTGTTCTCAGTGCTTATTTCTCTTATATCATTTTCCATGATTTTAGGAGAGATTCTTTGGATACCTGGAACATAGATCATGAACTATCTCAGCCATCGCTTACATACCGATGCGATGATCATTGGAGCATCGAAGGAATCATTGTAATTTTTTCCGTCAATAGGATTATGACGAATGATGCTCTCACAGATTTCATGAAGTTTGTGGTGATGATATAGAGGAGTTCAATGTCAGATTCTTTGAGCATCAATCACAAATGATGATCAAATGTCGTGCATGATTACAGATTTAAACCATGTATTTTATTGTTTATTTTTTTTCTTAAAATACTTCATGCATGGTGCTCAGTTAAGACCGGGATGCCATTCACTGATGTTGGAAAGTTTATATCGATCATCAGTGGAATTTTTTTTAAAACCATCCTCTTTGGGTCTTTCGCTGCATACTCGTTTCTAACAAGTTACAACTCAACACTAATTTTCACCCATAGACAGATAGACATATGGAGTAGACCATATAAACACCAAGGGATATGTTATGAAAATTCATCCTATAATTCAATGGATATTAGGAAAAGTTCTAGTCTTTGGTTTAGTTCTGTTAAAAAAATAACTGGAACTCATCCATTATAATGGTCCCATTTCAGCTAGATTTTGGGTTCCCATTTAAGTATCCATTAATGTATACATTGGTTTTGGAATCATGTATTTTTTTTCATGGTGTGGTGAAAAGAATGAAAAATAAGGTTCTGGTAGCCTGTGATAGGATGAATGTAGCATAAGAATTATATAAAGATTATGATGATCATAGATGGTGACCCTTGGAGTACATGCATGGGGACCACATGTTCTTAAAGGCGTCTCCTTAACCTAGGTTGAATGTATTTTGAAGAGGGAGTAATATTTATCCCTAGTTCATTAGACCCTTTGTGGTGTTGGAGTGTTATATCATGGGGGTGTATTAGTTAGTGTATGATCCAGATTTTTTCATGAGGTGTAGATCATTTTGAATTTTGTTTTAAATCATTATTTTCATTGTAATAAACTTTCCTTTTTTTACCAAATCTTAGATACCTATTCAATTGAGATATTTTAAGGTATACCTTATCACTATCATTGAACTCTAATTCTCACCATGGATTTCCAATAAACCTATTCTATTGGAACTGATTTATCATAAAGTGTTTCTGAATAGATCTAATGTTATCTTATATTTCACCTATTTGTTTAGTAATTAGTAGCATTATGTATATAACTTAATTTCATTAAATTAGATTCATATAGTTCTTACTATAGAAGGTTTTATAAAGATCCATATGAATACTTGAATGAAATCCATTTTTTATATAAAACTCAACCAGATAAAGGTATTGATCCCAACCACCGTTGAAATACATATTGAAATAAAATGACATATATTATAGTATTTTAAGGGTGTCGTCATAAAATAATATATCTAGGGATGATATACATCATTAATTATTAACTTCATATTCAAATAATATTGAATACTTCATTAGAACATCAAGGTAAACATTAGATCCTGACTAGATACAATAGAATGTGGAAATCCATGCAGGCATGCCACTTCCATAATGTAAATCCAAGAAATCATATCAATATTGAAATATTCTATAACAGAAATGAAATACAATAATTTTATAAAGAGATCAACTAAATATGAAATTTTATTATTTATTAAATATGTTTAGGGAATTAAAATGCAAAAATCAAGGGTGATGTTTTTCCATTTTTAATTTAGTATGGGTAATGGTTATAACAAACCCTTATTAGTTTATCTATCGGCCTTAATTTTTAAATATAACATGAAAAGAGATACACACTATGATATATCCATATTCATAGTTTCTACCATAAATACTCTTTCAGGTCTATATGCATCTCTATACTTCTAAGGCGGATAGAGAATGATCAACTATGAGCTTCATACAGTAACTCTCTCAAATGTAATATTGATGAGACACATGATGAGTTCTTTATACTTAGCATTTTATCATAATCATGGTTGAACTCAGCAACATTCCCCAACTTATTATATAGTTCCATGCCTTTCTTTTACGCCTCCTTAATCCTCACATGGATGGATTATTGAACATTTATCTAAGACAGGTATGATTTTAACCTTTTCTCATGATTTAAATATATATCTGGTTCAAATACCTAAGTATTATACCTCTTTAAAAAATAATAAATGAAAAAATATCTTGTTCCTTCTGACTCAGATCATATCGAACCTTTTTTCCTTCCCATGGTTATAATTCATTGAGAATTGATGTTATTCAATCATCTCCAACCATCAATTTGGGTTTATATTCAGATCTTTATATGTGAATAAATACTTCATGATTTTATGACTAGTATATATATGAAAATTTCTACTGCATATATAATGACTCAATATTTGTATTTTTGGGTATAATGTCCCATATCTTCTGATACATTTGTTTTTTCCTTAGGATTGGAGATGTTTTGGGAGAGTTTTTTAGTATCTATAGGGTTGTGGTGGTGTTTTTTCCTTTCAAAGAACATCAATACATTTGGAATAGTTTTTCAAGCCATTTTGGAGTGTGTCATGGCTTGGGTTTTCCTCTGTGAACAACGGTCATTGTGACTACAGCATGGGAAAGGCATTGTCCTGGGCATATTGACCTAGTTGTTTTCCTATGCACTGCCAACATCTATGAAATTTTTGGGCATGAATACTTATGAGATCACCTATCCAAAATTGGATACTTTATCTGACCACATCATATACTTGGGCATTGTGAGGGTAAATAGGAATTTTATTGTTTCTAGGTAATAGTGTTAGACCATGTAAGAATATGGAATAAACACCATGGAATAGAAAATTCCATGGTTTAGGTCATAGTGGTGATTAAATATTATATTTAAAATGATCGAAAAAATGGGATCTTGCATGATATCTTCAAATGTATCAAGGACCAAACCCACCGTAATCATTTTTTATGTCCCCCACAATGTGGTGTGGTCTAAAGGGATTTGATTATAATTAATATGTCAACCACACCCTCTCATTGAAATTTGGGCCTTACCTCAACACTTGGGTGAACCTTATTAATCCAACACCACTCTTGTGCCCCCCTCGGTGTTTCTAACACATTGGATTCTTTTAGACCATTTGGTTTGGATTCCATTGGATTGAGGTCACCCTCTATTTACCTTTTAATTATTTTCCTTCGACACTTATATTTTTGATTTCTCTATGATATATGTTTTCAAAAAAATTATGGTGGCTTTTGATGGTCGTTTCATGTAAAAATTATTTGGTGGTGAATCCCTTAAGATTGTATGTTATTGATCCTTAGTTCTAACGCATTCCTCTTTGAAAATTCAATAGAGGAAGGGGATCCTTCAGATTTTATAATTTTGAAATACATGTGCGAATACCATGTATTTTAATCTCTTTAGTTAGATAGTTTGTGCTGAATTAAGGAATATAATTATTTTTTTTAATTACAATTTTTGTGGTGGGGATGAAATCACTTGAGTTTTACTTCATTTTACGAGTTTCCTATATGGATGACCATTCATTATATTATATCATACTTTGGATTATTTTGTATTTTCTAATTTTTTATGGATTATAAATTGGGGAACCTTATTTGTCTTGTTTTTTGACACACCAAACAAGAAAAAGGCTAATAAAATATATCCAGAAAATAATTTTCTTACCCATGGAATTTTGATTATTTGTGAAAATTACCTTGAAAATAATAAAGTAAATTTGATTGGTTACCCATTGTTAAAACTAAATTAGAAGCTGCTATTATGTATAGTGGTTTCAATGATATGTGGTTGGTATGTGGGGTTATTGTGATGGGTACTTGTTGTGATATGTGGTGTTTTTAGTGATGTTACTATTGACATGAAATAGATGGGTTGCTCTACATCGTTTTAGTTTTCTAGTTGTGAAAAAATGAATTATTGATGACTAAACCAAAATGGAACGGGTTGGGATGATAAATGAGCCCTTATAAATAAAATGGTAGGTGTGACAAAAGATTTTATTGATGAAATTTAAATGAATATGCTTAATAAAAGAAAATGTTTAGTGATTGCAAAATCTGTAAATGAGTTAACTTAAAATGGAAGATCGAATGTGGCAAGTGGTTTGTTGCATGCATGTGTGGTGTGATGAATTTTGAGGTACCAATTAATGTGGATAATGTTTTGAAACATTGTGGTTATATTGCGAGATATAATGTAAATATTATTATATAACCATAGGTTGGGATTGTCTGTGACTATTATAAATTGTATAATTTCCTTATGATTTCTATATTCAACCAACCCATTTCGATCACTATGTGTTGACACCCAAATGTTTTTTGGGGTGTTTTTAAATATATAAAATATAGTGAAGATGGATGGTTTTATACCGCTTCATACCCACTCTCTTTATCTCACTTCAAGACGAGGTTCCTTCATACATTCAGTGATGGATTGCAGTTATAGTGTACATACGGTTCGGTTTTATGAGATTGGTGAGGTGGTTTATAGTAGGGCTATTTCACGGAAAGAGGAGAGAATTAGGTTGATGTACTTCATTTTAATTTTACCTTATTATTCTAGTTATTTTGAAATGGTTATGGGAGGATTTTGATGTGAAGTCCAATTGCACATGGGGTTACCAGAATGATGTGATTGATCAGGTGTTTTTAGGTTGGATGTGATACAGATGACCATGTGCCTTCAGTTATGTTTTCTTATCTAATATCCAATGAGAGGTTATGTTCCACTATGGTGGGGGGGGGGGAGAAATAGTGGTACCCTTTTTAATTTTTTTTTTAATTCAACCTCTTGAAATTTGTTTCGGTTCTCAATTCACTCAATATAAACTCTCAATATTGCCTCAAGTGTAGTTGTAATGATAGAGAGAGAAGGAAAAACATTTTAAATGATTTTTGGACATTAATACTTCATTATATGTTAGTTATACCCCCAACAAGGATTATTCACTATCTTTACAAATGAATATAAAAACAAAAAATTCATTTCCCCCTATCTAAAAAAATACAAAATCCAATGTTACCTCTCTTTAGCTTCAGTCCACTTGAGACTTATTCTCTTTTTTGATCCATAATTCAAATTATATTATAATTCAAATATGTTTCCTCCATAATGAATTAATATTTTCTTTCCTTGTTTTCATCTTTAATAACTTTGGTAATGCTAATATTGATACTCCTTTAATGCTTGGTGCAATCTAAATTTTACTCAGTCTAAAAACACCAAAGAATTCATATCTTTAACTCACCCTCTTTTTTTGATAAATTAGTGATTTGGGTTCTCAAAAATATATATCCATGATATTCAGAAATTCATCAATATTTTAAGTCAAAAATATTTCTAAAAAATAATATTTTTCATCAGATATCAATAATTACATGAATTAATTGGGTTTATAAATAATACATTTATTTTACTCATTCATATATAAATAATACTAATCTATTAGGCATTATATTTCCATATTTAAATAAATACATTTGAAAATTGTTAAATATTATATTTAATCATTTAAATAACCAATAATATGTTAATATTATTATATTATTCTTGTATTATTAAACTCATTAGAAATACCTGAGGTATTATATTTTACTTCATTTCATCACACAAAATGTTGTCTCCAGGATTAAACACTACATGTATCTCATTTAGAAAAACATAAGGGTTTTACATTTTCCTATTAACATTTTCAACATGTAAATATCAGAAATCATAAAAAAAACTAAAGGATTCTAGTCCTTTTCATTCCTTACACAAATAACAACCTCCACGACTCATATCCGGTTTATTCACACTGTAAAAATTCCTAAATAATCAAACCATACTATATCTTCTTGTATTATCATTGTAATAAAGTAAGAGTACATGAATATTATTTTATTCATTTGTGCCTACATTTTCTTATATAAAACACCCAAATAACATGAGATAAAAAATTTATGTCTTGACCCCCATTTAATTTTCTATCTCATTTGATTTTCTTGTATACAATATGAATCTACATATGTGATTATTTATATTAATCACTATAATCATATATAAAATAATATTTAATTTTAAATCTCACATAACTTAACACACCATGATTTCATAGTATGTTATGTCTTCAATGAAATTCAATAACTTGCACTACACACAACACTGAGTTCGAGCGCACCATGACCTACCATACAAGTAGTTCAAAAAGATGTTTGAATAGTATTAACTGAATTTTTAATTTTAAAAAATCCATATAATTTTAACATAAATATTATGTTTTTTATACATAATATAAGAACAAATTCAATTTTATAGATAAAAGAAGTATTTTTCAAAAAATAAAATTTTATAGCCTCTGAATGGAGAACCATTTTAGATAGAATATTAGAAACTTTTTTTATATAGAATTTGACAAAATAAACTTCTTATTTAGAAAAAGGACATAAAAATATAGTTTGGATAAAATTTTTGGGTTTTTCTGATAACTTTCATATTTTGATGAATAGTGAAAAATACTAAGTTTTATTTTAAAAAAAACTTTTATAATTGAAATAATTTAGACTGTTAAATTATAAATTTGAGTGTTTTTAAAGTATAATTAGATTATATTTTTATCTTTTAATATAAATTATTTTATTGGATGTAAATTTCCATTTAAACTTGAAATAAACAAGTGTTAATCTTTTGATAGTTCTTTTTTCTTAAAAACAGGCTTTCTTCTTTGAAAACGAGAACTAATTTTAAATTAATTTCTGCCACTTATGTGTTTTAAATTTGTAAAATGTATTCCATATTTGTAATTAGGTGGTCCAAATATTTTACATAGGCAACTTTTATTTTTAGACATTATGAATATTTACTTCAGAAAATATTTTATTTACCATGGTTAATGGGTAAATATGGTAAATAAGGGTAAACAGATATTATAATAATATTATTAAATTACAATAATATGCTTCATATTCCTATTTTTTGATACACTTCCGACCATGGGAATCCTTGGGTCGATTTTTGGACCACTTTGAGCCACTTGGGAGTGATAATGACACTTTATATTCATTAATTTCAAGTATTGACAAAAATGACACAAATATATATCTTTTAGTAAAACAATTTTTACATGGTGTTATTTATGTTATTATTTCAAATATAAATATTAATTAGATATATAATAATATTTAATACATGATTTAATTTTTGTTATAATTTTTAGACATCAAATAATTAAATTTATTTATGATAAAATGATGATGCAACAATTATATTTTTAACAAAAGAATAAAATAAATGGTATTATAAATATTAAAATTAATATAAATTCAATGTTTTTATGAAATACCCGAATTTTATAAGAGAATATGACATGTTAGGATTGATTAAAAGTATCTTTTTCAAAGTAATCAAGTTTTTATGACTTTCAAAAAAAGAAAATACTAAATAGTGGAAAAATTGACATAAATGAGTTTTTAAAAAAACTATTATAGTATTAAATTATATAATAGTAATAAAAATATAACGTTCTACCAAAGAACATATATAATGATAGGTATATCATTAATGAACCACCTTAGGTTCTCTTGGAATTTTGTATTATGTTTATTAACCAATTATTATAATAATACAAGAATACATGTTAAAATTTAAAATATTTAACTAAGAGTTAAATCTAAAAGATAAGGTTTATATAGTGACCCAAACCAATGAAAACCCTATTGGTTGAGCGGTTTGCGACCCATAACCATCATAGACTCGAAATAAATCATTATGAATCCATTAGAAAGCAAAAATTATTTTATTATAAAATAATATTTCAATATTTTTCTAAGATGTCTGTCACCTCTCTTATAAAAGGGAACTTCCCCTTCTCTTAAATTCACATCTCCAAAGCCATTTGGCTCGGACAACTCTTACACAAATATTCTCTCAAATATCTTCCCCTCTACCTAGTGGCCTTAATTTTATCATAAAAACATCTTATGGATCCCTTTTGATCAACACAAGATGAAACACCCGAAGAAGAGGTAATAATTTCACCACCCTCTTTCAAGTTATTTTCTTCTTCCACATCCTCTTTATTTGTTTTTTCCATTAAAAAATAATAAATAGAGTACCTTATACAAAAATTGAAGTTATTATAAATATGATATATCCATATTCTTTATTCTATCCATCCTATAAATGACAAAGTCACCATAAGTGCGTACATACGACTTACCGTCTCCACGTCGTGGACTAGTTTGTTATTCAAACACTTCAGTTTTTTGATGGGTATAATAATTAGTATAACTGATATAAATAACTAATATAACATGTTAATTATTATTTAAATATTATATAACATCCAATTACATATTATTTGACCATCAATATAATGATATTTTCGCTCCTGCGTATTTACAGATTACCGTCCCCATGATGCGATGAGATTCATTACCACGTTCCTCACAAAATGATGATTATGAAAATATATATTATTAATAAGTATGTAGTATATGATATAATAATGGTACTAATGATATATATATATGTACTTACATATATCTTATTCACTTACTTCCTTTCAACACGATATGAAAACAAAGACATCGTTTATGTGTACGTACGACCAACCATCTCCATAAACAGTGCCTTCCATTTCATATATACATATATTATAAATATTTATATTTTAAATAGATATGATATCTAAATCCAGGATTATATTATGGGTGTATTTAAATCATTATATAAATGATATGATTAGGAATAACAATTTAAAACACGTATGATAAAGAAAATGATTATTACCCAAAATGTTAATTTAACATGGAAATAATTATTAAATGGGTAGTATAATGTAATAAATGAATCATGTATGATATAATAAATATATATATGGTTAATTTATAATTTAATACCATACTATGGTCATTATACATGAGGTTAAATGTACCCTCAACAGAAGGAAAGTGCAAGGTAAGGGTTAATTTCAAAATCTCTTTATTAACTGAGGTTGTTTTTACATATGTACCTACTGGGAAATATTTATTATCCATGTACATGTTTTGTTAAAGTGTTTTAAAAGGGATTATTTTTAGGATAATTTTTACAAAAACAACATTTTAAATTTTTTAATGATTTATTCTTCTAATCATTTTTCATGAATGTCAATATTTTAAAAATGGTTTTAAGGATTTATTTATATGGACATGAATGTTTTAAAATGTTCATTGCATTCAAAAGTTTCAAAGTGGTATAAGAAACTTTGATTCAAAACTATCTTATAAATGGATTCCTTTATAAAATATGCGACTTTTAAATTATTTCATGAAAAAGGCATATTTCTCTCAAAGATTTTTACTGATCATTTTCTACTATGTCAACATTATATACAGGATATTATTCTTGATCAAGGTTAATTTATTATGATACAAATATTCCATGTTTCATTGATGTTTTTGTGATATGTTTTACTGTGGATGTGTTATTTTTATAATAATCAGAATTTATGGATAACGTATTGAAATTTCTTATTCTAGTTTTAATACGAATGTTTATGTTATGTTTGAACCTTTTTTTATGAGGAATTTATTGGACATAGTAAGTGACGGGTAGAGCCCACTATAGCTCCTCAATGCATCGGTCTTATGAGACAAACTATTGTCTTGGCACAAGGCCTTGAAAAAATCATATTTGTAGTCTTGGTACAAGGTCATGACTATGTGTTTATGAAGTATGGAATTTTGCATTCCATCATTATGAAAATGGATATTTATATTACATGTGATTATCCGACTAGTAGAATATCCATGTGAATATATTAGTGGCATTATTTGTTTTATCTTTTCTATATTATGCTATTGTTTTTGTTTAAAAAGGATTCTGTTTTAGTCTTATACAATTCTTTAAATATTTATGCTTATTTATGAATGTTTCTACTATATTGTTATCTTTACTGAGAATCTGAGCTCACACTATTCTATGTTTTATTTTTCCAAGGATGAGAAAAAGTATATTATGACTGACCTACAAGGATATTCTAAGGGAGATTAATGTTTTCAATGAAGAAAAGTTTGTTGTTGTTTTTTATTTTATTGTGAAATGTAACATTCATGTATATAATGTATTTTACAAGACGGCTAAACAGATTGGTCCTTTGGGAATTGATTCCTTGTAATCATGAAAATGTATTAAAATAACGCACTAACTATGGGCCTCTAGGTCCGTGGTGTTACAGTTGAGATCAAAGGAAGTTTAGGAACAAACATGGAAATTAATTTAGATAAACTCTCATTAGATAAAATTACCCTAAGATAGAATTTTTGGATTAGTAAAGAATAACTTCCTCGAATTTTGGTAATGTAGAGATTTTGTGTATTTTCCAAGCAATACATCTCTGTCTAGATAAGAGTAGGTAGGGGCGTCTCTGGCACAGATGTACCTTGATGTGAAAACTCCGAGAAGGAGTTTCAAACATAACCCATGGTATCTTAGAACACAACAACGGGCCTTGCTGCACTCTTGGTTTCGACACTCCAAGGGGAAATGCTTAAGATATTTCACATTTTTATTACAATACATTATAAAGGATTTAAGAGTAAATAATATCTTAAAAAAACATCTTTTGATTATAAATTATATGCATAATATTTTTAATTTACGTTAGGGATTTTACATGTTTGGAATTATGCATTGTGATTCACAAACTAACCTAATCTACGTCATTGTTTAGAAATGGCGCCTAGTCGGAGGAATGAAAATTCCAGCAATATGCTTGATCGAAATATTAAGAAGGATCATATATTTCCTATTATTAATCCAACATTTAAAATAAAAATAGTAACCCATGTATAATTGTAATATGATGAAATAGTATCATGTGTTAATAAGATAAGTAAATAATTTTCCGAGTCCTATGGCTCTAAAGGGAAGCAAGATAAGAAATGGATGGAAGATATAATGATGGATAAAGGGAAGAGGGTAAAGAAGGATTTTCCCATATGTGATAACTGTGGAAAGAATCACCTTGGTAAATTATTGAAGATAATGATAGTTTGTTATAAGTGTGGGGAAAAAGGACACCAAGTATGTGATTTCAAGGGTAAGAAAAAGGTTTCAAATGTACAATTCATCATATATTTGGGACACTACGTGAAGCAATGTCCAAATCATCAGAGTATACACCAAATGATGTTTTTGGATAATAATCAAGTTATGATACTACGAAAGATGAAGAGTAATGATCAGATTTCTTCTGTTGTTATTAATGTATTGTTTCATTTGAGTATTATATTAATGATGTACATGTTATTAAAATTATAGATTATAAAAGGATTGTATTGTAGTACTATTTTATTAAGGACTTGAGATTGTGTGGAACCAATAAAAGTGACTCAATTGAAGGTTAAATGTTAGAGAAAATATATGGTTGAGAGAAATATAAACCATAATATGGTTCTGATACTGAGGTAGTGATTTGGAATAATATATGATATATTTGGATAAATTATATTGGATATTCTTGACTACCTTGAAACTAATTAACGATTTGTATATTCAATCATTGTTGGAGTTTACAACATTTTTGGATAGGAGTATATATAGTATTCTATAAGGAATAAGGGATCATGAATGTAATCAATAAGGTTTTGTGGCAATTTAGGGTGTTATAGTGTTTTAAAAGAATAAATGACTATGGTATTCAGATGTTATAACGTGGCAAAAAGGATCTTCATTGTGATTACCTTCCTTATAAATTTTGGACTGTGAGTTTGGGCAGAAGTATTTTGGATAAGTATAAAGGTTGGAATCAATTATGTTTGACATTGGATACTATTTTTAATGTTAAATAACTTCTTGAGATTATTTTTGGACTGTCATAAAAAGGACATCTCGAAGGTCGGGCGACAACCCGTCGCATCCAGCAAGGCCGTGAGACTTGAACCCACAACCGAAGGGCGACAAGGTAATCACCAACTAGAGGCTTTCATGATTTCCTACATTGTATAAATTAGTTTTTTAAATAGTCTAAAAAATGAATTATAAATTAATTATTTTTGGAACCCTATAAGATTAGGATAAATAGATTATTTTTTAATTCTATCATCTTTTGAAGTGAAATAATAGTTTGTGGTAGGAATTAGTTGATGGATAAAACTCTACTTGTCAAGTATATTTTTCTCCTCTTATTATATGAATAAATTAATTCTTAATCTTTAGGTAAGGGATCTTATAACCAAAATTGTTTTATTCAAGTACCTAATGTTTTATTGAACCGATGATATTTTAAATCATCATAGATTGATGGCTTTAAGGCCATCAATTTTACACCTATTTGTGATTGATGAAATCAATCACTCCCTATAAATATTTACATTTTTCTTCTAATTATGTGTCTTTAATATATACCAATATTCTCTTAATCGATATCATAATTTTGTGGTGACTTTTTCATTTCCTTTTCCCTCTTATTAAGACTAAATTTTATTAATCCAATTTCTGATGTGGGTTTTCGACACAGGTATTTTTCTATTTTTAAACATTTTTTTCGAAGAAAAATTTCAAATTGTGAGGATGCAATTTATTTAAGTAGGGGAGAATGTAACAACCCAAGATTTCATATTATGTTATATCTTCAAAAAATTCAATAACTTGTGCTACATGAAAAACCGAGTTCGAGCGCACCACGACCTACCAAAATAGTCATTCAAAATGTGGTTACGAATAGTATTAAATAAATTTGGAATTATATATACACCATATAATTTTAAATTCCATATTATGTTTTTTATTCAAAATATAAGAAAATATTCAATTTTTCAGATAAAAGAAATATTTTTCAAAAAATGCAATTTTACAGCCTTTTAATAGAGAAGTTTTTTTAAATACAATATTTGATAATTTTTTCATAATAAATTTGAAAAAATATACTTCTTCATTACAATAAAAACATAAAAATTTTGTTTGGATAATATTTTGGTGTTTTTTTATAACTTTCGTATTTTGATAAATAATGAAAAATACTAAATTTTAATTAAAAACAACTTTTTTAATCATAATAATTTATACTGTTAAATTATAAATTTGAGTCGTTTTAGAGTATCATTAAATTATATTTTTATAATTTAATATAATTTAGTTCATTGGATGTAACTTCACATTTAAACTCGACAAGAAAAAATGTCAATCTTTTGATAATTAATATTTCCTCATAACACGTTTTTTTTGTTTTGACAAAAAAAATTAATTTTAAATTAATTATTTCCACTTCTGTTTCTTGAATTTGGAAAAATTGATTCCATATTCAAAATCAGGAGGTCCAGATTATGTATATATGTAACTTTTTTGTTTAGAAATTATGAATATTTACTTAAGTTAATATTTTATTTTGCATGGTTAAAGGGTAAATCTGGTAAAAAAGGGTAAACAAATATTATAATAATAATATTATATTAACAAAAAATGTGTCCTATTCCTAATTTTTGATACAGCTCCAACATTGGTCATCCTTGGGTCAGTTTTGGGACTACATTAAGCCACTTGAGAGTGATAATTACACATTATATTAATTAATTTAATGTAAAGGAAAAAATGACATAAACCCTTAACTTTTAGTAAAGTAATTTTTACATGGTGTAATATAAGTTATCCTTTCGACTATAAATATTAATTATAAATATAAAAATATTTCATACATAATGGTATTTTATTTAAAACTTTTAGACATTATATAATTATATTTATTTATGACACAATGATGAGGAAATAATGAAAGTATCAAATAAATTGTATTATAAATATTATAATAAATATAATTTCAATGTTTTTATGGAATCCAAGAATTTTTTAGGTGACTATGAAATTTTAGTATTGATTAAATGTATCATTCTAAAAGTAATCAAGTTGTTATGACTTTCACAAAAACTAAATACTAAATAGTTTCAAAATTTACATATAAGAGTTTTTAAATCATATATTATATTATTAAATTATATTACAGTCCTAAAAATCTATGTTTTGGTCTAAGAACATATATAATAACAGTAATATCATGAATGAACCAATTTTGGTTCTCTTTATGTTTTATAGTATGTTTATTAACCAATTATTATAATAATACAAGAATACAATGTAAAAGTTATACTATTTAACTAAGAGTTAAATCTAAAAGATAAGGTTAATATGGTGACCCAAACCTGTCTAAAACCTATTGGTTGAGAGTGTTTTGACCGATAAACACTATATACTCAAAATAAATTTTTTTTTCCATTAGATACTAAGAATTATTTTATTATAAAATAATATTTCACTCTTTTCCTAAGGTTCCCCTCTCCTCTTTTCTAAAAGGGAAACTCCCCTTCTCTTAAATTCACACCTCCAAAGCCATTTGGATCAGCCAAACCCTACCAATAAATCTTCTCAACTATCCTATATTCGACCCAAAGGCCTTAATTTGATCATAAATCCAACCTATGGATTCCTTTTGATCAAAATAAAAGGAAACACCCGAAGAAGAGGTAATAATTTTCACCACCCTCTTTCAAGTTCTTTTATTCTTCCACTTCTTCTTTCATTTTTGTTACCATAAAAAATTAATAAATCCAGTACCTTATAAATACTTTTATGTTATTATAATTATGGTACAATAATATTCATTATTCTATCCATCCTATATATGAAAATGTCACCATACATATGTATGTACTACTTACCATCTCCACGTCGTGGTGTAGTTTGTTATTCAAACACTTCATTATTTAGATGGGTATAAAAATGAGTATAACTAATGTAAATAATAAATATAAGTTGTCACTGTTTCAATATATATTATATATCATCTAATTAAATATTATTTCACCATCAATATGTTGATATTGTTGCTCGTGTGTACGTACGGATTACCATCTCCACGACACGATGAGACTCATTCCCACATTCACAACTCAACGATGATTATAAAAATATATAATCTTAATAAGTATATAATATATGAAATTATAATGCTACTAGATATATATATATATATGTAAGTATGTACTTACATATATCTTATTCACTTACTTCCTTTCAGTATGATATGAGAATAGAATCATCGTTTTTGCGTACGTACGAAATACCATCTCCATAAACGGTGCCTTCAATTTCATATATATATATATATATATATCTATATATATATATCTATAGTAAATAATTATATTCTAAATATATATGATATATAAATCAAGTTTTATACTCTGTATGTATTTAAATCATGATCTAAATGATACGATCAAGAATAAAAAGTTAAAACGCGTACAATAAAGAAAGCGATTATTACCCGAAATGTTAATTTAACATGGAAATAATTATTAAATGGGAAGTATAAATTCATAAATGAATAATTTATGATATAATTAATATTAATATGGTTCTGGTATAATTTAATAACAAACTATGGGAATTATACAGGAGGTTAAGCAGACCCTCGACTAAAGGAATGTGCAAGGTAAGGGTTAATTTCACAATATCTTTATTATCTAGGTTGTTTTTACGTAAGTATATACTGGAAAATATTTACTATCCATATCCATGTTTAAAAAAAGATTTTTCAAATGGATTCTTTTGAAGATTGTTTTTATTAAAACATCATTTTATATGTTTTAATGATTTATTCTTCTAAACCATTCTTATTAATGTCTATGTTTTCAAAATGGTTTTAAGGATTTATTTAAATGGACATGTATGTTTTAAAATGTTAACTATTTTCAAATATTTGAAAGTGGTATGTGAAGCTTTGATTCAAAACTATCTTTTAAATTAATTCCTTTATAAATTATGTTTTTTAAATAATTTAATGAAAAAGGGATATTTCTCCCGAAGCTTTTTACTGATCATTTTCAACTATATCAATATCATTTATGGGATTTTATTCTTGATCGAGGTTGATTTATTATGATACAAATATTCCATAGTATATTGAAGGTTTTTTGATATGTTTGACTGTGGATGTTTTATTTTAATACCATTCATGGTTTATGGATAACGTATCTAAATTTCGCATACTAGTATTAATATGAATGTTTATGTTATATTTATATTTTTTCATATGAGGAATTCATTTGACATTGTAAGTGACAGGTGGAGCCTGCTATAGCTAATCGATGAATCAGTAGGTCTCATGAGAAAAACTAGCGTCCTAGCACAAGTCCTTGATAAAATCTTTTTTGTAGTCTTTGTACAAGGCCTTGACTATGTGGTTAAGAAGTCTATTATTATGCATTCCATCATTATGAAATTTGATATTTATATTACATGTGATTCTTTCACTAGTATAATATCTATGTTAATATGTAAATTCCATTATTTTATCCATATTTTCCATATTATTATTAAGTTTATGATAAAAAAGGATTTTTTAGTCTTATATATTTCCTTAAATGTTTATGCTTATTTATAAATGTTTCCGCTATATTTTTATCCTTACTGAGCATCTGAGCTCATCCCTTTCTGTGATTTATTTTTCCCAGGATGAGAAGAAGTATATTATGACTGAGCTGCAAGGATAGTCTAAGGGATATGAATGTGGTCAATGGAGAAATATTTTTTGTTGTTTTTTATTTTATAATGTAATTTCACATTCATGTATGTAATATATTTTACAAGATTGGTAAACTGAACGGTCTATCAGGAGTTGATTCCTTGTAATCATGCCAATGTATTAAAATAATACACCGACTCTAAGATTATGGGGTCAGTGAATTACATATAAAACTCATGTTTTTTCACCCTTAGGGTTCTGTCTTCATGTATATAAGATGTATGAAAACCCTTCAAGTGCTTTGGTGCTTCAGTTTCCAGAGGAATCAGTGATGTTTGAGGTTTTTTGAGATTCTTCCTAGCAGTTCATGAGGTAAATATTGATGTAGAAGAAGGTGGTGATCTATTATAGGTCTATGAATTTATATCCTCATGATGATAAGTATTCTATCAAATTTATAGTGTTTTCATCAGTTGATTTCACACTAATGTTGTGACAAAATTACCTCATTAAAGAGAGCTTTACGGGCTTCATCAACCAAATGTGCTTATTTTAGGTTTTCTCTTAATGCTACAAGAATCTATGGAAATGAAGGATAACATATTTTATTCATGAGTAACCCTTTGAGATCTTATATATCTTGGGAAAGGGAAATTTCATGGTTGATGAACTATGTATGATAGCTCAATGGGATATTGTTTAAGAGTCAGGGAATTCTTGGAGGGAAATAGATGAGTTATTATCCATGAATTACAATACACATGTAGTTTATGGGGGAGGCCACATATTCTAGATTAGAGTTCAATATCTTATATTGTATAATGTATAGTATTATTAGTATGGAGACATTGATCTAGTGGTGATGTCTAATCATTTTGTTCGTGGTGATTCCCCATGGGACGGTCAGAGGATGGTTAGAACCTTGTATTGTTTGAGGGGAGTCTATTTATTCTAGTGGCTATAAAGAAGGAATTCCTTCACTATATTCACATTTCTCCTTTATTAGTACACATCAGGGTATCTAAGATGTTCCATGGGTTGATGTAAAAGTTTTAGTGGCACAAAGATTATATGGTAGTAAAAATGTTCATGGATCAATGTATCTATTGACAATAGGTAAAGGAAAAACACTATGTTCCTAGAAGATTATAGCATCCCTTGGTTATCCATAAATAGTAGTGGGATGAAATAATGATAGACATAATCACAATTCTACCTCGATCATAGGTAGGATACAATTATATCTTGATAATCACAAATCATATGACTACATTTGCTCACATTATTGAAATTAAGGAGTTGGTCACTATTGATGTTTTTATAATGAGGTATTTGGATGAGGTTATATAGATTTATTGAGTTTCGAGGTCCATTTCCATAGACCCGGATGAAAATTTTACCATGAAAGTATAGAGATAATTACAAAATGATTTTGGAACCCAATCACTCCTCAATAGTACTTTTCCCCAATAAACTGAACGATAGATAACCAGACCATCCAGTCACCAGAGGATATGTTGTGGGAATTCATTTTGGATTTCAACAGATCCTAGGAAAAGAAATTGACATTGGTTTAGTTATATTATAACAAAAACTTCCACTCATACATTTCCATGATACCATCTTAAGAACTTTATGGGTGGCTGTTTCATTCTCATTATATTAGATAGAGTTGAGGGAGTCATTGATTTTTGGAGACGATGTGATGAAGATCATGAAAAAGAATGTTAAAGTAGTCCGTAAGAGGATGATTATGGTGTAAGAATGATATAATTCATATTACAAACAAATGATCACACCCTTGGACATAGAAGTTGTGTAAAAAGGTATCTAATGTATTCTTCTTTCCATGGGTGTTAGATATTTTGAAAAGGAAGTAATCATTATACCTAGATCATTAGACCCTTTGAGATATTTGAGTGTGTCGGAGTCATGGCGTATCAGTTAGGGTAAGATCCGGATTTTTATCACGAGGTATGTATCCATTAAATTTATTTTTAAATAATTATTTTATCTATAATTAATGTCAATAATGGATTAAAAATTTGTTCAGGAATTTCTGAATCTTTTTTGGGGCTTAGAGCTCCATTTTTTTGAGAAACAGGTGATGTACAGAGTTAACACATAGTCAGTGCAGACGTTCCACCTCAACCGTATGTGCTATTGGTTAGGACACATAGTTAGTTTAATTTTTTGAGGGATTAAATATAACCATTCATAAACTATATATGTTTTAGTAGGTAATCACATATTTTGTGCATAGTTTGTAACACCATGTGAAAACCATGCTAGGTGGGGTGCCACTTAGATAGTGGTGTGGCAAACCAGTCACACGGTTTGTCCAAAAATGTCAAAAAATCATGTAATCCATTAAAAAGTGGTATATTAGTTTTTTATACCTATTGGATTTAAAACTTCCTCTTTTATTTGATTTAGTCAATTTCATAATAAATCTCCCATGAAACTCATCCCCCCTCTCTTTCTAGGATTGGGTGGATTTCATTTGTTTGTCCTTGTAAACAGTCATCATTTGTCATATTGGATCTCCCTTGGTATGACCATCAATACTCTTTCACAATTTATTAATTTGTCTGACCATATGCAATCATAAATAAATGTGAGATAATATGCCATATTTTTAGTTAATTTTTATATTTCTTTAGTTTCTCCCATTATAGACTGGAGTAGAGGCCGATACTGGATGAGGAGTCAAATACCTTTCTATGTTAAGTGGTCAAGTTATTTTCCCTAAATGTTTTGATATTTATAGTATAATTCATCATTCTATGTGATGATATTTACATTATCCACCCTTCCAAATGTTTAATTAATTAATGAAATTTCTAGTAGTTAATGTTAATTAGTAAATGAGAGATAACTTCATCATCGGAGGTTGTCTACCATGACATGAGCCATCCCATAATAAATTTGTTTAAAATTTTCATAAATTATATGAATTAATATGTATTTAAACCCACATTAGAGGGATGTTTAATTGTACATAACAATTGAGATATTTAAATTGAATTAAATGAAATGTTTTTACACCAAACAAAGCCCTTATATCGGGAAATAAAATTTAACCCCCTTCTATGGTGAGTCTAGATTATCCTGCATAAATAAATGATTATATAATTGAGTTAATTAATGATAGAATTATTCTATTACAATTTATTATTATTGATTGTTAGTTAAACACCATGTGTTGGGACATGATGTTCTTGAATCATTCAAAAGGATGTTATAAATTGATATTCCTCTGCTCAGTTTCATATATTGGTCTTAGAGATCCTTACATTTTAAAATGAGGTTAGAAATAGAAAAATTTCCCCCGTTTTAATTTTCTTGCAGATGATGTTCTTTCTCCATGAAATGAAATTGGAAAAAGTTATCCGATATCTTGAATTGGGAATTCTCATGATGATCTAGGAACTAAGAAACTTTACATGATATTGATCCTATTACACCTCGCCCCTAGGCTACCTAGAACATGTTTCTAGGTCTCAGGTAGAACACCTTTGGGTGAAATAACAAGGGTTCACCCCTTTATACATATACTAAACAACTATATTCGTACATGCCATGGATCCTCATAGTTCCCTTATCTAATTATATTACATGGACGCCTAAATTATATTCCATGGGTCCCATAATTTCTTATACATATTCACATATTTATATAGTATTGTGATGTCAGTTAATTAAATACATATAGCCTTATGATGAAGTATGTATCATTTGATGGGTTTCCCATGGGGAACCCAGAGTTAGATTGTTTATTTATTGAATATTTTATTCATTATTCCTACACATTTCTCATTACATATATTCAAAGATAAAATAGTTCTAGACAATGTTGGTGGTGGCCTACTAAGTTCATATCGTATCATGTTTCGTCCTTCAATTGGTACCCAGAACGATTTCATGGATGTAAGTAAGGACAAAGGGAATCATCTAGCTATGGATTCATGATTTTTTGTACTAGGATGGAGTATGGGAGAAAAGAAAAAATCATATACTATTGATTCTATTAGAGATTAATTTTGGTATTTTTTCATTTTCGTAAAGAATTTTTTATATTCTTACTACTTTGTTTCCTAATATTCATATTTTTGAATATCATAAAAACATAAATTAATTTTTTATATGATTGTTTATGTGATTCTTATATTTGTTATGATGTTTTCCTACTTATCGTTATTACATATGGGTGTTTACTTCCTTTATATCCATTATTATAACTTCTTATAGTTTATATATATATTTCACTATTATGCTCTAATTATATCATGGGGGTATATTCTCAACACTTTATCACCTTGGAACCCCACTACTTATCAAAATTCTCTAGAATATGGGGAGTAACTCTTGAGGTTATGTGCCCAATTATGTTTAGTTAATTATGATCGAACTGGGTCTAGGAAGATACACGTGGTATAAGGGTAATTTTTTCCTTTTTGTATTATATTTTCGGTTCATATTTAGGAGACAAATAAAGTTTAATAATTTGGCAATGAGAAAATTTCTGGGACTAGCTGACCCACAGATAGGGACAATTTCAAGTTAAATAGAACTGTATTTTTTGTTATGGATTATTCCTTTTACAATTGTGTTGATTTTACCATTGGAGGATGCACATGATTTTTGGTTTTTATGATCATCAATGATTTTACCCTTATCATATCATGGAATGGAAATATTCCTCTCAGTTGTCATTATAGTAACCTATAGATTTTTATGTCATGCATATTTCTTGCCATGTTTACTTTCTTATGAGAAATTCTTACTGAATATTGTTGGTGAATTGACTATTAAATTTGTAATTGGAATAAAATTTCATGTAGGAAAAGGATAAATAGTTGGTTATTTATTTGTATGCATCAACTTAAAATGTTTTTCCCATATAGCTTGATGGCGAAACTCTTACTAACAAATTATAGCATGATTGAGACATGTAGCATTGGTTACCTGGGATGAAATGTTAATGGTTGAAAATAAATAGATTACAATTTAAATTTATAACATATATGGGAAATTATGAATTGGTGATGGTTATACATATAATTAATCAATTATAGGAAGTTGGTCATAGTTACATGAGATTCAGATTGAACCGTATAAAGTGTAAGTCTTTAAAACATGGGAATAACATATATATATAACTAAAACATGATTTATATACAAAAAAAAACCAAAATATAATTCTAGAATGAAATTTTTACAATAAAATAGGGATCAAAATTGTAACCTAAATTATGTTTTCCTCTATAACATTTAATTGACACTCCATGTACCAGAACCACAACATGAAACAAAGAACTTGAATCTAACCTGACATAAATGGTGTGTAGTTTGGAGTGTCTCTTATGACCCTTATGATCATCTATATCTTCTAGGACAATCCTTAAGAGCATACAATGTGGTTTTTACTATTCAATAAGAAGAATTATACATGTAATATTTGTTACCTATAGTATTATGTGTTATCATATATTTTATTACGACATGTTCATTGCATTATAAAGATAAAAAACCATGGTGAAAATTGGTGTTGAAATAGGAAGGTGAAAATTACCATGATATAGAGGTGGTAGACCTCAATCCACCAGTATTATCTCATGTAGTGAAACTTACAGATCCTCATACTATTCCTGATCATGACACAAATTCTTAGTTTTGAGAGGGTACCTTATGGTTACATTAGTCTATATAGGGAGCTATATGATACACCACTTTCATGGAAGAATTTACAAGGATGTTTTAGCAATAGAACCGTCCTACCTTTTAAAGAGAAGGAATTCTTCAGGCTATCGAGTCATGGATGTAATCCATTCCAACTATCTTCAATTATTCTAATACGAATCATGAGAGGAGAGTGAATCTCACTACATACATGCTTCAGTGATATTATAATATTTGGTGGGATGTTTTCATAAAATATGATCTATATTGAGCTATAGTCTAGAGGGATTCCTAGACTACCTTTTATGATTACGTCTACCATGAGACTTTGATAGATGACCATACTAGAGAGTCTATTCACTTGAAGTAGGGCACTATGTTGGTTATAGAATATTTGAGTAACTTTACTAAGAATAATAATTTTACATTGATTCATTTGAGACATGAGGGAATACATGTCATAAAAAACCCCAATGTTATTCCATTAGTGAGTAAAGCCATTTCATATGAATACACAATGTCTTAGAGACCTCATGGAGTTCTCAACTTAATAAAATATGGTGAATCTTCATCAATGTTGTAGTACCTTTCCTTTAGTGTCTAGAGAGAGAGGATCTTCACCAACACCATGTTTAGGATTAGGGTTAGTGGTCCCACACTAGGCTATCATTTGGAGTACTACCATTTGATTAAGTTGAGGAGGTGGTCATGAATGAGGGAGCTAGACACATGTCATACAATGTGGGTAGAGTGTCCCTACGTAGGGTAGTAATTTTGTATTAGAGGGTTGTAGAGAAGGATGGATATATTTAGTATAACAAACACCTAAGGAGAAGAGGTTGGAGCATTCTATAGTTAGAGGTATGATTTTGGTAGCCTCTATTTTAATTTTTTCTTTATTCGATATAGGTGTTTCACATTCATTTACATCTATTTATATCGTGGAGGTCAAGGTCCTTGAGATCGAATTATATTGAGGAGAGATGAAGATTGATAATCAATTGGGAGTCTAATCAATCTGTATAAGCCTATGCGAGGAATACCCTATTGAGATAGTCATCTATCATGTCATGTGGACCCTCTTGTCCTCATGATGATAGGATTTTAAATCACACTCAGGATGGATTTGTTGGTTCTCTATTAGGCATGCATTGAATTTTATCGCTATAGAGTGTATTTCATATCCATACAAGGTCATAAATATATTAACAAAAGATAATGGGATTTCTAAGATAGTTGAGATGGACCTGAGCATCTTTGGATAGGGGGAGTGTAATCCCATATTTAAATCATTTTTATGAGTGACCTGGGAACATGTCAAACAAAATTTCATTCATATAGTGTAATTTTTTGGGATGAATTACCTAAACTATTTTTTTGTTTACTTCATCAGATAGATGTTGAGTTTACTCTCCAGATTATTCTTGGAGAATTTTTTTTATCCCTCATTATAGGATTGCTCCTAATGAGCTTCAGGAATTCAATAGATAGTTTGAGGACCTAGAAGCTAAAGGATTATCTGATCTAGTACTTCTGTTTGGGGTATATTGGTTCACTACTCTAAGAATTTGTATAGTACCCTCATGATCAATGTGGATTACTAAAAATTGAGTCAGTGTACAATTAATAATGGATATCTATTATCTCTAATAGAAGATCTATAATATCTTCTCTCAGGAGATCATGTTTTCTAAAAGATTGATTTGAGGTCAATATATCAGCATGTAAGGGATTGACCCTCAGATACACCTTGTATAACAATATGTAATAGATATGTATTTTATCCATATTTGTTAATGATGTTCAATAAAATGAACGCCTCGACTATTTTACCAGAATGGATGAATCAAATTTTCCACCTGTTTTTAGATTTTTTGTGTGTGGTTTTTTCGAAGACATCTTAGTGTATTCTCATACATGACGAAATCATTCAAAACGCCTTTAAAATATATTAATTTTACATAGAGATAATTGGTTGTACTAAAATATAAAAAAAATCCCAATTTTGGTTTGATAAGGTTCACTTCCTCGGTCACATCCTATTTGAATCAGAGGTATCTATGAATCCTGAGAAGTAAAGGACTGTAGAATCATAGAAGAATCTTAAAAACAACTTTGAGGTTTAGAGAATCATCATGATAGCTAGATATTTTAGGCATTTTGTCCTTGAATTTTCATGGATTTTATAACCTCTTTTGAGCTTGGATAAAAAGGATAATTAGTAAACAATGTCTGACGATTTTGGAAAATCCTTTCTAGCATTGAAAATAAAATCGAATTTTTCATTGATCTTGATTCATCCAAATCCGATCAGAATATATATGGTTTATTGTGACACATAAGGTATTGGCTTGGACCAGTTCTGATGTAGGATGAGAGAGTTTTTGTATATGGGTCCCATTAGTTGATACCTCATGAGAAAAATTACCTAAATATTTCTCTCACACTAGAATAGTTGTACATGTCATACCTTATTGGAGGCACTGTATACTTGAGGAATGGTTTATTGTATACATGGGCCAAAATGGTGATCACAACATATTCAGACAATGTGAAAATGAATCATAGATAGTTAAGGTGTGTTGAATACCTATATTCTATTGATTTTGATCATGCCCATATGCCTATAAAATTCAATGCAGTAGAAGAGTTCCTGAGAAATAAGACTTAGACACAAGTATTTTAGGAGGCTAGTAGTGAATGAAAGTTGATGTACTTTTCTCCTGATAATCATTTAAGGGAAAAGGAATATCATGGTATGTTTTTAAACACATCATTATCAGTGGCCTTTTCACTTCTTTATAGAGTAATGATGAGGTGGCTTTGGTATCCCAATGTAATTTTCCCAAGGGAGAGAATTTCTTGTGAGGACCCGATCTAGTAAGGTCATTTATGGGGACAAGATCTTATATATTCTTGGATTAATTTGGGTTCTAGTATAAATTTTATTAGAATTGATTCATGAATCTCATGAAACTAAATTTGAAGAAAGTATTGGTAATATAAAAATGTACCCTAATTTACACTATAAGTATTGGTGTCAAAATATGAAATAGGAGATGGATGGTTTTGTTACTCGGTGTTCCACCTATCAATGGGTGAAGTTGGAACACTAGTGGCTAGTGTAGATTTTACATCGAATGCCCATTATTTAGTGGAAGTGGTATAACATCACTATGGATTTCATGATGGCCTTACATAAATCACCTTGAGGTATGGACATTGTATGTGTTATTATGGATATACTACCGAAGGTTTCCCACATCATACCTATTTAGGAGATATTTTTAGTGGAAAATATAGAGAGAAGATATACCAGGTAGATAATACTCCTTCATATATTTTTACATTCCATCATCTCCTATAGGGGTGACCATATTACACTATGGGTCTAACAGGGGTTTCAAAAGTCTATTAGTTCACTAGTGCATCATAAAATAACTCACTAGCCTCAGACCAATGATCAGTCCAAGCATAATATATGGGTGTTGGAAGAAATTCTTAGGGAATAAGTCCATTATAATTGAGGTTTTTGGGAGAAAAATCTAACTATTATTGAATTTTCTTTATAAAAATAGATTTTAATAGATTAATAATTTCGCTCCTTATGAGTCCTTATAAAGTAGGGCATGCAATTTACCACTATACTGGTTAGAGGCATGAAAGATATATTTAATGATATCTCACCTAATTGGGGAGACATTATTGAATGTAAAACAAGTGAAAAAGCATATGGATATAGATTGGCCTAGGTATAAGCCTTATTCCAATTGTCATTTCTCACCTCCAGAGTTCAAGGTGGGAGATTGGGTCTTCTTTGGTGGTTCTCATAGATTAGGTCATTAGTAGATTAGAATATAAGGGGAGAGGGTGTAAATATTTTTTAGACTTTTTATGATTTTGGAGAAAGTCAAGGCGATATCATATCAGTTAGTTTTACCTAATATGTACTAATAAATTCATGAAGACTTCGAAATTTCACAGATTCATCATTATCATGTGGAACTGTCTCATGTTCTTCAGCCTGATGAGGTTGAGTTGAATGTTGATTATTTTTTAGTTGTATCCTATATGTATCATTGATTAGATCATGGCGTCACATTGAAAAATATCACTTACCCTCATATGTGGGTCATGGAAGCATGACCTAGAATAGGATGAGACCTTAGAGAAAGTGTAAATGAAGATAGTTAGTGGCCAAAAGTATCCTTAGATTATGCTCAACTAACCTCAGAAAAACATAAGGATTATTAGTTTTAAAGAGGGTAGGTTGTCAGATTTCATTTTTCTGATGAGTTATAGATCCATTTTAATTTATTTTAAATATTTTTTAACTCAAATGAAAGTTCCTAAGTGATCAATAAAGGATTAAAGAGTGTTTAGGTCTTTTTCAGGGTGCATAGATTATGTTTTTAGAGAAACTAGTGTTGCATACAGTTAGTACATGGTTAGTACTAACCGTGCAACTCAGATGTATGGGTCGTAGGTGGTACCAGAGATCTATTTTAACACTATGAGGGAGTCATCACATCTATGAAAAACAACATACTTATGTAGCGGGGAATCACACAATGTTCTCATAGTTTGGAAAATAGTACAAGGTGGGGTCCCACATAGACAGTGGTGGCACACGGGTGGAGCACTATTGGTCCCAAAATATGACCAAACAATGCACTCCATAAAAACCTAACAAATAATGAATTTATGCCTACCAACTACAGTCATTATTCTCCCATTTATTTAAATTAAATTCACATCACCTCTCCACTATATAATGATCATCCTCGCAATATTCTTAATATATGGAAAATCCCTTTTGTTTTTGTTCGAAAATTATTATTGTTAAACTCATTGTATAACTCATGATAATACCTTTAATATTCTTAAATAATTTCTTCATTTTTTTTTCAATGTATGGTGTTTTAAATCTAGGAGAGCTAATATTACTTATTTTGATTATTTTCTTGTATTTCTATGATTTCCCTGATTAGGTCCCAAATTATATGATGATACAGGATGAGGATTCAACTGCGCATCTAAAGGAGGTGGTCTTGATATCATTCCAAAATAAATTGTTTAAATTATGTGCTACCACATCATGCACCTGTCATTCTTTTCATCACCCTTTAAATGTGGAATTAATCAAATAAATTTCTAATGCATAATTATATTTAGTCCTTGAGTCCAAAATACATAATAAATGGTTTTTGACCTTGATACGATCCACCCTTTTTGGTGTATTAGTTGAAGTTTTTATAAATTGTATTCCATAGAAAGAATTTAAATCACCTTTTGATGTGTGTTTAATTTTCAATTATAAATGAGATGTTTATATTTAATTGGATGAAACAATGTGACACCATGCATGACCCATATACGTGGATATGGAATTGAACATATTTTAACGTGAGAGGATTTTATCCCTCATAAATGAAATTCTAATTGAATTATTTAATTATAGATAGAATTATATTATTATAGTTTATAATTATTTATTGTTGGTAAAACATAAAAAGTTTGTACATGATGTTGTCATCCAATTAAAAAGGAGGTTGTACATGGAATTATGTATCCTTGGATTAAAATAATAGTCATTATGATACTAACATTTTAAAAATAGTTTGGACATGATATTTCCTCTCTTTAGATTATATTATTAAAAATGAAGTTCTATATCCATGAAATGAAATTTAAAATTGCGATCAAAATACTCAAATTTGATGAATTCGTGTTTCTCTAGGATCTTGATAACAAGACATGTTACATATCCTATTATTATTTTCACCAAGGACACCTAGAATGTTTTTTAGGGATTATGGAGAATATCATAAGCTGATATGTGAAGGGAACATGCCTTTATATTTATACGATGATACTAAAGTAATAAATTCCATGGAACCATGCAGATCACTTATCTAACTAGTTTATATAAATGCCTCAGTTATAATCTATAGAGTCCCAGATTCCTTACACATACCCACATAGTTATATCGTAATATGATGTTACTTTTTCAAATATATCCTAGATTAGGATAATTCTAGTAGAATTGGACTGGTGTCTAATGAGGAACCTTAACCAATATAGTTTATTTATTTATGTTCCTTATTCATTATTCTATTACACTAATCATTGTATATATTCATATATGAGATAGTTCTATACACCATTGGTGGTGTCTTATGGACTTTATCTCACACCATTTATGGGATGGTGAATAGTATCCAGATTATCTTCATGGAAGCTGCTAGGGATAAAGGTAATAATTCAGCTATTTAGGTAATATTTTATATACTAGGATATAGTATGTGACTAAATGAAGAATCTTATGATCATTATTTTGTTGGGGGTATATTTTTTTTCCTTTTTACATTTTTAATAGCACAATGTATATTCTTACATATATGTTTCCTTGTATTCTAATTTTTGTATATCATATAGTAATGAAATTTTTTTGTATATGATAGTTGATGTGTTTTTGTTATTATTTATGATATTTATTTTCTTATTTGTATTAAATCTGGTTTTTTAATTACACTATTTCAATTACTACTGATTCTTCTAGTTTATTCATATATTTCACCCCTGTGCTCCACATTGATCGTGATGGTATTGTCTCCCCACTATATAACCATAGACCATCACTGTATGTCAGTATCCTATAGCATTAGGGAGGAATTCATGAGGATATGTGTCCATAAATGTTACGTTATATATGAGTGAACTGGGTCTAGGACATTATAGCTGGTTCTTCCACACTACACTAAAATCAGCGTTTGGTGGCAGTTTAGTAAACCGACATTATTTTTTAAAATTATTTTTGCAGAGATTTATAAAAAACAACCTCTAAAACTTTTATTTTTTTTCAAAATCCCAACACTTCTTCCCTGAACCCCCCACATCCCCAACCATTGTGACCCCCTGAAGCTCTACCCTCATTGCGCCTCACCAGCGGTCCCAGGCCTTGCCGCATGTTGTCGTGCCTCACCACTAGTCCCGATCCTCATCAATGGTATAATATTTATGTTTCTTGATGGTTTAGTATGTTTTTGGATTTTGAAGTCCTTCATTATAAGTGTATTGAAAGATTAAAGATATTTATTAATTTGATAGTTTTGGATGTTGAATTGTTGGTGTTTTTAATGATTTGGGTTAGATTTGGGAGCTATGACATAGAAATGGGATGGATGAATTAGGATATGGTGTGAGGTGTTTTTAAAATTATATACATGTTATATGATATTGGTTTAGTTATTTGGGTTCTAGAGCTGGTCAGTTTTTGGCATTTGAGGTGAGTTTCAAAGATTATTATTATTGATATAATAGAGTTCTTAGTTCATTTGTTGCCAATATATAGACAATAAGTATTTAGATAGATGTTTCTTGAGTCTTATATTTATTTAAAATTGATATTTTTGGGAGTATATAATTTTATTACCTTATTACCTTGATTATGTTGTCATTAAGATATTATATTGGAAATTTTAATGGGAAAACCATTCGATAATATCATATTTGATTCTGATTGATGTGAATTTTAATAATTTATTGAAAATTGATTTGGGTTTTTGAGTTTAAATTATATGTTATTTTTAATGAGGATTTTTGTTTAGTGTGTGAATTGGGGATTTAGGGTACTGACAATGTGTTTCTATATATATTTTACCATTATAGGTGACACTTGGTACGTAGTGGGAGTTAAATAGTTAACACTAGACTTGCAAGAGTCTTTAGTATCCTAAGAGTGAATCCCGGGTCCCCGTCACGACCATTTTCCCCTTTATCCCTTAATACCACTCTTATCTTGCAATGTATGAGTACACCTTGAAATGTGGTACTCTGCATGCTGAAATATGATTTATATGTTTATTTTATTGATGCATTTTTTTTATTCATGTGGTCCCAATTGAAATTTTACCATTTTGTGGTGGTAATTGGGTTTCAGTTAGTGTGTGTTGTTATGTTAAAAAATGGTTTGTTGGAATGAAATTTTATGTTGGATAATGTGTGATATATTTGTTTAATGATCCAATGTTGTGGTGAAGATGTGTGATGAAAGAGCATAGAGTTGGTTTGTGAATTAGGTATGGGATTTTTTATTGGACTGGTTGTTTCCTAGTAGTAATAGATTGATTAAAAAGTCTCATTCTCAAATTTAATGAACTTCACATGTATTAAGATCTTTGGGTATGGAAATAAACAGATGATAGAATAAATTAAATTGTGCTTGATGAAGGGGAATTATGTTTTCTTCTGGTGCATGTTTTTTTATATGAATAAATTATAATAATATATTGTTTTGATATAAAAAGTGTAATATCATTTAATATAGAGAATGGTTTTTTTTAATTTAATTATGTATATGGTTATGATGTAGAGAATGGTTAGTGTGTAAAGATAGAACACTTTATGTTTCCTTATCATTAAATGATTTCATTATGATTACCTTAGGTTTCCTTATTTTATATTTCACAGGTATATCCTTGATCTTGTTATTAATATCATATACAAAATTTTGGAATTATCTTATAGAACTCATCGTGAAACTTGTCTATTAGAATCCCTGTTGGGACATCACATGCTAATTAGGTTACGCCAACACATAACTTCACTCCTATTTCAATCAGTTACAATGATACATCTATTGCATGTATAAGTCATAAGAGTTCCATAATAGAATGTAATTTCAATACATTGTACTTACTATAATAAAAATAATAAGGGAAGGTCATCATAATAGACAATTATAATCACATTGAAAATACATCACATATAACATGATATTTAAGGATAGAATCTCAATATCCAAACCCTCTCCTAAGTTTTAATTTTTTGAATTATATGTTAAAATTTTATTTTAATTTTATTAATGGAAATGATTTCCCTGGAGGAAGTGATATATTATTCCATCAACCACTTCTACAGATGAAGATCCATTTGTATCCCTCCCTACAGCATCTAAGACACCACCTGTTTACCCCCCCCCCCCCCCCCCGCACCATCTCTCACACCCTCTGTGAGCATCCCATTAGTAGCTTAGTTGACGCCTTCCAATTCAGTAGCCTTATCATTGAGGGAGTCGGGCGCCACTCTTATTTAATTTCAGGGATACTGTAGAGTTACTATTATAAGTAAATTTTTTTAATATGAATAAATTTATTTCAATTTTTTATACTAACTGCTTGTTAATTAAAGATGGAAACAATGAGAGTATGGAGAAAAATATGAAATTTTCAGATGTATGTAGTTTTACTGGACCAAAGATAGTTGTCCCATTTGATTCATTTGGGGACCCTATGGATGACACTGTAGGATTACATGGCAAGATTCTAGGTCAGCTAGAAACAAAGTCTGTTTCCCTTCTGATTACTTATGATGATTGGAGGAATTTTCCTTCATCATAGAAGAATGAAGTTTTTTTATTCACAAATAAAGGCAATTTTAATACATTATGGCGTAATTAAATGCAATCATGTTATTAAATTCTAATATTTTGAAAATAAATTTATGTGTATGGATGTTTTTCCACTTTACAATTGCTAATGTGCTAGCATGAAAGTAGACATTTAATAATATAGGAAATAAATGGAAAGACATTAAATAGAGATTGCCAATCCATGTCAACGATACATAATTAAGCTCCCAACTAATGTTTGACAAGATACCTAATGGGGTACCTAAAGAGTAATAGAATGTTTTTCATGGCATACCTCATGATGAGAAGCAAATGGTATTTAAATATATATCATTATACATATCCCATTTTATATTTAATCATGTATATGAAAAAGATATTAGAATTTATACATTAATATTAAATTAATTTTTATTTATAGGATATTTCAACTAAGACTGCATCAAGCTTGGTTAAGAAAATCATCCCTCACACTATGTGGTCAAAGTTTTTTTATAGAAGCCAATAGACTATGGTATTCTTTTCGTTACATAAAATATTTATTAAAAAATATTATCTGTTATATATATTAAATTGTATAATTTTATTTCATTAATTAAATAATTTAATAGGGAACCAAGCATCCCAAATAGAATTGTGGTTTGATGTTCATAAAAATATGATGGGATTTTTTTTGATTACCATTGTTTCTTCTGGAAATGAGGACGACCTTGTTTGTTTAAGGTTCAAACTTTTCAATCGGTTTCTAACAATTTTATTCACAGAACCGGAAACATCCAATGATTCTATATCCATTTAGACCTACTTTCCAAAGGTAGGTGCTTGTTAGTTGTGGACTGATGAGGCTTAAGAATTTGCATTGGTCGAGAGGATGGGAAGTCAGACTCATCACACATTTTTTGGGGGAATTATTGTCTACTATGGTACGCTCTTATAGATTTTAGTTATATTAGTGAATCCTTATTAATTTACCAAGAATGAAAATGAGTTTTTTCCTTTAGATATTAGAATCAATGATTGATATGTATGGGATTTAGAGAATATTTTTTTTATGTATTTGAGGTTCTTCATCGATAGAGAATCATCCGTAGAGATTCTTAGTCAATGGTATCCTTCAACACATTATATAGAAAACTCTTTTTCAGTATGATAACCATACTGGTTTTAAAGCCACTCAGTGGGGCACATGATGTTTATTGTCGTTCATAAAGACAAGGATTATTTCATAGTTGGGATCGTACCTACAGATGGGCTACCTATGTATCCTAGTTTAAAGAAGGAATCAAAACCCATGTAGTTCGATAGGAAGGATATAGTTTAACTTCATATGGGATGAAAATAATTAATGAAATATGGTCTGAAACTGTGGAAAGGATTCCCATATACTATAATTTTAAGGAAGAGATCAAAGTCCATGTAGTTCGGGTGAGAAAGTAGGATGTTTATTCATGATTAATGGCCCAAAGAGAGATGTCGTAATTACTTTTACACTCTAAGACAATGTGAGTAATTCTTGGTGTGGGAAACAAGTGGTAGTATAAAATCTGATGATTGTGCCATGAAATATGCAATCATAAGAAATGATGTGGGGCTTATGTATGTATGACGGCCCGAGTAAATGAATATCAGGAATTATTACAGGATAGAAGCCCAGGAGCAGGGTCCATAAAGTTATTTGTGCTTTATGGAGATTTGGAATTTTAACTTGGGACTTACTCCGGAAAAGGAATCCCACAATTTAAGAGGGACTTATGATTGAGTTTTATTTCCAAGAAGGAAGCCCAAATCAAAAGAAATTGGGATTGGGGCTTACTCTTAAGGAGGATTCCCATATTAAGGGGACTTGTAATTTGGGGCTTACTCCTAAGAAGGAGGCCCAATTAAAGGGAACTTATAACCTATGGCTTAATCTTGAGAAGGACGCCCAAAGTTAAAGGAAATTATGATTGGGACTTACTCCTTAGAAGGAGGCCCAATTTAAGGAGACATGTAACTTGGGGCTTAATCCTGAGAATGAGGCCCAGAGTTAAAGGAAATTATGATTCAGACATACTCCTGAGAAAGAGTCCCAAATTAAAGAACATGGGGCTTACTCCTAAGGAGGATGCCCATGAACAAGGAACCAGGGGCTTACTCCTAAGGAGGATGCCTAGATTAAAGATGTTATCATCTTAAAGGATGCGGTTTAATGATGTAAATCACTAACCTTAATGACATAATGTTATGTAAATCATTAGGTTTTGAGAGATGTTCCACTGAATTCCTTTCAAATAAGGAAGCCAACAAAGGAACCATGACAAAAATGGATTTGAAGAGGGCTTTGAAGGCTGTCTTTGAAGAGGAAAGGTGGATTTGAGGAAAGGAAGTGACTAGGAAGGAGGGGCGCAAGTTTGTTCTGGCACGCATGTCCTGGTCGTGCAAGTATACTTGTGCGACATGAGTCAACCTGGGTGATGAAGAATCCAAGAAGTGATACGTGGGTGACTTTGAATTGGATCCCTTAGTATCATCCCTAGAGAATTTTAGAAGGGTGGCACACAAGTTTCCTTGAGCGGGAAAAGCGGCGCACAAGTGTCTTCACTTCCCTTAAGGGCTAGACACTTAGGTGTGCAAGTATTGATGAGTTCTAAAACTTATGCATTATTCTTATACTTTATATCTTCCTTTCTAGGCAAACACTTACCTTAGAAGTGTTCGGAAGACGTCATGAAAGGACTTGGGTGACTCGAGCTTGAATCTGAGTTTTTTATTTTTTTTGTCCTCTAAATTAGGGTCCCACAGGGGGTATTTATAGGACACCTATGTTTTGGGAAAAATTTCACCTTGGGCACGCAAGTCACTTGCACGCCTCATATCTAGCACGCAAGTGACTTGTGCGCCAATGGAGGGCATGCATGTATACTTGCATGACTTAATACCTTTGAAATATTTGATGAATCTTACCACTTCTTTGCTAGAGGTATTCTCCTTAGTCAATATTTGGACTCTGTGACGGAACAGAGCATCAAAAAATGTCCCCCCTCAGATTTGGATCTGAAAATGGATAGAGGATTTGACTCTGAGGTAATGGAGAAAACCAAGGATTTTGGGCGTGCATGTTTTGAGTGTGCAGGTGTTGGCGCACAGGTGCATGGCGCATAGGTTACGACGCATAGGGGTACTACTTCACCTATAAATATGGGCATCATTTCATGAAAATCACCCAAATTCAAATGCTTCTTGAGCTCTTGGTGCATAAGTATCTTGGATTTCGCTCGTCCGCACTTCGGTTCGTTGCATCGTGCTTCTGCAGTATGTTTCGGACTTGTGCTCTAGTACTAGAATGGTAAAACATGTGCGAATGACTTAGACTTGTGCGCCAAGATTAGACTTGCACGCCTTAATTCCATAGCCATTTTTTTAATTTCTTCACAAATTTTATGAAAAACCAACTTACATAAAATTTAATTATTCGATCTTTGTGAAGATTCAATGGCTCCCAAAATAATTGGATCGGCTGATGAGTTGGCCAGCAAGTGGATTTATGACATGCTGAACATCATTGTCCATGATTACTATGATATCTGCGATAGCACTGTCCTAGATTTGGAAAATTACTTGAAGAAGTATCATGTTAATTTCAAATAGAGCATTTACTTGCCTTTATATGGCCATGGTCTTCTGTAAGGAGTTAACATTCCAGATCCAAAGAACTATCTCCCGAATTCTTGGTTTCAGACTTACACCAACTTCACTTCAGCAAATTTCTTAGTTTCATGATCATTTTTTAATACTGGGACAGTGGAGAAGGCATCCATAATGCATCATATCCCCAGTGCTCTAGATTTGAAACCTCATATGCTCTAGATGTAGCTGTACTGTTATCCCTCTATTTTGGTTATACTATTCATTAAGAGCAGCAACAATGGTGTGAACATTCAAATACTTTCTCCATGACATTTATTTGTAGATATGAAAATAGAAAACCCATGGGCTGATATGTTTTTCGCTGCCGGCTGGTGGAGAGAAGACTATGATGAAATTAGAATAATATCTGAAAACATTACTCTCTCCAAATGTCTCTTTATTTCCAATTCTCCATTCTCAAATCCATATATCCATCTTCCATGTCTCTTGGACAAAAAACAGAGTCACTATTGGATCATCAAAAAATTTTCTCAAACCACACTCATGAACATTCATTTAAAATTCTTCCAAGAAGAGATGGTATCACTGTGTATTTTATTGTATCTAGTTGAATGAATGAATTCCAGGTGGCTACTGATGAAGCTCGGAATGCCGTAAATCAAATGAAGAGTTATGTTGAAAGCCTCTAGTAATTCTTGAAAAGTAGAAGAGACTCTAATCTATGGATTTCCTTCTAACTCTTGTGCATCAATGAAAAACACTTTCATCTTCAATCATTTGTTCATGCATTCTCTTGGTATTTTCTTTAATTAATTTTACCTAATCCAATGGGCCTAGTAAGAATTGTTTTTTTTAGGGTGATACAAATAACCCCAAAAACATTGAATATTTTGTTGCTCAATATTTCCTAAATCATAAAATTTGTACGTTTAGCGAGATGGGACTCGACATTTTTTCATAGTTCCCTTTACAAGTTCCCAATTTAATGAGTACCCTATAGTTTGATGGAAGTTAAAAGTCATTCATGTCAGTCATAAAAAAGGATAATGTTTAAAGGTTGAATAGCTTTGACCAAATGGATTAAAATTGTCTCAATTCGTTGATAATTTATCTTAAAACATATTACCACATTCAAGTATGGGGGAAAAATGTAAACTATGACCTAAGAAATGTTGAATCTGATGGATGATATGAATAAAGGGCTAAAAGGAATTATAGGAAGTATTTCATGGGAGTGAATTTACCACTATTTAACAATCCAGTTAGGGGGTTGAATTATGAAGGGCCACTTAAGGGAATTGGCTACATAATCAAATAATATAATCTTTTAGCTAATAGGTCCGTTATGTAGACTACTCAGGCAAGGCCACCTAGGGGCATGTGCTGCATAGTCAGGAAAAAGAACTCTCAGAAATTTTACATTTCTATTGCTAAAAAGCTAGTGGATGTTTATGGATATTCAAATTCCCCAAAGCATGGAATTTTCTGTATGTAGAGTGGTACTTGAATATGGAGAGGATATTCCCAATCAGGATTGTCAATGAATTGGATGAATGTCACTTCAGCGAAGGTCTTACCCAAACGCGGGGAACTGAAATATAAACCATAGACTTGAAATACTTTCAGATCACGAAAAAGAGAATGGGAAAAATATATTAACGATGGATATTTTTTGTGGATCCTTACATATTGTCATTAGGACCAATATGCACAAAAGAGGGTTTCCTCCTAAGAATGAAATTACCACTCTAAGAAAAACCCATTAGGGTGTTGAATTATGTAGGGCCAATAAAGGTTATTTTCTTCATAATCAAATAATAGTATCTTTTGGCTGACATGTCCGTTATGTAGACTACTTACACAAGGCCACCTAGGGGAACATGCTGAACAGTCAGGAAAAAGAATTCCCAGGTATTAGAAATTTTGTGACCAAAATTCAAGAAAAAGGTTATGGAGATCTGGAAGCATTTAAGGTTAGGAGTATGACACATCAAAATGGGAATTGTCCAATGCATGAAGGTGGTACACATACCAATTCTAACCATAATCAAGTAATAGCAGTGCCCTGAATTGAGGTGCTCGACTTCACTACGTATCCCATAAGGATGGGAACCAAGGCATATATAGTTCTTGAAATACAGTTTAACATCATGTGGGATGAGAGTGTATGAGATCTTAGTTTAGGGTCATAGATCTCGGACCATAATGAGGAATAAACATTGTGTGTTTTATAAACCTGATGTGAATGAAGAATAGGGTTTTCATACCACATTCATGTTTTCACAGGGGGAATTTTCAGACAAGGGACTGAAAGTGGAATTTGGGGTTAGGCCCAAAGACTAGGGGATGGATTCTAAGGATGCTTGAACGTTCCTACGTATCCCTTATGGATGGGAATCAAGCCATACGTAGTTATTGAAAAATCATCTGTGTAGATTTGGCTCGTACCAGTGAAGGGTGAAAGGGTACTTTAGTGCAATGATGGTTTGACCCAAGATTAAAGGTTCATGCATTTCCATGTCTACATGTAGACATTTAAATAAGACATGGTTGGAGATCAATGTCAATGATGATTCCCTCTCAGGAGAGGGAGAATGGGGGACTGTATATTTTAACGTCATATAGCACGGACGATGGTGCTGCATAGTTTAGTGTAATGTAGCAGGGAAAAAAGGGACGTACATTGTTTAAGGTCATGTGGGATGAAGGTGAACTGACATGAAGAGATTGGTTTAGGGCTACTCTACGGATCAACATCGTATGAGACATAGGTGAACCGACATGAAGAGATTGGTTTTAGGCTACTTCACGGATCAACATCGTATGAGACGGAGGTGAACCGACGTGAAGATGTTGGTTTTGGGATTGAACCTCGGGAGGTTTCCTACGTACCCAGCCTAGAAGGCTCGGATCGAAGTCCGCATAGTTTGATTAAGAATGAATTGGTGATCGAGTTGTACTTGAGGACAATGACCCAAGGATGGTGTTTGGACTTATGCGTGATTAGCATCCCAAAATCGGTGTTATGGTTGAAGCTTACTCCAAGCTCACATGAGTCATACTCGGTGTGAGAAACAAGAGGTAACAACAACCCTAACAATTCACAGTTTAACGTCATGTAGGACAAAGGGGTGCTATACAGTTTGGCGTCATGTAGCTAGGACATATTATAGTTTAACATCTTGCAGGATATGTGCACAGTTCAACATCAAGTAGGACAAAAGGGACACAATTTAACGTCATATTGGATGATAGAGGGACCATGCAGTTTAGTATCTTGTAGTAAGGTCTATGGTACTATGTAGTTTAATGTTTTGCAGGAAGGACTAATGGAATTTAAGGTCAAATTCATGGACCAGTGCTGTACAGTTTAGTGTCATGTAACTAGGATGATAGTTTTCTGTGTTATACAAAATAATTTTTCAATAATATTTTAATTTTTGGAGTTTTAATGAGTTCTCCATCCATCGAGATTAAATAATAAGCTCTATTGGGGTATACCTTTTGTGTTGAATAAGGTCCTTCCCACTTTGGCTCAAGATTTGGAGGCATCTAACCTAGTATCATTGGAGTTTTTAGGACCAATACCAATTCTCCTTGAATGAATTAATGAAGACGAACTTTTTGGTTGAAATCTCATGCTATTCGATTCTGATAGACTTCCAAATGGTGCAGGGTGAACTATCTTTTTTCATCTAATAGTTCCAATTAATCCAATCGCTTTTGAGATTGTTCATCTATAGATGAATGATCACAAATGGCTACTCTTCACGATGGTAATTGAACCTCAATGGGAAATACTGCTTATATTCCATAAACCAATGAATATGGAGTTGACTGTGTTGCTGTCCGGGTGGTGGTCCGATAAGCCCATAAAGCATGAAAACATTTAGCAGGACACAATTTCTAATCTTTATCCACAATCTTTTGCAGTATGTTTGAAAGAGTCTTATTAAAGGCTTCTATTTGGCTATTGTCCGGTACATGATACTGAGATGAATGGTTGGATTTGATGTTGTATTCTTGATACAACATCCTTACCTTGGATGAACAGAAGATGGCACCATTGTCCCTTAATATGGTATGAGGGACACTAAATCTAGTAATGATGTTAGACTTGATGAAGCTAACAATACTTTTATAATTAACTTCATTGAGAGGTATTGCCTCTGCCCATTTGGAAAAGAAGTCAATTGCAGTAAGAATATACTTAAACTTCTTGGATGTAGATGAAGGGTAAGGTCCTACTACATCCATACCCCATGTGGAAAATGGACATGAGTATTTAGCTGTATGGATCAACTCTAGGGGTTGATGAATGAAATTGGAATATACTTGGATAGAATGACACTTCTTAGTGAAATCAACAAAATCTTTTATCATTGAAGGCCAGAAGTATCCATGTCTTCAAATTTGATCAGATAGTCTGTGTCCTGACTGGTGGGAACCACAGACTCCTACATGTACTTCTTTCATGACAGCCATTATCTCGTCACCATCAATACATTTGAAGATAATTCCATCAAAACATCGCTGGTATAGAATTGTTTCTTGGTGATCTGGGCTATCATGAAGAGTAAAATTGACCGCAGGTCGCCAGATTTGTTCATTCTCAGCTCTATCAGGTGGGAGTATTCCATTTTAAAGGAATTCCCTGATAGCTGTCATCCATTCTATAGTATGACCATATTGTTCAGAAATGGGACTAATTTCATTTATTTTTTTTGTTCTGATTTGAACAGAAGGTGAAACTGTACGACGGTGGGAAATAATGATGATTGTTTCATCCCGATTTAGATCTTCCAGAGCTGTGGCTACATTAGCTAGGGCATCATCTTGAGCATTTTGTGATCGCGGGACATAAGAAACTGTCAGTTCCGAAAGAAATTCCACCATTAACTATATGATGTAATCATAGAATGGGATTAAGTCTTCTTTTCTGATGGCATAGTCCCCATTGACTTGTTTGATTACCAAGTCTCAATCACCTTTGACCTTTAAGTGATTCACCTGTGCTTGAAGCGCCAACTCCAATCATGGGATGCATGCATGATATTATGCTTCATTGTTTGTACCACCTTCCAAAAATAAGAAGGAATAGGGTATCACTACCTTTTTTGGGGAAATAAGCACAATTCCTAACCCAACATTGTTGAATTTAGGATCTTCCAATTTCTTCCCTGTTGGACTTCCGGAAGCACCATCAAAGTACATTTCCCATGTCTCGGGATTATTTGAATAGAGAAGACTTCCTCATCAGGATGTTTAATATCTAAAGACTTATCTTCTACTCAAGGGTGTTCATAAAGGAAATCAGCCATAGCATGACCCTTTATTACCTTTTGAGACACATACTAGATATCAAATGACTGCAAATTAACTTCCCACTATACTATATGTCCTGTAAGAATTTAAAGAATTAGGATAAATTTGAGATGGTTATTGTGAGATACCCGTTAGACCTCATGATGTTGCAGGTAGGGTCTCAATTTTTGAACGGAAAAGATTAACACTAGGCATCACTTTTCAATACTCGAATATCGAGTTTCTGCCTCAAGCATAGTCCGACTAAGATAATAAAGGTTGTTTTCATTCCCAGTATCATTATTTTGGTCATGGAAGGCACCCAATGATCTCTCTAAAGCTGTTACATAAAGAATAAGTGGTCTTCCTTCAATAGGTGGCATTAATACTAGTGGAATCAAGTGATGTTTTTTAAGAATATTTAATGCTTCTTAACATTCCTCAGTCCACTGGTAGGTGACTCCCTTCTTCATTAATTTGGTGAAGGGTAAACATTTGCCTGCCAGATTGGTGATGAAATGCCGAATATAGGCCAACTGACCTAGAATTCCTCTTAATTATGTCAAATTTCGAGGAGGTGACATACCAAGGATCCATTGTGTCTTCTCAGGATCAACTTCGATACCATGATGGTGTACAACAAAGCTGAGAAATTTTCCTGAGGTTACCCCAAAAGCACATTTCAAGGGGTTCATCTTCAAATTGTGTTTTCGATGTTTGTGGAATATGAATTCCAAATCAGCCAAGTGATTAGAACATTGTCTGTATTTATCCACCAAATCATCCACAAAAACATTCACCAGATTCATTTAAAATGGGTTTGAAGATACGGTGCATGGCACATTGATATATTGCACATTCATTATTAAGGACAAAGGGAATTACCCGATAGTAAAACATTCCTTGAGGGGCTCTAAAGGCTATAGATTCTTTAACTTCTGGAGCCATTCAGATTTGATTATACCCAGAATATCCATGCATGAAAGAAAGTGCTTCATAGCCAGCTGTTGCATCTATTAAGAGTTCTATGATCAGAACTAGAAAATCATTCTTTGGAGAATGCCAATTAGGATCATTTAAATTGATGAAAACTCTAAATTGTCCATTCTTCTTTTTCAAAGGGACAATATTAGCTGTTAATTTGGGATATTGAACTTCTCTGATGATGTTAGACTTGATAATCTTATCCACTTCATCTTCAATTTTGGAGGCATAAGTTGTGTGTGTTCTTCTTGCGACTTGCTTGAATCCTAGATGTTATTCTAGGAAACCCAAACAATGAGTAGCAACATCATGATCAAACCCTGAAATTTTTGTATAATTACAAGAAAATATATCTCTATTTTTCTTTAGAAATGAAATATACATTTTTTTCTCTTCAAGAGTCATGGCCTCACTAATTAAAATGGGGCGTGGATCTTATTTTTTACCCAGATTTATTTCTATGAGTTCATCTATAGTGGTAGAGATACCTTCTTCAAATAATGGAGTAGAATCCATGAGATCTTCCACTTATTCTTGAATATGTGTTACTTCTTTTGTTTCTACTTGCATAGTAGATGATGAAGTAAAATTTCCAAAATCAAAGGAGAAGTTATAATTTTAGAATCTTGAAGAAGAGGCTACCATTTCTGACCTTATTGATGATGAAGGGTCTTCCTTGTTCAATTAAAAGGAGATGATGGATTGAGAATCGACATCATCATTCTTCTCTGGCATTGCTATAACATCTTCTGGCCTGGTTTATGAATTATAAAAATGTATGAATTTTAGTAGATGAAATGAAGACATCTCCATTTGATCTTTCATCATTGCCTGGTGAAACAATAATTTCTACCATGTTGTCTGGCTTAATTATTATAATTGACCTTATGGAAGTTTCCATAAGAGTATTTGGATTTGGGTCTATACTGTCAATTTGACTGATAAGTAACACATAATCTATACTAACACGGATTAATGGGTTTACTGGAATCTTATCCAAACCATATGGATCATTAATTTTGTTAACCTCCTTTGTCGTAGATATCTCCTTTCCCTCCATTTTATATAATTTTTCCTCAATGTATTGATATTCACATGTTTTGAATGGGGATTTATTACCATAAAATGTCCCGATTTGACCATTGAAACTATATTTGAGACATTGATGGTATGATTAAGGTATATCCACATGATGATGTAGCAAAGGTCTTCCAAGAAAAATGTTGAAGGCTGTTTCATAATGAACGACCATGAAGTCTGAATTGGATACAAGGTCTCCAAACTTATTTCTGAGTGTAATATCACCCAGAGGTTCTTGTTCATTTTTATCATATCTTTGAAACATAAAAGTAGAAGGAGGTAAATCAGATTCGGTGAAGCCCAATCGACGAAGTGTACGAATATGGATGAGGTTGAATCCTAAACCATTATCAATGAATGCTCGTTAGATGTCTACATCATTGACCATTCCAGATAAATACAAAGGTCTAATATGTCCATGCACAACATCACCTTCATATTCATCTGTAAAATATATCAATACATGTAATTTTGTAGGATCATTATCTATATGGTAGATATAAGTTGTAGAAATTTCAGTTTCGAATTCTAGAGGACTTGACAAAGCCTCAATGACTGCCCCCGAAAATCCATTGATATATTCAAGGAATCCAAAATTGATAACTTGGCCAGTACTGCGGCCAAATGTTTCAATACATCATAATTTTGGTCCAAAGATATGTGTTTCCCAATAGGAACATGTGGTTTCGTAGGTGCCTTAGAAGTTTATGCTTTGGAAGTAGATGCATCTTGTATCGGGGTTGGAGTTAGAAATACATCTGGCTTTGGAAAATTAGACCAAATAGGACTATTTATTTTCTAAGAGGACGAAGGTGTAACCTCAAACCAATCTTCTAAAATAACTGTTCCAAGACTGAATCTTCCATGTGTGCAAGAACTTTCTTGTTCTTATTGATCCCATTGAAAGGATTTTCCATGATTCTCTGCTGCATATACAGTTCTAGCAGGGGTAGGATTGGAATAGTGGCTATTGAAATATCCACATCTTCCCCTATATCCTATATAAGGCCCCAACCTTAAACCTTACTTAATCTTGAGTTATTACAGGATTACACATTGAGGATCTTTTCAGGTTTAGTGTTTTAGAGAATTAAATCATGAAACGTGCATTACATTCCACATTTAAACAAAGTGGTTACATAAAATACAATATTCATTCTTCCCATCAACGAAAACATATTTAAAATAAAACACGGATTCTTTCGTGACACATCCTTGACACTATCATCACATCATATAACTTTCCCTTGACCTGTGAAAAACATTTCAAAAACTTGGGATGAGCATAAAAAGCTCAGTAAAGGGTTATAAAAATATGGAAAGGAAACATGAGTTCATATATACATAATAATGAAATCATACTTTACCCATAAAACATAGGAACTTTAACATACCTCATCAACCCATGAATAAATCAAAGAAATCATAAGACATAAAGGTAACTTGAGGCATTCATAACATTCTTACGTAGGGAGTAACCCTCTTGGTTACGTTTTGGAATACCCATCATAGTATATTCCCTAAATCTCTTTGTAGAAATCTTAACATTTCACTCCTTCGCGTTACCCAATGCATTGGAGAGCTATATCGGGCTCACCCGCCCTTAGTTTATCATGGAACCACCCATTTTCATAACAATGCCCAAGAACCATAACATAAACGTATCACATAAAACATGCATAAAGTAAACATAACATTTCCACATTTCAATCACAATATAACATTTTAGTATATTGAAATAATGAATCCGTTCAAAAAGAAACCATTTCCAAAACCATTTAAAATATTTAATAAAGAGATTTTTGAATCAAAGTGTCCCATACCACCTTGAAGCTTTTAACATTTTAAACCATTAATATCCATATAAATAAATCCTTAAAACCATTTTTAAAACATGGATATTAATAAGAACAAATCCTTAAAACATTTAAAGCGATATTTTGGTTAAAGGGTTTTTACCAAAATTAGAGACACTTGAATACAATAATTGAGGAATAACATTTAATCAGAACTTTATAATATCATGAAAATAAATGGATTCATGATATAATATTCCAAAGTACAGTATATACACCATATAAGAGTGAATTGCTACATAACAACAATGAAGTCTCAATAGAGATGTAAAATGTGATGAAATCCCTTATAAAGAAGGTATCCTTAAATTAAGGATAAATCAATCTCAAAATTATGTGTGACAAATATAAATACACCCAATATAATTGGATATTAAGTGTAAAAAAATAAAAGGCCATTCACACATATTCAAAGGATGACATATTCAATAACTACATGTTGAACCCAAAGAAATCGAAATTGGGTTAAAAAGTTCTCTTGGTAAAATTCGACAGCCTAACGGCGTCACTTAAAAAATTCAGAAAATGAATTGATGAGAGATAAAAAGGGAATATCATCACTTGGACATAAAATTTAAATTAATCAGGATATAGAAGAACATATCCCAACATAATAGTATGTGAATGAAAAGACATAACAAACGAAGTCTTTTAAAATGAGGAGGGTGAAAGGTTCCCTTACTGACTTGGGTAACTTTCGAAAAGTACACCCCATTGAAGAAGTGTCATACAGTGAATATGTAAATACCCATAAATGGAATTATATTACAAAAGGATTGTAATAATGGTCAGTACATAAACCACTCAAAATAAATTGTGGCAAATGTAGCATAAATCTCACGAGAATAAAAGTGAGATGAAAAATCTCTTACGAAAACTCGGCAGCCTAACGGCGCCACATAAAACGTCATAAATGGATTGATGAGAGAAAATAGGGTCTCTCATCATATCAACATAAATTTTACAGAAATATTAATAAAAAATAACACCCCCCAACATAACAAAAATGAGCTTAAAAGAAGTGACATAAAGGAGAGTACTAAAAAAGAAAGAGAGAGGTTAGATCTCTTATGAAAACTCGGCAGCCGAACGGCGCCACTCAAAACTTCCAAAATGGATTGATGAGAGGAAATAGGGTCTCTAATCATATGAAAATAATAATTAAAGTAGGATTAATATAAAATAACATCCCAATCATAAGAAATATGAGCTTAAAAGGAATGACATAAAAGAGTGTACTTAAAAAGAAAGAGAGGAGTAAGATCCCTTACCTCGGGTCTGACTTGACTCGATCATTCTCTAACGTCCTGAATAATAAACTTGAGTTAATTTCCACTTTATTAAGAACCTTTTTCTAGTTCATTATTCTTTTTAGATAACTTATTTTCATGTTATAAACATTATGTAATCATTTAAGTTAATAATGTTTGTTTTGTCGATATTTGGTTCTTAAGTCGAAAGTGGACTTCTTACAATTACATGTTGTTCGTGTGGTCAAAGGTTCTTTATATCCAAAATGACATTCCTGATTTGGATAGCATATATATCATATATATCCAGCATATATATGTATTTATAATATTACATAATCATTTAGAGGTAAGAAATTAAATGCACCGTTGATGGAGACGGTAAGCCGTACGTACGCATGAACGCTACTTTCATTTCTTTATCATATTAATGGAATTAAAACTAAATGAGAAATATGTATATTTTAATTCCAGAATTATATTAATCATTTAGATGTATCATTCATCATATATATATATTATATACATGTACTTATAATAGTACATTACATTTGGGGATAAGAAATGAAATGCACCGTTTATGGAGACGGTAAGTCGTACGTACGCATGAACGCTAATTTCATTTCTATCTCATACTTTAATGGAAAGAAATAATAATGATATATAGGTATATTATAATTAAGTATAACATCATATTTAATAACATTAAATCCATCCTTTATACGTCCCACGTATGGCATTAACGAATCACATCACTTTGAGGGGGCGGTAGTCCGCACTTCCTAAAATGAAGATATCGTGTATACCCATAATGGAAACAATAATGGTATTCCATAAATGAAAAAATAAAGAAGCTTAAGGAAAGAATAAACATATTATATATCATATATAAAAATAGTGACATCATAATGGCCACCTTTGAAGGTGTTAAATGAGTATTGAACAATTATCGTTTCGGGAGGCAGAATTTCGCCATCCACGGAAACCGTATGTTCTTTAACCATTTGATGTAGTTGTGTGAGCGTGTAGCTCGAATAAATCTTATAAAAACATCCTAGTATATTTAATATACTGGTTTTGTTACAAAATAAGTAAATAAAAAGAGTTTAGGGGGTTGGAGAAGTAAAATAGAACAAATGAACATGAGAGAATGAATTACCTTTAAAAGTGTAACTCCTTTGGATTTGAGCCTAAAGGCTTCCTTTGAAAGTATTATTCCCAAAGAGAATCCTCTAGGAAGAGGAGAGGTATGTGGAGAGAGTAAATGGGAAGGGGATGGCCGAGCCAAAGGCTTGAGGAGTGTGTGAAATGAGGTAGAGGTGGGGGCCCTTTATAAGAGGAGAGGAGGGGCACTTTTGGAAATCATGAAACTATTATTTTATTTTAAAAAGTGTTTCGAATTTCTAAGGTCCCACATTGATATATTTCGAATATAAGATGCTAATTCTTCTAAATATTCCCATCCAATAGTTTTTGGACAATTGTAGGTCTTAGATTTTATATTATCGTTTCATTTTATTTAAACTGTTCATTAATGAGGTCATCATTGCATCATCATGATGTCATATTTAAATTAATTAATTTAATGTCTAAAAATTATAAAAAAAATATCCTGATGTCTTAAATCTTTTAATCTTTCCAAAGAGTATTTATAGACAAAAATATGATTAGTATGACCCCTTCTAAAAATTGTTTTAGTAAAACAATTTATGTTAGTGTCATTTTCACCTTTATTTAAAAAAAGGCATTAATGTCATTATCTCACCGAAGAGGCTCCATAGGGTCCCCTAAATCGACCCATGGGTTCTCTTGGTCGGCCATGACTCATCCAATAGGGGTAGGACAAGTTTCATGGTGTTTTCATATTTTTATAATATTTTTTTACCTTAAATTACACTAATTACCTCTAATCGTGATTAATGAAAAAAAGTTACTATTCACCAAAAAATTATTTTCATCCCATTGAACCACATTTTACATACTAATGACAACCATGTATGTATTATTTTCAAAATTCAATACACATTAGCGGTAAACTTTCATTTAACTGAAAAATCAGTTTTCTTTATTACCACTTAGTGGTTTCACTATTCATCAAAAATTAGAGTTTTCAGAAAATTACCAAAAAATTCACTCTAAGCTATATTCGATATTCTGAATTCAAAAATGATGTTTATATTACCTAATTCAAAGAATATAAGTATAATTAATTAATTTAATAATTAACTCCCGTTGTCAAAACAAATAGCGTGTTTTTAAGAAACAATATATATCAAAAGATTGATATTTGTTTATGTCGAATTTCAAAGTGAAATTAATTCCAAAGTACACCATTGAATAAAATGGTAAAAATATTTTATGGTTTCACTTCAAAACCAATTCAAAAGATAATCTAATCATATATATAAATTAGATTAAAAGAGGTTTTGAATTAAAATACAACATTTTTCACTTATTCATAAAAAACAAACTTTATCGGAAGAATAACAAAAACATACAAAAAGTAAATTTTGATGTCCCAATTATAAAGAAGGAATTTATTTGGTCCAAAAGAATTTATAAGAGTGACCAAAACTATATTTAAAGAGGGCTCGCCATCAAAATGTGATAAGTGAACCTTTAGTGAAAACTAGGGCATATACGCCTAAAATTGAATTCTTTCCGTATTTTAAGCCTTTATCTTTTATTGGATAAATGTAAAAACATTTAAAAACATATATAATCATATTTTAGTTATTTATATCCATTCTCGCCAATACAACGGCTACATGTTAACTGCCATTTAAAATAAAATTATTTTATTATTAGAGTGCAACGTAAGATTCCCAAGAAACTTGTTGTTGCGGGTTGGGTACGCCATCGAGCATAGCGTCCCCTTTAAAGTCATATTAATATTTTATTCACAAATATGGATAAATATGAAAATTTCATATTCTTTATTTACCTGGGGTGTTACATCCTTCCCCCCTTTTGGGAATTCCGTCCTCAGAATTTTAAAATTGGTCTTGGAAACATCCTTGAAAGTCCCCCATCGGAAGAAGAGTCGGTAAAACAATCACTTTAAAATAAAGAAAGATAAGTACAAAGGTCACCTGAGTTAACCCATACTAGGATTCCAAGTATGAAAACATGGACATGGAGGAGAAAACATAGGGTCATGTTGTGATGAAGAGTGATAGAAATCATGCTTAAGAGAAAGTTAACCATGAGAAAATCACAAACTTGTGATGGGTTAAACGGTATTCGATTCCCCAGTAGTAAAAGTTAATAGACAACATTTTTGTTTTAAGATACTTTTTATTGGGGAATCTATTCATAAGGAAACATAATCACTTATCATGTTGACTTTCAACTTTTATTAGATTCCTTACCCAAACTCGTATTCTCTCCAAAAGGCGAGTATTTAGGAAGACATGTTCACATTAAGAGTACTATAATCAAATTTTAGAGAATCACCTAATCCACAAAAGAGAAATATATACCTCCCATGTCTTTAGACTTTAACCAAAACCAAAACCAAAAAAGCCTAGTACAAGACCAGATAATCCAGAAAAGGATAACCCTTTATAAAAAGAAAATCTATTCTTAACCTCCAAAATTTGTCCAAAAAACCCAAAGTTCAACGAGGACCATTAGATAAAAAATTTGTCCATAAAATTATTCAAGGTAAACCAATCTAAGATTGAAACCCAAATATTTGAAGGATTTAGTCACATAGTCTTCCAAGTTAAATCGTAACATTTATCTCCAAACAACATCAGTTGCTCCTAAAGTTTCGTATTGAAAATTAATTAACCTAATCACATATCCTCCATGATAGGTTAATAATTTTCATAAATAACCCAAAATCAACTTACTCTTAATTCATAAAATCATATAACTAGAAAGAATCAGTCAAACTAACCAGGGACTTCACGTAGTCCAGTGGTAGGCGATAAATACCAGTCGCACTTTGGTTGTGGGTTCGATTCCCGCAGCATTGTCCGACGCAACGGGTTGTCACACGGTCTACGTGTTGTCCTTTTTCCAAAACTATATAATTCTCAAAACATTTCCCAAAACGAGATAAAATCTTCAAAAATAAACATAACATATTTTACCCTCAAGTTTATCTCATGCCTTTCATTTTCCATCATAACATATAATAACCTATAATTACTTCAAAAGTAAGGATCATATAAACCCTAATGGTTACCTTTTTAATTTTTACCTGAACTTCCACATAGATTGGTCATCTCGTACATGATGCATTATAGAACATACCAAGGTTCACGTGGTTGATCATGACTCCTTGATAGTTGGTTTAGAACAAACATGAGTTTCCTCATTGAATACCCCATTTCATCGAGTCTCTTAATCAGAGAACCACCACAGTTTCCTTCAAACCAATTGTCACTTTGGTTCCTGCGAGATCCAGCCATTCACTAAAAACTGAAATGTCAATGTGAGTATATCAAAAAAACAATCATGTACTAATGAGGAAGGTAAACACTAAGATATACTTACTCATCCACTTTATCTAAAACTAGGACTCTTTCTGAAATCCTAACCATTATGGTAATGTCACTTATGCTTAGAGAATACCCTAACCTCTAAAGTTATCTAAACCGACCTTTGATACCAACTATAAGGCCCCAGCATTAAACCTTACTTAATCTTGAGTTATTACAAGATTACACATTGAGGATCTTTTCAGGTTTAGAGTTTTAGAAAATTAGATCATGAAACTTGAATTACATTCCACATTTAAAAAAAGTGGTTACATAAAAGACAATATTCATTCTTCCCATCAATGGAAACATATTTAAAATAAAACACGGATTCTTTCTTGACACATCCTTGACACTATCATCACATCATGTAACATTCCCTTGACCTAGGAAAAACATTTCAAAAACATGGGATGGGCATAAAAATCTCAGTAAGGGTTATAAAAATATGGAAAGGAAACATGAGTTCATATATACATAAGAATGAAATCATACTTTACCCATAAAACACAGGCACTTTAACATACCTCATAAAACCATGAATAAATCAAAGAAATCATAAGACATAAAGGTAACTTGAGTCATTAATAACATTCTTACATAGGGAGTAACCCTCTTGGTTATGTTTTGGAATACCCATCACAGTATATTCCCTAAATCTCTTCGGAAAAACCTTAACGTTTCACTCCTTCGCGTTACCCAATGCATTGCAGAGCTATATCGGGCTCACCCGCCATTAGTTTATCACAGAACCACCCGTTTTCATAACAATGCCCAAGAACCATAACATAAAAGTATCACATAAAACATGCATAAATGAAAGATAACATTTCAAAACTTCAATCACAATATAACATTTTAGTATATTGAAATAATGAATCCGTTCAAAATGAAACCATTTCCAAAACCATTTAAAACATTTAATAAAGTGAAATTTGAATCAAAGTGTCCCATACCACCTTGAAGCTTTTAACATTTTAAACTATTAATATCCATATAAATAAATCCTTAAAACCATTTTGAAAACATGGATATTAATAAGAACAAATCATTAAAACATTTAAAGCGATATTTTGGTTAAAGGGTTTTTACCAAAATTAGAGACACTTGAATACAATAATTGAGGAATAACATTTAATCAGAACTTTATAATATCATGAGAATAAATGTATTCATGATATAATATTCCAAAGGACATTATATACACCATATAAGAGTGAATTGGTGCATAACAACAATGAAGTCTCAATAGAGATGTAAAATGTGTTGAAATCCATTATAAAGAAGGTATCCTTAAATTAAGGATAAATCAATCTCAAAATTATGTGTGAAAAATATAAATACACCCAATATAATTGGATATTAAGTTTAAAACCATAAAAGTTCATTCACAAATATTCAAAGGATGACATATTCAATAAATACAAGTTGAACCCAATGAAATCTAAATTGGGTTAAAAAGGTCTCTTGGTAAAATTCGACAGCCTAACGGCGTCACTTCAAAAATTCAGAAAATGAGTTGATGAGAGATAAAAAGGGAATCTCATCACTTGGACATAAAATTTACATAAATAAGGATATATAAAAACATATCCCAACATAATAGTATTTGAATTAAAAGACATAACAAACTAAGTTTTTTAAAATGAGGAGGGTGAAAGGTTCCCTTACTGACTTGGGTAACTTTTGAAAAGCACACCCCATTGAAGAAGTGTCATACAATGAATATGTAAATACCCATAAATGGAATTATATTACAAAAGGAGTGTAATAATGGGAAGTACATGAAACACTCAAAGGAAATTGTGGCAAATGTAGCATAAATCTCACGGGAATAAAAGTGAGATTAAAAATATCTTACGAAAACTCGGCAGCCTAACGGCGCCACATAAAACTTCCAAAATGGATTGATGAGAGGAAATAAGGTCTCTCATCATATCAACATAAATTTTACAGAAATAGGAATACAAAATAACATCCCCCAACATAACAAAAATGAGCTTAAAATAAGTGACATAAAGGAGAGTACTTAAAAAGAAAGAGAGAGGTTAGATCTCTTACGAAAACTCGGCAGCCCAACGGCGCCACTCAAAACCTCCAAAATGGATTGATGAGAGGAAATAGGGTATCTAATCATATGAAAATAATAATTAATGTAGTAGTAATATAAAAGAACATCCCAATCATAAGAAAGATGAGCTTAAAAGGAATGACATAAAAGAGTGTACATAAAAAGAAAGAGAAGAGTAAGATCCCTTACCTCGGGTCCGACTTGACTCGATCATTCTTTAACGTCCAGAATAATAAACATGAGTTAATTTACACTTTATTATGAACCTTTTTCTAGTTCATTATTCATTTTTATCACTTATTGTCATGTTATAGACATTATGTAATCATTTAAGTTAATAATGTTTGTTTTGTCGATATTTGGTTCTTAAGTCGAAAGTGGACTTCTTACAATTACATGTTGTTCGTGTGGTCAAATGTTCTTTATATCCAGAATGAAATTCCTGATTTGTATAGCATATATATCATATATATCCAGCATATACATGTATTTAAAATATTACATAATCATTTAGAGGTAAGAAATGAAATGCACTGTTCATGGAGACGGTAAGCCGTACGTACGCATGAACGCTACTTTCATTTCTTTGTCATATTAATGGAATTAAAACTAAATGAGAGGTATGTATATTTTAATTCCATAATTATATTCATCATTTATATGTATCATTAATAATATATATCCATTATATACATGTACTTATAATAGTACATTACCTTTGGGGATAAGAAATGAAATGCACCGTTCATGGAGACGTAAGACGTACGTATGCATGAACGCTACTTTCATTTCTATCTCATACTTTAATGGAAAGAAATAATAATGATATATAGGTATATTATAATTCCAGTATAAAATCATATATAATAACATTAACTCCATCCTTTATATGTCCCACGTATGGCATTAACGAATCAGATCACTTTGATGGGGCGGTAGTCCGCACTTCCTAAAATGAAGATATCGTGTATACCCATAATGGAAACAATAATGGTATTCCATAAACGAAAAAATACAGAAGCTTAAGGAAAGAATAAACATATTATATATCATATATAAAAATAGTGACATCATAATGGCCACCTTTGAAGGTGTTAAATGAGTATTGAACAATCATCGTTTCGGGAGGCAGAATTTCGCCATCCACGAAAACCGTATGTTCTTTAACCATTTGATGTAGTTGTGTGAGACTGTATCTCGAATAAATCTTATAAAAACATCCTTGTATATTGAAGATACTATTGTTGTTACAAAAGAAGTAAATAAAAAGAGTTTAGGGGGTTGGAGAAGCAAAATAAAACAAATGAACATGAGAGAATAAATTACCATTAAAAGTGTCACTCCTTTTGATTTGAGCCTAAAGGCTTCCTTTGAATGTATTATGCCCAAAGGGAATCATCTATGATGAGGAGAGGGATGTGGAGAGAGTAAATATACAAGGGATGGCCGAGCCAAAGGCTTGAGGAGTGTGTGAAATGAGGTAGAGGTGGGGGCCTTTTATAAGAGGAGAGGAGGGGCACTTTTGGAAATCATGAAACTATTATTTTATTTTCAAAAGTGTTTCGAATTTCTAAGGACCCACATTGATATATTTCTAATATAAGATGATAAGGCTTCGAAATATTCCCATCCAATAGTTTTTGGACAAGTGAAGGTCTTAGATTTTATATTATCGTTTCATTTTATTTAAACTGTTCATTAATGAGGTCATCGTTGCATCATCATGATGTCATAATTAAATTAATTTATTTAATGTATAAAAATAATAACAAAAATATCCTTATTTTGAAAATCTTTTTATCTTTCCAAAGAGTATTTATATACAAACATATGATTAGTATAACCCCTTATAAAAATAGTTTTAGTAAAACAATTTATGTTAGTGTCATTTTCACCTTTATTTAAAAAAAGGCATTAAAGTCATTATCTCACCCAAGAGGCTCCATAGGGTCCCCTAAATCGACCCATGGGTTGTCTTGGTCATCCATGACACATCCAATAGGGGTAGGACAAGTGTCATGGTGTTTTCATATTTCTATAATATCATTTTTACTTTAAATTACACTAATTACCTATAATCGCGATTAATGAAAAAAAGTTACTATTCACCAAAAAATTATTTTCATCCCATTGAACCAAATTTTACATACTAATGACAACCATGTATGTCGTATTTTCAAAATTAAATACACATTAGTGGTAAAATTTCATTTAACTGAAAAATTAGTTTGCTAGATTACCACTTTGTGGTTTCACAATTCATCAAAAATTGGAGTTTTTCAGAAAATTACCACAAAATTCACTCTAAGATATATTCGATATTCTGATTTCAAAAATGATGTTTATATTACCAAATTCCAAGAATATAAGTAGAATTAATTAATTTAATAATTAACTCCCGTTGTCAAAACAAATAGCGTGTTTTTAAGAAACAATATATATCAAAAGATTGATATTTGTTTATGTCGAATTTCAAAGTGAAATTAATTCCAAAGTCCACCATTGAATAAAATGGTAAAAATATTTTATGGTTTCACTTTAAAACCAATTAAAAATATAATATAATCATATAAATAAATTATATTAAAAGAGGTTTTGAATTAAAATACAACATTTTTCACTTATTCATAAAAAATGAACTTTATCAGAAGAATAACAAAAACATACAAAAAGTAAATTTTGATGTCCCAATTATAAAGAAGGATTTTATTTGGTCCAAAATAATGTATAATAGTGACCAAAACTATATTTAAAGAGGGTTCGCCATCAAAAGGTGATAAGTGAACCTTTAGTGAAAACTAGGGCATATACGCCTAAAATTGAATTCTTTCCATATTTTAAGCCTTTATCTTTTATTGGATAAATGTAAAAATATTTAAAAACATAAATAATCTTATTTTAGTTATTTCTATCCATTATCTCCAATACAACGGCTACATGTTAACTGCCATTTAAAATAATATTATTTTATTATTAGAGTGCAACGTAAGATTCCCAAGAAACTCGTTGTTGCGTGTTGGGTACGCCATCGAGCATAGCGTCCCCTTTAAAGTCATATTAAAATTTTATTCACAAATATAGATAAATATGAAAATGTCATATTCTTTATTTACCTGGGGTGTTACATCCTAGACCTCTAGAACTCCCTCTAATTCCTCTATTTGATACAGGGAACTCATGCTCATCACGATCGAAACTGTGACTGACATAAGGATTGGTTTAATGAATCATATTAATAGAAACAAAGATAAACTCTTCATCTGATGAAGATTATTCCTGATTAGCAAGTTCAGACTGTGCCATTTGGTGGGGCAGTGCCCATGCTTTTGAATCTGATGTCATTAAATCTGCCAGAGTTAAAGATAATTTAGGCATTGACAAGAATTCATACTCTTTTTACAACTCTTCTTTCTTTGAATTATGCTGCCTTCTTTAAGATTTTCATTATGATTAAGGGAGTTTTGTTGTGGAATTCATAGAAGAAAACACAATTGGTTGATTCAATTGTGTTTGTAAAATGGCATGAGTTCGGTTGATCATTTTTCGGGCCATCCAATCATCATATTTCTGCACATTTTTTCTTTTGACTTCATGACACTCACCTTCTTCCTCTGGATCAGTAGCAGTAACACATGCTACCTGGGCTGAAGAACCTTTAAATTTTACCTATCCATAGTCCACCATCTTTCACAGGAGGACTTTGAAAACAAAACACTCATGAATGGGATGCCCCATAATCTAATGAAATGAGAAATAGTTGGGAAGGTTTTCATCTCCTTCCTTGTTCGGCCTTTTAGTCCTTGGCAGCTGAACAAAATTATCTTCCAGATCCAAGATGAAGTAACCTAGAACTTGTTAATTCTAGAAAGAATAAACTTTGTTGTTTGACTACTCAAATTGTTTCCATCTTTGATCTCTTTGATCATCTTTATGAGACAAGCTCTGTTGTTGACGCTCAAGAGGTGGATCCCTCCGATAATATGAAGGTTTTGAAGTAGAAGCAGGTATAGGTGCTTGTTTAAATGTAACTATAGAAGTCTTTCCTTTCCCCATTGTCCTTCATGCAACTGATGGAATTACTAGAGTTTTAGCCTTAGTCTCTATAAGAGAATCTTCAATCTATTGAGCGATTAAAGTATGGTCTCAAAACCCTCCTATGTATTTCACAAGAATCAACGGTGTGCGTAATTCATCACACAGATTTTCCACACAGATTGGAAACAAATCCTCTTGAGGGAGTGCTAAGCTTAAGGAATATGTTAATACCTTCCAACGAGCAATGAAATCTGAAACTATTTCATTCTACCTTTTCTTACAATTGGTATGATCGAAAACTATCATCTTTGGAAATGTTGAGATAAATTGAAGAAGGAATTTTTGACATAGATCCTCTCACCAAGTAATTGACTGAGATTACAAGCTTGTATACCAGATAAAAGTAGGTCTTTGTAATGATTGTTCAAAACACCAGAGCTTAATTTTGTGACGCAGATCCTCTCACCCATTAAATGTTGTTCTGGATCTCCCTAACCATTAAAAATTTGGAATGTTGTACTCATAAAATTTGATGGTGGAGGAATTGCATCCACCCATTCAGGGTAAGATCTCTTTTCTGGTTGAATTTCTGCACAATTTCCTTCCATAGCTTCCAACCAAGATGTTAATGAAACAATGATAGTAATTAATTTTTGAGAAACATCTGGTTGATCTTGGACCTAAGCAGGTGTAATAATTAGAGTTTAGACAGGTGTGGTGACTGGTAATGCAACTTATGGTAGCACATCCGGTTTTTATTGCACACGACCCAGAGGATTGGACCTGTTAGGGTGTACATGTAAAGGAGGATTTTCTTGATCCATCCCAGTAACTGCAATGAATTCCCTTGACTGAATGACTCCAACACACTTAGGATGAAGACTACCTTGAAGTAGTTCTGCAAACAACCTCCTTAACTCCTTCATTTCTGCCTCTTGTTGTGGGAACCTTTCCTCTAATGAAAGTGATTGGCCTTCTAGAGAGGTAGGGTGGGGCATAACCTGAATTTTACGCTTTTCCAAGGCATGTTCCTTTCTCGAGTATGGAAGAGAATTACTCAAAAGAATATATTGCCTCTAGGCAGCCCTCCGGATTCTGGTACGCACACATTCTTCATTTACTTCTATGTGTAGAGCTTATTGAATAGGATCATATTCATCTAATTCCTCTGAGTGAACCTCATGTTCTGGGGGATCAGTGACAACGACATTGATGACATTTGTCGATGAATAACGCATTGCATCCCTTCTATCGGCATTTTTGCGATACTGTCTTCTTCTATGTCCTTTATGAGACATTTCCTTTTGTTGAGTTGATCCCTCAGTAACTTATTTATGAACTGTAATTTGGAGGGAGTCTCCTGATAATTTGGTTCTTCGTTCCTCTTTTGGTTTCTTCCCTAACTGAGAGAATGATTAATTTCACTGAGGAAGTGATTGAGAACATGAAAAAGTCCCCCGTCCGGTGGACTGGGGTTGTTCTTGATTAAATCCTCAAATCATATCTGTTGATCCCGAGGGTTGGATTAAAAGAGTCCCCAGTCTGGAATACTGATGTGGCTCTTGAGGTGCTACATCTGAGACTTTCTTAAAAGCTCTCCATATTTTGTGGACATTAGTCTGGAAATTAGCCAGATGCATCAACCTACATCAACTCAAATCACCTGGCTCAGATGACCGTTTGATTATTTCTGACACTTCTATCACCTCATGGCTTGCATGCTATAAACGAGAAGAATGCACGATATTTTCCTTTACTTGATGCAAGAGTAATTCGACAACTTGTTCTTTGTATTCCTGACTTTGGGAAGAACTAGTCGAGGCATGTTCCTGAGCAAGACTTTGATTACACAAAAAACCAATTGGTTGTGGCCGACCATGGGAAATAACATTGCATGAGACCACTTTTGGCGGGCTTTATTGATTGGAGACTATAGTGAAATGCAGTGGTCCATGAAAACCCCATCCACTGATATGAATACCAGATGTGGAATTGGAAATTAATTGGAGAAACTTTTTTAGTGAGCCAAAGCATGAAAGTTGAAGGGCTCTATGCTGCTTTTCAACCATTGGATGTCGAGAAACTGAGAGAGATTCCAAATCAATTTGGTGTTGTAACCCTTCAATTATCTTGATGTGATTTTCATATTCAAGATAAGATAATATTTTATATTTTATGTGACAATGAGTTTTCCACATGTTGAGACGAATATTGTGAATACAATCTTCCATCAACATTTCTGGAATATCATACTAAGAGTCAGCCAAAGGCCAAAACAAGACTGGTACTTCACCTTTCGCTAGTTGTTTTCTCATATTCAGCACTTCCTCCTTATCATTCGATGAAGATTCTTCTACTTAATTAGACCAAATATGGTGCTTCTTTGTTGTTTTATCAGATTCAACAACATTGGTAGAGAACTCATTTATCAAATTAGAAGATTAATGTCCCAGGGGTGGATTGGAGAATGACCAACACCCCGAGATATATTTTTATAGAGAAATTATTTCACCTACTAGAGTTAAAGCATCAGACATGACTGGCTTCACATTAGCATGTGCCTCAAGATAAGAGGGTTTTCTCATTACTGCACTGTCCTTCGAAGAATTATCCAGGAAATGCGAATTACTACTATGGAGAGGACTTTCACAGCTAAATTCATCATTATGGGGAGGACCAACATGTTGGGTTACAGAAAAGGATGAAAAATATTGGTCCTTGGTCTTATGGCCACGCAGAGGGTTATTGTGGATTTCATCTGAAGATGATACTTTGAGATCGACTGAACTGTCATGAAGCAAGTCTTTATGAGGAAATTTGTGATGAATACCTTCAGAATTGTAATTGTAAATTACGGAATTTGAAAATGGAAGTGTATAATCTTGATTTGCAACAGATAATTGTCTGAGGGCTTCAATAACTCTAGCATCGAGAAAGGCCTTATTACAGAATGGCTCTTGATTTCTCGACTATGCTAGATGTGACTTTTTCCTAGACACCATCTTAATCACATTGGAAACCACTTGTTGATTAAAGTGGTTATTATCGCCAGGTGTATGTGCATGCTCAGGAGAAATGTCCAGGTTAGTCTGATTATCTCCATTCAAATCGTAGGTATGTTCCTGAAATGATTGTCCATATGACATGGGGGAATATTCCACAAAACCCTCCTCGACTGGGACAGAGGTGCGTATCCATTACGAAGTGATATGTTGATGAGTCACTCCACTGATAGGGATAGATTTATGATTCCTTCCCTGTGATGCTGCTGAAGTTGTTATAATATTCTGACAGGCATCCAGAATATGGGAAGGGATTTGCTTCTGCTCTTTCACCATTGTCTGAATGTGATTTGTGACTTCAGCTACCAAAATGGGAATATACGTCCATTCCATACTTGGGGTAGGTGTATATTCATACCACCGTCCTACTTTTCCTATCATTGAATTCTGACAGTACTCATTTGTGGGGGAAGAGAATTGTGTCTACCTCCTGCTTGTCATTGGAGCATTCAAATTGACATCTCTGGGTGCTACCAAAAGAGGCTGTTGGTTAGACTGATGAATTGCAGGTGTCTGTTCCTGTTGATTATTTCCCACCACATTTGATTGGTGAGTTTCTTTGGTTGCAGTCAGATGAGCGTACTGACGAGCTGATGAATTTTAAACAAGTGTATATGCCTGCCTATAATACTCCGCCGGAATTTCCTTGCAGGATTGGCGCGTTACTGCCAAATAAGTAAATAGGGAAATTACATCCAGACAGATGGGTGTATATTCCTGCTCATTGTTTTCCATCAAGTTGTCTTGATGGACTTCTCCGGAGGGGGAATAAGTAAGAACCTGCTCTCTATTGACAGGATTTCACCTCTTATGGTCCTTCTTGCATTCTCGGGTCTGAGGAACCTAAGCTGAACCCATAAAGGCGATACCCTCCTCATGTTGAGGGTGCACTACTGCACGATTATGGCGGTTATTATTGATGGGAGCCCTTGGTAAGGACTCCTGTCTTCTTGAATTAAGGCCTTGAGTGACCTTCTCGTTCACCTCCCCATAATATAGGAGGGAATTATGATTTGTTTCTGAGGATAACAACCCAAAATGGTTGGAGACGGTGGTTGGCACCACCTGCTTCTTGACCACTAGTCGTCACTGTCCGGACAACCATGGTGAATTGATTACATGGAGGTCTTGTCGAGCGGCATCCAGAGTCGGAATGGTACCGTGTTGATGGTATTCCTTAACCAATGCATTTGAGTCCCAGCATTAAATACATTGAGTAGGTTATGTCGCCTTTAGAGTGGACGAGGATCCAGAAGAAGTAGTGGCTGAGGCATTCACAGCTGTAAACTTTAAAGTAGCCATTTCTGTAATGCATAAAGATCTTGGAAAAAGTTCATGTTTAATATAACAAACATAATCAAGATAATTTTGTCCAGAATACATCTTTTGGATTATCATATGAGTTATTGATTTCATTTTTGGTCCTCACATTAAGTTAAATAGGGGCCTAAAAAGTAAGGAAAACATTATTTAACTTGTTTAAGGATTCATGTCGGGTTCACCATTTTTGTTTCTTTTGGAAATGAGGATGACCTTTTTTTTATAGGTCAAACTTTCCAATCGGTTTCTAATGAGTTTATTCATAGAACCGGAAACATCCAATGATTCTATATCCATTTGGACCTACTTTCCAAAGGTAGGTTCTCATTAGTTGTGAACTGATGAGGCTTAATAATTTTCATTGGTCAAGAGGATGGGAGGTCAGACTCATCACACCTTTTTTGGGGGGAAATATTTTCTACTCCGGTGTCTCTTATAGATTTGAGTTATGTTCGAGAATCATTATTAATTTACCAATCATGAAAATGAGTTTTCCTTTAGATGTTTCAATCAATGATTTATATGTATGGGATTTAGATAATATTTTATATGTATTTGAGGTTCTTCATCGATAGTGAATAAACCATAGAGATTCTTAGTCGATGGTTTCCTTCAACACATTATATAGAAATCTCTTGGTCATTATGTTAACCATACTAGTTTTAAATCCACTCAGTGGGGCACATGAAATTTATTTTCGTTTAGAAAGACATGGATTATTTCATTGTTGGGATCGTACCCACATATGGGCCACCTACGTATCCTCATTTAAAGAAGCAATCATAACCCACGTAGATCAATAGGAAGGACATAGTTTAACATCATATAGTATGGAAAAGAATTAATGAAAGATGGGCTTGAAACTTGGAAAGGCTTCCTACCTAATCAACTATTAAGGCAGAAATCAAAGTCCACGTAGTTTGGGTGAAGAAGTATGATGTTTATTCATTATTAATGGCCCAAAGAGAGATGTCGTATTTACTTTTACACTCTAAGCCCACATGAGTCATGATCTGTGTGGGAAACAAGAGGTATCGGTAAATCTGACAATTGTTCCATGAAAGATGATATCATAAGAAATGATGTGGGTATTACATATGTATGAAAACCCGAGTAAATGAAGATCAAGACTTAGTTCAGGAAAGATTCCTAGGAGCATGGCCCATAATGGTTTTTGTGCTTTATGGAGATTTGGAATATTAACTTTGGAATTACTCCTGAAAAGGAAGCCCAAAATTTAAGAGGGACTTATGATTGGGTTTTATTAATGATAAGGAAGCCCAAATCAAAATAAATTAAGACTGGGGATTACTCCTAAAGGGGATGCCAATATAAATGGGACTTGTAATTTGGGGCTTACTCCTAAGAAGGATGCCCAATTAAAGGGAACTTATAACCTAGGGCTTAATCCTGAGAAGGAGGCCCAAAGTTAAAGGAAATTATGATTGGGATTTACTCCTAAGAAGGAGTCCCAATTTGAGGAGACTTGTAACATGGGGCTTATTCCTGAGAAGGAGGCCTAAAGTTAAAGGAAATTATGACTGGGACTTACTCTTGAGAAAGAGGCCCAAATTAAGGAAATTGGGGCTTCATCCTAAGGAGGATTCCCATGAACAGGAAACATGGGGCTTAATCCTAAGGAGGATGGCCAGATTAAAGATTTTCTCATCTTAAAGGATGAGGAATAATGAAGGAAATCTCTAACATTAATGACATAATGTTATGTAAATCACTAGGTTTTGAGAGCTGTTCCACAGAATTCCTTTCAGATAAGGAATAAAACAAAGGAACCATGCCTCAAATGGATTTGAAGAGGGGTTTGAAGGTTGTCTTTGAAGAGGAAAGGTGGATTTGAGGAAATGAGGTTACTAGGAAGGAGGCACACAAGTTTTTTTCTGGAATGCAAGTCCTTGTCGCACTAGTATACGTGTGCGTCATGAGTCAACTTGGGCGATGAAGAATCCATGAAGTGATACTTGGGTGACTTTGAATTGGAGCCCTTAGTAACATCCCTAGAAACTTTCAGAAGGGTATCGTGCAATTATCCTTGAGAGGGAAAGGTGGCATGCAAGTGTCTTCATTTCCCTTAAGGGTTGGACACATAGACACACAAGTATTGATGAGTTCTAATACTTAGGCCTTATTATTCCTCTTTAGATATTCCATTATAGGTAAATAATTACTGTAGAAGTGTTCAGAAGACATCAGTATAAGACTTGGGTGACCAGAACATGAATTTGAGTTTTGGAATTTTTTTGTCCTCTAAATGGGGGGCCCACATGGGGTATTTATAGGCCACCTAAGGGTTTGGAAAAATTACACCTAGGGTGCCCAAGTCCCTTGTGCGCCCAAGGCTGGCGCAGAAGTATTCTTGTGCGCCTTAATACCTTTGCAATATTTGATGAATCTTCCCTCTTCTTTTCTTGAGGTATTCTCCTTAGTCAATCTTTGGTCTCCGTGACAGAAAAGAGCATCAAAAACCATGCCAAAGAATATGGGGTATGAATTTAATTTTCATTATAATTACTTATTATTAGTTGATAATAGGTTAATATACATTTCTTTTAATGTGACTGATATTGGATTTATAGGTAAAAATTAATGCACTATTTGATTCCAATCCTAAACAGTATTACTCAGTCCCTCAAGATGACACTGTTCGTAAAGTTCTTCGGAAGGAGCATCCTGGTGTAGTGCGAGGGATTGGTTTTTGAACCTTTCCATGTAAGGTCTTTATAAGTCCATTGGGGTTTGAAGATACACTAATCATTGTTTTAGACAAGATCATCATAAATATTATGATTCTATGAAAAACAAAATTCAAGAACAGGGGGACATGATATCCGCGTTATTGAAAGTTTTAGTCGATTTATATCAGAAGATGAATGAATCTTTCCATGGTGGTATTTCATTTATGAAGGGTGGTGAGTAGTTAATTTATAAAACATAAAAATAATTTATTTTTCAAACATTTATTGGTTTTAATATTATATATAAATATACAACTTTTTTCAAATTTGAAAATAATTGTCTTACAGGTGCTTGTAGAAATAAGTAGATATAGAGGTAGAGATGGTGAAAATCTATGTTCATCATCAAACAATGATTAGTGGTCTTATTGATATGTCGAAAAAATATGGAATCATACTGTTTGTTCATGTATCTTGTATCATGTATCATGGGTGGCACAAAGTAGTCAACTAATATTTTCCTAAAATTACCTTTTCATGATTCCCCATGTTTGATAAAGGCATTGGAATTTGATATGGATTGGCGATTTAGTAAGGAATTAAGTCTAGAATTATTGAAGTATGAAGTTATTAGAGTATGAATTAATTTATGTTCTATATGGAAGATGGATATATTTAATAGTTTATTTATAGTTATGTTAGGATGTGTATATTAGTATTTTGGACTAACTACAATGTTGTTTATTTGATTCATTTCATTCATGTTTGAGACACAAGCCCCAAAGCCGTGTCATTCAAGAATGGTCCCCACAAATATTGGGTCGAAGATTGAACACATTTGAAACATGATAATGTTCACTTCTTACATGATATCCATTGAGGTGTGCGCCCTATATGGTAGGCGATCCTCTTTTTTCCACGTGACATAACTATAGGGGAGAATAATACTTTGGAGGATGATTGAGATACAAATTTGGAGCTACATCACTATGTGCTTGAGAACATTGAGTTAATCTATATATAAGAGAGATGATCATGTAATCATCCTATTATCAACTCGTATAATGATATATTAATAATAAATTTTAATTATTAATGGTCAATTTTGAGTTACGGTACTCCCACTATAAAAATATCTTATTTATGCAAGAATTTAATGTCCTAATAGTGCTCCCAACATGTTTAATATGTTACATAGGATGATATTACCTCCAGTCCTCAATTTTCTTGAAATGGTTGAAATCCAATTGACCAAGATCAAATAGTTCACACTACATTTTTTAGAATCTCTCACATAGCATTAAATTGAACTTGTCCCAACCCACTATGTGCCTGAAGTGGTTCCTCAGTGACCACTTAATACTTTTATCAATTACTCATATTGAACTACTTTTGGTTGAGTATTTTTTAAGAACACTCAACTTTAATAGTCGACATTTCTAAATACAAATTCTGAAACCTTTTATCCAAGGTACCCAAATATCACTTTTATCTTGCTCACCACATCTTGTGACAAACATTCGATGGCGTCTCTTGATTATACAAAATATTAATCATTTATGTCACCATTCCAAAAAAAACATTCTATTGAATTTTTGATCCAACACACCTAGATAATAAAATGCTATCCCATGACTAATGCCTAGACTCGAGATTCTCCCATGTATGTATTTGAACAGGTACCTGGCATTCAGTATGGAATACAATAGTACCTAGTTCCAGTTATCAAGAAACTCAAAAACTAAAACAACCATCCAACGACTGGTCCAACATTCACATGAGTGTAACACTCCAATCATCAGCATTTATAATCCATAATATAAGAATTTATATAAATCAATCATTGGGGAAACATCCCATAGATTCCTTCCATCCAAAAAAATGCATTCATTTTAATTATATATCAGGGTATATAGATGCTCTCTCAACATACTTATGATGGTTTCAATATATTGGGAATGACTATATCTATAATAAGAGTACAAAAAGTTGCTAAACATTACCCATTCCAGGTCCGCAAATAAAAATATCCTAACATTTTTGAAAAATTATATTGATAATCCTATTTATTTCTTCTGATAAATGATCAGCCAAAACATGTTACACTTTCCCTGAACCAACCCTTGATTTCATGTCCCATGATGGTGTGTTACTATATTCCAAAATGGGTCAACCACCTCAGGGCACCCTAAAACCCTCATTGTAATTCTATGGTATATCTTTAAAGGGTTACACCACAAAAGGTCACATCATATTTAACATGATTCTTAGATGGAAGGCTCAGGTCCCCTTCAATATTTGATCCCTAAAGCATCAATCAATCCACTATGGACTTAAAATTTTAAGATATTACCATATTAATATCTGGTGTTTTAATTATGGTATTGATAAAATAGCCTTAGATCCCAATGATACCATGTAATTTCATGCATAACAAAAAAATTCTGACAATGAATATCATCATTCATAAATGGTTGGGTAATAATTCTACGAAAGTTCCTTCGTGTTTCCTTGAATTCATATATACACAATCGACCGGCAAAAATCACGCATCACATATTTATCTTGAGCATGAATGTATCTTCTCGAATTATTTTAATCTCAAACCTTTGTTCTAAAAGTCATCATCATATTTAAGATTGAAATATTTAATATAAGAACTCATCAGATTCAATAACTCTTTCTAAAAATTTCTAATTGTTCCATTACAATTGTTTCTTTATACATGAAAGGCATAGTTTCAATAATACTCATCATTCTCCCCATATTAGGAATTTCAAAGGAAACATTTTTTTGAAATAAAAAACAATCCATGGAACATGATTCATCCACTACTAAATTTGGTTCCAAAACCAGGATGAAAGGCTTAAATTAATCATTATCCTAAATTGAAAAAACACCATCCTCTTAAAATATTTAGAGTATAGGTTTTCTTGTATACTCATGCATTATTCTTTTAATTAGTCAATTTTAAGCACTTCTACTGTATCAAAAAAAAATATCAAACTAAAACTAATTGGTATTATTTTCAGACCCATTTATTTTTACAATTATGACCTAATCATTGGGATAAATCATCCTTATTAAGATGGATTAGGGATACATATTATAAGTTTGTTCTATGTAGTTGGAATCGTTACAGCTCAGATATTGGATATATACAATTTAATGTCTTAGATTTAGATATATGAAAAAATGTTAGATTTTTGAGATGATATAGTTTAGATTATTATATTATATGTTCTATATATATGGTTTTTATGACACATTCTTAGATTGTTTAGATTATTCTGTCAAATTTTCTTTGCACATGGTTGTTTTTCAAGCGTTTTAGAACTGGGGCTGCAGAATCAGGTTCATTTTTTTACTTCCAAATAGACAATCAGTGGTGGTTTAAACCACCACTAATAAAATTTATGGTATTTTATGATGGTTTAAACCATCTCTATATTTTGATATTCTTTTATCAGAGGCAGTTAAAACCGTCGATAAATAAATTCATGTTATTTTTTATTGGAGGTTATGGTGGTTTAATAGAAGTTTATTGTAAAACAATGAATAATATTATTATTGGTTAAACCACTACTAAATACACAATTTGTTTCACATGAAACCACCCATTAAACGAACAAAACCAACCTTAAATATTTTTACTTTTTCACTTCCAAAAAACCACTGCACAACTAAAGAAACCACCATATATTGGATTTTGGAACCCAATTTCGGTACGGTTTTTTGAAACCATCGCAGAAACATATAGTGGCAGTTTAAACCTCCACCATATTAAAAAACACTAATATGATGTGCATTTCTTATAGTGCCACAACATCTAGATAGAATCCAAAATGAATTCCATGTATCACAACACCATCAATTTCATTATGATGACTCCCTTGTCATTATGTAGGGATATTATCATATCAATGACACCATGAAATTTTGTGAAATAACCATTAGAGATATAATATCACTAGGATAAGGTTTTTTATTGAAGATCCATTGTTTTGGATCTTCTACTATGGTAGAATAGTGTCTTGGAGGAGAGTACTTGTGAGAGTGAGATGAAAATTGATTCCTAGAACCAAGTATTTCTATGATTTTTGTATCTTTCTATTTTGGATTGATTATGTGATGTTTTAAACATTCTAATTTATACAAAATCCTTCTTTTTTTTTCAAAATAATTGTGTTAAATCCTTAACCATATGAAGATGGTAAAACCCCTTCCCAATCATGAAGCGTTATATTAAAAAATATTTTAAAACCATGTGAGCAAGTCAGTGCCTCCCATAGTTAAAAAATACTTGGATATAAAAGGTGTAGTTTATTTGTAACGTCCCGGTTCCAGAAGCCACCAGAGGCGCCCCGTACCCGGTTGGTCACATGGCCTCAAGTGCATTGCGCCGAATTCCAGAGGCTACCGACTAGCAGCGAGGGCCTTGGGTGTGTTAGTGGGGAATGTATGCCCTCATTGGAAGAGTACAAAATGGATGAAAACAAGACATAAAATAGGGGAAGCAGTAAATATCCAACAATAAGAAACAGTTGATGACTAAAACAATAAATAACTGGAGCAGACATATATATATATATATATAGGAAAATGATGCATGATACATATGTCTAGGAAAGTATCCAAACAAGTCCCAATGCATAATACAATACTAAACCAAGTATAAAATAAAAACAGATAAGCTACTCCTCAGCATTGCAAGCCTCAGCTTGGTCCCATGCTCTCCTGCTCCAATACAATCAAGTAGCTGAAGCCGAAGGATGATTGCCCTTGTTTATACCTACAACAATAAAATCTGTTTGGGCCCAAAAGCATGACCCAAACAGGGTGTGAGACTAAATAACAGTTATAAATCATTTGATGATATGTTCCTAATAGCCAGTGAGCATATGGCAGGTACTATCACAATAAGCAGTAAACAGTAACCAGTAAATAGGATGATACAGAATAGTAAACAATCTACAGACCAATAAGCAGCAGTGAAGCAAACATCTAACCAAAAATAGGAATCCCTCTAGAAAGTACTCAAAGACATCCCCTATGGTCCTATCAAAGATGTACCATAGACCCTCTAGGTAGTACACTCATCCTAACCCCTCTGGTTTGGTCATTTGAAAAATAATACTCTCTGAGGAAGCACGCTCAGTCAATTCCCCTTACAGTCTAAGTTAGTCAAGGACTCTCTGAAGAAGATCACACAGTCTATTCCACTTATATCCCCAAGGTCTAGAGACTCTCTGAGAAATATCACTTGGTCAATTCCTTTTATTGGCTCAGGTCTATCACAAACTCCTTGAGGAAGATCACTCGGTCAATTCCTCTTATAGCCTAGAGTGGTTTAAGGAAATTCAAAAAAAAATAAAGACTCTCTGATGAAGCTCACTCAGTCTACCCCCATATAGTTTATAAGGCTCAATAATCTCTAAGGAAGATCACTTGGTCTATCCTCCCGTGATCTATAATATCCAGGACTCTTTGGGAGGCTCACTCTGTCTATCCCCTATAGTCTATAATGTCCAAGACTCTCTGAGGAATCTCACTCGGTCTATCCCCTTATAGTGTACACCACTAGGTTCTCATGGCCCCGTTATAGTTAGTGCATAATAATTCTATATGGCCACAGTAATCCTACATAGCTATTGGGATAACCAGTCTATAGCATAACAAGCATGTCAGGGAACAGTACTACATCATACGGTCACAAGGCATGGAAAACTGGTATAACGACCAAAGGCAGAACAAGACCAAAATGTCATTAAAAGAAAAAGGCATGGAAAAACATCCAAGAATAGATATTATCATCATACATAACCAAATTCATCTACCCAAGCATACAAGCAAGGCTGAAAAAACAACATGGGAAAAACAGTAAACACACAATACCTTGTTCTACGGTATTGGTGGAAATTTCACATAATACTCCAAGACTTCGAATGGAAAGGCACAAACCACCTACCTCGATGCTAGGATATTGATATACTTGATCCATGATGCTTTAATATCCTTAGAATAGCATAGATCTACAAAAATTCATAAAACATTCAACCCATCATAACATGCAAAAGAGGAGGAATTGGAAAACGATGCTCTATAAGAAGGAAGAGCTCACCGCTATGGTTCCAAAGAAATCAACTTCAGTTGATTCACATAACAGAAGGAGGATCGTGGGCTCGGAGAAGATTCATGGCCGTAAGGTCTCTTCCGGTCGAATAATGCTTATAAGAAGACATTTTTGGGGTTAAGATGTGACCCCAGTGTGTTTAATGAAAAAAATAATGTACATGGAGTGTAATTTTGGAGTACATGGAATGTAGTAGGATTTTCTGTACTCCGTTTTAAGCGGCCTCCATATCACCCCACATGACCGTGTGTGTGGCCCGGACATAGCCCATACACGGCCTCGCGCGACATCGAAGTAAATGGTGTGTACTTCAAAAATTTCCAGAAAGATGTCTTTTCTTAAAAACTACAGAAAAAGGAAAAACATACCTAAAACAAAAGTCCAGGTTCTTACAAACTTCCCCCATTAACGAAATTCTTCCTCGAATTTCCCTAGTGAGGCGTGGAAGAAGAAATCCCAAATAGCTCTGGCCACTGTGATCGTACATCAGCCTCCCTCTCCCAAGACTCGTCCTGTACTCGCCCGATTTTCCATAGCACCCGGACCTGAGGAACAGACCGACCACAGAGAAACATCGTACTACGATTGAAAATACGGATAATATTCTCCGCAAACGATGAATCCGATTCAATCTCATTCCCCTCAGGTTGAAGGACGTGAGACGGGTCTGAAAAGTAACGTTGGAGCTGAGAAATATGGAAGACGTCGTGCATAGCCCAGTACCTATGAGGTAACTGCTACCGATAGGCAATCAGACCAACTCTCTCCAACACCTCAAACGGCCTGACTTACCTGGGTGAAAGAATACCCTGCCTCTGAATCCTCTTGTGTCCCAACCTCGGTGCGACACAAAGGGTAACCTAATCCCCGACCTCAAACTCCAGAGGTCATCTCCGCTGATTAGCATAGGACTTATATCAAGACCGTGTCATAACCATCCTCTTCCAAATCAACTCTATCTACTCTGAGGTCTCCTAAATAATAAAAGGTCTCAATAGAGCCACCTCTCATGCCTCCAACCAACATAAGGGTGATCAGCATGGACTTCAGTATAAAGCCTCATAAGGTTCTATCTGAATAGTCTACTAAAAACTGTTGTTGTAGGAAAAATTCAAAAGAGGGATATGCTTCTCCCAAGAACCTCCAATGTCTAGAATTCAAGCTCAGAGAATATCCTCAAGAACCTGGATCGTGCGCTCAGACTAGACATCTATCTGGGGATGGTATGCTGTACTCAAAAGTACCTGTGTACCAAATTCCTTCTGAAGCCCCTTCCAGAACCGAGAAGTAAAACACACATCCCTGTCTGAAACAATGGAGGGTGGAACTCCATAGACATACAATCTCTCAGATGTACAACTGTACTTCTCATAAAAAAGGAAGGTCTCCTTGATTGGAAATAATTGAGAAACATTTTTAAGCCTATTGATGACATCCCAAATAGCATCATTCCCTAGAGGTGACCTCGTAAAAGCAGTCACAAAGTACATTGTGACATCGTTCAACTTCCACACCTGAATGGATAACTACTGCAAAAGACCTTCTAGTCGCTGATGCTCCGCTTTCACATACTAACAAGTGGAACACCTCAGGAAAAAATTAGCAACAAATCTATTTTTTCTAAGCCACAAATACTAGCAGTGTAGATCACGATACATCTTGGTGATGTCAGGATGAACTGACCAAACTAAGGAATGAATGTCCCGCATCAGCTCCTTGATTATGTCCGCTGGAACCCATACACGTCCCTGGAAATGAAATATCTCATCCTCACCTACTGTCCATCCTGTAAGAGGGTCCTCTCCTCACACAATCTCTCGTAGGACTAGGCCTTCTGGGTCTGATAACTGCCTCATCTGTACCCGATCAAGAAGTGTTGAGGTAACAACTACAGAAGATAGAAAAGTCTACCCCTATCTGTAGTGAACCTCCTAATGCATCTTTGAGAACAGAGCATTAATATTGCACTCCCTACTAGACTCCTGATCAGCATGTATCTGGGTTTTCCTGCTCAAAGCGTCAGCCAATACGTTTCCCTTCCTAGGTGTATAGTAAATCTCATAGTCGAAGGACTAAAAACACTCGACCCACCTGCGCTATCTTAGATTCAGATCATGCTGAGTGAAGATTTATATGAGACTTTTGTGGTTGGTAAACACCACAAAGTGCTCTCCCAGAAGATAATGTCTCCAACAGCGTAAGGCATGAACAATGACTTCCAACTATAGATCGTGTGTCGGGTAGTTTCTCTCATGTGGCCTCTACTGCCGAGACCCGTACACAGTGACTCCATCTCCCTGCATAAGTACAGCTCCCATCCCGATACCTAAAGCATCACAATAAATGGTATAGCTCTTTTCCAGCTCTGGAAAGAATAGTATCGGTGCTGACGTCAACCTCTCTTTCAGCTACTGAAAGGCTGACTCACAAGAGTCTGACCATAAGAACTTTTCCACTTTCTTGGTCATACCCATCAGAGGTGCTTCTAGGCATGAATAGTCCTGTATAAAATTCTTTTAGTATCTAGCCAGCCCTAGAAAACTCCGCACCTCAAATACATTCTTAGGCTGCTCCCAGGAAACTACAACTGTCACTTTCTCTAGGTCTACTGATACTCCTGTCTCTGGGATAACATGACCCAAGAAGTGAATTTAATTCATCCAAAAGTGGTATTTCGAGAGTTTAGCATAAAGATGATGCTCTCTCAGTGCACTTAGTACGTTCTCAAGATGGGTGACATGGCCGTGTCGAGTGTGATAGTACACCAAGATGTCATCCATGAAAACAACCATGAAGGAATCTAAGTATGGATGGAACAATTGTTTCATTAGTGCCATAAAAACTATAGGCGCACTCGTGAGACCAATCGGCATAACCATATACTCGTATAGACCATACCTGCACCGAAAAGCTGTAAGAGGTATATCAGATGGTCTAATGCGCAACTGATAATACCCGGAGCTCAAGTAAATCATTGATAACACTCAGGCTCCTCAAAGATGATCGAAGATATCATCGATCCCCAGTAAGGGATATCGGTTCTTGACCTTCAACTGGTCTATCTTCTGATAATCCACACATAGCCTGAGGGAACCGTGTGCCTTCTTCGCAAACAGTACAGGCAAACCCCAATGAGAAGTACTGGGTTGGATGAAACCCTTTGCCTGAAACTACTCTAACTGCTTCTTGAGCTCCTATAACTCAGTTTCAGCCATCCTATAAAGAGGAATGGACACCGGTGCTGCTCTCTGCGTGTGCTCTATAGAAAATTCTACCTCACGCTTCGGAGGAAAACCTGAAAAGTCCTCTAGAAGTACATCCCTGAAACAATCCACCACTGGAGGAAAGTCTAACTGTGAAGTCCCCTGGTCATCCAGATAAAGACTAGAAATCTCGGCTATTACCCCTCCTATCCCATGATTCTAGGGTCCTTCTTGACTCACATGGACATCCCACTCACCTCTAAAAAGAAATGATCCACCCTCTGGTGATACAAAACTCACCTTCCTGCAAAAATAGTTAACGAGTGCCTGAAAGGAAACTAACCATTCTATTCTGATAATGACATCATAGCTCGTCATCTCTTGGATATAGAGGACCCATATGAAGTGATACCCTGCAAACTCAAGAGGGAACTCTATGTACTGACGTACACTAACCGCTTTAGTCCCCAACGGTGTGTCTAGAGTCCAATTATCGGCAGAGGATAGGATGCAGAGCCCAAGGCTATCCACAACAGCAGTAGAGATAATGCTATGCATAGCGCCGGTTTCGATAATAGCTGAAGATAAAACTAAGGCTACTACGATTGTACCTCAAACTGTAGAAGTTATGGGATCCTACTCTTGATGGGTATGCTCTATAGTGAATGTCTTGTCTTTACCGCGGCCCTGCGACCCTGGCTGACCACTCTGAGCTGATCCACTCTGCTGTCACTGGTAACCTGATGAATGACCACCATGGTCGCGACCTCCACCTCAGCCCGCACGACCAGAAGAACTCCAGTACCCAGACTGGTGAGAAACAGGCGATGCATCTCCTAAACATGGGGTTATAGAAGAACCCATACCACCAGCTGTACGTGAGACTATCTAAAAAAAACTGAAGATGACCCATCTTTCCACAATATCAGCACTCCATCGTGTCTCTCTGGAACTGAGACCAAGTATTCCCACTCCTCCCACATTGGTATCATACTACCTGGCTACCCGAAGATATGTTCCGCCTACTTTGATCTCTTTATGCAGACTCCCTATGGTGTTTCCTGCTATCAGTAGGAGGAACACTAGATCTGGAGGTCCAACCGCCCTTGCTCATTGCTCTAGAATCCCCCAGATTGCGCTATGTGATCAGTGTATGGTTGATGATAGAGGATATTGATTTCAACCTGAAGATGTTCACCTGGGAATAAATGTCCAGCCTGAGGCCGTCCCCATTCTTCCTAGCTAGGAACAACCCATAACCTTTTGGGATAGGTGTGAAACGTTGTAGATCCATAAAACGAGAGGAATACTCCATCACTGAAAGTGTACCCTGCACTAAGCTCATGAAATCCCAGACTCGGTCGGCCCTCAAGGTCTCTGGGAAGATGTAATTGTAGAAGATGTGCCGAAAATCATCCCAAGTCATACCCTGCTGGCGTCCTGACTATGAGATCACCTTCCACCACCTCTTGGTGGAGTCTCAAAGCATATAGGTAGAGAGCTTCACCCTCTTCTATAGAGGTATCTCCAGATTCTCAAAAACTATAAGCGTGGCCTCTAGCCATGACTCTGCAGCCTAAGGTACTCCATACCCTGAGAAAGTGAGAGGATGCTGCTACAGGAAAACCTGCATCAATTCTTCCATCGATGGGGCTGGAGGCAACGCTCCCTGGAAGGTCTGCATCATCCTCAGAAAATTTTTCCTAAATTGCGCATCGATTCCTGAAACTAGTATATCTACTCGTGTCAAGGCTGTCACAATAAAAGGATCTTCAAGAGGTCCCTGATCGCCCATATCCTATGTCTTATCATCGTCTGGAAGCTAATGTACAACCAGAGGACATCTTGGTGGCATAGCTCTGAAAGGCCAAAGCATACCTTAGATCAGGATTATCAAAGACTAAGAACACAACAGTACAAGAGGGGAACATGAGAAGGAAAAATTCATGTTTTACAAAACATGACTACATGAAGTGTATAAAAACTACATGGTGTGTTCTTTTAGGCCATTCATATGGGTGTGTACTTCTTCCACAACTGGTCGTGCAATGCCCCAACCACACAACGCGTTGTCCCCACACACGGTGTGTACTTGAACTATATTCCCTGCCTGAGTCTCCTTACATGGCTAACCCACATGGTCCTCTTAATCCTAGACTACATGACGTGTTCACGAATGACACGATGCGTACTAGACAAGGTTTCTATGACTAGTGTTGTTAGTTACATGAATGACTACATGGTTCACTCTTACACAACGTGCTCCCTGAGAACATGGCGTGTACTTGAATGTTTTCCCCATCCCATGCTGTTATTGACATGTCCGGGTACTTAGGTTACATGGAATGAAATTTGATAAAAGTACACGGTGTGTAAAGTCAATGTTTCATCCATCCATGTCATTAGTCACATGGGTAGACACACAGTCACTACAACACGGTGTGTACTTACCATATGCGTCGTATTACTGATAATTTTTCACAACCCCATGTTTCTTCCCACACAGTCAGTGACACGGTTTAAAAACTACACTGCACGTATTAACAAATTACACAACCTGTATTTTAGGTTTTTTCGGGTAGTAGCTGAGAAACTGCCCCGAAGCCCAGAAAAAACAGAAAATAAGAGTTAAGGTGACAAATTAAAATCCACGAGGGCCCATACTCTTCACGAATCAAAGCTTGGAATCTTATACAAGTCATAACAGGGAAATAAAGTAATTATCCACCAAATTCCAGTCCATGAGGGCCCATAACACCTCAAAAACCAAATTTGGCGTCCATTTAAGCAATGTACTATACATACAAATTCTCTATCAAATAGTAGAGATTCTATCAAAGAATCTATCACAACAACATGAATTATCTACACAGTGTCTATCACAATAACATGAACTCTCTAATGCATCCTAGATGGCATGGAAAGAATGCATGGCATGCGATTTTTAACAAGTGAATTTATGATGCATGAGACGACATACCCTCATCTCTTTGGGTTGCGACAGAAATAGAACCACAATAACAACAATGGTAACAACACAAAGCATGTGAATCATAAAATGGTGAAATCATATCAGCTGTAAAAATTGTGAAACCTAAAGAAATTACAATAAATGAGGTAGATTGGCTTTTACCTGTACACGGGTTATCTACTCCCGGGCACAAATTATTACCAATTACCTATTCCGTCATATCCTAGGCTATAGGCTCCAAATAGTAAGTCAAGAGAAAAGAATTCTTCTAATACCACATTGTAATTTCCCGGTTCCGGAAGCCTCCCAGAGGTGCCCCATACCCGGTTGGTCATATGGCGTCAAGTGCATTTCCACGAACTCCAGTGGATGGCGACTAGTAGCGAGGGCCTTGGGTGTGTTAGTGGGGAAAATATTCCCTCATTGACAGAGTACACATTAGAAGTAAAAAACACATACAATAACAGTAGTAGTAAATATACAACAACAATAAATAACGGAAGACTAAAACAAAAAACAATAGGAGAACACACACACACACACACATATAAATATATGAAATGATGCATGATATGTAGGTCTAGGAAAGCATCCAAACAAGTCACAATGCTGAATACAATACCAAACCAAGTACAAATGAAAAACAGATAAGCAACTCCTCAGCATCGCAAGCCTCGGCTTGGTCCCATGCTCACCTACTCCAATGAAATCAAATACCTGAAGTCAAAGGGCGCTTTCCCTAGTCTATACCAGAAACAATATAATCTGTTCGGGCCCAAAAGCATGAAACAAACAGGGTGTGAGACTAAATCTCAGTAGGAAACCACCTGAAGATCTATGTCTAAAATCCAGTGAGCATATGTTAGGTAATAGTACAATAAGTAGTAAATAATAACTATTAAATAGGATGATACACAATAATAAAAAATCCACAGACCAACACGCAACAGTGAAGCAAACAGGTGACTACAAATAGAAATCCATCTGGAAACTACTCCCAGCCATCCCCTATGGTCCTATACAAGAAGTACCAATAACCCATTGGGTAGTACACTCAGCATAACCCCTCTACTTTGGTCATACGAAAAATAAGACTCTCTAGGGAAGCACGCTCAATCAATTACCCTTATAGTCTAAGGTAGTCGGGAACTTTCTAAGGAAGATCACGCAGTCTATTCCCCTTATATCCCCAAGGTCTAGAGACTCTCTGAGGAAGCTCAATATTTCATTTCCTCTTATATCCTCAGGTCTATCATAGATTCTCTGAGGAAGCTCACTCGGTCAATTCCTCCTATAGCCTGGAATGGTTTAAGGAAATTCAAAAAAAACAAAGACTCTCCGAGGAAGCTCACTGTGTCTACCCCCTTATAGTATATAAGGCTCAAGACTATCTAAGGAAGCTCACTTGGTCTATCATCATGTGGTCTATAATATCCAAGACTCTCTAGGAAGCTCACTCAGTCTATCCCCTATAGTCTATAATGTCTAGGACTCCCTAAGGAAGCTCACTCGGTTTATCCCTTTATAGTCTATAACACCAGGTTCTCATGACCCCATGAAAATTAGTGAATAATAATGTTATATTTCCAAAATAAACCTATATATCTACTTGGCTAACCAGTCTATAGCATAACAAGAATGTTAGGGAACAATACACCATCCTACGGTCACAGGGCATGGAAAAACGTATAACGGCCAAAGGAAGAACAAGACCAAAAGGTTGTAAATAGAACAAGGCATGGGAAAAACATCCAAGCATAGAAATTATCCTCATAAAAACCTAATTACCTCTAAAAAAGAATACAATAAAGGTAGGAAAAACAACAGGGGAAAACGGTAAACACGCAATACCCCGTTCAAGGGTATTGGTGGAAGTTGCACATAATACTCAAAGAATTCGAATTAAAAAGCACAAACCACCTACCTTGATGCTAAGAGATCGATATAATTCAAACACGTGGATTTAATCTCTTTATAATGTTTTAGATCTATGAAAACTCCCAAAACGTTCAACCCACTGTAACTTTCAAAATAAAAGGAATTGGAAAACGATGCTCTAGAAGAAGGAAGATCTCACCGCTGCGGTTCCAATACAATCAAAGATCGTCGATTCAAAGAACAGATGGAGGATAGTAGAAGATTTTTGGCCGTACGGTCTCTCCTGGTCGAATAATTCCTAGAAGAAGATAGTTTTGGGGTTAAGACGTGACCCTGGTGCGTTTAATGAAAAAAATAAAGTACAGGGCGTGTACTTTTGGAGTACATGACATGTACTAGGATTTTCTATACTATGCTTTAAGTGGCCTCCACATCACCCCACATGACCGTGTGTGTGGCCTGAACACATCCAGCACATGTCCTCATTCAACATCAAAGTACATGACGTGTATTCATAAAGTACACAATGTGTACTTCAAAAATTTCCAGAAACTCCACTTTTATTAAAAACTCCACAAAAAGAAAAAACATACCTAAAACGAAGGTCCGGGTTCTTACATTCTTGATTAGTTTCCTATGTTCTTTGGTATGTATTGTTTGTGAGAATCAGAATTGGATATATAGAGGTTGGAATGACTAAACAGATGGTTATACGGCAGATGAGGATTTTGGATTATGAGTTTTAGTGGAAGAGTTTTAGTTGTAACGAGATCCATGAGATGTATTTTGTGGAATGGTTTTTTTGATTATCCCTTCCATTCTGTTTCTAGATCTGGTTTTGATTTTCTTGGATGAGAATTTTTTGAGTGGTATCTGATGTAATGACCCATACCTTCACGGATTTAACATTGTGTTTTCTCTATGGATGGGAGATATTTTGGGAGAGTTTGGTGGTGACCCAATTCTTTGAGGTTGTGTTTTCCCCCTTTTCGGAACATGATAACATGTGAATATATTTATCAATTAATTTTGGAGTGATTATTGGATTGTTTGTCCTCCTGTGTGAAACATGCTATGTAAAAATTCCCTTGGGAAGGCGTTGTGCTGGGAGTGTTGGCCTAATGGTCTGCATATGTACCATGGGTTTCTCTGAGACACCTAGTTATGAAGTGGTACTAGTGTATTGCCTTTTAGGGTCACTAATCTAAAATGGGAAACTCAATATCACCATGGCATCACCATAGGTGCGGTGAGAGTAAAATAAGTAAGTAATATGCACTTGGTATTAGCATCTAGCCATGGAACAAGGTTGAAGAAACCCAATGGATTTGACAATGACGTGGTCCAGTCTATGGTGGTAGTCAAATCTCATGTTTAAAATGATTTATAAAAATAGTATCTCACATAATGGATTTAGATAATACATTTACTTGAAACACTATAAGTGTTTTGGATGTAAACCACACTGTGTTGGATTCCAATAGGATTTTATTTCAAATGAGAGGTTAGATACCCCCACTTATTTCAATTTCATACCATCCCTTGAGTCTTGTCTAGCCACATTTTGTTGTCCCATTCTCCATCAACCAACGTTGATGTTTTGAATCCCTCTGTTTGTTGGATCTTTTGGATATAATTCATTTGGATTGATGTAACCCTCCCATACCCCATCAATCCATCCTACCATTCTATTATATCTAGGAGTTTTTTTGTTGTGGGATCCCTACCCTATTTTGTGTTGTTCTAATGGAATATTGTTTTATATAGGATCTAGTGGTATTTCCTTCAAGATCAATGGTGACTGATCCTTGGTTCTTGTGAGTTTCTATTAAAAGATTCTAAAGAGGTGGGGGATCCTTCAGTATTTCTAATTTAGATGTACATGTGGTAACACCATGATTTTGTTCCATTTGGGTAAATATTATACGTTATATTAACTAAAATCAATAACTTTTTAAATTAAATTTTAGCAGTGGGTAAGAAATTACATGTTTTTTTACATATTCTAATGATTTTTAAAAAATATTGATAATTCATGTTTTTTTCCGTATTTATCTTATTTTGTGTGTGTTTTTATTTTTATATCCACAAAAATGGTGAAACATATTGTGCTATTTTTTTAATCACTACACGTGAAAAACATATGAACATATATCTTTTTAATAAATGGTTTTCCCCTGGAATTTCAATTTTTTTGTGAAAATGGCCATGAAAAAAATGATGCGAATTTGATGGATTTTTCTTTGATAAAAATAAATTAAATGTTGTTGGGATGTGGTGTGGGTGCAATGAGAAGTGGTCGTGATGTGAGGTGATTGTGATGGGAAGTGGTTGTGAAATGTGGTGTTCGTAATGCAATGGTTGTTGAAAAGAAAGTGATGGGATAATTGTGTTGTGTTTTTTTCTTAGAGTTGTAGAATAAAATTCAAACGACAAAACCAAAATATAAATATTTAGAATGATAAATGGAACCCTATAACAAATATGACATTTGTTGTTAACTTTTTTATTTCTAAACATGAAATCAATTATCATAATAATTTAATTTGGTTGGCCATTGGAAAATATGAAAGTTGGATAACTTGGAAAGGAATATGGATTGTGCGTAGTGGTTATTATGTTCCTTGTATTGTGTGATATATTTAGGGGTGGAAATGAAAGTGGCATTGGTTGTGAGACCATTTCATGATGTTGTGTGTTGTGATGATTATATTGTTAAAAACCAATTAGTTTGGATTGAGTGCGACTATTATATATTATATACTTTCATATTATTTATAGGAACACCACACCAATGTTGATAACTATGTGTTGACTCCCAAAAGCTTTTGGGTGTTTTTTTACTAACATCCATGATATTGTGGATAGATGTTTAACTATTATATATTACTCCCTCTCTTTTCCATGAACGTTTATTATGCATAGTCAATGATGACTTGTAGTGGTAGTGAACTTTTGGTTGTGTGTGATGAGATTAGTGAGTTGTTTCATTATGGAGGGTATGCATGGTAGGAGTAGGGAATGAGGTAGATGGACTTTATGTTCATGGTACCTTACTATTATATTTATATGGAAGTGTTTATGGGAGGATGTGGATGTGATGAATAGTTTCACATGGGGTGCTTGGTATGATGTGAATTTCTATGTGTCATTAGGTGGTATGTGATGATGATGCCTAGGTGACTTTGTACAAGTTTTCTATGGAAGGTATTAGAGATAGAGGATATATAACATTGGCGTGTGATTGAATAAAATAATTGGTAATGTTGTGTGGGGTACCATTTATCTGATATTTTTCTTATTATGTTATTATATTATGGTGTGTTCTTTACTAATCATGACATGGAGAGGATGGGCTTGTTTGGTTGACATATCTTGATGACTATTGGGTCTTATATTTTTTCACTAGTGAATTATTATACTTTGAGTATGATCATAATATGTGTAAATGTTACTATCACCCAAGGTATATAAAAACTACTTTTCATGTTTACAGGAGGAATTTAGGGACTGATCTAGAAATTACTAGAACACACAGTGGATTTGTGGGATATTCACTATCTTAGATTTTGTTTTTGGTATTTTATTTGGAGACCTTTTTTATTTTCTTATAATATACATTCATTATGGGATGGTTTTGGTTTTCCTGTATCTTTTGCGATGGATTTTCATGGTGGTTTTCATATTATATCCAAATAAAACTTTTTTTATAATGTTAATGAATTATCTATGTGTTATATTACATACTCTTGGTACCACTAATTAATATATGGCCAACTAGATGTGAGCCATGGGATCTCACTCGATTCAATTTTGCCTTATAATTGGTATCTTTGGGGGATGGGGCCATGAAACTGTGTTTCAATCAAACCATTTTAGATAAATAAACATTATGAATATGTAATAAATCCCATATAATATAAGTTCTTTTCATTGGATTCTCATTTTCATCCTCACACATAGAGATGTTTATAGGTTGATCTAGATCATCAATTGAAACTTTACTTTCTTAGAAATTTACATTGTAACTATATAATGATTTCTAATCCATGCCCAAAATAACATCATATAAATCTAATGGGATAATAATAATATTTATAGGATGAAAATTCCAACAAACATCAATTATAAATAATCTATAGTCTTGTGATGATATCAACGCACCATTAAGAGTTTTTACTAATAACTCAAAATATAATCATTGAGGATATAAATTATCATTAATATAATTTTCATGATATAAAGTCATTCATATTAATAATATGAATTAATATAGTTCAATACATGAGCTTAAAATTCACCACCTAAACCTCAATATATTATAATAAATACCTTACTAAAACATAAATGGTTAGAATGGCCATCAATCATCACTAATCAGAGTGATTAATCATATAATTATGAAAAAAATCTAGATATATCCAAAATTATTATTCCTTATTTCATGCCATGACACTTTTAGCTCATTTCATATCACTATGTATTATCTTATGTTGTATTGGATTTGATCACCTTATACATCATAAAGGATTATAAAGAGAATATGAATTAACCAAGTCATATCTTTTAGGAGTGTTATTATAGTTATAAATCTAGGCCTCTTTTTCATACACCATGTCATGATTGAGTTAATACACAATAATTCTGTTTAGGTTTATTACACCTAGGTTCATCTACGATAAATCCAATATCCACTTATTTTACCTTGAAAGGTAATTCATTTCTATGAAACCTCCAAATATATAATTTATCATAAATTTATGATTTTTTCTTATACATAAACTTATACCTAGGGTTTTCACTAATGTTTTCTAATCCATATATACATGAATAACTAAACTATGTTTTGATACCAACTTTGGTGACTGAAGCATACAATATATAAATATTACATTATTTTTTATGATTATTCATTTAATATCATAATAATACACAGCCTAGAAATGTAAAGGTTTAATGTCTTTGGATAATTTATACATAATAAACTTATTACTAGAAAAATCTTAAATATATCTCAAAAAATTCTTCCTACATAGAATCATTTTTAGATATATTCCTCTTAAAAATATACATTATAACATAGGGAATTTTAATGATAATGATAGGTAATATTAAATTCTCACTAAGGATAATCAAAAGTGATATCAATAAATTATCATATGGGAACATAATACAAGAATATGGGAATGTAAATATGATCATAAATTATTAAAGTCGTATGTAGACTCTTAAGGATTATTAAATATAATTCATTTCATAAGATTTTATAGTAACCAAATATATAAGTTTGGAGTTTTGAAAAATAAATAGTAAATCATGGGACCTGAGAACATACCCTAAGCATAAGGAATAAGTTTTTTTAATAAACATAAGAATAAAAATTAATTTACTTATTCATGGATAACTACAAATAATATCATAGTTTAAAGACTTCAAATTGAATTTCCATTAGTGGTTATACAAGGAAACATTGGTTGTTGCTAAATCCCTAGAGTTTATGACACATTAGTAGGGAAAATATACCATCATAGAAAATGTGAATCAGTTTTTATATTATTTCCTTTTTAATCTTGAGATATTATGTAATGATGATATAAATTATTAAGGATTTGAAATATATCTCCAGAAAGATATTCAATCATAATTTTTCATGTGGAATCATAAATATTATAAAAAGTGGTAGATCAAGATATAATTTTTTAAATAGAGAAATAGAATATTTCTACGTTTTTGAAATCTCTATGAAACTGATTAGTCGTGAGCATGATACTTTTGAGACGAATAGGGAGGGGTATTAGATAAAAAGAGGAAGAAGTTGTGGTTCATGACCCATTCACAACCAACTTCTTCTACTCCAATGTGAGGAAGGTCTTTTATTTTCCGATGGTGCGGTATGGTTGGTAATATTAATTCCTCTTGAAAGGAATCGATAAAGTCCTAGAATATTTTTGGGAGTGTGGGACACCTCCATAGATTATTTTAGAATAAGATCCTATTGTGAAGTGGTGTTGGATCCTAGAATCATATGGGGTCCCAAACTCAGTTTGATGCTCCCATGACAGTTGAATCTCATTATTAAGGATGAAGTAGCATATGAAGATCATTATATTGGAAATTTAAGCTATGAAATGATATTTTTTTCATTGGTATAACTCACACATTGGGTGATAGCAATAAAATTTACCTAGTATATGAATCTTCTATAGAATTAGATGTGAGAACAGTAATGGTGAGAGGTATGGTCCTTATTGCATAATATATATACTTATTTATTTGATACATGTGACTCTCATTAATTATTAATTTTTATATTATAAATCTAGTGAATAATACCTTGGAAAATATAAATTATTTAATTGACATATTTTCTCCCTTCAGGAAGAAGAAGTAGCATAGTTTTCAATAACCCTCTCATTTTATCTCTATAACCAAAGTTGCATTATATTAGGATTTCCCCATATTTTAAAATGATATCTCTGAATTTATTTTTATAATGGGATGGATCCCAACCTAAAATTCCCATTTTAGTGAGATATCATTGAGAGGGGTAAATGTAAATCAGTTATTTCTTTTATTTTATGAATTCTTCTAAGAATAGAACCTATAAAACTTTTTAGAGTTATAAATCCATAGTAAAAAATCTCTCAACCATATTTTCTTTATAATAAATTTATAGAGATAAAATCACATGATATTTACTAGGTTTAGTACAAAGACATACTACTTTCTATATTGGTTACCGCCCCCAACATAGATGTTTTACGAACAACTTTTTGGATTAAAAGGGAACTTAATGAAAATGGTTATACACCCTAATAATTTTTCCCCATCTATGCTAGGTTTTATACCCCATAAATAAAAATTTATACCATAGTTGGTAATACCCCTAAATTTCCTACCTGTATCCAGTACAATCATGTTTGGATATCCACTTACTAGAAATCCTCTTTAATATCTGGTTCTACACTCGAATTAAAAACTCTTACTTGTTATTTTTTCATCCACTATATATGAAGATTATATAAAAAATTTATTTCTCCACAATCATGTTATATAAACTTAAAATGTGTAAATCATCTTCATGATCTTGAAAAAATATTGTTTGATTATTTTAGTCACAAAAGTTCCTCCTCATCTAAGAATGACTTGGGTAAACTGAAACTCAAATTTATAAAACATTACTTGAAAAAAATACTAAAAAAATATATATATATTATAAATATATCTAGTATACTGTGTCTAATTATGATCAGTTTGGAGTGATATGTATACCATAACAATAATGTGTACTTTCATACTGTACCACTAACCATCGTACCTTGGATTAAAGATCATGCAACACTTATATAAATAATCTCAATCCCATATAACTTCTTTGAAACATCCATATGTTGAAATCATAATTATATATCTGATTATAATTCATCCATTGATCCCTTAGAAACATTTCATGTGAATGATATTTAAAATATTTTCAAACATAAATGGATCTATCTGTTTGGTATTGTTCCTCAACTTTCGTTTTCTGATTTACATGGAAATCTTTCTTCATATTCATTGATATAATTTAATTTATTATTTTATGTGTGTTTTAGTGACGCTGATTTTTCTTACATATCTAATTTTATGATTTTAATGATAAACAACATAAAATAATTACATGACCAGGATCCAAAGGATGAGATTATTTTGAATAATAGGACCATACATAAAATTTATATAATATATCGAAATAATTTATTTAATTACTTATTTGATTGATTATTATTTACCCCCATGTTCTCATTATTAAAATTAATCACCAGAGGATATACATAAAAAATGGGTGAGTTAAAAGCCTAGTAATAGGATAGATAAGTATATAAATCTTTATAACATTGGTTGAGCATAATCATCTTCATCATAAAATATGCATAAGATCAAGTCATGAGTGGAAGCATTAAGAAAAGGCATAGAATGTTGTAATGTATAAAAATCAATCATCTGGTGTTTGTGTTCGATTACTATACATAGTTGTGAACAAAGAAAATATCCTATTCAAAAATATTTCACTTTTCCTCATGAGATGCATCACATTAGCTGATTTCTTGTAACATTTTATAAATTCTGGTGCATCCATCTCATCATAAAATTTAAATTTCACAATATAATAACGAGTGCAATAGTTATATCATAACATTTACATTATCATGCTTTCCACATAGAGCATATATCAATCTTGGATAAAATATAACCCATAGAAAGGAATGGTCCTCATGTCATATGTCAAACATTCATAAAATCTGGGTTCCAAAATGAATGAGGGAATAACATACTTTATATAAGAATCATCATCCATGAGTGAAGAAGAATAAATCTATAGATGTAAAAGGTGTATTTTTTAAAAGAACAGTTCTTTTAGAAAACATTTTGTTTGTCAGGAAATTAAGCAGTAAAAATTTATATCCTAGAAAAGGTAATATAATTATGAATAAATTATATTTAATGAAAATCCATACTAAAAATGGGGTGAAAGAGGTAATAACCCTATAAAAGGAGTTAGGTTTTTGAATTTCCCATACCTTATGTTTGAAGGATTTTGTCACTTTAATATCTGGTATAATCAGATTTGATTAACTAGTTAACAAAAAATGAAATTTTTATACTTGAATCTGATTAATTATGGTTTTATGATGTTCTTTTATGGTTATTTGGATGATTTATAGACTTTAATCACATCCTTTATGAGTGTTCCTTTTATTTGTTTTCATGATCGGTCCACTTATATACATGAATGGGAGTTCATGTAAAATTCAGATAAATATCTAGAATTTTTATAATTTGTTACTAATTATATTACATATTTTTAAATGATATTATAAATAATATTTTTATTTGATTGTAGAATGAATCATTTGAAAAAAGTTAATGTTGATCGTTTTAAGTTAATTTTTGAAGTTTTTCGATCATAAAAAACTCATTTAGTTTCAAAATTTATTATATATTTATATATATATATTTAAGATAGTTTTATAACATATAGATTGTTGTATCATAAAATTTAAAATCCATTTTGAAGAATGTATTGGATTTATTTACAATGTTGAAGTATTTTAAGAAAATTGAAAGTGAACCCTTGTTGTCGGTAAATTGACACAACATAGGCGACAATTTCATTTTAATAATATAAGAGTGGGAGGGAGAATTTTAATGATGTATATTCCATTAAAATGATATAATTATGATATATGTAAGTTATTGGAGTTATCATTACATTTGGATGAAGGGAGTAGAGGATATAATAAGAAAATAATGGAAATTGAAAAAATTTAAATGAAAATGAAATAGGATTTACCTGTTGATTTATTCTATCGAGAACACCCTCATGGAACCTAGTCTTGGTATATTGATCATACCAAGAGATCCTAGACACGGGGGTGGGGTTTGGGAACAATAGTTTTTTATAACATAGAGAATGCTCAAGTCATGAGAGGAGTGAGGAAAATAGGTGGTGAGAGGTGGTATTTATATTGGAGGAGAGGGGTGTTGTCTCTTTATTATATTCATTAGTTTATTATTTTGATACAAGACTATGAATAGTTTTATAATTATCTATAAATATATTAAAATAATTAATTGGAGTTCAAAATTATGGTTCTCACATCTGTGGTGACTCAAGGACTAGTTTATTTATTTTATAATGTATTTATATTATAAATTATCATATTTTACTTTTCAGAAAATTCATTTATTTTAGAAAAATCAAAAAATTCACCCTTACCATTTTTCACCTTGTATAATTCAAAAATAAAATCCTTTTATGAAAATAATTTTCTAAATATTTTTAATTATATTTTAAATTAATATCATCATTTACATGGAAAATATATATATTAAAATTATAACTGATTTTATAAAACATTGAAGAATTACTTAAGTTCTCATAAAATTATTTTAAATTGAGAAGAAAAAAAAATTTATTTATTAAAAAAATATTATAAAAATAAACGTTATTTTAAATTATAAAATTACTCATGAAATTCTAATTAAATATTTATTACTTATAGAAATAAAAACACTTAATGAATTGTTTTAAAATATTTATGTAATTATACTATGATATAATTATACCATTAGTTAATTTACAAGATGGCCAAATTTTATTCATACTTTCATGTGGTTGGTTAGTATTCCCAGGGCTAGTTTATGACTTATAAGGGTCATATTACTATTCCTATGGTCAAGATACTATTTAATCAATATAGGTTCCTTAACATCCAGAAATACTTCTTTTTTCATTAATTATTCATTTATAAAGATTTTATTATTGTCTATAAGTGATATTAGGTGATTCATACTCCATTGAATTACTATAAGAACAGAATAATTTCCATTGATTAAAGTTTGGATCATTACATTCTTCCCCCCTTCTAAAATTTTACCCACTAAATTTCATTTTATATAATTAGGTGAGGGTAGTTCTCATTCATCACCTCCTCTAGTACCAGGTTTCTTCTTCATACATAATGTTCCTCCATAAAAAATTGACATGGTGGGTTGTCTTGTTGCATAGAATTTATCTATCATGTCTAGAATTATTACTAGATACTCCTCATAAGAGATGTCATCTTCCAGCTATACCACCATTGAGTTCAGTACATGTGAAAATCTGGTATGTACTTTCATAGGAGTGATACAAGGAAGACATCATGAACATGTTCTATATTTGGTGGATGTTTAAGCTGATAGGCCATGAATCATATTCAATTAAGGATATCAAAGGGTATAATGAACCTTGGTCTTATTTTTCCATTCCTTTCAAACCACCTGACTCTCTTCCATGGTGATTTTCATTGAAATACATTATTTAAAATGTCGATCTCCAAGTCCTTTCAACGGTTGTCATCATAGATATTTTTATTACTCTTACAAGATTTGATATGTTTTTAGATGACTTTAACCTTTTCTATCATCTCTTCTATAAGATCAAGTCCAAGTATATTTCATTAGCCAACTTTATCACAAAAAGTTGGAGTTCTAAATCTTTTTCCATAGAGAGCTTCATATGGATCCATTTGAATTCTTGAGTGGAAGTTATTATTGAATAATAACTAAACCAAAGGGATATGTTTATCCCATCCTCTTTTGAATTCCATTGGGCAGGATCTTAAAATATCTTTGAGTGTCAGAATTTTCCTTTCTGATTGGCCACCATTTGGGGCTGATAATTCATGATGGAATCAAATTCAGTACTCAAAGCATGTTGGGCCTCCTACAGAATTTAGATGTGAACATGGGATCATGATCAGAGAAAATATAGAGTGGAACACTATATAGTCTCCCCACTTCCATTATATATATCTTTCAAAGTTATTAAAGGGAGAGATCTTCCTGAATAATGATAAAGTGGACAGTCTTCGTGAGTCGGTCCACCACAACCCATATCACATTGTTTCCTTTGGATGTCTTTTGAAGACCCAAGGAAAAGTCCATAGATACATTCTCCCTTTTCCACATGGGAGTAGGCAATGGTTTCATCATCCCTTTGAACATTTTTTACTCGACTTTAACATGATAACATATCAAGTGCCTTGATATATACTCCACAATCTCCTTCTTCATGTTATCACACAAGAAGTGTTCTCGATGATCATGGTACATCTTGGTAATACCAAGATGGATTAAGAGATTTTTAGTATGTGGATTTCCTATCAACTCCTTATTTATCCCATGTGATGAAGGCACAAAAAATCTCATTCCAAACCGAATCATTACAGCATCATCAATATGGAACACTAACAAATACCATTTCTTTACTGCATTCACATTTTTTTGTAACTCTGGATCATCCCTTTATGCCTCTTTAATTTGGTATTTGATGGATATTTAGGAAATAATTTGAGAAAGGTAGGTTATATTCCCTTTAATTATGATTTTCAAATCCATCATTTTCATATCCAGGAAGTTTGGATATTTCTCGCCATACAGGTAGTCATACTATATTTATACGGAGAAATCACTACTTCATTCTATAAATCATGCATCTATTTTTTCTGCTCAGGGATTTTCAACTTCTGTTAGGTATAGGCTATCACATTATCATTTTTATGAGTACACCAACCCATAATTTCATTACATAATCCCTATATATCACAAAACACTCTCTACATTCTGATAATTTGAGCACATGTGAAGTGATCAGCCTCTTATTTAGCTCCATGATTCCTTCCTCACTTTCTTCCATCCAAACATACATTACATATTTCCTCATTAAATTATTTATCTAGATAGCCAATCGTGAGAAGTTTCTCAAAAAACATTGATAGTACCATTTAGTAGCCAAGAAAAATACATATTTATGTGACAATAGATGGTATTTTTCATTCTTAAATTGCATATGTTTTTTATGTTTTTGTAGAAATTACCGCACATGTGATTGCATGTCCCAAGAGCCTGACTTACTGCATCCAAAAGTCACAATTTCTGAACTTGGTATACAACTTATCCTTCGTTAATGTAGACATAAAAAGACCTATATGAACTCAATATTCGTCCTTTCTCTTGGAGTATTTGGGAATATCATTGGTAAAAACTATAAATAAGTTGTCAAGGTATTCACTAAAGAATATATTCAAAAAATCCATAAATATTGATGTGGAATTAGTAAGACCAAAAAAATCACTAGAAATATATACTATGCAAAACTTGTAAAGAATTAATTCTTATGAATATCTTCCTTTATCACCATTAGCCAATGTTATTCAAAATAAAGATACACCATTGAGAAGTACTAAGCTCATCATAACTGATTGAATAAGTCATCAATAATTTGAAGAGGATACTTGTTCTTAATGGTGATCCAATTGAGATCTAGGTAATTAATACATAGCTGCATTGATACCTCATTCTTGTCGACAAAGATCATTGGTTCACCCCAAGGTGATTCACTAGGGTGTATGAACCTTTTTCCCAAATGATCTTGTAGCTACTTCTTTAACTCCAATAGTTCAATTAGAGCAATCCTATAGGGACATTTTTGAGATAGGATTATCTTAAGATATTAGTTCTATTAAGAACACTACCTCACAATCTGGGGAAATTCTAAGTAACTCTTTGGTAAATACAGCACTATATTACCTCAAAATGGGAATTTCACTGAGGTGGATACTATCCGTTGACCCAACCATTTGAGGGAGGTATGATTCATCACATGGAATCCACACCCACATCGTTGAAGGATTTTCTAAAGGATATTTTTGGATATCCCTTATATTTTTATAAGATAATGGGATGGTTAAAATTATGAAAATATATTTCCTTTTCCAAATAATTTATGTGTGCTATATATAAAAAGATCCAATAAATTCCAATTATACTATCAAATTACATCAAGGAAATTATCACAATATTCACTATAAGAATATTATCATATACACAAAATGGAGAAGAGTCCAACACTTGGATTACAATGATTTTAACACTTTCCCTTTTACAGATATCTCTTCTTCAAGGTCCCTTGATTTGATTCAACTATTCTATAAATCTTGCATGATATAAAATAATTTGTATAAAAATAATAAACAAATAATTTTTACATTCTAGAATGAATAGGACGTGTACCCTATTAGACATAATTTTCGTTCTCCACCTCAGTAGTAGTAATGGCATATGCCTTCCCTTGATCCTTTGTCTTTGCTGGATGATGATTCATATTTCCCTTGAAAACATTAGGTTTCGTGCCCCAGCTTTTATATTTCCATTAATTCCTATAATTATATCATTAGACCATGGGTGGTTCTATTCTTTTATCCACCACATTGTCCTGCTTCCACGTATTTATTTTATATTCATGGGATTGGTGTCCGTTTCTCCCACACTTGAAGAATTTCCGTGTACCTTTCATAAAGTTCCCAGGATTCTTATTCCCACATTTTTTACATGTGTGTGTTTGAGTTTTCATTCCAACTTCCTCATTATATCATCTTTATGGAAACTCTTTCTTTCATTTCTTATCATTATAGCTATGGGACCATTCTCCAATCCATATATCCACTTTGAGATCAAATCAAAAAACATATTGGTAACATTGAATATCTTGAATTTATAGATCCTTTAGAATGCACGGTTTTAATCCACTAATTAATCTATCAATATTTTTATCATTGTTGATAACTAAACTAAAATCATACATTTCAATCTGTGGGAAATTGTTTTCGTAGGCAGGGATAAATTCTACTTAATTTTTCTTCAGCTCTATGAATCCTCTCTCTATATTTTTATGAAGAGTTCTAGGAAAATACTTCTTAATAAACATTATATTAATGTCTTCCCACTCCATCTTTTCACTTTTTTCAGTTGGATTTATGTTCTTAATCAATTCCCACCATTGGTCAACTTCCCCATCTAGAAAATAAAAAGATAGACTCAACTTCTCCATCTCAAAACTATGAATCATATAAAATATTTTCTCAATTGAGTTTACCCACTATTACATGAGTATTAGATCATAAGATCAATGAAATTTGATAGGTGATTTTCACATAAAGTTCTCAATAGTAGTTTCTACCTTTAGTTCATGTCGGACATTCTACATTATTCATGTTATTTTTCATAACCTGATATAGCTAAGTAAAAAAATCAATGAAATTTCGAACTCCACCACCTAAGGTATTAGGGATGTTATTTTGGAAATATCTTCATTATCCCCCACATGAGATGTTTGAGGGTTTCTCCTAGTTCCCACCATTTTATAAAATATAAAAGGTTATAACAAAACATATGTCAACAAGTTAGGGATACATAATTTATTCTTTTGTGAAATTAAGTCTAAATGTGTATATTGTTGTATGCCTATATTTATAATTTTCTAAAATAAATATTCATTGGTGTTTACTTATACTTAGTCCCATACTGAGGTTTTCACTATTATTCTTTAATCCCTAGTCCCAAATTAACTAAATTATGCAATAATTCAAACTATAGAGACCCAGATTGTTTCTTATATATCTTATTATATCATTTTAATAAAAAATAAGATATGATCATTACATTACCAGGATCCAATGGTTTTTTATATTAGGAAATAGGGGACCATACATAAAATTTACAAAATAAATCATAAAAATTTATTTTATTCCATATTCTATAGCTTCTTTTTATCCTTCATGTTATCCATAGTACAAGTAATACCATGAGGATATACCCCAAAAGGGGTGAGCTAAAATCCTAATAAGAGGATATATAAAACATGAAAAAATATAATATGGGGTGAAAATAATCATTATCATCATATAATTGGCATAAGATCATAATCATGATTAGAGGAATTAAGAAAAGTCTTAGAATATGGAAATTCCTAAAAATAAAATATCATGTCTTAGTGGTCTACTATAACACATAGTTGTGAACAAATATAGAATCATGTTCATAAATATTTAGCTTTTCCATAGGATATACATCACATTACCCAATGAATTAAAGTGTAATATAATTTTGGAAGAAACCACCACACAATAACATCTGCATTGAGATATATAGCTCTATGCACACCTATCACATCATAACATTTACATTATTATTAATGACACATAGAACATATATAATTCTTGGACATAAAATAACCCATGGAAAGGAATGTGTTTCATTTAATAAATCATACATTCATAAAAATATGGTTCCCAAATTAAATACAGAATATCAACATTGATATAAGAATCATCAACCTTTATTGAAGAAGAATCAATCTTGAGAAGTAAAAAAAGTGTATTTTTTAAAAGAAGTGTTCTTCTAGAAAAAATTATATTTTTCATAAAATCAATTCAGAAAAATAAATATCCAATAAAAGGTAAGATAATTTTTATTAAATTATTTTATATAATATCCATGATGAAAAAGGGGGAAAGAGGGGAAAACCCGAAGAAAGAGAGTTAGGTTCATGAATTCCCTTAACCTTATGTCTGAATTACTTCTTCCCTTTAATGTCCTATATAATCACATAATATTCATTAATTAACAATTTAAAAACTTTTTATAAATTAATATAATTGATTTTTGTTTTATTAATTTCGTTAATGGGCCTTGGGATGAGCAATAATGTTTAATTTCATCATTTTCTACTGTTCGTTTTTATAGTTTTAATGATCGGTTCACTTGTATACATTAATGGGAGTTCATGTACAGTGAGAATAAATATACATATTTGTTATAATATATTATTAATTATATGAAATATGTTTAAATTTCCTTGTAATGAATTTGGTTATATGGTATGAGGATGAATCACTAGATAAAATTTAGTCATGATCATTTTATGTTAATTTTGGCAGTTTTTCTATCAGAACAGACTCGTTTTGTTTTATCATTTAGTGTTATGTATATAAATGAGTACTAGAACATGAATATTAATGTATAATAAAATGTGAAAAATGTTTTAAACCTTTTTTTTGTTAATATCCTTGAATTAATTTATGGAAAACTAAAGTGAATCACCCACAATGTCGTTAAATTTACACATCATGAGCGATGATTTGTTTTTTATAGTTAAACATTGAGAGGGAAGATTTAAATTATGGATATCTAATTAACATGTTATAATAATAGAATATGTAAGGTAATGGAATTATATTGTCATTTTTACGAAGGGTGGTTATTAGAGTATATGAAATGAAATGAAATCAAAAGGAAATTAAAAGAAAAGAAGGAGGATTTTCCACTTGAATTCTTCTATTGAGATCCTCCTTAAATCACCTCGTATTGGTCATTTTATTATACCAATAGATCTTAGATGTGGGGTATGTTTTGCGATGATTTTTTATATAACTTAGAAAAGTATCAAACCATGACAGGTGTGAATAAAAGAGGAGGTGAGGGTTGGTATTTATAGTTGATGAGCGGGGAGTTTTCTCATTATTATATTAATTTGTTTATTATTTTGTCTCAAGACTATGAATAGTTTTATAATTACATATAAATATATTAAAATGATTAAGGGGATTTATAAATTATGTTTCTTACATTAACGACAACTCATGGAATAATATGTTTAATTAATAACGTATTTCTATCGCAAATTACCATATTTTATTATTCACAAAAATTATATATTTCTAAAATATCCCTAAAATTCACCCAAAAAATTTATTAAAAAGTAGAATTAAAAAATGAACTCCATTTTATTAAAATAATTTTCTAAATATTATTAATTAATTATTTAATTAAAATCATCATTTACTAAGAAAATACATATTTTAAAATTATAACAGATTTTATAACAATTTGAATAATTACTTAAGGTCTCATAAAATTATATTAAAATTTGAATACATAAAAACGTTAATTTATGAATACATTTTATGAAAATAAATTTTCCTTCAAATTATCAATTTAATCATAAAATTTTAATTATATATTTATAACTTACAAAATTCCTAGACATAATAAATAATTTTTGAAACATTTATTTACATAGACTATGAGATAATATTACCATAATTTCATTTATAAGATAACTTAATTTTATTTATACTTTCAATGGTGAAATTAGTATTCATTTGTCTGGTTTACCTTTCATAAGGATCATATTACTATCCCTAATGTCTAGTTACTATTTCATCCATATAGGTTTCTTGACTTTTATAAATACTTATTGTTTCATTATTTCTTCATTTATAAAGCTTTTATTATAGTTTATAAGTGATTTTATGATATGTTTACTATATTAAATTATAATAATGTGGGATAAATTCCATTTATAAATGTTTCGGTCCTTAAATTCAATATAAAGCAGTCTATAAACATTCAAAAAATCACTCAATCTGCTGAACTACACACATACCTATCATGTGAAACATTGCAGATGATCATTTCGTAACATTCATAGAATTATTCATCCTGATGAGTTACATAGTATTTTTCTAATCATCCATTATCTAATTAAAACTTCGGTGACCAACATCCATTGCACATTTTTTCTGGTGGAAAATCATGACTTCATATCTTTAAACATTGTATAGTTTCCAAAATTATCATTTTATAATTGGAACTTCATAAAATCTATCACTCTATGAAAAATTAATATACATCATAACTTTATAAACATCGAAATTTGATTTTCTTATATCTAGTAGACACGTTTGTTGTCCTTCAGTCTTGTCTATCCAATTATCAGTTGTAACTTCATCGCATCATAGCCCACAATTTTTATAGTGAAATCTTCAATTTTATAGATTCAACATTGACTTATACCTTGTTGTACAAACAAATAAAAATTCATCTAGAATCAATAATTTCATCATGATGCAAGAAAATTTATGATCAACATAACATCATCTCACATTTCAAATTTCTCTAAACATATAAAAAACTCTTCCTTCATACTTCTCCAAGATTATTAACTAATTTTCTCTATAAACAAATATACACAAATTAAAAACAAATGATACCAAAAAACATAGAACACAAATCTTCCACTTTTAATTTTTTTCCAATATACTCATTCGACTTCAAACATCGTCAAAGTCAATATGTGTTCTCAAAAAATCCTACCCCATATATTTTTTTCATTTTATTTTCTCTTTACATTGACAATAAGTTGAAAAGGTTAACATAGGGATCCTCAAAACACATTTTTTCCTCATATAATTTGGTATCTTTAATCTTGAAGAGAGTAGTATCACACAATATTCTTAAAAGAGTATTTAATTAAACAAATCAATGTCTACATAGTTGAAATCAATGTAGAAAACAATAGTGTATAATCAAGGTGACCAATGTTTTCCACAACAAAATTCCCTTTTAATTCTTTCCTAAAGTTTCTTCGGAAATTTTTATATCATAGGGTATGAAACTATTTTTTGTAAACATTTGACCTACACAATTCTAAACAAACATATTATAACATTTCAATTTCAAAAAATAACAACCGCCCTATATATCAACTTCCTTAACCATCATAACTTTTTATGGAGAATTTGATGTTCATACCTAGGATTAAAATTTTATCACATTGAATGGTATAAAAAATAAATAACATGGTGATATTAATATATAATTATGTACCTTTTTTCTTACTATAAATCTTCTAAAACACTCACCAGTCTTTGATAATTTTTATCCTTCAATTTTCTACAAGTTATCTAACATAAAAAAGAATAATTATAATAAGTAAGAAAATCTATGTTCTTTATAAGAAATGATTACAATCATAGTCTTATCATAGTCTAGAGTACTTATTCTTTTTATAGTTAGTATATTATGTGTTATCATCCTTATAAACAGTCTTCATAGATTTTATAAAGGTTTTTTCTAATATTCTGATTCTTTAGAAGAAATTATGATCTTCATTTCGTTTTTTAGATTATCTTCATTTAATTGAGTTTTTAACTACTTGATTATTATTTATTATTGAGATAGAATAACAGTTATACAATATTTATTACCATGGCCATATTTCTCTGACCTTTTATAATTTTTCTGAATATTTAAACAATCATATGTAAATATTTTATTAGTAAAAATTTCCCATATTTGGAAGAATATTTATTCATATTTTCAATAGTGTAATTTGGTGCATCCTATATAAATATATTCATGGATTTCCTTATATCCTTTCCTTTATCAAATTTCTTAATCTCATTTCCTTTATTAACTTTAATTTTATTCTCATCCTTCCTTCTTTAAATGTTTTTTATTTTATACTTCTCCAAGTTATTCCCTTGATTTATACATAGTTGATAACAGAGAAAAATTGTACAAGTATAAGTAATCTTTGTTTTTAAATTTTCCATAACACAAGAACTAACCTCTGAATCGTAACCTTTTATAATGATAATAATTCAAATTTAGTTTTTTATTTTCTTTTTGAAAACTCTAGGTGTGTCTGTTTAGGGGTAAATACTCTTAAATTAGTCATATCTTTCTTAGTGGATGATAATATCTCAATAATCCTCTCAGTTCTAGTAGACTGAATATTATCATTTCAACCAAAAGTATTAGTAAAAATAGATGTATCTTGAGATTATTTAGAGATTAAAAAACTACTTCTATGGAAATTGTTTTCACATGATTGAGAATATTATCCTTTAAACTGAACTACTTTGGTGAAGTATTATTTGATCTTAATTAGCTAACTTTTTTCAGTAAGAAAAAATTATTTTTTCATTTACAACTCCATACATTTCTCATCCAATATTTCCTTAATATAATTTGCTATATTTAAAAAAATTAGCAAGCTTTATTCCATTCTTTTTACATTCACCAACAAGGGTTGTTTCTTCCTTACTATGATTATCCTTATGAGACTATATTTATTAATAACATTGAATTTTAATTGTATAGACACTTTCATATTATAGTATCTAATATACTTATTTAGGGTTACATACTTTTTTTTATGCACAACATTCTTAAAAGAAATCTCCATAACTTCTTTCTTCTACTAATTTATTTCTCTCATGATTATTATGTTTTTCTCAAGAGATGATTCCAACTTTTATTTTTAAATATACTGAAATTATAATCCCTTTTCTATATCATTATCACTATATACTAATGAACTTTATCTTATTACATGAGCTAAAAAGTTTACATGACAATAAAATTCATTACTAGATGATGAATTATCTTACTCCCTTCCACTTAAAAAATATATCTTACACTTGTATCTCTTAAATTTTTTATCTTCATCTACTGAATCAAATTCATTGATATTATTATTAAGAAAAATTTGTTTAAAATGAAAATGTCCTTAAAATTAAAACATTTATGATATTTTTACCTTTTCCTAACCAATTTCCCTTTTAATACATTTTAGATATAAGGGTATTGATTTTATTGAATCCCTCTTAATCCTTCCCAATATCAAAATAAATTTACGGTTCTTTTTTTATTTATCTCTAAACATCAATTTTAATAATTCCAAAATATCTATTTATTCCTTAGCCTTCTTCCTAAATTCATTTTCTATCATCATTTCATATATTTTGAGAATATCTGGAGGTATCTAGAGATAATGTTTTTTGGTTCTTATAGTGTTGACACCTTCAAATAAAATTTCACAAGAATGCTCCTCATCTGTTACTTATTAATTGAAAAATAATCCAACATCTCATTAAACCATTTTATATTTCATAAAATCTCGTTTCAACTTATAAGATATTCATCAATACATTCATCACCATACATATTAATATCGTTAAATTTTTTCCTCCATATTTTTATCCATTCCTCCTTGACATTATTATTTCCACAATAGTTACATATAAAACTTTCACACATTTATTTATTAGTTTTAAATCCCATAATTTTTATATAAATATCCTTAGAGAGATCAACCAAAGTTTAATTTTGAGCTTTACAATAAACTTTAAATTTTCTATTATTAGAAAATTTCTTAGAAACATTATTAATGGGATGAAATCCCACTGTAGTAACATCTCTAACTTGTAGTACAAGAGATAATAGTTTGGGTAAACTTTTATTCCGCAAAATGTGATAGTTCATTATATAAAATATAGGAACTTCACTGCTCTTTACTAAATTAATATACATTATGCTTAGTATATAGTAAGATATTTCAGGGTAAACTCTACTCTAACACAAATTGATTTTACCAAGATCATTGTGAAGTCAATTAATATGTGATAGGTTGAATCAATGGTCACTTTAATTTTATGAATTCATTTTAGAAATAAACCTCTAAAACCTGATAGAGTTTTCAATCCATTCTTATGATATATCTGAGCCATACTTAGCATTTAGTGAATATAAAGAGAGATCAAGACATGGTATTTAAATGGTTTGGTACAGAGACTTAATCCTTAAAATTTTGGGTACACCCCAACATTTATTCTTCCACTGAATTCTTTCTAGATTATAAAGGAATAGGTAGTAAATAGTTATGCACAAAAAACCCATTCCTCTAACTAACCCTAATTATACACTATAGAAATCAACTCTTCTATCATAATTTATTATAACCCAATCGTTACTTCTTGTAAACACTTCTATCATGTCTGGTTATACCCTCATACCAAAATCCTTTTTAGAAAATGGTTATACACCCTAGCTATAATATCTTCCATATTATTTTTGATCCACTATTAAAAAATAACGTATTCTTCATATTTTATATCCCAATATGAATTCTATATTACATACACCTATGTTATACTTATTTAAGATGTTAAACAACACTCTTATGATTCTAATGGTCTCAAATATTCCACTTAATATAATGCAGACTTGGATAAACTTAAACTCACCTTTCTAGATGTTTTTATGGAAATATTCCTTGGAAGATGTCTTTGTAGAACTATATATTATATGATATACACACTTTTTCATAGTATGATGTGCTCTATCTAATACACTATTTCTAGTAACCTCTTTTGTGTTGTGTTTTGTGTGATGCAGTCAATCCTTTTAACCTTATTTTGATTCCCTTCTATCAATGTTCACCAATTTGATTCAACTTCTTCATCTAGATCTCTATATATTTTATCTCAATTCAGAGCTCTTCCATTACATGCACACTTCTTAAACCATATAAGAATTATTTTACCAACTTAAATTCTATAACTTCTTCATTTTAAAAAACTCTTTTTGATCCACATTCTCTTTAACCAATAGATTCCAAGGATAAAAAATAAATCCATGAAACCTTCAAAAATTTAATTCGTTTTCAATCCTAAGACATATCCTTTTATATGGATCCTTAAACCATTTATATAGGAATAATTTATCATAAATTCTAAATGAAACTATGGTCTCTCAAATTTTAGGTTGGAATCTACCCACTAAACTCAATTATGAATTTCATATTTTTTTCTCATATCAACTTTGTCAGAACACTTATCGAACCTTCTAAAACATTTGAGACAATAACCTTCATCAAAGTTCTTGTGAAATCACAATGATAAGAAAACTAATCATATTTCAGAAAAAATTTAGAAATTTTAAAGGAAAAATAAATATTATCATGGTTATGAAATATAAAAATTTTATGTAAAGTTCCTTAGAACTGCTTCCAGTGCCTTAACAAGAACTCCTCTTTTCAGAATTGTCCAAACCAAATCCCATGTATTTGATATGTATCATCTTATTAACTTATTATGGTATAATCATTCTCTTTCGATATGGCAGTATTCATATTCTTTCTCAGTATGAAGGACTCACATACCTTCATATATATTTATCTATTTGATGATTTAGAATGTCCATATGAAAACATCACATGCCTACTCAAACTACATGATGGGATTGAATAAAATATCTATCTTCTATAACTTCATATAAATGTTAGTCTAATGAAAATGTATTTCTCTCCTTAATTATCATATATCCATTGATCCCATAAAAAATATCAGTTAAAACTTATTTAATAGTTTATATAATAGAAATATATAACTTTATCAACTATAAAACCTCATCTTTCTTTGTCTGATTTCCATTGAATTCCTTTATATACATATCATTATGATGGTAATTATATATGTATTTCCATTATAAATCAATCTAAAAACATTATAAAAACTCACTCTATATATGGTGAATTCATACATATTTTTTTGACATTATAACTATCATTTTGGTGACTTTTGTAGAATTATTCTTATGATGTAGTTACAAAGTCTCAATCCAATTAGCCATTTTCTGACTAAAAAATTAGAGATTAATTTTTTTAACCATGTAGTCAGTAGGAAAATCATGACTTCATATCTTAAAAATGTATAAGTCTTGTAACTCCATCACTTTAAAATTGGAACTTCATTAAAACTATCATCATCCCACACCTTCATCCAATTTTAACTTTATATACATAGAATCATCATATTCCATTTCTTAGAAGATTCATTCCATTGTTCTTCATATTGTATATATAATCATCATTTTAAAATTCACCACATCATATCTTAAACATTTTAAATTAGAAAATCTAACATTAATGTTCTAACATTGAATTATACCCCTCTATAAAAAACTAACATTATCTTCTATATAATCATGAATAGAATCCTAATAATGGAAACGTGAAGATTTATATATCAGTTAACTTTAGAATATTTATCTAATTTTATAAATGAATCTTTTATAAATATTACCTAAGTTTAAAAAGAATATTTCTTTACAATCACATGTTTATAATGAATCAAACCAACAAACATTGGAATAACACATCCTATAACGACTATATGAAATTTTACCATAGATGTGTATCTTCCTCTACCCTAAATCGGGTCATTTTTCTATTTCAAGGAGTGCAGGATCCTCGTTCTGGTCATAAAAGGCCTTCACATTCTTAGTTAGGTTTGATTGCATGTCAGGTTTTATCTTTATTTCCTGAAAATGACTAGGGGTGTTCTGATACTGTGTTACATACTGTAATTTCGGATTTCGTAGAAGTATTTCAATATGATTTATCAGGCCTGAAACCTAAAAATGAGATTGATTTCTCTCTATGTTTGATTTTTGGGATGAATATGATTACCTTTAGATCATATTGTATAAATGTGATAAAATTAAAGGTTCTTAAAATATAGTTATATGACTTGGAGTCCAAGTGGTTTATCATTCTATGTATGTATCCATAGGCTACCATACTGATTTTCCAATAAGGAAGATGGTTCTATTCTATTTCTTTCTGACTATAAGAAGCTGAAATAGGTCAATATCAGTACTAAAAATCACTTTACTTGTATTTATGTTTTATTTAATTAGTTAAATGGATAAATATTTTTATCTAATATTTACCTCTAAAAAGGATACAACTAGTATATGGTGAAAGATTTTGGTAATTCAAAGATTAATTTTTAAGTAGGTATAAACAATATGAATATATTAATATTCCATTTGATTTAATTGAAGATCATATAGTGTTTATAACACTAATGAAATGTATTTTCCATTAGTATCTTAATTCCTTCAACACTGTTTTCATTGATATTATTTGGGTTTACTCTAAGACCAAAGAGTAGCATCAATATAATTTCAAGGTCATCATGAAAATTCATTGGGATCAATGATTCTATGATAATATATCTAAGTGTATATTTTGGATCCCAAAATTTTAAATTCATTGGATATATTTTTTCCAAAAAAAAATGCATTTTAATTGATCTAGAAATGGTGAAGGTCCTGTTGTCTTAGGAGGATTTAATGAATGTATTTGAGATACAGAGCTTCCAACGACTGTAATGATGACACTAGAATATAATTAGGTATTTCATGAATTTGGAATTTTTAATGACTATACTCACTTGTAAGGAAGTGATGATTTTTGGATAATAAAATTTAAAATGTAATTCATTGAGTTGAAGAAGTATTTGTACTCAAAATAAATTTTAATCCAAAAATTGGTTGAATGATGTATTTTTGATTTTAGTGATTCTTTAAAAATTGATTTGTGATGTGTTCTCATATAAAGAAATCATGTGGTAGCATATGGATCTTGAAAATTTTTAAATTAAGAGAGTAATTATCCCACCCACGTCCTCAAGATGAAATATATCATGCACGTACATAAGTGTTTGAGACATTATTAATTTTTATATAAGTTTATAGTGTATAATGATAAAAAAAACATATTCTATATCATTTACTAGAAATATGTAATCCTCTAGTATAGTTTTTGGTTGGAATAGCTATAAGCTATAGATTTTGATGGTGCCAACACATTAGATAAGGGAAATTTTTTCACTGAATATCCCATTACAATATTTACATTAAAATAATTAAAGGAATAAAATGAGGATTTGATATTTTTGAGGAATTTTATAGAGATTAATCTAGAATTAATGGGAGATAATGAATATAATTTCCTTTATAATATGGAAATATCTACTTCTACCATTAGAATCATTTTTCAGGGGAAATCAGAAGAATAATAATTTCTATAAATTATAGGAACTATATATTGTGGGGAGACCACCGATGAGTTGTTGTTAAATTCTAATGGAATACTATGATTCAAAATTTGATTCAATGTTTCATTATTTTTATAATGGAATTGTGGGGGTACTATCATCGATATTAATTGTTATTTTGTCATAATTCCATAAAAAATATTATCATATGAGGTTTGGAGACTAGTGACAATGTATTAGGAGGGACATAGTAGCTTTTTTGTCATAATTTTTTACCTACCAGTATATTTAATCCAATCATGAGAATACATTAGATCTAATACAACCTCCTCCTATATATATTTTAAGTGACATGAGGTGTTCATGGATTACATTATTAGATTACCTTAAACACCTTGGAGAAGGAATTCCATTTGGGTTATTTTCAAACAGTTAATAAAAAATACATAGTTTATACTCATTAGAGATTATATGAACGTAAAAGATCTTGAGAAGCTATATGTCTAGGAGATCTTGAGATTTCATTATGTGCCTATTTCCATTATCATTGATAAAGAAGCTAATTTAACCTCACTATTTTAGAAAAATCTTTTTAGAGGACATGGGATATTAGGAAACATTATACAAATCATAGAACCCATAAATAGATGGCTAAATAAAGATAACTATTAATATCTTAGAAGATATTACTTGGGAGTGTGTTTTAGAATTTTTAGGTTTGTGGGAAATCAATTTGGGAAAAAATTAAATTAATAATAATAAAAATTATCTTTATTCTATACAAATGAATCCTTTTGAATATTTATAGGATAATTTATGTTTCCCATAGTTTTGAGATTATGTGAGTGAAACCTCTTTGGAGGGATCCAACATTGTTCAGTTGATAACTGAGAAGGTCTAGATTATTCATTAGTGTTTAGAGATATCTCGGAGTTTCTATAAAATGAAGGGAACCCGTTTTCATTATATAATGTAATTATCAAAAGGTGATTGATTATTCTAGGTGTCATCACTTTGTCTGGATCATTGATTATTAGGTAAATAAAGAAATATTCCCGAAGATTTGTGGTCCATATTGAGACTGTGGAACAATTTAGTAATGTTGCTTACTCATTATAATTGATACCATAGATTATGATCCATGATATATTTCACATCCCCCAACAGATGAATTATCAACCTAACACTCACTACATCTTGAACTTTGATCTAATTAAGTTGGAGATAGATTTATTAGTGACTGAGCACCCAGTATTGATCATTGAATCCTATGTTAGAGAGATTTGTGTAATGTCTATCTTATTCATTCATATCTTACGGAAACATGAGAATGACTCAAATGAGACATGGGAGCATGAAGCACTTAAGAAGGATAAATTTCCTCTTTTACTATCATATCAACTGTACAATTGACGCTTTGGTGATGAATGTGATATGGTGGGGAGAATTGTCGCACATATGATTTCATTTCATATTTGACTTTATTGTTTTTTATTTTTTATTGATTAGTTTATATTTTTTTTGGTTTTAAATTCATTTAGGTAATTTATAAAGTTAACAGTTATGAGTTATAGACCCATCACACTATGATTAGTAATGGTCAAACCATGACCACGCCTTCTGTAGGTATGCAGTTCTGGATAGTTGACTGGTCTGGCTATAACTCCAGGGTAACATAGTGACCACACAAAGTTAGGATACTTATTGTTTTGGAGTCAATGATACGCCACGAGTCAGCTTAAGCCAAGTGACTTGAGTTTAATAGAGTGGGGTAATTATTAAATAAGGTAGGTTGTGTTATAGTCTATTCAATTGGGATTGAAACAAATTAAAACTAATAATATGACCATATTCAAATTGAAGCCCGAAATTCTCTCATTTATTCTTCATTCGATCCTGAGTCCTTCTTCATGTGTGAGACACATACCCACTCTTTATAGGTATTTATTACATATTTGATTCTCCAATATTTTAATAGAAAATCCATGGCAAGTTATTCCACCATATTCCATGTTAACTTCTTCCTCTAATATGGGATTTATTTATAATATGAATCTATACTGTTATTTAATTTCCCTTTCTGAAAATTATTGGATTGGTTTTTTTCATTTTTATGTTTTTATGACCTTTTCAGATTCATTTTTCATAATTTAATTGTATTTTATCCCATTTCATGTGGTTTCAATGGTTTATGATAGGTGGTTATATTTTTACACTTTGTTTACTGAGATTTTGGGGACTTGTTTTTTCAAATTTAATTTTATTAATGATTTAGAAATGTTCATTGAATGAAATATTGGATTTGTAATATAAAAACATTAATTTTAATTGTTTTTTCCATATTGGAAATGGAATATAATTTTTTTCATTAAGGAATATAAATTATTTTATTTTGATTGATGAAATTTCATGTCAACAATTGTTCTAATTTATTATTTATGATTAATTAGAAACCCTAATTACTTGGTTAGGAAAACCAATAATGAAAGAGATTCTTTTACACATGTTATGTGTGACTCCCTGAATTTTGAAATGATATATGGTTCATCACTAATTTCCAGTGATGTCATCATAAACTCATTACACAAATTGGGAGTTCTTCCATAATTAGTGATTTTAGATTAAATGTAGACCAAGATATAGTGACTTTAGTGAACACACCCATGATGCATCTTTCGTAAACACATTTTAATTGATTATTTTACACATTTTTTAATTCAATTAGGTTTACCATGTTTCTTTCATTCCTTAAAATGTTTTATAATCTACTTTAATGTATTATCTTCAAAGCAGAATTCCCTTTTATATCCATTTTTTTATTATAGAACACTTTGTGGGATAATACTTGGAATTTTCTCACATCCTATATACACCAATGGTTGTATTTATACATTGTTTTACTTGATACATGGAATGGTAATGAATTAGTTTTTGGTGGTGGGTATTCATATAAACAATTTTGTGTATATGGAGGAGATATAGTGGGATAATGCCCCATGTCATGTGTAGATGGGTAGAATATCTTTTTTGTTTATTTTAAATAATTTATTTAAATTTTATTCTATATATGCTTAATAATATATAACCTATTTCAATACCCATATCATCTTTTTGATTTTTTCAACATTTGATGAAATTGTTATATATTGTAAAACGATATAATATGGTTTTCTTGTATTTTTATTTCCTTTATTTTATTTGTTATTATGTTTATTCATGTATGATTTATATAGATCATGACTCGCCAATGTATAGAGATTACATGTTGGGTTCTCAATTTAGACCCGCATAGGGTTTTTATTGGGTGAAACAATTCCTAAAGTGTGTTCTTGATGCACCAGAACTAGTTTTTAGCTCATGAGGATCAAGAATTACCATCTAGCCTTATTGAAATCTGGCTAGCATTTTAAAATTATGGGAATACCATGTTGGGTTATGGAATTATTTTAAGACTATACAATCATTTTGAGACTATGATATGGTTTCCCATCATTCTTAATGTATAAAATCCTCATAATAAAATCCCTCATTTATTAAAAAATTTGACCCATGTTTATTAAAAACCAATGATTAAAGGAAGTCATTTTCAATAAATAAGCGAGCAATATAACATGTAGATACCCCAAAAAGAATAATTATACAAGATGATTCTTAGTAATCATCATCAACCATAATGAAGAATAGGAATGATCATATTTCAACAGAGTTGGGGTGTATTGTTCATTTTTTTTAATTAAAACAAATTGATTGATATTATAGAAAAATGGGTCTTGGTTATTTATTTTTTTCTATGTTCAAACATGGGATTCAAACTTCAAAACTCTATTATGGTATGAGATAATAATTCATGTTTTCTTGGTTGAAGATAGTGATAAATGAAAAATATAGAAAATAAAATTTTAGGGAACAAAACTATGGTCTATGAAAATAATTATGGTTAATGATGTTTTTAAACCTTTTATAATTATTATAAAATTATTATAGCTTTATATAAAATATTAAACTATTTTTTAGTTTAGGGAATGTTATTTTGGAGGGTATTTTTTTAAATATTATCATAGTAAATGAGTTTATTATCACATGATTTTTAAAAAAAACTTATGTTCAATATCAATATAATATTTCCATAAGAAAATAATGATATATTCAAGAAAAAACACCCCATGGTTTCGTAGAAATGAATTCTTTATCCTCTTACTAAAAAGGTATGATCTAAATAAAATCTTACATGGTTCCCTTGGAAAGTATTGGCATGCGGGAAAAAAATTGTTTATTATTAAAAAAAAATGACCATGGTATTAATATTGTTTGTATTTTTTCTTCTTAATGTTCTGTAAAAAAATTCATCAATGTGGACCCTTGAAGCCTTCACTAAATCTGGAGGTTCATTAAACTAATAAAATTTCATTGGATATTTTTCCAAGGATTAAATTAAATTATCAATGTTTATTAATTTACTTTTTGTTTGTAAATTCAAAAATTATGCTAAATATAAATGTTTTTTGATTTAATTTATGAAATTTATAGATTTAATAAAAGAAAATTTTCATATTAAATTGATTTATAATTGAATTTATTTAATCCACACCCAAAAAAAGTTTTTTTGAAATTGATAAAAGTTTTATATAAAAATAAAATATGTGATATTTTATTCATGTCAAATTTTCATAAAATATGAAATGTTTATATAATTATAAATTTTTTCATAAATATAATATATTTCTCTATGATGTTGTTCATATTAAATACATTGTAAAATTATAATTTTAAATAGTTTATGTTTAAATATTTGTAAAATATTTAGGTTTATTTATTTATGGAATGTTCATAAAGAAAATCTAATTTAATAAGTATAATAATTGTTTATTTATAAAATTTTTATAATTATTATCTAATGACTATTTTCTGGAAAGGTAATTTGTTAATGTATTCCCTAATTTATTTAATTCACCAATATAAAATGGTAATATTAGGATTGGATTTATGAATTAGTTTAATGTGTTAAATATTTTCATATAAATTTAATACCATTAATCTAAGGAGTGTAATAAACGGTACTATATACGATTTATTTTTATTCAACCACGTATTTTTATTTTTATATGTTACAAATTTGAATGTAATGTTTTATTATTATTGATACATATTAGGTGTTTAGATTATATTTGAATTTATATCACCCTTAAGTATTGATCTATGGATGGTGAGAATTTGGATTACATTTATCACCATCCCAAAGGCTTAATCTGTTTCTAGAAAAGAGGTGGTTGGATAACTATGTCAACATACATGTTCATGTAGGGATTTCATTTCTGTATGATTCAAATTTTCTATTTAGAAATGTTACATTATCCTTATACATGAAATGTATTTCAGTATATATGAATAACATTTTATTTTATGTTTTAGAATATAACTCAAATAAGGTGTTGTGTAAAGTGATATACTTTAACATGTTTTGAACATGTTAATTTATTTAACGATATGTGATACATAACTAAATTTTTAAAATTGTACACATATAATAGTAATACATGAGAAAATATGAAAATATTTAAAACTGATTAAAAATACTAAGAGTTATATTACATCCAATGTGAACACATGTCATGTCCACAATCATATAATGGGTAGGTTATAATAATTTAGGGAGCCTATTAGTTATCTTGTGCAAGGCATGGTAGAAATTTTTATTCCAAAATGATAGGAAACTGAATATTGTTGTGAGAATTTTATTAATTGTATTTGGGAACACTTACAGGTTATGATAATGGTGGAATATATTTTGGGCAATCCTTATGGTGGATTTAAAAATTTTATTTTATTCTCAATTATACATGAGTCATATATGATATGATTGACATGATTGTGTACCTAAATAGCTAATGGATTATAGAAATGATAAATCATTATAAATGTTTAGAGAAATATGGATCCTAGACACAGAGGGATACAATGTAAATTTAAAAGGTCTAATCATTTATGTGAGATAATATATAATAAAGTTTCTTGTAAAATGATTATATAACACGATACTCATTTAATAATTTATTTTCTAAATATAAAATTTCAACATCATCATAAAACCTAACATTGAGATATATTTTAATGAGTGAATATTTTAATGGGATAATTTTTATATAATGTATAATTATTTTAAATTCTTCATAAACTAAGAATAAAATTCCATGCATTGGAGAAACAAATTTTGCTAAATCACCAACTGATGATGCAAGTAAATAATTGAAAGAGACTGTTAGTATGAATAATAAAGATTATCTTGAAAACTCAACAATGATACTCAGTTCTATATATTCTAAAATATAAATGAAACATGAGAATATATATTCTTATGGGATGATAGATAACTTGATAGGTCACTATTGATAATAAGGCAGAAATAAGAGACAAAAAGTTTAAAATTCACACCTTTAGTGTAATATGGCTGGTGTGCTTCATTATTAACTCATGTGATCAAAACAATTAGGTAGAAAAATTACATAGAGATACTAGTGTCCCCATTTAGGACAAATAAAACCAGAATAAGATTCTCTAACAACTAAAAAAATGATCGAATATATAATTATTTACTAAAAAATTATTGGTTTCAATAAAAGTTTTATTAATATCTTTAAAATGATGATGACTTCCCAAAATAAAATGTGGGGTGCATGGTTAACATCTATATATATTGATTTTAATGAAAGGAAATGTTAAATGTTTTCATTATAAGGATAAATGGATAAGTCATGGGGAGTCCACCAAAACTTATTTTAATGTTAAGAAAGGACCTTTAAAAGAATAAAAATATTTATACTCTAGGAAACCTGAACATTGGAGGGATAATTTCTATGAATATATGAATTATTTTTAGAATCACTATAGAGAGTGTTTGTTATTTATCAATATTTTATAAACAAATTAAAATATTTTAATGGGTTTATGCTACCAAATATTCATTAAACTATTATTATATATTTATAGGATTTTAAAATTTAATAAGGATTGAGGGTTAGAGCATTAAGTATCAATTAAAATGAAAAAAATAATGTATTTGTATATCTAAGGGGTGTATATGATGGGTTACTTCAAATATCTAGTAGATGTGAATGAATATTGTATATTTTTTTACCTCATGTGATAATCAAGTTTATTTGTAAATAATTATTCCTATGTTTAATATAAGATGATGGGTTTCCTATATGTGGAAATAATGGGTGAAATTTTACATGAAGTTAAGGATACAAAAATTTTATTCAACAAAAGGGTGTTTACCAGAGTTCATTTAAATATGTGTAAAGTATCCTTCCACCCAAAAATGGCATATTTTAAATAATAAAATCTTATTTTCATAATATTTCTCCAAACACATACAATAACTTATAAGATATGACTAATAATAGATTATTTGTTCAATGTTCCCATAGAGTAAATATGCGTTAACTTCAAATACAATGGTGTCTATTTTCTAGAAGTAAATTTGGGAGAAAATATAGTTATAATAGAATAGTGGGAGTATGTTTGAACATGTTGAAGTTGAAAATATAACAAGTAAAATATTATACAAGTCAATTTAAAGTGAAAGTTACATAATATTATGAAAATATTTGTGGAAGGTTGTTAAATAACTACACAAAAAACATTATTTAGTGGTAGTTTAAACCGCTTCAAATTGAATTGTGATGATTTATTCTAAACCGCTTCATATTGTGGTATGAAAAATAATTTTTTTAATATATTATAAACCCATTGAGAATCATTCCATGATGTTTTTAAGATATCCTTCTAAAAAATTATTTGTATTATTAAGTATTATTTTTTGATTTTTTATTATTATCTAATATTCATTAAATATCATATATTATTTATTAGGTATATATATATATGTGGTGAGATTTGAATCTCATTCCTCATGGTTAGTCTTCATAACATTTACCACTCCACAATGTCTTTCATGTGGCAACAAAATAGTAATTAATATGCATATACATATATATATATATATATATATCTTTGTGTGTGTGTGTATGAATAAACATATATTCATAACGACATATACAATTATAATTTATAAATACTTGCGTAAAAAAATATAATTACATATAAATTTATATAAATTTAGTTATATATATATTTAAAAATATTAGACATTATATACAAATTTCAATTAAATATATATAAATATAAATAAAAGTATGTAAATATATATATATATGTATATATAGATAACAATATATTTATATCTAAATAAATATAATAATATATATATATATATTTATAAAAACATAAATAAATATAAAAATAAACCCATAAATATAATTAAATATATATGTATACATACATCATATGAATAAATAAACATCTATATATATGCATAAATAAATATACATATCTATAAATATCTGTAAATAGAAATAAATATACATAAATATAAATAAATTCACACACACACACACACATGTATGCATATATATTATAGATCCCCAAGACCTACGCTCTTAGATATGATGTTGAAAACACATAATTAGAAACAATGAATTTGATAATCAACAATGACTGCAATAACATTGAAAAATTAAAAATTTGACAAAATTTTAGTTTATAGTTTTAGATAAATAGGAAAAATAACTAACTAATAAAAAACACAAGTTCCTCCTCTAAGTGAATCTTTTTTCATGATATAAGAAGCTAATAAATCTATAACAAGTCTTCAACATAGACCATAAATTATCAAATGAAGTTACACTTTTTTGTATTATAATATTTAATTATTTCCTTCATAACTTGGGAAAGGGGGAAGATAAGAATGGGTGATCTCAACTTCTAAGTAATGTTAAACATAAAAAATCATAACATGAGATACATATGTAATAAATGATATCATAATAATAAATAATGATAAGAATGAGAACCGAGAATTAGTAAATGACATCATAAAAAGAATATTAAATAATGATCATAACATAAGAGGATGGAATCATAGATGTTTGACAGAAACATAAATAGGACATAATAAGCATAATTCAAAGTTATTTGCATCATTAACATAACATAGTTTTCTAGAATAACTTCCCATGTGCCAATTTGGAAAGGCTCACTATTCGTGCACCATTATATCTTGTGAGAAGGAAATATTTTCAAATGAATTATTGGGATATATAATTCCAGGCTCATGCAGCACATATTAAAAATCAAACATAATTATTTTACATGGTTTCAATAAAAAGATCCTAAAACCCCAACGAAAAAATGGGTTTTATATCCTTTACAAGTGGTTATTATAAGGATAAATTAATGATTTCATCAATAAACATGAAATGATTATCCCATGGAATATAAATGGGTATCCATAAACATTAATAATCTTTATAAGTAAATACCACTTGATAAATATGATTAAGCATATGGTAATTACCCATTATAGGAATAAGATATATAGTTTAGACAACAATTTCTCTATTAAATCGATGTATTCAGAATCTAGGTGAACACCCTTTAATAATTGTAATGAAAGATCTACCATTACGAGAGAAAATAATTAAAATAAAATCATTCTTACACAGGTTGATTATTAGGAAAGAGAAAATTAGTGATGGATCAACCCACAAATGTAAAATACAATTTCATATGAGGTGGTTGTCCAAACAAAAAAATGATGATGTTTTTATTTTTTGAATGGTGTTGGATGGAGTACTAAAAGTGATATTCAATAATTATAATAAAATACAACCATATAATTAATAAAAAACTTATCACAACCTAATGGAATAATGATATTTGATTTTTTAGAATAAATATATAATAATTAAGAATTTTTAAGAAAGACATGATAACCTTATTGAAACTTCAAACCTTCTTTTGAAAGTATTGTCGAAAATGTAGAAGTTATGCGATATTATTGTGAACCGGGGATTGAGGTACTATAGGTTAATTCTATGAGATTTAATTTGGTAATAGTTTCGAGTTGAATTATAATAGGAGGTCAATTTTGGAAGGTGTGTAAGTTGTATCCTTTTATAAAAAATGGAAATTTCCATTGAAAGAATGTTAAGTATGCGATAAGAATGGAACGACATGATTTTTTTATTTAGGTGATTTATAGTTAGTGAGACATGTTGGTAAGACTTTATAACCCAAAAAAGCATTTCTAAAAGTTATAAATGTCACCTGAAATTAGGAAAAATCTATCCATTTAATATTTATCATTTAAACACATTTTATTCCTAATAAAATAATAATCACGTAAATTAATTTTCTGGTAAAATTATATGTATACCATTGTTATAAAATTTTAAAATTTTATTCTAAATTTGGGATCCATTAATCGAAATAATTTCATAAATATGAGAAAATATTTTTTATATATAACACACATAACACATTATGAATTTTCAAAACAAAAGAGCCTTTATAAACAATAAACCAATGTGTATGATAAAATTTTTATGGTTATCGATTTTCATGATAGATATTTATTTATTATAATATATATTAATTTTATGAAACATTAAAATAATGTTAATTGTTTTTAGAAAACATCAATTAATTAAAATAAATGACACAAAATAGTTTTATTAAAGAAACCACTTTCTTTTTTTTAAATTGGGCATGATATTTTTATGTTAAAATAATATTTTAAAAAGAAAAATAGCATCCCATAGATTAATATTAACAACATAATTGGTTTTTGGACCATTTAAGTAATTATTATATATTGATAAAGTTATGAAAGTAAATTTTTTATAAAATTCTTATTTTCAACTAAAGAGATAAATTTTCAGAAAATGCTCAAAAATATTACTATGTAAAACTTGATATTATAAATTAAAAAATAAAGTTCATTTTATCTATTTATATTTTAAAAAATTATATGTTTAAATTTTAATAGAAAATCAGAATACTATGATAAAGTGGTTTTTTATAAAAAAAGACCTTCTAAAACATGAAATGTTTCTAATAATATTTTATATCAATTTTATTATTTAATGAATTTTAATATATTATATCATATATATAAATCTTATATATTTTCTTAATTATCTTTTAAATATGATTAATTTAATTTTATAATGTATCATATCCCGCGTTTTAGTGCATGTGAATAAAGTTGTCAAATTTAATATTAATTAAATATAAAATATATATACTCTAAAATATAAAGTCGTTACATTCCCCACAACCTATAAAAACATTTCACCCTCATAATTTCTAATTTTTACATTTTAATTAAAAGCTCTTAATATATAAGTTCTTTGTACTTCATGATATAAACCATAAAGAGACATATGTCTCACAATCTTAAGAAATACTAGGAAATTCATATAATCTATTAACACAGACCATGATTCTCTACCATTAATAAATAATATGAATACTTAGTTAACTTTATGTTTGAGTATTTTCTAGATAAAAAAATTCAAAATAATCAATTTAATTATCCTATTTTAAACAAAAGACTAAACTGAAAATATTTATGATAATATCCAAAAAAATATCATTGTAAAATCTTGTATAAAAATTAAAAATAAATACTATGATGAATTCTTCTATCAAACCTTCTCTTCAAACTTTGGATATAAAGATATTTTAGAACAAAGAATAAGTAAATAATAAATGAATTATATAACATTATATAATAAATTTTAATGTTAATTATATGTTATCCATGCTCATCTTTCAATGAGGTCCTCTAACTTAAATAGTTATTTAATTCTATATGTTAAAGTCCTTCTTAATGAACTATAAATAGAGTTTGAATCGATACAATCATATCCCACTAGGAGTGTCTATATAGTTATCCAGTTTGTGCTGATTCACCATTCACCAGAATGATGACAAAGATACGCCTGACCTACCCTTTTTGGGGTTGTTACTCTTATATGAATATATACAAACACTACATCCACTTTTATGAATCTAGACATATATTTCATTACTAGGAAAACCAAATAATCATTAATTTACCAAAATTTCATTAGGTTATCCTATAAATAGTCATATACCTACGGGTTTCACTAATGTTCTCCTATCAAAATCCCCAAACAACAAGAAGACATTAAACACTTAAACCAAAAGGTTTATCAATAACATTTAAATTATGATTATCATTATGTTATCAACCCCTGTTTTCATTCATAAAAATTAAATATTAATGAACCAGTGAAATGCTAACGTATTATGTTACCTAAACACTCATTTTATACAAATTGTTGCACCCCCAAACCCACACTCCTAGATCCAGTGCCAAAAAAAATTAACTTAAACCACTAGATTTTATACAAATATATAATTACAATATATTTCACACAGTTAAAATTAGAGGACCTTTTATTGTAGAGTCTTTGAGAATAATCAAAAATCAATAATTAATAAAAATAACCCATTTCTCATCCAAGGGACATATTTTGACTATATAAGAGTTTAATCAATACATAATGAGTCTTCAGTGTAACCCATAAATACTCAACCCAAGATAATATTTTATTGTTATCATAGTTAATAATTTCATTTATAACCATGGGAAAGGGAAACAAAATAATGGTTAAAATAAAATAATCAATAAGGGTAGAGAAAATAAATAATATGATGAGATTAATGAGGAATAACATCATATCATAATAACATCGAATCATATGAATGAGAGAATGACATAAGGAAACAATATGATATAACACAGGTTAAACAATCATCATAACAAAAGAGAATGAAATAATTGGAGTGTGAAAAAAAATAAAAAAAACATCATAAGAATATGTCATGTCTCCCTACCTTGTTAACATAGAATAATTGGCTAGGTTAACATAACATGCACCATAGTTGTCTAGGCACACTGCCCACACAACATTATATCCCATATGATTAAAATATTACCCAATACATTAGAGGGATATATAATTATGTTGTCACCCATATCGTAATTAAAATAATACAAATATGTTTTCTAAGGTTTTAAATAACATATCATTAAAACCCAAGGAAGTAAAATGGGATTGCTATGAGTTATAAGTTGTTCCTAGAGGGATGTTTTCATGATTTAATAAATAAATGTAACTTGATAATCAACAGAAATATAAATGGGTATATATGTTATTTAAGCATCATTATAAGTAAAAACCACTAAATATAAATGATAAAGATTATGGTCTTGACACCATATAAGAACAAGATATACTATTTATACAATAATTTCCCCATTTGATCAATGTATTTGGAATCAAGGTGAATATCCATCAATAAAAGTAACAAAATATAGGCCATTCACAGAGGAATGAGTTTAAATAAAATCATACTTATACAAGTGGATGATTAGGAAAGGAAAAATAAATGACGGTTCATCCAATAGAAGTAAAAAATTATTTCATAATCTATCTTGATAAAGAATATGGATTGTATCATTTTAAGAAAACCCTTGATCAATCACACTTCATAGATGAATAAAACAGTCATAAAAATTTGGAAAATTACATTAAATATTACAATTGAATTTTCCATAAAAAAATTTAAAATTGAAGTCTTTATTAATCATTAGGGATAAGACTTTTCTTTTTTGAAAACTTTAATTTGTAAATATTAAGTCTCTCATAAAAGTAAAAAGGCGGTGAAAAGATATGTTCCCATATAAATTTGTAAAAGATATTCCCTTCATAAAAAGATACCCATATGGAAAACATAAAAAAATATTTTTTATTTTTTAATAAATGTTAATGTAGTTGAAAATATAATTAAAACAATTTTAGAAACAAATAATTTCTAGAACATTATATTAGAATAAATTACTTCTTTATTATTTAAAAATATAATCATGTGAAAAATGTTTAAATTTCATTAAAACATTTTAGTGTGCTGAAAAATTAAATAATGATGATTAAAATTTTAATTTATAAAAGGATAAGAGTATTATTGTGGTAACATACAAAATTATAGAAAATAAAATTGATAGTTAATACATGGATATGGAAGAAAAAAGCAACACTCTTTGGTAGAGAATTATCCCTATTTTGTGGAGGGTTTTTAAATGAAACTGGATCCACCAAAAAGAAAAAATTTGATGAAAGGGATAAATTTCCCTATATATTAATTAAATCATTCATATATAAATGGATATTTTATGAAAAAAGAAAATTATAATATCAAATTCAAGGAGATATTTTATGACTCACAAGAAATGAATTTAAGTAGAGAAAACCATTACAAGTTGATTAAAACCATTAATGGAGAAATACCATGAAAATGAATCCAAAATACCCTCAATAAAATATATTCAATTATCTCATAAGAATTGTGAAGAATGTAATCTATTTAATATTAACTTAGTGGATAATGTAAAAAACGTCTCAACAAAGGGAGATTGAAATGAAACTCTTATCACATTAGTAATTTTTGTATCAAAAGTAACTGGAAGATTGAAATTCATATGGTTCTATAAATCCCAATAATTAAATAATGGAGTATTATAAAAAAAATTATTTAGAAGTATATAAACCATAAAAAATGAAATTTGCTCATAACATTAATGTAAGTGTCAATAAAGAAGAATTGAAATGGAACTCATATCTTTATATCCAAAAGTGTTATTTCATTTTCAAAAAAATCCTATATTATTAAATTAATTTCATTAAAAAAATAAAAGGAACCCTATTCATCTATAATTAAATTACAATGTTATAAATATCAACATATATTTCCCATTTATAAAATCATTTCCACTTATTATGCCTAGTCAAGGAAGTTCAGTTGAGTTTTATGCCAATCTCTTAGCATGTCAGCAATAATTATATTTATTTTTTAAAATATATTCAAAACCTAAAAATATAAAATATATATTATAAATAGAATTTTTATAAATCATAATAAATTTTTAATGTCATCCATGTTTATAGGAAATGGAAAACCAAACGCCTCACTATGTGGATGTAGTAATCTCCGCAGACCCACAATCAACAATTTTATTTTCCATAAAACATGAGAGAGATAAAATGTAAAAATGACTTATCATTTTAAAATACAAATAATTATATAAATACTATATTTATTCATTAAAAATTCATTCTAAATTATCCATGCATCATAGAAATGAAAAATAGGACACATCGTGCATGGGGGCGGTATTCCACACATATGCATGATGGAATTTTATTGAATGGTTTTCAAGGAATAAATTAAAGGGATATTACAATACTATAATAACATAACATAATATACCAAATAATGATGTTATAATAATCTCACATATAGAATATATTAGTTTTTATTGAATTAATAAATAATAATAGATAATGGTTATGAAATTCGCGATACCTTCATCAAGACATAAAACAGTCTCTTGAATGTATTATTGAAAATGGAAATGTTAAGAAATATTGAAATGAATAGGGCCTTGAGGTAGTGTAATTTAAATATAGAAGAGGTAATCAGGGTAGAGTTTCAATAATAATTCTAATGAGTGGTCAAGTATAGAAGGAGTGAAATTGGTGATCTTTTTTAAGTGAAGAAATGAGGACCTTCCATGGAAAATAATGTTATGTATAGGGTAAGAATAGGCGGTCATGAATGTTGAAAGAGTTAGGTGTGGTTTGGTTAGTGGGATATGTGGGAATGTATATCAAAACTAATAAAGGGTTTATCTAAGCTTTAAATTTCATGGGAAATTAAGCAAATTGGATCCTATTTAGACTTGTATTTTGAAAACTTATTACTGTTAATTAAATATTAATCATATATATTGTTTTAAAAATTTAAATAACCCCTTATTACCAAATGTCTTCATGATGATTCTAAATTTGGCCTTAATATTACCTAATAAATTTCATAAACATGATGAAATATGATTTTAAATTACATTATCATTACATAAAAAATTGTTTTTTAACTAAAACAGTTTTTTATACTGTAGACATATATATAAGTTTGTTGATGGTAACCGATATTTATGATATTAATTGATTTGGTATAAAAATAGTTAATATTATGTGGCATTAAAATCAATCCAAAATAAAATTTTGATAAAAATATAAAATATTTAAAATTAAAATATAATATAATTTTCATTAGTAAAGCAACATTTTAATTCAGTATTAAAAAATTCTAGGTATGAGTTTTCTATGTTAAAATAATATTTTAAATTGAATATTATAATAAATTTATTTCATTTTTGATAAATTTAATGGTTTTATGGCCTTCCAGATCATTAATATAAGTTGATAAAGTCATGGAAATTACAATTCTTGTAAAAATATCAATTTCAACTAAAAATTAATATATTCAAAAAATGATCAATAATTCATACTAAGTAAATTTTGATTTTATAAATTGAAAAATAAAGATAATTTTATGTCATTATATTTCAAAAAATTATATATTTAAAATTTAATAGAAATAAATACTATAATAAACTGAATTTATTGTAACAAAGGAAATTCTTAAACATCAAGTGATTCTCATATTATTTCACAAAAATTATCTAATTTAATGAATTTTAATATGTTATATAATATATAAAGATCTTATATGTTACTATAAAGATATATTAAAGATTATTAATTTATTTTACTAATGTATAAGGACCTTTGTTTTAGTTCACCTAAAAAAATTTATCAAAATTAATATTATTTAAAGGGGAATATATACATATATATATATATATATATATTAAAATATTGGGTCATTAAAAAAATATATCAATATAATTAAATATAATTCTATATAAACATCAAAATAAATAAATATATATATATATATATAAATATAAAAAAAACACACACACAAATGCATGCATGGATGCATATATATATATATATATGCATACATATATACCGACATATTATATATAAATACATATAAAAATATATAGAATTAAATTAAATTTTATGTAAACATATATATATATATATATATTCAGGAAAGTATAAATATAAAAACATCCATACCTGAATATATATATTCACACAATTTATATAACAAAATATATGTATGTAATAAAAATAATTATATATGTAATGTCCACATCCTGTAAGCCACTAAACTGGTGCCCTAGTCAAAGTCATCACATGACCTCAAGCAGGTCTCCTCGTATGCTTGAGATTGAAGACTAGTATTGAGGGTCTAATTGGATATGTGGGAAGACAATACCCTCATTACCATAGTAATTCATTATAGATATTAATTTAAATAATTGAAACAATAGGAAAATACAATAACACTCATAAATAAACAATTCATATACTAGGTAAAACCATATAACATAGTAAATATGTCATTACATGTTATAGTGTCCTGTGGGAAAACCCCAAAATAAATAAAAACAATATAATCCACAAAACGGCTCGGACACCAATTCTTGAACCTCACCTATACAGGTCCCATGTCCAACTAAACTCCCTATAATAGGGCCATTTCTCTTGTCCTGACCTGCAAGCATGGAATCTTCTCGGGTACCCAATGGTGACCAGAGAAGGGTGTGAGTATATCTCTGTAGGCCACCTTTAATGGTGTCAACAAAAATAACCCGTAAAAGTATATATTTTATGCAAGTGATAAATAATGACATGTAAAGCTAAATAGTTCAATAGGACATTCTCGAATATGTTCCTTTAAAAATCACACTATCAATAAATCTAGGTTCACTACATAGGAGTCCCATAGTTTAAACTACCTTTTCATTTGTTCAATGGATTATGTGTGTTCAATATTTTCAATAATATGGGAATAAAAACAAATTCCTATATCACTGGGCATCACATTATAACAACCTCATAATCCTCACCATGAAGCCTCAGTCTTAGTGGAATGTAACCATTTGGGGAATAGAACTCCATCCCCTTCCCTAACTGACGAATTTGAAGGTCGAGATGGATGCTCATTCAAACTCGACCCATGTGTGTAGAACCTAAATTCAATACCCCACTCTACCAAGCCATGTGCACATGATTATTTATCATTCACCAAGATTAACCACATCACAACAAGCATAGACAATATCTCTTAAAACATCAATTAAAAATCCATAAATGGGAAATTTAAATTTTCCATCATTCCATTAACCCATTCATCATTTATATTACATAACCCTTTAGTCCCATTTCCAATTTCCCATGACTATCTCACTAAGCATATTCATGTGTAGAAACAATTTATTTATCATTTTCTCAATATTCCCATTTTACCCATTCAAATGTCAACCAAACAATCCCTTATCCTTTAACCACATTATACATAACATGACACCATCAATTATAACTCATTAAATAATCCAATTATCCTAATCCTTATGTCTATATGGTATTATGAGTCAATTTCACACCTTAAATTTCCATTAGCCTTATTGGGACGGCTGAAACACCCGATTAAAGGTCCTAATTTGGTCATGTCGTCATCCATTCTTCCCATGGGGATCAATATGAGTTCAATTTATCATTTAGATACCATATATATAACATATTTTTTTGTAATCAAAAACACATCATGAAGGGAACAAGAATGAAACCCTACATGCACAAATATTTGGATAAACTAGGGGATATAACTTGTCGACCACCTTCCTTAAATTTGTTGGTGAAAACAATACCATTTGAGGTCTAATATCTTGATTCGACCTCTCTATGAAGCCTTCATAAAAATTCACTAGAAAGAAGGGGTTTTAGAGCTTTAGAAGGAGACAATAGGAATATACTAACCCTAATCAAGAAAAAAGGAGGGGTTTTCCTTACCTGGATCCTAAATTTGCAACTGATGGTGCTTCAAATGGTAATAATATGAGGGAGATTAATCCTTGGAATCTATTGGATACATTGGCTCATTTCTATGGTCTAAATGAGTGAGAATAAGGAAAATATTGAGTTGGAACTTATTTCCATGTAATTGCATTTTTGTAATTTTTTAAAAGTTTCTAGGTCACATGTTTTACCCACATGATTTTCAAAACTATGTGAAAATAGTGTCGATGCTACTATCTAAATATCATTCTTCAGCATAGTTTTCCTAGGATTTCATCACTACTGGGAAAAACTGTGCACAAATCGTGTGGCTTTCCCAGAAAAATCCTTTTCCACATTCTCGTGTCCTCAACCCCAGAAAAATCCTAGGGCCTTATTGAAGACTTGGGAGAACACTTAATTGACCTAGATAAAGGACTTTTAAATGTAAGTGTAAAGACCTGTAAAATTCAAGGGGAATTTTTTTCTTAATTTTCTTTGGGATTTTACAAGAACACAATTTCTGATGAAACCTAATTCCGAGGCCCGGTGAGCCTGGAATAATTTTCTGAATTTTAGCTCGGGTACGTTCAGTGAACGAATGAGCGGGATTTCCTAACATTTGAAACGGTGCTCGGAATCGAAATATGAGGACACTGATGGAACCACATCATCGGTAATTTCTTAAGAAGACCTTTAATGTAGTTGCGTTTTCTCGGGAGGAGTTGTTAAAAATTAGGGAATTAAATGTTAGGTAAAATAAATTGTGTGCAATTTATTTATCCATGGTAGTTTAATTCACTCATAGGAAGTTGTTGGTGGGGCCCACAACCACCCAACATCCCATGCGAGGTTATGAGGGAGGTGGGGCCCACACGAGCCCCCATATTCCAAATTCCCGATCTCCTCACCTCCCACATTAATTCATGCCACCTAAAGACTAATTAATATGATAACATAAGATTAATTAATTAAGTATGTTAGGTTTTGAAATTTGTAATTTTGAAAAGCATGGAATGAGTAATAAAATAAGGCAACGCTTATTTTATTATTGTTGGTTTGGTTGTGCGAGAGGATTTTGGAGAGGATTTGCTCTAACTCTTGATGAACATCTTCTTCCTCGTCGAAGAAAGCGAAGAACACCGAGCCATCGACGAAGAACTCCGTCACCGCAAAGGGGAGTTTGTCGTACCGTCTTCTTCCCTCTCCGCAGCCGGTGAGAGACGCCATCCTCGGAGATCGATGATGAGACACTAATGATTCTCTTCTCTGTGATGCCGACAAACCTCCTTACATGACCCCTTATTCCGCGACGTTCCTTTCCGCGATGAATCTACAACGCTCGAGGTAGGGGTTAATTGTTTTGTTTTCGTGAATACTTTCATCGTCGTTCATCATTTTCAAATTGGGCCGCCTATTATCGCAATAACGGGAGGAGGTCGGACTGCACGAACATGGCTGACCCCCACCCCCTTGATTGATTGAACTTGTTGTGGCATGAGCAAAGGCAGCGTGATGCCGTTGCACCGCACAGAAACAATAAAGGATGTGCGAAGAGGGGCGGCGCCGTCGCGCCGCACCATTGATGTCGAACAAAGCCGTGGCGCCGTGCCAGAGAACCTTGAAGAGGCCGCAGCCGGAGCAGGGCCGCGACAGAGGGGCGTAGCGCTGTCGCGACACGCCGATCGGACAAGGCCGCGGTCTATGGCCGCGGTGGTGTGGAAAGCGGCGACCAGTACCGCCGGCTGCCGTAGCAGGAGGGTGGGACCGCGGCGGTCCCGCAGCAGCAGCAACCTGCCAGCCAGAACGGGCCGACCGTTTCAAGGGGAGACCGGGGGTTCGTAACCCCCAACTAGTAATGAAGAGCATCCCCCACGTGGGGCCACAGTTATCAATCAGGGGTAAAACACCCCCCCCCCTGTCCGCTCTGCTCGGCACCAGCCGGGCTGGCCGCGCGGGACGCCTAAGCGCGCCAGGTCGGGACGAGCTGCCCAGGCCGGGCCGGTGGGGCCATGCCGCGCCACCAGGCCTGGCCGCACCCTAATGGGACAGACTCGGACCCGGTTTGGATCGACCCAGGGTGGATATTGGGCTAGGTCAGACCTGGCCCGAACCCCCTATTTTCGGAAAAATCCGTTCAAATGCCTATAACATAGGCTACGGACCTTCGATCGACGTACTGTCAGCTGCAATGCAATCCTTGGATCGAGACGGTCGTTTTGGTATATTACACTCACGGTTTTGGAGAAATTTGGGTACAGCTGAGTTGGTTCGAACACGAAACCAACCGGGCCCTCAGAGCAGAAACACTTATAACTTAAGCTCCAGACGTCCGATAGACGTGCCTTCACCTTTGTTTGATTCCTCTTAGTGAGACGGACCTTGTGGATTATTCTTCTCGAGGTTTGGATGTAGTTGGAGTGTGGTCGGGTTGGATTTGACTTAAAAACCAACCGGGCCCCTGGATCGAAAAAGCCAATAACTCTCAGATCGGGCGTCCCATTGACGCACTGTCTATCACGTTGAGTTCCTTTCGATGATACGGAACATTGGGATACATCAACTATAGACTTTGTGTTAGTTGAGGTATCAGCCCCTCGGCTCATGGAGCGGATCCTCCCGAAGTGAGCTTGATGTGTGCGGGAACCCTATAGCTGGCTGCGACTGAAACGACGAAGAAGACTACATGGGAATCCTTCGTGGGTTCGATAGCGACGACAACAACACTCAGCGATCCTGTGTGGATCAGTGCCTACCGATCCTGTGTAGATCAGATCCTTTGTGGGTCAGTGTTCAGTGGTCCTGTGTGGGCCAGTGCATACCGATCCTGTGTGGGTCAGATCCCGTGTAGGTCATTGTGGGTGTTTGTACCTATCGATCATGTGTGGGTCATTGTGGGGGTTAGTACCTATCGATCATGTGTGGGTCCGACGGCTTAGATGTATCAAGGGCTACATATGATCATCTCTATCGTCTTACGAATAAGTATACCTGTGTGAGCTGAGTCTTGACTTTCAATCTTATCTTTGATAAGATTGACTTGATATCCTGTTTGGATTACGTTATGCATTCCTGTGTGGATTGGGTTGCGAATTCCTATGTGGAATGGGTTATGTTTTCCTGTGTGGACTGGGTTGTACATGGGCTCAGATGTGGAGCCGAACTGGAATTGATGACTTAGGCATATGTATGGGCATATACCTAAGTAGTCTTGGATGTTACTTCGTGTTTGTATCTTTCCTTTTTGGATTATACTTTGTGGATTTTGGGAGACCTTCGGGGGTCTCGGGGTCCCTACTGAGTAGCGTATACTCACCCCTGCACGGGCTATGCCCGCACTATGTTGTGTTGGATGTAGACGACAGACAACGCTGATCGTGGTTGAGGCTTCTGGAGCGAGTCGGTACCTGGAGGTGGACCACTGGGTGGGATGTACTCGGAGCAGACGATTGGATCCGAGGAGCTGAGGAGGATATCTGTACCCACCCTTTAGGTGGGACTTTTAGTGGATGGCTCGACGTTGCATCTTTACTTTCAGTTGATGTACTTCCTTTTCCAGTTGTACTTTACCTTCACTTTTGGTTTGTATTCTGGCCCACTTACTTTTCCGCCCTTACTTTTGTACCCAGTTTTACTTAGTGTTTACTCGTGCTTGCTTACTCAATGTGTTTTTTTACTTTATCAGGTAATGACTTCCCTTTTTATCGGGAATTACGCCTTGGTGCTAGTCGCTAGCCCCTGGCCTATGGAATGCGGTCTCGGGGTAGTCACGGCACGGGCCCCGAGGACGGGTCGTGACAAATTGGTATCAAAGGAGTTTGGTTCTACCGCAGAACTCAGGACTCTGATCTTTTTCTATGTGAAGCAATATTGTTAAGAGTATTGAGTGTGGTTGTCAGTCCAAGGAGTCCAGTGAGGGTGCGGCGACTGACGTATCCGTACACCAGGAACCTGACTTCTGATTTCCAACTTAGTGCATGAAAACATTGACTGCAAGAGTGTTCCATGTTTTCTTTGTGATTACATTTTGTCAGCTCACCAGGTATATTGTATTGACGGTGGCGCACCTGTCTCTTTTCAGGATGGCCCCACGACGATAGCCAGCTAGGGTTCCGAGTTTTGTACGTGACGACAGCCCACCGAGCGACGAAGCCTCGGTGCAGGGCCCTATTACTGCGGAGGAACCAGCGGTACCACTAACCGCTGAGCCACTGATGCTGCCAGCCCCAGCCGCTGAGAGTGCACGTTGCCTTGGTGCACTGCACGAGTTTTAGAATTAGAGACCACCCAGGTTCTACGGGGAGACGGACCCTCAGGAAGCCAAGGATTGGCTGGAGGCAGTTGTACGACTTTTCTGATTGGTAGGGACACCAGCAGACCTCATGATGATCCTAGCAGCGAGTCTCCTGCATGCTGCAGTATGCAGATGGTGGAGCTTGATGCTCCAGGTGCACGATGAGGCATCACTCCTCTAGACGGAATTTGAGAGCCTCTTCCACTCGGAGTTCATCCCATCCACCCTCCGTGCAGTGCACATCCACGAGCTACTACAGCTGCAGCAGGGCTGCTTGACTGTCGCCAAATACTCAGCGAGATTTACCGATCTCTCACACCATTCGACAGACATGGTACGAGACCCATTATTCAAGGCCCATACTTTCGAGCAGGGACTGAGGCATGAGAGCAGGGCATCGCTAATCTCAATAAGCATTTCGACGTAGGAAGGAGTACTCGATTTAGCCCTTCTCATTGAGAGATTTCTTGCTGAGTCTACACAAGCAGCGAGACCTATCGCAGGGTGGCACGTAGCGGAGTCTTCTGCAGCCGGCATTAGACAGATTTTGCAGAGGTCCAAACGGACTAGGTCATCAGGCAGACGACCACATGATACTCGCTCGGAGGTGCGGGGCACACGCAGCAGAACCAGTCTTACGAGCGGAAGACAGTGCTATGCATGCGGCGGGTAGGGCCACTTGGCTCGTGACTGCTTGTCCCGCTATGCAGAGGGGTAGCAGGCAGTTGAGGAACCATCCAGGTCGAGGTAGAGGTTTGATCGTGGCAGTCCGCAGGGAGCAGGTGGACGAGGCCGATGAGCTGGTCGAGTGGCAGGTGGTGGATGACGTTTTGAGACTCTACCACCACCACAACCAGGAGGTCCACCCCGACCATAGGGGATAGCACAACTTCAGGCAGCTGAAGCATACGATCATGGATCTCCAGAAGCGGGTGGACAAGTGCGGGACTACCTCCAGGCATAGAGGCCTTTTCCCATAATGCCTCTATCTTCGTTGTTTGTATTGCTTTCTGTCCTTGTTCTTTGAGTTGCATTAATAAAAGACTCTTGAAATAGTGACGTTTTCTTTCTTGCCTTTTGTGTGTGGATACTGAGAGGTCCCGGTTAAAACTGTTGACTTGACCCTCACTATCGAGATTTCTACTGGAGGAGACCCAGTGACCTCACACTGATGCCGACATTGTGACTCGACCCTTGAAGGCGAGAGTGACGGTTGGATCTCTTGGTAGTAGCGTCGAGACCTTACGACGTCATCCATGGCATGAATTCATCATTCATGTCAGGATTGACTGTATTAGGCAATGGGTGTGGTTCATCCAGGGGATGATGCCGAGTTTCTATTTTCGGAAAAGTAGAAATCTTAGCAGCTCTTTCAGAGCATAGGCAAAGAAGGTGCATATCATCCAGGAGCGGATAAAGACTGCACAGTCCAGTATGAAACAGGAAACTGGCACCAGTCTTAGAGACTCAGGCGTGTTAAATGTTTCAAGAAGAGGAATCGTTAAGGAGAGATGAGTCTGTGAAGCAGCAGATGTGAAGGCAGAGATAGGAGAGCATCATGAAGTGGTGTACATTTTAACATTCTACAACCACCCACCTTAGCTTTCCTCGCCAGGATTAGGGAGATGGAGGGCAGGGGAAGAGTGCAGCTGCATGTGGTCAAGGAGTGTGACTAAATGGCTCTAAAAATGATTCAAGGGACAGTTTGTGTCCACTACTAGCTGTCGTAGTAACAGACATCAATATGAATCTTTCCTTCCTTTCACGAATCTTTTCCCAGACCTAGATTTTCTGGTAAGCCGTAGACTTGACCCTCACGTCTGGAGATACCTTGGGAGGAGACTCGATAATCACACATACGCCGATAGTGTGGTCAGACCCTCGAGGAGAGAGTTTCGGTTGGAATATATTGGGGGAAGCGTCGAGGCCTTACGACATTGGTTTGAGTATAGACTGGGCAATCATAGTTCATACACAAATTCACGGTTTTAGGAAAAAAGGAAATGGTCTAACTATAACGTCGGGATGGGATTTCCTTGGTCGGCAAAAAGGAAACCCTAGGAAGCACATGATAAACTCATTCATAGGAGGGTTTGGTCGATCAATCTTGGGTCGACCAACCTTAGCCTTGTGGCAGTAGGAGATTTGTGTTTCAGTTCTAATCAAGAAATGGAGGCTTCTAGAGTTTGAGGATGGAGATCACGTCCTTATACGGGTCTCACCTCGATGAGGTTTGTGGAGATGTGGTCGAGGCGACAAGTTATCTCCGAGGTTCAACAGACCTTTCTAGGTCCTCAGTAGGGTAGGTGAGGTGGTTTACCATTTGACCTTTCCACCTCAGTTGCACCAGGTGCATGATGTCATCCACGTATCTCAGCTGAGGAGATACATGGATAATCCTTCACAGATCATCAACCTCAGGAAGTAGGACGTTGATGACGGGGAGACTTTTGCGGAGGTCCCGATGGAGATCGAGGATCGACAGGAGAGGGTACTATGTGGATGGTCGATTCCCCTAGTTCACATCAGATGGCAGCACGGGAACCTCCAGGAGAGCACTTAGGAGCGGGAGGCTCAGATGCGTGCTCAGTACCCACATTTGTTTCCCTAGTTTATGATTTATCTCTACGGGGACGTAAAAACCAGAGGTGAGAGTAATGTAAAGACCCATAAAATTCAAGTGGAATTTTTTTCTTAATTTTCTTTGGGATTTTACAAGAACGTAGTTTCTGACGGCACCAAATTCTGGGGCCCGGTGAGCCCGGAATAATTTTCCAAAGTTTAGCTCAGGTACGTTCAGTGAACGAACGAGCGAGAAATCCTAACATTTGAACCGGTGCTTGGAATCGAAATCCGAGGACACCGATGGACCCGAAGCGCCGGTAATTGCTTAGGAAGACCTTTACTAGAGTTTTGTTTGATCGGGAGGAGTTTTTAAAAATTAGGGAATTAAATGTTAGTTAAAATAAATTGTGTGCAATTTATTTTATCCACGGTAGTTTAATTCTCTCAATGGAAGTTGTTGGTGGGGCCCACAACCACACAACTTCCCATGTGAGTTTATGAGCGAGGTGGGGCCCACATGAGCCCCCATCATCCAAATTACCTAACTCCTCACCTCCCACATCAACTCATGCCACCTAAAGACTAATTAATATGATAACATAAGATCAATTAATTATGTTTGTTAGGTTTTGAATTTTGTAATTTTGAAAAGCATGGCATGAGTAATAAAATAATGCAATGCTTATTTTATTATTGTTGGTTTGGTTGTGAAAGAGGATTTTGGATAGGATTTACTCAAACTCTTGATGAAAATATTCTTCCTCGTCGATGAACGTGAAGAACACCGAGCCTTCGACGAAGAACTCCGTCATCGCAAATGGGAGTTCGTTGTACCGTCTTCTTCCCTCTCCATAACCGGTGAGAGACTCCATAATCGGAGATCGACAACGTGACACCAACGATTCTCTTTTCCGCAATATCGACGAACCTCCTTCCGCGATTCCTTCTTCCGCGACGTTCTTTTCCACGACGAATCAACAACGCTCGAGGTAGGGGTTAATTGTTTTGTGTTCATGAATACATTCGTCGTCGTTCATCATTTTCAAATTGGGCCTCCTGTTATCGAAATAACGGGAGGAGGTCAGACCACACGAACACGGCCGCCCCCCCGCCCCCCTTGATTATTTGAACTTGTTATGAAACGAGAAAAGGTAGTGCAGTGCCGTTTCACCACGTGGATACAATGAAGGATGGGTGAAGAAGCGCGGCGCCGTCGCGCCTCGCCGTTGAAGTCGAACAATGCCGCGGCGCCGTCGCGCCGTGCCGGAGAACCTCGAAGAGGCCGCGACCCAAGAGGGGCCACGGCGGAGGGGCGCTGCGCCGTTGCGCTCTGTCGATCTGACAAGGCCGCGGCCTATGGCTGCGATGGTGCGGAAAGCGGCGACCAGAACTGCCGGCCGCCGGAGCAGGAGGGCGGGACAGCAGCGGTCCCACGACAACAGCAACCGGCCGGCCGGAGAGGGCCGACCATTTCAAGGGGATAAGAGGGTTCGTAACCCCCGTATGTTAATGAAGAGAGGCCCCCATGTGGGGGCCGTGATTATAAATCAGGGGGGCATCCCCCCCCCCTGTCCGCTCAGCTCGGCACCGGCCGAGCTGGCTGCGCGGGCCGCCTGAGCGCGCAAGGCCGGGCCGCCCAGGCCGGGGCGAGCTGCCCATGCCGGGCCGGGCCATGACGGCGGGGCCGGGCCATGCCCCCAGGCCAGTCCACGCCCTAATGTGCCTGGCCCGGACCCGGTTTGGGTCGAACCAGGGTGGGTATCGGGCCGGGTCGGACTCGGCCTGAACCCCCTATTTTCGGACAGATCTGTTCAAACACCCATAACATGGGCTACAGACCTACGATCGACACAACGTCAGTTGTGATGTGATCCTTGGATCAAGGCGGTCGTTTTGGTATATTACATTCCAGTTTTCAGTGAACTTTGGGTACGGTCGGGTTGGATCAAAAACGAAACCAACTGGACCCTTGGAGTAGAAACACTTATAAATTAAGCTCTGAACGTCTGATAGATGTGTCGTTGACTTTTTTGGATTCATCTTAGAGAGACAGACCTTTTGGATTACTCTGCTCGAGGTTTGGATGCAGTTGGAGTGCAGTCGGGTTGGTTTTGATTTAAAAATCAACCGGGCCCCTGGAACGAAAAAGCCAATAACTCTCAGACCGGGCGTCCGATTGACGCACCATCTGTCACATTGAGTTCCTTTTCACGATACGGAACTTTGGGATACATCAAATCCAGAATTTGTGTCAGTTGATGTATCATCCCCTCGGCTCATGGAGCAGACCCTCTCGAAATGAACTTGATGTGTGCGGGAACCCCAGAGCTGGCTGCGACTGCGGCGATGAAGAAGACTGCATGGGAATCCTCCGTGGGTTCTACAGTGAAGACTACAACACTCAGCGATCCTGTGTGGATCAGTGCCTACTGATCCTATGTGGATCAGATCCTGTGTGGGTCAGCGCTCAACGGTCCTGTGGGGGCCTGCGCATACCGATCCTATGTGTGTCAAATCCTATGTGGGTCATTGCGGGGGTTAATACCTATCGATCCTGTGTGGGTCATTGCGGGGGTTAGTACCTATCGATCCTGTGTGGGTCCGACATCTTAGATGAATCAGGGGATACATCTGATCATCTCTATCGTCTTATGAAGAAGTATACTTGTGTGAGATGTGTCTTCACTTTCAATCTTATCTTTGATCAGATTGACTTGATATCCTTTGTGGATTACGTTGTGCATTCCTGTGTGGATTGGGTTGAAAATTTCTATATGGAATGGGTTATGTTTTCTTGTGTGGACTGGGTTGTACATGGGCCCAGATGTGGAGCTGAACTGGAATTGATGACTTAGGCATATGTATGGGCATATACCTTAGTAGTGTTGGATGTTACTTCATGATTGTATCTTTCCTTTGTGCATTATGCTTTGTGGATTTTGGGAGACCTTCAAGGGTCTCGGGGTCCCTACTGAGTGGCGTATTCTCACCCCTGCATGGGCTATTCCCACACTACGTTGTGTTGGATGCAGACGACGGACAGTGCTGATCGTGGTTGAGGCTTATGGAGCGAGTCAGTACCTAGAGGTGGACCACTGGGCGGGACGTACTCGGAGAGGACGACTTGACCTGAGGAGCTGAGGAGGCTATCTGTACCCACACTTCAGGTGGGACTTCCAGTGGATGGATCGACGTTGCAGCTTTACTTTCAGTTGATGTACCTCTTTTTCAAGTTGTACTTTACTTTCAGTTTGGGTTTGTATTCTGGCCCACTTACTTTTCCGCACTTACTTTTGTACCCAGTTTTAATTAGTGTTTATTTTTTCTTGCTTACTCTTTGTATTTGTTTACTTTATAAGGCAATGTCTTCCCTTTTTATCGGGAATTACGCCTTGGTGATAGTCTCTAGCCCCTGGCCTGTGGAAGGCGGTCTTGGGGTAGTCACGGCACGGGCCCCAAGGACGGGTTGTGATAGGATGTGTAAACAAAAACATACCCCAACTGAGATATGGGATCCAAAAACCTCCACACATTATAACGACTCTTCCTCGAGCCTATCTTTCCGAGAATCATTGAGTTTCGGATGAATAGAGGTCAAGACACTAGACTCGCATATCCAATTTTTGTTCCCATGTTTTTTCCTGAACATTTCCATGTTTCCATAGGACATGAACCAAAAGAATCACCTTTCCCCGTAAGACCTTCATACTATGATCCATAATATGAACTTGGTGACACTTAGAGGATGCATCATCTTGAATATCGACATCCTTGGTGTTTAACATATGAGACCAATCAGGGTGATATTGTTAACGTTAAAAAACATGGAAAACATCATGCATCCCACTATAATGATGCGGAAGAGACAATCGATAATCCATCCATCTGAACCTTTCCACAATCTCAAATGGCCCACATATCTATGCACCAAATTTCCATGTTTCTAAATTTTTCGGTGATCCATCCTTTGTGACACCTGAAGAAACCCACTATCACCTACCATAAACTCATGAGGTCTATGACACTGATCAACAAATGACTTTTTCCTAGTTTTAGCTATTTCCACATGCTTCTGAATAAATAGAACCTTCTCCGGATTCTCCGGCAGTAGACTCAGTCCTATCAACATAGACTCCCTGATTTCTAGCCAACACAAAAGTGATCTACATGGTCGCCCATAAAGAGCCACATAAGGTGGCATCTGAATAGTGGCCTGGAAAATGTTATTGTAGGAAAACTCAAAGAGTGACAAGTGTTTCTCCCACGAACATAAAAACTACATAACACATTCTATCAACATATCTTCTAATACATGAATTATATGATCGGACTATCTGTCAATCTACGGGTTATAAGCTATATGAAGAAACACCTGGGTTCCATGTGCCTTTAGTAGTCCCTTCCATAAGATTGAGGTGAAACATAGATCACTATCTAAAACTATGGTTATTGGCACACCATGAAACTGTAATATTTTTTAAACATACAATTATCTCAACTGGTCGACTGTATTGGTCTCCTGGATTGGTACTAAATGAGAAACAATGGTCATCAGATCTATCACCACACAAATTTCTTTTTTTAAAAGGAATCCTCTAAACACCCACTACAAAGTCCAATTTGACATCATTCAAATTCCACTCTAGAATAGGAAATGACTGCCACAACGCACCTTGATGCTGATGTAAATCCTTCACCTGCTGATAAGTAAGGCATCATGCAACAATTCTCAAAACATATTTTTTCATTCCCAACCACCAAAATTGACTATAAAAGATCACGATATATCATATTCCATCCTGAATGCACATCCCATTTTGATGTGTGAAGCTCACACATCAACTCCTCTTATAAAGCTGTCACACCAAAACATGATTGTCAACATTAGAAACACTATAAGTACCGAAATTTCTTCCCAAAGGTGACTCCCCTTCTTTAAGACGTTCCTTCATATCCAAACACTCCAGATCCACCATCTGACCCTCTTTAACTCTGATTATAAGGTAGGAAAAACTGTTATAAATGAATGGTTCATCTACCTGTGGGAATCCTATACCTCCAAATACATCTCAGCAAAAAAAGACAATAACATCCACTCTGAATTGGAATCCTAAACTACGTGATTCTATGTCTTACGAATCAGATCATTAGTGACTGTACTTGCTTTCCTTAGTGTCTATACCAACTCAAAATCGAAAGACTACAGGTACTCGACCCAACGTCACTGTCTATGATTTAAATCCCACTGAGAGAAAATGTACACGAGACTTTTATGGTCGGTGAACACCATGAAAGGTTCTCCCAATAGGTAATGCCTCTAACACTTTAAGGAATGAACCACAACAACTAGCACCAGGACATGAGTAGGATAATTCCTTTCATGTGGCCTCAACTATCTCAACCAATATGCCAAAACACAATCATTACGAATACACACTAACCCAAGTCTACTTCCAGCTGCATCATAGAACAAGGAGCGCTACTTATCTGGTTCGGGTAGGACCAAAATAGTAGCGGTAGTCAATAACTTCTTCGTCTCCTGAAATAAATTCTCACAACCATCTGACCAATTGAAATTAACCCCCTTCTTCGTTATTCCATTGATAAGTGCTTCCAAATGATAGAAATTTCTAATGAACCTTCCGTAATAATTGTCCAAAACCAGAAAAATATAATCACTAGAGAAGTTATTAGTTTGTTCCCAATACACCCTAGTATATACCATATCTGGATCCACAAACACACTCGACTTAAAAATCATGTGTCCTAGACTGTTCACATCATCGTTCAAAAATATCATTTTGATAGCTTGGTGTAAAGCTTATCCTCTCATAGTATACCCAAGACAATGTCAAGATGTTTTCCATGATCGTCATGAGTTCTAAAGTAAACCAAGATGTCACAAATAATGACTACTACAGAATGATAAAGATATGGGTAGAATATATGTTTCATCACGAACATGAACCAAATTGGTGAATTGTTCAATCCAAATGGAATCACCAAAAATTCATACAAGCTGTACCTAATTTGGAAAGCTATCCAGGGTATAAAAAAAGGTCTCACCCTCAACTGATGGTACCCTGATCTCAAATAGATCTAGGAAAACACTGAGGAACCTCTGGGCTGATAAAAATGGTCATCAAATCAATGAATAGGGTATCCATTTTTAACTGTCATCTAGTTCAACTTCCTATAATCGACACATAGCCACAATGATCCATTAGCCTTCTCATCAAAGAACATCATATTTCCCCAATGTGATGTTCTAGGATGTATAAATGCCTTATGCTCTAATTCCTCTAACTAAAACATTAGATCATAAGGATATGTTGGAGGAATTCGATCTAATAGAATGAAAACTGGCTCCGCTCATAGTAACAACTCAATTGTAAACTCAAATTCTCTCTCAGATGGTAACCCCAAGTATTCCTTAGTAATCACACCCAAAAATTGGTCCACAACAAAAGGGAAGACTAGCTGCACCTTCTCCTGATCATCCAACATAATGTATTCCACCAGGGCTATGAGTTCTCCCATCTACTGGAAAAGTGGCCCTATGCAGCCTGCTCCAGTATCCCACTCACCATAAAGGACATAGGTACTTCCATTGAGATATGTGAACATTACCTGACATTGGAAATAATCGATATGAGAATCAAATAAAACAATCCAATCTATCCCCTTGATTTGGTCAAAAAATGACATTTCTAGGACAGACATATACTACATAAAACTATACCCACCAAACTCTAAAGAAAAACCCTTACACTACCTGATGTTCTCAACTCATACCCCTAGCGGAGTATCAAGCGACATTACCCCACATGATATCTCCTTGGTTATGCCCAATATAACTACAAACTGACCAGAAATAAAGGAATTCATAGCACCTATATCTAATAACTCACTAGAAAGTGTGGAAGCTATAAGAATCGTTCCTTGAACTATAAAAGGTCTTTCATCAACACCTTCAGGTGTAGCCAGAACTACATAGAGATGGCCTTCCCATTTACCCTAGTCTCTGACCTGAGTACCATGCGTTGCACTACCCTGTTGGTAAGTTTGATCTCATCCTGGGGTTCCGTGCCCACCACCTCTACTAGTACAACCCATGGATCTCAAAATTCCTTCATAATATGGGGTAATTGACCCCCCTTATTACAGAATACATCTTCCTCTAATCTCCAGCATTTCCAAACTATCGCCTGTTCCTGCAGAACCTCTGGCCATGGCTAACCTACTGCAAACTCTACAATAAACTATTGGGTAGGGAAACTAGTCACACTTGTGACTCAGTATGCCACACTAATAATAGAAGACCTGGTTTACACCCTAAGAAGCTAAACCCTTCTTTTGACTGCTTTGTGTGATTCCACCATGCTGAAATATTCCAAAACAACGCTTCCTATTATCAAAAGCTACACCACTTCTCCACCCAGGTTGTGCAACATGTTCTATACCTAAAGCTCCCTTTAGGTTCCCCTTTGAAACAAGGTCTTCATCCTCCACATTATCAAAACTTTTCAGATGAAAAATATTCACATACGACAAGATCTCTTATCTAATCCCATCCTGGAAGCATTTCTCCACGACTTCCAAATCTCCCATAAATGTCGGAATGAAGTATCCCAAATCTGTGAAATGACTATCACAGTATATTATTGACATCTTCACCTTATTCAACATCATAAAATCTACATCCCTCTCATGCCTCATGGTTTTTGGGTAGATGTTTTGAAGAAACATCTCCTAAAAATCCTTCCATTTGATTCATTCATCCTGCTCTGTATGAACCATGATGTCCCACCAACACATTGCTGGACATCTCATTATATAGTCTCCTAACTTGTATTTCATTTTTACAGGTGACTATAGATGGTCAAGAATAGCATTGAAGGACTCTATCCAAAACTCCACTACCTCTGGCCAACCCTTTCGGATAAAGGCCAGAGGGTGCTATCGCTGAAACTCCCTGGTCAGCTCAAACATACTCAGTGCAGCCCGCACTCGGTCTCGTTCTATCTTTTTCATAAAATGGGAAAAGTTCTCATGAAAATGATCTTTCCTATCTTCATGGATCACCATGTTCTCTTTCTCCACTAATTGGGGAGCATTCTGGGTTATGTCCTAATATCTCCCAACTGATACACGTCTTCAATGTTGCATTTCTCTGTAATGTCAAACGAGAACTGTAGAATGCAACTATAATGCTCTTACCGAAAGGAAAAGGATATAGTTAGGCTTGTAACTCACCATAACCATTCCAGCTTACATACAATACCCAAACGATACCACTCAAAACTTCATCACTACCCATCATCATCCCTCCTAAGTTCATGGATAACCTGAGTATCTAATTCACATGGTTACATGGCTTACTTTTTACACCCATTCAAAAAAATTTCTATATCCCAATTTACTCTTAAAACTTGTTAATCTAGTTTTACATATTTATCAAGCAGTATATTTTAATTACTACATAACAATTTCACTTCCCTTTTTTACCCATTCATATCATCTTATTAGGAACAATCTCATTGCATTTATAAAAAATATGAATTCTATCCATTTATATCCTAGACACCCATCCTGTCTGTGGTGATACCATGATTCATGTCACTTACCTACATAGGTTACTAGAAGGATGCTTGAATGAACAACCTCGTTCCCTTCCAACCATGATGGAAATATCACAAAACTATCAAGTCATAGAACAATTGCATCACCTAACGGTGAAATATCATCATATATGAAAACACACAACATGAAAAATAATCCATTACCAGTGTGACATAAGTTATCCCTCACACATGCGTGACCTACTCCTAATCACAAGCTCATTACCAAGGCCCAACAATTTTATAACCTCTTATCAACCATCCCCAAATAGTAAGAAAGAGAAAATGATGCCTCCTATACCAATTTCTAATAGCCCCGACCTAGAAGCCACTAAACTAGTGCCCCGTTCTGTTTCACCACATGTCTTCATCATGCCTCCCTATATGCCAGAGGCTGATGACTAGTATTGAGTGTCTAATAGGATACATGGGAAGACTATAACTAATTTATTAAATTAAGAAACAACAGATAATAAAATTAATAATGGAAACAATTGGAAAAAAGAAATAACATTAATAAATAAGAAAATCCCAAACTGGGTACAACCATATACAATAGTAAATATGAAATTCAATTATATATTGCGAAGTGATAAAAACCCAAAAATAATGGTAGAATGAAGAATCCCCAAAATGGCTCGGACTCTATGTCTAGAACCTCACCCATACATGTCCCATGTCCAACTTAACTCCCTAGCATAGGGCCATTGCCCTTTTCCCGACCTGCATGCATGAAATCATCTCAGGTACCCAACGACGACCTGAGAAGGGTGTGAGTATTACTCAGTATCCCACCACCATCAGTGTCTATAAGAATGACCAATAAAAGAAGATTGTGTAATCAAGTGGTAAATAATGGAAAGTAAATGTAAAGAGTTCAACTGGTCATTCTTAACTATGTTCCATCACAAATCATTCAACTATTAAATATAGGTTTACTAATTGGGAATCCCATAGTTTAACCTACCTTTTCATGTTTTAAATGGATTAGGAATGTAAAATATTCTCAAGAATATGGGAATAAAAATACAGTCCCATATCCCTAGGAATTAAATTATAACAACTGCATAATCATCACCTCAAAGACTCGGTCTGGGTGGAATGCAATCATTAGGGTAATTGAGCATTGTCCCCTTATCTAACCCATGTACTTGGGGTGGAGCTAGAACCTCTGTCCAACTCGACCAGTGGGTGTACAACATCAAGTTTATACCTCTCTCTACTAAGACATGTGAACATGATTATTTATCATTCACCATGATTGACCACATCACAACAAGCATATACAATATAATTTACAACATTACACCGATATCAGTAAATGGGGAATTAAAGTTTTCCTTAATCCATTAAGACATTCATCATTAATATTGCCTAACCCTTTTGCCCTATTACCCATTTCCAATTCCTATCACACTTTGTATATTCAAGTGTAAACATAATTTCCATCTCATATTCTCATTATTTCAATTTTACCCATTTAAATGACATCCAAATAACCCCTTACCCTTTAACCACATTCGACGCAACTTTCCACCATCCATTACAACACATTACACAAACCAATTAGCCTACTCATTATGTGATTATGGTATTTTGTGTCAAGTTAACACCTTACAATTCAATTATCCTAATCGGGTGGGCCAACACACCCCATGGGATTCCATAATTTGGTCAAGTCATCATCCTTGCATTCCATGGGGATCATGAGGGGTTCAATTTATCATTTATACACCCAATACACAACATCGTGTTAATGACATCAGTAATGCATCAAGAAGAGAATAGGAATGCAACCCTACATGAAAAAATATGTGGAGAAACTATGGGATATAACTTATAGACCACCTACCTCGAATATGTTCACAAATGAGCTCTCAATTGTGGTCTTAGATAACAATTCAACCACCTTTTGAATCATTAACCTAAAACACACTGGAAAGAAGGGTGTTAGAGCTTCAGAAGGATACCAGAGGAAGATACAAAACTCAATCAAGAAAAAGAGACAAGTTGGGGTTTAGAATTACTTGTATCTTCAATTCGGAAATGACGACGCTCGAAACTACCCTAAGATGAGGGATATTTATCCTTCAAAGCTCTTGGAGACTTTGGTTTGTTCCTAGGGTCCAAAAGAGGAAGTAGTTAAATAATAAGTTGGTACTTAATTCCTTGTAATGATATTTTTGTTATTTTTTAAATGTTTCTTGTACACATAGTTTACCCACATGGTTTTTCAATCCTTTCAAAAATCGTGTGGATGCTACAATTTGAAAATCCTTATTCTGCATGGGTTACCTAGGCTGTCCACATGGCTAGGACTAACCGTGGGCAGACCATGCAGCTTGCCCAGAAAACTCATTTCCACCTTTTTCATGTCTTGAACACCCAAAACACCCTTGATCCTTCTTAATGAATTTGTAAAATAATTAATTGACCATAATAAAGGGTTTAAACTAAAATGTAAAAAAAACATAAATTAAGGGAGATCCGAGATCTTACAATATACAAACATAATTATGTAAATATGTATACATATAAATCCATATATATAAACATACATACATATTCAAATATATATATATAAACATAATGTATAACAACATATATATATAAAGATATATAAATGTATAAAAATTACATAAATACACATAAATACTTAAAAATATATATAAATTATAAATAATTATACATAAACATGTAATAATTTTAAATAAATGAAGAGAAATATATATAATTAATCATAATTATAAATATAAAAATATTTAAATACACACATATACAAACATAAATACATATATGTATACATGTATGTATGCATATAAATATAAATACATATAAATATCTATAGATATGTATAATTATTGATATGTATATGTATATATATATAAATACGTATAAATATATATATGATTGTCTTTCTGTGTGTGTTTATACATAAATATATTTATATATAAAAATTAATAACCAATAATTATTATGATATAATAAGTAATTATTTATTTAAAAATTAATATTAAAAAATCATTATAGTAAAAAATAATTACTAAAAAATAATTATAAATAAATAATAATTAGAAAAATTTTTAGATAAATAATAATACAAGATTATAAATAATAAATAATCATTATAAAATAATTAATAGAAAATACTTATTTATTATTAATTATTGACATGTAATTCAAATTTTAATTAACAATTCATTATAATTAATTTTAAGATGGTTTTTCAAAAACTGCCACTATGATTAAATAAATATATATTTTTTAGATTTTTTTAGTTTAAACCAACCGTAAATATATATGGTTCTATATGGCTATTTAAATATTCAAATTGTCTATGTAATAGTTATTTTGAAAATCATCGCACAAAAATAGCTATTCGATGCTCTTTTTCTTCTAGCGAGGAATGATATTAATGAAAAAATTATATTTAACATTGTTATCAAATGATCTAAAATGTAAGAATCAAATGAAAATTTTAAAAATTAATGATGATTATAAACACCGAAATATTTCTGACCATTTAAAAACTACAAAATATATTAATATCGTAACATCATATGTTGTAAAGTAAATTTTTTTGAGTATTATATTCAAAGAGTTGATCATGTGGATTATTAGTCATAATACCCCTATTATTCAAATTGATTTTATTTGAAGTTCTGTAACTCATTAAAGGAGGTTTGTGGGAGACATTATCTGATGGTGACATAGAGATGTAGTAGGAATTACACAATGAGGAAATGAGTTCAATTAAACCCATGAAATAAAGAATAAATCTGGCATCTTCAGCGTTATATATTTTGAGATATGATTACACAGGTGATTAAATATATCATGTTATACAAAAGGAAGCATCAACTGTATTATTATTTTATCTTATAGGTATATATCAAAAAAAATTGAATTAAAATTAGCCTATTAATATATGAGTTTTAGTTATCTCTATTGTATGGTCATCATAGATAATTATTGGCTGTGAATATATTTTAAGAATATCATGGATTGGTATTTGTATAGAGATACAAAATGTATAGATGGGGTATAAAAGGAGTCTTGTGCACAAGAAAACAAAAAAATATAAAACATAGAGTGTTATACACTATGTATTTGGTACCCCAAGGGTGTTTTTATCATATTCAATGCCCATTACCAAAGGTTGACAAGATACTTTAGATAAAAACCTTCATACTTTTAAAACATAATTATAAATTCTATGAGTTTTAAATAATTAGAAGGGTGGTAATATATGTTACTAATAATTCCATCAATTAATGTTTAAATAAGATGATATTTATCTTCTCATATGAAGATAATGGAATTAGTGACCTTTATTGAGGTAGAATATGAACATTTATGGTATACATCGACAAGATACATGTGATGAAATTATCTATTTGTGTAAGGGGTATGTGATGTAATGATTTATTTTTGCATGTAACAAATGATGTGTTAATTCATTTGGTTAGATTAAAATTATAGGATTGAGAACATATGAGTAGGTAATATGGGATTGACGTACTCCAAGTGTCATGGACACTTGTTATCTTTTAAAAAAGTATTATATGATTATTCATATTTTTTTGATATAACTAGTGGATATACGTATCGAGATATATGTAACTGATAGTTAAAACATTATATTAATTTTTATCATAACCAATATTTATGTTTTTCAAGAAAATTCTCTTTTCTTAAAATTATAGATTAAGGATTTCATAATTTTTGTCACGCTAAATTGTCTTGGGGGGACACACATTGTGGTTGTACGAATAAAGATTATTATTTTTATAATATTTTAATACAAAACATTAAGATTTACAATAAAATGTTATTTGGAAATATTATCACAATTTCATTGATATATTTTACCATGTGGTGAAAATGAATGATATTTTTTTCTAAAAGGATTTTTGGAAGATATCTAAACACTGTTTTTGATATGGTTTAAAAAGATTTCACATATGATGTGAAATAAGAAAAAAGTTCTCTATATTTAAATTTATTAGTGAATGTAATATATTATTAGTTTTATTTAAAAAAGTATAAACTATGATATTTAGTTAAAAATAATGAAATTGTTTGAGTTAGTGTTAATTATGACATAGGGAAGGGAACTATTTAATTGATTAATCCACAAAAGTGAAAAAATTATTCAATAACCTATGTTATCAGTTTTTTCAATTTTATACTATCCTGCTATGTCTATAATATCATATGTTGATTATTTATATGATTTTTCATGAAAAAATATGAAACATTTGAGCAGTAAAACATTACATCATGAATGGTTAGATTTTATAAGAGGTTTTGATTATGTATCATTGTTAAATTTTTTTTGATATTTAGAGTGATGAAATAATAAATGTTTATGAAGCTTTTATGCTTCAAGGTGAGTCCTTGAAGCCTATATAAGGAGGATAAGACTAAGATATGGCATTATAAAACTATTTTTATAGAAAAATATCAAAAACTAATCTCACATTAATCTATGAATTTATGCAATGATTCTCGGTGAATGTGGCATGCAAGAAGACCATTCTAAACATTTATTGATTTATATAGCCTTTTAATACCCTATCAAATAATTCTCTGTCGCCTTATTTTAATATATATTCATCCAACATACTAAAGAAGAATATGGTGACTAATTAAATATATTTAATTCATGTTATTTATTTATCTTGTTTATTTAAAATGTATGTATTGATCATTTAGAAAAATAGTTTTTGGATTCTTATTTTTAATATATTTGGACATGTTTTTTCCCATCTAAAACCCTTTAGTTGAAATAATAAACCAAATTATCCTTATGAGAGTGAAAATTATGTTATCATTTTCTACCTAGACCATATAATTTTATGATGAAACTAACACTATGAAAATATAATTAATAAATGGATTCCCATTTACTGTTATTCGTTTTACAACACAATAGGAATTGTGGAATGATTATCTGAATTTTTTGTAAAAATTAAGAGTTTTTGGTTGAAACGGGTTTCTAAAATATAATACTAATAATATCAAACCATGATCTTTTATTTTTATATTCATTAACTATATATATATGTTGTGAAATTATATAAATTATAGATAGAAAATCCATGATTTTAGAAATGAAACATCATTCATAATGTTACATTTCTTTAAACTGGAATCTGGAGGCCTAAAACTAACAGCGATGAAAACCCCTAAGATCCCTTTATTTTGAATTATTGACATGGTTTTATTTTTGTTGAAAAATTTATTTGAAAATGCGTTTGAGTTTTCGATGTAGATGAATTTTTATGTTTAGGTGATTTATTTCTAGATATTGTAATCCAGGGTAATTTGGTTGTTTGAATAGAAGTGATTGATGCTCCATACAATATATGATATATTCCCAATATATTGAAACTATTTTATATTAAGTTTCTGATAGAGGCTCTTGAATCAAAAGATAGAGATGTGTGACATTATTGACTGAAATAATCGTGATATGAAATTAGTCTACTCTTGTTAGATAAAGAGTGTTTTCATTAAGGATTTTAGAGTTTATCATAAATAATTATCTAGTGTATATATTATGAGCATTGGAATTATGAGATATAATTTTGGTATAATGATATAACATTATAGATTTTGGTGAACATAATTTAATATTCCCAGACATTAGAAGCATTGAAGGGTGAATGCTGAAAATTACAAAGGCAAGAACCTCATAAAATACATTCCATAGATAAAGTGTACTACATAAAATTGTTTCATGTACTTTAAATATTTGAAAAATATTCTCATATGGATCATTTAATACTAATAAATAAAATTATACCTATAAATTCACAAACTAATTACTTCACATTGATAATATAATAGACTTCATAAGGTTCACACAATTTAGGAAATTTGTGAAGGAAAGTTATCTTGAAGATACATAAAGAGTCAAAAGATATATAGGATGATTATATGTTGTTCATTAAATGGAGTATATATAATAGTGAGATAATTATTATCTATGATTATAGCTAGAACTAAACTAATAATTGAGTTCTTGAAGTTAGGAATGATCTTGGAATCCTGAATAATTTAGATGTTATTGTACACCTAAAAATTGATATATATATATATATATATTGTTTAGCATAACAGATTTTCTATGGGAATGGTTGGAGGGAGATACTTTATGATTCTTCATGAATTTTGATTCTTGTTATACTCTTCTAAATACATATCCTATAATTCACTTTTTATGGTAATTATAATTATGTTCGATAAAAATAAGTAGTTTTGGTGTATGAGAATCAACAATGTCAAAAGTATCAAATCACTAAAAATTGAATTATTCAGAAGTTGAATATGATAGGCTTGTGAGTTAGGGAGGTTATTTTAAATCATTTACATTAGGCTATTCAGATATCATAAACCAAATATAAGGAATCCACTAATGATGATGGACTATGGTTAAGGAATATATAAATTTTTAGAAGATATTAAATTAATTTTGTTTGATCCAAATGATGAAAATAATTTGATATGAGGAATTTTATTCAAGATTATTTGATGATCAGATGAATAGATTTTGATTTTCTAGCTTCTAGAAATTTAGAGGGATTTTTGTAGTAGTTAATGGTGAACAATGGACACTTAAAAGGTATGTAGAGTAAATTCAAAGATTAAATTATTATAGTTTATAGAGTTATGTTGAGATAAAGGTAAAAATATATGTTAATAATATGATTTTAATGTAATGGAATATTCCTATAGATTTCCTATAACATTTATGTGAGGTCAAACTCATTGGTATTATGTTGAGATAAATTTCAATGATTCTTAATTCATGAAGGGAAAACTGAGAAACTAGTAGTGATTTGTGGAAGACCCAATGATAGTTGATATTTAGTTTTTAGAGACTTTTATGGAGCTAAGATTTGATATTATCAATTGCATTGAAGGAAATTTACTAAGACATTATAAAGGTATAATATGTGGGTCTTAGAGGCCATATTAATTAGAGTCGGGTTGGTTATATATTAGATGATTTCATTTTGAACTCGATGGTGATATTATTGAGAGAAAAAGTTATATATTGACCAACCTACTAGATCGAGAAGATATTCTTATCCAAGGATGAATGTACTCAGTTGAAGATATTAGAAGATGTATGTTCTAATAGTTATTGTTCGATATTTTTATATTATAAAAGTTATTGTTCTAAGAAGAAATAAAATATTAAAGGGTTTATAAGGAACTATAGAAAAATTTATTTTCTTATAGAATTATATACAGGTGAAAGTGGGCTTTTTCATTTTTGTTGGATACAATTATACAACTGTTAGGAACGAATATTATTTATGGTTGGGAGGGTGAAATGGATTTTCAAGAGAAAACTCATTTTTATTCTATTTCCTTATATTGTTGATATATATGGATTGAAAAAATAACTAGATAAAACAAATAGTAAGTTCCCACATTGGGACTAAACCTTGTTAAAACCTTTGTACTTTGAATTTAAATTTCATATTATTGCATGGATGAGACGATACATCATAACATTGAGAGGGTTAAAACTATAATAAGTTATAGTGGTTAATTTCAAGATTAAATGAATTTATAAAATATCACCATGAATCCAACCAACCTTTTCAATGGTTTAAATATTCGTTAGAGCTTCAATTTTCAATAGAAAACATATATTTCCTATATAATATCTATATTTTATTGTGTTGTAAAACCTAAAATTTTGTAATAATAGAGTTATTCCAACATTTGAAGACGGAAAATTTCATGTATTTACAAATAAGATGAATCCTAATCATGTTTCAATTAGAATGGAGTTTATTGAATTACTTATTATGTGATTTACTGCAATGAAGAAAGAAATTATACACAATTTACTAATATATGGAATCTAAAGCATGGTGATAGGTAAAATAAATTCATTATTATGTCCTCATCAAAACTATCTACAAAAAGTGATTGCTCCAAAAACTTCAAAGGAAATATGTAATAAAATTTATATAGTATTTGGGGGAAATGTTTAATTCCTAGAAAATATAATTATTTGGATAAGTAAATTGGAAGATATGAGAAATTTTGATGATGATATAATTAAATACTACTTCAAACGAGTGAATGAGATTGTCAAAAACATTTTAAAATTAATAGATACATTATAATATTCAAAAATAATCAATAGGTTTATGAGAAATTTCGTTGAAATGTTTTATGTTTAAATCTCTCTAATGGATGATAGATATTAACTATCTCTTGATGATATTTATAACTTAATTATTGAATATGAGACAAGAAAATATATAAAATTTAAAAATAATATCACGGATAGTATGAATTTTGAAGATATATGAAGATTAAGGTACATGAACCAAATGATAAAGATAAAAATAAACCATAAGATAAAAAATATGATGATTACATGTATAATAATATTATATATCCTATCTCAATTAACTTTCATAAAATAAAGTAAAAATGAAAATTAGAAGTAACACTCTAATGAATTAAAAATATGGGATCATTCACATTGAATTAAACTATCCGTGGATGAAAAGTTGAGTGTTTTATAATGAATATATAGGAGAAAAACCTCAGATAAAATATTGGGATAAAACATCTATGGAAGATATAAAATCCATTTTAAGCATGATTTTTTTGGACGGTTTATATGAAAAATGATGTGTAATGAGGAAGAAGTGGACTACTCTTTGGAAAAAAATACATAAAAATTGAACTCCAATATTATTTTATAACATTAAAATATATTATTTATTGAGAGGAATATACTTTTATTTGTGATGAATAGAGAGTTGAAGAAAGTTTCCTAGAAGAAGTCATGATATTTGAAATTAAGGATTAGTTTCAGTAGAAAACTAAACTCAATAAATACGTTTGGTTGTTGAAAAATGATGGAAAAACTAGATTTGAGTAAGGGGATAATTTTTTATAATGGAATATTATTAAATTATGTAAATTAATAATTTCAAGATAAAATTGGAGGAATAAGGTAAAACTACTAGAGATCTGCAATACCCTGATATTTTGTGAAATATCTTTTTCGAATTAATTTAATATTTTCAATGTTTTTCTTTTCACACAACCATAAATATAGCTTCTATTATATGAAATTAAAATATTTGTTTTTCATTTTATAAAACACCAATATAGTATTGTGCTATACTAAACACTTAGATTATCTTTAATTACACACAACACTTTTATTGAAATGTCTTAAACACGATGCCATGTTCCTTTGATAACATTCATTGCATGCAAGAACTAGTTTTAAAAATATAAAACATAGTATTAATATTATTATTCAAATATTATTATGGTTTTCACTTTTACCTTGTAATGGTGGTTATAAATAATATTAATTAAATTATGAAAATATTTCTTACAAATACATATATGAATAATTATTTTCTTACCAATTAACGAAAATAAAAACCAAACCCCTCTAAAAATATAGAAAATTATTTGATGGTAAAATATATTTATGAAATAAAACACGTTTTACTATAGTAATGTAATTAAAAAACTTTTGAAAAATGGTTTTAATGAAATATATATTCCATAAACTATTTAATGTTCAACTTATGTTTTTCTTCTATACAAGTAATGAGAATAAATCAAATTTTATGAATTAAAAGATGTATTTTTAAAAAGGTTATTTTACAACATTTTATTGGAGGTACCATTTTAAATCTCATTTTTTCAATTTTATTGTGTTTATTTGAAAAAATAATGTTTCGTTTTTAAATTTTAAGATCAAATTTTTCTTTGGTTGATTTTTTTGGTTTTTTATGAAAAACTGTAATTTTGTAAGAATAATGAAAAAAATCGACTTTATTTCAAAATAGAATTTTCGACAAATATATATATATATATTATTGAACAATATATTTATTTTTTTTTATAGATAAATTAGATTAAATTTACATAAATTTATCCAATTTATTTCATGGGAACTAAGTTTTTGTTGAAATTGGTTATAAACACTCTTCAATATTTTATGCATTTCTTTCTTAAAAACTTCAATGTTTCAACACATCTGTAGGATTAATTTTAAATTAATTTCTTTCAATTATGTGATTATTATTTCGAAAAAACGATTCAATATATTTACTCATCATAAATTAATCTTTATAATAAGGTAAAAATAGTTTTTTAACAAAACTTTTATTAAATGTAATAAAAATTAATTACAACGATTAAAGTAAAAAACATGATTACTTAGTGTTAAAGATTTAAATTAAGTGTCCAAATAAAATAGACACATGAATAATCCATTTTTTGGAAATATATCGACCATTTTATGTAATTCCCCAACCGTAGTTACCTAGAGTCGGTACATTATTACATAATATTGGCATGATCACAAAAGATCGCGTCTCAAAATATTGAATAGTTTAGTAGCCTTGGAAGTACTATATACATTCATAATGATTACATTACCTCATAAAATAGAAAACAACAACAACATTTTTTCCATAAACACAAAGATCCCATAGGCTATCCCTACAGGTCAGTCATAATATTCTTCTTCACATCCTGGGAAAGATAAAGCATAAAGGGTGGGGGGGGGGGTGCTCAAATGCTCAGTAAGGATAAAAATATATTGAAAACATTCATAAATAAGAAGAAAAATTTAAGGCAATGTATAGAACTAAAATAAAAGACTTTTCAATATAAAAATCATCATAATATGGAAAATATAAATCAAAATAATTTCATTTACTTACTCACATGGATATTCTACAAGTCAAAATACCACATGCAGTATCAATAGACACTTTTATAATAACGGAATGCATAATGCCATACTTTAATAACCACATAGTCCAGGCCCTATTCCAAGACTACAAATAAGGTTTTTTCAAGGCCTTGTGCCAAGACAATAGTTTGTCTCATGAGACCTACTAATGCATATAGGATCTATAGCGGGCTCCACTCGTCACTTACTAAGTTCAATGAATTCCTCATAAGAAAATGTTTAAACATAATATAAACATTTGTTTTAATACTAGAATATGAAATTTCAGTACTTTATCCATAAAACGTGAATGGTATAAAAATAGTACATCCACAGTCAAACATATCACAAAACCTTCAATACAATTTGGAGGTTTTGTATCATTATAAATAAACTTCAAATAAACTTAAAATATATCAATTTATTTTGACATAGATGAAATCAAAACCATTTTTAGAGAAATATCTCATTCTAGTTTGAAATAATTTAAGGGTCACATAATTATAAAGAAAACATATATTTTGAAAATATTCTTATATTATTTTAGGGGAAGATTCGATGATGTTATAACTGCCGAGAATAGTCACACCCTCCGTATAAGTTAAAAAACATTCTTACCTTAATTTTGTCTCAAAGGTCATAAAGTACCTTGTTTGGAAAATGACGGAAAGATTTATTTCAAAACATATAATTTTAAATAAGGGTAAAAATGAATTTAACACATAGTATAGTAAATAGTGAAAATGTTTTGGAATACATTTCTAAGAAACATGTATGTGGATGATAAAGAAGTCACAGTAGATACTTACGTAAAAATAACATTAGATAATAAAGAGATTGTGAAATTAACCTTTACCTTGTAATTTTACTTAGTCGAGGGAAGGTTAATCTTCTGTATAATGGTTAAATAATTGTTATTAAATTATAAAATAATCATATATATTAATATGATATCATATATGATCGGTTAACATTGCTTTGTTAATAATATCTTAGAGTTATCGTCGTTTCGGGTGTTAACTGATTCATATTCCTTTATATTATTTGTTACATAAGTAATGTTTGTTATGGATAGGATGTGTCTTATTCATATTAAGAGTGATATTAACTTTTTAAACATTATTTTTAATCATCTAATGAAAATTTTTCTTGAATGGATACGATGGGGAATGAATCTCATCGCTTTTGTGGAGATGGTAATCTGTACGTACGCATGAGGAACAATATCATATTTTTGATATTAAAATAATTTATAATTCTATAGTATATAGTATATAAAGAATCATTATCATGTTATATTTATTATTTAAATCAATTACACATCATTATTATAACCATCCAAATAATAATGTATTGAATAACAATTACACGACGACATGGAGACTGTAAGTCATACGTACTCATGTTTGGTGACATGTCATTCAAAGGATTGATAGAATAATGAATATGGTTGTACCATATTTATAATAACATCACAATATATAGAAGATACTGTAGTTATTATTTTATAAGGGAAACAACACAGAAAGTGGAAGTGGAAGAAGAAAGGAACTTGAAAGAGGTGTTGAAATATTTACCTCGTCTTCAGGTTCATATTATTGATTTTATAGAAGGGCTCTGTAGGATGGATTTATGACTAATGGAAGACCACTAGGATGAAGGTAGAACAGTTTAGAGGGTATTTGGGAAGTCTTTGGCCGATCCAAATGGCTTTGAAGGTGTGAAGTATAGAGAAGGGGGAGTGCCCTTTTATCAGAGGAGTGAGGGGAACCTTAGGAAAAGATAGAAATAATATATTATAATAAATCATTGTTAGTTTATAATGGATCAAAAGTGGATTATTTAAAGGATAAGGTGGGGATGGATCGAAAACCACTCAACCAATAGGTTTTAGACAGATTTGTGTCACTATATTAACCTTATCTTTTACATTTAACTCTTATTTAAATAGTTTGACATTTACCATGTCTCTTTGTATTTTTTATTTTATGGTTAATAAATGTACTATATACTTCCAAGATAACCCCAAGTGGTTCATTAATTATAAAACTACAATTATAGAATCTTTTTAGACGATCCTTACATTTTTAGGAATAGAACACCAATTAATAATATAATATTTTTTTAAAAACGCTTTTATGTAAATTTTGACACTCTTTGGTATATTGTTTTTTCTAAAGTCATAACAACATTATTACTTCGAAAAAAATTCATCTTTCTAACCCTAATATGTCTTATTAACCTAGAAAATTGGTTGAATTTATAAAAAGTCTCAAATTACATTTTTTATGATATTTATAATATCAATTATTTTAATATTTCATTAATTAGGTAATTACTGCATCATCATTGTGTCAAAAATAAATTAAATTATATAATCACTAAAAAATATAAATAAAATACCATTATGTAGGAATTTTGTATCTTTATAATGAATATTTTAGTCATATTTATATTATGTGTAACCCTATATTAAAAATAGTTTAGTTATTAAACATTGAATTTAACACTTTTAACCCTTCATTGAATTAAATAATATTAAATGTCCTAATCTAACCCAAGTGGACCAAAGAGGTTCATATTTTATTGATAAGGATGTTTTCGGTCGAATTATACTTATCCAATAGAATTAGGACATGTGTCAGTGTAATAATATTATTATTTTTACCCTTAATAACCCTATTTACTTTTAACCACAGTAAAAAATAGTAAAAATAAAATATTCACCAAAAATTATTTTTATCTTATTAAACAAAATTTTAATATATGATATTAACCATGTTTCTTGGATTTTTGAAATTAAACTCACAGATCTGGTAAAATTATGTTTTATGTAAATTTGCAAATGCTCCTAGGAGCTGGGTAAAAGACTGTAAGAAGTTCAATAAAATTTCTATTTATCTAAAATTATTATAAACTGACTCTAATAAATTACGTTGAAAATATATAGGTATTATGTATCTATTTTGACATAATATAAATTTAAATAAAATTAATAATTATTTAAATAAATTAGTCAGTTTAAAACAATGACCTAGTGTTTTTCACTATTCACCAAAAATTGAAGTTTTTCAGAAAAATACCAAAAAGTCAACCGAATTTAATTTTGATATTTCGAATACAAAGATGAATTCCATTTTGAAAGATAAAATTTATAAAATTTCAAAAAGTGGGTATTACTATTCATAATGTCTAGTTTGATTGGTTGTGGCGTGTTAGAACTCGAAGTTGCGTACAACACATGCTACTATATTATTAAATGAGAAGCGTACCATGGAAGCATGGGCTGTTACATTCTCCCCTCCTTCAAATAATTTTTTACTCTAAATTTATGTAGTATTATAGTGTAAAAATACTCGGGTGGTTCTTCATCATAAGTTCCTTGGGTTCCCACGTTGAATCTTCCATCTTATGGTTTATCCGTAGAACATTTACCAGAAGAGTCGTCTAGTTTCTCGACACTTATTCTATTGTATCAAGAACCTTGAAAGTCTCTTCACAATCAGATAGATCAGGTTACAGTTATAATTCCTCATAGGTGAGAACATGTGTTGGGTCAGGCATGTACTTTCTCAACAGTGATACGTGGAATACATTGTGAACTTTGGAAAGACTTGGCAGCATTGCCATATAGTATGTTATAGCCCCAATTTGTTCTTGAATTTCTAAAAGTCTAATGTACCTGGGACTCAATTTTCCCTTCTTAACAAAATTTATAACACCCTTCCACGGAGATACCTTCAGGAAAACTTGATCTGCTAACTGAAATTCCAAATCCTTCCTTCAGTTATTAGCATAGATCTTTTGCCTACATTGAGCTGCATTGATGTGGTTTTGGATTACCTTCACCTTTTCCATTGTTTCCTCCACAAGTTCTTATACTACAAGTTTTCTTTCACTAACATCCTCCCAACAGGTTAGTGTACGAAATCTATTTCCATATAACACTTCATATGGTGCCATCTAAATACTTTCATGGAAGCTATTGTTATAGGAAAATTCTACCAATGGAAAATTTGGATCCCACATAACTTGTAAGTCAAGGGAGCATTATACCAACATGTCTTCTAACATTTGGATAATACATTCTGATTTTCCATCAGTTTAGGGGTGGTAAGAAGTTCTCAATCAATGTTCAGTATCCAGGGCTTTCTGAAGACTTTTCCTGAATCTTGATGTAAAACGTGGATCACGATCAGAAATAATCGATAGTGGTACACCATGAAGTCTTAAAACTTCATTAATATATATTATTTCTAAACGTTCAAGTGGAAAATCTTCCCTTATAGCATGAAAATGTGATGACATGGTAAGACGATCACAATGACCCATATTTCATCGTTCCTTCTAGGAGTATTTGGTAGTCCCATGAAAAAGTCTATCATAATATTATACCATTTACTCTCAGGTGTGGGAAGTGGTTGCATGACTACTCTAGGCTGTTTCCTTCCATCTTTAACATGTTGGAAAACAATACATCTTGTCACAAAATCAGTAATCTCCTTCTTCATTTTGTCCCACAAAAAATGTTCCTTCAAATTTATATTAATTTTGGTGCTCCCAGGGTGTATAGAGAAATAGGAGCTATGAGAATCATCCAACAATACTTTTTTTAGATCAGGTACATCGGGAACACAAAGTCTCTTCCCAAATTTCAAAATTCCATCATCATATACGAATTTACTCAATCTCCCATAATTCACAGATTTAATCTTCTTTTGGAACTCATCATTATCAACCTGGGAAATTTTTATCCCTTCTAGTAAAGATGGTTTGGAAACCATTTAAAAAATCATTGATGATTCACCTTCCTTGGTTATTACTATATCCATATTTACTAGATCCATGAAAAATAGAATCGTTTCAACTCTAATCTTGTTCAAAAATCCATGATCATTTCTGCTCAAAGCATCTTCCACCTTATTTTCCTTCCCCTGGTGGTAGTGTATAGTGTAATAATAATCCTTGAGTAGTTCAAGCCAATTATTTTTCCTTATATTGAGTTATTTCTGTGATAAAATATATTTCAAACTCCTGTGAACGGTATATATATCTCAAATTTTTTACCATAGAGATAATGTCTACATATCAACAAAGTGAAGATTACAACTGCTAACCCCAAATCATGAGTAGGAGAGTTTTTCTCATGAATTTTTAGCTATCGTGATGCATAGTCAATATCCCTATCATTCTACATAAAGATACAACCAAGTCCTTTCTTTGATGCATCACTATAAATAACAAACCCCTCATTCCCCGATGCTAGAGTAAATATAGGATCAATCACTAATCATAAATTCAGTTCTTTAAAATATTCATCACACATTTTTGTCTAAACAAATTTAACCCCTTTATGTGTGAGCTTGGTTAATGGGTTATCCAATTGTGCAAAATTATAGACGAAACGCTAATAATAACCTGCTGAAGTAATAAAACTGTGCACCTCAGTTATACTCATCAGTGCAAGAAATTCATGGATTGCTCTTGTCATAGAAAGATCAACATAGATTCCATCCTTAGAGATAATGTGGCCAAGAAAGGAAATCTCCTGAAGCCAAAATTCACACTTGCTAAACTTCCCATATAATTCGTGTCTTCTATGAGTCTTCAAAATAATGTGCAAATGATTTTCATGATCTTCGTAGCTTTTAGAGTATACCAAGATATCATCAATAAATACCACTACAAAGTCATCAAGTTATTCCATGAAAACACTATTCATTAGATCCATGAAGACATGGGGTGCATTAGTCAGTCCATAGGAAGTTACGCTAAAATCGTAATGACCGTACCTGGTTCAAAATGCTATTTTTAGATTGCATTCCTTCTTCAAACACAACTGATGATATCCAGATCGGAGGTCAATCTTTGAAAATTATTGAGCTCCATGGAGTTGGTTGAATAAATCATCAATGAGAGGTAGGGGATACATGTTCTTTATTGTTATAGCATTGATCTCCCTGTAGTCAATGCACAACCTCATAGATCCATCTTTCTTCTTAACAAACGGACAAGGGCTCCCCATGTAGAAACAATAGGGGGAATAAATCCCTTATTACTCAATTCCCCTATTTGTTTCTTTAGTTCCCCAAATTACACAGTGGCCATTCTATTAGGGGTCATCGATATGGACCGTGATCTAGGAATTAAATCAATGGAAAACTCAATTTCTCGTTCTGGTGGATGTCCACGTAAATCGTCTGGAAACACATTAACATATTCATTCACAATAGGTGCATCCCCTATTTGTACATTCCTTTCCCCACACAAAATTATTTCATTATATTCCTCCCTAATAATTTAATTTAGTTGAGATACTGGGGGTGGATCTGGATAAGAATTAGGTGGTGACGATTCAGCTCTAAAGATAAGGTGTTCATTATCATCGTCATCAAAAATAGTAACCTCCTTCTTTATATAATAATTTTTTTCATCATGGACCGATAGACAATCCATAGCGAGGATTATATAAAATTCAATCATGGGTATGACGATGAGATCAGCAGACAAAAAACATATATATTCCCTAATGGGAATAGATTCAGAAAACATTGTAGCAATGATACTTCCCTTAAGAGTTTTGACAAACAACTCCCTTGTTAAATCAAATTGGAAATATCTAATTTTCATAGAAACCTGGGATGATATGGGATAGTGCGATGATCCAGAATCAAATAACGCATTTGCAAACCTTGAAGAAACCATTAAATTACCCACCACTACGTCTTTCGGAGCATCAAGCTTAGCAGTAGTGATAACATAAGCTAGGCCTTGATCCCTTGGAATCTTATGATGTAATTTCCCCTGACACTGAGGATATTAATTTTCATAATTCCCCCTTTCTCAACAATTGTATCATTCAACATCAACATCCTATTTCTTCCCCATGCAATCACAAGCTTGGTGGCCCTTTTCACCACACTTGTAACAGACTCCCATTCCCATCAGGCAAGTACTAGGATATTTCTTCCCACATTTAATGCAGTATGGATATTCAAAATTTCCCTTATTCCCCATATTTCCATTTCTATAGTGTTCATCAGATCTCTTATTCTCTTGTTTTTCTTTAAAGTCGTAAGACTTAGAGAATTCCTTTTCTGTCTTGATAGCACATGATACAATATCTTCGTACGACGAGAAGGATTGTGAGAATAATCCTTGATGGAGAAATGGTTTTAACCCATCAAAGAAATGAAAAATATTACTTCTTGGGTTACGTGTATAATATAAATCATTCCTCTCTAACATTGTAAAATCAGCTTCATACTTTGTGACATTCTCATCCTACTTTTCCCTTAGACTCAGAAATTGCCTTTCCATATCTACTTGATGGTCATGAGGAAAGTATTTTTCTAAGAAAAATTTATTTAAACACCCTCCATTATATATGTGATACTTCATTATATTCCTTTTTTATTTGAATCAATGTCCCCCATTGATCAACATCTCCGGTGAGGCGGTAAACTACCATGACAACATTTTCCCTTTCGCTACTCCCCATGGCATGGAATATTTTCTCTAAGGAATTGATCCATTGGTCAGCTACTAGTGGATTTGTACCCCCATTTAATGTTGGTGGTCGTTTCCTCATGAAGAGATCTAACATTGATCTTCCATGCTGTAGATCAGGGTGCTCCATACAAGTAAAGTTAGTACTCATAACCTGAGTGAGTTTTCCCAGTATGGTGATTAGCTGATCAGCACTAGTTGCATCACCAGCTCCACTATACATATCTTGAGTATCAGGGAAATCCCTACATGGAGTGAGTGAATTGACATGGTTTCCATTCCTTCCACTAGGAGTCATTTCTAAACAATGGCATAAACTAGATTATTTTATGAATCGAAATACATAATTCCAAACATGTAAAACTCTTAACATAAATTGAAGATTTTATAGATATAATCCATAATCATAATTTTTTTTGAGGATGTATATACTAATAATCCTTTTATAATAGTTTTTAATGAAAATGAGAATTATCCTAAGCATATACCCCAAGAGTGTCATAACCAAGAGTGCAACAACGGTCGTTGTCCTGCACAAGTTCCCGTTCGAGTCTAGATCAAAGTGGTGTTTGTGGGTTTTACCACTAGGTACATTTGTTCTAGAGCCGCCTCTAACTTCTTGTATCTATACATGGATGTATTGCTTTGAAAACTCACTAAATATATACAATACCAAATTTCTATGATGTTCTTCTATATTAATCCTCAATGTCTATCTCAGGGTAATGTGCTCTAATTAGATTTTATCTAAACCTAGTTTCCAAGGTTTTTATTAAACATCCTCTGATACCAACTATAATTCTTCGACCCTAGTTACCCAGATTCAGTTCATTATTACATAAAATTGGCATGATCACAAACGATCAAGTCTCGAAAGATCGATTAGTCTAGTAGACTTTGAATTACTAGATACATTCATAATGTTTAAATTACATCATAAAATGGAAAACTAAAACAAAATTTTTTCCATATAAAACACTGAGATCCCATAGACTATTCCTGTAGGTCAGTCATAATATTACTCTTTGCATCCTGGGAAATATAAAACATAATAAGCGATGAGCTCAGATGCTTTGTAAGGATAAAAATATAGCTGAAACATTCATAAATAAGTATAAACATTTAAGGAAATCTATAGAACTAAAACAAAATCCTTTTCAACATAATATTCATCCTAATATGGAAAATATAAATCAAAATAATTCCATTTACTTACTCTTATGGATATTATACTAGTCGAATAATCACATGCAATATCAATAGCCACTTTCATAATGATGGAATGCATAATGACAGACATTCATAACCACATAGTCAAAGCCTTCTGCCAAGACTACAAATAATATTTGGTCAAGGACTTGTGCCAAAACACTAGTTTGTCTAATGAGACCTACCGATTCATCGAAGAGCAATAGATTGCTCCACCAGTCACTTACTATGTCCAATGCATTCCTGATATGAAAAGGTCTAAACATAACATGAACATTCTTATTAAGACTAGCATATAAATGTCAACACTTTATACATAAACCATGAATGGTATAAAAATAGCACATCCATAGTCAAATATATCACAAAAACATCAACACAATATGGATGTTTTGTATCATAATAAATCAACTCCAAATAAACTTAAAATTTATCGAAGCATGTTGAAATAAATGAAATCAAAACCTTTTTTAGAGAAATATCTAATTCTATTTTGAAATATTTTAAGAGTTGTATAATTATAATGAAACCTTTTATTTTGAAAATATTCCTATAAACTTGTAAGGGATGATTCGACGATGTTATAATGGCAGAAAATAGCCGCACCCACTGTATATGTTAAAAATACATTCTTACCTTAATTTTTTCGAAAAGGTTATAAAGCACATTGATTGGAAAATAATGGAAAGATTACTTTAAAAATATATATGTTCAAATAAGGGTAAAAATTACTTTGAACCATATTCTGGTAAATATTGAAAATGTTTTGGAATACATTTTTAAGAAACATGTATGGGTATGATAAAGAGGTCCCAGTAGATACTTACGTAAAAACAACCTCGGATAATAAAGAGATTGTGAAATTAACCATTAACCTATACTTTTACTTGGTTGAGGGTGGGTTAAACTATTATATAATGGTGAAATAATTGTTAGTAAATTTTACAAGAATCATATATATTAATATGATATCATATATGATGATTTAAAATTTCATTTTTAATAATATCTTAATATTATCGTTGTTTTTTGTGTTAACTGATTCGTTTTCCTTTATATGATTTATTATGTAAGTAATGTTTGTTATGGATAGGATGTATCATATTCATATTCAGACTGATATGAAGTCTTTGAACATTATTTTTAATCATCTAATGAAAATTAGTCTTGAATGGATACATTGGGGAATGAATGTCATCAAGTTTTTGGATACGGTAATCTGTACGTATGCACGAGAGACAATATCAATGTTTTGATTTTAAATTTATATATAATTGGATAGTATATCATATAAAAAGAATAATTTTTATGCTATATTTATTATTTACATCAATTAAAAATCATTATTATACCCATCCAATGAATAATATATTGAATAACAATTACCCCACGATGTGGAGACGGTTAACCGTATGTACGCACATATGGTGACATGTCATTAAAATGATGGATAGAATAATGAATATTTTTGTACCATATTTATAATAACATCATAGCATATATAATATTCAGATTTATTATTTTATAAAGGAAAAAACAATGAAAAAGGAAGTAGAAGAAGAAAGGGACTTGAAATATGTGATGAAATGTTTACCTCCTTTTCAGGTTCTTCCTTTTGATTTGATCAAAATGGCTCCCTAGGTTGGATTTAGGACTAATGTATGGCCTCTAGGATGAAGGTAAGACAGTTTATAGGGTATTTGGGCAGCGTTTGGCTGAACCAAATGGCTTTGAAGGTGTGAATTAGAGATAAGGGAGAGTGCCCTTTTATTAGAGGAGTAAGGGTCACCTTAGGAAAGCTAGAAATATAATTTTTTAACAAAATAATTTTCGGTTTATAATGGATAAAAAGTGAATTATTTAAAGGGTATGGTGGGTATGGGTTAAAAACCACACAACCAGTAGGTTTTAGACAGGTTTGGGTCATATTATTAACCTTATCTTTTAGATTTAACTCTTAGTTATATGGTTTGACATTTACCATGTCTCTTTGTATTTTTATATTATATGGTTAATAAACATACTATAAACATCCAAGAGAACCCAAAGTGGGTCATTAATTATATAAATATCATTATATACGTTTTCAGTCCTAACCATAGATTTTTAGGAATAGAATATCAATTAATAATATAATTTTTGTTTTAAAATTTATTTTATGTCAATTTTGAAACTATTTGGTATTTTGTTTTTGCTAAATTCATAACAGAATTATTACATCGAAAACAATTCATCTAACCAACCCTAATAGGTCATATTAACCTAGAAAATTAGTGTAATTGATAAAAAGTCTCAAATTAAATTTATTTGGATATTTATAATATCAATTATTTTAATATTTCATAATTTAGGTAATTACTGCATCATCATTGTGTCATAAATAAATTAAATTATTTATTGTGTAAAAAATATAAATAAAATACAACTATGTAGTAAATCATATTATGTTTCTAATGAATATTTATTGTCTAATTTTTCTTAGGTGTAACCCAATATTAAAAATGTATAAGTTATTAAACATTGAATTTAACACTTTTAACTCTTCTTTGAATTAAATAATAATAAATGTTCTAATCTAATCTTAGTAGACCCCAATAGGTTAATATTTTATTCCTATGGTAGTTTTTGTTCAAATTATACTTATCCAATAGAATTAGGACATGTGTTAGGGTAATAATAATATCATTTTACCCTTAATTACCGTATTTAATTTTAACCATGGTAAACAAAAGTAAAGAGTTACTATTCACAAAAAAATTATATTTATCTTATTGAACCACATTTAACTCATTGATATTAATCGTGTCTCTTGGATTTTATAAATTAAACTCACAGAGGTGATAAAATTATGTTTTATGTAAATTTGCAAATGCTCTTAGGAGGTGGGTAAAAGATTGTAAAAAGTTCAATAAAATTTTTATATATTTAAAATTATTTTAAACTGACTCCAATTAATTACATTGAACACATATATGTATTATGTATCTATTTTTACATAAAATAATTTTATCTAAAATAAATAATTATTTAAATAAAAAGTATGTTTTAAACAATTACTTGGTGTTTTTCAATATTTATTAAAAATTAAAAGTTTTCAGAAAAATACCAAAAATTCACCCTAAGATAATTTCAATATTCCGAAACCAAAAATGAAGTCCATTTTAAACGATAAAATTTATATAATTTAAAAAAGTGGGGATTACTCTTTATAACGGCTAGTTTGATTGGTTGTGGTGTGTTAGAACTCGAAGTTGCGTACAACACACGCTACAGTATTATTCAAAGAGAAGCGTACCATGGAAGATTGGGGGTTTAATTCTACAACATTTATCAGAAATGGAAAACTATTGGCGGCATATTATTTAAGGGGTAACTCTCAATAGTTTTTGTCATTTTATATTTTCAAGAATTCCACTCTTACAATATAAAAGAACATTTAAACCCGTCACTTACTCACTCTAATCAAGAAACGTTTTCTCAACAAAAACCAGCCAAAAAAAAACATAAAACATTCCCTATTATAATCCTATAAGCCTCACTTTGGGATTAAATCCTACCCAGAAATCCCTTGGGTGTAAACCAAAAGTAGTTACCCAAACAAGTTGTAACATCCTTTGACAAAATCTATTTTTTATTTTCATTATCCACACCCTAAATTATTATTATTCCATTATTACATAATAAAATATGAATCCAAAATATTCTAATATGTTTTTACTCTAATGTTTAGACTTACACCAATACACACTTCCATCAAATGTGTATCGATCTTACCATTCATGTGTCTAGAAAACTACCTCTTCATGAAACAATTTCATTCCTTTTTACTTTTAAAAATACCAGGGTTTGTAATTAATATGTATATACTATTTTTATATGATATTTATGATATTTATGATGAATTTATTCTTATTTTATTATTAAATATAACATAACTTCATGATTTACATTTTGTGTAATTATGATAACTTCTTTTATGGACGTGTGGGATACCACCCAAATCAAAATGAAATGATTCGATCACAATTTGTAGGGAATGTACTGAAGATGGGTTCATTAAAATTATATGATATATATGAAATAATAATTATACTGTAACGATAATATATACACACACATATATTTTATTTACATACTTTTTTTCAACAGGATAACAAAACAAAAATAATGTTCTTATGTACGTACGACATACCATCCTAATGAACTATGTATTCCATTTCATGTTTCCATATTTTATATATTATCATAAATATATATATATATATATGATAAATATACGTGATATTTATACATTTTTTACATTTTATAGATATGTAAACCGTGATCTATGTAAGTGGATCAAGAATAACAAGTCAAAATATATATGAAAAGCAAAGTTGATATTTACCAAAAATATAACTATAACATAGAATTTTTAGTAAAATGGTAATATTAATTCATAATATAATCATACATGATATTATATTTAAAAATATTGTTTAGGGTTAGATATATAATAATCATATATTTATTATAAAAAAGGTTTGAACGTGTACAAATAAAGGCAAGGATTAAAGGAAGGGTTTTCTCATCTCACTTATTTCTGTGTTATATGTTCTATATTCACCACATAATATTGTTGTGAATTTTTTATACTTCTTGTGAATTTATTCTATGAATCATATACAGAAATGGTTTGGTATTAAAATATCCATTTTATTATCACTCTTTCAAGTTGTTTATGGTCCAAAAGTTCACAAACTGTTAATGTAATTTTGTCTCAATTTTTTTTCTTTGAGGCCCAAGTTATATGATGAACCTATTTCCTTTTAAAGGGTGTATATACTACCCTTTGATATTTTATATCATTAATTTAGTTGTTTTCAATTTATTCTAGGCTTCATGTAATGTTACTATTTCAAGTGTATTACGAATCAACGTTTTCAAAGTAGCAATAATTTATTACTACAATATCATATATTATACATGTTGGTTATTATTATGCTTCCATTGATAAAATATTATGATCCATATCAAAACAAATATCATTAATTTTACTATCCAATATTAATCCATGATACCATCATGGACTTTTACTATTTTATACACTCATTGTTACTTAAGATAAATATGATTTTTTTAATTAAAATCAGATTTTGTCTATATATTTGGTAATAAATCCTTGATCTTTAAAAACATGATTTATAAAAAAAATATTTCAAGATTTATATTTAATTTTTAAAATTGATTTAATAGAAAACAGTTTATAAAAAGTTTAAAATCATTCTTTATAAATATTCAATGTAAATTCATAGAAAAAGGTTTTATAATGGTTTTCAATATTTATTGACATGTTTTAATGTACTTTCACATAAAAAGGGTTACAAAAAGTTTTTAGGATTCTTTATATATTTTCAAATAGATTTATAAAAAATTTAAAAGATATTTATGTTTCAAAAATATTTTTTCAAAGGAGAAAATATATTTTCCTAATGAAATTTTTTCTCTATAAGAAACATATTTTTTGAAAGGGTTTTATGAATTTGATTCAAAATAAACAAATATTTTCCATAATAAATTTTCTGAGTGATCATTATATATCATTATCTATCTAAGATGACATACTTTGAAAGAGTTTATGATTTAATGGACATATTATCCAAGGATACCATTCTTATTTTTTCTAGGAAAGGTATTAGTTTAATATGAAAAGTAGTTTATGAAACACATTTATCTTAAATGGGATATATGTTTATGAAAAATAAACCCTTCCAGGTGTTATTATATGTTGAAATGATTATGAAAAATTCCTTTCTATACAGGTTGTAATATGATAAAATAATTATGATACCCACTTCATTTCATGGTATATGATATATAGGTTATGAAACAAAAATATTTTTGTGGGTCATGTTATGATAAATGTTTTATTATATTGTTGAACACATATATATTATTTCATTATGTGAAGGGTGTGGCCTATATATCTCTTTAATGAATTGGGTAATGATTTATATCTCATTAGATAAACATGGATAGAATTGGGAGTGAACTTGGTTTAGTAAAGGAATTTTTCTACCATGATAAACATGATAATAATCATTAACTAAAAATATGGACTTGGGAGAGTAACTTGACTGCTAAGATAGTCATGGGAGTGAACCTTTACTATTAATAATGTTTTTGGAGTTAATCCATTACACTATAAGGAAAGGGTTGTGACTGGGGATTGTGGTGTGTCCCTTCCTATTGGCGTGTAACACCCCGAGATTTTATGAAAAATATTCTTTTAATTTCATTAATGTATTGTGTTGTATGCTACACCAAGATTACCTTGCGCTATACGCAACACCGTATTAGCTTGCAGTATACGCAACACTATTCTTGGATCGTGTTACTCACAATTTTGATAATAGTTATTCTACGCAACATTGAGTATATATATATATATATATTCAATGTATAAATTAAATATGGTTGGATTCCATTATAAGAAACAACGAAGGATTCTTGCACAACATGCAACCCTGACTTGTCTTGCATTACACGTAATCACGACCTTCCTCGATAGCGTGTGTTGTATGCAATACCGGGTTTTACTAAACAGCGATATATTATTATAATATTATTATGAACTAGCCATTATGAATTATATTAACTAAATTTTTAATTTTATACCATTATTATTCATCTTATACATTTTATAGAACATGTTATAAGAACAAAATCAATTTTTCGGGTAAAATAAGTATTTTTTAAAAAATGCCGTTTTGCCGCCTTTTGATGGAGCACCCACTTTAAATATAGTTTTTTACATGTTTATATGTTCAATTTGATAGAATAAAATTCTTCTTTTTAATTAGGATATAAAAATTTACATTAGATAATGTTTTGATATTTTTTCGATAACTTTCATATTTTAATGAATAGTAAAAACACGCTATATTTTAATTAAAAACAACTTTTTTCATCATAATATCTTATGTGTTTAAATTATAATATTGAATGGTTTTAAAGTATAAATAGAATATATTTTTACCATTTAATATAATGTATGTCATTAGAATTGATTCTACCTTGAATTCGTAGGATAAATCAATTCAATCTTTTGCAATGTTTTAATGAAAAACCCGTTTTCTTTCGACAACGAGATTAATTTTAATATAATTTCTACAACTTTTTTGTATTAAATTTGGAAAAATGCATTCTATATTTGGAATCAGTGGATCCAAATTATGTTAATAGGCTACTTTTTATTTTTGGGAATTATGAATAGTAACTACGGTAAATTTTATTTACCATAGTTAAAGGTAAATAGGGTAATTAAGGGTTAATATAATATTATAAAATTACCCTAACACATGCCAAAATTCTATTTGATGGCTCAAAGTAAACCCATATCAACTAAGGGTCGGATTATATTCATTTTATGGACTTTTTACCATGAAAATAATTTAATTATTATTAAAACCAAAGAAAGTGACAACATGTCACTCTTAAATCTTATAAGTATAATAATTTTAACTTAGTGATAAATATCATAAAACTTCGAACATGAATAGTATCCAGAAAGATAACAAAATTATCTACATCATGAGAATTTATTTAGAATTTTTTGGGATTAAATAATTATCATTAATTCTGACACAATAGTGATGCAGAAATTATTTATCGAGTGAAAAATCAAGAATATAGTTTTTATTAAACTAATAGTGACCATAAAAGGCACAGAACCCTGACCAAAACTTATTGGTCATGTAAATTTAAAATATAATCATCCAATGGTCGAATATGTGACCATTTGGAGTCTTATACAAGCAATTATGACACTTATATTATTTTATTTTAAATGATGCCAAAGTTGTCACCTTCATAATTTAATAAATATAACAATTTAAATATTGTGATATTAAGATTATAAATTCGAGTAAAAGTATTATTGTGAAAGTTAATATATTTATCTTCATCATATGATTTTATTTTATATTTTTATGAAACAAATAAGTATATTAAATAATTATAAAAAAATGTTGTAGTAATTATTTTATTAAGAGATAAACCAAATAAATGGTTTTAAAAATAATAAAATAAATATTATATGAACTATTTAATGTGATAAACTAATTTTATAGATACCTATGACCTTTTATTAATCTATTAATGCTTTTATTTTGAACATATCTTCTGTATATATTTTATTTAAATTCAAATAAATGAATAGTGTCAAAATTGACACTATTGTTATTTTAAAAAATAACATATTATAAAATTGTTTAAAAATCACAAAAATATTTAAAAATTATAAATTTATATTTATATGGTCTATAATGTTATAAATTAAACAATTATGGAAAATTCACAACAAATAAGTAATTATTTGTTATAATGTAAAATTTACAATTTTATTACCACAAATATACTTAAATAGATTAAATAAGGATAAATCAAAATGATAAGGTTTAAAATAAGCTCCAAACATGTCTAAATTTGATTGGTTGATGATATTACAACCCTATATCATCTAATCTTTGAATATGAGTCATTTTTGGAGTTTTGTAAGTGGGGTTAGATTTATTATAAATTAATATTTTTAAGAATTCCAAAGGTGCCCCTCTCCTCCCTTATAAAAGGGAACCTCCTCCCTCTCCTCCTCACAACAATTTGAGCCTTCAAGCTCGGCCAACCCCTGAAAATTATCTTCTCCACTTCCCTAGAAACATCCTAGTGGTTCTGTTCTTCTTTAAAGACCAATCTTATTGCCCTAAGAGGAGGTTTCAAAGAGGCGTATCGAAGAAGAGGTAATTTCTTCTCCCGATTCATTCAAGCTTCTTTCTTCTTCAACTTATTATTCTTTAGTTGTTTCATTATAATGTAATAACATCTGTATCACTAATATACTGATTTGTTATTATAAATATGAAACAACCCCATTTCACCTTCTATCCATCCTACGGAAAACAAAATCACCGCGCGTGCGTACGTACGGAATACCGTCTCCACGCCGTGGTGTAATCTCTTTTTCCACCAACATCTTTCATGGATGGGTATAATGGTGTAAAGAATAACTATACATAGTTATTATAACATCATACTAATTCTGATATATTGTATCATCCACTCCAAATCAATTCTATAATCATGAAAACGATATCATCGCTCGTGCGTACGTACGGACTACCGTCTCCATGACGCGATGAGATTCATTCTCCACTTTAACCATTCATGAATGATTATAAAGTAAATATAATAAGTAATAAAGAAATATATTACACAATAATGATACTGGATTTATGTGTATATATATGTATGTCATCTACTTAATTCCATTCAACTCAATAAGGAAACGAAAACAGCGTTCATGCGTACGTACAGCCTACCGTCTCCATGAACGGTGTATTTCTTTCCATTTACTAATTTATTATATATATGTATATTCTGAATATATATTATATATAAATCATGTTTTATATTCTGTAATTAAGTAATCATGATCTAAGAAATCATATGAATAATTACAAGTCAAAACACGGACGACAAATGAAACGATTTTACCCAAAACGCTCTTTAACATGGAAATTACAAAAGAACAGGTAAAATAAAGTCATAAGTGAACCATATATGATATCATAACAATGAGTATGATTCTGTAATAAGTCAATGACATTGTTTAAATCATTATACAGGAGGTTCGGACACTTACGAAGCAAATCAGACCTAAGTTAAGGGAAAATCTAACAATCTCAATTTTTATCCGAGATTGTTTATACATTGGTATTTACTAGGGTGTATTTTATCATCCACATCCATGTTCCCTCAATATGTAATGTTATTTCCATCCACATAAAATTGTTTAAATCCAAATTTACCCTTTGGCGAGTTTTTAGTAAAAGATATGAAATGAAGCTTTTGTCATTTTTGTACGAGGTACTTTTTGACTTTTCCGACAAAAGTACGAGAAGAATGTTTTTTTAAATTATACGACATGAATGGATTTTTAAAACATTATTTCCAAGAATCTTACTTTACAAGTTTTCAAGTTTATTTTTAATCAACTTCTTTTATTTTAAAATTGTATGACATGTTAAGAAAGGAAAAGTGTTTTTGAAGTAGAAAGGATATTTTCCTCAAGAATGAAGTTCAAGTGTTTTATCAAAATTATTTTCCATCTAAGATAATAAAGGGTTCTGTTTTTATCCCTATTATTACATTGATTTGATTATGTTGTGATGGAATTATTTTTATGAATTCCTTTATCTTATATGAATTGTTTTATGATGTCATGATGTTTAAGATTCCCATTTTTTATTACATGGGTTATGAAATGATGTATGGTTTATGATTTTGTGGCACACATAAGAATGGTATCATTATGAGATGGGTGGGACATATATCTCCCTCTAATGCATTGGGTAAAGATTTTATATCTCATGATATAGACATGGCTGGAATGGTAGGTTGTACTGGTTCAGTGAAACAGGACTGAAACGAGGAATGAACTCGGTTCAGGACATTGTCCACTAAGATAGTCTTGGCAATGAGTATTGACTAACAAGAAATGATTCTCTATGATTATTTGTGTATGCCACAAAGTTTCATGTTTTAATTTATGATTATTGGGATTTCATTTCACTACTATGATTTATCCCATGTTATGAAATTATGCTCTCTTTTGCAGGTTAAGATTTCCAAAATGTTATGTTCTTATGAATATGATGTGATTGATATTTCAATTGTTTACCGTTACTGAGCATTTGAGCTCACCCTTTTATGTTTTCTTTTCCCCAGGATATAAATAAAGGTTTTAGGTAAAAAAAGGAAGATCTTTATGGGAGATTTGGAAGATCATTCACCACGATTAGAAGATTATATTCCGAGTTTCCAAAGACACTAAACTATTACGGTCCTTATGTGTGTGTTTTTGTTATGTACTAAGTATTCCACAAAAGTAATGTAATGTCCATATATGTCAGGCTTCGGGGCTCTACATTTGGTATCAGAGGAAAGGTTTAGTCAACCTTTGGAAACTAGGATGCGAAAACGTGAGTGAGATCCCTAGAGATATTTCTAAGGTATATCTAGAGATGTCCCTAAGGATAAGTATACGTATAGGATATAGTCCTAGAACTATGGTAACAATATTATAATTTAACCTAAGATGTTAGATATTGAGTGTACTCCCCCTTTACTATGTTGTTTTCCCTAGCATGATTTTTTCCTCTCACACTATTCTTTTTGGGTTTTAGAAAATGGCTGGAAACAGGAAGATTCCCGATAATGGAGGATAGGATAGACAATGGAATGATTTTCTTCATGAGAAACCAAATGAAACAGGATCTAGAATTCCAAACATCGTTATTATGCCTAATAAGTAATCTCATAATATGATCAATAATCTCAACTTTGGGAAGTTTCTCGACTTAGATAATAAGAGAAAGATGGAGTTTCATGATGATCATAGAGGAAAGAAAGTTCAATTTCTCTCATGTAAATCATGTGGGAAGAGGCATCAGGGAGATTGTTTCAAAGGAACTGGAACATGATTTGGGTGTGGAAAAGAAAGACATAAATCCAATAAGTGCAAAGGAAAAGGTTCAGTTAACACCATGGATGAGGATAATGGTATTGCTACAACATCAACAATGGTTAAATGTTTTAAATGTGGAATGTACGGGCATTATGAAAACCAATGCCCTAAGGGAAAGTCTCATGAAGAGAATCAGTATGATCGTATGGGTAGTATTTATGTTGATGATGATGAAGAGACTACAAATGATATGTGAGATGAAAGAATTGTTGAAGCTCGGTCAATGGTTTAAAAAGGTAGTAGATTGATTACATGTTTATCAAGTGTAATGTTGTATAAGTAATCTCATGGTAACATGGAATAAAGAAAAATCTAAGGATCGTTACATTTTTTTCTTTCCTTGAGTTTTGAAAGTGTATGATTAATGCTTCCAGTATCCAGGAAAGGTTATTCAGATATATTTGGAATATATATGATATGCGCATAATGAAGGGATAAGGAGAAAATTAAATTTTGATAGTATTCATGATCTCATGACTGATATAAGGAGAAGGTTATATCATGGTTTGAGTATATAGAATTTTTGTATTTTGGTATGTGGAAAGAGTTAACTTTTGACAGCACTCATGTTTTCACTAAGATTCAATGGGTATTCATTTTTCAAGAGATTACATGATTATGGTATTCACATGACTGAAATGTGACGAACAAGATATATGAGGGATAAATGATGGCATTCACATGATCATTTTCTCTATACTATGAGCTTGGACTGAAGTATTTTAGATAAGCCTAAAGATTTTAATAGATTATGTTAGACATAAGTTAGTATTGTTTAAGGATAAAACTGTTTTTGATATTGTTGATGGGATGTTATAATAATGTAGTTTTAGAAAGTGGACAACCTACAGGATGTGCGACAACCCATCACGTCGGCCAAGGATGTGGGAATTGAACCCACAAATAAAGTGCGACGGGCCTTTATCGAATACCACTGGCCTACAGAAAGTCCCTGGTTAGTAGAAACTAGTTTTATTTTATAAAGCGGTATGATATATGAAGTATATGTTCATTTTTTGGAATCGTATATGATTAACCTCACCAAAGACGGACTTATGTATATTTGATAACTATTGCTAAACTTTTTTTTGAAACAGATAGAATGACCCCTCATTCTATCACATGATCTGTTAACACTTCACGAATAACAAATTCAACTTCATTTCTTTAAGAGATGAAGTGGAAATTGTTCAAAGCACGAACAACAGTGAGATTGTACCAAAATAAAGTAAGTATTTATTCTAATTCAAAATCTTGAACTTTAGGTAAATGATCTTGAAAACCAGAAAAATGTTGTTCTAGTTCCCTTATATCCGATGAATCAGATGGTACCTTAGATCATCACAAATAAATAGCTTTGTGATTGTTGGCTTTTTTCATAGCCATGTTCTCTACCACTCTCCATCAGAACTTGATGGTTAGATTTTTCTTCCATATCCATATTTTCACCTATGTCCTCCTACGTGGAAACCCAGTGATGAGTTAATTTGGGTAACCGTTAAATTTCATACATCAGTTTTTAAAGCCAAGTTTTGGTATTCCTTTTTACGATGTGGGTTTCTATTAAGCAAACTTTCGAGTAGTAAACCATTTATAACCCGGACGAATTTCGAGGGAGAAATTCATTTTAAGGGGGGTAGAATGTAACACCCCGAGATTTTATGAAAAATATTCTTTTAATTTCATTAATGTCTTGTGTTGTATGCTACACCAAGATTACCTTGCGCTATACGCAACACCGTATTAGCTTGCAGTATACGCAACACTATTCTTGGATCGTGTTACTCACAATTTTGATAATTGTTATTCTACGCAACATTAAGTATATATATATATATATATTCAATGTATAAATGAAATATGTTTGGATTCCATTATAAGAAACAACGAAGGATTCTTGCACAACACACAACCCTGACTTGGCTTGCATTACACGCAATCACGACCTTCCTCGATAGCGTGTGTTGTACGCAATACCGGGTTTTACTAAACAACGCTATATTATTATAATATTATTATGAACTAGCCTTCATGAATAATATTAACTAAATTTTGAATTTTATAACATTATTATTCATCATAAACATTTTCTAGAACATTTTATAAGAACAAAATCAATATTTCGGGTAAAATAAGTATTTTTTAAAAAATGCAGTTTTGTCGCCTTTTGATGGCGCAACCACATTAAATCCAGTTTTTGACATGTTTATATGTTCAATTTGAAAGAATAAAATTCTTCTTTTTAATCAGGATATAAAAATTTACATTAGATAAAGTTTTGATATTTTTTCGATAACTTTCATATTTTAATGAATAGTAAAAACACGCTATATTTTAATTAAAAACAACTTTTTTCATCATAATATTTTATGTGGTTAAATTATAATATTTAATGGTTTTAAAGTATAAATAGAATATATTTTTACCATTTAATATAATGTATGTAATTAGCATTGATTCTACCTTGAATTCGTAGGATATATCAATTCAATCTTTTGCAATGTTTTAAAGAAAAACCCGTTTTCTTTCGAAAACGAGATTAATTTTAATTTAATTTCTGGAACTTTTTTGTATTGAATTTGGAAAAATGGATTCTATATTTGGAATCAGTAGATCCAAATTATGTTAATAGGATACTTTTTATTTTTTGGAATTATGAATACTAACAACGGTGAATTTTATTTACCATAGTTAAAGGTAAATCGGGTAATTAAGGGTTAATATAATATTATAAAATTACCCCAACACATGAAAAAATTAAATTTTATGGATATAAGTAAACCCATATCAACTAAGGGTCGGATTATATTCATTTTATGAACTTTTGACCATGAAAATAATTTAATTATTATTAAAACCAAAGAAAGTGACAACATGTCACTCTCTTAAATCTTATAAGTATAATAATTTTAACTTAGTGATAAACATCATAAAACGTCAAACATGAATAGTCTCCAGAAAGATAACAAAATTATATACATCATTAGAATTTATTTAGAATTTTTTGGGATTAAATAATTATCATTAATTGTGACACAATAGTGATAGAGAAATTATTTATCTAGTGAAAAATCAAGAATATAGTTTTTATTAAACTAATAGTGACCATAGAAAGCACAAAACCCTGACCAAAACTTATTGGTCATGTAAATTTAAACTATAATCATCCAATGGTCTAATTTTTGACCATTTGAAGTCTTATAAAAGCAATTATGACACTTATATTATTTTATTTTAAATGATGCCAAAGTTGTCACCTTCATAATTTAATAAATATAACAATTTAAATATTGTGATTTTAAGATGATAAATTCGAGTAAAAGTATTATTGTGAAAGGTAATATATTTATCTTCATCATAGGATTTTATTTTAAATTTTTATGCAACAAATAAGTATATTAAATAATTATACAAAAATGTTGTAGTAAATATTTTATTAAGAGATAAACCAAATAAATGGTTTTAAAAATAATAAAATAAATATTATATTAACTATTTAATGTGATCCAATAATTTTATAAATACATATGACCTTTTATTAATCTATTAAAGCTTTTAGTTCGAACATATATTCTGTATATATTTTATTTAAATTCAAATAAATGAATAGTGTCAAAATTGACACTATTGTTATTTTAAGAAATAACATATTATAAAATTATTTAAAAATCTCTAAAATATTTATAAATTATAAATTTAAATTTATATGGTCTATAATGTTATAAAGTAAAAAATTATGGAAAATTCACAACAAATAAGTAATTATTTGTTATAATTTAAAATTTACAATTTTATTACCACAAATAAACATAAATAGATTAAATAAGGATAAATCAAAATGATAAGGTTTAAAATAAGATCCAAACATGTCTAAATTTGATTGGATGATGATATTACAACCCTAGATCATCTAATATTCAAATATGAGTCATTTTTGGAGGTTTTTAAGTGGGTTTAGATTTATTATAAATTAATATTTTTAAGAATTCCTAAGGTGCCCCTCTCCTCCCTTATAAAAGGGCACCTCCTCCCTCTCCTCCTCACACCAATTTGAGCCTTCATGCTCGGCCAACCCCTGAAAAATTATCTTCTCCACTTCCCTAGAAACATCCTAGAGGTTCTGGTCTTCTTTAAAGACCAATCTTAGTGCCCTAAGAGGAGGTTTCAAAGAGGCGCATCGAAGAAGAGGTAATTTCTTCTCCCAATTCTTTCAAGCTTCTTTCTTCTTCAACTTATTCTTCTTTAGTTGTTTCAATATAAAGTAATAACATCAGTATCACTAATATACTTATTTGTTATTATAAATTTGAAACAACCCCATTTCACCTTCTATCAATCCTACGAAAAAAAATCACCGCGCGTGCGTACGTACGGAATACCGTCTCCACGCCGTGGTGTAATCTGTTTTTCCACCAAAACCTTACATGTATGGGAATAATGGTGTAAATAATAACTATACATAGTTATTATAACATCATACTGATTCTGATATATTGTATCATCCACTCCAATTCAATTCAATAATCATGAAAACGATATCATCGCTCGTGCGTACGTACGGACTACCGTCTCCACGATGCGATGAGATTCATTCTCCACTTTAACCATTCATGAGTGATTATAAAGTACATATAATAAGTAATAATGAAATATATGACATAATAATGATACTGTATTTATGTGTATATATATTTATGTCATCTACTTAATTCCATTCAACTCAATAAGGAAACGACAACAACGTTCATGCGTACGTACGGCCTACCGTCTCGATGAACTGTGTATTTCTTTCCAATTAAAAATTTATTATATAAATGTATATTCTGAATATATATTATATATAAATCATGTTTTATATTCTATAATTAAGTAATCATGATCTATGTAATCATATGAATAATTACAAGTCAAAACACGGACGACAAATGAAACGATTTTACCCAAAACGCTCTTTAACATGGAATTTACAAAAGAACGGGTAAACTAAAGTCATAAGTGAACCATATATGATATCATAAAAATGATTATGATTTTTTAATAAGTAAATAACATTTTTTAAATCATTATACATGAGGTTCGGACACTTACGAAGCAAATCAGAACTAAGGTAAGGGAAAATCTCGCAATCTCAATTTTTATCCGAGATTGTTTATACTTTGGTATTTACTGGGGTGTATTTTATCATCCACATCCATGTTCCCTCAGTATGTAATGTTATTTCAATCCACCTACAATTGTTTAAATTCAAATTTACCCTTTGGTGTGTTTTTAGTAAAAGATATGAAAGGAATATTTTGTCATTTTTGTACGAGGTACTTTTTGACTTTTCCGACAAAAGTACAAGAAGAATGTTTTTTTAACTTATACGGCATGAATGGATTTTTAAAAAATTATTTCCAAGAAGATTCCTTTACTAGTTTTCATGTTTATTTTTAATCAAATTTTTTTAGTTTAAAATTGTATGACATGTTATGAAAGGAAAAGTGTTTTTGAAGTAGAAAGGATATTTTCCTCAAGAATGAAGTTCAAGTGTTTTATCGAAATTATTTTCCATATAAGATAATAAAGGTTTCTGTTTTTATCCCTATTATTTCATTGATTTGATTATGTTGTGATGGAATTATTTTTATGAATTCCTTTATCATATATGAATTGTTTTATGATGTCATGATGTTTAAGATTCCCATTTTTATTACATGGGTTATGCAATGATGTATGGTTTGTGATTTTGTGGCACACATAAGAATGGTATCATTATGAGATGGGTGGGACCTATATCTCCATACAATGCATTGGGTAAAGATTTTATATCTCATGAGATAGACATGGCTGGAACGGTAGGTTATACCGGTTCAGTGAAACAGGACTGAAACGAAGAATGAACTTGGTTCAGAAAGGGACTTTGTCCACTAAGATAGTCTTGGAAATGAGTCTTGACTAACAAGAAATGATTCTCTATGATTATGTGTGTATTCCACAAAGTTTCATGTTTTAAGTTATGATTATTGGGATTTCATTTCACTACTATGATTTATCCCATGTTATTAATTATTCTCTCTTTTTCAGGTTAAGATTTCAAAAAAGTTATGTTCTTATGAATATTATGTGATTGATATTTCATTTTTTTACCCTTACTGAGAATTTGAGCTCACCCTTTTATGTTTTATTTTCCCCAGGATATAAAGAAAGGTTTTAGGTAAAAAAAGGAAGATATTTATGGGAGATTTTGAAGATATTTCACCACAATTAGAAGATTATATTCTGAGTTTCCAAAGACACTAAACTATTACGGTCCTTGTGTGTGTGTTTTTATTATGTACTAAGTATTCCGAAAAAGTAATGTAATGTCCATGTACGTCAGGCTTCAGGTCTCTACATGGCGTATCCCCTATAATGTTTCATAATATATTTTTAATGATCCTTGACTCTTATTGAATGACTTTATATTCATTCATGTATGAAAAAAATTCTTGTCTTATTCTTATGTTATTCATCCATGATTCATACTCTTCATTCCCATATGATTTATAACTTATGAACTTTTAATATTTATTTCATGTCTCATGTATATGAGCCTTGACATGTCGGGCATGATATTAAAATATTATTCTCATACTATCATACCCTTACACACATTTTATTCCAACGTATATCCTGAATTTATCCTTATAGAGAATTTGATCTTAACCATTCTTATGATTCATTTCATAGGGTTATGAAGAAAGGTTGTAAGTAGAATAACTTAATGGAATTATCATTATGGGAATCATTGAAGATCTTTCACCATGTTAGATAGTTTTTTTCCTAGTTTATAATGACACTAAACTATTATGGTACTCATTAAGGCATTTTTGTAATGTGATGAATATTCAACTAAAAGTATGTAATATCCATGTATGTTAAGACTGGGTCTCTATAGTTTGTACCAAAGTAACAATTTAGTCAACCTTTTTAAACATGATTTATAATACCTTAGTGAGATTCCAAGGGATATTTATAAGATATTTATAGGGTTGTCTGTAAATATAATCCAAATGTGTCATAGATTAAAAATATAGTTTCAAAATATAGACATCCTATAAAACATTGTTCTAGGTTATGTGAGTTTCTACTAGGATATGTGTTCCACACACTATAATAATAGTTTTTAGTCAATTATGGGAACCATAAGGAACAAGGTATACAATGAATGTGATAGATAATTTCCTAATGAGAAATAAAATGGGGTGATCATTGGAGTGAAGGATATTGTCATAAGGGAGCATATATATAATCCACTAGACTTTTTGAGATGATATATTCTTATTTCTGTGGACTATTGAGAAATAAATCCATAATTATTTATTTTTACATTAACAATTTTAATGATGAAATCACTCATATGACCAATTTAATGTAAATATACATATATTATATTCTATATAGATGTTAAAAATATTTATAAGGGATGTTGAGAAGGATTTGAGTGTAAATATTTAAAAGTTACTATTTATTAATGTAAAGGAGTACACAAGAAATTCTTTTGATAATTCCTAGGAATCCGGAAAGAAAACAATATTACAATACTACATATACTTCTTAATATAGTGGAGTAGCAAAAATGAAAAATATATGTTTATTTGATTTGGTGAAAACCATACATGAAATATATAAACCTTCAATGTTATTTTGGATGTCATATGTAAGTGATAATATTCATGTCTGTAACATATGATTTTATGTCTATAAAAAATTGACTCATAATAACATGTTGTATAAGATGAAAATAATAATAAAATACATCAAGGCTTTCAGTAGTCCATGCTTCTTGAAAATAAAAAATCAAGATTTAGGTAAGTTTGATGAAAAATTTGAAAGAGTATCCGTTATATATTAATCCAGTGGAAGAATATACATGTGTAGGAATAAATTACTACACAATCCATTTCACTCATTTGATGTAATATTTATTAAAAAACATAGTCACCATAATAAATATAGATGTAGAATATATTAATGTATTAATATAATAAAAGGTTCTAACTCATAGAGGAGAAGATGAAAATGATGGTGGCTATGAATCCAATCTTGTTCAGGTTGATTTTTGTTAGACCATTTATGGATAGAGTTATAAAAAAAGACAAAATTGATTTTTTTAAAAACACAATGAACCATAATATATGCTCAAAAGGTATGAATCATTAGTTTAAACAAGAAGAAGGTCAAGTATTGAAAACCAAATGAACCTTTTCTCACAGTTATAACTTTCATATGATTCATAATATTTTGAGCAAGAAAATTTGATAAAAGTAACAAATGAAGAGTTAGAATATATAGAGAGAAATTATGACATATTTTACTTGGTTTAATTTTTTATAAATCATGGGTCGCCACTTGGCCCCAAGAGCACCTACCCATATCCATAGGCTACCAAATAGAACTGAGAGCCTAAGGTGTGTTAGTGAAGAGACTATTTACCCTAGTCTTATTGTAGCATAATTAGAAAATAAAAATAAATAAGTAGGTTATACAAAATAATAAACAATCTGATCAGTGATAAAGATAAACATTCAGATAAGAAAAATAGATTGAACTGTAATGGCCTAGGTTTTTGGGGTCCATTACATAGTAAAATATAATGTTGAGGTGTTCGGGGTTGTTTGGGAAGCTATCATAGCTTCCTGTAAGGCTCCTAATGGTGGCCTTGTCCTACCGGTATCTCGGTCTACCGGTAGCGGGCCTACCGGTAGCTCGGCCTACTCGTAGCTCAGTCTACCGGTAGCTCAATCTCTCGGTAGCAGAACTACTGGCAACTCGGCCTACTAGTAGCGGCCCTACCGGTAGCTTAGCCTACCAGTAGCTCCGTATACTAGTAGCTTGGCCTACCGGTAGCTCCGTCTCAGGGTCGGTCGGCCAACTGGTAGCTCGGTCTACCAGTAGCTTGGTCTACCATTAGCAGGCATACCAGTAGCTCGGCCTACAGGTAGCTCGGTCTATTGGTAGTTGGGTCTACCTATAGCAGGCCTACCAGTAGCTCGGCCTACCGGTAGCAGCAACTTAGTGGTGGCTCGGCCTACCAGTAGCTTTGTCCAACCGGTAGCTCGGCCTACCAGTAGACATAGCCTACTGGTGACCACGAGATTTCCTAGTGGTGCCTCTTTTTGCGCAAATTGACTTTTAGGTTGTGTTTTTACCCCCATTAAAGTGATTAATGAGTTTTAATTAAATGTTGGTGAGGTGTGATTCCATTTTAAGCCGCCAACAAAGTCGGGGACCCTTTAATGACGTGTGGGGTGTCCCAGCCGCGTGGTCAACCCACGATCCCTCTCCTTACGCGGTTTCGAGTTTTTATCTCCGTATCTTAACCGTCCCGGGAAAGCTGCATCTCAGCCCTTATCAGACCTTATAACCTAGATGCTTCTCTCTATGTTTCTTTTTCTTGATGACCCTGTGCTCGGAGTACCCTTCCTCTCGACGAGTTGTAACCCCACAGAGTTTACCTTGATCGTGTTCTGTGGAGCCCCTGCTACTCACCTAAGGACTTAACGTCGATCCTTGATCAGTTAGGTAGGGGTTTCACCTTCGTCTATCCTTTCTATGTATCTTGTGGGGTGGGTACTCTACTATATCTATTGAATTGGATGAACCAAACTTAAATAAAGATAATAAATGGATTTTAAATAATGAAGGGGAGGGGTGTGATCATGATGTTGCTATGTTTTTTTCCTCTTTCGCGATTAATTATTTCTGAATTTTTTGGGCTTACGCCTACTGAAAATCGTGGCCGTTGGTGGTATTTCTCTATGAATTAATAAACCCTTTCCCCATGTGACGTTTAAATGGCTTGTATTTGGTTGTGAACCCTTTTTCTGTGTAAATGAAATTGGTTAATTAAGTATCTTCGGCTAAATAAATTAGAAGCACCAGGATCAAACTCCTTTTCTATGATAACCCCAGTTTAAGCCCAGTGGAATTGAAACCATGGAGTGTGTTAAATATTTTGAATCTGAAAATACCTGCATGGGCCTACCTTGTGTTGGTGGTAGTGGGTTGGTTTTTTTTCTTCACGGGCCATTTTTGGGTGACCTTATGGATTTCTTGGAGGGGGATTAGATTGATGGGGCGATGCGAGTGGGGATGGGATCCGATGTTCTTATATTTTGACACTGCATGATTACTCTGCATATATCACAAATTGGGTTGGGATCATCTATTGTTGAGAAACCGTTGGCTTCTAGATTTTGGGGACAAGGGGCTGTATCTAGGCGTTTTCTTTGGTTCCAGTACTTCGAGGGATCTCCCTTATCCCCTTGTAGTTGTGACTTTCCAATAGAACCGAGTGTGAATGCTTAAATTTCTGTTGGGTGTACTCTTTCCTTGGATTGTTTTTATGCTTACTAGTTACCCAAGTAGGTGCAGAATCATATTTAAACATTATTACTGAATGTGAAAACAAGGATGGTACAGGGGGATTTGGTTTGGTGTGAGTTGTGACTTGGGCATGAGTGCTCTTCTCTTCTCTTATGAATGAATAGTAAGGATGGTGTTCTTTAGGTTGGCTGAAGAAAAACCTATATTGGGTGACTGCTTTTTACCTATACATATACTTGTAGTTTTTTTGTTTCTTATTCGCACCCCACCTAGGATGAGCACTTAGTACCGAACACCCCCATTCCATGGGGGAGGGTGTTTTTTGCAACACTTCTATTAATGACTGGTTATTATCTCCTTTATGCTCCTTTTCTCGGATAGCCCAATTATCATTGGGCATGTTGTGATATCCTAAAGTACATTATTATCCAAAGAATCGTCGGGCAGGGTAGTGTGGTGGTTCGCCCAGGTGTGTGCAGGCAGGTGGTTTTCCAAGTATCTTCAGGATAAGGCCCATGTGTTTTCGGGCATGGTAGTGGTTGTTCTGTCCTAGGTGTTTGCAGGCGTGGTTATGTGCGACAGTTGTGGCCCAGGTGTCTGCGGACGGGTTAGTGGTTGTGGATCAGGTGTTTGTGGGCACGATATGTGGTTGTGGCTCAAGTGTGTGCAGGTAGGTTATGGAAGTGGGACTGCGATGAGAATGACGGGATTGGTCCGATGCATAGGATGTCCTCAATAACCAGTGGGAAAGTGGGGCGGGGTACCCAAACATCGATGTGATATTACTATACATTACTTGACTTGAGTTATTTGGGGAGTGTGCCTTGGTGAGGCTTGGGTGGTTAGTTTTCTTTGATAGGTGCTTGGTTATCTCTTTTCTCACAGGGCATTAGTATGCCTCTCCACTTGTGCATGAGGGTCTTTGGTTTTTCCCGACTGAGTATACTTGTATGCTCACCCCACGTATATAAAACTGATTTCAGGTTTCTAGGAGGACTTCAGGGATCGTTCTGGACCGTACTATCTCAGACCTTGTGAAAGATCATTGCATTTTCCATTGTTCTTCTTTTGTTATTTTTTTTGCTTTGTAGTCTCCTTATTCATTTTGGATTTTACTTTTCTAACATGCATTGGGAATGGTTCTTGTCTTTACTTATACTTTCAGTTTTGGTGTTGTTGGATTCACTATCTTATCTCCCGATCCTATTAAAAGAAAAAGAGCAATGACTTCCATTTAGTGTGTGATTTTATACCCTTGGTTCTAGTCACCACTCTGGGAAATATTGAAGGCGGGTTTCGGGGGTCATTATCTCTCCTTCAACTTAAATAAGGAAGGACCTGGAAATATGCTAACTCTTCCCTCCTTTTGGTGAAGGCGGGCCGTGACAGAATGATATCAGAGTGAGAGGTTGAGAGATAGGAAAGAGTCTGCAGTTAGGCACAATGAGGATTGTTTGGGATGGGAGGGAAATGGTTTTGGGTGACCATGATGTGTGGATGGGGCCAGGGAAGACCGGCTATGACACTAGATTTTAGGGGCCCCCCTGTGATCTGAGGCAAGGAAATTGGACCTACCAAATGACCAAGTGAGGCGACGCTGATTGCAGGGTAGAGACCCTAGTAAAGGTACATGAATCATAATGACATGTGTTCTTGTGTTTCTGGGGTGTTTTGGTAATTTTAAAAGAATAATAAGTTTAAGAAGTTTTAAGAACAATATTATGCACTACTTGGGATTAGGCATTCCTTGTTTACCTTACAGCTATGGCACTCGGGAGATGAACATGAGTTGTACGGGCGATCGAGGACCAGGAGGTTGACTTGGACGATCAGCAGAGGGCTGATCGAGAGGAGGAGGATGACCAGTGGAATAAGACACTCCGAGCCTTCCATCGACAGACCATCGAGAAGTACGAGGGCAACACCTCTGACATGAAGATGGATAGCTGGCTAGAGGAGATGGTGATAGCCTTCGGCATGATCCAGGCTCCGATAGAGTACTAGGTTCCTCTAGTCATTGGCTAGATGTGGGGAGCGGTGCATCAGTCGTGGACGATCTACCTGGGGGAGAGGAGAGAGGCTAAGGTGGCATGGACTGATTTCGAGAAGGAGTTCCGAGCAGAATTAATCTCTTCTACGATGAAGGAAGAGAAGAGACATGAGCTACTCTCACTCCAGTAGGGGAGTATGTTGGTAAGGGAGCTGGGGATCAAGTTCAAGGATCTCCTCCACTTTGCTTCAGACCTCTTTTCGGATGAGGAGTCTCAGGTGAGACGTTTAGAGGAGGTTCTCTGACCCTCTCTCCAGTACGCCGTTAACCCCTTCACCTTGGTGGCATACTTGTAGGTCCATAACAAGGTTGAAGTTGTAGAGATTATGCACACACTGGGTGGTGTGTCACGATAGGGGATTCAGCTAGGCTCGTCAAAGGGAAAGGCCGTCAGCACCAGACCTCCTGCATCGGGACCCTCTCGGTTCCGACCAGTAGGGAGCAAGCCGCTGCAGTTCTAGTTCCGGTCCCCTGGTCCATTCCCTTTACCTTCGGGCCCAGGACCGAGGTGCTTCGGCTGTGGGAGCCATGGACATCTCTGGAATCAGTGCCCGGACTGAGTACAATACGTTAGAGGAAGATAAGCCCAGCACTCGTCTCAGCAGCAGCTTCCAGCTGGGCCCTTTCAGTAGCAGCAGCAGGGGCAGCGAGCTCCCGCTCCTCCGAGGGAAGATGTTGTAGGGGGAGGCCAACCTCAGGGTACTCCTCAGGGGCCTCGACCAGGGCATGGTTGGGGAGGTGGACGATAGCCAAGGGGCAGAGGAGCTAGGTGTGGATATTTTCACACCGCAGAGGGAGCAGTTCCAGTGGGACCAGCTGTTGTTCGAGGTACAATCAGTTTATTCAGTACCCTTTCTTACGCCTTGTTCGATACTGTAGCTTTGCACTCCTTTATGGAACCCAGTATGGACCATGCACTGGGTCTAGATGTCAAGAGACTTCCAGTTCCCCTGGTGCTAGGCACACCAGTCGGAGGTCAGACTGACTTGTTATATGTTTGTAGAGGATGCAGACTGATCATAGGGCCACATCAGTTGGTCAGGGATCTACTATTGCTACAGATACAGCCATACAATGTCATCATAGGCATCAACTGGCTGTTCTCTATGTTTTTCATCATCGACTGCTCTTTATGAGGGGTCATGTTCTCAGACTTGGGAGGCTGACATGTTACTTTCACCGGCGAGCGGAGTGGCCAGAAGGGCAGTAAGTGAGAGGAACCCCTCCTCTTTTTGTTAGTCAAACTGTCAGTAGAGTTAGTGGATGCTGAGATGGTGGAAGTACCAGGGATAGTCTGTGAGTTTATGGATGTCTTCCCTGAGGAGGTGATGACTCTACCCCCTCGACGTGATATCTAGTTTGGGATAGACTTGCATCATGGTGCTCGTCCGATTTCTATGGATCCCTACTGGATGACACCTTCAGAGCTACGGGAGTTGCGGATTCAGATCGACGATTTGATGAAGAAGGTTTTTGTTCGACCGATTGCGTCACCGTGGGGTGCTCCAGTCTTGTTCGTAAAGAAGGAAGATGTTGGTCTGAAGTTGTGCATAGAGTACAGGAGGCTGAATCAGGTAACGATCAAGAATCGCAACCCACTTCTGAGGATAGAAGATCTCTATGACTAGCTGAAAGGGGAAGGATGGTTCTCGAAGATCGACCTACAGTCTGGGTATCCCAAGTTGAGGTTAAAGGAGGGCGACATCTCAAAGATGGCCTTCAGGTAAAGATATGGGCACTTCGAGTTTGTAGTGATGCCTTTCGGCGTTAAGAATGCTCCGGCTGTGTTCATGGGGCTTATGAACTCCTTCTTCCAGGAATATCTAGATCGGTTCGTAGTCGTGTTCGTTGACAATATCCTGATCTACTCAAGATCAGAGGAGGACCATACTGAGCACCTGAGGATGGTTTTGGAGGTCCTCTGACACCACCAAATCTATGGGAAGTCGTCGAAATGCATGTTATAGACGCGAGAACTGCACTTCCTTGGGTACGTAGTATCCGAACAAGGGTTATTAGTGGACCAATCAATGGATGAGGAGGTTGTTTCTTGGGCAGCACCCAAGAACATGGAAGAGGTTGGTAGTTTCCTCAGGCTGGCAGGTCACTACCAGAGGTTCATACCCAACTTATCTCGAGTTGCGACACCTTTGACGACCTTGACCAAGAAGGACTAGGTTTTTGTGTGGAGTGTGCAGTGCGAGGAATCCTTCAGCTATCTAAAAGAGAAGTTAGTTAGTGCCCTAGTTCTGAGACTACCTGAAGTTAGGGAAGCGTATGAGGTATTCTGTGACGCTTCAGGGCAAGGCCTCAGATGTGTGTTGATGCAGCGACAGTAGGTGATCTCTTGTTAGTTTATGCAGCTACGCCCTCATGAGTGTAATTATTCCACCCATGATCTGCAACTTGTAGCAGTAATTTTAGTACATAAGTTATGGCGGCATTACCTCATCGGAGAACACTTTGTGGTCTTCACGGATCAAAAAAGCTTGAGGTATGTCTTCTCCCAGCAGGAACTAAACTTACGACAGTGGAGGTGGATGTAGATCCTCCTGGATTACAATTTCGAGATATCCTACACTTCAAGAAGAGGGAATTTAGTGTTTGATGATTTGATCAGGAGGTCGTATAAGGATGCAGTCCGAGAGTCGGCAGATGCTTGGAAGGCGATGGAGGAGTTGGCTACCTTGCACCTGGATGCGAGGATGGATAGTGGTAGAAGTTTCCTGTATCAGATGACAGTGTATTCTACTCTGTTGTAGCAAGTGGAAGAGTCTCAATGGGGATAATCAGAGTGCGAAGTGATGCGTGACCGAGTTGACAAGGGAAATGCTCTAGAAGGGTGGACAGAGGATGGTCAGAACCGGATTCTTTTCTGAAGAAAGTTGTTTTTTCCAGAGTTGATACGTGTCAGGGTTCTTAATGAGTTCGAAAACTAACCCCTAGCGGTACACCCAAGAGTTTCCAAGATGTTCCAAGGTCTGAGGAGACAGTTTTGGTGGCCTATAGTAAAACAAGCTGTGGGAGAATTTGTGGAAAAGTGCTTAGTGTGTCAGCAGGTAAAGGCTGAACACCGTGTTCCAGGCGGGTTCTTGCAACCTTTAGATTTCCCCGAGTGGAAGTGGGACGACATCTCGATGGATTTCTTCACGAGACTACCCAAGGTGCAATGGGTCCGCGACGCCATCTGGGTAGTGGTGGATCACTTGACGAAGTCGGCTCACGTTATGGCGATTAAGGAGTCGAGTGAAGTGGATGCTCTAGAACAAAGTATGTGGATGAGGTAGTGCAGTTGCATGGAGTTCTGAGTTCCATAATCTCAGACAAGGATGCACCTTTTACCTCATGAGTCTGGAGGGGATTGCAGCATGATTTTCAAACCCATCTACGTCTTAACACTGCATTCCACCCCCGGACAGATGGGCGGATAGAGCGCACCATCCAGTCCATAGAGGACATGCTGCGGGCATGTATTTTGGACTTTGGGGTATCATGGGTGCGACAATTTACTCTGTTAGAGTTCACCTACAATAATAGAAACCAATCTACCATTGGCATGGGTCCATTCGAAGCCCTATATGGAAGGACGTGTTTCTCACCCGTGTGCTGGACAGAGGTTGGGGAAGCAGGTGTTCTTTGCCCAGAGGTGGTGCTGAACACGACAGGGAAGGTTCATCTTATACGAGAAAGGACGATGGCGGCTCAGGACCGGCAGAAGTCATATGCCGATGATAGGAGGAGACCCTTGGAGTTCGAGGTCGGGGACCACGTGTTCTTGAAGGTCTCTTCTCGGCGTGGATAGTGGAGGTTTGGAAGGGGAAGTAAGCTTTCTCCCAGGTTCATCGGACCGTTTGAAGTGTTGTGGCGGGTCGGTAAAGTGTCTTATCAGCTAGCGCTACCACTGCCACTACTGAGAATAAATGTTGTATTTCATGTGTCCCAGCTTCACAGATATCTAACCGACGACTCCCACATCATCGACAGTGGAGAGTTAGATGTCAAAGACGATTCGACCTTCATATAACGACCAATCAAGATCAAGGATCATAAGGAGAAGGTGATTCATGGATGAACCATCCCCTTGGTCCATGCGTTGTAGAGGCATGGTGGCCTGGAAGAGAGTACATGGGAGCGGGAGGCCCAGTTACGCGTTCAGTACACATAGCTATTTTGACGTGTTGTTTTTGTTCTGATCCTTGAGATTTTGTACCTTGTGCTTTAATATATGAAATTATTGTTTTTCTTAGCTATTAGATGATCTATTCCATGTTCTCTCTCTATGTGTGTAAATGTGTGATGATGGGAAAACCAGATTTCTAATCAGGATGCATTAATGTGGATGTGATTAAACCCGTGCAGGCGAGTCAGTATCCCCCAAAGCGGATAATATCCTGACATGTAGGAGGGGACTCCCTAACTCATGTGTTAGACAATGTGATCCTTGTTCTTGTTGTGAATGTTATGGTTGATAACTTAGAGTCAAGTGTTTCTGGATGTAGGAGGGGTTCTATTCCAGCTTTGGAACAACTCAGGGGTCTGCCCCTGAGAAGTATCTTTAGAGGGTGGTTTTTCGGACCCCAATTTTCTCTTTTATGGTTTGTTCTTATATTCTCAGGGACGAGAATAGTTTGATAAGTTTCTGATATAATGTCCTGGGTTTTTGTGGTCCATTACTTAGTAAAATCTAATTTTGAGGTGTTTGAGGTAGTCTGGGAAGCTATCACAGCTTCTCGGAAGGCTCCTAACGATGGCCTTGGCCTACCGATAGCTCGGTCAACCGGTTGCGGGCCTACCAGTAGCTCGGCCTACCAGTAGCTCGGTCTACCGGTATCTCGGTCTACTGGTAGCGGACCTACCGGTAGCATGGACTACCGGTAGCTCGGCATACCTATAGCTCCGACTATCGATAGATCGATCTACTGGTAGCAGGCCTACGGGTTGCGCGACCTACCGGTAGCTATGTCTACCGGTAGCTTGGTCTACCGGTAGCAGGCCTACCAGTAGCTCGACCTACCGGTAGCCACGACTTACCGGTGGCTCAGTCTACTGGTAGCTTTGGCCAACTGATATCTCAACCTACCGGTAGACCTAGCCTACTAGTGACCACGAGATTTCCCAGTGGCACCTCTTTTTGAGCAAATTGGGTTTTAAGACGCTTTTTGACCCACTTTAAAGCGATTAATGGGTTTTAATTAAATTTTTGTGAGGTGTGAGTCTATTTTAAACTGCCCTGAAAGTCGGGGACCCTTTAATGACGTGTGGGGTGTCCCATCCGCGTGGTCAAACCACGATCCCACTCCTTACGTGGTTTCAAATTTTTATCTTCGTATATTAACCTTCCCGGGTGTGCTGCATCTCAGTCCTAATCAGCCCTTATAACCTAGATACTTCTCTCTACGTTTCTTTTTCTCGATCACCCTACGCTCGGAGTACACTTATTCCTGACGAGTTGTAACCCTGCAGTGTTTTCCTAGATCATGTCCTGTGGAGCTTCTGTTACTCACCTTAGGACTTAACGTCGATCCATGATCAGTCAGGTAGGGGTTCCACCTTTGTCTCACTTTTCTATGTATCTTGCAGAGTGGGTACGCTACTACTTCTGTAGAATTGGATGAACCAAACTTAAATAATGATAATAAACATATTTTAATGAATGAAGGGGATGGGTGTGATCACGATGCTGCTATGATTTCTCCTCCTTGACGATTAATGATTTCGGAATTGTGCGAGATTATGCCTACTGAAAATTGTGGCCGTTGTTGGTCTTTAACTTGTGCATTAATAAACCATTACCCCTTGTGACGTTTAAATGGCTTTTATTTGGTTGTGAACCCTTTTTCTGTGTAAAGGAAATTTGTTAATTAATTATCTTCGGCTAAATAAATTGGAAGCACCAGGATCAAACTCCTTTTCTATGATAACCCTGGTTTAAGCCCATTGGAATTGAAACCATAGAGAGTGTTAAATCTTTTAAATCTGAAAATACCTGCATGGGCCTGCCTTGTGTTGGTGGTAGTGGGTTTTTTGTTTGTATTCACGAGCCGTTTTCGGGTGACCTTATGGTTTTATTTTATGGGGACTTAGATTGATGGGGAGATGCGGGTGGGGATAGGATCCCCTGTTGTTATACATTGACACTGTGTGATTACTCTGCTTATATCATGAATTGGGGTGGGAACCTTTGTTGTTGAGAAACCATTGTCTCCTGGATTTTGGGGACAAGGGGCTGTATCTTGGGGTTTTCTGTGGTTCCATTACTTCGAGGGATCTCCCTTATCCCCTTGTAGTTGTGAAATTGCAATAGAACCAGGTGTGAATTATTAAATTGCTGTTGGGTGTACTCTTTCTGTGGCTTGTGCTTATGCTTAGTAGTTTCCCAAGTAGGCGCAGAAACTTATTTAAAAATTATTACTGAATATGAAAACAAGGATGGGACATGAGGATTTGGTTTGCTGTGAGTTGTGTCATGGGCATGGGTGTTGTTCTCTTCTCTTATGAATGAATTGTAAGGATAGTGTTCTTTAGGCTAGCAAAAGAAAAACCTAGATTGGGTGAGTGATTTTTACCTATACATATACTTGTTTTTTTTTTGTGTTTCTTATTCGCACCCCACCCAGGTTGAGAACATTGTTCCGAACACCCCCATTCCATGGGGGATGGTGTTTTTCCCAACACTTCTATTAGTGGATGGTTTTTAGCTCCTTTCTTCTCCCTTTCCCATATATCCCAAGTATCTTTAGGCATTCTATGATGGCCTGAAGTCCATTATTAGACCAAGAATCTTTGGGCTGGGTAGTGTGGTGGTTGTCCCTGGTGTGTGTGGGTAGGTGGTTTCCCAAGTATCTTAGGGATGAGGCTCAGGTGTCTTCATGCATGGTAGTGGTTGTTCTGGCCTAGGTGTTTGCAGGCATGGTTACGTTTGACAGTTTTGTCCCCGGTGTCTGCGGATGGGTTAGTGGTTGTGGCCCTGGTGTTTGCGGGCGGGATATGTGGTTGTGGCCCAGGTGTGTGCGGGCAGGGTATGGTAGTGGGACTGTGATGAGAATGGCAGGATTGGTCCGATGCATAGGATGTCTTAAATAACTAGTGGGAAAGTGGCACGAGGTACCCAAACATTGATGTGCCATTACTATACATTACCTGGCGTGCATTATTTGGGGAGTGTGCCTTGGTGAGGCTTGGGTGGTAAGTTTCCTTGCGAGGTTCTTGGTTGTCCCTTTTCCCACATGGCATTAGTATGCCTCCCCACTTGTGAACGAGGGTCTTTGGTTTTTCCCTACTGAGTATACTTGTATGCTCAACCTATGTATATAAAACTGCTTTCAGATTTCCAGGAGGACTTCGGGGATCGTGCTGGACCATACTAGCTCAGACCTTGTGACAGATCATTTCAGTTTTTGTTGTTCTTAATTTGGTATTTTTTTCTATGTTGTCTCTTTATAAATTGTGGATTTTACTTTTGTAACATGCATTGGGAATGGTTCTTGGAATTACTTTTACTTTTTGTTTTGGTGTGGTGGGATTCACTATCTTATCTCCCGATCCTATTAAAAGAAAAAGGGTAATGCTTTCCATTTAGTGTGTGATTTTATACCTTTGGTGATAGTCTCCACTCTAGGATCTATTGAAGGCGGGTTTCGGGGGTCATTGTCTCTCCTTCAACTTAAAGAAAAAAGGGCCTAGCAATCTGCTGACTCTTCCCTCCTTTTGGTGAAGGTGGGTCGTGACATGAACAATAATAATATGCATTGTATACAGAATGATGTCAATGTCGTGATGTTGTAAAAAATAAATGAGAATACTTTGTAACATGCATACATACAATACATGTATTACAAATGGGAAAATGAAAAATAAATATTCAATAACATCATGAGGTTTCGAATGTTACTATACTCTATGATTGTATACTAAAATAAATTCATGAATCCATGATCATGTGTGTGCAGTTGTCGCTACCTGTATCAATGAAGTATATCTTGGTACCAGTAAGCGGCCTAAATTGGGTGTGAAATATAATTTGTAGGCCACCACCAATAGTGTCTATAACATGTCTTGTCTATGATTATAATTGTAATAGTGTCCAGGTATAATAATATGAAATGGATTAAAGTGAAAGAAGAAAATCCATGTTTGGATCTAGATCCTCATAAGATGCTTGACTGACCATACATTCTTTGTCCTTAGCCGGATACATATAAAGGGTTACCTACAAAATTTCAAGGTCTATGGAATATAACCAAGGATATACATTGAATAAATATATAATTTGGAATATATGGTATAACCATAGAATCTGAACAACAATAATAATAATAAGATTTGACCTAAGTTGAATCCAATATGTCCTTAACCATAGAGGGTTGATCCATCTCATAGCCATAATCCATGTAGGATAGAAATAGGGTTGTAATTGAAATCCAATTTGTACACTTGAGGAATTACACTATAAATGTTTCAAATTGAATCCATGGAGAACGCACATATTATATCCGGAGAAAACCTTGACTTGGGCTCAGTAAAAGAATCTAAGGTTCCTCTTATCTAAGGAAATCAATCCGAATCCAAGAAGTATTTCCAAGGAAATATAATTTATGGATATTAAACAAATTAATGATCAATACTATGTTAAGGTATTCATGTAAAATTATGATTAAGAATGAATTCCAAGGTGGGTATATCCCTTGGATACCATATTAATGAATTGGGGTAGATTAATGTCTGGACCCCAGAAGCCCAGAGTCAGTGCATTATTAAATAACATTGGCATGAAACAAGGAATCAAGTACCCAATGACAAATCAGTTTAGCTATCTTGGAAAATAGATTACATACATGATTGATAAATTTTAATATCAAACATTAAACACATCATAGAAAGTTCTTTATGAATTCTATTATTACCTATAGCTTTAATGGATATATTGATCATAATAAACATCTTTGAATCCTGGGAAAATAAAACATAAGAAAGGGGTCTGATCAAATGCTCAGTAAGGGTAAATAATTTATCGGAAGCTAAAAACATTTAAAGAAATTTGTGTAATAAAAATAACAGCATTTTTAAATATAATCTTGAACATAATATGGAAAAGGTAAATCAAACATCACCATATAAATATGTACATGGATATTAGACTAGTCAAATAATCACATGTAATAACTAATTTCATAATGAAGGAAGGCCTAACAATGGACATGATTACCACATAGTCAAGGCCTTGTGCCAAGACTACAAAGAAATTTTTTTCAAGCCCTTGTGCCAAGACATTAGTTTGTCTCATGAGACCTAGTGATGCATTGAGGATCTACAGCTTGTTTTCCCCAACAATAAGTAAGTCCAATGCATTCTTATTTGAAATGTTTTAAACATAACCTAAACATTCATATTAAAACAAGCATACGCTATGTCAATAAATTATCCATAAACCATGAATGGTATAAAAATAACACTTCCACAGTCAAACATAACAGAAAAACATCAGTACATATGGAATATTTGTATCATAATAAATCAAACTCTATCAAGAATAATATCCTATAAATAATGTTCACATAGTTGAAAATGATCAGTAAAAATTATTGAGAGAAATATCCCTTTTTCATGAAATCATTTAAATGTCATATAAAGGATGTTATTTAAAAGATAGTTTTGAATCAAAGTGTCTCATACCACTTTGAAACTTTTTAAAGTAATTATCATTTTAAAAAATTCATGTATATATAAATAAATCTTTAAAACCATTTTGAAAACATGGACATTAATGAGAAAGGTTTAGAAGAATAAATCTATAAAATATTTAAAATAATATTATAGTAAAAAAGCCCCTTAAAAATAATCTATTTGAAAACTATTTTTTGAAAAAATGAAATGGATAATAAATATGTCCTAATATATAATTACGTAAAAACAACCTCTTATAATAAAGAGATTGTGGAATTAACCCTTACCTTGCACATTCCTTTGGTCGAGGGTACATTTAACCTCCTGTATAATGACCATATTATGTTATTAAATTATACCAGAACCATATCCATATTTATTACATCATACATGATTCATTTATGACATTATAATATCCATTTAATAATTATTTCCATGTTGAACTTAAATTTTGTGTAATAATCGCTTTCTTTATTGTATGTTTTTTAACTTGTTTTTCTTGATTGTATCATTTAGATCATGATTTAAATTCATCAATAATATAAAACATTATTTATATATCATATATATTTAGAATATAAAGATTTATAATAGATAGATATCTGAAATCAAAGGCACCATTTTTGGAGACTGTAGGTCGTACATACACATAAACACTGTTTCAATTTTCATATCATATTGAACGGATGTAAGTGAATAAGTTATATGTAAGTACACACACACACACACATATCTCATGTAGAATTATTATGTCATATATTGCATACTTATTATTAATATATATTATTATAATCATCTTTGAATGGTGAACGTGGAAATGAATCTCATCGCGTCGTGGAGACGGTAATCTGTACATACACATGAGCGACAATATCATTATATTGATGATGAAATCATATGTCATTTGATGGTATATCTTATATACAGAATCATTGACATGTTATACTTATTATTTAAATCTTTTATACTAATTAGTATGCCCATCCAAATAATGAAGTGTTTGAATAACAAACTACACCACAACGTGGAGACGGTAAGCCATACATACACTCCAATGGCCTGAAGGCCTTCATTTCTTATTTATTTTTGATAATACACATTTCAAGGGGTGAGGTGGAACCCTTACAAGGCCCGTAGGTGTATGTATTACATGGACTGTAGGCCTTAGAGGAATTCAATGCCCGTAGGCCTCAAACATTACATACAACCCAGACTAACTACTTGGAAATGCTCCTCCCCAGAATCATCATCGTGAAATCATATCTCCACCTTCACATGGATGTTCGGCTATGCTTTCCCATGAATGCACATGCTTGTCCCGATGGAAGGTGCCATACCCTCTCATTCTTTCAATCTGTTAAGCTTCTGGTATGGTGAAAGCTCCTTTCTCCTCCTCCTTTGAAGTCTGTTCCTTATAGGTTGTCTAGTTTTCATCTAGCACTTAAGGTTGATTAAGGGCCATGGGGTGGCCCGAAGGCCTTATTGACCTGAAGGCCTGGGTGGCCCGAAGGCCTTAATGGACTCGAGGATCAAATCTGTGGCCCGAAGGACCAAATAGGGGAATATTCCCAGCTTCTACAATGCCAAACATTGCCTGCTACAGTTCTCTTATAGTACCTTCTACAGTTATGCATAGTTCAAACTACAGTACTACTATAGTCCCTGCAACAGTACTACTACAATTCTAGAAATTATCCTCCGCTTTGATTTGATCCCAGGTCTCGTGTAAGCCATACGTACACATGTATGGTGACTTTGTCATTTAGAGGAAGGATAGAATAAAAAATATTGTTTTAACATATTAATAATAACATCACTATATGTAGTAGGAACTTGAGTTATTATTTTTTTATGGAAACAACCAATAAAGAATAAGTGTAATATTAAAGGAACTTGAATGAGTGTGGTGAAATTATTATATCTTCTTCGGGTGTTTCCTTTCGAGTTGATAAAAAGGGACCCATAGGTTGGACTTCTAATCAAATTAATTAATCTATGATGATGTGAGAAAAGATGGATGGATATTTGGGGTGGGTTTAGCCGATCCAAGTGGCTTTGGCGTTGTGATTTTTGAGAGAAAGGTAAGTTACCATTTATAGGAGAGGTGGGAGTCACTTTAGGAAAAGTTTGAAATATTATTTTATAATAATATTATTTTTGCTTTCTAATGGATCCAAAATGATTTATTTCTAGTCTAAGGTGGCTATGGGTGAAAATAATCTCAACCAATAGGTTTTAGAGAAGTTTAGGTTACCATTTGAACCTTATCTTTTTGATTTGACACTTAGTTAAATAATTCAACTTTTACCGTATATTCTTGTATTCTTACACTATATGGTTAATAAACTAACTATAAACTTCAAAGAGAACCTCAAGTGGTTCATTGATGACATATATAATATTATTTTATCCCTTTAGCAGAACATTAGATTTTTAAGAATATTATAGCAAACAATAATATAGTATTTGTTTTAAAAATTAATTTATGTGAATTTTGACAGTATTTGGCGTTTGGTTTTTTTGAATGTCATCACAACTTGATTACTTCTATCAAGATACATTGAATCAACACTAACATGTCATACTCACCTATAAAATTCATTAATGTCAATAAAACATTGAAATTGTATTTATTTTATTATTTGTAATACCATTAATTTGATTCTTTCATTAATAATGTATTTACTCTATCTTCATTGTGTCAAAGGTAAATTATATTATTTAATGTTTAAAATTATAAACTAAATACCATTATGTTGGAATTATTTTTATCTTTCCAATTAAAATTTATAGTAGAATTAATATTGTGAGTAACCCTAAATTAAAAATGGTTTATTTATTAAACATTGAATTAAAAACTTTTAACTCTTCATAAAATAAAACAAACATAAATGTCCAAATCTAATCCAAGTGGACCCAAAGGATCATATTTTATTTCTAAGGTTGTTTTGGGTTTAAATAAACTTATCCAATAGAATTATAAAATGTTTTAGGGTAATTATATTATCAATTTTACCTTTATTTACCCTATTTACTTTTAAACATGGTAAATAAAAGTGAAATGTTGCTATTCACCAAAAAATATTTTCATCTTTTTGAACCAAATTTTTATCACTGATATAAACCACATTGCACGAATTTTTGAAATTCAACTCAAAGAAGTGGAAAAATTGTTTGTTATGAAAATTTGCAATTGCTCATAAAAGGTGGGTAAAAGAGGTTAAAAAGTTTAAGAATATTTTATACATCTAATTTTATTATAAAATGACTTCAATGAATTACATTGAAATTAAATAGGAATTATATATCTATTTTTTACTTAAAATTAATTTATATAAAATAAATTGTTCTTTAAATTAAAAATCGGTTATAAATAATAATGCATTTTTTTCACTATTCATGAAAAATTTAATGTTTTCATAAAGTACAAAAAATTCACTCTAAGATAATTTTAATATTAGGAATTGAAAATGAATTCTATTTTAACAAATTAAAAACATAAAATTTCATTAATTAATGTAAAATTAATTCCCAACGTCAAAAGAAAAAAGCAAGTTTTTAAGAAGTAAAAACTATCAAAAGATTGACATGTGTTAATGTCAAATTTAAATGTGAAATTACTTATAATAAAAATAATTTTATTAAATGATAAAAATATAATCTAATGATGCATCAAACCCATTCAAATTCATAATTTAACACTATAAATTATTTCAATTAAAAAAGTTGTTTTCAATTAAACCATAGTATTTTTCACAATTAATCAAAATATGAAAGTTATCAGAAAATTACCAAAAATTTATTTAAACTATATTTTTATGTCCTGTTTCTAAAGAAGAAATCATTAAAAGGTGGTAAAATTTCCTTTTTTGTAAAATACTTCTTTTATCTAAAAAATGAATTAGTTCTTATATTATGTCTATGAAACACATAATATGGATATTAAAATTCTATAGAGTATATAAGATTCAAAATTCAGTTAATATTGTTCACAACCACTTTTTGAACGGCTAATTTGGTAAGTCGTGGTGCACTCAAACATGTCGTTACTTGTAGCACAAGCTATTGAATTACTTTAATGAGAAAACGTACTATGGAATATTGGGGTATTACATTCTCTCCTACCTAAATAAATTGCGTCCTCACAATTTGAATTTTTTTTCAAAAATAAAAGGTTAAAAATAGAAAAATACCTTTGTGGAAAACCCACATCAAAGATTGGGTTAATAAAATATAGTTTTCATAAGAGGGAAAGGGAAATGAAAAAGTTACCACCGGATTATGATCTCGATTAAGAGAACATTGTTGTCAATTAGAGACAAATAATTAGAGGGAAAACGTAAATATCTACAGGGATTGCTTGAGGTCATTAATCACAAACAAGTGTACAATTGAGGGCCTCAAATACATCGATCTATGATGATTTAAAATATCATCAGTTATAAAAAAATATGCCATTAAGAGAAAAAAAATTTGGTTTTATTATCTCTTCCCAAATGTCTAATAATTAATTTCTTTATAGAATAAGAGATATAAATAAATACTTGGCCAGTAGAGTTTCATCTTTTATCTAATTCCTTCCACAAATTAATCATTCACTCCAAAAGTTAATTGAATTAAAAAATATTTTATTAATCCAAATCATATAGGCTTGAAAAAATAATGAATCTATAATCCATTTTTCAGATTATTTTAAAAAAACTAAATTATTAAAACCTGGACATCACTTTAGCCAATGGTAGGTGATCCATCCATACCGCCCTTCGGTTGTGGGTTGAAGTCTCTTGGCCTTTCCAGACACGACGGGTTGCCACCTGACCTCCAGGTTGTCCTTTTTATGAAAAATCAAAAATAACCTCAAGAAATCATTTAACCTTAACAATAATATCCATTGTCAAACTTAATCGATCTCAACCATTAAACTTATCCAAAATAAACTTGTCGAAACTCACAGTCCAAAATTTATAAAGAATGTAAACACAATGAAGATCCTTTTTTCATGTAATAACATGTGAATACCTTCATCATGTATTCTTTTATAACACTATAACACCATGAATTACTATAAATCCATATTGATTATATTCATTCTCCCTTATTCCTTATAGAATATATTCTATAATCCTTATATCCAAAATTATTGCAAATTATAATAATGATGGAATAAACAAACCATTAATATGTTCCAAGGTTATCAATAATATCCAATATAATTTTTCACAATCAATCATACCATATTCCAAAATCAAAACCCCAGTATCAGGAACATATTATATTTTTATCTTTCCTTCAACCATGTATTTTACAAAAGATTAACTTGCTATTGGTTCACTTTTCTTGGCACCACATAATCTCAAAAACCAAAAAGAAATAGAACTGCAGTACAATTCTTATATACTTTATAATAATTAAAACCAGTACATTGTTGATAAAATAATCAAATGATATAATTATTTAATATCAACATAAGAAAACTAGTCATTACTCTTCATATGTGGTAATATCATTACTTTATTGTTATCCGATTACATCATTTTTGGTTTACTCTGATGATTTGGACATTAATCCTTGTAGTGTCCCAACTCCTTGAAGATAATGCATTGTACATCTGAAACAATTTTCTTACCCTTTCAATCACGTACTCGGTGTCCTTTTTCTCCTCACTTATAACAAACTCTCATTGACTTCAAGCATTTACCAAGATGATTCTTTCTAAAGTCATAACATATGGGAAAATCCTTCTTTCCCTTATTCCTTTAATCCATCTTTCACTCTACCATACTTTTCTTCTCTGGATTTTTTCAAAGCCATAGGACTCAGAAAATTCTTAACATATCTTATTAACACATGATACTATTTCTTCATATGATAATAATATATGGGAGGATATTTACATTCTAAATGTTTACTTACAACCATAAAATATATTATCCATCTTACTATTTGTATTGTGTGTATTTCTGGAGTTTTCATTCCATCTACTAGGAACCATCTCTAAGCAATGGAATACACTAGGTTAGTTTTATTAATTTCAATGCATAATTCAAAACTTGTAAAATACCTAACTTAAATTGAAAAGATTATGAATATAATATATAATAATAAAAAATGTTTTATTTGAAAAATTATTTAATTTTAAATCCTTAATAAGGGATTGTAAAGAAAATGAAAATTATGCTAAGAATATCCCCCGAGTGTTTCATAACTATGATTGAAGCAAGGAACATTGTCATGTACCAAGATACCTCGGGTCAAGCCCCAAACTTTTTGTCAAGGTTTTCACTCCTTGGTAAATCTGTTCCTAAGCTTCCTTTACCTTCTCATATCCAGACAGGGATGTATTTCATGGAAAATTCACAAAATCTATACATTACCAAAATTCTAGTATATTAATATATTCTAATCCTCAAAGTCTATCTTAGTTTAATGTTCCCTAATCAGAGATTATATAAATATATTTTTCATGGTTTTTTCTAAAATTCCTATGATAACAACTGTAATTCCCCGACCCCAGAAGCCCAAAGATGGTGCATTATTACATAAAATTGGCATGATACAAAGAATCATGTCTTGAAGGACCGATCTGTTTAGCAATCTTGGAAATAGATTACACACATGAACATTACATTTAAATTTCAATCACAAAACACATCCAAGATAGTTCTTTGATAACTCCATTATTCCCTTTAGCTTTACCCACCATATCAATCATAATAGAGATCTTGGAATCTAGGGAAACTAAAACATAAGAAAGGGGTGAGCTCAAGTGCTCAGTAAGGGTAAATAATTTAGCGAAAGCTATAAAATTTTTAGGAAATATTTTTTATAAAAATAACAATATTTTTTTAAAAAAAATATTGAACATAATATGAAAAAATTATATCAAACATCACCATATAATCATGCACAAGGATATTCTATTAGTCTAATAATCACATGTAATATCTAATTTTATAAAGAGGTAATGCCTAACGCTGGACATCATTACCAAATAGTCAAGGCCTTGTGTCAAGACTACATATAATATTATTGTCAAGGCCTTGTTCTAAGACACTAGATCATCCTATGTGACCTATCTATGCATCAAGGAGCTATAGTGGGCTCTACCCATCACATACTAAGTCCAATGCATTTCTCATATGAAAAGGTTTAAACAAGACATAAACATTCGTATTAAATATTGCAAGAGAAATGTAAATCCATTATCCATAAACCATGAATGGTATAAAAACAACACATCCACTTTCAAACATATCACAAATAAATCAATACAATATGGAATATTTTTTTCATAATAAATCCATGTCGATCAAGAATAATATCCCGTAAAGGATGTTGACATTGTTGAAAATTATTAGTAAAAATATTTTAGAGAAATATCCCATTTTAATGAAATCATTTAAAATACATATAAAGGAATTCATTTAAAATATAGTTTTGAATAAAATTTTCCCACACCTCTTTTATACTTTTAAAAGGAATTGTCAATTTAAAACATTCATGTCCATATAAATAAATCCTTCAAACCATTTTGAAAACATGGACATTAATGAGAAATGTTTAGAAGAATAAATAATTAAAACTTTTAAAAAGATGTCTTAGTAAAAAAGAACCTTAAAAATAATCCCATTGAAATATCTTTTATTAACATGGACATGGATAATAAATATGTCCAAGTAGATACTTATGTAAAAACAACCTCAGATAATAAAGTGATTCGGCAATTACCCCTTACCTTGTACTTTCTTTTGGTCGAGGGTATGTTTAACCTCTTGTATAATGACCATAGTATGTTATTAAATTAAACCATTGCCATATTCATATTTATTACATCGTACATGATTCATCTATGACTTGATTATACCCATTTAACAATGATTTCCATGTTAATTAACATTTTGGGTAATACATGCTTTCTTTATCGTACACGTTTTAACATGATTTTATTGATCGTATCATTTAGGTCATGATTTAAAAAATTTATTGAATATATAACTTGATTTATATATCTTATTTACTTAGTATATAAATATTTATAATAGATATATATGTGAAATATAATGCACCATTTATGGGGATGGTAGGCCGTACATACACATAAACGTTGTTTTCGTTTTCATATCGTATTGAACAGAAGTAAGTGAATAAGATATATGTAAGTTCATATATATATATATATATATTATTATTTCACATGTTACATAATTATTATTAATATATTTTAACACCCCAAGCTTCCACGATACGCTTCTCTTTCAATAATGCAATAACTTTCATTATACGCAAGTTCGAGATTCTAACACACTACCAACAATCAACGTAGCCGTTGTGAATAGTAATACACACGTTTTCAAATTATATAAATTTTATCTTTCAAAATGGACTTCATTTTTGGATTCGCAATATCAAAATTATCCTATGATGAAATTTTGGTATTTTTCTGAGAACATCCAATTTTCAATGAATAGCAAAAAATACATAAAAACAACTTTTTTAATCAAAATAATTTATAGTGATAAATTATACTAATGAGTGGTTTTAATGTATTATTATAATATAATTTTACCATTTTATCCAATGGTGGTCATTAGAATTAATTTCACTTTGAAATTGGATACAATTAATTTTTAATCTTTTGATTGATATTGTTTCTTAAAAACACGCTATTTATTTTAACAACAGGAATTAATTATAAAATTAATTAATGAAACTTATATGTTTGTAATTTTTTTAAATAGAAATTATTTTTGTATTCAGAATATCAATTATAGCTTAAGGTGAATATTTGGTATTTTTCTGGAAAACATCAATTTTTAATGAATAGTGAAACCACTAAGTGGTAGTTAAAAAACCGATTTTCCGTTTAAATGAAATTTTACCACCTTTGTGATTTGAATTTCAAAAATCCGACATTTATAATAGTAATTAAGATGTAAAATTTGGTTCAATGAGATTAAAATAATTTTTGGTGAATGGTAACTTTTAAGTTCTATTAAACGCAATTAAAGGTAATTAGTGTAATTTTAGGTAAATATAGTGTTATAATAATATGAAATTATCTTTACACTTGTCCTACCCTTATTGGATGAGTCATGAACGACAATTAAAATCCATGTGTCAACATGGGGACCCCATGGTGCCACTTGGGTAAGAAAAAATGACATTAATAACTTTTTAGTTAAAGTAAAAAAATTGTCACAAACATGTGTTGTTTTACTAAAACAATTATTAAATGGGGATATATAAGTTATATTTATGACTATAAATATTAAATGGAAAGATAAAATTATTTCCTACATCATGATATTTTTTTTATAATTTTTATACATTATATAAATTAAATTTTTTATGACACCATGATGATGAAATGATTACCAAATTAATTAATGATTTAAATAAAATGAAAATATAGAGTAAAATCTAGGACTTACACTTGTCAAAAACCTATTTGATGAGTATATTTAGAACCCTTATCACCGTATACTTGAAATATATAATTTTGGGACCTTTAAAACCCGAAACCCATTATATAATAAAGTAACATTTCTTGACTTTCCAAGAGTGCCCCTCCTCTCCTCTTATAAAAGTCCCCAACCTCTACCACCTTATTCACACCATCAAAGCCATTTTTCTCGGCCAACCTCTGCAGAAATACTCTCTCAACTTCCCTCTCTTACTCCTAGAAGCCTCACTTTGGGCAGAAGTCTTCCCAATAAAGCCTTTGGCTCAAATCAAAAAGAGTTACCCGATTTTAAGGTAATGTCTTCCAATATGTTCTTTTGTTTGTTTTGCTTCTCCACCCCCTTAAACTATTTTTATTCCATTATTTTTTAACAAAAACAGTATCTTCAATATACTAGGATGTTGTTATGAGAGGTATTTTATTTACATTTACATACACATTCGTCTAACGGTTAAGGAAAATACTGTTTCTGTGGGTGGAAAATTAATGCCTCACGAAACGATGATTGTTCAATATTCTTTTAACACCTCTCATGGTGGCCATTTAAATGTAACTATATTTATATATGATATATATTATGTTTTTTTATTCCTTATGAATCTTTATTTTTCATTTATGTCATACCTTTATGACTTCCATTATGGGTAAACGTGATAATTTCATTTTAGGAAGTGCGGACTACCGCCCGCTCAAAGTGATTTGAATCGTCATTGCCATATGTGAGTCGTATAATGGATGGATTAAATGATATTATATATGATATTATAGTATAATTATAATATACCTTTATATCATTATGATTTCATTCCATTATAAGATGTTTATTTTTGACTCAAGTACCAAAGATCGACAAAACGACTGTTATTAACTTAAATATTTACATAATGTTCATAACAAGGTAATAAGTGATATAGAAGGAATAATGAACTTGAAAAAGGTTCTCAAATAAGTATAAATTAACTGTAGTTTATTATTCAGGAGGTTAAAGAATGAACGAGTCAAGTCGGACATGGGGTAAAGGAACTTTTTAACCCGATTCCCATTCTCTGGGTTGAACTCATCTTTCTTATTTAGGTTCTTCATTGATTTTGTGAGAAATGAATTTTTATACATTATCATGTATTTATACTTTCTTGATGTGATATTATAGTGAATACACCTGAGCGATCTATTTTATTTACATAATTATCTTTGTAAGGGACTTCGTCTCAAAATCCTTTCATTGAGGCATATTTCGTTTTATATACAACTTTCCTTTATACAGTGTATAAACCCATTTTAATTTTACGTTTATTAAAAAGGAATATTTTTTATACAAATAATTTTACTAAACGATAAAAGGAATGTTTTGTCTTACGTATGCGGCGACAACGACTTCTTCGCCGTCATGACCATTATTTGAGTCTCAGCATCCTCTACAAGCCATAACTTTTTTTAAAATGAAAAATAAATACCATGTTTAGGTTTTATTTTATTATGGTATTGAAAATGGTTTTGATAAAGTTTTTATTATATCAATGTGTTGTATTGATATCTAGTGATTGAAATGTGGAAATGTTATGTTTACTTTATGCATGTTTTATGTGATACGATTATGTTATGGTTTATGATATGTTTAAACCTTTTCAGATTAAGAATGAATTGGACTTAATAAGTGATGGGTGGAGCCCGCTATAGCTCCTCGATGCATCGGTAGGTATCATGAGACAAACTAGTGTCTTGGCATGAGACCTTGACAAAATCTTATTTGTAGTCTTGGAACGAGGCCTTGGCTACATGGTTATGATAGTTTGGCATTATGCATTCGATAATTATGAAAGTGGTTATTGATATTTCATGTGATTATTCGACCATTAGAGTATCCATGTGAATAAGTAAATGGCATTATCTCATTTTACTTTTTCCATATTATGTTGAATATCAAGTTTAAAAGGATTATGTTTTATTTATACGTTTCCTTAAATGTTTATGTTTATTTATGAAATCATCAACTATATTTTTATCCTTACTGAGCATCTGAGATCACCCCTTTATATGTTTTATTTTTCCCAGGATGTGAAGAAATATTTTATGACTGACCTGCAGGGATAGTTTACAGGGGATATGGGTGTGGACTATGGATACTAGGTTATTGTAGTTTTTCACTTTATGATGTAATGTAACATTTATGAATGTATCTAGTGTTTCCAAAGCGGCTAAACTAATTGGTCTTTCGAGACTTGATATTTTATGATCATGCCAATATTACGTAATAATGCACCGACTCTGGATAACTGGGGTCTGGTCATTACAGTTTTTATCAGAGGCAGTTGAGTACTAATATTGGATGCTAGATTTAGATAAAATCTGATTAGAGCACATATTCCTAAGATAGACTTTAAGGATTAGTATAAAAGAACTTCCTGAAATTTTGGTATTAGAGTGATTTTGTGAGTTTTCCGAGAAATACATTCGTGTCTGGATACGAGCAGGTAGAGGCGGATCTGGCACAGATGTACCTAGGGGTAAAACCCGAAAACACCGCTTTGAGCTAAACTCGAATGGGAACTGGTGCACGACAACGAGCCTTGCTGCACTCTTGGTTACGACACTCCCGGGGGGATGTGCTTAGGATAATTCTCATTTTCATTACAAACCATTATGATGGGTTTACGAGTATATACTTCCTCAAACAAAACATTTTTATGATTATGGATTATATCTATAAAATATTCAATTTATGTTAAGTGTTTTACAAGTATGTAATTATGTATTTTGATTCATAAACTAATCTAGTTTATGACATTGTTTTGAAATGGTGCCTAGTGGAAGTAATGGAAACTGTATGAATGCACACACTCCATGTAGGGATTTCCCTCCTACTCAAGATAATTATAGTGGATCTGGTGATACAACTGGTGCCGATCATCTTATCACCATATTGGGACAACTCACTCAGGTTATGAATAATAACCTTACTCGTATGGGGCACCCTGATCCACGGTGTGGAGGATTAATGTTAGATCTCTTCATGAGGCAGCAACCACCAAAATTCAATGGGAGTACAAATCCATTAGTAGTTGAGAAATGGATAAGTTCCCTAGAGAAAATATTTTAGGATTTAGGGAGTAGTGAAAGGTAAAAGGTTATCATGGCAGTTTATCACCTCACTGGAGATGCTGATCAACAGTGGTCATTGATTCAAAACACAAAGGAAGATGATAAAGTATCAAATATGGAATGGAGGGAGTTCAAAGATCTTTTCTTAGAAAAATACTTTCCTCATGACCATCGAGCAGATATGAAAAGGCAATTTCTGTGTTTGAGACAAAAGGAGGATGAGAATGTCACAAAGTATGAGGCCAAATTTACAAGGTTATTGAGGTATGCTAAAGATTATATACGTAACCCAAGAAGTAATATTGATCATTTCTTTTATGGGCTAAAATAATTTCTCCATCGAGCATTGTCCTCACAATCCTTCTCGTCATACGAAGACATTGTCTCATGTGCCATTATGACGGAAAAGGAATTATATAAGTATTATGACAACAATGTAAAGCAATATAAGAAGAGAACGGTGCAATAAGAGATAGATAAATGGAAAAAGGGAATGAAGGAATTTTCATTATGCGATAATTGTGGGAAGAATCACCCCTGTACTTTCCTAAAAGGAATGGGAGTTTGTTACAAATGTAAAGAAAAAGGTCACCAGGCTCGTTATTGTAAGGGAAAGAGAGAGGCTATCAATGTTGAATGCTACAATTGTAGGGATATGTGGCATTATGCAAATGAATGTCCTAAGCGTCAAGTAAACTTACCTCAGAAAAGGCCAAGTGATCAAGGCCATGCTTTTGTTGTAACTACAAATGAAGTTGAATAATTATTGTATTTGTGTTTTTGGACTCAAGAACTAAATTATGGTTATAAGAATAATGTGATATATATAAGGATTGTACTGCAGTACTTTTTGTTTTCATTAAGGTTTTAATATGATTAAGGTAATCATATTTTTAGTATGTGACAATTAGAGAAACATTACTTTGTTTGGGGAATCTGATGTTACAATTGATATTGGAATTTAGAGACCTTTTAGAGAAAGTCTGGATAGAGGTATTTTGGATAACTGTAAAGGTTGGAATTTATTTAGTTTAACTTTGGATAATATTGTTTAAGGTTCAAACATTTCTGATTATTATTTTTGCAATATTATAATTCTATAGTTTTAGGAAAAGGACAACCTATTGGTTGGGGGATAACCCGTCGCGTCAGACAAAGCTGTAGGAATCGAACCCACAACCACAGTGTGACATGCCTTTATTACCTACCACTAGCCTACAAGAATTACATGTTTGTTACAAAATAGTCTTCCTAATCAAAATGGCATGTGTTAATATTTTGAACCTTGTACGATTAGGATAAATATAATATTTTTGAGTTCTATTATCTTTTTGAGTGAAAAATGAGTTTTTGGTAGAAATTAGTTGAAGGTTGAAACTATACTTGTCAAGTATATATATATATATATACCTCTCTATTATTATTTGAATTAATTAATTCTTAAACATTAGGAAAGTGATATTAAAAAAATGTGTTATCCTAATACCTTATGTTTTGTTGAACTGATGATATTTTAAATCACCATAGATTGAAGGCTTTGAGGCACTCAGTTTTACACTTGTTTTTGATTGATGACCTCAATCACTCCATACAAATATTTAGGTTTTTCCTCCAATTATATGTCTCTAATTTCTACCAATGTTTTCATAATCGAGATCATAATTTGGTGGCGACTTTTTCATTTCCCTTTCACTCTTATTAAGGCTAAATTTTATTAAACTTATTTTAGATGTGGGTTTTCCACAAAGGTATTTTCTACATTCAACCTTTTATTTTCGAAGAACAATTTAAAATTGAGAGGACTCAATTTATTGAAGGAGGGTAGAATGTAATACCCTAAGCTTCCACAATACGCTTTCTTTCAATAATGCAATAGCTTGCATTGTACGCAAGTTCGAGATTCTGACACACCTCGACCAATCAACGTAGCAGTTATGAGTAGTAATACCCACATTTTGAAATTATATAAATTTTAACTTTCAAAATGGACTTCATGTTTGGATTTTGAATATCTAAATTATCCTATGTCAACATTTTGGTATTTTTCTGAGAACTTCCAATTTTTGATGAATAGTAAAAAATACATAAAAACAACCTTTTTAATCAAAATAATTTATAGTGATAAATTATACTATTTATTGGTTTTAATGTATAATTAGAATATAATTTTACCATTTTATCTAATGGTGGTCATTATAATTAATTTCAATTTGAAATTGGACACAAATAATTGTCAATCTTTTGATTGATATTGTTTCTTAAAAACACGCTATTTGTTTTAACAGTGGGAATTAATTATAAAATTAGTTAATGAGACTTATATGTTTGGAATTTTTTAAAATAGACATCATTTTTGAATTCGTAATATCAATTATAGCTTAGAGTGAATTTTTGGTATTTTTTTGAAAAACATCAATTTTTGATGAATAGTGAAACCACTAAGTGGTGGTTAAAAAACTGATTTTTCATTTAAATGAAATTTTACCACCTCTGTGTTTTGAATTTCAAAAATCCGACATAAATCAATTTCTTTAGTAAGTAAAATGTGGTTCAGTGGGATTTAAATATTTGTTGGTGAATAGTAACATTTATGTTCTATTAATCGCGATTAAATGTAATTAGTGTAATTTAAGGTAAATATAATGTTATAATAATTTGAAATTACCATTACAATTGTCCTAACCTTATTTTATGAGTCCTGTCCGACCAAGAAAATCCATGGGTCAATATGGGGACCCCATGGAGCCACTTGGGTTAGAAAATGACATTAATAACTTTTTATTTAAAGTAAAAATAAAATTGTCACGAACATGTGTTGTTTTACTAAAACAATTATTAAAGGGGGTTATATAAGTTAACTTTTTGACTATAAATATTCATTGGAAAGATAATAATATTTCCTAAATCATGATATTTTTTATAATTTTAAGACATTATATAAATTAAATTGTTTATGACACTATGATGATGTAGCGATTGCCTCATTAATTAACGATTTAAATAAAATGAAAAGATAATGGAAAATCTAAAACATACACATGTCAAAAACCTATTGTATGAGAATATTTAGAACCCTTATCACCATATACTAGAAACACATAATCATGGGACCTTTAAAATCTGAAACTCATTATATAATGAAGTAACATTTCTTGACTTTCCAAGAGTTCCCCCCCCCTCTCCTCTTATAAAAGGCCCCCACCTCTACCACCTTATTCACACCATCAAAGCCATTTGGCTCGGCCAAAATCTTCAATAATACTCTCTTAACTTTACTCTCTTACTCCTAGAATCCTCACATTGGGATGAAGTCTTCCCAGGGAAGACTTTAGCTAAAATCAAAAAGAGTTACCTGATTTTAAGGTAATGTATTCTCTTACGTTCTTTTGTTTTATTTTGCTTCTCCAACCACTTAAACACTATTTATTCCTTTATTTTGTAACAAAACCAGTATGGTCAATATAATAAAATGTTTTTATGATAATGATTCAATTTACACTTACACACACCTTCGTCTAGTGGTTAATGAACATACTAGTTCTGTGGGTGGAAAATTACTCTCTCACGAAACGATGATTGTTCAATCTTCTTTTAACACCTCTCATGGTGTCCATTAAGATGTCACTATATTTATATATGATATAAATTATATTTATGTATTCCTTATGATTCTATATTTTTCATTTATGACATACCTTTATGACATTCATTATGGGTAAACGTGAAAATTACATTTTAGGAAGTGCGGACTACCGCCCCTCAAAGTGATTTGAATCAACAATGCCATATGTGGGTCGTATAATGGATGGAGTAAATGATATTATATATGATATTATACTGGAATTATAATATACCTTTATATCATTAGTATTTAATTCCATTAAATATGAAATAGAAATGAAAGTAGCGTTCATGCGTACGTACGGCTTACCGTCTCCATGAACGGTGCATTTCATTTCTTACCTATAAATGTTATGCAATGTTATAAATGAATGTATATACTGGATATGTATGATATATATTATATCCAAATCATAAATATAATTCTAGATATAAGGGAAATTTTACAACATGAACAACTTGTAATTATAAGAAGTTTATTTTTGACTCAAGTACCAAAGATCGACAAAACGGCCGTTATTAACTTAAATAATTACATAATGTTCATAACATGGTAATAAGTGATATAAAAGGAATAATGAACTTGAAAAAGGTTCTTAAGAAAGTAGAAATTAACTCTAGTTTATTATTCAGGAGGTTAAAGAATGATTGAGTCAAGTCAGACACGAGGTAAGGGAACTTCTTAACCTGATTCCCATTCTTTGGGTTGAACTTATCTTTCTAATTTTTTTTCTTCATTGATTATGTGAGAAATGAATTTTTATACCTTATCATGTATTTATACATTCATTATATGACACACATGAGCGATCTATTTTATTTACATAATGATCTTTGTAAGGGACTTCGTCTCAATCTACTTTCAATTAGGAATATTTTGTTTTATATAAAACATTCCTTTATACAGTGTATAAAAACATTTGACATTTATGTTTATTCAAAAGGAATATTTTTTATATGATCCATTTTACTAAACAACAAAAGGAATGTTTTGTCTTACGTATGTGGCGACAACGACTTCTCCACTACTGTGACCATTATTTGAGTTTCAGCTTCCTCTACAAGCCATATCTTTTTTTAAATGAAAAATAAATACCAAGTTGTAGTTTTCATTTATTTTGGTATTGAAAATGGTTTTGATAATGTTTTTATTATATCAATGTGTTGTATTTATATCTTGTGATTGAAATCTGGAAATGTTATGTTTACTTTATTCATGTTTTATGTGATACAATTATGTTATGGTTTATGATATGTTTAAACCTATTCATATGAGTAATGCATTGGACTTAATAAGTGAAGGGTGGAGCCCGCTATAGCTCCTCAATGCATCGGTAGGTCTCATGAGACAAACTAGTGTCTTGGCATGAGGCCTTGAAAAAATCTTATTTGTAGTCTTGGCATGAGGCCTTGGCTACATGGTTATGATAGTATGGCATTATGCATTCCATCATTATGAAAGTGGTTATTGATATTTCATGTGATTATTCGACTAGTAGAATATCCATGTGAATAAGTAAATGAAATTATCTAATTTTACTTTTTTCCATATTATGTTGAAGTTCATTTTTAAAAGGCTTTTGTTTTAGTTATACATTGCCTAAAATGTTTATGTTTATTTATGAAAGCTTCCGCTATACTGTTATCCTTACTGAGCATCTGAGCTCACCCCTTTCTATGTTTTATTTTTCCTAGGATGAGAAAAATATTTTATGAATGACCTAGATGGATAGTCTGAAAGGGATATGGGTGTGGACTATGGAGACTATGCTATTGTATTTTTTCAATTTATGATTTAATGTAACATTTATGAGTGTATCTAGTGTTTCCAAAGCTGCTAAACTAATTGGTCTTTCGAGACATGATCTTTTGTGATAATTCCAATGTTACGTAATAATGCACTAACTCTGGATAACTGGGGTTGGGGCGTTACATATATATTTTTATAATCAACATATAATGGTGAATGTGGGAATGAATCCCATCACATCGTGGAGACGTTAATCCATACGTACACACCAGCGACAATATCATTATATTTATGGTGAAATAGTATGTAATTGGATGTTATATCATATATATAGAATCATTAACACGTTATATTTATTATTTACATCAGTTATACTCATTATTATTCCCATCTAAATAATGAAGTGTTTGAATAAAAAACTACACCACTACGTAGAGAGAGTAAGCCATACGCACGCATGTATGGTGACTTAGTCATTTATAATATTGGTAGAATAAAGTATAAGGTTGTTTTATATTTATAATAACATAACAGTATGTAGGAGTTACAAGGGTTTTTATTTTTTTATAGAAACAACAAGGAAAGTAGAAGTGGTAGATGAAAAGATCTTGAAAGAGGGTGGTGAAATTATTACCTCTTCTTTGGGTGTTTCATTTTGAGTTGATCAATATGAATCTTTACATTGACTTCATGATCATAGTAAGGACTCTAGGTTGATGTGAGGGAAGTTGGGGGGATATTTGGGTAGGGTTTGGCCGAGCCAAATTGATTCGGATTTGGGATTCTGAGAGAAGGGGAATAACCCTTTCATAAGAGTGGTGGGGGTCACTTTAGGAAAAGCTTGAAATATTAATTTATAATAACATTATTTTCGTTTTATAATATCTCTAAAATGATTTAATTCAAGTATATGGTGGTTATGGGATGAAATACGGTCATCCAATATGTTTTAGACAAGTTTAGGTTACCATTTTATCCTTATATTTTAGATTTAACCCTTAGTTAAATAGTTTAACTTTTACTGTGTCTTTTTGTATTCCTAAACTATATGGTTAATTAAAATACTCAAAACTTCCAAGAGAACCTAAAGTGGTTAATTAATGATGTCTATAATATTATTTTAGCCCTTTGGATGAACCTTAGAGTTTTAGGAATATTATATCAACCAATAATATAGTATTTGTTTTAAAAATTAATTTATGTCAATTTTGACACTATTTGGTATTTTATTTTTGTGAAAGTCATCAAAACTTCATTACTTTAACAAGAAACATTGAATCAACCATAACATGTCATATTAACCTATAAAATTGGTTGACATTATAAACACATTGAAATTATATTTATTTTAATATTTATAATACCATTTATTTGATTCTTTCCTTAATAAGGTAATTACGACATCATCATTGTGTAGTAAATAAATGAAATTATTTAATGTCTAAAATTATAAATATAATACTATTATATAGGAAATTTTATTAGTTTTTTATTGAATATTTTTAGTAATATTTATATTATGTGTAACCCTATATTAAAAATGTTTTAGTTATTAAACATTGAATAAAATTTTTTTAACTCTTGTTTAATTAGAATAATAATAAATCCTCTAATCTAATAAAAGAGGACATAAATGATCATATTTTATTATTAAGGTTATTTTATGTTGAAATAAACTTATCCAATAGAATTAGGGAATGGTTTAGGGTAATTATAATATCATTTTTACCATTATTTACCCTATTTACTTTTAACCGTGGTATATAAGTCAAAAGTTACTTTTCACCAAAAATTATTTTCCTCTTATTGACCCAAATTTTACAAATTTAAATCAACTGTGTCTCTCGGATTTTTAAATTTTAACTCAAAAAAGTGGTAAAAATATATTTTATGCAAATTTCCAAATGCTCTTAGAAGGTGGGTAAAAGAGGTTAAAAAGTTCAATAAAATTTTATACATCTAATTTTATTATAAAATGAATCCAAGAATTACATTAAAATTTTATATGTATTATGTATCTATTTTTACATAAACAAATTGATTTAAAATAAATAATTATTTAACTAAAAATATGGTCTTAAATAAAAACGCAGTGTTTTTTCACTATAAATGAAGAATTAAAAGTTTTTAGAAAAATAACAAAACCTCACCTTAAGATAATTTTGATATTCCAAATTCAAAAAAGAATTAAATTTTACCAAATTCAAAACATAGAAGTTTCATTAATTAATTTAAAATTAATTTTCGTTGTCAAAAACAACAAGCAGGTTATTAAAAAGTAAAAACTATCAAAATATTGACATGTGTTTATGTCAAATTTAAATGTGAAATTACTTATAATGACATAAATTTTATTAAATGAAAAAAATATAATCTAATTATAATTCATACCCATTCAAATTCATAATTTAACACTATAATTTATTTTAATTAAATTTTTTTTTTCAATTAAAACATAGTATTTTTCTATATTCATCACAATATAAAAGTTATCAGAAAAGTAAAAAAAATTTATCCAAACTAAAATTTTATTTCCCAATTATAAATAAGAATTTAAATTCATTAAATTGAGTATATAAAAGCATCAAAAATTGGTTTTAAGAAAAGTTCCCCAATAAAAGGCGTTAAAATTTTATTTTTTGAAAAATAATTCTTTTATATGAAATTTTAATTTGTTCTTATATTATGTCTAAGAAACAAATAATATGGATGTTTAAATTATTTAGAGTATATAATATTCAAAATATAGTAAATACAATTCATAACTGCATTTTGAACAGCTAGTTTGATATATTGTTGTGTGCTCGAACTCGATGTTGCATGTAATGAAAGATATTGAACTACTTTAATGAGATAACGTACTATGGAATATTGGGGTGTTACATTCTATCCCCATTCAATAAATTTCTTCCCCACAATTTGAATTTTTTCTTCAAAAAAGGAAGGTTAAAAATAGAAAAATACCTTTGTGGAAAACCAACATTGAAAATTGGGTTAATAAAATTTAGTCTTAATAAGAGGTAATGAGAAATGAAAAAATCACCAAAAAATTATTATCTCAATTAAGAAAATATTGGTCATAATTAGAGACACATAATTGGAGGAAAAAATAAATATTTATATGGATTTACTGAAGTCATCAATCACAAACCAGTGTACAACTGAGGGCCTCAAAGCCATCAATCTATGATGATTTAAAATATTATCAGTTCAAAAAAAATAATGTATTAAGATAACACATGTTGTTATTTGAAGATATCTTCCATAATGTTTAAGAAATAATTTCATCATAGAATAAGAGAAAAAAAATACTTGACATGTAGAGTTTCACCCATCAACTAATTATGACCAAAAACACATCTTTCACTCTGAAAGATAATAAAATTCAAAAATATTCTAATTATCCGAATCGTATAGGGTTAAAAAATAATGAATTTATAATTAATTTGTCAGAATATTTAAAAAAATGACATTATACAAACCAGGACATCACTTATTCAAGTGGTAGTTGATCGAATCTTATCATCCTTCTATTGTAGGTTTAAGTCTCGTGGCCTTTCCAAACACGACGGTTTGTTACCCATCCTCTAGGTTGTCCTTTTTATGAAAATCAAAAAATAATCTCATGAAATAATTTAACCTTAAAAATAATATCTGATGACTAACTTAATAGACCACAACATTTAGACTTATCAAAAATACATCTATCTAAACTCACTGTCCAAAATTAATATGGAAGGTAAACGCAATGATGATCATTTTTTCAATGTAAAAACATGATAATACCTTCATCATGTTTTCTTTTAAAACATTATAACACCCTAAATTACCATAAAATTATATTGATAATATTCATACTCCCATATTCCTTATAGAATACTGGATATATTTCTTATATCAAAAAATATTATAAATTCCAACAATGATGAAATAAATAAACCATTAATTAGTTCTAAGGATGAAAATAATATCAAATATAATTTATCCAAATAAGTAATTTGTTATTATAAAATCAATACCTCAATATCAAGACCATAATAATTTTTTTATCTTTCCTTCATCCATGTATTTTCTAAAAAGTTTAAGTTTCTATTGGGTCACTTTTCTTGGTACCACACAATCTTAAATCCTTCATGAAATATTACTGCAGTACAATCCTTATATACTCCATAATTATTATAACCAGTACATCATTGATACAATAATCAAATGACATAATTTTTTAATATCAATAGAAGAAAAATAGTCATTACTCTTCATCTGAGGTAATACAATAACTTGATTATTATCTAACAACATCATTTGTGGTATACTCTAATGATTTGAACATTGATTCGCATAGTGTCCCAAGACTTTGTAGATGAATAATTTTACATTTGAAACATTTTCTTACCCTTGCAATCACATAATCAGTGTCCTTTTTCTTCACACATAGAACAAACTCCCATTTCCTTAAAAAATTTACCAAGGTGATTCTTTCCACAGTTATCACACATGGGAAAATCCTTCGTTCCCTTATTCCCTTTATCCATTTCCTCTCTAACTTCTTTTTCTTCTCCGAATTCTCTTCAAAGACACAAGACATAGAAAATTCATAACTTATCTTATTACCACATGATACTATTTCTTCATGTGAAAATTATATGTAGGATACTATTTCGTTTCTAAATGTTGGCTTAATACCATGAAAGATATGATCCTTCCTACTCATTGGATCATGTGTATTGCTGGAGTTCTTATTCCATCTATTGGGAACCTTTTCTAATCAATGGAATACACTAGGTTAGTTTTATGAATTACAATGCATAATTAAAAACATGAAAAATACATTTTTTAAATTGAAAAGATTAATCATATATTTTATAATCATAAAAAAAAATTTCTTTTAGAAAGTATTTACTCCTAAATCCTTCATAATGAATTTAATGAAAATGTGAATTATCCTAAGCATGTCCCCCAGGAGTGTTGTAACCAAGAGTTCATCAAGGAACATTGTTGTGTACTAGGATACTAAAGGTCAATCTTGAAACTCATTGTCCAAGTTTTCACTCCTAGGTACATCTGTTCCAAAGATGCCTCTACCTGCTAGTATCATGACAGGGATGTATTTATTGTAAAATTCAAAAAATCTAAATATTACCAAAATTCTTGTACGTTCTATTCTAATACTCAATGTATATCTTAGGGTAATGTTCTCTAATCAGAGTTTATCTAAATCTATTTTTCAAGGTTGTATATAAACATCCTCTAATACCAACTGTAATGCCCCGACCTAGAAGCCCATATTCAGTGTAATAGTACATAACATTGTCATGATACAGGGAATCAAGTCCTGAAGGACTAATCAGTTTAGCAGTCATAGAAAATATATTACATACATAAACGTTACATTTCAATTTCAATCATACAACACATCATATATAGTTCATTGAGAATCCAATTATTCCCTTTATCTTTACCCTGTATATTAATCATAATACACATCCTGGAATCCGGGGAAAATAAAACATAATAAAGGGGTGAGCTCAGATACTCATTAAGGGTAAATAATTTAGTGGAAGCTATTAAGGAAATAAGTGTAATAAAAACAACAGCCTTTTCAAATGTAATCTTGAATATAATATTGAACAATTAAATCAAACCACACCATATAAACACGCACATGGATATTCTACTAGTAAAATAATCACATGTAATAACTCATTTCATAATGAGTGAATGCCTAATGCTAGACATCATTATCACATAGTCAAAGCCTTGTACCAAGTCTATAAGTAATTTTTTTTGAAGGGCTTGTGCCAAGACACTAGTTTTTCTCATGAGACCCACCGATGCATCGAGGAGCTATAGCGGGCTCCACTCGTCTCTTACTAAGTCCAATGCATTCCTCATATGAAAACGTTTAAACATAACATATACATTCGTATTAAAACTAGCATATGAAATGTCAATAATTTATCCATAAACCATAAATTATATAAAAACAACTCATTCACAAAAAAACATATCAAAAAAACATCAATACAATATTGAATATTAGTATCATAATAAATCAACCCCAATCAAGAATAATATCCTGTAAAGGATGTTGACATAGTTTAAAATTATCAATACAAATATTTGTGAGAAATACCCATTTTTCATGAAATCATTAAAATTTCATATAAAGGAAGTATTTTAAATGATAGATTTGAATCAAAGTTTTCCATACCACTTTAAATTTTTTAAAAGGAATTAACATTTTATAACATTCATGTCCATAAAAATAAATCCTGAAAACCATTTTGAAAACATGGACATTAATGAGAATGTTTGAGAAGAATATATTTTTAAAACATTTAAAATTTTGTTTCAGTAAAAAAGTCCATTACAAAATAATCCAGTTGAAATATCATTAATGAATCATGGAAATGGATAATATATATGTCCCAATAGATATTTACATAAAAACAACCTCTAATAATAAAGAGATTGTGGAATTAACCCATACCTTACACTTTCCTTTGGTTGAGGGTACGTTTAAACTAATCTATATTGAGAATAGTATGTTATTAAATTATAACATGACCATATACAAATTTATAACAATTTAAATGATTCTTTTATGACTTTATAGTAACGATTTAATAATTTTTTCTATGTTAAATTAACATTTTGGGTAATAATCGCATTCTTTATCGTACGTGTTTTAACTTGTTTTTAATGATTGTATCATTTAGATACTAATTTAAATACTTCCAAAAAATAAAACATGATTTATATATAATATATATTAATAATATGAATATTTATATTAGATTTATATATGAAATGGAAGTCACCGTTTATGGAGATGTTAGGTCGTACATAAACATAAATGATGTTTCTATTTTCATATTGTATTGAAAGGAAGTAAGTGAATAAGATATATGTAATTACACACACATATATATTTATATATCTCCATTAGAATTATTATTTCATTTATTACATACTTATTAATAATATATATTATTATAATAACCATTTAATGGTGAACGTGGGAATAAATCTCATCGTGTTGTGGAGACGGTAATCCGTACGTACGCACGAGCAACAATATCATTATATTGATGATGAAATAATATGTAACTGGATGGTATATCATATATAAATAATCATTACCATGTTTTATTTATTATTTACATCAGTTATACTCATTATTTTACTCGTCCAAATAATGAAGTGTTTGAATAAAAAACTACACCACAACGTGGAGATGGTAAGCCGTACGTAGGCACGTATGGTGACATTGTCATTTAGAGGACGGATAGAATAAAGAATATGGTTGTAAAATATTTATAACATAATTAGAGTATATTGGAGGTAATCGATTAATTATATTGGTATGTAAACATCCAAGAAAGAGATATTGTAAGATGAAAAGAACTTTAAATAGGGCAGTGAAATTATTACCGCATTTTCGGGTGTTTCCTTTTGAGTTGTTCAAAAGGGATAATTATGGAGGCTTCCTGATCAAATTAAGGAATCTATGTTGATGTGAGGGAATCTTGGAGGATCTTTTGGTAGGAGTTGGCCAAGCCAAATGGCTTTTGAGGTGTGATTTTTAGGGAAGGGGATGTTCTATTTTATAAGAGAGGTGAGGGTCACATTAGGAAAAGCATGAAATATTATTTTATAATAAAATCTTTTTTGGTTTTTAATGGCACCAAAATGATTTATTTAAAATATAAGGTGTTTATTGGTCTAAATAATTTATCCAATAGGTTTTAGACATGTCTATGTCGCCATTTTAACCTTATCCTTTTGATTTATCTCGTAGTTAAATAGTTCAACTTTTATCGTGTATTCCTGTATTCATACACTATATGGTATGAAACATTACCCAAAACATCCAAGAGAACATCAAGTGGTTCATTAATGACATATATAATAATATTTTATCCCTTTGGCCAAGCATTAGATCTTTAGGAATATTATATCAACCAATAATATAGTATTTGTTTTCAAAATTAATTTATGTCAATTTTGACACTATTTGGTATTTGGTTTTTGTGAAAGTCATCACAACTTGATTACTTTGAAAAAGATACATTGAATCAACCCTATCATGTCATATTCTCCTATAAAATTCTTTTATGTAATAAAAACATTGAAATTATATTTATTTTAATATTTATAATAACATTTATTTTATTCCTTCATTAATAAGGCAATTATATCCTCATCATTGTGTCATAAATAGATTAAATTATTTAATGTCAAAAAATTAAAAATAAAATACCATTATATAGGAAATATTTTTATATTTCTAATTAATATTTTTAGTAAAATTTATATTCTGTGTAACCCTATATTAAAAATGGTTTAGTTATTAAACTTTGAATTAATAACTTTTAACTCTTCTTTAAATAAAATAATAATAAATGTCCTAATCTAATCCAAGAGGACCTAAAGGATCATATTTTATTCCAATTTTATTTGGTTTAAATAAAATTATCTAATAGAATCAGGACATGTGTTAGGGTAATTATAATATCATTTTTATCTTTAATAACCCTATTTACTTTTAACTATGGTAAATAATTGTCAAAAGTTACTATTCCCCAAAAATTATTTTCATCTTATTGAAAAAAATTATAATTACTGATATCATCCACTTATCTTGGATTTCTTAAATTCAACTCACAAAAGTAGTAAAATTATGTTTTATGCAAATTTGAAAATGCTCTTATAAGGTGGGTAATATAGCTAAAAAAGTTCAATAAAATTTTATACATCTAATTTTATTTTAAAATGACTCCAATAAATTTCATTGAAATTATATAGGTATTATATATCTATTTTTATTTAAAAAAATTTGAATAAAACAAATAAAAATTTAAATAAAAATTTTGTTTTAAATAATAATGTAGTGCTTTTCACTATTCATCGATAATTTAATGTTTTCAGAAAAATACCAAAAATTCAACCTATGATAATTTGGATATTCCTAATTCAGAAATGAATTATATTTTACCAAATTAAATACATAGAAGATGAATTAATTAATTTAAAATTAAATCATGTTGTCCAAACCAAAAAGTGGGTTTTTAATAAGTAAAAACTATTAAAAGATTGACATGTGTTTGTGTCAAATTTAAATGTGAAATTACTTATAATAACCTCAATTGTATTAAATGATAAAAATATAATCTAATTTTAATTTAATTTCATTCAAATGAATAATTTATCATTATAAGTGATTTTGATTAAAAAAGGTGTTTTTAACTAAAACATAGTATTTTCACTATTCATCGAAATGTGAAAGTTTTCAGAAAAGTACAAAAAATTTATCCACATAAAATTTTTATGTCCTGATTCTAAATAATAATCTAATTTAATTAATTTTTATATAAAAAAGTGTCAAATGATGGTATTAAAAAAATTTCTCCATTAAAAGGTTGTAAAATTTCATTTTTTGAAAAATACTTCTTTTATCTGAAAAAATTAATTTGTTCTAAAATTATGTCTAAGAAACACATAATATTGATGTAAAAATTATATAGAGTATTTAAGATTCCAAATTAAGTTAATATTATTGATAACCGCTTTTTGAACGGCTAGTTCAGTAAGTTGTGGTGCGCTCGAACTCGGTGTTGTGTGTAGCACAAGCTATTGAATTACATTAACGAGATAACATACTATGGAATATTAGGCTGTTATAGGTATAATCCTTTATGTGCTCATTTCCTTCCCTTAGGAATCCATGGATGGATCATTTCTGATAGCTCCTTCAACAGAAAAAATGTCCATAGTGTCTACAGGCACATTACGTTTATAAAAAACTAAAGGACATGTGAAAATAATTCTAGTTCATTCACTATATTTAATTCATGCCACTTGCTATTCATGTATAAATTAAAAAGGGTTTAATGAGGTGTTTGAACATTTAAATTTTCATATAAAATTAATATGAACCATGTGAAATAGACTCTCCTAATTATAATGTATCAGTTCATCCATTAAAATTAATTAGATCCCTTTTCATTAATCAATCCAACCACACTAAGGGGTGTTTTTTTAATAATATAAAAGGTTAAAATAGGCATATACATGGAACACATAAAGGGGTGGATCACATTGATATCATTGACCTCCAACAATAGAAGGGGGATCTATTTGGGAATTTGTTGGTTGAATTAGGGAACTGATTTAATGAATATTTATTTTAGTTACAAAGTGCCTGTAAAACCATCCTATGATAGAATTATGATAAATATAAATTCTGAGACCTAAGGGAAAGTTATAAACCATCATCCTTATGGTGGTTGATGAAATCCCATCCAGTACTAGCTTTTAATTTTGGCAAGAATAGAAGATTATTAAGAAATAGAAGAAATCCCTAGAAATGGGGAATAATATATTTCATTGAAATTGTTTAAATGATGGAATGATATATTGAGAAAGGAATATAATGTATTTAATCACATATCAATACACTTCAAATGAAACGAATGACAAACTAATTACAGTTTCAATGAAGGATATGGATCAATGCCTAGGAAGATGAAAATAATGAGCTCCCACAGTTGCTCATATTATTTCAAATAAATTGGAAAAGGAGAGGTTATGTTTTTTAATCCACGAGGTTAAAAAGGTTAGTTTTACCACTCTATAATGGGGAACATGGTTTGGGCACACTAATGGGAAACTCTTGAACCCAAACTGTCCCAAGGAACCACTCCTTATCATGCATAGGCATATAGTAAGATAAAATATCTGAAACCCATTTATTCGAGATTTTTATCAGGTTAGAAATATTATTAAAGGATGTTTGAAATAGGTTGAATGGTTTTAAAAACATCATGACACTGTCTATGTCCTATATAGTTGAGTTGCGTGGTTAGTTCTGTCTATGAGCTAACTATGCACTACACCTTTTGTTCCCAAAAACCATGGCTCTGACCCCTGAGAAATAATTAAAATATTTATAAATCATTTTAAAATCATTACGAATTTCTGTAAGAATGAAACTAAAGTCTAAAACTAAAATTTAGGGCATATTTACCTTGAAAAAAATCTGGGAAATTACAACCTCCCATGGTTATGAAAAATTGTCCCTGAGCTATTCTCATTAGGGTGGTAAAGCATCCTATGAGAATGAATTCAACCACTTAACATGTATGATGGCCTCCCTTTCTGAAATATTATCTTATATGTATCCTTGATAACATAGAACCCATACTAAAGGGACTAACCTACCTTAGAGATGATTTATGATCTGATCAATTATACATATAACATACTCCTCAAAATAAGAATCAACATGTTGTTCAATTTCATCAGGATTAAAAAAACAATACAAGTGAAAATGATATAGAGAAATCTAGGACAGATGGATGATGTCATTCATGGATTAGTATCATAGAGATTACTTCAACCTATAGGTTACCTAACTGACTCTCCCCAATATCTTTAACAGCCCATCAAATCATGGTTCTAGCTTCCCTGGCCTCTAAATCCATCAATGCCCCATCCTAGGAGGAAAATATATGAATACCTAATCCCCGATCACAAATTATAAAGGTCATAAATGATGATTGGAAAACATATTTTACAGAAATTTATATAATTACAAATTCTTCTTGATAATATGTTCATTCTATAATGTATCTTGAATGAAATGAGATCCCAATAGCATTTCCTCTCTTACCTCTAACCATCATTGGGTTGAATGAGATGGCATACCATATAATTCTTTATTAGAAGTCGTCTATATTGAGTCTAGAAATATTTAATTGTACGTGAATTAGTCTTCAGGAATGTTCTTTTCCCATGATCCTCCCAAATTGAGGATGCATTCTTTGAGTATTTCCTATAACACATGTATAGTACACTCAGATAGTCCATTAGACAAATGGTGGTAGGCTACAATAACAATTAACCATGAAACTACTACCCTCAAAAAGCATTTCCAGAACCAATATATAAAATTATATTCTATTTCCAATAAAATAGTCCCTGGTAGTATGAGAAGTCTTATAATTTCATTATCCTAATATCTCTTAAGCTCATTCAATAGAAATGTCTCTCAAAATTGTATAAAGTGATCAACCATCCAGTTTTTGTTTATGATCACCCCCATTATATCACCAACTCAATGGGATCTTTGTAATCCAGTCCCAAAATCCATATTGAAATCATCCCATTTCTACACTAGAATGAAAAATGGTTCTATATTTTTAATTAGTAATTAGTTTTCCATCTTCACCAGCTAATAGGTGGAATACTATGTGACGAATTCTTCCGTCTACTGGTTCCTCCCCATTGAAAAATACATGTGTCATAAGTCACAACTCATATTTGTAATCTCTCGGTGTACCTCATAGCTATAGGAATTATATTTTCAAATAAATTCTTCTCAAATGTAAATAGGGACCTAGATGAGTCCATGAATACACAATATCTCATCCCCATTAATGATCCATCCTGACAATGGTACTTAATTGAATCAATTTCCATTAGAAATAGGAACTCGGGTTTTAAAATTTTTCCAAGACTCATTCTATACATATATGAAGAGGTCACTAACAAATGTATTATAGTATAATACTCTGGATCCTCATAGAAATCTATGTGTGTCTCAAAAAATAGGTCCTTCACCTACCACTCATTATTGGCCTCCTAAATTATGTATGTATGAGTCATCCCACATATTAAATTTGCCATAACTTTCACCTTTCCATTTGTATAGAAATGATCAAAATCTAAGGACTACATATATTGAACCCCACATCACTATCGGATTTTTATTTCACAATATTTGAATATATATTTAACGATCTTATATTCTATAAACACTAAAAATTGTTCTCCTGGATGATAGTGACTCCACAAACACCAGAGGTATACTCTTTATTCTTTCTTGATGTCACACATAGGATAATTCAATTCATGATGCCTTAGATGACATTAAATGTATGCTAAAAATCTAACCACCTACATCCATACTGCTCCCATCCATTTACATGAATTATTAAAATAATGTGTATAGATTCTATCTAACTCTCGTTGAATCAGTATCAATGCTAAAATCAACCTTCATTTCATCTCATGAAAGGATTTATCACATGCTTCAGGCAATGTAAACATCACACCAACCATGGTAATGTCTATGAGTATTTCTTCAATATCTAAGAAATCCAATATAAATTTCCTATAATAACCATCCATCCTTAAGTAATTATTCATGTGATATAATGGTTTTGGTATATTCCCAATAATTAATAACACTCACCTTATCTAGGTAAACTAATACTCTGGTTTCAAAAATAATATTACCCAATACGTCAACCTTGTCAATCCAAGAGTGGGATTTTTTATGCTTAGAAAATAGTTGGTGCTCTCTCAATTTACTCAAAATTTAATCAAGATTTTTGAAATTTTTGTGTAGATTATAAAATTACATAAAGATTTATTTAATGAAGACTACCACAAATTTATCCCAATATAGGTTGAAAACCCAATTCATCATATACATAAAAATAGTAGGCGTTTTTTTAAACCAAAAAAGATAATAAGATGCTCACAAAGGCTACACATTATTTGAAACACCATATAATTTATTTCCCAATGTCTCACACTAAGGTGAAGGAAGCCCAACCTCAAAATTATCTTCATGAAAATATTATCTCCTTGAATATTTTTGAAGATCCCATATATAAGAGGTAGGGGATACTGGTTCATGAACATAAGGTGGTTTAACTGATTTAAATTCATGAAAATACTAAGTGTACCATCCATCTTTGTAGACAAAATGACTGCTGAACCCCATGGGGAAGTATTAGGACATATGAAACACTTGGATTCCATGTCCTATATCTAACACTAAATATCATGAATCTCTATAATAGACATCATTTATGGAGTAATGGATACTGTTGTATCTTCTAAAACTATCTCAATTAAGAACCCTACTTCCCTCTCAAGTGGTAACCAATAGAAAATTTCATGGAATATACCTCTGAAAAATACACAATTGGATGAAAAATAGAATGATGATTTCCATGATTATCCTTATAATGTATATGAACCTATGTTATCAAATAGTCAAGATCACAATTTTTGAGTCCTACATCGAATTTAAATGACAATACATTCTCCTTGGTAAATATAAGTACCTCCCTCAGGGTGACCTTAAAGACACTTCAATGATTATAATCAACATAATCATGATAGGGGACTTACTTGTCTATACTGAGTGTGATGTCAATGAATTTTTTTTTGAATGACTAATTGGTCCCATAAAAAGTTATATCCACCTAACTCAAGGGTATTGAGAGTTATCACACCACAAAAATACTAAATATCATGCCCATGACTTTAAGAGATAGTCATATAGATTAAATAATGTGAAACACCTGTATCAAAAAGAGAATATACTAATGTAGGGGATATAAAGATCATACCTTCTACTTTATGTGGTCTGAAACTGTACTACTAGGGTATAAGTTATATTTCATATATCTAGATAGACCCATGAACCCAATATGCAACATGACAACCTAGAGTGGGTTTACTAATCTAGTACAATACATTCTGAGTCTGGCCCCCTCCACCATGTATACCTCGTCTGCCTATATGGAAAGTGGCAGTCAAGATTCTAGTCAGGTTTGGTGCTACCAATCCTACGTCATAAAGTGTAGTTATTTCACTTAATATACCACTAGTAATAGATATGATGGTACAACAAAACCTCCAAAAAATGGACCATTTTTTTGCAGACTCATCACCATATTGGGTATCAGTCACACTGAGGCTTTACATAACTTTACTATACACATTGGTGAAATATAATGGACCTACCATTGTGGATAATCTAGATTCAAAATCACAATCAAGAACCCTCTAGAAAATTCATCCTTTCACTAGATGTAATACTACCAGAGTTCGGTGTTGAACTACTATGTCTTGTACTACCGTGTTTTAAAAATTTTGCTCAGTGATTGGGGATTGGTTCACAATCCATGGAATGGTAGTCAAATGGATGATAATTACTTAATAAAATATGGAATACAAGATCATATCCACAATGCATTCCACTCTCAAAATATCATAACTTGTGAAATAATTTGGAAAATGATAAATCTCCGTAATGTGAGTAGAATAATCCATAACTAATTGGGATCCATTCTCCAGGTGCATAAATTCTATATATCGATTAGCTTATAGCAACACTTGAAATAATTATTCATACAAGAAATACTAAAAATATATCTAGATCATATTTTTATGATGGTTGGCTGAGAAATAACATCCCACTTGATTTTGGTAGAACCAGAAAGCATATAAGTGCATATCTTAACCCTCCTCTCAATAAGCATATCTAGATTCTCAATATATGGATAGCATAGAATCTAGCCATGTCATAGTTTCCTAGAGTCCATCACCCCCAATAAATTAGATGGTTGAAACTTTTATAACTATCAAGTAAACTCTTCCATGGTAGGAGCATGTTTTGGGGATAAATTCATATTCTATTTATGTAGTAAAAAACTATCTTGAAACTATAAATCGATGCCCAAATCAGGTAATACATGAGGTTCCTCAGGTGTCACTACTGGTTAGTTTTTTTGCAACACCATAGGAGCATGGTATTTTCCAAATTCATAATACTCAATCCAAGGCCTTCATAGAGGAATATATCTTCAATTTCCAATCACATGCCTCTATACACTAATGGAAATGAAATGAAGTTCTCATAGTTTAAATATAGGCATTATATATTCCTACCAATAACATGCTAACCCAAATTACCATTATCTAGGGTCAGGGTACTAATTTGATTCAAAATTATAATCATAGGGGTTTTGTATATAATGTTTTTATTAAAAGTTATACTGGAAAAACCTTTTATATTGTAATTGGAATCCCCATTTAGTGACAATCAATTTAATTTAAATTTAGAACTCAATGGTTTAAAAGATAATCTATGTGTATATTCATATATATATATATATATATATCATGTTCCAATTAAAGTTGTATTTTATTCCCAATTTATAAATTCATACGATTTATAAGATTCAAATTAAACTAGATGTAACTACATACGGGATTTTATGATGGTTTAATAAGGTAGATCACCATTCCAAATTTATAGAGGTAGAAATACTCTTTAAATTTAGGTTAGAATCCATGTTATTTTAACTAATGGACATTTCATCTCATGTGACCAATGTTCCAATGCTCGAACACACCATAACATTCCAATTAAGGAGCCACCATAAAGATATATTTGGAAACACCATTTTGGTTAACATATATATGTTAACTAATCAAATTATTTTATCCATGAAAGAAACATTAGAAAAATATAAAATATAACTATCAAGAAACTAATAATATAAAACAGGAAGTGCATGAAGTAAGTAATAATTGCACGGAATTTTGGATGGTATATAAATCCTCATGTTCCTATAATGATTCATGATACACTTCCTCCTCTACATAATTGGTCAAGGGTAAATATAAAATCTATAATAATAATAAAATAAAATAAGTATTGGTTTTTACCTAACAATGAAATTAACACAAACTTAAGAGGTATAATTTTTAACATCAAATCCCAACCAAGCCATTTTTTCTTTTTCCCTATAGGTGAGATAGTTACCTCTAACAAAAACATCAATTCCAAAACATTGTAATCTCATATATAACCATTCCAAAATAGTAATACAATAAAATACACGATAACACTTTGCGATGTATCAGGCCTGGTTTACACCTATGTAACCGACCCCAGTTGGCCACATTGCCTTAAATGTGCCTCCCCATATGCTAGATGTTGTACACTTGAAGTGAGGACCTCTATTCTGTCCTTGAGGATACTATCCCAAGATTAGTGTGAATCATAGTTAGATGACAAAAAAATAAATGGAATGATAATAACAAAAAACTAGATTAATGGGAATGGTAAATATTTAAAAGAGATAAAAGAAGAAAATTATATTCCGCACTATATTAAAATTTATTCCAATTTCATGATGCATTAAAAAAGGAATGGGTATGAATAGAAATTGGTATACATAAAATACAAATATAAAAAAGGGGAAAGGTAATAAAACTATATCTGTTAGAATTTTTATCTTAAGATCACTTCAACTCTCCTTGATCCCATGCTAAAAGAATATCAAATATCTATCATCAGGAGCATTCCCTTGTCCTACCTAAATTGATGAATTTTTTCTGGTTACAAATCAGAATCTCGAACATGGTGTGATATATAACTTGTAGTTTTTCACCAATAGTGTCTATAAAAATTCAAGTCTACGAATATAAATGTGGAAAAGTTCATGTACAATAATATGAAATGTATAAAATGCATGGAAAAAAATAAATATTAGGATCGAGATCCATATAGGATGATAGGTTGAACATTCCTACTTATGACTCCACCAGATACATCAAAATGGGTGACCTATAAATTGTTAATTCCTAATTAATATGACTAGAGTAGAAAGCATAAGAAATATGTAATGTGGGAACAATGGTATAACCAAGGAATCTAATTAGTAAAAATAATTGGATGAGACCCATGGAAATTATAAGACATATGGGTCATTAGAGGGTCAAGACATATCATATCCATAAACTATGCTACCTAGATATAAGGTTCTATGTTTAATCTATGGGGCACACCATTTTTATTACACTGTGAATGTGTTTAACAAAGTCCATAGAGTTTGAACATAAAAAATCTCTAGTCAATCGGGAATGGGGCCCATGAGAATCATATAAGGAACATGCTATCTGAGGTCATAATGTTGAATCCATGTAGTGTATCCAAGGAATTCTAATTTTTAGGTATGATGGGAAAGATTATATGATACTTTGTCGAGGCATTAATGTTATAGTAAGGTAACAACCAAATTCTAAGGTGGGTTTCTCTACTAAAAATCTGCTTAGTGAATCTGGCTGGAATCCTCTGAGTTCTCTAAGCATTGCCTTGGGAATTCATGGATGGATCATGTCTTCCCACCCCTATAATAGGGGAAAACATTCATAGTATTTATAGGCATCATACAGTTATAGGCATCCAATTCCTATGTGAAATCAAATCCATTTCATTCACATTATTTAATTCAAGCCTCTTTCTTATTATACAACAATGACAAAGAGTTATATGAGGTGTCATACCAATTAACATTTCATTGAAAATTAAAAAGAAAAGAGTAGAAAACACTTTCCCATTATAATTTATTAGGTAATTAGGTATAATTATTTAAATACCTTTTTATAAATCAATAAAAAGAAATAGGAGGGTGTTTTAGATAATAATAAACTATGATCAAATATATATATACATGGAACACACAAAGGGGTGGAACATATTGATATAGTTTTCCCTTGACAATAGAATGTGGTCTCTTAGGGAGTTTGGGGGTAAAACAGGGGAACTAATTTTGGGTAGGTGAATTTTATGAGAAAATTATGTGTAAAATCATCATGCATCACAATGAAGACAATTATAAATGGTGAGACATGAGTGATATTTATAGAACACCTACCTTTTGTGTTTTTTGAAACATCAAACAATATCATCTTATAGTTTTGTATATAATAGAAGAACATGTAGTATTAGAAAAAATAATTTGAAATATAAAATATTCTCATTCGTGGAAAAAATGGCAAACATGTAAACATAATTTGATTATGGAAGATATTGAATTTAAGAATTATTTATATTATTCCGACGTGGTGAATGACGGTTCGATCAGAATCATGGTGAATGATTTGGACCAACACCTAGTAACATGGAGCAATAGAACTCCCATGGTGGACCATGTAGTTGGTTTATTATTTTTAATTACGAAACGGAAATAGAGTAATTTTAACCTTATATAAAAGGGTTTTACATGTTTCCCACATAGTCGACTGAACCAAGCACCATAAATATCCTAGGGTACCATCCCCTGAATTCCTAGGTGCATGGTTATAAAAACTATTCACCAACCACACATTTCATCTCTATAATATGTATTCAATATTCTACATGTTTGTATAACTGTGTGAATGATTTCCAAAACTGTGACAAACACTATGTAAACTACATAGTATAGGTTCACATTAGCACTATTCATCCACAATCCACACACATAACTTTTTCCCCAACAATTACGGATTTAGGCTCTAAAAAACGTCATATTCTCTTGAAATAATTATATCCTCATTAGTAATTTCTATTTGGATATAAATAAAATTTATGGAATTAATACCTTTGATAAAACACAAGATCTAAAAAAAATAAATCCTCATATCCTATTCGTAGACCATAATAACATAATACTATATCAAATAAGTGGGTTCTATGATATACAATCAATGGAGAAGATCATATTTATCAGAAAAAAACAGGCTAGTCTTTAATGTCTATTCATAGGTGGAAGTTAGGGATTTTTATGATAATTTTTACCTAACTATAAGACTTGATACCATTATAATGTTTTTTGATATTTCTATTAACTAAAAATATAAATTATTTTAAATGTTCCTAAGTCAACATTATTTAATGGAGAATTTTAATAAGATTTTTTTGTTTAGAAACCCAATGTTTTTATAATTAATAATTACATAACATTGATATTGAAACTAAAGACTTATTTATACAGGTTTATGTGGGATTCTCGTGTCAGGTATTCTAAAAATAATATTTTACTAGATCAGTTCAGATTTTCTAAAGTAATAGTTGATTGATAATCATATGTGAAATAAATTATCATGGGTTCAATTATCTCAATAAATTATGATGAATATAAAATTTTTATAAGTATTAGTAAAATATATTTAAAAGAATTTTCAAAATAGATGTAGTGGAACTTTGAGGTGTTTATTCAAGGACAGTCAAATTTGTTTCCAAGACTATATGATTAAAAATAAAAGAAGACATATATTCCTTTAGTATGAAATTTTTTCCAATTATTTAAAACTTATATTTGGCATGGAAAAATCAATGGAAGTTACAACACTTATTTAAGTTGGTGTGAAATTGAGTGACAAAAAATCTATAAAATATGTAAATTAAATGAAATTTTATAAGTAAATAAGAATCATTATTTATCCTAAAATATATTGGTAATATATTATGTCTACATTGAATTTATGTTGTATATATGGGAGTGATCCAATGTAATGACACATGTTGGATTCCAAATGAATTATTAGGTATTACAAAGGGTATTAAAATATATCCTGATGTAACTACTTGTATTCAGAAAAGAATATTTTGATGTAGACTGTAATGATTGAAAATCAACATCTGGTTGGAATTTATTTCTAGGGGAAATATGTGTGAGTTTTATTGGTATAAAATAATGTTTTGGGACTCTGTGTAAAATGGTAATAGAATTCCACACATGCATGTATTCATATGATGTGGATAAAGTTCATCTTGAGGATTAACATGTGAATATTGAGAGGCCATTTAAGATAAAATTAATAATTATAGTGTTATTAATTTATCCAAAAAACTAGTCCAACACTCTAGATCAGAAATATTTATATCAAAATTCATTTCATGAAGGTTATAGTTTTGAATAGAGCTATGAATTTTAATTATATAACAATAGATTATAAAATTATTTATATGACAAAGAAATTAATGAAAAGGGAATGGTTTTAGGAATTATAACTGAAACATCATTTTAATCCTTCCACCATCACTTAATTAAGTTATATGGTTATCCCCCACTTTAATTTTTATTATAGTGTAAAAGTTATAGAAGAGTTTAAAACTATTTATTTTATCATTTTTGAGTCTACATATATTTGTTTCTTAAATAGAGGGAAATTTTTTTTGATGTAAAAACAATGTTAGATGATTTTAGACAAGTACAATAAAATTGTGGACACAAAATTACATGTTACCTAGTGATGAAATTCCAAAAAAAAAATATTTATACAACAATGTGGTGTAAATACAGATACTATATTATGGGATATGGTTTGATAAAATGTTTATAGAAAGTATATTGAGAGTTTTTGATGTTGGTGTTAATAAAAAATCCAATGTGGGAGATTGAGGAACCCAAGATTTTGAGTCATTGATGTTATTTTATTTTTTTAAACTATTTTTTTGAGAATATTTTTTATATTTATTCAAAGATAAAGTATTCATTCTAGTTATTTGAGACCGAACAATGAAATATATGGTAATATGGTTATTTGATTAGAAGTTACAGATGTTTTATCTATTATAAAATATATTCATAAAATATATAAACTGTTCGGTTTTTAGATTATAATAGTGCTTCAGGAATAAAAAGTTGTAGAAGTGTGAAATTATCTATTTAAAGTGTCTTGATCAGATATTATCATGTTCTGTTTAGTTGAAAATTTTCTCATAATGGTTTTATGAGTTCACTAGAATTCATTATTTTATTAAGGAATTATTAGATTTAAAATGATGATAAGAAGTGTGTATTGATGATAAAAAGTTATATAGATCTAATGAATGAAAATTTTGTATCCTAGTCCATAGAAGATCTCAGGAGAGGTTGTTGAAAATTTTAAATTTCAAGAACTTTTTAAAGTATATTCTAGAGATAAGAATACTCTATAAAGTAGTTTCATATATTCTACATTTTTAAAATAAAAGATCCTAAGGTTCATTTAATGTGATGAAATAAATTCTTGACATAATATTTACAAATTAATTTTCTCACACTAAAAATATAAGTGACTTTATAAGGTGTTTACACTTATTGAAAACAGTGAAGGTGAGATCCCCATATTATATAAAAAGGTTTTAGTGGTTAATTCAGAAAATGATATACTATTCGATCAATTGAATATAAATCACAATGATTTGATGAAAATTTATGATTCTAGTTGAGATTAAATACATGATTAATCAATATAATTTATAGGTTCTCTTGGAATCATTAGGGATAAGAAAGACAACATCTTCCTAATAATTTAAAATTATATTAATGAGAATTGGAAGTTTTCATATATACATGGTTGGAGGATGATAATTTGTAAAGAATGAGTAATTTTGAGAGTGGATAAAATCTAATGAAAACTTAATCGATATTTTATTTTATGTAATTATGATACACATTGTTACACCCTTTGATTTCATAGTATGTTATTTCTTTTAAATAATTCAATAACCTGTGCTACATGCAACAATGAGTTCGAGTGCACCACGACATTCAAAACTAGCCATTCAAAATAGTATTAATGAATATTATTAACTAAATTTTTAATTTTATATATATCATATATAAATTCAATATTCATATTTTTTGTCTCTTAGACATATTATGAGAAAAATTCACTTTTTAAAAAAAATGAAGTATTTTTTATTAAATGAAATTTTACCACCTTTTAATCGAGAACCCTTTTTAAATATAATATTTCACACTTTTATATATTCAGTTTAATTAAATAAAATTATTCTTTATAATAGGGACATAAAAATTTAGTTTGAATAAATATTTGGTACTTTTCTAATAACATTTATATGTTTGATGAGTAGTTCAAAATACAAAATTTTAATTAAAAATAACTTTTTTAATCAAATTAATTTATAGTGTTAAATATTACATTTGATTTGTCTTAATGTATTCTAAGATTATATTTTTATTATCTAATATAATTTAGGTAATTGGATTTAATTTCACATTTAAACTGGACATAAACAAGTGTTAATCTTTTGATAATTATTATTTCTAAAAAACATGTATTCTATTTTGAAAACAGAAATTAATTTTAAGTTATCTTCTGCCACTTCTATGTTTTGAATTTTGAAAAATTAATTCCATATTTGGAATCAGGAGGATTAAATAGTGTAAATAGGTAACTTATATTTTTAGACATTATGAATATTACTTTAGTAAATATTTTATTTATCATGGTTATAGGGTAAATCTGGTAAATAAGTGTAAACAAATATTGTTATAATAATATTAAAATACCCTAACATGCATTCTATTTCTATTGGTAGATACATTTCTAACCATGGGTATCCTTGGGTTGATATTGGGACCACTTGTAGCCACATGAGAGTGATAATGTCACTTTATATTAATTAATTTAAAGTAAAGACAAAAATGACATAAAGATATATCATTTAGTAAAAAAAAATTACAAGGTGTTATATAAGTTATCATTTCCACAAAAAATATTAATTATAAATCAAACAATAATTCTTACTTAATTAATTTTATTTATAATTTGTATACTTTAAATAATAAAATTTATTTATGACACAATGGTGAATCAGTAATTACCTAATTAATGAAAGAAACAAATAAATCATATTATAAATATTAAAATAAATACAATTTCAATGTTTTTAGGATATCTAAGAATTTTATTGGTTAGTAAGACATTTTAGGATTAATTAAATTCATTTTTTTCTATGTAATCAAGTTGTTATGACTTTCACAGAAACCAAATACTAAATAGTGTCAAAATTGACATAAATGTGTTTTAAAAAAATATTATATTATAAAATTATATAATATACCTTAAAATATAATGATATGATAAAGGGATTTAATAATATTATATAGGTCATTAATTAACCAGTTGAGGTTCTTTTTGATGTGTAGAGTATATTTATTAACCATATAGTGTAAGAATACCAGAATACACAGTAAAAGTTAAACTATTTAACTAAGAGTTAAATCTAAAATATAATGTTAATATTTTGTCTTAAACCCCTCTAAAACGTATTGGTTGTGTTTTTTGATACCCATACCCACCTTATGTTCAATATAAATCATTTTTGTGCCATTAGAACCCGAAAATCATTTTGTTATAAAATAATATTTCAAGCTTTTCCTAAAGTGGCCCTCGCCTCTCTTATAAAAGGGCACTTCCCCTTCTCTCAAAATGAATCCTCCAAATAAATTTTTCTCGGCCAAAACCTACCCGAATATCCTCCCAAATTCCCTGAAATAAACCTATAGTCCTTAATTTTATCAGAAAGCTACGCAAAGGAGACCTTTTGATCAACTCAAATGGAAACACCCAAAGAAGAGTTAATAATTTCACCACCAACTTTCAAGTTCTTTACATCTCCCACTTTCTCTTTATTTTTTGTTTCAAAACCAAAATAATACCTCTAGTACCTAGTACATAATATTATGTTATTATAAATATGATACAACCATATTGGTTATCCTACCCATCTTCTAAATGTTAATGTCACCATACGTGCTTACGTACGGCTTACCGTCTCCACCTCATGGTGTATTTTGTTATTCAAACATGTAATTATTTGGATGGATATAATAATGAGTATATCTAATGTAAATAATAAATATAACATGTTAATGACTTTTTATATATTATATAACATTAAATTACATATGATTTCACCATCAATATAATGATATTTTCCCTCATGCGTACGTACGGATTACCGTCTCCATGACGCGATGATATTTATTCCCACGTTCACCATTCAACAGTTACTATAAAAAAATATATTATTAAAAAGTATGTAATATATGAAAAAATAATACTACTAGATATATATATATATATGTATGTATGTATGTACTTACATATATCTTATTCACTTACTTCCGTTCAATACGATATGAAAACAGAAACATCATTTATGCATACGTATGGCCAACCGTCTCAATAAATGGTGCATTCCATTTCCTATATATATATATTATAAATATTTATATTATAAATATGTATTATATATACATCATGTATTATATTCTAGAATTATTTAAATCATGATCTAAATTATTCATGTAAAATCCTGTACGATAAAGAGAGTGATTATTACCCAAAATGTTAATTTAATAGGGAAATCATTATTAAATGGGCATTATAAAGTCATAAATGAATAATATATGATATAATAAATATAAATATGGTTCTGGTATAATTTAATATCATACTATGGTAATTATATATGAGGGTAAACATACCCTCGACAAAAAAAAGCTGCAAGGTAAGGGTTAATTTCACAATCTCATTATTATCCAAGGTTGTTTTTACGTAAGTATCTAATGGGTCATATTTCTAATCCATGTCCATGTTTCATAAAAGATTTTTCAAAAGGATTATTTTAAGTTAATTTTTATGAAAAAATCATTTTAAATGTTTAAAATATTTATTCTTCTAAACCTTTTTCATTAAGGCCTATATTTTTTAAAATGGGTTTAAGGATTTATTTTTACAGACATGAATGTTTTAAAATGTTAATTCCTTTCAAAATTTTCAGTGTGGTATGGTAAAATTCGATTTAGAAATGTCTTTAAATTTCTTCCTTTGAAAATTGTGTGACATTTAAATGTTTTACTGATCAACGAATATTTCTCTAATATAGTTTTACAAAACATTATCATCTATGTCAACATCCTTTGATGGATTTTAATCTTTTTTGAAGTTGATTTATTATGATACAAATATTACATATTGTACTAAATATTTGGTGATCTATTGGACTATGGATGTTTTATTTTTATACCATTCATGGATTATGGTTAATGTATTGAAATTTCATATCATATTTTTAATATGAATGTTTATGTTATATTTAAACCTTTCCATAGGAGGAATGCATTGGACTTAGTATGTGATGGGTAGAGCCCGTTATAGCTAACTGATCAATCAGTAGGTCTAATGAGACAAAATCGTGTTATGGAATAAGGCCTTGGAAAAATATTATTTGTAGTCTTGGCACAAGGCCTTGACTATTTAGTTATTATGTCTGTAATTATGCATTCCATCATTATGAAATTGGTTATGGATATTGCAGTAATTATTTGACTAGTAGAATTTCCATATGAATAAGTAAATGGAATTATTTGATTTATCTTTTCCATATTATTTTGAATTTTATGTATAAATGGGGTTTTTTAGTTTTGTACATTTCCTTAAATGTTTATGCTTATATATGAAAGTTTCCTCTATATTGTTATCTTTACTCAGCATCTGAGCTCACCCCTTTATAGGTTTTATTTTTTCCAAGATATGAAAAAGTACATTATGACAGACCTATAGGCATAGTCTTAGGGATAAGATTGTGCTCAATGGATACAATGTTGTTTTTTTTCATTTTATAATGTAATGTAACGTTCATATAAGTAATATATTTTCCAAGACTGCTAAACAGATCGGTCCTTCACAAATTGATTCCATGTAATCATGCCACTATATTAAAATAATGAACCGAGTATTAGTAACTAGGATCGGGGCATTAAATTTGGTATTCGAGGAAGTTTAGTAAAAACCATGGAAATTAGATTTAGAGAAACTTCGATTAGAGAACACTACCTTAAGATAGAATTTGAGGATTAGTATTGAAAAACATCCTATAATTTTGGTAATGTAGAGATTGTGTGAGTTTTATAAGTAATACACCCCTATCTGTATATGAGCAGGTAAAGGCAGCTCTGGAACAGATGTACCTAGGGGTAAAACATGAAAACACCACTTGGAGCTAGACTCGAATAGGAACTGGTGCATGAAAATGGGCCTTGCTGCACTCTTGGTTATGACACTCCAAGGGGATATTCTTAGAATAATTATTATTTTCTTTACAACCCATTATAAAGGTTTTATGAGTATATAACTTCTAAAAGAAATTATTTTTATGATAATGGATTGTATCCATAAACTATTCAATTTTTGTTATCTATTTTACAGGTTCGGAATTATGGATTTTGATTCATAAAATACTCTACTATATATAATTTTTTAGAAATGGTACCTAGTAGAAGGAATGGAAACTATATGAGGGCATGTAATCCATGTAGGGATTTTCCTCCTACTCAAGATAATGATAGAGGAGTTGGTGATGCAACTGGTGCTAATCAACTTATCACCATTCTGGGAAAACTCACTCAGGTTTTGAATAATAACCTTACCCATATGGAGCACACTAATCCACAACACGGAGGATCAATGTTGGATTGCTTCATGAGGAAGCAACCACCGAAATTCAATGGGATTAAAACCCCATTAGTATCTGAGCATTGGATAAGTTTCGTAGGGAAAATATTTCATGATTTGGGGAGTAGTGAAAGAGAAAAAGTTGTCATGGTACTTTATCTCCTCAAGGGAGATGCAGATCAATGGTGGTCATTGATTCAAACAAAAAGGAATATGAAGAAGTATTAAACATGGAATGGATGGAGTTTAAAGATATTTTATTAGAAAATTACTTTCCTTGTGACCATCTAGTGGATATAAAAAGAGAACTTCTGAGTATTGGGAAAAAATAGGATGATAATGTCGCAAAGTTTGAGGCTAACATTACAAGGATAACAAGGCATGATGTAGATTATATACGTATCCCAAGGAGTAAGATTGATTGATTGTTTAATAGATTAAAACCATTTCTCTGTTGAGCATTAGTCTCAAAATCCGTCTATCAAATGAAGATATTGTCTCGTGTCCAATCAAGACAGAAAACTAATTATCTATGTCTTATAACATTACAGAAAAACAAGAGAACAAAAGGATGGTAGAAAAAAAGATGGATAATGGGAAGATGGGAAAGTAGTATTTTCCCATATATGATAACTTTGCAAAAAATCACCTTGGTAAATGTTTTAAGGGAATGTGTGTTTTTTATAAGTGTGGAGAAAAATGACACCAATTATGTGATTACAAGGGTAAGAAAATGGTTTCAAATTTACAGTGGTTCATCTGCCAGGAGTTAGGACACTACATGAATCGATGTCTAAAGAATCAGAGTATACCCCAAAAGATGCTACTAGATAATAATCAAGTTATGATACTACCACAGATGAAGAGGAATGACCAGTGTTATTATGTTGTTATTAAATAATTATTTGATTTGAGTGTTGAATCAATGAGGTGATGGTTATATGAATAATGGAAATAAATAAGGATTTTACTGTAGTACTATTTCATTATGGAATTGAGATTGTTTGGTACCAAGTAGAGTGACACAGTTTCAGGTTAAATGTTTTGGAAAATAAATGGTTTAAGGAATGGTAAACTATAATATGGTCCTGATACTGATATAGTGATTTTGGAATAAGGGATGGTTGATTTGGATAAATTATATTGGATATTTTTGAGTACCTTTGAACTGATTTATAGTTTTATTATTACATCAATATTTGAATATTCAATAAAATTGAAAATAAAGAATATATATTGTATTATATAGGGAATAAAGGATCATGAATGTAATCAATAATGATTTATGGTAATTCATGGTGTTACCATGGTTTAAAAGAATACATGATGAAAGTATTCCTATGCTATTACGTGGAAAAATAGATCTTCATTTTGTTTACCATACTTATAAATTTTTTATTGTGAGTTTGGAAAAAAGTATTTTGGATAAGTATGATGGTTGGAATTGATTAGGTTTTAGATTGGATACTATTATAAAGGATGATGGCTCTGCATTCCCCTGCGGTTCTTCTCCCTCTCTCTCACTTGCTTCCCTAGAATCCTTAGGGTTTCTTCCTAAAACCTTCTTCGCCAATGATTTCTCCCACCCCTGCCTCTGTCCTCCCTTCCTGTGCTTCTTCCATGGATCCTCCCTGGGTTATTCCCCAAGAAATACTTCATGGATGGTCTGATATTGCTTTACTTATTGGACCTGATTCTCATTTTCACTTCAAAGAAGGCGTTCTGGTTTTTCCATAGGTGGTCGCCGTCGTGCTCTGACCTTGAGTTCCACCATTCCTCTCAAAGTTGGACCTGGAGCGATGGAATATCTAAGGTTCTCGGCTAGCGGCATGGCGATCCAGGGTCTTATCAGTGTCTTCTTCTTCTTATATTTATTTCAGTACCATCTCTCCCTTCTGTTTCTAAATTTTAACTTCTATTTCGCCTAAGTTATTTTGGATGTTCATTTTTTCTCTGTGGCCAGTCGTATAGTGGAGAGTATCGAGGTTGATCTCCATCAGCCTTTGTCCTTCTCACTTAAATGCCCTTGTTCTAGGTTTCCACTTCCATTTTTGAGGTGGTTTTGCGAGGTATTATTCCAGAAACATTGTGATGTGCATTCGGGTGGCCAGTGTCTTGTGGTATTCTCTTATTCACCGGCTCCAAGAATTTTTGGTATTGCTTCATGGTTGCAGTTCATTGTCAAACAGATTTTCTCTCTCGTTTGTGTTTCTTGGTGGACGTTGGTGGATGTGGTGTAAATATATTCAAGTGGATAAATTTTTCAAGTTTTTTACCAATGGGATCTGTGATTATTAGTGGATGTCTGTCGCCACCGATGGTTTTGTTGGTCAGGCCGATGGCAGCGTTGATAGAATCCAGTGGAGGATTTCCAGCGCTCTGATTAGCTGTGTTGTAGGTGATTCAGTGCGATTGGAACACGAATCAAGGTGGGTGACAATCCATAGTGACGTGAGGTGGCACTTAGATCAATTCAGAATGATGGAGGATGGCACATGGTCTGATTAATAGTCAGATTTTTTTTTTGAATTTTGAATTTGAAACTTTGGATGATGGCTCTCTTTTTTGTATTTTGGACAGACTATGATGTTTGTTTTATCTAGTTGGTATTCTGTTTAGGTTCGCACATTCCCATTTAAAAGTGAAATTTGAAAAAGAAAAAAAATATGGATTGGATAATATTATAAAGGTTAAACCATTTCTTATGATTATTTTTGTATTGTTATAAAATGGAAAACCCCTAGGCCAGGCGACTACCCGTCGGATCCGGCAAGGCCGTGAGACTTGAACCCGCAACCGAAGGTTTACAAGGGTGCATCACCTACCACTGGACTACGTGATGTCCTAGTTTGCGTAATTTAGTTTTTTAAATAGTTTGACAAATTAATTATAAATTCATTATTTTTGGAATCCTATTTGATTATGATAAATAAAATATTTTTGAATTCTGTTATGTTTTAGAGTGACAGATGAGTTTATGATAGGAATTAGTTAAAGGATGAAACTCTAATTGTCGAGTATATATTTTATTCCTCTTATTCAATGAATAAATTAATTGTTAAACATTAAGGAAGGGATCTTAAAACAAAACAATGTTTTATCCTAATACCTTATGTTTTGTTGAACTGATGATATTTTAAATCATAATGAATCAACGGCTTTGAGATCCTCAATTTTACAATTTCTTGTGATTGATGACATAAATCACTCTCTATAAATATTTATGTTTTTATCCAATTATTTATCTCTAATTTCCACTTATTTTCTCCAAATAAATATCTTAATTTTATGGTGACTGGTTCACTTCCCTTTCCCTCTTATTAAGACTAAATTTTATTAACCCGATTTTCGATGTGGGTTTTCCACAAAGGCATTTTTTTATTTTTAAAATTTTATTTTTGAAGAACAATTTCAAATTTCAAGGATGAAATTTGTTGAACGGGGGGAGAATTTAACACTACCTGATTTTATAATATGTTATTTCATCTAATTAATTCAATAACTTGTGCTACACACTGTAATTAATTCCAGCACTACACAACTTACCAAACTAGCTGTTAAAAAAGCGGTTATGAATAGTATTACCTGAATATTGAATTGTATATATATCCTATATAATTTTAGCAATCATTTTTGTGTCACATAGTCATAATATGACAACAAATTCAGTTCCTCAAATAAAAGAAGTATTTAAAAAAATGCAATTTTACAGCCTTTTGTTGGTGAACCCTTTTTTTAAATCCAATAATTGACACTTTTATATATTTAATTTATTTAAATTAAATTATTATTTAAAATCGAGACATAAAAATTTAGTTTGAATAAATTTTTGGTACTTTTTTCATAAAATTCATAACTTTATGAATATTTCCAAACACTAAATTTTAATTAAAAAAACTTTTTTAATTGAAATAATTTATAGTGTTAAATTATAAATTTGAGTGGTTTTAAAGTATAATTAGATTATATATTTATCATTTAATATAATTAATTTCATTTCATGTAATATCACATTTTAACTGGACATAAACATGTGTCAATATTTTGATAGTTATTATTTCTTTAAAACACGCTTTTTGTTTTGACAACGAGAATTAATTTTAAATTAATTTCTGTCACTTCTGTGATTTGAATTGGGGAAAATGGATTCCATATTTTGAATAAAGAGTTCCAAATTATATAAATATGTAACCTTTATTTTGATACATTATGAATATTTACTTTAGTAAATATTTTATTTACCATGGTTAAAGGGTAAATTTGGTAAATAATGATAACCAAATATTATAATAATAATAAAAAATTACCGTAACATGTGTCATATTTGATATTTTTTGATATAGTTCCTAAAATGGGAATTCGTTGCTCTATTTTTGAACTACATGAAGCCACATGAGAGTGGCAATGAAACATTATATTAATTAATTTAAATTAAATACAAAAATGACATAAACATATATCTTTTAGTAAAACTTTTTTACGAGGAGTTATATAAGTAAAATTTTCTGCTATAAATATTAATCAGAAAGATAAACCTATTTACTACATGATTATATTTTATTTATAATTTTTAGAAATTAAATAATTAATTTATTTATGACATAATGATGATGTCGTAATTACCATATTAATGAAAAAATATAATAAATGGTATTATAAATATTAAAGTAAATATATTTTCATAGTTTTAATGACATTTACTAATTATCTCGGTGAATATGACATGTTATTATTGAATCAATTTATTTGGTTCGAAGTAATAAATTTTGTATGACTTTCACCAAAACAAAATATTAAATAGTGTCTAAATTGACATAAATGGGTTATTAAAAAATTATCATATTATTAAATTATATAATATTCCAAAACGTATAAGGTTCGGCCGAAGGGATTAAATAATATTATATAGGTCATTGAAGAACCACTTGAGGTTATTTTGTAGGTTTAGTGTAAATTTATTTACCATATAGTGTAAGAATACAAGAAGACGCGGTAAAAGTTAAACTATTTAACTATAAGTTAAATCTAAAAGATAAGGTTGATATTATGACTTAAACCTGTCTAAAACCTATTTGTTGAGTGTATTTAGACACATACCTACCTTAACCTCGAAATAAATCATTTAGAAGCCATTAGAAACCGAAAATGATTTTATTATAAAATAATATTTCATGATTTTTGTAAAGTGACCCTCACCTCTCTTATAAAAGGGAACTTCCCTTTCTCTCAAAATCATAGCTCCAAATCCATTTGGATTGCACAAACCCAAACCAAATATCCTCCCAAAATCCATCAAATCAACCTAGAGTCTGTATGGTGTTCATAAATCCAACCTATGGATCCCTTTTGAGCATCTCAAAAGGAAACACCCGAAGAAGAGGTAATAATTTCACCACCCTCTTACACGTCCTTTTCATCTTCCACTTCTTCTTTCTTTGTTGATTCCATACCAGAACAATAAATCCAGTACCTACTACCAACTATGATGACATTATCAATATGGTACAATCGTATTAATTATTCTATCCATCCTCCAAATTTCAAAGTCACCATGCACGCATACGTACGACTTACCATCACCACGTTGTGGTGTAGTTTGTTATTAAAACACTTAATTTTTCGGATGAGCATAATAATTAGTATAACTAATTTAAATAATAAATATAACATTATAATGATTCTGTAGAGATGATATACCATCCAATTACATATGATTTTACCATCAATATAATGATTTTTTCTCTCGTGCGTACTTATGTATTACCATCTCCACGACGCGATGAGATTCATTTCCACGTTCGCCATTCAACGATGATTATAAAAACATATATTATTAATATGTATGTTATATATGAAATAATAATTCTACTATATATATATATGTACTTACATATATCTTATTCACTTACCTCCATTCAATACGATATGAAAACAGAAACATCGTTTATACGTACGTAGGGCCTACCGTCTCCATAAATGGTGCCTTCCATTTCATATATTTATCTATTATAAATATTTATATTCAAAATATAAATGATATATAAAACAAGGATTATATCTTGGATGTATTTAAATAATGAACTAAATGTTACATGTTAAATCATGTATGATAAAAAATGTGATTATTAACAAAAATGTTAATTTAACATCGAAATCGTTATTAAATAGGTATTATAAAGTCATAATTGAATCATTAATTATACAATAAATCTAATTATGGTTCTGGTAAAATTTAATAACATATTATGGTCAAAATATGGAAGGTTAAACATACCCTCGACCAAAGGAAAGTGCAAGGTAAGGTATAATTTCACAATCTCTTTATTATTCGAGCATGTTTTTACGTAATTATCTAATAAGAAATATATGTTATCCATGTACATGTTTCATAAAAAAGTTTTCAAAGAGATTATTTTAATCGAATTATTACTAAAACATCATTTTTAGTATTTTAAAGATATATTCTTCTAATCCCTTCTCGTTTATGTCTATGTTTTCAAAATGGTTTTAATGATTTATTTATACAGGCAAGAATGTTTTAAAATGTTAATTCCGTTCAAAAGTTTCAAAGTGGTATGTGACACATTGATTAAAAAATGTATTTAAATGTCTTCCTTTCAAAATTTTATTACTTTTAAATTTTTTCATGAACAAGGGATATTTATCTCAAAGAGTTTTGCAAAACATTATCATCTATGTCAACATCCATTGACTGATTTTAAACTTTTTTGAAGTTTATTTATAATGATACAAATCTTCAGAATTGTATGGAGGCTTATGAGATATGTTTGACTATGGATGTGTTACTTTTTTTCCATTAATGGTCTATGTATAAAATATAGAAATTTCATATGCCTTTTTCAATACAAATGTTTATATTACGTATAAAACTTTTCATATGAGGAATGCATTGGACGTATTAAGTGATGGGTGGAGCCTACTATAGCTCCTTGATGCATCAGTAGATCTCATGGGACAAAAACTAGTGTCTGGGAATAATGCCTTGGCAAAACAAATTTTGTAGTCATGGCACAAGGGCTTGAATATTTGGTTATGGTGTTTGGAATTATGAATTCCATCATTATGAAATTGGCTATGGATATTGTATGTGATTATTCGAATTGTATAATATCTATGTAAATAAGTAAATGGAATTATTTAATTTATATATTTCCATATTATGTTGATGATTACATTTAAAAGATTTTTTGTTTTAAACATTGCCTTAAATGTTTATGCTTATTTATGAATGTTTCAGCTATATTTTTATCCTTACTGTGCTTCTGAGCACACCCCTTTCAATGTTTTATTTTTCCCTGGATGTGAAAAAGTATATTATGACTGACCAATAGGGATAATATAAGGGATATGATTGTGATCAATTTAGACAAATGTGGTCGTTTTTTTTCATTTTATAATGTAATGTAACGCTCATGATTGTAATCTATATTCCAAAACTCAAAAATTGATCGGTCCTTCGAGACTTGATTCCATGTAATCATTCATATGTATTAAAATAATACATTTCCTCTGGGTAACTGGGGCCAGGGTGTTATAAACATTTTTTTAAAAAATAATATATTTGTGGTGGCTCAGAATCGATGAAGTTAAATTTATTTAAAGACTAAATTATGATTTTCAGGAAGATAAAGCTGGGAGATTGGTGAAATTATATTTATGGATTATCTTTTGAAGTTTATATTAAAGGATTTTCCAATATTAGAAATGGAAGATGAGATAGTCAGTACAACTGATGGAATTTGGTTTATGAAAATCCAAAGTTATAAAATTAATACATGTAAAATTGGTTGATTAGTAGGATTAAAAGAAGGGAAAACTAAGGAATTATTGGAATGAAGAAATTTTGATGATTGTAAGATGTTATATTGTTTTTACAAATTCAAAAATCTCATAAAATATTTTGAAATATTGAATAGAGAACTCTATTCACTAAGAAGGTTAATGGAGTTACAAAACAAATTCCAATTTTTAGTTGACTGAGTGGTGTTAGGAAAATTGAATAACCTGGTGTCATGAATCAAATGTTAAATTACTAAAGCAATATAGAATATCACAAAACATTTAGGTGAATTCAAAAGTTTTGATTCAAATAATCAACATTATTCATAGTTTTAAAAATCACCATACTCCTTTTTATGAATATGATTTAACATGACTTATTTGTTTTAATTGTGATCTTTTAATTTAAGGAAACCTATATTCTAATGAACATAGATATTTGGAAATGGTCATTTGAGCATATAAAAAATGATATATTGGAATAAAGATAATAAGATGATATATACTTTATTTCAAATCAACTTGATATTTCCCTTTGGATGTTGTTACAAACATATATTAATATATTAGAATTAAAACATTGGACATTGTTACAATGGTGGAAATTAATTTGACTATGGATTTGTGGATAATAAGATAGTTGAAAATATTATTACTTTACTATAAATTTCAATTATACCATTTCGTTACCTTTTAAGGGGTTTTTATATAATTATCATCAAATTTATGGTATAGTATATTGTTTGCGTGGGATTTAAATCTATGGACAATAGTTATTATTTTAGTTCATTTGCATTAAAATTCCTTGATATCAATGAATCAATGGTTTATTGAATCTAGAATTATATTAATCATATATATTGATCCAGATGGTTTTAGAAACAAATTTTTTTTTCATCTTCAAGTGTAATTTGATGAATCTTATATGTTGAATTTCCCCTGATAATTTGATCAAAGAGGGTCTTGGAAAAAACTATCTCATACCTTCTCATGGGTATAAATAAAATATCAAATGGTGTGAAATTTAATACCTTGGTTTAGGTTATGAAGCACATATAATTTTTTTGTAAATGTAATGGGTTTGATTACAATACTTTTTTTGGTGACAATATGATCTTACGTTATTATATTATTATACAATACTTGTTTATTAATTTACTCTATGATTACCTCTACTTATTTACTATATTTTATTGTATAATTTAAATTGTGACATTTTTAATTATCAATGATATATTTTGTATATAACAAATTTTTAAATTTTATATCTATTTAATTTACATATTTTTATATAATTTTTTAATCTGGTATTGATTAATGTTTATACCATTTTATGAACTTACATATTGGATGGGGATAAATTTTTGAGTTTTTTTAATCAAATAACCCCATATTATAGTACCACCATACATATTTACTGGAAAAATATTTATATGGATTTCAAAGATTCATAATATAGAAAGGAAAAATCATGATATTAGCAACGATTTCTTGAAGAATCAATGATAGTTAATGTAGATATTTGTACAGTCTTTAAGGAATTCAAGATATGATATTAGTGAACACGTTAAAGGATGTTTCCTGTGATTCGAAGGAGGCATAATATATAAACTCGAAAGACTATATTTATAAGATTATTTTTGGTTATATAAACGATGATACTATTTTGAAGTTAGTATTGATATTATTGATAGAATACGTTAAATATATCTTAACTTAAAATATATGAAATATATGACTAGTCGAAGAATAAATTCACAAAATTTAATGTATTACAATATAAATGTTTTGGCATCTGTAGTTTCGAATGTTTATGTTATATAAATTATAGCTACGAGTATAAACTAATTCTATATAGTTCCAATGGATCATTGGAAGATTTATAATTATTCAAAAGAAATCATAGGAAAAATTGGAATTTCTCATTTGTGTTAGAGAAATATTATATGTAGTGAAATAATGTATTACTTCCTATCTGGAGATATAAAAATATTATTAGGAAACTTATATTTCTTATTAACTTGAATTATAGAGTGAATATAAGTGGGACCAGATAATGACCAAATAAAAAAACAAGTAGATACATAAATTTGGACCTTACCCTAAAAAAATGCACTTTACATTTAATTGTATTACTAAATAATGTTACTAAGGTTATGATTAAATTTTTATAGGATAGAAACTCTAACAACTTGACAATGTTAATTTCATTAATAAAAATAATAATAAAATATCACTAATGATTTAACCCCCTTCTCAGGGGTTCATTTATTTGTAGTAACTTCATGTATATGGACACCCAAAAACAAGGGGTTTTACGTCAAATTAAAACATTGGATCATGTCTAAAAATAATATCAATAAAGTTATTTATAACATGAACCAAATTATAAATCTACATAAGATTAAAATAGTGGGGTTTTGAGTGTGGTTAGTGATTACCATATATCAAGATATATAAAAGGAATTTAATTTGGACACATTCTCATTTAACCATGCTAATATGAATAATGTTTCCGTTAAGATAACCTTAGAACTAATTGACTATGAATATTATGCCTATATTAAATCTTTTAGTAATGAAAATAGATTAGTACAATGGATTATGTGATGACTGCCTAACCAACAAAACTCAGGGATTGTTATTAATAAAACTAATGATTCACATGAAAAATAATATAAATTTATAAATTATAATTTTTTAATAGAAAATCAAATTAATTTTTAAAGAATGAAAATTTAAATGGGTTTCAAACAATATAAAGTGGTGTATTATAATGAAATATTTTATATAGTTATAAAATAATATACAAAACAATACTTTTACGATTTTTATGATTTTAATTTAGGGAAACATAATGTTAAAATAATACTCCTTCATGGTGTGGTAGAGGATAAATTTTATTTGATGTTTATACTATTAATATTAAAACTAATCAAGTTTCTTTCATAAATAATTCATCATATGGCTTAAAATAGTTTTCTTTATAGTTGTATAATATTTTTTTCTTATGATAATAATTCATTTTAAACAATGTATATTTAATTATTATGTTTATTTAAAATATCTTAATAAGGAAATGATTCAACCTATCTTATATATTAATGATATGTTAATAAATCAGAAAACATAAACTCGATTAATCTAATGGAACATGAACTCAAATATGTTTTTTGAAATAAAGTATGTTAGTAATGATAAAAAATTCATAGCATATAAATGTGTCATATATGACTATAAGTTAATATACTAATATAGCATGATGTATTATGTAAACAATGATTTATTTTTGGTAATATATTTTATATGAAGATTTTTAATTTAATAATGTTTTATGTGTAATCCTTATAAGACTCAGTGTAATGCATTTAAATTTAGACATATGTATATTTCAATATTTTCTTATTTATTTTTATACTATGGTAAGAATATTTTTAAATTTTATGAGAAAATATGTTATAATGAATTTGGTTATGTTGTTAATATAGAAGCATGTAATGGCCCGGACCTCCCTGGTCCATTACTTTGTGAAAATGTGGTGTTGGAGGTTTTCCGGGAGGACAAGGTGACTTATCCCCCAGCTGCTGCCTACCGGTAGCTCGGTCTACCGGTAGCTGCTGATTACCGGTAGCACGGTCTACCGATAGATGCTGATTACCGGTAGCTCGGTCTACCGGTAGCTGCTGATTACCGGTAGCTCGGTCTACCGGTAGCTGCTGCCTACAGGTAGCTCGGTCTACCGGTAGCTGCTGATTACCGGTAGCTCGGTCTACCGGTAGCTGCTGATTACCAGTAGCTCGGTCTACCGGTAGCTGCTGCCTACCGGTAGCTCGGTCTACTGGTAGCTGCTGATTACCGATAGCTCGGTCTACCGGTAGCTGCTGATTACCGGTAGCTCGGTCTACCGGTAGCTGCTGATTACCGGTAGCTCGGTCTATCGGTAGCCGCATCCTACCGGTAGCTGGGTTTACCGGTAGCCACGGCATACTGATAGCTCGGTATACTGGTAGCCGCAGTCCAGCAGTAGCTCGGCTAACACTTTTCCAAATTTCTAGTTCTGTGAACAGTGTTTCTATCGGTGAGGTTCTATCAGTGGACTTCTATCGGTGAGGTTCAGTGAACAGTGTTTCTATCGGTGAGGTCCTATCGGTGGACTTCTATCGGTGAGGTTCAGTGAACCGTGTTTCTATCGGTGAGGTCCTATCGGTGAACTTTTCTTTCCTTTGCCAATGTTTTTAGTTCTGTGAACAGTGTTTCCAGACTTCATAAGAGCTACAGATTCCATACTTTGCCAATTTTCACGAATGAACAGTGTTTCCAGACTTCATAAGAGCTACCGATTCCATACTTTGCCAAATTTCACGAATGAACAGTGTTTCCAGACTTCATAAGAGCTACTGATTCCATACATTGCCAAATTTCACGAATGAACAGTGTTTCCAGACTTCATAAGAGCTACCGATTCCATACTTTGCCAAATTTCACGAATGAACAGTGTTTCTAGACTCCATAAGAGCTACCGATTCCATACTTTGCCAAATTTCACGAATGAACAGTGTTTCCAGACTCCATAAGAGCTACCGAATCCATACTTTGCCAAATTTTGAGTATGTGAACAGTGTTTCCAGCTTCGCAAATTTGACGTTTTCTTTGACGTAAAATACTTTTAAAACCTTATTTTAAGGACTTTAAGGCCGATTCAAAGGCCATAAATCCTATATTAATTATTCCTAAGGCCGGGATGTTTTTACTTGGTCAAACCGCGTGGGTTAATGCGATCCGTTTTTAATGGAGAATAAACCGGATATTAAACTGTCGCCTCTCTAATTTTTTTTAAAAGGAACGAGATATCATTCTTCGTTGTTCTTCCTCCTGGTTCTCATCTACGAGACGCTAGAACCTTGCAATCATTCTCGTAGGAGTTTCACAATCAAACGTTACTCAGATCAGTTCCGCTCTGTTGATGCAACCAAGTTGTGTCGATCGTTCATCGATATATGGTATGTTTTATCATCGTTCCTTCAGGGATCACCTTCTCTTGTTCTTCCTTCCATATTAGCATGTAATCTCCATGGTTCTAATGGGTTTTCTTGGGGTTGGTTGGTACTGTCGTACCGTGGCATCCTCCGGTGGATGCAGCTGTCGTGAGGAGAAGAGGACTGTGACCCGTTGTGTGGATAAAGGACGTCAAGAACTCTTCGAGGTAGGGGATTCATGGCTTCTCTAATTGTATATGTGCAATCGTAGAATTAGCATGATTTATCTCTTTGGATCACAATGAAATTGACCTAATTAAATACTTGAACTGGATTAAAAGAATTGGTTGATCGTATGTTGTTACTTTGTACCGTGATAACGGTTCGCCTCATTTTTTTTCCTAGATAGAGTGATATCTATGATTATCTTTAATTTTTTGCTCGTTCATGATGGAAATTGATAAAGAATGTAAATCCGGAATTATTTGTTAAATAATTGGCTAAAGATAAAGAGGCATGTTAATGAATCTGTTAATTCAATATGGATTAGAGAACAGATTATGTGGGAATTTCTAAAAGGGTTCTGAGTTACCCTCTTGTTTGTTAAAGGGCCGAGAGCCCACTTTGTGATGTTTGTTTTCCTGCTACTTGTGCTGTGATGTGAGCCTGGATGGCTGTTGTGATATGTGGAGGCATGGAGACTTGTGGTTGTGGCAGCGGATGACGCCTAGTGTGGCGAGATGCATCGGTTTATGCATATGGGTGTCGGGGAGGACACCAAGGGTGATGGTATGAGATTAATGTGATGGTTTGATGTTGGTGGTTTGGTTTGGTTGCTTATCTGCTTTACTTTTCCCCACTGCTCAAGGAAGCTGGTCTTGCTTACCCTCTTTCTGAAGGAGGCGAAGACAAGCGGGGTATGCCACGTGCTTTCCGTGTTTAGCCTCTCGATGGAGGATGGGTCTATGCTCTTTCTATAGGCGGAAAAGACTCGACGGGTAGTATATCTACTCACCGTGTTGAGCCTCCTTTGTGTTTAGAAGCATAGGATGTCTTTCTAGAATGCCTGGGAATGTGGAAAAGTAATTCTGTAATGAATGTTTGATTAAATGGTGATAATCCACGGGGATGGAGAAGCTGGAATTTAATAGTAATGTGAATCCTAAAAGGGAGAAGTTTTGAATGTGATGCCAATTTAGTTTAATGTGGTAAATTGTTCATGGTTAATTAATGTATAAAGAATTAATTAACGTACAGTGGAATTGATAAAATTAGAATGGAGTAATCTAATAAAGCCCTTCAAATGGTTGTGTGCTTATAGGATACCTAGTCTTAGAAGTAGCAACCTGGAGTTTGAGAGACGTTAGCTGCAGTTGTGCCTATGACTAGGTAATGCCCATAGTGTGGTTGTGAGTTATATATATTCTGTATTTTTTGTGTTTCTATACGCTACACCACCCTGTCGGTAAGGGCAACTGACACCCCTGGAATTCTGAGCCCTGGGGGGTGTTTTCCCCAACATTCTGATGGGAGGTTGAATGGCTGACTACCCCCTTTGGCCCCGCTCTCTTCTCTTGGTAGATACCTGTGCCATGAGGCAAGCGGTTAGTTACCCCATATATGTGTGTAGAGGGTTGTAATGGCTTGTGGTTATTCACACGCATATATTCTGGATATAGTACCCTATGGACTACTATAGGTGTAACGTGTATAGGCTGTGATGGCTTGAGGATCCTTACTCGGAGTATGGGCTGTAATGGCTTGAGGTATTATACCCGACATATGATACACGTTATGCGAGCTGTGGTGGCTCCCAGAAATTACTTGGTTACCTTTGGTTGTGAGGACGGTGTGGTGCTTCTCCCAGGTGTCTGTGGGCAAGCCTATGTGGTGAACGAGGTGAAGATTGTGGAGCTTAGCCCAGGTGTCTGCGGGCAAGCCTTTGGAGAGAGATGCACAGGACGTATGTCGTTGGGGAAAAGCGGCAAACCAGTGGGGAAGTAGTAGCGGGGTACCCTTGATATTATTTACTATATGCTATATTCTTGTATGCTTTACTTGGTGAGAGTAGCCATGGTGAGGTTGGGAACATAGTATATCTGTTTAGATAACGAGTTAGTTTCATTTGTTGTTCACTGGGCTTTAGCATGCTTTCTTTACTTTTTCACGAGAGTCTTGGGGAGGATCCTAATGAGTATACTGTTATACTCACCCTATGTACATATAAACTATTTTTCAGGTCACTTGGAGAAGGTTGGAGATCAAGCTGGTTACTACTAGCTTGCGGTTGGAGGAGGAGCTCTTCGGGCTTGTGGTCGCTGCCGTTTTTCTTTCTTTTGGGTACTTTTAGTTTTCCCTTTCAGTTGTAGTACTTTTTCATGAAATTTCATATATGTACTTGGTTTCCTTCTTATATTTCAGTTCTGAGTTGGAGTTGATTGGAGTCTATTCTATCTCTCTCTTCTGCTTGTGTTCTCTTAGAGGGTAATGCCTCCCATTTGTACGTTATTATTCCCTCGGTGCTAGTCGCCAACCCGGGACCTACTGGAGGCGGGACTCGGGGGTCATTATCTCCCTTTTCACATTGCCGTCCCAGGAGGGGTACACTTTGTGGGTAGGGGGTCGTGACAGAGTGGTATCAGATCTCTGGTTGAGGGATAGGATGGAGTTTGGAGTTAGGCACAGGTGAGGATGCATGGGATGGTAGGGCAACGATGTCATTCATGTTTAGCAAGTGGGGTAAACACTGGAGACCGGCAGAGACATAGGCGTTCAGGGCCCCCTATGATCCATTGCACGGACCTTTATGTTTACGGTGGCTACTAAACAAAGTGATACTGGTTGCAGGGTAGAGACCTAGGAAAGGGTCATGCATCATTATTCTTTGCACCTGTGTTTGAATGGGTAGACCTTGGGATAGGTAACCTAAAATTAATAAAACAAAATAATTAATTAATTAATGTTGAGTCTTCCATATTCCAGGATTAGGAGCTCTAAAAGTTGTTATTTTACAGGTATGGCTCCAGGTCGACGTCCTCGTCAGGTTTGCGCAGAAGGTTCCCAGCAGGCTGTTCCAGCAGATCGTCGCCGGGTAGAGGTTGACGACGATGACACTTGGAGGAAGGCACTCCGAGAGTTTCAGCGCCAGAGTCTACAGAAGTACGAGGGCTCCGTTTCAGATGCAGTCACAGAAGACTGGTTGGAGGAGGTCGAGATATGCTTCAGTTCGATTCGTGCTCGGAAGGAACACTGGGTGTCCTTGGTTGTGACGATGTTGCGTGGAGCAGCGAGACAGTGGTGGTTCTTGATCCTCGGGGATCGTGAGGAGTCAGCAATCTCATGGGAGGAGTTTTGAGACATGTTTAGAGTCGAGTTTCTTTCATCGACTGCGAAGGCATCCAGTCGCCAGGAGCTTCTTACCCTTCGACAGGGGAGCTCCAGTGTTCGGGAGTTTGGAATCCGTTTCAGGAACCTTCTACGATATGCTTCAGACCTGTTACCAGATGATGAGGCCAGGGCGAGGCATTTTGAGGAGGCTTTGCGTCCAGAGATCCAGCGCCAGGTCACCCCATTTATGCTGAAGACATATCTGGAGGTGCTGGCGAGGGCAGAGGTTGTTGAGAGAACTTTGACCAGGACCGGATCGTCACGAGAGGGGAATCGTCATGATTCCTCACGAAGCAGAGCTGTGGTCCGGGGTTCCCGGTTTTCAGGACAGAAGTGTTTCCGTTCACCTGGGGGTAGGTCCCAGCCCTTCCCATCTCGTTTCTCCGGAGGTAGAAACTCTCAGACCTATGCCAAGGGATCAGGCGCTTGTTTTTCTTGTGGTGGACGTGGTCATCAGCAGTGGTACTGCCCAACATTTCAGAGCAGTCATCGTGCACCAGGCGCTCCACTCCAGGTTCCTCCGTTGAGGCAGTTCCAGCCGAGGCAGCAGCAGCAGGTTGCACCAGCTTTAGATCACCAGAGGGTAGATGGAGCAGGCAGAGGACAACCCCATGATGCTCCCCGTCCTCAGAGAGCAGAGCGCGGCCGTGGTGGTGGTCGTCATCAGGGTCAGAGAGGTCATGGAGGTGGTCGTGGTCAGCTTCATGCTCTAGCGTTGCCAGCTCCAGGCGAGCCAGACGTCGTCTGAGGTACCCTTTGCTTTTTTTCAACCTTGGTGTATGCCTTTTTTGATTCAGGAGCGACACACTCCTTTATATCCCCTACCCTTGTCCACGCTTTGGGACTTCAGGTAGAGAGGCTTCCAGTGCCCTTGGCGTTGACTACGCCAGTTGGAGGTCGAGCTAGCTTGTATGAAGTATGTAGAGACTGTGAGCTAGTGTTGGGGCAGCACCGCTCTTGGGGAGATTTCCTATGTTTACGAATACAACCATATGATGTCATCCTCGGCATGGATTGGTTGTATTCGGTGCAGACTATTGTGGATTGCTACAGGAAGAAGGTCGTTTTCTTTGATGAAGATGGAGAGGAAGCAGTGTTTGTTGGTGAGGGAGATCTTCGGATGAGTCATAGACGAGTTTCATCCTTATCATCCATGATGGCTGGGATGATGCTGAGTTCTTCAGAGGTTCAACAACTGGCATTTCCTAGGGTCGTAGAGGAGTACCCTGATGTCTTTCCAGAAGAGGTTGTTTCCTTACCCCCTCGACGAGAGATCGAGTTTGGGATCGAGCTACAGCCAGGAGCGTCTCCTATCTCTATGTCTCCGTATAGGATGGCCCCTTCTGAGTTACGAGAGCTATGTATTCAGCTCGACGGTCTGTTGCAGTGGGGTTTTGTTCGGCCAAGTGTGTCACCGTGGGGTGCACCAGTTTTGTTTGTGAAAAAGGCTGATGGCAGTTTGCGGTTGTGCGTCGATTATCGTCGCTTAAACAAAGTGACAATAAAGAACCGTTATCCTCTCCCGCGGATTGATGACCTATTCGATCAACTGAAGGGTGCAAGTTGGTTTTCAATGATAGACTTGCGGTCAGGATATCACCAGATGCGTGTAAAGGATGAGGATATCCCAAAGACTGCCTTCCGTTGTCGTCATGAGCATTATGAGTTTGTTGTAATGCCATTCGGCGTGACGAATGCTCTAGTTGTTTTCATGGGGTTGATGAATGCTGTGTTCCGTGAATTCCTGGACAAGTTTTTTGTGGTTTTCATCGACGACATCCTTGTGTACTCCACATCTGAAGAGGAGCATGCAGAGCATCTACGAGCCGTTTTGGGAGTTCTTCGCCAACATCGGTTGTTTGGGAAGTTGTCCAAGTGTGATTTCTGGGCTCAAGAAGTTTGTTTCTTGGGACATGTTGTATCCCAACATGGAGTAGCTGTGGATCCTTCGAAGATAGAAGCAGTGGTGTCTTGGACAGCCCCCAAGACCGTGTCAGAGGTGCGAAGTTTCCTTGGTCTCGCAGGCTATTACAGGAGGTTTGTGGCTAATTTCTCCCGAGTTGCGACTCCTCTGACAGCTTTGACCAGGAAGGATCAAGCGTTCATATGGACTGATCAGTGTCAGATAGCTTTTGAGTATCTAAAGGAGAAGTTTGTAAGTGCTCCAGTCCTTTGTCTTCCAGCGGAGGGAGTCCAGTTTGATGTTTTCTGTGATGCTTCACATCTGGGGCTAGGCTGTGTTCTCATGTAGCAGAGGTCCGTTGTTTCTTATGGGTCTCGGCAGTTGCGTCCCCATGAACGCAACTATGCCACCCATGATCTTGAGTTGGCAGCCGTGGTGTTTGCTCTAAAGTTTTGGAGACATTACCTCATTGGCAAGCGCGTTGTGGTTTTCACCGATCATAAGAGTTTGAGGTATGTTTTATCTCAGCGGGACTTGAACTTGAGGCAGCGTCAGTGGATGGAGTTCTTGTAGGAATACGACTTCGAAATATCGTATACACATGGGAAGGGAAATGTTGTTGCTGATGCACTGAGCCGAAAGTCACGTAGTGATGTTGTGCGTGAATCTGTTGATTCATGGAGAGTGATGGAAGAGCTATCATCTTTACATCTTGATATAGGAGAAGTTGGGGGAAGAGGTTGTCTTTTCCAGATGACGGTGCAGTCATCCCTGATGCAGAAGGTGGAAGAGTCTCAGTTGGGTGATCTAGAGGTGGAAGTTTGGAGAGACAGAGTTGTATGTGGTGAGGCCCCTGATGGTTGGTCGGAGGATGAACAACACCGAGTGTTGTATCATGGCAGGCTTTTTGTTCCCTTGGCGATGCGCGAGACCGTTCTCCGAGAGTTCCATAGTTCACCCTTGGCGGTACATCCTGGTGTGACGAAGATGTACCGATCCTTGAGGAGTCAGTTTTGGTGGCCTGGGCTGAAGCGTTCAGTTGTAGAATATGTGTCTCGATGTTTAGTCTGCCAGAAGGTGAAGGCCAAACACCGTGTTCCTCGTGGTCTTCTCCAGCACATAGAGATTCCTCAGTGGAAGTGGGAGGACATCTCAATGGACTTTGTTACAGGTTTACCTCGAGCTCCGGGAGGACATGATGCTATATGGGTGGTAGTGGATCGTTTAACTAAATCGGCTCACTTCATAGCAATCAAGGAGTCGAGCTCAGTTGAGGTTTTGTCGAGGCAGTATCTGGAGGAGGTGGTGAGGCTTCACGGAGTACCTAGGACGATCATTTCTGATCGAGATCCTTATTTTACCTCTTGGGTGTGGAGAGGTCTCCAACATGCTTTTGGATCTCAACTATGCCTTAGCACTGCTTTTCATCCTCAAATGGATGGTCAGACAGAGCGAACCATCCAGACTCTTGAAGACATGTTGCGCTCTTGTGTTCTTGATTTTGGAGGTTCATGGGTGAAGCACTTACCCTTGGTAGAATTCGCTTACAATAATAGTTTTCACTCTACCATCGGTATGGCGCCGTTCGAAGCCTTGTATGGCCGGCCATGCCGTTCTCCGTTGTGCTGGACTGGGGTCAGAGAGTCAGCAATCCTCGGACCAGAACTAGTGCAGAATACAACAGAGATGGTTCAGGTGATTCGTGAGAGGATGAAGACAGCACAGGATCGTCAGAAATCATATGCTGATCAAAGAAGGAGACCGTTAGAGTTTAATGTTGGGGATCATGTGTTTCTAAAGGTGACTCCCCGTTGTGGGCAGCGAAGGTTTGGTCGTGGAAGTAAGCTTTCTCCCCGGTTTGTTGGGCCTTTCGAGGTGTTAGCTCGTGTTGGATCTATGGCGTATCGAGTAGCACTTCCCCCTCAGATGAGTCGGATACATGATGTTTTCCATGTATCACAGCTCCATCATTATCTTCATGATGAATCTCATGTTATCGATTGGGGAGAGATCGATATTGACGATGATGAAACCTTTGAGGAGCGACCTGTGGAGATCCAAGACCACAAGGAGAAGGTGTTGCGTGGGCGTTCTATCCCCTTAGTTCGTGTCCTGTGGCAACACGGTGGCATGGAGGAGAGTACCTGGGAGCGTGAGTCACAGATACGTGCTCAGTACCCATAGTTGTTTAATGTTTAACTCTTTCCATGTAATGACGTTTCCTTTATGGTTAGACCTTTCATGTTTTATTTATGTACCTTTTATGTGATGTTATGTTTGAATTGTTTGGTTATGGATTATTTGTTTCCATACTCTCGGATGTCGTAGTTTTGTTCCAGCTTTTGAACAACTCATGGTGGTTTTCCCCTGAGAGGTATCTTATGGGGTGGTTGTTCAGACCCCTCTTTTCTTCTGGGTTGGTTTTTAATTTTCGAGGATGAGAATGTTTTGAGAGGTATCTAATGTAATGGCCCGGATCTCCCTGGTCCATTACTTTGTGAAAATGTGGTGTTGGAGCTGTTCCGGGAGGACAAGGTGACTTATCCCCCAGCTGCTGCCTACCGGTAGCTCGGTCTACCGGTAGCTGCTGATTACCGGTAGCTCGGTCTACCGGTAGCTGCTGATTACCGGTAGCTCGGTCTACCGGTAGCTGTTGATTACCGGTAGCTCGGTCTACCGGTAGCTGCTGCCTACCGGTAGCTCGGTCTACCGGTAGCTACTGATTACCGGTAGCTCGGTCTACCGGTAGCTGCTGATTACCGGTAGCTCGGTCTACCGGTAGCTGCTGATTACCGGTAGCTGGGTCTACCGGTAGCTGCTGCCTACCGGTAGCTCGGTCTACCGGTAGCTGCTGATTACCGATAGCTCGGTCTACCGTTAGCTGCTGATTACCGGTAGCTTGGTCTACCGGTAGCCGCATCCTACCAGTAGCTGGGTTTACCGGTAGCCTCGGCATACTGATAGCTCGGTATACTGGTAGCCGCAGTCCAGTAGTAGCTTGGCTAACACTTTGCCAAATTTCTAGTTTTGTGAACAGTGTTTCTATCGGTGAGGTTCTATGAGTGGACTTCTATCGATGAGGTTCAGTGAACAGTGTTTCTATCGGTGAGGTCCTATCGGTGGACTTCTATCGGTGAGGTTCAGTGAACCGTGTTTCTATCGGTGAGGTCCTATCGGTGAACTTTTCTTTCCTTTGCCAATTTTTTTAGTTCTGTGAACAGTGTTTCCAGACTTCATAAGAGCTACCGATTCCATACATTGCCAATTTTCACGAATGAACAGTGTTTCCAGACTTCATAAGAGCTACCGATTCCATACTTTGACAAATTTCACGAATGAACAGTGTTTCCAGACTTCATAAGAGCTACTGATTTCATACTTTGCCAAATTTCACGAATGAACAATGTTTCCAGACTTCATAAGAGCTACTGATTCCATACTTTGCCAAATTTCACGAATGAACAGTGTTTCCAGACTCCATAAGAGCTACCGATTCCATACTTTACCAAATTTCACGAATGAACAGTGTTTCCAGACTCCATAAGAGCTACCGATTCCATACTTTGCCAAATTTTGAGTATGTGAACAGTGTTTCCAGCTTCGCAAATTTGACGTTTTCTTTGACGTAAAATACTTTTAAAACCTTATTTTAAGGACTTTAAGGCCGACTCAAAGGCCATAAATCCTATATTAATTATTCCTAAGGCCGGGATGTTTTTACTTGGTCAAACCGCGTGGGTTAATGTGATCCGTTTTTAATGGAGAATAAACTGGATCTTAAACTGTCGCCTCTCTAATTTTTTTTAAAAGGAACGAGATATCATTCTTCATTGTTATTCCTCCTAGTTCTCATCTACGAGACGCTAGGACCTTGCAATCATTCTCATAGGAGTTTCACAATCAAACTTTACTCAGATCAGTTTCGCTCTGTTGATGCAACCAAGTTGTGTCGATCGTTCTTCGATATATGGTATGTTTTATCATCGTTCCTTCGGGGATCACCTTCTCTTGTTCTTCCATACATATTAGCATGTAATCTCAATGGTTCTAATGGGTTTTCTTGGGGTTGGTTGGTACTGTCGTACCATGGCATCCTCTGGTGGATGCAGATGTCGTGAGGAGAAGAGGATTGTGACCCGTTGTGTGGATAAAGGACGTCAATAACTCTTCGATGTAGGGGATTCATGGCTTCTATAATTGTATATGTGCAATCGTAGAATTAGCATGATTTATCTCTTTGGATCACAATGAAATTGACCTAATTAAATACTTGAACTGGATTAAATGAATTGGTTGATCGAATGTTGTTACTTTGTACCGTGATAACGGTTTGCCTCATTTTTTTCCTAGATAGAGTGATATCTATGATTTTCTTTAATTTTTTGCTCTTTCATGATGGAAATTGATAAAGAATGTAAAGCCGGAATTATTTGTTAAATAATTGGCTAAAGATAAAGAGGCATGTTAATGAATCTGTTAATTCAATATGGATTAGAGAACAGATTATGTGGGAATTTCTAAAAGGGTTCTGAGTTACCCTCTTGTTTGTTAAAGGGTCGAGAGCCCACTTTGTGATGTTTGTTTTCCTGCTGCTTGTGCTGTGATGTGATCCTGGATGGCTGTTGTGATATGTGGAGGCATGGAGACTTGTGGTTGTGGCAGCGGATGACGCCTAGTGTGGCGAGATGCATCAGTTTATGCATATGGGTGTCGGGGAGGACACCAAGGGTGATGGTATGAGATGAATGTGATGGTTTGATGTTGGTGGTTTGGTTTGGTTGCTTATCTTCTTTACTTTTCCCCACTGCTCAAGGCAGCTGGTCTTGCTTACCCTCTTTCCGAAGGAGGCGAAGACACACAGGGTATGCCACGTGCTTTCCGTGTTTAGCCTCTCGATGGAGGATGGGTCTATGCTCTTTCTATAGGAGGCAAAGACTCGACGGGTAGTATATCTACTCACCGTGTTGAGCCTCCTTTGTGTTTAGAAGCATATGATTTTTTTCTAGAATGCCTGGGAATGTGGACAAGTAATTCTGTAATGAATGTTTGATTAAATGGTGATAATCCACGGGGATGGATAAGCTGGAATTTAATAGTAATGTGAATCCTAAAAAGGAGCAGTTTTGAATGTGATGCCAATTTAGTTTAATGCGGTAAATTGTTCATGGTTAATTAATGTTTAAAGAATTAATTAATGTAAAGTGGAATTGATAAAATGAGAATGGAGTAATCTAATAAAGCTCTTCAAATGGTTGTGTGCTTATAGGATACCTAGTCTTAGAAGTAGCAGCCTGGAGTTTGAGAGACGTTAGCTGCAGTTGTGCCTATGACTAGGTAATTCCCATAGTGTGGTTGTGAGTTATATATATTCTTTATTTTTTGTGTTTCTATACGCTACTCCACCCTGTCGGTAAGGGCAACTGACACCCCTGGGATTCTGAGCCCTGGGGGGTGTTTTCCCCAACATTCTGATGGGAGGTTGAATGGCTGACTACCCCCTTTGGCCCCGCTCTCTTCTCTTGGTAGATACTTGTGCCATGAGGCAAGCAGTTAGTTACCCCATATATGTGTGTAGAGGGCTGTAATGTCTTGTGGTTATTCACACGCATATATTCTGGATATAGTACCCTATGGACTACTATAGGTGTAACGTGTATAGGCTGTGATGGCTTGAGGATCCTTACTCGGAGTATGGGCTGTAATGGTTTGAGGTATTATACCCTATGTATGATACACGTTATGCGAGCTGTGGTGGCTCCCAGAAATTACCTGGTTACCTTTGGTTGTGAGGACGGTGTGGTGCTTCGCCCAGGTGTCTGCGGGAAAGTCTATGTGGTGCACGAGGTGCAGATTGTGGAGCTTAGCCCATGTGTCTACGGGCAAGCCTTTGGAGAGAGATGCACAGGACGTATGTCGTTGGGGAAAAGCGGCAAACCAGTGGGGAAGTAGTAGCGGGGTACCCTTGATATTATTTACTATATTCTATATTCTTGTATGCGTTACTTGGTGAGAGTATCCATGGTGAGGTTGGGAACATAGTATACCTGTTTAGATAACGAGTTAGTTTCACTTGTTGTTCACTGGGCTTTAGCATGCTTTCTTTACTTTTGCACGAGAGTCTTGGGGAGGATCCTACTGAGTATACTGTTATACTCACCCTATGTACATATAAACTGTTTTTCAGGTCACTTGGAGCAGGTTGGAGATCAAGCTGGTTACTACTAGCTTGCGGTTGGAGGAGGAGCTGTTCGGGCTTGTGGTCGCTGCCGTTTTTCTTTCTTTTGGGTACTTTTAGTTTTCCCTTTCAGTTGTAGTACTTTTTCATGACATTTCATATATGTACTTGGTTTCCTTCTTATATTTCAGTTCTGAGTTGGAGTTGATTGGATTCTATTCTATCTCTCTCTTCTGCTTGTGTTCTCTTAGAGGGTAATGCCTCCCATTTGTACGGTATTATACCCTCGGTGCTAGTCGCCAACCCGGGGCCTACTGGAGGCGGGACTCGGGGGTCATTATCTCCCTTTTCACATTTCCGGCCCATGAGGGGTACACTTTGTGGGGAGGGGGTCGTGACAAAGCACATTTATCTATCAATGATTATGTTTTTATGATATTTAATTTTCCATTTTAATAAAAATGTATTATGTAGCATATTTTTGTAAAATCCACAGCTAAGGTTAAATATATTGACATAATGAAATATATTAAAGATGCTTATATTTTTAAAGTTTTAATAATTGAAATTTATTTGAAAAATTTTCATATTTATATACTATTGGTGAAAAATTATTTTTAAATTTATCTATGAATCATGTTTATCATATTAATCCTAAGAACATGGATATTAGATTATTTTTTAGATGTATTATTTAATTTTGATATTATATATCAAAAGGATAAATAAAAAAATATAATTGATAGTTTGACCAATACTATTTAATTGTCATATTTTAGAATTTTTTAGGAGTTCTTAACATGGTCATATTTCAGTAACATAGGCTATTGGAAAACCACCCAAATTTTTTAGTTTATAAATTTTATTTACGAGGTGTAGAATTTAAAAAAATAAGATTTTAAACTTGTTTAAAAATTAAATTATATAAATTTCTATTATAGGTTATTTATTTTGAAATTACCCTAAGAATTTATATTTTATTTCATTATTTGTATATATGTTTCAAATAGGTTGATCTGGTTCATGAATCTTAGCTTGGTTTGCTACTAAAAAACTCCATGTGATGGGACACTGCTAAATATTCATCAAATACTTCTTAATTATTTATATACTATTAGAATGATGATATTTATTTATTACATTGATATGATGGATATGATTTATTTCTAATTTGTATTTTTTTACCATTTAGTTATTCATATATTACATAGTTCTTCTTTAATCCAATTACCTACAATCTCATATCCTAGCTCATACACAAATATAATTCCTTTTTGATCCTTCTACTTTCCAAGTTACATTTGATTTATTCCAGGATGCGAAACCATACATAAAACCTATTACATTTTTTTAAGAGACAGTAATATCCATTATATCCTCAATTGATTAGTTTATTGGGGAAATGTAGTACATGTTTCATTATATATTTCTTTATATAAAAAATAGAGATAAAATACAATAATAATGATATTATTTTTCATATCCAAGGTCCTATTGTATTACTATTCATGTAAAGATATATGGACACATATTCTAGTGGAGATATTCTAGTTCAAAAACTGAAAAATTGTGACTTAATGTGGTTCAGTATCATATTTATTCATTAGGGGTTTTTATTTTTAGTTTTTTCCACTAGGGGTGTAACCAATTTTTTGGTTAGTAGAGCATTGCTCAGTATGTTCACAAAATATTTTCTCTTAACTATTCTACTATATATTTCCATTTTAAAATATAAATTTAGTTTATGTGAGTTTATTGGGTTTTAACTAATTGTGAATATATGTTTCATCATGAAACAAGTTTTGATCACTAGTTCATGGATAATTAATAATATCTTCTCATATAGTTCTGTGTTTCAGTTATTTTAAATGAATTATTTATATTTTAATTAATATTATATTATGATATTTATTCCCATTATAAAAAAATAAAAAATATTTCCCTTGTTGTTATTATTTTTTATATAGGTCTTAACGTAGATGAATCGTGTAAAAAAATTTATTTTTTTACCAAATTACTAATAGATTTCCATTAAATGAAATGATTATAATAATTTTCAATGTAATTTGAGATTTATATGTTGTGATTTTTAAATATAAATTCTTGTCTGTTTATATAAAATAAAATTTATAATTTTTATTATTTTACAAATGATAGAAAATGTATTTTTATATAAAATTTCTTTTGGAGTCTCCCTTATAAACTATAGACTTTCCTTTATTAGTAATTAAAATTTTCATTTTGGATGTATGATAAATGTTTTTTACATAATAGTCACACACTAACATGACATGAGCATGTTACATTTCTCAGAGGTATAAGATGAATAAATTTAATCATTAAAATCATATAAACATATTGGAAATTCATTAGATACCAATAGATATTCATGAGATCATGAAAACCCCCCTTAAAATATGATGTGTCAATAAATTTCCAATGAATTTTTTTTCAAGACCATGATTATTTTTTATAGGAGACCCTTACTATTAAAAACCAATAGATTATCTTAATATAAAATATTATAATACAGTTGATATAATTATTTGGTGTCTATATTTGATATAAACAATGTGACACACTTGATTGGGTGACCCTAGTGGTTAGTTACCCTAAGGAATTGACCTGAACTAATTTATTAAGATAAATTTAGATAGGTTATTTTTCAATATGCTATCCAAGAGTTATATACGATATAACTAAAATATTTTTTATACCTATATAACTATACTAGAAGACAAATTATAAAGATAATCCATGGAATAATAAAATTTTTATATTTTATTATTAATAAATACAATGTCTAAATTTATAATTTTCTGGTGATTATCTTCATTAAAAAATATTATTAGATATTTGTTTAAAACACGATACACAATTGAAATTATTGTTTTATTGATGATTAGAATTGAAATTATCCAAAAATATTTTTTAGTATCCTTATAGGTTTTTTAAAACATGAATAGTGTTATTAGTTATATGGAGATGGAACATGATCACAAGGAAATGAATGTTTTAGAAATAAAATTTTATAATTTTGAATCCTTAGTATTATATACTAATTATGTATCCCAAATTTTTTATATAAAAAGAGATAGAATCTTTATATAATTAAACAATGTAGAATTATATATACATAAGGAAAATATGTAATGCATTTCTACATTGGAGGTATGAGCATATAATTTAAATCCATCCAATGGAATTTTTAGCTCAAAATTTAGTTCATATTTGAAGATGTGTTTTTTGGAAATAATAGTAATGGTATGTTTCTTATCATTAAGGAATTTCCTTTGGAGAATTATGATTAAGTTAGGAGGTTTAAAAATAATGCTTTATAAAAGAGACAAAGAATATTTGAGGTTTATAAAGGATGTTTAATTACCTTCATCTTGATATAGTGTTTTGAGTGTATTTAAAGTGATTCGATATTACTACTTAGATTACCATTTACATTATATGTAAACCAAGTGATTCACCCATGGATTGATTTCATTAATTAATTTTATGTGAAAGGCAAGATTAAAAAAAAATTAATTTTGATTACCTGAATAAAAAATATGTAAAAGGGGAAATTTTAAATCTACTATTTCTTAGTCCAAGAGGATGAATAAGGGGTGAATTATTTTTACTAAATATAAATTTAAAAATTTGATCCACAACAAAATTATGTCATAGTAATCTATATTAAAAATATATTATGGAATAAAAATGAAAAGAAAAAATATTTTTTAAATCATTTTGGCCAACAATGAGTCACTCAAGTGTATATATATACTCTTAATAATTTTTGGGTTACTACAACCCATTAGATTTATTTTCATCCATGAAACATACAAATAAAAAAAATTCACTCAAATTTAAGTAGTTAATTAAAGAAACCCGTCCCCTCACTTTAGCTGTATTGAGAACACATGAAAATAATATAGAAAGATGGTGGATTTTTTTATTCACTAAGTTTGATGAAAAAACTCTAACATAAAAACAATATGAGGTTTATATTAAGAGAAGATATATAAAAGTAGAGAAATGATAATATTAAAAATGAGGAACATAAACCATCAAAATTGTATAATATCAGAAAAAATTATAAACCAAAAAAATGGATTTATAAAAGATTAATTATTGTGTTTTTATAGTTTGTCATGAAATTTTCATTTATTGGTGTAATTTGAGTTCATAGAGAGTTATTTATGGTAAAATATCACCATTAGAGACTATAATTTAAGGTGGTTTACCTTTTTGGAAATTCTCATAGGAGTATATTTGGCCACCACCATTATATAGATATCCTCAGATAGGCAAAGGGTTTTTAGAGTCTACTAGAGTTTTTATATAATTCATAAGAGTTTAAATGGTAGATATTGTATCCACAATCTCGGAAAGGATCCTTTTTATGGTATCCTAACAACAATCTTGCAAGAAAAATGGAAAATGATTATCTTAAATTATCTTCCACGTATATTCCTTAATGAATGTGAGACTTAATAAGCCATTTTTATTGGGAATATACAATCAATGTATTAATAATCCAATTAAACATTTTAGAATAAAAACTAACTTTTTTAATAATTAAAACAAAAATGGAGTGTGTGATATGATATAGAACATATACATCATCAAAAAAAGAGTAAATAAAGGTTTGAATAACAGATTTTGTAACATGATCACTATATGAAATGTTATTTTGGAGATATATTGTTGGGGATAAATTTTCCTGTATTAATTTTAATATAAAGTCCCAAATTAAATTGAGTATTATCTAGAAATTTTTAGAAAATAAAAATAATTTATTTCTAGAGGAATATTCAATAATTGAACAATTTAATGAAATGATATTTCATTTTTCTTATTATTTATTGTTGAATATATGGTTTAAATGAAATAATAATCATTAAAAATGTGTTCTCTATAGAATTTATTAAATTCAAAAGGATAAATCATGTATTTAATAAAGGGTTAAAATAATTATTCCCATCCCTAGAAGTTTATAATTTAGTATAGATGAATAAATGAAGGTCAAAATTGTTATAAGTTAATTATTTTTAAAGGTAAAAAGACTTTAATGACCAAATATAAGTTAATTTATATTATTGAGGATTCATGGGTGGTTTCTCTATCATTTATTTACAATTTTAAATATATTTAAAGAGTAATTTTATAATAGAAAGAACTAGATTGGGAAATTTCTTTTTCAAGATATAGAGAATTTAAACCTCTATAGAAATCATAAAGAAAGTTGATGAAACAAGTAAACATCATGGTTAAGATCGTATTTGAAATGTGTACAAGATGAATAAACGAAATGTGGTGTCATTGGAGACTGAGATTATGTTGAAGGGGTATCTTAAAGAGTGAGAGTGAGTGATATTTTTAAAATAAAATTATAGAATACAACTTATTAGTGATATTATAAAAAAATACCCTATCTCTAGTGTGAAACACAAGAAGTTCAGTTAAAAATAAATTATCCCATGTATCCCCGACCAGAACTATAGTGGTAAAATAATATAATTCTATTGGTTTTCCACTATAATAAGAAAAAATAACAAATGATAAATAACTGGGGTCTTAAACCTCATAAAAATTGATTAAAAATTTTAAACCAGTTTTAATCAGTTAAAAAAATAAAACAAAAGACATAAAATATATGAAAATTCATGAATCATGAAAAATTATTCAAGATTTAAATTAAGAATTATTTCATACTATATTATATTTAATAAAAAAATATTTTAAATATAGAAATATATATTATGAAACAAATTAAACCCAAATCACTTTTATTTCAAAATATATCCATGTAACATGTGTAAATAGACCCCAAATTTAAAAAAAATATTTTGATCTAAAGTTAAAATTGTATCTTATAATATCAAGAGTCTCATTATATTAAGTCATAACAACCCTCAAATAAATCATAATATTCTTGTGTGAGGGTTTTTGTAATGATTTTTTCTGTTATGTAATTTGGAATTATAAAAATAAGGAATATGTTACCTTAAAAAATGTGGTCTTTCAAGAAGTAGTGTGTCCAGTCAATATTATTAGTGTGCGAGTTTTAAATAGGATTCCTAGAGACAATAATTATACTAGTGTTGTCACTTTTAATGATAACAAGATCATAAGATAAACAATAGTTTATAATTTTGTTCCTTATACAAACTATTAGAGTATAAAAAACAACCAATGGATTTGTATTCCACATTGGTATTAGGATGAGAAAAATGGATATTTATTTTTGATACTCTATCATAATTATAATTTTCTATGTAAATTACATATCCTAGTAGTTTTATTATATTTCAATTCGGTATCCCTTAATGTTGGTAATCAAAAATCATGTTTTTAAATATGCATCATTTGGATTTAATTAGACAAGGCTATTCATCTATTAAATATTTTAAATATCCCTTTAAGTGTATTAAGGTGTGGTTATTTATTATTATTTTTATTACATGAAAAAAACCGTAATCATAATGCTTCTCTAGGAAAAGATTTATTAAAGAACACACTTAGTCATACACTGATAACTATTGCTATCCAACATTTTATCAACATCATCTAACGTAATTTCACATTAATTAGTCATATTTGTAGTTATTTAATTAATAAATATGTGTCAAATTATTTTATAATTTTATTGGTGTATTTCAATAGACTTAGATAAATGAGAAACATTTTTTATAAATTTGAAAACTATGTAAAAACTCCCAATTAGCTATAAAAAACCTTCCATATTATTTTCCCATTAATTAAAAAATGAAAAACATATGTATTCCTTACATATAATAAAAAATATATCATTTAAATAAATTTTTATAACAAAAAATTGAATTAAATTTTGGAAACACAGTAAAAATTAACTTTCCCCATTTCAAACTCATTATCCATGTGGTATTTAGTCAACCACTAATACCATGATTTATGGTTATTTGTTCAATCCATTGATTGTATTTGTTAACTTAATGAAAAAATTTATAATTTCTTAATCCTCAGTTTTTTCCCATCAATAAATTTATAGGAATAAAATATATTATAAAACCACTCTTTATATTAATTTGAAATTACATAAAGCTAAAGTGAGATAAGAATTCCAAAAATATTATAATAGATTCAAGAAATATAATATGGTTAAATAATTCACTATAGTAAATTTATTATTATAGATTATATCATTTTCTAGATACCATGAATTATTTCTAACTATGTTTCCTTTTAATAACTATCTTATTTCAAATATAAAAATTTAGTACTAAAAATTTCATGATTATTTGATTTTTCAAAAAGTGTCTAAAATTTATTTCTGATTAATGTATTTACCTATTATTATATAATAGTTACCTAATTTTCATTATTAATTGATTTATTATTATGTTGAATCATTAGTTATGAAATAAATATGTTTTTTCTCAAGCACATTTACAACCACCCAATACCCACATTCCAGGATCCGGTGTAAAAAACAAACAATATATTATTTTTTACTAATTAAAACTAGAAAATATATATTTCATTAAAAACACAACTATATTTCAGGTTTATGTTTTGGAGGATTTGTTAAATCATACAGTATATCTTATTTATAAAAAATTTCATAAAAAACTATTCAGATACAATTTATCTGGACTCATAATTGAGACCACTCAATAGTGATCCTCTATTCACTGCTGACCCTGTGAAAATTTTTGTAAATGTGTATAATGAGAATAACATTTCTCATTAAGGGTTTTTAAAATAATTGGTAAATACATTTTTAGAAATTCTATAAAATTATATTAAATTATTTTGAAAATACATTATTCAAATAAATCATATGATTATACAGAAACATTTCTCTAAAAACAAAGAGAGTTTCATAGAAGAAAATGATGATATTTAAAACCTTAATTAAGAAAAATATAACATTTTAAACCATTCTAACCAGAGGATTTTATTTAAAATATAAAGATTATTTTTTAAATAAAATATAGCATTAATTTATTTGAAAAAACAAATTATATTAAACAAGAATATAAAAATACTTAAGACACTTTGACAATTGAAAAAAAATAAGTTACACCGATAACATAATGAGAAAAAATACAAATAAGGGTATGCATTCACTCCTGATCCCATTTAATCATTTTCAATGGGCATGTACCATGTTTTGATAAATAATTTTTGTATCATTCATTTATCACTCTGGATTCCATTAAAAATTTACATTTAAAATCATTTTCATCAAAAAATAATAAATGAATAATTATACATCAAAAAATAAAATAATTTTTATGATTAATACACTCATTTAAAGGATAAATATATTATTTAGAAATAATATTTATTTTATATAGAAATCCTTAAAATGAAATATGAAATTAGAGCATGTATGAAAATAATAATAAAAATATGTGTGGACCATTGAGAAATTATGAATTGTAAAATAATGTTCATAAAGGGAATATTTGTAAAACTGGACTGAAAATATAACCAACTTTTATTAAAATGTCATATAATGGTAGACTTTAAAATAATACATGAAAATAAAATGATATAGTTGCTTTAAAAAATTCAAGTTAATTGATAATTTTAATGTAGATGTTTCCTGATGATCCCCTAATATTTATAATAAAACTATACTTTATGATAAAATAAAATTTTAAAATAGGAAATCTTTAGATAATAAATATCTAGTAGACATTAAATTAAAAAAATAATATATGAAAGTATCATATTTAATGAAACAATTAAAATAATAATTTTGAAAAAAATGAACAAAATAAAACACTACATTACATTATACTTCACTGTAAGATGAATCTTGATAACAACTCTCCTAGTAATAACATTCCTAAGACACATCGACCATTTAGAAACTAGAATAACAATCCTTAAACATTAGAAAAACTCTAATATTTTTCTTCCCTCATAAAATAAAACCTTTTACCTTAATAAGCGAGCTTCAAAATTATTCCCTCAATTAAATACTACCTAATAATCACTACCTAATAAATCATATTTCTCAATATTTAAAATCAAATATCTGATAATATATTGTATATTGATACACTAATTATAAAAATAATATCCTTTAATTTCATCACTATACAATGCACTATCATCTTCCAATATATAGAATATATGAAATTTTTATTATTATACTATCACAATCATGAATATTCAGGGACATATGAAAAAATTACCCAATATTTACCTGATATCATTCTACATATGAATTCATGGTATTTTCCATTTACAAATTCTACAATCTTATAAACATGACATTTTTAAAGAGTATATTTCCTTATCTATTTATGAAAATAAACTAGAAACTATTTCGGTATATGGGGTTTGTTTAAGATCACATATTGTATCAAAAAATAAAGTGAAGGGATTTTTTTTTCACAATTTTATATATATAGAACTACTATACATTAGAGGTAGAATATGTACATTACCTTAATTTGAAGAAGAAAAACCTAACATCATTCTAAAATGAAAATAATTATTTATTGAATGTACTATAAATTATATGATATAAATAAATAATTTAATATTATGATATAAGAGTAATACAATATTGCTCTATGAAGACAATGAATAAAAAAATCATATAATCAGGAACAATCTATATGATGAAAAATGTACACCCATACATATTATATCATTGTGATTCATTTCACTAGAAGAGTAACATAATGACCATTCCAATGATAAGTGATAAATAATGCTTAAAATATGATTTTCATAAAGATTATATCACCTAGATAATATATAAACACATACCTTAGAGGATATGTAAAACATTATGTCTAATGTATAATAATAAGGGACCATATTACTAAATAGATTACACCCAATTTTACCCTGTCCAAAAATTAATCACTGACGTTGTTTGAAGACCATATCAATTATTAAACATCTGATTTGGTTTTTGACCCCTATATTTTTTTACCACATTAAGAAACTAATTCCCATTAAATGATTTCCCCAATTCATTTTTAATAAAGATTAACCATTATTAATAATTTCTTGTATTTCACAATTTTTTCCCATAATTTCAAATTAGTTAATTTGTATACATATCATCAAATATGTTAGTATATGATTTTTTAAAACATAAATTATAACTTCATAGTCATCATTATTTTTTAATAACATATGTCAAATAATCATAATTTCATAATTATAATTTTTTTAACAAATTAATATAAATATTATATTAAAATATTTTCCAAAATAAGGTATAAAAATAAACTATAATTTAGGTATTTACTTTTATAAATTAATATTTAATTTGTTTCATTATAACTCTTATAATTTATCAATTTACATTATTTAATGATAAATCATTTTTAATATATTTATTTTTAGTATTATTACTGCTATAATGATAATTCTTAAATTAAGCTAATCATGATATAAAAGGATCAAATATTAATACCATATTAGTTACATTTAAACCCCCTTAAAGGAATTATGTCCTCAAAATTCTTTTTCTGTATATACAAAAATGAATAACCTCACTTTTTTTAATTAATAATAGTCCACCAAATTTTTATATTCATAAGAGTAACCTCTGATATATTTTTTGTAAACATAAAAAAATATCAAACTCTTAAATAATGCTTAATGAAATCATCATAATCCTTGAATTTATCTAAACCATTGCTGTGAATCCAAATGAAAAAACCTAAGTCCCACACTCTCGAATGCAGTTCAAAAAACATATCATAATTTTTTGATAAAAATTCCAACCGAAAATTTACAATTATTTACAGACCCAAGGAACAGTTATTTGTTTTTTAATGATTAATAAAATATTACACTAAATTAGAGTTATAGAAAAGTTTTTATTAATCACTCTTTGGCATCACCCAATAATGGATTACAATAGAGCTTATACAGCAGTGATATTATATTTTTCACTAAATGAGTCAAATCATTTAAAAACCTAGGGTGAGATAAAAATTACCTGGTAAAGGGTTTTAATATAATGGATAAATCCTGTTCTGATATTATTGAAAATAATTTAATATTATTTTAAAAATCATAAATTTTAATAAATAATTCGACGAAACATAATTTTTTTAAAACAAATCATTTTTCAATAGGGAAAATTATAATTTTGAAAACATTCATTAAGAAAAATTGAAACAGTAATTCCATTTTAATTCATGAATATTATTTTAATTAAAAGATATCAATTTTGTCAATAATATTTAAATACTATAATATAAAATCAAAATGAAATTTATGAAGTATTGAAAATACTCAATCCATATGGAATATACAACAACTATATACTATATAGTTTTCAGTTAAAGAAAAAAATATCCTTGAGGTTATGTGTTTACTAACATCCCTCGTTATCATTTTAAATGGCCTGACACCATGTTTTAATAAAAAAATTTTAGATTTCCTTTCTCATTATGGATTACCTTTAAATTTACCAATAAAATCCATTTCTTCAAAAATATTATTTCATTAATGTTAAATTTATTGTGGAAAAAATAAAAAAATTGGTTTTTGATAAATTTTTAAATCAATTAGATAAAATTATTTATTCATGAAAAAATTTAATTTTATTGAGAAATCCTTTAAATAAAACATGAAATAGAAACATGTAGTGAAATGTATGAAAAAATATACTTGGACCATTCATAAATTATGCATCAAAAGATAATTATTTTATATGACATATTTTTAAAACAAGTTCGATAATATAATAATGGTTTAACCAAATTACATAGGATGATAGTATTTGGAATAAAACATGAAAATAAAATGGTATCCTTGATTAAAAAAATTGTTGATGGAAATGGTAATTTTAATTGGAATTTTAAAATAGTTGTTTTAAAATGATCCCCATATCTTTGGTATAAAAAATACATTATATAAATATAAACATTTAAAATAGAAAATCTACAAAAGAATTATAATAAAATATCTAGAAAATTAATAAAATTTGAAACATTAATATTTTATTAAAATTCATGAAATATAAATTTTGAAAAAAAAAACAAAATAAAACATCCCTTTAAATTATACTTAATAGTAGGCCTAATCTTCTAATAATCTCATTTCTTCACAGCAAAACTCAAACACATGAAGTGTACTAAAACCAGAAGGTTAATCCTTGTAACGTAGAGTAACTCTAAAATTTTTATACCCTTGGATAGAAAAACCATTACCTAATATAGGTGCATTTAAAATTATTCCATCAATTAATTAATATTTAAAAATTATTATCTAATAAATAATAATTCTCACAATTTAAAATTAAAGATATGATAATACATCCTCTCTTGATACCCCAATCATAAAATATATATCCATAAATTTTAGCACTACAAAATAAACTATATTCTTCACATATAATTCATCTCTAAACATGTAATTATTAGGGTATCATAATAATTAAAAGATGTTTCCACACACAACAACTAGTCAATATCCAACTATAATCATGCTCCATAAAACATAGGGATTTTTCCATTTAAAAATTAAATAAAATTTAAAGAAGTAGTTTTAATTTATAATGATCCCTTATGAATTTAATAAAATCTACTAGAAACTATTTGAGTATATAGGCTCTGATCAAGATCACATTGCATTTCAAAAAACAAAAAAACAAATGGATATGTTTTTTCAATTATACATAATATAATGATAATGAAAATTCCATTTCTATGCTAAAAATGATCATCGTAATAGGGTTTCCATGAATATTCTGACAACTATGTATAATATATCATGCCTTCTAAGATATGTAAATAGTTATTTCAAAGCTATATAATGATGAGAACATATTATTGAACAGATCAAACTCAATTTTCCCACTCCATATTCAAATCCATTACTATTATTGATGCCCCTTCTATGATTAGACCTCCACATTGGTGTTTGACCCCTCTGTGTTTTACCCCATTATTAAATAAGTTCCCTTTGATAGATTTTTTAAATTTCTTTTAAAAAAATTAATACTATTTATGATTTCCTATATTTTGTAATATATATTTCGTTTATTATTAATAATTATGAATCTTAAAATTTTATAATATTTAATTTTTTAATAATATAAATAAAAAATATTTCATTTATTTATCACAAATCATTTATAATACAGTGTTGTCAATTTCAAATTAGTTACTTTGTATATATATCATTATACATGTAATTATATTCTATTTTAAAACAAAATTTATAAATTCATGTTCATCATTTTTGTATAATATCATATAATAAATAGTGATAATTTCATAGTTAAAAAATTTCGGTTAGAAATTGGAAACAATATTGTATTTAATAATAGGATAAAATAAATTATAAAAATCTACTATAATTGAAATTTTTATTATTATAAATATATTTTTCAAGCTTCACATTACAATTCCAATATTTTTTAACTTTATTTAATGATAAATTATTATTCATCATTTTATTATCAATATTGTTATTTTAATTAAGATAAGGGTTGAATTAAGATAATAATGATAGAAATATTTTATTATAATAAACCATGTTATGTTACATCATTTATTACTGACCTTATTATTTTAGTGAAAGAAAAAAAATCACCCCTAATATTATATAATGTATGTTCTAAAAATGTAAACTATGCCTTTATAAATTGTCTTGGAAGTGATTATTCCAAAACATAAAATTATTTAGATAGAGATGGAACATTAATTGTCCATTTCTCTAGGTATTACACAACATAATCAATATGTGGGTAAGATTTAGGAAAAATCATATCAATTTTGAAATTAATTGATTTTACTATGGTTTTGGTCTTCTTATTATGGATTTGGTAGGCTTAAATTGATATAGAGTACCCAAGAAAAATAACTCCATCCAACATGGGATCAAAATTATGTTATTTTTTCATAAGGATGAGAATATTGAATTTATATCCAATAACCTTAAAATACTCATCTTTGGGTTTCATAGTTTTTCTAATTTCAGAGAGGGTTATCATAAGAAATTTCATGACAAGGAAAAAATTAAGAGTATAATAAGAAATATGACCACCTCTATAAAAATATAAATGGATTAATAATTAATTCAAGAGAGTAATTGAAATTTAATATAGGGTTTAACTCCATCTTTCAATAGCTGCACTTCATTGTAGATCTAGTAGAATGATAATAATAATTATAAAAATTTAAAAATAATTCATAATATTATAAATTTTCAAAATATTCCCCATAATCACTCTAAATGGATATGATCTAACATCCATTCCCATTTTTATATTTCACTGTAAATTTAATAAATTCATTACAAGAATAATTATTATTTTCAATGAAATATACCATTGTCTATCTTTTATTGTCATACAAAATAATAAGAGTGAAATATATTCTCTTTATACTACAAACATGAGTTGGATTGAATAAATCAAGGTGAAAGAGCTAAATGTATTTAGAACTGGAAACTTATTTTTTATAATAAAAACAAAAATGGCACACATTTGATCCATGAACAATATGATTAAACATATATAATGTAATCCCTCCTCAATGGTTATTTTTATTATTATTCTAAAAACAGGTATTTTGGATTTGGGGTTTTTATGATGGAGGATTTTATCTCATAGTGTACATCATGTTGACTCCTATTAATGATAATGTTTTTACAACGTTCGATAAAAAAAAATTTAAATTATAAAGGAAAATATGTGATGCATTTTTTGATCTCTTAAGAAGGACATGTGTTCTAATTAAATTCCTAGAATCCATGTCTTTGATATGGTCATCAGATCGATCACTGAAAAATATATCAAAGATTTAGATGAAAATTCTAACGTGTTGAATGTTTTAGGGGGAACATAATATAAAAATTGGAATATAAAACTTATGTCATTGAATTATTTAAAATATTTTTGGAAAAATATAAAAAATATCTATTAATGTTATTAAAAAGATGAATATGAAAAAAAATTATAGGTCTATGTAATATTTGTTGAAAACATGGAGAAGATATAGATAGAGTTGGTTGATAGATTATTTAATTAACTTATTATAATATACAGAGATATGAAAGAAATTGGTTATGTTGTTGTTGATATATGAAATATGAAAATATTATCTATTTACTTAAATCTAAATGTTTTAGTTATTAAATAAATAAATCTCAAATTTTTTTTAAATGATATTTCTAGCATACTTTTTAAATGTGAGATAATGATAAATGTGGATAATTTGATAGTTTTGAAGAAAATTAAATGCAAAAAATTTAAAGCTATCAAAAAATTCTTTGTAGAAGAATATATGGAGGATAATATAGTTGAAAAATTGATGTATTTCTTATCATCTAAAATTAAAATCGGATAAATAATATTCAAAAATAACTTTCACTCACATGTTTCTTGTACATAAATTTATGTCTTTAACTACCAAATTTATAAGAAAATTTCAAATATTAGAGAAAGATGAATAATCTATAAAGAGTCGTGTTAAAATGAAAAATTATGAAATAAATTCTCACAAATATTATTTTCATAATATTATGTTTTTTATATAATAAGAACCATTTAATGAGTTAAAATTTTGAATAGATAAATACCTCAAATAAGAGGCTTTGGTTATGGTGAATTATTAAACAATATAAGAAGTGGCCAATGATATAGACTATAATGAATTTTGTGGAGTTGTTTAATTGAAATTTTTATATAAATAATATAAATAGAAGATCCAAAATCACTTTAATTTTGAGTGAGGGATGTATTAAAATGGTTAATTTTTTCATTGTATTGATCTTTAAATTTTTTACTAAGAAGAATCAAAATTTACACTCCATAAAAATAATTCAAAACCTCAAAATAAATAATGTTAATTTTTGGGATACAAGTATTTTACGTAGATCAGTAGAAAGGGATATATCTAAGGAGTATATAATGAATCTGTTATGAGGTACCGATAACTCTTAAACCTTCTATTAAAAAATTATATGATTTGGGATTTAATGTCTTAGGAATCTAATGTTTACTACCCCTTTATACCTATCTACTAACCAAATCATTGTATAGGAACAAAATATCACATATTGGTCATTGTAATGAAATATTCAAAAGAAATTAGTACACCATATCAATAAATTTGTTACTATTTATCTCCATATTTTGAAGTCTTTAGTATCATAAATGACAATTGTTATGTCATAGAAAACTCCAAAAAATTCCTTATTGATTAGTTTTTATCTTTTTTTTTGTGTTTTCTCTATTATCACTATCTCTCATTTCAAATGTAATCTTCCTAACAGACCACTTAATCTTTACATTAAAAAAAATATTTTTTATCACACATATAGACTCACACATAGTCCTTTTAATCATTTAAAAATTATTAATTAAGAATCTTATCAATCAAGAAAATATTTTAATATTATATAAAATTAAACAAATAAAATTTTGACACAAATAAAAAATCTTATATTAACCAAATTTATTATATTGTAATAGATTCTAATTATCATTTCTCTGTAAAATCAAAACATGATAGTTTTTTCACCATGAATTAATTCGTATCATTATGAAATAATCAATTATCATTTTCTATAATAAATCATTTGATATTAGAATAAGATCTAGAATATTTCTCACTTACCTATGTACATTTTTTTGAAAAATTTACTCACTGAAAATACATATCATTATAATGTAGTTATATTTATAAATCTTAAAAGACTTCATTATAGTGCACCTTATGAGAAATAAACAATAACCTTGAGTCTTTTCTCATTTTAACATATGACTATGGTGTGGAAACATAATATTTAATGTACACTGATACACTACATATTTTTCCCCAATAATTCACAACGTCAATTTCTATGTAATATATACTCTTCATGGTGTAATATGGATTTGATTTTAAAATAAAATTATCTAAAAATTACCATGGAGTAAAAATATTAATTAATGATTAATGTTTTAATTATGCACAATATTAAAAAAAAAATATCCTAAACACAAATATAAAATTCTTCCGGAATTTATATAGAATTATTTATTCCCATAAAATCTATTTGCAATAAGTACAACCACTATTGAAAATAATTTTATAATTGTTTTATATTTTTAGCCAAGGTTTCAAAATCCATCCACCTTTATGTTTGTTTTAGTAAATAAATGAATTCATAATCATTCATGATTCAAAATGTATTGTTGAAAAATATCATAACCACCATCATATTTATTGATAAATATAGTGAAGAATATATCTAAATGATATAATGTCAACATGAAAAAGATGATTTAATGAAATATTTCTAGGAATACCTTGATGTTTAGGCTCCATAAACCACTAGTCTGATATGAATCAACTTGACATAATCACCCTTTGATATTAATCTCCTTGAACTTAATCTTTCTATTTAATATAACAAAAATAATACCACATAATAATATATTTATATCCTTGTTATGAGATTAATATATTTTTAGATTGTTCATGATAAAAATAATTCACATTCCATTATTGTCTATACTCTTTATGATTATTAATTTTGAGTTCTATTAAATAATATTTTATTGTGTATTCTAGTGTTTCAAGGATTCTTTTAGATTAAAAAATATTATGAGGCTGATATTCCATGTAAATAATGAACATTATATTAAAAAAATGTTGAAGGATCTTCCAAAACAGTTGTCTGAACCTTGGATCACAATCAGATACAAATGATAATGTTTTTCCCTTCATCCTCACAATTTCTTTGATGTATATCTTTGAAATTTGATTGTGTGAGAAGTTTTTATATAATGATTCACCACACCACATATTTAATTTATTCCATATTTATAAAACTATGAATAACATCTTTGGTGATATTATACCATTTCCAATTTGGTATTGCTAATAGTTTCATCATGAACACTTTATTATTTCCATTCTTCATTAACATTATAGTCTACCAAACACAATTTTTTATATCTAGAAATATTATTCTTCATATTATTCTTCCAAAATTATTCTCAGAGGTCTCTATATATATTTTTGATCCTTAGCTATACAAATAATGGTGATCAATTAGAATCATCTTATAACTTCTTCATTATCCCAGTTCCGGATTTATCCGTAATCGTAACCCAAATCTTATCACTCGATATTTATCAATTATAAATATTTAGGATTTAAAATTACTTATTAATTCCACATAATTGTTATCTCTACATTATCTATTTTAAATTAAATAATCTTATTTTGGATAAATGGTAGAGACAAAATTTGATAATTGTAAGAAGTCTTACCTTCCATTATGACCCCCATATCTATCCCTTTCATGTCTTAGAAGATTGAATCATATTTTTTCCTCATTAAATATTATCTTATACAAAATTATCTACATAGATCATCTTCCAATTTATTATCCTTTTTTATAATGTTATTGGATTGTGTATTCAAATTATCTAATCAGCTCTAACCATCTTTGTTGGAGTATGTTGAGCCCATTTTATGTGAATATATACCTTAATATCTTATGATCTATATATTTTTCACATTTATTTAGAAATATCTAATTCTTTAAAATATTGAATGAAAAAATTATTTCATCTGACTCATTATTGTGTGTTGGGTAATTTTCATCGTGGACATTTTACAATCTTAGGGTACATGGTATAATTTAATTATTTTTTATGATTATGCATCTGATTCTATTACTTAAGAAACACACTTTATTACATTTACATCCTAAAATTAGTGAATTTTTATTAAATATATCATTCCAAGCCTCTTATTAAACTCTTTACATTCCTATATATAAAAAACCATTATATTTTTTGTGTTAACCTCTTTTTTGGTTTTAAAATCGTGATTTGTTTCTGATAAAGCATTGATAGTACCAAGTTAATATATGTAAAATTTGATCTCCATTATAGATTTATGTTTAATAAATTTTTACATTACATTAAACAATTAAGGAATAAAATATATCTTCTGACTTGTGATATCATTCTCTAAAAATTTAACATAGTTTATCAAGAAGTTACATTTACTATAATTTTTATATAAATTATTCTTTTGAAATGATTTCACCATTGTATTCAAATACTATACATGTTCCTATATAATTGTGGTGTATATGAGAATATCATCTATAAAATATAACAAAAAATGTTAAGGTAGTCTCTTAAGAATCTATTCGTCAAGTCCATTAACTATTTTAGTGTATGTGTGAGTATGAATTGATTCAATACAATCACATATTGTCCATATCCTCTATAAATGTTAGTCCTTTGTATATCAAATTATTTAAATTAAGTTAATGTTATAATATTTGGTTATGAAACCTTGATATATACATATCCCCACATAGTAAAATTAATAAGTCATAAATTTGTGGTATATGCAAATTTCTCTTGTATAATGATCTTATTAATATCATGATATTTAATTTAAAAATTAATTGAACCATAATTATTCTTGATAAAGCGTACTAGAGACCCATATAGTAATGTAATAGGGAATTGAAATAAGTTTTCTAAATTTTTATATAGTTTCTTATTGAACTCATTAAATTTAATATGGTCTATTTTATTGGGGATCTATTATAGGGGTAAAAAATTATGTATAAGTTATATTTAGAACTCAACATCTTGACCCTGAAACAGACCACGAAACATATCATGGGATACATCAGAATATTTTCCTAATAATAGGAATGTAATCATATGTAATCATTTACATTGAATAAATATTATTTTTCTATAAATAGTTTCTTTTATGGAATAAATACCAATTCATAATAAAGATCATCCAAGAAATATTCATTACAATACATGAAATGTAATAAAAAATATGATGTTTTGTGATATGTAATGGGATTTCCCCACCCCAAAAGTATATATTTGTTCTATATAAGGACAATTAATCTTTGACTAGTATAAAACAAAATTATACTGAAGGGTGTATAATAATATTTTTAGATTAATTCATCCCGAAAATTTTAATTTTGGATTTAATAACCCATGATTTTTAATGTAGAAAATGAAAAGTAATTTGATTGTTCGTGTTTATAGGATAGTACATTTTTAGATCCATGTATTCAATCATAATTTATAGAGTTATAATACTTAAATGTGTTGTTTTTTGACATGTTTGAATAAATTATAGGTTCCTCGAATGTCTTGTTGAGTTTTAGATGTGTCGGGTTCCCAAAATCTAAAGTCATATGGGTCTGCACATGACACATGGTTTGTTTGAAACCAAGAAACCCTCTATAGTAAACTATGTGGCTATTTTTAGGGGGAAAAGTTGTCACATGAGCTATGCATTTTTGACCAAATCATTCATAGATATCACATGATTACTAGAAATTGAGAAGTACATAATTACTATTCACCCAATGGTTAGAGCACGGTTTCCAAATTGTGTGTCTAGCCCTTGCAGGGTGCCCCAAGTTTCTAGTAGAGGGTGCATGGTTTTCCTACCTCTACAGCACAATCCATGCATGGTTTCCAGTTTTAAAATTTTAATTAATTTAAATAAAACTAAAATAAAATACATAAAAACATTAAATTGACCACTCCACATACCCCATGGCTCACGACGCTACTCCCCCTTGGTCTCCACATTCTATCACGTGACACCCCCTATCTAGCTCAAATTTAATGGATGAAATCCATCAGATATCCTGGTGATTCGTGGTCAAGGTCTCGAGATAATCCTTCTCATAACTTCTCTTCCTATCTTATGGTCATTTTCCTTCTCCTCATCACCTAGTGAGGTTGGGACGAAACCAATTTCTAAGGGTAATCAAGATCATGGTGTTTCTTCTAGTTATAGGGTGTGTGGAAGGCTTCTCAATACACACATATTCATCTTCCAGCATCCACCAACTAAGGCATAGCAGATTGGTTCGATTCCACTTACCATCATCTATTTAGGGTAAGGTTTTCAAACATTCTTCATTGTGTCTCAATTTGTAATTTGGGATGTCATAGTTTTTAAGGTTACTATATATTTCATTGGGTGTGATTGTTCCTTTCATGATATTTTTGATTTCGTGGTATAATTTTTGAGCATTTGATGACTTTGTGAAGGCATCCTCTCTTATACATAATTATGTATATAAATATATATCTTCCAAATAAATATTCCATAATTTTAAGAAGAATATATTCATTGGATATATATGTGTGTGAAATTATGTGTGTGCAAGTGTTGAGTAATCCTAATTAAAAAAACATTGTGCTAAAGTGGTCACCTGTTCCTCTCTGAGGTAGGATCCCTTTTCTTTTCCCTTTTAATTTAATATTTATTTATGTGATTTTATAAAAAAGTAGAATTATTATTTACTTTGATAAATTTTATAGTGAACCTTGAATGAAAATCATAAATAAAATAAATTATTTATTGGATAAAAAAGTAGTGATTTTATATTATAACCCCTACAATAGAGGTGCAATGTCTTCTAATCCAAAAATCAGTTATAATTATTTATATCCAGTTTATTCTTTGTTTTTTTCCACATACCTCATATTTGGTCTTATTTTTTTTGGAATGTTGTATTTTTACCCCAATGAAAAATTTGAACTAAATTGTAATAATTGGTTAGTTTAAAATACATTTCCTGAGTAGGAGTTTTCCATGCTACCATGAAACTTTCGATTTGACCCTTTTAGTATTATAAATGAATTTTTCATGTTTTGGAAAAGATAATGGTTATGGTAAATGGAATTTATGGGATGTCTTATGCAAGATGGTTGTATCATTTATATAAATATAATATACGGTACCTTCTGTTGACCATGAATATTATAAATGGTTATGGAATGTTTTGGAATAAAAAATTGAATTTTATTAATTGAAATGAAAAAACCATGTTGTATTGTTTTCGTAAAGTGAATCAAATTGTTTTAAACTGAGTGATCCAAGGTATGGGAAATCCATGACCCATGTTATGATTTGTTAAATGCTTCATGTTCAATGTACTATTTTATTTGGAAATTGAACATGGTATTGAAATTCATAAGTTGTATTTACACATGCATTATATTACAATTGTGACATTAGTTATAATGGGTTGGATAAATTAAAATCATGATAGGTACTACCTCACGAATTTTATCATAAATGTGATTATATTTATTTTCTAAATTAATTAAAAATGCCGTGGATGGGATGATTTATTTCCCCATGCTAATAAAAATGATCCTCTAAAAGAGGTTTTGATATAATGGTTCAGGTTTTGTTAATCCTGGTGACTCACACTATCTTATGTTAGTGTTAGGAATAACAACCCTCACCAGTGATTCAATATGGGAGATGAGTTTTTGAATTGAACTTCCCATCATAGAGTGTTTCTATATAATGCACACTCCCTATCCCGAGGGATGGGAATGAAAAACCCCCCACTCTATCAGGATGTAGTGCTTACTACCCATTGAGTAGAGCTTATTTACTTGTAGACTAGTGGTGGATGTATGCAAGTTACATCCAAGTTGACTCCAATAAAATAGAAATATATATATATAACATATGCAGTGACATGATTGGACTCTTTTCCTAATAGGAGACAATGTAGGTATAACTGTCAGGTGTCCCTTATGAACCTGGACAAGTGGTTGTATATTTGTTTACTTCTATGAAATATTTACCTATAAAGGCACACTGTTTAATTCATATTGAACTATTTGAATAAGGCTAGACACCATGGTTGATGGCCTACTAAGATATATGTCACAGAACCTACTCAAGCCTCTATTTCACTAAGGTACCTGATTAGAAATTATATTTATAGGCCCTTGGATCATAATTGATATTATCTCCTTTTACCTAGGAGTTAGGATCAATGGATTGATATGGAACGCAATAAGCATGCGGAGATCCCCTTGGGTATTTTTATTTCTCTTCTTTACTTGTGTCCTATATTTTTCCAAATTGTAAACCATTTTGTACATTTACTATTTTTAGTTATGTGTTATCAGTTTTACATGCATAATTTTTAAGTTGGGATTGGCCACTTTTATATTCAATATTTATATTATTTTTTTACCTCTCTTTCACTTATTTCTATAATTATTCCCTTATCTATTGTTATTTATTATCTAACAATACCACTGTGAAACTCTGATATTAGGGTATAGTCTCCCCACTATCACCAATTTAGACACTCACTACTCTTTGACATCCTATAGAATATGGGGAGATGCGCATGATACTATTTTACCCACTTATCCAGCTATCGTGGTAATGGTAAGTCAGTTTGGGATGTTACTAAGTGGTATCAGAACCCTAATGTGTCCATTGTCTTACTATTTTGGGTTGTTAGACATGAGAAACGAAACATGTTGGGACTTGGTTAATAGTTGCGCTTGGGAATGATCACCCAATGTATAGGAAATGGCTATGTAGTCAGGACTAGGGATTGATTTTCTTTCTATTCGATTTTGTAGTTTATTTCGCTTTCACCAAGAGTGAATGATGTAACTTCCACTGTTTATGGAATTTTTAATTTTTATAGAATTTTTCCCTTATCCCAATAAAGTAAACAAGTATCATTCCATGCATCATATTTGTCACATAGAAATTAACATGAATTGCATATATCATGCAATGATGTTACATTAGTTTTTTTTCATCTATGTTTTTTGTGCACTTTGAGTTCTATTCCATTTTTATTTTTGTACGATTTTAGTTAATTTTAAGAATTATTACTTGTATAAAATGCTTATTTTTTATTATTCCATTCTTCCTGGGTTATTTAGCATGTTTTACTTATGTACCATTCTTCGGTTTTGTTGAATTATTCTATGTTATTTCTTATTAGAGCATATTATTCCTTTTTTTTATATATGGTTTCTTGCATGGGAAGAAGTCATAGTTGTTGTGGAAGAATGGAAAAAAAATTTATTATAAGGTGTATGAGTGACTTATGCCCTGGAATTTTAAGACCATATATTCAATCCATCAAGAGAAATGTATAGTTATATATTTTTAATGAAGTTGTTAAAATGATTAGGCTATTAAATTAAAATGATCATGTGAATTGGTTTTGACTAAATAGATACAAATGCCAAACTGTAAAGTGCATGGGCACATTACAAGTTGGTAGGTTTCCACTCATATGATTGGACCATTTTCTCTCAGCATGTTATATTTTTAAATGGGATTGATTTTGTTTAATTAGAGCCAATTTTTAATAAATAAATTCTATCAGCACTTTATGAATTGGGAAATGGAACCCCATGTAATCAAATCTTGGTTTATCTAACCATTGTGTATTTTAATATGTTATAAATGGGAATATTGTTGTGTTTTAAATATGAAATGGATTGGGTACATTTTTAAATGGTCAATCAGACCATGGTAGGGTTGTTTGGAAATATTTCCTATGGTATGACTCATTTGGGTGCTTCAAACTTTAAAAACAAAGACACCACTATTGGGTTGAATTCTAGAGGACCCGGGAAGTATTAGTAGGACCCTAGTCATTCACCTTATATATTAAAAGAATGTTGGTACTAAAATTCAAATTAATGATGGGATGTATAAAAAAATATAATTTTTAAAAGGAATTTTTATGATAGTTGTATGTTTTTATTTTATTTTTTGGTTAAAAATCATGTACATAGTACTTTAATTTTAAAATTTATAATTTATGATTTGAATTAAATGTTTTATTAATATTTAAGTGGGAAAAAATTAAGTGTCTTGGAAATGGATCTCTATGAGTTTTCCTTCATTTGAACTATTATGTATCGGTAGCTTGAGGATTTCTCTTTGAGTTCCCATGGAATAGATATGAAATCATTTTTACGTAGGAATTTTTTCTTTTTATTAATGGCTTGGATGATGGGATTTTGAGAATAGTGACTTTGTATGGAATGAACTAGTTTTTGGTTGACATTTTTCCTTTATAAGTGGTATCCCATAATTGGTATCACCCTTAGAGATTCGATACATTTCTTAAACCATGACATCTCTGATGTTTGGTGTTTTTCGGGTGTCATTTCCCCTTGCAAGAGTTTTAGTTTCTAATGAAACCCTTATTCAGATAGGTAGTCATGTCTTTCTTGGCCTTTGATATAGATATGGTCATTGAGTAATGCTCATTTTTAGCTGTTTATATATTCCTAGAGCATGGTTGGCTACTTTTTAGTTTTTTTAATCCTTTATTTTTCTCATTGGTGGATAACGTGCATTTCATTATTACAGTAAAAGGTCATATAGTGACGAAAAACTATGATCTAAATCTGTAGTAAATGCAGTCTAATACTTGAATGAATAGGATTGATGAGACTGTGGGTAGATTTTAATATGTTTTTATCTTGTTTTTCCTTGGGGATGTATGCATTTATGTATGTAGTTCCTATCTTGTAGCTTAATGTTGTAATTTACTTTTTGATTTTGGTATAATCAGTACACCTTATACTGATTTGTATGGTCACGTGGAATCTCCAAGTAGAGTGACATGGGAGTTAAAGAATAAGATTCAACCCAAATCTTGGGATAGGGTTTCTTGAGACACATGTGTTTTGACATGCTAGACGATTCGATTTTTGGTTTCATTTTCCAATTCCTTGATGTTTTAGAGTGTGACTCTGATTAGTATAACACATGTGTTAAAAATGGTTTTGTCCTAGTACACTTATGAGAGGCTGGTTGTATTCTCCTTTTTGATGACTAGGACATGACTAAGCTGGGGAGCATCACATCAGTTCTGTTTAAACACGTCCTTCTAAGTAGAAGGAGAAAAATGCAAAGGGTCCATTTTAAAAATGGTAATTTTTTCCTGAATTCATTTGAGGATTCTAAGTCTATATCAGGTCTATGATTTCATGGAAGCATAATGTTCTTATTGTTGGAAATGTATAAATACTTCGAGAAATGCCACTTTTCAATGAGGATATCAGTGTGTAGGAATAATCAATCAGGTAATTCCTTGGGTGGTGAAGACAAGTGATCAGTTGGTAATAGTACATTGACAGATGAATCTGAGTTTCTTCCAAGGAAAGTCGAACTGTGGTGGATCAACTATTATTATTTCTAGTAATTTGGTATAATTGACTAAAACCCATTTAATCCTATTAGTGTACTCATGTTTAGTGAAAATAATTCTCCCTATATTGATGTCATCCTTTATACCCTAAGAGATAATCATTCTTACAACTTGATAAAGATTTGAAAGATGTGGGGATTTCTCATGTGATCTGTTTCAGAGTTAAATTGTGAAACCTGGTTCTTTGGAGGCATAGTTAGTCCTAAGTAATAATTGGGCTCCCATGTAATAATGCCTTGGATGGACTCTTTGACACTATTTGTTTCTTTTGACGTGACTTCCAGGTAGATGCCACTATAAGATTAGTCAATGTTCTGATGTGGACGTTGGGGCCATATACAAATGTCGCTCATGAAACTATGGAGTGTTAACTACCTTGGAATTTTCCTTTGGACTCATGTGAAATAGATATGAGGTTACCCTTTTCATGTAGATGAGTTCTATGTTAATTCAGAAAGGCTGATGATTCGAGTGGGATGGATCTAGATTTCACATTTGATCAGGTGGTGTCATAATAGTCTAAATTTCCAGGTGGTGGTTCTACAAAATAACATCACTAGAAGTTAATTATGAGCATTAGTGAGCATGTTGGTGGTAATGTGATGTGCATAGGGAGGATTCATCACAACTCAATTGGAAATGTGTCAGCCATCTAAGTCGAGTGTCTTGATTGTGGTTTCATAAGGTTTATTGACTTGTTTTATCTCCTTTTTCAATGTAAATGGTCATAAGGAAGCATTTATTAGCATGTCGTTTGGTTAATGTGTGTGTAGTTTAAAAGTTCAGCTATGTCCCACATCAAAAGTGTGCATGACTAATTTGGCTTGGTCGATCATAATATTTTTTTTATTTATCTATGAGTTATAAATTATGGCCTTGTATTTAATTAGGTTCACCCAAATTGAAAAAATCACACTGATAGTGTCACTAAAATTCTTAAGGACGTGTTTTGGAGGTGAATCTGATGGCATGAGGCATTATGGTTTCAAAACTCCCCATTTATAATGACAATTCCTAAGGTGGGGAGTACCTTTGGCTACATATTTTCGAAGATAAAAACCTGATCATGTCACCATTTCAGTGGAATCTATTATGTGATGTCTCTCTATTTAAATTGTAAATCAAGCACTAGCTTTAGTGTTGATGGATTACATGCTGAATGCTTAAATGAATTCTTGAAGAAGAATTGGATGTTTGGAAACATAATTCTATCATTTGAAGGAGTCAACATGAACCTTCTAGGTTAGGTGATGTTTTTTTTACCCCATGAGAATTCTTAGGGATGATAATTTCTATGGCGGGGTGGCTGTAATTACCAGTGCATTTGAACCAGAAAAATTGGCAAAGGTATTTGAATTTTTTTCCTTTACTGGACGAGATTTTTTTTAAAATCCATCATAGGAACATATTTCAAAGAGTTGGGACACATCGATGAGTTTTTTTTGGACTTGTGTTAAGGTCTGAGAGGATCCATGAATGAATCATTAAGTTTTGAATGATCCGGGGTCCATAAAAATCATTATTTGAGGGACTGTAAAAGGTTCTAGGTTTTTCTGAAACAGTGTGGCCCCCTACATCAACCAATACAATTCTTTTTTGGGGAATTGAAATTGTCACATGAGCTTTTCATAGATTAAAAAATCATCCCCCTAGACCACACAGTTAGCGGTAATTGGGAAGTACCTAAGAACTATTCACCATATGGTTGGGGCATGGTTTCCAACCCATATGTACAACCTTTATGGGGTGACCTAGTTGTCCCGTAGAGGGCCCATGGAAGGTGAACGGTTTACCAAACTATGTGACCCAAACCACGTGTTGTGTCCTATTTTAAAAATTGAATTAACTTAATTATAACATAAATAAAATAAAAACTAAACCTAAATATACCCCACCCATTAACGCTATCTCTCGACATTCCTCAGACTTGGGCTCCCATTTTATCCACATGACACCTCCTTATTCACCTCATATTCGATCGATGAAATCCACCATATTTAATGGATGTTTAGGGTTGCAGTCTCAAGGTAATCCTTCTCTTACATCATTTTTCTCTCTTCCAACTGGTTTTCCTCTCTATGTCACTCAGTGAGGTACAAATGAACCCTAGTTCAAGGGTTAATCCATATTTTTTATGTTTCTTCTGGTTCTATGGTGTTCTAAAGTCTTATATAGACTCCCTTGTTTTTTTCCAGCATCTCCCACCGATGGAGAAGTTGATTGGTCTGATTTGTCTTATCATCATCACTATGAGGTATGGTTTTCCATTGATCTTCATTTTAGTACAGTTTATACGTGTGGTTTCTATTGTTTTTTAGGTACTGATATTTTTCTATGGGTGAATTAGTAATTATCGCAGAGTTGTTGAGTTCATAGTATTATTTATAGATCATTTAATGACTCCGTTAATGCTTTCACCAATATATGTAGGTTTTTATATATGTATATATATATTTATGTTCTTTGTATACATTCCCTCATGGAGAGGGGAACATGTTCATTTGACTAGGGTATATATATACATATCAATATATGTGTTTTAAAGTTTGATATATCTTTGTTAAAAATTCCCAGTGCCTACGTTTTTGTCTTTTTTCCTCTCTAAGGTAGGTTCCTATTTCCTTCCCTTTAAATTTATGTATTATATAAGTGATTATATAAATAAGATGAATTATTATTTCCTTTTATAAATTGAACTCAGAACCTTGAATGAAAATCATAAATATAATAAATGATATTTTTGATAAACACATCATGATTTTAAAATAAAACCTCTCCAACATAGGTGTGATGTCTTCTAAACCAAATAGTAATGATCATAATTTATATCAATCATAGTCTTGGTTTTTGTTTTCTGTAATCCTATTGTTAGTGCTTATTTTGTAGCAAATTAGCTTTTGTACCAAGCATGACAATTCTCCTTGGAATAATATGAAGAGAATTTCCATTCATGGTTAGTTTAAATGACATTTCCCGAGTAAGCATGCGCCTTGTTACCATGAGAATTTCCATTTGACCCTTTAATTCATAGAAATGTATTCTCCTTGTTTAGGAAATATTAATCATTAATGTAAATGTATTGTATTGGATGGCTTATACAAGATGGTAGAATCTATTATATATATATTGAACAAGGTTTCGTTTTTTGACCTAGATCATCATAAATGGTTTTTGTTTGATTTAGTATAAATAATGGAATTGTTTTAAATTGATGGAAAAACATTGTATGGTTGATTTTATAGAGTGAATTAAATTATTTTAAATGAAATGAACCAATGGATGATATATACATGCCCATTATTATTTTTTGTTAAATGCTTCAAGTGAAATGTATTATTTTATTTGGAATTTTAACCTATTATTGAAATGCATATGATGAATTGCCTTACGAATTATATTATAATTGTGGATGTGGTTATAATGGGATGAATAAATGAAATTCATTGGAGGTACGTACTCATAGCTTGCATCATAAATGTGGTTATATTAATATTCTAAATGGATTAATAAATATATAGATGGGAAGTTTTCTTTCCCCAAGTGAGTTATAAATGCGCCTTTAAAATGGATTTTCTATGATGGTATAGCTTTTAATGAGCATGGAGATTCATGTTCCTTTACATCGGTGTTTGGTATGGCGACCCTCACCAGTTCTTCAATGTAGGTAATGGGATTTTGATCAACATGTTAAATATTGTAGTGTTTCCATGGTGTTCAAACCCTTCATCACAAGCGATAATCATGAACACCCCGACTGTATCGAGATGTAGGGCATACTATCCCTTGAGTAGAGCATATCAACTCATAGACTGGTGTTAGATCCCTATGAGTTAAGTCCCAGTCCACCCCAACAATATATATATATATATATTAATTGTGTGTTCATTTCTCTATATATACTATATAAATTTAGTGACATGATCAGACTCTTTCCGAACATTGAGTCGAGGCCGGTATAGCTAGAAGGTGTCCCTTTAGAACATAGATGGGTAGTTGTGTATTTATATAGTTTTTTAAATTATTTCTATATACCATGATGTTGTTTAATTCATATTGAACTATTTGTATTGGGGTAGATCCCATGGGTGCCAAACTATTGATATTTATATGTCACACATTTCCTAGGCCATCAATGTACTTGGGTACCCGCGTATACCCTATATCTGCAGGTGCTTTGAAGTTTCTTGTTGTTATATTCTTATACCTGTGATTTGTGAGAAATATTCTGATTTTGTTCTTAGGATTCTTAGAGAGATCGCCTTGGGTTTTTAGTTCATTTCATTACATGAGTTCAATATTATTATAATTTTTAAATAATGATTTATGTTTTCTATTTGTAGTTATGTGTCTTCTACTATACATGAATGATTTGTATAAACTAGCATTGGCAATTTTATAGTCAATTTTTATATTATTTTTCCTATGGTTTTTCAATTATTTATATACTTCTATTACTATCCACTATTGTTTATTATATAATAATACTGATGTGAAACTCTAATATGTGGGCATAGTATTCCCACTATTGACTCATGAGACCCTAACTTCTTGTCGACAACCTTTGGTGTACAATGAGATTTACTTGAGGTCATGTGCCCCATTGGTCCAGCAATCATGTTAATGGTATGTTAGGTTGGGATGTTACAGGGGAAGAGTTATATAAAGGAGGTGAATTTATTTCTACATTAATTATTTCCATTGATTACTCATCCTGTATTTCTTGAGGTTATATTTAAACATTAATTTTGAACATTCATGACACGAAATATTATATAGATCCACAATCAAATCAGATACTTTCTATTTTTTAATGAATAATAGGTGTACCTATCACTACTTCATTTTCATGATTCACCCCAAAAATTTAGGTTCCATGCATATTAGATGCATCAGATGTGTCATTCCAAACATTTATTTTTAACATGATTGATGATTTATCCATGCTTTATAGGATAATAAATATCATGATAAACAAAATTGAATTAAATTATATAGATAATAGATAAAATCTAGAACCAAATCATAGGATCATCTCATTTTATTTATAATTAATTTATGCAATTAATGAATTACATTGTGGTAAATTATTCTATCATTTATGGATATAACAATGGATATACATTTTAAAATCGTTGATTTGTAGGAATTAGGAATAGATTACCCCTATTAGTGATCCGAATATGTTCTTCGAATCACTGAACATCACTGTAGGTTTCACCACGTTCTAGCACGGTAAACACTATCGCTTACGACATTAAACATTGATCACCTAAAGAATCAGTTACAATAGAAATTCATTTATTCTCTAGACTCGAGAGTGTAAGCTAGTTTAAGATCGATCTCCATTATTTGGAGAGTTCTGGGAGTGGTAGCTCACTAGGGATTCAATGGATTCTCTTCAAATGACATTGGGCATAATAAAAATAAATTGGATATCATAAGAAAATTATATAGTTGGGTTTATATAAAATCGGGGTTAGAGTAAATAATTACATAAGTTCCCATTATTATTTATTAATCCCAATAGAACCCATATCGATTTTAAAAATAATATTATTTTTTAATTAACATATTTTAAACTTGAGAAATAAATTGAATATAATTTAAACCTATAATATTCAATATATATTATTTATCACTCATCTATTTGACATTTTCACCCATGGATCAACAATATTTATTAGCTCTTGAATAATTAATATTTATTTAATAAATAATTAACACTTCATTATTCTCTAATAAATTGATAAATAATGTCTCAACTAAATAAAAAATAAATATTTATTAAATATTTCACTGACAATATATTTTATGAAATAACTTGTGATGGAATATATTAGATTAAGAATGTGTGAATAATTATTAAACCAAATGTGTTGATAATATTTCGTCAACTTGTTAAATAAAAAATGATACTATATTTTTTGATTGAGATTCTATGTAAACTTAGTAACTCTCTATGCATCTTTCTTAGTTTCATTAGTTTAAGACTCCTAAAGTACAAGGCTATCATCCAGAGACATGATTAGTCACCCAAAGTGAAATAATTTAACACTAAAATGAAATATTACCTCATAATAATTCATATTGTGATATATAATCCTTTTATCATGATATCCTTAATCAAGCAGGTTACATGTTGGCGCCATCAATCTATGAGATCGATGTGCCTTTCTATGATAGTTTAAAAATGAAACATTCCTATAAAACATTGTGGCCATAGATTTATTTAGTCTATATAATTTCCCTCAAATAGCATATGATATGGGCTTCCCTTAAAGATCATAAGGGACAAATCCTTTATCAAATTATTTGTTATTGAATAATTAATCTTGACACATATAACTTATCAAACCTTGATGTGAGAATACTTCATCACATATTTCATCAATACACCAAAGTAAAATACATATAATACTCATTAAAAAATTTCGATTGTGTAATGATCAAAACACTCATTTATTTATGGAATATCTAATGACACATCAAAATATGGATTTCTTACTCACAGGTCTCATTCTCATCATATCCTACACTGGATATTGCCAAAGGTGTACACCATGAGAACGTGCTGAAAAGTACTATGAGTTTCCACCCCTGATATCGTGAATAATATTTTCCATCAAAAGATTGTATCCAACTACATATCATAAATTTAGAAATATTATTGTGATAATTCTAGGATCTCATCATTGTAGGGAACTGATAAGAACATTCAATGTGACAGTTACTATTATGAAATAATCACATAATATGTTATGTTAAAGAACAATCATGATGTAATACGTATTTTATTAATATTCAAAATATGGTATTTTTTTGATAAAGTACGCAGAATTTTGTTTTAGGGAATCAACTCCAACATACACCAAATTGAACTAGAGCCAACTACTAATAGCCTTTAGTGCAATAACTATCACATGATACTCATGGCTCTTCTAAGATAAAAATTTATTCCTGGGTCTGGTATATTTTCATTTGTGGGAACTCTAATTATTAAGACTACACCCCTTTTCGAAAAATCCCTCAATAGGTGATACTTATGAAGTATGTGATTTTCCTATTAGAAGATCGTGGATATTTTTAAAGATCCACCACTATAGAATGAGAATAATACATTGTGATAGGTTAATTATTTCTTGATACTACATCATGTTCATGGAAAAATATAATATCCAATCATCTTCATTTGATTCTTCATAAAAGACAATGTACTCATAATCCACTATAGAATCAGAAACATCTAGCTAGTTTCAAATTTTTATACTCATAGATTCTTTCATGAAATAGAAAATTATCATGACTATGAATTTAGATTATGATGATCTGTTTGAAAAATAGACTCAATATAACACATGAGGACTAGCTCCACATCTCATCCATACATAGGGAACATATGCGCAGTTATAAATAGATTTTTAAGTATATCCATAAAACATCCCAATGTTGTTCTCTTAAATTAACATGATATTTTCGTATCATCTTCATTGCATAGAAAACATATATTCTAGTACCTAACATGAAATAGACGATTGATCACATCACTAAATCATATGAGATCATACTCATTCCCACTTTCTTTTATTGCATCTGAGGATGCATTATTAGTGAATTATTTATACCATGAGACACTCAAAACAATACCCTATTTCTTTTTTACATTCAAAATATCATTAGTATATTTTCAATGTTTATATATTGACATAGTCCAATCAGCCTCTTGAATCTATAATAAAAAATAATGATCCCAATATGATTGGCTTCTTCAACTAAGTACTTCCTGGAGAAACACTTGTCTAACGAGTCCTTTATAGACTATATTATTGATAAGTCATTTCCAATAATTAACACAGAATAAACATATATGACTAGGAAAAAAAATGCATTCCTACTAACCCTAATGTAAACACATGGCTCATATTCACTCTCAATAAAACTAAATTATTTTATATCTTCCTCAAATTTATTTTTCCATTATCTGGATGTTTTTTCCATCCATAAATTGATCTCAACAACTTTCATGTCTTTTTTTGATCACTTGGAGTCATAAACCCTTCTGGTTGGGTCTTATAGACATTTCCCTAAAGGTTCCCACGAAGAACAGTTGCTTTGAAATACATCATCGAAATTTCATAGTCATGGTAAGCTGTTATAGTAAGTAGAATTCTGATGGATTTAAACATGGATGATAGATAAAAGGTTTTATCATAGTCAATTATTTGATTCTATTTAGACAATTTATCCCCTAGGACTACATTATATAAATTTACCTATCCTTCCATGTTGATATTTCTACAGAATACCCATTTTCACCCTATAAGATTTACATAAACTACCTTATCATCCAACCCCCAAAATTGGTTCTGATACATGGAATACATATCATAATTCATGGATTCTTTCCGTCATTCATATTCTAAGCTCTATATTTTCTATTTTTAGGAGGTTGATTCTTAATCTTCAAACAATAATGATTAACTATCAACAGTTACAAGAAAACCTTATCTCTCTAGTTCTTTTACCTCTCTAATTCTCATATGTGTTACTTGTGTTTCATTAACCATTTCTTATATGGTGACTAATGGAACATATTCCTATAAAAATCATTGTGTATATTGAGCATCTGATTAATTGATGTAAGTATTCATCCTACTATAATTTTTTATTATTTCCTCCGTCGAAATATATATGGATTATCTGGTGACATTCACTTTATTATATGTGGTGTTTTATAGGTAGTATCTATTTGTTTCTTTAGGATACCCTATAAATATTCACTTTTACCCTTGCGGTACTATTATATTTTCTAGGGAAGCCTTAAAAAATTCCTCACAACCTAATACATGTTTATATGAAAAAACCAATCTCTTTCTACTCTAGAGCATGAAAAGAATTTTTTTACACTTTAGTTGGTACTCGGTATAATATATATGTGGCAGTTTGTAATGAATATCAATAAAATGTTAACAGAATATAAGTTTGACATGTCATTTAACATATCATGTCTAAAAAATTACATTTTAACCTTTCACTAAAACCATTCCACTATAATTTATAATGAGGAGTGATGTTGGGATAGAATCCCAAACTCTTACAGAAAGTTTCTAAAATATTAGTTCATATATTCACCACCTTGACCCAATCAAATATTATTTATCTTATTTACAAGTTGATTATCTACTTCATTCTTGAATTCTATAAATTTTCCTTAGGAATCGTACTTATACCTCATTAAGTAGACAAGACCATATCAACTTAAGAGATATGTGAAAGTAATGAAGTAATAATACCCTGTTATAGAATCATTTATAAATGTTCCACACAATATATTTTGTACCAAACCTGGAAGTTTTGTTGACCTTTCACCCTGTCTACTAGATGATGGTTTGGTAATTTTCATTATAAATAAGCATAACATCTTTCAAGTGGTTTTTATTTAGAGTAGTCCAAATAACCATATTTATATAGATTTTTCAAATTCTTCTCCTTTACATGATCAATATGGTGATTCTATTGTTTGGTGTTAAATGAGTCAATTGAACATGATTCATTATCTACATACAATACTTTGTTTTCATAAAATAAACATAATTATCGTTATTTAGAAGTTCCAGACCATAAAATATTATTTCATTATAAAATAAATAACTTTTACACCCTAAATTTAAAATAAAACCATTTTTCTCTTGGAATTATACAGAGGTGGTATCTAGTAAATAATAATGATCTATTATAACCAATATCATTCCTGATGGCAATGAATTGTGGTAGTCTCAAATTTATAGAGGAGCCAAAATTGCACCATTGGTATCTCAAAAATCCACCGCTATTTTATAATTCATTTATAATATACCTGGTTATTCCATTGGGAGAAAAATTCACACACATCAAGTAGTATCTAATAACCAATGTGTTGGTAATGAGTGATTACATTCTAAAATGAACACAACATTACCTTTCCATTTCTTCTTGGAGCAGTTCTCCTTTTAGTGGCCATTATTTCCACAAGAAAAAAATACTACTTATTTTTTTTCTTATTTCCTCTAGATATTCATCTTCTTGGAAGGATGGTGCTTATGATCTATAGATGTGTTATGATTCTTTGGCCCATTCACCTTATAATTCACTTTTATTATTAACTATAAGGACTATAGTTTTTTCACACGCCATGTATTTATCGAATTGGTGAATCAGATTAATAAGTATTTAATGAATCTTGTCATTATTTCTAATATTATAATTCATAATAAAAATATAAAAGTTCTTTGGTAGTGATGAATGTATGAGATATAATTGCAAGTCATCAGTAAATTTAATTTCTAAGATATATAATAATTTAATGTAGCCAACAATATTTACTACATGAGGCCTAGCTGGCATAGAATCTCCAAGATTAGTTGTAAATATAGTATTGGATATCTCGTATCCTTATGGTATCTCCTTATATTTATAGAAACCCTAAATGTGATACATCATTCTATATGCATCCTTATCCTCATATTTTTTACAGGATCATTTTCAAGGATAATAGCACGAAACGTTGAATATATGTTACATTCTTCAAATGTTTCCCAAAGAGAGTAAACTCTTCCTTAATATCCTTATTTCCATGAACATCAGAAATAGGTTCCCCCAAATATGTACAATTTCCTATCGTAGAGTAGGATAATTCCTAATCACCTTTTCCACTCTTGAAAATTTGTTCAAGAGATATGGTTATCCTTATTAAGTATGGATCACCATTATATGTTTGAATTTATTTATTAGTTATATTTCTACAAATAATATTAGGATATTTTAGTGCTTTTTCTATGAAAATTTAGACAAATAAATAAATTTTATATTAATTATTCTTACACTATTTTATCGAACCCAATAGCACTCACCATTTTCATTAGAATATCATATTTTTATACATTATAGATAAAATAATCCAATTTACCCTACACATTACCACAAATTTCCCAATTAAAGAAATTTGAATTGTTCTATATAGTCTTTCGAAATGTGAACTGCATTAACTCATGGTTCCGTGATCTATTTAGTGGACTCCCTAGTCTTCAAATCCTTAAATTTGATTTCCTCAACCTTTTCCTATTAGTTACACCACATCCTTTATTGTAAGTCAACCCCTGATGTGAACTATGTTAAGTCAACTGAATAATTCAAGTAACAATTCCACAATAATTGAAAGCACCCCAACTATGGATGGTCATGTACTTTTAACTATAGTTATATTTTAACTAAAGTAGTGGAAGGATATACCATATTAATTTATATAGTTGAGGGATATCATCTTTAATGTATTAATTTATGGTTATTATATTTATTACATGCTTGTTAATATTAGGTGGATTTATATATGTTGTTATCCTTGTTATATATAATATTTAACGATATGCTAATTTACTTTATTTTGATCTTTCATGTTTGTTAATTCATTAATACATGTAATCACAAAAAACATCGATACTAAAATAACCATGAATCTTGATAGAAATATGATAATAAATTGGTATGATCATGTGCCTTTTACAAATAGTTTGTTTGTCTAGTGGATGATAAAATAACTATCAGCCACTGGTAAATACACCATGAACCATTTATTTTTCATGTTGTAAATTTTCACAAGTCCACTTATGTATGTTTGTTGGATTGGTTTCTCCTTAAATACAATACTGAACCTCCTCCACTATATTGGGAGCTCGATCAATTACATATGGCTTTACTCACATTCATGTCATGGGAAACAAATGATTATTTAAGGGGTTTACATACAAGAAAACATATATAAGAATTCCCATACATAATGAGAGGAGACATGACACATAGGTCAATGATCTAATTTAATAATAAATTAAGTGGAACCGATCACATCCAAAGGTATGGTCTATTCTCATGATCATCCACGTACATGTAACTAATTATGCCTTTAATAAAATTAGAATTCCATTCCAATCATTCATATTTAAGATAAATCTTTCTTTAATCAAATAATTATTATAATTATTTAATTATTTATTTTATCTTAATATTCATCTGAACTTCCTTGAGATTATCATCCATCATAATTTTGAACAAATTAGATAAATTTAATTAAAATTAAATGTTTACAAAATTTAACATATAAGAAACATAGTGAGTACACATACGATCGTTCCAATTTTTATTATACTAGTATAATGTTTAATCATGTGATATGTTGTATAAAAAAATTATCACATAATTTCACTTCATGTACTATCATCTTAATTATCACATTGAACAGAAGGTATTTACGTAGTGTGTTATGCTTCAGTTCATGTAGAGTAATAACTGTAATAAGAATGATTCATGATTTATAGATCTGAAGAATTTGAAGAAACAAATAATTCATATATATATATATATATATAACCCTTAACATTCTATGCACTATAAAATTAATAACTATATGGAACACATGTTGATCATTTTTTCATATTATATTATACTAATTTACAATTCTATGTAATTTGGACAAAGTACATGGCATATACAATGAAGGTATGCTTATTTTATGTTTCTCATAGTCTATGTGTGACACACTCATTGGGACATGGCATGTAATAGTGCCATAGGAAATATTGGAGTACATGTAATTGACATGGACTACACGGTGTGTTGTATCTGAGTTATATGAACCCGATTCATGTAGTTCATGTAAGAGAATACATGAACCATTTGGGACAAAGGGACTACACATCATGTACTAAAGTAATACTGTGTGTACTCTAGATGAAACTACTCCAGGATGGCCTCTTCATCTCACTATGTGTAATTAAATTCACCATGTTCTATTAATGTACACCCTTGGAATTTATTTTAAATAAATTCATGGTTCATATTACACTTGTAAACATTGTGAACCGTTGAGATTCATAGAGTGTACTCTTGTATAATTCATCCAAAATCCTCAACACCTCCAGATGAGATCTTCAAGTTTATTTTTGTCATAAAAATAATAGAATTGATTATATTTTTGTGAAATGAAGAGGAAGAAAAAAGATATCATAATCCGGATAAAATAATTATTAAAATATAAATGAAAACTAATAAAAAATTCATAAATCAATCTATGACATTTAAATAATGATAAATAATTAAGTGACACCCTAAAACCACTTGTAGGTTTTTGGCATAGTGGAAGTATCGAATGGGTCATGCCAAAATTTTATTCATGATTATTGATTAATATAATAATCACGTGATCTGATATATTGTGATTAACATAATTAAAATAAAAGAATATACACAATGGATAAACACCATAACTGAATCATAAGACCATCACATATTATTTATAATTTATTTAATGTATTGAAGGATTATCTTGTTAAAAATTCTTTCTTCATTGATGTATATAATAACTAATCTACATCATATACTCATTAAGTTATAGAAATAAAAAATATATTCCTTATCATGGTGATCCACATGTGTTCCATGAATCTCGGAATATCACTATAGTAATCACTATGTGCAGTAATAATAGATCCTTTCACTTTTTTTATTTTCCATTGTCCCCCCTCAGAATATCTTCCAAATGAATCAATTTGGTATCTATATATTTTATAGTGGAAGGTGGAGGAAGATAATTCTATGTTCTTGGGAGTATTTTGGGGCAGGTATCTCTCGAGGGATTGAAAGGATTCTCCATAGATCTCATTGTGCACTACACAAATGAATTGTCTCTCATGAGAAAATAATATAATTGCTATTATATACATCAAGGAATAATGTAAAAAATTACATAAGTTCCCTTTATTATTTTTTAAAACCCCATGGAACCCCATATATAAAATATTATTATTATTATTATTATTTGGCCTACTTTAACGTCATGAAATAAATTAAATATTATTCATTCAAATAATATACAATATATATAATTTATCACTAGACCATTTAGCCTAGTATTAGATTCCAAATAAATATTTATTTGGCATTGAATAATGACTATTTATTTAATATATAAATATCACAACATTATTACCAAATAAATAAATAAATCTTATTTCCACTAAATAGAAAAGAAATATTTATTAAATATTCTCCTCGCATAATATTTTAAAAAATAACTGTTGATTAAATATATTGGATCAATAAAATTTGAATACTTAGTAAACTATGTTACTGAATAATCTTTATTTCACTTGTTAAATAATAAATAATAACAAATTATTTAACTAGATTTTGGATACACATTGTTTTTGACCCTCAAATCCTTTTTTCTAGTGGAATTATCCAAAACATCATAAAGTCAAAGGTTAGTAATAACCAACACACTAAGGCACCCATAGATAAATAATTTAATGTCATAATGATATAATAACTCATACAGATTCTTATAGTGAAAGATAATCATTTTTTCATGATGCCTCGAATTATGTAGGTTGGATGCTGGTGCCATCAATCTATGTGCTCGATGTCTCTTTCTTTGACTTTCTAGAAATTGAACTTCCCTATAGAACACCATTGAAAATGATTTATTTAGGCTATTTCACATCAATAAATGTTAATAAGATATCAAATTATGTTAAATAACATAAGGTACAAATACTTTATCACGTTATTCATCAATGAAATATTACTTGTGATAGATCAACATATCCTACCTCACCACAAACATATGTTATCATGGTTTTCATGAATACATAAAAGTACATAAATTATAATAACCATAAATAATAATTAATGTCTACAGATAAATACTCAAATTCAAAGATTGTAACATCAAATGAAATATATAAATGTGGATTTCCAACTTGAGGGTCTCATTACCATAATATGCTACACTGTATATTACCAAGGGTGCACATCATAATATGGTGCCTCAAAGTCCTATCAGTCTCCACCCGTGATATCTAGAATCATTTTTGTCCCTAAAATGATTCCATTTGTCTATATAAGATATATTTACGAATACAATGATGTCACATCCATATTCTAATCAGGGTGGGGAATCGATATGACCTTTTTGTGCAACATAAACCCTTAAGAAATTATTAAATTTTTTGTTACATATAACAAAAATCATGATGTCATAACATGTTTATTAATATTAAAAAAATTAATATTGGATATCATAATGTACACATAAGTTGAATCTAGGGATCCAACTCAAAAATAGTAGTTATAGTATAAGATTATCATTCTTCTCTAATATTGTGAGGTGTTTGTCATTGTTTTTTTCCGGATGACCTCTACCTTATTACATTTACATATATATTTTATATTTACTAATAGTTGAAGCATTGGACCATGGTTAGAGGATTCATTGAAACAATCCTTTCATACTTTATACTAATAAGTTTACTCATCTCAATTTAGTATTCTTAATCTTGATTCCCTTGTTTCCCACAATTGAAATATCGTTTCATTACTTTGTGGTTGTTCTCAGGGTTCTTCTTCACAAACATATGACATTTGTTTATTTTTATATTATTCCCTATATTAGGTTGATTATTTTATCCTCTAAAATTAATTTATATTCTCTTGTTATTATCATTAGACCCATGTGGACATTAAAAATCACCAATATCCATCTCAAATTCAAGGGACCATCAAACTATTTCTTCATATACATCAAATTCTGTAATTAAAAAATAATTTTGAAAACATTGATTTATGTTACAAAATAAGTTCCAACCTTTCTTTCAGGGTCAATGAAAACTTTATTGGAATGACATGAAAACCATTTGAATTTTTCTTAATAAGACCAAAATGATTCATCCTCTCCAGGTTTCATCCCACGAAACCCCCAATATATTTTAACACGGAGACTGTGAGCAAAATATTTATTCAGAAATATTTTCATGAATTGTTAACATTACATCAAGTATCTATCATCCTTGTTATTATTATTCATGATTAATTCTCACTATTGATCAACTTCTCTAAAAATAATATTTATTTCCAATATCAATTTACCTATACTAGAGAATTAGAAGATTGAAAATATCATCTCAGTCTAATTAATACATTTCAACATGGTTAGAGGATTAAATAGTCAACCGAAAGAGGGATTTTATTTTCATATATATGACTCTATTATAACATGTTATTTTTATGAGATCAAGGGTTCTTTACAATTTTCATTATAATATTCATAAATTATGATATTTGAGAATGTACATCTATGAGGTTATTGATTCTCATTCCCACCATATTAAACATATCATTTGGGAAATCAATACATTACCCATGAAATTTTTCTTGAAAAAATTCATATAATTTCAACATATTTTATAAAATAATGGAATGTGAAGATTTTGGACTACAAAATTTTTTAATAATGAAAAGGAAAAATAATTTACTTAGATTGAATTTCTCAAAATTAACATATATTTAGTAAAAAAATGAATTTAGAATTCATAATATAGGTTTTTTGTGATGTATTTTCTATTATGTTATCTATATGAATCTATAAAAAACTAAAACCTTATCTGGTACCATGTTTAATGACACGAATTTCAAATATATAATATTATATCATTTTAAGATAAATATATATAAATAATCCCTAAAATCTAATGTTCATGTTTCTTTAAGTGATTACTTACACAATTCATGACTATAAAAATATACACAATCTATTATTTTCATCTTTATAGAAGTTCCTAGATCTCATAATAATTCTATTATAATATATGATATCATATGGATATACCTAAAATAGAAGGGTGATCTGTAAAACCTACTAAGGGAATAATTAGAGTATAACATGATGATGAACAATAAAATTTTAGAAAAAAAGTTATTAAACGATTTGAAAAAATAAAAAAATATAATCACATGTAATTATGTCTAAAAAAATTATTTTATATGATTATGTGTCCATAATAATGTGGCACAAACATAAACCATATCATAATAAATATATGTTGATGCTCATTTCCATGTCATCATAACATAATATTCTCAGGTAAATGCCAATGAATCTTACATAGTATGCCAAGAGATGGGATCATTACCTAATGGATTAGGGGACTATATGATTATATGACAACCCATAAAATCATACTATTCATAAATATATCTTCCATAAAAAAATTAATTCACACATAAAACATAAACCTGATGAAACCCAAGATAAGAAATTGATTTACAAAATTATATCCCAAATCATAATAAAATTAATAATTATAATGATTTTATATAAAGGGAGGTATTGAGTGATATTAGAATTTCATAGTTGATAAAATAATCTTGGATCATGATGATATATCTCAATTTAATGGAAAATTATAATAAATGGGTTACAAAAAAAGTTATGGAAATGAAATACCTGAAACAATGTTTTCAGAAATGGGTAATGTACTAATAAATGAGAGAAGGTCTTAGTGATTTCCAAAAAATAATAAATTAAGTACAGTAAGTTATTTTTAAATAAAGTGGTTTTTTCTAGATAGTGATCTTAATAACATGTATATTTGAAAATAATAATATAATAGGAATGTTCTCTTTTAATGGGTTGATTTCAATAAAATAATTTAATAAGAGTTTATAAAGCATAAATTTCCTCATAAAATAAATTAAAAATAATATAATATAATTTAATAAACATATTTAAACCCAATATAGAAATAATTTTAGAGAAATAGAGTGGGTTGATCATTCATTGAATGAAAAAAGGACATTATGGGAGTTCACATACCTTATGTACCAAATTTATTCAGTGTATATCTTTGACATCCTATATATTAAACTGTAATACAATAAATACACTATATCAAACCATATTAATTTAAATTTTATTTTTATTATTCTTTTTTTCATTTATAATAATTTTATTAAAATATAGTGTTTATGTCAATCATCCTATAGATGGTCGTTTCATGGTTCTAAGATCACATCCGTTAATTGATAAAAGGTAATGTTCTTTTTAACTGAATCCATTACTCCATAAGTGTACTAAAATGGATATCATGTACTCCTACAAGATAAAAAGGGTCAAAATTTAAAAAATCATACATAAGTATGATTTAATGGGTATAAATGTTATCATATAAAGGGTTGTTTATTTAGCTGGTTTTACCAGACATGATGAAATTAATTATTTGAATATAATTTTATGAATATTTACTAATTTAAAATATGAATAATAATAATATAAAATAATTATTAAGTTCATATATAACCAAAAAATGATTTATTTTTACCACCCTTTAAGGAGATAATAGTTGATTAATAACAACATCTTTATAGGTGGTTATACCAACCATAAATGAATGCATGTTGAAAGAAATTTTTTTTCACCCACTCATAATTTAAATTTTTATTTTGGGAGGTAATGTACCAAAGTAGAGTTTAAGGTGGTATGATGTATTGGATCTCAAGTTAATACCCATATATAATATTTTTTCAATCTTTTCTGAAATATATTTTTCTAGTATATAGATGGACTGTGATAGTTGGATCAATTATAGATACTAGGAGGTTTGATGCCATATTTAATTCATTCCAAGTGTGTTTAATCACTAAATCATGATCAATTAAACACTAAAATTCCCTAATGTATTAAATAATAGACAGGGTAATAATATATTTTACAAATAAAAATGTAACTAGAAATGCTGAATTTGATTCCAAAGAAGAAATAGAGATATTTTAATGTTTGGAATGATGTAACCTATTGTGTAGTACATTGATTTTGTAATTAATGGGATTAAATCCCTATATATATAACTAAATTATAGCATAAAAAACCTATAAAATTGAAAATGACAACCTCCACAAGAAATAATTAACATATATACCATTGGTATTTAGTTTGAAACTCTCCCATGACATGTTTGATGTCACCTAGTGAACCTATCAAAATTTGAAGGTACATGTTTTAAAATGGTGGCTATAGATTACTTTTAATATATAATGATCCCATATAATTAATATTTATATGAATCATAGTTTTCAAGTGAACATAACGATCCAGAGTACATGGGTTCCCAGAATAATTACAAGCGTCATATAAGGCCGAACATAAAATGGAAAAGACAATATAAGATCAGCCTTTTGGGGATGCAATATCTATATATTAAAACCATGATGATATTAACTGATTGAATGAATTATGATAAATAGTGGCCCTAATAAAAATCAATCATAAGTGATAATTTAATCTCACCCATTATTTTTTAAGAAATGGTGGGTATTTTTCATCAATTTAGAGTTCATCGTAAAAAAGTATTTTGTGAGAATGTGGATTCATTTTCATTTGATATCGGTGTCTTTCGAGATTGATATTTGTTCAACGCAGCACAAAAGAAATTTTTTCTTTGTAGAAATGAATTTATATCAAAATTAATTATCCTAGAGGTTAGTCCATTTTATGAAAAGTTGTTTTTTAGAATCATATGTGATAACCAATTCCCAAACATAAAGTGGATAAACATTTTTTGTAGGACCATTCCCTTCATTGATGTTAACATTTAATGTATTCTAGTCTATATCAACGAAAAGGTTGATAAAACTCTGGTTCTCTATTACCACAAAGTATATTATTCCTAGGTATGATCACCCTTGAATGTAAATTTAATTTCATTACATTTTTTCATATTAAAATGATATATAACCATGTCTTGTGGTCCGTGATGAATGCTTGAGAAGCGTGTCAAATGTTCCCTAGAGAGTCTATAGAGAGGGGCTATTAGAGATCCATGATTACAGAAATTATTGAATATCCTTATGTATTTATACCTTCTGTATCTCTACCACACTAATTATATTATTGGAATGCTCCAAGCTATATTTTCCATCATTCTTTTCATATACTCATTCATTCTCCTTATATTGATACCTTCTTTGAATGATTTCTACAAGAATGAAATGATAACATAGTGAAATTAACCATCATTGTGAGAATAATATAGGAACGCATTTATCATGTTTTTTTTATCCTTTATTACTACATTAATTGAATTAATAATTAAAAAAATATTTATTGATACATGAGAAAAAAATATAGATAATCAAGGTTATCCTATATCAGAATGAAAGAAACCAACTTTTATAAATGTTTACAAATCCTGTGACAATATCTACATAATAATAAAATTGATGGATAACTATCATTCCTTGAGAAACCAATCCATATTTCAATTATTTAATAAACTATATTCATGTATCTACGTTGAATATACACACTTCTTTTATCAGTATTAATTTACTTCCCACTCCACGTACCGTATATTCTCAACATAACATTGAAGCATTAAATGGATTGATGCCTAATATTGAGTAAGATGAAATTATTATCTAGGAAGAACAGGTGATATATAACTATGTATTCATATCTTCCTATAAAATAGATTATCCCCTCTTAGAAATGGTTTTTTTGAGATTACTACTATGCATGATCTATACTTGAATAAAGAGACTGGGGGAGAGATTATAACCTTGAAGGAGGTAATGTATCATCTTGAAGAAGTAAAATATGCTTCCCATAACAATTATTTGTAATAAGGACCTGTCCTTAAACATTACTTAATATTGAACTAATTTAATAATTCACATAGAAGATCTTTTCAGGTTTAGATTTTTAGAGAATTAGGACATAACTATTACATTTCAAAAGATTACAAATAACACACTTCTACTAAGTTTCCATAAATAAAAAAAACTCTTAAAATAAACATGTCTAGTTCCTTGTTTTAGATTGCCTGAACTTTCCTTGATCCCATCCTTGACCTAATTAAACTTTATGTCCTGTGAAAACATTTCAAAAACATGGGATGAGCATAAAAAGCTCAGTAAGTGTTATAACAGTATCGAAAGAAAACATCAGTCCATGTATTCATAAGAATCAATGAAATCATACTTTACTCATAAAACATAAGCAATTTAACATACCACATGAAATCATAAGATTTATGCATAACTCAATAGAAATCATAAGGCATAAAGGTAACTTGAGGCATTCATAACATTCTTACGTAGGGAGTAACCCTCATGGTTACGTTTGGAATACCCATTACAGTATATTACCTAAATCTCTTTGGAGAAACCTTAGCATTTAACTCCTTCGTGTTACCCAATGCATTGGAGAGCTATATCGGGCTCACCCGCCCTTAGTTTATCACAGAACCACCCATTTTCATAACAATTACCAAGAACTATAACATAATCATATCACATAAAACATTAATGAAGGAAACATAAAATTTCCACATTTTAATCACAGTATCACATTTTAAGATATTGAAATAATGAATCCATTAAAAGAACCATTTTCAAAACCATTTAAAACATTTAATAATGGTATTTTTGAATCAAAGAGTCCCATACCACCTTGATGATTTTAACATTTTAAACAATTAATATCCATATAAATAAATCCTTAAAATCATTTTGAAAACATGGATAAGAACAAATCATTAAAACATTTAAATTGATATTTTGGTTAAAGGGTTTTTACCAAAATTAGAGACACTTGAATACAATAATTGAGGAATAACATTTAATTAGAACATTATAATATAATGAGAATAAATGTATTCATGATATAATATTCCAAAGGACAGTATATACACCATATAAGAGTGAATTGGTGCTTAACAACAATGAAGTCTCAATAGAAATGTAAAATGAGATGAAATCCCTTATAAAGATAGTATCCTTAAATTAAGGATAAATAAATCTCAAAATTATGTGTGACAAATATAAATAAACCAAATATCTGTGGATATTACTTTTAAAACAATAAAATTTCATTAAAACATATTCAAAGGATGACATATTCAATAACTACATGTTGAACCAAAAGAAGTCGAAATTGGGTTAAAAAGTTCCCTTGGTAAAATTCGACAGCCTAACGGCGTCACTTCAAAATTCAGAAAATGATTTGATGAGAGATAAAAAGGGTATATCATAACATGGAAATAAAATTTACATCAATAAGGATATATAATAACATATCCCAAAATAATATTATTTGAATTAAAAGACATAACAAAAGAAGTATTTTAAAAAGAGGAGGGTGAATGGTTCCCTTACCGACTTGGGAAACTTTCGAAACGTACAGCCCATTAAAGAAGGGTCATAAAATGAATATGTAAATACAAATATACGAAATTATATTACATAAGGAGTATAATAATGGGTAGTACATACACCACTCAAAGGAAATGGGGGAAAATGTAGCATAAATCTCACGGGAATAAAACTAAGATGAAAAATTCCTTACGAAAACTCGGCAGCCTAACATCACCACTTAAAACTTCCAAAAATGGATTGATGAGATAAAATAGGGCCTCTCATCATATTAAAATAAAATTTACAGAAACAGGAATATAAAATAACGTCCCCTAACATAACAAATAGGATATTTAAATAAGTGAGATAAAGGGGAGTACTTAAAAAGAAAGAGAGAGGTTGGATCTCTTACGAATATTCGGCATCCTAACGGCACCACTCAAAACTTACCAAATGGATTGATAAGAGAAAATAGGGTATCTCATCATATTAACATAAAAATAAAAGTAATACTAATATAAAATAACATACCAATCATAAGAAAGATGAGAATAAAAGGAATGACATAAAAGAGTGTACTTAATAAGGAAGAGAGGGGTGGGATCCCTTACCTCAAGTCCGACTTGTCTTATTTGTTTCTTTATATTAATGAATAATAAACATTGTTAAATTTATAATTTCTTAAGGACCTATTTTAAAGATTATTATTCAGTTCATATCACATATTATAATGTTATAATAATTGGATAATAATGTGACTTCATATCAGACGTTTTTGTTAATGTTTGGTACATGATTCAAAAATGAACTTGTTTGAAAATGATTGTCCTTGTAGTTATAAGTAAATCAACTCAAGAATAGTATTAATGATTTAAATATTATATATATCCAGTAAATATTCATTTTATACTACTCTATAACATTTGGAGATAAAAATAAATTAAATGCACCGTTCATGGAGACGGTAGGCCGTACATACGCATGAATGCTACTTTCATTTCATTGTCATATTAATGGAATTAAAAATAATTGAGAGATATATATATTATAATTCAAGTATAATATATATGTTATATAGGTCACATATGTTCATTAATTTCATTCTTTATACATTCCATGTATTGCATGAACGAGTCACATCACTTGAGGGGGCGGTAGTCCACACGTCATCTTATGAAATTATCGCATTTGCACAACATGAAAAGCATAAAGGCATGTTTTAAATATAAAATTCAGAATCATATAGAAAACATAAATACCATATATATCATATTTAATATATAGTGACATCATAATGGCCACCATGAAAGGTGTTAAGAGAAGATTGAACAATCATCGTTTCATGAGGCAGAAATTTTCCATCCATAGAAACAGTATGTTCTTTAACCATTAGACGATGGTGTGTGTATGTGTAGCTCGAATACATAACGTAACAAAATCCTAGTATATTTAATATACTTATGTTTTTACAGAAGAAATTAATAAACAGAGTTTAGAGGGTTGGAGAAGCAAAATAAAACAAAAGAACACAAGTGAAGACATTACCTTAAAATCGGGTAACTCCTGTTGGTTTGAACCAAAAGGGTTTCCTGAGGAGAATTATGCAAAAGGTGAGGTTTCAATGATAAAGAGAGGGATGTGGAGAGATGAAATGGGAAGGTTTTGAACGATCCAAAGGCATTATATGTGTGGGTAAGGTGGTATAGGTGGGGGCCTTTTATAAGAGGAGAGGAGGGGCACTCTTGAAAATTTATAAACTTTTACTTTATTATAAAAGGATTTTCGGATTTTAAAGGTCCCAAAATTATATATTACGAGGATAAGGTGATAAGAGTTCGAAACCCACACATCCAATAGTTTTTTGACAAGTGTAGGTCTTAGAATTTAAATTATCTTTTCATTTTTTTAAATCGTTAAATAATAAGGTAATCGTTTCATCATCATGGTGTCATAAATAATTTAATTTATTTAATTTCTAAAAATTAAAAAACAAATATCATGATGTACTAAATCTTTTTATATTTCTAATTAATATTTATAGTAAAAAATATGACTTGTATAACCCCATGTAAAAATTGTTTTAGTAAAACAATACATGTTTGTGGCATTTTAATTTTAACTTTAAATAAAAAGTTATTAATGTCATTTTCCAACCAAAGTGGCTCCATGGGGTCCCCAAGTTGACCCATGTATTTCATTGGTCAGCCATGACTCATCCAATAAGGGGAGGAAATGTTTCAAGGTCATTTAATATTATTATAACATTATCTTGACCTTAAATTACACTAATTATCTTTAATCGCGATTAATAAAACTTAAAAGATACTATTAACCAAAAAATTATTTTAATCTCATTGAACAAAATTTTACTACCTAATAACAACCATGTATGTAATATTTTATAAAATCAAATCATAAAAGTGGTAATGTTTTATTTAAATGAAAAATCAGTATTTTAACTACCACTTAGTGGTTTCACTATTCATCAAAAAATGAAGTTTTTCAGAAAAATACCAAAAATTCACCCTGAGCTATATTTGATATTCCGAATTCAAAAATGATGTCTATTTTACAAAATTCAAAACATATAATTTGCATTAATTAATTTAATAATTAATTTCTATCGTCAGAACAAATAGTGTGTTTTTATGAAACAATATATATCAAAAGATTGACACTAGTTTAAGTCCAATTTCAAAGTGAAATTAATTCCAATGACCACTAATGGATTAAATGGTAAAAATATATTATAATTATAATTTCAAACCAATTGAAAATATAATCTAATCATATAAATAAATTAGATTAAAAAGAGGTTTTGAATTAAAATAAAACATTTTTCACTATTCATTAAAAAAATGAACTTTATCGGAAAAATACCAAAAAATTACACAATGTAAATATTGATGTCCCGATTCTAAAGAAGAATTTTATTTTGTCCAATAGAATGTATAAGAGTGACCATAACTATTTTAAATATGGTTCACCATCAAAAGGCGATAACTCGACCTTTTAGTGAATATTAGAGTATTTATGCTTAAAATTGAATTCATTCTCATTTTTAACCCTCTAACATTTATTGTAAAAAGTAAAAAATATTTGACAAACATATATAATCATTTTGTAGTTAGTTCTATTCATTACCGTCATTACAATGGCTAGGTGTTAACTACCATTTAAAATAAAATTATTTTATTATTAGAGTGCAACGTACGATTTCAAAGGAACTCGTTGTTGCGTATTGGGTAAGCCATCGAGCATAGAGTTCCTTTTAAATTAATATTAACATTTTATTGAAAAATATTGATAAACATTATAATGTTATATTATTTATTTATTTATCTGGGATGTTACATCCTTCCCCCCTTTTGGGAATTGCGTCCTTGCAATTTCAAAATTGGGCTTGGAAACTTCATTGAAAGTCCCACATAGGAACAAGAGTTAGTAAAACTATCACTTTAAAATAAAGGGAGAGAAGCAAAAAGGTCACCCGAGTTAACCCATTATAGGATTCCAAGTATGAAAATATTGATATGGAGGAGAAAAAAAAGGTTCATGTTCTGATGGAGAGTGATAGTAAACAAATCTTGGAGAAAGATAACCACAAAAAAAATCACAAACTTGTGATGGGTTAAACGGTATTCAATTCCCCAGTAGGAAAAGTTAACAGAAATCATTTTTGTTTTATGTTACTCTACATTGAGGAATTTATTTTTGAGCTTAACTAAATCATAATGAAACATACTTACTTGTCACGTAGACTTTAAACTTTTACTAGATTCCTTAATCAAACTCAAATTTTTTCCAAAAGAGGAGTATTTAGGAAGACTTGTTCACATTAAGAGTACAATAATCAACTTCTTGAGAATCACCTAATTCACAAAGGAGAACTATATATTTCCCATTTCATTAGACCTTAACCGAAACTAAAACCAAAAAGTTTAGTATGACATCAGATAATACCCAAAAAGGATATATTTTTTACAAAAAGAAAAACTACTCCTAATCTCCAATATTTTTCAAACAAAACACAAAGTTCAACAAAGACCATTCGATGAACATATATCCATAAAATTATTCAAGGTAAACCCAACTAATATTTAAACCCAAATATCTGAAGGATTTAATGACATAGTCTACCAAGGTACAAATTAACATTTATCTCTAAATAACATAAGTTTCACTGAAAGTATCATACTAAAATTTAATTAACCTAATCACTTATCCTGCATTATATGTTAATAATTTCCATAGATAACCCAAAATCAACTTACTCTTGATTCATAAAATCATCCAACTAAAAAAATAAGTAGTCAAACTAACCAGGGACTTAATGTAGTATAGTGGTAGGCGATAAATACCAGTCGCACTTTGGTTGTGGGTTCGATTCCCGCAGCTTTGTCTGATGCGACGGGTTGTCACATGGTCTGTGTGTTGTCCCTTTTTACAAAACTATATAATTCTTAAAACATTCCCCAAAACGATATAAAATCTTCAAAAATAACCATAACATAATTTATCCTCAAGTTTATCTCATGTTGTTCATATTTCATTATAATGTATAGTAACCCATAATTACCTTAAAAGTAAGGATCATATAAACCCTAATGTTTCCCTTTATAATTATTACTTGAACTTCCATGTCGAGTTGGTTCTCTCATACATGATGTATTAGAGAACTCACCAAGGTTCAAGTGGTTGATCATGACACCTGATAGTTGGTTTAGAATAACCATGATATTTCTCAATGAATCCTCCATTTCATCCAGTCTCTTAATCAGAGAACCACCACAATTTCCTTCAAAACCATTGTCATTTGGTACGTTCTTGATCCATCCATTTACTAAAACTAGAAATGTCAGTGTGAGTATATCAACAAAATCATTATGTACTAAGGAAGAAGATAAACACTAAGATATAATTATCCATGTTATCTCAAACTCATTCCAAATTTGATAAATAACAATGACTCTATCTAATATAGTAACCTGTGTGGTTATACAAAACTTGTCAGTTATGATTAAACAACACTATATCCTCTAAATTTATCTAAACTGACCTATGATACCAACTATAAGGACCCGAACTTAAAAATTACCTAATATTGAATTAAATGAATAATTCACATAGAGGATCATTTCAGGTTTAGAGTTTTAGAGAATTAGGACATAACTATTACATCTCAAAAGATTACAAAGTATCCACTTTTACTAAGTTTCCATAAATAAAAAAAACTCTTAAAAGAAACATGTTTATTTCCTTGTTTTAGATAGCCTGGCATTTCCTTGATCCCATCCTTGACCCTATGAAACATTATGTCCTATGAAAACGTTTCAAAAACATGGGATGAGAATGAAAAGCTCAGTAAGGGTTATAATAGTATGGAAAGAAAACATCAGTCCATGTATACATAAGAATAAATGAAATCATACTTTACTCATAAAACATAATCAATTTAACATACCTCGTGAAATCATAAGATTTATGCCTAACTCAATAGAAATCATAATGAATAAAGGTAACTTGAGGAATTCATAACATTCTTACGTAGGGATTAACACTCATGGTTACGTTTGGAATACCCATCAGAGTATATTCCCTAAATCTCTTTGGAGAAACCTTAGCGTTTCACTCCTTCACATTACCCAATGCATTGGAGAGATATATCGGGCTCACCCACCATTAGTTTATCACGAAACAACCCTTTTTCATATCAATTCCCAAGAACCATAACATAAATATATGACATAAAACATGCATAAAGAGAGATAACATTTCCACATTTTAATCACAGTATAACATTTTAAGATATTGAAATCATTTATCCACTAAAAAAACCATTTTCAAAACCATTTAAAACATTTAATAAAGTGATTTTTGAATCAAAGTGTCCCAAACCACCTTAAAGCTTTTAACATTTTAAACCGTTAATATCCATATAAATAAATCCTTAAAACCATTTTGAAAACATGGATCTGAACAAATCATTAAAACATTTAAAGTGATATTTTGGTTAAAGGGTTTTTACCAAAATTAGAGACACTTGAATACAACAATTGAGGAATAACATTTAATCAGAAGTCTATAATATCATGAGAATAAATGTATTCATGATATAATATTCCAAAGGATAGTATATACACCATATAAGAGTTAATTGGTGCATAACAACAACGAAGTCTCAATAGAAATGTAAAATGAGATGAAATCCCTTATAAAGAAGGTATCCTTAAATTAAGGATAAATCAATCTCAAAATTATGTGTGACAAATATAAATACACCCAATATAAGTGGGTATTATGTGTAAAACAATAAAAATATATTCACACATATTCAAAGGATGACATATTCAATAAATACATTTTGAACCCAAATAAATCGAAATTGGGTTAAAAAGTTCTCTTGGTAAAATTCGACAGCCTAACGACGTCACATCAAAATTCAGAAAATGAGTTTATGAGAGATAAAAGGGTATCTCATCACTTGGACATAAAATTTACATCAATAAGTATATATAAGAACATATGCCAACCTAATATTATGTGAATTAAAAGACATAACAAAAGAAGTCTTTTAAAAAGAGGAAGGTGAAAGGTTCCCTTACCGACTTGGGTAACTTTCGAAACGTACACCCCATTGAAGAAGGGTCATAAAATGAATATGTAAATACCCATAAATTAAATTATATTACATAAGGAGTATAATTATGGGATGTAAATACACCACTCAAAGTAAATGGTGGCAAATGTAGCATAAATCTCACGAGAATAAAACTGAGATGACAAATCCCTTTCGAAAACTCGACAGCCTAAGAGTGCCACTTAAAACTTCCAAAAATGGATTTATGAGATAAAATAGGGTTTCTAATCATATTAAAATAAAATTTAAAAAAAGAGTAATATAAAATAACATCCCCCAAAATAAAAAGAGGACCTTGAAAGAAGTGACATAAAGGGGATTACTTAAAAAGAAAGAGAGAGGTTGGATCTCTTACGAAAATTCGGCAGCCTAACGACCCCACTCAAAACATCCAGAATGGATTGATGAGAGAAAATAGGGTCTCTCATCATATGAACATAAAAATTAAAGTAATATTAATATAAAATAACATCCCAGTCATAAAAAATATGATCATAATAGGAATGACATAAAATAGTGTACTTAAAAAGAAAGAGAGGGGTAGGATCCCTTACCTCATGTCCGACTTGTCTTGTTTGTTTCTTTATATTCCTGAATAATAAACTTTGGTCAATTTATAATTTCTTAAGGAGCTATTTTAAAGATTATTATTCAGTTAATATCACATATTATAATGTTATAATAATTGGTTAATAATGTGAGTTCATATCAGACGTTTTTGTCGATGTTTGGTATATGAGTCAAAAATGAACTTGTTTGAAAATGATTGTCCATGTAGTTATAAATAAATCATCTCCAGAATAGTATTAATGATTTAAATATAATATATATCCAGTAAATATTCATTTTATACTACTCCATAACATTTGGAGATAAAAATAAATGAAATGCACCGTTCATGGAGATGGTAGGCCATACGTACGAATGAACACTACTTTCATTTCTTTGTCATATTAATGGAATTAAAAATAATTGAGAGATATATATTTTATAATTCCAGTATAATATATATTTTATATAGGTCAAATATTTTCATTAATTTCATTCTTTATACATTCCATGTATTTCATGAACGAGTCACATCACTTGAGGTGGCGGTAGTCCACACTTCCTCTTATGAAATTATCGCATTTTCACAACATTAAAAGCATAAAGGCATGTTTTAAATATAAAATTCATAAGCATATAGAAAACATAAATACCATATATATCATATATAAACAATAGTGACATCATAATGTCCACCAAGAAAGGTGTTAAGAAAAGATTGAACAATCATCGTTTCGTGAGGCAGAAATTCACTATCCACAAAAACAGTATGTTCTTTAACCATTAGACGAAGGTGTGTGTAAGTGTAGCTTGAATTAATAAAATAACAACATCCTAGTATATTTAATATACTGGTTTTGCTACAAAATAATTGAATAAAAATATTTTAGATGGTTGGAGAAGCAAAATAAAACAAAATAACACAAGTGAAAACATTACCTTAAAATCGGGTAACTCTTCTTGGTTTGAACAAAAAGGGTTTCTTGAAGAGCATTATTCTAAAGGTGAGGCTTCAATGATGAAGATAGGTATGTGGAGAGATGAAATGGGCAGGGGTTGTCCGATCCAAAGTCTTGAGAGTTGTGCGTAAGGTGGTAGTGGTGGGGGCCGTTTATAAGAGGAGAGGAGGGGCACTCTTGGAAAGTTATAAACATTTACTTTATTATAAAATGCTTTTCAGATTTTAAAGGTCCCAAAAATATATATTTTGAGGATAAGGTTATAAGACTTCGAAACCCAGCCACCCATCCAATAGGTTTTTGACAAGTGTAGGTCTTAGATTTTACATTATCTTTTCATTTTTGTAAATCGTTAAATAATGAGGTAATCACTGCATCATCATGGTGTCATAAATAATTTAATTTATTTAATGTCTAAAAATTATAAAAAAATATCCTGATGTAGGAAATATTTTTATATTTCTAATGAATATTTATAGTCAAAAATATGACTTGTATAACCCCATGTAAAAATTGTTTTAGTAAAAAAATAAATGTTTGTGAAATTTTAATTTCAACATTAAATAAAAAGTTATTAATGTCATTTTCAAACCAAAGTGGCTCCATGGGTCCCCAAGTTGACCCATTGATTGTATTGGTCGGCCATGACTCATCCAATAAGGGTAGGACATGTGTTAGGGTCATTTAATATTATTTTAACATTATCTTTACCTTAAATTACACTAATTACCTTTAATTGAGATTAATAAAACTTAAAAGTTACTATTCACCAAAAAATTATTTTAATCTCATTGAACCACATTTTATTTCCTAATGACAACCATGTATTTAAGATTTTAGAAAATCAAATCACAAAATTGGTAATGTTTCATTTAAATGAAAAATCTGTTTTTTAACTACCACTTAGTGGTTTCACTATTCATCAAAAATTGGAGTTTTTCAGAAAAATACCAAAAATTCACCCTAAGATATATTTGATATTCCAAATTCAGAAATGATGTCTATTTTAAAAAATTCAAAACATATAATTTGAATTAATTAATTTAGTAATTAATTCTTGTCTTCAGAACAAATAGTGTGTTTTTATGAAACAATATATATCAAAAGATTGACACTAGTTGAAGTCCAATTTCAAAGTGAAATTAATTACAATGACCACTATTAGATTAAATGGTAAAAATATATTATAATTAGACTTTAAAACCAATTCAAATGATAATCTAATCATATAAATAAATTAGATTAAAAATAGGTTTTGAATTAAAATACAACAGTTTTCACTATTGATTAAAAAATGAACTTTATCGAAAAAATACCAAAAATTTACACAAAGTAAATATTGATGTCCCGATTCTAAAGTAGAATTTTATTTGGTCCAATATAATTTATAAGAGTGACCAAAACTATTTTAAATATGGTTCACCATCAAATGGAGATAAATCGACCTTTTAGTGAATATTAGAGTATTTATGCTTAAAATTGAATTCATTCTCATTTTTAATCCTATAACATTTATTGTCAAAATTAAAAAATATTTGACAAACATATATAATCATTTTGTAGTTAGTTCTATTCATTAACATCATTACAACATCTAGGTGTTAACTACCATTTAAAATAAAATTATTTTATTATTAGAGTGCAACGTAAGATTTCAAAGGAACCCGTTGTTGCGTATTGGGTTAGCAATCGAGCAAAGAGTTGCCTTTAAATTAATATTAACATTTTATTCACAAATACTGATAAACATTAGAATGTAATATTATTTATTTACCAGGGATGTTACATTTGTAATCAAGAATATGATTATATATAGAATAACATGTGAAAAACACACTCTAAGAATCCACATCATGTTGTGAATTTCAATATAAAATTATATACTAGTCTATCATTTTATTTTTCTATATCTTTTTTCACCATTATGTTAATTCAATCCAATTTCTGGTCAAGATTCAGTATTATCTCGTTCATTAATGTGATATTAAATTATGTACATATTCCCTTAAAAATTGATGTTGTTATTTATGGATTTAGTTACAAAAAATATGGGTGACTATATCATTATTATTATTTTTCTATAAAATTATAGGAGAAGTAACTCATATGGATGGGTTGATACTAGTTGGTGGAGATTATATTCATTACCTTGAGAATAAGGATAAGAGATGTTGTGCAAATAAATTTATGGAGTTTCCCCCCTTGAAGTAGTCTTTTTCAACTTCAATGATATCTATTTTGATTATATCCCATGATGTAAAGTATAATGAAAATGGGAATCCATCAAGGAATAAAAAAACATATATGCTTATATTTTTGATAGCCTCCTAGATCTCATCCTTCGTTGGACTAGATTATATTAAATCATATGTATATTCATCAATAGAGTGGGGAATTTTATTATGTGAAGACATATCTATGTCCTACAATGGATATCTTCCCCTAACCTCTATCCTAAAACTTGTGAGTGGGGGAATAGATATGAAATACAACAAGAGGACCAGTTACCTGAACATCATTGGTGTACAATCCAACATCTAATTATAAGTTCAGATTCCCTAGAAACATTATTTTCACAATCCATGAATGAGGTATTTATTCATTTATCCTTATTATTTTATTTAATAAAATTGATATTTTTCAAGAATTATTATCTTAGTATTAAAATCTATATTCCATCTATCTTTTCTTATACTATAACAAATAAAAATTATCATTACCCATTAAATCTTGTAATAAAATATTATTTCACACCAGAACTTAAACATCCCATAATTACATTATTTAAAACATGATTTTCACTTTATTATATTTACAAGATCATTTTAGTTTTGGATTTTCAATAATTAGTTAAAAAATCAAATTAAAAAGTTGATATTTTCTCAAAATATTCATTTCTTTCACAATACATATACTTTATAAAGGCACACCTACATCATTCATGTTCAATACCACATATGGAACATTGAATTTATTAAATTTTTGACACATAAATAAATCTTCTGAAAATAAAACATTTTAAAATTTCGGATAATAAAAAAAATCATGGAAATGGTTATAAAATTAAATTAATATTTTAGTCTGTTTGTAAACCAGAAAATTCCAAATGAATAGTTTCTATTTTTACAGTAAAAATTTGATCTCAAATATTTATTTAATTTTCCATGAAAAAAATCATTCCATAAAAGATTTCATGAAATGTTTTATATGAATTTATAAAAGAAAAAAAAACATAATGGTTTTTTATAATACATGAAAACTCATGAATACATTTATCTGAAATATAATTATTTATCCTTTATTAAAAAAGGTCATAAAATTCCTTAAAACCGTGGATAATTTAATTACCTCTTGAAATACAATGATTTAATTTTTAAAAAATTGTAATAATTCCATGTAAGTTACTTTCGATATTATTCTAAAATTTGACCATACAATAACCCTTCTAAATGAATCACCTATACAGACAATTCCCATATCTCATAAGAGTAACCTAAAACCAGTAAACCTCAATACTTTACCCAATGCATTGAGAGATATATTAGGCTCACCCATTATTAAGGATATTTCAGTATCACTTAATATTAATATAAAATATTAATTAAACAATTCCTGAATAAAACACAAATAGATATAACATTAATGATAAACCACGTATTAATTTGAATATAATACTATAAATTACAACACTTTTAGTTATCTCATAAATATGGGAATAGTATTTTTTCACTAGGCAATCTTTTTAAAAATAAAAATTTAAAAATATAGAGGGAAATATTTTATTGCAAAGTAACCATAGAAAATTGTAAAGGAATCCTAATAATGAATTATGTCTAGGAAGACAATAAAATGTGGTTTAGCTGTATAAGATTAAAAAAATCATTTTTTACTTTGTTAAAAAAATTAAAAATGACCCGTTCAGAAAATGTTTAAAATAATCCATTTAGAAAAATTAAAAATAAAGAAAAACATAGTTTAAGATGACATTTAACATATTTATATGTAAAATAATATAATTCATGAAACAATTTATAGATAATGTACATAGAAGAAAAATATTTTAATGGAAGAATTTATAATTGGGTTTTAATTATAAGACTTATTCCTTATGCCCCATCAATAAAAAAATTTATAACTCATGAATTATAAACATATATTAGTTCTCATCTGGATAAATATAAAATTTCATTTTAATTTAATTATAATTATTAATTTTATTACATTTATCATCATGTTTTATTTATTTACAAAAATAGTTAATTTCACGTTGGAGGTTTTGGGGTAGTTTGTTTTATAAATTCAAAACCACATCGCCGGGTTGACTATGGGAAGAAGTGTTATGGTATGATAGTTTATAAAATATTAAAAATATTATATTTATTATGTTTATATATTGTATATTATTTTAAACCCAACAATTGTTTATGACTGTATAAAATGAACCACATTGTTTCATGGAGATGACTGTCCAAACATAAGCATGAATGTAATTTTAATTTTTATATAACGAGTTGAAAATAAATAAATAAATTAAAATTTTAATTTTAAATAATTATAAATATCTTTTAAATGTCATGTTTATTCATTATTTTAATATTATCGACTATTTATATTAGGTTAAAATAAATAATTAAATACAACACATCAAGGAGTTGATATTCCACACACACACACTAGTGTTGTTATCAATTTACATTATATTAATAGAGTTTAAAGGTAAGAAATGTATTTTAATTATAGAATAATAATTATGTAATAATTTTTTAATTTTTGATAGGTACACATGAACGAAGATTAAATTTATCATAATATGAAATTGGAGATAAAAAAGGGTTTTAACATAATCATAAAAAAATATAGGTAAATTTATAAGATTGATGTTATTATTTTTTCATGGTATAATATTATTTTAAGGATTTATAAGAATAAATAATATTGAAATAGGTAATTTAGGACTTCTACCATGTCCATGAACATTTCAATTTGGATTACACTATAAGCCATCTTGGATTGGAATTTTGATATGACCAGTAATAGTAATACATGAGGAGGGATTTTTGGTTTAGTTTTGTAAAGGTGTTATTAAATATTTTGAGCTCAAAAGTTATGATAAATATTGTATAGGAGGATACCTTTTATAAGCGAGAGGAATAGATGACTTGTAATTTTTATAAAGATTTACATATTATAAATCCTTAATTTTGTGATATTATTTGTAAAAATAATTCACAAAATAATATAAGGTGATAATTTTTAAAATAAAATAATAAAATAATAATTAATATATTATTTTTTCGACTTATCACACATTTTTCACCTTAAATAACATGAATTACCCTTTATAGCGATGACACATTTTTTCTTGTTTAATATTTATAATGATTTAAAATAAAATTTGAATAATTACTAAATTTAAAACACATAATTCCAAATTTTTATCCCATTTTACAGATTTAATTTTTAGAATTGGAGTAAATTACATTTAATATAAATTCATAACATGCATTAGAAAATAGTTTTTAAAAAAATTCATCTTAAGTGTAAATTTGAACTTACACCAAAATAAAATGTAATATTGATTCCTATGTAATTATTTAGTTAATGTTTATTAAAATGTATAATTTTTAAATTTTAATCCAATTCCAAAATATTATGGTTCTTTTATATTACTTTATTTTGTGAAAATAAATGATAGTTTTTCAAAAATATTTTTTTTCTATATTCACTCAAAAATCACGCTTTTATTTAAATACAAAAAAATCAACCTAAGTTACATTTTATATTTTTATTCCAAAAATTGTATCCTTATAATAAATTTATATATCTAAAATAATGAAATATATCCTTTATATAAATCCTTGTAACTCGTGGAAAATAAATTTTATTCAATCAAACTATTCATTTTTCAATTGAAATTTTTCATAAAATTATTAATATAACTACAATGAATATAAATTCATAAAGTGAATAATTATTAATAATAATATTGATTTGTTTCTAGTAATAACTATTTTTTCAATTTATTCTCCCATTAAAAAAATTTTCCTCATAATTTTATTCATTACATTAAAAAGTGATTGCATTTTCCCTCTTTGAAATATTTATTTCCAATGTTTATTACAAAATCGTGTGATTATTCCCTAAATCCTTTTCCTAGTTAATCACATTATTTTATATTACCTTCTCTATAAAATAAAAAATTTGAACAAACTTTTCTTCCTAAGAGATATTCTCCCCTAACTATACCACTTTAGGGTATAGAACATGAGATGCATCAGGTATCTACATTATTAGTAACTAAATATTAACGATATATTTTACCTTAGATAATTATTATATTAAAGATAATTTATAAGAAAATAATCCTGAATTTTTAATTTTTTTATTAAATAATAAACTAAAAAATTTACTTTCGCTTTCTCCTAATACACATTACACTTTTACGTGGATGTACTTTAGAAAATACATAATCACATTCCTTAAATGAGAAATCATTCCTCTTGTGATGTGAATAACTCTTCTTGTTTCTCTAAGATATTTTCAATATTTTTAATTATATTTAAATTAGCAACCATATATTCTATAAATTTGGGTACCATCAATTTCCCTCACCTACTTCAACCCAATATGTTGTATTTTGAAACCATTTTCTATATAATACCACAAAATGTATCGTCTGTATACATGAATGAAATATGTTATTATATGAAAATTAAATTATTGTTGTATATTAATCCCAACATCCTTGATAATATATTAATAATTCATGAATAATTTACTCTAAATTATATATTATATACTAATGTTTTATACTTATTGAGTATGAAAGATGTACTATAATTTATATTAGTTCCCATAGAATTCAAGATTCCCTCAAAATTTTTTGTAAAAATAAGGGATCATGATATGATTCATGGGAGATGGAACATCTATGTAACATAAATATTTACATAATATAAATTATTAAAAATGATCCAAATATATAGTATCTCATAGAGGTTGAACACTTTTAAATTTATTCAAATGATCATAAATAACAAAAATCAAATTATTACCTCAATATATCATTTGTAATCCAACCATAAAATGTAAAGATATATTCCCCCATTTCAATTAAAACATTAAAAATTGTTGAAGCATCCCCTTTGGTAGTTTTTAGCCAGCTCTAACAAATTATCATGTTAATCATTTCAAACTAAAATTAGATATATCTCTCTTCATTACATACCAACAAAAAATATTCCCTAAGGTCTTCAAGCATCTTATTGATTTTAAGATAAAAAATGATATTCTTTGAGATTCACATTACAATTCCTCCTTAAACTTGTAATCACATGGCACATGCTACCTTATTAAAAATTTTATAACACCATCATCACCAATATTTAAATGGTGAAACATACCATTATTTATAATTATAATCCTTATAGATATAGATATTCTGTTTAACCCTGAATAATTATTTTTGAAAAATATGATTCCACTGATAGCATATCTAAAATAGAATAATTATCTTCACAGATAACCTTAGAGAACCAATTTATTAAATTATTAACTAAAGGAACATGTTATATTCTTAAGATAGTAAATTATGAATTACCTTTCTATTCAATGCATCAACTACCTTGTTTTTTTACCTGGATGATAGTGAAATATTTAATCACAATCCTTATTCATTTGTATCCATTTTCTTTTACAATTTTTAACAATTCATTAGTGAATACATACTTTAAACATTTATGACCAGTATTTATCTATCATTACTAACAATATAAATGATGCCTCTATATTTTAAAATCTAAAACTACAGTACAAATATCAAGGCCTTGATTAGAAAAAATTTATTCATGTGATGTTATTTAATGAGATGCATATGTTATAACCTGATAATTCAATATTAATACACAACTAAGTCCCTTAAAAGAAGAATAATAAAATATTTGTATTTATTATTTGAAATGGTAACACTAGTTAATTATCCAATCTCCTTTTAAATTCCATAAAGCAGTCATCACATTCTATGGTCCAGATCAATTTAAATAATTTGTGAGTTAATTAGTTGGGATAGATAAGCAAGAAAAATTATTAACTATTAGAATTAACCCATTAATCCAAGAAAACAATTAATTTAAGTGACATTTGAATTCTTTTACCACTCTTCAAACAGTTTTATTTTTGATGGATTAATAGTTTTTTCATATTTAAAAATAATATTCCTATCAAAATATTTATGTTAGAATGGAAATTCCAATATAATAAATTATAAAAAATAATTATTTTGATTTAATTTTTTCAAAAACAATATTGATTTGTTTCCCATTATGTTCATAGATTTCATATTATATCATAATATAATCAATAAATACAACTACAAACTTATTCAAATATTCATGGAACACTCTATAAATTTAAACAGTAAACACAATATGTGATTTTGTTAACCTGAAAGGCATGACCAAAAACCAATAGTGACTATACCTAGTACATATCTAAAAATATTGAAGTTATTCCCCCATTACTATCATCTGGTGATATCCAGACCTGATATCAATATTTAAAACATAATGGGCACCCTAGAGTTGATCACTCATTTCATTGATATAAAGAGATAGATACTTATTATTAAAATTGAGGTTATTGAGTACTATATAATCAATTAATAACATCATATACCTGTTTATATTTTTTAATAATATAATATAATAACCCATAGTTATGTTCTAGGGGGGATTAAACCCCTATAAAGAAACACATGTAATTTGGATTTCAATTTTGATAACACAAATAAACATAATTTATAAAGAATATTTGAAATTAACTTATCATTAAGAAATAATTATTTTGTAAAATCAACCACACTACTAGGAATAAAACCATAAAAATAATAAATAAATACATCCATATTTTCATTAAATTTAATCAAATCGTCAATTTGAAGAATGCATTTATTCTAAAATATATATGAAACATAATTTTCACTTCCATCATTTATCAGTTTCTCAGATTCATGATATTTTATCAAATGTATGAATAAATTATTATATATAAATTGAAACTCATTCTAAGAGAAAATTTATTATGTATTAAATATGTCTTATAATGATAACAAAAAATCCAATCCATACCTAGAATAACATTAAAATCTATAATAAAAAAAATAAAAATATTTAAAGGGATAATCACTAACCAGATGATAAAATATTTGTTTTTTATAAATTCATGATGACTTTATATTACCCCCAAAGTTTCAACCAAGATTTATATATTCATTTATTAAGATGGTACATCTATTTTAATTGAAAATTTCATAGGTATAAAAGAATGTATAGATCCTGTATCAAAAAAGATATTGACATAGTCTGAATAAAATAAGTAATGTACATATCACTACCCCATTTGGAGGACTCTATCCTACCCTAGTAATAGATAAATGATTTTTTGAAAATTTATATTTTATATCATGTTGATTGTCACTTTGAGTAACTAACATTCAACATGCATTAACAAAATTTCCCAAAAAATTGTAATTAGAATATTTCACGACTTGATGTTCATTTCTATTATGACCATTAAAATTGTTATTTTGTTTCATATCATGAGTGATATGTTTAGGATTCCCACATTAGTAACACTTCACAGATCTAATAATATATTCTCTTGAATGATTCATTTCTCACACATCACAAGAGGATTATTGAATATCCTTACTTTCAAGGTTCATTGATGAATGCTTCCCCTTTTATTTCAACCATTAATTCAATTTTATCCATATTGTTATAAAATCCCACAAATTATATCATGAAATTATTAGAACACTATATAGATTTTTATATCAGGGGAACACATAATAAATTATAACCCTTCAATAACATAGATTCAATCTATAGTAAAATTGAAGAATTTTACTGTCATCATATCGAATGAAATTTAGTACATACTTAGAAAATCTAGTAAAATTAGATTCATTGGAATTGAAAAATTCATCCTCCGTTTTAATCAATTCTTAGAATTTAATTTCCATTAATAACTGAATATCTTTAGGGAATAATTTTCCAAGGAATTGATCTTTAAATAAAATCAATTACATGGAATTAATTTCTCCAATTTCCTTAATGTTAATAATCCAGGAATACCATTTGTTTAATTCAAATTTAAAAATGATAAATAAAAAGGGATAAAATTTATTATTACAAATATAGCAGAATTTCACATATCATCTCAAGTTCGTTGATCCATCCTTCATCTTTCATCATATTAAATGATCCCTTGAATTTTGGAGGGTTATATGTCATGAAATATTTCACTGTAGACATGTTCCTCTATAGAGGATTCAGTCATTCTATACCATTGGTATCACTGTTAGTAGATTGTTCCAACTGATTCAATATTATGATAAAATACTTTTTATTAAAAAATTAAGGTTTTTTATTTTGATTATTATTATCCAATTAATGTATTTATACATAGTATACCAATATTTCTCCATGTTAAACCATTCTTAAAAAACATGGATAGCCTGAAGAAACGTGAAAATCCTTAAAATCTATTTCATGATAATATAACTATTAATTAGTGTTTATTTTAATATTCTCCTGAACTCTAATGTTCTCTAAGGCTTTACTATGATTCAATATATAACACCTAACACATTTAACAACCAATAATTAAATTATATATAAAAAAATTTCACTTTCATATATTTTCAAGATCTATTCAGTTTACGTTTTTAATGAATTAGGTAAAACACTATGTAAAAAAGTTAAAATTTCCACACAATATCCATTTCCTCCAAAAGGTCATCATAAGAACTAATGTATGAATAGTTCTTATTTTTCTAGGTTTTTGGTTGGTGATGGGACCAAGGAAGGTTGCACCCTGACTCACCCTAGGAAGAGTGGGTGAATTTTTAGGAATATGGTCAGGCCATGACATGGTATATTACCCCAATACATGTACTGATGGTTTAATTAAAAATATGATATTAAAATATTTTCCATAGTTTTTTCAACACACATAACCCCCTCCTAACATCTCCACTTAAACATAATCTTTCCCTACACATGGATAACCCTCTATACCTCCAATTTGGATAGATTATAAGTAATTTCTTGTCTTGGATTCTTCACAAAATCCTTATTATATAAATCCCCTCCACTTTCACTGTTTATTTATCACTTCTCTCATGATCACCAATCATTATTAATGTAATTAATTCCTATGGTCTTAGTTTTATGATTCTATGGGTTGGTTTATTTATTTTACCTCATATTCTTTTCACTTTAGGATCCCTCCAATCTTTTTATGTGAGTTCTCACCATTGTCAGGTGGTTTATCTTGATAAATTTATGTTGATTCATTATATCAATTTCATTCATGAAACATAAATGATTTATTTTTTACAAAAAACTTTTTCTCCTTTTTAAATAAATTTTTAGGAATTTTGAAAATATATATACATGATACAAATGTTAGTAATATTCTCCATTAATATTGGTGAATAAATAATTTCAAAAGGAATTTTTATTCTTGGTCTTCAGAGCATCTTGTGATGTGTCTGATAAAATACCCCAATAAAATGGTTTAATTGATGAAATAGTAACCCCTTTACAAGATAATATCACATGGGAGATTAAGAACTTATGTTGGAGGCTTATGACCATTACAACAAGTCATGACACTTCTTACCTATAATTATATTGATAATACAACACTAACTAATCATTAATGTGATATATAATGGGGTCCACTTATTTAAGTTTCCCTGTAAAGACCCAGACGTCTCATGAAAAAATATAACATCTTAAGTGAGGAATATACATATCATAACATAACAATCTATCCTATAATCATTTAGGTGTAGTGCCTTTTGAAACATGGAGACATAAAAAAATAGTCTATACGTAAGCTACAAAATCTCCCACCATGTTATTAATAACTTGATACCAATTTATAAATATCATACATAATTACATTCATCATAACTTGGTGAAAAGAAATATAAGAAATCACGATCATAGATTCTCATAAAGTGTAAACAAGATAGATATCAATGTATCATGAGAATTAGTGTATGATAACATGAGAAAAACATTTTAAAACCAACCATTGAATATCATAGATTATAAACTAATGTCCTAGCATAAATAGTTGTATTTTAGAAAATAAGAATCATAATGTAATTATACAATATAAACCATGATAACATAACATTGTATTAAGGCACAGACTTGTGTCATACACATAAGTATATAAAATAATTTCTATAGTAGTTCGAGGATCATGGAAAAGAAGTTCATAGTGGAATGTTTTAACTTCCAAAATCATCATATAAGCCAAGGTTAACTCCCTATATTGTCATAGTATAATTATTCCCTTCAAAAACTAGGTTCACTCTCCATTAAAATCTTATTTATCTCAATAGATATCAGTCTTTACCTAATAAATTGTTAGGGGATATAGATCCCACCCATCACATAATTAAAATCATATATATGTATGAAAGAAATCCTATAAAATTCATCATTTCAGAACCCAAGAAATGAAATGAGTTTCATAAATATTTATTCATAATATAACCAATGTAAAGGAAACAATTTTTACAATAATTTCATCAATTCTTCATAGACTAACATGTTGTAATACAAGCAGGTTTCAATGGAATTTAGTCATGGTATAACCTGTTGAATATAAAGGAGTTTCATAAACATATTGTGATCGTAATAATAAACCACATAGATAAATAATAATAAATGTATCCTTAGATCATATTCTTAGTAAGGTATAAGTAACATCAATTGATTTAATCTTTTATGGATAAGTATTTTGAAAGAAAAATAACTTTGAACATTTATTAATGAAGATAAATTTTAATTGAAAATATCTTCTTACACTTAGAATTCGTAAAATATTTTTTAAATATTTTTATTTGAAAATAAACATGATATAATATAAATTAATATTTAATGAATTAAATGGTCATAAAAACATTAAATTAGGTTAATGATGTACACATTATAACAATCATTTATTTTAAGTTTTATAGTAAAATCCAATGACTCCTTGCATGGAAATGACATAAAGATTACTTTTAAAAAACATAAAAAGTCAAACATGTGTATAAATTTCATTAATAAATCATTTGGATAATCACTAAATCAAATTTGAAAACATTTTTAGAAAACATGGTTTTAAAAAAAAATTTAATTGAAGAGAAAAATAAAGATGATTTTTAATATTTTTTTTATATTTTAGTACATAAATAGATAATAATGGAAAGAAAAAATGTATTATTATAACATAATAGTAATATAATAAAATTCCTATAATTATTGATAGATATAACAAATTATTTCATCCTCGAAAACATAACTATAAACAATCCTAATAAACAATGAGATTGTAATTGCGAAACTTTACCATTTTTTATATTTTGAATAATAATGCCAATTAAAGAATAATATTAATTTAGTATTTTAATATCATGAAGTTATGGAGATTAATGATATAATATGATAGATGGAAAATATATACATCTCATAGATAATGATAGGGGCATAATATAACGTTTGTCCCAAAGAAGACAAATTGAGGCAAATGTATCTTACCATAACTATTGAGTTGCTTCATACTTTCTCAAAAATACTATATAATTAATATAATTATATTGTAAATAAATGAATAATTCTTATTATATATATATATTACATTATATCTTTTACTTATTAACTTTTGTTACATATTTATTAACAATTCCATATTAAAGTCAAATTTAGGGCCATAATTGCATTGTTTTTATGTATATTTTAATTTATTATATTTGGTCCTATTACATTGATAATATTTTAATAATTTAAATAGTTTTTAAAATGATATAAATATCATATAAATTCAATATATATGTTCTGTGTAGTAATCCATAAATGCTAGAGATAAAAAATAACATACACTATTCATGGAGGAAATAGGTAGTACGTATGTGTTAGCATTGTTTCCCTTTATTCAAAAGATAGAATGATAGAAATATAAATAATATATTGAAATTATATAATTATTTTCATTTTATATATCAATTTTTTTCATAACACCCATCCTTATTTCCTTCTATGTAAATCATGAACGAATCACATCAGTTCGTGTGGTCGTAGTCTGTCGTACACACAAGAGATGTTATCGTATTCCCATATAATGGAACGTAAGAAGTTAAATGTGAAATAAATATTAATGTAATATAATAATATTTGGTATATCATATATAAAAATTTATTCCATAATTATATTCATATATTAGAGGTGGTTATGGAAAACGAATAGCATCAGTTTACGAGGTAGTTGTCTTTTGTACACATGAATTATGAATTTATATCCTATTTAATTGAGGTGGATATGGATATCAGTTATGAATTTAACATAATATAATCTAAGTATTACAGAGATAGTGGTGGTATTATATCAGCATAATTGAATAATATTCTGAGGAGTTAGAATAACATGTAATACAAAATAGTGTAGTTAAAAGATTTAACTGGTTTTCAAAAAACCATTGTAGGTTTAACCAAAACCCTTCTTATTTTATATTTATGATATCACCAAGGAATATAGAATGTATTTAGGTATTTAAAGAAGTTATTTTGGAAGGTATTTTAAAAAAAAACTTATATTGAAGTGTGATGTGGAGAGAAGAAAGGGTGACCTTTTATAAATGGGGGAGAGGACAAACTTTGGATTTTTTAAAAGAATAAAGTGTACCAACGTTTTTCACATGAGAAAAACACAAAAAATGAATCATTCAAGAATTATAGATTCAATAAGGTCTAAAAATAGTCATATAATGGGGTTTGGAAAAGTTTCTAGCGTATTTTACCTTATATCTTTTCATTTTAACGCAAAGATAAACTCATTTTCACCTTAACCATGATACTTAATCATTACTGATTTTAATATTCATAATTGTCAAAAATTAATTTGGAAATAATAAAAAATATAAATTTTTCATGTTAAAAATTTGGAATCCATTTTTCTAAATTTAATTTATATATTTGGAAAATTTTAATTTAAAAATAAACTCATAGACGTGACAAGAAAGAAGTGTCCAAAAGAAAAAATATTCAAAAGTTTAAAAGTTTTTTATAAAATAATTCCACATGAAAATTTTGAAAATTATATAATTTTGATAAAAAGAAATATTATTAAACCAATTTTACTTTTTATCCCAATTTATAAAGAGAATTACGCTTTTAAATTCTTTAAATGAAATTGTAGATTTGAATATAAAACATTAATTTTCAGTATTCAATGAAAATTCAATAATTTTGGAAAATTAAACAAATTAAACCCAAATATAATTGTTACCTAATTATTTAAATAATTATATTTAATTATTCAGAGTATTGTTATAAAATTTTCAATTTATTTTATTTTTTAGAAAAATATATAAAAAACTTTTTTAAGGAAATATTATTTTTGAAACATACAAAGGCTTTAACAAAAAATAAGTACCCTTTCATCAATATGATCTCTTTATATAAAAACATATAATGAATATTAAAAATTTTGTTATACATATTCATTATTCCATATTAAACATTTAGGTAATAAGGTTCAGTTTTAATAGTAATTTTAATATTTTGTTGTGGTTTGTTAAAATACATTGTTTCATTCAATGAAAAATACATTCAGTGTTGTGTGTAATAAAAGATATCAATAAAATTTAATTTATTTGATAAAAATAAATTCATTTATGTTTTTGTCATTTAATTACCCTTTAAAATAATTTCTCCCTTGAAATAAAATCACTTTAGTAAAAGAAACTCGGGATACTTCAACCTCGTGATATCCTCATGTTCCCTTATAGAATCATAAATCATATGGGTTTTCCACAAAACATTAATTTCGTTAGTTTTCATGTAACATATAGAAATTTTAGTTGGATCTAGAAGTGACAAATTGTTTTTCCTAATAAGAATGATCGTGATCCAACGTTAATAACTATGAGTTCATTTGATGTGAATGGTGACGTGTGTCCTTCCGCTTGAGAGATACATGGAACACATCATAGACATGATAAATTATTGGTGGAAGATCAAACTGATAGGATTCCATCTTGCTGCAATCAATAATTTCAAATATACCAACATATATAGGGCTTAGTCTCCCTTTCTTCTGGAATCTCAAAACCTTCTACCTTAGAGAAATTATTTAAAACACCTTATCACCAATTATAAATTATATATCACATCAGTGATTATCAACATAACATTTCTATTGAAATTGTTCTAACTTATGTGTTGTGGAATAGTTCTAACCTTCTCTACAATTTCATTATAAATATTAGTTCTTAACTAGATTCTATCTATAAATTCATTCAAGAATAATGGATCTCTATAATTCTTATTTTATAGGGCTATAAAATGAACCATCTGTATACTCGATAAAAATATTTTATTGTAGGAAAAATAATATAAGGAAAGCTATTTACCCCAACCAACATTCAAATCCAGAGAATAAGATATCAACATATCCTTTGGGGTTTCAATTGTTCTCTTTGATTGCCCATATTTCATAGAATGATCAATAGTTCTAAAACTCAACTTCATATCAAGATATTACAGAAGACTTTTTCACAACTTCAAGGTAAACTATAGATCCCGATTAGATACAATATAATGTGGATCTCTATGAAACCATTCCACTTATTTAATGTATTTCTTGCCCTTATAATCAAAATATTATCTTTATTTGATATAAATGATGTGTGATAAATAGATAAGGAAATTGACTACAACCCATATAACATTATTCCATTTAGACGTTTTGGGGAGTCTGATAAAAAAATCCATGGCGATGTTTCCCAATTTGAATTCTTTTATTGATAATATATGTCACATCTGGTTATAATTTTGACTCTCAATGTTATCATGTCTACATACCAAACAACAAGTTAAAAATTTTTCAATATATATATTTTTGTCACCCACCACTAATAATGCATCAAATCTCTATACATCGTTATACTGCCATGATGAATAAAGACTAAATAACTATTAGTTTTCTTTAATTGATCCTTAATTAATTTCAATATATATATTGCAAATACATGGTTCCTGAACATTATCATTCCTTCATGATCTTAGATAATCTCAAAATCATTTCCCGCCATCTTTTACAGCTCTACAACTTTTTTCTTTTCCCCTTTAATCTTTCCATAGAGAGATCAGTGAACACTCATTTGAGATAGATAATATTTATCCCCTTAACTTATGATTTCACGATCAATCCATTTCAAATATATAAATATTCGATCTTTTGTAATCATTATTAAGGAATGTCCAGTATGATCCTTTCAACTTAAAGTATCTGCCTCCTTGTTTGATTTACGAGGGTGGTAATGAATTATATAATCATAATATTTAATCTTCTCTAAACATCTCCTCTAGAGCATGTTCAACTCCTTCTTTGGAATTATATATTATAAACTTTTGTGATTATTATATATATCACTCTTTAATTTGTTAATATTATTCCTACATATATTTAATGAAATAATTTATACAACTACCTCCAAATCACGAGTTCGGTAATGATAGTCATGAACCATCAATTACCATGATGCATAATCTATAACTCTATAATTGTGCATGACAACACATCATAATCCTCTTTTTTATATTTAATTATATATTAAAAACCCATCTATGCTATCGGGTAATGTATGCATTGGTGAACTCACTTATCTTATCTTCAATTCCTCGGAATTTTCCTTGCATTCTATAGTCCAAAGAAAATTAACTCCACTACAAGTAATTTTTGTGAGTGTATTAGATATTCATTATATATTCTACCCAAACAATTGATAATATCCTGCTACCACAACAAAACTATGGATATCTATTACCGTGGTTGGTCTTGTCAAACATTCAATAGCCTCGATCATTGACTGATTTACCGATATGCACTCTCTTGATATTATATATCCAAAAATCGAAAACATTTGTAGAAAAAATTATATATTTATAAATTATTTATATATATTATCCTTCTATAGGTTTTTAGTATAATTATCAAGTGATCTCCATTTCCCTTTTAAAAGATAAGAATTATATCTATAAAGACTACCAAAAATTGATCAAGGTAATCTCTGAATAAATTATTTCCTTAAATCCATAATGAGCTTTAAATAATTAGTAATGATAAATGGAATTGGTATATATTTATAGTGTCTATACTAGGTATATATTTCTATATTGGGAATATCTTTCTTCTAACACTAATTTGATAATATCTAAAATAAATTAAAATATGGTAAATGTATTATGCTCTATGAAGTGGAACAAATAGGACTTCAATACATGGTAGAGAATAATTATTCGTGAATGTGATCTTGTTCAGATCTCAAGAATCAATCCAAAGACACATCAAAACATATTTTTATAAAAAAATTAACAGGTCCACCACATGTTGAAACAGTTTGATGAATTAATCCTTTTTTATGGTTCTTTAAGATTCACATAATTCATTCCTACAACTTAATCAATGCAATTCTATATGGATTATTTCAAATAGAGATTTTAATGAGTATGAGTTCTATTAATAACTCAACATCATGTTTTAGTGGAAACCTATGAAAATATTTTAGTAATAAATTATAAAATTCCCAAACTATAAGCACAAAATCAATTTTTATTTTCTTCCCAAACATCTAATTTGAATGTACATCTTGATAATGAGTAAAAAAACAAACAATGTATGTGATTTAAATCAAAATTTTATATTTTACATGACACTGAGAGATAATTAAAGGTTGATTTGGAATATAAAATATGACTTCCCTTCCCAAGAAATTAACATAGACTTTTTATATAGAATGGAAATCCATTCCTAAGATAATATTGAATTCAACCAAATGAAGAATGATAATATTTCTAGAAAACACATTTTCTGAAATGTGAAATAAATATAAATCATAAAATTTAGATGCAATTATCATAATTTTACGCGTCATCACTGTTAATTGTATATATAATAATTTCTTTGGTATATTTACATCCTTATCCAATTATTAATATATAAAATAATGGCAAGATCCAGAGTCCAATAAGACATTAGAAATTCTAGTGTGATTGATCTGTGTACCTTTCACCATGTCATTATCAAAACACTCATCAAAAATATTGATCACACGAGTCATTCATTTTCTATATTGAATTAAGATGTTACTAATTTCGTTCATCATTATTAACCTTCTTATTTGGGAACTAGTTAGAATAATTCCCATAATCCTTGAATTTTAAATACTAGAGTGTGGTTCGCGCATTCTGTGGAGATTTATCTCTAATTACATAATTAGCTATGTTATTCTCATCACTTCATCACATGATTTCCAAATATACTTCCCTTCCACAATTAAATGTTTTTCTTATCCCCTTAAGAAAATTTACCCAATGTTTCCTTTTGCACATTGAGCATGAACAATATGAAATCTTCTTTGCTCCTAGTTTATTTGAGTGTCCTTTAAACTCTACTTTCCTTTTCTATTCAAAAATTTTTTTTAATGGGTGACTCTAATATCCATTTAGATACTAAGATAAAATAGGACAATTTAATCATATATAATGAAATAAATTTTGTCTAATTCCCTTTTGAGACTCATATTTATGCCACTGAAGAATCAATCAACCTTACATTCAGGTTGGATGATCAGTCTAGAAGTGTACCTCACACATCTTCTAAAATTTTCCTCATATGTACAATGATATTCATCATAATTATACTCTATCTCAAGTAATTCCTTTTCTATTATTTGTATATATAATATATCATAATTTCATATTAAAATATAATCCCTTACACTCATCCAACTCCATGGAGTCAACTTCATCGTGTTCCCTTTAATTCTTGATGAGAGTTCACTACTAATATGATTTTTCTTGAAATATTAGATATCCAAAATTATTTTTTATTGTTATGAACACTATAAAAGAAAAATATGTTTTTAGTGGTACTGATCCATTACTCAAAAACTAGTAGTACACTGAATGTGTGTGGATGTTTCATCATGAAGTACTCAAAAAAAAATTTCTCCCTCCATTGATCATTTGGATGTTCAGCACGAATCATGGATTGAAAAAGTTGGGTAAGTATAAAATTGATATTTTTCATTTCAGAACACATAACAATTGTCAGAACATTAGGAAAAAAAATTTATTTTCTATCACACTCAGTATTAACCTGGTTCCTTCAGCTTCTATCCATTGACTATAACCATAAACCATAGTATAATCAATAATAATTGAGAAGAGGAACCACATAATTATGAAAAAACAATTATAGGATTTCTAAACCATGACTCAACCTTTATATTATATCAAACTATATGTTTAACTAATTCTATTAAAAAAAATATTAATTTAATTCATTCTTCATGGTTTATAAAGTGTCTTTGAATTACCAAAGAATATCCCATGAGAGTTTCAAAATAGGTGTTTAGTAATTCATGTTATCATGCACTAGGTAATGCTCGATGCAATATCGACACAACTTTGGGGAGTTATTACCCCTTAGTATATCTGATAAAGAACTATATCCTCTTGTAGTATCCAAAAATAGATGAAATATCTTTGAAAAAACTAGCTCTATCCTTCTTTAATATTCTAGGATATTTTCCTTTATATAGACTTATGCATTTAGATATTACTAAATTTATCTCATCCTAGTTTCTAAATGTTAAATAAACCATTTTTATAATACCAACTATAAAAATAAAAACATATCAAAAAAAATATTTAATATTATTATATGAATTTGAATTTTATAACATAATGATCTATTCCATAACCATTTAGGTATAATACCTTTAAAAAACTGGACATATAAAAACTGAATTATAAGTGAGATATGTCATCTCCCATTATGTTCTTCATAGCCAGAACCCTTCTTATACATGACATACATAATAGCTTTCATCCTATCTTATGGAATGGAAACATAGGAATGGGTGATCTCAGATTCTTAGTAAGGGTAAAAATATATATATCTCTATATCATGAGCATAAGGGTATGATAACATGGGAATAACATATGAAAACTATAACATGAATATCATAGATCATAAATATGAGTCATAGAATAAATCATGGTAGTTCATAATACATGTATCATAATGGAATCGATGAAAATGAACCATGAGAACATAAAATTGTCATAAGTCTTATATTTGTTTCATACGGATAATCATGGAAACTAATTTACATAATAATTCAAGGATCATTCCTAGGACTATCATTTTGGAATGTGTTCTCTCCCCAAACCATTATAGTAGTAAAATTCTACTCCAAAAAATATTATAGTGGTTATAATCCCTTACTAAACTGGGTTTAATCACCATAAAAATCATGTTTATCTCATGAGATTTCAATCATTACCAACTGCATTAAAGGGAGATATGGGTCCCACCAGCCACAAAATTAAATTCATTCATATGTACTCCATAAGATCATAAAACATTAATTATATCAGAACCCATGAAAATAAATGTGTCTTATTAAAATATCATCATAACATAATATATTGAAAATAAAAAGTATTCATAATAATTTAATCATTTAATAGTACCATAACCCATAGAAAAGGAAGAAGTTTTCATAAGAATTTTATCGTTGTATAACTTGTAGAAGAGAAATGGGACTCATAATCATTTTTTATTTATAAGCATAAAACATTCAAAAAAATCGATAAGAATGGTATCAAGGGTTTATATCCCCATTAAATAATATGTAACATCAAAGGATATCATCTAGTATAGAATACAATTTATAAAGAAAAATGAATTCATACGTTTCTTGAGGAAAACAACATTTCTTTAAAACAATATTTTTAAAAATATGTATTTATAAAATATTTTGTATATATTTTTAATTGAAAATAAACTTAAAAACATGTGATTTAATGTTTAAATAAAAAAAGTGTCACACCGATGGTAAATTTTTTTTATTCGTTACAAGTTAAAACAATGTTTCCTTTCACATTATCATTAAATTCTATGTGTTCCTTATTTGGAAAATGACATGCTGAATCTTTTGAAAACATTTTTAAAAAAAAAGTGCTTTAAAATGTCTTTAATAAATCATTTGGATATAATTAAAAACATTATTGAAAACACTTTTCTAAAATTTAGTTTTTGTATAAAAAGTGTTTTCAACTGATGATAGAAAGAATAGTGTTTTCTCAAAAATACATTATCTTATATTTTGAATTTATAGAGAGGAAAATGAAGGAAAACCAAGTATTCTCATGAAATCACCAGATGATAAGATAAGTAATGATTTTATTGGGAGATATATCATAACAAATCATTATATAAAAAATAATCTTATATATTCACAATAAAAAATGATATGGTAATATCAAACCTTTAACACATTGTTGTCTTTTGTATCATATGACCAATTAAATAATAATATCAAATGAAACATCAAATTTAATTAAAATAATGAGACTCATGATATAACATTTCAAAGGGGTGGTATATACCTCTCATAAAATAGGGTATGTTCATAAAATAACGTATGTCCCAAAGTAGAAAAATCATTATAAAATTCCCTTACCTTAAGTCTCAACATCCTACATCCACATTAAAACATCCTGTATAATAAATATAAGTTAATAATACATATATTACCAAACCATAATTTTATTCATCATACCGTATAATATTTATTTATAAAATTTTCTTCCCCATTTATTAACAATTAAATTCTAAAGTTACATTCCAGAAAATAACTAATTTCATTCATGTATGTTTGGATTTATTAATTTTTTTCCTTTTAATATTATCATAGTAATATAAAAAAGATAGATGTAGAAAATGGATTACATCATTCATGGAGATGGTAGGTCATATGTATGCCTGAATGTTGCTTCTATTTTCACAATTGATTAAAATAGGTAATGGTATATACAATTTTATAATATTATAATCATTTCTACTTCACATATATCAATATTTTATGAAAATCATCTTTATTACTTTCTATGTAACATGTGGATGAATAACATCACTTCAGGAGGCAGTATTCTGTCGTACATACAAGGGACACTATTGAATTCCCTAGGAATGGAATTTTAGAAGTTATATGTGATATAATAATTCCATAAGTATAATAATTTCATATGTATCATTTATAAATTTCCATCTATCATTATATCTAGTAGTGAGAGGGGGATATGGAAAACCAATAACATCATTTCTAGATGCAGTTGTCTAACATACACTTAAATATTGATTTTTTATCCCATTTGATAGATGTTTACATTGATATATGTGATGAAATTAACATAATAAAATATCATTGAATCATATATAATGTCGTTTTTATATCTGTGTAATTTAAAAATATTTTAAGATGTTAAAAGAAGAAGTAAAACTGCACAGTTAAAATCTTTACCACTTCTTTTGACAACATCTATAGTTTTAATATATAGCCTTCCTAGATTGGATTTAGGATATAAATAAGGAAAATTGGATATTTTATTTTATTTTACAAATATTTTTTTGAATGGATTTTACAGACGAAATTTTTTTAGATGTGTGAATGTGGTAGGATAATGGGTGACCTTTTTTAAGTGGGAGATAGGTCACACAAGACATTTTTAGAAATAATAAGGTCTATATATGTTTTTAAAAGAATAAAATATATAAAATGAATCACTATAAAACATTATAAGTGAAATTTTTCTATGAAATTGGTGTTTGAATATTTCATAGGTCAATTTACACCTTATCTTTATAGTTTAACACATAGTAAATCCATTTTCACCATAACCACAATAACTAATTTCTACTAATTTTACTATGATAAATAGGAAAAATTTAATATTAAATTATTAGGAAATAAAAATTATGATTATTTCACATAATAAATATATTTTTACAAATTCCATTTATATATGTGAAAAATTTTAATTTTAATTTAAACTCATCCAGGTAATGAGAAAGTGGTTATATAATATGAAAATGTTCAAAAGTTAAAAAAGATAGAATAAAATAATAAAGTATAAAAATGATTCCAAAGATGAATATTTAATTAAATAATTAATATTTAAACTAATTTTATGTTCAAACCCAATTTAAAAAAAATTAACCCTAAATATTCGTTAAATGAAAAGGCAATTTTCATTGAAAATTAGTATTTTCACTATTAATTGAAAAATTAATCTCTTCCAAAAAAATAAAATAATAACCCTAATATTATTTGGAAACAATGATTCAAAAAGAAACATTATTTTATAATATTAATGTTCTAAAATTTTAAAACAATATTTTTACTTTTTTCAAAAATTTATATAAGAATATATTTTTAGAAAATATTATTTTCAAAAGTTATAAAAACATTATTTAATATTAAGTTCCATTTTATCAATATATATTATTTATATAAAACCCATATAAATTTTTATTTAAAATGTTTTAATTGAAATTAATCATTATAAATTTGAAAAATATGTAATAATATTTTTTTTAAATAATAATATTAATGGTTTTGTATGGTTCGTTAAAACATGGTGTTTTATGTAACACAATCTATCAACAAAATTTATTTTTTTTGAAAAAATAAATTTATAAAAACATAGGGTGTTACACAACCCTTGGCAGGACATAAAAAATATCACCCTATAAATAACAAATTTTTTATCTTAATTTCTTTTTTTACCAAATTTCTTGACAATCCATGATTTCCTGAACCCATGAGACCTTAAGGATTCCCCATGGTGATTATTTTTAATCATGAACTAATATGGTTTTTGATTTATATTTTTAATCAATTTTATACTACATTTCATTAAAATGTTAAAATTTTATTTTTATGTAGTTTTTTCGAAAATAATATTCTTGTTTTTTTACAATGGATACTAAAAAACCATGGTGGGATTCTACTGGGATAGTTGCAATCACATCCTATATACACCCTTTCAGTGAATGCAACCTTTTTTTCTAATACATGTAAATAAAAATGGACACTATTGTCTGGTAGTTATTCTTATTAATAGTTTATATATGGGTTTCCTTTACATGAGAGGACTGATCCCTCATGTTACAGGAAGATTAGATGTTCTTTTTGTTTCATTTTGGTTCCTTTTTTGTATCATATTCTTGTAATGTATACTCGAATCCCTATCGAATGTTATTATTTATATGTGTAGGTGGGAATATCCTTTTTATTAAGATTTAATTTTTTCACTTTTTAATAATTTATATTTCCATGTAATCCTTGTTATTTTATCCATTATTTTATATATATTCGATTTAATGTTCTAGTTTAAATACAATGGGAGAATGATTTGAAAAGGTTTTTCAAGACAATCAAGGTATTATATTTGCATCTATTATATAGGTGTATTAGATGAAACTATTAAAATATAATGTTCCTTGATTCCCAAAAACTAGTTAATATCCCATGGGGATTATTAATTCCCCTTAGTCCCAGCTAATGTCGAAATTGAGCACCCGATTTAAGGGATGTTTCTGGTTTGTTCATGAAATATTTTAACACTCCGACCATAGTTACCTAGAGTCATTGCATTTTTACATAACATTGGCATGATACAAGAATCATGACTGAAAAGGCCGACCAGTTTCGTACCCTTGGAAGTACTAGATACATTTTTAAGTTTTACAGTACATCATGAAATATAAACATCAACAACATTTTGTCTTTTTTTGAACAAACTTATGTCCATAGCCTATTCCTACAGGTCAACCACAAAATACTTCTTCACATCCTGGGAAAAATAAAACATAGAAAGGGTTGAGCTTAGATGCTCAATAAGGATAACAATATAGTAGAAACTTTCATAAATAAGCATAAACATTTAAGGGAATGTATAAGACTAAAAAAATCATTTTACACTTAAACTTCATTATAACATGGAAATAATAAAATCAAATAATACCATTTACTTATTCACATGGATATTCTACTAGTCAAATAATCACATGCAATATCAATAGCCACTTTCATAATGATGGAATGCATAATGCCAGACTTCCTAAACAGGTATTCAAGGTCTTGTTCCAAGACTAAAATTAAGATTTTTTCAAGGCCTTGTGCTAAGACACTAATTTTTATCATGAGACCTACCAATGCATCGATGATCTATAGTAGTCTCCACCCATCACTTATTATGTCCAATGCATTCCTCATATGAAAAGGTTTAAAAATAACTAAAACATTCATATTAAAACTATCATACATAATGTAAATAATGTATCCATATACCATGAATGGTATAAAAATAACTCAACCATAGTAAAATATATCACAAAACATTCAATACACTATGGAATATTTTTATCAAAATAATTCAACTTCATACAATTTTAGAATCCATCAATGTATGTTGACATAGATGAAATAAAATCTTTTTGAGATAAATATCTCTTTCTATATTGAAACCATTTAAAAGTCATATAATTATGAAATAAAACATTTATTTATAAAATATTCATATAATCTTTTATGGGAAGCTTCAATGATGTTACAATAGTGGAAAATTTCCGCACCCGCCGTATAAGTTAAAAAGACATTCTTACCTTAATTTTTTCGAAAAGGTCATGAAGTACCTTGATTGAAAAACAATAGAAATATTCCATTCAAAACATATTTGTTCAAATAAGGGTAAAATGACTTTAACACATTGTGTAGTAAATAATAATTTTTTTTTGAATTACATTTGTATGAAAAACTGGATTTGGATGACAAATAGGTCCAAGTAGTTACTTACGTATTAACAACCTCAGATAAGTAAAGAGATTGTAGAATTATCACTTACCTTGTACTTATCCTTAGTCGATGGTATGATAACCTCTTGAATATTAGTTAAACCATTATTATTAAATTATACAATAATTATAATCATAAATATGATATCATATATGATCTTATAATATTTATTTGTCAATAATATTTTAGTAGTATCATCGTTTCAGGTGTTAACTGATTCATTTTCCATTATATGCTTCATTACGCAAGCCATGTTTGTTATAGATATGATGTATTTTATTCATATATGGAATTATTTTATGTTCATAAACATTATTTTTAATCCTAAAATCAAAATTATTCTTGAATTATTATGATGGGGATTTAATCTCATCGTGTTCAGGGAGACGATAATTTGTACGTACGGCCGGGCGACAATATCGTTATATTTATGGTGAAATATATTGAAATTGGAAGGTTTTATCAAATATAAAGAATAATTAACATGTTATAATTATTATTTACAACAATTATAATAATTATTATTCCCATTAAAATAATGGATTGTTTGAAAAAAAAATTACACCACAACGTGGAGACGGTAAGCCGTACATACGCACGTATGTAGAATTTTCCATTCATATGATGGATAGAATAATAAATATGGTCGAACCATTTCTATAATAACATTATGATATATGGAATATACTTGAATTAATACTTTATAATGGGAACAACAATGAAAGGGGATGTTGAAGAAGAAAAGTACTCAAAAGAGTTGAAGAAATATTTACCTCTTATTCGGGTTCTTCCTTTTGATTTGATCAAAAGGGTTCCATAGGATGGCTTTGTTACCAAAGTAAGTCCTCTAGGATGGAGGTAGTAATGTTGGGAGGATATTTGGGTAGCGTATGTCCGAGAAAAATGGATTTGGAGGTTTGGAATTAATAGAAGGGGAAGTACCCTTTTATAAGACAGGTGGGGGCCACTTTAGGAAAAGCTTGAAAAATTATTTTATAATAAAATAATTTTCGGGGTTGAATGGCTCCAAAATGATTTATTTTGGAGGCTAAGGTAGGGTTTGGTCTAAAAAATCTCAACCAATTGGTTTTGTAATGGTGTAGGTCACCATATTATCCTTATCCTTTAGATTTAACTCTTAGTTAAATAGTATGACCTTTACCATGTATCTTTGAATTTTTATATTATGTGGTTATCAAAGATTCTATAACAATCCAAGAGAAGACCAGGTGGTTCATTATTAATATATATATCCATCACTACATCCTATGGCCTAACATTATATTTTTAGGAATATTATATCAATTAATAATATATAATTTGTTTTAAAAGCTCATTTGTGTCAATTTTAACGATATTTAGTTTTTGGTTTCTTGTGAAAATTATAATAGCATGATTACTTCAAAAAACATTATTTAAACAAACATAATATGTCATATTAAACTATAAATTTATTTTATTTTATTATAAGTATCAATTTAGATTTATTTAGATATTTATAATATCATTTATTTTAATATTTCATTAATAAGTTAATTACTGCATCACTATTGTGTCATAAATAAGGTAAATTATTTATGTCCAAAAATTATAAATAAATAACCATTATGTTGGAAATATTTTTATCTTTATAATGAATGTTTATAGTCTAATGTATATTGTGTGTTTCCCTATATTAAAAATGGTTTAGTTATTAAACATCGAATTTATCTCTTTTAACTCTTCTTTAAAAAAAATAATAATAAATTTTCTAATCTAATCCATGTGGACCAAAGCGGATCATATTTTATTTATAATGTTGTTTTTAGTCCAAATAAACTTATACAATAGAATTAGGACACATGGTAGAGTAATTATAATATCATTTTTACACTTAATTACTCTATTTAATTTTAACCGTGGTAAATAAAAGTCAAAAATAACTATTCATGAAATTATTTTCATCTTATTGAACCACATTTTACTTAATAATGTCAACCATGTTTCTAGGATTTTTAAAATTTATCTCACAGAAGTGGTAAATTATGATTTATACAAATTTGTAAGTGCTCCTAGAAGGTGGGTAAAAGACGGTTAAAAGTTCAATAAAATTTTATATATCTAAACATATTATAAAATCACTCCAATGAAATACATTTAACATATATACGTATTATGTATCTATTTCTACCTAAAATAAATTAAATTAAAATAACTAATTATTTAAATAAAAAGTCAGTTTTAAATAATAACCCAGTGGTTTTCACTATTCATTAAAAAACTGAATGTTCTAAAAAACATACCAAAAAATCAACCTAATCTAATATTGATATTATGAATTAGAAAATGGATTCCATTTTGAGAATTAAAATTTATAAAATTTCCAAAAATGGGTATTACTATTTATAATGGCTAGTATCATTGGTCATGGCCTCTAAAAACTCTAAGATGCGTACAACACAAGCTACTGCATTATTCAAAGGGAAACATACAGTGGAACCGTGGGGTGTAACATTATCCACTACTTAAAACAATTTCATCCTCAAAATTTCTAGAATATTACTGCATAAAAAGATTTCTGTGGTTCTTCATCATATGTTCCTCAGGTTCCCAAGTTGCCTCTTCCATCTTATGGTTTCTCCATAGAACTTTAACTCGATGAGTCATCCGTTTTATCATCACTTGTAATCTGGTATCATGAATTTTGATTGGATCATCACAATAATTTAGATCTTGTTCTAGTTTAATTTTATGATAGGTGAGTACATGCGTTGGGTAAGGCATGTATTTTCTCAAAAGTGATACACATAACACATCAAGTACTTTGGAGAGACTTGGAGGCATTGCCAAACAATAAGATATAACTCCAATTTGTTCTAGAATCTCGAAAGCTCTAATGTACCAGGGACTCAATATAACCTTCTTACCAAAACATATAACACCTTTCCATGGATATACCTTTAAGAAAACATGGTCTCTTACTTGAAATTATAAATCCTTCCTTCGGTTATTATCATAGATATTTTGCCTACTTTGGGATGCTTTGATGTGGTTTTGGATAACCTTCAGATTTTCCATTGTTTCCTCAACAAGTTCTAGGACTATGAGTTTTTTTTCCACCAACATCATTACAAAAAGTTGGTGTGCGATATCTCTTTCTGTACATCGCTTCACATAGAGCCATCTGAATACTTGAATGGAAGTTGTTTTTATAGAAAAATTATACCAGAGGTAAATATTGATCCCACATACCTTGTATGTCATGTGATAAAGATATAAATATATCATATATGGTTTTAATAGTCCATTCTGATTGACCATCAGTTCGAGGGTGGTAGGAAGTGCTCAAACGATGTTCTGTATCCATGGCCTTCTGATGACTTTTCTGAAACCATGATGTAAAACAGGGATCATGATTAGAAAAAATCGATAGGGGTACACCATGGAGTCTTAAAACATCATTAATATATAGTCATACTAGATGTTCAAGTAGTAAATCATCTCTTATAGAAATAAAATGTTCTGAGTTAGTTAGACAATAAATAATGGCCCATATTTCATCATTCCTTCTAGGATTCTATGGTAGCCCCATGAAAAAGTCCATCGTAATATTATCCCACTTCTACTCAGGTATGGGAAGAGTTCAATGAGTCCTCTAGCCTATTGCCTTCCAACATTCACATGTTGACAAACCATACATCTTGAATTAAAATCTGAAATCTCCATCTTCATTTTCTTCCACTGAAAATGTTCCTTCAAATATCTATATTGCTTTGTGCTCCCGTGGTGTATATATAAATTGGAGCTATGAGCATCATCCACCAGTTCCCTTTTTATATCAGGTATGTTACGAACACAATGTCTCTTCCCAAATTTTAAAATTCTATATTCATATATGAAGTCACTAATTCTCCCATCATTCACAGATTTAATCTTATTTTGAAACTCCTCGTTATTAGTCTGAATACACTTTATATGTTATAGTAAAAATGGTTTGGCAATGATTTGAAAAATTATGGATGTTTTACCTTCCATGGTTATTCGCATACCCATCATTACTAGATACATGAAAACCAGATCCCTTTCAACTCTCATGTTGTTCAAAACTCCATGATCATTTCTAATCAAAGCTTTAACCACCTTATTTGCCTTCCTCAGTTGGTAGTGTATAGTGAAATCATAATCTGTGAGTAGTTCAAGCCATCGTCTTTGCCTCGTGTTGAGTTCTTTCTGTGAGAAAATTTACTTCAAACTTGTGTGATCAGTATAAATCTCATATTTTCCCATAGAGATAGTGTCTCCATATTTTAAGATAAAATATTATAGATACTGAATCCAGATCATTAGTAGATTATTTTTGAAAGTCAATTTTTAGCTTTAGTGATTCATAGGCAGTAACTCGATCATTATGCACAAGGACGCAACCATGTACTTCCTATGAAACATCACAATAAATAACAAACCCATCATTCCCTGATGGTAGAGTCAAGATATGGTAATTGAATAAGATTTTCCTAATTTCTTCAAAACAACCTTCACACTCTTTTTTCAATCAAATTTATCCCCATTACATGTGATCTTAGATAATGGGTTATCCAACTTAGCAAAACTTTGGATGAAACATCGATAATAACTTGTTAAACCAATAAAACGGTGTACCTCAGTTATACTCATCGGTCCATTTCATTCATGGATTGACATAGTCATTAAAGGGTCAACAGAGATTCCATCCATAGAGACAATATGGAAAATAAAAGAAATCTCTTGAAGCCAGAATTCACACTCACTAATGTTCCCATATCATTCATTTATTCTGAGGTTTTTTAGAATAGTGCATAAGTGATTATCCTGATCTTCATATATTTTTTAGTATACCAAAATTTTATCAATAAATACCACTACAATGTCATCAAGATATTTCTTGAAAACTCTATTCATTAGATCCATGAAGACATATGGTGAATTATTCAATCCAAAAGTTAGTAATTTAAACTCTTATGGCACGTACCTAGTTCGAAATTCTCTTTTTTGGATTGTCTTCCTCTTTCACATACAACGGAAGATATCCTGATCGAAGGTCAATATTTGAAAAATATTGAGCTCTAAGAATTTGGTCGAATAAATCACCAAAACAAGGTAGGGGACACATGTTCTTTATTATTATAGTATTGATCTTCTAGAAGTCAATGCACAACTTCATAGATTCGTATTTCTTATTATCAAAAAGGACATGGTCTCCCCATAGAGAAACAATAGGGTGAATAAATCCTTTATTAATCAATTCCTCAAGTTTTTTTTAGTTCCATTAATTATACAGTGGCCATTCTATAGGGGGTCATTGATATGGACCTTGAACCAGGAATTAAATCAATGGAAAACTCAATTTCTTATTCTGGTTGATGTCAACGGAAATCCCTTAAAAACATATCAAGATATTTTTTCACAATATTTTTGTACTCTATTCGCTAATTATTTTCCTCACCCATTGTAATTAAATTTTCTAATTCCCTAGTAATGAAATTTATTACAGCTACTTGAGGTGGTTCTAAATAAGAATCAGCTGGTGGTGTTTCTTCTCTAATGATAGGGTACTCCTTATCATCCTCAAAAATTATAACCTCATTATTCGTACAATAAATTTTATCATCATGTTATGAAATCTATTTCATTCCTAGAATTATATAAAATTAAATCTTGGGTATGATGATGAGATCAATAGATAAAGAACATTTATATACCCTAATGGGAACTGATTCAGAAAACATTGTTCCATTGATACATCCCATAGTAGTTTTGACTGACAACTACCATGTTACGTCAAATTGAAAATATCAAAATTTCTTGGAAAACTATAAAGATATGAAAACATGAGATGATCCAGAATCAAATAAATCATTCACTAAATTTGAGGAAACCATTAAATTACCGGCCATAATGTCTTTTGTATCTTCAACCTCTATAGTAGTGATCACATAAGTTTGGCCTTGATCCCTTGTCCTTTTCTGGGGTAATTTTCCTTGGGGCTTTGGACATTAATTTTCATAATGCCACTTTTCTATAGAAATGTAGCATTTAACATTTACAACATCTTTACTCCCATTGAAATCACGAGGTTGGTGGCCATTTTCACTACACTTGTAATAGACTCCCATTCCCTTTTTGAAAGTACAAGGGTGTTTCATCCCATATTTACCATAGGATGGATATTAAAATTTTCCCTTCTTCCACTTATTTCATTTTCAAGAGTGTTCAATAGATCTCTTTTTCTCTTTATTTGCTTTGATGTAATAATACATAGAGAATTTCTTTTCTTTCTTGATAGTGCATGCGACAATATCTTCGTACGTTGACAAGGATTATGAGACTAATTCTAACTGGAGAAATGGTTTTAACCCATAAAATAATAGAACAATCTTACTCCTTGGGATACGTATATAATCTATTGTATGCCTTTCTATCCTTGTAATGTTAGCCTTATTCTTTGCGATTTTCTCATCCTTCTTTTTCCTAAAATTCAGAAATTTCCTTTCCATATCAGCTCGATGGTCATGAGGAAATTATTTTTCTAAGAACATATCTTAAAATTACCTCCAATCCATGTTTGATACTTATTAATCATTCTTTGTGTTTTGAATTAATGACCACTATTGATCTACATCTCACGTGAGGTGACAAACTGTCATGATAACTTTTTCCCTTTCGATACTCCACAAAGAATGAAACATTTTTTCCAAGGAATTCATCCATACATCAGCTACTAATGGATTTTTACTCCCATTGAATGTTTTTGGTTTTTGAATCATTAAGCGGTGTAACAATAATCATCCATATTATGGATAAAGGAGCTCCATACAGGTAAGGTTATTATTCATAGCCTGAGTGAGTTGTCCCAGTACGATGATAAGATAATCCCCAACAGTTGAATCACCATCTCCACTATAACTATCTTGAGTAGGAGGTAAATCACTACATGGATTACGTGCATTGATACAGTTTCCATTACTTCCACTAGGCACCATTTCTAAACAATTGTACACACTATATTAGTTTAGGAATCACAATACATAATTCTATAATTTTATATAATTTAACATATATTAAACATTTTATGAATATAATTCATACTCATAAAAATATTTTCATTGAGGAGCTATATACTCATAAATCCTTCAAAATGGTTTGTAATGAAAATGTGAATTATCCTAAGCATATAACCCAGGAGTTGTGTAACCAAGAGTGAAACAAGGCCTAATGTCATGCACCGGTTCTCGTTCGAGTATACATCAAAGCGGTGTTTTCATGTTTTACCCCTAGGTACATATTTCCTAATGCTGGATATACCTGATCATATCAAGACAGGGATGTATTTCTTGGAAAACTCACAAAATCTCTACAATTCCAAAATTCTATGATGTTCTTATATACTAATCCTCAAAGTCTATCTTAGGGTAGTGTTCTCTGAATTTTTTTTTTCTAAATCTATTTTCAGGTTTTGTACTAAATTTCCTATCATACCAACTATAACATCCCATCCCTAGTTACCCATATCAGGTGCATTATTACATAACATTGGAATGATTTAAAGAATAATGACCCAAAAGACTGATCAATTTAGTAGCCTCAGAAGTACTATATACATTCTTATATTTTACATTACATCATGAAATATAAGCATCAAAAACATTTTCCCCTATTGAAAAAACTCATATCCTCAGACTATCCCTGAAGGTCAACTATAAAATACTTTTTCACGTCATTGGAAAAATAAAACATAGAAAGGGGTGAGCTCAGATGCTCTCTAAGGATAACAATATAGAGGAAACATTCATAAATAAGCATAAAAATTTAAGGAAATGTATAAGAATAAAACAAAAAACTATTAGACTTAAACATGTGAATAATATGGAAAAGATAAAATCAAATAATACCATTTAATTATTCACATGGATATTATACTTTTCTAATAATCATAGGCAATATCAATTGTCGCTTTTATAATGATGGAATACATAATTCCAGGCTTCATAACCACATAGTCAAGGCCTTTCTCAAAGACTACAATTATGATTTTTTCAATGCCTTGTGAAAAGACACATGTTTGTCTCATGAGACCTACCGATGCATCGAGAAGCTATAGCGGGCTCCACCCGTCACTTACTAAGTCTAATACATTCCTTATATGAAAAGGTTAAAACATAACATAAACATTTGTATTAAAACTATCATACAAAATGTCAATACGTTATCCCTAAAACATGAATGGTATAAAAATAACACATCCAGAATCAAATATATCACAAAACCTACAATAAAATATTGAAGATTTGTATCATAATAAATAAACTTCTAACAAGTGTAAAATCCATCAAAGGATGTTGACATAGATGAAAACACAACTTTTTGATAGAAATATCTCTTTCTATTTTGAAATAATTTAAAATTAAAATAATTATAAATGAAAGAATTTATTTTTAAAATATTATTATAATCTTGTATGGTATGTTTTGATGATGTTATAATGGTGTAAAATGTCTGCACCCTCCATATAAGTTAAAAAACACTCTTACCATAATTTTGTTGAGAAGGTCATAAAGTCCTTGTTTGGAAAACAGCGGAAAGATTACTCTCAAAAAATATATGGTAAAATAAATGTATAAATGAATTTAACCCATAGTCTATTAAATAGTAAAAAAATTTGAATTACATTTTAATGAAAACACGCATGTGGTTGATAAAGAGGTCCTAGAAGATACTTTCGTATTAACTACCTCAGATAAGTAAAGATATTGTAGAATTAACCCTTACCTTGTACTTTTTCTTAGTCGATGATATGTTAACCTCATATATAATAGTTAAAACACTGTTATTATATTATAAAATAATCATATTTATAAATAGGATATCATATACGATCTTTTAACAAAAAGTTGTTAATAATATATTAGTTTTATAATCGTTACGGGTGTTAATTGATTCATTTTACATTATATGATTGGTTATGTAAGCCATGTTTTTTATTGATAAGATGTATTTGATTCATATACAGAATTATATTAGGTTCATGAATATTATTTTTAATCCTAAAATTAAAATTATTCATGAATGATTATGATGAGGAATGAATCTCATCACGTTTGTGGAAACGGTAAACCGTACGTACACATGAGTGACAATATCATTATATTGATCGTAAAATCATATGTAATTTGATGGTATATCATATGAAATGCACTGTGTTGCATTTTTTGACAATGAGGCATGATGTTGTCATGGAATGAATGGATGTCAAGGAATGTCAAGATGTGAATGACAAAGGATGTGATGATGTTGGTGATGAATGGAGAATGGCCATGGTACTAAGATGCATGTCACTTAGGAGATTCACTAAGTGACATAGGATGTTGTGGTTGAAACATTCTCCATCGATATCAGACGATTGTAGAACTGTTCTTAATGTTTCAATACTTGTATCAAGGTGATACTAAGTTACAAAACTTCAAGAATGAATGATGATGGAGCATCATTAAATCAGATGATTGTTGAGCTGTTCTTAAAGATCCAAGAACTTGTATCAACTGGATACAATGTCACAACAATGTTTTAAGACCATGCATTGTATTGAAAAAGCATGAGGAGAAGCAAGAGATCCATCCACAACTTCTAAGTGGATGAAGTGGTACTAATGAAGTCCATGCACTATCACTTAGTGCATGTGAATCTGATGAAGTTCCAATTTGATCTCTGATTAGATCAATAAAGAACATTGAAGATCTATTTGATTCAGGAGTTCGGTTGAAGATGAACCTTCGGGAATTTCAATCCTAAGTGACGATTAAATGTTTAAGAGGAATGGAGGAATTCCTAAGAAGAAGAGAAGAGAAGAAATGAAGAAGGGAGAATGGCTTAGAGGAATATGGCTTGGCATTTAGAATTGGCATTTGTCTTATACTCATAGGAGAACTTTGTATTTGACAAAGTCCTTATTCATGCCTTTGCCAAAAAATATGGCCAGCCAAGGCACCTTGAGGTTTCAAACCCCAAGGCATTGGCGCTAGGGCACCACGCCCATGGGGCAAGCCAGGGCGGCAGGGCGCACCCAAGACACCGCATGGGCGCCTGGGGCACGCCCGAAGGAGCGCGGCAGGGGCGTAAGAGCGTACCCCCAAGAGTGTCAGTGTGCATAGAGGGCACATAGCGTGCGCCCGAGGGGAAAGAGTGTGCGCAGAGTGCGCCCGTAGAAGAACTCGGTGTGGGGCGACACCGAGAGGGGAGGAGATTCAACTGGCCGTCTCTGGGAGCGGCTGGTTGATAAACCGTGGAAATTCCACGAGGCGATTCGATGTGGGACGAAAAATTTCGCCGCGGATCAGATCTGATCCGTCCGTCTTATCGCGCGCTCGATCTCCGCCGCTCATCGCATCGTGCCGCTCCGGTTCAGATCCAGGCCGTCTGATATCTTTCATTTGCCCGATCCAACGGCTCCCGGTGTGTCTCCTACCTCGAGCTCGACCGAGGAACCCGCGACATCCCCGCTGAACCAGAGGCCATCCGACCACCGGATTTTGAGTTCCCGGCCACCGTTGATCAAACCGAAGTGTCCCTCGTGATCGTCTGGCCACACCGAACATGTCCATGCATTAAAATGACTCTGCATGCATCAAAGGAGAGATTTCAGAGTTTGGCCAAAGGCAAGCGAAGATGCCGAGGCCATGTGGTGTTCGTGCTATGCATGGACAGGTTTTAAATGAAGCCATGCATGCGTTTTAAAATGCATGCACGTAGAGAAGGCTGATGATAAAAGAGCCCGCGTGAACCGAGGATAGAAACCAGATTTGAAAGATTTTTAAAGATCCGAAATCTTCGGGATTTTGAATTTAAACCACGCGGATGTTTTTGAGGCATTTCTCTGCCTATATAAAGAGAGCCCGAAGCACAGATAAGGCTTTCTGATCCTTTGTTGAAAATCCGAAGTCCCGTGAGAAGCACTCTGTGCCTCGCGAAGTCGAAGCCCCACGCAGCATCCTGCGCGGCAGTGAAGCCCGGAGCACCCCTTGCTCCGCGAGGTTCCTTTTGTGCACTCCTTGCACGAAAGAAGAAAGGGAGTCCCCTGTGCGCCTTCCTTGCGCGACAGGAAGACCCGTGGTCGCATCCTTGCGCGCCCGTGGTTGCATCCTTCTCTGCCCGCGGACTTGCGCGGCAGGAGGTGTTTGCGCGACCCTTGTGCACCTTGAAGACTTGCGTGCGGCATTTGAAGACAGTAGAGGCCACACTCTTGCAACCTTGCATGGAGAAGAAGTAGAGAAGAACCCGAGGGAATACCTTTGTGTGAGCCAAGTGAAGAGAAGAACTCTCTACGGAGAGTAGGTGTTCAAAGTGGAAGGCCAAGGATTAGCCCTTGTGTGTGCACCAAGTGAAGATAAACACCTAAGCCTACATGTGTGCAAAAAAGAAAACAAATAGGCCGTAGCCCTTGTGTGTACAAAATGGAGAACCAAGTGTGTGCATAAGTGAAGTGCATACTTTGAAGAAGATTAAAAGAACAAGGAAGTGTGTGTGCTTAGTAAGTGAAGTAGGCCAAGCCTTGTGTTTGATAATTGATCAAAGGGAGTGTGTGTGAACAAACAAGAACAAGAAGGCCGAACCTAGTGTGTGTGCACTAAGTGGTGTGAACACACTTAGCAGAAGTAGAAGACACTCACACAAAGTATAACACATATTTAAGTGTGTAAACACATTGAACAAAATGTGAAGTTCAAGTGAGGAGGTGTGTGCTATAGTTGACTACACCCTCTGAGGGTATACTGCACCAAGAAGAGAAGAATGGGAGTGCATGCATGCATGCATGCACGTGCACACGTAAACAAGTCAAATCTGCTTGTGTGCATTTGAGTTGACCAAGACCAGAGGATCTTGAAGAATTTGAGAGACCATGCAATCAGTGAATGAGGATGCAGAGATGCCATGCACTCAGTGCATGAAGTTGATGTGAACTGAGACTGGACCAGACTGAATTTAAAGATATCAGTTGTCTGAGTATTCAGTAATTGGAGAGAGAAGCCAGGTCATCCTTAGAAGAAGGAGATAAATCCTGAGCAAGACGAGAAGACCTGATCAACTCAAGTGATCAGAGGTACAGAGCAAGGCCAGCAGTCTTTATCCCAGACTGCTGAAGATACTTGAAGAACTGAACAAGAAGAAGAGCTACTCGTGTGACTCGAGGAGCCAGGAGAAGCCCCCTGTGAGACTCAGGGTGGAAGAAGTCTTCAGTGGGATTCTGGAGCAGGACAGTGGGACTCTGGTAACACTGTGGGACGCAGTATAAAGACCCTCATGTGGGACTCAGGAGAGATACAGTGGGACTCTGTATCGACCATTGTAATACTAACAGATTATAATGGGAGAAACCATGTTGGGGCGTATAACCAACATGGCAAGGATGTAGGCCTTTGGTGCCGAACCTTGTAAATACTTGTGTCCAGTGCCTTTACATTTACTGCATCTTTCGAGGAAAGGTGAGAGATACAAGAAGAGTGGATCGAGGCTTTAACCACCCTTAGAGGTTTAATTGATTAAGAATCAATTAGTAAAAAGTTTTAAGGTATCACTGATTCACCCCCTCCCCCTCTCAGTGATTCACACTGATCTGGGCACTTCAATTGGTATCAGAGGGGGTTACCTCTAAAAGATCCAAGAGAGTCTATATGGAGTGCAGATTTGAGGAAATGAAAGAACAGCCTCAAATGGAGATATCTGCCAAGACTCTGAAAAACAGAATGAAGAAACAGGTAAAGAAGATGAAGAAGAAGGTTGTTGCAATCAGAGAAACTCCTTCTATGGAAAGAAATGTGAAAGTCACATCAGATGACAATTCCTTTTATCATTCTTCTGATGAATCCTTCTCTAGCTGTGATGAAGATGGAAGGAACAATGATCTTCTAAATGCAATCAAATATCTTCAGAAGATAGTCCCCAAGGAAGTGGCAATGTGTATAGCTACAGGCCTCCTTGATCTTCAAGAAGAAAAATTACAGCTAGAAGATGAATCCAATTCTCTGGAAGTCCAATTGGCAAAAAGGGTTGGCATAACCAACACTCTCAGAAAGCTGGTGAAGGCTAAAGATGAAACTGTTTCCCTTTGCAATGAAAGATATGAAGACACTACTGAAGAATTGCAATGAAGCCTTTCTGAGAAAGAATTCTTTAAGACAGTGGTCAAAGATGTTTTCCATGCACTGGAAAAGAGGCACAAAGTTTCAATGAATGTCAGAGATGCTCAACTTGAAGACAAAGTAAACAAGGTAAAGGAGATTGACAATTCATTACAAGAAATGAAGAAGGTGCATGAAGACCAGTTAGAACAGCTGAAAGACAATTGGGAAGGAAGACTAAGAACTGTTGAGGATGAGAAGAACTCCCTTAACATGAAATGTTTAGAATTAGAGGTGATATTGAAAAATCTGCAATCACCCAAAGCTGAAGCCTCCCAGTCAGCTGAAAGAAGAAATGTTGCTACTCAAGTGAGCTTTGAGAAGGATGATTCTAAAAGAAAGACATCCTCTAATGAAAGGGAAACATCTTCTAAAAATAAGGTACCATCCATCCCATCTTGTACTCATGCTTCTAAATGTGTTTCCACAAAAAGTGCAGGATGGAAGAATAAATCTGAACATGTATGGATGAAGTCAATGACGAAAGAAAGCTCTCCTGAAACAGCACAACAAGTCAAGAAGAGTACCCTACAATCAGAAGGACTGAAGAGGTCAAGATTTTTGGGTCAGTGTTGGTGTTGTAATAAGTATGGGCATTGTGCAAAGGATTGTTGGTACAATCCACTGAATGCCAACGCACAGATGAAGCCCATGCCCAGGGGGAGCAAGCCAGAAGAAAAGAAGCAGCATCCACAGGTCCATAGACATCTGTTTACTGCAAATAGATTTGGATTACTTGACAACATCTGGGATGATTGCAAAAGTGGTCAAAAAGATACATTTCAATCTCCAACTGTATCCAGAGCTAAAAAGAAGAAAAGATCACAGAACCTGGCTCAGAAAGAATCCTTGGGAAGCAAGCATAAGAAAGTGGAAGATGCTCCTAAGAAGATTATGAAAAAGGAAGAGAAGACCTTGGATTTGAAATCCAAGAAGGGTGATGCATCCAGAAGGACCACCAAGAAGAAAACATGCTTCTACTGTGGAAAGAAAGGACATATCATGGATCTTTGTAAAGAAGCCATGAAATTCAATAGAGGCAGACTGGACTCAAACAGACAATCAATCCAGAAGAAGAAGTAGTGATTGGTTGAAAATAAGTTTCCTAAGAAAGGTGGCTTAACAGTATCAAAAGAACCATGTGGAATTTCCATAACTGAGGCCTCACTTTCAAATGACTTGTTAGTCATATGGCCAAATCAGTTGCAACCTGCCGAAGATCTACATAGAGCTGAAGATGAAGTTCTGGCAATTGCTAAGGCAAAAGGGAAGAAGAAGATTTCACATGAAGATGTATTGAGATCAACACCAGCACAAACATCATTGAAGATCAAATCTGCAAGTGTGAAGAATGGTGAAAATGGGACATCTCGGTTGAGAGAATCTTCTCAACCTTGTTGTTCACATTGATGAACCAAGGAGGTTCCATCTTATTCCCTAATCACTTGTATTTACATGTGCTAACATTACAGAGAATTGAAGATGATGATCATTCTCAACTGGAGGATGGTTTGGACAGAATGGAGTGCACCCCTTGAGGGGGAGCCAATCTGTAGAAGATGGGATTCTGAGATTTAATACCATCTTGAGAAAAGTGAAGGTATTCCAATCATACTTTCATCCCTTGTTTCTTAATAGTATTCATCATGACAATTAAGGGGGAGTATTGATTGAAATCAAATGGATGAAAGGGGATGCTTTATCTTTGCACCTGAACTTTCTAATGAGTTTTGTGAAGTTGTGCAGGATTTAGCAAATTCATTGTTATATCTGAAAAATTTCAAACCCCTAAGCATGATCTCACATGTGTAGAGAATGATGGATATCATTGAGTTCCTTGGTTACATCACTCTTGTTTTCTACACTGGGTTAGCCCCAGTAGACTTAGAGATGATTTACTAAAGGTTCTTTGCTAAAGAGAACATGTGACATCATCCCTCTCTCAGTGTTTTTCAAGAAAATACTTTTCAAAGGGAGGAAGAGATTTTTGTAAGAGAACCACACCACACCATTGAATTTGATTTCCAATAATGGGGAGAAAATATTGGCACACATATTGACCCATTCATATGTGATAATGAAGTGTATTGACAACAAATACAAAGGGGGAGATTGAAATGCACTGTGTCGCATTTGTTGTCAATGAGGCATGATGTTGTCATGGAATGAATGGATGTCAAGGAATGTCAAGATGTGAATGAAAAAGGATGTGATGGTGTTGGTGATGAATGGAGAATGGCCATGGTACTAAGATGCATGTCACTTAGGAGATTCACTAAGTGACATAGGATGTTGTGGTTGAAACATTCTCCATCGATATCAGACGATTGTAGAACTGTTCTTAATGTTTCAATACTTGTATCAAGGTGATACTAAGTTACAACACTTCAAGAATGAATGATGATGGAGCATCATTAAATCAGACGATTGTTGAGCTATTCTTAAAGTTCCAAGAACTTGTATCAACTGGATACAATGTCACAACAATGTTTGAAGACCATGCATTGTATTGACAATGCATGAGGAGAAGCAAGAGATCCATCCACAACATCTAAGTGGATGAAGTGGTACTAATGAAGTCCATGCACTATCACTTAGTGCATGTGAATCTGATGAAGTTCCAATTTTATCTCTGATTAGATCAATAAAGAACATTGATGATCTATGTGATTCAGGAGTTCGGTTGAAGATGAACCTTCGGGAATTTCACTCCTAAGTGACGATTAAAAGTTTAAGAGGAATGGAGGAATTCCTAAGAAGAAGAGAAGAGAAGAAATGAAGAAGGGAGAATGGCTTAGAGGAAGATGACTTGGCATTTAGAATTGGCATTTGGCTTATACTCATAGGAGAACTTTGTATTTGACAAAGTCCTTATTCATGCCTTTACCAAAAAATATGGCCAGCCAAGGCACCTTGAGGGTTAAAACCCCAAGGCATGGGCGCTAGGGCACCACGCCCATGGGGGAACCCGTGGGGCAAGCCAGGGCGGCAGGGCGCACCCAAGACACCGCATGGGCGCCTGGGGCACGCCCGAAGGAGCACGGCAGGGGCGTAAAAGCGTACCCCCAAGAGTGTCAGTGTGCATAGAGGGCGCATAGCGCGCGCCCGAGGGGCAGGAGTGGGCGCAGAGTGCGCCCGCAGAAGAACTCGGTGCGGGGTGGCACCGAGAGGGGAGGAGATTCAACTAGCAGTCTCTGGGAGCGGCTGGTTGGTAAACCGCGGAAATTCCGCGAGGTGATTCGATGTGGGACGAAAAATTTCGCCGCGGATCAGATCTGAGCCGTCCGTCTTATCGCGTGCTCGATCTCCGCCGCTCATCGCATCGCGCCGCTCCGGTTCAGATCCAGGCCGTCCGGTGTCTTTCATTTGCTCGATCCAACGGCTCCCGGTGTGTCTCCTACCTCGAGCTCGACTGAGGCACCCGCGACGTCCCCGCTGAACCAGAGGCCATCCGACCACCGGAGTTTGAGTTCCCGGCCACCGTTGATCAAACCGAAGTGCCCCTCGTGATCGTCTGGCCACACCGAACATGTCCACGCATTAAAATGACTATGCATGCATCAAAGGAGAAATTTCGGAGTTTGGCCGAAGGCAAGCGAAGATGACGAGGCCATGTGGTGTTCGTGCTATGCATGGACTAGTTTTAAATGAAGCCATGCATGCGTTTTAAAATGCATGCACGTAGAGAAGGCTGAAGATAAAAGAGCCCGCGTGAACCGAGGATAGAAACCAGATTTGAAAGATTATTAATGATCCGAAATCTTCGGGATTTTGAAGTTAAACCACACGGATGTTTTTAGGCGTTTCTCTGCCTATATAAAGAGATCCCGAAGCACAAATAAGGTTTGCTGATCCTTTGTTGAAAATCCGAAGTCCCGTGAGAAGCACTCTGTGCCTCGCGAAGTCGAAGCCCCGCGCAGCATCCTGCGCGGCAGTGAAGCCCGGAGCACCCCTTGCTCTGCAAGGTTCCTTTTGTGCACTCCTTGCACGAAAGAAGAAAGGGAGTCCCCTGTGCGCCCTCCTTGCGCGACAAGAATACCCGTGGCCGCATCCTTGCGCGCCCGTGGTTGCATCCTTCTCTGCCCGTGGACTTGCGTGGCAGGAGGTGTTTGCGCGACCCTTGTGCACCTTGAGGACTTGCGCGCGGCATTTGAAGGCAGTAGAGGCCACACTCTTGCAACCTTGCATGGAGAAGAAGTAGAGAAGAACCCGAGGGCATACCTTTGTGTGAGTCAAGTGAAGAGAAGAACTCTCTACGGGTAGTAGGTTTTCAAAGTGGAAGGCCAAGGCTTATCCCTTGTGTGTGCACCAAGTGAAGACAAACACCTAAGCCTACATGTGTGCAAAAAGAAAACAAAGAGGCCGTAGCCCTTGTGTGTACAAAATAGAGAACCAAGTGTGTGCATAAGTGAAGTGCATACTTTGAAGAAGATTAAAAGAACAAGGAAGTGTGTGTGCTTAGTAAGTGAAGTAGGCCAAGCCTTGTGTTTGCTAATTGATCAAAGGGAGTGTGTGTGAGCAAACAAGAACAAGAAGGCCGAACCTAGTGTGTGTGCACTAAGTGGAGTGAACACACTTAGAAGAAGTAGAAGACACTCACACAAAGTATAACACACATTTAAGTGTGTAAACACATTGAACAAAGTGTGATGTTCAAGTGAGGAGGTGTGTGCTATAGTTGACTACACCCTCTGAGGGTTTACTGCACCAAGAAGAGAAGAAGGGGAGTGCATGCATGCATGCATGCACGTGCACACGTAAACAAGTCAAATTTGCTTGTGTGCATTTGAGTTGACCAAGACCAGAGGATCTTGAAGAATTTGAGAGACCATGCAATCAGTGCATGAGGATACAGAGATTCCATGCACTTAGTGCATGAAGTTGATGTGAACTGAGACTGGACCAGATTGAAGTTAAAGATATCAGTTGTCTGAGTATTCAGTAATTGGAGAGAGAAGCCAGGTCATCCTTAGAAGAAGGAGATAAATCCTGAGCAAGACGAGAAGACCTGATTAACTCAAGTGATCAGAGGTACAGAGCAAGGCCAACAGTCTTTATCCCAGACTGCTGAAGATACTTGAAGAACTGAACAAGAAGAAGAGCAACTCGTGTGACTCGAGGAGCCAGGAGAAGCCCCCTATGAGACTCAGGGTGGAAGAAGTCTTCAGTGGGATTCTGGAGCAGGCCAGTGGGACTCTGGTAACACTGTGGGACGCAGTATAAAGACCCTCCTGTGGGACTTAGGAGAGATACAGTGGGACTCTGTATCGACCATTGTAATACTAACAGATTATAATGGGAGAAACCATGTTGGGGCGTATAACCAACATGGTAAGGACGTAGGCATTTGGTGCCGAACCTTGTAAATCCTTGTGTCCAGTGCCTTTACATTTACTGCATCATTCGAGGAAAGGTGAGAGATACAAGAAGAGTGGATTGAGGCTTTAACCAGCCATAGAGGTTTAATTGATTAAGAATCAATTAGTAAAAAGTTTTAAGGGATCACTGATTCACCCCCTCCCCCTCTCAGTGATTCACACTGATCTGGGCACATCATCATATATACAGAATTATTAACATCTCATACTTGTTATTTAGATAAGTTAAACACATTATTATACCCATCCAAATACTGAAGTGTTTGAATAACAAAATACACCACGACATGGAGACGGTAAGATGTACGTACACACGTATGGTTACTTTGTCATTCATATGATTGATAGAATAATGAATATGGTTATAAATTTTTTATAATAACATCATTGTATATAGAATATATTGGATTTATTATTTTAGAATGGAAACAACAACTAAAGAGGAAGTGGAAGAAGAAATGAACTTGGAAGAGGTGATAAAATATTTACCTCTTGTTCGGGTTCTTCCTTTTGATTTGATCAAAAGGGCTCTATAGGATATATTTATGACCAATGGAAGGCCTCTAGAATGAAGGTAGGAATGTTGGGAGGATATTTGGGTAGGTTTTGTCTGAGCCAATTGGATTTGGAGGTGCGAAATTAAGAGAAGGGGATGTACACTTTTATAAGAGAGGTGAGGGTCACTGGAGGAAAAGCTTGAAATATAAGGTTATAATAATATCATTTTCGGTTTATAATGACTCCAAAATGATTTATTTAAATTATAAGGTGGGAATGGGTATAAAACCTCTCAAAATACATTTTTTAGACATGTTTAGCTCACCAAATTAAGAGTATCTTATAGATTTAACTCTAAGTAAAATAGTTTTACATTTACCATGTCTCTTTGTATTTTAATATCATATGGTTAATAAACAAACTATAAAAAGTCAAGAGAACCCCAAGTGGTTCATTTTTAATATATATAACCTTATTTATGACCTTTTTCCAAAACTTATATTTTTAATCATTTTATATCAATTAATAATATAGTATTTATTTTATAAACTCAACTACGTCAATTTTGACACTATTTAGTATTTGATTTTTTGTGAAAATCATAACATCATGGTTATTTGAAAAAAATAATTATTTAATCAACCTTAACAAGTCATATTAACCTTTAAAATTAGTGGAATTTATCATAATTCTCAATTGAAATTTATTGGGATATTTATAATATCAATTATTTTAATATTTCATTAATAAAGTAATTATTGCATCCTCATTATGACATAAATAAAAAAAATATTGTCTAAAAATTATAAATAAAATACTATTATTTAGGAAATCATTTTTTATTTCTAATGAATATTTATAGTTTAATATATATTGTGTGTAACCCTGTATTAAAAATGGTTTAGTTCTCAAACTTTGAATATAACTCTTTAAACTCTTCATTAAATAAAATAATAATAAAAGTCCGAATCTAATCCAAGAGGACCAAAAGGGGTCATATTTTATTCCTATGTTTGTTTTTGGTCGAAATACAATTATCCAATAGAATTTGGTAATGTGCTAGGGTAATTATAATATCATTTTAACCCTTAATTACCCTATTTACATATAACAGTGCTAAAAAAAGTCAAAGATTACTATTAACCAATATTTATTTTCATCATATTGAACAACATTTTACATACTGATGTCAAATTTTTCTCTCATGTTTTTGAAATTCGTCTCTCAAAAGTGGAAAAATTTTGTTTTATGCAAATCTGTATATGCTCCTAGAAAAAGGGTAAAAGATGGTAAAAAGTTCAGTAAAATTTTAAATATCAAAACTTATTATAAATTGACTCTAATGAATTAAATTGAACATATATAGGTATTATGTATGTATTTGACCTAAAATAAATTAAAATAAAATAACTAATTATTAAAATAAAAAGTTTGTTTTAAACAATAATGTAGTGTTTTTCACTATTTATCAAAAATTAAAAGTTCTCAGAATACAAAAAATTCACCCTAAGATTATTTTGATATTTGGAATCCAAAAATTAATTCCATTTTGATTATTAAAATTTATAAAATTTCAAAATGTGGGTATTACTATTCAAAAAGGCTAGTTTCATTGATCGTGGTGTGTGAAAACTCAACGTTGCGTACAACGCAAGCTACTGTATTATTCAAAGGGAAACATAACATGGAAGCTTGGGGGGTTACAAAAATGGTACCAATGCCCACTTTTTGGATTATGTTATTTTTAGCGTTATGTAGAAAGGAGATTGGATTGTTGTGGATAGAGAGAAATAATTGATGGCGTTTATTTACAATACATTTAATGCAGACCCACAAGTTATTGGTGGATTTTGTGAATGATGTCTCGATATTGGATTGATTCGCCCTTCCTTTATAGTTAGGCAGCATAGGTCGCTGACCATTCATGCATGATATGTTTTAAGGGTTTTTTTAATTTTTATACTCATTTTCTGGTTATTCACTTAGATATCTAATAGAAATTAGTTATATTTATTTATTATTTTTTATTTGTTTAAATAATTTTATCTCCTTTTACATAGATTCAGGTAATGTCAGGCCTCCTCGAAGACCCCAAATGAACCCTCTGGAGGATGTCATAGATAATACTCCATGAACCAATCCCCCATTGTACTAGAATATAATAGAAGTGTTAGTGACGATGATCTATGTAATGGATTTAGGGGATGTTATTAGCCCAGAATAAGTAAAATTTTATTGTTAATTATTGATTAGATATTTGGAATACCCTCCAAAATTTATTCATCACATGAAACCATTCCTCTGAGGAACTGAAATTACATAAGAGTTAAAAGATTTATTAACGGATAAAATGATCATGAAATTTTATATATTCTAAATGAAATTAAGGAGAACTGTTCTTATTTAAAACTAAATGATTATATATGAATGTGGTGTGAGATGGTGTTTCAAGTCATTCTATATGAGAACTCAGAGTGTAATTAAGATCCATAAAACCCTATGTAGTAGAAGTGATAGAGAGAGCGTAAGAAAGATAATTGGATGAGGAAACCTACCGGGAGGAGATTGAACGTCATTAACCGAGCTTCGATTCGCTTCTTGGAGGGTGTAGAGGGTCCAAAAACTATCTTGGGAGCCTCCAAGGAAGAATAAATAAATAGGGTTTCATAGTAGACCATCAGGGACCTAAAAGGTAGGTTTTAGTAATTTAGAAAAAAAATTGGATAAAAAAATCCCATACACATGGTTTGCTTGGTAGGGCCACATGGTTAGGAAAACTGTGGACCCTAGTCGTGTAGACCTTTTTAATGGGGTGAATGGTTTTTCCTAGGTGAGTTCATGGGTTTATCCATGGAAAACTCCACTTCCTTAGTTTTCATGGTTTAGTATAACTGTGTTCCAACAGTGCATATCTCAAAACATTCAAAATTTCCAAATTCATTACTCAAAACAAACCCAAATGAAACTGAACCAAAGCATGGTCAAAAGATGTGTTTTGGAGCACCCGAAAATAGTAACATGATATTACATGCATAACCTTCTAGCCCTATATTTCATTTCAATCTCTAAATTACACTTGTTTCATGAGAGAAAACACACTACTACAAAAGAGGCCTTTAGCAGTTATAGAATAGGCCTTTATCCGTGAGAAAAAAGATCTGACTACTACAACATAGTAAAAAGGAAAGGCCATTATTTGTTCTATAAAAGTGATGAAAAAGGGTTGATTTATCAGTGATAAAAATGAATTTATAATTCACCATGTTATCAATACTTTTAGAAGTGTTGATAATGGAACCCTATGTCAACACTTTTAGAATCACTCATAATGTGGTCCTTTATCTATGCATTTAGTAGTACAAATAAAATGGGACACTACATTGTGACATTACAACACACTAAAACACTAGAAATTGGTCATGCAGTGTGATTTAACACCACATTGGAACACCAGAAACAACATAATAAATTAGGAAATTTTTAAACAAATATTGAATTTAAATTAAATAAAATTTCCTACACAAATACATGAATAATAAAACACTATTATAGAGAAAAGGAACACACCTATATAATGTGAAAATATAACTCTGATCGTGAAAAAGAATACACCTATATAAAAAACTATTCTTATGTTAGTAATAATATATATATATAAATTTAATATAAGGTGTTATTTTAAACTAAACTTTGAGTCATACCATGAATACTTTGTATAAGATTTCATTGTAGTTAATGTCTAATTTGAATAAAAATATGCACTTAGAGTCATAACGGTCACACTGTGTATCATATTGAGGTGTAGCTGATTCCTACAAGTCAAAAATGACTTATGGATCATTTTTTAATGTACCAAAACAATCAAAATGTGTTTTCTTGTTTTTCAGTAGGTTAGTTGTTTCTTTTATGAAAATTAATGTCAATTTTGAAAAAAATATGCACTTGGGTCATACTGGTGACACTGTGTGTCAGATTTAGGTGCAACTAATTACTATACATCCCAAATGACTTATGGATTATTTTCCTAATGTATCAAAAAAATATGAAAGTTTTTATGTGGTTTTCAGTATTCCACTTTTGTTTTTTACTAAAATGTTATTTTAATCCAAAAACACACTCTTTGGCTCATATACGTCACATCATATGTGAGTTTGACATGAGAATAACTGCTACACATCAAAAATAAATTTTTAATCATTGTAATAATTTATGATGACAATTAGATTGTGTTTGCTTAGTTTTTTATGAGTGAAGATTTTTTGTAATAAAATGTCAATTTTAAAATAATAACGGAAACATTGAGTCATTCTAGGAACATATTATATAGTATTTAGGTGCTTATAATTGCTACACATCACAAGTGAATTATCGATCATTTTTCTAAAGTATGAAATCAATCAGAATGTGTTTTCTTGGTTTTTAGTATGTCAGTTTTTTTTACTAAAATTAACGTCAATTTTGAATGAAAAGACACACTTGGGGTTATATCAGTCATACCATGAATCAGATTGAGGTGAGTCTAATTCCTATACATACCCAATGTCTTATTGATAATTTTTTTAAAGTATCAAACAAATAAGAATGTGTTTCCTCATTTTTGACTGTTCCACTTGTGTATTTTTACTAAAATGTCATTTTAAAATGAAAACATGCACTTTTAGTCAAACATGACACATAATGTGTAGGTTTGAAATGACACTGATTCCTACATGTCATAAAATAATTATAAATAATTTTCCTAAATTATAAATATAATCAAAGTGTGTTTTTTTATTTTTAGTGAGTGATACTTTTTTATGTTAAAATTTTATTTTTAAACTGATAAGGGACACTCTAAGTCATATAGGGAACATTAGGTATCAAATTGAGGTGGGGCTAATGCCTATATGAAAACAATTACCTATGGATAATTATAATAAATTTCAAAAACAATACAAATTATTTTTCTTAGTTTAAAGTATATTAGTTACTTATTACTAAAATAAATGTTTATTTTGATAAAAAAAGATGCAATTGGAGTCAAATCGGCCACACCATGTGTTAGATTGAGGTTCAGGTGATTAATAAACATCCATAATGTCTTATGGATTATTTTAATAAAGTATTAAAACAATATAAATGTGCCTCCTTGGTTTTGGATATTCCAATCATGTTTGTTTACTGAAATGTCATTTTAAATTGGAGACACACAGTTTGAGTCATACATGTCACATTATGTGTGGGATTAACATGAGACTGATTCCTACATGTCAAAAATTAATTAAGAATCATTATTATAAATTATCAAGAAAATTCGAGAATGTTTTCTAAAATTTCAGTGAGTGAATTTTTTTTATTAAAATGTCAATTTTAAACTAATAACATATACTTTGAGTCATTCCAGGAAAACCATGTATTGTATTGAGGTGCAGATGATTCCTATCGAAAAAAATGACATCAGGATCATTTTCCAACTATACCAAAACAATATCAGTGAATTTTATAGGTTATGAGTATGTTAGTTTTTTTTTAAAAAAATTATGTCAATTTTGAATAAAAAGATGCACTTTGAGTCAAACTGATCTCACCGTGCGTCAGATTTTGGTTTAGATGATTTCTAAACATCCCAAATGACTTATGTATTTTTTTCCTAAGCTATCAAAATAAAGTGAATGTGATTCCTTTGTTTTGATTAGGCCACTAGTGTTTTTTTCTATAATGTCATTTTAAACTCATAACAAACAATTTGAGTCATATACATCATATCATGTGTGGGTTTTACATGAGACTGATTCCTATATGTTATAGATGAATTATGTATTATTTTCATAAATTATAAATACAATCCGAGTGATTTTTTTTTGGATTTCACGGAGTGATTATTTTGTATTAAAATGTCAATTTTAAATTGATATTGAACACTTTGAGGCATACTGGGAATATAGTGTATCTGATTTTAGTGAAGTTGATTCCTACATGTCAAAAATGACTTATAAATCATTTTAAAAATGTTTCACACTACTGGAATTTTACACTTTACCAATGGTTCAAAACCATTGGTAAATGCCTGAAAACCGTTGGTATATTGTATAACAACGGTTCCCTCAACCATGGACATGTAAGCCATGACAATATGCCTATACCAATGGTTTTGTAAAAACCATTGGTATAGGTGTCGAAATAGAAGGTATAGCAACGGTTTGCTATAAACCATTGGCATATGTGTGTTAAATATAACATATACCAATGGATTGTGAAACAAATGGTATATATGGGTTACACTTATACCAATGGTTGTAAACCGTTGTTATAGAGGGGATAGGGAAATCCATAAGGCTATACCAATGTTTTTGTTATAATTGTTGGTATAAACCTATTCCAATAGTTATTAAAAAACTGTTGGTATAGTTGTATTATAGAATCTATAAGAACGGTTCTGAAAACTGTTGGTATAGATTTTCTCAACTCCTTAATAGCAGGCCCCTCTCCCCTCTCCAGTCCTCCAACAATAAAGCTCCATAGCAACATATCAACACACCACCCCCTCTCTAGACCTACAACAACACCAATAAAAAATCCCCATACAATGAATTAAAAATTTAGAATTTATTCAATAATTTAGAAATTTAGTAATTTAGAAATTCAAATGCAATAACACCCAAAAGAGAAAAAGCCTACATGTTATAGGAAATGAAATAACACCTATAAGAGTATTCCAAATTTGGAATTCATTATTCACTCAAAACACAACACTAACACACATAAGAGTCTTCAAAATTTAGAATTCATTCCTCACACAATCCACAACACCAATACACAGAAGAGAAAAAACCTACATGTTATAGGAAGCACATGGGATGTTTTGTCATGGTATTGGGTTGAGTATCTTAAAACCAATAGAAAAACATGGGTAGAGTGGACAAGGATCATGATACCCATAAGATAGAAAATGGTATTGGTCATGTTCTTAGACCTAGGATGAGTTATAGAAGGCACATGGGATGTTTATATTCATCTAATGATTATGTATCCATTTATAAATGACTCCTGATGTGTTATTGGGGAACATTGGCCAATATCAACATATGAGATGGGTTACCGGAATAGCCTACATGTTTTTCATGGACTTTTCAATTGGAATAATGGGGTTTTTGGCTAATTGTAATTTTCACTTCTGGGTGTGATGTGAGATGAATCTCCATCTTGGGTAGTGGGTAATAATATTCAATTAAGTATTTGGTATTGGGTTCCCAAAGTGACTTTGGTTTGGTCCTAGAACCCACTATTTGAGGATGGGATTAAGGTGATCCATGGGGATATGGTGTCACCATATGTATTCCTCGACTTTGGGGTATTTTTATTAGACATTGAAACTTATTTTTCAAGAATCTATGTGTAACCATGTTGACCAATTTGTTATCTGGTATGCTTGAGTGTTCATATGTTTCATATGAAATCACTATATGATATTTATTTATTGTCTGTTATTGTATAGAATGAACGACCTGTGATTGAGAATTAGAACATGAGTGTTGGTGCATGTTCATGATGGGATGTCAAGACTCATTCATAAAATAAATAATGTTTTCCTATATATAATATGACCCAGTGTGTTTCAATCTATTCCTTGTGAATATTTTATTCTAATAACATATGACCAATAGACCATATTTTATTTTGTATCCCGTAATTTCAAAAATCTATGTGTAGCCTTGTGATGATATTTTTTATGCCAGTTGTTGGTTTCAATGAAAATGTTGTCCATATCAAACAAAAGTGATACACTTTGAGTGATAACAGTCACACCGTGCCTCAGATTGAAGTGGGGGCTGTCCGGGGGGTTGGGGGGTTGTTTGGGTGGTGTGTGGGGATGTATGGGGGGTGGGAGGGTTGTCTGGGTGGTGAGGGGGGCTGTCCGTGGGGGTGGAGGATGTCCAGGGTTAGTGGGGGGGGGGGTTGTCCGGGGAGTGGGGGGCTCTCCGGGGGGTGGGGGGTCGTCCGTGATAAGGGGGTTGTACGGGGCTTTGAGGGGATTTCAGGGGGTGGGGGTCATCCGGGGTGAGGGGGGGTGCTGTCTGGTGGGTGGGGTGGTAGAGGGGGGGGGGGGGGTTTCCGGTGGGTGGGGGATTTCCGGGGTGGGTGCTCTCTAGGGGGTGTGGGGGGAAACCGATGGTGAGGGGGGCTGTCCGAGGTGGGGTGGGGGGCTATTTGAAGTGCGTTTTCAGCCACCGTGATCTCATGACACCTCTGATTGACGTGAATTCTGGCCGAACATTTCAAAATTCACCCACCCTTTGCTGTCATCCTATTTCATGGCATTCTAAGGTCGTTCTTCTGGTTTTGACCACCCCACACGTGCTTTTCAAGTGCGCCAAACATCTAAAAAACACATATTCAGTCGATAAACACAAACCGCACATCCAAATGACGTGTCGTCTTTTTTTTACACCTCATAAATAATAATTAGGGTGTTTTAATGTTATTTAATTTCATTTCGATGTCGTTGGGTATGTATTTGACCGTAAAACGCATGTTTTGGCCATTCACTACTTGCAGAGTTAGTTTTCGGCCACCATGGTCACACGACACATCCGATTGACAAGTCGTCTAGCATTCCATTTCACAACTCACTCACCCTTTGTTGTCATCTGATTTCATGTAATTCTGAGGTCATTCGTCCAGTTTTAACCACCCCACACTTGATTTTCACCAAACACCTAAAAAACACATACTAAACCATGTCGTGAAAATCGTGCATCCGAATGATGTGTTTTCTACTCATACACCTCAAGACTAATTATTAGGGTGGTTTCATTTGATTTCAATTCATTCATATGTCGTTCGGTATGCATTTGACCGTTAAATGCATGTTTTGGCCATTTACGACACGCTGAGTTCGTTTTCGGCAACTGTGGACACACGACACCTCCAATTGACGTGACGTCTAGCCAACCATTTCACTATTCACCCACCCTTTGTTTTTGTCCGATTTCATGGCATTTCGAGGTCGTTCGGCCTGTTTTGACCACCCCACGCACGCTTTTCAAGCGTGCCAAACAGCTAAAAAACATATTCATTCGTGTCGCGCAAACCACACGTCTGAATGACATGCCGTATCTTCGTACACCTCAGGAATAATAATTAGGGTTTTTTGTATGATTTCAAGTCATTATGATGTCGTTCGACATGTATTTGACCATTAAACGCATTTTTTGGCCATTTACGACACGCAAAGTACGTTTTCGGCCACTGTGGTGACATGACACCTCTAATCGAAATGACGTCTAGTCGACCATTTCACAATTCACCCACCCTTTGTTTTCATCTGATTTAATGGCATTCCGAGGTCATTGGGCCAGTTTTGACCACCCCACACACACTTTTCTAGTGTGCCAAACACCTAAAAAACACATAATCAGCTTTGTCGTTCAAACCATATGTCCAAATGGTGTGTCGTCTCCTCGTACACCTCACAAATGACCCATGGTTTGTTGTGTTAATGTATCAAGAAAATCCAAATATGTTTGGTCAGTTTTCGATATTCCAGTTGTTTTTTACATAAAATGGTGTCCATTTTAAACAACAGAGAGACATTTAGAGTGATACCATCCACATCGTGCCTTGGATTGAGGCTGAGTTGTCATGTACATGTCTCAAATGACCATTGGATCATTGTCCTAATGTATCAACACAATACTAATACATTTGGTCTATTTTTCATATGTTAGTTGTTGTTTTCACTTAAAATGTTGTCCATTTCAAATCAAAGTGAGACACTTTGAGTGATATCTGCCTCACCATGCTAAATCTACCTGCTCATATCCCGACATGGCTATATTTCTTGGAAAACTCACAAAATCTCTATAGTACCAAAATTCTAGGATGTTCTTCTATACTAATTCTCAAATTATATCTTAGGGCAGTGTTCTATTATAATATATTTTCTAAATATAGTTTCCACGTTTTGTACAAAACATCCTCTGATATCAACTATAATTCCCCATCCCCAGTTATCCAGATCTGGTGCATTATTTCATAATATTGGCATGATTCAAGGAATCCTGACCCAAACAACTGATCAATTTCATAGCCTCATAAGTACTAGATACATGCTTAAGTTTTACATTACATCATGAAATATAAGCATTGACACCATTTTCTCCTATTTAACACAGTTATATCCTCATCCTATCCCTGTAGTTCAACCATAAAATACTTTTTCACATCATGGGAAAAATAAAACAGAGAAAGGGTTGTGTTCAGATGCTCAATAAGGATAACAATATTGAGGAAACTTTTATAAATACGTATAAACATTTAAGGCATTGTATAAGAATAAAACAGAAGACCTTTAGACTTAAGCTATTGAATAATATGGAAACGATAAAATAAAATAATACCATTTACTTATTCACATGGATATTCTACTTTTCCAATAATCACATGCAATATCAATAACCGCTTTTATAATGATGGAATGCATAATTCCATGCTTCATAACCATATTGTTAGGGCCTTCGGCCAAGACTACAATTATGATTTTTTCAATGCCTTGTGCCAAGAAACTTTTTTGTCTCATGAGACCTACTGATGCATCATGGAGCTATAGCGGGCTCCACCCTTCACTTACTAAGTCTAATGCATTCCTTATATGATAAGGTTAAAACATCACATAAACATTCATATTATAACTATCATACGAAATGTGAATATGTTATTCATAAAACATGACTGGTATAAAAATAACACATCCACAATCAAATATATCACAAAACCATAAATACAATACTGAAGATTTGTATCATAATAAATAAACTTCAAACGAGATTAAAATCCATCAAAAGATGTTGACATAGATGAAAACAAAACTTTTTGAGAGAAATGTCTCTTTCTATTTTGAAAAAATTTAAAATTCAAATAATTATAAATGAAAACTTTTGTTTTTAAAATATTCTTATAAGCTAGTATGTTTTGGTTCAATGATGTTATAATGGTGGAAAATGGCCGCACCCTCTGTATAAGTTAAAAAACATTCTTACCTTAATTTTGTTGAAAATGTCATAAAGTACCTTGTTTGGAAAACGATAGAAAGATTCCTCTCAAAACATATATGGTAAAATAAGAGTATAAATGAATTTAACCCATAGTCTAGTAAATAGTAAAAAAATTGAATTACATTTTTAAGAAAACACATGTGGATGACAAAGAGGTCCTAGAAGATACTTTCGTATTAACTACCTCAGATAAGTAAAGAGATTGTAGAATTAACCCTTACCTTGTACTTTTTCTTAGTCGATGATATGTTAACCTAATGTATAATAGTTAAAAAAATTTATTATATTATACAATAATCATATATATAAATAAGATATCATATATGATCTTTTAAATTTTTTGTTAATAATATAGTAGTAGTATAAATGTTTCCGGTGTTAATTGATTAATTTTCCTTTATATGATTGGTTATGTGACACATGTTTTTTATGGATAGGATGTATTTGATTCATATACGGAATTATATTATGTTCATAAATATTATTTTTAATCATAAAATTAAAATTATTCATCAATTATTATGATGAGGAATGAATCTCATCGTGTTTGTGGAGACGGTAATCTGTATGTACACATGAGCGAGAATACCATTATATTGATGGTGAAATCATATGTAATTTGATGGTATATAATATATACAGAATTATTAACATGTTATATTTATTATTTATATCAGATAAACTCATTTTTATACCCATCCAAATACTGAAGTGTTTGAATAACAAACTACACCACGGCGTGGAGACGGTAAGATGTACGGACGCACGTATGGTGACTTTGTCATTCATATGATTGGTAGAATAATGAATATGGTTATAAAATTTTTATAATAAAATAATAATATATAGAAGATATGAGAGTTATTATTTTATAATGGAAACCACAAATAAAGAAGAAGTGGTAGAAGAAATGAACTTGAAAGAGGTGAAAAAATATTTACCTCTTATTCGAGATCTTACTTTTGATTTGATCAAAAGGACTCCTTAGGATAGATTTCTGACCAAAGGAAGGCCTCTAGAATGAATTTTGGAAATATGGGAGGATATTTGGGTAGGGGTTGTCTGAGAAAATTGGATTTGGAGGGGTGAAATTATGATAAGGGGATGTACCCTTTTATAAGAGAGGTGAGGGTCACTTTAGGAAAGATTGAAATATAATGTTATAATAAAATCATTTTCGGTTTATAATGACTACAAAATGATTTATTTATAGGATAAGGTGGGAATAGGTCTAAAACCTTTCAACCAATATTTTTTTAGATAGGTTTAGGTCACCAAATTAACATAATCTTTTAGATTTAACTCTAAGTTAAATAGTTTTACATTAACCATGTCCCGTTGTATTTTTATATTATATGGTTAATAAAAAAACTATAAAAAGACAAGAAAACCCCAATTGGTTTATTGTTAATATATATAACCTTATCTATGTCCTTTTTCTGAAAATTATATTTTTATGAATATTATATCAATTAATAATATAGTATTTATTTTAAAAAGTCAACTGTGTCAATTTTGACAATATCAAGTATTTGGTTTTTGTTAAAATCATAACCGCATGGTTATTTTAAACAAAAAATTTTTAATCAACCATAAAAAGTCATATTAACCTTTAAAATTAGTGGAATTTTTCAGAATTTTCAATTGAAATTTATTTGGATATTTATAATATCAATTATTTTAATATTTCATTAATAAGGTAATTACTACATCATCATTATGACATAAATAAAATAAATTATATAATGTCTAAAAATTATAAGTAAAATACTATAATGTTGGAAATCATTTTAGATTTATAATGAATATTTATAGTCAAATTTATATTTTGTTTAACCCTATATTAAAAATGGATTAGTTTTCAAACATTGAATTTAACTCTTTTAACTCTTCTTTAAATAATATAATAATAAATGTCCTAATATAATCCTAGAGGATGAAAAGGGATCATATTTTATTCCTAATATTGTTTTTGGTCAAAATACAATTATCCAATAGAATTTTGACATGTGGTAGGGTAATTATAATATCATTTTAACCCTTAATTACCCTATTTACATGTAATTGTGGTAAATAAAAGTCAAAGGTTACTATTTACCAAAATTTATTTTCAACATATTGAACCAAATTTTACTTAATGATGTAAAATGAGTCTCTCAGATTTTGGAAATTCATCTCTCATAAGTGGTAAAATTTTGTTTTATGAAAATCTGTAAATGCTCCTAGAAGGTTGGTAAAAGATGGTAAAAAGTTCAATAAAATTTTATATATCTAAACTTTTTATAAATTAACTCTAATTAATTACATTGAACATATATATGTATTATGTATCTTTTTGACCTAAAATAAAGTAAAATAAAATCACTAATTATTATAATAGAAAGTCTATTTTAAACAATAATGAATTGTTTTTCACTATTTATCAAAAATTGAATGTTCTTAGAAAAATAAAAAAAATCCACCCTAAGATAATTTTGATATTATGAATCAAAAAATGAATTCCATTTTGAAAATTAAAATTTATAAAATTTCAAAATGTGGGTATTACTATTCAATAAGGCTAGTTTCATTGGTCATGGAGTGTTAAAACTTAATGTGGCATACAACGCAAGATATTGCATTATTCAAAGGGAAACATACCGTGGAAGCTTGGGGTGTTACAAAAATGGTACCAATGCCCACTTTTTGGTTTATGTTATTTTGGGTGTTAGGTAGAAAGGAGATTAAATTGATGTGGATAACGTGAAATAATTGATGGTGTTTATTTAAAATACATTTAATACCAACCCATGAGTTATTGGTGGCTTTTGCGAATGATGTCTCAATTTTGGATTGAATCTCCCTTCCTTTCTGGTTAGGCAACACAGGTGGAAGACTATTCATGCATGATATGTTTTAAGGGTTTTTTTAAAATTTATACTCATTTTCTTATTATTCACTTAGATATCTAATAAAAATTAATTATATTTATTTATTATTTATTATTTGTTTAGATAATGTTATCTCCTTTTATAAAGATTCAAGTAATGTCATGCCTCCTCGAAGACCCCAAATGAACCCTCTAGAGGAAGTTATAGATAATAATCCATGATCCAATCCCACATTGGACAATAATATAATAGAAGTGGTAGTGAGGATGATCTATGTAATGGATTTAGGGGATGTTCTTAGCCCAGAATATGTAAAATATGATTGGTAATTATTGATTAGATATTTGGAATACAATCCAAAATTTCTTCATCACATGCCACCATTGATCCGAGGAACTGAAATTACATAATAGGTAAAATATTTATTAAGTGATAAAATGATCATTAAATTTTATATATTATAAATGAAATTAAGGAGAACTGTTCTTATTTAAAACTAAATGATTCTATATGAATGTGGTGTGAGATGGTGTTTCAAGACATTCTATAAGAGAACTCAGAGTGGAAAGCCCTGAAATATGGTATTTATATCCAGATAATCTAGTTCTATTAAAGTATAAATATTTTTTGATGTATTTAGAATGATGATCAATTCATTATCAATTATTATCATTTCAACATGTGAATCTAATATATTAAAGAGATATTTTATAACAAAGGTTTGAAAGCTAATCTATTTGAAATGGAAATATAAACCAATATTTTATCAAAAATCATCATTTTTAATATTAAAACATATTATGAATTAGTCAATTAATATTTGATGGTAATTATTTTGAAGGATGGAATTTTTGAATTCATTCAGTTTCCATCCATGCCTAGTGGTGGGAAGTTGACTGTTTGAAGAATAATATTAATTGAGATGATGTTAGAATGGGATGTGTAAGTTGATAATAGCATCACAATAGTATTCATCCTATTATATATAGGTTTGGTGGGTCTTTTATGTGGAGAAATAATGACCATAATAAACATTAATTAATAGATAAATCTAAGGATTATCACTCATATAGTTTCAAATTCTATATATAGAGGTTTCTCAAAGCTATATTTGATCCCCAAAGTGATGTATGATATTCAGTTCCAAGGGGATTTGTATTGATGTATAATGCCACTAAGGTAGGTGGTTCTCAACATCATGGGTGATGAGGTGACACTGTTTCATTATATTAGAATATCTTACTTAGGATCAAGCCCTAAATTAGAGTTACACCTCTGGATGACACCAATATGGGACAATTGCATGTAGTATAGAAGATACTGGTGGGGAATGAGACCAGTCCAATTAATACATGTGGTGAAATTGTTATTTCTCTATTAATGGAGAGTTTTTTTAAAATGAGGTATCTTTTTATTTTATATCTACTAATGTCATAGATTTTCAAAATCACCCATATTATATTATTCCATATATTTGGGAGATATCAAAACATCTCATGGAGAATAAAGAGCAAGGATTTCCATTCTCATTGAGTGATTATTGATATTATATATGGAACTAGTGCATGATTTCCCAATCCATGAAAATTATATATTTGATGTAATTATTATAATGTAATATATGGTTGCACCTAAGGAATATATTTATTTCTTTCAATACAGGGTTTTCCACACGAATTCTGTAGGGAACTCTCATGTGTTATAGTGGGAGTAATTTCTATGATATATTCATGAAGGTCCACACATTAATAAATTAGGTATTTTGGTGTAGTAGACAAAATTCCCCTTGGTTGAGGATGATTAAGGGAATATCAGAACTGATCTACCTTTGGTCTTATAAGATATTTCCAATTTGTTTCCACGTGACTTATTAGATTTTTCCCCATCATATGAGTCATTATTTCTAAATATGTAGTCCCTATAACACATATTATCTTGTTTTGTTCATATTTCATGGATTCTATAGTGTTCAAAAAACTAAATATATATCCATGTGATCTAAAATAAAAAGGCTTTATCAACCTATTCATATCTCCTTATCCACCTTTATTTCTATTTGATAAGAAGTGGATGATTTTCTCTGATTGTGTTTTCATTGCTGAAATATGAACTATGTGAATATTAAGAGAAAATAGCTCCTTACCCAAATTTATGATATCTTTTATTAGTTAAAGTATCGTGATTATTATCAAAGATTTAACTTTGGTCAGGTCATCACCAGCTCTGGGTGAAAGTGGCTGATGTTCGCTAGACTACATATCAAAGTAGGTATGTCCATTATTTGTATCTCATGATTCCATTTTAGTTTACATTATACCGAATGTTTTATTGGTAATCATTAGTCAGATATTCAATTAAAACCTTGAATCATATTTTTAGGGTGTTCATGGATGATATCATAGTATATTCCATGATTGAATTGGAGTATGAGAACCATCTGGGAGTTTTTTGGGGAACACTTTATAATCATTAAATTTTTACATAGATATCTATGTGTGATTTATAGATCCAAGAATTATGTTTATGTGAAATTTATTTTTAGAATAGTATGTCACATTTTATCTAGAAAAAAATTAAAATCTATTAATTATTTGGAAGATATATAGAACTTCTTCTGGGAAAAAATGTTATTTTATTTAGTAGTCTATTACTAGATATTCAAAAAGGATTTATCTAATGTTGTATTAAATGTGTTTAATCATACACAAAAGGGGTGTGATTTTATTAAGCTATATTTGTCATGAATCATTTTAGGAATTAAATAAGCCATTGCATTTGATATATATTTTGATTCTTCAAATGGATCGTCCGGGTTATGTTGTTTACTATGATTTGTTATGAATAGGTTTTTATTGTGTTCTCCTGTAGAGTGATAACATGGTTTTGTACGGTTCCCACAAACATTGAAAACATTATAATAGTTACCAGACTTATAATATAAAGTTCATATTAACACCCTTAAGTTTTTGACACACAATATTTGGGGAATATATTTATAATTTATTATAAAAACTATAGTTTACATTACATATTCTCTAAAAGTATCTGAATCATAGGAAATCATGTTTTGTAGAATATCCTCAGGCACTGAAATTTGATATCTTCTACACACTATGAAATGGGAATGTGATTATTGATGCACTAAGAGGATTGTTTTTTTATCAACCTTTAATGGAGTCTAGTGATGAATGGAACCTCATGGGCTTTTTTCTCAAATGCATATAGAATGAAGTGAGGATAGGGACGATGTGTTTTTTTACTAAAACTAATTTCATGACTTATTTTATTGAGATCATCCATCATTATTAGATGTAATATGGGTATTTTAGATAATTATAGTATATTAGGTGGATCATAAATGGATGGAAGATCTCAAAAAAAGTTATTTTTCTTCTAGATGAGTTCATTACTTTATTTTCCATTATTTGTTTCCCTTATCGATAAAGAAGGTCTTGATATAATAATGAAATTATTTTCATAGGGATTTCAATCCTGGTACTCCTAATACGTATTAAGGAATGATAAACTAATATCGGTCATAAGGTATGATGTTATATATAGAATAATTATTATAATGATTCATTACTTATCATCTGGTTAAGGTCAAGAACCAGAACCCTTTTAATCAAATACAATCCCTTTTTGTTCCTACTTAGAAGTGGGATGAGATATCAGTGGATTTTATTTTCGGTTTAGTCATACCCATTTTGTTAAGAATTCCATTTTGGGTTTTTATTTATTGATTAAGAAAACCTACTCAATTTATTATTGATTAGATACAACATCAAAGTAGAGAATATTGAGATGCTATAAATTTGAGAGATTGAGAGATTATATGAGGTTACACCTTCTATTATTTTTTATGGTGACCCTTGATTTACCTCTAAAATTATAAAAGGATTCAAAGAGTAAATTGGATATCAAGTGATGTTTAGTAGGACCTTCTATACATAGTCAAATGGCTAGATAGGGTGGGTGATCTAGATACTATAAGATATGATTTGTGTATTTCTCAGGGACATCAAAGGTTCATGATACATTTATTTGGGATTATTTTAGTTCACATATAATAATTATTATCAATAATCAATTATATTGGATTCATTTGAGGATATAGATAGTTAGCCTTTTTGGTGTCACCTCTTCTATACTATGGTGTGTGATACTTCTTTAGTGAGATCAAGCATCATGCTTGAGATGATTATGAATATCAAGAATATTTAGAAATGGATATAGTCCACTCAGATCCACCATAAGTATTATGATGGCTATGAAAATTTTTCTTTTGGGGTTTTTAATGGGTGATCAGGTGTTCCTAAAAAAATTTCAATTACTAGGGTACTATTAACATAAAAAAGAAGGCAAGAATTTCTCAAAGGTATGTGAGAACCTTCAATATCACATGGAGGATTAGATGGAAGATTAGTAATTAGCATTATCTAATGATTCTCCATCATTCCGTAAAGTATTCTATGTCTCTTAATCGAAAAATTATAATTCTAATCCTTATAATGTTTTAAATATTGAATATCGCGTGCTGAAACCTGATATTATTTATGAAGTAGCCTATTGGAATTGTTGAATCGAGAGAGAAAGTGAATCATGGGAAGTCTATTCCATTGGTTTGGGTGTTATGAAACCATGGAAATGACTATAATGATACCTATGAGTGAGTCTATTTGGAAAGAGATTATAGGAATCACCATCTTGTTAATCTACAATCATTAAAATAACATTCTAGGGGGTTGAATTGATATGGGGGGGAGAATTTTCACCAAAACAGTATCATTTTTAGGATTACAATTCATTAAATTATTTAGGTTGGCTCTTTTTACCAAGTTTTTATCTTTTTAGATATTTTGTTTTCTATATTTCTTCTATTTTATGATTTTTATTTTGAACTATAGTTTTTCACTATATTTGGGTTGCGCTATGACCAAGGGTGGTAATTTCTTGGACCATCCAAAATAGGGAATAATCCAATATTATAGATAATGAACACTTTGACCAATAAATGTCACACCATGAAAAAATCCAAAAAATGGCTATATTTTTTGTATATGGGGAATGATATGACCATTATGTGGGTTGTGATGTGAATCACCCCAAAAATAATTGGTGATTTTCTAGGAATTAGGTAATTTCATGTATGGTTATGTCATGTCATGAGTTGTTCAACCATTTTTAATGAAAATATGATATTACCTAGTTCCCCTCTATTTTTTAATATTCTAAACCATGTCATTTATTCCCCACTCAAAGTCCATATTTCCCTATGCATGAAAACCCCAGTCGACCAACCTTGTGTCTTGATTCTATGGGATTTTTTGGCTTTTATTATTTATGAAATCAATTTTTATGTGATTCCTCCACCTATTTTTTGAGTTATTTATGAATTATTTCAAGATATCCTCTATTTAATATGTCTTTGAGAACTATGGTTCACGTTGGATAATTTAAATGGTAAATGTTTTTTGTTTTATGTCTCTATATTTACACTTTAATACCAATCATAACTTCTTATGTGGATTCTCACCATTAGTGAGTGGATTTATCTTGGTCAAGGTAGGTGGGTTCCTAATTTGTCTTTGTTTCATGAACCTTTAATACATTATTTTTTTAAAGAATATTTTAAATAATTTAAAATCATTTTTATGAAATTTGAAATCTATTATATATGCTCTATTTTTTTTAATTTTATCTTTTGTTATCGATTATTAAAATGTTTATAATGGAATGTTTATTCACTATTTTTGGGGTTTTTTGGGTTTTGTTTGATAATATAAACTAATAAAATGGTTTAATGGATTAAATAGTAACCACCGTATTAGGAAATAACACATGGGAGACACGATAATTGTGTTGGAGTACTAGGAAATGAATAATAAACCATGAAATTATCTACTTAGCATAGGATTGAGGTTATACTACTGACTACACTTTATAATGGTATGTATCAGGGGCTACTTTCTGGGGTCCCTTCCCTCTCCTGTTAAGGATTAAAATTTCTATACCTACTGATTTTTTGTAGTAGATCATTATTGGTATATTCCCCAATTTTTGTTAGTATCCTTTATGTTTAATACATTTGATATTTTAGGCCTTCCCCATGGTGCTTGTTTCAAACTATACGCTCATGATATTTCTAATTTATTATTTTCAATTTTTATCTATTTATTATCTTTAAAATTGTAAATTATTATATTTATATAGCTTATTTCCAAACAATATTTATTGGTTTTTTTGAAAAAAACTACTTCTGAAACACTTTATAGGATCATACAAGGCTAGTTGTGATGACACCCACAATGGGAAAAATTATTTTTAGAAAAGGTAATTAACAATGGGTGGATGAACCATCACAAATAGTTCATCAATAGAGATTATTTCCAATGTGAATTTTATTGTCCCATATTTTTTCTTGTATTATATTTTAAAATATTATATGGATTAATTTCAATACTAGGATCTGAGATGACGATCTATTCTGAGGCCTGGTGTGCGCAGAATAAGTATTTAAAATATATTAAATATATTATATTGCACGACTATATGGTTTTCAGAAAAAAGTAGAATAACTTCTCAACGATTGACCATTTTTTAAAATCTGAGGGCAACACTGAGTTCAAATTGCTAGCTTTATCCTAAGAGAATCCTAACATTATCCGGAATAGGTTATTTGAGAAAAAGTTGTAAAAGACACTTAAATGAATAAAATTATTTAATAAAATGGTTTTATTTTTAGTGGGTTATGTAGCAAGATGGTTTACCCTTAAATAAGACATTTTTTAGAGATCCTGAGTTATCCTTATAAGCCTATAATTATCTATAGATGTTGAAGATGGAACATTTTGTGGATCCTTCTGTTGGGAAGTGATGAATCCTTAGATCGGTGATCATCGCATAATGATCTTGACAGATCTCACCAAGGATGTTAACACATCGACCATTTATGATCGGTGACCAATCCAAATAAAGATAGGATGTGTTATTTTAGATTTCAATTACCAATTATTGAATCCAACAATGAACACAAACCAATCCATGAATATATTGGACCATGGATCAATCATCATGAGGTATTATATATTTTAATGGATTTATCATGAGTTAGATCTTGAAATTCATTGGATTCATTTATCGTTCTAATGGTGATGAACCATGATAGACATAAACATCAATCAATGTTTATCCCTCTCATTTGTTTTTTTTTGTCTTCTCCCCCGGTTCATGTGCTCTTCATGAATTTTTCATTTTTCCCCATGATCAGAAACCCTTTGTGAACAATCTATCACTAAACCCTTGATTCATTCTGCAACAATAATAAAATATTGATATGGAATTGGGAAAACTCGACATAGTTGTGACAATGGGTGTGCCAGTGGACCGAATAACGGGGGGTTTCAAATTCACATTTATCAATGATAAAAAAATAACATATATAATCATGTTTCATGAGATGATTGAATTCCTGAATCATATTGATTCATTTTAAGGGTGGAAGGATGACCGTAGATCTATAGTTTTTTTGAACAAAGGAAACCTGAATGGGATCCGGGAGATCGACGATGTGGGGGGAAAAGAGGATGGGTTCTAAAAAACCTTTATACACACAGTGTGTAATCCATGACTATACGGCCTTTGGTATCCCTTACACGAAATCAGCATGTACCTTGGGAGGAACATGGACATGGGATGTAGTCCACATGTTTCCTACACGGTGTGTACTCCCCCACATGGGTTGGCCTGGACTAGGTGCAAGGGATACCCTGTTTACAGCTACTTGAGAGGGGACACGCGGGTTGACATAGTGTACTGGCACATGGACGAAGTACATGAGCGAACCCTGGATGTAGAAAATGGAATCTAACCCCTTATACACTATGTGTATACCTATTTTACATGTCATGGTTTGAATTACATGTGATGTTTTACATGGGTATTACATGGGTTCAAGGGACACAGTGTGTGACCCTACTACACATAATGTACTACTTTCAACGTGGAATGAGCTTCTTTTCCTCCATATAATGGAAAATTTTTGTTATGATATGTTCTATTTATTATTTCCCTGAATTCTAGTATGAATTGTTTCCTACACCTAGGACTACGATACCTTCAACAAGACTTATAGGATAGAGTTGTTTGAATCCCCTGAGAGGCCCGGTGTAGGATCCTCTATTTATCTTCCTACACATGGAGGTGTTCATGGTATTGATGTGACCAACACAACATTAGTACTAATCGTATACTTAGTAAGTTAATCTAGATGGAGATATCAGTATCACTACATGTCCTTGGCTGTGATCCTCATTTGGTGTATCTTATTCTCTTCAGATCTATCAGGATATGTCTCTCATGATAGTAATCGATGAGCAGTACCTCTCAGGTAGACATCATTAGCCATAACCGACTCCAGAGTGTGTTCTCTTAGATGAGTGCTTTATGGAATCTCTGAGCAGAAATCATATGGATGGTAGATGACAGTCTCTTTACCTCTATACATTGTGTCAAGGATTGAGTATATATGGATTTTCCTATTATACATGTCGTATACATATACTTATGTATATCTAACTATATTTTCTATTATTATATTTATTTGTGGTATCAATGTGTCATGATGATTGTTGTTATTCTGACCCCTTCACAAGTTTCCCAAGCTTGTGTATTCTCTTATGTATATGATCTATCTTTTGATGGATCCATAGGAGGAACAAGTCCAGAGGGTTCTTAGTGAGACCAGATAGAAATAGGTTTGCTCATATGGCTACAGATTTCAGTTCTAGTACCGTTTGATTCAGGTTATACTTGTCTTAAGTACATTCTTAGGTGGTCATGTTTTTGACATAGTTTACATCACATTACTTCTTATCGTATGCTAGTTATGGGATATAGTTGTATGAATGCATTGGTTATTTTGTGGTGTTTACAATTCATCATATTCTTGGTATTAGATATGTGTGCATGTGTATATGTAAATATGAAATTCTTCCAATGTTATTATTATTCCTACTCAGTGATAGCCACTAGAGCCTGGCCTATTAGTGGTGGGCTTTGGGAGTCGTGGACTAGGACCCACTAGGATGGGTCTTGAGAGAGTGGTATCAAAAGAGTATCTGTTCTACTTTAGGATCAGAAGTTTGTGAGGATGGTTTGGGGAAACAAAGTAAAGTGATTTGAGTTTCTCTTTCAATCTAGGGACTCCAATGATGGTACAATAGCCAACATGTTCATACAGCATGACTCTAATCACATTCCTTTTGAATCGGAAAATAAGAATAATGGTTTCATGGAATGTAATGATACATGAATCATATAATAGTGGGTCGTAGTTCCATGTCCTTTATGATTTCTCTCTCCAAATATACTCATTGATCAAGATACATCGTATTTACATTGAAGATTCCTCTAAGATGTATACTATCTTGGATTCATCATCTTGATCATGAGGATGAACTATCAGTGATAAGGAATTAATATAGGTAAAAGTCTCATATATTTCACCTTCATGTGGTGAAACATCGATATAACCACCTATATAGAAGCATGTAGTACCTGTAGTTTCAGTGGATGTGGATTGTCAGATGAGTGTGCTACATGAGTATCAATAACAGAGACCCAACAATACTTGAGGTGAGCCTGACCCACAAGTGTCTAAGGACTTGCATGAGTCAGTGAATAAATTCTTCCATATATCCAAGACAATATCAAATCAAATGGTGGTCGTTGCGGTTATCTTTATAAATTGATTAGTAGGAAGATAGTGGAATTTGGTTACCTATACTCATGACGAGGTGACTATTTCATGGATTGAGTTCAAGAGCCTTTTTTTGATAGGATTTCTCATTGGCTATGTCATGGGTTGTGAATTTCCATGATCTTATTTAGGTTTAACAGCAAAACATGTTAGTGGATGATTATTCATCGAGGTTCACCAACCTTTCTAGGTAGTCTATGGATATGGTTCTAGATTTGTTCATTAAGGATTGATCCTTCGAGCAAGGTATTCATAGAGACATATGATCTAGTGTTATCCCTTTATAAATTCATAATTATATTGGGGTTAATTCATTGGATTTTTTAGTTGAAGGATTTCGGGATGATCATATATAGCCATTCATTAGTGGAAATGAAGGAGCAGATACCTCAGCATCAGGGAGACGACATTAGTCCCAACGAGATGGATGTGAGAGATGATTCGAGAGGATTTCCCAGGATAGATGATACACAGTTCATGGTAAAAATTGTGTGTTTTGTTAGACTAGAGAGATGTGTTTCTATTCATGTTATTCCATGGGACATTTCTCTTGAGATTGTACAACATTCCATACTACGAACTGGGAGACATTGGATGGACCACTGTGATAGAGGCAATGATTGGGGAATTAAAATCTATAGGGCATTGAATGTGGTGGCGGAGCTAGGAGAGCAGCATGGGGTGGTCGGTGTTTCAATTTGTTACCATCACCACCACCAAGAGGTCCGCCCTAGGCTTGCTAAGTTGGAGGACAAATGTGGGGATAACAGCACGCGATTGAAGATTATAACCTATGGGCTCCAAAATGATTTAAGGAATGATCTGTGGCTTTTATACATTATCTAATGTACTGATAGACACATGCCTTATTCATTTCTTTCTCACCACATATCATTTTTGATACATAGATATTGTATTTGAACCATTGACTCAATCCATACTCTTAGAGACACCTAATACATAAGACTCAGTGATCACACAGTAATGCCAAAAGAGTGACCTGACCCTTGGGGGCTATAGATCAATTTAGAACCTCTTGGCAGAGGAATTGAGGCCTTACTATATCATTCATGGTATGTATTGGATATCTACAATCTATTTCTAGATCGATTGTATTATGTTAAGTGTGTGATGTGTATACAGTGAATGAATGAGGTTTTCCTCAGTCGGTGAAAAGGAAAGTTTGGAAGAAGATGATGTACACTTTCATATGAGGGTACATCCAATTACTCCATAGTGGTTAGATTATCCTTCAATGTGGTGGATGTTATGAGTTCCCAGTTTCTTGTAGTAGTGGGGGAGTATGTGGGTGCCTTTCTTAAAGATGTTCTTTGTTTACATTTCTACCGAGAGATAGGCTTCTACATTGGTTTACACCATTGAATGATACCAATATCAGTATCATCATATCAAATGTCTCCCAGAGACCTTCACAAACTTAGGGCATAGTTATAGGACCTACATATGAAAGGCTTTGTGAGACCCTGTGTTTCCCCCTAGGTATCCCCAATTTTGTTTTCCGAAAAGGCAGATGGGAGATTGTGGTTTTGTGTGCACTAGGGATTCTTGAACTAGGCCCAGTGAAAAACATGTGTCCACAAACAAATATCAAGGAAATATTTTATTATATCATAAGGGCCTGATGGATCTCAAAGGATGACCTCTGATCTGGATTTCACCAGTTGCGAGTACGGTATGACAATATACCGAAAATGACTCTCTGATATTGATATGGATATTATGAGTACATAGTTATGCCTTTTAGCATGAAAAATGTCTTAAAACGTTTCCTGGGAATCATGAATTATATTTTTCCACCTTACTTATACCAATTAGTTGTGGTCTTCATCGGTGATAACCTTATGTTGTCAGCGATCAAGGAGGAGCATGAAATACACGTAAGGATTGTTCTGAATGTACTCTAAGAGAACCATCATTACCAAAAAAATCTCTAAATACTTATTTTGGATTCAATAATTCCATATTATAGGACATGTTATCTCAAAAAATGGAGTGTCAGTGTAATTGGACAAGGCTTAGGTGGTGTTAGAATGGGATCCACCAAGAAGCATGATGAAGGTGTGATGCTTCTTTGGATATGAAGGATAGTTTTAGAAATTGTTACCAGATTTATTAAGTACATCATCACCTGTGATATATTTGATTTTAAATGGGTAACCTTTCATGTACAAGGACAACTGATAGAAGGATTTTCAACAGTTGACGTACAGTTTGATGAGCATTGTGATCTTGATATTCTTGAAGGGGATTGTTAGGTATTTGGTTTTCTTTGATTCATTTTGAACCCGAATTGGTTGTGTCCTAATGTAGAGGAATTTTTCAATTTTCTATGGTTCATTCTATTTGAGACCACATGATCATAAATACTCAACCCACAGTCTTGAGTTAGCATATATATTATTCTCTTTGATGATATGGAAACAATACCTAACAGGAAATCGATTTATTGTCTTCTCCAATCACAAGATTCTCAAGTATATATTCTCTTAGATGTATCTAAACTTGCGATAGTGGTGATGATTAGGGTTAGTCCAGTATTATGTCTTTGATATTTTATATCCCAATAAGACGTGGAACATGGTAATAGATGCACCGATTAAGATATTCAGTTCACAGTTGCTGAATAAGAAATAAATGAAGTGGGTCTCCTTGAAGTTATCCATTGTGGATTGAGATGAAGTTTCGTAACTCCTATTAATGGTTGTTACACCTCAAATTTTACAATGAGTTAGGGAAGAACATCATGGGGGTACAAATTGTAAGACCCTACATGCTCATGTATCTATTGGGAATGATCATAATCGATTATATATATATATGGGGATCATGTCCTTATTTTAAGAGGATTCATGATGGTACCTGCGACATTGTGGGAGGAGGTTCTAGGGAGATTAACTAAATAAACAATTTTTATATATCTAGGTGTGGAAAAGATGTAACAGGACCTCTAAAATCAATTTTGGTAGCTATGGAAGAAGAAAAGAGTTGTATAGTTTGCCTCTTGATGCCTTACAAGTCAAAAAATGATGTATGACCACCAAGTTCTTACGGGTTTGGATAAACACCTTAAGGTTCCTGAATGAAGGTGTGATGGGATATCAATGGAATTTGTGAGAGGATTAAAATTTATATCTAATGTAAATGATACTATATGGGGGATCATTGAATGGCTCACCACGTCATCCCACTTTCGGGATATCTAAGAATATTGTTTTATAGATAGATTGGGATGCCTCTACATTCCAGAGATAGTTTGACTCCATGGTTTTCTATCAATGATTGATTTTGATAGTGTTGCTCGCTTTACATCATGGTTGTGGAAGAGATTACAAGAGGTGTTTGGGACCCAATTACACTTGAGCACAATGTTTCACCCATAATATAGTAGCCACACTGAGCAGACCATTCACATTCTAGTGGACATGTTGCAGGCTTGCATGTAGAATTTGGATGTAGTTGCGAGTATCAGTAATCACCAGTGACGTTTGTGTAAAAAATAACTACCATTCCATGATTTGAATGAAACCATTGAAGACATTTTATATGGAACCCTGCAAGTCCACACATTGTGGGACGAAGCGAAGTGGAGGTTCAGGATGTGCCCGTATAGGGATCCTCCGCGACGCTAGGGTTTTCTCGTCGCCGACATTCCTCTACCTGTCATCTAAGGCTCTACTCCTCGGTTCTCGGAAATTTCATGGCTTGATCCTCTTGTTTTGTCAACGATGTAGTTCGATTCCAGTTTCCAGTGCCGTTGAGTTCCAGGTTCGTTATTTCGAGGGATTTTGGGTTCTCTGTTGGCATAGTCGTTTGATTTCAACATCATACCTCTGTGATGCCAAATACTTGTGATCTTCATTGGACTCAACTTATATGGTGGTGCGGTGAAGTCTGTGGTCGAGTTCTGGTCTACTTCGGTTCGATGTTGCTTCTGTGATTCTCACATTTGTGCTCTGGGTGGATCTGTAGTCTCCTCAAGCACGGGTGGCGATGGGCTTTGGCTCGGCTCATATGAGGCAGGCTTCTTCCAGTGTGGATGTCTCTGTGTGCAGTTGTGGAGGCGGCATCCAGATCTGCGGGTTTGTTCCAAATTTCTAGATGGATTGTGGTCGAAAGGCCGTTCAGCTCGTGGTGTTGACGCCAATGTGTGACATTCCCTGTTTCTTCTTGTTTCCCTCTAAAGGGTGGATTGAGGGTCATGTGTGTCATGGTTTCTGGCTTGGTCTCAACGTCCTGGTGTTCCTGATGCTTTGTGGTTTTGGTTCTTTGATGTTTTGGTTTCATGGTTGAGTGTTCGGCAGCAAGGTGACACTAACAACGGTGATGTGTTTGGAGAAGATGATTCATAGGATGTTTACTCAGTGACAATTTCATTGATTTTGATTTTGAACATTGAATTTCAGTATTGATGTGGTATGCTTTTGAATTTTGAATTTCAGGACTACTGATGATTTGGAAAATGTTCGGTTTCCCATTTCCCACTAAAAGTGGTTTTATGAAATAATAAAAAAAATTATTTGGCACACATTGCTGGACTAACCCATGAGAGTCATCACTCATGGGCCCAGAGTTAGTGAGACCTACTACAGAGAAGGTGAAGATCATCTAGGAGTTGATGAAGACTACACAAAGCTATCATAAGTCTTATGTTGATCTACTATGGAGGCCTTTGGAGTTTGAGGAAGGAGACCATTTCTTATATAGGGTTTCACCTTGACATGGATTAGAAATATTTGTGTAGGGTGACATGTTATCTCTAAGATTTATCATACATTTTTAGATACTATGTAGAGTTGGTGAGGGGGAACACCACTTAGCACTACCCCTGTAGTTAGACTGGGTACACAATGTCTTCTTTGTGTCACATTGAAGAGCTATGTGCATTTACCATCACGCATTATCGACTATGGTGAGCTAGACATCGAGGATGGAGATAATTTTGTTAAGTACCCAGTGGATATCAAGGATCCAAAGAAGAGAATACTTTGTCAGTGATCGATTTCATTGGTTTTTGTCTGGTGAAAGCATGAGAATATACAGGATAGCAATTGGTGGATGGAGGATTGTATTCAAGCACTATACCCTCATCTATTTTAGTAGCCTTTGTTTTGGATTTTCAGAGATGAAAATCCCCAAGGTAGGGAGAATGTAATGACTCATATATTTGTGTGTATGATTTTTTACACTATTTTTTGGATTAATTTTGAGACAAAGCACTAAGTTGGAATGAGATTCTGAGGACATGTGTGCCCAAAATAAATGTTTGAAATATATTAAATATATCATGTAGGTGGTGTGAATTTCTTTTATAAAATACTGCAATAACTCTTATATAGGTTCTCAGACCAAAATTTTGAGGGCACTATTTGGTTCAAAATATCAGATTTACCCTTGGCATGACATAACATTGTTTGTCGTGGGTCATTTTTGAAAATTTAATTACATACATTTAAATGAATAAACTTATTTATTTATTTTATTTTATTTCAATTTTTGACATAGAAAGCTAGTTTATCATTAAAAATCCATTTTTTATAGATCTAGAGTCAGAATCATAAACCTAGAATTCTCTATAGACATTAGATTGAGAACCTCTAGAAGACCCTTCCAATGGAAGATAACGAACCCTTGGATCGATGATCAACGCAAACCGATCTTGATGAATTTCACCTATTATTAAGACACATTGATCATTCTTTATCTGCTACTAGTCCAACATAAGGTAGGATGTTTTATTTTGTTTTTCTATTTATAGTTATTGATTGCTTCGATGAACATGGATCAATCCACAAATAGATAGCCCCATGGATTAGTCATTACCTAGGATGGAATATTTTGGAAGAATTATTGGGTGTTTCTTATTGAAATTCATTCGATTAATTTATCATTATAACAATGATGAAACAAGATCGACAGGAACGTCGATTGAGGTTAATCCATCTCGATTTTTAGTACTTTTCTCCCACTATTCATGCGTTCTTAACGCATTATTCATTATTTCCTATGCTCTGAAACGTTTGTTTTTAATTTGTCATTGCACTCTAGATTCTTAGAGAAATTATCTGAAACCGTCTTTCCAATATATGGATGACTCTACTAAGGTGTGATGGTGGGTTTAGTAGCATATTGAATGATGGAGGGTGCTGAGTCTGCATTCTTCGATGATAATGATGAATAAATATGATCACATTTTATGAAAATATTCAAGGTAAAAATCTCCTTGATTCAGTGTTTGGGTGGAAACAAAAACTTGGATCTACAGTTTCAAGGAAAACTACACCTAAATGAGATCAGGGCGATCGATGATGTGAGCAGGTTGAAGAAGAAGGGTTGTGGAAATAAACTACATATACGGGGCTTGCAGTCCTTGACTACAAGTCATGTGGTCCGCTTGGATGAACACACCATGTTCCATGGGAGGTACACTGACATAGTGTTGAGTATACCGATTTTTTAGACAATGTGTACTCCCCAAACTATTTGACTGGGACCAGGTACACATGCTGCCCTTTGTATGGGTACATAGGCGGAGACACAGCGGTTGACGCTATGTATTGGAACACGACCGGAGTACACAAGAAAACACCGGATGTAGGGACATTGTGTGTAACCCATATTGATTTTCGTGTATATCTCTTTTAAGGGAAACAGTTTTGATGACACATGCCATTGAATACGGGTAGTTCTCGGGCTTATGGGACACTACATGTGACCATAAAAAACATCATGCACCACATTCTACGTGGATTGAGATTCTTGTCCTATGTATATGGGAAGTGTTTTCTCAGGATTTTTTCCCTTTATTGTTTCCCAGATTGTTGGTACGACTTGTTTCCAACTCATAAGACAACGATCCCTTCAGCGATAGTTTCTCGATAGAGCGGTTGGAATCCCCTGAGTGTCCCGAAGCAAGATCCTCTATTCATCTTCATGCACTAGGTGTAGTTCTTGGTATCAATGAACCAACACTAAATGTGTGTTGATCCTCTACATAGTTGGATAATCTATATATAGTTTTTAGAATCACTCCATGGACATAGTTGTGATCCACATATGTTGAATCATATTCTATTCAGATCTATCATCATATCTCTCTCATGATAGTACCAGATGAGAAGTACCTCTCAGACAAATGTCATTAGTGCCATCAGACTTAGGAGTGTCTTCCCTCAAATGAGTGCCTTGTGGAATCATTGAGCTAAAATCATAGGGATAATAGATGAAGATTTATCATTACCTCTAGACAGTGTGTCTTGGACTGAGTATATCTGGAGATTTTTCATATATGTGTTGTAGACATAAACCTGTGTAGAGTAGATTATACATTCCTTTGTTATATTGATTTGTAGTTTAGGGGATTCATACTGGGTATTTTTATACACACCCCCTATATGATCTTTTCCCGCATGTGTCATCCCTTGAGCAGCTGATCAACCTTTGGATGGAGTACTAGGCAGACCTGGAGCAGACGTTGCTTAGTGAGACCGAACAGACTGAGTTGTGTTCCTACGACCAACGAAAAAAGACCTAGTACCTTTTCTTTCTGGTTGTACATACGTTATAGACTCTCCATCGTGAGATTTTGATTGGCCATATAAAATTTTATTTACTCCCAGTCGTATTCTGGGTGTGGGATATAGTTCTATGCATGCATTTGTTACATCGTAGTTTTTCAATTTCTATATATTTGTGGTCTGGGAGATGTTTGTGTGTGTGTGTGTATGTGTATAAGTACATAATAAATTCCACCCATGGTAGTGTTATTCCTACTCAGTGCTTATCACTATCCCCAAGGCTATTGGATGTGGGATTGGGGAGTCATGGTGCATGCCCCAGAAGGATAGGTCATGACATGAATCTTATCCCATTAGAAATAGTGGATAAAAAAATAATATTTGTTGCTAAAATATCTTACTGTCTCAAACTCCTTTGGTGTGTGGTGTGCTCAAAATCATGGAAAGACAATTTCTGACTAGGATATACCCCTGTCACAAATATTATCCCTTCTTTTTTTTTATTTTCCACAAGAGTTTACTCTCGTTGAAAATAAACTGAATCTATGAAAGTATTTACAATGGGTCCCATCGTAAATATTTTATATGATTTTATGATATTTTTGATGAAAATTTCTCCCCTTACAACTAAATAGTTGGCAGAGGGTATTTTCGATGAGACTCATCACTAATACTCTTTTTTACGACCACCATAATTAATATCGATGGTAATATTTTTTATGGGATTCTCGTTGAAAATAATTATGTTATAAATGATCTAACCTATATATACCCCCAAATTGTTTTCCATTTCTTTCTCAGAAGTCCTATATCCTTTATTACCCTCATATTCTTCCACTTTAAATTTTCAAAGTTTTATATTTTACAAAGGACCAAATTTCAAATTTTGTATCCATGGAAAGATTCTATAATAACGTGATTTTTTATTGTTTGTATTTTTTATTTCATTTAATTTATTCTATATTATTAATAATAATTATTTATTAGCAGTAGTTAGATTTAATTAGAATTAGTTGGTTTTATTATGCATTAATTAGTTTTAGAAATATTTGGTTTAAATTTGATGTAATGTTTTTAATTATAATTAAATATATTTAGTTTTCAATATTTTGTTTTAGTTATTAGTAATTAGAAATAATTAGTAGTAATTTGTAATAATTAAGGTTAATTATTAATAATAAGAGACAATTAGTATTAATTTTGTAAAATTTAGTAATTAATTATAATAAACTAAAAATAACATAGTAAATTTATATATTTTACAATAACTTTTCATAAAAATGTATAAATATTTAATTTCAAAAATTTTACAACAAATTGATAAAAACTATTATAAATTTTTATAAATTTTTATATATTAATAGAAAAAATAATAAATTAATAAAAATATTTTAAATTGGTATAATTCGTATAAAGTTGTAACAATAATTATTAATTTGTAGTAATTAGTAATAATTAGTAAATATTGTTTATAATTAGTATTAATTCTGGAAAATTAGTTAACCTATTTGGAAATTATTAAAAATGAATGGTTATTTGAAAAAACTACTAGAAATTAGTAAAATATTGTGGAAATTAGTACAAATTTGTGGTAATTATTAAAAATTTGTTGTAATGGATAACAATTTGTCATAATTATTGGTAATTAGATATAATTACTGGTAATTAGTAATAATTAGTGGTAATTAGTAAAAATTTGTATTAATACGTAATAATTTTTCATAATTTTTGTTAATTAGTAAATATTTATAATAAATAGATAAAAATTAGTAAAAATTATTATAAATTAAAAATAACATAAAAATTGATATAATTTATAATAAATTTAGATAAAATAGTATACATTATATTAAATTGTGATAAATTGATAAAAAAGTATAAACTAATATTAATTAGTTAAAATAAGAAAAAAACCATAATAAACTAATATAAATGAGGAAAAAATAGAAATACTTAGATATAATATAAAAACATTAATACTAATTTGTAAAAAAAGTAAATTTCTTTTATTTATTAATAAAAAGTATTAAATTGATTGAATATATGTTAAATTTATATAAAATAAAATAAATTGTTATAAATTATTATAAATTAATATATATATATATATATATATACTAATAAAAATTAGTAATAATTTATAAAAATTAGTAATAATCTAAAATCAATGAGTAAAAAAATGTTATAAATACATAAAAATAAATAAATTTTATTATAAAATAGATGTAATTGGTAATAAATTGTAATTTTTTTAAAAATAAAAAAAATTAATAAACTGATAGAATTATCAATAAATTAATATAAAATAATATAAATTACTATAAATTATTAAAAATTAAAAAATATCATTAAATAATTAAAATGATTAATAAATTTTTAAAATTAGTATTAAACTGAATGAAATTAAAAGAATGAAATAATTTTTTATAAACTAATAAAAATCAGTACTAATTAGTGATTATTAGTAATAATTGGTATGAATTAGTAAAATATCTCTATAAGATTATAAAAATTAATAATGGGATATAATTAACAATAAATTGACATAAAATAGTATAAATTATTATAAATTATAATAAATTAAAAAAACTATATATTTATAAAAAAATGAAATAAAAAAAATGTATACATTAATAAAAAGATTTTAAATTTGTATATTCTATTATAAATTAATAAGAAACAAAATATATTATTATAAATTACTATAATTGTGAAAGTAAAATAGGTCACTGACTTTCTGGTCCGGAATAATGAAAATTTCGATATTTTTGACACATATTTGTCATTTCCCAAGATCTCAATGTTAAAAAATCTATGATTAACAGTTTTTGAGTTATTTATAAAATAATTTATTTTTTATATTAAATTATACTTTACATTAGCATCAATTACTAAAATATAGTGGTAATTAGTAATAATTAGCAGTAATTAGTTATATTTGGTAATAAATTGGTAATAAAAATATTATTACAAACTAAATAAATTATTAAATTGGTATAATTTACAATAAATTGATATAAAATAGTATAAATTTATATAAATTATTATAAATTTATCATATTTATATAAATTTTTCAAAAATATTTAATCATATAATTTTTTTATAAATGAAAAAATATTTTACATTAGTATAATTAATTATAAATTACTATAAAATAATATAACTAATTATTATTCACTAGAAAGATGAATATGAAATATGTCATCAATTTTCAGATTATTTGCAATTACAATTCTGGACATGGTTGTCATAAATAGTATTCAATCACCTAAATATTTTAAAATATATAATTTACACCTTTTTAGTAATTTATACTCAAAATTAACGTTAATTAGTGGTAATTATTTCAAATTTACATTTATTATAGATAATATATATTATAGTTTAATATAATGTAATAAAATAAATTTTAAATTACAAAAAATAATTAAATTAGGGAATTTTAAATCTTTCGGTGAAAATAAATGACCAATTTAGGCCACCGATGCCTAAATATTTCAGTAGATCAACATAACAGAGGCAGGAAGAATGTCTTATATCGATGTCATCACCAATAAAAGCAGATGCATTGATGGTAGGAGAAAAAAAAATTATAAGATAATCGAGTACATGTGATTGATATTATAAATTGGAAATATTTAGTTTTAATTTGTAATAAAAATTATAGGTGATTAGTAAAATTCTGTAAAAAACAGCGGTAAATAGATAAAATTGGAAATATTTTCCCAAAAATTATAATTTTTAAATTTTCTAATAAATTTATTTATTATATTTTTTATCTATAAAATTCATCATGAAAAATTTATTATTTAATATTGTTTAGGGAAATATGGAAAATGGAAGTTTAGATAATTGTTTATTATATGGACACGATTGGATAAATCATACAATGAACTCATGTGGTTCTGGTATAAATCCTATATATATTGAGGGTGTTGAAGATTTTTTATCATTTTCTTTATCAAAACTAGAATTTGTTTCCGAAGGGACAATAATGTGTCCACGTACGAAATGTTATATGAGGAGGTTTCACATATTTGAAAACATTATTTGCATATATTAAATTTCGATTTTTGAAAAGATTATTATTTTTGTATCAATATGGTGAATGATGTTTTCTAGAAGAAGCTTTTAATTTGGTTCTAGATCCATAACGTCTTCAAATTACAACACATGGTGTGGCTAGACCATCTTTTCAATAAACTGAAACTTATGTTCCTCCTTTTCAATAAACTGAAAATAAGGATGAAATTGATTTTACTCATAATTTTTAATTGTGAAAATTTAATGATTTTTTTAATTCTTCATAGGATGACTTATATTGTGGTTGTAAGAAAATAAAATGTGAATTTGTTGAAAATTTTATGGCTATTAAATAAGATAATAGAATTTGAAATAAATACTTTCATCAGATATTATCTTTGGTTAAAGAACTATTTCTTGAAGAAAATTTGTTACCTAAAAATGTCTATGTGTGAAAAAGGATGGTTCATAATTTGTGTATGCATTATCAGAACATTCAGGAATGTTCAGAAGATTGCACCTTATATTCTGCTGAAAATGAGTCTTCAGATAGTTGTCCAACATGTAGAAAATTGAGGTACAAAAAGGCTCAACTAGTAAAGTCTCAATTGATTCGTGTAAAATAGTTAGGTATTTCCCCCTTACACCCAGATTGCAACTTTTAATTTTGTCCTAGAACACAATGTCATTTATTTCATTACAAAAAACCAATATTTCAACCAGTAAAAGAAAAAATAATCCTTTTGATGGAGAATCATGGAAACCGTTTGACTAAGTACTTGTTTCATTGGTTTCAGAAGATCGAAACACGTGATTGGATATTTATACTATTGGTTTCTATCAATTTAGATCTTACGGTAGTCAATATTCTTATTGGTCCATCTTCATAACTCCATATAATTTACCACCATGGATGATGATGAATGAGTTTAATATCTTTTGGAACATATTAATTCATGTACATACAAAAAATATAATTGAGGGTTATTTGAAGTTTTTTTTAATAATTTAAATTTGTTATGGAGTAATGGTGTCAGTAGATATGATGTTTTTGAGAAGAAAAATTTCACTATGAAAGCCCCATTGATGTGAATAATTAGTGAATTCCAAAAATATGGAATTTTATCTGGATGGATTACACATGGTCGAAAAAAATTTCATATTTTATGAGATAAATCAAATCATTTATCCTCATCAATGAAGGAAAATCTAGTTTTTTGACTATCATTGAATATTTATTCCAATTGATATTCCCATTTAAAAAACATATTTCTTTTAAGAAAAGGTACAATTGAATGAGATGGATCTTCAACAGTGATCTCGGGTATTGATTTAAAATCTATTTTATATTTATTACTGCCCTTTATTTTTTGATTAACTATAAATTAACAAAATATAGATGGATTTGGGAAAGAACACATTGGGATAAAACATGTCATTTTTGGGATCTTCTATATTGGTTTGATTTTTTTGGTCCTTCACATGATTGATTTCATGCATATTAAGAACAATAATTTTGATAATATATTTTATATAGTTTTGGAAACACCTAGTGTGAACAACTATAATTTAAAGGTATAAAAAGTTCTTTCCCAAAGTTGCATGATATAAATACATGAATTTTTTGAAAATGAAAGATCAAATAAGTTAGTGAATCCAAAATCATCTTATATAGTTTACAATTAAAATAATTTATTATTAATTTAGGGAATTTTAGATTTTAGGCTTCTTAATTTTATATTTCCAATTTGGTTATATGTCATAAAATTGGTTATATTATCGGATTAAAAAAATTCACGATTATCATGTAATAAATGAAATACTTATACGGATTGTTTTTAGAGGTTTTTTTAATTCTATGATTTGGGATGCGCTAGTAGAAATATATGTATTCTTATGATACATTTGTGTAGATAAAATAGACTTCAATGCACTCAGTTTACTACAAGAAGATGTTGTTTTAATTTTACGTAAATTTGAATAAATCGTCAAGGAAAATTTCATGGAATTAATGGAACATTTTATGGTACATTTTCTATATTGAGAAAAATATGGAGGGTTTGTATAATTTTTATGGATTCACCCATTCTAGAGATGCCTGAAAAAACTGATGAAAAACGTATCTAACAAATACTTTGTTGAAGGATCAATTGCAGAATATAATTTTTAGAAAGAAATTTCTTTTTTATGCTCTCATTATTTTCAATATAAATATCTCTCAAAACATAACAACATGGGATATATATAAGAAAATTTTGATGATGAAATAAAAAAATCAATTATATTTTCTAAATGATCCCGAACATGGATTTGGTGAAGGTCATGAATGATTGATTTTAGATGATGGACATCACATTGTTAATACGTATGTTCTAGTAAATTTTGAAGAAATGAAACTACTTGTAATACGATTTCTCGTATCACATATTCTATAATTTTTATGTGAATTAATATTATTTTATTTTAAGACTATATGATAATAAAATTAAGAAATATATCCACAAATTACAGTATCTTCTCTTGAAAAATGTCAGAAATATAAATTTTCAAACTAGTTTTTAAAATTGTTAATGTAAATTGTATATGGTTTAACATGTAAAATCAATTTATTACTTATTATATTAATTTTTTTTAAAAAAATTTGGTAGGTCAATATTCTGACAAAAATGATAACCGATTGTGTGTATGAAGTATGTAAAACACCAACCAAAATGGATAAAACTTATAATTCATATGTGGTGAATGGTTTCTAATTTCATAAACACACATATGGGGAGTCAAAAAAACAATGGATAATGGTGTTTTATTATAATGATACCTTCATTGACAATGGGATGTTGACTTTTATCGAATTATGGAAGAAATAATAGAACTATGTTATCTGAGAAAAAAATTATATAATGATGTTTAAATATTATTGGTTAGATGCCGATAGAGGCTTCTGTGTTCGTAAATTCTATGGAATCATTAATATTAATTATAAAATATTTCTTGTAATAAATGAAACATTTTTATTAGATGAATAGGTACATGATATTTACTATGACAATTATTGTGCTAATTAAAGATATTTATGTGAATTATGGAGTATAATAAAAATGGAAGCTCATGATAATTTGTTTATCCCATGTTAATATGGTTCCTCATAAGTGCATAAGATTGAAAATCTTCAATAGAATAATGCAAATCCATTTTTTCTATGTATAGATATGAATATCGTAGATGGAACCCCACAGTTATGGGTTAATATTGATAATAGTATTATAGATGTAACAAATGAATTTGAAATAGAAAAAGATGGTGAAGATAAAACTCTTGTGTAAATTGATGATACTGAGGAGGAATCTGATGATATTTACATTATCATATACCAAGATGTGTATAGATATTAATATTGACACAATTAAATGATATTTAAGATCATATAATATATATACATATAATATTTTTTAATTATTTTCTAACCATAGTGATTTAATTTTTAAAATGATGATGACCATTTAGATGATTTATTTCATGAGTTGGATGAAGCTTCAATACATAGTGATGATTTTGACTTTACATCATCTGACCCGTAGATTGATGGATGTTTAGCGACAAATATGAGGGGATGTGAGCTTGTGTGATTAATAATTCTTGAACCTATGCCCAAGCATTGATTGTATACCGACATTTATGCACACATGTAGAGGTATGTTTAGTTGTTTAATTTATTTAGTTTTCATTAATTTTTATTAATTTTTTAATATGATAATTTTTTGATTATTTGATCGATTTTTAACATCTTTTTTCATAGAGATTTCAAAAATGGGGAGTGCTATAATGCATAATTTTTTTTCTAGTGAGTGGGTGGTATGGGATTTTATTCCCATTTAGTTTTGGAACCACATGTTCGATAATTGGATGCTACATAAATAAATAATAGTTATTTTAAAATTTTATTAATTAGTAACTTGTCATTATTAATTTCTTGTAGGGATTTTTATATCTTGTCGATGATAGAACATGGGAATCTGTCTGAGAGGCATGTGAAATCTGTATGCATCACTATTGCCACCAATTTTTTCACAATCTAAGGAGGACTTCTACGTGGAAATAAGGAGTCATTGATTTTGGTTTGTGTTGATGTTCCCACAATCTAGATTACATCTCATCCCAAAATTGGATAGATTACATTCATACTCAATGGGATATAGTTTTTAGAGAAGAGGATAATTAGGTTGATAGTATCTGGGGTGGTAGAAGGTGATGCATTGATCCGGTAGTCGTACATTTTGTTCTCATTAGTGAAATATGGTATGTTCTTTTTTAATAAATTATATAACCTTCACTTTTAACATTTTATTTTATACTCATACAAGTAAGTAAAAAAATAAATATTATAGAGTTAAACATTTATTAGAGGATGCAAAATGATCCAATAATTATAGAGATTATATGTTGTCTCCTGTGCTATATTATGGACATAATATTTTTTGGTGTTTTAAAATTAACTAAAAATAATATTTTAATTTTTAATTTTTATTTAAAATTGAAGGAGTCATATGTGAACATGGATTCGTAGATAGAGGATGAAAGTAATGTAGATGATGATTACCAAACCACTAGTGAATTAGGATTTAATGGCATATCATGTATACAGGTGACTCAATATGCCTTTATGAAAAGATTATTTATTGATATCGACTCTCTATTGATGCATTTGAGTTATTATTGTACCACTACAATGTCATTGGATATCTCAAGTTGAGGTAATGGAGAGTCATCGTCATATACAGGGTATTATTAAGATCACTTGCAAGATTATGATGATCTTATTAAGGCCATTTATACAGAGCAAAAAGAGTATCGTCAAAAATAACATTAGTAGGGGGAGGAGATGCATAGATGGCGGGTAAAACACATCAAGTATATGATAGAGTCCAAGTGACATCTAACTCATGGTTTAGGGATAGATATTCTTCCACCACCACATATAGATGACCCAGAAAGATTTATGTATTATTTATAAACATTTAAATGTACATATTTTTTTAATTTTTTCTTAATTAATATATTTACAGCACTATATTGTGTTTTTTATATTATAGCAAATATTTTTTTATTTATTTAAATATTATTATTTTTAAATATTTATTATTTTTTAAGATTTAATTATTTTTTAACTTATTTAGGATGGAAATATCCACCAGTTTCAAAAAAATATTTGCGATTAGTGGATCACCCTGTTGGAAATATTTTTTTTATACACTGAAAAAATCTTTTTATGATAGGATAACTAGAGTTAAAAAAATTTCTTTTTTGACGGACTATTGAAATTAACTTATTTGCAACATTGTTTTCTACAACAGGTTATTTGTGATGCAGTCCCATAAAAAATCACCTCTTTCAGGTACTTTAACTTCCATTTGTGGCCCTACATACAACCAATGAGTGTGAGTGGACACTATTTTTACAAATACTGGTAAAGTAAAAGGGTATATGGGGGTATTAATGTTTCTTATTAATATTTTATATTTGGGTGGGGGTGACTTAACATGACTGAGATCTTAGACAATAAGGAGATATGATGATGTTTATATTTCAATTTTGGTTCAAGGTTTTGAATCATATTACTGAATCACCTACTTATATCCCCACCCAATATTACATTTCATAATATTATGTAGGAATCTCGTTTTTTATTATATGGATGTTTCTTTTTATTATCATTTTTTATTTAATTTCATCATTGAGATTTTTCCCTTTTTTATTATCATTTATTTAAAGTTTCACTTTAAATTAGTTTGGAGTATGAATTTATAATGTATGAAAACATTATATTGGATGCTTATTTCAGATCCATGTGATGGTCATATTGGGTAAAACCATTCCCAAGGATTGTTTCTTGATAAAAATGAACTAATTTCTAGGTCGTGGGGATCAAGAACACACTTCAGGCCTTTCCATGATCCGACAAGGGTTCCCAAGTTAGCGGCCACCCAATGTTTGTTCATGACACTATGATATAACAAGGTATTATCTTCGATATAAGGATACTTTGTGAACTTTGAGGATCCAATCATGATAATAACCCAAGTTATTTATTACTAAGGGTGTATTCCTGGAAGAAATAGATTCCTTACTCATTGAAGAAAGCATAGGGGGAAAGGATAAATCCCTCTCAACCTAATAAAAACAATAATAATATGATTCATTTATAAGGTAAAATCATCCAAAACAAGAGAAATTATCCAAAATAATAATTGATTCCTTTCAATAAAATGATTTTTTAGAAAGGTATAGGCATCCACATTAGATGACTCTATATAATGGTTTTTGGGGTCTTGTCCAGCATGAAATTCCATCAACCATAATAATAAAAGGAATAACAACTTATATGGGTTCTATATACCCTATATTAGGATGAAATAAATTACTATTTAGATCATATATTTACAAAAAGGGTCTTTAATTTATCATAGATACAACCAATGGAGAAGATAGATTCCATGATTTGATGTATCATTAATACACCATAAAAGTAGGAAGGTCCACTGTAAATTTTTAGATAATGGTATATCTATTTTATTATAAAGATGATTTAAATTCTTATATAAAATTTTGAAAAATGTAGATTACCTTGGAAAAAATCCATATCATTGACAACAATTTTAATATACAATATCAACGGAATAGTGGGAACAAACATTGTGGATGAGGCATTGAACAATGCCTCTTTGAAGAAAAGAGGAGCCTTGATAGAACTTCCCCCCGATCAATGATCCCTAATATCATTTATTTTATTATATAAAACCTCATTATCACATTATTAAATTATAATAATTAGAAATAATGTCATTTAAAAAATTTATCATGACTATGAATTCTTACCTTACTCATTGAGATGACTCTTTCGTTAATCTGATAAGGCCTTTTTAGGACTATCTTTTGATGAGTATAGAACCTATCTGATACAAATAAGAGTGTTTAGGGGGAGAATGTATCATAGAGTTAAAAATTTAATAATTATAATGTGTGAGGAGATGTTGGGTGGTATTTATTAGTGAAGGGGAGAAAACGTTTTGGAATAAAATATTGATAAAATCATTATTTTTGTGAATAATTATGAATCATATTTATTCTTATGGCCAAGAATATTAATTTATGATTTCCAATTTGAGATAATGGATTCTTACATAATCTTGTATTTAATTAATCATTCATTTTACTTATAATGAGAAATACTATATTTTACCATTTTTCACTATTCACCTCCATATTTCACTATTTTTGGAAATTTAAAAAATTTCACCCATTGGAAATTTAGAGTTTATGGTTCGAAAGATAAAATAATTTTTTTTAAAAAATTATAAAATATTTAATATTAATATTTAACATAATTATGAAAAAAATATAATTTTATTAAATAATTAAAATATGTTTTACTAAAAATGGATATTTATACTAATATTTTATTACATTGATTTAGTAACTATTTTATTATATTTTATTATATATAATTACTTAATTTATCCTTAGTAAATTTTTCATATAATGTTACTTAATTTGTTACTATAATTGTAATTTAACTATACTAATAGTTTTTTTACTATTTTAACGGTTAGTTTACTTTTATAAGTTTCACATTTCCAACAATCATATAATATTCACATAACATATTAATCGATCTTATTTCCGTTATTATTTAGTCATTAATATTTCTCTCAAGTTTCTTAATTTATAAAAATAGAATCAATTTTCTAATTCATTTTTCCTTTTCAAAGGGTTGTTTTGGGGGTAATATTTCTATTAGACCATGACCATATGAATTTTAAAATTTTTCATATGTTATTTATTTCATCTAATCACATTGTTTTTAATTTTAAAGAGTTTAAATTACCTTTATATGTTATATTATAAGGTAATGGAATAAAATAGTGTTTATTTTTTATAGTGTGTATGTCACATATTTATATTATACCTTATATCTAAATATCACGCATATTTATTGAGAAGGAAATTTCATATAAAAAATCTAGGACAATATGTATCATTCATACCACTATAAGAATATATATTAATTTTCACCCAACAAATGTTCATGCTGAAAATCCTTAGATGGTGTGATCCCAACATATTATTTCACTTATCATCGATCAATGATGACCTATAAACGTGGATTCAATCACCCAAAAAACATAACGTCTCTTGAGAATCACACATTATAAAACAAAATACCCACCTAGAAGTCTATTTTCAGGTTATACAATATTATTGTGCTCCACACAACCATTGTACAAAACCATCAGTGGTCCATTTTCATAAGACAAAAATGATGATAAGTATTCCAAGGAAAAATGACCATACTAATAACCCTGAGATACACACAATACAACTCATTTTGGGGCTCATATCGTCTATGTGATCAGTTCATAACGTCATCAGTACCTAACTTTCAATTTGTGGCACAATTCTTGGATTACAGAATAATCACATTGAATCAGTTTCCCCCACAACATTATATAAAAATAAAATGATCAGCCCACCATGTCTCTTAATCCTCAAAAGGCGATAACTCATCTCCCACATGAGTTGACCATTTTTATTTTCCCAAAATTCATATGTCCGCTTATTTATTATTTATCCCATCACCATGGATACCACTTCCCAATAATTGATTATACCTTAATCCATTGGTTATAAAATTTAATTTCGGATTCACCTTCATTAAAAAACAATTTCTCAAACCACCACACCGTAAGTGATCGTAAAGATAACCCACTTATCCATTTTCACGCAAATAAAGGTGTCTCAAACCTTAATAAGTATCATTGAAACCATAAAAACACCACTAATTGTGAAACATTATCCATAATCAAAATAATATTATGAAACACTCCACTAAATTGAGTAACTATGGGATCCTAGAAAACATTACTATATATAGACACATTTCTAGGTTTTATACCCCATATGGGAACTAAGCACACATCCTAGATCAAAAAAATCATATATTCCAAAATTTATCGCTGGAAAATACCATGTATCAAAAAAATCATCATGGAATATCCCTAGAATTCGTATCATGATTATATCCAATCTCACTAGCTAAGGGAGTTTGTTGAATACACTCAAAAAATGTGTACAACATGCTCTCAACGATTCTACATGCCAAACAAATCACTAATCTCTTTATCTATATGTGGTATTACATTATTTTATAACATATACTATATGGATACTATAAAAATTAACTCTCATTTATCTAAATATATAGTGTTTTTAGAATAAATCCCATAATCTTTTAAAAATTCCTTTATTTTATATGAAATCCTAAACCCAAGAAGGCATTCATATCAATGTTACCCCACTATATATACCAACATTTTTCATCAAGAGTTGCATCTTAATAATTATATACCCCTTTCCCAATCAATATTAATCCATTCCTTACATTCATATGAGTAACATCCCTCACATAAAGAACTATCCATTCATTGTTTACTGATACATAACCAAAAAATCACCTATATGCTTATATGATATACTTGATGAAACATCACTAATGTTCAATTGTTATCACAGGATGTTTCTACTCCTTCATCCAATCTATAAATGCATCCATATGTCAAGATCACCCTTATCTTTCATGTCATCCTCATATATCATATATAATCTCAACAAGTATAAATAAATGTGAAATCATACTTCGATGACATACCTTGATCCAATAAAATATTGACTCATATCTCATTATCTCAAATATTTAATAATTTACTATAGAACAAACCCAATGGGTTAAAATAAATAAATAAATATTAACACTTCATCATTACATACCATAAGATAATCCATAGTAAAATACACCAATCGTAGGGTTTCCATAAATATTGGGTATCCCTGTAAAAAAAGATAATATACCCTTTCTATGGTGTAATACTCACCAAGTATCTATATACAAATCAACCCCTTAATGATCAATATTACATAAATTTCCATATCAATAATATTCCTTTATAGAGATTCATTTATTCGAAATCATAGCCAATTGATCCAGCTAAGTAGAATGAGAAAAAAAATCTATTTGGTTAAACATAAAATAGTTTATTATTATACCATTAAATAACTATGTACCATTTTAAAACACATTTTATAATCACATTAAATCATCTACATCTCATATGATCCTATGATCCAAATTTGATACATGAATGTATTCTTCTTTCCATGGAGTTTTAAGAGTAAAATGATTAATAATAATTACTAAATCATTAATGGAATAATCAATTCAATTGTAACATAAAATAATGCATAAAATCCCATATCCGATGAAACAAGTACTTTAAATTACGTTGGTGACAGCCACACACACACAAAGGATCCATCCCAAGTTCCAACTATCCCCATCAAAATATGTATATGGATTTGAGAAAATTCATAAGACATTCTGTTTTTGTATTTATTATTAACCAAGTCATTGATGTTTTTTTGTTTGTAGGTGTATAGTTATTTTAAGGTTTCTAATGTGTTATGAGGAAATTATAAAGTTAAATGAATAACTATAAAATTTGTGAGTTCAATCATGAAAATGGTTATGTTTGAAAATTTATTAAGGATCATTCCATATAAGCCATATAGAATAATAATTATGTAGGCATTATGTTAGCCAAAATAATTTTAAAAATGTTGAAGATGTATTCATGTTAGAATAGATCCAAAATATGTGTAATCATCATTACCAACAACATAAGTGGTTTTTTTTGTGGAACTATATGGTTTACCTTACATTCCAAAAGGATCAATATAGACCACATAAACATGAAGAGTCACATAAGAATAAATCCATATATGAATGAGTACACTTTAAGATCATTCTCTTGTTTGGATAATCTGTCTATAAGAATGAATTAATAGACCATAAACACAATTCCAAAAATAATGTTTTTATCCATTTATAAATGAATTCCATATGAAAAAAGGCCTTGATAAGAATCATTTTATTATTACAAAGATAACAAATTTATAGAATCATATTATTCTAATGTATTCAAATTCAGATGATTCTAGAACAAATAATCAAGGATAAAAACATAGCATTTAAAATTTTACTCAATCCATAAGAAGATTTTATAATCCCATCATTATGGTGATAAATAATTTCCACTCATGGAAAAAAATGAGTGTAATCTCAATGAAGATAAAAATATTTTATTAAAGAATATTTTACATGTAAGTGTGAAAATGCTTTACATTCCTATATTCCTAAAATCACATGAGAAACTTTTTTTCAATAAATATATGTTTTAAAGTTTATTAAATTTTCTTCAAATTAGTTTTGAGGTATGTTTCCCAGTAAAAATTTGTTTCATGTAATGATTTGGTGAAAGAAACTATGAATCAAGATATGTTTAGTAAAATAAAAAGGGAATTACTATTGTATGTTTTTAAATATGAAAAAAATATATTCTGATGTTATTTATTTATTATTGTAAAAGCATGGAATACCTAAAGGATTTGGTTTCCATTTTATAATTAAAAGGGATGTTATAGAAATTATATTTTAATATAAAATCATGTTAAAATGACTCACTTAATGGTCTTGCTGAAAATTACCAGAAAATATACCAATCTTGGAAATTGTATTTTGATAATTATTCTCTTTTATAGTAGGATTGAGAAATATTTTAATTTACCATTTCAAGAATATGAAAAAATGATATGAGATGTTAATTTGTCTATTATTAATGAAAAGGGTTTTATCAAATAGATATAATATTGAAGATTGGAAATATCAAAGAAGTTTAAAATAGTGGGTGAGACTGAGTGAAAGATAAGTAAGTGAAGATGATTATATAGAAAAGGTTTTGTGGAACCAGAAATCATGTTTTACCTGAGATTATAGTGTTGAGTCAATATGAATAAGTATAATAACTCCCTCAAAGTTTTTTTATGCATTGAGAAAGTGTTGTTTTACAAGGTTCTAGTCATGCAGAGTTTCTAAGATGAATTTATTCTATAAATGAACATAATTTCATATATATTAAATTTATTTTCTTAAAACAATAATTTCACCCAACAATTATTAATTAAACCTTCAATGGTCACATGTATTTCTTATGTAGATATTTATCTATTCATTCTGACTATTGGGAGATAATGGATCCTTCGCGAGTAGGGTATGTACTTGGAAGAAGATGTATTAGGATTTTAATTGACCCAACCGCGTGTATTAATAAAATTTTATAATGGGATAATCTATATTTTGGGATATGTTTTAGGATTTTTGAAACATGTTGAACTTCATAAAATAGATTTTTATGAATGAAGACGATCAAATGATTAACTTTGAAATGACATTAAGGATGTTTCTCATTGTGATATTTTAGATCATTTTGATAAAATTATTTTCACATGATTGAAATTATATCAAATAATTTCCATCAATTATAGTTGATCAGATGTAGATTGATCCAACTTAGGACCTCTGTGGTTAGGAATTGATGATCGTATAGATATCATAAGAGAATATCCTTATATTTAATATTAACTAAAACCGGGTACTCATTTCATGTGTTATTTCTTAATGGCTAAACATTGGTGGTTACAACATAAGATACAATTGTGTATCAATATTTTCTCAATTAATTGGAATTTTTACTGTGAAACTCATAGACCAGTAACATATATTCACTCGACAAAGTCCATTTTAAAGAGTTGTTGTGTCCCATCTCTGAAGTTCTTGTAAAACTTAGTGTATGAAAAATGCATGTTTTTGAGTTAATTTTCAAAGACCCATTAGGGTATAGGAAGTAAATGATAGTTTTTTTCTCATTTGTTTCTCCGATTATAAAATATGATTTAAATGTTCTCCCATTAATATAAAACATTACATGAACCATATAAATCATATTTTTCCATTTTTTTATTTTTTATAGATTGTGATAATTGAGTTTTTGTGGTTGTTAGGGTGATTCTCATAATATATACAATTAACATTACATAAAAAAGGTTATTTGTTGAAAAACAATATATATGATAACATTTTAGATCATTTTTACTATTCAGGATAGAGTAATTAGAGGAATAACTTTTTCCAATAGATGTTGACTCATTGGGCTATGCACTAAGGGAAACAGACTGTGTTTGAGTTTGGTCTCTAGGGTGGACTATTTTTTCTTGTTCTCAACATTATATGTCAATGGTGGGTTTTTTGGTTGGTTCAAATTCACAAAGAAAGATGAGGAGAATTTATCCCCTTGGCTTAAAAGATTATTGATTCAAGTTGGATTAATTTTATAAGAAGAATCAATTTGGTTGATAGAAAATTATTCATTGATAAGTTTGATAGAACTGACTTTTCCCTTTAGAGATTTAAGATTGAATATGTCTTAATATAATAATATATTTAAGATATTTTTTCAGTAAACATATTAAAATAAAAAAAAAGAATAATGGGAGTGGTTATAAATGATATATCTGGATTATATCAGGATATTCCTTATACATAATGTTTTATTCAATATTAAAGAGATGAAAACTACTATAGAGGTTAGGAAATAATTTTATGTAATTCATGAAAATACAATATATATTCCAAAACATTTCATGTTGAAAGAGGTTAATTTTTTTTATATTTAATGGAAGGCCTACAAGTGACCATGTGAATGACTTTAATATGATCTTTTGGAAGCTCAAATATTTAAGGCTTCCATTTAGATTTAATGTTTTAACCATTCTTGTTATTCATTACCCCCAATTATCTTTGTAACCATGGAGAAATTATTGAGGAACACTAATGAGAGAGTAGATATATTTTTTATGATATTAAAAACATGATTCTTAATAAGGAGTTGAGGTGGAAAAATGATTAGACTTCATTCAGATGTATTATCAATATTACTAGATATAGATAGTTATATTATCATATAGACCATCAGGAGAAAAAAAATATAAAAAGGATATGTTATGGAGAATAATTGAAGGTAAATTGATGTGTCCAAGCCCTATATGTTATATTTTTGGTAAAAAAGGAAATATAAAGAAATATTATAGGAATTGATTAGAGGAATCCTATTCGTTATACATAAACTACATCAGTATATTATATAGATGGTCTTACATGATACTGATCATGATCATTCTAGATGATTCATGGGTTATTGACTCAGGGGAATAATTTATTCCAACTTGTGAGTGACGATTCATGGTGTATTATATAACAAGAATCTTGGAAAGAGTACATTTAGTGGATTAGGAAGATCGAGATATATTATGGAAAGGTTATGTGAACATTTGAATGGAAAGTGGATGTGTCTTGAAACTAAAAGATGTTATAATTATTCTAGGTCTCTAGAATAACACCTTATCAAGGGAAAACATAAAAAATAGGATTTGAAATAACTATTTTGAATAGAGTTTGGAAGATCATAAGAGATTCTATGGTTATTTATCAAGATGAAAAGAATGATACCTTGTACCTTATCCACTAGAGTGACAATTTTAAAACTATTTAATGACTTCATAAGATGGTATAATAATGTGGTACTGCAGGTTTAGACACCTTAGTGAGAAGAATATTTATATTCTAGAAATGAAGGTAATAGTAAAACTCAATCACAAATAACTTGGAATATGTGATACTATTATGTTCTAAAAACAAAAGGTAGGTTCCTTTAACTTGTATAATATATATAAAGATGAATCAAATGTTTAAAATTGTTTATTATAATGTGTGGCGACCAGACCCAACTTACTCATTTCGAGGATAAATATAATTTGTGTCCTTAGTTTATTATGTTATTGATAAGGTTTTATTTTATTTTTTAAATAACAAATAAAATGTATTTCAGGAATTTAATCATGGGATTAATTTATTTAAGTGTGAAATAAAGTTGCAATTTCTCTATACAGACAATTGTGGGGAACACACCAGAGATTAATTTTATAAATTCTATAATATGATAGTTAATAATATATGTGAATATTGTTTTATAGAATCCACAAATAAAATAAGACAGAATTAATCTATCTCTAGAAAATAAATCAAGGAGTATGTGTCTTCACATAGAAATTACAACAGGAATTTGTGTATAGGCCCTGAATATGGTAGTATAATTGGTGAAAGAGGGTCTGGAATCATATATGTATTAAGAAATAACTATTTATCTTTGGTATAGAAAGAAACCATAGGTCAAACGTCTTATGATATTTGGAAGTATCATGTATGTTCATATTGATTACAATGGTAGAGTAGAGTTGGAGGTGAAATATAAAGTGTGTTTTTTAATGGATATAGTGATGAAAACAATGGTTATAGCCTTTGGGATGAGGAAATTAAATTATTTATCAAGATCCCAAATTTTTTTCAATGAATAACTTTTTTGGAAATATCATTACTTGGTTGAGAAGGAAGTAAGGGGTCGTTTAACTATGAATTCTCATGGTGATCATAGAGAAGATACCATAAAAACATTAAGTCTAGAATGTTTAAGGGAAATATAAGAGACTGGAACTCCATCAATCTGGGAACGAGATAGAGGATGATCCAAAAATCTATAGATAGATGGTGAAATTTTGGGTCACTAATATAGTGACACAGGATTATAATATATTGAAATACATTATTTTGAATGAATATTAATTGCATTACACAAACACAATCTTGAGGAACATAATAGTTTAGTGCCTTTGGAAACTTGGTACCATAAGCATTAGTCTATAAGTGATCCATTCCATCTCATATTATATTATTCACAACCATCACCCTTCTTAGACATAGAAAACACAATACATATATTCACAATCTAGGGAAAGGAAACATATGCAATTGTGAGATCAGATTATTAGTAAGGGTAAAGAAGGGACATACATAAGCATAATATTAATGTAATGTTTTGAGAACATGAGTATAACATTTTAAAACCAAACCCTATATATCAAAGATCGCATTCTTGAGTCATGGAAAATATTTTGTATTTTCATAAGACAAGAATAAAATGAAAATAAAAGAACATGTTCCATGAGATCATAACATTGGAATAATACATTGAATTTACAGTATACATATATGTATAGAAAATCTTAACTATATTTGTCAAGGCTTACAAACAAGCCTATAATAACCAAAAAAGTCCATTAATGAACCCGATATACTCCCTATTCCAACCATATGTTACTCGAATAGGTTCACTCCCCATTCCATTCTTAGGCTACTAAACTGGGTTCACTCTATATTCCACCAATGTTTTACTAAATCAGGTTCACAACCTATTACATCCCAATCTTACTAAACTAGGTTCACTACCTATTATAATATTTCCTTACTGAACCATGTTCACTACATTTTCCAATTCAATCATACTGAACTTGTTTCACTCCTCATTGCAAACCATTATTACTTAACTATGTTCAATATCCATTATAAACCTGCTATACATAATCGGGTTCACTCCTTTTTCCAAACCTGTATTAATAAATCAGGTTCACCCCTAATTATATCCCTGTATAACTCATGTGATATAAATCTTTACCAAATGAATTGTAGGTAGATATCGGTTATACCTATATTTGGTTCTAACGTAACAACTATCCTTGGTTATAATGTATCCACCTACATTGAAAATATTGTAACCACTATCACATAATTAATTTTATACATATGTGTGACACAATATTATAAAACATTCATCATATCATAATCCATGAATTAAAATGGGTTTCTTAAATATTTCATCAAATCATAACCTATGGAAAAAGATTTCAAAATAAGTTCATCATTTCATCAAGGCATAACCCATAGAAAATATATGTGTGTTTCATAAGCATTTTATCATGGTATAACCAATGGAAGAGGAATTGGTTTTATAGGGATCCTTTCATATTAAATATAAAACATTATAATAAAAAAGTCAATGGTATCCTGGGATTATATACCCATAAAATCATAAGTAAACTCCAAAAATATCAACATATATGGAAAATAATTATTAAATACTACTTGGGACATTTTAAGGGGAAAATAACATTTATTTGAAATTGATTTTTTAAAATATAAATATTTATAATGTTTTTGTAATATATCCTTGAAAAAATATAAAGGAATCTATCAAAAATCATTTAAAATAATTTCATAAGAGAAAATATCATTTTCTATAGGAAACAATATTTTTAAAACAAAAAAATTGATTTTTTTAAATTAACCTTGAAAACCTATAAAGAGGTTTTAGAATATCATTTAAAACATTTCTTAAGGAGGATATCCATCCCTCTTTGAAAAAAAAATTTAAAATGGAAAATTATTTTAAAATCTTTTTCCATAAAATAATCTTGAAAATATATAAATTAAGCTTCAAATCAATTATTTAACATGATGTAAATTTTTTTTCAGTCCATACAAGTTAAATTGAATATTCCTATCAAATTTTTATTAAAATACAAATGGGAATTTTTCGCAAAACAATATGATAATTCTTTAAAAACAGTTTTTTAATTCAAATATGTGTAAAATGAATTTTAAAAATCACAATATATTATTAAATTTTTTTTGAAAATATCTTTTGGAAACATAGTTTAGGATAAAAATAGATTTCTGACCAAATAGGGAAATGAAGTCTGATTTTATTAAAAAAATTCTTAATATTTTTAAGTACCAAAGACTAGGAAAATTGTACAATTACATGAATAAATCATGTATAACCATAGAAGAAGAAACTGCATGACAATTTTTGAGAGATGTATCTTAATATTTTATAATTGGAAACATAATCATAAACTATCTTGATAAATAATGAGATTGTGACCCAAAATCCTTACCACTTTGTTAACATTGAATCATAATCCCCATGAAAGAATAAAAAAAATTAAACATAAAATATCATGAGGATGAATAAATTCTTGATATTACCATTAAATGGGTCTATATATATATAACGTCCCGGCCTTAAACCTTACTTAATATTGAATTATATGAATAATTCACATTCAGGATCTTTTCAGGTTTAGATTTTTAGAGAATTAGGACATAACTATTACATCTCAAAAGATTACAAAGTAGAAACTTTTACTAAGTTTCCATAAAATAAAAACTCTTAAAACGAACGATGTCCAGTTCCATGTTTTAGGTTGCATGACTTTCCCTTGATCCCATCCTTGAACCTATTCCACGTTAAGTCTTGTGAAAAACATTTCAAAAACTTGGGATGAGCATAAAAAGCTCAGTAAGGGATTCACAAAGAATGAAAACTGTTAGTTTTTTTCAAAACAACAAGTAAACCATGTATACATTATCAAAGTAATACTTTTCACCTTTTCGAAGTAGTAAAAACTCTTCGCTGAATAAAATTTCATTACATAGCCTTATGTAAACAAAAGATTACCATAAAACCCATATAAAGATCACATAACATATAAAGGTTACTTGGTACATAAACATTCTTAAGTGGAAGAACCATAAGGTCGACTTCCACACATATCACTTAATGGAATAGCCATTCGGCCAACTTCCATACATACTTAATGGAATAGCCATACGACTGACTTCTATACCCAATGTATTGGAGGTTATAATCTAACCACCCATCCTGGTATTCATGGAACCACCCGTCATATGGTTTATCACATAACCACCCGTAAAATGTCCAAGTACCATTATAAAATTATAACACATAACACCAATATAAAGGAATGATAACATTTCACCATTTCAATAAAAATATATCATTGAAATATATTGACAAAATAGAATCCTTTATCAAAACCATTTTCAATACCTAAATACATAAAATATTATATGGTATTTATTTTATTTTAAAAACATTACGGCTTGTTGAGGAATCCAAAGATCAAATAATACTCGCAGCGGCGGAAAAGGTCGTTGTCACCGCGTACGTTAAAAGAAACATTCCTTTTTGTCATTTTGTAAAACGCTTCATAGAAAAAGATTCCTTTTGTATAAAACTAAAATTAAAAGGGGTTTATACACCGTATAAAAGAATGTTGTGTATAAAACGAAATATGCCTCAATGAAAGGAGATTGAGATGAAGTCCCTTACAAAGATGGTATCCTTGGTTTAAGAATAAATCAATTACATAATTATGTGTGACAAACGAATACACCAAATATAAGTGGATATTAATTGTAAAACAATCAGAGGTTATTCACACATATTCATAGAATTACATATTCAAGGAGTACAAGTTTATCCCAAAGAATCAAATTTGGGTTAAGAAGTTCCCTTGCAAAAATTTGACAGCCAAACGGTGTCACTTCAAAATTCAGAAAACGAGTTGATGAGAGATAAAAAGGGCATCTCATCACTTGGACATAAAATTTAAATGAATAAGGATATATAATAACATATCCCACCATAATATTATTTGAAAAATACATAACAAAAGAATACTTTTACAAAAAGAGGAGGGTGAAAGGATCCCTTACCGACATGGGTATCTTTCGAGACATGCACCCCGTGAAAGAAGGACAATACAACATTGATGTAAATACTCATAAATGAAAGTATATTACACAATTAGTAAAATAATGGGAAGTACATACACCACTAAAAGGAAATTGTGGCAAATGTTGCATAAATCACACGGGAATAAAAGTGAGATGAAAAAAATCACTTACGAAAACTCGGCAGCCTAACGGCGCCACTTAAAACTTCCAAAATGGATTGATGAGATCAAATAGAGTATCTCATCATATTAATATAAAGTTTACATAAATAGTAATATGAAATAACATCTCCCAACATAACAAATAAGTTCTTAAAAGAAGTGACATAAAGGAGAGTACTTAAAAAGAAAGAGAGAGGTTAGATCTCTTACGAACATTCGGCAGCCTAACGACGCCACTCAAAACATCCAAAATGGATTGATGAGAGAGAATAGGGTCTCTCAACATATGAACATAGAAATTTCAGTATGAGTAATATAAAATAACATCCCAATAACAAGAAATATGATCTTTAAAAGGAATGACATAAAAGAGTGTACTTAAAAAGAAAGAGAGGAGTAGGATCCCTTACCTTGGGTCCGACCTGACTGATCGTTATTTAACGTCCTGAATAATAAACTTGAGTTAATTTGTACTTTCTTAAGAACCTTTTTCATGTTAATTATTCCTTTTATATCAATTATTTACATGTTATAAAAATTATGTAATCATTTAAGTTAATAATGTTTGCTTTGTCGATATTTGGTTCTTAAGTCAAAAGTGGACTTCTTACAATTACATGTTGTTCGTGTGGTCAATAGTTAATTATGTCCAGAATGATATTCATGATTTGGATATCATATATATCATATATATACAGAATATACATGTATTTATAATATTATATAATCATTTAAAGGTAAGAAATGAAATGCACCGTTCATGGAGACGGTAAGTCGTACGTACGCATGAATGCTACTTTCATTTCATTGTCATATTAATGGAATTAAAAATAAATGAGAGTTATGTATATTTTAGTTCCAGAATTATATTCATCATTTATATGTTACATACATTATATATATCCATTATAAATATGTACTTATAATAGTACATTACATTTGGGGATAAGAAATGAAATGCACCGTTCATGGAGATGGTAAGCCGTACGTACGAATGAACGCTACTTTCATTTCTATCTCATACATTAATGGAATGAAATAATAATTATATAGAGGTATATTATAATTCCAGTTTAAAATCATATATAATAACTTTAAATCCATCCTTTATACATCCCACATATGGCATTAACGAATCACATCACTTTGAGGGGGGGGGGGGGGTAGTCCGCACTTCCTTATATGAAGATATCGCGTTTACCCATAATAGAAACCATAAAGGTATGCCATAAATTAAAAATACAGAAGGTTAAGTAAAACATAAACATATTATATATCATATATAAATATAGTAACATATTAATGGCAACCTTTTATGGTGTTATATGAGTGTTGAACAATCATCGTTTCGTGAGGCAGAAATTCTCCATCCACGGAAACAGTATGTTCTTTAACAATTAGATGTAGGTGTGTGTAAGTGTAGCTCGAATCCTTCTTATAACGACATCGTAGTATATTCAAGATACTGTAATTGTTACAATGAAAATGAATAAAAAGAGTTTAGGGGGTTGGAGTGGAAAAATAAAACAAAAGGACTCAAGTGAAGACATTACCTTAAAATCGGGTAACTCCCTTTGGTTTGAGTTCAAAGGCTTCCATGGGAAGACTTCTGACCAAATTGAGGCTTCAAGGAGTAATAGAGGAAAGTGGAGAGACAAAATGGGTAGAGGTTGGCCGAGCCAAAGGCTTTGATAGTGTGGGTAAGGTGGTAGAGTTGGGGGCCTTTTATAAGAGGAGAGGATAGACACTCTTGTAAAGTTACAAAATCTTACTTTATTTTCAAAAAGAGTTTCGGATTTTAAAGGTCCCAAATTTATGTATTTCGAGGATAAGGTGATAAGGGTTCAAAATAAACACATCCAATAGGTGTTGGACATGTGTAGGTATTATATATTACATTATCTTTACATTTTATTTAAATCGTTAAATAATGAGGTCATCGCTGCATCATTATGATGTCATAAATAATTTAATTTATTTAATGTCTAAAAATTATAAAAAAAAATACTATGATGTAGGAAATCTTTTTATATTTCCAATGATCATTTATAGTAAAAAATATTACTTTTATATCTCCATGTAAAAATTGTTTTAGTAAAACATTTCATGTTTGTGTCATTTTTACTTTAACATTAAATATGAAGATATTTATGTCATTTTCCAACCAAAGTGGCTCCATGGGGTCCCCAATTTCACCCATGGATTTTATTGGTCGGCCATGATACATCCAATGAGGGTAGGACATGTGTCTAGGTCATTTAATTTTATTAAATCATTATTCTTACCTTAAACTACACTAATTACCTCTAATCGCGATTAAAAACATAATAAGTTACTATTCACCAAAAAATTCTTTTAATCCCATTGAACCACATTTTACTTATTAATGACAACCATGTATGTCGGATTTATGAAATTAAAAACACAATGATTGCAAAATTTCATTTAAACGGAAAATCAGTTTTCATAAGTACCACTTAGTGGTTTCACTATTCATCAAAAATTAAAGTTTTTCATAAAATTACCAAAAGTTCTCCCTAATCTATATTTGATATTCCGAATTCAAAAATGATGTTTATTTTAAAAAATTCAGAACATATAAGTTGCATTAATTAATTTAATAATTAATTCCTGCTGTTAAAACAAATAGCGTGTTTTTATGAAACAAGATGTATCAAAAGATTGATACTAGTTTAAGTCTGATTTCAAAGTGAAATTAATTCCAACGACCACTATTAGATTAAATGGTAAAAATATATTCTAATTTTACTTTAAAAACAATTCAAAAGATAATCTAATCATATAAATAAATTAGATTAAAAGAGGTTTTGAATTAAAATTCAACATTATTCACTATTCATTAAAAATTGATCTTTTTTTGGAAAAATACCAAAAATTTACGCAAAGTAAACATTTATGTCCCGATTCTAAAGAAGAATTTTATTTTGTCAAATATAACACATAAAATTGTCAAAAAGTGTATTTAAAATAGGTTCTCCATCAAAAGGCGGTTAATCGACCTTTTAAAGAATACTAGAATGTTTACGCTTAAAATTGGATTCATTTGCATTTTTTAATCCTATAACATTTATTGTAAAAAGTAAAAATATCTGACAAACATATATAATCATTTTGTAGTTAGTTCTGTTCATTCCCGCCATTACAACGGCTAGGCGTTAAATACTATTTAAAATAATATTATTTTATTATTAGAGTGCAACGTAAGATTCCCAAGAAACTCATTGTTGCGTGTTGGGTACGCCATCGAGCATAGAATCCCCTTTAAAGTAATATTAATATTTTATTCACAAATATGGATAAATATAAAAATTTCATATTCTTTATTTACCTTGGGTGTTACATCCTTCCCCCCTTTTGGGAATTGCGTCCTCGCAATTTTAAAATTGAGCTTGGAAACATCCTTGAAAGTCCCACATCGGAACAAGAGTCAGTAAAACAATCACTTTAAAATATTGAAAGATAAGTACAGAGGTCACCCGAGTTAACCCATAATAGGATTCTATGTAGGAAAATATGGACATGGAATAAAAAGCAAAGGGTCATGTTCTTGAGGGAGAGTGATAGTAAACATGTCTAGGAGAAAGTTAACCATAAGAAAATCACAAACTTGTGATGGGTTAAACGGTATTCAATTCCCCAGTAGGAAAAGTTAATAGAAAACATTTTTGTTTTATGTTACTTTTTATTGAGAAATTTATTCATAAGGAAACATAATCACTTATAATGTTGACTTTCAACTTTTACTAGATTCCTTAATCAAACTCATATTTTTTTTCCAAAAGATGAGTATTTAGGAAGACTTGTTCGCATTAAGAGTACTATAATCAACTTCAAGAGAATCACCTAAGCCAAAAAAGAGAAATATAAAATTCCCATGTCTTTAGGATTTAACCAAAACCAAAACCAAAAAGGTTAGTACAAGGTTAGATAATCCAGAAAAGGATAACCCTTTAAAAAGAAAATCTATTCTTAATCTCCAAAAGTTTTCCAACAAAACCCAATTTCCAACAAGGACTATTCGATAAACAAATTTTCCATAAAATACATCAAATTAAACCAAACTAATATTGAAACCCAAATATTTGAAGGATTTAGTCACATAGTCCTCCAAGGTACAAATTAAAACCAATCTCTAAATAACATCAGTTACTCTTAAAGCCTAGTATTGAAAAGTAATTAACCTAATCACATACCCTCCATGATAGGTTAATCATTTTCATAAATAACCCAAAATAAACTTACTCTTAATTCATTAAAATCATATAACTAAAAAGAATCAGTCAAACTAACCAGGGACTTCACGTAGTCCAAGGGTAGGTGATAAATACTAGTCACACTTTGGTTGTGGGTTTGATTCCCGTAGCTTTGTTCGACGTGACGGGTTGTCACACGGTCTGCGTGTTTTCCTTTTCCAAAACTACATAATTCTTAAAACATTCCCCAAAAACGAGATAAAATATCCAAAAATAACCATAACGTAATTTAACCTCAATTTTATCTCATGACTTTCAGTTTCCATCATTACATATAGTAACCCATAATTACCTCGAAAGTAAGGATCATATAAACAGAAATGGTTCTTTATAACTATGTCCACAAAAGAACAGATTACTATTCTTTGAATAAAATTTTCATATATCAAACATCAGTGTCACACATACTATAAAAAGTCTTTTAATGTATCCCATCATCAATAGACACTTAATACTCTTAAGAATTTCACCATAACTCTTGAAGCCCTTATATGATGACTTCTTACTCATTCAACATTCTTCATGATACATTAACCATTCCTTTCCAACTTATTCTGAAATACTTCTTTCCTACAAAAAAATCATGAATCATATCCTAAGATTCCAAAATAGAAAACAAAAGTTAAGAAATAATCCATACCTTTGATTGGTCATTGTCAGTTTCTTTATCCTCAATCGGAATGGCATTAGGTATTGGTAAACGAGTATTTGTATGATCTTGGTGATCCCATTCATGAAACTTCTTCATAGGACATGTGTTTGCATAATGACCATGCACACCACATTTAAAACATTCAATTGATCCCTCAGAAAGAACTTCTTTCCCTTTCCTCGAGTCAACTGGATGCTTCCTTTTTCCATGGAAGGTTCTTGCTTTATGACCATCATTTCCACATCTATAGCATATTTCTGTCCCTTTGATACATTTTCCTAGGTGTTTCTTTCCACATCTATGACACATAGGTTTTTGAACACACTTAACTTTATGATTATTACCTGTAGTTCCATAGGGATTTTTTTCTCGCATATATGATGCCTTATAGAAATCACCAAGGTTTAGGTGGTCAATAATGACTCCAGATAGTTGGTTGAGGATAAAAACAAGAGTTCTCATTGTAGCTCCCATATCATCTAGTTGCTCGCTCAGAAAACTGTCACAGTTTCCTTCACATCCACCGTTACCTTGGTGCCTGCTAGATCCAGCCATTTACTAAAACCAAGAAGGTCAGTGTGAGTATATCAAAAAAACCATCATGTACTAAAGAGGAAGATAAACACTAAGATATACTTATTCATTCACTTTATCTAAAAACTATGAATCTTTCTGAAATCTTAACCATTATGGTCATGTCACTTATGCTTAAAGAATACCCTAACCTCTAAAGCTATCTAAACTGACCTTTGATACCAACTATTAGGCCCTGGCCTTAAACCTTACTTAATATTGAATTAAATGAATAATTCACATTTAGGATCTTTTCAGGTTTAGATTTTTAGAGAATTAGGACATAACTATTACATCTCAAAAGATTACAAAGTAGAATCTTTTACTAAGTTTCCATAAAATAAAAACTCTTAAAAAGAAAGATGTCCAGTTCCATGTTTTAGGTTGCATGACATTCCCTTGATCCCATCCTTGACCCTATTCCACGTTAAGTCCTGTGAAAAACATTTCTAAAACTTGGGATGAGCATAAAAAGCTCAGTAAGGAATTCACAAAGAATGAAAACTGTTAGTTTTTTTTCAAAACAATAAGTAAACCATGTATACATTATCAAAGTAATACTTTTAACCTTTTCGAAGTAGTAAAAACTCTTCACTGAATAAAAGTTCATTACTTACCCTTATGTAACCAAAAGATTACCATAAAACCCATATAAATATCACATAACATATAAAGGTAACTTTAGACATAAACATTCCTAAGTGGAAGAACCAGAAGGTCGACTTCCACACATATCACTTAATGGAATAACCATTCGGCCAACTTCCATACATAATTAATGGAATATCCATACGGCCGACTTCCATACCCAATGCATTGGAGGTTATAACGTAACCACCAATCCTGGTATTCACGGTACCACCCGTCATATGGTTTATCACATAACCACCCGTAAAATGTCCAAGTACCATTATAAAATTATAACACATAACACCAATATAAAGGAATGATAACATTTCAACATTTCAATCACAATATATCATTTAAATATATTGAAAAAATATAATCCTTTATCAAAACCATTTTTAATACCAAAATACATAAAAGATTATATGGTATTTATTTTATTTTAAAAACATTACGGCTTATTAAGGAAGCCAAAGATCAAATAATACTCGCGGCGGTGGAAAAAGTCGTTGTCAACGTGTACGTTAAAAGAGACATTCCTTTTTGTCCTTTAGGAAAACTCTTCATAGAAAAAGATTCCTTTTGTATAAAAGTAAAATTAAAAGGGGTTTATACACCGTATAAAAGAATGTTGTGTATAAAATGAAATATGCCTCAATGAAAGGAGATTGAGACGAAGTCCCTTACAAAGACGATATCCTTGGTTTAAGGATAAATCAATTACATAATTATGTGTGACAAATGAATACACCAAATATAAGTGGATATTAAGTGTAAAAAATTAGAGGTTATTCACTCATATTCATAGAACACCATATTCAAGGAGTACAAGTTTATCCCAAAGAATCAAATTTGGGTTAAGAAGTTCCCTTGCAAAAATTTGACAGCCTAACGACGTCACTTCAAAATTCAGAAAATGAGTTGATGAGAGATAAAAAGGGTATCTCATCACTTGGACATAAAATTTAAATCAATAAGGATATATAAGAACATATCCCAACATAATATTATGTGAAAAAGACATAACAAAAGAAGTCTTTTACCAAAAGAGGAGGGTGAAAGGTTCCCTTACCGACATGGGTATCTTTCGAGACATGCACCCCGGGAAAGAAGGACAATACAACATTGATGTAAATACTCATAAATGAAAGTATATTACACAATGAGTAAAATAATGGGCAGTACATACACCACTCAAAGGAAATTGTGGAAAATAGAGCATAAATCTCACGAGAATAAAAGTGAGATGAAAAAAATCCCTTACGAAAACTCGGCAGCATAACGACGCCACTTAAAACTTCTAAAATTGATTAATGAGATCAAATAGAGTATCTCATCATATTAAAACAATGTTTACAGAAAGTGGAATATAAAAGAACATCCCCCAACATTAAAAATAAGTTCATAAAAGAAGTGAAATAAAGGAGAGTACTTAAAAATAAAGAGAGAGGTTAGATCTCTTACGAAAATTCGGCAGCCTAACGACGCCACTCAAAACATCCAAAATGGATTGATGAGAGAGAATAGGGTCTCTCACCATATGAAAATAAAAATTGCAGTAAGAGTAATATAAATGAACATCCCAATAACAATAAATATAATCTTTAAAAGGAATGACATAAAAAAGTGTACATAAAAAGAAAGAGAGGAGTTGGATCCCTTACCTCGGGTCTAACTTGACTCGATCGTTATTTAACGACCTGAATAATAAACTTGAGTTAATTTCTACTTGTTTAAGAACCTTTTTCAAGTTCATTATTCCTTTTATATCAATTATTGACATGTTATAAACATTATGTAATAATTTAAGTTAATAATGTTTGTTTTGTCGATATTTGGTTCTTAAGTCAAAAGTGGATTTCTTACAATTACATGTTGTTCGTGTGGTCAATGGTTCATTATATCCAGAATGATATTAATGATTTGGATATCATATATATCATATATATCCAGAATATACATGTATTTATAATATTACATAATCATTTAGAGGTAAGAAATGAAATTCACCGTTCATGGAGACGGTAAGCCGTACGTACGCATGAACACTACTTTCATTTCTTTGTCATATTAATGGAATTAAAACTAAATGAGAGGTATGTATATTTCAATTCCAGAATTATATTCATCATTTATATGTAACATAAATTATATATATCCATTATAAATATTTACTTATTATAGTACATTACATTTGGGGATAAGAAATGAAATGCACCGTTCATGGAGACGGTAAGCCGTACGTACGCATGAACGCTAATTTCATTTCTATCTCATACATTAATGGAAATAAATAAGAATGATATAGAGGTATATAATAATTCCAGTATTTAATCATATATAATAACTTTAAATCCATCATTTATACATCCCACATATGGCATAAACGAATCACATCACTTTGAGGGGGCGGTAGTCCGGACTTCCTTATATGAAGATATCGCGTTTACCCATAATAGAAACCATAAAGGTATGCCATAAATGAAAAATACAGAAGCTTAAGTAAAACATAGACATGTTATATATCATATATAAATATAGTGACATCTTAATGGCCGCATATTAAGGTGTTATATGAGTGTTGAACAATCATCGTTTCGTGAGGCAGAAATTCACCATCCACGGAAATAGTATGTTATTTAACGATTAGAAGTAGGTGTGTGTAAGTGTAGCTCGAATCCTTCTTATGAAAACATCCTAGTATATTTACGATACTCGAGTTGTTACAAAAGAAATTAATAAAAAGAGTTTATGGGGTTGGAGAGGCAAAATAAAACAAAAGGACTCAAGTGAAGACATTACCTTAAAATCGGGTAACTCCCTTTGGTTTGAGTTCAACGGCTTCCTTGGGAAGACTTCTGCCCATATTGAGGCTTCAAGGAGTAAGAGAGGGAAGTGGAAAGACAAAATGGGTATAGGTTGGCCGAGCCAGAAGCTTTGGGAGTGTGGGTAAGGAGGTAGAGTTGGGGGCCTTTTATAAGAGGAGAGGAGGGGCACTCTTGTAAAGTTACAAAATGTTACTTTATTTTCAAAACGAGTTTCGGATTTTAAAGGTCCCACATTGATGTATGTCTAGGATAAGGTGATAAGGGTTCCAAATCCACTCATCCAATAGTTGTTGGACATGTGTAAGTCTTAAATATTACATTATCTTTCCATTTTATATAAATCGATAAATAATGAGGTCATCACTGCATCATTATGATGTCATAAATAATTTAATTTATTTAATATCTATAAATTATAAAATAAATACTATGATGTAGGAAATAATTTTAGATTTCCAATGACTATTTATAGTAAAAAATATGACTTGTATAACCCCATGTAAAAATTGTTTTTGAAAAACATCTCATGTTTGTGTCATTTTTACTTTAACATTAAATAAAAAGATATTTATGTCATTTTCCAACCAAAGTGGCTCCATGGGGTCCCCAAGTTGACCCATGGATTGTCTAGGTCTGCCATGACACATAAAAAGAGGGTAGGACATGTTTCTAGGTCATTTAATTTTATTAAAACATTATTCTTACCTTAAACTACACTAATTACCTCTAATCGCGATTAAAAACATAATAAGTTACTATTCACCAAAAAATTATTTTAATCCCATTGAACCAAATTTTACTTCTTAATGACAACCATGAATGTTCGATTTTTGAAATTCAAAACACATTGATGGAAAAATTTCATTTAAACGGAAAATCAGTTTTTATAAGTACCACTTAGTGGTTTCACTATTCATCAAAAATTGAAGTTTTTCAGAAAATTACCAAAAGTTCACCCTAAGCTATATTTGATATTCCGAATTAAAAAATGATGTATATTTTAAAAAATTCAGAAAATATAAGTTTCATTAATTAATTTAATAATTAATTTCTGCTGTTAAAACAAATATCGTGTTTTTATGAAAGAAAATGTTTCAAAAGGTTGATATTAGTTTAAGGCTGATTTCCAAGTGAAATTAATTCAACGACCACTTTTGGATTAAATAGTAAAAATATATTCTAATTTCACTTTAAAACCAATTCAAAATATAATCTAATCATATAAATAAATTATATTAAAAGAGGATTCGAATTAAAATACCACATTTTTCACTATTCATTAAAAATTGAACTTTTTTGGAAAAATACCAAAAATTTACGCAAAGTAAACATTGATGTCCCGATTGTAAAGAAGAATTTTATTTTTTCAAATATAACCCATAAAATTTTCAAAAATTGGATTTAAAAGAGGTTCTCCATCAAAAGGCGGTTAATCGACCTTTAAAAAAATATTAGAATGTTTACGCGTAAAATTGGATTCATTTGCATTTTTTAATCCTCTAACATTTATTGTAAAAAGTAAAAATATTTGAAAAACATATACAATAATTTTGTAGTTATTTCTTTTCATTCCCTCCATTACAACGGCTAGGCGTTAACTAATATTTAAAATAATATTATTTTATTATTAGAGTGCAACGTAAGATTCCCAAAAAACTCATTGTTGCGTGTTGGGTACGCCATCGAGCATAGCATCCCCTTTAAAGTAATATTTATATTTTATTCACAAATATGGATAAATATAAAAATTTCATATTCTTTATTTACCTGGGGTGTTACAATATACATCACATTAAAGAATATTGGTGCACAACATAACATAAATCTCAAAGAACCCAATGTGAAACAGAAACCAATTAATGCTTTGTTAATTTTTATAATATAAACCCCATGAAAAGGAGATCCTAAAATGGATATGTACCCAAGAATATTTTTCATTAAAGGAATCATACAATAAATTAATTTGATGTATATACCCATCATAAAAAAATGTTGTGAATATGACATGTGTCATAGGGAAGTAAAAAGTGAGACATAAATCCCTTACCTAAAGTCTTACCTTACATAATACGCATCCAAACACACATTATAATAATTATAATATTTTTATTGAAATATTACATAACCATATTCATATATATATATATATATATATATATATATCATAACACATATGATTTGATTTTGTCCTTTTACTACACATTTATCAACAGTTTCATGTTAAAGTTATTTTTTAGGAAATAATCTAATTGTTTTACATATATGTATTGATTTTTTATATTTTTGTTCATATTACATAGAACATGGTCCCATTATCTCAATAATTATATCCATGATATAAATATCAAATATATTATATATTTATTTATTTAAACTCACCCATATAATTTAGTGATGGGATATGAAATACATAGTTCATGGAGATAGTATGTTGTACATACGTAGGAATAATATTTTTCATTTTAATTTTTAGTTGGAATAAATAATATTTTATGATATATAATATCATTATATAATCTTATTGATTTCATATATATAAAAAATTCTTATTAAACCCATATCGCTTCGTGGGGAGGTAGTTTTTTATACACACAAATCTATTAGTGTATTCCCATAAAAAGTGTGTATAAAAGTATGAGTGATATAATAATTAAATTATAATAATTACATAATATATATCATATATATCATATATAAATAATAAATTCACCATTATTATTGTCCTTGAGATTTGTGAATGGAAAAATAAATGACATAAGTTAGTAAGGTGGTAGCCTGATGTACACAAAAATGATGATTGCGTAACCTATTTGATTGAAGCGGATATTATTTTATTTCATATCCATAACATTAAAACAACATAGTATATTTAATATAGTTAATTAACTATATAAACATGATAAAAACAAAATTTAAGTTATTTTAAAAATAAATAGTCATAAATTATTATTGTTGAAGGTTGCCACTTCATCAGGCATCCTCCATAGGATTGTACTAAAACCCTTCATTAGATGGATTTATGCAAAAACTAAGTCTTCTAGGATGTGTTTTTTGTATTTTCTATGTTATTTCATTTGGTTTTTGTTGAACCAAATGTCTTGAGAGTTGTGAATAAGTGTGGGAAGTGAGTGCCCATTTATAATTGAGGAGTGAAATTTTTTGTAAATACCCAAAAGCAATCAATATTACGAGGTCAATATTACCTCATGTGGCTGAAAAATTATATAAAAACGGTGGGTTGTTATGAATTAGTCAATAAAAACCATCAGAAAACAATATAAACACATTTTTAAATCAAATTATTCTTTAGTATTTATGTTTACTCAATTTAATCATTATTTATCATGGTAAATTATATCTTTTTATTTACCTAGGTAATTTGTCCACTAAGAATAAAATAAAAATGAGAATTAAAATTTTATTTAGAAATAATTATTCTAAATATAAAATATAATTCATTAATGAAAAATTATATATGTGATTAAAATTTATTTAAAAAAATGCATGTAACATGAAAAACCCCGCTTAAACCAAAACTCAGTATTTAATTTCAAATGATTTCACTAAACATTTGGATAAAAAAATAACGTTAAAGTTACTAAATAATATAAGTTATTATAATTATAAAAATGGATTCCATTTTAAAATAAAATATTGATATATTTTGAAGAATTTAATTGAAAACAAATCCAATAGACATGATGTGAAATAAGGTATTTAAAGTTAAAATGTTTTAAAATTTATCGTGTTTTTATATTAAATTTTAATATTATATTGATTTAAATGATATAAATTTGATTAATAGATATATAGTTGAACTATTTATTCATCCAAACAAATTTAATATAAAATTTTAAATTTTAAATAATTTTGGAGAAAATACAGTTTTCAATTAATGATTAGTATTTTTTAGTATTCATCTAAAAAGAAACTTTTCAGAAAAAAAATCCTAATTACATAATTATAATAATATTTTTTAAAAATTAATTTTTCTTTTTAAAATTTAAATTATAATTTTTAAAAATGTTCATTATATAATGAGTGTTCAATAAAATGGATAAAACACAACTTTTTAGAAGAATATAGTTTTGAGAATAAAATTGGACTTATTATTATCTCTTATATAAAAAACACATAAGAGAACTGTTGAATAGTTTATTGAATACATATTATATATTTTTTATTAAAATAATTCCCCAAAACTAGTTTTATATATTACTGGGTAAGAACACATTTATTTACATAAATTATTGTTTTTAATAAAAATATTTCCTTCATTTTCAAATAGTTATTATATTCATTTCTTATTAATTGATAGCCAAATAATTCATTATATTAACATGTTTAATAAATATTTTCATAATTTAGTTATATTATTCATACCCACCATTCCAATGGCTATATGATAACTATCATATAAAAACAATATTTTAATTGTATGACACTTTAATTTAAACTCAGTGTTTCATGCAATGAAAGATACACTTTGCATTTTGTGTAACATAAGAAAAACATATATTTACTTGTACCAAAAGATAAACTCATTATTAATTTTAATTCGATACAAAATTACAGTTTTTTATCACATAAAATATGGATAATATCACATCTATTTGAAAAGATTATTTCAATAAATCTTAGGATTTTTCATTCAACCCCCCCCCCCAATGAATTTCACTGTCAAAATTATTCATTGTTATCAATAAGTTATCATTTTAATATTACTAAATATAAACAAACATCATAATAATTAATAATAAAACTCACTTTAAAAAATAATGGTGGAGACATAATTGTTACCCAATGTATCTCATAATTAGGTTTCCACATAGGAGAACATAGGTGGATAGAGATAATTTTGACATGGAAGAAAAGTGTAAATAATTATAGTGAGTATGAAATATGACTAATAACAATAAAGTGGGTAATCCAAATAAATTTAACAACCAAGAAACCATAAAAAAAATGAGGTTTGAGAAATGTCATTAAAATAATCCAAAATGATGATAACATGAAACCATTATATTTCACAATCCTTTTAATAATAGTGGGGAATTCAATTTCTATATCGATTGAGAGCATATGAAAATGTTCTTAATTGATATATTTGTTTATATGAACAATTTCATCATTTCGTTTTGAATAGGTCAAATTTCACTTCAAATATTGTTGTAAGAGATGAATGTTTCAGGTCATAAAAACTAAATAAGATATATAAGAGAATTATATGTCATTACTTCTATCTCTAAAAATTTCTCTAGTAATCAATTATGGATAAAAATCATATGGTGAAGTAATACATTAATCTTTAAAACCTCATCTAAATTGTATCTTAAAAATTTCATAAATGGTTACCATTATGAACCATCAAAAAGATTAAAATCAAAATATTCGAAATAAGGTCATTAGATTATTCAAATTTAACATAACAATAATACCTCATGTATCATAGTGTGCATATTGATTGTCACTACTAAACATGTTAATATCTTCATCATATATTATTTTGAAGCATTCATGAAACCTCATTAAATGAATATGAACCCATTGAAATCATGTATACATCTTTATTACCTGATTAAAACGATGGATTATTGAACCTATTCCTCAGATTATTATTTTTAATTCTCTATCAATAATAACATAATCCTCTTTATAAGCAATTCCTATATTAGTTATGTGTAAAAAAATGCTATTGAATTTACTTTTCCAATATGAATATTCACTTTATTCTAAATAAATTCCATATTCTCAACATCAGTAGACTATTAATGATTACCTTCCCATAATAAAAAAATCACATTTCCATCAAATCACTTTTCTATTTCATCATCATCTATAAAAATATTCTTTCAAGTCATTAATGAAAAACATATACTAAAATTTAATTTTATATTTCACAATTCATAATTTTTTATTCCAAATATATATTCCAATCCTTGTACATAAATGATAGTAATATAATAGGTCCTTCTTTTTCTTATAAGTTGGTACTTGGTTCTGGTAATTTAGTTGGGTAACTAACATGTTATCAATAGATAAGGAATTGAAATAATAGTAATATTTTCAATATATTACTTTACTATACACAAAGATAAGATTTTCCAATCCTTTTGAGGAACTCCTTTAGGTTTTTCATCCTAACTTCTTGTCAAGTGGGATACTAATTCTTCTTTTTCCAAGGTTTATTACTATATAATATTTTATAATATCCCATATTCCTCTTATTCAATGTGTCAATAATCTCAATTAAGTTCACATTTTTAATCAAATATCATGATATTTAATTGGGAAGAATTTCAATATCATTCTATCTTTTAATCATCCAATTTGGTTACATAGAAACCGAATTTTCTCTCAGATTCAATGTTATCATGATTCATTCTAGCTTCATCAATTGACTAAAACAACAAATAATATGGTGATAATTAATAATAATAATGAGGAACCACAAAATCAAATTAAAATTACTTATTAGATTCATATAAAATGAAACCTTATTATTTAATCTATGGAATATTAGGTTTATCAAATGATATTCATTATAATCTTCTATTTAAATCATTTATACTGGTTTATAAAGAGGTTTTAAATTTACAAAGAATATTCCCCAAGATTTTCAAGACTTTTGTGTATCAAGGCCTATTATCGGGCACCATCCGATGATCAAGTCCAACTCAATGTATCCTTTTCATAGTTTCTCCCCCTAGGTACCACTATGCCACACCCACATCCATTTGTAGTATCCAGACAATGATATAATTTCTTGAAAACCACTCACTCTATTCTTTAAAAAAATTCCGGAGATTTCCCGATAATTTTAACCCTCCTTTGACTTATCCTTAGAGACATATATATAAATATACTTATAAATAACCCTATGCATCTCAGTAATGTTTTATCATAATAGTTTCCATATTTTAACAAAATCATTCCCATGATAATAACAATATAAATCCAGGACTAACATAAATAGATATTACATCATTTATTTTGAATATTGATTACATTATTCAAAACCATGAATAAGGAACCTAATAGTTTAGTGCCTATGGAAAATTTGAAACATAAACATTGTTTCATAAGCAAGCTATGTCATATCTGACTATGTTCTTCAGAACTATCATCCTTATTATAAATATAATACATAAAACATATCTTCATGACTTAGGGATAGGAAACATATAAAAGTGTGAGATCAGATGCTCAGTAAGGGTAAATAAGGTAGATAGTAAGAATAAAAATAACATAAGTTCATGATAAAATGAGAATTACATTTAAAAACATACATTGCATATCAAAGATCATAATGTTTAGTCATACCATAAATATTTGTAGTTCATAAGACATGATTCGTAAGGAAATAAAATAACACAATCCACGATATCATAACATTGGAATAATATATGGAATTTGTGACATACACTTATGTATATAAAATATTTACAAAATTAATCAAGGCCCACTTCAAAGAAAATCATTTCAGAAAAAACTCTTTTACTGAAATGGGTTCAATCTCTATTCCAGAACAATGTTACTAAATAATCTTCACTCTCAATTATATAATTATGTTACTAGACCATGATCTATCACCACTATAGACATGTGTTATTAATCTTAGATAACTCATTGTTCCAGCCCTGTCATACTTAACTAGGTTCACTCCTCATTCTAGCCATGTCTTACTAAATTGTTTTTTCTCCCCATTTCATCTTTGTCTTAAAAAATTGGAATCAATCCTTATGTTATCCCTACCTTATTGAACCATGTGTACTCCTCATTTCATCCATGTATTACTAAACTCTGTTTACTCCCCATTACAACCCTATCATAATAATGAGATATAAATATTTATCCAATGCATTGGAGGGAGAAATAATTCTGAACCATATTTAGTTATAATCTAACAACCATCCTTGATTATAATGCAACCACATTCATTGGTATAACATAACCACCACCACATAATGAAAAAACATAAATATTTGTTCCATAAGTGTGACATCAAAACCCAGATGCCACTATATCAGTGCTTCTATTATGTTCTCAAAAAGGCCTCAAGTGCACCACTCCATGTGCTAGCGGATTCCCACTAGCAATGAGGGAAGAGCGTGTGGCCATAGAGAGATTATAACCTCCCATAAGAGTAAAAATAGTATATATAACTATATATCATGTAGAGAAATAAATAAAAAGAACGATAAAGTAGTAAATAACTGAAAAATAATTTTGTAATAATAATAAATGAAATGTCATAAAATACCAAATAGTAATGTCATACATACAAAACTGGTCACCCACTAGGATGGAAATATATATAGAAGTACATATAAGAAGATAAAATAAATCTACAAGGCTCAACATCTAACTCTATGCTAGACAACATACCTGGTTTCCATGACATTGTCAAACTGTTCCATCTTGATCACATGAATCCACAGATGTGGACCCACTAAATCACATAGCTCGGGGGCTCAGCCCTATCAACCATTCATATATTATCAACCAGAAAAATAATAAATATGGTCAACATTAACACCAACGTTCAGGTAATGGGGTGATAAATAATATTAGTAGGAAACCTAATGATGAACCAATAAATCCAGTTTCAGTGGTGATTTCTTATGCAATATGCTAAATCTAGAAAAAACAATAAGAATAAATCTAAAAAATAACATGAAACCACAGTCGACCCATGGGTCCGTGATCCTGGTCAACAGGGAAATGTTACATCATGTATATTTTGATTTATTTGTATATATATATTCTCATATATATATATATATAAAGATGAATACACATGAGTAAGGTGAAATAAGTAACATAAATCAACAACAGTCGATCCTTAGTTTTTTTAATAAAAATGTTCTAGAAGTGTAGTGAAAACGAAATTTATTTGGATGATATGACACTCATTCAGTGTATATTTAATTCAATCACTGGATCCATAATACCAATCAACAATACCTTCTTCAGCCAAAAATTGATATGTATTTTAATAAGATGTGTGACCATAGGGGGAAACATACCAGAACCCTGGGTTCACTCGTACTAACCTCCAATAACTACAATGAAGGATTTCAATTACCGATAGAAAAATTGGTATATATCGCACAAAATATAGATGCCATACATGACTCTCCATGTATATAATGTCTAATGGTTGAGCCATAGGTTTCAGTCCATTGGTAGTCATGACATTAAGACGCTGATAATATCTATGGGTTTAACCCTTTAGTGATGTGTATGGAGATCTCATCGATTATATTTCATGCCCACCCCTCAAGGACTCTGATCAGGGAGAGAATAATCATCTCATCACATAGTAGATTGTATTCATCCATAAGTATGTGTCAATGATGTGGAATTCCATGCCCAAAACCACAATCTTGTAACTGGTCTGGGAGAGTAAAAACATCCTCTTAACATTGGAGAGTGTAATCATCCATGCGTATATATTAGTTGTTATTTTATTCCCATGAATCACAATAATAGTGATTTCATGCCAAAATCCAAATGAGCATAATCATCCACTTTAATCTAAAATTTGAGGGTAGGATAATCACCCTCATTATAAAATAAATCAAGGAGAGAGGAATCAGTATCATTGAATAATAAATCTAAGAGGGTGGAACCAACCACACCAATATCAATAAAAATTTGAAGAATGCACAAACATATATGGCTCAAAAGCTAGATCCTATAAAATACATCAGGGAATCCCAAAGATATTAATGAAAAGGAGGCTCAGGATTTTTATTCTATGATTCATGATTGAAAATCCCCAAAAGTAATGGATTAATAATCAGATCCTAGGAAATAAATCCAGAAATCCAAAAAGAAGGTTACACTACAACAGGCTTGTTATCACAGACTAAAACTAACCTCTGGAAACCACAACAGCATTAGAAGTAAACAAATAAATTTATAAATAAATTTTTTGAGTGTTTTAATGCATAAATGCACCACCACTTTCATAGACTCAAAGGAATAAATGTTTGGTATTGGATATAATGTGACACCCTCTATAATCTCTACTAAACCCCCCAACTTACCATCTCATGGCCAATCAAATATTGGGGAACCCACTGGGCCCCTCATGTCAAAACACCATAGAGGAAACCTACTTGAGATCCTCTGGGTCGATACCTAAGAAAATGTGCCCTACATGGTAACCTTAGTAGTGAAGGTAGAAGGAGTGATCCTACATGGGATCCTTGACGATAAGTATATAGATGCATCCTACATGGGATCCTAAAAATGGTATCTACGTAAATGGATCCTATAAGGGACTCCCAGTGTTAGTATGTAGGTGAAGGCATCACACAGAGGACACATGGTACTATTAATAAGGAATAGGCATCCTATATGGGATCATATATGTCAAAACATAAACAATGTAATCCTATTGGGGATCCGTAGAAACAACTAACATCATAGACTCCTGGTTGAGAATATCACATCTCCCAAGGGATAGGTCCTCAATGGGAAATATAAGAAAGCATTAGAAAATATAGATAGATTATAGATCATCTTAGATCAATGTTCTCACTCTTAGAAGATTACTAAATTCAATTTCTTGAGGAAGAAACTCTCTATTTAGATAAATTTTCCAAAACACCCCTTAGGAGTCCTCAAATAACCCCAAGAGTTTCACGATAATGATATTTGTGAAAAAACTAATCAAAATGAACTATTATTATGTCCAATTCCAACTTTGGTGTATAAAACAATAAAAATAATCAAAAGGGTTGCAATGGAGGAATACACGACATGTATACCTTGGTAGACAGTGTGTACCCTCAAGGACCCACTTGGGCGTGTACTCCAGTAGAAAATTGAATATAAAAACATAAGTACCTGGAATATTGATCTTGTACCTGAAGTGTAACTTAAATTGGGTACCTAACCATGTACATCACCTGGACTGGCCGTATGCATCGTATAGAAGTGTGCCTCTACAATATGTTCAACTGAAAACAGGATTGGTTGTGTACTCTACACAACCATTTGCTCATACACAAGCTATCTAGTCGAGTACTCTGTTAAATGGATGATTCATAATACATGGTCTGTATACCACATAAATTGAGTGTACTTCAAAAATGTTATCTTTCCTAAATATGAAGAATACCTGGTCTTTGTTCCTAAACTACATGCCATGTGATAAGGACTCATGAATAGGAAACCCCTCAAATCGGCTTGAAGCCCCATTTTCTCCTCGAAATCTATAGATCGACCCAGAATAGGTTTTAAAAAGTGCTAAAATAGATTTATAATGTCAAACTAATAAATCTGTTGGAATTTGTGTAAAAACGTAAAAATAACCAACCTTTTTGTGAAATCTACCGAAGCTTCACCCATTTCAACTCTCCACTTCTAGCGTAAGATGATTCATCTTCACCCAAGCTCTAAGGAGGAACCTCTCTTCTTCCTCCCCTCTATCCTTTTCTCTCTCTCTCTCTCTCACATTTCTACCTCATTCACATGATGGAAAATTCATAGGGTAATTCATGAGAAGGCTGGTGTGAAATAAAATAAAATAGGAAATAAAAATAAGAAAAGAAGAAGAAAAACATATGGGGGCCCAAGATGATCCAAATTCAAAACATAATTAAATGCTGCACCCAAGAAAAACTCCCCATTCTAGACTCAATATAAGAGAAATTATCTCAATATAATGCTTTGTTAAAAATTTAATGATGAAAGATCATGTGTGAATAAATTTACATTTAATTATGTATATATAAAATATTAATTGTTCCATGATGTTTCAAAATATTCAGAATTCCACAAAACCTATGTCATTAGGTAAAATAACTATTCTGGGACCAAAAAAGTAGGAATAATATTTATCTAAATGAATATTCTAAGAAATAATTACCATTTTACTCTTTATAAGAATTAGGAAGACAAAATTAAAATTTTAACACAGTGTTCTAGTCTAGAAAAACACGGGTTCCTACAATCTCTCCACTATAACCCTTCTCATCCTTGAGAATACATGGTGGTAAATAATATCCATGATATCATCCCAATAATATTCAAAAAAATTTCATATTTATTATCCAATGACCAATCTCATGGCATAACAAACTATCTCCTCCACGAGAGACAGTTAACTACGACCGATCTAGCACTCCCCCATATAGGAATACACATATCCTCATATAAAAAAATTGAGCTTAGTGGACTACACAAAATATATAAATTGTACAGAAAATGAGGTTCACCACACTAAAATGGCCAATGGTGAACTATCCACTAAATTTCTTACCTGATACCTCTATTTGAGTGCAACCTCAACATGTTCCTCTATCAAACACGGAAATATATTTGAAAATAAAATAAACTCATTATAGAGACGATAATCTATCTCAATATACTCATGATAATTTCATGATATATCATGATCATATATAACTATGGGTACATTATGATTCCACTAAAATTCATCGATAGATCTCTACAAACGCTGATCATAGTAAAGAAGATATACTTTTCATTAACCAAAACCAGACACCATGTCTCCATACAATGAGTGCCTACATCCAAACACATGTCAAACACCTCATGAATCCAAATTTATCCTCAATGTATCCTCTATTAGAGAGTAAATTTGTCCATTAAACCAAAACACCCAAGGATCCATGTCCATGAAAATTATTCAAAACATTTATCCTCAGCTTGATCAAAATAACTCACTGACTTACAATTTTAATGGTACCACTCATAATCAATGTTTAACTTCATCATCAGAATAATTTTCTCGTGAGTTTTTCATCAAAAGGCTTAGTTAATCACACTACACAACACATTAATATCATTAATACAAAATAGCCAATGGAACTCCTCTTCAAAATGTAGTTTCTAGGGAAAATTGAGAAAATACATAAATTTTACAAAACAAATCATGAACATTAATTTAATTCCTTTTTCATTAACTTATTATTGGTCCTCGCGTTCTCTATATTACAAGTATTCACTTGGGGAAATTCAATAGAGGATTTGGTGAGCTAAAAAACCAGTAAGAAGATGAATAAGATACATGAAACTTGATTGAGAATAATAATCGTCATCATATCATAAGAAAAGGATCATAATCATAATCATAATCATGAGATTATGAATTAGAATTTATTAGAACGATGAAATGCATTAAAATGAAACATCATTACTTAGTGGTCAACTACCACCTATTGTTTTTAATGAAGAAAGTATCATGTTCATGAATTAACACATGTCCATCATCATAACAACATAATTTTGAGAAAATTCAGCATTATTTTTGTAACACCCCAAGCTTCTACGGTACGCTTCTCTTTGAATAATGTGATAATGTGTGTTGTACGCAACACCGAGTTCTAACACACCATAACCAATCAAACTAGCCGTTATGAATAGTAATACCTACTTTTTGAAATTATATATATTTTATATTTCAAAATGGACATCATTTTTGGATTCGGAATATCGAATTTAGCCTAAGGTGATATTTTGGTACATTTCGGATAACTTTCATATTTTGATGAATAGTGAAAATTACTAAATTTTAATTAAAAACAACTTTTTTAATCAAAAAAATTAATAATGATAAATTATGAATTTTAGTAGTTTTAAAGTATATTTAGAATATATTTTTACCATTTAATATAATGTTTGTCATTGGACATAATTTTACAATTAAACCGAACATAAACAAGTGTCAATCTTTTGATAGTTATTATCTCTTAAAATCACGCTTTTTGTTTTGACAGCGGGAATTAATTTTAAATTAATTTCTGCCACTTCTGTGTTTTGAATTTAGGAAAATGGATTCCATATTTGGAATAAGGATGTTCAAATTGTGTAAATAGGTAACTTTTATTTTTAGACATTTTGAATAATTACTGCGGTAAATATTTTATTTACCATGGTTAAGGGTAAATCGGGTAAATAAGGGTTAAAAAATAATATTATAATAATACTAAATTACCCTAAAACGTGTCATAACCCTATTGGTTGATACATGGTCGACCATGGACATCTTTGGGTCGATTTTGGGACCCCATGGATCCACTTGTAAGTGATAATGACACTTTATTTTAATTAAGTTAAAATGAATACAAAAATGACACAAGCATATATCTTTTAGGAAAACAATTGTTACATAGGGTTATATATGTTGGATTTTAGATTATAAATATTAATTAGAAATATAAAAAGATTTCCTACATAATGATATTTTATTTATAATTTTTAGACATTAAATAATTTACTTTATTTATGACACAATGATGATGCATTAATTACTATAATAGTAAAAAATTAAAATAATTGATATTATAAATACCCAAATAAATATAATATGAATCTTTTAATGAATTAAAATAATTTTCTAGGATAATATGATATATTAGGATTGATTTAATTGGATTTTTTAGAAGTAATCAATCTGTTATGAGTTTCACAAAAATCAACTATTGAATAGTGTCAAAATTGACATAAAAGAGTTTTTAAAACAAATATTATATTATTAATTGATATTAAATTCCTAAAATTCTGAGGTTCGGCCAAGAGACTTATATCATGATAGGTGTATCATTAATGGACCACTTGTGGGTCGATTGTATGTATATGGTATGTTTATTAACCATATAATATAAAAATACAAAGAGACATTGTAAAAGTGAAACTAATTAAATTAGAGTTAATACTTAAAGATAAGGTTAATATAAGTACCAAACCTGTCTAAATTCTATTGGTTGAGTTTTTTTCGACCCATCCCCACCTTAAACTTTGAATAGTCAACTTTTGAGCCATTGGAATCCGAATATGAATTTATTATAAACTAATATCTCTAGCTTTTCCAAAGGTGCCCCTCAACCCTCTTATAAAAGGGCACTCCTCCTTCTCATTTCTTCACACCTTCAAAGCCCTTTGGTTCGGCCAAACCCTGCCCCAATACTCTCCCAACTTCCCTCACTACAACCTAAGGTCCTTAGTTTGATCATAAAGCCAACCTAAAGTGCCCTTTTGATCAAATCAAAAGGAAGAACCCGAAGAAGAGGTAATGATTTCACCACCCTTCTCCAAGTTCATTTCTTCTTCAACTTCTTCTTCCTTTGTTCTTACCATTCTAAAATAATAACTCTAGTATATCAAATATACTATGATGTTATTATAAATATGGTACAACCATATTCAGTATTCTATCCACCATTTGAATAACATGTCACCATACGTGCGTACGTACGGCTTACCGTCTCCACGTCGTGGTGTAATTGTTATTCAATATATTATTATTTGGATGGGTATAATAATGATTTGTAACTCATGAAAATAATAAAGATAAAATGTTAATGATTCTGTATATATGATATACCATCCATTTATATATTATTTTAATATCAAAAGTATGATATTGTCGCTCGTGCGTACGTACGAACTACCGTCTCCACGAACGTGATGAGATTCATTCTCCATCGTATCCATTAAAGTATAATTATCATTTTATGATTTAAAAATGATGTTTAAGGACATGATATCATTATGGATATGAATAAGATACAACAAACATGGCTTATGTAACAAAACATATAAAAGAAAATGAGTAAGTTAACACCCGAAACGACGATAATTCTAAGATATTATTAACAAATCAATGTTAAAAGATCATATATGATATCATATTAATATATATGATTATTGTATAATTTAATAACAATTATTTCACCATTATACATGAGGTTAACCTACCCCAAACAAGTAAAAGTACAAGGTAAGGGTTATTTCACAATCACTTCATTATCCGAGGTTGTTTATACGTAATAATCTACTGGGATTTCTTTATCATCCACATCCATGTTTCTTCGAAATGTATTTCAAAACATATTTATTATTTACATGAATATGGGTTAAAGTCATTTATACCCTTGTTTGACTTTTTATAATAAGTTTATAAAGTAATCTTTCCGTCGTTTTCAAAACAAGGTCCTTTTTAACCTTTTCGACAGAATTAAGGTAAGAATGTTTTTTAAACTTATACGGCGGGTGCGGCTATTTTACGCCGTTATAAAATCTTCAAAGCTTCCCTTAAAAGCTTATAAGATTATTTTCAAAGAAAATGTTTTATTTTATATGGATCTTAAATGATTTCAGAATAAAAGGAGATATTTCTTTAAAAAGAATTTTGATTTCATCTATGTCAACATCCTTTGATGGATTTTAAGATTATTTGAAGTTGATTTATTATGATACAAAACTTCTATATTGTATTGAAGGTTTTGTGATATGTTTGACTGTGGATGTGCTATTTTTATACCATTCATAGTTTATGGTGAAAGTATTGACATTTCGTATGCTATTTTTAATACGAATGTTTATGTTATGTTTAAACCTTTTCATATGGGAATGCATTGGACTTAATATGTGACAGGTGGAGCCCGCTATTGCTCCAAGATGCATCGGTAGGTCTCATGAGACAAACTAGTGTCTTGGCACAAGGCCTTGACAAAATCTTACTTGTATTCTTGGCACGAGGCCTTGGCTATGTGGTTATGATAGTCTGGCATTATGCATTCCATCATTATGAAAGTGGTTATTGATTTTGCATGTGATTATTCGATTAGTAGAATAACCATGTGAATAAGTAAATAGAATTATTTCATTTTATTTATGCCATACTATGTTAAATGTTCAAGTTTAAAAGGATTTTGTTTTAGTTATACATTGCCTTAAATGTTTATTCTTATTTATGAAAGTTTCTGTTATATTGTTATCCTTACTGGGCATTTGAGCTCACCCCTTTTCTATGTTTTATTTTTCCCAGGAAGTGAAGAAGTAAATTATGAATGACCTACAGGGATATTATGTGGAGATATGAGTGTGGATTATAGAGACAATATGTTTTTGTAGTAGTTTTTCATTTTATGATGTAATGTAAGACTTATGAACATATCTAGTGTTTCCAAGACTACTAAACCAATCGGTCTTTCGAGATTTGATCTTTCTTGTGATCATACCAATGTTATGTAATAATGCACCGACTCTGGGTAACTGGGGTCGGGGCGTTACAGTTGGTATCAGAGGAAGTTTAGTACAAACCTTGGAAGCTAGATTTAGATAAACTCTGATTAGAGCACGTAGACCTAAGATGAACTTTGAGGATTAGTATAGAAGAACTTCCAAGAATTTTGGTATTGTAGAGATTTTTTGAGTTTTCCGAGCAATACATACCTGTCTGGATACGAGCAGGTAGAGGCGGCTCTGGCACAGATGTACCTAGGGGTAAAACCCGAAAACACCGCTTTGAGCTAGACACGAACGGGAACTGGTGCACGACAACGGGCCTTGCTGCATTTTTGGTTACGACACTCCCGGAGGATATGCTTAGGATAACTCTCATTTTCATTACAAATCATTCTGAAGGGTTTATGAGTATATACTTCCTCAAAGAAAACATTTTTATGATTATGGATTATATCCATAAATAGTTCAATTTATGTTAAGTGTTTTATAAGTATGGGATTATGTATTTTGATTCATAAACTGATCTAGTTTATGCCATTGTTTAGAAATGGTGCCTATTGGAAGAAATGGAAACCGTATCAATGCACGTACTCCATGTAGGGATTGACCTTCTGCTCATGATAATTATAGTGGGGCTGGTGATGCAACTGGTGCCGATCAGCTAATCTCCATACCGGGACAACTTACTCAGGTTATGAATAATAACCTTACCCGTATGGAGCACCCTGATACGCAGCATGGAGGATAAATGTTAGATCGATTCATGAGGCAACAACCACCAATGTTCAATGGGAATACAAATCCCTTAGTAGCCGAGCAGTGGATAAATTCCCTAGAGAAAATATTTCAGGCTTTGGGGAGCAGTGAAAGGGAAATAGTTATCATGGTGGTTTACCGCCTCGCTGGAGATGCTGATCAATGGTGGTCATTGATTCAAAATACGAAGGAAGATGATGCATTATCAAATATGGAATGGAGGGAGTTCAAAGATCTGTTTTTAGAAAAATACTTTCCTCGCGACCATCGAGCAGATATGGAAAGGCAATTTCTGAGTCTGAGACAAAAGGAGGATGAGAATGTCACAAAGTATGAGGCTAACTTTACAAGGTTAGCGAGGTATGCTAGAGATTATATTCGCAACCCAAGAAGTAAGATTGATCATTTCTTTGATGGGTTAAAACCATTTCTCCGTCGAGCATTATTCTCACAATCCTTTTCATCGTACGAAGACATTGTCTCATGTGCTATCAAGACCGAAAAGGAATTCTCTAAGTCTTATGACTTTAAAGCAAAGCAAGAGAAGAAGAGACTTGCTGATCAATATGGGAATGGAAATAAGGGGAAGAACGGAAAGGTTGAATATCCATCTTGTGGTAAATGCGGGAAGAAACACCCCGGTGCTTGCTTGAAGGGAATGTGAGTCTGTTACAAGTGTGGTGAAAAAGTCCACCAAGCTCGTGATTGCAAAGGGAAGAAGGAAGCCACCAACGTTCAGTGCTACAATTGCAGGGAGATGGGGCATTATGCAAATGCATGTCCTAAGCGTCAGGAGAACTTACCTCAGAAAAGGCCAAGGGATCAAGGCCAGGCTTATGCTATCACTACTGCAGAGGTAGAAGATCCAAAAGACGTGGTGGCAGGTAATTTAATGGTTTCCTCAAGTTTAGAAAATGCGTTATTTGACTCTGGATCGTCGCATTATTTCATATCTTCCCAGTTTGCTAATAAAATTAGATATTTCCAAGTTGATTTAATAAGGGAGTTGTCAGTTAAAACTCCTAAGGGAAGTATCATTGCAACAAAGTTTTGTGAATCAGTCCCCATTAGAGCACATAAATTTTCTTTATCTGATGATCTCATCATCATACCTATGATTGAGTTTGATATAATCCTCGGTATGGATTGGCTTTCGTACTATGATGCAAAGATTTATTGTAAGAAGAAAGAGGTTACGATTCTTGATGATAATGATAAGGAACACCTTATCTTTAGAGAAGAATCGTCACCACCTAATTCTTATTTAGATCCACCCCCAGTAGCTCAACTTAATTCAATTATTGGGGAGGAACAGAATGAAATAACTGTCGGTGAGGAAAGGAATGTTCAAATAGAGGAAGTACCTATTGTGAAAGAATTTGTAGATGTATTTCCGGAAGATTTACCTGGACATCCTCCAGAACGAGAAGTTGAGTTTTCCATTGATTTGATTCCTGGATCGAGGCCTATATCGAAGACCCCATATAGAATGGCCACTGTAGAGTTAGTAGAACTAAAGAAACAACTAGAGGAATTGAGTAATAAGGGATTTATTCGCCCTAGTGTTTCTCCATGGGGAGCCCCTGTTCTTTTTGTTAAAAAGAAAGATGGATCTATGAGGTTATGTATCGACTACAAGGAGATCAATGCTATAACGATAAAGAACAGGTATCCCCTACCTCGTATTGATGATTTATTTGACCAACTGCATGGAGCTAAATACTTTTCAAAGATTGACCTTCGATCTGGATACCATCAGTTGTGTGTGAAGAAGGAATACATTCCGAAGACAGAATTTCGAACCAGGTACGGGCATTACGAGTTTACTGTAATGCCGTTTGGATTGACTAATGCACCCTCTGTATTCATGGATCTGATGAATAGAGTTTTCAAAGAGTATCTCGATGAATTTGTGGTGGTATTTATTGATGATATATTGGTATAATCCAAAACCTACGAAGATCATGAATATCACTTGCGCATTATCTTGAAGACTCTGAGGAGGCATGAATTATATGGGAAGCTTAGCAAGTGTGAATTCTGGCTTCAAGTGATTTCTTTTCTTGGCCATATTGTCTCTAAAGATGGAATCTCTGTTGATCCTTCTAAGAACAAGGCAATCCAAGAATGGCCAGCACCTATGAGTATAACTGAGGTACGCAGTTTTATTGGTTTGGCAGGTTATTATCGACGTTTCGTCCAGAATTTTGCCCGATTGGATAACCCATTAACGAAGCTCACACGTAAAGGGGTTAAATTTGTTTGGACAAAATAGTGTGAAGAATGTTTTGAAGAACTGAAGAAAAGATTAGTCAATGCTCTTATATTGACTCTACCATCGAGGAATGATGGGTTCGTTATTTATAGTGATGCATCGAAGAAAGGACTTGGTTGTGTCCTTATGCAGAATGATAGAGTTATTGCCTATGCATCACGAAAGTTGAAAATTAATGAACAAAACTATCCTACTCATAATCTCGAGTTAGCAGCTGTGATCTTTGCTTTGAAGATATGGAGGCACTACCTCTATGGTGAAAAATGTGAGATTTATACTGATCACAAGAGTTTGAAGTATATTTTCTCACAAAAAGAACTCAACATGAGGCAAAGGAGATGGCTTGAATTACTCAAGGATTATGATTGCATGATACACTACCACCCGGGGAAGGCAAACAAGGTGGCAGATGCTTTGAGTAGAAAAACCATGGAGTTTTGAACAATATGAGAATTGAAAGGGATCCAATTTTCATGGATCTAGTGAAGATGGACATGGGAATAACCAGGGAAGGTGAACCATCAATGCTTTTTCAAATGGTTGCCAAACCATCTTTAATAGAAAGGATTAAGAGTACTCAGACCGATGATGAAGAATTTCAAAAGAAGATTAAAGCTGTGAATGATGGGAGATTGAGAGACATTGTGTATGAAGATGGAATTTTGAAATTTGGGAAGAGACTTTGTGTTCCCGATATACCTGATCTAAAAAGGGAATTGCTGGATGATGCTCATAGTTCCAATTTCTCTATACACCCTGGGAGCACCAAAATGTATAGAGATTTGAAGGAACATTTTTGGTGGGAAAACATGAAGAGGGAGACTGCTGATTTTGTGTCAAGATGTATGGTTTGTCGACAAGTGAAAGCTGGAAGGAAACAGCCTGGAGGAGTCATGCAACCTCTTCCCATACCGGAGTGGAAATGGGACAATATTACGATGGACTTTGTCATGGGGCTACCAAAGACTCCTAGAAGGAATGATGCAATATGGGTGATTGTTGATCGTCTTACCAAGTCAGCACATTTTCTTACTATAAGAGAAGATCTACCCCTGGAACGTCTAGCAAGACTATATATTAATGATGTTGTGAGACTTCATGGAGTACCCTTATCAATTGTTTCTGATCGTGATCCCCGTTTTACTTCAAGATTTTGGAAAAGTCTTCAGAAATCCATGCATACTGAACTTCATTTGAGCACTGCTTACCACCCTCAGATAGACGGACAATCAGAACAGACTATTCAAACCTTAGAAGACATGTTGAGATCTTTCTCACTTGACTTTCAGGGTATGTGGGATCAATATTTACCTCTGGTAGAATTTTCTTATAACAATAGCTTCCATTCGAGTATTCAGATGGCACCATATGAAGCGTTATATGGAAAGAGATGTCATACACCAACCTGTTGGGATGATGTTGGTGAAATAAAACTTGTAGGCCCAGAACTAGTGGAGGAAACGGTGGAAAAGGTGAAAGTAATCCAAAATCACATCAAAGAAGCTCAAAGTAGGCAAAAGAGCTATGCCGATAATCGAAGGAAGGATTTGGAATTTCAAGTCGGTGATCATGTTTTCCTGAAGGTATCTCCGTGGAAGGGAGTCATACGTTTTGGTAAGAAAGGTAAATTGAGTCCCAGGTACATCGGACCTTTCGAAATTCTAGAACGAATTGGGGTTGTAGCTTATCGATTGGCAATGCCGCCAACTCTCTCCAAAGTTCACGATGTGTTCCACGTATCTCTGTTGAGGAAATACATGCCTGATCCAACGCATGTACTCACCTATGAGGAATTAGAACTGGAACCTTATCTTTCCTATTGTGAAGAGCCCGTCAGGATTCTTGATACGAGATAACAAGTACTGAGAAACCGGACGACGCGTCTGGCAAAAGTTTTGTGGAAAAACCATAAGATGGAAGAGGCAACATGGGAACCCGAGGAACTTATGATGAAGAACCACCTGAGTCTTTTCATGTGATAAGTATTCTAGAAATTTCTAGGACGAAATTATTTGAAGGAGGGGAGAATGTAACACCCCAAGCTTCTACGGTACGCTTCTCTTTGAATAATGTGATAGCGTGTGTTGTACGCAACACCGATTTCTAACACACCATAACCAATCAAACTAGCCGTTATAAATAGTAATAACTACTTTTTGAAATTATATATATATTATATTTCAAAATGGACATCATTTTTGGATTCGGAATATCGAATTTAGCCTAAGGTGAAATTTTGGTACATTTCGGATAACTTTCATATTTTGATGAATAGTGAAAATTACTAAATTTTAATTAAAAACAACTTTTTTAATCAAAATAATTAATAATGATAAATTATGAATTTTAGTAGTTTTAAAGTATATTTAGAATATATTTTTACCATTTAATATAATGTTTGTCATTGGGAATAATTTTACAATTAAACCGAACATAAACAAGTGTCAATCTTTTGATAGTTATTATCTCTTAAAAACACGCTTTTTGTTTTGACAGCGGGAATTAATTTTAAATTAATTTCTGCCACTTCTGTGTTTTGAATTTAGGAAAATGGATTGCATATTTGGAATTAGGATGTTCAAATTGTGTAAATAGGTAACTTTTATTTTTAGACATTTTGAATAATTACTGCGGTAAATATTTTATTTACCATGGTTAAGGGTAAATCCGGTAAATAAGGGTTAAAAAATTATATTATAATAATACTAAATTACCCTAAAACGTGTCTTAACCCTATTGGTTGATACATGGTCGACCGTGGACATCTTTGGGTCGATTTTGGGACCCCATGGATCCACTTGTAAGTGATAATGACACTTTATTTTAATTAAGTTAAAATGAATAAAAAAATGACACAAGCATATATATTTTAGAAAAACAATTGTTACATAGAGTTATATATGTTTTATTTTAGATTATAAATATTCATTAGAAAGATAAAGAGATTTCCTACATAATTATATTTTATTTATAATTTTTAGACATTAAATAATTTACTTTATTTATGACACAATGATGATCCAGTAATTACTATAATAGTGAAAAATTAAAATAATTGATATTATAAATACCCAAATAAATATAATATGAAACTTTTAATGAATTAAACTAATTTTCTAGGATAATATGATATATTAGGATTTATTTAATTGACTTTTTTAGAATTAATCAATCTGTTATGAGTTTCAAAAAAATCAACTATTGAATAGTGTCAAAATTGACATAAAAGAGTTTTTAAAACAAATATTATATTATTAATTGATATTAAATTCCTAAAAATCTAAGGATCGGCCAAGAGACTTATATCATGATAGGTGTATCATTAATGGACCACTTGTGGGTCGCTTGTATGTATATGGTAAGTTTATTAACCATATAATATAAAAATAAAAAGAGACATTGTAAAAGTGAAACTAATTAACTTAGAGTTAATACTTAAAGATAAGGTTAATATAAGTACCCAAACCTGTCTAAATTCTATTGGTTGAGTTGTTTTCGACCCATCCCCACCTTAACCTTTGAATAGTCAACTTTGGAGAAATTGGAAGCCGAATATGAATTTATTATAAACTAATATCTCTAGCTTTTCCAAAGGTGCCCCTCACCCCTCTTATAAAAGGGCACTCCTCCTTCTCATATCTTCACACCTTCAAAGCCCTTTGGATCGGCCAAACCCTGCCCAAATACTCTCCCAACTTCCCTCACTACAACCTAGGGGCCTTATTTTGATCATAAATCCAACCTAAAGTGCCCTTTTGATCAAATCAAAAGGAAGAACCCGAAGAAGAGGTAATGATTTCACCACCCTTCTCCAAGTTCATTTCTTCTTCCACTTCTTCTTACTTTGTTCTTACCATTCTAAAATAATAACTCCAGTATATCACATATACTATGATGTTATTATAAATATGGTACAACCATATTCAGTATTCTATCCACCCTTTGAATAACATGTCACCATACGTGCGTACGTACGGCTTACCGTCTCCACGTCGTGGTGTAATTGTTATTCAATATATTATAATTTGGATGGGTATAATAATGATGTGTAACTCATGTAAATAATAAAGATAACATGTTAATGATTCTGTATATATGATATACCATCCATTTATATATTATTTTAATATCAAAATAATGATATTGTCGCTCGTTCGTACGTACAGACTACCGTCTCCACGAACGTGATGAGATTCATTCTCCATCGTATCCATTCAAGTATAATTATAATTTGATGATTTAAAAATGATGTTTAAGGACTTGATATCATTATGGATATGAATAAGATACAACAAAAATGGCTTATGTAACAAAACATATAAAAGAAAATGAGTAAGTTAACACCCGAAACGACGATAATTCTAGGATATTATTAACAAATCAATATTAAAAGATCATATATGATATCATATTAATATATATGATTCTTGTATAATTTAATAACAATTATTTCACCATTATACAGGAGGTTAACCTACCCCAAACAAGGAAATGTACAAGGTAAGGGTTATTTCACAATCTCTTCATTATCCGAGGTTGTTTATACGTAATAATCTACTGGGATTTCTTTATCATCCACATCCATGTTTCTTAGAAATGTATTTCAAAACATATTTATTATTTACAAGATTATGTGTTAAAGTCATTTATACCCTTTTTTGACTTTTTATAAGAGGTTTATAAAGGAATCTTTCCGTCGTTTTCAAAACAAGGTCCTTTTTAACCTTTTCGACAGAATTAAGCTAAGAATGTTTATTTTAACTTATACGGCGGGTGCGGCTATTTTCCGCCGTTATAAAATCTTCAAAGCTTCCCTTACAAGCTTATAAGATTATTTTCAAAGTAAATGTTTTATTTTATATGGATCTTAAATGATTTTAAAATAAAAGGAGATATTTCTTTAAAATGAATTTTGATTTCATCTATGTCAACATCCTTTGATGGATTTTAAGATTATTTGAAGTTGATTTATTATGATACAAAACTTCTATATTGTGTTGAAGGTTTTGTGATATGTTTGACTGTGGATGTGCTATTTTTATACCATTCATAGTTTATGGTGAAAGTATTGACATTTCGTATGCTAGTTTTAATACGAATGTTTATGTTATGTTTAAACCTTTTCATATGGGAATGAATTGGACTTAATATGTGACGGGTGGAGCCCGCTATAGCTCATCGATGCATCGGTAGGTCTTATGAGAAAAACGAGTGTCTTGGCACAAGGCCTTGACAAAATCTTATTTGTATTCTTGGCACGAGGCCTTGGCTATGTGGTTATGATAGTCTGGCATTATGCATTCCATCATTATGAAAGTGGTTATTGATTTTGCATGTGATTATTTGATTAGTAGAATAACCATGTGAATAAGTAAATGGCATTATTTCATTTTATTTATGCCATACTATGTTAAATGTTCAAGTTTAAAAGGCTTTTGTTTTAGTTATACATTGCCTTAAATGTTTATTCTTATTTATGAAAGTTTATGTTATATTGTTATCCTTACTGGGCATTTGAGCTCACCCCTTTTCTATGTTTTATTTTTCCCAGGAAGTCAAGAAGTAAATTATGAATGACCTACAGGGATATTATGTGGGGATATGAGTGTGGATTATGGAGACAATATGTTTTTGTAGTAGTTTTTCATTTTATGATGTAATGTAAGACTTATGAATATATCTAGTGTTTCCAAGACTACTAAACCAATCGGTCTTTCGAGATTTGATCTTTCTTGTGATCATACCAATGTTATGTAATAATGCACCGACTCTGGGTAACTGGGGTCGGGGCATTACAATTTTCACACATTTTTCACATTATCTCATGAGATACATCACATTACCCAATGCATTGTTATAAGGACCCAGCCATAAAACATTACATAATCATGAATTAAATGAATAATTTAAATTTAGGATCTTTTTAGGTTTATAGTTTTAGAGAGTATTCCATAACTATTACATTTCAAATAAAAAATTACAATATATACACTTATACTCTGTTTCCATTTTTTAATAAAATAAAAACTTTTTTTAAAATAAGAGTCATGTCTAGTTCCATGTTTTATACATCATGACTTTTCCTTGATCCCATCCTTGACTGTATTCCACCTTATGTCCTGTGAAAAACATTTCAAAAATAATAGATGAGCACAAAAAGCTCATTAGAGGATACACAAAGATAAAAAAACTACTAGTTTTATCAAACAACAATTAAAGCATGAATACCTTATAATAAGTAATACTTTTCGCCTTTATGAAATAGTAACTACTCTTTACTAAATAAAAGATCATGGATTTCAATTTTTTCACCAAAATATTACCATCAAACCCATAGAAAGAACACAAAACAAATAAAGGTAACTTCGGACATAAACATACATAAATGGAATAACCATACAGTCGACTTCTATAACATCACTAAATAGAATATCAATATGACCGACTTCCATACCCAATTAATTGGTGGTTATAACGTAACCACTCATCCTTGTTTATCACGACACCACCTGTACTTTGGTTTATCACATAACCACTCATCAAATTACTAAGTACCGTTATAAAATAATAACTCATAAAACAAATATAAAGGAAAGATAACATTTGAACATTTCAATCACAATATATAATTTAAATATATTGACATAAAAAATATATTATAAAAACCATTTTCAATAAAAATACTTAAAAGATTATATGGTATTTATTTTCCTTTTAAAAACATTGCCACTTGTTAAAGAAGCCAAAGATCCAATAATACTCATGGCGACAGAAAAGGTAATTTTCACCGCTTACGTTAAAATATTATTTTTTGTAGTTTAGTTAAATGACATGTAGAAAAATATTACCTTTGAAAGAAATGAAGATTAAAAGTTGTTTATATACCATATAAAATAAATTCTTGTATAAAACAAAATATGCCTCAATGAAAGGAGATTGAGATGAAGTCTTTTACCTCGTGTCCGACATGACCCTTTCATTCATCAACTTCCTGAATGATAAAATAAAGATAATTTATAATTTCTTAAGAAAAATTTTTAAGTTTATTATTCCATTTATATCACTTATTACCATGTAATAAATATTATGTAATCATCTAAGTTAATAATGGTCGTTTGGTTGATATTTGGAACTTTAGTCAAAAATGAAGTTCTTATAATTACAAGTTTTTCATGTGATAAAAGGACCATTATATCTAGAATTATGATCATGATTTAGATAAATTATATATCATATATATCTATAATATATATGTATTTATAATAGTACATAACATTTGGAGATAAGAAATAAAATGCACCGTTCATAGAGACAGTAAGTCGTACGTACATGTGAACGCAACTTTCATTTCTATTTCTTATTTTAATGGAATAAAAACTTAATGAAACATAGGTATATTATAATTCAAACATAATATGAGATATAATTTCCTTAACTCCATCCATTATACATCCCACATAAGGAATTAACGAGTCATATCACATTGAGAGGACGGTGGTCCGCACTTCCTCAAATGAAATTATCGTGTTTACCCATTATTGAAACCATAAATTTATAAAATAAATGAATAATAATTAATAATAAGGAAAACTTAAAAATAATATATATCTTATATAAATAAATTTCAATCATAATGGCTACCATGACCGGTGTTTGGAGATATTTGAGAAATCATCGTTTCGTGAGGCAGCAGTTTTCCATCCACAGAAACAGTATGTTCGTATCAATTAGATGGAGGTGTGTGTTGGTGTAGTTTGAATCCTTCTCATTAAAATAGCCTCGTATATTGAATATTTTATTTATTTTAAAAAATAAATTACTAAAAAGATTTTAGGGGGTGGATAAGTAAAATAAATGAAATAAACTTAAAAGAAGAGGTTACCTTTAAATCAGGTATCTCCCTTTGGTTTAAACCAAAAGATTTTCATGAAGTGCCTTATGCCAAATTTAAGGCATATAGGAGAAGGATATGGATGTGGCAAGCTAAATCAGGTAGATTTTGGATGATCCTAGGGGCTTTAGAGGTGTGAGAAATGGGTTAGAAGTGGTGTCCTTTTATGAGGGGGAGGAGGGTCTCTTTAAGAATGTTTGAAACAATTATATTTTTTATAAACTTATATTCAATTTAAAAGGGTAAAAAAATAATCAATGTCAAAGATAATATGACTCGTGTTCGAAATTAGATCATCCTATAATAATTGGACAAGTTTTGAATATTTTTTAGTATTTATCATCTTATTTATTTAAATCACTCATTAATGAGGTAAACACAACATCCTTATTGTGTCATAAATAATTTTATTTATTTGGTGTATAAAAATTATTAAAAAAACTATGATGTAGGAAATATTTTTTTTCATTAAAATTAATATTTATAGTCAAATAGATAACTTATATAACCCCATGTATAATTTATTTACTTAAATATATTTGTTTATATCATTTATGCCTTTACCTTACGTTAATTAAAATAATATGTCATTATCACTCCCATGTGGGCCTATGGGGTCCCAAAATAGACACAAGGATGCCCATGGTTGGAAGTTTATCAACCAAAAGGATTAGAACACATGTTAGGGTAATTTTATATTAATATAATAATACTTTTTTACCCTTATTTTCCATATTTACCCTTTAACCATGGTAAATAAAAATTTTACTGAAGTAAATATTCATAATGTATAAAAATAAAAGTTATATATTTACAAAATTTAGAAATCCAAATTCCAATTATGGAATCTATTCGTCCCAATTCAAAACATAGAAGTGGCATAAATGAATTTAAAATTAATTCCTGATGTCGAAACGGAAGGCGTGTTTTAAAGAAAAATTAACTACCAAAAGATTGACAATTATTTATGTCAAATTTCATAGTGAAATTACATCCAATGACAAACATTGGATGAAATAGTACAAAAATAATATAATTACACATCAAAAAAAATAAAAAATGTAATATAACCTTATAAGTAAATTAGATTAAAAGGTAGTTTTAAATTAAAACATAGTATTTTTCATTATTCATTAAAAATGAATTTTATCAAACAAATTCCAAAAACTTCATCACATGTAAATTATGATGTCCCTATTCTAAAGAAGAATTTTATTTTTTCATATAGAACATATAAAAGGGACAAAAATTATATTTAAAGAGGGTTCTCCATTAAAAGGAGGTATATCGACCTTTTAAAGAATATTAGAGTATTAGTGATTAAAATTGGATTCAATCACCTTATAAGCCACTAATTTTTATTGGATAAATGTAAAAAAAATTTAAAATCATGTATAACCATATTTTAGTTACTTATATTCATTTCTTATAATACAATGTCTTGGAGTTAATTACCATTTAAAATAATATTATTATATTATTAGTGTACAATGTAAGATTTCAATGAAACCCATTATTGAGTATCAGGTAAGACATTGATCATGGTGTCATCTTTAAAGTAAAATTAGTATTTAATTCAGAAATATTAATAAATATTAAAATGTATTATTATTTATTTACTTGAGATGTTACATCCTTCTACAATTTTTGAAATTTCATCCTTGCAATTTTTATTCACTTTTCAAATAAGTGGGGGTATTTTTCCCTCATAGCATTTTCAGATTCCCATGTTTTCTCTTCAATGATTTGGTTTTTCTACAAAACATTTACCTGATTATTTACCTTATTTCCCAACACTTACTATCTTCATTCAATAATATGAACAGGTTGTTCCTCATAAGAGATATTCCCTTCCAAATGGACTACCTCTGGGCTCAAAACATGATATTGATATGGAATATACTTTCTCAACATTGAAACGTGGAAAAAAAATTGTACCTAGGATAATCATGGAGGTAATGCCACTCTATATGAAACCAATCCAAATTTTCCAAGATTTCATAAGGTCCAATGAACCACAGACTCAACATTCCCTTCTTACAAAAATGCATCACACTTTTACATGGAGAAACTTTGAGAAAGAAATGATCACCTACATCAAAATAATGATCCTTCCTCCAGTTATCCACATAACGTTTTTGCCTGCTCTGAATTTGTCTCATGTTCTTTGGAATTAACTGAACTTTATATGCCATCTAAACTGCCAATTCTGGTCCCATCAACGTCCATTAACCTACTTTATCCCAAAAACCTAGAGACCGAAACTGATTCGCATATAATTCCTCAAATGGAGCCATCTATATACTGCAATGAAATATATTATTATATGAAAATTCAACCAAATAATGATGTTAGTCCTTAATTAACTATTAATCCAGTGAACAAGCATGTAACATATCCTTCAATGTCTAAATTATTCATTCTGATTTTCCATCTGATTGAGGATGAAAAACTGTACAAAAATTTAACTCAGTACCCAATAACTTTTGAAGGCCTTTCCAAAAGATAAAAGTAAACCTAAAATCACGATTAGATACAATAGACAGGGGTACTCCATGCAACCTGACTATCTTCTTAACATACATCCATCAATTTTGATCTAAACACAAAGTATCTCGAATTGGAAGAAAATGAGTACATTTAATCAACCGATCAGAAATAACCTAGTTTGCATTGTTACCTAGAGATTTCTTCAGCAATCCCACAATTATGTCCATGGATATATTTCCCCATCTCCACTCTAACACCAATAATGTTTGAAGCATTAATTTAGGTAAATTCTACTTAGCTTTAACCTTTTGACAAGTCAAATGCATCACAGTGAAGTCAGCGATATCTCTTTTCAATCCATCCCTCCAGTAATAGTCCAGAAGATCTCGGTACATCTTATTACTGCTAGTATGAACTAAAAATGGAGAACTATGATCTTTATATAACAACTCATTCTTCAATTGTGAATCACAAGGTATGCATAATCTTTTCTCGATCCTCTAAACACAATCATTGTAATCATTAAATTCAGGTAACTTACGCTTCTAAACCAACTCTACATTTTTCTATAACTCAATGTCTGATTTTTGTGCTATCTTTATTCTGTTTTATAGAGATGATTTCAATAACACCTAAAACAAAACAGATAATTTCCTACATCAACAACTTCTAGGCCAAAATTCACCAAATCAATAACCCAATGATCTCATTCCAAAAATTTCATGGTTAATGGACCATTACTTTTTCGACTCAAAGCATCATCCACTTTATTTTCCTTTATCGTATGTTAAAGGATCATGAAATCATAATACTTTATTAATTCAACCGATCTCCTCTGACTCGTGTTTAATTATTTCTGAGTGAATACATACTTCAAACATTTGTGGTCCGTATATATTTCACATTTTACTCCATACAAATGATGCATCCAAATTTTTAAAACAAAAACTATATCTAGTAATTCTAAATCATGTGTAAGGAAACTTGACACATGAGGATTCAACTATCATGAATCATAAGCAATTACATGTTCATTCTGCATAAGTACAGAACCAAGTCCTTTCAACGAAGAATCACTAAAGATAACAAACTCACCATTTCTGGAAGGTAGTTCCAAAACCAGATTATTCATCAATCATCTTTTCAATTCATAAAAACAATCTTCACGTTCTTTTTTCCAAATGAACATAACACCTTTTCGAGTTAAAAAAGTAATTGGACTAGATAACCATGAAAAATTCTCAAAAAACCTTTGGTAATAACCTACTAAACAAAGAATACTACGGATCTAAGATATATTTGTGGGTCTTGGTAATTACTCAACAACATTTGAATTAGTAGGATCAACAGGTATGACATTTTATTAGTAAAATGTGACCGAGGAATGAAATTTCTTGTAACCATAACTCACACTTTCTGAATTTCCCAAACAATTTTATTTTATTTTATGGGTTTTAGGACAACCCATAAATTACTTTCATGTTCCTATTTACTTTTGGAATAAACCGAAATATCATCAATAAACACAACCTCAAACATATCCTAAAATTTATGGAAATTTTTTTATAAGATACATGAATACAATAGGTGCATTGGTTAACCAAAAAGTCATGACTACAAATTCATAATGGCCATATCTAGTACGAAACGATATCTTCGGAATGTCATCTTTCTTTACATTCAACAGATGGTACCCCAACCTCAAGTCAATCTTAAAAAAATACTAAGATTCCTAGATATGATCAAAAAATTCAATGATATGTGGTAAAGGAAACTTGTTCTTAATAGTGATGTCATTCAATACTCTATAATAATTGCAATGTCTCATTTAACCATCTTTTCTTTAACAAACAAGACATGACCACCCCATGGTGATGTTCTTGGTAAAATGAACCATTTATCTAATAAATCCTGAAATTTATTCTTTAACTCTAAAAGTTCAATTTGAACCATTTGATAATGGGGTTTTGAAATTGGCTTAGCATCAGGATCTAAGACAACAGTAACTTCAACATCCCGATATGGTATAATACCAGGAAACTCATCAATAAATATATCAAGACATTCATTTACAGCTGGAACATCATTAATCTGGATAGTTCCTTTTCATTCAACAATATATTCATGGAAATAATCATTTCTATCTTTTACTAGTTTCTCATATTCTAGATATGTTATCAAAATTAAGGGTTCATTCTTGTAAACAAACAGAACTTATTTCTCAATATAAACCTTTTTAGCTCTACAGTCAATCTTAGCATGATAAACAGAATGCCAATCCATACCCAAAATATTATCAAACTCAACTAGAGACAAAAAAAATAAAGTTTGTAGGTAGATTCTTTCTGCACACAATCACAAGAAGGTTCTTATGTTTTCTTTTTGTCTCAACATTTCATCCAAGTGTTTTTACTATATGTTTAGGATTCATATCTTGAGATGGAATTCCTAATTTACTAGAAAAATTCTCAGAAATGAATTAATGTGTAGACCTTGAATCAAACAACACATTTCCATAATTTGAAAAAACAAATAGTGTACTTGGTACTACTTCATTCGATACCCCATCATCTATTGAAGTAGTTGAAAAGGATTTCAGCACCCCATTCTGCTTGTAGTCTGGTTGGTTTCCTTTAGTTGAGTTATTTCATTGGAAAATCATTTTCATAATAACCCAATTCATTGCACTTAAAATATCTTACTGTTGGGTTTTCATTGCCTGGTTGATTATCATATTTACAGTTACGAGAAATATGACTACTCTTACCACACCAGAAGCTCTTTCCAGACATTGATAAACATTCTCTAGGATGCTTTTTACCGAGATTATCAGAAGATAGATATTTAATATTTTTACCTACAGGATTTTTGATGAATTTTTTCCCTTTGTTTTCCAAATAGACCTCTTCTTTTTTTTCTCTCTCGGAACACCTGATCATCAGAAAACTTTATTTCTACCTTCTCGGCACATCTGACAATTTTTTCATATATTTTGAATTCACGAGAGGAAAATGTACTTCGATATCAAAACATAAATCCTGATTAAAATCAATTTATATTACTATCATGATATTGGATGAAATTTGGAGCATACCTTCCCTGTTAAGTGAATGTTTCTTTATATTCTGCCAAAGAGTCATCCTCTTGCCTCAATTCCATGAATTGTTTTTCCATCCTAAGACGAAAAACCTTAGGAAAATATTTCTCAAGAATCATACCATTGAATTTATCCTAATCATGAGAATAAATATCCTCAATATCCTTGATATTTTTCACCATAGACCGCCAATGATTAGTTTCACCTTCAAAACGACAAACAGTGAGACTAGTCGTTTGATTCTATGAACAACCCATGACATACAAAATCTTCTCCAGTGCTTTAATCCACCATCCATCTATCAGAGGGTAAGATGATCCTCTGAATGATGGGAGATGTTGCCTCATGAAATGATCCACTACTAACATGTCTCTCTACGGTTGATCTGGATGATCTCATGTATGGATACAACTTCCATTTATAGCCCAAGCCAATTGTTCCATCACTACAAAAAACTGTTCAGTTCTTATTCCAACCATCTCATGTAGTTGATTTGGAATGTTATTCTCATTTGTATTCCTTCCAAACAATGCTGCCATGTTTCCTCCGTGGAAATCCATTCTGAACACAGAAATATCATAGGCAAAGCAACAAGGTATTCTGTAAATGCTATATAATTTTAATCTTACCATAAATTAATTTAACAATATTCTAACACCTAAATTTGTCTAAACCGACCTCTGATACCAACTATAAGAACCCGAAAGAAGAAATTATCTAATCTTTAATTAAATGAATAAATCACATTGAAGATCTTTTTCGGATTAGAGTTTAATATAATTATTCCATAACTATTACATTTCATCTCAAAAATTACAAATTCTACACTTCTACTAAGTTTTAATTTTTTTCATAAATAATGTAATGTTTGAAGTAAGGGATGAATAATGAACATTTTTTGTCTCTTTTCCAATGGGACTCATTATAAGTGATAGATAAAGAATCAACATATGTAGTTAGAGTGTATTGATGTAGATGTTTATGAAAATTAATAAAAAAAAATACGTCTTTTTATAAATCATGGATGTTAGACTTTGGGGGATGAAAATGAGAAAGATTAGTATGATATTGAATCAAAATTTAACCATGATAAAAATAGTACGGGGATCAGATGTGGAGATATCAAAGGCTAAACAAACATATTGATTCTAAGAATATAATTTTCTAGCAATATGAAGCTATCAAAAAATAATGAGTTTGAGGATATAAAATCAAACAACTATTATTTCATAAGAATAACCTCAAACTATTTGTGAGGAAATTGGAAAATAAGAATGAATTAGTATTTAAAATGAAAAACTAGATTAAATTGATATGAACACCAGTTGGGAGTGGGTAAGATGTCCTAAGAACAAAAAAATACTGAAAACAATTTGTGTATTAAAATTAAACTAAATGTGAATGGCTATGTGATAAAGAGTAAGACAAGGTTATTGTGCAAGGTTTACTCATAGATTAAAGGAGTTGACTTTGAAGAAACTTTTTCACTAGTGACAATTCTTGAAATGAGTTTGATGTTCTTAGTAGTGGATGTCTAATGAATTTACAAGATATTTCAAAAATATGTAATGTTTGTAACATCTACAAATTTTTTAAGTTAGAAATTATGTTTGAAAGTGTATAATACATGTATCATCGAGCTTAAACAAACAAAAATTTATTATTATTTAAATATGAAAAATATAAAATATCCATTTAATTAGAAGGTATAAATTGTATTATCAACATTATGATATATTTATAAAGGTCCTTATTAATAAAAATGTATTGAATAATTCCCATGAATAGAGTACCAAATTTTTAGAAAAGATACTTCATTATTAAAAAATATGTTTTCTTCAAAAATGTAATTTATTTCATTTTGAGAACAAATATTATTAATAATTTATGAAAATTTAGATAATTTTAATTGATAAAAATAATACCATCTTTGAACATATCATATCAAAATTAGAATCTGAAAATATCATTAGGAAAATATTGATTTTTCAATGAATAGTTAAAAATATTGTTTTTAATGTATTTTCCTTTAAAATATTTAAAAAAACATTATTTTGGATTAATTTTAAAATATAATTTTAAATTTTGATTTAAAAAATTAATTATAGTATTTTGATTGAATTTTATACTTGAATTTGGTTTAAAACGTTTTTGTATTGAAAAAATATTTTCTCTAAAAAGTTGTTTTCCTTGTGGTTTTAAAAACTAATTTAAATGAAATATCTCCTATAAATAGACATTAAATTTGATAAAATTTATTCTATAATTTAAATATTGAGGTTAATATTTGTTAAATCATCCCTGTTTTTCAATATGAATTGTAAACTTGGAAAAATTTATTATCTCAATAAATCATAAATCAGGTTAATCAAGGTTAAAACTAAGTTATAAGGCACTAATTTTTCATAATTATTTTTATTGGATGAATTTAATACAAATATTATCACATTATACTATAAATTTATTTATTTAATGGACACTTTTCTATAAAAATTTCTTATATAATATTAAAGGTAAATAAAATTTCAAAATGTCACTCTATTTGTTTTAACAATGCATATGTGTTCACATAAAGGAAACAAATATTGTTATGGAAAAATATAAATAATTATTTTTTCAATAATGAAATTATATTCCTTTTTGTAATTATATTATAATTTTTAGTGATTAAATAATTACCTCAAATGTTTGTACTATGCTAACACTATATTTATTTAATTAATATAAAAGAAACACTTGAATTTGAAAATAGATAAAAAAATATATTATAAGAGGGTAATAGATTCCCCAGAATTTTTTATTTATATAAAACATATAATATATGTCTAAAAGTAATTTGTTATAAAAAACGTTTTCCTTATTTATTTAAATTCAAAATAAATTAATAATTTCAAAATTTAATTTAATGATATTTTGGGAAAATATTTTTTATGAATTATTTAAAAGATATTAAAATAACACAAGAGGGAAATTAAGATATTTTATGGTAGAAAAAATTATTAATTTCCAATTATTGATTCAATTTTCTCCTAATATGTAAAATTATAATCCTTTATGGGTGAAAATATTTTAACCATTGTTATGGTTAAAATGGGTGAACTAAGGGATAATCCAAAAGAAAAGTTATAGAACGCCACATGAACCAATAAAAATCCTAATATTTTATGTTATTAAATCCAAAAAATACCTTATATTTAAATATATGTCCATTTGGAATCATTTTTATTGGTAATGAATCTACTACAATCAAATAGTTTAAAAAATTCTAAATGTTCACCAAACCTAAATTATAATTTGGCACATAGAACTTCCTCATTTCATTTCATCATACATTTTGAGACATATACCATGTAAAAACCATAATAAATCCAACCTATACATACTTATACACATTCTAGATTAGAATTTTATTCCCAAATGACCTACTCTAGGGTCCGTAAGAGGAGATCTAAAGAAGTTATTTCAAGGAAAAGGTAATCACTGTAACCAATCACTTCATTTTTTAATTATTCTTTTAACTCCAAAAAATAAGTTGTTTATATCATGAAATAAAAAAATTAATTACCCTAAATATAATGAAATTTTATTAATATTATTATGAAACAACTATTATTTTACCTTTTTACCAAAAAATGGGTGTTGAAAGTATTGTTGTTATGTACGTACGACTTACCGTTTCTACGTAGCGACATAATTAATTTTTTATTAGCATATTTTTTGGATAAGTATTATGATGGATTTAATTTTTATATATGATATTTATTAAATAATTTTTATGTATAATGATAATATCATATCTAAATTCTTACATTTTTATCTGATAGAAAATGATAAATTTTATCATGCGTATCCGTAAACTAACTCATAAGCGAAGCGATGTGACTCATTTTTAATTGATATTTTACATGGATAGTAATAATGATGGATTTGATGAATATATATTTTTTATATGATATCCTATTGATTTTAGAAGATTGAATTATTAATTAACATTTTTTCATTTCATATGTAATAAGGTAAAAACCACATTTATGTGAACGTACAACTTACCGTCCCTATGAACCTTAATATTAATTTTTTCATAAATAAATTTTCTAGATGGAACTATAAATAAATATAAAAAATATATTATATATTTATATCAATTTTAAAACTCTCAAATAATTGATCCATGATCAAAGTCAAAGGATTTTAAATACTAAATTGAAATTTTTATGAAAAATGAAATTGTAAACTAACCACAAATGAAAATTTTAAAAATGGATTTTTGATTAATGCAAGTTGAAAAGTTATAAAGAGATAATATATGATATTATAAGTATTAAAATTATTTTTTTATAACTATAATAAATTTAAATTTATTGTACATGATGTTACAGTGATTTCAAAGAATGTGTAACTAGTGGTAAGGGACTTCCATTAGATATTTATTTCTCTAAGTCAAATTCCATTTTCCAAACTAGATTATTTTATGTGGTGTATATACTAAAGAATTTATTTGTAGATAAACATTATGGTTTTTATGGGGATTTAAATATCAATATAATTTTTTATATCATGATGCATAAGATTAAAAATTTTCCAATGCGGTAAAAATTTTATGTTACAATCTCATTGTTTATCAAGATTGTATATGATTATGATTTTGAAGAAAACATAATTGTATCTACCACTCTATAAAATACTTAATTTTATTCACCTCTAGTTATTTATTAATAATAATTTTTTTAATTTCATTTTCTTCATCTTAAGTACAAAAGAGATAGAAAATATTATTTTATGGGAAATTTACTTTATTTCTCTCTATGATCTAAAAATTATTTTATTCTATATATGTATTTTCTAAAAAAGTTTTTAATAATATTTTAAATATTATAGTATGATTATTTAAAGTAATTTTTACGCATTTTTTAATTTTTGAAAAATTTCATAAAATGAATCGTTTTGTATTTTTCGGAATGATTAATTTTTTAGTTTTATACAAAAATATAAATCGGATGTTTTCTTTTAACTTATGTGACCAGAACATGATTTTATGCTATCATGAGAAATAAATTATTTGAATATTAATTAAAAATTTTATGGAGTTACTTTCAAAACAAATCAAGAATATTTTAGAATTTATTACATTTTAATTTATTCATTTCATAATGGAGATTATATTTTTTTCTATAATGTTTTTAAGGGTATTTCAGTTCATCAGTTATTGCTAAATTTGGTATTGATTATGTATTATTGGGTATGTAATCAAATTATATGATACTTATTCATTATATTCAGGGTTTATTAGAATTACAATGGAATGTCTATGATGATCATTTATCTTACATTGGTTATACTATAGCGAGATAATGAAATGATTGTGAAATATTTTTTATTTTCATTGGTTATGATATGAGGAATTTTTTATGAAATTCTATCACACATATGTAAGGTTTTAATTATATTATAGGTGATATTAGAATTATATATTCATTAATGCATTGCGTAATGTATTATATATGATGATATAATTATGGGAAACAAGTAGACGTTATTGATCGTCTATGGGAAATAAGTTTTTGTTCGTGATCCACTATGTGAATCAAATCAATGTATTTCATCCAATAATGGATGAAAGTGTTGATTCATGACTCTTCATGATGTTATGTTATTGGTAGTTAACCATTAAATATGAAATGTTTTCAATAATTATGATCGTTCTAAAGTCTTAGTAATTGAACTTATAGTTCATGATTGATTTATAATATCTTCATACTCCTACTATTCATGTACTTTTAAATAATAATGATTTATGCCATGATCCATTTTTAGGATCTTTGAAAAAAGTTCTATGAAAAATTTCTATTATTATCATTACCTCATATTATTTTTCTTATTTTATGCTGTCACATGATCAATGATTTATAACTATAATGTTTTCCCTCACAGAGAATCTGAGCTCACACATTTATATGTTTCATTTCCCCATGTTATGAAGAATTTTTTCTAGTAGGTTCTGTTTATGAAAAAAGATAAATTCTTAGATCTTAGTATGATATGATTTTGTACACTTATGAAAAAAATATGTTTACTTTTTTCCAATATTATAGACCAATAAAATTTTACCATGGATCATACTGTTAATTATATATCAATGTATGAAAACAATGGGTCCCTATCATTTGTATCAAATAATGGTTTTGTTATCCTTTGGAAACAAGGATAAGAAATATTTTGTATGAATCCTCAGTAGTTGTCTATGCATATGATTATATTTTAATTTTTGAGCAGTGATCATGGATAAACGAGGTTAAACCTAATATTTATTTGATTAAAATGAAGTTTTCTTGATTTAGACATCAAATAAAAGATTTTACAATATTATGTGGTTTTAAGGTATGAATATTATTCCTTAAACTATGGTTTTTAGTTTTGATCAATGGATGGAAACTGGAGGATTATTCTTAACACTGATAGATAATTCAATGAAAATTATAATGAGAAACAAAATAAAATGAGAGATATAATGTGAAATTCTATGATTTTGCCTAATCAGATACCCATTGTATGATTAAAAAACTATATATGGTTGAGTAACTTAACACACCTAAAAATAATAAGAAGTTATTTTATAAGAACCATATAGGAAAAAAGATCGTCGTTACTGCATGTCAAGATTGTGGGATGAAGAATAGAAGGGAATTTATCAATGGAACCTGATTTCTATAAGTAAATGATGGATATAGAGAAACTAATTTTGGAGAAAAAATGGTGATTTTGATGCAGGAAAATGAATTCCATCCTAAGGTACCATTTGTAGTTCAATGTCTCTTATGTGGGGAATATGTCCATTATTTGAGCCATTTCCCTAATCCAATGGTTAAATCCTTGGCCAAGGAAATACCTATACTATACCAATATTTTAGGTGAAAGGATTTCAGTTTTTATATATTTGGCATCAAGAATTATGTAAATGATATTTTGGATATAAGAGTCATAAAATATCTAAAGACTATTATGAAATATTTTTCTTTAAGTATTTGAAATCTTTTTTTGAATAGTTCTAATAACCATGAAATGTGATTTTTTTGGAAAGTTTATAATGTTTAATAAAGATAATGTAATAGTATTGGTAACATATATATATTAGGCAATTATTTTAGGAAAATGTTATTAATGTCATATTTGATAATGTTTAATCAATTTTTTGATATATAGAATTTATTCTATTATATATGATGTTATTTAAAAAAATGATTACTTTAATTTTGGAAGCATATATGTTTTCTTATACTGTTAAAATAACTGATATGGACACCATACTGAGATCATAAGTTTAAGGCTGATCACAAGCTCTGAAGAATAAAAAAAGCCCTTTTAATTTTTTAAGTGATTGGATTTTGAGATGAATTTCATATTTTACTGGTTTCTAGGAATAATAATATATTTATGTTTAAATAATACTTATTATCATTATATTATTTAATGTTAATTTAATTATGGTTTACATGAAAGGAGAATATTGATAATATTTATGGTTGAAAATTTTTTCATTGGTAGGGTGATATTTTATGGAAATGTGTAGTCAAGTTAAGTATTACATTCTCGGTTATTCTATCAATTTTATTTGTGATAATTTTGTGAGGTTCAATACATTACATATAAGGACCTGACCTTAGAAATTACATAATCGTGAATTAAATGGATAATTCACATTGATTTTATTTTCAGGTTTTTAGATTTAGAGAATTTGGGCATAACTATTACACTACATCTCAAAAATTACAGTAGATGCTACTACTCAGTTTCAATTTTGTTATAATATAAAACTCATGAAAAATATAGTCATGTATAATTCTATGTTATAGATAAAATGACTTTTCCTTAATCCCATCCTTCACCCTAATCATCATTAAGTCTTTTGAAAAACATTTCAAAACATGGGATGACCATAAAAAGCTCAGTACAGGTTATAAAATAAATAAATAAAACATAAGTTCATCAGAACATTATATTTTTAACATACCTCATGAAATAATAAGATTTATGAATAACACATAGTAATCAATAATCATAAAGGTAACTTATGGCATCTATATCATACTTAGGTTGTACCTTTCACAGCCATGTAGGGAGTTACATTTGGAATACCCATCATAGTGTATTCCCAAAATATCTTAGGAGAAACATTCACGTTTACCTTTGTCAAATTACCCAATGCATTGAAGAGCTATCTTGGGACCACCCACCCTAGGTTTATCATGTAACCACCCATATATGTAAAAAATTCCCAATAACCATAACATATTCATAACATATAAAACAAATATAAAGGAATAATAATATTTCCAAATTTCAATCAGAAAATATCATTTAAATATATTGACATAAAAAATCCATTATGAAACCCATTTTCAGTACCAAAATATGTTAAAGAGTATATTGTATTTATTTTCCTTTGAAAAACATTATGTCTTGTTAATGAATCCATAGATTAAATAATACTCGCGGTGGCGAAAACAGTCATTGTCACCGCTTACGATAAAACAAACAGAATTTTTTCCATTTAGTAAAATTCCTTTTAGAAAAAGATTCCCTTTAAATGACAAAAAATCAAAAAAAAATTTATAAACCATTTAAAAGAAAGTAGTTAATAAAACAAAATATACCTCAATGAAATGAGATTGAGATGAAGTCCCTTACCTCACGTCTGACTTGACCCGTTCATTCTATAATCTCTTGAATAATGAAAAACAGTTAATTTCTACTTGTTTAGTAACAATTTTCAAGTTTAATATTATTTTTTATCACTTATTTTCATGTTATAAACATTATGTAATCTTTTCTGTTAATAATGGTTATTTTGATGATATTTGGTAATTGTGTCAAACATGATCTTCTAAAATTTTCCAGTTTTCCAGTTGTTCAAAATTTCATTTTCACTAGAAATATATTCATGAATTAGATATCATACATATAATATATATCAATTATATATATGTATTTATTATAGTATATAACATTTGGAGGTAAGAAATGAAATGAACCGTTCATGGAGACGGTAAGCCATACGTACGCGTGAACGCTTCTTTCATTTATACTTTCTATTTTTCATGGAATGAAAACATAATGATACAATGTTATATTATAATTTCAGTATAATATCATATATAGTTTTAGTAACACCATCTTTTATACTTTTCACGTATGGCATGAACGAGTCGTATCAGTTTGAGGGGCGGTAGTCTACACTTCCTGAAATTAAATTATCATGTTAACCCATTATAGAAACCAAAATGATATTATATAACTGAAAAATACCAAATAATATACACACTATGAATATAAAATATATCACATATAATTATAGTGTCATCATAATGGCCCCCATGACAGGCGTTATGAGATAATTGTACAATCATCGTTTCATGAGAGGATAGTTTTCCATCCATAGAAACCATATGTTCATTACCCATTATATGGAGGTCTGTGTAAGTGAAGTTAGAATACTTCTCATAACTACAACCTAGTATATTGAGTATAATAGTGTTGTTATAAAATAAAGGAATAAAATTATTTTTGGTGTTGGATAATTAAAATAAAATAAAATAACTTAAAAGAAGATGATACCTTTAAATCGGGTAAATCCCATTGGATTGAACCAAAAGAATTTATTGAAGTGACTTATTCTTAAGGTAATGTTAATAGGTAGAATAGAGTTATATTGAAAGATTATTTAGTCCATGGTTGGATCAGACATGTGGATTTAGAGTTGTGAGTAAAGGGTTAAAGGTGAGGGCTTTTTTTAAGTGGAAGGTGGGGCTCTTTATGAATGTTTGAAAATATTATTTTATTATACTACGGTTTTCAGTTTCTAGAGGTCCAAAACTTATTAAAGTCGAATATAAGTTGACTCTGGTTCAAAATAAAACCATCCAATAATAATTGGATAGGCTTTGTATATTTTTATATTTTTTATAATAATATTTATTTAAATCATTCATTAATGAGGTAAACACTGCAACATTATTATGTCATAAATAATTTTATTTATTTGATGTATAAAAATTATAAATAAAATACAAGGATGTAGTAAATAGTTTAAAATTCCTAATGGATATTTATACTCTAATATATAAATTATATTACCCCACATTAAAATTGTTTTAGAAAAAAATATATGTTTATGATATATTTTTTTAATTTAAATAAAAAGTTATTAATATCATTATCATACCCATGTGGGTTAGGAGGGCCAAAAGTATAACCCAACGATTGTCATGGTTGGAAATTAATCATATAATAATGTTAGGACAAGTGTTAAGGTAATTTCATATTACTATAGTGTTGTTTTTACGTTGAATTACCATATTTACCTTTAACCACGGTTAATAAAAGTCTAAAGATACTATTCATAAAAAATTATTTTCATCTTTTTGAACCACATTTTAATTAATAATAAAAATCATGTATGTTAGATTTTTGAAATCCAATTCACAGAAGTGGTAAATTTTCATTTAAATAAAAAATTCATCTTTTTAACTACTACTTAGTGTTTTCACTATTCATCAAAAATTGATGTTTTTCTGAAAAATACAAAAAACTCATCTTAAGATATATTTGATATTAATATTTCAAAAATGATTTCTACTTTAACAAATTCAGAAAATAAATTTTTCATTATTTAATTTAAAATTAATTCTCTTTGTCAAAACAAAAAGTGTGTTTTTAGTAAATAACATTTATCAAAAGATTGACATTTCTTTACGTCCAATTTCAAAGTAAAATTTATTCCAATGACCAACAATGGATTAAATGGTAAAATATAATCTAATTATAATTTAAAACCAATTAATAAAGATAATCTAACCATATAAATAAATTATATTAAAAGGTGTTTTTCAATTAAAATACAGTATTTATCCTTATTCATTAAATAATGCATTTTATCAGAAAAATAACAAAAATTTACCCAATGTAAATCTTGATTTTCAGATTCTAAAGAAGAATTTTATTTTTTCAAATAGAACATATAAACATGACAAAAAATAGATTTAAAAAATAGTTTGCTATTAAAAGGTGGTAAATCAATATTTTAATGAATATTATACTATTTGGGCATAAAATTAGATTCATTCCTATTTTAAGCCTATATATTTAATGGGATAAATATAAAAACATTTAACAAACAAGTATAATCATATTGTATTATGTTTTATTCATTCCCACAAAAACTCTATCTAGGCGTTAACTACCATTTAAAATTATATTATATTATTATTTTTTAGTATTACTCAGCATTTAATGCAACATAATATTTCAAAGAAAAACATTTTTTCTTATCCGGTATGACATTGAACATAGACACCCATTAAATATAAAAATTAATATTTAATTCACAAATATTAATAAATATGAAAATGTATTATTTTTTATTTAATTGGGATGTTACATCATTCCCCCTTTTTTGAAATTGCGTCCGCGCAATTTTTATTCACTTACTAACTAAGTGGGGGTATTTATCCCTCATAGAATTTTTATATTCTCATGTTGCCTTTTCAACCATATGGTTTTTTCCAAAAAAATACATTAACTAATAAATTACCTTATTCTGTAACACTTTCTCTATTCGGTTAAGAATCTCGACTGGTTGTTCCTCAAAAGAGAGATTCTTTTCCAACTAAACTACCACTGGGCTCAAATCATGAGATGGTTCCAGTATATACTTTCTCAACATTAAAACATGAAAAATATTTTGTACCTAGGATAAACATGGAGGTAAATCCAATCTATACACAACGGATCCAACTTTCTCTAGGATTTCATAAGGTCCAATGATACTCAAACTCAACATTCCCTTCTTATCAAAATGCATCATACTTTTCCATAGAGAAACTTTGAGAAAGACATGATCACCTAGAAAAAAAGATAGATCCTTCCTCCAGTTATCACCGACTGTTCTAAGCTGCTCTTATGTGATTCTGAATCAATTGAATTGTTTCTGCCTTATCTTTTTCCAATTCTGGTCCCATCAACTTCCTTTCATCTACTTCTTCCCAAAAGTTGGAGTATGGCACCACTTCCCATATAATTCCTCAAATAGATCCATTTTAATAATTGAATGAAAATTATTATTATATGAAAATTAAATCAAATAAGGATATTGGACCTAACTGCCCTAGTAATCCATTGAGGAAGCACGCATCATATCCTCCACGTTCTAAATTTTTCATTCTGACTACCTATCTTATTGAGGGTGAAAAGATGTTCTAAAATTTAAGTTAGTACCCAATGACTTTTTAAGGCCATTCCATATGATATAAGTAAACCTAGGTTCATTATTAGATACAATGGAGAGGGGAACTCCATGAAACAAGACTATATCTTTAACATACATCCATGAATGTTGATCTAGAGACAAAGTATCTTGAATATGATGAAAATGTGCAGATTTAGTCAATCAAACAACAATAACACAAATTTCATTATATCCCTAATATTTCTTTGGTAATTCCACAATGATGTCGATGGATATATTTTCCCATTTCAATATTGGCACCGAAAAAGACTGAAGCATCCCTTTCAGTAACTGTCACTCTACTTTAACCTACTAACAAGTCAAAAACTTCACAGAAAATTTAGCAATATCTCCTTTCATTCCATCCCACCAGTAATACTCCCTAGGATCTCTGTATATCTTAGTACTATTAGGATGAACTAAAAACAGAGAACTTTGAGCTTCACGTAATAACTATTTATTCAACATTGAATCACAATGCACAAATAATCTCTTCCCAAACATCATTACATGTTTATTATCAATGTTAAAATCAGAAAACATACCCTTCTAAAAAAACTCTGCCTTTTTCTAAAACTCACTTTCTTCCTTCTGAAATTACTTAATTCTATCTGAGAGAGATGATTTCACTAACACCTGAAACAAAAGAGAGGAATTTCCCAAACCAAAAACAACTATTCCAAAGTTTGTCAAATTAAAAAACAAAGGATTTAATTCCAAACGTAGCATGGTTAATGAAGAATTACTTTTTCGACTCAAAGAATCAGTCACTTTCACTACTATAAATAAGGGCCTTAGAAACCGCTAAACGCTAACGCTAAATCCCATTAGAGGCTGCTTCATGTCCACCAACTGGGAGATATTTTTTTCCTATTTCTAATTCCTTTAGTATCCATCATTTGCAAGAGGCTAAAGATCAACACAAAAAAATGTGATTTTCGATCCGAGATGCATTAGGCGATGCAGGTGTGGTTGGAGGGTTTCCACCTGCTTTCATTGCTGTCCATAGCTAATGAACGGCGGTTGGGGAGGGTCAGGGTCGGTTAGGGGCGGTCTTTGTTGGAGGGGTGATGTCGGGAGGAGACCAGAGGGTTTTCGAAGGAGCATTGGTGTTCCCAGGATAACTTTAGGTGGCAAGGGTGGGGGTGGGGAGGCAGGTGGTGGAGGCAATATGCAGTGAAGTAGTGGTATGGGTGTTGTAGGGTTTGTAAAAGAAGAAAAGAAAAAGGATGTAAAATCCCATGTTTTTTAGTTCAGTATTAGCATTCTCCATTTGGAATTTGCTAATACACCCTTTAGATACCACCATTTGGTGGTCACAAATACACAGTAACCAAAAGGCGGGAAAAAACCTGCTATATTTAATTCAGTATTAGCATCCGCCATTTAGACGATGCAAATACTTCTTTTAGGGACCACCAAATTGCGGTCACTAATACTCTCCTAAGGCAACCCAGGCAATTTCCCATAATTCTAGTAGTGATTATTTGATTTTTTCGGATGGTAAAGGATCATGAAATTATTATCCTTGATTAATTCTAACAATCTCCTCTTCCTCATGTTTAATTTTTTCTGAGTGAATATATACTTTAAAATTTTGTGGTTAGTATATATTTCACATTTTACTCCATAAAAATTTTCCTCCATATTTTTAATGAAATAACAACAAAAACAAATTCCAAATCATGTATAGGGTAATTTAACTCATGATGTTTGAACAGATGTGAAGCCTAAACAATTACCTGATCATTCTGTATAAGGACACAACCATGGCCTTTCAATGAAGAATCATTGTAGATAAAAAAACTCACCATTTATGGAAGGTAGTTCCAAAAAAATATCATTCAGTAATCTTATTTTCAATTCCTGAAAACAATCATCAACCTATACTGTCCAAATGAACTACACACTTTTTCAAGATAACTTTTCAGTGGGCCACATCACCGTGCGATTTATTCGAAAAAACCTTATGTAATAACCTTAAAAACCAATAAAACTATATATTTTGGTTAAATTTGGGGGTCTTTCCCATTCTCCATAAAATTTTGATTTAGAATGATCTATAGTTATGCCATTGTTTGAAACAATGTGACCATGGAATGATATTTGTTGAATCCAAAATGCAAACTTTCTGAATTTCCCAAAAAAAAATTCTTTTTTTAAGGTTTATACGAAAACCCTTAACTGACATTCATGTTCCACTTTACTTTTGGAATAATTCAAAATATCATAAATGAACACGACCAAAAACATATCTAAGAACTCACAGAAAATTCAATTCCTAAGATCCATGAATATAGCCGGTGCATTTGTTAATCCAAAAGGCACAACCACAAATTCATAATGGCCATATCTGGCTTAAAATGCGGTCTTCCGAATGTCTACTTCCCTTACATTCAACTGATTGTACCCCAACCTCAAGTCAATCTTCGAAAAATACTATGATCTCTAGAGTTGATACTACTTCATTTGATGTCCCAACATCTGATAAAGTAGTTCCAAAGGATTTCAGCACCCCTTTCTGCTTGTAGTCTGGCTGCATTCTCTCAGTTGAGTTCTTTGTTTGACACTAATTTTCATAATGACACATTTCATTGCACATAAAACATTTTACTAACTATAAATCAGATTTTGTCTTACCATTAACCTGATATTTTTAGTGCAATTACAAGGCTTCTGTCCCATTTTACCACATTGGATCACTTATTGGAATTCAAAAGGCATTCCCCAGCTTGCTTATGAACATAATCTTCACAAACTGTAAACTTGAGTTTCTTACTATCAGAATATTCTGAAGAGTTCTCACCTTTAGTCTTCTACCTCGACCTGTTCTTCTATTGTTTTTCAAAGAACACAAGATAATCAACAAAATCCCTTTCCACCTTCACTGTAGAACGAACAAGTTTTTTGTAACTTTTGAAGTCATAAGATGCTATTAACCTTTGATTCATTGGATTTAATCCTGAGTTAAATTTTTTGATTCTACTATCATGATCTCGTATGAATTTGGACCATACCTTTCCGGTCGGGTGATTTTTTCTTCATAAGAAGCCACTGATTCATCTTCCATAATATATTCCTAGAATTTTTTTCATCCTAAGATGAACCACCTTAGGAAAATATTTCACCATCAACCTCCACGGATCGGCTTCACCTTTAAAATGTTAAAAAAAGAGACTAACCATTTGATGTTATGAACACCCCATGTCATCAAAAATATTTTTGAGTGCTTTAATGGACCCTTATGCTAGCACAGGTTCGAATGATCATCTGAATTATGGGAGATATTTCCTAATGAAATGCTCCACTACTGACATGTTCCTATGTGGTTGATCTGGCTGATCTCATGCATGGATACCCCTGCCATTTATAGCCTTAGTCAACTGTGTCATCAATACAAAAAACTGTGCAGTTCTGATTCCGACCATCTCAGGTTACTGGTTTGGAAGGTTGTCTTTCTCCTGATGTCATCCCATCATAGTTTCCCTATTTCCTCAACAGAAATCCAATCTGAACACAAAAATATCTTAGGTGAAGCAACAAGGTAATCTTTAAATGCAACATCATTTCAATATTACCATAAATTAATTTATGGACATTATTTTAACAATATTATAAATCATAGAGTTGTTTAAACCAAACTCTAATACCAACATTAAGGACTCGGCCTTAAAATAGTACATAAAGATTAATTAAATTGAAAATTCACAATGAGGATCTATTAATGTTTAGAGTTTTATAGTATTAGGCCATAACTATTACATCACATCTCAAAAATTACAAAGTATACACTACTTCTCAATTTCAATTTTTTCATAAAATAAAAACACTTGAAATAATGATTCATGTATAGTTCCTTGTTTTAGATAGCATGAATTTTCTTTGATCCCATCCTTGACACTATTCATCTATATGTCCTGTGAAAAACATTTGAAAACTTGTGATGAGAATAAAAATCTCACTAGGGGTTATAAAATAAAGAATGAAAACATTAGTTCATCCAAACATAAGATTTTTAACATACCTAATAAAATAATAACATTTATTAATAACAGAAAGTGATCACAAATCATAATGGTAACTTGTGGCCTCCATAACATAATTACATTGTAGCTTTCACAGCCATGTAGGGAGTTACATTTAGAATACCCATCACAGTATATTCCCTAAATCTCTCAGGAGAAAAATTCACATTTACCTCCATCACGTTACCCAATGCATTGGAGAGCTATCGTGGACTCACCCACCCTAGAATTATCATAGAACCACCTGTATACATAAACAATTCCGTAGAACCATAACATATTAATAACAAATAAAACAAAAATAAAGGAAAGATAAAATTTACACATTTCAATCGCAATATATCATATAAATATATTGATATTACAAAATCATTTTCAAAACCATTTTCAATTCCAAAAAATGTAAAAGAGTATAAAATATTTATTTTCTGTTAAAAAACGTTATGGCTTTTTGGGGAAGCCATAGATCAAATAGTACTCGAGGCGGTAGAAAAGGTCGTTGTCAACACTTACATTAAAACAAACATTATTTTTTGATGTTTTGTAAAATGACTCATCATAAAAAATCATTTTCCATGAAATTAAATGTAAAATGTGTTTATATAGAATATAAACGAAAATCATTTGTAAAATAAAAAATTCCTCAATGAAAGGATATTGAGACGAAGTCCCTTACCTCATGTTTAATGTGACCTGTTCATTATTAAATCTCTTGAATAATAAAATAAAGTTAATTTATAATTTCTTAAGAACGTTTTTCGTGTTTATTATTACTTTTGTATCACTTATTTTTCATTTTATAAACATTTTGTAATCATTTTAGTTAATGATGGTCATTTTGTCGATATTTGGTTCATGTGTCAAAAATGAACTTCTAATATTTACAAGCTGTCCATGTGGTCAAAATTTCATTATCTCCAGTATGATATTCATTATTTATCTGTCATATATATCATATATATATATATTTATCCAATAAATATATGTATGTTTTTATGTATTTATAATAGTAGATAACATTTGGAGGTATGAAATGAAATGCACCGTTCATAGAGATGGTACGTCATAAGTACGCATGAACGCTACATTCATTTCTATTTCATATTATTAATGGAATGAAAACATAATCATACATATGTTTATTATAATTAAAATATAATATAATATTTAATTTCATTAACCCCATCTTTTATACATTCCACGTATGGACTAAATGAGTCATATCTCTTTGAAGTGGCGGTAGTCCACACTTCCTCAAATGAAATTATCACGATTACCCATTATGAAAACCATAAAGGTATTATATAAATTAGAAATATAGTAGTATATAGACAATATAAATATAATATATATCACATATAAATAAAATTCCATCAAAATGGCCACCATGAGAGGCAGTATGAGATAATTAAATAGCCATCATTTTGTGAGGCATCAGTTCGCTATCCACAGAAACAGTTTTTATTTACCCATTAGATGATGGTATGTGTAAGTGTAGTGATAATACATATCATAAAAACAACCTATTGTATTTGGTATAATTGTAAAATTATAAAATAAAAAAATAGAAAGAGTTTAGCGGGTTGGAGAAGTAAAATATATGAAAAGAACTGAAAAAAAGATGTTACTTTTAAATCAGGTAACTCACTTTGGTTTAAACCCAAATGTTTTATTCAAGATCCATATGCATAATTTAAGGCTTCTAGGTGGAAGATAAGGATTTTGAGATCTTATTTGGGTAGAGTTTGGATGATCCAAGGGGATTTATAGGTGTGAGTAATGGGTTAGAGGTGATGGATTTCTATAAAGGAAAGGAGGGGCTCTTTAGGAATGTTTGAAAATATTATTTTATTTTATAATTATTTTCAGTTTATAAAGGTCCAAAACATATTAATGTAGATAATAAGATGACTATTCTTCAAAATAAAACCATAAAAAAATTTATAGGTTTTGGATATTTTTATTAATTTTTATAATCATTTATCTAAATCATTCATTAATAAGGTAAACATTGCATCATTATAGTGTCATAAATAATTTTATCTATTTGATGTCTAAAAAATATAAATAAAATACGATGACGTAGGAAATATTTTAATATTTATAATAATATTTATAGTCAAATATATCAATTATATAACACATCCTTAAAATTTTTTTTTGAAAAACAATACATGTTTATGATATTTTTTTTACACTAAATAAAAATTTATCAATATCATTATCTTACCCAAGTGGATTTAAAAGGAAAAATGTAACACCTCAAGCTTCCACGATACGTTTCCCTTTGAATAACGCAATATCTTTCATTGTACCCATCTTCGATATTCTAACACACCGAGCCAAATAAAAATAGACATTATGAATAGTAATACCAACTTTTTGAAATTTATAAATTTTATCTTTCAAAATGGACTTTATTTTTGGATTCAGAATATCGAAATTAAATTTGGGTTAATTTTTGGTATTTTTCTGAAAACATTCAATTTTTGATGAGTAATGAAAAACGCTGTAATTGTTTAGTACCAACATTTATTTAAAAAATTATTTATTTTATTTCATATTATTTTAGGTCAAAATAGATACATAATACCTATATAAGTTCGAAGTAATTAATTGGAGTCATTTTATTTTAAGTTTAGCTATATAAAAATTTTATTAAACTTTTTACAATCTTTTACCGACCTCCTAGGAGGATTTTTAAATTGTATAAAACATAATTTTACTGCTTCTATTACTTTATTTCAAAAATCTGAGAGGCATGGTTAATATCAGTAAGTTTAATACGGTTCAATAAGATGAAAATAATTTTTTTGGAGAATAGTAACTTTTGACTTTACTTTACCACTGATAAAAGTAAATATGGTAATTAATGGTAAAAATGATATCATAATTACCCTAAATCATGTCCTAATTCTATTTTATAACTATAATTCAACCAAAAACAACCTTATTAATAAAATATGATCCTCTTTGGTCCACTTAGATTAGATTAGGACATTTATTATCATTTTATTTAAAGAATAGTTAAAAGCGTTAAATTCAAGGTTTAATAACTAAACCATTTCTAATATATGGTTACAGAAAATATAAATTCCACTATAAATATTCATTTTATAGATATAATTATTTCCTATGTAACGGTATTTTATTTATAATTATTAGACTTTAAATAATTTAAATAATTTATAACACAATGATGATGCAGTAATTATCTTATAATAAAATCATTTTCTATTTATAATGGCTCCAAAATGAATTATTTCTTGGATAAGGTGGGGATAAGTAGATAAACACTCAAACAATAGGTTTTAGATAGCATTAGGTCATCATATTAACCTTATCCTTTAGATTTGACTCTTAGTTAAATAGTTTTACATTTACCATGTCTCTTTGTATTTTTATATTACATTGTTAATAAACATACAATAACAAGCCAACAGAACCCAATGTGGTTAATTTTTAATATATATAAACTTATACATGCCCTTTTTCTGATAATTATATTTTTAAAATTATTATATCAATTAATAATATAGTATATGTTATAAAAACTCTATTATGTCAATTTTGACACAATTTAGTATTTGTTTTTTTTGAAAGCCATAAAAATGTTTTCACTTCGAATAAAATTTATTTAACCAACCCATAAATGTATTATTAAACTAACAAATTAGTGAAATTAATCTGAAATCCATGTTTACATTTATTTGGATATTATTTTTCAAGTTCTTTTCTTCTTCCACTTCCTCTTTTTTGTTGTTTCCATTCCAAGATAATAAATCTAGTACCATATACATTGTATGATGTTGTTATAAATATGGTACAACCATATTCATTATCTTATCCATCCTATAAATTACAATGTCACCATACGTGCGTACGTACGGATTATCGTCTCCACGTCGTGGTCTGGTTTTAACATTTATTTTTTTTTCAATAGAGGAACAAAGTACAAAAAGATATAAAAATTAACATAACAAAACAGACCAAAGAAACACTCCTATGGTGGTCTAAAATACTAAATATCTATGGAATCCCCTCTAATCAAATTGACTCCTTCCGACTTTAAACTAAAAAGATCATGAAAAATAATATTTTCAACGTCAGGAGCACTCACCGAGGCCAAGTAGTCCGCCACCTTGTTGCCCTCCAACCATGTAAGAAAGGCCTTAATACTATACCCCATGATGCTACAACATTTCCAGATAGTATATTTAATATTCTAAGGGACCATACCTACACCTTGAAGAGCACTATATAGAAGAAAAGATTTAGTTTTAGTATCTGAATTTTCTAAGCCATGCTGTCTACAGATAGTAAGACTCTCCAGAAAAATATTCACTTCAGCCTGTAAAGAATTCCCTTGCCCAAGAAAAATAGGGAAATCTGTAGCCTCGGACCCATTCAGATCTCAAACAACCCCTCCACCATAAATTCTACTAGAAATACAAGAGCCATCACAGTTATGTTTCAGACCAATGGCAGGAGGTCAAAACCTCACCCAGTTACCCAGATTAGAACTGATACCCTGAGGAAAAATGTAACCAGAAACCAAATGTTACAACGAAGGAGAATCCCTCCAATTTCACAGAACCTTGACCAGATAAAATATCATTATTTATCCTTAACAACAATCTGACTACCCTTCAAAGACAACCCATCTAACACCCATTTATTCAAAGCATACCACAAACACCAACAACCCACCTATAATATCAAGGATCAGGCCTTTCATTCCATTCTCTCCCTGTCAGAACCATAGAACCACCGGAAAATGAAAGAAGTATTGATCAGATCCTTTTTAGTTTTATTTGGGATCCTAAGGAAAAGGGGAAAATATATTGGGCCTCTTGGAAAATGTTGGCTCGACCGATTGTGGAAGGAGGTAATAATGTGCTGTGTTTGGAGGATACTATTAATTGTATGCATGCTAAGTTGTCTTGGGAAGTAATGGAGCATAAATCATTATGGGGGAATTCTATTCATGGTAATTATTTGGGGGATCAGTATAATTTTATTCATTATGCTTCTTTTTTATGGGCTGATATTGGCCCTATTGTTGATGTTAAGAGTCATTACTCTCGCATGATTATTGGGGAAGATAATGTTCTATTTTGGCACCATAAATGAAGCGGGAAAGTCCTTGACTTTCCTTTTTTTCTTACTACCAATATGTATCTCTTGGAGGCCTGTGATTATCTGAATTTCATCAAAATAGAGCTGAACAAAATTCAGATTTATATGTGCAACCTCATAGAGTTTTCTTCTAAACCGTACATGCTTATTTTTACTCCTTCTTCATCTAGCCACTTCACGGTTAGGGATTATTATCGTACATTCATCATTCAAGATATTGGGGATGATTCGAATGAAATAATATGGATTAGGGATGTTCCAAACAAACTCAACTTCCTTATTTGGTGGATTAGGAATAAAGTGGTTCGTCGTGGTGTAGTTTGTTATTCAAACACTTCATTATTTGGATGGGTTTAATAATGAGTATAACTGATGTAAATAAAAAATATAACATGTTAGTTATTTTTTATATATGACATACCATACAATTAAATATGATTTCCCCACCAATATAATGATATTTCTAGTCGTTCGTACGTACGGATTACCGTCTCCATGAACACGATGAGATTCGTTCTCCGTCATAATCATTCAAGTATAATTTTCATTTAATGATTAAAAATAATATTTATGAACATAATATCATTTTTTATATGAATCAAATACATCATATCCATAAAAACATGGCTTATGTAACCAAGCATATAAAAAAACGAATCAGTTAACACCAAAAATGATGATACTACTAAAATATTATTAACAAATAAATATTAGAGGATAATATATTATATCAAATTTATGTATATAGTTCTCCTATAATTTAATTTTTTTTAACTATTATACAAGAGGTTAACATACCATCGACTGAATAAAAGTACCAGGTAAGGGTTAATTATATAATCTCTTCATTATTCGAGGTTGTTTTAACGTAATTATCAACTAGGACCTCTTTATCATCCACATCCGTATTTTCCTAAAAATTTAATTCAATTTTTTTTAAATTTACTAGAATAAGTGTTAATGTCATTTACACACATATTTGACCATATATGTTTTCAAATGAATCTTTCTATCTTTTTCCAAACAAGGTAATTTATGACCACTTCGACAAAATTATTGTAAGAATGTATTTATTTAACTTATACAGTGGTTGTTGATATTTTCCACCATTATAACATCATAGAAGAATCCCATAAAAGATTACAAGAATATTTTTAAAATAAAGGTTTTATTTTTTAATTATATGAATTTTAAATTATTTCAAAATAGAAAGAGATATTTTTCTCAGAAGGTTTTGATATCATCTATGTATAAATATTTTGATGGATTTTAAAATTGTTTGAAGTTTCATTATTATGATACAAATCTTCCATATTTTATTGATGGTTTTGCGATATATTTGACTATGGATGTGTTATTTTTATAGCATTCATGCTTTATGGATAAATCATTGACATTTTGTATGCTAGTTTTAATACAAATATTTATGTTATGTTTAAACATTTTCATATGAGGAATGCATTGGACATAGTAAGTGATGGGGGAAGCCCGCTATAGCTCCTCGATTCATTAGTAGGTCTCATGCGATAAACTAGTGTTTTGGAACACGTCCTTGAAAAAAAATTACTTTTAGTCTTGGCACAAGGCCTTGACTATGTGCTTATGAAGTCTAGCATTATGCATTCCAACATTATGAAAGTGGCTATTGATATTCCATGTGATTATTCTACTATTAGAATATCCATGTGAATAAGTAAATGGAATTATTTGATTTTATATCTTCCATATAATGCTGATTTTTATGTTTAAAAGGATTTTGTTTTAATCTTATACATTGCCTTAATTGATTATATTTATTTATGAACGTATCTTCCATATTTTTATCCTTACTGAGCAACTGATCTCACCCATTTCAATGTTTTATTTTTTTCCAGGATATGACGAAGTATTTTATGGTTGAACTATATGGATAGTCTAAGGATATAAGTGTGTTCAACAGGGGAAAAATTATGTTGATGTTTCTATTTCATTATGTAATGTAAATCTTATGAATGTATCATGTACATCCAAGACTACTAAACTGATAATCCTTTAGGGACTTGATTCATTGTATCATGCAAATGTTATGTAATAATGCACCCACTATGGGTAACTGGGGTTGGGGCATTATAGTTGGTATCATAAGAATTTTAGTACAAATCATGGAAACTAGATTTTGAAAAACTTTAATTAGAGAACATTACCATAAAATAGTCTTTGAGGATAAATATAGAAGAATATCCTAGAATTTTGGTACTATTGAGATTTTGTGAGTTTTATAAGAAATACATCCCAGTCTGGATATGAGTAGGTAGAGCTTGCTCTGGAACAGATGTACTTAGGGGGAAAACACCAAAACACCAATTTCTGATAGACTCTAATGAGAAATGGCGCATGACAACGAGCCTTGCTGCACTGATGTGCCTAGGGCTAAAAAATTAAAACACCAATTTGAGCTAGACTTGAATGAGAACTGGTGCATGAAAATGATACTTGATACACTCTTGGTTATGACACACCCATGGGATATGCTTAGGATAATTCTCATTTCCATTTCAAACCATTATAAAGGGTTTATGAGTATATACTTCCTCAATGAATTTTTTTTATGATTATGGATTATATCTATAAACTCTTCAGTTTATCTTAACTGTTTTACAAGTATGGAATTATGCATTGTGATTCAGAAACTAATCTAGTGTTTTCAATTATATAGAAACGACCCCTAGTTTAAGGAATAGAAACTATATTGATGCATGTAATCCATTTGTGGATTTCCCTCCTACTCTGGATAATTATAGTGGAGCTGGGGAAGCAACTGGGGGTGATAATATTATCACTATACTGGGACAACACGCTCATGTTATGAATAATAACCTTACACATATGGAGAACCCTAATCCACAATGTTTAGGGTCAATGTTAGAACTCTTCATGAGGCAATAACCACAATGATTATATGGGATTAAAAATCTATTAGTAATAGAGGAGTGGATAAATTATTTATATAAAATATTTCATGCTTTGGGGAGTAGAGAAATGGGAAATGTTTTCATGGCAGTTTATCACCTCATGGGAGCTACAGATCAATGGTGGTCATTAATCCAAAAAACAAAGGAAGATGAAGTAGTATCAAACAGGGAATGGGGGGAGTTTAAAGGGATTTTCATAAAAAAAAATACATTCCTCGTGACCATCGAGCGGATATAGATAGACAATTTCTGAGTCAGAGGAAAAAGGAGGATGAGAATTTCAGAAAGTATGAGGATAACATTAAAAGGTTTTAAAGGCATGAAACATATTATATACTTAATCCAATGAGTATGATTGATGGATTATTTTATGGGTTAAAACAATTTCTCCCACAAGCATTAGTCTCACAATCCTTCTTTTTATATGACGATATTTTCTCATGTGTTATCAAGATAGAAAAAGAATTATCTAAGTCTTATGACGTTAAAGCAAAGACGGAGAAAAATCTATCTACTAAACACTCTAAAAATGGAAATATTGGGATGAAGGGAAAAGATTAATATCCATCCTAAGGTAAATTTTGGATGAAATTCCCTGGTACTTTCCTAAATGGAATGTGAGACTGTTACAAGTTTGGTGAAATTGGCCACCGATATCCTGATTGCAAAGGGAAGAAAAAGGGTATCAATGTTGAATGCTACAATTGTAGTGAAAAGGGGAATTATTCCAACAAATGTATTAAGTCCCAAAGAAACATACCCTATAAAAGTCCAAGGGAGAAAGTCCAAGATTATGTGATCACTACTAGTGAATTTGAAGCTCTGAAAGATTGGGTGGCAGGTAATTTAATGGTTTCATCAAGTTTAGCAAATGTTTTATTTGATTCTGGATCATCGCATTGTTTCATATATTCCCAGTTTTCTATGAAAATTAGATATTTCCAATTTGATTTAACAAGGGAGTTGTCAGTCAAAACTCACAAGGGATGTGTCATTGCAACAATGTTTTGTGAATATGTTCCCATTAAGTCATATAAATGTTCATTATCTACTGATATCATCATTAAACCCATGATTTAATTTGATATAATCCATTGGATGGATTGGATTTTAGACAATGATGAGAAAGAAATTTAAGAAGAAGGATGTTACAATTCTCGATGATGATATAGAGTATCTTATCTTTAGATCAGAAACTTCACCACCTTATTTTTATCTATATCCACCCCTAGTTGCTCAACTAAATTCAATTATTTAGGAGTAAGAGAATGAAATAACTATAGGTGGGGAAATAAATGTTCAAATAGAGGATGTACCTGTTGTGCACTGATATATTGATGTGTTTTCAATGGATTTACCTGGACAATCTGCATAATGAGAAATTGAGTTTTCCATTGATTTAATTTCTGGTTCCATGACCCTATAGAATACCCCTTATAGAATGGACACTATAGTATTAGTGGATCTAAATAAATAACTAGAGGAATTGTGTATTAAGGGATTTATTCACCCTAGTGTTTCTCCATGGGGATCCCCAGTTCGTTTTGTTAAGAAGAAAGATGAATCTAGGATGTTTTTCATTGACTGCCGGGAGATAAATGCTATAACAATAATGAAAAAGTATCCCCTACCTTGAATTGATGATTTCGATAAAATTCAGGGTGCTAAATATTTTTCAATGATTTCCATTAGATCTGCATATCACCAGTTGTGTGTGATGAATGAATTCATTTTGAAAACCTCATTTCAAAACAGGTATGGTAATTACAAGTTTACAGTAATTCCATTTTCATTGAGTAATGAACCCTATGTTTTCACGGATCTAAAGAATAGAGTTTCAAGGAATATCTTGATTAAATTGTAATGGTATTTACTAATGATATCTTGGTATATTCCAAATGCTCCGGAGATCATGAGAATCACTTGCGCATTATCCTAAGGACTCTTAGAAGAAATGAATTATATGGGAATTTTAGTAAGTGTGAATTTTGGCTTCAAGAGATTTCTTTTCTAGTCCATATTTTCACTAAGGATGGAATCTATATTGATCCTTCAAAGACCAATGCAATCTAGGAATGGCCAGTACCAATGAGTATAACTGAGGTACACAATATTATTGGTTTAGCAGGTTATTATTGGCGTTTTGTCTTGAATTTTTTCCAATTGGAAAACCCACTTACCACGATCAGATGTTAAAGGGTTAGATTTTTTTGGTCAATAGAGTGTGAACAATGTTTCAATGAACTAAAGTAACGATTAGTCGATGCCCTTATATTGACTCTACCATCGGGGGAATGACAGGTTTGTTATTTATAGTGATATTTCAAAGAAAGGACTTGGTTGTGTCCTTATGCAGAATGATAGAGTTATTCCCAATGCATCACGACAACTAAAAATTAATGAACAATACTATCCCACTCATGATCTGGAGTTAGTAGCTGTAATATTTTCATTGAATATATGAAGACAAAATCTCCATGTTGATAAGTGTGAGATACATACTGATCACAAGAGTTTGAAGTATATTTTCTCACAGAAATAACTCAACAGAAGGCAAAGACGATGGATAGAACTACTCAAGTATTATGATTCTGCAATACACTACCACATAGGGAAGGAAAATAAGGTGTAAGATTCTTTTAGTATAAATAATCATGGAGTTTTGAACAATATGATAGTTGAAAGGGATACTATTTTAATGGATCTAGTAAAGATGGATATGGGAATAACCATGGAAGGTGATACATCAATACCTTTTCAAATTTCTTCCAAACCATATTTACTAGAATGGATAAAGAGTTCTCAGACTGATGATGAGGTGTTTTAAAATAATATTGAAGCTGTGAATGATTGGAGATTGAGTGACTTTATATATGAAGATGGGATTTTGAAATTTGGTAAGCGACTTTGTGATCCTTACATACCTGATCTAAAAAGGGAATTGTTGGATGATGATGTTAGCTCCAATTTCTCTATACACCTAGGTAGCACTAGGATATATAGAGATCTAAAAGAACATTTTTGATGGGACAATATGAAGAGAGATATTGCTGATTTTGTGTCGAGGTGTATGGTTTGCCAACAAGTGAATGTTGCAAGACAACATCCTAGAGGAATCATGGAACCACTTCCCATACCTGAGTGGAAATGGGATGATTTTATTATTGAATTTGTCATGGGGCTACCAAAGACTCATAGAAGGAAAAATGCAATATTGGTAATTTTTTATCATTTTACCAAGTCAGCACATTTTGATACTATAAGAGAAGAATTACCACTTGAACATTTAGCAATATGTTATATTAATGAAATTGTAAAACATTATGGAGTACCCATATCTATTGTTTCTAATAATGATATTTATTTGACATCATGATTCTGGAAAATTCTTTTGAAGGCCCTATATACTGAACTTCATTTGAGCACTACCTACCACCCGTAAACTGATGGACAATCAAAATGGACTATTCAAACCACAGTTGAAATTTTGAGATATTTCTCCCTTGACTTTCAAGGTATATGGGGTCAATATTTACATCTGGTCGAATTTTCAAATGAAAATATCTTCCATTCAAGTATTCAGATGGCACCATATAAAGAATTATATAGAAAGAGATGTCGCACACAAACTTTTTGGGATGATGGTGTTGAAAGAAAACTCATAGACCTAGTACTTGTGGAGGAAACAATGGAAAAGGTGAAGGTTATCCAAATCCATATAAAAGCATCCCAAAGTAGGAAAAAGATCTATGTCGATAACAAAAGGAATGATTTGGAATTTCAGGTATGGGATTATGTTTTCATGAATGTATCTCCATGGAATGGAGTTATACTATTTGATAAGAAGGGTAAGTTAAGTCATAGATACATTAGATATTTCGAACTTATATAATGAATTGGGGTTGTAGCTTACCATTTGGCAATGCCACCAAGTATCCCCAATGATCAAAATGTGTTCCACATATTACTGTTGAGAAAATAATAGCCTGACCCAATGCATGAACTCACCTATGATGAAATTGAACTAGAACCTGATCTGTATTATTGTGACGAGCCTGTCAAGATTCTTGATATAAGAGAATAATTGCTAAGAAACCAGACGACTAGTTTGGAAAAAGTTCAATGGAGAAACCATAAGATGAAAGAGGAAACATGGTAACCATAGGGAACTTATGATAATGAACCACCCAATTATTTTTGTACGGTAGTATTCTAGAAATTATGACGATGTAATTATTTAATGGAGGGAAAAATGTAACAGCCCATGCTTCCACGGTACTTTTCCCTTTCAATAATGAAATAGCTTTCATTGTACGCAACTTCAAGATTCTAATACACTATGACCAATCAAACAAGCCGTTATGAATAGGAATACCCACTTTTTAAAATTTTATAAAATTTATCTCTCAAAATGGAAATCATTTTTGGATTTGGAATATTGAAATCATTTTATGGTTAATTTTTTTTATTTTTCTGAAAAAGTTCAATTTTTGATGAATAATGAAAAACACTGAGTTATTATTTAAAACCGGATTTTATATAAATAATTATTTATTTTATATTAATTTATTTTAGGTCAAAATAGATACATAATACCTATATAAGTTCAAGGTAATTCATTGGAGTCATTTTATAGCACATTTAGATATATTAAAACATTATTGAACTTCTTATCGTCTTTTACCAACCTCCTAAGAGAATTTTCAAATTGTATAAAACTTAATATTACTCCTTTTGTGAGTTGAATTTCCAAAATCTGAGATGCAAAGTTAATATCAGTAAGTAAAATGTGGTTCCATAAGATGAAAATAAATTTTTGTGAATAGTATCTTTTGACTTTTATTTACCACGGTTAAAAGTAAATGGGGTTAATTAAGGGTAAAAATGATATCATAATTACCCTAACAGAAATCCTAATTCTATTGGATAAGTAAAATTCAACCAAAAACAACCATAGGAATAAAATATGATCCTCTTTGGTTAACATGTATTTGACTAGGACATTTATTATTATTTTATTTAAAGAATAGTTAAAAGAGTTAAATTGAATGGTTAATAACTAAATTTTTTTAATATAGGGTTTAAAACAATAAAAATTAAACTATAAATATTCATTAGAAAATGAATTTTTTTTTCTACATAATGGTATTTTATTTATAATTTTTTGACATTAAATAATTTAATTTATATATGACACAATGATGATGCTGTAATTACCTTATTAATGAAATATTAAAATAATTGATATTATAAATATCAAAATAAATGTAAATTGAGACTTTTGATTAATTCCACTAATTTTATAGGTTAATATGACATGTTATGGTTTGTTAAATAAATTTTATTCAATGTGATACTATTTTTATGGATTTCTATAAAATCAGATACTAAATAGCGTCAAAATTGACATAATTGAGTTTTTAAAACAAATACTATATTATTAATTGATATAATATTCATAAAAATATAGGGTTAATCCTAAAGACATAGATAACGTAAAATAAATTAATAATGAAGCACTTGGGTTTCTTTTGGCATGTTATAGTATTTTTACTAACCATGTAATATAAAATTACAAAGAGACATGGTAAATGTCAAACTATCTAACTAAGAGTTAAATATAGAAGATAAGTTTAATAGGATGACCTAAACCTATATAAAAACTATTTGTTGAGATTTATTCGATCTATCCTCCCCTTATCCTATAAATAATTCATTTTTGATCATTTAGAAACTGAATATTATTTGATTAAATAATATTTCAATCATTTACTAATGTGACCCTCACCTCTCTTATAAAAGGGCACCTCCCCTTCTCCTAATTTAACACCTTCAAAGCCTTTTGGCTCGGCCAACAGCTGGCCAAATATCATCCCAAATTTCCTCCATTCATCCTAGAGTCCTTAAATTGGAATAAAATTTATGCTATGGAGCCCTTTTGACTAAATCAAATGGAAGAACCCGAAGAAGAGGAAAATATTTCATCACCTCTTTCAATTTCTTTTCTTCTTCCACTTCCTCTTTCATTGTTTTTTCCATCCCAAAATAATAAATCCAGTACCTTATAAATACTGCGATGTTATTATAAATATGGTACAACCATATTCATTATTCTATCAATCCTATAAATGAAAAATTCACCATACATGCGTATGTACTGATTGTCGTCTCCACGTCATGGTGTAGTTTGATATTCAAACACTTCATTATTTGGATTGTTATAACAATGAGTATAACTGATGTAAATTAAAAAATATAACATGTTATTGATTCATTATATATGACATAACATCCAATTACAAACGATTTGTCTATCAATATAATGATATTGTCACTTGTTCGTATATACGGATTATCATCTCCACAAAAGCGATGAGATTCATTCTCCATCATAATAATTCAAGAATAATTTTCATTTTATGATTAAAATAATGTTTCTGAACATAATATCATTTTGTATATGAATCAAATACATCCTATCCATAACAAATATGTCTTACATAACTAGAATATAAAGGAAAATGAATCAGTTAACACCCGAAACAATGATACTACTAAAATATTATTGACAAGGAAATATTAGAGTATAATATATGATCTAATATTTATGTTTATATTTCTTGTATAATATAATAACAATTTTTTAAATATTATACAGGAGGTTAACATACCATTGACTAAAGAAAAGTTCAAGGTAAGGGTTAATTATATAATCTCTTCATTATCCGAGGTTGTTTTTACGTAAATATCTTCTAGGACCGCTTTATCATCCACATCCATGTTTTCCTAAAAATGTAATTCAAAACATCTTTACTGTTTACTTGAATATGAATTAAATTAATTTATACCTTTATTAGACAATATATGTTTTGAAAGGAATCCTTTCTTCATTTTTCAAACAAGGTACATTTTGACATTTTTGAAGAAATTAATGTAAGAATTTCTTTTTTTAACTTATACGGTGGGTGTGGCTATTTTCTATCATTAAAACATCATCGAAGCTTCCCCTGCATGCTTACAAGAATCATTTAAAAATAAATATTTTCTCTTATAATTATTTGACTTAAAATTATTTCAATATATAAAAGAGATATTTCTCACAAAACATTTTGATTTCATCAATGCCAACATCCTTTGATAAATTTTAAACTTGTTCAATGTTGATTTATTACGATACAAATCTTCCATATTGTATTGAAGGTTTTGTGATATATTTGACGTTGGATGTGTTATTTTTATACCATTCATGGGTTATGGATAAATTATCGACATTTCATATACTAGTTTTAATATTAATGTTAATTTTATGTTTAAACCTTTTCATTTGAGTAATACACTGGGCTTAGTAATTGACGGGTGGTTAGGTGGTTATGAAGTCTGGCATTATGTGTTCCATCATTATAAATGTGGCTATTGATGTTGCATTTCATTATTCGACTAGTAGAATATCCATATGAATAAGTAAATGTATTTATTTTATTTTTTTATTTTCCATATTATGTTGTAGTTTATGTTTAATTGGTTTTTGTTTTAGTCTTATTCATTTCCATAAATGGTTATGCTTATTTATCGATGTTTCTGCTATATTTTTATCCTTACTAAGCATCTTAGATCATCACATTCTATGATTTAGTTTTCCCAGGATGTGGAGAAGTATTTTATGGTTGACCTGGAGGGATAGGGTTAGGATATAAGTGTTTTAAAAAGGCGACAAAAGTTTTTTGATATTATTATCTAATGATGTAATTTGAAACTTATGAATGTATCTAGTAATTCCTAGACTACTAAATTTATCAGTCTTTTGGGACATGATTCCTTGTATCATGTCAATGTTAGGTAATAATACACCAACTCTAGGTAACTAGGGTTAGGGAGTTACACCAAAAGTCTCACCCAAGTATTTTTTTTGCCGACCATTACTCATCCAAAAAGGTTACGACAAGTGTTAAGGTAATTTAATTTTATTATTATACTTTTTTTTACATTGAATTACCTTTCTTAACTTTAACCACTGTAAATAAAAGTCAAAATTTACTATTCCCTAAAAATTATTTTCATATTATTAAACCATATTTTAATTTATAATAAAAACCATGTATGTTAGATTTTTGAAATTCAATTCACAATATCAGTAAAATTTCATTTAAATGAAAAGGTCATCTTTTTAACTACTAATTTGTGTTTTCACTAGTCATAAAAAATTGATGTTTTCAAAACCAGAAACAAAAATTCTACTTAATATATATTTGATATTTATAATTCAATAATGATGGCTATTTTACCAAATAAAAAAACAAATAATTTTCATTATTTTATTTAAAATTAATTATATTTGTCAAAACAAAAAAGTGTGTTTTTAAGAAATAATAACTACCAAAAGATTGACACTTTTTTACATCCAATTTCAATGTGAAATTTCTTCCAATGACCAATATTGGATAAAATGATAAAAATATAATCTAATTACACGTTAAAAAGATATTAAGTCATGTGGTTCAATTATTTTATATTTTAACCTTTTAGTTTTTTTCAATATGAATAGTATCCATGGTAAATTTTATCACCCTAGTAAAGGGTAAATTGAGATAATCTAGTATAAAACTAAGTGATAAGGCCATAAGTTTTCATCCTAATTCCTATCAGTTGAATATAATTCTACCCTTATCACATTCAACTACGAATTTATTTTATTAATGGATAATTAACCATGAAAATTACCTATATAATATGTAATGCAAAGAAAGTTACAAAACATCATTCACATATTTTCAAATATCTCATATGTGTTCATTTAATGATTAATAAAAGTAATAAATAAATATAAATGTATATATTTTATAATGAAATTATAATATTTTGGTAATTTATATAAATTTTTACATACTAAATAATCACCTTAATTTCTTGAATAATACTAATAAAGTATATATTTATTTAACATAAAAATAACATACATAATTTTAAAAATATTAAAATAAATATAATTTGAGTGATTTATAATGTACAATTAATTTTTTAGTAATAAATAACATATTTTATATGTTTAAAATTATTATATTTTAATTGATAATTGTTCTTTGTCTTTTATGTCAATTTAAATGAATATTGTCAAACGAACATAAATGAAATTTCATCAAAAATAATATATTATTAATGTATTAAAAATTTATAAAAAACTGAAAGAGGAAATTTTGGAAAATATATGGTTTAAAATTTCACAATTTATTAATATATGAGTTAATAGTTACCTTATAAGATAAATTATAATGTTTTAAGAGTGAAAAGGTTGTTATCATGCTTAATGTGAAAATGGGTTAACTAATGGATTCTCCCAAAGATATGGTTTAAAAACCACATAATAGAATATTAATTATTTGAGGTTATGGTATTACAACCCAATAATACCTTATCTTAAAGAAATATGGAAATTTATAATCATTAATCAATAGAAGGATTTTATTATAATTTAATCATTTTTTATTTCAAAAAGTGAACTTCACATTAATTATAAAAGAGAACATCCTCCTCTAAGTTATTCACAAATTTTGAGTAATATTAATTAACCAATATCTATTAAAGATCATACCCAAAAACCTAATTTAATTTATGGAGGTTTGGTATTTCCCAAAATACAATCTCTATGTTCCTTAAGAGGATATCTAACAGAGACATTTTAAAGATAAGGTTTTTGTCATAACCAATAAATTTCATTTCAATTATTCTTTTACCAATTAAAATTTGTGGGAATTATCATAAAATAATAAATTATATATAAAAAATATCCATAAATTTAATTATTATTATTAAAACTCCATTAGAAATTATTTACCCCATTATATAGGAAGTTAAATAATCGTTTGTGTATACATACGACTTACCATCTCCACATAGAAATACAATTCATTTTTCATCACCAAATTTTATGGATGATTATTTTGATGAATTTCATGTTTATATATTATATTTATGAAATAGTCATGATTTTATAATGAATATCTAATATCTAAAATATTATATTCCAATCTGTTGGTAAATGGGTAGGTCACTAATGCGTACTTGTGGATTACCACATCTACGAAGAGATATGATTCATTTTTCATTTACATTTTATATGGATGGTAATAAAGATGGATTTTATAAATATATATGATTTTATTAATATAATAATTATTCTATATGGGTGAATTACTATTTACATTTCTTTTATTCCATACCTTAAAATGTGAATACTTCATTCATCTGTACGTAAAACATACCATCTCCCTAAACAATGTAATTCAGTTTTCAATATATAACATTTATGAATGAAACTGAATACATATATTGAATGTAAAAGTTTTTTATTTCATTATAAAAACATTTGAAATTATAGATCCAAGATCAATATACTGGGATAAGAAATACAAAACAAAAATTCTCATGAAAAATGAAACTATTGACACCCAAAATTAACTATTTTAAAAAGGGATTATTGATAAATGGGTTTGAAATTTTATAAATGGATAATATATGATATAATATATATGTACATGATTTTGGTATAGAGGTATAATGAACTTATATTTATTAAAATTGAGGATATAGTTATTTAATTGTAATTGTAACTGAACGAAAAGGATTTTCATCTCACTTTTATTTTTGTTAGACACAAGCCGTGTTACACATTTATTTATATTATGTTGTTTTTATACTAACCATGATTGTATTTTATGATTATTATTATTAATTTAATGGCGATTTATATATCTAAATAATTTTTTTATTTAATTGGGATGATGATTCAAATGTTAATGATGTAGTAATGTTTTATGTTACAATATCATTAATTTTTATTATGTTTTTGATGATGAAATATTATTTTATACATCTCAAGAAACCCATGAATTTTATTCTCCTATAATTATTTATTAATCATTCATGTTTTCCTTTAATTTTCCAGACCTTAATTACCCCAAATCCAAAAAATATTTTTTTAATGAAAATTCACTTTCTTTCCCTTTTTGGTATAATTTCTAATTTATTTCATATAAATATTTAGTGAAACTGTCAAGAATTTATAAAATATTATAATATTATTTTTTAGAGTTAGTTTTTCCCAAGATTTAATTTTTATATTTTTTAAAGGAATCTTCTTTTCATTTTTCGGAATAGGAATTTTTTTAGTAATCTACTAAACTGCGAAATTAATTTTTTCGTTTAAATTATTTAGAATGAAGGAAATTTTCTTTCATCATAACCACTAAATTTATTTAATGTTCCTTTAAAATTTTCCAATTTTATTTTTAATGAAATTTATTTTTCCAATTTTTAATTAGAAATTTTTATATTTAATATAATTGATTTCAAAATATAAAGGATATTTTTATCAATAATGTTATAATGGTATTTATATTCATCAATGATAAGGAAATTTGTTTTTTCTTTTATTTTTATATGGATATAATATAATGGTACCATCATTATTTTTTATATGAATGTTTTATGAGTTTGATAATTATATTTTTATCAAACCCATTTATTTTCTATAGTTTATTCTATAAAGATATAATGAAATGACTATGAAACCCATTTTGTTAGAAAGGGTTTTGATTTAATGATATTATTATTGTTTTATGTACTTGTGGAAAACATATTAACGGTTATAATTATGTGATTGATGGGACGAGAATCTTACATCCCTTAAATACATTATATAATGAATCATATCACAGGATTTAATTATGGTAAATAAGTCAATGATCTTGATCCTCTATGGGAAACAATTCGATGTTCTCGATCCTCTATAAGAAACAAATTGATGTTCATGACCCAATATAAGAAATTTTTGTTTATTCTTGATCCATTATGATTTTCTGGTCTCATTTGTAAACCTCGAAATATTAAATGGTTTTTATACTAATGTTGGGGCCATTGTTTTATCAAATGAACTTATGGTTCTAGATTTATTTATCAATACTTCTCACTAATATGATTCAATTCTTTTGAAATCATAATTATTTTTTTCTATACCTATTTTTTTTGATATTTTAATGATTGGGTATGAAATTTGTGAGTTAATATCATGGTCTCATAGAATCATTCATATTTAATTCATTAAATTGATCATCAATTGGTATCTCCAATTTTTACCAATATCGATAATCTAAGCTCACCCTTTCTTATATTTCCTTTATCGAGTTCATCAATAAATAGTTTAAGTAGGATATATCTATAAAGATTACTAAATGAGGAGATCGTTGTGGGATATGATGTACAACACCTATAAACATGTTATTTATGTATCCATGTTTTTAAAGACAGTAGTACTATATGATTCTATCATGGATTGTAGTGTTATTAATCTAATAAGATGTAATGTCTATGTATAAAAAGTATGGGTCCCTATTAAATCATCCTTCTATAATGGTGATCTTGTAGAATATTTTCATTGAACAACATAAGGGTTTTATTCTTGAAATTTATGGGTATTTGGTATGGGAGCAAAATAAAAATTTAAAATGCTTAAAATAGGCCACTAGAACACAATATGGTAGAATAAATGAATAGTTAATAAGTACGAATTTTTCAAAAGGAAATCTTTATTGCAATATATATGTGTCGTATATGTCCATAGGTACTCACATTTTCATAGTATATGTTTCGAAAATCATTTTTATTGGTGAAAAGAAGTATTTTAATAAATAATGTTTTGAGGAAATGAAGAGGCCTTTTGAGATGTCTCTTTAGGCGAGAAGTCACATTTTATGGGGTTGAAAATTTTTCAAGGGGTGGACCATTTTTTTAAATCCTAATAAAAAAATTATAGTATTATTAATGAGGTTAATAATGGTGGTATTATAGAATATTTCTTCTAATATAGCCATTTTCACTAAGATGATCGAGGATGAGGCTGAAACTATTTTGAACCAAATGAATTATAGAAAACTTATTGATATCTTTCTTTACCAACATGTTTCTAGATAAAAAATTATTTTTACTATGAGAATGTGTAAACAATTTCAAGATGATATGAAGGCATTTTACATCCAATAAGATTATGTATATATAAATACCACTAAAGGATTCATCTTTTTATATCAAAATATTTCCAAATTTATGTTGTAGGTCTATATAGATACTGATTAGAATGGTGATTTCATTGATAGAGTGACCAATTATGGTGGAATATTCTTCCTTTATAAAGGTTTTGTGTCATGTAATAGAAAGAAGAAATGTAATGTGGATTTTAGTGCAATTTAATCTAAGTACATAGGAGCCACACATGCTAATACTTAGAAGATATAGTTGCAGGTTCCACTAGAAAAAAAGAGAGATTTGGTTGAGAAGACACTATACAATTATTATGACAATAAAAGTGATTTAGATATACCTTATAATCTTGGTAAATATTATATATTATAAAATTTTGATATCATATATATTGTTATTAAAAATAATTTGATAAAATATAATTTTAAAATTGATTTTTTTGTAACCAAGGAACATATTTTATATATATTTACCAAATAATTTCCAATAGGTAGGTTATTTTAATTAATGTAAAGATTTCACGTGTATACTTTCCAACTATCATAATAATATATTAATGAATTACCCCTACAAATATTTATATTATATTGTCAAAGGGTGAGAAAAAAGTGAAAAGTCTTATTTGTCAATGGGGGAGAGAAAGGTAACACAAATCATATTTTTAAACGGGATAGAAGAATGTAAAAGGAAGATTATTCAGTTCTATTGTTATCTAGAGATTGGGTTATTTCCAAAATAGGGGATCATTTGTGATGAATTTTGGGAAATTGTAATTGGAGATCATTTGAATCTTTTGGATGATTATTTCTTATCATGGAGGGATATAATTCTCTTATAAATGCTACATTACCTTATGGTATGATGTTAAGATTCATATAGAATGATATATTCTATGATTTTACGATTTTTAATGAATTTAATTAAATTATATATGGGTTTTATTATCATAAAAATATTTTAAAAATAATTGAAATCAATATGTAGTGGAAGTTGGAATAAACCTATGTCTGAAAAGAAATATTCAATACAATTTTTTTTGGAAAAGGGATATTTATTTATTTTAAAATTTAGAAGATACTAGAACCTATTATAGTAGTCTATGTTAGTTATATCATGGGTCATTATATAATAACTAATCCAAACACTTTAATTGAAATTTCATATTTGTGGAAAAATTATAAAATGTGAAAAAATACTTCCATAAGAAGAAGAGTTTCCCAATTTATGGCCAAAACATATACATTTTTGTGTCTTAATAGATAATATTGACCTCTCTACATTTATTATACATTTATGAGTGTAGTTATTAATGTGAAATATTTTGATCTTAATTAACTTTACAGTTTTTTCTCAAAAGGAAAAAGTAATTATAAATTATGTGATAGACTATTGACCACCTATCATTGTATCTATTCAATTATATGTGATATATAATTGGTATTAGGAAAAAACGACTCCTATTTTATATTATCTCTTTGTGATGGATGGAAAATATTAATTATGTGAATAATATAAGTGTTCTGCATATTTTATGAAAATAATTTCCATGGGTTGAAAAATTAAATGATGCCCAATTTATTGTTATTGGGTCATTAAGTTATTGATGTACCATAATGTAATTAACATCCATTTAAAAGGGAAACGAGATGAATTTTTTTTTAAAAAGGAACCTTTTGGTTGATGGAAAATCCATGAATTCCATTTTTGTGTCTTTCTAAGAAGTTATTTGCCATGGTGATGGGGTTACACACAACTAATGAGATTTGGTGTAAAAAGTAATGTAGTTATATAAAAATTTCTCAGTCAAAGAATACAATATAAAAATTTGGGGAATAATATTTTAAGATATAATGATTTACTATGATAAAAGTATTGATTATTACTTCAATAGAGTGAAATATATATTGAGTAACATTAGAGGTTTTTGTGAAGAAAACGAATGACTCTATTATTCTGAAAAAACTCTTGAGTAATTTATTTAACGATTTGATCCAAAATTTTATTAGTTGATTAAAAAATTCTTCAGTTTTTATGAGATATAGAATATAATTATTTCATATGAAATGAGAATGACACATACCTTTGTAAATATGGTGAATGATTAAATGGATTTTGAATCCCTATGAAATCTAATGTTTATTTAATAATATCATAAAACTTATAGCGAGTCATATGATGATGATGACAACATTTATAATGAAATCAAGATGATTATTTTTCTTGAATACAGGAGTTTCAATGAATTAAATATAAATTTTATATGGAAACTACACTTGAAATTATTTAAATGTACATTAATTTAACAATTTCAAGTCAACTATCCAAAGAATAAAAATTGTGAGTTTGATGCTGACGAGGAAGAAGAGAAATATCAAAATAACAAATGGGAAAAGTCAAAAAATCCTTAAAACAAATAGTTACATCATGAAAAGACTATAACTAAGAAAAAATAGAATCTTGGTGAGAAAAGAAGAATAAGAAAACTCTTATTATAGAAGACAATATAAAGACGTCCAACATTACAATTTTAAGTAATTCATGGATCATTTACAAGAATAATAAAACTCTTAAAGTAGTGATAAAGAAAGGTTTTTATGATAAATACATGGAGTATATGATTATATCTAAATAAAATTATCATCTTTTTTAAAATAAAATACTGAAAAAGGAAGTTAAAACCTTAAATAATGTTATTTAGTTGAAATTTGAATGAAATGAAGAATCATTCCAAAGTAATATAGTGATAATTTAAGAGATCAAAAAACATATGTTAAATGCCACTGAGTATGAATATATCTTGGGGTTCTTCATATACAAAATCATGTTAATGAAATTTTAAATGGAAATGAGGGAATAAAAACATCTTATTAATGAAAATGAGTTAAAACAATGAAATATGGAATCAAAAAATCCATTGATGTCAATAATTAATAATATTTAACAAATAAGATTTGTAGTACATCAATTTATATTTGAATTTTACCATGGTATAAATAAAAAAGTTATATTTAATGTTCATAATTATGCGGGTCCTAATTCAAAATATTTGAAATTCTAGGGAAAAAATGATGATGAGTAAATCTCTTATAAATCTTGAGAAGAAAGAAGAATTCAATAAAAATATACTCGCTAGAAGAAAAAGAAATAATTTAGAAGATCTCAATTTTAAATGGATGAATATAGAGTGAAATTTTTGGAAATAATTATATATTTAATAGAAGATTCATATTCACTGGCAATTTTTTTTGTTATGGTATTTATGTCTATAATGACTAAACCTATAGATACAATGTGGAGTATTTTTGAAGTTAAAATTAATGAATCGCCTATGTTAAATAAATGACCATAATTTATATAGGTATCTCTACTCATAAAAAGATTGAATTTATGATGTAATTCTATTCTTGATGTGAGAGACTAGGGAATTATTTTCATAAGTGTGTGGAAAAAAATAGTTAGATAATTTTTTACAAATAAACAATTGACATATGTCATGTTGAAAATTAAAGAAACGAAGACATTCATTATAGAACCAACATACTTTATAGGAAATATATTAATAGCATGGATAATTTTAGTTTATTTTCTTCACACATTATGTGACAAAAAATTGTCATTAAATATAATGATATCCATGAAGTAGGATCAATTTCATTCGGTAATGATATCTCCTTGAGTATCCAAGGAATTGGAACTGAGGATATTGGGTTAAATGGAATCAAATCCCAAAATATAATTCTTGGGTAAGGGTAATTGTTTTATTAGTTATTTCTAATTGTGTGATTAATTAAATGTGTTGTTTTCAAATAAATAAGGCATAATCAGTAGTTATTATGATAGTTGGGTCATTATAATAGGAAAAAGGAAAAGTAAGAACTTTTATCAAATTGATGACACATCCAATTAATTTTATATGGGTTCAATGATGATATTGATATATATATATAATAACCTTAGATATATTTTCCAAAATAACCTGAGAATATTTCAAAACATGAGTTGGTGATATACCTTGACAAACTAAAATGTATAGAAAAGAAGTTTGTCAAGAATTTCAAATTTAGATGATGGTTCATGAGAAAGTATAAAAATAGGATATTAAATCCATTAGACTATTATAACTCATATAATAATATGTGTGTGGTACTATGAGGAACAAGTCAAAAAGGTTTTATCATTATTTCATTGCAATTTTTTTTATAATACTTTGATAACTAATGTTCTCTTTAGGAAGAAAAAATCAAAGGATCCATAGATATATAAAGAATTTCAAAATATAAATTGAAAATTAAATTGGTGTTTATATCATGTAAAAATGGTTTAATAATTGAAATTATTACTCAACTAATTCCTTAAAATTATACTTATAAAATAATGGAATAACAAATCAATATATCACACCAAATAGTCTTAAAAAATGGTGTTGTTGTGAGGAAAAATAAGATCATTGTGAACATCAGAAGAATTATTCTAGATGGAAAAAAATTATTTATTTTTTAGAGATTATGTTTCAAAAATTTTGAAATTTAATAATATATATTTATTGAGACTTGATACATTAAACACTTTATATGATATGTGTTATAAAAAAATTCCAACATTCAATTTTTTCATGGTATTTGAAATCTCTTGTTACATAATAAAACATAATTGAAATCTAGGAAATTTTGAAGAATTAGATGAAGAAGGGACCATTATAGGTTATCATTTCAATGTGAGTAGATATAAATATTTTATAAATAATCAATAAAAAATTTTAGAGTGCTCATATTTCAAAATTATTCTATACCGGAATAAAAGTTATTTGTTTATTGAACCATTGGGATGAAACTATTAGGGATGTAAATGAACAAGTTGATATTTATATTGACATAGATACAACCAGTGAGGAATAAAAAGATTCAGATCAGAGGTAAGTAAATAAAAGGGTAGGAAAACATGTTGATTGAATTAAACTTATATGTCAACAATATGAATATTTCTAAACAATAATAAGATTAACAATATAATATCAAATGGGTGTTATTTAATAATTAGAACCTCAAAATGTTTTTAAGGTAATTGGGAATCAAAAATGGATTTATTTTACCAATAATGAACTTGATAAAATAAATAATTACATCACTTAGGGTTGGTATAAATAACCGAGGAAAATAAAAATTTAATAACAAATAGGATTTTCCAAAATAAACTCAATTGGAAATGTGAATTGATAATGAATAAGGAAATGATGGTTTAATATAGGTTTTATTAGTTTCAAGTAATGAAATTGATGAACTCTTTTCATTTGTGGAAATACTTGAGACCATCAGGATATTCTTGGTAATGTAATTTCATAAACATTACAATAGTTATAGAATGGATATTCAATTTGGTTTCTTGAATGGGGATAATTAAGAAGAGTTTTTTATTAAATAAATTAAGGGTTTTATTATTGATAAATATAAAATAATGGCATACTGACCTGAGAAAAATGTAGGTGGATATAAAATTACCCATACATCTTAGTATTCCATTCTATATAGGTTCTTTAAAAAGATGAATTTTTTAAAATGAAAATTTGATTGTAATATCAAGGTGAATAATTTTTCTATATTTAATCTTTTTGTCATAGTATATATTTATGAAAAAAAAAATTTGGGTTATAAAGTGTATATTTGTGAATAAATTATTATGTAAATTATGAATTTTGAGATTTCTATCATTGATGAGATGATAAATTTTCAACGATTTTAAATCAATTGAGGGGAAGGTACTATTTTTCTATTGGATTAAAAATACTCTATATAATTTTTGAATAGGTTTATAAAATAGGAATGAATGGGTATTTTTACACCTATATTTTTATAACTATTCTAATCATGGATAATTCTAGAACTGGTGTGAACTAATGAGATTATAGAAAAATTATTGGAATCCTTCACTATCTAACAACTTCCAAACTCAAAATTCATTTCTTATGAAATTTTGATCTTGATTTAAAATTGATCCCAATGAATATTACATTTTATAATGAAATAGTGTTTTGAGATATATGAAATAAACACAGGTATTTAGTTTTCTATTTTAAAAAATTTATGATTTTATTTTGAAGGGGTTCATATATTTTGACTTTTCATTGAATATGATGTCCACTTTAGGTGAAATATTATCTCATTGTGAACATAGTATTGAATCGAAGATAGAGAATAATAGTTCATTGAAATTTATAGCTTCTAAATCTATGTTCCTAGAAACCACAGATAAATTTACTCGAATGTTATAGATGGATGTTCAACTACCATATATGAGAGTTCGTGTAGATAATCTACTATACAATGTTTATTATAATAATAATGCTATATATAATTTTATAAATTCTAGTATAACATTATATACCCAAAAAATTGATCTCATATATCATTTCATGAAATAAAGTGTGTGATAATGTGATGTGAAACATTGATTTATTGGAACCAAGGAACAATTTTTAGGTATTACCACCAAATAATTTATAAATGAATAGTTTTATGGGTTAAGGTTGAAAATTTGATTTGATCATGCCCCCCTCACATAATAATTTATTGAAGAGTACCCCAATATGTTATTTAATTATATCCTCAAAGAGTGAGATAAAGGTAACAGAAATATTATTTTCCAAAGGGGAAGAGGATTGTTAATGGAGGAGTATTCACATCCTTTTTCATCTAGAGCCACAGTTATTTTAAATGGGGGATAATTTGTGATAAGATGAGGGATATTATATGAAAAATTATTTTTAATGAATTATTCAATGTTTCTTGTCACTAAGGGAATGACATCTTCAAAAAACATTACATTATCTCGTACTTTTTATCTAAGATGCATCTCATTTTGGATGTGATGTGATTTATTGATTTTTGAGTGAGTTTAATTCAATTAGTGATGATTTTGAGTATCAAGAGAAATATTTGAACAGTGGTTGATAAACACTCTTAAGAGGTAGAGGGAAGAGCCCACCAGATTGGAGGGATTTTTTAAGACAAGTTGTTTTTTAAAATTATTGTCAATAAAAATTCATTGATGTTTTCTTGAGGTGAATTACAGTTCATAAAATGTTTCTAATGTTTTATTATGTGGTTTAGTTCTTAAATGAATAATTTTGGGCATTATGGGTCGTTGCATAATAACTATCAAGCTTGTAAATTATCATAAGGATCATTCCCTATACTTGGTAATGTCACTTATCTACATAAAAATATTTTGAGATTGAAGAATTTGCAAAATGGAAAAGTCCTACTTGTATAAGAATGGATCGAAAATTTTATGTAAGATTAATCATCTACAACATTAATATTATTATTTGAGGAACTATATGGATCAGTTACTTTTCTATATGGATGAATTTCATCAACATAAGAAAGAATACTCGGGTAACCATGAAGATGTATAATCTTGAATATTTATAAGCATAAATATTCACAAGGATCATTTTCTTATATGAATGATCTGTCTATAAGATTAAATTAATAGATCATAATAATTATATTTATTCTATGTAATAATTTTTTTCTATATTTAATGACAAAATGTTGTAATCATAATGGCCCCAATAAAGACCTTTTTATCCTTATGATGATTTTTAGTTTCGAAATTCTTAACTTTTTGAAGAATTCAACACCAGATGATTCTAGATCTAATATTCATGGATAAAAAAATCACCTAAAAATGTTTATTAATGATATATGTAGAATATTTGATCCCCATATAATGACAAATAATATTTTTCTACTGGTATAGTTTAATGAAGGAAATCTTAATGTAGCTAAAATGGTTTAAATCTATTTTCAAGAATAATATAAATGTGTGTTTATCGATGTTTTTTATTTTTTTAGTTCTTAAAATCACATGAAAACTTTTCTATTATAAAATATAAATTTTTATTGTTTGATATTTTTTCATAAAATGAGTTTTGAGCTATGTTTCCTAGCAAAAAACAACTTTATTCCATGAAAAGGTCAAAGAAATTGGGAATCAAGATTCTCCAAGTGAAATAAAATCAGAATTATTATTAGGTGTATTGAATCACACAAAAACTATTTGTTGTGTTCTTGTATATGTATATATAATATAGTAAGAAACAACTATTTTCGTTTTTAGTTGAAAATAAAGTGGATTTTTCTAAAGTTTTATTTGAAAATAAATTCATAGTGGACTGAACGTTATGAATGTCCTCAGAAAATAGCATTAAATTTTTTGAGTAATATAAATTGGTGGTTTGTAATTGTGATTTTTTTTATATCATTCTAGGGGATTATTTTCATATAACTATTTATCTATATATGAAAAATGACATAAGAAATTAATATTCCTTTTATATTAGAAAATTAATTTAACAAATAGAGATAATATTTATTTTTGTAAATAACAAAGAAGATTATTTAGGTGGGTGATAATGATTGGAAGACTAGTGGAAGAAGTAGTTATTATATCTAAGGTTGGGTGTAATATGAAAAACTAGTTTTAACCAAGTTTACCGGGGTGGGTCCAGAAGGAGAAGAAGAAGTAGAACCTTGAAGGGTTCAAATGTAATGAGTAAGGGAAACTTCACAGGGTTCTATATGGTAAGAGTTTCTTTGTTTAATTACATGAAAAATTAAGTAGGTGTTATTTTTAATTCAATACTCTTGATATAATAGGATGATCCCTCAACAATTATTTGAGATAACTCCATCTATCCTAGGTATTTATTATAATGAGGTATTTTTATTCATTTTAGGTGTCACTAGATATTGGAACCTTTGAGACTAGTGTAAGTTGTAGGTATAATGAATCCCAAGATGATAAAAAACCTAACCACATATATTTGTATATACATATTAGTGTAATCTTCCTCTGATAACAACTGTAACGCCCCGATCCTAGTTACCCAGAGTCGGTGCATTATTACATTACATTGGCATGATCACAAGAAAGATCAAATCTCGAAAGACCGATTGGTTTAGTAGCCTTGGAAACACTAGATATATTCATAAGTTTTACATTACATCATAAAATGAAAAACTACTACAAAAACATAATGTCTCCATAATCCACACTCATATCCCCACATAATATCCCTGCAGGTCATTCATAATTTAATTCTTCACTTCCTGGGAAAAATAAAACATTGAAAGGGGTGAGCTCAGATGCTCAGTAAGGATAACATTATAGCAGAGGCTTTCATAAATAAGCATAAACACTTAAGGCAATTTATAACTAAAACAAAAGCCTTTTAAACTTGAACTTCAGCATAAAATGGAAAAGTTAAAATGAAATAATTCCATTTACTTACTCACGTGGATATTCTACTAGTCAAATGATCACATGCAATATCAATAACCACTTTCATAATGATGGAATGCATAATGCCAGACTATCGTAACCACATAGCCAAGGCCTCGTGCCAAGACTACAAATAAGATATTGCCAAGGCCTTGTGCCAAGACACAAGTTTGTCTCATGAGACCTACCGATGCATCGAGGAGCTATAGCGGGCTCCACCCGTCACTTATTAAGTCCAATGCATTCCTCATATGAATAGGTTTAAGCATAAAATAAACATTCGTATTAAAACTAGCATAAGAAATGTCAATACTTTAACCACAAACCATGAATGGTATAAAAATAGAACACCCACAGTCAAATATAACTCATTTGATACAATGTGGAAGATTGTATTGTATCACATTAACCTCAATCATGAATAATGAAGGATGTTGACATAGATGAAAATAATCATCAAACCTATTTGAGAGAAATATCCCCCTTTTCTTGAAAACATTTAAAAGTCACACTATTTGTCAAGAAGCCATTTAAAAATAGATTTTTGAATCAAAGTGTCCCATACCACTTTGAAACTTTTTAAAATGAGTTTTAATTTCTAAACTTTAATGTCCATATAAATAAATCCTTAAAACAATTTTTAAAACATGGACATTAATGAGAAAGATTTAGATGAATAAGTCTTTAAAACATTTTAAAATGGTATTTTAGTTAGAGATTCTAACCAAAAGAGAGACACTTGAATACAAATAATTGAGGTAATCAAAACTTTGTAATATCATGAGAATAAAGGGAATTCATGATATACTATGTCAATGTACATTATATACACCACATAAAAGTGATTTGGTGTATATCAACAAAGAAGTCTCAATGGAATGTAAGTTGAGATGAAATCTCTCATAAAGTCCATATCCTTAGGTTAAGGATAAATCAACAACATAATTATGTGTAAAAAATATAAATACACTAAATATGATTTGATATTCAGTGTAAAAAAATAAAAGGATATTCACACATATTCTTGTAAAAACAACACCAACGAATTGGATGTTTCACTCAACAAATGGTGAAAGAGTTAAAATTACTCTTATCAAATTCATATCAATGACTTGAGAATTTTCAATGGAGTGATTATGTGTATCAAAAGTATATCCACAGGAAGGGGAGTGGAAATTATGACATAATCAAATGAATAGTGATTCCACACATAATCTTGGGGTAGTATAATCAATGAAATATGCGTAAAGCCAAAAGAGTGGAAATTGAAATCTCAAATTCCCTTATCGATTAGGTAACTTACGAAACAGAAACCCATGAAAGAAAGATCATACCATGATGATTTAAATACCCATAAAATAAAGTATATTACACAATGAATACAATCATGGGCAGTACACATACACCACATGCAATAATTAAGTGGTGAACAGTGGAATTCTCACGAAATTAAGAGTGTGTTAAGAAACCCCTTACCACGTTAATCAACTGAGTCGTATGGCCAAAAGTTAATAACCACCAAATGATTTACAGAATAACATGAATATAAAGAGAATCATGATAATATATATCAAATGGCCGTACACAATACACCACTTTCAATAATTTAGTGGCGAATAATGGAAATCTCACGGAATTGAAAGTGAGATAAGAAAATCCCTTACCACGTTAATCAACTGAGTCGTATGGACAAAAGTTAATAACCACCAAATGATTTACAGAATGACATGAATATAAATAGAATCATGAATATATATCAAATGGCAGTACACAATACACCACTTTCAATAATTTAGTGGCGAAAAATGGAAATCTCACGGAATTGAAAGTGAGATAAGAAAATCCCTTACCACGTTAATCATCTAAGTCGTATGGACAAAAGTTAATAACCATAGAATGATTTATAGAATAACATGAATATAAATATAATCATGAATATATATCAAATGGCAGTACACAATACACCGCTTTCAATAATTTAGTGGCGAAAAATGGAAATCTCACGGAATTGAAAGTGAGATAAGAAAATCCCTTACTTGTACTTTTTCCTTGGTCGATGGTAGGTTTACCTCATGTATAATGGTGAAATAATTGTTATTTAATAATACAAGAATCATTTACTTTAATATGATATCATATATGATCTTTTAACATTGATTTGTTAATAATATCTTAGAATTATCGTTATTTCGGGTGTTAACGGGTTCATTTTACTTTATATTTTTTGTTATGTGAGCCATATTCGTTATTAATGGGATGTATATTATTCATATCCAGAATGATATCAAGTCCTTATATACTATTTTTAAATAATCAAATGATAATTATACTTCAATGGATACGATGGAGAATGAATCTCATCGCGTTCGTGGAGACGGTAGTCCGTACGTACGCACGAGCGACAATAACATTCTTTTGATATTAAAATAATATATAAATGGATGGTATATCATATATACATAATTATTAAAATTTTATATTTATTATTTACCTGAGTTAAACATCATTATTATACCCATCCAAATAATATTATATTGAATAACAATTACACCACGACGTGGAGACGGCAAGCCGTACGTACGCACGTATGGTGACATGTTATTCAAAGGGTGGATAGAATAATGAATATGGTTGTACCATATTTATAATAATATCACAGTATATGTGAGATACTGGAGTTATTATTTTAGAATGTTAAGAACAAAGAAAGAAGAAGTGGAAGAAGAAAGGAACTTGGAAAGGGGTGGTGAAAACATTACCTCTTCTTCGGGTTCTTCCTTTTGATTTGATCAAAAGGGCTCTTTAGGTTGGCTTTCTGATCAAACTAAGGCCCCCAGGTTGTATTGAGAGAAGTTGGGAGAGTGTTTGGGCAGAGTTTGGCCGATCCAAAAGGCTTTGATGGTGTGAAGAAATGAGAAGGAGGAGTGCCCTTTTATAAGAGGGGTGAGGGGCACCTTTGGAAAAGCTAGAAATATTAATTTATAATAAATTCATATTCGGTTTCTAATGGCTCCAAAGTTGACTATTCAAAGTTTAAGGTGGGGATGTGTCGAAAACAACAACTCATCCAATATAATTTAGATAGGTTTGGGTACTTATATTAACCTTATCTTTAAGTATTAACTCTAAGTTAATTAGTTTCACTTTTACAATGTCTCTTTGTATTTTTATATAATATGGTTAATAAACTTACTATATACATCCAAGAGACCCCCAAGTGGTCCATTAATGATGCACTTATCATGATATAAGTCTCTTGGCCGAACCTTAGATTTTTAGGAATTTAATATCAATTAATAATATAATATTTGTTTTAAGAACTCTTTTATGTCAATTTTGACACTATTCAAAAGTTGATTTTTGTGAAACTCATAAAATATTGATTACTTCGAACAAAGTCAATTAAATCAATCCTAATATTTCATATTATCCTATAAAATTAGTTTAATTCATTAAAAGTTTCATATTATATTTATTGGGGTATTTATAATATCAATTATTTTAATTTTTAACTATTATAGTAATTACCGCATCATCATTGTGTCATAAATAAAATAAATTATTTAATGTCTAAAAATTATAAATAAAATATCATTATGTAGTAAATCGTTCTATCTTTCTAATTTATATTTATAATCTAAAATCCAACATATATAACCCTATGTAAAAATTGTTTTGCTAAAAGATATATGCTTGTGTCATTTTTGTATTCATTTTAACTTAATTAAAATAAAGTGTCATTATCACTTACAAGGGGATCCATGGGGTCCCCAAATCGACCCAAATATTCCCATGGTCGACCATGTATCAACCAATAGGGTTAAGACACGTTTTAGGGTAATTTAGTATTATTATAATATTATTTGTTAACCCTTATTTACCGGATTTACCCTTAACCATGGTAAATAAAATATTTACCGCAGTAATTATTCAAAATGTCTAAAGAGATAAGATAACTATTTACACAATTTGAACATCCTGATTCCAAATATGGAATCCATTTTTCTAAATTCAAAACACAGAAGTGGCAGAAATTAATTTAAAATTAATTCCCGCTGTCAAAAAAAAGCGTGTTTTTAAGAGATAATAACTATCAAAAGATTGACACTTGTTTATGTTCAGTTTAATTGTAAAATTATGTCCAATGACCAAAATTTTATTAAATGGTAAAAATATATTCTTAATATACTTTAAAACAACTCAAATTCATAATTTATCACTATTAATTATTTTGATTAAAAAAGTTGTTTTTAATTAAAATTTAGTAATTTTCACTATTCATCAAAATATGAAAGTTATCCAAAAAGTACCAAAATTTCACCCTAGGCTAATTTCTATATTACGAATCCAAAAATGAAGTCCATTTTGAGAGATAGAATTTATAAAATTTCAAAAAGTAGGTATTACTATTCATAACGGCTAGTTTGATTGGTTATGGTGTGTTAAAATCTCGAAGTTGTGTACAATGCACGCCATTGCATTATTCGAAAGGAAACATACTGAGGAAACTTGGGGTGTTACAATCATAGACATTGCCATTAATTTACTCATTTGGCCACATTCCTCATAATAAGAATCACATGTAATTTAAAATAATACATTTCATTAACAATGATCAAATCACATGGGAAGGTTAACAAAAGGAGAAATTTATTTTCAACATCCATAAAGAAACATTGTAATACAAGGGTTAAGGGGAAATTCACCCATCCTATGATGTAAACCCATTCAATTACTATATATCACTATTATAATTACATTAACACCCAATTTTATTTTTAATATCCCATGAAAGGTAATAAAATGCATGCCTCATAGGAATCCTAGTCTAATTGACCATAAAATGTCATCTAAGGGAAATCAACAATGAGGTGGCCATTAATCATAGATTATATCCTAATACATGGATAAATAAACCTATTCCATTACCTAAAAACAATACAAAACAACTAGGGTATATTATAATTCAAGGACACACACCAAAAAATTAGTGTGTGGTAGTCTAACTTATATAATCAACTTGACAATGAGAAAGAGGCATGAGACCGACAACCTTAGGCTCGTGCTAGATAGATCGTCTAGTATCAAGAACTAATTTTCCAGGGTTTTAGAAAACTATAAAGAAAAGATAATGAATTGTATATTAGGACATATGATCCCAAATCCAAATAGTTCAATTGATGTCTAGAATAATCAAGAATGAGTAAAAAAGGAATCATGGCATTACCGTTCGGGATATAAGGAGAGGAATGACACTCGATTCGGAGGACAGACGGAGCAGGGACCTGAAATCCTAGAATAGGATCAAGAGGAGAGATTTCCATGTGAATGAGTTTGTTACCCATTAGAATAAAATAGAAATTTTGTTTTATAATATTTTTATTTTAAAATTTAGAAATATTAAAAAACATAGCAGGTCTTGCACATTTTATCCGCACAGGTTTTCAAATCTTGTGGAAACTCTGGATGAAATATTGTAAGTATAGGGAATAGAAAAAGATTACCCGGAATGGTTTCTATGAATCATGTGGCAACCATTCTCAATACACTCTAAAATTATACTAAACTTTATTAGTTTCCACATGACCCTCTGACCCATCTTTCATGGTTTTCACTAATAGTGTGGCCTCCCCTTTTTTCCAAAAACATGGGTTCTGGGATCATGACAAGCCCTGAACATCCCAAATACCATTATGCCCCTAAATTAATTGATAAATGGACATTAATAAGAAATTAAAATGAGAATTGTTGGGAAACACAATGTTTGTACGTCAACAATGAACCATATTCTTACAAACATCCCCTTAAAGAAATTCTTCAACAAATTTCCCATCCAAGGGTGGTGACAAAATATCTTAGAACAACTCTGACCACTATGATTGGACATCAGCCTCCCTCTTCCAAGTCATGTTATACACCTAGTTGTGCATCCATATCACCCATACTAATGGAATAGAACAGTCATAGAGAACCTTCATGCTATAATCCATACTTCATATAGGATTTTCCTCAATGAATGCATCTACCTATAACTAAACATAATTGGTATGAAAAACTTGATGATAATATGAATAGTAACATCACTACTGAGAAACATGGAGAATTCATGCATAGTTTAGTACCTCTTAGGTAACTACAACTGATAGGATATCTTCTTGACCCTCTCTATAATCTTGAAAGGCAGGACATATCTCTATGAAATATTACCTAGTCTGCTCAACATATTGTTTTCCAATCCTAGTGAAACAAGTTGGAATAACTGCTCTCTAACCTCAAACTCTAGATGTTTTCTATAGCGATCGACATAATATTTCTAACGAGATAGCTCATTATCCTACTGCTTCTGAATCATGTACACCTGTTCTGTGGTTTCCTAGATAGTATGAGGTCCCAACATAGATGCCTCTCATACTCCATTGAACATAGGGGTGATCGTCATGTCCAACCAGAAAATCCCTCATACGGCTCTATATGAATATTAACTTGTAATATATTGTTATATGATAACTCAACTAGAGGAATATTCCTCTTTGAAGAACCCCTGAAATATAGGATGCATTTCTGCAACATGACCTTAAGAACCTGAATCGTGCACTTTTATTGGTCATATGTTGGGGGTGGTAAGATGTGCTCAAGAGAACCTATGTACCCAACTCCCTCTATATCCCTTTCCAAAAATGAGATGTATATTGAGCATCTCTATCCAAGAAAATATAATGTTGTTCCTGATGTAGTCATACAATATCTTGGATGTATAACCTCCTAAGATCATCAACGTAGAAGGTTTCCTTGAATGATAGGAAATGTAAATCCTTTGTGCTCCTATCAACAACAACACTGATTAGATCATTACATTGATGAAACCTTATTAAACCTATCATGAAATACATTGTTACATAATTCCATTTCCACTCAAGAATAGGTTACTGCTGTATAGTTCCTTCCAGTCGCTGGTGTTTTGCCTTCACTTGTTGATAGGTGGAACACCTCATGAAAAAACTCTCTACAGACCTTTTCATACCCAACAACCAATACTGATGATGTAATTCCTAATACATCTTGGTGACACTAGGATTAATTATACATTTAGAGGCATGAATGTCCTACATTATCTCCTTTCACATGTCTTCTAAAACCCAAACATGACTATGTAAACACATAACATCATCCTCACTTATGGTCCAACCAATAAGAGGGTCCTAACATGGCACTCTCTCCCATATAACTAGGCCTTCAGAATCTAATAACTTCATCAACCTCACTCTATTTGATATTGTATACATAATAGATAATGATGAAGTAAAAGTTTTCCACTGATTTCTGTTCTCCTCCAAGTGCATCTCAGGGAACAATAACATAATATTCACTCGTTATGGGATTTTTTTTTCATTTCTTCTATAAGATTCCTCCAGTTTAGCGCATCAGCTATTTCTTTCCCTTACAATGAGTGTAGGCTACAAAAATTTGAAAATACTTATGGTTTTCCACCATCCTTCAATACCTTAAATTTATATCATGCTGTATAAATATGTAATTTAGGATTTTATGGTCAATAAACACAAAAAAAATACTCTCAGTAAGTCATGTGTCCAATAGTGTAATTCATGAACAACTATAGCCAACTCGATATCATGTGTTGGGTAATTTTTCTAATGTGGCCTCAATTGCTGATACCGATACCCAAGGAACCAATCCCCCCTACATATGATTTTTTTCTAGCCTGATACCTGATGCATCATATTACACATTGTAATATCTACATGGATCTCAAAAAATCAGTGTCAGTGTTGATGTCAATATCCCTTTCAGCTCTTAAAACTTATTCCCATAGTTTTATTTACATACGTACATTGTACCCTTCTTTTTCAATATCATAAACAACACCACTATTCCTGAGATTTCTTTTATGAAATTCATGTAGTAACTAGATTTATATAAGAAAATCCACACCTTAATGAAGTTCATGGGATACTTTTAGAAATCCACTGTTCTCAAATTCTCTTTTTCCACTTATACTCTTTTTTACAAGATCATGTGACACACGAAGTGAATTTGATCCATCCAGAAGTGACACATTTTGAGCTTAGCATATAACTGATGCTCTCTCAATGTATTCAAAATTATCTCATGATGTTTTTCATGGTGTTGATGACTTCGAGAATCCACCAAGATATCTTACCCAAAAACCATGAAAAAACGACCCAAAATATGTATAGAACACTCCGTTCATCAATTACATAAAGTCTTCTAACACATTCGTGATACCGACCAACATTACCAAGTACACAAACAAGGAAATCCCACTCCAATAGGTTTTGTGAGGTATGTAAGATGATATAACATGAAAATAATGATAAAAAGATCTCAAATTAATCATTGAGAAACCCCACACTCTTCAAAGATGGTATAAGATATAATCTATCCATGGAAGAGGATACCCATTCCAAACCGTCAACTGCTTCAATTTATGATAATCAACCCAAAGACTGAGGTTACTGTCAACATTTTTCACAAAAGGTCTAACAAACCACACAGAGAAGTACTGGGGTAGATGAAACCCTTTGCCTCTAAGTACAATAATGGCCTTTTAAGAACATGTAACTCTATTATAAAAATCATGTAAAGAGGAATGGATATTATTGAAGCACATAACACTAGCTTGATAGAGAACTCAATCTCTCCCACAATAGGTAACCCTGGAAAATCAACCAGGAAGACGTTCCCAAAATTATAACTACTGTAGAGAAATAAATTTGGAATGTTCCATGGTAATCTATTTATAAACTATCAATATAGGATTTCATCCCAACCAACCCACGATGTTAAAGTCCAAATAATCTCCCTTGGACATCCCATTCACCCTTGTATAGAAACTTTCTTCTGTATAGTGACATGAAACTCACCCTACAGTGGTAAAAATCAACAATATCTTAAAAGTAAACCAATAATTATATTCAAATATTTATATATAAGCCTTTAATCTCTAGGAAATAGATATACCTCATGAAGTGACACCAACCAACCTCAAGAGGGAAATCCCTACACTAACACACACTTTCCGTTGTTATCAATAACAAAGTGTCTAGAATTATAATTCCATAAGAAGTAAAAACAAAGAGACCAAGGCTCTCCATAATGGTAATATATATGGAACTATGTGAATCCACTATATTTAAAAGTGTTGGAGTTAAAATTGAGTTTGTAGAATAGTACCTGTGAAAGTAGAAGTTATGGGATCCTACTCCTATTGGGTCCATTGCACTGCATAAGTATGGCCTATATTATGGCCCTATGAAACTGCTTGACTACTTTAAGCATATCCGCCTTACTATTTATGTGAAATTTTGGCCTAGATACCATGACCATGACCACCACCTCAGCCTGAACGACCAGATGTAATCCAACTCCCTCTATAGCGAGAAGATGTAGACCCTGGTCCTAAATATAGAGTGAGTACAGAGGCTCTCTAATTAGCTACTGGTGGAAGCGTCATATATATGCTCTATATATGTACCATATTTATACAATATCAATATGCAACTAGGTCCATCAGAAACTGTAGCCTCATATGCCCCATCGTATAGTACTAGTATCACCACAATTGTCTATCTACAGATATATTATAACTCCTAAAATCACCTTAAAGAATCTCTAGATGATGTTTCTTAATTCAATTCGAGAAATTTCCAATTCTTGGTGTTGTACCACCCTTTCTCACCCCTCCATATTCCATCATATTACACTCTGTGATTAGTGCCTGATTCACTATAGAAGATACACTAGTCAACCTAAATATAATTAGATGGTATTGGATGTGATACCTGAGACCATCATCAAATATCATAGCTTTGGATACATCATCTCTCATAATAATATGTGTGAACTATTGTTTCTCAGTAAAACAGATAGAGTAGTCCACAATTGATAGTGCACCCTACTCTTAATGAATAATCTCTCATTATTTATCATCCCTCAGCATCTTGGGATATTTTTAATCATTGATGAATGTATGAAAATCTCACCATTACATATCCCGATGATTCTCTATCTAAGTGATAACAACCCACCATCTCTTCGTGGAATCCCACAACATATATGTAGTGAGATTTACCCTCCCCTTAAAAATCATCTATATATGATCAAAAATCATAAGCCAGGCCCATAGCCATGACACCAAACACTATGGCCCTCTATCTCCCAAAAACATGGGTGGATTCTAGTTCAAGAACACATGATTGGGTTTGGGATTCTATTGAAGGATCAAATCTCCAAAGCGTAATTATCAAAACAGGATTGGTCAAAACCTTCCATTATGAGCACACCCCTTTGCATACATCATGGGTCATGTTTAGGTGTCAATAAAATGAGAGAGACTACAAAAATCCCATTACTAAGGGCTGGGTCTTGTCTTGTTCTCTATCAAAAACACATTTCAACATCACTTGATTCCCATGTTCATTTCATCTTTATCATATCCCCTTTTGGAATGGTAAACTAGTGGTATGCCGAGTTCCGATCCTTTTGGGGCCATACTCCCCATGAATCAAAGCATGACATCCACCTATAGCACATCTTAACATAATTCTCTTTATGACAACAACATGATCCACAAAATTCCATTCCTAGGGGGGAATACACATTAGGGACCAAATCTGGGAATCCATCCAATTTGTTCCATTATATATACCAATATACCTATCATATAACAGGAATATCTATCAAAAAAGCTGTCCCAACAACTGGAAACCAATAACTCTCTCTATATAGAATGGATATTATGCATGCCTTGTGATTTTTAAGAAGTGATCATATGATGCATGAGATTCCATACCCTCATCTCATCTGGTTTTAATACAATAGAACCCACAATAATATCAATAATAATATCACAACATAGGTGCATCATCCAATAGTGAAATTGAATCAATGGTAATAGTTCCAAATCCAAAATTCCACAATTCAATTCAATGCAATTTTGATTTTCCATATATGCGGTGTAGCTACTCTAGGGAACAACCTATTAAAAAATCCCATTTTCTTCATAACCATTTCTATCACCTCCAAAAATATAATGATCATCAGGAAATAAAAAATATCTGACACCACTTTGTAACAACCCGATGCCAGATGCCACGAAATAGTGCTCTAAGCCCGGTCGGCCACATAGAATCATGTGCATATCCCCAAATGACGTAGGATGCTGAATTGTAGTGAGGGGATATGTGTGATACTGGGGAGGCTATTCCCTCAATAGTAGATTGTAACACAGTAGAATACAATAAAATTTAAATAGTAGAATAATTAATACCATGAAATATAAATAAATAGTAGATGACTGATAATATAACTAAACAAGAATAATATCCTACCCAAGATGATGATACATGTCACATGTTTTGGAAAACATCCAAAAAAGGTTACACTACAGTCATACACAATTAAATTTACATAATTAAAAAGGATATAAAATAATCTTGAATGCATCGCAAGCCTCAGCTTGGTCCCATCCTCTCCTGCTCTTAAGCGGCTTGTCGAGTACCTGTAAGAGGGTTCTTTCCATTATCAACAGCTGCAATCATATAATCTGTTTGGGTCAAAAAACTGATCCAAACAGGGTCTGAGAATAAATCCCAATAGGCTACCACCCAATGACTATTTTAGCCTATTAGTGAATACATATAACAGGTAGTCTATAATATTGAAATAATTAAACTAGGAAGTACTCAAAAGAAAACAACCTATAGTCCCTGGTTTCCATTTACATTTCATTACATTGTCTATTTAACAATTCAATTACCTGGAATTCATACATCTCAAGATCCATATGAAGCCCGAAATCCCTCGTATGACTGTAAACACAATCGATACCTCATACGGAAAACTACAGAAGTATGAGTGAAGACTTAATCCATTATTGTGCTTTGGAATGACATAGACATCATTAGTCATTCCATTTCGATATTCAACTTTTAACCTAATCCCATCCTTAACATTCCTAAGTTGTAATTTGAGTACCATTCTAGGTGAAAATTCACCAACCCCCTACAAGCCCATCCCGAAAAACCTCTCAAGAACTCAGTATCACCATAGGTGTGGTATAAGTCACTGTCAACTAAGCCCATATTTTGAGGTCCTCTAGGGAGACCTAAAGTATCACTCATGACATGAAGTAAAATGCCTCTTGATCTTGTCCATGTATTTATTTTAGGTATCCATGATTCAAATGTTATTTAATTAAGCCTCTATGATCCTGTCTATGGAATCCATGGTTCACTCACGACTTAAATGTAATTAACCCTTTGAGATCATCCATGGCATTATAACTGAATCCACAGTTCAATCAAGGAACAAGGTACAATATTATTTGATCCCATCCATGATAATATAATATAAATCTAGGATTCACTTAAGGATATTTATCATTTCATCATAAGAAAATAAATTAATCTTTTTATTATCCATGGTAAGGTCAAAACTAGAAGCATATAATATAACACACAACCAATGGGAGTCTCATGAAAGTAAGAACCTCAAAGTATTGGCCTTTTATTTTATCATATAGGAACATTACTCATAACACGAATCGAATATAAATTAAACTACTACATGGCCTTCACATTGATCAAATCACGTGGGAAGTTTCACAAAATGATCAATTCATTCTGAATATTCTTAAAAAATCATTGGCACATAGGTGTCTTGGGGAAAGTCAACAAACCCATGACCGTAACCAATTCAATTAAAATATATCACTATTATAAATAAAAAAATGTTATTTAACTACCATTGAAATGGAATAAAATCCATAAATTATTGGAATTCTAGGCCAAAAGACCCTAAAATGTCATCCAAGGGAACTCATACAAGGGGTGTCCGATAATCTAGATTTATAACATAATACATGCATTAAAAAACATATTATATTTCCTAAAAAACAATAGGCAACAATATGGTTCAATTATAATTCAAGGAGACACATAAAAAAGGGCGTGCAACACTTAGACATTATATAATCCACTCAACCATTAGTGAAAGGCATCAGAACACTAACCTTAGGCTGGTGTTAGATAACTAGTCCAGTATTAGGATCTAATTCACACTATTTTGGGATAAATCTAATGAATGAGTCATGAACATGATATTAAAAAAATGATTCCAAATCCAAATAGTGATAATCAATATACATATGAATCCAAAAAGGATAAAAGGGAATCATGAAATTACCGTTTTGGATCTAAGGAGACGAAAGACACTCGATTCATATGTCAAATAGAACAAGGATATGAAATCCTAGAATGGGCTCAATATGAGATATTTCCATGTAAAGGAGGATGATTTTCATTTTAAGAAACCCAATTTAGGATTTATAATATTTTTATATAAAAATTTAAAAATATTAAAAAAACACACTTTAGGTTTCACATGGTTTATCTACATGGATTCTCAAACCATGTAAAAATCGTAAAAGGCTTCCTATAAGATTGGGGAATACCAAACAGTTACTGCGTACAACTTTCATGAACCTTGAGCTATCTGTTCTCAATACTCTATCAATGTTTTATACACTTGCATAACTTATACACAAGTATGCGGCACAACCCTCATGGTTTTCACTAACAGTCTAATCTCATATTTTCACCCAAAAAATAGGTTTTGGGCTCCAGACTGGCCCCTAACACCCCAGAGACCTCCATGACCCCAACATGCATTCATAAAATTCTAGGATTAAAAAATTAAACATTTTATTACTAGAATTCACATGATTCATAATTCAACTAAGAACCAGGATCTTATAATCGATGCACATTTTCTCAACTTTCAGACAATGATATTGTTTTGTATTAAAATGACATTTTTAAAATGATAACAGTCATTTTGGGTAATACTGAGAACATCATGTATTGTATTTAGGTGAGGTTGATTCCTATGTTTCCAAAATTCCTTATGGATATATTTTCTAATGTATAAAATCAACAATAATGCATTTAATCTGTTTTGAGTATGTCAGTTATCTTTTTTAGAAAAATTAATGTCAATTTTAAATAAATAGACACACATGGAGTCATACCAGTCACATTGATCATTTTATAAGGGTGAGGTAGATTCCTACATAATTCAAATGATTTATAGATCATTTTACTAAACTATAAAAACCATATGAATTCAGTTTCATAGATTTGAGTTTGTCACTTATGTTTTTACTGAAATATCATTTTAAACTAGAAACACACATTTTGAGTCATACAAGTCACATTGTGTATGGGTCTGATATGATACTGATTCCTACTCGTAAAAAATAAATTATTAATTATTTTACAAAATTATAAATAAAATTGGATAATGTTTTCTTAGTATTTAGTGAGTGGAACTTTTTGAACTAATATGATAATTTTAAATAGATAACATAAAAATTAATTCATACCATGAACAACATGTATCATATTGAGCTTTGGCTGATTCCTATACATCAAAAATTACATATATAATATTTTCCCAATGAACAAATATGATTAATTTTGATCTTTTTGGATCATGTTATTTGGATTTTGAACTAAAAGGTAAATTATAAAATAAATAATATCATTCGAGTCATATCGGTCACACCATAAATCAGTTTCATGTGTGGATGATTGAGTATGTGATGTGTGTTTTTCTCTCAAACATCAGCACCAAGCTAAGAAATGAAATGTTACATTTTGTTGGAAGAAAAAACCCCATGCTTCTTGAAACACCACATGAAAAAGAACCAATTCATTATCATAATATATGTATTATAGGTAGAGCTGTAAAAATATAATAATAGAAAAACACAATGAGGCCAAGGGTGCCTAAAGTAGTGGAGACCGAGGGAATCCCCTTGTATCTAATTAACCCCATAGGGCTTAAATAAATTGATGTTGGGAAGGTGGGAGACATTGGAAAAATAAACATCCAAAGAAGCGAGATAATCTGCAACCTTGTTCCCCTCTCACCAAGTGTGGGTCACATGTATATTTTTATTTATAAGAGTTTTGAATGTTCTGATAATAAATGAAATCGAAGTTGAGATGGATATTTTACAATGAAAGGATTCATGGATGATCATGGAGTCTATTTAAACATGAGATAGATCAACCATCCCCTAGTTTCAAAGGTTGATCCAAGTGGGAACTATAATAGTCTCCTCTTATAGTGAGATTTCACTGAAATAGTTGGTTGTAAATGTGAGGACAAAACTTCCATAAGAATCACAAACTACCCACCCCATCACATGGCACCTGAGATGAATGGGAAATATATATTGAGCTTCAATCCATTTCATAGTGGAATCCAATGTATCGACTCTCCCTACATCCAAGATATGGGGGGTTGGACCGGTGAAGAGAACCCTTGAAGAGATCATAGAGAAGGAGGTTCCTCCCAGTTGCTGAAATGAGTCACCATGTCAACCAGGAGACTCCTTGTTTGAGAAATGATGGACCTCCATGTACGAGAAGTCCCCTCATATCTACCATGATTATGGTATTTCCATAGTCATGAAAAACTTGTACTAAGAATAATAGATCTCTCCATTCTTCCAGGGAATCTGTCATTTTCCCCTGAAACCATCACCCCAAGAATGAGGCATTATGAATGTCATGAGAGTTAAGAGAAATAAATTCCATGAAGAACATAGACACATCTTGAGAAAATATTCCTTAAAAATGTATCAGGTTCAGGCTTTTTTCCAACATATTTTTACTACAATGGCAGTTGGACTTCTCACTAATGATCACATTTTTTATGTTGTCATTTCAAGAACTACACGATTATTTATCCTCCATGTTAGAAAATTGTATTTTGTTGGAATATTATTTCACCAAACCATCCCATTCCATGTATCTCAATGATCATATGAAGCGGTGATCGTAAAAAAGTCCCATTTATTGATTCTTACCATTTTGGAAGGGTGAAATTGCATTTTTTGGATCTGTGATGATGGGAATCAACTCATAAATGTCGTGATGGTTCTTATCTAGCACTACCCTGATGAAATGAAAATATAGTCTCTCCTTTTTTAAGAAAATAGCTGGGACCAGATACCTAGAGAATCCAATCATAGATCCTATCCAATTTTGATTCAAGAATAGGATGTTACCTTCTTCTACAATACAATGTGAATGCTGTTAGAGGTCCAATATGAGTGGATAGATCATGGATAAGATTGGAGAGCCTTGTGCACTCACAGATTCCACATTTCCACCATAAGAGTAGGTCATTATCTTCCCCAAAACATGAATTCTTCTATAATTTCCAATTAAAGTTTCTATTGTATGCATTGAATAGTGTAACTTATGCTACTAACATTAATACTATAAAGAAATAAATTAAACATTAATATGAATAAATAAATAAATAAATTTTGAATTTTAAACTGAACCCACCCAATTTCAGTCATATCATGTAGACAATGTATTTATTTACGTTATGGTTGATTCCCCCATGTATTTTTATCCTAAAATTAATTCAACACTCACGGTCTTATAACAATATTTCATTTTGATAACCTAGAATGATAAATGCATTTGAGAATAAAAACAAAATTACATCATTATGACTGAATGATCCTTGTTGAGCGCATGATCATTATACATAAGTGAATCATCCTTATTAATTAATTAATTTATCCCTTGAAAAAAATTAACCATTATTGTAATCATATCAGTATTAATTGATTAATCTAAAATAAATATGTTCATTTGAGTTTTATGGAAGGTTATAATATCTATATCACCCTTTTCCATTATAGTTAGTATAAACTCTATGATAAACCATTTGCCTTACTTGTTGGAAAAAACATCAATGTGACCAATTATATATTTTTAAAAGACACTAAACTTCATTATAAATTATATTTTTTTTTGATAGAATGAATCATCAGTTTATCCATTTATAACATCAAAATGACACTGAAAGCTATGGAACCCATTATGTCTTCATGGATTGTGATAAATATTAATATATCATTTTCAATTTTCCAGGTGATGATAACCTAAAACATTAATTCATAATTAATGTTTTCTTAAAGATGGAAATATAACTATTCTAATTTATATTTTGTTGATAATGATGATGAGTTTCATATTTAGGAATTTTTTATTAAGGAAGTTAATTTTCATTTGATTTCATGTTTCCTTTGAAACCATCCCTCATAGATGATCATGATATCTAAATGATTTTCCTGCCATTGTTCTCTCACAAACCTACAAGCTTTGGTGGTTGATTATACCAATATTTTTCAAACATTTGAGTTAAATTATATACATGTTTAATGATTGTGCTTGTGTTTTATGACTCCCAAATGACTATTAACTCCACTACTAAGACGCTTTCTTTATATTATAGATAATTCATGGGAAATAAACTCCATGTATTTTTTATGTTGTTTATTCTGTTATTGGTGAGGGGATTCTTTTATATATCAATAATATTTGATATAATTTGGAATATAAGAATATAAATTGTATCCTATGAGAATAAATTTTTATAAAATAATTTGTGTTTGTTTTGTTTTTGAAAAAAAGTCATCCACACAAATTCTTCTATACAGTTAAATAAACAAAGGGTGGAAAACATTTTTTCAATAATTCAACTGAAACACTTTTACAATGGATCTTATCATAAGAGAAAAGTGTTGGGAAATCTTTTCAAAAAAATATCTCAATCACAACCTTCATATGAATCTAATTCTACTATGTTTCCCAGAAAAAATTTGTGTGCAACCCAACAATTCATTTCCTCCTAAAACACTACCTCATCCTATACCTCCTAATCCACCATGATATGAAATTCCATCTTTGGCTCTACCTAGGTTGTTGACACTACCTCCACCTCCACCTCTACCTTTTTCTCCACCTCCGACTCTGACTACACCTTTTTATCTGTCTCCACCATTTCTCAATAATTTTATTATTTTCATGTCAGCGCCTCTAAAAAATTTGATTTCATCTATTATAATTATCTCTGATACACATAACAAAAATAATATACAATAATTATAAAACTAATTATCTAAACCCAAAAAATATTTCTAAGGGAATCTCTTGTAATAGATCACAATCATAGTTTGTAATCACCTTAATTTCTCGTTGGAAAACAATCTCAAAACATGTACACTACCCACTCATCATTAATAAAATTTAATTCTTATTTTGAGTATAATGGTTTTCTATATAATTGATAGTACTGGGAAAATATATAAAAACAATTTATTAAGATATATATTTATTGAAATTGTAATTCCCTTTAAAAATTGCCTATTGGGGGACTTGGGACTTTTAATCCTTTATAATATATCTCATAAAATTGAATACATAATATCCATAATAGGTTCAATTATCTTCATTCATAAACTGCAGAAACATTGACTAAAATTAGTAAATTATTTTTGAAATATGTTTTGACAGATAAATATTTCTATATATACATTAATTTGTTTCCATTTTTAGCAATCTAGAAGATTTATCTATTCGAACGAATCTTCATGCCATGATTTAGCCAATATTTATCAACCACCCTATCAAAATATAATTATAGTTAAAAAAAATATTAAAACATATAATTTTAATTTTATCCACAAAATATTGATTACAGTGTATTAAAAAATCACAATACTCATTTTTTGTGGTCGGTTTGTTGGATATCTACACATTGGATCAAAAAAATATATTTGGGTCAGCCTTATTGAATGAAATCATCATAAAATACAACATCTAAAAACAAATAATTAATAGAAAATATATAATATATTTTTTGTGATTAGATTTTATATTTTTACTTATATAATATAAGCATAAAAAAGAGTCTGTAGTCTATTATTTTATTATCAAAAGCTTTGAGTAACACATCTTTTTTCTTCTTAATTTTTTCATTATACAAAATATGTTTTTCTTTAGAAATGATACACAGATTAATGAATCTATATAGCAATTCACAAGGTTCTTCTTTACATCATAGTAATATAAATAGTGTTAGAAAATAGTAATAGTTATTAACTTTAATAAACATATTATATCACTATTTGTATAGAAATATTATTTTAATGTTCTATATGTATGTATTCACAACTGAGAATCCAAGCCATTCATGCTTGAGAATCACATTTGTAGTCTCAAGACCAATTATGTCTGTCATGAAATTTCCATACATTTCATTTTCATATGCAATGTAATACATATTTTCATCTTTAAATGAAATCTCTATTTAATGTTGTAATGGAAATAAATGATGATCTAGAACTGGTATGGGGACGTTACTTATGGAAGGTAATTTTGATTTCATGGATGATTCACTACATATCATGATCTGACCACCAATTTCCCAATCTATATATCCATATGTAATATCATACCCCACTTTAAACATTTTAACCAATTTTTTTAAGTTTTTTATGTGTAATTTCTTTTAAATACAAACCCCATGTCTCTTTGTGTGACTATAAAGACACACTATGAATGTTCCAATAGTATCATCAACCATTGTTCTATCCAGATCTTCACGGGGAATAGGAAACTCAATATTCTGCTTGTGAGATACCACAATCCCCACAATAATGTGACATTTTGGGAGTTTTTATTGGGTATCTTGTCTTTTAGGATATTATACAGCATACCCTCACAAAAAGTCAATGTGTGGGTGTTAACAGATACGAATCCCATAAAATATACATTGTTTAATTTTATATTATAAAGTTATTCGAAATTGATTGATTCACAAAGGATAAAAAGTAATGAAAATATTTATTACCTAGGGTAAGGTATTTAGTTGGGGGGAATGAATATCCTCAAAGCGGTTGGGGTTATTTGGTTCATGTGTGTATTTTTGTTCCACCAAAAGTAAGATTTGATTCTTTCTCATACATTGGTTTTCCAAACCCGAATGAATAATATTATCTTGAAGTGAGTATATCTTTGTTTTTAATTTTCACCCCACCTTAGTTGTATCATCATTTGGTTTTTTATTCATGAAATAAGTTTGAGGAGAAACTCAAAAACGTAATCTTCTAATGAAACCATATTGTTCCGGATGCTTCAGAGCTACTAAATGCTGTTTTTGTTCCTGTATGGTCGATGTCAATTCTTGTGTCTAAAACATATAGAACAATTTGAACATAAATTCAAATATTTATGCAATATTATTATAAATCATAACTAATTACTATTATTTCATACTTAGGCATGATTTCCATTAAACATTTTTGTTTCCATCAAGTAGTTTACACTCCTCATTTATACGATCCTCCATCCATAGCACATGATTTGGGATGGAAGTGTCTTCATATTTTGATTCATCAATCTACTTACAAATAAAGAAACATGTGTTGATTCATATCACACAAAAAAATTATTATTTATTTAATATAAAGGTCAATTTATTCTATTTTGAAGCATACCCCATCCATGTGTTTTGATAGGGGTGCATTGGTTTTGATGAAAATTCATTATTTTCATCACCCATTTACTGATTCAAATATTATCCATTTTGAATAAAATTGGAAAAAAATAATTTCAAATAATATATTATCTACTACAATGCAAATGAAATTATCTATCATTGTGATGATTTATGAAAGAATTTTTTGTTTCCTGATTTGTAATCAATTATGAACTATGTAGTGGGTGGGGATTTACTTTTCCATAAGTATACCTAAGATGTAACCACATAAGAAGAGTCTGGAAATATCTATGGGCTTTTCGAGTGTATAATAAAGAAAATTTTTATATTAAAATCTTATAAAATAAATAAACACATAAAAGAATAATGAAAATGAAATCAATTTTTCATTATATAATTTTTCAATAAAATATAAGAAGTATATCGTAACATTATAGTTATATCATTACAAAGGGTTTCCTTCGTTATAGGTTGTACATTGTGCCCCAAATCAATATCAATCAGCACATTCAACCTTGTTGTGATCCCAACATAACTAATGAGAATTGAATTGTTGGGATCACTAGGTTGGCCATGTTGATTCCAACCAATATAAAAATTTATACCTTGAAATATTTCCTTTATAAATTTATTCAACACAATAATGTTGCATCTTAATTTTTTTCCATCATTATGTTGTTGATCCCTTAATAATTTTTCAGTTTCTTTCTCAACAATATATTCTTCCTCGGGTTAGGTAACATCACCATGTGTACAATTAATTATTATCATTAGTAGTAAAACATTTAATTTTTCTATAATTTCAACAACAGTATCAAAAAAAAAGAATTTGACAATGGTTTCATGTATTCTCTATTGAAAATGTGATGAAATATTTTACTCCATATTCATAAACTTTTTTCAAATGATTAGAATGCATATATTTTCATGGAAATGAGTGATTGAATTTAAGGAAATAATTACTCCACTAGAGTATGTGTTATCCTAAAAAGTCATCTAAATGTGAAAGTTATAGACAATTGTCATCCTCATCAACTTTATCACTCAAATAGTTATATTTTCATTTTGTTTCTTGAGAATCATCCACCATCTCTTCTGGACATGCACATAAGTTTATTGAACTACTCTAAGCAGTATTTATCCTATACTAGGCACCAATGATCATTTTAGATGACTACTACTTATAACAGTTCATGTAACATAAAAGATATGGAGAATGATTATCAAGAAACAAAATAAAATAATAACTTTTTGGGAGATGAAGTGAGTGAGGATGTAAGTTGTCTCCATACAACATTTTAAATTACGACATATGAATTTAAAATTTCAAATATCATATCAAAATTATAAAATGTACCTGACACTACCATGAGAAAATAAACTCATACCCACGGCGCAATACAGATTATAATATATGTTACTAGTCCTTTTCCCTCACATGTATCTCAAATATAAGAGCTGTATATCTACTGAATTTCATGTGTAGGGTGTGAGTATAAAAAAAACATTTAAATACTAACATGAACTAAAAAAATATACAACACATCATATATTTAAGTATATGTTCAAATGATTAACTCAGAAAATACAAATTTAAGTGAAGTTATTGTGTAATAATGAGGACAACCTGATTATCAAATGTACTAACTTTATTTCATATAAGTGAATTATACTAATAATACCATAAGTGTATACCATGGTTTTCCCCTGAAATTAAAATAATTTCACTAATAAGATATTAAAATTTCAATCATAGGGGGGCCAAAAAAAATTATCTCCCTCTTGAAATGACCACATCACCGGTACCATATGATTAAACCTCAGACCCCTTGCATCCAAGACTATCCCTCAAGTATAACCATCACATGTACGTATTTCATCTAAACCATGAAATTTGTTTAATATAGCCATTTTTTAAGTTTATTTGAAATATGGGGAAGTCTTAACATAATTGGTTACCTTAGGAGAGAACCACACAGTGGGTTCTAGAAAACATTAGTTAAACATAACTTCTAAAAACCCATAAAGAATAACCAATAACAATACAAATTTCACATCACCCTCAATATAGATCTCAATGAATCACTAACTTCACTATATTATCTCACATTTCAACATCCCATATCTATCCCTCATACAATACCCATCATATTCTAATATATGATAAAAATTATTTTCATCACATCCACATAAGTATTTCTTTTATAAAATTATTGCAATCATACATTGATAGGTATATTAAAAACCATTTCAAATAATATCAAGTGATTATTCAATGAAAATATTATAGGTAAATATTTATCAAATTATAACAAAACAATAGTTATATATTATGTCTAATATAATAATTTTCAAACATCATTACTCTAGAGAACAAATTATTTGACAAGTAAACAAAAAACAATAGTTAAAAAACCAATAAAAAAGTATACAAAGATAAAAATTAAGACATACTAAATAAATGTCATAGAATTTTTCAATGTCCTGAAATTATAATGTCTGGAAAAAAATTCATGTAACATTTTATAATAATTCATATTTTTCCCATAGTCAAAAAATTATTTATAAATGTTTATTGAATCATTTTAAAGTATAAATATTACTAAAACTATATAAGTGTATGATTATAGTAATATAATTTTAAGATTATATTTATCATATAAATGTATTTATACCTATTATGAACCATTTCATATAAAATATAAAATATTTAATAGATATATAAAAATAAAAAAAATCTGTTATCATAAACTAAATTGTTTTAATCGAATAATAAATTTGATAATAACTTAAATATTTCTATTATAGAATTTGTAATACATAATAATTGATCAAGATTCTATATAACCCATGTGTTCTCAAATCTAACATATCTAAAATATTTAACTCTCATTTATTATGTTAAAAATAAATATCAAACCCTTATCAATGGAGTTATTTAATTGGAATTGAGATTTTATAATCATGAATAAGATATTTCAATGTTTATTAAATAATAAATTCTATATTTTTAAAAAGTAATATAAAAGACATACATTATAAACTCATACATATCCTATATGATATAAATATTTTTCAATGCCTTAGGATTCCAAAATGGACAATGGTTTGTCACTATGCCTTAAATTATGATGTTTTGAGGTAGAATATTACCAATGAAAAATTATTACGCCTAAAATTTGTTGGGTGAAAGGTGTAGTATATATACCCATCATATCTAGAATTTGATCAACACTAACTACAATATATCCCTATCTTTTAGAGCTTAATGTATCTACTTGTAATTTTTACTAGGACAAATAGGGATCCCAAAAAGGCCTTCTGATGATTGTGGTTATTGACATGATGTACATACATGTCATTGATACAAGTATGTTATTGTTCTATGTAATGGTATGTCAGGAAACATAAAGGTCATGTGAAGTCAAAATTGGTAGTGAGTATCAATCATGAATTATTAGTCATGGTGTTGGAATTTCAACTCGTCATTTTGAAATGGGAAGACCTTTATGGGAATTTAAGAAGGTAGGGATTCTAGATTAGGGGATGGAAATAATCAAGAGAATTTTTGGTAACAATTAAATAACACACCAAAGTTTAGAGGCATTAGGAATCATTTTTGTCTAGTGAAGAAGAGAAGTTTTTCATGGTTGATAACAAAACAAAAATACAAACCAAATAACCCAAACAAGTAATCAATGAGAGAGGAACTGGAAAGAGTAATATACCATTGATTCTAGCATTAAAATATTTGAGAAAATGTACAAGAGTAGAGCTGATAGTAGGGATGTTTTGATAGAGTTTGAGAATCTTAACTGAATCAGTCATAGTAGGAGTTATTTTAAATAGATTAGGGACACTTTTATAAGTTCTTACAAAGAAGTTCTAATTAAGACATCATTAATCAGTACTAAAATAATAAGTGTTGATAAAAGGAGTCCTTATCAGTCCTTTTTTAGCACTAATAAAGATGAATTTTATCAATGTTTTTTAGTGCGGATAAACCACAATCATTATCAGCACTAAATAATCACTGATAGAAGAAATCTTTATCAGTGCTAAAACGTTATCGATGATTAATAATTTATAAATATAATTATAAATATTTTTTTAATATATTTATATAATTAAATATCTATTTAATATATTTTTATAATTATTTAATCTATTATATTTATTTAAAATTACATAAATATTATTTTTATTTATAATTATATATATATATATATATAATTTTATTAATATTGTAAATATAATTTTATAAATATTTTGCTAAATTATATATTTATATTTTGAGATATATTTATATTAATATATATATATATAATATATATATATGAATATAAATTTTTTAAATATATTCAATTTTTAAATATAGTTACTATAATTTTATAATTAATAATATATCTATATCATTATATTTATTAATATAATTATATACATAGTGTGTTGCTTAGCAGTTGCTTCTCATGTGGGTTTTGGTGAGGTCATTAGTTTATGTCTCGAAGAGTATATCCATGCATTGTATATTGCTTTCATTTCTTTGTAATGTAGTACATTTTCCTGAATAATTATAGGCATCGGCCTCAATATATATAAATATATATATATATAATAAATATAAATAATAATATAGTATAATATTAATTTAGATAAATTTATTATAAATTTATATTTATATATATATATATATAATTTTTTATTTATAACTATATAAATACCTTTAAAAAAAACATATTTTTATTTATAATATTTATAAGTATATAAATTTATAAATATAGAAAATATACATTTATATATATATTTACTTAGAAATATTTATTTAGAAATATATTTCTATCATTACTAATGAATATACAATCTTAAATATATGGATTTATAATATGAGCGAATTGAATAATTAAAAAACGGTGGCACATTAAAAATATTGAATAAATGAATATGTTTTATTAATTAAAAATTAATTATTAAAAAAATACTGATATATATTGAAGTAATGCTGAATATATATTGAAAATAATAAAACATAGTAAATAAATATATATATATATAAATAACAAAAAATAATGAAATTTAAAAAAATTAAAATGACAAAAAATGAATAAATAATACCAAACTGTATTAATATTTAAAATAAATAAATAAAATTTACCGATTAAAAGCATAATATATTAAATGTATCATAATATAATTAAATAATTAATTACAATAAAATTTTAATAAAATTCATAAATTTTAGTTGTACGTGTTTTTATATAAGATTTCATTAATGGCGTAAATATTTGTGTGTGTGCATTGTATATAAAAATACATTAATTAAGTATATGTATCTAAAATCAATTTAAAACATGATTGATATATTTTAATTGAAAAATCTAAGAACATTAAAAATAAATAAGTCATTAATATGTTTTTACTTGTTACAAATTATTAATTTTATATATATTTATATTTAATATATATTATTTATTACTATTTATAATTAAAATATATATATATATTAAAAATATTCTATTTTATTAATGAATTTTTCATTAATTTTTGTTTCATAATTTTGTATTTTATTTTGTATTTTTTATTTTTTATTTTTAATTATTTTAATTTATTTATTTTAATTTTATTATAAAATTTTTAAAATTTTTTTTTCTATATTTAATATATAATATTTATTCTTACATAAAATCTATATATATGTATATTAAATTTATTAATTTTTATCAATAATTAATTAATTAATATTCTTTTAATATTTTTCTTAATTTACTCATTTTTAGTTTTTGTTTATTTAACTATTTCAATTTTTTTATTTTAAAAACATATATATATATTTAATATATATTATTTATTAATATTTATAATTTATATATATCTATATTCATTCTATTCATTTTTCCAATAACTATTTAATTAATAAAATTATTATTTTGTATTAAATATGATTTTTTAATTATTTTGTTTTATTGAGGACTTATATCCGGGATAAAAAAACTAATACATGGTACCTTTATAACAACTGATAATAAATTTCTAATATAGGTTGTCTTTTATCAGTGTTATTTAAAAGTGCTCATAATAGTTAACCTTTATCAGTGCTAAAAAATCACTGATAAAGGGTACATTTATCAATGCTTTTTTAGCACTGATAAATGGCATGATTTACAAATCCTTATTTTAGTGCTGATAAAGAAAACCATTTTCAACATTTTTTTCTAGTACCTCTAATAGTCAGTTCTGTTAATGGTTTTTTTTGTATTAGTGAGAAATTAAGAGGAGATAAAACATTCTATTTATCCAATCAACAACATGTGGTTGAAATAGATTTCATAAAACAATTATGTGGAATGTAATTCACTGATTCCTGCACACCCCTCTCTATGAAATTGTCATGGGACCTTATATAATGTGTAATGAAACTATAATATTTTAACATTATATGATATTTTTTTATGACAAGATAAATGCGTTCCTAGATATTTTAAAGAAAATTTTCTAGTATATGAATGATCATTCATGGTGTTCCACAAAAAATTATATAATACTTAAAATATTGAATTTTTTATTCTTAGTTATGAAAAGGATTAATTATGGTCATATAGGAAATTCTACTGGGCCACCGGATATCCAAGTATTGAATATTTGTTTTTCTAGTGAAAATAACATTTATTAATGTGACGCTTGATTCAAAAAAAATGAATATAATATAATCCTTTATTAAAAAAATAGGTTTTTATTTGAGAATCATGAATATTGTTTCCATGGATGATCATCTATTAAAAAAATGACTAATAAATGATGTTTTGTTATTATTTAATAATTCATGTAGGGAATTATTTTTGTAACTCCAAAAGATTTTGTCACCCCCTCAACTTCTGATACATCATAATTAGTAAAATACATTTAAGTTAAAATTTAATGAAATAGATTATACATTTGAAGAATCATTTTAGTACAATTATGATCATTTTTAAATCTATTATATAATATAGGATGTAATATTAGGAATGTTAAAATGATCTATAAATCTATGGAGAATGAACTAACCACAGTTGTATTTTGTAGCAATGAATTTTTTATTATATATGTATTTCTAGAATGTTGTGCTCAATATAGGTCATACATTCTTATGATCATTATTTAACAAGAGGTATGATAAAAAATAGATGATCTATAATATGTTTTTTGTTTAAAGAGTGAAATAAAAAACACAGATCTGAAATGAATGAAAAAAATATTATTGGTGAAAATAAATTAAATATTGTGCTAAAAAATATAAAAGAGAATGAAATACATATTCATGATGAATTTTTAGAAAATAAAAGTTTTTATTCTATCAACCAGGATCTTACAAAATTCTCCACCTTTTAAAATTACTTATTAAATGAGATATTTTTTATTTATTTTACATATCTATAAGAAAAAATATTTTTTATGAAAGTAACATACGACTATCAGGATGATAATTTTCTCTCAAAATAGTATAAATATATAATTATTTGACAGTGTGTTCATGAATCCAGGGTGACAATCATACATTACTTATTTCATTCTCCACCCATCATAAGACATAATGGAATGGAATGAATATAGTCTAAAATAGTAAAATGTTTTACTATTTTGGAAACCCATATATAAAGATTTAAGGGAGTTTATAAAGTCATGTAATTGTTTATAAAGGTCTAATAATAATATAAGTATTAATATAATTCCTCAATTACAAATCTTCTAGGTCCAGGAATTTTTTGTATTGGGTATCGATGTCATGTGGCTCTTTTTTAACTCATTTGGAAATAGATATATCCCTATGTGTTTGGACTACATTTCAAAGTTATCAAAGAAATTTTAAATGAATACAAGATTTTCTATAATGAAAATTCTGACGATGAAAAGACATTTATAGGATTATAATTCTTTAGTTACTCATATGTGATAGGAACAATCACTTCCGTACCCATATATTATAATGATCATTTGATCATTATAGTGTACGATACAAGAAAAACACATGATACCACTTACAAATGAATGATAATGTGGAGTGTTTTAAGTAGGGGATAAAACTTTATTAGAGAATATGGTTGGGTGAATAAAAAATATTATTTATGAAGACTAATGATGCACTCTAGGCATAAAATTATTCATTCCAAACTATAATAAGTACATAACCATTCCTGTTTTTGTGTTTAAACTATGCCACCTACCAGTGTATTTGAATCGAAATTCAAATTAGGAAATTAAGAAGGTTATAATGTACTTAAAAAGTTTTTTGAAATTATATGAAATTTAAGATATTAAAAGGGTCAATATATTAATTCTATGATATATAAGAAGAAAACTAGATAATGGTATGTCGAATAGAAAAGATAAGAAATTAAACCATGGAGAAAGTGTACCCATATTTAATTTTTTATTATTATTTAATCTATGTAAATTTATTTCGGGTTGGTTTGGACCACTCATGGGGATCATGTTATACCAACATGGAGTAATTAAAATACCATTTGAACATGAAGAATCATTTAAAGTATATGAACATTGACTGAAACTAAACTTTTTAAACACACAACATTGATAAATACTTTATTTTATAGGGAAGATTAACAACTAATAAAACTTATTATTTTATAACTTGAATGATATTTTTTTTTTGTTAAAACCCAATTATTTTCGTAAACTCTATTTTTTTAAATTTATTTGGATAATATATCGATTTTTACTAAATTCATAAGATTACTATGTCATATATTCCAGTAAATAGAATTCATATTAACACATATACACTAAATAAACCTTTAATATTTGTGGGAAAAAATCATTATTCTTGAAAAGAAATGGGATTAAAAGTTGAGTATAAAAGTAAAAATTGTCAAATGGGGAAAATATCAAGAATTGGTCGATACCCACCACACATGTGGTTTTTCGTAGTCCATTTCCTTCAACCAACTACACCCAAAATACAAATCACCATTTTTCTATAAACTATTTCTTATAAATACCTAAAAGATGTTTACTTACAAGTCCATGTTTCTTATTTCATCTAATGGCATGAGAAAAATGTTCAAAATAGCTACCCCAACATGGCTAGAACTACACAATTTTACCTTAAATCATTTATTCTCCCAACCAAATTAAAATTAATCGAATAATTGATATTTTACGGGTTCTTACTCATTTAAAGAAACCCCAATAAAACATCTTCAGACAATGAACACCTACCCTACATATTTTCAATACCATGTTTATATCACAAGATCCAAAATAACAACAATCAATAAACTATCTTTTGGTTTAACATCTGATGCCCCCAATTTTTTTATAAAAAAATTAGTGTTGTAACATGCCACATTCTATAAAATGGTCACAAAATTATAACATTAAACCCAATTAACCCACTAAAAAATTGTATATAACCATTCCCATTTATATAAACTTTTTGGATACAAAAAGTAATGAAATTATGAAAAATATATAATGTTAAATATTTTAAATGTAAACTAGTCACTATATTTTGAGACAAACCTCCCCAAAATAATGACCATGAAGGTTATAGTAATATAATATCCTTATTTCACAGATATTTTTCTAAAATTATAAAATTACTAACATGAAAACCATATTATTTTCATTATTTCTTCTCATTTATACTTAAGTCCTCACATTCACCTTGTCACAATAAAAGAATAAAATCTCAACCCTAATAAATTCCATAGAGTCAACTATATAATTTTTTGATATAATGGTCTATCAAATTTTAAATACCAAGAAAGGGCCAAAGAAAAATTACTTAATGATTTTAAACACCATACAATAGTTTTTCCCTCGATATAAAATTAAATAATAAGATCCACCAAACCATTTCATAAAAACCATCCCAATCTCTAAAAAATAATCGTTTCCCCAAAATCATCATGATAATGAAAACCCAACATTTTCATTTTGATTAACATCCATTAAAAATTCCCAAAACCTTTTAATATACCCTGATTATTTATATGTATAAAATACCATATACCCTCGATATTATTTCCAATAAACCCAAAACAATTATGTTCCAAACCATTCCATTAAAATAACCCTTAAAATAATTCCCATTATAAAAAATCCACAATTTTATCACACTATATCCAAAAATTATAGAAACAGAAAAAAATGGTAAAAATCGAGATTTCATAGTGACTTCAAGAATCCCCTCCAATGAAAAAAACTCAATAAACCATTAAACCATCATAAAGGCAAGGTTAAAATCAAGATACAAAAAATATATCTCTACCAACACATTATTAGTCCATGTAGTAGTTTATCAATAATACAATCACAAAAAATATAAATAAAATTATTTCTAATAATGGCTCAAATTCAATGATTTATTCCATTAACATGATTTTTAAATCATCTTGGTATTGATGATTTATAGTGCTAATATTTTGATTTCCATTGTCTATTCATAAATAGGATCAGAGGAATAAGTAAAATAATAATTAAAATATCTTCAATTATAGTGTTCAATTAAAGTACATGAAAAATAATATAGAGAGTTGATATTAAAGTTTCTGGTTAAGCTCTAATTTTACCATTACATAGTCAAATTTCACCAGGGAGGATGAACATGGAGTGTAATTTAAAAAAAACTAATTGTGTATTATATATTATATCTTATATAGTTTTTATTTCATCTGTATATTATACATTATTCATAGATATATATATACACTTATTTTTAAAATTTAAATCAATAAAAAATGGCCAAATATAAAACCACGTTCCGAATAAGTAAAAGATCTAGTATCTTAGAGACCAAGATATGTGGATAGAAAAAAATTAAAATTTTCATTTTTGATTTCATATGATGCAATGTGAGGTATTCATTAAAATATAGGACATCCAAATTATTTATGGCCAACGTTGTTGACATAGGGTATTTGTTAATAGATATTTGATAACTCTTGGAATGAGGCCTTGCGGATAACCAAGGCCATATCTCTAAGAGACCCACTTTAAATTATCACTTTGATCAAATATTAAAATTTTATTATTTTTTAATATAAATAAGTCAGGAACATAATGGAAGGGGAATTAAAAAATATATATGTAGAAATTTATTAGCATAAAGGGGTAACGATTTCATGGATTGGACAAGTACCCCTTAATTAATTTTTTTTGTTTAAAAAAATTAGTAATTCAATAATAAAATTCCAGGAATTACGTTTCCCTAATTTGTTTATTTCAACATGATTTTTAAACCTACCTTAGCACATTGATCAAACCTCCACTATAGTGATTAAATTATTAATGCACTATGGACAATGTGTGATACTATCACTGAACAAGTCCTATCCAACACAATTCATCACTCAACTAACCTAATTATACATTATTTATGATTAGAAAATTGAGGGGGGATATTTTTTAAGGATCATAATATGACAATAGAAAATTTTATAAGAATATGGACTCCCATTTCACTAATATATTAGACAATCAATAACTCAATGAAATGAAAAGAAGCTTAACTAAATTAAGAAATATGGATTCAAGATCATGTTAAACATTCACCTAGGTTCATACAATCATATAAGATACTCTATAACAATTTATCAGAAGATATGCATGATTGGTGAGGTGAAATATGAACACATAAGAAAGGAAAAGATATTATAAGATATCATTAAAATTAAAAAATATGGTAACATATACTAAATTCCATGTGTAAAAAATCCCTAGTAAACTAATCTCATAATAGAACTATGATCTTCATAACTAGTTTTTTAGTTCACCTTTTATTTAAAATAGACAAGGTTTCCTCTCAAAATGAGGGTAAATTTATTTGTCTTGGATGTTCCTAAAGGGATAATGTATATATTTGTTTCTTCCATATGGGGTTACATATTGATTATTCCCCTTAATTTAATAGATTCACTAATATTTCCATGATACTTATTTTTTATTTTACATGGATGAGTGATAGATGGAGTGAAATTTTAGATTTTTACAATTTTTCTAAACTAGAAGTATGAAAATATTATGTTGGATAGAATATTGTTCTCATGTTAATAATGTGGCATTTGGATTATCCCATATATTTAATTATTCATTCTCAGAGGATTATGAGTGTTCCCATGACTTGGTTCATCATGTGAATATTATTTTCTTAAATAAACATTGATATAGAAACATCAATTTTTGAGCTATATTATAATGGTACCATTCCTTTTATAAGAATCCCAGTTTTGGACTTCATGATTTTATAGGTATTTAATGGGTAAATGGTGATGATTTGAACCTTCAAATTATATTTATATTCTTAAAAAAATTCTATAAAACCATATATAATCTTCTGGGGAATGTGTTTATTTATTCATTAGCTTTTGTCCAATATTGGTACTCCTACACAGGTTTTGAAACTCTTTGTTTAATATCACATGAGAGAATAATCCCATGTATTAAATGAACCTTCACTTATAAATATAAATAAAAACTATCATCAATGATGAAAAGTATCCAAAATAATCTCAAAATATATAAATAAATTATAAGAATGAATTTAAAGATTTTTTTTATTAATTATAATTATTTATCTAAAACTAAAGAAATATATCAATGCCAAAAAATACATAATTTGAGGATATTTAATACGATGAAAATTGATACAGAATTTATGAGAATTTGGATCTCAACTAGGGACTATATTACCTATAACTATGAGTTTATGATTGATGTTTTGAGAATAACATTACGGGGATAGATATTTGTTTTAGTGTTGGGCCCATGTCACCTTGAATGATCGTTCATTGCTCACCACCTACAATATTGGTTGGTAATTTAATGATTTAAATGAACAAGATATTTAGGTATCTACTACCTAAGAAAAACTACCCCTAAACACCACCCATTGTTGAGTTGAAACGACATTAAAATAAATTATAACTCATTATCTAACCATTTCAAATACCCTATTTCATATATAATTAAATTATATAGTTAATATTAATGAAAATGTATATTATTAACATGATAATACTCATAAAATATAGGGATACATATAATATAATGAAGATGAGGAAGATAATATAATGAAAATGGGGAGGGAAAAATTATAAATTTTTAATGGTCATGAACGGGTGTTTTAATATACCCAAGGTGATGATAAAGTAAAAAGATATTCTTAGGTAGTTTCCATATCATTATATAATTCAATGTATAATATTGTACCCTATTTTCTCCATTAAATCTCTACCATAATGAAATATCCACCATCTCTCTACAAACAATACATCCTCCTGTCAAACATTATAGAAACCCAAAAATAAATGTATCCAAATTCAATAAAATATCATGAGGGATAACCCTATAGATTCACCCAAGGGTATGGAAAAGAAGAGGGGTAAGTAGGTGGACCATTATATTCTTATGGACAAAAATTATATATTATTTTCTATATTTTTATATATAATCCTAGTGTTTTTTATTTATCTTTGTGTTTATTATAATTTGTATTTTAAAATAAAAATAATGTAAATACTTGGATATATTTTATAATATTATGGAAATATTTGATATATGATGTATCATTATAACTGATTTTTACATTGTTTTTGATATTTTGAAATAGGATGTTATACTTTAAATATTCAGAATAAAAGGACCACATACAAAATATTAGAATGAGGAATCTGTTTCATGAAAATTGTGAAATGATATTTATAATATGATTATTTATAAATTGTTTATATTAAGTTACGTAAATATATTAATTTTTGTCTCTTTTCATTATTAAACATTATATATAATTATTTATTATAATTGAGTGAGGGGGTCCTATTAAATCCTCACATGAATTTTATTCAAAATAATTATTCTATGAGACATGTTTTCTAATGAGTAATATTTTGTATTGATCTAAATATTTATAAAAGATATGGGTAATTTGAAGTATGTGTAATGATTGAAATAAACTAAGGTATGAATTATTTTGATTTTATATCATTTAATTTTTGTTTTGAGTCTTTTACATATGGTAAGTATCCGTAAAGGCTATGATATATAATTGGAGGGAACAATATTGGTGGAATGGTAGTGGGGGTAGTGTACAATAGGTAGAACATCAGATAACTCATGACACCTAGTTGTGCATCTTAGAACTAATGGGTACCCGATAAGGGATCATCATGTATTCTTTGGTGTAGCAATGGGTTCTAAAAAACCTCTTAGTTAGATATAAAAAATATATTTCATTATTCTTGTTAAAAAATTATATAATCCCCCCCATCCTAGGGTAGTTGCGCAACCCCCAACTTGAGCACCCCCATTTTTTCGTTCCATGTGTGATATATGTCCATTCAATAATAGATTGTCGATCCATATCTCTCATTGGATCATTATTGATATATCACTCATTTTCAACCGATTTATTTGGTATTTATATTATAATATAACTATTATTATTTGAAAATTACTAATTTTGGAGGATTATGTTATGTTTTTTGATATTCATTAATTGAGGATGAATAACTCAACTATTTTCAATGAGTGAGATCATATAATATCATGGTAAATGGTCACTATATTTACCACATGTTTTATGAATTATTATTATATAGTATTGTGTGTGTGTGTGTGTGTCAACAGATGGGAGAGAATAAACTAAAATTGAACCAAATTGGTGTTCCTTTCATATTTAGAGTTGATTAAATACAATTTATCATATAATAGGTCCTTTAATACACAATCCTTTATTACCTCAACTGTTATGGATATGTATCCTTCGTAAATTATTGATAATCCATGTGATTGGAAAACATGAGAGGTTTATTTCTATTATTATTAAGCACATAGATCCTGGGAGGTGCCATTCAGAATTACATAGTGAAGGGGGAGATCATACATGTGACTGGAAAGTGATGTTTTAAACTTATTGTGTAATTTTATATTAGTTGGTGAATGATATTGAATAATACATTTGATTTAGATAGTTATGTTATTTCATAAGTTGTACAAGAAATGGTCAGTCATGGACTAACTATGTTTAGGTGTGCGATGATTGGGAGTGGGTACCCTAACCTGTGAGATTGGTCTTGTGAAGATAATAAGAGGTTGAGTGTCAACATTTTTTTTGGTTTGTTGATAAACCATTCTTCAATTTATTAGTTTATTATTATATAAAAATCATTCACCTATGTTATTGTTTGGTGGGTTATAAACCATTAAAAATGATATGTTATACGTTTGGTGAAAATTAATTCAGTTATGATACTGTTTATAACTTGTTATAATCTAATTAACTATTATTTGGTTTATAGTTATCTATAACTATTAATCTCTTATTTTTTATTGTTCATGATAACCGATTCTTATATGATTTATTATTGGTTGGGTTTACATCATTCACCTTAGAATGGAAGGATCATATGAAATTTGTGTTTCTTTAATGATTCTCCATTGACATGCTATATATTATTGATTCGGGGAAGATATGTTCATGTTGTCATATTATTTGGTGAAATATGGGATTACCTTTATATAATGGTAACATGTATTATTGTTATCCCACCATGGCAGTATTATTAATATAAAATATAGTATTAGGAATGTATATTCACCCATCTAGGTTCCCTGATAGCACGCCATAATGTAATGATGTTTATGATTATAATAAATTTGATGTCATATCCTATTTACATGGACCCAAATATTCTTGATTTATTTTTGAACATTATTAGTGGTTTCCAACTTAGTATATTTTCTACACCCTACATGTGCACCTTGATATTTATGAAATCTTATGAACTATGATACATGTAAAGAAAGGGCATTATGATTAATGGTTAAGCAAGAGATGGTTAATGGTGTGTGGGATTTAGATAGGTCTCAGATCAATTTTTTATTATATCTAATTTTTTGGATTAAAATTTTATATGATTGAACCATAGAGAGATCATCCATGTAACTTATTTATTATATGGAATTTATATGTGTTCATAATTTTTTTGGTAGAATGTGATATGTATTGCTGGTTGGTTATGACAATGCATCATCTATATTATGTTATTATATTGTAGATAATGGTTGTTTATTTATTTATTAATATTTATTATTATCTAATAGAGATTATAGTCACTCAATGAAATATAGGGATCTAATTTGTGAGATAGTATCACTTGGAATTTCTAGAGGAACCCTAATGGTTATGTAGACCTTCGAATTATAAATTTCTTAGGTAAAGTGAGGTGGAATATTTAAAAAAGTTATTATAGACTTGTTTTATTTTTATTACTATTTAAGACATAATAGTCACATCTAAAACTAGTTAAAACTTGTGTGCGTCCCTATAAATGTTATTAGAAAACACATGTGCGGAACATTCCATGTTAATATGGAGTGAACTCCAAATTCATAGTATTTCAGTATTATAATCATAATATTTTAGGGAACATGATGCATGAATTTTTTATTATTATTTTACTCTATGACTATATTGCATAAATGTATATCATTCATTAAATATATTTGATTTTCAAGGTTTATATGACATATCTAAATATATGTGTAATTGATATATATTTATGAAAATAGGATTCTTTTACTAAGATATTGTTTTGTATTGTTTCCCAATATATACTATTTATGGAAGATTAATTGACTAAAAAGTTGGATATTTATTAACTAAATGGATACCAATTTATGATTGATTAGATGAACTGTAAATTTATATTATTGAAAACCCTAAGAGTTAATAGTTTGGGTATGGGGATTCTATAAAATCTTAGAAACCCTTCTATGAATAGTGTGTATAAGTTGGAATTGGGTAAATTAATTGCATTCGAAAAAGGCCAAGTGTAGATTTAATATAACAATGACCCCAGAATGGGTGACTCATTTATGTGGATACTTTTATGTATATTATATCCTTGGGAAGGGTTCATCAGTTAATGATACCATAAGATATATGATATTAATGATTCAGATAATGCAGTATGAGTTTCAACATAAGAAATATGGGGCCACTTGATTGGGATAGAAGCTTTGAGATGATGTAATGTGACTCAAATTGTAAAATGTTATAGTTTTTTTAAAAAAAAGATTATTTTTTCCATTTCTTCTTGATATGGGAGATTTTCATGAGGGTGACAATAGAGATATGGGTTATCCTAATAATATTTCATCCTTATTAATATGAAGCATGGGTAGATGTTTGTGTTGTGGGTATAGTGTGTGGGAGATGTGTGAATAAGTATTATTCAGGAAAAATGGTTTTTATCGAATGCATATAGTTTGGAAGTAGGGATTGATCTGGGGAGGGATAATTATTGTGGGAAGGATGGGCATGTGGGCTAGTTAACTGAGTAGGTTTGGTGTATAATGTTAGGATAGAGGCAACATGACTCGGTTTGATATGACCTGATCAGCTATAAATCTAATATAATTGTAACATCCCAAGTAAATAATGAATAAAACATTTTCATATTTTTTAATATTTACGAATTATATATTAATTTTACTTTAAAGGGGTTTCTATGTTCGATAGCGTACCCGATACGCAACAAAGAGTTTCATTGAAATTTTACGTTGCACACTAGTAATAAAATAATATTATTTTAAATGGTAGTTAACACATAGCCGTTGTATTGGAAGGAATGGATATAAATAACTAAAATATGATAATATATGTTTTTCAATGTTTTTACATTTATCCAATAAAAGATAAAGGCTTAAAATAGGAAAAGAATTCAATTTTAGGCTTTTATACAGTAATTTTCACTAAAGGTTCACTTTTGGCATTTTGATGGCGAACCGTCATTAAATATAGTTTTGGTCACTTTTATACATTCTATTGGACCAAATAAAACTCTTCTTTAGAATTGGGACCTCAAAATTTACTTTGTGTAAATTTTTGGTACTTTTCCGATAAAGTTCATTTTTTTAATGAATAGTGTAAAATGTTGTATTTTAATTCAAAACCTCTTTTTAATATAATTTATTTATATGATTAGATTATCTTTTGAATTGGTTTTAAAGTGAAATTATAAAATATTTTTACCATTAAATCCAATAGTGGTAATTGGAATTAATTTCACTTTGAAATTGGACTTAAACTAGTGTCAATCTTTTGATACTTATTGTTTCATAAAAACACACTATTTGTCATGACAGTGGGAAATAATTATTAAATTAATTAATGTGACTTATATGTTTTTAATTTTTTATAATATACTTCATTTTTGAATTCGGAATATCAAATATAGCATAGGGTGAATTTTTGGTATTTTTCTGAAAAACTTCAATTTTTGATTAATAGTGAAACCACTAAGTGGTACTAATAAAAACTGATTTATTTTTTAAATGAAATTCTACCACTTTTGTGTTTTGAATTTAAAAAATCTGACATACATGGTTTTAATTAAGAAGTAAAATTTGGTTCAATGAGATTAAAATAATTTTTTGGTGAATAGTAACTTTTAAGTTCTTAATCGCGATTAGAGATAATTAGTGTAGTTTATGGTAAAAATAGTGTTTTAATAAAATGAGACGAGATTGAAACATGTCCTACACTCATTGGATGTATCATGGAAGACCAAGAAAATCCATGGGTCAACTTGGGGACCCCATGAAGCCACTTTGGTTGGAAAATGACATAAATACCTTTTATTTAATGTTAAAGTAAAAAATGACACAAACATGAAATTTTTTACTAAAACAATTTTTACATGGGGTTATACAAGTCATATTTTTTACTATAAATAGTCATTGGAAATATAAAGAGATTTCCAACATCATAGTATTTTTTTATAATTTTTAGACATTAAATAAATTAAATTATTTATGACATCAGGATGATACAGTAATGACCTCATTATTTAACGATTTAAATAAAATGGAAAGATAATGTAATATCTAAGACCTGCAAAAGTTCTAAAACTATTGGATGAGTGGATTTAGAACCCTTATCACCTTAACATCAAAACACATCAATGTGGGACCATTAAAATCAGAAACTCATTCTAAAATAAAGTAACATTTCCTTACATTCCAAGAGTGCCCCTCCTCTCCTCTTATAAAAGGCCCCCACCTCTACCTCCTTACCCACACTCTCAAAGCCTTTGGCTCGGCCAACCCCTGCACATTATGTCTATCCACATCCCTCTATTACTCTTTGAAGCCTCACTTTGGGCAGAAGTCTTCCCAAAGAAGCCTTTGATCTCAAACTAAACGGAGTTACCCGGTTTTAAGGTAATGTCTTCACTTGTGTTCTTTTGTTTTATTTTGCATCTCAACCCCTAAACTATTTTTATTCATTTCTTTTGTAACAAATCCAGTATCTTTAATATACTAGGATGTTTTTATAAGAATTTTTCGAGCTACACAAACACAAATCTACATATAATGGTTAAAGAACATATTGTTTCTATGGTTGGCGAATTTCTGCCCCACGAAACGATGATTGTTCAATATTCTTTTAAACACCTTTAATGGTGGAAATTAAGATGTAACTATATTTATATATGATATATATTATGTTTATGATTTCCTTATGCTTTTTTATTTTTCATTTTTGGTTTACCATTATGGTTTCCATTATGGGTAAACACGATAATTTCATTTTAGAAAGTGCGGACTACCGCCCCCTCAAAGTGATTTGATTCGTTAATGCCATATGTGGGACGTATAAAGGATGGATTTAAAGTTATTATATATGATGTTTTACAGGAATTATAATATACCTCTATATCAATATTATTTCTTCCCATTATAGTAAGATATATAAATGAAAGTAGCATTCATGCTTACGTACGGCTTACCGTCTCCATGAACGGTGCATTTCATTTCTTATCCCCAAATGTAATTTACTATTAAACATACATGTATATAATGGATATATATGATGAATGATACATCTAAATGATGAATATAATTCTGGAATTAAAATATACATACCTTTCATTATGTTTTAATTCCATTAATATGATAAAGAAATGAAAGTAGTGTTCATGCGTACGTACGGATTACCGTATCCATGAACGGTGCATTTAATTTCTTACCTCTAAATGATAGTGTAATATTATAAATACATGTATTTTCTGCATATATATGATTTATATGATATCCAAACCAGGAATGTCATTCTGGATATAAAGAACCTTTGACCACATAAACAACATGTAATTGCAAGAATTCCACTTTCGACATAAGAACCAAATATCGACAAAACAAACATTATTAACTTAAATGGTTACATAATGTTTATAACATGGAAATAAGTGATATAAAAGGAATAATGAACTTGAAAAAGTTTCTTATGAAAATAGAAATTAACTCAAGTTTATTATTCAGGACGTTAAAAAACGATCGAGTCAAGTCGGACCCGAGGTAAGGGACTTCGTCTCAATCTCCTTTCATTGAGGCATATTTCGTTTTATACACAACTTTATTTTATATGGTGTATAAACCTCTTTGAATTTTACTTTAATACAAAAGGAATCTTTTTATAGGAAGCGTTTTACTAAATGGAAAAAAGGAATGTTTCTTTTAACGTAGGCAGTGACAACAACCTTTTCCGCCGCCGCGAATATTATTTGGTATTTGGCTTCCTCAACAAGCCGTAATGTTTTTTAAAATGAAATAAATACCATATAATCCTTTATGTATTTTGGTATTGAAAATGGTTTTTATAATGGATTTTTTATGTCAATATATTTGAGTGATATATTGTGATCAAAGTGTAGAAATTTTTTCTTTCCTTTATGATTTCTTTATGTCTTATGATTTTATAATTGTACTTGGACATTTGACGGGTGGTTACGTGATGAACCATATGACGGGTGGTGCTGTGAATACCAGGACTGGTGGTTACGTTATAACCTCCAATGCATTGGGTATGGAAGTCGGCCGTATGGCTATTCCATTAAGTATGTATGGAAGTTGGCCGTATGGTTATTCCATTAAGTGATATGTGTGGAAGTCGACTATATGGTTATTCCACTTAATTATGTTTATGTCCCAAGTTACCTTTATATGTTATGTGTTCTTTATATGGGTTTTATGTTAATCCTTTGGTTACAAAAAGGTATGTAATGATATTTTATTCAGTGAATAGTTTTTACTACTTCATGAAGCTCAAGGTATTACTTTGATAAAGTTATACATGGTTTACTTGATGTTTGAAAAACTAACAGTTTTCATTCTTTGTGTATCCCTTACTGAGCTTTTTATGATCACCCCAAGTTTTTTGAAATGTTTTTCACAGGACTTAATGTGTAATAGGGTTAAGGATGAGATCAAGGGAAAGTCATGCTATATAAAACAAAGAACTAGACATGTTTCTATTAAAGAGTTTTTTTATTCTATGGAAACTTAGTAGAAATGTCTACTTTGTAAATCTTTTGAGATGTAATAGTTATGTTATAATTCTCTAAAACTCTAAACCTGAAAAGATCCTCAATGTGAATTATTCATTTAATTCAATATTAAGAAAGGTTTAAGGCTGGGGCCTTATAGTTGGTATCAAAGGTCGATTTAGACAACTTTAGAAGATAGAAAAGTGTAAAATTATAAGTTAATTTATGGTAAGATTGAAATGATATAGAATTTAAAGATTACCATGTTGCTTCACCTAAGGTATTTCTGTGATAAGAATGGTTTTCCATAGAGGAAATAGAGCAGCTTTTCTGGGAAGGCATACAGAGGGAAATGACCATTCAAATTAGTATCCTGAGATGGTCAGAGTCAGAATTGAACAGTTTGTTGTAGTGATGGCCCAGTTGATTCAGGTGGTAAATGGTGGTTGTGTTTATTGATGATATTTTGGTGTTTTCTAAAAGTAAAGAGGAGCATGAAGGACATTTAAGGGTTATTTTGAAAACCTAAAAAAAAAGAAACTGTATGGAAAATTCAGAAAGTGTGAGTTTTGGTTACAACAAATTTCTTTCCTGGGTCACATTGTTTCAAAAGATGGCATAACTATTGATCATGCTAAAAAAAAGTTGTTGAAGAATGGACAAGACCGAAAAATGTAACCGAGATCTGTAGTTTTCTTGGTTTGGCAGGTTACTACAGAAGGTTTGTTGAAAATGATTCACAGTTATCTAGTCCAATGATGAAGCTAACTCGGAAGGGTGTTAAGTTTATCTGGACAAAAGAATGTGATGATTGTTTTAAGGAGTTGAAAAGAAGATTAGTGAATGCTCCAGTTTTGGCACTTCCTTCTAGGAATGGTGAGTTTGTTATATACAGTGATGCTTCATTGAAGGGACTTGGTTGTGTCCTTATGCAGAATGATCAGGTAATTGCTTATGCTTCATGTCAGTTGAAAACTCATGATTTGGAATTAGCTGTTGTTGTTTTCGTTTTAGAAATTTGGAGGCATCATTTTTATGGAGTAAAGTGTGAAATATATACTGATCACAAAAGTTTAAAGTATATATTCACTCAGAAATAATTAAACATGAGATAGAGGAGATGGCTGGAATTGCTCAAGGATTATGATTGTAAAATTCATTACCATCCGGGAAAAGCCAATAAAGTGGCTGATGCTTTGAGTCGAAAAAGTAATGCTTCATTAACCATGCTACGTTTGGAATGAGATCCTTTGGTTTTTGATTTGATGAAATTTGGCATAGAATTTCTTGGTGCATGAAGTTCTTCTGTTTTGTTTCAGGTATCAGTAAGATCTTCCCTATTAGATAGAATCAAGCAAGCACAAAAGCAAGATAGTGAGTTGCAGAAAAAGGTAGTGCTGGTTCAGAAGGGTAAGTTTTCTGAATTCAACATTGATAATGATTGTGTTTTGAGGTTTGGGAAGAGATTATGTATGCCTTGTGATTCACAGTTGAAGAATGAGTTGTTATGTGAGGCTCATAGTTCCCCATTTTCAGTTCATCCTCGCAGTACTAAGATGTACAGAGATCTGCGGGAGTATTACTGGTGAGATGGAATGAAATGATATATTTCTGATTTTACTGTGAAGTGTTTGACTTGTTAGCAGGTTAAAGCAGAGCGGCAGTTACCGAAAGGGATGCTTCAGCCTTTACCAGTTCCAGAGTGGATATGGGAAAATATATCCATGGATTTTGTCATGGGATTACAGAAGACATCTAGAGGTAATAACGTAATCTGGGTTATTATTGATCGCTTAACTAAATCTTCTCATTTCCTTGCTATACGAGATACTTTGTCCCTAGATAAACTTTCTCATTTGTATCTTAAGGAGATAGTCAGGTTACATGGAGTTCCTCTCTCCATTGTCTCTGATCGTGATTCCAGGTTCACTTCTAACTTTTGGAAAGGCCTTCAGATGTCGTTGGGTACTGAATTAAATTTTAGTACAACTTTTCATCCGCAATCAGATGGACAGTCAGAACGAACAATTCAGACCTTGGAGGATATGCTACGAGCTTGTTCGATGGATTATTAGGGAAGTTGGGACCAACATCTTTCTTTTGTCGAGTTTTCTTATAATAATAGTTTTCATTCCAGTATACAGATGGCACCATTTGAGGCATTATATGGGAAGCGGTGTCGAACTCTAGAATTTTGGGATGAAGTGGGTGAAAGGAAGATGATGGGACTAGAATTGGTAGAAGAGATGGCAGAAAAAGTTCAGTTGATTCAGAAACACATGAGAACAGCTCCAAGCAGGCAGAAGAGTTATGCGAATAACCGGAGGAAGGATCTATATTTCGATATAGGTGATCATGTTTTTCTCAAGGTTTCTCCATGGAAAAGTGTGATGAGATTTGGTAAGAAAGGAAAGTTGAGTCCAAGGTTCATTGGACCATATGAAATTCTGGAGAGAGTTGGATTAGTTGCTTACCGAGTGGCTTTACTTTCAAGTTTATCTCAGGTATAGAATGTTTTTCATGTTTCGATGTTGAGGAAGTATATGCCAGATTCATCTCATGTTTTGAGTCCAGAGGTAGTTCACCTGGAAGAGAACCTCTCTTATGGAGAACAACCAGTCCAGATTTTTGACCGAAGAGAGCAAGTGTTGCGAAATAAGGTAATTCACCAGGAAAAGGTTTTGTGGAAAAACCATATGGTTGAAGAGGCAACGTGGGAATCTGAAAATGCAATGAGGATAAATACCCCCACTTATTTTGATAAGTGAATAAAATTGCGAGGACGCAATTTCCAAAAGGGGGGAAGGATGTAACATCCCAGGTAAATAATGAATAAAACATTTTCATATATATTAATATTTACAAATTAAATATTAAATTTACTTTAAAGGGGTTTCTATGTTCGATAGCATAGCCGATACGCAACAAAGAGTTTCATTGAAATCTTACGTTGCACACTAGTAATAAAATAATATTATTCTAAGTGGTAGTTAACACATAGCCATTGTATTGGCAGGAATGGATATAAATAACTAAAATATGATTATATATGTTTTTAAATGTTTTTACATTTATCCAATAAAAGATAAAGGCTTAAAATACGGAAAGAATTCAATTTTAGGCTTTTATACCCTAATTTTCACTAAAGGTTCACTTTTTGCCTTTTGATGGCAAACCGTCATTAAATATAGTTTTGGTCACTTTTATACATTCTATTGGACCAAATAAAACTCTTCTTTAGAATTAGGACATCAAAATTTACTTTGTGTAAATTTTTGTTATTTTTCCGATAAAGTTCATTTTTTTAATGAATAGTGTAAAATGTTGTATTTTAATTCAAAACCTCTTTTTAATCTAATTTATTTATATGATTAGATTATCTTTTGAATTGGTTTTAAAGTGAAATTAGAAAATATTTTTACCATTAAATCCAATAGTGGTCATTGGAATTAATTTAACTTTGAAATCGGACTTAAACTAGTGTCAATCTTTTGATACTTATTGTTTCATAAAAACACGCTATTTGTTATGAAATCAGGAATTAATCATTAAATTAATTAATGTGACTTATATGTTTTGAATTTCTTAAAAAATAATTCATTTTTGAATTCGGAATTTCAAATATAGCTTAGGGTGAATTTTTGGTATTTTTCTGAAAAACTTCAATTTTTGATGAATAGTGAAACCACTAAGTGGTACTAATAAAAAATGATTTTTCGTTTAAATGAAATTTTACAACTTCTGTGTTTTGAATTTCAAAAATCTGACATACATGGTTGTCATTAATAAGTAAAATGTCGTTCAATGAGATTAAAATAATTTTTTGGTGAATAGTAACTTTTAAGTTCTTAATCGCGATTAGAGGTAATTAGTGTAGTTTAAGGTAAAAATAGTGTTTTAATAAAATGAGATGAGCTTGACACATGTCCTACCATCATTGGATGTGTCATGGACGACCAATAAAATCCATGGGTCAACTTTAGGACCCCATGGAGCCACTTTGGTTGGAAAATGACATAAATACCTTTTATTTAATGTTAAAGTAAAAAATGACACAAACATGAAATGTTTTACTAAACAAAATTTTACATGGGGTTATACAAGTCATATTTTTTTCTATAAATATTAATTGGAAAGATAAAAGGATTTCATACATCATATTATTTTTTTTATTATTTTTAGTCATTAAATAAATTAAATTATTTATGACATCATGATGATGCAGCGATGACCTCATTATTTAACGATTTAAATAAAATGGAATGATAATGTAATATATAAGACCTAAACATGTCCTAAACCTATTGGATGAGAGGATTTAGAACCCTTATCACCTTATCCTATAAAAACATCAATGTGGGACCATTAAAATCCGAAAATCATTCTAAAATAAAGTAACATTTCGTTACTTTCCAAGAGTGCCCCTCCTCTCCTCTTATAAAAGGCCCCCACCTCTACCTCCTTACCCACACTCCCAAAGCCTTTGGCTCGGCCAACCCCTGCCCATTTTGTCTCTCCACATCCTTCTATTACTCTTTTAAGCCTCAAAATGGGCATAAGTCTTCCCATGGAAGCCTTTGAGCTCAAACTAAACAGAGTTACCCAATTTTAAGGTAATGTCTTCACTTGTGTTCTTTTTTAATATTTTGCTTCTCCAACCCACTAAAATCTTTTTATTCATTTCTTTTGTAACAAATCCAGTATCTTAAATATACTAGGATGTTGTTTTAAGAAGATTTCTAGCTACACTTACACACATCTACATCTAATTGATAAAGGACATACTGTTTCTGTGGTTGGCGAATTTCTGCCTCACAAAACGATGATCGTTCAATCTTCTTTTAAACATATTTAATGGTGGCCATTAATATGTAAATATATTTATATATGATATATATTATGTTTATGTTTTCCTTATGCTTCATTATTTTTCATTTGTGGTTTACCTTTATGGTTTCCATTATGGGTAAACACGATAATTTCATTTTAGGAAGTGCGGACTACCGCCCCTCAAAGTGATTTGATTCATTAATGCATTATGTGGGACGTATAAAGGATAGATTTAAAGTTATTATATATGATTTTATACTGTAATTATAATATACCTATATATCAATATTATTTCTTCCCATTAAATTATGCGATAGAAATGAAAGTAGCGTTCATGCGTACGTACAGCTTACCGTCTCCATGAACGGTGCATTTAATTTCTTATCCCCAAATGTAATGTACTATTAAAAGTACATGTATATAATGGATATATATGATGAATGATACATCTAAATGATGAATATAATTCTGGAATTAAATTATACATACCTCTCATTTAGTTTTAATTCCATTAATATGACAAAGAAATGAAAGTAGCATTCATGCATACGTACGGCTTACCGTCTCCATGAACGGTGCATTTCATTTCGTACCTCTAAATGATTATGTAATATTATAAATACATGAATATGATGTATATATATATGATTTATATGATATACAAATCAGGAATTCCATTCTGGATATAAAGAACCTTTGACCACACGAACAACATGTAATCGTAAGAAGTCCACTTTCGACTTAAGAACCAAATATCGACAAAAAAACATTATTAACATAAATGGTTACATAATGATTATAACATGGAAATAAGTGATATAAAAGGAATAATGAATGTGAAAACGGTTCATAAGCAAAAAAAAAATTAACTCAAGTTTATTATTCAAGACGTTAAATAACGATCGAGTCAAGTCGGACCCGATGTAAGGGGCATCATCTCAATCTCCTTTCATTGAGGCATATTTCATTTAATACACAACTTTATTTTATACGGTGTATAAACCTCTTTGAATTTTACTTTCATACAAATGGAATCTTTTTCGACTAAGCGTTTTACTAAACGGAAAAAAGGAATGTTTCTTTTAACGTACGCGGTGACAACGCCCTTTTCCGCCGCCGCGAGTATTATTTGGTCTTTGGCTTCCTCAACAAGCCGTAATGTTTTTTAAAATGAAATAAATACCATATACTCTTTTATGTATATTGGTATTGAAAATGGTTTTTATAATGGATTTGTTATGTCAATATATTTGAGTGATATATTTTGATCAAAGTGTGGAAATGTTTTCTTTCCTTTATGTTTGCTTTATATCTTATGATTTTATAATGGTACTTGGACATTTGACGGGTGGTTACATGATGAACCATATGACGGGTGGTGCCTTGAATACCAAGACATGCGGTTACGTTATAACCTCCAATTCCTTGGGTATGAAAGTCGGCCGTATGGCTATTCCATTAAGTCTGTATGGAAGTTGGTCGTATGGCTATTCCATTAAGTGATATGTGTGGAAGTCGACTGTATGGTTATTCCACTTAAGTATGTTTATGTCCCAAGTTAACTTTATATTTTATGTGTTCTTTATATGGGTTTTATGGTAATCCTTTGGTTACAAAAATCTATGTAATGATATTTTATTCAGTGAAGTGTTTTTACTACTTCATGAAGGTGAAGGTATTACTTTGATAAAGTTATACATGGTTTACTTGATGTTTGAAAAACTAATAGTTTTCATTCTTTGTGTATCCCTTACTGAGCTTTTTATGCTCACCCCAAGTTTTTTGAAATGTTTTTCACAGGACTTAATGTGGAATAGGGTCAAGGATGGGATCAAGGGAAAGTCATGCTATATAAAACATGGAACAAGACATGTTTATTTTTAAGAGTTTTCTTTAATCTATGGAAACATAGTAGAAGTGTATACTTTGTAAATCTTTTGAGATGTAATAGTTATGTTCTAATTCTCTAAAAATCTATAACTGAAAATATCCTCAACGTGAATTATTCATTTAATTCAATATTAATTAAGGTTTAAGGCTGGGGCCTTATAATAATGGTGAACTATTTCTCATGAATTAGATTTAATATATTTTGAGCATGAGATTTTTCCATATAGATTATTTAAAAAGGATACTATGACCCTATATAATTATGTATCTTATGTTATTAGAAATAACATAATGGTAAAGTTATTACATTGGAATTAAATGTTAAAAAAATTTAGAGATGAGACCATGATAGGATATCTAATAATAAATATAATTACTATGAATAAATGAATTATGTCAAACATGCACTGGTGGAAAATTACCAAGAAACAAGGAAACAATTGTTGCAATAAGTGGAAAATTTCCATGGGAACACAATGAAAATGAATATATGATTAACTATTTGAAAATGGGGGAAATTTCCATGTGTGAATGGTTCTGAAAAGACCCTATATCTGTGGGAACCCAATGGATGTATTTATAGTGTAGTCTATCACCATGTGGTAATGTGGATATGGTTATAGGGCCTATGAGAAAACCCTATAGTCGCAAGTGTTAATTCCCCTGGCTATAGGGTAGGCTATTTCTATGGGTTCTACAATCACATGGAAATATCATAAAGTGCAGAAGGATATTTATATAAGTGACATTTACATAGGGATATGAGGGATATATATCCATGGGCATTGTCACCAGTGTCCATAGCCATCTATGTAAAGAACAAAAATAAATTAATATAATAAGGAAAATAGAATATATTTTAAAATTATTACATATATACATGTATATATATATATATATATAATTTTTTCTAATCTTATTTGTACATAACTAATATGTGTTGTAGTTTAGTGGTAAAGTGTGTTAAATAATCAGTTGGAGACATGTGTCTGAAACACATCATGTTATTTTTATAGGAAACCATCTAGATAAAGGAGCCTATATGTTGATATAAGTGGATCTACATATAATACCCTATAAAACATTTCATTGTCTGTCACTATAGAATAAATGGATATATAAATTCAAATAGGTCCAACTAACATTGTGACCATGGATATATACTATAGTCAAAAAAACTGGGGTTATATACATGATTATTTCTTGTGGATAAAGCCCATTTTCCAGTAGTGATAGTTATTTAAAGTAATATACCCTATTATAGGGGAGATGATTCAAGATTTATATGAATATATGGGGGAAAATACAATAGTGTAATGAAGGAAATGAAAGGAAGTGAAAATATATATTTCTGTATGGGATAAGAGATATCAGTATCAATATATACCCTATATGGACATGAATAACATAACTTTTAGTTCTTATTAGAGGTTTCATTCGGAAATAGAATGGATTTTTTAAAGGGATGAAGTATCATGGACCCATCGTGAATGAGTGAAATACTAGTTCCATAATGAGACCTGAGGTGGGATTGAGATGGGAATTATGGGTGTTCTAAAGTGAAGATATTCAAGTACCATGAATCATTCCATAAAATATTCTATAATTACACTATCATATGAAAAATATTGTGTGAATTAATTTGAGTTCAAAATGATAGTGAGGTTTATGGAAAGTTGTGTGGGATGAAGTATGTGGTTGGGACTATGATTGGAAATCCACGCATCAATTTATAGCCTATTTAAATATTAATCAAGACATATATAGATTGTGAATATAAGGATACTTTTAAATATCAAAATATATTAGGATCAAAAATTGTAGTAATGGGGTTTCACAGTTTAATTTCATATTATGATACCACTCCAATGATTTTTTAGTGTCATAGAATTGGCTAATACAATGTTTTTATGACCTTTCCTAATAAACCACTCTGAGTAGTTTAATATATTGTAATTTAAACAATATTTTTTATGGACATATGAATGTGAATATTTTTTCTTATAGTTTGTGGTCATATTCTTATGACCATTAAGTCATGTAGTTTAATATCATGTGATTAATACTATTATATCATACAATTTAAGGCGAAATGACTATGAACATTATGTATTTTTGTTTGTGGTCATTTGAATAGGACCATTATTATGGGAAACCAAGATGAAAATTCTTAAATAATACATTTATTTCATTTTTTATAATATATCTCAAAAATATCCACACAAACCAAGGTCATAAAGGATTATTGTTATTGAGTCCGGCTAAATAAACATCTAATTTGACAAACCTTGTGAACATTTATCCATAGTCATTAAACTATATACCCTCTTCTATAAATCTCATATTATATATCATCTTCATAATCCAAGTAATGAAAACATAACAAATTGATGAACTCAAATTATCAGTAATGGAAACATATCAACTAGTCAATCAGTTTGACCATAAACATGAATAAAAACATGAGTAAGTGATAAATATTAGTTTATGAGAAAACAAAATCATATGTACAAATCATAAATCATATTGAGAATTAAGGATCACGGATTAGAAACATAAAACCGAAAAATTTAAGAAAATATTGTCTTATAATTACATAAAAAATAAAACAAAACCTTAAATCATAACATACAAAATAAAAAATATATTTTAAACACGGAATATCATAAAAATTTGTTATTTGTTATAAATAAAGAATATAAAAGTTTGAAGAAGTGGAAAAAAGAGCATATATAATGATAAAATGTCGTAAAATAATTTTCCACCTTATTCCCATAACATAGTAGGCCAAATAACACTACATGATTACCATAGTAGGGAGTTCATTTCGCAATCAATTTCAATAGTAAAATCCACCTTCCCAACATGCTTCCCATAGTTATCTCGTGTAATATAAAACCTTAAACATTTTATTGTAGTGATATATAGAATCCCACCCATCATCATCCATGTATATGAGTTATAAATTTTTTTATCGTTCATCTTATCATAAATAAACCAGAGGAATCAAATGGGTTTCATAATTATTCAAAAATGATTCACATAAAAAACATGAAGATTTGATACAAAAAATATAATATAACAAAATTATTATTTTCCAAAATCAAATTATGGGAGATTTATGAACCATTACTACATTAAAAATTAATCATATAAAAATTTAATTGAAATCAAATATAGTATTTTCATTAAAAAGTGTTTATTAATATCACATTAAAAAGAATATAATTATAAGTCAGAATCAAAAATTCATTTTTTTATGATGAAGGGACAAATCCGTAAAGAAAATTCAATATAAAAAACATGGAAATTAATCAAAAAATATTTCCAAAATGTAATAAATATGGTAATAATATAATATAATGGAAAATTAAATATTTTAAATATATTAAGATATTAAATTTATTGAAAACCCACACTGTTAAATGGATAAAAATTTGTTTTAAAATAAAGATAAATATAGGGATAAATAGAGATAAAAATAATTTATATTTCCACTATGGAATAGATAAATTTTTTGCAATGTAATAACATTGATATAGATGAAAAATCAATTAAAGCACATGAAAAATATGCTTACAAAAATAAATTTTCATGAAATAATATAATCATGAAAGAAGAATTATTTAGTGTGAAAATAAATTTCTACAGAAAAGAAATTAAAAATTAAAAATAAAAAAAAATACTATTTTAGAATTGATTATTCTTGAAATATATTATTCAATGAAAATTGATTAGGACCCTAATAAAATATTTGAGTCATGATAACCTCTTACAATATTAGGATCTCTTAAATCAATTCCCCATTAAATAGATTGATTCAAATTAAATCTCAATTACTATGAATAATTTGTAATTCAAAATTAAAGATCTTTAATTTTTAGTTTATACACTACCTAAATGGAATTAGGTTCATAATACAAAATATGTATCAAATGAAGTAATTTGAGATGAAACTGCTAACCTTATTCTATATTTTTTATGTGTTTCTTCTTGACATCATCAGATGCTTGAGTTTTCTCATGAAAAATATTTGGAAGTGAATTCCTTAAAAATAAAATGAAGAAATAATGTTATATAATTATGAGATGTTTCTAGTAGGAAAAAAAATTTAGTGTTTATGTCATAGATTCATATCATTGGTAAGTCATGATGTGGTTGACATGTAAACCTTTTATAAGTGAAGGGAAGGGTAACTTTTGAAGTAAACATGTAATTTTAAATAACTTAATGTTATAATTAAATAGAAAATAGGCCAAAAATAAAAAAATCAGTTTTGGGAAGTGACTATGTGATGGAATTCACCTCACCCACTCATATTAGAGAAAACCATTAATGTTTAATGGTATTTGTTTTCATTTCTAACCTTTACCTTAATTTACATTTACACTGGTAATTAAAATTTAACCATAGAAATTAATATAAATGAAAATAATTAATATTTACAATTTTACATAATTTTATCAACATGATTTCAAATTCGTGAATAATATTTTCAAATTAAATTACTAATAATTTGAAAAGGTGATTTTTGAAATTCTTCACAAAACATTTAAAAACAATTTTGTTGAAAAAGATTGTTTTTCAAGATTAAAATTTATTTGTAAGACATAATTATTAAAATTTTAAATTCTTATGGAATACAATGGTTTATTATAAATAAAATAAAGGGATTATAATCTAATAATAATCGAAAATCGAATCTCACATTTACTATACTTTATTTAATGAAAACACCGATTTTTTTATTAAACTGATATTTTAATTTTTGTCTAAAAATGATGAAACCAGGATTTATAATATAAAATTATATTTCAAATTGTATAATTTTAGGTCTTAAATAAATATTTAATTACTAAAAATGTCTTTTTAATCATCTAGGATAATCTTATATAATCATAAAATCATAAAATTTATAATATTATCAAAAACCATATTTATTAACTAAAAATAAATCTTTTCAAAAAAACTAAAAAATACTAATTATAAGAAAATAATGATATTATAAATATAAAAATTTAGTTAATATGGTATATATCATATTTTAGAATTTATATATTTATTTTTGAAATTTAAGTACATAGTATAAATAAAACTCATTTTACAGAATAAATGACGTTTTTAAACATTAAGTGTTATTAATACTCTTTCGTGTCAATTTATAATATAAAATATAATAATAAATTAGTTCAGATATAATAATATTGAAAATTTGGTCAATTTATTCTATTTGTAAAATATTTACAAAAATTAACAATATAATTATTTTAGGAAAAGGAAATATCATTTTTAATCTAAATAAGATTTAACAAATACTGTAAAGAATATTTATATTCTAAAATATAATATTATTAATACACTAATTTTAGAATATTTATTTTCTTTTTGTATATACTTCAAAAGAAATTTAAATGATAATAATATTTATATTTGTACGTAACACATAAATATATATATATTTATAATATTTTAATATCACATTTTTATTTCATTGGGAGTTTTAAATTAATACTTAACATTACATGACTTCTATATAAAAATTGGTTTTTTGAAAAGAAAAAATGTACACAACTTCCTAACTTATGAGCAGCATATTTTTAATGTAAACGTTTTCATCCTCTATATTTTCAATGACCATGTTTTATTCATATATATATATAAACGTACTAATTCATTTATTCCACTTACACTTCACCAAAGATATTTATTGTTTTATAATATTGTTTTTTCATAATTATTTATCATTATATAGTGATCATCCTTAATTTAAATTTTGTTTACTTATTTATGATCCTTAATGTTAAAAATGATCTCGTGGATTTCCCAGTTATGTAGATTTTATTATTTTATATATGTTCTCTAATATTAATTTATGAACTTTTAATATATGTATTTTATCCATGGTTAGAAATAATCCATTGCATGAAAAAAATCTTATTTGATTATATTGTAATATTTCACTCTTAAATGAATAAAATGTCATTAGTTTTAATACATATCATATCTAATGTATTTATAATTCAATTCTGATTCTTTTAAACAAAGACATAAAAAATAGTTTATAATTATAACTATATTATTTATAAAAGGAATTTGTTTCATAATTACCCAATTCATTAGAATTATGAATTATAATTTCATTTCATATAATTAATACAATTATTTTCTGTGTAACATCATTAGACAAGGACAAATAAAAATTTAGTGAAGTATTGTGAAATTTGTTTCTTGAGAAGCCATGGATTGGTAGGAGGAACATTGTGCTCTCATTTTTAGGTAATCAAGGATTATAATACATTGGATTATAAATTATAGATAATGTTTTCCCCTGTAAATTTTAAATCTCATCGTGTATGATTATTCCATATTACGATCAGTGTTGTCAAGGATAACACTAATTCTCTAGGATCAAATAAGTTGAGGCAATTCCTCTTACTAACTGATTGAGTAACTTGAGTTTGGTAAACCTTATGTTTTTGTAGTTCCTATAATATATTCTTATTTAGGTATTCTATATCATAAATCTAAATTTACTATAATTTATTCATCTAGTTTATAAAAAATAGTTTTCTAGGTCAATGGTTCTTAAACCCCAATATGAAATATTACTTCAGTTTCTTATATAAATGATTATGAGTTTTCTTGTGTGGGTGTATATATAGTGGGGTGGTGGGCCCCAATTTATTGAGGCATTTATCAAGACAAAAATTAATTTCATTATCCAAAATATTTTATTTGATATTTTATTATGTCATATTCAATTCCTCTATATATATATATATAAATACAAACTATAGTATAATTAGTGGTTGGATTGGAGGTTATAATTCAAATATAACCTCTTTAAACAATATTCACAAAAATTCATTCAATTGTTTATGAGTATTACATGAGGATATCCAAATTTTTCTATAATAATATATTCATAAAAATTAATCATATATTTCATTTCATCTCCTTAATGTGTATAACTTCATCCTATTTGGAAAATAAATCAATAGTAGTGGTGATAAAATTTAACTATCTAATATACAACATCGGTTAAGCATCAATAATATATATTCCTTATATTTAAATTATATATGAATACATTGTATCATGTTGTATATTTTGGGAATAATAAGTAAAATTTGATAAAACGTGGGATGAATGAAAATTATTTTTGAGTATCATGAAATTTTACATCATGAAGGAATTAAAGTAACTAAGTAGCTTAATTTTCAAGAGATCATGGTTCTTATCTGGCATATAATTTTTTCAATGTTGAATTGTTTTCTTACTATATAGTTCTCTTATATTTCAATTCAATTGATATGAGACACATAACTTCCTAGATTTTAAGATTTTATTAGAAATATTGATCATCATAGAAGATAAAGTCAAATTCCGATTGATGATCCATTTACATTTTAGCCCAATATTTGTAAAAGTCTCTAACTTAGAGGTAATAGAATATAAAAAACAGACATTAAATTAATTTATCATGTTATGGGGAAGAAAATTCACCCAAAACATGGTAATATAACTCTAATTTTCCTCATATATAAGTATTAATAATAAATGTAATTACCACTATTCGATGCTCAATATAATGGATAATTTTATCCTAAATATGGCTAAAAATTTTGGACCACCTATGGCCTTTAATTAATTGATTTGTATCCATAAGAACAATTCAAGACCCAAGATGTAGTTTTAGTATTCTACGTCAAAGTTGGTTTAACCCTCTAATAGTATTAATGAGTATGGTAAGAGAAACTTTACATTAGAGATGAATATGGATATTAGGACAACATATTTGATTTTAATATTCTTTATCCAATACTATATTAGACTTTGTGATAAAAAATAAAAGTACATATCCAAGGTTTATAAGGAATCATAAATAGTTAAAGCATCATCATTTGGGATCTCTCTGTCCAAAGGTAATTCATTCAGGACTATAGGTTCTTCCATAAATTCATTCCATACTAGTCATATAACATCCTTTTATGAATATAAATCGATATAAAATAATTGGATAATTATAACCCATAATTCTAAAAACCCAATCAACATGGGGCATATAAGGATTTATTTCAAAGGGAAAAATACAAGAGGCTATTTAGTTCACATGATATTATTGGTATTTGCACATATTTTTCTCTATGATGATTAATTAAAGAAAATTATTCTTGATAGGGGTATTCATACACTATTCCTTTAATATCATTCGATTATAGTAATATATGATATTTTACTGACCCTATCCATTCATCTAGGTGACATGGAAACATAGAGACCATATTGTCTATAAAATATAAAGTATTGGTTGATTTACTTACAGGGGTGGTATTAAATCTTGAGGATGTGTAAAATACTTCATTACTCTATCCAATGTTTTCTAGAAATATTTTTCTGAATGTTATGTTTCAAATTTATTCATCATCTTTATGTAGGGTAAATATTTTTAGGATGTTTTGTAATAAAATAAAAATAAATAAAATATATAATTTTATTCCTCTTAAATGTTATTGATTAAATTGAAGGGACACATTAAGGATCACATCAGTTTTCATAGGATCATCCTCAATTCCTTGAAAATATACCATGAATATGAAATTTTTCCAAAAAGTTTCGTTGAATATAAACACGATCATAGATTCTTAACTACCAGATCATAAAATAAAACTTCGTAATTTTCCTTGGGTAGGATTAAGGATGTGATACATGTACATTTTATAAGTATCATCTTAATTAATTAATCTTAAGAGAATCATTCAGTATTAATTTAATCCTCAAGGAACCATAGATATTATGGTTTTCTTATCTATGGGTTATAGTTGAGGTTTTTGATATCAATGGTTGACATCCATGAAAATAGGTCTTGAAAAAAAATTGCTGCATTAATATATGATTATATAAAACAATATTGGAAAATTATCCTTTTGGTAATGATAGTTATTTTCTCAAAAATTAGCAATAACATTGAATTTTGTGTTATTATTGAAATGGATAATTTTTGGATAGGTACTTGTGTTATTGAGTCTCTTCTCATGCTTAATACATGATTAAATTCTCCACTTTAACTTCCACCATGGAACTATGAGACATATGTATCCATACAACTGTCTTTTTATAACTAAGAAGGATGGGTGGTAGATCATAGTGATAAATAACTACTTTCAGTTACAATACTAGAATTTTTGTCTTACTCTATGTGGATACATCCAAACATTTCTTGATTAATGTGATATATTTCTTTATCTAATCAATATTCAAAAAAATCCTAATTAACATAGTTCATGGATCCTCTGAAATACCTAGATTAACTTATTTGAGATCATGAACAGTAGTCGAGACACCTTCTTCCAATTCGAGTAGGGAATCTATGAGCTCCTCCCCATCAGCATCTTAAGAAGAGGGGGATTAATTATCCTTATTATACTAAAATTATTCAACCTGTATTTATCTTCTCTATCATGGGTAAAATTATTAGAAATAAAAAATAGTATTCAGGAGTGGTTTTGTTTAAGTGAATAGTGATAGTGGTTCCTTAACCCTATTCATTTTATTTTCGATACACTATTCTTCCATCAAAATTATATTAATTTGTTTACTGTGTATTATTCATACAAATATTTTTATAGATACACTCTAAGAAAATAATGATATAGACGGAATATATAAGAAAAATTTACGATTATTCTATAGAATATTGTCGTTTGTAAGATGTGACATATGGTCTATGAAAATTCAATATGTTATATTGTGTGCCCTTCAATTTGGTTGGATGGAAAAGGTTACATCTCACATTAGGATTTCTTTATGAAATGTGGTTAATAAGGATTAAATAATTATCCTTCTCATTATTATAAATAAGTGTAAGGTGATACCTCTAATCCATTTTAGGATAGAAAATTTCATTTATTTTCTATATGTTGTTTTTTACATCCAACATTTTTTATCAAATATTAATATATTGTGATTAAAAATAGTTTTAAAACCCAAAATCACAATTAATAACCCCTATTTTCCCTTCTCAATATTATTTATATAATTAATGATATGAAAATGGAACTACCTCGGGATCATAAATACATATTCTTCCAAACTGGTCATTGACTAAAATGCATTGATAAACCACCCTTAACTCAAAGTCACTTAAATGATCCATAAATTGAGTTTCAACATCATATTCTCTAATTGATTTCATTTTCTCTCATTATAATCTTAAATTATCAAGCCAAAATACAATATACCAACTCCCAAATATTATAGATTCAAGGATTGAATGAGGTTTGTATTTGAACCATTTCCACCCATGATCTATGAATGATGACATCACTGAACATACAAGTATATATTATGGTTACATATTTCCATGTAAGGATATTTAAGAGTTTTCCCATGAAAAATATGAATTATTTGAATTCAGGGAATCTAGTCCCATCACGACATGCCTCATCAATATCGGCTTCAATTATTAAATATGGAGGATTTAAAAAAATCCACAAAAAGGGTTTCACTGAGTTCTTCGGACAGAAGAAGTGTGTATAAAATTTAAAATCCTCACAAAAAAATTAATATTTATTTCATAAATTTATATTTTTTATCCACGGTTTGAGATATTCTTATATATATAAATATATATGTTTTTGAGATTTAGACATAATGGTTTGTGGAATCTACAGAGATTGAGATTCCAAATTTTGGTATGGTGGTTTTCCCACTATATTTTATCTTAAGAGACTATGACCCATTGAAATATAGAGACAATAATAATTCCATCATTAAGATAATTAATCCAAAATTCAAATAGGAAGAGGGATATAATTAGATGTTATTGGGTTAGATTAATACTATTTTTGAGCTTGTTGAAATTCAATTTTTTTAGTAGTCTATAAGACATGATCAAGAATGAATCCATGAATTCCTATTGTGCCTATGATATTTCTTCATTTTCCCTAATCATTTATTATATAATTAATATGAGATTATATTCTATAAAAACTTCACATACTCATTATACCTATCCATCAATAAAATATCACTAAAAATGATAAATTGGTTATATTTATCAGAGGAGGGTTTCATTTAGTATACTTGGGCCTAAAATTCCAATGATTGGGGAATGAATTATATGACATTGTAGACTAGTTTTGAAAACCAAGGGGGTTCTTAACAATTTCCATTACATCATCTATATTGAGTATGGGGGTTCTTAAAATTATTAGAGGGGGATTGTTCCCTTCTAAAAATGACATCAGTAATTTGGTTAATGGTTGGTCGATTTATTCAAAAGATGATGATTATATAAACATTATTCATTATGTTATCGATTATATAATCATAAAATTTGTATGAATTATTATTTAAATATTATTTTAAATATCTTTATTCATTTTAGAAGGTATCTAACACTTAGGTACCATATGTGGTATAATTATCCAATAATACCTACCATTAATAAATTATCTTTCAAGGAAAATATTAATAGATGTATCAATATTTAATTGTTTGATGAACATAAAATTATTTCTAATATAATTAAGGTGATCATTTATCACTACTTCATCATGTTTTATGAATTTAGTAGTGAGATCAAATTATTTTCAATAAAATAAATAAAATACCCAATAACATGATAAAATAAATAATAATAGACCTTTTCTAATACTATACAAGTAAAAATACCTTTAATCCTTGTACAATATTATGTATTTAAATTGGGGAATTAAATTTTTTTCAATATATGAATAAGAGGTTTAACTGGATGTAAATAGTTGGATTAGGTGTCAGAGGCAACACTACTTTATGATAGAGAGTGAAAATGAAGGCCTATTTCCATACAGAACTATTTAATTATGATGAAGGTGATTTTAAAGGCACTGTTCTCATAATATCAATGGTTTCCTTTATAAATTGTACTATTTTAGTAAATTTTATATATCCACATGGACACTTCAAGGAGATTAGCATGGTAGTAAAATCATCATAAATGTTTTCCACATATATTTCTATAAATAGTTATTATATGATTTATATATATAGTTTATATTTAAAACTCTTAAAACATGTGATTAAATCATAAAATCTCTCATTATCCAATTTATTATAGTTTCATAGGTTGTGAATGATTAATTTTCTTATTATAGAAATAAACTTATAGAAGAATTAATGATAAAGATCATTAAAACCAGTGATAACACCATCGAATTGGTTGTTATATAACATGAATATAGGGTGTTCCATAATTTATGAAACTCCATTGAGGATTTATTAAACATATTAAATAGTCCCAATAATATTGGAAAAAATATGTGAGATGATATTATAGGTTAACTATGATATTGAAGGAAAATAAGTTCAGATTTTGAAATTTAGGATATAGTGGTTTCATGTTTACTTACTTGTGGAATAACATTTTTTTGTAGTTATACAGACATAAATAGAATTTTAATGGACTATAGTAAATTAATGACATAAAGTGTCTATTGTTATGATGTTTTTTTCTAGCACCAATGTCTATAGTAGATGAATCTTCCAAGTTTAATATTGAAAATATCCAATTATTGTAAAATATTAGAAATATATTTGTGTGATGATTAAATATATAGAAAGATAAAGACTCTAATAGGTTGAAAATTTTCGTTATACCTTTGTGACTTGAGTGACCTGTTTTTACTAGGGATTAGCATCCAATTGATGTAAATATTTTATCAGAATTCATGTTGATCGCGTATAATTATTCTATGTAATTCAACATTAATATTATATAATATATTCAATTGTACATTATTTTGGGTGAGTTTCTCATCATTATATTTGAAGCTGATATATTTATGTGGTTTGGGTAGACAAAGTAATTAAACCTTTTCCATTTTAATGATTCATTGGGACACTATAAATGGACATTCAAGTGGATATCCAATTATTTGAGCCTATCTTTGATATGTGTTATATACAACCTATTCTTATATTTAATTATGAGTTATGTTTCCCATAAGTAGATTATACTTGTCCATATTATTACCAACATCATGTTACTAATCATTAAAAATGACATAGTAAATTAATATCATTGAAGAAAATCCCAAGGTAACTAATCCACCATCCACGTCCATGAATTACAAAGTGCCATTATCTTCAATGTAACCATTTTGGGTATTATAAAATTTATACATAACTGATAACCTATTTATGAGAATTATGAATTTGAATCACTTTTAGTATCTAATTTTATCATTCTAACGAACATCAAAAGGTAAATCATGTGATTTATCATGAAAATTAATTCTAAGGAAATTTATTTGACTACCATTTAACCAAAAAACAAGTCGATGAGTTGAATCACTATATCTCAATAGATTTTCCCATAGCCTTATGTTTACCAACATTAATTAAGGTGGTATAGTTTTTATTGAGGTAACCTTCAACTTGATCACAAATATAGAAACTGATGGTGGGGTAGAAATGTACCCAACCCATTGGGATGGTGTCAGACTTGTATCAATCCACCTATTATTATATAACTTCCCACTTTTCATGATTTTATTATAATGAGTTCTAGATATTGTAACATTTATTGAAACTAAATAATGGATTCTACCATAAGGCGCAATCTTTTTTTCCTAGGTTTTGAACATTTCATGTTTGGAGGATCCTTTCCTATTTTAGTATATTTATAGAGGTGTTTTAAATTACTCAATATCAATTTTAAATCATTCTATGTCGTATGGTGATAGTGTGTTTCAATTTTATTAACACATTTTTATTTCATTACACCAATTTATAAGCATCAATAATGATTGCGAATATAAAATACACCTTGTCTAACTCAATAGATGTTGGAGAATAATTTGATCTATTAGTATTGCCCGGCTAATAGATGAGGGGGTATATATCACAACGAGTCACCCCAGCCTCTGATTCCTATGTGGGAAAAATTTTCCTTAATGATTTTAGAAAAAATTTCAATGTCTATTAATAAAAGTGTATAATATTCACTCACAAGGATTTCCAAATTTATGGTTCCATGCTATTAGGAGGGTATTGAGATCCACCTAGTGTAATTTGTCATAAATAATCTTGAGGTGATTATCATTTGTTGAACAAGTTAATCAGTAAAATTTTAATTGGTTGGATGATTCACATATGATTTATGGACAAATGGAATGTACTATTCATATATAATGTCTAGAATAATATATTGACAGGATGTGAAGGGAAAATACATAACTGGTATTTCATAAACTATGAATTCCTCCCAGTTTTCATTAGAATCATCTTAATTTCCCATAGAAGTCTCATCAAATTAATTTTTTATTATGATTTATTTTTTCACCACTTTAACATGTAGATTTTTTTATGGTAATCATTAATTTATTGTATGTTCAAATGGTATAGTAGTGGGAAAGAATGATGTAGAATATAACAGTACATTTGGTAACTATATGAATAACTAAAAAATAACGATTTATTTTCTGTTATAGTTGGCTCAAATTTCAATAAAATATCTATATATGAATGAAACCATAGAGGTACTCATCTTGAGGATGATCCTTGTGTCATTTTGGTGCATCATCAAATGGAGGATCTTTATGGTAGATATTTTTGGGAGGACCAATACCAATGTTTTTATCCTTATTCACATAGGGTAAATATATTTTAGTTTGATAGTTGATCCGTGGGAGGACCTTAATAACTAGTATTACATTTGGTACCTCCATTCTTGATGTATTCTTTTGAATAGGGAGGAGTTCAATGTCAGTTTTATATTTCATCACAATGATCTCCATGGTGATTACCATGGAAATTATAATGATGGGTGATTAATTATTTAACAATATGAAGATATATTTATGTAAATTTATTATTTTATAAGATCAATTTGGTTTCTAAAACAAATAGATTGGGGTTAATAAGTTTTGATAACTTATTATACAACTAAAACTATTACAATTATTTACCTCTACATTTGTTTAGTGAATTCACCTCAGTACCTTCTCCATCAAATGGTTTATATGAAAATATATAGATAGGAAAGAACAATAATAATGAACACCATAGTTTAATAATGTGATTTCCCTCTAATGTGGATAAAAACATCCCTGGTGTAGGGCGGTCTTTATCGTATTCACAAGTTACTCTTCTTTTTATTATCAAGAAAATCCATGGATGGGGTATATCTGTTGACCTCTTCCCCCATCACCAACCAGGTATAATGCAAGAACCAAGTCACAAATATTTTATTTAAAGGTAGTAATTTTACCACCTTTAAGTAATATCAATAATATAGTCTCATGTAACCCATGAATGATAGGGATTTTAAATGATTCCCAAAACTAAAAAAAATCAAAAGGGTTTCCTCAATCATATTTTTACATTACAATTTAAATTTATCATCAACTAGGAACCTAAAAAATGTTAATGGAAAAAAATGGAAAAAAATTGACAGTTATACCAATCTATTTCTTACTTTTCTTTTCAATTTTCAGGTTCAATACTTTATAAAAACATTGATTCTCTTCAATTATTCAGCAAACAAGAAATTCAATTTCACAGTAAAGTTATCTCTCTCTATCTTTATCTCTCTAAGACACCCAACAAGTCAATAGAATGTAATATGAGCTGTTCTACATATCTTCTTAATTTTATTCTATTCATATATATCCAAAAAAATCATGTGATAACATTCCATAATTCTCCATACTTTAATTCTCATAAAATCGAGGATTTGAAACCTCAAACAACTATAGTTTTTAGGTCTCATTTAAAATAGATCAAATTTATTATTGTTTTATTATTTTGAAGACTCAAAATTTAATTCCAAGTTATAATAAGAATTTACCATAAAATTCAGATAAAACCACATGATTTTATCATCTATTTCTCAATAAATAAATTTTATTTCTTTAACAACATTCATTACCTTTAACACTGATTTTACATAAAAAATCATTTATTTTTAAATCATAATTATTTAATGTGATATTTAACCCCTATAAAATGGATCATAATCTATCAAGAGTAATTACTATATTATGAAAAAATATATTTTTACACATGTATAAAATGAATTAATTCGTTATCAATTGATTATAAAATAAAATAAATTTATTTGAAAGTAAAAAAAAGATGTTTTCTAAATAACTATTTTTATGTGCATAATGTGTTTTTATTTTATTAAATTATATTAATCAATTTAGAATAATTAATATAATGAAATATTTAGTTTATATATTCAATTATAAATTTTAATATTAATTTTATAGTTTTTACTATGAAATGAATGAATGTATGTTTTTTTATTTATAAAAATGCATTTTTCTATAATTGGGTTTATTGGGTTTTGTGCACTAATTAAATAATGAATTTCATAAAATGATATAAATATATTCTTATAAAATATATCCAATAATTTAAATTATAATAATTAATATTATTTAATTATTTCATCTTAACATTTTTTTCATTATGAATAGTAACATTATCCTAAAAGTTAGTTCTATATGAAGAGTTCTAACTGGTTAACACGGTAAAAAATAAAATGATAAAGTTTAAAATAAACTAAAAACACATCTAAATTCTATTTCATAATCAAATATATACCCTATATTATCTTATTTCCAAATATGAGTCATTATTTATGCATTTTTCTTAAGTAATACATTAATATAAATTAATATGTTGAAAAAGTTCAAGTGTGTCCTCACCCTCCCTTATAAAAGAACACAGTATATACTATCTTACTCACTCTTCTTGGGCCTTATATATCATAAAAGACCTACCTAAATCCATTACCAAAATATATACACATCATATGTAGTTTTTTTATAAAAATAAAAACCTTATAGGGATTAAAGTGTAATCCAAAGAGGTTGTCCAAAGAAGAGGTATAACTACTAACTAAGAATTTTCATTATATATCTTATTATAACACCTTATGTTCAATGATAATAATGATGATATAATAATAGAATAATATAACATATAATTCAATGTTATTATACAGATGTAATAACCATTATTATTTTAAGAATCCATCAAATGGGAAACAAAAGTGGCGTTTTGCATATGTGTGAACATGCTCCTCATGAAGCGATGTATTTCATCTTACATCACATTCATTCATACAAAATTATTATGGTAGATTTAATTCTTATATATGATACTTATGAAATAATCGTATTTATTTAATTTAAATATCCTATCATCTTTCTTACCATTCCATTAATTGGAAAATGATAATATCTCTTGTGTTCTTCTGTAGACTACCACCTCCACAATGCATTAAGTTTTTTCATCAATACGTAAGTATTTCATGATTGATAAGAAATATATTATGAAACCAATACAAAGTCTAATTACCCAATCTATTTAACTGAAACAAGCATGGAAAATGGAAAACTTTTCTCCTGAATATTTATTTTAATGAAGAAATTGTTAATAAAATGATAATTAGAATTTATAAAGGAATTATATTTAGTAATTTATATAACTATATGTTTCAATAATATATTCATAATAAATATATAATGATTATAAATGATAAGTTATCACATTAAAATTAATATGGGACTCGATGTAAAAATTTATATAAAAGTATCATTTCATTTTAGTACTGTATATGCTATATTTTAACTGAGAGACATTATATAGATATTTTCCATTAAACCTATTATATTTTCATCTACTATAATTATACTATATTTTTTATATATTATTTCCAAATTCTTCTTTTTGGTACTTAAAATAAATGAGGTAATACTTTTAAATAATGTCTGGACCTTTTTCAACATTGGTCAGAAAACATTTAATTCCATGTGCATGATCCTAAAAATATTTTTATCCATGTTATTAACTATAAAATATTTTTTAAAATTTAATTTCAAATTAATATTATTTTACATTCATTGGATTAAAAGTTATCATTTTAAAGAAACATTTTCCCAACAAATTGTTTAATTTTTATTATAATTGTGAAATAGATGCTATCTTTTAATGTTTATGGTATGTAAACATTTTCCCACCACCATGCCTATAATTTAAATTAATGATTGTATTTAAATTATACATATTTATTTAGAAATTCTTAATTTTCTTCAATATCTTGGGATTTAAGGTTAAAATTTTATAACAATTTTTTTTAAAATTCTTTTCATGTTATTAATGAAATGATCGAATTTTTTTAAAGGTAATTTTCATTTATGTCACTATCCTTTAAGGATATTTATGATTAACAAGTAATATCATAAAATAAGACTATCTAAATCATTTATTTTTATAACATATTATTGCGATTATATAAGGATGATTCTATGAAACCCATTTCATTATGACTAGATAATTTAATTATTTGGAAACCCTTATTAATACAACTTTATTTCCATAGGTGATAATTTGATAAAATGATGAAATTTTTTTGAAACCAATTATCCTTAAATGGGATATAATATTATGATATGATTAATATGATATGATATTATTAGATACATATTTATGGTTTTTTATTATGGGATGGATGGTCCTAGAATAATATATCGCTAAAACGCATTGGGTAAAGATGGATATCTTTTGAGATAACAATGGTTGTAATGGGGAGAGAAACTAGTTAATTAAAAGACTATATCAACTTTTATAGTATTGGGGTTGAACCTTGTCTAATGGAATGATGAAATGGGGAGTAAACCCAATCCACTGTGATATTATTGACAATGATCCATGTCTACAAAAATGAATATATATGCAGGTGTGTATTCAAAGTAAATATTATCAATGTTTAGGATATGTTCCCATAGATCTTGATTAATTATAGAGGATTCCATAAATATATTAAATATTTTTTTCTATTATAACAAATTCATATTCCATGATTTGCAGTTAATGATTTTTGACTGATTGGGTATGATTATCATAAAGTAGGTTAATGTTCTGATACCTTTCTCTTTATCCTAATATATATTATGATCATTTATTGTCATATACTATATTTACCCTTCATAAGAATATAAGATCTCCATATTATATGTTTAAATTTCATTGGTTATGAATAATGTTTTAATATATGATATGTATAAGAAGTTTACCACGTGACAAGAAATTCATGGGTGATTTTGAAAGTATTTTATTAAATAATAAGATTATATATATATATATTATCCAAAGAGAATAAAAAATTTTAATCCATTGTAATTTATTATTATGATTTTAATTGATATTCATCTCGAATAATTAAATATTTATTTATGGATTGATTGGGTCTTCTCCATTAGTACTAAATTTGGATTTAGTAATTTTTAGAGACTATGATTTGATAAATATATTGAATATCATGGGGATATGTTGATGTATTTGATAATATCATGAAGCAATAGTAATGTATATATTTTTTTGTTTACTATCAAAATAAATATCTTTATAGATACTAGAATGTGGATACAACTTTTTTCATAGATGAACCTAGGTGTAACTAATTTGAAAGGGATATATTGGGTATTAACATGATCATTACTGCTGGACAACGAGTGGGCTTCTGACAAGACCCCGGGATAGAAACTCTCCGAGGTTAGGAATGATTTAATTAAAATTTTAATTATCAACTATTAAGAAATAATTTAATATAAAATCACCATGAATTACCTAGTTTATAAAAATGTTGTCATATATTAAAAAAATGTTTCATGTTTTAAAAAAAACTACTAATGATTTTCATGATTACATGATTACTCAAAATGAATATTATTTCTCACACTGTGATATTTGATATTTTTTAAAATGGTTTGACCAAGTTGAAATCATGTTAAACCTAAATGTGGTTGTCAATGAAATTACCATCCTTATGAAAAACCCAAAGAAATTATTTGAGAGGAAAAATCATACAACTAAGCTCACCCAACTGTCTCAATATATGAATGGTAACATGATTCGAGATGATCTTATATATGGATAATGGTAGAAACAACTAACTAATTATTATTTTAAAAAATCAAATCCACATTCCGTCAGTGGCATCACTAATCTTGTTATTTTTTAGAAATGAATCAATAATATAAAAATGATATTTTGTATTCTCCAATGTTTATATTACATGAATATTATTATGGTCATATATTGTCTAGAAGGTGAAGCTAATAAATGGAGGAATCATAGAAAGAATACAAGGAAATATGAGGAAATTTTTTCCACTTCATGATAAGTTTTTAAGAGGTTATTTTTCAATAATAATTTACCCCAAAATATTCAAATGAAGAAAGATTACGAAAACCTAGAACTAAAATGGAAGGGAGATGAATCTATCAATACTAATGAAAAAAATTAATAGGACATTCAAGGAATAATTTAAGTTTTATCATCATCCCAGAAATTTAAATTGATCAATTAATTAGTGTCATGGGACCATGTATTCAAGATGAATTATTTATATGAGACTTTGATAACTGTAGAATCTTGTGTTTTTTAATCGGATAAATGTACAAATATTTTGGAACTTTTTCGTTTGCTGGCCGAGTAATATTTAAAACCAAGTTTCAGAACATAATTTCGAGAGTTGGATCACTTTTAAGTGATGTTATTAGTCATGGGAGAAGGTCAAATAAGTCTCTAGAGTGGCTCATGAAGTTTTATGGGTTCCAGACCTGAGAAACATTATCTTTTTAACGAAATTAGTGGGTGCACGGAATGCGCAAAAACATCTAAACCGTGCGGCCCACCATAGGTAACCATGTGGGCCTATTTTAAATGGAACAGTGGCATGTACATGGCTTGTTCTCCGTTTCCTAAACCATATTCCTTTCCCATGAGCTGTACATCTTGGAGGCAGAAGATTACACACGGTTTGCACACGGATTGGAAAACCATGCAGGTCTAACCATGCACAACATCTTATTTTTAGATTTTGAATTGTTTTAATTTAATTAAATTAAAATAAAACATAAAAATTAAAATAAATCATCTCCCATATCATATGCTACATACCTGCCCAAGGGTATCCCCCCTTTGATGCACAGACCTCCTCCCTTGGCCACCTCTTCCTTTAGTTTTTGTCCGGTTTCCTTCATTTTTCTTGGGTGATTCATCACGGTGAGTAATCTTCTCCATTCACATCCTTTTTCCCAACTTCGAATTTTCCTAACTATCAACCCATGGGGTACGACAAAAAACTATATTTTTAGGGTTAATCGTGATTTCGGTTTTCCCTTGTTCAAAGGTTTAGAAAACGGTCTCTGGGGACCCTAAGGTTCATGTTCCAGCAACTACTGCCGAAGGCGATGTGGTTTTGATGGTTTCGGTCAATCGAATCAGTTTCGGGGTAATTGTTTCACCTACTGTTTTTTTGTACATGTTATGTTTTGGGATTTTGATGTTTATGGGTCCTCGAATTATTTATTTTAGTGCATTGAGCTTTCCCATGTGGGTTGGCTTCATTTTTTTTGTCGCTGATGTGGATGGCATGGTTCCACCTTAAGGTAGGGTCCCTTTCAAAGTCCTCTAATTATATAAATGCTTTAAATAATTACTTACTAAAGATTGTTAGAATTTAAATTCTTGTAGTGAATTATCTATATTTAATTCTCTTAAATGTGGTTTAGCATGTTTCATATTTAAAATTCTAAAGATGATAAATGATTTTTTGATAAACAATATCAAGTTTTTGTAATAAAACCCCTCCAATAGAGGTGTGATGACTTCAAGATAAAAAGTAGTAGTTAGACCTCACTTACATGGCTTGTTTAATTTATAATTATTAGGCCTTGATGTTGTGTTGGAAATATGGCATGCTTAGGACATGGCCTTAACAACATTAGAAACACTGAGTTTATTTTTAATAAATTATTAAAGGATCGAAGCACCGTATAAGTGTTTGTTCTAGTTTTGGATTGGAATTACCCATATAGGTAATTTCCATTTTTATGAATACTTGGATCCCTTTAAAATAAATTGACATGTTTTGGTAAATTGAATGAGTTGATTAAAATGATTGGTAAACGCTTAATGATTTACCCTCAAAACAAGTAACAAAATTTTGTTTCAAATGTCTTGAATACTAATAAAACCTTAGGTGACATTTGGGTTCTCGAGTAGGAATTCCATGTTGGAATCAATATGATTTCATGTTCATACATTGGGAGATAAATGGATTAACATATAACAATTCCATGTAAAACACCATGTTTTTTAAACAAGGATTGGTTCAACATATTTGGAAACCCTTTCCTTGCTAAGGGAAGGTAGCACTGTGGACCTTTCCCTTTGAAAATTCTTTAATGGTTTTTACTAAATGGTTTCAATGCTACTTTAACTTTACAAACTAATTGAATGAAATGCTTGAAAAAATCAATAAATGGATGAAATGATTCTTGACCTTTCCACACTTCTGGAAGTCAAGGATTGGACTAAAATATAATGTTTTCAACTCTACATGACCTATCCAAACAAACAGAAGGAAAGAATTAAACCAGATGAATCATTACATGAATTCTTTATCAAATAGAAATGGACTAACTGGACTGACTTGGATTCTGAGAGGAGAATACCTTGGGTCTTGGGAACCCCGTTCCGATTCAAGGATACCGTTTTCTTAGGTTGATACTCACCTAGAATCTGGTTGTTGTATATTCCTTGGATGATTGTTATATTACTGTTGGGTCCCTTCTTCTTAAAGTATTCCTTAGATACACTCTTTGGATCCATCATTTACTATATGGTTCCATGGTTAAAGCCCATCCGACCATATCTTTTCTTAGCCCCATTTTACCTTGGTCGATCACCAGGGACTCGGTAGGCTGATTATTATGGAATTCCTTTGATTACACTCCTTGGATTACATTATTAACCCTTAGCTAGACTCTGATACTACTGAGTTAGCTTTCTGAGAGTTTACATTACCTTGATTTTTACCTTGGAACTCCCTCACTCGATATCTTTCCCAGATTGGCTTGTTACGTCTTGGAACCTTCACTACTTATACTATCACTGGATGCCTTGGATACACTCCTTGGGTCTATAATTGACAAGTAGGTTCCATGGTTGATGCCCTTCGGGCCTGGTCATTACTAAGCACAATTTTACCTAGGAGAAAATTCAAGGGATTTAATAGGTGACTTAGTCAAATTGGAATTATATAAAAAATGGTAAAACTCTATTAATGAGTTGGTTACATGTTCAGACACCAGCCGAGGGATAAATCAGGTACATTGGTATTTAGTTACATTGTACTATTATATTTATTTTTGCTTGGAAAATAGTCGTTCTTGGGTCCAATCACTCTACTAAAGGGGAATGACCAAGTGGCCAAGGATGGGATTACTAATTATGATATTTGCTGTTACAGTTGAAATGATTTCACCTAGAGTAATTGGTTTCATTTATGCTGTTTATTTTTTATGGAATTATGAATATTACCCTTGGCATTCCATGGTAATTATGAAACATACATGAATCATATCAGGCACTTAGAAATTCACAGGCCAAGAATATATGTGATAACATGTAGTTTCATTAGTAGGTTTCTGCTAAGTACGATTCTGTGCCTTATCAATATGACATTCTCAGATTTATACCTATTTTGGTAATACATTAGCATGCATTCTATGCTTACAGCTCATTATATCATGCTATTAAGATTAAATTTCCATACTTTTATGATTTTATCTTATTTCTCTTTCTTAGCTGATTTTAGTGAAATGCTATCTTACATTAATACTTTTAAATGGTTTCATTATCTAAGTTTATAGTTGAAATTATGAAGGGATTCGGTTTTCATTTTTATGGTGTATGGGAGCCTTTTATATTGGAAAATGCAACCCATGTAATTGAACCATTTTAAAAGGATGTTAAATTCAATAGCTAAAGTAAGATAATTTTGACTGGCGGGAGCCAAATTCCAAACAATAAATTGTATGGATACATTTCTGGTAGGTAGATGTCCACCCATATAATTTGGACTGTTATTTTTTACAATGAAAAATCTTGAATATACATTGGTATTCATTAATGGGAGATAATATTTAATCTATGGAGTGTATGGGTGCTTCGTGAATTGGGAAATGGAAACCCATGTTAAATGAAATGACATGATTTTTGGTGAAATTATTATAAGTGTTAAGGATGTTTAATATTTATTTTAAATCAAATGGCTCTCTTTCAAAATGAAACTGGACACATGTAGGTCAGTTGGGTAAAGTTCTTATGAGATGAACAATTTGGGTGGTTAAATTTTAATAATTTGTGCATTTTCTATTGGGTTGATTTATATAGAACCAAGGTTAGTTAAAATAGGACCATTGCAGGTCGCCTTATTTTCCTAAAAGGAATTTATTTGTGAGAAGTTTCAAAAATGATTTGATTTCAACTGATTAAATATAATTTAAAATGTGAGTTTTATAAAACATATTTTTTGTCCCATGGGGCGTTGCTTAAAATCAAGTACCTTGTGATTTTTTTTGAAAATTGTACTTTGATATTTTGATTAAATCTTTTGATGATTAAAGATTAAATGTGATTAAATATATGAGTCTTAGAAATGGAACCTATATTGTTGTCCATGATTTAAAACCCTTTTTTAAGGGTAGTTTAGGCTTCTCTTTAAGATTCCTTGGAATATAAGGGTGAGTACTTTCCATAGGCGCTCTTTTTCGTAGCAATTGATTTATGATCAGATTTTGAGCATAGTGACATGAACAGGTTTTAGGGTTGAAACTTTTTCTTCACAAGGGGATAATCCATGGTAGCTATCTCCCTCATAACGTAAATTCCTTACTAGTGTAGTGACTTTTCTCAATCTTGGTGTTGTTTGTGTGTCGTTGTCCTAAGATGGACTTTCATTTTTAAAGTGACACCATTGTTAGGAAGGGTGTTCATGTCTTTATTAACCTTGTGATAGGCTCAAGCATTGAGTAATGGACTTTTCCTGCTGGTTAAACATTCATCAGGAATCGTCGGTAGCTTCATAGATCAATTGACCCCTTCTTCTTCATAGTAATGGATGACTGGTTACAACGTCATCCAGAAAAATGATCATATGAAGCAATACAACTCTGTAAAAAATCCTATTGTACTATTGAGTATGGTCTCAGGTCATCTCAAAGTAGTGGGTCTTGGGAATTAATGTATCAGTTCCATTCCCATACTTAGACTGTGTTTTTAAAAGACTCATTTGTTTTGACATGCTGGTCTCGTTGTTATAATCTAGTGCACTTATGAGCGGTTTGTTGTCATTCCATTTGTGGAAATGACACTTCTAAGGTGGGTAGTATCATCTTGAACCTAGTAAATGTGTCCTTCCTAGTAAAGGGAGCTCAAACTTAGGGGACAATTGGAAAATTTTTGGGATTTCTGAACACCTTATAGATTGATGGTGTCGTTTTTTTTCCGTTATTTCTTGGAAACTAATCTTTTTTTTTTGGTTCAAAAATTTTATAGTCTATTTTCCAGGTGTGTGTAACTAGAAACTCCATATTAAATCCTCTTTTGGCACTCTTCATAATAAATGAGAATGTCTCGTATCTTGACACCATCCTTGATACAGTAAGAGATCATCGGTCTTATGTCGTGCTAAATTCATAAAATCTGTTGAGACTGTTGGATGATATTTGTGAGTGATTATTTTTAAGCAAGGTTTTACTTAAGGATTGGTATGTATTGAGTTATTCCTGAGTTCCCAAGTAGTAATGCCTTGTTTGGACTCAAGGACTCAAAACATTTCTTTTGAATCACTCTGGCTTCTTAAGCCAGACTTCTACGAGATACGTCAAAAAAGTGGCTCGACTCATTCTCTCTTCCTTTAGTACAGTGTTTATGGTTTAAGGGGCCATATTAAGTACATTGCACAGTGAAGGAAAGTGTGGTCTCAAGGTTGGTAGTGTATTTTGAGAGATCTTTCTCAACTAGTTCTATTAGGTTAATCCAAATTCAACAGTTCCCTTTTTACAAAATCATTCCAAGGGAGTTATAATAACAGTAAAAGTTGTGCCATATACCACAATTCTGATGGTGGATGTACTATGGCTTGGAATTTCCCATCTTCCTTAAGAAAAGACCTTTTGTGGGAACCACCATCAGTCATGTTTTACCAAGACTTTGACATGATCTTGTCTCAATCTAAATGGGCTCATGTAAGTTTCGTTACTACGTTTACGTTGATGTTTGAGTGTTGGATCGGGTTGTAAAGGCTAAAGTGCAGAGTACGTTGGAAATGCATAAGGTTCATTGGGCATTGGTAACATACTGAAACCGTTTGAATGAAACTTCATGGCCCTTTTAGTTATGGTGGGTTTTATGTTATTCTAGAAGGATTCTCAGGGACGATATGTTTTTATGTTCGGTTGAATCCTATTTTTTTGAACCAGAAAAAAGTATGAAGGTTTTTTAACTTTTTCGTTTGCTGGTCTGGTCAGATTTAAAACCGAGTTTTGGAACTTAATTTCGAGAGTTTAATCACATTTATGTGATATTTTTAGGCATGAGAGAAGGCCTGAGAATTCCCTCGAGTGGATCGAGAAGTATCGGGGGTTCTAGACTTGAGAAACCTCGTGTTTTTAAAGACAATAGAGGGCGCATAGTTTGTGAATGACCTTCTAAAATGTGCGACCCATTGTAGGTAACCATGCAACCATATTTTAAAGGGTACAGTGTCTTGTGCATGGCTTGCACGCAGTTTCCTAAACTGTTCACCTAGCCCTTGCGGGGTGCGTCTTAGAGGCAGAAGACCCCACACGGTTTGCGTGCCATTTGGAAAACTGTGTGGGTAAAACCATGCGCAAAACCATGTTTTTAAATTTTGATTTTCTTTAATTTAATTTAACTAAATTAAAACATAAAACCTAAAAAAATCTCTCTCACCTATCATACACATCACACCTGTCCAAGGGGATCTTTCCTTCGATACACAGACCTCCTCCCTCAGCCTCCACTTCCCCAGGTTTGTTTCCGGTTTCCTTCATTTTTCTTAGCCAATTCATCATTGTGAGTCATCTTCTAACTCTTCATCCCTTTTCCCAGCTTCAAATTGGCCTAACCGTTTCCCCATGGGGTTTGGAAAAACCATATCTTTTTAGGGTTAATCTTGAATTCGGTTTTCCCTTGTTTTGTAGTTGATTGAATGGTCTCTCGGGACCATAGGTTTCATGTTCCGATAACTGCCACCAAATGTGATGCAATTTAGATGGTTTTATCCTGTCGGATTTGTTTAGGGTTAATGTTTTCAACTCTTATTTTGTTTCTAACATGTTAAATTTGAGGATTTTGGTGTTTATGATTCCCCGAATTGTTTCTTTTAGTGCTTTTGGCTTCACCATGTGGTTTGGCTTTGTTTTGGTTCGTCGCCGATGTGGACGGCATGTTTCACCCTTGAGGTTGGTTCCCTTTCCAACTCCTCTAATTCTATAAATGAATTAATTAAAAATTTACTACACTTTTTATCCTTTAAATTCATGTAGTGAAGTATCTATATTTTATTTTCTTAAATGTTGTTTAGCATGTTTGATATTTAAAATACTAAATATGATAAATGATTTGTTGATAAACAATATCATGTTTTTATAATAAAACCCCTCCAACGGAGGTTTGCTGCCTTCAAGCTAAGAAGTAGTGGTTAAACCTCTCTTTATTGAATTGTTGTATTTATTATTATTATTCCTCTATGTTGTGTTGGAAATATGGCATTCTTAGGACATGAAATTAATGAGGTTAGAAACATAGCATTTTTTTAATAAATGAATAAAGTATCGAAGCATCGTCTAAGTGATTGTTCCATTTTTTGATTGGATTTACCCATGTAGGTAATTTACCTTTGTATGGATACATGGATCCCTTTAGATTCTAATGACATGTTTTGGTAAATGGAATGAGTTGACTCAAACGAATGGTTAATGCTTAATTATTTACCCTAAAAACAAGATAACAAAAAAATTCAAATGGTTTGAATACTAATAAAACCTTGGGTGACATGTGGGTTCCCATGTAGGATTTACATGATGGACTCAATAGATTTTCATTCTAAAAACATGGGTGATACATGGATTCCCATGTAGGAATTCCATGGATAGAACCGAGTTCATGGGAAAAATATTGGTTTCATGTATGTGGAAACCATTGCTTTACTGAAGGAATGTAGTGGTGTGGGCCTTGCCCTTTGAAAATTCCTTAATGGTTTTTACAAAATGGATTCAATGCTACTTGACCTTTCAAAACTAATTGAAGGAAATACATGAACCAATAAATGAATGGTAGAAATTCTACATGACCTTTCCACACTAATGGAAGGAAAGGCTTGAACCAATAAATAATGGCTTCAACAATAATTGACATATCCACACTAATGGATGGAAAGACAACAACCAGATGAATCATTACATTACTTATTTATGAAATAAGAATGAAATGACTTGATCTAGCCTTGGATTCTTAGAGGATAATACCTTGGGTCTTGGGAACCCCATTCTGATTCAAGGATACAGTTTTCTTTGGTTGATACCCACATTGAATCAGGTTCATGTCTATATTTTAGATGCCTGTTATACTACCATTGGGTACCTTCTTCTTACAGGATACCTCAGATACACTGCTTCAATCCAAAATTGACTATTAGGTGACATGGTTAAAGCCCATTGGGCCTGATATTTTCTTAGACACTTTTTACCTTGGCCGATCACCTTGGACTCAGTAGGATACTTATTGTTGAATTCTTTAGATTACGCTCCTTGGATTACACTTTTACCCCTTAGCTAGACTCAGATACTACTGAGTTAGCCTTCTATGAGTTTATGTGACCTTGTATTTTACCCTATACCTCCCTCACTGGATATATTTTCCAGGTTTCCTTGTTACATCTTGGAACCTTCACTACTTATGTTGTCAAAGGATGCCTTGGATACACTCCTTGGGTCCAGCATTTACAAGTAGGTTCCACGGTTAAAGACCATCGGGCCCAATCCTCACTAAGCCTCGTTTTACATTGGAAGAAATTCCTTACACTCGGTTGGTGAATTACTCACATGTGACATATAAATAAAATGGTAAAGCTAAACTAATGACCTGGTTACATGTTCAGACACTAGCTGAGGGATAAATTAGGTACTTGGGTATTTAGTTACATTGTACTTCTTACTTCAAGTATGCATGCTTGAACCCTGTTTAATTTTTATTATACTGTCAGGGTTGGGTTTGACCCCAATGGTGCCGGCCTACTGAGATTTATATCTCACAGCCTACTCGGGACTCCATTGCTCTAGGGTATCCAAGTATACCTTTCTTGTTCGTATGGGCTTAGACCTTGTTTATTGATGTTTTGATTGTACCTGGAGTTGGAGAAACAGATAGAGCTAGATCTCTAAAGTATCATGGAGATTTCCTTTGGGATTTTTGTTCCATTCTTTACTTGAGTCCTACATTGCATTATATGGATAAGAATTTTTTACTATTTACTACTTTCCGTAATCTATCAATAAAATTACATGAATTCATTTGTTTTATAAACTGGTGTGGGAAACTGTTCATTTATTTATATTAAATCTTCTTTCTACTGCTTTATTATCGCTATTACTGCTTCCGCTGATGAATGTTATTTACTCTATATTACCACTACACAAATCTGATAAGACGGTCTAGTCTACCCACTGACTATCATTACACCCTCACTACTAGTCAGTAGCCTCTGGCATATGGGGAGGCACCCTTGAGGACTGGTGGCGACTAGTCCATCCACAATCTTAGTTGTGATCCGGGTTGGGACATAACAATAACTACAAAGAGATAATTTAATGTTCCTCAAGAAAGAAAAGAAAATTATAACCCCTCAGTGTTATCTTTGTTTCGGGGGTGAAATGATAAAGGTGGAATTTCAAGTAAATAATAATATTAAAACCCATGAAAGAAGGAAAAATAATACTTATTCAAATAATAAATGTGGTGGAAATCATTATAGATATTTCATTATTAGGTCTTTTCAATTTATTAAGTGTGGTAAACTAGACCATCAAGAAAAGTAATGATAAGGTTATATGAAGGGGATAATCAATGAATGGAATGATGAAGAATATTAACAAAAAATGTACCCACACTCCAATGATATAATTGAATGGAGAATAATCTTTTTTACAATTATTGTGTGAATATGAGGGTTAACGAACAACAGTGATATCAATAACCTATTAAGTCAAGATACAAAGTGAATGTTCATGTGATTAGAACTACTGAATTGGGTCATGATAATGATGAGTTAATAGGTACACTTACCATCCACTTTAGAATTTAAAATGAATTTTTTTATTCTAGATCTACCCACACTTTATGTCTAAATAAATTTATAATGATATCACATCCCCACATAAAAAATTAAATGTTGAGTTAATAGTAAAAACTCATAATGGTACGATGATTGTATATCAATCCTATAACTCATCATTGATAGAAATGTATGGGAATGTACACTTCATGAAAATAATGTGATTTTCAATTTAGATAAATTTGATGTGATTTTGTACATGGATTGGCTCCCCCAATATCGATCCAATATAAATGTTTGAGGCATATAAGTCATGTATGATCTCCTGAATTAAAAAATGATCTATTTTTAGTGTATGGATTAATATGAACATATATTGAAAGTTACTTCTATTATATGGGACATACTATCAACTCATGAGGATATTTATTTGAAATGGTTTGGTGGAAAATAATCATCAATGATATGTATATTTTTGGGATTACTCTAATGTATTTTTTGAATAATGTCCAATAATTTTCCATAAATTGTAATGTCAAGTTTTTAATAGAACTCATTCCTAATGAAACACCTATTTCCAAGACTCCATATAGAATGTCTCAAATTGAGTTTCATGAATTGAAGAAAAAACCCTAGGATGATATTGAAAAGGGATAAGTGTACATTATTTTATATCTATGGGGTGCACAGAACAAGTAACATGGTTCAATGAATCCTTTTATAAATTATTGATAACATAATAAGATCAATATTAATATCATGTTTCTTCTTCACTTTATTGATGAATTTTTTGACCAACTACATAGATATCAATACTTTTACAAGATTTACCTTCATTGTGGATATCATTGGTTGAGGTTCAAGATGGATGATATAACTATGAAAAAAAATTGTATGGGGTATGGTAATTAATAATTTATAGTAAATCGATTTGGACTTAATAATTATTATGATATATTTATATATTTAATGAATAGAGTCTTTACAGATATCCTTGGATTTTTTATATTCATAATAGATGATATTAATTTATTTACCAAGATCAAGAGACTGAAGATTATTTACGAATATTATTAAATATTCTATAAAATGAGAAGATGTATGTACACTTTAGAAAATGTTAATTCTGGTTACAAAATGTTTCATTTTGTGGTTATATAATCTCAGGTATTGGTTTATTTTTGGATACTGTAAAAGAAGAAATTATAAGGAAATTTTCCATTCCAACCATAATATCAAAGATCCATACATTTAGTGGATCTATGGATAACACCAATGTGATTGTGGGATTTATTATGGATATCGAATCATAAACTATGTCGACTAAGAATCGGGAAAAATTACTTTTGACAGATGAAAGAGAGGAAAATTTCGAGGAGCTAAAGAGATGGTTGTCCAGTTAACCTATGCTTAAACTACTATTCAGTGGATAAGGGGGTTTCATTTATAGTGATTTATTGAATAATGGAATGGTATGTGTCATCATACAGAATGATATAGTGACTAATTATGGCTCGCTCTAATTGAATATTAATGAGAAAATTTCCCAACAAATGATTTTCAATTGGTATCCGTATTTTTTACATTGAATTTCATGACCCGACCCTACCGTTCTCGAGCTGCAACCACCCCAAGCCCGCCTCCATAGGCTAGGGGCTGGTGACAAGGGCCGAAGGAATAACAATCTAAGGGATGCCTTTTCCTAGGAACCGATACACACACACACATCCCACTCAATGTAGAAGTGGAGAGTAAAAAAGAAAACCAAAGTACAAACACTATAACCCTACCATAGTCATGCATCAGCTTATAAAAATAAGACAATTAATGTGATGAAAAGTGGGCTGACAGGTAAACTAAACAGAAAATGTCAAAACATGCGTCGAAATAGAAAGGTGCCACAACCCGGCAATAGATAAACAAAAGTAAACTGATGGTGAGTCTCACACCTTAAAGTCCTACTACGACCACTGAACGTAGCCCATGCTCTTGTGTCCTCTACACTCTTCCGTAGTCTCGATCGACCTGTATGTCATATGAAAGGGCACACCAAGTGTGGGAATAGCCCGAGCAGGGGTGAGTATAATGATACTTTGTTGGATGCCCCAAAATCTCGAGGGAGCAACAAATAAGGTACTAAAATGGTAATCAGTAGACAGAACAATGAATAGTGAACGAGTATATTAAATAGAGTGTAGCTCAACCCAATAAAATAAAGTAAGTAGACTCTTCCAACCAAGAGGACGTAGACACGGAAAGCACATGGCATACCACGCGTGTCTTCGTCCCTCCTAGAAGGAGAGTAACTAAACCCAAGGAGTGGGAAAAAAAGTAGGGTGTAGAAATATATATATATATATATATATATGCTCAATAAGAAACCCAAACGAGTGTGTAAGGGGATATCTATCTCTAAGATTAGCGCAGGAAAAGTCACCAATAGTTTTATGGATAACCATCACTGATGCCCAAAAGTCCCGCATGCCAATGCTATATCATCAATAAAACATAAAACCAAGAATCACACTCTGTTAATCATGGAGAAAATTCCCCGACTAGCCTCATAGAAAGGGATTAGTCTGAATGAAGTCATCGGGTAACCCACTACACAACCCAACTGGAGGGTAAACCCTAAGAGATCGTTGGGTAACCCACTGTCGAACCCAGTTAGATGGTAAAACCTAAGGTCAACGGGTAACCCACTGCCCAGTCCCTCTGGATGGTAAACCCTAAGGTCGATAGGTAACCCACTTACCATCCCCACTGGAGGGTAAACCATGATACGTCGGTGGGTAACCCACTGCCCAGCCCCATGGGAGGGTAATCCCAAAACTGGTCTGATAACTCTATAGTGCCCGTACCATCACTGGGTGTCACTAACATCGCTTCCGTGCGTTGGCTCGGAGTGCATCAAGAGAACTTCCGACCAACACCCTTTAATTTTCCACATTTAATGAGATCTCTAATGAGGATTCTCACACCCAAATAGATTAAACCTTTTCAATCCTTGCAGAAAAACACGTAAGATAGACTATTTATTCGCATGAAATAGACTCCCAACGAAGATGTTATTCAACGCCTATATATACTCATACGACGCCTCTTGGGGCCCATACCTTGGTCCCAAAAAGGGAGGGTGAGTTGTTCCATCATGATGCTCTCGAAAAAACATGCCAAATTAACTATTAATTATCCCTGAATGGACGTCAAAGTAAAGAGTCGTAAGATGGTACAAATAGCTTAAAAGACGACACGTGGGGACCACACCCCAACTCTGGATTCAACACTTGAAACCACACTAGAAAACGTTTTCTCGACTCTAGGGTCACAATGGCACTTATGGAAAATAAAACTGACTCTGTATGTGCTTGCGCAATCCGAAAGAAGAATCTCGGCGAGGTGCTAAATATCACTTAACGGGTTGGTCGTGCCACCAAGCCCCTATATCGGGAATTAAAAATCCCTGAGACCATCTCAAAAACTCCATCTCAATCCTAGGATCGTGTTTTTTCAAACAACACAATATTCTGATACATAGTTTGAGAATTAGAGACGTTTTAACATCAAAGGACGGAGACAGGGGGCCAGACCGGTTCTGATGGTCCACCCCTTTAGACCTGTGATCCGCGGCTCGGCCAGCCGGACCGCCCAGTCCACCGCAGCCCACAGTTCCATGCATGGGCTATACCACTTCTCCAAGACTACATTAAGCTAGTCCAGTCCTTTTTCCATGAGACCTGCACATTGCGGGTCTTGGTCGGCTCCTGGGGTCGCGACGACCCTGGTCTCGCATGCTTCCCACCGACCGGCAAAGCCGGCCAGTGCGCCCTCCCGCGTCCCGGACCGCTGGGCCACCATCTCTGTAGAGACCCATACATGACGTACATATATATTACGTTACTTATGCAGTATTCATTTCAAAAATAGACACCCAAAGACCGTATTAGTTTAGTGTCTTTGGAAACTTGAAACATAATCTTCTAATCATGGTGAAAGATCTTCAATATCTCCCATAAATATCTTCTCCTTTTTTTTTCTTACCTAAAACCTTTATTTATATCCTAGGGAAAAGAAAACATAAAAAGGGTGAGCTCAAATTTTTTAGTAGGGGTAAACATGGGGAACATAAAAACCATCCATAAACATTAGAACGTAAAAACATGAACATAAGCAAGGACATAAATCTTGGCAGTACATAAGGCATAGATCATAAAAGAACACTAATCATGGTAAAATAGCATGGGAATAAAACATGTTATTATTTCAAACCATTAATCACATGTTATTATTTCCATAGTATCCAAGGAAATGTTTCCAAGATCATCATAGTGGACAAAGTCCATTACTGAACGGGGTTTACTTGTCGTTCCATCCCTGTATTACTGAACCAGATTCACATTCCATTCTAGCTATGTCTATCTCATGAGATATAAATCTTTACCCAATGAATTTTAGGGAGATATAGGTCCCACCTATCTCATAATGAAATCATTCTTTCGTGTGACACAAAATAAACATAAATCATTCATCATAACCAAAATTATAATATGGGTTTCATAAACAACATTCCATCATAACATAGTCTATATAAAATAAATGGATATCATTTCATCAAAAGAAAAATGAAAAATGTAAATAATGGAGACATTATACTCGAAATATAAACATATTAAATAATTTCATCTTATATGGAAAAATGATGTTGATAAAACACTTGAAATGAATTCTTGAGGAAAATATCATTTCTTCTTCAAAATCATTTTACATTAACAAAATTCCTTGAAATTTTAAAATAAATTGATTTTGTTGAAAATAGTAATGAAATCTTGTCGATTAAGATTCATGAAAATAAGGAATTATGAAACCTTAAAAATCTGTGTGTGCCGTATAAGTTAAAAAAACATTTTCCTCGTACTTTTAAATAAAGTGTCAAAAAGTACCACGTATGGTAAACAAAAGAAAGATTCCTTCCATAACACAATGTAAAAGTAAAAGAGGGGTAAACATGACTTTAAACATACAAGGAAGAATATTAAACAATTTTTGAAAATCATTATGTGGACATGGATGAAAAATATTCCCCAGTAAATACTTACGTATAAGCAATCTCGGACAAAAATGAGACTGAATAATTATCCCTCAACATAGGTCCAATTTCTTCCGTATGTGTCCAATAATCCAGTATAATGGGTTTAAACATATTATTCACTTGTAATATAACCATAATAATATTTATTATATCATATATGATTCACTTACGACGTTATATTACCCGTTCATTTGTCAATTCGATGTTAAAGCAGTGTTTTGGGGGAAATCGTTTCATTTATCATCCGTGTTTTGACTTGTAATTGTTTATATAATTACTTAGATCATGATTACTTACTTACAAAATGTAAAACATTATTTTTTATATAAAATATATTCAGAATATACATACATATAATATATCGATAAATGGAATGAAATACACCGTTCATGGAGACAGTAGGTCGTACGTACGTGTGAACGATGTTTTTGTTTCCATGTTAAATTGCATGGAAGTTAGTAAATAACATATAAATAAATCCAGTATCATTAATATGTCATATATTTCATGATTATTTAATTTATAAACTTTATAATCATTCTTGAATGGTTTACTTGGAAAATTAATCTCATTGCATCATGGAGAGGGTAATCCGTACGTACGCACGAGCGATGATATCGTTTTCATAATTATTGAATGGAATTATAGTGGATAATATAATATATCATAATTAGTATCATGTTATAATAACCATTTATAGTTATTATTTACACCGTTATACTTATACAAGTAAGGTGGTGGTGGAAAAACATATTACACCACGGCGTGGAGACGGTATTCAGTACGTATGCACGCGCGGTTATTTTGTTTACAGTAGGATTGATAGAAGGTGAAATAGGGTTGTTTCGAATTTATAAAAACATATCGGTATATATGTAATACTTATTTTATTACTTTATAATGAAATAACTATATAAGAGGAAGTAGAATAAGAAAGAAACATGAAAGAAACGTTAGAAAGGATTACCTCTTCCTTGACGTGCCCCTTTTAAACTTCCTCGTTGGGAACTAGATTTGGTCTTTTGAGAAGACAATAACCTATATGATATAACTAGAGAGGTTGATAAGAGTAGTTGGTAGGGTTTGTCTGATATTTAAGGCTCAAAATGGTGTGAAGAGGATAGAGGGGGGAAGTGACCTTTTATAAGAGAGGAGAGGGGCACTTTTGGAAACCAGTAAAATATTAATTTATAATAAACTCAAATCCCACTTAAAAACCATAAAAAATGATTCAAATATGAAGCATAGATGATATAGGTTCGTAATCCCATCAAAAAATATTATTAATACATGTTGGTAATCTATTATAACCATTTTCAACTTGATTATTCCTTATTTAATATATTTATTGTTATTTCTGGTAATAATATTCTAAATTTTAAATTGTTATAAATAATTAATTATGTTTTGTGAATTGACCATAATTGAATTATTTATGACATTTTAGACCATATAAATTTAAAATTATAATTTCTAAATATTTTTGTGATTTTTATGCAATTTAATAATATGTTATTTTTATAAAATAACAATAGTGTCAATTTTGACACTATTTATTTATTGGAATTTTAAATAAAATCCACAGTGAGGATATATTCAAAAAAAATATCTAATAGACTCTTAAAATGTCATATTCATCTAGAAAATTTGTGGAGAACAAAAATTAGTTAATATAATATTTATTTTAATATTTTTAAAACCATTTATTTGATATTTCAATCAATAAAATAATTTATACACCACTATTGTGTCATCATTAATTATACTTATAAAATCCATAGAAATTCTAAATATATTCTCATGATGTAGATAATTTCATTATATCTCTGTATACTATTTATATTTTATGTTTTATGAGGTTTAGCAGTAAATTAAAATTATTACACTGACAAGATATAAGAGAGTGACATGTTGTCACTTTCTTTGGTTTTAATAATAATTATACCATTTTCATGGTCAAAAGTCCATTAATGAATGTATTCTGACCCTTAAATGATTTGGGTCTACTTTTATTCATCCAATATAATTTTGGACGGTATTAGGGTAATTTTATAATCATATTTTTACCCTTAAATACCTGATTTTCCTTTAACTATAGTAAATAAAAATTACCGTAGTTACTATTCATAACATCAAAAAAATAAAAGTAACCTCTTAACATAATTTAGACCAAATTAATCCAAATATGGAATCGATTTTACAAAATTCAAAACATAGAAGTTTCAGTAATTAATTTAAAATTAATCTCATTGTTACGAAAAAGGGTTTTAAATGTTAAAACTTTGTCAAAGATTGAAATATTTTTACCCATTAATTGAATGTAAAATTAATGATAATGACATACATTATATTAAATGATAAATATATATTCTATTTATACTTTAAAACCATTAAATATTATAATTTTTCCATATAAATTATCTCGAGGAATAAAGTTGTTTTTAATTAAAATTTATCATATTTTTAGTATTCCTCAAAATATGAAAGCTAACATAAAAATATTAAAAAAATTTCCATAGTAAATTTTTATATCCTTATTGAAATAAAAAAATTTATTTTTTCAAATTTAACTTATAAATGTTTCAAAACTATATTTAATGTGGGTTCCCATCAAAAGGAGGCAAATCAACATTTTTTGAAAAATAATTATTTTACCCAAAAAAAATTATTTTGTTCTCATACCATTTTCTCAAAAATGTGTTAGATAAATAATAGTGCTATAAAATATGAAATGTAGTTAATAATATTCATGATTTCTAGTTCATAATGATATTAGAACAATATATTGTTGTTTAGTGAAACTCAGTATTGCGTACAACACAAGTTATCGAGGAAGGTCGCTCTTGCATGCTACACAAGCCATGAATAGTGTTGTGTATACAATAAGTTAATACGATGTTGCATATAGCGCATGCTAATATTGGTGTAGTGTACAACACAAGACTTCAAAAAAACAAAAAGAATATTTCTCATAAAATCTCGAGGTGTTACATTCTACCCCCCTTAAAATGAATTTCACCCTCGAAATTCATCGGGGTTATAAGTGGTTTACTACTAGAAAGTTTCTTTTATAAAATCCCACATCGTAAAAAGGAATACTAAAACTTAATTTTAATAACTAATGTATGAAATGTAATGGTTACCCAAATTAACTAATCACTGGGATTCAACAAAGGTGATAATCGACGAAAATATGGATATGGAAGAGAAATATAACCATAATGTTCTGATGGAGAGTGGTAGAAAACATGGATATGAAAAAGCCAAAAAATCACAAAGCAATAAATTTGTGATGACCTGAGATACCATCTGATTAATCTGATATGAGGGCACTAGGACAACATTTTTTGTTTTCATGATCATTTCCCAAATGTTGAATAATTTATGAATTAAAATAAATACTTACTTGATTTTGGTTAAATCTCACCATTGCTCGTGCCTTGAAAAATTTAAACTTCATCTCATAATGAAATGAAGTTGAATTTGTCTTTTGTTAAGTGTTAGCAGATCAAGAGATATAATTATAGGTCATTCCATCTGTCTCAAACATAAGGTTTGTGGAAGTTATATACATAGGACCATCTATGGTGAGATTAATTGTATATTGTTCCAAAATGGACTTATACTTCATTTATCATACTACTAAATAAAATAAAACTAGTTTCTACTAACCAAGGACTTCATGTGGGCCAATGATAGGTGATAACGGCATGTCTCAATTTGGATGTGGGTTCTATTCTCATAGCCTTGTCCGACGCGACGTGTTTTTTCTGGTTCTGTAGGTTGTCCCTTATATTAAACTATACTATTATAACATTCCATAAATAAAATCGAAAAAAAAGTTATAGCCTGAAACAATACTATCTGATGTCCAACTTAATCCATTCCAACATTAAGACTTATCTAAAATACTGCATTCCAAACTCATAGTATAACGAGAATGATTACTAAAAAGGTCATAAAAAAGTACATGAATACCATCATTTATTCCTCACATATCACAAGATATATCTTTTAGGTCACATTCCAAAATTCTGATTACCTTAATCTTGAATTCTCTAGGAACGTGTATTACCATATAACCTTAGTGAAAACATGAGTGCTATCAAAATTTTACCCTTTCCACACTCTAAAATCACAAAAAAATATTTATACTCAAACCATGATATCACTTTGTCCTTATCTCAATCATGAGCTCATGAATACTATCGAACATATTATTTTCTTCTTATCCTTTCATTCTGCACATATCATCTTCTTTTAAAAAATATTTCAATCCCTTTTCATTGTTACCGGTAACATATTCTTATGGAAAACCGCAATGGATCAATATATAGATATTCCAATATACAATAAAAGTACCTCAACAACATTATTCTTGAATACCATTACATAAACACTTAATTCCATCCACATCAATGATTTTAATATAATATGTCCTTCTTTTATTTAGAATTAACCTCTTAGGTCAGGGTACTGAGTTGGGTAATACCTATGTTCTCCATAGGTAAGACAATGAAATCCATAACAGTCTACCACTCTATGACCCGTCTGTCCACACAGATAACATCTCCCTATCCATTTGATGTATTCATCAAGGTTCTTCTTCCATTCTTTAGAAATCTCAATCTTCCTTTCTCTATGGTCCTCACCATGCGAACATGAGAAAAATTTAATCTTCCTCTTATTTGATGAATAAGGAATACCACTAATGTTTACCTTCTTTATCATATAGCGCGATGACTGAATCGACATAATCACAAAATCTTTCTTTCTAGGCATTACACAATTTTTTCGCTCATAGTCACCAATTTTTCCATTGGATTCAATGCTAACCCAATTCCTTCTAGTTCCCTCCATTGACTAAAACCAAAAACCATGGTGTAAAAACCATTAAAATTACAAGGAACCAAATAATCATCAAAAGCCACTTATGGGATCTCTAACTAATCACACATTCTTTAATCCATGACACCCTAGGTTCACCCTAGGCTATTCATGATCATTAACATAATTCTTGGACTGTAACCTATAGTTATACTAAACCTTAGGGACATCCCTTGACATACCTTATAAATATCTTTAGGGATCTCACTAATGTTTTTGCATGCTAGTTTCCAAAGGTTAACTAAAAATTCACTATGATACCAACTTTAAAGACCCATGCATGATGTACATAGACATTACATTACTTTTGCGGAATACATTTCAAAAACAGACCCCCAAACATTGTATTAGTTTACTACCTTTGAAAACTAAAAACATAATATTCTAATAATGGTGAATGATCTTCAACAACTCCCATAAATATCTTCCCCTTTTGTTTTCTTACCTAAAACCATTATTTATATCCTTGGGGACAGAAAACATAAAAAGGGTGAGCTCAAATTCTCAGTAAGGGTAAACATGGAGAACATAAAAACAATCCATAAACATTTGAATGTAAAAACATGAACATAAGCAATGACATAATTTATGGCAGTAAATAAGCCATAGATCATAAAAGAACACTAATCATGATAAAATAGAATGGGAATAAAACATGTAAATGTGGAAAACCATTAATCACATGTTATGATTTCCATATTAGCCAAGGTATTGTTTCCAAGACCATCATAGTGGACAAAGTCCATTACTAAACTGGGTTTACTGGTCGTTCCCACCCTCTATTACTGAACCGGATTCACTTGTCGTTCCAGCCATGTCTATCTCATGAGATATAAATATTTACCCAATGAATTGAATGGAGATATAGGTATCACTCATCTCATAATGAAGTTATGATTTCGTGTGCCACAAAATAAAAATAAATCATTCTTCATAACCCAAATAATAATATGGGTTTCATAAACACCATCCCATCATAACATAATCCATATAAAATAAATGGTTATCATTTCATAATAATAAAAATGAAACCATGTAAAAAATTAAAACATTATACTTGAAATATAAACATATTAAATAATGTCATCTTATATGGAAAAATTATTTTGATAAAACACTTGAAATGAATTCTTGAGTAAAATATCCTTTCTTCTTCAAAATCATTTTTTTTCACAAAATGCCATGAAATTTTAAAAGAAAACGATTTTGTTGAAAATTATCCTGAAATATTTTAGAGTAAGCTTCATTAAAATAAAGCATTATGAAACCTTAAAAATCAATTCATGATGTATAACTAAAAAACATTATCCTCATACTTTTAACAGAAAAGTCAAAAAGTACCACGTACGGTATAAAATAGAAAGATTCCTTCCATAACACAAAGTAAAAGTCAAAGAGGGGTAATAATGACTTTAAACATACATGGAATAATATTAAACACTTTATGGAATACATTTTATGGACATGGATGAAAAATATATCCCAGTAAATACTTACGTATAGGCAATCTCAGATAAAAATGAGATTTAAAAATTATCCCTTACCTTATGTCCAATTTCTTCCATATGCATCCAAGAATCTTGAATGGTGTGTTTAAACATATTATTAACTTGTAATAGAACAATAATAATATTTATTATTTCATATATGATTCACTTAAGACATTATATTACCCATTCATTTGTCAATTCCATGTTAAAACTGCGTTTTGGGTAAAATCGTTTCATTTATCATCTGTGTTTTAACATGTAATAATTTATATGATTACTTAGATCATGATTACCTACTTTGAGAATGTAAAACAATATTTATATATAAAATATACTCAGAATATACATATATATAATAGATTGATAAACGGAATTAAATACACCGTTCATGGAGACGGTAGGCCATACGTACGCATGAACGGAGTTTTCGTTTCCTTATTAAATTGAATGAAAGTAAGTAAATAACATATACATAAATCAAGTAACATTAATATGTCATATATTTCATGATTATTTAATATATATACTTTATAATAATTCTTGAATGGTAAACTTGGAGAGTGAATCTCATTGCGTCGTGGAGACGGTAATCCGTACATACGCACGAGTGATTGTATCGTTCCCATAATTATTGAATGATATTAGAGTGGATGATATAATAACTCAGAATTGGTATCATGTTATAATAACTATATATAGTTATTATTTACACCATTATACCCATCCAAGTATGGTAGTGGTGGGAAAACAGATTACACCACGGCGTGGAGACGGTATTTCGTACGTACGCACGCGCGGTGATTTCTTTTACCATAGGATGGATAGAAGGTGAAATAGGTTTTTTTCATATTTATAATAACATATAAGTATATAATTAATAATTATGTTATTACTTTATTATTAAATAACTAAAGAAGAGGAAGTACAAGAATAAAAAAACTTGAAAAAACAGTAGAAGGGATTACCTCTTCCTCGACGTGCCTCTTATAAACATCCTCTTAGGGCATAAGAGTTGGTATTTTGAGAAGACCAAAACCGCAATGATATAACTAGAGAGGTTGAGAAGATTAATTGGAAGGGGTTGTCCGAGATTTAAGGTTCAAAATGGTGTAAAGAGAAGAGAGGGAGGAGGTGACGTTTTATAAGTGAGGAGAGGGGCACTTTTGGAAACCTCTAAAATACTAATTTATAATAAACTCAAAACCCCGATACAAACATCCAAACATGTCTCAAATGAGAATGTAAGATGTGATATGGTTGTAATATAATCAAAAAATAATATTTAGACATGTTGGTAATTTATTTTAAACATTATCAGCTTGATTTATCCTTATTTAATCTATTTAATTTTATTTGTGGTGATTATATTCTAAATTTTAAAATGTTATTAATAATTAATTATGTGTTGTGAATTGTCCATAATTAGAGAATTTATGAAATTGTAGACCATATAAATTTATATTTATAATTTCTTAATATTTTTGTGATTTTTAAACAATTTTATAATATGTTATTTTTATAAAATAACAATAGTGTCAATTTCGACACTATTTATTTATTTGAATTTAAATAAAAATACACACAGAGGATATATTCAAAAAAATATTTAATAGACTCCTAAAATGTCATATTCATCTATAAAATTGGTGGGGAACATTAATTAGTTCATATAATATTTATTTTAATATTTTTTAAAGCATTTATTTGATATTTCAATCATTAAAATAATTTATACATCACTATTTTTTCATCATTAATGATAATTATTTAAAACATATAAACTCTCAATAAACTCTCATGATGTATATAAATTTATTATATTTCTGGATAATATTTATATTCGATGATTTATGAGGTTTATCACTAAATTAAAATTATTATACTTATAAGATATAAGAGAGTGACATGTTGCACTTTCATTGGTTTTAATAATAATTAGTTCATTTTCATGGTCATTAGTCCATGAAATGAATCTATTCCAACCCATAAATGATATGGGTATACTTTTATTCATCCAAAAGAATTTTTACATGTCAAAAGGAAATTTTATAATCTTATTTTTACCCTTAATTACCCGATTTAACTTTAACTAAGGTAAATAAAAATTACCGTAGTTACTATTAATAACATCAAAAAAATAAAAGTAACTTATTAAAATAATTTGGACCCACTGAATCCAAATATGGAATGAAGGTTTTAAAATTAAAAACACACAAGTGTCAGTAATTAATTTAAAATTAATCCTGTTGTTAAGAAAATGGGTTTTAAATGTTAAAACATTGTCAAAAATTAAAATGTTTTTACCGATGAATTCTGTGTAAAATTAACTCTAATGACTTGCATTATATTTAATGTTAAAAACATATTATATTTATACATTAAAACCATTCAATATTATAATTTAACCATATAAATTATCTCGATGAAAATGTTGTTTTTAATTAAAATTTAGCGTATTTTTACTATTCATCAAAATCTGAAAGTTAACCGAATAATATTAAAAAATTAGAAAAAGTAAATTTTTATATCATTATTGAAATAAATAATTTTATTTCGTCAAATTGAACTTATAAATGTTTCAAAAATTATATTTAATGTGTGTGTTCCATCAAAAGGCTTCAAAATTTCATTTTTTTTAAAAATATTTATTTTACCCGAAAAAAATTATTTTGTTCTCATACATTATTCTAGAAAATTTGTAAGATGAATAATAATGTTATAAAATTCAAAATGTAGTTAACACTATTCATGATGGCTAGTTCATAATAATATTAGAAGAATATATCGTTGTTTAGTGAAACCTTGTATTGCATACAACACACGTTATCAAGTAAGGTCGCTCTTGCATGCAACACAAGCAATGAATAGTGTTACTTAGACTACATGCAAATAAGATGTTGCATATAGTGAATGCTAATCTTGGTGTAGTGTACAACACATGAATTCAATGAAATTTAAAAAAATATTTCTCATAAAATATCGTGGTGTAATAGTCTCGCTCGCCCGCGCCGACCGTCGGGTAGCTGCGCCACTGCCTGGGGAGCCGTCGCGCCACCGCCGACCACCGAGGACCCACACCACATCCTGGACTCACCGGACCACCCTAGAACTGCCAGAAAACAAATGTTTTGGCCGACAAACATCCCAGGTCTCCCCCAAACGCCCCGGGACTCGGATTTTTGGTCTAAAAAATGTGTTAGAAATATCGGATAGAAACTTATGCATCTAGGGAATTCACTCAACAATTAAATAGAAATTTGATTCTATTATTTTAGTTCGAAGAAGATATAATAATTTAAAATGAAAACCCAAAATCCTACCTCGCTGGGCATAGCCCTTCACTTCACAAATGACCCGCCGGAGCCGCCACTACCTTGCTGGGGATGAACGTGAAGAAGTTCTCTTCGTTATTGTGAAAGCTTTCTATAGAGAATTAAAAGGGGGAAAGAAGGGGGGTGGAAATGTTTATGTAGGGAACATAATTAAAATTTAATTAATTTTTAAAAACCCACCAGTTGGCCCGTACCTGAACTCTCGATAGGGTCGAGGTTTAGCTGCCCCTAGTTTAAAATCCACATTCTGAATGCAACGTCGGTCTCAAAATTTTAATCTGAGCCTCTTTTAAGATGTTATAAAGTTCATGCCCAAGGATGTTAAATTATGAAAATTCCCCTGGGGGCGTTTTCCATAGAAGGGTCGTGCCCGCGATAGTTACACCCCTCCTACGGTAAACGACATGCTCCGAACTCAGCGGTGCCCTCAGTTTTTTTCATCCAAGCAACCGTATATGAGTTATTCTATTCATTTTTCATGTCTAGTGTGAACACACTTAAAATTTAATTCCAACCACATTGGGGTTCGGAATCACATGTTGTCTGAACACCCTGCTCTAGAATAACAACAAGAAAATTTCAAAGCCTCACTTTCTCAAAACCCTTGTTCTTACATCATTCCCTCCTTTAAGGTTTTCATCCCTGAAAAACAAAACTATAAAAAACAAATCTGGATACTGAGCCCGCATATGGATCTTCCATTCCAAGTTGTTCTGATGCACCATCCCGTACTGCCACAACACACGAACGAAAGGAATGGTCCATCCACGCAGAGTTTGCTCTTGTAGGTCCTCAATCTCCACCGGGTTCCCCGCAAAGGTGGCTCCATTCTCAATGTCCAGATCTCCCCAGTCGATAATGTGCATGGGTTCGTGCACGTATTTCTTCTACTACGACACGTGGATGACGTCATTCACCCTCTCCACCTGTGGGGGTAGAGAAAGACGGTAGGCAACCTCACCAACCCTGCGCGTGATCCCAAAGGACCTAATGATCTTCCGACACAGCTTGCCTCCCCAGCCAATCCTCCATGTTCCACACTGTGGGGAGACCCTAAAAAAGATATGTTTTTTCCTTCTTGAACTGCAGAGGCCTATGATTACGATTTGTGTAGGAATTATGTCTGATCTGAGTCATCTTCATCTTCTCACGAATGACCTGCACCTTCTCTGTCAATGCCCACACCAAATTTGTGCCCAGGAGGGAGGTCTCCCCAACATTATTCAAACAAAAAGATGACCTGTAGGGTCACTCGTAGAGGGCCACAAAAGGTTCCATGCCGATAGTAGAGTGGTAACTGTTGTTGGACGCGAACTCCACCAAGGGTAGGTGATCCACCCAGCTTAGGCCAAAATCTATCATGCACACCCTGAGCATATCCTCCAACACCTGGATAGTGTGCTCGGTCCGCCTATCTATCTGGGGATGAAATGATGTACTCATCTACAGCTGAGTACGGAATGACTCCTAGAGGCCTTTCCACAAAAGCGACGTAAACCGTGTGTTGTGGTCAAAGATGATCGTCAAGGGTACTCCATGAAGGTGTACGATCTCCTGAACATATAGCGGCCCTATAATCTCCACCGAGATCTACTCCCTGATGGTATGGAAGTGTGACAACTTCGTGAGTTGGTTCACTATCACCCAAAGTGAATCATGGACTTTTGTTGTACATGTAAGCCCTGTGACGAATTCCATAGATATACCATCCCACTTCTACAATGAGATATCAAGGGGCTGCAACAACCCTGTAGGAACCTGATGCTCTGCCTTCACCTACTAATTGGTAAGACACCGAGAAACAAACTCAGCTACTCTCCGCTTCATGCCAGACCACCAAAACTATTGTTGAAGGTCTCTGTACATTTTCCCCACACTGGGATGTACATCCAAGTGGGATGTGTGGAACTACCACCTCACCTCCTCCCGTATCTCCACTAGTACTACGGATCACCCCTAGAATAGGATCTCATGATTCCCTCCATCAGAATACCCATCAGGTGCATCGCCCATGGATATCTGATCACATAGTACCTCGCTGTTGACATCCCCCAGCTACGACTCTCACGCATGATAAATGAGTGAAGGAGTCAACACCATCGACTGTAGAAAAGCCGTACCCTCCTACTCCACTAAGGTCATCCATAGGGAAGCCAACTACTCTATTTCTTCCCACACTGGATGATCCTGGGACATCCTACTAAGAGAATCTGCTACTATGTTTTCCTTCCTTGAAGTGTAGACTATCTCGAAATAATAGGCCAACAGAAACTCCAGCCAATGCCTCTTCCTCAGATTCAGAACCCTCTGAGTGAAGATGTATTTGAGGCTCTGGTGGTCTGAGTAGACCACAAGATGCTCATCTAGTAGTTAGTGTCTCAATAACCTCAAGTGGAAGACCACCGCTACCAACTCCAAATCATGAGTCACAAAATTTTACTCATGGGGCCTCAACTGCCTTGACCCATATGCTATCAATGCTCACTGCTACATCAGAACGCATCTGATCACAGCTCCTTAAGCATCGCAGTACACCACAAACTCAACCACTCCTCTGGAAGCCTCGACACTAGAGCACTAGTAAGTCTCTGCCTCAGCTCCTCGAATGCCTTATGGCACTGATTAGTCTAGGTGAACGGTCTTACCTTCCACTTCAATGCAGTCAAAGGGGAAGAAATCCTGGATAAATATTCCATGAACCTTCTCTAGTACCCTGTCAAACCAAGGAAGCTCTGCACCTCTGACACATTCTAGGGTGGTTCCCATGAAAGCACTGCCTCTATCTTTGTAGGATCTATGGCCAAACCCTATTCCAAAATGACATTTCCCAGAAAGTGAACATCATGAATCCTGAACTAACACATCGAGAGCCTCCCATATAACTGATGATCTTGAAGTAAGTCTAGGACCCTACTCAAATGCTCTTTTTGATCCTCCTACATCGTAGAGTAGATGGGTATGTCGTCAATAAATACAACCACAAACTGTTCCATGTACGGATGGATGATCTGGTTCATCAAAGCCATGCAAATGGAGGGGGAATTTTTCATGCCAACGGACATCACTAGATACTCATAATTGCTCATAATGACAACCGAAATCCATCTTTGGGATGTCAGCCTCACGAACCTGCAACTAGTGGTATCTGGATAGAAGATCAATCATGGAGAACCACTTTTCACTTCTCAACTAGTAGAAGAGGTCATCGATCATCGGCATAGGGTATTTTTTCATTATCATGTCCTGATTCTTGCGATGATAATACACACAGAGCTGCATATTCCCATCTATTTTTTCACAAACCAACCCGAAGCTGCCTAGGGGGGCACACTGGGCCCGATGAATCCCTTCTCATGAAGATCTTCTAACTGAAGTCATAGCTTTTGAAACCTTGTGGGTGCCATATGATATGATGCAAATGATATCGGGGCTATCCTTGGATACATGTCAATGCAGAACTCCATCTCTCACATGGGAGGTAGTCCTAGGACATCCTCGGGAATGAATTCCATGTAGTCTTCTACAACGGTAGGGATTCATGTCCATATAGTGTCTTCTGCTCTGCGATCCATGATCGCCAACTAGTGTGAAAAAGGTCGGGGTCTTATACTCAGAGTACCTGTTGGCTCTTCCATGAGGTCTTGTTCACCCAGGATGGTGAACCTCGTCCCATCAGAATGGATGCATCTGACGAGTCTGCGACGACATTCAATCTGGGTGAGAACCATGGAAATCCAATTCATGCCCAATATGATGGCATAATGTCCCAACATGAATGCAAGTAGGTCCCATGTGAAACTCTCTCCTCCGAATGATAGTTCGCACTATCTGCAAACAAAGGTCACTAATGAGGCACTTCTCATAGGAACCTCAAGGATAAGCGCAGGTGTCAACATCTCTACTAGGAGCTCCAACTCTCGTACCAAAAGCAGTGATATAAAAGAGTTTATGGTGCTTGTTTCTTCTAGTACTAAGGAAAGTGTAGAGAAATCCAAAAGCATACATCTGACCATCTCATGTGCTGGGGGGTCATGAACACCCATATCCTAATGCTGGCCACAACCCCTACCACTGACTCCCTGAGACTAGCGTGGGCCGCCCGGTGGTGGCGGTGGAGGGACCTCGAAATGTCGCCCCCCACCTCCCAGTCCTACCTCTGTGCCTGCACCGCCTCCCTGGAGACCACCCTGTCCTCGCCTGGGAGATCCCTGGTGACAGCGCTGCCTCTGCCGATGCAGTGCTCCCACTACTTGCCACGACTTCTCGGTATGCCTGGTCGGGTTGTCGTTTTCTAGGTGACCCCGTCCGTCACAAGCATAGCACTGGTTCTCGATTGACTTTACCAGTGATCTACAGAGCCACTGCGGTGTATGAACCTATCCCAGAGTCTACTCATGGAAGGGTCTCCTCGAATAAAATTATGCTCTCTATCTCCTGCCTACTACCGAAGACTCTACTCTGAAGAGGCCACTACTTGGCCCTTCCAGATGGCGTCCCTCAGCCATGAATATCTATATCTTGATCACCTTATCTAGAACCCTTGAATAAGTAAGGATGCACATGGGTACTACACTAGAACAGATCTCTCTGTGAAAACCCTGCTCAATCTTCCGTGCCTGAAAGTAACTATCGCGGACCATATCCTGCGAGTAGTGTGTCAGATCGGTAAACGAGGCTGAGTACTGCTTCACGATCATCCCCCCTGCTCCAGCCATAGAAGATCCAAAATATGAGTGTTGCATAAACAAGAAGGGAAATACTCCTCCCAGAAAAGCTGTTGGAATTTATCCCACGTGAGAGATGACTCATCGTGGGTCTGCGTAACCAACCCCCACCAGCACCCAACTGTCTCGAGGATAAGGCTGGCAGCTAGGGATACCATCTAGTCCATTGGTGTCCATAATAGCCTAAAAATATGGTCCACAGACTCTAGCTAGCCTTCCAATGCTTGGGTATACGGGTCCCTACTGAACATCTGCGGCCACTAACACTAGATGTCTAGGAGCACACTCAGCCTACGCTCAACCTCGACATGTGCTGCCGGTTCTAACTACCGCTCTATAGATGGATGGGAGACTGCTAAACTACTGGGTGGAAGGGGATCACATGAGGGTCTCTGAACTGATGCCTCATCACTCTCCAGGTCGTCTTCACGAACTGTAGAGGGTAACCTGGCTGGCTGCTGTCATGGGGGCATCCTGAAAATTATCAAGGATTACTGTGATTAGATGATCATATATATATATATATATATCAGTAATAAAAAAAGGGGATCTAACTCAAAAAAGGAAAGTCAAAGACTCAATCCTACCGGATGCATGTTCCAAATTCCCTACAATAGGTGTCTCAGTTTGATGACTCGACATGCAAGTTATTAGGGTTCTTGTGAATGGATATGTCGGTCGCCAGTACCATCACTAGACTCCCTAGCCTGAGAGCCTCTCTTGATAAAAGTCAAAACTGTTTCCCAAAATCCCAACCAATTCCTTTTTAGGGATGTCCGAACAACACCCCCAAAGAACGAACCAGCTCGGATGCCACTTTTTCATGACATGGCCATACAGGTCTCATGCCGCAACCACCCTAAGCCCGCCTCCATAGGCCAGGGGCTAGCGAGAAGTGCCAAAGGCATATCAATCTCGGGGAGGCCTTTGCCTACGTACCAATACACACACTCACATCCAACTCAAATGCAGAAGTACAGTGTAAAAAAGGAAACCAAATTAAAAATGATATAACCCAACTAGAGTCATGCATCAACTACAAAAAAAAAGACAAGTAAAGTGCTGAAAAGTGGACTAACAAGTAAACTGAACAGAAAAGGGGAAAACACGCACCCATCCAGAAATGTGCCACAACCCGGCAACAGGTAAATGAAATTAAATAGCTTGTTTGTCTCACACCTGAAAGTCCTACTACAACCACTGAATGTAGCCCATGCTCATGTGTCCTCTACGATCCTCCATAGTATTGATCGACTTGTCAGTCATCTGCAAGGGCACACCAAGTGTGTGCACATCCCTAGTAGGGGTGAGTATAAAGATACACAGTAGGATGCCCCGAAAGCTCGATGGAGCAACAAAGGAGGTACTAAAACGGTAAGCAGTGGATGGAACAAAGAATATTGAAAGAGTACAGTAAATAGTGTAAAAATAAACCCAACAAAAGAAATAAAGTAGAGACGTCGAACCAAGATGAGCTAGACATGGAAAGCATGTGGCACGTATTCACCGCTCCTAGAAGAAGAGTCACCGAACCCAAGGAGTGGGAAAAAATAGGGAGTATACACATATATATATATATATATATATATATATATATATATATGCTCCACAAGAAACCTGAAAGAGTGTGTAAGGGGATCTCTATCTCCAAGCTCAGCCCAGAATAAGTTTCCAATAGTTCTAAGGATAACCATCACTGATGCCCAAATGTCTCACATGCCAAAGTTTTCCCATCACTGAACCGTACAACCAAGATTCCCACTCTAGTAATCATGTATAAAAGTCCCTAACTAGCCTCATAGAAAGGGAAAAGTGTGAATGAAGTAATCGGGTAACCCACTGCCCAACCCAGCTGGATGGTAAACCCTAAGAGGTCATCGAGTGACCCACTGCATAGCCCAACTAGAGGGTAAACCCCAAGGTCAACGGGTAACCCACTGCCCAGCCCTGTTGGAGGGTAAACCCTAAGGTCAACGGGTAACCCACTACCCAGCCCCAATAGAGGGTATACCCTGATACTCCGGTGGGTAACCCACTGCCCAGCCCTGCTGGAGGGTAAACATGGAACCCGTCCGATAACTCCGCATTGCCCATACTATCATTGGGTGTCACTAACATCGCTACCGTGCCTTGGATAGGAGTGCGTCAAAGGAATATATGACCAACACACTTTCATGTTTCCACATTTAATGAGATCTAAAATGAGGCTATGCACGCCCAAAAAGATTACACCATTGCAATACTCATGGAAAAACACGCGAGATAGACAATTTTCTCGTTTGAAGCAGACTCCAGACCAACAAGTTATTCAACACCGCTCAATTCCCATTCAACTTCTCATGGGGCCCAAACATTGGTCCTGAGAATGGGTGATAGAACTGTGCCATCATGATTCTCTTGGAACAACATTCCAAATCTACCATTCATTCTCCCCTAATGGATGTCTGAGGAAAAAGTCACAAGGCCTTACGCATAGCATAAATGAAGGCCTGTGGATCCCATAACTAAACTCCGGCTTCAACGCCTGAAACAACCCTAGTAAACTTTTTCTCGACTCTAGGGTAACAACCCCACTGAAATCACCTAAAACGGACTCCGGATTTTCTCACTCCATCCAAAAGAAGAATCCCTATGAGGAGCTAAATAAAACATAACAGACGTGTCGCGCCACTAAGCCCCCATCTCGAGAATTAAAAATCCCCAAGATCATCTCAAAACCGCCGTCCCGATCTGAGGATCACGTTGCCGTAGATGGAACGAAATTCCGATACACGGTTTGAGAATTAGAGGCGTTTTAACATCAACAGACGATGACGAGGTGGGCCGGACCGGTTTGGCCAGTCCACCCCTTTCGACCGGAGGTCCGCGGCTCGGCCGCCAGGACCACCTGGTCTATAGCAGCCCACAGTTCACCGTGTAGGCCGCACTGCTTTGCCCGAACCGGTTTATGTCGGTCCAGTTATTTTTCCATGAGACCCGCGTATTGTGGGTCTTGGTCGGCTCCTAGGGTCGCGACGACCCGGATCTCACGCACCGCATGACGACCGATGGAGCCAGCCGGTGTGCCCTCTTGCAGCCCGGACCGTCGGGTCGCCGTCTCGCTTGCTCGCACCGCTCACCGGGTAGCCCCAACACCACATTGGGATCTGTCGTGCACTCGTCGACCGCTGAGGACCCGCGCCGCCGCCTGGGAAGCCCACCGCGCCGCCGCCTAGACTCGCCGAACCACCCTAGAACTTCCAGAAAACCAAGGTTTTGGCCGAAGAACTTCCCAAGGCTCCCCCGGATGCTCTATAACTCGGAGTTTCAATCTGAAAAGACCATTGGAAAGCATGGATCAAATCCTGCGCATCTATGGAATTTTCTCGACAATTAAACTACAATTCGATGCTATAACATGAGTTCGAAAAAGATGTAGAAATTTAAAATGAAAATGAAAAATCCTACTTCGTTGGGTGTAGACCGTCACTTCACAAACGACCCGCCAGAGCTGCCACTGCCTTGATGGGGAGGAACTTGAAGTAGTGTGATACCTTTCTGGTAGACCATTCACAAGATAATTCGAAGGGGGGATGAAGGGGGGTGGAAGTGTTTATGTAGGGAACTTAATTAAAATTTAATTAATTTTTAAACACCCACCAGTAGACCAATACTCGAACTCTCGATGGGGTCATTGTTAGGCCGCCCCTAGGGTAAAATCCATGTTCTAAGTGCAACGGTGGTCTCAAAATTTTTATCCAAGCCTCTGTTCAGAAGTTATAAAGTTCTCGCCCAAGGATACTCAATTACGAAAACGGCCCTGGTGGCGTTTTCCACAGAAGGGTCGCGCCCACGAAAGTTACACCCCTCATAGGATAAACAGCATGCTCCAAACTCAAAAATGCCATCGGATTTCCCATCCGAGAAACCTTCTAAGAGTTATTATTTTCATTTGGTGTGAACACACATAAATTTTAATTCTGCCCACACCAGGGCTCGGAATCACACGCTGTCTGAACGCCCTACTCTGGAATAACATCTAGAAAATGTCAAAGTCTCACAGGCTCAAAACCTGAGTTCTCACATTGAAAATATAGATGGATTATATTTATGGTGAATTATGTTATATGTATACCTGTCATAAAAATTTCATATGACACCCTGCATTTTTATTACATAAATTTTCATTTCATTTTATAAAAAGTGGATCTTTAAAGTCTATTTTCATGGATAAAAAGGTAAATAATACATGAAAAAATATAAAATTATTTTATTCCTCTCAAAATTCTTCTGAAAAATTTCATCCTCAGTTAAATTACTGCATCTCATAACCTAGGGACATTCATTAAAGGAAAGGGTGAGCATAAGACCCAATAATGATAAATATGTGAAACAATTAGCATCATGGATTATTTTATTATTATAACATTTTATTTTTTTAATGTTTAATATTTTCATATTATAATATATAATAAAAAAACATCATTCTATATTCATATTCTATATCATTACTTTCTATGATGGTAATATAATTGATAATTTTATTGAATCATAAATAACTTCACAATAACTCCCACACATTTCCTCATGAGTTCCTATGTTTTTTTTGAAAAAATGTAATGAAATTTTAAATATTAATTTTGAATTATTTAATTTTAATTTTAATATTATTTAATAATAGCTTCATCCATTTTCTTTCCTTTTCAAATTGAAAAGTTTAGATTATCATAAATTCATTAGAAACATGGTAATCATACATATATTTTCAATGTTTGTTCTGTATATCACAAAGCATCTAACATTTTGAAAACTTTCTTTATAAAATAACTCTTTATAAGGAATTTCATCAGATAATAAATCCACATATTTATCTCTTGGAATTGTGACCACCCAACCCAAGTTCCACAAACCAGTTCCCCGAGCTAGTTGGCCACAATATATTAAGAATGCCTCTGCATATTCCAGTGGCATCAAACCTGAATCAAGGGTATAATATCAATCTTGGGGACACTATATCCTCTTTATCAAAGAATCACCAACCGAAAAAATAAATAAATAGTACCATAAGGATATAACCAAAACCATAATAATTCCAATATCACATGATAACCAAAATATTAATATAAAATCTAGAACTAAAGTAGTAGATATGTCATTCCAAATATGGGTCTAATATCAAATAAAAAATCCAAAAGAAAGACACTAACTACTCTGAAGTGTGTCCCAATATAAAGTCTAGTTCCCTAATCCATGTTCCATCCCATATCACCCATCGAACACAGAGAACATTCCCTTACACTATATTGGAAACTTAATTCTATTCGAGTTCCAATCAGGTATCCGAAGTAGGGTTTGGGTACAACTTAGTAGGAAACCAAAAACAACATATAAAACAATATATAGTCAATAACAGTGTCTGGAAGAGTATAAAAAAATATAATACAAAATATAAATACTTTATATATTCAATTAGTCATTTTTTAACAAGATAAACCCTCGTGTTCTTGAGGACACCTGAACCCTCCATACCTAGTTCAACCCCTTCCTTAGTATGAACATATCACATATTCAATTCAAATTGAATTATAACACATGGGAATTCATTATCCATTTTAGTCCATTTCACATCACTATATTTTTTAACCATAGTCCAATTCCAATATCATCAGTGTGGAAAGTTGTGTCTATCACCATGTGGGATATTAGAGCATCGGTCCATGTCCACCACCTTATGTCACATGGGGATTTAGAGCCTCAGTACCTATCCCACACTCAATATCACATATGGGTATTTGGATCCTCAGTCTGTGTCCCAAACACTCTATCACATATGGGAATTTAGAGTCTCACTACGTGTCACACACTCTATATCAATAAATTAAACATAAATCACATATATCATATCAACAAAGGTTAATCAATATTAACCCCCTTTTATCAACATTTCATATCATGATATACCATTTAAATTTATCACAACCATGTTGTTCTTTAATTTAATCAGATAGAGTAATATGAACAATTAACCATTAACCCATTTATCAACATTTAGCAATATAACTCGTTAACCCATTATGGTCAAGCCAACCATATCATGATTTTCATTGTAAATTAATTCATAATAAAATTAAATCACCAATTACACAATAATGTTAATTTACCAATTTAAATTCCCCATCTCCCATAAATTTACCAATAAAATCATTCTATAAATTAATTAATCGATTAATTAACTGAATTCAATCAATTCCAATTGTCACAAATTCAACACATTTCATTATCACATGGAAATTTAATTAAATTAATTCAATATCTGTTTAAATTTCCTAATCATGGAAAATTAAATTCAAAATTTTATACATTTAATTAAATCAAGACTATATGATTTTCAATTGACACCACCTACCTCAAGATAGATGATGAACGCTCTCCAATAAAAATCCATAAATGAAGGGAATCATCGAAGACGACAACAAAGTATGAGATCTAGATCCAAAACATTGATCTAAGATCAAATAAAGTTATATCTGTCATAACCTTGATATATTCCCTTGAAAATGGAAAACAAAACACTCATCTTCATCTGAAAAGAGAGATGAGAGAGAAAGGAAACCACAGAGAATGAGAATCTATTATAGAGAGTGGTGTAGATCCAGCAACAGATCATTGATTCATCAAGAATGGTGGTTGGAATGACATTGAACTCATCCAAGAGCGTATAATATTAATAGGAATTAGTTTATATCTGATCTAGGGTGATTAGGTATTAATAACATATGGATAGGTATTTTATATTAAATTTTTAGTGGTTTAAATTTTTTTCCTATAGTTTCCAATACGAAGTGAAAGATTTTACTTAACAATTATCCTAATCATTTTCCTCCTCAAAACGGTCACATAGTTACTACTATGAGGGAGTACATATTTGAAAACATTGTGAATCACCTCTATTTGTCTCCATATGGTTTTTTGTCCATGGCACATGGTTTGGAAAAACTGTGTGCCAACCATGCACTATATCTCTTCATTCCAAAATATTCCAATTTAAAAAACAAAAAAAAAATACTCTCAAAAAAGGAATGGCATTACCTAAAAACGTGCTGGGAAGATCCCCAGGAAATGGTTGATATCTTATAATCTACCCACCTTAAAACAACTTTTCCTCGAGCTATACTCCCAAGAAAATCTAAGAATCCATGTCAAAATGATCATCCCACTATACACACTTATCATATTCACTCTCCCATGATTCCTATTTAATACACCCATGTTTCCACAATATATAAACAATCATCACAGTATTAACCCTTAAAACATTTTCACTTTGATCTACACCATGTATTAGATTCTCGCCAATGGAAGCATCAGTCTCATGCCCAATATCATCAACATCGATCAAATGAGATGGCTCAAGGTGTAAACAATGATTTTTTGACACATAGAAGACATCGTGCATAACAATATACCTCTATAAAATATCCAACCAGTATGCCACTATCTTGATACAATCCATAACCTAAAATAGTCACCCAAACCAATGCACCAACTTTCCTTTCCCTTGAATCCTATGGTGACCCAATCTAGAAAACACCCAAAGAAAAAAATGATCATCCACTGTAAACTCAATGGTTGATGTATAATATTAGAATATGACTTGTGACATCTCAGAGTTATAGCCATACATTTTCAAATCATCTGAACAAGCTAAGACATCTTCTTCATGACACTCAGTCTCAAATTCTCCGACTTAGTAGCCTCCGTCCAATAGAGAGGTGTTCGTCATGGCTAGACATAAATATTATCAAATGGTTCCATCTATATAGTTTCCGGATAAATGTTATTAAAAAAATAAGTCCACTAATTCTTTTTTCATCCTCCAAGACCACAGAAGTCTAGGAAATAGTCCCAAAGAATATCCTCAAGAACCAATATATTACACTCTGACTTCCCATCTATATGTGGGTGGAAATCTATACAATGTAGGACCAATGTACATGGAGCCTTATGCAAACCCTTCCAGAAGAACAAAGTATAAGAGAAGACATGATATGAAAATATAATCAATATAACCCCATAAAGATATAATATCTTATAAATATATATATTTACGAACAAATACACTGAGAGGGTTTACCAAATTGGCCTGTAATGTGAAAATTTCATCAGTCGGTCCACAAACACCCAAATAGATTCTTTAATCTCAGGTGTCCTTGACAGACATACCACAAAGTATTTGGTAATGTAATCCAACATCCATTCAATAATCTTAAATATATGTAGTAAAATATTAGGTCATTGATGTTCAACCATTACCTATTTATAGGTGTAGCATCGTGTCACGAACACGAGAATCTCTATTTTCATGCCCAACCACTAATATTTTCATCATAGGTAATAATGCTTTTTGGTCAAACCCAGTTATACCGTCCAATACTATACATTAATTTCATTCATGAAACTATCCCATATACTCATAGGAACAAATATACGATTCTTTACATATATGACCACATCCTCATGTATAGTCTAACATGAGGGTGTCACCCAACCATTAAGGTTTTCCATCAAGGCCTATCATTCTGAATCCTCGCACTTTGTTACACTGATACGAATCAAAAGAATATGTTCCACTAAAACCTATATGACATTTATTTGATCCTTCAACTACTAAACCACAAAATGCATCTCATCTAGACAATCCATCATTTACCACCTATCACAAGACTCTTGAACTCCATGATTTTGATTTTTCTTTCATAAATATTCTTCGAAACTATTTCCCTTCCATAGAATATATTTAATTTCAAAATCCAATGAATACTTATACTAAATCCAACACCATTATAGGAGACTAAATTATCATTGAGAAAATATGAACATCAATTTATTAATATTAGTATACACTTTAAAGTTTTCTACCAAGAGATAATGACATAAATACTAGAAGGAATAAACAACTGCATCTAAATTGAGGTGATGCATAGGGTATTTCATTTCATATGGACTCAAAATTCATGATCCATTTTCCAAAACTCAATATACATGCATCAGCACTCCTCCACGACCTATCCTAGAAGCATCACAAAACACCATATACTTCTCACCTTTCTCACATAGGATTATGATTTGTCTAGTAGTGAAATTATTCTTCAACTCTTGAAAGGTATTCATACATTCTCTAGGAAATTAAAACCATATCCCCTTATTCATAAACAATGAATGATGTGATAAAATTTGGTAAATGTCTTAGATTAACCTCCTATATTATCCCACTAAACATGGAAATCTACAAATATCGAAATAATTCTTCCTCTGTTCCCAAGAAACCACATCCAGAACTATCTATAGGTCCACTAACACACCTTCCTCTAAGATGATGTCACCCATGAAGTGCTCCTAATCTATCCCAAGCTGACACACATATATATATTGGAGTATAGATGATATTCAGTCAATGTACTCGTGATGACTTCATTTTGTTGGGGAAGATCATCATGAGTTATGGAGTGCACCATGATATCATCCCCAAAACAACCACACACTGATCCAGGTAAATTACATAACTCTTTCAGGTGGAAGGAATGAGAATTATGTAGGAAAAAATCATAGAACCTTTTCCTTATAGGTGGAAAGAAATTCTACTTTATACCTCTATCATCAAACAAATGACTAGAAACTTCGGTGGTGAGATCCCACATTTTCTAAATAACTAGACCTTCATATCTCTCCTTGATATTCCACTCTCCACAGTAAATATAATTGTTATCCTTAGGAGATGATAAATTCTCAATCTCATAGTATCAATCAATGTGGGATTGGTATGATACTAACAACTACATACACATAATAATGTTGAAAACTTACATGTTTATGATATAAAGATTCCATAGAAACAGATACTCTACATCAATAAGGAAAAAACCCTTTTATAAATTTTTTTTTCTTGATCATACTCCCAATGGTGTATCTATATTTATCACCCTACTCTCAATATCTTCTCCTTGACTCATCCTATTCACAATATCAATATATATAAAATAATGATAGGCAACTATATCAAATAAGGTTGAACTACATGAAACTATATTGCCCTTCCACCCTTTGATGTAGTCTGAGTCTCCTGAGCTACACCACTCTGCTGATAAAGGTTATCTTTCCTAGTAGGACAATGATTATTTCATTTATTATCATAACTAGTATCACTCCATGTAGTTGATTTATATGGCGTAGAAGAACCCATTCCCACACTCTAGTTCTTTCTATCTACTCTATCACAACCCATATGTCATGGGTTCTGAAGAACCTATGTCGATGTCACATTCAACCACAAGGTCAACAATCAACTATTAGGCATAGAAAACTCCTTTGAAAGTGACTCGGGCTACCACACTAGAGGCATAATAGTCGACTAAGATCCTGAAAAATTTATCCCTCTCCCAGTTCACTCTTCTTTCCACCACATTGGTCGATATTCTCATAGATGCATTTCCTACTCTCATAATACATAACTCCTCATCAGTTACCAAAAACAACCTATCCTCTACTAGAAGATTCCTTTAGGTTCCCCAGATATATAACATCTTGATCCACCACTACAGAAAAAATGTTTATCTGAATGATATTAACATGGTACTTAATCTAAAATTTAATCCCACTCTAGAAATGCCAGTCCATTGTTGTCTTGTCTGCTACTAGAGATTGAGCATGGGTTTTCAAGTTAGAAAAGAGTATATAATAGTCTATAATATATATACATCCCTAAGTCTACCATATGAACTTAGCTTCCCTCTGCTATCTCTGTGTCTCTAGATAAAAGTTCCCTACTAACTTCTCTAAAAGTCCTTCTATACCATATCATCTGTGTTCCTATTCCGAGCTAGAACATTCCACCAGTACATGGATAATCCTCATAACATATAAGTATCCATCTTGACCCTATTCTTAGTAGGCGTCTCTAAATGGTTCATTATAGTGTGGATGGAATAAATCTAGAACTCAGCTACGTGAGCTCTACCCTCCCCAATAAATGATTGAAGGTGGTGTAAATGAAACTCATGTATCAATTTGGACATAGTATTTACAACCCTCTATAAATCTCTCTCTATAAACTACATGAATCAAGGAATGTGCTCACTAAACTACTATAGGGATCCTTTATCCAACACTATCAGTCACATAGGTTACATTATAAGATGATCATTTTCATCTATATCCTCCTCTCATCCTATCAGTAAACTTCAATGTGAAGGAATATATCCAAAATTGCTACCAAATGTCTCAGGACACATAAAAAAACATTAATATAATAACACAATAGGGATTCACGAATGTCAATAACAATTCATCCCCCTTTTCCCCACCCCATGGTCAAAACCGAGGAATATCACTTCCCTTAACCATCCTACATATAGGTCATGTCTAACAATGGGTAAAATCATTCTAATTATTCAAGTCTCATTATAAACCCATTGATTTACATATTTCATCATTTTAAGACTTTCTAGTTCACATTAGGCTCCTTTTTCATTAATGATGATGGAAAAAAGTTAAAACATTTTAAATCCAGCAACTTACCAAAAAACCTATTTTTCACATGCATTCCTAAAATGATGCATGTCATAATAAGTCATGAGATCCTAGAATGATGAAAGAATACTAAAATATTGTTTCATACTATTCCATGATTTAAATCTCATATAATCTAACACACAATGATCACATCTCACAACAAGTGAAACACTCAAGGTGAAATAACAACCAATAATAATAGTTCAAATTAATAACCAAAACCCACCCTAGGAAATTGGTTTATCCCTCATACATGGGATAGCTACTCCCATGCATGAGCTCATGTTCAAGGCCTGGATTAGCTTAGTATTTTATATACTTTTTTGAAACAATAAGTCAAAAACTAAAAATGAAAACCCATTGAAACCTCTTTGTGACATCCCAACCTTGGTGCCACACATCGATGCCCCGACCTAGTTGACCACATCACCCTAGAGACGCCTCCCCATATTCCAGAGGCTACCAACTAGGTATGATGGTCTAATATAAATCAGGGGGATAATATACCCTATTTATCATACAATCAAAATGTCATAAATAAAAAAAATAGCAAAAATACATAACCATAACCAAAATAATACCAGAATCACATGATGAAAAAATATAAAATAAAAAATCCTGAACTAAAGTAGTATATATGTCAATCTAGATACGTGAATAGTGTAAAATGTAAAAACCAAAATAAAGACACTGAAAACTCCCAAGAGGATTTTGAAACTGATTCTGGTTCCCTTATCCATTATCCATCCAATACAAGCCATCTTACATAGGTCTATTTCCCATATCCTCTTTGAAAACATGAAGTCTATTTGGTTACCCATCAGGCATCCTAAGTTGGGTGTTAGTAAAACATAATAGTACACCACCAATGGTGTCTAAAAAATTATCCATTAAAAAACCTTGTATGCAGTTTTTTAATGAATAAAATACAAGAAACAAGGTAATCAATTTACATATTCAATTATTCATTAATTATCCACATAAACCACTCGGGTTCCTGAGGAAACCCGGATACTCCATTAAGGCTTCAGAATATCCTAGATAATGAACCATATCTTATATTCAATTCAATATTCATTATAACACATGGTATTTCATTATACATTTCACATCAAAGTCATTTGGGACCATTTTTTAAGGCCAATCTTATGGGCGTGGAAATACTTTGTAGCACCCTAGGGGTATTTAGAGAATCAATATCCATCCAAAACATCATGACAAATTTGTATTTGTAGTCTCAATCCCTTTCTCACAATATCTATCACATGTGGGTATTTTGAGCCTCAGTCTCTGTCCCACACTCGCTATCACATATGGTTATTTAGATCACCATTCTATGTCCCACACTCACTATCACATATTGGAATTTGGATCCTTAGTTCATGTCTCTAACTCATTATAAATCAATTAAACATATGTCAAATATATCACATAAATCACGTTTAACCAACATTAAACATTTTTTATCCACGTTCCACATCAGAGTACACCATTAAAATTTATCACCACTACATGGTTCTTAAATTTAATCACATAGAATAATATTAAAAATTCATCATTAACCCATCTATCAATATTTAACCAAATAAATAATTGACCCATTATGGTTAATACAAACATCTCATTATTCTAATTTTAATTAATTAGCAATCACATTAGTTGATCAATTACACAATCTCATTAATTAACAAATTTAATAATCCCTATATAATATCAATTTATTAATTAGAGCATTCCATAAATTAAATAATCAATTAATTCATCAAATTCATCAAATTCAATTTTCCCCAAATTCAACTCATTTAATTACCACAAAAAATTTTAATTAAATAAATTAAATCATTGACTCAATATCACAATAATCTAAATTTCAATTAAATCTTATATACATATAATTAAATTAAGACTACGAGATTTTTATTTTAGACCACCTACCTCATGATTGATAACAAATGATCGCCAACTGAAATCCCCAATCAAATCAAAATAAACAAGATCGTGATGAATAATATGATCTAGATCCAAACCCTATATCCAAGATCAAATAGTGTTAGATCTATCATAATCATATCTAATACCTTTCCAATAACAAAAAGAACTCTTTTTCTCTTGAAAAGAGATACGTGAGAGAAAGGAAACCACATAAAATGAGAATCTCTTACTGGGAGAGGTGCATATACATCAAAATATCTTATATTAATTTAAAAAATGGTTTGGATTTCCTTAAAACTCATCTGGAATCCTCTAAAATTTATAAGAACCAGTTTAGGTTTCAGTGGATGTGATTGAGGATTAATACTGAGGGTTGTGTATTTTATTTTAATTTTTTAGGAGTTTAAATTTCTACATGTACAGTTTCCTATATATGGAACAATTTTCCCAAACCATGTTCCCATCCATGCATATCCACCAAGGGGGTCACACCGTTTCTACTTACAGGGGGCATGTTTTTGAAAATTTTGTGACAACCATGTGAATCCTATCTTTCTGGGTCCGTATGGTTTTCAATCATAAGAGAACAGTTTAGGAAAACCATACACGAACCATGCCATACCTCTATTATTTCTAAAATACACAAATTTCACTTGAAAACTCCACAAATTAAAACCCATCAAAGATACACTAAAAAAATAAGTAGAGTAACTGTAAATGAGAATGAGGAATCTCTAGAAAAAGTTAATGATCATAAAAATTGATTTTCACATTTTTTTCTTTAGAATTCATCAATCAATAATATTTTCTATGGTATGTTTTCACCAATCCTTGGTTTAACCCCTTATAATACAATATAAGAAACTTCTCCTTATTTTTGATGGTTCATTTTTCTTGGAATTCATGGGTGTTGTTGATTTAATATTTAAATTTTTTATTAAAAATAATTTAGATTTTCCATAACTCTTAAATTTTTTCTTTTTTTATGTTATGATTATTTTATTGAAACAACATGTCATACATGTTTGGTGGATTTTTTGGAATTCTTCTTAATTATAACCATTATCCTAGAAATATTTACAAATATTTCCCAATATTTGAAATGCATTTCTGATTAAATATTTTTTTACCTTTCTCCAATAGACTATTTATGAAATTATATTTTATCCCCCATTATATAAGATTTATTTATTTTAAAAAATAACACATTATTAAAAAAATCAGTATCCTTATTTAAAAAACATTCTCAACACTAGTAGTACCAAAATATTTTACTCTTTTCTCTTGAGCTATTATCTGGATAGAATTGAATACATCCTATTTCTTCATTTTTCTATTATATATTTGGATTTTCATTGAGGAATAGCTTCAATCACATATGGTCACATCCACTATAGATGCTTTGTTGAGTTCCTTTTATATTTTTTTATAAATTTTATATACAGATGTTTTTTTGAAAAATATGCTTCACATGATACAAAAATAAGAACAAATATATTTTCCTATCATGAATGATACCTTTTTATTTTATAGATATTGACCAATATATTTTCTAAAACCATTTTTACATTATAAAAATTAAAATAAGTATCCAACTTATATGTATATATGGAAGAAAATATATCCCTAGTTTGTTATGAAGAACCATATTTTGTAACATACATATTTGAACGTTGAACTTCAAGATTAATACATTTCATATTGATGATGTTTTTCTCATCATCCACTACTTTCAGCCTATCTTCACATTCCTTCTTGATATTTTTATCATTATTATTATTATTATTCAATTTAGTACTTTCATATAATAAGTTAATAATATCATAAATATTATTTTCATTAAACTCCAAATGAGAATTATCAATATCATTGATAGATTTTTTATTTTTTCGTAATTCATGGAAATTTCTTAAAATACATTCTATAGATTAAAATTTCATTACAAATTCCTCAATCATTCTTTCAGAAATTTGGATCAATTTATTTAAATATCTAAAATACTCTCAATAATATCATAAGATATATTTGTGAGATATATATTCATCATTATATATTTTTGTAGAAATATTTTTCATTTTTTATTATTCTTGCATCTTCGGGATCATCTCATATATTTCATTAAAAAATACTTATATAGACATGATAATTTCTATAAGAACGTCCTAAAAGATCTTCAAAAAGAAATAATATGTATGAACATTTTGTTTTTCTATGGTGTGATATTCACTACTTATTATCGATTCTTTTTCTCGATAGTCTTGGAATGATATTTATGTAAACATTAATTATAGTTGGAATTGTGATATACCTGAGGAAAATGTATTATTCATCTATTTAGTAGTAAAATCAAATTCCAGTTGTTAGTATTCAATTCAATATCAATATTCTATATAATTATAACATGTTAATATTTCACAATATTTATATATATGGGATATGATATTCCTATTCATTTCCAAATATTTCTTCTTTCTATTATTCAGTTTTATAGTATATCTATTTTTTATTTTTAATAAATAATTCTTCTCTATATATATACTACATCATAATATTATAAACACAAACTATATATATAAAAATAACTTAATTTTGTAAATTTTGATAATCTAATAGTTTGTGTATTTGTGTGATCTGATACAACTTTTTAGGATCAATTTTGGTTCCTATAACATAGAGATTAAGGACCAATTAAAACCAATACTCTTATTTACCACTACAACTATTTTGTGAATAGATATCACACCCTTTATCTACCTTGGTCTACATTAAACTACATATATTATTAATGACAACAATAATGAACACCTGGGTTTGATAACTTGTTACAACTCAAATGTGAATAAATTTATCCTTGATGTATGTTGTTTTTAATCGCATTTACTCCTAAATTTTTTTTATTATAAATAAAATCTTGGTAAGGGGGTATCATTATACGTGTAAATATATCACCAATATGGTTCAATTAGAAATCCAACTTGTAGTTCATTGAAAACAAGAAAAGGCATATAAAAAATTTAAGAATGATCAATAGTATATGCTCATCTTACTCCATGACAACGTGGATTAGATATTCTCCCTAAAATTGAAGAAATCATAGGTGCCACATTAATCTTCTTAAGACCATATGATATTAGTGAATCATATTTTAGGAAACTCATAATTATTATGAAGACTAAATAATGATCAATAATTGACTGGAAAACATGTCTTCTTCTGTCCGTTATTCAATTATTTTGTTCAATACATCATAGAAACATTAATTATCTTTTATTCTTTAACATAACGAATATGAAATTTGATAGAAATGTTTTCTTCCTCTCTCTTAGACACTGATAATCTATTTCATGAGGCAGTACTAGGTGTTTAATATATATTATTCTTTTTCTTATCAATATACATATTCATAAAACCATGAGAATGATATTGAATAATTCATATCACAATAATTCTACCAAAATATCATCTTTTAGACCTTTGACCTCTTTTTTTGTATATCCATTTTAAAACAGAGAACATTTATTCTTCTTTTATTCTAATTAATACATTACCTTTATTTTCTCATTATAACTAGAATTTATCATGAACATTTATTTACTCAAGTCCTAGGAAAATTCAACATGCACATTAAATATCATAACTACATGAAGACATATAGATTTATTTTCATGTTATGAAGGAATAGATTTTGGCATTAAGACCTCCTACAGTCACTATCTTCATCAAACTCTATGATAAGGCCCTTTATAGGTGTAATTACTATCTATAAATTTCTAGAATCAAATTCTAATTATTTTTAACTATATTCTCCTCCATAACATGGATTTCATTTTCGAAATCCATGAATATTTTATTTTATTTATTTAAAAATAAAATTATTTGATAAAATAATGATTAAATCATTAATAATGTTATTTCTAACCCTGAACAGTAGAAAATGAATTATCTAATTTGAATATCTCCCTAATAACATTTCATTTTAGTAATATAATATTTTTCTCAAACTATAAAACCTTAAATGATACATGGGTTTCTTTACTTTTCTATTTTTATTCTAGAGATTATATAAAAATACACATCAAAAAATAGATTACCTATCATTATAAAACTAGTGAGTCATCCAAAATAGATATGAATGTATTACCAAAGTTAATTTTATGAATCTGATTATTCAAGAAGAAGCTTATTAAAATATTATATATCGCATAATTTTTTGGAGTTTATAATATTGTAGAAGGAGCTATAAAAGTTCCCATATATATACATGAAATATATTACTCATGATATTAAAATATTATATATTTTATAAGATACATCCATTTTCTATATTCAACTACTTCTAGGAGAAATTATGTTTCATATAATATATATTGCATATATTTACGAAAAACTACGGGATTTACTAAATGTCTAGTGTCCATGAAATATACTACGTATGTATAAAAATATAAATTATTATTTCATATTACTCTCCACATTCATCAACTCATATCAACCACTTGAAATTACTTTATAATAACATCAAATGATAATCAATAAATACAAGAGTATATCCAAATATCTATTCTGAATATCAATTTTATGAAGGATATTATAATGAATCTTCTACTTCCTCGATACTAGTATTACAACAAAGATCACCCTCTTATGATTTAATATCTTAGAATACTCTGATTTCTTTTTGAATATAAGGTTCATAAGTCATTAAAATATATTCCATGATTTTCTCAACTCTAATTATATCAAGATTATTTATAGAGGTGTAATATGAAGGATTATATTTTATTTAATGTAACTATTATACTTTTTTCATCAAATCTATCTGAATTAATTCTTCTAATTAAATTCCCTTTAATTTATTTATCATATAATAAAACTATTCTAGTAAATATATTCTTATTTATAAATTATTATTATTTTTGAAAACACAAACACTTAACTGATATCCAATTTATGATTAATCCTTTCAAAATATGCTTAAAAAGATTCATTTCGGAAACATCTAATAATCAACTTCTCATTAAACAATATTTTTCACATAACTGAATCAAAAAAATATATATCCAATGGAATTAATTTCATTATATATAAATTTCAAATCATTTATTATAATATTTAACTATCTATTTCATAGGATTATGAGAATTCATGTTCAAGCATAAATTTATTTCACTAATACTCTTTTAATATTTACAAATAAAAATATAATCAAAATTTAATTGTGAATTCCATTAAAATTTTCTTTAACATGATTTTGGATTGTAGAAAACATCCAAGATATTATCCTTAAACACATAATTACATCATATATATTTCAATCATCTTTATTGAAAAAGATACAACCATGAAACAAAGTTGTTCTAACAGTTTTTTCAATCAGAGGATTTCTACGATGGGTTCCACATAAAGGAACACCCTAGTTTCTATCTTTTCTAATATGGGTATGACCATCATGTGACATTGATATATCATAATGGAAAAAAAATTATGAAGGATATGAATGGGAGGACCTTTATGGTTTATATCCATTTTAAGATGGGGAAATACTAAAGGTTTCATCTTAGGTAGAACCTCCAATGTTAGTACTATAGATATCAACTTAATTGTTTTTGAATTCACTAGAACAAAGAGAACCTCTATATAGTTTTAATGTTTTATCAATGGGATGATGTATGTGTTTGGTACCATGTGGATGTTATCCATGGTTTATTTATTCTTTGACATAAGGAGGACTTCCATTTTTGTTTTATTTTATTATTTTAGAGGAATGTAATGGAAGGTACCTGTCATGACCAGAACCAAGCCAGGGCTGAAGCCACAACTAACATAATCCCACATCCATAATCCAGGGGTTGAGCACTAAGACTGAAGGAATAAATAACATGGGTAATCCTTTTTATGAGTACATGTACACAAACATATAACCATATCGATGTAGAAATGTAGAGGAATAAATGAAAAAATATGAAAAATTTGAGGGAAAAACCATACATGTGAAACCCCTAGTTAATAAAAGAGTACGATAGTGTAGAATAACAATTAAAGGGAAAAAATACATGTCCATACATAAGGATGTCCTGACAAAAATACAATAATATAAAATGTTAGGAGATCCCAACTCCTGATCTCCAAGATACGACTACCCTGCATGGTCCAAAGTACCAGGTATCCATAAGCTCCTCTATAGTCAATGTGGATCTGTCCATAGTCTACATAATACATGATATATGAGGGAAATCCCATGCTTGGGTTATTATATACATACCCAATAATAATTCGTAAAAACTAAATGTAGATAAGTAAGAGATACAATTTGAATAGAAATAATGTAGATAACGCAAGATTCTGAAAGAAATGAAAGGGAACAAATCAACCAAAAATAAGAGTTGAAGAGATATTAACCTCATCCAAGAACAAGAGTGTTAAATTTGTATCTTAATAAAATACATGTTGATTCCTTACCACCAATAGTATAATATTAAACTAATCAGACCATGTGATGCTGATGAAATAAAGCATTTTGCATACCCCGCGAATCATTGAAACCTGTGCCAAGGGATTTCACAAATAAAAAGGTATATATATATATATACTATATTAAAATATGACCAAATGAGAGTGAGTAATGAAATTTCCATCTCATAGATCATCCTAGGAAAAAGAGTCACCAATAGTTCCAGAATTACATCAATGATTCCTAGTATAACATGCATCTACTCTAAAGTAACTGTGTGAGGGCCTATGGATCTCCACTCTGATTCATAACCAAGGGGACACAATATTTAAGTAGCGGATCCATTCCCTTGTATATTTGGGAGGTTACACTCTATAAGTATCAATATAGAACCCCCACATAAGATTATGGGGAGGGGGTCCCACTATAGTTTCACAATGACCCATGACATATCTGTTAGGGGGTTTCACTCTAGAGTCATGTAGAACCACTCCCTATCTAATTGGGGGTTACATATAGTTGGTAGATGAATCAATACCAAGATGATAGGGGGTTCTGATATATAGGTCTAGAACTCACACCCAAGTGTGACAGGGGGGATTACTATAGTCATCAAGGACCTGCGCCCTATCTGATAGGGGTTCCACTTAGAATGTAGAGGTCCCACACCCATATAGACAGTGGTTATACATTATATGTCAATGAACCATTCCCTAGTGAAACAAGGGTATTTCACTCAAAATATAGATGACCCAAACCCATATTGATGGAGGGTTCCATAGTATATATATCCTTGGGTGATCCTGCCTGATCACAAACATTGCTAGGTGTCTCCAAAATAAGAACCATGCCTAGAACATTTCACATCAAATAATTAATGAAAAAATTGAGGGAACCATCACATTTTAAATGGGAGAACTCCCAGGATTAGATAATTTTAGGAGAATTTTTTTAAGCTGAAGGAGATATAGATGATTGATGTTTACTCAATAGAACGATGGGGGTACATGAGATGTGAGGGGAACCACACAATCTGTGGTCCCACTCCATCACCTAGTTGTGTCTCTATAGGTACATGGATCACCAACCTATTAAGACTATGTGGTTTGTAAGATATATAAATATCCTTCCCATTCCACTAGGATTCCTACCCGTGTTCTTGGTTGTGTCTGGGTATCCATGCCATGTATGTGTACATTAGACACCCATGTGATATGGTTGTGGCCGTGCACTCAGAAAAATGGCGTGTGCATGGAAATGTTCTCTGTAACATGGATCATCCACATGGGAATGGGGGAACATGAGGTTTAGGGAGTTTACATTGTGTTCCATCATTATAAAAACCAAAAAACCTACATATCATATCCAATGGGCTATATGTTGTGTGTTCATCACAGTACGCATCATATACTCATGTTTTTCATAGTTTTCCATATTCATGTCACATGATTAGAATCAAACCATTATACATTAGATCTCACCTCCACATCATCTAAAACTATAGCATCTATCTAGGATCATTATTTCCAGTTGTCAATTTATGGAAATTAGTTTCCATAATTCCTTAGAGGTTTCTCCAAACACACCCCAAAACTCAATCTGCTCCATCAATGATGATTTGATCAATGATTTTAAAAAAAATTATAAAAATCTTGAAAAATTCCAAATCTATACTTGATTCATCGATATGTCCCTCGCACATGAATCTATCACGATTTTTTGGGTATGATTAGGCTCGGTAGCAGTCGATAATGTCGAACCGGGGCTGAGAGGAACAACTGATGAATAATGTGTTTCAATTGGGGGAGTAAGGAACAATAAAAAATGTTTAAATATCATTGAAAAGCATTATTTTCCAAATATCAATTATGGGAATAATCAGGGTCATAAAAACTAGATATTGACCAATTAAATTAGTACATAGGAACATGCCCAGGATTTAATTGGCACAAATCAATTGAAGGGGATTGATACATGTAATTAATTTAATCAAAATGGCAATAATACAAAAATTAAAGAGTAATACCTGGATATTGGATTATTAATAATTGATGAATTATCGTTCAAACAATTAAAGTAACTTGTTGTATTCACTGTATCTGAATCATCTTCGAACCAGAGTTTCATCCTCATCTTAGGTGAATAAATAATGAAAGGAGATAGAGAGAAGACTCGATGGTCCTATGATTATTATGAAAACCCTAGATTATTATATTTTGAATTAGTCTTATTGAAATATCTGTTATATAAAAATAATAAATAAATTTATTTATTTTAATTAATTAACAAAATGAAAATAAAACCAATGGGAATGATATCTTAACACCCCGCACCGAACTATTTTAGGTCATGCCTAGGGTAAATAGAGCATTCCTGACTCAACTGTGGTCCCGATTAATGATTCAATCTCCCATTTAATATTTTTCCCATTTTCATGAACAAACTATGTTTATATTGTAAAACATATATTTAATAATTTTATAAAATTAATTATGGGAACATGAGTCCTAGTAATCGCACACAGTATCAACACCTAGCTCTAGAAATATATGTAGAAATATTTCATAGTTTCAAAATGAAAAATCGGGTCTATAAATCATTACATCCATCAATATTTTCATCCATTAAAATGATAACTAAAGAAAAAAAATAGGGATACTGATCCCGTACATGTCTTTCCCGCACCTAAGAGCTATCCTCCATGTTCTGGTACTGTCATAACATGCGAACCTAGGGGATTGTATTTCCACAAATGTTTCTCTCCTCCCGATCCTTTATTTCCACCTGGTGATCTGAAAAGTTGAATTCATCTTCAATATCCATCTTTCCACAATTGATGATATGCATGGGTTTATGCATGTATCTGCTTAACTATGAGATACAAAAGACCCCATGCACCCTCTCTAGCTGTGGGGGTAGGGCGATGTCTTAAACATTCTAACTAACCCTCTATATGATCCTGAATAGCCTAATGAACCTAAGGGATAGTTTGGATCCCTAGCCAAACCTCTATACTCCTTGTCTTTGGGAGACTCTTAAGAGAAAGTGGTCTCTTTCTTTAACTGTAAAGGCCTATTATGGCATTGTATGTAGGATTTTTACCTACTCTAAAACATCCTCACCCACTCATGAATGAACTATAATATCTCTATTGTCACCTACACTAACTCTAGACCAACATGATATGTCTCTCTAATTTCTTTTTATCACTACGGGGACCTTCATTATTTCCCGTATAGGGCCTCAAAATGTGATAGTCCAATTGTAGAGTGGTAGCTGTTGTTGTAAACAAACTATACAGTGGGAAATTTATCCCCCTAGCTCCTCCTAAAGTCTAAACTAGAAGCAACCAACATATCCACTGATACCCAGATAGTGTGATTGGTCTTCCCGTCATTTCGGGGGGGGGGATGTACTCACCCTCATATGGGTCCTGAATACCTTTTGGAGGACTCTTTACAACAATGAATAAAAACAGAAATCATGATCAAAGACAACCATTAAGGGATCCCCAGGAATGAGAATAATCTCATATACATACAGTTACCCCATAATCCCCATTGAACTCTGCTCCCTGAGAGAAAGGATATGTGATGACTTCATGAGTCGGCCAACTATCACCCATATGCCATCATGGTCCTCCACAATGCCTGGAAGCCCTATCTCAAAGTACATAGATATTCATCCTACTTCCACTTCGAGATCTCATGGTGATGCAACAAACCTACCATAAAATTGTGCTCAGCCATCACCTACTGAAATAAGAGGCACCAATATACAGACTCATATATGCTCTATCTCATTATAAACCCCCAAAACAACTACTGATGGACTATGTATATATTCCCCACATTGGGATGTATAGTTAAGGGAGAAGTTTCGACTCTCTCATCACTAGATTTTGTATCGTGACTTGAACTATCCTCCATCCATGAAAAAATAGGATGTGATTCCATACTTTATATAATCCATCGGAAGAATCACCCATGGGTATCTATTCCTATAAGTCCCTGAAATCAATGTATCTTTCAGGGGAATCTGTCACACACTTGAGATGATAAAGAGTTAACACCATCAAATATTGAAAATTTGTTCCCTCCTACTCCACTAGGGTCAGCAACAAGGAATCCAACAACTCTGAACCCTTCTGCACCATGCAAGCATGGGACTTCATATTTAGGAAATATGCTACAATGTTTCCCTTCCCTAAAGTATAGAATATCTCGATTTCATTTTCCTACATGAACTCTAACTAGTTCCATTGTCTCGGGTTCATGTCTCTCTATTTTAAGATGCATTTGAAACTCTGGTGTTCCAAGTAAACAAAAAAGCGCACCCCCAAAAAGTAGTACCTACGCATTCATAGGGATATGACTACAACTACTAGATGTAGGTCTTGATTCATGTAGTTCTGCTTATGGGGTATCAACTACCACAACCCGTATGATATAACAAAATATATCTACTTCAACACATGGTCAATCCCTTCTCCTAAGGCATTGCAATACACTACATACTCCACACCCTCCTCTAGTAGTCCCAATAGAGGACAAATCCCCAGTATCAGCCTCTAATCCTCAAATGCCAAATAGAACTCTTTAGTCTACAGACATAGATTCCCTTTCCTCATTAGAGTGTTCAAAAGGAATACAATTCTCAAGAAGCCTACCACAAACCTCCTCTAGTACTATGCAAAACTAAGAAAACTATGCACATTTGATGCACTCTTTGGTGTATCCTAAGAAATAACTGATTTGATCTCAAATGATTTTATAGTTAAAACATGAGTAAAGATGACATTTCTGAAAAATAAACTACATTAATCTATAACTAGAACTTCTAGAGATAAAAAATTTCTGGGTCTCTTGAATAAAATCTAGATCCAACCTCATGTTCCCTGTATGTTCCTCCTACGATGCATAGTAGATGAGTATGTATTCGATAAATAAAACCTTAAACTATTCCAGGTATTGTTGTAATACCTAGTTAATACAATATATAGACACAAAAAATGGAATCACTATGAAATCATAACGTCTATAGAAACATCAGAATGCTATATTTTCTATATCATCCTCACTAACCCTCAACCGGTGGTATCCAAACCAAAAATCAATATTTGAGAACCATCTCCTACCTCGTAACTTGTAAAATAGGTAATAAATCATTGGAAAGGGGAACTATTTATTTATAATTTCTTGATTCAGATGTGGAAAATCCATGAAAATTAATATGCTCTCATCTGCCTTTTTATGAAAAAAACTAAGGATTCCCAAAGGACACATTGGTCCTAATGAAATGATTCTCTCAAAGGACCTCTAACTACAATGGATTATCCTTGAGTATGGTAGGGGTCATTAAATATATTGTTACATATATCAGAGTGGTTTTTAGATGTAATTCAATGTAAAACTCAATCTCTTACCTCAAATACAATCCCGAAATATCATCAGAGAAGACTTCCACATTATCATTCACAATTGAAGGAATCTAGATACCTGAATAGTATGATTCACTATGGTATATACTCACCAACTGATGGGTGATGGGATGCATCTTCCTATTCTACGAGCCTAATCATCCCGAAATGAGACCTCTCTCATCCATAATTGAGAATCTTTTAAAATTAGTTAGTGGATATCTAACTCATCTTATGGAGATATTCAATCTGGGATAAAAGAACGGAAAATCAATCCATACCAATTATGATGTCATAGGGATACATTTGTATTACCAAAAGGTCCCATGTGAACCACTTTCCCCTAAGAGTTATTATTCACTACTGGAAGATGAATGATATAGAACATGAATTCTATATTGGAACATAAAGGAGAAGTTTTAGGGTTATAACATCAAATGGAAGATTCATATCAGTCAATAGGAGTATATAGACGAAGAAATGACTTGAACCATAGTCTAATAATACTAAATAAAAAGTATAATAAACATAGATCATACCATTAATCATCTCATACACCACATGGTCATAAGACATCATAGACTGCAGATGTCCACGACCCCAATCGCAAGCTCTCTAAGCCTAACCTGTGCTGAATGGTGTTAGTGGAAGGATATCATAGAATCTTCCACCACCCATAACTCCTCTTAATATTACTATTGATCAGCCTCTATAGGAACCACCCTCTCCGTACATGGGAGATCCCTGATCAAGTTGATGCCTCTTCCATATCATTCCATCAGCTATCTGACAATGCTTTTAGGTAGTTCTTATTAAGATTTTTCCTACTATGTTACCTCATCTATCATAAGAAAACCACATAACCAATACAATCTTCTAATTCCCTCTATACTTCCCGTGACCACATTTCTGAGTTTGATCATGGGGAGGTCTGCTGCGTAAATTTCCTGTCATATGGCATCTCCTAGCCACTAAAGACAACTCAACTCTGTGATGCCCACTTCCACCTTCAGCTGCCTAGAACCCCTCTAAGAATAATCTATATATCACCCTTTCCCACTGCAACACCCTGAAATTGGTGAGGATGCACAAGGGAAGAATGCTGGTATAGATATCTCAATGGATTCCCTACTCAAACATCTATACTAGAATAAGCCATCTCAAATCATGTTAATGGATTACCATGAAAGATCTATAAACGTCACTGCATACTCAACCACTATCGACCCTCATTTTTGAATCTCTAGAAGCTCCATAATATGTACTAAGTGAAAACAGGAGGGGTAGTATTCCTCACATAAGAGCTATTAGAAGTTGGTCCATGATTGCATCAATTCATCATGCATCTGAGTAACAAGACTCCACAAGAACCCAACTGCATTGTGAAAAAGGCTCGATACTAGTGCAACCACACAAACTAATAGTGTTTGGATGATCCTAACGACATGGACCACCGAATGTAGAAAATCCTTTACAGATTGAGGATCTATCACATTGAGGGACCTTAATGACCACTAGCTATGGAACTCATAGAGAGAACTAAGCATGCACATATCTATAACCTACTCTGTTGGGATGATATGATGAACGATAATTGGAGGTGCCACTACCTACCCACGTGGAGGAATAAGATCATTGGATGTACATTTAACTGAGGCCCTGTCACTCAACATATCCTCATCATGGTCCATAATTATTTTCATGGAAATCAATCGTTAGGGAGGAATCCTAAAATTTTATTAATACATTCCACCGCCAAAGGAGAATATATATATATATATATAATGTAAAGCTGACTAAAGAAGTACAATCAAGATTCGAACCTATGTGATGCATGAATCATTGATCCATACAACAAATGTCTTGCTATTCTATGATAAAAATAGGTATCCGAGGTCCTAGTGAATTAATAGATTTGTTTCCCATACCATCACTAGATTCAATGGAAAAAGAGACACAAATCAGACACTCAAATTTTTTTTCCCTCATCTCAACAAAATCATCATAAGGGAACTACTCCATACACTATCCAAAGGATCATACCAACTCTAATACAAATATTTCACGACTCGGCCCATGCCAGTGCTTGAGCCACAACTACCCCTAACCCACCTCCATTGGCCATGGGCTGGAGACTAGAATCAAAAGCATAAATATCATGAGGATAGCTTTTCCTAAGTAGATATAAAAAAAACATAACCATATTGATGATACAGTGTAGAGGAATAATAGGAAAAGTTGAAAATACTCAGGAAACAACTCGTCATGTACTGCCTCTTGACAGTACGAGCGTGAATAGTGTAAACTGAAATGTAAAATGGAAAAATATATTCCCCAAAAAAATATATCCCAAAAATAAAATAACTAGAAATTAAAAAAAACTAGGATATCCCATCTAATGGTCCCGAAGCTATGACCAATGTACGCGATCGAATATACTAGTTATCCCTATGCACATTTATAGTCATCGCTGACCTATCTACTATGTGTATAATATACATCATGTGTGGGAAAATCCAATGAATTGGTGAGTATATATATAAAAATTTTGAAATCCCTAAATATTAATGGATAACATTATGAGATACAATAGGAATAGAAATATGATAGGTAGAAAATGATACATAAAGTAGTAAAAGAGAAAATACACACACAAACGAAGATTGGAAGTGAGAGTAACCACATCCAATCACAAGTGTATCAATAAGGTGTTTATATGAACATAAAATTGAGTCTTTTCCACCTATATAAGGATATAAAATGCATCCAATGATGAGAATATAAACATAGAAATCACATGGAATACCTAGCAAATCTTCAAAACCTCTTGCGATAGAGTAACCAAATTCAAAGGTATTGATAAATATATAAATATAAATATATATATATATATTAATATATTTTTTCAGTAAAAATAATATCAAATGAGACAGAGTGAGAGAGTAAGTGGATCTCCATCTCACATCTCTAATAAGGAATAAGAGTCACCAAAAGGTGTAAAAGTCCATCAAAGATGGAAATTATCTCACATGTTTTTGTAGAAGTAAACATGTGAAGGACCATGCCTTACCACTTTTCCACATAGCCAAGGGGGGAAAATGTAAATGTTGAGGACCCACGCCCTTTGGAATCAGGTGGGTTCTAGTCAGTATGTATCCATAGAGGACCTGTGCCCAAGCAGAAGGGGGTTCCACTATATGTCATGAGGACCAATACCATATCTGATAGGGGGTTCCAGTCATGTGTCATGAGGACCCACTACCTATATGATAGGGTTTTTAAATTTATTTTTAGAGGAACTTCACCCTTGAAGATGGGGGTTTTACTATATAGGTTGAGGACCCATGCCATGTTGTGATAATTGTTCTACTCTGGTCATAGAGGAATCATGCCCTATACGATAGGGGAACCATGGAAACGAAAGAGGACCTGTACCCATACTAATTGGGGGTTCAAATCTATATGTTGAGAAACCTATCCATATTGTGCCAATGGGTTCCACTCTGATGTTAGAGAACTTTCCCCCATAATGATGGGGGTTCTACTATATAGGTAGCCTCCAGTGATCAAGCCTAATCACTATCATCATTGGGAATCACCTCAACAAGTTCCATGACCAAAACATTTCACATCTTATCTTGAAATCCATAAATGAGGGAACCATCATGTTCTACAAGATAAAACAATAATTATAAGCTCCTCATTAGCCAAAATCTGAGTTCAAATGAAGGATATAAGAAATATTGAAATTTCATCAAATGAATAAAAGGGGTACATATCATTTGAGGGGGCCCACATAGTGTGTGGTTCCACTCCATAACCTAGAGATGTCCCTAGATGTACACAACTCACAAAATATTTAGGAATACACAACATGTGGGAGATATATAGAATATTTCCCGGCCACCTGGGGTCCCGAACATGTGCTTGGTTGTGTCCATATTTCCCAGTCATGCACATGTATTGTAGTACACTTTGTGCCTATTCACATAGGGTGCCACCCATGTGCTCTGGTCATGCACATTTACTAAGGAACATAGTTTGTTTCAGGTTGTGTGCTCCATCACAGGGCTCTTCCATATAAAAAGGGGTTACATGACATATAGGGCATCTACCTGATGTGCCATCCTTATAATATCCCAAACCTCAGCCACCACAACCAAGGGGATACATGCTGTGTGTTAATCACGGTACATGGTGTGTAGTTATATTTTCATAGTTTTCCATATCTGCATCCCATGCATCAAATCTGGCCACTCCTCCATAGATATCACCTCCACATAATCTGAAACTGTTGGATATGGTCATGTAAATGGGTTTTAGACATAGTTTTATGGATATTTGATTCTATTGTTCCCCATTGGTTTCATTATACGTACCAAACTTCCTGATCCATTACATCAATTATGATTTGATCTCCCATAATCTAAAGGATCATCCTTGTCCCACAAAAATCCCAAATATTTCCTTGATTCAATGATCCATCCCTCACAAAAGAATCCATCTTGATTTCATGTCTCTGATCATGCGTGGTACCACCAAACAATTTCAAACTGGGCTCCCGAGGTCCAACTGGTGAAGAACAGAACCAAATTGAAGGAAAACACTGAGGAACAAGGGTTTAAAGATCACTTTCAAGTACTCATGGACCCAAATCATGAACACGGAAAATATGCGTTATAAAAAAATATTATGAAATTAAATCGGTACTTAGGCCCATTCTTAGTCCATAATTGGCGTAGATGAATTGAAGGGGACTGATATTCTCAATCAATATAATAAGAGTGGATGTAATCCATAAATTGATGATTCCAAAAAGAATATTGAATTGTTAATATTAAACTAAAACACTATCCAATGATTAGAGGAAGTCGTTTCATTATCTTTGTCTTGATCTGCTCTGATCCAGACCTTCATCATCATCTATAGTGAATTGCCAGCATAATGATGAAGGAAGAATCTCTCAATGGTCCAAGGATAATGAGGCTTACCCCAGGAGATTCCTCATGGATGTATTCTTATAGACATTACAGTTAGGTTAATATAGTCAATTAATTTAATTAATTAACCAAATAAATGTACCTCCAATGGGTGAGATATCTAAATTCCCCATGCTGAACAATTTTATGCCCACTAAGGGTAAAAACACATTCCAGACTCAATCATGGTCTCCGATTTTGGATCTGACCATCCGTTTTGGAGTTATCCCATTTTCCTTGTGAAACTGAACATATGAATTATATAATATATTTAATATGTTTATAAAATTAATTCTAGGCACACTGGGCCTCAGAATCACAAACTGTCTCAAATTTTGTCTCTAGAAATATATTTAAAAATACTTCGATGTGTAAAAATGGAAAAAACATTTCTCTATAGTACCATTTATAGGATAACTATGGATTATGTATTATTTAAAATTAGGTGTAAATTTATGTCATTTAGATTTTTCAATATACGATGGTCCACTAAAATGTGTAACTTAGGGAACGTTTTAATGAATGATATTGTATTTTTCATAGGATGTACCTCCTTGTTAAATTTTTCTCTCATAATTAAGAGGAACTAAATAATGTTAATCACGTTTTTATATAGAGGGAATAATAAATATTTGCTTTTTTCTTTTATAGATGTATAATTTTTTGATAGTTTGACTGACATATATCAATTAGAGGGCCAAGGCTTCTGAATTAGAGTGATAAAAAAGCTTCCCTATGTTATAATTGATTTGATAAAAAACACATAGTTTCCACTAATATTAGAATAATTAACCTAATAATAGGTTATATTGGTTGGGTTCCTCTTTTCGGTCCCTATTATTAGCTCCCTTTTCTAGATTACTGGTTTAAGGACCACCTTATTTAAAGTAAAAATAACTTCAGTTGAGAAATGGTGGTGAACGCTACAATTGAAAGGATAACTCTTAGGGGACTTCTATGTATTGAGATTAGTGTATGGAACATCCTTTTTAGATTCCTATAATTGAGAAAGGAATATGTTTTCAAAATCATGAGAGAGAATACTATTGTTATTTGAGGTGATGTTGGCAGATGATTTTACCCTACCTTCCCATTATCATGGAACAGATCTTCATGTATTCTACTCTTCCATGTTATCGTAAATAAATGAGTTTTTTATTATTAAAAATTTATATAAATAGTATCTTATTATTTCATTCACTATTGTGTGATGCTTCCACTGTATTGGGTAATGTATACATTGATGCTTTAGATCTTAGGAAATTATAGATATGAAAGTGGTGTTGGTACGTTATACTATTTTTCGGTGATTCATATCAACCATGACCACCAGAAGGCATTCCCCATGTTATTGTTGATCATGAAACATCATCATCCATTATATATAGAATCCATTTTGATTCTATGAGAATTTAAAATGTATATATAACCCATAAATACATTATCATAAATAGTTACACATGATCAATAACTTTCTTGCAAATGTAAAATAAATAGTATTAGGTCAAACTTTTTTTATAACATGTCACATTCCAAAAAAAATCAGTGAGAATTTATATAAATTTAAAAAATTGGGAGGATAAGTGGTAAATAATCCCAGTAAAGGGAATATTGTTTAGCTCATGACTCTCTTCTAGATTTTATAAAATTTGTGAAATCATTCTGTGCTACAATACAATTTTCCTTTGACGAAATGGAATTAAAAACATTGTTGTATTTAGAAGAAAACTGAATAAAAATTAAATATTATCATCCTCAATAAATATATTTCTCCATATTTTACATAAGTAATGGTTGTTTTATTATAGTTTAAATCTATATAGGAAAGAAACTGTAAAACGTAACCTCGGCAAGGAAGGTTTTTGGACAAGGGTTCTATAATAATGTTTATATTGAACCTATAGAAGAATTCCAACATTAACCTAAAAATAGAATAATAAAAATATTAGTTTATGGTCATATTTTATATCCATGAAATATGGAATTCCACCCATACTTGATAAATGCTTATTAGAATTTTTTTCCAAAGAATAAATAATAAGACTAAGTTTAAATCTATAAATGTGGATATTAAAATGCATCGTTGATAATTATTATTATAGTTAAACTACATTTAAGAGTGTATATAATGTATTTTAACATAATAGAACAATAAAATTATACCATATAGTTTATGGTTATATAGTAAGGACCATAATATCTTAAACATATTATTTTATCATTTTTCATAGAAATAACCTGAAATAACATACACCTAGAATCAAATGGTCTAATTTCATTATAAGATTATCTTTATATTTTAAAAAAAGACATATAATTATTTATTTCCATATTCATAAAATTATCATTGAGACCACAATACATATACCACGTAGTTTAATTCTAGGGAAACACATAGAAGGGATATGGAGGAAAATTTTCAATGTGGGATAAGTAAAATTAACATGATGATGAGAAAAATCATATGAGTTAATAGTCATAAAAATGGTTTATAGAAAAGAATTATATATAGTCACCAAGGATCATGGAGTAAGATAAATTATATTATGAAAAAATGGTACTGATTAGAATATTAGGAATGATTCATATGCATAAATCATTTATTTATAAACATAAGTTAACTATTAAAAGAAATATGTAATAACATAATGTTTTAAGCTCACTTCCCATGTACCATTCATAGTATCTTAGAATATATAAGCATTAACTAATATTTTATAGTGATATATAATTATATTCCATCAAATGTCAACAAAAAATTCCGTGTATATGTATTCTATTTAGATAAAAAATCACACATCTAGAGTAAACCTGATATAATCCCTTGAAAATTGGGTTATATGATAATTTCATAAAGAGACTAGTTATGAATAAAGTTGTTGGTACCAAAAATAATATGTGAATAAATCATATTAGTTTTTAAAATATTATTTTATGTAAGTAATAAAATAATATAGGACATAAATTGGTGTGTAATGGTGAATGAAACAACATAGCAAGACTAGGGGAGTGGTTTGGGATACAACGTGACTACCCAAATCAATGGATATGGATAATGATTCAAAAAATGAAAATAATGAAATTTAAATATATTTTCTAAAATATTTGGGTATAAATATAATAAAATAAATAATTCAATATTTAAGAGGATCATGAAATAAAGGGAATTAGAAAATCATTCTTACATAATTCATAATGATTTATATAAAAGAACTTAAATATGGGTGTTACAATGTTAGGAATATTCAAAGGGAAATAAGGTTAAATGATAAAAAATGTATGAAAAAATTATATGTAATATAAGAGAACTATATTTTGAAGATAAAGAAAGAGAGTAAAAACCAAAAGAAATGGAAAGAGTGTGAAAATCTAATTAACTGCGGCCCTTATTGTCTACAGATGCTTCTCTAACATATTAAATTAATAAATTAAATTATTTATTTGAAATTATAGATCCTTATAATATTTTTCATTTAATAGCATACATTATTTTAATCTTTATACATTAATTAGAATCATTTTCTTCAGGTTGATGATTTGAGGTTCTTCTGTGCAAAATTCTAAAGATGTTTTAATATGATGGTAAAAATAAATGATCATTATCTTATGATTTCCAAATTTATATAGGTTTTGTGGTAGTTTTTAACTCAATTCTAGTAATATAAAAATTTCCTAATATAATAGATACTATAAAATTGTTTCACTTTAAGGAAAAATTCATTGAATGATTATTTAATATGTTTAAATTGACCCAGATGTTTCATTTTTAATATCATTAATATCACAACTAGTTTATCGATAACTTATTTTAGAAATGAATTAGATTGATTATTAATATTTTAATTATTCATGATTGCCATTTTTAATACCTTCTAGGGAAGGTATAATTGTATAGGAAATATCATTGTCCAAGTAAGCTCTATATAACTACCATTGGGTGAATGATGTTTTTATTAAACATTTATGATAATTGAAACATAATTAATAAATTTAATTTAAAATTATATTATAGTAGAGTTATATTAGGGATTTAATGTTCTTATAATGATAACATAGATATATAAGTTGATTGAAGATAATTAAACCTGAAATATTTTGGATTTAGAATGATTAACATGATCTATAACAATCCTATTTTGTGAGGAGACTTAAACCATCAAGGAAGGGTGTTTTGGTTTGAAAAAGGCTTCTAAAAAGTGTTTTCGAGGGTTTAAGAAGACGAATTTAAAAAATATTTTTCTTACAAAGAAGTTTCATAAGTGAGGAGAAATGAGTGAATGATGGTGGTATTTATAGTTGATGGGGAGGGGATTTTAATATTCATTAAATTATCATTTCCCCTCAAAACACTAAATAATATTTTTTCATGAGAGTGATTATATTAAAATATATATTTGAGATAAAAAATATTTTTATACATCATACATGATATAATTAATAAACTATTTACCCTATAATACATATTATTGCATTTTACCATATTTCACTAGTCACCTCTCTATTTCACTATATAGGAAAATCAACAAAAAATTATACTTTTCTAATTTTTATTTGATAATTAATAAAATAATATCCATTTTATCAAAAAAAATATTTTTTAAAATTATGTAATTCTAACATTTAATTTTCACATAAAAACTATTTTTTACTAAAGAATGTAGATTAGAATTTATAAAAAACATATATTCGTATATTGAAATCATATCAAAATGGTTGTCTATTTATTGAATGTTATTTTAATACCTATATACAATAATTTTATTCTTGATAAATATTAATTATAAGGTTAAGTCATCAATTCGAATAACAACAAATATATTATACTAGCGGTGATTTTATTATTCTAATGGCTAGTTTATTATTCTAACAATAATATTTACCATGAATACTTCACCAATTTAAAATAATTATATTATAATTATGATTAATATATATACAAATTAATGATTTATTTTTCATTAAATAAATTTTATATCAAGGTTATCAAGCGTTATTTTTAAAAGGGTATAATATATTTATAATGATTTCATTTATTAAAAAATGTTTCTTTATATTAATAGTATTTCTTTGAAATTGTGACCTATTGAATTTTCAATATCTAATAATGTTATTTACATGTGTTTATTATGCAATAATACCTTTCTGGAACTTATAAAATGTATTCATCGATTGTTTATATTTATATTTTATGAAATAAGATTTTTATTTTTTGTTACACTAAATATATTATTATATGGTATAAAAAAGTAAATAAATATTGTTAACTATGAATTTCAAAAGATTATGGAGTAAATATTCATATAAAAACATTGCATTTATCATAATTTCCACACAATTTTAGTTACATCTTCATTAATTTTAATGAAAATAAATTTAGATTGAAAATATTTCCAATTTCTTTAGGTACAGAATCGATGCTTGAAAATTTTTTCAAGGATGAATTTTTTATCACATTTCAATTTTAGTGGATCTCAATAGGTCCATGTACATTGGGGTTTTATATTTTCAGTTTCTTATTTATCTTTTTCAAGGTTTCATTGTTGTGCATTGGAGTTCATCAGTTTTTTATGTGATGATTGAGTTTGGTACATGAGGATTTTAATTTTATTTGACGTCATCCAATGGTATTATATATATATATTTTTTGAAGAAAATGTATTTTATGTGGGATCTGTTTAGTTATGATTAAATTTTATTTATTTTTATTATATAGAAGTTAATACATTGTTAGCATAGAGGGATGATATGTTTTCATGTACCTGGTGTCTATATAAAACAAAAAATCAATTATCCAGTTAATTCCTAACTCATATTGCTTTTCTTTAAAATAATATCAAGACATCTATCGTATTATTTTTTAAGATGTAAATCTTACATGTAAGGAATTATTCATTAAATGTAATGTGTTCATATAATTGTTATAAAATTTTCTTTTTTTGTAAATGAGGAATATTAGATAGGTTTTTTATACAAAAAAACATTTCATGTGGACATTTTCTTTATATGATATGTCCTAAATAATATTCATATAGTATCCAACCTTGGAACCCACTGTGAAGTTCCCCGATATAGTTGGCCGCATGACCTCAAACATGCCTCCCCATATTCCAGAGTCTGACGACAAGTAGTGAGGGCCTAGGGTGTTTCCATGGGGAGACTATTCCCTCAAATATCATAGTGCAAAACATTGATAAGTATTAATAATGAGTAGTATAAATATAAATAAAAAATTATTGTAATAATAATAATCATGATAAATCAACCATTATAAATAATCATACTGAAGAGGAATCATAATTGATACAAAAATGATGATGATGAAAAATTCATATACCTTTATAAAAATGATTACACATGAATACATGGGAGATAAGCATATTCCATATGCTATCCAAAAATAAAAAAACACTAAAAGTAGATTTAACAAGTATCATGAGAATATGATCAGAACTCTTCTCATGTTCGCCATCCTAGAATAAAAAATCATGCATCGGAAGATAGATGCTTCTCTTTATATACAACTTTAAAGCATGTATGGGTATAAAGGGGGGCCTTGTAGGGTGTATGATAAACTCAGTAAGCCACAACCAATGGTGTATAGATTAATCAAGTATAGGAATATAAAAATATTTGTGTCTCAAAAATAAAAAATTCATGCAAATAAATAATTAAATACATTGGTATCGGTTCATATAAGGAAACCCCACCAAAACTATCTGCATCATCATAAGCTAGATTTCTGTAAACCAGGGATATTTATACATGAAAAATATAATTCATACATGGGTCCTCGTAAATAGACCATATAAAATTAACCATCCCCAAGCATGTGATCAGGGTTGGAGAATGCATCCACAGAATTTCAGAGACATGTTTTTATTTTTATTTTATAATTCATTTGTATATTTTAGAAGAGGAACTCTGCGACCTTCCATGGTGATCTGTATGGAATCCAAATTATCACGCTAGGGACATAATAAAATTCCCAATACTATAATAGTCCATCTAAGGATATTTATAAATGGAATCCCAAGTATCACTCTCAGCATAGCATGTAATCAAACATCTAACCCCATTTGTGGTATCTCATGTATGGGGGTAGAGTGTCACTCATGACCTTGTGTAACCATCTAGTCGTTGTTTCCATCCATGGTGTGTCACCTTGTGAATTGGTATCACTCACATGGAGGTAAAGTAACTAAAAATTGAGCCCATCCCATGTATAACTATAATCTATCCCATAGTGTATACAAATTAGAAAAAGTATCAATAAAAATACATGATGATCCCATCCAAATAAACTTTAATTCAGGAACCTTATATCACCCTCAGCATTGTCAAAACATATGTCCGCTATCAAAAAATCATATCATTCAACTAGTCATTGTAATCAGTATATTATATCCAATTTGGGCAGTTTATTAAGTTGAGAATCTCAACCTAGGCATAGTGAATGTGGATTAACTCATGGAAAACATATCCTCAATTAATTCTTCATCTTGATCCATTTACTGCAAGGGTAGGAAAACCTAAAAATGTGTTTTGAAAATTTACGGAAAAGGGTTATATATGACATTAAGAAAAGAAACACCCCAGGAGTGGCTTATGTTAGGGAAATCATCCCATGGTGGTGATTCACCACAAGATATGACTATAAAGGTGTGGGAAAACATTCAATTTAATTTATTAAACACTTTATATGTGTCACTGAATATGTATGGAGTTTGGAACAACAACACATAGTATAAAAGTGACCAAAATTGAAGAAATAGTCTAGACTACCTACATTATGTTTGTAGAAAACAACTCATCTTTTGTCAGCCTTTGAATAGGGTTACAATGGGAGAAAATAGAAAAGCATAAAAAACATTGAAAATGTTGAAAATAATATCAAACGAAAATAGCAAAAAATATTAGATTATTAATGATAAAAATAAGGTAGGGGAATAGATAACCTACTAAGAAGAATCCAACACATCTGACAACAATAAAAATGGAGCTCAGATGGAGGAGATATCATGAAACCTTGGAGAGGTATGGGGAGAGCTCCTTGCATGTTTATCCCACACAGGAAAAATGAGACTCTATCAAAAGTGGCGCTTCTCATTTTTTGTAAAAAAACATGCATGTGCATTTACATTTCCTGTAAATGAATTACACTTAATTTAATTCATGGGTTTTCCTTCCAATGGAATGACCTCTATAGGATGTGAAACGGGTCCGGAAAGAAATGTAATGGTCATGTATTATTTACATGTTGTGTTTCTAATTACATGCCATGTATTTAATCTGTAATTGAGATCTATACCACCTACTAACTCCTTCCAAAAAATAAATCAACTGACCATTAGGTATGGTTTCTTGATTTTACTAAAACTAAAATAAAACTTACCTCTCTTAAAATAATGGACATTACAATTCATTTTATTACATCAAATATTTTATATCATTCCCTTTCAATATTTTGTGTCACAAAAATAATTTTAAGATAAAAAATTATTTTTAAATTTATTTTAGTTGGTTTTTTTTAACACTATGTATTATATATATTTTAATATTATTTATTTTGGGATTATTAATTTTTTATTTATTAGTTTTCAATATAATTTCTGAATAATTTAGGCTAAATACGATTATGGAATATGTTATGTTTTTTGTGCTAGGATTTCTAAAAATTCTAAATATTTCATAATAAATTGTGATATATTTTTTCATTTCATGATTAAAAAATTACATTTTCATTCACTAAATTATATTATTCTTGTTTTTGGGTATTTATTTTCATATTATTTATATGTTTGTATTATAAATAAATATAGAATATAAATTTTTCGTAAATAACATCATGTTTTGGGTCTTATTTCTTATCTTATGTTTTTTATGACTTGTTCATTGATTTAAAAACATGTGATTTTTTATTAAACATATAATGTATGTTTTGTGTCTGCACAAAATTATGTAACACAGATTAAATAAGGAAAAATGTGCATTATAATGAATTTTCACCTAAACATAGAGTATATATTATATTTCTTAGATATAAAATATATGTATTGTGGACTATTCCATAGAATTATAGTGCATTAATATTCATTCAAATCACTTATTTTTTAACACCGTAATAAAATGTTTTATGTGTTATATGTATTAGAATTAGTTAGTGTCCAAAATATTTTTTTATTTTGCATCTTCAAATTTTTTTAATCTTCCCTTCTAATTCCATTATGAATGTTTTAATATAAATTAATTTTTTTAATAAATATTAATATCTGTTTTTTGTTTTGTAAATAAGTATATTTATATAGAAATAAAAAGTTATTTTATACAAATAATATATGAAAATAATTATATATGTTCTTATTATTATGTGAATAAATACATACGTTATTGACAAAAAAATTTCCCAGAAAAATATTCTATGTCTTTATGAGAAATGGTTTGTCACCACACAATTTTTCTTCAGCTGCTAAAATATTTTGTTCCCCATTATGTATAAAAATGTTTATTGGTCAAATATTCGACCATTATAAATATTATCTGTATAATATAAGTGTTTTGAGAAAAAAAATATAATATTAAATAAAAGTGTTCTATGTATTTTAAATATTATATACTCTATTTAATTTTTATATTTTACATAAAAGGTTTAACACACATAACATATTATGGGTTTCACTTCAATTTTCAAGTACTAAAAAAGATCAATTTCATCACATAAAATGATATATTTTGGTTTTAATTATTATAAAATTTTGATATATTATTTTATATGAATGTTATGTACCGTAGAGAAAATGTTATGTTCTAGAATTTAAATTATTTATAATAAAATTCAAATGTTCTCAAAATATTTTTCTAACTATTATTATTGATGGAGCAATATATTATAAAAAAAATAGACATATATTTATATTACAATTAAAATATTATGATAAACATATATTAAAGAATAATTGATATATTAAAAAATGATATATCATCAAAAACATGGATTTATAAACACGTATATCACATCAAAATTGATATATGTTTTAATAATATATTATATATGTTGAGAACCATTATATTTTAATGTATATATTAAAATAATATATTTATATGTTTATATACATTACAAGTAATTAATATATATATATATATATGTAACAGTTTTTCTATATAATGACATATACATTTAATTGTTATGTGTATACACTCATTATATGTTCCATAATTTCATTTATTTATATATTTTTATGATGTTTTTTCATTTATTATATTTTAATTATTATTTTTATGTTTGGAGGAAAAAACATCTTATTTTGGAATCAAAGACAAAAAAATTCCCTTGAAAAATGAACATAACATAGTTCATGTCACAGAACATATTCAAATGTCCTATATTAATAACATATTTTTTGATAATTCTAATTGGTTTGGACTTAATTTTTGGAATATAATGTGCAATATTTTTTTATAATTATCTTTTTTTTGTGTTATGTTATATTTTATAGTTTTTTAAATTATTATCATTATGATTCAATGTATAGGTTTTATTTTATAAATATTTAAAATTCCATGTTCGAAGAAAAACAAGTTTTTTAATTTCAGGTAGAGCATGTTCTGTGTAAATTATAATATTTGGTATCTTTTTTTATTATTTTTTCTTCATTGAATTTACATTTTTTTGGTTTTTCATTTTAAATTATCTGGTTAGTTTGTGTTTAAATTTTCACTAACAATATAATTATATATTTTAATTTATAGTCACACATACATATAAATATATATATATATATATATATATAACCTATAACATTTATATTATAACTCAAATGATAACAAAACATTAATAGTAGACATAGAAACACAAAAAATGTGATAATATATATTTATATTTTTTAAACCATTATAATAATTTAATATATAATAATTATTTATGTAGATGATTACCATAAAGCACACACACCTTAGGCATCTAATGGGGAATGCCTCATCCCACCCCAATGATTGGAAGGCGCCCATTTGATACATTTTTATATATAGTATATAGTTCTGGTGACTCAATGACATTACATGGAATTTTCTAGACCACAATAATTGACAATAAGGACCTACCTATAGGGATACATAAAATAGCCCATATACCATATGAAAAATGGGTCCATAGGCCTCTCTAGATCATCCTGAATCCTTCATCATGGATAAGACTACCTACTACCCATGTGTACTATCGATAAAAGATGAACACTCTCCCAACAATTACATTTTCTACATATAAATGAAACCATCACATGACCCACCATCTAGAACCTTCCTCTTAATATCTGGTTACCATGAGGAACCCTCACCTTGATTTTCTCCTGAATGTCGTAAGCCCTATCATTGTCGGTCAAAATACTATCAGCCCTGGTAAATTGTCCCCATCCCCTATAATTGAGAAGGGTTTCCATGACCATGGTGATAATACTCCCACCTCACGAATACATGTCTAAATAAAACAATGAATTAAATCATCTCAGGTTGGGAACTTGAACTTAACCCTCAGATTCAGTTTTAGAAAAAAAAATCCCCCACCGTGCATTCTTATTTTTTTAATTTTTACACAGCCACTTATCCTTATTCTTCAAACATATATATAATCTAATATTTAAAATATATATTTAAAACGTCATATTTTTTTCTATATTTATTATTATATAAATTTTTAATTTGTAATTTATTAATATTATTAATATAAATAATGAAAATATAACTATTAAAAGTAATATGTATATTTTTAATATTATTATAATTTAGTTAGTTCATATTGTATATTATTCATGGAAAATAAATATATGAATATATGTATAATTTTTAATATAGTCACATATATATAATATTTATTATGATATTTATTAAATATAATATTTAATTTTTATATTTATAATATGAAAATTATTAATTAAACTAAAAATTCCATAGAGATAGTTTTTGTGGAAATTTTACTGGAAAGTTTTTTGTGAGAATTTGCAATGTAAATTTCAATTGATAAATTCGAGTGGAAATTTTCAGTGAAAATTTTCACTGAAAATTCCCACATGAAATTTATATTTAAAATTTTTCACTTCACAATACAATGAATATATATATATATCAATACATAAATAAAAAATATTTTTTTTACAAGGATTGTGAATTAAAAATTTAAATTAAAAACTTCCAGTGAGAATTGATGGGACTCTTAAGAGTATTAAAACATATTTTATATCATGTTTAAGCAAAATAATCACTTCCCAATATCTTCATGTATACAACTTGAAAAGAAGTGTACCATAAATGTGTGTAACTATCAGCATAAAAAAATTTAGTGCATGTTTCCACATAAAACATTTAGTGTTAAGTTTCATTAAAATTTATAGTGGAAATTTTCAATGTATCTTTTTCACAATAAATTTCAATTTAAAATTCATAGTGACAGATTTCACTAGAAATTTACTATAAAATTTATTTTTATAATGAAAATTTTCAATGAATAAAATCAAAAAGACAAAAATAAATAAAAATATGTATGGTAATATTAAACAATAACTTCCAAGTGAAAAGTTATAACCCAAATTTCGAGAATGTATATACAACGATCCATGTAAATTTTCATTTGAATTTTGTGTTTTAGATTTACACTATAAATCTTTATTTAAATAAATATATGATAAAAATTTTCAATAAAAATTTTTAGTATAAAATTTGTCTGATTTTATTAATATAATATTAAGTGAAATATTTCACTAGAAAGTCACATAATCCTATTGAAAATTTCTAGTCATTTCTATAAATTTATAAATGTTATTTAATTTTGATTGAAAATTTGAACTTAAATTTTATTATATTTTAACTACCAATTTGAATATAGAAAATTTTGAAATAAATTAATTTTTAAATTTTATGTAAAAATATATTAACACATAAAAAACAATGTATTATTGAATAAAAACATTGAACTGGACATTTCCTAAGGAAATTTCCAGTGAAAACTATCCCTAAAAATTTTCTATGAAAACATCCACCATAAATTTAAAATAAAAACATAAACTAGTAGTTGAAATATATACATTAAATTACAATAAAGATATACTAATATGTAAATAAAAAATATAAATTTTCATTAGATATTTGGAATCGAAATTAAAACTAAAAACACTTAGTATAAATTTCAAATGGAAACCTTCATTAAAAATTTCCGCTGGGAAAAATTATTACCAATTTCCAATCAAATTTATAGTAGAAATATTCAATTTATAATGCCTAATATTAAATATACTTTATAATTCCTAGTGAAAATTTTCACTAAGTATTTCTAATATAATATCAATGTATGATAGAAAATTTCAATGAAAACTAAAAGAACACAACGACAAACATCCCCATAAAAAACATGGTAATATTAAATTATAAATATAAAGTGAAAATTTATAGTGGAAACGTTCAATACGTATATACAACCATCGATGTAAAGTTTCATTGTAATTTTTCATTTTAAATTTACACTATAAATCCCCACTAATATAACTCCATACTAAAAAAATTTAGTACATATTTATTGTAAAAAATTTGAATGCATATATATATATATATTTATATATAAAAATATAAATACACAATATAATTTTTTAAAAAATTTACTTTTGAAAGTCACACAATTCCATAGAAATTTTCCTAAGAAAACTCATTGGGAATTTTAAATATATCACTAGAATCTATGTTTTTTGCGGAAAGTGCCTCCCTGGTATGCTATCTTTTCAGAGTAAGTTATTCCATTCAAGTTGATTTGATTGATGAAATATTTTACATGTATTTGTGTTTTATTTCATTACATTTGATCATAAGATGAATATTTTTCATCACAAATTCTCAATTCTATTTACCACTTAAATTAGAAACGAAAATAGATTAATAAATAAATAAGCAATGAAAATTTTCATTACAAAATTGTAGGGAAATTTTTAAAATAAAATTTTCATCTATAAATTATAGTTTGGATTTCTACATAAATTATAAGTGAGAGTATATCAACACAAAAAAAATAAAAAAAAATTATAGTATAAATTTCCACTACAAATTTACTATTCAAATTTCTTCTTAGAAATAAAATGCAGATAAATTATTACATATATAAAACTTATATATTTTTAATGAAAATTTTTATTAAACATTTTTACTAGAAACATACAGTGAAATTTTACAATGGAAAATGGCAGTTTAAATTCTCACGTAAGATTTAAATTAATATTTTCACTTAATATTTACAATAATTATACATGGATTTTAATTAAATTTATTCTAAAATACATTCATGTTTACTTTTTTAGTGTATCTATACTAATACATGAATAGTGTAATTTCTTGTGAAAAATTGACAGGTAAACTTCTCTTATAAATTTCCAATGAAAACTTCAATAAGAAATTTATGGTCCAAGTTTTCATATACAATTATGTTGAAAAGATATTTATATATAAATAAAAAATTAAATTTTCACTAAAAACAATTATAATGATGATTATTATAATTTCTATACAAATAATATCCAAATTTCAATACATACTTAATTTTTTCTTAAAAAAAATGTTATTGGTTTTCTAGTAATATAATGAAAAAAAGTTATAAATATTAATATTTAAAAACCTTATTTTTTTATCAATGTAAAAAATTATATATAAAACATATTTGAATTTTAAATTTGCACTAAAATTTTACACTATAAATTATCACTGTATAATTGATTCTTAAAAATCTAAAATAAATGATTTTATATATTTTATATATCTTTATTATTATTATTACTCTGTTTTTATTTATCATTATTATTAATGTCTTATAATAACAGTTTCTATTTTTTCATTTTACAGTTATTTAATAAAATGGATTACATGGTGTGTTATACGGTTTCATAGTCTAACCGCTTCGAATGGAACGATTTGACTTTTAAAAACTGTTTTAATTCATAAATAAGAACATCCACCACATTAGGGTTTTCCTAAGAGGGAGTCATCCTACGGTGCACCTAACCCTTAGGTATAGGTGCTGAAACTGAGAAATTAATTTTTAGGCAAGCTAACAACATCAATTGATTTTGAAAATCTTGATGGTATCATCAATGACAAATTTTAAAACTAACACCCACACAAAATGAGGGGGGAAGAAAATCCTATATCCTTAACTAAATTAAAGGCTGCAAGGGTGTATTAGAATTCTTGTACAATCAACATGATTCTAGTTTTCAAAAATAATATTTATAATATAGGTACACAAAATGTTATTCTTTTATAATATATATATTTTTTAAAATTTAAAAAACATTTATTATTTTTAGAATATGATATAAAATATATAAAAATAAAAAGCCATGATCTTTACAAAAAAATATAAGAACATGTTATGTATTATCATTACACATTATATTTTATGGGTTCTTCAATTAAAATTACATATAATATATTCTTAGTAATTTATAATATAATATTTATAATATATATAGATCATTGACATATATACTATTAATTATTTTTATTAACCATGAAAATTTACATATTATCTATATTAACACAACTAATAAACATATATAATATAATTTTGTCACAACCTACCTTCCTCAAGATTAGAGAAGGGAAAACATAGTGCCCCACCCTTCCTTCTTCAAGTTGAAGGAGAGATAATGAATATCGAGTACGTCCTTTGATAGGCTCCAGAGTGGGGACTAGCACCAAGGGTATAGAATCTCACACAATAATGGAATGCATTACCCCTTTTTATAAAACAAGATAGGGATATAAGATGGTTAATCCCAAAAAATCCAAATAACAAAACAAAAGGTGATGCTAAAATGCATTCCCATGTGCATGTTCAAAATTAAAGCTGATACAAGGTAAAACAAAAATCTATTGTATTGTACAAAAATATTAGATCCTAAGCCACAACAACAAAAATTACCGATGCCCGAGCTAGTAATATCCAACAATGTCCTCAATGTTCTCATGGAAACTTAACAATAGTTTTTTATATATAGGGTGAGTATTCATGTATACCAAGTATGAAAACTAATTCCTCCCATGCAAAAGTGAGGGAATATACTAACATCCTTGTTATAACATAGTAGATCCTCAGAGCACCTACCATGGAATACTAACCATCTCAGCCTCACCAAGGAACACTCACCAATTAATGCAATTCAAGTAAATAGTAGTGTAATCACAACTTTATTTGGGTACCTTACACCACTTTACCACTGGATAACTACTCATCCCTAAGGGGTAAATTCTTGATTCTACCACTCATAACATACACAGTCCCAATACCAAAACCCACCCACAGACACCTGGGCCTTAAACCACACACAATCCCACCCCACCGACACCTGGTCCATATCAACCAAACCACTCACCCGATGACACGTGGGACTCACCCCGAAGAAAATAGGGAAAACAAACCTGGCCCGTAAACACCTAACCATCTCATCTACAAAAGTCCATTACTTGAATAATCATGGTCTATGGTAATATTGAATCCATTACATCCTTCTTGGATATGCTCGAGTAGTAAGAACCCATAAGATGGTGAAACAATTAATGTCAATAACAAACCATCCATCCTCCCATCAGGATGTAGGGAAAGACACCCTCCCCCATTAAATGGAGGTGTTGAACACATAGTTATCATCAAGGGTGGGTTGAATATAGAAGTCACAGGAAAATACCATATATACATATAGATAAGAAAACACTCAACCAAACCTATTGGTTTTAAACAAAAAATAATCCCACTCCGAACAACTTTTGTTGCTACCACTATATGCACCACCAAACAATAACCACCACCCAAGAATAACCCAACCCATTTTCATTTAACCACAATCCATTTATTTATTAAGTGTTTTAATTTAGTTTATTCAAACACTACCATGAAATTATCTACCATAACCAAACCAAAAAAAACAAGAGAAACCAAATTGCAGTCCCACAACACAAACCCCCAATATTCCTAGAAACCTATTCAGCCATTTCCAACAACCTTTCTTCAAAATTATATAGCACAATCGTTACATAAAAACCAAGATCCATAGCCCCACTTCCCAAAAATTCCCATCTATATTTCCAATTCATTAATGTCCATAACCACCCTATATTCCCACTTCCCAACACCATTCGATGGCCACAACAAAAAAAGAGGCAATTCAGCTGCCTAAAAGTTAATCCATTCTCCAATAAATCTATCTATCATACTAATATACCAACAAACTCCCTGTATTTCCCCACACTCAAATACCATGCAAAATACTATTAAGTCACTATCCTATTATACACACACCACACCCTTCTTCCGGAAAAAACTCATCTTTCCACCCATGTACAAACAATATTTATCCCAACTGCATCACCAAAAAATTCACACAGGGATTCAAAACTCAACAGAACACATCACTTAGACACACTAATCAATAATATTTCCATATATTTTTATTTAACTAGTATATTTTCGTTAATTCAATCTAATTATAACCAGGTGATCACTTAATAGGTTTGATACCGGGGAATCCATTTATTTATCCAAGTATACGTTGTTTAAAAGTTATTCATATTATGACTGTTTATCAAGAATCCCATCAAAATAGAATATCACAAGAGTAAAAGAAAATACTTCCAATATTCATGATTTTTAATAGGCACATGGTCAAAAAAATATATAAAAGAATCACTGATAACAAATAAAACTGATGATCAGCATCAAACAACTCCATGTCCCTTATTATATTCCCCTATTATCTCTAGATCATTTTTACTTCTTATTTATATCTCATTTGTAGATTATTTTTCATCCTTTCTTCACAAATAATCATTAGTAAACCCATCCTTCATGATGCACAATTAATGATTGAAAGAAGGAATCCATACTGGATTATTAAAAGGGTCTATGTTCCTCCTTGTTCCTTGAACATGGGATTGCGTGAGCAGCACGAGACTCCATGAAAACTGAGTACGAGATATCTGTAACATGTTCATGAATCTTCTAGGTAGGAAGGATATATAAGAACCTAGGTAAAATGGAAAACACAGAAGGAAAGTAAGATACCGTCTATGAAGAGTTGGATCCAATTTTAATGGAAAAATGGTTTTAAAAGACATTAACATGGGATTATTTTTTTGATTACACGGTTTCAGAATCTCAATGTCCCTAGAACATTAGTTCATTAAAGTTATACTTTATATCCTTAAAAAAATCTTTAAAAAACAAAAACAAGGATTTAAACTCGGTTTATATAAAATAAGACATAAGTGGGGAGAAACTAGAAAACTGGTAAAAACTAGGAAAACTACAAATGAGTCAACGATGGGTGAGTCAAAGACGTAGAGCCACCAATGGGTGAGATATCGAAACAACATACCGATAATGATTCTTCAATTCCAACCCATCGGCGTAACAAAATACAGACTCAATTACCAACCAATTCTATGACCGACCGACGCATTTACCTACCGATGAGACAATCTACTGATGCCTTGACTCAGCAATGCCAATGCCCCCTGACTCACATATGTTGATGCCCTTGATTAAACGATTTTGATGCCCATGACTCACCAACCTTGATGAAATTGACCCACCGATACTGAATCCCCTGACTAAGTATTCTCGACACACTAACATGCCGACACACTGGCATGTCGATTCACTGACAAGATGATGTGCGGACATGCTGATGCACTGATATGCCGACCCACTGACATGCCAATTGAAAACTGAAAATTTGGAAAACTCTTGATTTGATCCACTGACAGCTGCAAGAACACCTCAAACAAAGGATTCTCATAAAGTAATATCATGTTGAAATATGGGATATTATATCAAATACATCGCAAAAAAATTATTGTAATTGAGAATTTCAAAACTATCTCAGAAGGATGGGGTTCCGAAAAACCTCCCCTTAAGATACCTCTTAGGGGGAAAATAACATGTGATGTTCTAGGTCTGGAGTGAAAACCTCGACATCCCAAAACACCTCCTTACCATCTATCTTCTGAACAACTATAGAAACACTACCACTCAACATCCTCAAGTAACCACACAAACACAAAAAGTCACAACATCCAGATACATGGAATAGTGATCTCCTTCCTCTATGTCAAGATACTACCCTCTTTGGGAGTCATTGTCTCACCCATATGGGTTTAATCACATATATATTAATGTGTCTGGATTAGGGATCAGGTTCTCCCCTCCCCATATTCATGAATATTCAAACAAATCAAATAATATGAAAACAACTGATCATACATCAAGTGAGGTCAAACATTATATAAAAAGCAAGGTACATGACAAAACACAAGAGAAAACTCAGAACAACTCGGAGTACTGGGAACACATCTGTCCCTCCCATTACAAAGTACCCTCTTTAAGGACACCAAGCCTCTCTAACACAAGAACCAAAGGAATGGTATGTCCACGAATCACCTTCTCCTCATGATCGTCTATCCTTACTGATCTCTCCATGAATGTAATGTCATCATTGATATCCAAATAACCCTAGTAAATGATGAAGGAGACATCGCGTAGATACCGAAAGAGATAAGAGACATGAAAGATAGCACCGATCCTCCACAACTGCAGTGGAAACGCAAGCAGATATGAAACCTCGCCAATTCATCCTAACACCTGAAAAGGTCTGATGAACCTGTAATAAACCTTTATTCCAAGGCCAAACCTCCATTTTCCACTCTGAGGGAGGACAATTATGAACATGTGGTCCCCATCCTTGAAATCCAATGCCCTTCTCCTATGATCAACATATGAATTTTGCTGGTCTTAAGCCACCTTCATCCTCTCACTCACAAGGTGAAACTTCTCTGTTGTGCTCCACACTACCTCTGGTTCCAGAAGGGATGGATCACCTATAATGTCCAGGTCATGGGTGAGCAACACAATCTCATGTTCAAGGCATAAAATAGTGACATGCCAATGGTATAGTGATAGGAATTATTATAAGAAAACATTACAAGGTGCATGTGTCGTACCCACGGCCCTCCAAATTCCAACACACATGCCCACAGTATATCCTCAAACATATGGATGGTCCTCCCTTTCTTTCCATCCATATGAGGGTGGAAAACAGTGATAAGGCATAACTAGGTGCCAAAATAATGCTTCAATCCCCACCATAATAATGATTTCAAACATGTAACTCAATCTGAGACAATGAATCTTATAACACTGTGCTACTGCACCACATCTTCTATATACCTCTATTCTAAGGAATCCATTGCGAATTCCTTTGGCTCCAAAAGGTCATCACATCCGACCTAATCTCTTGGTAAACCTGTTATAAAATACTTTGAGATATCATCCCATTTGAACTCGATAATAGCCAAGGGATGCAACAAACCACTTGGAACAAGGTTCTCATCCTTCACCTACTGACACACTAGGCATCATGCCACAAAATCCACCACCTCCCGCTTCACCCAAGGACACCAGAACTATTCCCTTAGGCCTTGATACATCTTAGAGACTTCTGGATGTACAACTATAGATAATCTATGGAACTCATAGAGAACTCCCTTACACATTTCGACTGGGTCAAAAAACTTCCCACATAACAACATCTGATTCTCGCTATCCTCCGACCATCCCTCCAGAGCAACAGATTGGACAATGCAACCTTGCATCACATTAGCCTCTCAGTATCTCCACTAAGACTCATCTGCCTTCTGTACCATGGAAGTATGCACTATCATCTAAAATTGAAATCCTCTACCACTATCCTCCCCTGCATCTAGGCGTAAAATCGCCAACTCCTGAATTTACTTCCAACCATCCATGGATTCTTGAACTACCTCTTCTGACAACATCCTGCTCAAGGAATCATCCACCACATTCCCCTAACCTGGGATTAAAGAGTTTTCAATGGTGTAATCCTAGATAAACTCCATCCACATTCAATTATACAAGTTCAGGTCTCTTTGGGAAAAGATATACTTCATATTCTGGTGATCCATGAAGACCACAAAGCACTTCTTGAAGAGGTAATAATGCCACAAAATCAGCATGAACATGAATACTGCATGATCTAAAACATGTGTGGAAATATTATGTTCACGAGGATGTAAAAACCTAGTCCCATAAGAGATTAATCTTCACTGCTGAATCAGCATGCATCCCAAGACTAGGATGGGAGTGTCACAGAACACGTTCAACAACACCCATTCCTCTGATAACCTATGAACTTGCGCACTGACCAGCTTCCCCTTCAGATAGTTAAAAGATTCCTGACACTACTAATTCCTTATGAAGGCCAGATATTTTCTGGCCAATGCTGTCAATGGGGCTGCATCTCATGAAAATTCGGGTATGAACCTCTGGTAATAGCTTTCCATACCCAAGAAACTACAAACCTCTACCACATTCTTGGGTGTTGAAAATGAATAAACCACTTAAACCATTAAAGTATCCACTGCAATCCATTTTTGAGACACCAAATTTCCAAGGAAGTGAACCCCTTGCCTCTAGAACCATCACTTGGACAATGTTTTATAGAGCTGATGGTGTGAGATGACCTCTGAAATAGTCCTCAAATGCCTAACATGCTCCTCCTCTAACCACGAGAAGATTAGGATGTTTTTTATGAACATGATGATGAACTAGTCCATGTTCTCTTGGAAAACATTGTTGTTGAGCCTTATGAACATGGCTGGTTCATTTGTGACACCGAATCACATGACCATGAACAAGAAGTACCAAAGACTACACCAAAAAGTAGTATTGGGGATTTCTCCCCCCTTTAACCTTAATTGGTGATATCTAGACCGCATGTCTATATAATAGAACTATAATTCCCCATTTAACATGTTGAAAAGATAGTCAATCCTTGGAAGGTGGTAATAGTTCTTCACTGTCACCTGATTCAGTGTCAGGTAGTCTATGTACAGTTTTAAGACACTGTCCAACTTCTTCATGAACAAGACTAGAGAACCCCATGACGACACACATATCTAGATAAAACCATTATTTATGAGGTTATCAACCTAAATCTATAAATCCCTCTACTTAGAATATTCCATTCGATGGGGAGCCATCAGAATTGGAAGGGCATCAGGTTTCAAGTCTATCCTGAACTCAACATCATTTCAAGGGGGTAGAGTCACAACCTCTTCGGGGAAGACATCTTAGTACTCACTGAAAACCCTTGGAAAATCCACTATCTATGTATCTGTGGATTCCACTAATAACTCATCTAACATGGAATGATGAGGCCCTGCATTCCAATTTCCCTCCTGAACACTCTACTCTCCAATGAATGATATGCACTAGACTCCTATATCTAATAACACAAACCTTCTATGAAAATATTTGATAACATTATTCATAGAAAACAACCAGTCAATGCCTAGGATGACATCATATGACTGCATCTATGGTAGAAGAAGATCCCCCCTGGACTAATGTGGCCCCAACATCAGTTCACATCTGCGATAAACATAAAATAGACTGGTATGAACTCTAACTGGAATAATCAATAAAACTGTCATGGGAAGTCTCTCTACATCTAGTCCTAAAGCATGGGCTAGAACTAGTGCAAAAAATGAGTTTGAGGCTCCTTAATCAAACAAAGAACAAGAAAGAGTACTAAACAGATTGATCGTATCTCGATCAAACTATAGCCCTGTAGGAACTACGAACTATGGTGTGTATAACTACCCATTCCAAGATTCTCTACCTCTCTACTATCGAGCATCTCTTTGACCACACCCCATTCAAGGTCATTGAGGATCACCCTGAGGTCAGACTCCTCCTGCACCGTCTACCCTCAGTGGAGCGGGTGCTCATAGCCCGTGTTGCAAGAAATGACGGACTAAGAACTGCTGCTATAGAGGCGGTCACTAAACATTCTCACCCCCACTAAACGGTTCTCAAATAGGGCATTGATTCCAAATATTCACACAGCTTCCACAGACAAAGCACATTTGTCCTAGTACCATTAGGAATGGGTGAGGAACATGATATCAGAACTAGAATTATGGAGGCCTTCTCCCCATTAGCCGAAACATGGAAGGCCCGGATGCTAGAGACATGCTGATAATGACTTTCCCCTTTGAAGAACATGGTTGGGTCCCTTCTTTTGGCACACCTCCAAGTGAGTCCATCCTTTCTAATACATTTTCCTTCTTCTGAACCGCTATATACGTCGGTAGATTGAATGGATTGACCACATACTAGAGAAAAGGTCAGAGTGCCTCCTTTAAAAATCTCACTCGGGACTCCTCATTCAAGAAGATATCTAGTGTGAAGCATAATATATATATGATCTTGATCCCCAGATCCCTTACAGACATACTCCTTTGTTGGAGGGAGGGTAAATCCGGCCTCCTCTTGGCCTTCATCATGGAAGAAAGGAATTCTTCCCAGAACTCCTTCTCCTATTCAGCACATGAAACCTTTGTTTCCTTCCACTCCCTGTGATAAAGCTTCTACCACAGACAGGCTGCTCCTCTAATCTGGCTTAAAACCAGAGGAACCTAGTACTATGATGGAGCCTAGATTAATATAAAAGTGATTACCATCTCCTCAAGCCAACTATCTGTCTCAATGTCTAAGAAGCAGGCCTCGTACATTCATAGAGTCTTCCATGGGAAGGCACGAATCGTATTCCACCACTGGTCATATTACTCCTCTCGATTGGCCCTCCACTGATCAATAGGGTTAACCTTTTGGGCCTCAACTACTCGTACCTCATGGGGGAGACATCTAGGTTCCATAGTTTAATATGTAAACAAGGAATTCCTAAGCCCAAATAGCATGGACAATTTCATTTAATTTTTTTTCGCTACATTTATTTTAAATTCCTAAAACACTGAAGAAACAGAAAAACACAAGTCATTATAATGCATGAAACTTTTCTAGGGTCTCTATCCTATAATTAGTCTATCCTTACTTGGTCGTTCAGTATGTCCAGAGTCCTTACATCATATCAGGGGACCCCCTAAAATCGCCTGTCCAAGCCGATATATCCCAGAGTATCACACACACCCGGCTTTCCTTACTCAATTTCCCTACTATACTATGAAATCGTCATCGTTCCAAACACCAAACACCATCCTATTTGTCAAACTCCCAAAACTTGCCTTTGATACATTTTTGTCACGACATGCCTATATGAAGATGAGGGAAACGATGGAAAAGTGCCACACCCTTCCTTCCTAAAGTTGAAGGAGAAATAATGACCTATGTGTATCACCGTTGACAGACCTCTAGGTTGAAACTAGCAGTAAGGGTATAGAATCCCACACACGGAATGGAAGGAATTACCCCTTTTATAAAACAAGATCGATAGATAATATTGTAAATCCCAAAAAACTACAAATACCAAAAGTAAAATTAAATCCAAAACCCATTCCCACACGATTGTTCAAAATTAAAGATGATATAAGGTATAAAAAACTCCAAATTATATTACCAAAAGAAAAGTGGATAAGAAGAAATAATAACAAATCAGATGCCATTGCTAGTAAAGTCCAGCATGGTCCTAAAAGTCCTCATGGAAACCTAAAAACAGTTCAATATGTGTAGGGTGAGTATACATGTATACTCAGTAGGAATAATATATCCCCTCATAAATAAGTGAGGGAATATTCATACGCCTTTGTGGGAAAATAGTAGAACCTCATAGAACCTACCAAGGAATACTAACCAGCATAGCCTCACCTAGACACACACACTAAATAACACAAGTCAAGTAATATAGTAGTATAAGAACCACAATATTTGGGGTACCCCACACCTATTTACCTTTGTTTAAGTACTCACCACTAATGACTAAAATCATGAAGCTACGACTCTACGCATACACAGTCTGACTACCACCACCCACGCACACACACCTGGCCCTCAGACCACACCCAATCCCACCCATAGACACCTGGGCCACAACAACCACACCACTCCCCCTAAGACACATGTGCATCATCAAAAAACACTTTAACAAAAAAGATAGCCTACAAACACCTATGTCTCTCATACACAAAAAACACTTGCCCAAATAATCTTGGAATTTGGTAAGAATCAGACCATTACAGACTTCCTGGATATGCTTAAGTGGTAAGAACCCAGAAGAGGGTGCAAGGAATAAAGTTAGTAACCATCCATCCATCCTCTCATCGGGATGTTAGGAAACACAACTTCCCCCATGCAATGGAGGTGTTCATGACATATTTCTCAAAAATGGCGGGGTGTATAGAGAAATAACAATAAACTATAATTTATAAATATATATAAGAAAACACTTATCACAACCTATTGGTTTCAGAACAACCAACCATCCCACTTAGAATCACTTTCCCTGCTACCCCTATATGCCTAACCACTGAATAGCCACTTCCATAGAATAAACCTACAATTTTTAATTTAACCACTTTACATTTAATTATTAAGTGGTTCACGTTAGTTTATTCTAGAACTATCAGGAAAAAATCAACCACAAGCACAATAAAAAAAACCCCAAACTGCAGTCCCACTACAAAAAACCCCAATCATCCTAGACACATGTCCAGTCATTGCCACTACCATTCTTTAAAATTATATCGCACAATCCTTCTCTCACAACCCAACTATGAACCCCCACTGTGCAAAAATTTCCAGATCTAGTCTAACTGCATACAGGTCCACATCTACAATACAGTATGACTTCCCAATGTCATTTGACAGCCAGGACACAAACAGAGGAAGTTCAGCTGCCTAAAAGTTCATCTATTATAAAATCAATCGATCACTCAGACTGAGATAACAGAACATCCCCATGTACTACCCACACACAAAATCCATGGGAACTACTATTAACCCACAACCCAGTTTTAAACACACCACACCCTTCTCCTAGGACCAACTCCTTTGTCCAACCTTGTACCCACAATCGTGATCCAACAAGAGCAGCACACAACTCACACAATGTTACAAAACACAACCGAACATAGAACTCAACCACACCTATCAACATGATATGCATATATTCATAATTAACTAGTATAGGTTATTTTTTTCCACTAAATTCTAACTGTGGAGATCACATAATTGGTTTTATCCTAGGGAATCCATTAATTTAACTAAGTATATGTGGTTTAATATTTTTTTTCATATTATGGTCATTTATCAAGAATCCCAACAAAAAAACATCACTAGTGAATAGGACTAGGCCACAAATGGTCATGATTTTCAGTTGGAACACAATAAGAAAAATCTTTAATAGAATAAAATATTACAAATAAAATATACGATCAACATCAAACCACTCCAAATCTATTATTTTATTTACCCTTATTATCTATTGATCATATTTACTTCTTGTTTATTTCTCATTTTATTATAGTTTTTCAGCCATTCCCCAAAAGGAATCTTAACCCCCCTGAATGATTCCCAATTAAAGAGTGATAAAAATAATTCCTAACAGATGATCAAAGGTTCGAATTTCATCCTTTTCCCAATAATAGGGTATTGCGCAAGAAGTAGGAGACTCCATGAAAACTTGAGAAGGAGATATCTATCATATACCCATGACTCATCTAGGGAGGAAGGCTCTAGATGAACAAAAGGAAAAATGGAAACACACAAGGATGATAAGATATCTTCTTTGAAAAGTCACATCATTTTTTAAAGGAAGAAAGGTTATAAAAGACATTAATGTGGGATTGGGGTCAAGATTACATGGTTTAAGGATATTAAAGACCCCAAAACATTAGGTCGCTATAGGTACACTTAATAACCTTCAAAATTATCTTAAAAATTCCCCAAAAGCATTTAAACTCAGTTTACGTCAAATAAGATGAAAGAAGGGAATAAATGTAAAATGGGGGAAAATAGGGAAATCTAAAAATGATTCACTGATAGGTGAGTCACTGACGTAGAGACATTGACAGGTGAGCTACCGATGCGACCTACTGACGGTGGGTCATCGATGATGACCCACCGATGAAATGACATATCGACACACTGACCTAATGACACCCTGACCTACAGATTCCACGATCTACTGACTCCCCATCTCACAGATGCCGAGGGCACATAACTCATTGATGTTGATGCCCCTGACTCGCAGATGATGACCCCCATAACTCACCGATGTAAACCCCATTGACTCACTAATGTCGATTCCACTTACTCACCGATGCCAACACATTGCCAATCCGACACACAGACATGACAACACACAAACTGTCCAACACACTGACATGCCGACGCACTAACATTCTAATGGAAAACTAAATATTTGGAAAACTCTTTAAGTGATCCATAGACAACTACCAGAACACCTCAAACACATGATTCACAAAAAGGAAGGGCCTATGAAGATTCGGGTTATTAAAAAAAATTTACAATAACATGGAACATTCATATTTATAGTAACATGAACTAAACCATTAGGAATCTAGCTCGGCGGACCGTGGTCCAAGTTTTCCAAAAAAATCCCATGGGGTAGGCAACCAACACGAAGAATGAAATACCCTCACATGGGTGGCCTTTACCATATATAACTTTAATATAACCACATGTCTCAAGAATAATATAAAATTCTAAAAATAATAAATATATCCAACTATAGTGCAACTTTCATGAAACACACGCTATATATCCCAACAGCATAACAATAAAATCAATATAAAATAAAGGGAAAATAAAATGCTCATTATCATGTAATAATGACTGATTTCAAACAACTATCAACTGAGTAATCCACATCACACAAACAATAACTCCAGAACCACCGTTGATGAAAACCATCAAGACCTAATAAACTCTAGCTCCACTTACACCACATCCACCAAAATCAAATCCAAATTGTGTGTTGATTTCATATATATTATAGGTGTGGGAAGTATTATTGTCCATTTTTGTGTATAAAAATACGTGTTAAGAGACTTTAAAAAATAAAAAGGAGATTTGAATATGAATTCATCTCAAATTTTATAGAAAAGCAGAAAATATTTAATGGAATAAGTCAACCATGGTCAAATAGATTACCAATTTTCACAACTAAAATAAATATAAATCTTAAACTTAAGGGAATAAAAGTGTGAGAATTCACTAGAGAAGAGATATCTGATTTGGAAGAATTAGAGGGTATGGAAATTTCCATCGGGGTGAGCCATTGAATGCATGGGAACCAAAGACTAATAGCCATGTATAGTTGGAGAACTGACATCATAATATATACATTGGGATGGGGAAGTTACAAGTAGTAATAGTCTGGATGAATTCACTCAACGCCTTTAGGTCATGTAATGTCACCAAGCCTAGGTTCCATGTTAGGGTTCCCCTTAATCCCTTAAAAGGGGTATTATTCAAAATGTGTAAAAATAGAAGGACTTCAGGCCATTTAGAGTAAAAGGACCCGAATCTCTACACATCCAAACTCCCAAAAATTCATAATCAACTTTTCAAGAATCATAGTAGAGGATCAACCCATCACTGAGGAGTCTATTCCAGTCATGGGGTGTTGAATAATATAGAGAAAGCATACCTTGTTATGGAAAATGTTAATTGAAAAAGGGGTTTACCTAGTAAATAATTAAAGGACCCAAACCCCAACCAAATGTGGGTTTATATACTCTATTATTGGTTAAGGGAACTATCACCATGATATCAATGTGTTTCTAAGGGGTTACCGACCTAGATGTTCTTTGAACGTCTCACCCTCCCTTATCATCCTAATAAAATATATAATGTTCAAAAACCAATACAAACATCTTATAAATTTTTTCCTATGATAAATAATAATTACATAATAATGTTTTACCTGACTAAACACAAATATACACTTCTTATAATTATAATTATTAAACAGATATAAGAAGTAATAAAGGATATCATACAATAAATAGTTCGCAAAACATTCCTTATTAAACAATATACACATAACCACCACGAAACTCCATATGTTTTCTAGCATTAGAAAAAGAAAAAAACTATATAAGAAAATAATTGTCTACAGAGCATTGAAGTATTTGGCATGACACCCATGATAACGTGGAATAACCTTGTAAAATTATACACTATCTAATCTAACTCAATACTCATTGTTTTCCATATTTATAGTTTTTCATTGAATTATTCAAATATGGAACGAACTTTTGTAACATTCTTCCACATAATCCCACAACAATCAGAAACCCTTATACGCAATTACCCAAATAATAGCACTAAACCTATGTAAAATTTGCATTACTCGTGTTGAACTTTTTAAGAGTCACCTTTCTCATTTTTATAGTATTTTTTACGAATCTAGGATCTAAATTTCAAATGTTTACTCAATTAAATATCATATCAGCATCCAATTTAATCTGAATAAAAATAGTTATAGGAAAAAATATATTATTCATATAACAAATGAATCACATTCCTTCATTATAGAAATTAATCCCATGTATATAGTTTTTATACCCAAAAAATATATAAACATATAATAAATCAATATTTAATTTAAAATATAAATTCCACCACTTCCATTATTGAAGATCCGAAAGCTATTTTTTTAATGGCTCAGTTATTAAAACCCATAATATTTTCATTTATAATTCATTAATGTATAAAATTTTTCATTAACCACTAATAATGAAATATATAATTTGAAATATAACCCGATGAAGAAGTGTATTCCTAGAGTCCTACCACAATTACATGATGAATTCAATTCATAAATAATATGGAGATCAATACAAAAAATTAAAACAAAAATCATTCTTTTTTCTTCATTAAACCACCATGACATTGAAATTATAGAGTTTTATTATTATGATAATAGAATTAATGAAGAGAAAGATACAAATTGAGTGTTCATTACACGAGGAATAAAATTCTATTGTGTTCTATAAATTCATTTTCCTAACTTTATTTTAATTTCTATTAACCAACCGATAAAAACATTTTTCCTATCTATCCCATCAATTTCCAAATATAATACTATAGTAATATCCATCAAAAACTCCCCAATAAGTCTAAATAAAATTACACTACAATATCCTCAGGATCCCTTTAGAAATTACTGAATAAAACACTTTCTATAAAAATAATAATTAAAAGTACTAAAAACAATTAATTATAAAAATTTCCAAGAAAATATGCGAAAACAAATTATAAAAAAATATGTTAATGGACTTAATGAAAAAAAACTAAGTTGATACATTATACCCACATTTAGGTATTTACATACTAAATTGATGAAGTCACTAAAAAAGAGAAAAAACTAAGATCACTCTGGTTTTCATGCTCTCTTGATCTCACCTAAAGGATTTCTCATTCCATAGGATGCACACCAATGAGATCATTCACCCATGACATGTATCATACTACTGATCCTTGATAGCTTACAGATTTTAAATAAAGGTGGTTTCATCATCAAAATATAAATTATCCTAGTTGATAAAATGTAATGGATCATGAAAATAATCCATTAGCTACAACATGTGGAAGATATTATACCCATAGTCTATATAAAGGGGATATTTTATCTAATAATAAAGACGTGTTTCCATACTCAGACAATGGAATGGACCAATTGATCTCAATGATGACTTTATCCATGAAAAAATATTGTCATGCTATATCATGGAGAGAATTTATACAATACATGGTCATCATCCCTGAACTACGAGGTCTGTATGTTTTGTTTTCATAGGATGTATGTTGAATATGGGATATTTGTACACACTCCTATATTACTGGAACCTTATCCACCATCTACTACACCAGCTTGGGAGCCATAATCAATAACTCAACAATCCATACCCAATAAAAGATTTCCTGCATGGTCCCTCATATAGGGCATCAAAAGATACCATACTGAGAGTGGAGTAGAATATATTGTTATACAAAAACTCTTCCATTGGATGATGGTCATGATAACTCTTTTCAAAGTCAAATATGCATGAAGATAGCATATCGTCAAGAACAGGAAATGTTTTCCCACATTGGACTTCTTTTTGGGGAAGGTATATTATACTCAAATGAAAATGGGTCCCAAATTCCATCTAAAAACTCATCCAAAATGAGGATATGAATTAAGTGTTATGATTAGAGACAATCATCAAGGGAACATCCATTAATTTCACAATGTCATCCATATAAAGGCATTGCAGACTCTCTATTTAACAATTATTTTATATATAATAGAAGTAATCATACTTGATTAGTCTATTAGTGATAACCAATATAATATCATGAACCTTAAAAAATCATGGATGTATAGTAAAAAATACATTGATATGATACCACTCATCCACTCTATAACCGGATGTGGTAGACATACAGTAGTGGGAAAATGATTCCTAGCCTTCGCTTGTTGGCCGATGTGGCACTAAGATATAAACTCAGAAGGACTCCTATTTAATCCTCGACATAAATACAAGTTCTTATAATCCAAATACACCTTCTTCATGCCATGATTTTTCACCACAGTGGAGGTTTGAATGTCCATTAAAAAACCTCATAAAGGACAACTCAAACCACTATCCGACTATATAATAAGATGCTGTTCTCCCATCATTAGAGAATTAATTTATTGTGTCACACATGAATATATGTTCTAGTATGATATCATAATAAATGTCTCGAATATGGTCCTTCCTCAATTAGTGAAGAAGTGTCAGGGAAGACAACATATATTAAATATAGAAAACTTATCATTCTTCCTCAAAACAAATTATATTAAGGCTAACTGATTTGACACCTCCTTCATCAACATATAATGACTCTTCCTTTTAAGGGAATCAAAAAATAAAATTATTTTACCTAAACTATGGAGGATTTTAATGTCTTAATTATAAAAAATAATTCCAATGATCAAAACATACGTTGTGATATCTCTATAAGATGATTTTATTAAATCTCTTGAGATTTCTAAATACAATAAATTACACTTTGAGATAATTGTGTATTCACATATACAAATAAATCACCAACATTTCTAGATCTATGTATTATGTTTTATATGTATACTCATATTGTATAATGTTTCTAGATCTATAATAAATCCCAACTCATATCTAGTTCAGAAAAAAATATTAAATAGCTGATACAATTCTAAAGCACATCACGCATGACACCATTCTCTATAAATAATATGATTAGAGTACTAATAAACATCCACCATGGCTTCATTATTTTTTTTTCAAAATTGAGATACCTGATAAATGGGGACCCTATTCTGGTATAGTTCGTATCAAGAGATACAAGCCTAAAGATGTTCACAGTGTATCTCAAGTAATAGATTGGTATCCCAAGAAATTTATACACCTTAAATACTATGTTTGGGAATCTACAAAAAAAATAATGATCTCATTCTTCACATGATCAACTACATATAAACTTTAAAAGAATACATTACCAAATAAATAATATTCATGAATATATAACATACACATTGAGAGATTACTATATATTTTAATCTCACAGTGTATGTCCAGAACAATCCAGAATTGATCTATATGATCATCTTCAATTTGTGAGAAAATGAGGATGTTATTGATGAAAACAACAATGAAAAGGTCCATGTAAGGATAAAAACTATACATTATGAGACCAATAAACACTATATGGGCATTATTTGTGTAAAAAATAATCACTAAGAACTCGTATGGACTGTAGTGACACAAGGACACTATCTTTTGTATTTTTACCTCAAAAACACAAATATGGTCATAACCATCCATAAGGTCAACAATCAAGATCCATTTTTATTCTTTTAAATTTATTAAGAGATCAATAATATTTTAAATTTTTTAATTTATTTGATTATTACCAGGATTATGTAGTGATAGTCAATACATGTCATCAAGCTACCATACACATTCTTAGTAAACAATATATAAGTTGCTCAGGGGGGGGACTATATGTTTTGAAAAAACCATTTTATGGAATGTCCTACAACTATATATTTAGCTCTATAATCTCATCCATGAAAATTTAATAATAATAATAGGATATTAGTGTGGTCCCCATGTGTAAAGAGATATATATTCTAACTTATTATTGAGGGTGAAATTCTAGAAATTTTTTATGGAAAATATCTAGATACATAACCACTTTTATCGGTAACTTATCCATCACAATATCCAATACACATAAATATATACTCTCTTGATAATGATTAATACACTATAATATCCCAATGGATGTCATTTATTGCTATATATGAGGATCCGTATCTCAAGTGAAGGTTGATCTTGACCTGTTTTCTCCATGAAATATCACCACATAATGGTATAAATCTACCAAATCCTAGACTATTGATAAAAACTATATGATATGGATAATATCATAGGGCGTAATATCCCTAATATTAAGATACCAAGAAAACTATTCTTCTTTATTTTTATCTCACACTATCTGATAACATTGGTGAGAGGATTATCAATGTTCATTGGTGTCTCTAAACAAATAGGTTTAGAAAGGAGTTTTACAGTAATCACTAACCCCCATACAAAATTTTCTATAATAAAATAATATCATTGATGAATGTTGAAATGTATGCATGATTAAGTTTAAAAGATATATATCATAACATAAAATATATTAGTCACCTCCAGATTGAATATCTACATCATCTATAATAGGTTGCAACTACGACCACTTGCTCTATGGGATTGGCAATGTCCACCTAGGGTTTCGATTTAGTAACTAGACTATTTCACCTCCCAAACCTAGTATATCCCACTCATAAAACTACTTTTCCATGGAAAAATATTGTATGGACACCCTTTCAACATTAAAGAGGTATTTCATATTTTCATATTCAATATTAGGGAGGGATATCCAAATATCCACAATGGATATCCTCTATTTTTGTGGGTCCCACGTTACCCAAGTGTCCTCCCATACCAAAATAAAAAATTAAATTTTATCCCTACTAGGTAAAAATATAATCAGATGTCGCTCATTCCTATATCAATGTTAGGTATATCTAAAGTTCCATTATCCAATGACATGATCCCATCTAACATTTTTTTAGATGTTCTTAATAACTCAACTCTGGGAAAGCCTTCACCCCTAGATTTAGGATGTAAATAATCTAAGATATGCTTAATAAATAAATCACTCTCCATAACTATAGAATTTTTGGGAATTTATAAGGTCACAATCTTATTATTGATCTACATTTTAATTATATGATCAAAATTAAAATCCTAAAGATATATTTCATGGATTAGGTTGAATGATTACTTCAAAAGGCCCTTAAAACTTGAAGAATTATAAGAAATATAAATTTCTCTTTTTGTAGGTAATATATCTCATATAATCCCACGATATATTGCCTTGATAAATAATATAACTTTAAAAAGAAGTGCTAAACTATATCCATGGTTGAGTGGCCACATAATGAGTCTATACGATCAAAATTTTCCAATAGTAAAATAAGTTAAGAAGAATTACTAAATAAATAACCATTATTAGGTTATAGGGTTTTTGAATTAGTTAGTAAATATTAATAATTTAATCTAACCAATACTTTATTGCATTATTATTTGACTTTTTTCATAGCATAAAATTATAATGGAGATGAAAATCATATAGCATACATAACCTTTGGGATTTCTCGTACTACTCCATGGAAAAATCCACCTATACTGTAGGTGGTCCTATAATAAGAGAAATTGGTGCGGACCCACCTTCTTCCCCTAAGTGGCGGAACACCACATGATCTACTCCATATTACAATGCTTAATAGATGAGTGGATCGATGATTATAGGGTGATGTTTTGGAAGATAGTCATTAAGAGCATATCTTTCTAACTATGTTGTATGTCTACAAGGTGTCATCTAGAATTTAACAATATGAATAGATGGTTAATAAATCATATCTGCTTGATCTAAATAATTACAAAAATGGATAATTACAGAACCATAATGCAATAGATTGAATGTATGATATAATTATACATTATAAATAGTGTTTAAAAGTTAAAATTTAATTAAAAATGATCAATTTTTTGGTTGAATGATGCATTGAACACACACACCAATCACAAGGCTCCTCATTTGATTACCAATCGCATAACCCATGAACTCTATATTACATTGTTTCCCTAACCAATAATAAATTAATTATATTATCATAGTCAATACCCAAGATTGACACTACTTTAATACCATTCTTATAGATCCCCATGTAAGATACTATATAATTTACATGGATTTAGTGAAAATATGTTATTATAATATATTCCTATGATCTTTATGTTTAGTGTCATAGATAATTATTATTAATCATTCAATAACAAAACTCATATCTTTTTCATCTAATAAAAATTGTTCCCACTATATAATATACTTATTAATCAATTAATAGAGTTTAATATCTCTCTCAAATTCAACATAAAATATAATTTCCTATTTGCATCATACATGTTACTATTCATCATATACTGGAGAAATGGAAACATAAGAAAATATTAAGATAATATGACTAGTGAGGGTAAATATAAGTTATATCAAGAAATTATCATTCATTAATATAAGATGATAACTTATTTATATTTCGAATACTTATGAAATTGATACCCATTAATTCATAGATCTTTAATCATAGAATAAAGTATTACAGAAAATAAATATGGAGAATATCATAGAAAAGATGAATAAACATGGAATGTTACAAAGAATGGAATGAAAAGATAAATATTAAGGTGGAAAATTCATAAGAATAAAAAAACATGGGAAAAAATTCATTTTTCCTATGCCTTTTTGAAAAAACTGATTATGTCAACTCTAGAAAAAGGGAGAAAATCATTATTTCCATGTCTATAAAGAAAACAATATGTCCACACATGACTATCTTATGAGAAATAAACCATAACTGAATCATTGGAGAGTGATATTGGACCCCAACCTTTATAATCATGACATATGAGTGCCACTTGTAATCAAACATTAATTGTATTGCAATGTACCCATGGAATGAAAATTGGGTTTATATCCTTTACAAATATAATCATATATTAAAAAATTCACAATTCCAAAAATTATCATAAAATTATATACCCCTGAAAAATAAAAACGTGTCAAAAGATATTTGGTAACATTATAAGTAAATAACCTTCCTTAAAGATAATAATTCATATGGTATTTACACCATAGAGAAAGAGGATATAAAGTTAAAACAAAACATCCCCAATCCATTGAGGCATCAGTAAAAAGATGGATATAATTCAACTTATAGAATAAACAATATGGCATTCATGGAGGAAAATCATTAGAATAAAAATTAAGGTTACATAACGATCATAATGAAGAAAAAAATAGGTAAAAATGGATCATTTATCTCATAGATATTTAACATTTTTCATTTGTGATAACATTTATAAGGAATCAACCAGTAGATGAATACTATATCTAGAAGAATAATATTATATTAATTTTAAAATAAAGATGAAATTGACCCTCTTTCCATGAAATCCATTTTAAATAAAACACATAGAATAATGGGAAAAAGTTTCTTTCTAAAACCATGAATACTGGAAATAAGTTTTAAAATTATGGGAAATATGTTCTTTTAAAAACTAATAAATATAATGTTTTTAATTTTTACAAATAATGTATAATAGAAAAAGTCAGTATTTTGGTTAGAAAATTAATATTAAGAAATAGTGTGAAGGAAATTTTTTGATTAATATTAATCCATTACATTTTATCAAATGTATAATAATTGAGTATTTAAATATATATAATGGATTTATAGATAATATTTCTAGAGGAAGATGATAAATATATATATCTATGATATACAAAACCTTTAAACATTTTGAAACAAATTTAATGGAAACCGAAATCATATAGAGGATAATAAAATTTAAAATTTAAATGTTATGATGACAAGTAAGAGAATCAAGAGAATTGATACATATTTTACTTCCCAAAAATAGAGGATAAAATTATTGGGATGTCAAATATGGACAAGGAGGAGAGTAGTCTTTGAGAATGAATGAGAGTTATTCCATCAAACACCAAAATTTTATTTTGGAACATATTTCCTTATAGAAGATTATATTTATAATATGAAGTAACTTCCCCTGTGGAAAAAATAAATTATCATTTGAAATATATATATGAGGATAAAAATGGGATATAAGATCAAAAATATGTAAATTATTTATAAAATAGGGTGTAAGAATTTGAGTTAGGGTATTTGTTACGGTTTGAGAACCATTTAAATAAAAAAATAATTAAATTATAAAGATTCTAAAATTAATTTTAAAATACCATGAAAAAAGATAATTTCTTATATAATAAAACAAATAGGTAGTTTAAATATCAAATAAAAGTTAATTGGATTATAATAAAAGTAAAGTTTGATGAAATTAGAATTGATACCTAAAAACCCTTTCCAGTAAAAAATCATTGAGTTAAGAATAATTTCATAATGATGTTATAAATAATAATTATAAAAGCTTATTAAATTGAAATTAAATATAATTAAATTTACTCATTTCATAGAATAAATCAATTTTGTAATATATAATTAATTAAGAATTTCTCTAACACAATTAAAGAATATTGAAGTAGAAAAAACCCATACCTTAGTCCTAATTAACTTTTTCCATGAACATCAATTCTTAAATACTAAAATTAAAATTAAATATAAATTATTATGAAAATTATATATTTAAATTTCAATTACTATGATTAAATAATTTTTATTTTCTTTTAATTTTTATGTTATTTTTTCTTATGTTGGTTATTTGAGGTGGTTCAATAAATTTCTGTTTAAATATTTTGGTATGATGACAATGGTTAAAGGTGTTAGAGATTAACATCAAAATATATTTAATTTTATTGTTTTGTATCATTTATTATTCATTAGTCAAAAACTTTATACATATGTGCAGGTTTTTTTAAATGAACTTAGATCAGTAAAGGTATTCTGAAATATTTATTCTAGGTGACTTTGTTCACTCTGACATTTAATTATTAATATAAGTAATATTTTCCAATATTATATTTCTATAAAATTAATAATTTCTTAATTTTTGTTACCTTATATATATTTTTTAAATCATCCAAATTATTGTTTTTTATAATAGTTCATGAAGGCGGTCAAACTGACCCAAACATGAATATGCTATAACTAAGTGGGTTATAATTGTAAATTAGGTGTATAATATCATAATAATAAAAAATAACAATATTATTTATATTTTGTCTATTTTTTTTGAATCCTTTTATAATTTATTTACAAATAATGAAGACCATGAAGAAAAATGAGAAGCACTACTTCTTAGAGAAGGTAGAACACACAATACATTGTTAACATTTTCATTTCCAGATTAATGAAAGGGAATGAAGGTGGATTATAATTTTATCGTTATAATAATAATTAAATTATATTTATCACATTTAATGTTAAATTCCATCCTTATATCTAGGAATGAGATGTAATGGAGAAAAATGGAATATGTGGCTTCGTGGAGGAGGTAATCCCAACCAATGCATGATTTTAATTATTATTATTTTTAAGTGGATGGAAAGGAATAAATAATTTTTTTACATAAAAATTAAATAATATAATGATACTATGTTCATTATAAAAATATGTTTTGGATAATATTGGATGGGAAGAAATAGGAGTTTCTTATTAAGTTGTACTCACATTGGGACCCATATCTTTCTATTCAAATCATATTTAGAAATTATGGTCTTAGGTTAACTTATGATTATTGGGGTCTTTAAGTAACTTAGGGGAATTATAGGAGTGGTATTTTGAGAATATTTTGATGGAAATTTTGAAGGGTTATTGTAACTTTGATATGGAATATGTGATCCCCTTTTGTAATTATAAAAGGAACCTTTTATGAACACGCATTCTTTTTAAATGATTTAATAGAACTATTATAGGATCAATGGTTCCAAAAGTGAAAAATAATAAATTTTTGGATGATTTGGTCTGTTAAAACAAGATCCATGAATTTATACAAAATTTTCAAATATGCTTGAATTCATTTAATCTTGTATGTTTACTTTTGTATTTTTTTTACCAGTGTAACTACTTCTTACCCATGTAACTTTTGTTTAATGAGAAAATAAAAAAAATCCCTAGATAAAAAATTTTGGTGTCATAAACCAAAATTTAATTCCATTTAATCAAATTTAGTTTATAATTAATATAAAATTACATGTTAAATTAAATTATTTAATATATAATGATACACTTTTTTGTAGGAAAATGATGATTTAACCATTATATGTTATTAATATTATATATAATTTATTTTCAATTAAATTATTGTTCATATAATTATATATTAGTTTTAAAAAAAAATTTAGAGACATTATTTAAAAAATTATTAATATAAATAATTTAATAAAATCACACACCATTAGTAAAATAATTAATTTAAAAACAACACAATCACCATTTGTGTTGTATTTAATTTTTAACTTTGTAATCTCACATTAATGATTAAAGAAATTATAGAATATGAAAATTCTAAAAAAATTCCATTTTTTCATATTACATTCCAATATGTGGTAAAAACTGATTTTTAATCTAAGTGAATAGAGGTAGTTTTTAGAGAAAAAATGAAATAAATTTCTAAAATTATAATGATTGATATTATAAATTCAAAATAAAACTTTTAAAAGATTTGTTTTAATTATTATATGTGTATATTTTATATAAAAAATTTTAGATAAACTTATTTTTTATTCATACATTACGTTAATGTCATAAAATTGGCATTTTTTAGCAAAAAATGTATTTTAACAACTCCTTAAAAATAAATTATTTTATAAAAATAAAAAAAAATTAATCATAAGATAATTTAGACAAGATTAATTTTAAAATTTAGTTCTTTAATTATATTAAAATTCATAAATTATAAAATTTATCTTTTAAAAGTGAAATATAATAAAAATAAACATTTCTATAGAAAAATATTCTTTATTTTTTAATTAAATGTAAAAATATTAAATGTGTACATTATATGTGAAAAATAAATATTTAGATTAATAATTTAATTATTATACAATTATGATTTTTATTTACATATCCCCTTAATGTCGTATCATAAAATATATGAATAAGATAACCTATAATGACAGTTCTGTGTTGTTCTTCTACTAGCCCGAATCTCAAAGAGATTTCAATGAGCATGAATTTTTGTTGCATATTATTTCACTCATAAAAATATTTATTGTGTTTGATGAGTTCTTAAACTAATAAAAACTCTAGAAAAGATACATATTTTCAAATCCCAAAGAAATATTATTAATAAGGGAGACTTTCACTACCTGATTCCATTTCATTCCTTTTTTTTCATAGATTTCATAATATTGATACATCCTATTATACACAAAAAAATAGGAATAATATTATAATAGTAAAATTTTATTTTAACGCATCACTATTTCATTATGGTTTTTTTCATGTTTAATACTTTATTAACATAATATTTATTTTTGGAGAATATCTAGTCAAATTTTATTTTATCACATTCTCCTCGTAAAATTAATTTTATCCTGACAATTTTAACTAATACTAACCAATGAAATAGTAAAGGTTGTCCATAAGATTGAAATGAGTAAAAATTTAATTTCTAATGATTTATGATTCAAACTATCCTTGGATTGATTATTAACTCATATTTTTTCCCATAAAATGAATATAACTACTCTAGAGTTTTTCTGTAACTATTTTTGAAAAACAAACCAAATTAATGTGAGGGATTTTTTATAGGGAGTTTAATGTCTTCCATGAATTAATAGGTAGTCATGGGATATTTTTTTGTTGTGATTTTCAAATCTTAGTAATTATCAAGGCCTCTAATTCAAATTATGCAATCTATTCCTAACATGAAATTGATTTTAACTCAATGAATAATATTAATAATTTATAGTAAGCATGTTACTATAAACATCTAATATGAAAGAATTATATAATTTTTCTAGAATAATCATACCAGTAAATGGTTATTAAATAATTCAAAATATATTCATCATGGTATGGATTTGGAGTTTTAAGAAATCATACAAGGTATATAGGAGTAGGTCGAACGAATTAGGAATATACTACTCGTAAATCTTAAGTGGGTTACTATTGTTCCTCAATCCATATCATTTTAAGAACCCAGTTCTATATTTTTTGATTCATAACATTTCTACTATCTTGTATTTTTTTGATCCCATCATCATTAATTCCCTTATATTAGTTCATTGAATTCGTTAATGTAAAATATTATATGATTTAAGACAGTGAAATCTCTAGGTCACTTTAGTATTAAATCCTTTTCCATTCACCAAATCTATACAGTTCTTCACATTTAATCAGAAATTAGATATTATATTCCCTCATTTTTCTCACATAAAAAATCTACCAATTCCATTAAGACATTTTTTTTGGCCTATTATCACATTTTTAACATTTAAGAAATTGAATCTTGTTTCTTTCATCATCTCCATTTGTTAAAATTATATGAGAATCCATACTCCACATATTTAGTGTGTTTTCATATTAAACTATATTCACATTTTGTATCATGGTTTTTTATTCATATTATATAATAATCACTAGTTTTCCCACTTATGTTTTTATCACATAATGTTTCTCATTGGGGAAATTTCTGAATTGTATATGAAGTTTATTATGAAAATTGTTCCTTTAGGATTTATTCATTATATAAACAAAAATGGGCTAATCATAAGTGATGAACAAATAAAATTTTAATATAATTATTTAATCATAATTTTATGACTAATTAATTATAAAAATTTCTTTCTCTTCAAAATTGTTACATTTGATTTTAGTTACACATAAATTTCTATTAGTTTAATCTAGCATTATTTTAGTTAGGTTTTATCATTATTGATGACCTAATTCATTAACATTGATAATCCAACATAATGGATTATAAACAGAATTATATTAACTAAATCATATCCCATATAATTCTCAAGATAGGAGTGTTGTTCTAGGGACAATCACTATTCACATGGGTGAATATAGAGTTGATAATGTACGAACATTTTTCAAGGTGATTACCCCAAGATGAATTTGTGACACAAATTCATCTACATTTTAATTTTCAAAAAGTATTATAATTGATATAAGTACCATAAATTTATACATTAATGAAAATTCATGATGTTATCCTATACTCAGACTTATCCCTTAAATGTATCCACAAGGTTTTCAAAAAATTCTCATAATCCTAGTGACTGAAATATTCAATATTTCCTCAACTAAATTAAAGGGGTTTCTATCCAATTGAAATTATGATTAACCGTCACTTATAAACCCTAAATGTATCCTAAAAAATCATCTTAATATATAAAGTTATATAAAACACAATATGATACCAACTATGGATCCCCACAGATGTGGTTATATAATTTTCCTGAATTTTAGTAAAATATTTCCTTACAACATATTCCCATGATATTTTAGGTTTATAGATTTAAATAATTATGAAAAATATATATCAAACAAAACATAGCTATTTTCCATCTAATATAGAGTGTTCCCACTATATAACTGAATACATAATCCATAAAAAATCCTCAAATTCATCAAAAAATTCATCCCACAAGATACTCTTCTAAATACATCATATAAATTTAATTTCTCTATAACTTTGGAAAATAGAGACATATGAAAGAGGTGTGATCATATTCATAAAAAGGGTAATCATATGTGATACTAATAAATACTATAAGTGAGCATAATATATGAATATGGGTATAACAATAATATAATAAACAGTTACACCAAACAAAAGATAGATTATAATTCATGTAATATGTAATTAAATAAAATAAAAGAGTATAATATCATAAAAATAAGTCATATTCAATGAATATAAAATTTCATGAAAAGAAATAAAAATTTTAAGGGTGAAAAAATAATAATAATAAGAAAACTGTAAGAGAAAACTCATCATTCCCATGCCTATGTGAACAAACACATTTTTTCTAGCCCTTAAAATGATTGAAAAATGATTATACACAATCCTATCTGATCCAAATCCTTATGTTCACACCAAACCATCCTATGAGATATCAAAATTAACTAATGTATTAGATGGTGATATAAGAATTATCTTTCCATCATCCATACATGAGTTCCACTTGAAATCAATCCTTCATCATATCACAATGAACCCATAGAATGAGAATTGGTTTCATATCTTTATCAAATGGAATCATATAAGGTAAAAAATCATATTTTCATCCTTTACTGTAACATGATATACTCATTAGAAATATACAGGCAGAAAAAATTATTCAACAACAATCTAGTTAAAAACACTTGTATAATGATAATAGCATATATGTTATTTACACTATATAGATATGGGGAAAATTTTTATTTTAACACTTACCCAATAAATTAATTGCTGAGTAACATGGTAAATAAACTTCAATACATTGAATAGGAAATAGGGACTTCAAAGAAAAAATTATTTAGATGAAACAATATCTATTTACACTAAATATTATTAGGCTAGACTATGTAAGTGGCGGATCATTTTTATAGAGATTTAACACTACTAATTTGTAAAAACATGTTTATAAAACAATGGGGGATGAAGAAGAATTTTATAATAATAATAGAATTATAAATTCATAAATCATAAGGAAATTGGCCCTTTTCCATGAAATCCCTTTTAAATAAAACTCTTATAATAATAGAAAACTAATTTACTTCGTAAAACCATTTAATAAGAAAAACTAGTTTCAAAGTTCTTATAAATCCATTATTCAATATTTTTTTAACAAGAATTGTTTTTAATATTTATAAAGAAATTCTATGTTAAAATGTGTCTAATGTGTTTTCAAAATATTTTTTTTAAAAATAATTTGTAGGAAAACATTTGAAGTATATTAAAAAAATAATATTTAGGAAATCTATATTAATGGATTCTTAAAATAAATGTAAAATTTTTAGAGAAAATTTATAGTGAAAGATAAGAAATATATCTATGAAGAATAAAAAAATTAATTATTTAAAACCACATTGATGAAAAACAACATCATAAGTACATAAATAAAATTTATATATGAAAGTGGTGGTGAGATGTAAGAGTTTATCATTAACTAATCAATATATTAGTACATAATAATGGGTGAACACATTTCTAGGGTGAAAAAATATGGACACTTAGGGGAATGATATGTTGGATAGAATTAGAGTTATTCATACCAATATAAAAAATTTATTTGATAAGTTATCTTATCAAAGAAGATGATATAGATGAAAAAATGTAACATTCCTTGAGAAAAAGAGAAATGGAGATTCTAAAAAGAAATATTTTGATAGAAATGTTCTACGAATATCATTTACTTGATGAAATTTTATGACTCAAGATGGTATAATTTGATTCGAGAAAATTTTTGTAGCTCAAGTAAAATTTATATCTAAACCCATTGAATAAGACATATCATGAAATTGAATTTAAAATACTACAAAGAAAAATAAATGATTATAAAATATAAGAAATAGATAATATATACACCATATAAAATAAAATTGGTGCATAACAGGAATTAATCTATCAAAATACGAAATGAGACCAAGAAACCCTTTAAAGTAAAATTTTCCTTGAGGTAAGAATAATTTGATAATGTGTTTATGAGGAATAATTTTGTATCCTAATAAAATATGAAGGACGAAAAATAAAATATATTTGTTATTTAGAATAAATAGAGCTTAGAATACAAGATATAAATATAAAATTTTATATCATAATAGAAGAATATTGAGTTAAGAAAAAACCGTACCATAGTTCTTATTCACTCATCATGTGTTCCTAACATCATGAAGAATCAAACTAATTTTATCTTTTACATTTTTATGAATAAAATTCCTATATACATTACTTACTAAGGATATTTCATTATTATATGTTACTTATTTTTATATATCTATTTCATATGATGTTTATTTTTGGTTGTTTGGTCAATTTATATGTAATTATTTTATTATGTTGAACATGGTTAAAGAAGTTATAAAATAATATAATAATCTCAAAAAAATTATTATTTTATATCCTTTATTATTCTATTATTATAAAATTTATGTTGTTATATTTGTTTTTTAAAATGAACTCAGATTATGAAAGGTACACTGATATGTTCATTTTAGGTGATTAAGTATAATGTGATCATTTTTTGTTACTACAATTGTTTTTATGTCTAAAGTTATATTTATATATTATTAATTTTTTTATAAATATCATATCTATACCAAAAATACATTTTTAAATTAATCCATGTAAGAGCTTAATACCATTGTTTTGTAGGTTGTTAAACTGACCCAATTAATAACACACTAAAAGTTAACGGGGGAGTATTGTTACAGACTTGTATAATATAATTTTAATATATTATTAATGATACTACTTAGATTTTTCTTATATTTTGAGTCATTTTTATGTTCTTTATAATAATAATTAAAATAAAGAAGAAAAATGATAAATGTTACTTCATGGAGGTGGTATCCACCCAATTCATGGTTAACATTATCATTTCCTAGAAAATAAGATGGAATGAGGGTATATTATAATTTATATCCTAATAATAATAATTATATTATATATCTCAAATTTATTATTAAATTTAATCCTTATAACTAGTGCAGATAGGTGGTAGATAAATACGAAATATGTCAATTTGTGGAGACATTAGTCTACTTAAACACTTGATTAACATTGTTTTACTTTACTAGATTGATAGAAAGGAATATATAATAATTAATCCATTATATAATAACAATTTAGTATAATAATGATAAATATTTCATTATATAACAATAGTTTGGATATGTTTGTAATTAAATGAATAATATGAAATAGTTAAGGAAAATGTAAAACTCATTTTGGTATGTTAAACATTCTCTTGAAAGTCTCTTTGATAATAAAGGACTTAGGATAACAAACAGTGACAAAATATTTTATTTCATGGAAATTAATTCTTCTAGAGAGAATTTGGGTAGAGTTTCAAAAAAAATTAAAGGGGATGTGTATCTTTGAGAGGGTATAAGTGAACCCTTTTTATAATTGAAAATGTACTTTTGAAAACACAAATATTTTTAAATAATGGAATGAAACTATTAAAGGATCAATGGTTTCAAAAGTGAGAAATAATGTGTTTTTGAGAGAACATAGGTTGATAAAGCCTTATCTAATAATTAATACACGTGTTTTAAAGATTTTTTAAGACATTATTCTTTTGGTTTATACTTTTACCTTTTTATGTTTTTACAAGAGAATCTCATTTTTACCTATATAAAATATGTTTTAATAAAAATAAAAAATATCCTATATTATGACATGTGGTGTTTTGAACAAAAATGTAATCATTATTTAACATAATTAAAATTTTGAATTATATAAAACTAACTTTTTAATTAGAATATATTATATATATGACTTATTTTATAGAAAAAAGTTTTTTTTAACTATTATGTTTTTTTAATATTATTTAGAATTGAATGGAAAATAAATGTGATAAAATATAATTAGTTATGTGGTTAAATATAATATTTGATTCATTATTTATAATATATTAATTTAATTAAGTAGATAAAAATTTCTGAATGTTAATAAAATATATCATTTTAAAATTTAATAGTTTACCTCTATCGCGACAACTAAATATAATCTTGGTAATCTATCTTTTAAGACGTAATATAAAATTAACCCATTTACATATTATTCTTATTATGATCTTCAATATAAAAACCATTTTTTAAATTAAATTCTTCAGTTGATGAAAACTAATTTTTTAAATAAAAGGAAGAAAATAGTTTTTAGATGTGCATATGACATATGTTTCCATAACATTAAAATGAGTCTTAAATATTATACATATAATTATAAAATAATTTTTAGAAACAATGTTTTTTAAATAATTACATCATTCGTGTGTTATGATTATGTCATAAAAGTGAATCTTTTTAATAAAATTTGGTTTTTCACTATTCACCTGAATATCAATTATTTTAGAAAAATATCAAAAATTATCCTAATATAATATTAAACTGATTATTTAGAAAAGAAATTTAATTTCATCATATTTAAATTCAAAACATTATAAATTTGACTTCTACATAAGAAATATAAAGAAAAAAACGATCTTAATAGAAAATTAAACAATCTTTATCATTAAAATTTAAAATAAAACATTTTGATATATATGAAAAATGGTAATATTTACAAGATTTTATCATCATATTATTTATTTATATGTACCACAAAGATCACTACATAGGATCTGAGCATAAGTTATGTTCTTTTGGTAGTTACAGGCATTTCTTCTGCAAGCTTGGATCTTAGGGAAATTTTCATGGTCTTGAAATTATTTTTTATAAGATTTCACTCATATAGTCATTGTTGGAATTTGGAATGGGATTGATCTAAGTAATACCCTAGTAAATCCAAATATTTTAAAATATTGGACAAATTAGCATCATAATGGATACGTCCACAACTCGATGCCATTTTATTCCATTTTTCTAATGGTATCATAATAGGGTTACTTAATTTTATACTCATTAATTTAATGACTATTTTATAATGGTATATTTTTATTGCAATATATAATTATTTAATTTTATTTACTATTTCATTTGGAATAATATATAATCACAATAGTTATTTATGACAAATATTTTGTGAAATTTTAGGTCGTTTCATTTTGACATTACCCAACCAACTAGGACCCCATTTGGGTTAGCAGTAAGATAATTGGGCGACCCCATGCCCACGTACAATATTCCAATGATTGGTGAAAACCACAAATAAGGAATATTTCTCACATATACATACTTTAATTATAAAACTTACATAAAAATACATGTCTAAAGAATAATAATTAATTTTTAAAACCACATATATAATAAATTTAATTATAACTTGATTGAGAAATATGATAAATATCCTAAAAACACGACACTAAAAAATCAACAAATATTAAAAAAATAAAAGTCCCATTATCATATAACATATAACAACCATGTAAAACATGAAAAAGATTAATCTACATCACACCAACATTGAATCAATAATTTTTAGCAATGAACACCACTCGGCCCCACAAAACTATAACACCACCGACACCATGTCCACAAAAATCAACTGTAAATTGAGGATAATATGCATAGAAACAACATAATGGACATGATTATTGTATAAGTATATGTATAAAAATAATAAATTGGGCATCTAAAATGAGTTATGAACAATATATCATCCCAAATAGTAAATAAAACATTATTTGTTTAAAGGGAACTAGAAAACCAATGATAAAGGGAATCCCTATATTAAAAAATCAACTCTATTGAAATAATTTATTGAAGGGATCCCAAAACATATAAAATTCCAAAATACCTAAAGGTCTTATATTCCCACCTCACACAACATCCACATCACCTTTCAATACATGTAGTGGGGGACCCAAACCACGCTTGGGAGTTCACATTAGTGGATGTGTTTTTTATTGTTATAGATGTCTCGTACCTCATCATATACAATGTTAATAAGATAAGAGGGTTACACTATCCATAAGTTGAGTACATATTCCCCATAACTAAGTAGGTTTACATAATAAACTACATGTTTGGAGGATCCATGGAAAGGAATAATTTTCTCCCATGAGTTACATACCAAAAGTATATTGTTAAAATCTCACCCTCCTCGGACAACATCATCATGAAAATAATGTTCATAAATTGTCCAAAACATATAAAAAATTCTCTATATGATTTAGAGACAAGAACTATAATGTTATATGTATAAAAAATATCATAACAGACTACTCACATTAATGATTTCAACACAATGTTGAAAAGTTACAAATAACACCAAGAAACACATGTTTTAGAACACACACCTCATCAAACCACATATTCATAACCTTTGTGATGCCACATAAGTACTATCAAATTAGATGAAATAAAACCATTTTTAAAATAAAATGGTCTCTGAACCCATGTAGTATTTTTCATGAAATCCATTCTATGGTGGAAAATATAGTTATAAATTTACACCACATCATGTACTTACTATTTAAACAGTTCAATCTCTTGAATGTTTCATTTTAATATACATGTATGAAATATACCAATGTTACTTCATTCCACATTCCTCGCAATCCCTAACTAAAATTTATAATAAATTACCTAAATAATGCAATAATACCATTTCTAAATTGGATAAATGTAACACCCCAGGTAAATAAAAAATATGACATTTTTATATTTATCCATATTTGTGAAAAAAATATATTAATATTACCTTAATGGGAACGCTATGCTCGATGGCGTACCCAATACGCGACAACGAGTTCCTTTGAAATCTTACGTTGCACTCTAATAATAAAATAATATTGTTTTTAATGGTAGTTAACGACTAGCCATTGTAATGGCGGGAAAGAACGGAACTAACTAAAAAATGATTATGTATGTTTTTCAAATATTTTTTACTTTTTACAATAAATTTTAGAGGATTAAAAATGCGAATAAATCCAATTTTAAGCGTAAACATTCTAATATTCTTTACAAGGTCGATTAACCACCTTTTGATGGTGAACCTCTTTTAAATCCACTTTTTGACAATTTTATCTGTTATATTTGACAAAATAAAATTCTTCTTTATAATCAGGACATCATAATTTACTTTTTGTAAATGTTTAGTATTTTTTCGATAAAGTTCAATTTTAATGAATAGTGAAAAATGTTGTATTTTAATTCAAAACCTCTTTTTAATATAATTTATTTATATGATTAGATTATCTTTTGAATTAGTTTTAAAGTTAAATTAGAATATATTTTTACCATTTAATCCAATAGTGGTCATTGGAATTAATTTCACTTTGAAATTGCACTTAAACTATTGTCAATCTTTTAATAGACATTGTTTCTTAAAAACACGCTATTTGTTTTGACAGTAGGAATTAATTATTAAATTAATTAATGCAACTTATATGTTTTGAATTTTTTAAAATAGACATCATTTTTGAATTCGGGATATCAAATATAGCTTATGGTGAAAATTTGGTATTTTTCTGAAAAACTTCAATTTTAGATGAATAGTGAAACCACTAAGTGGTAGTTTAAAAACTGATTTTTCGTTTAAATGAAACTTTACCACTTATGTGGTTTGATTTTAAAAAATCTGACATACATGGTTGTCATTACGATGTAAAATTTGGTTCGATGGGATTAAAATAATTTTTTGGTGAATAGTAACTTTTATGTTTTTAATCGCGATTAGAGGTAATTAGTGTAAATTAAGGAAAATATAATGTTTTAATAATATGAAATGACCTTGACACATGTCCCAACCTGATTGGATGAGTCATGGCCGACCAATAAAATCAATGGGTCAACTTGCGGACCCCATGGAGCCACTTTGGTTGGAAAATGACATTAATAACTTTTATTTAAAGTTAAAATTAAAATGTCACAAACATGTGTTGTTTTACTAAAACAATTTTTACATGGGGTTATACAAGTCATATTTTTTACTATAAATATTCATTAGAAATCTAAACAAAATTTCTAAATCATGATATTTTTTTTATAATTTTTAGACATTAAATAAATTAAATTATTTATGACACCATGATGATGCAGAGATTACCTTCTTATTTAACGATTTAAATAAAATGAAAATATAATGTAAAATCTAAGACCAAAACTTGTCACAAACCTATTGGATGGGTGGATTTCGGAACCTTATCACCTTATCCTCGAAATATATCATTTTGGGACCTTTAAAATCCGAAAATAATTATATAATAAAGTAATATTTTATAACCTTCCATGAGTGTCCGTCCTCTCCTCTTATAAAAGGCCCCCACCTATACCACCTTACCCCCAACTCTCAAGCCTTTGGCTTGGACAACCCCTTCCCATTTAATCTCTCAAAATCCCTATATTCATCATTGAAGCCTCCCTTTGGGATAATCCTTTCCAAGGAAGCCTTTGAGCTCAAATCAAAGAGAGTTACCCGATTTAAAGGTAGTGCCCTCTCTTGTGTTCTTATGTTTTATTTTGCTTCTCCAAACCTCTAAAATCTTTTTATTGCTTTCTTTTGTAACAACACCAGTATATTAAATATACTAGGATGTTGTTATGTGAAGTATTCGAGCTACACTTACACACACCTTCGTCTAATTGTTGAAGAACACACTGTTTCTGTGGATGGAGAATTTCTGCCTCACGAAACGATGATTGTTCAATATTCTCTTAACACATTTCATGGTGGCCATTATGATGTCACTATATTCTATATATGATATATATGGTATTTATTTTTTCTATATGCTTCTGAATTGTATATTTAAAACACGCCTTTATGCTTTTCATGTTGTGCAAATGCGATAATTTCATACAAGGAAGTGTGGACTACCGCCCCCTCAAGTGATGTGACTCGTTCATGCAATAAATGGAATGTATAAAGAATGAAATTAATGAACATATTTGACCTATATAACATATTTATTATACTGGAATTATAATATATATACCTCTCTCAATTATTTTTAATTCCATTAATATGACAAAGAAATGAAAGTAGCGTTCATGCGTACGTACGCCCTACCGTCTCCATGAACGGTGCATTTCATTTCTTTTTATCTCCAAATGTTATGGAGTAGTATAAAATGAATATGTACTGGATATATATGATATTTAAATCATTAATACTATTCTTGAGATTATTTACTTATAACTACATGGACAATCATTTTCAAACAAGTTCATTTTTGACTCATGTACCAAACATCGACAAAAATGTCTGATATGAACTCACATTATTAACCAATTATTATAACATTATAATATGTGATATGAACTGAATAAGAATATTTAAAAGATTTCCTTAAGAAATTATAAATTGACCAAAGTTTATTATTCAGGAATGTAAAGAAACAATCATGACAAGTCGGACTTGAGGTAAGGGATCCAACCGCTCTCGTTCTTTTTAAGTAATCTCTTTTATGTCATTTATTATAATATAATCATTCTTATGTTTGTGATGTTCTTTTATATTCATCATACTGTAATTTTTTTTGTTCATATTATGAGAGACCCTATTTGATCTCATAAATCCATTTTTGGAAGTATTAAGTGGCGCTGTTAGGTTGCCGAGTTTTCGTAAGGGATTTTCATCTCACTTTTATTCCCATGATATTTATGCTACATTTGCCACCATTTTCTTTGAGTGGTGTATGTACTTCCCATTATTCTAATATTTTTGTAATATACTTTCGTTTATGAGTATTTACATTAATGTTTTATAGTCCTTCTTTCATGGGTTTTACGTTTCGAAAGTTACCCAAGTCGGTAAGGGAACCTTTCACCCTCCTCTTTTTAAAATACTTCGTTTGTTATGTCTTTTAATTTACATCTTACTATGTTGGGATATGTTCTTCTATATCCTTATCGATGTAAATTTTATGTCCAAATTATGAGATACCATTCTCTCTCTCATCGACTAATTTTCTGAATTATGAAGTGACGCCCTTAGGCTGTCGATTTTTTACAAGGGAACGTCTTAACCCAATTTCAATTTCTTTGGGTTCAACCAGTACTTCTTGAACATGTCATCCTATGAATATTTGTGAATGAACTCTGATAGTTTCACACTTAACATCCATTTATATTGGGTATATTTATATTTCTCAAACATAATTATGTGAAAGATTTATCCTTAATTTAAGGATACCATCTTTATAATGGATTTCATCTCAATTTACATTTCCATTGAGATTTCATTGTTGTTATGCACCAATTTACTCTTATATGGTGTGTATACTGTCCTTTGATATATTATATCATGAATCACTTTATTCTCATGATATTATAAAGTTATGATTAAATGTTATTCTTCAATTATTTGTATTAAAGAGTCTCTCATTTTTTTAAAAACTCTTTAACAAAAATATCATCTTAAATGTTTTAAAGATTTATTATTCTAAATCGTTATCTTCAAGGTCCATGTTTTCAAAATGCTTTTCAGTATTTATTTAGATAGAAATTAATATTTTAAAATTATAATTCCATTAAAATATTTAGAGTGGTATGGGACACTTTTATTCAAAAATATCTTTCGAATGGTTTTTCAAAATGGATTGATTAATTCAATATCATGGAATTACTCATTGTGATTGCAAATGAAATGTTGTTATTGAAATGTTTATATTTTCAATATTTTATGTGTAATGATGGTACTTGGATATTTTACTGGTGGTTACGTGATACACCATATGACGGGTGGTGCCGTGAATACCACGACGGGTGGTTACGTTATAACCTCCAATGCATTGGGTATGGATGACGACCATATGGCTATTCCATTAAGTATGTGTGGGATTCGACCGTATGGTTATTTCATTTAAGTATGTTTATGCCCCAAGTTACCTTTATATGTTATGTGTTCTTTATATGGGTTTTATGGTAATCTTTTGGTTACAAAAGGGTAAGTAATGGTCTTTTATTCAGTGAATAGTTTTTACTACTTCATAAAGGTAAAAAGTATTACCTTGGTAAAGTATCCATGGTTTAATTTTTGTTTTGAAAAACTAACAGTTTTACTCCTTTGTGTATCCTTTACTGGGCTTTTTATTCTCACCCCGTGTTTTTGAAATGTATTCCACAAGACATAAAGATGAATAGGGTCAAGGATGGGATCAAGGAAAGACATGATATCTAAAACATAGAACTAGACATGTTTCTTTTTTATGTTTTTTTTATGTTATGGAAACTTAGTAGAAGTGTCTACTATGTAATCTTTTGAGATGTAATAGTTTTGAACTAATTCTCTAAAACTCTAAAACTGAAAAGATCCTCAATGTGAGTTATTCATTTAATTCAATATTAAGTAAGGATTAAGGTCGGGGCCTTATAGTTGGTATTAGAGGGAGGTTTAGATAACTTTAGAGGTTAGGTTATTCTCTAAGCATAAGTGACATTAACATAATGGTTTGCATTTCAGAAAGATTCCTAGTTTTAGATAAATTGAATGAGTAAGTATATCTTAGTGTTTATATTCCACATTAGTACATGATGGTTTATTTGATATACTCACACTGAACTTTTTGGTTTTTGTAAATGGCTGGATCTAGCAGGCACCAAAGTAACAGTGGATGTGAAGGAAACTGTGATAGTTTTCTGAGTGATAAAATGAATGATATTGGAGCGGCAATGAGAACTCTTGTGTTTATCCTCAACCAACTATCTGGAGTCATGAATGACCACCTAAACCTTGGTGATTTCTATAGGGCATCATATATGCGAGAAACAAATCCCTATGGAACTACAGGTAATACTCATAAATGTATGTTTGTTCAAAACCCTATGTGTCAAATATGTGAAAAGAAACACCTAGGAAAATGTTTCAAAGGGACAAAAATATGATATAGATGTGGAAATAAAGGTCATAAAGCAAGAACCTTCCATGGAAAAAGGAAGCATCCAGTTGACTCGAGGAAAGGCAAAGAAGTTATTTCTGAGGGATTAATTGAATGTTTTAAATGTGATGTGCATGGTCATCATGCAAACACATGTCCTATGAATAAGTTTCGGGAATGGGATCACCAAGATCATACAAATATTCGTTTACCAATACCTAATGACATTCCGATTGAGGATGAAGAAACTGACAATAACCAATCAAATGTATGGATTATTTCTTAACATTTATTTTCCTATTTTGGAATCTTAGTATATGATTCATGATTTTGTTTGTAGGAATGAATTATTTCAGAATAATTTGTAATGGAATGGTTAATGGATCATGAAGAATGTAGAATAAGTAAGAATACAACATGTAAGGACTTCAAGAGTTATGGTGAAATTCTTAAGAGTATTACGTCTCTTTTGATGATGTGGTTACATTAGAAGACATTTTATAGTATGTGTAACCCTGATGTTTGATATATAAAAATTTTATTCAAGGAGTAGTTATCTGTTCTTTGGTGGACATAGTTATAAATAACTATTTTGGTTTATATGATCCTTACTTTTGAGGTAATTATGGGTTACTATATGTTATGATGGAAAGTGAAAGGCATGAGATAAAATTCAGGTTAAATTATGTTATGGTTATTTTGGATCATTTTATCTCTTTTTGGGGAATGATTTGAGAGTTATATAGTTTGGAAAAAGGACAACATGCAGACCGTGTGACAACCCGTCGCGTCGAACAAAGCTGCGGGAATCGAACCCACAACCAAAGTGTGACTGGTATTTGTCTCCTACCACTGGAATACGTGAAGTCCCTGGATAGTTTGAATAATTATTTTTATTTAAATGATTTTATTAATTAATATTAAGTTGATTTTGGGTTATCTATGGAAATTATTAACCTATCATGGAGGATATGTGATTAGGTTAATTACATTTCAATACGAGTCTTTAAGAGCAACTGATGTTGTTTGGAGATAAATGATATGATTTATCTTGGAACACTATGTGATTAAATCCTTCAAATATTTGGGTTTCAATCTTAGTTTGGTTTAATTATGGTCTTCGTTGAACTTTGGGTTTTGTGAGTCAAATTTTGGAGATTAAGAATATATTTTTTTATTATAAAGGGTTATCCTTTTCTGGATTATCTAATCTTGTACTAACCTTTTTGGTTTTGGTTTTGGTTAAAGTATAAATTCATGGGAAGTATAGAGTTCTCTTTTGTGGATTAGGTAATTCTCTTGAAGTTGATTATAGTACTCTTAATGTGAACATGTCTTCCTAAATACTCATTATTTGGGGAAAGTATGAGTTTGTGTAAGAAATCTAGTAAAAGTTGAAAGTCAACATGACAAGTCATTATGTTTCCTTAAGATTGAAAATAAATTCCTCAATGAAAAGTAACATAAATAAATTTTCCATTAACTTTTCCAATTGGGGAATCGAATACCGTATAACCCACCACAAGTTTGTGATTTTCTTGTGGTTAACTTTCTCCTAAACTTGTTTTCTATCACTCTCCATCAGAATATGACCCTTTGATTTTTCTTCCATATCTATGTTTTCATACATGGAATCCTAGTATGGGTTAGCTCGGGTGACCTTTGTACTTCTCTTTCTTTCTTTTAAAGTGATTGTTTTACCGACTCTTGTTCCGATGTGGGACTTTCAATGATGTTTCCTAGCCCAATTTTAAAATTGTGAGGACACAGTTTTCAAAAGGAGGGAAGGATGTAACACCTCAGGTAAATAAGGAATATGACATTTTTATATTTATCCCTATTTGTGAAAAAAAATATTAATATTACTTTAAAGTGAACTCTATGCTCGATGGCGTACCCAATACGAGACAACGAGTTCCTTTGAAATCTTACGTTGCACTCTAATAATAAAATAATATTATTTTAAATGGTAGTTAATGCCTAGTCGTTGTAATGGCGGGAAATAACGGAACTAACTAAAAATTTATTATGTATGTTTGTCAAAAATTCATTTACTTTTTACAATAAATGATAGAGGATTAAAAATTCGAATGAATCCAATTTTAAGCGTAAACATTCTAATATTCCTTAAAAGGTCGATTAACCGCCTTTTGATGGCGAACCTCTATTAAATCCACTTTTTGAAAATTTTATGTGTTATATTTTACAAAATAAAATTCTTTTTTAGAATTAGGACATCAAAATTTACTTTGTGTAAATATTTGGTATTTTTCTGATAAAGTTCATTTTTTTAATGAATAGTGAAAAATGTTGTATTTTAATTCAAAACCACTTTTTAATATAATTTATTTATATGATTAGATTATATTTTGAATTAATTTTAATGTTAAATTAGAATATATTTTTACCATTTAATCCAATATTGGGCAGTGGAATTAATTTCACTTTGAAATTGGACTTAAACTAGTGTCAATCTTTTAATAGATATTATTTCTTAAAACACGCTATTTGTTTTGACAACGGGAATTAATTATTAAATTAATTAATTCAACTTATATGTTTTGAATTTTGTAAAATAGACATTATTTTTGAATTCGGAATATCAGATATAGCTTAGGGTGAATTTTTGGTATTTTTCTGAAAAAATTCAATTTTAGATGAATAGTGAAACCACTAAGTGGTAGTTTAAAAACCGATTTTTCGTTTAAATGAAACTTTACCACTTCTGTGATTTGATTTTCAAAAATCAGACATACATGGTTGTCATTATGATGTGAAATGTGGTTCAATGGGATTAAAATAATTTTTTGGTGAATAGTAACTTATAATATTTTAATCGCGATTAGAGGTAATTAGTGTAAATTAAGGCAAAAATTATGGTTTAATAATATGAAATGACCATGAAACATGTCCTACCCTTATTGGATGAGTCATGGACGACCAAAAAAATCCATGGGTCAACTTGGGAACCCCATGGAGCCACTTTGGATGGAAAATGACATTAATAATTTTTATTTAAAGTTAAAATTAAAATGTTACAAACATGTGTTTCTTTACTAAAACAATTTTTACATGGGGTAATACAAGTCATATTTTTTAATATAAATATTCATTAGAAATCTAAAAAGATTTCCTACATCATGATATATTTTTTATAATTTTTAGATATTAAATAAATTAAATTATTTATGACCCCATGATGATTCAGTGATTACCTCAATATTTAACGATTTAAATAAAATGAAAAGATAATGTAAAATCAAAGACCTAAACTTGTCACAAACCTATTATATGGGTGTATTTCGAAACCTTATCACCTTATCCTCGGAATATATCCTTTTGGGTCCTTTAAAATCCGAAAATAATTATATAATAAAGTAATATTTTATAACGTTCCAAGAGTGCCCCTCCTCTCCTCTTATAAAAGGCCCCCACATCTACCACCTTACCCACACCTCTCAAGCCTTTGGATCGGCCAACCCCTTCCCATTTCATCTCTACACATACCTCTCTTCATCATTGAAGCCTCACTTTGTGTAGAATCCTTTGAGCTCAAATCAAAGAGAGTTACCCGATTTAATGGTAGTGTCCTCTCTTGTGTTCTTATGTTTATTTTGCTTCTCCAACCCTCTAAAATCTTTTTATTCCTTTCTTTTGTAACATAACCAGTATCTTCAATATACTAGGATGTTGTTATGTGAAGGAATCAAGCTACACTTACACACACCTTCGTCTAAGGGTTAACGAACATACTGTTTTTGTGGATGGTGAATTTCTTCCTCACGAAACGATGATTGTTAAATCTTCTCTTAAAACCATTCATGGTGGCCATTATGATGTCACTATATTCTATATATGATATATATGGTATTTATGTTTTTTATATGCTTCTAAATTTTATATTTAAAACATGCCTTTATGCTTTTCATGTTGTGCAAATGCGATAATTTCATACGAGGAAGTGTAGACTACCGCCCCCTCAAGTGATGTGACTCGTTCATGAAATACATGGAATGTATAATGAACGAAATTAATGAACATATGTGACCTATATAACATATATATTGTACTGGAATTATAATATATATATCTCTAAATTATTTTTAATTCCATTAATATGACAAAAAATGAAAGTAGCGTTCATGCGTACGTACGACCTACCGTCTTCATGAACGGTGCATTTCATTTCTTTTTATATCCAAATGTTATGGAGTAGTATAAAATGATTATGTACTGGATATATATGATATTTAAATAATTAATACTATTCTGGAGATGATTTACTTATAACTACATGGACAATCATTTTCAAACAAGTTCATTTTTGACTCATGTACCAAACATCGACAAAAACGTCTGATATGAACTCACATTATTAACCAATTATTATAACATCTTAATATGTCATAATAACTGAATAATAATCTTTAAAATATTTCCTTAAGAAATTATAAATTGACCAATGTTTATTATTCAGGAATATAAAGAAACAAACAAGACAAGTCAGACATGAGGTAAGGGATCCAACCTCTCTCGTTCTTTTTAAGTAATCTATTTTATGTCATTTCTTATAAGCTCGTCATTCTTATGTTTGGGATGTTCTTTTATATTCATAATACTGTAATTTTTTTTGTTCATATTATGAGAGACCCTATTTGATCTCATAAATCCATTTTTGTAAGTATTAAGTGGTGCTGTTAGGCTGCCGGGTTTTCGTAAGAGATTTTCATCTCACTTTTATTCCCGTGAGATTTATGCTAAATTTTCCACCATTTCCTTTGAGTGGTGTATGTACATCCCATTATTATAATATTTGTGTAATATACTTTCGTTTATGAGTATTTACATAAATGTTTTATAGTCCTTCTTTCATGGGTTGTACATTTCGAAAGTTACCCAAGTCGGTAAGGGAACCTTTCACCCTCCTCTTTTTAAAAGACTTATTTCGTTATGTATTTTAATTTACATCTTATTATGTTGGGATATGTTCCTCTATATCCTTATCGATGTAAAGTTTATGTATAAGTGATTAGATACCATTCTCTCTCTCATCGACTAATTTTCAGAATTTTGAAGTGACGCCCTTAGGCTATCAATTTTTTACAAGGGAACGTCTTAACCCAATTTCGATTTCTTTGGGTTCAAGAAGTACTTCTTAAAAATGTCATCCTATGAATATGTTTGAATGGAATATGATTGTTTCACACTTAATATCCACTTATATTGGGTGTATTTATATTTCTCACACATAATTATGTGATAGATTTATCCTTAATTTAAGGATACTATCTTTATAATGGATTTCATCTCAATTTCCATTTCCATTGAGATTTCATTGTTGTTATGTACCAATTCAATCTTATATGATGTGTATACTGTCCTTTGATATATTATATCATGAATCCATTTATTCTCATGATATTATAAAGTTATGATTAAATTTTATTCCACAATTATTTGTATTCAAGAGTCTCTCATTTTGTTAAAAACTCTTTAACAAAAATATCGTCATAAATGTTTTAAAGATTTTTTGTTCTAAATCTTTATCTTTAATTTCCATGTTTTCAAAATGGTTTTAAGTATTTATTTATATGTACATTAATGTTCTAAAATTATAATTCCATTAAAAGCTTCAAAGTTATATGGGACACTTTGATTGAATAATCTCTTTTAAAATTGTTTTTGAAAATGGATTGATTAATTCAATATCTTGGAATTACTTATTGTGATTGAAAAGGAAATGTTGTTATTGAAATCTTTATATTTTCAATATTTTCTATGTAATTATGGTACTTGTACATTTTACGGGTGGTTATGTGATAAACCATATGACCGGTGGTGCCGTGAATACCAGGACTGGTGGTTACGTTATAACCTCCAATGCATTGGGTATGGAAGTCGGCCATATGGCTATTCCATTATGTATGTGTGGAAGTCGACCGTATGGTTATTCCATTTAAGTATGTTTATTTCCCAAGATACCTTTATATGTTATGTGTTCTTTATATGGGTTTTATGGTATTCTTTTGGTTACAAAAGGGTAAGTAATGGTATTTTATTCAGTGAAGAGTTTTTACTACTTCATAATGGTGAAAAGTATTACTTTGGAAAATTATTCATGGTTTACTTGTTGTTTTGAAAAACTAACAGTTTTTCTTATTTGTGTATCCTTTACTGGGATTTTTATGCTCATCCCAAGTTTTTGAAATGTTTTCCACAGGACTTAAAGATGAATAGGGTCAAGGACGGGATCAAGGAAAGACATGCTATCTAAAACATGGAACTAGACATGTTTCTTTTTTATGTTTTTTTATGTTATGGAAATATAGTAGAAGTCTCTACTATGTAATATTTTGAGATGTACTAGTTTTGACCTAATTATATAAAACTATAAACCTGAAAAGATCCTCAATTTGAATTATTCATTTAATTCAATATTAAGTAATGTTTAAGGCCGTGACCTTATAATAAACCATGCCAATATTTGTCAAAATCATTTTTATATCCTTTAAGGTATTTTTATAAGTTTTCAAAAATATGAACTATTAATTTTAGAAGAATACTTAATCAAATATCATATAATAATATGATTTAATATGACCAATAATATTCATTAAATTAATATATTAAACAAAAAACAAATGAATCATAGTCCTTTTTTGATGTATGAATATCAATTCTATGGTTTTTATTTGTGGAAATATCCTACAAAAAAAATAAGTCAAAATTTCATTTAAAATATTAATTTCATGACATACAATCTTGATGATTCCAAAGGATTAATTTTTTTATTAATTTTATATTTGAAAAAATTTAATTTTAATGAAAAATAGACCTTTTATTACATTAAATACATTATCTATGAATTATGAAATATAAATCTAAAAGACAACATAATGAAGATGCGTAAGTCTGGAGTCCAAAATAAATAACACAAAAACTCTATACTTTGATCCTATGGTGATCACTACAGATGAATATTCCAATTATTATTCTTTAATTTATTTCAAACCACTATGAATACAACCTAGAAGAGTTTCCTTTAAAGTATATATAGAATTATCTCGATGAAGAAAAATTTCACAATGGAATAAAATTTTAAAATATTCCTGAAATCCATCCCAAAAATTTCTTTTAATTTTCATTAATTTCCATATAAAACCCATAACTCCTATCTCACCATCTGCAACATAAAATTACATATTAATTCCCCAATTCAAACTAAAACGTAAGAAGACCTAAAATTTGTCTAATTTATCTTTTAATTTAATCTATATTACATCACATGATTCAATAATTTATGTTTTTCGATAAGATACACTTTGGTATTCTCCATTATATGGGACATTGAGATTTAAAAAAACCACTATATATTAATAATAAAGTTATATAATGAGATCATTATAGCTTTAGCATTGAACTTAATGATATGAATAGTAAGCAATATTTTAAAAATATTAATTATAATGGTTTTATATAATGAAAAAATATTGATAATAAAATATATAATATTTATTAAAGTCTATATGTTTCAAGAACGTAATGTTCCATTAAAGGATAATTAATTCCAAACATGTGACCATTAATAAAATTATTGTTTCAAAATATTATAAAAATGATTTGATAAAATACACATAATTTATGATATCATAATATTAAAATTATCTTTGGGTTTAAATTTTGTAGTTTTCTGAAATGTTTCATTTTTTTATGAATAATGAAATATACTGAATTTTAAATGAAAATTATCATTTCATTTACATTATTAAAAAGTAATTTAATAATTTAAATTAGTTTTATAGTAAATATATTATAATTATTTATCCATTAATCCAATTTATTTCATTGTAATCAATTTCATGTTCAATTTTGATATAAATTCATTTCAAACTATTGTAATTTCTCTCATTAAATAACTTATTTCTCATCATATCTATGAGATTAATTTTAAATTTAAATTTTCCACTTATATTAATGGAATTTTGAAAAATGTATTTAAAATTGATTATAATAATAATTTATATTATCTATTAAGTTAAACATAATTTATGTTAGAAATGAATAGTAAAAACATGAAAACATATTTTTTGTGGCTAACGAAAAAATCGTGTTTACCAGGGGTGGGGTGGGGGATAAACATAAAAGAAAAATGATATAATGACCAAGAAACGTGTAAAAAACAAATTATATGACCATATTTATAACTTATCCTATATATTATTAATAATGTTCTACTATTGTATCCTTGTGACATGAATAAAATGAGGGTGAAATTCGTTCTTTTAAAAAATTACAATTGTGCCACTCACCACACTTTTAAAAGGCTATGCACTACCCTATCTTCTTTACTCCTCAAAGACCTATTATTTAAGCATATAGATACCCAAATAACCTTTAAAATTGCATCTTATGATCCTAGAATCCTTTTGTTTATAAAAATTCAACATTGAAATAATTTTACTGGAGACCCGTAGAGGATACCTGAAAAAGAGGTAATGTTCATAAATGAAAATTATAGTTTTATTTCTTCCTACACCTACATAAATTATTATTATATTCTTACTGTATAATAAAATTATTATCTTTTATATACAAATATTTTTATATTTTAATTTCATGACATAAAACCATCTCAAATTTCATAAAACGGGTTATGAATTTATTATTTTTGTTCACAACAGACTACCGCCAGAAAAATCAATGTCATTAATTTTTTTATCACCATCTGTAACGCATGGTTATAATTACATATTATATATTTATATATTTTATTTATAATGTTATTATTAATCTAGAAATATCATGTCATACACAATTTTGTATTCTCTATTTCTTTGGAATACAATAACATCGCTCATGTGTATGGTGAACTACAACCTCACAAAATGATATGATTCATTCATGATTTACATGGAATGTAATAAGGATGGTTATAATGAAAAAATATTTCATATATATGACATAAAAATGTTTCTTTAATGATAATATATACTTTACCTTTCGTTCTTTTAGTACATAGATAAAATGGAATCATCATTCATCCGTACGTATAACCAATCGTCTCCATGAAAATTGTGTTTCATTTTATTTTTATTTATTTTATATGTTAATATAAATACATATATAATTTAAATATATGATATTTATATTGTTTTTTACATTATTTATATGATGAAACTACGATCTAAGTAAGGGGACACAAAAAATTATCAAAATATATATGAAAAACAAAGTGGGTATTACACAAAACTACCCATAACATTGAATTTTTAATAAATGGATAATAAAATGTCATAAAAATAATAAATGGAATGATATATATAATTATTTTTATTTATTATTTTAACAATAAACATATATTTATTATATAGGAGGTTTTAATGTGTGTGAAGGATTTTAAAACTTAAAGTAATGGATTTTTGTCTCAATTTTCCTTCTTTTAGAGGTAAATTATTCTATGAACCTTTATTATATAATGAAGTGAATATTAATTCCATTTGAAATTTTGTATCATGGATTTATTTAACCTCATAATATTTTTAGGGATTATTTTCTATTATTCCTTTATGGGGCTTACGATTCAATGCTACCAAACAGATAATGATTTGATATCACAATCTCATCTTTTATCACGATTTTTATGATTATGTTTCAGATTATAAAATATTATAATAATTTTCTCAATAAACTCATTAAATTTATTATTCTCTAGTTATTAATAATTTTTAAAATTGATTTTACCATTTCACTATTTTTTCACTTATAAGAATTGTGAATTTTTTTAATAAAATATCACTTTATTTATCTACTCAGTCGGAAATTCATTTTATTTCAAAACCAAGTTTTATAAAAATGTTTTAAAAATGTTTTATTATAATCATTTTATATTTATAATATATTCTTACCCATGTATTACTTTTCACAAAAAAATAAATAGAATATTCGTGTCATTTTCCAAAAAATTCCTTTTCTACATTTATATAAAATGTGAAAGGAATGTTAATTTTTATTTGTAGGGAAATGAAAAGAATATTCCAATGTTACAACAAAATATTATTTCAAATATTCCTTTATAAATTTTAATCTTTATTTTCAAATAAAACTATTTTGAAATCTTTTATGATTCAAATTTTTTATTCAAAGTCGGAAGGATACATTTCTGAGGAAATGTTTTAAATGATCACTAAAAATAATTTTTTTTATCCTAGATCAAATCTGTTGATGTTTACTATGACTTAATTGGGATATGATGAAAGGACAATTTTTTTTAAAAATATATAAGTGTTTTTTATAATGGAATAATATTCTTGAATCTTTTTTTCAGCCACACGTTATACCATGTTAAAATAATTAGGAAACAAACTTCTTTTCAAGGTTTTTTCTATGATGAAATAATGAAATGATTACAAACCCTGTCAATTTTACACATGTTATAATATGATGAAATGCTTTGTTAACCCATTTTCATTCAAAGATAATGATATAATGACTATTTTATGATATTATAGAACACATTAATATTATTTTCATTATTAGAGTGGTGTGACCTATATATCCCACCAATTTATTTGGAAAAGATTTATTTCTCATGAGATAGACTAGACTGGATTGTGGAGTAAACTTAGCTCGATATGGGACATTGTGTTCTATGAATCACTTGGGATTGAACCATGAATAATATTATATTTTGGGATTGAATTCATTCCACTATGATATAATTTTCAATGAGAATTCGTTAAAATGGAAATGATTTTATATTTTTATTCGAATACCCAAAATTCCATGTATTATACCAATTTTATGTTCCATTGTTATGTTCTTTTATTTCCTTATGATCCATTAATTATAAACATCCAATAATTATTTCATGACCTAACATTATGATATTTGATATGTTGGATATGGTTTCCAAATGTTAGGCTCATGTTCTCATACCCTTATGTTCAGGTTATGCTTACACATCTCCTTTCTTACCATTTATGAGAATCTATACTCAAGCTTTCATATGTTTTATTTACATAGTTAATTATGAAATATATTATGTGTGATATGTCTAATAAGGGTTATATATTTTAATATCATAGTGGGATATAATGTGTATTACCAATATACAAGTTGTTCGTGTATGTATTCATAGAAAGAGACTATATAATTATGATCTTTAGGAATGTGTTTGTGCAATTCAATAAATAGTCATAAAAATGATGTAATATCTATGTATGATAAGACTAGGTGAATAACAATGGTCCTTGATATACACATAGTTTGTAAATCTTTGGGGATATGATTTGAAAATTATCAAACTCAATAATAACTATCACAGAGGATTTAAATAGATGTTAACTATGAATAACATAGGATAAACTGAAGGCATCATAGATTAAATAATAAGGTTTCCTAATTTAAACATCATACAATTCATTTTCGAGGATTTTGTTGTTCCCCATCAGGATTACTATTTCTTAAAATATGATATTTAGTTTTAGTAAAATGCTAGATACCAAAGTAACTATGTTGATACTGTGTGTGATGGAAAATAAAATTATTTTCCTATTGAGAATCTAAAAGTTATAAGATATGGAATTCAAAATCTTTTTTTTATTATCACAACAATTTTTCTATATTTCAATCATGTTGGACTTCTTAATGAATAACATAGGGAATAACATTATGTTGATTCTTTCATAAGAGAATTTCCACCTACTTTAAATGGTTATTCTCATCAACTGATTTCTGAAAAATGGATTAATACCATTGAAAATATATATTTCGTTCTCCAGAAATAAAAAAAAGAAAAATTTGGCTATCTACCATTTAGAATATTAAGATTATCAATGGTAGAATGTTATCAATAATATGAGGCCACATTATGAAATTGACCTTATGGATTGGGAAAAGTTCTAAAAATTATTATTAAATATCAAAATTCCAAATATTATTTATATGAATATAGAAATGAGTTCTATATGTTAAATTAATAAGTGGATGAATCCATTTGTTCCTATGAGGAAATGTTTTCAAAACTTATTATTAATTCTTCTGGAATTATCATCCAACTTGAATGTAAGGTTTATCAATTCTAAATTATTTTTATAAATAGTCTTTGAAGGGTGTTATCTATAATAGAATTTAGTATTTATGAAGATATTGTTTTATTTTATATCTTGGTTGAAATTGAGGTTGGAGTTATGTAAAACAAACCATGATTTTTTCAAGAAAATAAATATGGAGCTCAATGAAAAATCTAATAACAATGGACAGAAGAAGAAGATATTTCATTTAGGTTCATTGTGTTGGAATAAACATGGAGGAAATTATCTTTATGGTACTGCTGAATATTCAAATTTTAGAAGGGAATTTCGTTATTAAATCTACTATCTATGTGATGGTAATAAGTTAGTTTATACTTTGAATAGAGAGGATGCTTTATTAAATAAACCACCCACACATAAGTGTTTTTAATTGAAATATTATGGGGACTATTCTAACGAGTTCACAAAATCGAAGGCTAATGATGATGATCAATGTCAACATCTAAATAAGACAAGGGATAAAGGGAAATCTAATGGGATCACTATTTTTTATGAGTGATAATGATGTGGTGAAAGGTAATCATTCCATTCACTCTAAATATTCTAATGTCTTATGTGAATATGGATCTACCCATTCATTCATATCTAATGTATTTTCGAAGTGTATCATCATTACACCAAAATGATTATATGTATAATTAGTATTTAAAAAACCAATGGTATTATGATAACATATCATATATATGATTTCATATCGATTAATGTTTATAGTAATGTGATTCCTACAAAACATTCCATTCTTCCCCTGGTGGAATTTGATGTCATCTATGGAATGTATTAGATTTCTCTGCATAAATCCTGCATCAATTTTCATTCATGGGAACTGAATTTTGATATTCCAAACAAACCTATTATATTATATCAATGTGAAAATGAGTAAATTTTTTTTATGGAGAGTAAATCCCTTGCAAGGGTCTTAATTCTAATTAAGAATTCAGGTTTATCTCAAATAATTGTAAACACATGACATTTATTATATTCCTATTAGGAAAGATATTTTTGATGTATTACAAAAAGAATTTCCTAGTCTTCCACCAAAATGTGAGGTCTGGGTCACAATATATCTCATTCATAGTTTAACACCAATTTCAATGACTCAATATAGAATAATCTTGATTGAGATGCAGGAATTAATGAAGAAACTACAGCAGAGCATAAACATTTATTCAGAAAAGTGTATCAAGTTGGGGAACACCAATTTTTTTATTAATAATGATATATTAATGTGAATCTACATTGATCATTGTGAGTTAAAAAAATATCACAATATAGAACATGAATTTTTTACACTGTATTTATAACCTATTCGATCAACAGAGTGGATCCCAATATTTTTCCGGGAATGACCTTCATTCTTGATATCATCAATTAAGGGTCAAGAATGAGTATATACCCAAATGGAATTATGTATAATGTATGAAAATTATGAATATAGATTAATTTCATTCGGTATTAATAGTTCCTGTAATTTATTCATATATTTAATGGATAGAGTCTTTAGATCTTACCTAGATTAGTTTCTAGTAGTCTATAGAGATGATATTTCTATTCAATGAGAACATAAGTGCATGAAGAACACTATAGAATTGTACTGGATACCCAAAGGAATGAGAAACAATTTGAATATTATGAAACCCCTTCCACCAAAGATTCCCATCTTAGATTGGAAGTGAAGAAACGGATATAATGATCCTTGAGTCCTACCTCTAGTAGGCTTTAAGGTGGTGACCAACACCAATGGTATGGAAAAATCACAAAATGGGACGCATTTCCCATTTAAAAGTAAACGAGATTTGGAGTTAAGATATATCAACCTCAAGAAAAATAAATGAAATATATTTATATATGAAAAATCCAAAACCATCACACATTCCTGTTTAAAAAACTACTACAAATACAAATAAATTATCCAATGTAAATATCCCAATGTAAATATAAGTATTGACACAATAACTGTTCCAAAGTCCAAGCTAGTAATGCATAGAAGAGTCCCCATAGTTGTAATGACCCAATGCTTTATTAATGGAATTCCCTTATTATAATTATGTATTATAGTATTATATTATAATATTAGATATATAACTCAATACAAACTTTTAAAAGGAATAATGAGTTAAATAAAATGTATCTCTTGATGTTAAGGAACATATACCGAAAAAATTATCACGTGACCTTTGGAATATTAATGTGACCCTCTTGAATAGTAAACTGACCAATGTAATAAAAAACACACCAATGGATGTATATATAAAATGTATATATACTATATGTGTAAATGTGATATAATTATATCATAGTATAAGTAAATTGATATCTTTAAAATTGTTAATTAAGTGTTGTTTTTTTTTGTAATCCATAAATATTTAATTACAATTTTTAGATTAATTTAATAAATTAAGACAATATTTATTTTTATATAATTTCTTCAAAAAATAATATTTTGATGACTTATGATTAAAAAATATTTTTATGATACTTCAATAAATTTTTCAAAGTGTTAGAAAAGTAGTTTTAATTTTAAAATTTGTATTTTTCAAGTAAATTATTATTTTATTTTAAAAAATATATCTTCATATCTAGAATTTTTTTTTCATAAAATGGAGTTCATATTATTATTATACATCTCAAAAAATGGTTAGGGTGAATTTTTGGGTTTTTTTCTAAAATACTTGATTTTTTGGTGAATAGTGAAATATGGGAATACGATATATATATATATATATTATGTTAATACATTATTTATTGAGTCATGGCTGATGTAAGAACCATTTGAATAACTCACATTATCTAATCACTTTATTTAGTCTCAATAACAGAACTATTTACTTTATGGGTAAAATGACAACAAAATGAAATAAATATGGAGAAAGTACCCCACTAATCCACTATAAATTCCACCCCTCACCACCTCGTCTCTTCAAACCTATCTAGTCTTATTCCTTGCCCAAATTATACTTAGATATATCCAAAATACCCACTCCCACTTTCAGAAACTCTTGGTATCATCAAAATACAAAAAAATCTCCCCAAAAGTGGTTCTCAAGATGAATGAATCAAGAGGTCAAACCCTCCTTCATTTTATTTCAATTTCTTTTCGAGTTCTATTATATTCATTTTAATCTGAACAAATCCTCATCCAAATGGTGTGATAAAAGTAGTAACTTACATGTACTTGACTTTTTTTATTATAATGGAATAATTCATCACCATATCTTCTTTCCCATAATTTAATACTAGAAATGGAAACACCATCCGATATGTGTTAATTTTTCACATTCCCAGATGAAGGGGTTTTCAATTTCTATTAAAATATTAAATTATGATCGTGAAACCGTTTTTCTGGTTAAACCAGAAGATTATTTATTTAATATATCCTATGTAATGTTACAGAATCATTTTGTACAAATGGTATTAAATTATATAACTAAATGAGTTCGTGGTGATAAAAAACCACCAATTAACCCAAACGGTTATCAATAATGTTTTAAATAACGATTCATCCTCACTTCAAATAACCAAATGAATTTTAAAACCATTTAATCTTCTATATGTTCTATAATAAAATGTAACTTCGATTCTATAAAAACATCCTCATCTTACATGATAATTTGTACATATATATAAGTTATCTGATCATGAAAAATAATGAAACAAACACTCCCAAACAATGAAATGAAACCACTTAACCCATCAAAAAGGCCATGAAAGAACTTAATAAGGTTATAATAAATCAATTAATTGTACTTGAGGTTATGTAATTGTTATTTAATTAATCTAATTTGATTATCCAAGAAATTAAGATCAATTGAAGAACACTTTTACACTGAAGGTAAGGGATTCTATCTGAACCTCCATTTTTTCACTAGAGTTCTCTAGAATTATATTTACCCAAAAACAGTTATATTTTATTTTTATTTCAATATTATAAATAAGTTATAATATAGTCTAAATTCTTTTATCATGATCCATTCATCATTATCTATTAGGGATATACGTATTTTTTATGTGGTTCCCTTCTGAATTCTTCTCGATAAGCAATATGGTTTTAAGGGAACATCTTAAATTCTTACCCGATTTCAAGTGCACTGTATAATATGTTTTAATCCCTAATTATCCTTAACATTTCACTCATTTTATTATTATAACTATCTTATATCAATTCTCATTTTATATAAAAGATTATTCTCTCTACTATTTTAAATGATCTTGGAAATTTTCATTAAACCACAGTAAAATATTTTCAAATTAATGTTTCTTAAATACATTTTTTACATGATGTCATTTCAACTTGAAATCACTTATCATGATTTATTAATATTTTAACATATGATTTGCCATACATGATACTATTTATTTCTTTCATAGTCACTTTTATGATATGCCCATCAGTTATTCTTTATGACATGATTACGATGCCCATTTCATTCCATGGGTACCCATATGTTTATGTGTGGTTGATTATGTATGAATATTTATGTGGGAAACACATTCATGAAGATATTTTGATGGGCGTGCCTAGAAAAAACTCTAATTAAGTGGGTAATGATTAGTCTCATGATACATTTTACACAATGGTCATGGTGGTTAGCATTCACTCACGCTCCATTTGCAATGATCTCGGTGGTTAGCCTTGACTTGTGATACTATATGTGCAATGAGACTTGACTCGTGATAAATTCTTGTTTTATGTTGCTGTCACATTACTATGATTCCATTTTTATATTATCTCATGTTTTATATTTTATGATTCCATATGATCAATCTTGTTCAATGCATTTTTACATCATTATCTCATGCTTTTTAACCCCTATCTTAAAGCCTTATTCTAATATGTATTCAATTATTGGGTTTTTTATCTTGTTCCTTTGTTCGTGTTATCTACATGTTTTACTATAAACATATATGATCAGAATGGAAGGTATGATATAAACATGGAGATTAAATAAAATTTTCATTTATGTTTTTTAAGTATGTACCTTTTCTTCTAAATACATTGGACCTTACAATCCTTGGATTATATTTTAATGTTTAATTATGATTAAAATCATGTAATGGTATGTTTTAAAGGAAATGGTCTCTATAGTTTTCCTCATAGAATCATGAAAACTATTTTGTATCGTATGATAAGTGTACAAGTAAACTCAGTAAGAAAACCCAATGTCTCTCTTACATAAGTCAGAGAAGAATACATACGCTCTTGTGAGAAAATAGAAGAACCAACAACACAAAACAAGGTATTGTATCCATCCCCTACTCTCCAAGTCACTCTCACCAATTAACCCAAGGAATGTAATGTAAAATATTTAGCACATCGATAATAGGATACCCCGAAATAGTTTCCCACTAATTAGTTGTGCTCACACCCTAACATAAAATGCCATGGTTCTCCAACCTCTTCCGCATGAAAAACATAAAAAACTGATTGCACACACCTGAGCCCCAAAACAACATCTCCCCTATAAGCACCTGGGCTAGATACCACATCAAATCCCACCTGCACACACCAAGGCATCACAACTAAGTCTCACTTGTAGAAACTTGGTCACCATTCCATATCACATCCCACCTACACACTATGGAACACACCATATCTCATCACAAAATTTACTTGGGAAACAAAATTATCCCACACACACCTAGGTATTATGAATCAAAACATGCCCAAATAATCTTGGGCCATCACCACCTAGAAGACAGAGTAGGGAAGTGTGGGTGGCCTACCAACCGTTCTCCCATCAAGATGATTGGAAAATACACGACCCCCTATGAAAATGGGGGTGTTTTGAACATATTAATTAACTGGTTTTGGGTTAATATGGAAATTTAAAAAGAAATATATGTATATATATAATTACAATCACTCAAGACCAACCTATAGGATTCATGGAAAGTGTTACCTCTACCTGTAATTATCATCATCAACAATCATCACTTCAGATATTGATAAATGAAAGTCACATCAAAACATGAAAAAACTCATTTCATCCCCACATACAATTAAATTAACCACATATCATTCATTGTTAAAATATTAATTTAATAATACCATCTCTACCTGGGAAACTACGATGTATAATAGGAAGCAATAAACACTGGAAAACAGTCAACATCACTATAGTAATTTTAGTAGTAGAGATCCTGCTAGTTTAACAAACATCACATTTAATCTAGTTTTAATACCCATTCATGCTATAAAAAATTACCAATCCTAGGACATAGATTAAAGCTTTCTGTATACTACTCATGGAGAAACATTGGGTAAATTATCCATAACAACCATTATCATCATCATTTTTCAAATTCATTCTACCAAATCCATTATCTCAATCACAGAAAAAACCCCAACTCACATACACACACAAAAAGAACTCACCAAAACCACACTCAGAAGCCCTAATTCATAACCACTACACACCCAGAACATCCAAAAACCTAAATGCATCACAACTCAATAGAATCCCCACTAAAAAACACTGCTCATCCATCCCACGATCAAACAATCTCCCAACACGAGATTCCATTATAACGCTGTTTCGGGTCGGTCTCAAAATGCCCAACGGTTCTACATCTGACGATGAGTGGGCCTTCTTTCCAAAGGCAGGCGTTCACCGGGTGATTTGGCCAGCGACGCTTAAGAACTCACATTGGTCGAGAGGATGGGAATTATGGATCATCGCACCCTTTTGGGGGGAATTATTGCATGTTCCGGGACTCCCTTATAGATTTAATACATATTCATATTTTTGCGAATCTTCGGTTTATACCCAAGAATAGTATCCACATATTATTCCTAGTTTGAAAAGGTTAGCTGGACGCAGGGGTTCAGAATCATTTAGTTTGGAGGTTTACCATCCCTCATTGGATTAATGACTCTGAAGAATTTGGACTCATTGAGACTGTGCAAGGAGAAGCTCGGTGAACTGATGTGAACATAGTCAGATCGACCGATTGTCGGGCTTGGACCTCGGGGAGGCTTCCTACGTACCCTGCCTAGGAGACAGGGATCAAAGTCTACGTAGTTCGAATCAGGGTGTCAGATAACTGACGTGAAGATGGACCTGGGGGTCCGATTGTGATCGATCTTGAACCTCAGAGAGGCTTCCTACGTACCATGCCTTAACATGGATCAATGTCCTCGTAGTTCACATTCTCTTGGGGCTTACACACTGAGGAGGCCCATGGTGATAGATTGGGTATTAAACTTTGAGGAGGCCCATTGTGATAGATTGGGGCTTACACTCTAAGGAGGCCCATAGTGTGGATTGGGCCTAACACTCTAAGGAGGCCCATAGTGTGGATTGGGGCATACACTCTGAGGAGGACCAAGGTGTGGATTGGGGCTTACACATTGAGGAGGACCATAAGAGGATTTCATGGTCGATGCTTACTCTAAGCCCACGTGAGTCATGCTCGTTGTGAGAGACAAGAGGCGGCAAGGACCAGACGATCATGTCGCGAAAGGTGCCTCCATGAGAGGTGGAGTGTGACTTACGCATGAGGGCGGCCCATAATGTTGGGGCTTACTCAGAGATGGATACCCATGGTTTCTTCCTCATGTCTGGCCATGAGGGAATCCCAACCCATTGGTGGGTTGAGGAATATAATGGGGGCCAACGCCTATGAAAAAGTACACAAGCGGGATAATTCCAAGGGTGTTGGAATCAGTCCGAACAAAGGGAGGTTAAAAGGGTGAATTACATGCCCAACATTTGGAATGCAATGAGGTTGAAATGGTAATGGAGGAGAACTATTGACCATGTTCAAAACACAACATTCATATCACGTTAGCCTAAAATGGGGACGAACTAATGAGGGTTGACTACTGGCCATGTTCGAAACACATGACCTATCTCAAAGTGTCATCCAAAGTCATTAGGGGTGTTGGCCCAGGACGGTAGGTGAGCCAATGTGGCATGAGGCCCGGTCGTTAGGGGGTCCCTTTAGACATGCATGGGAATTAAGATCCAAATTAAGGACGTGAAAATAATGAGGGAGAGTGATGGAATGTTTTAATGGATTCCAGCGCTATTTAAGTTATTCCACTGTAAACATAGAGTAAGGAATCTCTTGTATGGAGCAAGAGGCATCCAATTATTGAATGATAAGTAATGCTACAGTTTATAGTGAGTTAGAGAGGACTTTTTCAATATAGTTTCACGTTATATGGATAGGATGAGGGCCATACAGTTTAACGCCATGTGGTCAGGACGATGGCCATACAGTGTAACGTCATGTGGTCAGGACGACTAGGTAGGAGAGAACTAGAAATGGTTGGTGTGAGACATACGCAAGGGTGGCACTTTTTGGATGAACCTAGCCAAAGGAGCTAGAAAAATGGGGTTATAGGAGAGTCATGAGGAATAGATCGACTCATGGAATGTATAGGACAGATGTTGGGGCGATGCAAGGGTGAAATGTAAAATACTATTGACCAAGCCCGAAAAGATCACAGTGCGACTCTCCATTTTTCATGGGTGTTAGTGACGGTAGTGAAGGGACATTCCTAGAGGGGCGGGCCCATAGCCTAGAATTGATCCCGAGGAGGGGTGCGGGGGCGCATCCCTCGCGGTGTGGACCAGCGAGTGCATGGGGTTTTCTGCATGGGGTTGGCCGCGAAGGACTGGCCGCGAGGGACTGGCCTTATGTGGTTTACAGTTTGGTTTTCTGTGAGCGGTGTCTGTGGAGGAGATGGCCTCGAGGGAGAAGGTTGCGAAGTAGGAGGCCGCGAAGAAGGATATCCGCGAAGGATGGTCGTGGAGGAGGCTGTCTGCGAAGGCGGTTGTCCACGAAGGAGGTTGTCCACGGATGAGACGGACACGAAGGAAATGGTCGCGAAGGACATCTGCAAAGGGGCTGGTGCCTGTCATACTTCGCGCTCGCGGAGGGGTTTCCACCTCCATTTCGTGAACGACACTAGTATGCAGAGGGGGTGGTCATTCATGAAGGATATGGCCGATATGGGATGGTCGCGGAGTAGCTGGCCGCATGTGGTTCGTTAACTGGTTTCTCCTCTATGCAGAAGAGTTCATCCGTGGATGATATGGGGTCCGCGGATGGTCACAAGACTTTACCGTTGGGAGCAATTTCTCAAGCATCTCCCCACGGGGTTTAACCCGTCCTTCCTATCCTCTTTTTTTGTGACCCTTGATGACTATTTATAGAGTCACAAAGAGTATGTATTGATGGACGCACGACACTTATTGCGAAGCCCATGAAGGAATCCCCACCCGTGGATGACTCGGTCAATTGTGGATTTTTTGGAACCGAGAATTAAAGAATTTCTTCGCGGTCGTGCACCTATCCGCTACTGTTCCGTGAACGATGGGGTTCGCGATGGTGGAACGGGCAGGTTGAAGCAGTTCGTGGCTAGGGCGGTTCGTGTCGGTGGACCGGTCTGGTGCCCGTCTTGCTTTGCGCTTACGGAGGGCTCCAACCTCCATTCCGCGAATGACAGCGGTCCATGGAGGGGGCAGCACGCGGCGGTGGACCGACCTGGCACCCATCCTGCTTCGCGCCCACAGAGGGTCCCTGCCTCTATTTCGTGGATGAAACTGGTCCGTCGAATTACGGGAGGGAGGTCTGCGGAACCAACTGCATGCTGTTACCGGGAGCCGGTGCGCGGACTGATTCGGTCCTTTTCCAAGTCTTGTGGTAATTGGATTTCCCACTTGCGGAATTTTCAGGACCCTACAACCACCTATACCAAACCACATCACACATCCAATCCCACAATCCCACCACCAAAAAAACAAAACAAAACATATTTGTATTTAACAGGGATTTATTTTTTAATACCACTTATTAATTCAGGGGTTGTCATAGAAACTAGGTTATCCTAAGGCATCTGTTTATTTTACATGTTTATGTGGCTAAAAATTTTCGTGTTCAACCATTCATAAAATAACAGATGTCATTCATTACATAGATCATCCCATGTGAAAACAATAACCCCCAATATCTATGATTTTCAATGTGTGATTAGCACATAGAAAACAAAATATAAACAAAATAATAAAACATAATCTTTCATCACTTTTTCCTAACCCCGTATGTTCATATTGAACTAAATAAATTTTATTTATTTATTTTTTATTATTCTATTTTCATAAGGAGACATCCAGCCACTCACCATGAATCATTCAATAATAAAATATACATGAATAAATTCCTACCTCGATGAAGAACTGAAAAACACTTCCTTATTGTGGCAAAATATAAGGTACACAAGCAGCTGGAAGAACGTCCAGGGAAAACATTATCCCAGTGATATAAAACAATTCACAAATCCTTTTGGAAGACATGTTTGGGCACACCAAGAGAAAAGGAATATGTATGACGAATAAGAGATCTTTTATTTAGAAAGGAAATATTTCAAATCAACGGGAGAAACCATTTTTAAAAGCCATTAATGGTGAATTTGGACCAGGACTATGTAGTTTGGAAGTTCAAAGGAAGATTTAGGTTTTTAAAAGACAAATATGATTTGAAATAGCTCCAAAACCATTAAATATGATATTTAACACATTTAGAGTCAAAGGAAACATCAAAGGGTGGAAACTAGAAAGATGGATAATTTTGGAATTGTGAAAAACTATTGAAAATGAATCAGCGTTGTGTGAGTCACCATTACAAGTCACTAGTGGCGAGCTACCTCTAGAATTCAATCGATGAGAGCTATTGGTGAATGAGTCACTATTGGGTGATTCACTATTAGATGATTCACCATAGTATGACTCGCCGCTGGTGACCAACAGTTGTGATTTACTTTCCTGACTCACTATTGTGAGTCACCAGTTCTAGTCAACGGTCTTTACTCATAAATCGTGACTCAATAGTCCAGCCTCACATGCCCTAACTCACAGTTGAAAGTCACTATTGTGACTTACTATTTCCACCTATCGGTGGAAAACTCAATGTTAGATGAGCTACGATTGAAAATTAGATTTTTTTTTTCAAACTTTAGAAATGAGTCACTATGACCTCTCAAAACACTCCAAACACTAGATATTAAAAAATTGATAGACCAGAGATATCCAGTCCATTGAATCAAATACCTCTTAAACTATTCCCGCCCCATAGAATTCAAAACTAATCCTAGATGGAAAAGAGGGTATGGGTGTCCACCCCCTGAGATACCTCTCAATGATCTCACTACACTTGGAACATGGTTACCGACATCAAGGTTTAATGATAAACAACCCTGTGTTGTTCAAAAGATGGAGTGAAACATCAACATCCAAGAACACCTCCCTTATCATCTTCTAACCCAATAAACTAGAAGACACACTAAAAAATAATAAAAACCACACTACAAGAACACATGTATCAGATAATCCCATCATCCATGTCAAGATTCTATCCTCTCTATGAATCACTGACTCTCCCAAATAGCATTAATCTCATCACAATTAATTCAAATCAATTTGGAGTTTCATCATACCCTTTTCATAGGTTTGTACTTTATCACACAACATGGAACATAGAAAAAAATAATATCATAACAAACAAGGTTTAATCATTACATTAGAATGTAAAACAGAACAAGGAAAACCCCCTAACAACTCTAGGTACAAAGTCGATATCTGCATTTCTCACCCCCATGTATTCTTATATAGGACACCATGAATCCATAACAAGAAAACCAAAATAATGTTCCAACCAAACCTAAACTTCTCCCGATGATATTGGATCTCTCCTAGCCACTCCACAAACATTGTGTCATCCTTGATATCTAACTCTTCCCAGTCGATGATGTGGGAGTCATCATGTATATAATGAAAAATTTTAGAGGTCTGAAATATATCGTGGACCCTCTCAAACTAAAGTGGTAATTCCAACTGGTATTACGCCCTTCCAGCTCTCCCCAAAACCTCGAAGGGTTAGATGAACCTGAGAGAAATATGTCCCCCTCTACCAAACCTCGGCTTCCCACATTGAGGGGTGACCTTGAAGAACATATGGTCCCAAACCTCGAACTATAAGGGTCTCCTCATGATCAAAGTACAACCTATGATAGTATTTTTCTACTTTCATCCTCTCAGAAACAAGATAAACATTATCTTTTGATCTTTGGACCACTTCTAGACCATGTAAAGTAATCTACAAAAACTCTATCTATTACAAAGGTGAATGAAGCAGTATTATGTATAATGAATCCAATTGAACCATCCTAATAGATGAGTGATATATATATAATTGTATGAAAAATATAACAAGGGAAAAGTGTCAGACCAATGATCCTCCAAAGTCCTATATTCTTGCCTACAATATATTCCCTAGCATCTTTATAGTCTCTTCTATTTTCCCATCTATTCGAGGGTGGAAAGCAGATCTGAGGCATAACTGAGTGCCAAAATCATGTTTCAATCCCCACTAGACCATGAGGTATAATGTGTATCCCAATCAGAGACAATATATATAATAACTCCATATATTCATACCAACTCATCCACTTACCACTATTCCAAGGCATCCAGTACACCTCACTCCTTAATTTCTAAATTTTGATCCGATTTCATCGACTAATCCACTATTACTTAGATGGAATCGTATTATCCCTTAGAACTCAGTATCCCTGTGATGGAATCCATTGATATGTCATCCTACTTCCACTCAAGGGAATCTAAGGGTTTCAACAAACCACCTGGAAGACAATGCTCGGCTTTCACTTGTTGGCATAAAAAGAACTTTTCTAAAAACACTACCATTTCCAGTTTCATCCACGGCCACCCAAACTGCATCCTCATGCCACGAAACAACAATGAAATTACTTTTTATACCACTATGGAAGATCTATGACACTCTTAAAGGAGTTCCTTGCACATCACCACAAGAACAAAAAACATCCATAGAACATCGTTTGATTCTGACTGCCCTATGACCATCTCTATGAAGCATCACCTTGGTCAACATGTTCATGAATCGCTTATACCATTGAGTCTCCACACTGATACTCCACCTCCTACTACTTCATGTAATACTTCATTGTCATCTAAAGAAACTACATCTACCATTTTCCATTACTGCAACCAAGTGTAAGGCAACTAACTAATCAATATCATTCGAAGCATCTACATATTCCCGAACTACATCCTTCTGGGACTTCCTGTTCAAGGCATCGACCACAACATTCCCCATTCATGAGGTTTAGGATATCTCAAAAACATATTCATGAAGAAACTCCTTCCACCTTCTTTGTGTCAAGTTCATATATCACTGGGAAAAGATATACCTCAAACTCTTATGCATTTTTAAGACAAAATAGAACTCCCCAATGAGTTTATGTCGCCAAGCATTTAGCACAAACACAACCACTACTAGCTCCGATCATGGGTTTCATAGTTACATTGTTGGGGACATAACTGTCTATACCAATATGAGATAACTCCCCACTTTTTTAACAGAATGCATCCCAAGGCTAGATGAGAAGCATCATAAATCTCCTCAAACATCACCCCTTCCTCTAGAAATATGAGCAATGGAGCACTAACCAACTTCCCATTCAGATATATGTACACTACTTGGGACTTCCCTTTCCACACAAAATACCGGTCCTTTATAGTTATATCTCTCCATGGAGGTGAAACATAATAGAAAATAGGTCTAAAATCTCTAATAATAGCTCACCATACATGGAAACCTATTAACCATTGTAACATTGTTGGGTGCTGCCCATGAAAAAACAACCTCGACCATTGACATTTCCACTTCTACTCCCTTCTGGAACACTAAATACCTAAGGAAATGCACCCCTAATGTCGATAACATCCACTTGGACTACTCTCTATAGTGATGGTGGTGCCTAAATACATGAAATATGGTCCTGATATGTTCATTATGCTCCTCTTATAATATCGACTAGATCAAGGTGTCATCGATGAATACGACAACAAACCATTCCATGAACTCAAATAAGATGGAGTTCAAAAGATACATGAACAAGAATGGGGGGTTTGTAACATCGAACAACATGAATATAAGCTTGAGGATCCCATACCAGAATATGAAAGTAGTCTGTAGGATATCACACTGCTTCAACCTCAATTGGTGATATCCAGACTGCATATTGATCATATAAAACAAAATTATAGCTCTCACCTGGTCTAAAGTATCATTTATCCCTAGATAAGGGTAATGGTTCTTGACCATTACTTAATTCCACCTCTGGTAGTCTATGAAATATCTCCTACCACCATCTGCCTTATTTGAGAACAACACCGGAGCACCCCACGATGATACACTATTCTAGATAACTCTTTTCTTCATTAAACCATCTATCTAAATCCTCAACTCCAAAAACATAGAATCATCCATCTCATATGGAGCCATAGAAATAAAAAAAACTAGGAAGAAAGTCTTTCCCAAACTCAAACTCACATTGATAGGGTGGAATCACAACCTCCTTGGGAAAAAATTCAATATCTCCCCAAAAACACCGTGGACTTCAATGTACACTAAATCCACTAACAGCTTAGCCAATATTAAAGAAGAGGCATCACACATTGATTGCCCACCTTATATATCCGGCCACTAATGAAAATCACACACTGACCATCCACATCTGAAAAACTCGAGTCTTCTCTAAATCAGTTGATAATTTCATTCATGGAACACATCCAGTTGATTCTTAGAATAACATAGTTTGCAAAAATCTATAGCAATAAAATATTCTCACAGGACTAATGTGGTCCCATCATACTTATGCATACTTGCTACACATCAAACAAGCTGGTCTGAGCTCTGAAAAGTGTACTCAACACTTAGGGCATGGGAAGCCTCTCAATGTAAAGTACCAGAGCATGATATTGGTTGGATGAAACAAAGGAGTGTGAGGACCTTGATCAAACAATGCACATGAATAGGTTCTAAACAAGTCGATCATACCTTGAATGACCTATGACCCTACTAGATCCGATTCCTCAACTACATGTAACTAACAAAACCCATCTCCTCTGCCCATATGATGTTGAGTACCCCCATGATCATGCCAGAGTTGAGGTCCCCAAGTAACACACTGAGGTCGACCTGTACATTATCCATCTACCCTCAGTAGAGCATGAACCTCTTATCCCTATTGCTGAAATAGAATACCCACAAACCTCACATGAGGGTGGCGCAGAACCTATTCACCTCCACCATGGTATTCTATAACGTCCACTAGACACTAGTTATGAATATTTACACATAATCCATAAAATGAAAATATTTTTCCCAAGTGTACATAAAAGGAAACATGACCAAACGGTCAAAATGGAAACTACTGAGGTTGACTCCCCACTAGTTGAAACCTCAAAGACCATGTAGCTTGCGACCTATTGTTGGTAACCATGGCTCTCAAATATCCATGCAAGTTCGCATCTCATTGTACAAATCTTTGGGAGTGTATTCACTCAATCCCTTTCACATTCTACAAAACCATTAAGTATTTCAGCAGTGTAAGAATGTGACCACATACTAGAAAGAAGGACGAAGTGCCTCAACTTGATGCCTCACATGAGACTCCTTATACAGAAACAGATTTGGAAAAAATGAGTGTGATACTTGAACATAATCCCCATCTTCAGTACTGAAAAACTCCCATTCTAGAGGGAGAGTAACTCCTTCAAATTATAAACCTTCATGGTCAATAAAAAGAATTATTCTCATAACTCCTTCTCAAAATCAACCCATGTAATTTTAGCCTTCTTCTTCTCCCTTTGGAACAACAACCACCACTGACAGACAAATCCCCACATTTGGATCTCTACCAAAAAAACCAAATAACCTATCGAATCTTGGATCAAACTAAAGAAGATCTCAAGCTCATTGAACCGAATCTACCACTACAAATATGAAATACTACCCTTATCCATTCCCATGGACAGTCACTAGAATGAATGCAATGTTCTCTACCACTATTCATCCTCGTCCATTAGATCAAACCTCTACCAATCAACTGAGTTGGCCTATTGATCCTCAACGGCCTAATCCACACATAGATGATGATTGGGTTCTATAGATGAGAAGGCAAACACGAAATTACTAAGACAAATTTGTGCCAAATTTTATTTAATATTAATTTTTATTAATTTCATTGTTTTATTATCTATTTAAAATTCCCTAAAACACCCCAATTCAAACAAGAATACAAGTAATTATGATGCATGTACCATTCCTAGGGTATCTACCATCATATGGTGTAGTCTCACCGGGTTGTTCTATATGCTAAGAGTTTTTGCATTGAATCATTATGGGGCCCAAAATGTAGTGTCCTAGATGGTCTTCTCTGGACTATGTCATGCACCAAGATATCCTAATGTTTTTTTTGCAACCAACCCATGAAATCCTCATTGTTCCAAACTCCACTCTCTTTCCTATCTCTCAACCACCCTCTTATAGAATTTATCCATGACCCCTCCCTTTAATGATTCCCCTCCTAGAATTGAAATTATGAAAGGGAGATAAGGAAATCCGAGTCCCAACTTTAGTAGGTCACAGGGGCAGTGACCAACACCAAGGGTATATAAATGTCACAAAATGTGAGGTATTTCCCTTTTTATAGTAAACGAGATCAGAAGGTAAGATGAATAAACCTAAAAATAACTCCAATTAACACACACATATATATATATATATATGAAATTAAAAACCATCCCACATGCATGTTTAAAACAAAAAAACTATAAATAAAATGAAAATCTCTAATGTAAATGACCAAAATTCAAGTTATGGTGTGAAAAAATAGTTGTCCCAAAATTTATGCTTGAAATTCCTAGCATAGTCCCCATGGTCTTCATAGAAAATTGATAGATGTTTTATAACATTGGTTGAGCATACAAGTATACTCAGTAGGAAAAACCAATGTATCTTGTGCACAAGTGGGAGAAATGTACTAATGCTCCCGTGAGAAAATAATAGAACAAAAAAACCTAATAAGGCATTCTATCAATCCCCACAACACTAAGTCACACTCACCAAGTAACAATTGATAGGTAATGTGATATATTAATCACATAGATAATAGGGTACACAGAACAACTTTCCCACTGATTAGATACTCCCACACCATGATAGAAAATGTCTTGGAAAACCTACCACTTCTAAATGAACCACATCACAACATAATCACAAACACCTTGTCCCTACAACTATATCTCGCTCGTATAAATCTGCGCCACATAGCACATCACATCCCACCCGCACACACCTGGGTCTCACAACTATGTCTCACCCACAGACACTTGGGCTATATCCCACATCACATCCCACCCATACACACATGGGAACACAACACAACACAAACCGAAGACTCATAGGAAACACAAATCACCCACACACACCTGGACCTTACGAATTGAAATCAGCCTGAAGAATATTGGGATATCACCACCCAAAAGATGGAGTAGTGAAGACCGGGGGTCCAACTATCTATACTCCCATGAGGTTATTTTGAAAATACACCCACTCCCATGAAAATTAGGGAGTTCTGAACATAGTTCTCTACTAGCGGAAGGTGGATATAGAAATCACAAAAAAATTTGAATATATATATATAATAAGAACTCAAGAACAACTTATATGATTCATGAAAATGGCTACCTCTATATGCATTTATCATCATCAGTAATCGTCACTTTAGAAGTAGGTAATTTAAAGACACTTCAAAACAAGCCACAAAATCATTACAAACCCCATCCAATTTCATTAACAAGCTCTAATTCATTGTTATACTATTCATTTAATAAAATAATCTCTACCCATGAAACTAAAAGGAACAATAGGTAACTAGAAAAAATTAAAAATAGTCAACCCCAACATAGTCATTTCAAATGGAGAAGATCATGCTAGTCTAACAAACATCATATTTACTCTTCGTTTAGCACCCATTGATGATATAATAATGTACCAATGCAAAGATGTAGTTTGAAACATTTTTCATGCTACTCATTGTGAAATGTAAGGTAAATTACATAAACCAACCACTGTCTTCATCATTATTCAATGTTATTTTTTCCAATCCATCATCTCAACCCCAAAACCCCCAACTCATAACCACAAACAACAAAACATACCCCAACCACACTAGTCATCCCTATAAAATAATCAAACCACACACATCACATCCAGAAAGTAAACATAGCACAAATCAATGGAATCCTCACAGCACAACACTTCCCACCTATCCCACAATCATACAATCACTCATCTTAAGACTCCATTACACCACCCATACCACCTCACACAACATATACAATCCCACAAACATAACTCCACACAAACCAAAAAACAAATACATATTTAACAAGAATATATTCATTAATATGACTTGTTAATTTTGGGGTTATCATAGAAATTGGGATATCCTCCAGCATCCATTTATGTTCCACGTATACGTTGTTAACTATTATAATGTTGACACATTCGGCCAAGAACAAACATCATTCATTCCATAAATCATCTCATGCACAAACAGAGACCCCCAATGGCTGTTATTTTCAATGGGTTATTAGACTATAAAAAACATAATATTAAAAAAATAATAAAACAGAAGGATGCACCACTTTTTCCAAGCTCTGCATGTTGACCGTCAACTGATTCAATTTCCTTTTTGTATTTTTTTTTTCTTAAATTTTGACTAGGAGGAATTAATATACACACCCAACAGGATAAAAATTTATAAGGGAGAAGAATTAATCCCTAATTTGAAGAATAACCAATCAACTCTTCTTTATTGCACAAAAATATGGGTGAACATGCACTCGGAAGAACCTCCATGGAAGACATGATGTAAAGGATACAACACAGTGCACGAATCGTCAAGGAAGAAATATTTATGGCACACCAAGAGAAAAATTTAATTCCAAAGGACTAATAGAGCCCACCTTTAGAAAAGGTAGATCCTAAATCAATGGTAGAAACCATTTTTGAAATACATTAATGGTGGATCTTGACAAAGACATGTAGTTTGGAAGGAGAAAAGAATATTTAGGGTTTTATAAGATAGATACGATTTGAAACAGCTATAAAAATCATTTAATATTGTATTTAAATCATTTTTCATCGAAGAAAATGTCATAGAAGAGAAACTATAAAACTGGAGAAATCGGGAATTTTGAAAAACTATTGAAAACTAATCACTATTGAGTGAGTCACCATCATGGGTCAGTTATGGCGAGCTATCAATGGAAATATATATGTGTGAGTCACTGGTGTGACCTACCATTGGATGAGTCACTAATTAGCGGATCACCATTGCATGATTCACTATTGAATGAATCACCAGTACTGACATACCACCACAACCTGTATCATGACCAAACATCACAAATCACTATTGTGAGTCACCAATTTGAGTCACTAGTGTGGGTCACTGGTGCGAGTCACTGGTGCGAGTCACCAGTATGAGTCACTGGTGCGTGTCACTGATGTGAGTCATCAGTCCAAACTCACATATCCTAACTCATCAGTTCTGACACACAATTATGAGTCACCATTGAGACCTATCATATTCACATTTTGGTGGATGAATCATTGTCAGATGAGATACTATTTTATTTTTTTTGAAAACACTATAAATGAGTCACTGTGACCTCCTAGAACACTCCAAACAAAGGATTTTTACAGTTTAATGGACCAAAGTGGTCCATTCCATTATGATGAAAAAATTTTAAAGTGTAAATTATGGATACTAAAGGTCTCATTTTGTGTTCATATAATCTCAAGATAGGTTATATCAGTTGACCTATAAAGATAAATTCTATTTAATGTTGTTCCAGACTAACCCTTGTGACTGAGATCCATAGATTTATCAGTTCATTAGTTTATTATCAATTTTGTGTGGATAATTTACATTGAATATATAATACAATATCCAAGATAAAATAGAATGGATCCATGTTCTTATGGATATAATAATGTGAGGAAAAGTTCAAGGATGTAAAGAGAATATTAGTTAGTGAACATGTGGTGACATTACCTTGTAGTTGAGAAGGTTTTGTAATCAATAGTGATTCATCCAATAAGGTATTGGGATGTGTTCTTAGTCATAATGAAGAGGTTATATCTTATTCTTCATGATAATTGATTTTTATGAGAAAATTTACCCATGTATTTAATTGGAGTTAGCTATGGTAAATTATTCATTAATGATATTGAGGCATTATATATTTGGTGAAAAGTCTGAAATATATTTTGATAAAAAAAATTTAATTATATATTCACTAAAAAGGATTTGAATATTGCCTTACGATGATAGTTTGATCCGATTAAAGATAATGCATGTTAAAACATTTCCACCCTCTAAAAGTGAGCAACGTGGTGGATTCATTGAGTTGAAAGAATCATTCTAGCTTATCTATGATTGGGAAAATAAAATATCTAATATTTATGGATTTATAAATTGTGGATCTAGAAATCCTAAATTAAGGGGAAAGACCTTATCATGATAAATTTAATGTTGTACCATATATTCAAGTGATGATATAAGAGGTGTAGAAAGAATAAGTAGATATAATAAATAAGTTTATAAATATTCTAGAGTTTAACCTTGATCATGATGGAATTATAAGGTTTATAAACCATGTATACATTCACTCCATACCAAATTTGATGGAGTTGTTAGAGGAAGCTCGTAGTTCATTATTATCTTTTCATCAAGGAATTATGAAAATGTTTAGATATTTGAATGTGTAGTTATTGTATGATATAATGATGAGAGATATAAAAGAGTCTCTATCTCATTGATTAGTAATGTATAAGTTTATGTTACATCCATTACCCGTACCTGAATGGAAATGATAAAACATCACCATGGATTTTGTTATTGGACTCTCCAAAAAGTAAAAAAGGGAACAATTCTATATGGGTTTTAGTCGATCAACATACATATTCAGCACACTTTATCACTATTAGAAAATACTTCTATCTAGATATTATTTATAGGATATAAATAAATGAATTATAAAGGTTTAATAGAGTACCAAATTCTATTGTGTCTGCTCGGGACTTGAGTTTTATCTAAAAGTTATAGTGAATTCTTCAACCATATCTTTATATAGTGCTGAATTTCATAATTTCTTATCATCCCAAAAATATAGTAAGTATATAATAACAATTAACAACCGAAAATATTATGTAAAGATATTAATATTGGGATTTCAAATGTGGTTAGAATCAAGGGATTCTTCTATTAGTCTTTTCTTACAACAATATATTTCAATCTATCATTCATATGGCTCTTGATGAAGCTCTCCCTTGAAATAAATGTAGAGAACCAACATGATTGAATGAAGTAGGAGAAATAAATCTATTTAGACCAATGAAAGCTTATGAAATTATAGATAAGGTTAGGTCCATTAAGAAACACATCAAGGTAGATTATAGTCAGCATAAATTTTTTGTTCATAATCATAGTTGTGGTCCGAAATTTGATTTTTGTGACAAGGTGTTTCTAATAACATCATCATGGAAGAATTAAATGATATTTGAGAAGAAAGGTAAAATCAACACTATTTATATATTCCCTTTTTAAAATATTTATCATATCTATACAAGATACTATTTATTGTGCTTAATACAATCCTCTATCATTTCCATGTTGTGTTCTATGTATCACTCATGAAGAAGTATATACCTATCACATAACATGTACTAATCCATTTTGTTATACCACTAGAGAAAAATATTTATTATGACAAAAAACCAGTTTAGATTTTGGATCATATAGAGACAGTTCTATGAAGCAAAACCATTCACCCAGTCAAAGTTTTATTGTGAATCTAGCTATTTGAGGATGCTACATGGGAACACGAGTATATGATGAGGCATAAGCATCCTCATTATCTTGTACACTGGTGATAAATTTCATGGGATAAATTCATTTTATTGGGGTAGATATAGCATCCCAATACTTTATTCCACTCAGTAGTGCCTTGAGGTCGGTTAGCAATTTGACATCATGTGCATCACCCCGAATGGAAGAGGATGCCGACTAGTATTGGGGCATAGAGTGTGTCTATAGGGAGACTATTCCCCTCATAGACTAGATTATGCATAATTAAAAACAATAATAAAAAATAACAGATGCATAATAATAATCATATAGTTGCAGAATCAATAAATAACCCAAACAGAGGAAACATATAACTTTATAAGATGAATAATAATACATGATACAAAAGTGATGATGATGCTGTCATGAGACTATAAAAAATATTAGTACATGGAAAAATGGGTACATGCATAAACATCATGCTATAAATATATAAAAAATGGTAAACTACTACAACATCCTCTCGAGCACAGGACTGGTCCTCTGCCCCTATATCTGTCATAAGAAACAAAAAAATAAAACATCAGAATAATAACACTTCCCTTTATCTATAACATCATATATATGTTATAATCTGGTTACAAAGGGTGCCTGAGCAGGGTGTGAGATAATAAATCCATGTAGGCCATCTCCCAGAGTGTCTAGTCATTCCCATTATTAGGTTATAATTAAGAAATATGGTGATTGATATAATAAATGACAAGGCATTAAATAAGTTAATAACTAAAACTTGGATTAGGTTCCTAAACAGACTCTCGTCCCATATATATTTCTTTGACCATATACATAAGTCTAAATGAGTAACCTATTAAGGTCATAATATATACAGCATGTTCCAAGGTGAAGAAGGGATGTAATTAATTAAATCATAAAGCTTATACTTTGTCTTGGGTTCCCAATTTCATGCCATCGCATTAGTATGATAGATTGTAAGTAAGAAGTGTCACAAGTGTATGATCATGTTCATATAGTCATAAAGGATTCATCTCAGATGATTTTAAAACCAAACAGACAATATAAACCAAACATTCCATTAAAAAATGAGGTGGATTCTTGTTTACATCGAAGGACATCTAGAACAATCGAAAGTATCTCTATGAAAACATCCATTAAATCCAATACCACTGAGCCCTTCCATAGTGATATAAAATAATTCCGAGTATCACTATGAGGTGTGGTAACCACTGAGTCCATCTTAGGTATGTAAAAAGATGACTGAGTATCACCTAATGAAATTTGTATTCATCTTTCCAAAAGGTCCTCTAATGGTTTCTCCCCATGGTAACTGGTATCACTCAGGTGCATAATAAATATAATGGGAACCATTTCATGGAATTCCATAGCATCGCCCCCGGTGCATCGGGTTGTAAGCCATCGAGCACAAGAAGTCCATCAATGTTCTTTAATACAGAACACATGTTCTCTCCTAGACTACATTAAGCACCATATAAAACAAGTAAATCATAAAAAGAAATGAATTTATGATTTCCAACCAACAATAATCAAGTAAATACTGAATATATCCATTAAACCAAGATAATAAAATCAATCCCAAAATCAATGGCCCATTAAATATATCATGGAAAAGAGAATTTAATAAGGGTAAGCTAGGTGTGTGGAATATGTAACACGGTATAACACATAGACATGTGTATGTCAACACATGTAATTCAACTGAAAAATCCCACATGTTTACAATCATTTCATATGGTATTAGTCACAATCATTTAAACTATGTAATTTTAATAAATATCTTCGAATAAACATGGTCATTTGGTTATAATACCACCAATCAAGGCACATTGCATTCAAAATGGAATCAAGTGCTTCAAGTTATAAGGCACTACATATAGGCCAAACCACTATGTTCATGATTAGGCACTGTCAAGGGGGACCATATTCATAGTATATTTCTCAATATAATTTTATTAATGTAATCATAGAATTATCAAGGTTCCACACACACCAATGAAATTTTTTTCACATTTTAAACAAAATAAATTTAGGTAGTTTTGGTTGGTTCACCTAAAGGGGTGATCAGATCCAATATGGAAACCCTAAGAATGGGTTTCTCATCAAGGTATAGTCTTAATGGCCAAAAAAACAAGACAATCAATTTAATATGTGGTAAAAAACATCACCAAAAGGATCTGATGGGGCATCAAAATGGTGAAATGATTAGAGTGACGAAATGTAAGGGAAAATAGTAGATTACCTAACTCAACTTCATGGTACTAAACACAACTGATAAAGAGTATTTATTCGAACTAAAACGTATGAAGTCAAGAGATTTAAGAAAACCCTCAAAATTGGGATAAATACATCACACTAAGATAGTGCAGTAAGGTTAAGAGATACAAGAATGAAAGGGGCGTAGATGAGAGAGGTTACCTAGAGAAGTAGGTAGATTTCAGTGATGAAGATTCAGTGAAGATTTGATGAAGATAGAGAAAAAAACCAATGAGGGAGGGGACCGGATTTTATGTGCCTGGTAAAGGATAAATTATTGAGAGGATGAAGGAAGATAAAAGGCGGGGTTTTTAAAAATAATCCCTAAAAAATAATTTTTTTATTACATTCCAGGTTCCATATGGTTTGGCTGCATTGTTGGTAAAATAGTGCACCAACTGGGTGGTAGATTATATTCTACTAGGATGTAACACATTTTCAAATGCATGATTTTACTAACCATGTGTGGCTGTGAGTTATTTCATTACCGTAGTTATGAAAACATTGACACGACCGTGGTCCTGGGCGTAATAGTGTCTCCTAACCATGCGGGCACTCTATTTCCCCCTTTTTGTTACTCCAAATATCAAACGAGCCCCAAAAACAACCACGACCTCAATTTAAATATTAAGAGTAATACTAATAGTTGTTTTAAGTAATTTAAACCCAAAAATTAAACATTATGTACCTTTAGAATATAGTTGGGATGTTACAACCTCACCTTCTTAAAAAAACACTACCCTGAGATTCCCTTTCGAGGATTGTATGTCGTCCTCTGAGAAACGTTCAGGCCTCTACACATGTACATCAGCCTACCACTATTAGGTATCATCATTAACACCTCTTTGCTACCATAGAACCTTGACTAAATGGGTTTTCATTCCTTGGAGAACCTTCATACTATGGTCAGCGATACAGATTGGATTCTCCTCATAGGATGAATCTACTTTGAACTCTATATCTTCCAAACAAAAGAATTATTGGTTCTAGATGAACTGTCGATGTTGAGATACGTGGAAGACATCATGCAAGAAAAATTACCCGTGTGTTAGTAAATACATATTCGTAATCGGCCCAACTTGTTACACTATCTCGAAAGGCCGGACATATCTCAGAGATAAAAATCTCTATCTCCGGATTTTTTATGTCCAAAATGTGGTGAAACATGTAGAAATACACAATTCCCCACCTCATCTTATAGGGGATTGAGATAAAAATAATTATATGAGTTCATCCTTGACTAATTTGTATACATACGTTTCAAAATCATCTAGAATTTCATTAAAGTCTCCTGAACAAGATGATGATCCAAAAGAGAATCCTCCCATTCCTCTAGCCAGAATAGGGGTGAATGATATGATGTACCATAGATATCTTCATATAAATCATTCTAAATATTTAGTTGAATGATTTCATGATAGGAAAACTCAACTAAAAGAACATGCGTCTCCTAGGAACCTCTAAAATCATGAATACAGGCTCGTATAATATCCTCTATCACCTGAATTTTCTTCTTGGACTTCCCATCAGTGTATGGTCGATATGAAGTACTAGAGATCCCCTGTGAACCTAGTGCCCTCTACATACCTTTCTAGAATTATGATGTGAAATGGGAATCTCTATCCAAAACTATTGAAAAGATTACACCATGGTGTCGCACTATATCCGGGATATAATTTATAACAAAATCAAAAATAGAGTAGGTCTCAGGGATTGAAAAGAAGTGAGAAAATTTGGTTAACCTGACAATGTACATCCATACAACATCGCTACCTCTAGGAGATCTCTTTAAAACTATAACTGAGTCCATGGTGATATCATTCCATTTCCACTTAGGAATGGATAATGGTTTTAAAATTCAAGTGGGTTGATGGTGCTCTTCCTTAACCTACTAACCAGTGGAGCACCGAGTGATGAAGCCCATTATTTTCTTTTTCATACCGATCCACTAGTACAGATGATGAATATCCTAATACATCTTGGTAATCCGAGGTTGATCTACCCAAATTGTGCAATGATATTCCCTTATATTCACTTCATGTACATCTGATGGAAACAAAACCCACCCATGGTAGAGCAGGGTCTCACTACTATTGAAAACCCTTCTGGGATTAGGTTATCTCCTATGTATGTTTCTATAAATAAATACATATAGATTAGATAATCGTTGCATGATGACTCTATATAAAATATTGGATGTCACTATGATAAAACAGTATTTTTTGAATATTTTATTGATAATAAATGATATAATTTCCTCACATTGTGTTTAATATGTTTATTTATAAAATATTTGGGATTTGATCATTCATTTGAAAATTTGGTGAAAATTCCAGTTTTACCCTTAATAGTGCACTGAAGTATTTCGAAGATAAATATTTTTATATTTATTATTAGAATTTGAAAGTTTGTAACAGTGTTTCTACCTTAATGTTCTACAGTTCTCTTTCAGGAAACTAGAGCTAAAGAGTGCATTTGAATGGTGTAAATGAGACATTAATCCAATGGTGGGCTGGACTCGGCAGAATGGACATGGGTTCTGTATTTGGGTCATATCTTCTACATCCGGGATTTTATTGAGACCATATTTTGAGTAACGCTCGGGGACATGATTTTCCACAAATCATCCTTCGGGAAGGCCGGTCAATTCACGCTTTTTGAAGGTCAACTAGGCGGTTCAACTTGGAATAAAATATTTGGCCGAGTTTTTCCTTTCACACTTAAAAAGTTATGTATCCCTAGCCTTCACAAAATCTGTTTAAAGGGGGTTTTAACTCTTTGGGAGTGCTGGGCGAGGGTTTGGGAAGGTTTGGCCGAAAGGGGGCCTCTTGGGAGGCCCTTACAACTCTTGGAAGAAGTAAGCATTTGTGAAAACCTATCTTCCAAAAAGGCTCTCCTCTCCCACCTCTTCTTTGTATTTCTTTTCTTTCATGTTTTTTTCTTGAATTTTTCTTCAAATAATCTTCTATGTTCATCCCTATTATTCTTCTCTTAATCTTCTTAATTGGTTTGGAATCAAGAGTGGAGACAAGATTGGGTTCTACCCTTTCAATCCTTTGCTTATGCAAAACGTCTCCACGATGACTACACCACCCATGGAAGAGTAGTTCTTTTTAGTAATCGATCGACCTCTATCCTTCTTCATTAATTTATTTTGAATCAATGAGCTACTATAATTCACATATTTTGATCTATTAATTGAGTTTTTAATTTAAATGAAACTAAGAAATCAATTTAATAGTTAACACAAAACACATGAGGTCGGGAATTGTGTGAACTGTGAGAGCGCAACCTTAACCGGTAATTCAAAACCACACGAGATCAATTTTTAGGGTTCAGATATAATACATAAACTCAATTAATCTTCATTTCTAGAGTGGTTATGTGCCTTAATTTACCACTGACCATAAGCTATTTTTAGAACATCAATCAACACAGGGTGTTGTGATTGCATGTTCTGAAGTTAGCCTAAGGTTAAATTCACTTCAATCTTCGTGGTAAAGTTAATTCTCATAGGGTTCGGGATTTAACAAATTAAGGGATCATAATGAAGTGAATATTAATTTAAATGATTATTATTAATAAATGATTGAATAGGTAGAGTTAGATCTATTACGTCTTTTAAATATTTTCTAAACAAACATCTTTTTGTTGTGTCATTTTAATCAAACTTCATTTCAAAACTAAAAACAAAAAAATACAATCGTCTTCCAGCAAACATCTTTTAGATTCATAAACTATGAACAACCACCCACATCCTTTCAAGTAGTGTTTTTATTCTCTTTTATTTTATTTCTATAATACCTCTAAAAATTTTTTAATTCACTTCCTCCTTTGAGAGACGACCTTGGTCAGCCACACTGTTGCACCTAAGTACCCCAAAATCACATTAATCATTTGAGGGCGCCCATGACATCACTCTTTCAAATTGGTGCCTTTGCCGGGGAGGCAAGTAATTGTTTCAACCAATTAGAGGTATTTATTTTATTTTACATTTTATTCTCTTCCTCTCTTATTTCTTCCTTCTTTACCCAATCTGATTTTTCTTCTTCTTCTTTTATTTTCTTCTACTTTTTTTGGACCATCAACTCAAACTTCTCATTTTTATTTTACTATGGTCCACTTTCTTTCTTTTCATTTTTATTTGATCTATGACATGAACTAATCCTGAAGATCTCTTAGATCTTGACCCTGAGATTGAACGTAGCCTTAGGCCACGAATCAGACATTCTCAATCCATGGAATGTTTCAATATTCAACCAGTTGGTGAATTCCACTCTTCTGGAAACATTGAAATTGGAAGCAATTCAAATTCAAACATAAAAGAAGAACCAATGGTTGAAAACAATGGAAATGAACTTAATAGAACCATTCGAGAATTGGCTGCACCTGATATTAACTATCAACCAAATTGTATTGCATATCCAAATCTCTAATCAGACTTTGAACTAAAATCTGGGTTAATTCACTTACTTCCAAAGTTTCATCGCCTCTCTGGTGAGGATCCCAATAAACATTTGAAAGAATTTAATGTGGTTTTCTCAACCATTAAACCAAGAAATTTTCCTGAAGATCAAATCAAATTAAGAGCATTCTCATTCTCACTTGATGGAGCTGCAAAATACTGGATGTATTATTTACAACCTGAAGATGTAACTTGTTGGAACGATTTGAAACGTCTTTTCCTACAGAGATTTTTTCCAGCATCAAGGACCATTTCCCCCTCCCGTTTATTGATCAGATTCTTGAGAGACAAGATGGAAAGACACACTACTGTTTCTTGGATAGATTTTCTGGCTATTTTCAGGTACCCATTGCAGTATAGGATCAGGAGAAGACTACATTCACCTGCCCATTCGGTACCTTTGCTTACCGAAGGATTCTATTTGGACTTTACAATGCCCCAGGTACCTTCCAGAGATGCATGGTGACTATTTTCTCAGATTTCATTGAGACCAGCATGGAGGTATTTATGGATGATTTTATAGTTTATGGGTCCTCATTTGATGAATGTCTCTCTAGTTTGGGTGATGTGTTGCATCGTTGTATTTAGAAGAATATAGTCTTAAATTTTGAAAAATGTCATTTCATGGTCGAAAAGACAATTGTATTATGTCATATAGTCTCACAACATGGCATTGAAGTTGATAAATCTAAGGTAGACATTATTTCATCCCTTCCATATCCTACATGTGTGCGTGATGTTCGATCAATCCTTGGACATGCTGGATTTTATCGACACTTCATCAGAGATTTTAGTAAGATCACTCTACCCTTATCTCGATTGCTTCAAAAAGATATTGATTTCAATTTTGATGATTCATGCAGGGTATCATTTGATGAGCTGAAGAAGTGTCTGACCACTCCACCAATCATACAGCCCCCGTAGTGGGACCTTCCATTTGAGCTTATGTGTGACGCCTCCAACTTCACGGTTGGAGCTGTCTTATCTCAGAGGGTGGAAGGACGTTCACATGTGATCGGCTATGCATCAAGGACACTAGATTCAGCCCAATAAAACTACACAACCACGGAAAATGAGTTTCTTGCTGTCATATTTTCTTTAGATAAATTACGTTCATATTTATTGGGCTCTAAAGTAGTTGTTTTTTCTGACCATGCAGCTTTGAGGTACCACCTAAAGAAGCCAGATGCAAATCCACGACTTATTCGTTGGATGCTCCTTCTCCAGGAATTAGATATTGAGATAAAGGACAAGAAGTGATCAGAGAATTTGGTGGCAGACCACATGAGTAGGCTTACTCACACACTAGAGGAAGACACCTTGGACCAGGTACCACTTCGGGACACTTTCCCCGATGAGCATCTTTATTCCATCTCAGGTATGCATCCTTGGTATGCAAGTTTAGTTAACTACATTGTTTCCTCTGAAATCCCTACAAATTTAAAGAAACATCAAGTCCAAAAATTAAAAAGTGATTCTAGGTTTTATGTGTGGGATTATCCGTACCTCTGGCGCATGTGTAGTGACCATGTCATTAGGCGGTGTGTTCCCAATCATGAGTTTGATTCTGTTTTGCATTTCTGTCATACACTTTCTTGTGGTGGACACTTTGGACCCCAACGGACAGCTAGGAAGGTTTTGGACTCTGGATTATATTGGTCTATCTTATTCCATGATGCCCATGTGTTTTGTAAGTCATGCTCTCGTTGCCAACACTTTGGAGAAATTTCTCAGAGACATGAGATGCCCCAACAACCCATACTATTCTGTGAGATTTTTCATGTATGGGGCATTGATTTTATGGGTCCTTTTCCAAGTTTATATGGTTTCTTGTATATTTTGGTTGCTGTTGATTATGTGACCAAATGGGTGGAGGCCAAGGCCACCAGGACTGATGATTCTCATGTTGTTGTGGAATTTGTCAAAGCACAGATTTTTTGCAGGTTTGGAGTACCAAAGGCCATCATCAGTGACCAAGGGACACACTTTTGCAAAAGGAACTTTGCTTCCCTCCTTCGTATGTATGGGGTGACACAAAAAACATCAACACCATACCACCCCCAAACAAATGGCTAGGCTGAGGTTTCAAATCGTGAGCTGAAACAAATATTAGAGAAAACTGTTCCGCCAAATAGGAAGGATTGGAGCAAGCGCTTGGATGATGCATTGCGGGCTTATAGGATAGCATAAAAGACACCCATTGGAATGTCCCCGTTTAGGATTGTTTTTGGGAAATCATGTCATCTCCCAGTGGAAGTCGAGCATCGGGCATATTGGGCTATAAAAAAATGCAACATGGATTTGGCCCAAGCTGGAATTCAAAGGATGTTTCAAATTCAAGAGATTGAGGAGATTCGACTATCATCATATGAGAACTCAAGCCTCTACAAAGAAATATCAAAAGTATATCATGACAAAATTATCCAACAAAGGGAGTTTCATGTTGGAGAGAAAGTCATTCTCTATAGTTCACGACTCAAGATGATGCCTGGTAAGTTGCGTTCCAGATGGTTAGGTCCTTATATTGTGACTAATGTTTTTCCTTATGGTGTAGTGGAGATCACACAAGAGGACACTGGAAGGAGATTTACAATCAATGGGCAAGGATTGAAGAGATACATTGAGGGACTTCCTACTGAAGCAGTGGATTTTATCACACTGCATGACCCCATCATCGCCTGATCACATTAGGCTGTTCCTAATCCTTTCACTTTTATTTTATTTGTCCTATTTAAAAATTCTGCATTTCATGTGGATATATCATCTCATGGGTTCACATTGAGGACAATGCAATATTTTATGTGTGGGGGAGGGAACCTTTTAGATTAGTAATTTAAATTGTTTTCCTATTTTCCTATTTTAAACAAAAAAACAAAAAAATTGGTCTATTTTTAAAATTTTGTGTGTTTATTTTTTTCAATTTTCTTTGTGTTTTTGAAATTTTTGAGCTAAAATGATTCTCATCACAATTTTGAAATGAATATAAATGAGTGAAACAATTTATCCCATGAAACTGAGCTTAAATTAATGCTGAAATGACTTTGTTTCAAGTTAAAATATTTAGTAATTCCATGAAAAGTACACTGAATTTTGAATCCCATGCCACATCTCACCGTCTTTATATTTGAAATCACATTCCTGTGAGGCTTCTGAACCATTATTTTCTTATCCTTTAAATTCACCTCACTTCTTGAGAGAACCAAACCATGCTTGATTTAACCAGAATTGGATCTATTCTTGTCAAAACATGATGGTTTGAGGTACATATGTTTAAATTATTGAGTCATTTGTTTGGTATTAAAGCCCCTATTTAATAATAATCCTTTTTTATAATGGCCTACCTTGAATATTTAATCCTTTTATCCCTTAGAATCCATGCACATCCTGTTAGGTCAGCCACATTACAAGCCAATTTTCCCAATCCAACCAACTCTGGAAGTGAAATTGCATAATCTAGTTGAACATAAGTGTGGGGGAATATATCTTGTGTTGTGCCACCACATTATATGATACTTTGGGTGGAAACTTAAATTCTGAAGAGATGTGTTTTCTACTGAAGAAATTGATTATATTGAAAGATGTGCCTTTTCTAGAGCTTTCATGACATGTGAAGCTATGCCTTTTCTGGAGCTTCTAATTGAGGTGGAAAGCTGTGCCCATCTGGAGCTTTCAAGAAAATCATGTTTGATAAGATTGAAATTTTTGATGCTGAAATGATGAATGGTGTAAACGTTTCATGACATTTCATGATGATGGAGCTGAATTGATACTAGAGGGATTGAGGAGAAGACCATATTTAAGTGAAAATTAGATTAATGCAATTTTGCTTCAAAAAGAGTCAAGCCCTCCTCATTCTGCCTCAGAATTTTTTTCACATCTAAATCCTACCAATCGAAAGCCACAGAACAACCCTTGAATGTCCTCATGATAAACAGATGTCCTTGACTCACATCTGGTAGCGATGTAGGAATCTATCAAGCCTATGGTGACCCTTGTGTGAGTTTGGATGAGAAAGACATTGCAAAAAAATGACATTTGTTGGATAAGAGAAAATTCAAGCGAGGTAAGTGTTTTGTGCATGGGAGGATAAATGAAGTGGAAATATATTGAATGATATAAATGGAGAACTTGAAATAAAATTTTTTATGAGGCATGATATCTTTTTATTCTTGGTGTGAAATTGATTGATCTGAAGGATATGTGTTTTAAAATTGGTTTTGATTTGATATTGATGTTTACTTGATATGAGGTTTTGCTCAGGAGTGAAAAAGGGTAAGTATGGGAGAGTTGATAAATCACTATTTTGTTGAATATTGTATTGATAATTAATGATATAATTTCCTCATATTGTGTTTAATATGTTTATTTATAAAATATTTGGGATTTGATCATTGATTTGAAAATTTGGTGAAAATTCCAGTTTTACCCTTAATAGTGCACTGAAGTATTTCGAAGATAAATATTTTTATATTTTTCATTTGAACTTTGAATTTTGTTAAACTGTTCCTAACATAATGTTATACAACTTTCATTAAGGACACTAGAGCTAAAGAGTGCATTTGGATGGAGTAAATGGGACATTAAACCAATGGTGGGCTGGACTCGGCAGAATGGACATGGGATTTGTATTTGGGACATATCTTCTACATACGGGCTTGGATTGAGACCATATATGGAGGAAAGATCGGGGAAATGATTTTTCACAAATAATTCTTCTGGAAGGACGGTCAATGCACGTGTTTTTGAGGTAAAATAGGCGGTGAAACATGGAATAAAATATTTGGCCGAGTTTTTCATTTCACACTTAAAAAGTTATGTATCCCTAGCCCTGACAAACTCTATTTAAAGGGGGTTATAACTCTTTGAGAGGGCTGGTCGAGGAATTGGGATGGTCTGTCCAAATGGGTGTCTCTTGGGAGCCCCTTACAACTCTTGAAAAAAGTAAGCATTTGTGCAAACCTCTCTTCCAAAAAGGCTCTCCTCTCCCACCTCTTCTTTGTATTTCTTTTCTTTCATGTTTGTTTCTTGAATTTTTCTGCAAATAATCTTCTATGTTCATCCCTCTTCTTCTTCTCTTAATCTTCTTAATTGGTTTGGAATCAATATTGGAGACATGATTGGGTTCTACCCTTTCAATCCTTTGCTTATGCAAAACGTCTCCACGATCACTACACCACCCATGGAAGAGTAGTTCTTTTTAGTAATCGATCGACCTCTATCCTTATTCATTCATTTATTTTGAATCAATGAGATACTTTAAATCACATTTTATGATCTATTAATTGAGTTTCTAATTTAAATGAAACTAAGCAAGCAATTTAATAGTTAACACAAAACATGCGAGGTCGGGAATTGTGTGAACTGTGAGAGCGCAACCTTAACCGGCAATTCAAAACCACACGGGATGAAATTGTAGAGTTCAAATATAATCCCTAAACTCAAATAATCCTCATTTCCAGAGTGGTTATGTGGCTTAATTTACCACTGACCATAAGCTAATTTTTGAACATCAATCAAAGCAAGGTGTTGCGATTGCATGTTCCGAAGTTAGCCTAAGGTTAAATTATCTTCAATCTTGGTGGTAAAGTTAATTCTCGTAGGGTTCTGGATTTAACAAATTAAGGGGTCATAATTAAGTGAATGTTAATTTAAATGATAATGATTAATAAATTATTGAAGATGTAGAGTTATATAGATTATGTCTTTTAAATATTGTCTAAACAAACATCTTTTTGTTGTGTCATTTTAATCAAACTTCATTTCAAAACTAAAAATAAAAAAATACAATCTTCTTCCTGCAAACTTCTTCCAGATTCATAAAATATAAAAAACCACCCCCATCCTTTCAAGTAGTTTTTTTATTCTCTTTTATTTTATTTCTAGAATACCTCTAAAAATTGTTTTAATTCACTTCCTCCTTTGAGAGATGACCTTGGTCAGCCACTCTGCTGCACCTAAGTACCCCAAAATCACATTAATAATATGAGGGCACCCACGACATCGCTCATTCACACTGCAAGAGAAACTAAAACTTTTTTCCCTTGTTTTTCTATAATATTATGATGCAACTCATACAATATCCAACATCTTCCTCTCAGTTCTTCCCACTTAGATGGATTATTTTTTAGTTTTACAACTCAATGCATCACCCATGACATTTTATTTTCCACAGGTATTTGAAATATAAAAATTAGTAGAATGTGGGTATTCTACCCAACTTCATATACGTAGATTCATGTCTCACTATGTGGATAGATATTTCAAGATTTTATGATATGTTTAAGTAATGAACCTCTCACCTAGAAGATAATGCCTCCAACAATGCAAAGCTTAAACCTTGGCAGCTAGCTCAAGGTCATGCATGGGATAATTTTTATCTTGAGACCTCAATTAGAGAGTTCCATACATAATGACATGATCATCTAGAATAAAAAATACACCCATCCTGATCCTTAATCCATCACAATAAACTGTATAACTTTTTCCAGGATCAGGAAGAATTAGAATAAGAGTTGAAGTGAGTCTTTATTTAAACTAATGAATTTCCTTCTCAAAGGCTTCAGACTATAGGAAGTATGCACCAATATTAGTCAGGGTTTCACAAGGAGATGTTATGTGGGAAAATCCCTGAATTAAATTCCTGTAATTTCCTACAATCCATAAGAAACTATGTATTTCAAAAAAAAATGGGCTACTTCTAGTAAACCACACTCTCACCTTTTCTGGGTCAATAGATATACCTACCTCTAATATGATATGGCTTAGGAAATGAGACTCACTAATAAAAAATATGTATTCACTAAGCTTTACATAAAGCTAATAATCTCTCATTTTACTCATCATGATCTCATGATGGGTTTCATTGTTGTGTCTTGTATGAAAAAACACCAATATGTTTTTTATGAAGACTATTATTAAGGAATCATGATTCTGGTGAAAAATCAAATTCATAAAATCCATGAAGACATATGGAACGTTTGTTAATTATAATGGAATAACCAAGTACTCAAAGAATTCATACCATCTTTGGAATGTTGTACATGTAATGTTCGATGGTATCATATGAACCTGATGATAGACCAGTCTCAAATCAACCTATGAGAAAATAGTTTCTCCATTGATAAGGTCGAAGAGGCCATATATTCAATAAAATGTATAATGGATCTTTAATATAAGATAATTCAAATATATATAATACACACAAAACCATAGGGTACCATCAATTTTCTTGGTAAAAGAATAGGTGAACACCATTGTGATGTATTAGGTCTGATAAAAACCTCACCCACTAGATCTTCAAGTTGCTTCTTGAGTTCATGGAGCTCTATAAGATCCATCCAACAGGGAGGAGTGGACACTGTTTCCGCACTTGGAATTATCTATAAGGTGAACTCAAACTCTCTATAAAGAGGTAAGCCTGATAAATAATCAATAAAGATGTACCTAAAATGATCCCTAAATGGAAGGAACTCCTTGAGTTGCACTCCTTGATTGCACATAAAGAGAATCACTAGCTAAGTAGTCACTCGACCAGGCCCAAATCTCTTGGGTCCATCCCAAACAATCTGGATAACCCATTCACCATTATCTATATTTGCATTACCCTCATATGATATAAAAAGAACTCAGTGGTGATAACAATCCACATGGACATGATAATTCATTTTCCAGTCTATACTGAGAATGATGTCGAGGAAGTTCATCTATAGGATGAATAAATTATAGATAAAATGGTACCCTCATATCTCTAGGGGCCACTCCTGACACTGATATATCCCATATGTTCTATCCCCTAGTAGAGTGTCTAGAGACATAACACCACAAAAGTACTTTATAGGAATACCAAGGCTTTCCACACACATATCAGATATGAAAGAGTGCAATACAACTATATCAAAAAGGGTAAAATATATGGAGAGGATACCAGAAGAGTACCTCTAACTATATATGGACCAGGATTCCACTCCTCAGATGCTGGAAAGACATCATATATATGGCATGAACCACAACTATAAGATGTAGTCTAACTATCCTTGAAAGATCTGATCTGTAGATACTAAAACCTAATCATGAATGCCTCATCCACAACCACTTCTACCTCATCTTGACTTTATAGTAGAAGTCCAACTCCCATCATAAATTGGATTAACTGGTCTTTTACCTGATTGAGGTACTCATACAGATCCTCTTCCACTATATTCTAGAGGAAAAGAATAGAATAAAATGTGAATATGATCCATCTTGCAGCAATCTCAGCATTCCATTGGGTTCCCCATGCACTGAGGCTTCTTATTGCCTATCCTTCCTCATTGGTGACATACCATGTAATTTTCAACATGTTTCACCAGGATGGAACATCTTCCATGAGTGCCCTCAAAATGATGCTTTTTTCTAACTGAAGAACCATTACCCTGATGCAGAATCTTACTGACATTTCAAAAAAAAACATCTTTTCTTATGATTCTTTTCTTTGATCAAATCCTAGTTCACTATCTCTATAAATGGTATTCAACTGAATGACGTTGACCTGTGAGAAGAGAACTTATCCCATACCATCCTTAAATATCCTCATAATAGTATATTTTCCACTCATTAGATGTGGAAAAGAATGAAAAATCTCATTGAAGTGCTAAGAATACTAAAGCACTTTCATATATCCCTACTGAAGATCCAAGAGTTGCCTGGCTTGGTCTGCTCTCAATTTCTATGGGATAATGTGATCAAAGGAATCCATCGGGATGTATTCCGAAATCATTTTTTTTGTAATCATCTAATAGAGTCATCCCATCCCACCAATGCATGGAAAAGTCTTGAAGCATGTAGGTAGAAAGCTTGACCATCTGTTCTAGAGGTGTCTTTAGATGGTCAAAAAAGTATATCGTATCTCGTATCCATGATTTTTTTGTATGTGGACTGTCATACACTACGAATGTGGGAGGATTTTGTTTCTGAAAGTACCTTGTAAGATCTTACATTGTTGGGGCTGGCTAAGGATCCCCTTGAATTGTTTTTATACACCTCTGAATGCTATCCCTAAACTGATCATTGATGCCTAGTGGAAGATCAACAAGAGGTGCTTCAGGACGCACGATAGGAGGTAAAATGTGTGGCTCATGGCCTACCACCTCTGGAGTGTTCTCATCTTTACTCTCTTAGCATGTACCATGAGGATTTCATGGTGTTCTAGCTATATAATTTAAAAATACACAACACAAACAACATTTGTAACATATAGGGAAAATAGGTATAGAAAAAATAAGGAATTGTAGATAAATTGCCTCCCAAAACATGGAATAATAGTTAAAAAAAGTGATAAGAGGATAGATGCATGGACTCCCTCTATGAATAACACAACCGGTAGCTTTCTCCATGATCTAGGTCTTAGATAAGAGGGAAGGACCAAAACATGTTCCCATGGAATAAGACCTGCAACCTATTCCATGGTATGGTCAATGTCACACATTAACATATAAGGTATCTATTTATTTTTAATACGTCTTTCCAATTTAAAAATTATGGATTTAATTAAAATTTTTCATTTCAATGATTAAACTAGATCATCAACTCAATCCATGAAGTCTCATACCCTCACAAGTAAAAATTGGCATCCACTTAACCAAAACCAAAACACATCCCTTCATGAAAAACATACATATTTCTATTTGAATAATAAAGCATGCACTGTAAGATATAAAAACTAGTCACAATAGAAATAAATGAAAATATTGAAAATCATGTTGAAATTTAATGTGGCATGGCATTATGCATGACATTTCATTCCCTACGGTGCCTAATATGATTTGGGTAACATGTCTTCCTCGTTTCATCGAGAAAATGTAAAATAAATTAAAATTTCAATCACAATAATAGCAATAACAACATGAATCATGTTCTTCACCATCCAATGACGTTGTATCAACCATCAATTGGATAAAAAATAACAATAATTCGCAACATAGGACAATTTGTTTACCCCTATGCATGGGTTATCAACGCACAGGAACAAGGTCAAATGAAAATTCATAAGTCCATGTCTCCATGTATTCCCATATAGTTAGACAAAATAAAATAAATCACTAATACTGCATTATAGATTATTGGTCCAGGATGACACTCAACAGTGCCCTGAGGCCGGTTGACCACATTACCATAAGAGCATCTCCTCGGATTCAAGAGGTTACCAACTAGAAATGAGGGCGTATGGTGTGTCTTTGGGGATATTCCCTCATAGATCAGAGTATGAAAAATGGTAAGTAATAATAAGAAATAACAGAAGCCTAATAATAAGAAAACAACAGTAGAATTAACAAACTAACCCCAATAAAGAAACAAATAACTACAAAAACTGAATAATAATACATGATACAAAAGTGATGATGATGTTGTCATGATTCTATAGAAAATATAAATGTTCCGGGAAAATAGTGGAAAAAACATAAACAAAATGCTATTATAAGTACAAAAAATAGTAAACTCCTCCAATAGCATCTTAAAAATAGGCTCGGTCCTCATCCCCAACTCCATCATATAAAGTAATTAAATCACACAACTGAAGTAGGATACTTCCCTTTATCCATACATGTGGTCATTAATTCTTCTCAAGTACCATATGACACCTGAGCGTGGTGAGAGATAGTGAATCTCAGTAGGCCGGCACCCAAAGTGTCTAGAACATTCCATTCTCGAGCTATAATTAAGAAACAAGGTCAAAATATAAAAAATTACATGACAGTAGATAAGTGAATAACTATAACTTGGATTGGGTCCATAAATAAGAACCCATCCCATATCATCTTTTTGGCCTATGTATAAAGTCAGAATGTGAAACCTATGCATGTCAGAATATATATAACACATGCTAAGAAGAATAAGGAAACTAATAAATTACACCCCCAACCTTGTTCTCTGGCGTTGTGTCTCAACTCCAATTCATCACATAAGTATTCTGGAAGGTTAGGAAGTAGTGTCAAAAGTCCATAGGCCTGTTCATATAGTAATAAAAGATGCATCTCATAGGATTCAACAACAAAAATAACAGTGAAAACCAAACATTCCATTAAAACATGAGGTGGAGTCCCCTGCACATTCAATACCATCTAAAAGAGTCCCAAGTATTGCAACAGAAACATTTGATAAATAAAATATCACTAATCCCATCAATGGTGATCTAAAATAATCTTGAGTATCAATAAGAGGTAGGGAAACTACTTATTCCATCCTAGGTATCTCACAATAGGACTGAGTATCACTCAATTTAGGGCATAGCCATAATTCCAAAAGGTCGTCAAACTACTGCTCCCCTTGTGAACCAGTATCACTCAACAGTATAATAAATTTCCCAAGAACCCTAGATTGAATATCCAAAGCATCACCCCTGACATGTCAGGTTATAACCCATCGAGTACAAGATGTCCATCCATTGGTGCTTAATACAGAACCCATGTTCTCTCCTTTCCCATCTCATGTGCCATATCAAGAAATACATACATTACAAGCAATGCATATATGAATACTATCCAAAAAAATAATCAACACAATACCACATGCTTCCATTCACAAAGAAAAGAAAATCAAGCCAAACCTAACTCTCACATTCCATATATCAGGGAAATGATAATTTAATAAGTGTAAGTATGGTATAAAGCATAAGATACATGGAATAATTCTTAGACAAGTGCCAGTCCACTCATGAAATTCAATGGAGCAAGACAAAAGGATAACAATTATTTCATATGGTTTTATGAAAAAGCATATAACCAAAGTAATCAGCACAAATCACTTGGAATAAATATGGGAATTTGAGTATAATTCCACCAAGAAAGGCATATTACATTCAAAGAGATATCAAGTGTGTCACGGTATAAAGAACTACACATATTCCAAACCACTATGTTCAATCTTATGAATTATCGTGAAGGACTCTATTCATGGTATATTTTTCATTATAAGATTATTAATGAAATCATGGCACTATTAAGGCCCCACAGACTGAAAATAATTTTATTTATGAAATATCTCTTTAGGCTATGTGAGAACAACCGACGCCAAATCTGAACAAAAAAACAACAACAAAAACATTCAAAAAACGGGTTGGTCAATGATCCCTACCTAGGACTCGACCCGCCCAAAAAAAATATGCCATGCATGTCCATGCACCGCCTTGCACTGCACCCGCAATACCCATCAATCATCATGTCTCGGGACACTGCACCTTGGTCGCTAATGCCTTGTCGGACAAGATCACGCTAGATCCGGCCACCGTGAACCATCGTCGTCGAAGCCCATCGTGTTGTGCAAAGAGCCCTCCTTGCTGTTGTCTTCAAACCGCGTATCAGACCCACACCATAAAAGGATGTCACTGGAATCTACTGTCAAACCACCAACAAACCAAAACCAGAAAACAACAGTGATGAAGAAAATAGGCTAGGGACTGCCACATGCCCTGAGCGTTCCTGAGGACGCCCTTTGGGAACACGTAGTGACTTGAGAGGAAGGCGATGAACCTGGGGACCAAAGAATAATAATGACCGAAAAAAACATAGAATGGGTGGGAAGGATCAATATAGGAACGGGAAAATGACGCCTCCCGCACCGAGCGTTCATGAGATATCCATCAGGGACTATGTAATGACTCGAGATGTGCCGGTCATCCTACCGAGTATCCACTCCAGCAAATCCAACCACCCGAGATCCTGAAAACATCCATCGAACACACCCGTACAAATCCGCATAACTCTCGTAATGAAGGAATTAGATCTTCATGGTAGCCTGGATGATGATACGTCGAGGGATAAGGAGGTGGGCATCGAAAGCCTGCACCGCTGGGAGTGTTATGAGGGAAGGTTCTGACGGGGTGACACAATAGCGCAACATCAAAAGTGATAAAAATGAAGGGAAAAATTAGGAGACTCCCTTCCCCAACATTGTGGTACTAGCACGACCTGTAAAGAGACATGATTGGACCTAAAATGGACTAAATCAAGAGATTTAGGAAAAGCTCCAAAATAGGGCTAAACCCATCAAATGGAGATAGCATAGTGAGGGTTGAAGAAACCCAGAAATCAAGGGGAGTATATGAGAGAGCCTAGCAAGAGAAGTATCTAGCCTTTGATATTGAGGAGATCATAGGATATTTGAGGGAGATAGATAAAACTCTAGAGGGAGGAGATGGCCCTTCTTGTGCCTGGTAGGGGAGAATGGGAGGAGCAAGAGAGGGGTGTTTTAAAATAACCCCTACATTATAGAATTAAATTTTTATTACACAAAATGTACAACACAGTGTGGTTGCACGGTTGGCCAATCAGTGCGCCAACTGTGTGGTATATTCTAATCTACTGGGTCATACATCTTGGTCGACCACACTATTTTACTAACAATGTGATAGTGGTGTAGTAGCTCACTACCCCTGATCTTCAAATGACCGCGCGACCATGCACCTAGGTTGCATGGTTTTTCTTAACCATGTGTCCGAGTCTATTTTCCCCCATTTTGGTACTTTATGCTTCCAAAAATCTTCAGACGCACCTGATGCCTCCATTTATGTTTTAGGTGTTAAACTAAGGGCTGTTTTAAAAAATATAACCCCAAAACTAAATGCTCTGTACATTTCAAAAAAACTCGAGATGTTACAGTAAAATATAACAGTGTATTTTTTTTATGAATTATTTTTACAAATAAATTAAATTTCTTTGTTGACATTCATTACATGCTACAAAATTCTAATCTTGCACTACATGCAACATTGGGTTAGATTTTGTTATACATAACACTGAGTTTCAAAAAAAACTATGATATATTAGTAATATAGTCTTTTAAATGCAGGTGTTATAACCTAGTTGTTCAACAGAGATATATGAATAGTTATAACTACTTTTAAAATATTATTTATAGTGACTTTATATGAATATTACATATTGATAATAAATTAAATAATTTTTGTTATACAATATATGTGTTTTGAAAAAAATATTTTCCCAAAATATATTATTTTTTTTGTGAACATTGATAAATTTTTAAATATTTAGAATATTAGTTTTATAAAATAATCTTCATTTTTTGAGTTCACCATATCTAAATTAACTTAGGGTAAATTTATGTGATTTTTCTAGAAACATTCATTTTTTGATGAATAATCAAATATACAGAATATCAACTAAAGTCTTCCTTTTAATTTAATTTATTTATAAAATAAAATTATAGTGTTAAGTGGTTTTAATGTAAAATTGGTTCTATTTTATAATAATTAATCCAATTTCTATCATTAGAATTAATTTCATATTGAATTATGATATAAAAACATTTTAAAAATTATAGATTTTTCTCTTTAGAAACTCAATTTCATGTCATGCCCAAAATATTATCTTTAAACTAAAAATTTCCACTTATATGAATTTAATTCCAAAAAATGGAATCAAGCCTTTTAATTATCATTATTTGTATTATATTATAATGTCACCTTTATTTTTGGAAAAAATGATTAGTAAAAATTGTAAAAATTATTTTCCATGATTAAAGTAAAAATGGGTATACTTGGGGTTAAACATAAAGGATAAAAGGTAAAATGAACTTGAAACATTTCTAACACCCATTTTATTGATATAATGTCTCTCATGTGTATGGAGGACTACCACCTCACAAAACAATGTGATTCATTCATGATTTACATGGAATGTATTAAAGATGAGTTTAATGATAATATTTAATATATATAATATATAAATGTTTCTAGAATTACAATATATCATTTACATTTATTTTATTCAATACATTGAGAAAATGGAAACAATGTTTATGCATATGTGTGACCTACCTTCTCCATGTACATTGTATTTTATTTTCTATTTCTATATTTTCTAAATTACAATAAATATATATAAAATTAATTTATATGATCTTAATATCATAGTTAAATTATGGATATGATCTATCAATATACTATATAAGAGGACCTAACATAAAAAGTTGATATTTATATTTGAAAAACAATGCAGTTATTTCAAAAAACATAACATTAACATGAAATTGTTAATAAATGGGTAATAAAAGGTCATAAGAAAATCATATATTATATGATATATATTATTTTTTTCTGTAATAGATGTATAATAAACATATATTTATTATTCATGAGGTTTGAATCTGTTTGAAGAATTTCAAGACATAAGGTAAAGGATTTTTATCTCAATTTTCATTCTTTGAGATGTATATTATGTTATGAACCTATATTCTTTCATGTGATGTATATAAATCTACCTTGACATGTAAAATAATTAATTTCCTTATCCTTATGAAATTTTTATTTAAATTTTATATTTTTCATTCATGGGGAATATGATTAAAATTTAATAATGTGGTAATGATTTTATGTCACAATATCATCATTTATCATGATTTTTTATGATCATTTCTATGATACATATATAAAAAAACTCATGAATTTTATTCTACACTAGTTGTTATACATTTTTTCAAGTAATAATGCAATTTTTATACTCTTCTGTATGTAAAACAACTGAGAATTGTTTTAAGAAGACCTGACTCTATTTCACAATTATATCAGAAATCCATTTTCTTCCAAAACCATTATTTCATAAATTGTTTTACAAAATGATTTATTATTATCTTATTACTTTAAAAAAAATTTACCCATTTTTAAATTTTTATAATTTTTTTAATGGAATTTTGATTTTTTCCCAAAAATATAATGTTTGGATTTTACCCAAAATGGGAAATGAATATTTTGTTTAACCTGTATGACAGGGGAGTAATTTTCAGACATAATGAGAAACCATTTTTTCAATGATCCCTTTATATGTTTTCATATTTATTTTCATTGAAAAATATTGTAATTTATTTATGTTTGAAGAAATGTTTTTTCAAAAATAATTCATATTTTCCTCAATATATCTTTTAAATGGACATTTAAAACCATTTTCCATCTAAGATGACGTATGTCGATGTTACTATGCTCTGTATTGGATATCATCATAGGATACCATTATTATTCTTTCTTAGAATATTTTATGTTTACGATGGAATGATTTTTATGAATCTCAATTTTTTTCTTATGGGATATGTCATTGTAGATGTTTTATGAAACCCACTTCTATTTACGATTTATGCTATGATGAAATGATGAAATGATTACAAAATCTCTCTCTTTTAAACAAGTTATGATATGATGAAATTTTTATCAAACCCATTTCATTTTATGGGTTATGATATTATGACTATTTTATGATCCCATTGTACACATAAATATGGTTTTCATTATGATATGGGTTGGTCCTATATCACCATCCAATTCATTGGGTAAATATTTATATCTCATGAGTTAGATAGGAATAGAAAGGGGAGTTAACTCTATTTCGTATGAGGTGTTATCCACTATGATGGTCTTTGGAGTGATCCTTGACTATTATGATTGTTAGGGGAGTAAACCCATTCCACTATGATAGCTTTAGTTGTGATACTTGGATAATATGGAAATGATTTTTTTTTATTTTTATGTGTTTTCCACAAATTCGATGTCTTATTCCAATGTTATGATCCTATGGTTATATTCTTTCATTTACATATAATCTGTGTCTAATAAACTTCCAATAATTTTTCCATGACCCAAGATTATTATCATCGATATGATGGGTATTGTTTATAATATTTATTTTCTTGTTCTTGTCCCCTTAGGTTTGTGTTATACTTATTTATCTCCCTTGTTTACCCATACTAAGCATATGATCTCACCCTTTAATATATATCCTTTACATATGTTTTGATGAATCATATTTCATGCGATATGGATAAGAAGGGTGATAGTAATGAATAAAATTGTTGGAGATGATGTATTTTACCTATGGACCATTTATTTGTGTTTTCTAGTTTCCCGGGACATCAAAAAAATTTGTTAATTAAAAGTGTGTTTGTGTAGTGTAATGAATATACATAAAAATGATTTAACACACACACACATATATATATATATATGATAATACTAGGTCACAATATAAATAGCATAAATCTCTATATTTCATTTTTTAATCATTAATATATAAATTTCATAACTCAAAACCATGAAACATTCCTTAGTTTAAAATTCAAAAAATTTCATTGATAACAGAGAAAAAATTCTGACATTCATCATCATGGTGTGATCACATGTAATCCAAAAATACTGTCCATTACAGCCTGATTTTATTTTATTTGATCTTACACTATAGAATGAACTCCTATAAGATGTATGAACCATAAAAATATACCTTAGTATCATTGAATCATGGTTCTTTTTCCCATGATGTTATAATTTTCTTTCTCCTATGAAACAAAAAATATTCACGCTTTATCTGATCACGTCTACAATAACTAATCAAATGTATCAAGGGTTGTTTCCATATTTTCATCTGTAAAAAAACTCACAAAAAAACATAGCATCCCATAAAATTTACTACTTAATTGTATCCAAAAATCTCAAAGTAAAGCTATCATGGGATCCCATGAGTACATGCCTCTTTCTCATGATTCAAACCATTAAAATTAGTTCCCCCACTAATGGTATATTACAACATGACCATGTGTGTCAGGGTATGAATTATTATTATTTACATAGTAAAAATTTGTAAAATCCCCCTCATGGATTTACTGAATCCGAAATATGATTCAAAAGATAATAATATATATAAGATTCCATACAATTTTCATTTCCTAGGAAATCATATCATGGAATAATATAAGATGTCATTGCATGACTTCGTCTATTTAGAAACAACTTATTCAAGATTTTTCCAAATAACATTCAGCCTATTTATTGACTTATTATGCTTCCTTGGAAGTCTTACACATCAAATTATTCAATAAATACACCTTAAAAATGAATCAAGTATTTTTTTTCTAACAATATCCTCAGTTGATTTTGTTGAAACCCCTTTATAAATAGATTCCAAACTCTTTCATTTGAAAACATTATAACTAGATAGAACTAAAGTATGAAATATATCACCTTTATAATGCATATCAATTTCTCACTAATTATCATCCTAATTCCCACATTATTAAAACTCATAAAGATAGAAATGTTCTAAATGAAAATATCTGTATGAAAATAAAAAATTTGATCCACATTCTCTTTAACAATCAACTAAGATATCCCCATTTAATAAAAAATTAATTCATTATCCCCCATTAAAAACATAATCATATAATTAATACACATTTTTCAATAAGAATTAACACTCCCAACATATCTAATAATGATAATCTTCTCATATGTGACTTATAGACAACCTAAACTCCTTTTTCAAATAACTCAATGTGAAATGGTATAAAAGTTCACAAGTGAGTGATATAAATACAATAATTTAATTCAATTGAGTTTATGTAATTTTTTAAAAATAGAAATTCTCTTGATGTATTGTGGATATCTTCTCCAAACCATGTAGTTTTAGTGGGATATTTGGACTATAATAGAAAAAAATTTCTTATCAAATTCAATATTAGGTTGTTCCAACATCATGATATCAATAATATGATTATATGTTGACACAAACATATAATACACCATCCCTTTCACAAAAGTTTTCCTCTTTGAAATGATACTTGATCTCAGTATTCTTTGTTCATGAATTATATTCCTGTTTTTTGCTGATATTGTTAGAACATGTGTTATCAAAACTAATTACAATAGGATATTTCATATCTACTCTTATATCCACAATCTATTACTTCATCCTTATAATTTAATTACATTCTTGATTTTTGGAAATATATTAATCCATTAAAGTGCAAAGGTATATGCATTCATTACTCTTTTTTATCCAAATAATGCACAAACATTCAATATTTTATTAACAACAAAAAAAAGTCTTTTAAAAATATTATTAACCACCAAAATCCATATTCATGTATCCCAAAAACTCTGGATGTTATTTTTTATGATAAAACCCCATTAATTCATTTCTTAATGGATAAAATAAAAAATCTTTTCATTTTAATAATATTAACTTCATTGAGATAATTATAGTTCAATAAATCATGAAATTTTGAAAATACAATTTTTCGGTCTCATAATTGTAAGTTATTATATGATTCCAATGATATGACTATATTATAGTACATTGAACCTCTTTTTCTAACATCATCATTTGGGAAGCCACCAATGTTTTCATTATTATAAAATAATCTATTTAAAATAACTTTATGAATTATTTTTTATATTTTAGTTGAAAATAAATGTTCCATTCATTATTTTATATACTTGTAAGAAAAATATAATGTTAACTACTAAAATATACAAATTTTAACCTCACACATCATAGATTATATATACATATTTCATTGTTTGTAATTCGATCATCTAAACGTTATTTCAACCTCATAAATGAGTATCACTGTCCTTTGTTAATTTTATTTCATAATGTGGTGATTTTGATTAACTCAACTATTATAGAATCCAAACAATCTCATGTATTTAATAATTTGACAATACCATGATCTTGGTTCTTTATTTATCCGATAATACAAATTATTCAAAGGAAACAATTTTATCTTTATAATAAATCCATCTTTTTTATCAACATACACTTCCTCCCAAAGAATATAATTGAGGAATGATGAATTAAAATCAATTTATACACATTTAATAAACTTTAAAATAATATTTCTATGATAATTACAATATTTTAGAATATATAAACAAGTTAAAATGTGTTATCAACATTAAACCATTGACTATGTTATTAAAAAATTTAAACTAATCATTCAATATTCCAAGTAATTGTATCATATTTATTTATTTTTTATGAAACACCCACTAGTTTATGATAATGTTTTTCCTATAGTCCAATAAAAAATTCTCAGGTTAAATTCTTATACATTTGTTCAAAATTTTCACACATAACATTGACCTAATTGACATATTAAAAGAATATTCAAAACAATGAGGTTATAATTAGGATATGAAGGATATTTTATTTTTGTAACACCACAGGCTTCCACGGTACATTTCCCTTTGAATAATACAATAGTGTGTGTTGTATGCAACTTCGAGTTCTAACACCCACACCACAACCAATCAAACTACCCGTTATGAATAGTAATACCCACCTTTCGAAATTTTATAAATTTTAACATTCAAAATGGACTTCATTTTTGGATTCAGATTGTCAAAATTAGCCTAGGGTGAAATTTTGGTATTTTTCTGAAAAATTTCAATTTTTGATAAATAGTGAAAAACACATGGTTATAGTTTAAAACCGAAATTTTATTTAAATAATTATTTATTTTATTAAAATTTAATTAAGGTAAAAATAGATACATAATACCTATATAAGTTAAATTTAATTCATTGGAGTTAGTTTAGAATAATTTTAGATATATAAAAATTTAATTGAATTTTTAACCGTCTATTACCCACCTCCTAGGAGAATTTGGAAATACACAAAAAACATAATTTTACCACTTCTGTGAGTGGAATTTTTAAAATTAGAGAGACATAGGGAATATAAAGGAGTAAAATTTGGTATAATGAGATGATAATAATTTTTTGTTAATAGTAACTTTTTACTTTTATTTACTACGGTTAAAAGTAAATAGGTAAATTAAGGGTAAAAATGTTATTAATATTACCCTAACACATTTTCTAATTCTATTAGACAAGTGTATCTCGACCAAAAACAACCTTAAGAATAAAATTATTCATTTAGGTCTATTTGGATTAGATTAGGACATTAATTATTATTTAATTCAAAGAAGAGTTAAAAGAGTTAAAATCAATGTTTAATAATTAATTTTTTTTAATATTGGGTTATACATAAGATAAATTCGATTGTAAATATTCATTAGAAAGATAAAAATATTTCCTACATAATTTTATTTTATTTAAAATTTTTAGACATTAAATAATGTAATTTATTTATGACACAATGGTGATGAAGTAATTACCTAATTAATTAAATATTAAAATAACTGATATTATAAATATCTAAATAAATGTAATTTTAGAATTTTTCTGAATTCCACTAATTTTCTAGGTTAATATGACATATTAGTATAGGTTATATAATTTTTTTTATCTAATTAATAATGAATTTATGAAATTATCAGAAACAAAATACCCAATAGTGTTAATATTGACATAAAAGAGTTTTTAAAACAAATATTATATTATTAATTTATATTACATTACTAAAAATCTAAGGTTCAGAAAAAAGACTTGTATCATGATAGTTATATCGTTTATGGACCACATGGGGGTCGCTTGGATGTATATAGTAAGTTTTTTAACTATATAATATAAAAATACAAAGTGACATGGTAAATGTCAAACTAATTAACTAAGAGTTAAAACTAAGAGATAAGGTTAATTTAGTGACCCAAACCTATCTAAAACATACTGGTTGAGTGGTTTTCGACCCATCCCCACCTTAACCTTTAAATAATCCACTTTGGAAGCATTAGAAACCGAATATTAATATATTATAAAATAATATTTCTAGATTTTCCAATGGTTCCCCTGTAACACCCCAAGATTTTATGAAAAATATTCTTTTAATTTCATTGATGTCTTCTATTATACACCACACCAAGTTTATATTGTACTATACACAACACCGTATTAGCTTGCATTATACGCAACGCTATTCTTGGATCATGTTACACACAATTTCAAGTTCGTTTTATAATAGTCATTCTACGCAACATTGAGTGTGTTTATATATATATATATATATATATATTCAATGTATAAATAAAATATGGTTTGATTATGTTATATGAAACAACTAAAGATTCTTGCACAACACAGAACCCTGGCTTGGCTTGCATTACACGCAATCGCGACCTTCCTCGATGGCGTGTGTTGTACGCAATACCGAGTTTTACTAAACAACGATATATTATTATAATATTATTATGAACTAGCCGTTATGAATAGTATTAACTAAATTTTTAATTTTATAACATAATTATTTATCTTATAAATTCTCTAAAACATTTTATGTGAAGAAAATAAATTTTTCAGGTAAAGTAAGTATTTTTCAAAAAATGCAGTTTTGCCGCCTTTTGATGGCGCACCCACTTTAAATATAATTTTTGACAAGTTTATAAGTTTAATTTTACAAAATAAAATTATTTTTTGGATTAAGGATATAAAATTTTACCTTGGATAAAATTTTCATGTTATTCTGATAACATTCATATTTTAATGAATAGTAAAAACACGCTATATTTTAATTAAAAACAACTTTTTTCATCATAATAATTTATGTGGTTAAATTATAATATTGGATTGTATTAAAGTATAAATAGAATATATTTTTACCATTTAATATAATTTATGTCATTATCGTTGATTTTACTTTGAATTCATAGGTTAAATCAATTCAATCTTTTTTAATGTTTTAAACAAAATCACGTTTTCTTTCGACAACAGGATTAATTTTAATTTAATTTCTACAACTTCTGTGTATTGAATTTGGAAAAATTTATTCCATATTTAGAATCATTGGGCCCAAATTATATTAATAGACTACTATTTATTTTTTGGCATTATGAATAGTAACTACGGTAAATTTTATTTACCATAGTTAAAGGTAAATCGGGTAATTAAGTGTAAATATAAGATTATAAAATTACCCTAACACCTGACAAAATCCTATTGGATTACTAAAAGTCGACCCATATCACATAAGTGTTGGATTAGAATCATTTAATGGACTTTTTTCAATGAAAATAACTTAATTATTATTAAAACCAAAGAAAGTGACAACATGTCACTCTCTTAAATCTTATAAGTATAATAATTTTAATTTAGTGATAAAAATCATAAAAGTTTGAACATGAATAGTATACAAAAATCTAATAAAATTATCTACATCATGATAATTTATTTATAATTTTTAGGGATTAAATAATTGTCATTAATGGTGATACATTAATGATGCAGAAACTATTTATTAAGTGAAAAATCAGTAATATTGTTTTTATTGAAATAATAATACCCATTAAAAGGCCCCAAAACCTGACCAAAACTTATTGGTTGTGTATATACATACCATAAGCATCCACTTACTTCATATATAACCGTTTGGAGACTTATAAAAGTGATTATGACACTTATATTATTTTATTTTAAATTGTGCCAAAGTTGTCACCTTCATAATTTAATAAATATAACAATTTAAATATTGTGATATTAAGATGATAAATTCAAGTAAAAGTATTATTATAAAGGGGAATAGATTTATCTTCATCATAGGATTTTATTTTTAATTTTTATGCAACAAATAAGTATATTAAATAATTATAAAAAAATGTTGTAGTTATTATTTTATTAAGAGATAAACCAAATAAACGGTTTTAAAAATAATAAAATAAATATTATATGAACTATTTAATGTGCTACACTACTTTTATAGATACATATGACCTTTTAGGATTCTGTTAAAGATTTTATTTTGAACATATATTCTGTATATATTTTATTTAAATTCAAATAAATGAATAGTATCAAAATTGACACTATTGTTATTTTATAAAAATAATATATTATAAAATTGTTCAAAAATCACAAATATATTTAGAAATTATAAATTTAAACTTATATGGTAGAAAATGTTATAAAGTATCCAATTATGTATAATTCACAACAAATAAATAATTATTTGTTATAATTTAAATTTTAGAATGTTATTACCATAAATAAAATTAAATTGATTAAATTAGGATAAATCAAGTTGATAATGTTTAAAATAAATTCCTAACATGTATAAATTTGATTGGTTGATGATATTACAACCCTATCTCATCTAATATTCGGATATGAGTCATTTTTGGAGGTTTTTAGGTGGGGTTAGATTTATTATAATTTAATTTTTTAAGAATTCCAAAGGTGCCCCTCTCGTCCCTTATAAAAGGGCACCTCCTCCCTCTCCTCCTCACACCACTTTGAGCTTTCAATCTTGGCCAACCCCAGCCAAATTCTCTTCTCCACTTCCCTAGAAACATCCTAGAGGTCCTTGTCTTCTTCAAAGACCAATTTTAGTTCTCTAAGAGGAGGTATTAAAGAGGTGCTTCAAAGAAGAGGAGGTTCGGATACGTACGAAGCATACCGGACCTAAGGTAAGGGATAATATTGCAAATCTCATTTTTATCTGAGATTTCTTATTCGTATTCATTTACTAGGGTTATTTATATCATCCATGTCCATGTTTTATAAAAGTGTTTTCATCTATTTTTAATTTCCTTTTTACCCATTCTTTACTTTTACTACATTGTTTGTAAGGAATCATTCTTTTGTTTACGTTACGAGGTACTTTTTTTTAATTTTCCTACAAAAGTATGAGGAGAATGCAATTTTTAACTTATATGGACGGAACGGATTTTTTCGGTTTCATAATGCCTCATTTTCATGAATCTTACTCTACATGATATTATGAATATTTTCAACAAAATACTTTTATTTTAAAAGTGCATCGCATTTTTTGAAAAGAAAATTATTTTGATGAAGAAAGGATATTTTCCTCAAGAATTCATTTCAATTGTTTTATCAAAACCATTTTCCATCTAATATGACATTATTTGATATGTGTATGTTTCAAGTTTAATGTCTCTATGATTTACATGGTTCACTTTCCTTATGATGAAATGTTCATTTGTTTTATATGGATTATGAAATGATGGGATGATGTTTATGAAACCAATTTTATTCTTCGGGTTATGATGAATGTTTTAAGTTTATTTTGTGGCACAAGTAAGAATGATTTCATTATGAGATGGGTGGGACCTATATCTCCCTCCAATGCATTGGGTAAAGATTTATATCTCATGAGATAGAAATGGCTGGAACGACAAGTTAAACTGGTTCAGTAATAGAGGACTGGAACGAGGAGTGAACTCGATTCAGAAAGGGACTTTGTACACTAATATGGTCTTGGAAGCAATGCCTTGGCTACTATGTAAATCATATCATGTGCTTAATGGTTTCCACAATTACATGTTTTATTCCCATGATATTTTATCATGATTAATGTTCATTTATGATCTATGATTTATATACTTCCATGATTTATGTCTTTGCTCAAGATTTTGATGTTTAGATTTTATGATCATGTTTTTGCACTCAAATGTTTATAGATTATTTTATGCTATCTATGCTTCCCTTACTGAGAATTTGAGCTCACCCTTTATATGTTTTATTTTCCCCAGGATTTAAAGAAAGTTTTTAGTTAAGAAAACAAAAGGGGAAGATCTTTATGGGAGATGTTGATGTTCTTTCAACAAGATTAGAAGATTACGTTCTGAGTTTCCAAAGACACTAAACTATTACGGTCCTAGAGTTTTGATTTTTTTATGTATTAAGTATTCCGCAAAAGTAATGTAATGTCCATGTAGATCAAGCTTCAGGTCTCTACAGTTGGTATCATAGGAAAGGTTTAGTCAACCTTTGGAAACTAGGAAGCGAAAACGTTAGTGAGATCCTTAGAGATATTTCTAAGGTATGTCTAGGGATTTCCCTAAGGATAAGTATACATATAGGATATAGTCCTAGAACTACGATAACGATCTCATATTTTAACCTAAGATGTTAGATATTGAGGGTTCTCCCCCATTACTATGTTGTTTTCCCTAGCATGATTTTTTCCTCTCACACTATTCTTTTTGGGTTTTAGAAAATGGCTGGAAACAGGATGATTCATGATAATAGAGGATATGACAGACAATGGAATGATATTCTTCACGAGAAACCAAATGAAATGGGATTTGGAAGTCCAAACATCGTTATTATTCCTAATCATTAATCTCGTAATATGATCAATAATATCAACTTTGGTATGTTTCCCGGCTCAGATAATCAGAGAAATATGGAGTTTCATGATGATCATAGAGGAAAGAAAGTTCAATTTCCCTCATGTAAATCATGTGGGAAGAGGCATCAGGGAGATTGATTCAAAGGAACTGGAAGATGCTTTGGTTTTTGAAAAGAAGGACAAAAAGATAGTAAGTGCAATGGAAAAGGTTCAGTTAACACCATGGATGAAGAAAATGGTATTGGTACGACATCAAAAATGGTTAAATGTTTTAAATGTGGAATGTACGGGCATTATGCAAACCAATTACCTAAGGGAAGGCCGCATGAAGAGAATCAGTATGGTCGTATGAGTATTATTTATGTTGATGATGATGAAGAGACTACAAATGATATTTGAGATGAAAGAATTGTTGAAGCTCGGTCAATGGTTTATGAAGCTAGTGGAATGATTACATTTTTATCAAGTGTAATGTTGTATAAGTAATCTCATAGTGATATGGAATAAAGAGACATCTAATGATTGTTACACTATTGTCTTTCCTTATGTTTTGAAAGTGTGTGATGAATGTTACCAGTATTTTTGAAAAGTAGATGATATGCACATAATGAAGGGATAAGGAGAAAATTAAATGTTTCATAGTATTCATGAGCTCATGACTGATATAAGGAGACGGTAATATCATGGTTTGAGTATATAGATTTTTTGGATTTTGGTATGTGGAAAGAGTTAACTTTTGACAGCATTCATGTTTTCACTAAGGTTTAATGGGTATTCATTTTTCAAGAGAATACATGATTGGAATGTGACCAACAAGATATATGAGGGATAAATGATGGTATTCAAATGCTTGGTTGATGACAATTCAAGTAATCGTTTTCTTTATACTATGATCTTGGACTGAAGTATTTTAGATAATCCTAAAGATTGGAATAGATTATGTTGGACATAAGTTAGTATTGTTTAAGGATAGAACTTTTTTCGATATTATTAATGGGATGTTATAGTGATGTAGTTTGAGAAAAAGGAAAAACTGCAGGATGGGCAACAACCCATCGCGTCGGACAAGGCTGTGAGAATCAAACCCACATCCAATGTGCGACTGGCCTTTATCGTGTACCACTATCCTACAGGAAGTCCCTGGTTAGTAGAAAGTAGTTTTATTTTGTTAAGCGGTATGATATATGATGTTTAAGTTCATTTTTGGAATCGTATATGATTAACCTCACCATAGATGGACTTATGTATATTAGATAACTTTTCTTGAAACAGATGGAATGACCCATCATTCAATCACATGATCTGCTAACTATTCACAAATAACAAATTCAACTTCATTTCTTTAAGAGATGAAGTGGAAATTGTGCAAAGCACGAACAATAGTGAGATTGTACCAAAATCAAGCAAATATTTCTTCTAATTCAAAATTTTCAACTTTAGGGAAATGATATTGAAAACCAAAAATGTTGTCCTATTGCTCTTATATCCGATGAATAAGATGGTACCTTAGATCATCACAAATATATGAATTTGTGATTGATGGCTTTTTCATATCCATGTTCTGTACCACTCTCCATCAGAACATGATGGTTAGATTTCTCTTCCATATCCATATTTTCACCTATGTTCTCCTATGTGGAAACCCAATGATGAATTAATTTGGGTAACCGTTACGTTTCATACATTAGTTTTTAAAGTAAATTTTTTGTATTCCTTTTTACGATGTGGGTTTCTATTAATGAAATTTTCAAATAGAAAAGCATTTATAACCCCGACGAATTTCGAGGGCGAAATTCATTTTAAGGGGGTAGAATGTAACACCCTGAGATTTTATGAAAAATATTCTTTTAATTTCATTGATGTCTTCTATTATATACCACACCAAGTTTAGCTTGTACTATATGCAACACCGTACTAGCTTGCAGTATACGCAACACTATTCTTGGATCGTGTTACACACAATTTCAACTTCGTTTTTTAATAGTCATTCTATGTAACATTGAGTGTGTTTATATATATATATATATTCAATGTATAAATAAAATATGTTTGGATTCTGTTAAATGAAACAACGAAGGATTCATGCACAACACGGAACACTGACTTGGCTTGCATTACACGCAATCACGACCTTCCTCGATAGCGTGTGTTGTACGCAATACCAAGTTTTACTAAACAATGATATATTATTATAATATTATTATGAACTAGCCGTTATGAATTGTATTAACTAAATTTTGAATTTTATAACATTATTATTCATCTTATTAATTTTCGAAAACATTTTATGTGAACAAAATAATTTTTTCGGGTAAAATAAGTATTTTGCAAAAAATGCAGTTTTGCCGCCTTTTGATGGCGCACCCACTTTAAATCTAGTTTTTGACAAGTTTATAAGTTCAATTTTACAAAATAAAATTATTTTTTGGAATAAGGATATAAAATTTTACCTTGGATAAAATTTTCATTATATTCTGATAACTTTCATATTTTAATGAATAGTAAAAAATGCTATATTTTAATTAAAAACAACTTTTTTCATCGTAATAATTTATGTGGTTAAATTATAATATTGAATCGTCTTAAAGTATAAATAGAATATATTTTTACCATTTAATATAATGTATGTCATTAGCATTGATTTTACTTTGAATTCGTTGGTTAAATCAATTCAATCTTTTGTAATGTTTTAAACAAAAACCCATTGTCTTTCGACAACGGGATTAATTTTAATTTAATTTATGAAAATTCTTTGTATTAAATTTGGAAAAATGGATTCCATATTTGGAATCAGTGGGTCCAAATTATATTAATAGACTACTTTTTATTTTTGGGCATTATGAATAGTAATTACGGTAAATTTTATTTACCATAGTTAATGGTAAATCGAGAAATTAAGGGTAAATATTAGATTATAAAATTACCCTAACACCTGAAAAAATTCTATTGGATGACTAAAAGTTGACCAATATCACATAAGGGTCGGATTAGAATCATTTAATGGACTTTGGTCCATGAAAATAACATAATTATTATTGCAACCAAATAAAGTGACAACATGTCACTCTCATAAATCTTATAAGTATAATAATTTTAATTTAGTGATAAACATCATACAACTTCGATCATGAATAGTATACAGAAAGATAATAAAATTATCTACATCATGATAATTTATTTATAATTTTTATGGATTAAATAATTGTCATTAATGGTGATACAATAATGATGGAGAAACTATTTATTAAGTGAATAATCAGTAATATAGTCTTTATTGAAATAATAATACCCATTAAAAGGACCAAAAACCTGACCAAAACTTATTAGTAGTCTATATAAATACCATAATCATCCAATGACTTAATATATAACAGTTAGGAGTCTTATAAATGTGATTAAGACACTTATATTAGTTTATTTTAACTGATTCCAAAGTTTTCACCTTCATAGTTTAATAAATATAACAATTTAAATATTGTGATTTTAAGATGATAAATTTGAGTAAAAGTATTATTATAAAGCGTAATATATTTATCTTCATTATTGGATTTTAGTTTTAATTTTTATGCAACAAATATTTATATTAAATAATTATACAAAAATGTTTTAGTAATTATTTTATTAAGAGATAAACCAAATAAATGGTTTTAGAAATAATAAAATCAATATTATATGAACTATTTAATGTGCTAAACTAATTTTATAGATACATATGACCATTTATGATTATATTAAAGCTTTTATTTCAAACATAGCTTCTTTATATATTTTATTGAAATTCAAATAAATAAATAGTGTCAAAATTGACACTATTGTTATTTTATAAAAACAATATATTATAAAATGTTTAAAAATCACAAATATATTTAAAAATTATAAATTTAAATTTATATGGTAGAAAATGTTATAAAGTATCCAATTATGGACAATTCACAACAAATAATTAATTATTTGTTATAATTTAAATTTTAGAATTTTATTACCACAAATATAATTAAATTGATTAAATTAGGATAAATCAAGTTGATAATGTTAAAATAAATTCATAACATGTCTAAATTGATTGGTTGATGAGATTACAACCCTATCTCATCTAATCTTCGGATATGAGTCATTTTTGGTGGTTTTTAAGTGGGTTTATATTTATTATAAATTAATATTTTTAAGAATTCCAAAGGTGCCCCTCTCCTCCCTTATAAAAGGGAACCTCCTCCCTCTCCTCCTCACACCACATTGAGAATTCAAGATCGTCCAACCCCTGCCAAATTCTCTTCTCCACTTGCCTAGAAACATCCTATAGGTCTTGGTCTTCTGCAAAGACCAATTTTAGTGCCCTAATAGGAGGTCTCAAAGAGGCGCTTCAAAGAAGAGGATGTTTGGATACGTACGAAGCATATCAGACCTAAGGTAAGGGATAATTTTGAAAATCTAATTTTTATCCGAGATTTCTTGTTTGTAAGTATTTACTGGGGTTATTTATATCATCCATGTCCATGTTTGATAAATGTATTTTCATGTAAGTTTAAAGTCCTTTTTACCCATTTTTGACTTTCACTATATGGTATGTATGGAATCATTCTTTTGTTTACGTTACGAGGTTCTTTTTTGACTTTTCCGACAAAAGTATGAGGAAAATGAAATTTTTAACTTATATGGCCTGAACGGATTTTTACGGTTTCATAACGCCTCATTTTCATGAAGCTTACTCTACATGATATTATGAATATTTTCAACAAAATACTTTTATTTTAAAAGTGCATGGCATTTTTTGAAAAGAAAATGATTTTGACTAAGAAAGGATATTTTCCTCATGAATTCATTTCAAATGTTTTATCAAAAACATTTTCCATATAAGATGAAATTATTTGATATGTGTATGTTTCAAGTTTAATGTCTCTATGATTTACATGGTTCACTTTTCTTATGATGAAATGTCCATTTGTTTTATATGGATTATGAAATGATGGGATGATGTTTATGAAACCCATTTTATTCTTTGGGTTTTGATGAATGTTTTATGTTTATTTTGTGGCACAAGTAATAATGATTTCATTATGAGATGGGTGGGACCTATATCTCCCTCCAATTCATTGGGTAAAGATTTATATCTCATGAGATAGACATGGTTAGAACGACAAGTTAAACCGGTTCAGTAATACCGGACTGGAACGAGGAGTGAACTCGATTCAGAAAGGGACTTTGTCCACTAAGATGGTCTTGGAAGCAATTCCTTGGCTACTATGGAAATCATATCATGTGCTTAATGGTTGCAACATTTACATGTTTTATTCCCATGCTAGTTTATCATGATCAATGCTCCTTTATGATCTATGCTTTATGTAATTCCATGATTTATGTCTTTGCTCAAGATTTTGATGTTTAGATTTTATGATCATGTTTTTGCACTCAAATGTTTATGGATTATTTTATGCTATCTATTCTTACCATTAATAATCATTTGAGCTCACCCTTTATATGTTTTCTTTTTCCCAGGATTTAAAGAAAGTTTTTAGTTAAGAAAACAAAAGGGGAAGATCTTTATGGGAGATGTTGAAGATCTTTCACCAAGATTAGAAGATTACGTTCTGAGTTTCCAAAGATACTAAACTATTACGGTCCTTGAGTTTTGATTTTTTTTATGTATTATGTATTCCGCAAAAGTAATGTATTGTCCATGTATGTCAAACTTGGGGTCTCTACAGCCCCTCACCCCTCTTATAAAAGGGCACTCACCCTTCTCACTAATTCACACATTCAAAGCCATTTGGCTCGCCCAAACCATGCCCAAATACTCTATCAACTTCCCTCACTTCAACCTAGAGGACTTATTTTGATGAGAAAGCCATCCTAAGGATTCTTTTGATCAAATCAAAAGGAAGAACCTGATTAAGAGGTAATGTTTTCACCACCATCTTTCATGTTCATTTCTTCTTCAACTTATTCTATCTTTTTTATTCCCATTATAAAATAAAAACTCCAGTATCTTCTATATAATATGATGTCATTTTAAATATGGTGAAACCATATTCAATATTATATCCATCCTTTTAATAACATGTCACCATACGTGTGTACGTACAGCTTACCATATCCTCGTAGTGGGGAAATTGTTATTCAAAATATTATTATTTGGATGCGTATAATAATGATGTGTAATTCATGTAAATAAAAAATATAACATGATATTGATTCTTTATATATGATATACTAACAAATTATATATTATTTTAATATAAAAAATTGATATTTTCGCTCGTGCGTACGGACGGACTACCGTCTCCACGAAAGCGATGAGATTCATTCCCCATCGTATCCATTCGAGTATAATTCTCATTTGATGATTAAAAATAATGTTTAAGGACTTGATATCATTCTGGATATTAATAAGATACAACCTATCTATAACAAACATGGCTTATGTAACAAAACATATAAAAGAAAACGAGTAAGTTAACACCTGAAAAGATGATAATTCTAAGATATTATTAACAACACAAAGTTAAAATATCATATATGATATCATATTAATGTATATGATAATTGTATAATTTAATAAAAATTATTTCACAATTATACATGAGTTTAATCTACCCTTAACCAAGGAAAATTACAAGGTAAGGGTTTATTTCACAATCTCTTCATTATCTGAGGTTGTTTATGTGTAATTATCTACTGGGACCTCTTTATCATCCACATCCATGTTTCATAAAAATGTATTTCAAAACATTCTTACTATTTTACAGAATATGGGTTAAAGTCATTTATACCCTTGTTGAATTTTTATAAGATGTTTATAAATGAATCTTTCCGTCGTTTTCCAAACAAGGTCCTTTTTAACCTTTTCATCAAAATTAAGGTAAGAATGTCTTTTTTAACTTATACAGCGGGTGCAGCTATTTTATACCGTTATAAAATCATAGAAGCTTCCCTTACAAGCTTATAAGATTATTTTCAAAGTAGAAGTTTTATTTTATAATTATGTTACTTTTAAATGATTTAAAAAAAGAGATATTTCTCTCAAATTGTTTTGATTTCATCTATGTCAATATCCTTTGATGGATTTTAATCTTATTTAAGTTTATTTATTATGATACAAAACATCCATATTATATTGAAGGTTTTTTTGATATGTTTGACTGTGGATGTGTTATTATTATACCATTCATGGTTTATGGAGAAAGTATTGACATTTCGTATGCTAGTTTTAATAGGAATGTTTATGTTATGTTTAAACCTGTTCATATGAGGAATGCATTGAACTTAATAAGTGACGGGTGGTGCCCACTATAGCTCCTTGATGCATCGGTAGGTCTCATGAGACAAAATAGTGTCTTGGAACAAGGCCTTGACAAAATCTTATTTGTAGTCTTGGCACGAGGCCTTAACTATGTGGTTATGATAGTCTTGCATTATGCATTCCATCATTATGAAAGTGGTTATTGATATTGCTTGCGATTATTCGACTAGTAGAATATACATGTGAATAATTAAATGTCATCATTTCAATTTATATTTTCCATATTATGATGAAGTTCAAGTTTAAAAGGCTTTTGTTTTAGTTATACATTTCCTTAAATGTTTATGATTATTTATGAAAGTTTCCGCTATATTGTTATCCTTACTGAGCATCTGAGCTCACCCCTTTCAATTTTTTATATTTCCCAGGATGTGAAGAAGTAATTAATGAATGATATGTAGGGATAGTATCAGGGGATATAAAGACAAGATGTTGTTGTAGTAGTTTTCACTTTATAATGTAATGTAAACTTTATGAATGTATCTAATTATCCCAAGGATACTAATCTAATCGGTCTATCAAGACTTGATCTTTTGTGATCATGCCAATATTATGTATTAATGCTCCAAATCTTGGTAACTAGGGTCGGGGAGTTGCAGTTGGTATCAGAGGATGTTTATTACAATCCTTGGAAGCTATATTTAGATAAAATATGAATAGAGTACATAGACCTAAGGTGGACTTTGAGGATTAGTATAGAAGAACATCCTAGAACTTTGGTATTTTAGTGATTTTTTGAGTTTTCCGAGAAATACAACCCTGACTAGATACAAGTAGGTAGAGGTGGATCTGGCACAAATGTACCTAGGGGTAAAATCTGAAAACACCAATTTTAAGTAGACTCGAACGGGAACTGGTGCACGACAACGGGCCTTGCTACATTCTTGGTTACGAAACTCTCGGGGGATATGCTTAGGATAATTCTAATTTTCATTACAAACCATTATGAAGGGTTTATGAGTATATACTTCCTCAAAGAAAACATTTTTATGATTATGGATTATATCCATAAATAGTTAAATTTATGTTAAGTGTTTTACATGTATGAAATTATGTATTTTGATTCATAAACTGATCTTGCTTATGACATTGTTTAGAAATGGTGCCTAGTGGAAGAAATGGAAACAATATCAATTCATGCACTCCATGTAGGGATTTCCCTCCAGCTCAAGACAATTATAGTGGAGATGGTGATGCAACTGGTGCTGATCAGCTAATCACCATACTGGGACAACTCACTCAGGTTATGAATAATAACCTTACCCGTATGGAGCACCCTGATCCACAACGTGGAGGATCAATGTTAGACCACTTCATGAGGCAGCAACCACCAACATTCAATGGGAGTACAAATCCATTAGTATCTGAGCAATGGATAATTTTCCTAGAGAAAATATTTCAGGCTTTGGGGAGTAGTGAAAGGTAAAATGTTATCATGACAGTTTATCGCCTCATAGGAGATGCTGATCAATGGTGATCATTGATTGAAAACACGAAGGAATATAATTAAGTATCAAATATGGAATGGAGGGAGTTCAAAGATTTTTTCTTAGAAAAATACTTTCCTCGTGACCATCGAGCAGATATGGAAAGACAATTTCTGAGTCTGAGACAAAAGGAGGATGAGAATGTCGCAAAGTATGAGGCTGACTTTACAAGTTTAACAAGGTATGATGGAGATTATATACATAACCCAAGAAGTAAGATTGATCGTTTCTTTGATGGGTTAAAACCATTTCTTCATCGAGAATTAGTGTCAAAATCCTTCTCATCGTACAAAGATATTGTCTAATGTGCTATCAAGACAGAAAAAGAATTGTCTACGTATTATGACTTTAAAGCAAAGAAAGAGAAGAAGAGATCTACTGATCACTCTGGGAATTGAAATAAGGGGAATAATGGAGAATTTGAATATCCATCCTGCAGTAAATGTGGTAAGAAAAACCCTGGTACTTTCTTGAAGGGAATGGGAGTCTGTTACAAGTGAGGTGAAAAAGGCCCCAAAGATCATGATTGCATGGGGAAGAAAGAAGCTACCGATGTTCAATGCTACAACTGCAGAGAGATGAGACATTATGAAAATGAATGTCCTAAGAGTCAGGGGAACTTACCTTAGAAAAGGCCAAGGGATCAAGGCCAAGCTTATTCTATAACTACTGCTGAGGTAGAAGCTCCGAAAGACGTGGTGGCAGGTAATTTAATGGTTTCCTCAAGTTTAGAAAATGCATTATTTGATTCTAGATCATCGAATTGTTTCATTTCTTCCCAGTCTGCTAAGAAAATTAGATATTTCCAATTTTATTTAATAAGGGAGTTGTCAGTTAAAAATCATAAGGGAAGTATCATTGCAACAACGTTTTGTGAATCAGTCCACATTAGAGAACATAAATTTTCTTTATCCACTGATCTTATCGTCATACCTATGATATAGTTTGATATAATCCTCGGTATGGATTGGATTTCAGACCATGATGAGAAGATTTATTGTAAGAATAAGTAGGTTACGATTTTTGATCATGATGATAAGGAACACCATATCTTTAGAGAAGAATTGTCACCACCTAATTCGTATCTAGATCCACCCCCAGTAGCTCAGCTAAATTCAATTATTGTGGAGGAAGAGAATGAAATGACTGTGGGTGAGGAAAGGAATGTTCAAATAGAGGATGCACCTATTGTGAAAGAATATAAAGATGTTTTTCTGGATGATTTACCTGGACAACCTCCAGAACGAGAAGTTTATTTTTCCATTGATTTAATTCCTGGATCAAAGCCTATATCGAAGACCCCTTATAGAATGGCCACTATGGAATTAGTTGAACTAAAGAAAAAACTAGAGTAATTTAGTAATAAGGGATTAATTTTCCCTAGTGTTTCTCCAGGGGGAGCCCCTGTACATTTGGTTAAAAAGAAAGATGGATCTATAGGGTTATGTATCGACTACAGGGAGATCAATGCTATAACAATAAAGAACAAGTATCCCCTACCTCGCATTGATGATTTATTTGACCAACTTCATGGAGCTCAATAATTTTCAAAGATTGACCTTCGGTCCGGATACCATCAGTTGTGTGTAAAGAAGGAAGACATTACGAAGACAACATTTCGAACCTGGTATGTGAATTATGAGTTTACAGTAATGCTTTTTGGCCTAACTAATGCTCCTTCTATATTCATGGATCTAATGAATAGAGTTTTCAAAGAATATCTAGATGAATTTTTGGTGGTATTTATTGATGATATCTTGGTATACTCCAAAAGCTATAAAGATCATGAAAATAACTTGTGCATTATCCTAAAGACTCTAAGAAGACATGAATTATATGGGATGTTTAGTACGTCTGAATTCTGGATTTAGATGATTTATTTTTTTGACCATATTGACTCTAAAGATGGAATCTCTATTGATCCTTCTAAGACCAAGGCAATCCAAGAATGGCCGGTACCGATGAGTATAACTGAGGTACACAATTTTATTGGTTTAGTAGGTTATTATTGACATTTCGTACAAAATTTTTCCCGGTTGGGTAACCCATTAACAAAGCTCACACGTAAAGGGGTTAAATTTGTTTGGAAGAAAAGAGTGTGAAGAATGTTTCAAATAACTGAAGAGAAGATTATTCAATGCTTTTATATTGACTCTACCATTGGGGAATGATGGGTTCATTATTTATAGTGATGCATCAAAGAAAGTACTTGGTTGTGTCCTTATGCAGAATGATAAGGTTATTGCCTATGCATCATGACAGTTGAAAATTCATGAGAAAAACTATCCTACTCATGATGTTGAGTTAGCAGCTGTGATCTTTGCATTGAATATATATTGACACTGCCTCTATGGTTAAAAATGTTAGATTTATACTGATCACAATAGTTTTATGTATATTTTCTCACAAAAATAACTCAACATGAGGCAATGGAGATGGCTTGAATTACTCAAGGATTATGATTGTACGATATACTACCACCCGGGGAAGGAAAATAAGGTTGCAGATGCGTTGAGTAGCAAAGATAATGGAGTTTTGAACAATATGAGAATTGAAAGGGATCCAATTTTCATGGATCTAGTGAAGATGGACATCAGAATAACCATGGAAGGCAAAAAATCAATTCTTTTTCAAATGGTTTCCAAACCATCTTTACTAGAAATAATTAAGAGTTATCAGACCGATGATGAAGAATTTCAAAAGATGATTAAAGATGTGAATGATGGGAAATAGAGAGACTTTATGTATGAAGACGGAATTTTGAAATTTGGGAAGAGAATTTTTGTTCCTGATATACCTGATCTAAAAAGGGAATTGTTAGATTATTCTCATAGCTCCAATTTCTATATACACCCTTGGAGCACCAAAATGTAAATAGATTTGAAGGAACATTTTTGGTGGGACAAAATGAAGAGGGAGATTGATGATTTTGTGTCAAGATGTATAGTTAGTCAACAAGTAAAAGCTGGAATTCAACAGCCTAGAGGAGTCATACAACCTCTTCCCATATCGGAGTGTAAATGAGACAATATTACGATGTAATTTTTCATGGGGATACCAATGACTCCAAGAAGTAACGATGAAATATGGGTTATTGTTGATCATCTTATCAAGTCAACACATTTTCTTCTAATAAGAGAAGACCTACCACTGGAACGTCTAGTAAAGGTATATATTAATGAAGTTGTGGGACTTCATGGAGTACCCCTATCGATTGTTTCGGATCGAGATCCACTTTTTTACTTTGAGATTCTGGAAGAGCCTTCAGAAGGCCTTGGATACTAAATATCAATTCAGCACTGCTTACCACCCTCAAACAGATGGACAATCAGAACGGACTATTCAAACCTTAAAAGACATGTTTAGATCTTGCTCACTTGACTTTCAGGATATGTGGGATCAATATTTACCTTTGTTAGAATTTTCCAACAAAAATATCTTCCATTAAAGTATTCAGATGGAGCCATATGAAGCGTTATATGGAAAGAGATGTCTCACACCAACCTGTTGGGATGATGTTGGTGAAAGAAAACATGTAGGCCCAAAACTGGTGGAGGAAACGATGGAAAAGTTGAAGGTAATCCAAAACCACATCAAAGCAGCTCAAAGTAGGAAAAATATCTATGCTAACAACCGAAGAAAGGATTTGGAATTTCAGGTGGGAGATCATGTTTTCGTGAAGGTATCTCCATGGAAGGGAGTTATTAATTTTGGCAAGAAAGGTAAATTGAGTCCCAGGTACATCGGTCCTTTGTAAATTCAAGAACAAAATGGGGCAGTAGATTACCATTTGGCAATGTCGTCAAATATCTCCAAAGTTCACGATTTGTTGTACGTATCACTATTGAGATAATACATGCCTGACCTAACACATGTACTCACCTATGAGTAATTAGAACTAGAACCCGATCTATCTTATTGAGAAGACCCTATCAGGATTCTTGATACGAGAGAACAAGTACTGAGAAAACGGACGACTCGTCTGGTAAAAGTTTTGTGGAGAAACCATAAGATGGAAGAGGCAATGTGGGAACCCGAGGAACTTATGATGAAGAACCACCCGAGTCTTTTCCTACGGTAGTATTCTAGAAATATTGAGGATGAAATTATTTAAATAGGAGATAATTTAGCACCCCAAGTTTCCATGGTACGCTTCCCTTTTAATAAAACAATAGCGTGTGTTGTACGCAACTTCGAGTTCTAACACACACACCACAATCAATCAAACTAGCCGTTATGAATAGTAATACCCAATTTTTGAAATTTTATAAATTTTATCTTTCAAAATGGACTTCATTTTTGGATTCAGAATATCAAAATTAGCCTAGGGTGAAATTTTGTTATCTTTCTGAAAACTTTCAATTTTTGATGAATAGTGAAAAAACACTAAGTTATAGTTTAAAACCAAATTTTTATTTAAATAATTATTTATTTTATTTAAATTTAATTAAGTTCAAAATAGATACATAATACCTATATATATTCAATTTAATTAATTGGAGTTAGTTTAGAATAATTTTAGATATATAAAAATTTTATTGAACATTTCACCGTCTTTTACCCACCTCCAAGGAGAATTTGGAAATTCACAAAAAACATAATTTTACCGCGTCTATGAGTGGAATTTCTAAAATCCAAGAGACACGGTTAATATCAAGGAGTAAAATGTGGTTCAATGTGATGAAAATAATTTTTGGTGAATAGTATCTTTTTTACTTTTATTTACCACGGTTAAAAGTAAATAGGGTAATTAAGGGTAAAAATGCTCTTAATATTACCCAAAAACATGTCCTAATTCTATTGGACAAGTGTATCTCGACCAAAAAACATTAGGAATAAAATATTATCACTTAGGTCCACTTGGATTAGATTAATACATTAATTATTATTTAATTCAAAGAAGAGTTAAAAGAGTCATCAATGTTTAATAACTAAAACATTTTTGATATATGGTTATACATAAGATAAATTAGATTGTAAATATTCATTAGAAATATAAAAACATTTCCTACATAATTGTATTTTATTTATAATTTTTAGGTATTAAATAATTTAATTTATTTATGACACAATGGTGATGTAGTAATTACCTAATTAATGAAATATTAAAATAATTGATATTATAAATATCAAAATAAATGTAATTTAAGAATTTTTAGGAATTAAAATAATTATATAGGTTATTAAGACATATTAGGATTGGTTATATAAATTTTTTTTCATAGTAATAATGCTGTTGTGAAATTATCAAAAACAAAATAACCAATAGTGTCAAAATTGACATAAAAGTGTTTTTAAAAAAAATATTATATTATTAATTTATATTCTATTCATAAAAATCTAAGGCTCAGCCAAAGGTCTTTTATAATGATAGGTGTATCAGTGATGGACCACTTGGGGTCACTTGGATTTATATAGTATGTTTATTAACTATATAATATAATAATACAAAGTGACATGGTAAATGTCAAACTAATTAACTAAGAGTTAAAACTAAAACATAAGTTTAATTTAGTGACCCAAACCTGTCTAAAAAATATTGGTTGAGTGGTTTTTGAACCATCCCCACCTTAAACTTTAAATAATCCACTTTGGAGCCATTAGAAACCAAATATTAATTTATTATAAAATAATATTTCTATCTTTTCCTAACGTGCCCCTCACCCCTCTTATAAAGGGCACTCCCCCTTCTCACTAATCCACACATTCAAAGCCTTTTGTCTCGGCCTAACCCTGTCCAAATACTCTCTAAGATTCCCTAAATTCGACTTAGAGGCCTTAGTTTGATCAGAAATCCATCCTATAGAGCCCTTTTGATCAAATCAAAAGGAAGAACCCGATTAAGAGGTAATGTTTTCACCACCCTCTTTCAAGTACTTATTCTTCTTCAACTTCTTCTTTATTTGTTATTACCATTATAAAATAATATCTCCAGTATCTTCTATCTATTGTGATGTTATTATAAATATGGTGCAAACATATTCAGTATTATATCCATCCTTTGAATGACATGACATCATACATGTGTACGTACGGCTTACCGTCTCCACGTCGTGGTGTAATTGTTATTCAAAATATTATTAATTAGATGCGTATAAGAATGATGTGTAATTCATGTAAATAATAAATATAACATGATATTAATTCTTTATATATGATATAATATCCAATTATATATTATTTTAATATCAAAAGAATGATATTTTCGCTCGTGCGTACATACGGACTACCGTCTCCACGAACGCGATGAGATTCATTCTCCATCGTATCCATTCAAGTATAGTTCTCATCTGATGATTAAAAATAATGTTTAAGGACTTGATATCATTCTGGATATAAAAAATATACAACCTATACATAGAAAACATTTCTTAAGTAACAAAACATATAAAAGAAAACGAGTAAGTTCACACCCAAAACGGCGATAATACTAAGATATTATTAACAATGAAATGTTAAAAGATCATATATGATATCATATTAATGTATATGAATCTTTTATAATTTAATAACAATTAATTCACCATTATAAAGGAGGTTAATCTACCCTCAACCAAAGAAAATTACAAGGTAAGGGTTTATTTCACAATCTCTTCATTATCCGAGGTTGTTTATACGTAATTATCTACTGGGACCTCTTTATCATCCACATCCATGTTTCTCTAAAATGTATTTCAAAACATTCTTACTATTTTACATAATATGGGTTAAAGTCATTTATACCCTTTTTGACTTTTTATAAGAATTTTATAAAGGAATCTTTATGTCGTTTTCCAAACAATGTCCTTTTTATCCTTTTCGACATAATTAAGGTAAGAATTTCTTTTTCAACTTATACGGCGGGTGAAGCTATTTTCCACCATTATAAAATCTTAGAAGATTCCCTTACAAGATCATAAGAATATTTTCAAATTAAATGTTTTATTTTACAATTATTTTACTTTTAAATGATTAAAAAAAGAGATACTTCTCTCAAATAGTTATGATTTCATCTATGTCGACATCCTTTGATGGATTTTAAGCTTATTTGACATTGATTTATTATGATACAAAACATCCATATTGTATTGAATGGTTTTTTTATATGTTTGACTGTGGATGTGTTATTTTTATACCATTCATGGTTTATGGAGAAAGTATTGACCTTTCATATGATAGTTTTAGTATGAATGTTTATGTTATGTTTAAACCTATTCATATGAGGAATGCATTGAGCTTAATAAGTTACGGGTGTAGCCCGCTATATCTCCTCTATGCATCGGTAGGTCTCATGAGACAAACTAGTGTCTTGGAAAAAGACCTTGAAAAAATATTATTTGTAGTCTTGGCATGAGGCCTTGATTATGTGGTTACGATAGTCTGGCATTATGAATTCCATCATTATGAAAGTGGTTATTGATATTGCATGTGATTATTCGACTAGTAGAATATCCATGTGAATAAGTAAATGGAATTATTTCATTTTATCTTTTCCATATTATTTTGAATTTCATGGTTAAAATGATTTTGTTTTAGTTATACATTGTCTTAAATGTTTATGATTATTTATGAAAGTTTCTACTATATTTTTATCCTTACTGAGCATCTGAGCTCACCCCTTTAAATGTTTTATTTTTCCCAGGATGTGTTGAAGTGATTTATGAATGACCTTCAGGGATAGTATGAGGGGATATGAAGACAAGTTGTTGTTTTTGTAGTTTTCACTTTATGATGTAATGGAAACTTTATGAATGTATCTAGTTATTCCAAGGCTACTACACTAATCGGTATTTAGAGACTTGATCTTTTGTGATCATGCCAATATTATGAAATAATGCACCGACTTTGGGTAACTGGGGTCGGGGTGTTACAATTTTGATCCATTATCAATTGTGTTTAAACTATAGAAATATGGTTAAAAATAATATTCCATTAACTAATTTCAACCTCAATTCATAACTTATTTGTAGCTAATAAACCATCTATGGTTTCCCCATCATCATTTTATTATTTATATTTTTTTAAAACCTCTTGGTACCCCTAATATAATTACATCATCATTACTCTCCATTGATATTTCATAAGAGTTGTTTTGGGAAAATTTCTCTATGGTTAAATCTTTTCATTTTATACTATTGTGACATATATAATTTCAATTATTTTAACAATAATTTTGTTGAATATTTTTTACAAATTGATTTTCTATGAATATTCAAAATTCCTACATAACTATGAGCTTAAAACATGTTACTCTTCATCTTTTTGAGAGTAATGTATTTTTTTCTAAAAATATGAATGTACTTTTGTGTAGTATTCTCCATATAGAAAATATTTCATGGTTTATTCTATCAATTTTTACATAAAAATGGCCTATTAGAAATATAAAATAATTTATATACCAATTCTATCAAATATTTCTCTAAAAAATACATCTATATGAAAATAGTCTAAGATATGTGGTTATCAATCTGGTTCCCCCTCTCAAAGAATCTATTTTATTGAGTATTCATCAGTGCTAAAATGTTATTTCTTCTCCAAAATTTCATGAGATATTATTTTAAATTATTATAAATGAATTTTATAATACTTTCTGTCTGAAACATTTTAATTTTCTGCCCTATTGTCTTCTCTTCCAATGCTCGACATCATGAAATATGCTTGAACACCATTGATTTGTCTGATATTACAAGAATCCAAGAATTCTTACTATAATAGTTGATGAATATAACATAATACCTTATTTACATGCATGGATTTTTGTGAAATTGGCCCACAAATTTCATTGTGCACTAACTTACCAAATCTTGTTCACTTAGTTTCCTTAATCTTTTATTTCTTCTAAAATATTTTCATTTTTTGGAAAACATAACATTTTATAGTGGGATAATGTAAATGTTTAGGTATATCACAAGTTCAATTATTCATCAATAACTATTAAATTGAATTATAACTCTTGTGGGCCTGAATTTTGGTCCATAACTTGTTTTCTTCTTCCTTAAATAGAGCACAATTATCTTCTTCTCCACTAATGAGTTAAAGATTCCCATTAATTAAGATACCATGTATCATAATTAAACTATCACTTCAATTGAAGATGAAAAGTTAATTGCTAATTTTTACATAATACCTCGATTCATATAATTGACTTATAATTTGTATGTTGTGACAACTTTCTTCAACCATTAATACAGTCATGCACTTCAAATAATTAACTCAAATTTTTTTATTTTCTAGAGATAATGATCATTAAACCATCATAATTGATAAAATTAATGATAGTTTATTTTTTATATTTTATTTTTTTGATAATATTATAATTTTATATCATATGTGAATTCAATTAACTATCAAGGATCCACACTTAATCATTATCAGTCACTATAAATTAATTATTTCTGAATTTCACCTTCTGAACTCTACTTTTATTGATGAATGTTTTCCATTTTCTTTTATTCAGTGGAAAATGAGAGTGTTCCAAATCAGAACCCATTAAATCAACCTTTTTTTCAAGGATATAAATTAATAAATAGTTTTCATCCCACTAGATTATACTCTTAGTTGAGGAAATATTTTTTTGGTCGCTATTAGTATACATATTTATACATTTTATGAGAAATTTAGGGCCTCTTTTAAATAAAAATCACATAGAAAACAATTAATATTAAAAAAAATTCAAGCAGAGGAATTTCTTCTCATCTATTTTTTTTCTATTTCACTATGAAATGTCCTTTTTCTATAGAACACAAATATTGTGTAGTATTTATATTTCAATAAAAAAACACTAGATTCATGGTGTAGTATTTCATGTCTTCACTACTCTTCTTTTGAACATTTTTGACATTTGTTGAAATCCCAAAATAGAAAAACATTCATTACTTGGTTTCATTCATATTCATATTAATCACTACTAATTTTTTCATAATATAAATACCCTAATAATATTATCAGTTATCTTTGAATAGATGCACTTTTGGGAATGTTTCAACCTTTTTCATTTATTACCTATGGCCTTCCATAATTTTTTCAATATGATGTACACAATGACATCTTGATGCCATATATGGTCTTGGAAATATCTCTTAACTATTGACTATTCATTGCATCTACACAACTTCACTTGAACATCCGTCATCTGTATGACATGAAATTTAAATGAAAATTTTAATACATAAATAATCATATCACATTCTTATATTTGGACCATGATCTCGGTTTTGGTCTTTAATTTTCTATAAATTCTATATTTGAGTTTCCCAATATCAAATTTCAACCAATATTTATATTCTTCATACTATTTTATATATATTTCTGAATGGACCTCAAATTATGATTTTGATTGAATTATTAATATAATGAGAAAACATGATCAATGCCGCAAAAAATGTTGGATACTAAGGGCATCACCCAAAAAAAATTCAATCAAACCTGTAGGAATAGATCCAAAACTAGTAAAAACTAAAAATTACTCACCAATCTTACCCATGAAGCCAAAAAATATGCCTCAGGGTTCCCCTCATTCCATGTGTGAAGCATGACAGTGTGGTCATTAATATGTTTTTTTCATCATTGAATTTAATATGTAATATACCAAGGAACAATGGTATAACCACACAGTGAGTGAAGGATGATCATCGAGATGGCATACATCAATATACACCTACATTTTCATCACCATATCCTTGTACTTATCCCAAAGAACATTTAATTTAGATTCTTGTAGTTTAGAGTTTCCTTAATATATGTTGAGATGTTTTTACCATATATTGTGAGAGGATGTACATGAAATCAACCTCATATAGATTTCATTAGAAAAATAACCTCATAATATGTTAACTCAATATTTTTCATCATCAATATCCCTTTAATATTTCTCTCGTAATGCTTCACAATCCATGATGACGGATCTCCCATTTGGAATAAATTTGCAGAAATCCATTCTCAATGATAAAAAATAGTTTTGCATATAATTGTTCCATAATTTAATATCATATCCATATATAATCCCCTTATAGATGAAAACTATTTCGATATCACTAGGGAGGGAAAACATAAAAAATAACTGTATCTTCTGATATAATATGTCGATCCTCAGTAAGTTAAACACTCAAAGAGGGGGGAGGGGTGAATGACTATATGTAAATCATTACAAATTACCCTTATAGAGGAATTTTTCCACCATTATAAGGAATTCTCCTCTCTATAATAATTTTTATGAATTTATAAAGAAAAAAATAAGTTGGAAACAAGTAATTTAACTTGGTTCTCCCAAACCAAGATAATATAAGGAGTAGGGAACTAATAATCCTCATGGAACTAAAACACTAATCATATATATGTTTTGTTACAATTTAGGTTGGTCACAATGATCCTCATTGTTTAGAAGCATGATAGAATAATGAACTCACTACTCTCAACTACTCAAATAACTTATTGTCTCTAACCATTATTTTCTTGATATTCATAAAAAAGAGTGTTTTTATATAGGGAATGGTGTATTAATTATATTCCAATTAATCTAAATTTATGAACTCAATGAACCTCCAATGAGATAACCCCAAAAAAAGATCTAATATCAAATTCCATAACATGTCTAGGAAATTACTAAATAATCTATGATTTCTATCTTCTCTAGGTGTGTATTTATCCACAATAATTCTTCCTCTAACAAAGATAAATATATCTCTCATGTTCTCATAGAATCAATAGATTTACCACAAGATAGATCATTAATTTTAATTTGTAATGTAGGGAAAATAAATCTAAATACCCTTATTAAAACAATGTCATGTATCTCAAATTAATTACTAGATCTCTATCTTGAATGTTAAGAAATATAAAGATGTTATTTTACTAACTTGACACTATCACAAGATGACCAAACCATCATGGAATTTTCCTCATCCTCCTTATAGGCATCAACCATGGAAATATACATCCATAGGAACCTCTAATGTGTGATACTATGTATTGTGGAATATATGCAATAGTATCCAAATTTAAAATACTATACTTGAAGAACATGTTACGGCTAAAAATTTGGAATTCTTCTTTGACTAGAACACCTCAAAACATATATTATCATCATGAAGTGATCACTTAGATTCTATGAATATATTCTATTGTACAATTTGTTCCTACAGCATGATCCTACACCATGATGTGAAATCCTCAATGTTATAAGAATCTTGAAAATTTTCCTCTACGTGTTACATAATTGAACTTACTCCCATGGTGTGATATATTTCCTTATCAAATGAAATAACGGAAATAATCCTACTTATACTCCACACATATGCAGTTGAGAAAATTACACATCACTGGATATTTCTATATTTTCAACTATAAAAAACTGTTGGATTAACAATATATCACATGAGGTTACCTACTTAACTGTATCCAAATATCCTAGATTTAAACTCTCATGTAATTATTTCAAAGTGTGAATTTTCCCAATGATTCAAACTTTTTCAACTAGCTTCAATACCCTAGCTATGCAATGGTGCGACATAGTACTTCATAGTTCGACTTATGTTCCTTCCCCAACGTCAAAGTGAAAAACTAGATGCAATATTTCAAAGTCTCATATGTATAATTCCAATTAATATTACACATATTGGGATTTCCAAATCATTTTAATTTTCTAGGAAAAAAACATCACAATGTGACATAGGGTAGGAATATGTGTCTTTTTTTGGGGTGATATAAATTCTTTAGGATTATTGAAAAAACCCATTTATCTTATCTCATGACGTAGAAAGCTCCATTAAAAGTCTTCACAAACTAAATTTCCAATAAACACAACACCAAAATGAATCAATTTATTTTTGATAGCAATAATTATCAGTAAAATAGAATTTAACTTCAACAAAAAATATTATCATAAAATATTATCTCCCCAGAATGTAATTTTCATGAATAAAATATCTTATAAAAAATATAATTTTTTTAAAAATTATTTATATTAATTAATGTAAAGTACCAAATATTTATTCTCTCTTATTTCATACCTAAATCATTTTGATCCAAAATATTCCAATATAGTACCCATATCATATGTATTATCTCATGTACAAATCATTTTTTATAAAACATATTGTGGATACAATCAATAATATTTATAAGAACCATTTTTTCTTTCATTAATATAAATTCATAACATTTTCAAAATTTTAGGAAGAATATATTATGTTAAATTATTTTAATTGTTTGTGAATTTTTCCCTTATTTGGTTTCTTTATATTCTCTATTCTATCATATTATTTTTTATGTATATTAAAATGACTTATAATTTATTCCATAAATTATATTTTATGATTTAGTGAATTAAGGAAATTATATTACATTTTTATGGTTGGTGTATGTTTTTTTGGAAGTTTAAATGTTATATATTTTTATTCTAATTTATATTTTGACTTGTGATTCCTTTATAAAATCTATTCTTTTATGTGTATTACATATTTTTTTAATAATTATTTTATGAATTAAATTTATGTATGTGTGTATATATATATAGTGTATAGATTTTAATAATGAATCAATATATAAACTTATTAATAAATTCTAATTTTGAAACTAGCTATTAGTGGAAATTTTGTATTTTTTATATTCAATAATTATATACTTTTTTCAAGAAAAATTAATATTAAATAAAAAATTAAACACTTTACCATTATTTTTGAAAATCTAGTGTCACATTTTGAATCCTTTAGGACCTTTTCTTGGTTAACAATGACATCAAGAGTGACCCCCCATAGGAACACCTTTAATAGACTTGCAGTGATAGACTATTTTTAGTGTTATGTCTCCCAAATATAACACATTAACATTTTTATTTAAGACAATATAATAGTTGAGAATATTTTAAGAACAAAAATGGCCCATAAATATAGTATTAAATAAATAATATCAAATTTTAAATATTTGTACGTTTTAAATACCACACAATGATTAAAATTGGATAAAAGTAATAATAAAGTATATAAAATGTATATAAAAACTATACAAACAATAATTTTTCTCCTCTAAAAAATATCTAGTACATGAGAAATGGTTACTAAACACCAACATCAAATCGATCCTAAAATCTAAAAAATAATATTTAAAATAATATGAGTGATAATATAATATACCCCATAGTTTCCTCCCATAACATGTCAATTTCAAAGTGGATATCCATACTAAATACATAAAAAATTTGTAGAAAAAACAACAATGAGTTTAAAAATTATACCAATATAATAATTATTTAATTTATTCCATAAACCATAATAAAGATAACGCATATACCACATTTCAAAAATAATTGCTATAGTGAGGTGGGTACAACCACAACAAAAATTCTCTTTAGTGTCTAGAATAATAACTACCACTTGTAAGAATATTAAATATATTATCCAAACAATTGAAGGGTGATTCAAATATTTCCAAAAAAAATAATATCTATATTCCACCCTATCACCATAAATTATTTCATTAAAATTAACAACCATAAAATAAAACAAGGCTAAAATAAATGACCTATAATTCATTAATACATTTACCACAATTTTATCTTATTATATTGAAAGAAATATATATCAAGATTCATAATATAAATCTTTTTACTATTAACCATATTAATAAAAACAAAAATATAATGAATAATTTTTTTTCAGAAACATATTTATGTTATATAATTAAATTTATTTCAAATATTTATCTGAAAAATATTTCAAATTATTAATATAACATAAACCCACCTAACACACACATACCCTCTTCCATTATTATGATTTCACTTTGGATTTTAAAGTACTTTTAGTGTGTTTTCAAGGGATCATTGTGGAATAAGGTCTATATTATACTATATTTGGTTATATTGAAAAGAGGAGGCTAGGAATGATATTTTCTTATTATTGTATCCCATTTAACATGAGGTTTATATCCCAGTGGATTTATTTAGGAATTTTGGGAAATAAGAAAAAAATAACCATTGATTTTTGTTGAATATTTGGGTCTTTTGGTTTTGATAGTCTTGTGTTTGTATTAGGAGTTGACCTCATCAATTTATTAATATTTTATATATCATTACACAACCCATTGAATTTTACCATCATTTGGTCGATTATGGAATTTATATTAAATTGTTTGGTGTTATATTTGTGGGTATTTATAATGATATAGTTTCTGGTTGGAATTTCGATGGATGGAATGATAATATATTAAATAAATAGAAACCTGAATGATACAAGAAAAAATTATCTCTTAACTTTCTTGATCAATTGGATTATTATATATTTATGTAATTATTATTATAAACATTGGAATATTGTATGTAATTGTATGCTTTCATCTTATAAGTAGGACAAGATCATGCATCCTAATAGTCCCTTGGGAACCTTACATCTATCTAAATGGTTTATTTAGTGGTGCCTTTGTATTTTAAAAAAATAGTGGTTTTCAAATTATGGGTTCCTTATATATTTTCATATGGGGAATGTGTGACTGACTCTAATATGTGACACTCTTTCTATTTTTTAATATATTATTTATATCTCATTATTCTTATTTATTGTAAAGAAATTTTTTTATAAATAATTTATTCTCGTGTACCTCACAAGGGAGATAAATTATTTTATACTGTTCATATAATTCTATCAACACTATTTATTTATCGTTCTAATATATGTTATCTATTATTAAATAATCAATCAATATTTCATTGGAACCTTATGTGATAACTTCAATAAATTATGTGCTTGTTTGAGTGGGTGGATATACCGACTAGTTTTCAATCTAAATTATTGTCACTAGAACCTCTGGATGACCTTGGAAATATATTGAGTCTTAGAATATTGAGAACCCTGAGTTCTTCAAGGGAATCGTGGGTTCCATTGAGACTTTGATTAAATTATTACAGGAGGTTTTTGATTAGGATGTGGGATGATTACGGGATGGTATAGGATTTACTTACATTAATCAATTGATTTGTGAGATCATTCACTATCAACCTATAGATAATGACTGACTGTTCTTAATGAGCAATCTGGCTTCAATTTTCCTTATACGATTACTATTTTATTTAATCTATTTATTTGAGGTGATATGTAATCCTAGTTCTAATAAAATTATATTTATGAATACGATTTGGAATATAAGGGGAGTATGATTATCTTTACCAGTGTTGATATAAATGAGAGTGGTATTTGTACTTATGGTTGGATCGTTACAAAATGAGGTTGAGTGATGATACACATAGCCTGTGTGGCCGAATATATTTCGGTAATAGACCATAAACATGGTGGTGATGTCCAGAATGATCTCAAGGATAACAATATGAATAATGTGATAAGGTTATGTCTAGTATAACATTAGGAATCATATTGGAGTGGGTGATTATGTTTTGTTGGATAGGTTATATGTTTTAACTGTTTTAGATAATTAATATTTATACAGACTATAGTCACACTATTCACTATTTGAAACCAAACATAGAGTAATGATTGAAAATAATATATGATGTATGTTAGAATAAACATTATAGATATAGATTTTTTTACTTTATTTAAAAAAACATAATTATCTAGGGATATAACAATGATCAGACCATGTCCTTAGAACACATTTTGGGAATATGATATAAGATAAAATCTAAGTGATCAATGTATAAACATAGCACAATACCATTAGGAAATGAGAAATAAAACTTATAAATTCTTTTGATATATGGGAGATAGTTTAAGGTGCTCTATGGGTAGTCTAGATGATTTATATAGTGAAAATATGTGAGATTAGGTGGGCTAGTGTGTGAGTGTTGGGATTTTTTTCATAAATCCAAGAACCCTATTTTACAATTTAATATTTCATGGTACCATTATTTGAATGATATTTTATACTTAGAGTCCTATTGAACTCCATTTTTATATTTTTATTGATGGTTGGGTACACTATGACTGGTCACTACAGTTATTAAGCTTATGAGACCTTAATTAATTTACTATTGTCTTTGGGTAAAACAATGTCTGGATTATGGTAAATAAAAACCAGAAGACTTATCTGCATTATTTGTTTAGGTTACTTCAAATGGATCTAACAATGTTAGATCATATATTGGAAATCCATGTGGAGAAACCATGAAGCCTATCCATATTTACATAAAATTTTAAATTTCATATATTATGTACTCATTTATAATTGATTAGAACCTCCAATATACACACATTTTTAGTATACTGTGAGGGGATCTTGGGTGATCACATCCCATTTGTTTTTTGTTTTCTCCCCCATGATATCTAATAGATTCTTGCATGGTAATTATACCTCCTCTTTCCTTTTAACCATATCCTTTCTCCCCTATCCATTTTCTCCTAGGTTTCCCCATCCTATGAGTAATTCAATTCACATTTCATGTTGGGATTTTTGTTTGGGTTGGTTCAATCCTAGGGGTTTAGACATTTAGGTCTTATAGAGTTAAATTTCTTATATAGATTAGCATTCCCCACCAATGGAAATTTTTCCATCAAATATGAAGTCATATATTCTATAATATCTCTTTACATTACAATTCTTATAGTGGTAAATAATTTTAAATTTATTTTTATTGAATTATAATTATATATTACACTTTTTATGAGTTATATATTGGTTTTAATGAAATATAATGCTTAGAATAAAGTGGTTTCATTATGAATTTAATCATTTATAACTGAATTAAATGTTTTCACATGTTAAGAATTTATGAACCCACCTATGAGACACTTTTAAATGATTTTGGTTGAAAATTATGGATTTTAACCCTATTTTATATTTTCAATGAAAGGAAAACATGTTTTAAAGGAATGATTTGGGGACTGAAAAGATCTGGTTTTTTAAATTAAATTTCTAAGTTGTTATGAATATTGGTACTTTAATGATGTGGATAATTAATAGGAATCATGAGTAATATTTCTTATAAATTCCAACTTGGAACATTATAATTTAATATTATTAAGCTTATGAGACCCTAAATAATTTACTATTGTGTTTGTTTCTCCATAGTTATGGGATGTTTATTATATTATATGGCATAAAAGTGGGTGTGTCAGACCAGGGTTCTAGAGTTGGGGGGTAAAATATTATTTATTCTTTTGATTCATATGTTCATCATTGTTTGACAATTGTATCACCTTCACTCTAAATTCATCATGGGAATCCGAGTAGATAAGTGATTGATCTTGATTTATGCCATATTATTTTAGTATATCATAAGGGCATATACCATCTTGTGTGATATAGTATAAGATGGGGTTTTCACTTGAAGAATCTTATGGGGGATACCTGGGTGATTTCTATTATGGTTTGGTTGAAACATAGGTTGAAAGTTATTCTCGTGGATTTCATACTAATAGTATCATCTCACTTCCAAACCTAAGGAGAAGCCCATGAAAATTATTCATTGATTTTTATCTATATATGGAATTCCAATTTGGTATTTTATATTTCCCTATATGATTTTATGTCTTGAGGGACCATTGCATTAATCTCTTTTTTATAATCCTTTGAATAATGGTTCATCTTTTGGGAGTGTTTTTCTTTATCATGGTTGGGATGGTTTACTAAATGGGTTTTGAAAGGTGATTTGGAATGTTTTTTATATGAAATGAGTAGTTATTGATTTTATGTTTGGGAATTCCAAAAAGTTTCAATGTATGGAAAAATGGTTCTATTTTTTTATATGAAATCAAGGGACAACATTTTAATTTTTAAAGTTTTTTACTACTATATGGATATTTCATCGACCTTTACTTAAAATAAAGAGTTTTATTTATAGTGGAGAAGATAATGTTATTCAGTTTCATAAGACTCATGAATATGAAAAATCTAATATTATAAGTTATTTTAAATAAAAAATTTATAAAATTATCCTTGAAATAAATATCATAGTCAATTTGGTGAGAACATACTTGTCCAATTAACCTCCCTGTATAGAAAATTGTGTGTAAATCTAGTTATCATGTTTTTTAAAGGTTTTATGATTCACTCTGGTATTTTTTTTATTCAAATCAATGTAAGTTAATAGGTGATTTTGGATATAGTAGATGAAAATGGGCTGTTTTGAGGTTATCTTATGGTATGATTCATGTTATTTTAATTATGAGACATTTTCTTATCATTTATGTCAATTATATTTTCATTTTATTTAGTTAAATATACTTCCCCTATCATTTGTTTATTCTTGATATGGCTCTTCAATTGATATAACTTAGTTGGGTCATTGTTTTATGGATTGTGACACATTTTAATATTTTAATTATTCACATACTCTTTTTTTGTGACTGGACATAAAATTTATGGAAACTAAATGATATTTTTTAAAGAATAAATGTTTCATTTTTTACTCATATTTGAAGGAGAAATCATACCCATATATTGTTTTTTTATTTCCTAACTCTTATAACCAACCTATTAAAATTATATAGTCTATTTGGATTTTATTATTAGTTGAAATATGAAATAAGGTTGTCTTAAAGAGGAAAATTAATAAAAAATGGTATAGATGACCCAATTATTATTTTGGGTGCATACATGTAGTAGGAAGATAAGAATGACATAACTTGAGAGGAAGTTGAAAACTGTGTCAATGTAGCTCTTTTTGGTTGAGACCTTCATGTTTCCATGTGTACTTGTAATGTCTCAGATTTTCCGTGTATTATTTTTTATAATTACACGGAATTATTACGAGACCAATAGTGGAGATGAAATGTCATTCTGTTGCCCAGTGGTCTTGGAATGGTGGTTTCAACATTTTATGTTATGTGATTTGGTGTGTGTGCGTGGTTATGGCAGTTTCCAAATAGATTCCATAATTAAAATTCTAAAGCACTGTTTCATCCCAAACGTTGGATTTATCATAGAACGGACCTAACCTTGAGCAACACGGGCTGAGGGAAAAATTGAATTCATGGATGTTTAAAGTAAAATAAAATAAAATAAAATAAATTAAAAAGTATATTTTATTTTATTTGGAAAAATTCACTATCACGCTACGATGAGGATGTTGTTTCGATAGTTAATGACACAAACTTATCAATCTGAAAAAAATTTCCAACTCATTAATTCCACAGTATAATGACAGTGACTCAGAAAAATGGAATGCTGAAACACATCCCTCATTTTAATGGGTTAATAAAATTTTGGTCTTTGGAAGAAAATTGAGAGAAACTCTGTAGAGTTCTTGGATCCTTGGGGAGAACTCTCGATAATGAATGACGTCAAATCAGAAGTTCTAATTTCTGCTCCAACAGAGTTGAAGGATCTCAATGATGATAGTAGGGAAATCCCTTCACCAATGATCATCCATTATCAAGGTTGGGGGTATGTGTTAAGGTTATTTTCTTCCCATTATTTGAATTTAGCAGTGAATGCTGATCAACCCCTGCAATGGATGACCCACGCATCATTGTTTTTGTGGGAGGGATTTATCCGGTTTCTTCTTGAAAATTTATTTTGTCACATTTTGATGTTATTAATTTTCCATGAACTGTATAATGTTAAAATATTTAACATTGTGATGAATGATGGTGAAGGTTCATTCCTCCTTTATTGACTTGTTTCTTCTTATATCTTCCCCGCATTCTTCACATTCTTCACAGGGATATGAATGAGGAATTGTAATATGCATGTTTCCTAGCTCAGAGATACCGAAATGGATATCCTTCATCATTATTATCTTGCATGGGTGTGATGACGATAGTGGCCGATGAATCTACATGGTTTGGGCGTTCTCGTTCTTCAACTGTTCTTCATGCAGGTGAATCAGAATGTGTTTTCAGGGCCGTTCAGAGGCTTAAAACCTATAAAATTGTCTTTGTGATTTCAGGGAAACCTAAACCCTTGAGTTTCATGGTGATTTTATGACCAGATAAAAGAGAAAAACCTCACTTGAGGCACATCGGTGAAAAAAATGATTCTAGAAATTTCCGAGGAACACAACATGAATCCCAAAGAACACTCTGTGTGGGACCGACATAGTGGAGTCTATGGCTTCAGTAGTCAGAAAGGTTTCACACAGTATGTGTCCCCCATCACACGACATGTGGGCCCTTCCCAGAAGCTTATCATGTATCTTAGGCGATTCACAGACACATGATGGATTACAAAACACGTACTCCACCACACAACAACACTAGGCCTGTTACACGGGTCACACCGTGTACCTGTTACATGGGAGGACACACACATGTTGAAGTCGTGTATGGGAACATGGATATTAGACATAGAGTGGACCCCAGTTACTCAGACACAACATATGGTCAGTCATACATGCTGTGTACTTACCACATTGAACACGACATATTCCTTTGAATCAGTCCATTTCACATGGACAGTACTCGGAGTCTAGAGACACAGTGTGTGAAAATTTTACATGACATGTATATCCTATAACATGGATTGATCCTCTTGTCCACTGTTCCTCATAAATGTTTCATTTGTGCTAGTTCCCCTTTTTTCTCATTCTACTAATGGTCCTGTATCATTTCCATCCATTGTAGTATGATCCCTTCAGGAATACTTTTCGAGATAGAGTAATGTATCCCTCAAAGAGGCCTAGAGAGAGATCCCTTATCCATTATCAACCCTAGGTTGAGTGAGGTATCGACATGAATAATACAATAGGACACATTTCCGCTACTTAGAAGGGGAATCCATATTAGTCACGGTTTCCGCCAAGTCCCTGTAAGTGATCCTCATATGTGTATTGTGGTCTTTCACCACTCAAGAGTGTGTTCTCTCAGAATGAGTGTATCTCTTCCCTCATCAGATCCATAAGTGCACGTATCCCTCTTATGGATTTTCCTGACGAATAGTACTTCTTAGACGGATGTCGTCAGAGCTATTTGACATATGGAGTGAGATCTCCAATATGAGTGCTTCGTGAAATCCTCGAACAGAACCCCTAGTGCGAGTATGTTGTCGTGTTAATTATCTCTAGACTAAGGGTCGAGGATTCATGTATATTTAGATTGTGAATCTTTTTCTATATGTTCAGTAGACATATACTATGTAGAGATGACTCTACCTTTACCTTGTGTATTGATTTGTGGTTTTTGGGGACCTCTAATGAGTATTTTTTTACCCACCCCTGGATGGGATTTTCCTGCACGTGTCGTTTCTTGTGATGTTGAGTGGTCTTTTGATGGAGTCTAGGGAGAACTAGGACCATACTGAGATTTATGAGTTACCTACAAGTCGAGGTGTTCATACATGTATGAGAAGATTTGCTAATACCTCTTTGTTATCACAAGTTGGGATTTGTAGTTTGAAGACTTCTTTTTGGTGGGCTTGAATTCGGGCATAGTTTACCTTCCGCACAATACATTCATTATACTCTGTTGGTTGGGTTTAGTTGTATTCTTGATTTTTTTCATTAGTGTTTTTGAATATTTTGGAATTTGTGGGATTTGATATGTGTGCATGTGTACATGTACATATAAAATGCCTCCCATGTTAGTAATATGCCTACTTGGTGCTAGTCACCAGCCCCATACCTATCAGAAGCGGGCTTGGGGAGTCGCAGCTCGGGCCCCATCGGGAAGGGTCGTGATAGAGTGGTATCAGAGGCAGGGTGGGTTCTACCATAAGACTAATTGTCTTTGAGATTTGTTTTGGGAAAACAGTGTTATGTGTTTTGAGCTCAGGTTTTAGGACAGAGACTAAAGTGTTGGTTCATGGCAGCCGACATATCCATACACCAGGACTCTAATAACCTACTTTTCAACTCAATTTATGAAAACTCAATTTGTGGGGAAATGAAATAATGGTAAATTCATCATATAGGAATGTGTTGTGTTTTCCATGTCCATTGTGTCAGTTATCCAGGTATATTCATTAACCATGGCATATCAGGTTACATTACAGGATGCCTCAACGATGCATACCCACCAGGATTTAGTAGCTCGATCATGGCGATGACCCCCCATGTGACGAGGCTTAAATACAGAGACCAGTTTCTAGGGAATTACCTCTAGTTGGTGAACCTTATATACCACCATCAATGGAGAATCCCATTGTAACTGTAGTACCAACAGATGAGGGGTGCAGGCTGAGCATGCTCTATGAGTTTCAAAGATAGATTCCCCTCAGGTTTTGAGGTGAGTATGACCCTTAGGCAGTTGAGGATTTGTTTGAGGCGGTGACAAAAGTTTTTCATCTATTGATGACACCAGTAGACAAGATGGTGTTCCTAGGAGTAAGAAATAATCATTTTTTTGAGGGATGATTGTGTATTTTGACCACATAGACTCACGACAAGAAGACTCTCTCATGGATAGAGTTCGAACAACACTATAGGGAGGTGTTTTCTACAGTTATGCTGAGCATAGTGTGCATCTACAAGATTCGTTATCTTCAACAGGGCAGTTTGATGGTAGATGACTATTCTTCAAGGTTCATAAACCTCAACATGTACACGATGGATATGGTCAGGGATCAATACTTTAGAGCTCGGACCATCGAGAAACTTTTACGACAGGACATCTGAGGTACTGTCGTGCCTCAATGCATTTTGAATTATGCTGGAGTGCTCATGTAACACCCTGATATTTTATAAGAAGTGTATTTTTTGTGTGTATTATGTTATACACAACATCAAATGAATCTTTAACGGAACACAACACTATCTTGGCTTGCGTTACACGCAATCACGACCTTCCTCGATAGCGTGTGTAGTACGCAATACCGAGTTTCCATAAAGAACGATATATTATTATAATATTATAAACTAGCCATTATGAATAGTATTAAATGAATTTATAATTTTATAACATCATTATTCATCTTACATATTTTCTATAAAATGGTATGCGAACAAAATAATTTTTTCGGTAAAATAAGTATTTTTAAAAAAATGCAGTTTTGCTGCCTTTTGATGGCGCACCCACCTCAAATCTATTTTTTGACATGTTTATAATATAAATTTGACAAAATAAAATTCTTCTTTGGAATAAGGATATAAAAATTTACTTTGGATAATTTTTTCATATTATTCTAATAACTTTCATATTTTAATAAATAGTAAAAACACGCTATATTTTAATAAAAAACAACTTTTTTCATCGTAATAATTTATATAAATAAATTATTATATTAAATTGTTTTAAAGTATAAATAGAATATATTTTTACAATTTAATAAAATTTATGTCATTTCCATTAATTTTATATTGAATTCAATGGTAAAAACATTTCAATCTTTTGCAATGTTTTAACTTTTAAAAACTCGTTTGCTTAACAACGAGATTAATTATAAATTAATTTCTGAAATTTTTGTGTTATGAATTTTGAAAAATGGATTCCATATTTGGATTCAGTAGGTCCAAATTATCTTAATAGGTTAATTTAATTTTTTTGATATTATAAATAGTAACTACGGTAATTTTTAGTTACTGCAGTTAAAGGTAAATTGGTTAATTAAGGGTAAATATAAGATTATAGAATTACCCTAACACTTGCTAAAATCCTATTGGATTAATAAAAGTAGACCCATATCACCTAATGGTTGGACTAGATTCATTTAATAGACATTTGACCACGAAATAATATAATTATTATTAAAACCAAAGAATGTGACAACATGTCACTCTCTTAAATATTATAAGTATAATAATTTTAATTTAGTGATAAACTTCATGAAACATCAAACATGAATAGTCTCAAGAATTATAATACAATTATCTAAATCATATAAATTTATTTATAATTTTTAGGGATTAAATAATTATCATTAAAAATGACACAATAGTGATGTTGAAATTATTTTAATGATTGAAATATCAAATAAATGATTTTAAAAGTATTAAAATTAATATTATATGAACTATTAAATGTGATCCACTAATTTTATATATAAAAATAAAATTTTATTAATCTATTAAATATTTTATTTCTAACATATATTATGTATATATTTTATTTAAACTATAATAAATGAATAGTGTCAAAATTGACACTATTGTTAATTTATAGAAATTACATATTATAAAATTTTTTACAAATCACAAAAATATTTAAAAATTGTAAATTATAATTTATATGGTCGAGAATGTAATAAATTATACTATTATGGAAAATTCACAACATATATGTAATTATTTATAATGATTTAAAATTTAGAATATTATTACCACAAATAAAATTAAATAGATTATATAAGGATAAATAATGTTGATAATGTTTAAAATAAATTCCCAACTTGTCTAAATTTTATTGTCTGATGATATTAAAACCCTATATAATCTAAGATTAGGATTTGAGTCATTTTTGGAGGTTTTTATGTGGGGTTGGAATTGATTATAAATCAATATTTCTTATAATTCCAAAGCTGCCCATCTACTCCCTTATAAAAGGGCACCTCCTCCCTCTCATCCTCACAAAACTTTGAGCCTTAAAGCTCGGCCAAACCCTGAAAATTTTTCTTCTCCACTTTTCTAGAAACATCCTAGAGGTTCAGGTCTTCTTCAAAGACAAATCTTAGTGCCCTAAGAGGAGGATTCAAAGTGGCATGTCGAAGAAAAGGTAATATCCATTACCAATTCTTTCAAATTTATTTCTTATTCTACTTATTCCTCTTTATTTGTTTCATTATGAAGTAATAACATCAGTATAAATCATATACATATATGTTATTATAAATATGAAACAACCCTATTTCACCTTCTATCCATCCTACGGAAAATGAAATCACCATGCGTACGTACGTACGGAATATCATCGCCACGCCATGGTGTAATCTGTTTTCCACCACCACCATACTTGAATGGTTATAATGGTGTAAAGAATAACTATATATGATTAATATAAAATTATATTTATTCATAAATAGTATACATACACTTCAATACAATTCCACGATCATGGGAACGATATCATCGCTCGTGCGTATGTACGACCTACCGTCTCCACGATGTGATGCGACTCGTTCTACATGATCTTCATTGAATAATGATTATATAAATGAATTTAATGATTAAATATGATATATATTACACTAATACCATTCTGTAAATGAGGAATTTATAAACTAAAAATAAGAATTATAATTTATTCGACAAAACACACATAAGAACATAAAGCAATAAAAACCCGAATAACAAGTAGCAATGAAATATTACTAATATGAAGCTAAAAATATGACCATATATGATATCATAACAATGAGTATGATTCTGGAATAAGTCAATGAAATTATTTAAATCATTATATAGGAGTTTTGGACACGTACAAAGCATACCAGACCTAAGGTAAGGGAAAATCTCGCAATCTCATTTTTATTCGAGATTGTATATACTTCAGAATTTACTAGGGAATATTTATCATACACATCCATGTTTCCTCAATATGTAATATAATTTCCATCCTCCTACAATTTTTTAAATCCAAATTTACCCATTGGTGAGTTTTTATTAAAAGATATGAAAGGAATCTTTTTTCATTTTTAGTACGAGGTACTTTTTGAATTTTCTGTCCAAAGTACGAGAAGAATGTTTTTTTAACTTATAAGGAATGAATGGATTTTTATGATTTCATAGAACATTATTTCCATGAAGCTTCCTTTACATGTCTTCATGTTTATTTTTTAATCATCTTATTTTAGTTTCAAATTTTATGACATGTTAATAATGTAATTTTTTTTTGAAGTAGAAAAGATATTTTCCTCAATAATGGAGTTCAAGTGTTTTTCCAAAATTATTTTACATCTATGATAATATAGGGTTCTGTTTCTATTCCTATTTTTACATTGATTTGATTATGTTATGATGGAATTAATTTTATGATGTCCTTTTATCTTATTTGGATTATGTTTTGATGGCGTGATGTTTAAGAATCCCATTTTTATTACATGGGTTCTGCTATGATTTATGATTTATGATTTTGTGGCACACATAAGAATGGTTTTATTATGAGATGGGTGGGAACTATATTTTCCTCCAATACATTGGGTGAAGATTTATATGTCATGAGATAAACATTGTTGGAACGACAAGTTAATCCGATTCAATGATACCAGACTGGAACAAGGAGTGAACTCTGTTCAGTAATGGACTTTGTCTGCTATGATAGTCTTGGAAATGAGTCTTGACTAAAATGAAATGAAGTTATATGATTATTTGTGTATTCCACAAATTATCATGTTTTATGTTATGATTAATTGGGATTACATTTCACCACTATGATTTATCCCATATTATGATATTATGATCTCTATTGCAGGATAAGATATTCAAAATGTAATGTTCTTATATGATATGATTGATAATTATTTTGTTTACCCTTACTGAGCATTTGAGCTCACCCTTTTGTATGTTTTCTTTCCCCCAGGTCTAGATGAAGGGTATTAAGTAGCATATGCCAAAAGGGACTCTAGATATGATAAAATAAATGGGAGACAATGTAGATGATTTATGAACCGTTGTTTATGTTTCCCAGTTTATAAAGTAACTATACCAATACGGTCCTTTAATGGTTTTGTTATATGTTGTAATAAGTGTGCTTCAATTTTCAAGTAATAACAATGTATGTAATGTACGGGTCATTATAGTTGGTATCAGAGGAATTGTATAGTCAACCTTTGGAAACTAGGATGTGAAAGCCTTAGTAAGAACCCTATGGACAAGTCTTTCCATTGAACACAATCTAAGTGTTTTAGAAATGGCCATTAAAAACCCATGATAAGACCTTAAGTGTGAAATTTTATTGTTGATTATGTGGTCTTCCTATTATAATTAGTGTTTGTCACACTATTCTTCTTGGTTTTAGTCAAAGGATGGAAACCGATGTAACCGTGTTAATGTAGAATACAATGGGAAATGCAATGATTGTCCCCCTGAGCAACCAAACGTTATGGGAGATGGAATGAAAAATCTTGTATCCATGCTCACACAACATTCTCAAGATATGAACCATGCATGAATTCCAAACAAGCAAATGAAGGAGCAACATTCTATTGAATCCTTCCTGAGGCAGTGTCCACCTTCATTCAGTGGGTATTCTGATCCATTAGTGGCTGAACAATGGTGAAAATATATTTTCAGTTCTACCGTGTTCTTAACATGTCAATGTCCTCTTAGCAGTGTATCGTTTATAAGGTGATGCTGATCAATGGTGGAATCTTATCAAGAATACGAGGAAAAGAGAAGAAATTGAGTCCATGGAATGGGACGAGTTCAAGAACATATTTTTCAATAAGCACTTCCCTCGTATTCTTTGAACAAAGATGAAGAAGGAGTTTATTGAACTGAAGCAAAAGGGTGATGAATTTGTTGTAATCTATGAAGCAAATTTTACAAGACTTGCAAGGTATGCTTCTGGAATTATTATCCAACCTGGGAGTCAAATCGATCAATTCTTTAGTGGCTTAAAACCAACTCTTCGAAGGGCATTATCCATAAGGGACTTCAATAGCTACGAGGAAATTGTTCGATGTTCTCTCAAGGTTGAGATGGAGGTTGGATTAACCCATCAATCATATGGGTTTGATAAGAAGAGTAAAATAGAATTCAAAAGAAAATCTAAATAACCCAATGAAAAGAAGATGAGTTTTCCTTTATACTCAAATTGTGGAAAGAAACATGGATAGAATTGTCTTAAAGGGACAAGTAAATGTTTTAAGTCTGGAAAAGAAGGTCATCAGGTAGTTGAATGATGAAATAACGGGAAGAAGATGTCTAATCATGCGAACAAAGAAAGGGATACACAAAATTCACCTCCTACACTTCAATGCTTCAAGTGCAAGGAGATGGGGCATTATGCCGATCAATGCCCAAATCCAAGGTTTGTTGATGATGATTGATTTCAAAAAACTCTTAAGGCCAAAGACAAAGGAAAGTCACATGCAATTACTATCGGCGATGTGGAGTATGATAACGAAGTGGTGAAAGGTACACTTACCATCCACTCTAAAGTTGCAAATGTTTTATTTCTGGATCCACCCACTCTTTTATTTCTGAAGAATTTTCTAATGGTATCATCGTATTACCTCACAAATTAGATGTTGAGTTAGTTGTGATAACTCCTAATGTCACAACGATCACATCAAATGTTTATAATTCCTCTATGATTGAATTTTGTGGGAAAGTGCTTCCTGTAAATATTATGATCCTTCCTATAGTGTAATTTGATGTGATTCCTGGAATGGATTGGCTTTCTTTATATAGAGCTCATATCAATTTCCAAATAAGTTACATCACATTTAATATTCCCGATCAATCTACTATCATCTATCGATGCAAGGATGAATATAACCTTCCAGTAGAAATTTCTTCCATCTTATGGGTCTTGATTCCAATAAATGAAGGTTATTTATCTCAAATGGTTGGAGAGAAACTCACGATTAAGAATACACCCATTGTACGAGAGTTTCATGATGTCTTTTGGGAGGAATTTCTAGGTCTTCCACAAAATCATGAAGTTGAGTTTTCAATAGAACTCATACCGGGTGATATGCCCATTTCAAAGACACCATATAGAATGGCCCCAATTGAGATGTTGGAATTGAAAAAACAACTCCATGAGAATCTTGATAAAGGATTCATATTCCCTAGTGTGTCACCTTGGGGAGAACTTGTTCTATTTGTTAAGAAGAAATATGGATCAATGAGACTCTTCATTGATTATCGATAACTTAACAAGATCACTATCAAGAAAAAATATCCTCTTCCACGCATTGATGACTTATTTGACCAACTATGCGGAGCTCAATATTTTTCCAATATTGGTCTTCGTTCAAGGTATCATCAATTAAGGGTCGAAAGGAAGGATATACCAAATATGGCTTTTCGTACAAGGTATGGACACTATGAATTTATAGTGATGCCATTTGGTCTTATTAATGCCACTGCTATCTTCATGGATCTAATGAATATAGTCTTTAGAGACTATCTTGATCAGTTTGTGGTAGTCTTTATAAACGATATTCTTGTCTATTCAAAGATCAAGGAAGAACATGAAGATCACTTGAAAATTGTATTAAAGACTCTACGAAAGGAGAAGCTTTATGCCAAATTTACCAAGTTTGAATTTTGGCTTCAAAAAGTTTCATTTTTGGGTCACATAATATCAAAAGAGGGGATATCTGTGGATCCAGCAAAAATAGAGGTTATCAAAAGATGGTAGAGACGAACAACAGTAACTGAGATCTGAAGTTTTCTTGGTCTTGCTATATATTATCGACATTTTGTGAGATATTTTTCATGGTTATCTAATCCACTCACCAGGTTGACTTGAAAACGAGTTATGTTTGTGTGGACGGAGGAGTATGAAGAGAATTTCAAGGAGTTGAAAAGAAGGTTATCCAGTGCACCTGTGCTCACACTTCCTTGTAGTGAAGAAAGGTTTGTGATCTACAGTGATGTATCCATGAAGGTATTGGGGTGTGTTCTCATGCAAAATGATATGGTGATAGATTATTCCTCACGATAGTTGAAAATCCATGAGCAAAATTACCCAACTAATGATATGGAGTTAGCTGTGGGAATATTTTCATTAAAGATTTGGAGGAATTATCTGTATTGTTAAAGGTGTGATATTTATATTGATCATAAAAGTTTAATGTATATTTTCACACAAAAGGATCTTAATATGCACCAAAGAAGATGGTTGGAGAAGAATAAGGATTATGAATGCTCAATTCATTATCACCCTAGTAAAGTAAACAAGGTGGAAGATGCATTAAGTCTACAAGACCATGCTAGCTTATCCATGATGAGGATCTCAAAGGATCCAATATTTATGGATTTACAATGGATGAATCTTGGAATTTTAATGGATGAGGAAAAATATTATATTTATCAAATGAATGTTAAACCATCTATACATGTGAAGATTAAAGAGGCACAAAAAGAAGATGTAGAGTTACAAAATATGGTTAGAAATCTTCCTTCATTCAACCTTGTTTGTGATGGGATAATAACGATCAGGAATCGGGATTGTGTTCCTCCAATCCCAGAATTAAAGAAGGAACTGCTGGATGAGGCTCATAGTTCTTCATTCTCTATTCATCCTAAAAGAACAAAGATGTATATGGACCTGAAAGAGTACTTTTGGTGGGATAGAATGAAAAGAGATGTTTCTGAATATGTCTCTCAATGCTTGGTTTGTCAGAAAGTTAAAGCTGAGAGATATATGTCTAAGGGGATGTTACAACTATTACCCATACCCAAATGGAAATGGGAAAACATCACTATAGACTTTGTCACCGGACTTCCTAAAACATCCAAAATCAATAATGCTATCTGGGTCATAGTTGATCGTCTTACAAAGTCAGCACACTTCATTTCTATTAGGGTGGATTTCCATCTTGATCAGCTTGCCAGGATATATGTAAAGGAAGTGTTAAGATTGCATGGAGTACCACTTTCTATTATATCTGATCGGGATCTGAGGTTTACATCAATGTTTTGGCGAAGTCTTCAGCCTACTCTGGATACAGAGTTGAGTTTCAGCACTGCTTATCATCCTCATACAGACGGTCATTCTGAGAGAACAATTCAAATTCTAGAAGATATGTTAAGAGCTTGCTCTATGGTGTTCAAAGGTGGTTGGGATCAACACCTACCTTGGGAGGAATTTCCTTATAATAATAGATTTCACTCCAGTATTCATATGGCTCCTTATGAAGATCTCTATGGAAAGAAACGCCGAACTCTAACTTGCTAGGATGAAGTTAGGGAAAGAAATCTATTAGGACCTGATCTTGTTGATGAGATGGCAGAAAAGGTCAGATCTATTCAACAACACATAAGGGAAGCTCAGAGTCGACAACAAAGTTATACCGACAACCGAAGAAAAGACCTAGAGTTTGAAGTGGGTGATAAAGTGTTCTTACAAATATCTCATTGGAAGAGAGTAATGAGGTTTGGAAAGAAGGGCAAGTTGAGACCTAGGTATATCGGTCCTTCAGAAATACTCGATCTTGTTGGGAAGGTAGTATACCGATTGGTGCTTCCACCAAATCTCTCTCAAGTTCACGATGTGTTCCATGTATCTCTCCTGAGAAAGTACATAACAAATCCTTCACACGTACTATGCTCAGAAGTTGTACCACTGGAGCAAGATCGTTCTTATGAAGAGCAGCCGATAGAGATTATGGATCTTAGCGAAAATGTTCTACGGAATAAGACCACTCGCTTAGTGAATGTTTTCTGTAGGAACCACCAATTAGAAGAAGCTACATGGGAGCTTGAGGATATGATTATGGAAAGGTATCCTCATCTGTTTGTTATAAAGTGACGAATTTCGAGGGAGATATTCATTTTAAGGGGGATAGAATGTAACACCCTGATATTTTATGAGAATTATTTTTTTTTTTCTTATCTTATACGTAACATCAAAGGAATCTTTCACAGCACACAACACTATCTTGGCTTGCGTTACACGCAAACGTGACCTTCCTCGATAGTGTGTGTAGTACGCTATACCGACATTCACTAAACAACGATATATTATTATAATATTCTAAACTAGCAGTTATGACTATTATTAACTGAATTTTGAAATTTATAACATTATTATTCGTCTTACATATTTTCTAGAACATGGTATGAGAACAAAATAAATTTTTCGGTAAAATAAGTATTTTTCAAAAAAATGCAGTTTTTCCGCCTTTTGATGGGGAACCGACATTAAATATATTTTTTTACATGTTTATAAGTTCAATTTGACAAAATATAATTCTTCTTTGGAATAAGGATATAAATATTTACTTTGGATAAATGTTTCATATTATTCTGATAACTTTCATATTTTAATGAATAGTAAAAACACGCTATATTTTAATTAAAAACAACGTTTTTCATCACAATAATTTATATGGTTAAATTATAATATTGAATGGTTTTAAAGTATTTATAGAATATATTTTTACCATTTAATATAATTTATTTCATTATAATTAGTTTTACATTGAATTCATAGGTAAAAACATTTCAATCTTTGGAAATGTTTTAACTTTTAAAAACCCATTTTCTTAACAACGAGATTAATTTTAAATTTATTACTGTAGATTATGTGTTTTTCATTTTGAAAAATGGATTCCATATTTGGATTCAGTGGGTCCAAATTATGTTAATAAGTTACTTTTAATTTTTTGAGATTATGAATAGTAACTACGGTAATTTTTATTTACTACCGTTAAAGGTAAATCGGGTAATTAAGGGTAAATATAAGATTATAAAATTACCCTAACACTTTCCAAAATCCTATTGGATGAATAAAAGTAGACCCATATCACCTAAGGGTCGGACTAGATTCATTTCATGGACTTTTGACCATGAAATAATATAATTATTATTAAAATCAATGAAAGTGACAACATGTCACTCTCTTAAATCTTATAAGAATGATAATTTTAATTTACTGATAAACCTCATGAAACATCGAACATGAATAGTATCTAGAAAGATAATAAACTTATATATATCATATAAATTTATTTATAATTTATAGGGATTATATAATTTTTATTAATAATTACACAATAGTGATGTTGAAATATTGTATTGATTGAAATAACAAATAAATGATTTTAAAAGTATTAAAATATATATTATATGAACTATTTAATGTTATCCACTAATTTTCTAGATAAAAATGACATTTTTTGAATCTATTAAATATTTTAGTTCTAAAATATCTTCTGTATATATTTTATTTAAAATCAAATAAATGAATCGTGTCAAAATTGACACTATTTTAAATTTATAGAAATTACATATTATAAAATTGTTTAAAAATCACAAAAAAATTTAAAATTCGTAAATTAAAATTTATATGGTCGAAAATGTAATAAAGTATATAATTATGGAAAATTCACAAAATTTATGTAATTATTTATAATGATTTAAATTTAGAATATTATTACCACAAATAAAATTAAATAGATTATATAAGGATAAATCATGTTGATAATGTTTAAAATAAATTCCCAACTTGCCTAAATTTTATTGGATGATTAGATTACAACCCTATCTCATCTAATTTTCTGATTTGAGTCATTTTTGGAGGTTTTATGTGGGGTTGGAATTTATTACAAATTAATATTTCTTATAATTCCAAAGGTTCCCCTCTCCTCCCTTATAAAATGGAACCTCATCCCTCTCCTCCTAAAAAAACGTTGAGCTTTCATGATTAGCCAAACCCTGCCAATTTATCTTCTCCACTTCCCTAGAAACATCCTAGTTGTCCTAGTGTTCTTCAAATACCAATCTTAGTGCCATAAGAGGAGGTTTCAAAGTGGCGTGTCGAAGAAGAGGTAATATCAAAATTATCACTCATATACTGATATGTTATTATAAATATGAAACAACCATATTTCACCTTCTATCCATCCTACGGATAATGAAATCACCGCGCGTGCGTACGTATGGAATATCGTCTTTACGCCGTGGTGTAATCTGTTTTCCACCACCACCCTACATGGATGGGTATAATGCTGTAAATAATAACTATATATGATTATTGTAAAATTATTTTTATTCTCAAATAGTATACATACACTCCAATACAATTCCATGATCATGGAATGATATCATCGCTTGTGCGTACGTACGACCTACCGTCTCCATGATGTGATGCGAATCATTCTACATGATCTTCATTGAATAATGATTATATAAATGAATTGAATCACTAAATATGATATATATTACACTAATACCATTCTGTAAATCAGGTATGTATAACCTAAAATGAATAATAATAATTTATTCGACAAAACACACTTAAGAACATAGAGAAATAAACACTCGAATAACAAGTAGCAATGAAATATTTCTAATAAGAAGCTAAGAATATGACTGTATATGATATCATAACAATGAGTATGATTCTAGAATAAGTCAAAGAAATTATTTAATTCATTATACCGGATGTTCAGACACATACAAATCATATCAGACCTAACGTAAGGGAAAATCGCACAATCTCATTTTTATCCAAGATTGTTTATACTTCAGAAATTACTGGGAATATTTATCATCCCCATCCATGTTTCCTCAATATGTAATATTATTTCCAACCTCCTACAATTTTTTAAATCCAATTTTACCCATTGGTGAGTTTTTATTAAAAGATATCAAAGGAATCTTTTGTTGTTTTTAGTAGGAGGTGCTTTTTGAATTTTTCGGCCAAATTACGAGAAGAATGTTTTTTTTAACTTATATGGCATGAATGGATTTTTATGACTTCATGAAACATTATTTACATGATACTTCCTTTACACGTATTCAAGTTTATTTTTAATCAACTACTTTTAGTTTAAAATTGTATGACATGTTATGAAAGGAAAATTGTTTTTGAAGTTGAAAGTATATTTTCATTAAGAATGGAGTTCAAGTGTTTTATCAAAATTATTTTCCATCTATGATAATATAGGGTTCTGTTTCTATCCCTATTTTTACATTGATTTGATTATGTTATGATGTAATTAATTTTATTATGTCCTTTTATCTTATATGGATTATGTTTTGATAGCATGATGTTTTATAATCCCATTTTTATTACATGGGTTATGCTATGATGTATGATTTATAATTTTGTGGCACACATAAAAAAGGTTTCATTATGAGATGGGTGGGACCTATATCTCCCTCCAATGCATTGGGTAAATATTTATATCTCCTTAGATAAACATGGCTGGAACAGAAAGTTAATCTGGTTCAGTGATACAGGACTGGAACGAGGAGTGAACTCGGTTCAGTAATGAACTTTGTCCGCTATGATAGTCTTGTCAATGAGTCTTGACTAAAATGAAATGATTTTCTATGATTATGTTTGTATTCCAGAAAGTTTCATTTTATAATTATTTGGGATTACATTTCACCACTATGATTTATTCCATGTTATGATATTACGATCTCTTTTGCAGGATAATATATTCAAAATGTTATGTTCTTATATGATATGATTGATATTTATTTTGTTTAACTTTACTGAGCATTTGAGATCACCCTTTCGTATCTTTTCTTTTCCCCAAGTCTGGATGAAGGGAATTATGTAGAATATTCCAAAAGGGACTCAAGATATGATGAAATTAATGGGAGACAACGTAGATGATTTATGAACCAGTTTTTTATGTTTCCCAGTTTATAAGGACACCATACCTATACGGTCCTTTCATGGTTTAGTTATATGTTTTAATAAGTGTGATTCAATTTTGAAGTAATAAAAATGTGTGTAAAGTATGGGTTTTTATAGCTCGAGCATATCTTTGTTATCAGGAGATTCATGGTGGATCAGAGAGAACAAGTTATAGTCTGCAATAGGAAGATAGGTGCAGAGACCTCAGCAGTAGGGATCCGATGTCAGGAACATGGTTTCAGACATGGGAGACATCATATGAGGACCAAAGACACGGTATTGATAGCCCATGTCTCTCTGGGTGGATCATGTTAGCCTAAGGAGAAGTGATGCTACTTTTACGATGGTAGGGTATATCTTGCTAGAGACTATCCAACCCATCGAGTTGCTTATAGGGAAGTGGTGGAAGGACCACTGAGGCTGAGGCAGAGAGTGGAGGAGACAGACCCATTAGGAGGTAGACATGGAAGAGGAATAGGGAGAGCTAAAGGAGGTGTAATATTCTATGAAATACTAACAACACCACCCCCATGAGGTCAACACCAGGCTCATGGAGTTGGGGGACATGAGAGGGGATAACTGCATGCAATCTAGGCGTACGACTCAGGGACTCCAGCGATTATATGAGGTATGATCTATGTATTTTCCACCTTAGATTCAGTATTTATAAACAATGGTGCGAGACATTCCTTCCTCCCCACATGTCTTTTGAGAACCCATGAGATACCTATTGAGATGTCAACTCGACCCTTATTCTTGGAGACACCTATGCGTGGCGATTTGATGATCACGCATCTTTGAAAATAGTGTGATATTTCCCTTAGAGGTGAGATTTTTGGTGGGAACCACTTCTTGGCATCGTCGCAGACTTATTACGTCATTATCAGTATGTATTCTCTATCTTAAGTCTATTCCTATATTGACTAGTATAGCTGAAGAGTGTGGTGTGTCTGTAGTGATCGGTCGAGGTTTTCCTTTTTCGGTGAAAAGGAGAGCCATGCAACACATGATGGACTGATGCATAGGAGGGTGCAGCTGATCACTCATGAGTAATCTTTCCTTACCCTCAGATTAGTAGATTTTTTGAGATTCATGTTCCCTACAGTTGTGGAAGAGTACGAGTACGTCTTTTCTGAAGATGTTCTAGGACTCCCTCGGCACCAAGGGATAGACTTCTGCATAGACTTACACCATGGGATGGCTCCGATATCCTCCTTAGTGTATCAGATGGATCCTTTAGTGCTTCACAAGATGAGGGAGCATTTGGAGGAATTACAGGGTAAGGGATTCGTAAGACCTTGTGTTTCACCCTGGGCAGCCCCACTTTTATTTTCCAAGAAGGAGGATGGGTGTTTGAGGTTGTGCATGGATTACCAGTGCCTAAATATGGTAACATTTAAGAACAAGTATCTATTTCCTTGGATTTACATCTTATTCATTCAGCTATGAGAGGCATAGTGGTTCTCGATGGTTGAAAATTTATTACGTTACAACAAGTTTCAAGTACGGAATGAGGATATACTAAAGATAGCATTCAGATACTGCTATATTCACTACAAGGACTTTATGATGCCTTTCGGCGTGATGAACAGCCCCACAATGTTCATGGGACTTATGAACCAGATCTTCCAGCCAAACATAGACTGGATCGTAGTGATCTTCATCAATGACATTCTTATGTACTCGACGTCAGAGGAGGAGCATGTGAGACACCTGTGAATGGTTCTGGATGTAATCTGAGAGCACCCGCTTTATGGGATGCTCTCAAAGTGCTAGTTCTGGATACAAGAGGTTAACTTTCTAGGACATGTTATCTCAACAGATGGAGTATCATTGGATCCAAACAAGGTCGAGGTGGGGTTAGCATGGGAGCCACCTCAGAGTGTGATAGAGGTGCAGAGCATCCTTAGGCTGGAAGGATACTACCAGAGATTTATCCTCGATTTCTCCTGAGTATCAGCATTGATGACAACCTTGACCCGGAAGAGGAATCCTTTTGTATGGACAGAGAAGTAAATGCATGATTTCCTCCAGCTAAGGTAGAGTTTGATGAGAACACCAATCATGAGTTTTCTAGAATAGGGTGTCGAGTACATAGTTTTATAAAATGCATCAGGGACCGGTCTTGGAAATGTACTCATGAAGAGATAGGTGGTGACTGATTATGGTTAGCACCAACTAAGGACACATGATCAGAACTATTCGACCTATGATCTTGAGTTGGCAGCAGTAGTCTTCACCTTGAAGATGTGGTGACAGTACCTGATGGGAGAATGGTTTATCATCTACTCTAAATACAAGAACCTCAAGTACAACTTCTCACATAAATATTTTAATCTAAGGAAGAGTTGATGGCTAGAGTTCCTCTAGGATTATGACTTTTATATCATCTATACTCCTTGGAAGTGGAAAGTTGTGGCAGATTATCTCAATAAGAGATCGAGTTCGTAGATACCGAGTGATACGTCAGAGCATTTGGCCTCGCTACAATCATCTTTTGTGGATAGATATGATGTAGCTCACCTCCCAACGATGGTTGTCACCCCTTCACTCTTAAAGCGAGATAGGGTGGAAATGATTGGGGATGTCGACTGTGAGGACATATGTTCTCAGTTATCTAAAAGACATGCTTCTGATGGATATTTTCAAGGTGGGGAGAACGTAGTCCTTTTCAGAGGACGCACAATCATGCTAGTGTTGTTGTAGGAGGGGGTTATAAGGAATCTTCATACATCCACCTTGGGAGTACATCCTGGTGTGGTGAAAATGAACTAGGACCTCTAGCATTAGTTTTGGTGGAGAGGTATGAAGAAGGAAGAAGAAGACTTCATTTCTTGATGCCTTATGTGCCAGAAGGTAAAGGTTGAGCACCAAGTTCTAGCGGGGTTATCTCACCCGTGGAAGGTCCAGAGTGAAAGTGGGATGGAATATTGATGGAATTCTTGATGGGAATACCACAAACATCCAAGGGACATGATTCCATCTGGGTGATATTTGACTGAATCACCATGTCATCCCACTTCCAAGATATTAGGGAGCAGCATTCCATAGAGAGCATGTGAAGCCTCTATGTGCAGCAGAAAGTTCAACTTCATGTCGTCCCTTCGAAGATAGTCTCAGATTGAGAAATGAACTTCAAATCATAGTTGCGGAAGGTTTTATAGGAGGCCTCCGGACCATGCTACATTTGAGAAAAAATTCCATCCCCAGACTAATGGTGAGACATAGAGGACCATACATGATATTGAGGATATGTTGAGGGCATGTATCTTGGAATTTGGTTGAAGTTGGAAGGACCTCCTACCACTGGTGGAGTTTGTGTACAACAATAGATTCCACTCCACAATTGGCACTATAACGTCCTGAACCTTGTTACCCAGAGTCGGTGCATTATTACATAACATTATCATGATCACAAGGGATCATATCCCGAAATACTGATCAGTTTAGTAGCCTTGTATGTACTATATACATACATCAGTTTTACATAATATCATGAAATAAAAAAACAACATTGTGTCCCCTTTGAAAACTCTTATATCCCTTAGCAAATTAATCTAGGTTAATCGTAATATACTTCTTCGCATCCTGGGAAATATAAAACATGGAAAGGGGTGATCTCAGATGCTCGGTATGGATAACAATAGAGTGGAAACTTTGATAAATAAGAATATAAAATTATGAAAATTTATAAAACTAAAACACAATACTTTTAATCTTAATCTTTAACATAATATGTCAAAGATAAATCAAATAAATCCATTTAATTATTCACATGTATATTCTTATAGTCGAATAATAACATGTACCATCAATAGCCAATTTCATAATGATGGAATGCATATTGTCGGTTATCATAACCACATAGTCAAGGCCTCATGCTCAGAATACAAATAAGATTTTTTCAAGGCCTTGTTCCTAGACATTAGTTTTTCTCATGAGACATACCGATTCATAGAGGAGATATAGAATGCTTCACCCATTATATAATAATCCCAATTCATTCCTCAGATCAAAAAGTTGAAACATAACATAAGCATTCATATTAAAACTAGAATACCAAATCTTAATACTTAAACCATAAATAATGAATGGTATAAAAATAACACATCCACGATCAATAATTTCACAAAACCTTTAATACATTATGGAAGATTGTATCATAATAAATCAAATTCAAACAACTGTAAAATCTATCAAAGAATGTTGACATATATGAAATAAAAACTATTTTAGTGAAATATCTCTTTATTTTGATATCATTTAAAAGTTAAATAATTATAAAAGAAAAATTTTATTTTGAAAATATTATTATAAGCTTTTAAGTGATGATTTGAAGATGTTATGTTGGAAAAAAGTAGTTGCACCCTCCGTATATGTTAAAAACATTCTATCCATAATTTGTCAAAAAGTTCATAAGGTACCTTGTTCGGAAAATGACAGAAAGATTCCTATCAAAATTTATTATAAAAAGTAAAAAAAGGTATAAATAAATTTAAAACATATTCTAGGAAATAGTAAAAAAAATTGAAATACATTTTTATGAAACATGAGTGTGTATGATAAAGAGGTCCTAGTAGATAATCAGATATAAACAACCTCAGATAATGACGAGACCTTAGAATTAAACCTTACCTTATATATTTCATTGGTTGAGGGTATGTTTACCTACTGTATAATAATTAAATAATAGTTAATAAATTATAAAAGAACCACATACATAAATATGAGATCATATATTTTCTTTTAATATTTCATTGTTAATAATATTTTAGAAGTATCATTGTTTTAGGTGTTAAAAGATTCATATTTCATTTATATGTTTTGTTACATAAGTAATGTTTTAAATTTATAATATTTATTTGATTCATATCTAGAATGATATTAAGTTATTAAACAATATTTTTATTTGTAAAAAAATTATTCTTGAATGGTAATGATTGGAAATTAATTTCATCATGTTTGTTGAGATGGTAATCTGTATGTACGCCTGAGAGACAATATCATTATATTGATGGTGAAATATTATGTGATTGGATAGTATATCATATATACAGAAACATTAAAATGTTATATATTTTATTTAATAAAGTTATACTCATAATTATACCCATCCAACTAATGATGTTTTTGAATAACAAACTACACTAGGATGTGGAGACGGTAAACTGTGCGTACACACGTACAAAGACTTGACATTCATAAGATTGATAGAATAATGAATGTGGTTCTAACATATCTATAATAACATCATAGTATGTATAAGGTATTGTATTTTTTTATGGAAAAAAATAAATAAATATGAATTGGAAGAAGAAAAGAACTTTGAAAGTGGTGGTGAAATTATTACCACTTCTTCTTGAGATTCCTTTTGAGTTCATCAAAAGGGCTCCTTGGGTTGGATTTTTGATCAATGTAAGGCCTATAGGTCAAAGTGATGTTAGTTAGGAGGATATTTCAGTGGGTTTTGGGCCAGCCAAATGTAGGACCCCGGGACACCCTGAGAGGGGAGGGGTGAATTAGGGTGTCAACTTTTTCTTTTTAAAGTTGTGCATCTTGTTCCCACATTGGTAAGAACTAGTTAAACCTGTATGATAGATATGATCAATAATGAAACATTCACATGCAAAGATATGACAAAACAATTTTTACTTGGTTTACCACTAATGGCTACGTCCAAGGAGTATAGGACGACAAGTTGTCTGTCCAACCAAATTCCACTAATCTTAACTAGTCGTGGATTACAATGGTTCGGGAACAGTCACTCTGTCCTAGGCTCACTGCCTTTATAAAAGTTCAGGGATAACTCACTGTATCCCTCGGGTCACTCCCATTGACTCCCCCTGGCTCACTGAATTTGGTGAAGTCTCACTCAGTTTATAGACGTGAAGGCCTCTACAACATATATACATGAAGTTCTTTGTCTCCTGTTCAACATGAGACACTACTTGCATCAGGGTTCTGAGCTGATCATCTTTTGTATTCAATATTATTCTATAGTAAAATTACTAAATGCACTAAATATTCTTCTTCTCTTCCTTTTATTCTGAATAATAACAACTGAGTGTAGTGATATATTCCCCTATTTCTGTGTAGATATGAGTTTTGTTGCATGAACCGTTCTTCTTTTCTATGCAAAGCACGATGAGGATGTTAAAAACCAGTCATGTGTGTGCGGCACCACATCACTTAATAAAACTAGATTGTTCACTGTTCTTCCGTATTTGAAAACAAATACATCATCTATTGCACTGAAGTTATCGAACCATCATTCAGCTTTCGTGCAACTCCAACAAGATGGGCATACTAAAACAGCACCTGACACCCTTCTCTGAGCCATGCGTGCAAGTCCCAATACGGCGCGCAAGACTTCGGAGATCAAGTCCAAACTGGCATGCATTTGTAACCAAAGTACTTGCGCAATGCTTTCTTCCCCAACTACAAACTTGTGAGACCCACTTCCTTTCTCTCCCAAACTGCCATGGGCGTGCAGCCAACAACCGGCGCGCAACCTCTACTTGAGCGACCCAACTACCACTTGCACGACTCAACCACCTACGCAACGAGAGCTCGAACAGTCTTCAATTCCTGAACTCTGTTGCAAATGAGGAGGGAAGCTCCTCTATTTAGAGGTAAACTAGACCCCCTTTGCGGTGGCGCACTGGTTTTAGGGTGCAGGTCCATCCGCCCAAGTCTCGGTCGCGCTACTCACATGCATGACCACACCAATACTTGAGCGACCTTCTTTCGATTGCCATATTTTGAAATTATGATCTTGAAAAACAATAGGCATGCAAGTTTCCAATCCTCCTAAGCATTGGTGCGGAAGTCACTTTACGGCGCGTAGGTCACTTGCGCGACAAACCCAATACTTGCACGACCCTCTTTCATTTTCCATTTTTCCATGTTCTGATCTTGAAAAAAATATGGTGCGCAAGTTTCCTTTCCATCAAGTACACTACATGCATGTCTCTTTTCCAGAATCACTTTTCTTCATTTGTTGATTTTCATGCCCAAAAGTTTTGAAAACACAGGGAAATGGTGCCACCTTGTATCTGCTCTTTTTGTACCGCCTCCAGATCATCCATTACTTTGTCGACATTCTTGAATAAAACATGGATAATTAACCACAGTCCTTGACCTCAACATGCCACCATGGAATCTCCTTTGTCAACAAATTTTTATGTCATTGTTTGCTTTGTCAACAAGAACGATCAGATCAATAACACTTCCTTTCTGTGATTTTGCCTCATTCAGCAACACTTATTCTTTCAACACAAACTCCACTATCACGATATATGTCATTTGATTGATCAGCTTTAACATCATTATATTTGTAGACAATGTGAAGTGCATGGCCATCTCAGAATTCCAATCCCTTTCACTTTGCCATATTCCTCAATCGTTATTCTCTACTTCATGCAAATCATACGATTCTATTCTTCAACAAGTCTCTTTCATGGTTCTCATGAAATCGTGAATAATTTCGTGGTATTCATATAATCCCTATTCTCCTCTAATAATCCTCAAATGGATTATACATCACCATTCTTCATTGTTGTAAACAATGTGTCACCTTTAACATATGTTCTTTGAACTAATGATCAGTACAACAATCATATGAATTTTCATTCCACCATTTCATTGGAGTAATTCATTATCTACTTCATTTTGATCTTCATTGACAACTATTGACAACAAATACAACCTTATACACAAAGTGGTTCCAACAATCTCCCCCTTTGTATTTTGTTGTCAATACCTTATACATCTTCTGAAATTAATTCATCAATATCAAAATGAGAATCTTATCTTCAATCAACTTTTCTTTTCAAACATTCATTTCACATTCTCTCCTCCTTATTGACAAGAAATACAAATCTCATGGTAGAGAGGGTATCAATACATACTTAAGAAATGTGTCATTAATCATTTCACTCTAAGTCTACTTGACCAATGCTGGATGTAGAAAACAAGAGGATTTGATTTAGACAACAATGATCTCCATTTTTCACAGATCATGATACCATATGAAATGAGAACTAATGTATTTTGTCTTTAAGGGTATACCACTTTCATTTTAAGCTAATGAGATCAAATGTGATAGGGAATAATCAACCTGAAACCCCTAAACTCACATCAACAAACATATCAAAAATATTCAAGTGCAATCAGCTGGATAAGTATCCTTGGGGTACATCCATTATTCTTATGTCACTGATCAATTCAGTTACTCCCCCTCTGTAGAATGATATCTACTCTAAGTAACCAAGTTTGGGAGATTAAGAAATGACTTACCTTCTCCAATGCCATGATCTTCATGAAATTTATAGAGTAACTGCATTTTAATCCCAGCTAGAGTTGATACTGATTGAAACAATGATTTTGGAATCTTCTTCAATTTCCTCCCCCTCAAGGGGAACACTCCTCATCATCTTCATCAAGAGTGATTCATCATCATCTTAATCATTGAATATCAATTGAATAATCTTCCAAGGATGGAAACTTCATTAGCTTAGTTGTCAAGAGTTGACAACATTCACTACTTCTCAGGTTCTCTGCTTGAGAGCATGCTTCACCTTCAATTCCATGCATTATCACCACAAATACAGTACACAAATGATTAAGGGAATAAGGTGGTTCCTCCTTGCATCATCAACATGAGCTACATTGTTGATGTTCTTTTCTCAACCAAGTTCTTCTGTTTACTCTAGTCTCCATGCCTATACATTTGATCATATGTTCTGATATGTGTTGATGTAGCATGGTTATCTTCACAATATCTTATTTTTTGTGTGGAGAATCATTCTTCTTAATAACCCTCTTGAATGATACATTCTTACTCCATTTAAGGACTATTTTTTTCTTTGGAATTAAGGTTAGACATCCTTTTGTAATGTGACCATATTACATGCATCTCTCACACCGAACGTATTTGACACATGTGTTTCTCTTGGTTTGGAATCTCTCCAGAAGTCTTTCTGCATCACATGAAAGTTTTTCTTTCCCTTTACCATTATCCCTGGCTTGTTCCTTTTCATGTTTCCTAATTCATTCCATATCTTCTAGCCGGATGACCAACATGTCATTTTGAACTATTTTAGTAGGTTTAGATCTTCCACATCAATTCATCAGAGTTTCATCTCTCTTAGTTTCCCTTGTGGATGAATGACCCTTCAATTTTATGGATTTAAAATCCTGGGTCTTCTCAGCATCCCTAATAGTGATCTTCTTGGGGAAATGTGTGTTCACAATATCCTTTTGTTTTCTTCCCAAGGTACATGCTTCATACTTAGCCGGCATATGTGGTCTTCTGTTCTTATTAGCTCTGGATTTCTATTGACGAAGGCATACACCATTCTTGTGACCATTCCCATTGCATACATCACAAATGTTTTCAAGAATTCCAAATCTGTTTGCAGTAAATAGATGCTTCTGGACCTGCAGATGTTGTTTTTTCTTCTCCGGATTTCTTCCATTTGATACAGTCTTTCTTGGTGATTTTTTATTAAAGGGTCTGTACCAACAATCCAGTGCACAATGCCCAAATCTGTCACAAAACCAACATTGACCCACAAAACATTACTTATTTTTATCTTCATTATGAGGTTTATGGGTCTTCTTATTAATTGTTTTTGCCGTATCTGAGGAACTATATTCCACATTTTTCTTCCCATCTAACCTAGCCACAGTGGTAGGTTTATTATCCTCACATTTCATCATCCATACTTTCTTAGAATTTTTCTTCCAACCTGCACTTTTTGATGGAACATATTTCGAAACAATAATACAGGATTGTATGGACGGTACCTTCACTTTCATAGATGCTTGTTGTAGATCAATGAATGAAGTCATGATCTTCTTATCACATGTTGGAGGTCTTTTGACAATAGAATCCTCCAGTTAGTATTGAGTACCAGCATCAACTGATTCTAAAATGGATAATCAAGGGTTGTCATAATCTTGTTGTCACATGATAGAGGTATTTAAGAATTTTAATCCTCCATTGAACATTGAGTAAAAGTGTCATATTTTTAATTCTTTTGTGAAGTCTCAATATGTGTCTTCTCAAGATTTGTAAATTGGGATTCCAATTTTTGACTTTCAATATTCAGAATGATATTCTGATCTTCAATCATGATCATCTTCTCTTCACAAGTCTTCTTCAATATTTCAACCTCATCTTTATGCATCATAACTTTGTTCTGTAACAAAGAGTCATGCTCTCTGAATCTCTTGGAAGATTCTTCCAAACCAAAACTCTTCACTTCAGTGCTCTTTTTCTGCTCACCATCATTGGCATGGGTCTTTTCCTTTAAAGTATTAGTGACTTCTTCATTTTCATCAAAGTATTTAATTTTTTTGGTGAGCTTTAAGAATTCTAGAATTTTTCCTTCCAAGCCCTTTTCCTAATTATCAGCTTCACTTTCTAATCGGTTGATCTCAACCATCATGCATTGAAATATTCTAAAAATATCAGCAACTCTTCCTTCAGGAATATCATGCATATAGCTTATTAATTTCTCCTAATCACTTTTGATCTAAGTGTCTTCCATTCCTATGGTAGAATCAAAACCCACCTATTGGATACATTCCATGCCTGATATTTCTTCATTATTATAAGGGCATGGATAAGCAGACACTATATCTTCTTTGGATATGAGGTACTTCTTCAACTGCTTCTTCTCTTTCTTTTTCATATTTGACATGGTCCTACTAGATATAGGCTTCTGCTCAGAAATGACGGATTCATTTTCAAGACTGCTCTTTATTGTTGACATTAGGAAAGAATCTCAAATCCTCTTTTGAATAGGATTACTGTATAGTATCAAACATATGTGGAACTCCCTCTGATACCACTTGTAGGACCCTAGTACACCCTGATAGGGGAGGGGTGAATCAGGGTGTCAAATTTTTCTATTTAAACTTGATGATCTTGTTCCCACATTGGTAAGAACTAGTTTAACTAGTATGATGCATATGATCAGCAATGAAATATTCACATGCAAAGAGATGACAGAATAATTTTTACATGGTTTACCACTAAGGGCTACGTCGAAGGAGCATATGCCGAAAAGTTGTCAGTCATACCAAATTCCACTAATCTTCACTAGTTTTGAATTACAATGGTTCAAGAATAATCACTATGTCCCAGGCTAACTTCCTTTAAAAAAGTTTAGGGATAGCTCACTGCATCCCTCGGGTCACTCCCGTTGACTCCCCCTAGCTCACTACCTTTGGTGAAATCTCACTCAGTTTATAGACGTGAAGGTCTCTTCAACATATAGACATGAAGTTCTTTGTCTCATGTTCTGCATGAGACATTGCTTGCATCAGGGTTCTGAGTTGATGCTCTTTTGTATTCAATCTTCTTATTTAGTGCAATAACTGAATTCACTAAATCTTCTCCTTCTCTTCCATTGATTCCTAATACTAACAACTATGTGTATTGTTATATTCCCCTCTTTCTGTGCAGATCTGAGTTTAGTTGCACGAACCATTCTTCTTCTCTTTGCAAAGCACAATGAGGATGTTAAACACAAGTCATGTGTGTGCGGTACAAATTGACTTCGTAAAACCAGATTGTTCAATGTTCTTCCATCTTCGCAAACGAAATCACCATCTATTGCACTGAAGTTATCGAGCAATCTTTCAGCTTTTGTGCAGCTCCAAAAAGACGGGCATACTCCAACAGCACCTGGCGCCCTTCTCCAAGCCCGACACACAAGTCCCAATACAGCGCACAAGTGTTTGGCGCTCAAGTCCAAACTGGGACGCATGTATCACCAAAGTACTTGAGCGATAGTTCCATCCCCAACTACAAACTTGAACGACCCACTTCCTTTCTCTCCCAAACTGACTTGGGCACGCAACCATCAACTGGTGCACATCCTCTACTTACGTGACCCAACTGCCACTTGCGCAGATCAACCACCTGTGTGACGAGAGCTCGAACAGTCTCCAAATCATGATCTACATTGTGAATGAGGTGGGCCACTCCTCTATTTATAGGCAAACTGGACCCCCTGCGTAGTGGCACGCAAGTCTTTCCTCGACACGCAGGTTTCACCGCGCAGGTCCATCTGTCGAAGTCTCTATCGCGCTACTCACTTGCGCGACCACACCAATACTTGCGAGACCTTCTTTTACTTTGCCATATTTTGAATTTCTGATATTGAAAAACAATAGACGTGCAATTTTCCAATCATCCTAAGCATCAGCATGCATGTCTCTTCACAGCGCGTAGGTCACTTGCGCGACCAACCCAATACTTACGCAACCCTCTTTCCGTTTTCATTTTTCCATGTTATGATCTTGAAAAAAATATGGCGTGCAAGTTTCCTCTCATTCACGTATACTGCCCGCAAGTCTCTATTCCAGAATCACTTTTCTTCATTTGTTGACTTTCATGCCCAAAAATTTGGAAAACACTGGGAAACGGCGCCACCTTGTATCTGCTCTTTTTGTACCGCCTCCAGATCATCCATCACATTTTCAACATTCTTGAATAAAACATGGATCATTACCCACATTCCTTAAACTCGACATGCCACCATGGAATCTCCTTTGTCATCAAATTTGTGTGTCATTGTTTCCTTTGTCAACAAGCATGATCAGCTCAACAACACTTCCTTTCTGTGATTTTTCCTCCTTCAGCAACTCTTCTTCTTTCAACAAAAACTTCACTATCGTGATATATATACTTTGATTGATCAGATTTAGAATCATCATATTTGGAGACAATGTGATGTTCATGTCCATATCAGAATTCCAATCCCTTGCACTTTTCCTTCTTCCTCAATAGTTATTCTCTACTTCATGCAAATCATACGATTCTATTCTTCAACAAGTCTCTTGCATGGTTCTCATGCAATCATGAATTATTTCATGGTATTAATATAATCCCCATTTTCCTATAATAATCCTCAGATGTATTATACCTCACCATTCTTCACTATTGTAAACAATGTGTCACCTTTAACACATGTTCTTTGAACTAATGATCAGTACAACAATCATCTGAATTATCATTCCTCAATTTCACTGGAGTACTTCTTGATCTCCTTCATTTTGATCTTTATTTACAACTATTTTAAACAAATACAACCTTATACACAATGTGGTTCCAACACCAAATGGATTTGGAGTTGTGATTTTGAGAGAAGGGGATGTACCCATTTATAAGAGATGTGAGGGTCACTTTAGGAAAAGCTTGAAATATTGTTTTACTATACAACCATATTCGGTTTATAATGGCTCCAAAATAATTTATTTCCAGGCTAATGTGGGTATGGGTAAACAAAATCTCATCAAATAGGTTTTCAACATGTTTAGGTCACCATATTAACCTTATCTTTTAGATTTATCTCTTAGTTAAATAGTTTAACTTTTACCATGTATTCTTGTATTATTACAATAAATTGTTAATAAACTTACTATAAAAACCTAAGAGAACCCGAAGTGGTTCATTATTGTTATATCTAACCATATCTAAGTCATTTTTCCAAATTATAGATTTTTTAGAAATTTATATCTATTAATAATTTAGTATTTTGTTTAAAAACCCATTTATGTTATTTTTGACACAATTTAGTATTTTGTTTTTGTAAAAGACATAAAAACATTATCACTTTGAAAACATTTATTTAATCATAACTAAAATTTCATATTAACTTATAAAATTAGTGTAATTAGTCATAAATCCCAAATTACATTTATTATATTTATAATATCAATTATTTTAATCATTCATTAACAAGGTAATTACTGCATCCTCATTGTTGTATAAATAAATTTAGTCATATAATGTCTAAAATACTAAATAAAATAACATTTTGAAGGAAATATTTTTATCATTCTAATAAATATTTATTGTCAAATTTATCTTATGTATAACCCTATATTAAAAATGGTTTAGTTATTTAACTTTGAATTTAACACTTTTGACTCTTTTTTAAATAAAATAATAATAAATATCCTAATCCAGTTCAACTGGAAAAAAAGGATTTTTTTTCTACGGTAGATTTTGGTCAAAATACACTTAACCAATGGAATTAGGACATGTGTTAGGTAATTATAAGATCATTTTTTTAACTTTAATTACCCTATTTACTTTTAACCATGGTAAATAAAAGGTAAAAGTTTACTAATCACAAAAAATTATTTTCATCTTATTGAAACAAATTTTATAAGTGATGTCAACTGTGTCTCTCGGATTTTTTCAATTCAATTCACAAAAGCGGTAAAATTATGTCTTATGAAAATCTGCAATTGCGCCTAGAAGGTGGGTAAAAGATTGTAAAAAGTTCAATAAAATTTTACATATATAATATTATTATAAAATGACTCTAATGAATTACGTTGAAAAAATATAGGTATTATGTATCAATTTTTAGCTAATATAAATTTAAATTAAAAAAATAATTATTTAAATTAAAAGACGGTTTTAAGAAATAGCGCAGTTTTTTTCACTATTCATCAAAAATTGAATGTTTTCAGAGAAATACAAAAAATTAACCCTAAGATAATTTTGATATTCTGAATCCAAAAATTAAGACCATTTTGAAAAATAAAATTTATAGAAATTGAAAAAGTGGGTATTACTATTCATAACTGCTAGTTTGATTGGTTGTGATGTGCCAAAACTCAAAGTTCTGTACAAGGCTAGTTATTGAATTATTCAATGATAAGCGTACCATGGAAGGTTAGGGTGTTACATTCTTACCTCCATTATGTAATTTAATCCTCAAAATTTAAAGAATATTACTGCATAAAATGATTCAGGTGGTTCTTCATCAAAAGTTACTCACGTTCCCATGTTGCCTCTTCTGTCTTATGGTTTCTTCATAGAACTTTTACCAGGATGTCATCTGGTTTCTGACCAGTTGATCTCTATTATCAAGAATCATGAATGGCTCATCAAAATAAGACATATTGGGTTAAACTTCCATTTCTTCATAGGTGAGTACATGTATTGGGTCATACATGTATTTTCTCATCAGTGACACGTGGAACATATTAGAACGCTTTGAGAGAAATGGTTGTATTTCCAAACAGTAAGCTAAAAATCTAATTCATTCAACAATTTCTAAAGGTCTGATCTACCTCGGACTCAATTTACCTTTCTTACCAAAACATAAAACACCCTTCCATGGAGAAACCATTACGATTACATGATCCCCTACTTCAAATTCAAAATCATCCCTTAGGTAGTCATCATAGTTCTTTTTCCTACTTCGTGCTACATTGATATGGGTTTAGATAATCATAACATTTTCCATAGTTTCCTCAAAAAGTTTTGGGCCTACAAGTTTTATTTTAACAACATCATCTCAAAAAGTTGTTTTGCGACGTCTCTTTCCATATAATGCTTCAAATGGTGCCACCTGAATATTTGAATAGAAGCTATTGTTATCAGAAAATTCTACCACAGGTAAATACTGTTCCAACGTACTTTAAAAGTCATGTGAAAATGATCTCAATATGTATTATATGGTTTTAATAGTCTGTTCTAACTGTCCATCAGATTAAGGGCGTTAGGAAATTATCAATACAAGATCAGTATCCATGGATTTCTAAAGACTTTTCCAGAATCATGATGTAAAAGGGGATCATGATCATAAACAATATATATGGGTACACTATGAAGTATTACAACATCATTAATATATAGTCTCTATAAATGTTTAGGTGGTAAATATTAACTTAAATAGAGAAAATGTTCTGACTTGGTAAGACGATCCACAATGACCCATATTGGATCCTTACTTCTAGGAGTCTTTGGTAGCCCCATGAAAAATTCCATCGTAATATCATGTAATTTCCACACAGGTATGGGGATTGGTTTCATGAATCATCTAAGATGATGTCTTCTATCCTTAACCTATTGACAAAGCATATATCTTGACACATAATTAGTAATCTACCTCTTCATGTTGTCCCACAAAAAATGTTCCTTCAAATATCTAAACATCATAGTGGTACCCGAGATTATAGAGAAATTGGATCTATGAGCATCATCCTACAATTCAATTTTTAAATTAGGTATATCAGGAACACAAAGTATCTTCCCAACTTTTAAAATACCATCATAACATATGAGGTAAATCAATCTCCCATCATTCTTAGCTTTAATTTTCTTTTAAAACTCCTCATCACCAGAATGAGAACTTTTTATCTTTTCTAGTGAAGATGGTTTGGTAACCATTTGAAAATGTAATGATGTTTCACCTACCATAATTATTCCCAGATCCATCTTTACTAGATAAATTAAAATTGGATCCCTTTCAACTCGCATATTGTTCAAAACTCCATGATCATTTCCTCTCAAAGAATTTGTCACCTTATTTTCCTTCCCTGGGTGGTACTGTACTGTGAAATGATAATCATTGAGTAGTTCAAGCCATTTTCTTTTCCTGATGTTGAGTACTTTTTGTGAGAAAATATATTTCAAGCTCTTGTGATTGGTATATATCACAAAATTTTCACCATAGCGATAGTGTCTCCATTTTATTGAGTCAAATATTATAGCTGCTAACTCAAGATCATTAGTGGGATAGTTTTGTTCATGAATTTTTAGTTGTCGTGATGCATTGGAAATAACTCTATATTCTGCATAAAGACACAACCATGTCCATTATTTGAAGCAACACTATAAATAAAAAACCCATCAGTCCTCAATGGTAGAATCAAGAGATTAGCACTGACAAATCTTCTCTGCAGTTCTTCAAAACACTCTTCTCATTATTTTGTGCAAAAAAATTCATCCCCTTTACATGTGATCATGGTTTATGGGTTTCCCAATCGGGAAAAATTCTAGATGAAATGCCGATAATAACATTCTAAACAAATAAAAATGCATACCTCAGTTATACTTGTCGGTACTGTCCATTCCTGTATTTCCATGGTATTTGAATCATCGAAAAAGATTCCATCCTTAGAGACAATATTTCCATGAAAAGAACTTTCCTAAAGCCAGAATTTAATCTTTCTAAAATTCCCATATAATTCATTTTTTCTGAGGGTTTTTAGAATAGTGTGCCAGTGATTTTCATGATCTTCAAAACATTATTAGTTTACCAAGATATAATCAATAAATACCATATAAAGTCATTATGATATTCCTTGAAAACTATATTAATTAGATCTATGAAAATATAGGGTGCATTATTCAGTCCAAACAACATTACTGTAGACTCATAATGACCGTACCAGGTTCGAAATGTTGTTTTCTGAATGTCTTCCTTCTACACACATATCTGATGATATCCAGATGGATGGTCAATCATTGAAAAATATTGATCTCCATTATTTTGGTCGAATAAATCATAAATTTGAGCTAGGGGATACTTGTACATTTTTTATAGCATTGATATCCCTATAGTCAATGCACAACCTCATAGATCCATCTTTCTTCATAACAAAATGACCAGGGGCTCCCCATGGAGAATCACTAAAGAGAATAAACTATTTATTAAAAAATTCCTCTAGTTTTTTCTTTAGTTCCACTAATTCTACAGTTTCCATTCTATAATGGGGTCTTTGATATGGGTCTTTCACTAGGAATTAAATCAATGGAAATATTGATTTCTCATTCAGGAGGATGTCAAGGTAAATCATCTTGAAACACATCAAAATATTCTTGCACAATAGGTATGTCCTCTATTTGAAAATTATTTTACTGACACATAGTTATTTAATTCTCTTCCTCCCCACTAGTTGAATTTAGTAGAGCTACTGGGGGGTGGATCTAGACAAGAATCAGGTAGTGACATTTCTGCTCTAAAGACAAGTAACTCTTTATCATCATCGAATATTGTAACCTCTTTCTTCCTACAATAAATTTTCGCATCATGGTCTGAATGAAAATCCATACTGAGTATTATATAAAATTCAATCATGGGTATGACGATGAGATCAACAGATAATGAACACTTGTATGCCCTAATGGGGGCTGATTCACAAAACATTGTTGTAATGATCCTTCCATTTAGAGTTTTGAATGATAAATTCCTTGTTAAATAAAATTGAAAATATCTAATTTTTATAGAAAATTGGGAAGATATAAAACAATACGATGATCCAGAATCACATAAAGCATTAACAAAATTTGAGAAAACCATTAAATAACCCCCACGTCATTCAGAGCATCAAACTCAGTAATAGTTATTGCGTAATTACCTTGGACTTTTCTGAGGTAAGTTTCTCCGACACTTAGAACATTAATTTTCATAATACTCTATTTCTCTACAATTATAGCATTGAACATTGACAGCCTCTATCTTTCCCTTGCAATCATGAGCTTGGTGGCCTTTCTCACCACATGTGAAACACACTCCCATTCCCTTTAGGCATGTACCAGGGTATTTCTTCCCACATTTACTATAGGATAGAAATTCAACTATTCATTTCTTCCCCTTACTTCCATTTCCATAGTGTTCAACTGATCTATTATTCTATTGATTATCTTTAATGTCATAAGACTTAGAGAAATCATTTTTTGTCTTGATAGCATAAGAGAGAATATCTTCATATAATGAGAAGGATTGCGATACTAATAATCGACGGAGAAATGGTTTCAAACCATCAAATAATTGATCAATCATACTCCTTGGGTTACGCATATAATATATTACATGCCTTGGTAAACTTATAATGTTAGCCTCATACATTGCGACATTCTCATCCTCTTAGTGCCTCAGACTGAGAAATTACAATTCCCTATCAGCTCGATGGTCATGAGGAAAGTAATTTTCTTTGAAAATCTCTTTAAAATCCCTCCATTCCATATTTGATACTAATTCATCCTCTTTTGTGTTTTGAATTAATGACAACCATTGATCTGCATCTCACATGTGCCGATAAACTACAATGAATTTTTTCCCTTTAGCTACTCCCCAAAGCATGAAATATTTTATATAAGGGACATATCCATTGTTCAGCTACAAATGGATTTGTATTCCCATTTAATGGTGGTAGTGGTTGCCTAGTGAATTGGTCTCACATTGATTCCCCATGTTGTGGATCAGGGTGCTCAATATGGTTAAGGCTATTATTCATAACCCGAGTGAGTTGTCCCAGTATGGTGATAAGCTGACCAGTACCAGTTGCATCACCAGCTATACTATAATTATCTTTAGTAGGGGGAAATCCCTACATAGATTATGTGCATTGTTATGGTTTCCATTCCTTCCACTAGGATCCATTTCTAAACATTGACATACACTAGATTAGTTTATAAATCATAATACAAAATTCCAAACTTGTGAAACACATAACAGAAATTGAATAGTTTATGGACATAATCCATAATCATAAAAACGATATCTCTAAGGATGTATTTACACATAAATACTCACAATGGTTTTTAATGAAAATGTGAATTATCCTAAGCCTATCCCATGTGAGTTTCGTAACCAATAGTTTAGTAAGGCCCGCTGTTGTGTACCGGGATACCCCAGGTCAATCCTGAAACTCCTTGTCGGATTTTTCACTCCTAGGTACATTTGTGCCAGAGCTGCCTCTACCTACTCATATCTATATGGGGATGTATTTCTTGTAAAACTCAAAAAATGTCTATATTACTAAGTGTTTAGGAATTACTTTTATATAAATTCTTGAATTCTATCTTAGGGTACTGTTATCTAATCATAGTTTTTCTAAATCTTGTTTCCAAGATTTGTACTAAACTTCCTTTGATACCAACTGTAACACCCCAAACATAGTTTCCCAGAGTCGGTGCATTTTTACATAACATTGGAATGATCTCAAGGGATCATATATCGACAGAACAATCAGTTTAGTATCCATGGAAGTACTATATATGAAGTTCATTGTGTTGCATTTGTTGTCAATGAGGCATGAAGTTGTCTTGGAATGAATGGATGTCAAGGAGTCAAGATGTGAATGTCAAAGGATGTGATGGTGATGGTGGTGAAGGAGAATGGCCATGATACTAAGAGGCATGTCACTTAGGAAGGATATTCACTAAGTGGCATAGGAGATGTGGTTGAAACATTCTCTAGTCAAACCAGACGATTGTGGAGCTGTTCTTTAAGTTCATAGAACTTGTATCCTGATGATACAATGTCACAACATTGATTGAAGACCATGCATTGTCTTAACAATGCATGAGGAGTGGAAGTGATCCATCCACAATCACTAAGTTGATGAAGTGGTGCTAATGAAGTCCATGTACTAATTCTTAGTGCATGATGAATTGAATGTGATCCAACTTGACCTCTAATTGGATCATTGAATAACATTGAAGAATTATTTGATTCAGGAGCTTCGGTTGATGGTAAACCTTTTGAATTCCATATCCTAAGTGAAGATCATGAGAGGAGAAGAAATGGAGGAATTCTTAAGAAGAAGAAGAAGAATAGAGATGGGAAGAAGAAAGGCTTGAAGTGGCTTGGCATTTGGTACTTGATATGGCTTGATTTCATGGGGGACTTTGTTTTTTGACAAAGTATTATTCAAGACTTAGCCAAAAATTAGGCCCTCAAGGGCCATCCTTAAGGGTTCAACCCAAGGCACATGTGGGAACCAGGTCACCACGCCCAAGGGGATCCCATGGGGCCAGCCCAAGAGAGGCCAGGGCCGTGTATAAGCCCCGAGGGCACGCGGTGGTGAAGCCCGCGCACCCAAGTGTGCATGGTGGGCGCTTGGAGCGCGCCCGAAGGGAGCATAGTGGGCGCTTGGAGCGCGCCCGCAGGAGCAGACTGGGCGCAGAGCGCGCCCGCAGAGAGAACCCGGTGCGGGGCGGCACCGGGAGGGGAGAAGTTCAACTGGCGAGTTGAAGGGAGCGGCTGAGTAATAAGCCGCGTGAAATCCGCCGAAGGATTCGATGTGGGACGCGCAAAAAATCCCGGGAGCGAATCTGAGCCGCTCGATCAATCGCGCGCTCGATCTGGACCGCTCATCGCATCCCGCGCAAGATCTTCAGATCCAGGCCGCCCGATGTATCTCAAACGCCTGATCCGACGGTCGAGAGCTCGTCCTCTTCCCCGAGCTCGGCTGAGGCCTCCCCGAGCATTCCCGCAGCCGCCGCTGAACCAGGCGACTCCCGAAGATGGTTTTTGAGATTCCGGCCATCTCTCTCGAAGCCGAAGATACCCTCGAGCTCATCTCTCCACATCGAACACGTCCATGCATAAAAAATGGTGTGCATGCAATGTATGGAAAATTTCGTTCGAGGCCGAGGCAAACGAAGTTTCCAAGGCATCAGGGTGTTCGTCCTTTGCATGGATTGGGTTTTAACAGAGGCGAAGGCCGTGCATGCGTTATAAATCGCATGCACGAGGAGGAAAGAAAATTAAGGGAACCCGCGTGGAAACAGAGGAAAGAAATCAAGATTTGGAAAATCTTGATAACCCGAAACTTTCGGGAGTTCAAAGATTTATCACGCGGATGTTTAAAGGCTCTCCTCGCCTATAAAAGGATAGCCCGAGGCTCTCTGATTGCTTGCTGATGCGCTGATCCTCTGAAGAAGAGAAGTTTCGTGAGTGCACCTTGTGCCTTGCGAAGCCAAAGCCCCGCGCAAACACCCTTGCGCGGCTGTTGTCCCGAAGCCACCCGAGGCTTTGAAGTGTTCCCTTCGTGCCTACTCCCTTGCGCGACAGGAAGAACTCGAGGCCGCATCCTTGCGCGCCCGAGGTTGCCACCCTCTCTGCCCGCACACTTGCGTGGCAGGAGGAAGGAGCCCGCGGCAGTGTTGCACCCTTGCACACTTGAGCCTTGCGCGGCTGCCCCTTGCACCCGAGGAGGTTTCTCTTGCGCGGCCAAGTGATCCTTGTGCCTTGTGCTTGCGCGGTTGTTAAAGTGAAGGAAGGCCGAGACCCCTTTGCTTGTGTGCCAAGTGAAGGAAGAGCACCTCGTGGGCAGTGTGTGTGCATAAGTGGAGAAGTACACACTTTGGGTGTGTGCAAGAGGAGGCCGAGGCCTCAGTGCCTCGTGTGTGAACATTGAGAAGGCCGAGGCCTTTGTGCCTTTGTGTGCAAAAAGAACAAGAAAAGGCCGTAGCCTTGTGTGTGTGCAAGAAGAGAAGGAAGGTTGTGGCCGTGTGTGTGCATAAGGAGGAAGACCACACTATTTGTGTGTGTGCAATTCAAGTGAAGGCCGAGACTTGCATGCCTTGTGTGCATAGTGAAGATAAGATCCTATGGCTTTGGTGTGTGCAAGGAGAACCCAAGGCTTGAAACCTTGTGTATGCAAATTGAAGAACATGCCTTGAGTGTGTGTGTGCAAACAAGAAAAAGAAGGCCGAACCTAGGTGTGCACTAAAAGTGAACACACTTAGAATAAGTTAAAAGGAGGACATCCACACTAAAGTAGAACACACTCTAAGTGTGCATACAAATTGGATAAAGTGTGTGCAAGGAGGAGAATTGGCCAAGTCTCAAGTGTGTGCAAAGTGAAACAAGTGTGAGCAAAAAGACAACATGGCCAAATCTAAGTGTGTGCACTAAGAAGTGTGTATACACTCAGAAGAAAGAAGGAGAGACCCACACAAAGTATAACACACGTTTCAAGTGTGTAAGCAAAAGGAATTAAACGTGTGAAGGAAAAGAAGAAAGGTGTGTGCTTAAACAGTTTACACCCTTAGTGGGTTTATTGCACTAAGAGAAGAAAGAGGGAAGTGCATGCATGCATTCATGCACGTGCACACGTGAAGAAAGATAAATCAGTGGTGTGCATCTGAGGAGTCCAAGACCAACAGACCTTTTCAGAGGCTGTTGAAGATTCTTGAAGAAAGGGGCCAGGTCATCCTTAGAAGAAGGAGATAAAGCCTGAGCAAGACGAGAAGACCTGATCATCACAAGTGATCAGAAGTACAGAGCAAGGCCAGCAGTCTTTATCCCAGACTGCTGAAGATACTTGAAGAAGCTGAACAAGAAGAAGAGCTACTCGTGTGACTCGAGAAGCCATGAGAAGACCTTGTGGGACTCAGGGAGAAGAAGTCTTCAGTGGGATTCTGGAGTAGGCCAGTGGGACTCTGGTAACACTGTGGGACGCAGTATAAAGACCCTCCTGTGGGACTAAAGAGAGATACAGTGGGACTCTGTATCGACCATTGTAATACTAACAGATTATAATGGAGAATCCATGCTTGGAGAGCATGGCAAGGATGTAGGCCTTTGGTGCCGAACCTTGTAAATCCTTGTGTCCTGTGCCTTTTCATTACTGCATCATTCGGGAAAGGTTGAGAGATACAAGAAGAGTGGATCGAGGATTTAACCAGCCATAGAGGTTTAATTGATAAGAATCAATTAGTAAAAAGTTTTAAGGGATCACTGATTCACCCCCTCCCCCTCTCAGTGATTCACACTGATCTGGGCACTTCAATTGGTATCAGAGGGAGGTTACCTCTAAAAGATCCAAGAGAGTCTTTATGAAGTGCAGATTTGAGGAAATGAGTGACCAGCCTCAAATGGAGATATCTGCCAAGACTCAGAAAAATAGAAAGAAGAAACAGGCCAAGAAGATGAAGAAAGCCTGTCCTAGCTGTGATGAAGTTGAAACAATGAATGATCTTCAGAGTGCACTCAAATATCTTCAGAAGACAGTTCCCATGGAAGTGGCAAAGTGCATAGCTACAGGCATCCATGATCTTCATGAAGAAAAATCACAGTTAGAAGAAGAAGCCAATGCAATGGAAGATCAATTGGCAAAAAGGGTTGGAATAACCAACACTCTCAGAAAGCTGGTGAAGGCTAAAGATGAAACAGTTTCTCTTTGCAATGAAAGATATGAAGACACTGCTGATGAATTGCAGAGAAGCCTTTCTGAGAAAGAATTATTTAAAGTGATAATCAAATATGTGTTTCATGCACTGGAGAAGTTGCACAAAGTTTCAATGAATGTCAGAGATGCTCAACTCAAAGACAAAGTCAAAATGGTGAAGGAGCTTGACAACTCATTGCATAAAATAAAGAAGGTGCATGATGACCAGATGGAACAGCTGGAAGAGAAATGGGAAGGAAGGCTAAGAACAGTTGAGGATGAGAAGAACTCCCTCAACATGAAGTGTTTAGAACTGGAGGTGATATTGAAAAATCTGCAATCACCTAAAGCTGAATCCTCCCAGTCAGCTGATAGAAGAAATGTTGCTACACAAGTATGCTTTGAGAAGGATGATTCTAAAAGAATGACATCCTCTAGTGAAAGTGAAACAACTTCTAAAAGGAAGGTACCATCCATCCCATCTTGTACTAATGCTTCTAATAGTGTTTCCACAAAAAGTGCAGGATGGAAAAATAATTCCAAACAAGTATGGATGAAGACAATGAAGAAAGAAAGCTCTCCTGAAGCAGCACAACAATTCAAGACAGGTACCCTACAATCAGAAGGAATCAAGAGGTCAAGATTTGTGGGTCAATGTTGGTGTTGTAACAAGTATGGGCATTGTGCAAAGGATTGTTGGTACAATCCACTGAATGCCAAAGCACAAAGGAAGCCCATGCTTAGGGGGAGCAAGCCATAAGGAAAGAAGCAACATCCACAGGTCCAGAGACATCTGTTTACTGCAAATAGATTTGGATTACTTGACAACATCTGGGATGATTGAAAAAGTGGTCAAAAAGATACATGTCAGTCTCCAACTGTATCCAGAGCTCAAAAGAAGAAAAGATCACCGAACCTGGCTCAAAAGGATTCCTTGGGAAGCAAGCAGATGAAAGTGGAAGATGCTCCCAAGAAGAGTTCGAAGAATGAAGAGAAGTCCTTGGAATTTAAATCCAAGAAGGGTGAGTCATCCAGTAGGACCACCAAGAAATGCTTCTACTGTGGAAAGAAAGGACACATCATGGACCTTTGTAAAGAAGCCATGAAACTAAATAGAAGCCAACTGAACTCAAACAGACAATCAATCCAGAAGAAGCAGAAGGGATTGATTGAAAACAAGTTGCCTAAGAGAGGTAGCTTGACAGCATCAAAAGAACCATGTGGAATTTCCAAAACTGAGGCCACACTTCCAAGTGATTTACTAGTCATATGGCCAAATCAGTTGCAACTTGCCAAAGATCTGAAAAGAGCTGAAGATGAAGTTCTGGAAATTGCTAAGGCAAGAAAGAAGAAAAATATTTCACATGAAGATGTATTGAGATCCACACCAGCACCAACATCATTGAAGATCAAATGTGCAAGTGTGAAGAATGGTTAAAATGGGACATCTCGGTTGAGAGAATCTTCTCAACCTTGTTGTTCACATTGATGAACCAAGGAGGTTCCATCTTATTCCCTTATACTATTGGTATTTACATGTGCTGACATTGCAGGGAATTGAAGATGATGATCATTCTCAGCTGGAGGATGGTTTGGAAAGAATGGAGTGCACCCCTTGAGGGGGAGCCAATCTGGAGAAGATGGTATTCTAAGATTTAATATCATCTTGAGAAAAGTGAAGGTATTCTAATCATACTTTCATCCCTTGTTTCTTAATTGAGTTTATCTTGTCAATTAAGGGGGAGTATGGATTGAAGGCAAATGGATGAAAGGGGGAGCTTTATCTTTGCACCTGAACTTTCTAATAAGTCTTGTGAAGTATGTGCAGGATTTAGCAATTCATTGTTATATCTGAAAAATTTCAAACCCCTAAGCATGATCTCACATGTATAGTGAATGTTGGACAGCATTGAGTTCCTTGGTTACATCACTCTTGTTTTCTACACCGGGCTAGCCCAAGTAGACTTAGAGTTGATCAACTAAAGGTTCATTGCAAAAGAAGAACATGTGACATCATCCCTCTCTCAGTGTTTTTCAAGAAAATACTTTTCAAAGGGAGGAAGAGATTTTTGAAAGAGAACCACACCACACCTTTGCATTTGATTGCCAATAAGGGGGAGAAATATTGGCACCCATATTGACCCATTCAAATGTGCTGAAGGAGTGTATTGACAACAAATACAAAGGGGGAGATTGAAGTGCATTGTGTTGCATTTGTTGTCAATGAGGCATGAAGTTGTCTTGGAATGAATGGATGTCAAGGAGTCAAGATGTGAATGTCAAAGGATGTGATGGTGATGGTGGTGAAGGAGAATGGCCATGATACTAAGAGGCATGTCACTTAGGAAGGAGATTCACTAAGTGGCATAGGAGATGTGGTTGAAACATTCTCTAGTCAAACCAGACGATTGTGGAGCTGTTCTTTAAGTTCATAGAACTTGTATCCTGATGATACAATGTCACAACATTGATTGAAGACCATGCATTGTCTTCACAATGCATGAGGAGATGAAGTGATCCATCCACAATCACTAAGTGGATGAAGTGGTGCTAATGAAGTCCATGTACTAATTCTTAGTGCATGATGAATTGAATGTGATCCAACTTGACCTCTAATTGGATCATTGAAGAACATTGAAGAATTATTTGATTCAGGAGCTTCGGTTGATGGTGAACCTTTTGAAATCCATATCCTAAGTGAAGATCATGAGAGGAGAAGAAATGGAGGAATTCTTAAGAAGAAGAAGAAGAATAGAGATGGGAAGAAGAAAGGCTTGAAGTGTCTTGGCATTTGGTACTTGATATGGCTTGATTTCATGGGGGACTTTGTTTTTTTGACAAAGTCTTATTCAAGACTTAGCCAAAAATTAGGCCCTCAAGGGCCAGCCTTAAGGGTTCAACCCAAGGCACATGTGGGAACCAGGTCACCACGCCCAAGGGGATCCCATGGGGCCAGCCAAAGAGAGGCCGGGGCCGTGTATAAGCCCCGAGGGCACGCGGTGGTGAAGCCCGCGCACCCAAGTGTGAATGGTGGGCGCTTGGAGCGCGCCCGAAGGGAGCATAGTGGGCGCTTGGAGCGCGCCCGCAGGAGCAGAGTGGGCGCAGAGCGCGCCCGCAGAGAGAACCCGGTGCGGGGCGGCACCGGGAGGGGAGAAGTTCAACTGGTGAGTTGAAGGGAGCGGCTGAGTAATAAGCCGCGTGAAATCCGCGAAAGGATTCGATGTGGGACGCGCAAAAAATCCCGGGAGCGAATCTGAGCCGCTCGATCAATCACGCGCTTCATCTGGACCGCTCATCGCATCCCGCGCGAGATCTTCAGATCCAGGCCGCCCGATGTATCTCAAACGCCTGATCCGACGGCCGAGAGCTCGTCCTCTTCCCCGAGCTCGGCTGAGGCCTCCCCGAGCATTCCCGCAGCCGCCGCTGAACCAGGCGACTCCCGAAGATGGTTTTTGAGATTCCGGCCATCTCTCTCGAAGCCGAAGATACCCTCGAGCTCGTCTCTCCACATTGAACATGTCCATGCATAAAAAATGGTGTGCATGCAATGTATGGAAAATTTCGTTCGAGGCCGAGGCAAACGAAGTTGCCAAGGCATCAGGGTGTTCGTCCTTTGCATGGATTGGGTTTTAACAGAGGTGAAGGCCGTGCATGCGTTATAAATCGCATGCACGAGGAGGAAAGAAAATTAAGGGAACCCGCGTGGAAACAGAGGAAAGAAATCAAGATTTGGAAAATCTTGATAACCCGAAACTTTCGGGAGTTCAAAGATTTATCACGCGGATGTTTAAAGGCTCTCCTCGCCTATAAAAGGATAGCCCGAGGCTCTCTGATTGCTTGCTGATGCGCTGATCCTCTGAAGAAGAGAAGTTCCGTGAGTGCACCTTGTGCCTTGCGAAGCCAAAGCCCCGCGCAAACACCCTTGCACGGCTGTTGTCCCGAAGCCACCCGAGGCTTTGAAGTGTTCCCTGCGCGCCTACTCCCTTGCGCGACAGGAAGAACTCGAGGCCGCATCCTTGCGCGCCCGAGGTTGCCACCCTCTCTGCCCGCACACTTGCGTGGCAGGAGGAAGGAGATCGCGGCAGTGTTGCACCCTTGCACACTTGAGCCTTGCGCGGCTGCCCCTTGCACCCGAGGAGGTTTCTCTTGCGCGGCCAAGTGATCCTTGTGCCTTGTGCTTGCGCGGTTGTTAAAGTGAAGGAAGGCCGAGACCCCTTTGCTTGTGTGCCAAGTGAAGGAAGAGCACCTCGTGGGCAGTGTGTGTGCATAAGTGGAGAAGTACACACTTTGGGTGTGTGCAAGAGGAGGTCGAGGCCTCAGTGCCTCGTGTGTGAACATTGAGAAGGCCGAGGCCTTTGTGCCTTTGTGTGCAAAAAGAACAAGAAAAGGCCGTAGCCTTGTGTGTGTGCAAGAAGAGAAGGAAGGTTGTGGCCGTGTGTGTTCATAAAGAGGAAGACCACACTATTTGTGTGTGTGCAATTCAAGTGAAGGCCGAGACTTGCATGCCTTGTGTGCATAGTGAAGATAAGATCCTATGGCTTTGGTGTGTGCAAGGAGAACCCAAGGCTTGAAACCTTGTGTATGCAAATTGAAGAACATGCCTTGAGTGTGTGTGTGCAAACAAGAAAAAGAAGGCCGAACCTAGGTGTGCACTAAAAGTGAACACACTTAGAAGAAGTTGAAAGGAGGACATCCACACTAAAGTAGAACACACTCTAAGTGTGTAAACAAATTGGATAAAGTGTGTGCAAGGAGGAGAATTGGCCAAGTCTCAAGTGTGTGAAAAGTGAAACAAGTGTGAGCAAAAAGACAACATGGCCAAATCTAAGTGTGTGCACTAAGAAGTGTGTATACACTCAGAAGAAAGAAGGAGAGACCCACACAAAGTATAACACACGTTTCAAGTGTGTAAGCAAAAGGAATTAAACGTGTGAAGGAAAAGAAGAAAGGTGTGTGATTAAACAGTTTACACCCTTAGTGGGTTTATTGCACTAAGAGAAGAAAGAGGGAAGTGCATGCATGCATGCATGCACGTGCACACGTGAAGAAAGATAAATTAGTGGTGTGCATCTGAGGAGTCCAAGACCAACAGACCTTTTCAGAGGCTGTTGAAGATTCTTGAAGAAAGGGGCCAGGTCATCCATAGAAGAAGGAGATAAAGCCTGAGCAAGACGAGAAGACCTGATCATCACAAGTGATCAGAAGTACAGAGCAAGGCCAGCAGTCTTTATCCCAGACTGCTGAAGATACTTGAATAAGCTGAACAAGAAGAAGAGCTACTCGTGTGACTCGAGAAGCCAGGAGAAGACCCTGTGGGACTCAGGGAGAAGAAGTCTTCAGTGGGATTCTGGAGCAGGCCAGTGGGACTCTGGTAACACTGTGGGACGCAGTATAAAGACCCTCCTGTGGGACTCATGAGAGATACAGTGGGACTCTGTATCGACCATTGTAATACTAACAGATTATAATGGAGAATCCATGCTTGGAGAGCATGGCAAGGATGTAGGCCTTTGGTGCCGAACCATGTAAATCCTTGTGTCCTGTGCCTTTTCATTACTGCATCATTCGGGAAAGGTTGAGAGATACAAGAAGAGTGGATCGAGGCTTTAACCAGCCATAGATGTTTAATTGATAAGAATCAATTAGTAAAAAGTTTTAAGGGATCACTGATTCACCCCCTCCCCCTCTCAGTGATTCACACTGATCTGGGCACTTCAATATACATAAATAAGTTATACATTAAATCAAGAAATAAAATAACAATATTGTTTATCCTTTTAACACTGTCGTCCCATTTCCTATTAATTTTTGTTAATCGTTATATACTTCTTCGCATCTTGGGAAAAGTAAAACATAAGAAAGGGGTGATCTCAGATTCTAAGTAAGGATAATGATATAATAGAAACTGTCATAAATAATCATAAAAATTTAATGTAATGTATAAGAATAAAACACAAGCCTTTTAAAATTAAACATCAACATAATAAGGAAAAGATAAATAAAGAAATTTCATTTAGTTATTCACATGGATATTCTACTATTTTAATATTAATATGTTATATCAATAGCCAATTTAAGAATTATAGAATTCATAATGACGGACATCATAACAATATAGTTAGGGACTTGTACCAAGACAAAAAATAATATTTTATCAAGGCCTTGTTCCTAGAAATTATTTTGTCTCATTGGACCTACCGATGCATCGAGGAGCTATAGCAGGCTCCACCCATAACATACTAAGTCCAATGCATTCCTCATATGAAAAGTTTTAAACATAACCAAAAATTAATATTAAAACTAGATTATGAAATGTTAATACATTGACCATAAATCATGAATGGTATAAAAATAATACAGCCACAGTCAATCATATCAGAAAACATTCAATACAATACGGAAGATTGTATCATAATAAATCAAATTCAAATAAGTGTAAAATCTATAAATGAATGTTAATATAGATGAAATCAAAACTATTTGAGAGAAATATCTCTTTATTTAAAAATAATTTAAAAGTAAAAAATTATAAAATAAAACATTTATTTTGAAAATATTTTTAAAATCTTGTAAGGGAAGCTTCAAAGTTGTTATATTGGGAAAAAATAGTTATACCCGTCGTATAAGTAAAAAACATTATTACCTTAATTTGTTGTAATGTTCATCAGGTGCCTTGTTTGCAAAATGACAAAATGATTCCTTTCAAAAAAAAATAAAAAAAAGTAAAACAAGGGTATAAATGATTTTAACCCATATTCTAGGGAATAGTAATTTTTTTTGAAATACATTTTTATGAAATACTGATGTGGATGACAATGAGGTCCCCGTAGATACACACATATAAATAACCTCGGATAAAGAAGAGATTGTAGAATTAACCCTTACCTTGTACTTTTACTTGGCTGAGGGTATGTTAAACTCCTTTATAATAGTTAATTCATTTTAATTAAATTATACAAGAACTAAATACATACATATGATATCATATATTATCTTATAATATATCTCTGTTAATAATATTTTAGAGGTATCATTTTTTTGGTGTTAACTGATTCACTTTTCATTTATATGTTCTTTTATGTAACTCATGTTTGATATGAATAGGATGTATTAGATTAATATTCACAATGATATTATGTTTTTAAATATTAATTTTTTCTTAAAAAGAAAATTGTTCTTTAATGTTATGGATGGGGAATGAATTTTTCGCATTCGTGGAGATGGTAATCCGTACGTATGAAAGAGCGACAATATCATTATATTGATGGTGAAATAATATGTAGTGGGATGATATATCATATATATATATATAGAATCGGTAACATTTTATATTTCTTATTTACATAAGTTATATTTATTATTATTCCTATCTAACTAATGTAGTGTTTGAATAACAAACTACACCATGACGTGGAGACAGTAAGCCGTATATACGCACGTATGGTGACTTTTCATTCGTAGGATAGATAGAATAATGAATATGGTTGTACTATATTTATATTAAAATCATTTTATTTATGAGGTACTGATGTTATTATTTTGTTTTGGAAACAACAATGAAATAAGAAGTGGAAGAAGAAAAGAACATTGAAAGAGGTGGTGAAATTACTACCTCTTCTTCGGGTGTTTCCTTTTGAGTTGATCAAAAAGGATCCATGTGTTTTATTTCTAGTCAATTTAAGGCCTCTAGGTTTTAGTGAGTGTATTTGGGAGGATATTTGAGTAGATGGTGGCTGATTCAAATGGATTTGGTGGTGTGATTTTGAGAGTAGGGGAAGTATCCTTTTATAAGAGAGGTGAGTGTCACTTTAGGAAAACCTTGAAATATTATTTTATTATACAATCATATTCTACTTACAATGGCACCAAAATTATTTTTTTCTAGGATACGAAAGGTATGGGTCCCAAAACAATCAACAAATAGTTTTTAAATAGGTTGATGTCACCATATTAACCCTATCTTTTAGATTTAACTCTTTGTTAAATAGTTTAACTTTTACCAAGTATTCTTGTATTATTTCAGTAAATGGTTAATAAACTAACTATAAAGAGACAAGAGAACCCCAAGAGGTTAATCATTGATATATATTACCTTATATATGTCCTTTGTCTAAGACATATATTTCTATGAATATTATATCAATTCATAATATAGTATTTGTTTTAGAAACTCATTTATGTCAATTTTAACACAATTTGGTATTTTTTTTATTGAAAGTCATATCAACTTTATCAATTTGAAATTTTTTTAATTAATCATAACATGTCATATTAATGTATAAAATTAGTGTAATTCATCATAGGTCTCAATTTATATTTATTTGGATATTTATAATATAAATTATTTTATGGTTTCATTAAAAAATAATTACTACATCATCATTGTGTCGTAAATAAATTTAATTATTTCATGCCCAAAAAATAAAAATAAAATTCCATTATTTAGGAAATAATTTTATATTTCAAGTTAATATTTATAGTATAATTTATTTTATGTATAACCTTATATTAAAAATGGTTTAGTGATTAATCTTTTAATTTAACACTTTTGATTCATCTTTAAATAAAATAATAATAAATATCTTTATCTAATCCAAGTTGACGAAAAGAATCATCTTTTATTCTGAAGGTTGATTTTGGGCAAAATTAATTTATCCAATAGAATTAGTACATGTTTTAGGGTAATTATAATATCATTTTTTACCTTTAATTGTCCTATTTACTTTTAACCGTGGTAAATAAAAGTCAAAAGTCACCATTCACAAAAAAAATTTCTTTTTATTAAACAACATTTTTTCAACTAATGTCAACTGTGCCTCTAGAATTTGTTTAATTCATTTCCCAAAAGAGGTAAAATTATTCTCTATGCAAATTTGCAAATGTGCCTAGAAGGTGCATAAAAAATGGTAAAAAGTTCAATAAAATTTTATATACCTAATATTAGTATAAAATGACACTGTTGAATTACGTGAAACATATATAGGAATTATGTATCTATATTTATCTAATTTAAATTCAAATAAAATAACTAATTATTTAAATAAAATGTCTATTTTAAACAATAATGCAATGTTTTTCACTATTCATAAAAAATTGAATGTTTTTAGATGAATACAAAAAATTCCCCCTAAGTTAGTTTTCATTTTACGAATCCAAAAATGAAGTCCATTTTAAAAAATAAAATTTATAAAATTTCAAAAAAGTGTGTCTTACTATTCATAATGGCTAGTTTGATTGGATGTGGTGTGCTAAAACTCCAAGTTGCGTATAGGAAAATCTATTACATTATTCAAAGAGAAGCGTACCATGGATGCATGGGGTGATACAGGAACAACACCATTTGGGGCCTTATATAGGAGACCCTACCAGTCACCACTTTTTTGGAACAATCCCAGAGAGTCATCACTCATGAATCCAGAGTTGGTGCAAGCTACCACTAAGAAGGTTCAGATCAACCAATAGCGGATGAAGATTACACAGAGCCAGTAAAAGACATCTAATGACAGATAATGGAGTCCTCGAGAGTTTGAGGGTGGAGACCATGTATTCTTTCAGGTCTCACATTGATAAGGGGTTTTAATATTTGGACAAGGGAACAAATTGTCTCTGAGGTTCATCGGCCATTTCTAAGTACCACACAGAGTAAGAGAGGTGGTGTACCACCTAGATGTGCCACCGCAGTTGAATCGGGTGCATGATGTCTTCTATATGTTGTAGCTGAGAAGGTACATGCAAGACACATTGCACATCATTGAATGGGTAGAGCTTAACATTGAGGATGGAGTGAGCACTGCAGAGTACCCAGTGGAGATTGAGGATTTACGTGAAATGATCCTTCGTGGGTGAGTGATTCCCTTAGTGCTTGTCTGGTGGAAGCACATGAATCTTCAGGAGAGAACGTGGGAGCGAGAGGCTCAGATCCATGCCTAGTACCCACCTATTATTTAATATCCCATGTTATGGCTTCTTGGTGACGCGAAGCCCCACGGTGGGGAGAATGTAAAGTCATAGATCTCCCATCTATTATTATAATATATTATATATATTTATTATGAGACCAAGTGTGGAGACGACACGTCGTTCTAGAGCTCTGTGATCTTGGAATGTTGGATAGACCTTTTTGTTATGTGAGTTGACGTGTGTGTGTTGTTGTGGATGTTTCCAAATAGATGCTTGGATTAAAAATCAGAGGGTACCATTGTGTTTGGAACTAAGACTTTACCTGAAAATGGGGCAAACCTTGACCAACATGATTCAATGGAAAAATTTATTTTTATTCATTTTTAAGTAAAATAAAATAAATTGAATATTTTATTTGATTTTATTTTGGAAGTGTTTGTAGCAGCGTAATGACGGGGTATCCATTTCAATAATTAATGACATAGCAGAATCACTCTGAAACAACAATTTTGACTCATTAATGTCACAAATTAATGTAACTAACTCAGCATAATGGAACAATAATGTGTGTTCCCTCCTTTTAATGGGTTAATCGGAATTTTTTGTATTCGGTGGAAAATTAAGAGAATCTCTAAAGAGTTCTTGGAGATTTGGAGAGAACTCTTGACTTTGAATGACAACAGATGATAAGAGTGAATCACTACACCAATGGAGTTGCCGGATCTTAGCAACGATGGTAGAATGATACCTTCATCAGAGATCGATCCCATGTTGAGGTATACATAATTTTTATGGTGGGTTTCATTCCCTTTTATTGAAATTAACAATGAACGTGAATCAACCCACACATTGGTTGACCCATGCATCGTCTTTCATACAGGTGAGATTTATCAAGTTCATTCATGAGATTTATTTTGTCACAGTTTGATGTTTTTAATTTTCCCTATTTTAACATTCTAATGGGAGTGGATTAATTTCATGAAGAATGAAGGAAGAGGTTCATTACCCCTTATTTGACTTCTTTCTTCTTCCCTCCTCTCAGATTTCTTCGCATTATTTACCATTTCTATAGGGATACGAAGGAGGAATTGTTGTGCACCTATTTTTTTGTTGAAAATATCCAAAAATAGAGACCCAACATCAGGATAACCAAGTGAGTGTCTGGTGGTGATATTGGCATACAAATCGACATGGTTCAGGTGTTCTCACTCTTCATGAGTTTTTCATATGGGTGAATCAGATAATGTTTTAAGGGCCGACCGGAGGCCCAAAACCAACAGAATCTGCTTCATGATGTTATGGAGACCTAAACCCTTATTTTCCATGGTGATTGGACACCCAAATCAAAGAAAAAATCATCAATGGGGGCGTACCGGTGAAGGAAAATGATTTTGGAAAATTTTGAAGAACATTCCATTTATCTCGAAGAACACACCATGTGGGACTGGTTTATTGGAGGCTATGGTTTCAGGAGTTAGACGAGTGTCCCACATGTGAGCCTCGTCACATGGAATGTGGGACTTTCCCTAAGGCCCATTATGTATCTCATAGGATACACAGATACCGAGAGGAGTATAAGACATGTACTCTACCACACGGCCTGACTAGTCCATTACATAGGTCACCCCATGTACTTATTTCATGAGATGACACACATAGGTTGAAGCCATGTATTGGCACATTGAAAACATACATAGAGTGGAACCCACCTACTCGGACACGAATTATGGTCCATAATGTTGTACCTCTCGTTCCCCTCGTTTTTTGATTTTCATGATCACAATCACCTTATTATTTGTCTAATATTGTTTGAAGTGTTTTTTAATGATAGGCACAAGGTTGCCAAGAAGTTGGCCCAAGAATGGACAAGAAGTGGACTGAAATTCAGTCCACCGGCCAACCGGTGTGACAGCACCGGCCAGCCGGTGGACCTGGCAGAGGCATTGCCCACTGCCAGGTTCCACCGGTCAGCCGGTGGCTCTATCACCGGCCAGCCGGTGGCAACCTGATACAACAGTGATGGCTACTGCCTCACCACCGGCCAGCCGGTGGCTCTGTCACCGGTCAGCCGGTGCTGCCTGGGCAGAAGGCCTTCTCAACATCCAAGGCACCGGCCAGCCGGTAGCCAAGTCAAACTAGCCGTTGGCTTTGACCAGTCAACTCCCATTTGGCCTCCAACAGCTCCGAGGCCCTTTACAACGGCTCCGAAGACTCCCCAAGGGTTCCATGCCTATAAATAAAGGCCAAGGAAGCCCTGGACACTGATTGGATCATATACGAAGCCAACAGACATATTTTGTATGAATTGGCCAACCTTCAGCGACTTCCTTCAAAGGAACCTCAAGTGCTCCAACAACTTACACATCCAAGGAGCTCCACCAAAGAATTTTGGAAGCGGCCTTCAACATCTCCAATCATTCAAAGGCGCCCAAGGCTTCTTCTCATATACGGTTTTTATTGTATATTTATTTTGAGCTTTAAATTTGGGTTTGTGCCTACAAACCCCAACACCTTTTCTCATCCCTCTTTCTTTTGGGTTTCACATCACCACTAAGGTGTGAAGAGGTTTCTTCAAGCCTTTCCTTTTAAAAGTCCTGTGTCATAGGTGAGCTAGCCTTCACCTGTAAGAAGGCTAGTGGGTTCTTGATCAACCATTAAAAGCAAGTGGGTTCTTGCTTAACCACCAAAAGCAAGCTGTAATAGGTTCTAGTGCTACCTCAAAGCCTAGTGGGTTTCTTGCTAAAACCATTGAAAAGAAAGCGGTAGAATCTCTCAACGGTTGAGTTGGGAGCGGAGACGTAGGCCGGGGTTTAGGCCGAACTCCGTTATCAATTTTGTGTCTTGCCTCATTTATTTCCACTGCACTTTCAACTTTGATTTTAATTTGTTAATCTTTTTTTAAAAGGCAATTCACCCCCCCCCCTCTTGCCATCACTCCCTTTTTCTCCGCCCAACAATTGGTATCAGAGGGAATGTTTGAGTAATACCTTCACCGGTTTCAAATTCAAGATCCACTTTTGATGGCTTCAACAACTTTCTCCCCCGAAGGATTTTCTTTGGGTCATGCTCCATTTTTTGGTGGAACCGACTATAATTATTGGAAAACCTGCATGACCACTTTTTTAAGAAGCATAGGATATCCTATTTACAAAATTGTCATGCAAGGTCATTCTTTGTCTTCCCCCGACGAATCCAAATGGACCCCCGCCGATATTAAGAATTTTGAGCTTGATGGGAAAGCCATGAATGCTCTTCATTGCGGGTTAGATAGAAATGAATTTAATCGTGTATCCACTTGCACCACTTCACATGAAATTTGGAAGCTTTTAGAAGTGACCCATGAAGGCACTAATAAAGTCAAAGATACTAGATTAGATATGTATAGACAAGACTTTGAATATTTTTCAATGCTTCCAAATGAGTCTATTTCTGAAATGTTTACATGCTTCACTGACGTTTGCAATGGTAGAAAATCTCTTGGTGATGATGTTTTAGCTGAAGCAATGGTCAAGAATATTCTATGGGTCCTTCCGAGCTCATGGGCACCTAAAGTGACGGCAATCCAAGAAGCTAAGGATGTCAAAAACATGCCGGTCGAGGAGCTCATTGGATCCCTAATGACCTACGAGATCACGATGAGGAGGCAAGCTCAAAAGGAGGGCACACCAATCAAGACACCAAAGAACATTGCCCTCAAGGTACAAAAAGAAGTAAGCTCCTCCTCATCATCCTCATCTTCCTCATCTTCTTCATCTTCAAGCGGCGACTCGGAAATGGAGAATCTCGCCCGCCAAATGCACAAGTTTATGAAGAAGCACAAGAAGAAGAAATCCCGCAAGCATCGAAAGCAAGAACCCGACAGAAGATCGGATCCCAAGGTAAAATGCTACGGGTGCGGCGAAAAGGGCCATTACAAGCCCGATTGCCCACTCAACAAGAAACGGGCTAAGGAAAAAGGAAAGAAAAAGGTCCTCAAGGCGACATGGAGTGACACCTCCTCATCATCCTCCTCCTCGAGCGACCAAGGTACAAAATGCCTAATGGCATTTCACGAGGTAACTTCTTCCGATTCCTCATCCTCGTCCTCATCTTCAAATTCTTTTCATCATTTATCATATGAAGAACTTCAACATGTGCGAGACCAATTAGAAAATGGTTTTCATGAGCTTTCTTCAAAATTCGTTGCTTTGAAAAAGAATTTCAAAAAACTCTCTTCCGAAAAGGAACAACTTCTCAAAGAGAAGGAGGAGTTGTCCCTCAAAGTACAAAACATTCCCAATGTTGATTCCTTGGAATCAACAATCAAAGATCTAAGGGAATCTCTTGCTAAATTCACCAACGGAGAACAAAACCTTTCAAAACTCCTTGGTTCTCAACGTGTTTCTAGAACCACACATGGACTTGGCTATACCAACCAAGCTTCCTCCTCCCATGCTCCAACTGTTTTTGTAAGGGGGGGCTCTAGTTTTAAATTTTGTAATTATTGTAAGAATCCCGGGCACCTCATTTATGAGTGTGATTGCAAAAATGCCCGGTACGGTCAACCCAAATATTTTTTTTATTCGGACGAGTTTTATAGGAGAAGACCCGCCATGAAACAAATTTGGATTGAAAAATCCCTTTTGGCGAGTCTCTCCGGGCCAAAAATACTTTGGTTTCCCCGATAATCTTTTGTTTTATTTAGGGGGAGAAATTTTATTAAATTTAAAAATCTATTTCGATTCATTTTTCAATTTAAATTTTCAATTCATTTTTGATTCAAAACTATCAATTTCAAATTTCAATTGGTTTTTGATTCAAAACTTTCAATTCAAACTGTTATTCAAATTTTCAATTCAATTTCAAAAATCTCAATTGATTTTTCAATTCTCATATCTAGTTTTTCAAACCCTTTCCCTCAATCAGGTTTTATGCCCCGTGCTATTTTGATAATCACAAAGGGGGAGAAATTCTTGATTGATTGGGGGAGAACCCTTTTGATCATGCTTAGCATTTACTTTCTTTATCCTTTAAGCATGTCTTTCTTTTATGTATTTTACATTTATTGTTTTGGTGATTGTGATCATCAAAATAGGGGGAGATTGTTGTACCTATCGTTCCCCTCGTTGTTTGATTTTCATGATCACAATCACCTTATTATTTGTCTAATATTGTTTGAAGTGTTTTTTAATGATAGGCACAAGGTTTCCAAGAAGTTGGCCCAAGAATGGACAAGAAGTGGACTGAAATTCAGTCCACCGGCCAACCGGTGTGATAGCACCAGCCAGCCGGTGGACCTGGCAGAGGCATTGCCCACTGCCAGGTTCCACCGGTCAGCCGGTGGCTCTGTCACCGGCCAGCCGGTGGCAACTTGATACAACAGTGATGGCTACTGCCTCACCACCGTCCAGCCGGTGGCTCTGTCACCGGTCAGCCGGTGCTGCCTGGGCAGAAGGCCTTCTCAACATCCAAGGCACCGGCCAGCCGGTAGCCCAGTCAAACTAGCCGTTGGCTTTGACCAGTCAACTCCCATGTGGCCTCCAACGGCTCTGAGGCCCTTTACAACGGCTCCGAAGACTCCCCAAGGGTTCCATGCCTATAAATAAAGGCCAAGGAATCCCCGGACACAGATTGGATCATATACGAAGCCAACAGACATATTTTGTATCAATTGGCCAACCTTCGGCGACTTCCTTCAAAGGAACCTCAAGTGCTCCAACAACTTCCACATCTAAGGAGCTCCACCAAAGAAGCTTGGAAGTGGCCTTCAACATCTCCAATCATTCAAAGGCGCCCAAGGCTTCTTCTCATATACGGTTTTTATTGTATATTTATTTTGAGCTTTAAATTTGGGTTTGTGCCTACAAACCCCAACACCTTTTCTCATCCCTCTTTCTTTTGGGTTTCACATCACCACTAAGGTGTGAAGAGGTTTCTTCAAGCCTTTCCTTTTAAAAGGCTTGTGTCATAGGTGAGCTAGCCTTCAACTGTAAGAAGGCTAGTGGGTTCTTGCTCAACCATTAAAAGCAAGTGGGTTCTTGCTTAACCACCAAAAGGAAGCTGTAATAGGTTCTAGTGCTACCTCAAAGCCTAGTGGGTTTCTTGCTAAAACCATTGAAAAGCAAGCGGTAGAATCTCTCAACGGTTGAGTTGGGAGTGGAGACGTAGGCCGGGTTTTAGGCCGAACTCCGTTATCAATTTTGTGTCTTGCCTCATTTATTTCCGCTGCACTTTCAACTTTGATTTTAATTTGTTAATCTTTTTTTAAAAGGCAATTCACCCCCCCCCTCTTGCCATCACTCCCTTTTTCTCCGCCCAAAACATAACACCTATCGTGTACTTACACCCTTCAACACGACATGTTCTTCTGACTCGGGCCATTTTACACAGGCAGTACCCAAACTCGAGAGACACGACATTGACCCTTCTGAACGCCATATATATTCAAGAATATTTCTTGATCACCTTTTCCACCATTACATGGAAAAGTTTCTTTTGGGTTAGTTACACATTTTTCTGGACCCCCTGAAGTTCAAGTATCACTTCCATCCACAGGAGTATGATCCCTTCAGCAGGAAGTTTCAAGATATAGTTAGGTATCCCTCCGAGAGGACCGAAGCAAGATCCTCTGTCTATTCTCAAACCAAGTTAGAGTTAGGTATCGACGAGGATAATCTTATATGATAACTATCCTCTATATATAAGGTAAATATGGATGAGTAGTGATATTTTCCAAGGCCTTGGATGTGATCCTCATCTATGTATCATGATATTTCCCCACTCAGGAATATTTTCTCCCATAATGTGTGTATCTGTTCACTCGTCATATCTATGAGTGCAACTATCTTCCCCTTGGAATTTCTCGATGAATTTTACTTCTCAGATACACTTCATCAGATCTATATGACTAATGGAGTGATTTATCCTAGACAAATGCTTGGTGGAATCTTCAAATAGAACCCCCAGCATGTGTATATTGTCATGTGACTTGTGTCTAGACTATGAGTCAGGGTTTCGAGTATATATGCATTGTGTTTATCTTGTTATATGGTCTTTAGAAATATAGTGTGTAGATATTAATGTACATTTACCTTGTGTATATCATTGTGGTTTTGTGGGTCATCTATTGAGTATTGTTATACTAACCCATGCATGGTCTTTTCCCGCACGTGTCATGTCTTATGAAGACCAGCGGCATTTTAATGGAGTACAGGGTAGACTCAGACCAAACTGAGATTTATGAGTTCCCTATGGGAAAAGGTATTCCTACAGCTATGAGCAGTAGTCCCAGTACCACATTTTCTAAAGAGGATGGACTTTTTAGTTTGCAAACTCTTGTTTTTGGTGGTCTTCTATTCTGGCCAAGTTTACTTTCCGAAAATTACATCAATTGTACTCGGTTGATTGGGTTTAGTTATATTCATGAATTTTCTTACTTAGTTTTTTTTAAATTTCTACATTTTTGGGGTTGGAGATGTGTTTGTGTGTACATGTAGTTAGGAAATTCCTTTTATGATAGTGATATGCCTACTCGATTCTAGTCACCAGCCCATGGCCTATCAGAGGCAGGCTTGGGGAGTCATGGTACATGCCCCACTAGGAAGGATCATGATAGTAGTCGTGGTTTGAGTCTTGTATTTTGAATTTTTAATTGTCTTGTTTTGATTTATTTTGGTATAAAGAAGTTATATTTGAATCCCCAATGAAATATAAATGTTATTTTGGGGTTACCATTTGTTTTGGAGTTGGAATTGGATGATTTAACAGATCTACATTGTTGACACACATGGTCTGGAAAACTGTCAGTGGTATCTAAAAAATCACATATATGTATATATATTTCATGAAATTAAATGATTAAAATGATATTAAATTAATAAATTTTTACTATACATGAAATAAAACCATTGAATATCAATCTCTAGGATGAAAACAGTGGCCAGCCCCATCAATATTTCATAGTAATCCATATATTGATGATCATGTTGTGGAACCATTTCAACTATATCTATAACCCTTAAAAGTTATAGAACACAAAATAAAGTATTGGAGAACTGGGCCTAACCATTTATATGTGAATTTCAATAACATTAAGTTAAATCCCTTTTTATAATCATTTTATCATAACTAGATGCAATGCCTTTATATAATCATTTCAGTATAACTGGTCACATTCCCTTTATATAATCATTACAACATATCATGGTGAAAACCTTTTATAAAATAATTTCATAATAACCATTCACCCTTTATAACAAAATTTATCACAATCCGTTATGATCAATTAATCTAATTACCATTATTCAAACAATTTAGTGTTTCTAAGGTAGGAATCCCAATTATTTTTATAATTACATTAAATAATATTCCATTTATCATTTAAAACCCAATGTCCATGAGCATACCATTTAACCAATTTTAGTTAGTGTGATCCCATAAAAACAATTAATACAGAAACTGTAGGTTATAACCATTCTTATAATGATTCTAAGAATAAAAAAATTCAAAAACATCAGAGGTATCAATCTATGGAACTGTTATGGGGTGTCCGTAAGTCTCAGTCTCAATGCCAATGGATCTGATAGGATCCAATAGGAGCTCAAAACATGTGTAGTTCATGAAATAGTTATTTATTCAATTAATTTAATTGAATACAAGGCCTGATATCATGATCTACCTTTTTAACCATACTAGGAAAATTAAAATGTGCATTTATGGAGTTATTATAAACCACCAACCTCAAAATTGTTGAAGATGTGTTCAAAATCTTCATTTCAGGGGTAGTGCTTTATTTATCCTCTCATTCCTAGAAAAAATAAAATCATTACACATTAAAGGTTCCTAGATCTAATTTAAAACTAACATAATACATGTTATAGAACATGTAATGGAGGAATGAATTCAAGGAGGTGAAACCAACATACTCGAGAATAGTCATTAATGAAAATAGGTCTGTATTTTTAATTTAAGGAGGAGGGAAAAGGTTAGGGAAACATGGGTCACTATATAATAGGGGACGTGATACAACATGATGGTTTTCAATAAAACATCACTATAGTGCATAAAATATTCACTAATGTGCGTAAAGATCCACCATGATGTAGTACCAGTTACCAATGTTAAAAGGTACATCAGGAGGAACCACCATGGTACAAGGAAGGGTCTACAAAAAAAAACTGCATTTAGAAATCCTTCAATGACATATGGACGATGGATCTAGCATGATAAATAAACACAATAGAATAAGGATGATGATTTGGGTGTATGGATTCTCTGCAAAGAACAACTGTGTTGATGGTCAAGGACTACAATGTGAAGTTTTCCCTGGAGTGATTCATGATCTTGTACAAAATGAAGGTACGCAGGTCATGTTATCATGGGGAATATTTAGACTGTAAAATTAATGATAATCCTGACATTAAATACATTATTTAATACCCATAATAAAATCTAAAATCATCTTCGTAAATTTATTTTTAAACATCATATTAAGAGGATTTAATTCTGATTCCTGATTCCACAACCAGCCATATTTAACAGACAAATAGAATCCCCGATGACATAATATATTCCACCACAAAACATGTTTCTATATAAAACCCTACACAATGATGGATTTAATTGAAACAAAGATTGGTTAGATTCATTATGGTTCATCCCATCATTATTTTATGTGTCCTCCAAGTCCACATCAACACTTTGTCATAACCACAACCTCTATGATATGACCATATATCAATGGTAGAGATACGGCACAACAAACCATATTATAAAGAAACTGCCTCCTCTAAGGTGTGTTCCCACATACTATAACATATACATCCTTATTTTGGATTCTAAAAAACCCCTTAATAATCCAATAACATTCCAAATCCCCTTAAAAATTTAACAATACATCATTAAACTGAAGAAAAATTATGATAAAAAGAAAAAAAGTTTTCATTAGAGAAACCAATATTCATTGTTGTATAAATAAATGATACAAGATATTAAAAAATACAGGATCTTATAACCTAAAAAAATTACATATCATTCTCATGATATTCTACAAGTAATGCTTATCTTTAACTGTAAATAATTTTGGACAATATGTCCTCATATTAAGCTCCCTCTCACAAGTCTCCTCCCGTACACACCCATTCTTCCATTGAACCCATGAACGTTCTATAATATTTCTGTGAATATTGTTATCACTATGGTCAAAATTACAAATTGAATTCTTCTAAAATGACCCATCAAAATATTGTTTTTAATCATTAACATCTATCATGTGTTAAGGGTAAGTATGATATCTAAAAAGTTCTTCCATGTGAAAATCATCATTAATGGTGTTGTATTACTTTTGAAGTGATAAACAGTGAAACACTGGTCCAACATATTCCTCTATCTTTAATTACACAAATATCATGTTCTCTAGCTTCTATTTCATCCTGTTATGGTGGTTCCTAATCCTAGTCGATTCTTGATCAATGAAATGAAGACCAACAAAAAACTATAAAAGTTATCTTTGATGGTAAATATATAGGATTTTTACTTGAACTAAGCTATAACCATCTGTTTTTTGGTCAAATGGACATACACAGATGTCTCCAATATGATATTTGGTATAATGGGTTCAGACTCATCTGAATCTATCCAAAAAAGTGGTGAAATCATCATCTTTCATAAAAGGGATCAAATTTACTTTTTGGATCAATGACTAGAATATATTATTATAAGTGAACTCCTTTGGTTAAAAATTATAGTTCCAATAACCCCCAAGATCTATAAATCATCCTCATTAAATATAATTTGTAATATAAATTTTCCTCTATATTTTGCCACCTGTTTGAAGATTATTAACATTACTAAGAAGATCCGGAAATCCCAAATCATTCTGAAGACCTTTATAAAAACAATACTTGAAATGAGGATTATGATCATACATGATTCTCTTTAGAACACTATGTAACCTAAATATCTATTTCACATAGATAATATAAAGACTATCAATACTGATGGTCTGCCTAACATGAAAGAAGTGTGATACATTAATTAGACGATCAATGGTAACCCATACATCATTTTTCTTGGGGGGAATTCTATGTAATCTTGTTAAAAAATATATACTGTCATCTTCCACTTATATTCATGAATATATAAAGGTTTCTGCAACTTATTAGGTCATTGATTCTTATCCTTCACCTACATTCAAGTTAAAAATCATACCACAAATCCTTCTATATTCCTTTTCATCCCTATAAAATATTATTTTCAATAGAGATTACAATATATATTTATCATAATTGAATGTACTACCTATCTTGAAGTAGGAAACTCCCCATAATCTCCTCACATTATCCCACAAGAACCCATACATTACCATGGACATGATAATTCCACCATTACTAGGAGAACTTCAAGATGGTGTCTCTCCACCATATAAGTCATCCGTATATATATGCCCTTTATAAAAGGTAACTACATTGTATTGATCTGGTTAAGAACCATGAGTATGATAGATTTTTATTTTAGGGAAACTCATCCCTAGGATTCCTGGACATCAAGATGCCTATCTACATAGACTTACATATGATGACACTACTCAGATTACAGTCAAACAACCACTATTGATGAATTGTAGATCAATTCATCAAAAACGTTATTTCATTTTCCTATAGTTTATTCTATCTCAAAATCGAAAGACACTAGATACTCAACCCAAATACTTTAAAAAAGGTTCCAGTCTCACTGAGAAAAGATATAGTTGAGGCTCGTGTAGTCCATGAACACCACAAAAATCTCACCGAAAGTATAGTATTTCCAATACCTAAGGGAATTTACCAACAAAAAAACTCTAGATAATGAGTATGATAATTCCTCTCATATGGTCTTAGATGTCTGGTTCCATATGCATTTACTCCGTCACACAACATAAAAAGTACTCTTATTCCAACTCAGGATACATCACAATACATGGTATATTATTTTACTTATATTGAAAATTATTGGATTGGTTGTTGAGGCCAGCCACTTATTTATCTCATAGAAATCTCACTCATAAGTATCTTACAGAAAAACATTAGCCACTTCTTGGTTAGCATAGAGATTAGTTTCTCAAGATGGGATAAGTATTATATGAAACAAATAAATAGCCTACTAAACCAAGAAGTATCTATACCACAATTAAATTATTGGATCATTACATATATACCATATTTGGAACCCTATATGGGTTAAAAAACACTCCATTCTCTAGGATAACATGGGTCATGAATAATGATCTATAAATATCCAAACCTCGTTTAGAAATATTTGTTCAAATTCAATGGAATTTTAATATAAATAAGATGATGTCAATATATAGGGAATGATTATCTCTTAAATGAGAGTACTCCATAATTTCATCAAAAAAGTACCAAAATTTAGTATAGGAATAGAAGGAAAATATGATTCATCTATACTATGAATACTGTTGGTGAATTATCTTGACCGAATGACCTCACCAAAAAATCATACAATACATACCTAATTTTTAATGAATTATAGGGAATATCGCATAATATCATCCTCATCTAATGGTACCATAACTACAAGTCAATCTTAGATAAGATCATGTCACATATTAGATGACTTAATATATCACCATTGTGTGGATGAGGATATAATTTCTTGAATGTCATTTTTTAGACTTATAATCCACACAAAAGTGAAACATCCCATTAGGCTTCTTGAAAAAAAGTAAAAGGTAACCCAACAAATAATTACTAGGATGTATGAATCCTTTATTTCTTGATCTTTCAAATGAACATTCAACTCAGTATGCTCTTATAGATCCATTATATAAGGTGGGATAAAATCTGGCTCAAATCCCATAACCAACTGCTTTATGAACTCAAAATAATTCCTTGATGGTAAGTTAGAAAAATCATTACAAAAGACATCTTGAAAATGGTTCACTACCATAGAAATATATTCCTAATACATTCCACCATCATCCATAACAAGGATTGAGATTTGACACATGAGATAATATAATCTTAACTGAATTGGTTCCACATGACCAGATGTAATATCCCACTCACCATGGTTAGTATATCTTCCTCATTATGGTGATAAAAAGGATAATATCCTCCTATAATATTCAAGCTGGTCCTATAATTAAACTATCCAATTCATACAATGAATAAAATTTAAGCATATAATTTTTATCATTGAAAACCCCCAAATGAAATGATAGCCAAAAAATTCAATAGAACATTCAATAAAATATTTTAGATCCTCTAACCGCACTCCAAATAGTGTGTAAATAGACATCAAACTAAAAAAGATATCCATAACCAAGCCTATTGAATTTGATAAAAGTTCTTAAAAAGGATTGTGATTCCCATCTATAAAAAACCATATACATGGGTAGATGAGAAAAATATCATTCCTCACATGGTAGAAGGCCTTACATCCAAATAAAATTGTGTAGAATACATAGCATGTAGCTAACTCATACTTATTCCATGGGTTCAAGTTTGAGTACCCTATGCTTCTCCTGTTAGCTGTTACTTCCATTCATGCACTAGGGTTCCACATCCTCTAACAAGGTTAGAAAGTATAGTAGAACTTCATCGACTGACATGATGAGTGGAACATAAGACTATCCCAGACTCTAGTTCCTTCCCAAATCCCACACCATAATTATGCAATTATGGTGTCCTGAAAGAACATTTATGATGGAGAATCTATCTACTGTAACAACAGTCCACTATGCATTAATGAAACTTTTATCTGTTATGGATATCATTCCCACAATAATAACACCCCAATGAGATATAATTCATATATGGATGAAAAATTTCCTTGATGTTCTTTCCAATACTAAAATTATGATTACTATTATGTAGAGAAATTCCTTCGATAGAAGTTTAACCCACATATCATCACACTTAAACTTAATGGTTAATACGCAAGGCCTCTCTTAGACTCCATTATGTGATTAGGGAATGATTCATCTTGTCTATAAATCTACTTAGGTTAAATACATTCAACAATGATGTTATCTCATATTGAATCCTATCTTGAAAGCTTATTTCCTTGGTGACCTCATCACCTATCTAGGATGTATACACTACTGGAAATTCAGGATATAGAAACGGTTCAAAACCGTGGCTATAGGTCCTCATACAGTTTCTAAGTCTGGTGTGGCTATAGGCTTAGATTTATAGCCATAGTTTCGTACCGTGGCTATAGGTCTATTGCCACGCTTTAAACCATGGCTATAGGCATACAACCACAGTTCGAACCATCATAATATCACTATAGACACGGTTTAGAACCGTGGGTATACTAGAGGATAGACACATTTTATTGACATGGTTAGAAATCGTGGATATAGGGTCGAAAAAACCATAAAAAAACTCCCCCACCCCCTACATAGCCCCTATGCAGAACCCTTACTCTTGGACAACCCCCTCTTTTGTGGACACCATACATAAACCCCCTCCCCTGGACAGACCCCCTCCCCCTGCAAAGCCCCCCTCCTAAACAACCCCCGTACAAACCCCTCCCTTCCTCTTGGACACCCCTTACCTCCTAGACACTGGACACCCCCACCCTACATAAACCCCCCTCCCCTTCCTTGAATAGCACCTACCACCTACAAAGCCCCCCCCCCCAATCCCCAATCACCCCATTGAAAGCCCCCTCAACCCCTTAGACAACCCCCTACCCCCCCATCCGGGACACCCCCTGGACTCCCCAGATAGACCTAGGACACCCACCAGACAGACCCTGGACAGAACCCCCCATACCTTGGACAAACTCTCATAGACAGCCAAGACCTCCACTCCCCCCTGACTCTGGATAACCCCCCAGACCCTGGACAACCCCCAGACAGACCCTGGACAACCCCCCAGATCCTGGAAAACCACCCAGACAGACCCCCTAGACCCTAGACACCCCCACAAATAGACCCTCCCAGACCATGGACACCCCCAGAAATACCCCCTAATAATGACCATGGATAGTCCCCCCCCAAGACAGACCCTAGAAACCCCCTCACCTTGCCCCCTGCCAGTCCCCCTTCCATCCCCACCCCACCCCTTCCATCCCCACCCCTTCTAGCCCCCCATAGTCCCCCACCCTTTCAATCCCCACCCCCTACCAACCCCCATAGATAAACCATAGATCTTGGTCAATAATAACACTTTCAAAACCAAGTAAAATAGACCCTACAACCATAGTTAATAACCATGTAAATTTAATCTTACCCAGCTATACATAATCACCAAATTCTTCCATAATATCTTCACCTTATAGTAGTACTCATGTCCTCTAGCTACGAGCCAAAAAAACACCACCTTCCTAATAAAACTGAACTCAAGCATAATACAATATATATCATAAGAGTTAAAAATCTCTCCTATATAAAAAATAAAAAATTTCAATTTCAATATATTCATAATAAAATAAACTATTTGATAAAATTAAATGTATATACCAATAAAAAATATACATCTAAAATGTAGCTCAATATCAACATCACCAAAACCATCATGACCCTCGTCATCTCCTATAGAAACACCAACATCATTATCACCACCTCCCAGAACACCACCAACACCACCACCATCAAGATCATAGATATATTCATTGGAATATGCACATAAATTAGTGTAAGGATTGAGGAATCTAGATAAAAATAATGCATATAAATGAGAACACATTTAATAAATGAAAACATTCAATGTTTATATGGCGATTCATACAATATAATTATGTTACCACTGAAATACTCTGATATACATAATTCATAGAAATTAGAACACATATAGTTAATGAAAACATAGAAATATTATTCTGTATGATGATCCGTGAACATAAAATTGAAGACAAATAAGAAAGATGTTTATAATATAGAGAAATATTTAGAGTTTTATGGTATAAAAACAAAAAAAATGCGACAGTAATACTGCTTGGAGATGTTTAAAATATTAAATCGTGTTTATTTAATGATGCCCCACCCCTTCCAACCCCCACCCCAACACCTTACACCCCACATGCACCCTCCCCAGAGCCCTACAGACCCCCTTGCACCCTCCCCACTGCCTTGCTGACCCCCCCCCCCCATGCCAGACAATGGATAGACCCCCCACCCCAGTTCAGACCCCCCAGACCCTGGACACCCACCTAGACATACCCCCCAAGGACAGACCCTGGACATACCACCCTCCCAAGATGGACACTAGACACCCCCTCACCCTACCCCCTGCCCCTCCCACTGCCAGTCCCCCTACCAGTCCCGCTGCCCCCTCCCCTGCCACTCGCCCTACTATACCCCTGCCACCCCCTGCTAGTCCCCCTGCGTTTCCCCCTTCTAGTCCTCCTTCCATCCCCCACCCCCTGCCAGCCCCCCATGGTTAAACCATGGATCTTGGTCCCTAATAACACTCTCAAAACAGTAGAAAATAGTCCTTAAATGACGGTTAATAAACATATAAAATGATTCCTACCTAGATATACATAATCACCAAATGCTTCCATAATAGATGCACCATATAATAATACTCACATCCTCTAGCAATGAGAAAAAAAACACCACATTCCCAATAAAACTGAACTCAAACATAATAAAATATATATCATAAGAATTAAAACTCTCCCCAATATAAACAATATAAAATTTCAATATCAATATCGTCATAATAAAATGAACTATTTGATAAAATTAAATGTTTAAAACAAGAATAAAATTTACATCTGAAATGAACCTCAATATCAACGTCACCAGAACCATCATGAACCTCATAATATCCTATAAAAACACCAACATCATTATCACCTTCTCTAAGACCACAGGACACCACCACCACCATCATGATAATACAAATATTCATTGTCTTATACACCTAAATCAGTGAAAGGAGCGAAGAATTCTGATAAACATACTGCATACAAATGAGAACACATTTAATTAATTAAATATTTAAATGTTTATATTGAGATTGATATTAAATAATCAATATAATGCATAAAAATGAAAACACATATAATTAATTAAAATACCTAAAAACCATTCGTGTGGTCTGCCCCTACCCTACAGACCTCCCTCTTCCCCTCTGCCCTACAGACCTTTCCCCTACCCACCTACCCTAAAAAACTCTCCCCTCCCCCTACCCTCCAAACTCCCGAACATACCACCCCATGCCCCCTTCCCTATAGACCTCCCTCTTCCCCCTGCCCCACCCCACCCCTCCCCCTACCTTGTAGACCTCGCCCCATCCCCCATGGACTGCATACCTGCCCCCTCCAACCACCCCCTCCACTTCTCTATAGACCTCCCCCTTCCCCTGGCCTGTAGACCTACCCCATGCCCCCTTAACCCACCCTCATCCCCCTCCCCCTACCCATCCCCCTACCCCCTGCCCCTTCCCCCTCCCCCTTCCCTTGCACTTGTTTTGAAAAACTGACCCTTAATATGGAGGACCCCCACATTGAGTATGAGGGGTAGTGTTGAACTACTATAAAGAATATATAGGAAGTAAATATTGTAATAAATTTGATAATAAGTTAGTATATAACATTACATATAATTATGAAGAACAATTCCATGTCAGTAGCATATATCTTATGGAGTACATAACCTTGTTCCGACTTTGATTAAGTTGTCCAAACCTATTAATCTTTTTTGTAGGGAAAATAATATGAATCACATTAAGATTTATCATAAACATTTTCTTATGTATAAGATTATCATACCATAATTCTTTACATATAAAATTACCCTGAATATAATATTTAATTATAGGATACAGACACATAGGTGAGAAGAAATGTGATTCATAGGAAGTCACATAGTGTACTAAATGTACCAATAATAACATGGTTTTTGAGTCCTAGTAAAAGGTAGAGCATCTAATGTATTCATATATCCATGTTTATTAAAATATATAGTATATAACTATAGGGTCCATGACATATGGGACTGATGAGTTACTTAGGCGTCTACCACTAGTATGCATTTAGCCAAACTAACGTAACATGAATGTCATGTTTCTCCTTTACACACAATGTGTGAATCATTATGGTTAATTGGTGTGTCCTCTTATGATACCTATGTCATGTTATCGATACCATACATGAATATACCCTAGAACAAACAACATGTGTGTTTAGGTGTGAATTCAAGGTTTGTACACCTATACATGCTGAGTTATGTGGTTTAAAAAACATAGTATGTGTACCCTAGGTACACACCATTTAATATAACAAAGAAATTCATTCAAGAATGATTAGTATAAATGAATTAAAAATAAATAAACAATAAAATATATAGGAACAAAATATTTAGTTTTATTTGGTCCCATTAGGGCCTATGTGCATGAGAAATATAAATATACATGTGGGGCATGTACATTGAGTTATCTTCCTCTTATTTAATACAAAGGAATAAAATGTGGGATACAGTAATACCACTCAAGCATATAGAGTTTTCATGAAAAATGATGTGGTGATAGAATATGCCTCACGACAGTTGAAAATCCATGATAAAAATACACAAGTCATGATTTAGAGTTAGCTATGGTAACATTTTCATTAAAGATATGGAGAAATTATCATTATGGTTAATGTTATGATAATTATACCGATCATAAAAGGATAAAGTAAATTTTCACACTAAAGGATCTGAATATGAACCAAATAAGACGGTTGTGGTTGATTAAATATTATGACAACTCAATACATTTCCACCTTGGGAATGAAAGCATAGTGGAAGATGCATTAAGTCGACAAGACCAGGCTAGCCTATCCATGATGAGGATCATAAAAGATATAATATTTATGGATTTTCAAAGGATAGATGTTGAAATTTTAAATGAAGGGGGAAATCTTATCTTTCTCAAATGAGTTTTTAACCTTCAATTCAAGTGAAGATTAATGAGGCATAGACGAAAGAAGAATAGCAACAATAGAGGGTAAAAAATGTTCCAGAATTCAACATTGATTGTGATGAAATAATAATTTTTAGGATTTAGGTTTGTACTCCTCAAATACTAGAATTAAAAAAGTATATATTGTACGAGGCTCATATTTATTCATTCTCTACTAACCTAGGAAGCACAAATATGTATAGGGACATAAAAGATTACTCTTGGTGGGATGGAATGAAAGGAGATGTCGCTGAATATGACTCTTGATGATTGGTTTTTCATCATGTTAAGGCTAATAGACAAAATTATATGGGGGATGTTATAACCATTACCCATACAGAAATGGGAATGGGAAAACAACACCATTGAATGTGTCATTAGACTTCTTAAATATCAAAACACAATAATGATATCTGGGTTTTAGTTGATCACCTTATGAATTCGGCACACTTCATTACTATTAGATAAGATTTATCTCTTGATCGTATTTCTAGGATATATGTAAAGGAAGTGGTAAGATTTCATGGAGTACCACATTCCATTATATCCAATCACGATCTAAGGTGTGCCTTGAAGCTCTCGTGAAGTCTTCATCAAGATCTGGATACAGAGTAAAGTTTTATCACTACTTATAATCCTCAAATAGATGATCAATCTGAGTGAAAAATTCAAACTCTAGATGAAAATTTTGATATCTTTATCTATGGATTTAAAAGGTGTTTGGAATAAACACTTACCATTGTTGGAATTTTCTGACAATAATATCATTCACACCAGTATTCAGATTGATTCTTATGAATTCCTCTTGGGAAAAAAGTCCAGAACTCGAACTTGTTTAGATGATATATATGAAATAAATCGATTATGACCAGATCTTGTCGATGAAATAGAAGAAGTGGTCATATCTATTCAACAACACATTCGAGAATGTCGGATTCAAAAAATGTTATGCTTACAACTAAAGATAAGACCTAATGTTTGAAGTGGGTGACATGGTATTTCAATTAATATATCCCAGGATGAGATTAATAAGATTTAGAAATAAGGGAAATCTGATCCCTATGTATATTAGTATTTTTGAAATTATGGATCGTGTAGGAAAGGTAGCTTACAAATTTTCACTACCACTGAATATCCCTCATGTTCATGATGTGTTCCATGTATCACTCTTGAGAAATTATATACGTGATATTTCAGATGTACTAAGCTCAGATGTAATACCGTTGGAGGACGATCTCTCTTATTATGAACAACAGAAAGAGATTCTAGATCATAGAGAAATATTTCTACGAAACAAGACCATTGTCTTTGTTAATGTTTTATAGTTGAACCAAAAATTTGAATAACCTAAATTGGAACTTGAGGTTATTATGGGGGAGAGGTATCCTCATTTCATGTGTCCATGTGATGAATTTTGAGGGCGAAATATAGTTTATGGGGGGGGGGGGTAGAATATAACACTCAGATGTTTTTATGAAATATTTTCTTTAAATATTTTTTATTATTTAGTATCATTATTTGTGCATAAATGTGAGTTTAAAAAATCTACATGATTCAATTATTATAAAATAATCATTATAGCATAGCCATTAGGTTAGCAAGGATAATTATAACTAACTTATGAAAATGAATTGTAGATTCATTGGTTATCAATTATTTATGTAAAATATAAATCAATTTGATATTTTTATTCTTGATTGAATTTATTTGGGTAATGAAAATAATGTTATATATATGTGTTACATACTAATTAAAATATTTTTTATATATAAATCCAATGGATATTTTAGTTATAAGGAATTAATAAAACTCATTTTTTTGTATAAAAACGATTTTTTAATGATTAATTTTACAAATTTAAATGGAAACCCCTTTTAAATTAATATTTTTACACATTAATAAGTTTCATATGACAAAATAAACTTTTCATTTGGAAGAGGGTAATAAAAATTTACTTTGGAAAAGTTTTTAATATTTTTTTTGATAATTGTTTTTTTGATGAATAATAAAAATACGCTAAATATTAATTGGAAACAACATTTTTCATTGTAATAATTTATATGGTTAAATTATATTATTGAATAGTTTGTATGTATAAATAGAATATATTTTTACCATTTAATATAATATAGGTTATCGTAAATAATTTTACACTATATTAATATGAAAAAACATTTCAATCTCTTAAAATATTTTAACTCTTAAAACATGTTTTCTCATTTAAAAAATAGGATTAAATTTAAATTAATTACTAAACATTATGTGTTTTAAATTTTGAAAAATGTACTATATATTTGGAATCATTGGGTACAAATTATGCGAATAGTTTACTTTTATTTTTGGGAATTATGAATAGTAACTTCAGTAATTAATATTATTTACTATGGTTAAAGTTAAATTTGGTAATTAAAGGTAAAAATAATAATATAAAATTCCATTAACACCTATAAAAATCCTTTTGGATTACTATCTTCTACCCTTATCATTATTTTTTTAAATTGGATCACTTAATGGACACTCACCTAAGAATATGGCATGAACATGATTAAAGCTAATGAATGTGACAAAATGTAACAATTTCATTTTATATAAGTATATTAATTTTAATATATGTTTAAATATAAGATAATATAATCTATAAATAATATCTATAAATCTAAAATAATTACATACATCATATAAATTTATTTATAAATTTTAGATACTAATTATTTACCATTAATAACGGATCAGTAATGATGTAGAAATTATTATATTAATAAAAATTTCCAAAAATTAGATTTAAAAATATTAAAAGAAATAACATATGAACTAAATAATGAGATCCACAAATTTTCTATATTCCTATGAAATTTTATAAGTGTATTAAATATTTTGGTTTGAATTTATTTTATATTTGGATTTTATTTAATGTCAAATAAATGAATAGCATCATGATTTACAGTATTGCTATTTTATAAATATAATATTTTATTAAATTATTTATATCTCTAACAATATTGTAAAATTACAAAGATATGATTATGAGGTCTAAAATTTCATAAAATATACATTTATGGTCCACTATTCCCATGCATGTAAACATTTATAACCATTAAATATTTAGAATGTTATTAAAACAATTAAAAATAAATAAAATAACTATGTGTCAATTAAAAAGATATTGTTTAAATTGACATAATACCTAGTTAAAAAATTTATTAGATGATGATATTAAACCCCTATCTCATCTAATCTTATATATTTTGATATTTTAATGGTTTTTGGTTAGGGTTTTTTTATAAATCATTATTTATGGAGTTTCCAAAAGTGCCCCCACCTTAATTATAAATTGGCACCTCCATCCTCACCTATTAACTTCATTTTGAGCTTTCACACTCACCCATACCATTACCTTTATCATTATATACTTCCCTATTAATATTCTAGAGGTTTTTTTAATGTTAAAATGCTAATTCTACTACTCTATGAAGAGATTCAGAGGAAGGACATTGGGGAAGAGGGAATCTTTTCTACTAATTCTTTCAAACCTATTTCTTTTTCTACTTCACATTCATTATTTGATTAATTATAAATTAATAACATAAGTATAAATTATATAATTATATGTTATTTCAAATATTAAACAACTATATTTAGCCTTCTATCTATCATATAAAAAATGAAATTACCGTTCGTGCATACGTATTGCTTACTATCTCCACGCTATGGTGTAATATATTTTCCACCCCCACCATACTTGGATGGGTATAATTATATAAATAATAACTATATATAATTATTATAACATGTTACTAATTCTCAAATATTAAACACAATCAACTTCAATTCCATTAAATAATTTTGGGGAGGATATCATCGCTCGTGCGTACGTACGACCTACCATCTCCACGAAGCGATGTGAGTCATTATACATGAATTTCATTAAACTGTGATTATATAAATGAATTGAAAGAATAAATATAATATATATTATACTAATGTAATTTTTTATATTATTTTAATACCACCTAAGTTGTGGAACATGATCTTATCTAACAAATCTTTCTTAAGAATATAAAGTAGTTAATATCCAAATAACGAGTGACAATGAAATGTTTATAATAAACGAATGATAATAAAATCATATATGATATCTTGAAATTTTTTATGATTCTATGATAATTAATAAAATTGTTTAAATCATTATACATGAGGATCATATACATATGAAGGATACCATAACAAATGTAAGGGATAATTCTTCAATCTCAATTTTATCGAAGATTGTTTATACGTAAGTATTTACAAGGGATATATTTATCATCCATGTACATGTTATTAAAAAATGTTATTATAAAATGATTAATATTCATATATTCATGTTTAAATTATTTTTTACTAAATTTTTTACATTTACTAAATGGTATGGAAGGAATATTTTTTTTACCATACAATGTACTTTCTGACTTTTCTGGAAAAAGTATGAGATGCATGTTTTTTTTAACATGTATAGAATGAATGGATTTTTACTATTTATTAATGCCTTTTTTACATAAATATTACCCTAAAAACACACATGGATATCTTCAAATAAAATTATTTCTACAAATATTGTGTGGAATTTTGATGAAGGAAAACTTTTTTGAAGAAGAAATGATATTTTTCTTAGGAATTAATTTAAAGTTTTTTTCCCAAAATTACATTTCATATAAGATGAAACTCTTTAAATGGGGTTATATATCAAACCATGTTTTTACAATTATTTTATTGAATTTATGATGGAATGTTATTTAAGAAATGAATTTGTTTTATATCATTTATCATGGAATGATGTTTAAGAATCCAATTTTATTTCATGGGTTATGTTATGGTGAATGTTTTTATGTTTTTGTGGAACACGTAAGAATGGTTTCATTATGAGATGGGTAAGACCTATATCTCCCTCCAATTAATTGGGTATATTTTTATATCTTTGGATATAAAAATTACTTGAATGACATGTAAATCCAATTCAGTAATAAAAGGCAGAAAGACGGAGTGAACATGGTTCAATAATAGAATTTTTCAGCTGTGATTATCATTGTAATGAGCCTTGACTAATATGAAATGATTTTTTTATTCTTATTTTTGTATGAAATGAAATTTAATGTCTTATTTTATGACTATTGGTATTATATTGTGCTTTTATTATATATTCTATGACATGATATTATGATATTTTGTATGCAGGATATGATTTTCAAATATTATGTTTTTACGATTATGTTACGATTGATATTTTACTTGTATACCCTTATTAAGAATTTGGTATTATCCTTTGTTATGTTTATTTTCCACAGGTCCTTAAGAATTCCATTATATATGATATTTCAAAAAAAGGTCTAGATTTGAAGAAATAAGTGGGAGACACTGTAGATGTTTTATGAACCAATTGTTTATGTTTCCCAGTGTCTAAAAACACTAAACTTATACTGTCCTGGCATGATTTTTTATGTTATGTAATAAAAATTTTAAATTATTGAAGAAAAATATACATGTAAATTATGTGCCATTATAATCCATTTGGGGATAATATGGTAAGTAGAAATATATTTTTTGTGCATGGGAAATTAAAAATTCATCTTGAATACTCATTGTTTGGATAAAAATATGATATTATGGTGGAAATTGATTATAGGATGAAATAATACCAATAAAGATACTATATTTTTTATGATAATATTATACATTGAAATGGAATTCCTAAACTATAGAAAAATGATCTGGAAATTTTTTTTCTTATTACCATCATTTATGATAAAATCAATGACTTTTAACCCCTCCTTGGTTATTTGTTTTGTGTTTGTCAAATTTATCTTATTAAATCATATTCTTGTGATCAATGATATCTATAAATCAACCTCATTATTTGGTAATTATGAATTTATTTTATGTAAAAATATTGTCTTCCCACCTATATTCTTCCTTTTGGAACCATAGTTTCTGTTATTCTAGATTACTACTGTACTTCCCCTTTCTCTTTAATCTAAATGATGTTTTACTAACCCTTTTTTTTTATAAATAATATATCTAGATATGTGAATTAAAAATATCCAAATTTTTATTATATATATGATGTTAAAATAGTTAAGACTCTATTTATTAATGGTGGAAGCATGTAACACCCAAATATTTTAAAAGATAAAAATTATCTTCAATAGCATATATGACACAAAACACTACGATTATATGAAAATGTAACAAAAAAATAAATTGATATATATGCATATATGAATAAATTTAATCACTTTAATATCTTATGGTACTCAGAAGCCCAATATTTTTATGGTTGATATCACACAATAGCGGAACATTGAGGTCTAACAAACCATGAAACAATATTATTTTAAATATGAACACTAAAACCATGCCTTTAAATATTTAGAGTATGAATAATATTAAATAATTTTTTAAATATATATATATTTATATCTTACTAAATATAAATTATTAATTAATTTTTACTAAATAATCATTCTATATTTACTAATGCAATATTATTCTTCTAATATTTGTTTTCTAAAAAAAAATATTCCTAAAAAATTACTATTAATTTTTGGAACTTTTAGAAAATATAATTGATAAAATTAACTTGTTTTATTAAATCAGCATATCATAATTTAATTTTGTTGGAATTTTGGGGTTTTCCGAATATATTGAATTTTTATTGAAAAGTAAAAATATTGTTTTCTATAAAAATATCATTTCCATTCGATATATTAAATAATTTAATAGTACCATTATATTTTAAATATTATTTTAGGTAACCTTAGTTTTATTTAGTTACATATAAATGAGTTAATTACATTTTAATAGACTTTATATTTTATTTTTTTATATTTTGTCTTTGGTATTAAATTATTCTGAAAACTATTTTAAAGAGAATAATGGTTCTTGATTTTAATTAATTAAAATAACCCATAAAGAGGAAAAATTAAAATTAAAATTGATGATTATATATAAATAAATAATATTTTATTTTTCTAAAGTTATTATTAGGAGAAATAAAAATGTATAATATCATCTTTTCCATGAAAAATACACTTCTTGAAAATCAGTGTATCTATTGCTTATGTGGGATTAATTTTAAGAATTTTTTTTACTGATATAAATATTATTTGGTAAAATTTATTTTATATTTATAATCAGAATAATATATATTATCTAATAATATCAACTTAATTTTTTACCATAATGAATAGTGAATTATTGTAAAAAATGACCAAGGAAATGGTGAAAACAGGTTTACCGATGGGATAATGTTAAATGTTAAGACTCAAATTGAACAAAAATATTTTCTAAAATATATTTTATTTAAATTTTTTTAATTAATCTTATCTATGTAACGATAAATCATAATTTTTTATCCTATTACCTTGTGAAAAATGTGGGTACACAATTTTCGTTCCATATATTTTATGTGTCCCACTCACCTCACTTATAAAAGGCCACCCCTTCTCCTCAATTATTAAGGTCTTAAAAATATTTTTGTTTGTAAAATACCTACACATTTTCGTCTATAATTCTGTAAACTAATATTAGAAACATTTTTTGGTCATAAATACATTATATTAATACTTTAGTTGTAATCATAAAGAGGTGTTCTGAACCACTCAAGACAACCTTGATCATGCAGTACCTTGTGGTGCAGAGACATGCTTTCTAAAAGACATTCTTCAAGAAATACTTTTTCTAGAGATTAAACACAATTTTCTCGAGTAGGTTTTACTGGTGCTGATAATTTTCTTGATTAAACATTTTGTTTAATAGAAGTACAATACTCACCATCAACAAGAGATCACTTCACACGAGACATTCCAATATGTTCAGTATAATGGATATATGGTTAAAGGATAGGGGTAGAGAGAGTGTGAAATGGATTTGTGAGTGTAGAGTTAACGGACATGAGAGGATCAGTTCAAATTTATATCATTTAAGTATTTTGAAATTATGCAATTATGTAATCCTAATCTGAGTTCAATAAAATTAATGAAACAGTTCGGTTTTGATAAACAAATAAAATTTATCAAAATATTGAGTCATCAATGTCGGTATGAAAAGTTTTTCATCACACTAATGGTTTCAACATGACAAGTCATCACTGTCGGCATAAAAACTGTGTTGGTAAAACCCATTGTCTATGTCAGCAATGAAAAATCTGTTAGCATGACATAGAATCTGTGTCGACATGATAGATTCACCTCAAAAGATCAAAGTAATAGAAACACAATGTCTTTTAAATTTCTTAATCCTAACTCATGTATGATGTAATTAATTTATTTAGAGTTTAATGGATTAGTGAATATATCAGCAAGATGATATTCATTTTAAAGAAATTCTAATGTGATATCACCCTTTTGATAATGATCTCTAAAAAATGGATGTCTTCAATCAATATGTATTGTTGTAGAATGAGAAACTGGGTTCTTTGAAATTTTAATAGCACTTGTATTGTCACAATTTATAGGTAAATGTCTAAATTGATATCCATAGTCTAGTAGAGTGTGTTTCATCCAAAAAATATGATCTGAACAGCTACCGTAAACTATATATTCATCTTCTGTAGCAGATAATGAAACATAATTTTGTTTCATACAACACCATAAAACTAAATACTTTCCCCAGAAGTGAAATATTCCAAAGGTTCTCATTCTATCTAACTTGAAACCACAAAAATAATGATTCATAATAACTCACTATATCAAATGATTTTCCTTTATGGTAAAACCAACGTAAATTAATATAAAGTTTAAGGTATTTGAAAATACATTAAATAATATTTAAGTGATATTATTTGGTATTATCTTCAAAATGGGCACACATTCACATAGTAAACATTATATCTATCATACTAGTAGTCATGTAGATAAAAAATCTAATCATTCCTCTGTAAGTAGTTTGATCAATAGATTTACAATCTTCATCAAGATAAAACATACAATTAGTACTCAATGGAGTGTCACTACATCTAATACAGTAAAATCCACGTCTTTTTAAAATGACTTTTGTGTGTTTACATTGGTTTAAAATGATACCTTATTTATTCTGGAAAATTAGAAATCCAAGAATGAATTTATGTTCACCCATCAAACTCATTTAAAACACAATTTGAATTTTTTTTGAAAAATCAAAACACAAAAAATTATGGAAGATCCAAAAAAATGTCATCTACATAAATTTGAACTATAAAAACATATTTATATATTTGTTTTATAAAAAGTTTTGGGTCAAAAATGCCTTTTGTAAAACCGTTTATAATGAGAAATGTTTTATTATATCACACTAAACTCTTAAATATTGTATCAAACCCTATAAATAATTTGTTAAACTAAAATCATGATTTTGAAAATGAGTGTTTCTAAAACTAGGGGTTTATTAACAAAAATATCCTCAACTATATACTAATATAGGAATGCACTTTTAACATCCATTTGATAAATATTGAAATTAAGATGGGAAACATAACTAAGGAGGATTTTTATGGCCTCCAGTCTAGAAATAGTTTAAATAGTTTTTCATTGTCAATGCCTTCTTTTTGACTATAAACTTGTGCAACCAATCTGGATTTATTTATAACAATATTAACAGATTCATCTAATTTGTTCATAAACACCCACTTAATGCATATGGTCAGGACATATTTGGATTTATGAAAATGATACCAATATTTATTTCTTTTAAATTGATTATGTTTTTCTTGCATATCCATCAGCCAAGATTCATATTTAATTTCATCGATGGTGTATTTAGGTTCAAGATGAGATAGAAAGGCTTGATGTTCAACATAATTTCTAAGGGAAGCACTAGTTTGTGTCCCTTATCTAAGTCTACAACAACATCATATAAAGGATGGATCTTAAGGGTTCTAGTTAGTTTGGAAAAGGACGAGCAAGTAATTTCAGGATTATTTACAGTTTCTTGTTCATCATATCTAGATATTGAGGAATTTCTAGAACTGTTTGATTTAACATATTTCTTGATAAGAGGATTAGAGGATTTGGAATTTATGTACAGATTTGACACATCATCTTCATGATTAAATAGGGAAGTATTAGGGTAATGTGGACCTACTACATCAAATTTGGTATGAACAGATTCTTCCACACATTGGGTTCTTTTCCTAAATATTCTCTAAGCATTACATGAAGTTGAGTAACCTAGGATGTTTTCTTCATCTCTCTTAGATGAAAATTTATCAATATTTTTCATTTGTATTAACGATATAGACTCTACAACCAAAAACATTGAAGAAAATAACTTGTGGTTTTATATTGTTCCACAAAATATGAGCAGTATTCTTGAAGATATGTTAAATTAATACTATTTTAATTATATACCAAGTCGTATTCAGAGTCTCTTCCCAAAAGTAAATAGGAATATCATATTCATTTAGAATTTTTTGGACTATATTTTGTAATTTTGTATTTATTATTTACACTACTACATTTTTTTGAGGTGTCCTTAGGGAATATATGTTATGACTATAGCCGTTTTGTGAGAAAATATATTCAAAGTCTCAATTTTCAAACACATGGACATGATCACTTCTTAAGGATTTTATTGTAAGTACACAGAGTTTTTCCGCTGTTTTAGCATACATGGTGATGTATTTACTCGGCTCACTTTTGTGAGTTATGAATTAAGTCCAAGTATACGTAGAATAGTAATCTATAATAATATATACATAGTGCTTCCCATTTAAACTATAAACTATAGATGGTACAAACAAGTCCATGTGATCCAAATACAAAGGTAGAGATGTTGAAACTTATCTCCTTGATTTGAATGATATCTTGTGATATTTACTCTTTGGATAAGGATTACGAACACTATCCTTTGAAAACTCATGTTTGGGTAGATCCTTGACTAGTTCTTTTCGTGTTAGATTTCTAAGAGAGTGCATATTACAGTGTCCTGATCTCTTATTCCAAATCTAGTACTCTTTGTTAAAGGAACATGAACTATAAATATTTTGAGAAACTAAAGAATCTATGTTGATATCATATACATTTTCATTCCTATGAACATAAAATATTATTTCATTTTGCTTGTTAGAAACATTTCCATAATAATTGTCAAATTTGACATGAAATCCATCATCACATAATTGTGAAATACTAATAAATTAAATTTTAATACGTAAAAAAATCTACTTTAGAAATTAAAACTGAGTTGAAGTTACCAATATATCCTAATCCAATTATTTTTACTTCAACATTTCCACCAAAAGTGACATATCCCCCATCAATCTTGATTAGGTTCTTGATGCTGGAATAATCTATTGTTATGTTTCTCCAATATCCATTGTCTAAGTTCCACTGAATCTTGCAAGATCTCTTCAAAAAAAATTTCTACGGAATGATCAAGAAAAAACAAATTTTGGAACCCAGACATTTTTGGGTCTAGTGACATTAGTAATAAATGATTTAAGTACCCACATTATCTTCATGGGTTTCCTATAATCATTAAATAACATATTTTAAACATAGAATCTATTTAGTCCAGAACACTTAGAGGTAGTAAAATACTTTCCTATCTATCGAATTTTGGTTTTTCTGTTGGAGAAGATATTTTATAGATTTAGTTACAAAATGTGTTTTTGATAGGATTCTCTGTCCAGTATGATATCCAGTACCAGAAGTTTATATATAAGCTATATGTCTACCACAAATTTTAATAAGAGTATTTTTCCCATGAGATAAATTCTCAAGATCACTCTTTTAATTTCTCATTAGACGTTTTTAATTCATTTTTTTCTTTGAGTAGTTGAGAATTCTACTCCTTTTTAGTAGTAAGTCTAAAATTATTATTTATAGAGAGAGCATGCTATTTATTTAAAGATGTATATTTATCTTTCAATTCATTTCTGGTCTCTTCTACCAAGTTACAATTCTTAAATAGTTCAGCACTTTTCATATTCTCATAATCTCTTTCATCTATAGAATAGTATGAATTGGGTACCGGAGAATATAAGGTTACCTCAGATGTTCTTGTCATAAAACACATATTTTATAGTTCATCTCTCTCATCATGATATGATGCTGATTTACTAGAGCTATATTTATAGGCACTAAAAGTGGCCTTCATAGATTTATTATACTTCTTGACAATATTTTCATAATTCTTTTTGTATTTTAATTTTGGATAGTCCGCTTTGAGATATCCTCTCCACAAATATTCATAGTAGAGAATATCTTTTGATTTTATATTTCTTCTCATGTCCTTTTCCCATTTTCCCATGTAATCATATCATTCTTTATAATTGGGCTTTGTGAAGAACATTTTATATTTATAGAATTTATTGAATCTTATGGCCTATTGAGCCATCTCTCTATCACAATCTGATGCTGATTCATCATTACTAGGGCTCTCAATAAAGGCAAGAACATTCTCTCTTTCCTTATTCTTAGTGGTAGTAGTCTTCACGGGTACATATTTTTTATTAGGTACTTACTCTTACTCCTTGTTTACATTCATCTCTTCTTTATACATAATTATATTTCAAATAAATTCTTTGATAGGTAGTTTTTTAATTTCACATGATTCTCTAATGGAAATAAGAGTTCCTCTATATCTATTAGGTAAGCATATGAGTATTCTAATAATTTTTTCCTTTGATGTAAAATCTCTTTCAATAGAGATCATAGGGTTCAAAATTTCATTAACTTGAGATAATTGTCAGAAATAGGCACATATTTCTTCGTTTTATAGTTTTCATATTTAATTTTATATATATTAAGCCTCATTTTCTTAATAATATATGTTCTTTCATTTGAAATAGATACGGTGTCCCAAATTTCATTGGTTGTATTTCAAATAGAAATTTTGTTAAACTCTTAATATCATAATAAATAGTATAATTCATTAATGTATTTGAAATTATTGTTATAATAAGCCTTAGTTGGTTCATCCAAAGTAGTTCTAGTAGTAGTAGGATTCTAATATTCATATACAATTGAAGGAAAAATTTCAAAACATTCTTTCTATGTTAATTTTCATTTTAATTTTCAATTGAGCATAATTTGTTCCATTAATGACTTGAGGCATGTTGGTAGTAGAACATTCTATATGATTTTCCATAATAAAATATCAGAAAATGATTTTAAAGAGATAAAATTTTAGTGTTAACTAAAATTTTAAGATTTTTGAAATACATCTAAAATCATAGTAAAAAGGTTTTTTACATATTTGAAAACTGAAAATTCCAAACACATATGATTCCAAATGTTGGTCAGAGTAGGACAACCAAGAGGGGAGTGAATTGAGATTCTATTAAATATTTTGTTAATGGGTATTATTTGAAGTTACCCTAAATAAAAAAGGTAATTGATCAGTTATCGATAATTGAATTTATAAGTACTTGATTATTCAATTAATTTCTCAAAAGAGTGATTAGTTCTCAGTTATATCAATTTGAAAATTAATACAACTTTTTAAACTAACCTTATAAGTCAATATAGTTATAAAAACATTATAAGTCTAACTATCATAGTTGAATTTTGTTTTCTAAAATATGTTACGAAACATAGTTAAACTAAAAGTAAAAAACACGGATGAAATGAAAAAAGAGTTTCGGTTTCAAGAAAGGACCTAATAATCTCAATTTGGTGACCAACTACCACCAAGATGTTTAAATTAATAAACAGTTTTAGCCAAACCCTATATCAGGGTTCAAAACAGCACAAAGGTTGTCCAGGTTAAAAGACCTCTACCAGAGTTCTTCTTGGGTACAACCTACAAGGTCACACAAGAACCTCTTCCAAACTTATCTATGGGAATAAAAAGGTTAAAGTATGTAAGATTGGAAGTATATCTTGTATCCTTTAGTTTGATACAGGAGGAAATATTTTCTTTATAGAAAAATACACACACTGCTCAAATGTTTGTAAAAAGCACAAAATAGGGAAAATAAACATGAGAATGTATATAGAAGGATATCTATGTATTGGGATACCGCTCTGGGCTCTTCATATGTAAATGATATGAGGTTTGAGTCCTCTTCTAGATGTTGACACCAAAACAGGGGGTTCTATTCCAACATCTAGGTACAAGTATCATTCTTCATGTATATTCTTCTTATTTTTTGATATTCTTAAGTAGTTTTTCAATTCGATGCTCAGATAAAATGATATTTCCTCATGTGTTCTTAATTTTTTTGTTGAGTTCTTATTGGGTGCATGATATTTATGGATGTTCTTATTTATGTCTCACACATATGCACACCAAACCCCTCTTTTGTATGTTTTGTCTCTCTTCAAGAATGATTTTTATTATTGAGGGCCGACAAAGAGCATGTTCTTTCCACATTCATTGGTTCATCGTACCTCAAACTATCTGATAATGTCATACAAAATTTAATTAAATATTTTAGTATCATTAAATTACTCAAATATGACCGTTAAAACTAATTTTAATAAATGAAAATTTAAACATTTTATCAACGACTCATCTGTCGATGTCTTCTTCTATTGGTGGCCCAAACCATCAATATTTCGTTTTTTCTATCTTGAATGTTTTCAGTGACTCATTACATCAGTGAATCATTTAAACTATCAGTGAGTCCTTGTTTTTATAGCACAATGCATCAGTAGGTCACTTTTAATAATTGTAGGTTATATGTTTTGATAGTAGGTGAATTTCATCTATAGGTAGTCTTTGTGATTGATTCATATGCATCAGTGAGTCATTTTTATATTAGTGTCTCTGTTATTCTATCGGCATCAATGTCTCATACTTAGATAATTTTAGACGTTCTCATTTTCTTATAGCACATCAATATCAATATGTCTTGATCCCCACAATTACACAAAAATAATAATTTGTTAGTTTCTTTAGACTTAAACAAACCTAATTTGTTGTATGATTTAAATGATATGAAATACAAGATAATATTTGACATAATTTAGGATCTATCATGAGGTAACATATATGTTAATATATGACATGATTTGTGATTATTAAAACCATTATTGGTAGATAGAGTATCCAAAAATCTCTTATGGGTCTATATAAAATAATATATTCCTTCGTTCCATAATGATATTTGAAAAATTTAATCATTACCCATGGGTACATAAAACGTATCATCTCCATGATCATAACGTAAATAATTTTTCATCACCATTTTACGTGATTGGTTTTAAAAGTATAATTGATAAAAAAAATAATTTGATAAATATTTCATTATTATTAGTCAGTATATGTTGAAATAATTTCATCTTCAACCATAGTCATCACACTAAAGATGTTTTGAAATAATGAACCGAACTACCTTGAAACACCCTAGATGGAATTAACAAATTAATTATTTAAACATGTAATTTAAAATACATAAAATAAAATAGATAAGTATATTGTGTTAATAAAAGGATTTTTTCAATAAATAAATTATTAATGTAATATTATTAAATGGGATTTAAATGATACTCAAGGAATGTTTGGACTTGATGTAAGGGGTTTTCTAATCATTCTCTTACTTATATGATGCATCTGATAAATTCCTCACTTATTTATACTATTTGGTGAATATAATACCCCTTTTATGAGAAATATCAGGAATCGACCATAAATCAGGATATTATATGTTTCTATTTTGATTATTTCATTAAAGGAGATATTACTATAAGGACTCTAAGTGGTAAATAATTTCACAACTCAATTTCTATTCATGGGGTTATATTACTTCTTCTTTGTATTTGATTTGATTGGTTTATGATTGTAATGACAATTGATTAAATTATGTTGTATTTCCATTTTTTATATATGGATTTAAATTTAATACACATAATTTATTCATTGATTAATTTTCAAATTCAATGGATTGTTTTTTTGTAAGGGTAATTCATCTCAATTTTTTTTCTTTTGAGATATTCATTTTTAAATGAAATTATATACATTTTTGCGATATATATACTACTAGTTTAAATTTAATATCATGAAGCCACTTATGTTCATGATATTTAAAGTATAATTTTATGTTATTATTTCATGGGGCTTATGACTGATGAGTTACCAATATGGAAAATACTTTATACAACATTATGATTTCTTTTAGGATTGTTTCTCTTCAATGGTCCATTGGAGGAAATTATATGAAATTGATTTCTAGAAAAAAAATATTTTATTACCCAATTATTACTAATGTGGATAAAGTTATTTATTCCCACTTACTTCAATTTTTATTGAATAAATATCAATAAATTCATTTGCATGTTATACACATCTTGTATTTTTCTTTTAGATAAGATCTCATTAGTTTCCATATCCATGTTTTCACTTTTTTTTAAATCCTTTTTTGTAATAATAAATTATTTCATAATTCCATTTTATCTTCTCTATTATCTTCTTTTAATTCTTTTTAAATGGTCATTTTATACTGTTTTCTAAATTGTTGGCTTTTGACTCCCTTTTTCAAAAATGTTTTGAAAATAATATTTTTTCAAAATTTAGGGCAGGAACATTTTTTCCCACCATCATGTCCATTAATTTACTATATTTTTCCATTATATTCATCCATGTGTTTATTAAATGAAAATAATTTTCAGAATATTTAGTTTATTTAGTTTTTATATAATATCTTAAAATTTAAAATTTCACTTTCCCCGTGAATATATTTGATGATCTTCTAATGGTATTTACAATCATCAATGTCAACAACACTAGTTATTACATTAAATACAATGGGTACTGTTTACAATGATTCCATCATTATTATTTATTTTGATGGATTATGATGGTTTCTAAGAGATTGTTATGGAATCAGTTTCATTTCCATTGATTAATAATGTTTCAAATAGATTGTTTTCATACCAATTCCTTTTCCATGGGTTAATCAACATAAAAAAATATTTTCATGGATCCTATTTATTTTAATAGAGTTAATCATGTTATGAAATGGTTAATGATTTATACTATTATTATAAGGATCCGACCTTAAAACATTAGATAATATTGAATTAAATGAATAATTCACATTGAGGATCTTTTCAGGTTTTGATTTTTAGAGTTCTAGGAAATAACTATTAAATATCAGCTTGAATATTACATAAAGACACGACTACTCAGTATCCATTTGTTTCATAAAATATAAACTCTTCAAAAAATATGTCTTGTTCCATGTTATAGACATCATGACTTTTCTTTGATCCCATATTTTTCCATATTCAACTTCATGTCCTATGAAAATCATTTCAAAAACATTGGACGAGCAAAAAGCTCTGTAAGGGACACACAAAGAAGAAAAAGTATTAGTTTTTCAAAACAAAATGTAATATAGGAATACATTATCATAAGTAATAATTTTCACATTTATGAAGTCATAAATACTCTTATCTGAATAAAAGATCATTTTTTACAATTTTATAACCAAAATATTACCATAAAAAATTGAAATCACAAATAACAAATAAAGGTAACCTGGGACATAAATTTTCGTCAATGGATTAACCATGTGATAAATTTATACACATATCACTAAATTTAATATCCATACGACCAATATCCATACCCAAGTAATTGAGGGTTATACTTAACGACACGTCCTAGTTTATCATGGAACCACCCATTATTTGGTTTATCAAGTAACCACCCGTCAAATTTATTTGTACCATTATAAAATCATAACATATAAAATATTGAAAATATTAAAATTTCACAAATAAAATTTCCATATTCCAATTACAATATATCATTTAACGATATTCACATAATCATTGCTTAATCCAACCATTTTCAAACCCATTTAAAACATTTAATAAAGATAATTTTGAATCGAAGTGCCCTACACAACTTTGAATCTTTTAAATGAATTAAAATTTTAATACATTAATTTCCATACAAATATATAATGAAAAACATTTTGAAAACATTCACATTAATGAGAATTATTTAGAAGAATAAATCCAAAAAAAAGTTTAGTTTAAGTGTATTTAACCAAATGAGATATGCTTGAATACAAAAAATTGAGGAATATAATTCAATATAAATTTTATAATATCATGAGAATAAAGGGATTCATGATATAATATTACAAATGACAGTATATACTCCATATAAAAGTGAATTGGTTCAAAAAAACAATAAAGCCTCAATGGAATGTTATTTTAGATTAAATACCTTATAAAGATGGCATCCTTAGATTAAGGATAATTCAATTAAGTAATTATGTGTGAAAAATATAAATACACTCAATAGGATTTTATAATTATTGTAAAAAAATCATAGGTTATTCACAAATCTTCATAGCATAGAATAATCAAGAAGTAGAAGTTTAACCCAAAGAATTGAAATTTGGGTAAGAAGTTCCCTTACAGAAGTTCGACAGCCTAACGACGTCACTTTAAAATTCAGAAAATGAGTTAATGATAGAAAAAAGGGTATCACATCACTTTGATATAAAATTTATAGCAATAAGGATATTTAATAAAATATCCACCTTATGAATATGTAAATTAAAAAACATAATGAAAAGAAGTCTTTTAAAAAGAGGAGGGGTAAGTCTTCCCTTAATGATTTGGAAACATAAAAAACATAAACCCCATTAAAGAAGGATCATACAATGAAGATTTAAATACCCATAAATTAAATTATATTTCACAAAGAATACAAACATGGGCAGTACATACCCCACACAAAATGAAATAGTGGAAAATATAGCATGAATCTCATGGGAATTAAAAAGATAGATGAATACCCCATAACAAATTGTAATCAATCGAGCCATATGAACAAAAGTTAATAACCACCAAATGAATCATATAATACCATGAATATAAATATAATAATGATAATTTATATCAAATGGTAGTACACAGTGCACCAATGCAATAAATAAGTCATAAACAATGGAAATCTCACGGAATTTAAATTGAGATAAGAAACCCCTTACCACGTTGTAATCAATCAAGTTGTATGATCAGAAGTTTATAAACACAAAAAGAATCATAAAATACCATGAATATAAAGATAATAATGATAATATATATCAAATGTCAGTAAAAAATACACAACATGCAATAAATAATTAGCAACCAATATAAATCTCACAGAATAAAAATTGTGATAAAAAACCCTTAACCGCATTGTAATCAATGGAGTCGTATGACCAAAAGTTAATCAAAACCAAATAAAACACATAATACCATGAATATAACGAAAATAATGATAATATATATAAATAATACATACAAAATACCCCACAATCAATAAATATGTGTCAAACAATAGAAATCTCATGAAATTAAAAGTGAGATAAGAAACCCCTTACCTCGGGTCTAACTTGACCCTTTCGTTTATTAATATCCTGAATAATAAGATAAAGATAATTTGTACTTTCTCAAGAACATTTATCAAGTATATTATTCCTTTTAAATATCTTATTACCTTGCTATAATAGTTAGTTAATTATTTGAGTTCATATAGTACATTATGTCGATGTTCAGAACATTAATTAAAAATAAAGTAGTATTAATTATAATTTGTCCATGTGGTAGAAATTACACAATATCTAGAATGATTTAATGATTTAGTTATCATATATATCATATATTTCCATTATATGTATGTATTTATAACATTATATAATATTTTGAGATAAGAAATGAAATGCACCGTTAATTGAGACGGAATGTTGTACGTACACATGAATTATAATTTCATTTTTATTTTCTATTTTAATGGAATGAAAACATAATTATCTATAGGTATATTAAAATTATAGTACAATACCATTTATAATTTCATTACCTCCATCATTTATTTGTTCGACTTAAGGCATGAATGAGTCATATCACTTTGAGGGGGCGGTAGACCGCACTTCCTCAAATAAAATTATGGCATTTACCGATTATGGAAACCATAATGGATTGATATAAATAAAAAAAATTAAGAATAAAAAAACTATAAAATATATTATATATAAATATTTTTCCATCATAATGTACACCAAGAGAGGTGGTTGGTGATATTTGAACAATCATCATTTCATGAGGTAGTAGTTCACCATCCACATAAAAATTATGATTGTATCCAATAGATGAAGATGTGTGTAAGTGTAGTTCAAAATCATATCATAAAAAACCTAGTATATTTAGTATATGGGGTTTTTTATAAAATAAATTAATAAAAATTGTTTTGGATGTTGGAGAATAAAAGTAAAAGAAAAGAACTTAAAAGAAGATGTTACCTTTAATTCTGGTATCTCCCTTTGGATTGAACCAAAAGGTTTACTTGAAGTGCCTTCAGCCTAAGGTAATACTTCTAGGAGTAGGATAGGGATGTGGGGATCTTATTAAGGTAGAGGTTTTATCAGATAAGGGGCTTGAGAGGTGTGAGGAACGAGTTATAAATGGTGTCCTTTTATAAGTGGGAGGAGGGGCTCTATAGGAACGATTGAAACAATTATTTTATTATTAACTTATCTTATGTCTCAAAGGGGTTAAAAATATTTAACGTAGGAGATAAAATGAATAATGATTGAAATAATAACATCAAATAATAATTTAACTGGTTTGGATATTTTTCTAGTATTTATAAACTAATTTATTTAAATCCTTCATTAATGAGGTAAACAATGCATCATTATTGTGTCATAAATAAATTTAATTATTTGATGTCTAAAAATTATAAAACAAATAACATGATGTAAGAAACCCTTTTATCTTTAAAATTAATATTTATAGTCTAAGAGATAACTTATATAACCCCATGTGAATATTTATTTACGAAAAGATATTTACTTATGTCATTTTTGTCTTTAGATTTTGTTAACTAAAATAAAGTGACATTATAACTTCCATGTGGCTCTATGGGGTCCCAAAATATACCCAAGGATTTCCATTGTCTGGTATGTATCAAAACATAGGATTTATACACAAGATAGGGTAATTTTATATTATTACAATAATATTTTTTTACCCTCATTTACCATATTTACCCTTTAACCAGGGTAAATTAAATTTATACTAAAGTAAATATTTATAATAATTAAAAACAATAGTTACTTTTTATATAATTTGGAACTCAGGATTCCAAATAATGAATCCATTTTTTCAAATTAAAAATAGATAAGTGGCAGAAATTACTTTAAAATTAATTCCCACTGTCGAAATCAATGGCGTGTTTTAAAAAAATAATAACTATCAAAAGATTGACACTTATTTATGTCGAATTTCAAAGTGAAATTACTTCCAATGACCAAAATTAGATTAAATAGTAAAAATATAATATAATTACACTTTAAAACCAATAAAAAGATAATATAACCTTATAAATGAATTATATTAAAAGGAAATTTTGAATTAACATACCATATTTTTCACTATTCATTAAAAAAGAATTTTATCAGAAAAATACCAAAATTTCATCCAATGTAAATTTTGATTTCCAAATTCTAAAAAGAATTTTACTTTTTCAAATAGAACATATAAAAGTGTCTAAAAATATATATCAATAGGGTTCTCCATTAAAAGGTGTTAAATCTTCCTTTTAAAGAATATTAGAGTACTTATGCTTAAAATTGGATTCATTAACATTTTAAACCTCCAACGATCATTGGATAAATGTATAAAAATTTCACAAATAGGAATAATCATATTATAGTTAGTTCAACTAATCCTCTACAATAAAATATCAAGGAGTTAACTACCATTTAAAATAATAATATATTATTCTTTTTAGTATGACTCGTCATTGTGTGAAACATAAGACTTTGGAGAAACCCATTGTTTCATGTCAAGTATGACCTTGAATATACCATCATCATTCAAATAAAATTAATATTTAATTAAAAAGTATTAATAAATATGAAAATATCATATTTTTTATTTTCCTAGGATGTTACATCCTTCCCCCATTTTGGAAATTATGTCCTCGAAATGTTAAAATTGGGCTTGGAAACATCATGGATATTCCCAAATCGGAAAAGGTGTAAATAAAACTATAACATTAAAATATATAAAGATATCTACAAATGTCACCCAAGATAACCCATACTATTAATCCATGAAATCATGGATGTGGAAGAGAAACAAAGTGTCAAGTTCGGATGTAGATTGATAGAAACATGATTAGGAGAAAGTTAACAATAAGAAAAACACAAATTTGTGATGGGTTAAATGGTCATGGTTTCCCAGTAGGAAAAGTAAACGGACTAATTTTTTGTATAAATTTCATTTTAATTAAGTTGAGGAATTTATTTATGAACCTAAAAATGAACATAAGGACACATACATACATGTCATGTACAATTTCATCCTTTACTAAATTTTTACCCCAAACTCTTCTTTTCTCAAAACGATGTGTATTCAAGTAGACATGGACACATCAAAAGTGCTAAAATCAACTTCTAGAGAATAACATGATCCAAAAAATATGAATCATATATTTCCTCTACCTTTATACATTAACAAAAAAACAAAATTTTTTAGTATTAGAACAGATAGTTCCTAACAGTATAATTCTGTATAAAAATAAATACTACTCTTGATCTCCAAAATCCAACAAAAAATACCAAAAGTTCAAGAAATACCATGAAATATATCACTGTCTTTAAAATTCATCTAAATAATTAAAACTAATATTGACACCCAAAACTCAGAAGAATTTAAATCACATAGTCTTCCATAGTAAATCATAATATTTATCTCTAGAATCATCGACTACTCTTAAAATCTCATACTAAAGTGTAATTAACCTAATCACATATTCTCTATGATAAGTTAATAATATCCATAAATACCCCAACTCTCCTTATGTAAATAGTAAAAAGATAGATTCTCCATAAATAATATCTCAACAAATACTCTACATATTAAATCACATAGTATTATATTTTCCTTAATCATATAGTGTTCCCAAAACAGATAATGTCTTCTAAAATATCATTTATCACCAAATCACCAAATAATCATTCTATAAGAAGGATGTCCATTTGATAAAATATATGATCCCAAATTAAATTAATTTGACCAATAAAATCATTTAACTACAAAGAATTATTCATACTAAAAAGGGAAATCACATAATCCAGTTATAGGTGATAAATCCCAATCTCACTTTGGTTTTGGGTTCGATTCACGTTGCTTTGTTCGACGCGACGGGTAGTCACACAATCTGCATGTTGTGATTTTTAAAAAACTATTCCATTTCTGAAATTTCCAGAAAAAGAGGAAAATTCTGAAAAAATAACCATAACATAATTTATCCTAAAAATGTTATCTAATACCTTTTATTTTTCACCACAAAATGTAATAACTATTTATCGACTCTAAATAACTATGACTCTTTCTAATATGCTAACCATTATGGTTATGGAACTTATGGTTAAATAACACCCTAACCTCTATAGTTATAAAAACTAACCTCTGATACCAACTATAAGGACCTGACCGTAAAACATAACTTAATCTTGAATTAAATGAATAATTCACACAGAAGATCCTTTCATGTTTAGAATTTTATAGAATTAGGCCATAACTATTACAAATCATCTTGAATATTACATATAGACACTACTATTCTGTATCCGTTTTTCCAAATATATAAACTCTTAAAAATAAATATGTATAGTTACATGTTTTAGACATCATGACTTGTCCTTGATCTCATCCTTGTCCCTATTCCACTTCATGTCCCGTGAAAGTCATTTAAAAAAACACGATGAGAAAAATTCTCAGTAAGGGATGCACAAAGAACGAAAACTAATAATTTTTCAAAATAACAAGTAAACCATGAATACTTTATCATAAGTAATAATTTTTAAATTTATGAAGAACTAAATACTCTTCTTTGAATAAAATATCATTTCTTACCATTTTGTAACCACAAGATTACCATAAAACCCATAAAAAGGACACAAAACATTTAAAGGTAAATTGGGAAATAACTGTACATAAATAGAATAACCATACAGTTAACTTCCACAAATATCAATAAATAAAATGTCCATACAGCCAACTTCTATACCCAGTGCATTGGAGGTTATAACATAACCACCCATCCTGATTTATCACGACACCACCCGTCATTTGGTTTATCACGTAACAACCTATCCAATGTCCAAGTGCCATTATAAAATCATAACATAAAAAATATTTCAAATATAAACATTTCACTAATAACATTTCCACATTGCAATTACAATATATCATTTCAATATATTGATATAATAAATTCTTAATCCAACCATTTTCAGAACCATTTAAAACATTTAATAAAGGGATTTTTGAATCAATGATTCCCATACCACATTGAATATTTTAAAATAATTAAAATTTTAAAACATTAATGTCTATATAAAGAAATACTAAATACCATTTTGAAAACATGGACATTAATGAAAATGATTTAGAAGAATAATTCATTAAAACAATATTATAGTTAAAGAGTCCTCAACAAAATGAGATATACATGAATACAAATAATTGAGGAATAAAATTCAATCAAAAGCATATAATATCTTGAGAATAAACGGATTGAAGATATAATATGCCAAAGGATAGTATATACAACATATAAAAGTGAATTTGTGCATATCAACTATGAAGTCTCATTGGAATGTAATTTGAGACGAAATCCATTATAAAGATGGTGTCCTTATATTATGGATAAATCAATAACATAATTATGTGTGAAAAATATAAATAAACTCAATAGGATTGGATATTCAGTGTAAAAAAATCATATGTAATTCAAAAATGTTCATATCACGACATAATCAACATGTAGAAGTTTAACCCAATGAATTTAAATTTGGATAAGAAGTTCCCTCAAAGAAATTCGACAGCCTAACATCGTCACTTTAAAATTCAGAAAATTAGTAGATGATGGAAAAAATGGTATCTCCTAACATGTACATAAATTTTATAGAATTAAAGATATTGATTAACAAATATAGCATAAGAAGATATAAATTAAAATAAATAAAAAAAATAAGTCTTTTAAAAAAGAGGAGGGTGAAATGTTCCATTACTGATTTGGTAACATACGACACATAAACCCCATAAAATAAGGATCATGAAATGAATATGTAAATACCAATAAATTAAATTATAATACACAAAGAATAAAATAATGGTCAGTAAATTCACCACACAAAAGAATATAGAGGAAAATATATACTTATTCCTATGGGAATAAAAAAGTGAGATGAAGACACCTTACCACGTTGTAATCAATCGAGTTGTATGACCAAAAGTTATTAACCATGAAATTAATAAAAGAATACCACGAATATAAATATAATCATGATAATATATATATAATGTAATAACAAAATACACCACATGCAATAATGAAATGATGAATAATGGAAATATCATAGAATTAAAAGTGAGAATGGAAACCCCTTCCCACGTTTTAATTAATCGAGTCAAAAGACCAAAAGTTTTTAACCATTAAATGAATAATATAATACCATTAATATAAAAAAATCTTGATAATGTTTATATAAAATGGGAGTACAAAATACAGTACATACAATAAATACATGACGGACATTGGAAATCTAACAGAATTAAAAGTGAGATAAGAAACCCCTTAATTTGTTGTAATCAATCGAGTCGTATGAACATATGTTAATAACAACCAAATGAATCATATAATTCCATTAATATAACAATAATCATGATAATATATATCCAATTACAGTACACAATACACCACATGGAATAAATAAGTGGTGAATAATGAAAATCTCATGAAATTCGAAGTGAGATAAGAAACCCCTTACCTTGTGTCCAACATGACCTGTTCGTTCTTTAATCTCCTAAATAATAAGTTAATGTTAACATATAATTTATTAATAACATTTTTTATGTTTATTAATGCTTTTATATCACTTATTACTTAGCTATAACAATTAGTTAATTATTTGATTTCACATCGGAAGTTTTGTCGATGTTCAGAACATGAGATAAAAATGAACTTGTTATAATTATAAATTGTCCATGTGGTAAAAATTACATTATCTACAGAATTATATTCATGATTTAAATACCATATATAGCATATATATCCATTATATGTATGTATTTATAACATTATATAACATTTGGAGATACGAAATAAAATGCACCACTCCTGGAGACGGTAAGCCGTACGTACGCATGAATGATACTTTCATTTCTATTTCGTATTTAAACAGAATGAAAACATAATTATAAATTGGTATATTTTAATTCTAGTATAATTTCATATATAATTTTATTAATTCCATACATTATATGTTCCACATAATGCATGAATGAGTCATATCATTTTGATGGGGTGGTAGTCCAGACTTCCTCAAATGAAATTATCGTGTTTACCCATTATGAAAAACATAATTGTATGATATAAATGAAATATAATGAAGCATAAAAAACATAATAAATATGATATATAAATACAGATCCATCATAATGGCAACCATGTGAGGCGGTTGGAGATATTTGAACAAAAATCATTTCGTGAGGCAGTAGTTCAACGTCCACATAAACCGTATGTTTGCATCCATTGAATGGAGGTGTGTGTATGTGTTGTCAGAATACATCTCATAAAAATAACCTAGTATATTGAGGATAATTTTTATATTATAAAAAAATTGTTTAGGGGGTTGGACAAGTAAAATAAAAGAACAAAACATAAAAGAAGATGCTATCTTTAACTCGGGTATATGCCTTTGGTTTGAACCAAAATGTTAACTTGAAGTGACTTCTGCCTATGGTAGGGCTTATGGGAGGAGGAGAGGGATTTTTTAGCTTTTTTAGGGAGTTTTTATTTGAGCCAAGGGGCTTTAGTGGTGTGAGGAATGAGTTATATGTGGTGACCTTTTATAAGGGGGTGGAGGGGCTCTTTAGGAAAGTCTGAATGAATTATATTATTATAAACTTATATTAGGATTAAAAAGGTCTAAAATTTTTTAATGTTGAAGATAATATGAAAAATATTAGAAATACTATCATCCAATAATAATTGGACAAGCTTTGGATAGTGTTTTTGTATTTATAATATTATTTATTTAAATCATTCCTTAATGACCTAAACAATGAATCATTATTGTGTCATAAATAATGTTATTTATATGATGTCTAAAAATTATAAAACAAATCCCATGATGTAGTAAATCCATTTATATTTCAAACTAATATTTATAGACGAAGAAATAACTTATATAACATCATGTAAAAATATATTTACTAAAAGATATTTATTTATGTCATTTTTTTCTTTACATTAAGTTAATTAAAATAAATTGTCATTATCACTCCCATGTGGCTCTACGGGGTCCATAAATTGACCCAAGGATGCCCATGGTTGGATATGTATCAACTAATTTAATTAGAAAACACTTTAGTGTAGTTTTTTGATTATTATAATATTTTTTACCCATATTTACCAGATTTACCCTTCAACCATTGTAAATAAAACTTTAGCTGAAGTAAATATTCATAATGTCTAAAAATAAATGTTTCCTGTTTACAAAATTTTTAACACCAGGTTCCAAATATGGAAACCATTTTTTCAAATTCAAAACATAGAAGTGGTAGAAATTAATTCAAAATTAATATCTGCTGTCAAAACAAAAGGAATGTTTTTATAAAATAATAACTATCAAATGAATAACACTTATTTATCTTCAATATCAAAGTGAAATTACTTACAATGGCCAAAATTGGATTAAATTGTAATAAAATAATATAATTACACTTTAAAACTAATTAAAAATATAATATAGCCTTATAAATAAATTATATTAAAAGGTAGTTTGGAATTAAAATACAATATTTTTCACAATTCATAAAAACAAATTTTATCAGAAAAATAAAAAAATTTCATCCAAAGTAAATTTTGATGTCCTAATTATAAAGAATTTAATTTTGTAAAATATATCATTTACAAGTGACCATAACTAGATTTAAATATGGTTCTTCATTAAAATGCGGTAAATCGACCTTTTAAAGAATATTATAGTTTTTGTGCTTAAAATTGGATTCATTCACATTTTATACTTCTAAATTTTATTCTATAAATGTAAAAAAATTTAACAAACATGTATAATCATAATGTAGTTAGTTCTATTCATTCATGCCAATAAAACTGCTAGGTGTTGAAAACCATTTAAAATAATATTATATTATTATTTTTTTAGTATGACTCAGCATTGTGTGCAACATAAGATATTGGGAAAAGCCATTGTTGCATTTGATGTACGCCCTTGAATATACCATTTCCTATAAAATAAAAATAATATTTAATTTAAAAATATTAATAAATATGAAAATTTCATATTCTTTTTTTACTGGGATGTTACATCCTTCCCCCATTTTGAAATTTGCATCTTTACAATTTTAAAATTGGGCTTGGAAACTTAATTGAATGTCCCACATCAGAAAAAGAGTAAATAAAATTATCGCTTTAAAAGAAAGAAAGATATGTTCAAAGGTCATCCAAGATAAACCATAATATGATTCCATGAAAACATGGATATATAAGAGAAACTAAATTTCATATTTTGATGCAACGTGATAGAAATTATGATTAGGATAAATTTAACAACAAAAAACCACAAATTATTTGTTTGTTAAATGGTCATTGGTTTCCCATTAGGACAAGTAAACAGACAAATTTTTTGTTTTTTTTTCTTTTTATAATTTTGATGAATTTTTTATGAGCATGAGTAAGAATATAAGGACACGTAATTACTTATCATATAGACTTTCCTCCTTCACTAAATTTCTACCATAAACTATTCTTTTCTCAGAACGATGTGTATTCATGTTGACATGGACACATCAGAAGTTCTAAAATCAACTTTCATATAATAATGTGATCCACACAATCTGAAACATATATTTCCCTTATCATTATACATTAACTAAAACCAGAATTAGTTGTTATGAAATCAGATAATCCCAAAAAGGATAATCCTTTATTAAAATATATACTACTCTTAATCTCCAAAATCCAACAAAAAGTACCCAAAGTTCATGAATTACCATTTAATAAACAATATTCCATAAAATTATTCAAAATATTAAAAACTAATATTGAATCCCAAAAACTAAGAAAGATTTAAATCACATAGTGTTCCGTTGTATATCTTTATATTTATCTCCAAAAACATCGACTACTCTTAAAGTCTCATAATGAAGTTTAATTAACATAATCACATATTATATATGATTGGTTAATCATTTCCATAAATAAACTAAATCATCTTATTTCGAAAATAAAAACGTATATTCTTACAAAATAAAATCTCAACCATTACTCCATAAATTAAATTCCATAATATTTTATTTTCTTTAAGCATACAGTGTTCCCAAAAGAGGGAATGTCTTCCAAAATAACTTTTATCACTTAACAAAAAAACATTTTCCAATACTAAGGATGTTCGTTTGATAAAACATATTATCCAAAATAAACATATTCTTGATCAATAAAATCATTTAACTAAAAATAATTATTCATACCAACCAGGAACTTCACAAAGTCCAGTGGTCGGTGATAAATCACAATTGTACTTTGGTTGTGGGTTCGATTCCCGTATATTTGTCTAACGTGATGGGTTGTCACACAATATATGTTTTTTCATTTTTCAAAATCTATACAATTTCACAACATTCAAAAAAAAAAGAGACAAATTCTTCAAAAATAACTATAAAATAATTTATCCACAAAGGATAACTAATACCTTTAATTTTCCACCCCAAAATGTAATAACTATTTATCACCTCTAAAATAACTATGACTCTTTCTAATATGCTAAGCATTATGGTTATTTCACCTATTCTTAAATAACACCCTAATCTCAGAGGTTATCAAAACAGACCTTTGATACCAACTATAAGGACCCCCACATAAAACATTACACAATCCTGAATTAAATGAATAATTCAGAGTGAGGATATTTTCTGGTTTAGTGTTTTAGAGAATTATTCCATAACTATTATATATCATCTTGAATATTACATGTAGACACTTATAATCAGTATCTATTTTCATAAAAAATAAACTCTTAAAAAAATATGTCTAGTTCCATGTTTTAGGAATCATGACTTTTCCTTGATCCCATCCTAATCCTTATTCCACTTCATGTCCTGTGGAAATCATTTCAAAAAATTTTGATGAGCAAAAATCTCATTAAGAGATACAAAAAGAGGAAAAACTATTAGTTTTTCAAAACAATATGTAAACCATGAATAATTTATCATATGTAATATATTTTACCTTTATAAAGTTGTAAATACTCTTCTCTGAATAAAAGATCAATGCTTAGATTTTTTGAACCAAAATATTACAATAAAACCCATAGAAAGATAACATAACATATATACGTAACTTGTGAAATAAATGTATATAAATGGAATAAACATATAGTCAAATTCCCCACATATCACTAAATAGAATAGCCATACCGCTGACTTCCATACCCAATGCATAGGATGTTATAATGTTACCACCCGTCCTGGTTTATCACAGAACCACCCCTCATTTGGTTTATCATGTAACCACCCTTCAAATGTCCAAGTACGATTATAAAATCATAACACATAAAATATTTCACTTTTAACATTTCCACACTGCAATTACAATATATCATTTCATGATATTGACATATTCAATGCTTAATCAAACCATTTTCAAAACCATTTATAAAATTTAATAAAGAGATTTCTAAATAAATGTGTCCCATAACAATTTGATGTTTTTAAATGAATTTAAATTTTAAAACAATAATTTCCCAATAAATAAATACTAAAAATAATTTTTAATGGACATTAACGAGAATGATTTTGAAGAATAAATCCTTAAAACAATACTTTAGTTAAAGAGTTATTAACCAAATAAAATATGCTTGAATAAAAACAATTGAGGAATAGAATTCAATAAAAACATTATAATATCATGAGAGTAAAGGGATTCATTCTATAATCTGGCAAAGGGCAGTATATAAACAATATAAATGTGAATTGGTGCATTACAATAATGAAATCTCAATGTAATGTAATTTGTGACGAAATCCCTTTTAATGATGGTATCCTTAGATTAAGGATAAGTAAGTTACATAATTATGTGTGAAAGATATAAATACACTCAATTGGATGGGATATTTGGTGTAAAACAAATAGAGTACATTCACACATATTAATAGCATGACATAATCCACTGGAAGAAGTTTAACACAAAGAATTGAAATTGGGTTAAGAAGTCCCCTTATAGAAATTCAACTACCTAACGACGTCACATTAAAAATCATTAAATGAGTTTATTAGCGAAAAAATGGCATCTCATCACTTTGAAATAAAATTCATAGCAATAAATATATTTAATAACATATCCAACATAAGAAGATGTTAATTAAAAGACATAACTAAAATATGTTTTTTAAAAAGAGGAGGGTCAAAGGTTCCCTTACCAATTTGGTAACTTACGAAACATACACCCCATGAAAGAAATATCATAAAATGTAGATATAAATATGCATAATTAAAGTATATTACACAAATAATAAAAACATGGGTATTACATACACCACAGAAAATAAAATAGTGGCAAATATAGCATGATTCTCACGGGAATAAAAAGTGAGATGAAAACCCCTTACCACGTTGTAATCAATAGATTCGTAAGACCAAAAGATAATAAACACCAAATTAATAACATAAAACAATGAATATAAATATAATAATGATAATATATATCAAATGGAAGTACACAATACACAAAATTCAATAAATAAGTGATGAGAAATGGAACTCTCACTGAATTAAAAGTGAGATAAGAAACCCCATATCATGTTGTATTCAATCGAGTCGTATCAAAAAAATTTATTAAGCACAAAATCAATCAATAATACCATGAATATAAATTGTATAATGATAATATTTATTAAATGGAAGTACACAATACAACACATGAAATAAATAAGTGGAAAACAATGCAAATCTAACAGAATTAAACGTGAGATAAGAATCCCCTTAACACGCTGTAATCAATCGAGTAGTATGACCAAAAGGTAATAAAAAACAAATGAATCATATAATTCCAAGAAAATAATGTTAATAATGATAATATATATCCAATGGAAGAACACAATACACCACATGCAATAAATAAGTGGCAGACAATGGAAATCTCACTGAATTAAAAGTGAGATAAGAAACCCATTACCTTGTGTCTGACATGACCCGTTTGTTCTTTAATAACATGAATAATAAGTTAAGGATAATTTATAATTACTTAAGAATATTTTTCATGTTTATTATTTCTTTTATATCTCTTATTGACTATCTATAAAAATTAGTTAATTATTTGAGTTCATATCGGAAATTCTTGTCGATGTTCCGAACATGAGTTAAAAATGAACATGTTATATTTATAAATTGTCCATATGGTGAAAATTACATTATATCCAGGATTATACTCATTATTTATATATTATATATATCCATTATATGTATGTATTTATAACATTATACAACATTTGGATATATGAAATGAAATGCACTGTTAATGGAGACGGTAAGCTGTACGTATGCATGAACACTACTTTCATTTCTATTTCGTATTTTAACTGAACAAAAACATAGTAATACAAAATTTTATTATAATTATAGTATAATATAATATATAATTTCATTAAATCCATCTTTTATATTTTCCACAATAGGCATGAATGAGTGAAATAAGTTTTAGGGGGCGGTAGTCTGCACTTCCTCAAAAGAAATTATCACGTTTACCCATTATGGAAACCATAAAGGTATAATAAAAAGGAAAAATACCAAAACATAAAAGAACATAATATATGTCATATATAAATAGATTTCCATAATAATGTCCACCATGATAGGTAGTTGGAGATATTTGAACACTCATCATTTCGTGAGGTAGTAGTTCATCATCCACATAAACAATATGTTTGTATCCATTAGATTAAGGTGTGTGTAAGTGTTGTTAGAATAATTCTAAAAAATACAACCTATTATATTGATGATACTGGTTTTTATATAAAATAAATGAATAAATAGAGTTTTGGGGGTTGGATAAGTATGATAAAAGAAAATAATGTTACCTTTAATTTGGTTATCTCAATTTGGTTTGAACCAAATGGTTTACTTGTAGTGCCTTCTACCTAAGGAAATTCTTTTAGGAGGAGGAGAGGGATGTGGGGAGATTATTCAGGTAGATTTTGGATGTGAAAAGGGTCTTTATAGGCGTGTTTAATGAGTTAGGAGTGTTGTAATTTTATAAGGGGTGTAGGGGCTCTTTAGGAAACTTTGAAACCATTATTTTATAATAAACTTATCTTCAGTTTCAAATGTCCAAAAATCATTATAGTAAAATATACAATGACTCATATTAGAAATAAATTCATCCAATAAGAATAGTACATGTTTTTTATATTGGTTTATTATTTATAATCTTATTTATTTAAATCATTAATTAATGAGGCAAACACTGCATCATTATTGTGTCGTATATAATTTTATTTATTTGATGTCTATAAATTATAAAAGGATTACCATGATGTAGGAAATACTTTTAGATTAAGAGTTAATATTTATAGTTTAAGAGATATCTTATATAACACCATGAAATAATTTATTTACTAAAAGATATTGGTTTATGTCATTTTTGTCTTTAAGTTAATTAAAATAAGTTATCATTATCACTAACAAGTGGCTCCATGGGATCCCAAAATCGACCCATGGAATCCCATGATTGGATAGGTATCAACCAATAGGATTAAGACACATGTTTGGGTAATTTTATATTATTATAACAATATTTTATTACCCTTATTTATCGTATTAACATTTAACCTTGGTAAATAAATTTTTTACTGAATTAAATATTCGTAATCTCTAAAAATTAAAGTAACCTATTTACCCAATTTGGACCTCATGATTCCAAATGTGGAATCCATTTTCTCAAATTCAAAACACAGAAGTGGCCAAAATTAATTTAAATTTAATTACCATATTCCAAACTAAAGATTGGTTTTTAAGAAATAATAACTTTCAAAATATTGACACATACTTATGTCCAATTTAAAATTAAAAATACTTACAATGACCAACATTGGATTAAATAGTAAAAAATAATATTTTTACATTTTAAAACAACTTAAAAAGATATTCTATACATATAAATAAATTATATTGAAATGAAGTTGTGAATTAAAATATAGTATTTTTCACTATTTATTAAAAAATGAATTTTTTCAGAAAAATACCAAAATTTCTTCCAAAGTAAATTCTGATATCCCGATTCTAATGAAGAATTTTATTTTGTCAAATAGAAAATATAAAAGTGACCAAAACTAGATATAAAGTGCTTTCAACATTAAAAGGTAGTAAATCGACCTTTTAAAGAATATTATAGTACCTGTGCTTAAAATTGGATTCATTCATATTTTAAAGATCTATATTTTATTGGATGAATGTAAAAAAAATCACAAAAATGTAAAATCATATTGTAGTTAGTTATATTCATTCCCTAAAATAAAACGGCTAGGCCTTAGGTACCATTTAATATAATAATATATTATTATTATTTAGTATGTCTCAGCATTTTGTGCCACATAAGACTTTAGAGAAACCCATTGTTTCATTTAAAGTAATCCCTCGATTATAACATCCCCTTTAAAAAATTAATATTTAATTAAAAAATTTAATATACATAAAAATTTAATATTCTTTATTTTCTTGGGATGTTACAATGATTTTATAATTAAATCAATTATATATACACTTTATTCAATATATAGTTATTTGACATTGTTTTTGACGACAGGTGGTAACATTATAAATCAAAGGTTGGTGTTTTGGTTATAAACCTTGGGTGGGTTATTCAATTATATACGATGTATTTTTAGATATTTTATTAACCATGGGTGGGAGGTTTCTTTATTATCCATGGATAGGTTTCTCACTTATATTCTTATAATGCATTGGTTACTGCGGACATGGATGTCACCTATACTGGTTATTCAATTAGTAATAGTGATATAATGACATTGTTCCGAAGACACCAATAATTTTTTTCAATGAATTCTATGGTTTTGTAATGTTTCTTGTGATCATGATTGATGTCCTATGGCACATGAATATTGATTCTAATTACCCTTTCCTTTTTAATTCCTTATTCCATGTTTTGATGTTCTGTAATCCCAATATTTGTGGCTGTGAATATTCTTATGATATACTCAAGAAATTTGATTATGTCATCATAAAGATATTCTCCTTTTATGCTCACAGATGATATCAAATTATTTATTCTTATGTTTACTCATACAGATAATTTGAGCTCACTATTATTATAGATCAATTTCCCTAGGATATAGAGAGTGGAGATTAATTGATATGTGTCTAGAATTGTTTCTATCATGATGAAGTTTGTGGGAAATGTTAAATAGATAATTTGGAATATGAAAAGTTGGGTATTATAGGAGTTGATGTTCATATTTATGAACAATTTGTTTATTAATCCAAGTTGTATTGATTTTTTTCGAAATTCTGTAAAATGGAAACCCAAAGGGTCCTCAGGAATTTAATTGACCTATTTTTTCCATTTTATGTTTTGATGTTTGGATGAAAACATTTTGTCACATTTATCTGTAACAAACTAAAAATATAATTTTTTATGATTTCAAAACCATATTCAACACTGCAATTTTGAGACTTCTATAAGAGGACTACCTAGGTGTGTACTATACCACACACTATTTAGAATAATACATAGGGTGAATATACACTCCATGGACTTAGTGAGTGTGCACTTTATTACATACATCATTTAATACTATATGAGGTGTAATTATACACCATTTACTAAATGAGTATGTAATCCAATACATGCCATGTTTTTAAGGTCTTAAACAAAGTTCCACAAATCGAACCACTAAGTCAGTTAGTTAAATGACCTAAAGTGAGCCTCCTTGTATGCTAGAGGTTTTTAACTAGCAGCACGGGTCAAATATTGATCATGGGGAGACTCTACCCTCTTTATCAAACTAACTCCACAACAGAATACATTAAAAAATGAAATGATATAACAAAAAACCAAACTAAACCAATATCACATGATAACAAAAATAAGAATATAATATCTGAACTAAAATAATAGATATGTCATTCCATGTATGTGCAGTGTGACAAATGTAAACCCCAAACGTTAGGCACTGAAAACTCCAAGAAGGTCCCAATACCATGTATGGATCCCCCATACAATATCCATACCAAATGATCCATATAACATATGGATCCATACCTTATTATATCCTTTGACTATGAAATCTATTCAAGTAATTATCTAGCAGCCCGAGTTGGGTTGGATTACAAACTTAGTAGGCTACCAACAATGGTGTCTAAAAAATATATTCAATAAAATTTTATACAGTTATATAAAGAATAAAGTAAAATTTATTTATAAATTGTTATCTCATTTTAATTATTATTTAATTAACCACATAAACCCCTGGGTTTCTAAGGACACCCGAACCCTGAATTCCTAGTTTGGCCCATGCCATATTTTGAACCATATCACATATCATAAAATTATAGTTATGAATTATTATTTTATTCAAATTCCTATTATGTCTGATTTGAACCATAGTACAATGCCCAACTTCCAGGCCAAGAATTCCATGCCTAGGACCCCATGATATTTTAAAGATGTAGTCTATGTCCCATATTCTTTTTCACATATAACACACAAATGCTATTTTGAAGTAGTAATCTGTTTCCAAAACTCATATATCACTATAGGATTTTTAAGAAATAGTATGTGTCCCACACACAATTATCAATCAATAAAAGAAATGGGGTTTTCATGCATTATTCTGTGTCCCAATATCTTTTGTCACATATATCCCACAAGTGTGATTTTGATGTTGTAGTCTATTTCCCACACTAATTTATCACTATGTGATTTTAAATAACATATCTATGTCCCACAAATGATTATAAAAACAAGAAAATATATCAAAAAATGAAACCTTTCATAATTTCATATCATCAAGGTTAAAAATCATTAACCTTCTTTTCAATCAATCTCATTAAATTGTTTATTAAAATTCGTTAAAAAACAAGGTTAAAAAGATTAATTTCATATTAAAATATGGAACAAATCACCAATAAATAATTTATCACTATTCAATCATATAACCCTTTAGAAAACTTATGTTATGAAAATATATCACAACCCCATTTTCAATAAGTTTTAATAAAATTAATTGACTAATGACCCAATCCCAAATCCTCATCAATTCAAAAATTACACATTTCATTAATTAATTCACCCATTAATTAATCCAATTACAATAATTCCATAAACACAACATTAAATTAATTTATTTTCCCATTTATTTATCGAAATCCAAAATCCTAATATCCCATTAATAAATTAATATAATTAGACAATCCCCATTATCCCATCAATTCACAATTCCAATGATTAATTAATCAATAAATTTATTTAATTCATGATTCAATTTTAAATATTGAAATTTAATTTACAACAACACATACATGAATGTAGAATCAATACTATTTGAATTGAATTTAGAACACCTACCAAAAAATTTATTAAGAATACTCGCCAATGGATACCCTCTATAGAAGAAGAAAGAGATAGAACAAAATCAAGAAAATTATATAGTTATGAAACCAAGATCCAAGATCAAACAGATTTGATCAATCAAAACCTAGATATATATCCACAAAAATATATGAAAACGTATGTTCAATGGATGAGAAAAAGATGGTATAAGGTCGAAAAACCAATAAGAATGAGAATGTCTTACCAGGAGAGTTTAAGATCTTAAATCTATACTTCAAATCATCAATAATGGAGGTTATAAGGTGTTGTAATCCATCAGAGATCCTCTAAAAACGAGTGAAAAATTTTATGGTTGAGATAGTGGTTTATAGGTATGAGACTGGGGTTCAGTAAATTTTAACCAAATTTTTAGGGGGGTTAAATTTATGCATGCACAGTTTCCTACTCAGGGTGAAAGGATTCCTCTAACTGTTCACATCTTATACGGGGCTACATGTGTTCTACTAAGAGGGTTCATTGTTTGAATAACCATGCACTAGCAATAGAAATACCCTCCAATTTTGTTTACATGGTGTAATGGGATATGCACACTGTTTGGGAATAGCATGTTCTAACTGTGCCCTTCCCCTCTTCCAAAAAATAATCAAATTTCACTGAAGGAACCACATAGTGAAACCCAAACAATAAGTACCCATAACAAGGAAAAACATAACCTATAAATGAGAAAGACTCATCTTGAAAAAAAGGCCTATATCTTTTTCTCTCCCCACCTTATACCATCTCATCCTTGAGCTATAGTCTTAGTCATCTCTAAGATTCTGCGGTAAATAGATCTGGAAACTAAAATTGTATATTTTCATCTTTCTCCAATGTTTTTTTCTATATAGGGCTATGTTGAAAAAAGACAAAAACTCTCATAATGTTCTTTCCCAACAACACCTTATCACTACGATCCAATAAACATATTGAATTCTCCTCAAAGGATGAATCAATCTCTAGCTCAGTATGACCCACATTGATCACATGAGATGTTGTAGGTGGTTCCTTTGAAATTGTGACACATAAAAACAATGTGCATAGCATTGTACCTCTGTTAAAGTTCCATTTGGTACACCTCTAGTCCAATATTCTCAACAACCTCAAACAGTCCAAGAAACTAGGGCATCAACTTTCCCTATCTCCATAACATTCAGTGCCCTTATCAAGAAAACTCTAAAAGGAATACACGATCAGCCTATGAAAACTCTAGGTTCCATAAACATCCATCGACATAATTTTTTCTTCTTTTCTGAGTTATATCCATATGATACCAAATTAATTGACCATGATATAACATCTCCATCCCAAGACACTGTGCCAATTGATCAGAATCATCCACTTCCATCCAATAGAAGGGTGATCATCATGACCTACCATAATGATCTTTAATGATTATTTTTAAATCATTTTATAATTACTATTTTTATAGGTGAACTCCATCTGTTCTAGGTGCTTTTCCTAAGACCCAAAAAATTTTAGAACAAATTCTCCCAATATATCCTCAAGAACTTATATAATAAGTTTATAATTCCAATCTATTTGTTGGTGGCATTTCATACTCAATAAAACCAATTTACCATGAACCTTCTATAAGTCTTGGGAGAAATTAGAATAAATGTTTGAGTCATTGTATAATATAATAAATTTTGGAACCCCATGCTACCATATTTTTCATATATATAAATGTATCCCAACTACTCTACTGAGAATGTATACCATATAAGAATGAAATTTACTACTTTCACCAATTTTTCCACAAACACATATATTGCTTCATTCTTATAAGGATTTCTCATGAGACCCATAAAAATGTCCATAGTAATCTCATCCCACATCGATTCTAAAATTGGAAATGACTTTGGTAAACCAATGTGTTGTTAATTCTTGTCATTCAACTATTGAACGATGTATCATCATCTCCAGAAACCTTCCATTTCCTTTTTCATGTCTGGACACCATAACTGTCATCCTAGGTCAAAGTACATTCAGTCACACTTAGATGTACTACCCATTTTGGGTCCTGAAATTCTCTCAACAACTCTTCCAACAAACAAATAGGCACAACAACAGGACCTCAGACATACATGTTCTCATCCTAATATATTTTATAATCTAGTGGTGAAACCCCACCTTTAAGGATTTCTATCAAGGCTAAACATTATAGATACTCATACAATCTATCTCTAATATGTATGAAAAGTGTAAACTCCACCAAAAATGATACATGAAATAACTTCTTCTCACCATCCTGAACAACAACATGACTCTTAGTGAGTAATTTCATCAATTTCCACTCAACACTAGACTCTCAAACTTCTTGGGTATGATATTTTGAACTTAAGGTGTTATCAACACTATTTCCATTACTATGAATAAATAATACAACAAATTCAAATTACTTCATATAATCAACCCATATCTGATGCCATAAATTAAAATATCTACATGAAATTGTATACATTAATCTCCTGTGGTGAATATACATAGTAAATTTATTCCCAATAGATTATTTTATCAACTCATTCAATTTTAAACCACTAGAACTAACTCGATGCTGTGAATAGTGTATTTTGGTTCATGTGTCATCAACCTGTGTAACCCATACGCCATAACTTTTCCTTCGCTCTTCAACACCACTCAATGTATAATCCCAAAAGCAACAAAAATACCATATACTCCTCAACTAGCATGTATAAGATCAATATTGGTGTCGTAAACAAATTAATATTCAGTTGTTGGGAGGTAATCTGGAATTTTTATGATCATTCATACTTTATCCACTTCTTGTTTAATCTCAAAAGAGGTTCTTCCAAATGAAAAAATTACTAGATGAACTATCAATAATATCCAGTTAATCCCTGAAATCTAGGTATATCGAAAAAATTCTTGGGTTTCTACCATGAAACAACTACCTACACCGTCTCAGGGTCCACAAACACACCTTCCTTTGAGAAAATGTGGCCTAATATTTGTTCCTAATCAATTAAAAACTAACACATATAAATACAAGAGTATATCCTATTCTCTTCTAGTGTACAAATAATGATGTCATGTTTTTTGGAAATATTTTATTTTATCTTGGAGTGCACCAAGATGATATCTAAAAACCAAAAACAAAATGATCTCAGTATAGAGAGAAGATTCTATAAATTAAGGCCATAAACACTGTTGGTTAATTTTTCAGCCCTAAAAATGTCATGAATAAATGATAAAGGCCATTCACACATCTAAAATTATTCCTCCATATATAAAAAGTAATAACTCACAATTGATGATTCCCGGATCTCATTATGATCATAGAGAAAACACAATCTTTTCTCAACTTTTCAAATAGATCATTGATCCATAGATGAGGATATTGATTCATCACTGTCATCTAGTTGAACATACGATAATCAACACCAAATCATATTGTATCATATACCTCATTTTCAAAAAAACTAGTGAACCCCATGAAAACATTCATAGAAGGTTAAACCCATTATCCATCAACTATTCAAGCTATGTCTTGAGATCTTGAAGCTCTTCTGCTTCCATTATGAATGATGTAATAAAAATTGGATTAGATATCTGTAAGAGATAAATTATATATTAAACATCTCTATATTGTGTAATAACTAGTAAACCCTCAGTAAACATGTCCCAAAATTTTTCATCTATGGGTGGAAAGAAATCATTATCCACATCAACATCATCGAAAAGTAGATTTGTTTTCTGAATGGTATGCATACTCAATTACAGATGAACTGACCCAACACAACCCTCCATGATATCTGCCTCTCCAAGATGAATATAAATATTAGCCTCTAGAGATGTAAAACAACCTTTAATTCAGTAGTAATAAGTATGGTTGTGGTATGCTACTAACTAGACCATAGAAATAATTAATTCACAACATGACAAATATAGGATGTTAAGATCCCAACTAAAACAGTATTTCATAACCTCATGAGAACATCCCCTGAACAAACAGTTATATCTCGACCTTTCTCCCAAAGTTAGATCTATCAGCATAACCCCACTAATGAACTCAACCACAAATCTAAAAATAACCTCATATTTTTAAGATATAAAATAATGATTGGTACTATTATAAAATAAGGTAGTATCTAGTGTATAATTAATAAGAATATTACCATTATCTATCAAAAATTATGCCACATTATCCAACAGTGCATGTTGAATTACATCAAACTATCCTAACCCTATCACATATGATGAATTATATGTCCACTGAGATAAACCACCATAATGATATGGGATATCTTTCCTAGAATCACCCTATCCACTATCTATATTACCATGACTAGGAAAACTCCACCTATCTGATTGATATGTTGCCAATGTCCCCCTTCCCACATTTTGATTATGCCTAGTTACTCCATCACTACCTATCTATCCAGGTTTTCGATAGAACCTATAAAGATGAAACAACCTACCATATGCTCAAAACACTACCCATGGTTAGGGGATCTATATATGAAAACGACACAACCTACCACACTGGTGAATGGTCACAAAATAATGATCTTTAAGTAATAGATTCCCTATGGTCGCTCCTCTTTACACTAATCTGGTCACCATTCTCACAATGATGATTCATTCTCAAATAATCCATTTCTCTTAATCATCCATAAGAATCTTCTTTTCCTTCACTGGAATCCTAATTCAAGTTCCCCATAGAAAGAAGATCATGATTAACCACTTTCAAAGACATCTTCATCCAAAAGATATTAACATGGGACTTAAATACACATTTAATCCCATTTTGAAACAATTTTTCCACTGTAGCCTCATCCCATACAAATGGTAGATAAAATAACTACAGATATCTAATGTGACTATAGTTACTCATAACATACATAGTCTCATGAGTCAACCACATAAACATATCTACACTCTCCTTACTATGTGGTTTAGTGTAAAATAACTCCATGAACATAACATGAATGAATTTCCACTCCATATCATCCAACTATAAATCAAAAGTGTGAATTCCCCCAAACTCTTCACAAAACCATTAAACATAAATAGATCCAACATGACTCTTTTCTCTGTAGGAGTCTATATGTGGTCCCGTATAGTTTGGATTGAATTGATCCAGAACTCATATGCCTTAGGTCCACCATCTCCAGTAAAAATCAGAGGGTGTTGTAAATAAAACTATCATGTTATATCAGTAATACCCTTCACAACATGTCCTGGGTCTCCTTCCATAAACTATATAAGTAGAGAAATGTACTCACAAAACTTCTCTCTATCTTCTTCAATAGGTAATATTTGGCTTCAGTATCCACTGCTAGTAGTTCATCCCCAACAATAACCTTCTATCGTCCTCTCAAAAATAATATTCAAGGTGGTATATCTCTAAAATCCCAAACACATATGTCTGGAAACGTAACACAACATTAACACATTTTTGTAACTGAAAAAAATATTCTATAACAATTCATTTCCCCAAACCCCGTCGTACTGTCAAAACTGATGTCCTATCGCTAACCAAAACCATCCTACAACTAGGTCATAGTTCAAAAAGAGTAATATCATTCTAATAATTCATGCTGCTTATTATAAACCCATTTTCCACATTTTACATGATTTTTGTGACTATCAATTTTACATTATGATGCGTTTTTATTTTGGTCAGAAAAACAAAGAAAATAATTTTCATTTCACAACATACAAAGAACATATTTTTCATGTTCATGCCTAATATGATGCATGTAACAAAATAATCTTGAGTTCCTAGAGTGATGAATGTATACTAAAATCACATTCCATACTAATCCATGAGTCAAACCTCACAAAAACATAGATAAAATAATCACAATACATATCATCTTCATCACGCGAGGTGAAATATCTTCCAACTATAACGACACACATTAATACTAGAAATCCAACCCTATGTACTTAGAATTTACCCTAAAAATGGGTTAGCTACTCCCATTCATGAGCACATAACCATGGAGAAGCACATCCTATTCTCTAATCTACATTTCCTAAAATATTAGGAAAAAATAAAAGAAAATAAAACCCCATATGATACCACAATTTAACATCCCGGTCCAAGTTCCACACACTAGGTCACCAATACAGTCAGTTACATGATCACCAGCACGCCTACCCATATTCTAGAGGTTGCTGACTAGTAGTTGGGGTCTAATATTGATCATGGGGAGACTATACCATCTTTATCAAATTAGTATAATAATATAATAAATAAAAAACACAAAAATATAACCAAATAATAATAATATCTTAGTATCACATGAAGAATACAACAGGAATATAATAACGAACTAGAATAGTAGATATGTCATTCTATGTACGTTACAAGGGTCAAATTCTTAACCCAAAATTAAGAAACTGAAAACACCAAGTGGGTCCTGACACCATGTCTAGTTTTATCATCCATGATCTATCCCGACTCAACCATCTAACATATGGCTCTTTCCTAATCCAATCCTACAATCATGAAATCTATTCCAGTACCAATGAGGAGGCCAACATAGGTTGTGATTAAAACTCAGTAGGTCACCACCAATGACATCTAAAACAATATCGAATCAATAAAACCTTATGTAGTTTTATAATCAATAAATCCTAAAACATAAGTAAATATTTATCAAATTTCAATTATTTTCATTAGTCAACCACATAAACCCCTAGGTTCATGGGGACACCCGAACCATCAATACATTCTTAATCTAGTGCCAGAGTCTAAACCATATCATATATCAAGATAATAATGTTATCAATTATCATTTCATTTCAAATAATATTAAAGATAATTGGAACCATTTTTCTATGCCAACAATTCAGTTGTAGAATTCCATGCCTATGACTCAATGGGATTTTGAAGCAACAGTTCGTGTCCCACAGTCTTTTATTACATATATCACACCAATGGGATTTTGAATAATCATTCCATGCCTCTCACTAATTTATAACTATGGTATTAAGAATCCTTAATTCTAGTCCCACAGATTATTATCAATCATTAACATTAGTGAGTTTTTTATGCAAAAATCCATGTCTCACACTCATTTATCTCATATATCAGTCATGTTGGATTTTAAGAACTAGTTTATGTACCAAAATCATATATCACTTTAATATTTTGAAGCATCAATCCAGGTCCCCCAAATTATTATAAACCAGTCACTTATATCACTATATCACACAGAACACAATTTCATAACACCTTGGTTAAAAATCATTAACATTCTTTTCAAACACTCTCATTAAAATATATAATATTAATTTAAAATAAAATAATTTGAAAAATTACCATTAAATAATTTATCATCATTTAACCATATAACCATTTAACCAATTTTGTTTAATCCAACAATCTCACAACCCAATTTTTAATTAAGTCTTAATATAATTAATTGAATAATAACAAATTCCCAAATCCTCATCAATTCCACAATTACACATTCCATTAATTAATTTTCCAAATAATTAATACAATTAAACCAAATGACTAATGATAACATTAATTTAATTAATTTTTCAATTAATTATTCTACATCCACATTCCCAATATCCCATTAATTAATTTTCAAATCAAGCAATAAAATTACACAATCCCCGTTATCCCATAAATTTATAATTCTATAAATTAATTAATCAGTTAGTATAATCAATTCGTGATTCAATTTTAATTTTACAAATTGAAGTTATGAAAATAAATTCATACAATAGGAATCAATAATTTTGGGATTGAATTTAGACAACCTACCTTGAAATTGATGAAGAATGCTCACAAACAGAAACCCCCAATTGAAGCAGAATAACCACGAACACAATAAAGAACAAGATCTTGATACCAAGGAAAGATTGAATACCAAAAAATATAACATTTATCTAAACCAAAATCTAGATCCAAAACATAGTGGAAAAATTCATTTCAATGGATGATAGAAATATGGTACAAGTTTGGGAAACAAATCAATATGATAATCACTTACCAGGAGAGTTTCATGTCTTTTATCCAGACATTGAATCTTTATTAATGGAGGTTAGAAATATTAGAATCCAAAAAAAAGATAATAAAATGATAGATATTTTTTTTGGGACAAGGTAGGGGTTTAAAAATATAATCTAAGGATTCAATAAGTTTTAAATGAAATTTCAAGGGGTAAAGATTCCACATGTATGGTTTCCTACTCAAGGTACACAGTTTCTCCAAAATGTGTTCCTACTCATAAGGGACAAAATAGTTTATAAAAGGTGGTCAATTTATTTGAAACAACATACACAAGATATGAAAATCATATATAGTTTTTCATGGATTTTTTGGTTGGGTGAATGGTTTGGGAAAACTGTGCACCCATCATACACTTACTCTCCTCCTTCCAAAATTCTCAAATTTCATCCAATGATCATTAAAGTAAATATAAAACAATAAGTACTAAAAAAGTTATAATTTTACATATACATGTTCTCAATTCATCAATATAAAATTTTTAGATCATGAAATGTGGCATAGAAAATGGGGTGTATTTACAGGTTTTGTAATAGATGGGTGTGTAATCGAGTACCCACCAAGTTGTGTAGGACATTTCTAAATGATATTTACTTATCAACTAAGTGTGTTACTTCTAAAATTAATCCCTATTCACCTATATATATCATAAATAACATATACCTCTTAGTTTCATTCTCTGTGATACTTTTCTCTAACAAAAAAATAAACACCACATATGGAGAAGTACAAGCTATGTAGTTATAAAATACACACTCTGTTGATTACAAAATTATAGAAAAAATATTTTCAAATAAAATTAAAAATTCGCCACATTTATTTACCATATACTATACTTAAATTATTAACATGGTCTTTTTCTACCCCTGGTGCACCTTATGTGAATCTTTTCTGGATATCCTTCGTGATAAAAAATGCCTTCAATCTATCACATGCTTCCTAGACACCCAATATTATCCCTATTCACCAGGTCTCACACCATACTTCCATTAGTGACCCATAATGACATTTAGAACATATATCAGTTTTTGATAATTGGTACTACACCCAAATCTATCCTTTGTTGGACCACATTAGAATCATTCAACGATATGGAACAATTTCATCAAACTACCATTCCTGGATAAGGTTTGTCCAGAATATGTGAAAAAAGTGGGTGAAAAAGAATGAATGAGTAGGAAAACCCATATATATGAATTTGTTTATTTAAATTTGAAGTTGTGGAAACTAATATTCATGAATAGATTCTCCAGTAATGAATAAAATTATAAATAACAATGTATTAGGGTAAAATAAGTTCAAATAAAATATGAATGGGTTTGTAATTTTCATCATGGATTTTAGAACACTAATTTCAATAATAAATAATAGAATAAAAAACGTTAGTGTCAATATAAAAATTCATAACATGCGTTTATGATCTCTCATCTGAGATCACTTCAAATATATCATGATTCATTAGAAATCACCATTATGAAATTCATTTCATAGTATCCTAGATCTCTGATTCACTTAGAGGTTCACCATCTCTCTCATTTAGGGTTTATATAAAATGTGGTAAAGTCCCTATTAGAGAGTTAAAGATAAATTCATATGGGGATGATTAGTGTTTCATGGGTAAAAGAACAATTTTTTTAAAATATTCCACGCACTATATGGTAGACCGAGGTCTTATACTGTAATCAAATTTTATAATAACCATATTGGAAAATCATTATTCTCGACATAAATATGGAAATAATTTCTATATTTTAGTCTCTATTTAAGAAAAATAACTATTCATATACCAGAGATAAATATTCATATTTTTTAATAAATATTAAAAATATTTTAAAATTCAATGTGCTAGAAATTCACCAAAACACCTTAGGGTAAACATCACTCTTTGATATCAACACAACTAAAAAAATTAATATATGGTACTTTTATGAGGATAAATTACAATTTACCTAAAGAGAGGTACCAAGACTCTAAAAATGAAATTTCATCTAATTATTTATTGTGAAAAATTCATGTGCCAGCGTGAAACATGTTAGTAACACAAATTAACCAAATATATAATATGACAAAAAATATCTTAATATAAATGATTATATTCATTAATTATAATAAAAAATTCAAAATGGATCATATTAATCAAAATTCAATCAAACATAACTCAAAGACATATAATTATATCACATTGAATCCTATTATTATAAACTAATTCTCGATGTGAGTGAGTTGTGGTCACCCAACCCCACTTTTAGCATAGTCTTCAATATCTAAAAAAGAAAACATTAAAAAACATATGATTGCAAATATTTTAAACTCAATAGGCTTATCCCCTACTTCTAATGCTACTTGTGGATTGGAATAATAAAAAAATAGAAATGAGGTAGATAAATCACCAATGATTATAATAAGTAAAATAAATTAACAGTTGTTTAATTCATTGCAAAAAATACAATACTATTACAACCTCTTTCACAAAACACATATTCCTATTCAAAACCTATCAATATCAACCAACCATATTATATCATCTCTAATATCTCGGATGAAATTGTTGTACCAAAAGAAACTACTCATCATTTTAGTTATAATAATAATATCCACAAACAAAAATCATACACTTAAAACTATAATAATTTTGTAGAGATACAACCTCAAAAAATTAACTATATCTATATTTCACCATGCCAATACCCATTCACCCACTACATAAAATGATTACACAATAAAAAAATAAAAAATAAAATATATATATTTCATGAATCCATTTGATATAAATAGTTTTTTTCACATATAAAAATTCAAATCATCCAATTTTAGAAAATGAATCGTATTATTATTAACCAAATTCATAAACAAGCAATCATAAAAAATAATTTTAATTAAAAAACCACTTCAATTTAAGTAATTTTTTATATTTTAAATATTTCCATAGAATAATTATTAATTCATAAAAATTATTATCACCCACCAAACAAAAAATATCCTTCAATAAACCACATCATATAAACATGTATACAACTATGTTCCTAATTTAATATCTCACATCAACAAGAAATGTTCATATTATTAGTCTAATATTAATTAAAATTAAATAGTTCTATAGTAACCATTAGTAAAAATTATATGGGAATAGAAATGTAATCAATTCATATTGAAATATAATTTAGTAGAATACATTGATTTCATATTGAATCAAAAATCATTTTCCAATTTTTAAATATTGAATAGAATAATATTTTTATTTGATATTTCAATTCACATAACCATATATAATCATAAAATTTTAACATCATTATAGTTTATCACCATTATGTTTGTGTTTGTGCATTACAAAAGTAATTCACATATTAATGATGATATTTATTACAAAACTGTAAAATAATATTTATATATAGTCCACCAATACATAGAATAAAAAAAATATTACATTTACCGGTAAGGATCTAAAAATTTCATTATTTAATTATTTTTTATTGGTGTTTTATAAAGAATGATATGAAGATAAGTTATGTTTAGAGTGAAATTCAATTAAATATTAAATCATTACCATAGTCATTATGAAACAATCCATGGTGAATTAAAATATACCAATGATTTAATGATTGGTGGGTGGATGCCTCTACTGAATTATTTTATTTGGAAAACATTTCGTGGTGAATGTGTGAAATCCATATTGTTTTTTGAAATTTCATTTTCCATGAGCATGATTCAGAGAAGAATTTAGAGTAGAAAATATAATTTTTTGGAGAAAAAACATAGAATGTTTCATTTAAAACATGTCACTATATTTCAACTTGAAATTGTTGAAATTTGGGTGGTGTTGATAATGAATAACAATGGGAAGGTGGAATAACATGGTCTTATATTGTGATCATGATATAAATTATAAAAAACATCATGGTTTATTCAAAAACATAATTTTTGGGATTAGGTATATTGGTTTTTTTAAACAGTTCATAAATCTCATGTGAGGGAAGTGGAACATGAAATGATTTTTATATCAATAATTGAGTAGTTGAAAAACACCATGTTATATATTGAAACAGAATTGTTTTCGGGGTGTTATGTGAAAAATATTTTAAATAGATTGAAACCTCCATTTTAAATCTTTTGAATTCTTATTCACCCATGGTATAGAATTATGATGAGTTATGATATATTTATATGGAATATATATCATCTATCAGATGATTTAATAAATAATATGAATGAATTTAGGCGTTGATTAGTGGTTAGTAAAATATTCCCTAAATTTATTATATCGGATCGATGAACCATTTAATATAAGTATTTCTCTAAGGGATATATGTGGGAATTATAGAGTCGTTTAATTTATTAGTTGAATTAGTATGTATATATTTTGAGAATGAGTTAAAAAAATATTTATTAAATTTTTTAGATCATAGAGAGTGATGGTATTCTATGCTCTTTATTTTCATGTTTATTGAAATCATATTTTATTATGTAATGGTAGGAAGATTTTTATGGTTCAGATAGAAGTAAAAAAGGATAAAAAATAATAGATTTTCTAATTGAATTTTTTAAAAATTTTATATATTGGAATAATTTGGGAAAAGTGATATTTTTGTAAATTATTATTATAAATAATTAAAATTGACTATTAATGTAAACAAGAATATTAGAAATTGTTTAATTGATATTCCATAAAAGGTATGTATAATGGCTACCTATTCATGATTATTCTTAAAGTGTTGTAATAGAACTATAAGAAAATAGAAGTTATGATGACATGTGGTGATAGAAATTTTGAGGATAATTATGGGTAATTATTATAATTTTTTGGCAGGTATATAAGGAAAGATCAATGTCAATGTATGTTTTATGATATAATTGAAATTATATGATACTTATCTGAATAATATCTTATGAATATTCATGTGTGTTGAGCTATGGTAATTCAATGTGAATTATGTTTTGATTAGATTCATTTATTGACTTCTAATATGTTGATGTTTATGATATGAATTGTGATGATGTTTCTTGACTTGATAGTGATATTTCATGAAAGTATGAACTATTATTTAATGGTGATAAAATTTATAAGAAGTTCATTTTCTCTATACAAGTATGGTTTTTTATTCCAAAACCATTGTATTATTGATTATCATAAATATGCATGGTATTTGAAAGATTTTATGGATTTCGGTAATACAAATGTGAATGTTTGGAGTAGTAAATATATAAAAACTAAAAGTATTGTTAGTATTATTCAATGATAGATACTAGTTGTTGTAATGATATGGTTGTTGTGATACATATATGGTGATATAGATGTACTGATGTGGATGATATGAAAGGGTGGTTGGATTGAGTTAATAATGCTCATATGGTAATTGTACATAATTTGACTAAACCTTAATATTTCATTCACTATGGTTTTATTTTTCATGTTTTTTATTGGAGATGTTAGTATAGGAACTTATTTGGTATACTTGTATACTTATCCCACTATATTTTATTTTTTATACATATATGATTGTGTCAATGGTGGGATTGGGTGATGTTACATCACACATGATGTACTCTAGAAAGATGTACAGAGAGTCAAGTGTACAAGATTCATTTAAGGTTAATGTATTTATTATCATTATGTGTGTGGCATACCATGCATTAGTTTATTTATTGATATCAGATATGTGTCATGGGGTTTTCATAGGGTGATTTTATTGAAATTAAAACCAAGGGAAATTCCATCCATATTTGTGATTTAATACCCATGGATACAGTCTCTACCCATTGGCCTATTGAAGGTGGTCTTTAGGGGTTACACTGAATATTATTTACAACATAATAGGAGTATTGGTTGGGATAGTATATAACCAAATAGTATCAAAGAATGCGTTATAGGATTAATTTTAGAGTAGGATATGGTAACAATTAGATGGGTTAGTAGTTCTATTTTTTTAACTGAACAAAATATAATTGGTATTTTAGAAAACATTTTATGGATCTAGAATCCTCATAAAATTCTATGTATGCATTTTGATTTCTTATTAGATCATTAAAAAATTATTAATATAACATTTTTAATATAGTAATATATCTATGTACCCATGGATCTAGAATCAACAAATGATATAGTTTATTTTTTAACTTTTTATATTACAAAATTTTAAAAATGATTAATGTAAAAATATATTGTTAAAATTGTATTCTACTCATATAACCTCCCTTAAAAATGATCTATAATTTCAATAAGAAATAATAAGAAGTTTACAGTAATTTTCTGAAAATATTTAAGTAAATAAAATTTTCCTGTTATTTTTTAATATAATACATAAAAATATAATATCATATTTCATAGTTATAAGCCTATAATGTAATCATAGAACTATTAACTTATTTACTATAATAATAAAAAAAATGAATCAGATTAAATTAAATATAACCCATCATAATTGTTATTTTTGAAATCCAAAAATCAAAAATCAATAGATAAATTACCTTTATCTTGTTTGTGTATTAAATAGGAAGATATATAGGGGGAAAGTAGTCGAGGGGTGATGAAACCCAGGGTTTATTCCATGAGATATCAATGTAGGAATAAGTGGGAACATAATGGAACTCCAACATCCACTGATCATTATCTAGAGGTGTTATTGAATGGGAGTGATTTATATAGAATAAATCTAGTGAACAAACATCATTGGAGAGTGGGGCATGAGTGGTATTTAGGATAAATAAAAATACGTTGAGATGTATAATGATTTATTATTAATTTTTCTTTTTATTAATGTAATATCAAACATAAAAACCCATAAATGGATAATTATATTTATTTGAGTAATTTATGGAAAACTTATACTCATACAATTTTTGTGTGTTCGTTTCTTAATAATGACATTAAAATAATAAGAGATTCTGTAATTAACATTATTTATTCATTAACTATTTTGAAAAAATATTCTAATTTGACTATAACTAGAATAAAACCATCTATTTCAAAAAAAATCTTAGTGTAACCCTTGAATATTATTTGATTAAAATAATATTCTGATTATGTTGAAATTTTATAAATGGTGAAATAATTAAATACCAATTGAAAACCCTCTAGGGATTAATTGAAAAAATTATCCTAATTAGAGGGGTTATATACAGGGTATATATGGTTTTATAAATAAAATAATAATGATAGTAATATAAAATAATTAAAATTTTAGATATGAATAATATTTATTTTATTATTGTTTTTTATTTATAAAATAAAATATTGGACACATATTAATGATAATGATAACAGGAGAAACAAAAATGTTCTTTTCTAAAATGAATACTAAAACAAATAAAACTTAAATGTGTTGTTGTATTTTTTTATAATTACTTGTAAGAACACCACCTAAACATTATATATATTTTTAATGTCAAAAAGTAAAATTCTGTAAAGAGAAGTGAGAAATTAAAAAAATGTTAGAACAAGAGAAGTTATTTGAGAAGGAAACCTTTTTAAACATAGTGTAATTAAGGAATATTTTTAGGTGAGCCAATAATGTAATTTTGTAGAAGAATAAATCATGTAGTGACAAAGAGGAATAAAATAGAAAACTGTTAAATAATAGATAATTGAAGAATAAAAAATATAGAATTCTTATAGGACTATGTTTACACCTATAAATGGATGTGGCTATTAGAAAAGTTTATTAGTATTTTTAGCATTGAATAAATCCCTGGAAAATTGTTTTCACCCTTCTATGAGATAACAAGGTTCTATATCACTATCAAAAAGAGACTCCAAACAAATATGTTTTATGAAATAATGCTGTTGAGATCCCATAAGTCTCATATTATCTCAAATTCTCTAGTCTCTCTATAATATATATACCCATAAGATGAATATAAAGTGATGTATTGATAAGACACCTCAAGAAAAAAAATGAATGGAATAAAAAAACTAATCGAAATGACATGGTGGTATGTTGGTAGACATAAACTAGTGCTAACAAAGTAATATGTATGGGGAGGACATATGAATAAAAAATAAAAAGATAGTGCAGTGACATTTTTTGTTATGTGGACACATTTATGTGAGAAAATGTCATAAAGTAAATGATAAGAATCACTAAAAATATAGAAACTAAGAAAAAACAACATATAATCCCATATATATCAATCCAAATTCATGGTATAATCATAACCAATAGAAAATATCACCCATGGTGGGATGAAATACCGTTCAATATTAATAAATAGAGAGAAGTAGGAGAAAATACATAAATAATAACATGATATGCTCATAAATGTGGGTATACAAGAATCCTAAAACAAGAGTCTGAAAAAAAAACACTTTTGATCCAATGGAATAAAAACCCACTAATTGAAAACCATTTTAAAAATTACTTTTTAGATTATAAAAATAAACCACATTGGAATGCATGGAAAATTTATAAAACAATAGAAACATTAATTATAAAAATTATATGAAAATATAAACAAATAACTTAATTTATTACACATTACAACATTCAAAAATTTATAATTTAGAGATGAGAATTTAATATTATATTAGGAATTATTCTTATATAACCAATCTATCCAATAAAATGATAAAACAAAATATTCAATATAACATAGAAAGCTAAGTATAGAAATAATATTCCTGGTATTTTAATTTCCTCAAAATTTATCCTTATGATAAATTTCCACCCAAACCAATTTATCTAATTCTATCTACTGCCTAAATTTTTTTTATTAAAAATAATATAAGTAACACAAATATAAATAATCATATCTATATACCATTGTGTCCCTACATGATCAGATGTCACTGAGATTAAAACAAACACAATAAGAAACTATACTAAATAAATTGATGCCAATATATATTATTTATAAAAAAAGAATTAATCAATATAAAATATAAATTTCTAGCATTAAAAGTAAAATAAAAAATAGGATATAGGGAAAGATAGTGGAAATAATGATAAAAAACTCTACACATAAATATTAACTGGTCCAATCACTCTTAATAGATACAACAATGCTAAGATCTAAATCAAGAACCATTCATTCCAACAAGAATCCCTTTAAAATAACATTCAAATGTAGTCCCAGGATCACAAAATGTATAAAAATAGGATTTACATAAAAATAATTAAGGGGAAATGAATGGTTTACAAGATATATGTATTATCAGAATTTGGGAATACCAAATTTGATTGGGCTGCAAAATCCATAAATATATATATCATGGGAAAATAACTTTTAATGTGACCAATTTCACCATGCTAAAATCTGATTAAGCGTATAAATAAACTTCAAATTTATTTTTATAACCACTTTTATAGATTTACCAGTCATGGTAAAAAATTATACATCTTATTTTACTTCACCAACATCTAATTTTAGACCATTGTATTGAAGATCCCTATACAATAATGAAGGTTTCACATCTTCAAGTGTTATTGACTACCAAATATGAATTATAAAATTTTATAAAAAGTATATGAATCATATAATGATTTCTATAATGTAATGGTTTAGTGTTTATCACATATTTCAAAAAAAAATTAGATAAATATTTCATGATGTATTGAATATATCATGGAGAATTTTTGAAAATGTATAAGAAATAATATTAAAATAAAAAATACACATTTTATTATTAATTTAACATAGATAAGATTTAGTAATATCCAAATATTCTTATTTAATTCAAAAATTAGAAGTTATTTGATTATAAGAAAATCACATGAAACATTACTGCCATGTTAAAAAATGTAGTTGTCTTCTTCACGAACAATTGCAATGATATCAATATTAGAAACTATAAATATTATATTAGAAGAAAAAATGGCGAACATCTAATTAACATCTTATAATTTATTTATAATTTGACATGGAGTGACCAAATTATAATCCTCCATAAATTAAATTCATTTTCCTCATCTAATTTCTCAACATCAAATTTTGAATGATATATTATTAATATCAACATCGCTAGGAAACAAATTATTGATGATGGTGGAACCTGATATAAAATATATTCGCACAACTAAGGGGAATGAGATTACATCTTTTAATTATTATTTAATATTAAAATAAAACCATAACCATATATGAAAATCGTTAAAAATAGGCGAAAAAATACTCATCAACTAGAAATGAATATAAAAGTAAAGAAAATAAAAGGAAGATATAATTGTTTTCTATCTATGTTTGCCCAATGTGGTTATAAAAATACCACACCAAAAACATAATAATTATAACAATTTAATAGGCTACAAACATTTTATTGAAATAATGAAAAAAGTGAGACCAAACTTGATAATATATTTGTGGAAAAAACCATGCCAAGACAAATTGAATTGATGAAATGTTTCATGAAAGGAATGTGGGAGATGACTTACTAGTTATAAATACATAAAAACATTCACAAATAGGGGACAAAAATAGAAAATAGTTTTATAAAATATAATTAAATTATGAGAAATAAATCAATATTATACATCCAGGATTTTACCAAGAATTATAATGTAGTCCGTAAAAACAAGATAGATACTATCAATAGTGAAGAAAGTTTTTGAATAATCTTATCATCCTATTTTGAGATTGTAATGGATGAAATCTATACTAAGAAAAAAATTTAGGGGAACATTCATGATGGAATAACTGTAAATACATCTAGGATGTTTGATCTTCAATATATCTAAAACACAATCTACTATCTCTCTTTCTCTCTCTCTCTTGAAAACAAGAACCATAAAAGGGGATCCTTAGGAAAATATATATGTGAGGCATTATTGAAATTTTATTAAAGGAAATAATAGAAGGAGTGGTTGAATAATTAGTGGATTGATCATGAAGAACAAATTTCTTAGGTTTTATTGAATACTTGAGAAACATACAGTGAAAAAAATTTATAGTGACTATTTAGAAACCTAGAAACCAAGGAGAGGTTGCAGAGTATGGGAATAATGACATCAAAAATAGATCTTCCATGAAACAATTATACAGAAAAAAATAATCACATGTCAAAGTAATTGATTCATTAAAAAATAGGTTAAATTCTTCTTCTAGAGATATATTTAATCATATAATATTAGAACGTCATGATAAGGTAGAGTTTCAAACTCTAATAGTAGCTGGAGATTCCAGTGCATATATTCCATCAGGTAGCCTAAAATATGTTTCCCATAAAAATATTTAGTGGCTCAAAGGATCATTGTCCCCAATGGAAAAAACATGTGAACAAAATAAGTTATTCACAATAAAATGGAATCCATATTAATTCATGTGAAATATAGGAAAAAAAGGTAATGTGGATAACAAAATTTAAATAAAAATTGAATAATTAATCTATTTTATTTTTTAACTCATGCTAGAATTCACATATATAAGGAACTAATTTTGTCACAAAATTTTGATAAGGGAATATTTTAGGGATATTGTTATATATTCTCCACTAAATGTTACAACACTTAAAACATAATATATATATATATATATATACATTTATCCATCATACATCTACTATTCTATTTGAACATTTTGATATATTCTTTTTCATGAAAAATCCACCACATCTTTCTATAATAAATCCCATAATATTGGGTGTATATAAAATAGTAATAGAGAAAAATTTAATGACAACAAGTTCTATATGAAAATGAAGAATACAAGAAGGAAATTTTTTAATGTTATTATTAATACACAAATTAAAGATTTTAAAATATAGGGTTAAGAGATAAATTAAGATAGCCAGTAAAACCAATTATAACTTGAGATTAAATCACATTATGTTTTAACCAGTTTTTACAATTTAATAATTATTTTATAAATTTCTTTATAAATAGAATGTCTCAAAAAAAATTCATCTAATTTTTTTAAAAAGTAACAAAATGCTTGAATATCCTATTTTGTTATTTAATTGTAAATTTATTTTGTCAACAACTATTATAAGAAGCCTATATCTAACATATTAATAAAGAAACACATATATATTACCTATTAATGCCTTTATAAAAAAATTTATTTCAAAATAGATACCATGTAAAATAAAAAAATAATTAAAATTAACCAATTAAAAAATTACTATATAATGAATTAATGAAAATTTTACTATATAAAAAAGGTGGTTTTTGATTTCATTAGTTCAAGAGTCTAGATCTGTATAATTTAAAATTTATACGATTAAATATGAGGCTTATAAGAGGTAGGAGGGGAGTTAAGATAAAATTTCAATTGTATAGAAAGATTGTGAAAAGAAAACTTGTATTATATAGTAGGGTCTAGTCAAGAGAATTTGCTACATCATAGGAGTCGTAGAATGTTGTAAGGAATATAAGGAGGTATGTTTTAGTGTTTTGGACATTTTTTATGATGTTGAACCATAAATATGAGTTCTATCATATCTTTATTCATTTTAAATTATAATTCAATGGAGTAATGGTTCGTTACACCATAATCCACCTCCTAATTTATAGGATATGTTGTGTATACCATGCCATATTTCTTGGATCCATCTTTGACCATGATTTATATGGTGTAGTATTTTTCCATAAAACATATTTTTTACAAGTCGGAATAATGAAAACCTTGAATAGGGATCTATGCTATGGTATTGGAATATCTAGTAAGATTATAAATTATCAAAACCCCTTTGAAATTGTCTCTCTCCCAATCATTTTCCCTCAAAACCTAGTTGAGAAACAAATATTTTTCAAAGGCCTATGAAGGAACCTTGATCAAATTCAATCCCCATATTATTGAGATTTATATGTAGTTATCAAAACTGATATCAACTCTTTATCCTACATTTTTTCTCTATTAGGTTCACATTTAATCATTACCAACTATGGTGGTCGATCTGCTTCATCTACATTGTTTGTTTTTTTGATGTTAGGTGTCATGGTCATGGTGTAGTACCCTTAGGGACTGTAAATTAATTTACATACATATGATCATAGATATTTAATTTTTTATTAATTATAATTAAAATAATATTGAAATCCTTGATGTAGTGGATTTATTACATCCATTATTTTTTTTGAAATTGTTTATTTATCATTATTCATATTATTGTGTAATGGTGTAATTAACCTTAAAAAAGATTAAATTGGAAATAAAGAAGGAATTTATTGTGGTTATTTTTATCACATGAGGTTTTGATACTTTAAAACATATATATATATATATTAAAATACCACTATGTTCAAAATCGTATGTGACATAAAATACAGAGCCTAAACAAGCAAAAAAAAATATTTTTATATCAATGTTACTGTTATTTCATTTTGAATGAATTAGTGTGTATGAATATAATTATATTAATTATCCTATATATATATATATCCTTCTCAATAAAAAATGTTAATTAATTCATAAAAAATAAACACCCAACTTTTCATAAAGTTATTTTATTTATAAAAAATAACTATTCTTCAAAAATGATTTTTACTACTTTTTATGAAAAAATAGTATACATTATTTATGGAAATTTTAATAAATATATTTAATAAAAATAAGATCATTTGTGAAATCAGCATATAAAAATTACATAAGGGTAAATTCTATGTGTTTTTATGAAATAAATGATTTTATCATGAATAATGAAAGATACACATTTTCATTGAATTTCATTTTCAAGAATTTAAACAGATCCATTTTTTATAAATTGGTTTCAAATTAAAATATGATCTATTATATTATAAAAAATAAAATTATGTTTATGATATTAAATTTTTTTGACTGAATTTGGTATAATAATAATTTTATACTAAAGAAGACGTTTTTGAGAAAACTGTTTTCCATTCAATTTTGTGTTTCAATTTTTAATTAAGTTCCACCACTTATTTAAATTAAATGTTCAGAAATGGATTACATATTTTGAATAATGAGGCCCATATATTGTAAATAGGTTACTTTTATTTTGGGTTATTAGGAAGTGTTACCCTAGTAAATAATTATCAACACAGTAAGGGTAAATATTATAATTAAGGTTAAAAATAATGTGATAAGACCTTAAAAACAATAAAAAAATATGTCTTAATTAAATCGTATGATTATATTTAGTAAAAAATATATAAAATTTTAGAAATATTAAATTTTGATTCATTTAAGATATTACTTTGACCTTTATAATATTTAACTGAGACAAAATGAAGAAAATGCAACTTTTCATATTTTAATATCAATATTTTTTTGTGATAGGAATTCATAAAAAAATAGGTTTATTTATAAAATGTTATTTGGAATAATAATGTATTATTTTTATCATGGTTATTTATTTTAAATTTTTAATTATTGAATAAATTCCATAAACACTGACATCAAGTTTATACAATATTTACTCAATTAATTCAAAAAAATAATATATATGATTTAAAAAATATTTAATTTAATAAAAATTTGATACTAATTTAATTAAACAAATTTTATTGGTAAATATTACATTTTGATATATTTTTATGGATTAGATTACATTTTAGGCTATGTCATGATGTATTTAATGAAAAATTACATTAATATTGAAAAAAATGACATTAATTGTATTTTATAGAAAATAATATTTTATTATATGATTTATAATTCAAAACAATTATGTATTTGTTAATGGTAATTTGATATGGTTGAAAACAGAAACCATTTTATATTAATGTGATGTTCTTTATTTTATTGTAATATTATTTACCCTTAAAAAGTAAAAATGTTTTAAACAACTATAATTTACAAAATAATTAATTGGGTATTAAAACTGAAAGAAAATAGAGGAAAAAAACCAGAAAACTAATCATAATTTATTGTGTGAGTGGATGTTGATAAATATTCCTAATTTCTTTGAATTATATCAATTTTTAACCATAATTACGTAAAAATAATTTATATTATTGTAAAAAATTATAAAATTCATAGAATTAATGTCCCCTAAAATATAAAAGGACACCCCTCCTTTCCCTTATTTACACCACATTAATCCCCATAAATCAACCCAAAAATACCTATTTCTATTTTAAACATCCTTTTCCTTGTTATAGAGGTGCCAGTATTCACAAAATACAAACCCCAGGCCTAATGAGAGGATATACAAAGAAGGACAACTAAATAATAAGTAATTTTATTAATGGAATATTTCACTTTCATTTCACCTTCTAATTCCTATTAATGTGTTTAAACCATCACAATATAATAAATATGTTATAATCATTATATTTATATTTTTTTATGATAACGGTACAACTATTTTCCATCTCTTTTCTAGCATATGAAAATTGGAAACATTTTTGATCTGTAATATGATTTAGCATCTCTATGTAGTGGTGTATTTTTTTATTCCTCGCCACATTGAAAGGGTTTTTATTGATATAGAAATAATAAATATAAATTATATTTTTGAAATAATATTATTTTGGAATTATAATATCATATATACCTTCTTACAATCCATTCCATTGGAAAATGATAACATCACATGTGCATACGTTTGGAAAACACCCTTATTCATTACATGGATGGTAATAACGATATATTTAGAGAATATATATGGTATATATGATTTAATTATAACTCTATAAAGTTGTTTAGGTCCAATTTCGAAGTGAAATTAATTATAATGAACACCATTGGATAAAATGGTAAAAATATATTCTAATTATACTTTAAAACCACTCAAATTCATAATTTATCACCATTAATTATTTTCATTAAAAAATTTGTTTTTAATTAAAATTTAGTAATTTTCACTATTCATCAAAATATTAATGTTATCCGAAAAGTACCAAAATTTCACCTTAGGCTAAATTCAATACACTGAATCCAAAAATGAAGTCCATTTTGAAATATAAAATAAATATAATTTCAAAAAATAGGTATTACTATTCATAATGGCTAGTTTGATTGGTTGTGGTGTGTGTTAGAACTCGAAGTTGCGTACAACACACGCTACTGTATTATTCAAAGGAAAGCGTACCGTGGAAGCTTCGGATGTTTCATTTTAAGTTTTTTGATGTCCCCATTTAGTCAAAAAGTTTAAAATATTGTATTTAAAAACGGTTCACTATTAAAAGTTGGTAAAAGTGCAATACGGAAAATGAATTTGTTCTTACATTATGTCTAAGAAACTCATAATATGGATTCTGAAATTATAAGGATTATCTAAAGTTTAAAATTTAGTTAATACTATTCATAACCTCTTTTGAACGGCTTGTTTGGTAAGTCATGGTGTGCTTGAACTCGGTGTTGCGTGTAGTGAAAGTTATTGTATTATTTTGATAAAATAACACACTATGAAATCTTAGGGTGTTACATTCTCCCCTCCTTCAATAAATTGAGTCCTCACAATTTGAAATTGTTCTTTGAAAATAAAAGGTTGAAAATAAAAAATATCTTTGTGGGAAAACCCACATCGGAAATTAGGTTACTAAAATTTAGTCTTAATATGAGGAAAAGAGAAATGAAAGGGTCACCACCAAATTATGATCTCGATTAGGAGAACATTGGTGGCAATTAGAGACATATAATTGGAGGTTAAACGTAAATATTTATAGGTAGTTATTGAGGTCATCAATCACAAACAAGTTTAAAATTGAGGTCCTTAAATTCATCAATCTACGTTGAATTAAAATACCATCGATTCAACAAAACATAAGGTATTAGGATAACACATTTTTGACGTTTCAAAATATCTTAGTTGAAATCCCACATCGAAAAATGAATTAATGAGGCCTCTATTTAAAAAAAGAGTGGAAAGTATGAAGATTACCGAAAATAACACATACTAGGGTTCCATGTAGGAAAATATGGACATGGAAGAAAAATATAACCATCAATTATCTGATGGAGAGTGGTATAGAACATGGCTATGAAAAGGCCAATAATCCCAAAGCCATAAATTAATGATGATTTAAGGTACCATCTAGGACAACATTTTTGTTCTATGTTCCTTTTCTTAATGTTGAAGAATTTATTTATGAGATTGGCTAAGATCATAAGGAGATATACTTACTTTATAATTAGTGTTTTATCCATTAATAAATTTCTACCACAAACTCATCTTTCACTCGTAAAAAAATTCCATTTATACTATTCGTACAAGGTTCCAAAATAAAAGAATTTATAATTCATCTACCAGATCTTTTTAAAAAAACTACATTATTTAATCCAGGACAACTCATGGGCTAGTGGTTGGTGATACACCCTTGTTGCCCTTTGGTTGCGGGTTCAAGTCTCGCGGCCTTGCCGGTCGCGACGGGTTGCCTCCTGACCTCAAGGTTGTCCTTTTATTGAAATTAAAAATTAATCTCAAACTATAATTTATCCAAAATACTTCTGTCCAAACTCACAGTCCAATATTTATAAAGAAGGTAAACTTAATGTAGATCCTTTTTACCTCGTAATAGCATATGAATACCTTCCTCATGTATTCTTTTAAAAAACTGAAACATCCTGAATTACCATAATACTTATTGATTACATTCATGCTCTCTTATTCCATATAGGATGCTGGATATACGTCATCAATCCAAAAATGTTTTAAACCCCAATAATGATGGAATAAACAAATCATTAATCATCTTCAAGGTAGTCAAGATTATCCAATACAATTTATCCAAATCAATCATGTATTATTCTAAAATCACTACCTCGGTATCAGAACCATATTATGGTTTATCATTCTCTCAACCATTTATTTTCCAAATATTTATCCTGCTATTGAGTCACTTTTCTTTTTTCCACACAATCTCAAGTCCTTAATGAAATAGCACTTCAGTACAATCCTTATATACTCCATAAGTACATTTTTGATACAACACTCAAATGACATAATCAACATAAGAACTCTAATCATTCCTCTTCATCTGTGGTTGTATAATAACTTGATTATTATCCAATAGCATCATTTGTGGCATAGTCTGATGACTGGGACATAGGTTCACGTAGTGTCCAAACTCCTTGCAAATGAAGCATTGTACATTTGAAACCATTTTCTTACCCTTGTAGTCACGTACATTGTGCCCTTTTCCTCCACACTTATAACAAACTCCCATTTTTTCAGACAAGTTCCAGGGTGTTTCTTCCCACAGTTATCACATATGGTAAAATTCTTATTTTCCCTCTTCCCTTTATCCATCGTTCTCTCTTCCATCCTTTTCTTCTCTTGCTTCCCTTCAAAGCCATAGGACTCAGTAAAATCTTTACTTATCTTATCAACACATGATATTATTTCTTCGTATGATGATAATACATGGGAGACTATTTCTCTTATAAATTATGGCTTAAGACCATGAAATATATTATCCTTCTTCCTCTTTGGATCATGTGCATTGCTGATGTTTTCATTCCTTCTACTGGGTGCCATTTCTAAACAATGGCATACACTAGATTAGTTTATGATAACAATACCTAATCCCAAACTTGTGAGACACATAACATAAATTAAATAGTTTAGGGATATAATCCATAATCATCAAAATTTCTCCTTTGAGGAAGTAAATCCACATAAACCCTTCATAATGGTTTGTAATGAAAATGAGAATTATCCTAATCATATCCCCCGGGAGTGTCGTAACCAAGAGTGCAGCAAGGCTCGTTGTCGTGCACCAGTTCCCGTTCGAGTCTAGCTCAAAGCGGTGTTTTCGGGTTTTACCCCTAGGTACATCTGTGCCAGAGCCGCCTCTACCTGCTCGTATCCAGACAGGGATGTATTTCGTAAAAAACACACAAAATCTCTACAATACCAAAATTCTAGGAAGTTCTTGTATACTAATCCTCAAATCCATCTTAAATCTATGTGCTCTAATCAGAGTTTGTCTAAATCTAGCTTCCAAGGTTTGTACTAAACTTCCTCTGATACCAACTGTAACACCCCGACCCTAGTTACCTAGAGTCGGTGCATTATTAAATTACATTGTTATGATCACAAGAAAGATCAAATCACGAAAGACCGATTGGTTTAGTAGCCTTGGAAACACTAGATATATTCATAATGTTTTACATTAAATCATAAAGTGAAAAACTACTACAACAATATATTGTCTCCATATTCCACATTCGTATCCCCATATAATATCCCTGCAGGTCATTCATAATTTATTTCTTCACTTCCTGGGAAAAATAAAACATAGAAAAGGGGTGAGCTCAAATGCCCAGTAAGGATAACAATATAGCGGAAACATTCATAAATAAGAATAAATATTTAAGGAAATGTATAACTAAAACAAAAGCCTTTTAAACTTGAACTTCCACATAGTATGTCAAAATTGAAATAAAATAATGCCATTTACTTATTCACATGGATATTCTATTAATCGAATAATCACATGCAATATCAATAACCACTTTCATAATGATGGAATGCATAATGCCAGACTATCATAACCACATAGCCAAGGCCTCATGCCAAGACTACAAATACGAGTTTTTCAAGACCTTGTGCCAAGAAACTAGTTTGTCTCATGAGACCTACTGATGCATCGAGGAGCTATAGCGGGCTCCACCCATCACATATTAAGTCCAATGCATTCCCATATGAAAAGGATTAAACATAACTTAAAAATTGGTTTTAAAACATGCATACGAAATGTCAATACTTTCACCATAAACCATGAATGGTATAAAAATAGCACATCCACAGTCAAAAATATCAAAAAACCTTCAATACAATATATAAGTTTTATATCATAATAAATCAACTTCAAATAAGCGTAAAATCCATCAAAGGATGTTGACATAGATGAAATCAAAACTCCTTTTAGAGAAATATCTCTTTCTATTTTGAAATCATTTAAGAGTCATATATTTATAAAATAAAACATTTTATTTGAAAATATTCTTATAATCTTTTAAGGGAATCTTCGACGATTTTATAACGGTGGAAAATAGCCGCACCCTCCGTATAAGATAAAAAAACATTCTTACCTTAATTTTGTCGAAAAGGATAAAAATCACCGTGTTTGGAAAATGACGGAATGATTCCCTTATATACCTCTTATAAAAATTCAAACAAGGGTATACATGACTTTATCCCTTATTCTAGTAAATAGTAATGTTTTTTTGAAATTCATTTTTAAGAAACATGGATGTGGATGATAAAGAGATTCCAATAGATTATTACTTATAAACAACCTCGGATAATGAAGAGATTGTGAAATAACCCTTACCTTGTACTTTTCCTTGGTTGGGGTAGGTTAACCTCCTGTATAATGGTGAAATAATTGTTATTATGTTATACAAGAATCATATATATTAATATGATATCATATATGATCTTTTAACATTGATTTGTTAATAATATCTTAGAATTTTCGCCGTTTCGGGTGTTAACTTACTCGTTTTATTTTATTTGTTTTGTTACATAAGCCGTGTTTTTTATAGATAGGTTGTATATTATTCATATCCAGAATGATATCATGTCCTTAAACATAATTTTTAAATCATAAAATGATAAATATACTTGAATGGATACGGTGGAGAATGAATCTCATCGCGTTCGTGGAGATGGTAGTCCGTACGTACACACGAGCGACAATATCATTATTTTGATATTAAAATAATATATAAATGGATGTTATATCATATATACAGAATCATTAACATGTTATATTTATTATTTACATGATTTACACATCATTATTATACCCATCCAAATAATAATATATTGAATAACAATTACACCACGATGTGGAGACGGTAAGCCGTACGTACGCACGTATGGTGACATGTTATTCAAAGGGTGGATAGAATAATGAATATGGTTGTACCATAATTATAATAACATAATAGTGTATATAAGATACTGGAGTTTTTATTTTAGATTGGTAATAACAAATAAAGAAGAAGTGGAAGAAGAAAGTAACTTGAAAAGGGGTGGTGAAAACATTATCCCTTCTTCGGGTTCTTCCTTTTGATTTGATCAAAAGGGCTCTTAGATTGGCTTTTTGATCAAAATAAGGCCTCTAGGTTGTAGTGAGGGAAGTTGGGAGAGTATTTGGGCAGATTTTGGCCAAACCAAAAGGCTTTGAAGGTGTGAAGAAATGAGAAGGAGGAGTTCCCTTTTATAAGAGGGGTGAGGGGCACCTTTGGAAATGCTAGAAATATTAATTTATAATAAATTCTTATTCGGTTTATAATGGCTCCAAAGTTGATTATTTAAATTTTAAGGTGGGGATAGGTCGAAAACCACTCAACCAATAGAAGTTAGACAGGTTTGGGTCATTATATTAACCTTATCATTAAGTATTAACTCTAAGTTAATTAGTTTCACTTTTACAATGACTCTTTTTATTTTTATATTATATGGTTATAAACATACCATATACATCCAAGAGACCCCCAAGTGGTACATTAATAATGAACCTATAATCATATAAGTCTCTTGGCCGAAAATTAGATTTTTAGGAATTTAATATCAATTAATAATATAATATTGTTTTTAAAAAACTCTTTTATGTCAATTTTGACACTATTCAATAATTGATTATTGTAAAAATCATAACAGAATTATTACTTCGAACAAAGTTAATTGAATCAATCCTAACATGTCATATTAACCTAGTAAATTAGTTTAATTCCTAAAAAGGCTCAAATTATATTTATTTGTGTATTTATAATATCAATTATTTTAATTTTCCACTATTATGGTAATTACTGCATCATCATTGTGTCATATGTAACTTAAATTATTTAAAGTCTAAAAATTATAAATAAAATATATTTATGTAGGAAATAGTTTTATCTTTCTAATTAATATTTACAATCGAATTTATATTATGTATAACCCTATATTAAAAATTTTTTAGTAAATAAACATTGATTTTAACTCTTTTTAACTCTTCTTTGTATTAAATAATAATAAATGTCCTAATATAATCCAAGTGGAACTAAATGATAATATTTTATTACTAAGGTTGTTTTTGGTCGAGATACACTTGTCTAATAGAATTAGGACATGTTTTAGGGTAATATTAATATCATTTTTACAATTAATTACCCTCTTTACTTTTAACCGTGGTAAATAAAAGTAAAAAGTTACTATTCACCAAAAAATTATTTTCATCTCATTGAACCACATTTTACTTCTTTATATTAACCGTGCCTCTCGGATTTTCGAAATTCCATTCACAGAAGTGGTAAAATTATGTTTTATGAAAAATTCAGTTTTTTTAACTACCACTTAGTAGTTTCACTATTCATCAAAAATTGAAGTTTTTCAGAACAATGCCAAAATTTCACCCTAAGCAATAATTGATATTCCAAATTCAAAAATGATATCTATTTTACAAAATTCCAAACATATAAGTTGTATAAATTAATTTTATAATTAATTCCCACTGTCACAACAAAAAATGTGTTTTTAAGAAACAATATATATCAAAAGATTGACAATTGTTTAGGTCCAATTTCAAAGTGAAATTAATTATAAAGAACACCATTGGATAAAATGTTAAAAATATATTCTAATTATACTTTAAAATCACTCAAATTAATAATCTATCACCATTAATTATTTTGATTAAAAATGTTGTTTTTAGTTAAAATTTAGTAATTTTCACTATTCATCAAAATATTAATGTTTTCCGAAAAGTACCAAAATTTCACCTTAGGCTAAATTCAATACTCCGAATCCAAAAATGATATCCATTTTGAAATATAAAATATATATAATTTCAAAAAGTAGATATTACAATTCATAACGGCTAGTTTGATTGGTTGTAGTGTGTGTTAGAACTCGAAGTTGCGTACAACACACGCTACTGTATTATTCAAAGCAAAGCGTACCGTGGAAGCTTGGGATGTTTCATTTTAAATTTTTTGATGTCCCCATTTATTCAAAAAGTTTAAAATATTGTATTTAAAAAGGGTTCACTATTAAAAGTTGGTAAAAGTGCAATACTGAAAATGAATTTGTTCTTACATTATGTCTAAGAAACTCAAAATATGGATTCTGAAATTATAAGGATTATATAAAGTTTAAAATTTAGTTAATATTATTCATAACCTCTTTTGAACGGCTTGTTTGGTAAGTCATGGTGTTCTTGAACTCGGTGTTGCGTGTAGTGAAAGTTATTGTATTATTTTGAAGAAATAACACACTATGAAATCTTGGGGTGTTACAAGTCGCATCCAACCATACTGTCGGGAACTGAAACAGAGGATATAGGGGAGGATATCTGAGCAGCATCTCCTCCAGCGAGGGTTTTTCAGGTGCACTAGCAGTGCCCGTTAGCGAGAAGGTAGGCTGGTCCGTCGGCTCTAGAGGTTTGGTCACAACCGTAACGGTCAAAAAAGCATGGTGGAGAGAGGGTACATTTTGAAAAGTTCCCATTATTTTATTATAATTCCCAATCAACACTTATTTCAATCTATATAAGATTTTCTCAACCTTAGGAAAAATATTAATGGTTATTTATTCCACAATAATGTAATATCACCATACCACTAAATAACTTTTCTATACTATCTAATCTATTCAACAAATTTTTGAAAATAAATATAGAAAAATGATTTTGGAATAATCTATAGTTGTTTCATGATTTTTATAGACATAATATTATTAATAAATCAATACTAGAACATAATTCTCAAATACTAAAAATCAAAACCACTTCAATTATTCAACATTAATGATCAGTATAACATATTTCCATCATTCTTTAAGAGTTAACCCTTTGATTAGTGAATGAACATGGAAATTTCCCATGTTCATAAAACATAAGTAATTTTAGTATAAAGGGTACCATGGGATGTACTTTGTTTCCATCAAATGAAATAATTACCCCCCTGAAATTACATTCTATATGTCTTTATTTTGTACCCATGAAACGTAACCCCATTCCTTTGAGACATGTCCAATGGTAATTATTTCCACATTATTCACATATTGGAATATATATCTTCATTACTTTATAATATTTATGAGAATACACTATTCAATTAGTTGGTTAAAATATAATATCATATATATTTAGATTATTAATCATATAATTAGATATATATTTAGACATAATCACTAGAATTATCATTCTATCTCCCATTTCATTTGGTTGATCATGATGGAAATAATTTCACAATCCATCAAATTTTTCAATAACAAGATTCTTTTTGGTTCTAATCATTAAATAAATCAAAAATAATAGTTTGAGAAACATTAACAAGTTATAATAAAATATTTAAAAAACATTCATTGGATGTCTTAATCTTCATTCCTTATTTTTAATCTATTACACACATGTTATAATATATTTTATCCATGTTCATTATCTATCTAAATCATTTATAATGGTTTGTAAATAAAATAATAGTTACCCTAATCATATCCCCAACATTTTTCAAAACATGTGAGGAGTAAGGGCCCATTTATTATGCTCATGAATGATGGACGATATATACTCAACCAACTCTTTTTGGTGTAATTACCCTTAGATTCATATATAGAAAAAAATGTCAAATTATACTATCAAAACATGGATGTATTTTCATTTTGAAAAAATTATCTATTCTTTACCATAACAAAAAATGATCTCTTATAAATAAGATTATCATAAGAGTTTTTACTAATTTTTTCTCATCCATTTTTCAAAAAATAACTAATATTTTTTGCGATACAAATAATAATGACCACATTATTTTCATACATAAATACAATATATTATTAGTCTAATATTTATTACATATCAATAATATCCACCCAATAATAATAAAATTTAATCACATTGGAATCACGAATACAGAAAAAGATTCTTAAAAATGAAATGCATCATTTCCAATTAATTTCCTCACAACTAGAACTCTTCTTATACATTACATACATAAAACCATTATCCATAACATCGAGAATAGATACATAATAAATGTTTGATATCATATTCTTAGTAAGGGTGAAAATTATAGATATCATTCAATGGCCATAAGTGTAAATAATATATGAATAAAGGTATGAGAACATTATCTCATCAAAATAAAATCATACCGATCAATTTATTGATCCTAGTAATGAAACATGACAGAAAGTATTATCAATCAAAATAAATAAGTCATTTAAGCGTAGAATCATCAATAATCATCCATGAGTCTTGAGTAAATATCATGAGAATAAGATATAATTTTTTTCATTCAAATATGAAAATAAAATATTTTCTTTAATTAATGGTTACAATTAAGACAATCATTTTGGATTAGGTTCACTCCCCATTCTGTCATTTCCTTAGTCTTGATTCACTCCAATAACCATATTTTTGGAAAATCCACTTATTAAACAAGGTACAATCCCAATTATTATCCATATTATATTGGGAGATATCCATCATTACCAAATAAATTGGTTGGATATATAATTTTTTTCCTACTAAACAAATAATCAAAATCATATATATATGTGTCTCAAGATCATAAAACAATCATCATATCCTCAAATCATAACACCAGGTAAGTATACGAGTGTCACAATAATTTCATTATTATAATCACAATACATAGATATATATAATAAATATAGTATCATCATATGATGTCCCCAAAAAAACATAAAAATAATCACTGGGTGTTGTTATATGTAAATATACCTTTAATAGACGAGTCGAAAATTTCATGAGGAAAATAACATTAAATTGAAATCACATTGTAAGAATATAAAAATTTAAAAAAATATTAAATGAGAAAATTTATTTTTAATACTAAAATAAATATATAAAGTATTCATTAATTAATAGATTATTCCTGATGTATAGGAAAACAATTCATTTGTTATTTGTAAAAACAAAAATTCATTTTATATTTTCAAAAAAAATTCTAATGTACCATATTTAGACAAAGATAATATGTTTTTTAATACTATATAAATAATGGAAAAATAATTTAACAATAATTAAAATAACCTTTTCACAATAGTGAAATAATTATTTAATATATTTTAATTAAAATCCAGACCTGTATGAAAATATTCTCGACAGAAGAGAAAAACAAGGTCATTTTTACTTAAGAACATCCATTTAGTATATCGAGATTAATAATATAGGAAAATGAAAAAATAAATATAATATATAGAAATAACCAATTTAGAATAAAATAAAAAAATATATGGGATTAGTTGATCATATAACTTAATAATTACAAATTTAATCATAAAAATCACAATAAAAATGAGATTGTAACATAGAACCCTAACCTCAAGTATAACTTATATTGTAATCTCTCTAAACAAATATATAATAAATTGAAAAATATTATAATTATATTAGTGAAATATTTTAATACCAATAATATGATACACACATTATTTAGAACATCTTACCACCCTTTCATTAACAATCTTTCTTTATCATCATTATTTTAGGTGTTAACTATTTTGAGTTTTCATGTATATCATGGTTTGAAATTTATAGTTCTTGTAATTTAGTAATGGTTTAATCATATTTATAATTTATATAATAATATAAATATAAATAAAATTCATTATACTTATATATATATATAACCATTAATATATGATAGCATGGAAAAAATGAATTACATCTTTAAGTGGAGACGTTGTCCCTCCATACACAAAGGTGATGTTTCCAGTTTTTTATGGATGAAATAAAATAAAGTTAAATATTAATTTAAAATTATTGAATAATTATTATTGGATAAATGTACTATATTTTTAGTAAATCTATCACTATTACCATTCATATAAATTATAAATGAGAAACAAGTTGCATCACTTTGTGGAGGTGGTAGTCCACACATACACCGCAACAACACCATCGTTTACCAATTTATGGGAGGGAAATATGTTATATATGATGTTATAATTATAGTATTATAATTATATTATACTAAATATATATATTCATTAAATAAATCCTTATAACCCACATGAAATATGGTGAGGGAAAATGAATTGTATCCCTATGTGGTTGAAATTGTCTACACATACGCATGAGCGAGACTTTTATTTCCCAGTCTAAAGAGAATGGATAAAAAATGGTTGGATCATCATCATAATAAAATAATAAAATATTTTTTATTTGAGAATAATTATTTATTTATGTATTAACTAGTTTTTATAAGGTGTATGAACTGAATGACCATGGTTATGATTTATACAACATATTTGAGAGACCAGCTTTTCCTTGTACCTTATGGTTTGAAAGAAAAAACTTAATAAATAACAAGAAGATATGTAATGAAGATAATAAATCTTGGAATGTTTTATATTTTTAATTTTATGATCTATATGGATTAATTGTGTGAATAATGTAGTTTTTGAGCTTCCATTTCATATGTGAGGGGAGGGGTAGAAATCAGATTTTATAAAATATTTCATTGATATGTGGGAACCCTCTTGATAAAGTCGAAAACTAATTACCAATGATTTGAGTTTAGGATTGTGTAAAGTTTAAATATCTTCATCCTATAATAATTGGGATGGTTTTGATGGAAATACTACCTTTATCTCTTCTTTATCCCTGCATTGGTAAACCCATTTTTACCTTAATCACGGGAACAAAATTTTACAATTAACACTATTAACATGGAACAAAAATTAAATTGACCTATTAAATTTTATTTGTAATTATAAATAAAATATAAATATTATTTACTATATTTAATTTCAATACATGGTCAAATTTAAATTTAAATAATCATGCCAACCTCAATAAAAATATATTTTCATATAATTACATTTTAAGCATAAAACAAATTAATATTCTATTAAATTCATTGAGAAAATAATGAAATCAACGTTAAAATAAATTAATCAATATTGAATTAATAAAATTTATAAACACCATTAAATAATATATATTAATTTAATTTATTATGATAGATACTCAATATGGAGAGAAAAATTATTTTTTTGGAAAATCTGTTTGAAGTCCCAAAATTAACTTATACAAATATAATGTATACTAATGATTAGTATGTTATTTATTAAAATTATTTTACTTAAATAATTATTAGGTTATTTTTTTATCAAATTAGAATCATAATTTTTCATTTACATGAAAGGAAATGATAGCTTTTAACAAAAATCAAAATTTTCAGTATTCATTGAAAAATAGAACTCATTAAAAAAACATAAACGATATCCCTATAAAAATAATGATATTATGATCACAATAATGATGTTAAATTTCTAAAATTAAAATTTTAAAATCATTGAAATTATTTATATTTTTTGTTAATAAAAACTATTTTCTATGAAAATATATTTTTTAATCCTAAAAGTGATTTACATGAAATTGATTACTAATTTATATGAGGTAAAATGAAATATTATTTATATAAAACCAATTTAATTAGTATCCATAATGTGGTTATAAATATTAAAACATTTTAATTTAATGGAAATTTTCTAAAAGTTAACTAGATAATAGATTATATAAAAACAGTGTTAGGCATAAGGCATTTTTCTAAATACATCAAGTCTGTATCAATGAAATATATATATTATCATGTGGCGATACACCTAGAGTACATGGAATTAAGTAATTGTAATAAGTAAAATAAAATAAATTATCTTATATGGTAGGGTGTTTGATGGTTGGTTTTTGATAATTGGTTGTTAAATATATAAATATTGATGATTTAATAGGAATTATTTATTAGAATAAAATTTAAAATTTTTGTATGATTATTGGATGTTTTACAATTTGATTACTCATCCATATGTTTGGGTAAAGTTATATGAAACTATGGTTAAGGATAGGTTGTTTCCATTAGTGTGTGTGTGACTTATATATATATATATATATTATATATATTATTTTATTTCATATGATACCCCACTAATATTGATAGGATGACTGACACATAGTGGACTATGTGTGGTGTTTTCCCCAACATCTAGGTTGGGGGATGGATAACCAACTTCCCCCTCTCCCTTAATCTCTTATATTGGGATTAAATTTATGTACTAGGATGTAATAATATTATACATTTCCAAACAATTGTGTAAAGTGATATTTTGAATTTTGGTAATTTCATAGACATGATTCTCTAGATATAGTATCTGAAGGATTACTATTGGTATGTTGTGTATGGGATATGATGGCTTGTGGTATAAGAAATGATGCATGAGTTATGGTGGATCCTAAAAAATGACTATGTTACCATATTATCATCATGTTGATGATTATATTATGTGACGCATGAGGTGATAGATGATATATTTTTATGTTTGATGCATGTGGATTATTTGGACAGAGCTAGATCTTGAAGTGCGACATTGGGGTGGGGGAAGAAACCTAGTAGGGAATTTGTAGCAGGGTTCCATCATATTTATTATGTTTTTGTATATTATTTTTTTACTTGTATGTGATACTTATTGTGAGATCCTGGGTAAATAAATGATATTTTAATATCTAATTATGTGATGAGTTATTTTGTGTTCTTATTTACTAGGAACTGGTTTTCTCTCTTCACATTTTCATGGAGTCTTCTGAGATGTTCCTACTGAGAATACCTATTATTCACAACCTATGTTTATATAAACTAATTTTTAGGTCTATGAGAGATGGTTGGTTATTAGGGTGGACATTTCAAATATATGGACTTGTTCTATTGAAGGTGGGATTTGACGTTGGAGTAAATTGTTTTTTTCTATGGGAGTTTCCTTTTACTATATTGCACTTGCATGAAATTAAAATCATGTATGGGATATTTAAATAATTATGTGTTGGATTCGATTGGTGTTCTCATCTAACCTCTTATTCAACATGTTTTTCAATTAGGTATATTCTTCCAAATTGTGCTTTTATATACCCTCGGTGATAGTCACCAACCCCTGACATGTTGGAGGTGGAATTTGAGCCTCATTATCTATTATCTGTAACTGATAGCCTTTGAAGGGAACATTTGGGGGGAGGGATCACGATACTGTTGTATCCAAGGTAAAATTTAGGGATAAATATAGTTTGAATATAGACACTAGTATTTAGTGTACATTTCGGTAGATAAATGGTGTCAGTTGATCTTAGTATGTGATGTTAATGAGAGAGACTAATTAGGGATCAAGTACTTAGGCCCCCATGTGATCTGATGTAGGAAAAATCCATTTTTTATCCTAATATGTGACATCATATAGATATTTTGGTATTGAACAAGAAAATGATCATCCATCATTTCATTATCATGTTTTTGAAACATGTAAATCATAGGAATGGTTGAATCTTAATTAATCAATAAATCATAAATATTCAATATTATGGGTTTTGGAATCCATAACCATTTACTATTTTGTATTACTTTCTCTATATCAACATTATAATAATGTTCATTCTAAATATGTTCAACATTATTTTCTAATAGATCATTATAGATTTTTGTATGACAATGATGAATCTTATAGGAGGACACTCTGAGATTTTTAGTACTAAATTATGAAGAAATATCGGGCTATGTTTTATAAATAGTGATATAATATTTGTTATAGGAGGTTTATATATCCTTTAATTTGATTTTTTCATACTATGATAAATGGTTTTCATTCACGATGATGATGATATATAGGGAATACACATAGTGGTTGTTTATATTCCTCTAGGATCACGAGGATTATGATTTTTCATGGGATATGTTCTATGACCAGTTTGAACTCATGTTTTTCTCTTGATCAAAAAGAAGAATAAACATGAAAAACTTAAAACCCTCTAATTGGTTTATTCCACTATGAGTGAGTTTGGATATATTTTAGGAACATTCTATAATTTTAATCATACGTGTGGTCATATTATGAGGAAATGGTTAGGTATTTCAAGGAAGATTTGTGTTCATCGACCTAACACCTAATAACCAAATTATTCTTCTGAGATATATCGATGTTGGGTAAGGGAATATAATACTGTTAGGACACTATATATTAATATATTTTCATTATAGCGGAGTCTTAAAGACTATTCATTTAGTAGATCTATATGATTGGGTATTCGTTTCCTACAAGTATGGGCTTTTGGATAATTGAGGGTATACCCCTATCCTCTTTTTATGATTTCAAATGAGATGGATACTCTCATGACCCTATCAATGGATATGATTTTTTTTTTCATATGGAGTACATGGTCATCAAAATATAGAGTGACCAAAATTCTTAATAAAATAGTTTGTAGCTAGTGTAATGCTTTAGTTTTCATCGTTGTTGCAGTACCAACCAATGCATTAAAAGAAGGGTAATCTAGTATATGATTAGAATAAGGGAGATAACAAAGTAATATTGAAACCCAATGTTGTTCATTGACCTTATAGAGTAAATAGTTAACTTGGTCACATGGATGATCTATAGTTTCAAGAAACTAGTAACACCTATATATTTTAAGGACCATTTGTTATTTTATACAAGAGTGCATGACTTTTTTGACATATTAGTAGCACCCTATATCTTTTAACCATATTGGGACTATGGTTAATAAATTATTATAGAGTTATTTTTAGTAAATTATTCATTGATGATACTAAATAGATTTCAATTTAATTTGAATAATGTTGGTAGAGACTGTGAGGGTTTTCTTGGTGAGAACTACTCTATGGTAGGATTCCTATGTTAGGAGATAAAACTATATGAAATCATTGTCATCATGGTCTAGATTTATTTACTATAGGATACCATTGTTTTATTTAGGATATGGTTTATGTTCTATTTTTGAGGAAATACAGTCTATTATGTTCATTTTTGAGAGATACCCTCAGATGATTATGATGAATGACCAATGATTGTCTTCTTTGGTGGTTGAGTTAATGTTTAGTTCATTGGAGGTTTAGATGATATTGTTTCTCAAGGTTTGGGAAGAGTTACTTACTATATTCCATTAAGAGGTGGTGTCCCTACAACCTTAATAAGAGGTCTATTTTGGGATGGAGCTACTATAAATCCTCGAAAAACTAAAGTAGAGACATTGTATTTGATGGAGTATATGAAACGTATTAATAAACGCATAAGAAAATATAATATCTAGAAATTTTATTATATATTTACTATAATAAAAAAATTCAATATATTTTATAGCTTCCAATACATGAGACATAATGTTTGTGTATGTCTCATGCAAAAATGAGATTCTTCCTTGCCATGCGTTACACACATGACTGAGTTTTACTAAAAAATAATATATTATTAAAATTTTATTATATTTAGATATAAAATAGCAATTATGAATAGTATTAACTATCTTATGAAAATATATGGTTTAAAAAGAAAAAAACTTAATTTGTTAGATAATAATAAACTAGAATGGATTATGGAAACCAAATGAATATAAAGGAAATGTTATTTTTAAAAAGATATTTTTATGCACCGAGAGGTGTTTTTACTTAAAGAATTAAATTAATTACTATTTATGCCAGGTTTTGGTGATATATATATATATTTATTTATTATGTTCTATCAAATAATTTTCATATTCATCCAACATATTTTGTAGAGAAAATATAAGATGAAAGGAAATATTACACATACAATACTATATTTTTATTACGGCACTTTTACCACAGTTTAATATAGAACCTTTATTAAATAAATTTTCTAGAACTTTTATAAATAAAATTTTTCCAAATAAATATTATCATCGAAATAAAATTATATAAATTAGTTTAGGGGTAATTTTTGGTAATTTATTTGATTATTTATTTTTTAATTAATATTGGAAAATATTGAATATTAACTCAAAACCGCCCTCTTAATCTAATTTATTTTCAGGTTTTATATTTTAAATTATTTATGAGGTTTAATACGATCATATTTTTATCAATTAATCCATTTTAGGTCATTTTAGTCAATTTCACTTTGAAAATGTATATAAAAACATAGCAAACATTTGGACGTTTTACCATTAAAAACCTGCATTATTATCATGTCAGTGTGATTAAAATTAAATTGATTTCTACCACTTCATTGATTGTAATTTTTTGAAATATATTCCATATATTGAATCATAATTATTTATATTCTATAATTATTTCATCTTTTTTTACCAAATAGATTTTTGAAGGTAATTAAAATGGATTACAATGATTTAGTTGAAATTAGGATTAACAAGGAACTAAACCTTAACATTAAATGAAAAAATAACCTATACACTTTTGAGATATCAATTTTATTGGAATATATAGACCATATAATTCATGGGTATAATTTTTACCATTATTAAATATTCATAGATTGTGAAAAAACATGTTTGGAATTCTCTTTCGTAGAATTTACAAGACTACCACTCCTCCTATACTATAAACATTTCACCAATCCCCCCACTTCTTAAAAAATTCAAAGAAACATTATCTCAACCAATATCTAACCAAATAGATTCTAAAACTCCATGTATATATCCTATAATCCTCTCCTTCTATATAATTCCATCCATGGAATCCATTTGGTGAAAACTAAATGGAGTTACCCATAGAAGAGGTAATATCATTTCCTAAGATATTTTGTTTTATTTCCATTATCCATACCTCAACTCTTTTTATTACATGATTAAATAAGAAAATGTCCCAAATATACCAGGATATGTTTATTTTAAGGGTTATACCTATATATACACGCTCTTTAATCTAATAGTTACCGAATATATTTTTATGTGTACGACGAACTACAGCCCCATGAAATGATGATTATTTGTTTTCCTTTACCACCTTCCATGGTAGGGAATTGTGATGGAAAATATATTTATATATGTTATATATTATATTTATAATGTATTTATACTTATTTTACTCTTTTATAACAAATATATTCTTGAACTCAATTTTGTGGGGATACGATAACATCATTTGTCGAAATGTAGACTCTCGCCTCCTAAAAGTTATCTGATTCTCTCACATGATACATGGAATTTATAAAAAATGATTTTAAGTAAAAATATTTGACTTTGGAAACTTATATATGATATTAATTACATAATTATAATTCTATTAATATAATATATAGAATTTTTATTATTACAATTTCACACACTTAAAATGTGATAACATCATCCGGGGACGTGTGGACTACTACCTCCACGACATGATGTGATTTCTTATACATCATGAAATATATATATATATTTATATATATAAGTATATAAAATTAAAAATATATTATATTTATAATATTATTATCATTCTCTAATGATATAATTCTACTTAACTTCTTTCTATAACGATCATTGAAAAATAATAATGTTACACATCCATACAAACTACCTATCATCTTGATGATTGAAAAGTAGGTTCGTTTTTCATAACCATAATTAATGATTTCTTTAACATTATATTTGATGTATAAATTTGATTATTATTTCATTATGTTTTTTCAAGATAAGTTTTATAATTAATGCTTTTAAAAATATTGACCCACCAATGTTGTTTTTCGTGCATAAACTTAATTTGGTCAAAACAACTGATGTAACCATAAATTTTCCACACGATAATAAGTGAAATAAAAGTAATGATAAAGATTAAAATTTTATGAAGAGTTTAAATAATTAATAGAAGTGTATTATTCAGGAATATGAAGACAAATGATATATGTTGGATCAAAGAGAAGGTATTTCGTCTCAATTTACATTCCATTAAGATTTATTTGTTGTTTTGCACATAATTTATTTTTTATAGTGTATATATTTCCCAATAAATATCATATCATGAACCTTTTTATTCTCATGATATTCTAAGATTCATTTAATGTTATTTATTCATGGATATTATGATTCAAATAGTTCAAATTGTTATTCGGCACTTGGAAATGATTATAGATTATTCTCCTTGAGAACATTTTTAATGATTTTATTTTCAATCTAACTTCATTTCGTGATTTTTAACATTATATTGAAATAATAAAATTATTATTGTACACATAGTTATATAAATATTGGTTAAATACTGCCACATTGAAATATAATATCAAGATTAATTCATTCTGTATTATATTTTTAGTTTCAATTTGAATTACTTCATTTTAGGGTATTATATTTGTTTCCGACACTTTTGTCGGGGCACGCGCATCCATCCGTCCGTGGAGGAGGACGCGCTGCACTGTTGCCCTGCATTCCAACTTTCCAATGGTGGGTGGTATTCACTCCTTATTCAGGGAAATCTTCTCCTTGATCGAAACGGGATGATGGGATGTCGGTTCTTTCTTCTGCGGATTCCTCCTCAGAACTCATCACCTAGTCCGGGCCTCCCTCATAGATTTAATACATTGTTCGTGAAACTCTTCCCAGTGCCATGTTTCCATGGACGCCAGTTAATTACACTGCTTCTGTCTGGACATTCCAAAGGGTCCGATCAGGGCAGTAACCTTCAGTCGGGGGAGTAGTCACATTGAGGCATCCGTAGCATGTCTGGATGCTGGGGAACCGACATGTCTGTCAATTATCCCTGGTCATAGGGCTTCTCGAGGGCATGGGAGCCTGAGGAATCCCACATCGAGCATGTGGAATTATATGCTCTAGACATATATCTGAGGTTTTCCTCATCTTCCTATGTTTAACATAGGGTATGCCGCGAGTTTAACGTCCAGCGGAGACAGATCAGCCCGATCAGAGCATTAGCTAGAATGGATCAGATTGAGGGATTTCCCTTGAAGGGGTGCCGATACGAGGACCAGCCCATGGGCGGCCGTGAAGAGGAGAATACTAACATGGTCTCACTGGGATATGACGGTCCGGGCGAGAATCAGGGTGGATGATGGATGGATGAATGAAGTGGAGGGGGGGATGGAAAGGGACCATAGCAAGGGAGACATTGAAGTTGGGATTGAGCCTCAAAGAGACCTCCTACGTATTCCCGTGGTAGGGAATCAAAGTCCACATAGTTTTGGATGGTGCCGGTGAACCGACATGAAGATGGACCTTGGTCCGATGGATGTCTCCTGCGAACCAAAGAGAAGGTGGGACTTGGTCCGATGTGTCAGTGAACTGACACGAAGGTGGACCTTAGTCCAAATGGTGTGGGGCTTACACACTAGGCTTCCAGGGTGTGGACGAACCCACGTGAAGAAGGTTGGAGTGACCAACAGGTGGTGGGCATGAACCTCTGAGAGGCTTCCTATGTACCATGTCGTGACATGGATCAAAGACCACGTAGTTCAGGTTGGACATCGGAAGGCCGACGTGAATGAGGAGGACCAGGAGGGTCCTAGTAGTGGTGGGCTTGGACCTCGTGGAGGCTTCCTTCGTACCATTCCATGACATGGATCAAAGACCACGTAGTTCAGAGGGGCTTCGTCAGTGAACTGACATGAAGGTGGACCTTGGTCCGATGGGTGGTGGGCTTGAACATCTGAAAGGCTTCCTACGTACCATGCCTTGACATGGATCAAAGACCTCGTATTTCAAAGTGTTTCATCGGTGAACCGACGTGAAAGTAGACCCATGGGTCCACTAGTGGTGGGCTTGAACCCTGTGATGGCTTCCTACATACCATTCCTTGGTATGGATCAAAGTCCTCGTAGTTCGGATGGAGGGTGTCAGTGAAACGACGTGAAGAAGGAGGGACCTTGGTCCAAAGGGGAAAGGGCTTGAACCTCATAGAGGCTTCTTGCGTACCATGCCTTGACATGGATTAAGGTCCTCGCAGTTCGGGTGGTGACAATGGCTTGCCGTCGAACTGGAATGCAGTTTATCGTCATGCTGGACGAAGGTAGAACTCGACGTGAATTGGATGACGGGTGGGCTTGAACCTCATGGAGGCTTCCTACGTACCATGCCTTGATATGTATCAAAGAGATTGTAGTTCAAATGGGTGTGTAGTTTAATGTCATACTAGATACGAGCATGAAGTTTAACGTCATGCTAGATGAGGTCATGCAGTTTAATGTCATGCTGGACGAGGGCATGCAGTTTAACATCATGCTGGATGAGGGCATGTAGTTTAACATCATGCTGGACGAGGGCATGTAGTTTAACGTCATGCTAGATGAGGGCATGCAGTTTAACGTCATGCTGGGTGAGGGCATGCAGTTTAACATCATGCTGGACGAGGGAATGCAATTTAACGTCTTGCTGGATGAGGTATTGTCATGGCCAATGCCAACTCTAAGCCCACGTGATTCATGCTCGGTGTGAGAAACAAGAGACAGCAAGGACCTGACGATCACGCTGGGAAGGGTGCGTACGTGGGAAGCGAAGAGGGGCTTACACGTTAGGCGGCCCACGGTGTTGGGACTTACTCAAGGATGGAGGCCCGAAGTGCGGCAAAGCACAGCGAAAGGGGGATTTGGGACCAATGATGGGAGGTTCCACTTTCCCTATCACGCCCTCCACTGACCATGGTAGTGGGGAAGTATGGAGATGTAGGGGTGCAACCATCCGTTGGGGAACTAGGGTCGCCCTTCTCCTGAGAACATACGCCACTCCAATAAGGAGGATATCATCCCTTGTGGAGGGATGATTCCACTCCCGTGGAGACGAGTGGCGTAAAAAATGTTCGAGCTCGAGGGACCCATCGTGCGAGGCATGAGGTCGGGTCACATTTTAACGTCATGTGTTGAGGATGTGGTGCTTGGCAGTTTAACGCCCTGCAGCTCGGACGAGGCGGGTTCACTCCACACCCCTAGGACTTACATAACAGGTACCCTTTGCTCCTTGGGGGAGGGAAGGTACCAGTAAGGCCGTGTTCAAGGGGGGTTATGGAGTGAACCATCGAGGGGTCCACTTTATCGTGGCTATGCGAAGAAGCAATAGTTGTTAGTGTACCTATGCAAAGAAGCATTAGGTGTAGCAACACTGTGAGTAGTATTGTGCATGGGACTTTGAAATCACATCGTGCATACCGGGAGGGTCACACGGGAAGCATAATTTCCAAGAAAAGGAATGTGCTTCGTGAAGTGGAGTTCCTTGCCCTTAGCATGGGGCATAGGTGTGAGTGGAGGGTGCTTCGCAAAGTAGAACAATATTCGCGGAGCACTACCTCGTGAAGAAGAGGTGCCTCGTGAATTAGGGTGCTGCGAAGTAGTGTGCTTCGTGATGTGTAGCGATCCTGCCTTAGCATAGGGATCACTAGTACAGGTTGGGTGTTCTTTGAAGCATAAATGCTCGGTGGCTGCCCGTGTAACAGCCCGAGATTTTATGAAAAATATTCTTTCTTATTTTACTAATGTCTTGTGTTATACGCTACACCAAAAGGAGCTTGCACAACACGCATCCTTGACTTGCCTTGCATTACACGCAATCGCAACCTTCCTCGATAGCGTGTGTGGTACGTAATCCTGAGTTTCACGAAACAATGATATGCTATTAAAATATTATTAAAACTAGCCGTTATGAATAGTAATAACCACTTTTTAAATTTTAGAAATTTTAACTCTCAAAATGGACTTCATTTTTGGATTCGGAGTATCGAATTTAGCCTAAGGTGAAATTTTGGTACTTTTCGGATAACTTTCATATTCTGATGAATAGTGAAAATTACTAAATTATAATTAAAAACAACTTTTTTAATCGAAATAATTAATAGTGATAAATCATTGATTTGAGTGGTTTTAAAGTATATTTAGAATATATTTTTACAATTTAATACAATGTTGGTCATTGGATGTAGTTTCACATTTAAACTAGACATAAACAAGTGTCAATCTTTTGATAGATATTGTTTCTTAAAAACACGCTATTTGTTTTAACAGCGGGATTTAATTATAAAATTAATTAATGCAACTTTTATGTTATGAATTTGGTAAAATAGACTTCATTTTTGAATTCGGAATATGAAATATAGCTTGGGATGAAATTTTGGCATTGTTCTGAAAAACATCAATTTTTGATGAATAGTGAAACTACTAAGTGGTAGGTTAAAAAACTGAATTTTGCATAAAACTTAATTTTACCGCTTCTGTGAATGGAATTTCGAAAATCCGAGAGACACGGTTAATATCAAGGACTAAAATGTGGTTCAATGAGATGAAAATAATTTTTTGGTGAATAGTAACTTTTTACTTTTTTACCGCGGTTAATAGTAAATAGGGTAACTAATGGTAAATATGATATTACTATTACCCTAACACATGTCCTAATTCTATTGGACAAGTGTAATTCGACCAAAAACAAACTTAGGAATAAAATATGACCATTTAGGCCCACTTGGATTAGATTAGGACATTTATTATTAATTTATTTAAAGAAAGGTTAAAATAGTTAAAATCAAAGTTTAATAAGTAAATCATTTTTAATATGGGGTTATACATAAGATAAATTCAATTGTAAATATTCATTAGAAAGCTAAAAAGATTTCCTACATGATGGTATTTTATTTGTAATTTTTAGACATCAAATAATATAATTTATTTATGACACAAAGATGATGCAGTAATTATCTTATTAATGAAATATTGACATAATTGATAATATAAATACCAAAATAAATGTAATTTAAGACTTTTTATGAATTCCACTAATTTTATAGGTTACTATGATATATTAATGTTGATTTAATCAACTTGTTTCGAACATTTAATTCTGTTATGACTTTCACAAAAATCATATATCAAATAGTGTCAAAATTGACACAAAATAGTTTTTAAATCAAATATTATATTATTAATTGTTATTTTATTCCTAAAAATCTAAGGTTCGGCAAAATGACTTAGATAAGGATATATATATTAATAATAAACAATTTGGGGTTCGTTTGGCATGTTATAGTAAGTTTATTAACCATATAGTGAAAGAAAACAAAAAGACACGGTAAAAGTAAAATTATTTAACTTAGAGTTAAATCTAATTGATAAGGTAAAAATAATAACCTAAACTTGTCTAAATTCTATTGGTTGATAGGATTTCGACCCATCCCTACTTTATCTTCGAAATAAGACCCTTTGGAACCATTATAAACCGATTTTGACTTTAATATAAAATAATATTTTGAGATATTCCTAAGGTGCCCCTCTCCTCCCCTATAAAAGGACACCTCCTCCCCCTCCTCCTCACACCAATTTGAGCACTCAAGCTCGGCCAACCCCTGCCAATTTATCCTCTCCACTTCCCTAGCAACATCCTAGAGGTTCTGGTCTTCCTCAAAGACCAATTTTAGTGCCCTAAGAGGAGGTCTCAAAGAGGCACTTCAAAGAAGAGGTAATTACCGTTACCAATTCTTTCATCTTTATTTCTTCTTCCACTTCTTCTTCTTAGGTTGTTTCATTATGAAGTAATAACATCAGTATCACTCATATACTGATATGTTATTATAAGTATGAAACAACCCTATTTCACCATCTATCCATCCTACGGAAAAAGAAATCACCGCGCGTGCGTACGTACGGAATACCGTCTCCACGACGCGATGAGATTCATTCTCCATGTTAACCATTTAAGAATGATTATAATGTATATATAAGAAATAATAATGAAATATATGACATTATAAAGCTACTGGAATTATGTATATATATACATATGTATGTAATCTACTTACTTCCATTTCAAGACAATAAGGAAATGAAAACAGCGTTCATGCGTACGTACGGACTACCGTCTCCATGAACGGTGTTTTTCATTTTATTTATCTACCTATTATATATATATATATACTGAATATATATGATATATAAATCATATTTTATATTCTGGAAGTAAGTAAATCATGATATAAGTAATAATGATGTCAAGAACAACAAGTCAAAACACCTACGATAAATGAAACGATTTTACCCAAAACGCTTCTTTAACATGGAGTTTACAAAAGAACGGGTAATATAATGTCATAAGTGAACCATATATGATATCATAACAATGAATATGATTCTGTAATAAGTCAATAACATGATTTAAATCATTATACAGGAGGTTCGGACACTTACAAAGCAAGTCGGACCTAAGGTAAGGGAAATATCACAATCTCATTTTTATCCGAGATTGTTTATTCGTAAGTATTTACTGGGGTTTATTTTATCATCCACATCCATGTTTCCTCAATATGTAATATTATTTCCATCCAACTACAATGGTTTAAATCCAATTTTACCCTTTGGTTAGTTTTTAGTAAAAGATATGAAAGGAATCTTTTGTCGTTTATCGTACGAGGTACATTTTGACTTTTTCGACAAAAGTACAAAGAATGTTTTTTTAACTTATACGGCACGAACGGATTTCTACTGTTTTATAAAGCCTTATTTTCATGAAGCTTCCTCTAAAAGATTTCATGACTATTTTCAATAAAATCTCTTTCTTTTAAAATTGCATGATGTTTTGTGAAAAGAAATTGATTTTGAAGAAGAAAGGATATTTTCCTCAAGAATTCAATTCAAGTGTTTTATCAAAATTATTTTCCATCTAAGATAATAAAGGGTTCTGTTTCTATCCATATTTTTACATTGATTTGACTATGTTGAGATGGAATTATGTTTATGAATTCCTTTATCTTATATGAATTGATTTATGATGTCATGATGTTTCAAGAATCCCATTTTTATTACATGGGTTATGCGATGATGTATGATTTATGATTTTGTGGCACACATAAGAAAGGATTCATTAAGAGATGGGTGGGACCTATATCTCCCTCCAATGCATTGGGTAAAGATTTTATATCTCATGAGATAGACATGGCTGGAATGGTAGGTTATACTGGTTCAGTGAAACAGGACTGAAACGAGGATTACTCGATTCAGAAAGGGACTTTTTCCACTAAGATAGTCTTGGCAATGAGTCTTGACTAACAAGAAATGATTCTCTATGATTATGTGTGTATGCCACAAATTTCCATGTTTTATGTTATGATTATTGTGATTACATTTCACTGCCATGATTTATCCCATGTTATGAAATTATGCTCTCTTTTGCAGGTTATGATTTCCAAAATGTTATGTTCTTATGAATATGATGTGATTGATATTTCTTTTGTTTACCCTTACTGAGCATTTGAGCTCACCCTTTTATGTTTTCTTTTCCCCAGGATATAAAGAAAGGTTTTAGGTAAAAAAAAAGGAAGATCTTTATGGGAGATGTTGAAGATCTTTCACCACGATTAGAAGATTATAGTCCGAGTTTCCAAAGACACTAAACTATTACGGTCCTTGTGTGTGTGTTTTTGTAATGTACTAAGTATTCCGCAAAAGAAATGTAAAGTCCATGTATGTCAGGCTTCGGGTCTCTACAGTTGGTATCAGAGGAAAGGTTTAGTCAACCTTTGGAAACTAGGATGCGAAAACGTTAGTGAGATCCCTAGAGATATTTCTAAGGTATGTCTAGGGATTTCCCTAGGGATAAGTATACGTATAGGTTATAGTAATAGAATTACGCTAACGATCATAGAATTAAACCTAAGATGTTGGATATTGAAGGTACTCCCCCTTTATTATGTTGTTTTCCCTAGCATGATTTTTGCCTCTCACACTATTCTTTATGGGTTTTAGACGATGGCTGGAACCCAAAGGAACCGTGTTGATCAATGCAATGGACAATGCAATGATTGCCCTCCTGAACAAACAAATGTTATGGGAGATGGAGTGCAAAATCTTATTGCTATACTTACACAAGCTATGAATCATTCTGGACTTCCAAATGAGCAGAGAAGGGAACAATATTCTATTGAGTCCTTCATGAGGCAACGTCCACCTTCTTTCAGTGGGTCTACTGATCCATTAGTTGCTGAACAATGGATTAGTACTACTGAAAAGATATTTTCAGTTCTTCAATGTTCTGAACATGATAAAGTCATCTTAGCAGTATATCGTTTGGAAGGTGAAGCTGATCAATGGTGGAATCTTATCAAGAATACGAGGCCAAGAGATGAAATTGAGTCCATGGAATGGGACGAGTTCAAGAACTTGTTTTTCAGTAAGTACTTCCCTCGTATTCTTCGAACAAAGATGGAGAAAGAGTTTCTTGAACTAAAGCAAAGGGATGATGAATCTGTTGGTACCTATGAAGCAAATTTTACAAGACATGCAAGGTATGCTTCTGGAATTATCATCCAACCTGAAAGTAAAGTTGATCGATTTTTCAGTGGATTAAAACCAAGTCTTCGAAGGGCATTAGCTATAAGAGACTTCAGTAGCTATGAAGAAATTGTGTGTTGTGCTATCAAGGTAGAAATGGAAGTTGGTGTTACATATCCATCTCATGGTTTTGACAAGAAACGAAAGATGGAGTTCAAGGAGAAATCTCAGAATAATGGTGAAAAGAAGATGAATGTTTCCTTATGCACAAAGTGTGGAAAGAAGCACGGTGGAGATTGTCTAAAAGGGACTAGAAAATGTTTTAAGTGTGGAAAAGAAGGTCATCGAGCAGCTGAGTGTCGAAGTAATGGAAAAAGGGTTTCTAATGATGTGAATAAAGCAAACACTGCAGAGAACGCACCGCCAACACTTCAATGCTTCAAGCGCAAGGAAATGGGGCATTATGCTAATAATTGCCCTAATCCAAGGGTTAGTGATGATCAACATGAGCAACCACTTAAGGCAAAGGACAAAGGGAAGTCACATGCGATCACTATTGGCGATGCTGAATATGACAATGATGTGGTGGAATGATTAAGTGTTTATGTAATGGGATTCCAAAATAATGTTGTATCATGGAATATTGGAATATTTATGTATTGGTCTAATGTGGTATTCAAAGTGATTGAGTTATTATGCGCATAATGAAGGGAAAATGAGAAAATGAAATGTTTAATAGTATTCATGAGCTCATGATTGATATAAGGACTAAGTGATATCATGGTTTGAGTATATAGAATTTTGAGGATTTTGGTATGTGGAAAGTGTTAACTTTTAACTGCACTCATGTTTTCACTAAGGTATTCAAGAGAATACACGATTAAGGACTTTGAATGTTTGGAATGTGACCAACAAGACATATCTTATGATATGTGAGGATCAACGACAGTATTAAATCTCTGGTAATCGTTGTCACTATATTATGAGAGTGGACTGCAGTATTATAAGCCCAAAGATTAGACTGGATTCTGTTGGACATAAGTTAGTATTGTTTAAGGATAGAAGATTTTCGATATTATTGATGGGATGTTATAGTAACGTAGTTTTAGAAAAAGGGACAACCTGCAGGACGGGCGACAGCCCATCGCTTCGGATAAGGCTGTAGGAATCGAACCCACAACCAAAGTGCGACTGGCCTTTATCGCCTACCACTGGCCTACAGGAAGTCCCTGTTTAGTAGAAATTAGTGTTATTATATTAAGCAGTATGATATATGAAGTATAAGTCCATTTTAGGAACTATATATGATTAATCTCATTATAGAATGACTTATGTATATTTAATAACTTTTGCTTACCTTTTGTTTGAGACAGATGGAATGACCCGTCATTATATCACATGATCTGCTAACACTTCACGAATAACAAATTCAACTTCATTTATTTAAGAGATGAAGTGGAAATTGTTCAAGGCACGAACAACAGTGATATTGTATCAAAATAAAGTAAGTATTTATTCTAATTCAAATTTTCAACTTTAGGGAAATGATCTTGAAAACCAAAAATGTTGTCCTAGTGATCTTATACCTGATGAATCAGATGGTACCTTAGATCGTCACAAATTTATGGATTTGTGATTACTGGATTTTCCATAGCCATGTTCTCTACCACTCTCCATCAGAACATGATGGTTAGATTTCTCTTCCATATCCATATTTTCACCTATATGGAAACCCAGTGATTAGTTTCTTTGGGTAATCGTTACATTTCATACTTTAGTTTTTAAAGCCAAGTTTTGGTATTCCCTTTTACGATGTGGGTTTCTATTAAAGAAACTTTCGAATAGTAAACCATTTATAACCCCGACGAATTTCGAGGGCGAAATTCATTTTAAGGGGGGTAGAATGTAACAGCCCGAGATTTTATGAAAAATATTCTTTCTTATTTTACTAATGTCTTGTGTTATACGCTACACCAAAAGGAGCTTGCACAACACGCATCCTTGACTTGCCTTGCATTACACGCAATCGCAACCTTCCTCGATAGCGTGTGTGGTACGTAATCCTGAGTTTCACGAAACAATGATATGCTATTAAAATATTATTAAAACTAGCCGTTATGAATAGTAATAACCACTTTTTAAATTTTAGAAATTTTAACTCTCAAAATGGACTTCATTTTTTGGATTCGGAGTATCGAATTTAGCCTAAGGTGAAATTTTGGTACTTTTCGGATAACTTTCATATTCTGATGAATAGTGAAAATTACTAAATTATAATTAAAAACAAATTTTTTAATCGAAATAATTAATAGTGATAAATCATTGATTTGAGTGGTTTTAAAGTATATTTAGAATATATTTTTACAATTTAATACAATGTTGGTCATTGGATGTAGTTTCACATTTAAACTAGACATAAACAAGTGTCAATCTTTTGATAGATATTGTTTCATAAAAACACGCTATTTGTTTTAACAGCGGGATTTAATTATAAAATTAATTAATGCAACTTTTATGTTATGAATTTGGTAAAATAGACTTCATTTTTGAATTCGGAATATGAAATATAGCTTGGGATGAAATTTTGGCATTGTTCTGAAAAACATCAATTTTTGATGAATAATGAAACTACTAAGTGGTAGGTTAAAAAACTGAATTTTGCATAAAACTTAATTTTACCGCTTCTGTGAATGGAATTTCGAAAATCCGAGAGACACGGTTAATATCAAGGACTAAAATGTGGTTCAATGAGATGAAAATAATTTTTTGGTGAATAGTAACTTTTTACTTTTTTACTGCGGTTAATAGTAAATAGGGTAACTAATGGTAAATATGATATTACTATTACCCTAACACATGTCCTAATTCTATTGGACAAGTGTAATTCGACCAAAAACAAACTTAGGAATAAAATATGACCATTTAGGCCCACTTGGATTAGATTAGGACATTTATTATTAATTTATTTAAAGAAAGGTTAAAATAGTTAAAATCAAAGTTTAATAAGTAAATCATTTTTAATATGGGGTTATACATAAGATAAATTCGATTGTAAATATTCATTAGAAAGATAAAAAGATTTCCTACATGATGGTATTTTATTTGTAATTTTTAGACATCAAATAATATAATTTATTTATGACACAAAGATGATGCAGTAATTATCTTATTAATGAAATATTGACATAATTGATAATATAAATACCAAAATAAATGTACTTTAAGACTTTTTATGAATTCCACTAATTTTCTAGGTTACTATGATATATTAATGTTGATTTAATCAACTTGGTTCGAACATTTAATTCTGTTATGACTTTCACAAAAATCATATATCAAATAGTGTCAAAATTGACACAAAATAGTTTTTAAATCAAATATTATATTATTAATTGTTATTTTATTCCTAAAAATCTAAGGTTCGGCCAAATGACTTAGATAAGGATATATATATTAATAATAAACAATTTGGGGTTCGTTTGGCATGTTATAGTAAGTTTATTAACCATATAGTGAAAGAAAACAAAAAGACACGGTAAAAGTAAAATTATTTAACTTAGAGTTAAATCTAATTGATAAGGTAAAAATAATAACCTAAACTTGTCTAAATTCTATTGGTTGATAGGATTTCGACCCATCCCTACTTTATCTTCTAAATAAGACCCTTTGGAACCATTATAAACCGATTTTGACTTTAATATAAAATAATATTTTGAGATATTCCTAAGGTGCCCCTCTCCTCCCCTATAAAAGGACACCTCCTCCCCCTCCTCCTCACACCAATTTGAGCACTCAAGCTCGGCCAACCCCTGCCAATTTATCCTCTCCACTTCCCTAGCAACATCCTAGAGGTTCTGGTCTTCCTCAAAGACCAATTTTAGTGCCCTAAGAGGAGGTCTCAAAGAGGCACTTCAAAGAAGAGGTAATTACCGTTACCAATTCTTTCATCTTTATTTCTTCTTCCACTTCTTCTTCTTAGGTTGTTTCATTATGAAGTAATAACATCAGTATCACTCATATACTGATATGTTATTATAAGTATGAAACAACCCTATTTCACCATCTATCCATCCTACGGAAAAAGAAATCACCGCGCGTGCGTACGTACGGAATACCGTCTCCACGACGCGATGAGATTCATTCTCCATGTTAACCATTTAAGAATGATTATAATGTATATATAAGAAATAATAATGAAATATATGACATTATAAAGCTACTGGATTTATGTATATATATACATATGTATGTAATCTACTTACTTCCATTTCAAGACAATAAGGAAAGGAAAACAGCGTTCATGCGTACGTACGGACTACCGTCTCCATGAACGGTGTTTTTCATTTTATTTATCTACCTATTATATATATATATATACTGAATATATATGATATATAAATCATATTTTATATTCTGGAAGTAAGTAAATCATGATATAAGTAATAATGATGTCAAGAACAACAAGTCAAAACACCTACGATAAATGAAACGATTTTACCCAAAACGCTTCTTTAACATGGAGTTTACAAAAGAACGGGTAATATAATGTCATAAGTGAACCATATATGATATCATAACAATGAATATGATTCTTTAATAAGTCAATAACATGATTTAAATCATTATACAGGAGGTTCGGACACTTACAAAGCAAGTCGGACCTAAGGTAAGGGAAATATCACAATCTCATTTTTATCCGAGATTGTTTATTCGTAAGTATTTACTGGGGTTTATTTTATCATCCACATCCATGTTTCCTCAATATGTAATATTATTTCCATCCAACTACAATGGTTTAAATCCAATTTTACCCTTTGGTTAGTTTTTAGTAAAAGATATGAAAGGAATCTTTTGTCGTTTATCGTACGAGGTACATTTTGACTTTTTCGACAAAAGTACAAAGAATGTTTTTTTAACTTATACGGCACGAACGGATTTCTACTGTTTTATAAAGCCTTATTTTCATGAAGCTTCCTCTAAAAGATTTCATGACTATTTTCAATAAAATCCCTTTCTTTTAAAATTTCATGATGTTTTGTGAAAAGAAATTGATTTTGAAGAAGAAAGGATATTTTCCTCAAGAATTCAATTCAAGTGTTTTATCAAAATTATTTTCCATCTAAGATAATAAAGGGTTCTGTTTCTATCCATATTTTTACATTGATTTGACTATGTTGAGATGGAATTATGTTTATGAATTCCTTTATCTTATATGAATTGATTTATGATGTCATGATGTTTCAAGAATCCCATTTTTATTACATGGGTTATGCGATGATGTATGATTTATGATTTTGTGGCACACATAAGAAAGGATTCATTAAGAGATGGGTGGGACCTATATCTCCCTCCAATGCATTGGGTAAAGATTTTATATCTCATGAGATAGACATGGCTGGAATGGTAGGTTATACCGGTTCAGTGAAACAGGACTGAAACGAGGATTACTCGATTCAGAAAGGGACTTTGTCCACTAAGATAGTTTTGGCAATGAGTCTTGACTAACAAGAAATGATTCTCTATGATTATGTGTGTATGCCACAAATTTCCATGTTTTATGTTATGATTATTGTGATTACATTTCACTGCCATGATTTATCCCATGTTATGAAATTATGCTCTCTTTTGCAGGTTATGATTTCCAAAATGTTATGTTCTTATGAATATGATGTGATTGATATTTCTTTTGTTTACCCTTACTGAGCATTTGAGCTCACCCTTTTATGTTTTCTTTTCCCCAGGATATAAAGAAAGGTTTTAGGTAAAAAAAAAAGGAAGATCTTTATGGGAGATGTTGAAGATCTTTCACCACGATTAGAAGATTATAGTCCGAGTTTCCAAAGACACTAAACTATTACGGTCCTTGTGTGTGTGTTTTTGTAATGTACTAAGTATTCCGCAAAAGAAATGTAAAGTCCATGTATGTCAGGCTTCGGGTCTCTACAGCCCGGGTTCCCTTGGGAATCCCCCTCCTTCGCAAATTCCCTTGAGCTTCGCGAATGCCATCCCTCTTAGAAGAGGGGCTCAAAACGAGACAAAGTGAAGGTGTCACGTGAAGTATAAGTACCTCGCGGAGCTCATGATTCTTGGGGGAAAAGGGTGCTTCACGATTCGGGAGAGGAGAAGCAGAAAGGTCGAATTGTTCGTCCTTGGGAATCAGGGGGAGCCCAGTATTTATAGGTGATGGGTGCCGCGAAGTAGACCTCACCCAGCGCAAAAGGGAGGCAGGTGCTTCATGGCGGGCTTACGGACATCAATCTTTTCGCGGAGAGGTACCGCCTCCGCTGCTTCGCGGAGGGCACACGAACGTCAAGTTCGTTTGCAGAGAGGTACCGCCTCCGGAGCTTCGCGGCGGTCTCGCGAATGTCAAATTCATTCGCGGAGAGGTACCGCCTCTGGAGCTTCGCTGGACCATGATGCTCGGGTGCTTCGTGTCAGTGCTTCGCGAGGCAGCGTGTGGGCCTTCATTTGCGTCCCTTCCTTTCATGCAATATTTTGGAACCAACAATAGTTAAATTTATCCTTGTGGAAAACAATTTCATAATCAAATTCCTCTTAATTGGGTTATATTACATCTTCACTATTTTTAATATTCTATGATTTTGTGTGTAATCACATTTGACTATCTATTGGTTTATTTCCTCTTATCTTATATAGATGCACATTTTATAAACACAATCTACTCATTTATTGAGTTTCACAATAATGTTGTGGACATTAAAGGGTTTGCCTTATAATATCACCTTATTATATAATGCTTGCACTTGAATTTCTATAAGAGGAAATTATATGACCATTCTCTAACAAACCCTTTAATTTTATTCTACTATTTTTATTTATGATATTTTTCAAGTAATAGTACAATTTTTTAAAATCTTCGGTACTCACAATGTTTTAGAAAAATTTTGTTGGAAAAAACCCAACATTATATATCTCTTTTGTGAAAGAACCTGTTTCTTATAAGAACCATATTTTCTAAAAAAATAAAAAAATGTTTATAACTTTTTCAATTTTTTTTATTAAATACATTTTAACCCTTTTTCCTTTTTCCAGTGTATTCAAATGAATATTTTTATGGCTTTCAGAATAATGCATTTTTTTAAACATTTACTATAATGAAGGAATGTTTTTTACATTCTATGAGAGGTATTTATTTACTTGAAATCATTTAATTGTATATTTAGATTCATTTTTAATAGGATAATTTTTATGGAAATATTTTCCAATGTGATTTTCAAAGAAATATTTTTTCAGAATGTTCCTTCAAAACAAAAGGATATTTTCCACATTATTTTTTTAAAAGAAAATTTTATAGTATTTATATTCATCAATAACTAAAACCCGTTATCTTATACCACTTGGGATATGTTATATTGATACCAAAATTATTCCCCCTACAGATGGTTTATGATTGATTTGGCCACGGATAACATTCACATTCAATTCCATGATTCATTTGTTAGTCCTCTTGAAATATTCAATATCCAACAATCATTGAACATTGAATTTACCCAAAATTATTCATTTCATTATTCAGGGATATTACTAGTTTCTTACCTATATACCCTTTTACATATGTTGTATACATTGATTGTTATTTGATAATTTGAGGAAATATTGATAATTATGTATTCTTTATTCAATACAGATAGTTGATAACACATGTTAATTTATTTGACTAATAAATATAGGGAATATATTTGATAGGAAATAAAGGGTGGATCCCAGTCTTTATATAGCCACTCGATGCATCAATAGGTTCTCATGAGATAAATTATTTTCCCAAATTAAATGGGTTCTATCTATAGTTATAACCTTATTATGAATGGTCTTGATGATATAAATTTTCAAGTTTCATAGATATAATGTTAAATAATTAAGAATTTACATCATTTAAAATCATTTATTATTTATCCATGAGAGTTTGGGTTGACATATATATGGATTCATTTTATTTTCAGATCATTGATTAAATGTCATGTGTTTTAGCTTCGTAGCATGCAATATTTATTTTGAATTGTCTAGTTATTTTAATGGAACATATTTTCATTTTATTTTCCCTATTGTTTATTCAATTTATATTCATCCTATTTATTAATTACAATGTGTTATTAGATATTTACCCTATATTTTTATTTATTACAATTGATACATTTTTACATCTGATATAATTTTCCCTAACTGAGCATTTTAGATCACCATTTTTACATTTCCATTCCACAAGATTCCAAGTAGTGTAATATCAAATATATGTAATGATATTATAGATTTAATAAACATATCCTCTGATGAAAAAAATTATATTTAAATTAGTCTATTCATTTCTAATATAAGACTCATGTATGTATCTGGTTTACCAATCTTACAAAACTCTTCGATCCTTCATTATTTGATTCCTTATGATCATTCCACTGTATTGTTAGTAGAAACCGACTCCAGGCTCAATGGGTTTGCCTCACTACAGTCAGAATCAAATTATGTTTATTAGCAACCCGGGGAACATGATTTAGGAAAACATATATTAGAGAACTTGTACCTATGGTAGAATTTGAGGATAACTATAGAATAACTCCCTATAATTTTGGGTAATGTGGATATTGTGTTGGTATTACTAGAAATAAACCATTGTTTGGATTCTATAAGTGGATGTGGTTCTGACACAGATGTAACTAGGAGTAAAAACACTGACATGGTGTGTCGGACCTGACTCAATGTGATCTGGTACAGGACAACATACCTTACTACGCACCTATTTTAACACTCCCATGGGATATGCTTAAAATATTTCACAAGTTCTTTTTAAGTAAATATAAATGATTTAAATAGATATTTAAATTTAATTACCTATGAGAAAACATTAGAAAAAGAATGGTCTAATGTGAAAATATATGGATTATGTATTTTGGTGTTATGGTTGTATTGAACAATGTAGGCTATTTAAGGATTGAATTTTAATGATATCCGTCATGTTATGATTTAAAATTATATTAATGTGGTTTTAGAAAATTTCTAATTGTATGTTGGGGGGAAATCGATCATGTCCAGCAAGGATTCTCGTCTTGAACTAATGATCGAAGGATGATAAGGGTTTCACACCAACAACTAACCTAGGTAATTTCATGGATAATATGTCGTTGTTTTTAATTGAACAATTATATATTGAAATTATCCTAATAAATCAGTGTTATCACTGTTTAGGGTGAGAAATTAATGTATTAATGATATTAGTTTTCAAAAATAATTTGATAAAGTTATACTTCCCACACTTTTATGGGCCTAATGATTTGTTAAATGCATATTTTAGTACTTTCGGAATCCAATTTATGTTTTGGATAACCATTTCATGAAAGAATGAATTATAATTTTATCGATGGACAATAAAAAGTTGAAATTATTCTTATGAAATTGAAACCTACTAATTAATTATTTTTCCTTTAATTCTTATTTTTTAAAAGAATTTCATAACATGAAGAAAATGATCTTAAAGAAAGAAAATCCTAAAACCTTAATTTTTTAGAACCTATGGTCTTCAAAATCATTATTGATTAATCACTTTGAGGCCAACAAAATTATGTTGATCATTAACGTGGTTGAGATTAATTACCTCAACCAATAACTATTAATATTTACACTTTTCTTATATATATTTATCTCTACATTCCACTAATGTTATCTTACATTGAGACCTATTTATATGTTATTCCATGTGACCCATGCACTTCCCATTTTCCCTTTTATATATTATGTTTAACGAGTCCCTATATTAATGTTTGATTAAAAAATTAGGAAATATCAAACAATCTATCACCAATATAGTGTTTAATTAGTAAGGATGAAACATAATTAAAATGGGGAGAACGTAATGCATCGGAAAACTAAGGTAGGGACATGGTATTTTATTGCATGTGTTACATGAATCACCATTCATGTAAGGGAATATAATATCCTAAGAATTTATAATAAATCTACTATTTTAAATAAATTAAATATTCTTTATAATTTTCAGTACATACAATACCTAGTTAGCATACATCTCATACAATAATGAGTTTCTTTATGTCTTGTGCTTTATTCAAGATCGATTTTTACCACAAAATAATATACTATTAAATTATTATTATAGGAAGATATAAAATGACCATTATGAATAGTATTAAAAAAATTATGAGAATCTTTGACTTATACAATTTTAAAATGAATTCATTAATTACTAATTAATTATAAACGAATTTAGAAACCAAGTTAATATAATGGATTTTTTAAACCAATTTTTATGCATTCATTGGTTTTTACCATAATAATCTAATTTAATAACCCTTAGTTGATGATTTTAAAGTTATATACATATATATATATATTAAATCAAATATTTTTGTAATTCTTCCAATAGATTCGGTGGTCACAAGATAAGAACACACCCAATATTACACATAAAATACTATATTTTTATTTGGGCACCTTTACCACCTAAAATGGGGAACCTTTTTTAAATACCATTTTTAACTTTTATAAATCGTACATGTAAATATAAACTTAATATTTATAGAATAAACATAAAAATTATGGTATTTTGATATTTTATTATTTTTTTGAAGATTAATTTTGTAATGAAAAAAAAATCTATATTTTAACCAAAAAAATATTTTACACATATTTTATTTTTACAGTTAAATTATATTTTATATTAGTTTTAAGGTTTAAAAATATCATATTTTTATAAACTTATCCAATTTAAGTAATTGGAATAAATTTCACTATGATATTTGGTGTAAAAACATAGCCAACATTTGGATGTTTCTACTATAAAAACCTGCAATGTTGTCCCATTTATAAGATTAAATTTAAATTTATTTATACCACTTTTAAGATTGGAAATTGGAAAAATAGATTCCAATTTTTTATTCAGAATAAATAATAATATCTAAAATTTTATCTTAGTTTTGTCTCTAATTATTAGTGAATGTAATTTAAATTAATTACAATGCTTAAGGTGATTTTCTCCTAACAATAGACTAAAACATAAAAAAGAAGGTTCCAAATGACCTAAACTCTAGTCCCAAATCCATTGGATGGAAACATTTCAATCCCATCCTCCATTTTATATAATTGTTACCAATATTGGAAGAAATATTAATAGATTAAACGTAGGAGGAATTCAATTTCACAAAATTTACAAGTGTGTCACTCCTCCTCTACTATAAATGGAATCCTCTCCTCCCTCTTCCTAACCCATATCAAGCCACATTGTCTCTACCAATATCTTACCTAATAGATCCTAAAAAATTCCACCTATCATTATATAAGCTTCCCATTAAGATGAAATCCATCAAAGGAATACCATTTGTTCAAGCCAAAATAAGTAACCCAAAGAAGAGAAATCATCTTTCCTTAAACTCTTTAGTTATATTTCTATTATGAACCCCTCAACTGATATTATTACATGATTATATAATAATAAATGTTTCATAAATACACTAAGTTGTTTTTATTCTTAGGGTTTGACCTAATATTTCACACACTTTTATCTAATCGGTATCGAATATACTGTTTATGTGTACGACGAACTACCACATCACACAACAATGATTGATCATTTTCCTTTACCACTGTAGATGGTAGGGAATTATGATTGAAAATAAATTTATTTATTTTATATATTATATTTTATTTCGTTATACTTATTGAATTCTTCTACAACACAAATCATTATTCATTATCTTTTCTTGGAATATTATTACATTGTTTGTGGAAGTATGGAAAACCACCTACAAAAAGGGATGTGATTCATTCACACGATAAATGATATGTATAAAAGATGATTTTAATTAAACACAAGTGATATATAAAACATCAATATTATATTAATTACATAATTAACTCTTTTGAAATATAATATATATCATTTTATTTTTTACCCTTAAACACACTTAAAAAGTGATACTGTCATTCATGGATGTGTTGACCACCACCTCCATTACATAAAAATAATTAAATATATATGATTTTATGATTAAATAATATTTCATTTATGATATAATTATAAATCTTGAAATTATAATTATACATACATTTTTTTCATAATGATTATTCAAAAATTAGAATGTTACTCATGCGTCTGTACAACCTACTATCTCATTAATTATAACATTGATTCATTTTTCATGACCATATTAAATGATTGATTTTCTATTTATAATTGTTTTTTAATTATGATAATTATTTATTGATTATTAATATTAAGATGTTATATAATGACCCCATTGAACAAAGTTGACATAATAATGTTGTTTTTGACACATAAAACGAATTTGGTCAAAACAACTGACGTAAACATAATTGATTAAGTAGTTTTAAACATCATTGTTTTAAGTGAAACAAATGTAGTTAAAAGAATGAGAAAGCCTCTGGAGAAAGTAAGTAATTAATGTATGTTTAGTATTCAATTATATAATGACACATGATTCAATTCAGAGTCATGGTAAGGGATTTCATCTCAAAGTACATTCAATTGACAATTATTTTTTGTTATGCAACCTGTTTATTGTATATGGTTTATATATTTACATTTGACATGTTATAACATGAGACTATTTATGTTAATTATTATATAATATTAATTTATTTTTACTACTTCATGGTTATTATGATTCAAACTATTCAATGTGTTATGTGACACTGGAATGTTAAAATATTATTCTAAACGAGAATGTTTTTAATGATTATATTTGCAATATCACTTCATGTTGTGATTGTTAACATTCTCTTGAAATAATAACATTATTTTTGTGCACATAATTTCATATATATATTGTATAAATAATTCCACATTGACATAAAATATCAGGTCTCATTCATTATTCATGATATTTTGTGTTTCAATTTGAATTATATCATTTAATGGGATTTCAGTTAAAAGTTAACAAGTAGAAAACATTTTCATATCATGATTCCTTTTCATTTGGTTATATTACATATTCATTGTCATTAGTATTCTACGATTTTTTAATTAATCACATTTCAATATCTATTGTTTTATTTACACTTATTTTATTTGGAATCCCATTTACACATATAATACATTCATTAGTTGAGTTTCACATCAATAGTATGGTCTTTTCAAGGGTTCACTTTGTAATCTCATTTTTTTTAGATTGTTTACAGTAGAATATCAATTAGAGTAAATTATTTTATAATAGTTTAATAAACCCATTCTTTTTATTATCCTCTGGTTAGTCATGGAATTTTTCGTGTCATAATACCGTTTATTCACTCTTTGGAATTCATAATGTTTTAAAAAATAATTTTTTTAAGAAAACCTGAATTTCCTTCTCCATTTAGTTGGAGAAACTATATTCATATAAAGGCATTTTTTCTAAAAATGATATCAAATTAGTTTTAGCCTTTCCAGGAATAAAATATTGAAGACTTTTTACCCTTTTTACCATTGTTTTTAAAGTAATCTTCTTATCACCATCCAAATAAGGAATTTGTTGGTTATTTTTACGAATATAAGTACTTTTATATTTTCTGAATGAAAAAATGTAAAGATTTGCTCGAAATAATTTTTTTGAATATTACTCTTCCTGTTTCAAAAGATTCTATTTAAAGAGAATGTTTTCAAAAGTTATTTTCAAAAAAAATCCAAAAGATTTTTCAAAAAAATCATTATTTTCCACCAGAATGTTTTTAAAAGATGTATTCATATTATTTATATTTTTCAATGACAACATCCCATTATTTTAATTCATATGGGATATATTATATTGATACCAGCCTTATTCTTCCTCTGGATGGTTTATGATTGATTTGGCCTAGGATACTATTCATATTCACTTACTTGATTCATTTTTTAATCCCCTTGTAATATTCAATATCATATGTCAATAAAACATTTAATTTTCCCAAAATCATCGATTTCATTTATCATAGATATTACTATTTCCTTAACCATATACCATTTTACATATGGTGTCTACTTTGAATGTTATTTGGTTTTTTATTGAAATAACAATAATGACAAATTCTTTATTCAATAAGGATATTTGAAAAGCCATTTTATTTATTTCTAATATTTGTTATGAGTAATGAATTTTAAAGGAAAAAATGTTGAGGATCAGACGTTATATAGACCCTCGATGCATTGATAGGTTCTCATGAGAAAATTAAGTTGAAAAAATGAAACGTGTATTTATCCTTTGTTTTAAACAACTTATAAAAGGTCTTAGGAGGGTAAGTTTTCATGTTCCTTATACATAATGTCCTATAATTAAGAATTTCCCTCATTTACATTCATTTATTATTTATAAAAGAGATTTTGTGTCAATATATCTATGGATAAATTAAATTTTCAATTCATTGAATAAATAGATTGTGTTTCATCATCATACAATTCTGTATTCATTTTTTCCTCATCATTTTATTTTAAGGGATTGTGTTTTCATTTACCTTACCATATTTTTTATTAACTTCTTTTTCATCCTATTGATTACTTGGAATGTGTGTTTAGTTATTTACCTTTCCATGTTGATTTATTTTTATTCTTCCATTGTTGATTCTACTATACATTACCCGTGATGAGAATTTCAGCGCACTCTTATTATTTTTTATTTCCCTAGGATCACAATAACTGTACAAATAATGATATAAAATGATATTCTAGATGGAATAAATTTATCTTTGAAGGAAAACAATTATGTGGTAATTAGTGTATTCATTTGTAATGAAGGACACATTTATGTATCTAGTTTAACAAGGCTAATAAAATCATTAATCCTTCAATATTTGATTCCCTATAATCTTTATAAAATAGTGGTAGTAGACATTCGATCTAGGAACTCTAGTGTCAGGTCACTACAGATACTATTGAGTGCTTCTCCAGTCTCAATTACTCTAAATAGGATAGTCCCTTCCAAGTTTCTGGAGCTCTATATATAGTTTTATGATCTATTGCAGTGAGGACTTATTCTGCCGAGCTTGTCACAATGGGGTTATCTAGTTTTATTTACCAACATGGAATATTTTAGTGTATGTATCTATATAAATTATTATATCTTGAACTTAGTGATATTGAATAATTTATACCCTCTTCCATGGGTTTATTATTTATTTTATCAGGTGAAGGGATCTAGTGGGTTCTTAAATATCAATATGATATTATGATATTATTATATACTAGTTATGTATGAAAATATTTAATTCCTATATTCCAATTTTATTATTGGAATTATGATACTGTTGTAATTTCAATTGTTAAAATAAATTCTCTAACTACATTCATTAGACTGATGAATACCATTTTATTATATTTTATAGACTAGTTGGTTGTAATTTTCATCAATTATAACCTCTTGTACTCCACAAATGAGGATGAGCATGAAGAGAATTTATGGTACTTTATAAGAGTTATTTGTCTTCTACAATAAATTTTAATGCTTTTAAAAAGAGAGTTTTTGAATCATGATGTGCGTTTCTTGTGGAAAATTATGTACCAACATGGATTATACGTGTTTATTTACATGATCCATGAAGTCATTTGATGGGAAACCCCAATGAATGTTGTAAAAGAGAAGTGTTTACATAGGATTTTAGGATATTAAGGTTTATACATGACATCTCCTATATTTTTTCTCCTTGAATATATTTAACCAGAAAAGATCAAGAATTCTTATATAATGAAAAATTAAAAACTTCTTATGAGTAACTAAAGGAGAAGTTGGTCATGAATGTAATTATTCATTTCATAGAATAGAGAATCTAATTTGAGTTCTACTATGATGATTTACATTGTGGAATGAGTATTTTCTTTATGAAATTATATGAAATATTTTTTTATGGGTCTTGGAGGTTATAATACAATGAATTTATATTTTACACCAATGAAATTGAATTGGAAACATATTTTTTTTAATGTCATAGAAACACTATCTCACTAGTGAACTCTTTGTGTTTTTCACTAATCACAAGATAATAATGTATGTATTCTCCTAGAATGAACTAAAATTTTATAGGTATGGTAAATGAAACTCAGGTGAGGAAAAGAAAATCATAATTTCATAAAAATCAGGAATGGGTAATGATTGTGATGGAACCCAGACCTCCCTGAGAGGGGGGAGAATCAGGGTGTCAACTTTTTCTCTTATTTACTGGATTTTTTCCCAATGTGGGTAGTATATTATTTAACCCTGTATGATAGATAGGTTAAGTAATTAAAAACTTAACATGTAGAAGGACAAAACCACAATTTTACATGGTTCACAACTAAAGGCTACATCCAAGGAGCATATGTTGACAAGCTGTTGATCTTACAAAATTCCACTAATCTTCACAAGCCATGTATTAAAAACGTTTGGGCCCATTCACTCTGTCCCAGGAACAATACCTTGAAAAATAGTCCGGGATAGAACACTCCTATACTCAGATCACTTCTATTGACCCCCTGGCTCATAGCCTTGAGAAACTTCTCACAAAATTTATCAACATGAAGGACATATAACATATTTGCGTGAAAAGTCATTTTCTCTATTCAAAATAAGACACTGCTTGCATCAATGTCCCTAATTGATTCTCTTTTATATAAACTTTTATCAATTACTTCAATTATTGAATGCACTATAACTTCTTCCCTTTCTATTCACTATAATCACAAACTCTGTTAATGATGTATTCATGTCTGCAAACTATCCCTGATTCTGTGGACTATCTCTGATCTGGGTACCATGGCTGCTCTACGTCCCACACTCGGTATATATACCATTCTTGTTTCATGTACTTCCTATGTTTGGCGTATTTAACCTTCTTCGTGTACCACCCATGCTCAACTTGATGATCCTACTCCATGTACCACCCCTGCTCGGTGTACTGCACTTGATCCACGCACCACCTCTGCTTCGCGTACATCACCTTATCTTCATACTGCACGTGCTCCATATACAATCTATACTTCGCGCACCGAACCTCCTATGTGCACCACCCCTACTCCATGCACCGCATCTTCTTCACACAACGTAGTTATGCATACTACTTATAAGTACCTCCTACGTGTACCTCCTTCACGTACCTCCTTCACTTACTTCCTTCACATACCACCTTTGTGTACTGCCTTCACGTACAACCTTCATGTACTCCCTTGATGTACCTGCTCAACCTTCCGCATACATATTCTTTAAATTTTGGGAATTATATCTTATCTGGAATCCCAAATTTTCTTATGCAAAATGTCTTCCATAGACTACTCCTTCCAATTTCGCGAACCATTTTGTATTTTGCGTACCACTGAATCTTAATAAGAATATCTTATGTGCACCACTTTTGGACACAACTGTGTTCTTCCACAATGATGATATTTTCTTATCAAATTCGCTCTATTTTAATGATGAGATTAGTACTCCTTATACATCCAAATAACTCTACAAATTTCCCTATTCCGTTTGACCCATATTTTCAATGTGGTACAATCTTCACCGTGGATTATACTCATTCCACATACTGTAAGCCTCCACCACGTACTGCGACCCTCTGGAAAACTGTGATCCTTCAATGAATACATTGTTTCTACTGGTCTGCGTACTAAATATCTTATGCCAATGAATATCCATTCCACGAACCACAACTCCTTCTATAGGAAACGATTTTCAATATCGCGACCCGTTCTTGAAATTCTTCTGTGTACCTTTCTGAAATATTTCACACCTTCACTGCGTACCATCATTGTGAACCATTTTTGGTTCTACAGACCACTATGCATACCATTTCCTCTTCCATGTAAGTAGATGTGAACCATTCATGGAACATGATACGTGGTCCATGTTATGAGGTACATGGTTTTCTTTATTTTGTAGTTTTCTTCATCATTCTGCATCTCATTTACTACTATGTAGAACTCCTTCCATTGCCAAAAAATACCAATTCTTGAAGGCCAACAATTTGAGAAACAATGGGAGATGGAACCACATTAAATATCTAATTTGGAAAGAAAATACATTCCAATTCATTGACATCATCATTCTTCAATAGTAAGTGGTTATCATAACAAAGTCATTCCACTATGATATATACTCTTTGATAGATCAGTTCTAGCATCATTATATTCTCCAGGGAATGTACTGCAACTTTCCAACTTCCCAGTCTTCTAACAACATCAGTCTTTCCAGTCAACACTGAACTTGACTGTCATCATCTTCTCAGCTTTGTATGTACATTCCTAAATCATCTAATCCCCACATGTTACCTCATGCAATAATTCATGTCTCATCAAGTGGGATCTTGCAATCTCTCTTGGAATAGTGAGACATTTCATGATTACTTTAAAACATGAATCCCTTCATCTCCATCTTCTTTTTGATCTTCATTGTCAACTATTGATAAAAAATACAACTTTACACACAATTTTGTCCCAACAATCTCCCCCTTTGTATTATTTTCAATACTGTAAAGTCCTCCTCAAATGAATGTGTCAATATAAAAATGAGAATCTTCTCTGTCCCCTTTTTATTTTTATTTATATCTATATCTTTGAACATTTATTTCACTTTATCTCCCCCTTATTGACAAAAAATACAGAGTTCCTGGGAAAAAGGTATCAATCCCTTCCTATGAATTGTTCCATTAATCATTTCAATCTATATCCACTTAAGAAATGCTCAGTGTAGAAAACAAGGTGATTAGATTTAGACAACATGGTTGTCCATTATTCACTAATCATTATACCTCAATAGATGATAACTCATGTGATTTGTCTTCATGGGTTTTCCACTTTCATGCCATACTGATTAAACTAAATGTGATAGGAAATAATCAACTTGAATCTTCGGCACTCACTTCAACAAACAGATCAAAAACCATCAAGGGAATTTTGTAGGATCAGCGGCCTTGGGAATATTCCATTCTTCATATTTCACTGATTAATTTTGTTACTACCCATTTTTAAAATGATATTCATCTTGATTAACGGAGGATGATAGATTGATAAATGATATACCTTTTCCAATGAAATTTTCTTCAAACAACATACATAGTAATTCAATTTAATACCAAATGAAGTTGATATTGATTGAAATAATAATCCTAGAAGCTTCTTCATTTGTCTCCCCCTCAAGGGAAACATTCCTAAACATATTCATCATGGATTATTGTTCATTATCTTAATATTTGAATATCTATTGAAGATTCTCCTAAGGATGGATTATCTTTCAGCTTAGCTATAAAGAGTTTATAGCATTCACAACATCTCTGGTTGTCCCCTTGAGAGAATGATTCCCCTTAAATTCCTTGTATTATGAGCACAAATAGAATACAAAAATTATTTATGGAATAAAGAAATTCTTCTTTACGTCATCAATATGAGCTGCATGGTTGATATTATTTTCTCAACCATGATCCTCTATTTACTCGGATCTTCTTGCTTGCACATCTAAACATTTTTTTCTGATTCGTGTTGATGTGGCATATATCTATTCATATTCCATACTACATTTCTTGGTGAAATTTTCTTCTTCTTAATATCGATCAAGGATGATACATTCTTACTCTACTTAAGTATTTCTTCCCTATTTGGTATTAATTCTATGAAATATTTATCAATGTTACCAAATTTCATAAATCTCTCACACAAAACATTTTTAAGATATGTGTTCCTTTTGGTTTTCATTCTCTTATGTACTTTATCTTCATCCCTTGAATATTTATATTTTCCTTTTACACCAGCCTTGTCCTATTCATTTTCATGTTTCCTCATTCTTTTGAAATCTTCTAGCCAGATGACAGACATGTCATTGGGAACTATTGTAGCATATTTAGATCTTCCACACGGGTTCATATGAGTTTTATCCCTCTTAGTTTATCTTTTGGATGAATTGCCCTTAAATTTCATGGATCTAACATCTTGGTTATTATTAGCATACCTACTATAGATATTTTTGTGGAAGAGTTTTTTTACAACACTCTTCTAGTTTCTTCCCAAGGTAGCCACTTTACACATAGCCTGTATCAGAGGTCCTCTTTTCTTATCAACGGTGAATGCATGTTGAGATGGTCATGTACCTACCTTAAGGAAACATATATATTATAAAAAAATAGATGTTATCAAACATTCTAAATCTGTTTGAAGTAAACAGATCCTTCTGGACCTATGGATGGTTATTTTTCTTCTCTGACTTTCTTCCTTGGATATAGGCTTTCTTTGTGCTTTTAAATTTAAGGGATTGAACCAACTATACAGTGCTCAATGACCAAATCTATTGCAGCACCAACATTAACCCACAAATATTCCCTTGTTTATATCTTTTGTAAAAGGTTGTTAGGCCTTCTTATTAATTTGATGTGCACTATCCGGGGATCGATATTCTAGTTTCTTCTTCCTATCCACCCTAGAAATGGTGGTAGTTTTATTCTCCTCACCTTCCTCATCCATACTTGTTTCGAATTTATATTCCAACCTACACTTTTTGTAGAAACATATTTAGAAAGAATATTACATGTTGCTATGGGTGGTACCTTCACTTTCTCAGATGCTTGTGATAGATCAGTGAGTGAATTCATGATCTTATTATCACTTATTAGAGGTCTTTTGAAAGTATAATCCTCTATTGAAAATTGAAAACTAGAAGAAACAAATTCATTATTTTGTGAATTCTTAATATGTGTCTTATAAACATTTTTCAACAGAGTATCCAATTATAGTCACTTCATATTGAGAATGACCTTCTGATATTCAATCATAGTCATATTCTCTTCATAAGCCTTCATCATTCTAATAAATTATTCCTTATGCAAAAACATTTTATTTTGGATCAAAGAGTCATGTTCGTTGATCTTATTTGATATCCCTTCCAGTTATTGAACCTTGAAATCAGTTCAGGTTTTCAATTTACCTTCATGAAGATGGATCTTTTCATCAATAGCCTTTCTGACTCTATCTTCCTCTTCAACATATTTGAACAATTTTGATGTATTTATTTCATGTTTCGCCTTTATTTTTTCAAAGGCTTCAATATTTCTAGAGAGATTATAACCTTATAACACTTTATTTACCAATCCATCATCCATAATATCAGCTTCATTTCTCTATCAGGTGATCTCAGCCTGCAAACATTGAAATATTCTGTAAACAATAACAACTCATTCTTCAGGAATATCAGGAAGATAAGTTCTTAATTTTACATGATCACTTGAAAATGAGATAGAAGTTTCATTATTTCCTCAGGTAGAAATATGATCCATCAGCTCTTCACATTCCAATAATGATATTTCTTTATTATTGGAAGATAATGGTGAACCAAACACTACCTCATCTTTGGACATGAGGGTCTTCTTCAAAAGCCTCCTCTCTTACTTTTTCTCGTTTGTCATGGTCTTGTTAGATGTAAACTTTTGCACAGAGATGACTAAATCTTCATCAAGTATGGAATTTATTTTCGACTTTGAAAAAGAAAATAAAATCCTCTTCTGAATATAATTACTAAAGAGTATACAACATATATAAATCATTCACATTTATACCAATTGAAGGACCCGAGACTACCCTGAGAGGGGTGGGGTGAATCAGGGTGTCAACTTTTTCTCTTATTAACTGGATATTGTTCCCACATTGGTAGTATCTTATTTAACCCTATATGATTGATATGTGTAGAAATTAAAACATTCACAAGCTGAAGGAAAACACCACCATTTTTTTTGTTTCACAACTAAAGGCTACGTACAAGGAGCATACGCCGACAGGTTGTCGGTCATACCAAATTCCCCTAATCTTCACTAGTTGTGGATTACAATGGTTCGGGAACAGTCACATTGTCCCAAGAACACTACCTATATAATGGTTTAGGGATAGAACAATGATTCCCTTGGATCATTTCTGTTGACTCCCTCTAACCAACTACCCTAAGTGACGTCTCATTTAGTTTATCAACATGATGTTGGCTTCAACAGATTGGAATGAAAGTTTTTTTTACTATATTCAGTACGAGACACTACTTTCATCGATGTCCCGAATTGATTCCCTTTTATTTTCAATTTTCTCCCTTACTATAATTACTAAATGCACTAGAACTTCATCCATTTTTATTCACTATAATCACAAACTCCCTTTATGATGTATTTGTTTCTGCGAACTGTCCCTGATTCTGCGGACTGTCTATGATCTACCTACCATGACCGCTCTACATACCACACTTGGTCTGTGTACCATGCCTATTCCAGATACCACCCCTGGTCGGCGTACCACGCCTACTCTGCATACCACCCATAATGGTTTACCACGCCTTCTCCACTTAATGCCCCTTCTTGGCATATCACGCATGCTCCACATACCTCATCTACTCCACGTACGACACCTGATTCACATACTGCGTCTACTTCTCATAATTCCTCTTCTCCACATACTGCACTAGCTACATGCACCCACCCGATCCGTGCACCACCCCTTCTTCACACACCGTGCCTCTACATACTGCCTCTGTGTACCTCCATCTTGTATCGCCTTTACGTACATCCATCGTGTACAACCATTGATTACATCCTTAGTATATCACCTCCATGTACCTCCTCTACATTGAATGGTCTTCTTCATTAAATTCTATGAATTATATCATCTCTTTATAAAACATTTTCGTTCACAAAATGTATTCCGCAGACTAATCTATCCAATTTGGCAAACCATTTTTTCTTTCACGTACCACTTCGTCCAAAGCAGTGTCTTTTCTCTATACCACTTTCAGATATAGCCGAGTTCTTCCACAAAAATGATATTTTTTATCGAATTGTCTCTATTTTAATTAAGATATTATCACTCCATATATAGGAAAATAACTCCACAATTTTGTTAATTTATTTTACACAAATATTTAATGTGGGAAAATATTCACTAAAAACTATGTTCATTCCACATTCTGTGAGCCTCCACCATGTACAGTGACCCTCTATAGAACTACAATCCTTCACCGCATACCGTGTATCTTCTGGTCCACATACTGAATTTCATCCACCAATGACGAGCCATTACACAAATCACAACTCTATGGGAGAATAATTTTCAATACCATGACCTGTTTCATGAACCATTCCACATACCTTTCCAGCATAACACATGCCTTTACCGCATACCATCACTGAAAACCATTTTCGTTTTTACGGAGCACTCTGCATACCGTTTCTGCAGCCAGGTATGTGGCCACGAACGATTCTTGGAACATGGTACGTGGACCATGTTGTGAGGTAAACAGTTTTCTTCCTTTCATAATTTTTTTTTTCCGTTCATCATCTCGTTCACTCCTACACAGAAATACTTTCATTACCAAAAACAAAATCATGATTTATGAGGTTCAAAATTTTGGTAAACTATCCAAAATGTTTCCACCTTAAATAGATGCTTCGTCAAGAACGTCTATACTAATTAACTATCATCAATCTTCTTCGATAGTTAGCATCTTTAATCACAAAATCCTTCCACTGTGATATATACTATTTGAATGTTCATTTCTAGCATCCTCAAATTATATATGGAAAGTAATGGAACTTACTAACATCCATGTCTTCTAACAACATCAGTCTTTCCAGTCAACACTGAATATGACTTACATCATCTTCACATCTTTTTATGATCATTCTTAAATTTTCAAATCCCCACATGATCTCTCATGAAATAATTCATGTCTCTTCAAGTAGGTTCTTGCATACTCTCTTTGAATAGTGAGATTTTTTATGATAACTTTATAACATGAATCCCTTTATATAATTCTTCAATTTTATCTTCATTGACAACTATTGACAAAAAATAAATCCTTATACACAAAGTGGTCCCAAAATATAGAATTGATTTACTAAGAAGTAAGTAGTGTAATTATTCCATGAAAGAGTTTGGATATTTATGAAGAGTGATGAAGAGATTCACATGATGAATTTTAATATCTAAGAGGTTAGTGGAAGATGATATCCATATAAAATTATCATATAACTAAAATTAATATAGTAGGCTAATAGTGGAGGTTTAGTGGTACTATGTCATTGTTGTTGATACCCCAAACAAATGGTATCATGATGATCAACAAGAGGTGTTATATGAAGCGATAATTATGTTACCTCAGTGGTACATAATTAGCTTTCTAATGGATCAATATCTCGACATTGTTTGGGCATCTATAAATTTAAAGGATCTACTATTCTCTAAGAGTTCATTATTGGTGGACAAGGTTGATGTATCGAGTAACATAGTTCTTGTCAGTTTGTTTCGTATCATAGATGTTGAATTATGATATATTTATTCCTAGTGGGTTAACCCCAATAATAGATGTTCCTCATTTTTTGTTGTACCATATATCGATAGAATTAATTGATATTTAACTTGACCTCCGGGATTATATGTTTCTATCTGGGTAATAGGTGGTTTTTTGAGAAAACCGTCTCACATCATACTGATGAATGATTCAATCTTATAGGTGGTTCTATCTATGTTTTATTTGGAGGTGGTGAGTAGAATCCATGGAGTCCTACGGATTATCATCACTGAACATGATACCCATTTTATATATTGTGTGTAGAGAGGTATTCAGTATACTTTGGGATCTCACATGTACTTTATAATTTCATTCCATCTATAATTGAAAAAAAAGATACAGTGGATCATTCTTAATCAAAAAGACATGTTACACCCTTATATACTATATTATGTACGGTATTGGTGAGGCACTGACCTTCTTTTATATTTATTATAATAATTTTTTTCAATCCACCATTTAATTATTTGTATAGATAACATGGTCATTATAAATTTTTATGGATTGGGGTTATGAGTCGGTAATTATTTGGGAAAAAATAATGTAGAGTGAAAAAGATTTTATGGCTATGTTTCTTTAGTTGATGAAGGTGGTGAAGGAATCAAAAAATTATTATGTTTAAAATAGGATAATACCATTTGTTTTTAATGTTATATATACTGCATTAATGAAGTCAGTTTCTCATAATCGGTAAAAAACTTTTGGTTATAGGTGTAAGCTTTCTCCTAAATTTGTTGGGTCTTATAAGATGATGATGAATGTTTTATCCATTTCATACTGAATAAAAATTCCCCCACAGTTGTTGTTGATTCAATATTATATTTATATTTTTTAGGTTCCCTGATATATAAATAATTACAGTCACATCATCAATATGGATTGATTAACATAGATAATGACATGAACATTGAGGAACAACTTGTAGAGATCCATGGCCATTAGGATAAGATGTTATATAAGAATATTATTCCCTTGTTTTTTTCCCATTAGCAGTGTAGTGGTATATAGGAGAGAACATTGGAATGAGGGTAAAATATATACACATAGTATCTTGAGTATTTTAATTCTTAGTAATTCTTTTGAAAATATGATTTGTTGATGTTGACATTTATCTAGTTTACGTGATGGTTTTCTATTTAGGGATTCCATAATTTGGAAATATATCATGTATTAGATATATATCCATTGCGTTTTTTTTATTATTTCACCTTATTAATCTAAGTGATGTGGCCTTAATCCTGAGATAGAGATATTCTTGAGATGTATCTCATATGTTGGTTGTTTATGAGACACTTTTTTCCATCCATTCTTTTCGAGTATAGTTTTAATTCACATGGTTGAGACTAGTTTGATTTTTATTTGATTTAAGATCTTGGATCCATTTAAATCACTCCTTTATGTTTTTAAATGTTACAGGTTTCATGTAGAGGATCAGAGGAGAAATGGGGCTGTTAAAAAGAAATTTTAGATCCTGAGTACTATTTTATCTTGATTTTTATTTGATTTAAGATCTTGGATCCATTTAAATCACACCTTTATGTTTTTAAATGTTATAGGTTTCATGTAGAGGATCAGAGTAGAAATGGGGCTATTAAAAAGAAATTTTAGATCATGAGCAGTATTTTAGTTGGGAGGATTGGGTAATCCATAGTGTATACTTAGTAGATGAATCTTTTGAATAAGGGTATTAGGTTATAACCTCGAATCCTAAGATTTATTTTTTAGTGGATATCTTTTTTTGGGGTTTCAAGACTATAGATATAATATTCAACATATACTTCTTCTTTGGAAATTCACTAGTGCAGAAAAAAAATTTTACGTCGGTTATTTTTTATTATTTACGTCGGTTTTTAGGCGACGTTAATACGGACGACGTTATAAATAACGTTTTTTACGTCGGTTATTTAAAACCTGACGTAATATCCCTAACATCACGGTGGTTATCACGTCGGTTCATATAATAACCGACATGATAAATATGCGCGGGGGGGGCTTTATCACGTCGGTTATTCCGTAAACCGACATGATAAAACGCCTGGGATATCATTTATCACGTCGGTTATGTCATAACCGACGTGATAAACCCTTCCCCTGGCCTATTATCACGTCAGTTATTTAAGAAACCGACGTGGTAAAAAGGCCTGGGAAACGTTTTAGCACGTCAATTATCCAATAACTGACTTGGTAAATTGATTCCCAGGCCTTTTAGCACATCGGTTATATTAGGAACCGGCGTGATAAAAGCCCCGGGAACGGTTTATCACGTCGGTTCTAGAAAAACCCGACGTGATAAACCCCTACCGATTTATTTACCACGTCGGTTATAAAATAACCGACGTGAAAGAATTTTTTTTTAAATAATTGCACTGCTCTCACCAAAAAGCAACCAGAAACCAAACAAAAATAACCATGCCAGCCCTCCCCCAAGCCCCAACTGAACCCCACCCTCATCTATACCCACCTAACAACCTGGCCAGCCCTCCCCCACCACATTGGAGCCCCACCACAACCCTTGGACACCCCCCACCCCTTGGACAGCCCCCCCCCCCTCCCACCCTCATTTACACCCCCACGACCCCTAGTACAGCCTCAAACACCCATTGGAAACCCCTCCCATATCCCTTGGACACCCTCCACCCCTTGGACAACCCCACCCCTTGGACAGCCCCCCCACCCTCATTTACACCCCCAAGACCCCTAGTACAGCCTCAAACACCCATTGGACACCCCCCCACACCTTGACAGCCCTCCCAGACCCCTTGGACACCCCCCCGACCCCTGGACCCCCCCCCCCCCCCCGAGCCCTTGGACAGCCCCAAACACCCCTTGGACACCCCTCCCATATCCCTTGGACACCCCCCACCCCTTGGACACCCCCCACCCCTTGGACAGCCCCCCCCCCACCCTCATTTACACCCAACCGGCCCCTTGGACAGAACTCCCAGACACCTTGGACACCACTCCCATATCCCTTGGACACCCCCCCACCCCTTGGACACCCCCCACCCCTTGGACAGCCCCCCACTCCCATATCCCTTGGACACCCCCCCACCCCTTGGACACCCCCCACCCCTTGGACAGCCCCCCACCCTCATTTACACCCAACCGGCCCCTTGGACAGAACTCCCAGACACCTTGGACACCACTCCCATATCCCTTGGACACCCCCCACCGCTTGGACACCCCCACCCCTTCGACAGCCCCCCCACCCTCATTTACACCCCCCTAACACTAGGACAACCCCAAACACCCCTTGGACACCCCTCCCATATCCCTTGGACACCCCCACCCCTTGGACACCCCCCACCCCTTGGACAGCCCCCACCCCCTGGACACCCCCCCGACCCCTTGGAAACCCCCCCTACCCCTTGGAAACCCCCCCCCCCCATCCCCTTGGACAGCCCCAAACACCCCTTGGACACCCCTCCTATATCCCGTGGACACCCCCACCACTTGGACACCCCCCCACCCCTTGGACAGCCCCCCCCCCCCACCCTCATTTACACCCAACCGACTCCTTGGACAGCCCCAAACACACCTTGGACACCCCTCCCATATCCCTTGGACACCCCTCACCCCTTGGACACCCCCCACCCTCATTTACACCCCCCCCGACCCCTAGGACAGCCCCAAACACACCTTGGACACCCCTCCCATATACCTTGGACACCCCCCAAACACCCACCCACCCCCTTGGAACCTCTCCCCCCATACCAAAATCCAGACCAGAAAAACCATCAACAGTAGACCAAAATAAGAAGTAGAGAAAAATTAAACATTCACTTATATAACATTCAAAACATACACTGTCAACTTCAAAAAAAACTAAATCCAACCTAAACGACTACGAAATACACAATTACATTGACAATATTCAAAATTACATTTTACATTACAAACAACTAAAAGTCAATCAAACCTGTAAAATAATTTGACCACTCCACTTGTAAGTGTTTGATATCTTCAGCAGTAAAGGGTTGAGGGTCATCAAAAAGCTACAAAGGAAAAGGATAGTAGTCAACGTGTATAATGAATAAATCAAATTGAAATATTATGAGAAAGAGGAAATCTTACCAGGTCAAAACTCAGAACTGTCCCAGTTGTTATTATTTCATACATAAATCTTAACATGTAATATCCGCATTCGATGATGCCTTGTTGCTCATGACATTTCTGTTTGAATGAGTGTAAATTCAATATATTATTTTTATGTAATAAATCAAAATGTACAAATTATAAATGGATATTTACCTTCGCATGTACATATTTGATCATGAAATTCCTTTTCTTTGCACTTTTTTGAAAGTGGACCCATGCCCTGTTAGAAAATAATACGAATGGGGTAAATTTAAAATTCATTATAATATATAAAACTATTATGAAATTGAAACTTACGTTTCCAATATATTCTTAAAACTTTCTCGCACATCATCATGGAGAGAGCATATCCAATAGAGTGTTTTCTCCCTAGGGCAAAAAACCCCTAACATCCAATGATCCCTGATAAAAGGAAATTTAACGTTAGTGGTTTTTTATGTTAAAAGATAATTAACTCTTTGAGAGGGATGTGTATCATACCTATCACAGAAAGGCATCATCCAACACTGTGTGATTACATTCTTTTCAAATCTATCATCAATATAAAGCATTCTTTGTTCCTCATCCAATGCACATGCTTCAGGGGAAATCAATTGTGGGTCCACGAATCCATATACATCTGTCAGCTCATTCCTCTCACAAATTTTATACAGATACCTAATACAAAGCAGACATAAGTATACATTTTTAATAAATATAACGCAAGGAAAAGGTGTTAAGACTTACATGATAAAAATTTTCACCACGTTGATGCCCAACTTATCTCCAGTGACAAACTCCATGATATCAGTTTTCATAATCCCCACACATAGTTCACGTCCACAGACATGAGCTTCCATTATAAAGTCATAATGATCCGCCAACAAATTTGAATATCTTGACAATTTGTCAAGACTGCTAGTATCTGCATCTGATGTCATAACTATCTGTCTTTTTTGTTGTCTATACAGTATTTCTTTACCTTTGAAGTATTCCTGTAAAAATAAATTGAAAAATATATTAGTTTTCAAATGATAAAACATTAATAAAAATATAAAATAAATGATATAACATCCATACCTCTATGGTAATGAGTCGAAGAAGTCTAGATGGCCAAAGTAAAAAATGGCCGATACTATGTCCAACTGTCGTCACCTCATCTGTAGGTAATGGTATCCGAGCAGATCTATCTATAATATCCTGTACAGTGACCCTCTGATTCTCTACCTCTAACTGTTGATGATGAACTGTATCTCCTATACAATATACCATCCCATATGCAGCTATATGATGTTACTCATATTCCTTAGACTATACCTACAGGTCAGTAATAATATACATCTTCATATCTTGGAAAAAATGAAATATATTAAAGGGATGAGCTCAGATATTCAGTAAGGATAAGTAGTATAGCTGGAACTATATAAAAGAAGAATAAAATTTTAACGCAATGCTTAAAACTAAAACAAGATACATTTAAAATTAATCTTCATTAATATTATGGACTTCAGCCTCCAAGGATTCTATTTTTTTTATAAACTCCCTCAACGTTAGAAGTTGAGGAACGTGGCAACACTTTTCTTACCGATACACCTGCCGGATATCCTCTTACACGGCCAGGATGTTCGGGCTTTCCCAATGCCACAGATAAAATATCTTCCCTCCCAGATGGTGTAAATGTCCCCTGTGAACTCTGCTCCTCAAGAGAGTCCTGTAATAATTAATTGAACATTTCTATAATGATTGGAAATATATGAAGAAAATAGTAAACTTAAATAAATAAAATAGATATCTTACAATCCTCTCAACTACGAGTCTCGATTCTTCTGAAAGATATTGTCCTTTTTTGCCCTTCCGAGCTCTTTTCCATTTCTCATGTCTAGATGGAGGGGATGGAGGGGCCACCTCTCCAGAGCTTGAAGACTCAGCTCTTAGTTGTTGAAATTTTTCTTCCATCATTTGTTCTTCCAATAATGCATACCCTCCCCGAGATAAACTATGAGGGTATACATTTTAAGATTGGATCTCTTGATGAGCTTTCCTTGTTTGCTGTAAATTAAGAATAAGTAATCATTAACAAAACAATAATAAGATCATTTATATAATTAGGCTTACAAAAGTTTACATTGCCCTTACCAAAAATGATTCTTTTCTTCTACATTCAAAAAATTGTCTCCATGTGTCTTCATCTATAAAAGGATATATACGACATGGATTCTCACGACTCCTATGACCATAAATGAAATCAGATGAGAGGGTTGATTTGAAATCCCTCCATCTCCTAGCATCCAATGATAAGAATTTCTTCCTGACTCCTCCAGTGTCAGGAATATCAAATGTCATCTGATAAAAAAGAGGTTAAAAATATTATATATACTAGAAACATTTAAAGAACAGTCAAACAATAGCAAAAGATCTTACCAAAATGGTCTCCCACAGCTGAGAAATTATCACCTTATCCACACTTCTCCAATCATCATAGAGAATGCTTACTTTTCTATTAGCCTGAGTTGCTACAAAACCCTTAAAATCTTTAGCATTTGGACCTCTAAGAAGATCATCATCATCAAACTCCACGACTATCCTCTCCTCCTTCGTACGGGCAAGTGATAATTTTGGTAAACGTGTGCACCCACGCTTACCAACCTTTGAACTCTTTTTCGTAATAGGAGCATGTGAATGTTCCTCCCCAGATGTATGACCAATATGCTCATCTCCAGAATCTTGTGGCTGATCAACTGATTGATCTGTAATTTTACTTCAAATCAAAAAAACAAACATTAGTTCACAAATAGAAAAGTGTACTAAATTACATAACAGTAAACATTGGTAATATGGTAAGCATGTTAAACAATGATAAACATGGTAAACACAGGCAAAAGGTTGCCAAGGAGTTGGCCCAAGAAAGCTGAAAAGTGGACTCACTGAGTCCACCGGTCAGCCGGTGTGAGCACACCGGCCAGCCGGAGGACCCAGGCAGTAGACGTGCCCACTGCCTGGTGCCACCGGCCGGCCGCTGGATCACCACCGGCCGGCCGGTGGACCAGACAGAGAGCCTTCCTCTCTGTCTGGACCACCGGCCGGCCGCTGCTGATCCAGACAGAGAGGAAGGCTCTCTGTCTGGTCCACCGGCCGGCCGGTGGTGATCCAGCGGCCGGCCGGTGGACCAGACAGAGAGCCTTCCTCTCTTTCTGAACCACCGGCCGGCCGCTGGCTCAACACCGGCCGGCCGCTGGTGATCCAGACAGAGAGGAAGGCTCTCTGTCTGGTCCACCGGCCGGCCGGTGGTGATCCAGCGGCCGGCCGGTGGTCCAGACAGAGAGGAAGGCTCTCTGTCTGGACCATCGGCCGGCCGCTGGCTCAGCACCGGCCAGCCGGTGGACCAGACAGAGCTTTGTTCTGGACCACCGGCCAACCGGTGATCCACCACCGGCCAGCCGGTGCGCCCAGGACTTCTCCTCTTTACGGTTTTTATTGTTTTATCGTTTTGGTTTGATACATGTTTTAATAAGTAAAAAATTTACAGTATCTAACATTATATGAAAAAACTAAATGTAAACAAGAAATAAACTTGTGTTACCTGTAATTTTAGGAATGTACAGTTGGATTGTTTTCCCAAATTCCTTCGTCGTGATCGTTCCTTATGGCACAAACCATGTCTTCAACATACTCATCATTATGTTCTGTTAATCTTTCCATGGAAGTAGGGATCTCACATAAATCAGCATCTTCATCAAATTCATCCTCACCAACATATTGGTTTTTCCCTTGTAAAACAACAGCCCACTGCATATCTGATTGATCTACTACATAGAAAATTTTTTTGGCATGTGTTGCCATTATAAAAGAATCAGCTGTGTCTTCCAATCTATTCAGATTAACAAGTGTCATTCCAAATTCATCGTGTCTGACACTGTTGTTACCGATAAACCATTTACAGTTAAAAACGGGAACTTTAATTTTAAAGTAATCAGCCTCCCATATGTCTTCAATCACTCCATAATATGCACTTGATGCCGAAATTGGGTTTCTGTCCTTAGCACTCGAAAAATGCATTGCTTCTGCAAACACCAATACACCACTATTCTGAACTGCACTTCTGTTATCCTGAGCTTTCGTATGAAATGTATATCCATTAATGTCATAAGCGGACCATGTTATCACATTTAAAGATGGACCACCCACTATCCATTTTAATGTCTCTGATACATCTGATCTACCAAGCAAGGTCTTTTTAAACCATGGAAAAAAAATTTGTTGTGCTCATTCAAAATCCACATTTCTTTCTTCTTTGGATGACATTGTTTCAACTCATTAATATGCAATGTGATATACGGTTGAACATCAGCTATGTTATTCAAGATGTATGATTCTAACTTCTTCATATGTTCAGCTGACAGTGATTTGAATTTCAAGCCACGAATCCCCTTTCCCTCATTATTAACCCGTTCATGGCGAGATGGAGGCAAACCTATGTATTGCGCCGTAGCCAAGTAGCTCGTACAAAACTCTGCTACCTCCTCAGAAATATACTTTTCAATAATGGAGGCTTCAGGTCGATATGGATTTTTAACATATCCCTTTAATATTTTCATATACCTTTCAAAAGGATACATCCAACGAAGATATACAGGTCCACAAATCCTTATTTCTCGAACCAGATGAATCATTAAATGTACCATCATATCAAAAAAAGTTGGAGGAAAATACATTTCCAAATGACAAAGTATAAAAATTGCATCCTTTTCCAAAATGTTCAAAGCATTCACATCAATCTCCTTGTTGCAAATTGAATTGAAAAAATAACACAACCTCATTATAGTCTTTCTGACACGGATGGGCAATATTCCACGCAGTGCAACTTGTAGAATTTGTTGCATCATGACATGACAATCATGTGATTTCATACCTATCAACTTCAAGTCTTTCAATGAGACAAAATTTTTTTCATTTGAAGAATAACCTTGAGGCACTTTGATATCATGAAGGCACTGACAGAAGCTACTTTTCTCCCTCTTCGATAATGTATGACAAGCCGGGGGAAGAAATGTTCGTCTTCCTTTAGGAGTGGGAGCTAACTCCAAACGTATTCCCATTGACAGTAGGTCTAACCTTGCATTCAACCCATCTTTTGTCTTTCCTTTAATATCTAGCAATGTTCCGATCCAAGAATCACAGATATTCTTCTCCACGTGCATGAAATCAATATTATGTTTTACTTCATGATACCTCCAATATGGTAGCTCAAAAAATATTGACCTTTTCTTCCAAATATGTCTATCATTACCAGATTTCTGTGTCTTTCCCAATGTCACATCAAGGTTTTTCACCCTCTCAAAATACAATTCTGGGGATAAAGGTTGAGGAGCAGTATCAAATTCTTGTGAGCCAGTGAATGCCTTTTTTAGTCTTCTATAAGGGTGATCCATAGGCAAAAACATTCGATGACCCATGTACACTGTTTTCCTCCCATGATGCAGTTGACAATATGACATCTGTTGTTCACAAATTGGACATGCTTTATGCCCCTTAACACTGTATCCAGACAAATTTCCATATGCTGGGAAGTCATTTATAGTGAATAGAAGCATTGCATGCAGTTGAAAATATTCCATTTTATAAGAATCATACACCCTAATACCATCAGCCCATAACAGTTTCAAATCATCAATCAGCGGTGACAAGTATACATCAATATCATTGCCGGGTTGCTTTGGACCAGAGATCATGATACTCAACATGACATATTTGCGCTTCATACAAACTTCAGGAGAGAGGATGTAAATTACCAATAAAACAGGCCATGAACTATGTGTGCTACTGAGGGTTCGGTATGGATTCATTCCATCTGTGCACAAGCCTAGTCTCAGATTTCTAATTTCATTTCCAAATGTAGGGTACTGGGCATCAATTTTCTTCCATTGTGGACAATCAGCTGGATGACGTATTTTTCCATCACATACCCGCTCATCAGCATGCCATCTTAACCTTTTTGCATCATGTGAATTAGCAAATAAACGTTTGAAACGAGGAATTAAAGAAAGATACCAAAATACCTTTGAAGGGAGCTTTGTAATCTCTACATCAGCTTGTGATTTTTCTTTCACCTTATACCGTGATGTCCCACATTTAGGACACTCTTTCATAAATTCATATTCCTTCCTATATATAATGCAGTCATTCGGACAGGCATGTATTTTCCTGTATCCCAATCCCATCGGGCATAATATTTTTTTGGCCTTATAATGTGAATCTGGAAGATCGTTATCTTTTGGAAGAATGTCTTTCATCAATTGTAGCAGCTCTGTAAAACTTTTGTCACTCCATCCATGTTTCGCCTTCAGGTTAATCAATCTTAACACTGCCGACAAAACCGTAAAATCTGTACAACCAGGATATAATGGTGTTTCGGCATCACCATATAGACGTGCAACTGTCGGTTCTATCTCAATTTGTTCTGCTACAATATCGCGAATCATTTCTTCAATTCCATCGGAGTTACCATCTTGCGATTCATTATCATCAGTGACATTCTGTCTAGTTTCGCCATGCCAAATCCAAGGGTTGTAACTCGGATTGAAACCATGACAAATCAGATGATCTTTTATCTCTCTACTTTTCAACTTCTTCATATTCAGACATTTCAGGCATGGACAGAAAAAAATTGTCACTACTTGGAACATTTCGTTTAGCAAATTCCAAAAAGGCATCCACACCTTCCTCATATTCATTGCTCATTCGATGTGCCGTAATCCAACTTCGACTCATTATTACCTATAACAAATAGCAAAAATATATATATTTTTTAGATAAGACAAATATATGTTTATATGAAAAAAATCATAATTTGAATGTAAACAATTTTGAAATATAAAACAAATCGATGTGTAAACCCCCCTGGACACCCCCCGACCCCTCTGGACAGCCCCCCACCCCTCCTGGACACAACCCCCCACCCCCGACCTGCTTGGACACCCCCCTGCACAACCCCCAACCCTCTGGATAGCCCCCCACCCCTCCTAAACACCACCCCCACCCCCTACCCCCTTGGACACCCCCCTGGACACCCCCAACGCCCACTCACACCCTTGGACAGCCCCCCACACCCACCCACCCCCTTGTAAACCCCCCTGGACACCCCCGACCCCTCTGGACAGCCCCCACCCCTCCTGGACACCACCCCCCACCCCCTACCCCCTTGGACACCCCCTGGACATCCCCCAACCCTCTGGGCAGCCCCCCCACCCACGCAGACAACCCCAAATACCCTCTGGAGAGGCCGCCAACCACTTGGACAGCCCCCCACACCCATCCACCCCCTTGGACAGCCCCCCACACCCATCCACCCCCTTGGACACCCCCCTGGACACCCCACCGACCCCTCTGGACAGGCCGCCACCCCCTTGGACAGCCCCCCACACCCACCCATCCCCTTGGACACCACCCTGGACACCCCCCGACCCCTCTGGACAGCCCCCGACCCCTCTAGAAAGCACCCCCACCCCTCCTGGACACAACCCCCCACCCCCGACCTGCTTGGACACCCCCCTGGACACCCCCCAACCCTCTGGACAGCCCCCGACCCCTCTGGACAGCCCCCCACCCCTCCTGGACACCACCCCCCACCCCCTACCCCCTTGGACACCCCCTGGACATCCCCCAACCCTCTGGGCTGCCCCCCCACCCACCCGGAAAACCCCAAATACCCTCTGGAGAGGCCGCCACCCACATGGACAGCCCCCCACACCCATCCACCCCCTTGGACAGCCCCCACACCCATCCACCCCCTTGGAAACCCCCCTGGACACCCCACCGACCCCTCTGGACAGGCCGCCACCCCCTTGGACAGCCCCCCACACCCACCCATCCCCTTGGACACCACCCTGGACACCCCCCGACCCCTCTGGACAGCCCCCGACCCCTCTAGAAAGCACCCCCACCCCTCCTGGACACAACCCCCCACCCCGACCTGCTTGGACACCCCCCTGGACACCCCCCAACCCTCTGGACAGCCCCCGACCCCTCTGGACAGCCCCCCCACCCCTCCTGGACACCACCCCCCACCCCCTACCCCCTTGGACACCCCCTGGACATCCCCCAACCCTCTGGGCAGCCCCCCCACCCACCCGGACAACCCCAAATACCCTCTGGAGAGGCCGCCACCCACTTGGACAGCCCCCCACACCCATCCACCCCCTTGGACAGCCCCCCACACCTATCCACCCCCTTGGACACCCCCCTGGACACCCCACCGACCCCTCTGGACAGGACGCCACCCCCTTGGACAACCCCCCACACCCACCCATCCCCTTGGACACCACCCTGGACACCCCCCGACCCCTATGGACAGCCCCCGACCCCTCTAGAAAGCACCCCCACCCCTCCTGGACACAACCCCCCACCCACGACCTGCTTGGACACCCCCCTGGACACCCCCCAACCCTCTGGACAGCCCCCCACCCCTCCTAAACACCACCACCCACCCCCTACCCCCTTGGACACCCCCCCCAACAACCACCCACACCCTTGGACAGCCCCCCACACCCACCCACCCCCTTGTAAACCCCCCTGGACACCCCCCGACCCCTCTGGACAGCCCCCCGCCCCTCCTGGACACCACCCCCACCCCCACCCCCTTGGACACCCCCCTGGACATCCCCCAACCCTCTGGACAGCCCCCCACCCACTCGGACAACCCCAAATACCCTCTGGAGAGGCCTCCACCCACTTGGACAGCCCCCCACACCCATCCACCCCCTTTGACACCCCCCTGGACACCCCACCGACCCCTCTGGACGGGCCACAACCCCCTTGGACAGCCCCCCCACACCCACCCATCCCCTTGGACACCACCCTGGACACCCCCCGACCCCTCTGGACAGCCCCCGACCCCTCTAGAAAGCACCCCCACCCCTCCTGGACACAACCCCCACCCCCGACCTGCTTGGACACCCCCCTGGACACCCCCAACCCTCTAGACAGCCCCCCACCCCTCCTAAACACCACCACCCACCCCCTACCCCCTTGGACACCCCCCTGGACACCCCCCAACACCCACCCACACCCTTGGACAGCCCCCCACACCCACCCTCCACCTTGTAAACCCCCCTGGACACCCCCCGACCCCTCTGGACAGCCCCCCGCCCCTCCTGGACACCACCCCCCACCCCCTACTCCCTTGGACAGCCCCCTGGACATCCCCCAACCCTCTGGACAGCCCCCCACCCACCCGGACAACCCCAAATACCCTCTGAAGAGGCCGCCACCCACTTGGACAGCCCCCCACACCCATCCACCCCCTTGGACACCCCCCTGGACACCCCACCGACCCCTCTGGACAGGCCGCCACCCCCTTGGACAGCCCCCCACACCCACCCATCCCCTTGGACACCACCCTGGACACCCCCCGACCCCTCGGGACAGCCCCCGACCCCTCTAGAAAGCACCCCCACCCCTCCTGGACACAACCCCCACCCCCGACCTACTTGGACACCCCCCTGGACACCCCCCAACCCTCTGGACAGCCCCCACCCCTCCTAAACACCACCCCCCACCCCCTACCCCCTTGGACACCCCCCTGGACACCCCCAACACCCACCGACACCCTTGGACAGCCCCCCACACCCACCCACCCCCTTGTAAACCCCCCTGGACACCCCCCGACCCCAAATCCATGCACCTATGCCATGGTTGTGTGTGAATAAAGTAGTAACAACTGTAAAAGGGCAACCCATCCAAATGGACACGCCCCAACCCTCTCGGGGATTTATAGAAAACGATGAAAAATTAGTGAAATCATAAAATTACTCAATATTTCAAGTCGAACAAATAGATCTAGGGATGATAAATAAGATTATGGTGCCAAAACGAGTTAAAAGGGTTCGCAATCGAAGAATCTTAGCTAGTTTCAACAAAAAAATCACAACACATATATATATACTATCCGCGAAAAAAAACGAACGAGTGGGAGGATTACCTGAGTGATGTGAGTTTAGATGATTGATCCGAGGAGATTAAATATGAGAAACGATGATCGCAAAACGAATCTAAACCAATGAAATGGACGAGCCGATTCTGGTTTACGCGCGAGAGAGACGAGTTGCGACTGTCGAAGGTAAACTCGCGAATGACAATCCACGGGTCTGGGTAAATTTTTAAATGAGTTATCACGTCGGTTATTCAATAACCGACGTGATAATTGTTTTAAAAACATTTATAACGTCGGTTATTTCAATAAACGACGTAAAAACCTTCCTCCGATTCATTTTTTACGTCTGTTATTTCATAACCGACGTTATAAAGGGATCAAAATCCGCGTTTTGTTACGTCGGTTATGGAATAACCGTCGTCAAAAACATCTGCGGATTCTTTTTTTACGTCGGTTATTTTATAACCGACGTAAAAAAGCCTTCAAAAACCGTGTTTGTTACGTCGGTTAAGAAATAACCGACGTAAAAAACCTCGTTTTACATATTATGACGTCGGTTTTATATAACCGACGTAAAAAATGGTGACGTAAAAAATGTTTTCTGCACTAGTGTTGGAATTCTATGTCATAATGGATACTAGACCCAAGGTCATACTTGTAATTGTCAGTGAAAAAATGTATGCATAAGAATGATATGAAAAGATCACACCAATTATAATGGGGCTTATTCATGGAGCATTTTATCATCGTGGCCAGCATGAAGGCCTTCAGCATTGCGGCTCACACAAATCCATGGACCCCTCTGCAGTTACCGAAGAGAAAAGAGGTGGATGAATCTGTGGTTATGATGCAATTGATTGGAAGCTTCGTGACATAGAGATAATAGGATCACCTCTTCAATTCCTTGTAAATTGACAGAAGCATTTGTGAGCACTATATAGGGAAAAAGGATGCCCCTATGATGCATAGGGGTTGACGGTCGACAATTTGGTTACGATAAACATGACTCAATATTCCTCTGAGGGAAATGCACAATAATCTTGGCAATGCTCTGTCAGAGCATCTCACTAACTCTCACCTATAAATTCTAGGCTTCCCCCAACCCCAAATAATGGCTATCCTAACCATCGCCTTCTATGTTCTTAAATCAGGAAGCACCCTCTGCTATGTGAAGCATTAAAAAAATGTTCTCTTCAAGGTATTTGAGCATTGAGAAATTCATCTCTCCTATCTCAAATACAACCCCTCTTCAATCAAGGATTCCCCTCATGAAGCCCAAATGACATCTCAAAGGAAGGAGATCCTTAAGGGAGCTTGGGCCTTTATTAAGAACTCATGCTTCATGAAGTACCTTCCATGCACATGTGGACCCCATGCTAAGGCGAGATCACTATGCTTCAAAAAGTCACACTTTGCAAGTTACCCATTATCCATGAAGTCCTATTCCAATAAAGCAAATGGAATTTGAAAATAAATCATTATATTCAAGTATAATCCAAGCCCAGGCTATGCCACTCCACTTGGCTAATCATACCCATTCAAGGAGTCCAGCCACTCTCGGAAGCACCAAAGCTTCGTAAGGCCCCTCCCTATGACCCTTTTTACATCCCAATACCTTATTTTATACATTCTTCTAGGTTTGTATGTTGTGATTTCAAGGTCCCTTGTGTGGTTCCTCATATTGCGTTTTGTAGCCTCATTCTTCTTCACATAGTCACAGTAATGGACATTGCTTCTTCACATATCCACACTCACATGATCCCCTCAATGGATCACTCCATACCCCTGTATTCACACGACATTGATGGTGACTTCCCTTAACCATAGGTTAATATGAACCAGTTATGCATTTCCTAGGGGTGAGGAGTGAATCCTCATCATCCAATCTAGATGACGTTTAACTACAAAGAACCATCATCCCCAGCACATGATGTTAAACGTTGGCCTCACCCCGTATAATATAGGAGGGGTTCCCCGCATCAGAAATTTACTGTGCCCTCCAGTCTCCATGGGAGTGATATATTCCTCACGTGGAATGAGACACTCCTTACATGGAATGACATATGTCCATAGGGAAGTGAAACCTTATTGGTGTAATCCCCAATCCTATCTTATGGGAGGAAAAATCATTTCTCCTCCTCTCTTCTTCAATGTGAAATGTCAAGAGGAGTGATGGGTACATGGACTTTATTTACCCCATCACCCTCCCATATGGATTTAGCACAAGAAGGCCTCCATCCTAGAGTAATCCCCAATATCTATCTCTTTGGGCCGCTAACCACACGTAACCCCACTCTATTCCCCACGGATGTACCTTTCGTGACGTGGTCCTCAGGTCTTTTTTGCCCATATTTTCTGACACCAAACATAACTCAAATGGGCTTAGTGTAATCATCGACCATGAAACCATCTATGGGATGCCATAACAAGTAAACCTGAAGCCCCCCTTTCGTACTACGTGGACTTTGATCCTTTCCCTTTCCAATCAAGGTACATAGGAAGCCTCCCTGAAGTTCAGTAGCATCACCCATTGGTCTCAGCCACATCACATTGGTTCACCCTCATCCCACAAGATGTTAAATTGAATTTATTCAAAATACATGGGTTTTTTTCATTTATCATATGCAGGTTACATAGGAATTCTCCCCGAGGTTCAACCACAATCATTGGTAAACCTATTATGACTACATGGGTTTTGATCTCTTTCTCCTTGATAGGGCATGATGGAATCATCCCTGAGGTTCACACCCAAACACTGGTATACCCATTCAAACTATGTGGTTTTGGATCCCTATCTCCTAGACAAGGAACGTAGGAAGCCTCCCTAAGATCAAACATAATCAATGATAAAACTATTCAATAAATGTGGGGTTTCATCTCTATGTCGAAGTTAGGGTGCGTTGGAATCCTCCCATAGATTCAACCACAAACATTGGTAAACCTATTCAATCTATGTGGGTTTTGATCCCTGCCTCCTAGGAAAGATATGTAGAAATATTCCACGTGGTTCAACTCAAAACACTGGTAAACCCATTCTGAATACATGGGTTTAGATCCCTTGCTCATAGACAGGGTATGTAAGAATCATCCCTAAGGTTCAACCCCAACACTGGTAAACATAGATGCCCCCTTTACTAGGACCCTCATCTTAGTTCATCACTCACTGCGTTAGAACAACTCTCAAGCCGCTAAACATGCGTAACCCCCAACATGTCGTTAGGTCACTGAACTTTATGTACACCCCGATTCCAAGCTCCATCATGAAATATGTATAAATTTATTCCTTGAAACGAGGTTACATAATAAGCCTCTCTAAGGTTCAAGTGCATCACTCATGTCTTATCCGTGTCTATTCCTCGAGACTTTGTGTTCGGGTTGGTTATTCCCCAACCCATATGTTATACTTCCTTATGGTCCCATCCATGTGTCCATTCTCATGGGTTGCCTCCTCAGGTGTCCCATCACCCAAAAAACTACGTGGAAATTGATTCATATCCATGGGGATATGAAGGAAGCCTCTCTGAGGTTCAATCTCAACATCACTATTATTTTCATGTCAGTTCCATCCCATTCACCATCCACATCATTCAACTCTCCATCATCCATATTGATGCTTACATGGGCCATCATATACCTGTGATATCACACCATTACCTCAGGTATACCACCATACTTACGCCCCAAACAATCCATAATAATCCAACAAAGGGTATCTTTCTTATGATGGGCTGTTAACCATGTGTAATCCCCAACATGCTTCTCGTTTCTTGTACATTGTAAAACACCCGATCCCATTCATCACCCATTAAAACTATGTGGGTTCTGATCCCTATTGTCCACTTTGGTTATACAGGAAACCTCCATAAGCTTCAATCCTAGCCAAAGATAAACCCTGGAATCCAATTTATAGGGACCCAAGAATCATCGAATCTGTATTCATTGGACCTTTTTATCCACTCATCCAGTAAACTCATCAGGAGCTCCCTCTTGGGGGATGTACCAATAGTATCCACTTCTATTAGTGTTTTGATCTGTCAGATCCCTCTCAACTAGATGGTATACTCTCATCATACCCTATGTTAGTCATGATAAAATGAAGAAATAACCCAGGGACATGTCTATGGAATATAATTTCCTACACTCAATGTGGGATTCCTCCATCTTCTACACCCTCGTGAAGCCCAACCATACGAGAATGAAACTCATACTCATCTATGTTTCAGTTTCCAAACATACCAGTATTGTAAAATATGACTACTCCCCCGATCGAAGGTTGCAAACCTAACATAGACCCTTTGAATTTCATGGAAAAAGTATTGGAATCAACCAATGTCCATGAAGATATGGCACTAGGGAAGGGTTTCATGAAAAATGACTTAATCTTTAATGGATACAAAAAATAAGAAAAAAATTGAGGTTGAATCTATAGAAGGTGGAATTGACATCGCATCATTATGTTTTAATCTTGGGGAAAATTTCTTTGAATAAGTGTCACATTCCACCCACCTTTGGATATCGTGAATTTGAGGCAACAACACATCACATTCTCAATAGATGGATGCACAACCTAGAGACGGTTTTAGAAACAAAAATGGTGAAACCGACATGAATTTATTCTCCTCAATGTGCATATTAGTAGTGTTCAAGACATATGTGGATAATCATCTCACCAGATCCAGATATCCAGCTGTTGGCCACACATGGATAATAGTGGGACCAGCCTGAAACTCTCCAGATATTTTGGTAGTAGAACATTGTACATCCCTATATTTGATGTTGTTAGCGTGGATGATTTTAACCAATCATGGGATACATAATGACATTGGGGTAATGGACGTATCTTTTCTCTATTCAGTGATAATGGTTGAATCTCCTGGCTTTTCAAGAGCCCAGATGATATGTCAGGAAACTAATCACCACCCACCAACCAATGCAGGGGTTGTGAAAACACTAACACAACAATCCCGCGTGGCCCAATCTATTCTATGAAGGCCTCCACATCCACAGCAGTCCAGAACCAACGCCACATCTAACCATCAAAACTTGTTCAATGTAGGGCGATTAATGACCTTGTATTACTATATGAGGAAGAAAGAATTATCCTAACATGGGATATGGACTAATAGGACCTATAATAATACATGCCTCACCATCGTCGCCACTACACAGGGAGTAACTGATCCCCACTCCAACCTACAACCTTTTCGTGAGCCTCTCCCCAGAACGCTTTTATGATTCTCTCCCTTATTCTAATCTTGTGAGGGAAGCCTAGGCCAGTCCGGTTGTGATCCTGCCCTAGGGGTTCTAAGGAGGGCTCCCACTAGGGTGTGTTACCCCATCCCCAGGACCCACATGTTGAGGATCAACAGATTTATACACATGCACCCCCCACCCTAGTTCAGTTAACCCGGAGCCAACGTCAGGTGCCCGGTGAGGAGGACACCCACCATGGGGTGTCATCATAAATGGATATAGTGGCATGTGCCACCATAGATTCATAATATCAATGCAATTTTTATAATAAACAGGGGAAATTATATGCCCGACCCAGATTAAGGCCACAACAATACCGTGGGTAGTTTTGGAGGACTCTCTTGGTCACCGACACAGGTGGTGCTCGTCGCGGGTTGACCTTTAGTGATGATATCTAGTTTGGAGGTCCTCCAAATGCCACCATCATTGAGAGAGAAGGCCCTCCCTAGTCCAATTATCTACATGGAGGTCCTACCCTTCCCAAAATCATTCAAATAATGGTCATCCCTACTACACTAACATCCATCACGGAGTTTTCACTCACACCATGATCCTAGATATGGATTTGTTCTTCCATTCGTATGTGTATAATGTGAATATACTTTTCACCCAATCAACCATCAGTTCGGGGGTCTTCAACATGTTCTTACCGAAATCAATGAAGGCCATCCATATCCATAAAATCATTGAAATAGAGGACTTCCTCTATTCATTGGTGTCCAACATAGAGGTTTTCCCCATGTTCAGTTTGACCGGTACGAAGGCCCCCCCCCGTACGGTTACTACTAAGGGAAAAAATCATGGAAGTACTACCCTTTCTCCCAATAACTTTAGAAGAGGACCTACCTTCTCCAACACATCATGAATTGATTCCCACCACGTGCGAACTACTGGACACAAAGGCCCTCTTTGTGTACCTTTTGAAAATTTTCTAGGTGGTCCTCGCACCTTGACTCACCTAGGGTGATGTTCTCTCTATGCGAGCATCAGTTAGGCCAAATTTCTCCCTCATATAGAAAACCTACACAATATTGAAGAACCATACAAGGTCCCAAGGGAGGTTTACCACTACCAATGGAAGAATACTCAGAAGTTTCAGACTGTGATAAAACTTCTCCACTTTTCAGATTCTGAGGTAGAAAGCGATTCAGTAATGAAAACCTCATCTTGGTCTTCTATTTCGTGGTTAGGGGAGGAAGAAGGAAAATAATCCTCAACCATCTAGAATTTGAGTTCCATCAGATTCATGCCACCCTCCAAAGATACATCCAAGAGGATGATGATTTGACCCCTTTCCTGGGATTGGCCATGTAATCATCCCTATCATCAAATAGATCATTATCTACCTCAAACAGAGATCACTGAGAGTTATTCTAGGGACTAGTAGAAGAAGAAAAAAATAATAACCCACCATTAGTAACCAAACCCCTTGTGAAAGAAGCTATGGTCTCTAGTTCATCTTACTATGATGTGGTGGCACATTCGTTTCATTCTTCTGAAGACAGTCTGAGATGTGGCAGCTGGTCAGAACGCTCACCATATTCTCCAACGGGCAGTCCACCATCTCAATGGTCTAATTCAGTGTTGTTACAGGTCCTTCAACCAACCCAGTTGATGAATTGGGAATACAGTGTCCAAATCTAGAGTCTGATCCTAGGCACTTGTGGGAAATCCTTGGAAAGTACCATTTTGTATATATCTTCTATCCAGATGCAACCAAAAACATCAATACCCAAAAATCTCATACCCATGAGGAGGTTGTGTGATTTCACCAAACCCTCAGGGAGACACACATCATATTCTTCATTGGAAGGTGGCTTACCCCAAGAGTCAGGAACACATTAATGATATTGTCCAGCAATGTCGCATGGTCAACATGGCTACACTTCTTGTGGAACAGCATCCTTGAGTCCCCAGGTCACCATAGAACCCTCCAGCAATATTGCATTCATATATTTAAGGTGCTCAACAAAATTATTAAAGAGGATTCCACCCACGTTCATATTTATAGTAAGGGTTAGTTTGCGGCCCTTCATTTCAGTACAATCTGGTGCCATTCCAACATCCTGGTGATATTAAGTATATTCATTTCGGTACATTCATGATTAACATGGTCGACCTTTCATATAGAGAGAACAAGATAGATCACCTTGATGAGAACTTACCCCTAGGGGATTTCCACACCTATTAGATCCATTGGGAAGGTTTACTTTCCAGAAATGAAATTTACGGGGTATTACCATATATAATGAATCATTATCCCTTTGCCCGAATCCCAAAAAGGCCAAAGAGCATCTTGGGGCCGTCCAACCCTCTGATCTGTCTAGATCATTACAAAAGATGAAATATACCACCAAAAAGGTTTTGTTGCTTCAACAACTTTCATGGAATAAAAATATGGTCACTGAGATTCTTACAGAACATGATATAGAATGACAAAAGGACTACGATGATCCTCGATCAGGGCAGAAAGGGTAGGTACACCCTCCCCCCTATGAGTTTCCTCTGGGTGACCATGACAATCATTCCCACATAGACAGGGTAGTAGCTGGAGATTATGGAACGAGGGCATGCTATATATCTCCAAATTCACCCAAGATGCATGGTAACCCTTTTGAACCATCTCAGGTTCCCTCATATACTCCACTGGTTGTCCCCCCCCCACCAGTCCTACTGGTCATCCAACCAACCACTCCCGGAGCTGCTATGCCCGCTTATCATGTTGATGAAGCTGCCAATGCGCTGGTGGTCAAAGATCTTTTCGAAGACAAGAATCCCCACCAATATGACCTGATGACCGCTCCCATTACCCACCTCAAGGCTTTTTAAACTCAATAGGTGGAAATCCCACCTGATATAATTCTATATTTGGAATGGGTTGAGGATTTTCCAGCACCCCTTGGTTCCATAAATCCTACCTTCTCCCTATTTAATGGGACAGGCGACCCATTGTAGCATTAAGAACACTTCATCTCAATTTGTGGACCCATGTGGGGAACTCTGGAATAGCAGGAGGCCACCAAAACTAATGTTTTGTACAAACATTTGAAGGGACCACATTATTTTGTACATCTAGATTACCATTGGATCAATTGCTGGCTGGTAGGATCTTTGTAGGCAGTTTTTCTACCAGTTCAGTTCCACCACCTGGAATATGGGTATTGCTGACCTCTTTATGTGAAACCAGAGGCCCGACGAGCACATTGCAGACATTGGATCTAGGTGGAAAGGTCTCTAACACTCCTTTGATATGCTACTCAGTTAGGAAGAACTGCTAAAAATGTTTGTGGTGAATGGAAATACCCAAATGGTTCCCTCTCTTATCACTCAAAGCTACCAAGGGGGATTTCAAGATTTCTTTGACAAAGCCCATCATCTAGAGGAATCCTTCTAGTAAGCCATGTAGGCACATCCATTGCCTCCTGTAATTCCCATGAGAAGAGATGCTAAGGCCGAGCCCGCCGTGGGAGCACAAATAGAAGCCCCCTAGTATCTGGAGTTATTACCAGTGGGGCCACCTCCACATCATTTCCAAGGACCACAACATCAGGCACAACCTCTGGTCCAATTGCAACGACCTCAGAATCAGTAGGAACCCACTCATAACGTGTCTCCACCACCAATATGATCTAAACATGTTCTGCATTAGTCACAGCCTTCTCTGGCCCCCAATAGGTCTAGTCTCTATGAACACCACTTCTCGGATAGATGGAACCATACCTAATCCTTTAATGAGGCACATGTCCTCAGTTATTTTCAAAGTGCCTTAGACCAAGGAATTGTACCATTCCTATAAAATAATATTCCTCAAAAAGAGGGTCTCACTAATCGCCCGATTTATATCCTCTATCACCATATCATTGGGAACAACATCAATTAGTTCATTGTATTTAAACACTTTCATGGAGACTCAGTTGACAGAAACATAGTTTTGTTAGGTCTGGCCTTAGCATAGGTGTTACTTGAATTCATAAATCCTAACAGCGACAGTGACAGAGAAGTTGAGTGCAAGCAGGTTTCAAAGTGCATGTCTCAAAAATACATTGACTGAATGGATCATAAGGCAACCGCCCATGCCCAAGGAATTATATGTGCTTGTTTGAATCGACCCGAGTCTTCAAAAGACACAGTTTTACCTTCATCCATTTCTTCTGCGCCAATGTCTCATCCTTCTTCTTCCAAGAAGGGAAAGCATCGACAACACATGGGTAAAAAAATCCCCCCACTAATTCCATAATCATCCAACACTCTCAGTGATTTCATTCCCCTAGATTTAGAAAATTCCACCATAATTCCTCCAGTGATGGATATTTATTCCTATGACGACCAAGGGTACACATAGGTCAATACTATGGAGCTGGTAAACCCCTACATAGTTCATGACGACGAGGAGAACCAGGAGGATCCATCCAACATCCCCAGATGATGCCAGCATCGAAAGATCCATAGTTATATGTTTCACTTGGATACATTTCTCTGTTATCCCTACCAAGTTGTGCAGGCCACTGAATCTAGACAACATTCCCAACATAGAGCTCAACACAATAATTCTTTTCATCTTGTCTCACCAAACCTGCTTTCACCGCCATTTGTGCTAATTGATCAAGAGGATACACCACAATCCTGATATGATCATCCATGTTCTATTTTGGATCGACCTCAGTCATATAGCACTCATCCTTTAGTCACTCTATAGATTTTTACTTACGAGCATCGAGACATTACCTGCACCAATCATCCACCAATTTAGCCAAAATGGTCTATCATACCTCTTGTTACAGAATGAGCTCTTGTCAATAGAAGATCTACCTTAGAACAAAAGTATGATATTCATAATAATGGTTCTTGAATATCTAAAAATCTCTCTAACCTCGAGTCTCAACGCTTGTCAGAAGATATGTGTGAATCCCTTTCTGGGGCTTTATGAATCCCCTTCTAGTTTGGGATGGAGGTAACAACCCGAATATCCTTCTATGATAAGGAAGTCATGCATGCAGAATGTCATGCCATTATCTCTTTCTCTGGAGAAGATAAAGTCTCTCCCGTATAAGGGAAAATACACCCACTAAACATTTTTGGCCATTTCAATGGTGTGGAGGTTCATCGTTGTCTTATTGACATAAGATCAGGGATTAAACTTATCCTAACCCAAACACTCCAAAATATGGGGCAGTCTGAGGCTGATCTGAGTCTTTATCACATAAAAATTCAAGGTTGTGACAAGGCTGAACAAACAAAAGTTGGAAATATCCTCATGAAGACCCAGTTTAGTTGCCTATTTTCCCACACCGAGTTCATGTTTGTGTCATAATACACTACTTAAAACACATTCATGGGCTGGCTATTGCTCCATATGCATTCTATAGTCCCTTATTTATATAACCAATGCCATATGTTCTCCCATAATGGATGAGTAGGTTTACTCCATGGTGATGCATCTCCCTTTTCATTTTTTGACTCCCGCTACTAGGATGTAAACTAATAGAAGAGAAAGGACCATCAGATTCTAGCTAATGAAGTTGGATAGGATAATGTTGTGACCAACGTGTGGGAAGACTTGAAAGATGCCTACATTTTCCAGATCCACCAACTGGAGGATATTTCCCCAGACATGGGACAATGCAATTTTTTATCTGGAAGGATGGGGAAGCATATTCCCATGACTAAGGGATGACTAATGTTCACCTCTTATTCCAATACAAATTAGGATTGGGTGATCCCAGATCCCCTTACTCCCATAAGGTATTGGGATTTCTACCCCATGGAAATACAAATACATCATACATTCTTATATCTTGATGCTAGGATAATCCATATCAAGCCAACATGCCACTGTTTCTATGATATCATCAAGCGTGTCCCCTTGTGTAGATGTCCAGATGGGATCGGGTTGATAGCTTTTGTCGACAAGGTTTCAGTATTATAGGAGCTCCTCGATGCACTATCCACCCCTTATCAGGCTTACGCTAGTGTCCAGTCACAAATGTTAGACGTTAAAAGAAAGCCTCCCACCAAGTATCCCTCATTAGTGAATGAAGAAGAGGATTTAGGGGATTCTCTTACAACTTTTAATGAGGGCGTCTCCACCACGGTCAATGAATTGGTACAACTAAATCTCTGTAATGAGATGAATCTGAAACCCTCCTTGATCAGTGCTTATATGCTTATGTAATAGCAACAACGATATGTGGATTTACTAAAGTAGTATCATGAAGTATTCTACTGGAGTTATGATGAGATTCTATGAATATATCCTCAGGTCTCCGTCCACTGTCTCGGTCTTCCAGAAAATCATTATGGGTTCAAACATCCCACAAGAAATGTAAAACCTTCTTACAGTTCCAAGGAAGGGGATGATGTTGATAAGCTCGTTCGATCCAACATCATCAAGGAGGTAAAATATTCAAGTTTTATGGCTAACATTTTACCCATCACGTTGAAGAACATACAGATCAGAGTCTTCATCAACTTCATGGATCTCAAAAGTCACTATTCGAAGGATTATTTTCCCTTTCATAAGATGGAACATTACATTGATTCCACCTGTAGCTTCCAGGTTCTCTCTTTAATGGATTGGTATTCATGGTATAACCAAATTTGGATGGCCCATGAGGATGAAGATTATATCGGCTTCAGGACACAGCATGGTACTTTCTATTACCAGGTAATTCCCTTCAGTCTAAAGAATTAATGTGCCACCTATCACCATTCTATTAATTCCATATTTAAGCTGATCATCCGGACATTGGAGGAATGCTATGTGGATGATCTGGCGGTCAAATCTCACCAGCACCCGGACCATCTCAAAGATCTCAAAAAGTTATCAATATATGCTGATCCCACCATCTATAGATGAAACCCTTGGATTGCACCTTTATGTTAACCTTGATAATGTTTATCGGCTTCGTTATTAGATATAGATGCATCAAGATTTATTTGGAGAAGAACAAGGAAATCAGTATGACATCTCCTTTGAGATACATTCAAGAGCTTCTAGGATTTTATGGAAACTTATCCTATATATAGATATTCATCGAAAATATTGATGGAAAGGGAATTCCCTTTTCCTAGATCATGAAGAATGGTGTTTATTATTAGTGGGATGAGAAATGTCATACTAAATTTATAGAAATCATGCATTACATGTTATATCCTTCGATATTGATGGCACATGTTTCATAAAAACTACTAGTCCTTTATGTGACCAATATGGAGCGATCTCTCGGTACCCTTCCTACCCAGAAGAACAATGAGGCAACAGAAAACTGTTTATACTATATCATCCTAATGATCCTCGATATACAGACTAGATAATCCACTATTGAGAAGAGCTTCCTTGTGCTATTGTTTGCAATGAAAAAATTGCGGCATTACCTGCATCACCAGGAGATTCAGCTAGTTTCCTGAGTGGATCTATTGATGTACATTCTAAACCACCCCTGGTTGACATGCCTACAAGATTGGTGGGTAGTGATCCTACAATAGTTGGAAATCATATTTTCCCCCAAAAGGCCCTCAAGGGACTAGCATTGGCAGACTTCCTTACCACCCATCCAGTTCTCGTGGGCCAGTCTCTGGATTATGATTTTCTAGATGAAGTAATCATCTCCGTTGATCAAGACATTCCATGTTGTAAAATTCATTTTGATGGAACATCCCAAATCCCTTCAGGCAGAAGACATATTGATCCCATAATCAACAGAGTGGGCATGGCGATCATCTTCATCCCGTCGGTGCATGATATTCTACTATATTATTTCTTGTTGTTAGAAGGTTGTACCAACAATGAGGTAGTGTACTGGGATATCATTACTAGTCTTGAGATGTCCCTCAAGATCGAAGTTCCCCACATTCTTGTGAAAGGGGACTCAAAATAGGTCCTCAAAATGATCAAAGGTGACTACATCTTCCAGAATCCAAAGCATATACCACAATTAGAGCATAACCACCGACTAATGGACCAATTCCCATATCGGCTATAGGTTACAAATGTCCCTCATTCATAGAACAACCCAACCGAAACCTTGGCCATATTGGAAAAATCTCTTACACGACATGATCTGTATGATTTGATTATCCATGTGGTAAATCAATGAGTAATCACTCCTATTACTCTGGATGATGATGGTATCCCATAAGTAATCCACCTAACTCCCAGTATCTTCATGTCATGAACCCCAGGCCCCCCTACCGCAGTATTGGAAGTGACCCTTGACTAGAAGAGATACTTTATCGAGTACCTCCAGCACATTAGTCTCCTAGTAGATCAAGCTGAGTTTGAGTGAATCTGATGACATGCATTTCAGTTCACCCTCCAGAGTGGTCCCGGTCATGAGAAGATCCTATACAGGATGGTTTTGATGGTATTCTCCTCTGTTTAGTTTAGGGAGGTGATATTTTCAGGTCATGAAGGAGGTTTACGCAAGTTCATGTCAGTCTCATCAGATAGGGATGAAAATCACTACCAAGATATAGAGATTGGGGTATTTTTTCACACCATGATCCCTGACTGTATCGAGTTTTCGATGAGGTTACTTGTCTAACCAATCCATGCTAATTTTGTGCATCGGCCACCGGAGTCTCTCCACAATACCAAGTACTTTGGCCCCATTGTGGTCTGCAGACTCAATTTCCTAGAAATATATCCACCAGTGACTACTCGTTAGTTCAGGTTCATCCTGACCCCTACGGATTTATTTTCCAATTGAGAAATAAATTTTCTCTCAAGTAGGTCAAGGATCATTCATGCATTGAATTTGTGAGAACCAATATCATCTACCGATTTGGAGTCCCTCATGCCATCCTCACCAATAAAGGAACCAGCTTCAGGAAGCTAAATTAAAGAAGTTGTATTCCAATTACAATATCTGTTAAATCTATACCTCTCATTATCATCTACTGGAAAAGGGGCAGATCGAGGAATTAAAAAAACACTTTAATATTTGGCAGAATATAGGTGGTCAAAACAAGAAGAGTTTTCTAGATAAACTCCCATCACTCTATGGGATTATCAGATTATGACGCATAATTCCACTTTGGTGAACTTATATTCCTTGGTTTACAAAATGGAGGTAGTCCTTCCCATATTTATTCATTTGCCTTAATTATGAAAAATTGTATACGATTAGCAGACACATGTTAATGTTTCCAAAATCTATCAATCTGAACTAGAAGTGCTTGATGAAAACATGATTTGTGGCCTACACAATCTGGAGAGGCATCAGAATAAGATAACTAGAGATTTCAACCAGAAATTTTGTCTCCACTCTTTCTTACAATGTGACGTGGTGTTTCACTTGATAACACCAATGATACCTAGTATGAAACCACCCAAACTGAAGCCCAATGGGAAGGACCTTACATCAATCACATGGTTTACCCAAATTGCATGTACTCCCATATTACCAAGGATGGTGATCATATCACTCCTTCTACCAATGAAAAATTACTCAATAAGAACTTTACCTACATAAGACACAATCCCACATGACATTAAACTATTTCGTCCTCACCCTGTGATATTAAACTATGTGATATGTCCAGGCCAAAGGAAGTTATACTACCCAAAACCCATCCCGTATGATGTTAAAATGCTTTATCTCCATTCATGACAATAAACTGTGAGAGGAAGATATAGTGTTATGGTCCGAACTCTATGAACCTAAACTAAGATCACCACTCTCTTTACTACACGACATTAAACTGCGTGATCCATCCATTATGACGGAGGTAATACTACCCAACACCCACCCAGCATGACATTAAACTACTTCATCATCCTGCATGATGATAAACTGTGAGTGGACGATTTACCATTTTGGTCTAAAATCTATTTCCCAAAATTAATATCATCACCATCCTTAACACATGATCTAAATCTACATGATATGTCTTGGATGAAATATGTAAAAGTACTTAGCACTCGTCCAGAATGATGAGAAACTTTAAATTCACCCGATCATTTAGCCGGTGGGACCATCCACAAACTTCATGATCTCCCCTTGCATCTGGCTCATTGGCCCAAATGCTTCTTAAAGCATATGGCTTGGTGTGGGAGTTGTTTTCCCTCATTCACATTGGGTTTATCATGAATGCACCATGTATCGCCCTATTTCGAGATATCCACCCCTTTTTTCCATACCAAATGATTCTAAACTGCATGGGAATGTTCAAACATAATGAAACCCCTTTATTTGGGCATCCATCAACATCCACATCCAATGAAAACTTGAATGGTATGAATGTTCTGACATATAAATCACCTACCATTTCAGGACAACGTCCTAAAGGATCTTTAAGGGCACTTTGATACAAGTCACACATTTTCACTATGGTTAGTGGTCGAAGCTCATTTGTTGTTACCATTTTAGGTCACATGATATAGATGTTGTGTTTTGAACATGATCAACAGGAACCCTACATCATTATCACCACCACTATGTGTCTCAAATATTGGGGCAATGATTCATTTTTTCCTTCTATCTGTTCGAACGTTAGTGTGCCTTGAGTAGGGCTTTTTTTCTGGTTGAGGTCGACCCCACCCGATCTCTTTCCCTTATGGCCAAACCTTTATATGTTAAAGAGAACCAGATCCCATTCCTATTTTCCCACACCAAGAATTAATCACGTGGTCTTAGAATAATTGGTAAGGCAATACCAACACAAAGGGTCAGAAAATCATGGTCATAGCCTTATGAACTTAATCTATGATCAACACCGTCCTCAAAGCATGATGTTGAACTACGTGACCCTTCTGAGCTAAAGGACATAAAAATAAATAGCACCCAACCAGCATGTCGATAAACTAAAAAATGGCTAGGACCTTTCATCCGGGGCCCATCCTTAGGTTCCATGACATTTCTACGACCATGTCTCCACTTTGGAATGTACATTGTGGTATGGACTCTATATCCTCATTCATATCAGGCTATTCTTTCCATGCAACAGACATCCACATGAGACATCCATCCTTCATCAATCACCATTTCTAAATGATGTTAAAATATATGGGTACCATCAATCTTTATGAATCCCATAATTTGGGTTTCCAACATCTCTGACATCCTATAAGACACCTGAATGACATGGATTCTTGGCCACAGTGCTCTCCTACCTTCTCAGTCCAACATCCCCAAGGATTTTTATTGAAATGTTGACACGAGTCCCACATTTATAATATGGGCAGTGGTTGACGGACATTTTTTTGTTCCTTTTCTAGGCTACAATTGATGTATATAGTGTTGCGAAAATGGTCAAAAGTTATAAAAATTCCTTATTTACGTTATGTGGTTTCCCAAATCACAGGTACAATGATTCACCCTTTCCGCACATCTGTCCCACACAGATAACATTAAACTGCGCATCTATGGTCTGATATCTTTTTCTATAAACTAAGATCTACCACATCCTTGTCACATGGAATTAAACTATATGAAATCACATGAACTATCTTTGGATTGATTCCCATCCTCATGGGATACATAGGAAAACCTTGACATTTTTTATTTACGTCCACCCATGGTTCATCTATTCTTTCTCTCAGACACATGGTCTAAGTTATCTAGAAGAATTATAAATCATGTGGTGCATGTTGGATTATATCCTCATCCGCGTCGCTTTATTCATCATGCCACACACATTCCAATTCATTACCCCCCTCATATCACTCATGAATACAGCATGATGTTAAACTGCATGGTAATTCAAAACAACATATTGATAGATTCCCATCCTCAAAGGATACATAGGAATGCCCATACTTTTTGCCTTCAGGACCATCCTTGTTTCTTATCAATAATCTCTACATTCTGGACACAAGGCCTCAGTCCTTTGAGAGGGGTATGTGGGGTGTTATGGGATTATGTCTACATTCACATCGGGTTTGAAACAGTTATACCATATACCTCTCTTTAGATAGATCTCCATCCCCCTTACTCTACTCATCTTCTTGGGTTGTTTGATCTCAAATGGGGCCCATGTTCCATCTTTGGAAATTCATTAATGTGACTAAGAGCACTCTAGATCAGGATCTAGAGTGTTTGATTCTATATAGACCTATTTTAATCCATTTCCATGCTTCATGTTTCATTTTTTTAGAATTTCATTTCTTTCACATTCATAAGGACCCTGAATGTCATTGGTGCTAGGACATAGGGCTCTCCTACAATTATGGGCCATCATCTCTGGGGATTTTGAATAACAATTTGACATGTCTTTAGAGTTGAAAATATGGTCAGCGGTCGATGCTCATTTTTTCCCCATTTCAGGTCACATGATATGGATGTTGTGTTTCAAACATGGTCAACAGTTATCCACCATCATTATGCCACCCATATCAGGCCTTAAATATATGTTTCATGATTTATATCTTTTCGAATCAATCATGTCCAAGAGGAATTCTGAAACTCTTGGTGGTATTCATCAGTGCATGTTTGAGCGTTATGAGGATGAATCAAAGGTTTGTTGTCATTTGAGGCTCTGTGATGTTTCCCCATTTTCATTATTCCATTTTTTTGCGAATATCTTATCCAACCTTCATTCCCACAACAAGTGCAATTCATGTGGGCCTAGGGATTTGGTAATGGATTATGCCCACTCGGTAGAGTCCCACATCTATTGGTCTGGGGTCTACAACCTTAAACTATGATATTTCCACTTCCTTATCATATGACATTAAACAGAAAAACACTTTCAAAACTAAGTGAAGCTTTATTCCCATCCTTATGGGATACATAGGAATGCCCAGAAATTTCATCTTCAGGTCTTGCTCAGGCTCTGCTAATTATCTCTTCCAATTCACCCTTTTGGCCCTAACACATATAGGATTGTGTAGTGTAATGTGTATGGGTTACGTCCTCATTCACATTGGGTTGGAAATATCCACACCACATAATCCCTCTCTTAGAGCTTGTCTCTCCTACCCCTATCATTGTCGCATGAAATTAAACTACTCGACATATTCTAGAACTATATTTTGCTAGATTCCCATACTCATGGGGTATGTAGAAACGGCCGAACATTTCATATTCGGGTCAATCCCCTTATCCTCTAATATCTTATAGCCCCTTTTCCTGAGCCCCCCCCCCCCTTGTGGGTTGCATGTGGTGTGATGTTGACTCGTGTGCTCATTTTCATAATGTATTATTTACGACCCCTTGTGCATTCCCATTAGAACCTCATTATTGGGTGGGAGACTAATACATGGGATGCAAAACTATACTCCATGTTCCCACATGAAGTTAAACTATTGTGTCTTTTCCACACAATGTAAATTTTTTTGGGATAGTCCAACCATAAGACCCTAAACCATGACACTGGCATTCTGGCTGCATGATGAAAAACAACACCACATTTTGGCATCCTTACTTGAGGGGACATCATGTTTGGTATCGGTTTTTTACCATTCCATTTTCTAACGCCTATATATGGAATTATTACTAAAGTGGCACCTAGGTTCCATTTCCTCGGATCATTTTAAGTAAAAAATCCAATCTAAAGGAAAAAAAAGATCTAACAAATGCCACATCTTTTAGTGCATGGGCCAGACCTGCACGACAAAAATATCGACTGTCATTGGTACCCTATGATTCCATATTTTATAACTACATGTGTATTGATTCTCATCTTAATGGGATACATAGAAACACCCAGGAATTTCACCTTCAGGTCCAGCACTAGGTTTCTCAAATCAAGCATCTTTCCACCCCCTTATCCCAAACTCTGTTTAAAGGATGTGGTGTGGTGAGGAACTTTTAGGTCCTCATTCACTTAGGATTTGTGATAGCCATTAAATGTATATATCTTTGGAGAACTACCTTCCATTATTCGACTTCCTAATCCCATGATGTTAAACTATATGAATCATTCCAGACTTACTTATGGATTGATTCCCATCTTCACAGGATATGTAGGAACACCCAAAAAATTCATCTTGGTATCTACCAAATTCTTCAATTAGTTCCCTGGCTTATGGATTCCTAAAGGAGAACATGTTATAGAATGGACTTCTGCTATCCTCATTTACCTCAGGTTTTTCAGCAACTGCACCATGTGTCTCCCTTGTCTTTTACCAACATGGTCTGTGTTCTTTGACCGTAAACTATGATCTTACTTTGAGAACTATGTATGGATTGATTCTGGTCCTTATGGGATATGTAGTAACAAACATGCATTTAGTCTATCGGTCCAGTATTAGGAATGTGTCACAATATGGAAGGACTCTTTGGTGCTCATTTATGTCTGGTTTTGCTAATTTTCCATCATTTACAAATTCCATTAAACAATGTCCCTGCTCAATTGACCAATATATGACCTTAAAGTAGGATTTTTCAACCCCAAGGCCTTTTTCCATGGAAAGGGATTCAACTCCCTCTATCTTACATGTATTATTGGTGTACTAGAATGCACCATGGAATAGGGCCAAAAGTACAGGATTCCACATGAACATTCCTTTGTTTTGTGTCCATTCTTCATGATCCCATTATATGGATCTCCATCCCCTTCCACATATGAAGGTACCACCATTACAGCATTATATCATGCCACATTGGCTCACTAACCATCTTGGGCTAATTCCCCGGAAGACCTCATTAGAAATTTTGTGATAGGACCTGTGTTTTGAACATGGTCAGTAGTAGACCTTCATTTGACTGTCCCCATGCCAAGATAACACAAAACATATGCTGTGTTTCGAACATGGTGAACAATTATACTTTATCTTAATGACACCATCATTGCAATATAGATCATGGGTGCCATGATTCACATCATCCCACTTTTGTATGAATAAGTATAATTCCAACCCAGTCGGTTCTACCCCTCTACACATCTATGTTCGTTGAGTAAGAAGGTATGTATTATTGATACATCAATAACCTAGCATTCCATTTCCCCTATGGTGTACCTCTCTTTACCAGGAAAATACCCACACTACTCCTTGTTTCCCACATCATGTGTGGCTCATGTGGGATTAGTGGTTTTGGTAGAATGTTTACTAGTGTAGCCAAACTACACTTTCCTTTTGTTCTGCATGATGTTAAAATTTTATCTTATAGAACTACGTATGACTTGATTTCCATCCTCATGGGATACATAGTACTGCTAGAGCACATTCCCTCAGGTCTAGACCCAAGTTATTAAACCGTAGGTATATGGTTTGAGGAATCCCACTAGGAACATGTGGTGTGGTATGAACATTATATCCTCATTCACTTCACCATATGCATCGGAACACACATTTCCTTTCTGGTTAACCACGTACTCAATGTATGACATTAATCAATGATTCAACCTTGGATAAGTTTAGGATTCCCCTTGATAATTATAGGATGTTTCAAATTCTCCACCAAGGGACGTTTTCCCTCTCCAGATTTGGTCTCTCATTACATAGTTCTTTGAAAACAACGTCTGGCTTAAATACCATCGTTATGGGATACATATGAACACCTAGGAATTTCGCTTCAGTTCCAGCTTGATAATTATTTTTTTCAGCCCCAGGACATGAGATCTCTATTAGAGTTATGTGATGTGAGGCATACTTCCTTATTTTCACATTTACATATGGTTTTCCATTACAACTCCACATACCCCTTTGGAGATCCCCCTAGTGTCTTTACCACATAACGTTAAACTATAGGGAGCCTGCAGAACAACATATGGATTGATTCCTTCCCTAGAAGGATACATAGTGAAATCCAGATATCAAGATCCCAGATCTATCCACATGATTTTAAACCCTCTAATATGTCCTTCCTGGCCTATTTCCCCCATTCAAGACCGTTTATTGACTCTATCCTCAAAGTAAAACATTAAACTATGTGTCTATCATCATTATTGGCATGCCGTAAAAATATGGTCCCCTATGGGATCTCTCTAGATTGATCTTTTTTGAAATAAGGTATGATCCATGATCCAATTAATGAGCTCACCTAATGTTTTTTCATCATGGAGGTGCAGTTTCAAGAGTGTTGGACTCTATTCGAACAACCCACCACTCCACCCTCCAAACATTGCATTCCCATTATTTGGAACATCCCCCTCTTTCATGCCTGACGAAACCAACTAATAGTATGGATGCTCATCCTATGGATCACCTAATATTATAGGATAAGGATCTGGATGACAAATTTTTGAAGTTTGGAGTCAGGCCCCATGTTTTGAACATGGGCCACGGCCGACCCTCGTTTGTTAACCAAATTTGAGGCTAAGGAAATATGGATAATGTATTTAAAACATGGTAAGAATTTATCCTTCATTAACATTCCATTCTGACAAAATTCCAAATTTTTGGTATCGTGATTCAAACATTCCACTCCCCTCTTTTTAGATTGAATTTAATATGCTTGGAATTACCCCACAGGTGCACAAAACCACATTGGAAAAAAAATAAACTAATCTGAGACATCACTTCGCATGTCAGTCCTCTCTCTTTCTTCGAAAGAATCTGGATTAGTTATTCAGACCCTGCATTATATGATCCTGATTGGCAATGTCATATTCAAACAAAATAATGATGCGGCCATCCCTTGTTTATCACATCATGTAGGACCCATGTGAGCTCAGGGATTGATCTCAAGATATTTCAAGAAAGTTATCGAAATGAATCAAACCAAAGAAAATAACATAAATCATGCTCGTACCAACATTAATAAGAAAAATGTGTTGGTATGATTACGAGTACGCAAAAATTACCACTCCCAAGGATTTTCCCCTCCCATAGATTGGTTGTGTAATGACCCAAAGTATTTTAATGGAAATTACCTTCATATAAATATGTCATAAATTAACATGAAATCACAACATAATGAACTACTTAGTGATAAGTGACCATTAAACATAAGTTTGTCACTTCAGTGTTTGGAATTTTGAAAATCTGACATACACAGTTATGTTCAAGATTATTTTGTGAGTCTAATGAAACAAAAATATTTTTTTGGTGAATAGTGACCTAACATTATGAATGGTAACATACCCTTATGAATAGTAATATGACCATTATGAATAGTAAATCATCCAATATAAGAGTAAAATTACCTATAAATTATTAAATAAAATTTAGTCATCTTAGAAAATGACAATTTGACCTTAGTAAAAAGTTTGGTATTTTTTAAGTCATAAATAATTAATTATATTTAATTAATTAATTTAAAAGAATAATTATTTCCTTATAATTTATTGATAAATTATTGAATCAATTTCTTATAGTTCTTAGATAATTTTATATTACCCTATGTAATTTTTAGAAGCACTATAAAATCAGTTTTAATCTCAAAACTGTTTTTAAGTAAATTATGATTTTAATTAATTATTACATTAATAATATTTAGAAAATTATTTTTCAAAAATGGACATAATTTTTTGATTCTACACATCAGAAAATGGTAGGTGTAAATTTTTTGTTTTTTTCTGAAATACTTCAATTTTTGGGTGAATAGTAAAAAATACAGTTTTTTCGCATAATCAGTGTATACTAAATTGCATCATTAATGATGTAATGATGACATAAACATTATAGAACATTCGTTTCGGCCAAATTATATTAAATTTCATAAATTTTTCCTTAAAATACAATAAAACCAATTCTCATACATAAAAAGATCTTTCCAAAGCCTAATGTCAAAAGGTGATTTGTTAAAGTGTCTTTTTCTCTTTCTTTCACTTTAATTTTAATAAATTAATGAATTAAAATTATAAAGAAGAATTAAAGACTAAAACTAGTTATATTATATTAATATATGATTTACTATGTCAAAAAACTACAATTAAAAGTCTAAATTTTGATATATTATTTTATTTAATATTTTATACTAAAAACACCTCCCTCATCATGTATAAATAAGCCCTCCCACTCCCCTTGACAAACCACACCTCGCAAGCTTCAAGAATTGTCTATGATCTGCCCAATCATCTCCCCTAGCCCCTCCCCCACTTCCAAGAGCTTATGGTCTCATAAAAAGACCAATCTTTGTCCCTTAAGGATCTTCTCAAGTGAAGGATTGAAGAGGTAATTTCCCTCCCTCTTCTCCTTTAATTTCCTTTCAAGTTCATGTTCCTTTCTTGATATCTCCCCACCTATATTTATCCAAATTGTTTTTTAACTCCATTATTATAAATATACTGTAATTTTATGATTCTAATGGGATATTATATCACCCCACAACCTTTCCATCTTCCTTCTATTTTGTTGAAGAGAATGTTGTTCGTGAGGTGTTAATTTATCACTTTCAAAAACGACATGCTCTCTTCTTCCATTTCAACCTTCAGATCTTCTCATGAAACCATTTTAATGGTCGATACATAATATTTTATATGTATTTTTTTCTATTTTATGTTCTTTAAATAACCTATGGCCATATTACTAAGTGAAACGTTAAAACAAGTTCGTTGTGATCCAAAAACCACTCAAATTAACCCAAATAATCATCATTTAATTCTTATCTATTGATTCACTCACATGGATCTAATATAATTCATTATAAAATCATTCAAGATCCTGTAATATCACTAATAACATGTAATATCATTTCTGGATGTTTACCCATGATCTACCCGAACTTCAATTTAATAATACAAGTGAACCACCCAAGAAAAATCATAAAAAACAAAAATCCCCGAACAATGTTTTTAAACTCTAAAGTCATCCAAAGGAACATAATATGACACAATGAAACCATAATGAACCCTATTAATGTACAAATGGTTCATGATTTCTAATTAATTAATATAATTTCATTATACATGAAATTAAATAGAAGGAAGCATTCGTGTACAAGGTAAGGGGAAATCTTGAACCCAATTTTCTTCATTTGGGTCCTCCCACTTTCACTCCATTTTGATATGGTTACTCCTCAAAGATCATTTGTTCATCATTTCCATTAATTGTTTGGGATATACATGTTTGTCACTGGTTTTTATGTCCAAAAAAATGTTTTCTAAAAGAACTCTTCTTTTAAGAACACCCCTTTTACTTCTCACTCAAAGTGAACGGTTCTTATAACATGTATGTTATTCCATCTTTCTTTTGGGAATGCAAAGCTTATGAATATTTTATTTTGAGATGAAACCCATTCCTTTTCATGGGTTAATTATATTAATTTATGTTATATTTTCATTGTGGAATCCATGATAATTGATAATGTTATGATGTGACGGGTGCACCCAGAATTATATAGCGCAATTTGAATGTTTAAATGTGACGGGTGCGGCCAAAATTATACAGCGCTCCAATGCATTGGGTAAAGTGATTAATCTCATGAGTAAATCTGAAATGATGTGTGAAAAATATGCTATATTGGTTCACAAGTATGAGTGGTAGTTAACCACTAAGACATGATGTTTCATTTTTATGCATTTCCACATTTCAAGTCTTTTATCTATGCTCCTCTCATGTTCATGATCTTTTTCCTATGTTATGATTATGATCACCCCATACTATAATGTTCTTATATATCCTCTTACTAGGCTTCAAGATCACCCCTTTTGATGTAAATTCTCAGGTGGATACATGTACTAAGGAGAGGAAAAGATCCACAAAGAAACTAGTGAAGAAGAAATTAAATAAATGTTTATGGTTGATGTTGTATTTGTTTTGTGTGGTCCTAGTTTTCCCAAGATACTAAAACATTGGATCCTCAATGTGTAATAATATTATGTTGTTTATCTTTGAAATGATGTAATATTAATTTAAGAAAATTCTGGGTCACTATAGTTGGTATCAGAGGCACGGTTGAGTTAATTGGGAAATTAAGATTAGTGAACCGTAGAGAAAACCTCTAGTATGAGACTAAGTAATTTATGGGAGTTGATTCCCTATGAAGAAGCATACCTCACCAAAATGGTTGATTGAAGGAAAGTTCCAACCTAGAGGAAATGCCCATCGTGAGGGAATAAGCCGATGTATTCCCCCAATGAGTTACCCGGAATTCCCCTGGATCGTGAGGTAGAGTTCTCAATTGAACTCATACCCCGTGATACTCCTATATCAATGTTCCCCTATAGGATGGATCTTATCGAACTGGAGGAGTTAAAGAAGTAGCAACAAGAGCATAGGGACAAAGGGTTCATACACCATAGTGCATCACCTTGGGGTGCACCAGTGCTCATTGCGAAGAAGAAGGATGAAACAATGCAGTTGTGTATCGATTATCGAGAACTCAACAAGATCACCATAAAGAACAAGTATCATCTCCCAAGGATTGATGACTTTTTTGATCAGTTAAGAGGTGCTCAATACTTATGAAAGGTGGATCTTCGTTCTAGATATCATCAGGTAAAGGTGAAGAAAGAATATATTCAGAAGACAGCCTTCCGTATAAGGTATGGGCACTATGAGTTTTTGGTGATGACCATTGGACATAATAATGCCCCTGCAATCTTCATGGATTTGATGAATAGAGTCTTTAGACATTACCTCAACAATTTTTTGTTAGTTTTTATCGAGGATATTATCATCTACTCCAAGAGAAATGAGGGACATGAAGAACATATAAGACTTGTGTTGGTGACATTAAGAAAGGAGAAGTTGTATGACATGTTCATAAAGTGTGACTTTTGGATAAATCAAGTCACGTTCATGGAACATGTGATCACATGTGAGAAAATTTCTATAAATCCTTCAAAGGCAAAGGTGATTGAGGAATGGCCTAGGCCCTCTAGTGTCACATAAATCTGTAGTTTTCTTGGATTAGATGGGTACTATCGATGTTTTTTGAGAACCTTCTCACGATTGACATGCCTGCTAACTAAGTTAACAAGGAAAGGGGTAAAGTATTTCTAGAAGGAAGAATGTTAGGGATGATTCAAGGAGCTAAAGAGAAGGTTGATCACTGCACCTGTACTCACACTACCGAAAATTGGAGAATGTTTTGTGTTATACAGTGATGGTTTAAAGAAACGCTTGGGTTGTGTACTCATGAAAAATGATAATGTGATAGCCGACACCTCACGACAGTTGATGATCCATGAGAAGAACTACCCGACGAATGATCTAGAGCTAGAATCTGTGATATTTGCCTTCAAAATATGGCAGCACTACCTTTATGGTGAGAACTGTGACATATTCACCGACCAAAAGAGCCTAAAGCATATATTCACAAAAAAGGAGCTCAACATGCATCAAATGATATGGTTAGAGCTAATCAAGGATTGTGATTTCTCTATTCACTATCATCCTGGAAATTCAAACAAGGTAGCTGATGCTCTAAGAAGAAAAGAACCTGCTACTCTATCCATGTTGCGTATTGAGAAAGACTCTATCTTCATGGATGTGAAATGGATGGATTTGGGGATCGTAAGGGCAGGGGATACATCCTACCTTTCCAAAATGATTGTGAAACCATCCATCCAAGAGAAGATTAAGGAAGAAAAAAGGGATGATGTGGAAATAAAAACGAGGGTGAATGCAGTAAAGGATGGGAAGCTGCAAGAGTTCCATATCGACGATGATGGTGTGATTTGGTTTGGAACAAAGATTTGTGTGCATTCATCACCCGGGATAAAGAAGGAGCTATTGGATAATGCACATATCTCAACTTTCTCTATCCATCCTGGGAGTACCAAGATGAATCGTGATCTCCGAGAACACTTTTGGTGGGATAACATGATGAAGAAGATTGCGAAATATATATCAAGGTGCTTGGTATGTCAGAAAGTTAAAGATGAGCGAACGAAGTACAAAGTTATGATGTATCCCTTGCCTATAACCATGTGGAAATGGGAAAATGTTACTATGGACTTTTTCACAGGCCTCCCAAATATGTCAAAGGGAAATAATGTGATATGGGTTGTGGTTGACCAACTCACCAAGACTGCCCATTTTATCGCTATTCGGGAAGACCTCTCGCTTGAATAATTTTCAAGGATATATTTGAAGGAAGTGGTGAGACTGCACGATGTTCCACTCTCAATTTTCTCTGACCATGATCCAAGGATCAAATATATGTTCTGGAGGAGCTTTTAACATGCTTTGAGTACTGAATTAAATTTCAGCACGGCCTATCATCCCCAAACTGATGGCCAGTCTGAAAGGACTATTCAGATGTTTGAAGATATTCTAAGAGCCTTCTCTCCAGAATTCGAAGGTGGATGGGATCAGAATCTCCCATTGGTTGAGTTCTCAAACAACAATAGCTTCCACTCGAGTATTCAGATGGATCCGTATGAAGCTCTTTATGGGAAGCGATGTAGAACTCAAACCTGTTGGGATGAAGTTGGAGAAAGAAAGATACTTGGGCCCGTTCTTGTCCAACAGATGAATGAGAAGGTTCAAATCATCCAGAAACACATCAAATCTTCTCAATGTCAGAAAAAGAGCTATGCTGACAACCATCGAAGGGACTTGGAGTTCGATGTTGGAGATAATGTCTTCCTTTGAATATCTCTATGGAATAGAGTCATACGATTCAAGAAGAAAGGGAAGCTAAGCCCAAGGTATATTGGCCCCTTTGAGATCCTTGACCGCATAGGAGCCATGGCCTATAGTTTAGCACTTCCACCAAATATGGCTCATGTTCATGATGTGTTTCATGTATCACTACTGAGGAAGTACATACCAGACCCCTCACATGTACTAAACTCAGAGGTGGTGCAGTTGGAAGATGATATATCCAATGAGGAGCATCCAATAAAGATTATCGATAGGGGAGATAAGGTTCTACACAACAAGAAAACCCATCTTTTCAATGTGTTGTGGAGGAACCATAAGTTCGAGGAAGCAACTTGATAACCTGAAGTGGCAATGAAGGAGATGTACCCTCACCTGTTTATGTAAATTGAAATTTTGGGGGTGAAATTTATTATGGGGGAAGAATGTAACGACACAAAGATTTTTAATGGAAGTTATCTTCTTATAAATATGTAATAAATTAACATGAAATCAGAACATAATGAACTACTAAGTGATAAGTGACCATTAAACATAATTTTGTCACTTCAGTGTTTGGAATTTTGAAAATCTAACATACACATTTATGGTTAAGATGATTTTTTGAGTCTAATGAAAGAAAAAAAATTTTGAATAGTGACCTACCATTATAAATGGTAACATACCCTTATGAATAGTAATATGACCCTTATGAATATTAAATCATCCAATATAATAGTAACATTACCTATATATAATTAAATAAAATTTAGTCATCTTAGAAAGTGACAATTTGACCTTAGTAAACGTTTTGGTATTTTCTAAGTCCTAAATAATTAATTATAATTAATTAATTAATTTAAAAGAATATTTATTTCCATATAAATTATTGATAAATTATTGAATCAATGTCTTATAGTTCTTATATAATTTTATAAGACCCTACTTAATTTTTGGAAGCACTATAAAATCAATTTTATTCTTAAAAACTGTTTTTAAGTAAATTATGATTTTACTTAAATATTAAACATAATAATATTTAGAAAATTATTTTTGAAAAATGGACTTCATTTTTGGATTCTACATGTCGGAAATTGGTAGGGTTAAATTTATGGGTTTTTTCTGAAATACTTCAATTTTCGGGTAAATAGTAAAAAATACGGTTTTTCGCATAATCTGTGTATACTAAATTGCATCATTAATGATGTAATGATGAAATAACCATTACAGAACTGTAGTTTCGTCCAAATTATATTAAATTTCATTAATGGTTCCTTAAAATACAATAAACCCAATTTTCAATCCTAAAAAGAACTTTCCAAAGCCTAAAGTCAAAAGGTGATTTCTTAAAGTGTATTTCTCTCTTTCTTTCACTTTCCATTTAATAAATTAATGAATTCGAATTATAAAGAAGAATTAAAGACTAAAAAGAATAATATTATATTAATATATGATTTATGATGTCAAAAAACTACTATTACATATCTTACTTTTGATATATTATTTTATTTAATATTTTATACTAAAAACACCTCCCTCCTCATGTATAAATAATCCCTCCCCCTCCTCTTGACAAAACACACCTCTAAAGCGTCAATAATTGTCTAAGATATGACCAATAATCTCTCCTATCCCCTCCCCCATTTTCTAGAGCTTCTGGTCTCATCGAAAGTCCAAGCTTAGGCCCTTAAGGAGGTTCTCAAGTGAAGGATTCAAGAGGTAATTTCCCACCCTCTTATCCTTTAATTTACTTTCAAGTTCAAGTTCCTTTCTTGATATCTCCCCACCTATATTCATCCAAAATGTTTTGTAACTCTATTATTATACATATACTATAATTTTATTATTCTAATGGGATATTATATCACCCCACACCCTTTCCCTCTTCCTTTTATTTTATTAATGAGAACGTTGTTCATGAGGTGTTAATTTATCACCTTCAAAAATGACATGCTCTCTTCTTCCATTTCTACCTTCATATATATTCATGAAACCATTTTTATGGTTGAACCAGAATATTTTATATGTATTATTTTCTATTTTATGTTCTTGGAATAACCTATGGCCATATTACTAATTGAAAAGTTAAAACAAGTTTGTTGTGATCCAAAAACCGCTCAAATTTACCCAAATAATCATCATTTAATTTTTATCTAATGATTCTACCACATGGATATAATAAAATTCATTATAAAATAATTAATGATCCTTTAATATCACTAATAACATGAAATATCATTTCTGGTTGTTTACCCATGATCTACCCGAACTTCAATTTAAGAATACAAGTGAACCACCCAAGAAAAACCATAAAAAACGAACTTCCCAAACAATGTTTTTAAACTATATAAGTCATCCAAAGGAACATAATATGACATAATGAAACCAGAATGAACCCTATTAATGTACACATGGTTCTGTATTTCTAATTAATTAATATAATGTCATTATACATGACATTAAAGAGAATGAAGCATTCGGGTACAAGGTAAGGGGAAATCTCGAGCCCAATTTTCTTCTTTCGGGTTATCCCTCTTTCACTCCATATTAATATGGTTACACCTCAAAGATCAGTTGTTCACCATTTAATTTAATTTTTTGGTATATACATGTTTTTAACTAGTTTTTATGTCCAAAAAAATGTTTTCCAAAAGACCATTCTTTTAAGAACACCCCTTTTACTTCTCACTCAAAGTGAACGGTTCTTGTAACATGTATGTTATTCCCTCTTTCTTTTGGGAACCCAAAGCTTATGAATATGTTATTATGAGATGAAAACAATTCCTTTTCATGGGTTCATTATGTTAATTTAGTTATATGTTCATTGTGGCAAGCATGATAAATGATAATGTTTTGATGTGACGGGTGTGCCCCGAATTATATAGCGAAATTTTAATATTTAAATGTGACGGGGGAACCCAGAATTATACAGCGCTCCAATGAATTGGGTAAAGTGATTAATCTCATGAGTAAATGTGAAATGATGTGTGAATAAGATACTAGCTTGGTTCACAAGTATTTGTTGTATTTAACCACTAAGATATGATGTTTCATTTTTTATACATTGCCACATTTGTAGTCTTTTATTTATTCTCCTCTCATGTTAATGATCTCTTGCCTATGTTATAATTATGCTCACCCCATGCTATATTGTTCTTATCTATCATCTTTCTGGGATTCAATCTCACCCCATTCGACGTATATCCTCAGGTGGATACATGTACTAAGGAGAGGATAAGTGATACTAAGAAGCTAGTGAAGAAGAAAATAAATAAATGTTTATGGATGATTTTGTATTTGTTATGTGTGGTCCTAGTTTTCCCAAGATACTAAACCTTTGGATCCTCTATGTGTAATACTATTTTGTTTTTTATATTTGGAATGATGTAATAGTAATTTATGAAAAGTCCAGGTCACTATAGGTTGACCTCTTCAATAGTGCATCCATGCTTCACCACTCTCTATCTTGTAGTTTCTAGGATCCTCTATTACATATTAAGCTCTAGCTCCTCCCCAATGGATATGGGTAATAGTATATTATCCTCGATCTAGGATCGATCCTCATCACAAAAATAATAGCCATCTCTTCAGTGGCTCACCTCATCTATTCTTCAGCCTCTTCCAACCAGGCCTTCAATTGAGATATGAGCCCTGATTGTGCGTCAAGGAAAGTGGGATACCATTTTCTAGTTCCCTAAACCATTGGTTCTCATTACCATCTTTCTATAGTCTCTTCATGTTCACAGACTTCCTCAGTTTCCAGCCCACGCTATAGTCGCGGTCATGTTCCCGTATTTTCTCAACCATGAAGTCTCAGATAGGCATAGAAGGACGTTGGGCATCCACTCTTCCTGAGCATAGTTATCACAACTAGTAATGAATCATCCCCATATGATCTATAAATTTTTCTTATGGTTTCTCCCCAATGAAGCGCTTGATCAACTTCCTTGACCGGAAATGGATGACCTTGATATCATCTTCATCGAAAGTCTTCTCTTCCTAGTCATCGGGGCTGGAGGGTTCATATGTGGGGAACACTTCCATGAACTCATAATTAGGATCTTCAATTGGTGTCTGGTCGGGTTAGTCATGCCTTATGTCATCTATATGATCCCCATCGTCAGATTCAACATTGATGATTTTAGGTTCTGTCTTGCTAAAAGTGCGACCTATATTTGGGAACATTGTGTCTTGGTCAGTATGGGAATCCGCTTAGACCACCATTAGTGTTCCCCTAGGAAAGGTAGTGCTAGGCGCCCTAGTAATCCTTTCCAATATAGACCATTCTATTTTAAGAACTATGAATTTGAGAATATTGTTACATCAGTTGGACTAATTCAATGGATGACTATTACAAATTCTATGAACAAGACTTAGAGAGATCAACTAGTCATTCTCTCCACTGATATGTTGCTGTCGGGACCCCAAGGTGTGGCTCTAAATATATGTTTGGTAAATATAAATAATAGAGGAGAACTAATCTTGGTTTCACAGCCCCACTACGTGCAGTAATCGATGTTGTCACATGTGAACAACCCAAAGCTACATCTACTATTGTGAAGGAGCGGGTTTTTCATATAAGGCCCTCATTAACATGTCAACTATTAGTTAAGAATGAATGATCATTATAAATGAGGATCTCATAAAAATGGTTTGGGGTTTACATCTATAGAATCTAAAAACTCTTCTAGCTCCGAGTTTATGACCTCACCTTCCTCGAGAGGGCTCCCTCTACCATCCAATTCCCCCCAAAACGGACTCTTTTGATTTTTATGGTTGGGGGAATCCCTCCCTAAATTAAGAAGAAGATATCTATACAGGGGATATTTGATTGAGCAGAACTCTCACCCAATCTTTCATTATATGTAGAGCACCCCAATATTGCACTATGTCATCCATATAGGTGATGTACTACTCCCCTTCCACCTAAAATAACACAAATATGTCCCTGACACAACTAATCCCCTATAATCCATACTGATATTGTTTAGATGATGACATATCTAGGAAGGATTGCAGAATTTTATATTAACATTCTAGATGTCCCAAGACTCTAGAAAAAAAGCCTCCTTAGGAATGTCTATATGGTACAACCGCTTCCAGAGATCTTGTGTGGGGATCCTATAGACCCCCTGGGTGGGATCCCCTATTGTTGAATTTCCTCCTCTGGGATCGTAGAGTCCAGAACTACTTTATTCCTCTATGTTGGTGTAGGTATCGCCACTAGTGCAACCCCACCACCATGGGATGTTTTTTCCACATTTTTTCCCTGACCTCTAGGATGAGGAGGCACCCTATCACTAGCACATTCAGTCTGCAATATCAACATATTCCTTAAGTAGGCTACCTCAAGAATATTGTCATAATCTTTCAATTGAAAATAGATAGTTGTGAGTGGAGGAAGATAATTTCACATATTTCCGTCCTCCTATGTGAAAAAGAGTCACATCTACCTCATCACTCATGGATGGTATTTGTGGTGTACCCCCAAGTAGACCAATGGGGTCAACCTCTACATAAATCAAAAACACCTTCTTAAGATGTGCGGGGTGTAAAGATCATAGATAGGATCACACTAAACCTGCTCCACCATGACTCCATATTGAAAGGCTAGAAGTTAGTACTGATGTTCTTTTGTTATCTGGTCATCATCATTGAACAGACCTTCCGGCCATAGGAATGGATGGATGTTGAACTCATAAGCATTCCAGACTCGGTTCAGCACTAGCATCAGGGTCAGCATGGTCATGAAACTCCACACCACATTAAAAATTGCCAATCAAAAGTTAGAATCTATAGGGGAAACGGGTTTTTTGTATTCATTGGAGCCCATATGCACTACTACCAACCCATACAGATTATGGAGTGGCCTGCACACCCTACATAGATTCTTCCCCTCACTGATATGCTATATTACTTTGTATGTAATAGCCAACACCAGGATCCCTAGATTTATTTGTTCCCCCATCGCCAACATGGATTCCATGATAAAAATGCTCAGAAAAACTCCCATATTTGTTATCTCTTACTGGAAACATCCATAAGTAAATGAGTGTCGATATGAAGAAAACCAACCAGAGTAGCAGTTGCTAGTTGGTGCTAAAACGTATCCCCCATGTCTTCCACTATCTGTCCTCCAGGAGCCAACATTATTAGTTCTATTTTCTAATCTAGACCCCCTTTTCCCATGTGCGAGGCCACATAGGAAAATTACCATTTAAAGGGGGATTTAGGAACCACCAGAACCACAACTTAATGTGGACATCCCTCACCGACAGTTTGTCATATCCTATCACCAGGACCATCAATAACTTTTTCTACAGCGGCATATGCTATGGGTCCTCCCATGTATTTTTTTGAGATTAGGAACTCATTATAAATTTCCCCTAATATTATAATCCTGGATATATTGTGATGGTTCCAAAGGCTAATACTGACCATCCCATGGTGAAGATGAAAACTGTTGGTCCTCAACGACCACCTTCTCAACAACTATGGAATCGATTGCTTCAGCCGGTAGATATGGAATTGGGAAGCCAATTCTACCTCATATTGGCCCACGTGCCTCAGTTCTGCCCCAAACTCTTCATAGGAGGCATATACCCAGAAAGAACATGCCCAATCATCTGTGAAATTACCTCCCTAGAACAGATCCCACTCATCTGTCAACCCCTTCTCTGGGTTCCCCAAACCCGCCTTCAAAATGGTGTGGTACTGTAGGGGAGATACCTATAACATAAACACCTTACCACCAATGTTAATAAAATTATTATAAAAGATGTCATAATTCACGAGTGTATGATCTCTCTAAGTATGACCATTGACTTCCCTGAACCGCTGGCGCTGGCACAACATACTCCTGGTCGTAGCACGACACACTTCTGGTCCAATAGGCTGGCTCATCCCTACTTCTTTCAATAATCAGAATATCATACCTCAAACCAAATCCATATAGAGTCAGTATTTTTCATAAGGTTTAGTTCTTATGGATGTCCAAAAACATGCCCACTAGGGATTTATGGTCCTAATGGCTCCCCACACATTCCCCGATACCTTGGTTATCTGCCATCTCGGCCCTCTAGCAGTATCTTCAAGGACCCCCTAACAACTTCTTGGTGAGCCATTTTGTCACAAACATTAGAAATTTTTTTCCGTAGAATGTAGAGCTCGACCATAGTGTTTGATCATAGATATAGGTCGAAGATCCCAACCACAGACCTCATAAGCACAAGCCATATAGCGCACAACCGTAGTGTTTGAAGAATCACTATGGGACACAATGCAAAAGAAGTCTCGATTCAAAAAAAGAGGTCACAAAGCGAAAAGAGATTTATGATTCAAGACCCAAGCACCAAAATGCCGATATAAGTAAGAAAAATAGATATTATTCTCTAATATTTATAGGAAATGTTTCCGAGGTTTGCGGTGTGACTGGTCGAGGTGTGCTTCATTGTGTTCTCAATCCACGCACTACATATCCGCATTACGACCCAACCTTGTAATCATGCTTCATGATTTGACTAAATATTAGGGATATACCCTCATAATTTACCGTCATTTTCTCCTCGGCACCATGTCTATGGGTGGGGGGACTACGTTTGGCACCAAATTATGTGCATAGGAAGGAAACGCAAATAACACACCAATTCCAAAGGGGCATCTTCTCTGACCACCTTTGAATAGCCCTTCAACACCACGACAGTGTGAAACCCTTCAGCACCATGGCTGGCACAATGTCATGTCCCGCTCTGTGATCGCCACAGAAAAATGTGGTGGAAATCTTTGGGGTTACGACATAGTTGACGGAAACCTTCTCCCCATTGAGGGAACAAGATCTACTCTGTGATTCTTTCTAAATTTTTAGAATCCTATGTGATCACTGCAGAGGTAATGGAGGAGGCCTCTACACCACAGAGGGGATAACAGTCGACTCCATAGATAAGAAATACATGATTAAATCTACCCATGTTGGGAAAACAAAAACATTTTTGCAACACACTGTCAGAGCTTTACACCACCTCTAGCCTATAAATACCAGTCTTCCCTAACCCTAAATGATAGATACCCTGAAATTTCGACTTCTCAACTCTCAAATCGTGAGTCACCCTCTGCTCTTTGAAGCATTGAGAGAAATGGCCCTTTAAGGTATTTAAGAATTTCTAAATTCCATTACCCTAGCTCAAATACAACCTCTCTTCACGTAGTGATTCCTCTCATGAATCCTTAGGCCATCGCAAAGGGAGGATCTCCATAAGGGGAATCAAGTCTTCACAAAGCACTCATGATTCGTATAATTACTTCCATGAAAAAGTAGACCCCATGCTATGGCAGGATCACTGTGCTTAGCAAACTACATAGCTTCTTAATATCGTTCTTTTCTAGTCATCCATGATCCATTATGTCCTCCTCTACAAATCAAATTCACTTCAAGAATCACTCTTTATATTAATTTATACTCCATGCCTAGGATATTCCACTCCACATCACAAAGAATACCCCTTTGGGGCGTCCCTCCACTCTATGATGCTTCAAAGCTTCACATGGTTCCTATCAGTGAACCCTTTTTCTTCACAAAACCTTCACCCGTACGGCCCTCTAATTTTGTACAAAGTGATTTCATGTTACCTTGGGTGGTGACTTTTATTGCGTTGCATAGCCTCGTGCTTCTTCACATAGGCACGCTAATGTTAATTTCTTCTTCACATAACCATGCCGATGTGAGCCCCTAAATGGATCACTCCACAACCCCATATCCACACAAAATTGATGGGAATTCCCTTAAAAATGGTTAAAGTGCACCAACTTTGTACATCCCAGGGGTGAGTAGTGATTCCTCATCAACAGAGATGAAGGAAGTTAAATTTCCAAGCCCCGTCGTCCCTAGTAAATCACATTAATCTGTGGACTTTCCAAGAAAAATATAAGTAGGGTGCCACACCATAGATATTTTCCACTTCCCCAGGTCTCCAAGGGAGTGAGATCTTCCTCAAATGGAATGATATCCTCATTGCATGAAATGAAACCTCCCTAGAGGGAATGGAAACCATATTGGTGTAATCCCCTAGAATTTCTTGAGGGAGGTAGCATCATTTCTATTCCTCTATTCTTCAGTTCGCAACGACTATAGGAGAGATGAGAACCAAGAACTTCAATTCCCCTACCCCTCTCCCTTTTGGATTAATCAACATCAGGCCTCCATACTAGAGTAACTACCAATATTCATCTCTCTAGGACACTAACTACACATAATCTCTACTTTATTCCCTGCAAGCGCACCTTTCACAACATGATCGTCAGGTCTTTGTTGCCTCTTGTTTATCCCAATGAGTGTGAATCAAGTTGGATTAGAGTAATTATCAACTAGGATTCCCTTATAGGGAAAAATTATCAAGTAAGTTCCAAGCCCCCCATTCAGAACTATGTAGAATTTGATCCATTCCCTTTCCAATATTGGTACATTTGGATCCACCATGAGGTTCAAGACAATCACCCATTGATTCTGGACACTTCACATTGCATCACCCTCATCATGCATGATGTAAAACCGTATGCATAAAAAATATGTGGGTTTTGATCCCTGTATCCTAGGAAGGGTATTTAAGAATCCTCTATGAGGTTCAACCCCAAACAATTGTAAACCTATCAAAACTCCATGGGTTTTGATCCTTGTATCGTAAACATGGTATGTAGTAAGCCTCCCTGAGGTTCGACCCCAAACACTGGTAAACCTATTCGAACATTGTGTGTTTTGATTCTTGTCTCCTAGACATGGTTTGTAGGAATCCTCCATAAGGTTCAACCCCAAACATTGGTAAACCTATTATAACAACTTGGGTATTCTGCCATGTCTCCTGCGCAGAGTACGTAGGAAGCCTCCCTGAGGTTCAATCCCATTCATTGGTAAACCAATTAAAACTATGTGGGTTTTAAACCATTTCTCCAGGGTAGGGTACATTGGAGGCCTCAATGTGGTTCAAACCCAAACACTAGTAAAACCATTTAAACTATATGGGTATTGATCCCTATCTCCAAGAAAGGGTACACATGAATACTCCCTGAGGTTCAACCATATAAATGGTAAACATCAGTGTCCCATTTGCTGGGACCCACATCTTAGCATGTCCCTTATTGGAATTAGACCATCTCTTGGGAAGATAACCACATGAAACCCACATCTTGTGGTTGGGTTTTTTCCCTTTGCGTACACCTCAATTCCGCGCCCCAGCATGAATTACATGGACATTGATTCCCTACAACGAGTTTTCATAGGAATCCTCCCTAAGCTTCAAGCCCATCACTCATGTCTGAACAGGGTATCTTCCTCAATCCATAGTGTTAGGGAAGGTCATTCCCTAACTGGGAGGTTCTACTGAATGTGGGGCCCATCCATGCGTCCATTGTCATGAGCCGCCTCCTCAGGTGTCCCATCACACCACCGAACTATGAGGAATTTGATTCCCTACCATGGGGATATACATGAGGCCTCTCTGAGTTTATTCCCAACATAACCTTCATCATCATGTCAGTTCTATTACATTCACCATCAAATTCATTCAACCCTCCATCATCCAACTTGATTCTTTCCCAGGCCATCACATCCTAGTGATATCACACCATTCCCTCAGATAGCTAACTATGAATAAGCCCCACACAATCCATAATTGTCCAACCAAGGGTGTCCCTCTTGTGATGAGACACTATCCTTGTGTGGGCCCTGACATGCTCCTGAGTTGTTTTCCATTGTGTACACACAGATCCCATTCATTACGTATTTAATCAATGTTGGTTTTCATCCCTGTTGTCCATATAGGGTGTGTATTAATCCTCCCTGAGGTTCAATCCCATCTAATAGTATACCCTAGCATCCCCTTTTTTGGGACCCAAGCATCCTCATATCCATCTTCATTGGACATTATGGTTCACATAAATAGTAAAACCCTCAAGAACCCCTTTTGGAGGATATACCAACCTGATATAATCTTATTAGTGTTCCGATCAGTCTCATCTGTCTCCGCTAGACATTATACATGAAACATACCCTTTTTAAAACATCAGAAGATGAGGAAAACCTTAAGGACATGCCTATGGAATATAATTCCCTGCACTCAACGTGGGATCATCGGGCATTTGCGACCTCAAGAAGCCCAATCATAAGGAGTGGAAACATAAATGAAACAGTATTTCCGCATCCAAACGTGATAGCATTGTCCAACATGACTACTCCCTCAATCAATGGATTATTCCATGATATTAACCCTTATTATTTCCTAATAGAAGCAGAGTAATCAATTGGAAACCATGACGATATGTCACTAGGGAAGCATTTCACAAAAAACATCTTAATCTTTAATGGAGACCCGGACTAGGAAATGAATTCTGAGGAGGAATTCGTGCAAAGAGGAAACAATATCCCATCATACTATTTAAATCAAGGAGAAAACATCCCTAAATAAGTGACAGATTCTACCTACCTTTGAAAAGAATAAATTCGGGGAAACAATACAGCACATCCACGACAAACAGATGTGTGTTCCATTGAATGTATCAGAAATAGTAATTTATAAAAAATATGGCATAAAACAAACCATGTTTCATTGAGATGTATTTATACTAGGGTACAATAGTGTCTACTATTTTTATATATTTTATTCTGTCTCTAAGTCAACATTTTTTCACTATGGTTTAGGGTGTTTTGTTGAGGTTGTCTAATTTTCATTATTCCTATATATTCCAAAACCACTTCAAATATTTTTTTATCGTAACCTTATCCCTAAATCAGTATGTTCAATAGATATCTTTTTAATTTCCCTTTAAGCCGCTTTGATTGGATTTAATAACAGTCATTATGATATAGACCTTTGGTGATCTGACATGTCTTTTATGTCCTTATATTATAATTTCTTCTCCATTAGGTTTTATATACTCCGTTTCTATATTTTGATGAAATAGTGACTGATCTCCTTAAATTCCATAGAGTTGATTTAATGTTTTTTATTGTCTTTATGGTACATAGACAATAAAGAACAATGAATATTTTATGAAAGGTGATTAGATATCTACATTTTCTTTGATTCATTTTTATTTTAATTCCATTAAAATCCTAATGTTAGGGGATTTATTTACTTTATTATTTTTAATTCTGATTGTGAATTTATTATTCTTTTTTCATTGGGTAATTGAGAAATTAACCTTAATTTATATTAAAAAAAATTAAATAATTGGTTTCGGTTTTATAGATTGCATATGTTTCTAATGAGATTATGTTTTCACATTATTTTCAAGTTATTGTGATTTATTTTGTTAATATATATACCAGAATGTTCATTAGTCATGGAAATTTATTATTGAAGATAAAGATGGTAGTACATAATGAAAAAATAATAAAAATGGAATGTATAATTATTATTTTTCTTTGTAATATTTCATGTAAATTTTTGTTATTATTAAGACATGATTAAATAGTATATAGATCTAGATAGATGATTCTATTAGTTTTCTGTGGTGGTAACATGTGCTATATGAATGAGTTAATTCATGTTGGTAAAAAATTGGATTTTTATAACATTAATTATATGGGGCTGAGTGAGATGATTTTATTATGACGGAATGATTGCTTGGTTCTACAGCCTAAATTTTCTATAATGTATATTCTATTTATTTTGAAACCATGTTTTTTTTCTCTAGGTGTGAGTCATTATGTAAGAAATAGTATAATATTGGGGTGGTTGATGTTTTCCTATGATATTATTGGGGAGGCTTAAGTTTATTATAGTAGTTAGCACCCATGATGGAGGGATGGAATGTGATATTCATAGTGGTGTTGGGGAAAGAACCAATAATAAATTAAAAGGTTGAATTTGGTAATTCCCATTATTTGTTTTGATGAAATCAAGGATAAATTCATGTTCATGAATTTTCTTTAAATTTCATATGGCCATTTTTCTTATTTTTATATTTCCATTCCCTACATCTTGATCCATCCAGATGTTGATGGTTTATAAAAATTTTATGGTGTCTTAGGATGAGTTATAGTGTACCTATACAGCTGGAATTGTGATGAATAGTTTTAAAAAAATTACCAATGGGGTTGGGGGTTTGATGGTTTTCTTGAGATAATATGTTTGTAATTAACAAAATAAAGTATGTTTAATAGGAAGAAATAGTTGGAAAACCATTTTATATTCTTTTGTTCTTATAAATTATATTCTTTAATAGTGTACCTAGGTGTCTGAGAGGCGATGGCTACAACTGGGTTTAGGGATAGGTAATTTAACATACTGTTGATGTGATATATATATATATATATATTAGGTTATCTGATTTCTTATCCAACCCCACCCCTGTTGGTAGGGAGAATGAATTCTACTGGACTATGGGTTTTGTATTTCCCAAAATAAATAATAGATAGGAAAAATGGATTACTTCCCATTCTACACAGATCAATATTTGTTGGACTATTATTTATTACTAAATACATAAAGGTTATATTTTCTCATAAAAGATTGTAGAGGGTTGTAATTGTATGTGGTTTTTTCAAACACATGTATCTCTAGATATAGTATCCTCTGAATTATTATAGGTATTTTTTATATTGTATGTGGTGGATTTAGTTATAATACCTGAAGTATGGGTTGTTGTGGCTCCCAAAATCACAATTGTTACAATATATTGATGATGTTGATGATGAGATTATGTGACAAACATGTTTCCAGATAATATATAGTTTCCATTGATAAGTTTGGATTATTTGGAGAGATATGTATTAGGATTTCTTATGCTTGGGGGTGTTCAAAAAGCTAGTAGGGAAGTGGTACAATGTACCATACCTTTTATTCGTATGATGGATATTATAGTAAAAAATGAATAAAACACACGGTGTGAGATCAATTATTAGGTTGGGAATATAGCCTACCAAATTATGTGATGAGTTATTTTATTTAATTATTCTACACCATTTAGTATTCTTTTTTCACATTTTCATGAGAAGGATTCAGGATAATCTTATTTAGATTCTCTATTATTCCAGCACTCGGAATATATAATCTATTTTTGGGTTTGTAGGTTTTGGTTGGATATTAGCTAGTAAATTACTGTCCTCTGGAATTCATTAGAAACTATTTGGTGTTTCATGTTGATTCCAATGATTTATTTTGGTAATTATACTTTATTATAGTTATAGCAGTTGTATAATATTACATATATGTTTTGAAACGTTTATTTGTTATAATAAGTAATTATTTGGTGTTATCATATTATCCATCATTCCAATTATTCTTCACATAGTGAAATACCTAAAAAAATTCTATAACATAACCATGGGTAAAATCTCCCACAGGTGGATATTGGAGGCAAGGTTCATGCCTCATTATCTGTTTTTCCTCATTGACAGCTTCGGAAGGGACCACGTGGGGTATGGTTTCCTAAAAAGTAAGTGTAATTTATGGTTCCAAATGGTAGTCATGTCCCTATTCTATAATTATGGAATCTAAAAACTAGAAATATAGATAAAATATATTGCTTACGAATTAAACGAAATAATAAATCAATATATGATAATATGTATTATCAAGTAAAGAAATATAGGATTCTATAACTATATAATTATCTATAGTTTAAAAAAAGTATTTATAAAATTCAAATTAAAAAAAATTATTCCAGATATATTGAATTTAATTTTTTCTCAAAAAGAGATATTTAAAAATGAATTAATGTGTAAATGTAACATGGTGTTTTATTAATAGATTAATTAATCATGTTTTTTGAGGAATTCTTCTTGGAAAGGCTAAACCTCTTTGAATGATGTTAACATTACTTGGTTAAATTATTTCCTATAAAATGGTTATAAAAATAGTTTACCTCATACAAATATATTCCTTAATTACAAAAATAATATGGTTTTAGATTAATGGATAGTCAAATTTCAATGATTATAACTAATATTATCTATAATAATTGTTTAATTTTGAATTGTATTATTTGAAAATAAAAACCATGTAACCATAAATAAAAATATCTATAGATTCTATGAATTGTTCAAATAATTTGACGAATAACAATAACCTCAGGGATCCCTGAACTTTTTCATTCAACTAGAATACCAATAAACCAGCATTCTCTAGTCCCATATATTGAAAAAAACTAACTAATTATCAAGATAGAGAAAAACCAACTAAACATTTCTGAAATTAAGACTCAATTATTAAAGAAGATAGTTTTTTATGTTAAAAAAATTGGTGTCCAATTTTTTAATCAAACCATTTTTCCATTTTAGATTTTTTTCATTTTTAAAACCTTTTTTCTGAAAAACCCTCCGCACGTTGTGAGAATCTTTTTAAATTTTTTTTTTATTTTCAAAGACATTTTTTCTTTGAATTCCTTAATTTGGTAACAATTTTTAAGATTATCAAGGATTTTTTTTGAAATATATATATATATACTAATTTTATTAGAAACTTTTGAACAGTAATTCAACCACTATTAAACCATTAAACCGTTGAAACATTGTCAACCAACATGATGATAGTTTAGGTTTATGATAAATTATCTTGAATATATTAGATATATATGGAAACATATAATAAAATTTTATAAATAAAAAAAATAATGCAATAATGAAATAAAAAATTATTCCTTGAAAAAACATTTTAAATATCTCTATTATATTTTCATTAATTAAGACAAATATAATTCATGAACTTCCCCAAAAAATATAATATTAATCAATTTTGAAGCACTATTTAAGGAAAAAATACTTAGTTTGAATGAAACATATTTATAAATATTAAAATATTAGTATAAAGTATGACATAGGGTATTTTTATGAAAGGTTAATATTTTATAAATAATTCATGGATTTTATTTCCAACATTGAGAATAATTATTTAATCATGTTTCATGGATATTATATTTTTCACGATCTGACCCACTACGACACCTGATGCGATAGAAGTAAGACAAGGGTAACTCCATAATATTAACTCTAATATACTAGGGGTCAGTGACTAGCACTGGGTTTGCATAATACTAAAATGGGCGGCCTTAGCCATGTAAATGTATACACACAACTATCAAAATATAAGAAATAGTACATCGATATAATAAATTGATGAAATATCTAGAGTGTAAACCATAAATAAAAGATCCTATAGAATGGTATCAAAGTATAAAAGGTCAGTATAATGGATGTAAAGGAGAAATATACTCACCAAACTAGAAATGAGGTCCAAACCTGATATCAAATAACAAAGGAAAAACTGATGAGAACCCATCTCACACATTATAATTCTAACTACCAAGCACAGTCTACAATAAGAACAAAATTCTCCACTAAAACATGGTCAATTGAGGTCACAAACAATATTTTTTCACTGATATAAGACATAACATGTGTGGTAAAATATCATGTAGTGGTGAGTATATACATACCCATTAGGGATTTGAAAAAGAAAAAGGATGAAATAGAAATAAATAATAGTCATATTATCCCATTAATGAAGAAGTTATGTAAAAACAATATATGATATAATCTAAATAAATCAAGGAGAATATAGAAATGGGATCTATATCTTGATAACTAGATATGAACAAAGTTTATTCACGAAACCCCAATGTTTCCAACTGTTATCCATGTATCACATATAAACACTAAATAATATGGAGGTCATACACCATTCCATTGATAGCACAACCAAGGGGAAAATACACCAATAGAGGACCCACACATCACCATAGATGATGAAAGGGAGTCCACTATATAGATAGAAGAATCATTCCCTCCATAATGTTTGAAAATTTCATTTTATACCAATAAAAATGAAATGAGGAATCGCCACCTAGAAAGATATAGTGGAGTACCGACCTTGGTAGCACTTTGATGATCACATTCGATTAGAGACATTGGTTATGAATTTCTCAGAGAATAATAACATAAGTTTTAACTCACGTCATATCAATTCTATTGAATTAAATTCCACCATTAGTTTTAACGTGGAAAACTACAAAGGATAGGCTACTCATAGGCCAAAATCTAGGTTCCAAAGAATGATATATGAACGGTTGAATGTTCTTTATGAGGTATATCACATGTACATAGGGCCACATTATGTTTGAATCAAACTATACACTTGGGATTATTCAATACTAGTCATGTATTTATTATCCATGTGAGTAGGTATAACTTGTATAGGAAATAAAGAACATGTAGTATCTACTCCTGACATGATCATGTCCTCCATACGATTCCCATGTACTCTGGCTGTGTTTGGGTACACTGGCCATGTTCATGGTATTATACCTATCCATGCCAAAACTAAGTATCAAAAGGTACATGATGGGAAACATTATTCATGTCACACGATCGATGATAAAAACATATAATTTGTTATATTAACCTCTTCATGAAATAATAGCCACCATAAGTGGATATTACATAGTGTGTGTTCATTTGATATATATATATATATATCATGTTGTTAGGGTTTTCACATAAAACGTAGTATAGATTAATTTGGATGCTTGATCTTTTGGTTTTACCACTATCTTCATTGTTTTACCACTCAAAATATGATTAAATCAATGCGGAAACCTCTAATTAATGATGTGTGGCCTCTGATTGACTAAAATCAGATCTCTAATCATTATAACAATAACTGCTTCTTTTTCCATCACTACAAGGGGGATTGATCCACTATACCGTCGCATTAATCCTACAACATGCCATAATCCCTGAAAAAAATTATTCCATGAAAATTCAATCATCCCCCATGAATCAACAGTTTTAATCATGGATGAATGTTTCCATAAAACATATAATCACCAAATCTATTTTAATGATGAGCCACCCAATTAATAGTTTTTGAAAAGAACAAAAAAAAGAAGAAAAACAATCATCATCGGCATATACAGCCCGAACCAAGGATGAAAAATTGCAATAAAAAGGAAGAAATATAGAAAAACAAATTATATAATTATTTTGAATAAGACTAACGAAGATATAGGATAATCTATCGAACAAGAAAAGGATGAAGGATAAATAATATATAAAATCCTTATTTTAAAAAGAAATCAGATGGAATAAATCGATGGAATAACATGCCAAACCTCATGAATTGATTAATAAATGATAAAAAATGTATCCTCTAGAAAATATGAGTAATATTCTACTATTTGCATCATCCGTTCTTTGATTCTCCATGTCCATTCATTATAAATCCATATTCCCCAGTCAAAAATGCCTACAAATCTCTCTATATCATCATATATAATCTTATAGGGTGATATAGCTATACCTTGATATTTTTCATAACTATATACTTATGTAAGAAGGATTGGTGTTTTATGTTATTAATGAAATTAAATAAATCACTCAAATAATTTAATTAAAATACCCACCAGCTATTTCCATTAAGAAAATGCCCAATGTTAAACATCCTTATGTCTTACCATAGGTAAACGACCCATTCTTGAAACACACCATACATAAAATTTTCATTATATGGTCCTGATCAGAAGAAAAAACTTTTTTCCAAATATACTTCTGGATGTTCATTATTTGGTATTAATATTTTTAAAATATTAATTTTTCTTGACTAGGACTCCCCAAAAAGCACCAAATCTATGCGAAAATCCAGATAGATAAAAATAATTAATTAATAAAAAAACAACAAAACTATATTCATAAAATTGTCCCCTCTTTCAAGGATATTTAACAAGGAAAGAGAAATAGACACTAAAAGGTAGTGTATGTAATCCATTATATAACTTTCTTGCTTCTAGGAGTTCATCTACATGATCTTATGCTTTTAAAACATTCAAATAAAAGGAATTTTTATCCCATCTTGGACAACATGAGCACATTAGTCAAACTAAAAAGGCATATGATGTAAGTACATTTATTACTTCATTTGGATCTGAGCTATCATTATAGGTTTTAGGTAAACTAATTCATATCTATCATTTCCTATATTGGCTTGGTCCCAACAACAAATGATCCACCAATAACAATCAGACATAAAGGCGACCTAGAGTGTTTCCCAAACAGGCCCTAAAAAGGTTTCGATCCAACAATAGTGTGATAAATTATATTGTAATAATACACTACCAATGTAATATTATATTCCCAACTTCGAACTAAGTCTAAAAAAGTGACTCTCAACATATCCTCTAATTAATTGATGGCCCACTCAGTCAGTCCATCCATATAATGGTTAAATGTAATGCTTTTCTATAACTGAGTCATAAAAGTATCAAAAAATCCCCACTTCAATTACAATATTAATGAAAAATATTAGTCAATGAATATCATCATAGGCACACCATGAATATAGATTACCTCATTTAAATAAAACTAACCCAAATTCTCAACTGAAATCTGATACCAAATGGAATAAAAGTGAATTAATTTGGGGAGCCATTTGAAAATATCCTTGATAGCATCCAAACATATCATGATCTATAGAATCCCCATAAAAAATCCATCTATATTCAATTAAACATCCATTATATGATCTCAGGAGGTTGTGTGAAACCTATAAGAACATAATGTCTAGCATTAACCTACAGACATATGAGACATCGAGAGATCAAATGAACAATACTATGCCTCATTCAATCCCACATAAACTATCATTAATGGTCCGTGTACATCATTGATACCTTTGAATTTTTATCCATAGGGGATGTATGAAACTCCCTCAACTCAACCTCCCACAAATTTCTATATCTACCATCTATACATGAATGATGATTATGTTCCTCCCAACAGTAAAAAATCAATCTAGTGCATCTATTGAGGATATCAATTGCTATAAAACCTCAATGTTGACATCTCAAAATTGTTATTCTCCAACATGATGAAGAAGTGGAAGAGTCATTGACCATGATTGTTGATAAGGTTCACCCCTCCCATACAATAGGGACAACTACAATAAATCAAAAACATAGACACATCCTCCACCAAGTGAGAAGATGACATTCTATTAAGGGTAACTTCTACAATTTTCCTTTCCCCAGATTATAAACTATGTCGAAGTTGTATTCCTATAGGAATTCCTACTACTCCTTTATATTTGGTTGAGGTCCCCATGGGTATTTATGTACCTAATACTATTGTGGACTAGTAAAATATTGAAATACATTCCCAGAAGATAATACCTTTACATCTTCAGAGAAAATACTATAGCTTCCAACTAAATGTCATGGGTCACAAAATTATACTCATGGGGGATCAAATAACTAGACCCATATGTTATTAATTCCAATATATATATCAACACACATTTGATACTGGTTCCAAATAAGTTTCATAAAACCCCACACTCAACATCCTCCTTTTATATACTCGACACATGACTATTGGACTACCTCAACCTTGACTCTTAAAGGCCCCTTGATAGTACTCTATCAATGAAAAATGGAATCAATTACCTTGTCGTAGTAGTCATAGGATATTATATCATATAAATGTTTACCATTAACCTACTATCGACACTTTCCATGATGAGAAAACTCTACACCTATTATAGGATATTTGGTGGCTTCTCAATAATAAGGTTATCAATATTTGTTGGATCCACAGCCTCACCATTCCATGAGATTAATTTTTAATTAAATTGAACCTCATGGATCCAAAATTATCAATTTTATAGCTTACTCTAAAACTAGTTATCCTCGTGTAATTCTATGAAAATTATTATGTTATCATCATGCTTCACAATCAATGTAGAGTAACTGAAAATGTCATCAGAAAAGATTACTATGAATTGGAAAGTTTTTGGATAGATTATTAGATTCACAAGATCCTTGAAAATAGTAGGGGAATGATGCCCACCAAAAATAATTACTAGGAAATCATAGTGTCCTTTAAAACCTTATAATGTAATTTTTAAAATATCAACCACACAAACCCTCAACTGATGATAGGTGGAGTAGAGATCAATATTTTAAAACCAACACATACCTCTCTATTCAGTCAGAAATTCTATTTCATATTTTCCTTTCCTTTTGTATTGGAAATCAAAACCTAATTCATAAAACATCTTTAATAACTTTTTAGGTCCAAATTTTTGTAAAATATTTTTGATAAAAAAATTCATTTTACCATACATAGATTAATTTATAAATAATTACAAAAATAAACATATAATTATTCATTACAATAATCATAATGAGACTGTGTATGGCAATCATTGAACTCACTCTTATAAAATCATATGCTATACTTGTTCCATGACTATCTTATTGAAAAATACATAACAATCTGACTGATATCAGTATAGGAAAATAGCAGAATAACACTCATAAAGAATATCACAATTTCACACATAAGGAAGTCCTTCAGAGTGACATATGTTTATAATTGAATTCAGAATACTTGTTACCAATTTAAGGAATACATTTGACACTGTAAGAGTGTAAACCAATATGTGACCATACAATTAGTTATAATATATCTTTTTATGGTCATCTATCCAAGTCATTATAAAAAACACAGAGAAATATGACTATTGGGAAATAAATATGACCATTATAATGATTCGTATAAATACATAGTCATTTGATGAGTTTGATGCTACTGTGAGAGCTTATTCTATAGTGTATGCAACTGGATTTCAATTTGTGAGATCTCAAAAGATTTTATAATCAAGATCACTGTTTTCCATGTATTTTTAAATGTTTTATAGTATTTTAGTTCTAATGAAAACTTTTTAGGTTTTCTCCTTATGAACTTTTTCATTGTCATTTTCTTCCGATTATCTTATTGTTCAAGGAATTCGTAGGATAAGAAGACAGAGAATATGATCCACAAGATCAAGGGATACTAGGGATTGGTAGACAGAGAATCCAATAGTTTTATTGTGAGATTATGATGATAGTAATATATAGTTATTCAAATAATCATATTGAGGGCTTCCCTAGTATGGGCAGGTAGACTATATTGTAAATAAAAAAAGGGATACCTTTAGATTGGCTTATAGACTACCTTTATATTCATTTTAATGGTGTTATTTTCATCATATATTGAATGTCATTTTTTATTATTTAGGAAAATTTATAACTTGTTTATTACATGTTATTAATATTCCGTTACACTTTTAATAGATAGTAAATAATCATATCCCTCTTTCTATATGAATTTTTTTATCAAACTAAATTTTCTTATAATATTTTCTAATTAATCCGATGATTCTTGAATCTGATATGTTACTTTGATTTAATAGTATAGATCTTGAATATTATTTTATGAAATAGTCCATTAGACATAGGTCCAAGTCTAATAAACATATTTTAAGAGGTTTAGGTTTTGTATAGTGTAATTATTTTAATCTAATTTCGTAAAACTACAATTCACCCCCTCTTATAAGTTATTCATAAGATGATTTTTCTTACAATAATAATCATTACATATAATTACAATGATCCAAATCTCTCAACGATCTAAATTGGACATAGTTAATTGGATATGGGTAATTTTTATTGATTGTTACCTCATTTTTGTGATAATAATCAACACAAAGCCTTATAATCCCACTGATCATTTCAAAAACAACACCAAATCTTCCCATGGGGACATAAAAGGATTGATTAAATATTTTTATTGAAGGTATACCAAATAAAACATTATCCATTAGTTGTCATTGAGGTCCATATAATATTACATAAATGATATTTGTATTGTATCAGGGGTCAAGTTGATGCATAGTTAAATATCCCACCTCAGAGGTAGTCCTAAAAAGTATTCCAAAAATACATCCATGTAATCCATTAATACCACTATAATATAGATTCTAGAAGTCCCCAAAAAACCAAGGTATACTATCTCCATCTACTTCATCATATATTATAGCTTCCAACACACGATCCTCACTTGGAAAAAAATAAGACCCCTCTCACCCACAAAATAAAATGGCATACCATATTTATGAAGGCATCTCACTCCCCAAAAATGAATTTTTATCTAGAAACACAATTCAGATAAATATTCCAACCCCATGAATATATTATATTGGTTTTTCCCAAATAACTAATAGTTATTATGATGAAATATCTCAATTTATTTCCAACTTGAACTACTATTAAATATTTTATAGAGACGAATAGAACTATATAGAGATATCTATCTATATAATTTGGAAAATTGATAATAATGAATCAATAGATTTTACAAAAGGTATTTTGATATTAATTAATGACTCATTTATAGGTATAAAAGTACTAGAGATAAACTATAAAAGTGAAATTTCATACCTCGAATCATATCACAAGTAGTATAATCATATACCTCTATAGGCTAAAACTGCACACCATCTTGACCACCATCCTTCTCAATCTAGTGTACACAACCATGTGGTATTGTTGTATGTCTATTATATTGTCTTAGTATACAATAATCGCCTCCATTAGGATCTTATCCTACTACTTTTTCAATATTGTATCCCTAGCATCCACCCTAACCAAACACAATAGATCCCTGATCAAAACACTTCCTCTTTCGTGGAGGTATATCCATTACTTGAACTCGAGTGGTAGAACATTGGGTCAAGAAATCACGTGCCAATGTACTATTCCATTCACTTGAAGATTGAAATATCTTATTAAGTTGACTATATCCTTTATGTGAACCCTAGGCTTAAAATCTATGATTCTGAGTCCGGCCACGAGTGAGCCTACTGCACGGATAACCTATTGACAAAATATTTATTGATACTATAGAAAAATAAATCTCTTGAGGTTCCCCATTGACTGCCGCTACCTGATGACCTTATTCCATAAAGATCTCTATAAAAAAATCTTCATCCAACAGTAACATAAGTGGGAATTCATAATGTGACCATGCTAGAAAAAATGGATTTAAAAATACCCATCTAAAACATCCATGCCTAGAGTTATCTATCCTACACCATCTCTAGTGAGTAACACGTGAGGAATGTGAGACTCAAGGAATTATTAGAAAATAGGATATCATCCAATTGCTGCTTAATATACTCCCCAATCTATAAGGAGTGCAAGCTATAAAGGTAATACTCATCATAAAATCGATGTTGGATGTATAACTATAAGAGTATTATATCATGAAGGGTTTGAGTGATCATACTCCACTTATACAATGATCCATTTTTAAGATGGTTTGTTACATGTGAATCCATATGATTGACCAGAGTTTGAACTATCTAAAAAACATAGACCAATACCTTTGTAAAATTCTTTTCTTCCAAAGGGAATGGATTTCAATGAAACCAAATGGGTCTATTTCACTAAAACTCATGTAACATGATAATATTGTATACCTTTTCAACATGACTTGACGGGACTTTTAGCTACCCAATAATCCATTGATCATCCTCATATATTACTAGAGGAAACAACTCATGAATGGGCCACCGAACATGGGCCACAGTTTTCAAATGGTCATCATCACGATATAGAATTATTTTTCTTATCCATATTCATCACAAAAGAATCCATAATGATAACAAAAAATAAAATAGTTAAATGAGCATAACTGGGGAAATAAATCAAAAATACTTGAAGTGTCTACATGTATCCCAATGGTCCCATCTAATAGCCATGTACGATGTGTATCCTCATAAAAATATGGAGGCCCCACACATTTCCACTCTGTAGAACTACCGAGGGAGAACCACTTTAATAGTAGACCCACCCATTATCAGAGCTAAATGATTGGATTACCAATTAATAAATAGAGGACCCACATCTTATATAAAATAAGAGATTCTAATCTCTAACTCATTAAATTATATGGGTGACCCACCCCATAGATAGGGATAGGGGAGTGCTGACCCCTGTGAAACTCTAATAACCACACCTAAACACTACCACTAGCTAAGATTCAATTAGAGAATAATCTCACTTGTATCACCTCCAATCATAACTCCCCTTATAAAATGAATATTGTGATCATTTTGTATGTGTAATTCTATTAGCAATAGGATACTGATGGGTTGAAATCCATTTTTAGAATAAGTATATATTAATTGATTAATGTTATGTGGGATGTACATGTTGTATACATGGGGTTACATGGAATTTGAATCCACCTAGAAACATGGGTGTCTCCTTGATTAGGAATGTCATGGATTTCTATGTGACTATAGATGAAATGTATAAGAAATACATGGTCTTTATAATCTAGTCCAAGTATTCCAAATTCCTTATTCTTGTGCCTGTGCACTCTCACCAAAGACTATGTACTTTGATTGTTTTCATGTTTGTGTACCAAGTTGATCTCGTGTTATGTTCCTAGAGGTAGAGGTGGGGTCACGATATTTTTTTCACAAGGTATTTGTGGTATTAACACATAATTTTTGATATTTAGGTATATGTTAAAACCTAGTTTTCATATGAAGAGACTACACAACACTTGTTCCTATATGGTAAATGAAATATTTATGGGTTTTTTGAAGACAATGAATCTTTACTTCACTTGGATTCCAGATCCATAGTATTTATCACCCTTTTCATCATTTTACCATACAAAATTGATTGAAGTCAGGGGGGGGTACTTTGTATGATGATTTCCATCCTCTAGTGGCTGAAAATAAAATATATGATCATCCAGTGTAGTAGTTGTGCTTATTGTCCCCACATGGGGGACTGATCCAAAAATCCATCACCCACAAACATTGAACCATCCAAATAACTACACTTCTATGCACGTTCACAAATATACCATGAATTCATGGGATTAATCATGAATTAATCAGTCCAAACATTGTTAAATTGACAACCCCATGAGATAAGGATGTAGAACATGAAACAATTGGTGTGAAATATAAAACAATGATGTTGAAACCATAATACGCTGATGTTGTCCCAGACAATGACAAAAAATTATGGTAATATTGGGGAAATCATGGTATGATAATTAAATAATCAGGTTAAAGAATAATATTTAAAAACCTATCTCATGTGAAGAACGAGAGACTCCATAAAAATGTAGATAAAAATATCTGCTTAAAAAATATATCTACATGGGGATATTGATTAAATAATGCGGCATAACATAAGAAAAGATCGATCATCAATGATGAAAATATTTTCTAGAGAACAATATTAAGATTAGGCTGTGTTAATTATCTACCAGCAATTATAATTGATCTTTCATCATTGATCCACATTCCATAGTATCCAATGCCTACAATTATCTCATCTTTAATATACTAGGTTTTTGTGAATAACCCTATAGATATGAAATAATTTCATACATTTATTGTGAGTATAAGAGTTTTAGGACATTAACTAAAATAAAAAATATAAATTGTTTAATTTAACTAATATACCTACTAATGGATACCTTCAGGTGAATGCTAATATCTAAAAATCTTTATATCACACCGATAGTAAAACCTATATTCTAAAAAATGAGTGGACATGGATTTCCCGTATGATATCCTGATCAATGGTAAAACAATTTATTCCAAAAATATTTTTTATGTGCTTTAATATATATATATATATATATATATATGGTATATTAATTCGGGATCCTACGACAACCAAACATAGTTTTGACTCTATGAAAAAATACAATGATATATATTGAAATTTTTAGAGGACTAAACATAAAAAAGAGAGTAATTAAAATATAATATAATTTTTTAATTCATGATTTAGTATAAATCTAAATACTTGAATTCTAATAAATAAGATTTCTTGAGTTGCCTGTATTTTTCTATTCACATGTTGGGTTTTCCCACATTTAAAATGTTATGATTTTTTATTTCATTATTTATTCTCAATTATTCCAATGGAGGAGTGCATAATTTATGTAATTTCTGAAAAATAAATATTTTTTATAATTTCTTTTTCAGGGAACTATTTTTTTTGATTCACTACTCATGAATAGAAAAATTATGTTTTTTATGAGAATCACTAAAATAAAGGAAGTGGAATGATTTGGATTCTAGTGAAATTATTACGGGGTAGATGATTTTTAATAAGAAACAACACATAATAAATACATGAAATATTCTGTATCAAAAACAAATAATAACCCTCAATTAAACATAATCATGATCACATGATATAAAATAAAAAAAATATTTATTTGTTAACATATTTTTCAATTATAATATGACGTGAGAAAGTTTTGGGAAAAATAATTTTGTTCTATTCAAAACCCATTGATCCAACTTATGTCTATAATAGTAAATTACTAATAATTAATGAATGATGTGATATTTTTAAAATCATTACATTTTGCAGCTAAAAAACAATCATAAAAAAGATGTCTTCAATGATTTATTAAAATATCCTATAAAATGTTCTTGAAAAATTAACAAACATAATAGTACCCAAAATAATTAATTATTTAACAATAAAATTTGTAGTGATATCATGGGTTGAATTAAAGGAATTTATAAATCATTTCAATTGTCGAATAAATCATATTAAAAACATAATCTTCCAAAAAATCTGAAATTTTTTCGTAATTTTTATGTTCACATTTAGAACCCACTTATCAAAGAATGTTTTACTTAAAATAAAAAAAGATTTTCATTATACTATGAGAGAATTAAAAAATAAAAATAAAAATTAAATAAATTAGAATAATATAACAAAATTATATGATCATAACCTAATCCTTTTTTCATTGGAAAAAAATATTTAATGGATGTAAAATGATAGTAATAATTAAATAAAGAATATTAAATTAATGTTCCTTGAAAAAAGTTATATTAAAAAAATAATTTAAAATACATTGATGTTTTCTTATAAAACTCAAAGTTGGCATACCCACTCTTGACTAATTGATAGAATCCACCCTTGTGACACTATATATGTGAATTTCTATTTTTAAAAATATTGACTTGAAACAATCTTTATGCATTAATTTCTACATTTTATTCAAAACCATAAAACAAGGTTATTATAATTTTCTCACCATGATCCCATTAAATAATAATATTATCATGACTAATGTAAGATATAATTTATTGAAACTAGATAACATATATATTTATAATAAACCAATATTCTTATGTAATAATGTAGTTAAAATGAACAAAACGAGCGTGAAAAATGAACCAACTGAATAATTTGTAGATATTGTATATAAAATACTAAAAAAGTAACAATTCCTCTTATAAAAAGAGAGTAGAACAAAGATGACATGTCCTCATTAATGTAAATGTTAATCCATGCATTTTATGTTAGAGAAACTATAATATTTTCCATATTATTATCATCTATCAAAGGTGACATTTCTAGTCTAATTCTATTAGTAAATATGATGATATTAATCCGAAAAATTATTTTTGAGAAAATATTTATAAAAGCGAATATTGTTTCATAACATAGACTATCATTTCAAATTCATAATTGACTATAAAACATAACATCAAAATGACATAACCACAACTCATTTTTTACGTTAATGTTGGTAAATTTTATCCCTTTAATTACAGTTTTAATTGGTTATCACATTGAAGAAAATAATTTTTTATTAATGATATAATTAAGAAGTTTCATATTATATATATCACTATAAAAATATTTTTTTATTGTAGAGTAATCACCATCCTTATTTATTTAGTGGTAACATAAAAATGTAGTATTTATTATGTTTCCATAATCAGAATTAGTTCATTTCATGACCTAACCCTAATGTTATACCTAAATTAATATTGATTATGGGAACCAAGAAAATTCATTATAACTCTATATCACCCATAAATCCTCAATTTTTAAATTATCATCACAAATTAATACATATTATTAATTAACTCCAAAATAATTGGAGAGAAACATTTGAATAAAATAACCATATTTCGAATCACAATAAACCACCATTTTTAATTTATTTTCACATTAAATATATAAATAATAAATAATAATAATATGGGGATCATAACATTTACATTTTTTATTTAATGCAGACATTGTAATATGATGATAACATATATAATAAATAATCAATCTTGAAAAAAAAATTGTTCTTTGATTATTTTCAAAATAGAAAATAGTATGTAATTTGGACTTAGTACAAAATTATAAAGATTCATTTATATTGTTTTATGTATGAGTAAAATAATTATTATAGATTACATAATATATAAAAATTCAAAAATCTAAAAAAGTTAATTAGATATTTATGGGATAAAAACATTTACTATATTAATATAAGTAACAACTTCATCTATTTGAAAATACATATATCTATCATCATTTCAATTAAATTATTAAATAATATTACAAAATATGAGATACAAATTAATAAATTCATATGAGAGAACTATGTTTTTATGTTCCAACAAAATAATTTTATAATGTAATTTTTTTTATAATTAATAGTTTAGGTGGATTTATACTAAAAATTATTTCTTGAGTGCATTAATTTATTAAATATGATTTGAAATAATAATAGAGGTTTTTATCAAATTTTTGATTTTTTCCAAAAAAATATAATGTTTTAGAAAAGGAATATATTTATGTTAAACACCATAGAAAAATCAAAGTGGCCATTAAAGGATCTAGAAAAGACCATGAAGAAACAATTATGTAAATTTGAATGTATATAGAGTTCAATATATAATAAAATTAAGGGACATTAAAATGATTTAGTGTCAACCACGAAGAAGAAACCAAGTCAAATGAATGGGAAAATATGGTAGTGCCATTATTGATTATGACTTACAGTGAATAATAGAATTTAATTTCCATGATGCTATGTTTCATAACACATCATGTTTCATTTGGAAATTTTAATTATAACACAAATATTAAATAAAAAAATATTAAATTGTAAATATGATATATAAAATATAAAATACAAAAAATATAAGGGACATAATTCCACTGAAAAATTTAAAAAATTGGGTGTCAATGTTTAAATTTGAAGTAAAATATTACAAAAATAACACCCATATATAAAAAATGAAAAAAGAAAAGAAAAAATGTAGTAAAAGGTTATTTTTGTAGGGAAATGGTAACTTCTTGTGAGGGTTGGGAATAGTATTTGTTAGAATCCATTTGGTCAAATGAAAAATCATGGTTCATCATTAGATGGAGTTGGGTCATCTTATGTAGGTTTCAGGTTATCCTTAGTATGATGTCGATTCATTTATACGGATCAATAGGTAAAAGTAACAAAATTGTTTCATGCCAATGGTGTGCTATATAATTTGTCCCTTTATAAGGGTATTGAGGGTTGGAGAGTACGGGGACATGTGACATAAGGGCATAATTTCCACCAAATCATGCATTTAATAGAAATGAGAAAAAAATATCAACATGGTGATCTAGAAGAATAAAAAATTTAAGGTAATTTTTTACTTCATCAAAATTTGAGATATTACTGCATATGATATTTGGAAATATAAATTATGATACAATGTTCTATTTTTTATTTTGTATTCCATAAAAATTCATTGAAAATTTAAAGATAATATTTTAATGTGGTGACATGACATTGTGTAGAGACCCGAAGCTTGACGTACATTGACATTACATTTCATTTGCGGAATACTTATTACATAACAAAAACACACACACAAGGATCGTAATAGTTTAGTGTCTCTGGAAACTCGGAATATAATCTTCTAATACTGGTGAAAGACCTTCAACATCTCCCATAAAGATCTTCTTTTCTTTATACCTAAAACCTTTCTTTATATCCTGTGGAGAAGAAAACATGAAAGGGTGAGCTCAAATGCTCAGTAAGTGTAAACAAAAGAAATATCAATCACATCATATACATAAGCACATAACTTTTGGAAATCTTAACCTGTAAAAGAGATCATAATTTCATAACCTGGGATAACTCATGGCAGTGAAATGTAATCACAATAATCATAACTTAAAACATGAAACTTTGTTTCATACACACATAACCATAGAGAATCATTTCTTGTTAGTCAAGACTCATTGCCAAGACTATCTTAGCGGAAAAAGTCCATTTCTAAACCGAGTCACCCTCATTTCAGTCCTGTTTCACTAAACCGGTATAACCTACCATTCCAGCCATGTCTATCTCATGAGATATAAAATCTTTACCCAATGCATTGGAGGGAGATATAGGTCCCACCCATCTCATAATGATACCATTATTATGTGTGCCACAAAATCATAAATCATACATCATTTCATAACCCATGTAATAAAAATGGGATTCTTAAACCTCATGACATCATAAATCAATTCATATAAGATAAAGGAATTCATAAAAATAATTCCATCACAACATAATCAAATCAATGTATGAATAGGGATAGAAACAAAACCCTATATTATCTTAGATGGAAAATAAAACACTTGAACTCCATTCTTGAGGAAAACAATTTCTTTTCTTAACATGTCATACAATTTTAAACTAAAAGAAATTGATTAAAAATAAAATTGAAAACTTGTAAAGGAATCTTCTTAGAAATAATGTTTTAAAAATCCATTAATGCCGTATAAGTTAAAAAAACATTCTTCTCGTACTTTTGTCGGAAAAGTCAAAAAGTACCTTGTACGAAAAAACGACTAAAGATTCCTTTCATATCTTTTACTAAAACTCACCGAAGGGTAAAATTGGATTTAAAAACTTGTATGAGGGTGGAAATAAAATTACATATTGAAAAAACATGGATGTGGATGATAAAATACACACCATTAAATACTAAAGTATAAACAATCTCGGATAAAAATGAGATTGTGATATTTCCCTTACCTTAGGTCCGATTTGCTTCGTAAGTGTCCAAACCTACTGTATAATGATTTAAATAATGTCATTGACTTATTAAAGAATCATATTCATTGTTATTATATCATATATGGTTCACTTATGACTTTATATTACCCATTCTTTTGTAAATTCATGTTAAAGTGTATTTTGGGTAAAATCGTCTCATTTGTCGTTCGTGTTTTAACTTGTAATTATTCATATGATTACTTAGATAATTATTACTTAATTATAGAATATAAAAAATGATTTATATATATTATATATTCAGAATATACATATATATAATGGATTAATAAATGGAATGAAATACACCGTTCATGGAGACGGTAGGCCGTACGTACGCATGAACGTTGTTTTCGTTTCCTTATTGAATTGAGTGGAATTAAGTATATGACATAAATATATATAAACATAAATCAAGTAGCTTTATAATTTCATATATTTCATTATTATTGCTTATATATACTATATAATCATTCTTAAATGGTTAACATGGAGAATGAATCTCATCGCGTCGTGCAGACGGTAGTCCGTACGTACGCACGAGCGATTATATCATTTCCATATTTATTGAATTGAGTTGGAGTGGATGATACAATATATCATAATAATTATGATGTTATAATAACTATGTATAGTTATTCTTTACACCATAATACCCATCCATGTATGGTGTTGGTGGAAAAACAGATTACACCATGGCGTGAAGACGGTATTCCGTACGTACGCACGCGCGGTGATTTTGTTTTCCGTAGGATGGATAGATAGTGAAATAGGGTTTTTTCATAATTATAATAACATATCAGTATATGAGTGATACTTATGTTATTAATAAATAATGAAACAACCTAAGAAGAATATGTGGAATAAGAAATAAAGTTGAAAGAATCGGTAACAGAAATTACCTCTTCTTTGAAGCGCCTCTTCGAGACCTCCTCTTAGGGCACTAAAATTGGTCTTTGAGGAAGACCAGAACCTCTAGGATGTTTCTAGGGAAGTGGAGAGGATAATTTTTCAGGGTTTGGACGAGCTTGAAGGCTCAATGTTGTGTGAGGAAGAGAGGGAGGAGGTGCCCTTTTATAAGGGAGGAGAGGGGCACCTTTGGATTAACTAAAAATATTATTTTATTACAAAGTCAAGTTTGGTTTTAAATAGCTCCAAATTTATTTATTTAGAGGCTAAGGTGGGGATGGGTCGAAATCCTTTCATCCAATAGAATTTATACAAGTTTAGGTTATTATTTTAACCTTATCAATTAGATTTAACTCTAAGTTAAATAATTTAACTTTTACCGTGTCTTTTTGTTTTCTTACACTATATGGTTAATAAACTTACTATAAGAAGCCAAACGAACCCCAAGTTGTTTATTATTAATATATATATAACCTTATCTAAGTCATTTGGCCGAACCTTAGATTTTTAGGAATAAAATAACATTTAATAATATAATATTTGTTTTAAAAACTATTTATGTCCATTTTGAAACTATTTAGTAATTGATTTTTGGGAAACTCAAAACAGAATGATAATTTCGAACAAAGTTAATTAAATAAATAATAACATGTCATATTAACCTAGAAAATTAGTGGAATTCATAAAAGGTCTCAAATTTTATTTATTTCGGTATTTATAACATCAATTATGTCAATATTTCATGAATAAGATAATTACTGCATCATTGTTGTGTCATAAATAAATTAAATTATTTGATGTATAAAAATTAAAAAAAATACCATTATGTAGGATATGTTTTTAGATTTCTAATTAATATTTACAATCTAATTTAGCTTATGTATAACCCTATATTAAAAATGTTTTAGTAAATAATCAATGATTTTAACTCTTTTAACCCTTCTTTAAATAAATTAATAATAAATGTCCTAATATAATCCAAGTGGGCCTAAATGGTCATATTTTATTCCTAAGTTTGTTTTTGGTCGAATTACACTTGTCCAATAGAATTAGGACATGTGTTATGGTAATAATAATATCATTTCTACCCTTAATTACCCTATTTACTTTTAACCGTGGTAAATAAAAGTAAAAAGTCACTATACACCAAAAATTATTTTCATCTCATTGAACCAAATTTTACTTAATGACATCAACCATGTCTCTCGGAGTTTTGAAATTCCACTCACAGAAGCGGTAAAATTAAGTTTTATGAACAATTCAGTTTTTTTAACTACCACTTAGTGGTTTCACTATTCATAAAAATTGAAAGTTTTCGGAAAAATACCAAAAATTATGCGTAATCTATATTTGATATTATGGACTCAAAAATGATGTCTATTCTACCAAATTAAAAACATATCAGTTGCATTAACTAATTTAAAAATAAATTCCCGTCATCAAAAAAAATAGTGTGTTTTTAAAAGATAATAACTATCAAAAGATTGAAACTTGTTTATAACTGGTTTAAATGTGAAATTATATCCAATGACCATAATTGTATTAAATTGTAAAAATATATTCTAAATATACGTTAAAACCACACAAATTAATAATTTAACACTATTAATTATTTCGATTGAAAAAGTTGTTTTTAATTAAAATTTATTAATTTCCACTATTCATCAAAATATGAAAGTTATCCAAAAATTACCAAAATTTCACCCTAAGCTAATTTCGATATTCCGAATCCAAAAATGAAGTTCATTTTGAAAAATAAAATTTATAAAATTTCAAAAAGTGGTTATTACTATTCATAATGTCTAGTTTTAATAATATTTTAATAGCATATTGTTGTTTAGTGAAACTCGGTATTGCGTACTACACACGCTATCGAGGAAGGCCGTGATTGCGTGTAATTCAAGGCAAGTCAAGGATGCATGTTGTGCAAGCTCCTTTTGGTGTAGCATACAAAACAAGACATTAATGAAATTAAAAAGAATATTTTTCCTAAAATCTCGGGATGTTACATTCTACCCCCCTTAAAATGAATTTCACCCTTGAAATTCGTCGGGGTTATAAATGGTTTACTATTTGAAAATTTCTTTGATAGAAACCCACATCGTAAAAATGAATACCAAAACTAATCTTTAAAAACAAAAGTATGAAACTTAATGGTTACCCAAATAAACTAATCACTGGGTTTCCACATAGGTGAAAATATGGATATGGAAGAGAAATCTAACCATCATGTTCTGATGGAGAGTGGTAGAGAACATGGCTATGAAAAATCCAACAATCGCAAAGCCATAAATTTGTGATGATCTTGGATACCATCTGATTCATCAGATATAAGATCACTAGGACAACATTTTTGGTTTTCAATATCATTTCCCTAAAGTTGAAAATTTTGAATTAGAAGAAATACTTACTTGATTTTGGTACAATCTCAATTTTGTTCATTCTTTGAACAATTTACACTTCATCTCTTGAAGAAATGAAGTTGAATTCGTTATTCATGAAGTGTTAACAGATCATGTGATAGAATGATGGGTCATTCCATCTGTTTCAAACAAAAGTTTAGCAATAGTTATCAAATATACCTAAGTCTGTCTTTTGTGAGGTTAATCATATACGATTCCAAAAATAAACTTATACTTCATATATCATACCGCTTAATAAAATAAAACTAGTTTCTACTAACCAGGGACTTTTTGTAGGCCAGTGGTATGTGATAAAGGCTCGTCGCTCTTTAGTTGTGGGTTTGATTCCCACAGCCTTGGCCGATGCGATGGGTTGTTGCATGTCCTATAGGTTTTCCTTTTTCTAAAACTATATTACTATAACATCCCATCAATAATATCGAAAAAACATAAATCCTTAAACAATACTAACTTATGTCCAACATAATATATTCCATCCTTTAGGCTTATCCATAATAATTCAGTCCCCTCTCATAACATAGTGAAAACAATTATCAGAGTTTTAATACCATCGTTGATCCCCATATATCATAAGATATGTTTTGTTGGTCACATTCCAACAATTCAAAGTCCTTAATCATGTATTCTCTTGAATACCCATTGAACCTTTGTGAAAACATGAATGCAGTTTAAAGTTAACACCTTCCAAATACCAAAATCCTCAAAATTCTATATACTCAAACCATGATATCACTTAGTCCTTATATCAATCATGAGCTCATGAATACTGTCGAACATTTCATTTTCTCCTTATCCCTTAATTATGCGCATATCATCTTCTTTCCAAAATATTTGAATCACTTTTCATGGTTACCGGTACCATAAAATTGTTGAAAACCCCAATAGACCAATACATAAATATTTCAGTACACCATAAAAGTACCTCAACAACATTATTCTTGAATACCAATACATAAACACTTCATTCCATCCACTTCAATGATTTTCCTGGAATAAGTCCTTCCTTGATTTAGAAGTAACTTTTAAGGTCAGGGCATTGAGTTGGGTATTGCGCATGTTCTCCACAAATGAGACATTGAACTCCATAACAATCTGTCACTCTATGACCATTTTCTCCACACAGATAACATCGGTCCCTCCATTTGAGGTATTCCTCAAGGTTCTTCTTCCCTTCTTTAGAAATCTCAATCTTCCTTTCTGTATGCTCCACAACATGCGAACATTCATAAAAGTTTATCTTCCTCTTCTTTGATGAATTATTCATACCACTAAATTTCACCTTGTTAATCATATATCGCGAAGACTGATTCGACATAATCACAATATCTTTATCTTTAGGTATTACACAATTTTGTTGCTCATAACCACCAATTTGACCATTGGATTCAATGTTAACCGAATTCCTTCTGGTTCCCTCAATTAACTAAAACACAAAAAGAATTTTTTTGAGAGGCGAAATCATGCTAGGGAAGACAACATAGTAAAGGGGGATCACCCTCAATATCTAACATCTTAGGTTAAATTCTAAGATCGTTACCATAGTTCTAGGACTATATCCTATACGTATACTTATCCTTAGGGACATCCCTAGACATACCTTAGAAATATCTCTACGGATCTCACTAACGCTTTCGCATCCTAGTTTCCAAAGGTTGACTAAACCTTTCCTCTGATACCAACTGTAGAGACCCGAAGCTTGACGTACATTGACATTACATTTCATTTGCGGAATACTTAGTACATAACAAAAACACACACACAAGGATCGTAATAATTTAGTGTTTTTGGAAACTCGGAATATAATCTTCTAATCCTGGTGAAAGATCTTCAACATCTCCCATAAAGATCTTCTTTTTTTTATACCGAAAACCTTTCTTTATATCCTAGGGAAAAGAAAACATAAAAGGGTGATCTCAAATGCTCAGTAAGGGTAAACAAAAGAAATATCAATCACATCATATACATAAGAACCTAACTTTTGGAAATCTTAACCTGTAAAAGAGATCATAATTTCATAACCTGGGATAACTCATGGCAGTGAAATGTAATCACAATAATCATAACTTAAAACATGAAACTTTGTGGCATACACATATAATCATAGAGAATCATTTCTTGTTAGTCAAGACTCATTTCCAAGACTATCTTAGTGGACAAAGTCCATTTCTGAACCGAGTCACCCTCGTTTCAGTCCTGTTTCACTAAACCGGTATAACCTACCATTCCAGCCATGTCTATCTCATGAAATATAAAATCTTTACCCAATGCATTGTAGGGAGATATAGGTCCCACCCATCTCATAATGATACCATTCTTATGTGTTCCACAAAATCATAAATCATACATCATTTCATAACCCATGTAATAAAAATGGGATTCTTAAACATCATGACATCATAAAACAATTCATATAAGATAAAGGAATTCATAAAAATTATTCCATCACAACATAATCAAATCAATGTAAGAATAGGGATATAAACAGAACCCTATATTATCTTAGATGGAAAATAATTTTGATAAAACACTTGAACTCCATTCTTGAGGAAAACAATTTCTTTTCTTAACATGTCATACAATTTTAAACTAAAAGAAGTTGATTATAAATAAACATGAAAACTTTTAAAGTAAGCTTCTTGGAAATAATTTTTTAAAAATCGATTCATGCTGTATAAGTTAAAAAACATTCTTCTCGTACTTTTGTCGGAAAAGTCAAAAAGTACCTCATATGAAAAAACGACAAAAGATTCCTTTCATATCTTTTACTAAAAACTCACCGAAGGGTAAAATTGGAATTAAAAAATTGTAGGAGGGTGGAAATAAAATTACATATTGAAGAAACATGGATGTGGATGATAAAATACACCCCAGTAAATACCAAAGTATAATCAATCTCAGATAAAAATGAGATTGTGATATTTCCCTTACCTTAGGTCCGATTTGCTTCATAAGTGTATGAACCTCCTGTATAATGATTTAAATAATTTCATTGACTTATTACAGAATCATATTCATTGTTATTATATCATATATGGTTCACTTATGACTTTATATTACCCGTTCTTTTGTAAATTCATGTTAAAGTAGCGTTTTGGGTAAAATCGTCTCATTTGTCGTTCGTGTTTTAACTTGTAATTATTCATATGATTACATAGATCATTATTACTTAATTATATAATATAAAACATGACTTATATATAATATATATTCAGTATATACATATATATAATGGATCAATAAAGGGAAAGAAATACACCCTTCATGGAGACGGTAGGCCGTACGTACGCATGAACGCTGTTTTCGTTTCCTTATTGAATTGAGTGGAATTAAGTAAATGACATACATATATATACAAATAAATCCAGTAGCTTTATAATGTCATATATTTCATTATTATTGCTTATATACACTTTATAATCATTCTTAAATGGTTAACATGGAGAATGAATCTCATTGCTTCATGGAGACTGTAGTCCGTACGTACGCACGAGCGATGATATCATTTCCATAATTATTGAATTGAATTGGAGTGGATGATACAATATTTAAGAATCATTATGATGTTATAATTACTATTTATAGTTATTATTTACACCATAATACCCATCCATGTAAGGTGTTGGTGGAAAAATAGATTACACCACGGCGTGGAGACGGTATTCCGTACGTACGCACGCGCGGTGATTTTGTTTTCCGTAGGATGGATAGATGGTGAAATAGGGTTGTTTTATATTTATAATAACATATCAGTATATGAGTGATACTGATGTTATTACTTCATAATGAAACAACCTAAGAAGAAGAAGTGGAAGAAGAAATAAAGTTGAAAGAATCGGTAACGGAAATTACCTCTTCTTTGAAGCGCCTCTTTGAGACCTCCTCTTAGGGAACTAAAATGGGTCTTTGAGGAAGAACAGAACCTCTAGGATGTTTCTAGGGAAGTGGAGAGGAGAATTTGTCAGGGTTTTTCCGAGCTTGAAGGCTCAATGTTGTGTGAGGAAGAGAGGGAGGAGGTGCCCTTTTATAAGGGAGGAGAGGGGCACCTTTAGAATAACTAAAAATATTATTTTATTATAAAGTCAATTTCGGTTTTAAATAGCTCAAAATTGATTTATTTCGAGGCTAAGGTGGGGATGGGTCGAAATAATTTCATCTAATAGAATTTATACAAGTTTAGGTTATTATTCTAACCTTATCAATTAGATTTAACTCTAAGTTAAATAATTTAACCTTTACCGTGTCTTTTTGTTTTCTTACACTATATAGTTAATAAACATACTATAAGAAGACAAACGAACCCCATATTGTTTATTATTAATATATAAAACCTTATCTAAGTCATTTGGCCGAACCTTAGATTTTTACGTATAAAATAACAATTAATAATATAATTTGTGTTTTAAAAACTATTTTATGTCAATTTTGACACTATTTAGTAATTGATTTTTCTGAAAATCCTAAAGAGAATGATAAGTTCGAACAAAGTTAATTAAATCACTACTAACATGCCATATTAACCTAGAAAATTAGTGGAATTAATAAAAAGTCTCAAATTATATTTATTTGGGTGTTTATAACATCAATTATGTCAATATTTAATTAATAAGATAATTACTGCATCATCGTTGTGTCATAAATAAATTAAATTATTTGATGTGTAAAAATTACAAATAAAAAATCATTATGTAGGAAATATTTTTATCTTTCTAATGAATATTTACAATCGAATATATCTTATGTATAACGCTATATTAAAAATGTTTTAGTAAATAAACATTGATTTTAACTCTTTTTACCCTTCTTTAAATAAATTAATAATCAATGTCCTAATATAATCCAAGTGGGCCTAAATGGTCATATTTTATTCCTAATTTTTTTTTTGGTCGAATTACACTTGTCCAATAGAATTAGGACATGTGTTAGGGTAATAATAATATCATTTCTACCCTTAATTACCCTATTTACTTTTAACCGTGGTAAATAAAAGTAAAATGTTACTATTCACCAAAAATTATTTTCATCTCATTGAACCACAATTCATTTACTGACATCAACCGTGTCTCTCGGATTTTTGAAATTCCACTCACAGAAGCGGTAAAATTAAGTTTTATGAACAATTCAGTTTTTTTAACTACCACTTAGTGGTTTCACTATTCATCAAAAATTGAAAGTTTTCAGAAAAATACCAAAAATTAGGCCTAAGCTATATTTTATATTATGAACTAAAAAATGATTTCTATTCTACCAAATTCAAAACATATCAGTTGCATTAACTAATTTAAAAATTAATTCCCGTCATCAAAACAAATAGCATGTTTTTAAGAGATAATAACTATCAAAAGATTGAAACTTGTTTATAACTGGTTTAAATGTGAAATTACATCCAATGACCATAATTTTATTAAATTGTAAAAATATATTCTAAATATACTTTAAAACCACTCAAATTAATAATTTATCACTACTAATTATTTCGATTGAAAAAGTTGTTTTTAATTAAAATTTAGTAATTTCCACTATTCATCAAAATATGAAAGTTATCTGAAAATTACCAAAATTTGACCCTAAGAAAATTTCGATATTCCAAATCCCAAAATGAAGTCCATTTTGAAAAATAAAATTTACAAAATTTCAAAAAGTGTTTATTACTATTCATAATGTCTAGTTTTAATAATATTTTAATAGCATATTGTTGTTTAGTGAAACTCAGTATTGCGTACTACACACGCTATCGAGGAAGGTCGCGATTGCGTGTATTGCAAGGCAAGTCAAGGATGCGTGTTGTGCAAGCTCCTTTTGGTGTAGCATACAACACAAGACATTAATGAAATTAAAAAGAATATTTTTCATAAAATCTCGGGGTGTTACATTCTACCCCCCTTAAAATGAATTTCGCCCTCGAAATTCGTCGGGGTTATAAATGGTTTACTATTCGAAAATTTCTTTGATAGAAACCCACATCGTAAAAAAGAATACCAAAACTAATCTTTAAAAACAAAAGTATGAAACTTAACGGTTACCTAAATAAACTAATCACTGGGTTTCCACATAGGTGAAAATATGGATATGGAAGAGAAATCTAACCATCATGTTCTAATGGAGAGTGGTAGAGAACATGGCTATGAAAAAGCCAACAATCACAAATCCATAAATTTGTGATGATCTAGGGTACCATCTGATTCATCAGATATAAGATCACTAGGACAACATTTTTGGTTTTCAATATCATTTCCCTAAAGTTGAAAATTTTGAATTAGAAGAAATACTTACTTGATTTTGGTACAATCTCACTTTTTTCATGCTTTGAACAATTTCCACTTCATCACTTGAAGAAATGAAGTTGAATTTGTTATTCATGAAGTGTTAACAGATCATGTGATAGAATGATGGGTCATTCCATCTGTTTCAAACAAAAGTTTAGCAATAGTTATCAAATATACATAAGTCTGTCTTTGGTGAGGTTAATCATATACGATTCAAAAAATGAACTTATACTTCATATATCATACCGCTTAATAAAATAAAACTAGTTTCTACTAACCAGGGACTTTTTGTAGGCTAGTGGTATGTGATAAAGGCCCGTCTCACTTTAGTTGTGGGTTCGATTCCCACAGCCTTGGCTGATGCGATGGGTTGTCGCCCGTCCTACAAGTTGTCCTTTTTCTAAAACTATATTACTATAACATCCCATCAATAATATCGAAAAAACTTCTATCCTTAAACAATACTAACTTATGTCCAACATAATCCATTCCAACCTTTAGGCTTATCCTTAATACTGCAGTCCCCTCTCATAACATAGTGAAAACAATTACCAGAGATTTAATACCATCGTTGATCCCCATATATCATAAGATATGTTTTGTTGGTCACATTCCAAACATTTAAAGTCCTTAATCATGTATTCTCTTGAATACCCATTAAACCTTAGTGAAAACATGAATGTAGTTAAAAGTTAACACCTTCCACATACCAAAATCCACAAAATTATATATACTCAAACAATGATATCACTTAGTCCTTATATCAATCATGAGCTCATGAATACTATCAAACACTTCATTTTCTCCTTATCCCTTAATTATGCGCATATAATCTACTTTCCAAAAAATTTGAATCACTTTTTCTGGTTACCAGTACCTTTAAATTGTTGAAAACCACAATAGACCAATACATAAATATTTCGGTACACCATAAAAGTACCTCAACAACATTATTCTTGAATACCAATTCATAAACACTTCAGTCCATCCACTTCAATGATTGTCCTGGAATAAGTCCTTCCTTGATTTAGAAGTAACTTTTTAGGTCAGGGCATTGAGTTGGGTATTGCCCATGTTCTCCACAAATAAGACATTGAACTCCATAACAATCTGTCACTCTATGCCATTTTCTCCACACAGATAACATCGGTCCCTCCATTTGAGGTATTCCTCAGGGTTCTTCTTCCCTTCTTTAGAAATCTCAATCTTCCTTTCTTTATGCTCCTCAACATGCGAACATGCATAATAGTTTATCTTCCTCTTCTTTGATGAATTAGTCATACCACTAAATTTCACCTTGTTAATCATATATCGCGATGACTGATTCAACATAATCACAATATATTTATCTCTAGGCATTACACAATTTTTTTGCTCATAGTCACCAATTTTTCCATTGGATTCAATGATAACCGAATTTTTTCTGGTTCCCTCAATTAACTGAAACACAAAAAGAATTTTTTGAGAGGCGAAATCATGCTAGGGAAGACAAAATAGTAAAGGGGGAGCACCCTCAATATCTAATATCATAGGATAAATTCTAAGATCGTTACCGTAGTTCTAGGACTATATCCTATACGTATACTTATCCTTAGGGACATCCCTAGACATACCTTAGAAATATCTCTAGAGATCTCACTAACGCTTTCACATCCTAGTTTCCAAAGGTTGACTAAACCTTTCCTCTGATACCAACTGTAGAGACCCGAAGCTTGACGTACATTGACATTACATTTCATTTGCGGAATACTTAGTACATAACAAAAACACACACACAAGGATCGTAATAATTTAGTGTTTTTGGAAACTCGGAATATAATCTTCTAATCCTGGTGAAAGATCTTCAACATCTCCCATAAAGATCTTCTTTTTTTTATACCGAAAACCTTTCTTTATATCCTAGGGAAAAGAAAACATAAAAGGGTGATCTCAAATGCTCAGTAAGGGTAAACAAAAGAAATATCAATCACATCATATACATAAGAACCTAACTTTTGGAAATCTTAACCTGTAAAAGAGATCATAATTTCATAACCTGGGATAACTCATGGCAGTGAAATGTAATCACAATAATCATAACTTAAAACATGAAACTTTGTGGCATACACATATAATCATAGAGAATCATTTCTTGTTAGTCAAGACTCATTTCCAAGACTATCTTAGTGGACAAAGTCCATTTCTGAACCGAGTCACCCTCGTTTCAGTCCTGTTTCACTAAACCGGTATAACCTACCATTCCAGCCATGTCTATCTCATGAAATATAAAATCTTTACCCAATGCATTGTAGGGAGATATAGGTCCCACCCATCTCATAATGATACCATTCTTATGTGTTCCACAAAATCATAAATCATACATCATTTCATAACCCATGTAATAAAAATGGGATTCTTAAACATCATGACATCATAAAACAATTCATATAAGATAAAGGAATTCATAAAAATTATTCCATCACAACATAATCAAATCAATGTAAGAATAGGGATATAAACAGAACCCTATATTATCTTAGATGGAAAATAATTTTGATAAAACACTTGAACTCCATTCTTGAGGAAAACAATTTCTTTTCTTAACATGTCATACAATTTTAAACTAAAAGAAGTTGATTATAAATAAACATGAAAACTTTTAAAGTAAGCTTCTTGGAAATAATTTTTTAAAAATCGATTCATGCTGTATAAGTTAAAAAACATTCTTCTCGTACTTTTGTCGGAAAAGTCAAAAAGTACCTCATATGAAAAAACGACAAAAGATTCCTTTCATATCTTTTACTAAAAACTCACCGAAGGGTAAAATTGGAATTAAAAAATTGTAGGAGGGTGGAAATAAAATTACATATTGAAGAAACATGGATGTGGATGATAAAATACACCCCAGTAAATACCAAAGTATAATCAATCTCAGATAAAAATGAGATTGTGATATTTCCCTTACCTTAGGTCCGATTTGCTTCATAAGTGTATGAACCTCCTGTATAATGATTTAAATAATTTCATTGACTTATTACAGAATCATATTCATTGTTATTATATCATATATGGTTCACTTATGACTTTATATTACCCGTTCTTTTGTAAATTCATGTTAAAGTAGCGTTTTGGGTAAAATCGTCTCATTTGTCGTTCGTGTTTTAACTTGTAATTATTCATATGATTACATAGATCATTATTACTTAATTATATAATATAAAACATGATTTATATATAATATATATTCAGTATATACATATATATAATGGATCAATAAAGGGAAAGAAATACACCCTTCATGGAGACGGTAGGCCGTACGTACGCATGAACGCTGTTTTCGTTTCCTTATTGAATTGAGTGGAATTAAGTAAATGACATACATATATATACAAATAAATCCAGTAGCTTTATAATGTCATATATTTCATTATTATTGCTTATATACACTTTATAATCATTCTTAAATGGTTAACATGGAGAATGAATCTCATTGCTTCATGGAGACTGTAGTCCGTACGTACGCACGAGCGATGATATCATTTCCATAATTATTGAATTGAATTGGAGTGGATGATACAATATTTAAGAATCATTATGATGTTATAATTACTATTTATAGTTATTATTTACACCATAATACCCATCCATGTAAGGTGTTGGTGGAAAAATAGATTACACCACGGCGTGGAGACGGTATTCCGTACGTACGCACGCGCGGTGATTTTGTTTTCCGTAGGATGGATAGATGGTGAAATAGGGTTGTTTTATATTTATAATAACATATCAGTATATGAGTGATACTGATGTTATTACTTCATAATGAAACAACCTAAGAAGAAGAAGTGGAAGAAGAAATAAAGTTGAAAGAATCGGTAACGGAAATTACCTCTTCTTTGAAGCGCCTCTTTGAGACCTCCTCTTAGGGAACTAAAATGGGTCTTTGAGGAAGAACAGAACCTCTAGGATGTTTCTAGGGAAGTGGAGAGGAGAATTTGTCAGGGTTTTTCCGAGCTTGAAGGCTCAATGTTGTGTGAGGAAGAGAGGGAGGAGGTGCCCTTTTATAAGGGAGGAGAGGGGCACCTTTAGAATAACTAAAAATATTATTTTATTATAAAGTCAATTTCGGTTTTAAATAGCTCAAAATTGATTTATTTCGAGGCTAAGGTGGGGATGGGTCGAAATAATTTCATCTAATAGAATTTATACAAGTTTAGGTTATTATTCTAACCTTATCAATTAGATTTAACTCTAAGTTAAATAATTTAACCTTTACCGTGTCTTTTTGTTTTCTTACACTATATAGTTAATAAACATACTATAAGAAGACAAACGAACCCCATATTGTTTATTATTAATATATAAAACCTTATCTAAGTCATTTGGCCGAACCTTAGATTTTTACGTATAAAATAACAATTAATAATATAATTTGTGTTTTAAAAACTATTTTATGTCAATTTTGACACTATTTAGTAATTGATTTTTCTGAAAATCCTAAAAGAATGATAAGTTCGAACAAAGTTAATTAAATCACTACTAACATGCCATATTAACCTAGAAAATTAGTGGAATTAATAAAAAGTCTCAAATTATATTTATTTGGGTGTTTATAACATCAATTATGTCAATATTTAATTAATAAGATAATTACTGCATCATCGTTGTGTCATAAATAAATTAAATTATTTGATGTGTAAAAATTACAAATAAAAAATCATTATGTAGGAAATATTTTTATCTTTCTAATGAATATTTACAATCGAATATATCTTATGTATAACGCTATATTAAAAATGTTTTAGTAAATAAACATTGATTTTAACTCTTTTTACCCTTCTTTAAATAAATTAATAATCAATGTCCTAATATAATCCAAGTGGGCCTAAATGGTCATATTTTATTCCTAATTTTTTTTTGGTCGAATTACACTTGTCCAATAGAATTAGGACATGTGTTAGGGTAATAATAATATCATTTCTACCCTTAATTACCCTATTTACTTTTAACCGTGGTAAATAAAAGTAAAATGTTACTATTCACCAAAAATTATTTTCATCTCATTGAACCACAATTCATTTACTGACATCAACCGTGTCTCTCGGATTTTTGAAATTCCACTCACAGAAGCGGTAAAATTAAGTTTTATGAACAATTCAGTTTTTTTAACTACCACTTAGTGGTTTCACTATTCATCAAAAATTGAAAGTTTTCAGAAAAATACCAAAAATTAGGCCTAAGCTATATTTTATATTATGAACTAAAAAATGATTTCTATTCTACCAAATTCAAAACATATCAGTTGCATTAACTAATTTAAAAATTAATTCCCGTCATCAAAACAAATAGCATGTTTTTAAGAGATAATAACTATCAAAAGATTGAAACTTGTTTATAACTGGTTTAAATGTGAAATTACATCCAATGACCATAATTTTATTAAATTGTAAAAATATATTCTAAATATACTTTAAAACCACTCAAATTAATAATTTATCACTACTAATTATTTCGATTGAAAAAGTTGTTTTTAATTAAAATTTAGTAATTTCCACTATTCATCAAAATATGAAAGTTATCTGAAAATTACCAAAATTTGACCCTAAGAAAATTTCGATATTCCAAATCCCAAAATGAAGTCCATTTTGAAAAATAAAATTTACAAAATTTCAAAAAGTGTTTATTACTATTCATAATGTCTAGTTTTAATAATATTTTAATAGCATATTGTTGTTTAGTGAAACTCAGTATTGCGTACTACACACGCTATCGAGGAAGGTCGCGATTGCGTGTATTGCAAGGCAAGTCAAGGATGCGTGTTGTGCAAGCTCCTTTTGGTGTAGCATACAACACAAGACATTAATGAAATTAAAAAGAATATTTTTCATAAAATCTCGGGGTGTTACATTCTACCCCCCTTAAAATGAATTTCGCCCTCGAAATTCGTCGGGGTTATAAATGGTTTACTATTCGAAAATTTCTTTGATAGAAACCCACATCGTAAAAAAGAATACCAAAACTAATCTTTAAAAACAAAAGTATGAAACTTAACGGTTACCTAAATAAACTAATCACTGGGTTTCCACATAGGTGAAAATATGGATATGGAAGAGAAATCTAACCATCATGTTCTAATGGAGAGTGGTAGAGAACATGGCTATGAAAAAGCCAACAATCACAAATCCATAAATTTGTGATGATCTAGGGTACCATCTGATTCATCAGATATAAGATCACTAGGACAACATTTTTGGTTTTCAATATCATTTCCCTAAAGTTGAAAATTTTGAATTAGAAGAAATACTTACTTGATTTTGGTACAATCTCACTTTTTTCATGCTTTGAACAATTTCCACTTCATCACTTGAAGAAATGAAGTTGAATTTGTTATTCATGAAGTGTTAACAGATCATGTGATAGAATGATGGGTCATTCCATCTGTTTCAAACAAAAGTTTAGCAATAGTTATCAAATATACATAAGTCTGTCTTTGGTGAGGTTAATCATATACGATTCAAAAAATGAACTTATACTTCATATATCATACCGCTTAATAAAATAAAACTAGTTTCTACTAACCAGGGACTTTTTGTAGGCTAGTGGTATGTGATAAAGGCCCGTCTCACTTTAGTTGTGGGTTCGATTCCCACAGCCTTGGCTGATGCGATGGGTTGTCGCCCGTCCTACAAGTTGTCCTTTTTCTAAAACTATATTACTATAACATCCCATCAATAATATCGAAAAAACTTCTATCCTTAAACAATACTAACTTATGTCCAACATAATCCATTCCAACCTTTAGGCTTATCCTTAATACTGCAGTCCCCTCTCATAACATAGTGAAAACAATTACCAGAGATTTAATACCATCGTTGATCCCCATATATCATAAGATATGTTTTGTTGGTCACATTCCAAACATTTAAAGTCCTTAATCATGTATTCTCTTGAATACCCATTAAACCTTAGTGAAAACATGAATGTAGTTAAAAGTTAACACCTTCCACATACCAAAATCCACAAAATTATATATACTCAAACAATGATATCACTTAGTCCTTATATCAATCATGAGCTCATGAATACTATCAAACACTTCATTTTCTCCTTATCCCTTAATTATGCGCATATAATCTACTTTCCAAAAAATTTGAATCACTTTTTCTGGTTACCAGTACCTTTAAATTGTTGAAAACCACAATAGACCAATACATAAATATTTCGGTACACCATAAAAGTACCTCAACAACATTATTCTTGAATACCAATTCATAAACACTTCAGTCCATCCACTTCAATGATTGTCCTGGAATAAGTCCTTCCTTGATTTAGAAGTAACTTTTTAGGTCAGGGCATTGAGTTGGGTATTGCCCATGTTCTCCACAAATAAGACATTGAACTCCATAACAATCTGTCACTCTATGCCATTTTCTCCACACAGATAACATCGGTCCCTCCATTTGAGGTATTCCTCAGGGTTCTTCTTCCCTTCTTTAGAAATCTCAATCTTCCTTTCTTTATGCTCCTCAACATGCGAACATGCATAATAGTTTATCTTCCTCTTCTTTGATGAATTAGTCATACCACTAAATTTCACCTTGTTAATCATATATCGCGATGACTGATTCAACATAATCACAATATCTTTATCTCTAGGCATTACACAATTTTTTTGCTCATAGTCACCAATTTTTCCATTGGATTCAATGATAACCGAATTTTTTCTGGTTCCCTCAATTAACTGAAACACAAAAAGAATTTTTTGAGAGGCGAAATCATGCTAGGGAAGACAAAATAGTAAAGGGGGAGCACCCTCAATATCTAATATCATAGGATAAATTCTAAGATCGTTACCGTAGTTCTAGGACTATATCCTATACGTATACTTATCCTTAGGGACATCCCTAGACATACCTTAGAAATATCTCTAGAGATCTCACTAACGCTTTCACATCCTAGTTTCCAAAGGTTGACTAAACCTTTCCTCTGATACCAACTCTACAGACCCGAAGCTTGACGTACATTGACATTACATTTCATTTGTGGAATACTTAGTACATAACAAAAACACACACACAAGGATCGTAATAGTTTAGTGTCTTTGGAAACTCGGAATATAATCTTCTAATCCTCGTGAAAGATCTTCAACATCTCCCATAAAGATCTTCTTTTTTTATACCTAAAACCTTTCTTTATATCCTGGGGAAAAGAAAACATAAAAGGGTGAGCTCAAATACTCAGTAAGGGTAAACAAAAGAAATATCAGTCACATCACATACATATGCACATATCTTTTGGAAATCTTAACCTGTAAAAGAGATCATAATTTCATAACCTGGGATAACTCATGGCTGTGAAATGTAATCACAATAATCATAACTTAAAACATGAAACTTTGTGGCATACACACATAATCATAGAGAATCATTTCTTGTTAGTCAAGACTCATTTCCAAGACTATCATAGTGGACAAAGTCCATTTCTGAACCGAGTCACCCTCGTTTCAGTCCTGTTTCACTGAACCGGTATAACCTACCATTCCAGCCATGTCTATCTCATGAGATATAAAATCTTTACCCAATGCATTGGAGGGAGATATAGGTCCCACCCATCTCAGAATGATACCATTCTTATGTGTGCCACAAAATCATAAATCATACATCATTTCATAACCCATGTAATAAAAATGGTATTCTTAAACATCATGACATCATAAAACAATTCATATAAGATAAAGGAATTCAAAAAAATTATTCCATCACAACATAATCAAATAAATGTAAGAATAGGGATAGAAACAGAACCCTATATTATATTAGATGGAAAATAATTTTGATAAAACACTTGAACTCCATTATTGGGGAAAACAATTTCTTTTCTTAACATGTCATACAATTTTAAACTAAAAGAAGTTGATTATAAATAAACATGAAAACTTGTAAAGTAAGCTTCTTGTAAATAATGTTTTAAAAATACATTCATGCCGTATAAGTTAAAAAAAACATTCTTCTCGTACTATTGTCGGAAAAGTCAAAAAGTACCTCGTACGAAAAAAACGACAAAATATTCCTTTCATATCTTTTACTAAAAACTCACCAAAGGGTAAAATTGGATTTAAACAATTGTAGGAGGGTGGAAATAAAATTACATACTGAAGAAACATGGATGTGGATGATAAAATACACCCCAGTAAATACCAAAGTATAATCAATCTCGGATAAAAATGAGATTGTGATATTTCCCTTACATTAGGTCCGATTTGATTCGTAAGTGTCCAAACCTACTGTAAAATGATTTAAATAATGTCATTGAATTATTACAGAATCATATTCATTGTTATTATATCATATATGGTTCACTTATGACTTTATATAACCCGTTCTTTTGTAAATTCATGTTAAAGTAGCGTTTTGGGTAAAATCATCTCATTTGTTGTTCTTGTTTTAACTTGTAATTATTCATATGATTACTTAGATCATTATTACATAATTATAGAATATAAAACATGATTTATATATAATATATATTCAGAATATACATATATATAATGGATCGATAAATGGAAAGAAATACACCATTCATGGAGACGGTAGGTCGTACGTACGCATGAACGTTGGTTTCGTTTCCTTATTGAATTGAGTGGAATTAAGTAGATGAAATACATATATATACACATAAATCCAGTAGATTTATAATGTCATATATTTCATTATTATTGCTTATATATACTTTATAATCATTATTAAATGGTTAACACGGAGAATGAATCTCATCGCGTCATGGAGACGGTAGTCCGTACGTACGCACGAGCAATGATATCTTTTCCATCATTATTGAATTGAATTGGAGTGGATGATAAAATATATCAGATTCATTATGATGTTATAATAACTATGTATAGTTATTCTTTACACCATAATTCCCATCCATGTAAGGTGTTGGTGGAAAAACAGATTACACCACGGCGTGGAGACGGTATTCTGTACGTACGCACGCGCGGTGATTTTGGTTTCCGTATGATGGATAGATGGTGAAATAGGGTTGTTTCATACTTATAATAACATATCAGTATATGAGTGATACTGATGTTATTACTTCATAATGAAACAACCTAAGAATAAGAAGTGGAAGAAGAAATAAAGTTGAAAGAATCGGTAACGGAAATTACCTCTTCTTTGAAGCGCCTCTTTTAGACCTCCTCTTAGGGCACTACAATTGGTCTTTGAGGAATCCAAGAACCTCTATGATGTTTCTAGGGAAGTGGAGAGTAGAATTTGGCAGGGGTTGGCCGAGCTTGAAGGCTCAATGTTGTGTGAGGAAGAGAGGGAGGAGGTGCCCTTTTATAAGGGAGGAGAGGGGCACCTTTGGAATAACAAAAAATATTATTTTATTATAAAGTCAAGTTCGGTTTTAAATAGCTCCAAATTGATTTATTTCAAGGATAAGGTGGGGATGGGTCGAAAGCCTTTCATCCAATAGAATTTAGACAAGTTTAGATTATTATTTTGACCTTATCAATTAGATTTAACTCTAAGTTAAATAATTTAACTTTTACCGTGTCTTTTTGTTTTCTTACACTATATGGTTAATAAACATACTATAAGAAGCCAAACGAACCCCAAGTTATTTATTATTAATATATATATACCCTTATCTAAGTCATTTGGCTGAACCTTAGATTTTTAGGAATAAAATAACAATTAATAATATAATTTTTGTTTTAAAAACTATTTTATGTCAATTTTGACACTATTTAGTAATTGATTTTTTTAAAAATCATAACAGAATGATAAGTTCGAAAAAAGTTAATTAAAACACTACTAACATGTCATAGTAACCTTGAAAATTATTTTAATTCATAAAAAGTCTCAAATTATATTTATTTGGGTATTTATAACATCGATTATGTCAATATTTCATTAATAAGATAATTACTGCATCATCGTTGTGTCATAAATAAATAAAATTATTTGAAGTCCAAAAATTACAAATAAAATACCATTATCTAGGAAATCTCTTTAGATTTCTAATTAATATTTACAAGAGAATTTATCTTATGTATAACCCTATATTAAAAATGTTTTAGTAAATAAACTTTGATTTCAACTCTTTTAACCCTTCTTTAAATAAATTAATAATAAATGTCCTAATCTAATCCAAGTGGGCCTAAATGGTCATATTTTATTCCTAAGTTTGTTTTTGGTCGAATTACACTTGTCCAATAGAATTAGGACATGTGTTAGGGTAATAATAATATCATTTCTACCCATAATTACCCTATTTACTTTTAACCGTGGTAAATAAAATTAAAAAGTTACTATTCACCAAAAATTATTTTCATCTCATTGAACTACATTTTACTTACTAACATCAACCGTGTCTCTCGGATTTTTGAAATTCCACTCACAGAAGCGGTAAAATTATTTTTTATGAACAATTCAGTTTCTTAACTACCACTTAGTGGTTTCACTGTTCATCAAAAATTGAAAGTTTTCAGAAAAATACCAAAAATTAGGCCTAAGCTATATTTGATATTATGAACTCAAAAATGATGTCTATTCTACCAAATTCAAAACAAATCAGTTTCATTAACTAATTTAAAAATTAATTCCCGTCATCAAAACAAATAGTGTGTTTTTAAGAGATAATAACAATCAAAAGATTGAAACTTGTTTATAACTGGTTTAAATGTGAAATTGCATCCAATGACCATCATTGTATTAAATTGTAAAAATGTATTATAAATATACTTTAAAACCACTCAAATTAATAATTTATCAATATTAATTATTTCAATTGAAAAAGTTGTTTTTAATTAAAATTTAGTAATTTCTAATATTCATCAAAATATGAAAGTTATCCGAAAATTACCAAAATTTCACCCTAAGCTAATTTCGATATTCCAAATCCAAAAATGAAGTCCATTTTGAAAAATAAAATTTACAAAATTTCAAAAAGTGGTTATTACTATTCATAATGTCTAGTTTTAATAATATTTTAATAGCATATTGTTGTTTAGTGAAACTCGGTATTGCGTATTACACATGCTATCGAGGAAGGTCGCGATTGCGTGAAATGCAAGGCAAGTCAAGGATGCGTGTTGAGAAAGATCCTTTTGGTGTAGCATAAAACACAAGACATTAATGAAATTAAAAAGAATATTTTTCATAAAATCTTGGGGTGTTACATTCTACCCCCCTTAAAATGAATTTCGCCCTCGAAATTCGTCGGGGTTATAAATTGTTTACTATTCAAAAATTTCTTTGATAGAAACCCACAACGTAAAAAGGAATACCAAAACTAATATTAAAAAAATGTATGAAACTTAACGGTTACCCAAATAAACTAATCACTGGGTTTCCACATAGGTGAAAATATGGATATGGAAGAGAAATCTAACCATCATGTTCTGATGGAGAGTGGTAGAGAACATGGCTATGAAAAATCCAACAATCGCAAAGCCATAAAATTGTTATGATCTAGGGTACCATATGATTCATCAGATATAAGATCACTAGGACAACATTTTTGGTTTTCAATATCATTTCCCTAAAGTTGAAAATTTTGAATTAGAAGAAATACTTACTTGATTTTGGTACAATCTCACTATTGTTCCTGCTTTGAACAATTTCCACTACATCTCTTGAAGAAATGAAGTTGAATTTGTTATTTGTGAAGTGTTAACAGATCATGTGATAGAATGTTGGGTCATTCCATCTGTTTTAAACAAATGTTTAGCATTAGTTATCAAATATACATAAGTCCATCTTTGGTGAGGTTAATCATATACGATTCCAAAAATGAACTTATAATTCATATATCATACCGCTTAATAAAATAAAACTAGTTTCTACTAACCGGGGACTTTCTACAGGCTAGTGGTATGTGATAAAGGCCCGTCGCACTTTTGTTGTGGGTTCGATTCCCACAGCCTTGGCCGATGCGATGGGTTGTCACCCGTCCTACAGGTTGTCCTTTTTCTAAAACTATATTACTATAACATCCCATCAATAATATCGAAAAAACTTCTATCCTTAAACAATACTAACTTCTGTCCAACATAATCCATTCCAACCTTTAGGCTCATCTATAATACTGCAGTCCCCTCTCATAAAATAGTGAAAACGATTACCAGAAATTTAATACCATCGTTGATCCCCATATATCATAAGATATGTTTTGATGGTCACATTCCAAACATTCAAAGTCCTTAATCATGTATTCTCTTGAATACCCATTGAACATTAGTGAAAACATGAATGCAGTTAAAAGTTAACACCTTCCACATACCAAAATCCTCAAAATTCTATATACTCAAACCATGATATCACTTATTCCTTATATCAATCATGAGCTCATTAATACTGTCAAACATTTCATTTTCTCCTTATCCCTTAATTATGCGCATATCATCTACTTTCCACAATATTTGAATCACATTTCATGGTTACCGGTACCTTAAAATTGTTGAAAACCACAATAGACCAATACATAAATATTTCAGTACACCATAAAAGTACCTCAACAACATTATTCTTGAATACCAATACATAAACACTTCAGTCCATCCACTTCAATGATTGTCCGTAATAAGTCCTTCCTTGATTTAGAAGTAACTTTTTAGGTCAGGGCATTGAGTTGGTTAATGCCCATGTTCTCCACAAATAAGACATTGAACTCCATAACAATCTGTCACTCTATGACCCTTTTCTCCACACAGATAACATCGGTCCCTCCATTTGAGGTATTCCTCAAGGTTCTTCTTCCCTTCTTTAGAAATCTCAATCTTTCTTTCTTTATGCTCCTCAACATGCGAACATGCATAATAGTTTATCTTCCTCTTCTTTGATGAATTAGTCATACCACTAAATTTCACCTTGTTAATCATATATCACGATGACTGATTTGGCATAATCACAATATCATTACCTCTAGGCATTACACAATTTTGTTGCTCATAGTCACCAATTTGTCCACTGGATTCAATGTTATCCGAATTCCTTCTGGTTCCCTCCATTAACTAAAACACAAAAAGAATTTTGTGAGAGGCGAAATCATGCTAGGGAAGACAACACAGTAAAGGGGGAGCACCCTCAATATCTAACTTCTTAGGCTAAATTCTAAGATCGTTACCGTAGTTCTAGGACTATATCCTATTCGTATACTTATCCGTAGGGACATCCCTAGACATACCTTAGATATATCTCTAGGGATCTCACTAACGCTTTCGCATCCTCGTTTCCAAAGGTTGACTAAACCTTTCCTCTGATACCAACTGTAGAGACCTGAAGCTTGACGTACATTGACATTACATTTCATTTGCGGAATACTTAGTACATAACAAAAACACACACACAACGATCGTAATAGTTTAGTGTCTTTGGAAACTTGGAATATAATCTTCTAATCCTGGTGAAAGATCTTCAACATCTCCCATAAAGATCTTATTTTTTTATACCTAAAACCTTTCTTTATATCCTGGGGAAAATAAAACATAAAAGGGTGAGCTCAAATGCTCAGTAAGGGAAAACAAAAGAAATATCAATCACATCATATACATAAGCACATAACTTTTGGAAATATTTACCTGTAAAAGAGATCATAATTTCATAACCCGGGATAACTCATGGCATTGAAATGTAATCACAATAATCATAACATAAAACATGAAACTTTGTGGCATACACACATAATCATAGAGAATCATTTCTTGTTAGTCAAGACTCATTTCAAGACTATCTTAGTGGACAAAGTCCATTTCTGAACCGAGTCACCATCGTTTCAGTCCTGTTTCACTGAACCGGTATAACCTACCATTCCAGCCATGTCTATCTCATGAGATATAAAATCTTTACCCAATGCATTGTAGGGAGATATATGTCCCACCCATCTCATAATGATACCATTCTATGTGTTCCACAAAATCATAAATCATACATCATTTCATAACCCATGTAATAAAAATGGGATTCTTAAACATCATGACATCATAAAACAATTCATATAAGATAAAGGAATTCATAAAAATATTTCCATCACAACATAATCAAATCAATGTAATAATAGGGATAGAAAAATAACCCTATATTATCTTAGATGGAAAATAATTTTGATAAAACACTTGAACTCCATTCTTGAGGAAAACAATTTCTTTTCTTAACATGTCATACAATTTTAAACTAAAACAAGTTGATTAAAAATAAACTTGAAAACTTGTAAAGGAAGCTTCTTGGAAATAATGTTTTAAAAATCCATTCATTCTGTATAAGTTAAAAACATTCTTCTCGTACTTTTGTCAGAAAAGTCACAAAGTACCTCGTACGAAAAAAAGACAAAAGATTCCTTTCATATCTTTTACTAAAAACTCACCAAAGGGTAAAATTTGATTTAAACAATTGTAGGAGGGTGGAAATAAAATTACATATTGATGAAACATGGATGTGGATGATAAAATACACCCCAGTAAATACCAAAGTATAAACAATCTCGGATAAAAATGAGATTGTGATATTTCCCATACCTTAGGTCCGATTTTCTTCGTAAGTGTCCGAACCACCAGTATAATGATTTAAATAATGTCATTGACTTATTAAAGAATCATATTCATTGTTATTATATCATATATGGTTCACTTATGACTTTATATTACCCGTTCTTTTGTAAATTCATGTTAAAGTAGCGTTTTGGGTAAAATCGTCTCATTTGTCATTCATGTTTTAACTTGTAATTATTAATATTATTACTTAGATAATTATTACTTAATTATAGAATATAAAACATTATTTTTATATAATATATATCATAATATACATATATATAATGGATCGATAAATGGAAAGAAATACATCGTTCATGGAGACGGTAGGCCGTACGTACGCATGAACGTTGTTTTCGTTTTGTTATTGAATTGAGTGGAATTAAGTAGATGACATACATATATATAAACATAAATCCAGTAGCTTTATAATGTCATATTTTTCATTATTATTGCTTATATATACTTTATAATCATTCTTAAATGGTTAATATGGAGAATGAATCTCATCGCGTCGTGGAGACGGTAGTTCGTACGTACGCACGAGCGATGATATCATTTCCATAATTATTGAATTGAATTGGAGTGGATGATACAATACATCAGAATCATTATGATGTTATAATAACTATGTATAGTTATTCTTTACACCATAATTCCCATCCATGTAAGGTGTTGGTGGAAAAACAGATTACACCACGGTGTGGAGACGGTATTCCGTATGTACTTACGCGCGGTGATTTTGTTTTCCGTAGGATGGATAGATGGTGAAATAGGGTTGTTTCATAATTATAATAACATATAAGTATATGAGTGATACTGATGTTATTACTTCATAATGAAACAACCTAAGAAGAAGAAGTGGAAGAAGAAATAAAGTTGAAAGAATCGGTAATGAAAATTACCTCTTCTTTGAAGCGCCTCTTTGAGACCTCCTCTTAGGGCACTAAAATTGGTCTTTGAGGAAGACCAGAACCTCTAGGATGTTTCTAGGGAAGTGGAGAGGATAATTTGGCAGTGGTTGGCCAAGCTTGAAGGCTCAATGTTGTGTGAGGAAGAGAGGGAGGATGTGACCATTTATAAGGTAGGAGAGGGGCACCTTTGGAATAACTAAAAATATTATTTTATTATAAAGTCAAGTTCGGTTTTAAATAGCTCCAAATTTATTTATTTCGAGGCTAAGGTGGGTAGGGGTCTAAATCCTTTCATCCAATATAATTTAGACAAGTTTAGGTTATTATTTTAACCATTTCAATTAGATTTAACTCTATGTTAAATAATTTAACTTTTACCGTGTCTTTTTGTTTTCTTACACTATATGGTTAATAAACATACAATAAGAAGCCAAAAGAACCCCAAGTTGTTTATTATTAATATATATATAACCTTATATATGTAATTTGTCAGAACCTTAGATTTTTAGGAATAAAATAACAATTAATAATATAATATTTATTTTAAAAAATATTTTATGTCAATTTTGACACTATTTAGTAATTGATTTTTGTGAAAATCAAAAAAGAATGATAAGTTAGAACAAAGTTAATTAAATCAATACTAAGATGTCATATTAACCTATAAAATTAGTTTAATTCATAAAAACTCTCAAAGTATATTTATTTGGGTATTTATAACATCAATTATGTCAATATTTCATTAATAAGATAATTACTGCATCATCGTTGTGTCATAAATAAATTAAATTATTTGATGTCTAAAAATTACAAATAAAATACCATTATGTAGGAAAGATTTTTATATTTCTAATGAATATTTACAATCAAATTTATCTTATGTATAACCCTATATTAAAAATGTTTTATTAAATAAACTTTGATTTTAACTCTTTTAACCCTTCTTTAAATAAATTAATAATAAATGTCCTAATCTAATCCAAGTGTGCCTAAATGGTCATATTTTATTTCTAAGTTTGTTTTTGGTCGAATGACACTTGTCCAATAGAATTAGGACATGTGTTAGGGTAATAATAATATCATTTCTACCCCTAATTACCCTATTTACTTTTAACCGTGGTAAATAAAAGTAAAAAGTTACTATTCACCAAAAATTATTTTCATCTCGTTGAACCAAATTTTACTTACTGACATCAACCGTGTCTCTCGGATTTTTGAAATTCCACTCACAGAAGCGGTAAAATTATGTTTTATGAACAATTCAATTTTTTTAAACTACCACTTAGTTGTTTCACTATTCATCAAAAATTGAAAGTTTTCAGAAAAATACCAAAAATTAGGCCTAAGCTATATTTGATATCATGAAATCAAAAATGATGTCTATTCTACCAAATTCAAAACATATCTGTTGTATTAACTAATTTAAAAATTAATTTCCGTCATCAAAACAAATAGCGTGTTTTTAAGAGATAATAACTATCAAAAGATTGAAACTTGTTTATAACTGGTTTAAATGTGAAATTACATCCAATGACCATCATTGTATTAAATTGTAAAAATATATTCTAAATATACTTTAAAACCACTCAAATTAATAATTTATCACTATTAATTATTTCGATTGAAAAAGTTGTTTTTAATTAAAATTTAGTAATTTCCACTATTCATCAAAATATGAAAGTTATCTGAAAATTACCAAAATTTCACCCTAAGCTAATTTCGATATTCTGAATCCAAAAATGAAGTCCATTTTGAAAAATAAAATTTACAAAATTTCAAAAATTGGTTATTACTATTCATAATATCTAGTTTTAATAATATTTTAATAGCATATTGTTGTTTAGTGAAACTCGGTATTGCGTACTACACACGCTATCGAGGAAGATTGCGATTACGTGTAATGCAAGGAAAGTCAAGGATGCGTGTTGTGCAAGCTCCTTTTGGTGTAGCATACAACACAAGACATTAATGAAATTAAAAATAATATTTTTCATAAAATCTCGGGGTGTTACACATTGATTGAGGGAAGTGTATGGAGGTCTACAAAGTACAAGGAGATGTTCCGTAGATCTATAGTGCACAAAAATACATTATTTAAATAGTTATGGGATACCTAGCTCAACATGGTTGTAGTGAAGAGTGATTGTGATTTTTTACTTTATCAAAATTTTGAGATATTTCTACATATAGTATTAAGATATCTAAATTACTATATAATTATTTCTTTTCTCTTCAATTTATATCCTATAAAAACTCATTCATAATTTGTTAATGGGATATGAATATGATGACATGAAATTGATGCAAATATTATTTTAATGATTATTTTATTGTGATGATATGCTTTCCACTGAAGATTTATTTATTGACTTAGACTCAATTATTTGTTTACGTTTCATGAAAATCTACACATGAGGATATTATGAATCAAATCAGGATGATAATTTTGATTTGATTAATGGGGTTTTACAATGATATTTAATATAAATTTATAATGATTTTGATCTGGACATATTTTTCTCATGTATTCTAGTCAATGTTATTATTTATTATAAATATGACTTAACTGTTTTCAAACATTAGTTTCTTGATGATATTGATGGCCATTCAATTATAGATTTATGCATATATTTTTGGAGAGAATTAATATAATTCATTAATGTAATGGAATAATAAATTTTTATAATTATTGATGAATATGTGAAATTAATTTTTCATACGAGTAATGAATAATTGGGACTGAGCATATTTCTTTCATAAGGAACTAAAATATCATCGTATTTTGTGATTGAGAAAATTTTTTCTTACATAAGATTTATGAACTATAATGTTTTTTGGAATATATGTCAACATTAAAAGAATACTATTTAATGATAATATAACATGATGAAATGTAAATAAGTCTCTTTTCATTATTAAGAAACTTTACTTGGAAATCAGAATGATTTTGGTATCACTATTAGGTTGAGTTCATTTTCTCAAGGAGGAACCCCTATGATGTACGCAATCACATTATGATATTAGTGATGAATTTATGAATTATATTTCACAAATCACAACATTGATTTAGTCACCCACATAGGGGTGTGAACCAATAAAATAACATTTATGATTATTGACATTGTTTTAATACAATACTGATGAAAATGAATTATTGAAACTATAAAAGGATGCATAATTTAACATGAATATATGTTGACTTAAATAAGAAATCATAAAAAGTGATAATCACCAATTTTGCCACCCCAATATCACATTCATATCTATTACTGACTATCTAAAATATTAATTTAGTCAATCTATATCTCAGAAGAAAACCATATTAATATTTTATAGAATAAATAATGTAACTTTACTTTGGTAATAGTTTACTCAATCATGTTTGAAACATAACCAATCCATTAAAAGAATGTAATTATGTGATTATTTAAATAACATGATCATGTACCACATTATATGATCTTATACAATGAAAAATGTATTACCATGGATCACCTAAAATAGAAACAATAGGTTCAGTATGTGGAAAAATAAATACTCATAAAATCATTTATTCCCCCTCTATCACTAAATAATTTTTTAAATCCACATTATGTATATGTGGAATATAACATAGAAAATTAGAAATCAGAAAGAAATTTAACACTATCTAAGAAAATTTCTATTCATTTATATGTTTCCCATATTCAATCTTAGATGGAAAAGTCCAAACCCGAATGGCCGCGTGTCACTACGATCGTTTGAGAATTGGTACAAAATTGAATAAAATTCATCCTATAAAATATATAATCCATTTCCTTTTCATTATTTGTCCTAGGATTATGACTATGATATCAACCATTTGATTTTAATTATTATTATTTATCTTAATTATACTTCTATAGTTTCCCTATCACCTCCAGTATATGAGAAAATGGAGTAAGGATTCCTCACAACACTTCATTAGTTTAGGGGAAATTCAGGACACTTTTGTCACTATTATTCAGTTTCCTCGTGTATTACTAATTATTATATGTAAAGGAATTATTTTCCACTCTAATAGAAATATGTATTTATGAGAATAACTTCTCAGAAATTTATATCATAGGGGAGAGTTACCAAAGTGTGTTTGATGAAAAAATAGATAAATTCTATTTAGTATAAAAATAATGTTTCTTGAAATTCATTAACTGATTCGATCCTAGATTACCTGATATGAATCATGTTCAAAATAATTTTTTTTCTCTTTTTAAGGTATATTATTTTTCTTATTAAAATAAATATTTTTCTTTTTTATGTTTATATAAAATCCTAGTCTATCTGAATTTCTGAATTACTTGAACCATTAATGTATTTGGTGGTCTCCCATTCATTGTTCTTATTACACCATTATTTAATTAAACCATCAATATTACCTCTCTTACTCTGACAATGTTCCCCATTTTTTATTATCGTGTCATACATTGAATGGGAATAGGGAGGTTATCTTAGTTGAGGATTTATCCATTCATAAATAAACATCTTTTCTTCATCCAACAAAACACATTCAACTGATTGAAAGAATACAAGATCATTCAGCATAGATCATTGAATGTCACTTCTCATCCAGAGGAAATTTCAAATTTGGCTAGATAAAGGAAATCAGATCCTATTACATTTCTTATATCAATATAAATGGCCTCATAAATCATAAAAATTAATATTCTTAAATGATGCCATAGACTGTGAACTTTCTCTTGTACTAGGATCACATAATTACATTTGAAAACATTATCAATTTGGTTATGTGATTTAAATTGATCAAATAAAACACTTAACTCTACATATTTAGAGTACCATATTTGTTTGTAACCATATAGGATGAAGTTTGAATCTATAGAGAAGTATCTATGGACATTGGTTTTAACATCACACAGATATGTGCATCAATGTCATCTTCCCAGATGAATATTTATTTTCATATGTTCTATGGTATAATTTATATTATCCTAAAAAATACTAAGAGTATAGAGTTTATGAGGTGACATGGAATCCATGATGCCTTTATAGCGATACAATGATAAAAAATGGGCATCAATTGTGTTGGAAAAGACTGTAGAAAGAATTAGAAATAGTCATCTCATATTTTGTGACACAATTGGTCTTATAATCTCATTAACTAATGTGACATGATTCTCTCTATGTAAAATTCCTCTTCCGATCTACCTAAAATTTTTATCATGTACCTACGTTTAGTAAATTTTTAAAAATTTAATATTTTGTAAGTTTTTTAGCTATATTATACTATCTCCATCGTGAAATTAAAATTTTTATATTTTATGATATTATAATGATAGAAGTCATCATGGTGTATACTACTTCTGATGACACGATCCATCCAATATCACACTATGATTTGGTAGTGAATACCGCCCTAAACAGATAAAAAATTGAACCAATGATATCCATAACTCCATAAAAATAATACATAACATCATAATTTAAGAATGATGTATGTTAAATTACAGCTCATGAGAAATAGGAAAGACATGGTGGGGGTGTACACTAAGGACTCTAATTTCAGGATAAATAAGGACTTATCATCCTATTTGTACCCTATGCTATAATTTATTTCCCACCATCTGGAGTAGGTCTAGTATCCTCCAGAGTCTTATTAACAACATCAACCATTCTTGTCACCTATGAGAAACATTTCATGTATAAGGGAGTATCCTGTAAATGGATCTTTCATCATAGTCACATTCAAAAATTTAGTCAAAAAATTACTAATAATTATAGGGAGTAGTATAAATTCCTTTTAAATATCTCCACATGCACATGAACATTATGAATCCCCAACAGAATAACGGGGAACACCTATTGATGTTTTTTTCTATGTGTAGAAGATAAGAACTCTCTTTAGAACCTGCAATGAAAATAACTCTAATTGATATAGGTTATATAGTTATCCCCATGAAAATCATCCAAATATTGACTAAATTGACCTTGAAAAAGATAGGTACCAAAGTAGTATAATTAAATTCAACTAATAGAATGATCAAAAATATTTACCTATTTCTCCATCTATCCTTTAGTCGGATATTTATCAAATGATGTCACAATTAATAGAATATTTTATCACTCTAAATCACAAATATTATTTATTCAATGGTTAATGGAATTTGGGATAATTCATTACTAAACAGAAACTAGTGCTTCATACATTGTTTTTTCAAAAACATCAAGATTACATTCGATGGGTGACTAGAAAATAAAAAAGAAAAATATTTTTACCTAATAGTTATTTTTAAACTGTATTAAATATATCAAGCTCCCCAAAATAAATATCAATCTAAGACAATACACATATTATCATTATAGCCAGTAATTTTGTTATGCATGAACCCATAAAGAAAATTATTCATAATATACATTAAACTTACTACTCATTAATGATTCATATCCAATCCATTTCATTTTTAGAATCCAATGGCCCATCTATTTTATTAGTATCCAAAACCATTTTCTGATAACAGTTTGAAGAAATATTTTTTCCTACCTTCCTGATGTAATCTACTAATTTTCCAACTTAATGCCTCTCATAATCCCTTCTATAAGACTATTCTATCATATTTCATCCCTTTGAGGACTAATCATTGGATGAAAACTTGATTGAGAATAAACCATAGTCCCATATTTAATAATACCTATTTTATTACTCACATCAACTATGTATATCTCAAATTTGAGGAATTTGTATTTTTTATATAATCCATCTATGTAAATGATGATAAATTAAAAATAAAAAGTAACCATTAATATGGTATTGACAACATCAAATCCAAATTTAAATGAATATATTTAAGAAATATATTACAAATATCAAATAGAAAAATATGTATGAAAAAAAATCAATGATGACTTGAAAATTAGTACATAAGAAGGGATCCTCATACTCAAAATAGAATTATTACATGCATAATCTAATGATTCTAAACCACACTTTTTTACTGATTTAAAAAAAATTATCAAAACAATATTTAAAATTATAAGAGTTAGTATATCATAAACTCAAGATGTTCATCGACTCATCTCTCATATTCCATGTTTATGACATACTAAAGCCTTTTTTAATGTGATAGATAAATAAATAACAAGTAAAAAAATTAAAATAAAAAAAATATTGTTTTTATTTATCTAAATAACTGTAATAAAATTATATACAATTTATCCAATCAGACCTTCCAATATATAGCCTAATAATATCAACCGATCACATCCCATTATTAATAATCTATATTATGATATGGCTATAAGCACTATAAATAGACATTACTTTTACTATTACAACAACAACAACATGTGGGAACGATAAATCTAGAGAAGTAATATTTAATTTATTGTTAATCTATACCGATAATAAAAATATTTATATCCCATTATATAATATATATTTAAACCCATTATAATAAATAACTTAAAGATAATACATAAATAGAGATCAAAATAAAAATTCACTACCAAATTAAAAACATTATTATCTTATCAAAACCACTACATCAAATCATCTAGTTTCATAAATAAATTATATTATTTTTAACATATTAAAAACCTACTATAAATCCATATTTTTTTTACAAACACCATAGCTGTTCAATTATTATTTTTATATAATTCCATATGATAAACTTTTATTTATAATTATAATTATTCCTTGACTGAAATCTCTATATCTATTGTTAAAAACTATCATATAATCCTATAATAACTCTTGGTAGTGATTTATTTTGTATTATTGGGATTTATTTAACTTCTAAATATTAAGTGACTTCTATTTCTATAGTTTGACAATAAAATAACTTCATACTGATATAATAATATTAATGTAATAATCTTCAATACATTGAAATTTAGTAGAAACTATTCATTTAAATATTATATTTAAATAATTCATCACATTCCTTTAATTGTATGTCCAGTTTTTTTATTGAATTTTCTAAGTAACAATACATAATCATTATCATATCATAATTCATCATCTATATGGTTGTGTGTGTATTTCATATCTACAATTTAAATTGTAATGGACATTAATATTTCTTAACTATTACATATAATATATTATGCATTCCCTCAATCCATAATAAAGATGAAATTTTTGAGTAAAAAAAATATTCAAGCCCTAAAAATCCTCCCAGATAATAGGATATTAGATACCACACATATAAACATTCAATACCATCTATTAGTTTTTATTTGTCTATTTTAAGGATGAATTTATTTTGAAAGTGAGTGAAGTCCATCAAAATTATCATATGATCACCATATAGTTTCTAAGAGTTTTAAGAATGAGGATTATATAATCTAAATGGATGTTTGTGGTTATTATAACTAAAAAAAATCTAAATTGAAACATGTTAAAAATTACATACTCAGTTTTCAATATTGTGAACTAATTATAAACATGTAACTATATTGTTTTTCATGAACAATGTTTGAGGTAAACAATTCATTAACAATGTATAAACTATTTTTTTATTTTTTATAAATTGGGAAACTACTATGTGAAATGCCGCAAACAATGAAAAAAATTAATATTTTAAAAATTATCTTGAAATTTTCATATTACACAGCCTACCAATAATGTATGGCTTCAATTAATTTGTTCCTAAATTATACATCTACCTAAAAACCCTTCAAACATTTTCATTGATAATTTATCCATGATTCATGATACTAACAACAAAAGATTCATGATTATATTTCAAATATATAAATGAAATATATGAACTCAATATTATTGAATAAATACTTTTTAGATCCTCTAAAAGTTATATTCTTCAATGTTTTTAATTCTCAAAAGTTTAAATCATATAAATTATATAAAATAATAGGAACATACATAAGATTTAATTGAATTTCATGCGATTGTAGTAGGTATATATTGATAAGAATGAATATAAAACTCTAAATATATAAATATTTCAAAAATAAAATTTCAAACTTAACCACAAAGAATTGTTTTTAGGGAATTATTTGTGGAATATCTCATGAAATGAACTAAATGATAATAATTTTTAAAGAGATAATACACCAAATCACCCGAATCATGGAATGGACCCAACAACATCATTATCAACCCAGAAAAATTAGATACATTTTTGGAAAATATAAAAAATTAGTTGGGTTTTAATAGAAAACAATATCAAATTACAATTATTTTTTGAAAAATAACATAACGGTATTAATAGAATATTAGACATGTTGTTGAAAATTGGGATAATGTTTTTCATCATATTTCGCTATTATTAAAAAATTGGATTTTAAGTAATTATTTATGTTTTTAATAAAAATTATGATAAATTAAAAAATGGATATATTTTATTTTCTCTGAAATGTATATAGAAATATGTAGAGAATTAAAATATTAATACCTAGTATAATATCTCATTATGATTTAATATACAACATATTGTTATTATAAATATATGATACATACCCATTCTAGAGAAATGTGTATTTTTATTTTTTTTCTTGGTAACTATTTATATGACCTTCTGGAATAATGCTCATTCATAGGGAATAATTATATAAAATAACCTTAATTATGTATACTAAAATATTAAATTTCTTTATGAGAATTACTATTATTTTTATTATTATTTATTTTAATAGAAAACTAATCAATCAATTAATAATTTCTCTAAATTAATTTTTTCTACAATTAGAATTCATTACTTTTTAACACCTGAACATGATAGCATTCATTTTATAGACTAATTTGTTAGTGTTATCATTTATAAATATACTAGGCGAGGGGTAATAACCATACTATTTTTTTCCTTGAATGCATTGGTTGATCTACTGAGGTTTTATGATGGTGTAATGGGAGTGTCCATAAAAATTATCTTCTGCCTTTTATCATTATGAAACTTTTATAAGATTATGATTCCTATAAATTTTCACTATATTATATTGTTATGATTCATGTTTTTAGATGATAGTATATAAATTAATAAATTTTACCATATTATATATAACATAAGTATCCCATAATTTAACATAATCATCTATGATACATTAACTACCACTGAGAATTTAAGTGAACTGACTTATTTTTTATTCTTTATTTTTCAAGGAAATCATTATTTTAACAAACATGAGAATTTCTTTTTATTTTATCATGAAAAAATGGATAATCATATATCCGAGAAAGAATATGTATTTTATACATTATTTTAATTTAATATAAATATTATATTTATAAATATATATATTTGTTCTTGAATGTAATGAGATAAATTGTGGTGGAATATTTTGAAAATAGAATCACCAACCACCGCTATCCTTTAATGACTTATATATAGACCTTACACTTTTGATTTGATAAAAAAAGATAAAAACAAGGCCTAATAAATATGCTCCACTAGGGTTCCATATAAAGTGAAATAAGAAATACACATACAATTGTATAAATTTAGAAATGATAGACAATAATACTTACTAAAACTGATGAGTGATTAGGCTTTCACCCCACACATACATTGGAAAATTTTCCACTCTAATTCTGAAATAAAACATGATAGTATTTTAATCTTCATCTATATTTTCTTTAGAATTATAAGATATTATGATCTTTATAAGGTGAAAAATGTGTGAGAATTCACTCTATAATATAAATAAGTTGAGAGATGATTTCCATTCCAATTTATTATAATATGAACCCCTATTATTATATTAATTTAAAAAACATCATATTAGTTTTTAAATCATGTGATTTCTTAATGAATAATATTTTATCTTTTTATTCATATTCACCATGAGTCATACTACTATATTTATTTATTTATCTATCTTGAATAAACTCTCACATTCATAGAAAATTTTTAATATTCCCTTAACTGATGTTTATTCATTGTCTCTATTGATAATTATTTTATACTGACATCAATATGTTTTCACATTTTGATTCAAAAAAATATAATATAAAAAAAATTCACCCTTGATCTAGTCATCCTTGATCAACTTATAATTGGTATAATAATGATCCCTTTATAAGGTATATCACTATATGATAGGTACCTTCACCCTTTTTTGAATTTTATTTGACTCCCTATTATTTGAATTTGTGAAGTAACATACTCGATATTTAATGAATATTAATTTATATTTTAATAAATAAATTAAGTTTTAAAATATAAAATTAATTTCATATTTTAATAAGTATATGATTCCAGAATTTATATATATAATTATTAAATAAGAAGTTTTACATAAATTTTATGAAATAATAAATAATTATTCATCTTTTATCCTTGATTATTAAAATTAGAAGAAATTTTTAATATTCATATTTTTTCATGAAGATAAAATTTTATCAATATATTTCAATTTTAATATTTATATAATTGAAAAAATAAACTTCCATTTCAATTAAAATATTATATTGAATTTTGATTTACCAATTTTTTTGGAAAAACTGTTTTGATGAATTCATAATTTGTTTTACATGTTATGTTTTATTTGATAACTACAATACAATTAATTATAGTTTTATTTTAATATAGTAATATAATAGCTTTGAGTTATTTGAAATCTAGTTATAAACAAAATATTTCATAAATATAAGTTTTGATTAACTTTTTATATAAACCCCTAAAAAGCAAACGAATATATTTTCATTTCGTAACAAATTTTCTGTGCATTTTAATATTATAACTATTGGTTATATAGATTTTTCCACTAAAGTAATATCTTATGAATCATTTATAACTAGTATAATAATTAATTTAATTCTTTAATAATGTTCTATGTGCATTTTGATAATTGAAATATTTCTTTTACAAAAAATCAGTTAACATGTTTTATACTTATATAACACTATGATGAATTTATTATTTTCATTTGAAAATTAATTTTAAAATATATATATATATATATATATACATAATATTTTATTTTCAAAAATAGAAATTAAAATAAGATAAGGTAGTTGTTTTCAAATTGATATGTTCACTAAAATTATATTATAATAGAATTGTATAAGGTTACTCATAGAAAAACTATTTTAATAAATATTTTTTAAAAAGATATATTTCACATAATTAGATATTAAATTTTATAACAGTGATTTAATTTTTGGAATCCCCAAATGATAATTTTCAATTATTTTAATGCTTTTAAATTTATGAAAGTGTTAATTTGTTAGGATAATAGTAAAAAATAATTTCTTTACATATACCACAAGTTGTATGACTTCATATTTATATAAATATAATCAAAATTTTATAAGACATTATTAATAAATTAAGAAATAATTATTAAGTTAAATATTGAATTTTATTGATAATAAACATGAATTTTAGACCTATAAATCAAATTTCAATTATAATGTTATATTTTTTAGAATATGACACTATAATTTATTCATTACTTTATTTAAACTATTTCAACTATTCTATTTGATTTTTAGGATGTCTAAATTAAAAATGAAACCATATTTCTAATTAATAGTTATTAAATTTAATTATAATTAATTATATTCTTATTCTTGATCTAAATAATTATTTAGTTAATATTTTATTTAAAACTACCCAACCACTTTGTCCTTGTAAACACCCCACCTCCTCCCATTTTATAATCACTTTTAAAAAAATTTATATTTGGAAATATATACTCCGGTCCCTCAAAAAACCCCACATGAATTTTCTTATGTCCTTAATCAATAAAAAATTTCCATCTATATAACATTTACACTCTATTAAAAAGAGGGGACTCAATGAGAATTTTAACAGTACCCAAACCCAAGTAATATCATTTAAATTTTACTATTACTCATTTAATAGTACAATAAATAAATAAAAGAAATTATAAAATGGATGCTTAAGTATTAATTAATGGTTTTATAAATCCAAAATATTTATTATGTTTTCCTATATTTTTAAATTGTTGAAAATTATCATTTACCCATGATGGCATTATGCTACCCTTGTCAATAGTGATTTTAAATTTTCGACTTATTCCATCAATGGATGTTATTAAAAAATGATTTCCTGGTCAACTAACACATTTATAATAAAATAATTTAATGAGTTTTATTCTATGATGATAATATAATTATGATACTAATGATATTAAAATTAAATAATTATATTTATTCTTAACAATCTAAAATAAGATTATCAATGAATATTTAATTAATTGTAACTATCTACTAAACAATTTAACTGTTGGATTTTATGGGTACTATATGAAACAAATAACATATAACTTTTTAAAATTATAGAACCATAAGATAAAGAACATTTATTGTAAGAATTATATTGAGGTAGTTATATAATTATAAACAAAAAACCTCAAAATATCGAATATAAGAAAAATAAATGAAAAAATATAGTAATGTGTGAAATTAAATTAACTATGTATAATTTTAGAGAGGAAATAATGATGATATTGATTATAAATAAATTTAATAATTAAGATAATTTGATTATTCAAGAGATCATAGGATAGATCCACTAAGACTATGTTATTATTAGGATGGTCAGACCACTAGTGGGAGGGGGAATTAATGGAACTCCTTTTTGAATTAGTCCAATTATAAATTAAGCCTATTAAAGAGGTCAATGTTCTTGATACTCCAAATATTATCTCACACACTAACCATATGTGTAATAATAATTAAATATTGGAAACAAACAAGTATTTAAAGGGGTTTTCCTAAAATCATACTCCTATCCATGTTGGGTTGACACCACAAGATGGAATCAACAATATATACATGGGTGGATACAAATGGTTATACACCCTAGTTATAATTATCCAATAATATATTATACATCCAATATTCATATATCTTGTTATTAGTTATAAATCTCCTTAATATGCCTCAAAAAACCAGTTATTAACCCAAATCACATGAATCTTTATAAAATTGTTATTTGTGTGGAAATATCTCTTTATGCTTTCTGATTAATCTTCCCCAAGTGATTTTTCCCTCCCTGAATCAATAGATTAGTTAATATATTCATGTAAAAAACCATCAAGAACATTTGTACAGATAATGTTGGATAACATGGACTGAATCAATAGTCACACTAGATCATAAGAAATCTAGATCTGCTTTCTTTTAAATTTACAAAAATAATGTCTTCTTTTTAGTTAATGATCTCTATAAAATCTAACTATTCTCATATCTCTGATATAAATAAATTTCATGCTCCAAGTATTTTCTTTCATAGGGGCGTTACATGTAAACTCAATAATACAAAACACATTTCTTTTTCAGTAACTTCCAATATTTATATTCACAATGGTTAATATCACATGAATAGAATATCCAATATTCAAAAACAATAAACACCATGATGTCTATGTTCTAGTGATATCATCTAATTTATAGTGGTAAACAAAATAATCAATTTATTTCCTCATTCTAAACTCTTTTTAATTCTTAGTGAAACATTCATCTCAGCCTCTAAAATGATTATATATTATTCCAATATGTTTTATTCAAATGTTTTGAAGTCAACATCCAAAAATAACTGATTATTTTAATTTCCTATATATAACTCTATTTTCTAGGAATCATTCATAATTGTGAAATATATCATATAGATTTTAGGGTGGAACTCAACTCAATCTCCCTTAAATTTCATCTGGATCACAATTCGCGATCATCATGTTTAAAACATGATGAACTGATAGTCCAAATCAACATATTTTATTACCTTAAATTATTAAAAATATGGAAACTATTATTTTACCCATTATACCACACTTGATATTTATCTATGTATTTTAATGGACATTATTAATAATTTTTTTTAAATATAATATGAGGTAATAAATAATGTTAAGTGATAAAATTTCCATGATAGACCATACATATGGATCAACAACACCTTCTAAATCAACATCATATTTAGATCTATAATATTAATCAACATCCTAAGGATGAGTGGATCAAAAATATAACTTGTATTGTCTACACACCTATATTAAACCCAAGATAAAGCTGTTATGGTCAATGGTTTTACCTCTTAAGTAGATTCATGAAAATGGTTATTCGGTCAACTGAAAAATATAACTTATACATACAGTTTAATGATCGACCATATCATGTAGTCTAGATCAACCACATGAAAAAACTGCTAACATATTTATAGAGAATACAACTCACATTCTACCTTAATATAGTCCCTCCTTGCCTTTAAAAAATTCCATATTTTCCTCATTACCATTTTCAACATCATAATTTTCTTTTTTACCATTCCATTAATCTGGGGAACAAGTTAAGTATATAGTGTTATGTTTCACATACGTTTATAGAACTCATGAAATGAAAGGCTTAAGTTTACGTATATATTGTTATTTCTCATATACATTTAATACATTTTCTGTAAATCCATGATGTTGGTGGTTAATTTCTAGATATACCCTTACATATCCCACATTCTCCTCGTGTTACCATAATAAATAATATTATATTATAAATTTACCATTACAAAAATAACAATTCAAACTCCAAATCATTGAGGGATGTCTCAAACACTTCAAACCCATGATTAATTTCCCAATCAATCCACATGACATAAAACTTTCATTAAATGTTATATAAAATAATTTCAACATGCATATATGTATTTAACGTGAATATTATCACACCAATAATAAAAATTAAATCTCTATTTTGTCTTTATCCGATTCACTTGAGTGCTTCTGTCAGTAACCATAATCATAAACAACATATTGACATATAGAAAAAAAGTAAATAAAAAAATATTAAATTAAAAATATTGTAAATTATTTTCCATAACATTAAAATCTGTCATTTAAATATGTGAAATTATCTTTCTACCCATTATTTGTAACACGTGTGAATATACTATAAAAATAGAACACAATATCTTATATTATTAAATAATTAAAATTTTAATGATCCATTAGTCATTCAGATATTTAATAAACAAATTTAATAATTTTATATTACCTTATGTTGTCTAATAATTTTATTTTTAATATCTGAATTAGATTTGAATAATTTTTTGAGCTTTTTCTAAAAAAGATGGTTTTTAGTAAAAAGATACGGTTATCCTGAATCATATAATTTTTCTAACTTTATTGTTATATAATAAAGAAAAATATGATTAAAAAAAATTTAGTAATTAAACATGGATTTATGGAACATAAATATACATTTTATGATATTTATTGAATTAATCAATCACTTGTCTACTGTTTTTAAAACTAATTAAAATATTAATTTTAAAAAAATTATTTATAGTTTTTACATTAAATAATATATTTTAAAGGGATATTATTTTTTTATACAATGTTAATCTTTTTACCAAATATCTTTTTATAATAAATTAATTTATTATTTTATATTTTTTAATCAAAATAATATAGTCTAATATATAAATTTAAAGCATAAAACATCATCTCTCTGAAAAATATTTTTGGAGATTCTGTGTATATATTTTAAAATAATATTTTTGATCCTTTTTATATTTAATATTATAAAATTATATTTAAATTATAAATAATAATAATAAAATTAGGTAAAATATTAAATCATAATCGTGGTCATTAAAATTATGAACTATGGTTGGAAATTAATTACTAAGGTAATAGTTAATTTAGGTAAAAGTATAAATTTAATACATTAAACCTCTCAATCACCTATAGTTGCCTAAAAAAGAGTTCTAGAGGATAATTTCAATTCAAAATTACTATATTATTTTTTAATTTTTTCCCTTTAACACGTGAATATAAAGCTTAAATTATTGAAAATGTATGGGTTACAACCAAACATACAATTCTATTCAATTATTAAGGGGAATAACCTTCACAAAATAAAGTCACACCGCTATTTAGAATATAGCATTTTACGATCCATAGAACTCTATACCATGAACACAATACCCTTTCCAATCACAATTAGCATAATCGTTTCAAATATGGGGAGACTTACTAGCAAAATTCATGTCCCTCATGTGTGTATTATCAACTACTTAGTTAATTTCTTAAGAATATTATTTATAATTAATTTATGGAATAATAATAAAAATTATATTTTCATAATTTATATAATTTAATATTACATTATTAATGGTATTATCATTATTTATTCTTATACATAATCCATTAAGAAAAATAATATTGATGTTTGTGGTTTTGTAGGATACCACATCCATGATGTAACATGTTTCATTTTTCTTCACTTCTGTAAACTGATGGTTGTAAGGATGTTATTAGAGGATAAATAAAATTTTAATTATGTCATTATTATTTTCATATTAAATAATATATATCTTATTAAATATATATTCAGTAAAATATCATCGTTAAATAAATCAATTCAAAAAGAATACGTAGAGGATAACCGTTTATTAAAATTATATAATATTTTTACATCCTTTACATTTTATTATATTGTATCAAAATTCTGATATATAACACTAATAAACACTATGTAGGATCCTTATACTCCTATTATAATGATATTAAAACAATACCACCTCATAATAATTCTTTAAATCTGGGTATGTTCTTGTTTTTGTCGTTTTATCATCCTATATAAACAATACTATAAATTTATGTCATCAATGAATATAAGAACATAATTGATTTTATAATATGATATAAATGAGAGAATATTGGTTTCTTTGTCCAGAAAATGTTATATCAATATAAAATTCATTAATTAATAAACTACACTTCGACTATCTGAAATCATTGAAACATGCTTATTAACTACTTCATCTTCTAGGATAAAGACGTAAATAGTCATAAAATTGATTTGAAACATCATAAATTATTGTAATTGGATCCTAAAAGTAAACATAATGTATTATTAATGATAACAAATTTAAGAATAATGAATATAAACACTATTGATTATGAAAATAATTCAATCCTTCAATACTATAAACTCTTGATGTGAAAAATCAGGAGAAATAATATAGGGAATTATTATTATTAAAGAGTATGAATTAAAATAGAGAATATTAAGGTTATTTATTAGGTTATTCTGACATATATGTTTATTACATAGTAGTTTAAAGTGAATTTGAGGATATTAGAACATGATTTAAGATTTCTCCATCAAATTTTTATATTTGAGATATATTTTATATTATGATCATAATTTACTTTATATTATTTATATAAAAATTATTTAAGATGTTATATCTTCAAATTATTTTATTCCTTGTATTTCAAATTCATGTTTAAGATTTTTCTTTCAAGATGATTTTATTGGATTTCTATCGAAGATATTTTTGGGGGTTTTCTACCACAAATGTCATTTTTTTGTATGAGGTAATATTCACCACTTAATAGTTAGTATTTTTATCCATCTCTAATACTATTTAAATAAAAGCACTATCTTTTCAATGGGTTATAACCTATCCTTTATTTGGGTAAAATAAAAGTGTGTGTAATTTCCTAGAAAATAAATTCTATTCATAATACTAGAAAGTGGATACATATGTGTAATATATGAACTTTCGGATAATCACATCAAAATGGCTTAGTTGATAGTTGAATCCATCGTCACCCTAATACATGATGATTGGTCCCAAGACAAAACACCTAGCGATACACTCTTGAGGATATAATTTGGAATATTCAAATTATTTATTGAACAATGATGATATATTTTTTCTAAAACATAACCAGTTTCATGAAAATTAAATTTATTGAAAAAAAATACTAAATTCCATGGATAACCCAACACACATTAAGTACATTATCCGATATATTTCATATATATGGGTACTTAATGTTAATTTCATAATACCACATGAATTATTTGTTGATTATTGTATGTTATCCTACAAATACATTTTATTCATTGAATAGGGATGTATTTGACATATATATTTCTATGTATAAAGATATTTTATTTTTATTTAGTATGATATTCCTTAGAGAATGTTATTAAGGGTCTCGATGACTCTTGTGGTGAATTAGGTGTATATAAATAGATGATAGGGGGAATATAAAGCCCATAGATTCATTAACAAGTATCATGAGAAAACAAATTGTGGGTTTTGGTGTATAAAACTTTCCATGATAGAAAACATTCATCGAATAAGGCCTTGCAAAAAAGGTTTTCATTTTGTAAATTATGCATTCAATCAATATTTGATCATTAATTATTGTTATCCACCTTTTCATTTATTTTCATGGATATATTATGCCCCTAATGTTTGTTTATTATAGATTTATTTAATTTTTTTATTAATTGTTGATCACTTATTCCATGTTTATATATTATAATCTTTTGTATTATGTTACCCCTTTCTGAGCATCTGAGCTCATCCTTATTTTTTTTCCTTTCACCGTGAAACCTAGAGTATGATTATTTATATGTTTTATGGTTATAATGGAATGGTAATAATGATATCAAAAAGATTTAATGTTGTATTTTATATTTCCAAGAGTAATGTATGTATGATTCATATCATTAAATATTGAAAAAATATTCAATCCTTCGAGAACACTTCAATATTAATCTTAAAATGCAATATAACATCCAACATTGGGTGTATGGAATATAATGTGTTACATTTTATACAAAAGGATGATTATTATAATCCTTTATAATTATATTTATATTAAATGGTAAAATAGAGAAAATACTATAAAATACCTCAAGATTTGTTTGGAACAATCTAGAATGCAAAATATGAATTATATTTTCAAACTCAAGTTTCCGAGACAATTATTATTATACCATTAGAGAAATATGGTGACTAATGGTGGGAATGGAAATATTATTAATAACCCTTGTTAATATTGGGATATTCCTCCATGAAAAGTTAGTGAAGATGTATTTGAAGCATATCATTTTCTAAAAATATTGATGTAGTTGAATCAGGTTATAAAAATAATCTATATCATATAGTGTGTCATATATATCCAAACCATGGTGTAACTATAACAAATAAATTCTTGTAACAACATACTGTAAAATTTAATGGAAATACTCATACTTGGTAGTTGAGTAATGGATCATGTTCCAATAGAATATCTTCTCGCATTAAGATATATTGAAATTCTAAAAGTCATCATGATGGTCTATCCTCTGTAAGAAGATACAGACTAATAGTGGACACCTATTGAAAACAATAAAGAAGAAGATTAGATCAAGTGATTAGAATGTTAATTTTTCACTAGGTTATTCTATGAATATTATCATTTTGATGATAAAAGAGACCAAATTTTAAGGAAGTTTTTCAATATTAGAAAAATTGAGGCAAAAAATTCATTTGAGTATGATATTAACAATAAAAGCCTAACTATGCATGATTTATAGAACATAAACAAGATCTTTTGATTTATCATTTCATTTATGTGTTAAAGATGAACCTTATAGGGGTATTGGTATCTCAAAACATTTTATAATATGGAGATATTGTCTTAAGCACCATTAATATAGAAAATGGTATATCTAATACATATATATTAGAGTTAAAACAGGAGATAAAGAGGTCGTATATGAATCATGGGAAGACCAATGTTTTATGGGGAATAAAGGAAATAAAAAATTTCTCACTTGTGATATCCATGGTAAGAAACAACCTAGTCCTTAAAAGAAGGGAACACAAGGTTTTTATTGTATGTGGAGAAGAAGGACTCCATGAGAACCAATGTATTGGAAAGGTATAAAAAATTGATAATTAGTGATTTTAATATATGGATAATGAACATTATATGAACCAATGGACCAAATTTCAAGTGGAGTTTGCATAAAAAATCCAATAGAACAATTCCAAGATTACATTATACCAATAATTGAATTCAATTTCAAAATAACATGGTGGTATGTACGTTTATTATTTCCCTAAAGATAGATAATGGTTTATTTTAGTCTATAACATCTTAATCTTTTAATTTTTCACCATTTTATAAAATCATTAGATATTTCTATAGTACCCTAGTAAGGTAGTTATCGATTAATTCACTAAGTGTGAGTTTTACAGAGGCATAGGGTTTCTAGGTATTTATAAGTTTGATTCACAAAAATAAAATTTTTTTAGTTATCATCATATTTATGGTATAATTTGATTTTATCCTTAGTATATACAGTATTATAAAACATAATTTTATGATTTTTTTCTAAGAGAAAAATATTATGATTCATTAACCTGATGTTGAATATATTGTCTTTAGAGAGGAAACATCATTATCTGAGTTATATAAATACCCTCTCCTAGTATCTCAACATAATTAAATTATAGGTAGAGTGAAATATCATGTTTTATCTATATATAAATAATAAATCCTAAATATAATTGATGAAACTATGTTAAAGATAATCATCAATGTGTTTCTACAAGAATTACTTGGCCACCCCCCAATCATCAAGTATAGTTACCTATTGAAATCACTACTAATGAATGATATATGTCTAAAAATTATTATTTAATGAAACTAGGGGAGTTGTTGGATTGGATGATAGAGTTTCATTTCTTATGTTATAAAATGATTATATGCACTATGGGGATCCCTCATTTTATTCATGAATATTATATATGGATCCATGAGATTGTGTATCAATTATATGGAGATCATTTCCACTACTACAAAAAATAAGCATCCCTTTCCAAATATTGATTACTTATTTGATCAACATAAATGATCCAGATAGTTTTAATATTTCAATGTTCACTCCAGTTATAATCAAATATGTCTAAAGAAGGATGATATAGAGAATATGATTGTTGAATATGTTTTGGAGATTATAAATTTATTGTAATTCCTTTTATGTTGAATAATTCACCTTCTTTCTTTATAGATATAATAGATATTTTATTCAAGCAGTATCTTGATAACCTTTTGGTTATATTGATATATAATATCATTGAATAAATTGAATATATTTAGATAGAATGATAATTATCTTCATATTATTTACAAGAACATATAAAAAAGAATTATCCATGAAATATATTAACTGGGAATTTTGGCTCAATAATTTCTCATTTCTTGGTGATGTTGTCTTTATGGATTTAATATTTTATAACCATTCAAATATAATGGAATTATTTGGATGACCTACAACGGTGAACATATATGAGAACAAAGTTTCTATTATTTAGTATGTTACTATAAGTTGTTTGTTGAATGTTTTTCATGAATGGAAATCCCACTGACCATGAAATTAGGTATTTGGGTCAAATTAACGTTGTTAAAGAAATATATGGAAAATTTTAATCTCTAATTTTTAGACTAATTAGATCAACACTATTAACGATTCCATCAAAAAATGAATTATTTTTTATTTATCGGGATGTAATAATAATATGTCATGGGTTTTCCCATTTTGAGAATGATTTATTTATTTCAAATATATTACGGTAGATGAAATTAATGAAAAGTGATATAAAACTCATGGCCTTTTGTAGGAATACATAATATTTTCATTAAAAATTTGGATACAATACCACTATGGGGGAATATATGATATATATACTGACTAAAGGTGTTTTATGTATTTATTCCCCGATAAAGAGCTCAACATGCAGAATAATATATGGTAAATAATACTCATTGATACTTATTATTTGATACACTTCTACTATATGGAATAGGAAATATGGAAGGTGCATTAAGTTGGAGAGAAAATTGTGTTGTTATAATAATGTGTATTAATTGGGATCCCATATATAATGATTTAATAATGATGTATTTAGATATTTTAAATAATTTGAAGCCATCATTCCTTTTCTAATATATTTTTAATCCAACTTTACATGAAAGGATTGAACGGTCCTAGAAGAATTATGAGAGGATAAAAATGAATATTAAAGTATTGAGTGATGGGGGAATTGATATAATTCATCTATAAATATGGAGTGTTAATAATAGGGGAAATGGTATGTATTATATACATACAATATCTGAAGATGAACCTTCTAGATGATGCACATATTATTTTTTTCCTATACACCTAATAGAATAGATATGTACTGTTATTTAAGAGAATAATTCTATTAGGATAGTGTGGAGTGATAAATTGCATTCTATGTATCAAGATGCATAGTATGCTAGTATGTAATGGAAAAAATAACGTATCCTTATGGAGTCATACAATAACATTATGTATATATATGGATGTGGGACAATGTTACAGTGGACATTGTTACTAGATTCTCAAATACTCTAGTGAATAATGTTTCATTATGGGTCATTATTGATCATCTTACTAAGTATTATCATTATTTAATGATTATAAAATATATACCCCTTGAGTTCCATTCTCATCTCCATATCAATGAAATCATAAAGATACATGGGGATCCTCTATTTAATGACCCTAAACCCTACAGACTAGATCCAATGCTTTCTCTGTTAAACTGGAATAGGAAAAAAGGAATCACAACTCAAATCCCCATATAGTGTATTTGTCTTCATAGACAACATACATAATTGAATCATTCATTACATTTGAAAATAAAAATATAAAAAGTATAATTTTTCATGAATAATATTATTACCTCTAGTATATACTTATATTTAAAACATAGTATACTTCATTGGTTCCTGGGGAAAGTATAAAAAATAATGGTATCTCAAATGCTCATAAGGGATAAGTATATTAGAAGATATCATTAATCAACAGGCATAAACAACATAATATGTTATGTAACGGAAACACATGCCATTTAGTCAATAACAGGAGAATTATATGGAAGGAATTAATTATAATAAAGTAATTCCTTATAAATAAACTACGATCCTGAAAACACAACTATGAATATTCTAACTAATTGATGAATATAATTGAATATCAGTAAATGAATTCATAATGATGGAATTCATAGTACCAAAAATCTGAGATCTCAAGATCGACCCCCATGATAGTTACTTTGATGATCTATCATAAAAATAATTATTTTCATAGTCTATCATCAAGACAATTTAAATAGGGGAAAAACAAATCTTATATGGAAAACCTAAATTTCCAATAACACATATTTATGCATTAATTGGATATCATGAACCAGGCCCCACCTTTCAAATAATAAGAATTTTTCATGCTTATTATCATGTGTAGAAACATGAAGAACATAATAACTATTTTTGAAAAACAATATTTTGAAATGTGAATACTTCCCCTAACCAATAAATGATGTCATATTATTAGAAAAATAACTCTCAAATAATTTATGACCTAAAATTGAAAAGTATTAAAATTACATAAAAAATATATTTAATAAACATAGATGAATAAATAAAATCATTTTATTAGTAAATGTAAAAATAATTTCCACCAACTGGAATACAAGATAAAACAATCTAAATTAGAATGAGATTGTGAAAAATGTATTTCAGTGATCATAATGTTTAAGTGAAAATTGGTCAATGAATCAATTATGTGTCTATCATAAATCCATCTAAAAAAAGATGAAATAAAATATAAAAAATTCAATAATAATTATAAACATAACCATATTATTTTATTAATAAGAAAATATAATATTAATCCAACGAACAAAACTGTGTTTAGAAATCCCATACCTTACACTTTATTTTGGTAGAATGTGATTTAAACTCAAGTACTGTGGTTTTAAAATAGTAATTAAATTATTATATATCCATTTTTATATTTTCACGATCATATATATTCCTTTATTAAAATCTTGTTTTATTTTTGTTAATAATCATTCATTATTTCCATTATTTCAGGTTTTAATTACCATTTTTTCTTATGCTTTTGTCATCATGAATGGTCTAGTTCTTAATCAAATTATATAGATATATCTTCTAATAAATAATAAAAAAGTCACAATTATAATAATTTTATATGAATTTTACTTTAAAACCAATAATCCATGAAAATTAAGGAAAATGATGTATCTTATGATTATGTAGATGGTATGCCATGCGTACGCATGAGTAACATTTCACTTTTTCAATGATCATTAATGAAAGGAGTTATGTAATATTTTACCATTATATAAGTATAATAATATAATATATACTTTATTATATACATATTTATATCAGCCATGAGATGTGGTGATGAAAATGGTTTCACCTAGCTTCCCAAAGGTGGTTGTCAACTCAAAAATGAACAATGTTATCATCTTTATGCGAGTAAAAAAGAAAGAAAAAAGAAAATGATATATGAATTCTAATTTTAGAAAGATAAATATATAAACATTATATTAATTATTTAATTTATATCACATATAATCATTAACTCTCTCTTTATCACCTTCAATGTTAGCATTATTGAAAGAGAAATCACGTCGCTTCGTGAGGCACTGGATGCGGTACACCCAAGCGATGTTATTGTATCTCCTTCAGAATGAAAGATAAAAATATATATAATATAATGACTAAAATGGTTAAAATATGTTATAAGTATTATATATATATATATACTTTGTAACCATCATCATTACCAACCTTTAATGGTGTAAATGGAAACATGAATGATATCAGTTCATGAGGTGGTAGTTAACCATTCATATGAAAGATGATTTCGCAATACATTTGATGGATGTGGATAATGATTTAGGTAATTAAATTAAAATAAAAACATTCCAGGATATATAATATAATTTGGTTAAAATATAATCATGGTTTATTAATAATTTATGGAGGTGGAGAATAAAATAACATAAAGATGCATATTAAAGAATATTTCAACTTTTTCGGGTGTCCTCTTTTGGATTGCACAAATGCCTTCGTAATATAAAATTTATCCCAAAATAAAAAATTTTGAGAATATTTTTGGGATTTTGGGATGTTATTTGGGTAGGTAATTTCAAAACCAAATTTTTTTGAAGGTGTGGAGTATAGAGTAGATGGCCTGGTCATTTATAAGTGGGGGAGAGGACGCACATGGTATTTTTGATAAGAATTGAGTGCTCCCAAAATTTTCATATTTAACAAGGGTCATAAATAGACCATTACATATTGTTATAGGTTCTATGGTTGAAATATTTCAATGAAATCATTTTAATTGAACTATATTGGTCTTTTTTACCCTTATCTTTTTATTTTATCACCTAGGAAACCCATTTTTATACTAACAGTGGTAATTAATTTTAACCATATTAAATATTAATTTTAGAAAAACATTAGGTTTAATATATTGGAAATTATATCTTATTGTGATTCCTAATATTTAATATTCATTCAAAATTAAACTCATTAGTTTAGAAAATATTAATATGAAATTATTCCCATGTACGTGATGAGAAATAGGGGTTTTAAAGTTAAAATATAAAACAGTTTACACTGTTTCTATATCTAAATTAAATATTAAAAAGATTATAGTGGACACAATTTTATTAATTTATATGATATAATTTTTTTTAAAAAAATTAAAAAATTGACTTATAATTATAATCTCTATAAACTAAAAATAATTTTTCAATTAAAAATCGTTAGTTTTTCACAATTTATTAAAAACTAAAACTAATCTACAAAATCCTAAAAAATAAAACCTATGAATATATTGATATTTTTATTTCCAAGATGAAAGATATTTTTTTCATATAATGTCTCTAATAGTGGAAAAAATAATTTTAAATTATGTTCACAATGTGTGACTAATTGGTCTTTTAGAAAAATCATTAATCAGAAAATATTTCTTTTTATTTTAAATGATTATTATTTTATTACTATTAAATAGTTAATGAATAAAAATATGTAAAATATGTATTTTCATAATTTAGATAATGTTTTTAATTCCCTCATTTACAATGGATAAGTGTTAACTATTTTATTAAATTATAATATTAATTATATATTGTTATTAAGTAAAACTCGGTCTTGCATGTAATGAAAGATATCAAAGAACCACATTTATAGATGTAATATAAGATACAAAATAAGTTAAATATATTCTGAAATAAACATATTTTAATTTATTATGGTGTTATATTACCTTTAATCAAGGAATTTTTTGTTACATACAATACTGAATTACTTTTAATTATTTTTGAATCTCACGAGTTTACATTCTCCCAAACAAAGATAAATTGTTTCCTCGCAATTTGAACATGATATCAGTAATCCAGGGTTCAATATTTTCATATTACATTGTTGAAAACCACACATCATACAACTATTAATAAAAAATCATATTAATAATAGAGAAAATTAACTATGATGGTCATATATAATAACACATAACTAGGTTTCCAAGTTGAAGAATATTTGTGTGAAATGAATACAAGGACATGAAATATAATCGTAAAAAATTTAATGAATGATTGAGTTAATTGATATAAATAATTTCAATTTTAAATGGAATGTTTAAGGCCTCAAATCCATAAATCTTTGTTGATCTAAAAGACCATAATATTTATCAAGTATGGAGGTATTAGTATAAATGTTTTTGTTTCTGGATCCATTTCTTAATGTGGAAAAAATCCAATACATTCTATGAATATAAGAAAATATACATTGAGGATACATATATATTTCATAATAAAAATATTATTATTTCATTTTGGGATGATAAATTAATTTTCATTCCTAATTCCATGAAATTAATATCCAAAAATGGGGTTTTTATACTATATTCACTAAAACTAACACTCAATGGATCATAAGACACATAGAATAATTAAAAGTATTTCCATATATCTAAAAATATTTCGCAAAACCCATATTCATAGCATGCATTTTACCATTTTAAAAAAACCTCTTTATAGTAATGTAAATAATTAATATCCAAAACATTATCGAATGCTCAACTTCATTTTTTTCCGAAATATTAATCCTTATGAACATTCAATAATATTATGTTAAAACACATTATAAATAAGTTTACAAAATTTCCATAGTTTTCTTATTTATATTCCTATAATCAATATTATGTAGCTCTTAATTTTCATGTACCAAATATGTGAGTTCCTGCAACATGAAATGAAACTAGGTAATCACCAGAATTACCATAAAACCTTTTTGAAAACACGTATTCACCTTTATTATTTAAATAAAATAATTTTTATTTGAATTATTATTTAAATTAAAAGATATTGAAAACATAATCAATGATATTATAAATCACGTCGTCATCAAATTATTAATCTGTCCCATGGTAGAATGTAATATCCAGTTTAATATATCTATATCAATCATCTCATTGTACTGACATCTGTATATCATCATCAGGATAAAATTACATGTTATATTTCCCTAAATCATGTATCTTCAAGGATGATAAACATTCCAATGAATCATTTTCATTGGTCATCAGTACCATTCATCATAATCATTCAAATTCTTAATGAAAAAGTACTACAATACCATATTCATGTATTTAATAATTATTTTAACTAGGAAATCATTTATAAAATTCTCAAATGACATAATTATTGATTCCATGAATAATAACATTAATAATTCGTCTTCATATGAAGTAATAATATATGATTGTCCACAATTCATTAGCTTCGTTTGAGGTATAATCCTAGGAAACATGAGACATTGACTTGTGTAGTGTATCATATCCTTATAGTTAAATCAATTTACATTTTTTTTCTTCTCTGGGAATAAAAATCATGGTGACTTTTCCATCCATTCATATATTAAATTTATATTCCTTTTAATCATGTTCCAGGGTTTTGATTTCCATAATTATCACATGTGGGGATATCATTCTTTTTATTCATTCAATTATCTATAATTTCCCCTTTAATAACCTTATTCTAAATAGTATATTAGATTTTATAACACATATATAATGATTTCTCTGTATTGTTATCGTTGGATAAAATTTCTTAATGTGATGATAATGTTTAGGAAAATAGTTCATTTGGAATGATTTTATTAATACCGTCAATGAAATGGTCTTTATTAATCTTTAGATTAAATGAATTAATGTGGTTCACAATCCGTCTTTTATGTTCCATTTATAAATGATGTAGTATAGTAAGTTAAATCATATCGTAGTGAAACATAATGTATAATCCCAATAATATGGAAATAAATAATGTCTATTGAAAAATTTATGCAGAGATAATTTCATACTCATAAACATGGTTTCTTTTGGTATATATCTATTTTTAAATCCTTTATAATGTTTTGTAAAGAAAATTTTAATTAGACTAAGAATATATCCTATTATTTCAGTCCGTGAGTGAAATAAAAACTAGTTTTTATGCACCAGGTGTTGATCTGATCTAGTCCAATGGACCCTTTTCAGAGTTATTACCCCTTGGTACATTTTCCCTAGAACCACATCTCTGTTTAGTGTCATGTAAGTGATATATTTTAACAAAAGAACAAAAAAATATCCACCTTACACAAACATTATGATTTTAACTTATAATTATCCTCATACTCAATCATAGTGTTATGATCCCTAATCTTTGTCTTTTGGAAACCTAGTTCTTAGGGTTTTCACTATACTTTTGTAATACCAACTATAATGAACCCTACCCCTATATCCCAGATATTGTTCTTGCTTTATTAAGTTCACATAAGATACATGTAATCACATCCCAATGGACCTAATATATTAATAGTCTTGTCAAAATAGATACAGACCTGGGTCATTCATTAAATATGAAAACAAATACTACAAATAAATTTTTTATAAAAACATTATTCCTTCTATAATATCCTTGAATATCAATCATAATAAACTTCATGTTTTCCTGGGGAATGTATAAGGATATGTGTGAGTTGAAATTATCATTAAGGCTTATGTAAAAAATAAGCTATCATGAATCAATAGGGATTAACAACATGGGATTGTATATAAATAAGACACACCACATTTAATCAATTACATTATTGTAATTTGGAAGGAATAAATGATGACCAAGTAATAACAAATAAATATTCACATTATTTTGAAAAATAACAATTGATATTATAATGAATATAATAATCATCTGGAAAATCAATAACTAAATTAATATTAATGGAATGAATAATACCACATATATAAAACATGATGATCTATCATCAAGATAGTAACATTAAATATCTATCCTCAAGACAGTTTCTTTCAAAATTTATCTTCAAGACAATATAAAATGTGTGTAGAACTCTTCTAATTTTTCATCTTATTTTTCAAAGTAGACATGTTCATGCATCGAGTGGATATAATTAATCTCCCCCCATCACATTAAAAGATTGTTGCATTCTTCATATGAAGGGGGGAAAATTAAAAACATAACATTTCATATTGAATAACAAGAATATGAAATGTGAATATATTACCCATTCATTAAACATAACCATACACCGTCTAGATTAATATAAAGAATGGTATCAAAATAGCAGATCAATAGGTAGAGTGATCATAACCATTTGAAAAATATATAATAAAGATATCAATACATCAGGTCACCAGTGGATCATAATTACAATAAAGGGTTGATATCATTGATGAATATAATAAAAAATATCATTAAAACATTGTTAATGAAAACATCCAATTCATGTTGAATTATTATTTGAAAATACTTTTTTTTGAATGTATTTTTTTAAAACATTTTACATAAAAAGATATTAATAAACACAAAAATGATTCTTAAATTAATTTATGGTAATAATTATATGTAATTACATATATTCCTTAAGTGTTAGAAAACCTTAATTTTTCATTCTAAAAATGTTATGAAAGCTCCATGTGAAGAAAACCACAATTTTAATTAATTCAAATTTTCAATAAAAGGAAAAAATGTATTTTTTTAAAAGGCATTTCATTCCTTTTATTTCTTTGTGAAGTGTAAAAACTAGTAAATATTCATTTCATAAAATATTTTGTAATGGTTAAAAATTTTGAAAACATTTTTGGAAACATTAATTTTCATGAAAACATATTTCCAACTAAAAAGTGAAATGAATTCAAATTTTCAGAAATTTTTTTAAAAATAATTTAATTACCAAAGAGTGGTTAAATGTTAATTTAACTATAAAATATCAATAATAAAAATAGTAAAAAAAATAGATTATTTTACTAGGAAATCGAAAAATAATTTCCTTTAACTAGAATTTAAGAGTAAATAATCTCAATTAGAATGTGGTTATGAAATAAACCATTACAATGACCATAATATTTAAGTGAGAGTTAATAAGTGAATCGATTTTGTGTTTATACTATCAATAAACATAATAATGTGTAAATAAAACATAAGCTAATAAAATTTCAATATTCACAAAATTTAATTGTGACATAATATATGATATAAAAGATCTACTCAATGTACAAAAATATATTTATGAAATCCCTTACTATATGCTTCCTTTGTGTACCAAACAATTTAACATAATATATAGTCATTTAAAAAATATTATTTACTTATTTCATAATAATAATAATATGTGTAATATCATATGTGATACTTTTTTGACATCTTATTACATGTTCCTTAATTATAGTACAGTATTAACAATTTTTTGGGTATTAATATCCTTGTTTTCCAATACATGATTAATCATGAATGATCCGATTCTAGGGAATCTTATATAATTATATAATCTACATAATAATTATCATGAAATAGTTATCATTTTTATAAAAAAATTAATCTTTTAAAACAACTCTTGAATTGTGGTTATGAAAATTGAGTTACATTATGGTCATGGTGATGGTAGGCCATATGTACGCATAGGTAACATTTATAATTTTCAATCATCATTATGGAAAGGGTTAAGTAATAATTTATCATTACATAATAAATATAATTATAGATATACTATATTTAATAATTATATATATCATCCATGTGGAGTTTTTATGAAAATAGAGTCATATCACATCAGGATGGTTGTAGTTCACACGTTAATGAATGATGTTATCATCTTTACGTGATTGAAATGTAATGAAAGAAAATGATATATATATATATATATATTATTAATTATATAAAAATCTATTAAATATAATTAATATTAAATTTATATCAAGTATAATCACTAACATTACCCTTATCACCATCAATGAAAAGAATTAGTTAATGACCTATCACATCGCTTCATGAGGCAATAGTCTTTCATACACATGAGTGACATTATCATATTACCAATGGAATGTAATATAAAATAATACATGTTATATATGGAATATAAAGTTATAAATGTGTTATATATATAATATATAAGCTTTATATCCATTATTATACCCAACCACAAAATATGGAAACAGAAAAATGAATGACATAGATTCCAGAGGCGGTTCTAGTAACACACGTGAATGAGGATTATGTAACCCATTTTATAGAAGTAGACAATGTTTTAGGTAAATAAATTATAATGAAAATAACCCAATATATGGAATATTTTTATGTTATTTTGTACTCATGGTTTAAAAATAATTTAAATGGGTGGAGAAAAAAATAATATAAAGATTTTAGTTGAATAACACTACCACTTCGTTAGGTATACTCCATAGGATTACAATAATTAATTTCAAGGTGGGATTTATAACTATACTAATGCTTTTATGAATTGTTAAGGTATGTTGGGATGTGATTTAAAAACAATTTCTCTACAAAAGTGGTGTTATAGTGTGGACAAAATAGGATAGGTGGTGGCCATTTATAATTAGGGGAGAGGAAACACTTGGTATTTTTGAAAATAATTGTGTCCTCAAACATTTTTTTATGTCATAAGGGATTATTGTAATTGACCGGACCCTTCTGGTCAAGTATTTTGCCAAAACATTGGTTCCACCGAAACAGAGGCACTGATCATTGTGGTACCGTTTGTGGTTTCAGTGTGATTGTGGAACCGGTCACTACGACACTGTGACTGTGGCACAAGTCACTACAATACCATGGAGGTGGAACTGTAATGGTGGAACTAGTTTTGGAAGCATTGTGACGGTGTCACCTTGATGGTGGCAATATAGCAGTCGCACTGTCACTATCACACACCGAAATGGTGGCACCGCATAGAGTGTTCAACCGAACTTGTGGCACCATGATGGTGGCACTATGATTGAAGCACTATTCTGGTGTCTCACAAAATGGTGTCCCACCCTTTGCTTTTTTATAGTTTCTAGTTTTTTCCAAGTTCCACCCCCACAGTTTTCTTTTAACGGAAAAGTGTTTTAATACCCCTTACAATTCCATTTAATATTGATAAATGTAATTTAAAATCCCCCAAGATCTAGGTGACACTTGACTTACCAAAACATGTCACTTTTCCCTTGGTGTCCCACCCTTTTCCCGTACTTTCCATTTATGACTCTATTACATGTTTTCCTCTGTTCATGGGATACATTTTAACTCAATGTTTTTATGTCCACCTCTTTGATGAGAATTATTACCTGACAATTAATTCTATTTTGTGTAACCATCAAACCGTGTGGTAAAACAATGATCCGCCTTAAATTTCGTTCACGATTTATTATCCCGTAACTCCATGATATTTCCTTTTATTTCATGAGTTTTATTTCTTCTTCTCGGATGATATCTTTCAATTGATTGGTGCGTTTGGATCCCCCCTTCCTTAGGCTAGTGATGTGCTTGTGCTGAAGCATTTACTTCTCACTATTAGAGTCCTCAGAGTTCCTCCCCTACAATTCAAGCATCCCTAATTCATGGGACGTGGAGAAAAACATCGATCGTTGTTCATCTTGGTAGGGTTTTTCCTTTGTCTCTCTTTACTACGTATCATTCATGGTGGGTATGATAAATTTCTTATGGGGATGAATGAAATCAATCCTTTAAAATGATAATAAATTGTTTTTAAAAAAATTTAAGGGGTTTGTTTGATAATATTTCTCTAATCTTTTACCTTCTCTTATATGCTTTAAAATGTATTGTCTTATGTCCACTAAAAATCGTCATCATGGGTCGTCATTTCATGTGCACTAATAAACTGCTTATTTCTAGATAATTCTGTGATTACATGGAGGTAACATGAAAATTGGTTAATCACATATACATGGTTGATTAAATGGATTCCCTATGAATAATAATCATTGTGTGTTCACCCTGGTTAACCAAACAGAATGAAGGAACTAAAGGAATGGTATGTTTAAATCTAAAAACTTTATTGATCTATTCTGCTGATGTGTATAGTTGTTCTTCTGGATGGTTGTGAGGTCGCATGGATGACGAAGAGATCCCCAATTTTTCAATGGTCAATTTGTGGATTTAGGGCCATGTGGGGTCGTATGTTGGGGGTTTGTTTTCTTCTAGTACATTTACGGATCTCAAAGATCCATTTTCTTTTTCTGACTTTATAAGGGAACCAGGTGTGAATTCTTAAATTGCTTCTTGAAATTTTTTCCTTCTGTGGCTCGAGGATATGACTGTTAGTTTCCCGGTATTGAATAATTATTTAAATGAAACCACTTGAATGTGGTAACAAGAATTGGTTCAATGGGGATTAATTTTCTAGGAATGGGTTGGGACTTGATTATGGCTGTTGTGCTTCGTATAAATGAATAGTAAAGATGGTGTTTGTGTATGGGATTGTTTTGGAACCCCTATGTTGGGATGAGTTCTTGTTTACCTATATGTATAATATAGTTCTTATGTTTCCTATTCAAGCCCCACCCAAGTTGTCCACATCGTGACGAACACCTGTATTTCACGGGGGAGGTTTTTTTCCCAACACTCCTATGTGTGGATAGTAATTAGAACCTTTTCGACTCCCTCTCTCTAGTAGCCCAATACACTTCGGGAAGGATGTGATGGCTGAAGGTCTTTTATATCCCATGATTTTTCAGTCAAGGTACATTTTTGTGGTTGTCCCAGGTGTGTGTGGGCAGTTTATTTACAGACTGTCTTCAAGATGATTCCCAAGTGTCTTTGGGCTTGGTGGTTATTTCTCGGGCCAATGTGTCTTTAGGCTTTGTAGTAGTTTTTCTTGCCAAGGTGACTGTGGCAATTTTTACATGTGGTTGTGGTGTCCCAGGTGTTTTCGAGCGTAGTTGTGGTTGTAGTTTCCCAAAATTATTTTGATTGGGAGGCAGTGGGAATGCAGTGAGAATGGCGAGGAGGTCTGATGCATAGGATGTATTCAATAACAAGTGATAAATTGGTGAGGGGTACCCAAACATCGATGTGTTATTAATATTACTCTACTTGAATTTCAATATTTGGGAGAGTGCCTTGGTGAGGTTTGGGTGGATAGTTTCCTTAATAGTTTATTTGGTTATCTATTTTTTCTCACGAGGAATTAGAAATCCTCCAAACATGTTCATGAGAGATTTTGGGTTTTTCTACTGAGTATACGTGTATACCCACCCTACATATATAAAAATGCATTCATGTTTTCATGAGGAATTCGAGGGATGTTCCAGACTGTATTAGCTCGAACGTTGGGATTTTTATTGTTGATTATTTTATTTTCTTTTGGTAATTCACCTCATTATTTTCTTATAATTGGTAACAATTTATATTAGAACATGCATATGGGAATATATTGTTTTTGGATTTACTTTTACTTATAGTTTTGGTGTTTTTGGGATTTACAATCTTACCTCCTGACCATAAAAAATAAAATTGGTAATGCCTTCCATATTATGTGTGATTCTATACCCTTAGTTCTTTTCATCACTCTGGGGCCTATTTATGGAGGGACTCAGGGGTCATTATCTCTTCATAAACATGAGGAAGGATGTGTCTTGATGTTTTATGTCCCTTCTCTCATCTCGATGAAGGCAGGTCATGACAAAATAGTATCAGAGGATGATGGTTGAGAGATAGAATAGACTCTGAGTTTTGGCACCGTGTGTATTTCTAGGGTTGGTAAGGAAACAATGTTAGGAAATCATTACTCATGAAATATGATATGGAAGACTAACTAGGAAACAAGATTTTATCCCCCCACCCATGATCTGATGCAAGGACTCTTGACCTACTGAATGACTAAGTGAGGCTACACTGATTGTAGAGTAGAGACCCTAGTAAAGGTAAATGTATCAAAAATTACATGAGTTCATGTGTTTCATTGGTATTTTTGGAAACTAAAATTATTAAAAAGTCTACGAAAAATTTAAAGCAATTGTCTACACTACTCAGGATTAAGAATTCTTTGCCTTGCAGCTATGGCACCCGGACAGAAACAACATGTCGTATGGGAGATGAAGGCCGAAGAGGCTGATTTGGAGAATTAATATAGGGTTGATCGAGAGGAGGAGGATGAGCAGTGGCATAGGATGTTTTGATCCTTTCAGCGGCAGACCCTCGGGACGTACGAGCACTGTGTCTCAGACATGAAGATAGAGATATGGCTCAAGAATCTAGTGATAGCTTTCATCTTGATCCAGACTCCGACGGAGTATTTAGTTCTTATTTATGTAATCCAAATGCTGGGAGTGGCGCATTAGTGTTGGACACTCTATCTTGGGGTGAAGATCTAGGATGGGGTTTTTGTGAAATAATATCTAGAGGGAGTTCCGGGTGTAATTATTTTCTTCCATGATTATGGCAGAGAATAGGAAGGAGATACTATCCCTTTAGCAGGGGAGAAAGTCAGTGATATAGTGGGAGATCAAGTTCAAGGATCTCTTTGTCTATGCTATGGAACTTTTTCCCAGTGAGGAGCCTCGGGCGAGACATTTAGAGGAGGCATTCCAACCTTCTATTTAGTATGATGTTACTCCCTTGACCCTACCGAAATACATGGAAGTCCAGAATAAATTTGAAGTGGTGGAGAGGATGAACATGCTGGGAGGGGTACCATGAGAAGGGAGCCAGTATGGGTCATCATAGTGGAGGGTCATTAGCAGTAGGCCTCCATCATCAGGGCCTTCTAGGTTTCGACCAGTGGGGAAAATGCCCGAGGAGTTCTAGTTTCGATCTCTTGGTCCTCGCCCCTTTTTTTCCGACCCATGATAGAGATTCTTCTTCTGTTTATATCATAGGAATATTCATAATCAATTCCCAGATCGAGTTCATTACAGTGGGGGTGGGAAGGTTCTACGCCCACCTCAGTAGCATTTGTTTCCAGCGATGCATTTTCAGCAGTAGTAGCAGGGACAACAAGCATCTGCTCCTCCAAGAGAAGATGTTGCAGGAGTATGTCGGCCTCAGGGCACTCCATAGGAGCCTCAACCAGGGAATGGCTGGGAAGGAGGCCAATAGCTATGGAGAAGAGGAGTTGGTCCTGGGAGGTTTCACACCACATAGGTAGTAGTTCTAGCATGTCCAGAAGTCGTTCGAGGTACAATTATCTAGTTTAGCACTCCTGTATGCATCCTGTTTGATTATAGAGCTTTGAACACCATTGTTTGACCAAGTCTATCCCATGCTCTAGGTCTAGGCACAGAGAGACTTCTCATGCCCCTTGTTTTGATCATGCTAGTTGGAGGTCAGACTAGCTTTTCTCATTTTTTTCAAGGATGTAGACTATTGTGGGGACCTTCTTTCTCTATAGATGCAGCTGTATGATGTCATTATGTTCATTGACTGTCTATATCTTGTGTGTCCCATTATCAAATAATTTTGAAGAAGGGTCGTGTTTTCAGATATGGGAAGACAACGTGTGGATTTTGTTGGCAACCGAGGATTCTAGGAGGGTTTCTAGAAATTGGAGCCCTCATTTCCTTATTCTATGAGCTATCAGTGGAGTCAAAGAATACGAAGATGGTGGAAATTCCTAGGATCATTAGTGAGTTGATGGACGTCTTCCCTGGAGAGGTGGGGAATATACCCCTTCAACGATATGTTGAGTTTGGGATAGAATTGCAACCTGGTGCCCGTCTAATTTTGATGGACCCCTATTAGATGATACCTTATACGTTGTGGGAGTAACAGATTAATATTGAAGAACTGATGAAGAAGGGGTTTGTTCGACCAAGCACGTCACCATAATGTGCACTGTTCTTGTTCAAAAAGAATGAAGATGGTGGTATCAGACTGTGTATAGACTACAAGTGTATCGTCTCGGATTTTCCGTTTATTATTTTAAATATCATATGGAATTATTACGGGTCCTGGCGTGAAGACGACACATCATTCTGAGGCCCGGCATGCCCGGAATGGTGGTTTGAATGTTTTTTTAGCTAAGTGAGTGGGTGCTTGTGTGCGGTTGTGGCAACATCGAAACAGATGCCCAAATTAAAAATCTGAGTGCACAGTTGTGTCCGAGATGATGACTTTATCTAAGAATGGAACTAATCTCGACCTGCGTGGGCTGAGGGAGAAAGTTAATATTCGGACGTTTTAGTAAAGTAAAAATAAAATAAATTGCTAAATGTTTATTTTATTTTATGGAAACATCTGCTGCAGCGCAACGACGGGATGTCTGTTTCCTAAATCAATGACAGCAAGTTGGTGTCATTAATACTGTCACATCATTAAATGCCAACATGATTCCCTTTTTAATGGGTTAAGCATTGTTGATCGTTGGCAACGATTGGGAGGAACCTCTGTAGAATCCGCGGGGCATTGGAGAAATTTCTCGGCAACAAATGACGACGGATCAATGCTGTGAATCGTTGTGCCAACTACATTGAAGGATCTCAAGGATGACGGAAGCACGACACCCTCATCAATGATCAATCCTTTATAAACATAGGGTTTGTAATTTAATTTTCCTTTTTCCCTGTTCTTGATCTAAAACGACGAACGCGGATCAACCACGAACAAGTTGATCCGCGGATACGTACGTTCTCGCGAGAGGGATTTTTCTCTTGAGATGATTATGGGGAATTAGTCCATGTTATTTATTGATGTTGATTTTTTCTCCATTAAGACTATTAATGGGAGAGGATCAACGCCGTGAAAAACGAAGGTGGTGGTTCATTCCTCAATTCATTTATTGGATTTCATCCCCCTTTTTCTTTTCCTGCACGTTCTTTGCATTCTTCGCGGGGCAATGAACAATGAATCGATGTGTATCTGTTCTATGACTCAACGATCCCAAATCAAGGATTCAACACCACAACAGCCCTGTAGAAGTGCGATGAAGATGGCGGACGACGAATCAGATGGATTAGTAAAAGGCGTTCTTGAAGCGTTCTTCACACGAGAGGATCAAAACACGTTTTAGGAGCCGATTGGAGCCCAGAAAACACCAGAAGTGGATTTATTGTGCTAGGGTGACCAAAACCCGAAGGCTTCATGGTGATCTGATAGCCAGATTGATGATCAGAGTAGCACAGGAGGTGCCACGACGAAGACCTTCGGTTCTGGAAATTTCCAGGACACACGACGTGTACTTCCGAAGAACACGCCATTTAGTACTGGCGGTGCCTAGAGTTTTAGTGGGGTCAGAGAGGAGTCAAACAGCCTGTGACCTTGGTCACACGGTGTGTTGAAATTTCCCTGAAGATCGGCGTGTGTTTGGGAAATACATGGACACGGGATGATCTACACGGCTTCAGGCGACACGGCGTGTACAGCATGGCATAGGCATCTACGTAAAGCTCAGTGTGTATCTAGGGGATACACGGACATGGGTTAGAGTACCCGAGTTGTTAACCATGTACGGCCACGTGGACAGTGACATGGGGCTAGCCGCAGTCACTCGGACACTGCGTGTACATCTTACTACATGTTGTGTACAATGTTTTCCTACACGACTAGCCTAAGACACATGCCGTTGTACACGGGCAGTACCTGGGGTCATACAACAATGTGTATATATTTTCTACACACCATGTACTTTTTGGAAAGAAACATGGTCCTCTTGTTCACTGTATCCTAGAAATATTTTGTTTGTGTTAGTTCCCCTTCTTCTCGTTCCCCTGAAGGTCAGGCATCGTTTTCTTCTATAGAAGTATGATCCCTTTAGCCAGACTTTCTGTGATAGAGTCGGTATCCCTCTGAGAGGCCCGAAGCAAGATCCTCTATCCATTCCTAACCCTAGTTAGAGTCAGGAATCGACGTGTCCAAAAATACTTGGTGTTGATCGTCTACAAAGCTGGTGTATCACCAAATTGGTGAATGCAGATGAGTCGCGGTATCCGGCATGGCCCAGGAAGTGATCCTCATCTATGTATCGTGATCTTTCACACTCATGAGTGTGTCTCCCGTAATGAGTGATTCCCTTCCATCGTAACCTTCCCACTCAGTAGTGTGCCTCCCATAATGAGTGTAGCTAACTCTCGTGATGGTCCTCAAAGAACATCACTTCTCGAATGGACTTCATCAGAGCTATAAGACTCGTGGAGTGTGTTCTCCCGGAATGAGTGAATCACGGAACCTTTGATCTGAATCCCTAAAGAGGGATTGGAGTTTTGTGACCATTCCCTTGACTACGGGTCCGGGTTTTGAGAATATATGGTTTGTTCTTATATGTTCTGTATAAATGTACTGTGCGGAGCTTACTGTACCATAACTTTGTTTACTACTTTGCGGTTTTCAGCTCCTCTACTGAGTATATTTATACTCACCACTGCATGGGCTTTGCCCGCACGTCTGGTGCCTTTTGCAGATGAGCTGCCTTTTGATAGAGTCCAGGGTAGACCAGGACAAGACCGAGCATTTTGAGTTCCCTACAGGCCGAGGTGTTCCTATGACTACGAACAGCAGTCCCAGTACCTTTTGTCTTTACAGGTTGGACTTTTCAGTTTTCATACTCTTGTTTGTTTGTTTTTGGTGGTCTTGTATTCTGGCCCAGATTACATTCTAGTACTCTACCTTTCATCGTTCTCTATTGGTTAGGGGTTTAGTTGTATTCATGCCTTTTGTTCCTTAGTTTTCTACATTTCAGCATTTGTGGGCTAGGATATGTGTGCGTGTGTACAGGTACTTAGGCAATGCCTCCCATGTTACATATATGCCTACTCGGTCCAAGTCACCAGCCTCTGGCCTATTAGAGGCAGGCATGGGGAGTCCTGGCACGGGACCCACTGGGATGGGTCGTGATAGAGTGGTATCAGAGGTGATCAGTTATACCTTAGGACCAAGAGTCTGTGAGTTTGGTTTTGGGAAATAGTGTTAAGTGTTTATAGTTAGGTTTTCATGCCAGAGACTCATGTGTTGGTGCGGCACTCGACATATCTATACACCAGGGCTCTGATAACCTTCTTTTTGACTCGGTACACAAAAACACTGGTTGCGGGGAAATAAAAAGGTACATCCATCATATAGTAATGGTTTGTGCATTCCATGTCCTTGATGTCAGCTATCTAGATATACTCTTTGACCATGATACATCTTGGTTCCTTAGAGGATTCCTCCGTGACACATACCCTCTAGGATTCAGAAGAACGATCATGAGGATGACCCCCTTTGTGATGAGGCTTGGATACATGGACCAGTTCCCCAGGCGTTGCTATTGGGTGGTGCACCTGCTATGCCACCATCAGTGGAGCAGCCAGTGGAACCTGCAGTACCAACCGGTGAGGAATGAAATATTAGCACACTCTGTGAGTTCCAGAGACAGAGACCCCTTAGGTACCGAGCCGAGGCTGACCCTCAGGAAGCTAAGGTCTGGCTTGAGGCGGTGATCAGAGTTTTCCGTCTAGTGAGGACACCAGCAGATCAGATGGTGATCCTATGAGCGAGCCTTCTTCAGGGTTCAATCAGACGATGGTGGAGTCTGACCACACAGTGTCACGATGAGGAGACTCTTTCATGGTTGGACTGTGTGAGACTCTTCAGGGAGGAGTTATCTCCGGTTGTTCTGAGATTTGTACGCATCCAAGAGCTTCTTCAGCTCCAGCATGGAAGTATGATTGTGGCTAACTATTCATCGAGGTTCACCAACCTCTCCAGGTACTCAATGGATATGGTCATGGATCATTACTTCAGATCTCAGACCATTGAGTGGGGTTTACAATGAGAAATCCGATCTACTGTTGTGCCTATATGCATATCAACTTATGCTACAGTGCTCGAGCGAGCTTTGGTGGTCGAGAGATTCTTGGCAGAGTAGAGACAGCCTTCAGTAGTTAGCAGCAGGCAGAACGGAGCGGAGACCTCGACGACAGTGAACCGGCGTCAGACGCAGGGATCAGGATGTGAGAGGTATCAGAGGAGGACCCAGGATAGGGGATCGACAGTCTAGGGCTCTCATGCTAGATCTAGTCATCCTAGGGAGAAGAGATGATATGCATTCTGTAGTAGGGGACATCTCGCTAGGGATTACCTAACCCATCTAGCTACTGACAGGGAAGCGGTGGATGGACCACCGAGGCAGAGGCAGAGAATAGAGAAGGAAGACCCGCCAGGCGGCGGATGTGGCAGAGAAGAAGGGAGAGCTGCGGGTGGTGGAAGACGCTTCGACATACTTCCACCACCACCCCCAGGAAGTATGCACCAGGCTCAGGGAGCTAGGGGACATGGGTGGGGACAACTGCATGCGGTCGAGGCATATAACCCAGGGGATCCAGGGATGATCCGAGGTATGATCTATGTATTTTCTACCTTAGCTTCTGTACTCATAGACATAGGTTCCAGTCATTCCCTTATATCCACATGTCTTGTACAAAACCTCGAGATTCTGGTAGAACTGTTGACTTGATCCTTACGCTCGGAGACACCTACGGGAGGAGAATCGATGATCCCACACCTTTGTAGACAGTGTGATCTTACCCTTGGAGGCGAGAGTTTCAGATGGAACCACTTGGTGGTAGCATCGAGGACTTATGATGTCATTCTTGGTATGGATTGGTTATCATTGGTCCATGCCCAGATTAACTATTTTAGGTGAAGAGTGTGGTGTGTCCGCCGTGATGGAATGTTTTTTTCATTTGTCGGAGAAAAGGAAACCCATGTAGCACAAAATGGTCTCATGCGTAGGAGGGTACAACCGATCACTCATAAGTTGGCTAGAATGACCCTCAGAGTAGTAGATGTTGTGAGTTCTCAGTTCCTAGAGGTGGTGGCAGAGTATGAGGACGTCTTTCCCGAGGATGTTCCAGGATTACCTCCCCACTAGGAAATTTACTTCTGCATCGAAATACACCCTAGGATGACAACGATTTCCTCATCGGCTTATCGGATGGCTCCCGTAGAGCTTCGCAAGCCGAGGGTGCAGTTGGAGTATTTTCATAGCAAGGGTTTCGTAAGACCCATCGTCTCACCCTGGGCGGCCCCTGTCTTATTTGCCAAGAAGACAAACGAGAGTTTGAGGTTGTGTGTGGATTACCGGAGCCTGAACTAGGTAATGGTGAAAAACAAGTATCCAATAATGATAATCGATGACCTCTTCGATCAGCTAAGAGGGGCACAATAGTTCTTGAAGGTTGAACATTGATCAGGTTATCACCAGCTACGAGTGCGGGACGAGGATATTCTAATGATGGATTTCAAATGCCACGACAGTCACTATGAGTACATGGTGATGCCTTTTGTAATGATGAACACCCCCAAAGTGTTCATGGGGCTTATGAACCAGATCTTCTAACCATACTTGGACCTGTTCATGGTGGTCTTCATCGACGACATCCTCATGTACTCGAAGTCAGAGGAGGAGTACGCGAGACACCTGCGGATGGTTCTGGATGTACTCCGGGAGCACTGGCTTAATGGGAAGCTCTTGAAGTGCCAATTCTAGATTTAGGAGGTCCACTTTCTGGGACACGTCATCTCAGCAGATGGAGTAGCCGTAGATCCAGCCAAGGTGGAGGCTGTGTTAGCATAGTAGCCACCTCAGAGCGTGACGGAGGTGCAGAGATTCCTTAGGTTGGTAGGATATTACTGGAGATTCATTCCAGATTTCTCCCAGATTTTAGCACCAATGACGGCCTTGACCAAGAAGGGGAAACCCTTCATGTGGACAAAAAAGTTCCATTAGGATTTTGAGCAGTTAAGGCAGAGTTTGACGAGAGACCTAGTCTTGAGATTTCCATAGGCAGGTGTCCAGTACGTAGTTTTCTGCAACGCATCAGGGACCAGGCTTGGCTATGTCCTGATTCAGTGAAATGCAGTGATTGCATATAGTTCAAACCAGCTTAGGCCACATGAGAAGAACTCTGCGACCCATGATCTCGAGTTGGCAGTGGTAGTCTTTTCATTGAATATGTGGCGAAACTACCTTATGGGTGAGTGGTTTATTATCTACTCTAACCACAAGATCCTCATGTACATATTTTCATAGAAGGATCTGAATTTGAGGAAGAGGCGTTGGCTAGAGTTCCTCCAAGACAATGATTTCGAGATCATCTATACTCCTAGAAAGTGGAACAAGGTGGTAGATTCCCTTAGCAGAAAGTTGAGCTCACAGCTGTTTAGTGAGGCGACACAACATTTAGATGCATTACAGTTATCCTTCGTGGATGGAGAGGATACATCTTACCTACAGTCAATGGTTCTCACCCCTCCACTCTTAAAGCGAGTTAGGGAGGCACAACTTGGGGATGTTGACTGTGTGGAATTAGGTGCTCAGTTATCCACAAGACATGCTCCTGATGGATATTCAAAATTTGGGGAGCACATACTTCTTTTCAGAGGACACACTATTGTACTAGTGGCATTCCTGGAGGAGGTCTTGAGGGATTTTCATACACCCCCTTTGGCAGTACATCATGGAGTAGAAAAGATGTACCAGGATCTCTGATGACAGTTCAGGTGGTCAGGCATGGAGAAGGCAGTTGTAGAGTTCATTTCTCGATGCCCTATATACCAGCAGGTGAAGGCTGATCACCATGTTCTAATAGGGTTAGATCACCCCTATAAGTTCTAGAGTGGAAGTGGGATGGAATATCGATGGACTTCGTGACAGGCTTACCACAGACAACCAGGATTCATGATTCCATCTGGATGATCATTGACTGACTCACCAAGTCGGCCCACTTCATGGATATCAGAGAGCAGAGTTCCATAGAAATCTTGGGACGCCTCTACGTGCAAGAGATTTTTCGGCTTCATGGCGTCCCCTAGACTATAGTCTCGGATCAAGATGCTCGCTTCACGTCCTGGTTGTGGAAGGGATTATAGGAGGATTTTGGGAATCAGCTACACTTGAGCACAACGTTTCATCCCCAGACTGATGGTCAGATAGAGAGGACCATTCAGGTTCTGGAGGATATGTTGTGAGCTTGTATCGTGGACATTGGTCGTAGCTTGGAGGACCACCTACCACTAGTGGAGATTGTGTAAAACAACAGCTACCACTACACCATTGGTATAGCACTGTTCAAGGTCTTGTACGGGAGACCCTTCCGGTCACCGCTTTGCTGGACCGACCCTATAGAGTCAGCACTCAAGGGTCCTGAGTTAGTGAGAGCTACAAAAGAGAAGGTGCATATCATCTGAGAGTAGATGAAGACTACACAGAGCTGGCAGAAGTCCTATGCTGACCGATGATGGAGGCCTCTGGAGTTTGAAGAGGGAGACCACATCTTTCTTTGGGTCTCACATCGACGGGGGTTACTAAGATTTGGCCAAGGCGACAAGCTATCTTCGAGGTTCATCGAACCCTTCCAAATACTGTGCAGAGTTGGAGAGGTGGCGTACCGCCTAGCACTACTGCCACAGTTGCATCGCATACATGATTTCTTCCACATGTCACAACTGAGGAAGTACATGCATGATCAGTCGTATGTCATCGACTAGGGTGAGCTAGATATCGAGGATAGAGTGACCTTCGCTGAGTACCTGGTGGAGATCGAGGATCAGCAGGAGAGGATCCTTTGTGGGTGATCAATTCCCTTGGAGCACGTCTGGTGGAAGTACGAGAATCTTCAACAGAGCACATGGGAGCAGGATGCTCAGATCCATGCCCAATACCCTCATCTATTTTTATAGATGTTGTTTTGTCTTTTTGGAGACGTAAATCCCTAAATTGGGGAGATTGTAATGTCTCATATTTTTCATTTATTATCTTAAATATCATATGGAATTATTACGAGACCCGGCGCGATAAATACACATCATTCTGACGTCTGGCAAGCCCAGAATGCTGGTTTGAATTTTTTTTAGCTAAGTGAGTCGGCACTTGTGCGCAGCTGTGGCAGATTCCAAACGGATGCCCAGATTAAAAATCTAAGAATACCGTTTCGTCTGGGACAATGACTTTACCTATGAATGGGCCTAACCTCGACTGGCGTGGGTTGAGGGAGAAATTTAATTTTTGGACGTTATAGTAATGTAAAAATAAAATAAATTGCTAAATGTTTATTTTATTTTATGGAAATGTCCGCTGTTGTGCTGCGACGGGATGTCTGTTTCCTAAAATAACGACAAAAATTTGGCATCATTAATATTGCCGTGTAATTAAATGCCAACATGTTTCCCTTTTTAATGGGTTAATCGTTGTTGATCATTGGTCACACTGTGTGTTGAACTTTCTCCGATGCTCAGTGTGTGTTTGGGAAATACACAGACACAGGATGATCTACACGGCTTCTGGCGACACGGAGTGTACAACAAGGCAAAGGCGGCTACGTGAAGATCGGCGTATATCTAGGGGATACACGGACACCGGTTTGAGTACATGGGTTTTTAACCATGTACGGCCACATGGCCAGTGACATGGGGCTAGGCGCAGTCACTCGAACACGGCGTGTACATCGTACTACACGTCGTGTACTATGTTTTCCTACACGACCAGTCTATGACAAGGGCCGTTGTACACGAGAAGTACCCGGGGCAGACAAAACGGCATGTATATTTTCTAAACGCCATGTAATTTTTGGAAAACAGCATGGTCCTCTTGTTCATTGTATCCTATACATCTTTTTTTGGGTTAGTTCCCCTTCTCCTCATTCCCCTGAAGTTCAGGCATTGTTTCCTTCTACTGGAATATGATCCCTTCAGCCAGAATTTTTATGATAGAGTCGGAATCCCTCCGAGAGGCCCAGAGAGAGATCCTATATCCATTCTTGACCCTAGGTAGAGTCAGGAATCAATGTGACCAACTATACCGAGCGTTGATCCTCTACGTAGCTGGTGTATCACCTAACTGGTAAATCCGGATGAGTCGCGGTATTCTCCATGGCCCTAGCAGTGATCCTCATCTGTGTACCGAGATCTTACCCACTCAAGAGTTTGTCTCCCATAATGAGTGTAGCTACCTCTCGCGATGATTCCCGACGAACAACACTTCTCGGACGAACATCATCAGAGCTATAAGACTCATGGAGTGTGTTCTCCCAGAATTAGTGCATCACAGAATCTTCGATCTGAATCCCTAAATGGGGTATGCGGTTGGGTAACTTGTCCCTTGACTACAGGTCCAGGTTTTGAGTATATCTAGTTTGTTATATATGTTCTGTAGACATATACTATGCACAGCTGACAGAACCTTTACTTTTTTTACTACTTTGTGGTTTTTGGGGTCCTCTACTGAGTATTGTTATACTCACCCCTGCATGGGCTTTGCCTGGACGTCTGGTGTCTTGTGCAGATAAGAAGCCACTTGACAGAGTCCAGGGGGGACCAGGACAGGATCAGTATTTCAGAGTTCCCTACGGGCCGAGGTGTTCCTACGGCTACGAGTAGCAGTCCCGTTACCTTTTGTGTTTACATGTTGGACTTTTCATTTTTCATAATCTTGTTTGTTTGTTTTATGTGGGCTTGTATTCTAGCCCAGTTTACTTTTGAGTAGTCTACCATTCATCGTACTCTGCTGGTTGGGGTTTAGTTGTATGCTTTCATTTTGTTCCTTAGTGTTTTACATTTCAGCATTTTTGGGCTTGGAGATGTCTGCGTGTGTACAGGTACTTAGGCAATGCCGCCCATGTTAGTGATATGCCTACTTGGTGCTATTCACCGGCCCCTATCCTATTGGATACGAGCATGGAGAGTCATGGCGTGATCCCCAATGGGATGGGTCGTGACAACCAGAGGCTGAACCAATTGACGGTCAAGAACCGTTACCCCCTCCCGAGGATTGATGAATTCTTTGATCAGTTAAGGGGGCATGATGGTTCTTCAGGATTTATCTGTGTCTAGGATATCACCAGTTGAAGGTGGAGGATGGGGAAATCTTGAAGACTATCTTCAGTTGCATATACGGGCAGTTTGAGTTCATGGTCCTGTCATTCGGTGTTACGAATACACCTATTGTGTTCATGGGACTCATGAACTCCGTCATCCGAGAATATCTGGACTGGTACATTGTCATGTTTTTTAAAAACATTTTAATGTACTGAAGATCAGTTGAGGATCACACGGAGCACCTGGGAACGGTTTTAGAGGTCCTCCAACAACACAAACTCTATGGGAAGTTGTCCAATTGCTTGTTTGGGACATGAGAGGTTCACTTCCTTGGACGCATAGTGTCCGAGTAGGGAATATCAGTGGTCTCGTTGAAGGTCAAAGTAATTATTTATTGGGAATCACCCAATAATGTTGTATTGGTTCATGGTTTCATTGGTTTAGTGGGTTACTATTAGAGATTCATTCCCATATTCTCCCAATTTGAAGCACCCTTGTCAGCTTTGACTAAGAAAGACTAGGCTTTGGTATAGAGTGAGAAGTTCTAGGCAGCCATCTATTATCTGATGGGGAAGTTGGTTAGTACCCCATTACTGAGGTTTTTGGAAGACGGTGTGACAATTGAGGTGTTCTATGATGCTTCAGGGCAAGGCTTGGGGTGTGTGCTAATGCAATATTATGTGTGTTCTCCTGTTTGTCTAGGAAGCTTCTCCCCAATGAGAATAACAATGCCACCAATGATTTGTAGCTTGCAACGACCATGTTCGCACTAAATTTCTTGTAGTATTAGCTCATTGGGTAACTCTTTGTGGTCTTCATGGATCAAAAAATCATAAGGTATATATTCTCTTCTTGGGACCTGAACTCATGGCAACAGAGGTGGATGGAGTTTCTTCAAAACTATGACTTTGATATTTCCAACCCCAAAAGAAATTGGTTTGTAGTGGTTGATTCCTTGAACAAAGAAGTCACATAAGGATGTGTTTTGAGAATCTGAAGATTCTTAGAAGGCGATGGAGGAGTTGGCTATGCTACAATTGGATGCTAGGATGGAGAATGACATAGTATATTTTTTCCAAATGACAGTGCAGTCCTCTCAGTTGAAGCAAGTGGAGGAGTCTTAGTGAGGGGACTTAGGGGCTAATGTAAGGCATGATTGTGTTAACTAGGGTGATTCTCCAGGAGATTTGTTTGATGATGGGTATAATCAAATGTTTTTTCATGGAATATTGTTCTTCCTGGTGGAAATTCGCAATAGATCTATTCTACAGTTCCACAAACCACCCCTAGTTGTACTCCTAGGAGTGTGAAAGATGTACTGGGGTTTGAGGGGCTAGTTTTGGTGGCCCGGGGTGATGTGGGTAGTGATAGAGTTTGTAGCAATGTTACGAATGTGTAAGAAGGTGATGGCTGAACACCGCATCCTAGGAGGTCTGTTACAACCTTTAGATGTCCCTGGGTTGAATTGGGATGATATATCTAAGGATTTCATCATGGGACTACCTAGTGTTCAAGGGGGTTGTGATGCTATCTAGATAGTGGTGGACCGACTGACAAAATTATAGCACTTCATGAAAATCAAGGAGTCGAGTGTAGTGGATTCCATAGCATAGAGTTACATGTATGAGGTGGTGAAATTTTATAGAGTTATGAGGTCCATAGTATTGGATCGGGATACCTGGTTTACCTAACATTTCATGAAAGGATTCCAACATGCCATTAGCACCAACTACTCCTCACCACTGCTTTCCATCCCCAGATAGATGGGAAGACAATGCGAACCATCCAGACATTGGAGGATATTCTATGATAATGTTTTTTGGACCATAGGGGATCGTGGGTATGGAACTTGAATCAGGTAGAGTTTTCCTAGAACAATAGATATCACTCGATATTTAGTATGGATACATTCGAAGCCTTGTACGGGAGTCTGTGTCGCTCACCCGGGTGCTAGCAGGGGTTGGAGAAGCAGGCGTTCTTGGCTTGGATGTAGTTCATAGCATAAGAGGGAAGGTTCAACTTATACGGGAGAAGAAGAATGTGGCTTTGGACCGGTGAAGTCGTATGCCGATCAGAGGAGGAGACCCTTGGAGTTTGATGTTAGGGGACCACGTGTTCATTATGGTCTCCCATCATCATGGGCAATGGAGGATCGATAGTGGTGTAAGCATTCTCCCAGGTTCATCTGACCCTTCGAGGTGTTGTGGCGAGTTGACGAAGTGTCTTATGAGCTGGCACTACCACCACCGCTACAGAGGGTGCATGTCATCTTCCTTGTATCTCAGCTCCTTTAGTATCTACACGATGTTTCACCAGTCCTCGACTGGGGGATGATGGATATTGACGACTACACAACATTAATTGAGTGACCAAAGGGGAATGAGGATCCTAAGAAGTAGATGATTTGTGGAAGAACCATTCCATTGGTTCTTATGTTATGTAAGCATGATGGCCTTGAGAAGAGTACCTGAGAATGGGAGCCATTGATGCAAACCTAGTACCCAGAGCTGTTTTGAGTTTTGTTCTGTTTTGTTTCGTAGTAGATTTTGATATTGTGCTTAACCTTTTTAACTATTAAATGTGTTGTTTTCCTTGTTATCTGGATGTTTCTGATGTATCCAGACTTTGGGGATGGGAGGACCTGGTCCCTAATCAAGATGCATTAAGGTGGATACAATTAAACCAGTGAGGGAAAGTCAGTGCCACCCAAAGCGGATAGTATCATCACGTGGATAAAGAGTCTCTGTAACCTATTTCACTGAACAATGATTCCTTTATATGTTTGTGAGGTTTCATGGGGGATAGGGGTAGTAGTTATTTTATAGTTGATTGGTATGAGGGAGATATGTTCCTAGATGTTGAGAGGTTTTCCTTGTAGAGCCTTAGAGTATCCATGGTTGTTCAAGAAATAGATATCGATGAGAGTTTCTCTTAAGAGGTATCTTAAAGATGGTTTCCAAGACCTAATTTTCTGTATGTTTTTAAATTCATGAGGAAATGAATTGTTTGAGCAGTATCTAATGTAATGTCATGGACCCATCTGGTCCTGTAATTTTCCAAAAACTCAGTTCCACTAAAACGGTGTCACTAGTCACAGTGGAAGCGTGATGGTGGAAATGGTCATGGAGACACAGTTATGGTGGCACCGTGATAGTGGTACCGTGGTGGTTTCATTAGTCATGGAAGCACCATGATGGTGGCAGTATTCACGAGAGCATAGTGATGGTGCCACTGGTCAGGGTAGAACTGTGAAGGTAGTACCATTCATTGCAACACTGTAAGGGTGGTACCATGATGGTGGTACAATAGAGGTTATACTGTCATATCCACACATCAAAATGGTGGCACCATGATGGGAGCACCGTTACATTTTCTTCCCAAATGGTGTCCCACCGTTTTTTTTGAGTTTCTAGAGTTTTCCTAGATCCTCCCCCCACAACGTTTCATTTGATGAAAAAGTGTTGTAATTCCCCTTTCAAAGACATTTAATTACCTTAAATAATATCTAAAATCCCAAAATTGTCAGGAGACCCTTGACTTAACAAAATGTGTGGATGTTTCCTCGGTGTCACAAACATTTTCCAATAAATTCCATTCCATCCCTAGTTACACGTTTTCCTCTATTTCAGGGAAACCCTTTAACTCACAGCTGTTATTGCAACCTCTACAATGAGAATTATAAAATATCAATTTATTCCATATTGTGTAATCATCCAACCATGTGGTGAAATAATGATCCTCCTTTAATTTCAATCAAGATTTCATATCACATAACTCTAGGATATCAACTTTTATCGAATGAGGATTAATTCTTCTTCTTGACTGGTCTATTTACATTCCTTAGTGCATTTAGAGTCCCCCATCCCAAGGAAAGTGGTACACCTATGCTAGAGCCTTTCCTACCCACTCTTGGAGTTCACGGAGTTTGTCCCCTGCAAGTCACGCATCCCCAATTCTTGGCATGGAAAAAACGTTGATCATTTATCCTCCTGGTAGGGATTTTCCTTTATCTCTCTTTACTGTGTATGATGTGGGGTGGGTATGATAATGTTCCTATGGGATGGATGAATCCAAACCTTAATTAATATAATAAATGGGTTTTTTAAAAAATTATGGTGTGTGTTTGATAATTTGGTTTCACTCTTTTACCCTTTATTATATGTTGTGAATTGTATGGGATTATGTCCCTTGAAAATTGTAGTCATTGGTGGTCATTTATTGAACACAAATGAACCTCTATTTTCGAGATGATTCTGTGATTTAATGGTTGTAACATGGAATCTAGTTAGTCACATTAATTTGGTTGATTAGATGGATGCCCAATGAATAATAACTTCGTGTGGTCACCCTGGTTAACCAAATGGAATGACAGAACTTAAGGAATGGTGTGTTTAATTCTGAAAACAACCATTATATATTCTAGTGATGTGTATGGTTGTTCTTCTTGATGCCTATGAGGTGACATGGATGGTGATGATATTACATATTGATTAGTTGTCATTTTACTTATTTGGGGCCTATTGGGGTCGTATTTTGCGGCTTGGTGTGGTTCTAGTACTTCGAGGGATCTCAAAAACCCCTTTTGTTGTTGTGACTATTCAAGAGAACCAGTTGTGAATGCTTAACTTATTACTTGACTATTTTTACTTCCACGGATTTTGGATATGCATATTAGTTGACCAGTAGGGAAGAATTATTTAAATTGAACCACTTGAATGTGATAACAAGAATGGGTTCAATGGGGAGCTGTTTTCCATGAATGAGTTGTGACTTGTTTTTGGCTGTTGTGCTTCTTATGAATGAATACTAATGATTGAGTTTGTGTGTTGGATGGTTTTGGAACCCCTAGTTTTGGATGAGTTATTTTTACCTATATGTATATTTTAGTTCTTATGTTTATTATTCGCACCCCACCCAAGTTGAGAACTTTGTCCCTAACACCCCCATTTCAGGGGGGAGGGTTTTTTTTCCAAACACTCCTATGAATGGATGGTTATTAGCTCCTTTTCTTCTATATTTCCTGAGTATCCCAAGACACTTTGGGAAGGATTTAATGGATTTTGGTCCATTATAGCCCATGATTCTTCAGGAATAGTATGTTGTGGTCTTTGTCCTAGGTGTGTGAAGGCAGGTTGTTTCTTAAGTGTCTTTGGGATGGGGCCCAGGTGTCTTTGGGTGTGGCAGTAGTTGTTCAGGCCCATGTGTCTTCCGACATGGTTGTAATTGTTTTTGACCCGTTGTCTATGGGCATGGATACATGTGGTTGTGGTGGCCTAGGTGTTTGCGGGCATAGTTGTGGTTGTGGTGGCCCAAAAGGTGGGGTTTAGTGTCGTTGTGGGACTACAGTGAGAATGGTGGGGGAGGTTTGATGTGTAGTATGTCTTCAATAACCAATGGGAAAGTGGTGTGGGGTACCCGAACATCAATGTGTTATTACTATTACTTTTTTGGACATGCGTTATTTCGAGATTGTTCCTTTGTGAGGTTTATGGGGACAGTTTCCTTGCTTGGTGATTTGGTTATCTCTTTTTCTCATGGGGCATTAGAATGCATCCCCAATTTTCCATGAGAGATTTTGGTTTTCCCTACTGAGTATACTTTTATACTCACCCCACGTATATAAAAATGATTTCAGGTTTCCAGGAGGACTTTGAAAGCCTTTTTGGACCGTATTAGCCCGGACGTCGGGACCGTTGACGTTGCTGATTTTATTTTCTTCTGGTACTTCACTTTGGAGTTTCTTGTACCATGCATCACTTTATATAGAAATAATCATATGGGAATGGATTGTTTTGTTCTTTACTTTTACTTCCATCTTTGGTGTTGTTGGGATTTACTATCATACCTCTCGATTCTAATAAATTAGAAAGGTAATACCTTGCATGTCACGTGTGATTATATTCCCCTGGTGCTAGTCTCCACTCTAGGGCTTACTGAGGGCAGGACTCAGGGGTCATTATATCTCTTTCAACATTAGGAAAGAATGGTTCGGTAGTTTTCTGTACCTTCTCTTATCTCGGTGAAGGTGGTTAATGACATTTATAATGGACCATTACAATACCTTTCTAGTTTAGGGATTGAAATTATTCTATAAAATAATTTTAGAAAAGTTTAAATGCCATTTTACACTTATCTTTTTAGTTTATCACTCCCAAAAAACCCATTTTTACCTGAAGAGTTGATATTTATTTCTACTAGATTTGTGATTTATTTTAAAAAAAAGTAACTATTAATTTTAAATTTAAATTATACTTATTAAAATTATGGAATTAATTTTTTCAAATTAAATTCCCAGTATTTTCAAATTTAAAATTAAAATTATTCATGGTGATGTGACGTGAAACAAGGGTTTTATAGGGAATGTTTTAAATGTTTTCATAAATTTTCTTTCTAAATTCAGTATCAAAATTCATAAACTCCCAAAAGTTTAATATTTGATATAATAATTATATAATTTTACATTAAAATCAATTAAATTATAAATTAACAATATAAATTATTTAAGAGAGAAGAAAAAGTTCATTGAAAATTTTTATTTTTCAATATTCATAAAAAATGAAACTATTTTGAAAAATAAAAAAAATCAAACCTATAATAATTATGAATTCTTCCATTCAAAAATGATTATATAATCATTTATTTATTATTAATGTGTTAAAAATTTATTTTAAATAATGTGCAAAAATGCGTGATAACATCATCTTATAGAAAAATATAGTTTTCAAAAAATATTTATTGTTCACTTAAATGATTATTATTTTATTAAAAATTAATGGATAATTAATAAAAATGTGTAAAATATATATTGTAATTTTTTTGAAAATTCTATTTGTACCTACCATTCAAATGGGTCGGTGATAACTATCATATTTAAAAATAATATTAGTTGTATATTTTTGTTTATTAAATCACAATCTTATGTGTAATGCAAGATATCGAATAAACTCATTATTTCATGAATAATAATTTATCAATGAAATTAATGTTATTCTAAAAGAAATATGTTTTAATGTATTGGGGTGTAATATTATCTTCCATGCTCAGTGTTGTTCCTCACATAAATTAGTTTATAAAATGTTGTTCTTTTATAATCACAGGGGTTACATCAATTGATTTTATATTATCGTGACCCTAACTTCGAAAAATAATTATAAAAAAGATTTTAAAGGTATCTCAACAAATAGATACATTAAATAACTACTTATCATACCCAAATGTGATTGAAATATTTAAATAATAATCTATACATTTGAATACATGCCGATATCGTATTATATTGTCTTCCAAAGTATAATGGATTAGTATTTATCATTAGTGAAATAATTGAATTCATTAGAGAATCCATATGGAAGTATAAGAATTATTTTATATTTATAGGATTCATACTCCAAACTATTGGGAAGAATATGGAGAAAGACAGTTTTTCCCGTATATTATTGAAGTGAGGACTATCAAAGTAAAAAAAATATTAAATATAATATCAAATCATAGTGAAGAAAATAAATTATTCAACATGAAAATCAATGGATAGACATTGAATTTCAGATTAGGGATCATATTTTCATTATGGTTTCACTATGTAATTGATTTTAAAGTTTTGTTAAAAATGGGAATAAGTCAAAGTTACTTTGAGACATTCAAAATATTAGAAATAATAGGGGTTATTGCATACCAATTGATTATACTACACAACCTTTCTAAAGTAATTTAAATGTTACATGTCTCATTTCCATGTAAATACAATCCAAAGAGAGCATATGTTCTAACAAATGATGGAATAGATTTTAAGCCTTAATTTTCTTATAATTTGGTGCTGTATAGATTTTTGAACCTAAAGGGAATGATATGTCAAATCAGACAACATGTTTGGGGGAATGCACTTATGATAAATAACATAAAATATGAAATAATCTTGGGGACTGAAGAAGGTAAATTGAAGGATTATCCACATTTTTTCAATAGATTATATATTATCCAATTTTGAGGATGGAAGTATTTATGGGTGGAGAATATAAAACATGACATTATAATGTAAAATGTAAAAAATATATCGTTAAATATCATACAATTCACCCTTTAAGGAGATATTATAAATTTGATCATATAATATAATCATTATATAAAATTAAATTTGTAAAACTAACAACATATTTGAATTTTTTATATTATAATTATTATAGTATAAATTTTTGAATTATTTATAAAAAGGTTAATTTTTAGTCAAATAACATGATTTGTAAAAAACATGTAATTTGTATGACTATATAATAATAAAATATTGATCTAAAAATTTTAGAAATGTTTTATGTATTAAAATAATAATTTAATAAAAAAATATTCATTTACAAATATTATTTGAATCTATTAATCAAATGATAAATTTTGTTTGTGCTAATTAAAATGTTGAACTAATAAAATACTATATACAATATTTTATTTAAATAAAGTGGTTTAATGGGAGTTTTGGTTTTTTTATCTTTTAGAGCCACATAACCATATCTTATATTAAATAAATTTATACCACAAAATCACTGTCATATTGTTTTTCTATTATATATAAGTATACATGTTAAAAACATCATTTCTCTTGAAATTTTTTTTTCATGATCATGTGTTTATTAAAATTAACTTCTCAAGAAATTTGAATATTTATTTTATAATATTATAATTAAAATTTAAAATTAAATATATCAAATTAAATAAATTTTTTTATCAAATTATTTTTCCTTAAAATTAATTACTAATTTTAGTAATTTATTACAAAGGATAATGTAAATTATGGTAAATATTAAATGTTACAAAAAAATAATATAGTGACATGAAAAATTCACTAAAAAATAGTGTTTGTGGTGTGGTTAAAAAAATAATTTTATTCAACTTTTTGGAAATTTTTTTCTTTTAGAACCTGAATTATAACATTACATTATTAGAAATGTTATGGTGACTATAAAAACAAACCTTTATTTTATTTATAAATGGGTAACACTGTCACCTCATCAAGACTAACATATAATTAGAATAACATCTTTAAAATCATATATTTTAATATCCCTAACACCCTGAACTATGAAAACAATCTCTTGGTATCTCATATTTATATAAGGCCTTTTAAACATCGGCAGACTTCTAAGAAAAATTCAATTCTACTACATTAGTATAATGAACTATCTAGTTTTCCTCTTAATTATATTCTATAAAATTTATTCTAGTATAATAAATATAACGATATTATTATCATATATATAATAAAACGAAAATTTATTATGAAACATTAATTTTTTACTCATATATGTCCTCTATTAATAAAAAGAATATCGTTGTTTATGTGTTACATAGACTACAACCTCATTGATGTATCACAATTAATTATTCATCATCACCTTAAATGGATTGATGTAACGATATAATTAATGGTTAATTAATAATATTAATATATCATTAATGTTTTTATAAGAAAAATTTGTGAACTTATAAATTAAATGTCCAGCAAACAATCTTCATTAATTTAATCATTTAAAATAATCATACTAAATGGAAAAATATTAATTTAAATTGTGTAATATGATTATATCCCTTAATTATTATCAATATATATTAAAAATATTTTTTTCAAACCAACTAAAATTAAATAATAGAATTGTACTACGGATATAATGATATTTCAACAAAACCACATTATTATCATTCATGAAATCAGGATATGTTCATGTTTCGTTGGTTTAACCACATACATTAGCAATAAAATGAATTGGTATATTGAATTACTATGATGCATAATTGAATTTTTAATATGATATAAATTTTTAAAAATATGGGTTTTTAGATATTTTATATTAAAATTTATTTCGTTAATTAGGAAAATAATCTTTAGTCAAAATGAATCATCAAAACATGCTTATTATTGATTTTATATTTAAATATAAAGAGTAAAACATTAATTAAAGGCATTGAAACATATTAAATTATCATAATTACTTCCAAATAGTGAATTAAATGAAATAGTAATTAAAAAAATTAGAATAAGAACTAATATGAACACTTCTATTATGCAACTAATTCCATCGTTCAAAATTATATACACCAAATGTGGAAAATCAGGGGACATTATATATTAAATGAAAATATATGAAGTGTAAGAATGAAAATAAATATGATTATGGTTATTAATCATTTTATTGTGATAGATATTTTTATGATACATGATGTTAAATATGTTCAAGGATTTTAGTAAAAGTGCTAAAGGTTTTCATCTCAAATTCCTCCCTTTTAGAATTTTTTTATTATGAAAATAAATTTTATTGTGTGGTGTATATATCTATTATATGGGATATAATAACAAATATTTAAATTATTAATTTTATTTTAAGAACATTTTTATCATAATATTTCAATAGTTTTTTATTTAATTTTTACCTAATCCATAAGGGGGTTTTCTCTCTCTGTTATCTTTCATTGGGACTCATGTTACAATCACCACATATATTATTTTTTCATTACTTTAATATATATAGAAGTTTTTTTTCATGTTACTCAAGAAATTTACTTAATTTAATATTATATATTTTCATTAAAAAAAATTTATTCATTATTTACCATTTCCATGGGAGAAAACAATCCATTGTTTTGTTAAAGTAAATGTGAATGAAATTTTCCTAGGAAAAATCACTATTTAGATAATTGAAAGATGATATGGTAGTGAAATAGATTTAAAAATTGGTAATCACTGTGAAAAGTCATGGGTGATCACAAACTCAATCAATATTCTAATTCACAATGAGTGCTCTTAATACTGTACCCATTGAAAGACACTCCCAAAGGATATTCTTTAAAATATTCAAATTCTATAATTGAACCATAAGGGAGGATTTTTCATACCATTTCATTTTACCCAATCAATTTAATATAGTTAATACTATTACTCTATTTCATATATAACCAAAATTATTTTATGTACCATCCTAAATATATTTCATTGTTAAGGGTACTTCTGGTTATATTGATCATACCCCACTACATCTGAGGTGATTAATAGATGTCCTCCAACAGATCCCCATATTCTATTGAATGATAAATTATTTTAGGGATATATTTCTAATAATATAAAAATGAGTTTTTATTAAATAAGCGGTTCCTTATAGAATTGTATGAAATTTATCTGTTACTCATATGGTGAATGCATTAGATTTAATCAGCTGATAGGTGGGGCTTCGAACAATATTTCCCCTCTCTCCATAGATATTTCTCATTAGTAAAAAATGTTTGGTTCATGTGTATACCTATTCCAAATATATGAATTCATAATTGATCAATTTTTAGAAAAGATAAAACTACATTTTATGGTATATGTGATACACAACATAAACCCAAAAAAACTATGATTTTTTAAATAGAACCATTTTAACCTAACAATTAAATTTGTGGGAATAAATATGATTTAGTAATATTTGATATATATATATATATATTATACTAAAATAAAATATATTTATAAATTCAAAATAACAAATTACATAATTTATGTTATATTATTTTATTCATAAAATATTTTTTTTCTTGAAAAAAAATTCATTTGTATTTTATGAAAATATAATAATTAATTTATTAAAAAATTTCTAAAATAATTTTTGTAAAATTAATTCCTTTTTTATATTATAATATTCAAATTAAAATTTTTTAATTTTTTAGGAATTTTGGAAAATATAGATTTTTCTGCAGTTAAAAGAAATATTGTTTTTAAGTTAAATTATCATTAATTTTTATAAATTACATAATATAAAGGTGTTAATATTATTCTAATTTAATTAATGTGAAATATACTTATTATTTTTTTATATTAAATTCAATTTATTAATATTAAATCATATTTATACCAGATTTTAGTATATATTTTTTAATTATTAAAAACACATTTCTTTGAAAACTTTTTGAAAATGCACAATGATTATTCATTATATTTAATAAAAATAACCCATAATTAGAAACTATTTAATTCAAAATTTTATATTATATATCAACTATTATGAATTTAAATTTATATAATAAATATTACTTGTAATAGAGTAAAAAATCACATTTTCATTGAAAAATGTCTTTTTTTGGAAACCACATTCATACATTCCTATGAGTTTATTAAAAAAATAATTTTTTCCAATTAGTTTATTTTATTTTGTTAAAATAGATTATATATTTTAAATATCTATAATTAATAATAGGTTATCTCCTAAACTTAATTTTTTTACGAAATGAATAGTAACCATAGTAAAAATTAATTAGCACATTTAAATGAAAATAGTTTAATCAATGGTAAAAATAAATTTAGAAGGACTAAAAACAAAGTAAATATAATATTATGAATATATATATAAATATATATTCATTTAATTATAATTATGACTATATATTTTTGATTAATCATAAATGATTAAAAAATTATTTTGATAAAAATTTTGTTGCATTAATTTTATTTGGGGTAAAATATATTTAAAATGAAGGAACACTTTTTTTTGAATAATTTAATATTATAAATTACAATATTTTAATAATATATTAATAATAAATTGTATATATTAATTAAAATTAATATTATATAGTGAAAATGTAATTTTTTAGGGTTAAAAAATTGTTATTATAAAAACTGGATATTTTTTAATAAATGAGGATTTTAATATAAAATATTAATTTTCAATATATTGATAATTATATTTATAATTGTTTTTGGATTCATTAATTTGAAATTTACCAATGGTGATATTTTTTGTAATTTTTAGTTATTTTTTAATTTTTGGGTAAAAAATAAATATGTCATAGGTATACAGTGAATATTTTGACATCATAATGGCCCAAAAGTGATATAACTAACAATATAATTGATATCTAAGACCTAATATATCATTAACCATTAATATAATTGGTCTTTAGGTTATTTTATATTTTTTATAATTACTTTATGATTCCTCCAAAACCTATATTATATTTAAGGTTTTTACAATCATTTCGTTATAAACATGACTCACTTCCACATCATAAATGATAATATTTTAATAATAATGGATATTTTCATTATAAAATAATTTAAAACATCTCTTTTTTGAAGTAAACATTGTAAAAAACATGTAAAGGGTTGTGTTTTTTATTATTTTATTATGTAGAGTCCAAAACCAATGATTGAGAAATAATAAGGAACTCTTCTCGCTTTTCCTATATGAACCCACCCAATATCCCATTAAACATCCCTAAAAACCACATGTAATGTAATTATTATGTCATTTGCAATATAGATTAATCACATGGTTCCATAAGGTCAGTAGAAGCAACTCCAAAGCTTTTAGAACCTCCCTCTCAAGGTAAGGGATCACCATCTCTTTACTTAATTGATGCACCACATTTAGGTTGTTCCTCTTATTTACAATTTGTTCTTATTTGGGTATTTATTATAAATTCATATTAATAATAATTTTATGTAAACTTTAATTAATTCTCCTTTATCCATCAATAATTTCTTGCATGAACCAATATGTATACCTGGTATGCTACCAAAATCATCCTACAATTTTCTCTACCTCTATCACTTCTTTTACATTCAAGTATGTACTTTTTAATTCTCATTTTGAATCTCCATTGTTTATATTTTCATGAATTTATAAACATATATTTAATTTTTTACTTTTTTAAATTTTAATTAGTTATAACATTACCCCCATCATTTTTAACATTACATTCGATATTAACATGCCAAACTTTAGTTAGATATTTATCTATATAAATTCCCATCCATGAACCATAAATTTCATAGGAATTTTAACTAAAATTACCATTGTTCAGATATGTCATTTCATTCCCCTAAGTTAAATTATTATGAATAATTGATGAGATACCCATTTCACATTCATTAATCTCTCTAATGAGCATTTATGTTTCCCAATTATGCTTTTAAAATTTCAAAGTTGTTTTACATGCCAAAAAATTGTGTTGTGAATACCTTTCCCTATTTTCTATCAATGGTATTCTCTGTTATTTAATTTCAATTATATTATTAGGGATATACTTGTATGTAATTGATGATCCATTATCAAGGTATTGAATGTAATAAAATATATTGTTCTATTATATGATGTATGTTGAACATTTATGCATGTACATGATATGATTATGTTGACCACAACCTGAAAGTGCTTCAATGCATTGGTAAATGTTTTAGTCCCCTGAGATGCCGAGTCTAGTTTTTGGTAGGTTACCCTAACGACATTAAATTTTAATTTCATGTTGTATCACATTGATCTTGGTTTATAATTTCTTGTTTGAATTTTTTTCAACATTTCGATGTTACAATTATGTTATCATGTTATCTCATGCCTCATTATTCATGTTTATTATTATCATCCCTTCTATGTCCCATATAAATTAATATTGACAAACATGTGAAAATTTCTTCATGTTATGATTTGTTTATTCCTTTTCCTGTCATTATATGTTAGTACATTCTTATGTATGTACCCATGTTATCTCATGATGCTTTAAAACCTATGGAAGTTTTGAAGCATGTCAATGATTTTTTCAATAATGTTGTTGTATCTTATGTTCAAGAAGTTATTCCTTGTACCTAATTATCAAATAAAATGGTCTTCTAGATCCTATAAGTTGTAAATTGTGTTATATTATTAGAAATTAATGAAATAATGTTTAATCAATAGAAGGGATTTCATAGTATGTAGAAAAATAATGTTTGGGTAGTTTTTGGATTTGGGTTAGAGAACACTAGCAGAATATATATAGATAATACACCGTATAGGGTAACATTCTTATATTTTGGGTGTGTATAGATTAATTGGTTTCCATGAAAACACAGGAATGTCTTGATATTATAGGTGATGGTGGATCTGACATATAAATTTATATAGGTAACACATGAAATAACAACATTGATCTAGACTCGATCAAGAACTATTGCACAAAAACAACCCTTAATGCACACCGGGTTTGACACTCCCAGGGGATATGATTTGGTAAAAACACAAGGTCATTGTGAAACATTAAAAAGGGAACAATAATTCACATAATATTCTAATATTGAAAATATATAATGGATAAAATAAATTGAAGGATGAAAACTAAAAAATTAAGGAATAAATGTTATTTATAGATTATCATTATAATGACATTTTCATCCGATATATGTGTCTAATAGAATAAATATACCCATTCATAATTTTTCTATTATTATAGTCAATTTATTTTAGTATAATAACCAAGTAAACAACCTATGGGATTGGAAATGAGATTACATACCAAATGGGATACCTAACATTATGGGAGCTCAAGTAAGACATGTTGTGATTATTCCAAACCAAATATCTAAAATAAATATTAACAAATGGAAATTTTTTGGAGGTTCCAAAGACATAAATGATGAGTAGAATGGTGTCTCAAGTAAGATCATTGTATCAATGTGATAATTAAAAGAATAAATATTTTCATGCATTTCAAAAATATTGGAATCATCACTAAGGGAAACACAACAAAGTAACTCAATGTCATTATATGTGTGAAAAAATTGGGGATATAGTAGCTAGTTTCAATAAATATAATGAATATTATGGTACAAGTTAGTAGATTACAACTTACGACATGAATTTTTCGTTCCATGTAATATGTGTGGAGAATATAGGATTTATCCAAGTCATTTCCCTAATGTAAATGTAAAATCATTTACTATGGATGGTCATATTCTATATATAATTATTTATTGGTAAGGATAAATTTGTTTATGAATTTTTATTTTGGAGTAATGATATGTAATTGTTATATTAAATAGTTTTTTTAAATATAAATCATTGATCATCTAAATAATTTTCTATAGTAATGATTTTAATTATATGTTCAATGAAACTGATAACCTGTAAAAGTGAGTTAGTGATAAGGTTATTAAAAAGGCATAATATGTGTTTGATGAAGGATAAACCAAAAGGGTCTTGTTATTATCTATCTAAAGATAATGTTATGTTCTAAATCATTGATATATATTTATAATGTTTTATTAGGTGGATGTTTTGTATAATTAAGGTTATTTTTGGAAACATGTTACATGAGAAAATATTTTTTTTATTTTTATGTGATTAATGATATTTATGGATATATTTCATTCTGTAATGGTATATATAACCATTAATAATATTTTGGAATAATGATATTCTATTTTTAAAGGTATAAGATAAAGGGTATGAGAGAGCCATTGAGATTAAAAAATTCATTAATGATGAGGTTGTTAGTTTTATTTAGGTTATATTGGTATTTATTTTTGAACAATCAATGCATAATAATTTGGATTATTTTTGTAATTTAAGTGTTTATTGTAATAATGTTTTTTTTCAGTATTATATTACTTTATGATAACCATTATTTTTAAATTAAATATAGTAGGGATAAGTTTTTATTAATTTTTTGATTATGTGATCCCCTAAAATCTAATTTATGTGTTGAAGAAAAAAATTAACTTAAGTTCACATAATTTATAGAAAAGATGATATTTTTGTTGAAATTTATTAAATGATAAAATTATACATGAAAATATTTTATATTTCCTAATTTTCCTAATATAGATTGTAAATTTATTCTTTTATATTAAAAAATAATCTTAATCCCAAATGAATTAATATTACAGTCATTCTCGATGAATAGATTCTCTTTTTACCCAGAAAAGATTTATTGATTTTTGGTCATTGAATTTATCCTATCAATGATATTTATCAGCATATAATAGTTTTTTTGTTTTTTCTCTTACATGTCAACTTTTTAAAATCCCACTAACATTCTCCTACTTGAAAACCTAGGTTAGTGATTACCATCATACTTAACATTCTTTCTTTTCAAGTGGACAATTTATTAACTCGTTTTACGATATGGGGTTTCAATAAAGATATTATCAAGTGTAAAAAACTTAATTATTGAGATAAATTTTCAATTTAGAGGAATATATTTATTTAATGGTTTAATAATGTAATGATATATGTTGTTTAAAATATTAAATTATGTTCAATAGAGTAAAGATACACAACACCAAACCCAAAAAATAATTATTATTTGAGTACAACCATTATAACATAGTTGATAAATCTTTGGGTATTAATATGATTAACTGATTTTTTATGTATATATGTCCTAATAAGCATAAATATATTCATAAATTCCAAGTAAATAATTACTTAATTTTTTGTAATATCATTTTATTCTTAAAAAATACATTTCCTTAAAAAAGGAATATTATATATTTTTGGGGTAAAATATTATAATTAATTTATAGAAAATTTATAAATCGAATCAAATAAAATTAAATATATTCTTTTTATCAGAATTGAAAATTTAACTTAATGTGAAATTTTGGGTTTTTTGGAAAATATTGATTTTCAATCAATAGAGAAAATTACATTTTTAAGTAAAAATGTCATTTATTTTGATAGATTACGTAATATAAAATTCAAAATATTTATTTAATTTCATTATAGGGTTACATAATTAGTCAATATTAATAGTTAATTCAATAAATTATATTTTAATAATCTTTATACCATATTTTAGTGTAATTCTTTATGATTAAAAATCCATTTTTTGATATCTATTTTTAAAATACACGATATTTACCCACTATAATTATTAAAAATAAACCATAATGAGAAATTATTTAAATATAATTTTTATATTATATATATAATTATGAATTGAAATTCATATAATTAATATCAGTAGTTTTAGGGTTCATGTAAAATCATCTTTTACTGGAAAAATGTACGTTTTTTAACAACTACTTTCCATCATGCTTGTGAGTTTTATTTTAAAATATAATATTCATTATATGTAAATTTATTAGATTAAATTGGAATCTATATTTTTATTCAACAAAATTAATATTTGGTAATAGGGTTAACTAAGTTTTTGAACAATATAAATTAAAACTGTAGTAATTATTTTTTACAATGGTAAAAGGAAAATTACATAATTAATGGTGAACTTTTATTATCATGAAAAAGAATAAAATTATCCCTAATAATATGTATATGTATATATTTATATTCATTTTAATATAATAATGAATATAATTTTTTTACTTTATAAATTATAAAATAATTATTTTAATAAAGAATTGATTTTTGACATGTTAAAAGAGAAACTGTATTTAGGGTAAAAATATAATTTTAATTAAGGAAAATATTATAAAATTGTTTTTTTAATAATTAATATTTTAATAAAATAGTATTATTAAATATTATATTTTAGATATAAATAATTTTACCTATTAAAAATGTTGTTTTTATTAAGGTTAGAAAATAGATCGTGTTAAAAATCCCATTTGTTTTAATAAAAAAAAATATTATTATAAAAGTCAAATTTATCATATTTATAAAATTATTTTTTTAAAATATATATCATTTTGAAATAATCATGTTCAAATTATCCAAAAATGAATTTTTTAACAATTTTCTGGGATAATAGAATTTTCAGGTCAAAAAAATACAATATAGGTATATATGGCTTGTATAATGACATCATAAGGAACCAAAAATGGTGTAATAATTACTATAAATTGTATTCAAGAACAAATATATGATTACCCTTTAATGTAGTGGTAATTTTTATGCTTTTTTATTCTTGTTTTAAATCCATTATTAATAATCCAAACCGATATTATATTTTTAGGGTTTTACAATCACTTCTTTATAAACATGACTCATTTCCATATAATCATGGTTGGTATTTTAATAAACCATGACCTTGTCCTTATAAAATAATGAAAAAACTATATTTTGCATAAATAATGGGTAAAACAATGGGTATGTTTTTGGTTGTTATTATTTTATCGTATAGATTATCCAATATATGTTTGGGAAATAATAGAGAACACACCTCTCTTTTCCTATATAAACAAAATCATGATCCCATTACTCTTCAATAAAAAAACCATGTATCATGTCCTCTATCTCCCCTCTATTATTTAGAGTCCTCCCAAGGGCCCCCTAGATCTCAAGATGCTCCTCCCATGCTTTTGGATTCTCCCACTCATGGTAAGGAATCTTGTTCTCTTCTTTTTATTGAAGCACATATTTTATGCTTTACCACTTATTTTCCATTTTTTCTTTTTTGGGTATGTTTTTATACATCCCCATTACATCCCATTTTATTTATATGTTATTATAGACTCCTTTAACTCTCATTAAGTTCCACCATGATCCTTTTTTACACTCATTATGCTACCAAAATTGTTCTTTGATATTCCATACCTCTCTCTATTGTTTTCCATTAAATAACCTCCTTTGTAATTTTCCCATTGAATCTAGATTGGTTATATTCTGATGCATTTATAAATAAAACATTACATTAAACAATATTTTATTTTATTGAGATATCATTTACCCCTTCTAATTTTAACCTTTACCTATGTGGTTACCATTCAAATATTTAGTTATATATTTCTATCTCTACGTTCCAATTCAAGACACTAAATTATATTGTTCCTTTAATATGCAATTCATATTTCTATTATATGTTCTTCTATTTCCCACATACTACCCATATGATTTATAAATTGTAAGATACCCCTTTCACTCTCATTATTCTCTCTAATGAACATTTATGTGCCCCTATTAGGCCACTGATATTTCACTATGAATTTCATTACCAAACAATTGTTTAGTGAACACCAATACCAATTTCTAATCATGGGAGTTAAACATTATTATTTTATACTTCCCTTATTTTGGAAATAAAATTATATAATCCACACTCCATTAATATTTAATGTGATGGAATATGTTCTTTTTTATGTGATCTATGTGGCACACTTATGCATGATCATTATATAATAATGATGGGTGTACCCGGATAATGATCCAATGAAATGGGTAATATTATATTATAATGAGATTCCATTTTTAGTGTTTGGTGTGTTATACTAAGCACATTATGTTATAATGTATTGGTCATTAACCATGACATATTTTTATAATGTATTTTTTAAATTGTTTTCCACATTTATATATTGCATTTATGTTCTCAAGGCATATAATGTCTTATTTGTAATGTTTTTTATTGTCACCCCCTTTATGTAACATAGAAATTTCTATTTTATAACATCTAGAACTTTTTCAATGTTATCCAGTTTTTCTTCCCATACTGGCCTTTATAGCTCAACAATTTATTTTGTATGTCCCCAAGTTATCCTATACAATTTTAAAATAAATATAATTTATAATAATTTTAAAGATGTTGTTAATAATGTTTTTTTGTGTCTAACATTCAAGATGATATTCTATGTTCCTAATTACCAAAGACACTAGATTTATCAATATATAATTTGTATAATGTTTATTCATATGTTATAGTTCATGAAATAATATATAATAAATAGATGGGTCTTTCGAGAATGTTTTCTAGAATAAGGATCATTCATAATGTTTTTGTTATGAACCAATATTATTTCCATAAATATAATAATAATTAATTTTTATATCCTTCTTTTAAATTATTTTAATGGATAATTATTCTATAATATTGAGTTCATCAAATATTCATGTAGTTCATTTAATCTTTCAATGTCACTTATATCATGTTTATTAAATATAATGCATCATTGTATGTTACCCCGTACTAAGTATTTAAGAACACCCATATTATTTTCCTTCACAAAAGAACCCTGGAGGAGGACTATTTGTAATTTTTAGATTATAAATTTAGGGACAATAATTTTCTTATAATATTTTATTATTGTATATATTATTTTCATGTGTAATGAATGTTTATTTCGTGTTATAAAAGACCACTAAACTATATGTTCCTTACAGAAATCATATTCATTTTACAAATAGTGAAATATTGCTACCAACTCTAGGTTTGTGGTGTTTAAAAAGAGACATTATTTATAATCAAGACAAAGGGACTACCTATGATTCTTCTAATCAATAATTACATCATTCAAGGATACAAAAAACTAAATTCCTCACCATTTAATTCTTGAATATACTCTTACAACTAATTTATAGATAGATGTCATCACATGGATTTCTTATAAAACAACCTTAAATTGGGAAACTATAAGTCTATATGGGAAAATACATTTTATAAATAATAATTTTATAACCAAGTTGATTGATGATATCCATTAAATATGAATAATGTGAGACATTGGTCAAAACTCTTTTAGGGGTTGTTTCCTATATATTTAGTCAAAAAACTTACACCCATGTCTAAAAACCATTACAACTATTCAAGTGCTAGTAAAAAAATCCCAATTTATATCATCATAACATCCACCACCACCCACCATTAAAAAAATCTAAATTATAAAATGAGGGATATAAGTGTTATTGGAATAACTCAATCTATAGATCTCACGGGCCTAACCAAATTTTCTATGTTTTCCAAATTCACATAGCTTGTGATATATTGACACATATGACTTCATTTTTTCTCTTCCCTATGTAATGTAGTCCCTCCTTCATCATGGGGTTTAAATACTATATTAATATTAAATACATGATGATATCAAATCAATAACGACTCAATGTATATCCTGTACTTCATTATAATTTTATATAGATAAAAAATATGAAATATTGAGTAACCTCCATGTTTATCATAAAAATCCTAAGGTTGAGAGTTTCTCCTCAAAATAGGCCACTATATTATTCCATGCACAACACTTACATTCTTATGAACATCGAAATTTGGTTATTTTCATATATACATCCACTCGTGAACGTATTATTTTATTCAAATAGTATTTTTTACTTTATATGTTGAGGAATCATCATTACCTTATTCTTAAATGCTGATTTTTTAAATCTTTCGGTTGAGGTAGTATATTTATTTAATATGTTGTGCCAATCCTTGACGAAAAATTTAAAATAATATTTCATAAAACATTCAACCTATATATTTAGATAGATTATTATGAATGATATATTCATCACATGTAACCACTTATATTACATTATCATTATATTTCATCTTTTACTTCTCAAGTTTCATGAACAATTGTAATTTATTCTTATAGATCACTAAGAATAATTTCATTACTTGGTCAACTTTATTGGAATGTTCACATTTATTCTCAAAATATTTAACGAAATATGACCATTAATCAGTAGTATTATATTTTTTATTACCGTGGAAACCATATTTAATTATTATAGTCATGAATAACTCTGTATGTGGACCCTCCCATCCAAATTTTATAGAAACCTATTCCAAATTTCTAAATATATTCAGTGTGGATAGATTATGTGATGATTTTTTCAAAAATTGTTTATTTTGGGAACTAACACTCACTTATTCACCAAATATCCCTTATATTTTTTCCTCACACCAAGGGATGGCATATTCTACAATCAAAAATTGGATTTGTATCCATAACTTCTATATAACCAACAATATCCTATAAATCGTGATTTCCTACCTTGATAATATGTTTATCTAAATTTTATTATAACATTGTTTCATTTATTGAGACCATTTGATCCTAGGGTGTAGTGATCTACTTTTAATTTTCTCCCCTTTATTTTATGTGTAATATTTACTCTTAAATTTCTTGGTGGAAAATCCTTAGATTTTTATTTTATACCTATAATATTTGAAATACCCGATTCAAATTGTATGTAATTAGGTGATGAATTTTATAAGATCCTTATAACCGTATTCTCACTAGCTTGTGAAGTCTCACATTTATATATAATAGATTCATTGAAGACTTTTATATATTTATTCAGTTCACCTTGGACTAAGGGGCACATTGATTGTGTCTCAACTAGTTATTTTTTCCTTGAATCCATATTTTCTCCAAAATCACATTCCATATTCTCTTGGTAAAACAAATTAATAAATTCTTATTCATATAATAAAAACAGGATGTTCCATTTTTATTACACTCACCTGGTTCAGTTGATAAGCCTTTATTTTCATTCTCTATTTTTATATTTCCATTATTTAGTTTTTCATTATTCTTAATAACTATTTTCAAATTATATTTTACAGTCCATTAAAGTTATATTATTTTTTACCCCTATTATATCTTATTAGTGAATCAAATAATAAATAAAAATTAGAAATAAAAGTAACATTATAATATTATGTGCTAGATAATGATGAATTTGTTTCCCCATGTTTTTTCATTAAATTTTGATTCATTTATTTTGAAGGATTGTTTTTATTCTTATACTTATTATATTTTTATATTTTCTCTTCATTATCATAAGATTGAGACTCAGAAGACTCGTTCTTTATTCTATCACAGTCAACACAAAAAAGGTTACCATAGTTCATGCATTTTTTTGATTATTTCCTTTTTTACTTTCCAGTTATAATAACTAAATATTTAATTTGTATTTTTATCTACCTTAGAATTTTAATCACACAATTTTATAATCTCTTCCACTTATTTATCTTTTTTCTTGTAGTCTCAAAATAAATCTCAAATTTTTTTGTTATTAAGAGTTTGATATTTCATCATAACATATGTGATATGTGTATTTTTAAATTTTCAAGAGATAAATCTTCTCTTTTTTATAGTATTTTTATTTTTGAATAAAATAGGGTAAGAAAATACTTCATCTGGTTTAATCTATTTTGAAATGATTTAGCATCACACAAACAACATTAATGTTTCTTACTTTATCAGTCACCATAGTGAAATTGGAATTAATTTTATCATTAATAGTTATTTTTATGTTCTCAGACTCTCTCCACCAAAGATGGGGTTTTATTTCTTTGACATTCATGTTAACTTAATAGACTATTCATAAAATTTCCCAGATATATCTATAATTCTAGAGACCAATGACTGTTGTGTAAACCATTTCTTATAGAGACACAAAGATTCAATTTTTATCAATTCCAAATAAATCAATATTAATATTATCATCTTGATTCCAATAGAAATCATTGGAAATGGGTGGAAAACACACTATTATAGTATCTATGACAACTAGCCTATGTTATTAGAGATAGTGTAGAATCTTATTCCTAAATCTATGATAATAACTTCCATCAAATGACGTTAAACCACATCTATTAATAAATATATGGTTATCCATTTCTAGGAAAACACATTGAATTAATATATTCAATCGTTCTATGGTAACACTTATTTTTTTTATGACAGTTAAAGAACTAGGGGATTCATTGGGCCTTTTTGAACTATTGGTCTTTTAAATTCAATATATTGAACTAAATAATGGTTTTGATACTCTCAATATTATATCATAGCCAAAATAGGTGTGTATATATAATAAAATGTAGGAAAACATTATTATTTTAAAGGATTAATATAATAGTGTACACTTTTCATATTAGTTAGATGCCCCTGTATGGGTTATCAAATATAAAAAAGTGGATACAACTAGTTAGACACCCTAATTAGAATTCCCCAGTAACTGGTTAGACCCCATAATTGAATTATCAAATTACCAGTTATACACCTCAATAACAATCCTCTAACAACCAGTTAATTTTTTTAATTGACTCAATATTATCTCATATACTCAGCTTTTATGTAATAGTGATGAAATAGATAATTACAAATATTATTTATAACGTTTGATTTAAAAATTAACTCATTAACATATTGGTTAGATTCCCCAATATGGATTCTTCACAATATATTCAAGTGGATACAACTAGTTCAAATACATAAACACTATTATTTATTAATTGATTCGACACCCCAATTTCAACTATCTAGTAATTGGTTTGACACCCTTACCAAATGTCTCTAAAAACTATTTAGAAAACTTGTTATAAGAATTAAATTCAACAATTTCACCTGTATAACATAATTTTTTATGAATCATTATTATTCAACATCAATTTTGAACTGTTCTACCACTAAAAATAAAGAAGGATTAATATGTTGAATCATGTACCACATCATCACAATTATATGATTAAAATAATTGTGAAAACTATTGTTGATCATGAAATCCACTCTACATATTCAATAATATTATTTCTAATATTCCTTATCAATACATGAGTAACATGTCTCATTTTTATAAAAAGATCCTCCCATCTTCGTACTATTCTTCTCCATTCAATATTGGGATGTATTAAGAAGGAAATATTTTCTCTTATATGCTATTTTTGAGTTATCTTAATTATACTACAAAAATATATTCTTTGGTATGTACTCATATTTATATTAAAATTGGATAATATGACATGGATATTTTTTCAAATATTTGAAATTAGGAAACACCATGATATCCTAATTGAGTTTCGATCTTCTATTTTAAATCGATAAATAATTTTATTGATTTATTACCATGTTCAAAATGATTAGAATTGCCTTTCAAATAATAATTTATGGTTTCTCATGAATCTGAATTTATAATTTTATGTGATATTAAATTATCATAACCTTGATATTCAGAAAGGTTTTATAATTTTAATTATTTCTAAATAAATCCACATGAATGGAAGAATGATTCATAATGAAAATAAACATATATGATGAATTATGGAAATAATATCAATATCCCTTTATTCTCAATTTTATCACAATCTATGATGATGTTGTATAATAATTTAATAACAAATCAAGTTTTTCATGTTATTTTATTTCATCAATTTGTAAAAAAATAATTAAACATAGATTTTCATCAAAAATATTGCACTTTAAATTTCACATAAACTCCCCGAACACACATTCAAAAATCTGATTCTAAAAACATAATCTTTATATTTGTAGATTGTTACTAATAAATGATGCCCAAATTTATCCATGAAAAAATAGTAACATAAATATTAAATATTTGATCAATTAAATACCCAAGGGAATTTTTAGGTTTATATATTTAGGGAAATAGGAATAACTCTTAAATTACAATATCCAAGTCTTGATGTTTTTAATTTTTCTATGTAATCCTAGTATTTCATATTTCATATTTTTTCTCAAACATGTCCCATAATATTATCAAAAATTGAATAATTTTTATACAACATTAATTTAACATTATTTCTCATAACGTAAGAGAAACATAACATAATATGGGTGAGTTAAAATTCCCAATAATGGTAAACATTAGAATTAACTGTATAATATCAATACTGAGAATATGATAAGAATAATGGTATAATGAAATAATAAATCTGTAACACCCCTGAATGATAACGTGTTACATGTATAAATGATATGATTCATGTCAACAAGGTGCACCTTCCTTTTCAGGAGTCTTTCTGATTAGAACTCCATAGTTAATCAGGCTTGGCCTGGAGTAGTGATCAGGATGAGTGACCTTCTAGGAAGCCTCATAGGGTGTGTGTGAGTGAGGAAAAAGCACAATAGAAAAGACATGTGTTTTCCTATGGGGAAAATCATTAGTCATATGACCCATTCGAGCACGTGGGTAGGCCCCAAGGTGGAGACCACGTGTCTGCATGGCAACTGGTATTACTTGGTGGGCCTGGACCTGAAGACCATGTTATGGTGGGGTGTCTATGCTATCACTAGGGCCCAGTTGTTACATTTGGTATTAGAGGTGGTACCCAAACTTATGTTTGGTGCACTGCATTGGTTGAGATTTAGGGCCCACAATGAGGATGTTGTGCTTTAAAGGGGGTGGGGTGATTGTAACAGCCCCGAATGATAAAGGGTTAAATTACTAAATTATATGACTCGTGTCAACTAAATGAAGCTTCCTTTTCAGGACCCTGTCCGATTAGAACTCTATAGTTAAGCATGCTTGGCCTGGAGTAGTGATCAGGATAGTTGACCATTGGGGAAGCATCCCAGGGTGTGTGCGAGTGGGGAAAAGCACACTACAAAGGACTTGTGTTGATCTGTGGGGACAATAATTAGTCATACGACCCTTTCGGGAACGTGGGTGGTCCCCAAGGTGGAGACTATATATCTACGGGGAAACTGGTGGTACCTGGTGGGCCGAGACCTCTAATAGAAATTTGTAAGGACCCGTCCCCCCGTGCCCATGCTGTGACTACCCCAAGCATGACTTCCATAGGCCAGGTGCTGGTGACTAGCACCAAAGGTGTAAATCCTTAAAACTGGGAAGGCATTTCCATTAGAACATAAAAATGAACACAACAAAGTACATTCTGGAAGAAAAACACTAATTAAATCTATATAGCAATGTTTACTGAAATTTTAAGGGGGATGAAAATAAAATCCCAACAGTAAAGTACAAGGAAACAAAAAGAAAAACTGAAGAAAAGAAAATCTTCCATTGGGTCATCCTCTGAGGTTCCTAACTGAATGGTTGGTGGAGATCACCTCCTCAATACTCCAGGTCCGTCATTATCCCCTGTGTAACGTTTGGACATATGGTCTAACTCCGGGTACTGTTCGGTCCTGGTACTCTCAGACTCAGTCTAGACTATCAGTCATCTACATCCAACACAATGAGGTGCGGGCAGGGCCCATGCAGGGGTGAATATAACGATTCTCATTAGGGACCCTGAGACCCTCAAGGTCTCTCAAAATCCAACAAGGACAAACCAAAAAGTATGAAATCAAAAGATAACCCAACTTAGGTATATGCCCTTACATATACCAAAGTTATCAAGTAATCCATCTAAGTCATGAAGAAAACATAAAATTAACTAACATAGCTGAAACAGGTATACAACTTTTGGAGAGATTTAAAGATGATTAGATATAGCCACTAAATCATCTTTTCTGTCAAACCCATGTAGGATCCTGTCACTGGGGCCCAGTTGTTACATTTCGTGCCATGAACCATGTCATCTGACCCTATGGGTCTCCAGTAATACCTTGGTTGACTTCCCAGCACACCATAGGCTATTACTCACTATGGTTTCTTATCAGGAAGGCTTCTAAAAAGGAAGTTGCACCATGTTGACATGAGTTATATCATTTAGTAATTTAACCCTTTATCATTCGGGGGTGTTACAATCAACCCCCCTTTAGATCACAACACCCTCATTATGGGCCACACATCTTAACCCATTCAGCGCACCATACTTGAGGCTGAGTACCACCTGTAATACCAATTTGTCATGACCCGTCCCCCAGGGCCCGTGCCACGACTATCCCAAGCCCACCTTCCTTAGGCCAAGGGCTAGTGAATAGAACCAAATGAGTAAATCCCTAAAATTGGGAATGCATTTCCTTTAAAACCTGAAAGTAAAAGTGCGTTGGAAATACAAGACCAACCATAATGTACAAGGAAATGTTAAGGACAAACTGAAGAAAAGAAAATATATCGTTGGGTCATCCTATGGGGTTCCTACCTTAAGGGTAGGTGCAGATCACCTCCTCACCTCTCCAGGTCTGTCTGTCTCCTCCGTGTAACGTCACACCGTATGGTCCACCTCTAGGTACTGTCTGGTGCTGGTAATCTCAGCCTCAGACAGCACTGTCTATCGTCTTCATCCAACACAATGAGAGGCAGGCATATCCCATGTAGGGGTGAATATAACGATACAATGTAGGGACTCCAAGACCCTCAAGGACTCTCAAAATCCAACAAGGATAAATCAAAAAGTATAAAATCAACAGATAACCCTACTTAGGTATATGCCCTTACATATACCTATGTTATTATGTAATCAATCTCAATCATGAAGAAAAAAATAGTTACTGACTCAGCTCACACAGGTATAAAAATTTTGTAGAGAGTTAGAGATGATTAGATGTAGCAACTAAATCATATATTCTGTTGAACCCACATTGGATCCTGGTACAGAAATCAGAACTGTCAAACCCACACATGATCCAATAATACTAGTCAGAGCTGTCGAACCCAAACATGATTGAGGAATTGTAGTCGGAGATGTAGAACCCACATAGGAACCATGAATAGTAGTCAGAATGGTCCAAACCACACATGATCGAGGAACAATAGTCAGAATTGTCGAACACACATTGGATTCCAGAACAGTAGTAAGAATTGTCGAAACCACACATGATCTAGGAACACTAGTATGAAATGTCGCACCCACAGAGGATCTAGGAATAGTAGTCAGAACGGTTGAACCCACAGAGGATCTAGGAACAGTAGTCAGAACTATCAATCCCACAAAAGATCTCGGAACTGTACTCAAAACTATCTAACCCACACAGGATCTAGGAATAGTAGTTAGAGATATCGAACCCACACAGGATCCAGGAACAGTAGCCAGAACTGTTGAACCCACAAATGATCCAGGAATAGTATTCAGTATTGTCGAACACACACATGATCCAGGAATAGTTGTCAGAGTTGTCGAACCCACACATGATTTAGGAACAGTAGTCAAAGCTATCAAACCCACACAGGAACTAGGAACAATAGTCAGAGAGCAGCCAGCCACAGGTTTTCCACACAAGCACGCTTGATTCTAGTAGGATCCATTACTCAAGAACAGTGTTGATACATCATCATTGAAGAAGTACCAAAAAGAAATAACCTTAATTTCCTCCTCGTTATAGGGGTCTCAACGCAACTAACTGCACGTCAATCACATAACTGGTCTAAGAGTTATTAGCCTTTTAGTCCCAAGAGCCCGGTTGGATTCATGCACGATCCAACTGACCGTATCTCAAATATACATGAAACTGAAGTGTGGTATACTCTAAGGGACAGTCATGCTCTAATATTTCCAGTTCCATAGACAGTTCATCAAACCAATGTCCGGTTCCAAAGATATAGCTGAAGAAATTAAATGGGTTGAAGTGGGCTCGGGTCCGGTCCCACCCGGTCTGATTGACCCGGCGTGAACCAGTCTGGGCCAACCCAGTCTGGGTCGACCCAGGCTGATCTGTTGGGTCTGGCTCATCCTGATGCGCCCGGCCTAGCAGTCTGCAAAAACATTAAGTAGAATGAGGGCGCTCACTGGTTGTGATGGTGCGGACCGATCACACATCAGTGTAAGGGTGGGTAGGCATGGAGGCACCGCGAGTGGTGCGGAAGGTCGGCTCGGCCAAGCACACGTGGGGTGCTACTCGGTGGTCCAGCATGGATGGATGAGGTCCGGATTCCTGTGACGCACCCCTCGAGGAATTTTATGAATCGTCTTTGGCCATCTAGGCCGAGCCGGCCTTCCGCAACCCTCGCGGTGCATCTAGGATGAGCCACCCTTACACCGATGCGCTGTCGATCAGTGCCCTCACGACTAATCTGCGCCCTCAGGCTACTCACACCCTGCTGGTCCAGGCCCAAAAGGCTGAGCCAGACCCAGCGGGTCTGTTCAGGTCAACCCAGACCAGGTCGGCCCAGACTGGGTCCGGCAGGGTCGATCCGACCATGTCGGACTAGACTCGGGCCAACTTCGACCCATTTACTTTCTTTGGCCATATCTTTGGCATCGAACGTCAGATGGACAAACTGTCAGCGGTGATGGAAATTTTGAAGCATTAAGGTCCCTTAGGGTATACCCCACTAATGTTTGGGGTATATTTGAGATACGATCAGGTTGGATCATGCACAAATCCAACCGGACCCCTGAGATTAAAACTATAATAACACTAAGTCCCAACGTTTGATTGATGCGATGTATGTTGCATTGAGACCCCTATGACGAGGAAAAACATCGGGTTATTTCTTTGTGGGACTTCGTGTAATTTTATGTATCGACACATTCCATGAGTAGTGGATCGTCCTAGAATCATGGGTGGTTGTGCGGAAACCCTATGGTTGGCTACTCTCTGACTACTGTTCCTGGATCATGTGTGGGATCGACAACTATGACTACTATTTCTATATCTTGTATGGGTTCGAAATCTCTGACTACTGTTCCTAGATCCTGTGTTGGTTTGACAGTTCTAACTACTTTTCCTGGATACTGTGTGGGTTCGACAGATCTGACTACTGTTCCTGGATCCTGTGTGGGTTCCACTATTCTGACTACAATTCATGGATCCTGTGTGGGTTTGACAGTTCTGACTATTGTTCCTCGATCATGTGTGGGTTCGACAATTCTAAAAACTATTCCTGGATCCTATGAGGGTTCAACAGTTCTGACTATTGTTCTAAGATCATGTGTGGGTTTGACAGTTCTGACTACTATTCCTAGATCGTATGTGGGTTCAACAGTTCTTACTACTGTTCATAGATCCTGTGTGGGTTTGACAAGTCTGACTACTGTTCTTTGATCTTTTGCGGGTTCGACAGCTCTGACTATTGTTCCTGGATCGTGTGTGTGTTCGACAGTTCTGATTTCTATACCAGGATCCTATGTGGGTTCAATAGAATTGATGATTTATGGCTACATCTGATCATCTCTAACTCTCAAAAAAAGATGTATACCTGTGAGAGCTGAGTGAATAACTTTTGTGTTTTCCTCATAATTGAGCTGGATTACATGATAACAATGATATATGTATGGTCATATACCTATGTGGGGTTATCTGTTGATTTCATACATTGTGGTTTATCCTAGTTGGATTTTAAGAGTCCTTGAGGGTATTGGGGTCCCTATTATGTATCATTATACTCACCCCTGCACGGGCTATGCCTGCACCTCGTTGTGTTGGATGCAGACGACGTACATCGCTGATTGTGGCTGAGAGTACCAGGACGGGCAGTACCCGGAGGGGGATCATATGACGTGATGATACATGGAAGATATGGACAAACCTAGAGTGTCAATGAGGCAATCTACAACTACCATTCATATAGGAACCTCAAAGGATGACTCAGTAGAAGCTTTTCTTTTCTTGAGTTGTACTTTCTATTTCCTTATACCTTATATATGTGCATGTATTTCTAGCCCCCTTTTACCTTCAGTACACTTTGTTATATAGTTTTACATAGTTTTTTTCTTCCATCTTATACTTGGTTGTGTTGGTTTTCATGTTTTAAAGTCAATGCCTTCCTAGTTTTAGGGATTTACGCCTTTGGTGCTAGTCACCAGCCCCTGGCCTAAGGGAGGAAGGCTTGGGGTAGTCGTGGCATGGGCCCCAGGGGATGCGTAGTGACACAATGTGTAATAGAATAATATAAGATAATTAACACCCATAAATATATCGATCCATAATCATGAAAAAAGGAATAAGTATTTAATAATGTAAAGTGTAATTGGAAATAATAATCTTGTGTCATGTGGTGTACATTTTGATCAATGGTAGCCTTAAAATACCCATAGAAAGAAAACCGAAAAATGTGTTTGTATCATAGAACCCCATTTTCATAACCAAAGTCAAATATAACTATATACAAGTGAAATACAATAGATAAACCACACTCGTAAAATCACTCCTTTTGAGTATAATGAAATGTATAATTACCCAATGTATTTGAATGCTATAAGGAAGTACACCATTCCTATAATCTATAACAGGCACATTGGTTCATCATGATCCAAAATAGTGTCCAACCATATATGATATGTTGTGATCACCCATTCATCATGATTTATAATACGGATTAACCCTTGAAATAAGATGTATCAGTCTCAAGTATCAGCATCAACAATTTCTATGTACTCTTCATGAATAAAAAATTTATATATTTCATTTTACAACATAACAATACATAATTTTCATTTGATTCTTGATCAACCGACGTAAAAGAAAGGATCTCCCCGTAAATATCATATTCTATATAGATAATGAAAATGGTTGGAATCATTATCACAAGTACACAGTAGTGTTTAGGGAATATCTATTTTTACTGACATTGATGAATTAAAATACAATTAAAAGAATATTTAAAATATTCATTTGTAAAATACCCTTTTAAATTTTATGAAATAAAATTCTAAAATTAAATTTAATACATAAAAAATTACAAAAAGTGTTAAATGAATTTCATCAAAAATAAACCATATAAAATATAATATATTATTCAAGGAAAATAATAGTCTTGAAAATAAAAATCCCTCCATATTTTAAATATAAATAATAAAATTTATTTTCAACATATTGTATTAAAGGATTCAAAATTGACCCATCAAGAAAATGTTATGTTTTTACCTCTAATATTTTTTATAAGAATGTAAAATATCTTATAATATATCTTTGGTAAATATTTTATTTTTATAAAAAACATTTTATTATTTTTTTCAAATCATTGATATGGAAGTGAATGATTCCAGATTTAAAAGAAGATTCTTGATTTGTATCACTAAATAAAAACATAATATTTTTTTCAATAAATATGAGAGGAAATGGAAAGTAAAATTTCCAAAAAATAAATAAATATAATAGAATTAAAAAAAATTATGTAATGATTTTAATAACATATTATTTACTTTAAAGGGTCCTTGGTCATAAACAATCCCAAAAATAAGGGAAATTGTAACATTAATACTTTAAAACATTTGTAAATTTTCAATCAAAAGAAATAGAATTTAAGAATTTGATATGCATCTTATAATATAATTAGTTACAATAATTAATATTTCAACATTTATTCATTTGTTATTAAGAAAACTAAAAAAATAAATCATTATGTATATCATGAAACATATACCACGAAAATAAGATTGACTAAAAGAAAACCCTTGCAAAGTTAATATCATTGAATTGATAATTAAATAATCGAGAGAATATGTGTAAAAATTATAAATACAAAAAATTATATGAATGTAATAAATCAACTTACGTGCCAATTTATACATAAAAATAGAATCAAATTTTCAATTATGAAGAGTTATAACCCAACAAAAAGAAAATTTTGTTAATAAACCTTTTACCACTTTGTATTTTTGAAATGAAATCCAATTGAAGGAATGAATTCAAATTAAAATTTAAATACCATGAAATGTTGAGAATTAAGAATAAAACATATTATATGGCATGTATATATATATTATATAAATGAAATTATTTTAATTAAAATAAATTATGCTCCAATGAAGGAAAATTGAGACAAAATCCCATACACTTAGTCCATACATTCCATGCATGTACTTTAAATCATATATAATAAACTATTATGACATATTTTATTTTTTATGATTATTTAAGACGTTAAACATCATACCCCAACATTATTTATTTTATTGAAATATTCAATTATGGTGTCTGTTAAGTCCACATTAGGTATTTTGAGGATATTCAGTTCTTAATTTTCAAAAGAGCCTCAGTGTGATGACCATGGTTAAATGAGTCATAGATACAAAACAAAACATTATAATAATTATACAATTATCATTTTAGTAAATAAAATTTAAATCTAAAATACACCATGAAATATGTTTATTAAAAACATTTTATGTTACAATCATGAAGACGATTGGTCTTATATACACACGAGTAATGTTTCAATTTTTTTATTATAATTTTGGATAGAATGTATTAGTTGTATCATATTTATAAAAATATAATTTCATTATAAATAGCATTTTATATCATTATATAAAATTATATATGTCATATATCTTTTGTGCTAATGAAAAATGAATCATATCACTCCATAGAGGTGGTTGACCACACAAACTCTTGAATGGTATTATAATTTTTAATGGATGGAATGGTATGGAAATATAATAGATATTTTACTTTATTAATGATAAATAATTCATGAATATCATATAAAGAATTAATTCCTTCATTAAAATACGCCATGGGAGATGGATATGGAAAATTAATTACATCAGTTTCTGTAGTTCTAGGCCACCGTACACACGAATTACAGTTTCATTTTCCATTTGATGCAAGAGGAGATGGATATAGTTTATTCCATTAACATAATAATAAAACATTGTATGAATGATAATATTTTTGTTATTTAATCATGTTTGGAGGATATTTTAAGGATTTATAAAAAGAAATAAAGTTAAAACTCAATGTTATGAACTATACCTTTTATTCGAAAAATGTATTTTTATTTACACATTATGACCACTAAAATTAGTTTTATTTTCAAAACCATAATTCAAATATAATATTGGGATATATATAATTATTATACATGGATAGAGAATGAGAAAAAAATTGTTTTAAGAGTGATAAATAGGGGAGTGGAACTTCCATTTAATAAGATAGGGGATGGTCGCTCTTGGAATTTCACCAAGTATTAAATTAATATAAATTAATTTTTGACATAAAATTGAACAAAATTGGTAATATTTGAATATATATGGACTATAATTCTAAATAATATTACCTAATAAAATTTGGACAAAATTAGATAAGTATTTTTCATTTATATCTTTTTTTAACTCATTTTAACCCAATTTGATAATTTCCAAGATAACAAACTTTTTAAAATTTTGGGTTCAATGTTGATATGATAAAATGAAAAATAAATAATAAATGGACAGTGATATATATAATAATACACATACAAATCACATTTCTAGAGATATGATTTTTTTGAATATTAATCCATTTAATAACTTATTCTTTTTACAAAATATCTATAAGGTCAATTTTTATAATTTTTCAAATAATTTTGATTTGAAAACATCATGGAAAAAATTGAAATAGTATATAATCTCTTAAAAAACCATAATTAGTTTTTTTATCAAAAATATTCATGTATCTCAATAATTACTCATAATTATATCAAATTAAATTTTTTTGATAATATTTATTTTATATTCCTTATATATATATAAATAATCTATCTGTGTTGTTTAAGATATTGTAGATATTATTTCATCAATTAAAATTATAAAAAAATTTCCATGATAAAAAATAATATTTCAAATGACTATTTATGTCAACACGATTTTTTTATCCATATCAAAAATTATTATAATTAATCGATCAATGATAATTACATTTTTGAATTTTCTTTATATAAAATATATATTGGTAAAAATTATGGTCAAATAGAAACAAAAGGTCATATACAAAATATTTTGGTTGATTATAGATCAAATATAATCATAATAAATATTAATTCATGTTAAGGTAATATTTGAGTCCTTATCACATTATTTTTACCATTAATTTTCTCATTTTTGCTCTATTGTGATGAAAATTATTTATTACTGTTACTATATATGTTAAAAAGGGAACTATTTACTAAATTTAAAGATATTGATTCTAAATGTGGAAAACGTTTCTTATTATTCAATTTGTATATGTGGGATAAATTAACTAAATATAAATCCTACAAAAATTTCTGAAAAATTGTGTTTTAGAAAAATGTTTTTTAAGTACAAAATAATTCTCATACCAAATTCAAGTATGAAATTCATTAAAATAACAATAAATAAAATATTTTTAGTTTAATGCATCTAATTAAATTTAAATAAAAATATAAAATTTTTATTTGACGTTGTAAATAATTTAAAAGAAAATATATTGTTCAATAAAAATAATTATTATAAACTATTTATTTAATAACAAATCAATTCATAAAAATTTGAAAAATTTTAACCAAATATGATTTAAAAAATTATTTCATTTTTGTAAAATAAAATTCACAACAGTGGAATAAATTAACTACTTTATCCACTCAAAACATGTAATAAAAAACATTTTTCAATGAAAAACGATTCTGAGGAATAATATTATATAAATAAAAAATGAATTTTAATTTCTTAAAAATTAATCAATTATTTATTATTTATTTGGATATGTATATATATATTTCATATTGTGGTTAATATTATTCATATATTCCTATTCAATGGAAACTTTATAATTGTAATATTTAAATAAAAATATTTTTATTATATTTCCCAATTCGTTTAATGCTTAGTGTTTATGATGTTATATGATATTACACCAAGGTTTCTTTTAAAATTAAATTATATTACATTCTCCCAACATTTGATAAATTTAAAAATAAAAATTTGAAACTGGTCTGATAATTGAGGTTTTTAAATTTGAAATTCCTTTTTTAACATCCCATAGTGTAAAAATGTATAATTAATATTCTTCATAAAAAGAGTGAAATAGAAAAACCAAGGTCAATTAGAATAGCACAAACTAGGATTCCAAGTTATATAACATTAGCGGGAAGTGCCAATATAGTCCTTGAGGAATAAAACTAATTTCCACAGACTAATAGAGTGTGATATAGAATATAAAAGGATAATTTGAATGACAATAAAATGATAAATATGTGATGGATTAAAAGAATATATATTCATTATAAAATATCATAACATTATAACATTTTTCGTAAAATATCCTTTTAATGGATTTGATAAATTCATTTACCAAATAGACTATGAACATATTGAATAGTAATTACTTGATAAGTACAATTTCATCTGTTAATTAACATCCATAATAACCAATATTTTCCTCTAAACAATGCGTATTCAAGATTAATTTATCACGTATAAACCACGAAAATCAACTCCTAATAAATAAAATATTCTATAAGATGATAACAGTCCATTATTCCTATCATTAGATACTAACAAATATTAACTAGTTATCATAATAAAATAATTTCCAAAAATAAATGAACTATTATATGATGAAATTCAAAATTAATCTCAATAGAAATAATAATAACACCAATAGTTTGACATATATCATTCACCAAAAAACTAGGATTACAATTCGTTAAAAATTTCTAAACCATGTTTAAAACACAAAAAATCTAAATGATTTGATCACTTAAATTTCCTATATTAATATAAATTTTATATCCAATTAAAATTAATCCTTCATAAAGTAATATACCCAAAATTATTATTCTCTAATAATATAACCTCCCAAATATACTAATAATTTTCCTAAAATCAATAACCCTATATCCCAAAACATTACATTAGTGAAATTTTTAACTTCAAATAGTATCTCAAACCTTTCATAATAAATCCCACAAAGTGTAAAAAAATTATTTCAAAACAATAATTCATGTTGAACATAATCATTATACATACCTCAAAATAATCAAAAATATCCCACAATATCAGTAACCACCATACAATTATATCACATGAAACCTTAAAAGGATTGAATATACCTTTTGTAAGTCTAGAAAACATAAAATTATTAATAATGATGGTATCCATTACTCTATAGATAACCAGTCTTGAAAACATCTTAATTTATAATTTTTTCTAATCCCCGCTCTAACAGTAACTGTTATAGCCCCGACCCCACATTTGTTGATATAGTTCTAAAATAATAATCAATAAATTTCAATATTGCTAACAATAAAATTGACATATATTTATCAACAAAATACATACAAAACTAAAAGGAGATTTTGGGTCAAATTCTATCCTATGGACCTTTTATGTTTTAGAGTTTTAGATAATTACGAATAACTATTACATAACAGTAGCCATTTAATTAAGAGGTTGTTTTTTAGATGTAGATCATGATTACTTATTTCATAATAACTCATTTACATATCCTATATAATTATAAAAACATGAAACCTTTCTAGACACAAAACATTTAATATCATTCCATATAACATGTGGAAATGGAAAGATAATAATTGTGAGCACAAATTTTTAGTAAGGGTAAATAAAATCATTAACTTCTAAAAGTCATCAATGATAATAACAGGAACATAATGATATGATGACATAACTAAAGTGCATGATATTAACATAATACATTTCATAACCATCAATATCTACATCATAAATCATTAGAAATGTCACGATGAATTAACAAAGGAATGTTTCATTCTAAAAAACAGTCATGATCCATGTGATGTCAGTCTTGATCAATGTAATTTTTTCATACCCATATAAATCATAGAAAAAACTGTGTTGGTAAATTGGTACACTGTGATCATAACATTTTTAAAAATAACTAGATTATTGTCAAATCAATAATAGAAATGAAACAAGTAAAATTCCACCTTTTTATAAAGATAAGACACATTACCCATTTCTTTAGAGAGCTATAATGTTGATCACCCTTTGTATATGTTATATCCTGATTTCCCAATCATTGTGAGACATAATGGGGCTAAACATTGTCTATAATATGTACTGGGATCATCCATTCCTTATGATATATAATAGATATTTACCATTTTTTGAGTTTTATTGATCTCAATCATTATCATCAGTAATTTCTCATCACTATTCATGAGGAAAACATTTAGAATATTTTACATTTTATATTATAATAATCAATGTAATATTATTTCTTGATTATCGTATGGAAATGAAATGGTTTCCATGTTAATATCCAAATACATCTATGTAACACCCTGACCCCAGTTACCCAGAGTTAGTGTATTATTGCGTAACATTGGCATGATCACAAAAGATCATGTCTCGGAAGGCCGATTAGTTTAGTAGCCTTGGAAACAGTGGATACATTCATAAATGTTACATTACATCATAAAGTTAAAAATCACAATAACATAGTCTCCATAGTCCACAATTCTATCCCATTCAGATTATCCCTATAAGTTAGTCATTAAATATTTCTTCACATCCTGGGAAAATAAAACATAGAATGGGGTGAGCTCAGATGCTCAGTAAGGATATTAATACAGTATAAATTTTCATAAATAAACATAACCATTTAAGGCAATGTATAACTAAAAGAAAAGCTTTTTAATATTTAACTTCAGAATAATATGGAAAAAAATAAATTAATGCAATTTACTTATTCACATGGATATTCTACTAGTCGAATAATCACATACAATATCAATAACCACTTTTATAATGATGGAATGCATAATGCCATACTATCATAACCATGTAGCCTAGGCATCCTGCCAGGACTACAAATAAGATTTTGTCGAGGCCTCATGCCAAGACCCTAGTTTATCTCATGAGACCTACCAATGCATCAAGGAGCTATAGCGGGCTCATCCCGTCACTTATTAAGTCCAATGGATTCCTTATATGAAAATTTTTAAACATATCATAAACCCTAACATAATTGTATCACATAAAACATGCATAAAGGAAACATAATATTTCCACATTTCAATCAGAAGATATCAATACAACACATTTATATAATAAAAACATTATCAAAACCATTTTCAATACCAAAATAAAAGAAAATTAAAACCTGGTATTTATTTTTCATTTAAAAAAATTTATGGCTTGTAGAGGAAGCCGAAACTCAAATGATGGTCATGGTGGCGGAGAAGTCGTTATCGCCGAATACGTACGAAAAAAAACATTCCATTTTTTAATTTAGTAAAATTATTCATATAAAAATATTCCTTTTGAATAAAAGTAAAATTGAAAGGGGTTTATACACCGTATAAAAGAAATTATTGTATTAAAAAAAATATTCCTCAATGAAAGAAGATTGAGACGAAGTCCCTTACCTCATGTCCAACTTGACTCGATTGTTCTTTAAACTACTGAATAATAAACTAGTGTTAATTTATTCTTTCCTAATATCATTTTTCAATTTAATCCGTTTATATCACTTATTATAATGTTATAAAAATTATGTAATTATTTAAGTTAATAACAGTCATTTTGTCGATCTTTGGTACTTGAGTAAAAAATAATCCTCTTATAGTTACAAGTTGATTATGTGGTAGAATATCAATTATCTCCAAGAATAATATTAATAATTTAGATATCATATATATCATATATATCTAGTAGATACATGAATTTATAATGTTATATAACATTTAGAGGTAAGAAATGAAATGCACCGTTCATGGAGACGGTAAGCCGTACGTACGCATGAATGCTACTTTCATTTCTATTTCGTATTTAATGGAATGAAATCATAATTATATAATGGTATTTTTTTTAATTACAGTATAATATCATATATAATATCATTTACTCCATCCTTTATACATCCCATATATGACATTAACAATTCAAATCACTTTGAGGGGGCGGTAGTCCGAACTTCCTAAAATGAAATTATCGCATTTACCCATAATGTAAATCATAAAGGTATGAAATAAATGAATAATAAAGAAGAATAAGGAAAACATAAACATAATATATATCATATATAAATATAGTTACATCTTAATGGACACCATGACAGGTGTTAAAAGAAGATTGAACAATCATCGTTTCGTGACGCAGTAATTCCCCACCCACGTAAATAGTATGTTCATTTACCATTAGATGAATGTGTGTGTAAGTGTAAATAAAATAATTCTCATAAAAACAACCTAGTATATTGGTGATACTATTTTTGTTGCAAAATAATGGAAAAAAAGAGTTTAAGGGGTTGGAGAAGCAAAATAAAACAAAAGTACATATGAGAAGACATTACCTTAAAATCAGGTAACTCTTTTTGATTTGTGTCAAAGGCTTCCTTGGTAAGACTTATGCCCAAAGTGAGGCTTCTAAGATTAATAGAGGGAATTTGGGAGAGTTTTTGGGAAATTTTTTGCCGAGAAATATGGCTTGAAGGTGTGAATAATGTGGTAGAGGTGGGGGCCTTTTATAAGAGGAGTGGAGGGGCACTCTTGGAATGTCAATAAATTTTACTTTATTATATAATGAGTTTCGGATTTTCAAGGTCCCAAAATTATATATTTCGAGGATAATGTGATAAGGGTAATAAAAATTCTCATTTAATAGGTTTTTGACAAGTTTAAGTCTTAGATTTTACATTATGATTTTATTTTATATAAATTGTTAATTAATGAGGTAATCACTGCATCATCATGGTGGCATAAAAAATTTAATTTATTTAATGTCTAAAAATTATAAAAAATATATAATGATGTAGGAAAACTTATTTTCTTTCCAATGAATATTTATAGTCGAAATTTTAACCTATATAACCCAATGTAGTAATTGTTTTAGTACAACAACACAAGTTTGTGACAGTTTAATTTTTACATTAAATAAAAAGTTATTAATGTCATTTTCTTACAGAAGGGCCTCCATGGGGTCCCCAAGTTGACCCATGGATTGTATTGGTCGTCCATCACTCATCTGATAAGGGTAGGACAAGTGTAAAGGTAATTTCATATTATTATAACATTATATTTACCTTAAATTACACTAATTACCATTAATCGCGTTTAATAAAACATAAAAGTTACTATTCATAAAAAATTATTTTCATCCCATTGAACATCATATTACATCCTAATTAAAACCATGTATGTCAGATTTTTAAAATTCAATTTTTAGAAGCTGAAAAGATTCATTTAAATAAGAAATCAGTTTTTTAACTCCCACTTAGTGGTTTCATAATTCATCAAAAATCGATGTTTTCCAGAAAAATACCAAAATTTAACTCTAAGCTATATTTGATATTCGAAATTCAAAATTGATGCCTATTTTAAAAAATTCAAAAAATATAAGTTGCATTAATTAATTTTATAATTAATTCATATTGTCAAAACAAATAGCGTATTTTTAAGAAAAAAATATCAATCAAATGATTGACAATTATTTATGTCCAATTTCAAAGTAAAATTAATTCTAATGACCACCATTGGAAAAAATGGTAAGATTAAATTATAATTATAATTTAAAACCACTAAATAATATAATTTATCACTATTAATTATTTTTATTGAATTTTTTTAAATTAAAATTTAATAATTTTAATTATTCAACAAAATATAAAAGTTATCCGAAAATTTCCAAAATTTCACCCTAGGAAAAATTCGATATTCCGAATCCAAAAAAAAGTACATTTTTAAAGATAAAATTTATAAAATTTCAAAAAATAAGTATTATTATTCATAAAGGATATATTGATTGGTCGCGGTCTGTTAGAATCTCGAAGTTGCGTACAATGCAAGCTATTGTATTATTAAAAGTGAAGCGTACCGTGGAAGCTTCGGGTGTTACATTATTCCCTCCTTCAAATAATTTCATCCTTGAAATTTTTAATAATATCACTGTATAAAAAGACTCGGGTGATTATTCATCATAAGTTTCTCAGGTTCCCACTTTGCCTCTTCAATCTTATGGTTTCTCCATAGAACTTTTACCAGACGAGTCGTCCGGTTTCTCGGTACTTGTTCTCTTGTATCAAGAATTTTGATGGTCTCCTCGCAATACGATAGATCAGGTTCTAGTTCTACTTACCCATAGGTGAGTACATGTGTTGGGTCAGGCATGTATTTTCTCAACAGTGATACGTGGAACACATCGTGAACTTTGGAGAGACTTGGCGGCATTGCCAAACGGTAAGCTACAACCCCAATTCGTTCTAAAATTTCGAAGGGTCCGATGTACCTGAGACTCAATTTACCCTTCTTACCGAAACGTATAACTCCCTTCCACGGAGATACCTTCAAGAAAACATGATCTCCTACCTGAAATTTCAAATCCTTCCTTCGGTTGTCAGCATAACTCTTCTTCCTACTTTGAGCTGCATTGATGTGGTTTTGGATTACCTTCACCTTTTTCATCATTTCCTCCACCAGTTCTGGGCCTACAAGTTTTCTTTAACCAAAGTCATCCCAACAGGTTGGTGTACGACATCTCTTTTCATATAACGCTTCATATGGTGCCATCCGAATACTTGAATAAAAGCTATTGTTATAGGAAAATTCTACCAGAGCTATATATTGATCCCACATACCCTAAAAGTTAAGTGAGCATGATCTCAACATGTCGTCTAAGGTTTGAATAGTTCATTCTGATTGTCCATCTGTTTGAGGGTGGTAAGCAGTGCTCAAACGAAGATCAGTATCTAAGGCTTTCTGAATACTTTTCCATAATCTTGATATAAAACGGGGATCACGATCCAAGACAATCGATAGGGGTACTCCAAGAAGTCTCACAACTTCATTAATATATAGTCTTTTGAGACGTTAATGTGGTAGATTTCTCTTATAGCATGAAAATTTTCTTACTTTGTGAGACGATCAACAATCAACCATATTGCGTCATTCCTTCTAGGAGTCTTTGGTAGTCCCATGACAAAGTCCATCGTAATATTATCCCACTTCCACTCAGGTATGGGAAGAGGTTGTAATATTCACCCGGGTTGATGACTTACAACTTTCACTTGTTGAAAACCCATACATCTTGACACAAAATTTTCCATCTCCCTCTTCATGTTGTCCCACAAAAAATTTCTCTTTAAATATCTATACATTTGGGGCTCCCAAGGTGCAAAACTAAATTCGAACTATGAGCATCATGCAACAATTCCCTCTTTAAATCAGGTGTATCGAGAACACAAAGTCTCCTCCCATATTTCAAAATTCCATCTTCATACACAAAGTCACTCAATCACCCATCATTCACAGCTTTAATTTTCTTTTTCAACTCTTCATAATTGGTCTGAGAAATCTTTATCCTTTATAGTGAAGATGGTTTTTCAATTATTTGATAAAGTTTTGATGTTTCACCCTCCATGGTGATTCCCAAATCCATCTTTACTAGATCCATGAAAATATGATCCCTTTCCACTCTCATCATGTTCAAAACTCCATGATCTTTTCTACTCAAAGCATCTACAACCTTATTTGCCTTCCCGGGGTGGTAGTGTAGCGTGAAATCATAATCCTTGAGTAGTTTAAGCCATCGCCTTTGCCTCTTGTTGAGTTCTTTTTGTGAGAAAATATACTTCAAACTCTTGTGATCAGTATATATCTGACATTTTTTCCCATAGAGATAATGTCTCCATATCTTCAAGGAAAATATTACTGTAGCTAACTTGAGATCATGAGTAGGACAGTTCTGCTCATTAATTTTTAGCTATTGTGATGCATAGGAAATAACCCTATCATTCTGCATAATGACACAACCCAGTCATTTCATTGATGCATCACTATAAATAATGAACCCATCATTCCCTGAGGGTAGAGTCAATATAGGAGGATTGACTAATATTCTATTCAGTTCTTCAAAATATTCTTCACACTCTTTTTTCCAAACAAATTTAACCCCTTTACGTGTGATATTTGTTAATGGGTTATCCAAACTAGCAAAATTCTGGACGAAACATCGATAATAACCTGCTGAACCAGTAAAACTGCGTACCTCAGTTATACTCGTCGGTGCTGGCCATTATTGGATTGCCTTGGGCTTAGAAGGATCAAAAGAGATTCCATATTTGGAGACAATATGGCCAAGAAAAAAAATCTCCTGAATCCAAAATTCACACTTGCTAAACTTCCCATATAATTCATGTCTTCTAAGAGTCTTCAGGATAATCCGCAAGTTATTTTCATGATCTATGTATATTTTGGGCTATACTAAGATATCATCAATAAATACCACCACAAAATCATCAAGATATTCCTTGAAAACTCTATTCATTTGATCCATGAATACAGAGGGTGCATTATTCAATCCAAAAGGCATTATTGTAAACTCATAATGCTCATACCTTGTTCAAAATGCTATCTTCGGAATGTCTTCCTTCTTCACACACAACTGATGGTATCAAGATCGAAGGTAAATCATTGAAAAGTATTGAGTTCCATGCAGTTTGTCAAATAAATAATCAATGCGGGGTAGGAGATACTTGTTCCTTATTGTTATAGAATTGATCTCCCTGTAGTCAATGAACAACCTCATAGATCCAACTTTATTCTTAACAAAAAGGACAGGGGATCCCCATGGAGAAACACTAGGGCGAATAAATCCCTTATTACTCAATTCCTCTAGTTTTTTCATTAGTTCAACTAATTCCACGGTGGCCATTCTATAAGGGGTATTCGATATAGGCCTTGATCCAGGAATTAAATCAATGGAAAACTCAACTTATCGTTCTGGAGTATGTCCATGTAAATCTTCTAGAAACACATCCACATATTCTTTCACAATAGGTACATTATCTATTTTAACATTCCATTCCTCACCGTCATTAATATCATTCTCTTCCTCCCCAATAATTGAATTTAGTTGAGCTACTAGGGGTAGATCTAAATAAAAATTAGGTGGTGATGATTCTGCTCTAAAGATAAGGTGTTCCTTATCAACATCATAAAAAATCGTAACCTACTTCTTCTTACAATTAATCTTCACATCATATTTCGTAAGACAATCCATACTGAGGATTATGTCATACTCTATCATAGGTATGACAATGAAGTCAGCGGATAATGAAAATTTATGTTCTCTAATGGGGAATGATTCACAAAACATTATTTCAATGATACTTCCCTTTGGAGTTTTAACTGAAAACTCCTTTGTTAAATCAAATTAGAAATATCTAATTTTCATAGAAAACTGGGAAGATATGAAACAATGTGATGATCCATAATCAAATAATGAATTTTCCAAAATTGAGGAAACTATTAAATTACCCGCCTCCACGTATTTCAGAGCTTCAACCTCAGTAGTAGTGATAGCATAAGCATAGTCTTGATCCCTTGGCCTTTTCTGAGGTATGTTCCCCTGTCACATATGACATTAACTTGCATAATGTCCCATCTCTCTGCAATTATACCATTGCACATCGACAACAACTCTCTTTACCTTGAAATCATGAGCTTGGTGGCCTTTTTAACCACACTTATAACAGACTCCCATTGCCTTCAAGAAAGTACCAGGGTGTCTCTTCCTAAATTTACTGCAGGACTGATATTCAAATTTTCCCTTCTTCCCCTTATTTTCATTTCCAGATTGATCAGAAGATCTCTTCTTTTCTTACATTTTTTTAAAGTTATATGAATTAGAGAATTACTTTTCCGTCTTGATAGCACACGAGACAATATCTTTGTATGATGAGATGGTTTTTGAGACTAATGATCGATGGATAAATGGTTTTAAACCATCAAGGAAACGATCAATATTACTTATTGGGTTACGTATATAATCTACAGCATGCCTCACAAACCTTGTAATGTTATCCTCATACTTTGTGAAATTCTCATCCTCCTTCTGCCTCAGACTAAGAAATTTTCTTTCCATATCTGCTTGATGGTCATGTGGAAAGTATTTTTCTAAGAAAATTTCATTAAAATCCCTCCATTCTATACTTGATACTTATTCATCTTCCTTTTTGTTTTGAATCAACGGCCACCATTGATCGGCATTTCCTGTAAGGCGGTAAACTTCTATGACAACTTTATCCCTTTCGCTACTCCCCAAGGCATGGAAAATTTTCTCTAAGGAGTTTATCCATTACTCAGCTACAAATGGATTTGTACCCTCATTAAATGTTGGCAGTTTTGGCCTCATGAAACGATCAAACATTGATCCTCCACGTTGTGTATCAGGGTGCTCCATATGAGTAATGTTATTATTAATAACTTGAGTGAGTTGGCCCAGTATGGTGACAAACTGATCAGCACAAGTTGTATCACCAACTCCATTATCATTATCTTGAGTAGGAGGGAAACCCCTACATGGAATGCGTTCATTGATACGGTTTCCATTCCTTCCACTATGCGCCATTTCTAAACAATTACATAAACTAGATTAGTTTATGAATCGAAATACATAATAACAAACATGAAAAACACTTAACATTTATTGAACTATTTATGGATATAATCCATAATCATAAAAATGTTTTCATTGAGGAAGTATATACTCATAAACCCTTCATATTGAATTTTAATGAAAATGAGAATTATCCTATGTATATCCCAATAGAGTGTCATAACCAAGAGTGCAGCAAGGCCAATTATTGTGCACTAGTTACCGTTCGAGTCCAGCTCAAAGCGGTGTTTTCGGGTTTTACCCATAGGTATATCTGTGCCAGAGCTGCCTCTACCAACTCGTATCCTGAAAGGGATGTATTGATCTGAAAACTCAAAAAATCTCTACAATACCAAAATTATAGGAGGTTTTTCTATACTAATCTTTAAAGACTATCTTAAGGATATGTTCTCTAATCAGAGTTTATCTAAATCTAGCTTTCAAGGTTAGTACTAAACTGCCTCTGATACCAACTGTAATGCCCCGACCCCAATTACCTAGAGTCAGTGAATTATTCTGTAACATTGGAATGATAAAAAAATATCATGTCTCCAAAGACCAATTAGTTTAGTATCCTTGAAAACACTAGATACATTCATAAATGATACATAACATCATAAAGTGAAAAATCACAATAACATAGTCTCTATAGTCCACACTTCTATCCCATTCAGACTATCCCTGTAGGTCAGTCATAAAATATTTCTTCACAACCTGGGAAAATAAAACATAGAAAGGGGTGAGCTCAGATGCTCAGTAAGGATAACGATAGAGCATAAACATTCATAAATAAACATAAACATTTAAGGCAATGTATAACTAAAACAAAAGCCTTTTAAACTTGAACTTCAGAAAAATATGGAAAAAATAAAATGAAATAATTCCATTTACTTATTCACATGGATATTCTACTAGTAGAATAATCACATGCAATATCAATAACAACTTTCATAATGATAGAATGCATAATTCCAGACTATCGTAACCACGTAGCCAACGCCTCGTGCCAATACTACAAATAAGATTCTGTCAAGGCCTCGTGCCAAGACACTAGTTTATCCCATGAGACCTAATGATGCATCGAGGAGCTATAGCGGGCTCCACCCATCACATATTAAGTCAAATTCATTCCTTATATGAAAATGTTTAAACATATCGTAAACCATAACATAATCGTATCACATAAAACATGCATAAAGGAAACATAAAATTTCTTCATTTCAATCACAATATATCAATACAACACATTGATATAATACAAACATTATGAAAACCATTTTAAATAAAAAAATAAAATAAAATTAAAACTTGGTATTTATTTTTCATTTAAAAATTTTTATGGCTTGTAGTGGAAGCCGGAACTCAAATAATGGTCACAGCGGAGGAGAAGTCATTGTCGCCGCATACATACGACAAAAAACATTTCATTTTCTTATTTAGTAAAACTCTTCATATAACAAGATTCCTTTTGAATAAAAGTAAAAGTAAAATGGGTTTATACACCGTATAAAAGAAAGTCTTGTATTAAAACAAAATATGCCTCAATGAAAGAAGATTGAGACGAAGTCCCTTGCCTCATGTCCGACTTGACTCGATCGTTATTTAACCTCCTGAATAATAAACTAGAGTTAATTTTTAATTGCTTAAGAACCTTTTTCATGTTAATTATTCCTTTAATATCACTTATTACCATGTTATGAACATTATGTAATTATTTAAGTTAATAACGGTCATTTTGTCGATCTTTGGTACTTGATTCAAAAATAAACTTCTTATAATTACAAGTTGTTTATGTGGTAGAATATCCATTATCTCCATAATCATATTAATTATGTAGATGTCATATGTATCATATATATCCAGTATATACATGCATTTATAATATTATATAACATTTAGAGGTAAGAAATGAAATGCACCATTCGTGGAGACGGTAAGCCGTACGTACGCAAGAACGCTAGTTTCATTTCTCTTTCGTATTTAATGGAATGAAATCATAATGATATAAAGGTATATTATAATTACAGTATAATATCATATATAATATCATTTTCTCCATCCTTTATATGTCCCACATATGGAATTAAATATTCAAATCACTATGTGGGTGCGGTAGTCCGCACTTCCTAAAATGAAATTATCGTGTTTACCCATAATGGAAATCATAAAGGTGTGAAAAAAATGTAAAATAAAAAAGAATAAGGAAAACATAAAGATAATATATATCATATAAAAATATACTGACATCTTAATGGCCACCATGAGATGTGTTAAAAGAAGATTTAACAATTATCGTTTCGTGAGGCAGTAATTCAGCACCCACTGAAACAGTATGTTATTTAAACATTAGACGAAGGTGTGTGTAAGTGTAAATAAAACCCATCTCATAAAAACATGATAGTACATTGAAGATACTGTTTTTGTTACAAAATAATGGAATAAAAATATTTTAAGGGGTTGGAGAGGCAAAATAAAACAAAATAACATAAGAGAAGACATTACCTTAAAATCGGGTAACTCTTTTTGATTTGAGCCAAAGGCTTCGTTGGGAATACTTTTACCCAAAGTGAGGCTTCTAGGAGTAAGAGAGGGAAGTTGGGATAGTTTTTGGGAAGAGTTAGGCTGATAAAAATGTCTTGAATGTGTGAATAATGTGGTAGTGGCGGGGGCCTTTTATTAGAGGAGTGGAGGGGCACTCTTGGAAAGTCACGAAATGTTACTTTATTATATAACGAGTTTCAAGATTTTAAAGGTCCCACAACTATATGTTTCGAGTATAAGGTGATAAGGGTTCTAAATCTACTCATCCAATTGGTTTTTTACAATTTTAAGTCTTAGATTTCACATTATCTTTACATTTTATTTAAATCATTATTTAATGAGGTAATCACTACATCATCATGGTGTCATAAAAATTTTAATTTATTTAATGTCTAAAGATTATAAAAAATATATAATGATGTAGGAAATATTTTTATCATTACAATCAATATTTATAGTCGAATATCTAACTTATATAACCCCATGTAATAATTGTTTTTGTAAAACAATACATGTTTGTGACAATTTTATTTTTACTTTAAATAAAAAGTTATTAATGTCATTTTCTTACACAAGTGGCTCCATGGGGTCCTAAAGTTGACCCATGGATTTTATTAGTCTTCCATGACTCATCCAATAATGGTAGAACATGTTTAGTGGTAATTTTATATTATTATAACATTATATTTACCTTAAATTATACTAATTACCTTTAATGGCGATTAATAAAACCTAAAAGTTAGTATTCACCATAAATTATTTCCATCCCATTGAACCACATTTTACATCATAATTACATCCATGTATGTACGATTTTTAAAATTCAATTTGTAGAAGTGGTAAAGTTTCATTTAAACAAGAAATCAGTTTTTTAACTGCCACTTAGTGGTTTCACTAATCATCAAAAATCGATGTTTTTCAGAAAAATACCAAAAATTAACTCTAAGCTATATTTAATATTCAAAATTAAAAAATTATTTCTATTTTAAAAAATTCCAAAAATATAAGTTGAATTAATTAATTTTATAATTAATTCCCACTGCCAAAACAAATAGCGTGTTTTTAAGAAACAATATCAATCAAAAGATTGACAATTGTTTATGTCCAATTTCAAAGTGAAATTAATTCTAATGACCACCATTGGATAAAATGGTATAATTATATTATAATTATACTTTAAACCCACTAAATAGTATAATTTATCAATAATTTTTTTTTGATTAAAAAATTTGTTTTTAATTAAAATTTAATAATTTTAACTATTCATCAAAATATAAAAGTTATCCAAAAAGTTCAAAATTTTCACCCTAGGCTAAATTCAATTATCTGAATCCAAAAATAATGACAATTTTTAAAGATAAAATTTATAAAATTTGAAAAAGTAGGTATTACTATTCATAACGGCTAGTTTGATTGGTTGTGGTGTGTTAGAATCTCGAAGTTCCGTACAATGTAAGCTACTGTATTATTGAAAGAAAAGCGTACCGTGGAAGCTTGGGGTGTTAAAATATACGGGAAGATAATTGATAGTATCATTATAACATGTCCCCAATTATGTGTATGTAACATCACAGGTTGTTTATATTGATGAATTAAAATACTATTAAATGATTACTAAATCATTATTGAAAAAATACCCTATTTTTATTTAAAAAATCACTTTAGAAAATAATTAATTCTTAAAAAAATTGATCATTTTTCCATCAATATATCCTATAAAAAGTAACATGTGTGTTTCATAGAGAATAATCGTCATGAAGATATGATATTATTTTCATGTTTTAAAAGTCAAAAATAATAATCCTCTTCAAACATTATGTAAAGGGAGTCAAAAGGGAACCATTTAGTAAATGAAAATTAAATAAATTTTTTAGAATTTTAAAATATGGTAAATTTTCATGTTTTATATCGTTATGAAATAAATTATTTTTAGAAAAGAACATTTTTAGAAAACATTTTATAACACATGTACATAGGTGAAAAAGATTCATGATATAAAAGAAGACATAAAATATGAATCACTAATGAACAATTGGTATTATGATTCTTTAATCAATAAATAAGAATATGGAAATTAAAACTATAAACCAAAATCATAACTATAGGATATTGAAAGATTTGTTATTCAAGAAAATTGTAGTATTTTTTCCTTTAAAGGAACCTTATTCATAAATAATCATGAAAATGAATGATATTATAACATAAATACTTTACTTATTTGGTAACATTTCAATGGAAAGTAACTAAATATAATAATATGAAATGGATCTATAATTAAAATTAATTAAATTAATGAAAATGTTAAAATTTATTCATTTTTATACAATAACACCATGAAAAGAAATCATGTTGTAAAACATGGAACATGTCTGATGAAAATGAAATGAAGAAAAAGAAAAACATTGAAATGTTAATATCATAGAAATTATAATTAATTATTAGAGAATTTAGGTGATATGGATCTATATCTATATAAAATATTTAATATAGAATAATTAAATTTATCGACCAATTCACACATAATCATGTAATAAAATGGTCAATGAAGATGAGTTATAACCCAACGAGAGAAATATAGGTAAGAATCCATTCACCACATAAAAAATTTTACGTCAACCCCACTAAGGTAAATTATTTAAAATTTTAAAAAATATATAATGAATGAAGAATGATTCACAATATAACATATAATATGTAAAGTATATACACTCTATAAAATATATTAGGTGAATAAAAATAAAAATTTCCTAAATGAATGAAAATTGAGATAAAATATCTAACCTCGATTCTTGACATTCTATGTATATAATAAAATTATATAAATTTTTGTATTTCATAAGAAAATATTATAGCTTTAATATATAGCCACAAACATAAAACACTGTAAAAAATAATATAAATCATTTATTTTACATTAATTCACCTTAAGGATCTTTTCAGGTTTAGAGTTTTAATTAATCAGGTCATTATTAATACATTACATCTTAAATTTTACAACATAGAAACTTCTAATATTTCCATTTTTTACCAATAATAAAACAAAAAAAAATAAAACAATAATTATTTTCTTGAAAAAAATATGCTTCAATTCTTCCTTTCTCTTACCCTTACTTAAACCATGTGAAAAACATTTCTAAAACATGGGATGTGCACAAAAAGATGAGTAAGGGTTAAAAAGTATGTAAAGAAAACATCACTCCGTGAATGCAAAAAAATTAAATGATATAATATTTTTATATCCAAAAATGTAACCTCGTTAACGTAACTCATGAAATCAAATGGGTTGATTTTACACTGTATAAAGGAATGTCTTATATAAATCCAAATACTCCTCAATGAAAGGAGATTGAGACAAAGTTCGTTACCTTGAGTCTGACTAGTCTTGTTAGATATTTATCTTCATAAATAAAAAATATTTTAATTTATACTTTATTATTAACCATTAACATTTTTATTATTACCATTACATCACTTATTTCCATGTTATAATAATTTGTTAATTATTTGAGTTCATGTCAGATGTTTTGTCGATAATCGGTTATTGAGTCGAAAATAAACATTGTATGATGTCACTAGTCTATGTAGTCATAATTACATCATATAAAGAATAGTATTCATGATATAAATTCAATATATATCCAATTCATATGTATTTATAATAGTCTATAACATTTGGATATAAGAAATAAAATGCATCATTCATGGAAATGGTAGGCCATACGTTCACATGAATGCTACATTAATTTCTTTTTCATATTAATGAAATGAAAATTAAATGATACATAGGTTTATTTTAATTCATGTATAATTTATATATTATATATGTTACATAATTTCATTAACAATATCCTTTAAACATTCCATGTATGGAATGTATGAGTCATATCACTTTCAAGGGGAGGTAGTCCACACTTCCTCAAATGAAATTAGCTTATTTACTCATTATTGAAAGTCTAAAGGTGTATTGTAAATAAATATTATATAAACATAATGTTAATGTAAATATATTTTATATCATATTTATTCATTCCATTTATGTTTATAATCATGTTTTAATGGAGATCATGTTGAATTAATCACATCACATTGAGGAGATGGTAGGTCATTCGTACGCATGAGTGACAATATCATTCACATAATGGTTAAACATTATAGAATTGGGTGGTATATTAATTATTAAAAATGATTATCATGATATATTAATCAATTTAATCCAATATACTCACAATTATACACATCCAAATTACGTTTTTTGGAATAACAAATTACACCATAGCGTGGAGATGGTAAACCATACACACATACACATGGTGATACTTTTATTCATAGGATTAATAAAAGGATGTATAATTATTCACCATATTTACAATAACATATAATAATGTAGAATATACTGTATTTATTAATATATTATAGAAAATACATAAGAATAGGAAGTATATGAATAGAAAATTTTTGAAAGAGGTGATAAATTAAATAAATCTTTTTAGAGTACCTCCTTTTGATTCACATAAAAGGACATATTAGGATGGATTTGTGCCCAATGAGTGGCCTCAAGGAATATGGGAGAGATTTTGGGAGCCTATTTGAGCATAATTTGGAAGAGACAAGTGGATTGAGAGGTGTGAGTAAGTGGGTAGAGGTTGTGGACTTTAATAAGAGGAAGGATGGGCTCTTTTGGAAAGTATTGAAATATTATTTTATTATAAATTGATTTTAGAATTATATTATTTACAATTTGAAATATTTCAATAATAATATTATGAGTGTTATAAATACTCCCAAAAAATAGGTTTAAGACAAGTTTAGGTCTCAAAATTAACCTTATCTTTTAGTTTTAACCCTCCATTAAAAATATTAACGACTGTTTTGTCTTCCTATTTATTTGAAAATATATGATTGTTAGAGTTAATATAAAATGCCAAAATACATGATTAAAATTATATAACTTCATTTTACAAATATTATATTTTTATGATTATTATATCATTTCATAAAATAGTATTTTTTCTTAAAACTCATTTCTGTTAATTTTGACACTATTTAGTAATTGATATATGTCAAAGTCCTAAAATTTTGATTCATTTGAACCAAAAGAATTAACATAAAGATAACATTTCATAATCATCCATAAAATTAGTGTATCACATAAATTATGTCAAATAATATTTTTTTAATATTTATAATAGCATTTATATAAAAATTTGTTTTGTATAAAGATACATGTGTATGTTATATTTAAATTTACTTTAAATTAATTATTATAACAAGTCATTTTAACACCCTAGTGGCTCCCAAATGACAAAATTTTGTCGAAAAGGTTTCTATGGTCACCCATGAATTATCCAATATGATTATTACATGCTTTAGTGTTGTTTAATATTTTTATAATATTCTTTTACCCTTTTACCAAATTTACTCTTTAACCATGGTAAATAAAAATAATTACTAAAGTTAATATTCATTATATCTAAAAATAAAATGTTACTATTTATATAATTTAGACCGTATGATTTTAAATATGGAATCTAATTTTTCAAAATCAAAACATAAAAATTTCATTAATTAATTTATAATTAATTCCCATTGTCAAATTCAGAACGCAGGTTTTTATGAAATAAATACTATACAAAGATTGACATTTGATTATGTCCATTTTAAATGTAAAATTACTACCAATTACAAAAATTGGATTAAATTATAAAAACATAATATAATTACACTATAAAACCAATAAAAAAGATAATCTAACTATATAAATAAATTATATGAAAATGCAGTTTTGACATCAAATAGGGTATTTTTCACAATTCATTAAAAATGTACTTTACCAGAAAATTACCAAAAATCTATGTAATTAAATTTTGATGTCCAGATTCTATAGATAATTGTTTTGTCATATAGAACATAGAAAAGTTATAAAATGCAATTTAAAAAGTGTTCTCCATGAATAGGCTATAAAATGACCTTTTAAAAATATTAGAGTATTTTATGCTTAAAATTAGCTTCATTACCATTTTACACCTCTAAAATTCAACGGATAAATGTAAATACAATTAAAAATATGAAAAATCATAATATATTTATTTCTATTCATTCCTTCAAATAAAATGGCTAGTTTTTAGCAACCATTTAAGATAATAATATTTTTATTGTATTATTTTTCCTTATAACTAAGTGTTGTGTACAACATTAGATTTTAGAGAATCTTGTTATTTCATGTTCAGTATGCTATCATACAAAGTGTCCCATTTAAAATAAAATTAATATTAAATCCAAAAATATTAACAGATTTGAAAAAGTAATATTCTAGAAATAAATGGGATGTTACGGTATTCACACATTTTGGAAATTTATTCTTCCCAACTTTATTCAATTACAAATTATGATGGGGTATTCATCCGTTATAGAATTTTCAGATTCCCATGTTTCCTCTCCAACCATATTTTTTTCAATAAAAACATAAATTTATGAATAACTCTATTCCTTAACACTTTATCTCTATAGTCAAGAATCTAGAATGGACATTTTTAATAAGAAATATTCTCTTCCAACTAAAATACCTCTGGACTCAAAAAATTAGATGGATCTAACAAATAATTTTTCAACAATAAAACTTGAAAAATATTGTGTACCTGGGATAATAATGGAGTTAAAGCCACTATTTAATAAACTGATAAAAAAAATTCCCAAGATTTTATAGGGTCTAATGATCCATGGAACCATCATTCCCTTCTTACCATAACACATAACAATTTTCAATAGAGAAACATTGAGAAATATACGATAACCCACCTCGAAAGAAATATCTATTTTCTGGTTATCATCAAACTTTTTATGCCTCCCCTATGATATCCTCATTTGATTCTCAGTCAACTAAATTGTTTTTTCCATACTTTCTACCAATTCTGGTCCCATAAACTTCCATTCACCGAATTCATCCCAAATATATAGTGTTCGACACCTCTTTCCATATAATACTTCAAATAGTGCCATCTTTTTTCTATAATGAGAACATTCCAATGGAATGTGTTGATCCCAACTTCTTTGAAGTCCATTTAACAAGCATGTAAAATCATATATTGTTCGAATTATTCATTCTGACTTCCCATCTGATTCAGGGTGAAAAGATATACAAAAATTTAAATGGACTCCATGTAACCTAACTATATCATTAATATTAAATAGAGAAATTTGAACTAGAGAATTAGTATATCAAATAGGAAGATAATGAGTTGATTTAGTCAGTCGATCAACAATTACCTACATTTATTTATTACATAAAGATGCATTTAGTAATCCCACAATGAAGTCCATGGATTTATTTTCCCATTTCCACTCTGGTATTGGGAAAGTTGTAACCTTCCCCTTTGGAAATTTTTTGTACTTTCACCTGTTGAAAAGTGAGGTAGTTCATAGTGAAGTCCATAATATCTATTTTCATTCCATCCCACCAGTTATACTCGTTTACATAATTGTAAGTCACTGTAGTTCCAGGATGAACTGAAAACTGAGGACTATGAGCTTCAAAAATACTATTTCATTAAATATGAATCACAATGCACACAATATCATTTTACAATCCTCAAAAAAATATGTATTAGTGTTAAATTAAAGAAATATTTCATTTTGAACTAATTCTTATTTTCCTTGCAACTCACTATCTTCCTTATGCACTTTCATTATTTTGTCTTCTAGAGACGATTGCCCTGAAACCAAAAACAAAACAGAGGAATTTTTTTCATCAACAACATCCACACAAACTAATATCAAATCACTAATCAAAGGGTCACATTACAAATTTAATATAGTTAATGTAGCTTTAGTTTTCCACCTCAATGCATAAACCACTTTTTTTTACTTTTATACGATGGTAAGGAATCGTGAAATCAAAATCCAAGATTAATTATTGCCATATTATCTATCTCATGATCAATTAGTTCTGTTTAAATATATAGATAAAACTTCTATGGTTTGTATATTTTTCACATTTTCCTTTATATAGATGATGACTCCAAATTTATAAAGAAAAAACAACAGGAGCCAATTACAAATCATGTATACGGTAATTTAACTCGTGAGTTTTCAACTAACATGAAGCGTAAAAAATTACCTGATAATTATACATTAAGACGCAACTAATTCCTTTCAATTAATCATTAACATTGATAAAAAATTCACCATTTCTGGAAGGTAGTTCCAAATGTGGATCATTCACCAATAATTTTTTTCAATTTCTAAAAACATTCATCACATTATTTTGTCTTGATGAACATAACTCATTTTCAACTTAACATATTCAACGGTCTAGATAACTGTGCAATTGTTTTAGAAATCCAATGATAATAACCTAATAAATCAAGAAAACTATGTATCTCAATTATATTTGTTGTCTTGAACATTCTTAAAAAACATTTTTTTTCACATTATGAACAATTATATCATCTTTAGAAACTATGTGACAAAGGAATGATTTTTTTTGTATCCAAAACTCACACATTATGAATTTCCCATATAGTTTCTTTTAATTTATGGTTTGAAATAAAGATCTTAAATAACTTTCATTCTCCTCTTTACTTTTAGAATATATAAAATTATCATCAATAAACACCAAAAAAAATATCCAAGAACGCACTGAAGATTATATTCATACGATAGAAGAACATAGAAGGTGCATTGGTTAACCAAAAATTCAATAATATAAATTCATAACAGCCATATCTAGTATAAAAACATAGTCATTAGAATGCTTTCATCCTTTATATTCAACTGATGGTACCCAGTCCTCAAGTCAATCATCAAAAAATACTAAGCTCCCTAAAGCTGATAAAAAAATTATCGACAGGAGGAAAATGATAGTTCTTAAAAGTGATGTTATTCAAGGATCTATAATCAAGACAATGTCTCATTGAACTATATTTCTTGTTAAAAAATAATATAGGATCACACAATGGTGATGCTCTAGTTTGAATGAAACCATTATCTAAAAAATCAAATAATTTCTTCTTTAACTCTAAAAGTTAAATTATAGCCATTTGATAAGTGGTTTTGAAATTGGATTAACATCAAGAACCAAATAAATAGTAAATTAATCTTCCCAGTCATGTATTATATCCAAAAAACACATCAGAATACACAACACGACACTCATTTACCACTAGAAAATCATTAATATGAATAGTTTCTTTTCTTTCAACTATATGTACAATATAACATTCATATTCATATTTTACTAGTTTCTCAGCTTCCTAATATGTTATCAAGAGTAAGGGTACATTTTTGAAAAAAAACTAAACATCTTCATAGAAATACCACTTTATCTATACAGTAAATATTATCATGATTAAAAAAACCCATCCATACCCAAAATACCATTAAACTCTAATAGAGGCAACAAAAAATGTATTTGTTTGAAAATTATTTTCAGAGATATGAATAAGAAGATTCTTATAATTTTGTTGACTCAACATTTCCCCTAGGCGATTTTCAATAATTATAGAATTTATTTCATGAGATGGAATTGACAATTTACTAAAAAATTTCTCAAAAATGAATGAATGTGTAAACACGGAAACAAACAACACATTGGCATAATCTGAATAAATAATCAATTTACTTGAAACTACTTCATTTGATGTACTATCATTTTCTAAAGTAATTTAGAAGTATTTCACCACTACTTTATGCTTGTAGTTTGGATTCTTTACATTATTTGAGTTATTCATTGGATAAAAATTTTTATAATGACCCATCGAATTTCACATAAAAAACATTACTGACTATAAATCAGCTTTTTTCATACCACCACACTGATCATTTTTACTATAATTACCAGCCTTATATCAAATTTTACCACATCATAAGCACTTACTAGAATTCTAAATTATTTCCCTAGGGTACTTTTTTACCATAATTTTAACAAACTTCAAAAAAATGTTGCTTACCATAAAACTTTTTTAAAGAGTTCTTTCCTTTTAGTTTCCACCTTGACCTCTTTTTCTATTATTTTTTAAATAACATTTGATCATCAGAAAACACCATTTCCACATTCTCTACACATCATAAATGTTTTTTCATATCTTTGGAACATACTAGAATCTTATTCCCATTTATAGATTGGCTTTAATAGTAAATAAAAATGATTTATTTTACTATTAACATCTCTTATGAAATTTGGATCATAAATTTATAGTCGAGTGAATTTATCTTCATAAGTATGCCATAATTCATCCTCATGCCTCAATTTCAATAATTTTTTCCCTTTTCAGTCAAACCGCATTATGAAAATATTTCTCAAGAAACATACCTTTGAAGTAATCCCTAAAAAGAAAATCAATATCATGACTATAAGTGTTATTTTTAGCCATAGACCACCACTACATGACTTCAACCACAAAATGGAAAACAAAAAGGCTTTCCTTTTGTTGTTATGAACACCCCAGGACATAAAAAATATTTTCCAATTCTTCAATCCACCCTTCAACTGCATATGGTCTGATGATCCTATGAATTATGTGGGATGTTGCCTCATTAAATCTTCCACTACCAACACATTCATCTATGGTTGCTTTATCTCATCTCATGCATGGATACAACCTTTACTTATAGCCCGAGTTAACTGTTCCATCACCGCAACAAACTATTCAGTTTTAATTTTGACAATATTGGATTACTGATTTGGGAGGTTGTTTTCCTATTGAGGTCATCCCAGCACAGGTTCCTTGTTTCCCCTATAGAAAACCATTATAAATAGATATATCTTTGATGAAGACACATGGTAATACTGAAATTATATTTTAATATGACCAATAAGTAAATATAATTTATGGATATTCTATTTACAATATCCTAGCCCTTAAAATTATCTAAACTAGACTATGAATCGAACTATAAGGCCCATGCCTTAAAACATTACATAATCTTGAGATAAGAAATTTTTTTTACATTAATTCACATCTAGGATCCTTTCATGATTAGTGTTTTAAATAATTAGGCCATTATTAATACATTACATCTCAATTATTACAAAGCATACACGTATACTCTATCAATTTTTTTTGATATTAACAAAAATCCTTAACTAAAACAATAATTATTTTCTTGATATTATTTTCTATTATTTATTTATATTACCCTTCCTTATAGCCTTAAAAAATTTCAAAAACATAGGATAATAATTAAAATCCCAGAAAAGGTTAAAAAATTAAGGAATGAATACAATTGTTCAGGAATACATACTAATCAATGAAAACATACTTTTCACACATAAAATATAATTTCATTAAAATAAATTATGAAAAGATATTATTTATGACCAAATAATAGAAATTATATATCATTAAGGTATCTTTTTTTACCAATGGCATAATTACATTGTAGCTTTCATGACAACATTGGAACTGAGCATCATGAATACATTTGGAAGACCCACCACAATATATTCCGTAAATCAACATGGAGAAACCATAACGTTTAACTTTGCCAAATTACCCAATTAAATGGATAGATATCACTGAATCATCCACCCTTAGTTTATCCTAAAACCACCGATATACAATAGGGATTCACAAGAAACATAACGTAATTATAATGCATGAACAAGAATAATGGAAAAATAATATTTTCACATTTCAATCATTAGACATATTTTGAATAATTTTATATAATAAATCAGTTATGAAAAATATTTTTAATAAAAAAATACCAACGAAGAAATATATTATTTAAATTTCATTTTTAAAAAAATTATAGTTTGTTGAGGGATCCAAATATCAAATAATGATTGCTGCAACGGAAAAATCGTTGTAGCTGCATACATTAAAAAGAAACATTCATTTGGTAGTTTAGTTAAATTTTCAATAAAAGGATTATTTTTGAAAAAAAATGAAAGAAATTAAATGTAAAATGGGTTTATTATAAACTATTAAAAATAATGTCATATAAAAATCAAAATATTCCTCAATGATTGGGGAATCAGAAATGGTCCATTACACTGAGTCTTACTTTTCTTATTCATTCATTATCTTCTTGAATAATACACCAAGGATAATTTATAATTTATTCAAAAATAATTTCATGATTATAATTCCCATTACATAACTCATGACCATGTTATTATAATTAGGTAATTATTTGAGTACATGATGGGCGTTTTTTCAATAATTAGTTCTTGAGTTGAATATAAAAATGGTATTACGTCACTAGTACACATGGTCATAATTCCATCATCTAAATAATAGTATTAATGATTTAAATATCATATATATATAGTATATTTTTTTTTGAATATTCTATGATATTTCTATATATGAAATAAAATGTACAATTCATGGATACGGTTGGTCGTACATATGCATGAACACTATTTTCATTTAATTGTCATATTAAATGAATGAAAACAAAATGATAAATAGAAATATTATAATTCAAGTATAATATCTATTTTATATAAGTTAAATAAGTTCATTAATTACATGCTTTATATGTTTCATGTATGAAATAAAAATTTCATGTCACTTTGATGGGGTCGTAGTCCACAGTTCCTCAAAAGAAATTATCATATTTACACAATATTGAAAGAAAAAAGGTGTGTTATAAATAATAATTACCAAAACATAGAGTTAATATAAATTTAATATAAATTATTTTTATTCATTCCATTCATCTATACATTCATGGTTTTATGAAGGTCATGTGTAAATAAGTGAATCGCATCATGGAGACGGTACGTCATACTTACGCACAAGAAATGATATCATTATTTTAATAGTTAAATGGTATAGAATTGGATGGTATGTTAAAAATAAATAATAACTATGATTTTATATTCTTCATTTAAAACCATTATACTCATTATTAGATCTATAAAAATTATTTCTTGTTGAATAAAAAATTACACCATGGCATGGAGACGACATGCAATACGTACGCACACATGGTGATATTGTTATTTGAATGATAGATAAAATGAGGTAAATGTTTTTCCCAAAATTATAATAAAATATAATCATATATAATATACTTGATTTATTAATATAGTATGGAAACATCATAAGAATCTAAATTAAAAGTATAAATGAATTTTAAATGATTTGATAAAACAAATACCTCCTTTCCAAGTATATCATTTTTATTCTCACAATGGATCTATATAAGATGAATTTATTAGAAATGTATTTCCTCTAAGAAGAATTTAGGGATTTTAGAGCTTATTTGGGATGAATTTGGATGAGAAAATGTGTTTCTGAGGTGTGAGTAAGTGGGAATAGGTGATATCCTTTTATAAGCTGGGGGAGTGGCATGTTAGTAATGTCTTGAAATATTAATTTATTATCAATTTATTATTGAATTATAATAGTTAAAAACAGATATATTTATAATATGATATGGTTATGGGTTGAGATAATCTCATTAAATATGTTTCAGGAAATTTTACATCACAAAATTAATCAAATCTTTTATCATTAACCCTTAGTTAAAAACATCAACTCTTATCATGTCTTCTCATATTTTCACAGTATATGGTAACTATAGGTAACCTAAAAAACAAATAGAGCCGTAAGTGGATAATTAATGACACTTTTGACATTATATAATTTATATTGATGAATCTTATATTTTTATGACTATTTTATTATTTAATAAAATAATGTTTTTTAAAAACTCATTTATGCCAATTTTGACACTATTTAATAATTGATTGTTTTCAAAGTCATAAAAAATTGATTCATTTGAACCAAAAGATTTATATAAATTAAAATATGACATAAATAATACATAATATTTGTGGATTTCATAAATAATATCAAATAATATTTATTCTAAAATTTATAATATTATTTATTTGAATGCTTTATTAATGAAGCAATAATTGCATCATCATTATGTCATATTTAAATTTATTTATTTAATATCTGAAAATTATAAATAAAATAACATTATGTAGTAAATATTTTTAGGATTATAGTGACTATATATAGTCGAATAAAACACTTTTATATCCCCACCTTATAATTTACTAATTAAAAAGATACATGTTTTGTGATATTACCCTTTACATTAAATTAATAATTATTACATGTCATTTTCACACCCATGTGCCTCACAAATGGAAAAACTTCAGAATAAATAATTTTTTTGGTCACCCAGGACTCATCCAATAAAATTAAGAAACTTGTTAGAGTAGTTTTATATTATTATAATATTCTTTTTACCATTATTTACCTTAATTACCATTTAATTATGGTAAATAAAAATAATTACTGAAGATAATACAAAAAAATATCCAAAAATAAAAGGTATTTATAAGCATAATTTAGTCATTATTATTACAAATATAGAATATATTTTTCATAATTCAAAACACTAATGTTTTATTAATTAATTTAAAATTATTTCCTATTGTCAATACCAAAATGAAGGTAAAAAAATAAAAAATATCACAAGATTAACATCTGTTCATGTCCAATATAAAAATATTAAATATAGAAAATTAACAAAATTAGATTAAATGATAAAAACAGAATAAAATTACAATTTAAAACCAATAATATATATATATATATATATATATATATATATTCGATAAAAGGGCAGTTTTGACTTAATATGCAGAATTTTTCACTATTAATTAAAAAATGAACATTATCATAAAATTACCAAAAATGAATCCAAAGTAAATTTTTATGTACCTGTTATATATAAGTTTTTTTTGTAAAATAGAACATAGAAAAGTTATAAAAATAGATGTCATAGTTTTCTCCATCATAATGTGGTAAAATGATCTTTTAAAAATATTAGAGTATTTTATTGCTTAAAATTAGGTTCATTCTCATTTTAATCCACTAAAATTCATTGGATAAATGTAAAAACATTTAATAAATATGTAATATCATGATATATTTAATTATATTCATTATATATATTACATTGTCTAGACATTAACTATCATTTAATTTAATAATATTATTGTTTTATTATTTTCCAATATAACTCAATGTTTAGTGCAACATTAGATTTCGGAAAAAATCATCATTGAGTGTCAGGTACGCTATCGAACATAGTGTCCCATTTTAAACAAAAAATAATATTAAATTAAAAAAAATTAATAGTTAGGAAAATTTATAATATTATAAAAAACAGGACTTTTACATTTAATAAATTATCCTTAAAAAATATATTTCATGTTTTAATTACATATTTAATCGGACAGATGGTCTAGTCTTCATTAGGTATTCCAAGGATGTTCATTTCATAATATTCAAAACAACTTTTTTTATTGAACATGGTAAATGGAGTCAATGTAACATCACATCAATAATTATAAAAATGAAATATTTATAGTTCATATATAATTAATTTTTTAAAACCAATCATGAAATACTTTTAGGAAAAATGAACTATGTTACAATCATAGAGACAATAAGCTGAACGTACGCATGAGTGACATTTCCATTTTTCTATGATCATTATGGAAATAAGTTATGTATTAATTTATCATTAATAAATGATAATTTCATTAGAAATAGATTATTATATCTTTAGATAAACTTATATATAGAATCCATGTGGTGGGGTGATGAAAAGTGAACCAGATCGCTTCATGAAGGTGGTAGACCACACATACATAAAAATGATTTTATCTTTTTTTATTGAATGTAATAGTAAGAAAATAAATATCATATCATCTTTTAATAATTATTAATATTTCATTAGTATCTTATATAAACATTAATTGCACAATTTTATCCTTCCAAGAGAGGTGGTAATGGAGAATTAATTACATCAGTTTGTAAGGTAGTCATTCGTTGAGCACACAAATAGCAGTTTTGTTTCCCATTTGATGCATGTATAGATGGATATAGGTCATTAAATTAACATAATAATATGCCAATATATTTGTGTTAATATTTCGTAATGTTTTACAAATTTTTTATAGAGGTGAAATAATAAATAAAAGTTAAATGCCTTGTTAAGAATTATAACTTTTCATTAGAAAAAATTGATTTATTTACACAGTAAAAAAATATAAGATTTGTAATATTCAAAATATAATGTCCATATAATAATGTTAGGGATTTTTGGAAGGTATCTAGTTATGGATTAGAAAAAAAAATCTTTTTATGTGCGAATAAAATTGGAGAGGTTGATCCATTTTATAAAATTGGGGTGGGGAACTCTTCAAATTTCTAAAAGTATTAAATTAATATTAATTTATTGACTATCTCAAATCAGTAATTTAGAATAGAAAATTTCCATTACTAATTTAGTTTAACCAATATTATACCTTTTAGCAATTACAATGATAATAATGTTTTTATACCATATGGATCACTATAGTTAATATAAAAGGAATCTTTGCCCATAAATGGGCCATGGATGGTATTAAATACAATATAAAAACTCTTTTTATCATTATTCAATATTTTTTTATTTTTAAATCACTTACTTAAATATTTGATTTTATAAAATACTATTAATGTCCATTTTGAAACTAATCATTTAATTTGACTTCAAAAACATCAAGACAACATATGATTTTGAATATAATCATTTAAAACAATAATAATATATTATTTGTATTTAAAAATTAATTGAATAGTAATAATTATTACAAATTATATTAAATTTAAAATTTATATAACATTAATTTTTGTTTAAATTTTAATTAAAATAAATAATGTTTCATCCTTGTGTATGCTCTTAATATAATTATCTCACAACTAAAAATTAGAAATAAATTATAACGATAAAACCATCATTTATATTTCATATAAATAATTAGAAAAAAACATAAATCATTTTTATCCCCATCACAAAACCTTTTAGATAATTAAATAAAGAGAATACTATTTTTACCTTTCCTGATATAAAATATTATAACGTTCAAAATCATAAAAAATGGACTTAAAAAGAAATATATATGATTTTTGGATGATAATGGAATATAAATAACCATAATAAAAATCAATTTAGGTGTTAGGGTTAAAATTTAGTCGTTATTACATTATTTTTACCGTTCAATAACAAATTTTATTCCTACCGTGGTGACAATTATATTCCACGATCACTATTCAAATTTAAAAAAAATAAAGGATACCTATCTGATAAATTTGGAAATACTAATATAATATAAGAAATCATTTTTTCCAAATTTAATTCATATTTTTCTATAGAATTTAATGTAATATTAAACCTGAAAACATGAGAGACAATTTTTTTCGGAAAAAATGGATTTTTATGTATAAAAATATTTTCATAAAAAAATCATGAAAAAATAATTCCATACTAATAATAAAGATATAATTAAATTTTAAAACAAATAAAAAATTGAATTTTACTTTGTAAATACCTTTAAAGAAATTATTATTCTTAATAAAACCCAGTATTCTTCACTATTCAATGAAAATTTATTCTTTTCATTGGATGCAGTTGGGGTGGGTCTCAATGGTTGAGGAACCCCGTGATTCTACATTAGCCCCAGGTTCAAATTTGGGTAGGAGGTAATTTTTGCTGGTAGGAGGTTACACAGGCATGATAGAGGCAGGCGGTGACACAAGCTTGATGCAGGCTAGTGGTGGCCCAAGCATGATGTAGGCATAACGATCAACTGGGATTTCTAGCCCGATTAAGGGAGTTTGAACCATGTAATGGGATTTATTCCCACTGGGCCTTCATTCAATGTATTAAATAAATAAGGATTTATGTGTGGGTTATCCCTTGGGGGGGATATGACCTGCCTTTCTGGATTGTGTATGGCATGTGTGTATTTAATGTAATTGTACCCCTAAGCACCAAATATAAATTATTTTTATTAAAAACCCAAAATTTTAACCTAAGATAATTTATACCTGATGATTTAAAAGAATATGAAAGTTTTATAAAATAAATTTTATAAAATTGGAATAATTTTCATGTATTAAATGCTCAATAAAATCAATAAAATTCATTTTTAAGGAAACACATTTTTTATGAATAAAATGATTTTATAAAAAAATTTCTCATAATTACTAAGAATTAATCAATAAATTAGTTATGACTAGAATATATATATATATATATATATAGTAATGTAAGTAACATTATTCATACATTCCAATTCAATGGCTAGGTTATAAGAGTCTCGTTCAAATAATTATATTTTTATAGTTTATCTATATTCGTTTATTGATTTGATTTTTTGTATCTATTTTCCATTAACAACATTGTTTATTTTAAAATATTTGGTTATTAAGTTTCACTAAGTATGTGACTAAACATGACTTTGAAAGAAATCTATATGATGTGGCTATGAAGAAAGAAATCTTGTGAAGTGATCCCCCATTCATGATCAACAAATTTTTTGATTGACCCCTACCAAGTGGATAGATTTCATGTCTAGATCACCCATTTGGACCAACCACATGAAGAATTATTGATTAAAAATATATCCCAAATCAACCACGCATCAAGATCGACCATGAGATAAAACTATTATGGTTTTGGATTATCCTCGTGAATAAAATATTGAATACAAGTATTGGATATACCATAATAACAAACTTATTCATATGATAAGTCTATCAACCACATAAAGATGTTTGGACTACTACATGATCAAAATAATGAACATTACATAGCCAATCTAAGACTCACACCATTTCCAATTTTTTCTCATTATCATTATGTAACTTTATAATATTTTTCATTACATAACCATAGTTCCTTGTTTATCATTATATATGTAATACATTCATTGTCTAAAAATTAAGCCACTCATGAAATTAAATGTATACTTTTACATAGAAAATAAATCATCTCATTTGACATTATATAGTATAATGGAAATCCTTTTTTAAAAGAATTGTAAATCTTGATGAAACCTTAATTAACTTGAATATATATGGAGTTACCATTATATATATGATGAAGTATCAATTTAAATGTATATAAGTAACACTTAGAACTAAAAAGTATCCACATAATTTTCAATCACATATAAAACAATTCTTGTCTTTCTTAATAAATCCATAGGCCTTTCATCTTCTATAAAATATTATAGGCGATACTCATAACATTTTTAATAGTTTTCTCCTTAAATATCAAAACATTTAATATTTAAAATTCTCTTGAACCTGCAAAAACTAAATCATTAACATATAACCTCAAAATACATAAATAAATTGAAATATTAAAAAAAATGTTGTCAAACACTTTGGGAACTACAACTGGGACATGAGGGAAAGGGTTTTTGTTAAAATATTAATTAATTTATTGCATTGATTCTCTATATTTTTCATTTATTCTATATCAATCCAGTAAACTGTTAAAAGTTAACCATACTAATTTTCCATTTTTTTATTTAAAATTATCACATTATGTTTCTTATCGATTTATAGTTCATATTTTATATTTTTCATAATGGTAATCTCCTATCCTTTTTTCCATTTGGTTATGTTCCATATCATTCCCCATCTTCATATCATACCATTTCACTAATTCTAATATTCTTTTTTTATTTTACGTAAAAATAATTATCATTTTTTTAGGTTTATTCATTCCGTTATGGTTCTATTCAAATTTATATTTCAAGTTGATCTCTGTGATAATCTTAAAGATAGTTTTATATTTTTTACTAACATTCAATCCATGTTTTTTAAATGATAAATATATTCCATTTGAATGATCCATTATTGGGGAATATTTTCTCTATAAAATTATTTTAATATCTCTTCATGCAAATTTGAAATTTATTTTGAAAATAGTATAACTTCTCCATTTTTTCTAAAACATAACTAGATATTATAAAAATAATTTTATATATTTATCATTAATTTTAAACTATTATTTTTTAGATTCATTTTTAAATAACAAATTTATATTAAATTTTAAAATATTAAATTATTTTTTAAATATCTATTTTTTATGTATATTGTAACATCTCGACCAGAAGCACTTGGTGAAATTTTGAATACCACTTGACCGCATTAGAACCTCCCTTTATTCGAGAGGTTGCTGAATAGTAGAGATTGTATAAGCTCGTCATTGAGGAGAATATATCCTTAGTATCGCATTACAAGATCTATAATAAATAAAGAAAATAAAATAAATAATCAATGTAATTATTTATAAATTAAATGGAATACATGTCATGAAAATAAAAGAAACTACCAATATAGGAAAATTATTCGAAAATAATTTAATTTATGGTAGATAAAAGAATTGGGGGGGTCCTCCATGGTCTATTTTGATCCTCCCTAGCCCCATGCTCCACCAATTCATGTATCTTCAAGAGGATACTTTACTTTATCTAGGTGTCCTTTAAAATCTACAAGTGCATTGAAATTAATAAGTAGGTTGTGACTACAAGATTCAGTAGTAAAACACTGATGATTTCATAACCTGAATGTGCCCCGGAATAAATGTGTATTCTATACAGAAATTACAATCTAGAAAAACATAAACATAATATCCAAACCCAACTCATAGTGTAATAATAAATCTTCACAACCCCCAACAATATATTCTTTGTATCCATGTTAAAATATTGTAGAATGTGTCAAAAAAAGGAAAAAAGACCTTGTATGGAGTCCTCAAGGTGCCATATAGATGATACGTGACATGATCTATCTAACAAGATGATCAATTCATCCAGATCCTCCAGATAAGAAAAACTACTACTCACATTGACCATGATATCTCATGGTGAATGACACTTGGCATCAAGGATACCTAACAAACACCATTGGCATGACACCACAACTACCTCATACCTCCCCCTATGCTTAGGTTCCTCATCTTTATCATTTCAATCAAGATTTCTCCCCCAATAGGGGGTAAATAATTCACAATGATCTACCATTTTCAAATATGACTAAAACCCAATAAGGAATGGGGGTACATTTACAATTAATGAACACAAGTAGACATAGTATATCAACTTGAGTATATAGCTACATGTAATAAACATGTAATCATACTCATAAATGGATAAAAGATACATTAATATAACTCATAGAATCATAACTGTTTTCATGGGCTAAATACACAATCAAATGTGATCATAATCAAGCATATTCAATCAAAAAATCCATAGAATATATTCATAAAGGAAACATGTGTTAATGTGTACCGAATAAAGTAAATTACTTCCAACCTCAAAAATCAGGAATACCAATTCATAGTTTTATTATCATCAAAGGAAACACGTCCAAGTTTCGAGTTGCTGGTACATTTATTTTCGATATGTATCTTGGGTTTCCTATAATGAATACAAATATTTTTTTTTTCAAAAAAGAAATATAATATTATACAAGAAGATGTCTTATCTCTCTGGGATAATTTATGAATTATTTTTTAAAATATCAAATGCGATGATATTTTGTCTCTTCAGAATAATTCTTGAACTATTATTTATAATAACCCATGAAATGATAATTATCCTTCAGTGATAATTTTAAAATTAATTTTAAAATTATCACATTAGTTGTAAATTTATTTCACTTTGAGAAGTTTTAAAATTTTCATTTTACATTACCATTTAAAAATTGTTGAATACATATAATCAAATAAGTATTCATTAAAAATTATCATTCAAATTATTATTTTTTATTTATCTTATGAAAATTTGTTGTATCTATCACTTGATAATTCCTTATAATTTTTATTGATAAGTTCACACAATTATCAATTGGTAATTATTCTCAATTATCCTTTGATGGTAATTTATCCTTTGATAAATAACATAAATTAACATTGATAATCAACTTACATTTATTTATTATTAATTACCATTTTATAATTTTATTCTATTATCTTAAACAGAATTGTGATCATATCTTTTGATAATTTGTTGAAATTATCATTTGATAAATCGATGTGGTTATCCCTATTTTTGTGTTTATCACATTGAATAATTATAATTCAATAATTCATTTATAAATTATTATTTTGCCAAAATTTTATTAAATAACTATTAATGATTTTAGGATTTTTTTGTTTTATAATTTAGTAATTTTAATTTAGGGTTCACCATTAATAATAAAATAAGTCATTTTCTCTTAATTTATTATAGATGAAAATAAATGGAAGAGTAGAGCAATTAAATAAATATTGGAAAACCCCTTTTTTAGGTGCACCATGTATAACAAGGGACCATGACACCTAGATCTCATGAAGAAGAATTTATATTAGAATAAAAGGCTTTACTGATCATGCAAGGAGTTCCACAATCTTCCAGACTTGAGAATATCAACAAATAAGAAGATGAATTCGTTCAACTATTTATGAACCCTAAAAATTAGATCTTTTAAATTCACAAAAAACAGCTTATTTAATCCACCATTCAATGCGAAATTCATTACGGAGTAATTAATTTCAACTAATCAAATAATTCAAACCCAAATAGATTAAAATAGTTATTAAGTGGATGACTTTGGAAATTAAATGCTCCTTTAATAGACATTGAGTGTGTGGAGAACATGATTAAAGAAATTTTATTTTATTTATCGAATTAATAATAAAAATAATTTAAAATAAATATTAAATAACTAAAAAAGTAATGACATAACAAAATTACCATTTTTTATAAATGTTATATCTAGCCTATGGTAAATATAGGGGTCTCTACCCAATGGTGGTCTTATATTTCTCAAACAATGAACCATTTGGCGTAATTGAATTATTTTAAAAATTAATATAATTAAACATCATGAGAGAGATCTGAAAACATACAACGCTTAAAATATTTATAGCATGCCTAGGATAACCACTATGTTCTAGAAATAACAGTTGTATCATATTTCTTATACCACACAAAATTTTAGAGTTATTAAATTATTTTTAATAAATTGTATTCCCATGATAAAATATGTTTATTAATTTCATTTTGTATCAACTGAGGTTTTATAGGCCTCAAAATCTCACACTAACATAGCATTTGACTCCCAAAATATTATACTTACTATTCAAAACTATGAACTGGCCATTTATCCTTACAAAAATCTTCTAGCACAATTATTAAGATATTTTCTTTGATAAATAAATTTTTCCACATAAGACACTTATTATTTATCCAAAATATAGAATTTATTATCTTTGTAAAATTATGTAATTTAAATATCTATTCCTCTATCAACTTCTCATCCTCATAAAGTATCTCTAGCAGTATTTCTCAAACAACTTAGTACACTGAGCATGGACATTAGACTCATGTTAACATGTCTCTTCCAATATCGATTCATGCACCCACCGAATCAATACTTGTACTGACAGTTCCCACAATGCCTTATCACATGGATATATGATCGACACATGATGCTCCTCACAAGATGCATCGATCTCAACCTCAACATCCTCACAATCAATTAAATTTATAGTGGTGGGTATGTACCTCTGAATATATGAGATTAGAAACATCTTTAGAATACCTTGATTGAGAGAAAATAGGTCTATACATTACACCACTTCCCCTGTCAACTTGGTGATCTCGAAAAGGTCCATCAAAACATGCTGCTACATTTCCATGCTTCCCCAAATGTCTATTCCTTAACTGAGGGATAACTCTCCAGAAAAACAGGTATCCCATATAAAACTCTAATGGTCTCCTACTATGGTATATATATGTCCTTTTTCTCCAATAAATACTGATCAATTACTTCTGTGTTAGCTGTAATATCTTGGATGTCTCCTGAACCATACATGGGATAAAAACTTATGCCTCACCAAATCATGACAACACAGTGTTGAGTGACATAAACTCTAATAAATAGCCTCACAAGGATCAATATAAATGGAATCCTAATAACTATTATTTCATGAGAACTCAAATAAAGAAAAGTGATCATCCCATGATCTGTTAAGGTCTAGAATGCAAGCATGAATCATATCTTGAAATATATGTATAGAATGAAAAGACTACCTGTAGGTGTTTGGATGCTACACCATGAAAAATCATAGCTGAGTCCATAATTATTTTTTTAATCCCTTCCAATGTGTGACGTAAAACATGTATCTCAATCTGAATCCATGATCAAATAGATTCCATAATGGAACATGATCCCTCAAACATAAAACATTCCCATCTCATCCACTGAGGGAGTCTCTCTAATTGGTAAGAAGTGATAAAAAACTGTTAACTGATCAATAATCAGGCAGGAAACATCACAACTCCTCAAGGTATTATGTAACCATGTCATAAATTCCATCATGATTTCTTTCCACTTTCACATTGGAAGCTGGAGTGGCAGTAACAACCTACAAGGATACAAGTGTTCAGACTTCACACTCTGATATGCAAGGCATCGAAGGAAAAAAAGTATAGTTATAAAGGGATATGGTGCATTATGGGTACTTTGATCTCACCCTAGGGTTAAACATGAGTACTTTCCAAGAGGTCACCCATCCAAGTAGTATTCTCTCTAATTCCTTCATAACATTATAGTAAAATATGAGTACATCCTAGGAGGTAACCCATTATTGTATTACTCACTCCCAAGAATGCTTTACTACATAGTTCAACAGTAGTACTTACACAGAGGTCACCCATAATAGTAGTAATATAAACCAAGATTGATTAATTATAGAGTTAAAATGAAATCTCAAAATGTGATCATCTGTATATGCCCAACCCAATGCATCTACCTCCTGTTGAAGTCCATTTTTTGTAAAGATAAAGAGAAGGATATTGTGGTCTATGACAACCATGTTTTTTATTATATTCATACATGATTTAATAAAATATAATTACACTAAATAAAAACATACTTATATATAAGTATAGTGTATTGGGTAATTATGAACATTACCTAACAACTTAAAACAGAAATACAACATCATGGTTGAAAAATTCCTTTACATGACCACAAAATACATTTGTAAATAACATTACATGGGATAACATGAGTATATACATAAAAAAGTGGTGAGATATAATGAATATTGGGGGAATTAACATTTAATAACATGAGGAAGACAAAAAATGATAGAAAACAAGCATATCAATGGTGCATAAAATAAACATGAACATAAATTCACGATATAACATGATACTAATAATAAGGAAATGTGGGAACAATATAAACCTTAAATCATAAGTCCAGGATAAAAAGAAAATAAATAATATTTGTAAAATTCACATAAATTGATAAGTTAGAACCCTATCTGAACATTTTGTATCAGGATACTAAACATTACAAAATTCATTAGAGTTCTATCAAGGAACACCCTTCTTAATCATTTCAAACTCCTGATTATGCGTTCCACATAGCTCATAAAACATGGATTAATTCAACATCATCATTTATTACACTATAAAAAATGTATAATACATATGTGTAAGTCATTAATAAAAATGTAAATATTCATAAAGGTTAATACCCTTGATTGAGAATGGGTACGATATTCACTGCACAATTGTTTTGGAATGGAGATTCGTGGTGCAATGTCAGCATCCTAACAACATGACATAAAAATTCATAATAAGTGCTGATGAGAGAAAAAGAATTATATCATCATATATAAATGAAATGGAAAGTAATATGGTCATATAAATACATGTTCCTCCATATGTAATTTGTAAATATAATTCACAACATAATAAATAAACATATATGAAGAGATGAAATGGAATAACTTTTATGAAATTTCGTCATGGTAATGGGTACGTGGGAGGGGGTTAAGGATATTGAAATGGGTATATCATCATTAAAACATAATAATGGAAGTATAAGAGAGGTTATAAATAATACCCCATCATTTTTAAATTAAAATATAATGTTATAATTATATAAGGAAGCACGAATTAAAAAATGACCAATGAAGGAATCCTTACTTGTGTGTGCGACGTAAAAAGCATGAAGAGGGGATTATTGAAAGATTAGGGAAACATGGGAAGATTATATAGATATTAGGATAGTTTAATGGTGTTATACAATTATTTTTAGTGAAGAGAAGTGGAATATTAGGTTGGTTTAAAAATGAAATAAGATGGGAATTCATTAATATTTCACAAACTTAGGTCTTGGAATCAATGTAATTAAATATTGAATACCACAATCCTTCGTATGGGTTTTACAAATGATTTTTTTCCAAATAAGAGTGGAAAAATTCTTTTATACGGTCATGGGCCAATCATATTAAAATATTAGACTTGATAATGTAGAGGTGAGTCACATTATTAATGAAATGAACTTAAAATAACAAAAATATATTATACATTATGGGGGATTCACTAAGGATTTATAATATAAGACAAAAAAATATAAAATCACATTATTTTAAATTTTAAGCTTATATTTTAATGAATATCTCTTTTATAGTGTTTATTAAATCACTATTGGGACATTATGATGTCATAAAACACTATATATTTATATGGTATTTAATATTTTCCAAAAATTTTGACTGCGTCAGAAATTTATGAAAAATTAACCAGTATGTAATTTTGAAATCATTATTTATAAAATAATGTTCATTTTATTTGAATAATTTCATAAATCTATCAATTTCAACTATTAAAAAAATTGGCATTTAATGAAAATTGACAGGTTTGGACAAAAACAATTTGTTAGACCTTAATAAAAATTACATTTGGCCTCACTAAAAATAAGTGATCAATTATATTTAATAAAATATAAGTTAATAATGATATTTTATTAAAATAATTGTTAATAATTTGTCAAAATTGATTTTTCAATTCATTTTAAATATTAACCAAAAATTCTATTTCAACTTTAAAAGATGAATAAAATGAAAGTACATTCTTTATTCTATACAAAAATAATATACATAGTCATAATTATCAGTTCTTTATATATATACCTTTGTTACATAAACATACACCCTATGAGTAAGGTGTTCGATGGGGGGGCTTCATGGGGCTGTTCATTGGCATAGTTTTGTTCGTGATCTCAATGATCATGAACTTCAACTATAAATGGTTTCAATAATGCTTATGTTGTTGTATATAATCTTGAAATTGGACTAGATTAATTCCAATAAATGTTATCTCCCACATAATCTCTAATAAATGACCTTTATAGTGAATAGTCCTACTTGTTGAGATTATCACCTCCTTTGTTTGTGCCAATGGATGTGCCCAAACCCAATATTTAAACTAGCAATGTTATCACAAATCAATGACTATATTATCAATGGTAATGGTAATTAATGGTCATTTAAATTCAATTGGATATAATAAAAGAAACGTTTTTCATGTGTTTTCTATATCCATTTTACAAAATAAGACATTAAAAAAACAAAAGTGATATTTCACTTATAATAGTTTCGGTTGTTAAAATCTCCCCCCCAAATAAAATTCACTCTCGAAATATTCAATTACCAAATTAAAAAAGATGAGGGTAACTTTTTTTCATCTCTTACACTAGTTCCCATGTTGCTTCACCAAACTTGTGGTTTCTCCACAACACATTGACCAGGTGCATTGTCACATTCTATAGAACTTTGTCTCTAGGTTTTAAGATATTCAATGGATTCTCCTTATAAGAGAAGTCATTACACAATGGTACAAACTCTAGATTTATTACTTGAGAGGGGTATGGTATGTACTTTTTAAAGATGTATACATGGAGTAAATAATGTACCTATGATAAATTTGGTGGTAGTGATAGTTTTTATGCCACTATCTGATGAGATCAAGGATTCAAAACGGCAGATGAACCATGGACTATGGTTTCCATTAATCCCAAATCTCATTAATCTCTTCCATTGATATATGTTGAGTAATAACTTGTCTCTCACTTAAGAATCTATGTCATTTCATTTATTTTAAACATTGCTTTTCTATCGACTTTGAGTCGCCTTGATGTACCGCTGAATGGTCTTAACCTTATCAACCATTTTCTTTGACCATTATAGGACCTATAAATTTTCATTCCCAAATTTCTTCATAGTATATAGGTGTTATGTACCTACTCCCATTGAGGGATTCATTGGGAGAAATTTGGATTCTTGAGTGGAAACTATAGTTGTGAGAGAACTCAACCATATGAAGAGGTTGGCCCCATCCTCATTTGAAGTCCATTGATCACGCTATAAACATGTCTGGATAGTCTACTCAGATTGGCCATCAGTTTGAGGGTGATATATGGTGATGATTCTTAACTCAGTATTTAGATCTTTTTGGAGACTCTTCAAGCATATAGTGGCGAGTGTTAGATCTCGATTCGATATAATCGACAGTGGTACACCATGCAGCCTCATAACGTCTCTGATGTATATTTTTTCCATTTGATCCAAAGAGAAATATTGTCAAATCACAATGATGTGTGTAGTATTTATAAGACAATCCACCAAAACCCAAATATCATTGCTTCATATATATGTCTTAGAAATCCCGATGACAAATTTTTGGGTGATGTTTTCCCATTTCAATTTAGGTATGGGTAATGGTTGCATCATCCCCATAGATGTTTTCCTTTCATCCTTCAATTGATGAAATAAAAGAAATCATGATTTATATTCTGTGATATCATTCTTCATATTGTCCCACCAATAGTGTTCCCAGTGATCTCGATACATATTTGTGCTTACTAGGTGGATAGAAAATTTTGAACCATGTGAATCATCCAACAAATCCATCTTAATCTCACAATTTTATTTGTAATCATAGTATTGACCCAAATCTTAAAACAAATTCTTCATTAACATTGAACAATGAGGATTTCCCTTTTCAAATAGTTTTCATATTCTTCTAAATTCACACATCATCAATTTGATCATCCTTCAACCTCCACAAAAGAGACTATTGAGCAACAATTTTTGAATCAATTAATGATGGTTCTTACATTATGACAACCATGTACATCCTTTTCATGTCTAAGAATATTGGATCCTAAACAATTCTCAAAAATGATAGTGATTTTGGATCCTTACTACATAGAACATCTACAAATTTTTTTGCTTTCCCCATAATGTAGTAAATTGAGATGTCTGTGTCATTGATCAGTTCATACCTTATTCATTAGTTCATATTCAACTATTTCTATGTGAAAATATACAAAAGGGTTTTGTGGTCTATAAATATTTAACAAGTCTCCCCAATGAGGCAATTTTTCCAAAATTTCTAGAGTGAATATCACTGACACAAACTCTAGATCATGTGTTGGATAGTTCTTCTCCTGAACATTCAACTGCATTGAAGCAATAGCGATTAATTTTACATTTCCATTAACACAAACCCCCCACCCTTCATTGAAGCATCACATAATACTATGAAAATGTCTCTACATGTGGGTAGTGTGATAATAGGTGTAATGATAAGCATCATTTTCAACTCATTTATGTTATCATCGAATTCACAATTCCATGAAAACATGACCCCCCATCCGAGTTATCATGGTTATAGGGTTTTCAAATCATGATAAATTTCACAAAAATCAATGATAATACCAAAATAATCCAATGAAAATACAGATTTATGTCAGTTATGTTGGGCTTAGTCATCCCAAAATTTCGGAAGTATTTGAAGGGTCTATAGATATCTGATTTCTTGGATGATATACCCTAATAAAGATAATTCCTTCAAAAAAAATATTTTCTATACATGGAGTAATGATTTTCCTTTTCTCAAGATATTTAGGACAGTTCTTAAATGCCCCTCAAGCTCCTTACGTTTAGATTATATAAGAATATCATCAATAAATACAACAATAATTAGTCGATATAATCTCAAAATAATATATTCATCAACTCCATGATGCGTTCTATAGCATTATTTTGTCATAATGGAATCACTAAGAACTCATAATGCCAGTACCTTGTATGAAATGAAATCCTTGGGTTATCCTTCTTCTTCACCATTACATGGTAATATCCTGACTGTAGATCCTCTTTGTAGAAGTATCATGCTACACGTATCTGATCAAACATTTCATCAATTCATAGAAAATGATACTTTGTATCATGATTTTGTTTAGCTCGTGGTAATCAATACAATGGTACATTGACCCAGCCTTCTTATTGATGAAGAGGACTTGTACACTACATGGTGAAGCACATAGGCATATAATCCCATTATCCATATTCTCTTTTAGTTTATTCTTTATCTACTAAAGTTCAACAATATCCATTCTATATAATTTCTTGGATATTAGCAAAATCTCAGTTATAAGATCAATCAAGAATTCAAAATCTCTATTTGGAGAAATACGAGTGAATTACTTGGGAAACACATCAAGGAATTCCCACATAATTTACATTTCTTAAAGGATGGTTCTTTCCATAGAGTCGATCATAAAAGAAAGATACACATTCTCGTATGGCTGTAATATCCATGCTTGGAGATATGGTGATAAAAAATAGTGATCCTACTCTATTAAATAGTATATAATCCTAGGTTTATTTTCAATATGGAGAGTGATTTCCCTCTCAAGGAAATTTATGTTGGCATTATATTGGGAAATCCTATCCATGCCAGGAATTGAATCAAATTCCACCTAAAGGTGTATGTTAAGGTTCGGCAGGAATATAAATCCATAAATTTTTATAGGGGGAGTTACATACATTTGATTATATAATTTCACCATTTTCCATCTTCACTAACATCTCCAATTATATTATTTGTTGTGGTTTTTGGATTTTTCTACAAAACTTTTGTGATATCAAATAATTTGTAGAACCAGAATAAAAAGTAAATTCTCTATTCTTGTATAAATAACTAGCATAAATGTCACCACTTTATTGTTTGGATTCACCTTGGTGGTAGTGATGGAAAAAGCATTCCCTTGTTCCATTGGAGTTTGTTGGATGCCTTTGAAAACACTTGGATTATTACATTAGTTATAGAAATACCCTAATTTCCCGATTTTGTATTAATGAATAATACACAAAGTGTTTAATAGAACATTCTTTTCCTCCATCACAGTAGAAAAGTTTTCTTACCAGAAATCGTTGGATTTGTACCTTTCCATCCCACACCAAAATCAATTCATCGTCATTTTTAGGAAATTTCTAGGGTGCATGTTTCTTCATGTTTGGCCTATAGGGTGCTGAAATTTATTGGCACCATTAGATCTCTATATCGGACCAGCAAAATTTTACTCCACCTTCTTCTTATTATTCCAATGATACCCCTAAGATTCACCGATATCTATTTAGCCTTATAGGTCACATTAGAAAATTTAAACATATCTATCAATGAAACATATCACTAGGGATTTCTATAGTATAGTTTTTAGACTACAAATTAAGTGGTCACCCTTACATTCGGGGGTAATGAAAAATCAGGAGGCATAGTGTGAAATCCTTTTGATATTTTCCTCATATGCTCTAATGGATTCTTCATCCTTTTTCATGAGGGAAATGAGGTCCCATTCCATCTTATGTCAGAGGGTGCGAGGAAAATATTTATGGAGTTTTGTTTCTAGAAATCCTTACATCCCATCGCCTCGATCTCTTCCTCATTCTTTGTATTCATTATCAATGTTCAAAATTGATCAGATTCACCCTATATAGGATTAGAATCCATAAGAACCTTATATTTTTAAGAACATTTAAGGATATATAATTTCTTCTCAAATAAATTGATCTATTTATTAGAGATTGAGGAATTAGACGATCCCTAGAAATTAGGATGCCTTTGTCCCATAAAGCTCTCAATTACAACTTGTTATTTCTTAAGGTGGGAGGTGTGTAATTTCCAATTGATCCAAAGTTATATTCTTATCGTGAGTTAACTGAGAGAGTATTGTGGCAATGTTTTTGATTCATGCTTCCATTGGATTGTTCATCTCATTAGGGAATTCATTACATTGATCTTCGCATCGGTTTTTTGCATGATTCCTCTAATTACTTGACATTAGGTCGAATAAAAGAAAAATTATGGGTAAGTATTTTTGACAATTTAAAAAATATAGAGTAATCCAAATACATAAAGTTATAACTTATAAATTACTATTATTTACTTAACTTATGAATTTATAGGCATCAATCTATGTTATCCATGATCTATTTCCAAGTGTATATTCTTAAGTTCTTTTTTTATTCTCTTAATAATGGTTCATACTATAATTATTAATTTAACAAAACATATGCCCTAGGAGTGTCAAAAAAAATAGTTCCACAAGGCTTGTTGTTGTACACCAATTCCCATTCGAGTCCATCTCAAAGGGGTTCTTTTGAGTTTTACCCTTAGATTCATATGAGTCAGAGCCACATCCACATGTTCATATCCATAAAGGGACATATTTTCTTGAAAAACCACATAATCAATACTAACATAGATTTTTGAGATGTTTTTTTAATTCATAGTCATATCCATAATCCTATCATTATATTTTTCTAATCCTAATCCCAAAAATAAATAAACATTCCACAGATACCAAATATAAAAACCATGTTCTATTTATTCCATTTATACAGTATTTAATGACATAAAATTTCACTTAATACAATAATAATGATCTATAAGTCTAGTGTCTTGATAAATTATGAACATTAAATAAGAACATAAAATCTGAAATACAACAATATTATTGGCAACTTCCTTTATGTGATTACAACATTCTTTCGTACTTATCTTTTAATGGGATAACCTGAGAACATACATAAGAAAAGTGGGAGATATAAAGCCTAACAAGAGAATAAACATAGAATAACATGATTACGGAAACACATGTTAGAAAATTTTAATATCAATGGAGGTTAATTGAAAATTGAATATTACAACATGATATATCATGATAATCATAACATGGAAATGTTGAATCAATTTGAAACATTGCATCATAGGTCAAGGCCAAATAGCCAAGACATAATATTGGACAATGTACCATAAAGGAATAAGGTAAAACACTATCCAAAAATTTCATATGATGATACTAAACATTACACATGGAATTAGAGTGATATCAGGGCACACCCATCATAATCATTTCAATCTCATGCTTACGTGTTTCATATAAATCATATAACATGGATTCATTCAACATCATAATTTTATCCAAGGTCAATGAATGTGGCTAAAATAAATGCAAGACCTCAATTAAAAATTATGTCTGTATAATGGGTAATACCATTTATTGAGAGCGGGTACTGTATTGACCACACAATTTTATTGGAATAGAGATTACAGGTGCAATTTTGGGAGGCTAATAGCAGGATATAAATATTCATAATAAGGGTTGATGTGAGACAAAGAGGTATCTCATCATATATAAATGAAATGTAAAGAAAGAGTTTCTTATAAATACATATATGAACATAAGGTATTTGGGAATATAATTCGTAACATAAAATTTAAAAATGAAGAAAGAGGACAAATAGAATAACTCTTATGAAATTTTAGCATGGTAACATGGGTTTGTGGGAGGTATTAATGAGAAAAAATGGGTCTCTAATTATTCAAACAAAATAAGGGATTTATGGGGGAGAAAAAATATAATAGGTCATCATTTCTAATTGAAAATAAAAGGGTGTAACAATATAAGGAAAATGAGAAAATGAAAAAAATACCCCTTACATGAGTATGTGACTACAAAATATTTAAGTGGGGCTTCATGAGAGATTAAGGGCCATGGGAGGATTAAAGATAAGGGATGATAGAGTAATGACAGGTTCTATGTTTTTTTGAATGATGAGAACTAAGAAATTGGTGGTTTATATAATAAATGGGAGGGTAATTATTTAATATTTCACAGAATTAGATTTTGGATTCTATATAATTAAATATTCAAAACCACAGACCTCAACATGGTTTTTCCGCATGGGTTTTTCCAATGAGTAATGGAAAAAATTATATTATAAGGACATGGGATAAATGTATTACAATATATAGCCTTTCTTATATGGTGGTGAGTCACATTATTAAATAAATGAACATAAAATTAAAAAATATATTCTTCATTTTGGAGGATTCACTAATGATTTATTAAGTAATTCAGACCATTATAAAACCATATTATTTTAATATTAAAACATATATTTGGTATAATATCATGTTCATAGTGTATATTACATAACTATTGGTCTATTATGATATCATAGAACACATTATATATTTATGTGGAATATAATTTTTTCCCAAAAAATTTACTATCCCAAAAAATTTGGAAAAATATACCATTGGATAACATTCAAATCTCGATTCTAAAAATAATATTCATATTATCAAAATAATTTTCTAAATATGACAATTTTCACTTTTAAAATAAATCCCGATATTTATTAAAAAATGACGAGTTTTGAAAAAAACTATTTCTAAACAAAAATAATAATTACAGTTGGACTCATAAAATTTATATGATCTTTTAAATTTAATAAAATTAATTTATTAATTAGATTTTATGAAAATATTATATAATAATTCATTGAAGTAGATTTCTAAATTCAAATTGATTATAACCCAAAAATTCAGTTTTTGCTTAAAAAATCATATTCATTACAGTATACACATATAATATACATAATCATAGTTCTAGGATCTTGATACATATCAAATTATTACACCATCATGCTCCCTAAGAGGAATGTGTGTGATGGTGGGGATTTCATGGGGCTGTTTAGTGAACATGCTTGGTGATGTGATCTTAATGAGCCTGATATTTTCCCATAAGTGGTTTTGCTCGAGATTATGTTGTTGGATCTCACCATTGGTTTGGTCTAGGGAAACGCCCAAAAATTCTATCATCCTTTAATGATCAGTTAAATTGGTTTTATAAAGAACAAGCATACCGGTTGAGGACATCACCTCTTTTGTCTGCTTTGAAAGGATTTTTTGAAACCCCCTATTTATACTAGCCCTGAGATCACAATTCAAAAACTATATTATCAATAGTAATGATACATACTGGTCAATTAAATATATTTGGATATAACACAACAAATATAGTACATGTGTTTTATTTATCCATTTTACAAAATAAGTCATTTTATTAAATCAAAAGTAAAATTTCACTTATAATAGTTCATGTCATTATATTGTCCATTTAAAAAATAAATCTATCAACTTAGAGATATTTTGTTCAAACATTTTGAGCATGAACCACCACTAGCATCCCAAACTCATATGTAGGGTAGTACTTCTAGTGAGGTCATAACAGATGAGACCCATATAAAACTATCGGCTTTGTTTTCATCATCACTTATCCCAAACCTACACTTGATGCATCACAATAGATAGGATAATGATTCCTAAGCACAAGGAGTGTTAGTACTAGAGCTATTTTTAAAACATTATTTAGATCAAGGTTATATTATTGGCATGTCATTGACAACTCTCACTTTACTCCCTTCTTTGTAACTTATTTTATCTGTGTAGAGAGTCTAGAGAAGTAAAATATTAAACTCCAGTTATATCATGAAAATCCCAGAAATCACCTAATCTCAAACTCATTTCCTAGAATTATCAAATACATGAATGACTCAAATTTCTCATGGTTTATTGATATACCAACCTCAGACATGCCATGTAATAAAAATTTGACCTCTTTATTTTAAATGTCACACATTGGTAGATTGACATAAATCCCATGTTCTCAAAGCGTAGTTCGGACTATGTCCAGGTTCCTATCATGTTTCTATGGTGTTAACAAGTAGATAAGGATATCTTTAAATAATACCAAAATGAATGATTCCATGTATGGATGGAATGTCTTGTTCATGAGGTCTATGAACATGACTGGTGTGTTTTTCATCCAGAATGGAATCACTTATGTACTCATACATTCCATTCATGATCCAACAATATTTAAAAAAAATCATCATCTTTAAATAATAATTGATGATAAATTCAACATTGGTATTCATTGAGAACCACTAGTATCCCCATAGGTAATTAAAAAGACCATTTATCATATGATATAAATATTGGTCCTTTAGCCTCACCTGGTTTAGGTTATCTGTAATCAATGCATAGCTGATGAAATAGATACGCCTTCATGGAAAACTACATCAGTGAACCCTACAATGATGTACTTTTAGTATTTTTTAATCCATTTTTCTTAAATTCATCCACTTGATCATTGAGCTCCTTCAGCTCGGTCGACCCCATATGACATGGGTATTGAAAAGGTTGTGCTCCTAACATGAGCTCAACATCAGCTTAATGTGTCAATATTATAGAGTATCTACTGGGTTAAGAATTCCCCAATATATCACAAACAAATATTCAGTATCATGATAGCTGCTGATGATTGGGTAGGATGATGAATGATGGAGTTGAAAATCACATAATATTCAACCATAGATTTGAACTATTGTACCAAGGACAAACAAAATGTGAAATACTTCTGGTTGAAGAAACCAAGCTGCATATACCATAGAGAAAGTGCGGGATAAGGCTGAAATGCATTTTACTACATGTATAGTGGTAATGAGGAAACATCCCCCATTGAAGAATCATTTCTGCTTACTTACCTAGTAGTTATATAAACTATTTCAATGAATCATCTTATGTTAATTTAAATAAATACTTTAAATGTAATCAAAATCATTTAAATTAACCCTAATTAGTATATTGTATTACACATGTTTTTTTAAGGGTCTATAATAATGCCAAAATATAACCCTGCTAACACTAACCCTTGGTTTTATCCCCACACATTGGTCACAACCATCATATATATACTAACATAACAATATGATCTTTCCAACTAACTAATTCTAATAAATATATATCACACGGCGTGGAAACATTGATATATCAAACAATAGAAAATATCGGAAATAGATAAGACATATCAAGGCATTAAGTTAATGAACTACTATGCAGTACAACAACATGTATATATGTGGAATGGGAAAATAAGTTTCTATTCATGATGCATTAACAAATGTCACATCATTAAAATAACTTATAACTTTATGTGCATCAGCCAAGGTGAGTTGAATCAATAGTAAGAACAAAACATAACTCCACACATTATAGAAACACAATAGTCCATTATATATTAAAGGCTAAGCACTAACATAGTTCACCTACCTAAGTACAAACCATCAAAACTCTATTTTACCCAATCCCAAACCAAGAAAAGTGAAGAAACAAGTTACTGAGTCATGAGGCTCTGATAAAATTTTGTAGCATCCCAATCTGAACCACAGGGTCCATGCCATAAGGCCACATGACCTCATGGGAACCTCCCCATATGGAAGAGGCTTCTGACTAGCAACCAGGGTCTAAATCTATCAATGGGGAGAACATACTCTTAACATCACATCATATGATCAATAATAAATAAATAAAATATAATAAATAATCAAATTAATTTTTCAAGAATTAAATGTAAAACATGTTATGAAAATTAAAAGATCCTCCCAATGTGGAAACCCTATCCGGAATAAATAAAATAGACAGTAAATACAAGGACTATAGAGTCCTCCATTATTTTTCTGCTTTCACTCTATATCTATCCTCCACCCGCCAATATGTCCTCCAAAGGGGCCATTCCCTTGACTAGGTATATCATTATATCTATAAGGGAATCAAAATGCCTAAGTTGGGTGTGAGTAGATGACTCAATAGGTCACCATTGATTCATCATTAACCTCATGTGCTCAATTATACATGTTTATTTAATAATAATAATAAAATTAGGAAGCACATAAAGAAACAATCCAAAACCAAGCAGTAGTGCTCTAACCAAGCTTCCACAACCCCCAGTCGTACCTATTTTTACTCCATACTAGAAGATAACTGCATGTGTTGGATGAAGAAAACCAGCCCTCATAGAACGACCCCACACTATCATGGAGATGGTACTTGAAATCATATATCCCTCAAGTGGGCCATGTCACCGGGATCATCTAGACGAGAATTACTAGTACTCACATCTACATGGATATTCCATGGTGAATGAAACTTTGCATCAAGGCTACCTCGACCGTAACCTTGACATGACACCATGGCTACCTCATACCTCATCCCTCTACTCAAGTCCCAAGTCACTATTTTTTGTATCATGAATTTTCCACTACTTGGGGATAAATACGTCAAGAAGGTCCAGATATCTCAAGTACCACTAAAAATCATCATGGTATGGTAAAACATATATAGGAAAATCACATAATTAAGAACTGTATATCAACATTATTATATAGTTTCATACTAAGAAAAATATAATCATAATAAAACATAGATTAAAGCTAAAAAAATATAACTCATGGAACCACAAAATTTTTATGGACCACACACACACAGACACTAAAATTAAATAATAATCAATCACATTCAATCAAAAATAAATCAAATATAATTATCAAGGAAACTAATGTAAACACCATCCCAATAAGGTATGAAACTTCTTACCTCATAAATTGGGAAGAGAACTTCACGATTTTATTATGATCAAAGGTAACACATCAAGGTTTTCAATTGTTTGAACGTCGGTGTTCAAGGTATATAAACAGTTTACTATTACCAAAATATCTATTTTATTTCAAAGAGAAAAAGTACTATATGTGATGATACCTTCTCTCTTGTTAATGATTTATGAATTATTTATTAAAATATCACATGCGATAAAATATTCTCTCACCTAAAAAATTATTTAATTATCATTTATATTAACACATTCGATGATAATTATCATTCCTTGGTAATTTAATATTATAATATATATTTTTACATGTGATGATAATTTATCTAACTTTTTAATATTTTTAAAATTTTATTTTTAATTTATCATTAAAAAAACTAAATAATTATAATTTAATAATTATTCCTTAAAAATTATCATTAAAAAATTTTATATTGATAATTTATTTTCAAAAAAATAACTTTAAATAATTTATTAAAACTATCCTTTAATAGTTTTTTTAAATTTAATCTAAGGATCAATTCTTATAATATATTATTATAAATTTATCTTTTGATATTTTTTTTAATTATTGATTCATAATTATTTATGATTATCATTGATGACATTAAATAATTATTAATTGATAATAATTTACATTTAACCCCAGATTGTAAATTATCCTTTGTAAAATTTCATTATTTTACCATTGATAGTTAGCTTACGTCAATTTATTATAAATTGTAATTTGATAATTTTATTCTATTATCTTCAATAGACTTGTGCAATTATCTGTTAATAATTTGTTGAAATTGGCTTTTGATAAATTAATTTGATTATATATATTTTTTATAGTTATATATTTGAATATTTATCTTTTGATGACTCATTTACACATTATTATTATTTAATAACTTAAATAAATACCCTTTTACTATCTTAAGAATTATCCATTCGATAATTTATGAATTTTAATTTTGTTTTTAAAAAATATATTAATATCCAACATTTTTTCATTAATTAATTATAGATGAAAAGAAATGAAAGAATAATGTAAATAACTAATTAATAGGAAGACGCCTTTTTTGGGCACACCATTCACAATAGTGGACTATGGTTCCTGGATCTGATGATGCATAAAACAGATTAGAACAGTGGGCTTCAACGATCACGCACATAGGAGTTACACAATCAATCGAACATGACAAGATCAAACAATGGGATGATAAAGGCATTCAATGATTTAAGAATCCTAAAAATTGGATCATTTCAAACCCCCTTTTCAAACACATGATTTAACCCAATATTCTACCCAATATTCGTTATGGATTAATTATTTTTCACTTAATCAGTTAATTGTAATAGTTTCAAATTAAAATGGTGATTAAAGGAATTATTTTAGAAATTAGTTGGTCATTTAATTGTCACTCAGTGTGTTGAAAACCACAAGAACAATGATTTATTTTATATAATGAATTACTTAAAATTATTTAATATAATTATTAAATTACTAAAAAAGGATAAGAGTTGTTAAATGCTAGTTATATATAAATTTTATACCCTACCTAGGGTAAATACTTCATTCCAGACCCAAAATTTGTGCAATATTTCTCATATGATTCACCGTTTAGTAGGTATTAAAAAACTAAAAATTATATAACAAAAATTATTAAATAAATTATTTTAATGAGTGGAGAATCCAAATGTATGATTGTTACAAATTTCATACCCCACATATGGTAAATACCACATTCCAGACCTAATTATGATCTCATATTTCACATATGTAACAATATTTTGACGTTATAAATTTTTTTTTTTAAAAAAATTCACTCTTAAGTTAAGATAATTTAATAATTTTATTTTGTTTTCCCTGAAGAATTTAAAGCATGATATTCAAGAATCAAAATATCATAGGACTCTGAAAATATTATATGGAATATTCTACAGTGGTAACAGGGCTTTTAACCTTACAAAAATCCTTTAACGCATGTTTAAGTTATTTATATTAATAAATCATTTTCCCACATAATACACTTATAATTTATCAACCTGCTTTTTATTATCATTTTAAAAATATTGATTTTAATAAAACCCACTTATACTTTTATGATAAATTTAAAATTATTATTTTAATATAATACATCTTCGTAAAAACAATGAATTTTTTTCATAAAAAATATAAAATTTCTAATTTACCTCTAAAGGATGATCCATCCATGTTAACACTCATTCATATTACACATATGAAACATTTATTTTTATGTAATTATGATCATTATATCTTTTTTTAAAGTTGTTAGAATGTTGAATTAATAAATGGATTATTATCTAAATTATGATGTATCCATTATATTATGGTAATGAAATCCTTTTGAATGGACTAGCCCATCACATGCATTTTCATTACATATCATCAATAATATGTAAATATAACCATTATTATTAAAATTTAATGGTGTTATCCTAGATAACCATACCATCAATTGAAGGGGGGTTATTTTAATAACCACATTCCCTTTATTCTATATAGTGTGAATACCATAATCTTTATTATTTATATTGAAGGGTATTGTATTCAAATTAATGTGGCAACCAGATGTATAGAGATTTCATTTTTATGATAGTTGGGACATTAATTGTATATATATTTAATACATTTGGTAAATCCTAATATCTCATGATATCCATATGCTATTAATGGGTTTAGTGGAATTAAATTTTTTTAGAGGGTTTATTAGGGGAATTATGTGGTTATGTTTTTCTATTATGTTACATAAGTGAACAATACTATTATCATTATGAATAATTTTATAATATATATATAAATTATCCTTAATATATATTATGATTTTATATGCTTATATATGGTTCAAATTCCTTTTCAATGATAGATTTTAATTCTAGAATATCATGAAATGTTATTATTTTCTTCTGATTTTACTACCGTAGTAAGTCATGTGTGATCTGTTATAAAGGTTATCCTTTTTAGATTTTATACCACAATCTATGTTTTTGAAATCATTCACTATAATCACTTTTTATTCATATAAAAAATTATCCCTATAACCATTCAAATTCGTTCATGATCATGCATCTCCCATTTTTGTGATCGATTTGATATGCCTATTAGACCACTGCAGACAATTAATGGAGAGGGGTGAATTAGGGGTGGAATAATTTTATCTAATGAAAAATTAGTTTACCCCCATTTCAATTCAACCTCTATTAATAGTTAGTTCAAGTAAATTTTTTTATATTTTAAAAATAAAAAAACTACCACATATAAGGAAGTGAAGAAAATGAAAGGTATGAAATATTATCACTTGTTTTAATATAATGACCTAGAATTTTACTAGATAGGTTGTTCACCCCAAATATTGAATTCTCTGCTATAATTTTATGTTTATTATAATCGGTGTTTCATCCCATAGTAAAATAAAGTGACATGGTGTTTAAAAAGAATCAGTCTCATAGGATTGATGGAAATATCCTCCTATGTTTGTTTGATGTAGCAAGCAGTGGATCATTCACTTTCTTCTTCATTGATATAAAACATATAAATTTCATGAAATATAGGTTAAGGATTATCAATCATCAGACTCACATATTCCAACAACACTTCATTCCTCCTTTTGTATACCTTTTCCCTCGAGCATCACATCTACTCCATCGAATTATTAGATAATTAAATAATTTTTTTACAAATACTTTTAATTGTATGTTGAGAGTATAATGTGATTTCTAGTACAATAAATTATAAAATAAAGATTATAGGGTTTTATTTGTTCCCCTAAAAACATATTTATCTCAAGAATTATTTTAAAAATTCCTATATTAATTGCCTGTAATTTTTGAAACTCATCCTAAAAGAACATCACAAGATATTTGTAAGAGAAACAAATTATTCATCATTTATTTATTTCTCATTTTTGATGTCCTGAAAAAATATTATCCTTCAATAGAAATATTTCTGCTTTGTATCCTTCCTAATAAACAAAATCCCATAAAAGTTTCAATAAAAATCATTACAGTCATATACAAAATTAATGAAAAAAAATAATTCTGGGGAAGTAATTTCATTATATTGTGATAGTCTATTAGAAATATTGGATCCTTTTTATTTGGATATTTATATTATAGAAACATCTCATGTCTTCATATATTATTATTAGAAAATTTACTAGAATTTTATCACAGCACCTCTTGAACACTCGAATTACCTCAAAAATATATTTTTAGGAAATTTTAAATAGAAGATTGAGAATCCATGATTCCTCTTCAAAATAGTTATAAAAATCTCATAAAATATATTGTTGACAATATAAAATATAAAAAATGGTACTATCTCTTCAATATTACTCATAACAATCTTAGATCACAGATTCCATAAGAATTGTAATGTTCTAAAGATGAAACAAAACCTTTCACATCAATTAATATAAATTCTTTCATATAATTAATAAATCATGAATATATATATTTTTCATTTCACCATGGGATACCCTATAAGTGAATAATGAAAAACATTATCATGATTTGACTAAGTTTAATCCCACACCATTCAAGGTTTTTGTGATGATTAAATAGCTAAATAATAGGTCTTCGATCATCCCAAATAATCTAATCTATGTCATATTTAACATCATGAAGAATAATTTTTCATAAATTAGAAACATAAAATATATCTTAGTATGGATGTATTCCATTGGTGACTCTAAAATATTACATTTAGAGAAGCTCTCATTTTATAGTATGATTATTAGGAGTGGAATACAAACATTTATATATAGAATAATTATACTATTTTATTTTCTGTTTTTCTAGGTTACCCTAATGTTTTAAATTCTAGTAAAGTCATATAATGGACTTAGGGACTTATTATGAAGTCTTAAGATTGATTTTTATGCTAATACTAAAGTCATTTGATCATGAAAGTATAAATTTTTAGTATAATTCAATGTCTTAAGACGATACCACTCAATCAATAAAGATGTAAGACTAGTAGAGTTATATGATGATGCTCAATGTCTTATTATCACTTTAACGTATTATGTTCAACACTTGAAGTATTAAATTTAGACTGAAGTATTATATTCAAAGAAGTAAAATTCTTATTCTTATGATTTATCTATTTATCTTGGGAATTCAAATAACATATTTATATAGTAATATTGAAAATAACTTATTTTTTTGTATAGGGATACCCAATCCTCTTCAAATTATCCCAAAACTTCAATAAATGTTATTTTATATTTTTATAAAAATTCTAAAGTCCTTAGATTCTATTTTGCGTGTTTAAATATATAAAAAAATGATGATATTTTATTTTCATGAGTAAATATTCATTCTTTTGTGAAGGTCATCTTCAATCCAGCCTAATCCATATATGATCACCTTATCCTTCAACTTGGTTTGTAAAAAAATTTCCTTCACAACAAACAACTTGTTTTTTAATCCTTTTATGAATTATATAATATTAGTTTATAAGTAATATTTCCATCCAAATATTAAATGGACCTTTTCATTTTCATTTATTCCTAAGGGAACTTTCTTTCTCATGGGTGGATTCTTAATTATTCACCTATAAACACTTCTATTCATTATCAGATTTAAAAAATAATTGGAAAAAATAAAATTAAACACAACTATTGGAAACTCCAATCCCCCTTTATGTTTTTTTAATTCTAATAATACATCATATACTTAAATAACCATTTTGAAATGAATCCCAAAATTAATAACAATAAGAAAGTGTAAGTTAGTCCACACCATTTTTACATAGTTTTGTATCATTTTAATTCCTCTCCCCATTAAGATAATATTGATTTGTAATTATTTAAGAGTCCATACATAGCAATTTCATGTTATTCAAGGAATTATAAAACAAAATAACATCATCTCATGTGAAATTGGAACCACATTTCTCATATAAATGGTCCATCATAATATCAACTCTAGGTCTACATGGTCCAAAACTTTGTATAAATAAAAATAGGTATTTTTAGACACAATATATATCCACAGTTTCACATTAAATAACTATTTATCTATTAATATTCTTTATGGGGAAAAACATTCTGATTTCTAAGAAAATTTTGGAAACTGTTCCAAATTTAAATAAATACATCAAAATAATTCTAGCTCTAGGTATTCCCTAATTTGATTAAGAAAAACTCCAACTTTTTTTGTAATACTAAATATCTATTAAGAACTAATGGGGGAGTGAAATAATATAAAGTCCTTCAAATAATAAAGGGGCTATCAGAATTTCTAGGTCAATAATATTTGATAAATTATATGATTTTAATTCTTTTATATATCTCCCCTTAATGGGAATACTCTTCAAATTTCATCACCTTTCCTACTTATCACTTTATTATCATAAAATAATTATCAAGGGATGGTTGATATTCAAGAAATACCGCAATAATAGGAATATGGATTGAAATTTTTCTCAATTAGGAAAATCCAGTATTTATAATATTTTAATGGAAGGACACCTTCTTGTTTCCTTTAAAATTTACTTTATATAATTGTTTATATGTGGGTATCATGGTTGTATTTACCTTGTAAATTATTTTATTAGTTGAATTAAGCTCTTTAAAAATATTATATTTATTAATATTTTTTTTAACTTTCCAAATATTTATATGTCATTCCAGCAAATTAGGTCATAGAGTTAGGCAACCCTAGTGTACATGATCACCTTTATCCATGGGTGTGAGTACATTTATTAAAACTATAATTTTTTAATTTTATCTTGCTAGTTTTGTTCATATATTATCGAAAATATGGAATACATCTAATTGCCAATTGTCATATCTTGTTATACCTCCCACAAACCTCCATATTAAATTATACATTTCCCATCATGTAAAGCCACTATAATTCATCAAAAGGAGTGTTTGAAACTAATATAATTCTATATTCACTCACTTGGAGAAAATATTTTATCACATTATTATTTCCTCTATTTTCTTTTTCATTCTTCATCATCATGTATTGGTTGAGGCCGTGGACAATTATTCTACAGTAGAACCATCTCTTTTCAATAGGTATTAGCGTGTTATTATTTTCATCATATTCTAATATTTTGTCATATTATTAAAACTATTTCTACCATTTTGTCTATGTGAAATGTGAAATAATTAATTTCATGTGATAATATATATGTTCAATGTTTCCAAAAAAATTTAAGACTTTTTAATATATTTAAAAAGCATTGATTTATTATATTCTCTAAAATATTGTTATTTTGTGTTGTATTATTGTTAAAATATTCTTCTTTAATCCCCTATATTTTGGCCATATCTAAATTCTATATGCTTAAATGATTTTCAATAATCCTATTTCTATTTTCCCTAACATTTTGTATATCCAACTATGACCGAAGAATCATTAAATTAACTTGTATGTCAAACCTATAAAGATTCATTCTCTAAATATTTTTGGAGTTTTTTACTGAATTTTTTTATGATATAATGGTGAGATAATTTTTTGTTATTTAATTAATTCCACCCATGTTATACTTGTGGTTACCAAATATTTTTTTTCTTCAATATTTTATTATATTTAAAAAAATATTTCAATTAATGAAATTTTAAATTTTTGGGAAACCAATTTTTTTACACTATGAGATAAGATTTTCCAAGAGATTGAGATAGACGCTTATCCATATGTTTCAAAAATACGATTTCCACCTAAATGTGTTCCTTTTTAGTGAATAACCAAATAAAAATCTATACTATGTAATATTATTTAAATTTAATTAGGTTGATCCCACTTGAAAAGGATTTGTATTTTACAGTTCGTTTTCAAGCTAAAAACATATCATGTTGAGGTAATTTTACAAATATTAGTTTATATAAATATTAATTCCTAGCCACACCTCCTCTTCATAAAATTATCTTTGTGAAACCATCGTGATTCCAAAAAGTAACACACCAATAATCTTGCTCTCAATTCATTCACATCCATTTCATGTTTTTGGACAACCATAGAAGTTACATAGAGTATCGTAAGTTAATAGAAGACCTATTTGGTTACAAAATTATAATAAGAATATATTTTTAATTATTCATATATAATGTAAAGTCATTCATTGAAAAATATAAATAATTAATCCCTTTAATTGAAAATCATTTAGAGAGTATTTTATTATCTGACCAATTTGGCCTGTGAATCTTCCACCATATTATCCACTTATCTAAACTATGAATTAACATTATTTTGACCATTTATATAAAATTTTATATATTAAAAACATTAAATAAAAGCATTTTTAAGATAATCATTGATATAAAAATAAAAACACAAAGTGATTTATCATTTTAATTCTCCTCTGCATGGGAAAACATGAACAAATTTCATCTAATGAATATCTCCCACCTTATTTTATGGAACTTAAATCAATTAGAAACATTCAACAAATGGGTAAGCATATAAATACTTTCTGTTATTTTATATTTTATTATCCTTATTATATATACTATTTTTCATAGTATTTTAAGGGAAATTAGTTTCAACAACAATATCATTTGATTATATATTATCCATGTATGGCTATTCTAAAATAATCTCAAATATAATCATCAATATTTTGCGTAAAATTTATTGGTTCCAAAATATAGATATAATCATAGGTAAACATCAATTTGATAATAATTGATATTATTAGGGTATAATATTTAAAAAATGAGGGTGGGGAAGGTGAATCATTTATTTAATAATTTCTATCAATTTTAAATGCTTTTACGACCTTTGGAATTCAACTTCTATTTCCTGTCAGTTAAATTTTATGTATTCCATATTTTAAAAAGAAACAATTTTCCACTATCATGAATGTATATAAAATAAAATGAAGATTATATTTTTAAATGGTTTTATAAAAGGTCTTAATCCTTTCCATGATTTCTTTTTCTCACTAATCAAGGATCCCACACTATTATAGGATGTTAATTATAATGAGTTGTGCTTCCCACACCAAGAATGAGTGTCACGATATTTATAATTTCTTGATCTCATAGGACGAATGGTTTTCTACTAGTATTATTCTTTCCGATAGAAAAAATGAGATGATTATCTATAATATTAATCAAGGGGACTCTTCATGATGTCATATATCAATACTCATTCATTCTCAATTTCTAAACCCATAAATTGATGAACTAATTCTTTATTTTTCAGTCATATTCTTATGATCACCACATCCACTAATGTGTATTAAAGGATCATTAAATGATTTATGTATCTTAAAAATACCATAAATTGAATGTTGAGGGGACTAGTTGGCCATTGGTACAAAAACACCACAATGAAATACCCATTACATTTTACGATGTATTTCTGTTGACATATTTTGAACTCAAGTATTATTCCAAAAAAATAAAAATGTTTTCATTTTAAATTATAAACCCAAATGTTCTTAAAAATATATCTAAAGTAGAAATAAACTATTCTTTTTCTATTTATTTATCATTTTTCAAATATTTTCCAAATATTATTTTATTAGAGAAATCAAAGTAGTCTCTACATATTATTCCAAAACTCAATCCAACATTTACACAATACATATCGTCACATTTTTGAACAAATAAATAACAAAAATATTATCATATTTATGTTTAAATCCATAACGATTATCACATGCATAATCCCAAATAAAATCATATATATTATATTAAAAATCTCAAAGCTCTAATTTTTATTAAAAAGAAACAGAAAGTCTATTTATTTGATGAAGTCATATTCTAGGGATTCTATATACTTACTATTAGAAAATAATGATTTATAAGGTCTTCTACTCAATAGAATAAGAAAAAAATTTAGGTTTCAAAGATTTATATTCTTTTATTTTCCATTTTTCTACATCATCATGATGTCTTACATTATAGAAAAGTCATAATTTAAGCTCAATTAATTACAATTAATTCTTAAAATTGGGACAAATTCTATGGATGAGGTCATATGATCACAACTTTTTACTTGTTTACTAGAATTAAATATACTAAAATAAAGTCACTATATTTGAAAAGAATTAGTATTTAGAAATAAATATGATAATAAACAAAGACAAAATATTAGTTCAATGTCTTGCATTCATTACCTATATTTTTAGTTTTGGACTAATACCTTACATCCATAGTAGGAAAATCAGTATTTTGAAAACATAGGCATTTCAATAATGAACCCCAAAAATATGTTTCTACAACAAGTATGGAAATGAATTTCTATATCTTCTAGGGATAATCTAACCTCTTCAAATCATAAAATAAGACACTAAATTGATAATTGAAAATAACATAATAATTTGAAATTCATAATGAATTTTTGAGGAGTTAAAAGATAAAATAAAAATGATATTTTATAAAAAATGTTTTTAAATAAACATTGATTATTCTTTCATGTCATATGGGTTATCTAGCTTTAGGATCAAAATAAATTTTCCATATGGTTATTCAATGTCCCTTTTCATTTTCATTTATTCCACGCCGTTGAAAATTCTCTTATTTGGGTATCTTATTTATTCTACACATGTGACATCAATTTTTCATTATCACAATAGAGATTTTTTTAATAAAATGTAATCAAATTATAACATTGGGAACTTAACTATTGATAACTTCGTTACGTCTCATATAAAATGTTAAACATCTTACTAAGATTTGAGGTCAATCATAACTTATGATTCCATATAAACCCATGGATATCTATATTGAGATATTTATAATAATGTCACATATGTAAAGAATTTTTAAAAATTAAATATACACTCTATTGTGATTTACTATATCTATGTGACTAGTTTCAAAAGTCAAAAATCATTTAATTATGGATGTCAGTTTTAATCCCTATTATTTAAGAAACATAAATATGTTAAGAAAATAATCTATAAGTTCAGGTCTAAGGGATATTAATTTTTTACCTTATCATTGTTTTCCTCTTTTATGGAATTTAGACTGAAGAAAATAAATGTATAATGTCTCATATAGGTAACCATTATCTCTAAAGTAATATGTTATGTATAATTTTTTTGATATATTATTGTTACTATTTCTAATTCATTTATGTTGAGTTATATTTCAACCTTACCATTTTATTTTTCCATATAAAATTATGTCACAGTAGTTTGATTAATATTAATTAGTTAAAATATTTAGAAGTGATCATCAATATGAAATATTACGAGGATCAATTTTAATTAAGGTATTGAATATAACATCACATATTTTGAATGAATACTTTTATAAATTTATTTTCTTAAATTATAATTTAAAATTTTAAATACAATATATTTAAATTTAATAGTGATATAAACCTATAATTTTATACCTATTGATCAAACAAAAACATATAATAAAATATTATCAGATAATAATATATTTTTGATCACTTATAATGAAACTAGAAGATTATGAATAATTTATAATATAAATATTAAAAATGATAATATTGTATTTATATGTGTCTATTATTAATATTATTCTGAATAAATAATAAAATATTATTTATAATTAATGTTCCTGAATGAAAATTTATTTCAGAAAAACAGTTTTATTCAACCGCATTTTGGGAATTCATTATTTCATTTACAAATATAGTTTTATTATACAAATAAATTATAGATATTTATAGTTTCTTATATGATAATTATACTAGTAATAAATTTATTATTAAACAATCATTAACAAATTATTTCATATATTTTATTTGTGGTATATTTTTGAAATATAATCATACAAAGTGATGTAATCATCGTTAATGTCCTAAGAAAGTTTTTTCATTCTTGTGAAAATAAAAAACTATTAAATAACTTTCATACACTTAATAAATACTTTATGAGACATTTATTAATTCTATAAGAGTTCATTAAATGGATAAACCTTATTCTAGTTTCATGTCTTGATACTATAATATTTATTTTAACATGGTTGAGTAACAAGTTTTATAATAATATAATACAAAGATTTTTTAATTATTTACTATTAAAAACTTAATTTATCTAATATAAATTCACCTATTATCAAATAACGGACATACAATCTTGACAATGTAGCAATTATAAATTATATATAGTTATTAACATCATATTAAAATCATAATGTTTAATGTTCATAATACTAAAATAACCTTCATAAAAATTTATTTTATTTTGATATTTTACTTAATTTTAATTTTATGTTTATAAATAGATTTTAATTTTAGAATTAGAACATTAAAATTATAATTGTTTGATCTTTTTTTTGAAAATGATTATTTTTTATGTGAATAGTTAAAAATAGATTTTATGTGTAAAATTTGTTATATGGAACCATCACTGATATAAATACAACATAAATTTTTATAAAAAATTTCAAATGAAAATTTTACATAATGATAAAATAAATAATTTAAAAATAATACAATTAATTTATAACACTATAATTCAAATTTGAAAGACTAAGTTATATTTTGTTCAAATAAAAATCTATATTTTATTCATTACCATATAAAATATTGATAATGATCTATTGTTCTTTTAACTTATTTTAATTTGTAATAAACATAAAAAATTTAATCATACATTATTACGAGTAAAAATTGAAAATAATTTATTGTCCTGAGGATAAATATTAATGTAATAAATATTTTATTCAAAGATACACTCTTATAAATATAGAAAAAAAACTCTTCTACCCCTTTATCATCACATTAAAACTCTTTATTTATTGTTATATCTACTCAAAAACCTATCTAAGCCACACTATCCACTTTCATAAGGCCTTAGTTTGGCCAAAAATGCATCCCCCAAAGTCATTAGGCTAATTTAGATTCAAAAGACTAAAATATCCGTGCAATGATTTAATAACCCACATATCCTTATTTTTAATTTCAATCATATACATTCTATGATTTAATTAATAATAAAAACAAATATAAAAATAAAAATTGTTCTAATTACACTTTTAAATATCATTTATCTATGATTGTTTAATTTTATCTAAGTGAAAGGTTTTTTTCAGTTATTCCTTTCATGTAAATTTTGGAAATTGATTTAATTAATTAAAATAATAATAATAATTAGTAATTGATACTTTATTTATATTCAATGGTAAAATAAGCATAATAATAATGATATTAAAAGGAAACATCAATATTTAGTTTTGACCATCTCAGAGAATCTTACAATGGAAGAGTCATCAAATTATACAATTATTTTAAACTATTGTATGTTTGGAATTAAAAAAATAAAATACTATTAAATTTATTGATCATATAGATCCATTTAAATATTTAAATTTACCATTACCATGATAGTAAATCATTTTTTGATATTATAAACCGAACTACCTCAAAATGACAAAAATATGAAAAGGTAAACTAATAAATGAATTAAAAATAAACTCAATTTTGAAATAAATATTAAAAAGGTACTAAATTATGCAAATAGTTAATAAAATTTACTATTACTAATTTTATATTATATATTATGTGATTTTGATAATTGAGACAAAGGATTTTATTCAAAATCACATTATATCCATGTATTACTTTTCTATGGTCAATCATATTTTTTATATACAATATCCAATGTATTAAAAGTATAACTTACATATTTTACCTTATTTTTATGTAATAATATATTCTAATCACCTATTTATTTATAAGTTATATCAAATTTTTTTAATAATGGTACTCTCTTATTATTTCTCATGATTTTATAAAGGAATATTTCGAATTTAATTTTTTATCTCAAAGATTCATCTATTCGAAGTCTATACTTCTGAAGGGTTCCCATGTGGGAACGTTTAATTTTTAATGTAAAAATTTAAAATATTTTTTATAAATTTGGAAAATGTTTCTCTAAATGGGTTTTATTTATATATTTTTAAAATATCATCACCTAACAATTTGAAAACCCTTTCCATGTTTTCTCTTCTATTTGCCTCTCTATATTTGTCATGATTATTTTTTTGAAGACTTTTTTTATAATCAATGTGAAAATAAAACATAATTTTTATAATAAATTTTTTATGAAATTAATCTAAACTTTGTATCTAATATTTTATGACTCTTCCCTTATTCAAATGTAATTTAAAAGCTGTGATTTTTTTCAATTAAAAATATATTATTTATTATCATTATCATAATGATTTTTCATAAACAAGATTACAATTTTTTATTACAGTCATAGACGATTTATTACACAGTAATTTGACTAATGATTCCCTTTTCCTAATTTGTTACTATTTTGAAATAATCCCTGGATTCAATATCCAAAATTCTATGTATTCATGATTTTTTTGAAATGAATTTCTTATAAAAAAAATTGATACATAACATCTGTTGTCATCACTTATCATCATTGTATAAACAAAAACATTCTTTAAATGAAAATCTATTTTGAATGTCCTATAATTCAATCCGATGATTCATGAGTGTTCACCAAGAGAGTTATATATTTGATTGAACAAGGAAATTATTTACTTCATCATATACTGATTAGTTTATATAGCGTGAATACCTGAAGCATCATTGTTATAATTAACAGGTATTTAAATTGAAAGTTAAATTACGTATTTAGATACCCATTTTATATCCATCGCCTAATTATCCTTAATTATCCCATTTTATTATTACCCAATAAATGAATATTAAATATTTACTATTAACATACACAAAAATCCCAAAAAAACATCCTTTAATCAACTGCCAACAAAAATACCAAAAATGGGGTAATCTAAACCGTCAACCAAACTATTAATATTGATAAATCCATGTATGTTTTTGAGATCCCATTTGAAATTAATCTTATCAATTTATTTATATTCTTGAATGAGATTCAAGATGAGTGATTCCAAATTATTCAAAATTTTATGATATTCATCAAAATTGAATTTACTTTCATTGTTACCTTGAAGAAGAATTCTATGTTGGGTGTTAATCTCAGCTGACCCTGGGGAAGTGGTGTCAACATGAAGATACCATTCAAATATAAAATCCATATCTTATTTTGAGGATTGAATATAAAATACATCTTCCAACATATTTATATAATATGTAATAACATTCATATCACACACTAATGGTTTTATAGGGAAATCCTTTTTATACCTCTCCAACTAAGTGAAAAGAAGTAAATCCCTCAATGGTGATAGTTCACCCTCTTCATAGGGCCCCTTATGCGCCTTCCCTTTTCTACCATTTCTTTAATATTCTAAGGTATATTAAATCTATAACATGAACTCATCCATAAACACACCCTTTAGTCCTTGGAAAGGTATTCATATTTCATCCCTTTTGTATGACAACTTCACACATTAACTGTACTATCATTCTTTGTCTTAACTCATTAACTTATTTCAAGTCATTTATGGAATTTTAATTTTTTTCATACCTAGAAGAAATATATTTCAGCAAAAATGAGTGCTTTTTAAGACTTCTAGTTTTCATTACTTTTATCACTTAAAAATTTCACTTATAAAGGTTCACCTTCTATACTTTATTCTTCATAGATCGATAATGGCCTTTATAATGTTAACATTTTTCATTTTCTAATGAAATCATAAAGAAATAGTTAGCATTTGATTTTATCTCATAACAGGAGATACCTTCTATGAAATTTTTACATTTTTATATATTTATTACAGATCCTACAATCCAATCATTTCCATTTTTCATGAGATTCACCCTCTAATTTACCTTCATCTATATTTTACTGAAGATAATCAGGGCTTCCAAACCTATTATTGAGCTTCCTAATACTAATATTCTAGAAGATTCCTTCTTTAACATCTGTAGCTATAGAAGATAGGACAAAACTAGACAAAGTATTCATAGAATAAGACCATAATTCTTTATTATTACCAATATCTTTTTCATGAATCATTCGGCCCGTGTTCTCTTTAATAGAATCATCATAGAAAATCATCTCAATAACAGGACCAAATGACAAATTAAATGATTCATGGATTTATTCAGATCCAGTTATGTGACTATCATCATGAACTCTATGGATTCTATTTGGAAACTAAGGATGTTGTATAGGATTAGAATTTAAAATCCATAAATATATAACAACATTATTTAGTGATATAACAAAATCACAAGAATCAATTTCAATTGATTTCATCCCCATCTCTAATATAGATGGTCCAACCAATTAAGATGCTATTTTAAATGGTTGAGTTGACTGTACTATAATCCTAAAATCACCATTTCCCATAATATTAGTATAATAATCATGGAAACCTAATAATTTAAACCTCTTATCAAGATATCATCGGGAAGCCTTATTGAGGTGTCCAAAACTCTTATAGGAAAAAACAAATTTGACATCCTGATCTACTGCACACCACCTTATAACACATTAACTTTTCTATAACCTCATTACAAAGGGTGTAATCTAGTTGAAAAGAAATTCCAACCACAACATAAATAAAAGTATTAATAGGATAAAATCTGCATTTAAATTATTATTGAAGCTCAATAAGTGATCAAATAGATTATGAAAATATACAGAATAGATGTGTTTTTAAAGAGTAGTTTAAAACTGAGAAAGCATTCCCATAATGATATAGTTGAATAATTCTGACTCACATAGATGTAATAAGGATATCAAAATATTATGAACTATAATTCATCAAACATTTATTTAACACTAGACTTGATAAGAATAAAATGATTTTCAGGAGTAATCTAAACTAGAATATTTTTTTATAAGAAAACCCCTAGCATTGCATGAGATTTTGAACTCCAATTGTTGTCAAATAATCTATCACAATATTTCCTTAAAATATGACAATGAATGGTGATTTCCAATATTAGTAAATGATGAAGATATTAGGTTTCATTGAATTATAGTGGGGAGATTTTTATTGATGGAAATCCTCATTTAAAACCATAGACCTACATCTATGGGGATATAAATGAAAATAATGAAAGATAATTGCGATTTTTGAAAGAGAAATAAATCCCAAGGAAGATAAGAAGTTGAAGAGGCTAAGGGATCTCTCTCTCCCAACAAAGGGGGAGGGTATACAAACCAATACACCATGGATTTAATATTATTAATATTAATGTTGTACACATATGTTTTTATATATCATTATGAAAATGGGTGGAACCAAAATTATATATCTCTACATTGCATAGGGAAATTCTTTTTTTATCATTTCATATCTATGTTATGTGTGGACATGATTCTAATATCCTTCTATATTATATTATACATGGGAATCATATGGTTATATTTTCCTGTAATTTTATTGTTTTCATGGAATAGATTCTCAAAATATGTTTTGATTTCTTATACTAATATGTGTATATTCCATATTACTATTTCATTCCGAATTCCTATTTTATATCATTATATTTCATGGTTATTATCATATTAGTTGGTTTCCTTATTTCCTAGTGCATGTTATTCTTTCAGAATCATCATTTTAAAATTTTAATTTCATGATATATTTTTTTGAAATCATTCTTCATGATCACTTTTTATTATTTCTTGATATTATTTAATTAATCATATTATTTCTCTCATTGTTATATATCTAATTTTTTATAATGTATTGTTTAATATTTAATTTATCATTGATATTGTTTCACCCATTAATATGGATTTCAGATTAATCCATTCTCATATTTCCTTTTTTCCCATGGAATATAATTCCAAGCATATGTATAAGAGAGATACGTGTGTTGAATATTTATGGAATAAATTTATACTATAGCATCAGTTAATTTGTATAAGTTACTATTTCCTATATATACTAATATTATTATTCTTGGAATAAATTTACTATATATATATATCTGTGTGTGTGTGATTAGAACTATATCTAGGTGTGCAGGAATGTGGGTGCTTCATTTAGAGGAAGAGAGAATCTAGGTATTTTTGGAATTAGGATTGAGAGAAATTTCTCTGTAAATAATTATATAAATGACTATAATCAGTATAATACTTGGATAAGTATATATACTAAGATTTCATAGGTTTAATATTTATAATGCATTTAAACTATTTTATACTATAACCTTACTATATTTACTGTTCATGATAAAATTATAACATAATGATATGTTTTATGAATATTGAATATAATATCATTAATTGATTTCTAAAATAAAAAATATGGTGACATATTTTCTATAATTTGTAGAAAGTAACATCCCATATTTTTAATTATTTTATAAAAATTTCTCCATTATATTTTATTTGAAAAAATATCAAAGTAATTTATTTCAATAATTTAAATCATATGAAATCATAATTTATATTCATGGTAACCAAAACCATTGTAGAGAGGAAATTTTATAAAATAATAATTAAATATTTATCTCTTATCTTAAATTCATTATAGTATGGTTCATTGCCCATAATTATATATTTTTATTTAATTTATTACTATTTTCTTATGTTACCAATATTTATGATATATTGAATAAATGGTAGACAAGTAATTCTAAATCATGTATAAATTTGGAATTATATTTAATAAAATAGTTTTATAAAATCTATATTAATGAATTAATGGTTAAATTTACATGTATTGTTTTATTTAATAACAAATCACTCTTATTTAGAGTTTTACATTCATATGGTAATTTTAAATACAATGAATAAATTATAATCTAATTATTAACAAAGTATTTAATATATTTTAGATTTGATATATTTTTAATATGTTACCAAAGAATATATCATATTGATATTTAATATCTAATGACATTTTATGGGAATTTCATGAAAAAAATAAATTGTTAAATAATATTTTTACATTTAAAAATTGTTCTATTTTGAATGTATAAATTTACAAACAATTCATTTACACCCCTCTATTTTATCTTTATAGGAATGTCACGACCAGTCCCCAGGGCCCGTGACCTGACTACCCCAAGCCCGCCTTCCATAGGCTAGGGGCAGGTGATTGGCACCAAAGGAGTAATCCCGATAAAAAGGGAAGGAATTTCTTTTTTAATCCTGTAACACACACACATTCTAAACACAAGTATTAGAGGAAACAACTGAAAAATAAACACTAATTAATACTGAATACAAAAGTAAGTGCTAAAAAGAAAGGGGCTGAAAATACAAGCCCAACAGTAAAGTATAACTTTAGAAAAGTAAACAGAAACTACTGAGTCATCCTCTGGGAATCCCACCTAAAGGGTGGTTATAGATGGTCTCCTTAGAACCTCAGGACCGTCCGTTCGCTCCATATACTTCTCAACAAGTGTTCCACCTCCGGGTACTATCTAGATCCACAACACTCCACCTCGATCAGTGATGTATGTCGTCTGCAACCAACACAACAAAGTTCGGGCATAGCCCGTGTAGGGGTGAGTATAACCATACTCATCAGGGACCTCGAGAGCCCTGAAAGTCTCCCAAAATCCATGAAGGATAAACCACATAAGAAAAATACATTCATGAAGTATCAACCAACCCTACTTACCTATATGCCCATACATATACCCAATTTATCAATCGCAGTTCGACTCTAACTCTTGATCCCAAGCACAACCAAGTCCACATAGGAAGTAAAGACAATCACATCAATGTTAATGATAAAAAGTCAAGACTCTAATCACACTCATAAACATCTTTTTTACAACGATAAAGATGATCATATGTAATCACTGATTCAACTAAGTTGTCAAACCCACATAGGATACTAGACCAGCTATGTTGTCGGACCCACATAGGATAAAAGACCAGCTACTCTGTCGGACCCACACATGATACTAGAACAGAAGTCAAAACTGTCCAACCTACATAGGATACAAGAACAGTAGTCAATGTTGTCGAACCCACGGAGGATTCTGGTACAATATCCATCATCATCGAACCCACAGAGGATCCCAGTACAGTAGTCATCGCTACCGAACACATGTAGGATTTGGGTACAGTAGTCGTCGCAGTCGTAGCCAGCTCTAGGGTTCATGCACACAACACACTCAATTCTGGGAGGGTCCGCTCATTGATCCATGTTTCGATACATCAACTATCATGAAGTCCTGAGTTGATGTATCTCATAGTTTCGTCTCATCATAAGGAACCCAACGCGACAGATGGCACGTCAATCGGACACCCGGTCTGAGAGTTATTAGCATTTCTGTTCCAGGGGACCGGTTGTATTTTACGTTCGATCCAACCCAGCCGTTTACCAAAATTATCCAAAAATCTGTTAGAGTATTGAAAAATGACCTCTTCGTCACAAGGTTCATAGTGCCACAGATGGCGCATCAATTAGACACGCGGTCTAGACGATATTTGTGTTTAAGAGAAATGGGCCCGGCCCGTCAAGCCTAGTGGGCTGGAAGGTCATCCCAACCCGGTTTGGTGGGTCCAACCCGACTGGGGGTCGGCCCGGCCTGGTGGAGCATGGCCCACCCAGGGACCAAGCCCAACGGGTCTGACCCGGTTGGGGGGTCGGCTCGGCCCGGTGGGGCGCAGCCCCCCCCCCCCCCTCACGGACCCGACCCGTGATTGTGGGCCGGTACGGCTCGCCTAATGGTGTCGAGCGGCACTGCCCCTCTTTGCTACATGGCCGGACAAATTCGACCTGTTTTGTCTAGCATGATCCACCCACAATTGCGGCCCGCGGTTCCTCCGCAACGTAGCACCAAGAGGGTGTCGCGGTCCTCTAGCCCAGCAGGCAGGCGGCCGGACGGTTCGCCCAGAAAAGTGGCATGTGGTTGAAGTCCGCGTCTCCTCCGCAGCGCGACACCAAGAGGGCACCGCGGTCCTCCAGCCTGGCCAGCTATGTCTGGCCGTTCGGTTCGTCCGAGAGGCCCGTGGATGTGGGCCACACCTTCCTCCATGTGGCCGGCGCGACGACGCTGGTACTCCACAGCTACGGCCCAGCCCGACCTTCGGTCGCTGCTGCCTTCGGTCACCGCCACCTCAAGATCGTGGCCTCATTCCTCCGGCGCGATGCGACAGCACCATGCCCTTCCAGCTACGTCTCCATTTTTAATACAATCAAGAATCAACAGAGGGGTGTCCGTTCATGTTAGTTTGGCCCGCGCCCTCCACATTAGATGATAACAAATGGCCAAAGACGAACATGAAAATTTATCAAAGAATGTCATATAAACATTATTAATTTAAAAAGATAAATTAATTTCCTCTACCTCATAACTAACGTTTCACGTCGATGAGTCACGGAAGATGTGCGTCCCGGAAATCTAGCGTCATGGAATATGGAAGTCGTTCCATCAACATTTGTCGTTGTCAATGGCATTGTCTTCTCCCTTGACACAGAGGAAGAGGAAGGTAGATGGTGTTCTTCATGGGTTGAATATTATTCCTTCATGAATTCTTCTCCTCTTCTTTGTTCACCCAACCAAAATTATACAAACCGAAATATAATAATGTAATATCTTCTTTTAATGTTTGAAAAATAAGTTCAAATTAATTAAAATTAGATTAATTTAGTGTGGAATTAATTAATTATATGTGTTGGCACATTCATGAGAAGAGGTGAAATGATTAAAATTCAAAAGAAGGAATGTGAAAGGTTTTTGGAGATAAAGGGGGGTTTCATGGTGATTTGAGAGGTTTGTGTTCATGTGGGCCCCACCACAAAATATCCTCTCATGGATGGTTTTGTGGGGTGTGGGCCCCACCTCCAACACCTCTTTGGATAAAATAACCATCGCTTAAAAAAATTATGTAACACATAATTTTTCTTATATTTAAATAGAATCCACAAAATTATATTTCAACCTGTACAAAACGCAACTGCGGTAAACGTACCCTTAAGTGAATATCGGCACTGTGAGTTTATCGGTTTCATTGGATTTCAATTATGAGCATCGATTCAAAATATATAAATACTCGCACGTACGTCTACTGAATGTACACGAAATAAACATCAGAAAATGACTCCGGTCACACCGGGCCTCGGAATCAGATGACGTCAGAAACTGAGGACTCGTAAAATTACATTGAGTTTACAAAAAACATTCCTTGAAATTTTTGTGTCTTTACATTACCCCTAGATCAGGGATTTACATCCCCATAAAGCTGCAACACACACTAGGGAAACAGATGAGGATACTGAGCATGCATCTAAGCCTCTCGCTCCCACCTGCTCTCTTGGAGGTTCCTGTGCTGCCAGTAAACGCGCACTAGAGGGATCGACTATCCAAACAGGACTTGATCCTGTCGATCCTCAATCTCCACTGGAACCTCCATGAATTTTTACCCATTATTGATATCTTTCTCCCCATGGTCGAGGATGTGTAATGGGTCATCCACGTATCTCTTCAACTGAGATACATGGAAGACGTCGTGCACCCTGTGCAACTGAGGTGGAAGGGCTAGGTTGTAATCTACCTTGCCTACCCTACTAAGGACCTGAAATGGTCTGATGAATCACAGAGACAACTTGTCGCCTCAGTCAAATTCCCTCAGACCTCATCGAGGTGAGACCCGTAGGAACACGTGGTCTCCATCCTTGAACTCTAGTGGTCTCCGCCTCCTATCAGCATTGAACTTCTGTCTCCTCTGTGCAGTCTTCATCTTCTCCTAGATGATCTGCACATTCTCCATCATAGCATGCACCATATCTTGTCTTACAAGTGCCAACTCCCATGGGTCGGTCTAGTACAGAGGTGATCTGCAAGGTCCGGCATACAGTGCCTCTTAAGGTGCCATCACGATGGTGGAGTGGTATCTGTTGTTGTACGCAAACTCCACCAAGGCTAAGTGATCCTCCCTGATACGACCAAAGTCAAGGACACATGCATGAAGCATGTCCTCGGGAGTCTGAATGGTCCTAGAGATTCTAACCATCTGTCTGAGGATGGAAGGTGGTTCTCAAACATAGCTACTTCCCAAAAGCCTCCTACAACCCCTTCCATTGCCGTGAAGTGAAACGAGCATCCCGATCGTACAAGATCATCGATGGCACACCATGAAGTCGTACAATCTCCTGTATGTAGAGGCGTCATAAGCTCCCTACTGAGCCCTGCTTTCTGATCGGTAGGAAGTGGGCCGACTTGGTAAGTTGGTCGACAATCACCTCGATAGAGTCATTTCCTTTGGATGTATGTGGAAGCCCTGTCACGAAATCCATGGATATCCTATCTCACTTACACACTGAGACCTCTATGGTCTGAACTAATCCCGCTCGAACCTGGTGCTCCAGCTTCACATGCTGACTAGTGAGGAATCAGGAGACAAACTCTGCTACTGCTTTCTTCATACCCACCCACCAATGCTGTCGTCTAAGGTCATGATACATCTTTGTCACTCCTGGATGTACCGCTAGAGGGGAAGTGTGAAACTCCCTTAACACCTCCTCTTTTAGTGCAACTGGTACCATGGTACGTCCTCTGAAGAGGATAATGTGGTCCCTACCTTTAAGAAATCCATCAGGTGCCTACCTCGAGGATATCTGAGCATGTCGCATCTCACAGTCAACGTCCCCTCGCTGTGCCTCCCTGTCTTGCTAAAGGAGTGGAGGTGTGACTGTGAGATACTGTAGAAATGCAGCTCCATCTCTATCTACAAAGGATATCTGCAACGCGGCCAACTGCTCTGTCACCTCTCTTAGAAGCTAAATTCCCGATCTCATGTTGATAGAATCTTCTATAACGTTCCCCTTCCCATGAGTATAGACTATCTCGAAGTCATAGTCCTGGAGGAACACGAGCCATAGTTCCTGTCTCAGGTTTAGGTCCATCTACGAGAAGATGTACCTGATACACTAGTGGTCAGAGTAAACTATAAAAATTCTCTCCCATAAAATAGTGTCCCCACATCTTCCAAGAGAAGAACACTTCTGCTAACTCCAGGTCATGGGTAGCGTAGTTCTGCTTGTGTTGTCTCAACAACCATGAACCATACACGATTATTGCTCGCTACTAAATTAGGACACACCCGAGTCCAGTTCCTAATGCTTCGCAGTAAAATACGAACCCTATGCCCTCCTCCAGAAGCCTCAATATGGGTTCACTGGTCAACCTCTTCCTCAGCTCTTGAATGATATTATGGAATCTCTTTGACCACACGAATGGTTTCTCATTCATCATCAAAGATGAAAGCAGTGCTACAACTCTGGAGAAGTCTGGCACAAATCTTCGATAGTATCCAACTAGACCGATGAATCTTCATACCTATTTCACACTCCTAGGTGGCTACCAAGCATGAACTGCCTCGATCTTCGTTGGGACTACTGCAACTCCAGCCTCCGAGATGACATGTCCCAAGAATTGAAACTCTCGAATCCAGAACTGGCACTTCGAGAGAATATCAAAAAGCATGTTCTCTCAGAGTGTGTCTAGTACTACCTGCAAATGATAGGCATGCTACTCAACAGAACTCAAACAAATCAGTATGCCGTCAATGAAGACTATGAAAAATCGATCGTGGTAAGGCTAGAATATATGGTTCATGAGACTCATTAACACTGTACGAGCTTTGGTTAATCTGAAGGGCATAACCAAGAACTTTTAGTGGTCGTACCGACACCTGAAATCCATCTTCTACACATCCTCATTTCGAACTCTGAGCGGATGATATCTTGGCATGAGGTCTATATTCGATAACCATCATGCACCCTTGAGCTGATCAATGAGGACATCAATCCATGAGAGTGGGTACTTGTTCTTCAAGGTCACCTAATTCAGGTGACTGTAGTCGACACAGAGTCACAAGCTCCCATCCGCCATCTTGGAGAAGAAAATCACTGATGCCTAGGGTGAAACACTAGGTCAGATAAATCCCTTCCCATTCAAGTCCTCTAGCTATACCTGTAGCTCATGAAGCTCGGAGGGAGCCATCTGATATGCTGGAGTAGATATTGGTGTTGTCTCGGGGTATAGGTCAATATATAATTCTACCTCTCTGTGAGGAAGTAGTCCTAGAACATTATCAGGAAAAACATCCGCGTACTGATCCACTATAATAGGAAAACTTGAACTCCAGACATCAACCGCTCAGAGGAAGAAACTATCCAGCTGATGTGTGGTCGGCTTCCCCCTCCTCTTTGCAGGTCCATCTTGCCCTGCAAAGGATCCCTTCTCATCGGTGAAGGTAAACCTGGTCCCATACGTGCAGATACACCACACATTGCACCTAATACAGTCAATCTAAGCATGAACTGTGGATAACCAGTACATACCCATGATGACATCGTAATACCTTGATGCCGCTAAAAAAAGATCACAGGCGAAGCTCTCGTTTCCTAGAGTAATCTCACACAGTCGGCACCAGTGTGTAATTGTAGAGTTTTCTCTCGTAGGAGTCTCTAGCCATAAGGATCGAGCCAACAGCTCCGTAGAAAATATCTGAGCTCCGAACGAGGAAAATGGTAATAAAAGAATGACTCGCACCTGTGTCTATAAGTACTGCAGCATGGGTGTAGTAGACACAGATTGTACCTTGAATTATCTCAGGTGCTCCATGGTCTTGGGCCTCGACTGCCTAGAGCTGAGCCAGCCTCTGTCCGCCAGCTCCCTGTGGTCAGGGTGGACCTCCTGGTGGTGGTGGTGGTAGTTCCTTGAAACGTCATCCACCACCCACTGCTCGACCAGCTTTTCTACCCCATCCTCCTACTTCGGACGAACCACCACGATCAAACCTCTGCCTCCACCTGGTAAGTCCCTCTATTGTCTGCTCCTCATATTCATGGCGGGTCAGGCAGTCACGAGCCATGTGGCCCTGCTTGCCGCATGCATAACACTGCCAACTCCTCATATAGCTGAATCTGTCTTGTGTTCCCCACACAACCAAAATTATATCCTGAGGTCACCCACCATATGATCTGGTCTTCTTGGACATATGCATCAACTATCTACTAATGGATGCATAAAACTCCGCTCCGTGTCGCCCTGCGGTGGGTCTCGCCGATCATGATTGCTCAGTGAGAAAACTCTCCACTAGAGGGGCTCACTCCATCACCCCCACCTAATTCGGGATGCTGAGGTGAGTCATCAAAGCCCTGATCTCATGACTAAGTCCCTGGTCGAAGGTCCAATCCCTGAATAACGAGTCTTGTACCATATATGTGGAGTAGCGAGAATGGTCGGCGAACCTCATTGAGTACTGTGCTACTGTCATGCTGCCTTGCTGCAGATGAAGTAACTCCTGAGTCCGCACCACACGATGGGAACCTAGAAGCAACTCTAAGCAGAAGAGACTCTCGATGTCAGCCCCGATTAATGATGCCTCGACATAAACCTGGAGTATCAGGCTCCAGCATCTACCTGCTATTGCATGCAGGAGACTCGTGGAAAGGATCACCATGAGATTGGATAGTGTCCCTACCAATCTGAAAACTCTATAGATAGACTCCATCCAATCCTTAGCTGCATGTTGGTCCATATCTCCCTAGAACCTGGGCAGCCTCTGGTGATAAAATGCGTGCAACGCTCTCAAGCAGTGTGCACTGACTTCTGCTAGAGCTCGTGGTATCAGTGGCCCAATTGGTAGTTGTACCGTTAGTGCCTCCGTTGTGATGGGGCCCTGCACCGAGGCCTCGTCGCTCGGTGGGCTACCATCTCATACATAACTCGGAACCATAACAGGATACCTTCGTGGGGCCATCCTGAAAAGAATCAAGTGCACCATAGTTAAAACATTATACCTGGTGAGTTGATACAAATTAATCACAATGAAAACTTTTTCAAAGGAAACACACATGAAATCAATGTTTTCTTGCACTAAGTCGGAAATTAGAGGTCAGGGTCCTAGTGTATGGATATGCCGGCCGCCACACCATCACTGGACTCCCTAGACTGAAAACTACACTCTATACTCTTAACACTTTTACTTTCCAGAAAACAATGATCAGAGTCCTGAGTTATGTGGAAGAACTGACTCCTCTGATACCAATTTTTCACGACCCGTTCTCATGGCCTGTGCTGTGACTACCCCAAGCCCACCTTCCATATACCACGGGCTGGTGACTAGTACCAAATGCGTAATACCGATAAAAAGGGATGGAATTTCCTTTTTAATCTTGTAAGACACACATAGTCTGAACACAAGTAGTAGAGGAAACAACTGAAAAATAAACACTATGTAATACTGAATACAAATGTAAGTTCTGAAAGGATAGGGGATGGAAATACAAACCCAACAGTAAAATACAACTGTAGAAAAGTAAACAGCAACTATTGAGTCATCCTCTGAGAATCCCACCTAATGGGTGGGTACAGATGGCATCCTCAGTGCCTCGGGTCCGTCCGTCCACTCCGTGTATGTCTCTCCAAGTGGTCCACCTCCGGGTACCATCCAGCTCCACAACACTCTGCCTCGATCAGTGCTGTCTATCGTCTACAACTAACAAAATGAAGTGTGTGGTTACCCGTGTAGGGTTGAGTATAATGATACTCAGTAGGGACCCCGAGACCCCCGATGGTATCCCAGAATCCACGACGGATAAACCACAGAATAAAAATAAATTCACGAAGTATCAACCAACCCTACTTCGGTATATGCCCAATCATATACCAAAGTTATCAATCTCAGTTGGGATCCAACTCTCTAGTGAAAGCACAACCCGGTCCACATAGGAAGTAATGTCAATCACATCTATGATAATGATTGAACGTCCAGACTCAGCTCACACAGGTATACATCTTTCGTATAGCGATAGAGATGATAATATGTAATCACTGATTCATCTAAGCTGTCGGACCCACATAGGATATTAGACCAGCTATGCTATCGGACCCACACAGGATACAAGACAATAGACTTTGTCATACACACACAAGATACAAGAACAGAAGTCAAAACTGTCGGACCCACAAAGGATACAAGAATAGTAGTCATCACTGTCGAACCCACGGAGTATTCTGGTAGAATATCCATTTTCGTTGAACCCACGGAGGATCCCAATACAGTAGTCATCGCTGCCGAATCCACGTAGGATTCTGGTACAGTAGTCGTCGCAGTCACAGCCATCTCTAGGGTTCCCGCACACAGCATGCTCGATTCCGGTAGGGTCCGCTCCTCGAGTAATGTGTCGATAAATCAACTATCACTATGTCCTGAGTTGATGTATCCCACTGTTCCGTCTCATCATAAGGAACCAAACGGGACATGCAGTGCGTCAATCGGATTCCCGGCCTGAGAGTTATTAGAATTTTCGTTCCAGGGGCCCGTTTGGATTTTACGCTCGATCCAACCTGGCCATTTTCCAAAATTTACCAAAACTCATATAGAGTATCGGAAAAAGACTGCGTCATCGCAAGGATCCCAGTGCTGCATATGGCGTGTCAATCAGACGCCCGGTCTAAAAGATATTCACGTTTAAGAGAAACGTTCCCGGCCCGTCAAGCCCAGTGGGCTGGCGGGTCAGCCCGACCCGGTTTGGTGGGTCCAACCAGGCTGGGGGTCGGCCCGGCCTAGTGGAGTGCAGCCCACCAAAAGGTCCGGCCCAGCGGGTCTGACCCGTTTGGGGGGTCGGCCCGGCCCGGTGGAGTGCGACCCACCCGCGGACCCGGCCCACAGTTACGGGCCGGTTCGGCTTTCCTGGCGGCGCCGAGAGACACCGCCCCTCCTTGCTACCTGGCTGGCCAAATCCAGTCGTTTTTTATGGAACGAGCAGCCCGCGGTTGTAGGCAGCAGTTCCTCCGCAGTGCGGCACAAAGAGGGTGATGCGGTCCTCCATCCCGGCCGGCAGGTTGCCGGTCGGTTTTCCCAGCAATGTGGCCCGTGGTTTCATGCCTCTCCTCCTCCGCAGCGGGGCTCCAAGAGGGCATCATGGTCCTCTAGCCTGGCCGACTATGGCTGGCCAGTTCAGTTCATCTGAGCAGCCCGTGGTTGCGGTCCGCACCTTCCTCCACATGGCCAGCGTGACAGCACCGGTCCTCCACCGCCGCGGCCCGGCCCAACCATTTGTCCACACTGCCTTCGGTCGCTGCCACCTCAAGACCGTGGCCTCCTTCTTCCAGTGTGGTGTGACGACATGGTGCCTTTATTGCTCCATCTCCATTTTTTAATAAAATTAATAATCAATGGAGGGGCGTTGGGTCATGTTAGTTTTGCCCGCGCCCTCCGCATTAGATGATAAAAAATGGCCAAATACGAACCAAAACATTTATCGAAGAACGAGGTATAAAAATTATTCATTTAAAAAGTTAAATTAATTTCCCCTACCTTTTAATTAATGTTGCACGTCGACGAGTCGCGAAAGATGGGGGTCGCGAAAATCGGGCACCACGGAAGACAGATGTCCTTCCGTCAATGTTTTCTGTTGGCGAAGGCGGCGTCTTCTCCCTTAACATAGTAGAAGAGGAAGGTAGATGTCGTTCATCATGGGATGAATATTATTACTTCATGAATTCTTCTCCTCTCCTTTGTCCTCCTAACCAAAATTATGCCAACCAAAATAAGAAAATGTAAACTCTTCTTTTAATGTTGTAAAAATAAGATCAAATTAAATCAAATTAGATTAATTAATTGTGGAATTAATCAATCTTAGGTGTTGGAAAATTCATGAGAGGTGGTGAAAAGTTTAAAATTCAAATGAAGGAAGGTGAAAGGTTTTAGAGGTTAATGGGGGTTTCAAGGGGAGTTGAGAGGTTTGTGTTTTTGTGGGCCCCACCACACAATATCCTCTCATGGGTGGTTATGTGGGGTGTGGGCCCCAACTCCAACTCTTATTTGGAGAAAATAATCACCCCGTAGCAAAAATTATGTAACACATAATTTTTATTAAATTTATAAAGAATCCCCAATATTATCCTTCAACCTGTACAAAACCCAACTGTGGTAAAAGTCACCTTAAGCGAATACCGGCACTATGAGTTCATTGGTGTCCTCAGATTTGAATTCTGAGCATCGGTTCAAAAGATAGAAAAACCTACACGTACATTTACTGAACATACCCGAACTAACCTCCAGAAAATGATTTCGGACACACCAGGCCTTGGAATCAGTGGGCGTCAGAAACTGCAAACTGATAAAATTTCAAAGAATTTAAGAAAAAAACTTCCTTGAAATTTCTGGGTCTTTACAAGGAACCCCTCCGCCTCACCTTTTCCTCATATATTAAAAAACATATTTTTTCAAATATCTAATCAAACCCAATATAAAATCCCACATTAAAATTCTTGAGGCTGGGTTCTAAAAAAATTATAACCTTTATGGGATTTAGACTCAATTGAAGTATGTTGACTAAGTGATCAATTATAGGGTTTTAGAACCCATGTATTATCATTTAATTTTTCCTCATACCCATTATATAATATAATTAATCAATAAGAAAAATTAATTTATTATATAAATAATAATATAATTTGTATTATTGACCATAAATAATCATTATTTTAACCTTCTCTAAAACTCAATGATAAATCAATTTTTTCCAACTAGTTCATTGATGGCTACATAATTCAACGTTGATGTTTTATTTTTCATTTATGATATTCATGGATATTCTATTAAATTGAATTCATGATTAAATATAAAATTAAACTTAAAATAATTTAATTTTTATGGTTCTGCAATGGTAAAATATTAATAATAAAACTTTTATTTAAAGTAATCAATCATAGTAATGTTAAATTATCTAAAATAATCATACAATAGAAGAATAAATTAATTTAATATATATAATTAATTATTGGACTCTTGTACAATGTGAATGAATGTATCAAAATACCATGAAAATTATTGCTCTTATTGACCATTATAGAACGACCTGACAACATTACTATTAAAATGAAGGATTTTTATATATTTTTAACTAATCAAAATTAAAAAATACATTAGATGATAAATTAATTTAATAAATTAATAATATATCAAAAATAAATTAATTGAAAAGAATATAAATTATAAAATTATGATTAATATATATATATATATATTAAATAAAAAATATAATTTTTTTATTCCTAAGGTTCATATAAAATATAATTATTAAATCGTGTTAAGGGATTTTCTTCCAAATAACAATCCATTACATGAATTTCTTATCTATGTTATATATTCTCTTATATATATCATTATCAATGTATTAAAAGTATAACTTACATATTTTTCCATCTTTTGAGGTAATAATATCTTCTTATGTTGATTATTGATTTATATTTCATTTTTTTTGTTACTCATCATGGGACTCTCCTAAACCATTGATTCATTTTATTTATGTTCTTTATCACTCTATATTTACTACTTTATACATTTATATTATTATCATATGATTAATTTATATTATATAAACTTCAATGTACATTATTTTGGTATGATACAAATGTATTTATGGTTTTCTATATATTCTTCACTATTAATCACTACGATATTGATTTTAGAAATTTTTTAATTTTCAAATATTTTTCTCGAACTTTCATCTTTTTAGAATTTATACATTTTAATGGTTCAATAACAGAATCATATTATTTTTAAAATAATTTATAAAAAAATTTCATATACCTATTTGAATATGATTTTTAAAGTCAATTATTTCTATATTTTTATCATGACATCAAAAATTATTATCAAAAATATTTTCATGATTTCTCATCTATTATTATATGTTTTCTTATAATGATTTTATTATAAATAATTTAATTATTTTATATTTTCAAATCATATGTATCTTTTTAAAAATTCTTTTTTATGAAAAGACCCTCACGTATGTATTAAAATTGAATTGACATTTTATTTATATCATTATTATGTGGAAACTATAAAATTTGGTTCTTATGACATCTAAAATTTATTATTATCTTCGAATATTTTATTTATATTAGTTAATACTTTTTCTTATTCCACCATTAGACCATTTTTATGACATAATTCCACTCATGATATATTTTTTAAAAGATATTGCTATGATAAAATTATCCATGGATTCATTAATGTAATTTTGAAATATCTATATTATTATGAAAATGAAATCCCTATTAGTTGATTGTTTCAACACTACCATTTTGTCTAATTATAATTAAATATGTATAAATATAATCTTAATTATTAATTCTAGTCCTTTTTTCACTACCATAGACTTCCTTCTTCAAATTGAATATTGTATTGTTAGATACACATATATCTGAATTACTAAATTGTTATTTAACTAAATCCTATACCATTTATGTTATATAGTATAGTTACCCAAAACATACTTATCTTGATTTGATATTATTTAAATTGATATGAACATCATTTCGTTGGAATCCTATTTTTCTAGGGTTAATATGTTAAGTATATTGAAAAATTTAGGGCTGTTTTCATATGATATTTTACTTCATTTTCATAGATATATCATTATAATTATGATTAGGCGAAGAGTTTTATATCAATATAATACATTGGGTAATTAATTATATCTCATGAGATTTATAATTTATGCATTTACATGGAATAGTTAGCATTTTTTTATAATGTCATTAATTTGAATAATGTAGTAGATTTGTTCATTTTGTTGTACATGGGTATGATGCGATCGGATTTTTCTATAATGTTACTATTTTCATGATATATATCGTTGATGTACATTATTATTTTATTTTATTATATGTGTGTGTCATCCTTATGGGATTTTAAATTTTTTCATTTATTAAAATGGTTTATAATCATGTTATTTAAATTATTATAATTATAATATAATGTATGTTACATTTTCAAGATCATTTTTTTAATATTTTCTTTCCATATGTATATTTAACAAATAATGAATCATGAGAACTTATTCTCATTAAATCATCATATTCCACTAACCATGCTAATTCTCTTATGGTCATATGCCTTAATTTTTTTATGACTTATTGATAGATTCTTTATGCATTGTTGATTTTTTTTAACCCATTACTTATTATATGGGATAACATGGTTCATATGCTTCCCCATTTCACAAATAATATATATGTTGGTATTTTTATATGAGTTTTATATTTCTTTGATAATTAAATCGATGCAATAATAATTTTTTCATTAGTTTAGATGGATATGGTTATAGCTCTAAAATACACTATAAATTTGATTCTAGGATTTCGTATTAATCGTTTTTAGGTATGATGAATATGTATTTTTAGCAAAATAACTTGATTTTCATATTTATGGGTTATTCATTTATAAGTAAAGTCGTGTTAGGTTAATTTTTTTATTTATAATTGAGAAAAGTTGTGATATAAATTTTTAGACTGATAACTATTATCTCAAAAGTACTGTGTGAAGTATATCTTATATGATCACATAGGGGTTCCATTTATAATGATTTTTTTTTAATTTATTATACCCTTATACTTGTTAATATTAATGGAAAAATGATTAATTTGTTATGTGTTATATTAAAATATAATTAAACACTAATAAGTGTTTGTTAATGAGTAAAATTAATAGGACAAATAAATTTTAAGTGTTTGGAATGGGTTATCCCTAATTTTCAACAAATATTATTAGAAATTTTCTCCGATAAATTATTTTCAAAAATTATATTTGTAATTATCCTATATTTTTAAAGACATGATCCTAGAAAGTTTATACAAAATAAAATATTAAGAAGAAATAATGAAATAATTGGAAATAAAAATAAAATCACTATCTCTAACCCGAAATAATAAAATTATTACACATTTATATTATTTAATATATTTTTTAATAAAAATTTTATTTAATTTATATGTTTAAATTATTTATATTTTTTTCAATAAATATAAAACAATTATTTTAAATACATTAAACACAATATAATTCTATTAAAAAAACTACTTTTATAAAACCTCTGCTATTGATGTCATGATTCGTTATAAACATTTGGTTTTTCTTAACAACTAAATTACCAAAATTATTTTTTTTATATCAAAAATTTAATTGTAATAAATTTATATTAATCTAAATATTAATACTTTTTTTAAATATTTTATTTATTGAATATTTTTAATATGTTACCATATAGTGTGACATAATAATTTTTTTATTTTAACACATTTAATTTAAAATTTGTGAAAAGAATAAATTTTTTAATAATATTTTTTTAAAAATATTATATATATTAGTAATTTGGATGTAAAATTACATTTAGGAATATACACACCAATCACACAGGCCAGAATGGCAGGCCATAGCCCACCCCCTCCCCCAAAGAGATGACCCACCCATCAAGCCTTAATTATTCAATACATGGCCCATAGGCCTAGTGAGAATGAAGCCCTTTACATGGCCAAAAAGCCCAAAATTTTTGAATTGGTATCACTCTGATAAATAATGATACAACATTATTTGGGTTTCTATAGTACCTACAATTGTGTTTCCACCACTAAAATTCCTACTACAGTCCCCTACACTACTACTGTGCCACCACTGGTATAGTTCCACCACTGATATAGTCATCCTATGTAACATAGTGATACTTTACAATATTTTTCATTTCAAAATTAATTTAATTTGTTTATTTATTTTTACCCCACACCATGTTATACTTACTCTACATACAAATATGAGTTGGCTTGCGTTACATGCATGGGATAATTCTACCGAACAACAACATGTTAATAAAATATTATTATTTAATATAATATATACCATACACATTAAATTATAGGTTATGAATAGAATTTAATAAATTTTAAATTTTATATATTATATATAATTTTAACATTCATGTTATTTATTTTATATACATGAAATAAGAAATGATATCATTTTTTGGATAAATGAGGTGTTTATAAAAAAATAACAGTTCTTCCGTCTTTTGATGGGCCACCCATTTTAAATTATATTATTAAAACTTTTATATATTATATATATGAAAATAAACATATATATAGAATCGGGATAAAAAATTAATTTAGGATGAATTTGTGAAATTTTTTTGATATGTTTTACATTTTGATGAATAATAAAAAAAATATACTAAATTTTAATTGAGTACTGTTTTTATCGTTGAAATAATTTATGTGAATATATTATATTATTTAATGGGGTTTCAATAAAAAATATAATATATTTTTAATAGTTAGTATAATATTGGTCATTGATATTAATTTTACAATGAATTTTGATCGAAAAATATTTCAATCTTTTGTAATGATATAATTTTTAAAAACATTTGTTTCATTCCAAAAAATGGATTAATATTAAATTAATTACTACAAATTAAGTGTATTGAATTTTAAAAAATAGACTCTATATTTTTAATTATTGGGTCCAAAATATGTGACTACTTTCCTTTTTTTGGTATTTTGAATAATGGGTAGATATTTTTTCATTACTGCGGTTAAGGGTAAATAAGGCAATTAAAGGTAAAAAAAATATTATAAAATTACCATAACACCTATAAAAATTCTATTGGATGAATAAATTAACCGATTATAAAATATTTTAAAAATTAAATAATTTAATTGAACCTTGTCCATAAATATAACATGAATATTATTAAAATTAATGAATGTGAAAAAATGTCACACTCTCATTTCTTATAAGTATAAATATTTCAATATTTCGATCAATAAAAATATAAAATTTATTATATATATAGTATTGAAAGAAAAACTAATTACATAAATCATATAAATTTAATTTAAATTTTTAGATAGTAAATAATTATCATTAATGCCGACACAATAGTGTTTCATAAATTATTTAATAATAGAAATATCAAATAAATGATATTAAAAAATTAGAATAAAACTAATTTCACTTAATTAATGACATTAAATAATTTTATGGATATATTATACATACTAGAAAAATATTGGATGTATTAGTGATAAGATATCATGTTGATTATATATTTTAAAAAATGAAAATACTAAATAGTATTAAAATTGACATAAATGATATTTTAAAATAAATAATATTTTATTAAAACATATAATGTTCATAAAAATATTATCTTCAGAAAAATAAATTTGGAAATTTAAAATAAGTAATAAAGTATCCAATAGGGGTTATTTTTTCATTTAGGGTAACTATATTGACCCTAAAGTGTAAAAATACAAGAAGACATGGTAAGAGTTAAAAAATTTAACTAAGTGTTAACTCCAATTTATATGTTCAATTTTGTGACCTAAAAAATTATAAATTTTTTAGTTTGAGTGGATATAGACCCATACTAATATAATGATTGAAATAAGTAACTTTTTTCTATTTAAAACATAAAATAAAATTATAATAAATTAATATTTTAAGATCTTCCAAAAGTTCCCCTCACCACACTTATAAAGGTCACTTCTCCTTGTACTTAATTCACACTACTAAAGCCCTTCTTCAGAAAAATACTTCCAATTTTCCTCCCAATATGCCTAAATTCATCCTATAGTCCACACATTGGGTATAAATCCAACCTACGGAGTCCTTTTGTGAAAATCAAAAGGAGAACCTCAAAGAAGATGTAATTGTTTTTCTTATTCAATTTAATTTATTTTCTTCTTCTACATCCTCTTACTATTTTCCTTCCATTACAATTTAATATAAACATTATAATATATATTTTGAGATGTTATTATTATTACGGTAAAACCATATTCCTTCTTTTACCAATCTTAGGGAACACAATATCACCATGTTTTCATACGTACGACTAATCATCAATACGTCGTGGTGTAATTTTTTTTTCAAAAAAACTTTATTTAGATGGATATAAAGATGAGTATAATAGTTATAAATAAGAAATTTTCCAGATTATTATTTTTTAAATTTATATTTCATTCAATTCCATACCATTTAACCATTAAGGGAATGATACTGTTGCTCGTGCCAACGTACGACCTATGGTCTCCCCAACCCGACTAGATTCATTATCAAATAAAAACATTCAAGAATGATTATAAAATTTATATTATGAGTAAATATAATGTTTATAAAAATAATATCATTCTGTATAGGAATTAAATATTTCCAATCCAAAAGAAATATGAATTTTTTCCCTTCTTTTTTATTAATTTATTGATAATCCCCTTTTCAAGGGTGGAAGGGGATCCCTTTCAAGGCACGTAGACTTAGGAATTACATTTTATGTAGTATTGTAGAAATTACATGACCTGTTGGCCATATGTAAATCATACGGACTAACTTGAAACTTCTCATCCCCAGCATCTGCATCGTGATCAGCTCTCCACCTTTGCATGACTGTTCGACTAGCATGTCTATGTGCAGGGCTGCACAAGCATGGTACTGATGGAAAATGTCATACAATCTCATTATTCAAAAATCTATTTATCCCTTCTCTGGTGGATGTCCCCAACCCTTTCCACCTCTAGAGTGGTTCCTTGTAGAATCTGTCTGTGCAACTGCAAATCTGGTGGCCCTGAGGGCATTTAGGTAGCTCGAAGGCCATGAGGTGGCCCGAAAACCTTACTGACCTGAAGGACATGGGTGGCCCAAATGCCTTATGTAATCCAAGCCCAAACCAAAGGTCCAAGGTGAATAGTTCCGACTATTACAGTACCTGTTACAGTACTGCTACAGTAACTACAACAATGCTTTCTACAGTACCCAAAATTATGCCTCCACCTACTTTTAACATGGGACTTGTGGATTCACTTAGAGAGACCTCACATACTGGGCTGAGGCTCTTGTGTGAATCATGACTTAAATGACAAAACATTCATAGAAAACCGAGGCTGTTAACAATTGAAAGAACGGTAATAGTGAAATATTATTTACAATATGATATATGAGGATCATATTTGATATAAAAAATAAAGATATGGTCCTAGTATGATTTAATAACACACTTTGATAATTATATAGTGGTTAAATCACCCTCTACTAAAGGAAATTACATGTTAAGGGTTAATTTTTTAATGTCGTTATTACCCGATATTGTTTATACGTACATATTTATTGGGACATATTTATCATCAATATACATGTTTCGAAAAAATTAATTTCAAAATATTTTTAATGATTATCTAATTTTTTTTTGAATTCTTTTATACCCATGGTTTACTTTTTATATAACATTTTCATAAGATTTTTTCTATAATTATACAAATAATGTTCATTGTGATCTTTTTGACAAATTAAGTAAAAAACATTTTTTAACATGTACAGTGTGAGAGGCTTTTCCACTATTATCATGCCTTACCTTTTTAAGAATATATTACAAGATTACAAGGTTAACATTATAGAAATTTTTTCTTTACTAATTACACAACTTTTAAAATATTTCAATGTACAAAGAGATATTTCTCTGAAAGAGTTTTAATGATTCTTTTAGATTATTTTTAGCTATGTAAACATCCTTCTTTGGATTTAATGATTAGTTAAGGTTAATTTGTTAATTTTTTTATGATATTTTTGATTATGGATGATCTATTTTGATAAAATACATGGTTTTGGTTAAAGTATTAAAATTTAATATGCTACTTTTAATATAAATTTTTATGTAATATTTCACCCTTTGCATATGAAGAATGCATTGTACATAATAAGTAATGGGTGGGACCCGCTATAGAACTTAAATGCATAAATAGGTTTCGTGAAACAAAATAGATATGTATTTAGAAAGTCCATACCCATTTATTAAATTCATTTCATGAATCCATCAAATTTTTATTTACATTGCATGATGCCTTGATAATTTTAGACTCTTGGAAAAATCCTCGATGGTTTTTTTCAATTGTCCAGTATTATTCTTTCCCTCTTTATGAGATTAGTAATTGATATTACATGTGATTATTCTACTATTATAATATATATGTGTATGTTTATATTGAAATATTGGACTTATCATTTCTATAGTATGTTTATGATTATTTTTAAGAAGCTCTTGTTCTATTTTAATACCTTGCCTTAAATGTTTGCATTCATTTATGAAATTTTATGTTGTATCCTGTAACCATACAAAGCATCTTTTCACACCCAATTCTTATTTTTTATTTTCCTAGAATTCCAAAAAATTGTTTTATGATTCGTTTGTAGGTTTAATGTAAGAGAATAATAGTGTTCGTATAGAATCATATATGGTGCATATTTTTTTTATTTGTAATGAAATGATCATGGATGTTTTAAATTTTCCAAGATTGAAGAACTATTATATACTTCAGGATTTTATTCCTTGTAATAATGTCAATGTATTAAAATAATTCACCAGATCTAGGATTTTGGGGTTAGGTCATTACTTGATACAGTACCTCTACAGGGATTCTACAGTTCTTGCGCCGAAAATATTTTAAACCACCAACCACAATGTGGTGTTATGGGGTGGATAACAACTAATACAAACCCCAAATTACATTTTATGACTCACTGTTAATTAATATAATAATTTATTTGGAAAATAAATCATATCATATTTTTATGTTTCAATATTGTAAAGATATCATTTAAAAAGATTGAGAAACATGTTTTTCACTAAAATAAAACTATCAATTATTTAATTTTTAGTTTTTAAATACAGTTTAACATATTAATTTTTTTGTTATCATTATAATGGCATAAAATGTTGATTAAGTAGTATTTAGAAAAGTGAAGTAGTTTTTGAAATTGATTTGTAAGAAAAATGTATAAATTTTATCATACTGAAATTATTATGGAACATATTTTTCAAGAATTACTAACACATAATAAGATATTGTATTATTTAAATTTGTAACGGTTATAAAAAAATCATGTCAAAATTTGGTTAGGGAGAATTTTTAGTGTTAATGAAAAATATTATTTTTTTTGTAAATAATTTATAATATACATTTTTATGTATACCATATGTTTTGTAACATCATAAGGATATTAATATGACTTAAAAAATTGTAACATATTTTTAATGAAATAATTTTCGTGATTACTAATATGATTTATTGAAAAAATTTATTATGATTTTATAAACATGTAAATTAATCATCAACGACCATGTTATATTTTATTTGATTTAAAACCTATATTTGAATCTATTGGGACCCCCATATCTATATTTTAATTTTTATTGATTGTGATGTTTTCTAATAAAGATGGTTGATAATGATATAATGGTTTTAAGAAGAAGGATTTTAATATACCAACCCATGTAATCAAATAATTTCATCTAAATTAGATCTCCATGTGGCATAAAGAATCTTCTAAGTCACCCTATGTTGGAAATAAGAATGTATGTATCAAACAAGTGAAGATGAGAATGATATCTCCATCAACAAACATGTTATATGAACGAATAAGATTGATTAATATATTGTATTAACAGAATATATCATATCTCCAAAAAATAACCAAAAAGGACTCATATATTATTTGGAAAACAAGGTCTTGAAACTTAATAAGAGTAACTTCTATAACAATGAACCAAAAACAACCCAAGAGTCTATCTCCGTGTGAGGATATGTCTACTCCATCTCATCCCACCAGTAAGAAACTAGAGAATGGAGAGTCTTACTATACATGATATTCATCCATTTTCATGTATTAAAAATCATGGATGTAATTATTGAAAGTAAAAAACTAGGGTGTGAGTTAAAAATACCAGCATGATACCCCCAAAAATATATATATATATATTATAAACACATGAATCCATTAGTTATTATTTAAAATATATTTCAAAAAATCAGTAAAAGAAAACGAATTCCATTTATAATTCATCATTTTATTTTCCTCTACAAAATCATGTACTATTCATTAAAATAGAGATATATGAGGACTGATATTTATAATTGAATAATAGAAATTTTTTTCTATAATTTATATCCATATGAAAATAAATTTGACAATTGAATATAAAAGATCATGCATTTAATGTAATATCATTCAAATGAGTTTGAATTCAAAGAAATTAGTCAGTATACACAACCAAACTGCTAATACAAACTACAAAACACTAAAACAATTATGCCTTAAATAATATAAGAATCATGGCCCTTCTAAAACACTACCCTTTTTTCATCATTACATTAAGAGATACACCCCTTGAGATAGCTAACTATAATAGGGATGACCTCTATTTGTTTTTTCTATATACCCTAAGGTGTCTGATTTTTGATATTACATCATCATTACATTCATGGCCAAATAATGTTTCATAAAATTTTACCAAGAAAAAATTATTTTTATAAAACCAACATTTTCCTAAAAATTATTATATAATTATCCTTAATAATTTTATACTTAAAAAATTAGTTTTGATTTTAATGTCATATTTGATGCATTTTTTCAATAAAATCACACATCACAAAAGGTTTCTATAATAAAACACCCATTTTGAAAACATAAATATAACCCTAAAATATATAATTCCATATTTAGATATCAATTACATAATTAAAACTCATGAAAATACTCAACTAATGTATGGAATTCCAAGGGTTAGACCATAGGATAGAGACATTGACCATATAAAAGATGAAACAACGTTTCCATTTCAAGACTAGTGATGGGAAATATAAAAATAAGTTCCTTAGGTTATGGATTATAATAAATTCAGATCCAAAAGATCAATATTCAAAATGATTATCCAAATAACAAGGGGAAAGAGACACAATATCCCTATGGAGGCACTGAAATTAAGAGGAATCATATTAGAGTTCAATGGTGAAATTAAAGGGGATTAAGAGAAAAATTTAAGAAAAAATATAGAAAGAACCTTATTAATCAACCTCACTAGTGATTACACTAACAAGATGGTGGCATTTACCACTAGCCAGCAACTACAGATAGAGTGCCTATAGTTGTATCACTCCAATGAAACGACAGTGTGAGTCCCCTAGCTAGTCGGTGGAACTAGTGTACTTACAAGATTTTTACAATATAGAACCAGCAAGATAGTTCCCCATATTAGGTAGTAAGTGGCCTCATGTTTACATCATGATCCAACACTCCATTTCAAAAACTACAAGAACATAAAAATAAAAACTAACACATAAAGAGCTCAATTCAATGATCCAAAAACCTAAATGTGACAAATATACCCACATTAATATATTTCCTTCTAGAAAATGGTATGAAATCAATACCAACATAAATGATATGGCCATTTCTGTAACATCATGTACCTTAACTCCCATATATCATTGATGTCCCTTCCACATTTCCATGTCACGTGAACAAATGGGATCACGTTGACACTCAACACCTTTTCCTTTCGGGCCACAATATAAATATATATTTAGAACACCATGTTTTCAAGTTCAATATCAATGTTATATCGCCCAACAACATTGGATGGATCACAACGATATATCTTCCTCAAGGAAACACAAAACACATCATTTATATATTTAAAAATACTAAGAATCTAAATAATAATCAAAAGTTATGAGTCAATCTAAAATATCGAATGATACAAAATAATGTGGATCTATCCTACCCTTATACTTGACGAAACTATGCTGTAACCATTTATAAAATTTCATAAAACCCAAATACCATTGTGGAATTCCAAAAGATAATTATGAAGGTAATATAATGATTTTTTTGGACTCTAATATGTCATTTACCTCTTCTTGATCCACTATATGATATTTTAATTTTTTATAATGATACATGGTCATACCAAGGATCATTATCCAATCTATTCCCAATAATGAGGTGTTATAAATGGCCTCCCGTAAAACACATCAAATAGATACATCCAAATAAAATCCTCATTAGTATTATTATTGGAAACCAGTGAAAATGGATTATGAATCTCCCATAAATCAATAAATTCACGCACACATACCATAAGCATGTATTAAAAAATCTGGATGGATCAATCAGTCTGGTCATCCATCTGTTGATGAAAAGTCATTCTCAACATAAACTAACTAGTAATCTCAATATATAAAAATCAATTTCATTGTTATTTAATTTAATGATCTTTATCAGAAATTATTTCTGATGGTACACCATGCATCTGAATAACCAATAACAGAAAATAGTTTCCATGATCCAATAGTTTTTTTATCTCCTTAATATTTTAAAATTTCACTAATTTTAGCTATTAATCATTATTTTCACAAATCATGTATTTCCATCAACAATTCTGATTGTCACACCCAGTTTTTCTAGTTATGGATTAGTTTCTGGTTCAAAGGATGTTTTGGCCATTTTCTCTAGTTTTGAGGGTGAAGAGTGATTACTTTTGATGTGTCTCATAGTCTACGTTTTTCCCCATGGTTGACCCATGGCTTGGTTGGTAGTCTATGGATAATGATAAGAAGTTTCTCCTTGGGAGACCCTAGAACAAGGTTACTGCATGGTTAGTTCTAACCATGAGGCCAGTCCAGAAAGTGTGCAGACTGTTTTAGGAACCCATTCAGCTGCCCATGTGTAGAGAGGGTCTATTTTATGTTTACCGCACAGTTTGAAAAACAGTGCAACTTGCATAGATTTTAATTTTTGGGGGTTTTCCAATTATACCCCTTTTTGGGATTTTAATCCAAAACACACTCTCCTCCACTATCATGGTCCATGTGACCTTAAGGGGATCTCCCCTAGCTTCCCAAGCTTTATCCTTTTTTCCTAGGGTGTGGATATAATGATTTAATAAGGGTTTGGCTAATTTCATCAGTTTAATCACTTCCTCTCATCTCCCTCTCCCTCTTTATCTTATTTTTCTCTGGAGATCCTTCTCCCCCATGGTCATGTCAACCTGGGGTTTGGTTATCCTCTTGTTTATGTTAGATTTTCTTCTTTTAGAGGGTTTATCTTGGTATACTTAGGGTTATAAAACCCTTTTGGAGTGTTTTTGGTGGTGTGTGGTCGTTGTGCTTTGGATCTGAGGTAGGGTTTTCCCAATAACAAGCCTTTTTATTTTAATAATCACTAGAATCATGATTTTCAAACCTTATATGATTTATATGTATTTATTTATGATCATTGGTCCAATTATTTGGTGTGTAAATGATTTTTAAGCTTCATTTTTTATAACAAGATTTTTTTTGGTAAATATAGCACACCATGTGTTTGATTAAATGCCCGATTGGATTTTGTGGGTGATTTTTAATATGAAATTCATGTTTTAGATTAGTAAATGTATGTTTATTATGTGAAATTATTTATTGGTTTCCTTTTTTGGAGTTTCATAGTTATTTTTGTTTTTATAAATAAATGAGTATTGGTTTTTAGCATGTTTTGGATCGTATTATTGGTGAAAATACCGTTTGTCGATTTTTTTGAAAATGGCTATGATTTGAAAGTGTGATGTAAAATTTGTAAGACAATAATATATATTATATTGTCATAGAAAATGGGATTTTTTCACCTCTTTTTAAAATATAGATAGTAGGTTTGAAAAATGTTAGTTTTAGTGAAATTCTTAAAGGTCTATTTAGAAATATTATGAAATGGATGAAAGGATTTTAATATAAAAACCCCCATTGGATATTTTTAATGCCTTGTATGCATGTAATGGATGGGATTTACTCACCGTGGAATCCTAAAGATCCATTATCAGTGTTCTTCTACTGGAACTTTTTGTGAACTATTTATTTTAAGACATTTGCATAGTCATTGGGGTTACTCAGGATATGTCATGTTGTGAATTATTATTATTTATATATATTTTTTTATTGGATACTCATCTGGCATTGGTTATATCAACCCTATTATTTACATGAGACATTGGAACCTGGCATGTTGAGATAATTTTCTATGGATTATTGCTCCACTGGTTGGTTATGTACTAACTAGTGGCCCATTGTATTTGGATATTATGGGATTATTCATATGTAATTTTCCCTCAGTCTATCCTAAAAAAGGGTGGTTGAGTGTATTTAATGTTATAATATCATAACGCATGGAATTATCCTAGGGATGGGGACTTTTTTATGGTGTCTAATGAATTATTATTTATCTCATGGGTTCACCTATATCTGTTTCCATTCACCTTCTTGCAATAATTATTGGGATACTTGTATGATTATATCCATTTACTTTGTTGTGTGATTATAGTAGTGGCTTATGTTTCAGTTTTTTTCTTAGAAAGTGATGTGTTGGTTTAAAAATGGATTAGGAAAACAATTTTAAATGAAAATAGTATTTTATCCTATTTTGTTTAATTTTAAAATATAATCCCCAGTTCACCCTTGAAAATGTTATAGTATCACTGATGGATTTATCCCATCTCTAAAAATGAATAAGGGAAATGAGGCATAGTAGGTTTTTATGTAAAAGAAGTTGAAAGACATAATTTGATATATTTTAGCTCAAATTTTAAAATTGATGATTATTTTTTAAAATGAAGTTCCTTGGGTAATAGATTATTGGGATAAACTAATGAGTTTTAATACACAAGACTAAAAATATTTCTATTTTCCATTGTGAAAGTTTTATCTTGAGTTAAATCACCTTGCGAGAAGGTTGATCATTATATTGGTGACTGACCTACGAGGTCACATAGAGATAGTGTGGTTCTTTAGTTTAGTTGGACGATTTGTATAATTATTGCACTGTTCAGTTTCAAGTATAAAAGATGTTTTGTTCATTTATATTTATATATGGGAAAACTTGTGAAAATTTATGAGGTTTGGTTATTTATTTTTTATAAGGAGAAATCATTCCCCAATTGTACTCTGTTAATGCCCAACACTATTTTCCATCCCATGGGGATTGGGAAGGCCCTTTGGGCCATTCCATGAATCAGATCGAGTGACTGGTTTAGGGTCTCTCCAGGCTGGTTCATGATAAAATGGTGTCATAGGAGGTTATATCCTTGATGAACATTCTTTTCACAGTGCCCATCATTACATTGGGATGTCATGGTAGATGTACTAGGTTTTTTAATACTCTAGAGGTAGGTTTAGGTAGATCACTGTGAACAATTGGTCATTATGATCCTTAGGTTTCCATGAGAAGTCTAGTTTTTTAGTTTTTTTTTTCTTTATGGATTGATTATTGATTGTAATGTGATAAATGGGGTTTATCCAATGGTCTCTTTGAGATCACAGGGCCTAGAAATCCAATTGTAGTAGGGGTAATTATCTAAGAAGGCTCCTCGTGTTGGGGTGTGTTTGGCGTATGGATACCAACTATATGGTCCTTTCAACCACTGACTCTAGTTCCCACTTATGGGTCTCCAAGAATATTCTTTAATTTTATAAATTTCATTGAATATACTTGTGTGAGAATTGTGAAAACTTGGTTTAAATGTATTTGTGGGATTTTTAATAGATTAAAATGGAATTTTCAAAATTTACATTAAGAAAGGTTTTTGATTGTTGGGTCTTTGTAACTTATTTATTTTTGGTAAAGTGTACTATGAAAAAAATATTTGGTGATTTTTTTTAAATGGAAGATGGTTGTTTGAAAGGTTATTTTTGATTAGAAATTTTTTTCAACATAAAAGGAGTAAGATTTGATTAAATGGTATTGAAGGAGTGTGATTTTTTGAATTTTTTGAAAATGATTTGAATGAACTACATATCATTTTAATGGAAATTCAGTGGTTTTTATTTTTTAGAATGGTAATGTGGTTTGTTCTGTGAACATATAGATATTATTTTTACTTTTTTTAGTGATCCATTGGAAGGTTCTTGATTTGAAAATGCATTATGTGGGTTGATTTTTAAAATGAATGATTCTTTTTCCTTTTGGCATTTTCTTAGGACTTCACATGAACGATTATATATGGGAATGTTGGTGAATTCCCAATATAGCAAGGTCGATGGGTTGTTTGGGTGTAGTAGACATGTGTTCATGAGTGAGACTCTATGGAACACCATTGGTGATTAATAAAATCCATAAAAAAATTTATTGAACTTGTTTTTTTATAAAATGTGATTTTTAATGACAATAATGGTTTTTTATTCTATTTAATGTTATTCTCTTATGTGTTGGTCATTCTTGAGGAAATTTTTAGGATATTTCATTGATGTGGTTATTGGATATTTACTGTTCATAAGTTGTCCCCATGGAGATTTTATGGGTGATCATAGTGTTTTTATGGGTAATTCCCCCTTAGTAGAACATTTGGTTGATCAACCAATGAATTTTTTATTCATGTTATGGAAACTGGATCCACCACTCATTTATGGTCAAGTAGATCTTCTCGAATCATAATAGTGGATCCACAATATATAAAGGTACATTATTTTTATCGAGTTTCCGGAATTTCTTAAGGATATGTTTTCAAACATCATTCTTGAAGGTTCACCATGGAAGTTGTGTAAGTCGTTATCTCAAAGAAAGCCATGTGAAGATATTACATGGGAGTTAGTAAAGGCTTCATTTGTTGTCCAATATATCTTTATGATAGAAATGGTGAAAAGGAAATGGAGTTGTGTTTCTTGCGACAAGGTGATGGAACAATGTCATATTACTTCCACCAATTTATATATCTGGTTCTGTAGCTTCTGGAATTTGTTATGAGTGATTCAATAATGGCTCGACATTTCAAGAAAGGGCTTCATTATTATATCATGTCGAATGAGTTTGAGTTCAACCTAACTTAGTTTGATAACATGGTGTAGAAATAATTTCTTATTGAAGCCATGGTGGTTGGAGTTCTTGAAGTAGTGTTCCCTCCCACAATCCCTTGAAGTTGTAGGGATGGATCTAGTAATGGGACAAGGGGGCAGTTAGTAGTTGATGGAGTGGGCCGTGAAAAAAAATTCATGGAATCTTTCATCAAAATCTTCTTAAAATGAAGTCATTATATGCTATCAGTGTGGATCGTTATGTCACAGAGGTCATTGTGTCCAAGTGTTACAAAGCCCTTCCATGCCTATGGATGCTTGGGTCATTTGTAGCAGTTCACTCAGGGGGTTTCTAGAATGAATCCGGGAGAAAATCCTTAGTAGTGATGTGCTATTGGGAGGATCAGTTCATGTTATTTTCCTAAGTTTCCTTCCAGTGTATGGGTTCATTGTTGTGGAGGTTTTTATGGTGCTGTCTTTGTTTTTGAAATGTAATGGATGTTGTTGGTCCTTTGGGGAGATCATTTATTAAATGAAAGTGTGGTTTCAATTATAGGAATACCATTTTTTCATCTTTCAAATCAAGTTATGCATGCTTCTTGTTGGGATTATCATTTCCTTATTGTGATGCATAGAAATTCTTCGATCATCAATGCTCCAGCTATAGGATTCTAATTGAAGTTGGAACATAGTCAGGATTCACATTTGTATAGTAAATCTGGAGAATCTCATACCTAAACAATGTGGTGATGTGATTTCTATGTTTATATTTTACTCCCATTCGTCTAATAATTTCCCCCTTTCCCTTATCACCTCGTGTGGTGTCGATTTTTTGTTTGTTCGGGGAAGGTTATCCCTATTCATGTCCTCTCCATTCAAGGGTGGGGAGATTAAATTCATTTGAGGTGTTATTCATGGATTTGGTTCGTATGTTTGTATGGTAGTGTTTCAGTTGGAATTTATGTGAAATGCCTGGTTCTGGTTAGTGTCCAATACTCTTTTGGTCATTATTATTTAGTAATTAATGGTCGAGAGACTCCCCATGGGTATTATTATGTTTTCACATAAGGTTATATCAAATTGTAATTGTATTTTAATTGTGTGGAGTGTGTTCAGGCCTCCCATCTACTGGTGATTAGTTTCTAGTTGTATTTCGGTTTGATCCGGTTGAAGTGGATTATTTCAAAGATTCCAATTTTTCAGTTTCACCATCAGTTTGGGTAAGAATTTAGATTCTTGGGAGAAGGTATAATGGTCATGGATGTAGTGGACTAATTATTTCTTGGTTCTTAGTAAGTGGATGTAACACCTCGAGATTTAATGAGATTTTTTATTTTTAATTTCTTTGATGTCTTCTATTATACACTACACTAGGATTAGCTTGAACTATACGCAACACCGTATTAGCTTACTGTATACACAACACTATTCGTGGCTCGTGTTACACACAATTTCAAGTTAGTAATGTGGAAATTATACTACACAACATTAAGTATATATATTTTTTAATTTTTAAATGAAATAAGTTTTGATTATGTTATACGCAACACCAAACAGAGCGTTCACTACATGCAACCTTGACTTCGCTTCCATTACACACAATCAAGACCTTCCTTGATAGCCTGTGTAGTACGCAATACCAAGTTTCACTAAACGAGATATTATTATAATATTATTATGAACTAGCCATTATGAATAGTAATACCCACATTTTGAAAATTTATAAATGTTATGTTTCAAAATGGACTTCATTTATGGATTCAAAATATCAAAATTAGCCTAGGGTGAATTTTTTGTATTTTTCTGAAAATATTCTATTTTTTATGAATAGTGAAAACACTGGCTTACTATTTAAAAAACAAATTTTTATTTAAAATTTTTAGGTCAAAATTGATACATAATTCCTATATAAGTTCAATGCAATTTATTGGAGTCATTTCATAATAATTTTAGGTATATAAAAATATTATTGAACTTTTCACCGTCTTTTAACCACCTCCTAGGAGAATTTGAAAATTTACATAAAACATAATTTTACCGCTTCTGTGAGTAGAATTTAGAAAATCCTAGAGACATGGTTAATATCAAGGAGTAAAATTGGGTTTATTAAATTAAAAATAATTTTTGGTGAATAGTAACTTTTTACTTTTATTTACCACGGTTACAAGTAAATAGGGTAATTAAGGGTAAAAATGACATTATTATTACCCTAACACATGTCCTAATTCTATTGGATAAGTTTAATTCGACCAAAAACAACCTTATAAATAAAATATTATCATTTAGGTCCACATGGATTATATTAGGACATTTATTATTATTTTATTTTAAAAAAAGATAAAATAGTTAAAATCAACATTTAATAACTAAAAAATATTTAATATAAGGATATATATAAGATAAATTCGACTATAAATATTCATTAGAAAGATAAAACTATTTCCAACCTAATGGTAGTTTATTTATAATTTTTATACGTTCAATATTTTAATTAATTTATGACACAATGGTGATGCAGTAATTACTTAAATAACGAAATATTAAAATAATTGATATTATAAATACCCAAATAAATGTAATTTGAGACTTTTTATGAATTAAAATAATTTTATAGGTTAATATGACATGTCATTATTTATTTAATAAACTTTTTTAGAACTAATTATACTGTTATGAATGTCACAAAAATCAATTACAAAATAGTTTCAAAATTGACATAAAATAATTTTTAAAAAAATATTATATTATTAATTGTTATTATATTCGTAAAAATATAATGTTAGGACAAATTACATAGATAATGTAATATATATTAACAAAGAGCCACTTGGGGTTCGTTTGGCTTGTTATAGTGTGTTTATTAACCATATTCTGTAAGAAAACAAGAAGACAGAGTAAAAGTTAAATTATTTAACTTAGAGTTAAATATAAATGATAAGGTTAAAATAGTAATCTAAACTTGTCTAAAACCTATTTTTTGAGATTATTTCGACCCATCCCCACTTTAGGTTCTATATAAATAAATTTTGAGCTATTATGAACCGAATATGACTTTATTATAAAAAACTATTTTATGTTTTTTCTAAGGTGCCCCTCTCCTCCCTTATAAAAGGTCACCTCCTCCCTATTCTCTTTACAAAATTTTGAGCCATCATGCTCAGAAAAACCCTGCCAATTTCTCTTATCCACATCACTAGAAACATTATTGAGGTTATGGTCTCATCAAAAGACCAAATCTAGTGCCTTAGGAGGATGCTTAAAAGGGGTGTTTCAAAGAAGAGGTAATCTCTTCTATCGATTCTTTCAAGTTTCTTTCTTCTTTAACTTCTTCTTATTTATTTGTTTCATCATAAATTAATAACAAAAGTATCCCTCATATATTGATATGTTATTATAAATATTAAACAACCCTATTTCACCTTTTATCCATCCTATGAAAAATGAAATCACCGCGCGTGCGTACGTACGGAATATCGTCTCCACCCCGTGGTGTAATCTGTTTTTCCACCACCACATTACATGGATAGGTATAATGGTGTAAAGAATAACTATATATAGTTATTATAACATTATACTTATTCTTAGATATTATCTCATCCACTCCAATCCAATTCAATAATTTTTGGAACGATATCATTGCTCGTGCGTATGTACGGATTACCGTCTCCACGACGCGATGAGATTCATTATCTATGTTAACCACTCAAGAATGATTATAAAGTATATATAATGAATAATAATAAAATATATGATATTATAAAGCTACTGGATATATCTTTGTGTGTTTTTGTGTTTTATCTACTTACTTCCATTCAAGCCAATAAGGAAAAGAAAACAATGTTCATGCGTACGTACGGCCTACTGTCTCCATTAACGGTGTATTTCATTTCGATTATCTATATATTATAAATATATTTATATATACTGAATATATATGATATATAAATAATTATTTACATTCTGGAAGTAATTAAATCATGATATAAGTAATAAAAATATCAAGAACAACAAGTCCAAAGAGGTATGATAAATAAAATGATTTTACCCAAAATGCTGTTTAACATGGAATTTACAAAATAATGGGTAATATAAAGACATAAGTGAACCATATATGATATCATAACAATTAATATTATTATTTAATAAGTCAATGATATTATTAAAATCATTATATATGAGGATCGGATACGTACGAAGCATATCGGACCTAAGGTAAGGCATAATTTTGCAATCTCATTTTTATCCGAGATTGCTTATTCGTAGGTATTTACTGGGGTTATATTTTACATTCATGTACCTAATAATGGGTTCATAAAGTGTTTAATATTATTCAATGTATGTTTAAATACATTTTTACCCATCTTGACTTTTACTTTGTGTTATGGAAGGAATCTTTCTTTTGTTTACCATATGTGGTACTTTTTGACTTTTTCGTTAAAAGTACGAGGAGAATGTTTTTTTAACTTATACAGCATGAACAGATTTTTAATGTTTTATAACGCCTTATTTTCATTAATATTATTCCAAAATATTTCCGGAATAGTTTCAAAATAATATTTTTCTTTTAAAATTGAATGGAATTTTGAGAAAGGAAAATGATTTTGAAGAATGAAGGATATTTTCCCCAAAAAATCATTTCAAGTGTTTTATGAAAACCATTTTCCATCTAATATGACATTATTTCATATGTTTATGTTTCAAGTATAATTTCTATATGATTCACATGGTTTCAATTTTCTTATGATGAAATGATATCCATTTTTTTAATATGGATTATATTATGAATTGATGATGTTTACAAACCCCATTTTATTCTTTGGGTTATGAAGAAATATTTATGTTTATTGTGTGGCACAAGTAAGAATGATTTCATTATGAGATCGGTGGGACCTATATCTATATGCAATTAATTGGGTAACAATTTATATCTCATGAGATAGATATGGCTGGAATGGAAAGTTAATCCAGTTCAGTGATACAGGATTGGAACGAGGAGTGAACTCTCTTCAGAAAGGGACTTTGTCCACTAAGATGGTCTTGGTAGAAATGCCTTGGCTACTATAGAAATCATAACATGTGCTGAATGTTTTCCACAATTACATGTTTTATTCCCATTATATTTAATAATGATTAATTTTTCTTTATGATCTATTCCTTACATACTGCCATGTTTTATGTCATTGCTCAATATTTTGATGTCTAAATTTTATCTTCATGTTTTGAAGTTCAAATGTATATGGTTTGTTTTATTTAATCCATGCTTACCATTACTAAGAATTTTAGCTCACCCTTTTTATGTTTTCTTTTCCCTAGGATATAAATAAGGTTTTAGATAAGAAAAAAAGGATAAACTTTAGGGAGATATTGAAGATCTTTCACCAAGATTAGAAGATTATATTCTGAGTTTTAAAAGACACTAAACTATTACGGTCCTTTAGTGTTGGTTTTTGTTATGTATTAGATATTACACAAAATTAATTTAATGTCTATGTACAACAATATTTTGGTATCTATACTTGATATTAGAGGAAAAGGAGGTAGGAATGAATCCGATCCTTGGTACTCTCACATGTGAGCGTTGGATGAAACATGGCTCTCGACCCAAGGGATTCATGAGGAAATGGCTTCCACTAGGGATGGTGGTGTGTCCCGCCCATGGGGTGTAGCCTCCCATGGAGTGCCCTGATAGGTATCAATTATAGTCCACTTGAAGTAATTCCGGACCGCTAGAGTTTGTATAAGAGGAAAGTTTTAGTTAACCTTTGGAAACTAGGATGCGAAAACATTAGTGAGATCCCTAGAGATATTTCTAATGTATGTCTAGGGATGTACCTAATGTTAATTATAAGAATAGGTTATAGTCCCATAATTATGGTAACAACATTACAATTAACCATAAGATGTTATATATTGAAGGTATTCCCCTTTATTATGTTGTTTTCCCTAGAATTATTTTTTCCTCTCACGCTATTCTTTTTGGGTTTTAGATGATGACTGGAACCCGAAGGAACCGTTTTGATCAATGTAATGGAAAATGCAATGATTTTCCACCTGAACAAAACCATGTTATGGGAGATAGAGTGAAAAATCTTATTTCTATACTTACATAAGCTATGAATCATTCTGGGTTTCCAAATGAGTAGAGAAGGGAACATTATTCTATTGAGTCCTTCATGAGGCAACGTCCACCATCTATCAATGGGTCTTCTGATCCACTTTTTGCTGAACAATGGATCAGTACCATTGAAAAGATATTTTCCAAACTTCACTGTTCAGAACAAGAAAATGTCATTTTAGTATTTTACCATTTAAGAGGTGAAGCAGACCAGTGGTGGACTCTAATTAAGAATACAAGGCCCCAAGATGAAATTAAATCCATGGAATGGGATGAGTTCAAGAAATTTTTGTTCAATAAGTACTTCATTTGTATTCTTCAATCAAAGATGGAAAAAGAGTTCCACGAGCTTAAGAAAAAGGATGATTAATCTATTGGTATGTACGAGGTGAATTTTACAAGGCTTGCAATGTATGCATATGGATTTATCATGCAACCTGAAAGTAAAGTTTATCGATTCTTAAGTGGATTAAAACCAAGTCTTATAAGGGAATTAGCTATAAGAGACTTCAGTAGCTATGATGAAATTGTTCTTTGTGATAATAAGGTAGAACTGGAAGTTGGTGTAACATATCCATCTCATGGTTTTAACAAGAAAAGAAAGTTGGAGTTCAAGGAAAAACCACAGAACAATGGTGAAAAGAAGGTGAATGTTTCTCTATGCTCAAAGTGTGGAAAAGAGCATGATGGGGATTGTTTAAAAGGTTCTAGAAATTGTTTCAATTGTGTAAAAGAAGGCCATCGAGAAGTTGAGTGTAAAATTAATGGTAAAAAGTTAGCTAATTATGTTAATAGAGAAAAGACCACAAAAAATGCTCCACCAACACTTCAATGCTTCAAGTGCAAGGAAATGGGTCATTATGCTAATCAATGCCCTAATCCAGGGGTTAATGATGATCAATGTGAGGACCCTCTTAAGGAAATGGATAAATGGATGTCACATGGGATCACTATTTGTGATTTTTAGTATGACAATGATATTGTGGAATGATTAAGTGTTTATGTAATGGATTACAAAATAATGTGGTATATAGTATTGTTGCATATTGGAATATTTATGTATTAATCTATTGTGGTTTTCAATAATTTTTTGGTACCTGTAACCATGAAAAGTTATTGAAATATTTTTAAAAAAAAGATTATATGCACATAATTAAGGGATAAAGAGAAAATGAAATGAGCTCATAAATGATATAAGGACAAAGTTATATCATGGTTTTAGTATATAGAAATTCTAGGATTTTGTTATGTGGAAAGAGTTATCTTTTGACAGCATTCAAGTTTTCCTTAAGGTTCAATTGGTATCCATTTTTCAAGAGAATAAATGATTAAGGTATTAACATGTTTGGAATGTGACCCACAAGATATATCTTATGATATATGGGTGATAAATGATGGTATTCACATGCTCATCATATGACATTTCTAGTAATTGTTTTCTTTCTACTATGAGCCTGGAAAGAAGTATTTTGGATAAGCCTAATGATTGGAATGGATTTTGTTGGACATAAGTTGGTATTGTTTAAGGCTATAACTTTTTTTGATACTATTGATGGAATGTTATAATAATATAGTTTTAGAAAAGGGACTACCTGCAGGACGAGAAAAAACCTGTCGCGTCGGACAAGGCTGTGGGAATCGAACCCACAAACGAAGTGCGACAGGCCTTTATCACCTACCACTAGCCTACATGAAGTCCCTAGTTAGTAGAAACTAGTTTTATTATATTAAGCAGTATGATATATGATGTATAAGTCCATTTTAGAAACCATATATTATTAATATCACTATATATGGACTTATGTATATCTGATAACTTTTGCTAAAATTTTGTTTGAGACAGATAGAATGACCCATTATTCTATCACATGATCTGCTAACACTTCCCGAATGAAAAATTCAACTTCATTTATTTAATAGATGAAGTGGAAATTGTCCAAGGAATGACCAACAATGAGATTGTACCAAAATCAAGAAAGTATTTCTTCTATTTCCAATTTCATCAACTTTAGGGAAATGATCTTGAAAACCAAAAAGGTTGTCCTAGTTCACATATATCTGATTAATTAGTTGGTACCTTAGATCATCACAAATTTATAGCTTTGTGGTTGTCGGATTTTTTATAGCGATGTCCTCTACCACTCTTCATCAGAAGTTGATGGTTATATTTCTCTTCCATATCCATATTTCCACCTATGTTCTCCTCTGTGGAAACCTAATGATGAGTTAATCTAGGTAACCGTTACATTTCTTACATTACTTTTTAAAACTAAGATTTATTATTCCTTTTACGATGTGGGTTTTTACGAATGAATCTTTCATGTAGTAAACAATTTATAACCCCGACGAATTTTGAGGGGAAATTCATTTTAAGGGGGGTAGAATGTAACACCCCGAGATTTTATGAGATATATTATTTTTAATTTCTTTGATGTCTTATATTATTCACTTCACCAATATTAGCTTTTACTATACACAACACCGTATTAGCTTTCAGTATACACAACACTATTCTTGGCTCGTGTTACACACAATTTCATGTTCGTTTTGTGGAAATTATTCTACGCAACATTATGTATAGATTTTGTTTAATTTATAAATGAAATAAGTTTTTATTATGTTATATGCAACACCAAACATAGATTTCACTACACGCAACCCTGACTTGGCTTTCATTACACGCAATAAAGACCTTCCTCGATAGCATGTGTAGTACGCAATACTGAGTTTCACTAAACGAGATATTATTATAATATTATTATGAACTAGCCGTTATGAATAGTAATACCCACATTTTGAAATTTTAAAAATTTTATCTTTCAAAATGGAATTAATTTTTGGATTCGGAATATCGAAATTAGCCTCGGGTGATTTTTTGATATTTTTCTGAAAACATTCAATTTTTATGAATAGTGAAAACATTAGGTTACTATTTAAAAACTGACTATTTATTTAAATAATTATTTATTTTATTTAAATTTGTTTTAGATCAAAATTGATACATAATACTTACATAAGTTCGATGTAAATCATTGGAGTCATTTTATAATAATTTTAGGTATATAAAAAGTTTATTGAACTTTTCATTGTCTTTTACCCACCTCCTAGAAGAATTTGAAAATTTACATAAAACATAATTTTACCACTTCTGTGAGTGTAATTTTGAAAATCAGGGAGACATGTTTAATATCAAGGTCTAATATGTGGTTCAATAAAAAAATGGGTGAATAGTAAATTTTTTATTTTTATTTACCACAGTTAAAAGTAAATAGGATAATTAAGGGTAAAAATGTTATTATGATTACCCTAACACATGTTCTAATTCTATTGGATAAGTGTAATTCGACCAAAAACAACCTTATAAAAAAAAATTATCATTTAGGTCCACACGGATATGATTAGGACATTTATTATTATTTTATTTAAATAAGAGTTAAAATAGTTAAAATCAATGTTTAATAACTAAAACATTTCTAATATAGGATTATACATAATGTAAATTAGATTATAAATATTCATTATAAATTTAAAAATATTTCATACCTAATGGAATTTTGTTTATAATTTTTAGATATTAAATAATTTAATTTATTTATGACACAATGGTGATGCACTAATTACCTAAATAATGAAATATGAATATAATTGATATTATAAATACTTAAATAAATGTAATTTGAGACTTTTTTTGAATTCAACTAATTTTCTAGGTTAATATGACATTTTATTATTGATTTAATTAACTTTTCTCTAACTAATCTTGCTGTTATGAGGTTCGCATAAATCAATTACCAAATAGTGTCAAAATTTACATAAAATTGTTTTTAAAACAAATATTATATTATTAATGGTTATTCTATAACTAAAAATCTTTAGATTGATCAAATGACTTAGATAAGACTATATATATTAATAATTAACCACTTGGGTTTTTTTTTGGCTTGTTATAGTATGTTTATTAACCATATAGTGTAAAAACAGAAGAAGACATGGTAAAAGTTAAATTATTTAACATATTGTTAAATCTAAATGATAAGTTTAAAATAGTAACCTAAATTTTTCAAAAACGTATTTTTTAGAGTATTTCGACCCATCCCCACCTTTTCTTCAAAATAAATAAATTTGGAGCTATTATAAACCGAATATGACTTTATTATAAAATAATATTTTAAGTTTTTCTTAAGGTGCCCCTCTACTCCCTTATAAAAGGTAACCTCCTCCCTCTTCTCTTTACACAATTTTGAGCCTTCATTCTCGGCCAACCACTGCCCATTTCTCTTATCCACATTCCTAGAAACATTATATAGGATATTTTCTCCTAAAAAGTCCAACTCTCATGCCTTAAGAGGAATCTTAAAAGGGGTGTGTCGAAGAAGAGGTAATCTCTTCTACCGATTCTTTCAAATTTCATTCTTCTTCAACTTCTTCTTCATTATTTGTTTCATAATAAATTAATAACATCCGTATCACTAATATACTTATATGTTATTATAAATATGAAATAACCTTATTTACCCTTCTATCCATCCTACGAAAAACGAAATCACCACGTGTGCGTATGTATGGAATACTGTCTCCACGCCGTGGTGTAATCTACTTTTCCACCACCACTTTACTTGGATGGGTATAATGTTGTAAAGAATAAATATATATATATTTATTATAACATCATAATGAATCTAAGATATTATATCATCTACTCCAATTCAATTAAATAATTATGGGAACGATATCATCGCTCATGTGTACGTACTGATTATCGTCTCCATGACGTGATGAGATTTATTCTCCATGTTAACCACTCAAGAATGATTATAAAGTATATATAATGAATAATAATGAAATATATGACATTATAAAGCAAATTTATTTATATATATATATATATATATTTTGTCTACTTACTTCCATTTAAGTCAATAAGTAATAGAAAACAGCGTTCATGCGTACGTACGACCTACCGTCTCCATGAACGGTGTATTTCATTTCATTTATCTATCTATTATATATATATATATATATATACTGAATATATATGATATATAAATCATGATTTAAATTCTGAGAGTAATTAAATCATGATATAAGTAATAATAATCTTAAGAATAACAAGTCCAAACAGGTATGATAAATAAAACGATTTTACCCAAAATGCTGCTTTAACATGTAATTTACAAAAGAACGGGTAATATAAAGTCATAAGTGAACTTTATATGATATCATAACAAGGAATATGATTCTTTAATATGTCAATGACATTATTTTAATCATTATACAGGAGGTTTAGATATGTACGAAGCATATCAGACCTAAGGTAAGGGATAATATTGCAATGTCATTTTTATCCAAGATTGCTTATTCGTATGTTTTTTATGGTGTTTTATTTTTCATCCATGTACATAAATTTTTTTTCATAAAGTGTTTAATATTCGTCCATGTATGTTTAAATTCATTTTTACCCATATTTACTTTTACTTTGTGTTATGGAAGGAATTATTGTTTTGTTTACCAAATGTTGTAATTTTTGACTTTTCTGTTAAAAGTACGAGGAGAAAATTTTCTTTAACTTATACATCATTATTTGATTTTTACGATTTTATAACACCTTATTTTCATGAAGATTAATCTAAAAGATTCCATGACTAATTTAAAAAAACTTTTCTTTTAAAATTGCATGGCATTTTGAGAAAAGAAAATGATTTTGAAGAAGAAAGGATATTTTCCCCAAGAATTCATTTCAAGTGTTTTATCAAAACCATTTTACATCTATGATGACATTATTTCATATGTGTATGTTTCAAGTATAATTTCTCTATGATTTACATGGTTTCACTTTTCTTATGATTAAATTATATCCATTTTTTTATATGGATTATGTTATGATGGGATGATGTTTGTGAAACCCATTTTATTCGTTGGGTTATGATGAATGATTTATGTTTATTTTGTGGCACAAGTAAGAATGGTTTCATTATGAGATGGGTGGGACCTATATCTCCCTCCAATGTATTGGGTAATGATTTATATCTCATGATATAGACATGGCAGGAAAATAAAGTTAATCTAGTTTAGTAATACAGGACTAGAATGAGGATATAACTCGATTCGGAAAGGGACTTTGTCCACTAAGATGGTCTTGGCAGAAATACCTTGGATGTTATGGAAATTATAACATGTGCTTAATGTTTTCCACAATTACATTTTTGGGAAAAAATCCCTCAAGGCATCATTGAATCATTTTTGAGGTGATTGTGTTTGTTGACAAAGTGGACATTTGAGTGGTGATTGTTGACAAAGAAAAACAATGACATACAAATTTGTTGACAAAGAATATTTCATGATGGAATGTCGAGTTCAAGAGTTGAGGTCAACGATCCATGTTTGATTCAAGAATGTCGACAAAAGGAATGGATGATCTGGAGGCGGTACAAAAGAACAGATACAATGTGGCACCGTTTTCTAGTGTTTACCAAATTTTTCAGCCTCAAAATCATCAAATGAAGAAAAGTGTTTTTGGAAAAGGGAATTGCACGCCGAGGACTTGTAGTATAGGAAACTTTCTCAACATATGTTTTTCAATATCAAAAGATCAAAATATGGCTAAGGAAACTGGTTCGCACAAGTTTGGGAGTTGGTCGCGCAAGTGTCTAAAAGGATAGAAGACTTGCGCGCCGAGACATGGTCGCGCAGGTGACGTGCGTACCGTCGCGCGGGGTGGTCAATTTTCCTATAAATACTGGACTGCCCCTCTTCATTATTTATCGGAGTTCAACGCTTTTAGAAATCAGAGCTCCCGTCATCAAGGTGTGGTGGTCGCGCAAGTGGTGTGTGTGGTCGCGCAGGTGGGACTTGCACGCCAGGTTGATAGTTTCACACCATTGTTTGAAGTTACGCTCCAGTGTGTAGTTGCACACCAATATTGGATTGGGCATAAAAGTAAGTGAGTCGTGCAGGTTTGGAGTTGAGGAAGCTTGAGTCGCGCAAGTGTCTGAGGAGGACTTGCGCGTCCGTTGTGACTTGTGCACCGATACTTGTGTGCCGAGATTGACTTACGCACCAAGTAAGGTTTATTTACAGTAGTGATTTTCGGGTTGCGTGGAAGCTGGATGTTTTCCTGATTCCTTCGGTGCAAAGAGATATTCATCTACAGGTGAAAATTGGGCCTCAACAGAGCATCTACTTACAAAGGAAGATGTATTCCTTCATGCAAATGAAGAGACCTACAGGTCTATAAACTGTGAGTGTTGAGTCAATAAGGTTTTCCTTATGACTTTTCCATTCCTTCTTATTTTGAAAATCACAAACTCCTTATCTTTAAGAAAAATTGCTTTTATAAGAAAAATTGCTTTTATAAGGAAAATCGCTTTTATAAGGAAAATTTCTTTTATAAGGAAAATCGCTTTTTTAAGAAAAATTATCCTTATCATATTTTCATCCAGATTTTTCTTAAAGAATGAGATTCGGATTCATTTCTATTTTCTCGGAATTGTTTTAAACTTAGATATGAAGTATTCTGTTTTAGGATCCGAATTCTGGACAAGAACTGTAATAAAGTTTCACTCCGAAATCCAGATGAGAACTGTAATAATGTTTCATTCCGAACTCCGGATACTAACTCTAATTAAGTTCTACATCAGATTCAGGATGTGAATCCTTATGAAGTTCGACAACGAATTATCATTACGAATTCTGATGATGAATTATCATTACGAAACCTGATGATGAATTCTCATTACGAATTCTAACGACGAATTCTCATTCCTAATTCTCATTCCTAATTCATCTATTAAAGAGAATCTGATCATCTTTGGTGTATACACTCTGAATTTATTCAGACTCCGAATCTTTCACTCCGAACTTTCATTTTGATTATGCCTTTATATTTTGACTACTCTTTATTATTTTCCTTACACTCCGAACATTCACTCCGAACCTTCACTCCAAATCTTTTGAGTTAGATTTTAAACGGTGTCGTACATTCTGTTACACTTGTTTTGTTATAAAATGATGTCGTCTATTTTGTTATAAACTAACCATTGACTAAGTGACACGTGTACAGGTCCCTCCGATTTTTAAGGAAAATATGACCGTTGGGAAGGAGGCCAACCTTACCTATAAATAGGATCTCATTTGAAAGAGCTCACAACTGATGGATGAACAACTTGGTTATTGTGCATACATGATGTTGAAGTGATTTCTAGAGAGAGAGGCTCTTATTAACTCTCAAATATTTCTGCGACTCCGAATGTTGGTGATTACATTCGAGGACTTCCGGGGATAGGAAGATAGAGGTGCTGACTACCTTGAAGTTCGATGGTTTCCTTGCTGAGGAAGACAGAGGTTACCAACTACCTTAAAGTTGAGGGTTGCGGGGATAGCAAGACAGAGACTCTGATCTTCGTATCGAGGGATTACCCTGGTGTGGGTATGACAGACATTCTTGAAAGTATAAATCAAGGGACCGTTATCCAAGGTTGTTGGATACCCTTATCTTTGGGTTAAAAGACTTATATCTTGTTACTTGTAGTTTTACTATTTTTTTATTTCCGCTGCATTTTGTATTATAAGGAAAGTATAACTTTCTTATACTTCCTTAATTTTATTCTGTTTCATTTAGATTCTATACGCTTTAAGGTAGAATCTCATATTTTAATCTTTTTTTAAGTTTCAATTTCCAGAACCATATTTCCGAAACCTACTTTCGGAATCACTTTCAAAGTTTTCATTTGGTATTAGAGGTGTTGTGAATTTTCTTAAGTTTAACTTTGTTAAACATAGCCCTTTCATTTACTTAAAGAAAACATAGTTATTCGTAACTAACATTAAAGGTTCCAAAGGAATTTTTAAAGTATACAATTCACCCCCCCCCCCCCTCTTGTAAATTGAGCATCTACATCATTATTTCGATCCTACAATTGGTATTAGAAGAGGTATCTGAAATACTTGTACTTACATATATGTTTTTCTTGCTAACTTTTTCATTCTGAACTTTTCCATTCCGAACATTGTTATTATGAATCTTTTCTACTAACAAGTTTGTGTGTCAAAGTTTATTTTAAGTATGACAGGAATTAATGTTGGTTCTATTGAAAATCTAATTCCTACAAGACCACCAATCTTTAATGGTAATGATTATGAGTAATGGAGAGATCGAATGAAGACTTTTGTTATCAATACTGGAGTAGACAATTTTTTTATGCTTACTGGTGATTGTAAGATTCCTGACAAGGAAGTTAGAACTTTTACTAACCAGGAAAAGCAAGAATATCAACTCAACTATAAGGTACCTAATACCTTACTTTGTTCAATGACTAGAAATATATATAGCCAAATTTTTTCTTGTGAAGCATCTAATTGTATCTAGAAGAAGTTAGAAGTTACACACTTTGGAACTTCTAAAGTGATTGAGACTAGGAGAGCTATGCTTAGAGCTGAATATCATGGCTTCAACTTTTTTTGAGGTGAACAAATCTGTAAAGTACAACTGAGATTCACGACTATCGTCAATAGCCTACAGTCTATGGGAGAGAAAGGTTTAGATGATGAAGCTCTTGTGGATAAAATAATTGATATCATGCCTAATGAGTGGGAATCAAAAAGAACTGCTATAGATGAGAATAGGAAAGTGACTCAGATTTCTCTTGATGAGATTTTTGGAACGCTTCTCCAACATGAAACCAGAATGAAGAGAGATGCTGACAACATCAAAAAGAAAAATGGAAATGGTACTGTTTCTTTTACAACAACATCAAATCATATGAAAGCTAAGACTCCTGAGAGAGTAACCAGATCTAAGTCTAAGAAGATTGTAATTCAGTCAGATTCTAGTGAGAGTGAAATATCAAAAAATGAATTAGAAAATCTTGCTCGAAGGATGAACAAGATAGCTGGCCAGAGAAATTTCCAATCCATGTATAAGAAAAAGGAAAGGAAAGATAAGAAAGATGGAGAAGTTACATATTATGAATGAAAGAGAGCTGAACATATTAGACCAGATTTCCCTATGCTCAAAAAGAAAGAAAGGAAAGAAAGACATTTAGACAGGAACAGAAAGAAGTATTAAAAAGCCAAAGCTAAGAAAGTTTTGAAAACTAATGATACCTAGAGTGCCAGTGGTGGTGACTCTTTAGTTGAAGCTTCTGATTATGAATCTTCAGGACAGAAGAATATTGGTCTTATAGTCAGATTACCTATTGATAATCATTGTCTTATGGATAAGGTACAAAATGTTGAATCATTGACCAATGTTTCTTTAAATTATAATAATAGTAAGTATTATAACTCTTCTGATGAAGAATCCACTTCTGATGAAGAAAATACTTTACCTACTTATGATGAAGTCTCTAGGTTTTCTGAACTTCTTTAAATTGAGAAATCTATACTCAATAAAAAACATGAAAAAGGCAAACTATAGGAATTCTATTCTTACAGAAGAGATATCAGATCTTTCTAAAGATCTTGATAAGAAAAATTCTGATTTTGAATGTATTTCAAAAAATCATGAGGAAGTAAGTTCTGAGAAGAACGAACTTTCTAAAGAATTAGAAAAAGTAATTTTTAATAAAAATGTTTTCAAGCCTAGCTCTAGTTCTAAAACTAATGATTTTGAGGATAAAAACTTGGTTGTAAAACTCAAGTCCGAAATTTTTTCCTTAAAGAAGTGTTTATCAAACTTTACCCATGGTAAGGAAAATTTTGATAAAATGTATTCCCAAATACGACCTTTAAGAAATAAATCCGGATTTGGTTATACCCATGCAAAACCAATTTTTAGTAACAATTATTTTGTTCCTCAAAGTGCCCCATTTTGTACCAAGTGTCAATGTGGTGGTCACCGGGCAAAGAATTGTTCCTTAAACAAAACCCAATATCTAGGATTTCACAAAGCTTACTTTTCTAAGAAGTTGTGGGTTCCTAAAATTTTTTTATCTAGAAATATCAGATCCAAACATGTTTGGATTCCGAAAGTCTAATTTTCTTCTTGATTTCAGGAAAATAAAGAGAGTACCAGCAACAATACATGGTACATGGATAGTAGATGTTTTTGGCACATGACTGGTAACAAAAGTTATTCTGAAAAGATTATCAAAATGAAAGAAGGAAAAGTATCTTTTGGAGATAATGATAAGGGTGAGATTGTTGGTATTGGTAATATTGTTTTTCTTGGTAAAACATTAATTTCAAATGTTATTTTTGTTAGGGGTCTAAAGAACAACCTCATTAGCATAAGTCAGTTATGTGATGAAGGTTACCTTGTGAATTTTAGGAATGATAAGTGTTTAGTTCACAATTTCCAGGAAGAATTTATTCTCTCATCTAATAGGCAAGAGAATGTTTACACCATGAACTTAGAAGATCATAGAAGCCAAGATTTACCCTGCATTAGTGCAATGGAAGATCATTCCTGGTTATGGCATATTAGACTAGGTCACTGTAACCTTAGGAACCTATGTAAACTCTTTATGAAGAAACTAGTTAAGGATCTACCGGAGCTTAGATTTGATTCTTCTAAAGTTTGTGATCCTTGTCATTATGGTATGTAATATAAATCTAGTTTTAAATCAATCAGTGAAGTCTCAACAACTGATGCATTACAGTTAGTGCACATGGATCTTTTTGGTCCAACACAAACTGGAAGTATTGGAGGCAAATACTATGTGTTTGTTCTAGTTGATGATTACACTAGATTTACTTGGGTCTATTTTCTAGAAAAGAAATCTGAAGCTTTTTCTTATTCAAAAAGTTTTAGAGCTCAAGTTAAAAATGATAAAAACCTTCCATTGAAAACTATTCATAGTGGTCATGGAGGAGAATTTAAAAATTCTAATTTTGAAACTTTTTGTAGTAAAAAATGTATTACTCACAATTTTTCAGCACCTAGAACTCCTCAACAAAATTGTGTAGTTGAAAGAAGAAATAGAATTCTTCAAGAAATAACTAGAACCATGATGAGTGAATATTCTATAGCTAGACATTTCTGGGCTGAAGCTGTAAGTACTAATTGCTATACTATAAATCGAGTTTTGATTAGACCTTTTCTTAATAAAACCCCTTAAGAGTTATGGAATGGTAGAAAACCAAGACTATCCTACTTCAAGGTTTTTGGTTGCAAAGTATTCATTCTGAATACTAAAGATAACTTACATAAATTCGCACCAAAATCTAGTCAAGGAATTTTCTTAGGTTATTCCACAACATCTAAGGCTTATAGAGTTTTTAATAAAAACACATGCACTGTTGAAGAAACAGTACATGTAAAATTTGATGAGTCAGATCCTTTTGTTTTTAAAACACCTCAGCCTACATTTTTCAGATGTGTTTTCAAAAACTGATTATCAACCTTTGATAGAATAACCTTCTGATAAGGATAATGTTCAAGAAGATATTCCTGAAACATTTACCCCAGAAGAATTTCTACGCTATGTTGATGAACAGGCTTTTCAAAACCCAAATCAGGCGTTTCTTAAGAATCATCCTAGTGATAGTATCATTGGTGATGTAAATCAACCTGTAAGGACTATAAGTTCCTTAAGAAATGAAGTAGAACATCTATCATTTCTTTCCCAATTAGAACCTAAAAGCACTGATGAAGCTTTAGGTGATGATTATTGGATCAAAGCCATGTAAGATGATCTAAATGAATTCGAAAGGAATAAAGTCTGGACCTTGGTTGAAAGACCTAAGGAAACTTCTATAATTGGAGTCAAATGGGTTTTCAGAAATAAATATTATGAAAATAGAGTCATAGTAAGAAATAAAGCTAGACTTGTTGCTAATGTCTATAATCATCAAGAGGGAATAGACTATGAAGAAACATATTCTCCAGTAGCTAGACTTGAATCTATCCGTATTCTACTTGCCTTTGCAACATTCTTTAATTTAAAACTTTTCCAAATGGATGTGAAATGTGCTTTTCTTAACAGTTATGTTCAAGAGGATGTTTTTGTTGAACAACCTCATGGCTTTGAAGATACAAAACATCCTTATTATGTATTTAGACTTACCAAAGCTCTGTATGGCCTTAAACAAGCCCCACGAGCATGGTATGATAGACTCACTGGATTTTTGCTTCAAAATAACTATGTTAAGGGAAATGCAGATCCAACCCTTTTTATAAAGAAATATAAGAAAAATGTTTTGGTTGTTCAAAATTATGTTGTTAACATCATATTTGGTTCAACTCAGCAATCTTTGACCGACTCTTTCGCAAGTCTAATGAGATCTGAGTTTGAAATGAGTATGATGGGTGAGTTAACATTTTTACTTGGTTTTCAAATTTCTTAAAAACCAGAAGGAACCTACATATCTCAACATAAGTATATTAAAGATCTTCTTAAAAAGTATGGTTATGGTAACACTAAGAGTATATGTACTCCTATTGGTACCTCAAATTTTTTAGATCGTGATGAAACTGGGAAACTAGTAGATCAAACATCTTTTAGAGTTATTATTGGAAGTCTACTATACTTAACAGCTAGTCGACCAGACTTAATGTTTTCAGTATGCTTAGGTGCAAGATATCAATCCAATCCTAAGGAATCTCACTTAAAGGCAGTAAAAAGAATTTTTCGCTACCTTAAGGGAACCATGGATCTAGGATTATTTTATACTTCTGGAAATGATTTTATCCTAAAAAGTTTTTCTGATGCTGACTTTGGTGGATGTAGAATGGATAGAAAAAGTTCATCCGGAACTTGTCATTTCTTATGAGATTCATTAGTTTCTTGGTCCTGCAAGAAACAACATTCTGTAGCACTCTCCACTGCTGAAGTTGAATATGTAGCAGCTGGAAGTTGTTGTGCTCAAGTGTTGTGGATGCAACACACACTCACAGATTATGGATTGAGTTTTACTAAAACTCAAATTTTGTGTGATAACACAAGTTCCATTGCCCTTATTAAGAACCCTGCACATCACTCCCGTGCAAAACACATATATATTAGGCATCACTTTCTTAGGGATCACACACTTAAAGGAGATATTATTCTTCAGTTTATCAGAATGCAAGATCAACTTGCTGATATTTTCACAAAATCTTTACCTTCTGATAGATTTGAATACATTAAAAAGAATTTAGGAATGATAACCGTAAGGTAATCCTTCTTAATTAACTTTCTATTGAAATAGTCTCCTTACAGCCATAAACTCCTTTTTAAAGGGGGAGTACATTTGATTGTTAGTTTAACAATGTTTTTTAAAATTTGTTTTCAAACTTTTCGGAACTAAAATTCCGGAATGGAATTTCCGGAACTAAAATTTTCCAGAATGGATATTTTCATATAGAGAAATTCTGGAATGGAAATGTTCGTATTGAAAACATCTGGAATGGAAACATTCGTACTGGTATTTTCATAACAGAATTTTCGTACCGAATCTTTCATAATGTGTTTTTAGTTTTCAAATTTTATAATAACATTTTTGTACTATGTTTTCTATACTGAGATTAATTTTCGTAATAAGTTTTTGCGAACTATTTCGTATTAAAGTTTTTTCGTAGTTTTTGTAAAAATGTTACCAATTACGAATAATCCTCCTAAGCCAATCCGAAAGGTATGATTTCCTTACTCACGTTTTCGTAATCATATTTTACATGCTGGAATTTTCTTATATTTTGTTTTTGGATTATAGTTTTCTTAATTCATTGTTTTAATAAAAACATCAAAAGATCGGATTCAAGAAAATTGGTTTTCGACTTTCAGATCTGATCTCAGCTTATCACAACCATTCGATCAACCGTGGAAGTTGAACAGTTTTCCCGTTGCCTATATAAAGGGAACCCCAAATGGTTGTCCCACATCGGTTTTCAAGCTCCAGCGTCTCGAAGTTCTGCCTCTCTGTTTTAAGACCATTCCGAACCTCAGCCTTTTCAGTTCCGAACATCTCAGAGGTCTTCATATCCGAATGTCTGTGGAAGCTGCTTCTCAAGACATGTCTTCTTCTAAAACGATTTCAAAGTGTTTAGTATATAGAGAGAGGCTGGTTCATCCAGATTTCTTCAACAAGTATGATTCTCTAATTTCCAAGAATATCAAGCTTAATGGATGGGAAGATGTTGCGATGTCAAAACCCAGGAATCAAGATGAAGTGTATTCAGAATTGATTATAGAGTTTTATGAGACACAATCCTTTCTTAAGGAAGATGGAAGGGAGAAGCTGTCTTTTAAGTCTTATGGAAGGACTTATAAGCTTTCATATGCCAAGACAGCCAGCTTGGTAGGGCTGAATAATGAAGGTGATGCTGAATTCATATCTCATGTGTTGCCAGATTTAAAAGGTAGCTTCGACAAGGAAAAACCTATAGAAACTCTCAGACTCCCAGATGACAAGGCTCCAAATATTTCTAGTTTATCTACAAATTTCCGGATTCTGGAGTTATGGGTACATGGTCTTATCATACCGAGGAAATGTGACAAAGATAGCTTGAAGAAGAGTGAGATCTACATCCTAGATTTTCTGATAAATCTGAGGAAGTTTAATTTGATGAAGCACATTCTTATCACTCTTGAGAATGTGAAGAAAGGGAATCTGAGAGCTCAGATTATTATGTATCCAGCAATCCTCTCGAAGTTGATAGTTCGGTGCCTTGAGTCTTTCAAGGAGGCTTGCAGGTCTAAGACAAGAGTTTGCAAGATTATGCTGGTGAGTGATGGTACTCTTAAAATAATGGATGTAGCTTTTGACAAAAAGACTGGACAGTTTGTTGATTCACCGACTCAAGAAGAAATAGTTCCGAAAGTTGCTGATCCGGAATCCTCTAAGCCGGTAAGGAAGAGAAAGTTGAAGGAAGTGGAAGTAGAAGCAGTGAATACCAAGTCTAAGGAAGTTCATTCCGCACCTCCAAAACCAAAGAATAAGAAAGCCTACTTAGATGAGGTTGTTTCTAAATGGATGGAGATGAAAGAGAAGAGAGTGCAAGGAAATCCTCAGTTTGGCTTGGACCCTGTGGAGGCTAAGGCCTTGAAGGAAAAAACTTTGGATGAGCTAGAAAAACAAGCAAAAGAAAAGAAACTCGAGAAGAAGTTGTCTGAGGATGAGGTAGCTCAGGCTTTGTTGAAATTCAATGATATGGTTTCTGCAAATTTTCCTGTTCTGAGATCTTTTTCATTTGAATCTCTACCTGAGAATCCAAGAAGAAATTCCGTTGCTCTGAATGAAGCTGTTGCTAAGACTGCCGAGGAAGTAGATCAAGTTGAACAAGTGGAAGAAGAAAAAGATGTTACTGAAGGAAGTGGTCAAACTGGAGATGTGTTGAAGCAAGTAAGGGATTATAAGGGGACACCTTCGGAACACTTATCGCTCCGAACATCAGAAGTTGAATCTTTGAAGCTAGTTACTCTAGAAATGGAAGAAGAGAAAGGAGAAGAAGAAGTAGCTTATCATGGAGAGGAAGAACAACTTCTACAAGATATTTCTCCAATGGAGAATATAGAGGTTGGTGCTCAGAATGTTCCTGATGAGGAAGACAATGTTGTCCAAGTTTCTGATGGTGAAAAGAGAACTCTGGAACAGGATTCTATTCCGAAAAAAGACAAGGGAAAGAAAATTCTTGCTGATACTCCGAGCTCAGTAGTGGTGAAGAGAAAGGAAGTTGGTAGTTCTTCAAAGAGAAAGTGTGACCTTGTTGAAGAAGAAAATTCTCCAAGCAGAGTCTTTGATTCGGAGTCATCTTCATTGGGGCATGACTTTGTTGTTCAGTATATAAAGAAGTTGGTGGGAACTATTCCAACTTTCTCAAGTATTGATTCAAGATTCCAAATGCTTCAACATGCTTTAAATCAGAAATCAGACTTCGTATCTATGGTTATGGACAAGTGTGTTGAAATAGAGGCTCAGTTCAAAACGTTTTTTGTTGGCTATGAAGCCCATAGAAAATTTTCAAGAGGATGACAAACTGGTCGAGGAAGACTGTAAAAGAGATGAGGCTTTTTGATGATTTTCAAGACAATGTTAAAGATGATTTTGAGACTTAGGATAGGAAAATAAATGAGCTGACTTCTTCCTTTGAAGAGAATATGACATATGAAAAGAACTTCCGCATTCAAGAAGTCAGAGATCTGAATGGGAAGCTGAATTCCATTTCTCAAAACTGGATGTTTGAAAGAGATCATCGGATTGAGTTTGAAGAAAAGATGAAGGCTCAGGAAGAAAAGCTTAAAGCCCAGGAAGAAAAGCTTAAAGCTCATAAAGAAAATATTGAAGCTCAATATGCAAGAATAGTGGTCTTAGAGAAGCAAGATGAAGAATATCATAAATAATTAAAGAAGATAAAGACTATTCTAAAGGGTCTCATGGCAAAGGAGAAGGATCCCAAATAGACAGATCTGATCTTTTGTTGTACCTTAACTCTTTTGTTGTTGAAATTTTCAAACATAATGAAAAATTTGTGCTTTCTCGTTTCTTTTTGTTGTTACTACTAATCTTTCAGGTACTTTACTATATTTTCCATTCCCTTGTATTCTTTTTGAAAATCACAAAGGGGGAGAAGGAAAAGAACTCTAAGGAAAGGGAAAAATAATCCTAACAAAGGGTGAGAAAGAAAAAAAACTCTAATAAGAGTTTATCTAAGGGGTAGTTTTTCATTAAAGAAGACTTTCTTATTCATAATGAAGTGTCACTCCGGAAATCTAGAATATGATCCTTAGAGTTTCAAAGCCTAAGGGGGAGTTAGTCGTATTCATCAATATCCTTAAAGCAAAGGGAGATAAGCCTTAATGTTTTTCTTTCTTCTTAGAATTTCTTTTTCAAGGATGTTTGTGCTTTCCAAAAAGGGGGAGATTGTTGATTTAATAAGGTTTTCCTTATGACTTTTCCATTCCTTATTGTATTGAAAATCACAAACACCTTTTCTTTAAGAAAAAATTATTTATTAAGAAAGATTTCTTTTATAAGGAAAATCAATTTTATAAGGAAAATTGCTTTTATAAGGAAAATTTCTTTTTTAAGAAAATATTATCCTTATCATATCTTCATCTAGATTTTTCTTAATGTATGAGATTAGGATTCATTTGTTTTTCTCGAAATTTTTTTAAACTTTGATATAAGGTATTCTGTTTTAGGATCTGAATTCTGGACAAGAACTATAATAAAGTTTCACTCCGAAATCCAGATGAGAACTGTAATAAAGTTTCATTTTGAACTCTGGACACGAACTCTAATTATGTTCTACATCATATTCAGGATGTGAATCCTTATGAAGTTCAACAATGAATTCACATTACGAATTCTGATGATGAATTCTCATTACAAAACCTGATGATGAATTCTCATTACAAATTCTGACGATGAATTCTGATTCCGAATTCTCATTCCGAATTCATCTATTAAACAGAATCGGATCATCTTTGGTGTATACACTCTGAATTTATTCAGACTCCGAATCTTTCACTCCGAACTTTCATTTTTCTTATGCCTTTATATTTTGACTACTCTTTATTATTTTCCTTACACTCCGAACTTTAATTCCGAACCTTCACTCCAAATCTTTTGAGTTAGATTTTAAACGGTGTGTTACATTCTGTTACACTTGTTTTGTTATAAAACGATGTCGTCTATTTTGTTATAAACTAACAGTTGACTAAGTGACACGTGTACAGGTCCCTCCGATTTTTAAGGAAAATATGACCGTTGGGAAGGAGGCCAACCTTACCTATAAATAGGAGCTCATTTGAATGAGCTCACAAATGATGGATGAACAACTTGGTTATTGTGCATACATGATGTTGAAGTGATTTCTAGAGAGAGAGGCTCTTATTAACTCTCAAAGCTTTGTGCGACTCCGAATGTTGGTGATTACATTCGAGGACTTCCAGTGACAGGAAGACAGAGGTGCTGACTAACTTGATGTTCGAGGGTTTCCTTGGTGAGGAAGACATAGGTTGCCAACTACCTTGAAGTTGAGGGCTTGCGGGGATAGCAAGACAGAGACTCCGATCTTCTTATCGAGGGCTTACCCTGGTGTGGGTAAGACAAACTTGCTTGAAAGTATAAATCAAGGGACCTTTATCCAAGGTTTTTGGATACCCTTCTCTTTGGGTTAAAAGACTTATATCTTGTTACTTGTAGTTTTAATAATTGTTTATTTCTTCTTAATTTTGTATTCTAAGGAAAGTATTACTTTCTTATACTTCCTTACTTGTATTCTGTTTCATTTAGATTCTATACACTTTAAGGTAGAGTCTCATATCGTAATCTTTTGTTAATTTTCAATTTCTGGATCCATATTTCCCGAACCTACTTTCGGAATCTCTTTCAATGTTTTCATTTGGTATTAGAGGTGTTGTGAATTTGCTTAATTTTAACTTTGTTAAACTTATCCCTTTCCTTTACTTAAGGAAAACATAGTTATTCGTAAGTAACTTTAAAGGTTCCAAAGGAATTTTTAAAGTATACAATTCACCCCCCCCCCCTCTTGTAAATTGAGCATCTACATCATTATTTAGATCCTACAGTGAGTGGATTCCTTCAAAGAGCAGTGAGCAAAGAAAGATAAAGAAGGTGATCCTCTCCACCGGTAGTGAGCCAGAGAGAGAAAAACAGGGAGTGACCCTTGGGGAAGCAGTGAGCTGACCCTAAACTTGTAAAGGCAGTGAGCCTGGGCTTAGAAGTGATCTAGCCAGAATATTGTAATCCACAGCTAGTGAAGTTTAGTGGAATTGGTACGACCGGAAACTTGTTGGCATATGCTCCTTGGATGTAGCCCTTTGCGGTGAACCAAGTAAAATTGATGTGTCATGTGCATGCTTTACTTTCTGTTTACTTTGTGCAACACGAAAGGTAGAGAAGAGTGTTTTGCGTAACAGCGAAACAAGATCAGAACAGACGTTAATTTTAAGTTAGTCATACCCTGATTCACCCCCCCTCTCAGGTTATTCATCCTTGTGGACCTAACATAGATGCTTTATTCCCATTATATTTTATCATGATTAATGTTTCATTATGATCTATTCCTTACATACTACCATGTTTTATGTCATGTCTGTAGATTTTGATTGTTAAATATTATGTTCATGTTTTGATGTTCAAATGTATATGGTTTGTTTTATTTTTTCCATGCTTACCCTTACTATGTACTTGAGCTCACCTTTTATATGTTTTCTTTTCCCCAGGATATAAAAAAGGTTTTAGGTATGAAAAAAAGGAAGATCTTTAAGGGAGATATTGAAGATCTTTCACCAAGATTAGAAGATTATATTCTGAGTTTCCAAAGACATTAAACTATTATGGTCCTTTGGTGTCAATTTTTGTTATGTGTTAGATATTCCACCAAAGTAATGTAATTTATATGTATGTCAGGATTTGGGTCTCTACAGTTGGTATCAAAGGCAAAGGAGGTAGGAATGAATCCGATCCTTGGGAACTCTCACATGGGAGCATTGGACGAAGCATGGCTCTCCGCCCAAGGGCTTCATGAGGAAATGTCTGCCACTGGGGATGGTGGTGTGTCCCACCTAGGAGGTGTAGCTTCCCATGGAGTGCCCTGATAAGTATCAATTATAGTCCACTAGAAGTAATTTCAGACCGCTAAAGTGGATGTGTGTTGTTGTTTCATTTTGGGCAATGATGCTTGAGTTCCTCTTGTGGACGGTTGTTTCATTCCAATATTGGTGGGTGAAATGTTCTTGATTTGACAAGGCTATACCATGTTAATATAGTAACCTTCTGCATTTCAAAATAAATAGGAATGTGTGTGGCGTTTTGGGGGGACAAAATCATTAATTTTGGGGTGAATTGTCACACCTGGTTTTTAAACCTAGGAATTATGCTTCGGTTTAGAGGATGTGTCGAACTATTTCATGGGTTATGTGTGTGATGGGATTGGATTTTGGAAGTGTCTCTTTAACTATTTTGATTCCTAGGTTTTATCCTTGGCTTATATTAGAGTCTGTGGAGAATACTATGATGTTTTTCCTGGGCAGAACCATGCTCTTGGTTATCACACTTTTAGTGCTAACCCTGCAGCCAGTACAAAAAGTGTGCGACGGGTTACAAAACTAACCACACCGCTAATACACGTTCGTGCAGTTTTTTCCTAGTACCTATATGGTTTTCCTTCAATAGTAATTGTATGTATCACAGTTACCACATGGGTTAAAAATATGTGCAGTATAACACTTCGACTTTCCAAAATTTTAATTTTTGTTTTTTCCAATTATACCCCTTTTATGATTTAAACACAAAACAAACCCTCCTCGCCTATATTTGTTCTTGCGAACCAAATGGTTTCTCCCCTTTCATCCCTAGCCTTATCCCCTTCCATGGGTGGGTATCTATGGATTTTTTTCAAGGTTTAGTCTGATTTCATCAAGGTGATCACATCCTCTCATCTCCCTCTCCGTCTTCTCATTTCCACCTTATGTTCTGTCTCTCCCATGGTCCTGTAAACCTAGGGTTTGGTTTACCCTTGTTTATATTGGGTTTTTTCTTCTTTTATCAATAATATTGGTAAATTTATGGTTATGGAACCCATGTGGATTGTTTTCGGTGGTGTGTTGTCGTTATGCCATGGATCTGAGGTAAGTTTTCATAAGAACCTACCGTTTTACTTTAGAAATCACTAGTTTAAGGCTTTTCAGTCAATATATGATTTATAAATGTTTATGTATGGTCTGTGGTCAAATTTTTTGGTATTTAAATGAGGTTTTAATCCTTGTTTTTTAATACATGAATTGTTTTGGTAAATAGCACATGTGAATTGTTTGATTATATACCAAATTGGATTTTGTTGGTCATTTGTGATATGAAATGTATGATTTAGATGTGGAAATCTATTGGTAATATGTGAAATGATTGCTTGGGTTCATTAAATGGGTTTTTTATGCGATTTTTTGGTTTTATAATGAAATGATAATTGGTTTTTTTCTTGTTTTAACCAATATTACTAGTGAAAAGCCCATTAGGAACTTTTATGGAAATGTCCTTGATTTGAAAGTGTGATGGAAATGTTTTAAGAAATTTTTTTAAATTACTTTTTATGAAAAATTTGGTGTTTCTCGCCTATATTTGCAATGATTTAACTTTTAAAAACATATTATTCATTCCGAAAATGGGATTAAAATTAAATTAATTAATAAAAATTATGATTATTTCATTTTGAAAAATAGACTCTATATTTTCAATTAGTGGTTCTAAAATATATGACTAGTTTCCTATTTTTTGTATTTTGAAAATTGGCTAGAAATTGTTTCATTAATGCGGTTAAGCGTAAATAAGGTAATTAAGGGTAAAAATGATATTATAAAATTACCCTAACACTTGTAAAAATTCAATTGGATGAATAAATTAAATGATTATAAAATTTGTTTATAAATTAAATCATTTAATTGAATCTTGTCCCTTAATATATCATGAATTTTATTAAAATTAATGAATTTGAAAAAATGTCACACCCTCATTTATTATAAGTATAAATATTTCAATATTTAGAACAACAAAACATAAAATTTATTAGATATACTATCTTGAAAGATAAAATAATTACATAAATCATATAAATTTAATTTAAATTTATATATATTAAATAATTAACCTTAATTTGGACAAAATAGTGTTGCATCAATTATTTTATTAATAGAAATATCAAATAAATGATATTAAGAAATTAGAATAAATATAACTTCACTTAATTAATGATATGAAATAATTTTATGGATATATTATACATATTAGTGAAATATTGGATGTATTAATGGGAAGATATCATGTTGGTTATATATTTTAAAAAATTCATATATTATAAGGTATTAAAATTGACAAAAATGAATTTTGAAAATAAATAATATTTTACTAAAAGATATAATGTTCATAAAAAAATTAATTTCAGCCAAATAAATTTGGTAATTTAAAAAATGTAATAAATTATCCAATAGGGGTTATTTTGGCATTTAACGATATCTACGTTGACCCAAAGGTGTAGAAGTACAAGAAGACATGGTAAGAGTTAAACTATTTAACTATGTGTTAACTCCAATTGAAAAGTGTAACACCCAGAGATTTTTGAAAAATATTCTTTTTGATTGCTTTGATGTCTTCTATTATACACTACACCAAGATTAGCTTGTAGTATACGCAACACTTTATTGGCTTGCAGTATACGCAACACTATTCTTGGATCGTGTAACACAAGATTTCAAGTTCATTTGATAGAAGTTATTCTATGCCACATTGAGTGTATATATATATATATATTAAATGTATAAATGAAATATGGATGGACTCTATTATACAAAAAAATAAATGAATCTTTCACTACACGCAACCCTGACATGGCTTGCTTTACACGCAATCACGACCTTCCACGATACCATGTGTTGTACGCAATACCGAGTTTCACTAAACAACGATATGCTATTAAAATATTATATAAACTAGCCGTTATGAATAGTAATACCCACTTTTTAGGATTTTATAAATTTTATCTTTAAAAATGGATTTCATTTTTTTATTCGGAATATCGAAATTAGCCTAGGGAGAATTTTTGGTATTTTTCTGAAAACATTCAATTTTTGATGAATATTGAAAACACTGGGTTAATATATAAAAACCGACCTTTTATTTAAATATTTATTTATTTTATTTAAATTTATTTTAGGAAAAAATTAATATATAATACCTATATAAGTTCAATGTAATTCATTAGATTCGTTTTATAATAATTTTAGTTATATAAATATTTTATTGAACTTTTCACCGCCTTTTACCCACCTCCTATGAGAATTTGAAAATTTACATAAAACATAATTTTACCGCTTTTGTGAGTGGAATTTCAAAAATATGAGAGACACGGTTAATATCAAGGAGGAAAATGTGGATCAGTAAGATAAAAATAATTTTTTGTGAATAGTAAATTTTTTACTTTTATTTACCACGGTTAAAAGTAAATAGGGTAATTATGGGTAAAAATGATATTATTATTACCCTAACACATGTCCTAATTCTATTGGATAAGTGTAGTTCAACTAAAAACAACATTAGGGATTAAATATTACCCTTCAGGTCCACTTGGATTTGATTAGGACATTTATTATTATTTTATTTAATGAAGAATTAAAATAGTTAAAATCAATGTTTAATAACTAAAACATTTTTTATATAGGTTTATATATAAGACAATTCGACTATAAATATACATTAGAAAACTAAAAATATTTCCTACATAATGGTATTTAGTTTATTTATAATTTTGAGACATTAAATAATATAATTTATTTATGACACAATAATGATGCAGTAATTACCTTATTAATGAAATATTAACATAATTGATGTTATAAATACCAAAATAAATGAAATTTAAGACTTTTTATGAATTCAACTAATTTTATTGGTTAATATGAAATGTTAGTATTGATTTAATTAACTTTGTTTGAACTAATCAGGTTGTTATGAGTTTCACAAAAATTAAGTACCAAATAGTATTAAAATTGACATAAAATAATTTTTAAAACAAATATTATATTATTAATTATTATTTTATTTCTAAAAATCTAATGTTCACCCAAATGACTTATATTAAGATATATATATATAATTAACCACTTGGGGTTCGTTTGGCTTGTTATAGTACGTTTATTAACCTTATAGTGTCAGAAAAAAAAGACACAGTAAAAGATAAATTATTTAATATAGAGTTAAATATAAATGATAAGGATAAAATAGTAACCTAAACTTGTATAAAACCTATTGGTTGAAATTATTTCGACCCATACCCACCTTAGCTTCGAAATAAATCAATTTGGAGATATTAAATACCGAATATGACATTATTATAAAATAATATTTTAAGTTTCCCAAAGGTGGCCCTCTCCTCCCTTATAAAAAGGGAACCCCTTCGGTCTTCTCTTCACACCATTTTGAGCCTTGAATCTCGGCCAACCACAAGAAATTACTCTTCTCAACCTCTCTAGTTATATCATATAGGTTTTGGTCTTCTCAAAATACCAACTCTAGTGACCTAAGAAGAAGTTTAAAAGAGGTGCATCGGAGAAGTGGTAATCTCCTCTACCGATTCTTTCATGTTTCTTTCTTCTTTAACTTCTTCTTAATTAGTTTTTTCATTATAAATTAAGAACATAAGTATATCTAATATAATGATATTTTATTATAATTATGAAACAAAACCATTTCACCTTCTATCCATCCTACGGAAAATGAAATCACCGCGCGTGCGTACATACAGAATACTGTCTCCACACTGTGGTGTAATTAGTTTTTCCACCACCACCTTACTTGGATTGGTATAATGGTGTAAATAATAACTATATATGATTATTATAACATCATACAGATTCTATGATATTATATCACCCACTCCAATTCTATTCAACAATTATGGAAATGATATCATCTCTCGTGCGTACGTACAGACTACCGTCTCCACGACTCGATGAGATTCATTCTCCATTTTAACCACTCAAAAATGATTATAAAGTATATATAATGAATAATAATGAAATATATGACATGATAAAGATAATGGATTTATGTATATATATATATGTTATCTACTTACTTTCATTCAAGTGAATAAGGAAAAGAAAACAACGTTCATGCGTACGTACGACCTACCGTCTCCATGAATGGGTTATTTAATTTCATTTATCCATCTATTTTATATAAACATATATATATATATATATATTGAATATATTTGATATATAGTTCATTATTTACATTCTGGAAGTAATTAAATCATTATATATTTAATAATAATATCATGAAAAACAAGTCCAAACACATACGATAAATAATGCGATTTTACCCAAAACGCTACTTTAACATGGAATTTACAAAGGAACGGGTAATATAAAGTCATAAGTGAACCATATATGATATCATAACAATGAATATGATTCATTAATAAGTAAATGAAATTATTTAAATCATTATACTGGAGTTTTGGATATGTACGATGCATATCAGACTTAATGTAAGGGATAAATATTCCAATCTCGTTTTTATCCGATATTGTTTATTCGTATGTATTTACTGGGGCAATATTCATCATCCATGTCCATGTTTTCTAAAAATGGTTTCATGTATGTTTAAAGTCCTTTTTACCCTTTTGTGAATTTTACTACATGGTACGTAAGGAATATTTCTTTTGTTTTCCATACGAGGCACTTTTTGACTTTTCTGGTAAAAGTACGAGAAGAATGTTTTTTTAACTTATACGACGTGAGCCAATTTTTATGGTTTCATAATGCCTCATTTTCATGAAGCTTACTCTCCAAGATTTCATGATTATTTTCAAAAAAACCATTTTCTTTTAAAATTGCATGGCATTTTCTGAAAAGAAAATGATTTTGAAGAAGAAATAATATTTTCCTCAAGAATTCATTTCAAGTGTTTTATCAAAAATATTTTCCATCTAAAAAGACATTATTTAATATATTTATGTTTAAAGTACAATGTCTCCATTATTTATATGTTTTTATTCTTATTATGATGAAATGATATCCATTTTTTGTATGTATTAGTTTATAATGCATGATGTTTAGGAATCCCATTCTATTACATGGGTTATGATATGATGTATGATTTTTGATTTTGTGGCACATGAAAGAATGATTTCATTATGAGATGGGTGGGACCTATAACTCCCTCTAATGCATTGGGTAAAGATTTATATCTCATTAGATAGACATGGCTGGAATGATAAGTTAATCCGGTTCAGTGTTACAGGACTGGAACGAGGAATGAACTAGATTGAGAATGGGACTTTGTCCACTAAGATTGTCTTGGAAGCAATGCCTTGGATACTATAGAAATCAAATCATGTGATTAATGTTTGGCACTATTACATGTTTTATTACCATTCTATTTTATCATGTTTATGAATATATGCCTTTTATACTTCTATTTTTTATGTCATTGCTAATGATTTTGATGTTTAAACATTATGTTCATGTCTATTTGTTCAAATGTATATGGTTTGATTTATTCTCTCCATTCTTACCCTTAATGAGAATTTGAGATTACCCTTTATATATTTTCTCCCCATGATATAAAGAAATGTTTTTGGTAATAAAACCAAAGGGTAAGATCTTTATGGGAGATGTTGATGATCTTTCAAAATGATTAGAATATTTTCCTCCATGTTTCTAAAGACACTAAACACTTACGATCTTTGAGTGTTGGTTTTTGTTATATATTAAGTATTCCGCAAAATTAATGGAATGTAATTGTCTGCCAAGATTTGGGTCTCTACAGTTGGTATTAGGGGAAACGTTTAGTCAACCTTTGAAACTAAGATGCAAGAACTTTAGTGAGATCCCTAGAGATATTTCTAAGGTATGTCTAGGGATTTCCCTAAGGATATGCATAAGTATAGTTTATAGTACTAGAATTATGGTAACGAGATTAGAATAAAACCTAAGATGTTAGATATTGATGTTACTCCCCCTTGATTATGATTTTGTCCTCTCACACTATTCTTTTTGGGGTTTGAGAAAATGGACGGAAACAGGAAGATTCATGATAATGGAGGATATGAAGGAGAATGGAATGATATTCTTCATGAGAAACCAAATGAAATGGGATTTGGAAGTCAAAACATAATTATTATTCCTAATCAGAAATCTCACAATATGATCAATAATCTCAACTTTGGAATGTATCCCGACTCATCTAATAAGAGAAATATGTAGTTTCATGATTATCATAGAGGAAAGAAAGTTTAATTTCTCTCATTAAATCATGCGGGAAGAGGAATCAAAGAGAATGTTTCAAAGGAATTGGTAGATGCTATGGGTGCGGAAAGGAAGGTCACAAAGAAAGTATGTGAAAAGTAAAAGTTTCAGTTTAAACCATGTACAAGGATAATGGTATTGCTATGACATCAACAATGATTAAATATTTTAAATGTGTAATGTACGAGCATTATGAAAAACAATGCCCTAAGGGAAAGTCTCATGAAGAGAATCAGCATGGTCGTTTGGGTAGTATTTATGTTGATGATGATGAAGAGACTACAAATGATATATGAGATGAAAGAATTGTTCATGATCAGTAAATGGTTTAATAAGTTAGTCGAATGATTACATGTTTATTAAGAGTAATGTTGTATAAGTAATCTCATGGTACTATGGAATAATGAGTCATCTACGAATTTTTACACTATTGTTTTTTCTTATGTTTTTGAAATTATATGTTGAATGGTACAGGTAACCATGAAAGGTTATTCAAATATTTTTTGAAAGCACCTAATATGCACATAAAGAAAGTATAAGGAGATAATGAAATGTTTGATAGTATTAATGAGATCATGACAGATATAAGGACAAAGTGATATCATGGTTTGAGTATATAGAATTTTTGGGATTTTGGTATGTGGAAAGAGTTGCCTTTTAATAGCATTCATGTTTTCACTATGGTTCTATAATAATTTATGTTTCAAGAGATTACATGATTAAGGTATTCACATATTTGGAATGTGATCAACAAGATATATCTTATGATATATGGGGGATAAATGAGGGTATTCACTTGCATATTATGTGACCTTTCCTGTAATCATTTTCTTTATACTGTGAGCATGGACTGAAGTATTTTGGATAAGCCTAAAGATTGGAATGAATTAATTTAGACATAAGATAGTATTTTTTTAAGGCTAGAACTTTTTTTCGATATAATTTTTGTTGTGTTGTTATAATGTAGTTTAAGAAAAAATGACAACCTGCAGGATGGGCAACAACTCGTCCCGTCAAACAAGGCTGTGGGAATAAAACCCACAACCGAAGTGCGACATTCCTTTATTTCCTACCACTGGCCTATAGGAAGTCCCTGGTTAGTAGAAACTAGTTTCATTAAGCAGTATGATAGATGAAGTATAAGTCCATTTTTGGGATCATATACGATTAACCTCACCATAGATGGACTTATGTATGTTGGATATATTTTTCTATCCTTTTGTTTTAGACGTATGGAATGACCCATAATTATATCACATGATCTACTAACACTTGAAGAATGAAAAATTCAACTTGATTTCTTTAATAGATTAAGTAAAAATTGTTCAAGGCATGAATAACGGTGAGATTATACCGAAATAATTTAAGTAATTGTTCTAATTCAAATTCTTCAACTTTAGGCAAATGATCTTGAAAACCAAAAATGTTATCCTAGTTCCCTTATATCTGATGAATTTGATGGTACCTTAGATCATCACAAATTTATGGCTTTGTGATTTTAGGATGTTTCATAGCCATGTTCTCTACCACTCTCCATCAGAACATGATGGTTAGATTTCTCTTCCATATCTATATTTTTACCTGTGTTCTCCTACGTGGAAACCCAGTGATTAGTTAATTTGGGTAACCGTTACATTTCATACTGTAGTTTTTAAATTTATGTTTATGTGTTCCTTTTTACGATGTGGTTTTTTATGAAATAAACCTTCAAGTAGTAAACCATTTATAACCCTGGTGAATTTTAAGGGTGAAATTCATTTTAAGGGGGGTAGAATGTAACACCCCAATATTTTATGAAAAATATTCTTTTTGATTTCTTTGATGTATTCTATTATACACTACACCAAGAGTAGCTTGTACTATACGCAACACCGTATTGGATTGCAGTATACGCAACACTATTCTTGGATCGTGTCACACAAAATTTCAAGTTCGTTTGATAGAAGTTATTATATGCAACATTGAGTGTATATATATATATATTCAATGTATAAATGAAATTTGGTTAGATTCTATTATACACAACAACAAATGAATATTTCACTACACGCAACCCTAACTTGTCTTGCTTTACACACAATCGCGACCTTCCACGATAGAGTGTGTTGTACGGAAAACCGAGTTTCACTAAACAACGATATGTTATTAAAATATTATATAAACTAGCCATTATGAATATTAAAACCCACTTTTTGGGATTTTATAAATCATAGATTTCAAAATTGACTTCATTTTTGGATTCGGAATATCGAAATTAGCCTAGGGTGAATTTCTTGTATTTTTCTGAAAGCATTCAATTTTTGATGAATAGTGAAAACACTAGGTTACTATTTAAAAACCGACTTTTTATTTAAATAATTATTTTTTTTATTTGAAATTATTTTATGACAAAATTGATACATAATACATATATAAGTTCAATGTAATTCATTGGAGTCATTTTATAATAATTTTAGTTAGATAAAAATTTTATTGAACTTTTCACCGTCTTTTACCCACCACTTAAAAGAATTTGAAAATTTACATAAAACATAATTTTACCGCTTCTATGAGTAGAATTTCGCAAATCCGAGAGACACCGTTAATATCACGGAGTAAATTTTGGTTCCATAAGTTAAAAATAATATTTTTGTGAATAGAAACTTTTTACTTTTATTTACCACAATTAAAAGTAAATAGTGTAATTACGGGTAAAAATGATATTATTATTACTCTAACACATGTCCTAATTCTATTGGATAAGTGTAGTTCGACCAAAAAGAATCTTAGGGATAAAATATTACCATTTAGGTACACATGGATTAGATTAGGACATTTATTATTATTTTATTTAAAGAAGAATTATAATAATTAAAATCAATGTTTAATAACTAAAAAATTATTAATATAGGGTTATACATAAGATAAATTAGACTATAAATATACATTACTAAGCTAAAAATATTTCCAACATAATGGAAATTTATTTACAATTTTGAGACATTAAATAATTTAATTAATTTATTACACAATGATGAGGTTGTAATTACTTTATTAATGAAATATTAACATAATTGATGTTATAAATACAAAAATAAATGTAATTTTATACTTTTTATGAATTAAAATAATTTTCTAAGTTAATATGACATGTTAGTATTGATTTAATTTAATTTTTTCGAACAAATCAAGTTGTTATGAGTTTCACAAAAATCAAGTACCAAATAGTGTCAAAATTTACATAAAATAGTTTTTAAAACAAATATTATATTAATAATTGTAAATTTATTCCTAAAAATATAATTTTCAGCCAAATTACTTATATAAGGATATATATATATTTATAATGAACCAATTTAGGTTCATTTGGCTTGTTATAGTATGTTTATTAACCCTATAGTGTACGAAAACAAAAAGTCACTGTAAAAGTTAAATTATTTAACTTAGAGTTAAATCTAAATGATAAGGATAAAATAGTAACCTAAACTTGTCTAAAACATATTGGTTGAAAGTATTTCAACCCACCCCAACCTTATATTAGAAATAAATCAATTTGGAGCTATTATAAAAAGAATATGACTTTATTATAAAATAATATTTTAAGTTTTCCTAAGGCACCCCTCTCCTCCCTTATAAGAAAGGAACCCCATCCTTCTTCACTTCACACCATTTTGAGCCTTGAAACTCAGCCAAACCCTACCAATTACTCTTCTAAACTTCTCTAGTTATATCATATATGTTCTGGTCATCTCAAAAGACCAACTACATTTCCCTAAGAAGAAGTTTAAAAGAGGTGCGTCGAATAAGAGGTAATCTCTTCTACAGATTCATTCAAGTTTCTTTCTTCTTTAACATATTCTTCTTTAGTTTTTTCATTATAAATTAATAACATATGTATATATAATATGATTATATGCTATTATAAATTTGTAACAACACCATTTCACCTTCTATCCATCCTACGGAAAACGAAATCACCGCACATGCGTACGTACGGAATACTATCTCCACGCCGTGGTGTAATCCGTTTTTCCACCACCACTTTACTTGGATGGGTATAATGGTGTAATGAATAACTATATATGAATATTATAACATCATACTGATTCTAATATATTATCTCATCCACTCCAATTCTATTCAATAATTATGGGAATGATATCATCGGTCGTGCGTACGTACGGACTACCGTCACCACGACGAGATGAGATTCAATCTCCATGTTAACCACTCAAGAATGATTATAAAGTATATATAATGATTAATAATGAAATATATGACATGATAAAGCTATTGGGTTTATGTATATATATATATGTCATATACTTACTTCCATTGAAGTCAATAAGGAAAATAAAACAGCATTCATGCGTACGTATAGCCTACCCTCTCCATGAATGGTGTATTTCATTTCATTTATCTATCTATTATATATATATATATACTGAATATATATGATATATAAATCATTATTTACATTCTGGAAGTAATTAAATAATGATATAAGTAATAATAATATCAAGAACAACAAGTCCAAACATGTACAATAAATAAGACGATTTTACCCAAAACGCTGCTTTAACATGAAATTTACAAAGGAATGGGTAATATAAAGTCATAAGTGAACAATATATGATATCATAATAATGAATATGATTATGTAATAAGTAAATGACATTATTTAAATTATTATACATGAGTTTTGGATACGTATTAAGCATATCGGACTTAAGGTAAGGGATAACTATTCCAATCTTATTTTTATCTGAGATTGTTTATTCGTAAGTTTTTACTGGGGCTATATTTATCATCCATGTCCCTGTTTTCTAAAAATGGGTTCATGTATGCTTGAAGCCTTTTTACCCATTTTTGACTTTTACTACATGGTATGTAATGAATCATTTTTTTGATTACCATACAAGGTACTTTTTGACTTTCTCGGCAAAAGTACATGAAAAATGTATTTTTAACTTATACAGCATGAACAGATATTAACGGTTTCATAATGCCTCATTTTCATGAAGAATCCACTAAAATATTGCATGATTATCATCAAAAAAACCCTTTTTCTTTTAAAATTTCAGGGCATTTTGTGAAAATTAAATTATTTTGAAGAAGAAATGATATTTTCCTCAAGAATTCATTTCAAGTGTTTTATCAAAATCATTTTCCATCTAAAATGACATTATTTAATATGTTTATTTTTGTAAAGACCTGTAAATTCCAAGGAAATTTTTTTCATAATTTTCTTTGGAATTTTACAAGAACGCAGTTTCTGACGGCGCCTGATTCCGAGGCCCGGTGTGCCCGGAATCAATTTCCGATGTTTGGCTCGGGTACGTTCAGTGAACGGACGAGCGGGGTTTTCTAACTTTTGAACCGGTGCTCGGAATCGAATTCTGAGGGCACTAATGGAATCACAGCGCTGGTAATTTTTTAGAAACGCCTCTTCCGGAGTTGTGTTTGCTCAGGTGTGGTTTTTAATTTTCGGACTTAAAGATAAGAAATAAAATAATTCTGCGACAACTTTATTTTATTTCACTTAAGCCACTTGGAAGCCACTTGAAGCCACTTAAAAGCGGCTTAATCTGAGTTGAAACGGATAGGGCAATATCTATAAATATCCTACCCTCTTGGTAGGATATTTGTGACGTGGGGCCCGCACGAGCCCCACCGTTTCTTTCTACTAAGTAACGCACCCGCGAAAACCCATCATTATGAAAGTCAACTGACGCGTTTTCTTAAATTCTTAATAGACCATTTAATTGGGCGGTTTATTTCGTAAATTAAATGAGTTGTTCCTTTCGTTGAATTAATTCAACGAATTGATGGGTCATTACTTACCCTTTTTTCTTTTGTTGGCGTAAAAATAAAATAAGACCAACCAGTCTTTTGGAGGATTACTCGTTGAGAGGTTTTGACAGAGTCTTGAGCCTTCATCCTCCTTTGCGAAGAACGCGAAGAACGCGAAGAAAGCCGACCTCCGATGAAGAATGTCGAACCCGTGGAAGTCGACGACGCGATGCCGTGTTCCGCGACGCCGACGTTCCCTTCCTGCAACGTTCTTCTGCGACGTCTCTTCCTCCACAACGGATCTTCGATCAGTTGCTTGAGGTAAGAGTCTCGGATTTTCTTTTTAATCTCCCTTGTGGTTTTTAACAAAACACAGATTTATTTATTTAATTAAATTAAATCTTTTGTTTCGTGGTCCGTTGAGTTCACGGACTCAACTCCATGTTCCGCGACGACGTGACGATCTCCTCCTTCCGCGGCGAGAAATTCCGCGAAGGATATGCGTACGACGACGACCAACGAGGTAGGGGTTGTTGTGAACTTTTCCTTTTTCCCGTGATCGTTCTTTTTTTTAAAAGTAAAGAATCGGGAAATTAGGAACAATTTTAATTTATTAAAATTGTTGAATTCATGTGTTGAATTTTGTCTCCCTTGTTGTTTATCTCTAACGCGGAGGGTGTGGGCCAAACGAACACGGCCCGACAACCCTACGTTGTTCTTCGTTTTTGTGCGGATTTGACGGGCGACGACGGAACGTGCCACAACGAAAGATTGATGATCCCGCAGTGAAGAACGGAACCCAGGAGGAACACCAGCGCATAAGGGAAGGAAAATGGACCACCGGAGCAACTCCGGCGCCCCGGCGCGCCGCCGGCTGTCCAGGGAGACACCCCGTGGGTGCCACGGGGGTGTCACGCGGGGGTGGCGGCTCCCCCCTCGCGTTGTGCCGGCTGTCCAGGGAGACACCCTGCGGGTGCCGCGGGGGTGTCACGCGGGGGTGTCACGCGGGGGTGGCGGACCCCCCCCCCCCCCCCCCCGCGTCGCACCGGTTGTCCAGGGAGACACCCCGCGGGTGCCATGGGGGTGTCACGCGGGGGCGACGGCTCCCCCCCCCCCCCCCGCGTCGCGCCGGCTGTCCAGGGAGACACCCCGCGGGTGCCGCGGGGGTGTCACGCGGGGGCGGCGGCTCCCCCCGCGTCACATCCGGTTGTCTAGGGAGACACCCCGCGGGTGCTGTGGGGGTGTCACGCGGGGGTGGCGGCTCCCCCCCCCCCCCCCCCCGCATCGCGTCCGGGTTGTCCAGGGCGACACCCCGCGGGTGCCGCGGGGGTGTCACGCGGGGCCGGCGGCTCCCCCCCCCCCCCCCGCGTCGCTCGGCCGCTCGGCCGAGCCAGGCGGGTCCGACCGGCCGAGCCGTGCCCTGGCCCGGCAGGACCGGGTTCGGCCGACCCAGGGGGGGGGGGTCGGCCCGGGCCCGGACCCCCCGTATTCGAACCTTTTTCCGTCAAATGACCGTAACTTCTGCTACGGGCCTCCGAACGACGCGCCGTCAGCGGAAACGCGATCCTTGGATCGATTCGGTCGTTTCGGTATATCGCACTCAAGGTTTCAGAATACTTTGAGTTCGGCCGGGTTGGTTCGTACACGAAACCAACCGGGCCCTCGGAGCGGAAACACTCGTATCTTGAGCTCCGGATGTCCGATTGACATTCCGTCGACTTTGATGGTTTCCTCTAAGTGAGACGGATCTTTTGGCTTACTCCGCCCAAGGTTTGGATGCCGTCGGAGTGCGGTCGGTTTGGTTCGCTCATGAAACCAACCGGGCCCCTAGAACGAAAAAGCCAATAACTCACAGAATGGTCGTCCGATTGACACGCCGTCTGTCTCGTTGCTTTCCTCTTGATGAGATGGAACTTTTGGCATCCTCCGCCCGAGTTTTAGATGTAGATGGATAGTGGCCGGGTTGGATCGCACCGAAACCAACCGGGCCCCTGGAACGGAAAAGCTGATATCATTCAGACCAGACGTCCGTTTGACGAACCGTCAGCGGCGTTGGTGATCACGTTGAGAAACAGTCCCTATGAGTATACCCTATGAGTGTTCAGGGTACAGTTGAGTTACTGCCGGATTGGTTCGCACACGAAACCAAACGGGCCCCTAGGACGAAAAGGCTAGTAACTCACAGACCGGGCGTACGATTGACACGCCGTCTGTTGCGTTAAGACCCCTATGATGATGTGGTCCTTTGAGATACTTCGTTGCAGGAAATTGTGATACATGGAGTATCGACCAGTAGCTCCTGGAGCGGACCCTCCCGGAGATGAGCGTGCGGAGTACGGAGACCGTCTATCTGACTAAGACCCGACGACTGCTGATCGAACGACTTGGTGTGTTACAGAGGTGCGCTTGGTTGTAGCGGCACATGGGATCGCTTGGTTGTAGCGGCAGACCCACGACAGAGGTGTGCTTGGTTGTAGCGGCACATGGGAGCACTTGGTTGTAGCGGCAGACCCACGACAGTGGTGCGCTTGGTTGTAGCGGCACATGGGAGTGCTTGGTTGTAGCGGCAGACCCACGAAAAAGGTTCGCTTGGGTGTAGCGGCACATGGGAGCGCTTGGTTGTAGCGGCAGACCCACGATAGAGGTGCGCTTGGTTGTAGCGGCACATGGGAGTGCTTGGTTGTAGCGGCAGACCCACGATAGAGGTGCGCTTGGTTGTAGCAGCACATGGGAGCGCGTGGTTGTAGCGGCAGACCCATGACAGAGGTTCGCATGGTTGTAGCGACACATGGGAGTTCTTGGTTGTAGCAGCTGGCCCGCGGTACTCGACAGGAGGAGCACCTCAGCAGTATTAGGTTAGTGAGTAGTACCTCGGAGTCGTGACAGGATCAATGTACACTCCTTAGACGGAGCTCTTCAGCAGTTACAGTTTCGATAATGAAAATCCTGGTTTGAGCTGAGACTTTTGACCTTTGTGTTTCCTCATGTTTGAGATGGGTCACTTGATAACATAGGTATATGTATGGGCATATACCTGGGTAGTGGTTATCCGTTGATTTCACAATCCTTGTGTTTCCTCATGATTGAGATGGGTTACTTGATAACTTAAGTTTATGTTTGAGCATATATCTAAGTGGAGATTATCTGTTGAGATCTTCTTGTAGTTATCCTTATTGGTTTTAGTGAGACCTTGAGAGTCTCGGGGTCCCTACTGAGTATCGTTATACTCACCCCTGCACGGGCTATTCCCGCACCTCGTTGTGTTGGTTGCCAACGACGGGCAGTGCTGACGGAGGCCGAGTGTTCGAGGACTAGACGATACATGGAGGTGGACCACTGGGCGGGACATGCTCAGAGCGGATGACAGGACCCGAGGAGTAGTGGAGCTATCTGTACCCACCCTTCAGGTGGGATTTCCAGTGGACTTCTCGGTGTAGAGGATTTTACTTTACAGTTGTTGTTTTCCCTTTCGAGTTGTACATTACTTCAGTTTGGGTATGTATACTGGCCCATTTACTTTTCCTCACTTCAGTTGTACTATGTTTTTAATTAGTGTTTACTTTTCCGCTTGCTTACTCGGTGGTGCTTGTTTACTTTACAAAGGCAATGCCTTCCCTTTTTACCAGGATTTACACCTTGGTGCTAGTCGCCAACCCCTGGCCTATGGAAGGCGGGCATGGGGTAGTCACGGAACGGGCCTCGAGGACGGGTCGTGACAAATTGGTATCATAGGTGGTCGGTTCTAACGCAGACTCAGATATTTCTTCTATGTGAAGCAATAGTGTTTAGCGTATTGAGTGTGGTGATCAGTCCAGGGATTCTAGTGTTGGTGCGGTGACCGACGTATCCGTACACTAGGACCCTGACTTCTGATTTCCGACTTAATGCACGAAAACATTGATTGCATGTGTGTTTCATGTTTTCTTTGTGATTACTTGTGTCAGCTCACCAGGTATACTGTCCTGACTATGGCGCACTTGTTTCATTTTCAGGATGGCCCCACGACGACAGCCAGCTAGGGTTCCGAGCGATGTGTGTGGCGAGAGCCCACCGGGCGTCGAGGACTTGGTATAGGGCCCTTTGACAGCTGAGGCACCGACGATACCTATACCTACCGAGCCACCGATGATACCAGCCCCAGCCGCTGACGATGCACGTCGCCTTAGAGCACTGCATGAGTTCCAGCGCCAGCGACCGCCCAGGTTCCGTGGGGAGATGGACCCTCAGGCCGCCGAGGACTGGCTGGAGGCAGTTGTACGGGTTTTCAGATTAGTGAGGACACCAACAGACCTCATGGCGATCCTCGCAGCGAGCCTCCTGCACGCGGCAGCAGGTAGATGGTGGATCTTGATTCTTCAGGTGCACGACGAGGCGTCTCTCCTCTGGACGGACTTTGAGAGCATCTTCCGCTCCGAGTTCGTCCCAGCCACCCTCCGAGCGGTGCGCATCCAATATCTACTATAGCTGCGGCAGGGCAGCATGACAGTGGCCCAGTATTCGGTGAGATTTACTGATCTCTCGCGCTACTCCATAGATATTGTACGGGACCCGTTCTTCCGGGCCCGGACCTTCGAGCAGGGACTGAGGAACGAGATCAGGGCTTCGATGATCTCCCTCAACATTCTGACTCAGGAAGGGGTGTTGGTGCGAGCCCTCTTAGTGGAGAGTTTCCTTGCTGAGCAGTCTCTAGCAGCAGGACCCACCACTTACCGGCATGCGGCAGAGTCTTCTGCAGTGGGCAGTAGACGGATAACGCAGGGGTCCAAGAGGACTAGACCCAAAGGTGGTCGACAGCATGACTCTGGATCGTTTGTGCGAGGCACTCAGGGTGTGCAACGACTTGCCATGAGAGGGCAGTGTTACTCCTGCGGCGGGATTGGTCACATGGCTCGTGACTATCCGACCCGCCATACGGATGACCAAAAGATGGACGAAGGGCCCCCCAGGCAGAGGCAGAGGTTCGATCAGGGCGGGCCGCAAGGAGCAGGCGGCCATGGCAGGAGAGCTGGTTGTCCAGCTGGAGGTGGATGATGCTTCGGGGTGTTTCCACCACCACCACTAGGAGGTCCACCCCGACCGTAAGGGACAGGAGGACATGGGAGAGCTCAGCTTCAGGCAGCTGAGGCCTACAATCATGGAGCTCTGAGAGGATATGGACATGAGCGGGACTAGCTCCAGACCTGGAGACTTTTGTTCATGTTGCTTCTAGTTTTGTTGATGTATGTTTGTAGATGCCTTGTGTCTTTGTACTTGAGCTGAAGTAATAAAATACACCTTTTCTTGTGGCATTTACTTTCCTGTCCTCTCTTGTGTTGTTACTAAGAGGTTCCGGTTTAAACTATTGACTTGACCCTCACTTGAGAGGTACCTACTGGAGGAGACCCAGTTACCACACACTGATGCCGACAGTGTGACTCAACCCTTGGAGGCGAGAGTAACAGTTGGATCTATTGGTAGTAGCGTCGAGGCCTTACAACGTCATCCTTGGTATGGGTTAGTATCATCCATGTCGGGATTGACAGTATTATGCAAAGAACGTGGTTCATCCAGGGGATGAGACCGTATTTCTCTCATCGGCATAGAAGAAATCAAAGCAGCTCTTGTGGGACCAGAGGTGGTCCGAGCCACGACAGAGAAGGTCCAGGTCATCCAGGAGCGTATGAGGACAGTTCAGAGCCGGCAGAAGTCATATACTGGCAGGAGGCGGAGGCCACTAGAGTTCGAGGATGGCGACCACATCTTCTTGCGTGTCCCACCTCAACGTGGTTTGAGTAGTTTTGGCCGAGGTGTAAATTTGTCTCCATGCTTCATTGGACCCTTCCAGGTCCTCAGCAGGATTGGCGAGGTGGCTTACCGCCTAGCTCTACCACCTTTGTATCCCTAGTTTGTGTTGAAGATTTACGGGGACGTAAAGCCCTGTGGTGGGAGTAATGTAAATACCTGTAAATTCCAAGGAAATTTTTTTCTTCTTTTTCTTTTTAATTTTACTAGAACGCAGTTTCTGACGGCGCCTGATTCCGAGGCCCGGTGTGCCCGGAATCAATTTCCGAAGTTTGGCTCGTGTACGTTCAGTGAACGGACGAGCGGGTTTTTCTAACTTTTGAACCGGTGCTCAGAATCGAATTCTGAGGGCACCGATGGAATCGCAGCACCAGTAATTTTTAGAAACGCCTCTTCTGGAGTTGCGTTTGCTCGGGTGTGGTTTTTATTTTTCGGACTTAAAGTTAAGAAATAAAATAATTTTGCGACAACTTTATTTTATTTCACTTAAGCCACTTGGAAGCCACTTGAAGCCACTTAAAAGCATCTTAATCTTAGTTGAAACGGATAGGGTACTATCCAGAAATATCCTACCATCTTGGTAGGATATTTGTGAGGTGGGGCCCCCATGAGCCTCGCCGTTTCTTTCCGCTAAGTAACGCACCCGCGAAAACCCGTCATTATGAAAGTCAACTGACGCGTTTTCTTAAATTTTTAACAGACCATTTAATTGGGCTGTTTATTTCGTAAATTAATTGAGTTGTTTCTTTCGTTGAATTAATTCAACGAATTGATGGGTCGTTAGTAACCCTTTTTTCGTTTGTTGGCGTAATAATAAAATAAGACCAACCAGTATTTTGGAGGATTACTCGTTGAGAGGTTTTGACAGAGTCCTGAGCCTTCATCCTCCTTTGCGAAGAACGCGAAGAACGCGAAGAACGCCGGCCTCCGACGAAGAACTCCGAACCCGTGGAAGTCGATGACGCGACGCCGTGTTCCGCGAGGCCGACGTTCCCTTCATACAACGTTCTTCTGCAACGTCTCTTCCTCCGCAACGGATCTTCAAGCTGCTGGTTGAGGTAAGAGTCTCGGATTTTCTTTTTAATCTCCCTTGTGGTTTTTACCAAAACACAGATTTATTTATTTAATTAAATTAAATCTGTTGTTTCATGGTCCGTTGAGTTCGCCGACTCTACGCCGTGTTCCGCGAAGACGCGACGATCTCCTCCTTCCGCGACGAGCAATTTCGCGAAGGATGTGCGTACGACAACGACCAACGAGGTAGGGGTTATTGTGAACTTTTCCTTTTTCCCGTGATTGTTCTTTTTTTTTAAAGTAAAGAATCGGGCAATTAGGAACAATTTTAATTTATTAAAATTTTTGAATTCATGTGTTGAATTTTGTCTCCCCTGTTGTTTATCTCTAACGCGGAGGGTGCGGGCCAAACGAACACGGCCCGACAACCCTCCGTCGTTTTTCGTTTTTGTGCGGATTTTATGGGCGAAGACGGAACGTGCCGCAATGAAATTTTGATGATCCCGTAGTGAAGAACGGAACCTGGGAGGAACACCGGCGCAGACGGGAAGGAAAACGGACCACCGGAGCGACTCCGGTGGCCCGCGAAAGCCGCCGGCGGCCGGAGGCGGCGGCGCCGCAGCGCGCCGCCGGCTGTCCAGGGAGACACCCCGCGGGTGCCGCGGGGGTGTCACGAGGGGGTGGCGGCTCTTTCCCCCGCGTCGCACTGGCTGTCTAGGGAGACACTTCGCGGGTGTCGCGAGGGTGTCACGCGGGGGTGGCGGCTCCCCCCCCCCCCCCCGCATCGCGTCGGCTGTCCAGGGAGACACCCCGCGGGTGCCGCGGGGGTGTCACGCGGGGGCGGCGGCTCCCCCCCGCGTCGCGTCCGGTTGTCCAGGGAGACACCTCGTGGGTGCCGGGGGGGTGGAACACGGGGGTGGCGGCTCCCCCCCGCGTCGCGTCCGGGTTGTCCAGGGCGACACCCCGCGGGTGCCGTGGGGGTGTCACGCGGGGGCGGTGGCTCCCCCCCCCCCCCCCCCCCCCCCCGTCGCTCGGCCGCTCGGCCGAGCCAGGCCGGTCCGACCGTCCGGGCCGCACCCTGGCCGGGCCGGCCCGGATTCGGCCGACCCAGTGGGGGGGGGGGGGGGGTCGGCCAGGGCCCGGACCCCCCGTCTTCGGACCTTTTTCGGTCAAATGACCGTAACATGAGCTACGAGCCTCTGAACGACGCGCCGTCAGCGGCAACACGATCCTTGGATCGAGACGGTCGTTTCGGTATATCGCACTCAAGGTTTCAGAATACTTTGAGTTCGGCCGGGTTGGTTCGTACACGAAACCAATCGGGCCCTCGGAGCGGAAACGCTTGTATCATGAGCTCCGGACGTCCGAATGACGTGCCGTCGAATTTGATGGTTTTCTCTAAGTGAGACGGATCTTTTGGCTTACTCCGCTCGAGGTTTGGATGTCGTCGGAGTGCGGTCGGGTTGGTTCGCTCACGAAACCAACCGGGCCCCTAGAACGAAAAAGCCAATAACTCACAGACCGGGCGTCTGATTGACGCGCCGTCTATCTCGTTGCTTTCCTCTTGATGAGACGGAACTTTTGGCATCCTCCGCCCAAGTTTTGGATGCAGATGGATAGTGGCCGGGTTGGATCGCACCGAAACCAACCGGGCCCCTGGAACGGAAAAGTTGATATCTTTCAGACCAGACGTCTGTTTGACAAACCGTCAGCGGCGTTGGTGATCACGCTGAGAAACGGTCCCTATGAGTATACCCTATGAGTGTTCGGGGTATAGTTGAGTTACGGACGGATTGGTTCGCACACGAATCCAACCGGGCCGCTGGGACGAAAAGGCAAGTAACTCATAGACCGGGCGTCTGATTGACGCACCGTCTGTTGCGTTGAGACCCCTATGACGAGGTGGTCCTTTGAGATACATCCTTGCGGGACTTTTTGATACTTGTAGTATCGACAGGCAGCTCATGGAGCGGAGCCTCCCGGAGACGAGCGTGCGGAGTACAGAGACCGTGTAGCTGACTGAGACCCGACGACTACTGATCGAACGACTCGGTGTGTTACAGAGGTGCGCTTGGTTGTAGCGGCACATGGGAGCGCTTGGTTGTAGCGGCAGACCCACAAAAAATGTGCGCTTGTTTGTAGCGGCACATGGGAGCGCTTGGTTGTAGCGGCAGATCCACGACAGAGGTGCGCTTGGTTGTAGCGGCACATGGGAGCGCTTGGTTGTAGCGGCAGACCCACGACAGAGGTGAGCTTGCTTGTAGTGGCACATGGGAGCGCTTGGTTGTAGCGGCAGACCCACGACAGAGGTGCGCTTGGTTGTACCGGCACATGGGAGCCCTTCGTTGTAGCGGCAGCCCCACGACAGAGGTGCGCTTGGTTGTAGCGACACATGTGAGAACTTGGTTGTAGCGGCAGACCCACGACAGATGTGTGCTTGGTTGTAGCGGCACATGGGAGCGCTTGGTTGTAGAAGCTGGCCCGCGGTACTCGACAGGAGGAGCACCTCAGCAGTCTTAGGTTAGTGAGCAGTACCTCGGAGTCGTGACAGGATCTCTGTACTCTCTAGAGACGGAGCTCTTCAGCAGTTACAGTTTCGATAATGAAAATCCTGGTTTGAGCTAAGACTTTTGACCTTTGTGTTTCCTCATGTGTGAGATGAGTCACTTGATAACTTAGGTATATGTATGGGAAGCCTGGGTAGTGGTTATCCATTGATTTCACAATCCATGTGTTTCCTCATGATTGAGATGGGTTACTAGATAACTTAGGTATATGTATGGGCATATATCTAAGTGGAGGTTTTCTGTTGAGATTTTCTTGTAGTTATCCTTGTTGGTTTTAGTGAGACCTTGAGGGTCTCGGCGTCCCTAGTGGGTATTGTTATACTCACCCCTGCATGGGCTATGCCCACACCTCGTTGTGTTGGTTGCAGATGACGGGCAGTGCTGACGGAGGCCGAGTGTTTGAGGACTGGACGGTACCTGGAGGTGGACTACGGGGCGAGACGTGCTCGGAGCGGACGGCGGGACCCGAGGAGCAGTGGAGCTATCTGTACCCACCCTTCAGGTGGGATTTCCAGTGGACTGCTCGGTGTAGCGGCTTTTACTTTATAGTTGCTGTTTTCCGTTTCGAGTTGTACTTTACTTCAGTTTGGGTTTGTATACTGGCCCATTTACTTTTCTGCACTTCATTTGTACTCTATTTTTACTTAGTGTTTACTTTTCTGCTTGGTTACTCTGTGGTGCTTGTTTAATTTACAAGGTCAATGCCTTCCCTTTTTACCGGGATTTACGCCTTGGTGCTAGTCGCCAGCCCCTGGCCTATGGAAGGCGGGCTTGGGGTAGTCATGGCACGGGCCCCAAGGACGGGTCGTGACAATGTTTCAGGTATAATGTCTCCATTATTTACATGGTTTGATTCCTCTTATAATGAAATGATATCCATTTTTTTATATGGATTATTTTATGATGTCATGATGTTTAAGAATACCATTCTATTACATGGGTTATGCTATGATGTATGATTTATGATTTTGTGGCACACAAAAGACTGATTTCATTATGAGATGGGTGTGAACTATATCTCCCTCCAATGCATTGGGTAATGATTTATATCTCATGATACTGACATGGATGGAATGGTAAGTTAATCTGGTTCTGTCACGACCCGCCCTTGAGACCCATGTCGTAACTACCCCAAGCCCGCCTTCCATAGGCCAGGGGCTGGCGACTAGCTCCATAGGCGTAAATCTCAATAAAAAGGGAAGACATTGCATTTATAAAGAAAAAAACACCATAGAGTATTCAAGCTGAGTAAACACTTAGTAAACTGAGTACAAAAGTAAGTACTGGAAAGTAAATGGGCCAGAATACAAACCCAACTGAAAGTAAAGTACAACTGAAAAGGGAGTACATCAACAGTAAAGTAAAGCAGGGAGTCCGAGCCATCCTTTGGAAATCCCACCTGAAGGGTGGGTACAGATAGCCTCCTCTGCCTCTCAGCACCAGCTGTCCACTCTGAGTAAGTGCCGTCCAGTGATCCACCTCCAGGTACCGTCCAGCTCCACGAGCTCGCACCTCGATCAGTGCTATCCGTTGTCTGCATCAAACACAATGTAGTGCGGGCATAGATCGTGCATGGGTGAGTATACGCTACTCATTAGGGACCCCAAGACCCCCGAAGGTCTCCCAGAATCCACACAGGATAATCCACAAAGGATAGTTACAATCACAAAGTAACAACCAACCCTAATTAGATATATTCCAATACATATACCTAAGTCATCAATTCCAGTTCGGCTCCAACATCCAAGCCCATGTTCGATCTTGTCCACACAGGAAAACACAAACCAATCCACATAGGATAACACAACCCAATCCACACATGATAGAAAAACAATCATATCGAAGATAATGATTGAAAATCAAGACTCAGCTCACATAGGTATACTTCTTCATAAGGCGATAGAGATGATCAGATGTAGCCACTGATTTATCTAAGCTGTCAGACCCACATAGGATACAAGACCAACTAAACTGTCGGACCCGCGAAGGATACAAGACCAGCTACTCTGCCGAACCCACGTTGGATACAAGTACAGAGTCAAATACTTTCGGACCCATGTAGGATACAAGAAAAGTACTCAAGTACTATCGGACCCACATAGGATACAAGAACAGTAGTCATCACCGTAGAACCCAAGATGGATTCCAGTACGATCATCGTCGCTGCCGAACCCACAGAGGATCCCAGTATAGTCGTCATCATCGTCGCAGTCGCATCCGGCTCTAGGGTTCCCGCACACAACATGCTCGATTCCGGGAGGGTCCTCTTCACGATCCAAGGGGTTTGATACATCAACTGACACAAAGTCTAGAGTTTATGTATCCCAAAGTTCCATCTCGTCAATAGGAACTCAACGCGACAAACGACGCGTCAATCGAACGCCCGGTCTGAGAGTTATTGGCTTTTTTCGTCCCAGGGGCCCGGTTGGTTTTTATGACAAAACCAACCCGACCGTACTCCAGCTGCATCCAAACCTCGAGCGGAGTAAGACAAAAGAACTGTCTCACTAAGAGGAATCCATCAAAGTCGATGGCACGTCAATCACACGTCTGAAGCTTAAGTTATAAGCATTTCCGCTTCAAGGGCCTTGTTGGTTTCGTCTTCGAACAAACCCAGACATACCCAAAGTTCTCCAAAACCCTGATTCTAATATACCGAAATGACAATCTCGATCCAAGTATCATTACGCAACTAATGGTGTGTCGATCGGAGGTCTGTAGCCCAGGTTATGTGCATTTGAACAGAACTATCCGCAAGTATGTGGTTTGGGCCTGGTCCGACCCGGCCCAATACCCCCTGGGATGGCCCGAACCGAGTGGACCCGACCCGGGTCCGGCCCAGTTGGGCGCGGCCTGGCCTGGCTGGCGCGGCCCGGCCCGGCGCGGGGATTCGTCCCGGCACGGGGGGCCCAGCCTGGCACGGGCGGCCTGGCCGGGCACAGGTGGTCCTGTCCCGTGCGGTCGGTCCGGTCCCATGCGGCGTCCGTGCTGAGCGGACATGGAAGGGGTCGGTGGTGCTTCCCCCCTTTCTTTTGAAACGACGGCCCCCCAGGTGGAGGGGCCCGCCCTTTTCCAGCCGCCAGGGGTTTACCCCCCGGACATTCTGGATCTGGCCGACCGTAATGGCCGGCCGGTTGTGCCACTTGGGACCTGCTTGTCCCGCCTCCTGTAGCACCGGCGGCCGGTGGTTCCAGCCGCCCTCCTCTGCACCACCACGACCTTAGTTTACGAGCCGCCCTGGATGGGGCCCTCCATGATGCTCCGGCACGGCGCGATGGCCCCACTCCCTTCCGCTGCAGCCCGACTCCAGCCGCAACATCTTTCGGTGTCAACGGTGCGGCGTGACAGCGCCACACTCCTTCGTCTCGGCCAGCACTGGCTGCGGTTCCTTCGTTTCTGCCTCATGCGACGGCACCGCGCCACCTCCGTTCCAAACCATAATGAAGTACAAAATCAAAGGGGAGGAGGGTCGGCCATGATTGTGTGGTCTGGCCTCCTCCCGTTAATTCGATAACAAGTGGCTACCTATTTAACGATGAACGTCAAAAATTATTCCAAACGTAAAAAACCCCCTAACTCGAAGAAGTTGTCGAACGATGATCATCGTGGGGAAAACGACGTCGTGAGGTGAAGCTCCGTATATGTTGACGAAGAACGTCCGAGGAGGAGCGGCGTCTACCTTCCTTTGACGTGAGAAGAAGATCGAAGGAAGGTGCATCGTCATTCTTCGGGAAAGGCATCACACATCGGCATCAGAGAGAAGAAGAGACGACATGTCGATCTCTCCTTGCAGTGATGGCGTTTTTCGTCGAATTTATGGCGTTCTTTGCATTCTCCAACGAAGATGATGAAGATCCTCAAGACTTTGAGTATCCTCTCCCAAAATCCTCACACAACCAAACAACCCCAAATAAAATAAGGCCTTCCTTATTTTATTAACATATTCCATGCGTTTTAAAAACTTCAAAAACTCAAACTCAAAATTAAATTCATTTAATAGCTTTAATCATTCAATTTAATTTGTGGGTTGACATGCAATAAAGTGGGGGAGTGGGTGAGTTACAAATTAAAGGGGGGGGGGGTTGCCAAAATTAAGAGGGGGTTTAGGGGAATTGAAGGGGTGGGGCTCATACGGGCCCCACCTCACTAATATCCTACCATGTGGAGTTATGATGTAGTGGGTCCCACTCAAACTTCCACACATAGGTTATATTACTTAGAATAGATTTAAAATTGTAGCACAAATTTTATTTCACTCTTTAGTTAACCCATTTATTTAACAATATCTTCCGACAAAACGCAACCCTAGATAAGGTCTTCCTAAGCAATTACCGGTGCTGCGGTTTCATCGGTGCCCTTGGATTTTGATTCCGAGAACCGGTTCAAAATTTAGGAAAACTCGGTCGTTCGTTCACGGAACGTTCCCGACCTAAACTTCAGAAATTGATTCCGGGCACACCGGGCCTCAGAATCAGGTGCCGTCAGAAAATACGTACTTGTAAAATCCCAATGAAATTATGAAAAAAAATTCCCTTGAAATTTACTGGTCTTTACATTACTCTGACCTCAAGGATTTACATCCCCGTAACGATACATCATAAACTAGGGGAACAAATGAGGGTACTGAGCACAGATATGTGCCTCCCGTTCCCAAGTGCTCTCTTGGAGGTTCCTGTGCTGCCACCTGATGTGAACTAGAGGAATCAACCTCCCATGTAGGACCCACTACTTTTGATCCTTGATCTCCACCGGGACCTCCGCAAAAGTCACCTCTTAATCAGTGTCCATCTCCCCATGGTCGATGATATGCATCGGGTCATGAACGTATCTCCTCAACTGAGATACCTGGAAGAATTCATGCACCCGGTGCAACAAATGTCGTAGACCCAAGCGATAAGCCTCCTCGGCTATCCTGTTGAGTACCGGGAATGGTCCTATGAAGAGCGGAGATAACTTGCTGCCCTGGCCAAATCTCCATAATCCATGTTGACGTGAGACCAGAAAGAAAATGTGGTCACCAACCTCGAACTCTAGTGGTCTCTGCCTCCTATCATTATAAGACTTCTGTCGGCTCTGAGCTCTCCTCATCCGCTCCTGGATGACCTGGACCTTCTCTATCGTGGCCTGGACCATTTGCTGGTCCCATAAGTGCTGACTCCTTTGGGTTTGTCCAGCACAGAGGTGACATACACGGTCGGCCGTATAATACCTCGTATAGTGCCATCCCGATGGTGGAGTTGTAGCTGTTGTTATACGCAAACTTCACTAGAGGTAGGTGATCCTCCCGGCTACGACCAAAGTCGAGGACACATGCACAGAGCATCTCCTCGAGAGCCTGATTGGTCCTCTCTGTCTGACCATCCATCTGAGGGTGAAAAGTGGTGCTAAGGCGTAGCTGTGTCCTGAATACCTCATCTAAACCCTTCAAAATCTGGGAAGTAAATCGAGCATCTGGATTGGAGATGATATATAATGGCACACCATGAAACAATACAATCTCATGAATGTAGAGGATTCCCATGCTCTCCACTGATCCCTTCTCTCTAATGGGTATAAAGTGGGCAGACATGGTGAGTCGTTCGACGATCACCCAAATAGAGTCGTGCCCTCTGGAAGTACATGTAAGTCCAGTCACGAAATCCATAGATATCCCGTCCCACTTCCACTCCGGGACCTCCAAGGGATGTACCAAGCATGCTGGTACCTGGTGCTCTGCCTTCACCTGTTGGCAGGTGAGGCATCGAGAAAAAAACTCTGCCATAGCCTTCTTCATACCCGGCCACCAGTGTTGTCGTCTGAGATCCTGGTACATCTTCACCACTCCTGGATGTACCGCTAATGGGGAAGTTTGAAACTCTCTCATCACCTCCTCCTGTAACGTAGATGGTACCATGGTACATCCTCTGAAAAGGACTACGTGCTCTCCTCCTATAGTGAAACCATCAGGTGCATGTCCTGTAGAAATATGTGCACGCCGTGTCTCACAGTCAACGTCCCCATGCTGTGCCACTCTGACCCACTGAAGAAGTGGAGGTATGACTGTGAGTGACTGAAGAAAGGTTGCTCCATCTCTATCCACGAAGGATATCTGCAATGTGGATAGCTACTCTGTCGCCTCTCCACGTAGATGAATGCATGTCCTCTTGTTGAGAGCATTAGATACTACGTTCCCCTTCCCAAGAGTATAGAATATCTCAAATTCATTGTCCTGGAGGAACTCGAGCCATTGCCGCTGTCTCAGGTTCAAGTCTTCTATGAGAATATGTACCTGAGACTCTGGTGGTTAGAGTAGACTGTAAAGTGCTCTCCCATCAGATAGTGCCACCACATCTTCAGAGCAAAGACCACTGCTGCTAACTCCATGTCATGGGTAGGGTAGTTCTTCTCATGCTGCCTCAACTGTCATGATTTATAGGTGATCATTACACATTCTTGCATCAGGAAACACCCGAGTGCGGTCCCTGATGCATCGCAGTAGACTACGTACCCTACTCCCTCCTCTGGTAGCCTCAATATGGGTGCACAGGTCAATCTCTGTCTCAGCTCCTGTAAGCTCTACTGACTTCGATCTGACCACACGAAGGGTCTCCCCTTCTTCGTCAAAGCTGAAGTGGTGTTGTAATCATAGAGAATTCTGGCACAAATCCCCAGTAGTACCCAGCCAAACCTAGGAAACTCCGCACCTCCGTCACGCTCGTGGGTGGCTCCCAAGATAGCACAGCCTCGATCTTTATAGGATCCACCGAAACTCCCGCCTCAGAGATGACTTGTCCCAAGAAGTGGACCTCACATATCTAGAACAAACACTTCAAGAGGTTACCATAGATATGGTTCTCTCGGAGTGTATCCAATACAACCTGTAAATGGTAGGCGTGCTTCTCCTTAGTGGTCGATTATATCAATATGTCATCGATGAAGTCCACGACAAATCGATCGAGGTAAGGCTGGAAGATCCTATTCATGAGACTCATGAACACTGATGGAGCATTGGTTACCCCTAAAGGCATAACCAAGAACTCATAGTGGCCATTCCGACATCTGAATGTCGTCTTCTGCACATCCTTATCTTGAACTCTGAGTTGATGATAACCTGACCTGAGGTCTATCTTTGAGAACCATCGTGCTCCTTTGAGCTGATCGAAGAGGTCGCCAATCCTCGGTAGCAGATACTTGTTCCTCACGGTCACCTGGTTCAGGGGAAGGTAATCGACACAAAGTCACAAGCTCTCATCCGCCTTCTTGGCGAAAAAAATCAGGGAAGCCCAGGGTGAAACACTAGGTCAGATGAATCCCTTACCCTATAAGTCCTCCAACTGTACCCGTAGCTATCGAAGCTTAGAGAGATCCATACAATATGCTGGAGTAGATATCGTGGCGGGTACATGTCAATATAGAAGTCTACCTCTCTACGAGGAGGTAGTCCTGGAATGTCGTCAGGAAAAACGTCCACATACTGATCCACCACTACAGGAAAACTCGGACTCTGCACGTTAACTACTCCTAGGATGAGGATAGCCAACTGATAGGTAATCAGTTGTCCTCTACTCTGCGTGAGTGAATCATGCGCTGCAAAGGCTCCCTTCACACCGGTGAAGGTGAACCTAATCCCATTGGTGCGAACACACCACACTTTGCACATAATACAGTCCATACAAGCATGGACTGTAGATAACCAATCCATGCCCAAGATGACGTCATAAGGCCTCGATGCTGCTACAAGAAGATCCCAGCCGAAGCTCTCACCTCCTAGAGTAAGCTCACACTGCCGACACCAGGGTTTAATCGTCTAGTCTGCTCTCATAGGAGTCTCTAGCCGTAAGGATCAAGCCAATGGCTCCATCGGAATCTCCAAGCTCCTAATAAGGGCAGCGGTAATGGAAGAAGGACTTGCTTCTGTGTCTATAAGAACTACAAAAAGGGTAGAGTAGACACAGATAGTACCTAGAATCATCTCTAGTGCGCCGTGGTCGTAGGCCTCCACTGTCGGATGATGATCCTGCCTCTTCCCGCCAGCTCCCTGTTGTCGGGGTGGACCTCCTGATGGTGGTGGTGGTAGAGCCTCAAATCGTCGCCCACTACCTGCTGTTCGGCCAGCTCCTCTTCCTCATCCGCCTGCTCCCTGCCGACTGCCACGGTTGAACCTCTGCCTTTTTCTAGGTGGTCCCTCAACCGTCTGCTCCTACTCTGCATGGCGGGTCGGGCAGTCACGAGCCATGTGGCCCCGCCAGCCGTATGCATAGCACTGTCTGCTCCTCGAATGACTGGCTCTACGCAGTGTGCCCTGCACCTCTGAGCCAGTATCCTGAGGTCGTTCTCCTGATGGTCTTGTCCACTTAGACCCCCATGACATCCGTCGACTTCCAGCTAAAGAAGACTCTGCTACATGCCTCCCTGGGGTAGGTCTCAATGCTGCTGTCGACTCATGTAGAAAGTTCTCTACAATAAGAGTTCTCTCCAGTACTTCCACATGCGTCGAAATGGTGAGGTAGATCATCAAAGCCCTGATCTCATGCCTCAGTACCTGCTCGAAGGTACGGTCCCAGAAGAATGGGTCCAGTTTCATGTCTGTGGAGTATCACGAGAGATCGGTAAATCTCTTCGAGTACTAGGATACCATCATGATGCCCTTTCACAGTTGTAGTATCTCCTGAATGTGCACTACACGGAGGGTGGCTGGTACGTACTCCGAGTGGAAGAGGCTCTAGAAGTCCAACCAAAGAAGAGATGCCTCATCGTGCACATGGAGAATCAGGCTCCACCATCTACCTTCTTCTGCATGCAGGAGTCTCGCTTCAAGGATCACCATGAGGTCAGCTGGTGTCCCCACTAACCTGAAAACTCATACAACAGCTTCCATCCAATCCTCGGCTGCCTGGGGGTCCGTCTCCCTGTGGAACCTGGACGGTCCCTAACAATGAAACTCGTGCAGTGCACTGAGGTGACATGCACTCTTAGAGGATGGGGCTGGTGGCATCGGTGGCTCAACGGGTAGAGGTACCATCGATGCCTCCACTGTAATAGGGCCCTACACCGAGGCCTCGTCGCTCGGTTGGCTATCGTCTCGCACAATGCTCGGAACCCTAGTTGGCTGCCACCGTGGGGCCATCCTGAAAAGAAATAGGTCCGCCACGGTCAATACAGTTTACCTGGTGACCTGACACAATGTAATCACAATGAAAACTTTTGAAACACACATGTAAGAAATGTTTTCGTGCATTGAGTTGGAATTCAGAAGTCAGGGTCCTACTGTATGGATGTGTTGACCGCCACACAAACACTGGACTCCCTAGACTGATAACCACACTCAATACTCTTAACACTATTGATTAACATAGAATAAAGATCAGAGTCTTGAGTTCTGTGATATAACCAAACTCCTCTGATACCGATTTTTCACGACCCACCCTCAAGACCTGTGCCGTGACTACCCCAAGCCTGCCTTCCATAGGCCAGGGGCTGGCGACTAGCACCAAAGGCATAAATCCCGATAAAAAGGGAAGGCATTTCCTTTATAATGAAAACAAACACCACAGAGTAGGAAAGCTTAGTAAACACTAATTAAACTGAGTACAAAAGTAAGTGATGGAAAGGAAATGAGCCAGAATAGAAACCCAACTGAAAGTAAAGTACAACTAAAAAGGGAGTACACCAACAGTAAAGTAAAACAGCAAGTCCGAGCCGTCCTCTGGAAATCCCACATGAAGGGTGGGGATAGATATCTTCCTCTACTCCTCGTGTACAACCGTCTGCTGCGAGTAAGTCCCGTCTCGTGATCCACCTCCAGGTACAGTCCAGCTCCACGAGCTCCCACCTCAATTAGAGTTGTCCGTCGTCTGCATCCAACACAATGTAGTGTGGGAATATCCCATGCATGGGTGAGTATACGCTACTCACTAGGGAACCCGAGACCCCCGAAGGTCTCCCAGAATCTAGGAAGGATAAACCACAAAGGAAAGTTACAATCACGAAGTAACAACCAACCCTACATAGGTATATTCTGATACATATACCAAAGTCTTCAATTTCAGTTTGACTCCAACATCCGTGCCCATGTTCGATCTAGTCCACACAAGATAGCACAAACCAATCCACACAGGATAACACAACTCAATCCAAACAGGATAACAAAAATCATATCGAAGATAATGATTGAATGTCAAGACTCATATCACAGAGGTATACTTCTTCGTAAGGCGATAGAGATAATCATATGTATCCACTGGTTCATGTAACCAGTCGGACCCACAAAGGATACAAGACCAGCCAAGCTATCGGACCCACGAAGGATACAAGAGAAGCTACTCTGCCGGACCCACGTAGGATACATGTACATAGTCAAATACTGATGGACCGACGTAGGATATAAGAACAGCAGTCAAGTATTGCCGGAACCACATAGGATACATGAACAGTAGTCATCATCGTCGAACCCATAGAGGATTCCAGTATGGTCTTCGTCGTTGCCAAACCCACGGAAGATCCCAGTACAGTTGTCATCATCATAGCAGTCGCAGCCAGATCTAGGGTTCCCACACACAACATGCTCGATTTTAGGAGGGTCCGCTCCACGAGCAAAGGGTGTCAATACATCAACTGACACAAAGTACAGATTTGATGTATCCCAATGTTTTATCTCGTTAATAGGAACTCAATGCGACAGACAATGGGTCAATCGGACGCCCGGTCTGAGAGTTATTGGCCTTTTCGTCCTAAGGGCCCATTTGGTTTTTAAACCAAAACCAACCCGAACATAATCTAGCTGCATCCAAAACTCCATAGGATTAATCCAAAATAACCGTCTCACTACAAGGGATCCATAAAAGTCAACAGCACATCAATCGGACATCCAGAGCTTAAGTAATAAGCATTTCCGCTCCACAGGCCCGGTTGGTTTCGTGTTCAACCCAAACATGTTGTACCCAAAATTCTCCAAAACCCTACGTGTAAAATACCAAAAAGACCGTCTTGATCCAAGGATTTCTATTCAACTGACGGTGCGTCGATCGGAAGTTCGTAGCCCAAGATATGTGCGATTGAACAGAACTATCCGAAAGTAGGGGGTTTGGGCCCGGTCCGACCTGACCCGGGTCTGGGTCTAGTCAGGTTGGGCTCGGCCTGGCCCGGCCCGGCCCAACCAGTGTGGCCTAGCCTGGCGCGGGGATTTGGCCCGTCGCGGGCGGCCCGGCACGGGCGGTCCAGTCCCGTACGGCCGGTCTGGTCCCGTGAGGGCATTCACGTTGAGCGGACGTGAAGGGGGGGGGGGCTTCCCCCCTTTCTTTTGAAACGGCGTCCCCCCCACGTGGAGTGGCCCTCCATTTTCCAAAGGCTACGGGTTGACCCCACGGTCATTTTGGATCCAGCCGGCCGTAATGGCCGGCCGGTTGTGCCACGCGAGACCTGCTGGTCCCGCCTCCTGTAGTACCAGAGGTTGGTAGTTCCGGCTGCCCTCCTCTGCACCACCATGGCCCTCCGACCCGGAACGCCACGACCGCAGCCCAAAACCGGCCGCGGCCTCTTTCGGTCTCAACAGTGCAGAGCGACAGTGCAACGCTCCGTCGCCGTGGCCTGCACTGGCTGCTGTTCCTTCGTTTCCGCGCGGTGCGACGACACCGCGTCGCCTCCGTTCCAAACCATAACGAAGTACAACATCAAAGGGGTGGAGGGTCGACTGTGTTTGTGGGGTCCGACCTCCTCCTGTTAATTCGATAACAATCGGCTACCTATTTAATGATGAACGTCAAAAATAATTCAAATGTAAAAACAAACCCCTACCTCGAAGATGTTGTCGAATGATGATCGTCGCGGGGAAAACGACGTCGCGAGGTGAAGCTCTGTATATGTTGATGGAGAACGTATGAGGAGGAGTGGTGTCTCCCATCCTTTGACACGAGAAGAAGAACGAAGGAAGGCGTGTCGTCGTTCTTCGGGAAAGTCATCACACTCTGGCTGCAGAGAGGAGAAGAGACGACACGTCAATCTCTCCTTGAGGTGATGGCATTCTTCGTCGAAGTCTTGGCGTTCTTTGCGGTCTCCAACGAAGAATATGAAGAGCCTCAAGACTTTTAGTATCCTCTTCCAAAATCCTCACACAACTAAACAACACCAAATAAAATAAGGCCTTCCTTATTTCATTAAAACATGCCATGCATATTCAAAACTTCAAAAACTCAAACTCAAAATTAAATTCATTGAATTTCTTTAATCAATCAATTTAAATTTAGGGTTGACATGCAATAAATAGGGGGAGTGGGTGAGTTACAAATTAAAGGGGGAGTTTCCAAAAATAAGAGGGGGTTTAGGGGAATTGAATGGGTGGGGCTCGTGTGGGGCCCACCTCACTAATATCCTACCACGTGGAGTTAGGATGTAGTGGGTCCCACTCTAACTTCCACACATAGGTTATATTACATAGAATAGAAATAAAATTGCAGTGGAAATTTTATTTCACTCTTCAGTTAACCCATTTATTTTAAAACACCTTCCGAGCAAACGCAACTCCAGAAAAGGTCTTCCTAAGCAATTACTGGTGTTGTGGTTTCATCGGTTCCCTCATATTTCGATTCCAATCACTGGTTCAAAAGATAGGTAAACCCGCTCATTCGTTCACTAAACGTACCAGAGCTAAACTTCGGAAATTGATTCCAAGCACATCGGGCCTCGTAATCAGGTGTCTTCAGAAACAGCGTACACATAAAATCCCAACGAAATTAAGAAAAAAAATTCACTTTAAATTTAAGGGTATTTACAGGTTCAGTATTACGGGACTGGAACGCGGAGTTAACTCAATTCCAAAAGGCACTTTGTCCACTAAGATGTTCTTAGCAGCAATGGCTTGACTACTATGGAAATCATATCATGTACTTAATGGTTTCAGAAATTACATGTTTTATTCCCATGATATTTTATCATGATTGATGTATCGATGCCTTTTGTACTGCTATGTTTTATGTTATTTCTCAAGATTTTGATGTTTAAATATTATGTTCATGTTTTTTAGTTCAAATGTATATGTTTTGATATATTATCTCCATGCTTACCCTTACTGAACATTTAAGCTCACCCTTTATATGTTTTCTTTTCCCCAGGATATAAAGAAACGTTTTAGGTAAGAAAACCAAAGGGGAAGATCTTTATGGGAGATGTTGAAAATCTTTAACAATTATTAGAAGATTTTTTCCAAGTTTCCAATGACCCTAGACTATTACGATCCTTGAATGTTGGTTTTTGTTATGTATTAAGTATTCCACAAAAGTAATGTAATGTCATTGTACACCAAGATTTGGGTCTCTACAATAAGTTTTATTTTAGGGCCTAAACATTTATAATATTCTTTATTTGAGTGGATACAGACCCATACTAATATAATGATTGAAATAAATTACTTTTTTATATTTAAAACATAAAAAAATTATAATAAATTAATATTTTAAGATCGTCCAAAAGTTCTTCTCACCAATCTGAAAAAAGGGTACTTCTCCTTGTTCTTAATTCACACCCCTATAGACTTTTTTCGGAAACAATACTGCCAATTTTACTCAAAACATGTCAAAATTCATCCTATAGGCCACACATTGGGTATAAATCCAACCTATGGAGTCCTTCTGTGAAAATAAAATGGAGAACCTCAATGAAGATGTAATTATTTTACATATTCAATTTAATTTATTTTCATCATTTACGTACTCATAATATTTTTCTTCAATTATAAATTCATATCAACTTTATAATATATATTTTGAGATGTTATTAATATTCTGTTAAAACCATATTCCTCCTTTTAACCATCTTAGGAAACACAGTATCACTGTGTGTGCGTACGTAAGACTTATCATCTCTACGTTGATGTGTAATTTTGTTTTTCAACAAAACTTTGTTTCTATGGATATAAAGATGATTATAATGGATATAAATAAGAAATTTACCTGATTATTATTTTTAAAATTAATATTTCATTCAATTCCATAACAATTAACCATTAAGGGAATGATAATGTTCTATGTGACTACGTACGACCTACCATCTCCACGACCTGATTAGATTCATTATCCCAAAAAAAATTCAAGAATGATTAGAAAATTAATATTGTGAGTAAATATAATATTTATAAATATAATGTAATTTTGTATATGAATTAAATATTTCCAATCCAAAAAGAATCAGGACACTTTTGCCTTATTTTTTATAGATTTTCTGATAACCCCCTTTTCAAGTGTGGAGGAGGAAACCTTACAAGGCCCGTAGACAAAGGAATTACATTTTTTGTAGGCTTGGAGACATTTCATGTCCCGTAGGACATAAAGAAATCATTCAGACTAAATTGAAACTTCTCCTCCCCAGCATCTCCATCGTGATCAGCTCTCCGCCTTTGAATGACTGTTCGTCTAGCATGTCCATGTGCAGGGCTGCACAAGCGCGGTACTGATGAAAAATTCCATAACCTCTCATTATGCAAAAGACTGTTTATCCCTGCTATGGTGGATGTGCTTTGGACTTTCCACCTCTAGAGTGGTTCCATGTAGATTTTGTCTGTGCAATTGTAAATCTGGTGGCCCTAAGGGCATTGAGGTAGCTCTAAATCCATGTTGTGGCCTGAAAACATTTCTGATCCAATGGACTTGGGTGACCTGAAGGCCTTAAGGACTCCAAGCCCAAACTGGTGGCCCATGGTGAATAGTTCAAACTGCTACAATACCAAACAGTACCTGTTACAGTACTGCTACAGTAACTACAACAGTTCCTGCATCAGTATCGAAATTATGCCTCCTCCTGGTTTCAAACCTGGGTCTTGTGGAAGCACTTAGAGAGACCTCACTAACTGCTGTAATGCTCTTGTGTGAAGCATGATGTAAATGACAAAAAAATTCATAGGAAAATGAAGTAGTTAACACCTGAAATAATGGTAATTCTGAAATATTATTAACAATATGATATATGAGGATCATATATGATATAAAAAATATAGACATGGTCCTAGTATGATTTAATAACACACTTTGATCATTATACAGTGGTTAAATCACCCTATACTAAAGGAATGTACAAGTTAAGGGTTAATTCCGTAATGTCGTTATTACCCAATAGTGTTTATTCGTAATTATTTATTGGGACATATTTATCATCATTATACATGTTTTGAATAAATAAATTTCAAATTATTTTCAATGATTATATAAATTTTTTTGAACTCATTTATACCCGTCTATGACTTTTTATATAACATTTTCATAAGATTTTTTCTATCATTTTACAAAAAATGTTCATTGTTATCTTTTTGACAAATTAAGGAAAAAACGTTTTTTAACATGTACAATGTGAGATGATTTTCCACTATTATCTCACCTTACAATTTTTTATCTTATATTACAAGATGACAAGGTTAACATTAAATAAATGCTTCCTTTCATAATTATGCAACTAAAAAAATATTTGAATGTACAAAGAGATATTTCTTTGAATGAGTTTTAATGATTTTGTTAGATTATTTTCAGCTATGTAAACATCTTTCATTTGATTTAATGATTAATTAAGGTAAATTTATTAATGTTTTTATGATATTCCTAATTACGGGTGTTCTATTTTGATACCATTCATAGAATATGGTTGAAGTATTAAAATTAAATACACTAGTTTTAATATAAATATTTATGTAATATTTCTCCCTTTGCAAATGAGGAATGCATTGGACTTAATAAGTAATTGGTGGGACCTGCTATAGACCTTAAATGCATAAATATGTTTTATGAAACAAAATAGATATGTATTGTTCAAGGTCTTACCCATTTATTATAATAATTTCATGAATCCATTAAATTTTTACATACAATTCATGATGCCTTGATAATATTAGATTCTTGGAAAGAATCCCCGATGATATGTTTCAAATCACTATTATTATTCATTCCCTCTTTATGAGACTAGTAATTGATATTACATGTGATTATTTGACTATTATAATATATATGTGTATGTTCATATGGAAATATTGGATTTATCATTTCTATAGTACGGTAATGATTATTTTCAAGAGGCATATGTTCTATTTTAATACCTTTCCTTAAATGTTTACATTCATTAATGAAATTTTCACCTGTATCGTGTAACCATACTAAGCATTCATGGTCATGCCATTCTTATTTTTTATTTTCCTAGAATTCCAAAAAGTGTTTTATGATTCATATGTAGGATTAAGATAAGAGAATAATACTGTTAAAAAAGAATCATATATGGTGCATATTTTATTGATTTTTAATGAAATGATCATGGATGTAATCAATTTTCCAAGATTGAAGAACTGTTCAATACTTTAGGATTTGATTGCTTGTAATCATGTCAATGTATTAAAATAATTCACCATATCTGGGCTTTTTGGGTTAGGGCATTACATGATACATTACTTCTACATGGCTTCTACAGTACTTGTGCACCAAGGGTTATAAACCCCCAACCACAATGTACTGTTATGGTGTGGTTAACAACTAATCCAAACTCCAAATTTTGATTATACGACTCATTGTTAATTTATATAATAATTTATTTGCACAAATAAATCATATCAAAGGTGAATGTTTTGTTATTGTAATAATATCAGTTAGAAATATTGAGTAACATATTTTACGCTAAAATAAAACAATCAATTTTTTAGTATTTAGTTTTTAAATTTAGTTTAACAAATTTATATTTTCGTTTTCATTATAATGGCATAAAATTTTGATTACGTAGTTAATAGAAATGTGAAATAGTTATTTAAATTCTATTGTAAGAATAATGTATAAATTTTATCATACTAAAACTATTATGGAAAATAGTTTTCAAGAATTACTATCACTAAATAAGATATTTTATTATTTAAAATTGTTACGGTTATAGAAAAATCATGTAAAAAATCGGTTAGGGGGAATTTTTAGTGTTTTATGAAAAAGATTATTTTTTTGTAAATAATTGATAATATAAATTTTAATCTATACCATATTTTTAGTAACATCATAAAGATATTAATATGACATAAAAAATTATAATATATTTTTTATGCAATAATTTTCTTGATTAGGAATATGATTTATTTAAAAATTATATTAGCATTTTCTAAACATGGAAATCAATCTTAAATGACCATGTAATATTTTATTTAATTAAAAACCTATATTTAAATATATTAAGACCCCCCCAAATCTATATTTTAGAGTTAATGGATTTTTATATTTGCTAGTAATGTTGGTTGATAATTGTAAAATGGTTTTAAGAAGAAGGTTTGTAATAGACCAACCCATGTAATCTAATAATTTCATCTAAATTAGTTCTCTATGTGGCATGAAGCATCTTCCGAGTCACCCTAGGTTGGAAATAAGAACCTATGTATCATGCAAGTGAAGAAGAGAATGATTTATCCATCAAAAAACATTTTATATGATAGAATAAGATTGATTAATATATTGTATTAACAGAATATATAATATCTCAAAAAAATCACCAAAAAGGACTCATCTATTATTTGGAAAACAAGGTCTCTAAACTTAATAAGAGTAACATCAATAACATGGAACCAGAAACAACCCATGAGTCTATCTCTATGTGAGGATATTTCCCCTCAATATCATCCAACCAGTAGGAAACCAGAGCATGGAGACTCTTCCTATAAATGATATTCATCAATTTTCATGTATTCAAAAACCATGGTTATAATAATTGGAAGTAAAAAACTACGGTGTGAACTAAAAATACCAGTAGGATACCACCCAAAATATTCATATTTTATAAACACATGAATCCATTAGTTATTATTGAAAATATATTTCTAAAAGTCATTAAATGAAATCAACTTCCATTTATAATACTTCTTTTTGTTTTACTCTACAAAATCATGTACTATTCATTAAAATAGTGATATATGAGGTCTGATATTTATAATTGATTAAAAGATAATTTTTTTCAATAATTTATATCCATATCAAAATAAATTGGTCAAAAGAATATAAAAGATCATGTATTTAATATAATCTCATGCAACTGAGTGTGAATTCAATGAAAGAAGTCATTATAAACAACCAAACGGCTAATACAAACTACAAAACACTACAAAACAAATATCATATAAAATTAATGAATTATAGCCCCTCTAAAACACTACCCCTTATTCATAATGAAATTAAGGGATACACCCATAGTGATAGCTAACTATAATAGTGATGGCCTCTGTTTGTTTTTTTCATATACCCCAAGGTGTCTAATGTTTGATATTACATCATTATTACATTCAAGGGAAAAAAATGTTTCATAAAATATTACCAAGAAAAATACATTTCTATAAGACCAATATTTTCCTAAAAATTATAATATAATTATCCTAAATAATTTTATATTTAAAAAATGAATTCTGATTTTAATGTCATATTTGATGCATTTTTTCAATAAAATCACACGACACAAATGGTTTCTATAATGAAACACCAATTTTAAAAACAGAAATATAACCCTAAAATATATAATTCCATATTTAGATATCAATTACTTAATTAAACCTCAATAAAATACTCATCTAATGTATGGAATTCCAAGGGTTATACTAAATGATAGATACACCGACCACAGGAAAGTTGAAACAACGTTTCAATTTCAAGACTTGTGATTGGAAACATAAAAATAAGTTTTTTAGGATATGGATTTTAATGAATCGAGATCAAAAAGATAGATATTAAAAATTATTATCCAAATAACAGGGGGAAATAGACACAATATCATTATGGAAGCACTAAAATCAAGAGGAAACATATTAGAGTTCAAGGGTAAAATTAAAGGGGATTAGGAAAAAAAATTAGGCCAAAAGATAGATAGAACCTTATAAATCATCCTCACTAGTGATTACACAAACAAGATTGTGACATTTACCACTTACCAGCAGCTATAGATAGATTGCATATAGTTGTTGCACTCTAATGAAATGATAGTGTGAGTACCTTAGGTAGTCGGTGGAACTAGTGTACTTACATGATTTTTACAAGATAGAACCAGCAAGCCAGATCCCCATATTAGGTAGCTAGTGGTCTCATGTTTACATCATGTTCCAAATCTCCATTTCAATAACTACAGGAATATAAAAATAAAAATAAACACATTAAGAACTCAATTCCTAGATCCAAAAACCTAAATGTGACAAATATACCCACTTTCAATTATTTCCTTCGAGAAAATTGTATGAAATCAATACCCCATTAAATGATATGGACATTTCTGTAACATCATGTACTTTAACTCCCATATATCATTGATGTCACTTCCACATTTCCATGTCATGTGATCAAATGGGTTCACGTTGACACTCAACACCTCTTCCTTTTATCCAACAATATTAATATATATTTAAAACACCATGTTTTCAGTTTCAATATCAATGTTCTATCACCCAAAAACATTGGATGGGTCACGATGATATATCTTAATCTTGGAAACATAGAACACACCATTTATATATTTAAAATTACTAATAAATTATAAATAATAATTAAATGCTATGTGTTAATCTAAAATATCGAATGATATGAAATAATTTGGTTCTAACTTACCCTTCTTCTTAAAAAAACTATGTCGTAACCAAGTAGAAAATTTCATAAAACCCAACTACAATTATGGAAGTCCAAAAGATAACAATTAAGATCATATATGATTTTTGGGGACTCTAAGATGTCATTTACCTCTTCTTGATCCTCTACATAATATTTTTTATTTTCATAATGATACATGGTCCTACCAAGGATCATTATCCAACCTATTTATAATAATTAGGTGTTCTAAATGGCCTCCCATAAAACGCCTCAAATAGATAAATCCAAATAGAATCCTCATTACTATTATTATTGGAAACCAGTGAAAATAGAATATGAATCTCCCATAAATCAATAAATTCGTGCCCACAAACATTAAGCATGTATTCAAAAAATATGGATGAATCAATCAGTCCGGCCATCCATCTGTTGATGAAAAGTCATTATCAACATACACTAACTAGAAATCACAATCTATATAAATCACTTTCATTGGTATTTAGTGTAATTATCTTATCAAAAATTATTGTCGATTGTACACCATGAATCCTAATAACCAATAACAGAAAATATTTTCCATGACCCAATAGTTTTTTAACTCCTTAATATTTTAAAAATTCACAAATTTTAAATTTTAATCTTGATACACACAAATCACATTCTTCCTTCTATAACTCTGAGTGTCACACCCAGTTTTTCTAGTTATAGATTTTGTTCTAGTTTAGAGGATTTTTTGGACATTTTCTCATGTTTTGAGGGTGAATATTGTTTAATTTTGAAGTTTCTCTTAGTATAGGTTATTCCCCATGGTTGATCGATGGATTAGTTGGTTGTCAATGGATAAAGATAAGCTGTTTCTACATATGAGACCCCAGAACATGGTTACCGCATGGTTTATTCGAACCATGAGGCCAGTCTAGAAAGTGTGCAGTTGGTTTCAGGTACCCATTTAGCTTCCCATGTGTAGAGAGTGTCGATTTCATGTTTACCATTCAGTTTGACAAACTGTGCAACTGGCATAGATTTTAATTTTTGGGGGGTTTCCAATTATAACCCTTATTGGTGTTTTAACCCAAAACGCACCCTACTCTACTAAAATAGTTATTGCGACCTTAAGGGGATCTCCCCTTTCTTCACAGGCTTTATCCTTTTTCCTTGGGTGTGGATATAATTATTTCATAAGGGTTTGGTGAATTTCTTCACGGTAATCACCTCCTCTCATCTCCCTCTCCCTCTTTCTCTTATTTTTCTCTTGATCTCCTTCTCCCACATGGTTATGTCAACATAGGGTTTGGTTATCCTCTTGTTTATGTTAGAGGATATTATTTTTCCGGGTTTATATTGGTATACCTAGGGTTACAAAACCCTTGTGGAGTGTTTTTGGTGGTGTGTGGTCGTTGCCCCATGGATATGAGGTAGGGTTTTCCCAATAACATGCCTTTTTATTTTAATAATCACTAGTATCATTATTTTCATACCTTATATGATTTATATATATTGATTTATGATCTTTGGTCCAATTTTGTGGTGTGTACATTATTTTTTTCCCCCGTTTTTTTAGCTAGAATTGTTTTGGTAAATATAGAACACCAAGTGTTTGATTAAATACCTGATCGAATTTCGTGGGTGATTTTTAATATGAAATAAATTTTTTACATTAGAAAATGTATTTTTATTATGTGAAACGGTTTATTAGTTTCCTTTTATGGAGATTCCATGTTAGTTTTGTTTTTATAAATAAATGAGTATTGGTTTTTATCATATTTTGGCACGTATTATCGGTGAAAGGACTATTTGACATTTTTTTTGAAAATGGACATGATTTGAAAGTGTGATGTAAATGTTTTAAGAGGAAAATATATATTATATTTTCATATAAAATCGGGGGTTTTCACCTATTTTTAAAATAAAGATAGTAGGTTTGAAAATTGTCGGATTTTATGAAATTCTTAAAGGTCTGTTTGGAAACATTGTGAAATTGATGAAAGGATATTATTATAAAAACCCCCACTGGATGTTTTTAATGCCTTGTCTACATGTAATGGAAGGTATTTCCTCACTATGGAATCCTAAAGATCCATTATCAGTGTTCCTCGGCTGGAACCCTTTTTGAGCTATTTATTTTAAGGCATGAGCATAGTCCTTCAGCAGACTTAGTAGATGTCTTATTGTGAATTATTATTTCATATATGTATATTGTGATTGGATACTCGTTTGAAGTTGGTTAGTTAAACCCTATTATATACATGAGACGTAGGAACCTTGTATGTTGAGGTAATTTTCTATGGATTATTCCTCCACTTGATGGTCATGTACTAACTAGTGGCCCATTGTATGTGGATATTATGGGATTATTCAGGGTGAATTTTCCCTCAGTCTGTCCTGAAAAAGGGTGGATTAGTGTATTTAATGTTCTAATATCACAATTCATGGAATTATCATAGGGATAGGTTCTCATGTATGGTGTCTTCTAAATTATTCTTGATCTCCTAGGTTGACCTATATCTGTTTGCATTTACCTTATTGCAATAATTATTGGGATACTTGTATGATTATATCCATTTCCCTTGTTATGTGATTATAGTAGTGTCTAATGATTTAGTGTTTTTATTAGAAAGTTATGCGATGGTTTAAAAATGGATTAGGAAAACAGTTTTAAATGAAAATAGTGTTTTATCTTGTTTTTTGGATTTTGAAAACATAAGCCTCAATTTACCCTTGAAAATGTTTTTGTATCACTGATGGATCGATCCTGTCTCTAGAAATGAATAAGGGAAATGAGGCATACTAGGTTTTTATGTAAAACAAGTTGGAACACATACTTTGTTATATTTTAGACCAAATTGGAAAATTGATGTTTATTTTTTTAAATGAAGTTCATTGGGTAATATATTATCAGGATATACTAATGAGTTTTAATACAAAAGAATACAACTATTTATATTTTTCCCTTGTGAAGGTTTTATCATGAGTCCAATTACCTTGGGAGAAGGTATATCTTTATATTGGTGAGTGAACTATGGGGTCACATAGAGATAGTGTGGTTGTCTGGTTCAGTTGGCCAATTTGTATAATTATTTCACTGTTCAGTTTCATGTATTAAAGATGTTCTATTCAATTTTATTTATATATTGGAAAACTTTTGAAACTTTTTGATGTCTGGTTATTTATTTTTTATAAGGAGAAATAATTCCCCAATTGTACTATGTTGATGCCAAACACTATTTTCCATCCCATGGGGATTGGGAAGGCCCTTAGAGCCAATCCATGAATTGTATCGAGTGACTAGTTTAGGGTCTCCCACTAAAAAATATCTCACTTTTTTCAATAGGGGAATATCTATTGGTAAAAGTTCATTTTATGTTGGTAAAACGTTTTACCAACTTTTATGTACCTATAACTATATTTTCAGTAAAAACTCTTTCAGTAAATGTTTTTGCAAGAGATAAAATTTTTTTGTTGTATTTATAATAATACCAACATATAATATATGTTTTGGTTAAAATGTTTAGCAACAGGTTCTGAGACAAATTTGTCTGTTGGTAATAATATTACCAACATAAAATATCTGGCTATAAATTAAATTTAAATAAAAATTATAAATTTTTATTTCTGGAAAAATATCATATTATATTTATTAATTTATAATATAACATATATAATTATTAAATAGAATACCGTTTTCACACAAGTTCAAAACTATAAAAAAAAATTATATTTTTAATGAAATTTAATACAAAATCACAGGATCCATAAAAAGACCCCATACAGCGACCCAGACATCACCCCAAACAGCAACACATACCCAACTCCATCCATGTTAGATCCAGCACCAGTCCATGCTAGCTCCAACACCAACCCATGCTAGCGACAATAGTAGTCCATGCCAGCAACAAAACCAGCACCAGTCTGTGTCAGCGACAACATCAACACCAGCAACCGCACCAATCCATGCCAGCTCTAACAACAACACTAGTGACAATAGCAGTCCATGCCAGTGACACCACCAGTCCATGCCAGCGACACCACCAACACTAGTTCATGCTAGCAATAGCACAGACACCAGTCCATGCTAGTGACAACACCATCACCAGTCCAGCTCCAGCACCAATCCAAGCAAACTCTAGCACCAAAGATTCAACAATGAAGAACATAGGTTCAAAGTAAATTCTATGTGGAGATCAAGAAAAGAAGAAATTAGAGGGAGGTGTCCGACCTTAGGATAACACCAATCTTTAATGCCAAGCAGGATCCAGCAGACATGCTGGTAAGAGTTCAAACTCATTCTATCACTAATAAGTTTGATGTTTTGTAGGATAATTCAAACTTTTATTCAAAAGAATCTATACAAGTAATCTATTTCTACAGTGGAACAAAAGCTAAAGAACATGAAAACAAATATATGGTTTTTATAATGTATACAAGTATTAAATTTGAACAGGATAAATCACTTGGAATTGTGAAAATGGAGTGTAAGGATTGAACATTTTTTTTAGCATTCAGGCTTGTAGTAATAATTACAGTATTTTCAAGGCAGTGCATGAAAAAATATAATTGAATAATTATTAAGGTGTATGATATTGATAAAAATAAATGAAACATTGAAACTTACCACTATGTCATTTCACATGAACTAGTTGAGTCAATAAAATAGGGTTTGACTGAATTGTCATTCAAGAACTCATTTGTTCAACAAAATCATCCCACTTGGATAAGTGTGATAATGGTGAGCTTAAAAATAAATATTTACAAGGATTAAGTAAATAAATAACTAAATCCTATGCATATTGAATCTAGAATGAAAAATATATATTTATGCTTGCAATAAGAGTGAAATGAGGTAAGAGTAAATGAAACAATGAAAGTATCAGCTCAACTTTTTCCATCATACACTGATAAAAAAAAATTCACAGAGATTGTGGTTACCTATAAAAAATCATTGATATCAAGAAGAGTTTTTCTTGACCAGTTTTTTCTTCCAACTTCAATGCACCTACACCTTCTTTGTTTACCTTTTATTCAAATATCAATGTTTAAAATCATGTGTTCAAAAAACATTGACATGAATTGGTCACCAAATTCATGCCCCAATGAAATATATTATAGAATAAAAAGTGTAAAATTCATGAAATGGATGTACTGAGCATACACTATTAGGTAATCGAGGGTGAAACAAGATGAGGTAATAATAAAACTGAAACTAAAGATCACAATGCATCATAACTACCTGAATCATCCTTGATTTTACCAAGAAATCTTCTCATCCAATAAGGGTAGAAACTCCAAGAGAGAACCACCCCCTCATATGCAATTATCTACCTCCTCTAGTTGACAAATTAACCTGAGTGCTGAAATTCATCAAAGAGCACGAGTGATAACATACAAGAAGGAGAGAAATCATCATAAGTGAGCACTGCCTAGATAAATCACCGTGTGCTAACAAACCACCAATGCAAACTCCCTTCAATTTTAGAATATCAGTGATGATCTTCTCTATATCTGCATGAATTCAATACTCATTTAATCTGCATAACTCTAACATACCACAAAAAAATAAGTGTATAAATTTAATAAGGTGCATTGTATTCTTTTTATTTAGTATGCTTGGCTATACATTCATGTAGTGGATTAGGGGTATGTTATTGACTTTAGGATTCTTTGGAATTTAAAGCCGTAATTTTTTATTAATTCTTTGATAGATAATGATATAATATTTTGATGAATGTTTAATTTATTCAATGGTGACTGTAAGAAAACAAGAGTTAAAACCTCAACAGTTCACTAAATCATCAATCTATGCATCCTAAATAATGAGAGTTCAAGGGGTGTGGTGACACAAAAATCACAGAAATTTCACTTAACCACGGTTTCTAGAAGACAAGAGAAACTACATGGGGACTATTGATTATATTATTGTGTTTTTTGATACTATTAGAGTTTATTTTAAGGTCTATGTGATGTTTCAAGTTAGTTTTTGCTGATAATTCACTTGGCATGTTTTACAGGGTCAATTACTAACTCAATTTCCTCACACATCACACATAGGATTTGACCTCCTTGTTAAAGCTTTTTGTTTTCTCTCACTGCCCTATACCTACACTCATACACCCACATTATATATAAAAACAATTAAAACATTTATATGTTTTACATATCACACACAAAACACCACTATTCAATATTGTTTCCTCTACCCCACATAAGTTAATTAGTGAATTAGCCAATACATATCTTTGTATAGATGGACCAGTACTAAACGATATTTATGATAATGATTTCTACAACCATTAATTGGTATCATTATCAGGGAAATGTGAAATTATTTAATTGATTTATATCGATTTTTTATTAAGAAATATAAAAAATCTAAAAATATAATCAAATTAGAATTCACAGCTTTTACACATTTTTAAACAGATTTTATTTTCTGGAATTATAAAAGATGAAGTTTTATTTTTATGTTCATATTAAGGCATTAGGAAGTTCTATATAATCCAGTTTTAATCCCCTAAATTAAGGGATTATATTTTACATACAAGGGAGAAAGTCCTTTTCACTAACAAGGCATGTAAAGAAGATGAACACAACATGCTATGTGGGCTAAAATTGATGGAAAAAACCACTATCATGTGCCCAAGCATTCTAGAATCAAGCTCTACTAAGGTTGAGAGGCATGTAAATTAACCAAGTGAAGGGGTTTCTCAAACAATACTATATCACCAAAATAATGAGAGTATGTACTCAAAAAACATCAATTTGAAGGTCTACGAACTTTTCATGGTGATTTAAGGAGATTTTTCCTACACATTCATCAAGGATTTCATAATAATAGTGAATACTTTCCCTTTCAAGGGATTGACTTAAAAAGTGTAATGTTTAAAAGGAAAGTAGATGAATACTCAAATATTAAGAATACACATTTGACACTTGGTAGACCATCTATAGTTCATTTTAAAGGAGGTATTACCCAATGAAGAAAACCAAGGGAATGAAGAGGTGGATAAGCATAATTATTTACATGGTTTTCTCAAATGGATACAAGAAAGAAGAATAAAATTTTGTGTGTGAGAAAGATGTTGGAATCCTTGAAAAAACAATCAAGTCACTGACTTCACACATGTTTACAGTAACATGTCTATGTTGTTTTCTTCTTGATTCGTGAAACCCAGATAAACATCAAAGGAAGAAATCAGATTAGATGGATTATACAAGGGGTAAAACCCCAAATCACTTTTAATAAAACAAGACTTGGGGAATTAAATTACACAATATTAAAATCAGAACAAAAATATAATAATAGAACTTCTAAAAAGGTACTAATAATAACCAATTGACGACATTTGCTTTAGTATTTTGTAGCTCCATATGACCAAAAAATGAAGGTCATAAATCAAAATGAACTAATGAAATAAGCATAAGTATTTGATGTTGTTCTCTCAAATGGATGCAAGAAACAACAATAAAACAAAATATGTAAGAAAATTTTGGGAATCATTGAAAAAATAGACAAGCCAATGGAGTAGAAATTTACGACATGTATAAAACCATGCAGTTAAAGGTAACATATCTGGAAATTTGAAACTCTTAAATCACCCAAATAGCCTTTGATTGTGCTACTCAAGCAAGCCTATTAAACTCTTAAAACCCAAATTTATTTTAAAAGTCTATGCATTGGCTATAAGCACCTCAATTAAAATAAATCACAGAGAAAAATATCACAATCTAATAGACATATTCCAAGGACCAACCTATGGTGAAACTATGGAACCCAAACATATCAATTTCACCCACAAGATCAAGAGTACACCTAAAAATATAAGGACACTATAATGACATGAAAATCACAATTTGGTTTCATTTGTTAAAACCTCATCAAAAAAATTATAAGACATAATATGTACTTAAGTATACAATTACTTATTTAACAGAGGCAATTAGATGTACCTAGTTTATGCACACCCCATTGATAAGTCCGACATTTCATCCAAATTCAATGCACAACTTCCCAAAAGTTCTGGAGATGGTGATAAATCTACTTACCATCCATTCCACTATCCGGATTGATGATGAAGTATGTATGGTCTCCTTTCATGAATGTGGAATATATAAAATCCATCTCCATGTTGTTTTGTTATGGATTCTCTACACACCACCAAGAAAAATAAATATATTATGTCCTTGAAAATATTTCATTCTGGTATGTAAATCCTTTCAACCTTCATACCAATATTACCTTCCCAAATATCAACCTGCTCATTCATGGAAAAAAATTACTAGGAGGCCTCAAATACAACACTTTATTAAGAGTGCATAGTTCTTCCACCGTACAAATGGTGAAAGTAGCCACATTAATTTCTTTCACAAATACAACTTCAGTGTTTCCATCACCAAAAACTGAAACTTTGTCACTAGAATGAATCCTTTGGCCCGGTTGAGCCAAAGAGGGTAGTGAGAATCTAGTAGTCATTGTGAATCATCATTTTACTTCCAATTTCCTGTAGGAAAAAAATATAGTAACAGAGTAATAGATGAAATAGGATTTCATAGTACAAAGTATACATATTACAAACTCCATATTGTATATCATATATATGTATCATACATATTTAATAAATTGAATATTTCATGCATAGAATATGGATATCCTATAATCCGCATTACATATTCAAAATGATGACCAATTTTACACATGAGTTTTATTTCCCTCAATCAGTCATCAATTTTTAGAAGAACTTCAAGATCAAAAAATATATATATGTATTGGAATCCATTCATAGGGATTCCAAATAGTGAAAACTCCATGTACCCAATAATAGAGAGCATAGTGACATGCACTATGAAAACATGCTTTAAAAACAGAATATATTGTTGTGAATAACATATCTTCATCAAAACAGTCTCGGTGCATTCCATTTAAAAAGGTGACAAATAATTTTCATAAAAGATCATACATATCACCATGTTGTCTTCAAAGCATAATCTAATCAATTAACCCATTAATACACCTAAAAATCAGTTAGCAGCCAAACAAGGAGAAAAGGCCAACAGTGCGGAATTTTTATTGAGCTTGAGCTTGAGCTACTAGAGAAGCATACCATCTATTGGGAAGTTTTCATAAAAAAATAGCTATAGCACAACGAAAACAGTTAAATACCCTTCCATGACATAAGGATTACAATTACACTATAAAATATGAAAATTGAGTAAAAAAGGATGATGTTTATGAGTGAGAATGAGTGTTACCCTCCAAGTAAGTTATCTTTAACACATCACTAGTGAATGAAATCAATCCTACTATTTTATCATTAGAAATGTTCCCATAAATTAAAACTAAAAGTATGAAATTTGAGTATAAACCGATTAGTGAGAAAGAGTGTATCATTTTTCAACAAATAATAAAATGTCATAAGTGTAAATTAACAAAGAAACTAATGAATGTTAAGTATAAAAAAATGTTGTTTCTGAGTGATAATGAGTGTAACATTTCTCAACAATTAATAAAAAGTCATTTGAATATTAACGAAGAATAAAAAATTCAAATAAAAAATTTTATAATTCTTTTTAAATACTAAAATAAACTATGATTTATTAAAATTAATCACTAATTGTTTATACTCACATAAAAATATAATTTTTATGTTCAAAATATAAATTAAAATCAATATAGGGGATTTCAACAATTTAAAGGAGTATGAGAGAGAGAATTTGTTACCCATATATCCAAGTGGCAGAGTGAGAATGATTTTACTTTAACTGGTCTTCAATTGGATGTTTTTGGGATGTCATTAGCATTGTGATGTGGGCCTGGATTGGCATGGTTTTTAGAGAGGATGAGGTTTCTGGTAGTAAGGTGTATGGATGATTTCAAGATGGTGAGGGTCTGGTTATTTAGGGAATGGGCTTGTGGGAAATTGGGATGACAATGAGGTTCAAAAGGGGACTGAAGGAATGATAAGTCCACCCACATGGCTTGAATCAAAACCAAGAAACACAAACCATGCTTGAGCCAATCATGGAACACCAACCAGCCTCTGTCCGGTTGACCTGTAGGTAGTGAATCCAAACTACTGAGCACCAACATTAATTCCTAAACTGATGCAGCAAAGATCAAAAATTTCCCTGAAATAGTATACAGTCCATCAGCCTTAGCTAGTGGAATAAAATCTTCTACTATGTATGGCATACACAACATCAATGGATCTTGTGAAATCATCAAAATTGTTTCTATGGGAATCAGAAGACGTTCCGATCTAAGAAGTGGAACATCCATCATCACCCACATCCATAAGCACAACTCATAAATTTTGTCATAATATCTAGAATAGTAAACATTATGGGTCGCTGTAATTATGTGAATATGATGAATTTTTTAATACACTACACACCAATCAACCAGCCTCTTAAAAATGGTGATAAACAATGAAATTGGTGAAAATTTCACACAAGACATGTAAGCAGATAAATAAGAAACACTGATCATCCTATTTTCAGGGGGTATGAGATGCATATAAAAACATCTTCAAGCACAAAAGGAAATATGACACCATAATTTTCAGGATCCAATGTGAAAGAATAGAATATCACAAAATGAAAAAATTTATATATTTATGATGGTGGGATAGTTGTTTGTAATGAAAAATGAAGAGTTTCAAAAACCTCTATTAATTGATCATTATCAAAACATGTCTGAAGATGCTCAAAAATCACCACCATTAAGCTGTATAATCTGTCTGCGACTATGTTTTTCTCTAAAATTCTCTAAGTTAAATGTTCTTTGAGAATATCAACATACTTATCATCATCATTGACTTTATTAGATGTCTCATATAACTAATCCAGCTCCATCTGAAAAATGTCATCCCAACTAATCTCAACATCCAAATATACCAAAAAATCATTCATTGCTTTATGCATGGTTCCCCAAAAAATTTCCCCAATTGAACTACTATACAAACTTAAGATGATCAATAAATATATCACAATTGGATCCTTGGGTTTCCTATTGAAAATATTTGGCATTCATTGGGGAATTATGTTCAACAAGGGAAATGTGGCAAGAGGCCCCAGGTCAGCAATAGAGGTAAGGGTAGAATGGACCCTGGAAAGAACATGATTCTTATTTTCAATACTACATGGACGATATAAGATATACATGACAACATTAGGAAGTTTTAAATTTCTTAGAATAATCTCAAAGAGTGCATCAAAAAAATTCCATTTGACATGTCCAAGAATGTAATAAGTTCCACCAGTTCATCTAACACATCAGTCTCATGTATTCTACTTGTTTATTGCAAAAATAGTAAAATGATGCTTCATGTGTATGATTCTATATATAGATGAAACAACACCTGTCAAGGCCTTTATTCTAGTCACCATTAAGGCCCCCTCATCTGGTTCTATATTTTTTAGAACCCCAATCAGCTGATCATAATTGTCAATATCACCCAGAATAATTGATCCATGATAATCTTTAACATGTAATATTAGTTATGAATCACTATGATTAGTATTCTAAACATCATAACTCTCCTCCTTTTTATATGTCAATTCCACACCCATGGTGGAAGATCTTGTAAGAAACTTGTTAATCATTCGAAGACCTACAGGTCAAATTAATATAGATCTGACATGATATGTCATACCTCCAATTTGTTTTTCTAAAATGTATATCAATCACTTTTCATAAAATCTGGATTCCAGGATTTGAACTGGTAGCATGGGGCCAGGGGTGAGGTGGCGTCACCAATGCCATGAGAAACATCTGATTAGACATGGGATATGACATTTTAGGGAGGCAATGTTAGAGGGAGAGGATCCTTGGGTCAGTGGAAGGAGAAAGTTTGGGGGATGTCATTGTTGTAGATGATAGGGTTTTGAGCAGAGGATTAGGGAGGAAGGTGTTATCTTGTTGCCCCTCCCCTTTGGTTTCCCAAGCCCTTGAGCTTGTAGGGATTAACATAGGACAGAGGATAATGACAAGGTATTGGTGAGAGGTAGTGGAAGAAGGGAATGGAGGGGCTGGGGAACATAAGTGGTATACGAGGGGATGGCGGTGGCAGAAGAAGGGATGGGAGGGGTCGGGGAATAGTAGTTGGGCTAGAGTGGATGGCAGCGGCAGAAGAAGGGACATGAGGGGAGAGGATTAGTAGTGGGGGTCACATTAGGGATTTTTACTTTTTTCATGTTTTCATATATATATATATATATATAATAATAGTTATGAATTTATATAAAAAAAATATATTGTACGAAGATTATATATATATCTACATATATACCACTAAAAAATGTTACTAAATTATAGATATTTAAATTAATTATATATTTTTATTATCAAAATTATATAATATTAATGGGTAATATATAAATCTATATATTCAATTTTTTTAAAATATTTGATGTTATTGAATAATTTATTAGTAACAAACTGTCTTAACGGTAAAAGATTTGTTGGTAACAATAACCAATAACACCATATCCATTTATCAATAAATCAGTTGTTGGTATTATTATGATTAGACCACAGATATAAGTGTTAGTCAAATATTTGTTGGCAATGAACTACTAATTTAAATAGACATATCTGTTGGTAAAAATATTTGTCGGTATGTATAGTTAATATCAATGGAATTTAATATATGTTGGAATTAATCATTTTTACCAACAGATATATTATCTATCAGCAATTTTCTGTTGGTAAAAGTCACTTTTTTGTAGTGTCCCCATGATTGTTCATGATAAAATGATACCATAAGAGGTTAAATCCTTTGGGACATTCTTTTCAGATAGCCCATTATTACATGGGGATGTCATGGTAGATGTACTAGGTTATTTAATACTCGAGAGGTAGGTGTGGGTATAGCGTTGAAAAAAATTTGTCATTATAATCCTTATGATTCCATGAGAAGTCCAGTTTTATTAGTTTTATTGTTCTTTATGTATTTATTATTGATTGTTATATAATAAGGAGAGTTTATCCAACGGTCTCTATGAGATCACAGGGCCTAGAAATCCAAGTGGAGTTGGGGGAATGATCCAAGAAGGATCTTCATGCTAGGGTGTGTTTGGCATATGGATACCAACCATATGGTCCTACCACTCACTGAAACTAGTTCCCTATTGTGGTTCTCCTAGAATATTCTTGAATTCTATAAATTTCATTGAATACACTTGTGTGAGAATGGTGAAAACTAGGTTTAAATGTAATGGTTGGATTTTAAAAAGAGGAAAATGTAGTTTTCATAATTTACCTTAAGAATGATTATAGAATGTTGGGTCCTTGTAATTTTTTTTGGTAAAGTGGATTATGAGAAAAGGACTTGGTGATTTTATTAAAATGGAAGATGGTTGTTTCAAAGGGTATTTTTTATTAGAATTATTTTTTTGAACATAAAAGATATAAGATTTGATCAAATGGTATTGAAGGAATGGAGTTTGTTTAATTTTTAGAAAATTATTTGAATGAACTACATATTATTTTGAAGGAAATTCAGGAGGTTTTATTTTTTAGAATGGTAATATGGTTTGTTTTGTGAACTTTTAGATATTATTTTTACTTTTTTTAGTGATCCATTGGAAGGTTCATTATTTAAAAATGTTTTAAGTGGGTGTATTTGGAAAATAAATTCTTTTTTTCCTATTGGAATTTTCATGGGTCTTCACATGAATGATTATATATGGGAATGTTGGGTAATTACCAATATAGCATAGTTGATGGGTTGTTTAGGTGTAGTAGACATGTGTACGTGAGTCAAACTCTATGGAACACCATTGGCGACTACGAAAATACATAAAATGTTTTAATGAAACTGAATTTTTTATAAAAGGTGACGTTTAGTGGCAATAATGGTTTTTTTATTCTATTTAATGTTATTCTCTTATGTGGTGGTCATTCTTGAAGAAATTTTTAGGAGTTGGCCTTGATGTGGTTATTGGATTTTCATTGTTCAGAAGCTGTCCCCATGGAGATTTAATTGGTGATCATAGTGTGTATATCAGTAATTCCCCCTTAGCAGAACATTTGGTTGATCAACCAATAGATTTTGTATTAATGTTATGGAAACTGGATCCAACACTCTTTTATGGTCAGGTGGATCCTCTCAAAGCATAATATTTGACCCGAAATATATAAAGGAACATTATTTTTATCACATTTCCTAAGCTGTTGAAGGATATGTCTTCAAACATCATTCTTGATGGTTCACTATGGAAGTGGGGTTAGTCGGTATGTCAGAGGAAGCCTTGTGAGGATATAACTTGGGAATTACTCAATACTTCATCCATTGTCCAATATATCTTCATGAATGAAATAGTGAAAAGGAAATGGAGTTTTTTTTCATGCAACAAGGTAATGGAACAATGTCGTATTACTTCAACCAATTTATAGATCTTGTTCTATAGCTTCTGGAATTTGTTATGAGTGATTCAATAAAGGCTCGACATTTTGAGAAAGGGCTTCATTCTGATATCAAGTCGAACGAGTTGGAGTTCAACCTAACATCATTTGATTACATGGTGTGGAAATCATTTCTTATTGAAGTCATGGTGGTAATAGTTCTTGATGTAGTCTTCCCTCCCACAAGCCCTCGAAGTAGTACAGATGGATCTAGTAAGGGGATAAGGGAGCAGTTGGTAGTTGATGGAGTGGGCCGTGAAAAAAAAATACATGGCATCTTTCATCAACATCTTTTTAAAATGAAGTCATTATATTCTATCAGTTTGCACCGTTTTTCACAGAGGCCATTGTGTCCATGTGTTCCAATGCCCTTCCACGCCTATGGATGCTTTGGTCATATGTAGCAGTTCTCTCAGGGTGTTTCTAGAAATAATCAGGGAGAAAATCCATAGAAGTGATGTGCTGTTGGGAGGATTAGTTCATGCTATTTTCATATGTTTCCTTCCAGTTTATGGGTTCATTGTTGTGGTGGTTTTTCTAGTGCTGTCTTTGTTTTTTTAAATGTATGGGATGTTCTTTGTCCTTTGGGGAGCTCAATTTTTAAATGAATGTGTGGTTTCAATTCTAGGAATCCTGTTTTTTCATCTTTCTAATCGAGCTATGCTTGCTTCTTGTTGGGATTATTATTGCCTTATTACGATGCATGGAAATTGGTCAATAATCAATGCTCCAGCTATATGATTCAAATTGAAGTCCGCATGTAGTCAGTATTCGTAGGAGTATAATAATTTTGGAGAAGATCATACCTAAACCATGTGTTGATGTGATTTCTATGATTATATTTTAGTCTCATTATTATAATAATTGGCCCCCTTCCCTTATCAAGTCATGTGGTGTTGATTTTTGGTTTTCTTAGGGAATTTTATCCCTATTCATGAGCTCTCCATTCAAGGGTGGGAAGATTAAATTCGTTTGAGGTGTTATTCATGGCATTGGTTAGTAGTTTAGTGTGGTAGTGTTTCTGTTGGAATTTATGTAAAAGGCCCAGTTCTGGTTCGTGTCCAATTATCTTTTTGTCATTCTTAGTCAGCAATTAATTGTGGAGAGACTTCCCATGGGTATTATTATGTTTTCACATAAGGTTATATCATATTATAATTGAATATTAATTTTGGGGAGTATGTTCAGGCCTCCGCTCTACTGGTGAATAGTTTGTAGTTTTATTTCCGTTTGATCCAGTTGAAGTGGATTATTTCAAAGATGCCAATTTTTCAGTTTCCTCATCGGTTTGGGTAAGAATTTAGATTCTTCGGAGAATCTATAATGGTCTAGATTTTATAATGTTCGTGTATTTGGTGGATTGATTCTTCCTTGGTGCTTAGTAAGTGGATGTGTGTTGTTGTTTCCTTTTGGGAAATGAGTCTTGACGTCCTATTGTGGATCGTTGTTTCATTCCACTATTGGTGGTTGAAATGTTCTTTATTTGACAAGGCTAGACCATGTTAATATGGGAACCTTTTGCATTGAAAAATCATTAGGAATGTGTGTGGATTTTTGGGGGGATGAAATCATTAATGGTGGGGTGAATTTTCACACTTAGTTTTTCATCTTAGGAATTATGTTTTGGTTTGGAGGATATGTCAAACTATTTCATGGGTTCTGGGTGTGTTGGGAGTTGAGTTTGGAAGTGTCTCTTTAACTATGTTCTTCCCCATGTTTTATCCGTTTCTTGGATTAGAGTCTATGGAGAATACTATGATGTTTGTCCTTGGAAGAACCTAGCTCATGGTTATCCTACACATAGTGCTAACCCTACTGCTAGTACAGAAAGTGTACGAAATGTTACAAAACTTACCACACCGCTAATACACATTCATGTTGTTAGATCCTGGTACCTATATGGTTTTCCTTTCATATTCAGTGTATGTATCACGGTTAAGACATGGTATAAAAAACTGTGCAGTCTAACCCTTCGACTTTCCCAAATTTTAATTTTTTAGGTTTTCCAATTATACATCTTTTAGGATTTTATCCCAAGACAAACCATCCTATCGTATCTTTGTCCGTGAGACCCTAATGGAAGCTCCCAATTCATCACAAGCCTTATCCCATTACATGGGTGGGTATCTATGGATTTGTTTCAATCTTTTGTCTGATTTAATCATGGTGATCACATCCTCTCATCTCCATCCACCACTTCTCTTCTTCACCTTATGTTCTATCTATCCAATGTTCATGTCAACCTAGGGTTTGGTTTACCCTTGTTTATTTTGGGGTTTTGTTCTTTTATGGTTCATATTGGTATATTTATGGCTTTGGAACCTATGTGGCTAGTTTTCGGTGGTTTGTTGTCGTTATGCAATGGATCTGAGGTATGTTTTCATAAGAACCTACCGTTTTAATATAAAATCACTAGTTTTAGGATTTTTTGACCATATATGATTTATAAATGTTGATGTATGGTATGTGGTCCAATTTTTTGGTATGTAAATAGTGTTTTAATCCTTGTTTTTTAAAACATGAATTGTTTTGGTAAATAGCACATGCCAATTGTTTGATTATCTACCAAATTGGATTTTGTTGGTAATTTGGGATATGAAATATATTATCTATATTTGGAAATATATTGGTAATATGTGAAATGATTTATTGGGTTCATTAAATTGGTTTTTCATGTCATTTTTTGGTTTTATAAAGAAATGTGTATTGATTTTTTTCATGTTTTATCCTATATTACTAGTGAAAATCCCATTTGGTAATTTTATGAAAGTTTCCTTGATTTGAAAGTGTGATGGAAATATTTTAATAAAATATTTTCAAGGACTTTTTATGGAAAATGTGGTGTTTCGTGACTCTTTTTAAAATATGGATTGTAGGTTTGAAAAATAAAGGTTTTTTGTGAAATGCTTAAAGTCCCGTTTAGCAACTTTATGGAATCCAATGTATGATGTTTCTCAAGACTTTTCTATATGTAATGGATTGTATGTCCTCAGTGTATAATGCATAAGATCCATTATTAGGGTTCCTTAGTTAGACCCCTTTGTGATCTACATTTTTGGGCATGAGATTTGTCATTGGGAAGGATCAAGGTGAGGGTAGTTGTGAATTATTATTCTTATATATATATATATTATGATTGGATGTTCTTCTAGAATCAGTTCGGTCACCCCCATTATATTCTTGAGACATATGTACCAGGCATATTGGGAGAATTTTTTGAGAATGATTGTTGCAACGGTAGGTCACATACTGGCTAGTGGCCCACAGTAGGTGGATATACTATGATTATTACTCTGAGATTTTCCCTTAGTCTTCCTTAAGAAAGGGTATCCAAGCATATTACGTATTTTCATTTCATCATATATTTCTTGATATCAGGAATGGGGTGTCATGTAATGTGTATTCTGAATTATTCTTGATCTCATGGGTTCACCTATGTAATGTTAACATGCAAATGCTTGCTTTAATGATTGGTATACATATATGATTATTTACATTGCTCTTGTGTGATTACAAAAGTTCCTTATTTTGTAGTTTTTCCCTTGAAAAGTGATTTTGTGGTTTCAAAATGATTTATAAAAAAAGTTTTAAAACAAAATATTGTTTTATCCTCCTTTGTTCAAGCTTGAAATATAAGCATCACTTTCTGACTTGAGAATAGTTTTGGTATTAATGATGTATCGATCTCGATTTTGAAAATTAATTAGGGAAATAAGTTGTGATTTTTTTAATAAAACATGTAGAAAATCATACTATAATATATTTTTGTTAATACATGAAAATTTATTATTCATTTATTTTAAATGTATTGGACTAGAAAATTAATTATTGGGCTAACATACTGATTCGTAATAAACCGTACTGTAGTTATTTTTTGTTATTAGACCTTGTGAATGATTCATCTTGAGTTCAATCACCTTGAGCTATGGTTGATCTTTATGTTGGATAGTGACCCACAGTATCATATTGAGCTACTGTTGTCATATATATCAGTTGGTCTATTTGTATAGTTTTTGTACTGTTTAATTACATGTATAAAATATTATCTGTTCAATTTTATTTATATAATGGATGGCTAGTGCATCATTTAACTATTTGTTTGTTTATAATTTATTGGGTGAAATTGTTCTAATATTATACTCTGTTTATGCCCAACACTAGTTTCCATCCCTTGGGGTTTGGGAATACCCATCGAGCCATGCCATGAATCAGTTCGGGTGACCAAATCACGATTTCCCCATGTTGGTTTGTGACACTGAGGTCACCCATTCATAATTTCCATAGGTATATCAACCAATTTTCACACTGTAATGGGAAATGATTCTAATAACCAATATGGTTGATGATTTTTCCCTATACTTTTTATGGAATGTGAGGTGCCATGAATCAAAACCTACAATCAGTCATCTCGTTCACAAACACTAGTAATGAAGTCTCAATTTTTTGTATATATTTTTATATATTGGCTGAATTTACCTAGTCAATTGATGTATAAAATCTCTAAACATATTTCAGAAGCCCATTGGAACAATAATTATTCCATATAATTTCCTCACCCCACTATAATTTGTAGAAAGCTCACCTGAGGTCTCCCTACTAGAAATATATTTTTTAAATTACTTACAATACGTATCATAAGCCTACCCAAGTCTAATCTAATCATCTATGTGTCAGATATCATTAATTTTATCTTGGAATACCAATATGTCATTTTCTTTTTCCTACAAGTGAATCTTGAAAAAAATATCATCATACACCACTCGTCCACTGATTCATTCACTATTTATGTTTGTAATTTTCTTTGGAACGGTTATACAAACACATTCCCTTAATAGGTGGTATAACCAATGTCAAAATCAGAGGTCTAATGATACTCCATCCAACAGACCTATATTAAAATTACATCACTATAATTTACAATATACAACCAAATTTAAGTTATAAATTATCCATAAAATGACCCCCTGATGAGGAAGTGTTTCTATGACTTATGTGAATGCATAAATACCACCAAATAATGATCATTTGTGAGACAAAGCTTCTAATGATATAATAACTAATGAGATCCATATGTTTCAACTATAGATCCTATGTTAGAATAGAACCCAAGAACCAACTTATAGCATCAAAGAATACATCATTACTGGCACTATGATAACGATTCATCAAAACTAGAGCTAAAGATAATATCAATTTTAACTCCATTAAATATCATTGGAACATATCAATCAAAAATAAACATTACTCCCATATGGGTCAACTCGGTCATAAGAGATGCATGCTTGGAAATTTCCTGAATAAAGATCCATACTAACCATCCAATCCCTAGAATAATAAGATCACAAACATTTATCAAGTATGTTTATAATAAATTACATCTTAAATGTTTTTAGGATCCGTATAGTCACCCCTTAAATAATTGTTTGGACCTATAAATTTCACTTCTATAATCTAAAAGATAAATTTGAAATATTTCTATAAAAAAAATAAACTCTCATTATTCTAAGAATGATATTCATATTCTCAAAATGACCCTTCTCTAATTTGGAATAACTTAAGAATAACATACACAATAACAATAATTATGGAATCTAGTAACTAATTATATATTCATCACATTAATTCCATAAACACCATGTAAGAGTTAGTAAGAAATAATGGCATAACTAAAATACTCATAATGCCCGCACCGACTCCTGATCACCCTCATAGGAATATTGTGCTCACAAAAGCATAATTGTTTCTACCCTGACTACAAATAAATTACAATAAACCATTATGCCCCCATAAGATGAATAAAAATTTCATCAATTCCCAGAAAATGATATTTGATATTTATTATATCCTTGTAGGGGTTTTTAATCAATTAAATGATAGAGAATCCAATTTTCAGAATTAAAAAAGAGTACATGTGATGCCCTAGGAAAACAATACTGTAAAGAGACCACTTTTCATCAAGATATTTATAAAACAATGAGTTTTAAAAATGATTCTATGCTCAATACATTTATTAACATGAATCAATGAGCCACTTGTGAATTGGAATATACTTTAAAAATTTTATGTTTTAAATGTAACCAATATAACCTATCTCTTAAATTAGCATGTATGAATAGAATAAAAAGTATTATGAAATATATACAGAGATAAAACTCAATACAAATTAATTATATAATTATTTGGAAATAAAAACTCATTTTTCGTAAAAACATTTTATTCCTCAAATATACATTTTCATCAAAAATTGGTTTTAATTAATTGTTTGAAAATATATTATAATTATTTTTTGTAAATTTTTTAAATTTCATATTTTAAAATTATATCATTTTCTAAATAATGATTATAAAATTATATTATAGTTGATATGAAGTTTGTTTTTGAAAAAAATCATTTTCCAATGAATAGTGAAAAATACTGATTTTGATTTAAATTTGTATATGTATTTCAAGAAATTAGAATAGTTAATTTTATAATAAAATTGATTAATAAAATAATATCTAAAACATTTTTGATAATCAAATTAATTTCATTGGAAATAATATTATTTTTTAATTTTGTAAAAAAACATTTTTATACATAGATGGAATTTTTTTGGAAATTTTATTTATTGAGTTTTGTAGTCATAAAATAAGTTCAAACACTTCTAGAAATTGATTCATGAAAAATTATTTGTAAATTTCGAATTATGAGTTCTATAGTTGGAAAATAGTGTCCTTTTAATTTTTTTATTATGAATACTTACTGTAGTAATTAATTGTCACCACAGTATCGATGAGTCGGGTAGCTATGGTCATAATAACCTGATAAGGATAATAAAATGACATGAAAACATTCCATATTTCTATATTATGAGAGTAATTAGGATATATTCATATAGGTCTTAAATAGATGTCAAATTTTTTCTATATTTGTTTGATTTAGACTTTTATAATATTTATGTGAACGATAAAGTCAAAACATTCACTTTTTGGATTTTAAAATCAATAGTATTTTATGATAGGGATTATAAAAACATATGTTTAGTTATAAATGTATATGTGAAAGGTACATTATTATTTTATCATGATAATTTATTTTAAATTAATAGTTATATGATAATTACCTTAAATTCATAGGCAATGTTGAATGAGTGTTTATTCAATTAATATAATAATTAAATATATTATTTTAATAATATTAATTAGATTAAAATTTGACCGAGTTGTAATGTTACCAGAAAATTTAAATTAAATATAAAATATTATTTGTGTTTTAAGGGTATATATTAAAATAGTATAATTATTTGGATTGTTAAATTCAAATTCAATCAACAGTTTAAAAGTGGAATTAATGGTATTTTAATTTTTTTAATATTTTATTAAATGAATAAAAATTATTAAAAATATGATATTCTTTCATGTTAAATTTATAAGGATTAAAATATAAATAATTTAATATTTAATAGAAACTTTTCCTTTTATAGTAAATTCATTGTCCCTTGTTAGTAAAAACCTTAATATCACTATAATTGTTAAATGGTTAATGAGATTCTAAAACGAATAGATAACGGAATCAAATAGTATATACATTAAAAATTGGATGAGATTATTTGTACACATAATCTTCCTATATTCTAAAAATATAATTTTGGAGAAATATTTCATAAAAAATTAAATTATATTAATTATTACTTTTGAGTAAATTTATGATAACCTCTCGCCTCCCTTAAAAAATAGATCATACTATACTATTCTATTTGCATAGAAAATGATTTTTTGGCCAATACATAGCCAAATACCAAACTTGATTCTATACACACATTTTAGAGATCTTTTTCTGATGAAAAAACGATCATAGTAATTCTATTTGGGATAACCTTAAGTGATTTTCCAATGTAGAGGTATAGTTCATTGTTGAATTTTTTCGTTCAATTTCATTTTCTACCTCCTCAAAATCATATTTAACTATTCTGATAGAATAACACTGTAAAATAAAATATAATGATATGAATGAATTTTAATTTATATACATATATCTATATCCTTCTTAAAAAAATTAAACTGAATCCAATATTCGTGTGTATGAGAGACTACATCCTTGAGACCATATGTAATTTTCTATCAATAAATACTATTTGTATCTCATTAAAATCATATAATTACTATATATATATAGTATTCATGAAATAATTATCCTTATATTAATATATTTTATAATCATAATTCTTACCATTTGGTCCATTGAAAAATGATTTCATCGTTCATACATTTATGTGGATTACCACCTTTATGAAGCAGTGTAATTCAGTTATCATAACTAAATTACATGATTTGTATATATAACATAATTTAAGTACATACTATTATACATTTTATTTTTTTATCATTATACATATTAAATATATTAATTTCATTCTTTCCTTAATGGTCATTGAAAAATGAAAACGTTACTCATGCGTTTGTACAACCTATCATCTCCATAATCATAATGTAGTTCATTGTTCACAATCTTTTTTTCATGGATGATTTATAAATTTTAATTTATGTATAATATTGATAATTATGTAATGATATTTATTCCATATATTATGAAATAATTATCCCATTAACCATTGTTGACTTACTAATATTATTTTGGATATATGAGTTGAATATCATGAAAATTTCTAACATGCACATAATTGATAAATTAATTATTTATAACTCGGTAATGAGTGAAACGAAATGAATAATAAACATGAAATTTATTTTTTTATGTAATTAAATTATTAAAATAATCTTATTATTTATCTTAATAAGTTACACATAAGATGATTTAGGATCGGGGTAACAATAAATTTACTTTAAAAACATTGTTTTAAATGTTTTCATGCTTTATTTTCAAATATTATTCTTCGATGTACATAATCATAAAATTATTTAATGGAAGAATTTTATGGAAAAAAATGAATTATAAATCCCAATTTTTTTCACTTTTTTTATTTCTATTCAATGTATTCAAAAATAATATTTTTTAGTTTTTTATAGAAAACTTTTTGAACTTCTTTAAAGATAAAAAAATAATATTCTAATTTAAAATATATGATATGAATGAATTTTACAAACTCTGTAGGCTTTATTTGAGTTTTGTAGTAATTTACTAGTATTTCTATTCCAATTAATATCCCACTTTCCCATTTTTTCAATGTATTAAAGAAATTATTTTAAATGGAATAGATATTTTGATATCCAAAAGTGCTTTACTTATGGGTAAAAAATATATTTTTATACAAAATTTCATGTTTTACTACAATGTTATGGTTCCTCGTAATTTTTTATGATTATAGGTGTTTCTGATATGAACTATGTATGGGTGGTTCCCTTATATTCTAGGTATGGGTCGGTCATTTATATCCATATAATGTTTTGGGTATGAATTATAATGAATGTTGACCATATTTCTTATTACAAAGTGAGAGTGACTGTATGGGTGGTATGAAAATGATTTTCCAAGTTACCTATATGATATATTAATTATTAATATAGATTTTACAAAAATGTAATTATTTTATAAGGAAATATATTTTATATTATGTTTGATGAAAATTATTTTCAACTTTTTAGGTGTGAAAAGTATAACTGTCTAAAAAAGATTTCAAGATTTTAGAATGTTTTTAATGAAAAATAAATGGCATTTTTTTTGAAATTAATGTTTTTAAAGAATTATTTGATAAAAGTGTTTGGTTATAAATTTTTATTTATTATGTACTTGTTGGTAAAAATCTCTCAAGGTAACAATGCAACATTTTTTGGATGGGTTACATTTGTTGAAAATGCAGGTCTTCATGGTAAATTGTAGAGTTCCAAACATTTTTTTGACAATACATGTTGACAAAGAACCATGATAAAGGAAGAGCAGATTTGGAGGCAGTACAAAATAATATATAAAAGGGGGCACCATTTTCTAACTTTTTCCAAATTTTTGGGTTCCTAAATTTGGTATTTGATGAGCTTTGTGAAATGAGGATTTCCTTGAAGATCTTATCAAAATATGGAAAAGGACTGAGTTTTGCAAAGATGAACTTCCAGAAGAGGATTTTGAAAATACATGATGGAATTTGATGGTGTTCTTCACAATTATAATGAGCTTCTTGAATAGTAGAGATGAAGGTAATTGTCAATGAAGCATCACAGAAAAGGTGTAATGGAATTGATGGAATGCTCTGCGATTACGATGAGCTTTGCTATTAGAAAATTTCTTGGGTGTTTCTCAATATAGAGTGAATTTTGGTAAAAATTTCAGAGCTTTCATGATTTGATATGATGTGGTGCTAACTATTTGCGAAAGGATCGAGGGTTGGTGGAGTTGCCTATAAATATTCTCTGACACCCTCGAGAGAAAATGAGAGTTTTCCAAAAAAAAAATTCACTCGAATCGTGAAGGAGGATCACAGTGGTAGTGTTTTCATAAAATATAGGAGATTTGTGATGGATAATTTATCTCCATGAAAGAGTTGTGTTCGACGCTGACTTAGTGAGATTCGCAAAGGAAGTCTCTATACGACGACTTGATCTATTTGGCATCCTATTCTTTGTGAATAATTTTAATTTGAGAAGGCTTGATCTCTGTGAAGCTATGTACTCCATGAAGTAGCGATCTTTGTGAAGGTGTGTGATTTTCAAAGATGTAGGGACTTTACGAAGGCTTATTCAAACTTCGTGAAATTGGGAGCATCACTATATAGGGTGATTTTCAATTTTATTTCCAAATGATGTTTCCCAGTGATCAGTGGAAGAGGAATATTCATCTGTTGATGAAATTTGGACTTCCACATATCATCTACTTATAGTGAAGGATGTATTCATTAGTGATAATGAAGGGACCTACAAGTCCATAAATGGTGAATGGATCCATTCCAAATTTAGTAAGTATATGAATATGAAGAATTTTGTCCTTTTAACGGTATTAATACAGAGAGAGAAATATTGAGTGGCCATTGGAAAAGTTGTTAGATAACCCTTAACATTATATAAGAATTAATTTTGGGATAGAATACATCTATACCAAACATTATTATCAATGAGCTTTAGTGGATTTGGAAAAGCATCACATCGTCGTTGTATACTCCTTAGACATAGCCCAGTTAGGTTGAACCAAATAAAAATCATTGTGTCTACCTGCTTGATTACATGCATTGCATCCAAAGCATCATCATCAGATAATGAAAAAAATAAGTGAACATAATAAACTCACAAGTGAAAACAAAGATACCCTTGTGATTAATAGTTCAAGATCAATCAGGGTAAGAATAATTTGAAAATGAATATTCATTCCTGGATTCACTCCCCTCTTAGGGAAAATTGGACTGTATTGGCCCTAAAAATTGGTATGAAAGGGAAGGTTGATCTTATCGTTATTTATTGATGATTTGGTTTTGTGGATTTTCATGGTTAATGATTCAGTCTTCTCTTATCTTAGTGTTCCATGGAAAAGGAAAAAACATCGAAGAAGAAGCAGATTTCAGATGGAATTCTTTATTGTGGATGTGTTTACGGAAAAAGTGTGATTCAAATAAAGGAATCAAAGATCTTACATAAGGAAGGCTTGGATGAATCCGATAGGAAAAATATAGATTCACTCCATAATGATGATGGGATGAGTGACATGACTGAAATTCAATGTGTTTTTTAAACTAATGATGATAAAGATGTTTCAAGAAGGCCATTGGTGGATGATGTCGACCTGAAAAAATAATTTGATCAAAAATTGGATAAAGAAGTTAAATCTAAAAATATCTAGATCCAATTACTTGTAATTTAGGTCAATATGCTAAGCAGCTTAAATAAAAAGATTATTGATGTAGATACTGATTTGAGGGAGAAGAATGATTCCCAAGATGATGAACTACAAAATTCATCTATAACAAGAGAAAATCTCAAAGATTATGTTAAGTAAAATAATCTGAACACAGATAAAATTCTGAATTTTAAATCTATAAATGATGATCTTGCCACACATCTATCTGAACTAGTTTAGAAGAATAAAAGGCTACAACAAGAGAATTCATGTTGTTCTGATTCTATTGCTCAGTAAAAATTGAAAGTAAAGGAGTAAAGTGACGTGGTGGATAAGCTGGAAAATGAATTTGAAGATGAGATGATTAGAGGTATTCTTCTAAAGAGAGAACATGATACCCAACATGAATCATGGGATATAAAGATTAAAAAGTTGGAAGAAGAGCTAGAATTAGTAATTAAGGATGTGTATAAATCCAATGCTAGAGGAAATCCTAAAATGAAGGATGCATTTCTCTTACTATTTGATAATCCTTCACAAAGTGAGGTTAAAATGAAAAAAAAATTTACTATCATTGAAGAGAAGAAACATTATATTTTCTCTTCTCAAAGACCATATAGATTAGGAAAACTGTAATTTGATTTGATGAATCCCCTCCCATGCATGAAAAAAAAGAGAGATATGAATAGTACCCAAAATAGAGAGAGTCCTCTAGGTGCATGAGACAGATCTAATAAGAAATTTACAAGAAGTAGTGACAACATGTACTATTTTTGTGGGATACATGGCCACACACCAAGATATTGTTCAGAGGATCAGGAATACATTTCATATTGCGAAGATATAAATTTACAAAATCTGAGAATAAGAATAATCATCCTGAATAGTCTAAAAGGAAAACCTCTCAGAAGAAATAATTCCTCAGATGTTATTTCTAATGAAGAATGAGACAAAACATGAGTAAGTGTCCATAATTTGAGGTGCACAATGTCAGAATTATTACTCAAGACACATCAATATATCGACATAGAAATAATGAAATGGGGTATTCCTTTATTAAAAGATGATTTATATGTTATAATCATTGGAATATTGCCAGACAGTGCACCATGAAGAAAGAGAGTAAAGAAAAATATACCATAATGATATTCTCGACTCCAGTGATGCATAATGGGAAATCCTACATAAGAATACAAAGTCGAAAATTGAAAAATAGGATTACTACCTTAGTGGAATTACAAATAGATAATAGAAAAGTGTTTCAATCACCATCTTTATCATAGTCACAATATCTCTCATGGAGATAATGTGAATAAACCTATAAGACTACGAGGTGATTTACTCCAGTTGTGAGTAAGAAGAATGCACATTCATTGGATGAATCAACACTAGCACAATGAAGTGTGGTGACTTAGATATCTGATAAAAGAAAGATGAAAAAAATAATGCATTAAAAAAATTAAAATGGTGTGTGCCACATAGAGAAGTGGAGGAATGAGGGAGATCCTTGCAATGGTGGAATAAGCATGAGATGATGACAAACAGAGAGATTCCAACCTAGAAAAGGAATCAAGGGAAGTGGTATATTCATGGAAAATCAAAGACAGAAATATGTATCAGTGGGATTAAACCCTAAATTGTGAGAAAGGCCAATCCTACAGAATATACATATCCTAAAGAGACTCAACATGTTGGTAAGGAATGATTAGTCAATTGGCCGGAGTAGTTGAAGTCGGCTAGGTAGCTAGAAGAAGCAAGGAAAGTGTGTGATGCTATGCAAGAAAGAATCAAAGGGTTGGCCGATCGGGATCAAACACAATCCTCACCTGAAATAATTTTGGAGTACCCCTCTCCCTATTTATATAAATGTTGTCAAGTGATTATTTATGTGTTTTAGGATCAATGGGAGATACTATCTAAGAGTATGTTGAATCAAAAGGTGCAATGTAGTGTTTTGATATGATTTGGAATTTCAATTGATTCAAAAAAATTTAAAGAGATGAAGAAAGAATCTAGTAGAATTCTATGAAAGGATTCAATGTTATATAGATGCTTGAGATAGGAGAAGAAGAATGATTTTCAGTCAAAACAATAGACCCAACCACATGTAAAGTTTCACAAAAAAGGAAGATATCCCAATTTCCTAATCTAAGGCAAGATCTCAATGGGATATAAAGGATGAATTATTATGTTCATTAAGGTAGATTAGGGGAAAATCTACAACACTCATCTATGATAGAATATCAAAATTGATTCAAAAGGAATCTCAGAAAAGTATTTGAATGAAATGATATCACTGAACAATGACACTATAAAAAATTGTCTATTAAAGTAGGGATGTGGTAAGAGACTCAGGTGCAGTGGAAGTGGAATGTGATATCCCAGATGCAGATACTGATAATCACCCTGAAGTAGTCAAATATATATCATCATGAATGCTGAATATCTAAGATGAAAATGACTTGAATGGTATGATTCGTAATCATACAGTGCTAGTGCATACATGGAAGACAAGGAATATACAAAAAGTATCATACTTATCATAGGTAGAGTCTTATTGGTTTAGTGATGCAGCTAAAAATGGGAATTGGGTTAAAAAAATGAATAAAGAGATTGGAAAATTTGAGAAGAATTAGATGTGGGAAACTATTTCGAGGCGAGCAGATAATAATGTTATCAGGACTAAATAGGTCTATCGTGACAAGATGAATTATTATGACATTTTGATTTGAAACAAATCATGACTAGTGTACAAGGGATACTCTCAGATAGAGGGTATTGATGTCAATGAGACCTTCACACCTCTTCCAAGCAAAAAACAACAAGATTATTCTTGTCCATTGTAGGGAAACAGATGTTTAAGGTTTTACATATGGATGTCAAATAAGTATTCATGAATGTGGTTCTAGAGGATGAATTGTATATCAATAAACCATATGGTTTTATCATTCAGGAGGATGAGGAAAATGTCTTTCGACCGAAGAAGGAGTTATATGGGTGAAACCAGCACCCAGATCATGGTACTCATGGGTAGATATATTTTTTAAGAAGCATAGTTTCCAGTGTGGCGGAGTTGATTACAATATCTGTTTTAACAATGATAGTAATCAAAGGATGATTGTGCTGGTTTATGTCGATGACATAATATTTGACGGATCAGATGAAGCTTAGTGCAAATAGTTTTCAGAATTCATGAAAAATGAGTTAGAAATGTCAATGATTGGAGAGCTAACATTTTTCCTTGGTTTACAGCTGTCACAAGGAAAGAATGGCACACTCATTTCTCAATCCAAATATGCCAAAGAGGTTCTGAGATGTTTTGGAATGGAAAATTATAAGGATATGAAGGCTGTAGTTTCTAACTAAAATAAATTATTAGAAAGTTGATGATGCAATAGAAGTTAATATCATGGAATACAAGTATATTATTCGGATATTATTGTACCTAACAGTGACATGACCTGATTTTTTTTTCACATGATAATCAGCGCGATATCAATGTACCAAGGAAATCCACATGATTGTAGTCAAAGTAATACATAGATATATCTAAGGAATTGTGGATTTTGTTTTGATATATACTGACAAATCTCAGCAATAGATGTTGGGATATACAGTTGCAAATTTGGATGGTTCAACGGATGGAAATAAATCAATATCAGGCGGTACATTCTATCTTTGAGGTTTGTGTATTTCTTGTCCAAACAAGAAGAAAGATTGCATTTAACTGATCACCACAGATGCTAAGTATATTTTCACCATTCATGCATTCACACAATTATTGTGGATGGAGCAACAACTTGATGATATGGTAGTTGAAGTGAAGTATCTGATCCGAATCTCGTGCAATTACTAATGTGCTATAAATCTAAACAAAAATACTGTCCATCACTCAAGAACAAGGAAAAAAGAGATAATGTATCATTTTATCAAGGAAAAGGTTGAGCAGGTAGTCCTAAGGATGTAATATATGCTTATAGAACCATATGTTGCAGACATTCTGAAAATGGCCAAACATAATGAAGCTTTGGAGAGGCATCGAATGGCTTTTGGAGTTCAGTCGCCTCCCCAAACTAAAAAAAGTGTAAATATGGGACCTCATCTCCCCAAGGCATGGTGTGTTTTCCTCTAATGTACTGATATGTGTTCTCTACTCTGTTTCAGACCATAATGGACTGAATTTTTGGTTCATTGACCAAGGGGGGAGAAAGAGTGACTCTTAAAGGGGGAGAAACTATGGATAAAGAAGGTAGAAATTGTCTTAGTCAAATACATGGAGAGAAGCTGACTGGTGGAGCTGCGGGATATGGGGAGAGAAATTAAATAGGGGGAGAGTACTAAATCTAATGATGGTTGAAGTGATCGATCAAATATTAGATATCACTGCAGATGAGGATCGTGAAGAAATCAGTTTATTGGTTTCCGTATGGTATCAATAGTTGGTTTTAGAAAAGAAGTGATTCATTGATCATCTCTTCATACTGCTCTTCTTTCCCACACCGAGTATTTCTCATGTGGGCTTAGAGTATGTGGTGAGTAAATATTTGGTCACTATCAAAAATTCATGATGAAAATGATGGTAGATAATGGAAGGGGATTCATTAAGGTATCAATGTGTAGAGAATTGTTTTGAATGTAGTTGTCAACAAACCCAAAAGGGGGATTTTTGGGAAAAAATCCCTCAAGGTAACATTGCATCATTTTTGGGTTCCATGTGTTTGTTGACATTGCATGTTTTCGTGGTAAATTGTTGAGTACCACAAATGATTCTGACAATCCATGTTGACAAAGAACCATGAAAAAGGAAGAGAAGATCTAGAGGTGGTACAAAAGAATAGATAGAGGGTGGCGTCGTTTTCTTGTGTATTATAAATTTTTGTGGACCAAAATTTTGGATTTAATGAGAATCACAAAATTGCGATTTTCTTGAATATCTCATCAAAATATAGAAAATTCTTGAGATTCATGAATATGGGCTTCATGAGGTGGATTTCATGAAGACATGAATAAATTTTATGGGGTTTTTCGCATTTATGACGAGCTTCACAAATGAAAGATATAAAGGGAATTATGAGTATAGGTTCATAGTGAAGATGAAATGTAATTAATGTAATGCTCTATGATTATGATGAGCTCCATGACTCAAAAATTTCTACGGTTATTCGCGATATGGAGATAATTTCAGCAGAAATTTCAGAGCATTCTCATTTGAGATGATGTGGCGCAGACTATGAGTAGAAGGTTCAATAGTTGGGGGAATCACCTAAAAATGGACCTCGACCCCCTTGAGAGAAGTAGAGAGTTTTCCAAGAAATATTTGTTGATCTCGAATCACGAAAGAGGTTCATGGAGGAAAAGTGCTTTGTGAAACATAGGAGCGTCGTGGTGGCTAATCTAGCTCTGTGAAAGAGGTGTGTTCTACATTGACTTTGCGAGCTTTATGAAGGATATCTCTTTGCAATGACTTGATCACTGTGTAGGCCAATGCTTTGTGATGGATTTATCTTTTTGAAGTAATTGGATCTGTGAAGCACGATGATCCATGATGAAGCGATATTTTCAATGGTGTGTGCTTCGCGAAGAGGCAAGAAGTTCGTAAAGGATTTTTGGAGATTCAAGAAATTGGGAGGTTCATGAATAGGGTTCTTTGTGAAGGTATTCCCAAAGGTTGTTGCCCAATGATTAGTGGAAAAGGGTTATTCCTCGGTGGATGGAATTTAGACATCAACATAGCATCTAAAAACTCTGAAGGATGCATTCATTAGTTATAATGTAGGGACCTACAAATCTATAAACTATTATGGATCCATTTCAAGTTTAGTGAGTATAGGAAGAGAAATAAGGTTATTAATTCTAACAATAGTATGCCATAGAGAGAGAAATATGGAGCGACCCTTGGAAATGTTTTGAGATTACCCTAAACATCGTAAAGGAAGGGAGTCTGGGCATAGATGTGATCTAGCCCATCCATTGTTGGGAGTGAGCATTAGTTGATTTGGAACAGCCACACATCGTCGTTGTATGCTCCCTGGACGTAGCATAGTTAGGGTGATACAAGTAAAAAACATTGTGTCAGCCTTATTACTTCCTAGAATTTTATCAAAAGCATCATCATCAGATAAAGAAGAAATGAAGTGATCATAATAAACTCACACCTAAAAACAAAGTTACCCTTGTGATAAAGAGGTCATGATCTAATGGGGCATGAATAATTTGAAATAGAATATCCATACCTATATTCACCCCCCCTCAAGGTATATATGCCACTATTAGTTCTAACAGTACTAAAATTCATAATTTGATCAAAAATTTATTTTTTAAAAAGGAATGTTTTTATGAGTTTCTATGAAAAAACTAGTTTATTTTATGCGATTTATTTACCTTACTAATCTTTTTTCAGTCATTAAATGTTTGAAAAAATCTTCACAGGGATTTAGGGATGCTTTGGTGAAAGGATGGGGATAATATATTAATTTTGATGTTTTTTTATGAAATTAAAACATGGTATATCTTAAAAGTTTTTTATTGTGGAAAAATAGGATATTGAGTGAATGTGTCCACTTTATGATTTAATATATATTTATGTGATGGATAAGGACTAATTATTTTAAAAAATAAACTATAAATATCAAAAAATGATAGAAAAATAATTATTAACTTAAAAATAATTATTATGTAATGATTACGGTCTTGTTATTATAGTTGGCATCACAGGAAATGATTTGATAAGTTTAAGGGTTATAATTTTTTTGACATTATGTTAAAAGTCATATACAATCACAAATGATAGTATTCTTGTGAAAATTATCATTATTTGGGATAAATGGAATGATTTTAAAATAAGATGAAATGGTAATGTATGTCTTATAATTTATCCACTTAATAGGATGTTTTTATGAATTTATGGATACACATACACTAACATTTTTCGATTGTTTTAGGAAATGGCTAGATCTAGTATGAACTAAACTAAAAATATAAATAAATAGAAATGTGGTGGTTGTTTAAATGAGAAAATAAATATAATGGGATATGTAGAGAGAACTATTATGTTTATTGTTAACTATAAAACACACGTTTTGATTAATAACCTGAACCTAGGTGACTTTCCTAACACAACAAATAAGATTCAAAGGATGTTCAATGGATGTTCAAGAGATAATTTTAATAATGTTAAATATATTCCACTTCTTGTGTGGTAAGAATATGCTCTAATGCATATATGTAAATTTTTTAATATAATAATAAGATGTTTTTATGTCATATAGGAGTGAATAATTATATAACATTCCATTGTAAAATGAGGATTTTAGTTGACTCCATGAGGCAGAATAATTTTCTTCCTATGGTATCAATTGAATGTTTTAAGTGTAGGGTGTGTGGGAATTATGAGAGTCGATGCCCTAGAGGAAAGAATATGAACGATATGAGATGGACTATACATATAAATGTTTGTAAATGCATAATAAAATTTATTTTTAAGAAGAGGAAACTGTGAATTACATATGAATTGTATGAATTGGGTTTTGGATTATGATATGATATTATTTAATAATAGGACATGATTCATATATTTTTTTGGAAAGATTTTTTTGTAGTAAGATAGAAAAATATGGTCAATGGATTATGATGAACATTGAATGATTATGTATATATATAGAGAGACAAATTTGTTATGATGTAGTTATATAATTAAGAATGATAATTAGTTCAAAACATTTTTACAATTTACCTTTTTTTGTCATGAGAATACCATAAAGATGTTTTTTGAGTCTTCATAGATTTTTGCGGTAAATATAACCATTTTGAATATCATTTTCTATAATAGAGAACTATTTGTAATATAATTATTTTTTATTTTGTGGACATAATTTTAAATATATTGAAAAACATCCAATTTAAAAAGATATTTTATGTTAATCTAATTAATGATAAATGGGATAATGGAGTTATTAAATTTTTGGATGATGAATATTATTATATAGATATCTAATGGATTTAAGTGTGAATTGGTGATTAAGTTATTAATTTAATTTCAAAAAATTTAAACTATTTTGGGATCCTTATATTATTAATATAAATATAAATTATATTTACAATGATGGGATTTTATTTAAGGAATAAAGATTGATTTATATTTTGGAAGTATATAAAATTATATTTTGGATTTATGGTAATTTAGGTTATTTATGTAAATGATTAGAATATTTTGGACATTATATGGTTAAAAAATGTATATTTTAAGGGTATATGTCTTTTTGATTTACTAATATTGATGGTGAAGAAATGTTAAATTAATCATGGAAGAATATGTGACGAAATAATTCTGATTTATAGGTTTAAAACATGGTATTGAATATTATGATGGACATTAAGATTAGAACATTAAAGAACGATTCAGGTTTAACAATGTAAAATAATATTGAATCCAGGAAATTAATATATTATTTCATCATATGATGTTTTATTAATTTTCAGAATTATCTTAACTTATGGTAAATATTTTGGTTTTGGATAACATCCAATAATATAAAGAATAAATTGAATATTATGATTTCTATAGAAAGATAATTTTTTATATAGGCACGAAATTTTCATCTATAATCATCATCATTTGGAGAACAAGATGCATTTGTGGTGGAAATTGATTAATAAAAGAAAATATACATGTTAAGTTAGTGCATTTCCATATGTTATTTGTCTATATAGTAATGGAATTCCTCAAATCAATGAAAATAATATTAAACCCATTTTTTTACATTTACATTCTTTTTAAATGAATTGAGGTTCCCTTTATCACATCTTTGGTTTATAGTTTATTAAGAATTTACTTTCTCATGGTCATTCACTTTCATTATATCAATGATCTCTATTATTATTCATTATTATTTGGAAATTATGTTTTTCCTCGTTGTTCATATTTTAACATCCCAATAATTTAATCTTATTTGAAATCATAGTTATGTGTAATTACAAATATACATTGAAATTCCATTTCCCTCTTTCCAAAAGATTATTCTATTAACTATTATTATAGTGTTTCTTTACAACAAAGTACTTTTAAAATGTAAAACTATTTATTTATAAGATCAAATTTATAATGAAAGAAAACAACTTATAGGGGGAATGTTGAACCCCATGTTTTGAAGTATACTCTAATTTATAGATTACATAACACAAAACACTAATATTTAAACAAATTGGGATAAATAAAATATATATTAATATTTATTTATGACCAATATAACCTAGTCATTGAATAAGTGAGTATGAGTAGAATAAAACACATTATAATAAATTTAAAAAGGACATACGAAATAATTATTTTATTAATTATTAGTAAATTATCAATCAATTTTTTTAATTTTTGGTTTTATTATTTAAAAAATAGTTTTTCTTAAAAATGCATTTAATGTTTTTTTGAGAGTGATTTTAATATTTAATTTTAAAAAAATTATGAAATTTCATTTGAAAAGGATAATTTTTTTAAATATAAATTTCTTAATTATTTATAATTAAATATTAGGTATTTTTCGAAATATATTTATTTTCTAATGACTAGAGAAAATAAAAGATTTACATTGAAAAGTATATTTTTATTTTCACGAATTACAATTTATATGGTTTATTTTAAATTTTTATATATTTAAAATTATTTCTAATATATTATTGTTAATCAAAATAATTTTATTAGAACAAATTGTATGTTTTAATCCAATTTATAAAAAATTCTTATACTTAATAAAGAATCGTTCCGAAAAACTATTATTCATTTTTTTTCTTTTTAATCAAAAATTAATTTCTTCCATTTGAAAAACAGAATCACAAAAATGGATTCAATATTTTTATTCAGGAGGCACAAAATGGAAAAATTTCCCCCATTCATTTTTTCCATTGTTAATTATATCCTTAACAAATAAATATTACATTGGTAAGTATAAATTAAAAAACTAGTGATAAAGGTAATATGATAAGGAAAATAAAATGATCTGAACACGTGCCTTTATCAAATTATATGAGTGTAACTGCACCATTTTCATCTAATTTATGTAAATATGAATTCTTAGTTCCATGTTTTTTTATTTGGATCATTATTATAAATAAGATATAGATACAATAAAAAAATGTCACTTTCCATCTTTTAATATCTTTAATATTTTATGAGTGGAACGAAAATAAAATATTTTTCACGACCCGTCCCCCAGGGCTCGGGCCGTGCCTACCCCAAGAATATCATTAATAGGCCAGGGGCTGGCGACTAGCACTGAAAGAGGTAATCCCTAAAACTGGAAAGGCATTGCCTTTATAACCTATAAATAAATGAAACCAATCAAAAAACATGATACGAACACAAGTAAACTTAACAGTAAATATAGTGAGCACAACAAGTAAAATGGGCCAGAATACAAGCCCGACTGGAAAGTACTAGAAAAATTGGGAAAAAAGGAAAACAGTTGCTTGGTGGTCCTCCGAGGTTCCTACCTGAAGGGTTGGTACATATCTCCTCCTCAGCACTCCACGTTCGTCCGTCTCCTCCGTGTACTGACTCATTGTAATGTCCTCCTCGGGGCACCATCCAGTCTTGATACCCCAGTCTGGATCAACGCTATCATGCATCAGCACCAAACACAACAAGGTATGGGCATAGCCCATGTAGGGGTGAGTATAACGATACTCAGTAGGGACCCCGAGACCCTCAAGGTCTCAAAAAATACACAAAGGATAATCCTCAAATCATGAAGTAAACTGTCAAACCTACTTAGGTATATGCCCTTACATATACCTAAGTTATCATGAATACACATCTCAATCATCAGGAAAACACAGGGTCCAACCCAAAAGCCAAAATCTCAACTGTTCCACAATGGAAGAAAACCACAAAGGAAAGTACCAAATAGGTATGCCACACAAAATAATACCACCAAGGTATTACCCCAATGGAAAGTACCACACGGGTACGAAGTAAGATCATACAGAATAATACCACAAAGGTATTACCACAATGTAAAGTACCACACAAGTACGAACTGAGCTCACACCAGGTATAACTTTAGTATAGTAGTAGAGATTATTAGATGTAACTACAGAATCATATTACTCTATAAAAAAGACTACCCACACATGATCGCTAGGAGATGACCCACATAGGATCACTAGGAGATGACCCACACAGGATCGTTAGGAGCTGACCCACATAGGACCACTAGATGCTGAACCAAACAGGATCTCTAGGAGCTGACCCGCACAGGATGACTAGGAGATGACCCACACAGGATCACTACGAGCTAACCCACACAGGATCACTAGGTGTAGAACCACACAGGATCGTTCGGTACATCGTTAGACCCACACAGGATCCTAGTACATATTCAGTACATCTTCATACCAACACATTATCCTAGTACATATCCAATACATTGTCTGACCCACACATGATCCTAGTACTTATCTAGTACGTCATTATACCCACACATGATCGTAGTACATTTTCACGTCACGTTCAGCTACAAGGTTCCTGCACTATGCTCGACTGTCTATGGGTGGGTCCGCTCTAATAGCCATTGGACGATACTCCAACTGCAAAAAAGTCCCACAAAAAATTTTCTCAAAGGTATGCCACGTCATAGGGGTCTCAATGCAATAGATGACACTTCAATCAGATTCCAGGTCTTTGAGATATTATCCTTTTTGTCTAGAGGGCTTGGTTGGATATGTGCTCAATCCAACCTGATCGTTCCCCAATATTATCCAAAACTCCAGTGGGTATACCAAAGGGACAGTCTGACTCCATGATTTCTGTCACCACTAGAGGTTCGTCAATCGGACGTCTGATGCCAAAGTTATGGCTGGAAATGTGTAAATGGGTCGAAGTGGGCTCAGGTCCGGTCCGACATGGTCGGATCAACCCAGCCAGACCAAGCCTGAACCGACTCAGTCTTGCTCAACCCGGCCCGACCCGCTATGTCAGGCCATTCCCATGCTGGGTGGCCTGGCCCGCTGTGGGGTCCAGCAGGTCCAGAGAGCTGCGAGGGGCTGCGGAGTGGTTTGGCTGTGGTTGGCATGGGGCGGCTCGGCCGCGGGGGTGTCGTGAGGGCGCGGGGTAGCACGACCGTGTGGGTGTTACTAGGGGGTGAGGCTGCAGGGCAGATCGGCCAGAGCGGCGTGGCCGTAGGTGGTGTCGTGAGGGAACTAGGTTATGGGGAGGCTCGGCTGGAGTTGCTCGACCAGAGCGGTGCGACGAGGCTGCAGGGCGGCGAGGAGAGGGCCGCTCGACCGGGCAGGTGGAGGCCACGGGTAACGCGGGGAGGTGCAGGGAGGCCGCGAGGCGTCGCGGAAGACCGCGCGGGGTGGGTGTGGGGGTGGGGGTGGGGGAGTGGGGGTTCGGAGGTGGAGAACTGTGGGGAATGGAGGCAACGGGGAATCATCGTTGCCATCGTCACCTGTGTCGCCTTCGTTGCATTTGATAGTTGTCCTCCTCTACTGTGAAGAACACATGAATTATCCCGTGAAATTCAGAGAGGACAAGCCATGTTAGTTTGGCCTGTACTCTCTACATTAGTGTGGTAGAAAGCGGCTATAATATATTATTCAAAAGAATATCAAGAAAACGTAAAGGTAATAATTCAAACACCCTCCCTACAACCCTCATCAATCACTATTCCCAATCCCACAAAAAAATTAGAAGGGGAGAACATGGAAAGTGATAATCATATAAGTGTAAACCCCTACATTGGATTTTTCATAGACGTTTGCACGAGAAGGAAGTTGAAGACGATGAAGAGAGTGCCAACAATGGTCACTTCTAAAACCACACTTAGATATTGGTCTCTCTCGTCATCCTCTTCCTTGATTTCCAAAGAACGTTCTTCGATGGTGTTCTTCATTGGAGAAGTGTAATCCTCTTAGTAATTCTCTTCTCCCCCAAATCCACAAAATTGAAAAGTATCCAACTTATGATATGATTATCCAATTTTAATTGTAGGCATAATTTTAAATTGGATTAATTAATTACATAGTAGTTGGAATAATTAATTAAGGGGGGGTGGCATCATTAAATAAGGGGATTTTCAAGAGACTTCCCCATAATTAAGTGGGAGGTTCAAAGGGGTTTAATCTCGGGTGGTCCCCACCATCATAACCTCTCATGGGAGGTTTTAGGTTTGGTGGTCCCCAACTCCATAACCTCAATGGGAGGTTTATGTTTAGGTGGTCCCCACCTCTCAACATCCACATGGGGAATCCAAAATAAAATAACATAAAATGTTACAGAACTTTTATTTTATTTTATTCATTCATGAAAAATAAAAAAATTGTCTTCCACTCGTGACCAATTACTATCAGGGTGAAAGTCTCTTTACGAGAATACCGGTGCTGCGAGTTCAATGGTGCCCTCAGATTTTAATTCCGAGCACCGGTTCAAAAGTTATAAAAACATGCATGTATGTTTACAGAATATACATATATAAAAGATCAGAAATTTATTCCGGGCACACTGGGCCTCAGAATCACGTGCCGTCAATTTTCATGGAATCGTAAGATTCTTATTTAATTTAGAAAAAATTACATGGTATTACTGAGTCTTTACATTCTATATAACTTAGGGCTTTTCATCCTCATAAGTCACAACTCAAACTAGGATAACCAGTGGAGATAGTGAGAACGAATCTGAGCATCCTACTCCCATGTGCTCTCCTAGATGTTCCCGTGCTTCCAGTAAATGCGGACCAAAGTTATCGACCCCCACGAATGACCCGCTCCTATTGATTCTAAATCTCCATAGGAACCTCCATAAAAGTCACCCCCATCATAAACGTCCAGCTCTCCGTGGTCGATTTCGTGGGAAGTGTCATGCATGTATCTCCTCACCTGGGATATGTGGAAGACATCGTGCACCCGGTAAAACTAAGGTGGTGGAGCTAATCCGTAAGCCACTCTCCAACTCTTCTGAGGACCTGGAAGGGTCCAATGAATCTCAAAGAAAACTTACTGCCTTGACCAAATCTCTACAAACCTCATTGAGCTGAGACTCGTAGAAAGATGAGGTCACCATCTTCAAAGTCAAGAGGTCTATGTCTCCTATCGGCATACAACATCTGCCTTCTCTGTACAGTCTTCATCTGCTCGTTCATGATCTCCACTTTCTCTGTAGTAGCACATAAAATCTATGGTCCCACTAGTGCTGAATCCCTAGGGCCAGTCTAACAAAAATGGGATCTTCAACATCGCACGAAAGACACCTCAAAAGTTTCCATCCCAATAGTAAAGTGATAGATGTTGTTGAATGGAAACTCCACCAAAGTCAAGTGATCCTCCCAGCTGTCACCGAAGTCACGAACACCAGCACGCAACATGTCCTCAAGAGTCAGAATAGTCCACTCAGTCAGGCAATCCGTCTGAGGATGGAAGGTGGTGCTCAAATGAATCTGCATCCCGAAAACCTCCTGTAGTCCCTTCTATATCTAGGAAGTAAAACATGCATCACGATCGGAGACAATCATTGAGGGTCCTCCTTGTAATCTCACAATTTCCAACACATAGAGGCATCCCAATCTCTGTACTGACCCATGTTCTATAATTCGCAGGAAGTGGGCCGACGTGGTGAGTCGATCGTCGATCACCCAGATGAAATCATGTCCCGCTGGATGTATGTGGAAGTCTTGACACAAATTCAATGAATATCCCATCCAACATCCACTCTGGGACCTCTAAAGGATGAAGCATTCATGTCGGTACCTGTTGATCCGCCATCACTAGTTGAAAGTAGACTACGTACCCAACGTCGTCCTCAGGAAGCCTCAAGATTGGGGAACTAGTCAGCCTCTACCTCAACTCCTATGAACTCAGTTGGAATCTCTCTGACCACACGAAGGGATGACCCTTATTCTTCAACGGTGATAGAGGTACTGAAACTCTGGAGAAATATTACACAAAACTCGGATAGTTACTGGCCAAATCCATGCAAGATCGTACATCCATAACACTCCTGGGTGGCTCCCTATAATGTACTGACTCAATCGTTGCTGGATCCACTACAACTCCTACCATTGATATGAAATTTCCTAGAATGTGAACCTCTCGGATCCATAACTAGAACATTGAGTGGTTACAATAAATCAGGTGCTCTTTGAGTGTGTCTAGTACTACCCGTAAATGATAGGAATTCTCCTCCTCAATATTCGAGTATATCAGAATGTCATCGATGAATACTACTACAAAGTGATAAACGTATGGTTGAATGATCCTGTTCATGAGTCCCATGAACACTGCTAGAGCATTGGTTACAACGAATTTCATAACCAAGAACTAATAATGGTCATACCGACATCTGAAGGCCATCTTCTGCACATCCACATCATGTACTCTGAGTTGGTGATAGCCTGATCTAAAGTTTATCTTCGAGAACCACCCCGCTACCTTCACCTAATCAAGGATATCGTCAATCCTCGGAAGTGGGTAATTTTTCATCACGATCACTTGGTTGAGGCTCCGATAGTCAACACAAAGCCTCAATCTCCCATCTACCTTCATGGTGAACAAAATCGGGGCACCCTAAGATATACACTAGGCTGAATGAATCCCTCCCCCTAAAAGTCCTCTAGCTTTACACATAGTCACGAAGCTCCACGGGATCCATCTAATACACTAGTGTAGCTATAGATGACGTCTCTTGGTAAAAGTTAATGTAAAAGTCCATCTCTCTATAAAGACATAGACCCGTAACATCATCATAGAAAACATTTGCGTAATGGTCCACCACTACGAGATAACATGGATGCTCCACATCAACCACTCCGAGGGTGTGGCTATCAAACAGATGTGTAATTGGATAGACCCTCCTCCGGGTAAGTCCTACTAGTGCTGCAGAAGCTCCCTTCTCACTGGTGAAGGTTAACCTAGTCTAATCCATGTGGACACACTGCACCTTTCGCCTAATACAGTAAATCTGAGCATGGAATATAGATAACAAGTCCATACCCAAGATGACATTGTACGTCCTCGATGCTGCTAATAGGAGATCCTAGCTGAACCTCTTTCCACCTTGAGTAAGCTCACTCTGTAGGCACCAGTGCGTAATCGTCGAATCAGCTCCCGTAGGAGTATCTAGACATAAGGATCGAGCCAACGGCTCCGTTGGAATCTCCAAGCTCTGAACAGGGTTAGTGGTAGTAAAACAATGACTGACACATATGTCTATAAGTACTGTAGCTAAGGTGTAGTAGACAATGATCATAACCTGTATCATCTATAAAAAACCGAGATTGTAGGCCTCAGCTGCATGATGCTGAGCTTTCCCCTATCCACATGCTCCCTGTAGTAGGGGTGGACCTATTAGTTCTGGAGGCGGCATAATCTCGAATTGTTTCCCACCTCCAGCTGCTCGACCAGCTCCTCTGCCACATCTACCTGCTCCCTTTAGACCACCTCGGTCGAACCTATGTCTCTGCCTAGGAGGTCCTATGACCATTTTCTGATCATCTGTATGGTGGGTTGGATAGTCACGAGCCATGTGACCCTACCCACCGCATGTGTAACACTACCCGCTCCAGACATGATTATATCTGCCTCAGGTGTCTCGCACAACCGACCCTGAATTCCACGCTCGTCCACCTGTTGGTCTAGTCCACTTGGACCTCTATGTCATCTCTCTATTACCATCTGCATAAGACTCCACTACATTATGACTAGTGGTAGGTTTCACTGATGGTGACTTCTCATCAAAAAAAACTCTCCACTAAGATGGCTCTCTCTAACACCCCCGCCTTTGTCGGGATGCTGAGTGAGATCCTCGAATATCTCTCCTGAGCCCCTGCTCTATGGTCTGGCCCCTGAAGAATGGGTCCCACTCCATATCTATGGAGTAGAGTTAGAGGTCAGTGAACCTTGATGAGTACTGAGCTACATTCATGTTTCCCTATTGGAGATAAAGAAGCTCTTGTATACGCACTGCGCGAAGAGTCGCTGGAAAAAATTCTTCCCGAATCAAGCTCTCGAAGTATTACCAGAGAAGCATCACCACTCCATGAACCAGGAGAATCAAGCTCCAAAATCTGCCTACTAATGCATGTAGAAGGCTTCTGGAAAGGATCCCCACGAGATCTATTGGTGTTCCTACCAATCAGAAGACTCTCACTACAACCTCCAACCAATCGTCAACTGTCTGTGGGTCTGTCTCTCCCCCGAACATGGGTGGCCTCTGGCGCTGGAACTCATGCAACGTGCTCAGTAATCATGCACCATATGCTACTAGGTCTAGGGGAATTGGTGTCCCAACGGTTAATGGTACCACTAGTGCATATGCTGGAAGAGGGCCTTGCACTGAAGCCTCATTGCACGATGGGATATTAGTGTGTGATACACTCTAAACCCTAGATGGATTTCTGCATGGAGGAATCCTAGAAAGAAACTGGTGCGCCACAGTCGATAAGAAATACATGCTGATATGACTCAAGAGATCAAAAAGAAAACTCTTGAAAACACAAACACAATCATTTTTTTCGGGCACTAATTCAGAAATCAGATGACATGGTCCTGGTGTATGGATATGTCGGTCGCTGAACCAATATTAGATTCCCTAAACTGATAACCACACTAATTACACTAAACACTATTGTTTTTAAAAAGAAATTTCAGAGTCCTATGTTCTATGGTAGAACCAACTCCTCTAATACCAAGTTGTCATGACCCGTCCCTTGAGGACAGTGCCGTGACAACCCCCAGCTCGCCTTCCATAGGACAGGGGATGGAGACTAGCACCGAAAGGCATAATCTCTAAAACTGGGAATCCATTACCTTTATAACATTTAAACACATGAATCCAAGCACACAATACGATACGAACACAAGTAATATGAAATGTTAACAGAGTGAGTACAGTAAGTAAAAGTGGTCAGAATACAAGTCTAACCGTAAAGTACAAGAAACTAAAAGTACAAGTAAACTGGAGAAAAAGGAAGATAGTTGCAGGGTCTTCCTCCAAGGTTCCTACCTAAATGGTAGGTAGAGATTGCCTCCTCATTACTCTATGTTCATATGTCTCCTCTGTGTACTGACTCTTCATAAGGTCCTCCCCCTAGCACCATCCAGTTCGGATACACTCAGTCTCGATCAACGTTGCCTGACGTCTACACCAAACACAATAAGGTGTGGGCATAGCCCGAACAGGGGTGAGTATAACGATACACAGTAGGTACCCCAAGACCCTTAAGGTCTCACAAAATCCATAGAGAATAAAGCTCAAAAAATGAAGTCTAATGTCAACCCTACGTATATATATGCCCATACATATACCTAAGTATCATGTATACCAATCTCAATCATGAGGAAAACATAGGGTCCAAACCAAAAACCCAATGCACAACTATTACAAAAAGGAAGGAAACCCACAAAGGCAAGTACCACATAGGTATGCCACACAGAAGAATACCACCAAGGTACTACCAGAAAAGAAAGTACCACACATGTATGAACATAGCTCACACAGAATAATACCACCAAGTAATTACCACAATGGAAAGTACCACATAGGTATGGACTCATCTCACAATTGGTATAACTTATTTACAGTATTAGAGATGATTAAATGTTACTATTGAATCGTCTTACTCTAAAAATAAGAGGACCCACACCGGATCGCTAGGAGATAACCCACATAAGATCGCTAGGTGCTGACCCACACCATAACTCTATGAGATGACCCACACAAGATCACTAGTAAATGAACCACATAGGATCTCTATGAACTTTCCCACATATGATCACTAGGAGCTGACCCACACAAGATCTCTAGGAGCTAACCCACACATGATCGCTAGGTGCTGACCCACACAAGATCACTCGGTACATCGTCAGACCCACACATGATCCTAGTACATCTCCAATACATCTTCATACCCACATAGGATCCGACTACATCTCTAGTACATCATCAAAAACACAATGGATTCTAGTACATATCATGTATGTCGTCATACCCACACTGGATCCTAGTACAGTCTCACGTTATAGCCAGCTACCGGGTTCCCGCACTATGATTTCTTGTCTCTAGGAGGGTCCGCTCCACAATCCCCTGGTCGATACTCTAACTCCCATGAAGTCCCACAAAGATGTATCTCAATGTTCTGCCATGCCATATGGGTCTCAATGAAATAGACATTGTATCAGTCACTTTCATGGTCTATGAGTGAATAGTCATTTTGTCCCGTGGGCCTGGTTGGATTCATGCTCGATCCAACCCGACCATTCTCCATATTTATCCAAAAATCTAGTGGGTATACCAAAGGGACTATATCGCTCCAATATTTCCATTGCTGCTTGCGGTTTATCAATCAGATGCCCAACACCAAAGTTATGTCTGAAAATGCGTAAATGGGTCGAAGTGGTTCTGAGTCTGGTCCGACCTAGTTTGGCCGACCCAGCTCGACCCGCTAGGTATGGACCAGCTCGCTGGGTGGCCCAGCCTAATGGGTTTGGCCTAGCCTGATTGACGACCCAGCAGGGCGCGAGGGCTATGGGAGGGCACAGGTTGGTTCGGCAGTGGAGCTATTCGGCAACAGACGACACGGGGTGGCGCGGCCGATGGGGTTCCTTGAGGGCGCGGGGCGGCTCAACCGTGGGGGGGACGTGAGGGGGTGACGTCATGGGGATGAACGGCTGGAGAAGCTCAGCCGTGGGTGGTGCTGTGATAGTGTTAGGAAGGTGCTGACATAGACAGAGTGGCACGGCGAGGACGAGGGGTGGCGCGTCCGGGGATGCTCTGCCGAGAGGGCGAGGCCGCGAGGGTGGCTAAGCTGGAGCAGCATAACGAGGCTGCGGGGCGGCGCAGCAGGCCACGAGTGTTAGAGCGCCACAAGGTACGGAGGCCCTAGGCAGCAGAGTGTCGTGGGGAACGATGGACATAGGCGTCGGACCGCCGTGGGGCATAGAGGCCCCGAGGTGGTGTTGTTGCCTTTGGCGCCTTTGTTGCCTTCATCGTGGTTGATATCTGTCCTCCTACATTGCGAAGAACACAAGAATTATATGATGAAATTTAGAGAGGATGTGCCATGTTTGTTTGGCCCTCACTCTTCACATTAGAGAGGTAGTAAGCATTTATAATACATGAATCACATGAATACCAAGAACGGGTAAAGGAAATAATTCAAACACCCTCCCTATATCCCTCGTAAATCACTATTCCCAATCCCATGAAAGGATTATATGGAGCTAACATTGAATGTGTTAATCATATAGAAGTAAACCCCTACCATAGATTTGTAGTTGACATTGGTGAATTATGGAAGTCGATGACGGTGAAGAGAGTGCCAATTTTTGTGGCTTCCGAAACCACGCTACGATGTCGGCCTCGCTCGTCGTCCTCTGCCTTGTTTATGAAGAATGATCATCAGTGGTATTCTTCATTGGAGAAGTGTAATCCTCCCAATATTTATCTTCTCCCCAAAATACACCAAATTTCAATGTAACCAACTTTTGATATATTTCCCCAATTTTATTTATTGTCACAATTTCAAATTGGATTAATTAATAACATAGTGCTTGGCATAATTAATTACGAGGGGTGGCATAATTATACAATGGGAATTTCAAGGGACTTCCCCATATTTAAGTGGGTGGTTCAAAGGGGTTTAATCTCAGGTGGTCCCCACCACCATAACCACTCATGGGAGGTTTTAGGTTCGGTGGTCCCCACCTATATAACCTCATGGGGAGGTCTCAGTCCAGGTGGTCCCCACCTCTCTACATCCAAATGGGTGATCCTAAAAAAATAAAATAAAATGTTAAAAAACATTTATTTTATTTTATTTTTCCTGAAAAATGAAAAAATTATCTTTTACTCTCAACCAACTATCGTCAAGGTGAAAGTCTTTTTAGGTGAATACCGGCACTGCATGTTCACCGGTGTACTCTGATTTAAATTCTGAGCACCAGTTCTAATGTTATAAAAACTCTCTCATACGTTTATTGAACATACCCTGAGAAAAATTCAGAAATTCATTTTGGGCAGACCAGGCCTCAGAATCACTTGTCGTCAATTTTTTTGGACTCGTAAAAATTCTCTTTTTATTAAAACAAATTTACATGGAATTTCCAGGTCTTTACAATATTTTTATTTCTAAATGGATGTATAAAATATAAATTACATTATTGTAATTGTTATTTATTTTTTATTTTGGGTGCTCAAAAAATTTCCATATATTCTTACACTACACCAACACATTATTTATTAAATTATTATATAAAGTAAATAAATGTTATTTATAATGTTAAAAATAGTTTAATTTGAGTGATATGTTGTATCAAAATTTTTTGTAGAATCCTATCACATATTTTGGGTGTTTGAATGTGTTAAAACACCCAAAAATGATTTATATATAATAATATATTATTAAATAATTTAAATTTACTAAAAATACAATATTAAGACAATGTAATGGTATATAGAATAAAATATCACCAATTTTCTATTTAAGGGTAACTTTTCAATTTATAGTAACATTCTTATCCCATTAAGAGTATAATAATTTTTATCATCATAATTTTAAAAATGGTTAACATGATGTTAAAAATAATGATAAGGGAAATAACATAGACTAAACATATAAATTTTTTTATAGAATATATAATTTCAAAAAAAATCATTCTATATTCTAAATATATAATAATGGATCCGTTTTTCTCTTAAATTTAATTTATATCAATTTATATTAATGTAACAGTTAATGTAATTGAATGAGAGCCTTCCTTTATGTTATTAAAGTTCCCCAACTCTCCATATTTTTTCACATTTAGAAATTTACTTTTGTATCATACATACCCAACCAAAATACCTTCCATAGTTCCCTTACCCATCCTAGAGACATTTTGTTTGTTATAAAACTATACAAGGAATTTTTATTGTGAAAAAATTAAGATTCTATTTAAAAGAGTGGTTTAGTATCTAAGAGAGCGTTTTAATTCTATTTCCTCTTCTAACTCCTTAAAATAATATTAGAAAATGTAGATATAATAGAAAGACTTACTACTATATAATTATATTCTAAAAGTTTAATATAATTTCTTATAACCATATCCTTAATCCATCATATGGGAAATGAAACCATCATTCGTTTGTACAGTTAACAATAGACTCGCGAACCGATGTAATTCATTTTCTATAAACGTCTCTCAGAAAAGTTTATAATGATGGATTTAATATAAATATATATAAAAAAAATAAAAATATTAAATTAATGAAATATTCAAAAATTTCTTACGTTAATATATCATCTAATTTATTACCTTTTCATTCATTGATAAATGATAACTTTGTTAATGCATACATGTGGATTACCACCTCCAAAAATTGACTGAATCATTTTTTATTACTACATCACATGGATGTTACATATAAGTGAATATATATAAGTTATATGATATTAATAGAATAATTTCCATCTTATAAATATTATCAAACACTTTACATCTTTCCTTAATGATCAATGAAAAATGAAAACATTACTCATGTGCACATATGACCTACTATTTCCTTGGTCATAACATAGTCCATTATTCATATCCATCAACCATGGATGGGTTTAAAATTATATGTAATGTATAAAAATTATATTATTTCACATTAATAATTCGGTAGAATGTGAAATAATGATCCCATTGACTATAGTGAACTTAAAAAAGTCATGTTGGACATATGAGCCAAATATCTTCAAAACATCCAACTAGATCATAATCGATTAAGTAATTATATATAATTGTAATATGTAAAATAAATTTAACAATAATCTAGATAATTTTTAAAGTCTATATATATTTAAAATAATATATTTATTTATGATGATAATAAAAGTGTGTTCTGTGTCAGGCTCGTGGTAAGGGACACTATATTTTAAAACCCTGTTTAATATATTTCCATGATTTATTTTCAAAATATTTTAATTTGAAGTCATTATTATTAAATTTTTTGATGTATTAATTTATATATATTTTAATTAATTACAAATAAAATTTCATGCATCTTTTTTTATTCTTTCAATTTGTTTCAAAAATGATGTTTTTTTCTTTTATATTGATTTTTTGACAATCTTTACAAAAGTAAAAATAATGAATGTTTTATTTAAATGTATATTCCATCAAATAATATTCATTCTTCCATAACCATTATTTTATGTTTAAATTTTATAACAATATTTTTTGTTTTCATCCAATAAAAACCCCATTTCCCTTTGTTTATTTTATTAAAAAGTGATTTTAAAAGTAACTAATATTTTGATATTCCGAATTGGTTTTATTAGTGTTGAATTAAATATTAATATAAAACATTTCTTGTGTAATTATTTTTTTTCTTATTATGATTTTTTATTATTATAATGGTTCTATTATAATTCAAGTATGGGTGGCTCAGTTATAAACCAAGGATGGGGCACGAGATTATTATATTATATCCTTCCAATGCATTAGGTAATAAATATGATAGAAGTCCACTGTATTTGTTCTTCAACATATAAGAGTTATTTATATGGTGTTATAATAATGATGTCACTTGATACCTATATTATTTAAATTTTAATTTATTCATTATTATAAAAATCAAATGATTTTTCAAGGTAATCTATTTAACTTAGGTTTAAGCTAATGTATTTTCAACTTCTTATGTTGGTGAAGTATTACATTGTGAATTTTTTTTCATGAGTTTATCATGTTTTTAGAGAAAAAATTATTAGATTATAATAAATTTATGATTTCTAATGAAATATTTTTCACATTATTTGGTTAGGGAAGTATATTTTTTTGTGTAATTGTTTTTTAATTTGTGCCAAATCTAATTTTGAAAAAGGAATGTTTTTATGATTATTCTGGGAATAATTGTTTGATTTATTTATTTTTTTCTATTTTCCTAGACTTTTGTGCTCATTCCATGATTTTCAATATTTTTGATATATTTTCAGGGATTAATAGGGATAAATATTTATTCAATATGAAAATTTTAATGATATTCCATAAAATGAAAAGTTATTATATCAGAATAGTTTTTAATGGAAAAAATGGATACTGAGTGAATGTTTCCACTTTGTGATGGACTTTTTTTATTTATGTAAGGTTTATGTTATAATTATATACAACAATAAAATATAAAGATGATTAAATATAATATTATTTATTAATAAATTAAAACTATTTTTTATTTAATTTTTATGTACATGTCCTTACAATCCGCATGTTAACAATGTAACTCTTTTAACTTAGTGGGTGGTATATGTTGCGAATGAAAGGAGGTGGGTGTTGTACCAATAAGTAAGTATACAGAGAACTCAACATTACTATGTGGCCATAACCCAAAGAAGTCATTTGTAAAAATTTCTGGATACTAACACAAAATAATATGAAGAGGGATATTAATATAATGATTTCAAAAATCAATTAACAACTCTGATAACATGGATGAGAAAACCTCAACACTAAGAACTACATGAAAAACTTTTCCCAGAAATGGATCACACTCACCATGGAAAACATGAGTGAATACATCATGAGTGATTTATTGTACCCCATGATGATAGAAAATGGTTTAATTTGAATATATAAACATCCAATAGAGTCAAATGAAAAGGTCAAATATGTCTTGGTAAAAGGCCAAATTGTACCAAGTAGTTTCATAACAAAAAATCATCACCAAATACTCAATAAATATAAATACATAATATGTAACCACTTATATTGAAATTGAATTTTCCATTAAGTAAATAATGATCTATGAACTAAAACCAACAAATAAAAACGTTTTGATGATATGAATGATTTATTTTCACTTGCATCGAAGAAATATATAATAATAGAAGATACAATGAAAACCATACCTCTCACGGTAGTAGGTCGTTTCTCTATCCCGATAGGTTCACAACCAACTTCATAGAGAAGCCAAATATCAAATTTTCCTTCAATTTCTCTAGAAAACCTCTCTTAGCATGAGGTTCATATATCAAAACATTTTTTTGTGTAAATATATTGATAGACTTTAGTAAAGGTGGATCTAGTTCAACTTCACTGGGTTTCTATATCCTAGATACACTAAAGATCAGATGATTTCATAATGGTGTAAAAAATATTAGGTATGACCTAATAAAAATGTTTAAGGTTATCCTTTTTCCCCAACTGGTAACATACCATCAATCTATATCCTAATATCAATTATACACTATTATTACCATCTTAGTGATAATGATAACACATTGTTTTATAAATATGAATATAGATCTATATGCCTCTAGTTTTTGTTAATTCTATAAATAGTTCCATCTTCCTTACTATGTCTAATTGGACCAAAAAATCCTTATCTAAAACCTCCACATATGTGGGTAGGTACATAAGTATCTTCAAAGATCAAATATATGATCATAAAAAATTTCAAATCTCCATGATATGAGATAAAAATATAAAATAATATCATGATATATGTGAACCAACACACCAACTGAGGTGAATACATCAATATGGTATGATCACTCTACCCCAAAGTGAAAAACTCAATTCCTTTACTACCCTCAGTGTCTCAGTATGTAAATTTTAATTTATGTATTTATTGATTTTATTACATGTTATATTGTCATGTAACATGGATTACATGATAAATTATAATATCAACCTTCCAATCTATTTGATTATATAGGAGGCTAATCCAAACTTGTTGTCCTAAGGACTTTTGAGAAAGTTGAAAAACTATTTATTATTTGATACTTTCCACTACATGTGGTAGACCATTATCGTCATTAAAAATTAGTGGATCCTTCTTAGTAGACTCTGAATCATGATCCAATGTTTTTTTTTCTTATTTGTCATTGGAAACTGGCCTCATTGATTATATTATAAAAAAGATAATTTCCACTATAACTGGAAATTTAGAGGATTTACCTATGTGGATAGATCCCCAGATTCCACTCAAGTGATCATTAGAAATCATCTTGGTGGATTAATTATCTATTAATCAATATTATAGGAAAACAATAGAAAAAATTGTTATCCATTAAATTTTTTTTAATAAAATTACAAAAACGTTAAACATATTAAACAAAAGAACAATAAAATCCTCAAATTCTTATGGAAACTAAATGTTTCTCATGGATGCGACATACCCATTAGCACCCCCACACAACCCCTCAAGATCCAACAGTCATATATTTAGTATATTGACAACCCCTTGACAATAGAGGGCGATAAAAAAGCAGTACCATAGAATTTAATTGAAATTGGGTCTTGAATACCAATATATAAAATACCAACCTAGGAAAACCAATAATTTCACCCAAATTGACCAACCATAAAGCTCGAAGAACATTACCAATCACCACGAAATAGAAATACAAACCTTGGTATCATATACAAGAATATTATAATGATTTAACCCTCAATAGACATATTATATAGAAGATAAAATTTGATAAAAAATGGATAAATAGAATATATCATCTATTAAAACAAAAACTATAATGGTCACATCCAATATCTAGATAATAAGGTATCATAAATCAATATGAATACCACTAAAAATATAGGACCTAAAAAACCCATGGGTCCATATCCACATAACCCTAGATCACCTAAATCCAATCCCACTAGTACCAAACATTATCCCTGATAGTAATTCATTACTTTATTATCATTCATTTACTTGTATCATGCAGTACCATATCTAAAAACACCCAAAGGGAAAAGTATGTTGTGAGATTAAGAGTCTAGTAGGATACCACTATAAGTCCACACAATGTCGAGATACAAGAATTCATTTTTTCTTATAGAAAACATATATCTAGAACCCTTTGAGTAGAATTATTTAATTTTTATAAATCATTCTTTTTTTTTAATTTTAAATATCAGGTCATATTAGATAAAAATGTTTCATATGAAATTAGATATATTTAATCGCATAAGAAGATAAATATATATTTTTAAAGAATAAATATAAATATCATAAAGAGGTGGGTAAATATATATATTAAGTGTTTATGAAATTAATGTAATATTAATAAACCATGTTATAATTCCCTAGAAAAATTGTGTTAAAAAAACCCAACTACAGGGAGACCCTATGGTATAGTTGAATATTTATGTTTCTCTGGTTGTTTAGGAATATCTCTACCTTAGAAAGGCTACAACACAATCATCATATCACCTCAATTAGTGATATCTAACTCTACTAGGCCTAGTATTTTACTAGATTTTCAATAAACCCAAATTTTATTCTCAAGTGTTCTATTATATAATTATTATGTTAAAAATGAAATAAAATTGTTTTATAAACTTTTTAAAAAACATAAATCATTTCTATTTTGGGCCCCATTTTCATAAAAAAAATTCTATAGAGATCCACATCATGTTAATTAATGTAAAACCAATTCCCATTTTAAAATACTATCAGAGGAATTTTATAAAAAAATTCACATGATTTAAATGGTCTCCATCCAAAAACCATTGCTAAAAATATAAACATAACCCATTAATGTTAAATCAATAATTACAAATATATTTATCCGACAAAACTAAAGGAAAAGAATCATTTAAAAAAAGGCATTCCATGGTTTTGAGTATAGGATAATGTCAACTACAATGAGACTGATAAAATTTTATTTCAACATTAAGAATGTTGATAGGAAATATATAAATCATATCCAAAATGAGTGGATTATGAAAAATAGAGATACACACCTTCAATATGAATAATGAATTCCCAAAAATGTGAGAGGAATGGTCCAAAACATCACCAATGAAACTATAAAATTTGGATGAATTATATTTGTGTTGAATGGTCTAGTAAAGAATGATTATTTTTTTGGAATAAATGAAAATTAGGACATTATTAATCGATGTCCAACGAAATGAAACCGTTGAGCTTATAGCCACTATTTCATTTATGGTTTCTATATGAAAAGTGACTATATATGCAATACGCCACATGGTGTCTAGTGGGAGACCACTTAGTAGCCATTTGGGTCAATAGACTTACATGACTTTTTCCATCCTACCCTGGATAACTTGTGGCCCATACAGGATAGTCGATGGCCCCCTACTAACAAAACTACACAAAACCACTCTCTTAACCTTTAAGAAACATGAAAAAATAAATATAAGAACATAAAGAAATCTATTACATAGTTCCCAAACCTGGGTGCAATAAATTATTAATGGGTATTGATATTCTTTGTGATATCACAGTCTTTGGGTTAGAATTTAATGGGAAAAGATTGATTTCCATACATGATATTAGAAAAAACACATAAGATTTATGCAGATCATGTATGATCTAGTGGACTAATAAAAATTTATCTAGGCCACGAAAATGCATCATGTGACCATTTAAGATGTTTTTTAGTGCCTATCAGAAGATGGTGGTTTTTTTCAGTCCTTGTGGAGCAACATATGGTGAAACATGTTTTTGATTATGTTTATAGTTTGAGTGACGAAGATATTTTGTAGATATGTTTTTTCATGAAGGAGTGACCAATAATTTATGATTAATGGATTTTTCAATGAAATTCCTATATAATTACCTTCTAATCACATCGTTTACATTATGAATAGTTTAATGGGAGGATTTTCATTTCTAGGAAATCTGTAAAGTTGGAAAACATTGCATGGTGAACAAATATATTTTAAGTGTTTAAATAGAATCAACATGTATAAGAAATTATCCAATATAGAGGGACTGGATGTAGAAGTCATAAAATGGAAAATACATGAGTGATATCAAGTGATGATTTATTCAATGGACTTAACATGGTGGATATTATGTGCCTTAATCACATGGGGAATAGTAAACCATGTATGGATAAAAAGATTTAAAGTAGTTTTCCATGAAATAATTTGTATTGGTAAAGGTGTATTATTTATTTAAAATGAAAATGTAATTTTATTATATACTAATTTTTTTGAACAAAATCTATATTTATTATAAGAACATAATAATACTTTGGAGGAGAATTGTGTTCACATTTGTAGATCTAATGATGACCTTTCAAAAAGTTATTGTTTTCAGCCTAGGATAAAATTATATTTCATTGTCCATTTAAATAATATCGAAATATAATGAATTATAATAAATTGGAATATTGTTTTGGTATGATTATTAGAACACCCCTATAATGGTTAACCATGTATAAATGTTGCTTGTCATGAATGATTTCACTTATGCTTGTATAGTTTTTGAGAAGAATATATAATTGTTTTGTTACTAAATAATTTTCATCCATGGGTGATGGAATTAAAAAATCATTCCCAAATTCTCCCCTATTAGTGGATTTAATATTGTGGATCTATCACTAAGTATTAGAGAAAATGTAAAATATATGTTCTCTCCTCCCATGTTCGATGAAATGGAATCAATTAATCACAAATGGATTCAAATAATTATTGAAATAATTTTCAACTATGGAAGGCTTAGATGCATCACCACATACCATAATTAGGTATGTATTTTTTAATTTCTATGGTGCATGTTATTTTGGATAGTTTAGATATTTTAACAGTATCAAAAGAATAAATAATCAATATAATAATAATGCTACATGAATCAATTCTTTAGGTGAAGCTTTATCCAATACAATTGACAAGAAGGATATTTTGTGTATGTTTTAAATAACTTTTGGGAAACTATGATCGATAAAAATAATGTCAATTTATATTTTTGTTAATCTATAAATAATGTTATAAAGAATAATAATAAGGATGAAAGGTAGTTTTTGAACTAATTTGTTGATGAATTCTTTGATATAATGATGATTATTAATGAGTATATACAGGTTCCTAGAAAAAACTTGATAATGTGATGATGATAAAGAATATTCATATAAGGTATCCACTATGTCCAGTACGAAAGTCTATATACTAGAGAAAAAAATTCAAATAATATCAAATCAGATAGTTTTCCTAGTCCACTTATCGCATACAAGAGGATAAATTATGATAATGTTGTTGTATAAAAGTTAAATTCTAAATTGGTATTATTGAAGGCCATGAATAATTCCACCATATCGGATTGATATAAATGATGTAAGAGGGGGATAATTTAATATCATTACTTTACTCTAAAAATATAATGGGAAAATGAAAACATCTAAGGAAAAAGTTTAGTTAGATGTTTTAATGTGAAAATATTGGGAACCTTGTTTAAAGGTTTCCTACTATGTTCAAAGAATATTAAGGGATTACGTTAGAGAATTATATGGATATTTTGAGTGGTAGGAGTAGAACTATGCAAAATATCTTCAAGGAAAATAACATTCTCTAATAAGAATAAACTTGTTAAAAAAATTGAGGAAGAATAATTTAATGATTATAAAACTTCTAGATAAATTGATATGGTGGATGTTGTGGGGAATTCAATGAAAATGGAAGAAGGAAGGAATAAAAAATGATAATTGGATAGATGATTTGATCTCAAAGTGAAACATGGGGATAAACATAAGGATATCTAAATTTGCAGAGCCAAGATACATAAATAAAAATGAATGGTTCATGATTCCAAAACCTTATATGCATGAGTAAGTATAGGATAATTATATGATGAAGGAAGAATCTTGAGATGCCAAAAAACAAAAAATATAGAAATCACATATAATGTTGTCAACTATAAGCTATATTTTGAATAAAATACATGATTCATCTATTTCCAGGCTAAGAGGGTGAATCATTAAACCAAATATATGAAGGAACTAAATTAATATAGTATTGTATTTTGATGAAAAGATGAATATATAGAATGCGGTTTGACTCCTAGCATTATATGGATAAATAATATCCTATGTGAAATAGAAAAAGATAATGTTGATATTATATGTACAGTATAATTGGAAAAGGACTAGTAATAGATAAAAAGTTCATATAAAAATTACAAGGTTTTATAGGGATTGATAATAAAAATTAAAAAGTGATGATTAATACAATATTGTAGGAACCTATTTTGAATTTGATGTATTATTTGGTTTGACAATTTATATTTATTGAAATAAAGAAAATGATGATGATATAAAAAAGAAACATATGGATGGACGTTATATAAGTTGTTATTTTTATAGAAATATTATAAATTTATAAAAATTTTCTTCTGTATGAATAATGTACCAAATGGTATAAGTGTATAAAAATAATATCGGCTGCGTTAAATATTCTATTATTGTTTATGGTGGTAACTATTTCATTTATTTATTTTTTAGAAAAGTGTTATGATATTTATAATAAAAATTGCATAAGTTGATTTCCATGAAGACAAAAATTACGTGAAAGTAACATCTACGAGAATCATTAAGAGGTCCGATAATGTAAAATCTATTTACCACATTGCAAGATATAGTCATTCCATCATACTCTAAAGTGTACATACCATGTAAATAAAAAGCATGGGACAATCAAATGACATGGATTCAAAATAAAACGAATGATTAAGAATTATTGGTAGAGATTTCTTTAAAATAAATAGATCATATGATGTATGGATCCAAGATAGTGGTTGAAATTCCCACATGAACAGAAATGTGGATATATTCACAAGTATCAATACTGAAAAAAACAGATATTAAAATATTGTGAAATAATTTATTTTTAAATATTATCGTCCATGGGAACAATAAATTCATGGGAAATGAAATTGTACCCCCATATCCGTTATTTGTATAAGGCATCAATCATAATTTTATTAGTTTTTATCTTTTGTGTGACTTAGTACATGAAATAAAGTTTACCAAGAGAACTAGTATCATCAATGGAATTGATGGATCTATTATCATATAAATATATTACAAGTTCCTGGATATCTAAAATTTTAGAATATAAGAATATTTTTTCTTTCTATACAGGGATTAAAAGAATATGTTGGAAAAAAACAATATCTTGTCCATTTGATACAAACAAACTTATAAGATATGAAGAAATTTAATTCAACTTGACATCTCCATAAGCTAACCTATGACCATTCTCACACATGTATTGCTTTCCAATAGTGTATGAATACTTGAATTATGTACATGGTGAAAGTGAAAATGTATAAAATAGTGCTTGAACATATATATATTTATTTGTGTAGTCATATATCACCTATAGATTTTGATCGGTATAGATAATATGTTTTTTATGGATGATTACAACATGATGTTCTTGATTTAGGTCATCCAAAACATTCTGTATTTATTCAGTTTCATAACACAATATTAGAGGGATATTTAAAATATTTTTAGATAAGAAATTCTAAAATTAAAAATTCCATATAGAATATAGTTTAAAAATAGATATGTGGAGAACTATATCAAAAACATTGGATAAAATCATGTTTTAGTTGTGATAAATGTCCCAAAAATAGTATGGTGGAGAGTAGAATTTTAGATCATAAAAACATATCTATGATGATTGTCATTGAAAAATGCCTTCTAAAGAAGTTATGAAATGAAATTGTATTGACTTCAGTCACCATAAAAAAATCATTGTTGGGTATAAAAGAATAATATACCCCATATGATATGTGGCATGGAGTGAAGCGAATGTTGAAACACTATCAGGTCTACTGAAGAAAATGTTTCATTATCAATAAGGAGAAACGTATAATGATTGAATCATAGACAGTAAAAAAGTATAGTTCTTTCCTACTTTGTAAAAAAGGTGTATAGATGAGGAAATAAGTTATGAGAAATTTTATAGAAATAAATGATGTTTTTTTGGTGTAAATGAGTTGAAAATTGAACAACACATTAAGAAAATTCTGTATGAAAGCGATGACAGAGTATGTTTACCAAGTAGAGTATGAGAAAAAAATTCTAATTTTAAAGATGATTCTAATGCTGGAAATGATATGGGAAGAACTATATATGTAACATCCTAGGTAAATAAAGAATAAATAATTTTCTTATTTATGAATATTTACTAATTAAATATTAATTTTACTTTAAAGGGGTTGCTATGTTCGATAGCGTACCCGATACGCAACAAAGAGTTTCATTGAAATCTTCCATTGCACTCTAATAATAAAATAATATTATTTTAAATGGTAGTTAACGCCTAGCCGTTGTAATGGAGGGAAATAAAAGAACTTACTACCAAATGATTATATATGTTTGTCAAATATTTTTACTTTTTACAATAAATTTTAGAGGATTAAAAATGCGAATGAATCAAATATTAAGCGTAAACATTCTAATATTCTTTAAAAGGTCGATTAACCGCCTTTTGATGGAGAACCTATTTTAAATCCCCTTTTTGACAATTTTATGTGTTATATTTGACAAAATAAAATTCTTCTTTATAATCGGGACATCAAAATTTACTTTGTGTAAATTTTTGGTATCTTTCCGATAAAGTTCATATTTTAATGAATAGTGTAAAATGTTGTATTTTAATTCAAAACCTCTTTTTAATCTAATTTATTAATATGATTAGATTACCTCTTGAATTTGTTTTAAAGTGGAATTAGAATATATTTTTACCATTTAATCCAATAGTGATCGTTGGAATTAATTTCACTTTGAAATCAGACTTAAACTAGTGTCAATCTTTTGATACTTATTGTTTCATAAAAACACGTTATTTGCTCTAACAGTGGGAATTAATTATTAAATTAATTAATGTGAATTATATTTTTTGAATTTTTTATAATGGACTTCATTTTTTAATTCGGAATATCAAATATAGCTTAGAGTTAATTTTTGGTAATTTTCTGAAAAACTCCAATTTTTTATGAATAGTGAAACCACTATGTGGTAATCATGCAAACTGATTTTTCAGTTAAATGAAAGTTTACCACTAATGTGTATGGAATTTTGAAAATCCTACATACATGGTTGTCATTAGTTTGTAAAATGTGGTTCAATGGGATGAAAATAATTTTTTGGTGAATAGTAACTTTTTTTCATTAATCGCGATTAGAGGTAATTAGTGTAATTTAAGGTAAAAATGATATTATAAAAATATGAAAACACCATGACACTTGTCCTACCCCTATTGGACGAGTCATGTCCGACCAAGACAACCCATGGGTAGATTTAGCGGACCCTATGGAGCCTCTTGGGTGAGACAATGACTTTAATGCCTTTTTTTTAAATAAAGGTGAAAATGACCCTAACATAAATTGTTTTACTAAAACAATTTTTATAAGGGGTTATACTAATCATATTTTTGTCTATAAATTATATTTGGAAAGATAAAACGATTTCCTACATCAGGATATTTTTGTTATAATTTTTAGACATTAAATAAATTAATTTAATTATGACATCATGATGATGCAATGATGACCTCATTAATGAACAGTTTAAATAAAATGAAACGATAATATAAAATCTAAGACCTACACTTGTCCAAAAACTATTGGATGGGAATATTTCTAAGCCTTATCATCTTATATTATAAATATATCAATTTGGGACATTAGAAATTCGAAACACTTTTGAAAATAAAATAACAGTTTCATAATTTCCAAAAGTGCCCCTCCTCTTCTCTTATAAAAAGCCCCCACCTCTACCTCATATCACACACTCCTCAAGCATTTGGCTCGGAAATACACTGCCCATTTACTCTCTCCACTTCCCTCTCCTCATCCTAGAGGATTCCCATTGGGAAAAATCTTTTTAATGGAAGCCTTTAGGCTCAAATCAAAGGAGTTACACTTTTAAAGGTAATTCATTCTCTCATGTTCATTTGTTTTATTTTGCTTCTCCAACCCCCCTAACCTTTTTTTATTTACTTATTTTGTAACAACACCAGTATATTAAATATACTAGAATGTTTTTGTAAGATTTATTCGAGCTACACTCTCACACAACTACATCAAATGGTTAAAGAACATACGGTTTCCGTGGATGATGAAATTCTGCCTCCCGAAACGATGATTGTTAAATACACATTTAACACCTTCAAAGGTGGAAATTATGATGTCAATATTTTTATATATGATATATAATATGTTTATGATTTCCTTACGCATCTTTATTTTTCATTTATGGCATACCATTATTGTTTCCATTATGGGTAAACACGATATCTTCATTTTAGGAAGTGCGGACTACTGCCCCCTGAAAGTGATTTGATTCGTTAATACCATATGTGGGATGTGTAAAGGATAAAGTTAATGATATTATATATGTTATTATACTGTAATTATAATATACCTTTATATCATTATGATTCCATTCTATAAAATAAGAAATAGAAATGGAAGTAGCGTTCATTCGTACGTACGGCTTACCATCTCCATGAACGGTGCATTTCATTTCATACCTCTAAATGTGATGTAATATTATAAATACATGTATATGATGAATATATATGATATATATGTTATCCATATCATTAATATAATTCTGTATATAACGAACCTTTGACCAAATTAACAACATGTAAGTGTAAAAAGTCTATTTTTGACTTAAGAACCAAATACCGACAAAATGAACATTATTAAATTAAATGATTACATGATGTTCATAACATGGTATAAAAGGAATAATGAACTTGAAAAAGGTTCTTAATCAAGTAGAGATTAACTCAAGTTTATTATTCAGGATATTAAAGAACGATCGAGTCATGTCGGACCCGAGGTAAGGGATCCTACTCCTCTCTTTCTTTTTAAGTGCACTCTTTTATGTCATTCCTTCTATGCTCATCTTTCTTGTTATTGGGATGTTATTTTATATTAATCATACTGTTATTTTTATGTTCATATGATGAGATACCCTATTCTCTCTCATCAATCCATTTGGGAAGTTTCGAGTGGCGCCGTTAGGCTGCCGAATTTTCGTAAGAGATCTAACCTCTCTCTTTCTCTTTAAGTACTCCCCTTTATGTCACTTCTTTTAAGCTCATATTTGTTATGATGGGGGATGTTATTTCATATTAATCTTGCTGTAAATTTTGTTTTAATGTGATGAGATACCCTATTTGATCTCATCAATCCATTTTTCGAAGTTTTAAGTGTCGCCTTTAGGCTGCCGAGTTTTCGTAAGTGATTTTTCATCTCACTTCTATTCCCATGAGATTTATGCTACGTTTGCCACAATTTCCATTGAGTGGTGTACGTACTGACCATTATTTTACTCATAGTGTAATATTATTTCATTTATGAGTATTTACATCAATGATGTATTGTCCTTCTTTCATGGGGCGTATGTTTCGAAAGATACCCATGTCGGTAAGGGAACCTTTCACCCTCCTCTTTTTAAAAGACTTCTTTTGTTGGGTCTTTTAATTTACATATTGTTATCTTGGGATATGTTCTCATATATCCTTATTGATGTAAATTTTATGTCCAAGTAATGATATACCCTTTTTTTATCTCTCATCAACTCATTTTTTTGTGACGCCGTTAGGCTGTCAAGGGAACTTCTTAACCCAATTTCGATTTCTTTGGGTTCAACATGTAGTTATTGAATATGTCATCCTTTAAATATGTGTGAATAAACTTTGATTATTTTACACTTAATATCCACTTATATTTGGGGTATTCGTTTGTCACACATAATTATGTAATTGATTTATCCTTAAACCAAGGATACCGTCTTTGTAAGGGACTTCGTCTCAATCTCCTTTCATTGAGGCATATTAGGTTTTATACACAACATTATTTTATACGGTGTATAAACCACTTTTACTTTTATGTTTATTCAAAAGGAATATTTTTTATACGAAGTCTTTATTAAATGAAAAAGGGAATGTTTTTTGTCGTACGTATGCATCGACAACGACTTCTCTTCCATCGTGACCATTATTTTAGTTTCGGCTTCCTCTACAAGCCATACCTTCTTTTTAGAAGAAAAATAAATACCATGTTTTACTTTTCTTTTATATTGGTATTGAAAATTGTTTTCATAATGTTTTTATATCAATGTGTTGTATTGATATCTTGTGATTGAAAGGTGGAAATGTTATGTTTCCTTTATGCATGTTTTATGTGATACGATTATGTTGAGGTTCTTGGGCATTGTTATGTAAACGGGTGGTTCCGTGATAAACTAAGGGCGGGTGAGCCCGATATAGCTCTCTAATGCATTGGGTAACGTGAAGGAGTGAAACGTTAAGGTTTCTCCGAAGAGATTTAGGGAATATACTGTGATGGGTATTCCAAACGTAACCAAGAGGGTTACTCCCTATGTAAGAATGTTATGAATGCCTCATGTTACCTTTATGTCTTATGTTTTCTATGATTTATTCATGGTTTGATGAGGTATGTTAAAGTGCTTATGTTTTATGGGTAAAGTATGATTTTATTCTAATGTAAATATGAACTCATATTTCCTTTCCATATTTTTATAACCCTTACTGAGCTTTTTATGCTCATCCCATGTTTTTTGAAATGTTTTTCACAGGTCAAGGGAAAGGTACATGATGTGATGATAGTGTCAAGGATGTGTCAAGAAAGAATCCGTGTTTTATTTTAAATATGTTTCCATTGTTGGGATGAATGAATACTATCTTTTATGTAACCACTTTGTTTAAATGTGGAATATAATGAAAGTTTCATGATCTAATTCTCTAAAACTCTAAACCTGAAAAGATCCTCAATTTGTAATCTTGTAATAACTCAAGATTATGTAAGGTTTAAGGCTGGGGCCTTATAGTTGGTATCAAAGGTCGGTTTAGACAACATTAGGGATTAGGAGTTCTTGTGAGACACATGATTAGTACCTATATCTATTATTTCAGTTAAATCCTTGTTTTATAACATTTTTTCAGGTCAAGTAAAGTTGGTTACGAATGGAAGGAGAAGGATCACAAACGACATTACTATCTCTTCCTGATGATATGCTGCAATAATTATTGCAAAGTCATCTTCCGATGATTGTGAAACTTTTTCTAGCATACAACTCATTTGCAAGTAGTTGTTTGAGATAACAAACACCTCCACTATACCTCGTTATCATCGTGGATCATGGGTTGTTTTTAGACAAATATTATTTTCACAATATTCTAATATTTTCAATAAAGGTAAATATTATCAAGGTATTTTCAAATATTTTACCTTATCACAAGAATTTAAAGCATATTATGATTTTAAAAATGGTGCTGAGGAAGGAGACCCTTGCGCAACCTATTTATATTTGCTTTTAAAATATAGTCTCACATCACATACTTATGGTATTTTAAAAGGACCAATAATAGAAAGTTTCAACTCAATTTCGGTCCGAAATTTTTTTAGAAATCATGTTTTATCAGATGTTTTGGAATTATACGTCATACATGATTATTTTCCAAAACTGTTTTTCTGGGAACACCCATATGACCCATGTTGTACGAGGTGTATTTGGATGGAGGAAGCAAATGATTTTGAAGGATCTCTAAATCATTGTTGTAATGCATGGGACTTCTACCTACGTGAACAAGATGACGATGAAACCGAGTGGACGCCATGATCAAGGTATGCTATTATGAGTTTGTGTAAGAAACCTAGAAAGAGTGGAAAGTAAAAATGACAAGTAAGTATGTTTCCTTAAGATCAAAAATAAATTCCTCAATGAAAATTAACTTAAAAGAAAAATGTTTTCTATTAACTTATCCTACTGGGGAATCAAATACCGTTTAACCCATCAAAAGTTTGTGATTTTCTTGTGGTTAACTTTCTCCTAAACATGTTCTCCATCACTCTCCCTCGGAACATAACCCTTGGTTTTACCCTCCATATCCATGTTTTCTTATATGGAATCCTAGAATGGGTTAACTCGGGTGACCTCTATACTCCCCTTTCTTTCTTTTAAAGTGATAGTTTAATTTACTCCATTTCTGATGTGGGGCTTTCAATGAAGTTTCTAAGCCCAATTTTAAAATTGCGAGCACGCAATTCCCAAAATGGGGGGAAGGATGTAACATACCAGGTAAATAAAGAATAAATAATTTTCTTATTTATAAATATTTACGAATTAAATATTAATTTTACTTTAAATGGGTTGCTATGTTTGATAGCGTACCCGATACGCAACAAAGAGTTTCATTGAAATCTTACATTGCACTCTTATAATAAAATAATATTATTTTAAATGGTAGTTAACGCCTAGCCGTTGTAATGGCGGGAATGAACAGAACTAACTACCAAATGATTATATATGTTTGTCAAATATTTTTAATTTTTAAAATAAATTTTAGAGGATTAAAAATGCGAATGAATCCAATTTTAAGCGTAAACATTCTAATATTCTTTAAAAGGTAGATTAACCGCCTTTTGATGGAGAACCTCTTTTAAATCCACTTTTTGAAAATTTTATGTTTTATATTTGACAAAATAAAATTCTTCTTTAGAATCGGGACATCAAAATTTACTTTGTGTAAATTTTTGGTATCTTTCCAATAAAGTTCATATTTTAATGAATAGTGTAAAATGTTGTATTTTAATTCAAAAAATCTTTTTAATATAATTTATTTATATGATTAGATTATCTTTTTAATTGGTTTTAATGTGGAATTAGAATATATTTTTACCATTTAATCCAATAGTGATCGTTGGAATTAATTTCACTTTGAAATCAGACTTAAACTACTGTCAATCTTTTGATACTTATTGTTTCAAAAAACACGTTATTTGCTCTGACAGCGGGAATTAATTATTAAATTAATTAACGTGACTTATATGTTTTGAATTTTGTAAAATGGACTTCATTTTTGAATTCTTAATATCAAATATAGCTTAGAGTTAATTTTTGGTAATTTTCTGAAAAACTCTATTTTTTATGAATAGTGAAACCACTAAGTGGTAATCAAGAAAACTGATTTTTCAGTTAAATGAAAGTTTACCACTAATGTGTATGGAATTTTTAAAATCCGACATACATGGTTGTCATTAGTATGAAAAATGTGGTTCAATGGGATGAAAATAATTTTTTGGTGAATAGTAACTTTTTTTCATTAATCGCGATTAGAGGTAATTAGTCTAATTTAAGGTAAAAATGATATTATAAAAATATGAAAACACCATGACACTTGTACTACCCCTATTGGATGAGTCATGTCCGACCAAGACAACCCATGGGTCGATTTAGGGGACCCTATGGAGCCACTAGGGTGAGATAATGACTTTAATGCCTTTTTTTAAATAAAGGTGAAAATGACACTAACATAAATTGTTTTAATAAAACAATTTTTAGAAGGGGTTATACTAATCATATTTTTGTATATAAATACTCTTTGGAAATATAAAAAGATTTACAACATCAGGATATTTTTGTTATAATTTTTAGGCATTAAATAAATTAATTTAATTATGACATCATGATGATGCAAGGATGACCTCATTAATGAACAGTTTAAATAAAATGAAACGATAATATAAAATCAAAGACCTACACTTGTAAAAAAACTATTGGATGGGAATATTTCGAATACTTATAATCTTATAATAGAAATATATCAATTTGGGACCTTATAAATTCGAAAAACCTTTGAAAATAAAATAATAGTTTCATAACTTCCAAAAGTGCCTCTCCTCTCCTCTTATAAAAGGCCCCCATCTCTACCTCATTTAACACACTCCTCAAGCCTTTGCCTCGTCCATCCCCTGTCCATTTACTCTCTCCACATCCCTCTCCTAATCCTATAGGATTCCCTTTGGGCATAATCCTTTCAAAGGAAGCCATTAGGCTCAAATCAAAAGTAGTTACACTTTAAAAGGTAATTCATTCTCTCATGTTCATTTGTTTTATTTTTCATCTCCAACCCCCCTAACCTATTTTTATTTACTCATTTTGTAACAACACCAGTATCTTCAATATACTAGGATGTTTTTATAAGATTTATTCGACCTACAGTCTCACACAACTACATCAAATGGTTAATGAACATACGGTTTCCGTGGATGGCGAAATTCTGCCTCCCAAAACAATGATTGTTCAATACTCATTTAACACCTTCAAAGGTGACCATTATGATGTCACTATTTTTATATATGATATATAATATGTTTATTCTTTCCTTAAGCTTATGTATTTTTCATTTATGGCATACCATTATTGTTTCCATTAAGGGTAAACAGGATATCTTCATTTTAGGAAGTGCGGACTACCGCCCCCTGAAAGTGATTTGATTCGTTAATACCATATGTGGGATGTGTAAAGGATAAAGTTAATGATATTATATATTTTATTATACTTTAATTATAATATACCTCTATATCATTATGATTCCATTCTATAAAATACGAAATAGAAATTGAAGTAGCGTTCATGCGTACGTACGGCTTACTGTCTCCATGAACGGTGCATTTCATTTATTACCTCTAAATGTGATGTAATATTATAAATACATGTATATGATTAATATATATGATATATAGGTTATCCAAATCATTAATATCATTCTGGATATAACGAACCTTTGACCAAATTAACAACATGTAAGTGTAAGAAGTCTATTTTTGACTTAAGAACCAAATACCGACCAAATGAACATTATTAACTTAAATGATTACATGATTTTCATAACATGGTATAAAAAGAATAATGAACTTGAAAAAGGTTCTTAAGCAAGTATAGATTAACTCAAGTTTATTATTCAAGAGATTAAAGAACGATCGAGTCAAGTCGGACCCGAGGTAAGGGATCCTACTCCTCTCTTTCATTTAAAGTACACTCTTTTATGTCATTCCTTCTATGCTCATATGTCATGTTATTGGGATGTTATTTTATATTACTCTTACTATTATTTTTATGTTCATATGATGATAAACCCTATTCTCACTCATCAATCCATTTGGGAAGTTTCGAGTGGCGCCGTTAGGCTGCCAAAGTTTCGTAAGAGATCTAACCTCTATCTTTCTCTTTAAGTACTCCCCTTTATGTCACTTATTTTAAGATCCTATTTTTTATGATGGGGGATGTTCTTTAAATTACTCTTTCTGTACATTTTGTTGTAATGTGATGAGATACCCTATTTTATCTCATCAATCCATTTTTGGATGTTTTAAGTGGCGCCGTTAGGCTACTGAGTTTTCGTAAGTGATTTTTCATCTCACTTTTATTCCCGTGAGATTTATGCTATATTTGCCACAATTTTCTTTTGAGTGGTGTATGTACTGACCATTATTTTACTCATAGTGTAATATTCCTTAATTTATGAGTATTTACATCAATGTTGTATTGTCCTTCTTTTACGGGGCGTATGTTTCGAAAGATACCCATGTCGGTAAGGGAACCTTTCACCCTCCTCTTTTTAAAAGACTTCTTTTGTTGGGTCTTTTAATTTACATATTTTTATGTTGGGATATGTTCTCATATATCCTTATTGATGTAAATTTTATGTCCAAGTGATGAGATACCCTTTTTTTATCTCTCATCAACTCATTTTGTTGTGACGCCGTTAGGCTGTCAAGGGAACTTCTTAACCCAATTTCGAATTTTTTGGGTTCAACATGTAGTTATTGAATATGTCATCCTTTGAATATGTGCGAATAACCTTTGATTATTTTAAAATTAATATCCACATATATTTGTTTTATTCGTTTTTCACACATAATTATGTAATTTATTTATCCTTAAACCAAGGATACCATCTTTGTAAGGGACTTCGTCTCAATCTCCTTTCATTGAGGCATATTATGTTTTATACACAACCTTATTTTATACAGTGTATAAACCCCTTTGACTTTTATGTTTATTCAAAAGGAATATTTTTTATACGATGTGTTTATTAAATGACAAAAGGGAATGTTTTTTGTCGTACGTATGCAGCGACAATGTCTTCTCCTCCGTCGTGACCATTATTTTAGTTTCGGCTTCCTCTACAAGCCATACCTTCTTTTTAAAAGAAAAATAAATACCATGTTTTAATTTTCTTTTATTTTGGTATTGAAATTGGTTTTCATAATGTTTTTATATCAATGTGTTGTATTGATATCTTGTGATTCAAAGGTGGAAATGTTATGTTTCCTTTATGCATGTTTTATGTGATACGATTATGTTGAGGTTCTTGGGAATTGTTATGTAAACGGGTGGTTCCGTGATAAACTAAGGGCGGGTGAGCTCGATATAGCTCTCCAATGCATTGGGTAACGCGAAGGAGTGAAATGTTAAGGTTTCTCCGAAGAGATTTAGGGAATATACTATGATGGGTATTCCAAACGTAACCAAGAGGATTACTCCCTACGTAAGAATGTTATGAATGCCTCAAGTTACCGTTATGTCTTATGTTTTCTATGATTTATTCATGGTTTGATGAGGTATGTTAAAGTTCCTATGTTTTATGGGTAAAGTATGATTTCATTCTTATGTATATATGAACTCATGTTTCTTTCCATATTTTTATAACCCTTACTGAGATTTTTAGGCTCATCCCAAGTTTTTTGAAATGTTTTTCACAGGTCAAGGGAAAGGTACATGATGTGATGATAGTTTCAAGGATGTGTCAAGAAATAATCCGTGTTTTATTTTAAATATGTTTCCATTGATGGGAAGAATGAATACTGTCTTTTATGTAACCACTTTGTTTAAATGTGGAATGTAATGTATGTTTCATGATCTAATTCTCTAAAACTCTAAACCTAAAAAGATCCTCAATGTGTAATCTTGTAATAACTCAAGATTAAGTAAGGTTTAAGTCTGTGTCCTTATAATATATACATATAAGATAAAATATATGAGATGAAATTGATAGGTAGAATATCAACAAACATCATATGGTTCCTATATTCTTGTGGAAATGTAATTCTCTAAAAAAATTATTTCTTATTAGAGGTAGAGCTAAAATGATTTAAATAAGTTTCATGAGATTATAACTGTTATTAGTCAATAAATTTAGGGATTTAACAACTCGATATGAATAATATTAGGGTTATTATTTTTAGGTCAATATACATTAATGTCATTAGGGAAAATGTTTTTTAAAAAACAAGTCTAATAAATTAGACTTGGTGATAAAAAATAATTATTTGACTATAAGGGATACCCCCAAATAGATGGTATTTATTTATATGATACATTTTAACCTATTTCTATGCTGTAAAATATTAGGTTACTTTTTTCCATAGTAGTGAAAATGAAATACATAGTTATATTTATGGATTTAAAGTTTTCATTCAAGAATTGAGTTCTAGGAAAAATTGTGTACTTTGGAAAACCAGATAGTTTCTCAGTAATTAATATGAGAGTATGGATTTCTGACTAAATATTGATTTATATGGATTGAAATATGCACCCATTCAAGTGTACACATGACTTTAAATGTATTTGGTTAGGCTCAATTTATAATTTTTTGGTTGTTATTTCAATTTCTATGTAAATAAAAATAGTGAAAAAAGGAAGATGGTGCTCATATATGTAAATGATATAATCTTTCCAGGATTAAATGATGCATATTTTAAAATATTTATAATATTTATGAAGTGAGTTTTTTAATTATCAATGATATGTGATTTGATGTTTATATTTTGTTTTTAAGGTATATAAGGAAGAAATTATAAAAAAAATTCTCAATAATAATATTACATGGAGGTGCTGAGAAGAATATTAATGGAGTTCTCTATGGAGATGAAAAACAAAGTTTCTTCTAAGATGAAATTGTTTAGGGATAATGACGGGAATGAAGTAAATTTCAAAGAATTCATGAATATCATTAGAATATTTTAATTCTTAATAGACACATGACCTAATATATATATTTTGTCTTCTAGGTGGAATGATATCCATATAATCCCAAAGAAACCTCAAATTACTATAGTGATGTAAAGAGTACAATATATCGATGTCTTAATGGTTTTCACCTTTATTTATAAAGAAACATCATAACATGCAATTCTTGGATATATGAATGTTGATTATTCCAGTTTAGAAGAAGAATAAAATCATCATCAGGTGATGGATTCTATCTTCACATCTGGTTTATTTATTAGTTAGCAAAGAAAAATGTTTTTGTTAATATGTGTTTTTCAGAAAATGAATATGTTATAGAAAGAAATATGATAATAAATTACTATGATGGTGTTGACTCTTTAAGATACATTATATTATTTATTGTCATTGATCATAAACAATTTTTATAAATAATGTCCTATAAGTCTTAGCATAAATCTAGTCCATCACTCAATAAAAGTGAATATTAAAATTAAATATCACTTTTTCACGTAGAATGCTGAACATGGTTTTGTGCGATTTGAGTATATTCCAATAAAATGTCATGTTTCAGACATCTGAACAATGTATATTCCCCAAGATGAATCTTAATGACATCACCAGTATCTAATTGTATAGTCAAATCCCCATACTTATATAGTGTGGATAATTAACCCCTATCCACTTAAGGAATTCATTTTTTTAAATGGCATTATATTTTTTCTCTTCCTTTATTCCTGCCTCAAAAGTTTATCCTTTAGGTTTACTAATATTGTTCCATGGAATATAATTGATTGAAGAAAAAAAGTTGCAAACAAGTTTATCCATAATAATTAGTGACTTTAACTTTAGTGATGTTGAAGAAGTTTTGTTAATGATAGAATATCGTGAAAAAATTATTGCCAGATCCTCATGATATCATTTATTATGACTGGTGGATAAAGTTTTTTTATCAATATCTATGTTCTATGTAGTAATTATAAATATATGGTATCGATTACTATGATTATGTGGTATCTTATGTAATAGTTAGTTAGTATAGATTCATAATATGGAATTAAGATTGGTTCAACTGGTGGCATTGAGAATGATATGATTCATTGATGGAGTTTTCAGGCTACTCATTCTTCTCTTGAAAAGCTTGGCTCAGGTGGGCATAGATTAAATATTTAGTAAATCTCTATTCAAAATCTAGGGTCAATTTATATGAATGGTGGATGAATAAGTATTTATGATAGAATTTTCAATATGATCGTGTTAGGTTATTTTGAGTGGTATTGAAGTATTGTAAAAAAACCTATAATAGTCGACTTATGGGACATAATACAAAAAATATTCATTTTAACGGTATTCTATCATGTTTTTTCTCAAATAATGGCTGACAAAGTTCCATTAAAAGCCTGAAATAAGGGTTTAATAGTTCCAATGTTTCAATGTGTTTTCCAAAAATTTTAGTTTCAAATTTTATTACAAAGTATTTTCCCTATATTATACTAGTATACTACTTATATTTCATGAATACTATGTAAAAAAATCATACAACCAAATAAGGACTCCATTTGTGCTCTACAAAATATGGTAGTTTTTAGACCTTGATGAACTTCACATACAACTATGTGAGAAGTATATAGTTCATGGTTTGATATTAAAATTCATAACACTGAAAAAATATTTAATTAGTGAGTGTTAATTTGTGATTAGTTTCTTTTTGGATATGTTTTATATAAATGAACATTCAAGTCACTTCATTTTCTCCGAGAACATACAAGATAAATGATTTTATTTTTTTTAATATATATATGATATAATTTATTATGATATGAAAAAAAACACCTAATGGTATATATGGAATGATCCCATGTAAGGAATCACACAGTGAACATTGGCCATTTGAGGAAGTTCATAGAAGGAGAATATATGATGTATATCATGCGAGACTTCAAATCGTGGACATCACATTGGTATATTATATATAGGACATTACATGGTGGCCAAACATAGTGAATTGGAAACCATTTATAGAGAGTAAAATTTCTCAATGGATCTTTTTATTGAATAAAGGTTACAATGAATGTTGTATTTAATTTCTCAAATGAAAATAGAGCCTCATGACATATTCAAATATATGTGAAATAATTATAGAATAATTTAGAATAATAAATGATAATGTTAAGGATTTGTGTATCCAATTCTAAAGACATAGAAATTATTATTTAATGTGTTACTTGTAAGAAACATGGGGGTATAACGAGTACACTCCAAACATTGTATATAAAATATGCTATAATGTATTTTTCTGTAGTGGAAAATTACATTTTTATTCATATTATACTAGATCAGTTATGGTAAACCAATTAAAATTGTTGTCTCATACATGTATTCACATTTTGTAAATATTGATACAAGAAGGAAAGAGCATAGTTTGGTTTACCAATAAAACAATTTTTTAGGTGTGATTTTGTAAATAAATTATAACCTAATTTACCCCCACTATGGTCATTTAACAAAGTTTTACAAATATATTCATTATATTATATTAAATATTAACATTGATTCATTTATATTTTACTATTTTTAAATAAAAAATAACCCTATATTTTTTAAATCAATTACCACAAATAAACAATATTTATAGTCTTAATCTATGATAACAATTTTAATAAATATTTAACAAAAATATACCCATAACCGTTTTATATATTAACACCCCTTCTCCAACACATTATATTTACTTCAAAAACTCTATACATTGTCAAATAACTACTTCAATACCTTTCTTAACTGACAAAACCATGTACATAAGTCCCTAGTCTTAACAAATGTTCACCCATAGAAGGATTTAGACTCAATTAAAATAATGAGGCAAAAAAAGTATGTTAATGTTTTTAAAAATCATGTCTTCTTATTTTTTATCATATTAATTGTTTAAATATTATTTATATTAAAATGTAAATTTTAATTTATTATTTATATGTACTATAATATGTTTACAAGGCTAAAAATATATATTAGTTTAAAAATTCATCAATCTCTTTGAAATAAATATAACTAACTTTTGATGGATTTATGAGTCATTTTGTAAAATAAGATAAATTTTTTCACTAATTCCTTTAATAGATATTCCAAAAAAAGATCATATGATTGAAGATAAAATTAATAATGAAATAATTTCATTTATATGAATTTATAGATATAAATCATCTATGAATATAAAGACAGTAAATCTAAAAAATCATAATCAATTTTAACCATCTAATAGAATATTACCATTGATGATTAAATAAATTTATTTATATGAAAAATATATTATACAATTATACATCAAGAATAAAATGAAAAAAAATCATTGAGATTTTTTCTTCTAGTGGGACCTTTATAAGTGGACCTTTTCATGGATGATGAAGAGAAACCTTACAATATTTCATATAGATATATAAGAAGTTGGAAATTTTGTAATGTAGTATAATATAATATTGATATATTCCATTTTTCATTGGTGGCGTCTCATCTAGGAGTTCATAAGGCATAATTAAAAAGAGTTAATATCATATTTGGGAATTATAATGAGGGATGGTTATAGGATGTTCAAAATTATATATCATTTAATGGGAATCTCCATTTTTTGAGATAAGGGTTATAGTTCCTTGTTTGATTCACATATAACCTTTTTTTCATCATAGTGTTTCCATGTAGTTTCATTCATTGGGAGATTAGTTTTGGTTGATATGTATGAAGAGGTCATTGGATGAGTTCGTATCTTAGAGTGTTTATTTAAGGATAATGGATATGTATAAAATTCTAGCAGGTATGTTTCCCCACGGAGGTTCCCTTGTCAAAATTATAGTGAATCACAATGGATTTCTGACTAAATTACCTCTATATAAAAGTGAATATTATTCCATTTGGGGGTTACAGACTAATTATATAATTAAACTCATTTAATACTGATATATGAATCACGTTCATGGGATTCATTAATAAATAAATATATGGATGAATTGTATTAAATCATAGGTTTTTAGGTTGATTATATCAAATGTTTACCTCTTTCCCCCTCACGTGTTAATAAGTATTTTAAATATTCTTTTGTCTTGTAAATACCCAGAAATTCCATGGAAAATAATTTCTTAAATGCATGGGAATGTTACGATTCTACAAAAATTTACGGTGCTTGATTCTGAGGCCCGGTGTTCCCGGAATCAATTTTGGAAGTCTTGTTTGGGTACGTTCAGTAAACGTACAAGCATGAATTTATATCGTTTGAACTGGTACTCAGAATTGAAATCTGGGGGCATCGTTGAACTCACAATTCCGATATTCACTTATGAATACTTTCACCTTGAAGGTCGTTGGTCGAGAATGGAAGTTAGTTTTTTTAGAGTTTTTTTAAGAATAAAGTTAAAAAATAAGTGTAGCATATTTTTATTTTTGTGGTTAAAATCTCCAAGGGAAGGTTGGAGGTGGGGGACACCACACTCAAACCTCCCATGGAAGGTTCTGGTGGTGGGTCCCACCCAATCATAACCTCCCTTATGAGGATAATTACGGTGGGGACCACCTGAGATTCATAACTCCTTGAACTCCCAATAAGTGTGGTAAAACTCTTGAACTCCCCTCATTAAAGTGCCACTCCACTTGAATTAATTAATGGAACATTAATTAATTAATTTTGAAATCTTTCGAATTCCTGCCAACAATTAAATAATAGAAAAATATATTATTTCATTTTGGGTTGGAATCAATTCATTTGGTGGACCTTTGGAAGAACATGGAGAATTATCCTCCCAATGAAGAACGCCTCTTCCGCCAATGAGGATCCTTCGATCGAGGAATGAAACGGTCACCCATGAGGAACGCCAATGGCATCATCTTCGACTTCATCACATCTAAATGCTTATCCACCATTCAAAGATATCCTCATCCTTTTCCGAAGTCAATGAATTGACATCTGACCTTTTCCAGTGACTTCGTCAATGATCATCGAGAAACGAGGTAGGGGATTTTACATTTGAAATTGTTTCCATCCTTCAATGTACAAATCGTAGATTGTATTTTCCCAACTGTTATCTCCATAACATGGAAGGGTCGGGCCACACAAACATGGCCCGACACTCCCCCTTCATTCTCCTTGTTGGTTGATGACCACGGTGCAGAGCAGTAGTGGCCAACATCGGGACGACCATGAAGAAAACCGACGACACAAGGCTGTCGGGTCACCAGATGGGAGCGGCAACGGTGTGCCGCGCTGAGGAGAAAGGGGACATGGCCAGGCTGAGTGTAGCAGGATATAAAGGGTCCCACATGATTTGTACTGGAACCAGGTGGTGCCGGTTTGGGTCCCCACTAGAATGGCTATGTTGTTCGGGATCCAGGGGGTACACAACTTCCCCTCCTGGACACGGCTGAGGTGGACCCCCGTAGGCCGTCAGGCCGCCTGGCCAGGCCCAATGCGGGCCGACGGGTTGCCTCGCTTCAGTCCACCCACTCAGGCTGGGCAGCCCTCCATCCAGGCCACCCCCTCAGACCACGTCGGACCCGCAGACTGGGTCGAACCCCGGTTCAAACCGGGTCGGGCCAGGTTGGTCTGACCGGGTGGGACCAGACCCGAACACGCTATAGAATATTTACACCTTTTCGCACATATCTTGGGTTATGCATGCCAGATTGATGAAACGTATGCAGTGATGAAAATATTAGAGCAAGATGGTTCTTTTGGAATATCTCACTTGAGTTTTGGACACAGTTGGGGTATGGTCGGGTTGGTTTGAACCTAAAATACAACCGGGCCCCTGGGACATAAATACCAATAACTCATAGACCAGGCGTCCGATTGACGCGCCATCTGTTGCGTTGAGACCGCTATGATGAGGTGGACCTTTGAGATACTTCTACATGGGACTTCATGACTGTTAGAGTATCGACCAGTAGCTCGTGGAGCGGATTCTCCTAGAGGCAATCGAGCGGAGTATGGAGAACTAGTGGCTGGCTGAAACCTGAAGACTGATGACCTTTAGACTCGGAGAGTTTTGACAAGCCCAGAGGGAATTTCCTCTGTGTGAAATGACATACCCATAGTGGGGAGTGTCTATGTGTGAGGCGGCCGATCCACGGTACTCAACAGGAGGATTACCTTAGTAGGCTATGAGGGGGAGCACCTCTGTGTGATGCAGCAGACGCAAAATGGGGAGTGCCTATGTGTGACGAATAAGACCCATGGTACACGACCGGAGGTGTACCACAGTAGTCCAGGATAGTGGGAAGAGCCTCTGTGTGATGTTTCATGCTTGCAGTACTCTATAAAGGAGGAGTACACCAGAAGCCGAGGTTTCGACAGTTTGACATGAAGTGTTACATGTTACCACCCCTATAATAAAATCCTGGTTTGGAGTTGTGTCAATGACTTTTAAGTTTTCCTCATGATATATATGGGTTACTAGATAACTTAGGTATATGTTTGGGAATATATCTAAGTAATGGTTATCGATTTACTTCATACATTGTGGTTTATCCTTGTTGTACATAGTGAGACCTTGAGGGTCTCGAGGTCCCTCTTGAGTGTGGTTATACTCACCCCTGCATGGGCCATGTCTGCACCTTGTTGTGTTGGATGTTGAAGACGGACAATGCTGACTGAGGAAGAGAGTATCAGGACTGAACGGTACCTAGAGGTGGACCCCTCTGCGTGACGGTACACGGAGCAGACGGACGGACGAGGAGTGCTGAGGAGGCCATCTGTACCTACCCTTCTGGTAGGAACCCCGGAGGACGACCCGTTAGCTTCTTTACTTATTCTTTCAGTTGTACTTGTACTTTTCCTTTTCCTTGTACTTAACTATTGGTCTTGTATTTCCGGCCCCCTTTACTTTTAGAAATCTCTTTTGTATACAGTTTTACATTGTGTTTTACTTCTAGTTGTGTACTCTGTTGTGTGTGTTTCAGTTTATAAGGGCAATGCCTTCCCAGTTTATGGATTTACACCTTCGGTGCCAGTCGACATCCCCTGGCCTATGGAAGGTGGGCATTGGGTAGTAATGATATGTGACCTGGGGGATGGGTCATGACAAATTGGTAGATTTGTTGTATTAGGCACAAAGGGAGGTTTGCCCACTAGGATGGGACCAGGTTCACCATCAACGGTGAGAAGGGAACCTTTGCAGCACGTGACAAACTTACTCGGTGGAGGGCGCAGCCGATCACTCACCAGTTGGCATGCCTTACCCTCGGAGCAGTTGATGTAGAGATTCCAATTTACCCTATAGTGGTGGACCAGTATGCGGATGATTCCATGACGATGTTCTAAGAGTACCTCCTTATAGAGAGGTGGACATATACATTGACCTATACCCCGGGACGACACCAATATTGACCCCAGTTTATCAGACGGCTCCTGCTTAGCATCGTGAGCTGCAAGTATAGCTGGAGGACATGCAGGGGAAGGGATTCATCCAGCCCAGTATTTCTCCTTGGGCAGCCCCGATTCTGTTTTCCAAGAAGGCGGATGGGAGCTTGAGAATTTGTGTTGACTACCGTCACCTGAACCATGTGACCATAAAGAACAAGTACCCACTCTCTAGGATTGACGACCTCTTTGACCAGATGAAGGGATCATGGTGGTTCTCAAAGATAGACCTTAGACCAGGATATAACTAGCTTAGAGTTTGAAATGATGATGTGCAGAAGACAACCGTTATGTGTCGATACAGACACTACGAGTTCTTGGTTATGCCCTTCGGCGTAACCAACGATCCAAAAGTGTTCATGTGTCTCATGAACAAGATCTTCTAGGATTACCTCGATCTCTTTGTCGTAGTCTTCATCGATGATATTCAGATCAACTCGACTACTGAGGAGGAGCATGCCTACAATTTGCAAGTGGTACTAGACACACTCTGAGAGAACCAGATTTATGGTAAGATCTTGAAGTGATATTTTTGGATTCGAGAGGTTCACTTCATGGGATATGTCATCTGGGAGGCTAGAGTTGTAGTAAATCCAGCGAAGATCGAGGTGGTACTTTCTTGGGAGCCACCCAGGAGTGTGAGAGAGGATCAAAGTTTCTTGGGATTGGCTGGATACTATAGGATATTCATCCCATACTTCTCCAGAGATGCAGCACCATTATCGGCCTTGATGAATAAGGGGAAACCCTTCGTGTGGTTGGAGAGATGCTAGTAAATCATTAAAAGCTGAGGTAGAGGCTGACTAGTTCCCCCCTTTGAGGCATCTAGAGGAAGGTGTAGGGTATGTAGTCTACTGTGACGCATCAGGGACCGTACATGGGTGTGTCCTGATGCAGGAGCAAGCTGTGATTGTGTATGGTTCTCTTAATTTGAGACAAAATGAGTAGAACTATGCTACCCATGACCTGGAGTTTTCAAAAGTGGTATTCACATTGAAGGTGGGGTGGAACAATCTGATGGGTGAGCATTTCACAGCCTACTCTAACCACAAGAGTCTCAGGTATATCTTCTACCAGAAGGACTTGAACCTGAGACAACATCATTGGATTGAGTTCATACAGGACTATGACTCTGAGATAGTTTATTATCCTATTAAGCGGAACATTGTTGCGGATGCACTCAGTAGGAGATTAGGTATAAAACTTCTAGGAGAAGCGATAGAGTAGTTGGATGCTTTACAGATTTCGTATGCAGGTCAAGATGGAGCAGATTTTCTTCAGTATCATACAGTCACTCCTCCACTTCATTAGTGATTCATGGGGGCACAATGTGGAGACACTGACTATGAGACACGGCGTGCTCATATATAGAAATGGCAGGAACCTGATAGATTTTATGAAGGTGGGGAGTACATCATCATCTTTTTCAGATGACGTACCATTGTACCAATTGCACTGCAGAAGGAAGTGTTGAGGGAGTTCCACACTTCCTGTATAGCGGTACATCCATGAGTGATGAAGATGTATCAGAATCTCAGATGACAGCGCTGGTGGCCAGGTATGAAGAAGGATGTAGCTGAGTTTGTCTCATGACGCCTCCCTTGTTAGCATTTGAAGGCGAAGAACCAGGTACCAGCAGGCTTGGTTCGGCCCTTAGAGGTCCCAGAGAGGAAGTGGGATTTGTTATCCATTGACTTCATGATAGATCTTCCACGTACATCCAGGATTCCAGATTCGATATGGGTGATCGTTGACAGACTCACCATGTTCGCCCAATTCCTACCGATTAGAGAGCAGGGCTCAGTAGAGAGAATGTGATGCCTCTATATGTAGGAGATTGTGTGTTTTAATGGATTAACCTCTTCTACTGTCTTTGACCATGACACATAGTTTACTTCATCTCTATAGAAGGGGTTGCTGGAGGCTTTCCGGACATAGCTTCATCTAAGCACCACCTTCCATCCTCAAACATAAGGTTAGACTAAGAGGACCATTCATATTCTCAAGGACATGCTCCGTGATTGTGTTCTCAACTTTGGACGCAGCTGGGAGGACCACTTACCCTGGGTGGAGTTTTCCTACAACAACAGCTATCACTCCACCATCGGTATGGCACCTTTTGAGGCCTTGTACGGTTGACCTTGCAGATCAACACTGTGCTAGACAGACCAAGGAGATTCATCACTAGTATGACCAGAGATGGTTTGTAAAACCACTAAGAAGGTGAATATTATCAAGGAGCGGACAAAGACTACACAGAGCAGTCAAAAGTCATATACTGACAGGAGATGGAGACCTCTAGAGTTCAAGGATGGTGACCATGTATTTATACATGTCTCACCACGACGGGGTCTATAGAGACGTGGCAGAAGTGGAAAGTTATCCCCGTGATTCATCACAACATTCTAGGTCCTTAGTAGAGTAGGGGAGGTGGTGTACCTCTTAGCTCTTCCACCTCTGTTACACCAGGTGGACGAATTCTTCTATGTATCCCAGCTGAGGAGTTACATGCATGATCCTTTCCACATTATCCAACATGGAGAGCTGGACATCGATGAAGGGGTGAATTTTACAGAGGTTCCAGTGGAGATTGAGGATCCACCAGAGTGAGTCCCTCATGGACGGTCGATACCTCTGGTGCACGTTCGCAGGCAGCACGGGAACCCCCACGAGAGAACATGGGATCGGGAGGCTTAGATGTGTGCTCAGTACCCCCATTTGTTCCATTTGTTCCCTTAGTTCCGTGGAATTGTTTCTCTTAAATACATGGGAATTTTACGAGTCTGCGAAAATTTACGGTGCTTGATTCCAATGACCGGTGTGCCCAGAATCAATTTTTAAAGTTTTATTCCAGTACATTTAGTAAATGTATGAGCAGAATTTTATATCTTTTCTACCGGTGCTCAGAATTGCAATCTGAGGGCACCATTGAAATCACAGCACTGGTATTCACTTAAAAAGACTTTCACCTTGACGACAGTTGGTCGAGAATGGAAGTTATCTTTTTAGATTTTGTTTGAGAATAAAGTCAAATAAAAATAAGAGTAGCTTATTTTTATTTTGGCGATTAAAATCTATAACCGGAGGTTAGAGGTGGTTGCCACCACACCTTAACCTCCCCTGGGAGGTTATGGTGGTTGGGCTCATTCGATCATAACCTCCCATGAGAGGATAATTAAAGTGGGGACCACATGAGCTTCTTAACTCCTTGAACTCCCCATAAGTGGGGGAAAAATATTGAACTCACCTCATTAAAGTGACACTCCACTAGAGTTATTTAATGGATTATTAATTAACTAATTTTGAACTCTTTTGAATTGATGCCAAAAATTACATAATAGAAAAATCTATTATTTTATTTCGGTTTAGCATCTATTCATTTGGTGGTGATTTTGAAGAACTTGGAGAATTATCCTCCCAATGAAGAATGCCTCTTCTGCCAATGAGGAACCTTCGATCGAGGAATGACACTGTCACCCATGAGGAATGTTGATGGCATTGTCTTCGACATCATCACCTTTAAATGCTTATCCAAAAATGATGGATATCATCTTCCTTTTCCGACGTAAAAAAATCGATGTACTCCCTTTTCCCATAAAATCATCAACCATCATCGACAAACGAGGTATGGGATTTTATGTTTGAAATTTTTTCCATCCTTCAATGCACAAATCATAGATTTTGTTCTGCCAAGTGTTATCTCTGTAACTTGGATGTCTTGGGCCGCATGAACACATCCTGACCATCCCCCATAGTTCTCCTCATTTTTTGACGACCACGGTGCAGAGCAGCGGCGGCCAGAGTCGGGCCGGCCAAGAAGGAAACCGGCGGCACAAGGCTGCTGGGTCGCCGTAAAGGCCCGACACTGTCATGCCATGCAGAGGAGAAGGGGGCCACGGATAGGCCTGGCCACGGTGCCATCGCGTGGCTTCGTGGTCAGTAGGGGACCGAGGCTAGGCCAAGCTGTGGTAGAGGTGGCGTGACGCCGTCGTGCTGTGGGGAGGAGAAAGGACCCACGTCCAGGGTGGGCCGCGACGGAGGAGCTGGAGTGGCTGGCCGGGCCAGCCGGGAGGAGTGGGACCCAGAAGGTCCCACGTGATCTGGACCAGTTCGAGGTGGAGCTGGTTTGGGACCCCACCCAAATGGATATGTCATTCGAAAGCTAGAGGGGCGTGCGACGTCCCCTACTGGATGCGGCTGAGGGGACCCCCCGCGGGCCGCCGAGCCGAACCGAGCACGGGCTGTCGGGCCATCTTCGGTAGGGCCACCCACTCGGGCTAGGATGCCCACAGGCTAGGCCACCCCCTTGGACTGGGTCGGACTTATAAACCATGTCGGAACCTGGTCTAAATCGGGTCGGGCTTGGTTGGTTCGACTGGGTCAGAACGGACCGAGACCTCCTATGGCCTATTTACACCTTTTCACTCATATCATGGGCTACATGTGTCTGGTCGGCAAACTTTCTATGGAAACAGAATGTTTAGAGTGAGATGGTTCTTTCGGAATAATCCAATTGAGGTTTGGGAACAGTTGGTGTACAATTGTGTAGGTTTGAATCAAAAATCCAATCGGGCTCCCGGGACAGAAATGCCAATAAATCATAGACCGTGCATCTGATTGATGCACCGTCTGTTGTGTTGAGACCCCTGTGATGAGGCCGGCCATTGAGATACTTATATTTGGGACTTCGCGATAGTTGGAGTAACGACCAGTAGCTCATTGATCGGATCCTCTAAGAGATAAGCGAGTGGAGTATGGAGATCTAGTGGCTGGCTGATACCCGATGACTACTGACCTTTCGTCTCAGAATGTTTCGACTAGCCCAGTGGGAAGCGCCTCTATGTGATGTGGCAGAACCATAGTGGGGAGCGCCTATTTGTGATGTGGAAGACCCACAATACTCTATAGGAGGAGTACCTCAGTAGGATATGAGGGGGCACACCTATTTGTGACGTAGTAGACCCACAGTGGGGAGCTCCTCTGTGTGATGCAGCAGACCCATGGTACATGACAAGAGGAGTACCACAGCAGTCCAAGATAGTGGGAAGCACCTCTTTGTGATGCGACAGGCCCATAATACTCTATATATTGGGAGTACACCAGTATCCGATGTTTTGATAGTTTGACTGGGAGTGTTACATGTTACCACCACTATAATAAAATCACGATATTGAGTTGAGTCAATGAATTTTGAGTTTTCCTGGTGCTTGAGATGGGATACTAGATAGATTAGTTATATGTTTGGGCATATAACTTAGTAATGGTTATGCACTGACTTCATACTTGGTGGTTTATCCTTGTTGTACATAGTGAGAACACGAGGGTCTCGGGGTCCCTACTGAGTATCGTTATACTCACCCCTGCATGAGATATGCCTGGACCTCATTGTGTTGGAAGTAGATGACAGACACACCGACTGAGGCATAGAGTAGCAGGACTGGATGGTACCCGGAGGTGGATCCATCAGTGTGATGGTACACAGAGCGGACGGATGGATGTGGAATGATAAGAAGGCCATCTGTACCTTCCCTTCACGTAGGAACCTCGAAGGACGACCCTGTAGCTGATTTACTTCTTAATTCATTTGTACTTGTACTTTTATGTTTCCTTGTACATTAATATTGGGCATGTATTTTTGGCTGCCCTTACATTCACCACTCCCTTTTGTAGAAAGTTTTACATAGTGTTTTATTTCCAGTTTTGTACTCTGTTGTGCATGTTTCAGATTACAAAGGCAATGCCTTTCTAGTTTAAAGATTTACGCCTTTGGTGCTAGTCGTCAGCCCCTGGCCTATGGAAGGCGGGCTTGGGAAAGTCACAATACGGGCCACGGGGGATGGGTCGTGACATGTCTCTCAATTATGTCATAGGACCTATTTTCATTTTTATATTCATTGTTTGAAAATGAATCTTATTTAGATGCTAGAGGGTATGTTACATGCATATGCTATTAATTTTCATGGTTCTAGGGTTTATTACCTAACTTGGGTTGATTTTTTATATAATATTTAAAATCATGGTATGGTTCTCTTTGGGGTGTTTTATAGGAAAATATTCTAAACTCTTCAATGCTATATCATTTTTGGACATTCAAAAATAATTATACATAATTTAGTGTTGGGAATGATAATGAAATTACTACAGATTCATGAGTAGATTAAGGCTACATAGTAAAATAAAAAACAATATACACACTAAGTGAGGATACCTCATGTGGTCTGGGTTTTTGAGCATATGTTTTTATGTGTTACCCTTATGATGGGAATCCATGTTTTCATAATGGTAGTTTTTATAAGTTTTATCAGATAATTCATGGTGTTATAGTGTGTTAGTGAATATGTGTATTTGTTATTCAACCCTCTACTGATGTATTTGGTGCCAGATTATTCCTATTACAAAAGCCTTTATGTTGTAATCAAAATGTCTCCCCTATAATTGATTTTTGTTGATTGAAATGTGGAGGATGATGTATTTTTAATAGAGTGTTCTACTCGAATTCAACATTGACAAAAGAAGGTTTCATGGGAAAATAATTCTTTTGGTTTTTGTTTTTATAAAATTTTCTATGGAAAATATTATCCCATTGTAAATATTATTTGTATATAATATGTTTTTTACTCTTAAAATGTTTTTGTTCTATATATCTTAAAAATCATTCCTTATTTTTAAAATTTATATTTTATGTTATGAGGTTTAAAATATATAAAAAATTATGTGCCCATATTTTATTTCCTTGATTCAAAAAATGATTTATGTCATTACATAACATTATTAATTAATATTTAATATTTTAAAATGTTATATTTTGTCATTTATATGAATGTTCTCTACTAAACATCAAATTTTATATAGAAAAATTTAAATGTTTCCCACCTAAATCCAAATGTTCTATAATGATTTCTTTTATTTGACTATTTTTAGACATGAAATTCAAAAGAATATTGGATATTTTTCTATGATACACATAATATATTTTGATATATATTTATATATATATGCCACAATATTTCATATATTTCAAAAAAATTGAAACTTGTTCAGGAAAAAATTGGTAAATAAAAAGTATCTCACTTCACATTTCATATATGATTAAATAATATTTTAAATATGAATATATAATTTTTTAATTTAGGAATATTGTATAAAAATATAAATACCTATATTAAAACTAAAGTATTTATATTATTACTATTTATTAAATTTTCTATGTCATTATTTTATTATAAATTTCATATGCATCGACACATTATATGTTATATGCATTGATTTATTTATTTTAATTATATAATTCAATTTTAATAATTATTTTTATTATTCGAGGCACACAAAATTTTATTGTGGATTTAAAGACAAAACATTATCCATGAAATAATTATATAACGAAATTAATCAATCATAACTTATTTAAATGTTCTAAACCAATAACTTATTTGAGAGGAAATTTAATATATTTTGACATAATTTTTAATATATTATCTGTATTATTTTCTATAATTCGATTTAATTTTTCAGGATATTTTGCTTGTTAAATGTAAAAAAATTAATATTAAATTTTATTTTATAAAAATATTTGGTTGCCTGTCCACGAAATTAAACCTTTTATACATTTTAGAAGAATATCATTTATGGGAACAATTATATATTGTGCATATTTTAAATATATTTTATATATTTACATAAAAAATATGAAATTATTTTCTATGATTAATTATACGGTATGTTTGTATTTAAATATTCAAAAATACCATAATAATAGATTTTATTTTGTAATCACACACACACACACACTCATATATAACATATAACATTTATAGTATAACTCAAATGTTCACATAATATTTGTTTTTAAATAAACACACATAATATTTCTAATATTTAGAAATTTATAATATTTAAAATATAAATACAAAAAAAATTTATATTTTTATAACATATATTTTCTTAAATATTAAAAATATATTTAATATGATAGAAAATTTATAATATTATTACACAAAAAATGATCTTTGAAAAATAGAGAAAGATAACATCCCTTTATTTATTATTACACATAATATTTAATGTGCTCCTCAATTATTATCACATTGTACATTTTCATTCAATTTGTTAAATATTATTTATATTATAAAAAATTAGAAAATAAAATATATTTTATTTATATTTACATAAAAATTTTCATATATTATACTTTTATTTATTTATACAAGAAATAGTCAATCCATTTTTTATTAATGATTGAAACCACTTTTATAATTGGATTGACTACAAACCCTTTACATGACCTTAAGGCCCAATCATTACATGGTCGACACTCCTAGATGTTGATGGATTGAAGGAACACCTAAATATAGACTAAAGGGACTAATAGAAGACCTTGAAGAACCAACTGATCCGTATTCATCATGTCACAATCATAGACTTCACGTCACACAATCCTTGTCATATTGAGCCACTAGGAAACATGCCACAATGAATATCACTAACTTCCATTAACCAACACCCATGTGATAAAATTCCACAATCAGTTGCACCATGCCACCAATGTAAACACATTATAGGGTAAACATTTAACTCAAATTTGGAAACAATGTGGGAGGAAGCCTAATATGTGGATTTTTACACACTTACCACTTGTCAAAGATGTTGGATTCCGAACAGTGATTACATGTCAATAGACCACACCTCTCCTATCACTTCTCAACATCTGACAGATTCACACCTCCATTCCCACCATCAGATTGATCTTTTGAAGTGTTATCCACTTTAGATGGCTATATGATGGCCTAGTGGACTAAATGACCAGGAATTAACGAATGTTAAATTCTTCATAGACTTTAATACATGCTCTGGAATCCAAGATTAGGTGAATAGTTTGACACTATAGAACATACTACAGTACCCGTTCTACTATAGTAATGTTGTACTAAAATAGGAACACATAAATCCTTTATTATCATTACTTAATCATGGGTTTCCATGTAGTATTATAGGGTGTTTACATTATGAAAATTAATTTACTTATAGAGTATATGACACATATATTACCATGAAAAATTTACGTATTCATTTTATATTGTTCAAATTAAACAAAATATAATTATATATAGAGTATATATTGTTTATATTAAAATAGAATATTTTAAAATACACGATATGTTATTTATATTACCTCAAAAAATTACACATATAGTATGTACTGTATATACTAACACATAACATTTACATTTACAGAATAAATAATTTCTATTAACACAACATACATACATATATTTTTTATATTATAAACAAAACCGTTACAAATATAATGTAAAATTTTATATTATACAACGAATATTATTTTTTTGTAGAGCATAAATTTCAAATATATGTGTGTGTGTGTGTGTAGATATATAGGATACATATATACCAAAATAATATCTTTTATTTATATATTTTGATAACTATATATATATATATATATTCATAAAATATAAATTCACATGATATATGTGTTATAAAAGAGAAAAATCCAAAATAATTAAATATGAATGCATAATATTGATTAATATTGACAATATATATTTTCACATCATATAAATGCGGATAATTTAAATCATCATATCATAACCACATTCTATAAAATTTATTGTTGAAATGTTTTAATATACAAAAATATATTAAATGGATAATAAAAAGTAGAACTCAAAAAAATAGATATAATGATTAGATCGAAAAAATATAGATATACATATTTTAAATAAAGTAAATATTTATTATCTTATGTCTATTTATTATGTTTATAAGATATATTATATTAAAAAATATTATGTTTTGGGAGAATATTTTGATCTAATAATATAATACTTGGAAATAGTATAAAGTCACAATATATATATATTATTTGTGTGTGTATATATATAAATGTTGATTATTCATTGAATATTATGTAATGTGAATATATTACATTCAAATTACATTACATATATGTATATTTATAATACTAAATGATAATACTAAATGTTAAATTTATAAATTATAATACTAAATAACAAGAACTAATGTTTATATATATTATGTCCACATAAAGAAGTATCCTACACCCACGCGTCAAGGTCCAATGGTAAACAAAAAAACATAACATGAATAAAAACAAAAACTATGAATTCAAATTTTGGTTTCCATTAGAAGTTGGTACATATTACAGAATATATCGATATGAAATAAGTGAGTCCTTTATTATAGACTAAATATAAATTTAGAGAACCCACTTTTTCACCAATGAAAAATTGGGGGAATTGGGATACATAAGAAATGAGTGTTCTTGAAGGCTTAGTAGGGTTAAAATAATGTGCATGTGACTAATTGAAATTATCAATAGCTCATAAAAATGTGTATTACATGATAATGAGAGAAATTAAATGAATAATATAACATGTGTATAAAATCATATGAATTAATCATGAGGAATGAGAGAATAATTATATAACATGTATTAAAATATAAAAAAATAATGATCTTAAAAGCATAGTATATATGTTCAATGCACTCAATGGGAAACTACACCTCCTAGGAAGGACTCCTCCCACCATCCCAAGTGGAATTCCTTTTCAAATTATAAACAAAATTTTTACAAAAATAAGGGGTTTAACTATAAAAAATATGACAATAATTAATTCTATGAAATCATAAACATAGGTCAAAGCTCAAAAACATGAAATCATAATCAGAGTTCAAGGATCACAACCAATATGTCATAACACAATGAAATAATATAACTATACTAGTCCATTGATAATTTTTCATGAGATATAATGCATTTTACAATTGATTTTTGGGCCTATATAATTCTCGGATTTCCTATCACTTCACAACACATCATTCATTTTTATGTGCTACCTGAATATACAAACAATTATAAATCCATTAAAATTACAATATTATAATATTTTTTATTGAAAATAGGAATTTACGAAATTGTGGAAGATGTCAAATTAAAGAAACATCAACTAATATATTTATTATTAATTTATTTACACCATATAATATAAATGTTTTTCATTCTATCAAAAAAGTCTCCCATGCTAATGAAATATTTATTGTATAGGTAAAAATACATCAATACAAAGATGGAATTATATTATTTTGAATAAATAAAGGAATTTGAACACATGTAATATTTAGGGTTAGTTAATTAAAATTAATGAAAATAGAAAAAATGGATAATTTCCCCCTTAGATATTTTATTTTCAACACACCACACATACAATAGTAGAAAAAGGTATAGTTTACATTTGGGATATAGAATCATGTATTAATAAAATACAAAAAAAACCTAGTGGTATGAGTTTTCAATTTGGTAATTTGTATATGTGAAGTTATAACCCCATTGGTGAAGGATTTTTTGACTGTTATACTAATAATGGATTTGAAAAAAAATCATATCTTAGGGATTTCATGTCAGTTGTTTGTATAACTGATACAATATCCACCACTAATATGGTTTTAATGTTATCTATATTAATAATCAATGATATAATTTTTAATTAATCACATGAATTTTTAGTAAAAATGACGTGAAATGTTATTTTTTTATATAACAATAGATGTTAATATTTAAAAAAATTAAAATTCATGTGTTCTATTCACATTCATCCTATCAATGACCAATATTACAGATCCCAAGGGTTTTTGAGTATATGATATTTTCCCCTAACGTTTTTCATCAATATATCCCAATTCTCAATTTTCCATCCTTTTATTTCAATATTTTACCAATATTTCAATCCCATGATATCATTGTTTACTATATTTCATTTATTGTAGAATCATTGAAAATATCCCCATTAAGTTCAATAACGATCATCATTGATCATGCTATTCAAGGACACTTACATTTAATTATGTTCAATTAGAATTTCATAAATATATTTTCCCACTATTTTTCAATACAATACAGTTTGAAAATAAATTTTCAGTGAGAATATTTTCTATTATTTTAGAAGATTATTTATATGTCAATGAATTTTTTGGTTGTATGTGTTATTTTATTTTTGATCAATCTCCCACACAAATGTATGGAATTTTATGTTTTTATGGATGTTTTTTCACTATTCATAACAAATATACAATCTGTATACATTATTATTTCAAATTTATAATGATTTTTTAAATAATTTTAATTTATTTATTATAAAACGGTTTAAATTTTATAATTTAATATTATATGAATAAATATTGAATTTATTTTTTATTTTGATGACATATTAAAGAATAAATTGTATGTTTATTTATTTATTTATCGAAATAATGATTTTTTTGTATAATTTTTTGTTTCGATGAATTTTTTATGAATAATTTTTAATTTATATTATTAAATTATATTTCTATATTTATTTTAATATTATTTATTTTTTCTAATTATGTTTTGATTAAATAATTATTAATAAAATTTTCGTTAGTTATTTTTTTGTTATGTTTGAATATATATATATCTTTTTTATATATTTATATATTATTTTTATCAATATTGTTCAACTATATATATGATTTTTTTATTTATATTTCAATATTTCATCATTTATATACATATATATATATATATTCAATTATATGTTTTAATATATTATAATTTGAATGGTTATTCTTGTTAATTAATAGATCATAATTGGATAAATTCATGTGGGACAATGATAAATATGAGAGAGGGGTAGGAAATTTCATTTAATTTCTTATATTGATTCTTTAAACTAGTGAAATGCTTTTCTATACACATATAATATTATTGAATATAATAAAGTTAAATTCTAGGTAAATCTAAGACCACTATATTTTCAATGGCATTAATCATAGTTATACACACATGATATTGTGTGGTGAAATAAATGTATTTAAGAATTTAATGTTGATGAATATATTAAATATGATAATGGTATTTTCTTAATTTATTATTTCATAATATAGACTTTGATACAATTTAAAAAATAAGAAATTTATAAAGATTTTTAATGGATGTTAACAACCTACTACTCTGAGGTTATATTAAATTTATATTTTTTTTCAATAGTTTCTATATTGAATAACAATAAAAATTAAATATTTTGAGCAACAAAAGTTTCAATTAATTGCATTAAATATTGAAAGTGTTACTTCCAGAAGGTATTAGTCTTCTATATTCTAATTATGATTGAACAAAATATTATATCCAATTGTACTTGGATATAAGAAAATTATGCATGTCCTAATGAATTTGTGATATATATGAAGAAATAAATAAGTTTCTCAAAAAATCATATACGAAATACATTATGATATAAAATGGAAAATATTGCAAACTATGATTAATTCATAAAGTCATGCATGATACCTCCAACTATAGAAATATTATTTCATCCAATAATTATTTAAATCAATTATTTATTTTAAAATTCAAATGATATAAATAAATAAAGATTGATTTCGAAGGAGTAATTTTTTATGATATTATGTCACCCAACAGATTCATCAGAATGGAAAATATTTGATCAATAATTTACTAATTTTTGAAATATATTTAGAAATCTCAAAATGGTTCTATGAAAATATAGAATGAATCCATATTATTTCATCAATAGAAAATATTGTATGTGACCTATTGTGTTAGTATTTTTCAACCTATCATCATAGATATGTATAAAAAGAATATTATCTTATTATAAGATTATTGATATTTTGTCCAAAAAAATCCATAATAAAACATCAATTATTATCTATCTCTATTGATTGTTTAATTTAAATTTTTATGGAGGTCATCTATTTATGTTTTTTATCCATAAAATAGAGTTTATTTTATTTTATGTTCATTTTTAATGTTCATTTGAAATGAATTCAATATATATAGAAAATTATCTATATACAATGTGAAGGGATATATTTCATATCTAATTTGTGATGAAGGAACTTCATATTAGTAATTATGGTGTAGTATAATGATAGTTTATGTGGGTCATCAAATATTTTTGTAAATTGATCACCATTATAAAAGAATTTAAAAATTCACGTAAGGATTTATAAGAGTATAATCTTCCTCTGAAACCACGTTCAACATATGTATTTTATAATATGGTGGAAACCCATGATGAATCATTTAAGAGGATATAATGTTTAGTGCATCAAAATACACATGGATAAAAATATCCATTTTACCTGGTCAGGATTATTTTTTATTTTTTAGTTAAAATAAATCATTGATGTTTTCAATGTTGAGAAAAAAATATTTAAAATTTTGATTAGAACATTGTAATATATTAAACTGATGGTAAAATAATCCTCTATGTATTATTGGTCTTAATATATATGGTTTTACATTTATAGTTGTCTCCCACTATAAAAGGATAAAGAACATCATTGAATCCCTATTTCCTCTTGTTAAGTGTATGTGAAAAATGAATTATACCAATGTGAGTGTGGTATTAAATTACGTAGTGGGAATACTTTCTATATGGAAAATATTGTCTTTGTGAAATATTTAATGTTTATTATCATGTGAGATAATATGAGAATAATTTACAACAATATTACATATTTTTAAAAATATTCAATATATTCTACAATAATAATTTCTCAGGGACATAAAGAATTATTTTGTTTGATAAATAGAAACATAATATCTTTATTTCATTAAATAACTTCTAAAGAAACCAAAATGATCTTTTCTCATAGATCCATTCTCATGAATTTTATATTGGCATAATTTTTTCATAAAATGGTGAAAAGTAAATATTATAAAGGGAGATATTAGACACTTATTAAGGGGAAACAAGTAAGGTAACAATAGACCATATTATGAAATCATAATAATAATTTTGGTATTTCCTAGTGATTATAATTTTAAATTTTCATACCAAATCATTCATAAATAATATATTACAATTCTGGAAATAAAGAATAATTATTTCAAAACACATTATTCTTAAGTGAAGGGAATCTTCATTAATATATTATGATCAATGAATCCATTACATATGAAGGCCAACATTTTTAATAATTGTGTTGAACAATCATATTCATAGAGAATCATTTTATTTGTCAAGAAGCACTACCAATACTAACATATAGGAAATAAAATTCAATTGTGGATTGGGTTCACTCCCAATTCTATCTGTTCCTTATACATGATTTACCCTCAAGAATATAATATTCTAAAGAGTCCATAAATATTTTCGATTCACTTCCTATTTTAGTCCATATTGTCTCATGATATTTGAGTTATTTTGTAATAAATTTTTTGGATTTAATGGACCAACCCATTACGTAATGAATGTTATACATATGTGTTCCACAAGATTATTAAACCTTTAATAATTTCATCATATCATATCATTGGGAAAATTAACATGTTTCATATATATTTAATCATTACTTAAACATAATCAATCAATAAAAAAATTATTTAGTGTTGCCTTAGATCATATCCTCAGTGAAGAAAAGGAAACATAAATTAATGTTGACATGGATGACAAAATAACATTAAAATATATTTTTAATGTTTTTTTTTGAAAAATGGGAAACCCTTTTTTTCAATGGTGTACTCAAAACTATAAATTTACAGAACATTATTAAAACACATTTCATCAAAAATAACCACTAATAATTATAAATTACGTTTCAAATAAAATAATTTCTATAATGCTGGGGAAATATATTTTTGTGGTAAAAATCGAACATATAATTCCTTTACCAAATATGGTTAAAGGATTAAAAGTAACACATTAGGTAAATATCAAGAATATTATTTGTTTTTAATTATATAAAATACAGTTAAATTTGATTGGAAATGGATTGTAAAAATTATTTCATCATTTAAAATAACACTATAGAGAAAATTTTGATGAAAATTGTCATAGATAAAAAAGTTTATTAAAAAATATTGAAAATAACTTCATACTTTCATATAAAATTTTCTCACTATTTTTTTAAAAAATGTAATTACAATAGAAATAATGATTTAAAATTAATGAAATAACTAATAGAAGAGAAAAAAGATGTGGTGTAAATCATAGAGATCATATAATTTTTCCTAATTCAATTTTATCATAGATAGCCCAAAAATCAATGAGAATGTAACATAAACTCTAACCTCAGTTCTTGTATTTATTATTATAAATTATTAAGTAAATATATAAAATAATTGTTTTATTATACATATATACTAGAACCATATTTGTAATGACCATGAGCCTTGTATTCTAGAGTCAATAGTTACATTATTATAGTGGATCTACATACAAGTGATCACATCCCACTAGTTAAAATATTTTAGTGGTCTTTGAAACCATGATATAATATTTAAATTCATATTACATTAGAAGAAATAAAGTAAAACATATAAATTTTATTTATAACACTATTATTACCACTTTTAAACCCAATATATCAATATTAATACACATCCAGACATCTTAGGGATTGTAGATATTTTAAATGGGTGAGATCTAATGCTCATAAGTGGTATCTATACAGTGGAAGATATCATGAAAAGATAAGGAATTATAAATATTTAATGTTAAAAACTAAATCACACATCAATTTCTCAATAAATTTAGCATGAAGAATAATATTGCTAGAATAAATGATTGTAATAACAATTCAATAAAAATAATAAATGAGTTTGAAAAGTATCCATGGATATTCTAAATAATTGAATAATATTGTGAACATCTAAAGGAAATCTCATATTGAGTGAATGATAAATTCCCACCATCACAACCATAGTCGAAAGGCCTTGTGTGATGAAAAATTATATGTATAGCCAAAACCTCATCCAAAAAACCAATGTAGATTGTCTCAGGATACTTAACGTTGCTTTAAGAGGCTGTAACATGCCCTTCCCTTTACCTAATATGTCTAATGCAATAATCATATGAATGGAGAGAAATATAACTACTGTAAAAACAATTTTTATAAAATTTGATTATAAATGTTAACAATTTCCTCATTAAATAGGAAGAATTCACATAGACATTATTATAAGAAAACTAGCATATAAATTTAAATACATTCCCTAATCAATAAACATAATCATAAATTATCTAGAGTACAATGTAGAATAGTACAAAAATATAAATCCCTATAAATTTGATCATAAAACATCTATATAAATGATTGTTATGGTATCCATATGACATATTACCAATGGAGAATAAGGAAAAATTGGTTTTTATTGAAATTTAATATTATAAATATAATAAATATTGCATTAATAACATTCTTGAGAAAATATCTTTTTTCAAACTGAAAATAACTATAAAAGACAAGAATATTTTAGAATATTTTGTAAAAAAATAATTTAAAAATATCATTATAAACATTTAATCACTGAATAAATACATTGAGTTGTCATGATAGCTATGAATTATATATATTCTGTATAATTTAAAGAAAATATTTCTTTCACGCTGTAGTCTATAGGATAAAAAATAACTTGTTTAAAAAGATAATGGTTTATTCCTTTAAAACCAATTTTTAAGAATTAAATCATTGGTAAAAAGTTATGTAATAAATAGTTTCGGTAATGTTAAAAGAAATAAATTTTTAGAAAACCTCGATATGAAATAAAAAACAATTATTGGTGGAATAGATATATATACATAGAATTTCTAAATAATATTTCCTCAATCATTTTATATACCTATAAGAGGAAAATGTAGTTATTAATTTCATATTTCATTAATAATAAATTTAAAAATAAATATAGTTGGTTAATGATAGAAAGTTAGAATAACTCCCCCTATAGAGAATTATACATAAATAATACTGAATAATGGTGAGATTATAATATAAATTCGTACCACTTTGGTAACTTTTTATTTATAACCACATGAAAGAAAAAAAATCAATTGAAACATTAAATACCATAACTGAAAGTATCCTCACAATTTAACAAATAAACATATAAGTATATACACTACAAAAATAAATAAGTAGTAAATGTGGCATATGTCTTGTGGAAGTAAAAGTTATACGAGAAACCCTTAAATCATGTTCGATTTTATACATACTTATTGGAATATAATATATAATAATGATATATTTACTATACAGATATTATAGTACCATATTAATTTATGTCATAACATTTATTATTTTCTTATAGACTTTTATCATCCATCTATTTAATATTTTTTGTTAAAATACATATTATTAGTGAATAATGTTTTTTTCATGTATATTATGGTTTGGTAGTTTCTATTATTTTACATTGATCATGGTTACATGACCTCCATAGTGTTAATCGTGATATTAATATATTATATATTCATTATAAAAGTATTAATAGTTGTATATTGAAATTAGTGGTAGATATATGAGTCTCACCATTCATATAGAATGTAGGTTATACATAGACATGAATGGTATTTTAATTATATTTAAATATGGATGAAAAGAAAGGTAAAGATTTTTTTAACTGTAAAAAATAAATATAATGTTATATATATCATATATATTCATTACCATTATCATAATTACTATCCATTATAAATAAAATTAAAAATCATTCATATCCCTTTATATAGGTGGTAGTCCACACCTAAACAAGAGCGATCTTATTATATTCCAACGTATTAGAGGATAAGAAGTTATATATGACATTATAAATATATAAGTATAATCATATATTAAATATAATATATAATCTTTATATACATAATTATATACATCAATGATAGGAGGTGATGAAAAACTAATTATATCAGTTCATGTGGCGTTTGACTACAATACACATGATTGATAGATTCATTTCAATTTTGATGGATGTTGAGGAGGATATAGTTTAACTACAGAACCCACCATTTGGAATTATGTAACCCTTAATTTATTTATTTTATGTATACAATGTGTTTGGGTGATGTTTCAGAGGTTTTTGGGGACCATTTATAATGTTTTTTGTGGAATTTATAAAGGGGTATGGTTGGTGTATGGTTAGTTGAAACTATAAAACACTTACAGGAAACCGAGATAAATGAGATTGAGGATAAGGGGAAGGATCACTGGTAGGTTAATTATTTCCCAGACTATGTGGCTACATATGATTAATCACCATGGTTGGATTGAGGCATTTTATATGTTGGTGCATGGTTTGTCCAACCATGCATGCAAAATGTTCAAGGTTTCTTTTGAGATAGAGTATGGTGCACAATTAGTGTTTGGTTTTCCAAACTATGTGACAAATAAGGCATAATTGAAGAAAGATATCTATAAAAATCTGATCTAGGTTACAATTATACATAAACCACACTTTCTTACACCAAACTAACACTAAATCCATCTTGTCTCCTTATTAAAGCTAAGTATACATTCCCCATCAATAAATATATGATATGAAGGTGTTTCTATTTGCGTTGAAGCATGAAAATCATGGTATGTCATTGTTTATGGATGTTTTGGTGGGTTTTATTACATCTAATTCCCCAGATATCTCTTGGTATCTTAAAACTAGTTCCAATGTGGATAGATCTATGGGTTTTGATTCCAAATATTACTAGATTAGTTATTTTTAATGATTAGATAATAGATCTATGGTGCGTTTTGAAGATTTAAACATCTTTTGATGATTTTTTTCGTGTGGTTTTATATTGTATCCATAATTCCTGAGGTATGTGGATTCACTCTAAAATATTATTATTAGAGCCTGAATGATTAGATTAAGATTAATTTTTTTTTTGAAATTGGTTGTGAAATTGTAATTAATTGATTGCTAGAAACCCCTTTTTGGTGATAGTTTATAGAATTGAGAAAACTAGGTGTTATGGTGAAAGGTGAAACTCATAAATTGATTATAAAATAATGATTTTAAAATTATTTTTCTTTTTTGATTCATAGAAAATTATTTTCAACAAAACTGTGAACTTACTAAAATGGGTTTTTTTATTGGTTTCCAATAAACGTTCTGTTTTATTGAAATGGTTTGAAGGTTTGTTTTCACATTGTTTTTTTCATAATTGTTGTGTGTGTTCATGTGAATTTATGACAGATAATAATAGGGAATCTCCCGTATTATTAGTCGACAAAACTCTTCAGTTTTTTTCATATTATCTTATGCTAGTCTAAGTAACAATAATCAATAAATATCCACATCCACACACTGAGGATATATTTGTTAAATAGTGGAGAGCTCAGTGATTATCTATGATAGAATTGTTATTAAAATATCACTAATTTCTTATTTGGGAAGAGGCTTTTCGAAAACTATCTTTTGGAATAGATTTGGCAGTTAGGAATATCTGGTAATGCAATTAAGTCTTATGAATGCACCAACAGTTCTTATAGAATTGATGAATCAGATATTTCAAGGATATTTTGATTCTTTTATGGTGGTATTTGGGGATATCATATTGTTGTATTCAACGTCATGTTCCAATCAAGAGAAACCAATTGTTATAGTGTTCTAAATCATGAGAGACCATCATTTATATGAATAATTATTATTGTGTGATTTTTGGATCAAAAAGTTATGTTTCATTGGACATGTTATCTAAAAAAATGTGTTTTGTGGATCCAGAAAATATAGAGGTCATTATTTCTTGGAAACCACCAAAGAATGTCTTTAAGATATGTAAATTTGTTGGTCTAGTTGGTTATTACCAAATAAGTGTTCATTATTTTTAGGACTAGACCCAATAATGAAGTGTTTGATAAGGAATAATATTACATTTCAATGAAAAAATGAATGTCATAAGTCATTTCAAGAGCATTATATTTGCCTTACATCAACACCAATAATTATTTTTCAATAATCATGAAAAGTATAAGGGTTGTGTTGTGACACTTCAAGATATAGGTTCAGATGTTTCCTCATTCAGTGAGACCATGCACTCACATATGGCTCAAGACAGTTATGGTTTCACAAGAGATTTACCCAAAAAAAGAATTCATTTTAACTATTATAGTCCATGTATTGAATAATTTTCATGATTATCTCTTTGGTGAGAAATTTACAATGTTCACTTCTCAAATGGTCTTGAGAAATATTTTCTAACCAATGGATTTGAACTTGAGATAATGAAAATGGATAGAATATCTAAAATGATTGTCACTGACTTGATGTACACACCGAGTAAAGTAAATACGACAGAAAATTTAATAAGAATAAATTTATATGTTCAGTTAGAAAAAGAGGGTTCAAATTTGTGGTAGTTTATGTCAAATATAGAATAAATTAATTATTAATGTGAAGATAGATGTGAGGTTACAATTATTCTTCCATTTTCCTTAGCTACTGATTTCGTGAAGATTGATCAAGAGGCACAAATGCCTGATTCCGATTTTGTAACTATGTGGTCAAATCTCAATGTTGGGGAGACCATTTAGAGAGGGATGATAAATGAGAGTTTAGTATTATGGTTTAGATATTAGTTGGTTGTATATATGACTTTTCCTAAACAACTTGTTTATGTTTACCACCTTTTAAGATGGGTTGTCCATCCGAAAATATAGAATATGTATAAGGAAATAAAATAATTGTTTTGGTGGGTTGGTGTGAAAAGAAAAATGCCTTAGTTTGTTTTGGGATTTTTGACTTGTTATAAGGTTAAGGTAGAGCATGAATGAGAAATAGGTACATTGCAGTAATTACCTATTCCTGTTTGGAAATGAGAGATGATAGTTATGGTTTTTGTAACATGTGTCCTTATATTTTTTCTAAAACACGATTAAATATTGTTGGTAGTGGATCATTGCACAAAGTCAAGATATTTCATCCATATTCATGAATCCCATACATTGGTGGAATTTTAAAAATTATATATTTTATAAAGGGTAAAGATGCATGTTTTATGAGTTTCGATAGTGTCACACAATGATTCCATGTTTACATCTTGTTTTTTGGAAATCCCTAAAAAATACATTAGTGAATAGTTGACTATAAGTACGTCATATCATCCTCAGATGGAGAGAAAATCGAAAAGGAATTAACAAATGTTGAAATAAATGTCACAGACCTGTGTAATGGATTTTTCTGGCTCATTGGAGGAGCATGTACCATTAGTGGAGTTCTAATATAACAACATTTATCATGCATTTATACATATATCTTCTTTTGAAGCTTATTATTAGAATCTTTGTCGTTATCCACTTTTTTGGGTTGAAAAACATTATACATCATTACATGGGCCTAGCATTATCCAAGACACAATATATAAGATTTATTTGACCAAAAAATAGATGGAAATAGCTCAGAGTGGACATAAATCATATGCAAATCATTGTCAACAATCATTATTATTTGTGGTGCGTGATCATATATTCTTGAGGATCTTTCCACTTATTGGACATAATAATTTTAGGATATAGGTCATGTTATATCTTTGATACATATAAAATTTTGGATTCTTGAATGGGTTGCTGAGGTATTATATCAGTTGGCATTGCCCCAATGGTTCACTATGTGGCATAATGTGTTTCATGTATCTCAGTTGAAAAAGAAACAGCTCGATACTAACCATGTAATTCGATGGGATCACATTGAAATAGATCTAGATGCATCATTATTGCACATTCAAATGTTGATTTTGGATAGGCAAGAGAATGTATTTCATGATAAAATAGAATTGTTATAATGTAGGTCTTGTGGAAACATGGTTAGATTCAGAAAGAGAATTGGGAAAGAGAAAATATATGATCAATCAATGGACTGAACTCTTTTATGGAAATGATGGTTTTGAAATATTTACGGAAACAAAGACCAATGGTAGGGAGAATATATAACCCCTAGATTAAATTTAGTAACCCTCAATTTATTTATTATAACTATATAAAGTGTTTGGGTGATGTTTTTGAAGGTTTTTGAGACATTTTTCAATGTTTTTTTGACTTTTATAAAGGTTCTTGGTTGGTTCTTGGTTAGTCGAAACCACGCAAAATGAGATAGAGGAAAAGGGTAAGATTCACTGGTAGGTGAATAGTTTCTCCAAATAGAATGGATACCTTGGAGAAATGATGCAGTGTGGGACAATTGGATTTTATAAAATTGGTGCACAATTTATCATACCGTTCAGGATAACCGTGTGAGGTGTCTCTTGAGATTGAGGCTGGCATGTGGTTAGTGAATGGTTTTCCATACTGTGTGACTAAAAATGAACAGTTTACAAAAAATATCCATAATAGTGGATCTAGGTTGGGTTTAGCCACTAAAACCTCATTATTTTACTAAAAAGTCCATAACACCAAATTTCCTACTCCCAAAGTATAGAGAAGCATTCCCCATCAATCTGAAGCTGATCCGAAGTAATTTCATGATGTGTTGAATCCTGGATCACATGTTATTTAATATTTTATAGTGATTTTTAGAGTTTTATATTATATCTAATTCCCTTATCTCTCTCCATGTTTCCTAGATATAGTTTCATTTTGGATATATCTATGTTTTTTATTCGGTATATGATTATATTTGGATTTTTTTATTACAAGGAATATATTTAAGGTGGATTTTTTGACATTTCACTTAGTTTCTGTGATTTTTTCATGTTTTTTTATTTTTACCATAATTACCATGGTTGGAGAATTCTATCTTGACACCTATTATTATAATAAGAAGGATAAGTTTCAAATTGATTTTTTTTGATTGAAATATTTTCTAAATTTTTTATGAATTATTTGTTGGAAACCCTCTTTGATGAAAGTATATAAAAAAATTTAAATTTGTTTTTTAGTAGAAACAGAATCTCAGAACATGATTTATAAATGATAATTTTAAAAGGATTGTTTATTTTGGAAACATGGAAAAATTTTTCCAATAACATTTTTATTTAACTTAAATTTTTCCTATAAAATGATTTCTATAAAAGTAAGGTTTTTTAATAGGTTGTCATGGAATTGGTTTTTGGATAATGGTTGTGTGTGTTCCTGTACATTATTGATAGATAGTCTTATAAATTCTCCCACATCATTAGTGGGATTAATAAAGGTCTTAAAATTCCCCCATCAATGTGGTTCATTATTTGATAGTTTAGTTAAATGACGACTCACCACTTGAGAGTATAGGGAGGACTAGTTTTCATGTATTGATGGATGTGTGTATACATGGAATCGAATTAGTTATGAAAAAATATACCTCATGGAAATATTTAAATGTATTTATTGGTTATTTTCATTGAAAAATGGATTTTTTGGAAAATTAATTTTATATGCAAATTATTTTATTTTTAGTTATAAATAGTTATAATGTGTTAATTATAAATTTTTTTATATAAATGTGATAACATGTTCTATCCTAGTGGAATTTTTAGGGAAATCATTTGGGAAAGGACTAAAGTGTTTTATTACTCACCTCTACATTGGAACATCGGTTATTTTACATATATTATGGATCAAGACCCAAGAAAAGGAAATGTATCAAACTACTTTTGTAAAGAATCATGATACATAGGCAATTTTTTGGAATTGTAGAATGGATCATGTTTGAGCCTGGGGTAATGTGTTTTTCATTGAGTTTATTGGTTTTGTCTTACACTTTCTACTTGGATGTTAGTTCACTTCCATTGTGGAACTATTTTTTAGTTTGGTTTTGATTTCAACGGATTTACAAGACTTGTTTTAAGTTATTAGAAGTCATCATCTAGTGGTTAATTAGGTTATGGAATGTTTGGTTGGGTTGTTTTATCATTAAATATAAAATCCTCAAGCATCCATTACTAAAGCCCTTTGAATTTATTAGTAACCTTTGGCACCTTGGGGATGTCACTTAAGGCTAAGAAATGTCTTTCCACTTTTTTGGGCCAATGAAGAGGGGCATGATGTTATATAAAACCATTAAAAGAGTAAGATTATTTTATATATAAGATTATCTTTTTATAATTTTAACATACTTTTGTAATATTTAATGGATTTACTGGAAGAAAAATGGAAATACATAGTAAGGAACAATATCACTTCATCATATGACCTCTTTCGGTTTATACCTAATTCCATCAAAGATTGTTTTTTTGAAAAAATCACAGAATCATGGTCATGGGGGTGGGATATATGGAATTTATTTGATTATTTTTTGAATGAATTCAATTTATTTTGTTTTGTTAATCGTTTAGGGGATTGGTTTCCCATTACATAGTTTTTGGAAGGACATAATTTGATGTTTTTTTAGAAGAATGAATTGTAGCCACATTTTATGACATGCCATAAGTATCCATAATTGATCATTATTGAACCCCAAATGTGATAAAGTAAAATTTTGTCTTTAATATATTAACTAAACATGGGTTTATGAAATGATAACCCTAAAATTATATGTTTAACCCCCAGGTAAACCTATTTTAGCCATAACTAAAATAACATTTTTTACTATTTTTAGAATTCAGTATGACAAAAAATTAATCTAACCATATATTATTGTATTAATTTTTTAATTAAATACATGGAATCCATTTTTCTCAATAAAATTCATAGAACAAGAAAAATATAATTTAATGTTATAATCATAGGTGCAATGAAAAAATAGACTGCTTATGGGAATGTTTTCATTTGTTTTAAATGTTTTTATATTAAAATTAAACATATAAATGACTCTAATGTTAAAAATTGGATTTATTATAATTTTTTTAATTATTTTTATTTTTATTTTTATAAAATAATTAATCATTTTAAAAGCTTCAAACAAAAAGAAGATTTTCGATGACAATTAGTATTATTTACAATTCATCTTATCAGTTATTTGTTTAGAAATTATAAAAGATAAAAACTTATATAATTTTTACATGATGATTTAATAATGATTGTTATTTTTTCAAATAAATTTCTAAAAGTGTTAAATTTTAATTTTACAATAATTGTGCCAAACTCGACAAAGACGGTTTCTTGAAAAACACGGTTTTTAACCAAAAACATATGTTTATTTTTCTTCTCATTCTAAAAAAAATATTATTGAATATAAAATTTATAAAATAAATAAAAAACATTAAAAAATAGTTATGAGTTTCATATATTATGAAGAAAACACTTTTCATGCATAAAAATAGTTTTTTCAAAAAAAAATCATTTACTTTCAATTGATATATATTTTTTATTTATTATCATATGATCACTAATGAATTTATATTATACAAGTATATAATATATAATTTTCATAATTTTGTTACTCTTATTCATAACCCCCATTTTAGTAGATAGGTTATAAAATTTATATTTTAATAATATATTTCATGTGTTATTTAATACCTATATTTCATGTCGTATACATTTTCGATCATAATTTTATTATTTAAAAATGCTAATTTTGATTGTACCATAGGTTAACAAGTTGGTTAAACTAATTTAGAATAAATGAAATCTAAATTCTTGTGGTGTTACATTCATAAATACATTAATGAACTCTATCGATGCAAATTGATCTTTCTCTTTGAAAATAAGGGATTGATATAAAAAAATTAATTACGTAAGAAACCTGCATCGTAAAGGGGGTTAATAAATCATTTTCTTAAAAAAAGTGAAAGAGAAATATGATGGTCTACTATAATAACATGTTATTATATTTCTTAATCGGAAAATATATTTTTCAAATTTTAGAAATCTGTGATTAATTATAAAGAGTATTAGAGATCATTAATAATAGAAATGGAATGATCAAGATAATGTTAGAAACCAAAACAATTATCCACGAGGAAAGATAAAGACCATTTGATTTATCATAAATGATTGTAAATGTATAAAATTTTATTTTTAGATCATTTACAAAATGTTGAGGGATTCTTTTAACATCACAATAGAGAACACAAAATCATAATTCCATCCTTTGGTTCTTCATCAATCCACTTCCAATTGATTTCTTACACCAATAAATTAACATAAAAGATAAAATTATTTATTCTTGATAAACTAAGTTTAAATTTTAATAAATCATAAGATCGATAAATGAGTGATTAGTGTATTTTTATATCTCTATTTTTTTAAATAGTTAGTACATGTTATCTAATAGAATACATTAATCTATGAACACTAATAGTATATTATTATGTTCAAAAAAATCTATTACAAAGGTATTTATCCCTAATAACCTTCCAATTTTATATGTCAAAAAATAAAGCCAATCTACCAAAAAATTCCACTATTGTAAACCTAATGTTTATATATGTATCTCAACATAATAAAACAACTCTTAAAATATCATTAATCACCTAAAAATCATAAAAATTAACAAACTATTTGATCAATTGGATATATATTCATAAAATTGATAGAGTGATAAAATATTACACTATCCAATAAATCATGATGGTCCGTGGAAGGCACATAACCCATAATACCATTTAGTTATTGGATGAAGCCAGATAGACTGTTTATTTGCGATCGGTTGTCCCCGAGCATGTGGGTTGTACATTTTCCAAAACTATATAAATATAATTCCAATAACATTACTGAAAATTTGATTAAAATCTTCAAATACCACATTAATCATTAAATAACTTATTAACCACAAATATTTTCTATATATGATATTTTTTCCCAAAAATGTATTAATCATAAATAAATATAACTTCCAGGACATCAATTGTCATATTTACCCAAAATTAAATCAATATCTTAAAACGTATGTCCAAAATTGTAATTGAATTCTCCATGAAATAAATTTTTCAGTAAAACACATATTAATACCAACGTTTATAGTACCATAAATGTATCCCTAATTACTTTAATTCATCTTATAATTCTATCAATAAAAACAATATACTGGGTGTCTAAGTGTTTGAATAATTAATAAATCATAAACTCATTATCCAATGATGGTATCCATAATTAATATGTTAATCATATATGAAAAAATATATTATTCCAAAAATTAACACAATCCTTATATATTTCATTATTCTAGTAACCAAATACCAATGATAAAAATTATTCTACCAAAATAATAATTTTATCAATATACATAAATACTTCAAACAGTTTATATCAATATTTAGTATAACAATGATCATTCCATGTTCTATGTTTGAATCATTAAAATGGGGAACTGACTCAAATAGTATAGGTTCCCAAAATTTTAGTCAATGAACAATAAGTGGTTAACGGGGATGAATTTTATTATCCTCCATTAATCATCTCAATTTTCATCAGTAAACAATTTATATATGATCCTATTTTTAAAACCTTAAAAAATTTCTTTTTTATTTGAGAAAAATTCTAGGGTGTCTCTATCTAGAATTATGACATGAATGATTTTGAGCCTTCTTTCAACCTTGGTACCCACAATGGAGCTATCAATGAAATCCATTAAACTCTTATTTGGTGAGTTTTTAAGTTGGATATAATGTAGGTTGTTAATAATATATCATGATAATTGATTACAAATTATCATGATATCATTAACTGCTGTCATATTCCCATTTATTTTCTCATAATTACCACATTTTCCATCATATTCATTGTTAAAATGATTATTTCATGCTCTATACATCGACTAAAACAAAAAATTATAGTGTGAAAACAATAATCATAATGGAAATGCATATAATTAGTTATCAAATGACTAAATAATGAAACCTTATTTTCATTACATGAAATCATCATTTTAACATATGTGATTAATAATAATAATAATTTGTTGAAATCATTAATGGTTGATTTTAATTAAAATGTGAAATAACCCAATCATATCCCCTAAGTCTACCATCCCATAGTTTCAATAAGGCCCGTTTTCATGCACCTAGTGATGATTGAGTCAAATACCATCAATCCATTTTTTAAGTTATTACACCTAGGTAAAAAAATATAGAATCAATTTTTAGTAAAAAGATATGGATATATTTCTAAGAAATCCACATGATTTATACCTTACCAAAAAATATGGATGAAATTCTATAAATATTATTATCCTAAAGGTCTATCCTAAAGTTATGTTTTAAAATATATGATTTCCTAAATGTAACTCCAACAATTTATAAAAAAAAGTTCTCTAATACCAACTCTAAAGAACATGAACCTATAAGAATATAAATTGTGGTTATCTTATTAAATTAGTTCTAAATACATTTTATGACATCCCAAAGGGTCAAATAGTTTAATGATTTTGGAAAACGCATATATGAAATTCACATTTATTTTGAAAACATAAAATAAAAAACATAATTTTTTTAGAACAACATAATCCAACTTTTAATATCATTGTATATCAATCATAATATACATCTTGGTATCCTAGGGAAAGGAAAAACAAAAAATGGTGAACAATATTAGTTATTATAGGTATGTTCACAGTGGAAGATACCCTGAAAAAATACGGCATAATCATTATAGAATGGTAAATAACTGAAATAAATGAATTTTAATAAATAACATGAATATGAGAAAAATAAGTCACTAATTAATTAGGGTTATAATAATTAAATATATATAATTACATGAGTTTGAAAACTTTCTTTTAATATTCTAACTAATTGAATAATCACACTGATATAACTATATAATCTCACAATAATGGAATTCATCTTGATAGTTATCTTAACGATACCACCAATTTCCATGCCACATCATCTTATATCAATGGTTTCTTACTTATACAAAAATCTAAGCATGTTGGATAAATGAGACCTACCGATGCATCGAGCTATTATAGCTTGCATCACCCAATAACTACTATGTCAAATGCATGATTCATATAAAATGGGAGAAAAATAGTTAATGTAAAAGATCATAATTAAATCTAGGTAATTTTTTTTAATAATTTATCTGATCAACAATCATAATATATATAATTATTTATTAAGTAAAACTATCATATGAATTCTAATACATTCCCCAATGAATTATTATAAACCATCCAGAGTATGATGACGAATGATATAAAAATAAAACATCTCAGTAAAAATAATGATTATAAAACTGATGTAATGATAAGATTCGTATATTTTACAACATATTAAAAATAGGCCATAAGGTAATATGGGGAACTCTATCATATATAAATATAAACACCCTAAAAATTCCATTAAAAATATCATGATGAAAATATTCATTACACATTGAAAATTACATTAAAAATGAAAATTTTTAGAATATTAGGGATATTATTTTTTTTAAAAGATAATTTTAAATTTGTGAAGAATGATTCAGAAATGTAATTGGGCATGGTCGATGGTAATCCCATACATTTCGTATATGATACTATTATATATTCCATTCCTAATATTGTAAAAAGATTAAAAAGTACTTGGTTTAGAAAATAAAAAGAAGACTCCATTAAAAAATTCCAATATAGTCAAAAATTGGTAACAATTTTATTACTAAATTATATTTTGAATGATAAAAATATTTAAATTATTTCAATAGAACATGTATATGGAATAAAAATAATTTTAGAAAGAAGAGAGTAAAGATATTGACTTTTATGAAAAACATTTGATCAATAACTTTATGTGCCAAGTAGAGTTAAATTATACTATACATGAAAATTTAATGGAAAAAGATTCAAGAAAAAAATATATTTATTTTCTGAAATAATGATAAAATAATTTCCCTTGAATAGTATTAGACATAAACAATCTCGAATAACGATTAGATTGTGAAATAAACCCATACGGCTTATGTAACTTTTGAATTTTAACCCCCTTGAAGAAAATAAAAAAAAATAAAAATTTAAATAAAATTATTATCAATAGGATAATTATATATCATATAATAGTGACATTATACTTACCATATAAAAAAGTGGGGAATATGGCATATGTCTCATAGAAGAAAAAGTGTGATGAGGAACCCATACCTCCAAACTAATTACATTTTTCTTATTTAAAAATCATATATAATGAATATATATTAAAAATAAATATATTAAATAATCATATTAATAAATTTAATACCATTTTTTATTGTTTTATCACCCATTTAATAATTATTCATTGTTACATCCACCCTTCAAGGTGATAATTGATTTATTTGTTTGTTATGTTTCTGTCTGGTTGTTTTTTTGCATGAAATTTTAACATAGATTAATCAACTAAATAGAGTCAAATATTATTTAAATATTAGACATGTTAAATTATATTATAATTTAATAATGGATATAAATTATTTTTACGAGATACGTGATACAATATTCATAGAAACAGGATGTCGTACACACAAGAGAACATTGTTTTAATTTTGTGATTTATAGAAATAAAGAAAGTTAAATAATGCATAAAATAATTGAAATAATTAGTAAATAATTTATATAATATTGAAAGATTAAATATATCCTTATTAATATCAACAAAAAAATAATATGAAAAATGTTTCACGTTGATTCGGAGGGGAGTCTGTCCATACATATGCATAAGTGACATTATTATTTTCAAAATGATTGAAAGTGTAAAAGAACTAGTAATGATAAAATAAGTATTTATCATATTTATAATATATTTAATTAGATATTAGTTTTAAATTTAAATATAATATATGTTTAATATCTTATATGACACACAACAATGAGTATCTTTAGAAATTGTAGTTGCACGCAAGACAAAGCTATACCTGTCAATAATATAAAATTAATATTAACATTTAATATGATTTTATCTAATAGAAATTATATTATATATTGTGAATATTAATACATATATTATTTTTTACACCGATTTAATTTTTTTCCACATTCTTCCAATAGGTTTGACTGGCACATGATAAAAATAAATCCAGTTGTGCGAGTAAAACTGTATGTTTTTTAAAATATGTTTCAAAACTTTTTAAAGACTAAATATTATTAAAAATAATGTTTCAAAATTTTATAAATTTTATTTTACAAAATAAACATAATTTTTGAATACATAATATCAAAATTAACCTTGGGATAAGTTTTGGTATTTTAATGAGATGTTTAAATTTCTTATTAATAGTGAGAAACACAAAATTATAATTGAAAACTACATTTTTTTCTAATTACCCATATTGTTAAAATAATTTTTTTAATTTTTTAATGTATAATAACTTCAATTATACATAAATATATATAATTTATGTCGTTATAATAAATTTTTAAATGAAACTGTATATTGAAACATTTCAATATTTGGAAAATTTTATATTAGAAACTCATTATTCGTCCCATCTACAGAAATAATTATAAATTAATTTATACCACATCAGAGAATTTGATTTGAAAAAATTGATTATTTATATATAATCCTAACACATTATATTTTCTAGTAAGGTGAACATATTTTCTCACCAAAATGAAAAGTGATGGGAATTGAAATTAATTACAATGGTTCAGTTGAAAATGAGTTTACTTAATATTAATACATTAATTTTACGGTAAAAATGTAATATATACTTGTCTAAAGCCAACTATATGGCCATATTTAGAACATATCCTTTTTTTTATAGAAAATGGTTCATTATTAGAGAAACAATATGTAAGGTAGACCTCATAATAGTATTTACATTTTAGTATTTAATAGAATGGAAATATTATTCAATTATAAATGGGAATTAAATCTCCCCTACTATACACACCACCATAAAATTATAGATCATAAAATCACTTAAAAAATAAAATAATAATTTATTCTCATCCTATAATCCCCAATTTGGGAAAAAACCATGGATTTTATTTGTTACAATCCAAACGGAGTTACCCATAGAAAAGGTAAAGTTCATGAATGAGATAATTTTTTCCATTATTTATCAATCACCACAAATTATTTTATATAATAAATATATAATAAAATTAATATCTTATGTATAATATGTTTTTTTATGTTTTCGTTAGAATATTTAAATTCAGACACTTCTAGGAAATGTGTTACATAACTATCGTTCAAATGTGTGAACTACTACCTCCTTACAGACCAATGTAATTCATTAATTCATTACCTCCTCTCAAGGTCTAGAATAATGATGAAAATACATTTTTATATGAAATATTCGATATTTAGGATGTTATTATTCCTCTTGAAGTATTATATAACACATACACTCATGATTTCAATGTTTTGTGAATAAGATAACATCCTTTATGGATGTGTGGACTAACATCTCCTCAATGAAATGTGATTTGTTCTGTCATTACACATAATATATTAAGGATGGGTTTAATAAATATATGAGATATAAATTTATTAAATATTTTATTCATAAGATAATTATCTGTATTTAAATCTAATATATAATGTTTGTCTTATATTTTCGCACAATAAAAAAGTGATAACATTGTTCATAGAATTGTCGACTACCGCCTCCTCGAAGCGATGTGGTTCCTTTCACATAACATGAGTTATATATATAATTATATATAATTAAATATAATAATATTTATAATATAATTAATAGTTTTTATTATTAAATGTTTGAAATTCTTTTTCATAATGAACAATGAAATATGGTAACAATGCTCATGTAAATGTATGACATAGCATCTCCATGATCTTAACATTAGATCATTTCTCATAACCATCATTCATTAATGGGATTAAAAGTAAAATTGATATATAAATTTTATAGTTATTCAATTGTTTTTATTATTTATGTATTTAAATTATAAACTATATGACCTCATTCGACCTCAAGGTTAGCTTCCACACATATGTCGAATATGGTAAAAAATTTAGACATAAATTTAATTGATTAATTAATTGTATATAATTTATAAATAAGTTAAATAAAATTAATAATAATGTTAATAAATGTTATCATTAATGTAAAAAATTAACATCAATCTATAATTCCGGTAGATAATAACACATATGACGATTCATACTAAAGGAAAAGGACTTCATATAAATTTACCTTCATTGAGGAAATTCATGATGTTATTCACCATTATTCTTTTATAAGAAGTATATATAGACCATTTTACATTATATATCGTGATTTTATCTATTTTTATGATTTTTTTGTTTTTAGTTACATTATATAATGCATTTGATAATTCAATTGTTTCTCATGTGATAAGGAGATCATATTTAAATGAAATAATATTTTATGGTTTTCCATTAAATAATAATTTCCTTTCAGGTTCATTTTTTTAAAATGGTATTTCAATCATTTATATTGATGTTAAATATTTATAAAGTTATTTTTATGTATCGTTTTCTTTATTACAATTGATTCCAAAAATAACTTTCTAATGTGTTTTTAATGTAACATTTTGAAAAAAATGAAAAATGAAAAATCCTATTCTTAATATATGATGACAAAAACCTTTCATGCCACATTGTATTTTATTTTATTTATATAAAACATTGAAATATTAAATATTTTATTAAATGAAAAACAATCTTTCACTTTCATTTTATTATTTTGGTATTTAAAATGTTTAATGAAATGAGTTGTGTATTTTTTGTTAAAACTGTAATTTTGAAAGAAAATGAAATATGATTATCTAAAATTGATTTTCATACAAGTTTGAAAAAGTTTTTCAGATGATGAAATATTTAATTCATGTTTTGGTTCAATGAAATTATAAATTATGGGTTTTCCCATATGTTACTAGGTGATCCCATTATATATTAAATGATGGGTACGATCAGATAGCACTTTAGTGAACTACGTAATGATTATATTTTCTAGATAATTATATTGGACGTTGTCTATTGGGTAACTATAATTGGTAAGGGTTCAATATGGGTTCTATGTTATGATGTCCCATGGTACCTGAATAAATTTTCAATGATTTCTAAAGAGTTTTCATTGTATTAATTTGTTTTCAAAATGTAGAATAAATGATTATTTGAATGTAATGATATTTACCTTTTATGGGTAAATGTATATGATTTCATTAATAGGGTTTTCATGGGTATTAATGTTTAAAAATGGGATAATGGTTTTCTTTTTTTTGTATCCCTCACTTCTCTTTTTGGGATCGTTACATAATTTTTTTTAAAATCATTGTATTTACTAATGTTTAAGGGATAGTAAGAGGTCAAGTCAAATGTTGTGAAAGGTGTTCATAAAAAAGATCATGATTTTTTTTAAAATTTTTACATTATGGGAATGATATATACTAATCAGAGGTGTCCACTATGTCTTTAAATGTTTCTATGTATGAGTTATAGATTAATTCCCTAAAACTCTAAATCAAAAAATGTTCCTCAATGGTAACTAATGTAAATTATAGAATAAAACTTAATATTATATAATGTTTAAGCATATAGTTATATATTTTTTATCCTTGGTCATTTTATATAAATTTATAGGTTAGGGTAATATTAATATCATTCCCAAAAATAATTTCACCCTGTGGTCAACTCCAAATTTTATTGAATTTGAATATTACAATCTTACTTCATATAATCTATGTATGTTTAGAATGTTTTTTCATAGATAAATTATGGAATCTATAATGGGATGGAACCAATATTAAGTCATCCTTCCATGTTAGTAATTTGAGATGGATAGAATTGAATAAAAAATGTTTCCTATAGTAATGGATAAGTTGAATCAGGTGGAAATAGGTGATGGTATAAATGATAGATAGGATCTCAATATACAAATAAGGGATAAGTATTTTGTGCAACATTTCATGATGAAACATCCCCAATAATTTAGTTGATCATCTCACCCAGTAGTAGTTGGAGGATGGATCAATGCTCTATAAATTTTTTTTTATGTCATGGGATGTTTGTAAATTCAAAACCCAAACCTATCCATTAATATTTTCTAAGGTAAATCTAAACAATGGGGGTATATTTTTTATAATAATAGGGAGAAAGATGATATTGATTCTACATAATGATAAGCATTCAAGGATTTTCCCTTGGATAAATACTTTCTTAATATTTTTATACTCTTAATGGAAAACAATTACTTGAATTGAATAAACAATATAAATATTATGATTCTTTATATGAAGAAAACATCAGATCATTTGCTAGAAATGTGCCTGATTTTATTTATAACATTTATAGAAAAAATAATCCAATTTTACTCAGGATTGAACCAAATCTATAACGATCTTTAGACAGAAGACAATTTGGAACATATGAGAATGTTTTTCATTGTGATGAAATGGTAGATATAAATTTTTATTGACTCTTATATCATCAAGATGATGAATTTAAGAAATAATCCTGTTGAACAAGGGGAAACATAAAAAATTTCATGGATCTATGAAAAGGATCCTCCAATCATGTTGTAAGTGACTTATAAAGAAGCATGGATAATGTCTTATAAGGTTAGGAATGTGATGCCGATATGGAATGTTAGCCACATGTATAGTGATTGAAATGATAATAAAATTGAGGAACCAATGAATGGGGTAAATATTAACCATCAAATAGTGATCTGTTTTACTTGTTATGAGTTATGTAATTATGATAATATGTGCCCAATTTCAGATTCATTTGAATGAAATATTCATGATCCGAAATAAGATGCTGTATTTAAGTCAAATAATTTAACAATAGTTGATGTTGGGATGAAAAATGAGGTGGTGGATGGTATGTTATGTGTGTATTTAAATTATGGCAATACCTTATTTGAATCTGGATCTTCACATTCTTTCATTTCTAATGAATTTTCAAGTAAAATGGGAATATCACCTTATGAAATAATGATACATCTTTTGGTGAAAAATCTAGGTGGAAGTATTAAAGAAACACATACTTATAATAATCTCAATATTAATATCAATGGGATGGTATACCCTACACATGTTATTGAATTTTCCATATTTTTTTGATATCATTATATATAGGGATTTCATTTTTTATAATTCCATGTTAGATTGTAGTGCTAAAGATGTTGTTTTCAATGATTTCAGGGCTATAATAACTTACCAATAATAAAAGAAAATTATTATAGATTTCAATTAATGATACCTAGGTTATATTGAAATTAATAATATACTATTAAAATTATTGATGTGATAATAATAAATTATGACATGGATGTATTCAGAATGATTTTCCTAGAGTTATTGTTGATCGAGAGGTTGTGTTTACTACCTCAATAGTACATATTCCTAATACTATTTATAATAAACCTTTTATAACTTCTCAAGTGTATCATTTTTAATTGTAGAATAAATTTCATGAGTTATTAGATAATTTTTTCATCAGACCTAACCCTTACACATTGGGTTCCCTATATTGTTTGTTGAAAATAAAAATGGATCAATGAGATAATTAATTGATTATAGAGCCCTAAATAACATCACTATTAATAGAAATTATCCCTTGCGTTATATTGATTTTTTAATATCTAGGGAAAATAGTATATTTCAAATGTTTACTTCAAGATGGGGTAACATTATTTGAAAATAAAAGAAGGTATCATTACAAATATTACATTTCAAACAAGATTTTGGAACTATGAATTTTTCATTATTTTGTTTGGGTTAAAGAATACACATGATATATTCATGGTTCTTATGAATATAAAACTTCTCGTGTTCTTGGATAAGTTGTAGTTGAGATTATTAATGCAATTTTTTTATGTTATAAAAATTATTAAGAGCATGAAATTCATCCAAGGGTTGTTTTTCAGTATATAAAGTAAAATAAACTACATGGGATATTTATCAAGTGTGAGTTTTGGTTGAAAAAAATTTCATTCCCTCGTAAAATTATTTCTAAATGTATAGTAACTTTTGATTCTATAATAATGTAATTTTTTTATGAATGTCCAAGACTGAAAAATATAACCAATATTCATATTTTTATTAGATCATTGGGTCAATACTAGAGGTTTGTTGGAATGGTGGCTTGGCTTTCTATCCCAGTGACTCAGTTTACTCTAAAAGGAGTTATGTTCATCTAGAAAAAAAATAATGTGATGATTTTTTGTTCCAGAACATGAAATATGTTTGGTTAGGTAAGGACCCAAATTTAAACATTACATCTTATAGTTATTTTGAAAACTAAAAATCACTTTCATTTTAGAAATATATTTTTGGTTTATAGTTATATAGAGTTAGGAAAAACTATTACTTATTAAAACCATATATTGAATGTGGAAACATATACTCAGTGTCTATTTTTCGATAAAACATTAATATTTAAAAAAATGATTTCTTATGGTGATAAATCTTCACAGTTTACCCTTGATATCATCATTGATAACTTTATTCCTTAAACCATGTTAGTTTTTTAAACAAGGGATGCTAACAGAATCTCAATAAGGAACATAAAGTAAAAGAAACTATTTTTTATTATGAAACTCTATTATACATTTCACAAAAAACATACCTTTATACCCTTTAAAAGGGATTATAATTTCAAAAACTATCATTCTCATGCTCCATTAGAATCAAACAATTTTCAATAAAACTCATAAGAAAGCATATAAAAGATATGTAGGTAACATGGAAAATAATTATAATCAAACGGTATAGTCATGTTTTTTACTTCTATGCATGTCACTCTTATGAATCAAATAAAACTACGGTTTACTTCCATACCAAATGCATTGTAGGTTATAACGTAACCACTCATCCTTGGATTATCACAAAAAACACATCCTTATTTTATCCTATATCCACAAATAAAATGTTCATGTACAATTATATAATAATAATACATAAAAGATAGTAATTTTAAAAATTTCACTCTTATAATTTCACATTCACTCATAAGAAAACACTTCATGTTATGGAAATAATCAATCCATTTTCAAAAAAAAACTTTGTATTTAAAAAGAAATTTTTAAATGAATGTATCCCTCACCACATTAAAACATTTCAAGTAGTATAAAAATTAACCAATTAAAAAATTTATGTCCATATTAATACATTCCAAAAAACCTATTATGAAAACATGAACATGGTTGCGAAATATTTAGAATAATAACTATTTAAAACATTTAAAATGATGATTTTGTTAATGAGTCACTTACATTGAGTCTGATTTATAACGTATGTCCTTTTTATTCATAAATTATAAAATTATTTTAATAATTTACTTGATTGAGAACCGTTTCATGTTTATTATTCCTTTAATATCACTTATTATTATGTTATCAAGTTATAATAATTACTTAATTAATTGTATTCATATTGAACGTTTTGATGATATTCAGTGCTTCTGTCAAAAATGAATTTGGTATGATGTCAATAGTCAATATCATAATTATTATATCATCTATAAAATAACATTCATGCTATAATAATTTAATTTATATATCATTTATAATTTTAAATCCATCATTTACATATGTATATGAAAAATGAACTACATTACAATCATTGGGACAGTAAAACCTACATAAGAATGAGAAATGTATCAATTTTTCAGTAATATTTATGTAATGAAATAGTGTATTATATTATATTTATAGAATGATAATAATATAATTATTATAATATTAATAATTTAAATATACTAATATATATAATCGATGAGATGTTGTGTTGAAAAATTAATTTCATCGATTCATGAAGGTTATAGTTCACACGTATGCATGAAGGACGTTATGATTTTAAATTAATAGATTATATAAACATTAATTATATCATTATAAATATTCTTGAGATACGGTGATGGAAAACAAAATATAGTTGATCGTGAAGTGATAGTGCTCTATACACACAAAGGATAATTCTTTCCCCATTGAATGAAAGAGGAGATGTATTTGATTGACGATACTAACATAATAAAATATAGTTAGATTTAGTATAATATATTTATTATTTTATCATAGTTTAAGAATATTTTAAATAATTTGAAGAAGATATAAAACCTAAATACTTTATTGAAAAAATATATCTTCTTCGAATGATCTCTTTTTATTGACACCATAAGACCACTAAGGGTATTGATATTTTTTAAATAAAATCTCTATAATGTTTTTATGGATTATTTTAATACATTTATTTAGATCGTGGAAGAAAAATTTGTTTTTATGTGCGAGGTATAAATAAAATGATCCCTTTTCTATGAGAAAGAAGGGGTACTCTCAGGATTTTTTAAAATATTAAATGAATATATATTTTTTATAAAAAAAATTTGTTAAAAATATTCTATTAATAAGATAGGATTATTATCGGTCAAAAAAACAAAAAAATAATAATAATTAGATATGTTTTTACTATTTTTGTATCTATTTATTTTATCTTCAACAATTATTTTACTTTTTAAATTCTAACCATGATATTATATAATTTACTCATTGAGGGTTAATATATTTACAATGAAATTTGAAAATACTATTGAATGTGTTTTTGAAGAAATATTTATAGTTATCCCAATAATTTTATTTAATATTAGAGTTATATTAATTATATATCCACTAAAAAATATCATTTATTTAAAAATATCATTAATGTGAGTTTTAAAACTATTCATCACAGGACACTTTAAAATTATAATTACAACATGATATCATCCAGAAATATCTTTTAACTCAGCACCACATTGTAAATTTAAACCATAATATAAGTGGATAAAATTAATTTTCTATATTTGTATTTATTTTAATATTTTTAATATCTTTTATTTGATATATCATTCAATTAAATAATTACTCCATCATCCCTGTAAAATCCATTAATTTTATTATTTATTCCATAAAATTTTAAAACAAAATTACATGTTAAATATTAAACATTTTTCTTGCATTAGTGTATTAATATTAAAATAAATATCTTATATGACCCCATATTAAATATATTTCACTTTTTAAAAACAAGATTATAACAAATTGAATTTTTATTTAAATAAAAACTATAAGTGTTCGAAAGTCATCCATGTAGATCCAAGAGATCATAACATTGGAACTTCGATGATATTGGTCTAAAATAACTCATAAAATAATATTATTACATGGGTTATGGTAATATTATAACATTTTTACTATTATTTTTACCTTTAATGACATTATTACCTATTAATCGTCGTAATGAAAAATATTACTATAGTTACTATTCATAATGTCCTGAAATAAAAGGTACCCATTTACTAAATTATGAACATGTTATTCTAAATATGAAATCTTTTATTCAAAATTTAAAACACATAATTGGCTAAATTAATTTCAAATTAATCCCATTCATGGATCGGGACAATGAGTTTTTTATGTAAAAAAATTCAAAAGATTGGAATGTTATTATTTTTAAATTCACTATCAAATTGTTTCCAATCAACTAAATTGGATTAAATGCTAAAATAATGATATAATTATACATTAAAACAAATAAAATATATAATTTAACAGTATAAATATATTTGACGAAATACGTGTTTTTAATTATAATGCATTATTTTTTTTCTATTCATCAAGACATTGATCTTATCAGAATAATCAAAAAATTCCATCTAAGTAAATTTTTATATTTTGAATTAAGATAAAAATTTTATTTTATCAATTATAATATGTAAATGTGTCAATAACTATATAAAAAAAAATATGTCCATCAAAAGGCAGAAAAAATGCCCTTTTGTAAAATACATTTTAATACTTAAATTGGATTTATTCTTATTTAATATCTTGATAAAATAAGAGGAATATTAACCTTATATTGAATATTATATAAATATATATATTATTAATAAAATCCAAGAAGATTTATTTTATATTTATTGGTATAAAATAAGCTTGTTCACGTTTAAAGAGATTTTTAGAAAAACAATTCATTTTATTTTAAAAAGTGTTTACATTTATTTATCATTAATTTGTAAACGAATAATTAATTATATATCATTGAGTCAACAATATATTCATAAATCATATTATCATATTGGGTTTTTCATTCTAATGTCTAGGTTTCAGTAATATTTAGTTTTTTATTTTATGTCGATTTGGTTTATCATTTACACTGTCAAATATAATATTTTAAAATAATCACGATGTTACATTCTTTCTATTTTGGAAATTGTTTTCTCGAAAATTATAATTCACGATCGGTAAAAAAAATAATGTGAAAATATTTATATAAATTTCAATATTTTTGTGTGATTTTAATGATTTTAATCCCAACATATTTTTATATTAAAGTATATTTTTATATTTTATGGTTTTAGTGGTATTTTCTGCTTAATTGAAAATAATGAGATATTTTGATTATAAATTAAATATATATCTTCTATATGTATTCCATAACATTTTCTATCATGATCCAATCCATTAAAGTTTGCCTTTTTATAATAATATACAACATATGATTCATTTATTTATTATTCACGCCAGGTGAAATTTATCATTTTCAAGGCCAAAACCAGATCACATGTTGGGCCTTGACAACTGTTCATAGATCCAGTGATTTTTTATTTTGGAACAACAGTTTCTGATTTTACAATTCAAATATTTTGAAACATAAATGGGAGACAGATAAGAAATTTATTAACAACTCTCATGAAGCTGTTCAGGGATCAATCTACCATTTTCAGGGCCATTAGTGCATGGAAAACCATAGATATAGAATATGAAAAGTATTCCAAGGTAGAATAAATTCTTAAAGTAAAATAGAGGTAACATTCTATACACATGGAAAAATATGTTGACATTTGTAGGAGAAGTACGATAGACATTTATTAACCAATTTTATAAACCAACCATTCCAAATTTGTGCATTTAAAATGTATAACAAATAGATTATTTTGAGATAATATTTTTTCCTACAAAAGGAGGCAATAAACTCATTTAAAAATAATATCATACCATCATTTAACTGTCGAAGAGGAGATCTCCATAGATGAAATTCACTACACCATCATCTTTCTCCCCCATTACATCTTCTAATTTGTATCTCGTTTTATTTAGTTTCTTACTTGCATATTTTATTTTCAATTGTAATTTAAATTCTTATTTTAGTTAAATAGATTAATTCATTATTTTATTTTTTATCCACTATCCATCTCCATCCTCTATTATTCTTATAATTTTTATTCTTTTATTATTACTATTATTATTATTTTAACATTGATTATATTTTTTTTTCTTACTCTCATTTTGTCCAATATTCCCCCCCTCTATCTCTTCCAAACTATAATTTTTTTATTACTTTATTTTTTCACCCCCATTATTTTTAATTTACTCTTATTTCCACATATTTAATATTTTTATTTTATTCAGATCCTCCCATATTCACAATCGTAATCTCTTAATCTCATAAACGTGAGGCACACCCTAAGGCTTCGAAAGGGAAGAGGTTAAAATGTTCTGGAATTTTAAATAATGAATATTTTTAGCTTGTATTATATTTTAGAAGCATGTATTGGTGAGATGAATGCCTCTGATAAGGTGACTTACCAACAATGACATGGAACTATATATAATCAATTCATTTGTTTTATTACATTTCCCACTCTAAATTGGTTATTTATTCACATTATGGAGATGAACTAATAAAAGGATGAAAAAACATCGATTGAGCTAAGTCTTCGATGAGGCCAAATGTGAGACAAATATGTGTTATCAATCATTATTAATGAATGAGGTGAAATTTATATTTCCAAGGAACTCATTTATTTTCACAATTTATAAATGAATAATAGTTGTTGAAATATAAGATTTCAGGTTTAGATAATCATTAAAAAATAAAACATATAAAATAGAACAATGGATAAATATAAAACTAATCCCAAGATCATGTCCTTCCTTCCTTAACTCATTCTCTATTGAAATATCATAAATGTTCCAGTTGACCATTTTTTATGAATATTTTTAAATAACCAAAACAAAAAAAATATTCTTTTTGGTTTTCTATAATTTATAATCTACAAAATGATTTTTTAGGTGAGTTAAAATAAATAGGTGAACCAAACTGAATGGATCCTTAAGTGAGATGAACTTGTTCTACCATTTTATTGTCATAGCAAAAGATATAATTTCATTTGACCATGCACCATGATAGGTGTTCATTAAAAAAAATTTTTTTTGAGTGATACAATCATATGTTCATTCAGTTTTTATATTATTATATTTTATATGTATTTAATTGATTTTATAAAAATAAATTCATGTTTATTTCATATAACTTTTTTAAATTCATCGAATAATTACTCCCAAGTGCATGAACTATAAGTTGAAGCACCCTGGTCATTCAGAGATGGTGGTTCTATTATGGTCTATAATGATTAGGTGAGAATGGTTTAAAATATTTAATTAAGATGAATTCAAGGACTTCATCAATTATCTGAATGAGTCCCATGAGAAATTAGTGGTTGAAGGATTAGATAGATATCACACTGAATTTCGTTAATACATCCCAAAATTGAATCAGTAAATTGAAAAGACAAATGATGTGTGCTCATCATTTCTTCCCAACACTTATGAATAACTATAAGTGGATTATATCCAAGAGAAAGTGAAAAAAAACTAGCTCGAATATGATATTCAAGTGATTGATGAGAAGTTTAATGTTCTCCATGGACAAATGGATTTGATATCATCATATATACAAACACAGTCAAACCAACCTAAACTTGTGTCTAAACCTAAAACAAAAGATATGACACTTATCTAATCTAATGAGGCAAAGGAAGAATACTTTCATGCAGATCCACATATATGAGATCAATAATAATTAGATTAATTGTGAAATAAATGATAAGAACCTCTTTATCACCCCACTCCCAAAAAGATAGAGGAACTAACATAATTGATGGAATACACAGCCCAAGTGATATAATTCGATGTAAATATAGAGGGGATCAACTACCTACCTAAATTCAATGAAAATATTCATCCGGAGATACACACCAATGAGGAATTTATTGAATCTGAAGAAATCCATCGAGTTGATATTTTCTCATACTATATATCTTTTGATTTTATTAAAACTGAATTGTGCATCACTCCCAATTGTTTTGAATTTTCATACTTATAAAATCATTTCTATGCTTTAGAGTAGGATGAAGAACATGTACCTGTACATACAGACGAACACATTGAATTACATGACTTCGATGTAAAATCATTTGACGATCCATATCAAAATATTGATGGTGCTGATCATGATGCAATCCAACGAGAGTTTTCACATCTTTAATGGGAGAAATATGTTATTAAAAATATTGTTCCATTAAATATACCTATTTACTTCCTCTTCGATTAATCAATTCCATAATAACATGCAAATACTTCACTAGAAGAGATGGAGGAAGTTTAAAAAGTTGAATCCAAGGAATATGGTGATCCATACATAATCTTATCCCACCATTAAAGGTATTCCAAATTATGAAGGGGTTAGATCTTGTGTACTATATCAATTGATCATTCCTCGCCAAAAAGGATAGCACACAAGATTTTAAAGACACATGTGGTTTTTTAAATCAAAAAATCATCATACACAATCTAATTTTGGATAACTTCCGGTACTTCCCTATGGAGGTAGTAAATATTCAAGGACCACTTGAGCAGGGTTTATAACATGACTTATCCCTTTACATGATTTATAGGAATTTAGAATTAAATTTATTTTTATAGTAGTAGTACAAAATGAATCCCACTCCCTCCTATCATTTTTATCTTGAATGATATGGTCCATGAGTTGTAATGATTAATTCTAATTAAAAGATCATAAATGAAAAATGTAAGGATGGTAGTGAAGAAAGGAAGAGGGATATGTTTCATAGTAAAGGTAGTTAAATTTTAATGATTATATTTTTAAATCTTAGCAATTTTTTTACAAAACATGTTATGAGATTTAAAATGCTAAATTCCATGCCCATGCATAGATTTATGCCTTATATGACATATCTCAAAGACACGTTTTTCATAAAAATTATGGGATAAATTTTTTATAATTCAATGTATGAAAAATTTAATGAGAAAAATGGTGAATTAAATTATTAAAGTGATGAATGGATATTTAAATTAGGACCCATGATTTCAGGACATTGATTGATTCATGTCAATGAAATTTCCCAACAATTTTCATCCATTGAATATCTAAAAATATATGCGACTTGATTTGTTACAATTAAAAATTCCTAGAGTGATTTTTCAATAGCATATTCCAATTACCAATTGTATTTCTTGACCAAGTACTACATATTTTATTCTGGACCATATTTCTTTAGTAATATTAGGATATACAACCAACTAGAACATTCATTTGATCTTTTAAAAGGTATTACTGTTGAAATAAATTAAAACAATTGACGTAACTTTTTAAAAGATCACATCAATAAAAGATCACCTTTAGAAAATTCCTTATTTATCTGACAGAAACCATGAATTAACTTATTAGGGATGAGCCATTTTTATTCCATTTTTATCCATTTCTATCATCCTCTTAGTAATTTCTTGATATTTTAAATTTAATGAGTGGGGGTGAAGGGTATCATGGTGGAAGGTATGAAATGAATTATAAGGAATAAGTGTGGGTGTTGTTACTTTTGGAATTGTAAAATTTTGTTAAATCATTCATTAGACTCTATTATTTTTCCTCTATTAAATATAAAAAAATTTTAAAAAAAAGAACAAATACAAAATAGTATAACTGGTTGTGATTTGGGAAAACCAAAAATCACCAGTACTATAACTGTGATTTATATCACAAATGGTTATGTTATGGATGTAATGATTATGGTAAAAAAATAACCTTTGAAAATGAAAAAATGACATACAAAAAAAAATTATAATCATTATTTTCCCGAATTAATTAATTATGATTAAATTTATCATGATCTTATCATTGATTATTAATGATGTTTAGATTTCTTATAATTTGAATGGGATAATATATTTAGTATTTTTATTTAAATATCATGCTCTATGATTTAGGTGTTGAAACATCCTCTTTTATATTTATTTTTGAATCATAAATTTCAACTAACCTTAATCCTCAGACACATTTGAACCATAATTACAAGCCCTCATGTTAATTTGTTCGTTTCTTCATAAAAATTCGAGAATGTAGTCATATTTTCATGAATATGGATTACGATAATTTTATCATGATATGAAAATAAATCTACATTAATTTTATCATCATAAATGAGTGAAAAAAAATATGTAAAGCTAAATCACGATTTTCTATGTTCAATATTAATTAATTGGGGGTAATGAATTAAGGAGAAGATATGTTCCCTCATTCTCAATAAGAATGGTAAAATACATGATTCGATTACTTCATTAAAAATTGAGAAATTAAATTAATATTTTATGATGATTTTTGATAATTTTGGTTAACATTAGAAATTATTCGGTTTTATGGATTTTGAATTGTAATATTGGTAACATTGTTGTCCCCTTTATCTTATTATTGAGATATTATGCTTAAGGACAAGCATGATTTATTTTTTGGGGAATTTGAAAGGCCAAACTAATTGGAAATTTTTTAATCAAATTTCAATCCATTTTGAGTTATTTTTAATATTTTTAATCCCAAATGATCTGTTATTTTAAGGGCAATTGTCTCATTTTGATGGTTTAGGGGTATTATATGGTTTATTAGAAAAAATGGCCTATTTTTCATTTTTTGTTCTTTCAAATTATTTCTATATTTTGGAAATAAATCCTTCAATATTGATCCAAATTGTGAAATTATTTTATTTATGATTATATTTATCTAGAAATTAATTTAAGAATTTTATTCCAAAAGCTTAATCCACAGTTTCGATTCCAAAAAGTAGCCCAATAGTTGGGTCTTGAAAACTGTTCAAAAATACAACTATTTTTGATGTCGAGACCATACCCCCCGATTGAAAGGAAACAATACGATGAAATTTATAGGGGAGATGAGAAAACAATGTATTAATAAATTTAATATTGGTTAAACATGTGTGTCACCATTTTTCAAGGTTATTAATGATTCAGAAAATATAGATGAGGGATATGGAGAGTCATCTTGGGAAAAATAAATTCTAGTAGTATAATATACATAACTGTCTCCACCCAAGGCCCAATATGTTGAAATTTAGCTGATAGAGTAGACATCCATTTATGAACAACCATTATAATGTAACTATTTTCTAATTCTAACATTTATTGGGGATTACATGTGGAAAATTTCAAAGGAATATTATATCTTATAAATGGTGGCAAGAACCTCCTTTCAAAATCATCACATGCCATCATTCGACCACCAAGGAGGAGATATCCATCTAGGATATGCATTAAACCATTTTCCCTCTATTTATTCTTCTTAATTTTTTTCTCTTAATATTTATTTTTACATTAAATTTAGAATTTATTTTAAACTATAATTTGATTTCTTATCTTAGTTAAATAAATTAATTCATGCATATTATTAATTTCTTTCCCCCATACTTCACCTTCCACTATTTTTATTCTATTTAATCTTATCTTATAAATATGTTTAATGTTATTATTATTAATATTTAAAAAATATTTATAAATAATATGTTTTAATCGATATTTTTGTCTTCTTCTTTTATCTTATTTATATTTTATTCGCTCTCTATCTTTCTCCCAAATTCAATTTTCTTTTATTCTTTTATTCTATAACCCTCATTATATAAATTAACTCTTTTATTATTCCTCATACTTCTAATTTCTAATTTTATTTATTTCATCTGTATAAATCCTTGGGATATATTACTCTTAATAATTAGAGGCTAACCCTGAGGCTTTTTCAGGGGGGAGGATAATGTGTTAATGAATTTTTATTAATGTTAATTTTATGTTTATAATATATTTGAGTAACATGCATGGGTGTGGAGAATGTCCCTAATGTGATGACATCCGACCAATAACTTTAAAACCAATCATTTCTATTCTTTTGATTAGTTACTTTTTTGTCCCTACATTGGTTATTTATTCACACAATAGAGATGAACTAATAAATGGTTTAAACAAAATCGATTTAGTTGGGTCTGGAAAGAATGAACCTATTGGTCAAATATGTGTCATAAATAAAGATTAATGTTAGTGGTGAATGTATTAATGCTAATAAATTCATTAATTTTCACAATTTAAATATTAATACTAGTAGGTTAAATGTGAATTTATTATATGGATTATCAAAATGAAATCACACATATAAATGAGAATAATGAATGAAACCAAAACTAAACCCAAGAGCATATCATTTTTTACATAACTCATTTTATCTAGAAAGTGGATTATAGTTAAAAATGACCTTTTTACATTTAATTTATTAAATATTTAAAATCAAAAGATATTATTAATTTGATTCATTAAATCACAAAACCACAAAAAAAATTAGTATAGGTTATTAAATATATATAGGTGAACCAAATTTAAAGGCTCCTATAGTGAGATTATCTTGTCCAAACATTGTACTATTCTAGAAAAATAATAATTTATTTTTACCATGCCTGATGACAAGCATGAATCACTTTGTAACTAAGGTTTGAATTTTCAATATAGAATTAGTTAAATACCACTTTGTAAAAATGATTAATTATAATTCATCTTTAAAAGAAGTAAAGGGAAGTACGAAGGTCACCTGATATAACACATGTTAGGATTCCATGAAGGAAAACATGGTCATTGAAGAGAAGGAAAACTCTCATAGAATAATAGAGAGTGATAGAGAACATGATCATTGAAATGTTAATCATAAAAAACCTTAAATATGTGGTGGGTCAAAAGACCATTGATAAATATAGACAAATAACATTTTTGTTTCAAGAACAATTTCATACAGTTGATGAAATTTTCAAATATATAAATTATGAACATAAGTAAACATAATTATTTTAAAGGTAGATAATCATCATTTAATAAATTTACACAAAACATGTCTTTTTTTCTAATCAATGAGTATTCAAGAATATGTTTTCATGATTGAATCACATTAACCAACTTCTAGAGAATAAAAAAAATGCATAAAAGAATATTTATCTATTTCTATTATCATAAAACATATAAGAAACAAAAATGATTATTATAAGAAGAAATAATTCCCTATAATTAATAAACCATTATAGGATTATTATCAACTTCAATCTCTAAAATTCAACAGTAATACCCAAAGTTCAACAGACACTATTTGAAAATTTATTGTCCCTAAAATTTCAAAAAAATAATCCCACATGATATTGAAACCCAAAATTCAAAAGAATTTTATAACAAATATTTCCATGTCATACTTTATTAATTATCCCCAAAGAACATAATTTCCTCATGAAATCATATTAAAAAAAAGCGATTTTCCTAATAATTACTAAGATATGCTAACCACTTCACTAAATAACCAAAATCAAAAAAAGTACACAATAATATCACAGATTCATCAAAAATGTAATTCGACCTTTACTTCTCAAATTTAATCCCCTAATTTTATGTTTACATTGATCATAGAAGGTTCCCAAAATTGTGAACCTCATTCGAAATAACATTAATCAAATAATACCCAAATCATTTCACAATACCAAGGTTAAATAATAAATAAAACAAATTTTCCTAAATTAACCATATTTTTATTCGATAAACTCATATAACAAAAAAGAAAAGGGCTTACTAAACTAGGAATTCATGTAAGCCAAGGCTAGATAAAGCAACTTTGTAACTCTTTGGTTGTGGGTTCGATTCCCATGACCTCCCCGGACATGATGTGTTTTCACCCATCCAGCATGTTGTCCATTTTCTAACAATATATAATTTCAACGCCCCGACACTAGTTACCTAGAGTCGGTTCATTATTACATAATATTGACATGATCAAAAAAGATAATGTCTCGAATGACTGATTAGTTTAGTAGCCTTGGAAGTAATAGATATATTCATAAGGTTTTCATTACATCATAGAATGTATAACATCAACAAAATTGTTTCCATGGAAAATACTGAGATACCATAGACTATCCCTGCAGGTCAGTCATAATATACTTCTTTTTATCCTAGGAAAAATAAATCATAGAAAGAGGTGAGCTCAAATGCTCAGTAAGGATAACAATATAGCAGAATATTTCATAAATAAGAATAAACATTGAAGTAAATTTATAAAACTAAAACAAAATCCATTTCAACATAAAATTCTAAAAAATAAGGAAAATATTAATCAAAGTAATTCCATTTACTTACTCACATGGATATTATACAAGTGGAATAATCACATGCAATATCAATAGAAAATTTCATTATGATGGAATCCATAATGCTAGACTTTCATAACCACATAGTCAAGGCCTTATTCCAAGCCTAAAAATAATATTTTGTCAAGGATTTGTGGAGAAACACTAGTTTGTATCATGATACACACTAATGCATTGAGGAGCTATAGTGGGCTCCACCCGTCACTTACTAAGTCCAATTCATTCCTCATATGAAAAGGTTTAAACATAACATTAACATTTGTATTAAAACTAGAAAATGAAATGTCAATAATTTATCCATAAACTATGAATTGTATGAAATAGCACATCCAAAGTAAAACATATCACAAAAAATTCAATACAATATGGATGTTTTGTATCATAACAAATCAACTTCAAAAAAACATAAAATCCATCAAAGGATGTTGACATAGATGAAATAAAAACCTTTTTAGAGAAATATCTATTTCTATTTTGAATTCATTTAAAAGTCACATAATTATAGAAGAAGAAATTTATATTTAAATATATTCTTATAAGCTTGTAAAGGAAGCTTCGATGATGTTATAATGGTGGAAAATATCCGCACCGTCCGTATAAGTTAAAAAAACATTCTTACCTTAATTTTGTCGAAAAGGTCAAAAAGTACCTTGTTTAGAAAACGACCAAAATATTCCTTTATAAACATATTATAAAAGTCAAACAAGGGTATAAATGACTTTAAACCATAGTCTATAAAATAATAAGAATGTTTTGAACTACATTTTTAAGAAATATGGATTTGATGATAAAGAGGTCCGAGTATATAATTACATATAAACATCCTCGAATAATGAAGAGATTGTGAAATTAAATCTTACCATGTAAATTTATTTAGTAAATAGTAGGTTACCCTCTTATATAATGGTGAAATAATTTTTATTATATTATATAACAATAATATACAATAATATGATAACATATGTGATCTTTTAATATTTCTTTGTTAATAATATCTTAGTATTATTGCCATTTCGGGTGTTAACTGATTCATTTTCCTTAATATAATTTGTTATATATGTAATATTTGTTATGTATAGAATGTATCATATTCATATTATAAATGACATTAAGTATTTAAACATTATTTTTAATCATTTAATAAAAATTAGTCTTTAATGGATTCGATGGGGAATGAATCTCATCGTGTTCGTGGAGACGGTAAACCGTACATACGCACAGGCAATAATATCATTATTTTGATATTAAAATAATATATAATTGGATTGTATATCATATATAAAGAATCATTATCATTTTATATTTATTATTTACATCAATTACACGTCATTATTATTCCCATCCAAATAATAATGTATTGAATAAAAATTACACCACAACGATGAGACGGTAAGCCGTACGTACGCACGTATGGTGACTTGTCATTCAAAGGATGTATAGATTAATGAGTATTGTAGTACCATATTTATAATTACATCACAGTATACATAAGAGTTGTGAGCGGTACCTTTTATAAGAGGGGTGAGGGGCACCTTGAGAAAGAACAAGAAATATTACTTTATAATAAAATCATTATCGGTTTCTAATGGCTTCAAAAAAAAGTTATTTAAAGGATAAGGTGGGCATAGATTCGAAACCACTCAACCAATAGGTTTTATAATGGTTTGGGTCTCTATATTAATATTATCTTTTAGATTTAACTCTTAGTTAATTAGATTGACATTTACCATGTCTCTTTGTATTTTTATATTATATGGTTAATAAACTAACTATAAACCTCCTAGTGAACCCCAAGTGGTTCATTAGTGCCTCACCTATAAATATAAAATTATTTTTCCCAGACCGTAGATTTTTATAATTATAATATAAATTAATAATATAATATTAAAAAAAACTATTTTATGTCAATTTTGAAACTATTTTTTATTCTGTTTTTTCTAAATTCATAAAAGCATTATTACGTTGATGAAAATTCATCTAAAAACCCCTAATATGTCATATTAACCTATAAAATTATTGGAGTTCATAAAATGTGTCAAATTACATTTATTTGGATATTTATAAGATCAATTTATTTAATATTTCATTAATTAGGTAATTACTGCATCATCATTGGATCATGAATAAATTTAATTATATAATGTCGAAAAATAATAAATAAAACAAAATTATGTACGAAGTCTTTTTATCTTTCTAATGAATATTTCTAGTCGAATTTATCTTACGTGTAACCTTATATTAAAAATGTTTTTGTTATTAAACGTTGAATTTAACACTTTTTACGCTTCTTTGAATTATATAATAATTAATGACCTAATCTAATCCAAGTGGACGTAAAGGATCATATTTTATTCATAAGGTTGTTTTTGGTTGAATTACACTTATCCAGTAGAATTAGGACATATGTTTGGGTAATAATAATATCATTTTTACCCTTAATTACCATATATACTTTTAACTGTGGTAAATAAAGGTAAAAAGTTATTATTCACCAAAAAATTATTTTTCTCTTATTGCACCACATTTTACTTACTCATATCAACCTTGTTTCTCAAATTTTCGAAATTAAATTCAATAAAGTAGTAGAATTATGTTTTATTCAAATTTGCAATTGCTCCTAGGAGGTGGGTAAAAGATGGTAAAAAGTTCAACAAAATTTTTATATAACTAAAATTATTATAAATAGACATCAATGAATTACATTAAACATATATAGGTATTATGTATCTATTTTGACCTAAAAAAATTAAATAAAATACATAATTATTTAAATAAAGATTAGTTTTTAAACTACAACCTAGTGCTTTTAACTATTCATCCACAATTGAACGTTATCAGAAAAATACCAAAAATTCACCCTAAGATAATTTCGATATTTCAAATCCAAAAATGATGTTTATTTTGAAAGATACAATTCATAAAACATAAAATATGGGGTATTACTATTCATAACGGCTAGTTTGATTGGTTTTGGTGTATTAGAACTCGAAGTTGCGTACAACACATGCTTCTGTATTATTCAAAGAAAAGAATACCAAAGTAGAATTGGGTGTAACATTATCCCCCTTCAAATAATTTCGTCCTCATAATTTATAGAGTATTACTAAGTAAAAAGACTCAGGTGGTTCTTTATCATAATTTCCTCAGGTTCCCACATTCCCTCTTCTATTGTATGGTTTCTCCATAGAACTTTTACCAAATGAGTCTTCCAGTTTCTCAACACTTGTTCTCATGTATCAAAACCCTTGACTGGATCTTTGCAATAAGACAGATCAGGTTCTAGTTCTAATTCCACATAGGTGAGTACATGGATTGGGTCAGGTATGTATTTTCACAACAGTGATATGTGGAATACATTGTGAACTTTGGAAAGACTACGCGGCATTTCCAAATGGTATCCTACATCCCCAATTCGTTCTATAATATTGAAGGGTCCGATGTACCTGGGACCCAATTTTACCTTCTTAACGAAATTTAAAACACCCTTCCATGGAGATAACTTCAAGAAAAGATGATCTCCTACATGACATTCCAAATCCTTCCTTCGGTCATCACCAAATCTTTTATTCCAACATTGAGATGCTTTGATGTGGTTTTGATTACCTTCACCTTTTCCATCATTTATTCCAAATGTTCTAGGCCTAAGAGTTTTATTTCGCCAACATCATCACAACAGGTTGGTGTGTGACATCTCTTTCCGAATAATGTTTCATATGGAGCCATCTGAATACTGGAATGGAAGCTATTTTTATAGGAAAATTTTACTAGAGTTAAATATTGATCCCACATATCTATAAAGTCTAGTTAGCATGATCTCAACATTTCTTCTAAGGTTTGAATAAAACATTCTGATTTTCCATCATCTTGGGGTGGTAATAAGTGCTCAAATGAAGTTTAGTATCCATGTCTTTCTGAATACCTTTCTAGAATCTTGATGTAAATCGAGGATCATGATTAGAAAAAATCGTTAGTGGTACTCCATGAAGTCTTAAACCTTAATTAATATATAATATTTCTAAATTTTCAAGTGGTAAATCTTCTCTTATAGAATGAAAATGTTATGACATGGTAAAACGGTCAAAAATGATCCATATTACATTGTTCCTTCTAAGAGTCATTGGTAGTCCCTTGACAAAGTCCACGATAATATTATCCCATTTCCACTGAAGTATGGGAAGAGGTTGCATGACTCCTCCAAGCTATTGCCTTCCAACTTTTGCATGTTGACAAACCATACATCTAAACACAAAATCAGAAATCTACATCTTCATGTTATCCCACCAAAAATATTCTTTCAAATCTCTATACATCTTGGTACTACCTGGGTGTATAGAGAAATTGGAACTATGAGCATCATTAAACAATTAAATTTTTAGATCAGGTATATCAGGAACACAATGTCTCTTTCCAAATTTCTAGATTCCATCTTCAAACACAAAGTCACTCAATATCCCATCATTCACAGCTTTAATCTTATTTTGAAACTCCTCATTATCATCTTGATAAATTTTTATCCATTATAATAAAGATGTTTTGGAAACCATTTGAAAAAGTATTGATGATCCACCTCCCATGGTTATTCCCATATCCATCATTACTAGATCGATGAGAATAGAATCCCTTTCAACTCTCATCTTTTTCAAAAAACTATGTTCTTTTCTGCTCAAAGCATCTGCCACCTTATTTTCCATCCCCGAGTGGTAGTGTATCATGCAATCATAACCATTTAGTAGCTCAAGCCATCGACTCTACCTCATGTTGAGTTCTTTCTATGAGAAAATATATATCTAACTCTTGTGATTGGTATATATCTCACATTTTTCACCATAGAGATAATGTATCCATATTTTCAAAGCAATGATTGTAGATGCTAATTCAAGATCATGATTAGGATAGTTTTTCTCATTAATTTTTTGCTATCTTGATGAATAACCAATAACCTTATCATTCTGTATAATGACACAATCAAGTCCTTTCTTTGATAAAACACTGTAAATAAGAAACCCATCATTCCCGGATGGTAGTTTCAAAATAGGATCATTGACTAATCTTATCTTTAGTTCTTTAAAACATTCTTAACACTCATTTTTACAAACAAATTTGACCCCTTTTCGTGGGATCTTTGTTAATGGGTAATCCAACTGGGAAAAATTCTGGACGAAATGTTGATAATAACCTGCTAAACCAATAAAACTGTGTGCCTCAGTTATACTTGTCGGTGCTGGTCATTCATGGATTTCTCTTGTCTTAGAAGGGTCAATAGAGATTCTATGCTTAGAGACAGGGTGCCCAAAATGGAAATCTCATATAACCATAATTCTCATGTGATATACTTCCTATATAATTCATGTCTTCTTAGAGTATTTAGAATAACACGAAAGTGATTTTCATGATCTTTCGTAGATTTTGGAGTATACCAAGATATCATAAATAAATAACACTACAATGTCATCAAGATATTCCTTGAAAATTGTATTCATTAGATCCATGAAGAAATATGGTTCATTAGTCAATCCAAAAGGCGTTGTTGTAACCTCATAATGCCCATACCTAGTTCAAAATGATATTTTTGGAATGTCTTCCATCTTCATACACAAATGAAGATATTCAGATCAAAGGTCAATCAGTGAAAAGTATTAAGCTCTATGAAGTTTTTTCAATAAATCATCAATGCGAGGTAGGGGATACTAGTTTTTTATTGTTACAGCATCGATCTCCCTGTAGTCAATGCACAACTTCATAGATCCATATTTCTTCTTATAAAAAAGGGTATGGGCTCCCCATAGAGAAAAACTAGGGTGGATAAATCCCTTATTACTCAATTCCTCTAGTTGTTTCTTTAGTTCCACTAATTTCAAAGTCTCCATTCTATAATGGGTCTTCGATATAAGATGTTAACTAAGAATTAAATCAATGGAAAACTCAATTTCTCATTCTAGAGGATGCCGAGGTAAATCTTCTTGAAACAAAACAACATATTATTTCACAATAGGTAGATCCTCTATTTGAACATTCCTTTCCTCACACACAATTATTTCATTCTCTTACTCCCCAGTAATTGAATTTATTTTAGCTAATAGGGGTGTATCTAGAAAAGAATTAGGTGGTGACGAATCTGCTCTAAAGATAAGGCATTCTTTATCATCGTTATCAAAAAATAGTAACCTCCTTTTTCTTATAATAAATTTTTTCATCGTGGTACGAAAGACAATCCATAACGAGGATTATATCAAAATCAATCATGGGTATGATGATGAGATCAGTAGATAATGAACATTTATATGCCCCAATGGGGAATGATTCACAAAAAATTGTTGCAATGATACTTCCCTTAGGAGTGTTGAATGACAACACCCTTGTTAAATAAAATTGGAAATATCAAATTTTCTTAGCAAATTGGGAAGATATAAAATAATGCATTGATCCAAAATCAAATAATGCATTGGATAAACAAGAGGAAACCGTTAAATTACTTTCCATTACATCTTTCTAAGATTCAAACTCAAAAGTAGTGATAGCATAAGCTTGGCCTTAATCCTTTGGCATCTTTTGAGGTATCTTCCCCTAATGCATAGGACATTCAATTTAATAATTCCCCATTTCTATAAAGTTGTATTATTCAACATCTAAATCTTCTTTCTTCCCATTGCAATCATGAGCTTGGTGTCCTTTTTCACCACACTTGTAACAGACTCACATTTCATTCAGGAAAGTACCATGGTGTTTCTTCCCCCATTTACTACATGATAGATATTCAAATTTTCCCATCTTCCCCTTATTTTCATTTCTAGAGTGTTTAGCAGATCTCTTCTTCTCTTGTTTTTCTTTAATGTCATAAGACACAGATAATTGATTTTCTGTCTTCATATTACACAAGACAATATATTCATATTATGAGAAGCATTTTGATACAAATGCTTGATGGAGAAATGGTTTTCACCAATCAATGAAATTTTAAACCTTACATCTTGGGTTATATATATAATCTGTAGCATGCCTCTCTAACCTTGTAATGTTAACATCATACTTTGCGACATTCTCATCCTTATTTTACCTCAGACTCAGAAATTTTCGTTCCATATCTGCTCGATGGTCATGAAAAAATTACTTTTCTGAGAAATTTCTTTAGACTCCTTCCATTCCATATTTGACACTTTATTATCTTTTTTTATGTTTTGAATCAATGACCACCATTGATCAACATCTCCAGTGAGGCAGTAAACTACCATGACAACATTTTCCCTTTCGTTACTCCCCAAGGTGTGGAATATTTTCTATAAGGAATTTATCCATATCTTAGTTACTAATGGATTTGTACCCCTATTGAATGTTGGTGGGTTTTTACTCTTAAAGCGGTTTAACATTTATTCTCCATGTTTTGGATCAGGGAAACCCATACAGGTAAAGTTATTATTCATTACAAGAGTGAGTTGTCCCAGAATGGTGATAAACTGATCTGCACTAGTTGTATCACCAGCTCCACTATAATTATCTTGAGAAGGCGGAAAATCCCTACATGGAGTGCGTGCATTAATACGGTTTCCATTCCTTCCACCAGGCACCATTTCTAAACAATGGCATACACTATATTAGTTTATGAATTGCAATACATAAATCCAAACCTATAAAAAACTTAACATAAATTGAAAAGTTTATGGATATAATCCATAATCATAAAAATGTTTTCATTGAGGAAGTATGTACTCATAAACACTTCATAATAGTATGTAAAGAAAATGAGAAATATCATAAGCATATCCCCCAGGAGTTTTGTAACCAAAAATGCAGCAAGGCCCGTTGTCGTGGACCAGTTCCCATTTGAGTCTAGATCAAAGTAGTGTTTTTTTTTGTTTTACCCCTAGGTAAAAATGTGCTAGATCTACCTCTACCTTCTCGTATCCAGAAAGGGATGTATTGCATGGAAAACTCAAAAAATTACTACAACACCAATATTCTTGGAAGTTCTTTAATACTAATCCTCAAAGACTATCTTAGGGATATGTGCTCTAATTAGAGATTATCTAAATCTAGTTTCCAAGAATTATACTAATATTTCTCTGATACAAACTATAATTCCATGAAACTAGTTACGCAGAGTTGGTGCATTATTACATAACATTGTCATGATCACAAAAGTTCAAGTCTCAAAATACCGATTATTTTAGTAGCCTTGAAAGAACATGATACATTCATAAGGCTTTCATTACATCATATAATGGAAAAAAAAGACAACATTTTTTCCATGGAAAACACTGAGATCCCATAGACTCTCCCTGCTGGTCAGTCATAATGTACTTCTTCACACCCTGGGATAAATAATACATAGAGTGGGGGGATCTCAAATGCTCAGTAAGGATAACAATATAGCGGAAACATTCATAAATAAGAATAAGCATTTAAAGAAATATATAAAACTAAAACAAATGCCTTTTCGACATAAAATTAATTATAATATGGCATATATAAATCAAAATATTTCAATTTACTTACTCACATAGCTATTCTACTAGTCGAATAATCACATAAAATATCAATAGCAACTTTTATAGTGACGGAATGCATAATTCCAGACTTTTATAACCACATAGTCAAGGCTGTGTTCTAAGACTAAAAATAAGATTTTTTCAAGGCCTTGAGCCAAGAAACTAGTTTGTCTCATGAGACCTACCGGTGCATCGAGGAGCTATATCGGGCTCCAAATTTCACTTACTATGTCCAGTGCATTCCTCATATGAAAAGGTTTAAACATTAGATAAACATTCGTATCAAAACCATCATACAAAATATCAATACATTATCCCAAAACCATGAATGGTATGAAATAACACATCCATATTCAAACATATCACAAAACCTTAAATAAAATATGGACGTTTTGTATCATAATAAATCAACTTCAAACAAACTAAAAATCCATCAACGTATATTGACATAGATGAAATCAAAACCTATTTAAAAAAATATATCTTTCAATTTTGAAATCATTTAAAAATCACGTAATAATAGAAGAAAACATTTATATTTAGAAATATTCTTATAAGCTTTCAATGGAAGCATAAACAATGTTATAATGGAAACAAATAGTTGCACATGCCATAAAAGTTAAAATAAACATTCTAAAAATAATTTTGTCGAAAAGGTCATAAAGTACCCTGTTTGGAAAATGATGGAAAGATTCCATTATAAACATCATATAAAAGTCAAACAAGGGTATATATTACTTTAACCCATATTATATAAAATAGTAAGAATGTTTTGAAATACATTTTTAAGAAACATGGATGTGGATGGTAAAGAGGTCCCAGTAGATAATTACATATAAACAACCTCAGATAATGAAGAGATTGTGAAATTATCCCTTACCTTATAATTTTACTTAGTCGATGGTAGTATAACCTCCTATATAATGGTGAAATAATTTTTATTAAATTATACAAGAATCATATACATTAATATGATGTCATATGTGATCTTTTAACATTGCTTTGTTAATAATATCTTAGTTTTATTGTCATTTTGGGGTGTTAACAGATTCATTTTCCTTTATATGCATTATTACGTAAGTAATGTTTGTTTTGGATAGGAAGTATCATATTCATATTCATAATGATATTAAATCCTTAATCATTATTTTTAATCATCTAATGAAAATCATTCTTGAATGGAGATGATGGGGAATGAATCTCATTACGTTTGTGGAGACGGTAATCCGGACGTACACACGAGCGACAATATCATTATTTGATATTAAAATAATATATAATTGGATCATATATCATATATAAATAATCATTATCATGTTATATTTATTATTTATATCAAATACACATCATTATTATATCCATCCAAACAATGAAGTATTGAATAACAATTACACCACGACGTGGAGACTGCAAGCTTTACGTACGCACGTATGGTGACATGTCATTCAAAGGATGGATAGAAAAATGAATATTTTTATACCATGTTTATAATAACATCACAATATATAGAGGATAATAGAGTTGCTATTTTATAATGGAATCAATAAAGAAACAGGAAGCGGATGAAGAAAGGAACATGAAAGGGGTGATGAAATATTTACCTCTTCTTCGGGTTCTTACTTTTGAATTGATCAAAAGGGATATTTAGGTTGGATTTATGACTAAATTAAGGAATCTAATATGATGGGAGGATAGTTGAGAGGGTAATTGTTCAGGTTTTGGGCAAGCCAAATGGCTTTGAATGTGTGTATTAGAGAGAATGGGATGTTCCCTTTTATAAGAGGGGCGAGGGGCACCTTAGGAAATTCTAGAAATATTATTTTATAATAAAATATTTTTAAGTATTTAATGACCCCAAAATGAGTTATTTAAAGGCTAAGGTGGGGATGGGTCTAAAACCACTCAACCAAAAGGTTTTAGATAGGTTTGGGTCACAATATTAACTTTATCTTTTATATTTTTTTATTAATTTATTTGTTTGACATTTACCATGTCTCTTTGTATTTTTTTATTATATTTTTAATGAAGATAGTATATATAAGGCCCCAACCTTAAAAATTACTTAATCTTGAGTTATTAAAAGAATACACATTGGGGATCTTTTCAGGATTATAGTTTTAGAGAATTAGATCATAAAACTTGCATTACATTCCAAATTTAAACAAAGTGGTTACATAAAAGATAGTATTTATTTTTCCCATCAACTAAAAAATATTTAAAATAAAACATGGATTCTTTCTTGAAACTTCCTTGTCACTATAATCATATCATGTACCATTCCCTTGACCTGTGAAAAACATTTCAAAAACGTGGGATGAGCATAAAAAACTCAGTAAGGGTTATAAAAATATGGATAGAAACATGAGTTCATATATACATAGGAATGAAATCATACAATACCCATAAAACATAACTACTTTAACATACCTCATCAAATCATGAATAAATCATAGAAATAATAAGACATAAAGGTAACTTGAGGCATTCATAACATTCTTACATAGGGAGTAACCCTCTTGGTTATGTTTGGAATACCCATCACAGTATATTCCTTAAATCTCTTCGGAGAAACCTTAACGTTTAACTACTTCACGTTACCCAATGCATTGGAGGGCTATATCAAGCTCACCTTCCCTCAGTTTATCATGAAACCACCCGTCTTCATAACAATTCCCATGAACCATAACATAATAGTATCACATAAAACATGCATAAAGGAAACATAACATTTCCACTTTTCAATCACAATATATCAATACAACACATTGACATAAAAACATTATGAAAACCATTTTCAATACCAAAATAAAAGAAAATTAAATATGGTATTTAATTTTTCATTCAAAAAAATGTTATGGCTTGTAGAGGAAGCCGAAACTCAAATAATTGTCAAGGCGGCTGAGAATTAGTGGTCGCCGCATACATACGACAAAACAAATTCCCTCTTGCCTTTTAGTAAACTCTTAGTATAAATATATTCCTTTTGAATAATTGTAATATTCAAAGGAGTTTATACACCGTATAAAAGAAATTTGTGTATAAAACAAAATATGACTCAATGAAAAGAGATTGAGACATATTCCCTTACCTCATGTCCGACTTGACTCGATCATTATTTATCGTCCTGAATAATAAATTTGAGTTGATTTCTACTTGCTTAATAACATTTTTCAAGATAATTATTCCTTTTATATCACTTATTACCATGTCATGAACACTATGTAATTATTTAGGATAATAATGGTCATTTTGTCAACCTTGGGCACTTGAGTCAAAAATAAACTTCTTGTAATTACAAGTTGTTCATGTTGAAAAATATCCATTATATCAATAATTATATTCATTATGTATATATCATATATATCATATATATCCATTATATACATGAATTTATATTATTAAATAACATTTAGAGGTATGAAATGAAATGCACCGTTCATGGAGACAGTAAGTCGTACGTACGCATGAACGCTACTTCCATTTCTATTTCATATTTAATGGAATTAAAACATAATGATACATAATAGTATTATAATTGTTTTATGGTATTATATATAATTTCATTAAATCTATCCCTTATACATACCACATATGGTATTAACGAATCAAATCACATTGAGGGGGTGGTAGTCCGCACTTCCTAAAATGAAGATATCATGTATACCCATAATGGAAGCCATAAGTGTATTCCATAAATGAAAAATACAGAATATTAAGGAAAAATCAACATATTATATATCATATATAAATATAGTGACATATTAATTGACACCTTTGAAGGTGTTAGAAGAATATTGAACAATCATCGTTTCGTGAGGCAGAAATTCATCGTCCACAGAAACAGTATGTTCTTTTACCATTAGATTTATGTGTGTGTAAGTGTAGATCTAATTATTCTTATAAAAACACACTAGTATATTGAAGATATTGGAGTTGTAACAAAAGAAATGAATAAAAAGAGTTTAGGGGGTTGGAGAAGAAAAATAAAACAAAAGAACACAAGTGAAGACATTAACTTAAAGTCGGGTAACTCTCTTTGGTTTGAGCCTAAAGGGTTTCTTGAAGAGCTTTCCACATAAGGTAAGACTTCTAAGATGAGGAGAGGGATGTGGAGAGACAAAATTCTCAGAGATTTCCTGAGACAAAGGATTGAGAGGTGTGGGTAAGGAGGTAGAGGTGGGGGCCTTTTATAAGAGGAGAGGAGGGGCACTCCTGGAAAGGTATAAAATGTTACTTTATTTTCAAATGAGTTTCGAATTTTAAAGGTACCACATTGATGTATTTAGAGGATAAGGTGATAAGGGTTATATATATACTAATATAATAGGTTTTTTACATGTATAAGCCTTATATTTTACATTATCTTTTCATTTTATTTAAATCGTTAAATAATGAGGTAATTGCTGCATCATCATGATGTCATAAATAATTTAATTTATTTAAAGTCAAAAAATTATTAAAAAAATACTGTGATGTAGGAAATATTTTAATATTTCCAATGACTATTTATAATAAAAAATATGACTTGTATAACCCAATGTAAAAATTGTTTTAGTAAAATAATACATGTTTGTGTCATTTTTACTTTTACATTAGATAAAAGGTATAAATATCATTATCTTACACAAGTGGCTCAATGGAGTCCCAAAAATAGACCCATGGGTTTTCTTGGTCGGCCATGACACATAAAATAAGGTTAGGACATGTGTTAAGTTAATTTAAAATTATTAAAACATTATTTTACCTTAAATTACACAAATTACCTCTAATCGTGAATAAAAACATAAAAGTTACTATTTTCCAAAAAAATATTTTAATCCCATTAAACCAAATTTTACTTAATAATTAAAACCATGTATGTCAGATTTTTGAAATTCAAAACATAGAGGTGGTAAATTTTCATTTAAACGAGAAATCAGTTTTTTTAAGTACCACTTAGTCGTTTCACTATTCATCAAAAAATTGATGTTTTTCAGAAAAATTCCAAAATTTCACCCTAACATATTTTTGATATTCTGAATTCAAAAATTAGGTCTATTTTACAAAATTAAAAACATATAAGTTACAATAATTAATTTAATAATTAATTCCCGCTGTCAGAACAAATAGCGTGTTTTTATGAAACATATATATCAAAAGATTGAGACTGGTTTAAGTCCAATTTCGAAGTGAAATTAATTCCAACGACCACTATTGGATTAAATGGTAAAAATATATTCTAAATTAATATTAAAACAAATTCAAAAGATAATCTAATCATATAAATATATTATATTAAAAATAGGTTTTCAATTAAAATACAACATTTTCACTATTCAAAAAAATGACCATTATCAGCAAAATTCCAGAAATTTTTCAAAAGTAAATTTCAATGTCTCAATCATAAAGAAAAATTTTATTTGGAAATATATATCTTACAAAATTGTCAAAAGATAGATTTAAAAATGGTTTTCCATCAAAAGGCGGTAAAATAATCTTTTAAAAATATTAGAGTATTTCATGCTTTAGGTTTGATTTTTTCTCATTTTAAGTCTCTAAAACACTATCTAATTCATAAATAGACATAGATAACTATATATATTATTCATTACTTACATGGGATGTTACATCCTTCCCCCCTTTAGAAAACTGCGTCCCCGAAATTTATTTACTTATCGAATAAGTGTGGGTATTTATCCCTCATAGCATTTCAAGATTCCCGCGTCACCTTATTAACCATATGGGTTTTCCACAAAAACTTTACCTGGTGAATTACCTTATTTCGCAACACTTGATACCTTTAGTCAAGAATCTGGATTGGTTTTTCTTCATAAGAGAGATTCTCTTACAACTGAACTACCTCTGGACTCAAAACATGAGATGGATCTGGCATATACTTTCTCAACATCGAAACATGAAAAACATTGTGTACCTGAGATAAACTCGGAGGTAAAGCCACTCGGTAAGAAACTAATCCAAATCTCACTAGAATTACATATGGTCCAATGACCCTTGGACTCAGCTTTCCTATATTACCAAATAGCATCACACTATTCCATGGTGAAACATTGGGAAAAACATGATCACCTACCTCGAAAGATAGATTCATCCTTCTGTTGTCTGCATAACTTTTTTGTCTGCTTTGAGCTGTTCTCATGTGTTTCTGAATCAACTGAGCTTTTTCTGCCATTTCTTCTACCAATTTTGGTCCCATCAGCTTCCTTTCACCAACTTCATCCCAAAAATCTGGAGTTTGACATCGCTTCCCATATAATGCCTCAAACGATGCAATCTGTATACCAGAATGAAAACTGTTATTATATGAAAATTCAACGAAAGAAAGATGTTGGTCCCGAATTCCTTGATAATCCATCGAACAAGAACGTAGTGTATCCTCCAAAGTCTGAATTGTTCGTTATGACTGCCCATCTGATTGAGGATGAATAGCTGTACTAAAATTTAATTCAGTACCCAATGACTTCTGAAGGCCTTTCCAAAAGTTAGAAGTAAACCTGGGATCACGACTAGATACAATGGAGAGGGGAACTCCATTTAAACTAAATATCCCTTTAAGATACAAACGAGAACGTTGATATAGAGAGATAGTATCTCGAATAGGAAGGAAATGAGTATATTTAGTCAAGCAATCAACAATAACCCAGACTTCATTATTACCTCAAGATGTCTTCAGTAATCCCATAACAAAGTCCATGGATATGTTTTACCATTTCCACTCTGGCACTGGTAAAGGATGAAGCATTCCTTTCGGTAACTGCCACTCTACTTTAACCTGTAGACAATTCAAACACTTCACAATAAAATCAGCAATATCTCTTTTCATTCTGTCCCACCAGTAATACTCCCGAAGATCTCTATATATCTTAGTAATTCCTGGATGAACTGAAAACGGAGAACTATTAGATTCACATAACAACTCCCTCTTAAACTATGAATAACAAGGCACACACAATCTCTTCCCAAATCTCAAAACACAATCATTATCAATGTTGAATTCAAGCAACTTACCCTTCGAAACCAGCTATACCTTTTTCTGTAACTCACTGTCTTTATTCTGTGCTCGCATAATTCTGTCTACTAGAGATGATTTCACTAATACCTGAAACAAAACAGAAGAACTTCTTGCAAAAACAACTTCCATGCCAAAGTTCATCAAATCCTTAACTAAAGGATCACATTCCAAACACAACATTATTAATGAATCATTAATTTTTCAACTCAAAGCATCATCAACTTTAATTTCTTTTCCCGGATGGTAATGAATTGTACAATCATAATACTTGATTAATTCTATCCATCTCCTCTGTCTCATGTTCAATTACTTCTGAGTTAATATATACTTTAAACATTTGTGATCGGTATATATTTCACACTTTACTCCATACAAATGATGCCTCCAAATTTTTAAAGAGAAAATAATAGCAGCTAATTCCAAATCATGTGTTGGTTAATTTACCTCATGAGTTTTCAACTGAAGTGAAGCATATGCAATTACCTGATCATTCTGGATTAGGACACAACCAAGTCCTTTCAATGAATCATCACTGTAGATAACAAATTCACCATTCCTAGTAGGTAGTGCCAAAACTCGAGCATTCACCAATCTTCTTTTCAACTCCTGAAAACAATCATCACGTTCTTTTGTCCAGATAAACTTAACACCCTTTCAAGTTAGCTTAGTCATTGGACTAGATAACTGTGAAAATATTTCAACAAACATTTGGTACTAACCTGCCAAACCAAGAAAACTACCAATCTCGGTTACATTTGTGGGTCTTGTCCATTCTTCCACAACCTTTGTTTTTGCAAGATCAAAATTTATCCCATCTTTAGAATCAATGTGACCAAGGAAAGAAATTTGTTGCAACCAAAACTCACACTTTCTGAATTTCCCATACAATTTCTTTTCTTTTCAGGTTTTCAAAATAACCCTTAAATGTCTTTCATGCTCCTCTTTAATTTTAGAAAACACCAAAATATCATCAATGAAAACCACCACAAACTTATCCATGAACTCATGGAAAATTATATTAATTAAGTCCATGAATACAGAAGGTGCATTGGTTAGCCCAAAAGGCATTACTAAAAATTCATAATGGCCATATATTGTAAGAAACACGGTCTTCGGAACATCTTCTTCCTTTACCTTCAACTGATGGTACCCCGATCTCAGGTCAATCATTTAAAAAAACTGAGCTCCCTGGAGCTGATACCACTTCAGTTGATGGCCCAACATCTGTTGAAGTAGTTGCAAAGTATTTCACCACCCCTTTCTGATTTTAGTCTAATTTCTTCCCATCACTCAAGCTCTCTGTCAGACAATCGTTTTCATAGTGACCCATCTCATTGCACTTAAAAAATTTCACTAACTGTAAATCAAATTTGGTCTTACCATCACCTTGGTATTTTTCAGTGCAATCACGAGCCTTATGTCTCATCTTACCACATTGGTAGCACTTTCCATTATTTAGAAGACATTCCCCAGCATGGCATTTACCACATTTATCACAAACAGAAACATAGTTTTCTTACCATCAGTCCTTTTTGAAGAATTCTTTCCTTTCTCCCACCACCTCGGTCTCTTCTTCTGTTGGTTGTTATAGAACACTTGATCATCAGAAAACTCCATTTCCACCTTCTCAGCACATCGAACATGCTTTTCATAACTTTTGAACTCATGAGAATCTAATGCCCTTCGATATTTTGGCTTTAATCCTGAGTAAAAGTGATTGATTTTACTATCAAGGTCTCGGATAAAATTTGGAGCATACCTTGCCAATCGAGTGAACCATTCTTTATAGGTAACCACTGAGTCCTCCTCTTTCCTCAATTCCTGGAATTGTTTTTCCATCCTAAGTTGAACAGCCTTAGGAAAACTCTTCTCAAGATACATACCTTTGAATTCATCCCAGTAAAGAGAATCAATCTCATCAGCATCCCTGATATTTTTAACCATTGACCACCACTGATCTACTTCACCCTCCAAACGTTAAATAGAAAGACTAAGACTATTGACTTTCTAAACAACCCATGACATCAAAAATCTTCTCCAGTGCATTAATAAACCCTTCAGCTAGCACAGGATCAGATAATCCTATGAATTATGGGGGACGTTGCCTCATGATATGTTCCACCACTGACATGTTCCTATGTGGTTAATCTAGCTGATCTCATGCATGGATACCACCACCATTTATCTCTTCAGTCAACTGTGCCATTACTACAAAAAAAACTATTCAGTTCCAATTATGACCATCTCAGGATGTTGATTCGGAATGTTATTTCCTTATGTATGCCTTCCTAGCACTACTTCCCTGTTTCCACTGTAGAAAACCATTCTGAACAAACATTTCATAGATGAATCAACATGGTAATCTTAAAATTCTATATCATTTCAATTTGACCATAAAAAAAATATTTTTGGATAATCCTTTAATAGAATTCTAACTCCTAATGTTATCGAACACGACCTGTGATACCAACTATAAGGCCCCAACCATAAACATTACTTAATCTTGAGTTATTACAAGATAACATATTGGAGATCTTTTTAGGTTTATAATTTTAGAGAATTAGATCTTAAAACTTTCATTAAATTCCACATTTAATAAAATTGGTTACATAAAATATAGTATTAATTTTTCCCATCAACGGAAAAATATTTAAAATAAAACATGGATTCTTTCTTGACACTTCCTTGACACTATCATCATATCAGGTACCATTCCCTTGACCTATGAAAAACATTTCAGAAACTTGGGATGAGCATAAAAAGAACTATAATGGTTATAAAAATATGGAAAGGAAACATGAGTTCATATATACATAAGAATGAAATCATACTTTACCCATAAAACATAAGCACTTTAACATACCTCATCAAATCATGAATAAATCATTGAAATCACAAGAAATAAAGGTAACTTGAGGCATTCATAACATTCTTACGTAGGGAGAAACCCTCTTGATTACGTTTGGAATACCCATCATAGTATATTCCATAAATCGCTTTGGAGAAACCTTAACGTTTAACTCCTTCGCATTACCCAATGCATTGGAGAACTATATCGGGCTCACCTGCCCTTAGTTTATCACGGAACCACCCGTCTTCATAACAATGCCCAAGAACCATAAATAATCGTATCACATAAAACATGCATAAAGGAAACAAAACATTTCCACTTTCAATCACAAGATATCAATACAACAAATTGATATAAAAACATTATTAAAACCATTTTCATTTCCAAAATAAAATAAAAGTAAAACATGGTGTTTATTTTTCATTAGAAAAATGTTATGGCTTGTAGAGGAAGCCGAAACACAAATAATGGTCACGGCGCTGGAGAAGTCGTTGTCGCCGCATAGGTACGACAAAAAACAATCCCTCTTTTCGTTTAGTAAACGCTTCGTATAAAAATATTCCTTTTGAATAATAGTAAAAGTCAAAGGGGTTTATACACCATATAAAATAAAGTTGTGTATAAAACCAAATATTCCTGAATGAAAGGAGAGTGAGACGAATTCCCTTACCTCGTGTCTGACTTGTCTCGATCATTCTTTAACCTCCTGAATAATAAACGTGAGTTAATTTCTACTTTCTTAATAACCTTTTTCAAGTTAATTATTCATTTTATATCACTTATCACTTTTTCATGAACACTATGTAATTATTTAGGATAATAATGGTCATTTTGTCGACCCTGTGCACTTGAGTCAAAAATGAACTTCTTGTAATTACATGTTGTTCATGTGGTAAAATATCCATTATATCCAAAATTATATTCATTAAGTAGATATCATATATATCATATATATTCATTATATACATGCATTTATAATATTACATAACATTTAGAGGTATGAAATGAAATGCACCGTTCATGGAGACGGTAAGCCGTACGTACACATGAACGCTGCTTCCATTTATATTTCATATTTAATGAAACTAAAAAATATTGATACATAATAGTATTATAATTCTCGTATTTTATTATATATAATAGCAGTAATTCTATCCTTTATATGTACCACATATGGTATTAACGAATCAAATCACTTTGAGGGGGCGATAGTCTGCACTTCCTAAAATGAAGATATTGCGTATACCCATAATGGAAGCCATAAAGGTATGCCATAAATGAAAAATACATAAGTTTAAGGAAACAATAAACATATTATATATCATATATAAATATAGTGACATATTAATGTCCACCTTTGATGGTGTTAGAAAAATATTGAATAATCATCGTTTCGTGAGGCAGAAATTCACCATCCACAGAAAAAATATTTTCTTAACCATTAGATGTTGGAGTGTGTAAGTGTAGCTCGAATGATTCTTATAAAAACATCCTAGTATATTTAAGATACTGGAGTTGTCAGAAACGAAATGAATAAAAAGAGTTTAGTGGGTTGGAGAAGCAAAATAAAACAAAAGAACACAAGTGAAGACATTACCTTAAAGTCAGGTAACTCCTATTGGTTTGAACCTAAAGGGTTTTTTGAAGAGCTTTCTGCCTAAGGTAAGGCTTCTAAGATTATTAGAGGGATGTGGAGAGACAAAATGATCAGATCTTGGCCGATACAAAGGCTTGAGAGGTGTGGGTAAGGAGGTTGAGGTGGGGGCGTTTTATAAGAAGAGAGGAGGGGCACTCTTGGTAAGGTATAAAATGTTACTTTATTTTCAAATGTGTTTCGGATTTTAAATGTCCCACATTGATGTATTTATAAGATAAAGTGATAAGGGTTCTAAATATACTAACCAAATATGTTTTTTACATGTTTAGACCTTATATTTCACACTATCTTTTCATTTTAAAAAAATCGTTAAATAATTATGTAATCACTGCATCATCATGATGTCGTAAAGATTTTAATTTATTTAATGTCTAAAAATTATAAAAAAAACATTATGATGTAGAAAATATTTTTAGATTTCCAATTATTATTTATAGTAAAAAATATGACTTTTATAACCTGATGTAAAAATTGTTTTAGTAAAACAATACATGTTTTTGTCATTTTTACTTTTACTTTAAATAAAAGGCATTAATGTCATTATCTTACCCAAGTGGCTCCATGGAGTCCAAAAAATCGTCCCATGGGTTTTCATTGTTGGCCATGACACATCCAATAAGGGTAGGACATGTGTCATGGTCATTTAATATTATTAAACCATTATTTTTACCTTAAACTACACTAAATACATCTTATCGTGATTAAAAACTTAAAAGTTACTATTCATCAAAAAATTATTTTAATCCCATTGAACCAAATTTTATTTTATAATGACAACCATGTATGTCGGATTTTTGAAACTCAAAACACAGAGGAGGTAGAATTTCATTTAAACGAAAAATCAGTTTTTTTAAGTACCACTTAGTGGTTTCACTATTCATCAAAAATTGAAGTTTTTCAGAAAAATACCAAAACTTCACCCTAATATATATTTGATATTCCGAATTAAAAAATGATGTATATTTTACAAAATTCAAAACATATAATTTACAATAATTAATTTAATAATTAATTCCCACTGTTAGAACAAATAGAGTGTTTTTATGAAACAATATATATCAAAAAATTGACACTAGTTTAAGTCCAATTTCAAATTTAAATTATTTCCAACATCCACTATTGGATTAAATGGTAAAAATATATTCTAATTTAATTTTAAAAACAATTCAAAATATAACCTAATCATATAAATAAATTAGATTAAAAAGGGGTTTTGAATTAAAATACAATATTTTCACTATTCAAAAAAATGACCATTATCAGGAAAATACCAGAAATTTATCCGAAGTAAATTTCAATGTCCCAATCATAAAGAATAAGATTATTTTGACAAATATAGCTTATAAAATTGTCAAAATATAGATTTAAAAATGGTTCTCCATCAAAAGGAGGTAAAACAATCTTTTAAAAATATTAGAGTATTTCATGCTTTTGGTTGGATTTATTCTAATTTTAAGCCTCTAAAACACTATCTAATTCATAAATAGACACAGATAACTATATCTATTATTGATTAATTATATGGGATATTATAGTATAAACTTCCAATAGAACCCCAAGTCGTTCATTAATGATTAAAAAATCATTATTTAAGTCTTTTCACTGAACCATATATTTTTGGGAATAGCATATCAATTAATAATATAATATTTTCTTATAAAACACTTTTATGTCAATTTTGAAACTATTTGGTATTTTGTTTTTTCAAAATTCATTACAGCATTATTACTTTGAAAAAAATTCATCAAACCAACCCTAATTTGTCATATTTACCTATATAATTATTTTAATTCATAAAAATCCTCAAATTACATTTATTTGGATATTTATAATTTCAATTTTTTTTATTTTTCATTAATTTAGTAATTACTGCATCATCATTGTGTCCTAAATACATTTAACTATTACTTTATAAAAATTATAAATAAAATAACATTATATAGGAAATCATTTTAGTTTGTAATGAATATTTATAGTCGAATTTATCTTATGTGTAACCCTATATTAAAAATGTTTTATTTACTTAACATTGAATTTAACGCTTTTAACTCTTCTTTGAATTAAATATTAATAAATGTCATAATCTAATACAAGTGGACCTAAACGATCATGTTTTATTCCTAAGGTTTTTATTAGTAGAATTAAACTTATCCAATAGAATTAGAACATTTTTTGGGGTAATAATAATATCATTTTTATCCTTAATTACCCTATTTACATTTAACCGTGGTAAAAAAAAGTAAAAAGTTATTGTTCACTAAAAAATTATTTACATCTCATTGAATAAAATTTTACATACTAATTTTAAACTTGTCTCTCTGATTTTTGAAATTCAAATCACATGAGCGGTAAAATTACGTTTTATTCAAATTTGCAAATGCTCATAAGTAGTGGGTAAAAGATGGTAAAAAGTTCAATAAAATTTTTATATATCTAAAATCATTATAAAATGACTCTAATGAATTAAATTCAAAGTTTATAGGTAATAAGTATGTATTTTTACCTAAAATAAATTAAAATAAATTAAATAATATGATAAATAAAAATTGATTTTAAACTATAACTCAGTGTTTTTCACTATTCATCAATAGTTGAATGTTTTTAGAAAAATAAAAAAAATTCACCCTAAGCTAATTTCAATATTACAAATCCAAAAATGAAGTCCATTTTGAAAGATAAAATTTATAATATTTAAAAAAGTGGGTATTACTATTCATAATGGCTAGTTTGATTGGTTGTGGTGTATTAGAAATCAATGTTGTATACAACACATGCTACTCTATTATTCAAAGAGAAGTGTACCATGGAAGCATGGGGTGTTACATTAATTCTTATAATGTTCCCAAAATATGGTATTCTCCTGAAAAATCCTAACACATTTTAACCTCAATGGTTATCTAATTCCTTTAATTTTTACCCCAAAAAATTAATAACCCATAATTATCTCAAAAAACGTTTTCCTCAAAAAATATTGCTTGTCTCCTTAAAATTTCATAACTTAAATCCTAAAAAATGGTTTCTAATACACTCATATTAAGATGATCTTGAAAATTATAAACTTATAATTATATCAATAACCTATAATAGAACATCATAATCTATAATTTTTTCTAAACCCTTCTATAATACCATCTGTAAGGCCCGACCTTAAATATTTAATATTGTAGATATTTGTAAAACTAGAAGTCACATTATTTTCTCAATGATATATTATTATTAGATTATTATAAAATGAGGAAAAACTATTACATAGTGATCTCATACATTGCAAGGGGACATTAATACGTAATATTTCTTTTTTTATAAAACATAAATCACTAAAATATAACATGATTTCTTAAGCTGATATATCTTCACAATTTTCCTACATTCTCATCCTCAAAACAAAATCTTCTATAAAACCTATGAAAAAAATATTTAAACATAGGATGAGTACAAAATCTCAGTAATGAACATAAATTAAAGGAAACCATTTGTCCTGAAAAAGGGATCACCTTTTCCAAAATATCATTATCTTACCTTTTGAGAATAAAATGATTTTCATGAAAACACATAATAATAATATAAAATATAACTAGGTCACCAGGTAAATAATTATAATCAAATGGAATAACTATTTCGTCAACTTTGATAAATGAAACTCAAAAAAATTGAATAACCAAATAGTTGACTTCCATAGCCAATGTATTTTAGGTTCTAATGTAACCCCCATTCATTGGTTTATCACGAGACCATCCATCATTATATTATAACATAACAATCCTTCGAATGTTCAACTACCATTATATAACAATAACACATAAAATATTTTAATTTTCAACATTAATCTATAAAATTTTTAGTTTAACTAAGAATAATAAATTTCTTGTTAAAGAAATAATAAATCCATTATAAAAACAATTTAAAACATTTAAAATTATTTTTTAAATAAAATTATCCCATTACACAATGAAAAATTTGATAGAAAATAAACAAATAACATTTTATATCAGTAATATTAGTATAAATACATTCTTAAATACATATTTTAAAACATGTACATGAATGATAAAAATTTAGATTAATTAATATAAGGCCCCGGCCTTAAACCTTACTTAATATTGAATTAAAAGAATAATTCACGTTGAGGATCTTTTCAGGTTTAGAGTTTTAGCGAATTATAACATAACTATTACAGCTCAAAATATTACAAAGTAGTCACTTATACTAATTTTTCATAATAAAAAAAACTCTTGAAAGAAACATGTCTAGTTCCATGTTTTATATAGCATGACATTCCCTTGATCACATCCTTGACCTTATTCCATATTAAGTCCTGTGAAAAACATTTCAAAAAAAACGTGGGGTGAGCATAAAAAGCTCAGTAAGGGATACACAAAGAATGAAAACTGTTAGTTTTTCAAAATCAAGTAAACCGTGTATACTCTATCAAAGTAATACCTTCACCATCATGAAGTAGTAAAAACTCTTCACTAAATAAAGTATCATTACATACCTTTTTGTAACCAAAGGATTACCATAAAATCCATAAAAATAACACATAACATATATAAAGGTAACTTGGGACATAAACATACTTAAGTGGAATAACCATACAGTCGACTTCCACACATATCACTTAATGGAATAGCCATACGGCCAATTTCCATATATACTTAATGGAATATCCGTACGGCCGACTTCCATACCCAATGCATTGGAGGTTATAACGTAACCACCCGTCCTGGTATTCAAGGCACCACCCGTCATATGGTTTATAACGTAACCACCCGTTAAAATATCTAAGTACCAATATAAAATCATAAAACATAAAACCAATATAAAGGAATGATAACATTTCCACATTTCAATCACAATATATCATAATATAATCCTTTATCAAAACCATTTTCAATACCAAAATACATAAAAGAGTATATGGTATTTATTTCATTTTAAAAACATAACGGCTTGTTGAGGAAGCCAAAGACCAAATAATACTCGCGGTGGCGGAAAAGGTTTTTGTCGCCGCATACGTTAAAAGAAACCTTCCTTTTTGTCATTTTGTAAAACGCTTCGTATAAAAAGATTCCTTTTGTATAAAAGTAAAAGTCAAAGAAGTTTATACACCGTATAAAATAATGTTGTGTATAAAACGAAATATGCCTCAATGAAAGGAGATTGAGACGAAGTCCCTTACAAAGAACATTTTTAAAATAAAATAGATATATTATGGGTATTCACTATAGGTACACATAAATAAAGTAAAAATACAAAATAAGACATAATAATATTATGACATAATTTGAAAGTAGGAGATTAACCCAAAGAATGGAAGTTGGGTTAAGAAGTTCCCTTACCTCGGGTCCAACTTGACTTGATCGTTCTTTAACGTCCTGGATAATAAACATGAGTTAATTTATACTTGATTAAGAACCTTTTTAAAGTTCATTATTCCTTTTATATCACTTATTTCCATGTTATAAACATTATGTAACCATTTAAGTTAATAATGTTTGTTTGGTCAATATTTGGTTCTTAAGTCGAAAGTGGACTTCTTACAATTACATGTTGTTCGTGTGTTCAAAGGTTCTTCATATCCAGAATGAAATTCCTGATTTGGTTATCATATATATCATATATATCCAGAATATACATGTATTTATAATATTACATAATCATTTAGAGGTAAGAAATGAAATGCACCGTTCATGGAGACGGTAAGCCGTACGTACGCATGAATGCTACTTTCATTTCTTGGTCATATTAATGGAATTAAAACTAAATGAGAGGTATGTATATTTTAATTCCAGAATTATATTCATCATTTAGATATATCATTAATTATATATATCCATTATATACATGTACTTTTAATAGTATATTACATTTGGGGATAAGAAATGAAATGCACCGTTCATGGAGACGGTAAATCGTACGTACGCATGAACGCTACTTTCATTTCTATATCATACTTTAATGGAATGAAATAATAATGGTATAGAGGTATATTATAATTCCAGTATAACATCATATATAATAACTTTAAATCCATCCTTTACACGTCCCACATATGGCATTAACGAATCACATCACTTTGAGGGGGCGGTAGTCCGCACTTCCTTAAATGAAGATATCGCGTTTACCCATAATGGAAACCATAAAGGTATTCCCAAAATGAAAAAATACAGAAGCTTAAAGAAAACATAAACATATTATATATCATATAGAAAAATAGTGACATCATAATGGCCACCGTTGAAGGTGTTAAATGAGTATTGAACAATCATCGTTTCGGGAGGCAGAATTTCACCATCCACAGAAACCATATGTTCTTTAACCATTTGATGTAGTTGTGTGAGAGTTTAGCTCGAATAAATCTTATAACAACATCCTATTATATTGAATATACTGGTGTTGTTACAAAATAAATAAATAAAAAGAGTTTAGTGGGTTGGAGAAACAAAATAAAACAAATGAACAAGAGAGAATGAATTACCTTTAAAAGTGTAACTCCTTTTGATATGAGCCTAATGGCTTATTTTGAAAGGAATATTCCCAATGGGAATCCTCTAGGATGAGGAGAGGGATGTGGAGAGAGTAAATGGGCAGGGTTTGGCCAAGCCAAAGGCTTTAGGAGTGTGTGAAATGAGGTAGAGGGGGGGGGGCTTTTATAAGAGGAGAGGAGGGGCACTTTTGGAAAGTAATGAAATATTACTTTATTTGAACATGTGTTTTGGTTTTAAAAAGTCCCACATTGATATAATTCGTGTATAAGGTGATACGGGTTATAAATACACTCATCCAATTGGTTTTGGACATGTGTAGTTTATAGATTTTACATTATCTTTCCATTTTATTTAAATCGTCAAATAATGATGTCATCGCTGCATCATTATTATGTCATAAATAATTTAATTTATTTAATGTTTAAAAATTAAAGAATCATACTATGATGTATAAAATCTTTTTATCTTTCCAATTACTATTTATAATCAAAATTTGGACTTGTATAACCCCACTTAAAAATTATTTTAGTAAAACAATTTATGTTAGTGTCATTTTCAATTTAACATTAAATAAAAATATATTAATGTCATTATCCAAATAATGTGGCTCCATGGGGTCCCCAAGTTGGCCCATGGCTTGTCTTGGTCGGCCATGACACAACCAATGAGGGTAGGACATGTGTCAAGATCATCTTATTTTATTAAAGCATTATTTTTACCTTAAACTACACTAATTACCACTAATCGCCATTAAGAACTTAATAAGTTACTATTCACCAAAAAATTATTATAATCTCATTGAACCACATTTTACTTCTTAATGACAACCATGTATGTCGGATTTTTTAAATTCAAAACAAAATGATGGCAAATTTTCATTTGAACGGAAAATCATTCTTTATAAGTACCACTTAGTGGTTTCACTATTCATCAAAAATTGAAGTTTTTCAGAAAATTACCAAAAATTCACCCTAAGATATATTTGATATTACGAATTCAAAAATGAGGTTTATTTTAAAAAATTAAAAACATATAAGTCACATTAATTAATTTAATAACTAATTCCCGCTATCAGAGCAAATAGCGTGTTTTTATGAAACAATAAGTATCAAAAGATTGACACTAGTTTAAGTCCGATTTCAAAGTGAAATTAATTCCAACGACCACTATTGGATTTAATGGTAATAATTATTTCTAATTTCACATTAAAAACAATTAAAATAATAATCTAATCATATAAATAAATTAGATTAAAAATAGGTTTTGAATTAAAATACAACATTTTACACTATTCATAAAAAAATGAACTTTAACAGAAAGGTACCAAAAATTTACACAAAGTAAATTTTGATGTACCGATTCTAAAGAAGAGTTATATTTGGTCCAAAATAAAGTATAAGAGTGATCAAAACTATATTTAATGACGGTTCACCATTAAAAGGTGATAAGTGAACCTTTAGTGAAAATTAGAGTATATATGCCTAAAATTGAACTCTTTCCGTATTTTAAGCCTTTATCTTTTATTGGGTAAATGTATAAACATTTAAAAACATATCTAATCATATTTTAGTTATTTCTATCCATTCCCTCCAGTACAACGGCTACTTGTTAACTAACATTTAAAATAATATTATTTTATTACTAGTGTGCTACGTAAGTTTCAAAGAAACTCATTGTTGCGTATCGGGTACGCTATCGAACATAGCAACCCCTTTAAAATAAAATTAATATTTAATTCGTAAATATTAATAATTATGAAAATTCTTTATTCTTTATTTACCTTGGATGTTACATCATTTCCCCCTTTTGGGAATTGCGTCCTCGCAATTTTATTCACTTATCAAAATAAGTGGGGGTATTTATCCCTCATAGCATTTTCAGATTCCCACGTTGCCTCTTCAATCACATGGTTTTTCCACAAAACCTTTACCTGATGAATCACCTTATTCCGTAACACCTGCTCCTTGTGGTCAAGAATCTAGACCGGTTGTTCCTCATAAGATAGGTTCTCTTCCAGCTGAACTACCTCTGGTCTCAAAACATGAGATGGATCTGGTATATACTATCTCAACATTGAAACATGAAAAAAATTGTGTACCTGAGATAAACTCGGAGGTAAAGCCACCCGGTATTCAACTGATCTAACTCTCTCCAGAATTTCATATGGTCCAATAAACCTTAGACTCAACTTTCCTTTCTTACCAAATCTCTTCACACTTTTCCAAGGAGAAACCTTGAGAAAAACATGATCACCTACCTCGAAAGATAGATCCTTCCTCCGGTTATCCGCATAACTCTCTTTCCTGCTCTGAGCTGTTCTCATGTGCTTCTGAATCAACTGAACTTTTTCTGCCATCTCTTCTAGCAATTCTGGTCCCATCAGCTTCCTTTCACCCACTTCATTCCAAAATGCTGGAGTTCGACACCGCTTCCCATATAATGCCTCAAATGGTGCCATCTGTATACTGGAATGAAAATTGTTATTATAAGAAAACTCAACCAAAGAAAGATGTTGGTCCCAACTTCCCTGATAATCCATCGAACAAGCTCGTAGCATATCCTCCATGGTCTGAATTGTTCGTTCTGACTGCCCATCTGATTGAGGATGAAAAGATGTACTAAAATTTAATTCAGTACCCAACGACTTCTGATGGCCTTTTCAAAAGTTATATGTGAACCTGGGATCACGGTCCGATATAATGGAAAGAGGAACTCCATGTAACCTGACTATCACTTTAAGATACAAACGGGAAAGTTGATCAAGAGATAAAGTATCCCATATAGCAAGGAAATGAGAAGATTTGGTCAAGCGATCAATAATAACCCAGATTGCATTATTACTTCAATATGTCCTCGGTAATCCCACAACAAAGTCCATGGATTTGTTTTCCCATTTCCACTCTGGCACTGGTAAAGGCTGAGGCGTCCCTTTAGGTAACTGCCGCTCTGCTTTACCATGTTGACATGTTAAACACTTCACAGTAAAATCAGAAATATCTCTTTTCATTCCATCCCACCAGTAATACTCCCGCAGATCTCTATACATCTTAGTACTGCCAGGATGAACTGAAAACAGAGAACTATGAGCCTCACATAGCAACTCATTCTTCAGCTGTGAATCACAAGGCACACATAACCTCTTCCCAAACCTCAAAACACAAACACAAATTTATCCAAGAACTCATGGAAAATTTTATTCATAAGGTCCACGAATATAGCAGGTTCATTGGTTAACCCAAAAGGCATAACTACAAATTCATAATGGCAATATCTATTACGCAATGCAGTCTTCGGAATGCCTGCTTCTTTTACTTTCAACTGATGGTACCCTGACCTCAAGTCATTATTCGAAAAATACTGAGCTCCCTGGAGCTGATACCACTTCATTCGATGGCCCAACATCTTCTGAAGTTGTTGCAAAGGATTTCACCACCCCTTTCTGCTTGTAGTCTGGCTGCATTCCCCCAGTTGAGTTCTTCATTGGACACTCGTCTGCATAATGACCCAATTCATTACACTTAAAACATCATACAGTTGGCTTTTCATTTCCTGCTTGATCATCTTCCTTACAGTTACGAGCAATATGACCAGACTTACCACACCGAAAGCACTTACCAGACTTGGATAAAGATTCTCCAGGATGCATTTTACCACACTTCTCACAGGATGGATATTTGGTTTTCTTACCTCCTTGCTTCTTTGATGAATTCTTCCCCTTTTCCTGCCAACTGGACCTCTTATTCCGTTGTTTGGCATAGAACACTTGATCATCGGCAAACTCCATTTCCACCTTCTCCGCACATCGAACAAGTTTTTCATAACTTTTGAACTCATGAGAAGCTAAAGCCCTTCGATACTTTGGCTTTAACCCTGAGTAAAAACAGTTTATTTTACTATCAAGATCTCGTAAGAAGTTTGGAGCATACCTTCCCAATCGAGTGACCTTTTCTTCATAAGCAGCCACTGAATCATCCTCCTGCCTCAATTCTAGGAACTGTTTTTCCATCCTAAGACGAACCACCTTAGGAAAATATTTTTCCAGAAACATACCTTTGAATTTTTCCCAGTGAAGATCCTCAATCTCATCACTATCCCTTATATTTTTCACCATCGACCACCACTGATCAGCTTCACCTTCAAAACGGTAAACAGCAAGACTAACCTTTTGATGTTCTAAACACCCCATGACATCAAAAATCTTCTCCAGTGCTTTAATCCACCCTTCAGCTTGCACAGGGTCAGATGATCCTCTGAATGATGGGGGATGTTGCCTCATGAAATGTTCCACCACTGACATATTCCTCTACGGTTGATCTGGCTGATCTCGTGCATGGATACCACCACCATTTATAGCCTGAGTCAACTGTGCCATCACTGCAACAAACTGTTCAGTTCCAATTCCGACCATCTCAGGTTGCTGATTTGGAAGGTTATCTTCCTCTTGATGTCGTCCCAACATAGCTGCATTGTTTCCTCTGCGGAAAACCATTCTGAACACAGAAATATCTTAGGCGAAGCAACATGGTAATCCATAAATGCTATATCATTTAAATCATATTATAATTTAACACTTTTCTAACTCCTAAAGTTTTCTAAACCGACCTTTGATACCAACTATAAGGCCCCGGCCTTAAACCTTACTTAATATTGAATTAAAAGAATAATTCATGTTGAGGATCTTTTCAGGTTTAGAGTTTTAGAGAATTAGAACATAACTATTACAGCTCAAAAGATTACAAAGTAGTTATTTATACTAAGTTTCCATAATAAAAAAACTCTTGAAAGAAACATGTCTAGTTCCATGTTTTATATAGCATGACATTCCCTTGATCCCATCCTTGACCTTATTCCACATTAAGTCCTGTAAAAAACATTTCAAAAAAAACTTGGGCTAAGCATAAAAAGCTCAGTAAGGGATACACAAAGAATGAAAACTGTTAGTTTTTCAAAATCAAGTAAACCGTGTATACTCTATCAAAGTAATACCTTCACCTTCATGAAGTAGTAAAAACTCTTCACTGAATAAAGTATCATTACTTACCTTTTTGTAACCAAAGGATTACCATAAAATCCATAAAAAGATCACATAACATATATAAAGGTAACTTGGGGCATAAACATACTTAAGTGGAATAACCATACGGTCGACTTCCACACATATAACTTAATGGAATAGCCATATGGAGAATTTCCATAAATACTTAATGGAATAGCCATACGGCCGACTTCCATACCCAATGCATTAGAGGTTATAATGTAACCACCCGTCCTGGTATTCACGGCACCATCCGTCATATGGTTTATAACGTAACCACCCGTTGAAATGTCCAAGTACCAATATAAAATCATAAAACATAAAACCAATATAAAGGAATGATAACATTTCCACATTTCAATCACAATATATCATAATAGAATCCTTTATCAAAACCATTTTCAATACCAAAAAACATAAAAGAGTATATGGTATTTATTTCATTTTAAAAACATAACGGCTTGTTGAGGAAGCCAAAGACCAAATAATACTCGCGGTGGCGGAAAAGGTTTTTGTCGCCGCGTACGTTAAAAGAAACCTTCCTTTTTGTTGTTTTGTAAAACGCTTAGTATAAAATGATTCCTTTTGTATAAAAGTAAAAGTCAAAGGAGTTTATACACCGTATAAAATAAAGTTCTGTATAAAACGAAATATGCCTCAATGAAAGGAGATTGAGACGAAGTCCCTTACAAAGAACATTTTTAAAATAAAATAGATATATTAGGGGTATTCACTATAGGTACACATAAAGAAAGTAAAAATACAAAATAAGACATAATAATATCATGACATAATTTGAAAGTAGGATATTAACCCAAAGAATGGAAGTTGGGTTAAGAAGTTCCCTTACCTCGGGTCCAACTTGACTTGATCGTTCTTTAACGTCCTGGATAATAAACTTGAGTTAATTTATACTTGATTAAGAAACTTTTTAAAGTTCATTATTCCTTTTATATAACTTATTGCAATGTTATAAATATTATGTAACCATCTATGTTAATAATGTTTGTTTGGTCAATATTTGGTTCTTAAGTCGAAAGTGGACTTCTTACAATTACATGTTGTTCGTGTGTTCAAAGGTTCTTTATATCTAGAATGATATTCCTGATTTGGATATCATATATATCATATATATCCAGAATATACATGTATTTATAATATTACATAATCATTTAGAGGTAAGAAATGAAATGCACCGTTCATGGAGACGGTAAGCCGTACGTACGCATGAACGCTACTTTCATTTCTTGGTCATATTAATGGAATTAAAACTAAATTAGAGGTATGTATATTTTAATTCCAGAATTATATTCATCATTTAGATATATCATTAATTATATATATCCATTATATACATGTACTTTTAATAGTACATTACATTTGGGGATAAGAAATGAAATGCACCGTTCATGGAGACGGTAAGCCGTACGTAAGCATGAACGCTACTTTCATTTCTATATCATACTTTAATGGAAAGAAATAATAATGATATAGAGGTATATTATAATTCTAGTATATCATCATATATAACAACTTTAAATCCATCCTTTACACGTCCCACATATGGCATTAACGAATCACATCACTTTGAGGGGGCGGTAGTCCGCACTTCCTTAAATGAAGATATCGCGTTTACCCATAATGGAAACCATAAAGGTATTCCCAAAATGAAAAAATACAGAAGCTTAAAGAAAACATAAACATATTATATATCATATATAAAAATAGTGACATCATAATGGCCACCTTTGAAGGTGTTAAATGAGTATTGAACAATCATCGTTTCGGGAGGCAGAATTTCGCCATCCACGGAAACCGTATGTTCTTTAACCATTTGATGTAGTTTTGTGAGAGTGTAGCTCGAATAAATTTTATAAAAACATACTAGTAAATTGAATATACAGGTTTTGTTACAAAATAAATAAATAAAAAGAGTTTAGGGGGTTGGAGAAACAAAATAAAACAAATGAACAAGAGAGAATGAATTACCTTTAAAAGTGTAACTCCTTTTGATTTGAGCCTAAAGGATTCCTTTGAAAGGAGTCTGCCCAAAGGGAATCCTCTAGGATGAGGAGAGGGATGTGGAGAGAGTAAATGGGCAGGGTTTGGCCGAGCCAAAGGCTTTAGGAGTGTGTGAAATGAGGTAGAGGTGGGGGCCTTTTATAAGAGGAGTGGAGGGTCACTTTTGGAAAGTAATGAATATTACATTATTTGAACATGTGTTTCGGTTTAAAAAGTTCCCACATTGATATAATTCGTGTATAAGGTGATAAGGGTTCGAAATCCACTCATCCAATTGGTTTTGGACTTGTGTAGTTCATAGATTTTACATTATCGTTCCATTTTATTTAAATCGTCAAATAATGATGTCATCGCTGCATCATTATTATGTCATAAATAATTTAATTTATTTAATGTCTAAAAATTATAAAAAAACTACTATGATGTAAGAAATCGTTTTATCTTTCCAATTACTATTTATAATCAAAATTTGGACTTGTATAACCCCACTTAAAAATTATTTTAGTAAAACAATTTATGTTAGTGTCATTTTCAATTTAACATTAAATAAAAATATATTTATGTCATTCTCCAACTAAAGTGGCTCCATGGGGTCCCCAAGTTGGCCGATGGCTTGTATTGGTCGGCCATGACACAACCAATGAGGGTAGGACATGTTTCAAGCTCATCTTATTTTATTAAAGCATTATTTTTACCTTAAACTACACTAATTACCACTAATCGCGATTAAGAACTTAATAAGTTACTATTCACCAAAAAATTATTATAATCTAATTGAACCACATTTTACTTCTTAATGACAACCATGTATGTCGGATTTTTGAAATTCAAAACACAATGATGGAAAATTTTCATTTAAACGGAAAATCAGTCTTTATAAGTACCACTTAGTGGTTTCACTATTCATCAAAAATTGAAGTTTTTCAGAAAATTACCAAAAATTCACCCTAAGATATATTTGATATTACGAATTCAAAAATGAAGTCTATTTTAAAAAATTCAAAACATATAAGTCACATTAATTAATTTAATAATTAATTCCCGCTATCAGAGCAAATAGCATGTTTTTATGAAACAATAAGTATCAAAAGATTGACACTAGTTTACGTCCGATTTCAAAGTGAAATTAATTCCAACGACCACTATTGGATTTAATGGTAAAAATATTTTCTAATTTCACTTTAAAAACAATTAAAATAATAATCTAATCATATAAATAAATTATATTAAAAAGAGGTTTTGAATTAAAATACAACATTTTACACTATTAATAAAAAAATGAACTTTAACAGAAAGGTACCAAAAATTTACACAAAGTAAATTTTGATGTCCCGATTCTAATGAAGAGTTATATTTGGTCCATAATAAAGTATAAGAGTGATCAAAACTATATTTAATGACGGTTCACCATTAAAAGGTGATAAGTGAACCTTTAGTGAAAATTAGAGTATATATGCCTAAAATTGAACTCTTTCTGTATTTTAAGCCTTCATCTTTTATTGGGTAAATGTATAAACATTTAAAAACTTATGTAATCATATTTTAGTTATTTCTATCCATTCTCTCCGGTACAACGACTACTTGTTAACTAACATTTAAAATAATATTATTTTATTACTAGTGTGCTACGTAAGTTTCAAAGAAACTCATCGTTGCGTATCGGGTACGCTATCGAACATAGAAACCACTTTAAAATAAAATTAATATTTAATTAGTAAATATTAATAATTATGAAAATTCTTTATTCTTTATTTACCTGGGATGTTACAATTAATCTTCAAAACATTGAAAATGACATTTTAGTTAAACAATCACTTACCTTGAGAATGATTTATCACATATGTACTTTTTCATTTTGAATAATAAACTTATGTTATTAATATAATTTCTTGATAACATTTTCTGGTTTTTAAATTCTTTTATATCACTCATAACCATGTTATCGTGTTATAACAATTACATAATTATTTAATTTCATATTAGATGTTTTGAAAATATTTGGTGTTAGAGTCCAAAAAATTAATTTGGTATGATATCAAAAGTCAATATGGTAATTATTACATAATATCCATAAAAATATTTAGGAAATAATAAATACTGTTATTAATCAATAATACTTTCAAAATCCATCCATTTCATGTGGATATGAAAAATGAACTACGTTACAAACATTGAAATGGTATGTCGTGCACACGCATGAGTAAAATTTTCAAATTTTCAATGATAATTATGGAAAGAATGTAATTATTATATAATTAATTTCATATTAATCATTTATATATACAAATATATATCATCCATGTTTTGTAGTGATGAAAAATGAGTCACATCACATTGTGAAGGTGATAGTTCGCACATATGCATGAAACACATTATTATTTTTATGTGCATGGAATGAAAAAAAATTAATGATATATTATTATTTAATAATTATAAATATGTCATTAATATCATATATATAATCATTAATTCATTCATTATATCTATTCTTGAGATATGATGACGGAAAAATAATTATATCAGCCAATGAGGCAGTAGTTCGCAATACACATGAACGATAATTACATTACCATTTGAATGAAGTGGAGATGGATTTACATGATTATAGATAATATAAATAAATATACGAATATTTAGGATACTATATGTTTTTTTAATAATTATTGAATAATATTTTCGAAATGAATTAGAATAAATAAAATAGAAACAATTGACTAAAACAATACATCTTCTTCGGGTGATCCCCTTTTCTCAACACAATAAGACCACTAAGGGTGGTTTTATATAAAAACTAATAACTCTATAATGTTGGGAAGGATTGTAGTAAGTTATTTGTAAATTTAATAGATAAAAAAATATGTTTTTATGAGTGGTGAATAGAGAATAAGAGTATCCCTTTTATATGGGAAGGGAGGGGAACTCTTTGATTTTCATAAACTATTATATCAATATAAATTACATGTATATTGAAATGGATAAAAATTGATTTATTTCTAATAAAATATTATTTTGGGTTTATATTACTTAATCAAATGAAAATTAGATAATTTTTTTAAAAAAAATTCAATTCTTCAAATTTAGCTTTAATTTTTATTTAAATATTTTAATCCTTACCGCGGTATAATGTAATTTTCACTTTGATGGTTGATGTAATTACTATAAAATGGAAAAATAATATTAAATAATTCAATGAAGTTATTTATGGACTTATAGAAATAACTTGTATGAATATTATGTTTATCTGAATTTTATATCATTTAATAAAATAACATTTATTTTAAAATATTACAATGCCAATTTTGAAACTATTCATTACATGTCTTTTTAAAATTATAATTTAAACCAGAAATCATAGAGAAAAAAAACATTTAACACATAACTAACATGTCAAATATATCTATAAAAATATTATATGATATAAATTATTTCAACTATATTTATTTTATTATTATTAATAATGTTTATTTAATATTTTCTTTAACTAAACTATAACTACATCATCATTATGAAAGCGTTTAATTTTATTAATTATTACATAAAAATGAAAAATAAAATATCATTATTTAGATTCAAATTTTATATTTCAGGATAATATTTTTATTCAAACATATCATTTACATAACTCCATATTAAAAATATTTTTCTTTTTAAAAACAAGATAATGAGAAAATTTGTCTTCCATTGAATTAAATAAAATAAATGCATTAAAGTCATACAAGTGGATCCAACAGCTCATAAAATAAAAAAAACACATTATTTTGGTCTAAAATAACCCATCCTGTTAACTTGTGACATGTTTTATGGTGATTTGATAATATTTATAACACTTTATTACATTTAATTACCTATTTTACCTTTAACTGTGGTATCAAAAATTATTACTAAATGTACTATTTATAATGTTAAACAATAAAACTGTAAAGTTAAATACATTTTTACAATATTATTCCAAATAATAAATCCACTTGTCAAAATTCAAAACACATAATGGGAAAAATCAATTTAAAACTAATCCAGTAGCGATTTGCAAAAAAAAGTTTTTAATATAAAAATGCTTAAAATATTGAAATGTTTTTATATACAAATTTAATGTGAAATTGACTATAATGACTTATGATGGAATAAATTATAATAAAAAGATAAAAATATACTTTTAAACCATTAAAATATATAATTTATCACCATATATAAATTTTATTTGAAAAAAAATTTCAATTAAATGGCAGTATTTTTTTACTATTCATCAAAGCATGAATCTTTTTAGAAAAATATAATAGTTTCATCCAATGTAAATTTTGATATTATTAATTGAAATAATAATTTTATTATTTCAAATATAATTATTAAATGTTTCAGAAATAATCATTAAAATAAGATCTTCATCAACAGGTGAGAAAACTACCATATCTGAAAAATACTTCTTTTTCACATAAAATTGAATGTATTCTGATATAATGTATAGAAAAAAGGATACAATTAAAATATTATATTTTGTATTATATATGTAATTAAAATAATCCTTCAAGAGTGATTTTTTTATTTATTGGTATAGAATAAAATTATCAACATTTAAATAGTTTTTTTGAAAAACATTTCCTTTTACTTTAAAAAACATTTACATAAATTTATAATTATTTTTTTGAAACATAATTAATTAAATATTAATGATTAAAAAACATATTTATAATTAATTTAATCATCTTGCTTTATTCCATTCTAACAAATAGGTTATAATAATATATTTTTTTTATTTAATATTGATGTGGAATATTATGAATGCTATCAAAAAAAGTATTTAGTTTAAAAAAACGTGGGATATTTTAGGTGAATTCTATAATTTTTCCCTACCATCCATAAATGAGGAATTCGTCATCTACGCTAATTATTCATTAATATAAAAATATGTCTTGATCAGGCATAATTACCAGGTAATTTCTTATGCATCAAATCCGTTGAAAACTCATGAGTCCAATTACCGTACATATGATTTGTAATTAGATGCGTTTTTTACATTAAATATTTGGAGTCATAATTTTAATAGTTTAAGGTTATAAATATACAATAATTACAAAATATTGAATTATATATTGACTTAGAAATAATTGAGTCTGAGATAAAGAAGAAGTAATGTATCGAACCTCTCCATCCCATTACTTTGTGAAAATATGGTGTTAGAGGTGTTTTGGGAGGTCAAGTTGACTTGGGGGTTGCATTTGGGTGGACATTTAAGGAAATATAAAGGGTAATATATTCTGTATGGGTGGCATGTGGTTTTTCTAAACCGTGCAGCTAAATCGGGCGAGGTTGGTCTTGGAGGTAGTAGCTTCGGTACGGGAGGCGCACGGTTTTTCTAAACCATGTGGCCAAACCATGCGAGGCGTTTTTGAAGAGTTAGTAGTGACCGCATGGTTAGTGAATGATCTATCTAACCATGAAAAATAACTATGCGGGCAGTTAAATTATATCCTAAAATTTTTGATCTAACACGTTTTGCCTCTAAATGGTTCTTTTAAGCCCCTAAGAGGCCATAAATTGGGATTACCCTTCCTTTAAGGGAGAAGAACCTATCCCAAGAATTTTGAAGGAGATCTAATGGTTTCTCTTGGTGAATCAAAGAAAGTTTCTTGAGGTATGTGATCGTTCTTTTTTGGATTCTTAGATCTACATAGATATACCCCTCCTCTTCTCTCAGTTTCATAGATCTATGCTTGTTATGGGTAGATCTAAGTGTGTGGATTCCAAATATGATGAGGTTTTGATTGAGTTAGGATAGAAGATCTGCGGAGGATTCTTGGAGAATCAACCCGAAATTCTTGTGTGTTATTCGTTTGATGGGTTTTTCGTCAAAAACGCTTGAGGTAGGGGATTTGTTGCATCTCTTTCTTTTACGTGCAATTGTATTGTTAGCATGTTTAATCCCCCAGGATAACATATAGAATTGAGATAATAAATATTTTAAATTTATAATGAAATTGTATCGATCGTATGTTATTGCCTCTTGTTTTGCTATATGGTGTGATATCTATGATTTCATTTCTTAGCTGTTGTCCTTAATGGAAATTGGTAAAAAATTTAAACCGGGACTAATTGATATTTATTTGTCTATCAATTAAGAGGCATGAAAACGAATCCGGTTCTTGTTTCAATTTGATGTTGATCAAATTGGAATAGTAAGAATGATTAATCTTTTGTGAAATCTTACTGGTTAGGTTCCCGAATTTGAAACCTATTAATTAAATCTATTAATTCATTATGGAATAAAGAATTGATTATTTGATAATTCCTTAAAGGGTTATGAGTTACCCTCTTATTTGTTAAAGGGACATAGCCATATTGATGTGATTTTTTCTTACCTGCTGCTTGTGCTGTGATGTGATCTTGGATGGTTGTGGTGATATGTGGCGGCATATAGGCCTTTTTGGTTGTGGCATTAGATGACGCCTGGAGGGGCAAGATGCATCGGTTTATGCATGTGGGTTTCGGGGATGACACCGTGGTTGATAGAATGGGATGGATTTGAATGTTGGTTTCTTGCTAGTTCTTTGGTTGTTTATCTACTTTACATTTCCCCACTTCTCAAGGTAGCTGGTCTTGCTTACCCATCTCCTAAAAAAGGTGAAGACTCGAGAGGTATGCCACATGCTTTCTGTGTCTAGCTTCTCAAGGGGGGATGGGTCTACTCCATTGCTATAGGCGGCAAAGACTTGACGGGTAGTACATATACTCACCATGTTGAGCCCGCTTGTGTTTGGTAGAATAGAATGCTTTTCTAGAATGCATGGGATTATTGGAAAGAAATTATGTAATGAATAATTGAATAAATAGTGTAAACCCATGGGGTTGGAGTTTGCTGGAACATAATGATGAGGTTGAAATTATTAAAGGGACAATGGACTTTGGGTGTGATGCTAATGCAGTTTAATGTGGAATTGTTCATGGTTAATTAATGTTTAATTAATTAATTAAGATAAAGTGGAACTGATAAAAAGGGAATGAGGTAATCTAATAAATCACTTTTAATGGTTATGTGATTATAGGATACCTATTCTTAGAAGTGGAATCCCAGAGTCTGAGAGACATTAGCTACTATTGTGTCTAAGACTAGGTTATGCCCATAGATTAGTTGTGAGATATAGTATATTTTATACTTTTTGTGTTTCTATATTCCATTCCACCCTATCAGTAAGTGAAACTAACACCCTGGGGATTCTGAGCCTAGGTGGGGGGGGGGGGGGTGTGTTTTCCCGAAAATTCATATGGGAGGGTGAAATGGATGACTATGCCCTTTGGTCCCGCTCTCTTCCCTTGGTTGTTACTTGTTCCGGCATGCACAGTGGTTAGTTTTCCCATATATGTGTATAGAGGGATGTAATGGCTTGTGGTTATTCACACACATATACTCTGGATATAGTATCCTCTGGACTACTAGAGTTGTAACATGTATAGGCTGTGATGTCTTGAGGATCCTTACTCGGTGTATGGGTTGTAATGGCTTGAGGTATAATACCTGACGTATGATACACATTATGTGAGATATGGTGGCTCCTAGAAACTACCTGCTTACTTTTCGTTGTGAGGATGATGTGGTGCTTCGCCGAGGTGTTTGCGGGCCAGCCTTGTGGTGCACGAGGTGCATATTGTGGTGCTTCGCCCAGGTGTCTATGGGCATGTCTTCTTGGAGATACATGCTTTGGACGTATGACGTTGGGGAAAAGAGGAAAATTAGTGGGGAAGTAGAATTGGAGTACCCTGGTTAATCTTTAATATATGATATATTCATGTATGCGTTACTTGGTGAAAGTAGCCATGGTGAGGTTGAGAACATAGTATACCAGTTTAGGTGATGAGTTAGTTTCACTTGTTGTTCACTGTGATTTTGCATGCTCTCTTTACCATTTCACGAGAGGCTTCGGGAAGGATCCAACTGAGTATATTGTTATAATCATCCTATGTATATATAAACTGTTTTTCAGGTCACTTTGAGTAGGATATAAGTCATGTTGGTTTCTACAATCTTGGGGTCACAGGAGCTTTTTGGGCTTGTGGTTACTACTGTTTTACTTTCCTTTGGGTACTCGAAGTTTTCCCCTTTCAGTTGTAGTTTTTTTTTCATGAAATTCCATATATGCACTTGGTTTTATTTTATATTCCAGTTCTATGTTGGAGTTGATTGGTGTATATCTTATCTATCCATTCATCATGTGTTCTCTTAGAGGGTAATGCATCCCATTTGAGTGTTTACTATACCCTCATTGCTAGTCGCCAACTCGGGGCTTACTGGAGGCCGAACTAATGGGTTATTACCTCCCTTCTCACATTGTTGGCCTAGGAGGGGTATACTTTGTGGGTAGGGGATGTGATAGAGTGGTATCAGAGGTCTGGTTGAGGGATATGATAGAGCTTGGATTAAGGCACATGTGAGGTTGCATTGGTTGGTAGGGTGATGGTGTCATTCATGTTTAGCAAGTGAGGTAAACACTAGAGACCGGCTGAGACATAGGTGTTTAAGGCCCCTATGATCAGATGTACGGACCTTTAAGTTCACAATGGATACTAAACAAGGTGATACTAGTTGCATGGTAGAGACCTAGGAAAGGATCTTGAATCATTCTGCTTTGTGCCAATGTTTGAATGGGTAGACCTTAACATAGGTTAACCTAAAATTAATAGAAGAAAACAATTAATTAATTAATGTTGAGTCTTCCATATTCCAGTTTTAGGAACTCTAATGTTTTTTTATTTTACAGGTATGGCTCCTGGTCGACGTCCTCGTCATGTTTTCATAGAAAATGTCTGGCAGGTTGTTCCAGCAGATTGCCGCAGGGTAGAGGTTGACGACGATGACACTTGGAGGAAGAAACTCTGAGAGTTTCATCACCAGAATCTACAGAAGTAGGAGGGATCCATTTTAGATGCATTCCCAGAAGACTGGTTATAGGAGGTTGAGATAGGCTTCAGTTCGATCCATGCTCGGAAGGAGCACTGGTTTTCCTTAGCTATGACGATTCTATGTGGAGTAGTAAGGAAGTGGCGGTTCTTGTTCCTCAGAGATCATGAGGAATCAACGATCTCATGGGAGGAGTTCTGGGACATGTTTATAGTCGACTTCTTTTCTTTGACTGTGAAGGTGTCCCGTCGCCAGGAGCTTCTTACCCTTTGAAAGGGGAGCTCTAGTGTTCAAGAGTTTGGAATCCATTTCAGGAACCTTTTACGATATGATTTGGACCTATTACCAGATGAGGAGGCCAGAGTGAGGCATTTCTAGGAGGATTTGTATCCATTGATCCAACGTCATGTCACCCCATTTATGCTGAAGACATATCTTGAGATGCTGGCGAGGGAAGGGGTTGTCGAGAGGACTTTGGCCCGGACAGGACCATCACGAGAGTGGGATCATCATGATCCCTCAAGAAGCAGAGCTATGCTCCAGGGTTCCAAGTTTTCGGGGCCGAAGAGTTTCTGTTCATCAGGGGGTAGGTCCCAGCCCTTCACATCTCATTTCTCTATAGGCAGAAACTCTCAGGCACATTCCAAGGAATCATGCAGTTGTTTTTCTTGAGGTGGTCATAGTCATCAGTAGTGGGAGTGCCCGACCTTTCATAGTCGTCAACGTGCACCAGGCGCTACACTTCAGGTTCCTCCGTTGAGGTAGTTCCAGCCGAGGCAGTATCAGCCAGTTGCACCAGCTTTAGATCAGTAGAGGGTAGATGGGGTAGGTAGATTACATCCCCATGACGCTCCTCGTCCTCAAAGAGTAGAGTGCTACCATGGTGGTGGTCGTCATCAGGGTCAGAGAGTCCATGGAGGAGGTCGTGGTCATCTTCATGCTCTATCATTGCCAGCTCCAGGAAAGCCAGATGTCGTTCGAGGTACCCTTTTCTTGTTTTCTACCTTGGTGCATGCCTTGTTTGATTCAGGAGTGACACACTCCTTCATATCACCTACCCTTGTCCATGCATTGGGACTTGAGGTAGAGAGGCTTCCATTTCCCTTGGCGTTGACTATGCTAGTTGGAGGATGATATGTCTTGTTTGAATTATGTAGAGACTATGAGCTAGTATTGGGGAAACACCTCTCTTGGGGAGATTTCCTTTGTTTAGGAATACAACCATATGATGTCATCCTCATCATGCATTGGTTGTATTCGGTGCAGGCTATTGTGGATTGCTTTAGGAAGAAGGTATTTTTCTTTGGTGTGAATGGAGAGAAATTAATGTTTGTTGGTGAGTGAGATCCTAGGATGGGTCATAGGCATGTTCCATCCTTATCATCTATGATGACTAAGATGAGGCTGAGTTCTCCAGAGGTTCAGTAGTTGGCGTCTCCTAGGGTCGTAGAGGAGTACCCTGATGTCTTCCCAAAAGAGGTTGTAGCATTACCTCCTTAATGAGTGATCAAGTTTGGGATTGAGCTATAGCCAGGAGAATCTCTTATCTCAATTTCGCCGTATTGGATGGCCCCTTATGAGTTACGATAGCTACATATACATCTTGATAGTCTGTTATAGTGCGGATTCGTTCGGCTGAGTGTGTCACCGTGGGGTGCACCAGTTTTGTTCATGATGAATGTCATCAACAATTTTCGGTTTTGTGTTGATTATCGTCACTTAAACAAAGTGAAAAGAAAGAATCTCTATCCTCTTACATGGATTGATGAATTATTCGATCAACTAAAGGGTGGATGTTGGTTCTCAAAGATTGACTTTCGGTCAGGATAACATCAGATGCGTGTGATGGATGAGGATATCCCAAAGACCACCTTCCGTTGTCATCATGGGCATTATGAGTTCATTGTAATGCCATTTGGCGTGATGAATGCTCGAGCTGTATTCATGGGAATGATGAATGCTATGTTCTGAGAGTTCCAGGACAAGTTCGTAGAAGTTCTAATCGATGACATCCTTGTGTACTCCACATCTGAAGAGGAGCATGCTGAGCATCTACAAGCTATTTTTGGAGTTCTTCACCAACATCATCTATTTGGGAATTTGTTTAAGTGTGAGTTTTGGGCTTGAGAAGTCCGTTTCATGGGGCATGTAGTGTCCCAATTGGGAGTAGTTGTGGATCCATCGATAATTGAACCAGTTGTGTCTTGGTCATCCCCCAAGAAAGTGTCATAGGTGCGAAGTTTCCTTAGTATCTCAGGCTACTACAGGAGGATCGTAGCCAATATCTCACGATTTGATACCCCTCTAACAACTTTGACCAAGAAGGATTAGTAATTCAAATGGACTGATCAGTGCCAGCCAGCTTTCAAGTATGTAAAGGAGAAGTTAGTAAGTGGTCCAGTCCTCTATCTTCCAACTAAAGTAGTTCAGTTTGATGTTTTTTTGCGATGCTTCACATCTGGGGTTAGGATATTTTCTCATGACACATAGGTTAGTTGTTTCTTATGGGTCTCGGAAATTACGTCCCCATGAACGCAACTATGACACCCATGATCTTGTGTTGGCAGCTGTGGTGTTTTCTATGAAAATGTGGGGACATTACCTCATTGGTGAGCGCTTTGTGGTTTTCACCGATCATAAGAGTTTGAGTTATGTTTTCTCCCAGTTTTACTTGAACTTGCAACAACATTGGTGGATGGAGTTCTTACAGGAATACGACTTCGAAATATCGTATACCCCTAGGAAGGGGATTGTTGTAGCTGATACACTGAATCGAAAGTTATGTAGTGATGTTGTGTGTGAATCCAGTGATTTCTGGAGAGTAATGGTTGAACTATTAGCATTACATCATGATATGGGAGATGTTGGTGTAGAGGTTGTCTTTTTCAGAAGACGGTACAATCATCCCTAGTGCAGAAGGTGGAAGAGTCCCAGTTGGGGGATCTTGAGGTGGAGGTATGGAGAGACAGAGTTGTCTGTGATGGGGCCCATGATGGTTGGTCTGAGGATGATCAACACATAGTGTTGTATCACGGATGTATTTTTGTTCCTTTGATGATGTGAAATACGGTCCTCAGAGTGTTCAATAGTTCACCTTTAGCAGTACACCCTAGCGTGAAAAAGATGTACTGATCCTTGAGGAGTCAGTTTTGGTGGCACGGGTTGAAGCGTGCGGTTGTAGAGTTAGTGTCTTGATGTTTAGTCTTCCAGATGGTGAAGGCCGAACACCATGTTCCAGGTTGTATTCTTCAGACATTAGATATTCCGCAGTGGAAGTTGGAGGGCATAGAAATGGACTTCGTTACTGGTTTACCTCAAGCTCTGGGAAGACATGATTCTGTTTGGGTGGTAGTGGATCGTTTAAAAAAATATTCCCAATTCATATCAATTAAGGAGTTAGGAATAGTGTAATTTTTGTCGAGGCAGTATCTAGAGGAGGTGGTGAGACTTTATGGAGTCCCTAGGACGATCATTTCTGATCGAAATCCACGTTTTACCTCCAGGGTGAGGAGAGGTCACTAACATGCTTTTGGTTCTAAAATATGTCTTAGCACTAATTTTCATCCTCAAACAGATGGTCAGACAGAGCGAACCATCCAGACTCATCATGAAATGTTACGCTCTTCTGTTCTTAATTTCAGATGTTTCGGGATGAGACACTTACCCTTTGTGGAGTTCTCTTACAATAATAGTTTTCACTCCACCATCGTAATGATGCCTCTTGTAGCCTTGTATGGGCAGCATTGCTATTCTCCGTTGTGCTGGAATAGGGTCGGAGAGTTAGAAATTCTTAGACCATAACTAGTGAAGAATACAATAGAGTTGGTTTAGGTGATTCGTGAGAGGATGAAGACAGTGCAGGCTCGTTAGAAGGCATATGCAGATCAAAGAAGGAGACCCTTAGAGTTTAATATTAGCAATCATGTGTTTCTAAAGATGACTCCCCGTCATGGGCAGTGAAGGTTTGGTTGTGGAAGTAAGCTTCCTCCCCGTTTTTTTGGGCCTTTCGAGGTGTTAGCTCATGTTGGACCTGTGGCGTATCGAGTAGCACTTCCCCCACAGATGAGTTGGATACATGATGTTTTCCATGTATCACAGCTCCGTCGTTATCTTTATGAGGACTCTCACATCATCGATTGGGGAGAGATCGATATTGATGATGAGGAAACCTTTTAGGAGTGACCTATAGAGATCCATGACTTCAAGGTTATGGTGTTGCACGGGCAATCTATTCCTTTAGTTCGCGTCTTATGGAGACAAGGTGGCTTCGAGGAGAGTACCTAGGAATGTGAGTCACAGATGCATGCTCAGTACACAGAGTTGTTTGATATTTAACTCTTTTCTTTTTTTGATGAAACATATGTGTTTATGAAACGTTCTTGTTTAGGAGATGGATCCTTTTGTTGTTTTGGGTTCTCGGTCTCTTTTGAGAGGTATCTTGGTGGGTGGTTGTTCTGACCCTGTTTCGTTTTCTCTTTATGTGGGTTTGAGATTCTTCAGGATTTGAATGTTTTGAGAGGTATTTGATGTAATATCCTGGACCTCTCAAGCCCATTACATTGTGAAAATGTGGTGTTAGAGGTGTTCTGGGAGGTCAAGGTGACTTTGGGTTGTGTTTGGGTGGACTTTTAAGGAAATCTAAAGGGTAATAGCTTCCGCACGGGAGGTGCACGATTTGTCTAAACCGTGCGGCCAAAACATGAGAGGTTGGTCTTGGAGACAGTAACCTCCACAAGATAGGCACACGGTTTGTCTAAACCATGCGGCCAATCCATGCAAGGAGTGTTTGACGTGGCTGTAGCGACCGCACTGTTAGTGCAATTTATGTCTAACCGTGCGGGAAAACAGTGCAGACACTTAAATTAGATCATAAAATTGTGGATCTAACTCATTTTTTCCTTTAAATGGTTCGATTAATCCCTTAAGTGTCCATAACTCTGGATTACCCTTCCTTGAAGGTAGAAGAACCTCTCCCAAGAATTTTGAAGGAGATCTGAAAGCTTCTCTTGGAAAATCGAAGCTGGTTTCTTGAGGTATGTGATTGTTCTTATTTGGTTTCTTAGATCTACATTGATCTACTCCTACTTTTCTCTCAGTTTCATAGATATACAATCATTATGGGTAGATCTAAGTGTGTGGATGCCAAATATGCTGATGTTTGGTCATGGTTATGTTAGGAGAGGATATTTAAGGAGGATTCTTTGAGAATCAACCTGGCTTTATTTTGCGTTCTTCATTTTTTAGGGTTTTCATAAAAAACCCTTGAGGTAGGGGATTCATTACTTCTCTTCATTTTATGTGCAATTGTATTGCTGGCATGTTTAATCCCCCCAAATGACAAATGGAATTGAAATAATAAATATTTTAACCGAATAACAAAATTGTAATGATCATAAGTTATTGCCTCTTGTTTTTCTAGAAGGTGTGATATCTATGCTTGCTTAGCTTAGATTTTGTCCTTGATGGAGATTGGTAAAGAACGGAAACTGGGACTAATTGAGATTTGTTTGGCTAAAGATAATTAGGATTGAAAAGGAATCCAGTTCTTGTGGAAGTTTGATGTTGATCAAATTGGAATAGTAAGAATGTTTAATCATTTGTGATAGATGACTGGTTAGGTTTCCCGAATTTGTAACCTACAAATTAAATCAATTAATTCAAGATAGAATAATGACTTGATTTTTTTATAATTCCCTGAATGGTTTAGAGTTACCCTCTTGTTTGTTAAAGGGCCATAACCCAATTGATGGGATGTTTTCTTACCTTCTACTTGTGTTGTGATGTGATCCTGGATGGTCGTGGTGATATGTGGGGGCATAGAGGCTTTTTTGGTGGTGGAAGCAGATGACACCTGGAGTGTCAAGATGCATCGGTTTATTCATGCATGTGTCGGGGAGGACACTTGGGCTGATTGAATGGGATGGATACGATTTTTGGTTGCTTGCTGGTTATATGGATGTTTATCTACTTAGCTTTTCCCCGCTTCTCAAGGCAGCCGGTCTTGTTTACCCTCATCCTGAAAGAGGCAAAGACACGCAGGGTATGCCACGTGCTTTTCATGTTTATCTTATCAAGGGGGAATGGGTCTACACTTTTCAATAGGTGGAAAAGACTCGACATGTAGTACATTTACTCACCTTGTTGAGCCCCCTTGCGTTTAGTAGCACAGAATTCTTTTCTAGAATTCCTGGGAGTATAGGAAAGTAATTCTATAATGAATAAATGAATAAATGGTGTTAAACCATGGGGTTGGAGGTTGCTGGAACATAATGTTGAGGATGAAATTTTTAAAGGGACAGTGGACTTTGGGTGTGATGCTAATGAAGTTTAATGTGGAATTGTTCATGGTTAATTAATGTTTGATGAATTAATTAACGTAAAGTGGAATTGATAAAAAGGGAATGAGGTAATCTAATTAAGCTGTTAAAATGGTTGTGTGCCTATAGGAATCCTAGTCTTAGAAGTAGTATCCAGGGTTCTGAGAGACGTTAGCTGTAGTTGTGTCTAATACTAGGTTATGCCCATATTGTGGTTGTGAGATATAGTATATTCTGTACATTTTGTGATTCTATACGCTACTCTATCCTGTTAGTAAAGGAAACTGATACTCCATGGATTCTAAGCCATGGGGGTGTTTTACCCCACATTTTGATGGGAGGGTGAATGGTTTGCTACCTCCTTTGGCCCTAGTCTCTTCTCTAGGTAGTTACTTGTGCCGGAAGGAACAATGTTTAGTTTTCCCATATATGTGTGTAGAGGGCCATAATGTAGTTTTGATATTCACACACATATACTATGGATATAGTATCCTATGGACTACTATATGTGTGACATGTACAGGCTTTGATGGATTGAAGATCCTTACTTGGTGTATGGGTTGTAATGGCTTGAGGTATAATACCCGACGTATGATACATGTTATGCAAGCTGTAGTGGCTCTCGGACACTATCTGGTTACTTTTGGTTGTGAGGATAGTGTGTTCCTCTACCCAGGTGTCTGTAGGCAAGCCTTGTGGTGCATGAGGTGCATATTGTGGTGCTTGTCCTAGGTGTCTGCAGGAATGCCTTTTTGGAGAGAGATTCATAGGACGTGGTATATTGGGGAAAAGCAGCAAACTAGTGGGAAAGTAGTAGCGGGGTACCCTTGTTAATCTTTACTATATGCTATATTCTTGTATGTGTTACTTGGTGAGAGTAGTCATGGTGAGGTTGGGAACATAGTATACCTTTTTAGGTGACGAATTAGTTTCACTTGTTGTTCACTGTGCTTTAGCATACTCTATTTACTTTTTCACGAGAGGCTTCAGGGAGGATCCTACTGAGTATACTGTTATACTCACCCTATGTATATATAAATTGTTTTTGAGGTCACTTGGATCAGGTTGGAGATCAAGCTGGTTTATACTAGCCTGGGGTCGCAGGAGCTGTTCGGGCTTATGGTTACTGCTGTTTTACTTTTTTTGGGTACTTGTAGTTTTCCCCTTTCAGTTGTATTTTTTTGCATGACATTCAATCCATGAACTTGGGTTTATTTTATATTCCATTTCTTAGTTGGAGTTGATTGGTGTCTATCTTATCTCTCTCTTCTTCATGTGTTCTCTTAGAGGATAATGACTCCCATTGGTGTGTTTACTATATCCTCGGTGCGAGTTGCCAACCTGGGGCCTACTGGAGGCGAGACTCGGGGGTCATTATCTCCCTTCTCACATTTCCAGCCTAGTAGGGGTACACTTGGTGGGGAGGGGTCATGATAGAATATGTCTGGAAAAAATAATGGACTATGATTACATAATTCATTACCATCTATGGAAATCAATTACAGTGGCCAATTCATTAATATAAAAATTAATAATAAAAAAACAAGATACATTTGGAACATTACCCTTTGGTGAAAGATTTGAGGAATTTTTGCCTAGATGTTTGGGATGCAAGTTCATGTTATTATTGTCATGATTCAGTGTAGTCATGTTTTTCAGAATTAATTAATAAATCATAGAAGGTGTATTGATGTTTACAAGAAAAATAAAAATCTGTTAAGAAGGGTATGATCATTGATTTTAATATTAGCGAATATATTTTTTAAATTTTTTTAAAATTGTTATCTATTCTGGGTGATATTAGGTTGAGGAAAGTGTTATTGACTAAAGTTCATAGTTTACAATTTTTAGTTCATGCAGGTAGAATTAAGATGCACTGAGACCATCAGTAGTATTACATATGGGATGGAATGAAAAAAGATATATTTTAATTTAACATTATTTTTTTGACTTTTTGGATGGTTGGAGAATAATGATAGGAACTAAAGGGGAAGATTCATCCTATTTAAGTACAATATTGGAAATAAGAGAATATATTAATGGGTTTCAAGGTAGGATATCAAAATAATCCTAAAGACAATAATATTATTTTGGTTATTGTTGACCTATTAAATAAAATTTTAAATTTACTTCCAACTAAAGATATGATGAATTTAGATGACCATTTTAAATTTTTTCTAAAAATTATTATGAGGTTGCATAGATTACGTATCTCTATTTTATAAGACTTTGATCAGAGTTTCACATCGAATTTTTGTATAGGAGAGCAGAATTCGTTGGATAATGAATAAAATTTTTGTACAACTTTTCAACCTTAGTAAAAATTTTAGAAACAATTGTTCGTTCTGGAACATGGAAGATATGATTCATTCTGAATCAATGGATTAACAAGGACATTTGGATCAACATAACTATATGGTGGATTTTTCTTTTTGAAGTATCTTTTATTCTAGTACATACATAACTCCATTTATGGAATTATATGAATGTGGTGTTAGAAACAATCATTCTAGGATGTTGATGGAGAAAATATATTAATGGTACTGGAGTCGGTGGAATAAACAAAATAGAAAGTTCAATTAATCAAGCATCACATGTGGATTTCATATAGAAGGTATGAAATTTAAGCACATGACTTAAGGAAATTTATTTATTTTTAGATAAGTGATCATGTCATTCTAAAATTTTCATCCAAGGAAAAGTGTGAAGCATTTTGGAAATAAGGAGAAGTAGATTACATTGTTCATTGGACCATATAAAATCCAAAAAAAATAATGGATAAGTTTCCTACATAGTGAATTTTCTTCCATGATCATTCTAGGTAAACAACATTTTTCTTATGTCGATACTCATAAGTATGAACAATATTTATCTCATTTTTTTGATCCATGATATTGTTTAGCTAGAGGAGAATATTTATTATGAGAAAAAACCTGTATAATTTCATGACCATAGATATAAATTTTTGGCGAATATGGTGATTCACAATGAAAAGGTTTTTTGAAAAAAAAAATGTGAAGAGGAAAAATGGGAATATTAAAATGTTATGAGGAAAAATACACCCACTTATATAATAAGTGAATAATATTGTAAGGATGAAATTTAAAAAATGTGGGGTGGATTTAGTATCCCAAGTAATGATGGAATAATCCTTTTTAATATATATTATGTTTTAGTAATTAGGTATTAACTTTAAAGTAAAATGGAAACTATGTTAAATAACATATATGAAAGATAATAATTAGTTTTTCAAAATGTAATGTTGCACCCAAGAATGAGTTATACATAATAATAATACAAAGTTAAAATTATTATTTAATATAGTTGATATCACTGATCTCTTATATTGGTTGGTGTGAATAGGACTAACTATATAATTTTTTCAATCATTTATAATTTTCTTTTGAATATTTTCCAATATATGTTATAGGCATAAATTATGAATAAATACAATTGTATTATTAGAAACTATATTGATCTAAAAAAATGTTTTCCACATTTTAATGTACTCTTTTTGAATGTTTTCTTGAATCTAATGTAAATAATATTTTTAAAATTAATCTTTGTTTTAGAAACAGGAATATAAATTTTTACTTGGGTGAATTTTAATATTTTTCAATGATGTTTATTTTTTTGATTAAAAGTGAAAAACATTGAATTATAATTGAAAATTATATTTTCATCAAATTTATTTATATAATAAAATTATTTTTTTAATTATTTTTTAATTATAATTAGTTAAACAAGAAATTAATAAACTGAATTTACATCATTTTAATCAATTATACATTTTAATTGTATCTAAAATCATTTCTAAGTTTTAAATAATTTTACTTAAAAATTTGTTTTTTCTCTCCTTCTATGAGATTAATTTTCAATCAATTCCGACCACCTTTAATAATTTATCTAAGAAAAACATATTCTATTTTTTTAATCATCATAATTTATAATTTTTATTATATTCAACAAACATTTTTATAAAAAATATATGTGAATATAATTAAAATTGACTTCAATAATTAATGTAAAAATGAGTTTACATTATTGTTAAACATTAATCATAAAATAAATATTGACATATAATCGTGTTCAAAACACATCTTACGGAATATTTCAAATATATCCTATATTTTCCTAAAAATGTTTCCTTATTTTAGTCATATTATGATAGGGAGTCATCCTAATAGTGTTTTCTTTTGGAATATAAAGAAATTACACTCCTCTTCCATTATAAAATGACATTAACTATAATGAACTAGGATTGACACAGATGGATATTACAAAATATTAGATGAATATTCAGTACATTACACAAATGCATGCCTAAGGACGATAATAGTTTAGTGTGTATGGAATGTTGGACACAAAATCTTCTATCATAGGGAATGGTCTTCAACATCTCCCATAAATATATCTACATTTAATAATTTTTCCTAAAACCCTTCTTCATTCCCCTGGTAATGGAAACATTATAAAGTGGTGAGATCAAATGCCCAATAAGGGTATATAAAAGAAATTCATAAGTATAACATAAAAAAAGGTATGGAACATTAGCATAACATTTGAATATCCTAAGTAGTATATTAGAGAACATAATAAAGGATGGAAATTCACATGACATGAATCATAATGAAATAAATAATGTAGGAGAAGGAAGAAAAACATGTCAAAATACATGGAATTTTTGTCATGCATGTTGGTTATTAATTTGGGGAACATCAATAAATATAAATAGGATAAATCATAATGTTAACGATATGAAATAAGGCCCCAAAATCAACTTGGTGACTTCCAAATAGGTCCATTCATAACATTTTGAACATGTAGTAAGGTTCACTCTTAACCTTATGGGTGTGTAACTAGGTCTATGCATAACATTTTGAAAATGAAATCAGGTTCACTCATAAAATTGTGGAAATGAAATCAACATCATGAATAAACTTGTGTAAATGCAACCAGTTCCATGCATAACATTGTTAAAACCTAAAAATGTTCACTCATAACATAATGAACTCTTAATCAGGTTCATTCATAAACTTATAGACATGAAACAAGGTCTATGAATTACATTCTGAAGATGTGATAAGGTTCAACGATAACATTTTGAACATGTAATTAGGTTCACACATAAACTTATGGGCATAAAACCAGGTTTGTATATAACATTGTGAACATGAATTCAGGTTCAAGAATAAAATGTATACTCATCATTCATCCATTTTTAGCAAATACAATGGAGGTATATATATCCCATCCATCTCATAAAAAAACATCAGACATGTGCTATTTGATAATTAAAACATTCATCATATCATAACTCATAAAAATAGAATTTTTTTATAAGCATTAAATAATTACCCATATTATGAAATGGGTATCATTTTATTTTCATCACATCATAACCTATTAAAAGAGATATATTTCACTATTACTTTATTTAAGCATAAGACATGAAAGATAATTAAAGTTAAAATATATATAACATTTGAAGAGAAATTAGTTTCATAAAGACCACAAATTTAAGCATAACACATTCATAGAAAGGATATGAATAGAATTATAGATTATTTATATTATGGTAGTTAGTAACATCAGAAAAAATAATCTTATAAGGAAAATAATTTATAAACATTTCATGAAGAAAATATCCATTATTCTGGTAAAAATGATTTTAAATACATAAAACCATTTAAATATTATTTTTGTAACTAAAAAACATATAAAGAAGTCTTGAAAAAAAATTTAAAAACATTTTTCATTTAAAATTTATTTTAAAAACATTTTCATAAAGATTATTCCTTTTAAATTGAAAAGAATGCTTGAAAGGATTGATGATAGCTAAATTCGCACATGTCATACAAGATAAATAGAACATTCCTTTTACATGATAAAAAGGATAGAAGAAACGCATTATCAGAAATAGAAAATAAATTTACATTGATAAGATTGGTAAAATAAATTTTTTTTAAAAATTTACATTTAATATTATAAGAGGATGATACTATATTCATGGGAACAGTTCTTAGAAAACATGGATTTTTGACTGAAGAGAGGGTAAAGTCAAGATTCCTGAAAAACATTCTTAACTACCGTATGTACCAAATAGTATATATATGGTACAAATAAATTATTATATAATGATTAAATATAGGGTAAGAAAATTAATGAATGTTCTTCAGATATGGAGAAAAATATATCATCAAAATAAGAGTAAATATAAACAATACCAAAAGTCGATGAGATTGTCTCAGTAAACTATTTAAACTCTATAACCATTAATCATATTATCCATGAATGAATATTAAATAAAATATTGAAAAAAAATATACTAAAAATATTATTATTGATTTAAAATGTAAACTAAAAATATATACCCCTCAAAAAAATGTTTAGGTGCATAATAAAACCAGAGTCTCAAAGAAGAAAAATTAATAAAAATCATTTTTGTCGATTTCATAAATTTGAAAATTTAAGCCCTGTGAATGAAGAAACATAAAATGGAGATATGAATAACCATAAATTTATTTATAATATACATAGAATACAATCCTAGTAATGACATACACCACACAAAAAAATAGTGGTTGAAATTTCATAAATCTTAGAAAAATTAAATGTTAGGTGAAATCCCCTTACCTTATACCATGACTATCTTCGTACTCATACATGATTTTGGTATAATGAATATAATTTTCTTATAAATATTTTATAGAAAAATATTCATAAAACTATTTCTATATATGTTTCTATTATGACCTTATTACACACACTTGTTAACAATCCTATGTTACGGTTTCACTTCGGGTAATATTCTCTTTGTTCTTTTCATGTGTCTCAATTTGTTATATCATTTTCCATTAAACTTATATCCTGATTAAATAATGTACAAAATGATTTAAATATCATTTATATATATTATATTTATATTAAATTAATCAATATTATAAATAATAATAAAATGGAATACAACATTCATGGAGATGATAAGTTGTACGTACACATGAACATTAATTTTTGTTATTATTTTTGTATTAAAACAAGTATGTAAATTAATTATGAATATATATATATATATTAATGTAAATATATATTTAATTATTATAATTATATCATTATATTATATAATTTCATTAAAACCATCCTTAATATATTCCATGTGGTGTGTGAATGAATCACATTGCTTTGACGGGGCGGTAGTCCAGACTTCCTCAACCAAGATTATATTATTACCAAAAAATGGAAATAATAATTGATGTGTTGTAAAATGAATAAATAATAATAATTTCATAATAAGTAATATATATAACATATATAAATCTATTTTCCATCATAATGGCCACCATGATAAGTGGTAAAGAAGCAATGAACAGTCATTGTTTCAAGAGGCCGTAGTTCGCCATACACAGAAATAGTATGTCCAATATACATTAGATGGAGGTGTGTACTAGTGATGGTGTAAAAAATTTCAAAACAAAATCCTATAATATTTATGAATATTTTATTTTCTAACATTAATTAAATAAATATAGTGGATGGGTGGAGAAGTAAAATAAAGGGAATGAGCAAGAGAGAAGACATTACACCTAAATTAGGTAACTCCATTTGGTTTGTGTGAAAATCATTCCTCAAGTGGCTTTCTGAAAATAAAGTGAGGCCTCAAGGTTTAATAGAGGATTTTATGGAATCTACATGTGAAGATTTTGGATTCTGTTAAAATGATTCATTTGTGTGACGAATTGTTAGAGGTTGTGGCCATTTATAACGGAGGAGGAGTAACACTCTAGTAAATATTTGAAGAGATAATTTCACCCATTATTTTCATGTTAAAATTGGATCCAATAATAAAACATGGTCTAGAAAAATTATTATAAGGTCTAAATATGTCCATGCCATGTTGTTTCTACAAGATTCAAGGTCTTTTTGGGTAATATATTTTAGGTTTAGTACTTTATTATCCTAATTTTTTTCTTAACGAATGTCATTAATTTTAATCACATTCGATAATATTTTTTCATAAAATTTTTTGAAATATATTATATATTATAAATTATGATGATTAAAAATTTGGATTCAATTTTTTCCAAATAATAATTAATAGTGGTGGATTAAATTATATAAAAATTAATCCCGGTGAAAGGATGAAACTGCGAGTTTTTTAAGTAAAACGTCTAAAAGATTTCTAGTTTTTTATATCTGATTTCCATGTGAAATTGGCTCCAATAATTTAAAATGGATTAATATTTTAAAATATAATATAAATTAACTATAAAACCTTTAAAAAATATAATGTAACATTATAAATAAATTAGATAAAAAATCAGTTTTGATTTAAAACCCATCATGTTTTACTGATCATTAAAAGATGTCACCTTAAATATATATTCAAAAAAATTATCCAAACAAAATTTTCATGTCTCAATTTAAAATATTAATTTTATTTTGAAATATTTTATCTAAAAAATTTCCACATATATGATTCAAAATGGGTATTCCATTAAAAGGATTTAAAACAACTGTTATAAAACATTTATTTTTATACATTAAATTGGGATTTTATTTATCTTATTTTTATTGAATATATTGGATGAATATCAAAGAAATATGATTTAATATATAACATATGTTTTAGAATAATATATATTAACAATTATAATTAACTAAATTTACTAGGGGAAAATATCTATGGGATTATAACAATATTTCCCTTTATATTCAATCAGCTTTCAAATTCAGTAATTTGTAACATATAACATCATATTAAATAGCTTTAAACCACATATTTTAAAATTTTAGTTAATAATATTCATATCCATAAACTTAATATATACTTTACATCTCATTATTATGATATGTTTTATATAATATTACAGTTAGGTTACACTCTGTCTTGCGTGTTACACAAGCCATTGAGGGAGGTTAGTCTTGCATGTAGTGTATGCTAACCTTTTCATTCCATGTAATGTAATCCATGTCGTTGTTGTGTGTAGTGAAAGCCGAGTGTGTACTGCACATAGATCAAGAAACTATAGTATTTCTTGTGAAATTAATGTTATACATAGCGTCTTAAAATATATATACCTATTTCTAGTGTCACCTAAAATAAAAAAAATATCAAAAAATAAATTTATTTGAAAATAATTTCACAAAATTTCTTTGTGTTACATTCTACACCCCTTAAAAACTAATTTCATCCAATAAATTCATATAGGTTATCTAATTCTTAATACTTGAAAGTATCATTCATTGAAACCCACATCGTAAAAATTATTGCCAAAATATTCCTTAAAAAGGGAAAGATTGAATCGTAATAGTTACCCATATAACCAGATTCCCACATAGGGAAACATAGGTTGGGAGATAATATTGGACATGGAGAAAAGTAAGAAATATTTATAGGTATTGATTGAGGATATTGATAAAAAACCTATGACTGATTAGAGGAAAGGTGAGCGCCTCAAATTCCTAAATCTATGAGTATTTAAAAGGCTATCAACTCAATAAAAATTTGTGTACTATGAATATAAATTTAATCACATTTAGAATGATGAGTAATGATTAATATTTTATATAATCAAAATTTCATACATTTTATGTTATTTGAACAATTTATAATACAACCATTATCTCATGGAATGAAATTTTAGAAATCAGCAATGATGCACAATGCACTAAAATACACATTTAACAGATATTAAGGATCATAAAATAATGAAAAGTATATGTACTTCTCTCTTAAATGAAATATTCATTAATATATACATATAAAGAGTAACACTACTAATTCAAAACTAATATTTATTCATCCATAATAATATTACATTGAGAAAGAAATTTCAGAGGCTATTAGTAGGCATGAAATCCTTATCGTCTTTCAGTCATGGGTTCTAGACCCCCAAATTTACTAGACTTGATTGGGTGCCACTCGACATACATGATGTCCTTTTTTTGAAAAAGTTATAATACAATTTCCAAAATATAAAATATTAACATCATTGAAATAAGACCAATCACTAAAAATCCTTTGAACAAAGGATTTCAATATATACTCATTTCACAAATACATCCTCTAAAGTTTAACTTAAACAATTCATTAAAGGTTAAATTTATAAACATTATAAAATTTGAAATCCAAAACATTAGAAATAGAGTCTCAAAATAATCTTATCATAGATTCCCCTATACAACAAAAATTAGATCTTGGTTTTCACATCTCAAACATAGAAATACCATCATCATATATTTTCTTGAATCATGGTAATATCCAAAATTACCATAATCCTTTTGGAAAACATGAATGCTTCCTTTTTCTAAAGTGTATTGGTTCTATTCCTTAAATCCAAAAATGTTATAAACTTCATCTATAATAGTATAAACCACCTTTCAACAATTCCTTACATTGTTCCATGGATATCATTATGTTCCAATTTACATATTCATATCTCCTGTATCATTATCCATAAAATATTATATTAACATAAAAAACATATTAAGGGTTACATCCCCTTAGACAAAATTTCTCCTTCTATTAAATCACTTCACTAGTCCATTGGGAACATTCAACACAATATTTTAATTACTAAGCAAAAAAACATATGTAGAATAATCATGGTATCTTTCATCATTCATAACATTTGAAACCAAATACAGTAATTCTTTAATTACTTCATTCATAATCTCTTAACAATGCTACCACATCCTATTACACAATAATTATTTCCCTTAACATTGCATCCATAGTCCACCCCCATCAATAATGTCAGCATTACACACACCACCCATTTGATTTTATTTCAGAACATTTCTCTTGGGATATTGGGTTTTATAGTGACCATTTTATCCACACTTAAAACACTTTACCTTTGATGGTGTCTTAGAAAGGTCAATATTATCATCTATTTCATTAACTGAATGCTTCATTTTTCCCTTCAAGTCAAATAACATGTGTCCTATTACATAGTCAAATTATCTTATTGTTCCTCTAAGACATTCAATTAAGTTATTCATTCCACACACCTGAAATAAAGAAAACTGAATATTAATTTCTCTCTACTCTCCATTACTCTAACTCCTAGTGAACTAATTCTTTCACTTCTATTATGATTTAGAGAGTTGGTTAAGTGAAACATTTTAAATCATGTTCTGTGAAAAAAGATTAGGCATTACCATAACATCTTTCACTCCAGTGATCATCCCAATTTAATACTCTTAATCCAATAATCCAACACATTCAACATTAATAAAATACATTCTAATCATAGTATAAAAACACATTATCATAAAAATAATACTTATAGGGTATCAAAATCTTGTAACCTTACATCATATAAGATACCTTAGGTTCATCTTAGGTTACTCATAGAGAACTTGTATTTAAATCATTAATGATTGTTTGTCATTAGTTTTTGAATTCACAAATCATATACCAAGTGACTGTCAAACTAGTTGTGTAGCAAGACCCTTTATTGTGTACTATATTACCCCAAGCCAAGCCCATAACATCTTGTCAGAGTAGTTACCCATAAGTACATTTTTTCCACATCCACTTCCACTTTTAGTATTCCAAGAGGGATGTATTACTTGGACACCACTCACCATATCCTTTACCCAATTTCCATGATATATTCCTAAATGAAATCTGATTCCTATACTTATCCTTAGAGATATCCCAAGACATATCCATAGAAATAAACCTAGGTATATCACTAAGGTTTTCTCATCCTAGTTTCCAAAGGTTGAAAAAAGATTTCCTATGATACCAACTATAGAAATATCGTATTGACACGCATTGATATTACATCTTTTTATATGAATATTCCGTACATTATGAAAGTAAATGATCGAGGAACATAATAGTTTAACATCTTTGGAGACTTAGAATCAAAAACTTTTATCATGGTAAAATTTCTTTAAAATCTCCCATGAGTATCTCCACCTTTAGTACTACTACCTAAAACCATTAAACATAACCCGGGGAAAGAAAACATATGAAAGGGATGAGTTTAGATCATAATTGAGGGAAAATAAAGAAAATTCAAAATCATTACATAAACTAAAGTGTGTATAAATTTATCATACCTTTGAAGATCATGACCTAAATATTAGTGAACATAATAAATAATGGTAGATCATAATACATGAAATAATACTAAATATATAACACATTACAAGGAAGAATAACATAGGAAAATACATGAAATTTGTGTCATGAACATTGGATTATAATTTTTTGAATATGTATTAATAGAAACAATGTCACTCATTTAGTTAAGGAAATGAAATCATGCTTGAGCTTTAACTTGTGTAAAGGAATCCTGGTCCATTCATAACATTATGAACAAGTAATTAGGTTCACACATAACCTTATATATGTGAAACCATGTTAATGAATAAAATTGTGAACATGTAATCAGATTAACACATAACACTGTGAACATGTAATCAGGTTCACACATAAAATTATAGACATCCAAACAGGTCCATGGAAAACATTGTGAACACTTGATAAGGTTAACTCATAACATTTTGAACATGTAATATGGTTCACACATAAACATATAACATTAAACTAGGTATATTCATAACATTGTGAAAATGTAATAAGGATCACTCATAAGTTGTGAACATGTAATCAGGTTCATGTATAAACTTATGGACATGCAACCAAGTCCATGGAAAACATTGTGAACATGTAAAAAGGTTCATACATAACATTTATACTCATTACTCTTCCATCATTACCCAATTCATTGGAGGGAGATATAGGTCACACTTATCTCATAATAAAATACTTTATACACGGTCTATAAGATAATTTGAATGTTTATCATATCATGACCCATAAAAAAGAGAGTTTTTCTAAACATCAAATAATAACTGATGAAATGAAATGGTAATCATTATCTTTTCATTAAATCACAACCAAAGAAAATAGATAGGTTTCATAGTCACATTATGAAATCAAAACACATGAAATAGAAACTTATTTCATAAACATATAACTCGTGAAGAGAAATGAGTTTCATAAAGACCATGACATTAAGAATAACCAATTTATAGAAAGTATATGATTAAAACCATTTTATAATTTCCTATAAAAGGATTATTACCATCAAAAGATGTCATCTTATATGGAAAATAATTTTGAAACATTTCTTGATGTAAATATCCTTCTTCTAAAAAAATATTTTTAATACATAAAACCATTTAGAAATAATTTTTTATAAAATACCTTCAAAACATATAAAGATGAAATGGAATCCTTTTGAAAAAATTATTCATTGAAAAAAAATTTTGAAAACATTTTATTAATGATTCTTTCTTTTGATATGTAATGTTTGTTTAAATGTAATGATTCTAGGTGAATCAGTACTTGTCATACAAGCTAAAGTGAACATTATTTTTTCACACTAAAAAGGGTAGAAAAATTTCTTATTCAGAAATAGAAAAGGAAATTTATTTTAATATATTTTGAAAAGAAAAAAATCTGTAAAAAAATCTTTTAAATATTATAAGATGATTGAAAAATATTCATGGGAACCCTTTTTAGAAACATATATTTTTGATCGAAGAGAGTGTAAAGTTGGGATTCATAAAAAAATTATTTACTATGTTGTATACCAAAGAGTAGATATATGGTATCAATAAGTGATTATATAATTAATAAGCAGAGGATTTGAAAAGTATTGAATTTTATTGAGATATGTAACATAATATTTCATCAAATGAAGTATAAACATAAAAAATCTAAAAAAGCGATGAGACTATCTCAAAAAACTCTTATAAAATGGTATCGTAGGATCATACTCTCCATGTAAAAATATTTAATAACATGAATAATAAAATATAATTAAAATTATATTATTTATATAATATTTAAAATGGAAATATATAAAATTTATGTAATAGTTTAGTTATATAACAAAACATGAGTCTCAATGAAAGAAAATTGAATGAAAACAGTTTTATCGATTTGGTATCATTGGGAACATATACACCATGAAAGAAGGATCATAAAATGGATATATGAATTAATTTTTTTGAATAAAAACAGAAATTAAATATAATAATGTTCAGTTAATACAATACACAAAATTAAAGTGTGGAGAACATATCCTTTATATCACAACAATTAAATTGGAAGTGAAATCCCCTTACTTGATGCCTTGACTATCAACATAAAATTGAAAAATCATTTATAATAAATATAAGTTTATTAAAAAAAATTAAAAATCACTTACTTATATTTATTTACATATATATTTTGATTGTTATAAAATATTATCCTCTTCTTAACGATCCTATGTTATGGTTGCAGTTCGGGTAATATTCGATATGTTTTTTGTATGTGTCTTAATTTGTTATTTAGTTGGTCTTTGTAGGTATATCATGATTAAAGATTTTAGAAAATGATAGAAATATAAGGTATATATTATATATATATTATAATAATTTGTATGATAAATAATAATGAAATGGAATACACCATTCATGGATATGGTAAGCCTTGCATACGCATTAATGTTGTTTCTGTTTTTATTATCGTATTGAAAGAAAGTACGTAAATGAAATATGTATAAATATTTATGTATGTATATCTATATTTTAAGGCAGTATTAATTTATCATATATATCATATATATTCATTAAAACCACCTTTAATACATTCATTTTGGTGTGTGAATAAATCATGTCGCTTTGAGGGGGCAATAGTCAACACTTCCTCAAACGAGATTATCGTATTACCACAAAATATAAATATTAAATAATGTCTTGTAAATGAAATAGATAAGAATAAGAGATTAATAAGTATTATATATAACATATATAAAAATAGTTTCCATTACAATGGTCACCATGATTGGTGGTAAATAAGAAATGAACAATCATCATTTCATGAAGTAGTAGTTCACCATACATAAAAACACTATGTTTGATAACCATTAGATGGGCTTGTGTGTAAGTGTTGGTATAAAACATTAATAAAAGAATCCTATTATATAGAGGATACAGTTCTTTCACATAATAATAAAATAAATAGAGTTGAGGGGTGGAGAGAGAATATAAAGGGAAGGATCTTGGGAGAAGACGTTACCACGATATCGGGTAATTCCTTTTGGTTTCTTCTAAAAGGATTCTCTATCAGAATTTTATACCAAAGAGAGAAATCAAGGATAAAGGTAGGATTTTTAGAAGATACTTAGGAATAACTTTTAATATCATAAGAGGGTTTAGAGGTGTGAGGAATGGATAGAGGTGTTGACATTTTATTGTGGAGTAGGAGTGCCACTCTTGTAAATATTTGAACAGAAAATTCCACCAACATTATTCATGTGGAATGTGGAGCCAATAATAATAAAATGATGATAAAATGGATGATATGGTCTAAATAGTCCCATAAAATGGGTTTTTACAAGATTTTATGTCAGTTTAGGTCTTAAATTTTTGGTTTAGTACTTTATTTACCTATTGTTTCACTTATGTGATGTAACGAAATTTTAGTCAGATTCACTAATATTTTTAATCAAAAACAAATTTTAACTTTTTACACATTTTGAATTATTATGATTTGAAAAAATGAATCCATTTATCCATATTCTAATCATATATTTGATAGTATGTAATTCAAAATTAATCATGCAGATGGAACGACACTAAGAGTTTTTAATGTAAAAACAACTAGAAGATTGGTAAATTTTTATATCAAGTTTCAACGTGAAATTTGATTCAATGAAATAAATTGGATTAATTCTTAAAAATATTATCTAACTAAACTATTAAAAATTTAGAAAATATTATTTCATCTTATAAATAAATAATATGAAAATGCAGTTTTGAATTAAAATCTAATGTTTTTTAACATTCATTAATAGATGAAACCTTACATAAATATAACAAAAAAATTACCAATGTGAATTTCACGTATAAATTCAGAATATGAAGTTTATTTTTACATATTATATCTATAAAAGTTAAAAAAACTATTTGAAATGGGTTGAACATTAAAAGGGGATAAAACTACATTTATAAAAAATAAGTTTCTATGCATAAAATTCGGTTTTTTCTCATATTATGTCTATAGAATCTATTGGATGAATATAATAGATAATTTAATAAATATATAAATTATTTATTACATTAATATCAATTAAAAATTTAAATTTATTTAATTTACATGTTTAAAATTCCCTTGTGACTATAATAATATTTTTCTTTTTATTCAATTTGTTTTCTTATTAATTAATTAGCAACCTATAAATTCATCTTATATTTTATTACACAACATATTTTCATAATTTATTTAATAATATACATATAAATAAATATAAAATATATGATATATCTTAATATTGTTATATTTTTAATAATATATTATAGACATGACATCAAGTAAGGTCAATCATGCATGTAATGTATGATAACCTGGTTGTTCTGTGTAATGTGCATTGTGATAGAGATGTGTATATAGAAATCCAAGATGGTATTACATGTAGTACAATCCAATTTGGTATTTCATGTGAACATAATATCTAAATTATTGTTATAACATATATATATATATATATAACTAACTATTTCCAATTTCATGTGAAATTATGAAAATATCGAAAAGATAAATTATTTTGAAAATTTATTTCCAAAAATATCAGGGTGTTACATTCACTCTCTCCAATTATATTCCACACCAATGATTATTGGATCACTAAAATCATGACCAGATAAAATAGAAACATCCATAATCTAATCTTAGAAGCCCCACATTAGGCTTAATGCTAACCAAGGATGTTCTTTTTTAAAAACAAAAATGAGTTACCCAAAGAAGAGGAAACGTTCATCAATGGGGTATTTTGTTTGATTCTTTTCTCATAACCAGTAAATAATTTATATAATGATTATATAATAACAAAAGTATCGTAGAATTACAATAAATTTTTAATATGATAATTAAAACCTCAAATTTCACACAATAAAATCAAATGGGATACATAATCATTGTTTGGGTGTTCGGTAGCCTACCGCCTCACAAACTGATGTAATTGTTTTTGTTACTGCCTCTAACAGTTGGGAATAATGATGGAATTTTCTTTTTAATATTATATTTATGATATTTATGGTTGATTAATTACTTTAATATTATTATATAACACATACCTTCCGTATTTACAATTTTTTTGAAATATTATAACATCATTTCTAGATGTTTGGGTTATCACTACCACAATGTGATGTGATTCATTCATGATTTAAATTGAATGTAATATGTATGAGTTTTAAAAATATATGTGATAGAAATGAAATAATTATGATATTAATTAAATAATAATATTTTAAAAAATAAAATATATAATTTTTTACCTTTTCCCACACTGTAAAAGTGATAACGTCATTCATAGACGTGTGGACTATGGCCTCCACAAAGCAATGTGACCACATTAATATAATTTTAATTATATATATAATAATATATTATTAAATTTCATTGTATTTTTGATTTAATTATAATTTTTTAATTATAAATGTTTCATTCTTTTTTTCCCATAATGAACATTAAAAAATGGGAACGTTACTCATGCGTATGTATTGATTATCGTCGTTAGGATCATAACATTGGTTCATTTTTCATAACCACTATTCATGATTAATTTTAAACGTAAAATTTATCTCTATATATGATTGTTATTTCAGTAATATTTTTCTGGAGGTTTTTATATAATGACCCCAATGACCTTAGTCGACCAAAAGAATTTAGTTTTGACAGAAAAAATGATAATGGCAAAAACATCCCACATAAACATAATTGATATTGTAATTATATATAACATGTAAATAATTGAAATTAAATTTGTATAAAACATGGAAATATTTTCAATGATTTAAATAATTAATATTATTTTATTATTCAGGATGATAAAGTCACATGTTACGAATCAAACTAAATGTAAAGGACTTCATCCGAATTTCCTTCCATTGAAGCAATTCTTGATGTTATGCACCATTATTCTTTTATAAAGAGTCCATAAATTCCCTTGTAAATTATGGATCAATAATATATAAATTATAATTGTATTTATGGATTTTAATGTCATTATTTAATAGGGTTTATGTTTCAATTGTTTCTAAAATGATAAGGGGGTTTTATTTAAAAAGACTCTCTTTTATGGTTTCAATTCAAACATTATTTTTCTTCCCTTTAAATGTTTTTAAAATTATATCTGAATTTTATATATGGATGAAATATATTTATAATTTTAATTTTATGACAATTTTTATTTATTTGAATGGTCTATAAAATGAATATTTTACGTGTTTTCTATGTAATGTTTTGAAAAAAAATGAAATATCATATTTTAAATGTATATAGACAGTTACGTTTCATGTCATCATGAATTTTATATGATTTCTAACTACCATTTCAATAAAACATGGTTTATTAAATAAAAAACAGTTTTTCTATTTTGATATGGTATTTTTGTGATGAGTTTTTTATTAAAATGGAAATATTATATTTTTTGTTAGAAAAAGGGATTCTGAAAGAAATTGGTATTTTATTATCTGAAATTGATTTTTATAAATTTATAAAAGAGTTTTCCAAATATTAAATTGTTTTATTGATTATTTTTTCTTGTATATAATAAATTATCATTGTGCCTAGATAGTTCTTGGTGACACCTTTATAGATTAAATAATGGGTTCTCCCAAATAGTGCTCCAACGAATTAAGAACTGATTATATTATTCAGTAATTTATATTAGAAGTTGGCTATATGGTTGTTCCAATATTAAAGGGTTTTGTAATGGTTATATAAGGTTTATATGTGATGATGTCATAAGGTACATAAATTAATTTTCTATTCATTCTACTGAGTTTTCTTTAAAGATATTATTTTTTAATGAGTAAAATAAATGATATTTTTATAAGGATAGATATATCCCTTTTTGTTGTAAAATGTAATGTTCTCAATAAAGGGTTTTATTGAGTTTCAATTTTATCAATGGACTAACTATGTCCTTATTTGGTTATCAATTAATAATATTTTTGCATTCATCCTACATTTATTAATGCTTTTTATAGGATTTATGGGTGAGAAATGGATGAGAATATATAATGAAGAATTTCATGAAGAGTTTTCTTTTAAGAGATAATGATTTATTTTAAATTTTTTATGTTATGGTAAAATATAAAAAAATTTAGGAATTGTCTACTTTATATTTTATGGTTTTATTATGTATGGGTTATGGGATAATTTTATGAAACTCTAATCTTAAAAAAACCTCAATATGAAAGAATTTAATTTGATGACTAAAACTGAAGATTATGTAATGTTTTTGCTGGGGTCTTATTAGATTGTTGAAAGATAGAATTTATATTATAATTATTGAAGTATAATTATGTTATATATGTCATATATAAACATTAAATCCATTATTATATCAATCCATGAGACGTGGTGATGCAAAATTAATTACATAAGGTTGTGAGGTAGTAGCATGCCAAAAAACATATTGATGGTTATATTTCCCATTTATAAGAAAATGATATAGATATAGGTTATTCAGTTAACAACATAACAACTCAATATATTTAGGATAATTTTGTTTTTTTTTCTATAGTTTATTATTTTATGTATATAATGGAGGAAATAAAATTAAAATACATGGTTAACAACTATACCTCATCTTCAGACGACATCTTTAGGTTTATAAATAGATCCTTACTATATTAGTTTTATGATAAAAAAAAGAATTATAAGTCATGGGTAACTATTCAATAAAAATATTTGGGTAAGGATTGAATGAAACAAAGGTAATTTTATGTGCGATGTGGGGAGGGGGGCATTATATATCTTCACGGATTGACAAACATGGAGATCCTTAGAAGAATAAATTGTAACTTAGTTTTTACATGATAAGAGGATCTAAAATGGATAATTAAAATATTATATGATAATTGGTCTATATATGGCTATAAAATAGTAATTGTGCTTTTTTAGGTTATTTTGTCCCATATCTTCTTTTTTTAACCACATAGAAAACCTATTTTAACATTAACCATAATAATCAATTTATATTTTTTTTATTATTCCATATAAAAAAATCAAGTTAAACATATTAGATGATATTAATTATGATGATTAAAAATATATAATCTATTATTATAAAATCTATTAATATAAGTTGATGAATTTATTTAAATGGTAATCCAATATATGTGATGAAAACAATTATCCAATGGAAACGTTTTCATAAGTATAAATGGATTTATTTTAAAAATATAACATATAATTGATTAAAATGAACTTAATTTAGTAAATCATAATATTATTTAACCAATTTAAAATTTAATATAATGTTATTTTTCTCCTCCTTTTATGTATATTAAATAAAAAGGTAGTTTTCAACCAATATCTGTACTTTTCATTATTCATCAAAAAAAATATTTTTATAAAATTATAAAAAATACACTATAAGATAATTTTTACTTGATGATTTAAAAAATGAATTTAAATTTTTAAATAAATTTTCTAAAATTGATATATTTTGATTTTAAAATATCATAAAAACATGAGAATGTCACATTCTAGAAAAACATTTTTGTTCAGAATAAAAATTCTCTTATTTTTATCTCATTCTTAAAACAAATATTACATGATTGATAAAAATATTAGTTGAAAATATTTTTTATAAAAATAATTAAAATAATTCACCTATAGTGACTAAGTTAATATAGTGTGATAAAAATGTTACAAACAAAAAAAATCTGAAAAATATTTCATATTCAGTCAACTGATGTTATTGTTTCTAGTTGATTGGAGACCAAAGAATTTTTTATATACATATATGAACTATGTAATTTTAATATTTTAGTCATTCCTCATCAAACCTTCTCTTTTTATATATAGGTTATAATTTTAATTTTGAATTATTATATATTTCTAGTAATATATTATTAGTGAATCATGTCGTATATATTTTCGAAGTTAATGTTCTACTTTTAAAATTCTAGGGTTCTATGTATCAAAAGTTAACAATGAGGTTACAATTATTTACATGAAATTTATAATAAATTATCAAGGTTTTAAAATGTTCAAAATTTTCAAAAAATAATTCATTCCAATGAAATATTCAATTACCCATATATTAATAATTGTTTCAATAAAATCCACATTCAAATGAGAAGTTTCCGCTATTAAATGATTATTTTTTATTGGATGCTTATTTTACCCCGCATATTAGACAATTAATAATCATCTTCATAATCAGAATAATTCCTTAGGTATTATATTTTCTTTCCCTATATACACTTTTTCAACTTTTCATATAATGTAGTGGTGAAAAATTAATTACATCACCTCTGGGAGATGGTAGTCCATATATATATATGGGCAATATTTTTATTTTTCAACAAATAAAATAAAATAATGATAAATTATAATATATCTTTATAGAATCATAATAACATCATAATTATCATATTTATCAATTAAACCCCTGGAAATAATCGGTCATGTATTATAGATATTAAAATACAATCAGGTCACATTGTGGAAGTGGTAGTCTACACATAGAGATGAAAAACATTATCATTTCACATAGGATGGAAAGATGAATGAAAATGAATATAAATGTAATATAAAAAACATATATTTGGTAAATATACTGATTTATCATGGTAATATGGTTATAAAATATATAGAGGACATATAACAAAGAATAGACTTGAAAATATTCAATGAATGCGATTACCTTTTCATTGAGAATCCTAATTTGGATCTCTTCTCATAAACCCTTCAGTTTGACATTTAAGAAGATAAAAAGCCTCTAAAAAGTATCTACAGATGATAAGAATTAGTTTTTCATTGTTTTTAATACTATTATTATTAAAAATATTGAATAAGTGAAATTATATTACACTCATTTATATGTGTGGTGGGTGGAAAACATGGTAATATATAAATAATTAATATATAATAAAGTCATATTAAAATTAAGGTTGAATAAAATAATTTTTTTCTTCAAATAAATATTATTATGATAAATATATCTATTCACACAATATTATTTATAAAATATCGTATTATATTTATAACCTCATATTTCAATTTTTCCCCATGTTAACCAATTTTGACCTAAATAATGGAAACGATTTTTTGACAGTTAAGATTAATTATAATTGAAAAGAATGTGGTATAATTAAAAATTTATGAAAATACTATTCCAAATATGGAAAAAATTTATCATTTCAAATTCTTATAAGTATTCAAAATTAATATTAAATTATGATTCCAAATGAATTAATATTTTTTAAGAAAAATGCCTTTTTAAACATAAAAAGCAATTTATTCTCATTAATTTCCTTGTAAGAAAATTATATTATTTTTAAAATACTAGATTTAATTAATTGTCTAAAAATTTCATTAATATAATTAATCAATAATGATAAATTTCATTCTAGGATATTAAATCGTATTTCATGCATATGTACAGTTTTTCAGAAAAAAATATCTATTTTTTACAACTAAATGATTTTATTTTCATTAGTAAAAAATTGATAAATAATGAATTCATTTTCTCTTTCTGTAATAAATAAGGTTTTATAATTTACTTGATCATATTAATACCCACCAATCTAAAAAATATTGGATCAATGTCATATTTAAAAATAATATTTCGATAGTACATCATAGATTTGTTGGGCTTATTGTTCCATGTAATGAATTATAAAAGCCCAGATCTATATGGATTAAACCTTATCAAATTTTTGAAGATTGAAGTTCTCAGAGGTGGCTCAGAAGATCTCTGGAAGTGTTTGACAACTAGAAGCTGGATATAGGGAGAAACACGTATATAAGGAAGGTTACATGATGTTATATCAGGTTTCATGACATGTACATCATTAGGGTTTGAAAAAATAAATAAAGTGATGAGGTTACATGTTTTTCATAAAATAATGAAAATTGACGATAAAAATACAAGGAAGTGGACTACATGTCGTTTAATCCCATAATGATATATATTATAAAACATTTCATCCTCTATAGTTTTCAAACCTGTCAACTATAGTTTCCCTCTCTCTTTTCCCATGCTACTCAATAGTTCCCTCCATAGTGCTTCAGAGATCCCTTTCACAGAAATCAATATTTATATTCCATTATTGATCTATCGTCGATCTACCGTTTGTTCTACCTCTATTATTGGGGTCTTTCCAGTCAGTGTCCTCATGATTCTCCATCACATGTGATAGTATGTAACATCACATGATTTTAATTGGGTTTCATTCATTTTTTGTTGACATAGTGGTGTTGTGGAAACCCTATATGGATACCATTATTTTGTGCATGGTAATATGAGATCTGTCATATTGATCCTTTCAGTTGAGATTAACATCGATTTCCTTTTGGAGGTAGGGAATTTGTTTCTTCTCTATTTATTAACTTGTAATCATTGATCTAGCATGATTTTGCACCTTGGATCGCAATTAAATGGACCAAATTGGTACTCGAACTAGAATAAAGAATTATTATCAATAACGCCGAGATGTTGCTTCTTTGTATCATGATAATGATATACCTCTTGAATTTATTGAGACTGTGATATCTATCCCTTTCCTTGAGAGCTTTTTGTTCTTGATGTAAATTAGTAAAGAATTTAATTCCCCAATTAATTGTTAAATATTTTTTTAAAATGTTAAAGTGGCAAGTTAAATGAATCTATTTTTTTGTTGCAATTTAATGTTAATAAAGTATAGTCACGTATTAAAAATTAATTTAATTATTTAAAGATCCTAAAGGATGAAATTTCTTATTGATAAAGTAAGTAAAGGGATGTTAAATTACTTTTTTATTTAAATTATAATAGCTTGTTATATTTGGTTTTATAGGTTTCCCAGATATGGTACTTATGAATAATGAATCAGTTAAATCATGATGGAATATAAAACTAGTTTTGTGGGAAAAAAAGTATTCATTTTTAGGGATAATGTTGAATGATTTTTATAAAGGTTAAGTGCCTTGTTCTTTAAAGACATGACAACTCATTCTATGGGAAGTCTAAATGCCTTGTTTTTGGGAAAGAATCCTTTTTTCTTGTTTTTTTCTAATCACTTGTGTTGTGATGTGATCCTAGGATGGATGAGCCTAGAGGGCTATTGTGATATATTGGGAAAGAAGGCCAAGATATTATGTGAGAATGGGATGGTTGCACCTGGAGTGTTATAGTGATATATGGGGTAGGGTGCCTCGGTTTTAATAGAAGTAGTTGATGGTTGGAGTGGTGTAATGCATGGGTTTATGCTTGTGGGTGTCATGTAGGGAACCAAGTATGATATAATGGGTTAAATACAGGCATATCTATTGATATCAATTTTTGGTTATTGTTGAATATACTATATTTTATATACATTACCTTCCCCAATTCTTGAGGAATCTATTTTTTCTTACTCTCCTTCCAAGGAAGGTGAAGACACATGGGGTATTCCCTGTTCTTTCCTTTTTTAGATTCTCATAGCTTGATGGGTATACATTACTACTATAGGTGGAAAATACTCGATGGTCGGTTCGTATACTCACCATGATGAGGACCTTTGGTTTGGTAGCATATAATGTATTCCTAGGATACCTAGACATATAGAAAATAGTGGTGTTTGTGGAATAAATTAATAAATTTCTATCCCATGTTTTTGGAACTTGGTAGGTTGAAATTAGGAATTTATAATTCTGATAATCCATGGAATTGGTTTGGTTATTCTTAGAGGACGTGGAACATTTTTATAATTCTAATAAAATGTAACAAATAAATTCTTAATGGTTAAATAATTAATTAACATAATGTTCAATAAATTGAAGGGTATAATGTATTTTAATGTTGGCTTAAAATAGTTTTTTTCTATTATTATATCTAGTCACAATAGTGGTAATTGAGAGTTAAAGACACTTTAGTTGTAGTTGAGTCTATGACCAGGTTCTAACCATTGTGTGGTTCTATGCTATATTATACTATGTTTGTTTTATGTTTCTATATGCTACTCCACCCAGCCGTTTTGAGAAACTAACACACATGGGATTAAAATCCCTAGGGGGTGTTTTCCAAAACATCCATGTGGGGGATGGATGGCTGGATACCCCCATTGTCCCTACTCTCATCCCATTGTAATTACTTTTGTTGGTATGCACGATAGTTAATTTTCCACATATTTTTATGTAGAGGGATGTAACGGATTGTGGTAGATTCACCAAAAAATATTTTGGTTATAATTTCGTAACAGATACTATATGTATAACGTGTAGGATATGATGGATTTAGGATCCTTACTTAGTTTATGTGATGTAATGGCTTGAGGTATAATACTCGATGTATGATACATGTTACACAGGTTGTGTCGGCTACCAGAAATAGTTTGGTTACACTTAGTTAGGTGGATTTGGTGGTGAGTTGCATGAGGTTCATGTTGTGGTGCTTCGCCGAGGTGTCACCGGAATAGCCTTTTTGGAGATAGATTCTCATAATGTGCGATACTAGGAAAAAGAAAAAAACTAGTGGCGAAGTATTAGTGATGTACCCTTGATATTTTTATCTTATTATATTCCATTATTTGAAATACAGGGTGAGTGTATCCATGGTGAGATTGGTAACATAGTATATCTGTTCAGTTGGCGAGTTAGTTTCACTTGTGGTTCAATGTGCTTTAGCATGATTTCTTCTATTATGCAAAAAAGGATCTGGGGGGGGATCATACTAAGTATAAATTTATAATATACCCATGTATATAAAAAAATATTTTCACATTACATGGAATAGTTTGAAAATAAGGAAGGTTACCACTAGCTTGTGGTTTGTAGGAGTGCTTTCGTCTTGATGATCACTGACGTATTTTCTTTTCTTTTGGTAACTTGTAGTTTTCTTTTTAGTTTTTTTTTGTTCTTAGAAGAAATTACATTTATATACTTGGATTTTATTTTATATTTTAGTCTTAGTTGGAGTTGGTTGATATCCATCTTATCAATCTCTTTCACATGTGTTATCTTTGAGGGTAATGCCTTCTATTTGGGTTTTTACTATACTCTGAGTCCATGTCTCCAAATCAGGGCCTACAAGTGGAGGTATTCATGTTTCATTGTATCTCTTCTTATGTTTTAGGCCCTGGAGGAGTAAACATTATGGGGAGGGGTCATGAAATTGTGGTATCTGAGATCTGGTTAGAGGGATATAATTTAGTATGTAGTTAGGCATAGGTGAGGTTGTATGGGTTGGTAGGGAAATGATATTAACCATGTTTATAATGTGATGTAAACATGGGAGCCTAGAAGATACATTGGTATTTAGGCCCCCCTGTGATGTGATTCTGTGATCTTTTTGCTTATAAGTATGAAGTGAAACTAGTTTCAGGGTAAGGAACTATAAAAATATCATGCATCAATCTTCTTTTCACCATTGTTTGAATGGGTAGACCACAATATAGGATAACATAAATTGAATATAATATATAATTAATTAATGAAAATGTCTTCCATATTCTAGTTTTATGAGCTCTATTTTCGTTTTCTATTGTAGTTATGGCTCTAGGTATGTATCCTAATCTGGTTTTCATGGATGATTTTTAGCAGGATGTGCTAGCAGACCACCATAGAGTAGAGGTTGACGATGATGACACATGAAGGAGGAAACACGGAGAATTATAGAGCCATATCATACAGAGGTATGACGACTCTATTTTAGATGCATTCACAAATGAATGGATGGATTATTTTGGGATAACCATTATTTTGATCATTTCTAAGAAGGAGCACTAGGATTCATTAGCTGTGACAATGATATATGGAGTAAAAATGTAGTGGTGGTTTTTGTTCCTCAAAGATTGTGATGAGTCAACATTCTCTGGGGAGGAGTTATGAGACTAGTTTATATCTTATTTTTTTTCTTCGACAGGAAAGGTAACCAGACTCTAGAAGCTTCATACCCTTCTGTAGGGGATCTCAAATGTGTGTGAGATTGGAATATATTTCAAAAACCTTTTTCCGTAATATTCATAGATGTTTTTGGATGAGGAGGCTAGATTGAGGCATTTTGGGGAGGCTTTACATGCAGAGATCTAGCGCCAGGTCACCACATTTATGTTAGATATGTGTCTCGAGATTCTGGTGAGAGTATAAGTCATCGACATGATGATAATCAGAACCAGATCAACACTATAGGGGATTTTTATGAATCCCCCAAAAAGTAGTGTGGTGGTTCGAAGTACCCCAATGTTAGGACTGAAGAGCTTTTAATCAGCCGAGGGTAGGTCCCATACCAAAAAAAAACTTGTTTACCTGGGTAAATAATCTCTCAACCCTATGATAAGTGATTACACACATTTTTTTTCTTTTATAGGATATGTTCATTAGTGTTTAAAGGTCTAGACCTTTCTGAGTAGTCAGTAGGCACTAAGTGTCTGGCTTCTTGTTTCTCTATTGGGGTATTTCAAACCAAGGTAGTAGTCAAAGGTTTCACTATTTTTAGATCAACAGAGAGTGGATGGGGTAGGTAGTGGGCATCCCAGGAATACTCCACATCCATAGAGAGAGGATCCCAGCCATGGAGGTTTTCATTATTAGGGTTATAGAGGACATGGAGAAGGCTATGATCAGCTTCATACATTATAATTTCCAGTGTCAGGCGATCCAAAAATCATTTGAGGTACCCTTTTCTAGGTTATTACATGGGTTCATGCCATGTTTAATGTAGGATCGACACAGTCATTATATCACCTACCCTTGTCCATGATTTGGGACATAATGTAGAGAGACATCTAGTGACATCAGCTTCGACTACGCTAGTTGGAGGTCAAGATGACTTGTTTTAAGTATGTAGAGATGGTGATTTAGAGAAAGGGAAGCAACACTCTTGGGTATATTTCTAATGTTTATGGATACAACCATATGATGTCATTTTCAAAATGGATTAGTTGTATTCGTTACATAATATATGGAATTTCCTTAGGAGGTTGGTTGTGTTCTTTGATACTAAAAGAAAGCGAGTAGTGTTTATTGGACAACCAGACCCTCAGATGGGATAGAGGAGTGATCTTTCATTCTCTTCCTTGATGGATGAGTTTATGTTGGGTTCATCGAAGGTTCCATTGTTTCCATTTCCAAGATTTGTGGTAGAATACCCTGATGCATTTCCTTATAATGTTGTAGCGTTACCCCCTCGATGAGATATTGAGTTTGGGATTAAGCTACAGTAAGGCGCGTATAATATCTCGATGTATCCATATAGTATGACACATTTTATGTGGTGATATCTGCACATAAAACATGATGGTATACTACATAGTAGTTTTCTTTGTCCATGTGTTTCACTGTGGGTTTCACCAATTTTTTTTGTGAATAATTCTTATGAAATGTTGTAGTTGTGTATTAATTATAATCACATGATCAAATTGATACTAAAGGATAATCATCCACTTCAATGCAATGACAATTTATTTGATCAACTGAAATGTGAATGTTGGTAATTAAATATTTATTTTTGGTACGTAAATAATCAAATGTGTGAAAATGATGAGGATATTACATAAAATACTTTCTGTTGTCATCATGGATATTATGTGTCTGTTGTGATGATGTTTTATTAAAATAATGCTCCAATTTTGTTCATGGGGTTAATGAATATTGTGTTATGTGTGTTCCTGGATATGTTTATGTTTGTTTTCATAGATGAAATCATAGTGTACTTCGCATATGAGGATTAGTATTTAGAGAATATGCGTTCTATTTTGGTTGATATTCACCATGAAATGTTGTTTGGTAAGTTTCCATAGTGTGAGTTTTGGGATCGAGAAGTCCTTTTCATGGGGCATGATGCATCATAATAAAGAGTATATGTGGACCCATCAATGGTATCCGCCGTTTTGTCTTGGGAATCCCCTAAGACAGTGGAATAAGTGATATTTTTCATTGTTCTTGCAGGATATTATAGGAGGTTTGTAGCTGATTTCTCTCAAATCATCAATCCTATGACATCATTTTCCAGAACGAATGAAACATTCTTGTAGACAGATCAGTGTCAGCAGGATTCTGTGTATCTAATAGAGATGTTGTCCAGTTCTCCAGTTCTTTACCTACCAATAGAAAGAGTTCATTTTTTTCTGTGATACACTACGCCTTTGGTGGGGTTGTTTTACTATGTAGAATATATTTATTGTTTCTTATTAATATTGACAGTTACATCCCCATGAACATAAATATACCACCCATAATCATGATTTAGAAGTGGTGGTGATTTCCCTAATGTTTTAGATACATTACCTCATTGGGGAATTCTTTTTGGTCTACAACGACAATAAAATATTAAGATATGATTTCTTCCAAACTGACTTGAACATGAACCAACACCAAAGGATGGATTTTTTATATAATTATGACTTCAAGTTTATTATAAATATGTGGAATGGAATTTACGGGTAGAATCATTAAGAAAGAAGTCATTTAGTGATGTAGTGTGTGAATCTTTTGATTTATTGAGCGTAATGGAAGAAATTTTCATATTACATCTTGATATTGGAGAATATTGAGGGTAGATGTTTTATTTTACAAATTATAGTGCATTACTCTCTGGTGCAGTAGGTTGAGGAATCCTAGTTGTGTGATCTTAGGATGGATTTCTAGGGAGAAAGAGTTGTTTGTGGAAAGGCCTATGATGGTTGGTATAAAGATTAGTGACACCAAGTGTTGTTTTAGGGGATCCTTGTAATTCCTTTTTAAATGAGTGATACGGTTCTCAGAGAGTTTCATAAATTCCCCTTATCATTACATCCTCATGTGAAAAATATGTAATGAACATTTTAGAGTCAGTTTTAGGGGTCTGGATTAAAGCATGATATTACAGAGTTTGTGTCTCAATGTGTTGTCTACTATAAGATGAAGGCTGAGCACCGTGTTATAGGTGGATTTTCCACTCATTAGATATCCTCAATGTAATTGAAAGGATATCTCATTAGACATTGTTACCAATTTACATTGATTTTAGGGAGGATATGATGATGTATGGGTGGTAGTGGATTGTATGATGAAATCATCCCACATTATAGAGATCAAGGAGTTGAGATTAGTGGATATTCATTCAACGTATTATCTAGAAGAGGTGTCAAGACTCCATGGATTTCCGAGGACAATAATTTCCGATAAAGAACCCTCGTTTTACCTCTATGTTGTATAGATGTCTCCAGAATGCTTTTGGTTCACAATAATTCCTTAGAACTTTTTTTCATACGTAGATGGATGGTTAGATAGAGTCGAACATCCAGAGTATTGAAGGCATGTTGTGCTCGTTTTTCCTAGATTTTAGTGTTTCATGGATGAGGAACATTCCCATGGTATAGTTGGATTACAAAAATAGTTTTTACTCCACCATTAGAATGTTTTCATTTGATGCCTTGAATGGAAAAACATTTTGTTTCTTGGATTAGAGTACTCAATAGGGGGGTGAATTGAGTATCTATAAAACTTTCCGTTTAAAATGTAATCTTAAAAAGGTTCCACAATTAATTTAAATACAGCCTAGTTAATTAGTGGTATACAGTTATGAATGTTTGATAGTTTAAATAAATTCATAGAATATTGATTAATTTTTAGAAATCTTAATATCAGTATTTAACATTACATTTTAAGCTATTATAAAAAGGAAGAACAATTATAACATCATTCCATGATTAACTATCAAAATAAATTTAGTGGTTTTAGAATTAAACAGTAATACAAAAAAATTTAAAATAATCATCACCGAAGATATAAAACAAGTCGTTCAGTTTGAAGCCGAGACATAATACACTCCACTTGGTGATCACCTTCCACCAAGAAATTTATATAAATAATCTAGATCCACACCGTAGATCAGGGTTAACAATAGTACACAAGACTGTCTAGTTCACTCGACCTCTTCCACAGTTCGTCGTGGTTATGAACAATCAGGTCCCACAAGGATATCCTCCACACTTATCTGTGGGAATACACAAGTTTAAAAATATGTAAGAGAAAGGATATATTTTATCCATCGGATTTATGCAAGAGATAGTGCATTTATTTATACAATAACACACTATACATGAAAGATAAAAATAATACACAATAGATAAAAAATGATGAGATAAGGTTTGAAGTGCTCTGAGTGTTATTCAATGTAGCTCTGAAACTCAGGGATGAACCAGATACAAAAATCGAGTCCTCTCATGGTAAATAGAGAATCATAAGTCAGGTAGATCTGGCTTGTGTGGAAATTTTTTTGACTCTGAGATTTTAATATTCTTCATGAGTTCATCAGCAGTGTCGGGTAGCATGAATGCTCATGTTTCCTCGTTATCACACGCACAATGTTTTTATTTATCACCAATATTAGCATAGTCCCCATAGTCACATTGTTCTTTTTATTCTTGGAATGCATGTGATTGAAACGAAAATATGTGTGTATTCATCACCTCGTACCTCATACTATCAAGTGACATGTCAATAAAGAAACATTAATTATGTCAGTGCATTTAAAACCATCAAATACGACCATTAGAAATTAAATTGAAAACGGACAAAACAGACTAAGAAACGGTGTCATGGTTCATCTGTAAATGGTGTCTCCATGAAATGGTGTTTCCATGAAATGGTTTCTCCTTGAAACAATGCATCCTTCTTTATAATTTAGTGGTGAGACAACTATGATCACATAGTTTTATAGAGAATAGTAACTGGTAGCATAGATGTCGTGTTAGGATCACAATGTCTGGTCACAGTGTTTGGATGGTCACAATGTCTAGATGGTCACGGCGTCTGGATCCTTTTCGAGTAAAACATATCTGATGGAAGACCCATGGTTTCATAGACATAGAAAAATATCTACACACAGGCTTAAATAGTTATGTACATTGAATGATTTAAACATAATCATTAATAAGATAATTTCAGTATAAAAAAATTGTTTTCAATAATTATTTATGGCATAAAAATACTAATCACCTGTAAACATTATTTTAGAGATATTAAATTGGATTAACAAGCTTTACAGAATGTGTACAATTTTTTATCACTAAAATATGATTGACACATGAGGAATCCAATAATATCCCCCTTTTGTTGATAAAAAATCATGTAAGATAGAAATTTATTCATAGGTAATGTGTCTCTTCATTAATGTGCATTTAGTTCATATATAATACATATTTCTTCCCCTTTTGGGAGTATCCAAAAGAGTAAAAATAAAGAGAAAATAATAGTGCACATTCGATTAGATGGATGAAAAATTTCATTAAAAATAGTAAGTAACAATAATATAGAAAAAATCCCTATCAAAAGATAGTAGTCATTGTTCTTTAGAATTACTTGTCTATTCTTTTCCCATTGAATCAACATCAGAAGAATAATAATTATGATAATAGATAGAAGTAGAGGATCGGAGTGAACCAGTGGACATAGAGGGTAAAGGTAGTCCTTTTAAAACAGAAGGGCGAAAGGTAGGTGCAGCAGAAGACTGAGGAAACTGTTGATCAGGGATTATAGACTGGATCTAACACAGTGCCTGAGAGACATACATAGATGTAATGGAAATTTCACAGGATGAAAAGGCAGGAAAACCATATCTCAGAGGGGCATCTCCAGGAGCAACAATTTCAGTACTCTGTACTTGAAGATAAGGCCTCAAAATCGGGATGAAGTCAGTAATTAACTCACCACCATACTGCATTTATTTCTCAAATTCATCCTTGTACTCCAGAAACCAATCTAACAATGTAGTGAGATATTTGAGCTTTTGGACTTGAGTTTTGGTATCTCGAGTGATTGGAGGAATCCTCATATTCTCCACAAGGTACTTGAAGTGTTTGGACAGTTAATTCATAGAGAAGACCCGATTTAAGTATAAGTCCACCATATTAGGAATTTCTTTTGGAGAATCATTAAAAATCATTGAATGAATACTTATAAAATAAATAAATATTCAAATTTTCATGATAACATCAAATAGAGATTCCATTTCAATGCCACATAATAGAGATTGAAGATCTCCTTTCACAATTGTTCTGAGATGATAATTGTCTAAAGAAGGTTGAGATGATTGTCCAGAAGTACGTTAATCAGGTTCTAGCCTTGAGGTTATCACTCTATTTTTAGATTCAACCATACATCTGATAGATTTTACATCATCACTGTGATGTTTGTTCTCAACTCTGAATTTTTTAATCCCATGAAGAATCTTGGGCTTAATCTACCATATGACCTTTTCCAACAATAGGGATGCATCTATCTCAATTAAATTGGTTTCAAGATCCGATTGGGTATTCATGAGTTTCTCAACTACAGAAAATAGTGTATCTCCAAAAGAATCTAGATCATTCTTATTCACCACTTATGGATGTTCTTGTGAAGGATCAGTAAGAGATGCTGAGACAGGATCAGGTTCCTTGGGAAAGATATTATCAGGACAAGATGCCAGTTTCAAATGAATCATAGTAAACATATCAATTCTATTAACTAAGACTTCCTGGGAATCAGTCACATCAAAAAAAAATTGTAATTTATACCATATATTCACTGAGCATGGATCAATCAAATTAGTGAATTCAACAGATTCCAGATTGGGGGGTTTCTCCCCCTTAATAGGAGCATAATTATCAGGACTAAGAGATTTAGATCCTTGATATATTTCCATGATTTTATCCCCAATTTCCTCACACATTTCTTTTTTATCCAACTAAATGGATTTCTCCATTCTCTCTTCAACAGATGGCATACCTTCAAGAAAAGCTTGTTCCTCAAGATCAGTTTATTTTACAATAGAAAGATCTTCTCCTATATTCTCTACAACAACATCCTTTTCACATAACATAGCAATAGATTCTTATTTGGAAGCAATTTGTTATTCCAGACCAAAATCTTCTTCATTAACATGCATTTCATTCTCATATAATACTTGAGGAGAATATTCACAGTCTTCCTCAACCAGAATAGTTTCTCTCAGAGGTACAACAACCTCTTATCCTTCTTCCTCACAAAAAATACTCAACATGTTCATCTGGCGCCAAACTAGGATTAGAAATATCCTTAAGTCTTGAAGGGTATTCCAACATATTAATCATTTCTTAAAACCTATATTATCTTCCACCCATGCTTCTCCCTATGGATTCCTACTAATTTTCATTCTCATTACTATAACTTTTGAAAGACAAAACTCATAGTCTGTAATGGATTCTTAATCTGGTCCATCCAATCCTTTAGAAGAAATCATATCTGAGATAATCCTTGAATTGAATAGGGAGTCTGACTAGGAGGTTTTATTGATCAAGTCACACATATGGTTTATAATATACTTTTATATGTTCATCTAATGTCCATTTTTCATGAGATGTATCAAAATTAAGTCAAGGTACTCGAGTATAGAAAAATCAATTTTTCTGGGGACAATCAAATTCTGAAAAAATGTAAACAGAATCCTGGTTCCTCCATCTAGTTTTGTATCTATGGCCCTCCTCATATATTATTTTCCAGTTAAACTTCTCAATGCTTCTTCCAAAACAAATAACTCACTTAGAGGTGGAGGACCTCATTGGTAGTTCTCACAAATACCCTCATGAGGTATCCTAATCCATGCGACCCATAACCTTGAAGAAAAGGTACACATATGGTAATTGATCTCACATCGCACAACATATCCATCTTTTGAATCAAAAGAAAATTGAAAATATTGATAAACTGTGAAACTAGCTTCACGTAAATTTCTATATCCTCTTTTGTGAACCAATCCATCCATTCATGATTTGTTATCAAATTCAACACCAAATAATTACATGATAGAATCCACTTAGGACATATCTCATTTTCAAGTACCACTATTTTGTTCACCAGATTCAGATTCAGAGGGACTTCAGGTGCTATCTTTGGCATGATTTTCAGATTTTTAATTGAACTATGCTTCTTAGGAGTTGGGGGTGATGGGTGTTTCATCCTGGGAATTCACATAATATTCGAGAGTGATAAGGGTTGAAAGAGGGGTTTTGGTCTTAGAGAAGATATAATGAGTGAATAAAGAGTGAGAATTATTTTATTTTATCATTTAGAGATATCAAGAATCGAGGGATCAAAAGTGCGAGACTGTAAAAAGAATAAAACAATGAATTACATCGATACAAGTTATATCATATAAATAAATTGATAAAGCGTATTTACAGTGAGACTGTAATCAACATTCCCTGTGAGACCATAACAAGCCTTCATGGTGAGACTGTAACAATCATTCACGGTGAGACCATAAAAAGAATTCAAGGTGAGACTATAAAAATGTGATTTCTAAATAGTGTGACCATATTTTTTGAGACATTGAGTGCCATATAGAAACAAGGAAATTTTAACCAAGATACCATAAACCTTAAACATCAACTCTTAAGACAGTATAACTGTAGAACTATTTGAGTTAAATAGAAATCCTAGGACAATGACTTGTGAAACCCTAATCTGTGAAATAGTTTACTTACTACTTATGATTTATCATTCATAATTCATGTATGATGTAATATATTCTTTCATAATTTAATGGCATGGTGAATATATTAGAAATATTATATTTAGTTCCAATGAATTCCAATGTGATTTCAACTTTTTGATAATGATCTGTCAAAAAGTGATGTCTTACATCAATATGTGTTGTCCTAGAGTGTGAAATAGTATTTTTTTGAGATGTTAACAACACTTGTATTGTGAAAATTTATAGGTACATGGATGAATTGAAATTCATAATCTAGTATTGTGTGTTTCATCCACAAAATATGTGCACAACAACTACTAGAAACAATGTATTTAGCTTCTATTGTAGATAATGCAACATAGTTTTATTTCATACTACACCATGTTACTAGTGACTTGCATAAAAAGTGACATGTTCTAGAGGTGCTTTTTCTATCTAACTTACAACCACCGAAGTTGGCATCAGAATAACTCACTATCTCAAATGAATTTACCCTGCAATAGAACAGTCCTAGATTGGGTGTATGCTTGTGGTATTTTAAAATTCTCTTAATAGTATTTTAATGTGATTCCATAATATTTTCTAGAAACCATGCACACATACACACCCTAATCATAATCTCAGGTAGACTAGCAGTTATGGTGTGTAAGCATCCAATCATTCCTATATAAGTAGTTTGATCAATATATTTTCCATCTTCATCAAGATCCAACATACATGTTGTACTCATTGGTGTGTCACACTATTTTGTGCTATCCAATCCCAACCATTTTATAAGATCTCTCGTATATTTGAATTGATTTAAAATAATAACTTCATTTTTTTGAACGATTCAAAATCCAAGAATCAATTTGACTTCCTCCATTAATCTCATTTCTAATTCATTTTGCATCATTTTAAAAAATTCAATACAAATAGAATTTTCTGATGATACATAGATAATGGCATCTATATAGATTTGAACAACTAAAACATCATTTGGAACTCATTTTATAAAAAGAGTAGGATCAGTTATTCCCTTGGTAAAACCATCGCAAATATAAAAAGTACTCAATCTGTCAAACCAATATCTTGGAGCATGTTTTAAACTGTATAATTCTTTTGATAATTTAAAACTATGCTTTAGAAAATGAAGAATTATAAAACTACATGGTTTATCAAAAAAGTCATCCCCAACTATATACCCATTTTGAAATTCACATTCGACAACCATTTGATATAGTTTGATATTCAGATCTGCAGCATACGAAAACATAATTCGTATTGCTTCAATTCAAGTAACTACTGAAAAAGCCTCTTCATACCAATTCATTCTTCTTGACTATAGACTTGTACAACCAATCTTGTCACGAACCATCCTGGGTACCCTGGAGACCCGATAACCGAGCCGACCCTGACATAGCCCGAAGGGCATTCCTGATCCCCATAGGTCGGTGACTAGCACCTGGCGTCGAACAACATACAAGTGGTAATGATTTTTCCAATAGAATGTGGAAGCAAGAGTAAAACAAACAATATGCTTAACAAAAGAAACTCCACTAGGAGTGATGTACCATAATACAAAGAGGCATGAAATGCCAATGTACTACAACCCATGTACAAAAAGGGAAAATAGTCCCAAGGTCCCAAAGGACACAACTCACCAAGTCCAGAGATCAACAACTGGATCCACCTCCCAGAGGTCCCTTCCGTTTGCTCGATCCTGGAAGAAGAAAATCTACAAACACCGAAAGGAAAAAGTAGGGTGTGATCCTAAGCCCAGTTGGAGACCACCATAGATTCCATAACAGATTCCAAATATATATTATCTAAAGAAAGGCTTTCCATTTTCAAATAAATAGGTTTGGCAATTCAAAATCATATTCTAACAAAATATTCTAAAATTTTCAAATGATAGAAATGAATACATTATGCAAAGGCATTACAAATGATGGAATATTTCTATAACAATGGATTAAGAAAAACATTTATATAAATAGTTTATATAAATTTAGCAGGCATGTAAAACAGTTCACAAGAATTGGTATACATTTATATCTCAAATATAAATAAACTATAGAGCAACATGGTCATCTGCCAAAAGGTACGATAGTATTAACAAGTTATTGTATTCCACAATATCTTTGTGAATGCAGAAAGATGTGTATACACACGCCCCTATGACACTAGCCAAAGGATAATCGTCACCAACCCTTCAGGGATGTGACCCGCTCCATGTATGTTTTAGAATTTTGTCGTAGTGTAGAGTGTATCCAAATAAATCACTAACTACATAAGGCTTTCATGCGCTCTTAAATGATGGGCGAACTCTTTTAATAATGATTAAAATATGATCAATACCATTCTTCCATTTCAAAAGTGCCAATTTCGTTCCATTTAAAACCAAAACAGTTTTATTCAAAACATTCCTTTTTCACAAGATAAAACCAATGGGTTTCTATCAAATCATTTTAATCCATTTTCATAAGTTTGAAATCCATTCAAAACCAATTCCATCATTACAAATTTTACTTCCACAATTAATTTCAACAATTTAATTGAAAACATTTCGATCAAATTCAACATTTAAATGAAATAATTTAAATCTAACAATTTCCCATAAAAACACCAAATTCAATGGAATTGGGGTTTTCCTAAATTTCCATGCCAAAACCATTTCAAATATATCAATTCAATGGAATTGAGTTTTTATAAATTTAATTGAAAGGAACTTGAGCAATTGAATTTAAATCAATAATTGAAATAAATCTAGAAAGTTCAATGATAATTAATTTGGCAAGACGGGACAGAACCACCTACATTGATGGTTTTGACTAAGACCACCATGGTCGAGAACGCTCAAGAAAACTGGGTTGCTTCTTTAGGAACCGACCTTAGATCTCTTATCCTAGAAATATCAAGACCAAAAATCATCAAACTTGGTACCACACACATAGATCTACCCATAACAGGCATAGATCTATGAAACCGATGAAAGAGGAGAAATAGATCTAAGTAGATCTAAGAAACCAATCAAGGAACAAGAAGAACGCTCACATACCTTGAGATCCCCACTTCGATTCACCAAGAAGAGCCCTTGGATCACTTCTAGAACAAAGGGAGAACTTTCTCTGACCCTAGGAGAAGACAAATCCCGATTTAGGGCCACTTAGGAGGGAAAACAAAGCATTTAGAGGCAAAAAGCCCGAGATCCACAATTTAAATATCTAAATTTAAGTGACAACACAGTTTGTCAAACCGTGCGCACACCGTGTAGATCCCACTGTCCAGGGTTGCTAGTACGCATGGTTTAGTCACATAGTTTACCAAACAGTGTGCACACCGTGTATACCCCATTGTCCAGTGCGGCTAGGTTAGCATCATTTGATCGCAGGGTTTATCAAACCATGTACAAACCGTGCACAAGCCATTCCCTTTTTGATTTTCTTAAAATTTCTCTCAAACTCACCCCCAAGTCATTACTCCAAAACAAGGGTACTTAGAAACATCAAAAATACCTAAAAACGTAACGAGATGCTACAACCTCCCCACCATAAGATCTTTCTGCCTCCAGATTGCCTATGAAGAAACCTCCACGTCAAAAAGATGAGGCCACTGATCTCTCATTAGTGCCCCCTTTCCCACGTCTCATGAGAATTAGAACCATGCTGCCAGAGTACACAGACCAGAGGTATCATTCTCCCATGAAGTACCTTGGTCTTAGAATCAATAACCCTAACTGGTCATTCATCACAGATAAATCTGGTTTAATCTCATGATCCATCCATCTCACAACACGAGATGGATCAGAGAGCTAATTTCGCTGCTGTGATACATGGAACATGTTATGTTTTGACGTCAGCTGTGGTGGTTGAGCTAGATGGAATGTAACTTTTTACACAAGACCAGCAACCTCAAAAGGTCCCACAAAACGAGGATCAAGATTCCCCTTCCTCCCAAGCCTTCGATGACCTAAACAGGGTGAAACGTTCAAGAACACCTGGTCAACAACTGAGAACTCTATATGTCTACGACATCGGTCAGCATAAGACTTGCACCGACATTGCGCTGTCATTATTCTAAGATGAATCAATTGGAATGTTTGGATTCGTCTCTTGGACCAATCTCGGTCCTACCAAAGAACATTCACCAATCTCCGACCAACATAAAGGATATTTACAAGGACGGCCATACAAATCCTCAAAAGGAGCCATCTTAATCGTAGATTGATAACTATTTTTATAAGAAAACTCAGATAACCCCAGATGATCATCCCAAGATCCACAAAAGTTGAGAACAAAAGTGTGGAGCATGTCCACAAGGATCTGAATATCTCTCTCTGTCCGGCCATCTGACTATGGATGGTAGGCTGTGCTCAAATAGACTTTACATCCCAGTGCCTCCTGAAGGCCTCTCCAAAAGTGAGAAGTAAACCGAGGATCCCAATCAGAGACTATTTCAGATGGAACACTTTGAAAATGAACAATTTATTTCACATAGATATTTACCAACTCCTCAACATTAGTTGTATCTCGAATATGTATAATGTGAGCCGACTTTGTCAGTCTATCGATCAAAACCCATATCGCATTATTCTTCCTCTAGGTTTGAGGTAACCCAAGCACAAAGTCCCTTGAGATTTCATCCCACTTCCATGTAGGGACTGGAAGTGTTTGAAGAAAACCTGAAGGTTTCTGGTGCTCGGCTTTCACCTTCTGGCATGTATATTAATGAGATACAAACTTAGCAATGTCTCATCTCATACCATGCCACCAGATTTGTCGTCGCATGTCATAAAACATCTTCGTGGTTCCTGGGTGTACTGCCCACTGATAGTTATAGAAAACCCTCATCACATCCTTCCTTGCTGATAACGACACACCGTAACTGTTTCGATAACATAGAAAACCCTCTTCGGAGAACGACCACTGGGTGTCGATCTCCCCACAATAAGGAGAGTCCCTAGTTCTATGGAATTCATCATCCAGTTGTTGTTCCTGATGAATCAATTTGAGGAGAGGAGAAGTCAACTGAACACGGGATAAAAAAACTTCATTCCCCTTCCACTGAACTCCAATATTCAACTGAGCAAAAATAGCCATCAAACACCACTCTTATGAATATTCTTTCACATCCTGAGATCAAAGATTCTTGCATAACGCATCTGCAACTACATTCCCTTTCCCCGGGTTATAGGAAATGTCAAAGTCAAAAGATTGGAGGTACTCCAGCCAACGCCTTTGGTGAAGATTCAAATATTTTTGAGAAAAGATAAAACTCAATCATTTTGGTCTAAATACACAGTAAACCTTTCTCCATAATGTTAATGTATCCAAAATGTAACTGCGTGCATCACAACTGAAAGTTCAAGGTCATGGGTATGATAGTTCTTCTTAGGAGGCTTATGCTGACGAGATCCATAGGCAACAACATGATCTCCTTGTATAAGGACACATCCCAAACCTGAACCAGATGCATCACCGAAGACCACATAACCCACCCTAGCCTCAAGAACAGTTAAAACCTGCGCAGTAGTCAAAAGACGCTTTAGCTCAACAAAATAACTCTGACATCTATCGTTCCAGGAAACATTTACTCCCTTTTTAGTCAGAGAAGTCATTGGAGAATCTAACATTGAGAAGTATTTAACAAACCGCCGATAATATACCGCTAAGCCCAAGAAGCACCGAATCTCGAAAACATTTCATGGTTGTTCCAAAGTCATAAATGCCTTCACCTTTTTAGGATCAACTGATATTCCTTGTTATGACACGACATGTCCCAAGAATCTCACTTCCTGAATCCAGAAATCACACTTTGAAAGCTTGAAATAAAGTTGGTGATTCTTTAAAAGATCCAAAACTGTTCTCAGATGATGCACATGATCCTCCTCAGAATTGGATTAGACAAGAATGTCATCCACAAAGACCACCACAAAAGTATCCAGATAGTCACAAAAAGCCATGTTCATCTAAGCCATGAAAATTTCAGGGGCATTTGTTAGGCCGAAGGGCATACCAAGGTACTCATAATGGCCATACCTACTCCAAAAATCGGTCATAGGAATGTCATATTCTTTTATCCTCAACGGATGGTAACCAGATCGAAGATCAATTTTCGAAAACCACTTATCCCCTTTCAATAGGTCAATCAAATAATCAATTCATGGTAAAAGATATTTGTTCTTTATCATAACTCGATTGAGATTTTGATAATAAACACACAAGCGAAGAGAACCAATGGCCTTCTTGGCGAAGATAACTAGTGATGCCCAAGGTGACACACTCTGGCGTATAAGACATTTCTCAAGATGATCGTCCAACTGAGACTTCAATTCATTTAATTCAGCAGGAGCCATTCGGTAAGAGGGAATAGAAACCACTTCAGTACCATGCATTAAGTCAATAGTAAAATTAACCTCCCTTACTGGTGGCATACCAGAGAAGTCAGAAGGAAACATGTTTGGAAACTCAGCAATGACTGGAGGAACATAACCACTTGTTGGATCTTTCTCTATATCAAAAGAAATCACTGATATAATTTTCCCCATCTCTGGATAAGAAGGTTCGGCTCTGCCTGACCTGGGGTCCCATTCTCCTTTAAAAACAAGAGTCACAACATTGGGTGTAGTAAGGTAGACCCATCAGAGGTGACAATCAATCCAGGATTTATTGGAGATGAGCCAATCCATCCCAAATATGACGTCAAAAGATTTCATGTCAAGAACCAAAAAGTCACAAACAAGCTCGACATCTGATATAAAGAAAACGCAACCAGGACTACGAAGACCCTTCTCTCTCACTGTACCAAGAGGTGTAGTAATATCCATTTCACAAGATAAATGGTCCATATGTAGATTAAGCATATTTTCCAGATGGGTTGAAATAAAAGAGTGAGATGCACGTGTATCAAAAAGTTCTATCACTAAAGAGGAAGTTATAGTAATGGTTCCTCTCACAGTTGCAGGACCTGTATCAGCTACCTCTAGTGACCCTTCCACTGCATAAAGAAGCTATGTTTTGGATGCCTATTGCTGGAACCCTATAGCGCACGATGAATTTTATTGCCCCGCAGTATTTGGAGGTGCTTATGGTCCTGTTCCACTACGCGGAGTAGATAAGTTATGGCAGAATCTCTCTAGGTGCCCTAAACATCCGTAGGAGCTATAGTTCTTGGGTGCCTTAGTGAAAACCCTCTTAGAATGTCCTGGATTCCCACACTGATAGAAAGTAAATTAATCCCCTCCTGGTGATACCGAAGGTCTGGAATGGCTCTGTTGCGGAGAACCACCATGAGGAACATTGCACTTCCTTTTTCCATTAAAGGAACCAACACTGCCACTAAAGAAATAATAACATCCTCCAACCCTGAATTTCCTGCCAAATCCATCTCCACCATCATTTCTCTATCTAGCACATCGGCATAAGTGGGTAGCTCCAGAAAGAAAACCTTAGAACGGATATCTGATCGAAGCCCCAACTCAAATCGTCAAGCCTTCATTCTCTAATTAGATAGAATTTCAAGAGAAAATTGTACCAACTCAGCAAAGCGATTTGAGTACTCAGACATGGTTATGCTGGCCTGTTCAAGTTTGAAAAACTCCACAGCCTTGGCCAACACCATTGATTCTGGATAGAATTGATCAGTGAAAAGAACCTTAATGTCTTGCTACTCCAAACCCTCATGTTTTCTAGCTGTCACCATTGTGTCCCACCGTCTCCTACATGGCCCCTTAAGTACGAAGGTGGCACACTTTACCTTGATCTCATCAGGTGGCTGCAAAAAACCAAACAGACATTCGATCTTCCTCAATCATTCCTCAGCATGTTGAGGATTAGTGCAGCCTTTGAAGACTGGTGGCTTCTGGCATAGGAACTCTTTAGAACGACATCATAGAATCTCACTATGAGGATCTAATACTGGAGTCTGAATAGGAACTAGAGGTGGTGCATGTCCTAGAGCCTGGACAGTGCGAACAATAACCTCAACCAGACTCGGATCCACAACAGGTATCGATTGCTAAGATTCAGTAACAGACTCTTTTTGGATCAGATCTCCACGTCTTCTCGGAGGCATGATTCTACACATCATAAAAAGACATAGATAAACACCCAAACCGAGTTACAAGGAATAATATTCTTAAAATAAGGGATAAAAACATTTTGATTCTACTATATCCAAATCAAAACATGGAAAATACTAGAACTAATCCACAAGTATTATTTCCCTAACCAACCCTGGTGACATAAGGTTTATTGTGGTGAGAGTTGTCCAGGAACTCAATCAAAACTACCTCCTAAGTCCCTACAAGAATACTCAGTGCATACTGTCATCAAGGCAAGATGTTTAACCTCCCTCTGATACCAATTTGTCACGAACCAGCCCAGGTACCCTGGTAACCCGATAACTGAGCCGGCCTAGACATGGCCCGAAGGGTGTTCTCAATGCCCATGGCTCTGAGACTAGCACCTGGCATCGTACAACATACAACTGGGAATTAATTTTCCATAAGAATGCAGAAGAAAGAGTAAAACAAACAGTATGCTTAAAAAATGAAACTCCACTGTGAGTGATGTACCAGAATACAAAGAGGCATGAAATTCCAAAGTACTATAACCCAAGTACAAAAAAGGGAAAATAGTCCCAAGGTCCCAAAGGACACAACTCACCATGTCCAGAGATCAGCAACTAGATCCACCCCCCAGAGGTCCCTTCCCTTTGCTCGATCCGGGAAGAAGAAAATCTAAAAACACCCGAAGGAAAAAAGTAGGGTGTGAGCCTAAGACCAGTAGGATACCACAAAATATTCCATAACAGATTCCAAATATAGATTATCCAAACAAAGGCTTTCATTTTTAAATTAACAGGTTTGGTAATTCAAAATCATATTCTAACAAAATATGCTAAACATTCTCAAATGATGGAAATAAATACTTTAAGGAAAGGCTTTACAAATGATGGAATATTTCTAAAATAATGGATTAAGAATGTAATTTATATAAAAAAGTTTATATAAATTCATCAGGCATGTAAAAAAGTTCAAAAACATTGGCAAACATTTATATCTCAAATATAAAAAAACAAGCGAGCAACATGGTCTTCTGCCAAAAGGTACAATAGTATTAACCAGTTATATGATTCCGTACTCTCTATGTGTAACATCCCAAGTAAGTAATGAATAATAGATATTTTTATCTATGTATATTTATGGATTAGATAGTTTTTTAGTGGCTTAAAATGAGAATAAATCCAATCTTAAGCATGTAATACACTAATATTTTTAAAAGATTGTTTTACTACCTTTTGATGGAAAACCATTTTTAGATCAAAATTTTGAAAATTTTATAAGCTCTATTTTTCAAATTAAACTTATTATTTATGATTGGGACATTGATATTTACAATGGATAATTTTTTGGTATTTTTCTGACAATGTTTATTTTTTTAATGAATAGTGAAATATACTGCATTTTACATCAAAACTATTATTTCATCTAATTTAATTATATGGTTAGATTATATTTTTAATTGGTTTTAAAGTGTAAATAGAATATATATTTACCATGTAATCCAATGGTGGTCATTGGGATTAATTTCACTTTGGAATTGGGCATAAACAAGTGCCAATCTTTTCATAGATATTGTTTCAAAAAAACCCACTATTTGTTTTGACAACGAGAATTATTTTTAAATAAATTATTGTTATTTCTGTGTTTGTAATTTGGTAAAATGGATTACATATTTGTAATCAGAAGTTCCAAATTATGTAATCATGACTCATTTGTTTTTAGACATTATGAATAGTAACGATGGTAATTATCTTTAATTATCTTGATTAATAAGTAATCGGGTAGTTAAGGATAACAAGATAATATCATAATAATCAAAAATGACACCGACATGTGTCCTAATGCTACTTTTTGTCTCATTTCCTACCATGGGATTCCTTATGACAGACTTGGGGACCCCATGGAATCACTTTTGTGGGAAAGTGACTTGTTATCTTTTTATTTTTGTAAAGAAAGTAAATATAACAAAGAATGTATCACCTGAGAAAAACATTTTTAATTTTGTATAAATAGATGATATTTTGGACTATAAATATTCATTGAAAAGATAAAATTATTTCCTACATCATTGTATTTGTTTCATATTTTTTAGACATTAAATAAATTAATTAATTTATGACATCATGATGATCTAGTGATTACCTCACTATTTAACGATTTAAATAAAATAAAAATATAATGAAATATCTAAGACCTACACTTGTCAAATACCTATTGGATGAGTATATTTCAAACCCTTATCACCTTATCCTCAAAATACATCAATGTGGGGCCTTTAAAATCCGAAACCCATTTTAAAATAAAGTAACATTTTGTAACTTTCCAAGAGTGCCCCTCCTCTCCTCTTATAAAAGGCCCCCACCTCTACCTCCTTACCCACACCTCTCAAGCCATTGGTTCGGACAAACCCTCCTCATTTTGTCTATCCACATCCCTATATTATTCCTTTAAGCCTCACTTTGGGCATAAGTCTTCCCAAGGAATCCTTTGAGCTCAAATCAAAAAGGGTTACTCGTTTTTAAGGTAATGTCTTCACTTGTGTTCTTTTGTATTATTTTGATTCTCCAACCCCCTAATGTATTTTTATTCATTTCTTTTGTAACAAATATAGTATCTTAAATATACTAGAATGTTTTTATAAGAAGGATTCGTACTACACATACACACACCTACATCTAATGGTTATAGAACATACTGTTTCCATGGATGGCGAATTTTTGCTTCACGAAACGATGATTGTTCAATATTCTTCAAACACATTCAAAGGTGGCCATTAAGATGTCACAATAGTTATATATGATATATAATATGTTTAAATTTTCCTTAATCTTCTGTATTTTTCATTTATGGCATACCTTTATGGCTTCCATTATGGGTATACGCGATATCTTCATTTTAGGAAGTGCGGACTACCACCCCCTCAAAGTGATTTGATTCGTTAATACCATATGTGGTACGTATAAAGGATAGATTTAATGATATTATATATGATACCATAGTGTAATTATAATAATATTAGGTATCATTATGTTGTAATTACATTAAAGTATGAGATATAAATGAATGTAGTGTTCATGCGTACGTACGGCTTACCGTCTCCATGAACGGTGCATTTCATTTTTCTTATCCCCAAATGTAATGTACTATTATAAGTACATATATATAATGGATATATATGATGTATGTTACGTATAAATGATGAATATAATTCTGGAATTAAAATATACATATCTCTCATTTATTTTTAATTCCATTAATATGACATAGAAATGAAAGTAGCATTCATGCGTACGTACGACTTACCGTCTCCATGAACAGTGCATTTCATTTCTTACCTCTAAATGTTTTGTAATATTATAAATTAATGTATATACCTGATATATATGATATAAATGGAATCTACATCATGAATATCATTTTTGAGATAATGGATATTTGACTACGTGAACAACTTGTAAATATAAGATTTTAACTTTTGACTCAAGTACAAAATATCGACAAAACGACCATTATTAACTTAAATAATTACATAGTGTTAATAACATGGTAATAAATGATATAAAAGTAATAATGAAATTGAAAAAGGTTCTTATTCAAGTAGAAATTATCTCAAGTTTATTATTCAGGAGGTTGAAGAACGATCGAGTCAAGTCGGACCCAAGGTAAGGGAACTTCTAAACCCAATTTCCCTTCTTTGGGTTAATCTCCTACTTTAAAATTATGTCATGATATTATTATTTCCTATATTGTATTTTTACATATAGTGAATACACATAATAGATCTTTTTTATTTAAAAATGATCATTGTATGGGAATTTGTCTCAATCTCCTTTCATTGAGGCATATTTTGTTTTATTCACAACATTCTTTTATACGGTGTATAAACCCCTTTGACTTTTATTCTTATTCAAAAGGAATCTTTTTTATATGAAGAGTTTTACTAAACAACAAAAGGAATGTTTTTTTTGTCATACGTATGTGGAGACAAGGACTTCTCTGCCGCCGTGACCATTATTTGAGTTTCGACTACCTCTACAAGCCATACCTTTTTTTAAAAGAAAAATAAATACCATGTTTTACTTTTCTTTTATTTTGGTATTGAAAATGGTTTTCATAATTTTTTTATAATAGTGTGTTGTATTTATATCTTGTGATTGAAAAGTGTAAATGTTTATGTTTCCTTTATGCATGTTTTATGTGAGACGATTATGTTATGGTTCTCGAGCATTATTATGAAGACGGGTGGTTCTGTGTTGAACTAAGGCCGGGTGAGCCCGATATAGCTCTCCAATGCATTGGGTAACACGAAGGAGTTAAACATTAAGGTTTCTCGGAAGAGATTTAGGGGATATAATATAATGGGTATTCCAAACGTAACCAAAAGGGTTACTCCCTACGTAACTATGTTACGAATACCTCAAGTTACCTTTATGACTTATGATTTCTATGATTTATTCATGATTTGATGAGGTATGTTTAATTGCTTATGATTATGAGTAGAGTAATATTTCATTGCTTCTAATGTATACATGTACTCATGTTTCCTTTCCATATTTTCATATCCCTTACTGAGCTTTTTATGCTCATCATAAGTTTTTGAAATGTTTTTCACAGGTCAAGGGGAGGGTACTTGATTTGATGATAGTGTCAAGGAAGTGTCAATAAAGAATCCATGTTTTATTTTGAATATGTTTCTGTTGATGGGAAAAAATTAATACTATCTTTTATGTAACCACTTTGTTTAAATGTGGAATGTAATACACGTTTTATGATCTAATTCTCTAAAACTCTAAACCTGAAAAGATCCTCAATGTGTAATCTTGTAATAACTCACGATTAAGTAAGGTTTAAGGCTGGGGACATATACGATGTAAACTCAGCAAGATGTGTATACACACGTCCCTATGACACTGGCCAAAGGAGACTCGTCACCAACCCATTAGGGATGTGACCCACTGCATGTATGTTTTGAATGTTGTTGTATCGTAGAGTGTATCCAAATTACTCACTAACTACCTAAGGCTTGCATGTGATCTTAAATGATGGGAGAACTATATTAAGAATGCTTAAAATACGATCAGTCCCATTCTTCCATTTCAAAATTTCCTATTTCATTACATTTAAAACCAAAATAGGTTTTATTCAAAACATGCCATTTTCAGAAGATAAAACCAATGGGTTTCTATCAAATCATTTTAATCCATTTTCATAAGTTTGAAATCTATTGAAAACCAATATCATCATTACACATTTAATTTCCATAATTAAGTTTAACAATATAATTGAAAACATTTCCATCAAATCCAAAATTTAAATCAATCAATTTAAATCGACCAATTTCCCATAAACACACCCAATTCAATGGAATTTGTGTTTTCCTAAATTTCCATGCCAAAAACATTTCAAAAATATCAATTCAGTGGAATCATGTTTGTATCAATTTAATTGAAAGAAACTTGAGAAATTGAATTTAAATCAATAATTGAAATAAATTAAGAAAATAAAATGATAATAAATTTGGAATGACGGGACGGAACCACCTACCTTGACGGTTTTGACCAAGACCACCACGATCAATAACACTCAAGAAAACCAGGTTGCTTCTTCAATAACCCACCTTAGACCTATCCTAGAAATATCAAGACCAAAACTCATCAAACTTGGTACCACACACTTAGATATACCCATAACTGGTGTAGATCTAAGAAACCGAGGAAATAGGAGAAGTAGATCTATGTAGATCTACGAATCCAATCAAGGAAGAAGGCGAAGGATCACATACCTTTATATCCCCACTTCGATTCACCAAGAGGATCCCATGGATTGCCTCCAGAACAAAGGGAGAAACTTCTATGACACTAGGAGAAGATAAATCTCAAGTTAGGGCCACATAAGAGGAAAATCGAAGCATTTAGAGTCAAAACGGATGAGATCCACAATTTAAGGACATAAATTTAAGTGACCACACGGTTTTCCCCACAGTTTGTCAAATAGTGCGCACACCGTGCAGATCTCACTTTCCAGGGTTGTTGGTCCACATGGTTTAGTCGCACGGTTTACCAAACCGTGCGCACACCATGCATACCCCACTTTCCAGTGCTTCTAGGTTGGGATGGTTTGATCGCACAGTTTATCAAACCATGCACTAACCATGCACAATCTATTGCCTTTCTTTCTTAAAATTTCACCCAAACACACCCCCAAGTATTTACTCTAAAATAGGGGTACTTAGAAACATAAAAATGTACTTGAAAATGTAACGGGACGTTACAAATCTATCCATGTTTCTAAATATATTAACATCATTGTCTACCTTATTTCTAAACACCCATTTAGTGCCTATGATGAATGTTTCTTTGGGTATGTCAAAAAGTTTCCAAACATTGTTTTGTTCGAACTGATTAAGTTCTTCTTGCACAGACATCACCCAAAATTCATCATTGATGGCATCATTAATGTTTTAGGTTCATGTTGTGATAAGAAGACTAAATGTTCAACCTAATTTCTAAGAGAAGCTCTGGTTAGAGTTTTTTTGTCTAAGTCCCATACAACAACATCTATGGGATGGTTTTTAAGAGTTCAAACAACACTATTAAATGAAGGACTAGTGATTTCAGGTTCTTCAACAGGGTGAGGTTCATTGTGATTAGAATCTATAGAATTTCCATAACTGAAAGTTTTCATATATTCCTTTATAGGATGATTAGGGGATTTTGAAATAATATCCAGATCATCAACTACCTTCTCTATAGTGGTGTTTTCTTATGTGGATTAGTTTCATCAAACTAGACATTGATTGATTCTTCCACAAATTTAGATTTTTTATTAATCACTCCATAGGATTTACTAGTGATTGAATATCCTAAAAAGATAATTTCATCACACTTGGATGAACATTTTCCAAAATTTTCCTTAGTATTAAGGATGTAGAGTTTGCAACCAAATAAATTAAAGTAGCTAAATTTGGGGTTTCTATTTTTCCAGTACTTATATGGAGTTTTTAAAGAATATCTCTAATCAACAATCTATTGATAATATAACATTCTATATTTACAGCTTTAGCCCAAAAATAAATAGTTAGTCTTATTCTCTAAGCGTGGTTCTAGAAATCTCTTGTAGGTTTCTATTTCATCATTCTACAACTCGATTCTATTGAGGTGTTCTATAGGAAGTGAAATTATGACTGTAGCCAGTTTGTTATAAAATGGATTCAAACTCTTGATTTTTAAACTCATGACCTTGATCACTTCATAAGGATTTAATTCTATTTTCACTATGATTTTCTACAGTTTTGGAATATTTGGTAAAATGGGAGTAGGCTTCACTTTTTTGTGCCAAAATAAAAGTCCAATTATATCTAGAAAATTCATATTCAAGAACATAAACACAGTTCTTCCCATTGAAACTAGAAACTATAGATGGTCTACACAAATCTATGTGAACCAATTTGGGAGGCTAAGAACTTGACACGTCTTTCTTTAGTTTGAAGTAAATTGTGTGCTTCTTTTTCTTTTGACAAGGATTACACACTTTAAAATTTTGAAACTCATGTTTGGGTAGTTCATTGACTAAGCCTTTTCTATTTTACTTTCTAAGGGAGTGAGTGTTATAGTGTCCAAGTCTCATATTCCAAATCATAGACTCTTTGTAAAACACAATTAAACATAACATATTTTGATTTTCTAAGGAATGTATGTTTACAGAATATACGTTTTCATTTCATAATGCAGAAAAAAAATTGATTTTTATAATTAAAAACATTGAAAGCGTCATATTCAAATTTTTATTCAAATCCATCATCACATAGTTGTAAAATAATATGTAGAATATATTTCAATCCATCATAAAAAAGTACTTTGGAAGTCAAAACCTAGTTATAGTTACTGATTTGGCCAAGTCCAATAATCTTTTCTTTGGCGTTGTCACCAAAGATGACATGTACTATATCAATTTTTATTAAGTTATTGAAGAATGAATAGTCTCCTATCATGTGTCTTGAAAAACCATTCTCCAAGTACTATAATCTTTAACATGAACTCATTAAGTAACATTCATACAAATTATTTAAATAAAAATGGACTTTCTTACCCATACCCATTTGGGTCTAGTAATATTAGTGACTAGTGCCTTTGGAATCCATATCTACCACATAGGTTTTCTATAAACATTATGTAAAGTATTTGAAAAATAAACTCTATTTTGTCCCGAAAAGCAAGACACAGTAGAGAGTGTATCAAAACATGAACTAGCTGAATGTTTTGCGAACTGGGACTAATGTTTTATGTTACAATCCAAGAAACAAAATTAATTCTTCCAAAATTTCTTTTACTAGTTTGATAGACAATTCCAGTAGTATATTAAGGAGAAATCTATTTACCTACATTTGTAACAAGGTATCTTTACCATTAGAAAACCATTAAATATCCTTATTCTATTTATCATTATATAGTTTTGTTTCGTTGTTATCATTGTTTAATTGAGTATTTTTCTCCCTTTCTATAGTGAGTCAAGTTTTAATAGTTGAGGTAAGAGCATAATGTTTCTTTAATGTCTTGTATTTATCATTAAGTTCATTTCATATCTATTCAAATATTATTTCAGTAGTCAATCATTTCTCCATTAGAAATATTTTAAGAGTCACTCTCATCCCTAGAGTAATAGGAATTGTGTTTAGAAGATTCCAGTTTCCCATCAGATGTTTTTGTTAGCTTGTTCATCCTGTGAATATTCCGAGTCACTGAACTATCCTCGGAAGCACTCCATGTATCATTTATTTTATTTTTATACTTTCTATATTTGTCTTCATATTTCTTTTTCTACATGATCTTGTGAAAATGATCCTTGATATGTCATTTTCACTTACATTCATAGCATACAATTTCATTATGATTTTAACTTTTTTTCCAATATTTCTTCAAACTTCCTTTGTCATCATATATTACCTTGGTGTTAGGATTTCTGAATAAATTTATTCTTCTTGTAAAATCTCTTAAAACATTTATCTAGTTGAGCTATCTCCTCATCACTATCGGGAGATTATTGTTTACTGCAGAAACTTTCTACAGAAACATTCAATTCCATATTTCTTTGTGTTTAGAGGTGGTGGTCTTCAACACAACTAATTTTCTTTTTGGTTTATCCTCTTTTTCCTTGTTGACTTTATTCTCCTCTTTATACATCATTAGTTTTACAACAAGATATTTTATATGTATCATTCTAATGATTCATGACTATCTAATAAAGACAGAGGTGCCTCTCCATCTTTCCGGTAGACATCTGAGAATCCTCATCATTTGTTCTTTAGTAATGACATCACATCCAAGAGAAATCACTTTGTTGACATTTTTGATGAACCTGAGATACATGTCAAAATTATGCTCATCAGCTTTTGTTTTATAGTTACTATATTTAATAGTATAATTATTAATCCTCATTTCTTTCACAATCTATGTTCATTTATGTTAAACAGACAAGGTATCCCAAATTTCATGGGCAGTTTTACATGCAGAGATCCTATTAAATTCCTCATCTCCTAAAGAGCGGTATAAAGCATCAATAGCTTTGAAATTGTTATTGTAGGTAGTTCTGGAAGGTTATTACTAAGTGATTATATTAGTATAAGGAATCTTATATTCATCAACTATTGAAGACTAGATTTTAAAGATCCTACTTTCTAAATGCATTTTAATTTCAATTATCCACTGAGCATAATTGGTTCCATTAATGAATGGTGGTCTTTTTGTGGAAGCACCTTCCAATATATTATCAATAATATAGAAATACTTTAAAATAGTTATAAATATTGATCTAATATAAATAAAAAGATCATTAAATTACAACTAAAATGACAATTGAATAGGGTCATAAACAGAGTCTTAAGAAAACATGATCTGATACCAAATGCTGGTAGGAGTAGAGTACTCAGGAGGGGGGGGGGGGGATTGAGTACCTATAAAAATTTCTGTATAAAAATTATTCTTAAAAATGACCCTCAATAAATTTAAATACATCCCATTTAATCAATTTTATACATTTATGATGGTTTTTCTCTTTAAATAATTTTATAGAACAATGATTAATTGTCTATAATCATAATATTAGTTATTAACATTAATTTTGAATCTATTCTAATAAGGAGAAAAAATTATAACTTTTTTACTTGATTAACTATCTGTGTAAATTCATTGATTTCACAGTTAAACCTTAAAACATAGCAAACTAAAATAAACAAAACATCATACATAAAACAATTGGATTAGTCTCAAGACAATACCTAATCCAATCAACATAGTGATCACCTGACACCGAGTAGTTTATATAAATAAACATGATCCACACCATGGATCAGAGTTAAAAACAGTAAACAAGACTGTCTAGGTCACATGACCTCTTCCACAGTTTTTCTTGGGTATGAATCATTAGGTCACACAGGGATATCTTCCAAACATGTCTGTGAGAATACACAAGTGTTAAAAGAAGTGAGTGAAAGAATAAATTTTATCCATCAATTTGATTCTGGAGACAGTGTGTGTTTTTATATAGACACAAACACTTCTCAAAAGATAAAAATATTACAAAACAAGGAAGAAATTATGAGATATGGTAATAAGTTATCTGAGTGTTAGTATATGCATCTATGGACATTAGGGATGACGCAGTTTCAGAAATTGAGTCCTCTCATAGAAAACATAGTATCGTAAGTCAGCTAGATCTGGATCAGGTTCTTCATGGACTTTATAGTGTGAAAATGTTCTTGACTCTATGATTAGAATATTCTTCATGTGTTATTTAGATTTTTTGGGATTCATGAATGCATGTGTCTCTTTGTTATCATGCACACACTTGGTTTCCTGTTATCACCATCTTCACCATAGTTACCATAGTCATGTTGATCTTTTTATTATTGGAATGCATGTTTAGAATCCAACAAGTTGCATGTATTCTACACCTTGTACCACGTAGAATTAGATGAAATGTCAAAAAAGAAAAATTAATTATGTCAGTGCATTTAAAAACTTCAAATACGACTGTTAGTAATTAAATTGAAAAATGGCAATACAAATTAAGAAACGGTGTCACAGTCTGTCTGTAAATGGTGTCTCCTTCTTTGTCTTTGAGAGGTGAGATAGTTATGATGACATATTTTTATAGAGATCATGAACTGGTAGTACAGATGTAGAGTTAGGATCACGGTTTCTAGTGATAATGTTTGCATGGTCACGGTGTATGGATGGTCATGGTTTCTAGATAGTTATAGTGACTGGATGGTTAGGGTGTCTAGATGGTCATGATGTCTGGATGGGAACGGTGTCTAGATGGTCACAGTGTTTGGATGGTCACAATTTATGGATGGTCATGGTGCCTGAATGGTGAATGTGTCTACATGGTCATGGTGTTTGGATGGTCACTGTTACTGGATCCTTTTCCAGAAAACCCCAACTGGGGGTAGACACATGGTTTCTTAGACTTAATCAAATCTTTGTACATAGACATAAATAGATATATTCATATACTGAATTAAACATAATCATTAAAAAGATAATTTCATAATAAAAAATATTGTTTAGAATAATTATTTAAGGCATAGGGAATCTAATCATCTGTACAAATGATTGCAGATAGACGAAATAATATTGACATGGTTTAATGAATGTATAGGATTTGTGATCATTAAAACATGATTAACACATGAGAAGTATTAAACATTCCATTCTCTATTGTGATGGATTGGGGTGGGATAGTTAGTAATTCTAGGTCCAAACAGGTACGAAACACTTTAGATAAGGTTCAGGTGGTTCATGAGAGGATGAAATCAGTATACGATTGTTATAAATCCTATGATGATTATAGGAGGAGACTTCTGGAGTTCAACGTTAAAGATCATGTGTTATTGAAGGTTTATATCTATCGATGGAAGTGATGGTTTGAAAATTAATATAGGATTTATCTCCAGTTTTTTGGGCCATTATAGGTGTGTTAGAGTATTGGACATGTGGCATATTAGTTAACAGTTACCCCACATATGAGTCTGATACATGATGTTTTTTACAAGCCACTACTCCTTCATTATCTTCATGAAGACTCTCACATAATCTATTGGGGTGAGAATGATGTTTTTGATGATGTGACCTTTGAGGAGCGGCCTATATATATCGAATAAAATCGGTAGATGGTGTTTCATAGTCATGTTATCCCCTTGGATTGTTTCTTATAGTGCCACTATGTTGTGGAGGACATTATTTGGGAATGTGAGTTGTAGACACACTATCAGTACCCTGAGTTTTTTGATATTTAGATGTAATATGGTAATGTTGTTTGTTTTTTTGGTTGTAGGAATATTTATCTTTATGAGATGTCTATCTAGTGTTTTTATTTTTTGGATTTATCTCATTTTATTTGTATCTCACATTAGAGAGTGTTTAGGATCTAGTTGTGGCTATTGTGTGGTTTCAAACTATTCACTTGATGAAGTAGTTGAGATCCTATGGTGGTGAGGGATTTCAGAGGTATCTCATTGGGTGGTTATTTAGAGGAACCCTTTTCAGTTTCCCCTATGGGTTGGGTTTGGATTCTCAAGGATGATATTGTTTTGAGAGGTATCTAATGTATGGTCTCAGATATATATGGATCAACTGTTTGTGTGTTTCAGATGACCGAGGTGCTTGTTGGAGGATCAAAATAAGTCTAGAGGAGTTTAGTTTATTGATGATGGATTCATGGAGCTTCAAGTCATGAAATGTGGTTCCAAAATGTTAAATTGGGTTTCAAGACTTTTATGTTTTTGAGGTCGATTTTTTTTGTTGAGATGATTCTTTTTTAGAGAAAACTTATAAATGAAGATTACACAACATGAAAGGGGATTACAAATTATGTAATATTATAATGATGTACATTTTAAAAAATTCCATATACTCGGGTTTTCAAACCATTTGGATGCAATTTCCCTCCCTCTCATCCCAGTTGACCTGACAGTCTCCTTCCTGACAGGTTATAGATCCCATCGATATAAATCGATATCGAGATACCATATTCTATATTTTTTTTTATCAACGATGAGTTATACCTCTGTTTTTTGGTATCCTCAATATTTTTATTCCTATTTCTATTATCCTTGTGATGATATGTGATCTCCCATGGTTCTAATTGAGTTTCTATCTGTTTTTATTCATGTAGTGGTGTTGCAACATCCATGGATGGATGCTATTTGTATGGGAGGGGTAACCATAGATCCATTCCATTGATATTTTCTCATGTGAAGAACATCGACGACATTTTGAGGTACGTGATTCATTGATTATCAATATATATACATGAATTCATAGATCAATAATGATTTATCCACTTGGATCACAATGAAATTTACCTAATAATTATATGAATTGAATTAAAGAATTAGTATCGATCACGTAACGATGTTGTTTCTTGTTCCAGGATAAAAATTTGCATATTGATATGTTGGATAGTGTGATATCTATACATTTCTTGGTTAGCATATTTTTCCTCATGGAAATTGGTAACTAATGTATATATGAAATTATTTGTTAATTAATTGGATAAATAGTTAAAAGGGAATGTTTTATGACTCTGGTAGTGGTTTTTGCAATTGGATGTGAATCAAATTGTTCAATGTATGAAAAATTAATAATATTGGATAATGAACCAGAAGCATGACATTATTTTTGATGATGGAATTAATGTAATGCTAAATTAATTGTTTATTTAAATTGTGACAGCTTCAGATGGCTTGTTTCTAAGGAATCCCATAATTAGAACGTGTCAATAATAAATCAGCTAATTCAAGATGGAATAATGAACTGGTCACATGATAAAATATTATTACATTGTAGGTACCAAGTTTCCCATTATTTCTATATTTCATGTTCTTTGTGCTTTGGAGCTATGAGAGATCATTGTGTGTAAAGGCTGAATTCCTTGTTTTAGGTCTAAGATCCCAGTTTTGAGTTTTTTTCCTACTGCTTGTGTTATGATATAATCCTGGCATGAAAAAGCCTAGGGGGATGTTGTGATATATTGTTGGGGAGGCCCATATGTGACACGAGCCTGGGATGGCTGAGCATGGAGGGCTGTTGTGATATATTGGGATGTGAGGTATGATTTTTTTGTAGCATTTGATTCCAAGAGTGGGGATATGCATCACATTAGGCATGTGGGTGTTAGGGAGGAATCTTGGACTGATGAAATGGTTTGAATATGGGATTACTAGTTGATGTGAAAGTGGGATGCTTGTCAAATATGTTGTTTTTTATCTTTTTTACATTCCCCACTACTTTAGGTATCTGGTTTTTCATAAACTCATTTCAATGGAGATGAAGATGCATGGGGTATCCCACATTCATTTCCTGTATATTCATACATGGTTGGATGGGTCTACACTCCAACTATATATAGAAATGGCTTGACATGTAGTTTAAATACTCACTACGTTGAGACCACTATTTTTTTCTATTTTAATGTTTTCTAGAATACATGAAATATGGAAATTGGTAAATTGGTCAAACAAATGAATAAATATTTAACCCATAGAGTTGGATCATTATAGTTTTCAATAGTGAAAATAAATATACAAAAATTCATGGAAGTAATTGGGTTTTTCTTAGAGGGCATGGAACTTTGATAGGATTATAATGAGATGTATCATGGAAATTGGTAATGGTTAAAGAATTAATTACCATAAATTGAAATTGATAAAAATGGATAAAGTAATTTAATATATCACTTTAATTGGATGTGTGTGTTAAGGATATAAATTCTTAGTAGCTATAGTTAGGAGACATAGTGATGTTAGCTATTGTTGAGTATAAGATAATGTTTCTCCCATGGTGTGATTGTGAGCTATATTATACCATGTAATTTTTGTGTTTCAATATTCCAATACACAATTTAGGTTAGGAAAAATGAAACAATAGAAATTATGATCCCTAGTGGTGTTTTCGTCAACATACTGGTAGGAGGATGGATGGTTGACTACTCTCTTCATCCTTACCATCTTTTCTTTGTAGTTACTTGTGATGGTATGCACAATAGTTAGTTTTCCCCATATATGTGTGTAGAATGATATAATGGATTGTGGTTATTTCACTCATAAATATTCTAGGTATAGATTTTAGGGGGGGTACTATAGTTACAACGTGTATAGGTTGTGATGGATTTAGGATCCTTACTCAGTGTGAGGGTTGTAATTGCTTTAGGCACAATACCCGATGTATGATACACATTATTCGGGTTATAGTGGATCCTAGAAACATCCTAGTTTCGTCTGGTTATGAGGATGTGGTGATAATTTTCATGAAGTTCAAGGTGTGGTGCATCACCCATGTGTCTATGGGCTAGCCATTTTAGAGAGAGATGCTCAAGATGTGTGATGTTGGGGCAATGCAGAAAACTACTGGGGAACTGCTAGAGAGGTAACCTATATATTCTATATTATATTATTTTATATTGTATGGGACACTTGGTGAGAGTAGAAATCCTGATGTTGGGAACATATTATTCCTTTTTATGTGATGATTTATTTTTTCTTGTAGTTCGCTATTCTTTAAAATGATTTCATTACATTAGAACGATAGGCTATAGGGAGGATCCAGCTGAGTATACTATTATACACAACCTACATATATAAAAACTATTTTTAGGTTTGTTGGAGTACGATATTGATTAGGTCGGTTACTACTACCTTGGGTGTTATAAGATCTATTTGGGATTTTTGGTCACCACCATCTTTTCTTTTCTTTTATGTACATGCAGGTTTCCTTTAGGTTTTAGTATTTCAGGAATCACATTACATTTATCTACTTTGGTTTTGTTTTATATTATAGTCTGACCAGCAGTTGGTTGGTTTCTATCATATATGTCCCTTTCGCATGTGTTATCTTTGAGGGCAATGCCTCCCATTTTTTTTTATTTCTATACCCTAAATTCTAGTCACCATCCTGGGGCCTACTAGTGGCAGGACTAGTATGTCACTATCTCTCTTCTCCCGTTGCCATCCCAGAAGGGGTTGACTTTTTTGGGAGGGGTCATGATAACAAATCTATCTAATACATAAATCATATTTAATGTGAAATAAATCATAAATTATTAGTTTTTTGTTGTATACCAACATATAAGTATTTATACCTTGATACACCATCACACTAATTCAAATAACTAATTATATTTCTGCCTCATCACATCCTCAGGTTCCCATGTATGTTCTTCATTGGTGTTGTTTCGCCACAAAACATTGACAAGGTCAGTGGAATTTTTTTTAAAAACATTTTATCTTTGACATATAATCTTCTCTATCTGTTACATAAAAGATAGATCATGTTATAATGGCATGATCATAGTGTTAAGTACATTTTAATGATCTATCAACGATTCCTCGAGAGATATACATGGGACATATCATATAATTATGTGATATTTGGTGGATGTTCAATGACATATGAAACCACCCAAATTTGATCAAGAATTATAATGGGTCTAATATATCTATCCCTCATCATTTCCTTTATTAAAAATCTCATAACCTTAAAAAATTGAGATATTAAAAACAATACATTGTCAATTACTCTAAATTTTAGATCTCTTGAAAATATTTCAGCATAACATTTCAATCAACTTCGATGTTCACTGTTATTTTTTTGAATGGCTTAAAAATTCACATTCACTTCAAATGAGAGAACACATCATAATATATTTTATTGTCCAACATCATCCCAACACAATGGATATACCAACATCTTTCCTTAGATTGAATCATAAGGATCCATCAAAAGGCTTTAGTAAAATAAATTATGGTGATAAAACATTATTAGATATAGGTGTTGAACCTAACCAAATTTGGAATCCATATAAAATAATATAATTACAATATTTATGGTTCGAATTGTCATTCTATAAAGGGCATATTATTAAGGATGATATATAGTGCTATATTCAATCTCAAAATTCGAATATTTTGGAAAATTTTCTTGAAATTTGTTGAAAAACATTGATCTTGATATGATATTATTGATATTAGTACTCAAATATACGTTAATGCATACTAATGTATAATCATTTGAGATGATCAATAGATAAATCATCCTAGATGTAAATTAAATATTAAATTTTTTATATGAAATAAACTACATTGTAAAAGTTTATAAAAACCCCTTAAAGTTATGTCTCTAGTCATTAACCATTTACAATATCAATCTCTAAGATTCTTTTTCTAGAATTTCCGTTTTCATGTTTTCCAACTATAAAAAATCTTTTAGATCATTATGCATATTCTTACATACTCGATAAATAGATAATAATGAACTATGATTTTCCTTTCAAAATCATTCATCAAATATGTTATTGATGGGACACACACACAACTCATTAACCTTGTAATTCCATTACAATCATGGTGGAACTCAAGAACATTCGTCACCAAATTACTGCAGCTACACATCTTCCTTTTGTGCTTATTATAACATCACATGGATTGATCATTGCACATTCAACTATGGATGAAAGTATTTTTCTCCATTATGTATGGTTTTAAGGTGAATCATATACAAAACCGTTAGTATTGGACCACTTTTAGTCCTAAATATTGAACAAATAGCATGAACCTTCAGATTTAGGGAATTAACAACATTGTTTGACTTTTAAAGGATGAAATTTATTGAATATTTATAATATTTAGTCAAATAGAATCATTTCATTTTGAGGATATTTATCACTAACTGTGTGAATATATACATCAATCTTTTTTTATTTTTATATATCTAAAAATTTTCATTTTAAAAATAATTCTCCTATATTTTAATTTCATACCCACTACTAAAATTTCCAAATCAAGAGTCGGAGTAACTTTTCACATGATATTTCTATTGGTGTGAGGCATAAGAAGTCACTATATTATTCTTAATTAGGATTCATCATAGTATATTCTTTGTAGAATCTATATAGACCAAAAATCCATCCCCACCATTGCAGTTTGAGAACCGGTTCACTAACCAGCCATTCTTTTTATTCCTTTTCCCAAATTAATTTATTTGATGGAACATTAATCCTTTATATTTAAATATAGTTATTGGATTATATATGCATGAAAAATATAAAAATAATCATAGTTATTATACTTATACCTCAATAAAAATTCAAATTCTAGTCGCCTTTGTTAGTTTGGGGCCTTGTTTTTTAATCTTAATTGCTGAGGGATGTACTGATAAACCCTATTTTGTAACTACACAACCCAAGAATGAATCATTAAATCGAAAAAATTCCTACATTATGAATTTAGAATACAACATATCCTTATTCATGGTATTAAACACAATAATAAAATTATCTTCATGATCATAGAACAGATAATAGAATTATCTATAAGGATGACATGAAAATGATTGATGTGACATATAAAGAATGTTTTTATCAAATTAATTAATATAAGAGGGGAATTAGTAAGTCTAAAGGTAATCACTGTAAATTCATAATGATAATTACTTATACCAATGGTTTTATTTTGAATATACTCATTATTTTCCCAATGTTGATGATATCTAGAATGACAGTTAATCATGGAAATGTATTGATCTCTACATAGATTATCAAAAAAAATTATTAATATGAGGCTGAGAGTAATTTTTCTTGATAGTGATATTGTTTTGTTCTCAATAGTGAATTAAATGAATCTTGTCCCAATATTTTTTCATAATAATATAAAATGTGTACCCCATGGTGATGCACTCTTATACATTAATCGCTTTTCAAAACTCTCTTGGACTTTTATATCTTATTCTTGATACTCAATTAGCACAGTTCCAGGTGGTGAAATAGAAATAGGTCTATAATGTAATATCATAACCCTATCCTAGTTTCATATGATGATTGAATGTTTTTAAAAGCCATTGGTGACATCCCCAAAACACTAAAACTTAGAAACTAATGCCTAGTGCATACATGATCCTTAAAAGATTATTTTCCCTGAAATATTAATAACCTATAGAAAATGAATAAAAAAAAATTAAATGATTCATTTGATGTAATAAAATAAAAATAAAACATTAATGTAAAATTTTTTTAGATGATAAAACAAAAAATCCCAACATTTACCCAACAAAGGATATCGTGACTCAATGGAAGTAAAGTGGAATCAATCCAACCTTCACCCAAAAATGACTCCAAGAGTTAAACCCATGTACCATATCCAATACATTATGATTAGTTAGTTGAGTTTTGTGAATCCATTACTTTAATAGAATCTCGATAGACAACATCTGAAATAACCCCAACATTACCATATAGAGGGTGAGTATAAAACATAGTAGGAAATCCCAAAAACGTCACTGTATAAGACACTAAGAACAAGAATAAGTTAGATATTATTTACATTTATATCCAAAATAAGGTAGGTGTGTTTTAAATATCCCCATCATAAATCTATTAAATAATATAAAAAAACATAATAACTTCACTTAATCATTCCACATCTCCCAATACAATGTATGCCAATTGGATGTCTTATTACTCTTAATTGATGACATATCCCATCCTAATATCACCACCTGATGGAATATACCATGATATACATCATAAAATATTAATTAAAAACAAAAAAGGTTCCATAATATAGTTTAATGAACTCACATCAACCATACAAGACTATATTTCAAAAAATCATTTCCTCTAGAAACTATTTTCCTTTAATAAATTTATCAAACACCTTATGTGTGTCATTTAAAAACCAAGAATTTGTGTAGTAAAAACAATAATTCTTTTCCAACATATAATGGATAGTGATTTATATATTAATCCCTTATATTATAGAAAATTTTATGGGGGAGATAATCCACCTACCAAAAAAAGAAAATGAAAATAATAAACCACATATGAAAACTCTTGATCTGAAATTGTATCTTCTTCCCTTAAATAGATCCAAACACTATCTCGTAAAATTGTTAATCATATGAAATAGATATATCTCTAATAATATATATAAATGGATTTATGTTAGGTAAAATGATAATACCTAGTGAAAATTAAAAGGAATGAATACTTAATATCAATTTTTGAGATCCAACACACCATGATTCATCAAAATTTCCTCCAATATCATTGAAAATCACAATGGATAACAATGAGAGGAGTGTAGAAGGAAAGTGATTGGGTTTTTTATAATAAATGAGTTAAAATATAATTTTTAGAATAATAAACAAAATTATCATGGTTATGTTTCATGTTTTTTTAAAAACTGTAGATTTTACTAACTCCTAGACCCAAACCTCATAATTGGTTCAAATCATCTGATAAAGCATCCTCCAATAATGTTTTTCTTCACTCTCTAAATTTTCATTGATTCAACTTTAAATCCACATAGTTACGATAAATCATGTTCATACCGTGCTCCAACATAGTGACTCACATGGTCTATTTCATCATTTCCAAGAGAATTTGTGCTATTTTTTCAAAATTTCCTCACACTATATATCATTAAAAACCCTTAAATAGACTCCCAAAAAAACACAAAACTCCAACAACTAAAAAATAATCCTATAAAATCAAAATAGATAATAAAAATGTAAATTTATTAAAACAACAATTGTTATTATCTCTCCAACATTTGGAGTTATTTCCTCAATAGTTCTATATATTCAATGCTTTGGAAAATATTTTGGCATTTCTTAGAAATTTCATTATTACATTCCCATATATTTCTTGTACATTACCATGATACAATAAAAATAATACCAAACTGATTCTCTATCATAATAAAAAATTATATTATTTCTAAAATTTGTATTGGAACATGAATTATCATAGTATCCCTTTCATTAGCAACATGGTCCAATCAAGATTAAATGGTCTAGAATCTGCTAGTACATAATTAAATAGGATAGATGAGATAAATTGATCATAGAGTAAAATCATACATGTAAATCCAATGGTTAAGACACATCCTCAGTTTATTCCATATTCTCAAAAGGGGTAATGTAATTAGGAGACAATTTAACTTACTTTACAAAATATTGATTAGCAGGATATTGATTTACTCTCAAGAAAACATTATCATTAACATAAATCTATAATTACCAATTATGATGATCTTTATGAAATCACTAATGGATCTGGGCTATCTGTTTCTTCAACCTGATCATTTGGTTCTTCTCTTTCATCTCATGTGAAATTATGGGTTTGATTAGTAACGTCCCATCAATTTCTACCCAATAATGTAAAGTTTGAAATGGTTGGTCATACAATTTATATAATTGATCTATATGTACTTTGTCATTATATAATTTATTTTATTATATCTATAGTTATGGTATATGATCCTCCCACGAGACATTAAAATCCATAACATAAGATTTAATCATATATTCCAACGTTTGGATCTTCTATTATGACTTCCCATCTATTTGAGGATGATATAATGTTCTCACAGTCAATTGAGCTTTGAGGGTTTTGTGTAAGGATTTACAAAATAAAAATGAAAACATGGAGTCTTAGTTAGGAAAAATTGAAATAAATAATCCATAAAACATTACAAATTCACAAATGTATTCTCTGAATTGGCCTTCCACTATTTTTGATTAAAGAATACAGATGATGTTAGATGAATTTGTGAGTCCATCCAAAATTCCCCATATGGTATCATGTTTCTATGAATTTTATAGTAGTACTTTTAAAATAAAATGGATCTATATTCATATTTATACATGAGTATAAGTCATTATTACGACAAACCAAATGGTAATTAATTATTTACCATGACCCATTGATAAGTGAGAAATCTCTAAACATAATGCAGCAGATTTCTTTTACAATTCCAGTAGAAATGTTTTCTCATTGTCTTATACATATTCGACATTCTTTGATGCGTAATAAATTTTGATTTGTTATGGGAAACATTAATCCATTATAGATAACTCGTAGGAACCATAATTAATTCTTTAAAATAAAACACAAATTTCCCATCTAGTATCCATCCATTAATAGTTTTCACACTGTTGAGTTTTGAATTCATGGTTAATGATTCCGGATTGGATGTATAAAAAACATTTAACCAACTAAATATAATCATGAACATGAGAAACTAAAATGAAACTTACAACATCACCTTAATAAGTATAATCAAGATATATATCATCTATGTCCATGATTATTATCTATTGATCTAAAGCATCATTAGTGAAATTACTATATGAATTCATACTCTATGCATTTACAACTGAATTTCCTCTATCCATGGTATATATCTAGTCAATGTCAACAATCAAAATGTTTTCCATCCATCTTCATTGAATTATGTTCCATTATAATATTGAGAACTTGAGTTTCATGATTTTATGATACGTGAACACTATGAACAACTCAGCAATGATATAATGATACAATGTTTCTATGGAATAGTCAACAACGTGTAACTAAATATAAAAAATAATTTAAATCTTATTAGTAACCTATAACATTCATGAACCTTGTTTTATAACATGATATACCTATATGAGAACATACATAATAACCAATATGAATGCATCATAATATACCCCATAGGCTCATCTAGATACTGGAAATGTATGGCTAGGTGCTGATGTAAGATGAAAATTAAGATATTAAAATGATTTATGGCTCAAATATATAGATGAAGGGAACTAATTTACTTAAAAATGATTTCATGGGAGAGACAATTACTGAAAAGTCACAAATAAAGTACCAAGAATACAATAGTAATCTATGGGAAATGTGTATCTCAATGAAATTATTTAGTCATTTCTTGGAGATAAAATCTTCTACAATTTGAGTATATATGGATAATATTAATTCAAAAATGGAATGTCTATGGACAATTACATAGTATATCTATATATCACACTTTGATAGATTATGATATAGGTGATGTTCTCGAAAGATAAGAAATAATATTACCATATGTTGTTCATGATTAGCCTCTATCATATAATAGACTGGAATATCATCGATGAGTACCACAACAAAGTAATCAAGATAATATATAAATATTTGATTAATGGTAAACATGAAAACCATTAGTGAATTCATAATAAAATAAGGAATAAACAAGTATTCATAAATAAAAAAACAAAACAAAAAATATCCTCATAGAATATCCTCCTTTTAAAGTAAATGCTGGTTATAACTATATCATAAATAAACCATAAGAACCCATTTGGATCCTCGTAATTGATATATTTATGTTTATTTGAGTAATTTGATACCTATTAATTATCATAACTTACTTTATGTTATTGTAATCCAAACAATTTCCAATAATTCAATCAACATTATTAACGAAAAAACGGATACATCGCATCGTGATATACTAGGATTATTGAATCCTTTTTTCTATATTTTATAATTTAACACTAAATGTATCCAATTCTGATTATAAAATAATATAAACTAGAAGTGAAATCATATTTTTCAATGTCAAGATATTAACCATGAATTCTTATTCACTTTTAGGAGGACATCAACTGAAACATTAATTAAATACTTTAGGGATATAGTACAAGATTAATTGAAAATATATGTGGTTGATTATATCAATAGTTTCAAAAGTTACTGTTTCCCATAAGTAATATATAGATAAAAATGATTACCAATATTGTTCTTCTATTCTGGTATTCAAATCTCAATATCCCATATAGATATTCTCAACTCCATTAGAAGATCTGAAAATAACCATCCTAGGATAATAGTTGATGTGCGAAAAAAATAATATCAAACAATAAATTCCACAATATTGGTCAAAGATGTCTCCCAAAAATAAATTAATCCCAGAAAAATTTATGAATCAACAATAGTTATATAAGATTATGAGAAATTACCGGAATGAAATTGTTACTGTACAATCTGTGATTGATATTTTAGTATATGAGGCATTCATGATCATTGGCAAAAAATTCCTTGGTTTTCCCTAACCATGATTAAACTATGCTGCATTAAAACATTTTAAAAATAATAAATAACCAACCTAAAACACTCAAAACATGTATTATGTAGTATATATCTTCCAAAAACATAATAAAATGGTCAATTAACAAAACATGTAGGTTTTTTTATCTCCATATATGAGTAATATTAAAAAATAAACTTTATAATTTATGGGAATCCAAGGAATGCCTTTATGGAAAAAATCATCTTATTCATGAACAATATGAATACCATTAATGTGAGTTCCTCCACAAAAAATTGATATAAATATCCCCCATAAATGGGGTGTACATCTCAAAATTTGGGTTTAATTTCCATTGGATGTTCATATTTATCTTATCAATGAAAAAAAATAAAAGATTGATATAGAATGTGATATTTGAAATCCCTTACCTGGAAACTGATATGTGCTATATTTAAATATATCCAATCAATACCTAATAAAATTAAAATTCACCTATAGGTAGAATTATATTTCTTTTTAGGATGAGAATTATCATACAATTTTATCAGATAAGAGTTATCAACATGGGATGTAATCAATAAACCATGGGGTATTTTTCACTAACAATTAAAATATGCAATCCTTCAGGTTTATATGATACACATAGTGTTCATTAGATATAAATGATTTGGTATAACAATAAATAAATAATAACTTTTTATTACTAGAGTGTATGATATTATTATCTTTCACCATATATTTCCTCTGAACAACTTATATAGTTGTGATCTGATGAAATTTCACATTATCTATTGGATTAGGAATTTTTTACACTGAATTTCATCATTAACAATTATATTTTATCACTAGATGGATTTATTCATGAAATCCATTACTTTATATAATTTTATAATGGGTGGTGTATTGATCTAAAATTTACCCCATTATTTTCATTATTTTAACAATTTATATATCATTGAAATTCACCTGAACCACGGCCTTCCTTTCCACACATCATACAGTTACCAGTCCATTAGAAAAAATTTATTCCATGATTCTTTTGAAACATATATCTTAAAGGATGATTATTTGCCTTTCCTTATTATGTTTTTTTTATTATAATTTCCTTGAAAAAACATTTTCATTTACTATATAAATTGTGTGAAATATGTGAATCAACATACTCCATTTGTACCTAGATAGTACATTATATTAATTCTTCAAAAACTACTTAAGTCCATTATAGCATCATTAAAAACATTTTTTTATGAAAATAATGAATTAATTTGTTTTTACTTCAAGTTTGATCATACAACCCTAGGTATTATTCATATGTGTAATATAATTTTATATACAGGTACCAATTAATCCATCACCCTTTTCCGTATGCTTTTGAATTTTCCTTCAAATTTTCATACAAAGAGTAAGTGGATATTAAATACTAAAAAGTACCATCTTAAACTCATAATATTCTATTTATTAAATTTCTTTCTAATTCCAAAAGTTATTAATAAGGGTACCCTATAAGTTTCCCTCACATGCAAAATTATATACTCCAATGATTATGTTCTCAAGATACATATACAGAATATTGAAAAATATATTTTTTGACGGACATATCCATTTATCAGAAAATATTGGATTATACGACCCGATGAAATTAAGAGGATTTTTCATCATATTAATCATTCGTGGAAGTATAGATACTTTATTTCTCATTTGGATTCTCAGGGTGATTCACAACCGAAGAGACTTATATAAGAATATCAATACAAAATTTCATTATAGAATATATAAAGTTTGGTTTCCCAAGAGGAGGGTCGTATCATTTTCCACCAGAGTGAATATTAACAGGATTACTCATATTAATATCAATAAAATATAACCCAACATCATATTTTAATCATGAAGATTCAATAACCAGATTTATAATTCATATTTTAATGAAAATAATATTTTATAGGTTCCAAAATATTATACCTTTTGATCAACCAATGGATGTTTTATGACCACCCAATGTCCCATTCAATTCAGCATAGGTTTTATTAAGATCTATGATAGAATTATTTAAAAACAAATCACAATAAATAACTGAACTATCCACAATACAAATTTAGGTGACAGATGATTAGCCTACATAAATAATGCCGCAACTCATACAAATATTCTATGCATTTCACAATAATACATGCCTAAGGACCATGGTTTCGTGTCATTAAATAATATATTGGAAATAAAATTATTCCATAATTGATAATGAACTTATCCCATAATATAATTTCCTTATAGTACCATTATTGGTAAACTATTAATTAAAATGTTTTTATAACCTATGAGAAATATAATCATAATTAATGTTGAGATCAAATGCTAAGTATGGGTAACAATGGGAGAAAACAATCAATGATAATATGTAATCATAAGACAAATATATGTTTATGAGATAATTATTGTATGTTTTAAAGTATAAACCAAATATTTCATAGATAATAATCCATGATTCATGGAAAAATTAATTAGCATTTCAAATGTCCCGAGTCATTAGAGTGAGGAATCAAAAATACAAAATAATGAGAAATAAGTGTATATCATAATCACAATAAAATTTCATAGAAATTTAATTATCATAAATATAAGGATATAAAATAATTTCATTATCCTTGGATCATTTTTGAGACCATATTATTGGAACATTTCCCATAGGGGATAGAGTTCACTCCTATTTTTATGATTTCCTTATTTAATGATCACCCCCAATTATATTTTAGTAAAAAGATGACCTCATAGGAATAGGTTAAATATCTATTAAAAAATATTATATAATACGACATTAATAATTTCCCATTGCATTGGTGGTCCTTAAAAAACAACTCATTAAATAATAAAAACCATTCTTATGTGTTCCACAAGATCGTAACCCATCCAAAAATTTATGATAACATAATCCTGGGAAAAGAAACGTGTTATAATAATATCATCATTAAATAATCCTTAACCAGCCAGATAAATACCTTGTATGGAATCATTATATTATATCACAAGTAAAGCATGGGAAACATCAAATCACGTTGTCATGGATGAAATAATACAATAAAAATAGCATTTGATGATTTCTTTGAGAAAATAATAACCTTCCTTTTAAATTAGTATATTTAAATCTAAAAATTTATAGAATATATACATAAAATAAATTAAAAATAAACTTGTAACCCTATAATTGAATCTTCAAATAAAAGAATAACTATATTGGAACAAAATTTCATTATTATGGAACACATTAAACACAGATTCATTTCAAACATTTGGTAAAAACCCCAAAAGTAACTCATTAAAAAAATGAGAAAAAAATTCCAATTAAAACATTTGAATGAAATAAAAATGCAACATAACATTATTTTTATGAAATATTTATCTTTATTTTATTTTATTTCATTTATATATTGTTATTAATGCAACATTGACTTTAGATGAACCACATAACCATATTGAATTATTTTGTGTCTACTATGGAATATTCAATATATTTGTAGGTACGATTATTATAAACTAAATAAAAAGAAATAAATGGTATGCAAATTTATAAAGTGAATTCATTAGTTAATGAAAGATATAATTAAAAACAAAAAATATTTTAAATGAAAAGTGATCTTTTTTCTAAAGAATTATTTTAATTTGGGTAATTAGTTTTCATATTAATAAAATAAATAAATCATTATAGGTGAATGATGAAAATTAAATTTATATTTTATTTTTTCATTAAATTTTTTAGAAATTCATCAAAATATTTTTCAAGGTTTAGTATAATAATAAATCTAGTTTTTATTTTAAAATGAATTTTTAAAGGATGTTTTTTCACACTTTTTTCAACATTTTTAAAAATTAATTTCATCCATTTATAGTTATTTAATTATATAAAATTAGTCTCATATTTAGAATCATGTGGTGAAAATTTTGTAAATAATTCCCATTTATTGTTTGATAAATTTCATTGTGCATGTGAACGAATTTATCACCGTGGTAAAGGTTAAATCATGTTAATCTAGATTATATATAATTGATAAGGTAAAAAATTTATATCCTAATTCTTATTTGATGAATGTAATTAAACACTTAATACCTTAGGTTTTAACATTAATTTTTAGTGGATATTTTTTATGAAAATGGCTTATAAATTATTTAAATAAAAAATGTTAAAAAATATAACAATCTTTATATATATATATAAATATATTATATGTCCACGCAGGGAAGAAATTAATTTTTGAATGAGTCCATCTTTCTATTCTGATACTGAAAAAAATGTAATAATTTTTTATTTAATTTTTTTCATTTATATAATTATTTTAATATATTATGCAACACTAATTAACTATTTATCCATTGAATAATAAATATCATTAATCACTTCAAAAAATATTAAGTGTTATATAATTTTAATGTGAAAATGTGGTTAAAAAATTTATTAAATATATATGACATATTAGGGAGGTTTAAAATCATTATATTAAAATCCCCCATTTATCTTGTTGTTTAAAATGTTAAATTAATGTAATTGTGTCAAAATTAATAATAAAAATATTTTATTAATTTATTATTTTGTTAATTCTTTTGAAAAGTCCTAAGAACCATGAAATAATACAATACAGACATGATATAGATGAAAATGTAATAAAATATCAATTTTTGGGAAAAATGTATCCTTATATGTATAAATTACACACTTTTAATATTGAAAAAAATATTATCGTAGAAAAAAATAAAAAATTTAACTATGGTTATATCTAAATGATACAGTTTAAATTTTCACTAAGGTATGCATAGATTATATTTGTTGATGGGATTAAAATAATATCTAATAATATATTCAAATATGTAGACATTTCGAGGAATTTTTCCTGAGAGTTATTTTATTATAATTTATTCCATTGAGAAATTCTGAATGTTTCCATCAACTCAATTATAAAAGGGAACCTACTCAATCACTTATTTACATCACATTGAGCCTTCTAGATTAACCAAACTCTACTAATTTCTCATCTTAAGTAACCTAGAACATTTTCGAAGTGATATTATCAATAAAATATGAACCCTAGTTCTTTTTAAAGTAGATCTAAATGATTTATTTTAAAGAAGGTGAGGTTAGAGTACTTTAATATCAAGATAATCTTGAGGTAAGAGATTATAGTCTCACTCTTTTTCATTGTGACACATCCATTATAAAACAATTTTTTCATTTGTGTGGTGTAAATATTAAAAAATAATGACATTTATAATTCATTTTATGAATATTATAATGATTTAAATATCCATTTATTTTTATTTCAGTCATGGACCATATTATTCAAAATTTAGTAATATGGTAAGTAGTATAATATTACAATTCCAATGTTTATCATATTTTTTATTCTTAATTTATGATTAATAAATGTTATGATTTAAATTTCAATATACTCATTAATTTTCTTATACCCTTGTTATTTATAGAAAATAAATTATTTAATTTCATTTTTTATACTTTTGTTATAAAGTGAATGAAAATATAATATTTAGGAAAATAGACTCTATTTATTTTGTTGGAAATCAAACTACTTTATTCAATGTCTAGTTTTCATAAATTATTTCAATTATTATTTTTAATGTTTTACTATAATATTTTAATGACATTTTTACAAATGTTTTTATTTTACAAAATATTTTTAAAGGAATCATCTAATAGTTTTCCAAATGAGATGCTTTGTGACTTTTAAAAATAATGTATGGATGAAATTTTTTCAAAAATTATACGGACGAAAAATATTTTCCGATCATTATGCATAAATTTATTTTTTCAAGCATCATCTAATATTTTACATGTTTTTTAAAATTAAATATCTCCTAATTTTTTTACTTTTTTTTATAAGTGACATAAAAATGAAAATTTTATTTTTATCAAGAATAATTTAATAATGTTTTAATTATTTTTTCTTGAATGGAAATAACCCTTGATTTCAGTTATGGATTATTAGGGATTTTATCCATGGATATAATCCTTATACTATATATGTATGGTTTCTGAACATGATGAAATAATGTTTATGAAACCCATTTTTTCCATGGGGTATGTTGTGGAGAAATGATTAAATTTTTATGAAACCTATTTCATTTATTTGGGTTATGAAATGCAGAAATGTTTATAAAACACATTTATTTCATGGGTTCTGATATGATGAATATCGTATAATATGATAGAACATACATTTATTATTTCATTATGTGATGTGTCATATCAATATATCCCTTTAATATATTGGGTAAATATTTATATCTCATGAGATAAATACCACTGGAATGGTGATTGAACCAAATTGAGTATGGTATGTTTCCAATATGATTGTCATAGGAGTGATCCATGACTACTGTGATGGTTGGTTGGTTGAACCCATTCCTCTATGATAATATCTGAAATGATCTTTGACTAATAATGAAATTATTTTTCTATGTTTATATGTAAGCCAAAATTCCATGTCTTATTCCAATGTTATCCACTCATAACTCATGTACATTATATCTTTTAAAATTCATGTCTTAAGAATTATTTAATGAATCATGATTATTATATATGATTGTAGGGTATGGTTTTCAAATGATAAAGTCATGTTTTCATACTCTTTTCTCATATTATGCATATATAATCCTTGATATCTCTTTTTTTAACCCATATTGTGCATAAGAGATCAAGATTTAATTTTTTATTTAATAGACTATGAAGTACAATATTAGTTATGATATTTATAAAAAGGTATCTAGTTAAAAATAAATAAGTGGGAGATTAGGTAGAAATTCTAGGAACCAATTGTTTTTTGTTTCCAGGATTTGAATCAAATTAAAACATAATGATTATGGTGTGGATAAATTTTTTTCATAATTAATATTAACATATTAAGATATAATATCTATGTATGAAATTTACAAGTTTCTATAATATTATAGGAATGTGTAATTATCCATTAAAACTAGTATGTGATAATATTTGTGAGATCTCATGGGATATGTGTGAGGATAAATGTAAGTTTATAATAAAATCCCAATGTTTTGTTAATTATCATGAATAAACTAAGTTACACATATGATTTCATATAATAAGGATAAAAAAATTTGATATCCAATAAATGAGTTTTCATGAATATGTGGTTTCCCCTTCTGATTATTGTTGCTCACATTCTTTTTTAGGCCTTATTCTGATGATAAAACCCAAAGAAATAATTTTAATACAGAATGTGTTGGATAATGAAATGATTAACATAATGAAAAGCATAAACTTATAGGATTCATAATGTAAAATCATTCTACTATTATCATATAAAAATATGAATCAATGAATCATGCTGTGGTTTTAAATGAGAAAAGGAGGGAACAATATTCAATTGAGTTCTTTATGAGGAAACCTCCAACATCATATAGTGGGTTCACTTATCTAGTTATCACTAATCAATGAATCTATACCACTAAAATGATATATTCTATTATTCAGTGTTTAGTAAATGATAGTGTTATTATAGATGATTATAGTTTAAAGCAAAATCATGTTAGTATAGGGTTTTTATCAAGAACATGACTGGAAAATAATAAATTCAATATATGGAGTAAAAAAAATTAATGTTTAATTTTTTGAAATTAATTTCAGTGTATTCCACTTAGGTAAATTGAGAAAACATTCAATGTTTTGAAGAATATGTATGATTAATATGATGGTACACATGTGGAAATCATCCCAAGACTTGAAAGGTAAGCTTCTAGTATTATCATCCAACCAGAAATTAAGGTTTATTGATTCTTCAATGGATTAAAATCATGTATCGAATATCCATTCTACATAAGAGGAGTCATTAGATATGAAGAAATTTTTTGTTCTGATATTATGTAGGGTATGGATATTGGACTTACCCATTAAATTCTTGGTATTGATAATAATATAGAAATTAAACTCAACGATTTTTTTAAAAAAAATATAGAAAAAAATATGATTCTTTTATTATGATCTAAGTGATGAGAAAACCCTAGAGGGAAATTATCTTAATGAAAATGCAAAATATTTCATGAGGTAATTGGAAAATCATTGGGATTTACAATTTTGATGTGATGGGATGAATATAGCTAATTGTATAAATAGAGAGAAAGATTTACACAATTCCCTACCGACACTATTAGGTATTAAATACCAATAAAATGAGAATTATGAAATCCATTTCCCATATATGAAGTTCAATGAGGTTGATCTACATAAATACCTTAATAATCCTAGATACAAATGATAATATCTTACGATCACTATTTTTAATGAAGGGTATGATAATAGAAGAGGTAAAATTTACCCTTCAATCCACTCTGGAACTGATAATTTCTTTTTTGATCCCAAATATACCATTCCTTATATAGATATGATTTTAATGGTATCATAGTACCTCCTAAAATAGATATTTATCTAGCAGTTAAAACCCATTATGGTACAGTGATGACAACTCATGTATATGATTATTCTCTAGTGGATTATTGTTAGAATGTGTATCCAGTAAGTATTGTCCTTTTCCTTGAGTAGGAATCATTTATATATTGGTAATTGATTGGATTTAATTAAATAAATTTCCATGTATTTGATTTTATGTTTGATATTTCAAACCAACCTATGATTACTTATCAGTGTAATGGAAAAAATGATTTTTTTGTGAATTACACCCATTATATAGGTCATTATTCATATTCAAAAGGGGTGTTTATATTATATGGTGGGGATATACTCAAAATCTATTAGATCCCTATTGAGAAAGAGTTTATTTTTCCTATAAAATATTCATGGTATTATAAAAAATCATTATGTTGAGTTTTCAATTGAAATCATAGCCAGTGTTGCACCGATTTCCATGTATCCATAAATAATGGCCCCTATTAAGTAATAATAATTGTTTAATAAATTCCCAAAGAATCATATCAAGGTATTCATTGAACTATGTGTTCCACCATAGGGTTATCCAACTATCTTTGTTAATAATAAATATAGATCATTTTAAATATTTACTGATTATCGAGAACATAAAAATATCAATATAATGAATAAGTATCAGGTACCTCATATTGATAAAATATTAAATCTAATACATAGATCTCTATAATTTTTTATGATTGATCATCAATAACATTATCATAAACTAATGGTAATTAAAGATGATATACCTATGATTACATTATATAAATGGTATTAAATCTCTGATATTATAGTTATTCTATTCGGTCTTACTAATTCACCATCTATCAATATTTATTTAATGAATATTATATTTATAATTTATAGTTACTATACTTTGGTGGCCTTTATAGGTGGTATTGTACTATATTAATTGTAAAAGGAAGAGCATGAAGATCAGTTGAGATTTTTGCTGAATAAAAATTTAAATGAGATAATTTAGGAAAGGATTACCTAGTTTGAATTTTAGATTTGGAATGCATCATTATATAGTCATATAATCTCATGTGAGGGAATATTAAGAAGACACATAAATGAAAAAATATACTAAACATTGGAATAGGATAACCAAAATGACTAAGATCTATAGTTTTCGTGATTGGGATGGATATTGTTTTTATTTTTTTTAATCATTTATCATCGCTATCGTACCCACTACCAGTGTTAACTAAGAAGGGAACCAAGATCTATTGTATGTATTAATGTGATTCTTTTTTTAATGAACTATATATAATGCTAGCCAGTTCTTATATGCACACACAACCCTATAGTGGATAAGTATTTACAATCTATAGTTATGTTCTAATGAAGGCACTAGAATGTTTCCACATTTTTAATGATATAGTTATAGTCTATACATCCTAAAAATAGAAGGTCTATGAAAAAAAATGACAAAATCAGGATCTTGAGTTCGGCGTGACAATATTTTCATTAATGTTATAGACAAATTATATCTATAGAAATTGGTGTGACATATATACTGATCAAAAAATATTAATGTACATATTATATAAAAAGGATATAAAACGATCCAGTAGAGATGGTTGGAGATAATTTAATATAGCAAATTCTCAATCTATTAACTTCATGGGAAATGAATAATGTGGAGAAGCTTTATGATGAAATGATCTTTCTAGGTTATCCATGATAATGTTTACATAATATACGATTCTTTTTAACATAACAATGATGGATGAAGAAATATTGGAGGAAGGTGACAAATCATATCAGGATAAAATGAATGTTGAACAATATATTCAACTGAAGATTAAATAGATGGATAAGAAAGATTTTGAGATTTAAAAGAATGAGAGAAATGTTCTTGATTTTATCCATTATTGATATGGAACAAAATTGTTCAGAGACCATGTTATTGTCACTTCAGTTCAATATTTTATGGAGAATTTGGATTAATCTCATATTTATTTATTCATTATTATTCATGAATATACAAAATTTGTTTGTTAATTTGAAAGAGTATTATTTTTGGGGTGGAAGGAAGAGAGGTACTTTAGAGTTTTTTTCCGATGACTATTATGTCAACAAGTCATGGGTGAGTTATAGAAGACTATGCAGATGTTACTACCATTACATGTACCAGAATAAAAATAGTGAAAAATAACTATGGATTTTGTTATTGGAGTCCCCAAAACATCTATAGGAAATAATTCTATTTGGGATGTAGTCAACTACCTTATGAATTTACCAGACTTCATTTACATTAGGTATGATTTATATTTGATTAAAATTACACGATTATAAATTAAGATGTAGGAATTCATGATGAAACATTATATAGTGTTTATGATTTAGATACAAGGATTACCTTGATGTTAAGGAGAATTCCTCATAATTCTCTAGATACAATGTTAGTTTCCAACACTACTTCTCATCACCAAACAAGAATTCAATTTATGAGAACCATTAAAACTATTGAATACATGTTAATTGATTTATCATGGGATTTCAAAGGGGGTTAGGATCAACACCTTATTTTGGATGAATTTTTTTACAACCATAAAATTCACTACAATAATCAAATAATTCCTTATGAATCATTTTATGGTAAGAATTTCATAAATCCATCGTGATGGAATAAATTCGAAGAATGAAAGGTATTAGGACCCAATCTGGGTAAGGAAATTAATGTTCAGGGTATATCTACTAAAAAAACCTAAAATCAATTCAAATTTCAAAAAAATATTATAATAGAAATCATAAAAAATGTTATGATTTCAATGTTTATGACAATGTATTCATATGAACACCTCAATGGAAGTGGGTGATGAGATTTTGAAAGAAGGTAAATATTTTCCCAAGTCATATTATCCCTTTTAATATTCTAAATCATATCTGGTTAATAGCATATCGATTAGAACATCCACAAAATATCTCTTATGTTCAAGATGTGTTCCATGTATCACTCATGGGGATGTATATAATTATTCATCTTCAAGTATTGAACATAGATTTAATAATATTGGATCATGATTTTTCTAATGAACAACAAGAAATATGGATTCTATGTTGAATAGATACTGTTTTCCAAAATAATGTCACTCATATGGTCAACATTTTATAGTCCAACCAAAAATTTATGGAACCTCTGTTGGAACCTAAGGATGTAATGTTATAGAATCATCCTCATATGATTTAATTAGAAGGAAAAATTTTGAGAGATAATATAATTTTGGAGGTTTCATAATGTAACACCCAGATATTTTTGCGAAATATTTCTCTTTAAATAATTCTATTTCATCTATAGTTTGTGATACATGAACACCATGTTTAGATGAAACATGTTATTATATTATTATTTTAATATTATCACATTGAAGTGTGATTGGAGAGTATATATATTAATAAATAATTTATTAAAAATATATTGTTTTTAAATTTTAAAAAAAAATTCATTAGCTTCAAAATGATTCTATTTAAAAAATATAAATTAAAAAAGATGCGATTTTTTCTGAAGTTCTATATTTTTCCACACAATGAATTAATATATTAATTAACTAAATATCTCATTATTTGTGGATGATTTTAAAATAATGATTTTGAAAATTAATTTATCTAGTGTATTTGAATTTCAATATGTATTTTTCTAGGAATATGATATGAATAAATACAATTTTATTCTTTAAAATTTATTCTTTCCAAAATGAATTTTTTGGAATTTCATGAAATTAATTTAAAATTTATTTATTCTAGTAATATGTGTTAAATTTGAAAAATTGAATTACACGTTTTGAATAATTACATCAAAATTAGGTAAATTTTACCTGTTCATTTTTGGTAAAAATGAATTATAATTGTGGTAAGATTTATCTGCTTCAAAAAGTGTAAATTAAGATAATATGGATTAATATTAAGTGATAATTACATAATTTGTCTTTCTAATTTTTATTGGATGAAGTTAATTAAACACATAATAAATTTGTTTTGAAATTGATATTTTTAATAGATATTTCTTAAAAAGTATTTATATATTATTGAAATCAACAAAATGTACAAAAGCGAACTTCATTTTTTTAATATCTATTATGTGTCTATATAGGGGAAAAAGTAATCTATTAACAAATCTATGTATCTATTTTGAGAAAATAAAATTATTATCATTATAATAATTAATTTTTAATATTTTGTATTTATATAACGATAAAAATTTGTTATAAACCACAGATTAATCATTTATCCATCTAATAAATAAATAAAATAAATGATTATAGAAAAGTACTTAAATTAATTAATATTAATGAGTTACTATTAACCATTAGTTTTATAAATCAATATAAAATAATAGAGTGGTGGGAAATAATTATATCCAAATTAAAAAAAAATCATCTGTCTAGAGATAAATTAAATAAATAGTGTCACAATTGAATATAATGATATTTTATAAAAATAATATTTAATTAATTTACCCAAAAAAATATAATAATATTGAAATAAGATAAATTGGACATGGAATAGTTGAAAAAAATTCTATATTGGACATTAATTTTAATTTTAATCATAAAATTTAAAAAATAAAACCCTTTAATATTGGAAACATTTTACTATACTTATATTTAAAATTTGTTAACAATTGGATAATCAAAATTATAATGTTTTAAATTACACAAAAACTTTTTGAAAATAAATTAGTTTAATGGATTACAACCATATTGAACCATTTCATTTAATCCATGGTGAATTTAGATGCATTCTAACTTAGAATAAATTTATTATATCATAATCTAAAAAAATTACAAATGTTCCCCTCACCTTAGTAATAAAAGAGAACCTCCACCTCAATTATATACACCACATTGAGAATTGCATCTATATAATAATCTTCAAATTTATCTTATAAACAACCATGAAACATTATATTGGTGTTAGTTTCCTTGGAAACAAAACCATAGAGCCATACAGAAGATATCAATTAGAGGATTTTCAAAAAATATTTGGTTAGTGTGATTTTGAGGCAAGGTGAACCCAAGGTAAGGGATTTTTTTATAACTTTTATTTCTATGAGATTGATTCTTTATACACCACTTTTTAATATTTTTCATTGAATATATTTCCATTTAATATATTTTATGATTCTTATTATTACTGTTATGTGGATTTTATTATCCTTATAATTTAATTTAATTCGTGGGACTTAATATTAAAATGTTACCCATGTTTATGAGGGGGTTTATGATATATTATCATTATTCATCATGATTTTTTATGATAATGTTCTAATGACAAAATCATATGATATAATTTTTGAGATACACATGTATTTTATTCTGCATTGGTTGGTTATTTAAAATATAGTTTTCCTTTTATTTTCCTCACCATAAGTACTCAATGGACCAAAAACATCAATTTAAGGAAAATTGAATTCATTTCTCTCTTCAGTCAAAAACACATTTTTCTTTCTATATCCAATTTTTTCATAAATAGATTATAATAATGTTTTTATTATTATAATAATATTTTTTAATTTCATTTTTACCCATGTTTTTACTCTTATAAAACATTTTGAAAGGTATATTCCTACTGTATTCCAAATAAGGTACTTTTCTTAAATTTCAAACAAAATTATGTTTTGAGTGTTACTTAATTCATAAAACAGTAATATATTTTCAACCACCATGAATAATTTGTTATTTTAAACTTCCATTAAACGTTTACATGGTTATTTTCAGTGAAAAACTTCCCCTTTATATTTTTCATGTTTTCGGTAAGCAACATCCAAATTAATGGTGTATTCTCTTCATGAAAGATTTAATGATATTGCAATGGTAATTCCATTCATCAAAGATGGAAAACTATATTTCCATTATTTTTTACTATGCATACGATCGATGTATAAAATAATTATTCTCTATTTGGAAGTTCTTTGAATATGATGATACAATGTTTATGAAACACATTTTTTCCATATGTTATTCTATGATGAAAAGAATAATTGTTTATGAAAACGATTTCATTTCCATGGGTTATAAAATAATGAATTGTCTATAAAGCACATTTATTTTAATGGGTTCTCAAATGATGAAATATTTAACACCTCATGGAACATGTATATTTTATTTTTATTATGTGATTGGTTATACCTATATCTCTCTCTAGTGCATCTAGTGAATATTGATATCTAATGAGATAAAAAAGAAATTCATTGGAAGTGAACCAAGTTTGGTAATGGAGTTTGTTTATTATGATAGTCGTGGGAGTGAACAATGAGTACAAATATGGTTTTATGAGTGAACCAATTCCAATATGATATTCTTGGAAAAGAGTCATGACAAGTATGGAAATGATTTTCTATGATTATGTGTCTATGACAATTCCATGTCTTATGTAATTTTTATGATATCATGGCTCATGTTATTTAATATCATTATGATTAATTCCTTTGGAAATAATAATATTTTTTATATGAATTAATATTATAATCTATGACATATAGCGTATGTCTTTAAAATATTAATATCATGTTATTATACCATTTTTCTCATGTTATGCATTTATGATCTTTGTTATCTCTGATTTTCACGTTAACTGAGAATTAAAGATAACCATTTCTTATTTTTCATGTCCCTTGGTTATAAATAAATTAATTAGTTTTGATATATTTCATAAGTGTTATAGTTATAATGAAAAATGGGTGAGGATTTATATATTTTATTAATCACATGTTTATGTTTCCATGCTTTGAAAGATAATAGAACTAAAGGTTTCTTACATAGATCGAAATATTATGTATTGAATATAAATCTATTAAGGCCTAATATATATGTATGTAATGTTTTATTATCTATATATAATATAGTGTAAAATCATTTTCTATTATCAATTTATCGTATAAAATATTATTATTGAATACACATGAAAGAACATGGACTTGGAAAATATGTTATTTTACAAAATATGAAATAAGGTTGACTTTTTAGAAGATAATTTATCAAAATTATTAAGTACCAAAGAGAGTAAAATTATATTAATACATTAGAAGACATGAAATATCAATATGAGAAGAAAATAAATGGGTTCCAAAATATATAGATTCTATAATTTACCTTAGTAGAATTTTAATATAGAAAATCTTTATAAGAAATTTAATTATAACATATACCCATACCTCGAGTCCTTTTTTCCATCATAAAAATTCATAAAATCACTTTTACTAAATTTTTATTCATTATTAATCTATACCTAAAAATTATTCATAATTTAAATAAAATATGTCACATCATTTAAATTTCTCATTACCCATTTAAAAAATCATTAAAATCAACATTTGGGTGAAAATTTGTCTATTTTTTATGAATTTTTTTGTTCAATGATTCTCATAAAAGCACATTGGTCATGGAATAATTTACTAGAAAATATTAATATTGTTAAAATAAAATATTTATTAATTGTATATATATTAACATTCATATATGGAAGGGATGAAAAATACATCACTTCTGTTTGTGAATATAGTAGTCTCTATGTACATAGTAGTAATGTTCTTCATTTTTAAATTAATAGAAGGAATGAATTATAAAGAAAAAAGTATCTACATATAAACATAATAATATAATAAAAATCATATATATTAATAAAAAACATTCATATAACCATCAATTTATTGTGGAGATGAAAAAAAATAACATCACTTCATTGAGGCTGTAGTCTATATATATGCATGAGCAACGTTACGATTTCTCATATAAAGGAAAGACGGTTTAATTTGAATATAACATTACCATAAATATATATTTTTAGTAAATATAGTGATTTCAGCATCTTATTATGGTTATATAATATTTTTAATATGTAGAATAAAAATTGAATATGAAATGATTCCGTGAAGATGATTGCATCTTCATTGAGAAACCCCCTTTTGTTCTCTACTTGTTTGTAATTAGGATTATATTTTTAAAATAAAATAACCTCTATAATGGGTTTTTGGAATTTAAGGATATATTTGGCAAGGGAATAGACTATCGAAATTTGTGAACATAGGTAAACAAGTAAAATAAGATGGAGTCCCTTTATAAATAATATTTGAGGAAAAATGTAAATACATATAATATTTAAAATATAATAATGTCATATTCATGTGAATGTACAAAAAGAATTATTTTTTTAATCATATGATAATTTATGGTATGCATTTAGAAGTCTAATCCTTTTTATAACATTTCAATTGATATTTTGAATATTAACTTTTAGTTTAAATCCCATGTTAACCCTTTTATCATTATTCTAGGGGCTAAAATTTTAACATAGAAGTTATTCATTATGAATGAAAATAAAATTAAAATCATTAAAAAAATTAAATTCAGATTTAAAATTTTAAAACCATTTCATCAAATAAAATTTTGGTATGTTGATGAAATTCAATTTAAAATAAATGGACAAAATACAAAAAACCAGATCTTTAGATAATTTTTTTTTAATCATAAAAAATAATTTACACACATTTCATGGCTATTAATAAAAAATAAATGAGTTTTAAAAAATATTATTGAATATATTATCTAAAATATTATTTAAAACTATTTATTGATATTGATTATATAGTTTTTTATAATAATGTCCCTTTTCATGTCGATGGTGATTTTGAAATCCTACAATGAATTTGGATTACTGGTTCTTACAGAAGACTGCGACGTAGCTTTGAGGTATTCAGGAAAGCTATAATTCTAGGATGGATCAAAGTAAAAGTCGATGGTGCCTTAAAAGGAAACTCAGGACCTGCTGGATGAGGTGCCATTTTCAGAGACTATTTATGTAGGTGACTTGGATTCTTCTTTGGAAGTTGTGGTATGACCACATCACTAGATACAGAAATGATGGGGGTGATACATGTCATGGACTTTGCCAAACAAAAGGGTTAGAATAATCATTGGATTGAAAGTGATTCAACTGCTATTTTCCAAGATATTTGGAGGGGGTGGTGCATCATTCATGGCCGCTTAATTTCCATTAGATGAATTTCCTTTCTTCACTATTAGAAATCATCTAAATTTCCGCTAACACAATTAGTGAAGAAAACATGGTTGGTGATGGTCTTTCCAACAATAGGGTCACCCAGGACATTACATGGAAGGATGACTTGCCTGGTGATTTTCTCACGTTTTATGAAAAATAATATAATAAATTTCAATCTTTCATACACATTTATCCTATTTTTTTCAATAAATTGTGCATTGGTATTTGACTTGGGAACCACCTTCCAAAAAAATGACTCTTTGCAGGCATAAATACTGGTTTTTAGAAAAAAAAACTATTTTTACCTCCAAATTCATTTATTTTTATTTCTAACCCACTAACAACCAATGAATAAATTTTATACATGTTTAATAACGAATATTTAATTTTTTAGATTATATTATTTATATCATCCAATATAATAACTATGTGATATCATCCATATTTAATAATAATATTTCAATAGAATATATCATTTCATTTTAAATCACTATTGAATGTAAAGCTAGAATTAAATGAAATAAATATTATTTAATGTGAAATATGTCATAAAATACTAGGTTGTTTCAATATGGAATATCAGGAATCACATTTATTTATTCAATAACTATGACTAGTTTCACTTCATGGATTATTTTCTATAAATCTCATAATGTGTATTATAGATTCGTGATACCTTTTAATTCTATTTGCAGTAAATCTATTGAATACTTGTTTTTAAATGAATTAGAGAATTATGTTATCATAATATATTTTTATTAATAAATGTATCTTACAACATATTTTTTTGATATAATGGTTTATCTAATAAATTATTTTATTTGTGAGATATTTGTTTGTGGGAATATATATTTTTCTTGGATGTGTGCATTTAACTGATATTTAAAAATTCTATGTGGATATGTTAAAAACTAAAACCCATTAATTGGTACTATCTATTAAAAAATATGTATAATGTTATGTTATTAGGGATAATAATAACGAGTTTTATGATGGTGAACATGTTTTTCTCCTAATAACTCAGCATATTGTAGTAATTAATGATGGAAAGAGGATTCATGATAGAAAAGTAATGTTAATTGGATGACATATTTTCAGTCTAGTTAATTTATAATATCTAAAAAACATAGGTGTATTTAAAACATATATATCGAAATATTATTATGAATTTAACATGGGATATTAAAAATTAAATTAAAATGTGGAAAATTAATGGGAATAAAAATGATTTTATTTCATGGTTTAAGGAGAAATTCAACATTGTCTCATCTATATTAGAAACATTAACCTTGTTATAAGTAAGGCCAAGTGTTAATAATCACATGCCCTTATTTTTAAATTAATTGATACACATTTTACACCAAATGTAGGATAACTGGGGTACTTTTCAAAATATTGGAGTAATGGTATTCACGGAAGAACTGCATATTGTCAAGTATAAATTATAAAACAATTACTATATCAACAATATATTTTGGATTTTACTTGGATATATGAGAAATTTATGAATATAAATTTTGAGTATTAATGTTTATGTAAAACATTTTTGGTAGTAATAGTATTGTGAAACATGATTACTTTTGATTTAAACTAGTTTACTTAAAAAGGTTTAGTTTCAAAGAGTGGCCATTTATTATAGAAACGCTTGGGAATCATGGTTTTTTTGGGGAACCATCAAATAATCAATTTTATATAATTTTAAAAAGGGAAAAAAATAATGGTGGTTCATTAGTGTGTAGATGATGTTGTAGAATTATGTGACCTGTTTTCACCTATTATGTGAATAGATGATGATAATAATGACTTCAATATTTTTTCCCCCTGATGTATGAAATGTTCATGTAGAATGGATATGATAAAAATTATATCACGCTTTAAATTTTATTGGAAAAAATAAATTATCAATTATTTATGGAATATATACATGTAAATAGTATATATTTTTATAATAGATATCCAAATCATTAGATATTTATCATTTCAATCCTTTTTGTGAAAAATTTTATATTTATCGGTTTCAATTATACATTTATTTGATGAAAAAACTATTATTATTCTTTATGAAATAGAAAAATATAAAAACACCATTTAAAGAACAATATTTAAATATATAGATGGATAATTTCATTTATTTTTTAATTTTATTTAATTTTTATCAATTATCCAACACATATTTTTGGTTGAAGTATCCTAATATTATAAATGATGTCAAAAGAATACACTATTAATTTCATTATTTTATAACATTGATATTTTAATTTATAAATATTGATAATTTAATAATTTTTTCATTAATATTTATATTAATCAATTTTAGTTACACATTTTATAGTTGAGGATTCCTGACATCATTATTATTTTTGGAATATTTCTTTATATTAATTATTTTCAGACATTCATTTTTTTCAACTATATTAGTGATCATAATATATATAATTTTTTTCTATTATTAAATATCAATAAATATTACTTTTAAAAAAAAATTATTCTAATAAATATGTACATAAAATTTACATACATTCAACTATTAAAATTGAGCTATGTTTATAGGATAATATACCAAGGTTTTGTGAAAATATTTTTATATAAATTTTTATGTAATAATAAATTTTTTAAATGAAATAAATTATTTTTATCTCAAAAATTATCTGAACTAATACTAGTGAGCCTCCTATGATAAATTTTTCTACATCTTCAAAAAGAATTCATGGAGTGGGTTGATGTCGGGTTAACAGTTTTCCATAATTTAACATTTTAATGCGATGTAGAGGCTTATAATTGAATTTGATGATAATAAACCAATATGCACAATTTTAAATATGATTAGAAGTTAGATGAAAATTCATATCCCTTATAAGATTAGTATTTTATATTTAGAATAATGTTTCACTAAAAATAGTGTGAAAGAGTAGTTGTGGGAATACATAAGGGTATATTTCACATCTACATTGATTTTTCTAAATTAATTAAATAATATATATTATTGGACTTATAGAAAATTTATTCAATCATAGATGTCCTATAGATATCATGATAAAAAATAAATAATGAATAATTGGAAAGATTTTGTGTCATATTAATGGGGTTATTTTAATATCAAATTACCATTAGATTATCTTTTAAACAAAGAATATAATGAAAAATAATGCCTCTAATATTGATTTATAGATGAAGATACCTGCGATAATTTTGTATCTATCATGTGAACGGAATCCTTTAATTTATAAAAATTAATTATTTTTGAAATAGTTTTTTTTATATTTTTTAATTTACTGAAAACAAATACATTTATTCTTATTGTATAGCCTTTTATAGATCTCGCTAAGAGATCTAGTAGAATAATGTATACCTTCATATATTATCATGTGGTTTATATGAGTAACTAGTGGGTAATATTCTTTATAAAATCCTTTATAAATTTTGAGTGAAATATAGTACTGTATCAGAGATGGTACAGTTTGGCTCTCCATCTCTTGCCACTCTCCAAGTCAAATGAAAATGGGTCACAATGAATGAAATTGGAATCTTTATATAGATCTGTCAAGTGATGTAGATTATTTGATTATAAGAATATAATAATTATTTTTATTAAAAATTAGTTTTTTGTAAAATCATTACAATAATATAAAATTTTCAAATATTATTTCAGAATATCTATCTGGAGAAAGAGACCTAAGGGGCCATTTTTTCCGATGGTAGATAGAACATTATAGATAACTCTATATGAAAAAATAACATGTTTAATATATAATAACATCGTATTAAAAAATATTAATTCTTGTATCGTTGGTTAAGAATTCTGTTTTACAACCTCTAAGATGTGTTGGGTTCCGAGTAATATAGAATTAGGTTACTATATGACCAATATATTAGAGGTTGAGAATAGGAATAACTATATTATTTTTGAATAATTTTATTATTTTTATAAATTTATAAAATATATTTTACAAACATATAAATGAACAAACGTTGTTTTATACTTAGATACTGTATATTTCAAAAAATATATTTTAGTCCCTTTTAATGGCGCACTTTTTAAAATTAATTTTTCAAAAATTATGAAAATTTATTTTAAAAAATAAACATATTTTTTAAATATATGTATATCAAAAGTTAATTTGGATGAATGTTTTTTATTTTTATGAGAAATTTCATATGTCTTTGGATTCTAAAGAATAATTAATACAAATTGTATACAATATTTTCATCTAATTTATTAATATAATAAATTTATATTTTAAATTGGTTTTAGAGTATAATTAGTTCATGTACACATATATTAATCTAATTAATGTAATTGGAATCAATTATATTTTGAAATTAGATACAAAAACATAATAATATTTAGAAATATTTCATTTTTAAAACCCATTGTATCATCTCATTTTTGAGAATAAGCTTAAAATAAAAATTTCCACTTATGTGATTTGGATTTAGAAAAAATGGATTCCATTTTTTTAGTGAGAATATTTTATATTCTCTAATTTTGTGAAATTATATTTTGACCAATAAATTTATTGAATGTAATTAAAATTTGTTAAGATCATAAGGTAATAATGTGTTTACTTATTGTTTAAAATTTAATTATAAGTGAAAAAATAATGTAGAAACTTGTAAAAAACCCATTGGATGTCCAAAATTATACCATATCCCCAATTGTATTGAATTTGGAACATTATTATATTTCCATGATTTAAGGGAGACCTCCCAATATTTTTTACATTTTTATATTTAAAAAAATTCAACTCCCTCTCCACTATAAAAGACACTTACTCTCCCAACTTATTAATAGCTATAAATAATTATAGATCATCTGTGGTTACCCCAAATATGCTCAAAAATCCCTACTCATAATCCTTAAAACTCACTTTGGACATATAGAAAACCTGGAATTTCTACTGGTGAAATCTAAAAGGAGTTACCCGAACAAGAGGTAGCATTCATCAACGTACATTTTTATTTTGTTTATTTCTCCGAAAACATAAAAACAACTTATTACATCATCTTATAACAACCATACTATCTTTAATATGGTGAGATTTTTTTATTTTATGGTTTAAACCATTACATTTTTGCACCCTAAACCCGCATTTCTCAGATCAATGCATAAAATGGTGTGATTTTTTTTATAAAAGATAATAAATAATTATACAAAAATAAATGCAATCCATGTCCTTTTTCCCATACAAGTTTCTATTAATTATAAAATAAAATATATATATGATTAGTTGAAAGAAAATAATATAAAATATCTACTTTTCTTCACATGAGCTGACTCCAAATGCGATGACATCAAAATTAGAAATATTAGATACCTGTAAAATTAATTTAGAAACATGAGATGAGAATTATATTTCCCAGTAAAGGGTTTTAATGAAATTGAAATACCTTTTAAGAAAAATTCATTTGAAAATAACATTTGAGAAATGATTTTGAAATTATTTTGAAATGATTTTGGAAATATCAAGAAAATGTTATGAAAACTATTACACAATTTAAAGTACATTAATATTTCAAACTACTAACATTCAAAAAATGTATTAAAATAAATCTAGTGAATATTTTGAAAAAAAATAAAGATGATCTTGAAAATAGAACTCTTAGGCCTCTTGAAACATTGAAGGATGTCTCGGGCCTACCCACCTGCCAATGTATGGGTTCACACCCCAATTCCCTACCATATTTATAATGTTGAAGTAAATTTTTTTTATAAAAAATTTTAATCCTGATATATATATATACATTTCATGAATGTTTTAATTTAAGAAATTGACAACATATTCACGTGTTCTTATAAATTTATATTCACTTATAACATATTTGATAAAACCTCTGCTAAATTGGAGAAATTGAATTTCTCTACTTTTAGAAGTCTCACAAATATATAGAATGATAAAGAAATAATATTCTACAACATTTTATTAATGATTAAAATTTTTAAACTCATGCAAATAATATTTCTACTTAGTATTAACGTTAAAATAATGATTTAACACACATTAATAACTAAATACAGAAATAAAATTACAATTTTTTTAAAAAACAATATTAAACTTCACATAAATAATTAAATATATAGGAATATTAAATTTATATAATAAAATGTAACATTATAAATAGAACATCACACATTTCAAAAAATCTAAATATAAAATTGAATACGATTCAGGATTTAAAATGAATTACATATACATGAAAATCTTTCAATAACAACTACATATTTGTATATTTATATTTATATATATTTATAAATCATTTTTATAAAAAGCATACATTAATATTATTTTGAAAGTTCATGATTACATAGATGTACATGAATATATATATATTTATTTGTCATAAAATTGAAGATGTATATGAATTTACATATATAAATAATTATAACCTTTAATAATTTATTATTCAAAATTTAAATGATCTGGAACATTATTTTTATATGTATATTGATTTATATAGAAAAGTATATATTTTGATTATAAATATTTAACACCAATAATATTATTACGTATTTCTAATGAAAATAATTAAAGAGGAATTAATACTTGAATATATATATATATACATATGATAAACATTAATATTTATGTAAATGAATTTTTGAAATAAGTATTTAAATCCTAGAAAAATGTAATTTTGTAATTTCTGAAAAATAATATTTAAATTTTGGAATTTGAATTAAATATATATTAGTTTTAATGAAATAAACATAACAAAAATTAATTCATAGGCATGAAGACATAATTTAAAAATATAAAACATTGTTTTTATTTAGAAATTAGTCCTCAAAAAATAAATTTTTAAATGTTGAGATAAACATTAAATAAAATTGAGGATCATATTTATTTTTGAAAAAACTAGTTCCTTAATCAAAACAAGTATAAAAATTTCAAATGTTTTTTAAAATTAATAGTACTATACTAATTCGAGATGCATGTATCATTAACTGAAAAATAAATAAATATAAAATCTCCATTAACATCATAAATTAAACTAGAAAGTCTACTTTAGACACACCAAAAGATTAAAAAAGGAAGACACAGCATAGAAACTATTTTCATGAATGAAGGTAGTGCACATAGTGCACCCCCTATTTTTATAGGGAAATATTTGGGATTCTAGATTTATATATATCTCTTGACTATATATTTCTATTATGATTTTACTATAATCATAATTATTATATATATTAAATCAGATATAGATGAAGATGATCTGAATAATTGTGGTTCTATTGAAACACGTGTTGAAAAGGGGGTTGAGAATTTATTATTGTTGTATGTTGGTTATTAGAATCTGTAAAAACTAAGAAATAAAAAATGATTAACATAATCTGGATCAAATTTTATAGTGAAAACAAGTTAAAAAGATAAATATTTAAATCAGATGAAAAAAATAGACAGACCATAACAAAAATTTCACTCATATATATTACTAAAATAAATGTATGATGAAGAAAAAAGATTCATGTTTTCAGAAATATGAGTCAATAAACAACTACTGATGTAGATAATGGAGGAAAATGGTGAAAATGTCATTTTTATCTCAAAACAATATACAAATACCCCATAAATAAAATACACAGACAAACAAACTTATTGTCGAAAAATAGGTGGAAGGGATAACTAGATCATTACTCACTTAACCGTTTATCATCATTTAAAATTACTTAATCATTAAAAACCCACAAAGATTGAAAACATTCTGGTAGTAAAAACATTAAATAGAATGTCAGATCTATCTTGATATCTCGGTCCATGTATCCAAACCCAGCATCGTCCTCAGCCAACACACTACCACTCAACCTCATTGTGCCACTCGAGATGTACAATTGAGTATCTCTTTTGCATGAATCATTCCCTAAGTACCCTCTACTCCGAAATGTGCTATTATCTATAGAGAAGACCTAAAAAACTAATCCATAATTCAATTTTTCATCTTATTTTCATATGTTACCACATTTATTTATTTTCAATTTTGTTTTTATTCCACTAATCATTTATTATTACTATTATTATTTAAATTATGATTATAAAAATTTAATTTTATATTTTTGTTAAATTAATTTGTAATCATAATTTATAATTATAAAATAAATTCATTAATATATAGTCCATATTAATAAGTTTAATTTTTTAATGAAATATAGTATTTATTGATAAGATTTTTATTTGTTTACACAAAATATAAATTGTTATTTACTATATATATATAATTTAGATTAATTGAAATCATATCTATATAAAAATTATTATAACAATATAATGATACAAATATACCACTAATTATTTTTATTTTATATTACAAAATATTATTTCATGATCATTAATTAAATCAAAAGTCATTTTATAATATATAAAGGTCAATTTATATATAGTGCTTAAAAATCATTTAAAAAATAATTTTATAGAAACATATTTTAATAAATTTATATTATAACATTTATTTTCAAATAATTATTTATAATGACTTCATAAATCATAATAATACCAAATTTTGAAAATAAGTATTTAATTTAATACGTAAACTTATTTAACAAATTATTATTTAATGTTTATATAAAATTTTTATTTATTATTATTTCTAAATTGAATTAATAAATATAATAATAAAATAAAAAAATTTATTATTTTGAAATCAAGATCTTATAAACCTATACACACATCACATTAGCGTGTAACAAAACCGCCATTAGTGTTTACAGTGGACCACCACCTCATGAAATGATGTTTGTGAATTTTCCGTTACCACCTCTCATGGATTGAATGTTTAATTTAAATACAATTTTTATATGATATATATTCTATTTATAATACCATCATACTTTTTTAACTGTTATATAAAAATACCTTCTTGTTTACTATTTTTTAGGAATATGATAACATTGTTTGTAGTCATGTGGAATACTTCCTCTTGAAAGTGATGTGATATATCAACACATCAAGTGGAATTTATTAAGGATGGGTTTTACAAAATACTATTATATAAAAAAATATTTATTATATTAATCAAATAATTACATTTTTTGAAATATAATATATACTTTTATTTATTTCCGTTAACCGATTGAAAAAAGTCATAACATCATTTATGGGCGTGTGGACTATCGCCTCCTCAAAGTTATGTGATTCCCATTTCATAAAAATAATTATATATATAATTGTATAAGAGTAAATAATATGGTATTTACTATGTAATGATAATAATTGAATCATATATGTTACTTTCTTTCTTTCCACGATGATCATTGAAAAATGGTAACATTACTCATATGTACGTATGACTTACCATCTACATGATTTTAATGTTGGTTAATTTTTCATAACCATCATTTATGATTTGTTATAAAATTATAATTTTTGATTAAAAGTTATAATAATTTCATGAATATATTTCAAGAGATGTTTTAATAATCACCCCAGTGAGGCCACGACCCATGAAGCCCAAAATGGGTGCCTTACTTCAAAACATTGGTAGGATTACATGGAATCATATCCCAAATGACAATATAGATTGGTAGTATTGTTAAGTAGATAAATAAATTAAAAACACATTAAATTTTATAACATAAAATTTGTAAAGTATTTTATTTGTGAATTCCATTAATCCCATTAGTGTAAACCTTTATATTAGTTATAATACACATGTTGGAATCCTAGAATATTAAAACATAAGAAATTGGTGGACTTAGATGATCAGTAAGGGTAAGAGTAAAATGTAATCTATTATTAAATATGGAATAAATAATAAAGAAATTTCAATTATTGAAACAAATTCTATTTAATTAATCACATGATATAGGAATGTCAACAATGGATATCTTAATTAATCAAATAATCACATGGAATAATAATAATGGTTGGATTCATAATGATGGACATATGTACTTTCATGATCTATCCTCAAGATAGTTTCTTTGACAATTTATTACATAACTATTTTTGGTATGTGGGTATAAACTCTTCTGATTCATGTCAAGATCTATCTTTCAGACAACATTAAACTGTATGAAACAAACATGAATGGTTTTTTTCCAACATATTTCCTCTAATAAGACATACTCATGCATCGTGGGGATATAGTGGGACCCAAACATTTCATACTAAGTCCAATTGATTCTTAAAATGATTATGGTGAAACATAAAAAGCATATACACATGAAATGTAAATAAATTATCCCAATCAATAAACATAATCACAACCCATTCTATGTAATGTTGTGAATGATATCAATGTAGCACATCTATAGGGAGACTGATCATCAACCATTTAAGAAAAGATATAAAATTCTATCAAATTTATTCAACCTCAATTAATAATGAAATTCAAAATATGATGTTGTCATATATTTGTATACATTTATAAAATCTCTAGAAATATCATGAGAAGAATAACCTTTTACATTGAAATCATTTATTTTATAGAATTAAATTTATCAAAAAGAATTATTGAAAAATAACATTTTAAAATGATAAATTAAGCTTAAAAACAATATAGTTTATTTAAGGTAGAAAAATATTCTCTTATTTTATAAGTGAAATATAAACATTCATTATGTATTTTTTCCACAAAAGTCATAGAGTACCTCATTTGAAAAAAAGGCAAAAAGGATCCTTTAAAAAACATTTTTAAAAAATTTAACATAGGAAAAAGAGTTAAAAAATTGGTAGGATAATGTTAAAAATATTTTTTAAAATATTTTTAAGAAACAAGAACATGGATGATAAATAATACAATTAGATACTTATGTATCAATAATTGCAAATAATATTGAGATTGTGAAATTAACACTTAACAATTCATAATCAGTTGAATCATATTCCCAATAAGTGAAAATTATATGGATATGAAAATACCTTAATCATAATTATAAAACCAATGAATGAAATTAATGGGATGTATATACACCATCTAATCAAAAAAACTTTTGAATGTGGTGTATGCCTCAGAAATATTAAAGTGAGACAAGAATCCCTTCACGAATTGGTATTATATGAACCTTAAACCACATGAAAGTGATATCATAAAATGGATATGTAAATAACTATAAATTTGAGGGTATAGTTCATAAATTAAATTAATGGGGAGTATATACAACACACAAAATAAATGAGTGGTTAATTGGGAATAAGTCTCACTGAAATAAAAGTGCGACTACAAATTCACAAATGTTGCATTTCCTTTTGTGTGGATATCTTTTAAAATCATTTATTGTGGTTTTCTAAAAATTACTAAATTATAATAGAAACATAATTATATTTATAATACCATATTTGATCTTGCTATATTATTTTATAACTCTTTTGTTAATAGTATTTCATTATTACCCTTGTTTGGAGTGAGATCTGCTTCATTTTTCTAATCATATTTTGTCATGAATATCTCGATTATTTTGAATATGGTATAGAACCAACATACCCATAATTATATTATGTTCATAGTTATTATTTTTACAAATCACATACTTTTTATAATCATTCATTAATAGATAACATGGAGGATGAATCACATTATTATGTGTAGACAGTAGGCCATAGGTACACACAAGCAATGATATCATTCTCTTAATGGTAATAATATGAGGAATTAGATGGTATATTAATTATAAAGACTCAATATAATGTCCTATATATTATTTATAACAAATATATATATTATTAAAATTATCTAAAAATATTGGTGATGAAAAACTAATTACACCACAATGTGGAGGGGGTAGGTTGTACATACGCATGCATGCTGATATTTTTCTTACGATGGATAGAAAGAGGGATATATTTTTTTAATAATATTATAAAAATTTAAGAATATATATTATACTTGAGTTATTACATTATAATAGAAAAAACACTTTAATTGAAAGAATAAATTTAAATTAACTTGAAGGAATCTGTAAAGATGATCATCTCTTCTTTAGTGAACCTCATTTGGATCACTTCTTAGGGACAATTTGGTGGGTATTTTTTGAAGCCCAACTCCTCTAGGATGTGTCTATGGAAATTTATAAGGGATGTTTATTGGGTTTTTTATATCATTATTACTTAGTTTCATGTAATGATGTGAGGGGGGAGGTTCCCTTTTATAATTTGGGTGAGGGGAAATTTAGAAAACAATCAAAATATTAAAATAATATATATTAATTTTTTATATAAATGAGCCCCAAATGAGTTATTTAAAACCTTATATCATTATGGGTATAAATAATCTAATATAATTAATTATAGACATATTTATCTCACAATATTGAATTTATATTTTGAAACTAATAGTTAGTTAAACCCTTTAACTCTTACCGCAATAACATGGTTTTTTAGACTTTCAGGTTACTATAGTTTTTATAAAATGAAAAGAAAACAAAAAATATATCATTTATTACATATATAACCTTATTATAATTATTTGGTATTTTTTGAATATTTTTTTTAATTTTATATCATTTAACAAATTATTTTCTATTTTGAGGTATCATTTATGTGAATTTTAATACTATTAAATCTTTGTCAATTTAAAATTTTCATAATAATATTATAAATTATAAAAAAATATGATGTATCAAACACATATCTACGTTTTCTATAATTTTTTTTCATTAATTATGTTATGTTATATTTATTTAATTTTGTTAATATCATTTATTTTTTTATTTCCATTAATTATACAATTACCACATCATAATCATGAAGCCCTTAATTAAATTTATTATTCTATAAAAACTAAAAAAAAATATCCTGATGAAGATAAATGTATTATATTTCAAATTAATATTAATATTTTGTTTTATATTTTCTATATACATGTATTAGAAATGTAGTACTTATTAAAAAAATGCTTATGTTATTTTAAACATATATTTAAATAAAATATTATAAATTCCATATTCGTACCCAACTCGATTCAAAAGCTTATAATTTTGGCATAAGGTTGATTTTGGTCAAAATAAACATATTCAAAGTCATTCAGACATGTGTTAGAGTAATTTTATAATATTATAAAAATATTTTAAGCATTAATTATTCTATTTGTCTTTAAGTAAAGTTAATAAAAATTTACAAATTTTATAATTCATGATATCCCAAATATAATTAGGTGATCATTTTAGACTCTAAATATCAATCTTTTATAACTATGAAAGTCCATTTTTCCAAATTTAATTCATTATAGTAAAAAAATTGTGTTTTTCACTAATTCCGCTGATGTGGTGAGAAGGCAGGTAAATGGAAATGTTCAAATGATAAATAAATTTTTACATAAATGATCAATATAAAAATAGTTTCAATGAACAATGTTTGAATAATATAATTTTTATAGATCTACTGTGACTTTGAAAATCAATTTAATGTAGAATAATTATTTAAATGAAATGTTAGTTTTTAACTAAAATTCTCTATTTTTCAATATTCAATATGAAATGAAACATCTATGTAAAATACCTAAAATCCACCCTATGCTAATTTTGGAATTCTGAATTAAATGAAAGAGATTAGTTTTTTGTATAAAAATTAATAAAGTCTCAAAAAATATATTTAAAGGGGGTTTCTATTAAAATGAGGTAAAATTATTATTTTTGAAATATAATTCTTTTATGAGAAAATATTTTATTTATTCTTATACAATGTCAATAAATCACATCATATGAATGTTAAAATTATCTGGAATAAAAATAAATTTCAAAATATTGATATTACTATTCATAACCCCTAATTTATTAGCTAGGTTATCTCTAATTATATTAAATAAAAAAGTTTTAATAATATGTTTTTATTCATTAAAACAATGGATTATATGAAAAAAAATAAAACTCAATATTATGTGTATTATATTCATAACATTGTGTTATGTATATTGATATCTAGAAATTAAATTAAATTTATTCAGAAGGGAAAATCATGTAAAAGACAGGGGTGTTACATTCTCTTCACCAAAATTAAATTGTATCCTAATAATTTAATATTTGTCATGGTAGTCTATAGTTTGATATTTTATTATACTATTGTTTGAAAAACACACTATGTTTTTTGGGTTAATAAAATATCTTCTTAATAAGAGGGAAAAATATATGTAGGTCACCACCAAATTTGGCATTCTAATAGGATGACAATGGTGGAATGTGATGATGGAAAAAATAATTATAGAGAATTATAAATGTCATTTATCATAATAGGGTAACTGTTAAATGAAAATTTAAGGGCATCAATGACATAAATCTGTGAATATATGTATGACCATCTGATTCATTAGATATAAAGGTAATAGGGTAACATTTTTATTTTATGATCCTTTTTTGAATGATTTGTAATTCTTTTAATACATAGATAGATTACAAATGGAGAAAAAATTACCCAATTTCATTTAATACTTTTTGTTGTGTTTAGATATATATCCACTTCATTCCCTATCGTCAAAGTTTGATATTGAAGATTAATTCTAATGCCTGAATCATTTTAATTGAATCATAAGGTGCACATGTAATTACTACATCCTATAAATGACTACTGAAAAACGTTCAACACATAGTGTCCAAAAATAAAACATTAACCTAAAACAATAATATCGTATGTCCAAATTAATCCATTCCAACATTAAGAATCATCCAAAATACATAAATCCCACTATTTAGTCCAAAAGTGTCATTAAACATCAAAAATTAATTTTTACATTATATTGTACAAAACAATGTAGTGTAGATCATATTGTGATACACTAGATATTTGATCACCATCCAACCTTAATGAAAACATTCATTCTTAAAAATAATTAAAGATAAAGTATTTTAATATATTCCTTATATATAACATGATTATTATAAGAAGATAATCATCGATGAAATAATTCTTGAATCCTAATTTACAAGAACATTAATCATTTCTACATCATTCTAAAACAACTAACTACGCTTCATCATCTTATTCCCTAAAACCCCTTCCTTTCATTTTTCTTTTTTAGTCTCTTCCTCATAAAAATTATAACCCTTACTTGAATAATCTTTCAGATTATAAAAATTGACCAAATCCAAAGGCACATGTTGAGAAACAATAATCTTAGGGATAGAATCATGAAATATCATTTATAAGATTTATAAAAAATCAAATATTTTTTCATAGTATATGAGTTCATTGGTTTAACATTGGTTTTATATTTTCAATAAAAAATATGTAGGATGATATCCCATATATAGGCTTATCCTCAAATATAGTCAAACGGTTGAGATTTCAAATCAATGTTTTGAACAATATAGCTTCCATGGTTGATATTAAACTTCCTTTGATACCAACTATAACACCCTGACCCCCTAATCCTAATGTTTGTTACTTAGTTTATTGAATTCTCATGATTAGGAGATATCAAATACTTAGTGAAGAAATAATTTAACTATTTTATTAACCTAGATACATACATGAAAACCACATTAAAATTGGAAACATAAAATACAGGAAAAAAAATTCTTTCATCATTCCATTAATTACCTTAGTATAACCATTAATATCAATCATATTATATATATTATAATCCAATGGAAAATAAAAAAAATTAATGTGGGAAGCCTAAATACATTTTAGGGGTAAGAGTACATAAGAATATATGAGTTAATATAGATTAATCATTATATAAAAGTAAATTATTGATAAAAATGACATTTAAATTATCAGATGAGGTAGAAAATATAACCATGAATGTTTATGTCAATGAGTAGAAAGCCATAAAATTTGTGTGAATAAATATCCTCTTGAAAATTTTAATATTCTTGGAAACAAAAGTGAAGGGGTTTTCACCAACGAATTTTAGCTCATGAGACCAACCGAAACATAGATGGGCTATAGAAGGAACCTCCAGTCACTTGGGTAAAACATAATAAACAGATACATATGAAATGTATGTAAATTTTTCAAATATGTAAACAAAATCACAAAGCATTCTATGTAATATGGTGAATAGTATTAGAATAGAACATCCATAGTAAAACTGATCATAATCCATTTAATAATAAATTGGATTTATATAATAAAATAAAATCCTTAATTAATAATAAAATTCAATAGTTGAATTTGACCTATATGAAATTAATCTAATGAAATAATTATAAACATCTTCAAAAAAATAAACTTTCAAATGGAAATAACTTACTTAAATGATGTGAATAAATTAAAAAAAACTTTTTATCAACCATATGTACTCTTATTCTCAATGATGACCTTAATTTTTAAGGCTTATGTTTTTCGATTCTGAATGTTTGAGAACACCCTTCATATGTTTACTTTTCCACAAGATTAAAAGAAATTAAGTTGAATGTATTTTGTCTCTAAGAGATTTCATATGAATGATGATGATTTTTTAATGTAATAATGAAAAGGTGGGTTAAGTGGGAGAAATTAGAAATTAAAATTAATGGAATGGCTTATATATGAGTTTATCAGAATTCAATAAGACTCTAAACCTAAATGGTCCTCAAATTTTATAGTGATATAATCATTCAGTTTAATTTTGAAATGATTATATGAATAATTTCGGTCAAAATTATTGGCATCAAATCTACAAATGTAAATATATGTATTTCAGAACATAATCTAGGAGTGTGGGTATAGGGATGATAAAGTTGGTATCAAAGTATGGCGAAGAATAACATGGAGATTAAGATATTTTCAAAATATTTTATCTTTAGAGTTACCGATACCAACATAGGTATATCATTGATCAAATTCATAGACACCTCATTTAAGCGTTTTAAGTAGTTATTTTTTTGAGTATATTGATGATTTTATTTCAGTGATGTTTCTTTTCTGTTGAGGTACTTATAACCCCAAGGATATACGTGAAATGTTATTAGGGAGAATTTAATTATCAATATTATGAAAAAATGGGACACATTATATGATATGTAATAATCCATTTCATCCGGGTAGGTGGTTGGGATTGAACCCAAGACCAAAAGATTATAAGTTTCACACACTACCATCAGCCTTCAGGATTTTTTGTTCAAAATGAATTTTTTATAGGTATATATTATGTTTGTTATATAAAAATATAATATTTTATGTGAGGAATAATTATTAATTTTTCATGAAAGAATGTATGACCCAAATCATCTAATCTTCAGGTATCAAACATTGTTAGGAACTTTTTGGAGAAATTTTAGGATTGTTTATTATGAAATGGTTTTGTTTGGAACGTTGGGTATTAATTTTTAATGTTAGAGTATCATTTGATGTTTATGTCATTTTTAGAATTATATCACAACGTGCTAACCATTATTGGTTTGGTTAATGATTAATGATATGTTGACTAGCTTGTTATAAATATTATGATTATGTGGTCATAAAAACTTTACATTAATTCTTCAAGTGCGAATAATTCATCTTGTATACTCATGATTTAGATATAATATGATATTTTGGTGGAAATTAACTAATTTATGAATCTTTACTCAACAAGTATGTATGATTCCTTATGCTTCTAGTATAAATAGTGAATGTACCCTTCAATCTTTTTAAAACGATCTTGAAATTTAATGTTATCTTACTAGAATCATTTATGATTATGTTAATGACTTTTTGCCCACTTATCTGGAAGGGTAGTTTTGTAATCATTGTAAGGCCCCATCCTAAAACATTACATAAACTTGAGATAATTCAATCATTTTACTTTAAATCACATTAATGATAATTTTAGGTTTAGATAATTAGATAAATATTTCATAACTCATACATAACAATATAAATATTAAAACTACACACTTCTACTAACAATCCATTTCATTCATAAAAAACACTTTCAAAAAAGCCTGGCATTGTTTCATGATTAATCAATATACTGTTTTTTATTCCATCATTTAATCTATTAATCTTTTAGTCTTGTGGGAAAAAATTCAAAATATGGTATGATTATATTAAACCAAGTAAGGTATACCCAAATAATGAAAACTATTAGTCTTGGGAAAACATGAAAACCATAAATACTTTATCATAATGTTATAAATTTCACATTTAAGATGTTCTAAATATACTTCACTAAATCTAATCTCATTGATTACACTTTTTGTAACTAAAATATCTCCAAAAATCCCATAGAATAAAATGTAAAACATATAAATGTGACTTGGGACATAAACATACTTGAATGTAACAACCATACGATCTACATCCATACATATCACTAAATGGACTAGCCATATGAATGACTTCCATACCCAATTCATTGAAGATTATAACATAACAACCCATCCATAGTTTATCACAAAACCACTCATCTTTGGTTTATCACGTTACAACCCATCATTGATTTATTATTGAAACCACCTATCAAATGTCCAAGTAACGTCTTATAATCATAACACAAAAAATATTGAAAATATCATCATTTTACTAATAACATTTCATTTGTAATAACACGTAATAATTTTAAGATATTGAACTATTGAGTGCATTTCATAAACCATTTTCAATAACAAATCACCCAAAAAGGAAATAATGTTTTTATTTTCCTTTAATAAAACCATTAAATCTTATAGAGAAATCCAAATATTATATAATAGTTATAGTTGTGGTGGAGTGGTTGTCACCACAAACGTTAAAAACATTCTTTTTTTTAATTTAGTAAATTAGTCATAGAAAAATATGTCCCTTTGAGTGAAATTAAATGTCAATGGGGTTTATTAAACATTGTATAAAAATGATGGTGTATAATATCATAATATGCCTCAATGAATGGAGATTGAGATGAAGTCCCTTACCTCAAATCTGAGTTGTCTCGTTCATTATTTATATTCATGAATAACAAATTTGGTTAATTTATACTTTATTAAAAACTATTTTCATGTTTATTATTGATTTGAAATATCTTATTACTATGTTATAATAATTATATAATTATTTATGTTCATATCGGATGTTTTGTCAATATTGGGTAATTTAGTCAAACATATAGTTGTTTAGTTGAAAATTATCCATTTAGTTATAAGTAAATTACCTTTATAATGATATTCATGATTTATATATCAAATATATCATGTATAAATATACTTATAATAGCCTATAACATTTTTAGATAAGTAGTGAAATGCAAAGTTTTGGAGACGGTAGGTCGTACGTACACATGAACGCTACTTTCATTTCATTTTCATATTGATTGAATAATAAAATAAAAAATAAATATGTATAATATAATTACATTATAATACCCATGTGATATATTATAAATATTTTCATTAATACCACTGTTTAAACATTCCATTTATGGCATTAATGAGTCATATCACTTTCAGGGACAGCTGTCCACACTTTTTTCAAATTTAATTATCATATTCAGACATAATGGAAATCCTAATGAAGTTATGTAAATAAAAATTAAAGAATCACAGAGACAATAAAAATATAATTTATATCATATATGATATAGTGTCATTGTATATTCCACAATGATAGGTGGTAGGATAATATTGAATAATCATCGTTTCGTGAGGCAGTAGTTTGTTGTACACAGAAACAATATGTTCTATATCAATTAGATGGTGGTGTGTTTAAGTATAGAAAAAATACATTTCATAAAAATAATATTATATTTTGGATACTGGTTTTGTTATTAAATAATTTAATAAAAAAAGCGTTGGGGTTGATAAAGAAAATATATGAAAGAATCTTGAGAGAAGAGGTTACCTCTAAATCGGGTGACTTTTTTTTATATGAGCCAAAATGATTTCATTAATTTATTTATTCTAATGGTAAGGATTATAGGAGTAATGGATATATGTTTTAATCTTATATAATAATAATTTGGATGATCCAAGGTGGTAGACAGGGACACTTAATTGGGTAGAGGTGGTGGCCTTTTAGAAGAGGGAGGAGGGGAAATTTTGGAATGTGTTGAAATATTATATTATTATAAATTTATTTTTGAATTATAATAGTTCCAATTTAAAAAATTGAAAGGATAAGATTATGATGGGTGTAAATCCTCTCATCCAATAGGTTTTAGAAAATTTTATCTCATAATATTAACATTATCTTTTAGTTTTAACACTTAGTCAAAAACAGTAACTCTTAACATGTATTCTAGCATTTTCATAATTTGTGGTTACAATAGATACTCTAAAGTGCCAATTCAACCACATGTTGATCATTAATTACATTTTTAACATTATATAACTCATTTTTCTGAATAATTATATTTTAGGACTATTATATCATTTAATAAAATAGTATTTGTTTTAAAAACTCATTTATGTCAATTTCGACATTATTTAGAAAGCAAATTTTTTAAGTGTCATTAAAATATGATTCCATTAGACCAAATTAATTATCTCATCCCTTGTATTTCAATGTCGTCCAAAAATAATTTTTTGATTCAATCAAAATTTTTAAATTAAATTTATTTTAATACTTATAATGTCAAATATTTGAATATTTCATTAATAATGTAATTGTTGTGTCATCATTGTTTAATTAATATAAGTATTTATTTAATATATCAAATTTATAAATAAAATACCACATATAGGATATATTTTTATATTTCTAATTACTATTTATAGTCTAATATATCATTTAAATATTTCTAATTAAAATTGTTTTAGTTAGGAGATACATTTTTTGTTAATTTTTGTTTTCTTTAAAATAAATATAATAAAAGATCATTATCACACCCATGTGGCTCCCTGGGGTCCTAAAATTTACCCATGGATACATATAGTTATTCATATCTCATCCATTGATATTAGGAAATATCTTATTATATTTTTATATAATTATATTATTATATTTATACCCTTATTTACCTGATTTTCCCTTTAATCATGGTTAATAAAAACAATTACCGAATTTACTATTCATAATTTCAAAATATAAATGGTAAATATTAAAAAATATTGACCATATGATTAAAAATATGGAATAACATTTTCTAAATTCAAAACACATAAGTCTTCCTAATAAATTTAAAATTAATTCCCATTTTCAAAACTAGAAAGCTTGTTTTTAAGAAGTAAAAAACTATCAAAAGATTGACATGTTTTTTGTCCAAATTCAATGTCAAATATTTTCTAAGAGAAAAATTGAATTAAATATAAAAAACTTAATACAATAACATTTTAAAATTAATTAAATGAAAAATCTAAATATACAAATAAATTAGATGAAGATGTTGTGTTGAATTAAAATGCAATATTATCACTATTCATTAAAATATTGATTTTATCAAAAAAACCAAAATTTCAACCAATATAAATTTTGATGTATCTATTCTATAGAATAAATTTATTTTTTCAAAAAGTAAAAATATAAGTGACAAAAAAAGATTTAAAAAATTTCACCATCAAAAGGCGGTAAAATGATCATTTAAAAATATTACAATATTTTATGCTTAAAATTTGATTCATTATCATTTTATGCCTATAAAATTTATTGGGTAATTATGAAAACATTTAAAAAATATTTAAAATCAATATATATTTAATTATACACATTCCAACGAATTCAATGGATAGACATTAACTAACATTTTAAATAATAATATTAATGTTGAATTTTTTTTTGGTATAACTTTGTGTTATGCGCAACATTTGATTTTGTAGAAACCTATTGATGTGTGTCAATAACACTATCACACATAGTTTCCACTTTAAACTAAAATTAATATTATATTCAAAAATATTAATTAAAATGAAAATGTATTATTCTATAAATATCTGGGATGTGGAATCACCCCTCCCCCCATTGGGAAATCTTTCCCTCATAATTTTAATATTGGGCATGGAAACATCATTTAAAATATGCCATCAGAAAAAGATTCAATAAAACTATAACATTAAAAGAAATAATGATATGTACAAGTTTCACATTAGATAAAACATACTAGGATTCCATATAGGAAAAAATAGATAGGTAAGAGAAACTAACCATCTTGTTCTGATGTACAGTGATAGATAACATGACCAGGAGAAAGTTAACAACCAGAAAACCATAAACATGTGATTGGTTAAAAGTTCATTTATTTTTTAGTAGGAAAAGTAAACCAAAAACATTTTTTATATCCTTTTCATAATGTTGAGTAATTATTTTACTACTTTTAATAAGAACATAATAAAATATAATTACATGATAATAAGTGTTTGATACTTCAAAAAATTTATACCACACACTCATCTTTTGTCTGAATGACAAGTATTCAAGATGACTTGGTCACACCTGATGTACTAGAGTTAACTTCTAGATAATCACATAATCTAAAAGATATTAACTATATATTCATCCTATCTTGAAACAGTAACCTGTACTAAAATGGTTAGTATAAGATAAGATGATTCCACAAAAAGAATAATAATTTATAAGAAAAAAATACTACATTTAATCTTCAAAATCATACAATAATAACCAATGTCCTACATAGACCATTCCATAAATAAAGTCCTTAAAATTCATAAAAATAATCCAACTAATATTTTATCCCCAAAATCATAAGGATTTGATCACATAGTTTTCCGGGATACATTTTAACATTTATCTCAAAATAACATCAACCACACTTAATACCTCATTCAAAAAATTAAATAACGTAGTCACATATTTTTAATGATAGATTATTCATTTCCTTGAATAACCTAAATATTAATATGTACACAATAAACCAAGTGATTCCACCAAAATTATATTCAATCATTAAACCTCAATTAAATCCCATAGTATTCTATTTATATTAATCTTATAAAGTTCCCAAAATAGATAACGTCTTCAAACATTACATTTATAACTTAATCCAAATATCATTTTTCCAATACCAAGTATATACATTTGAGAAAATATAAGGTCCCAAAATTATCTTATTTTTATTCCAAAAATCATTAATCTAAAATGTAAAATTATTAATAACTAGGGATTTTACATAGGCCACTAGTATGTGATAATGCCTTGTTGCACATTGGTTGTGGGTTTGATTCCAACGACCTTGTCCAACGTGAACGGTTATAACACTTCCCGTGGGTTTTCCTTTTTTCTAAAACTATATAATTCATAAAACATTACCAAAAAAGATAATGTTTTCAATAATAATGATAAAATAATTTATCCTCAAGTTTTTCTCACGCCTTACATTTTCAATCTCAATATGTAATAAACATTAATGAGCACAAAATCAAGGATCATATAATAAGTAATGATTATTTATAATTATATCCCCAAAGGAAAAGGTAATTATTCCTCAAATAGAATTTCTTGAAATCAATCTTTAGTGTTACTAATACTAGATAAAATTAATCCAATGTAATCCCATCAACAAAAGAGTATTAATAATTTTAGACATTTCATCACGCATACATCTATCATAACTCTCATGGTTCTATAATTTAGACATCTGAATCATCTAAAAATTTTTATGATCCCTAAACCTTTTGTTTTTAATAATATTTTTTTAATACTTTTTTCCTAGAGGAAAAATCACGAATCATGTCCCAGGATTCAATAATGTCAAAACATGAGTTAATAAATAATCTATACCCTTCGTATGTCATTTTCAGTTTCCTCATCATCAATTAGAATGAAATTATGTAATGTTAACAATATATAATTATTTTCTTTATGATCTCATTATATAAACTTCTTCATAGGACATCTATTTACATAATGACCATGCAGAACACATGTAAAACATTCAATTAATCCTTCAGAAATAACATCTTTCCTTTTCCTCGAGTTAATTGAACTCTTTATTTTTCCATGAAATGATATTGATTTATGACTTTAATTACCACTTCTATAATTCCCATCCCTTTCAACAAAAATTCTAGTTGTTTCATTACACTTACTTTATACATGGGTTGTTGAATATACTTACCCTTTTTATTATTACCTGAAAATCTATATGTTATTATTTCTCTCATATATAATGCCTTAAAAATTCATCTTGGTTTATGTGGTCAATCACGACTCAAGATAGTTCACTATGAATAACCACAAGATTTATCATTGAAACTCCTATTTTATTAACATGATTCTTCATAAAACCACCACATTTTTCTTCACTTAAATTTTTACTTTGTTTCCTACTAGATCCATCCATAAAAAAACCAAAAAGGTCAGTGTGACTATATCTGTAAAATAATCAGGTACTATCTTATGAACACGTTAAACAATAAGATATCTTAATTCATGTTATCTTAAAGTCATTAAATTTATCTAAAATAACTAGGACTCATTCTAGTATGATAAACATTATTTTCACATAAAACATGTCACTTATGCTTAAGTAACACCCTAACCTATAAAGTAATCTAAAATGACCAATGATACCAAATATATGGCCCTAGGATTAAACGTTATATAATCATGAGATATGTCATTAATTTGATTATAAATCTCATCTAGGATATCTTCATGTTTAGAGATTAGTATTATTATTTCATAATTCATTCCTAACAACATAAATATAACAAGTAGACACTTCAACTATCTCCCTAGTTTTTCATAAAACAAAACCACTTTAATAATAAACATTGTATCATTTCATGTTTTAATAGAATAAATTTTCCTTGATACCATCCAAGAATATATTTGTTCTTAAGGATTGAGAAAGACATTTCAAAAATTCTGGTGAGAATAAAAACCTCAGTAAGGAATACACAAAGATGGAAAACTATTAGTCTTTGGAGAACATGAAAACCATGATTACTTTTTAATAATGTAATACTTTTCACTGTGAAGAAGTAGTAAATATAATTCAGTGAATATAATCTCATTTCTAACCCTTTTTTTAACCAAAATATTACAATAAATCCCATATAAAGCATCATATAACATATAAAGGTAACTTGGTATATAAACATACATGAATAAAATAACAATACGGTCGACATCCACACATATCACTAACTGGATTAGCCATATGACTGACTTCCATACCCAATGAATTTGAAGTTATAACATAACTACCCATCCAGGGTTCATCACGGAACCACCCATATTTTTTTATCACATAATCCCCCATAATTGATTTATCACATAAACACCTGTGAAATGTCCAAGTACCATTATATAATCATTACACATAAAATAATACAAATATGAACATTTTACAAATAACATTTTATTTGGAATATAAATAAATAATTTCAAGATATTGAAATATTCAATCCATTTTGAAATCCTATTTCAATTCCCAAACAATAAAAAAATAAATAAGGTATTTCTTTTCCTTTATAAAACATTAATGATTATAGAGGAATCCAAATATCAAATAATGGTCAAGGTGGTGAAGGAGTTGTTGTCGGCACATACATTATAAGGTTCCTTTTTTTCATTTAGTAAAATTATTAATAAAAAAAATATTCCCTTGGAATGAAAATAATAGTCAAAGGGTTTTATTATACCCTAAATAAAATAATCTAGTGTTTAGCATCATAATATGCCTCAGTGAAAAGACATTGAGACTATGTCCCTTACCCTATATTAGAGTCGTCTCGTTCATTTTTTAAATTACTGAATAACAAACATTGGTTAATTTCTAGTTTCATAAAAACTTGTTTCTTGTTTATTATTCAATTTTGATCAATTATTATTATGTTATAACAATTAAATGATTTTTTTAGTTCATATTGGACAATTTTTCAATGTTGTGTAATTGAGTAAATAATGAACTTATTTTGATGGAAATTATTCTTGTGGTCATAAGTCTATTATATTCAAAAAGATATTAGGGATTTAAATATCATATATATAAAATATATATATATATATATAAGAGTCCAAAACTTTTAGAGATGTGAAATGAAATGCACTGTTCGATGAGATGGTAGGTCATACACACACATTAACTCTACTTCTATTTATTTGTCAATCTAATGGAATGAAAAATAAATGATAAATAGTTATATTATAATTACATTATAATATAGATGATATATATGTTACATAATTTCATTAGCTTCATCTTTTATATGTTCCATGTATTCCATGAACGAGTCATATCACTTTGAGGGGGCAGTAGTCCACACATCCGCAAATGAAATTATCATATTCAAACATTATGGAAAGTATAAAGGTATATTTTATGTAAAAAATAAATTAATATGAAGATAATAAAAATATCATATATATTATATATAAATACAATGCTATCATAATTTCCTCCATGAGGGGTGGTAGGAGGAAATTGAACAATCATCATTTCATGAGACAGTAGTTCATCTTACACAGAAAACCATATATTCTATATCAACTAGATAAAGGTTCATGTAACTGTAGGTCAAACAATAAGCATAAAATCATAATATTATATTAAGGATATGGTTAGTATTATAAAATGATACTATAAAAATATAATATAAGGTGGAAAATAAAAATAAATTAATGAAAGTTGAGAGAAGATGTTACCTCTAAATCGGGTAACTGTTTTTAATTAGAGCCAAAAGGATTTATAGAATTGACTTCTACCCTTTTTGTGGATTTTAAGATTAATAGAGTGATTTTTGGAGATTATTTGACTATACTTTTCATGACCCATGGGGATTGAGAGCTGTGAATATGTGGGTAGAGGTGGTGGCCTTTTATAATATAGAGTAGGGCACTTTAAGAATGTCTTGAAAAATTAATTTATTATTATTTTTGAATAATAAAAGTTCCAAAGTGATAAATTTCAGGAATAAAATAAATATGGGTACAAATCCTCTGATACAAATTTTAATACAAGTTTAGGTCACAAAATTAGAATTATCATTTGTCTTTAACCCTTAGTTAAGAAAAATGATTCTTACCATGTCTTCTAGAATTTTCATATTATATGGTTACTGTAGTTACTATAAAATGACATGAGAAGAGCTTGTGGATCATGAATGGAATTTCAAGCATTATATATGCCGGTTTTCTGGATCAATTATTTTTATGACTATTATATCATTTAATAAAATAATATTTGTCTAAAAAACACAATTATGTCAATTTTGAATCTATTTATAAAATGATTTTTATTAATGTAATAAAAACTTGATTCATTAAAAAAGGAACTAAATCACCCCTCACATCTCAATTTAATCTATAAAAATTAATTTATGCAGTCAATGTTTTCAAATTACATTTATTTTAATATTCATAATTTTATTTCTTTGGATATTTCATCAATAAAGAAATAAATTTTTTATCATTGTGTCATAAATATATTTATTTAAATAGAGTCTATAAATTATAAATAATATATGTTGTTATAATGATTTTTTTTTGATTTTTAATGTATATTTATAGTCAAATACATCATTTATATAAGCCAAATTAACATTGTTTTAGTTAGGAGATACATGTTTATGTTACATTTCATTTTTTTAAATAAATACTATAGTAGGTCATTATCACACACAAGTGGATCCATGTGGTCCTAAAATTGATCCATGTATGCCCATGGTTAGACATGTCTCATACAATAGGATTATTTCATGTCTTATGGTAGTTTTATATTATTATTATATTATGTTTTAAACTTATTTAACTGATTAACCTTTTAACCATGTTAAATTAAAAAAAATATTGATGTTACTATTCCAAATTTTCAAGAATAAAAAGTACATGTATACATAATTTGAACATTATGATACAAAATATTGAGTCCAACATTAAAAATTAAAAACATATAAGATGATGCAATTAATTTAAAATTAATTCCTATTTTCAAAACTAGAATGTGGGTTTTTATAGATTAAAAACTAACAAAATATTAACATGTGTTTTGGCCAAGTTTCAATGTGAAATTTATTTCCATTACCAATATTAGATTAAATTCAAAAAAATTATTCCAATTTCACTTTAAAACAAAATAAAATTATAATCTATTAATATAAATAAATTTTATGAAATGTCTATATTGAATTAAAATGTAGTATTTTTGCTATTCGTTAAAATATGGATTTTATCATAAAAATACCAAAATTTTATCCAATGTAAATTTTGTTGTCCCGGTTCTAAAGAAGACGTTTATTTTGTCAAATAATACATATAAAAGAAAACAAAATAAGTTCTAAAAAGGTTTTCCATCAGAATGTGGTAAAATGATCTTTTAAAAATATTATAATATTTTACGCTTAAAATTAGATTTATTCCCATTTTAATCCACTTAAATTTATTTTATTAATGTCAAAACAAATAAAAATATGTAATATTATAATATAGTTAATTATGTTAATTCTTCCAATACAATTTCTAGATGTCAACTTCCATTTAAAATAATAATATTATTGTTGTATTATTTTTCGGTATAACTCAGTTTTGTGTGAAATGAAAGATTTCAGAGAAACCTATTGTTGCATGTCAGGTACTCTATTGTACATAGTGTCCCCTATAAAATAAAAATTATATTAAATTAAATATTTTTAATAGATATGAAAATGTAATATTCTATAAATACTAGGGATTTTACAGTCACTAACATCGTCTTAACCATTGTATCTATCACTCTATTTTAGTATATGGGATTTGTTTTCCCTTCCAAATAAATCTTCAAATTTCCTTCCATTGTTAGAGCTATGTGTAAACCTTGTTATTCATAAATCTAGGTGACCATTATGTTTTATTATTTGAATTTTTAATAAGATTTTTTATTTAAAATTTGTACAATTTTGGTTTCCATAATGAAATTCCAATACTATTAATCCGTTGATAACCTAGAAGAATTTTGAGGGGAAAATTCATATTGGGGGGGGGGTTGGATGGAACATCCCAAATTATTAAAAAATATATTCTTTCAAAATAATTAAATAAATAAATATGTTTCGTTACATATAATATTTAGTTTAGCTTACATCCCATGAATCACAATGATTATCTTACGTTTCATGAAACATCGAGTTCTATTAATGACTTATGTTAAATAGAATCCTCATTTATACCCGACAATAACACAATAGAAATATTGTTTTTATAGTTATCACCTATCTCTTGTAATGGTAGGAATTTTTGAGATTAACTATATTATGAAATTATATTTTACACAAGTTTTTAAATTCAATTCATTGGTTTCTAATTATTGATAAATGAAAATAAACAACAACTGAATATAAATGATGTTTGTTTAGAAAATAATACACTTTTTATCATAATTACATTTTATCATAATAAATTAAATTAATCACTGTTACTTAAATATGTTAGATAAATTTCTTTGTTATGTATTTAATAATATGTTTTTAAATTCATGCAATAATTTTTGTATTAATATGATTATATTAAATAAAATTTTATGCAAAAAGATAATATTTTTTAAAGGTAGTTTGACAAATTTTTAATGTTGAACTTATTTTAAAACTAAATTTTGATAATTTTCTAAATTATATATGAAAAAATGAACTCAATTTTTAAATTTAGAATATACTACATTTATTTGGATGAATTTTTTGTAGTTTTCTGTGATATTTCATTATTGAAAAATTGTGGAAATATTGGAATTTTGTTGAAATATACATTCAGTACACAATAAATTATATAGTTAAATTAAATTTTTAAATGGTAATAAAATATACATAGTTAAATTTTATTTTTTTTAATATAATTTATGATTATTTAATCAATTTCACGTTGAAATTGTATATAAATACATTTCAATATCTTGGCATTTTTTAATTTTAAAAACCTACTTTCTCGTTCCATATTACTGATTAATTTTAAATTAAATACATCCACTTCATTGATAAAAATTTGAAAAAATGGATACCATATTTTAAATTATAATTATTTATAATATCTAGAATTTAAACTTATTTTTTTCAAAAAAAAATTACCGAGGACAATTAGAATTAATTACATTGAATATGGTAAAAACGAGTTTACTTAATTTTTAATATATAATTTAATTTTTAAAAATGACCCTATGAATTTATAAATATTAAATTATAGAGAAATTTATATGATTATACCTATAAGGGTATATAATATTATATTCAAAACCCATCAGGATTAAATAAAATATGGGGAGGACATAGTTCATTTCATAAATAAAAAGTGTTTCCTCATCCCCACTTATAAAATGGAATTCAATCTATCCCTATCTTCACAGCACTGATGTCATTTTGGATGTTCAAACTCTTAAACCATCAACTCTTAAAAAACCTCCTCTCAACCTAGAATCCTAAATTTCGTAATAAATTATACAATCCATGACCTTTTGTGAAAACCAAAACGTGTTACCTATAGAAGGGGGAACTCTCTTCGACGATTAATTTTGATTTATTTATTGTATACAACCTCATTTATTCTTATAACATGATTATATAATAATCGTTGTATCCCCAATATAGTGATATGTATTTATGTAAATATTTTTACCTACACCTACACACATGTCCACCAAATGGTTAATGAAATCATCATTTGTGTGTATGGTGGACTACCGCCCCGCGAAACATTATCATTAATATTTTCCTTTACCACCTTTTATAGTCAGGTAGTATAATGGACATACTCTATTTGTTTTAAATAAATGATACTCATACATTATTAATACTTATATTATTATAATATAACACATTCCTCCAGGCTATAAATTTTTTGGGAATATGATAACATTATCTATTGATGTGTGGACTACAACCTCCTCATTGAAATGTGATACATTCAAACTTTACATTGAATATATTAAAGAATACATTAATAAAAATATATGATATAAATTAATTTTTTTAATACACATGAAATAATTATATATATGGAAATATAAGATATCATTTTCTTGTTTTTATTTCATACACTGAAAAAGTTATAATATCGTTCATGGAAGTGTGGACTATCGCCTTTTCAAAGTGATATGATTCTCCATTCTTTACCACTACATCACATGAATGATATATATATTTATTATAATATATTATTAAATAATATTTAATTTATTGTTCAATTTTCATTCTATAAATATAAATGTTTATTACCTTCTTTACAAAATGATTATCGGAAAATCGGAATATTACTCATGTGTACGCATGACATACTGTCTCCATGACTGTATCATTGGTTCAATTTTCATATCCATTTTTCTTGTATGATTTTAAAAATTTAGATTATATAAAAATTTGATAACTATTTCAGTCATATTATTGTTGTATTTTATAAATAATAATATCATTGAACATTGTCGACCTATCAATGATAGTTTTGAGAAATAAAAAATCATGGTTAAAACATTCTTCATAAATATTATTGATTAATTAACATTATATGACCACTTTATAAGTGAAATAAATGTAATAAAAATCTTTTAAAAGGTTAAAATTTAAGTAAGTGATTAAAATAAGTTTATTATTCAATATTATAGTGGAAAATCAGGATAAATCAGACTCGATGCTAGGGATTTCAGCTCACTTTTCTAACTTTTATGAGATAAATTATATATTTAATTATTAATTATTTTTTTAGATGTATATACTACACATTTTTATATATTATATCATGAATTCTCTTTAATTCATGGTATTTAAATTTTTTATTTTATGATTATTAATTTTTGAGCATTATATTTAGATGTTACCACAATAGCTAGGGGCTTCATCTCAATTTAAATTCCGTTGATAGTTATTTGTTATTATAAAACCAAATAAATTTGTAACGTGTATATAATTTACTAGTACATTATCTATCATTAATTTCATTATTTTTCATGAGATTGTATTTTTCAATTGATTTTATTCTTTCATATATCTCATGATTCCAAAGTTACTCATTTAGTATGGGTTTTTCTCATCTCACTTTTATTTTTTTGAGATATATTCCATATTCCCTACTAATTTATTATGTGTGAAATATATACTACCCATGAATGTATATTGTTCCAGTTATACATGAATTTATTTTTATTTACATATTCTTTTCATGATGTCCTTATCCTGGTTCTTACAATTTCAATATTACCAATGCGGTAATATATTTTTATAACAAGATCACTTCATTGAGAGGTTTGTTCTGTAATATTCAAATATTTTTTGGAGTTCTAGATACTTAACCATTTCTATGATTGATCAGGAATATACTTATTATAATTATATTATAAGTTTTATTTAATGTTATTAATTCATAGGTATTATGATCCAAATGTTTTGAAGTGGTATGCAACACTTTTGAATTTTTACATATTACTTTCCTTAAGAATGGTTTTGATGATCATTTAGTGGAATTTCCATTCAGTAACTTCAAAAAAGATGGTTTTTTAATTATCCTATAGTAGGGATATTTTATATTTAGTCTATAATATTTCTTTCTAAGGATGAATTAAGACTGTTTCACAAGTATTGTAATGGAACCCATTTCATCGCCATGGGTTAATAATGTTTACATGAGATTTTCTTTAAAACTAATTTTTTCCAGGTGTTATTCGTGTTTCAATGAGACAGAAATGAATCCCATTTACTTTCTATGGTTTAATTACTTTTCAATGATATTTGTGAATGATCCATTTCTTTTACATGTGTTAATCAGGTTATAAAACATATAAAGGTTGTTTCTATGATTTTATGAGGAAATAAAATTGTTTATGTGTTTTGATTATGTAATGGTACTTAGAAAGTTTATGGCTGGTTAAGTGATACACACATGATGAGTACTTCCACGATAAACCAATGACATGTGGTTCTGTGATTTACTAGTTTTGGGTTGTTACGTGTAAAATAATGAGGGGTGGGTATGTGATATCCCTCCAATGCATTGTGTATGAATGTTGACCATAGGATAATTATATTTTTATGTGTGAATATAAGTGTGAAATGAAAATGATTTCCTAAATATGTACATGCTTTATTTTTTTTCTTTCTAAGTGTTTATAGTGTTTCTATTGATCCATATTGACATCACATGGTTAATGATTATTATTCTGATAACTACTTATTGAACCATGTATTCATATTTTATGGTCTATATTTTGATGTATTTGAGTTCTTATATGATTCTCTCAATCAAAATATTTATGTCATCATACCCTTATGTAATCTTATGCTCATTGATGAAATTCATTTGTAAATTATTATGATTTACCTTACTGAGCATTTGATCTCACACTTCATATGTTCCATTTTCCACAGGTTTAAAATAAATTATCTTTAATGTGCTATTTCTATAAGGGGTTTCAAATGAATGATTTTGATATAATAATTTGGTAAATAAAATATTTGTTAAGTGGGAGAAATGCTCAATTAAATTCATGTGAGTTGTTTATGTAAAAATTGTTATGAATTATCTATAACTCCAATCCTAAAATTCTTACATTAGGAAAGTGATCCATGTTTTCCTTCTTATGTTGAATGGATTATATAAAAAATGTGGTTCACAATTATTTTCCTTAATGTCAGGTTTGTAATGTTATGGATTTTAACACATGATTTGGGAGTTTCGGATCTGGTATGTTATAATAGAGATGAGGTATTTCACAACAATTATTTATTAAAACAAATTATTTCTTGATATCTTTTATATGGATAAAATATGTTGAAATAATCTTTCGACATCAGTTATGGCCATAACTAACATTGAATGTTGTTTTTTATATTATTTTATTTTCCAATAACTGATATTGAAACAAAATTTTGAACACATTTTGAGAATTTCTACATCATCCTTTATAGAATGTGACTCAAAAAAATATTATGTTATTGTATTTTATGAAAATATTCATGGAAATTGTTTTTTGACATTTTTTATATAAACATTCATCAAAAAATTCCAAAAAAGTATATAAAAAAAATTCAATGTTAGTTATAAATAAAATAAAATTTAATGTCGTGTTTCATCATTGGTTATAAATAAATGACATTGAACCATGAATTTCAAAATTTTATTTAATCATGCATACCCTTAATATATATAGAAAATTAAATATATTTGATTTTAAATGGTTATTTTAATATTATGATACATAGGAACATGGGTATATAATCACAAAATTATTTTTAAAAATTATTTATTTATGTGAAAACAACATATAAATAAATTATATAAGAGAAATTAAAATATTGGAGAATGGTAAATGATTATTTTAACATCTATATAAATTTTATTGAAATATAAGAAGATGAATTTCGCAAACCGTCCCCCCCTAGGGGCCCATACCATGACTACCCCAAGCCCACCTTCTATAGTCCAGGGGTTGGAAACTAGCACTGGAAAAGAGTATCCCTAAAATCGGAAGGCATTTCCTTTAAACCTATATAAACACATAGACCAAGAACACAATAAGATGCAACCATAAAGTTAAACTGCATTAGTAAATGTGTGTACTTAAAGTAAAGAGGATGGTGTAAAAGACCAATAGAAAAGATACAACAACAACTGAAAAATAGTAAACTACTACTAGAATAATCCACCAAGGTTCCTACCTGAAATCTAGGTACAACTCATCTCCACAGATGCCCATGTCAACTGTCACTGCCATCCACCAGCAGGTCTTAGCTCTCTAAGTCTCTGTCAAGGCTGGTAATCTTCTGCACAAGACACAACAAGGTTTGGGTGAAGCTCATTCAGGGGTGGGTATTACAATACCTGGTTGGGACCCCGAGACCCCTGAAGGTCTCTCAAAATTTAGAAAAGTAATACCACAAACCCTGATATCAATCACAAACCACAAAAAAAAGACTCAAGTCACAATAGATTTATATTAAGTACAAAATTATAGATGATTATTCATAAGGATAGATCATATTATTCCATTAAGTGTCTTTATTGATAACCCACATCGGATCTATAAGTACTAACCCCCACAAGACCCACATATGATCGGTATAATACTAATCCACACGGGGTTTCTAAAATACTTATTCCTATAGGGTCGTTATGATTCCAATCCACACAGGGTCATTATGATGTTGATCCACACATGGTTGCTATGAAGTTGATCCATGATGGGCCGCTCTAAGTCTTGTCCTCGACGGGTTGTTATAATGTTGATTCACACAAGGTCCCTATAATGCTGATCCAAATTGGTTTGCTATGAATTCTGTTCCACATAGGGTCTTTATGAATGTTTATCTACACAGGGACTCTATGAATGCTGATCTTTAGAGGGTCTCTATAAATGTTGATCCACACAGGGTCGCCATGAATGCAGATCCACACAAGGTCTCTATGAATGCTGATCCAGAAATGGTCCCTATGAATGCCGATCCACAAAAGAATTCTATGAATTAGGATATCTGGAAATATTATTCCAAAATGGAGTAACCCTTAATACCACCATGTCCTAAGGGTTCCAGCACAAAAAATGTCACATCAATCGGACACTGGTTCTGACAGTTATAGGCTTCTTAGTGTCGAGGGCCCTATTGGATTCAGGTACGATCCAACCTGGCCACACTCAAACTTTCTCCAAAATACATATGGAGTATCTCAAAAGGATCATCTCGCTCCAAGGATCCTAGAACCATATGTGGTTCATTAAATAGACGTCAGGTTATCAATATACTGCTCTTTAAGAGTAACTGGGCCCGAAAGGTGTCTAAGTTGGGTCCGACCAGACTCGGTGCGGGCCAACCTGACTTGGTCCCGGTCCGACTAGGTCGAGTCTAAACTAGCATGGGCCAGTCCGGTGGGGCTATGCCACAGACCAGCCAGGCCCTCCATAGCTGGATTGGGCCATGGGGGTCTCTGCTTGATGGGCAACAGACCTGCCCAGCCCACCGAGCGATGCGGCTCAGTACGCTGGCGTGGCTCGCCATCCTGGTGGATACCTAGCTCTTCGAATGGCTCAGAGAGTTGTTCGACTCTTCAATCAGCAGTGCCACATGGAACCACCAAACTTTCTACTGGATCCAAGGGGTGTGAGTCCCCCTTAGGCGCAACTTTGTTGTTTCGAACCCATTTTTTGGCATGCAATGGCACACCGCATTCCCAACGCGGTCATCCGAGTTCTGGACACTCCTCCAATTCTTTTGTTTTACCAAGCAGCGCCACCTTCTTCTACTTCCTTCTCCGCGAGCACTGGTCACCTATTCCACACAAGCGGATCATCCATGGTCCACTGGGCAAGAAATGGTGGTCTTTTTTCCCTTCTGCTCGCACCTACGGGCCTACTGGGATGTTTTTGTTACTACGGGGCTCCTATATTCAATTTTTTGCTAAGTGTGAAATTCATCCCCCGAGGAGCGCGACAAGAATGAAGCGGCGGAGGGTCTGGGCCTTTTTTTTTGCCTCAACCCTCCGTTTTAGCCTCGTAACATGTGTTTAAAAAATATATTTATCATCATTTCAAATAATTAAACCATGAAAAATCCCCCTACCATGAGATTTGATGGAGTTTTTGTGGTGGTGGAAAGAGAATATGTGCTTTGATGAAGCCGCTGGCATTCATCGATCCTGGTTCGATCCCTCTAACATTACTATCCAAGATTCTATTCCTCATCGATGGAAGATTCCCCAACACTTTTTCAATGGTTCATATATTTCTTCAAAAATAACACGCATGAGCTTCAATTAAATTGACTAAATAAAAAACAGATTTTCACAACATTAATGTAGTTAATTTATGAGAAAAATATAATTTTACAACATCGTGGTTACAGAATTAAAGATTCATTCCATTAAACAGATTGAAAACACAACGGTCCCGCTACCGCCACTCAAACTCTAGTGAAAAATAAATTAACAATTACATGTTATTTTATTATTCATTTTAATGTCCTAAATATATATTTTTCTCTCGACCTACCACAGTCGAAGTTAAGCCACCCCTATGTGAATCCTGGAACTTCGGATTCAACAGTTCCCTCAGATTTAAAATCTGAGGACTAGTTCAAATGTTAGAAATAACCACCCAAACATTTACTAAACATACCATAAAAAAGTTCAAAAATATATTCTAGGATCCCCACACCACAGAATCATGCGTCATCAATTTTCATTAACTCGTAATAACCCCAAATAATTTAAAAAAATTACACGGAATTTCCTATTCTTTAAATTCTCTTTAACATAGGGATTTTTTCCTCAAAATCTACAAAAAAAATACAGAAACAAATGGGGTACTGAGCATGTATCTGGGCCTCCAACTCCCATGTACTCTCATAGAGATTCTGGTACTGCCAACGAACTTGAACCACAAGAATCGACTGCCCATGAAGGACTTTCTCCTGTAGATCCATTATTTCTACCGATAACTCTAAAGATGTCACTGCATCATCAATTTCCAACTCGCCCTAGTCGATAATGTTCAGTGGGTCATGCATGTATCTCTTCAACTGTCAGCATACAACTTCTGCTTGATATGTACAATCTTTATCAACTCCTGGATGATCTAAGCCTTCTCTTTGTTAGCCTATACCAACTATAGACCCTTAAGTGCTGACTCCCCTGGGTTTGTCCAACATAGAGGTGATATTCTTGGTCACTCGTACTAGACCTCGAATGGTTCCATGGCTATGGTGGATTGATAACTATTTTTTTATGAAAACTCTACAAGTTTTAGGTGGTCCTCTCAACTGTGGACAAAATCGAGGACACAAGCACGAAGCATTTCTTCGAGTATATGTATGGACCACTTAATATGACCATCTATTTGAGGATTAAAAGCACCCCTCAAGCATAGATGAGTCCTGAATGACTCCTATAATCCCACACCCAAACGGGATTTAAAACAAGAATCATTATCTAAGAAGAATTTTGATGGAACTCCGTGAATTCCCACAATGTTTTGCAAATCGAGACGCCCCAAGATCCTTACTGATCCCTGCTCTCGGATGGGTAGGAATTGGGATGACATGGTAAGTCGTTCATCGATAACCCAGATAGAATCGTGGTCCTTATACATATGCAATATCCATATCACAAAGCCCATGGATATACCATCCCACTTCCACTTAGGTATCTCAAGTGGATGTGCTAAGTCTGCTTGTACCTGATGCTCGAAATTCACTTACTGACAAGTGAGACCTCAGGATATAATAATTTCCACTAATTTATTCATCCTAGAGCACTATTACTGACATCATAGGTCCATATATATCTTCCCCACTACAGGATGTACCTATAAATGGGATGCATGAAACTCCCTCAACACCTCTTCTCGTAGCTTCACTAGCACCATGATACGCCATCTGAAGAGAACGACATGCGCTACACCTTCATAAAATACATCACAAGCCTTTCCTATAGGTATATAATAACGTCGATCCTCGTAGTCTATGTCCCCAAGCTATGCCTCCCTGACTCACTGAATGAGAGGGTGAGTAACTAACATAGACTGAACATAAGTTGGTCCATCCCTATCCACAAATATATCTGCATTGCAGCTAGTTGCTCTGTCTATTCACTCAATAACTATAGAACATACCTCCTGCGGAGTGCTTCTACTACTACATTCCCCAACCTCCGAGGGTAGACTATCTCAATGTTATATTCTTGGGGGAACCCCAACCATCACCGCTATCTCAGGTTTAGGTCCTTTTGAGAGAAGATATACCTGAGAATATTTTGATTAGAGTTAATAGTAAACCATTCACCCCTCAAGTAGGGCTTCCACATCCTCAATCAAAAAACCACTACTTCTAACTCCCATTCATGGGTAAAAAAGTTCTACTCATACTGTCTTAATTGTCATTAGATATAGGCGATCACTACTCACTCCTGCATTAGAACACAACCTAGTCTAGGCCATGATGAGTCACAGTCGACTACATACCCAATTCCCTCTTCTGGTATCCTCAAGATAGGTTCACTTGTCAATATCAGCCTCAACTCCTGAAAAAATTATTGTATCTTTTTTGTCCACAAGATAGGCTTCCCCTTCTTTGTCAATGCTAACAAATGTGCCACTACCATGGTGAAGTCAGGTACAAACCAGTTGTAGTATCAACCCAATCCCAAGAAGCTCTGCACCTCGGTAAAACACATGGGTGGCTCTAAAGTGAGCACTAACTCTATCTTAACTGGATCTATAGCTACTCCAACCCCATAAATAATGTTCCATAGGAAATAGACTTCCCATAACTAGAACTATCTATTGGATCCTGGTGTTCCCTTCCTCTGATGAAGAGTATATCAAGATGTCGTCAATGAAGACCACCGTGAAGTAATTGAGGTATGTCTGGAAGATCATGTTCCTGAGCCCAATGAACATTGCTGAAGTATTGGACACAATGAAGGGAACCACCAAGAACTCATAATGGTCCTACCGACATCTGAAGGCCATCTACGATACATCCTCATCCCATACGACGACCTGTTAATATCCTAATCAAAGGTTCATATTCGAAAACCATCATGCTCCCTTTATCTTTTCGAAGAGATCATTAATCCTCCGAAGTGGATATTTTTTCTTCACTGTGACCTCATTTAGGTGATGATATACTATACAAATCCTTAGACGCCCATCTGCATTCTTGGAAAACAAAATCGGGGATGCCCAAGGAGAAATATTGGGCATTTTGAACCATTTCTTCAGCATGTCTTCCCACAGTACCCACATCTCAAAAAGCTCTGCACGGGCCATCAGATATGCTAGCATAGATAACGTTGTCATCCCAGGGTACTATTCGATTTATAAGTCTACCGACCTACATTAAGGTAGTCCTAGAAAATAATCAAGAAAGTCATAAGCACATTGGTCCGCCACTACTGGATAACTTGGAATCTTGACGTTAATAACTCCAAGGGTATGGCTAGCCAAATTATGAGTGACCAGCTACACCCTCCTCTGAGTAAGTACATCCTGTGCTACAAAGGTTCCCTTCTCAAATGTAATGGAAAACCTAGTCCCATCCTCATATACACACCACAATTTTCACCTAAAATAGTAGATCCGAGCATAGACAATCGATATCCAGTCCATTCCCAAGATGACATTGTAAGGTCTTAACACTTCTACTAGGAGATCCTAGCTAAAGCTCTTTCCTATTATAGTTAGCTTAGAGTGCCTGCACCACTGTTTAAAAATCGAATCTTCCCCCATAAGATTATCTAATCACATGGATCTAGACAATGGCTCCATCAGAATATCTGATCTCCAAACAAGTGCCATGGTAATAAAAGAGTGTATAGAACCTGTGTCTATATAAAATTCATATAGGGTGTAATAGACACAGATCGTACCTCTAATCATCTCTAGAGTGTCCTGGTCATAGGCCTCAATTTCATGTAGTGGAGATCGCCCCAATCCACCGGCTCCCTATGGTCAGGGTGGACCACCTTGGGGTGGTAGTGGTAGAACTTCAAACTTCCTTCCACCACATGTTTCCCGACCAACTCCTCAGGAACATTATCCGCCCTGCAGACCGCCTCACTCAATCCTCTGATGCTACCTTGGTGGTCCCTCGACCATCTGCTGATCGTTGGTACAGTGGGTCAGGCTGTCGTGATCCATATTGTCATGCCCGCTGCAAGTGATGCATTGTATGCTTCTCTGTTGACCCCTCTACCTTTGGAGCTCCACACTTTGACCCTACATACCTTGGTCTCACTATGGAAGGTTTGTCCTTCTTAGACCTCTACATCATCTTCTTACTACCTTTTTCAGATTACTCGATTACCTATCCTCTTGTGGTGGATCTCACTATCAGTGCCTGGTCAGATAAGAATCTCTCCACCAATAATTCTTGATAGATCACTCAAGCCTATGTTAGGATATTCAACGATATCATTGACACTCTAATCTATCACTAGAGACCCTCCTCATAGGTTTTGTCCTTCAATAATGGGTCATGTACCATGTCGGTGGAGTAGTGTGACAGGTTAGTAAATCTCACTGATTATTAGGCCACTAATATGTTGACCTGTTGTAAGTGCAACAACACCCGGATATGCAATGTCAATAAAGATGTTTGTAAAACATAATAACTTAAGAGGGTATCAAATCCCAACCAGGTGAGTGTCACCTCCTGATGAATCTAGAGCATCAAACTCCACCATCTCCCTATTGTTCCCGGAAAAAGGCTAGCACATAAGATCACCATCTGATCTGCTGGTGTCTCAACTAAACGAAAACCCCTACCAAAACCTCCAGCCAGTCCTCAGCTACATGGGGGTCGATCTCACCTCGAAACCACGGAGTCATCTATCCTTGGAAGTAATTTAATGCGCCTAGTTGGTGTGTAGGGTCCTCTAGTGCAGAAAGTGGAGAATTATAACCTACGAGTGGTGGTTCCACTGGTACACCTCTTGAAGTTGTGAACATAGTAAGAGAGAACTCCATCGAAGCCTCCTCACATAGGTGTCCATCATTGTGTACTCTCTCTGGAATCATGGATGACTTTCTACACATCGACATCCAAAAAATTAAACTTGTGAACTATGGTCAATAAGTTATACATGGTCTGTTGACTAAAAGAGATAAAAAATAAAACATTTCCCAAACACACTCAATCAGTGTTTTAGAGGACCATCTCAAAAATCAGAATTTAGGGTCCTTGTGAAGGGATATGTTGGCCTCCACACCAACACTGGAATCCACAAACTTAAAACCACACTCAGAACACTTAACACTATAACACCATTGAAATGATCAGATTCATAGATCTTTGGTAGAACTAACTCCTATGATACCACTTTGTCATGACCTGTCCCCCTTCGAGGCCCGTACTATGACTAACACAATCTCACATCCATAAGATAAGGGTTGATGACTGTCATAGAAAAGACATATCCCTAAAACAGAAGGACTTTGACATTAAAATTTTGAAAACACGTTTTTCAGGAACATAACAAGATGCAACTACAAAGTAAAACTGTGATAACAAAAGTGTGTATTGAATGTAATGGGGTCAGAAGACAAGCCCAACATAAAATATAGAACTAAAATATAAAAAGTGTGAATATATCTAAGAAACATCCAGCCTCATGTCTAGGTACATCTTGTCTCTACAACTCTCCATTTCAACCGTCGCCACCATCCACCATCATGTGCTAGCTCCCTGAGTCTTAGTCAAGGAAGTCTGTCATATGCACAAAACAAAACTTGGTGAAGGCGAATCCCATTCAGGGGGGGGGGGTATAAAAAAATCTAGTTGGGACCCTAAGACACATTAAGGTATCACAAAATTCCACAATGGAAAACTATAAAGCATAATCTCAACCACAAATCACAAAGAAAAAGACGCATCGTAAACTAGGTATATCTTTATTACAGAAGTATAGATGATTAGTTGTAAGTATGGATCATCTTATTCTATTAAGAGGATTTTTTGTTGACCCACACAAGATAAATAGGTACTAACCCCTGAATGACCCACACAAGATCACTATAATGTTGATCCACAAAGGGTAACTATATTGCTGATCCACATAGGTTCTCTATGATGTTAATCCACACAGGGTCTCTATGATGATAATTGACACTTGTTTGCTATGATACTGATCCACATAGGGTCTTTATAAAGCTTATCCCTGACGGGCCTTTCTAATTATGGTCTTCCTTGAGTCTATATAATGCTGATCCACATAGGTTTGTGATGAAGTTGATCCACACAGGGTCGCTATGATGATGGTCCACAATGGGTCACTATGTATACTGATCCACATAGGGGGGCTATGAATGCTGATCCATATAGTTTCACTATGATTTATAGTCTAAAGAGGGTCCCTAGGAATGATGATCCACACATGGTTGTAATGAATTTTGATCCACAAAGGGATTGTATGAATGTTGATCCCCACAGTGTCACTATAAATGTCAATCCAAAAAAGGTCGCTCAGAATGTTGATCCACATGGGGTCGCTATGAATGCTGATCTCCAGGAAAATTATTCCACAACTTAGTAATCACATGGAGAACCTTGTCAAAAGTGTTCCAACACAATAGATATTGTGTCAATTAGACGTCTTGTATGAGAGTTATAGGCATTTTGGTGCCAAGGGCCTGATTGGATTCATGTATGATCCAACCCATACATACTTTTAAATTCTCCAAAACCAAAGTGGAGTATCTCAAAAGTACCATCTCACTACAAGGATCCCATAATCATAGACGTTTAGTCAATTAGACACCTAGTTTTCAAGATATGGCTATATAAGCAAAACTGGGCCCGAAAGGGGCCCAAGCGAACCCGACCTGGTTTGAGTCATCCTGACCCGGTCCGGGTCCAACCTGGCCTGTCCCAAACCAGCTTGGGCCAGCACGATTGTGGGGGGGACATTATGGACTCTACTAGCAATCGAGGCTCGGCCTGCCAGGTGATGCAACCCTGTATTTTGGCGCGACTCCCCAGCCGGGAGGCCGCCCAGCACCCTAAATGTTTCAAAGAGCCATTGAGATCATCAATTAGTAGCACCACGTGGTCCACAAGTCCAAAAATGTGTGGTTCCCCCTTTTATGCATCTTAGATTTTTAATCCCTTTCACCATGGCATGACACCTCACTAAAGTTGATGGCCGAGTGTCGACCGCCCATTTGAGTCCACCGCGGCACCACCCACTTCCACGGACTTTCAGTGCCATCCACTACCTTCCCTGTCAACATCATTCTCTAGTTACGCCATGCCGCCACCTATGTTGTCATATCGGTTCCATGCCGTAGGCTCTTCCATAGTCCATCGGGTGAGATACGGTGGTCTATTTTCTCTTCTTCTTGCGCCAATGGGGCTCCTGAGATGTCGTCATCATCGTGTGGCTCCCAGATTCAAGGTTCTGCCATGTTGGAAATATTTCCCCTAAAGAGTGTGACAAGAATTAAGTGGTGCAGGGTCTAATCCTTATTCATTTTTCTTACACCCTCTATGTTAGAATCGTAACAAGTAGTTAACAATTTATTCATCGTCAACTCTAAAAAATTAAACCATGAAAAATCCCCCTACATTGAGATTCGATGGAGTCATCGTGGTGGTGGAAAGAGAATCCACACTTCGATGAATCCATCAACATTCATCATTCTCAGTTCGATTGCCCTGAAATTTCTGTTCAGGATCTCATTCCACATCGGTGGAAGATGCTGCAACACTTCGTAAGAATTTTTTATCTTCTATCCAAAATCCCACACTTGTGATTTAAATAAATTTACTGAAGAAACAAATGAGTTTCACAACATCAATGCGGTTCATTTATGAACTAAATTTTACATTCCAATGTCAAGGTTACAGAATCAAAGAGTTAATCCATTAAATTTCTTGAAAACAAAATAGTCGCACCACTCCCACTCAACTTTTGGAGAAAAATAAAATAACAATTACATGTTATTTTATTATTCATTTTAATGTTAAAAAATAGCCTTTATCTCATGACCAACTATGGTCAAAGTTAAGACTCCCTTAAGCGAATCTAGGTACTACAGATTCAATGGTTCCCTCGGATTTCACTTCCAAGCATCAGTTCAAAAGTTATAAAACACTGCTCGTACGTTTAATAAACGTACCATAAAAAAGTTCAACAGTCCATTATTGGTAGAACGAGCCTTGAAATCAAGAAATGTCAATTTTCATGGACTCTTAATAATCCAAAATAATTTAAAAAAATTATATGGAATTTATGAGTATTTACAACCATGGTGTTTTAATGAAAAAGACTCATTGTTTAAATGAAATAATGAATTAAAAAAAGAGAAAAGAATTCTCAATAATGTAAATATTATAAATATATAACGAAAAGTTATTTTGTATTAAAAATATCTTATGACAAAATAGAATAAAAATTTCTATTGAAAAATAATAATTATTACAATGATGAGAAAAATTGAATAGAAAGTAGGTAAATATATTTCCTAACATTCATGGTTTGTTCATAAAAATTGAATTGAAACACTTAAAATAATTATAAATAGGATTTTATAAATGTATTTTTATAATAAAACATTCCAATTTTAGATCCATTTAATGAAAAAGATTTAAAATTAAATAAACATAGAGAGGAATATTTCATTTGAAAATAATTTTCTATAACTCATTGGGTTAGACATAGGGAAATAATATGAATGTAATTATAAATACATGAATACACCCAAAAAATATTTATAGAAGGAATAATAAGTTACTTAAAGGAATTATATTATAGGATTATTAATTGTAATTTAGTGATATAAAGGTGTTAGATAATATTACCTCGTTATTGAAAAAATGGGAAAATCTATTGTGAAAAATGTAAGTTATTGACTATAAGTCTGTGAGGATAAAAAATAATCCATATTTTCATTATAATTGATAGTAAATTAGAATGTTATCCCTTCCATGCCATTTTTTTGATTCAAATAAGATAGGATATAAGAATAAATTCTTAAAATAATTTATAATTGTAATGAAATCATTACCAAAAGCACAAAATATCTTCATATATAGAATAAAATCATGAACAATATTATTTTATTTATTAATTACATATTTTCAAATATTTTAAAAGATTATTTCATTTTTAAAATTTATTTTAAGTTTTTTTTTCATCAATTATTTATTCATTTATTTACTTTGTTTTACATTAATAATTTTTTTTCATATGGTTCATGATGAAATTTATTCATTTAATTGAATAGATTGATGATAACCATTAAATTTTTCCGTGAATTTTAAAAATATCATGGAATAATTTTAATGTCATTATATAATTAGAGTATTTTATATAGTTTAGTAGAACATTAGAAATTAGAGAATATTCCTTGGTAAGATTACATTAAATCGTTTAAATCACTTTGATTGTTTATATTCAACAATATCATCTTGAATATGTATCTATTATATAAAAATAGACCTGAAAATTTTTTATTATTAATTTTATATTCGGTATTGAAAATAATTCTTATGAATATTAATATAATGTATTAGTGAAAATAAATCATCATTATTTAGTAAGTTAGTTTAAAAAAATTTGATTGAAAAAAAATATTTTAAGGGTTTCAAATAAGGAGAAAAGTTATAAATATTTTTCAAAAATTGATTTTATAATTTTGGGTTGTATTTTTGTACTTCTTATATATATCTTTTTTCAATAAAATGTGTATGAGTAGAATTTATATGAAAATACATTAATGTTTAATACCTTAATTAAACCAAGTATTAACTTGTGAAACTCGATAGGTTTAATGGAATTGGTCATCAGTAATAAATAATAGGTATAAATAATATCAATAAAATGGAAATAGAATACTGGAAGGAAAATAATATTTGTTTTATATGATTTATAAGTAAAATGAATCTCAAATATGAAATGAAATAATGAGACTCAGTAATTTATACATTGTGATACTAAATAAAGATTAAATGGGTTCAATGATAGTGAATTAGTGATATCTCACACATAAAAGGTCAATAAGAAGATAATAACATGTAATTAAATATTTTTAATAATATAAAAAAGATTTATGAGTTATATAACAAAGGGTGATCGTGGGGAACCCTTTTAATTCTCTTAGAGCCTCTATTGAATTTAGTATTTGGAATTTTGTGGATGGAATTTGGGAAATAAAATATCAAGTAGAACATGTATTGTGAAATTTAGAGAGGGACTTGTTAAGATATATTTCAAATTGAAGTGTTTTGGAAGTGAGGAGAAAGTGTGTTTATATAGGAAACAATATGGGGTATTTTAGAATAATCTATGGATTAATTTATTTTTTATATGAAATAATACAATAGTTTTTCATTCACATATATTAAATTAGTGTAATATTGAAAAATGGTTATTTATTTTACATTATTGCACACCCAAAACTGAATATAATTTCAGAAATATTTTATACAATGTATTGAAACATATTTTTTCTTTTTCTAAATAAAATTTCACATTCGTTTTGAAAAATAATTTATATGGTGTAAAAATAATTTTATATTTTTTATTGAAATTGTTTTAATAATTCAATAGAATTAATTCCATAATTTGTTTTAAAATAATTTTGATCCATATTTAAAAATGAAACTTGATTAAAAAATTCATATTCTTGAATTTTTAATTCTTGAATTTATTTCCTTACATTTTAGGGTCTTTGTGGTTTAGTTTATAAATAATTAGGTAATCACTCTTACACAAATAAATATTATAACAGAAAGTGTAAACAACTACTCATGAATTTATTTTCTTTAATATATAAAATTATGATATTAAATATCTATACTATTTTCATTTTGAACTCATACATGTCCTTAAAAATCATTAAATACTAGTGATTTTTTTTTACAAAATTGGAGGAGAAAATCAATCTCAATAAGGGGATAAAAATGATGGAAAGAAACTGTTAGTTGATGAATACATGTGAAAATTGGACCTTTTGAAAATAACCATTTTGTTTAAAATAAGTATTTTATTACCTAAGAAATAAAATTCTCTACCAAAATAATTTCATAAGACATTACATAATAAATATTAATTGAAAATTAAATATTATATTTGTTCTTCTAAAAATGAAAAATGAATATATTTTCAGAAATCTATACTTTTCACCATTATGAATTAGCCAATAGTTTACATTAAATATATCCTTATTTGACTACATTGGAAAATCATATAATTTATATTAAAACTAGGGAATGAATAAAAAAATTATATATATAATAAGAGGCATCATTTTCAAATCATTTTATTAGATGGAATAACATTCATAGTTTTAAATTGAATAACCCTAACAATTACCAATGGAATATCCTTAATGGTTACAAATAATCCTCACATATTTAAATTAATTAACCGTAAAGATACAACTAAAACATAAATTTTCTGTAATTAATTACTTGGATATCATGGACCCTCACATCAATGTCTCTATTTAGAAAACCCTCCATCATAAGAATTTCTTAAGAATAATAACATAATCATTACACAAAAAAAATATTGGTTTCCATAATATTATTTAAAACCTTAAGAAATTATTTCAAGATATTAAAATATATGTTTCATTTAAATCCAAATTTAAAAAATAAATTCATTGAGCATAGAGAAATATGGGTATGAATAAAATAAAAAATAGAAATACAAAAACAAATCAAATATTTATATATTTTTTGTGAAAATAGTAAATTTTATAACATTCTATATGTTAATATATAATATTAATTTTTTTTATTTATAAATAATGTTAAAATGTAACATATAAAAAAATAAAATAATTTCTTTTGAAAAACATAAAAATTTTGTCCAAATGAACATAAAATATCATTTATAATTATTACATGTACAAATAGATATATATATTAAAAAAATATAAGGATATGGACATGGAAGAAATTTATTTAGAAAATAAATCTTTAATACATTAAAAATTATTTTAATGCAACATTGTCCCTTACATAAATCCTTAAAATGAAACCCTTTTATAAAAATCCTAAATAAAGTAAAATATTGAAAAAAATTACCACAAACATCCATTTAGCCATTAATTTAAATTATAATCAAACATTTATGAGAACATGCACATGGGATAAAGGTAGTTGTAAGGGAAACATTAAAAGATTATTTTTAAAATATTTTCATTTGCCTTGAGTATGACTCCTCTTGTATGTTATAAATCATACAAAATAATAAAATCATTTTTATTATTTACTTTCTAAAGTACCATTTTCATATTTGTTGTTTCTTTTATTTTCTTTAATACACTGTTATATAAAATAACATAATCAATTAATTTCTCATCAAACATTTTAATGATATTCAATAAATAAGTACAGGACAACATCGATAGGTTAACTATGTTTATGTAGTTAATTATTCAAAAATATAGAAAATTAACATAATAAAATAATATTTAATTTATTAAATTAATTTTAATTTTAAAATAAATCCATAATTATGGTTATAAATAATGATCTACGTTAAAATCATGGAGACGGTAGGATGTGTAAAAAAAATTACATTGTGTCATGAAGATGGAAGTCCAAATATTCAAATTAATTACATTATAATTCTTTATTGAATTGAATGATAATAAATTAAATGATATTTTATCATTTTAGAATGATAAATATGTCATGAATATTATAAATATACATTAATCCCACAATTAAAACCATTCTTAAAATGATGTGATAGAAAATAAATTACATCAGTTTGTGAGGCGGTAGTCCATCATACAAACGAATGATTATTTTGATTCCCATTTTTGTTAATAGGGGATAGATATATGTTATGATATTAATTTAATAAAATATGGGTTAATTTAAGATAAATGTGATATTATTTACACTTGTTAAAAGTTGATTTTAAGGATTTTTTAAAAGAAAACAAATGAAAACGCTTGGTTAAGACCAATAACATTTTGTGAGTCAATCACTTAAGGTAGGCACTAAATCATTCATTGGTGGATTTCTAATCAAAACATGGACACTGGGGAATTTTGGGGGCTGAAATGATATTATTTTTTCATATCATGGATGATAATAAATTTTATTTATGTGTGCATAAAATAAGGTAGGATGTTCCATTATATAATTAAGGGATGTGGAGATTTTAATATTTTTAATAATATTTAATTAATATAAATTCAATTTCAAATTAAAATAAATAAAAATTTCTAATATATAACTATAAGATAATGGGGAGTCTAAATAATATGATATAATAAAAATTGTAATGTTTATATGATTTTTTTCTCCATTATTATTTGTTAACCCAAGTTAACCCCTTCGGACAATTGATATAGTATTATATTTTTCACTATTTTGGGTAAACGAAGTTTTTTAAGGAAAAATAGACCAGAAGTGGAACATGGTTAATGTTATAAAAAAATACCATTTAAATATATTATGAAATTATATATACAAATTTAAAATCATTTATTAAAATATTATTTATTATAAAACATCAGTATTCAAAATTTTGATAAAATTCATTTAATTATATTTTAAAAATATCTAGACATATATGGATTTAAAATATAAATATTTCACTGAACAAAAATATGCTATAATTATCATGAATAGTTATGTAAAGTAATAATTCCATAAAATCATATTAATTTTTATATTTTTAAAACCAATTTTTTATATTTCCATTAATTAAATATATATTTCTTCGGCGTACCATAAGAATTTTATGTAACCATATACTTGAAAAATTAAAATAATTTATCATCATGAAAATAATTTCATACCGGGATGTATTTCTTGAAGAGGTGAGCTCAGATTCTTGGTAAGGATAACCATATATTGGGAATTTGTGCCAGAGTTTCCTGTACCTATTCGTATCCATACAGATATGTATTTCTTAGAACACCCACACAAAATTTACATTAAATTTTTTTTGATGTACTTATATACAAATCCTCAAATTCGATTTTAGGTTACTATTTTCTAATATGAGTTTTTTCTAAATCTAGCTTCGAAGGTTTGTACTAAAAGTCATCTGATACCAACTGTAACACCCTAACCTTAGTTACCAAGAGTCGGTTATTTATTACATAACATTGGTATGATCGCAAGAGATCATGTCTCGAAATCCCGATTAGTTTAGTATACATGGAGGCACAAGATACATACATACATTCTACATTATATTATGAAATGAAAAAAAATTATTACATTGTGTCTCCTTTTAACACACTCATATCCCTTAGCTTATTCTTTTAGGTTAATCATAATTTACTTCTTCACATCCTAGGAATAATAAAACAAAATAAATGGTGGAGCTCAGATTCTCAATGAGGATAATAATATAATGGAAACTATCATAAGAAAAGATAAACATTTAAGGTAATGTATAAGACAAAAACAAAACAATTTTAAACGTATACTTCACTAAATATGGTAAAGATAAATCACATAACTCCATTTAGTTATTCACATAGATATTCTACTAGTATAATAATCACATTTAATGTCAATATCTAATTTCATAATGATATAATGCATAATACCATACATCATAACCACATAGTCAACACCTCATCCCAAGACTACAAATAAGATTTTGTCAATGCCTTGTTCTAAGACTCTAGTCTATCTCATGAGACCAAAAGATGAATTGAGGAGCTATATTGGGCTCTACCTATCACTTACTATGTCCAATGCATTCCTCCTATGAAATGGTTGGAACATAATATAATCATTCGTATTAAAACTAGCATACGAAAAGTCAATATTTTAACCAAAAACAATTAATGGTATAAAAATAACACATCCAAAGTCAAACATAACTCATTCAATAAAGTCTGTAAGATTATATTATAATAAATCAACCTGAATCCTGAATAATATAGGATATTTAAAATGATAAAAATTAATTGTAAAACTATTTGAGAGAAATATCCTTTTTTCGTGAAAACATTTAACGGTCTCACTTTTTATCTAGAAGTCGTTTAAAAGAAATTTTTGAATAAATGTGTATCAGACCACTTGGAAAAATTTAAAAGAAATTTTAATTTTAAAACATTAATTTCCATATAAATAAATCCTTAACACCATTCTTAAAACATGGACATTAATGGGAAAGATTTAGAAGAATAAATCATTAAAACATTTAAAATGATTTTTTAGTTTGAGTTTCTATACAATTGAGAGACGCATGAATAAAACCAACTCAGGTAATTAAAATATTATAATATCATGAGAATAAATGGATTCATGATATACTATTTCAATATACAGTATATACACTATATAAAGTTGAATTGCTGTATAACAACACAAAAGTCCCAGTGGAATGTAAAATGAGATTAAATCCCAGATAAAGACTGTATCATTAAGTTAAAGATAAATTAAATGACATAATTATGTGTGAAAAATATAAATACATTAAATATAATTGGAAATTAAATGTAAATAAATTGGAGGACATTCACACATATACTTGTAAATACAACACCTCTGGCTTGGAGGTTTAACTCAATATATGGAAAATGAGTTAAGATTACTCTTATCAAGTCCATATTGATGACTTGAGAATTTATAAATGGAGTAATTATGTGTATAAAATGCATATCCACACAACAGGATTGGAAAATAATACATAAATAAATAAATAGTGATTTCACACATAATCTTAGAGTAAAATAATTAATGAAGTTTTCATAAATCCCAATGAGTGGAAGTTGAAATTAGAAATCCCCTTAATAATTTAGAAACCTAAGAAACCTACATCCCATGAAAGAATTATCTTTCAATTAAGATGTAAATAACTATATTTTATGTATAATAAACCAAGGATATAATCATGGTCAGTATATAGACCAAAGAAAAAGAAAAAATGGCAATATGTCATGAATCTAACATGAATAATAAGTGAGATGAAAACCCCTTATCTTGTATTTTTCCTATGTTGAGGGTACGTTAATGTCTTGTATAATGGTGAAATAATTGTTATTAAATTATAGAACAACCACATACATAAATATGATATCATATATGATCTTATAATATTTCATTGTTAATGATAATTTAGTAGTATCATTGTTTTGGGTGTTAACTATTTTGTTTTACTTAATATGTTTTGTTACATCAGTCACACTTGTTATGGATAGGATGTATTTTGTTAATATCTAGAAAGATAATAAGTTCTTAAAAATTATTTTTAATCATAAAATTAAAATATTTCTTGAATGGTTATGATGGGGAATGAATCGCATTGCGTTCATGGAGACGGTAATCCATACATATGCACGAGTAACAACACCATTCTATTGATGGTGAAATCGTATGTAATTGGATGGTTATATTATATATACATAATCATTAACATTTTAAATTAATTATTTAAATAATTTATACTAATTATTATACCCATCCAAAAAATGATGTGTTGAATAACAAACTACACCACGACGTGGAGACGGTAAGCCGTACATACGCATGTATAATGAATTTTTCATTCATAAGATCGATATAATAATGAATATGGTTGTACCATATTTATAATAACATAATTTTATGTATATGTTACTAGGGTTATTATTTTGGTATGGAAACAAAAAATAAAGATGAAGTGGGATACGTTAAGAACATTGGAAGAGGTGATGAAATTATTTCCTCTTTTTTGGGTACTTCCTTTTGATTTGATCAAAAGGGATCCATAAGATGGATTTATGATTAAGTTATGGCCTCTAGGATGATGTAAGGGAAGTTAAGAGGATATTTTAGTGGGTTATCGCCGAGCCAAATGGTTTTGGAGGTGTTATTTTGAGAGAAGCAGAAGTACCCTTTTATAAGAGAGGTGAGGGTCACTTTTGGAAAATCTTAAAATATTAATTTATTATACAAACATATTTGATTTATAATGTATCAAAAAATATTTATGTCATTTATAATATGCTTATGGGTCAAAAAACGCTCAACCAATTTGTTTTAGACATGTTTATGTCACCATATTAATTTTATCTTTTAGATTCAACACATAGTTAAATAGTTATCTTTTACCATTGATTTTTGTATTATTATAATAAAGGGTTAATAAACATAATATAAAAAACCCAGAGAAACCGAAGTGGTTCATTAATGACATATATATCATTATATTAGTAATTTTTCTGAATCTTATATTTTAAGGAATATTATATCATTTAATAATATAGATTTTGTTTTAAAAATTCATTTATGTCAATTTTGACACTATTTAGTATTTGGTTTTTTAAGTCAAAAAAACTTGATTACTTCAATCCAAATGAATTAAATCAATATTAACATGTCATGTTAACCTATAAAATTAGTTTAATGCATCAAAATATTCAATTTATATTTTTTATGATATTTATTATATCAATTTTTTTAATCATTCATTAATAAGGTAAATTACTTCCTCACTATTGTATAATAAATGAATTTAATAATTTAATATCAAAAATTATAAATGAAATATAATTATTTAATATATCTTTTTAGATTTTTAATTAATATTTATAGTCGAATTTATCTTTTGTACATCCATATACTAAAAATGTTTTAGTTATGCACATTTTAATTTAAAAATTTTAACTCTTCTTTGAATAAAATAATAATAAATGATTTAATCTAATCCATGTTGATCAAAGAGGATCATATTTTATTCCTATGTTTGATTTTGGTTGAAAAAAAACTTATCCAATAGAATTAGGACATGTTTTATGATAATTAAAATATAAATTTTACCATTAATTACCCAATTTAACTTTCACCATCATAAATAAAATCAAAAAGTTACTATGCAACTGAAATTATTTTCATCCTATTGAACCAAATTTTACATACTGATTTCAACTGTTTCTCTCACAGTTTTGAAATTTAATCCATAGAAGTGATAAAGTTAAGTTATATTAAAAAGTGAAAATTTTCCTAGAAGATGGGTAAAAGAAGTTAAAATGTTAAATTAAATTTTATATATCAGATTTTATTATCAAATGACTCCAATGAATTACATTAAAAGTATATAGGTATTATGTTTCTATATTGACCTAAAATAAATTTATATAAATTAAATAATTTTTTTAAAAAATTGATTTTAAACAACAACGAAGTGTTTTCACAATTCATCAAAAAATGAATGTTTTCAAAAAAATACCATACATTCACCCTAAGATAATTATGGTATTTCAAATTGAAAAATAATTTCTATTTTACCAAATTTTATAAGGATAAATTGTATTAATTAATTAAAAAAAATTTCATTGTGAAAACCAGAAAGCGGGTTTTTGAAATGTAAAAACTATCAAAAGATTCATATGTCTTTATATCCAATTTAAATGTGAAATTATGTCCAAATACCATCAATGGATTAAATGATATAAATATAATCTAATTATAATTCAATCCCATTATAATGTAAAATTTTACACTATATATTATTTGGATTAAAAAATTTGTTTTCAGTTAATATTTAATATTTTTCACAATTCATCAAAATACGAGAGATATCAAAAAAGCAGATAAATTTTATCCAAACTAAATTATTATATCCAAATTATAAAGAAAAATTTTATTTTTTCTAATTTAATATATAAAAGTTTCAAATATTGGATTTAAAAAGGGTTTTCCATTAAAAGAAGGTAAAATAGCAATTTTTGATAAATACATCTTTTATCTAAAAAATTAAATTTGTTCTTATATTATGTGTATGTAACAAATAATATGGATGTTATAATTATATTATGTATATATAATTCAAAATGTTGTTGATACTATTTATAACCATTTTTTGAATGGCTAGTTGGATTTGTTGTGGTGCGCTTGAACTCTGTCTTACATTTAGTACAAGCTAATGAATTAATTATAAGAAAATAACTTACTTTGAAATCATGGTCTGAAAAAATAACGACTAATATAATGAATGTATATAATAAATATAATATGATATTATTCCAGTAAAATTAATATTCCATCCAATTCCATATCATTTAACCATTAATGAAATGACAATGTCCCTCGTGCGTATGTACGGCTTACCGTCTCTTCGACGAGATGACACTCATATTCCATGTTCACCATCCAAGAATGATTATATGAATAAATATTATATATAAATATTAAATATAATACTTACTAATTATACCATACTAATATATATTTATATACATTTATTTCATCCACTTAATTTCATTCATTATGATAAGAAAACAAAAACAACGTTCAAGTGTATGTACGACCTACTGTCTCCATGAACGGGTTGTTCCATTTTATTTATCTATCCATTATATATGTTTACGTACAGAACATATATGATATATAAATCATATTTTACCATATATAAGAAAGTAAATTATGCTCAAAATTACATGTTAAAACATGTATGATAAACAATGTGGTTATTACCCGAAACGATTCTTTTATGTGGCGGTTATTAATAAATGGGTAATATAATGTCCTAAATGAATCATATATGATATCATAAATATGGATATGATCATGGAAAAATTTAATAAAATTTTTAACCATAATAAAAGAGAATAACTCACCCTTAACTAAATTAAAGTATATAGTAGGGGTAATTTGTAATCACTTTATTATTTGAGATGTTTAAATGATAATATCTACTAAGAAATTTTTATCATCCATGTCCATGCTTCTAAAACTAATTTCATAAAATGTTTTACTATTATAAAATGGAATATAAAATTAATTTTAACCATTATTTAGTTTTTATAAAATGTTTTGAAAGAAATTTTTTGGTCGTTTTACAAACGAGATACTTTGTGACCTTCTCAAAAAATAAAGGAAAGAAATTTTTTTAACTTATACGACACAAGGGGTTATTTTATTCCATTATGATTCCTTAATATTATTAATATTTCTTAACAATATTAAAAGTTTATTTTTAAATGAAATGTTTTCTTTTATATTTACACAGAATCTCAAATTATTGAAAAGTAAGAAATAAATACTTCTCTAAAATATTTTTAGTGAATTTATTAGATTACATTCATCTATTTGAACATGAGTTCATGGATTTTATGATTAATTGAGGTTAATTTATTATGATATTATATCCAATATTCTATTGAATGTTTGTACGATATGTAGTTTTTAGATGTACAATTTTTTATACCATTCATGGTTTATGGTTAAAGTCATATCATTTGGTATGTTAGTTTTAATACGAATATGTGTGTTATTTTTTAAAATTTTTATATGAAGAATGGATTGGACATAATAATTGATGGAAGAGGCTTGATATATCCCCAAAATTCATTGGTAGGTATCATGAGAAGAACTAGTATCTTGACACAAGACCTTGATGTAAAATTTTTGTACGTTTATGACCTGAGGTCGTAACATAGTGGTTATGATGACAGACATTATGAATTCCCTCATAATAAGATTTGTTATTGATTTTACATGTGACTATTTGAATTTTATAATATCCATTTTAATGTATATATGAAATTATTTGATTTTATCAGGCCATATTATACAAAATATATGGTTTTAAAAGGATTCTGTTTTAGTTTTGTAACTTACCTTAATTTTTTATGCTAATCTATGATAGGTTCCGATATATTGTTTATCCTTACTGGGCATCTTGGACCACCCCTTTCTTATGTTTTATTTTTTCTAGGATTCCATGAATTGTTTTATGATTGATATATAGTGTTAGTATAGGGTAATAATGGTGTTATCAAAATATTATCTATGTTGTGTTATAGTTAGAAATTAAAATGTAATGATCATATATGTAGTCTATTTTCCAAGAAGTCTAAACCGATCAGTCCTTCAGGATTTTATTCCCCATAATCATTCAAAGTATTAAAATAATGCACTGGATCTAGGATTCTGGGGTTAGAGAGTTATAATTTTCGACTGAAGAGAGAAATAAATTTAATATTATTCATTTTTTGGCATCTCAAGTACATAAAGAGAAAATAATGAAGGTACAAATTTTATTCTAAAAATAACCATTGGAGAAGAAAATTTATGTATTTTTTGTGAAAAAATATAATAAAATTTCTTTATTTAAAGGATATTCATAAACACACTGGTAAATAATGAGAATGTAACAACAAACACTTACCAGTATAGTAATATTTGAATCATAAACAATATAAAATAATAACATAAATTTAAAGATTAGATTTGAAAAAATGATATAGGTTCATTATATAAATGTTCAAATTGGTAGTTTATAAATTTCATAAAATATGATGTGCATTGAACAAACATATATACCAAAGAAGGAAAATTATGACATAAATCTTTTTAAATTTTGATTATTTCATGAATTGTATGCCCATTTAATGAACAAAATAAAATGAAACATTAAATATCATAAAAAAAATATATTCATGATTTAAAATATTATAGAGGAAGTACAATCACCAAAAAAGAAAATATTTTTGATTCTAACATATGTCTCCAAAATATAAAATAAATTCTACAAATCTCATACCATAAATATCAAATTCCCCCATTAACATTCAAGTACCGTGTATAATGAATAATGTTTTTTATAGATATATTATATAATAATTATTTAATATATAATACCATAAATTATTTATAATTTCAATTTTTGACCCATTTATTATCAATTCGCTGTTAAATCATGTTTCTGGTAATAACTCCTTTCTTCACGTATGTTTTGATTCTAAATTTTTGATCTATTTAATTTTATGAAGGTTAAATTATATACATAACTACAATAATGATTAAAGTTTAATAATTATTATACATAAGTTTAATTAGAGTTACCCATAAAATATAGAGGTAGGAAATGAAATACACCCTACATAGAGAATATAGATGGTACATACACATGAACATGGTATCCATTCTATAGAAGGATGTGGAAACGAAATATACAAAATATAAAAATTTTAAAGATTCATATTGACGTAATATATAAATATATATAACATATATTCATTTAATTTAGACTTCTTTTATTTTATGTAATGGATATGTGAAAAATGTATCAAATCGCTCTGTGAGACAGTAGTCTACTGTACACAAATGCGATGTTATCATATTCTTAGAAAATGGATTGTAAAAAATTTATATGAGACATTATAATAAAATAATATTATTAATATTAATATTATTTGTCATATATAAACATTAAATACATTATTATATCCATCTGTGATTGGTTTTTATTGAAAATAAATAACAATGGTTCTTCTGACAGTAGTCATTCATGCACATGATTGATGGTTTCATTTACCATTTGATAGAAGAGGAGATGTATATAAGTTGTTACATTAAAATAATAAAATATTATTACATTGAAAATACTATCTTTATCATATTATATTTTTTAATGGAGATTTGATGGTTTTGGATAATGGAATAAACAAAAGGTAAGATTAGTAATTTTACCACTTTTCAGAGAACCTCTTTAGGTTTAAAAATAAATAATTATTAAAAATGTTTCAATATAAAAATAATGAATATTGTATTTAAGTTGGTTTGTAAAGATATTATTTTGGTTGGGAATTGATGAAACCATGGGTTTTGGAAGTGTGACGTGGGGAGGAGAGTGGGCAGCCTTTTATAAGTGGGGGAGAGGAAATACATGGAATTTTATAAAAGTGTATTGTGTCCCGCAGAATTATAAAATTCCAAAATAACACAATATGGTTCATTCTAGAACCATATTTTTAATATGGAACAAATATGGACTATAAATTGAAGTTTCAAATGATTGAAGGTCGTCTAACCCATTATAAGTTTTAATTTAACTCATAAAAAACATGTTTTGACATTAAATATAGTAATTAATTTTTACTATTTTTGCAACACATTATGTTAAAAAATTTCATTGAAGTTATTATAAAATATTAATAATTTTAATTAATAATATTTAATCTATAATTTAATATTAAATTCCAAGATGTTTCAAAATTTAATTTATAATTTATCGAACTATGGTGATGCAAAAAGTCATCCAAAGTGATAATTTTCTTAATTAAAAAAATTTGTAATATGAAAATTTATTATGAAAAAAGATTAAAATGAAATAAACATGATTAATAAATACACAATTGATCTAATGATACTTATAAAACGATCAAAAAATATAATTTAGTTTTTAATGCTTTAAACTAAATGAATGTTATTATAAGAAAATATTGTTACAAACTATTCATCAAAAAATTAATCATTTTTAATAAATAAAATTTTCACTCTATGATCATTTTGATATGTAGATTTAAAAAATAATGTTTTTCCTTAAAAAATAAATTCTAAAAGTGTAAAAAATTTCTTTTATTATTTTTAAAGAAATGAAATGAAATCCTTTTTTGAGAAAACCTTTTTTTGAAATACATAAAGACTTTAAAAAAATAAACAGTTTTCGTCAACATGTTTCCATCATATAAAATAAATATTTCAAATAGTTAAATGTTTTTTATACATATTCATACCACTGAATTTAACAACTATTTTATAGATGTTAAAATCAAATGGTAATATATGTACTATATTGTACTTAATTAAAAATAGGGGTTGTGTGTATTGTATTATATATAAGAAATTCAATTTATTCAATGTAAATATTTCCTAAAATCTAGAAGTCTTAAATTCTACCCCCATAAAATGATTTTTTCCATAAAATAATCAAATCTAATATATTAAAATGATGATAATTTTCCCTCATCACATTATTAGGTTCCCATATAACATAATAAGTTAGTTTTTTCCCTAGAAAAAATTGACATTATGAGTGGCCTTATTCCATACACATACCTTCTAATTGGATCTTTTCCAAAATTTATGTATTTAGTGACCAAGATCCACTGCATGGATGGAAATTTGAGGATGTTAAGTCATTAAAAATTCTATTCCATATATCACCACAAAGAAATACACAAGAATAAAAGGAAAACATAAAAATGGTACCATAATATAAAATTAGAAAATTGAAATGGACTAAAAAGTATTATCCTAACTTATCTATTTAAAATAACACAAATTTTCTCCATGAACAGTTCTAAACAAATTATTAGGATGTAGAGTGGTATCCCCACTCTTAGAAAAAATACAATTTATAATTCATAAAACATGAATTATAAAAAAAATGCTACCTGATATTAGTATCTGAATTGTATCTATGTGGTCAAATCCAAATATATATATGGGAACGAAAAGTCTTATTCAATAACAATGATTAACAATTTAAAGTTAACTAATATGTATCTACAAAATAAAATTGTGAGGTTGACTTTTAATGAGTTCTTGAAAGATAATTATCATGAAATAATGATGTGAGGAAAAATATTATGGTATAATAAGTGGATAACATAATTTTTTTAATATCATCATTATTTCCTATTTTTATAATAACAAATTCAATCCATCAAAAATTATTTCAACATGATTCATTTTTTTAATGAATTTATTCTTAAATATCAAATTAAATTTTTTCCTTCATTAAAATTGAGCCATAAAATTTTCTGAAGAATAATTTCAAAATATATGAAATTAATGAATTAAAAAAATTGTGCATAAAATTGAGTTATCTGGTACTCTATCATCACATTAAATTAAGAAAGAAACACCTAAAAACATTATAAAAAAATATAAAAAACCATATATAGCCACCACCCCTATTTTAATCCAAACATCATTATATTCTTAAAAAATTCCAATTTTATCGATAAAATTACATCAACAACATTATCATTTCTAGAATCTTGTATAAAAGTTTAAAAAAGATGTCAATAATAAAATCATACTTTCTAGTTTCATATAACATTAATTGAAATTTTAAGGAAATGAATACAATAATTAAAAATTGAATATTATGATAGAAGAAATTAAATAGTTCATGTAAATTATTAAGAAACCCAATAGATATTATTAATCGCTACATAATATTAAATCGTCATATAGGGTAAATTTTTATATATTTTACACATTAAATACTGATATCCAATGCATGAATGATTATAATAAAATTGTATTGAATGTATTATATTACTTAAAACATACTAATTTATATATCTTTATCATGATTATGACTCATCACGTCATTTCAACATGTTTCTCTAACATTTTTGATATTAAAATAAATCACGACATAGAGAAACATGTTAAAATTTTAAATAATATTTTAGTAGATAAAATTCATCATTCTCAAAAGTGAATAAAGAATAATTAAATTAGAATATATTTTTTCATCCCCGAATAAAATTTTTATTAATGTGGTAAAAAACATTGGAATTTATATTAAAAATAATTTTATCATATACCACGTGATTTTATTGAGTTATATAGGTAAAAAACATGTCATTCGAGGATTATTTCAATTATGAAATACCAAAACCATGTATAATTCCAACATATTATTTATTTTATTTATTATAAATTAAAGTATTAAAGGTTGTTTTATAATGATATATGTTTGATATTGAATCGTTAATACATATCGATAAAAATAAATGAAAAACATTTTCAAAAAATTCATGTGTTTTTCAATAAAAAACATTTTTTTCTCAGGACAATTTTTGTAAAAAAGTAATTCTTGATTCAATGAATTTTTTCAATTTTTTAATAGATAGTAAGTAAATTTTCCAATACCATATTTTTAAACAAATAAACCATCAACAAAAATGAATTTTAATTTATTTAATGATACATTTTATGAAAAAATAACACCATTTTTGCAAAATTCCATGAATGTATTTGTAAACCTCAATATACACATTACTACACAATATGGGAAAAACTTCATTATATTACAACACAAAAATTATAAAAAAATGCATAATAATGTAATTATATATAGCCAAAAAATAATCCTGTTTTAATATTCATGCATAACATGATATTAAAATTTCAGTCATCAATGCATTTAAAATTATACATGTGTCCCACTAACAACACTATTAAATTTGTGATAAACAAATAATGATTACCGATATTAATTCTTTATCATGATTCCATTAATAACCCACATGTTTAAAAAATATAAAGTCTTACATGATTTATCATATATATATATATTGATTGACATGTTTAGTCATAACCTGAACATTATCTAATTGGTATCAATTTGATAATCTATAACACAAGAAAGTCAAGATTAACACCTAACAGGTTTTATATGTCTTGGGACAAAAAGAACGCACATAGACCAATTTAATAGCCTTTGGGACTATATAAAATTTCTATTATTTCAAATAAATATCGAGGTAAACAATTAAAAATTCAAAACTATATGAAATTAGTTTTAACATTGACATCATTTCTTTTAACCAATTACATCATGGTAACTCCATTTATTCTAAGGGATTTAAATTAATATTTATTATATGTTTCATTATACAATATGAGAGAATAATATTGAAAACCATTTATAACATAAAATCCATATATAAAAATAAATATAGATAAGAGTTATCCTAGAACATATAGAAAAACTACCCATGTAGCATATGAGGAAAACAAAACAAATACTAGGGGGTGTAATAATTCTAGCCTAAATTCATAAAAACAATAACATAGGTGAAAATAGTTAAATTAATTCTTAGGCTAAAATAATGGAATTATACTTAAAATTATTATTTATAACATTAATCTTTTACAAAAAAAATTAAAAAAACATAGCTGTAATATTAATGATTCAAATACCATTTATCGGATTATACACCTCTATAAAAAAATTATTTTCTAGTATATTCTATAACATTTAGGAGCTTATGTTATACCACAATGGTTCTAAAATTAATATGTCCAAGTTGGTCACCCATGAAACACCACATGCAATGTTGGATTGTTTTGTTTCTATACCATGAAATTAAACAACTATGAACACCTCTTTGTCATGTATTGAAGATAAGTAAGACCCAAAATCCCACCTCCAATAGTCTACGAGTTGGTGACTATCAGTGGTTGTATAATTCAAACAAATAGGTGGCATTACCATTATAAGTACCCATAATGCAACAAGATATCCACACATTAACATTCTAAAATAATTTAAAAAATATTTTATACATTTCACAATGAATGGAAATGCGATACATATACATGAATCTAATAAAAAACACAAAAAATAAAACTCCAAGTGGAGTAACACTATAACACCCCAAGATTTCATAGTGTGTTATTTCTTAAAAATAATTCAATAACTTGCACTACACGCAACACCGAGTTCAATCACACCATTAAAAGAGGTCATGAATAGTATTAAATACATTTTGAACTTTATATAATCCTTATAATTTTAGAATCCCTATTATGAGTTTCTTAGTCATAATGCAAGAACAGATTCATTTTCAGTATTTCACTTTTATCAACTTCTAATAGTGAAACCTTTTTAAATACAATATTTTAAACTTTTTGACTAAATGGAGACATCAATAAATTTAAAATGAAACATCCCAAGCTTCCACGGTACGCTTTCCTTTGAATAAAACAGTAGCATGTGTTGTGCGCAACTTCGAGTTCTAGCACACCGTAACCAATCGAACTAGCTGTTATGAATAGTAATACCTACTTTTTGAAGTTATATATATTTTATATTTTAAAATGGACTTCATTTTTGGATTTGTAATATCAAATTTAGCCTAAGGTGAAATTTTGGTACTTTTCGGATAACTTTCATATTTTGATGAATAGTGAAAATTACTAAATTTTAATTAAAAACAACTTTTTAAATCAAAATAATTAATAGTGATAAATTATGAATTGGAGTGGTTTTAAAGTATATTTAGAATATATTTTTACTATTTAATATAATGTTGGTCATTGGACATAATTTTACAATTAAACCGAACATAAACAAGTGTCAATCTTTTGATAGTTATTATCTCTTAAAACACGCTTTTGGTTTTGACAGCGGGAATTAATTTTAAATTAATTTCTGCCACTTATGTGTTTAGAATTTAGGAAAATGGATTCCATATTTGGAATCAGGATGTTCAAATTGTGTAAATAGGTAACTTTTATTTTTAGACATTTTGAATAATTACTGCGGTAAATATTTTATTTACCATGGTTAAGGGTAAATCCAGTAAATAAGGGTTAAAAAATAATATTATAATAATACTAAATTACCCTAAAACGTGTCTTAACCCTATTGGTTGATAAATGGTCGACCATGGGCATCTTTGTGTCAATTTTGGGACCCCATTGATCCACTTGTAAGTGATAATGACACTTTATTTTAATTAAGTCAAAATGAATACAAAAATGACACAAGCATATATCTTTTAGCAAAACAATTGTTACATAGAGTTATATAAGCTGGATTTTAGATTATAAATATTCATTAGGAAGCTAAAACGATTTCATACATAATGATATTTTATTTATAATTTTTAGACATTAAATAATTTATTTTATTTATGACACAATGATGATGCAGTAATTACTATAATAGTGAAAAATTAAAATAATTGATATTATAAATACCCAAATAAATATAATATGAAACTTTTAATGAATTAAACTAATTTTCTAGGATAATATTATATATTAGGATTGATTTAATTGACTTTTTTCGAAGTAATCAATCTGTTATGAGTTTCACAAAAATCTTCTATTGAATAGTGTCAAAATTGACATAAAAGAGTTCTTAAAACAAATATTATATTATTAATTGATATTAAATTCCTAAAAATCTACAGTTCGGCCAAAAGACTTATATTATGATAGGTTAATCATTAATGTACCACTTGGGGGTCGCTTGGATATATATAGTAAGTTTATTAACCATATTATATAAAAATACAAAGAGACATTGTAAAAGTGAAACTAATTAACTTAGAGTTAATACTTAAAGATAAGGTTAATATAAGTACCCAAACCTGTCTAAATTCTATTGGATGAGTTGTTTTCGACCTATCCCCACCTCATCCTTTGAATAGTCAACTTTGGAGCCTTTGGAAACCGAATATTAATTTATTATAAATTAATATTTCTAGCTTTTCCAAAGGTGCCCCTCACCCCTCTTATAAAAGGGCACTCCTCCTTCTCTTTTCCTAACACCTCTCAAGCCACTTGGCTCGTCCAAACTCTGCCCAACTAAGCTCCCCACATCCCTCTCCTCATCCTTGAAGCTTCCCCTTAGGCAGAAAGCATTTCAATAAGTCCTTTGGTTCCAACCAAAGTGAGTTACCTAAATTAAAGGTAACGATTTCTCTTAAATTATTTTCATTTATTTTGCTTCTCCAACCCCAAAACTCTTTTATTTCCTTTCTTTTGTAACAACACCAGTATCTTCAATATACTAGGATGTTGTTATAAGAAGGATTCAAACTACACATACACACAACTCCATCTAATGGATGATGAACATAATGTTTCTGTGGATGGAAAACTAACGCCTCACGAAACGATGATTGTTCAAATACATCTTACCGCCTCTCATGGTGGCCATTATGATGGCACTGTAATTAAATATGATATTAATGATATATATTTTATATATAAGCTTCTGTAATTCCATTTTATTTCATTACATTATTCGTTTCATGTTGTATATACATACGATAATTTCATTTGAGGAAGTGCGGACTACCGCCCCCTTAAAATGATATGACTCGTTCATACCACACATGGAACGTATAAAGGATGGTGTTAATGAACTTAAGTAACATGTATAAAATATTATATTATACTGGAATAGTAATATACCTATGTATCATCTGTATTTGATTCTTTTAAAATAAAAATTAAATGGAAGTAGCGTTCGTGCGTACGTACGGACTACCGTCTCCACGAACGCGATGAGATTCATTATCCATCGTATCCATTCAAGTATAATTATCATCTGACGATTTAAAAATGATGTTTAAGGACTTGATACCATTCTGGATTTGAATAATATACAACTTATCCTTTACAAACATGTCTTACATAACAAAACATACAAAAGCAAACAAGTAAGTTCACACTCGAAACAACGATAATACTAAGATTTTATTATCAAATCAATATTAAAAGATCATATATGATATCATATTAATGTATATGATTCTTGTATAATTTAATAACAATTATTTCACCATTATACAGGAGGTTAACCTACCCCAACCAAGGAAAAGTACAAGGTAAGGGTTATTTCACAATCTCTTCTTTATCCGAGGTTGTTTATACGTAATAATCTACTGGGATCTCGTTATCATCCACATCCATGTTTCTTCGAAATGTATTTCAAAACATTTTTACTATTTACAAGAATATGGGTTAAAGTCATTTATACCCTTGTTTGACTTTTTATAAGAGGTTTATAAAGGAATCTTTCCGTCGTTTTCAAAACAATGTTCTTTTTAACCTTTTCGACAGAATTGAGGTAAGAATGTTTTTTTTAACTTATACGGCGGGTGCGGTTATTTTACGCCGTTATAAAATCTTCAAAGCTTCCCTTACAAGCTTATAAGAATATTTTCAATGAAAATGTTTTATTTTATATGGATCTTAAATGATTTCAAAATAAAAGGAGATATTTCTTTTAAAAGAATTTTGATTTCATCTATGTCAACATCCTTTGATGGATTTTACGCTTATTTGAAGTTTATTTATTATAATACAAAACTTCTATATTGTATTGAAGGTTTTGTGATATGTTTGACTGTGGATGTGCTATTTTATACCATTCATTGTTTATGGTGAAACTATTGACATTTCGTATGCTAGTTTTAATCCGAATGTTTATGTTATATTTCAAACTTTTCTTCAGATGAATGTGCTAAACAAGTATGTTCTGGGTTGGGGACCGGTAAAAGTAAGCCCTCCAGGTTGGGGACTGGTAAAAGTAAGCCCTCCAGGTTGGGGACTGGTTAAAGTAAGCCCTCCAGGTTAGGGACTGGTAAAAGTATGTCCTCCGGGTTGGTGTCCGGTTATTAGAGGCACTCCGGGTTGGTGTCCGGTTATTAGAGGCACTCCGGGTTGGTGTCCGGTTATTAGAGGCACTCCGGGTTGGGTTCCGGTTAGAAGTAACCCCTAGGTCTTGGGATGAGGCCTAGACAATGAAATAAATGTTTGACATTATGCATTCCAACATTATGAAAGTGGTTATTGATTTTTGCATGTGATTATTCGATTAGTAGAATATCCATGTGAATAAGTAAATGGCATTATTTCATTTTACTTTTTCCATACTATGTTGAAGTTCAAGTTTAAAAGGCTTTTGTTTTAGTAATTCATTGCCTTAAATGTTTACGCTTATTTTGAATGTTCCGCTATATTGTTATCCTTACTGGGCATTTGAGCTCACCCCTTTTCTATGTTTTATTTTTCCCAGGTAGTGAAGAAGTAAATTATGATTGACTTGCAGGGATATTATGAGGGGTTAATAGTGTGGATATGAAGACTTTGTTGTTGTTGTAGCTTTTCACTTTGAAATGTAATGTAAAACTTTATGTTTATATCTAGTGTTTCCAAGGCTACTAAACTAATCGGTCTTTCGAGATTTGATCTTTCTTGTGATCATGCCAATGTTACGAAGTAATGCACCGACTCTGGGTAGCTGGGGTCGGGGCATTACAGTTGGTATCAGAGGAAGTTTAGTACAAACCTTGGAATCTAGATTTAGATAAACTCTGATTAGAGCACGTAGACCTAAGATGAACTTTGAGGATTAGTGTAGAAGAACTTCCTAGAATTTTGGTATTGTAGAGATTTTGTGAGTTTTCCAAGCAATACATCCCTGTCTGGATACGAGCAGGTAGAGGCGGCTCTGGCACAGATGTACCTAGGGGTAAAACCCGAAAACACCGCTTTGAGCTAGACTCGAACGGGAACTGGTGCACGACAACGGGCCTTGCTGCACTCTTGGTTACGACACTCCCGGGGGATATGCTTTGGATAATTCTCATTTTCTTTACAAACCATTATGAAGGGTTTATGAGTATATACTTCCTCAAAGAAAACATTTTTATGATTATGGATTATATCCATAAAAAGTTCAATTTATGTTAAGTTTTTTATAAGTATGGGATTATGTATTTTGACTCATAAACTAATCTAGTTTATGACATTGTTTAGAAATGGCGCCCAGTAGAAGGAATGATAACTCCAGAAAGGCACATGATTCAAAGAGAAGGAAGGATCATATCTCTCATGGTCTTAAGCTAGAATTTATAAGAGAAATAGTCTCCCATGTATTATCATCATATGAAGAAATAATATCATGTGTGGATAAGATAAGTAAAGAGTTTACTGAGTCCTATGGCTTTGAAGGGAATCAAGAGATGAAAAGGATGGAAGAGAGAAAGATGGATAAAGGGAAAAGGGAAAAGAGGAATTTTCCCATATGTAGTAACTGTGGAAAGAAACACCCTGGAACTTGCCTGAAAGGAATGGGAGTTTGTTATAAGTGTGGAGGAAAAGGGCACAAAGTACGTGACTGCAAGGGTAAGAAAATGGTTTCAAATGTACAATGCTTCATTTGCAAGGAGTTTGGACACTACGCGAACCTATGTCCCAGTCATCAGACTATGCCGAAAATGATGCTATTGGATAATAATCAAGTTATGATACTACCACAGATGAAGAGGAATGATTAGAGTTCTTATGTTGATTATGTCAATTGAGTGTTGTATCAACAATGTACTTGTTATAATAATTATGGAGTATATAAGGATTGTACTGCAGTACTATTTCATTAAGGACTTGAGTTTGTGTGGAACAAAGAAAAGTGACTCAATAGAAGGTTAAATTTTTGGAAAATATTTGGTTGAGAGAAAGATAAACCATAATATGGTTCTGATACCGAAGTAGTGATTTTAGAATAATACATGATTGATTTGGATAAATTATATTGGATATTCTTGACTACCTTGAAGATGATTAATGATTTGTATATTCCATCATTGTGGGGTTTAAAACATTTTTGGATTGATGAAGTATATCCATCATTCTATATGGAATAAGGGAGCATGAATGTAATCAATAAGGATTATGGTAAATCAGGATGTTTCAGTGTTTTAAAAGAATACATGATGAAGGTATTAATATTCTATTATAGGGTAAAAAGGATTTACATTATGTTTACCTTCCTTATAAATGTTGGACTGTGAGTTTGGACAGATGTATTTTGGATAAATTCTAAGTTTGATATTAATTTTGGACTACCATAAAAGGACAACCCGGAGGTCGGGCGGCAACCCGTCGCGTCTGGAAAAGCTGCGAGACTTGAACCCGCAACCGAAGGGCGACAAGGGTGTATCACCTACCACTGGCCCACGAGATGTCCTGGATTAAATAATTTAGTTTTTATTAAAAGATCTTGTAGATGAATTATAAATTCGATTATTTTGGAACCCTATACGAATAGTGTAAATAGAATTTTTTTTACGTTCTATTATGTTTTAGAGTGAAAGATGAGTTTGTGGTAGAAATTTATTAATGGATAAAACTCTAAAGTATGTATACCTCCTTATGTTCTTAGCCAATCTCATAAATAAATTCCACAATATTAAGAAAAGGAACTTAGAACAAAAATGTTTCCCTAGATGGTACCTTAAATCATCACTAATTTATGGCTTTGGGATTGTTGGCCTCTTCATAGCCATGTTCTCTACCACTCTCCATCAGATAATTGATGGTTAGATTTCTCCTCCATATCCATATTTTCCTACATGGATCCCTAGTATGTGTTATTTTCGGTAATCTTCATACTTTCCACTCTTTATTTTAAATAGAGGCCTCATTAATTCATTTTTCGATGTGGGATTTCAACTAAGATATTTTGAAATGTCAAAAATGTGTTGTCCCAATACCATATATTTTGTTGAACCGATGGTACTTCAAATCATCATGGATTGATGAGTTTAAGGACCTCAATTTTATACTTGTTTGTGATTGATGACCTCAATCACTACCTATAAATATTTACGTTTTTCCTCCAATTATATGTCTCTAATTGCCACCAATGTTCTCCTAATCGAGATCATAATTTGGTGGTGACCCTTTAATTTCTCTTTTCCTCATATTAAGACTAAATTTTAGTAACCCAATTTCCGATGTGGGTTTTCCCACAAATATATTTTCTACTTTCAACCTTTTATTTTTGAAGAACAATTTCAAATTGCGAGGACGCAATTTATTGAAGGAGGGGAGAATGTAACACCCCAAGATTTCATAGTGTGTTATTTCTTAAAAATAATTCAATAACTTGCACTACACGCAACACCGAGTTCAATCACACCATTAAAAGAGGTCATGAATAGTATTAAATACATTTTGAACTTTATATAATCCTTATAATTTTAGAATCCCTATTATGAGTTTCTTAGTCATAATGCAAGAACAGATTCATTTTCAGTATTTCACTTTTATCAACTTCTAATAGTGAAACCTTTTTAAATACAATATTTTAAACTTTTTGACTAAATGGAGACATCAATAAATTTAAAATGAAACATCCCAAGCTTCCACGGTACGCTTTCCTTTGAATAAAACAGTAGCATGTGTTGTGCGCAACTTCGAGTTCTAGCACACCGTAACCAATCAAACTAGCTGTTATGAATAGTAATACCTACTTTTTGAAGTTATATATATTTTATATTTCAAAATGGACTTCATTTTTGGATTTGTAATATCAAATTTAGCCTAAGGTGAAATTTTGGTACTTTTCGGATAACTTTCATATTTTGATGAATAGTGAAAATTAATAAATTTTAATTAAAAACAACTTTTTTAATCAAAATAATTAATAGTGATAAATTATGAATTGGAGTGGTTTTAAAGTATATTTAGAATATATTTTTCTATTTAATATAATGTTGGTCATTGGACATAATTTTACAATTAAACCGAACATAAACAAGTGTCAATCTTTTGATAGTTATTATCTCTTAAAAACACGCTTTTGGTTTTGACAGCGGGAATTAATTTTAAATTAGTTTCTGCCACTTATGTGTTTAGAATTTAGGAAAATGGATTCCATATTTGGAATCAGGATGTTCAAATTGTGTAAATAGGTAACTTTTATTTTTAGACATTTTGAATAATTACTGCGGTAAATATTTTATTTACCATGGTTAAGGGTAAATCCAGTAAATAAGGGTTAAAAAATAATATTATAATAATACTAAATTACCCTAAAACGTGTCTTAACCCTATTGGTTGATAAATGGTCGACCATGGGCATCTTTGTGTCAATTTTGGGACCCCATTGATCCACTTGTAAGTGATAATGACACTTTATTTTAATTAAGTCAAAATGAATACAAAAATGACACAAGCATATATCTTTTAGCAAAACAATTGTTACATAGAGTTATATAAGCTGGATTTTAGATTATAAATATTCATTAGGAAGCTAAAACGATTTCATACATAATGATATTTTATTTATAATTTTTAGACATTAAATAATTTATTTTATTTATGACACAATGATGATGCAGTAATTACTATAACAGTGAAAAATTAAAATAATTGATATTATAAATACCCAAATAAATATAATATGAAACTTTTAATGAATTAAACTAATTTTCTAGGATAATATTAAATATTAGGATTGATTTAATTGACTTTGTTCGAAGTAATCAATCTGTTATGAGTTTCACAAAAATCAACTATTGAATAGTGTCAAAATTGACATAAAAGAGTTCTTAAAACAAATATTATATTATTAATTGATATTAAATTCCTAAAAATCTAAGGATCGGACAAAAGACTTATATTATGATAGGTTAATCATTAATGTACCACTTGGGGGTCGCTTGGATGTATATAGTAAGCTTATTAACCATATTATATAAAAATACAAAGAGACATTGTAAAAGTGAAACTAATTAACTTAGAGTTAATACTTAAAGATAAGGTTAATATAAGTACCCAAACCTGTCTAAATTCTATTGGATGAGTTGTTTTCGACCTATCCCCACCTCATCCTTTGAATAGTCAACTTTGGAGCCTTTGGAAACCGAATATTAATTTATTATAAATTAATATTTCTAGCTTTTCCAAAGGTGCCCCTCACCCCTCTTATAAAAGGGCACTCCTCCTTCTCTTTTCCTCACACCTCTCAAGCCACTTGGCTCGTCCAAACTCTGCCCAACTAAGCTCCCCACATCCCTCTCCTCATCCTTGAAGCTTCCCCTTAGGCAGAAAGCATTTGAAGAAGTCCTTTGGTTCCAACCAAAGTGAGTTACCTAAATTAAAGGTAACGATTTCTCTTAAATTATTTTCATTTATTTTGCTTCTCCAACCCCAAAACTCTTTTATTTCCTTTCATTTGTAACAACACCAGTATCTTCAATATACTAGGATGTTGTTATAAGAAGGATTCAAACTACACATACACACAACTCCATCTAATGGATGATGAACATAATGTTTCTGTGGATGGAAAACTAACGCCTCACGAAACGATGATTGTTCAAATACATCTTACCGCCTCTCATGGTGGCCATTATGATGGCACTGTAATTAAATATGATATTAATGATATATATTTTATATATAAGCTTCTGTAATTCCATTTTATTTCATAACATTATTCGTTTCATGTTGTATATACATACGATAATTTCATTTGAGGAAGTGCGGACTACCGCCCCCTTAAAATGATATGACTCGTTCATACCACACATGGAACGTATAAAGGATGGTGTTAATGAACTTAAGTAACATGTATAAAATATTATATTATACTGGAATAGTAATATACCTATGTATCATCTGTATTTGATTCTTTTAAAATAAAAATTAAATGGAAGTAGTGTTCGTGCGTACGTACGGACTACCGTCTCCACGAACGCGATGAGATTCATTATCCATCGTATCCATTCAAGTATAATTATCATCTGACGATTTAAAAATGATGTTTAAGGACTTGATACCATTCTGGATTTGAATAATATACAACTTATCCTTTACAAACATGTCTTACATAACAAAACATACAAAAGCAAACAAGTAAGTTCACACTCGAAACAACGATAATACTAAGATTTTATTATCAAATCAATATTAAAAGATCATATATGATATCATATTAATGTATATGATTCTTGTATAATTTAATAACAATTATTTCACCATTATACAGGAGGTTAACCTACCCCAACCAAGGAAAAGTACAAGGTAAGGGTTATTTCACAATTTCTTCTTTATCCGAGGTTGTTTATACGTAATAATCTACTGGGATCTCGTTATCATCCACATCCATGTTTCTTCGAATTGTATTTCAAAACATTTTTACTATTTACAAGAATATGGGTTAAAGTCATTTATACCCTTGTTTGACTTTTTATAAGAGGTTTATAAAGGAATCTTTCCGTCGTTTTCAAAACAATGTTCTTTTTAACCTTTTCGACAGAATTGAGGTAAGAATGTTTTTTTTAACTTATACGGCGGGTGCGGTTATTTTACGCCGTTATAAAATCTTCAAAGCTTCCCTTACAAGCTTATAAGAATATTTTCAATGAAAATGTTTTATTTTATATGGATCTTAAATGATTTCAAAATAAAAGGAGATATTTCTTTTAAAAGAATTTTGATTTCATCTATGTCAACATCCTTTGATGGATTTTACGCTTATTTGAAGTTTATTTATTATAATACAAAACTTCTATATTGTATTGAAGGTTTTGTGATATGTTTGACTGTGGATGTGCTATTTTATACCATTCACTGTTTATGGTGAAACTATTGACATTTCGTATGCTAGTTTTAGTCCGAATGTTTATGTTATATTTCAAACTTTTCTTCAGATGAATGTGCTAAACAAGTATGTTCCGGGTTGGGGACCGGTAAAAGTAAGCCCTCCAGGTTGGGGACTGGTAAAAGTAAGCCCTCCAGGTTGGGGACTGGTTAAAGTAAGCCCTCCAGGTTAGGGACTGGTAAAAGTATGCCCTCCGGGTTGGTGTCCGGTTATTAGAGGCACTCCGGGTTGGTGTCCGGTTATTAGAGGCACTCCGGGTTGGTGTCCGGTTATTAGAGGCACTCCGGGTTGGGTTCCGGTTAGAAGTAACCCCTAGGTCTTGGGATGAGGCCTAGACAATGAAATAAATGTTTGACATTATGCATTCCAACATTATGAAAGTGGTTATTGATTTTTGCATGTGATTATTCGATTAGTAGAATATCCATGTGAATAAGTAAATGGCATTATTTCATTTTACTTTTGCCATACTATGTTGAAGTTCAAGTTTAAAAGGCTTTTGTTTTAGTAATTCATTGCCTTAAATGTTTACGCTTATTTTGAATGTTCCGCTATATTGTTATCCTTACTGGGCATTTGAGCTCACCCCTTTTCTATGTTTTATTTTTCCCAGGTAGTGAAGAAGTAAATTATGATTGACTTGCAGGGATATTATGAGGGGTTAATAGTGTGGATATGAAGACTTTGTTGTTGTTGTAGCTTTTCACTTTGAAATGTAATGTAAAACTTTATGTTTATATCTAGTGTTTCCAAGGCTACTAAACTAATCGGTCTTTCGAGATTTGATCTTTCTTGTGATCATGCCAATGTTACGAAGTAATGCACCGACTCTGGGTAGCTGGGGTCGGGGCGTTACAGTTGGTATCAGAGGAAGTTTAGTACAAACCTTGGAATCTAGATTTAGATAAACTCTGATTAGAGCACGTAGACCTAAGATGAACTTTGAGGATTAGTGTAGAAGAACTTCCTAGAATTTTGGTATTGTAGAGATTTTGTGAGTTTTCCAAGCAATACATCCCTGTCTGGATACGAGCAGGTAGAGGCGGCTCTGGCACAGATGTACCTAGGGGTAAAACCCGAAAACACCGCTTTGAGCTAGACTCGAACGGGAACTGGTGCACGACAACGGGCCTTGCTGCACTCTTGGTTACGACACTCCCGGGGGATATGCTTTGGATAATTCTCATTTTCTTTACAAACCATTATGAAGGGTTTATGAGTATATACTTCCTCAAAGAAAACATTTTTATGATTATGGATTATATCCATAAAAAGTTCAATTTATGTTAAGTTTTTTATAAGTATGGGATTATGTATTTTGACTCATAAACTAATCTAGTTTATGACATTGTTTAGAAATGGCGCCCAATAGAAGGAATGATAACTCCAGAAAGGCACATGATTCAAAGAGAAGGAAGGATCATATCTCTCATGGTCTTAAGCTAGAATTTATAAGAGAAATAGTCTCCCATGTATTATCATCATATGAAGAAATAATATCATGTGTTGATAAGATAAGTAAAGAGTTTACTGAGTCCTATGGCTTTGAAGGGAATCAAGAGATGAAAAGGATGGAAGAGAGAAATATGGATAAAGGGAAAAGGGAAAAGAGGAATTTTCCCATATGTAGTAACTGTGGAAAGAAACACCCTGGAACTTGCCTGAAAGGAATGGGAGTTTGTTATAAGTATGGAGGAAAAGGGCACAAAGTACGTGACTGCAAGGGTAAGAAAATGGTTTCAAATGTACAATGCTTCATTTGCAAGGAGTTTGGACACTACGCGAACCTATGTCCCAGTCATCAGACTATGCCGAAAATGATGCTATTGGATAATAATCAAGTTATGATACTACCACAGATGAAGAGGAATGATTAGAGTTCTTATGTTGATTATGTCAATTGAGTGTTGTATCAACAATGTACTTGTTATAATAATTATGGAGTATATAAGGATTGTACTGCAGTACTATTTCATTAAGGACTTGAGTTTGTGTGGAACAAAGAAAAGTGACTCAATAGAAGGTTAAATTTTTGGAAAATATTTGGTTGAGAGAAAGATAAACCATAATATGGTTCTGATACCGAAGTAGTGATTTTAGAATAATACATGATTGATTTGGATAAATTATATTGGATATTCTTGACTACCTTGAAGCTGATTAATGATTTGTATATTCCATCATTGTGGGGTTTAAAACATTTTTGGATTGATGAAGTATATCCATCATTCTATATGGAATAAGGGAGCATGAATGTAATCAATAAGGATTATGGTAAATCAGGATGTTTCAGTGTTTTAAAAGAATACATGATGAAGGTATTAATATTCTATTATAGGGTAAAAAGGATCTACATTATGTTTACCTTCCTTATAAATGTTGGACTGTGAGTTTGGACAGATGTATTTTGGATAAATTCTAAGTTTGATATTAATTTTGGACTACCATAAAAGGACAACCTGGAGGTCGGGCGGCAACCCGTCGCGTCCGGCAAAGCTGCGAGACTTGAACCCGCAACCGAAGGGCGACAAGGGTGTATCACCTACCACTGGCCCACGAGATGTCCTGGATTAAATAATTTAGTTTTTATTAAAAGATCTTGTAGATGAATTATAAATTCGATTATTTTGGAACCCTGTACGAATAGTGTAAATAGAATTTTTTTTACGTTCTATTATGTTTTAGAGTGAAAGATGAGTTTGTGGTAGAAATTTATTAATGGATAAAACTCTAAAGTATGTATACCTCCTTATGTTCTTAGCCAATCTCATAAATAAATTCCACAACATTAAGAAAAGGAACTTAGAACAAAAATGTTGCCCTAGATGGTACCTTAAATCATCACTAATTTATGGCTTTGGGATTGTTGGCCTCTTCATAGCCATGTTCTCTACCACTCTCCATCAGATAATTGATGGTTAGATTTCTCCTCCATATCCATATTTTCCTACATGGATCCCTAGTATGTGTTATTTTCGGTAATCTTCATACTTTCCACTCTTTATTTTAAATAGAGGCCTCATTAATTCATTTTTCGATGTGGGATTTCAACTAAGATATTTTGAAATGTCAAAAATGTGTTGTCCCAATACCATATATTTTGTTGAACTGATGGTACTTCAAATCATCATGGATTGATGAGTTTAAGGACCTCAATTTTATACTTGTTTGTGATTGATGACCTCAATCACTACCTATAAATAATTACGTTTTTCCTCCAATTATATGTCTCTAATTGCCACCAATGTTCTCCTAATCGAGATCATAATTTGGTGGTGACCCTTTAATTTCTCTTTTCCTCATATTAAGACTAAATTTTAGTAACCCAATTTCCGATGTGGGTTTTCCCACAAATATATTTTCTACTTTCAACCTTTTATTTTTGAAGAACAATTTCAAATTGCGAGGACGCAATTTATTGAAGGAGGGGAGAATGTAACACCCCAAGATTTCATAGTGTGTTATTTCTTAAAAATAATTCAATAACTTGCACTACACGCAACACCGAGTTCAATCACACCATTAAAAGAGGTCATGAATAGTATTAAATACATTTTGAACTTTATATAATCCTTATAATTTTAGAATCCCTATTATGAGTTTCTTAGTCATAATGCAAGAACAGATTCATTTTCAGTATTTCACTTTTATCAACTTCTAATAGTGAAACCTTTTTAAATACAATATTTTAAACTTTTTGACTAAATGGAGACATCAATAAATTTAAAATGAAACATCCCAAGCTTCCACGGTACGCTTTCCTTTGAATAAAACAGTAGCATGTGTTGTGCGCAACTTCGAGTTCTAGCACACCGTAACCAATCAAACTAGCTGTTATGAATAGTAATACCTACTTTTTGAAGTTATATATATTTTATATTTTAAAATGGACTTCATTTTTGGATTTGTAATATCAAATTTAGCCTAAGGTGAAATTTTGGTACTTTTCGGATAACTTTCATATTTTGATGAATAGTGAAAATTACTAAATTTTAATTAAAAACAACTTTTTTAATCAAAATAATTAATAGTGATAAATTATGAATTGGAGTGGTTTTAAAGTATATTTAGAATATATTTTTACTATTTAATATAATGTTGGTCATTGGACATAATTTTACAATTAAACCGAACATAAACAAGTGTCAATCTTTTGATAGTTATTATCTCTTAAAAACACGCTTTTGGTTTTGACAGCGGGAATTAATTTTAAATTAATTTCTGCCACTTATGTGTTTAGAATTTAGGAAAATGGATTCCATATTTGGAATCAGGATGTTCAAATTGTGTAAATAGGTAACTTTTATTTTTAGACATTTTGAATAATTACTGCGGTAAATATTTTATTTACCATGGTTAAGGGTAAATCCAGTAAATAAGGGTTAAAAATTAATAATATAATAATACTAAATTACCCTAAAACGTGTCTTAACCCTATTGGTTGTTAAATGGTCGACCATGGGCATCTTTGTGTCAATTTTGGGACCCCATTGATCCACTTGTAAGTGATAATGACACTTTATTTTAATTAAGTCAAAATGAATACAAAAATGACACAAGCATATATCTTTTAGAAAAATAATTGTTACATAGAGTTATATAAGCTGGATTTTAGATTATAAATATTCATTAGGAAGCTAAAACGATTTCATACATAATGATATTTTATTTATAATTTTTAGACATTAAATAATTTATTTTATTTATGACACAATGATGATGCACTAATTACTATAATAGTGAAAAATTAAAATAATTGATATTATAAATACCCAAATAAATATAATATGAAACTTTTAATGAATTAAACTAATTTTCTAGGATAATATTATATATTAGGATTGATTTAATTGACTTTGTTCGAAGTAATAAATCTGTTATGAGTTTCACAAAAATCAACTATTGAATAGTGTCAAAATTGACATAAAAGAGTTCTTAAAACAAATATTATATTATTAATTGATATTAAATTCCTAAAAATCTAAGGTTCGGCCAAAAGACTTATATTATGATAGGTTAATCATTAATGTACCACTTGGGGGTCGCTTGGATGTATATAGTAAGTTTATTAACCATATTATATAAAAATACAAAGAGACATTGTAAAAGTGAAACTAATTAACTTAGAGTTAATACTTAAAGATAAGGTTAATATAAGTACCCAAACCTGTCTAAATTCTATTGGATGAGTTGTTTTCGACCTATCCCCACCTCATCCTTTGAATAGTCAACTTTGGAGCCTTTGGAAACCGAATATTAATTTATTATAAATTAATATTTCTAGCTTTTCCAAAGGTGCCCCTCACCCCTCTTATAAAAGGGCACTCCTCCTTCTCTTTTCCTCACAACTCTCAAGCCACTTGGCTCGTCCAAACTCTGCCCAACTAAGCTCCCCACATCCCTCTCCTCATCCTTGAAGCTTCCCCTTAGGCAGAAAGCATTTCAAGAAGTCCTTTGGTTCCAACCAATGTGAGTTACCTAAATTAAAGGTAACAATTTCTCTTAAATTATTTTCATTTATTTTGCTTCTCCAACCCCAAAACTCTTTTATTTCCTTTCTTTTGTAACAACACCAGTATCTTCAATATACTAGGATGTTGTTATAAGATGGATTCAAACTACACATACACACAACTCCATCTAATGGATGATGAACATAATGTTTCTGTGGATGGAAAACTAACGCCTCACGAAACGATGATTGTTCAAATACATCTTACCGCCTCTCATGGTGGCCATTATGATGGCACTGTAATTAAATATGATATTAATGATATATATTTTATATATAAGCTTCTGTAATTCCATTTTATTTCATACCATTATTCGTTTCATGTTATATATACATACGATAATTTCATTTGAGGAAGTGCGGACTACCGCCCCCTTAAAATGATATGACTCGTTCATACCACACATGGAACGTATAAAGGATGGTGTTAATGAACTTAAGTAACATGTATAAAATATTATATTATACTGGAATAGTAATATACCTATGTATCATCTGTATTTGATTCTTTTAAAATAAAAATTAAATGGAAGTAGCGTTCGTGCGTACGTACGGACTACCGTCTCCACGAACGCGATGAGATTCATTATCCATCGTATCCATTCAAGTATAATTATCATCTGACGATTTAAAAATGATGTTTAAGGACTTGATACCATTCTGGATTTGAATAATATACAACTTATCCTTTACAAACATGTCTTACATAACAAAACATACAAAAGCAAACAAGTAAGTTCACACTCGAAACAACGATAATACTAAGATTTTATTATCAAATCAATATTAAAAGATCATATATGATATCATATTAATGTATATGATTCTTGTATAATTTAATAACAATTATTTCACCATTATACAGGAGGTTAACCTACCCCAACCAAGGAAAAGTACAAGGTAAGGGTTATTTCACAATCTCTTCTTTATCCGAGGTTGTTTATACGTAATAATCTACTGGGATCTCGTTATCATCCACATCCATGTTTCTTCGAAATGTATTTCAAAACATTTTTACTATTTACAAGAATATGGGTTAAAGTCATTTATACCCTTGTTTGACTTTTTATAAGAGGTTTATAAAGGAATCTTTCCGTCGTTTTCAAAACAATGTTCTTTTTAACCTTTTCGACAGAATTGAGGTAAGAATGTTTTTTTTAACTTATACGGCGGGTGCGGTTATTTTACGCCGTTATAAAATCTTCAAAGCTTCCCTTACAAGCTTATAAGAATATTTTCAATGAAAATGTTTTATTTTATATGGATCTTAAATGATTTCAAAATAAAAGGAGATATTTCTTTTAAAAGAATTTTGATTTCATCTATGTCAACATCCTTTGATGGATTTTACGCTTATTTGAAGTTTATTTATTATAATACAAAACTTCTATATTGTATTGAAGGTTTTGTGATATGTTTGACTGTGGATGTGCTATTTTATACCATTCATTGTTTATGGTGAAACTATTGACATTTCGTATGCTAGTTTTAATCCGAATGTTTATGTTATATTTCAAACTTTTCTTCAGATGAATGTGCTAAACAAGTATGTTCCGGGTTGGGGACCGGTAAAAGTAAGCCCTCCAGGTTGGGGACTGGTAAAAGTAAGCCCTCCAGGTTGGGGACTGGTTAAAGTAAGCCCTCCAGGTTAGGGACTGGTAAAAGTATGCCCTCCGGGTTGGTGTCCGGTTATTAGAGGCACTCCGGGTTGGTGTCCGGTTATTAGAGGCACTCCGGGTTGGTGTCCGGTTATTAGAGGCACTCCGGGTTGGGTTCCGGTTAGAAGTAACCCCTAGGTCTTGGGATGAGGCCTAGACAATGAAATTAATGTTTGACATTATGCATTCCAACATTATGAAAGTGGTTATTGATTTTTGCATGTGATTATTCGATTAGTAGAATATCCATGTGAATAAGTAAATGGCATTATTTCATTTTACTTTTGCCATACTATGTTGAAGTTCAAGTTTAAAAGGCTTTTGTTTTAGTAATTCATTGCCTTAAATGTTTACGCTTATTTTGAATGTTCCGCTATATTGTTATCCTTACTGGGCATTTGAGCTCACCCCTTTTCTATGTTTTATTTTTCCCAGGTAGTGAAGAAGTAAATTATGATTGACTTGCAGGGATATTATGAGGGGTTAATAGTGTGGATATGAAGACTTTGTTGTTGTTGTAGCTTTTCACTTTGAAATGTAATGTAAAACTTTATGTTTATATCTAGTGTTTCCAAGGCTACTAAACTAATCGGTCTTTCGAGATTTGATCTTTCTTGTGATCATGCCAATGTTACAAAGTAATGCACCGACTCTGGGTAGTTGGGGTCGGGGCGTTACAAACACCAACCATATCTCATAGCTATGAGGTAGTAATGTAGTCATAAATCTCGAAATCCTTTTTAGAATCCTAATATTATATATATATATATATATATATATCGGTTAGAATAATTGTATACTCAAAATAATGATCGACAATAACTATAATTAAAATGATAAAGAAGAAAACTAATTTTGTGATGTATACAAAATGAACCAACAAACACCAATAATGGATGATATTTTTTTTGACAAAGATGTTGCCAGACCCAAAATCCAAGGCATAATTACTATAAAGGAAAAGAATTACAAGATTCTAAAAGACGGAAACATATTACAATATTTAATATGAAAATGTAGTAACTCAAAATGAAGTTTATCAATTCAGGTAATGTCCTGATTGAATCCCTTATTTTCATGACCATCAACAACCATGTTAGCTTCATGATATATACGAGTGTTGATGGAGTTGATTTAGAGAAGAGCACGGATGCAGTCCATCCAGTGGGAGTTGATCAGCCGTTAAAGATGTATCACACCATTCCAAACTGCTTGCAAAATGGTGGTCAAATCACTCTCAATCCAAAGGTTATTCTAGCCATTTTTTTTTGGAAAAAACGATAGTATGAATCATACCAACCATTTCATCTTCTAGTGGGGATGCAATGCCACAACTAACATAGAAGCTAACAATTATCTGACCAATATGATTCTTGAATGTGACACCACAACCGGTAGGGGATATATTTCCTTTGGAATACCCATCCAAATTAACTGTAATCCATCCTGGAAAAGGGGCATGATAGCAGACATCAAATGTACAATGATTTGGGAAATAGTTTCCAGAAATACGTAATCATCTAAGGATGCCAATGTCCTGCATTGTGTTGTTGTAGTGACCCTTTTGAATTGTACAATCTTTAGGAATGGAAATGATAATATGTGTTCATATGACATTAAGAATAGTTGAGAATTTATTATGAATAAGAGCATTTCTATCATACCAGATCACTTGGTGAAGCTCAGTGACAACAACAATGAAAATGTTTTTAATTTTCTGAGGACTATTTATATCTGCACATCTCATAAATTGAGATTTTACAAAGTCATGCATCCACCCTTTGCAATGAAAAATGTCAAAAATATAATTCCATAGAGAAGAAGCAGTGAAAAAAGGAAAAAATGATGATAAGAATCTTCTCTTGGTTGATTGCAGAGACTACATTTAGAATAGAGTTGAATAATAGAAAATTAAAGACAATCACCAGTGGGTAGTATGTAATGGGAAACTCATCAAATAGGAGTAAATATTGAGGGTTTTATCCAAGTAATGTCTAAATACTTTAACCACACAGACAGACACTCACACCCACATCTATATATATATATCATAATTCCACACACAATCCAAAAAATAATTCCTATAAAACCACAATATTACCTCATTTAACCATCACCACACATCTAAAAATATATTATAATACATTCTTTTACTTCTAAAAAATAAATAAGCTCCCTATATTCTAAATAATTATCTATAAATGAATCCATAAATCCCAATTTATGGTAACATCAAAAGATATATTTGCTAATTTTTCCCATCCATGTTATGTTTATTATTGTCATCATTTACCTATATCTTATGATAAACCATTCACCTGTCATAACAAATTTTTTTACCCTAACCATTTTTACATTATTCAAATAACTAATAATTTTTTGAATATTCAACCATTATTAAATTATAGTACTATATATATTATGCACTATTCTAATACCATTATCATATATCTTATTACTAAGCATATCTATATGACAATGAACATACACTGCATACCCACAATTTGAATTCATACATCTCATCAAACGAAAAATGATTCTGTGACAAAATCCAACACTTCATTATTTAATTAAGAACTATAATTCCACAGCTGAACATCGTCTCCATTGTTTATCGTTTCACACATAAACACTTCATCACTAGAGTTACATTATTTAAAAAAAATTGTGAAAACAATATCAATAAAATCCTTAATGTATATATTAGCAGTACATATAAAATAAAATTTTAAAATATTGAAACAAAGAGAAAATATAATTGGGAACCAAAATATGGAAAAAAAATTAAGGAATTAATTAAATATATATTATTTTATTCCAATATAAATATTAATAATGTTTTTATGAGAAATCTCTTAATTTCAACAATTATTTAAATATTATTTTGTAAGTGTTGATTCCACTAGTTAATGTATAAAAGTTTAAATATATTTTCCATCAATTATTATAAAAATTATAATAAATAAAATTTATTGTAACAATAATATTGTTTATTTTATTTAATTGAACATATATCAGTAATAATGAATTCCATTACACTTGAAAAATGAAAAATCTAGATAAAGTACATGAGGTAATCTTTTTCGATCCATTTAAGTATTTTAAATTTTATCTAAATTAGGTTTATTTTTTCAGTTTATTATGATGAAACCATTATCAATATTGTTCAACTATTTATAGAATAAATATATTAGAGTTATCAAATATTTTACCTAGATGTGAATCCATTAAAATCAATTATGCTCGATGATGAAAAATAGAGGGATACATGTGATTGGAAACGAACGAGGGGACTCCATCCTGGATCATGGAAAATGATCAATCAATGTTGTGGGTTTATATTGGTTAATGGGGTCCCACTAGGCTTGAATAATGACTCTCTATTCATCGTGTTTCATGAAAATTGATATGGAGTCAAAAAAAGGGGGTGTCATTAATTGAAAATGTCAGATTCTTAAATCATGTAATGATCATATTATGTGTTTCCTTTTTTTATAATTACAATAAACCATATAAATATATTTTCTAAAGGAAATAAAGGGTGGATTGATCATCAAAACATTGTAGTATTTATTTTTTCCATAATCCTGATGTAGACATATTAATGGGGATAGGTTTTTTATATTTAAAAATAAACAACAGTTTTTAAATTATATTATTATCAATTGAATTATTAACTATAAAATATGATCCAAGATAACACGTAATCATTCATCTTTTTGGATATGCAGAAGTTATTATTTATCATCTGTAAATAAGAAGTGGTAATGTCTCCCCCACCCAATTATATGGAATATATATAAAAGAAAAAATATATTCTTGAAAACTAAATTGAAATTTGGATAAATAATGGTTGTATTTAGAAAAAACAGTATATATTCAAATGTTTCAAAATTTTGAGAACATGTAATATATTTATACATTGTGTAAAATACATTACATTGAAATAATTTTGTCTCAAAAAAATTATAATGCATAAAGTCTTCAAATTTCATATAAATTAGTACATATGATATTTATCAATTTGACATATAGTTTCCTATGAATATATCCAATATTTAAGAAATTTATGAATATTGAATATGTTTTCCACAATATATATAATACATTCCTTTAATTCTATACAATATATAAGAGTTTTTACTCAAAATGAATTATTTTTTAAATGAGTTTGGTTTTATCTATAAAATTAAATTCAAATATATTATTATAGTTGATATATAAGATATTGTTTCTTACATAATACAATCTTGACACAGATTCTTTTTAACTTAACAAAAATTCATTTTCTGTGATACTTTATATATTATTCTAAAATTCAGTGAAATGTACAAAAATTCAAAGTATAACATAAAAATTGACAACTAAGTTAATAATTTAGTTTAAATGATTATACCCTAAGAAAATGTATATATTCACATGAAAATGATTTTATTTTACCTTAAAAAATAACAAATTTAAATTAAAGGGTATTTGAAACATTGATCCCTTCTAAAATTAATACTAAAATTTCTATTAAAACATTGAATAATTTGTATTTATAATGGGAATATATAAAATCTAAATTTAATTACAAAAATAGAGGAATAATTTAATGATTAATTAAAAAGATTGAATTTTTTTCTAAATGAAAATTTATGGAAATATCTTTATATAGGGAAAATAATATTGTATATAGATTAGAGTAAAATTAAATGTAGAAAAATAGTTTTAGGGATGGTTTCTAAATAATGAAATTGGTTTATCTCTCATATATTGATTAAGGAAAAAGGAAAAAATAGAATATTTTCAATCATGAAGAACAATGAGAATATTCAATCCCCAATAGATGTTTTTTAATTTTATTTTGATATAGGATTTCAAAATTTATTCAATTGATGTGTATTAAGATATTTTTGACTAAGGAAAGAATGGTTTTTCATCATTTGAGTGTTTTTAAATAAAAAGAGCTAATAAAATTACATTAAATTCTTTAAAATTAGTTTATATCTAGATATTATAAACCAAAACATCATCGAGTGTATAATTATTTTATGTGGGGTATTATAGATGAACCATAAGAAATTTAGTTTTTTATATATTCATTAACTCTTTAATAGATGTTGATGAAGATGTTTTTTTAAAATAATCATCAAAGAATAACTTTTGATAGGTTTAATATTATTTAACACACCATCAATTAATATCCATTTAAATTATCTGATCTATTTAAAAAAACACATCATCCTCAAACCATAATATAATTAAAACTATAACACTGTGATATTTTATTAGAATAACATAGTGTTTATTAGTGTATATGATACACAACAATATTATTAAATGAACCATGAAATATATTAATGTTATAAACTTGACATTAAATTTAGAGGTATAAATATTATTAAAAATAGTATGAAATAATTTTAAAGTTAATACTGAATATAAATTTGTTGGTATATTAATAGAAAATGATCATTCAACTTTTAATGAAGATCTTTTATACCACTACAATATCATGTTCCAAATAAAAAATATTTTCATTAATTTTTAGAAAAATATTTATAATTAATATTTAGACAACATAGAAATGAAATATTATAATATTATAATCATTTTTTAATAATAATTTCAAAACTATTTGAGTGTTAATTTATGAGTATTTTTTTGTAAATTCGTGATTTTTCAAAAAAAAATTGTAAAATGTCAATATTTGAATTATTTGAATCTTTTTCAATGAATTAATGTAATTTAAATGTTCTAATATATTTTTAATTTGGTTTTAATATTATATAATATAAATATAATTTAGAATAAAAAATAATAATTGCACCTGAATTATAAATTTTCATTATATTCTTGTATGTTTATTTTTATACATTAACCGTATATTTCAATAAACTGTTTTTAAATTAATAAATATTATCAATTTTAATTATCTAAAATATCCCATACTAAGAAATTATTAAATGTATATAAATTTACTATTTAAATATTATTTTGAATTGAAATTCATTTAATTATTATTGATAGTCATAATACTAATATTAGATCATATATTGCATAAAAAATTCATTTCCTTAAAACATATTTTTGGTATGTTTTTAGGTTTTTATATTAAATTATATTTATACAATTATATGAATTTATTTTTATAAAAGGGAAACCAATTTTTCAATGGGAATAATTGAAATTATATAATATGTTTTACATATTTTTTTGCCATAGTGAATAGTAAAAATATAAAAAAATTCTATTACCGTGATTAATGTCAACACATTTAGAAATAATGGCCTTACGGATCATCTAAACAGGTCTCTAAAACACTTTACATATTTCCAAGCATCACCCAAATGGTTGATTATTTTGTCTTGTCACTAATGAGTTTATAATCCGTTTTTTGAATGCCACTAAAGATCAACCATCAAAACCTACTATTTTTTTCATGGTCATAGTGGGCGATGCGTGTGACATGAGCTGACACAAGATATTTTATAATTGATAGAACTCACTGGTATGAAAGATTCACATCGTCTAGGAATTTTTCATGTATGTTGGGGTTGGTCGGGGTGTGGTGAGGGCATGTTAGAGGGGAGATCTAAGTATTATTGGATATGTGTGAGTGGAGGTTATAGGTGGCTTTGGCGAGTCAGGAATGAAGTGGGTGACAAGGGAGAAGGTGCTGTCAGTGGGGGGGGGTGGCAGGAGGATGTTTTAGAGATCAATGAAGAATAAAAGAAGAATGTAGAAAAAATACCACCAGTTTTCATTTTTGTATTAGCATCTACCATTTGGCAGTATATAATACACCTATTAAGGATTTATATATGGAATCTGTTAACACTCTTCCACCACAACGTGTGAAAATATAGAAAACAATAGTAGTGTTTAATAGGTTTACTCATTCATTAAACTGTAGAGTTAAATGAAATAATACTTTTTAACATGCTAAATATTTAATATTGGAGGTGTAGATCAACCATTTCACCACTCCACTTCATTATTTTTCAATTCTTGAGGATCCTTTGAATTTAGTGACATCAAATTGAATATCGTTATGTATTTACCCTAATTTCACTACAACATAAATATAATATGAATACAATTGTCCTCTTATTTTCAAACTTCTAAATATTTTTTTAATCCATGAAATTCAAAAATCCCTTCATTTCGTCCAACACCATATCCTACAATCATTTGTTTGATTAAAATTACCATCAAGGATGCCTCATGGTGAAAACTTATAGATTTTTGTTGAGTACATTTATCACTCATAACATAGTGTTTATTTATTTCATCATTTACCTCCATAAAATATTATTCAACTATTATAATATAATAATATATGTATGTTCCATATACTGAGATGTTATTATGTTAAGGGAATAACAATAAACTATCACCTCTTCTATAAAATTGGAAATAAAACTATAAATCATTTGTATATAGTAATACCTCCTTTTTAACCAATGAAATTCATTTTACATTTTATCTTATCCTGGATATTCATGATAATTGGAAATGTTACAAATGTGTGTGTATGATCCACTATCTCCATGATTGTAAAATTTAATATTTTTCATAACCAAATTTAATGGTTGGTTTTAAAAGTATTTTTTAGTTCTATAAATGATAATTTATTAGATATTATTATTATTTATATTATGAAACAATGATCCCTTTAACTATAGTCAACACACCAATTTCATTTTGAATTTCAACCAGGAACCCCCCAAACACCTAACATGGATAATACTGATTAAGTCGTTAAATTCATCAATGAAACAAACAAAATAAAACATATAAATTTATGGGATTTAAACTGTTGAATGTAATTATGAAAAAAATAACTGAATTTTTTCATATTATAAAGGAGATAAAGTATATAAATAAAAATTTCAGAACTCAAGGTAACTATTCCCCCTCAAAATGTTTCTATTTGAGACTTATGTTCTCAAATACACATAATTTCATATAAATGGTATATATTAAAAATTGTTTTATATAATTTAATAAATAATTCATTATTAATTATAATTTATGAAAAAATTCATTTACTTAAACTATGGGAGTAATGTATCATAATATTCTAGAGTTAAGGGTTTATGTTTCAATCTTATTCTAATTGGGAAAATTTATCCTTTAATTAAAATTGATAAAAATTATTTGATCATGTTTCAATAAAAAATTTACTTTATTATCCTCCATTTATTCAATAAATATGAAATTAAACAAAAAAATTTCCTCTCTTTGGTTATTCATATGATAAAAAATGATACTAATGACAGATGCCTTCATTAAACTCCTCGGCTGAAAATCCTTTTATTCCACAATTATTTTTTCAAAAAATATTATCATCAATGTATAATAAATATTCAAAATATTTATTTTAGGATATATTATCCATGATTTATTTTTCTTAATTTCTATGAATGATACTTCTTGTCATTTTCTAAATAGTTACTTCTTATCCATTTATAACAGTATGAATGGAATGTTTTTTTACCTTATTTGGAATGTAAAGAATTACCTACATTATAAAAAAAAATTATGTGAGGCTTGAAATATAATCATCCAGGGATATTTTTAATGAAAATTTTTCTATAAGATGTTCAAAATATTTATATTTGGAGTCATTAATTTCTACACGAAAAGTGTATTTTGACAAAGAAATATTCTATATAATATTTTATATTCATTTTAATTTACAACAAAAATCATTGATGTTATAGATTTTTACAAAATGAGGTTCATATATATCTCACATATATACCAAGAATATTATCTCATTCATTTATTTGGTAATAAATGTCTTATATTCAACTCTAAAATGTATTCATTATCAATCCAATGGCCTGAAGGCCTTCATTTTTTATTGATTTTTGACAATCCACCATTCAAGGGGTGAGGTTTAACCATCAAATTTATTCATTATGAATGGTCCATTCGCTATGATATGAGGTAAGATAATGAAACCCATTTTCATTCCATGTGTAATTAGTATGTTAATAAATTATGCTAATTTTTAGTTACATAAAAAACATGTAATTATGGTTGTTCCCATATGTCCCTTGAATGAATTTTGTTATTCTTTTGTCTTATGAGGCATTATTTATGGGATTAGATAGTACACCTAATCCATTATAGGATGTTGTTCACCATGTGATATAGTACAGGATGGCATCCTTACCTCGTGTTTATGTCATGTTATAAGTTATGTCCACATTTCCTATGATGGAATTACCTTATGATACAATGTTCTTTATGTTATGATGCCACAGTAATATGCAGGAGGATTATATTTTAAGAAATCAGGTTATACTTTTATATCCTATGTTATTATAACATATCACGTTTATTCCTTCATTGGTATTTTTAGATCCCAGTTTATTATATGTATTAACCATAATAACCCATGTAATTTAATATATAGAAAGGATTTATGAACTCATTATGTAAATTATAATAATAATCATTATTTTAGTCTCATTTGGATGTATTATAAACCATGTTTTCCATATATACTATTTCTCAAGATTAATTTTTTCTAATTAATAGATGTTTTTGTTAAAAATAATTCCATAAAATATGTTATGGGATTGGGTCACTATATTTAGTATTAAAGAAATGTTTTATTTATATTATGGAATATAGGATGTGAAAATATTAGAAAGAACCTTAATGAAAAGTCTAAGGTCATGTATATAGATAAGGAAATGTACTGAAAAATTTGAAGTGATTTTTTTTGAAGTGTAGTAGGAGTGGGATATGATAAATTATTACCCTTTCTAGATACTACATGTGGATGTGTCTCTAAAACATCTATAACTTTGGGTAAAAACATTGAAAATGTAATTTTGAGCTCGAATCCATATTTAGTGTGTGCATGACAATGATTTATACTGCATAACAAGTTTAAAACTCCTAGGGGATATGTTTTGGAGATTCAAAGACACTTTATAAACCATTAAGAATGACCTAAAAATTGATAGGTTAGAAAAAGTATAAGAATAAATTACCATGGATAACCTATTTTAAAACATAGAGTCTCAAAATTTTTATATAAATATAATTTATAAGTTATTCATATTGTATTACTATGTTTCTTCTTTATATGTTAATGTATCCTAATATTGGTTTTTTTCCTTTTTAGTTAATGGTGATAAATAAGATAAAGAAATCGAGAAACCAATGTAATGGGAAATGTATTGATTTTCCAAATGAAAATCATTAATGAATTTAAATAAATTTTAGTCATCATGTGAGCATTACAAATAAACTATCTCACATTATGATTAACAAGTGGAGTATATTTTCATTTCAAATCACATCAACTAAAATAACGATGAAATTTCATGGACGTTCTAGAGAAAAATATGACAGGGAAATAATGATTCAATTTTATATAAGTAAAAAATGTGGGATGATGCACCATATAAAATTCATTAAATTAATTTTATGATTATATATGTGTGGAAAAGTATGGGAAAAATTAATTTTAGATGGAAAATTATGTGTATGGTTCACAATAAATATGGAAATAATTCTCAACCAAAGGAACCTCTAATATATCAATTACATTTATGTAAGGAACATGGTCATTATCCCAATCAATTCCCTTATTCAATGATTACTTCCTATGAACCTTTGTTATTAAAATCAACAATGTTAAATGATATAAGTGTATAGTGTTTGGAATTCAATAATCATTTTTTTGAGGTGTTCTTATTTACAGTTACATGAAACTTATATGGATAGATATACCATAGCAATTTTATTTGGGATTTGAAAAGATATTTTGAATTGTAATAATGAACAAGTAGTTTTATTTAATGGGAGAAAATAATTTATTTAATAAAACATGATTAAAGAAAATCTAATATTTGATATTAATATCATGATGATGTAATTAAACTAAATTTATAATATTTGTTTTAAAAAAAATATGTTTTATATAAAGATTTAGGGGTTAAAAACTGATACAATGACTAATCTTATTTTCAGGATGTTTATTGCCTTTTTTTGGAATGTTAATGAAATTATATAAATATTATTTTAGAAAAATTAAATCATTAATTTATATAGAATAATCATTGGGTCTATCAATGACCCTATCCTTGATCCCACAACTAAAGGTGATAACAATATATTTCTTACCACAAGCCTACATAATGTATTGGTTAGTACGACATTATTTTAACTTAAATTATTTGATGGATAAATTTTATGTCAACATTTGTAAACTTATTTTAGAATTAAATATTTTATACTTTTTATTATTCTGTAGTGATTAACTATATTTTTGGAAAAAATTTATTAGTTTGGGGTATATAAAACCCTTATGTCTAACATGTGATTTAACAGGACTGTTATTTGGTTAAAAAAGAGTTACATATTTTATTTTCAAGGGTTTTTTTGGATGTATGAGTATTTAATTATGGAATTATTTTTGTTTAATGATTGATTTGTAGATTAATATTAATTTTTATTAATATTGGGAAATATCTACCCCTTTCTAAAAATATCTCATCTTAGATAATGTATTAAAAATATAAAATCTTGATAAAATTTTATAGAATCATATTATTCATTATAAGATATTTCTTGTGGTTATGTAGTAAAAAAGTTAATATATATATTGACCATTCTGTGAAAAAGATAAAATTATGGTGAAATATTTTTACAGGATTAATTTATAATTTTTAAAGTATGTATGCTTCCTTAAGTTATTAATCATGATGGTGAAATTATCCATCAATCATAGGAAAAGGTTCTCAAAATAAATATATTATTCATTTTAAATCATTTTATGATCTATTATCTCTCTAGAAAAAGAGAATAATTGTAATCATCCATGTTTAATGTACATGGAAATTACATTACTTTTGTAGAATGCTTAATACATAACAAAAACAGAAACCCAAAGACTTTATTAGTTTAGTGTCTTTGGAAACTCAGAACATAATCTTATAATCATGGTGAAGGATCTTCAACATCTCCCAAAAAGAACATCCCCTTTGTTTTCCTAACTAAAAACATTCTTTATATCCTGGGGAATATAAAACATAGAAAGGGTGAGCTCAAATGATTACAAAAGTTAATAATGTAGAACATAAAACAAACCATAAACATTGGAACATTAAAACATGAACATAAATTTTAAACATGAAAATTTTGAGAAATGACATAAATCACGGAAGCACATAAGGAACAGATCATAAAGAAACATTAACTATGAAATAATATCTCATTAATAAACCCTATAATTGTGGAAAAATAATAATCACATATTATTATTCCCATTTTAACCAAATAATTTCTTCCAAGGCCATCATAGTGGACGAAGTACATTACTGAACCAAGTTTACTTGTCATTCCAGACCTATGTTACTGAAATATATTTACTTGTCATTCCATCCATGTCTATCTAATGAGATATAAATCTTTAACCAATTCATTTTAGGGAGATATAGGTCCCACCCATCTAATAATGAAATCATTCATATGTGTTCCACAAAAACATAATTCATACATCATTTCCTAACCCATGTAATAAAATGGGACTCTTATACATCATTCCATCATAACATAATCCATATAATATAAAAGGACATCATAAAAATAATCCCATCATAATGTAATCAACTCAAAGTAGTAATAGGCATATAATCATAACCATATATCATCTAAGATAGATTTTAATTTCGATAAAACAATTGAACTTAGTTCTCAAGGAAAATATCCATTCTTCTTCAAAAAAAATTCTTCTCTCAGTATGTTGTGAAATTTTAAATGATAATAAGTAAATTGAAAATAAACATGGAAACATATAGAATAATGTTCCATTAAATAATTCTCTATGAAAGCATGAAAATCCATTCATGTTGTATAAGTTAAAAAACATTCTTCTTGTACTTTTGCATGAAAAGTGAAAAAGTACCGTGTATTGTAAACAAAAGAAAGATTCCTTCCAAACCATGTAGGAAAATTCAAAAAGGGTAAAAATTACATTAATAATACATTGAATAATTTTAAACATTTTATGAAAATATTTTTAGAAAACAAGGATAAGGATGATAAATATAACCTCAGTAAATACTTACGAATAAACAATCTCTGTTAACAATGAGATTGGAATAATTTTCCCTTACAATAGGTCCAATATGATTTGTACATACCCAAAACTCATGTATAATTATTTAAATATTATCATTGACTTATTCCAAAATTATAGTCATTTTTCTGATATCATATATGTTAATATGGTTATTTTTTATTTGTAACATTTCATTGTTACTCATTATTCAAGTGTTAACTGCTTTATGGTCTTATGCATGTTTTGTAAAATAAATTATTCTTCCAATTTTTAGGATATATTTATTTCATTTAAATAATGGTATTATAATTAAATATATCATATTTATTTATAAAATTCATTCATATAATTATTCTTCAATGAAGAACATGTAGAACGAATCACATCACATTGTGGAGACGGTAAGTCGTACGTACGCACGAGGGACGATATCATTCCCATGATTATGTAATTTTATTGAAGTGTATGGGGTATAATATTTCAGAATCAATATAATTTTACAATAATCATATATATTTATTTAATCATTAATTATACACATCTATGTATGTTGTTGATGAAAAATAGATTACACCAAGGCGTGGAGACGGTAGGTCGTACGTATGCACGCCTGGTGATTTAATTTTTCCTAGGATATATATAAGATGGCATATGGTTGTTTCATATTAATAATAATATATCAGTATACATGCGATACTAGTTTTATTACATAATAATGAAACCACTCATAAAGAGGAAGCAGAATAAGAAAGAAGTTTCAAAGAATTTTTAATGGATATTACCTCTTCTTTAACATTCCACTTCTAAACCTCATTTTAGGTTACTAAATATGGTCATTTATGAATAAGAATACCTATAGTATGTTTTTATGGAAGTGGATAAGGGTGATAGATAGGGTTTTTTCGTGTTTGAAGGCTCAAAATTGAGTGATGGAAAGAGTGGGGAGGTGCCCTTTTAGAAGAGAAGAGAGGGGCACTTTTGGAAACCTCCATAGTATTAATTTATAAAAAACACAAACCCACATAAAAACCTCCAAAATAACTCAAAATATTATATTATATGAGATAGGGTTTAAATATCATCATCCAATATAATGTATACATTTTTATAATTTATTTTAAACATATCATTTTGATTTATACTTATTTGGCCTATTTAATTTTATTTATGGTAATAATATTATAAATTTTAAATAGTTATAAATAATTACTTATGTGTTGTTAATTGTCAATAATTGGATAAATTATGACATTTTAGACCATATAATTTTCAACTGGTAATTTTTAAATATTTTTGTCATTTTTAAACAATTTAATAATATGAAATTTTTATAAAATACTAATAGTGTCAATTTTGTTACTATTCATTAATTTGAATTTAAATAATATAAAAATTGAAGATATATTCGAATAAAATATTAATTATATTCTCACTACGGAATATTCATCTAGAAAACTCTTGGAGAAAAATAACACTTTAAAATACAAATCCTTATTTATGAGAAAATATTATTTTGAATTATAAAAATCATCTTTACCTTTTAGGGATTAAATTTTAATTTAAAAAATTATACTATTTTTTTAATATAAATTATATTTGTTAACATTATTATATGAAATTAAAATTTATATAAATATTCATGAATTTATCAAATGGAATGCTAAATCCGTATATATTCCAAAAAACAATTTTGGGTTCTTCATATAAAAATAAATTTTTTATCAACTCATATATTTTTTTATATAAAATGAAATATAGAAAAAGTTTTATAATGATTGATTATATTTTAAAAATTTAAACAAATACTACTTGGTTTTAGATACATAACAAATTATTACACCATCATATTAACAAAGGGAAAGGGATTCAATGGTGGCAAATTCAAGGGGTGGTTTAGCTTAAACGGCCTGCATTATGGTCATTTGAAGTTTTAATTTCTATAGGAATTCATTTCATTAATGTTATGTATATTGAATTTCATCTTTTAAATGGTAAATGAAAAATTCTTGTGATTCTATCTAACTAATAATCCTATAAAATTTTTCTCTCATGGGGTACGATCCTACTTATTAGGAACACACCATCTTCCAACTGTGTTGATTAAAACTTATCATAACCCTTAATATTTTTTAACATTTATAGTTATTATAAAAAGTCTATAGTATCCATGTTTATGATTAATTATGGTATTTGAAATCTGATATGATGTATATTATAATAGTCTAAAATAACCAACATAGTGCATGTGTTTTCTATCACTATATTACATTGTAAAGCATTTATTTATTTAAAAGATGAATTTCCTTTATAAATGTGGAGTTTTTTTCATTAAATACCTACTATACTATCATATTGTAATTTATTCCTTTTTAATATATCCCCTAGTCTTCTCAGAAGACCAATAATTCAAGTCTTGAAGTGTATTCCAAATTAGGTCTCTCAAAGTATAGGTAAACAACTATAACTACTATTTTAGGATCTTTTCATCATCTACATACTATAAATATATTGTAACATTCAAAAAATAATTACTTTAGTATTAACAATATACTCAATTTTTGTTATGACTATGGAAAAACTATTTGACCACTTTTTAGTTTATTAGAAAGCGATAACATTACTCTTATGTATGTATTTCTTACCCTCTCCACATAGAGGTGTATTTTTTATAAACATTTAATATGGATAATTTCAAACATGATATAAATTAATATACATGACACTTATGACATAATTACTATTCAGGTAATATAATATAATTTTTATCCTCTTACCCTTCCACTAGTTAAATAATGATTACATCTCTCATGAATTCATGTGGAGTTCCACCTACATGAAGTGATGTGATTGGTTTTTTATTTCCTAAGTTCATATATTACGATAAATATTTATATAATTAATATTTATGATATATATTTCACCATTAGGATTTTTGAAATACTGAAAACATCTACATGGTTCATGTACTGAAACCATCGACCAAAACAAGCATTGAAAATTTAATTATTTCAAAAGGAATTAAAATTTTATGGACGGATTATTAATAAAAACAGAATTGTAAATTATAAAGGAATTGTAAATAAAACATCATTTATTTATATATTTATGGTGTAGAAGCTCGTTTGAACCCTTAGTTTCAAGTAAGTAACCATTTCATTATGCATTTGATGATTTCAATGTGTGTTCCTGGTGATTGGAATGGTTTTGAAAAATTTTGGAATTTTATAATGGTTCATGGTTTGTGAATTTTTAGTAGATACCGTGGAACTCTAAAGGACTCCATTTAGAGTTAACCATGGTATTCTAGGTAGGTTCACAATTAAGATCTTGATTTGGATAGCCCACAAGAGCACCAAGAAAAGACCACAAAAAGTGAGACATGTGGTTTTTTTGGCTGGTTCACAGTATATCCAACCATGTGGTCAAACCATGAGATGTTCTCTTTAAGGTAGATGTTAGTGTAGGGTTGTCACATTATTGTCCCGACTATGTAACTAATTATGCATGACATCAATGTGAGATCCTAAAAAGTGGATCTCACTAGTTTTCACGTCTAAGGATTAGTTATATCCTTTATTTTGGCAGTAAATCGATATTTCTACCTTCCAAAGAATGTGGAGACAATCCCCATCAATCTATAAGTGATCTAAAGGTAATTATTAATTAGTTGGAACCTGATTCCCATGGCCATTCAATGTTTTTGGATGTTATCCATATATCTTCTAATTTTTTCTCTATAAGATTCTTATATATAGTCTTTTGTTTATGAATCTAAGGTTTGGATGCTAATATTTATGTTATATGTTAACATTTATGTTATTGAAGGATATATAAAGTGGGTTTTTAGATATTCATCCCAATTTTGTTGAATAATTTGTGTCGTTCTTGGTTTTCTTCATCATTCTTAAGGAAGATGGTTTCAATATCAACGACTCTTATTGGAACATGATATATTTATTTCATATTTATTTTTTCTAAGAATTGATTGAAAAATATTTGAGAGATGATTTATGGAAACCCTATTTTGGGATTTTTTAGATAATTGTGAAATTTTGGAGTTTTAGTGGAAAGTAAATGTGGTAATACGATTTTTAAATGATGATTTTAAAATGGTTTTTCTGTTTTGATTAATGGGAAAGGTTTTCAATAAAAGGATAGTTATATTGAAATTATTTTTAAATGAATTTGTTATAATTTTATTGGATTAATTGGTTATGCATGAGTTGAATAGGATGGATATTGATCGTGAAGTACCACCATCGAAGGGACATGTTATGGATGTGGAGATCCACCATCAATGTTTACACCAAAATTTTGTGGTTGAGTGTGTTTTTTGGGTTTTGTGAAATGGAATTGGATATGCCAATATAAAATTGGGAAATCGTCAAATGACTTTTTTTGTTTCTTTATATGGAAATGTTTCTTTAGTTTGAGAAAATTATTTTGTTATGTATTTTTTATATTACTATATAAATTTTTTCAATAGTTATATTTAAATTCATGTATATAAATGTTATAACATGTTCAATACTATTTGTGATAGTATGGTTTTCATTTGGGGAATGCCTATGAAGATTCATTACCCACCCCTTCTTATTAACATTGGTTCTTTTTTTTATATTACTTATCAAGACATGGGTAAAAATATATAATTACACTCATTTAGTGTTTATTAATGATACTTGATCAAGGATTTATAGTTCGAGTGTGGAGTTATGTCTTTGGAGTCTTTCAGCTTTGTGGTTTCTTATTCCTCTATCAACATTTATATTCGTAGTCTTATAATTTGTTACTATAGTGTAGTTGGTTATGGAAATAAATTGGTATTACATGTGTTTTTTTACATTTTTATCTTGAATAATATTGTGGTTTTCTATATTTACTTTTGTTGTGGTTGTTTAATTTTTATTGGGAAAATATTCCTCTAATTAATGGTGAATTCATTATCATTTATTTCCAGTCTTTATAATATTAGGGATGTCACCAAAACCAATTTGAAATTTCTTCTTGGATAAATACAATGTCAATGGGAGGGGTATTACAATTAGTATTAGATTATTTGGTACATTTTTTAAATGACATTAGTACCAGTCGGTCCAATATTTTTAAAAAATGTCATTGGTTGTTAGTCTTGGAGTTGACAATTTATTTTGTTTTATTCCTTCTACTGGGATGTTAGAAATGAGTAGGATTGTGGGGATATAAAATATAGAACACAAAAGATATAGCTAACCTATTTATTCTAGATGACATGTTTCCAGGGAGTTGGCTATATAAGTTTTTTAGAGACACTTATAGAAGTTGTACTATAATTTTCATTGGTTTAACCAATGTGAAGACATGAAAAGAAATTATAGATATGACTTCCCAATAAAAGGGAATATTTTATTTTTATTAATGATATATTATTTGGTTCTAAAATTATGATTTTTTAAAATTGTTATTTTTTTAGATGTGATAATTTTAATAATGGCATGATATTGTTATTTTGAAAATGCGTTGATTTTAAAAAAAAATTGGTGGAATTTTTAAATATGGTTGAATGTTGAATTATGCAAAGAACTTTTGTGATAATATTGATGTGGTAGAATTTTAAATGGTTAATTCATAAGATGATAGAGACTGATAATTATGGTGAATGTTGTGTTCATAGAAAATTTCACCTATTAGGTGTAGTGGAAACAAACTAGAAGAAGCTACTTTGAATGTGGTTTCAGATGTGAAATATGTGAACCAGCTATTAGTTTAGAGTTATTTCTATGATTTTCTAATAATGGATTTTGGAAACTAAAGGGTTGATCCCAGGAATGATTATCATTCTATCTAGTTATAGAAAAATAATTTACCAATCATTCGAGGTAATTTATAAATAGATAAGATAGAGGTGTGGATTAATATGATAATACAATTCATAAATTTCCAAGGCACAGTAGTGGAGATAAATGTCTTGTTGGTGGCATATAATCTAGAGGAACATTCACACCAGTTGTGTGATTTATGGGTTTAGGCTATATTAGACCAAAGACATACTTGGGATGATTTTGAAGACCTGTGCAGAAAATAATTCAGTCCTCATTTTTTCCAGATTGCATGAATCATAGAAATTTTCATCATGAAGGAGAGCCTCATAATGAATGCATAAATCGATAAATATACGATTTTAGTATAATTTTCACCCGATGTTGGTTCTAGTACATCCTTGTAGGGACAAATTTTTTAATCTGGGATGAGGAAGGAAAATCACTCAAAGTATTCCACACATTATATAAAAGATTATAATGAAATGAAAAATATAGTTAAATTGGTAGAAATGGATATTTCAGGAGCAACGATTATAGGGATAATGATGATACCTATAGGAAATAGTGGGAACTCAAATACTGGGAACAAGGGGAAGAGGACACTAATTTCTAAGATAGTGGAATGGCTTAATACCAGATAGCGAAATCATAAAATCTTCATCCAAAACACAATTGAATGTTACTATGTTTATAATGAGATTATCTAGACCACATGAAGAAACATTATATAGAACCACCCAGAGCATTCCACAATTTCAATCAGATGGGGAATCATCGACAATATTTTCATAGCTCTCTAAGGGTGGTTTTCCATGACACTTCTCATGTGTCATATATGTTATTTTCTTTTAGGGGATGAGGGTAGTAAAACACCTCTCTTCAGCACAATAGAGATAACCATTAAGATTATAGAAATATCATAAATCCTCATCAAGGGAAAGCTAATTATTGAAATAAAGAAAAAAGTGTTACGAGAAAGAAGTTATATAGGAAATAAGAAATTTTTTATAGATGATCAATCTAGAGCATCGATGGTGTGTGGTATGATTATTTTGAATTATAGTCTTATAAAAGCTCATTTTGATATGAGTTCATCCCATTAATTTATTTCTTCTCATGAGGTTGATTTTTGGGTTGACATGTTGAGATGATGACTTATTTTTTTAATCTTCCAAATCCTATTTATCAAATAGATTATCTGGTATCTATGTGTTTAGAATGTTATATAACTATGGATGGAGATATGTTGATATTTGATTTATCTATACTATATATATATATATATATATTTATATGAAATAATCCTTGGTATGGATTGGTTGAAAATCTTAAAGGCTCATATCTACTACTCTATGATAAATGTTAGATTAATGGCTGATGATGGATTCAAAGTTCTCATTAAAGGAGATCATAATGTAAAATTCTGTGGAATAATATATTTGGAAATTTATGTTGGATCATTCTCATACCAAATTGAAAATTTCACTTCATAATCAATGTAGTAGATTAAATATACTAGTTTTCCATCATTTGTTTTATCATTTTCTAAATGTAATTCCCAAAAATTTCTAAAGGATTCAACCAACAAAAAATGTTAATTTTAAGATTGATCTCATTCCAGGGAAAATTTATACTTCCATTCCATCTTCTAGGATATAACAAAATTAATTGATTTAACTGAATATGAATTTGGTGGAACTGGATGGCAAATGTTACTTTAATCACAACATATCTCTATATGATGCACCAGTCTTGTTTGTCTAAACTACCAACGTAACATTGAAGTTGTTTTTGAAATATCATAACATTAACCATGATATGATAATTAATATGAATCCACATCCTAGAATTGATTATCTATTAAATAAATTAAGGGGATCCCAGTGGTTCCTCGTAATTTACATGTGATCTGGATATCACCAATTGCAGGTATGGAAGGTGGATATTCCAAAAAATGATTTTACGAGTAGATTAGTCCATTAAGTGTATGTGTTGATTCCATTTTGACTTATCAATTAACTAATGGACTTTTTTGAATTGAGTAATTGTATATTTAAATGGTTTTGGGAGCCTATTTGGTGGGGTTTGTGGAAGAAATATTCGTGTATTCGAGTACAATGACTGGGAATCCACAATGCATGGAAATAGTGTTGGGAATCTTGATAGATCATCATTTTTTTTTCAAAATTATCAAAGTGTGATTTACAGATATAGTAAGTATGTTTACATGACCATTTAATCTCTAAAAGAGGTGTTTTGGGGATCCAGAAATAATAGTGGTTGTTATCACTTGGGAACAACAAAAGAATTTATTCGAGATAAAATGTTTACGTTGTCAAGTTGGTTATTGTATACACATTTTTTTAATTTCTCATGACTAGATTCACCAATGGTAAATTTTATGAGGAATAATATTATATTCCAATGAGAAAATTAATGTTATATGTATTTTCAAGAGCTAAAATTTCTCTTTATATCAACATCGATCTTGATATTTCCAAAATCATGAAAATGGCATGTGGTATATTATGATACTTTTGGATCTAGGAATTGATGTGTTATCATGTATGAAGATATTGTTGTTTCATATATACGATGAACACTATGGTTTCATCATATAAACTACAAACCCTAATGATTTGGTGTTATCTGTTGTGGATTATGCTTTGAAAACATGGAATTATTACCTATTTGGTGAAAAAATTACTATTTTTACATATCAGAATATCCTAAAACATGTTTTCTCAAAAATGGATTTGAGCATGTGTCAATGAATATGGATAGAGTATCTCCAAAGTTTTTCTATGACTTGATTCATACAACCTTTAAAGGTTATACTGTGGAAGATTCATTAACTAGAATTTTATATTCACATTTCAAAAAATACGGTACAGATCAATGAATATTGATGTTAGTGAAAGTATAACTGAAATTATAATGGTAAGATAGCGGTTATTTTGTAATTTTATTTCCAGTTTTGTTAGTTCGTATGTGGGTTGAGAATGATTAAGAGACCCAAATAACTTATTCATAATGATTTCTATGGGGTAAAAACTCAATGGTGGATAGAATATTGGGGAAAGAAAACTAAAAAGATTTTATTTTTTTTGTTTTGATATCATATGGTTGTACCTATGTCTTTATAGGGAAATAATATTCATAATTTCCACCATTATTCATGGGTTATTCATCCTAGAATCCAATGGAGTTTTGAGTTGTTGAAATAAATATTTTGGTTGTTCGGTATGAAAAAAACGTAGATGTGTCTTCATCGAGATTTTTAACTTTTCAAAAGGTTAATGTATAATATTAGTGAGAAAAATGTATGTTTCATTCATTACATATTACATTTTGGAAATAGGAGAGGAGAGCCCGAGGATTTGCAATTGGTTTCATAATAATGGTTGGGAGATTTTAAATTTGTGTAAGTGGATTGGCTAAAACTTTTTCCCATTTTCATTCCTATTCATGAATATAATATGCTTATGGACATGTTAAAAATATATTTCAGAGAATGGTAAAATATTCATGACATACCTATATCGATAGATTTAGACAAATATCTGTGTTTTTTCTCTCATTTTTGGAAATCCATATATAAATTCTTTTAGATTAATTTTTCTATGATAAAAATTCATCATTCATAGAAGGAAAACCAATCCAAAAGGATGATAAAAATATTGGAAGTCATGTTAAAAGATTGTGTGATGGATTTTTTGGAACATGGGAGGATCACGTACTGTTAGTTATGTGTTTTTGATAACCATAATAATTCGAGATCGATATATATGGTTCCTTTTAAATCATTTTATGGTTATCATTTTTGTTCTCTAATGTGTTGGGTGGAAATATATGGGACTTCCCATGGTTGGTACAAGCCTTGTCCAAGAAACAACAGAGAATATTCAGTTGATTAAGAAGAGAATGGAGACCACATAGAGTTTCAAAAATCTTATTTCGATCATTTCCAATAGTCATTGTAGATTGTGGTGAGTGATTAAGTGTTCTTGAGGATCTCCCAAAGTCGTAGGCATCATCATTTTGTAATTTTGGGTAATTTTTCTCCTATATTTATATTCCCCTTTAATATAGTGAAATCGATTGTAGTGGTAGAACTTTTAGTTGGCATTACCACCATGGTATGGGGCAAAAATTATTTCATTTATCTTAGTTGAGAAAGTATCATCTAGATCCAAAACCTGTGATTTAATTGGATCACATTGACATTGTGTTGAATATTTTGTTGGTTCATGTACCAGTGCCTATTTTCGATAAGAAATAGAAATTCATTTGTTAAAAAATCATTTGTCTAGTGGAGGATTTTTTACAACATGATCATATTTATGACGACAACTCAGAACCATATAAGGAAATTGTTGAGAAATGGACAGAAAAAATTCATGACAACATTTGTTTTCTATATTCTTCAGACAAAATTAACAATGATGAGGAGAATTTAGCACCCCCTATTTCAAGATTGAAACCAAGTATTTATTATTTTTATGTATTTAAATTGTTTGGGTAATGTTTTTTATGGTTTTTAATACATTTTTATTTTTTTAGGGATTTTAAAATGTTTCATTTGTTTGCACAGTTAGTGGAAAATAGGAAACTCATTATGGGAAAAATACACAATGACACATGTGCTTTTGGGAAGGTGAACATTTTGGCCAGAACATAAATAACCCAAAAAACTATTCAATATGGTATATAGTTATTTTTCACATTTGGAACACATTTTATCAAACTTTGCATGCCAATCATACGATGTGATCCATATGGTAGAGGCTTGCACAGATTTAGCACATTGTTTTACTAACCAGGTTACTAAACATGCTTGGTTTAAAATTGAGATCCTAAAATAATGGATCACTTTCATTTTAACCGATAACGACCAAATTTTCCCTCTATTTTTACAATAAATTTACATTTCCTCCTCTTGAAGGTTGTTGTGTCTTTCCCTGTAGATCATGAAGTGATCTATAGGAAAAAATATGTGTGTTGGAACTCGATTCCCTAAGTATGTTTCTTTTTGTAGTAATCTTCCTTATATATTCTCATTTTCTCCTCTCACATTCATAATTCTATTCCACCATGAATGGATCTATGGATTCTGATTAAAATATTCACATGATATGGTTGTGTTGATGTATGGGAAATAGATCTATAGTGGGTTTTTGGATATTCAATCTGGATATTTTGAAAAAATCTTATCGTTCTATGTTTTCCTTAAAATTCCCAAGGTTTGAGGCTTCAATCTCTAATAATCTTTTTAAAATTTGATGTGATGGTGTCAAATTAATTTTTTTCTTGAGAATTATTGAAATCATGTTTTTATATTTTTTGTGGGAATCCACATTGGTGATGGTTTATAGAATTGTTAAAATTGAGTTCTTTGGTATAAAGTGAAAGTTGTATCATGATTTTAAAATGATGAATTTAAAATGGTTGTTTAGATTTTTTATGTGGAATGTTTTTTAAATAAATGGATAATATTAATAAATTTCCGGTAAATTATTCTTTTGGCTTGTTTTAGGCTTAATTAGATAAGTATTAGTTTAATGTGATTGATATTGGTCGTGAAGTACCCCAAAAAATGGGAGGGATATGGAAGTGTTATACCAACATCAATGGTAACACCAATATTGTTTGATTGAGTGTTTGTATGGGGTTATGTGAATTATAATGGGTTACAACAATATGAAATTGTGAAATGGTTAAATTAAAAGTTGTTTTGATTTCTATGAAAAAGGGATTTGGTTTGAAAAAAATGTATTGTTTTAATTTTTATATTCTAAAAGAAACCTATTTCTGAAATTTATTATATAAATTGATTTTTATTTACGTAAAAACAAGTTCTATAATAGTGGCATGAGAAGGGATGTCATTATGGGAAATCTTACAGAGCTTCCTTACTCACTCGTGCATTGGCACTTTGGTGCTTTTGCAGACATTGTTCATCGGGACATAGTTAAAGGTGAAGCATAAAACATCTATAGTGGTGATTCATGATACAGTAGGAAGGAGTATTATTGGGAGAGTGAAGTTATATCCTTGGAGTCATTGAGTGTTGTGGTTTTCTCTTCCCAATTTTAACTTTAGGTTTATAGTATTTTGAGTTGCTACACTGGTGTAGTTTTTTATATCAATTGGAATCACTTGAGTTTTTAACTTTGTTATCAGGAAACATTTAGTTATTATTTTTATGGTTACCATGGTTGTGGTTGTTTTATTTTAAAATCTAAAATCATCCCATGATTGTAAGTGAAGTTCTGGGAATTTATCACCTGTATTTGGCATCTTGGGGATGTCGCATATGGCCATGTATAAAATACTCCTCAACACAAGTCAATGAGGAGGGGCAAGATGTTACATGTTTGTTAAATTTAAATTTATTACATGTAATGTTGGAATGTTTATAATATATAATGAGACTTGAGTTGAATTTATTTCATAAAAGCTATCCTAATTCAATTTATTTCTTTCTTTCTGTTTCTATTGATGGAATTATTTTATTATTACTTCTTAAACACGCTATATTTTCATCCCATGATTTCAATTATATATATTACATGTTTACTTGTCATTTTTATTACTTTATGTTCTCAATATATCAAAAGAGGGTTTTGAATTAAAATAAATATTTGTCTCTATTCTACATGAAAATGTTCACATCCAAGGTGATATATTATTTATTGTGATTTAATTATATTTTTTAGTATTATCTATTAATTTAATACAGTTATTTTACCCATATTTTACACTGAATATGATTTTTTTGAATGGATTATTCCTTTAATTTTTTGAATAAGGTATATAGAATAACGGTGTTAATGGAGTATTTTTTAATGGATACTACACTAACAATTTTTCCACAATCATGAATAATATTTTATACAATGCATCCATTACATGACTCTATGGTTAAAAAAATTAAATTATTCTTCCTAATATTTTAGAAATTCTTAAATTTTAAATATGTTATTTTAAAATTAAATTGGAATTGTTATCATTGAATTTTTATATGATGGTTTTAATGTATTTCTATATATGTAATCATAAATTATTAAACATATGATTAAATAAGGATATAACCTAATGATACTATTCAGCGTAATTTTACAGGAATCATATGATGTTGTTTATAGGGTAAAATATTGAAAATAATTTCTCTAGATCATCCAACACAAAAAAAAATCATTATATGGTAAAATTGATTAAGGTATATTTTTTATTCATATAATGAATGAATGAGACATATTCACGTATATATGGGTCCTATAATAATATATCACCTCAATTAACTAATATCAATCATGAGAAAATATAGTTTGGGTATTTGGATTAGGCCATGACCATTTGAATAAGATGAATTAGAACAAGGCATTGATAATAAGTCTATAATGTTCAACATTATCCTATCCATAATTTGGAAAATAGTTATTAATTTACATTTTAATATTCTTATAGTTAAGGTGTATATTTATATGCTTCATGTTTATGTGATTATTTATATGGAATAATTTTGTAATCAATTATTCCTTCATTATTGAACTTGTGTAGTTTAAATTTTACAATATGAGTTATTTTAAAAAGAATATAAACTCACCCTTTTCATATGTTTTCTTCCCTAGGATTCTAGTAAGTTCACTAAAAATGATTTGAAAGTATATTTTAGTTATAATAATGATGTTTCCAATGAAAATTAATTGTTTAATTTTATTCTTTCAAGTGCAAAGAGTGATTCGTGAATGGAAACAGTTTTCATGAATACTAAAATAATTGATCCTTTAGGATGTTATCACATGCATGTAGTGACAATTTAATAATGTGTCCATTGGCATTTGGAAAAAATTGCTTAGATATTTAATTTTTTATAAATCTTTATATATAATTAACCATGGGATTTATGCATAGGAAAACATAAATTGGGGAATATAACTCTGGTAGACTTTTAGGATTATTCTACTAACATGAAAATATCATAATGTTATTAGTAAATTAAATATTGTAATTTCACAAAATATTTGTGTAATTTTTTTATTTATAAGGAATTATTTTGAGACCGTGAAATTTTTCGCACGTAATTTCGAGGTCTGAGGAGATCGGAAAGGAATTTTGAACTTTTGTTAAGGTACGTTTAGTAAGCATGTGACTTGGATTTTCTATCTTTTGAACTGTCACTTGGATAAAAAATACGGGGGCACCATTGAATTCAGAATGCTGTGATTTTCCTAGAAATCACTTACCTTCAACTGTAAGGGTCGAGAGGAAAAGTTATTTTTAGGACATTTTGAGAAAAATAAAAAAAATAATTTAAATGAATTCTTTTATTTTCATTCTCACTTTGGAGTGGCGGATGGAAATATTGTGGGGAAGCGACAGGGTGGTAACAATACACATCATTTAGGCTCATTAATTTATTATTAAACTCGTAGTGTAACAACACATTAATAATGCATAATAGTGATGCTATTTCTTAAATAAAACAGTGTAACGATGCGACATCCCTTCATAATGGGAACCCTGTGATGTGATCCTATTTATAATTCGATGCATTAGGAAACTAGGGATTTACAAAATTGTAGGATTAATTTATGAACCTCTGCTGGACTTCCAATCTAGAAAATAATGAAGAAATTCGGCATAACTTCATATTCTAAGTCATGCCTTTCAATGATCGAAGCTGAGAAGTGATGTCAATGTATTAACACCACAAGGATGAACGTACGGAAACGAACATCAAAGAGGTAGGTTTTCATTGATTTTTTTCCTCCCCATCCATTTCTAAATGATTAATTTTTATTATCCCATTAACAGGTTAATCCTTGGATAGTGTGTTTTTGTGGGAGGGTGACTTCTTTGGGGTTTTATTATCTGGGATTTAATTATCGATGTTGTTTATATTAAAATACCAGGAGCTCCCTTGTTTTGTAAAATTCTAATGTAGAGGGCCCGAGATGACACAATAAAGGCCTGACAACCTCCTTCATTGGTTTTTTTGTGTCCAAATTATCAAATTGATGAAAAGGATGTTTTGATATTGTCGTGGTGGAGGGGAAAATCCTCGGAAAATACAGGTACAAGCGGTACGAAGAATGGACCACCGGTGTTCACCCGGTTATCTGTGGAAGAATACAATGGGCTTCCAACCCCATTAGTCTCACTGGAGACTACCAGTAGTGGCCCGAAGTGGCGGCCATAGGTTGGAGGTGGTGCACCATGAAGATGTGCCAGGCGAAAAGTTGCGGCCAGAACGGGTTGCGACGCAGAAGGAGAGGGCATCGGCCAAGCCGGTGGCTGGAGAAGGTAGATGCTTTCACGTGACTATGTTACGGGACTATATACGCAGTAATGAGCCTCATACCATGTGATGGGCTTCAGTCTCTTAACCTTGGTGGAGGAGGCACCCTTTGGAGACCCATGGGGGATGGCGGGGCATCTACACGGCTCTCTGCCGTGTTCAACGAGGCAGACTAGTCCGCCTCATTTGGACAGGATGGGGCATGAACCCCCAGTGAGCTGAACTATGGCGGTTGACCGGACCCACATCTAGTATTCCGTACCCACACTGGTGGTTTGGACCCACTCCCTCTTCAGGTTGGGCCGGACAAGGCCAGGTCATCCCGCAACTCGGATGGGTGGACCCTCAGCTATTTGGTTCGGGTACAACAAGTCCTATTGGGCCTAGCCCTTTGGCCTGGTTAAACTAGACCGACCTCAACCCGTACCTGATATGGTCATGTTTGTCTAAACGATATGGGGTATGTAGAAGCATCGGGTTGGGTTGGTTTGGTCAGCCCGACCAGGTCAGACCGGGCCCCATCGCAACCGGTCCCTTAGTTACTAAAACACCTGTATCTTGAAAATCGTGTGTGATTTATGGGCCGTTTGTAGTGTTGGGACCCTATCAAGGAGGAAGATCAATATTCATGATTTTTTATGAATAAGTGACGAATTTATTGAGTATGTGTTCTACCATGTGTGTTATGTACATAATCTTGCAGTTGGATGAGACCAGAGGACTACTCAAGTATGGCTTGGTGGGAAGTGGATATATGTGAACCAGCAGGCCCATAGTGTGGAGAAGATCTATGTGAATGTGACATACCCATGGAAATCAATAAGAGGAGTACCTTAGTTCATCCAAGATGGGAAGAAGATCTATGTTACCCAGTAGGCCCATGGTGGGGAGAGGCTCTGTGTGACCAAGAATACTCATGGTTCTAATCAGGGATGAGTTCCACAATAGTTCAAGGCCAGTGGGAAGTGACTATGTGCGACCTAGTAGGTCTACTATACTCTTTATAGGAGGATTTCTCCAACGGATAATGAGTTCGAAGTTTTTCTGTCATGATTCTACTATTACTACACTAGAATATACCATGTGTGAGATGTCTTATGTTTCATGCTTTAATTTTAGCAATGGAATTGTGTTCTTTTTTTGTCTCCCTACTGAGTACTGTGTTACTCACCCTTGCATGAAATTCTCATCTACGTGTTTTGTCTAGTGTAGATGACTGCCGTTTCAGTAGGGTGCTCAGGGAGACGGGGCAGACAGATGCTACAACGGTTGACATTGTGGCATAAGATCAGGCGGGGGAAAGTAGGACCAGGTGGACAAGATGTACTAAGTCAGCTTCTAGTAGCTTCACTACTCTCACAATTTGGTTTTCTCTACCGTAGATGTCAATCAGAGCATTTTTTGTACTTAAAAAATATCAATAATTTCTCTTTGGTTGTATTATATCCCACTTTCATTCACCTATACTTAAACTCTGTTTATTTAGTGGTATGTTGTTTCCCTTTTGTGAGTTGGGACTTGGTTGGGTGTGTGTGTGTGTGTGCAGGTATATAGGCTAATTCCTCACACTTGTAGGTTGATGCCTTCAGTGCTAGTCACCAGCCCCTGCCCTTCGGGAGGCAGGCTTGCTATTGCTACGACACAGACCTCGGGGGATGGGTCGTTATAGAGATTATATTATATTCAAAGAAATACATCACTATGAAGATACTAATAGTTAATTTTTCTATCAAATATATTCATTTAGGATTAATTACCCGTAAAATAGTTGTTTGAGTATATGTCGACTATAATTATAGTTCACGGTGAATAGTTTCTTAATGTGCACCTAGTTTTCAACTCTCATGTGAAATTATTTGGATGATGAAAACTCTCTATAAAATCTATTATCAAATTTTCAATTTTTTTATAAATAAAAGATATTCCTAATGGTACTAATCCTTAGATTTAGAGAATAAGCAAGTATATGTTTTCAATTTTTGTAATGTGTTTCACCGATTTTGTAATTATACATTATGGTTCATAATGTTATGATATAATATAGTGTATAGAGTTTTATTGATATAGTGTATAAAGGATGGAATGGAAACTATATCAATGCATGTAATATATTTAGGAGTTTACATCATTGTAGGAAAAATTAAAATTTAGGTGGAATAATACTATATCAATATATTAGGTCAGCTAAATCATGATAATACCAAGAACATTTCTCAAATAGAGAAAAATATAAATCCACAACATTGGGATAAAATGTTAGAATTTTTCATGTGAAAACAACCTCTAATACTGAATTTAACAATAATTCAAATTCAATCTAAAACATTTGTAACTTAAATTGAAAATATATTTCTTTCATTGGAATATAATGAATGATATAAGGTTTTATAAAGTGTTTTTGTCTCACGTAGGATGAAAATAAATACTGTTCACTGATCCAAAATGTAACACACCGAGATTTGGTGAAATATTTTTTTCAAATGAATTAATTTTCAGTGATGTCACTCATTTCACTAAATTAAACATTCATTTCACACATCACCAACATTTTTTCTGCTGCACTTAACACTGACATGGTGTATGTTACACAAAAACCCATGTTACAATAAACCATCATTTTATTGTTGGAATTATTTAAGCTAAATATTTAATAACTTTTCAAAAAAATTGTAATATGAATATTAATAACTAATTTTATAATATGTTTTATATTTTGTTTATATTAATAAATCTTATTTATTATGAGAAATTATTTTTTTGTTAAGTGTTTATAGGTTTAAAATTACCATTTTCTCAAATTAACCCATTTTCATGTCCTTCTATGAGAAAGCCTAAAATTAATTTCTGAAGGTATTAGATATTGGATTGGATAAAATAAACATCATTTTTTTAAATTAAAAATGTCTATGCTAGCTCAGTGTTAATTTTTGGGATTTTTTGGATAATCAAATTTTTTTGATGAATTGTGAAAAATATCGTACATTAGTTAAAAACAGTATTTTAATTTAAATAATTATTAATATTCATTAATATTTTATTTTTATTTTTAATGTCACAAATAGAAAATTTATACATATATGAAACCATGTTAGGTCATTGGAATCATTTTATATAGAATTTGGTTACTAAAACATACAAAACAATTCAACTTTTTTATATTAAAACCTCGCTTTCTTGCCATGTCTAAGAGATTAACGTTAAACATAATTTTCCCAAATATGTGAGTTGAATTTTGAAAAATTTACATCAATGGTTGTAATAAGTATGATATTTTTAATCTAATAATATTAACTATATTTTTTACCCACAATAGTAGGTAATGTGATTAAAATTAATCATAGAGATTAAGGTAATATTGATCGTAATTATGAACTAAACCATAATCTTAAGGTCCAAAATAACCATAAATCATGTCCAAAAGCAATTGGATTCTAATAGATCGACCATATATTCTCTTGGATTGAATATTATGGGTTATATGGGTATTATTAAATGTAATTTCTCTATATAAAAGTTTAATTAAGGATAAAGGACATGAGGAACATTCCTTACCTCTTACATGTATAAAACATTGAGATATGTAAAAAACTTCATATTTTTTATTATAAATATATGTTGGATATATAATTTGGTTATTATTATCATAATTATTTGTCAATATATTTTATTGATGATTATATAACATAAAATTCTTAAAAAATGTCGACGTAGTAATTTTTTGTTATTAAGTAACTAGAATAAATGATACAATATATGTTCAAATTAAGCGAATTGATTGAATTATTGACATTAACTACATTTGAATACTATTATATCATTTGAAACATATTTTAACATAATATGTTTTAATTCCAATAGTGTTCTTTAATTTTAAATGTAACATTAAATAAATAATGTCAAAAATATAATTATTGTTATTTTTCAATAAATGATATTTTATTAAATGATTTAAAATTAATAAAAATAAAATATTATGAAAATTGATTTTTATGTGTTTAAAAAAAGTAAATATGGTATACTAATAAACCAATTTTTATTTTATTATTATCTAATTGACCCATAGATTATAAAAACATTGTTAAAATAGTCTGAGTTTTATTAGTGTTTTTCATGTCACATGCGCTTGTTTTAAAAACTAATTTCCAAAAAACATGAGATTTTTATTTTGAAATTTTTTTATCAGATTTATTATTAAAATGATATATATTATATAATAAATCTAACTTTATTTTAGTATTAATTGTTAATGTTTCTAGGTTAGAAATGTGAATTATTTAATAATACCCAAAATAGTAAAAATAAGAAAAATTAGAAGTTAATGAACTAAATTTTTAAAAATGAATATATATTTATCTAGTGTATATTTGGTTCATCCATATTTATATCTAGTGTAAATTTTATTACCCACGGTTTAACATTAATCCTTTATTTTTTTTATTTTGGAGGCATATTTTCTAAAGGAGAACTCCCGTTATTGGATAACATTTCATATTTACCAGAGTGCCACTCCCCCTATCCAATAAAAAAGAATGCATTATACTCCATTTTCACACTCCAAAAGACACATTAAATCATAAAACAATATGAAAAATAGTCTCCAAAAATACCTCCCTTCATTATTTAAATATACATTTTGGTTTATATCATTCTAAGGAGCCCTTTAGTGAAAACCAAAAGGAGTTACCTGATTATGTGGTAACACCCACCCTCATGATCGTTTATTTTATTTTCATTCCCAACCAACTCAAATATTATTATTCCATGATTTTATAAAATAACCATTATAATAAAAATAATTGGATTCTCTTATAAAAATGGTTCTTCCTACACTTATACACACTTTAATCTAATGGGTAATGAACATACTAATTGTGGATATAGAAAACTACCGCCTCACAAACGATGATTGATCATTTGTCATTTACCACCATCCATGGTGAAAATTAAGATAGAAATAAATATTATATATGGTATTTATGGTATTTATACTTTTATTATTATTATGTAATTTTAATTTAAAATATAAATTTATGATTTCCATTTTTTGTAAATATGATAATTTCTTTTGAAGAGGAGTCGAATACTACCACCTCAAAGAGATGTGATCTGTTCACAAGCTACATGTAATGTATTAAGGATGGGATTAGTGAATAAATATTATATATATTATAAAATAATTCTAATTTAATTTATTTATATTCATAAATATATTCATATATGCCTTTTACTTTCATTCTTTCAACACCTCAAATAAACAGAAATATCGTTTTTGCATACGCATGGCCTACCCTCTCGTTAGACGTTGTATTTTGTTTCATAATTATTTATCCCATTGATTATGACAATATAAATAAGTATCATATGACTTTTATTTTTTTTCATATTATACATTATTGATATCATGATATATGTATAAGAACAGAAGATATAATAAATTAAGGCACATGTGAAGAACAAAGGAGGTGTGACCTAATGCGAAACCATAACATCAAATTATTAACTGGCGGTTCATAAAAAGTAATAATCAAACCATATAAGGTATTAAATATAATAATATGGATTTTTTATATATTTATAATAAAATTATATTTATTATACAAGTGTATTTATGTATACAATGGGATTGAAGACACTAGTCAAGAGAATTTTATCCCACTTTATAATTTCTTTGATATAAATGTTTTATTCACCACCCATTAATTTTGTGTTGTTTGTATACAAAACCTATAATTATTATATGAATATTATAATTAGATTTAGGGATATTTTCATTTCCTTTTTATTATATTTATTTCAAGGTGACTATGTTTTGAATATTACTAAATCAGTAAAATTATTTTCTCTTAGAGTTTTCTTATTTGAGACACATGACATGTTATGCAACAACATTATTTCTATGAGGTGTATCTACTATCATTGACATGTTATATCCAGTATATATTTATGTTCATGATATTTTTTATTTATTTAATTTATGTTTCTTAAATTCCGAATATGGTTCCTTGTTACCATGTTGTGTGAGTTTATTAAAACAATCTCATCGCTTTTCATGATTGTTAATGATTACTCATCCATTGGTGAAATATTATTGTCAATATCTCATTAACACTAATTAATTATATTAACCTCAGTTGATTCATGATATATTAATGTATTGGTACTATTTTTAACTCTTTGTTATATATGATATTTTGGAAAGTATATTTAAGAAATCCTAACATTACCTTCTCTTCGGTCAGAAATCAGTGTTCGTTCCAAACCATTTTTTATTAAAATATATAAGATGAATATCAAACTATTATACAATATTCTATAAAATGTTATTTTTTTTATTTATTTTACCAATTTCTTTATTGGAATTTTATTATTCATTTCAAACAGGTAATGTTTCTAGACTTTTCACAATGCAAAAGGAATTTGTTTACCACATATGACATGTATAAAATTAGACATCGTCATTTATGTGAATAATATGTTGCATATTTAAAAATTTAATTATTTAGAACAATTATTTTAAAATAAATTTTTAATTAAATTTTATTTAAATTTTTTTCATGATTAATTTATAATTATTTAGGGTAAATATTTTTCAAAAATATTTTCAATAATATTTTATATTGTTTTCAATGATAATAGTTTTCAAAATTTTTCCAATATTTCATTATAATTTTTCATTAAGTTCTCAAAGGAAAATATTTTCAATATTTTTTCAAATATTTCTTAATAATTATTTTTGAAATTTGTTCTCTAATGGTTTTATGTTTTTAAAAAATTCCAGAGAAGAAATAATATTTTTCATAATTTAATATTTTCAAAATAAATTTCAAAAATGATTTCCATATAAGATAAAATCAATTGATGTTACTCATTACATTCTAGGAAATCATATAACAATTCCATTCATATTATTTATATTAATTTCTTATTCATTGATGTCATGTTGTTTATGAAACATGTTTCTATTCTAAAAGTTATATGCTTTTGAAACTGACTTCTTTGCATGAGACATGCTTTTATTAAGTGATAACAATGCCTATATATTTTCAATTATTTATTATGTGATGAAATTTTAATGAAATAAATTTTATTTCATGGGTTATGATTTTATTTTTATAAATACTATCATTTTTTATGGGTCATTATATGAAAAAAATTTATGTTGTGTCACATGTATGAAAGATGTTACTATAATATAGGTGGAACCTATATATCCATCCAACGAATAAGATAATGATGGATGAGTCATGAGTGGTAATGTTATGTATGAACCTGATTAAATGTTCAAACTTTTATGCATAGACCTGGTTTCATTTCCATATATTTATGTGTAATCTCGATTACTTGTTCACAATGTTATGAGTGATTCTTATTATGTTTTCGCAATGATATGAGTGAACATGATTTCATGTTGACAATTATTTTCTCGGTCATGATTTTGAATTAAAAACATTATTTAGACCCAGATTTATTTCTATATAGCTATGAGACTACGTGATTTCATTTCCATGACATAATGTGTGAACCTTTTTTTAGAAACACATATTCATAATGTTAATTGTTGATATGTATGCCCCTATTTAATGTCTTATTCCAATGTTAGTCTATCATGACTTCTGCTCATTATTTTCTTATGATTAATGTCTTATAAAATAACAACATATATTCCATTATTCATGTTTCTAATATAATATTTTCATTGTATGATATTCTAAGGATCATGATCACGTTCTATCATACGTATGTCCACGAAATGCATATTAATTTCCATTATTTACCTCTACTAATCATTTGAACTTACACATTTGTTTTGTTTCCTTTCCCCAAATTCTGAATAATGGTTATTAATTTGAATTACCCATGGGGATGATCATTGTGAGAAACATTTATGATATTTCACAGAACTAGACAATTTTTGTTCCATGTTTCCAAAGTCACTAAACTATTATAGTCTTTCTGGGTGTTTTTGAATTTTTTTTTATTTATTCTGTAAATTTTATGTAATGATAATGTATGAAAATTGAGGGCCTCTATAGTTGGTATCATATCAATGTTTTAGTCATCCTTTTGAATATAGGACGAGAATAATTTAGTTAGATAGCTATGTATATTTATTTGGATACGTCTAGGGATTCCTCTAAGGATAATGATAGGGATGAATTAATGTTTAGGAAAATTTCAGTTAATTTTGGTAAAGGATAAAGTGAATGGTTTCTTATAAATAATTCCCATACTTCATACTACATGTGAATTTGGCTCTAAAAATGATTTACATTGGGGTAACAACACTAACAATATGTATTGACCCTGACTTCTGGTAATCTGGTACATGACAACAGGTTTTGTTGCACACTTGGATTGACATTCCCATGGGTGATGCTTAGGAATTCATAAACCCTTTACAAACGATCATGAAAGATTTAAATAGGTGATGACTATTAATAACCTAGGAAAATACTAAGTTGTCATGGATTAATGAATTAGGTTTCATTAGTTAGGCACTATATAATTTACTTTCATGATTATATTGTATCCCAGTATGAAAAATAGTTTTCACACTATGCTTTGTATTTTCAGTCTATAGAGAGAAGTAGAAGGAAGTTGGTTTACAATTAATGTTTCATATATGGAAATTATATGAATTATGTGAATAGATATCCTAATTGGATGTCTCATAGAGAGAATCATGAAGGTGGTATGAGTATTTCTCAAAATTTTGAAGGTATAGAGACCAAAAATGACATGTCAAAGGTATGCGATGCTCTTCCAGTATTTCTTACATTTAACATATGAAGACTGATTTGATTGAGGTTTCTAAACCTTAAGCCATGATTCATATTTCATATTCTAGGAAATTGGTATTAAAGAATATGTTGGTGTATCCTATGTAATGGTTTACGAATAATGTTTAATGAATGAAGTATTCATGTTTGGGATTCCAAATATTGTCTTATACTAATCTTTAAATATATAAAACTTTTCAGTAAAAATTTTCATCAATTATTTAAAAGAAAATATTTAATGGTTATAAATACATTGATAAATGATTTTTGTGAAAGGTGATATTCTGATTAAGGGAATGTACCCCATAATTAATGTCTCATGGTGAGATAATTGTTTTTGGATAAATATATAATGGACATGAATAAGTAAATTGGGAAGTATGGATTACCCTATAACTAATTCATGAAAAAACCCTATCTAATCAAGGATAAAGTTTTCATCATTTTTGGATTTAAGGAATATGTCCAATATAATTTTGGACAAGGAAACATTCATGTTTTTAATAATGAATTTTTGTAATTAATGTTATTACAATTTTTAATAAAATATAAGATGAAGGTATTTACATGTTTCGAACTTAACAACCTAGAGATGCTTTGCGATATATGTGGAATTATAGTTCTTCTAATTTCATGGACATATTAATAATGATTTTAATTTTGAAGATTTTTAAAGTTTATATGGTTAACCATTTTTATAATGTTTAAGTTATAATTCATATGATGAATGCAATATAAAAGTTTTATCTCTCTATATGGGGATTCAATCATATTGTATAGCTTGTTCAAACTACATTATGTTAATGATAATTCATGGGATGGAAAATAATGGTTCTCATGATATGCTTGTACTTCATGAATTAAAATATCAACTTCTTTTTTATAGAAATAGGTGAAATCGATCAACACACAACAAAAGGGTGATGTTGTCACGAAATTATGAAAGTGTATATTTTCATGAATATTATTCAACTTTAGGAAAAATGATCTTGAATCCAAAAATATAATCATATAACCTTTGTTTCTGATGGATCAAATGGTCCTTTAGGTCACAAAAAATTTATTGAATTTTTATTTATACCATTCAATAGGCCTTATTTTCTATCACTCTCCATCAGAACATGATTTTTATATTTCTCGTCCATGTCTATATTTTAACTTCCCACCTATTATCTCTTAAGTGAAAACCCAACTATTTATTACACCTGGTAACCAATATGGATCAAAATAAATTTTAAATGAAGTTTTACTATTCATTTTTATGATTTTTTTTCTATTATTGAAATATTAAATTATAAAACCATTGATAACTATGTTTAATTTTGAGGACAAAATTCATTTTAAGGGGGGAATAATATAACACCCAAATATTTTGTGAATTTTTTTAATTGAATTAATTCTAATTCATGTCATTCACTATAGTAATTCAAGAATTCCATTAAAACATAAATAACATGGCTTTATCTATACGCAACATTGACTATGTATATGTTACACACTACACTGAGTTTATCTTTAATGTCATCTTATTATTAGAATTATTTAAAAGAAATAATTATATTCATCCTGATAAATATTTTAACATGATTAGAAATAAATAATATGAAAATATTTTTTATAATTGTTTTATATAAATAGAACATATTTTTTATGGAAGAAATAATTTTTGGTAAATTATTTATAAGCTTAAAAAAATTTCTCAAATTAACTCAATTTCATGTCCTTATATGAGAAATTATGAAATTAATTTCATGCACGTTCAAAAATTGATTTTGATGAAATATAAAACATTTTAGAATTCATAATTTATAAATTAGCTGAGGGTGAATTTTTTGGGATTTTTTTAAGAAACATCATTTTTTATAAAGAATAGTGAAAAATACTTTATTTTTGTTGAAAACTGCAATTTTAAATAATTATTAGTATTAATTTCATTTATTTAGGTTATTAAGCTCAAAATTGAACAATTATACATATATATTAATCTAATTTATGTCATTGAAATAATTTTTATATATAAATTGGTTATAAAAATATATTGAACATTTTTGTTTTAAAAAGGCGCATTCTCTCTATGGTTTTGTGATTAGCATTAAAATTAATTTTTCCACTTCTGTGATTTGAATTTTGAAAAATGGACCTACATGGTTGAAATAAGAATGATAATTTGTCTAATAAGATAAATTTAATTTTTTACCCACAAGATTAGTGGAAGTGATTAGAATAAATAACAATTATTAAGATAATATTATGTTTAATTAGGGACTAAACATTATTATTGAGGAAAAAAAATTACCTTTAAAGTATTCCATAAGACATTTGTTTCCTATAATTTTACAATATACCTTCTTTGATAGATTTTTTTGTTATTTGAATATTATTAAATTGAAGTTCCTTATATAAAAGGTTAGGTATGGAAAATAGAAAAAATAGAACTTTCGTTAACATTAAAATTCTTAAAACATAGAGATAGGTAAAAATAATTATATAATACATTATACATAACATTTGTAAACATAAATGGGTTTTTTTGTTATAATAATTTATCCATAATTTATATTGACAATTTAGATACATAAAATTATAACTAAATTCCAACCTATGGATTATTTAGTTAATACCTAACTAAAATAAATGATACAATATATGTTAAAAGTTATGTGAATTGATTGGACATTTTTCTAATTATTTCTTAAGATTAATATATTATGTTAAAAATATTTAAATTTAATATATTTTAATTAAAATATTATTTTTATATTTTATAAATAAAAATATATAAATAATGTCAAAATTACCCTTATTATTACTTTACAAAAAATGATATTTTATTAAATGATTTAAAATTAATAAAAAAACAATATTCTACCCGGGGACTTTTAAGTGTTAAAATATATTAAATAAGGAATATTAATAGACCAATTTTGGTTCTATAATTAACATTTTTACCCATAGATTGTAAAAAAAGTGTTAGCATGGTCTCAGATTTAGTAGTGTTTTGCGAGTCACATGCACTTATTTTAAAAATTAATTAAAAAAATTGAGTTTTTTATTTTATTTCAATTGGGTCTAATTTTTATAAATAAATTGATCTATATTATATAATAAATCTCACTTTATTTTAGTCTTACTGGTTAAATTAAATAGTCTAGAAAACTAGATGCTTTAATAAAAACTAAAAATAATAATAATATTGGGGAATCTCATAAGATTTGGAACCAAATTATTAAAATGAATATATTTTTTGGATGTGTAGATTTTTTTATAACATAATTTAACATTAAAACATTATTTATCAACTTTTTAGGAACATTACATAAAAGATTCTACCCATTATTGAATACCTTTTGGTATTTAGAAGAGTGTCACTCCCCCTCACCAATAAACTGGAAGCACTCTTCCCATTCTTCACAACACTCAAGCCAATTTGGCTCCTCCAAAATATAACAAAATATTCTAAAAAATGCTTACATTCCTCCTTGATGCCTAAATTTGGTCAAAAATCAATCCAAGGAATCCATTTGATGAAATCCAAAAGGAGTTACCCAATTAACAGTTCACAACCACCATCAGGATCAGTTCTTTTATTTTCATTATCCAACACCTAAACTATCCTTATTCTATTCCCATATAAACAAAATAATATCCTAAATATATTTTTTTTATCTAATGGTTCTACCTAAATTTTTACATAATTTCCACTAATGGGTAATGAACATATTGGTTACGTGTACGGTGGACAACCACAACATGAACTAGTGATTGTTCATTTTTCCATTCCGCCACTCGCTGTGGACACTCTATTTATATGTGATTATAATAATGTCATTATTAATATATATTTTTTACTTATAAAATATATTTTTTCCCTTCTGTAAATATGATAATTTCTTTTTAGGAGGTGTGGACTACCGCCCCCTCTAAGCGATATGATTCATCCATACACTACATGGAATGTATTAAGGATGGTTTTACTAAATTTATGTGATATATATGACATAATAACTAAATTTTAATAATTATATACATAAATATATATATATATATATAGAATTATTCCTTTTACATTCATTCTTTCTTTCAACATGAAAATTAAACAGAAATAATTTTAATGCATAAGTATGTCATACCGTCCCCCTAAATGGTGCATTTTGTTTCCTGCAACTATAATCAATAGATTATTACAATAAAAATATAGTGAATATAATATGTATTTATAGCATGTTTTAAATTATATAGATAATTATATATGTATAATGATCCAATGTAGAACAAATTAATCCACATACGAAGAACAAATGAGATATTACATAATTAAAACTATAACATAGAATTGTTAACAAGCAAGGAATATAAAGTCAAAAGTTTTACCTATATGGAATTAGAAATATGATTATGGTTATGTGAATTATTTATAATAAAATTATATTTATTATACATGAGGTTTGAATTATTAGGATGAAAGTAAAGACACAAGGGAAGATATTTACATCATGCTGTTTTATTTCTATGATAGACGTGATTTATTCGCCACTTTCTATTTTTGTATACTAACCATGTACATATTATATGATTCTTATACTTATATTTATTTCTAATTATATATCTACTTTATTACATTTATTTAATGGGTAATGGGTTTCCACTTTTTCTAAATTGGTAAAATGATTTGTAACAATTTTCCTTTTTTGAGACACAATCCATGTTATGAACCTATATTTTCTTCACGAGATGTATATAATTCCTTTGACATGTTATAGAATGAATATTTTTCTATTAAAGATATATTATTCTTAATTTAATTTCTTTTTCATAAGGGGGCGTTTGTTTTCATTTTACAAAGTTGTAAGATTTTATTGAAACAATCTCAACGCATCTCGTGATTGTTTATGATTATGATTCTTATGATGAAATATTATAATAAAAATATCTGAAAAAAATGATTTCAATTATTCTATATTTATTGATAATATATTTAGTTATTGGTAACACTTTTATACTCTTTGGAACATATGATATTTTTGAATGTGTTTTTAGGAAAGGCTGATGTTACCCTCAATTAGGTCTGAAATCTATGTTCATTAAAAACCATGTTTTATAAAAGGGCTTTCTACAACTATTAAAATATTATAATATAATATTTAAAATAAATTTTTACCCTTTTTTATTTTACCAATTTCATTAAAGTAATATTTTTTTCTCTGTCTAAACAATTTATTTTTCTATCCTTTTTAACATGGAAAATGAATTTTCTTTTTACCCCATACAACATATACAAATTTACCAACATTTATTTCAGTGAAGCAATCTTCACATGTATAAAAGTATAATTTTTAGAAATTTTTTCTTTAATTTTAATTTTCAGAGAACTGTTTTTCAAATTGTTTTCAGTATTCTTTTATATGTTTTTAATCATAATTATTTTCACAATGTTTTTAGGCTTCAACTGTAATGTTTTGAAAAAAAATGGTTAGAAAAATGTTTTAAATAATTAATTATAAGTTTTAATTAATTTTTTAGTGTAAAATATAGTCAATTTTCTTCAAGGATTCATTTATAATTCATCATGATTATTTTTCAAATGAATTTTTCTCTTAAAAATAAATTTTCAAAGATGAAAGTATTTTTTTTTTCAAGAAATGTTTTCAAATGATAATTCAAAATTATTTTCCATATAAAATGAAATCTTATGATGTTTCCCATTATTTTTTAGGAAGTTATCTAAATATTACCTTCATATTATTTATATGAATGTTTTATGCTTTGATTTCATGATGTTTAAGAAAACTTTTTCTCTTCCACTCATTATATGATTTTTAAACATACTTTTCTTCATGGGATATTATTTCATTGAGTGATAAAGAAACCTATATCTGTACATAGTTTATTATGTCATGAAATATTAATTAAACATGAATCATTTAATGGGTTATCATTTGATGTTTATAAAACCTGTATATTTTTTTATGTCATCTTATGATGAATGTTTTATTTTTTATCACATGTATGAATGATGCTATTATATGGTTATTGGGATCTATATGTCCCTCCCACGCATTAGGGAATTATGAATGACTCATGAGTATAAATGTTATGTGTGAACCCATATATAAGTTAAAAATGTCAATCATGAACCTGTTTTCATGTCCATAAGTTTATAAGTGAACCTAATTACATGTTCAAAAAAAATTGTGTGAACCATATTAGATGTTCATAATGTTATGCATGGACCAGATTTCATGCTCACAATGCTATGGGTGAACCTGATTACATGTTCACAATATCATGCTTGGACATTCTTTCTTGCCAATAAGTATACGAGAAGGCCTAGTTTCATATCCTTAACTTACATCGTGAACCTGTTTATACTTATACATATTCCCTATGTCATATGTTAAGGTGTATTTAGGTCTTCTTCCTATGTTATGATTTCATGGATTATCCTCTTGATATCCTTATGAATCATGAATTATGAAAGCCATATACTTATTATATGATTCATAATTATGGATTTTGATATGTAGTTTATGATATTATAATGTTCATCAGCATTTGATCTCACCCTTTTCTTATGATTCCATTCCACATGTTATGAATAATGGTTTTTAATTTTAATTACTAAGGGTTAAGATATTTGTGGGAAACAACGAATACCGTTCATTTAGTTAGAAGATTTTTGTTCTTAGTTACCAAAGGAACTAAACTAATATATTATTTTTGTATCTGTTTGTATAATGATTTATGTATTCTGTAAAAGTTACATAATATTAATGTATTAAAAACAAGGGTCTCTACACAAAATAATAAGTGTGTAGAGAAAATAGTGATCATATATTGGAAAGACTTTATTTTATTGTTTTGTGAAAAAAAGTATTAATCATGTGAAATGGGTGGGTATGGAGAGAAAGAACTTGAGTACAAGAAAAAAGGAAGATAAAAATGTTTCTAATTATAATGTGAACATTACATGGATAGATATGCATGATAAGAACTCTATATGTAATCTAAATAGTATGAATGATAGTTAATTAGCTTTTAAAAATTCAATCCTATGAAGGGGAATAATTTCCATAATGTTCTAATCATATGAGTATATAGTTACATGAGATAATAAAATGTTGAAATAAATCTATAATCCTAATAAATTCGATGGAAATAATGAGATAAAGAAGACATCACAGAACCCATGGTGGAAAAATGGATAAGGGAATGTTTATAAATATAGATTTTTAATCATTAGTTACATGGGTATAAAGACAACATAGTACATTCATGAAGGGAAAATTATTTTTCTTTATGTGTGGATAATATTATATCATGATCCCAAATCAAATTTTAAGTGATAATCCTTCAAATATATTTTTTCAACTATAAGGAGATGGGGATCTATTCAAACCAATTCCATAAACATCAAATGAATCATCCAAAGTAGGGTCAAAGAAGATAATGAAAAAAATTATGTAATAAATATAACTAAAATTTATATTCCAAGAGATGTTGTATAATATTTAATATTCATTCAATATATAATTAAAAATGATTTATTTCATTCAATTTCTACCAACTATTTGATATCTATATATTTTTCTATTGTTATTATATCACAAATTTAAGGATTTTATGATTAGCTGATAAGGAAAAAATTAATTGCATGATGATAAAATATCATGTATATAGTTCATATTTGATGTATTTTTGTGGGATTGTGATACATAAAAATTATGGTAGTATCTGTATTGTTATTTTTATGTAATATTGGGAATGGGTTGGCTCTCTCAGTATACATTTCCTACCTATTTTTGAGGAAGGTATGTTTCATTTTATATTTTGAATCAACATATAGTTACATATTTTTACAATGATGATGCTAAATATCTAATAAAATGTATATATGTGATATGGGTTTTAATATGTATGATTGAGTAATATTAAAATAAATTTGTTTTAGGAAAATATTATTTAAAAATACCTATTTTTCAAGAATATTTTGATTTATTTCCTGGATATATTCATTGTATTCCCATGAATTAGATATTTCAATAAAACTCGTAACCTATTCTACAACTGTTTAAAATACATTGTAGAGAATGTTTCCAATTGAGATTCCTGAATTGAAGTGGAAACAACATGATAATCTTGATAATGGATTGATTCATCAATGTTAATCACAATGTGGTGAACTTATTCTTCAAATTTCTAAAAGTTATGGATCAATTAATATTTGAAATGTTTTTGGTTAGATGAAAATATCTACATTATGAATAAATAATGCATAACCGTTATTTATGATATATTTTACCAATTGAATAGATATTAGTATTTTTTCAAGATTGATCATTGATCTATTTTTAATCAGTTAAGTGTCAAGAAGGATGATATATCCAAGAATACCTCCTTTACGAGATAAAGTTGTAATGAAATTAAAGAAATTCCATTTGGACATTCCAACCCTCCAACTATAATTATATATAATATAAATAGAGTCTTTTTATATTACCTTGATTAGTTTTTTATTGTGTGTATTGATTGAGTTATTAAAAATTCAAAGAGAATTGAAAATTATCATGAACAATTAAAGAATATTATCACAACCCAAATGAAGAAGAAGCTACATTGTAAATTTACAATGTTAAAATTTTGTACAAAAAATTATCATTCTTGGCCCATTTAAATTCATTTGATATTATTTCATTTTCCCCTTAAAGTACATGATTTATTGGGTAGTAACCTAGTTCGATGATGATAATCTAGATCATCATTTTCATGGTTGGATTGGATAGTGCTTATTAATTTTTTAGAAAAATCGTGAATATATCATACTATCTCAATGTTGACTAAAAATAGGGTAATTTTCATATAGATAAATTGATGGGAGGAGAACATAAATGAACTAAATAGAATTTTGTTCAGTGTACCTATGATTACACAAACTTGTAGTAGAGATGGTACTTTTAAATATAATGATTGATAAATATATTGAGATACATCCTCATATTGAATGATATGTTGATATCATATGCCTATCGTCATTTTAAAAGTCCTGATAATAATTAAAGGATTCGTGATTTGGAGGTTTAAGTAGAAATAGGTACATTAAAAATATTAAGGCATTATTTTTATGGTGAATGGTGTGAAATATATACTAATAATAAATGATTAAAGTACATTTTTATATTTAAAGAGTAGAATATGTACAAAATATGTTGGTTTGAGTTAATAAAATTTTATCAATACTCAATATATTACTATATAGGGAAGGATAAAATGGTTGATATTTATCTATGTTAGAAAAACCATGACTTTTTTTCAATAATAAGCACTAAATGGATCTTATTTTTATGGATCTCAAAGGATGGATATAGAAATATAGGGAAATTGGAACATATATTATCATTCATAGATTAAGGTTCAATTATCCATCCATGGAAGGATTTAGAAGGACAATAATGATGATATTGTGTTAAAGAAGCAGTTGAGGAATGTTCCTAAGATAGGCCATGGTCATTCTAGAATGACAAGGTTCAAGAACCAAATATATGTCTTATTAATAGAAGATATGATGATGATGATATTGGATAATTCTCATAATTCTAGATTCTCTATTCATCATTGAATTATGTATATGTATATTGATCAAAAAGATTTGTTCTTGTGTAATAACATGAAACATTATATGGTTGATAATGTATCTTGATTCCTAGTATTCTATTATCTTCAGACAAATAGTAATATGTATTGTGGGATTTTATAACTGTTTCCCATACCTGAATAGAAATGGGAATGTATAACCATGGATTACATCCCTTCACAACCCAAAACATCAAAATTCAACTTTTTTATTTCTTCTTTAATCGATCTCTTAATAGAATCAACACATTTATTTCCATTAGAAAACATTTCATTCATAACCAGATTAATTGGTTATACATTGTAGAAATGATGAGATTCCATGTAGTACCACTTCTTATTTAATATGAAAAGGCTCTTTGGGATAACTCGATGTTCAAAAATGCATTCAACATGCTATTGATAAAAAATTTAGTTTTAACACTGTTTATCATCCCTATAAATAAGGCTACTATAAGGGGGACATTAGATCTCCATAAGACATATTGATATGTTTCCTTATGAATTTCAAATGTTATTATCTTCGACAACTTTGTTTTCATGAATTTTATTACAATAATATCACTCAATCGATTATATATAAATCTCTCTATAAGCCCCCATATAGTAAATATTATAGATATCTAATGTGTTGGAATGATGCTGGATAATGAAAGTTGTTGGAAGTTGATCTAGGTGTGATAGTGGCAATGATGGTTAAATCTATTCAAGAACACATTATTGCTTCATATAGTCAAAATGTAAATTGTTATAACAATCCATGGTGATATCATGTGTTCCATATTGGATAAAAATTATTCTTATATATATCACATTATAAGAAAATATATATGATTTGTAATGAAGGTAAATTTAATCAATTAATATATATGTCCATCCAAAATTATTGGGTATATCAGGATAGTATCTTATTTCTTTTCACCTCCACAAAATCTACCTCATGTTCATGATTTGTACCATATATCTATATTTAGGAAATAAATAACTGATCATTCAAATGTATTGAACTCAAAGATCAACCAATGGATATATATATCTCTTATGTGAAATACATTTTGGATATTATAGATCATTACAAGAATATTATTCAAAACAACACCACTCACCTGGTAAACACAATGTAATAAAACCCTAAATATAAGGAAGATTTGATGGAACCATAGTATGTGATAATATATAAATATCTTCAGCTATTCATATCATTTTGTTAAAATTAGAGGAAATAATATAATAAGGGTGGTCAAATGTAACAAAAGATGATGTTATATAATTAATATATTTTAAAAAAAACATAATTATGATGTGTTACACACAACACCTTGAATAAATGAATAGTGATATACTATTTAAATGTTATTATTTAATGTGAACTTTTTCACATAGACAATGGATTAGTGGATAAGAATAATGAAAACTGGTCTATGAAGAAATTTCATATTATTAAAATTGATTAATTCATCATAAAAAGGTGATAAAAAATAAAAGTGTTTAATGTTTAAAAGGGATGTTTTTTATGGGAAATTTGTTTCTTCAGAATTAGTTTTTTCAATTAAATTATAATAATATGTAACACCCCAAGCTTCTACGGTACGCTTCTCTTTGAATAATGTGATAGTGTGTGTTGTACGCAACACCGAGTTCTAACACACCAAAACCAATCAAACTAGCCGTTATGAATAGTAATACCTACTTCTTAAAATTATATAAATTTTATACTTCAAAATGGACTTCATTTTTGGATTCAGAATATCGAATTTAGCCTAAGGTGAAATTTTGGTACTTTTCGGATAACTTTAATATTTTGATTAATAGAGAAAATTACTAAATTTTAATTAAAACCAATTTTATTAATCAAAATAATTAATAATGATTAATTATGAATTTGAGTGGTTTTAAAGTATATTTAGAATATATTTTTATCATTTAATATAATGTTGGTCAATGGAAATAATTTTACAATTAAACCGAACATAAACAAGTGTCAATCTTTTGATAGTTATTTTCTCTTAAAACCACGCTTTTTGTTTTGACAGCGGGAATTAATTTTAAATTAATTTATGCCACTTCTGTGTTTTGAATTTAGAAAAATGGATTCCATATTTGGAATCCGAATTTTTAAATTGTGTAAATAAGTAACTTTTATTTTTAGACATTTTGAATAATTACTGCGGTAAATATTTTATTTACCATGGTTAAGGGTAAATCCGGTAAATGAGGGTTAAAATATAATATTATAATAATACTAAATTACCCTAAAACACGTCCTACCCTTATTGGTTGATACATGTTTGACCATAGGCATATTTGGGTAGATTTTGGGACCCCATTGTGCCACTTGTAGGTGATAGGGACACTTTATTTTAATTAAGTTAAAATGATTACAAAAATGACACAAGCATATATCTTTTATAAAAACAATTTTTACATAGGGTTATATATGTTGGATTTTAGATTATAAATATTCATTAGAATGATAAAACGATTTTATACATAATGGTATTTTATTTATAATTTTTAGACATTAAATAATTTAATTTATTTATGACATAATGATGATGAAGTAATTACTATAATAGTGAACAATTAAAATAATTGATATTATAAATACCCAAATAAATATAATATGAAACTTTTAATGAATTAAAAAAAATTCTAGGATAATATGATATATTAATATTGATTTAATTGTCTTTGTTCGAAGTAATCAATCTGTTATGAGTTTCACAAAAATCGACTACTGAATAGTGTCAAAATTGACATAAAAGAGTTCTTAAAACAAATATTATATTATTAATTGATATTAAATTCCTAAAAATCTAAGGTTCGGCCAAGATACATATATCATGATAGGTTCATAATTAATGGACCACATGGGGGTCTCTTGGATGTATATAGTATGTTTATTAACCATATTATATAAAAATATAAAGAGACATTTTAAAAGTGAAACTAATTAACTTAGAGTTAATACTTAAATATAAGGTTAATATAAGTTCCCAAACCTGTCCAAATTCTATTGGTTGAGTTTTGTTCGACCCATCACAACCGTAACATTTAAATAATCAACTTTGGAGCCATTAGAAACCGAATATGAATTTATTATAAATTAATATTTCTAGCTTTTCCAAAGGTTCCCCTCACCCCTCTTATAAAATGGAACTCCTCCTTCCCATTTCTTCACACCATAAAAGCCTTATGGTTCAGCCAAACTCTGACCAAATACTCTCCCAACTTCCCTCACTACAACCTAGAGGCCTTATTTTGATCAGAAAGCCAACCTAAGGAGCCCTTTTGATCAAATCAAAAGGAAGAACCGGAAGAAGAGGTAATGTTTTCACCACCCCTTTTCAAGTTCCTTTCTTCTTCCACTTCTTCTTCCATTGTTGTTACCATTCTAAAATAATATCTCCAGTATCATATATATATTGTGATGTTATTATAAATATGGTACAACCATATTCAGTATTCTATCCACCCTTTGAATAACATGTCACCATACGTGCGTACGTATGACTTACCGTCTCCACATCGTGTTGTAATTGTTATTCAATATATTATTATTTGGATGGGTATAATAATGATGTGTAACTAATTTAAATAATAAATATAACATTTTAATGATTCTTTATATATGATATACCATCCATTTATATATTATTTTAATATGAAAAGAATGATATTGTCGCTCGTGCGTACGTACGGACTACTGTCTCCACGAACGCGATGAGATTCATTCTCCATCGTATCCATTAAAGTATAATTATCATTTTATGATTTAAAAATGATGTTTAAGGACATGATATCATTCTAGATATGAATAAGATACAACCTATCCAAAAAAAATACGGCTTATATAACAAAACATATAAAAGAAAATGAGTAAGTTAACACCCGAAACGACGATAATTAAAAGATATTATTAAAAAATCGATGTTAAATGATCATATATGATATCATATTAATATATATGATTCATGTATAATTTAATAACAATTATTTCACCATTATACAGGAGGTTAACTTACCCCAACCAAGGAAAAGTATAAGGTAAGGGTTATTTCACAGTCTATTCATTATCTGAGGTTGTTTATACGTAATAATCTATTGGGATCTCTTTATCATCCACATCCATGTTTTTTAAAAATGTATTTCAAAACATTTTTACTATTTACAAGAATATGGGTTAAAGACAATTATACCCTTTTTTGACTTTTTATAAGTGTTTTATAAAGAAATCTCTCCGTCGTTTTCCAAACAAGGTGCTTTTTAACCTTTTCGACAAAATTAAGGTAAGAATGTTTTTTTAACTTATACGGCGGGTGCGGCTATTTTCCGCCGTTATAAAATCGTCAAAGCTTCCCTTACAAGATTATATGAATATTTTCAAAGAAAATGTTTTATTTTATAAATATATTACTCTTAAATGATTTCAAAAATAGAAAGAGATATATCTCTAAAAAGTGTTTTGATTTCATCTATGTCAACATCCTTTGATGGATTTTATGCTTATTTATTGTTGATTTATTAAGATACAAAACTTCTATATTGTATTGAAGGTTTTGTGATATGTTTGACTGTGGATGTACTATTTTTATACCATTCATAGTTTATGATGAAAGTATTGATATTTTGTATGCTAGTTTTAATACGAATGTTTATGTTATGTTTAAACCTTTTCATATGGGAATGCATTGGACTTAATATGTGACGAGTGGAGCCCGCTATAGCTCCTCGATGCATCGGTAGGCCTCATGAGACAAACTAGTGTCTTGGCACAAGGCCTTGGAAAAATCTTATTTATAGTCTTGGCACGAGGCCTTGGCTATGTGGTTATGATAGTCTGGAATTATGCATTCCATCATTATGAAAGTGGTTATTGATTTTGCATGTGATTATTCGATTAGTAGAATATCCATGTGAATATGTAAATAGAATTATTTCATTTTATTTATTCCATACTATGTTGAAAGTTCAAGTTTGAAAGGCTTTTGTTTTAGTTATACATTTCCTTAAATGTTTATTCTTATTTATGAAAGTTTCCGCTATATTGTTATCCTTACTGGGCATTTGAGCTCACCCTTTTCTATGTTTTATTTTTTCCATGAAGTGAAGAAGTAAATTATGAATGACCTGCAGGGATATTATGTGGGGATATGAGTGTGGATTATGGAGACAATATGTTGTTTTAGTAGTTTTTCATTTTATGATGTAATGTAAGACTAATGAATATATCTAGTGTTTCCAAGGCTACTAAACCAATCAGTCTTTTGAGATTTGATCTTTCTTGTGATCATCCCAATGTTATGTAATAATGCACCGACTCTAGGTAACTAGGGTCGGGGCGTTACAGTTGGTATCAGAGAAAGTTTAGTACAAACCTTGGAAGATAGATTTAGATAAACTCTGATTAGATCACGTAGACCTAAGATGAACTTTGAGGATTAGTATAGAAGAAATTCCTAGAATTTTGGTATTGTAGAGATTTTGTGAGTTTTCCGAGAAATACATCCCTGTCTACATACGAGAAGGTATAGGTAGCTCTGGCACAGATGTACCTAGGAGTAAAACCTGAAAACACCGCTTTGAGCTAGACTCGAACGGGAACTGGTGCACAACAACGGTCCTTGCTGCACTCTTGGTTACGACACTCCCGGGGGATATGCTTAGGATAACTCTCATTTTCTTTACAAATCATTATAAAGGCTTTATGAGTATATACTTCCTCAAAGAAAACATTTTTATGATTATGGATTATATCCATAAATAGTTCAATTTATGTTAAGTGTTTTATAAGTATGGGATTATGTATTTGGATTCATAAACTGATCTAGTTTATGCCATTGTTTAGAAATGGTGCCTATTAGAAGAAATGGAAACCGTATCAATGCACGCACTCCATGTAGGGATTTCCCTCCTGCTCAAGATAATTATAGTGGAGCTGGTGATGCAACTGGTGCCGATCAGCTAATCACCATACTGGGAAAAGTTACTCGGGTTATGAATAATAACCTTACCCATATGGAGCACCCTGATCCACAGCGTGGAGGATCAATGTTAGATCGATTCATGAGGCAACAACCACCAACGTTCAATGGGAGTACAAATCCCTTAGTAGATGATCAATGGATAAATTCCCTAGAGAAAATATTTCAGGCTTTGGGGAGCAGTGAAAGGGAAAAAGTTATCATGGCAGTTCACCGCCTCACTGGAGATGCTGATCAATGGTGGTCATTGATTCAAAACATGAAGGAATATGATGAAGTATAAAATATGGAATGTAGGGGTTTCAATGATCTGTTTTTATAAAAATACTTTCCTCGCGACCGTTGAGCAGATATGGAAAGGCAATTTCTGAGTCTGAGACAGGAGGATGAGAATGTCGCAATGTATGGGGATAATTTTACAAGGTTAGCAAGGTATGCTGGAGATTATATACATAACCCAAGAAGTAAGATTGATCGTTTCTTTGATGGGTTAAAACCATTTCTTCATCGAGCATTAGTCTCACAATCCTTTTCATCGTACGAATACATTGTCTCATGTGCTATCAAGACCGAAAAGGAATTCTCTAAGTCTTATGACATTAAAGAAAAGCAAGAGAAAAAGAGACCTGCTGATCAATCTGGGAATGGAAATAAGGGGAAGAAGGGAAAGCTTGAATATCCATCCTGTGGTAAATGCGGGAAGAAACATCCTGGTACATTCTTGAAGGGAATGCGAGTCTGTTACAAGTGTGGTGAAAAAGGCCACCAAGCTCTTGATTGCAAGGGGAAGAAGGAAGCTACCAACGTTCAGTGCTACAATTACAGGGAGATGGGGAATTATGTAAATGAATGTCCTAAGCGTCAGGAGAACTTACCTCAGAAAAGGCCAAGGGATCAAGGCCAGGCTTATGCTATCACTACTGCTGAGGTAGAAGCTCTGAAAGACGTGGTGGCAGGTAATTTAATGGTTTCCTCAAGTTTAGCAAATGGATTATTTGATTCTGGATCATAGCATTGTTTCATATCATCCCAGTTTGCTATGAAAATTAGATATTTCCAATTTTATTTAACAAGGGAGTTGTCAGTTAAAACTCCTAAGGGAAGTATCATTGCAACAAAGTTTTGTGAATCAGTCCCCCTTAGAGCTCATAAATGTTCTTTATCTACTAATCTCATCGTCATACCTATGATTTAGTTTGATATAATCCTCGGTATGGACTGGATTTCAGACTATGTTGCAAAGATTTATTGTAAGAAGAAAGAGGTTACGATTCTTGATGATAAAGATAAGGAACACCTTATCTTTAGAGCAGAATCATCACCACCTAATTCTTTTTTAGATCCACCCCCAGTAGCTCAACTAAATTCAATTATTGGGGAGGAAGAGAATGAAATAACTGTCGGTGAGGAAAGGAATGTTCAAATAGAGGATGTACATGTTGTGAATGAATTTGTAGATGTATTTCCGGAAGATTTACCTGGACATCCTCCAGAACGAGAAGTTGAGTTTTCCATTGATTTAATTCCTGGATCAAGGCCTATATCGAAGACCCCTTGTAGAATGACCACTGTAGAGTTAGTCGATCTAAAGAAACAACTAGAGGAATTGAGTAATAAAGTATTTATTCGCCCTGGTGTTTCTCCATGGGGAGCCCCTGTTCTTTTTTTTAATAGAAAGGTGGACCTATGAGGTTATGTATCGACTACAGGTAGATCAATGCTATAACGATAAAGAACAAGTGTCCCCTACCTCCGATTAATTATTTATTTGACCAACTTCATGGAGCTCAATACATTTCAAAGATTGACCTTCGATCTGGATACCATCAGTTGTGTGTAAAGAATGAAGACATTCCGAAGACAGAATTTTGAACCAGGTACGGGCATTACAAGTTTACTGTAATGCCTTTTGGATTGACTAATGCACCCTCTATATTCATGGATCTGATGAATTGTGTTTTCAAAGAGTATCTCGATGAATTTGTGGTTTTATTTATTAATGATATCTTGGTATACTCCAAAACCTACGAAGATCATGAAAATCACTTGTGCATTATCTTGAAGACTCTGAAGAGGCATGAATTATATGGGAAGTTTAGCAAGTGTGAATTCCAGCTTTAGGAGATTTCTTTTCTTGGCCATATTGTCTCTAAAGATGGAATCTCTGTTGATCCTTCTATGACCAAGGCAATCCAAGAATGGCCAGCACCTACGAGTATAACTGAGGTGCGCAGTTTTATTGGTTTGGCAGGTTATTATCGATGTTTCATCCTGAATTTTGCCCGATTTGCTAACCCATTAATGAAGCTCACACGTAAAGGGGTTAAATTTGTTTGGACAAAAGAGTGTGAAGAATTTTTCGAAGAACTGAAGAGAAGATTAGTCAATGCTCCTATATTGACTCTACCATCTGGGAATCGTTATTTATAGTGATGCATCGAATAAAGGACTTGGTTGTGTCCTTATGCAGAATGATAGGGTTATTGGATATGCATCACGGCAATTGAAAATTCATTAACAAAACTATCCTTCTCATGATCTCGAGTTAGCAGCTGTGATATTTGCTTTGAAGTTATGAAGGCACTACCTCTATGGTGAAAATTGTGATATTTATATTGATCACAAGAGTTTGAAGTATATTTTCTCACAAAATGAACTCAACATGAGGCAAAGGAGATGGATTGAATTACTAAAGGATTATGATTGCACGATACACTACCACGTGAGGAAGGAAAACAAGGTGGAAGATGCTTTGAGCAGAAAAGACCACAGAGTTTTGAACAATATGAGAATTGAAAGGGATCCAATTTTCATGGATCTAGTGAAGATGGACATGGGAATAACCAGGGAAGGCGAAACATCAATTCTTTTTCAAATGGTTGCCAAACCATCTTTACTAGAAAGGATTAAGAGTTCTCAGACCGATGATGAAGAATTTAAAAAGAAGATTAAAGCTGTGAATGATGGGAGATTGAGAGACTTTGTGTATGAAGATGTAATTTTGAAATTCGGGAAGAGACTTTGTGTTCTCGATTTACATGTTCTAAAAAGGGAATTGCTGGATGATGCTCATAGTTCCAATTTCTCTATACACACTAGGAGCACCAAAATGTATAGAGATTTGAAGAAACATTTTTGGTGGGACAACATGAAGAGGGAGATTGCTGATTTTGTTTCAAGATGTATGGTTTGTCAACAAGTGAAAGCTGGAAGGCAACAGTCTGGAGGAGTCATGCAACCTCTTCCGATACCGGAGTGGAAATGGGACAATATTACGATGGATTTTGTCATGGGGATACCAAAGACTACTAGAAGGAACGATGCAATATGGGATATTGTTGATCGTCTTACCAAGTCAGCACATTTTCTTGCTATAAGAGAATATCTACCCCTGGAACGTCTAGCAAGACAATATATTAATGAAGTTGTGAGACTTCATGGAGTAACCCAATCGATTGTTTCTGATCGTGATCCTCATTTTCATTCAAGATTCTGGAAAAGTCTTCAGAAAACCCTGGATACTGAACTACATTTGAGCACTGCTTACCATCCTCAGACAGACGGACAATCAGAACGGACTATTCAAACCTTAGAAGACATGTTGAGATCTTGCTCACTTGACTTTCAGGGTATGTGGGATCAATATTTACCTCTGGTATAATTTTACTATAACAATATCTTCCATTCGACTATTTAGATGGCACCATATGAAGAGTTATACGGAAAGAGATTTCGTACACCAAAATGTTGGGATGACGTCGGTGAAAGAAAACTTGTAGGTCCAGAACTGGTGGAGGAAACGATGGAAAAGGTGAAGGTAATCCAAAATCACATCAAAGCAGCTCAAAGTAGGAAGAAGAGCTATGCCGATAATCAAAGGAATGATTTTGAATTTCAAGTCGGTGATCATGTTTTTCTGAAGGTATCTCCATGGAAGGGAGTCATACGTTTTGGTAAGAAAGGTAAATTGAGTCCCAGGTACATCGGACCTTTCGAAATTCTAGAACGAATTGGGGTTGTAGCTTACCGATTGACAATGCCGCCAAGTCTCTCCAAAGTTCACGATGTGTTCCACATATCTCTATTGAGGAAATACATGCCTGACCCAATGCATGTACTCACCTATGAAGAATTAGAACTGGAACCCGATCTGTCTTATTGCGAAGAGCCCATCAAGATTCTTGATACGAGAGAACAAGTGCTGAGAAACCGGACGACACGTCTGGTAAATGTTTTGTGAAGAAACCATAAGATGGAAGAGGCAACGTGGGAACCCGAGAAACTTATGATGAAGAACCACCCATGTATTTTCATGTGATAAGTATTCTAGAAATTTCTAGGACGAAATTATTTGAAGGAGAGGAGAATGTAACACCCCATGCTTTTACGGTACGCTTCTCTTTGAATAATGGGATAGCGTGTGTTGTACGCAACACCGAGTTCTAACACACCATAACAAATCAAACTAGCCGTTATGAATAGTAATACCTAAATTTTGAAATTATATATATTTTATATTTCAAAATGGACTTCATTTTTGGATTCAGAATATCTAATTTAGCCTAAGGTGAAATTTTGGAACTTTTCGGATAACTTTAATATTTTGATGAATAGTGAAAATTACTAAATTTTAATTAAAACCAACTTTTTTAATCAAAGTAATTAATAGTGATAAATTATGAATTTGAGTGGTTTTAAAGTATATTTAAAATATATTTTTACCATTAAATATAATTTTGTTCATTGTACATAATTTTACAATTAAACCGAACATAAACAAGTGTCAATCTTTTGATAGTTATTATCTCTTAAAAACACGCTTTTTTGTTTTGACAGTGGGAATTAATTTTAAATTAATTTCTAACACTTATTTGTTTTGAATTTAGAAAAATGGATTCCATATTTGGAATCAGAATGTTTAAATTGTGTAAATAAGTAACTTTTATTTTTAGACATTTTGAATAATTACTACAGTAAATATTTTATTTACCATGGTTAAGGGTAAATCCGGTAAATGAGGGTTAAAACATAATATTATAATAATACTAAATTACCCTAAAACGTGTCCTAGACTTATTGGATGATACATGTTCGACAATATGCATATTTGGCTCGATTTTGGGACCCCATGGTACCACTTGTAGGTGATAGGGACACTTTATTTTAATTAAGTTAAAATGAATACAAAATGACACAAGCATATATCTTTTAGAAAAACAATTTTTACATAGGGTTATATATGTTTTATTTTAGATTATAAATATTCATTATAAATATAAAAAAGATTTCCTAAATAATTATATTTTATTTATAATTTTTAGACATTAAATAATTTAATTTATTTATGACACAATTATGATAAAGTAATTATTATAATAGTGAAAAATTAAAATAATTGATATTATAAATACCCAAACAAATATAATATGAAAAATTAAATGAATTAAACTAATTTTCTAGGATAATATGATATATTAGTATTTATTTAATTTACTTTTTTTAAGTAATCAATCTCTTATGAGTTTCACAAAAATCAACTATTGAATAGTGTCAAAATTGAAATAAAAGAGTTCTTAAAACAAATATTATATTATTAATTGATATTAAATTCCTAAAAATCTATGGTTTGGCCAAGAGACTTATATAATTATAGTTTCATCATTAATGGACCAATTTGGGGTCTCTTGGATGTATATAGTAAGTTTATTAACCATATTATATAAAAATATAAAGAGACATTTTAAAAGTGAAAATAATTAACTTAGAGTTAATACTTAAAGATAAGGTTAATATAAGTACCCAAACCTATCTAAATTCTATTGGTTGAGTAGTTTCCGACCCATCCCCACCTTAACATTTAAATAATAAACTTTGGAGCCATTATAAACTGAATATGAATTTTTTATAAATTAATATTTCTAGCTTTTTCAAAGGTGCCCCTCACCCCTATTATAAAAGGGAACTCCTCCATCCCATTTCTTCACACCTTAAAAGCCTTTTGGTTTGGACAAACTCTGACAAAATACTCTCCCAACATCCCTCACTACAACATAGATACCTTATTTTTATCATAAATCCAACCTAAGGATCCCTTTTGATCAAATCAAAAGGAAGAACCTGAAGAAGAGGTAATGTTTTCACCGCCCCTTTTCAAGTTCCTTTCTTCTTCCACTTCTTCTTCCTTTGTTGTTACCATTCTAAAATAATAACTCCAGTATCATATATATACTGTGATTTTATTATAAATATGGTACAACCATATTCAGTATTCTATCCACCCTTTGAATAACATGTCACCATACGTGCGTACGTACGGCTTACCGTCTCCACGTCGTGGTGTAATTGTTATTCAATATATTATTATTTGGATGGTTATAATAATGATGTGTAACTCATGTAAATAATAAATATAACATGTTAATGATTCTGTATATATGATATACCATCCATTTATATATTATTTTAATATCAAAAGAATGATATTGTCGCTCGTGCGTACGTACGGACTACCGTCTCCACGAACGCGATGAGATTTATTCTCCATCGTATCCATTAAAGTATAATTATCATTTGATGATTTAAAAATGATGTTTAAGGACTTGATATCATTCTGGATATGAATAAGATAGAACCTATCCATATCAAATACGGCTTATGTAACAAAACATATAAAATAAAATTAGTAAGTTAACACCCGAAACGACGATAATTAAAAGATATTATTAACAAATCAATGTTAAATGATCATATATGATATCATATTAATATATATGATTCTTGTATGATTTAATAACAATTATTTCACCATTATACAGGAGGTTAACCTTCCCCAACCAAGGAAAAGTACAAGGTAAGGGTTATTTCACAATCTCTTCATTATCCGAGGTTGTTTATACGTAATAATCTACTGGGATCTCTTTATCATCCACATCCATGTTTCTTAAAAATGTATTTCAAAACATTTTTACTATTTACAAGAATATGAGTTAAAGTCACTTATACCCTTGTTTGACTTTTTATAAGAGGTTTATAAAGGAATCCTCCGTCGTTTTCCAAACAAGGTGCTTTTTATCCTTTTCGACAAAATTAAGGTAAGAATGTTTTTTAACTTATACAGCTGGTGTGGCTATTTTCTGCCGTTATAAAATCATCGAAGCTTCCCTTACAAGCTTATAAGAATATTTTCAAAGAAAATGTTTTATTTTAAAAATATATGACTCTTAAATGATTTCAAAAATAGAAAGAGATATTTCTCTAAAAAGTGTTTTGATTTCATCTATGTCAACATCCTTTGATGGATTTTATGCTTATTTGTAGTTGATTTATTAAGATACAAAACTTCTATATTGTATTGAAGGTTTTGTGATATGTTTGACTATGGATGTACTATTTTTATACCATTCATAGTTTATGATGAAAGTATTGACATTTCGTATGCTAGTTTTAATAAGAATGTTTATGTTATGTTTAAACCCTTTCATATGGGAATACATTGGACTTAATATGTGTTGGGTGGAGCCCTCTATAGCTCCTCGATGCATCGGTAGGTCTCATGAGACAAACTAGTGTCCTGGCACAAGGCCTTGGCAAAAATCTTATTTATAGTCTTGGCATGAGGCCTTGGCTATGTGGTTATGATAGTATGGCATTATGCATTCAATCATTATGAAAGTGGTTATTGATTTTTCATGTGATTATTAGATTAGTATAATATCCATGTGAATAAGTAAATGAAATTATTTCATTTTATTTTTTCCATACTATGTTGAAAGTTCAAGTTTGAAAGGATTTTGTTTTAGTTATACATTACCTTAAATGTTTATTCTTATTTATGAAAGTTTCCTCTATATTGTTATCCTTACTGGGTATTTTAGCTCTCCCCTTTTCTATGTTTTATTTTTCCCAGGAAGTGAAGAAGTAAATTATGAATGACCTGTACGGATATTATGTGGGAATATGAGTGTGGATTACGGAGACAATATGTTGTTTTAGTAGTTTTTCATTTTATGATGTAATGTAAGACTTATGAATATATCTAGTGTTTCCAAGGCTAATAAACCAATCGGTCTTTCGAGATTTGATCTTTCTTGTGATCATGCCAATGTTATGTAATAATGCACCGACTCTGGGTAAATAGGGTCGGGGTGTTACATAATATCTATTTGATGAATTATTTTTATTAACTGTATAAATTAAATATTCAATCATATTTTTTAAATCTGAATAATTCTTTTATCTATGAATTTAAAAATAATAAATTCATTTTTAAGCTTATATGATTATTTATCTAAAAATTATTTTCATTGAAATTTTCGTGATTTTTTTTAAAATTATTTGTTCTAATGCTGTAAATTTTATTTTGAAAATTTAATCCATTATTTTAAATTATAATGATCAAATTGTATAAATAAGCACCTTCTATTTTTTATCTTTAAGAATAATAAAAGTGGAAAATATGTGTCACCTTGGTTATGGTAAATCTGGTAACAAAGGTTAAAAATAATCTGAAAAGGATTTAAAAGTTATCTAGAAAAAATAATTATAATGGATGTATTTATATTTAGACAATAATCATTTAATATTATAATTTATTCATATTTGGTTCCACATTCCATTGATAAGGACCATAATATTATTTAATGTAATGAATAAATATAGAATGTCTCCCTCATTATTATAATATTCCTAATATATTTTTATGAGGATAAAACGAGTTTTTTTTCATTTTTTTGTTTTTATATTAAATTTGAGTTATTTTTTCAATAATGACAATATTTTTTATGTTTTTTTGATATATTATTTTTCATAAGTGGTTATGTATTGTCGACACCATACTTGTTCAACAAGTAAAAAATGATTCTAAAAATTTTAAAATTAATAAAATTTTGAGAAATTATAGTGTGATAGAAAAATTTTAGATAAATATTACATATTAAGAATGCATTATAATATTATATTAAAATTATATTTCAATCTATTTGTTTATAATATTCAACCATGTAAATTATATTTTAAATGACATTAATGGTATCATATGTCAAATAATATTTTATTAAATGAATTAAAATTCATAAAAATATTATCTTGAAAACATTGAGTGCTAAATGATGGAACATATCAACAATATTCATTTGATGGGATATATTTCCTTTTATTGTAAAATTTGTTACCCTTAAACTATAAAAAACACTATTAGCACAGTAATCATCAAAAGGGTTATCAGGAATTTAAAATATGGACAAAAGGGTTTTAAATAACATGTAAATTTATATTAATATTACTATATGTGATTATTTATATATATTATAATAATTTAATTGAAATATATTAGTTTTTATCCACATCAAAATTAATATTTTTTATTGTCAATCTAATACCATATGTAATTTCAAGGGCGTCCTCCCCTCATTTATAAAAGATTACCTCCTCTCCTCTTTGATTAAAAATGTTTAAGAAAATAATGCCATCATATTAATGAAATAAAACCTTTCTATGTTCCCTTCATTCATTATATATACCATGTTTTCTACTATTACCAATAATTCATGGCATAAGGGGTAATCCAATTGAGGTCACTCAAAGGAGTGGTAATATTCTTTAGTGAATCGTTGAAAATTATTTATTCTTCTACTTCATATAAATCCTTTCTAAACATACTATGATTATTAATCTAGTATCATAAATATATTTAAACATTATTATTATTTTGGTACAACCATTATCCACCAATTATACATCTTACGGAATGCAAAAAACATCACTCATGCATACATATGACATACCATATCAAAGTATCTTTGTAATTAATTACTAATTTCCATTTTACCTGTATGGTTATAAATATGAAAATAATTTTTACGTATTAATTTATGAATTAATTATGGTTCTATGTATATATAATATCATTTACCCTTTTACCCTTCCACATTTTGATGAATTTTAATGCCGCTCACGCATCTATGTGGACTACCAACCCAAAGAAATGATGTGATTTATTTTTCATGTCCTTATTTTATAGAAGATTATAAATATTTATATTTTTAAATATATATATAGATATATATATATATGATATTTATGAAACTTTTATTATATTAGATATGATTAAACCATAACCAATTAGAATTTATTGGAACCATCAATCCAAAAAAATCATCGAAAATGGACATGTTTCTACCTGAATGTCTGTATTATGGAAATACATTTATTAAAGGGATAGTTTAAAATTTTATAATAATGGTGTATATAATTTTATTTATATATATTGTTATAATATATAATTAAAACAATTTTAAATTTATAATAATTTTTTATTTAAAAAATGAAAGGCAAGAGTTCAGGTAAAGGTTTATTTCAAAATCATATCCTTATTCAGGAATGATTGTGTATCATGTTTCCACACAATGAGTTTTCTGATATTCAAATCTTAAACCACATATATCTTCTTATTATTTATATATTTATATTAAATACATGTTTTCCATTCATTTTCCTCTATTTATACACTCAATATATATAATGAATTTTTTTAAGGGAAATTGAATATATTCTATTTGGTCAAGAATTATTTTCTTAGTTTGCAATATTTTATTTAAAAAAATATGAAGAATTTTCCTATGATTATAAAATTATATATTAATTTATCTTCAAATATGTTTTATTATCTATCAAAAGTTTTAAAACATATCTTTTCATTATTTTCCAAAAGAGGTAATTTTTATCAATGTTGGGAATAGAATCTTCATTTTAATTCATACCATATAAATGGATTTTATTATTTCATGAATATTATTTTCCATCATTTTCCCTTTTTAATATTCTATGTAACAATGAAAATTAAATGAATTTCAAAATTTTATAGATATTTTTTATTTTTAATAAGTTATTCCAATGTAAAAAGTATGTTTTCCTCATGGAATTTTCCAGATATCCTTTAAATTAATTTGAATTTCAATCAAAATCTGTTAATGAATAGAGTTGTTTACCGGTAAAATAGTCTTATAATTCAATCCAATATATTTATTTCGTGTGTTTATTATTAGTTTATCTAGGTAAATTATTGACATTACTTCTAACATTTCTTCTAATTTGGAGAGTTATTAATTTAAAGGAATATTGGTTAAGTTGAATTGTGTGCTCATATGACGAAAGAACATGATATATTAACTGGTTTGTGAATCCATGAATAACATAGCCATTTTATTCATTATAATATTTCATTATAATAAATTGGTTGTCTAGTTTTTTCGAGACTTACCCATTTTTGTAGGATTTCGTCGCACAAGGCCTCAATGATAGGTTTTCCATGTCCAGAATTATGTATTCCATCAATATAAAATTAGATATAGATGAAAATGGAATTAGTAGAATATTTATTATATCAAAGGATTTTTTTAATTAATATAAAATTATTTATATGGAATTATTTTATCCTTTTTTATTTCCACTCTATTATTGACGCTTTATTTCTCTTTTGATGTATGCATTCCATTACTGAGCATCAGAGATCTCGCTTTTCTTATGTTTCAATCCCATGAATACTAGAGAGTGTAAAATGAATGATATGAATATAAATGATTGATAGAAGATTATGTTCTCAATGAAATTATTGTTTTTTATTTTGTATTTTCAACTTTAATGTTATATTTAAGAATATATATATTTTTTCCAGACAATTAATTATATCAATCCTTTGGTATTTATTATCTTGTATCAGTTTTATATATAATAATGTAACCAAATTCTCTAGGTTACTAATTTATGTGTTTTTACAATGGTGTTATCCTTAATGGGATTTATCTTGGGTCTCATTTATGAAGGGAGGTAATTTAACTCATCTTCATATATATTGATTGCTAGACTGGGTTATAATGGTAGGTGGTGTGTTCCCACATGTAATAAATAGTTGGGGATTACTCCTAGAGGGAGGAAAAATCATTACAGGTTCATTAAATGGATAATAAATCCATCCTAATCTTGGAAATCTCAATCTAGAAAATTTTCGATAGATACCACCCATATCAAAGGAAACCAATACTTTGATGCCCCTTAGAGATATACATCTATATTATTACAAAGGAGATCCCACTTTTACTATATTAATACATTATTTAATGTGTTAAAATATTTTTTCTAGCATTTATTATGAGGATATAGTTGTTAAAGATGAGGGTTTAAATTGTAATTTTAGAGTTATTGATATTTGTGAGATGAATTCATGATGGTATTTTGGGTTTATTTTAATTAGTTATATTTTTTTGGAAAAATATGGAGAGACTATTGAAGAATTTAATTTCATTTTGGTTGCTGGGGAAGTATAAAATTCATATATATTGAACTTTGCAAATTATTTCGTGTTCCTGAGTAGAATCTTATTCATATATTTTATATTTTATTAACTAAAAATATTTTTTTATTTGGAATATTATTTTTATTGAATATTGGGAACCCATGAAAGTACAAAATACACACCAAAAAAACCATATGAAATGGATGAAATAGTAAAACTAATCTGATCCTATTTTTCTTATTATCCTTAAATAATTTCTAGTCAATATTTTTTACCTCTCTAGCTGGCCCATATTTTATAATATCATTGAACCAATAATCCAACTTCTTTTGCATTTGAATGTAATCCTCTATTTTTCATTTTCATACATTGAATACTTTTACTATAGTAAGGTCTTAATTATTGATCCACTATGTTTTATCCTTATTAGTATCCACCAATAGATGTCCCTCAGTCATATTATCTAAATCCTCTTGTGATGTATTATTTATAAGAGATTACACCAACAACTCTCCCTCAGAGTGGATAATCAACTCTCATGTTTTTACACTATTTGAAACCCCTATGAATTACTCCCTCTATGGGTTAGTAGGAACAACCATAATGAGATTAACTATGACTAAGGTGTTCTCAAACATAATCACTAAGGCTTCTAGATTGTTACCAGTCTCTCCCACCACATCTATAACTTCTTTTTCAACACTATTGGTCTATTGAGATTCACATTAATCCATCACAAAAACCATCTAATCCTTCTCTTTATCACGAGGGTTATAGTTAGTCTATTTAGGCCTCTTTTTCAAATAAAACCATGTCTCCATCGGCTTATCCACGTATCAGTAGTCCTTTAATCCTTTAAGGGTTTCTATTTTTGATAAGAACACATTTTACGTAATATTTGATGAATTTATTTCTCGATGTCTTCATCGGATTATGGATCCCTCTTCCATGGTTTCCCATCGCTCTATCATTTAAGAAAACTAAAGTGATTCCAAAACTAATCATGGACCCAAGGTTGCATTTTCCATCATCAAAACCCTTTTCATAGTAAGATTAGGTTATTCTTAGTCCAAAAACTAATATATAATCATTGAATATGGTTTCCCAACATAGTTGATGACTTTATATTCTGTGGACCAAACCCTTTATCAATAGAATCAGAACCCCATTGAAATTTAATAACTAGAATTCAGTAATCATTTTCAAGACTCCCAATACACATCTAGATGACCACATCCTGAATAGAGTTGGGGATGGGGAACACTAACCATGTCCCCTCCAGTCCATCCTTGTGCATGGATCCCCTACTAGCTCTTAGGGCCTCAACATAAGGGGATTTATTTTACGATGTTGGAGGAATAGAGGCATCATATCACTTTAATAACACTCTGGGAATCTCATGTACATTTTGATGATTCATGCACAAGAAATGGGTGATGGGTATGTGAGGTTACCATTCAGTGGGTGTAATTTTTTTTGGTTGTCCACTAAATAAAATCTTCTAGTATGGTTCCAATAATGTGGTATCCCAGCAAAAATTTCATGCCAAATTTCACATTTTATAGGATAATACCATTAAATACATTTCAACGGATCAAATAAAATCTATATCAGTTATTCCCATTATGGGTATTCCTCTACGTGTCTAATGAATAAGTAGTTTTGGTAGTTATAAAAAGGTTTATTATATTAGGAACATGCGTTGTCCATTTATGATTTGGTTTCATACTGAAAGGACCCTTCAATTTCATATCCCATAGGGATTATGGAGTTTTTTGAAAAAGATTTCGTTCATAGAATGATTTTTCAATGTATCATGTTCTTGGTTTTTTAGAAACCAGTTGGGATAGGGAAAATATTGAATGATTCATGAGCTGAACACACTATGTGGCAGTTTGGGTTACACCTAGTAGATTCATCAAGAGATCACATACCAATGTTTTTTCACAATAAATATTTGGAGTGATAAAATATTCCACACGCATAAATTATTTTGGAGAAATGGGATGATCCACTAAACTATTCAGTCAATATATCACATACACCAGTTATGTGACATTATGTTGGGCTTTAGTGAATATTGATAGGAATTATAAGGAACGTGATTCACCTGGTCTAATAATATATCCTAGAATTATACATCATTTTCATTCCTAAAAATTTATTTTACGTATATTTCTAGGATCATTCCCTGATCCCTTTCTGAAATATGGATCAGTTAATGAATAGAGATATTGATTATCTTGTTTGGAATCACATGAGATGTTTTCATAGTGTTACTTGTAACTGGCCAGATCATGTGCTAATTATAGTGTGCATTCATCCGAGTTAGGATATTGTTCTTGAGGGTATCTCCATTTGAAAAATAATTTTTATTATAAAAAATTTCTAAAATACATGGGAAAAAATATACAGCCATCCCCAAAAATCAAATATCATCAGGATTAAGAAATGTCAATTTTGAATTACTAATGAAATCTCACCTTGTGGTTATGTTACCTTCATGATGGGATATGTAGTTCTCCGAGATTAATAAATAGTTTCTAGAGTGAACATATATTTTTGATGGGGGGGCCATTGGGTTTTATCATTTTTTCAATACTCAAATTCTCATCTAGATAAAGCTCTACATGTACTCCCCTCTTCCTAGAATTTTTCACATATCAACGATCACATAACTAGGTCAATATATTACAACAAAAATACTTATAAATCAATGATCCATGTATTATTGAGTCTATGCACAATTCAATCAAACCAGATGGTTTTGGAGACTCTTTCTACATCTCCATACTATGGATTAGTATTTGGAAATATATTGTTTTTAATTATGGGAACAAGTCTTATTTATTAATTTCATTTAATGTTTAGTAATTTACTATGTGACTATCAAGGGGTATAACGTGATTCAGTTATTGAAAAAATAGAAAACATTGGGTTTTTAATTCAATCCCTTTTCCTTATAAAAATGATGAATCTAATGATATTTTATTGTACCTTAGAAAAATATGCAGTAACAACTGAGATGATCAATAGTGCAGATCCCAGACATAGTTAATGCATCATCTCAAAACATGAGATATTTTTTAATATTACTAGAGTAAATCTTCGAGACTGACCCATATCAACAAGTTACCATTTTAATTATTTTTTAAATAGTTCAATTTTATCATTACTTTTCAACAAATATGAAACCAAACATTAAAAATGATTAAAAACATAAATTTCCTCCTAAAAATATTTAAATGTCTATAAGATTTATCAATGAAATGGATCACTCATATGGATTCATAATCAAATAAAACTATATATTCTTATATGATTATAGTTTGGATATGGAACTAGAATCTAAAAAACTATAAATCCATCCTGATAAGTTAATAATGCATCTAAAGGATTTTATGGATATTGTTTACGGTTTTCATTTTTGGGGGTGCCTTCTGTGAGGAATAAGGATGGCTATTTTGGGTACGATAGTGATTTAAATAATTTAATTTGAATATAAATGTGGCATAATACCATGAAGTTATATATTATTCTAAAACTATATCTCATTATAGAAATTATTGTATTCTGGAAGTCATCATTAGGTGGAATTCAGACACCAATACCTTCAAATTAGTATGTGGAGATGTTAGAATAATATTGAAGGATACATATGTGATAAATAGAGTCAAAATTTTTATATATATTTATGATTAATTTATTACACTAGTTTCCATATGGGATAATTCATAGTGGAATACCCCAATAAAAAATTAATAACATTCGATGGATAAGCATATAATTGGGATAACCATCATCCTACTGTCATATATCCTTTTTGAGTGTGGGAAACTCAATTAATCAAGAAGAATATGGATTATTCATAACATTAAGGGAATAAAAATTTTAGAATTTTGGAGAATCATGGTCCTCCATATTATTACTAAATCATTTTAGATGGTCTTTGGATTAAAAAATGAATGGTTTATGTCTCTTATGATGTTAATTGAAATGTGCATTAGTCCAGAATCTTGTAGATTTATCTGGGTAGAATCCATATCCTCATAGAGTAATGTGGTTGGGTGAGAACCAACAACCTAATAATGGATGCATGGTTTTATATTCAAATGTTATCCAATTTAGCTACGTCATCCATAACCATATATAAAAGACAATCAGGTAACATCTCCAATATAAATATTTCATTCATTATTGTCATCTTAGTCTAAATATTATGGGGATGGATAATGGCTCACATGGGACATTATGAGATCATAAACACCTATTATATACTTAGAGATTATTTTAATATCTTCGGCGTATTTATTGAAGATTCATGACATGAAATTTTAAAGGTCATGATATTAGGAATAAAAAAAAATCAACATGAAATATTTATATATTGGTCAAATGGAATTCATGCTAGAAGAATTACTAATATTGATTTTGGGATTTTGGAATCATGTGATTTTACTATCCATTGTGATGAGACATGGTTTTTTTTTGAAAGGTGGGGCTAGGCCCCAAAATATTATATTAAAAGAAAATCAAAGGAGAACACCGAAGTCAACATGAAGGATAATACATCAAGCTCCCTGTCCCGGTGAACCAATCTTTTTCCTTATCTTGTCAGCAATTAATCTTTCTTTCTCTCTCCATTCGTTCCATGTTTTGGCACTGATATGCCTTCGACCTCTTCCTCTCGTAAAGTGGCTTTCAAGCTCCTTGGCTTGCTGTAGCAACGATTCTACATCTTCATCCGAGCTGTCAGCTTGCACCTCCTCCTTCATCTTCAAGGCCTCCTTTCCTACCCTTTTTTGACTTCTGGTTCTGACTTGTTGCCAAGTACCTTCATCATCTCCATCTTTTTGGTGACCTTTTCTTGGTTTATCTGTTTTCTGTTCTATCTCCTGCACATCCAGTGTAGAGATAAGAGATGATTCTTTCAAGGTGTTACTCACCTTCCCCGCTAGAGTGACCGAGGTGTCTTCCACCACTTCATTAGTCGGAGTGATTGAGTCTTCAACAGCCACTACAAAAGGTTCAGAGATTGATGGAGCCAGAGAAAGAGAAGCAGAATCAGCCTTTTTAGAAAATCCAGGTGAAGTAGTAGCTTCATAGGTTGTAAAACACCCACTCAAGTCAGAAGGTGTCTGCTGATTTTCCAGCAGCTTTGGTGGGTGCAAAGTCGTGGTTTCCACCTCTTTCTGAGGAGGGTCAACAACTACAGCCTCTAACTGACCTGCAGCACTACATGGAAAATTAGAATTTCTCACATGGTCATGAGAAGAGGTCTGCCTATCATCCTTGCCAGGTGAGGGAAACGTGGGTGATGAAGCCCCAATATCCCCCTCAGAAAGTTGGAATTCTTTTGAGGGAAACATATCAACTCCAGGATGAATAGCCACAGTGGGATCAGAAGTTGGATACAAAGGCATTTTTCCAGCTTTTTTATCATCACAAGATTGTGTGTCAGAGGAGGAAGAAACTACATTCACCAAAAAAGAATCATCTTGAACCTTGGGCAGGGGGGTCTGGGAAATAGTGAGCCCCACCTTTGCCGGATCCTGACGGAGGTCCTTGGCAATATGAGTCTCACGATTCCCCCCGTGCTCAACAATATCAGCCCAAGACCGAGTGCCATGCTGGCCAGTGATCAACTGAGGTTGATCATGCACAAAAGGAGGATCCACAATATGATCTGCTGTGTTATCTGCCAGAGTATTATGCATAGCAATAGGCGGAGGTGAAACAACCTTCTTTTGATTATTGTCAAGATCACATTGGACATAAGGAACAGACATCGTCTGAGAAGTATTAACAGAAATCAAGACATCCCCATTAAAACCAGCAGTCTGTGTAGTTAAACCAGAGCTATTGGTCTTCTGGTGATGTGATTTTTTGAAGCAGGAATGCATATCATGCCCACGTTTAGCACAGGAAGCGCAAACAATTGATCTTCTACAATTTGAAGACTCATGACCTATAGTCTTACAGTCTGGGCAAAACTTGGGGAGGTTTTCATATTCAATTTTCAGTTCCAATTCATCAACATCAGTAGAGAGAAAGACCTTATCAATTAATGTAGAACAAAGATCAATTTCAACTAAGAACCTGGAATAGTGTCCATACCTGGCAGCTTCCGTTTCCTTGTCCAATTTGATTGGAACTCCCATTGCTAGAGCAATATCATATAGAATGCGAGGGTGCCAAAGGATCCAATTTAGACCAAATACCTTCACCCAAGTCTGAACCGTCGTATTTCCTATTTCTAGGGGGTTAAAGCTTCTGTCCCATTCTCGGATATGCAATGCTCCAGGCTTGAAGGAGATAGAGTCGTGACCCCAGGCATGCATCTTAAGCTCTTCGGATGGAAATAAGATGTGGTAAAACCCTTTCCCTAAGGAGATACATTTCCAGGAGTTGAAACCCCAGACTTCCATCAAGTGTTGTATTAGAAGTTAAAGCTTCCATGGCGTAGAGCCTTTCGGAAAGATGAGTCTGGCAATGATAGAGTGTGCCCCCATCTCCAGTCTTTCCGATATAGCGTCCATATCAGCTTTGACGTGAGCTACTGTGCCTTTCCTACGAATACCAGCATTCGAAGCTTTGAAGGAAGTAAAGTTGCGGTTATGAGAACTGACCTCATTTCTATTCGAATCCGAAGATTTTCGATTCACGAGCGCTGATGAGACATGGTAATCTATAATATGTTGGAATTACATATGTCAAATGTATGAACAAAAACAATCGATACAAAAATTTGTTTTTATGAAAATGAGATATCATAACTATATTTTTAGTTTATAGGATGATAAGTACCAAATTCTAGTGACCATTGATTGTTGATACATGGTAAATATAAAATTGGAATATATGTAACTATTCTCAATACATGTTTTATTCGTAAAACTGAACTATTTTGAGTCTAGTATTAAGACATACTATAATGTTTACTTATAATTTCAACAACCTTAATTCAATAAAAAACCATCTGATTCATGATAGGATGAATATAACCTTCATTCAGGGATAAAAAGGCTAGGAATGATTCCTATAACAATGATTTATTTAATAGAGGGATCATCCACTCATGCGCTAAGAAAATATGTGAGTTTCATAAACATTCTATCTTCTATGTAAAGTCTAACCACTCATCCCTATATTCATACAAATTTTAAATACATTTTTTCATGGATGTAATTATTATTATGTAACGGGATATTACCCTCCAAGTTTCTGGGAATGATATTTAGGTGGTAAGGTTATTTTTCAATAGTATAATTTTTTCATGGCACACCCTAAATGCGTCTCATAAAATTGAGCCTCATAAATTGTAGGATTACCTTATATACAAATAATCTATTATCCATTCACTAATGAATATTCCCATTATATTCATTTATGTATTTTAATTAATGGGGATGGTTCCTTTCACTGTAGGAGAGGAGTATGTTGAACATTACTATCAGGAATTGGAAAGAGAATGTGTACATTAAGATATGCTATTCCATCATTTTTATCTTCTAGACCAAAAATTGTTTCTAAAACCAATGTAGAAATCAAAAGGTTCTCAGTCACCTATCATTTACCCACTATATAATGATTATACCGCACCCAATTCCCTTGAATCTCATTCAGATGCTAATGATACATTAGTGGAAAAAATGGTTAACACGTCGGTATTTTTCACGTCGATTTTATATAACCAACATGAAAAGATGTAAATAACGATTTATTACTTCAGTTATATTATAAATGATGTGATAAATTGATGAGAATCAATTTTTTACATCAGTTATTTTCTAACAGACATATTAAAAACTATTATTAGCTTTATCACATTGGTTATAAAATGACTGACGTTATATATCGAATCTCATCACATTATCATATCTTTTATTTTATAACGGATGTGACAATGAAAATCTTGGAAATTTATCACATCATTTATCGAATCAAACACCATGATAAATTATTTTCTACTTTGGTTATTAAATAAATGGTGTTATAATCATAAAAAAATAGTTTCCGTTTCGGTTATTAAATAACATATATGCTAAAGCGTTTTAATGATTTATCACACTCCGTATTTAGTCATTATATTTTATATGATCAGGCGACCTATGACTCGTCTCTCTCGCACAGAAAACCTATAAAGGATTCTTCAAAGTCATGCCCTCCAGCCTCATTTTTCCAAAAACATTCATAATCTTTATTATCATCTGATCTATTAGGTATACTTGAAACACTCAAGTAATTCTCTCACCGCTCTGTTTAATTTTTTATTTTCCACGATGACCTAAACTAATTTGTTGGGAAGTTATTTTTCAATATATGTTCTTTATATCATGGTAAGTTTCATAGTGTATATTTATACCATGCTAAATTCTTTTTTGGTAAAATAAATCTATAGAAGTGATATAATTCATGTTTATGATTTTTCTGTGTTCTATCAGTTCTGTGTGCGCGTATAAGGGATTTCCAAGGGGGAGGGGTTGTGCAAGTGAGTGGGGTGTTTAGGGGGTGGGGGATGTCTAGGGGGTGGGGTGTTCATGGGGTGTTAAAGTGGGTGGTGGTGGTGTTAGGGGGGCTATCCAAGGGGGTTGGGGGTATCCAAGGGGGTGGGGGTGGTGTCCAGGGGTGAGGGGGATGTACAAGGGGGTAGGGGTGTCCTAGGGTGTGGGGGGGGATTTCCAGGGGTGAGTGGGTTGTCTAAGTGGTTAGGGGTGTCAAGTTGGTGGGGGTGTCCATTAGGTGGGGGGCTATCCAGATTATTGGGTGTTGTCCAAGGGGTGGGGGTTTTCTAGAGGGTTGGGGTTTTCCAAGGGTGGGGGGTTGTCTAGAGGGGTGGGGAGGATGTCCAAGTGGGTGTTGGTGTCCATAAGGTGTCCAAGGGGGTGGGGGTGGTGTCCAGGGGGTGGTGTATAGAGGGTGAGGGGAATTTTTAATGGGGAAGGGGTTTCCAGGGGTGGCAGTGTTGTTGAGGGTGAGAGGGGGTTGTCTAGGGGGTGGGGGTTTCCAGGTGGGTGGTGGTGTCTAGGGGGTGGGGGTGTTGTCTCGGGGGTGAGTGGGTTGTCCAAGGGGGTATGGGGGTGTCCAGGGGTTGTGGGGTGTCCAGGCGGTGGGGGCTGTCAAGAGTGGTTGGCGGCAGTCCAGGGGTGGGGGCTATCCAGGGGGGGTGTCCGGGAGGTGTCCAAGGGGGTGGTGATAGTGTCCAGTGGGAGAGGGGGCATTCCAAAGGGGGTGGGGTGTCTAGTGGTGGGGGTGTTGTCTAGGGAGGGTTGGGGGTTGTCCAGGGGGTGGGGGTTTTCAGGGGGTGTCCAAGGGGGTAGAGGGTAGGGGTGGTGTCTAGGGGGTGTTGGTGTACGGGGGGGGGGGGGGGGGTTCCAGAGGGGTTGGGGCAGTCAAGGGGGTGGGGGTGCTTCCCAAGGGGGTGGTGGTGTCTATGGAGGTTTACATGGTGGTGGGGTGGTGTCTAGGGGTTAGGGGGCTTTCCAAAGGTGTGATGGGGTCCAGGGGTGGGGGTGGTGTCTCGGGGGTGAGGGGGCTGTCCAGGGGGGAGTGTCCAGGGGGTGGGGGTTTCCTAGAGGGTTTGGTGGGCTTTCCATGTGGGTGGGGTCCAAGGGGGTGGTGTTTTCTAGGGGGTTGGTTTGTCCAGAATGGTTTGGGGGGGTTTTCCAGGTTTTGGGGGGCTTTCCAAGGGGGTGGTGGTGTCCAGGGGGTTGTCCAGGGGGTGGGGGTTTTCAGGGGGTGTCCACGGGGTAGGGGTGGGGGTTGTGTCTAGGGGGTGTTGGTGTCTAGGGGTGTTTCCAGAGGGGTTGGGGGCTGTCAAGGAGGTGGGGGTGCTGCCCAATGGGGTGGTGGTGTCTAGGGGGTGTCCATGGGGGTGGGGTGGTGTCTAGGGTTTTTGGGGATTTCCAAGGGGGTGATGGTGTCCAGGGGGTGGGGTGGTGTCTCGGGGGTGAGGGGTTGTCCAGGGGTTGGGGTGTCCAGGGTGTGGGGGTTGTCTAGAGGGTTTGGGGGGATTTCCAGGTGTGTGTGGGGGGGGGGGTCCAAGGTGTTGGTGTTGTCTAGGGGGTTGGTTTTTCCATAGGGGTTTGGGGGCCTGTCCAGGGTTTTGGGGGGCTTTCCAAGGGGGTGGTGGTGTCTAGGGGTGTCCAAGGGGTGGGGGTGATGTCCATGGGGGGTTAGTAAGATTTCCAAGTGGGCGGGGATGTTCAAGGGGTGAGGTGGCTATCTAGGGGTGGGGCGTCTAGGGGGTTTCCATTTGGGTTGGTGGTGGGGGTGGTGTCTAAGGGGTGGGGGTGTCTGGGGGTGGTGTTTAAGGGGTGAGTGGGTTGTACATGGGGGTATGGGGTATCTAGGGGGTGGGGGTGTCCAGGGGGTGGGGGTGTCTAGTGGGGGTGGGGTTGCTGTTTAAGGGGTGGGGGTGTCCAGGGCGTGTAGCCTAACCATGCGTAGTGCCCGAGTTCTTTAAAAATGTATTTCTTACCATTTTCCCTATCTAATTACAACACCAAAACACCTCTTTTTCCCTCATTTGGAACATGAAACTCTAGGAGTATCCTCCTCCTCTTCTCCATTCCTCTCACCTCCTTCCAATAGTGATTCAAAGTGGTTTCTACATGTTTGGGGGTTATTTTTCCATATAATATCCTCCTTCTCCATCTTCATCTATCTTCATTTTTCTTGTTAGTTTATCTTCTTCATTGGTTCCAATGGTCTAGGGTTCTTGTTTCATAGTACCTAAATTTATGGTTTTATTTTATGGTTCTTCATGGTATTCCTTTCTCATTTGGACCATCATGAAGCCATTTTGAGTGGTCATAATTGAAGGAATCTTGTATTGAGGTTGGTTTCCCTATGTATTATCCTTTAAATTTAAGAATCATTGATTTCATGATGTTTATACATTGATTTGATGCGTGTTCAGAATATATAATTTTTTGAAATATTACTTGAATTAAATCATTTTGCATTCCCATTGAATAAAAATTTGTGTAATTATTTTATATATCCCTTCACAACAAGTGTTTGATTAAAATTCGGGTTGGCCCTTATAAGCGATTTATGATTTTAAAATGATGTTGTGTTGTATCCAATTTGTTCCAAATATTTCATGGATTTTTAAATAGTGTGTTTGGATACTTTGGAAAACGTTTTTTTAAAGAATGGTTGTGGCCCGATTGGCACATTCAGAAAGTCGGTTTTCTTTGGAAAACTATCCATGGAATGTGTCTCTTGCCCAATCATTATTAAAATGAATGTGAAAGTCTATTGTATGGGACTTTCATTGTGTGTTGATGGCACTAAGGCAAGGGTGCTTCCTTGGAGTGGTGTTCTAGGGTAACTCTTGTGGGTGTGTGGATTATGTGTATTTTGTGATTATTATTTATATATGGTTGATTGTTTGATACTCCTCAGGTCACCGCCATTTTAGAAATAGCATGGAAACCAAGAATTGGTAGTGGATTATTTGATAATTCTTAAAGCAGTGTTATAAGATTTTTCTCTGGCTAATTGACCCTTAGTATAAACATGCTCTTCTTTGGGGATTGTTCTACTCGTGAGTTAGGGCAGTTTGATTGCATCAGGTATGCCAAAATGATGGATTATATTATAATAAGTTCTAGATTTTCCCCTAAGCTCCTAGGTATCACCATGTTCTCTGACACTTTTTAATTCATGGAGGACAATCTAGGTTCCTTATCTAGTATGGTTACTTGAATACTGCTTACCCATTGCCCAAATTTTGTCATCATGAATTATGCCCCCTAACTGTGGTGTGTCTCTCTGGTAAAATTGAATGATTTGTTATAAATGTTTTACTAAGGATTATTTTTAGGAAAACTATGTTTATTTTCCTGTATTTTAAACTAGTAAGAAATGAGTCTTTTATTTAAATGAAATGCATAGGGAAAACCCCAACCCCTAGACACCCCTACCCCGTTGAAGACCCTATACAGCCCCATACCCCCATGGACAGTCCCAACCCCCTTGGATAGCCCCCACCACCCCCTAAACAGTTCATTACCCCCTTGGACACCCACATGGTATATATATATCCCAACGGATTCATTGAAACTGTTCTAATATTTTAACTTCAGGAATTATATACTAGTGGTTCGTGTAGAATCGTTAGTATAGGGTTTTTGCAATGACCATCACGCCAATGGTGTGTGAAACCATTGGGTTACACTACCCCAAAAATTTCCGGGTCTATCCCAGTGGTTTCAAATAGTTGGGATATGTGTAATTTTCAGTAGTTAATGTATACATATTGTAATTTACACTTCACATTTATTTTTTATAAAAGGGTTAATTTGGAATCCAGTTGCCCCATGATTTTTTCGTTGAGTACCATAAACAGAAAGGATCTATGATGAATTTAAAACTATTATATCCAACTATATTTTAATTTTAAAATCATTTTCATGCATATTTTTTTTCAAAAATGCATAAATTTATTTTATATTTTAAAATTGTTTTACATTCAAATTATGATATTTCTCATATAAATATATTTTTGCCTTACCACAACAAGATGTATAATTTTGATATTTTTTAGGTAATAATAATTTTATGTTCAATTATGAAAAATTGAATGATTAATGAAAATGAGAAAGTTGTTGATCCCTTTTTGTAATTTTCTAAATGAAACTTTTAAAGCATTGACATTTTATTCTATCCATGACTGAACTTTTTGAATATGAAGAAGCTAAAAAGTACGGAGATCAAAGGAAATCTGAATTTTCATGGTTTTAATCTGAGTTACATCCCTTGGCTTTATCCTGGTGAAACTGGACAAAAGGTCAGATCTACTGATGATGATGATTTGCAAGATGTTAACTTCGACAAAATTGATGAAATGACAAGAGATATTGTAGTAGAAATAATTGAGATAGAACCAATAGTTGCGTGTCTATATAGTGATGCATAAATCAATGGTATCCTTCATGTATATATTTTACAGTTTTTTGGAATTGTTAATATTGATTAACCTGAAGTTGAAAAATGGATGGAGTGACAGAAGTTTTACAGAGATACTTCAATTGTTGAAATACATTCTTCCAAATTCAATGATCTTCAACATTCACATTATAAGGCCAAGAAAATATTATTCATGATGGGATTGGGATACAAGAAAATACATGTCTGTCTGAATGACTATATGATATATAAGAATGAATATGAATTTCTGTCAGAGTTTCCAGACTGTGGGACATCATAATATAAGTTGAAATAAAAAGCATAGACTGATGTAGAGAATACAAAGATCCATTCCATGTTATTTTTGTATCTTCTTACAATTCATCATTTTAAATGTTTATTTTCTAATTTACATGATGAAAAAAATTTAAGATGACATGATGATGAGAGAATATGTGATGGAAAAATATGCCATCCACCTAATTGTCCACAATGGAAGAAAATTGTTGAACAACATCATACATTTGGAAATGAAATTAGAAATCTCATACTAGGGTTATGCACGGATGAAATGAATCCACATCAAACCCTCTATAGCATACATAGTTCATAGCTGATTTTTTGGTAATTTATATCCTCTCTCCTGAAGTCTGTATGAAGCACAAATATTTCATGTTGGGTATAATTATCTCTGTTCCAAAGAATCCTGGAAATGATTTTGAGGTTTTCTTGTCCCCATCGATTGATTATTTGAATCATTTATGGTTTGATGGTATTAGGTTGTATGATTATTATAAAATGGAATTTTTTCAACTTCATGTCGGGATTATGTTTACCTTAAAAAATTTAACAGCTTATGGAAATCAATCTGGATATAGTGTTAAGGGGCATAAAGCATGTCCAATTTGTGAACAACAGACATCATATTGTCAATTTCATCATGGGAGGAAAAAAGCGTACATGGGTCATCAGAAGTTTTGGCCTACGGATCACATTTATAGAAGACTAAAAAAGGCATTTAATGGATCATAAGAATTTGATATTGCTCAAAACCTTTATAACCTACATAGTATTTTGAGATGGTGGAAAATCTTGATGGGACATTGGGAAAGACAAGGAAATCTGGTAATGATAGAAATATTTGGGCGAAAAGGTCAATATTTTTCGAGCTACCATACTGGATCTATCATGAAGTGAAACATAATATTGATGTTATCCACATGGAGAAGAATATTTGCGACAGTTTGATTGAACATTGCTACATATTAATGGAAATACAAAAGATGGGTTGAATGCAATATTAGACTAACTATCAATTGAAATATGCTTGGATTTAGCTCTCACTCTTAATGGATGATGAACATTTCTTCCCTTGTAATGTCATACATTATCCAAGAGGGAGAAAATTAACTTCTTTCAGTGTCTTCATGATATCATAGTGCCTTAAGGATATTTTTCAAATGTAAACAATTTTGTCTCTTTGAAGGATTTGAAGTTGATAGGTATGAAATATCAGGATTGTAACATCATGATGTAATAACTTCTACCAGTTTCATTGCGTGAAAAAGTTCCTATCCTTGTCATAAAGACTATAATTAAGTCGTGTTATTTTGTAAAATCAATTTGTAATAAGGTGATTCATTTCAATACTTTCAACATTTTGGAAAAGGATACAATTTCTATACTTTTTCAATTGGACATGTATTTTCCTCAAACATTTTTGATATAATAGTGCATTAAATTATTTATCTGGTTTGAGAAATAATGCATTTTGGACCTTTATATATTCATTGGATGTGTCCTTTTGAATGGTATATGAAAGTATTGAAGTGGTATGTTAAGAATCCATATCGACCTAAAGCCTCTATTATTTAAAATTATATTTCTGAGGAGGTTGTGGAGTTTTGTACAAGAATCTTGGTTGTGGCGGAGCATATAGGATTGCCTCCATCTCACCATGAACAAGGTAATAATGAGGGAAATGGGATTCGTTTCTTGAAATTCAAATTGTTTTTAGTTGAACAGATAAAGAATTTAGAATTATACATCTTGAATAACGTAGTTGATGCTCAACCATATATCACATTGCATATTAATGAGTTTAAACAATGTCATCCAAATAATATAGAAATGTGGATTTATAATGAGCATAATAAAACTTTTTTTGTTATGGTTTCAAATGAACTTGCTTGGTAGATCAGATGTATTAGAGAAATTTAGATGGTTAGTGGGTGGCCCATGTTTAAATGTGATAACATGTTCCGGTTATGACATTAATGGAAATTCATTTCATACAAAATCCCCAGAAAACAGAAGTTCAGTTCAGAATAGTGGTGTATTGGTGTTTGCATAAGAAATGCATTTTTCGAGTTCTAATGACAAAAACCCAATATCTGCATCAATTTCATATTATAGAGTTATTGAAGAAATATGTCAGGTTGATTACTTTAAAATTAATGTTCATGTTTTTTATTATAAATGGTTCATCAGTAAAAATAGTGACTAACACGATGAATTTGGAATAAAAATTGTTAATATGAATAGATTGGAAGACACATCAGATTATTTTATAATGACAACACAATCAAAATAGATTTTCTTTGTAGTTGAAAAATAAAATATGTAGTGGTATTTTGTTTTACAAGAGAAAAACAATATGTTGGTGAGGATCAACTTGATGAAGATGTTGATTTATGTGAGATCCCTACTTTCCTGGAATGATTAGAAGAACATAATTATGGGCATGTGGAATACACGGTTTATGCCATAAAGAAAGATCATAACGAATGAATTTGAGAAAATAATACATTTTTACCTTCCTAATATTACAGGTAACATATGATCATTTCTTGTTTACATTTATTATTTTCATTTAATGTTACATATTGCAATTTTTTTTATTAAAATTCATTTTAAAACAAATAATTAGATGTTTTTGTTTATTTTATTTTTTTTTAGTTTAGTTTATCATATTTACAATTATTTAAAATATCTTCCAATTATTTTTGTTTAATGACATTTAATTTACAATGTTTTCCATGTTTACCATGATTTCCATGTTTACCATGTTTACCATGATTACCATATTTACCATAGTTTACTATAGATTACCTTTACGTAACTTATATATTTATTTATTTTGTTGAATGAAAATTACACTACAATGTTTACCATGTTTACAATTGTTTAACATGCTTACAAAATTAACAATGTTTACTATTATGTAATGTAGTTCAATTTTTCATTTTTTTTACATTAGTATTGTTTTATTTTAATTTTTATATTTGTGAACAACTATTTTTTCTTTTATTTGAAGGATAATGATAGATCAATCAGTTGATCAACCACATGATTCTGGAGATGAGAATAATGATCATACCACTGGGGAAGAATTTTCACATGCTTTTCTTGATGTTCCCCAATCTTCCTCATGTTCTCCCATTACGACAAAGAATAGTTTAAGAGTTTGTAAACATCGTTGAACACGTTAACCAAAATTATCACTTGCTCGTACGCCGGACCAGAGGATACTCATTATGTTTGATGAGAATGAAATTCCTAGAGGTCAAAATTTAAAATATTTTATGTGTTTTGTATCAACTCAGGGTAAGAGAAAACTAAGAAATTTGTTTGATTTTTGGAGAAGTGTGTGCAAAACAATAATATCTCAGTTGTGGGAGACGATTTTGGTAAGATCTTTTGCTGTTTTTTCCTATTCTTTAAATGTTTCAAGTATAATATGTTTTAACTCTTATTTATCAAATGAAATTTGATATTCTTGAAACCGTACGATTCAAGAAGAAATACATATCAATGGATGCTAGAATATGGATGTACTTCAAATTAACCCTCACCTATGATTTAATTTTTGTTCATAGGAGTCATGACAATCCAGGTCATATATATCCTTTCATAGATGAAGATACATGGACAAAATTTGTCGAATGTAAAAGAAAAGATTCATTTTTGGTAAGGGTAATGTAAACATTTATAAACTTTCTTATATAAATCATCTTATTAATTTTTTTTCAATTATTTCTTATTGTTAATTTATAGTAAATGAGGACATATCATCCAGAGATCCAATCGGAAAAATTATACCCTCATATTTTATCTCAGGGAGGGTATACATTATTGGAAGAAAAAATAGTGGCAGAAAATTTACAAAAACTAAGAGCTGAGTCTTTAGGATCTGGAAAGGTTTCCCCTCCATCCCATCTATATATAAATAAAAAATCAAAGATATCCCGGATAGGCATAGAGGGGAAATATCATTCAGAATATTCGAGAATTATATCAGAGATGATTATAAGATATTTATTTTATTTATTTATGTTAACTATATTATTTATATAATTTGAATCATTGTAGAAATGTTGAATTAATTAATACTATATTCTCCTGAGGAGTATAGCTCACAGGGGGTATTTACAGCTGCTATGAGGCAAGATATTTTATTTTCACAATTGGGAAAGACTTAACATCATAGTCATGTACGAGGATATCTGGTGGGTGTATCGGTAAGAAAAGTGTTTCCATGTTCATCAACTTCTTTCATTGAGGGTGTTTATCAAAAAATAGAATCCTTGGATACAAAATTTCATAATATTAATGTGATGATGGAGGAAAATATTAGAGCATCGGTATAGTCTATGTTTACATACATGCAAAGAGAATTTCAGACTGCATCTCCCACTCCTCCACCTCCCCCTACAGACCCCATTATTTATCCCCCACTTTTGCAATTAGCTCCCACTCCCCCACCTTAGCCTGTAGACCCATTTTTTATCCTACCCCTCCGACGTAGCTTCCTACTTATTTCAAGTTGAATGTTGATGATCCTTAACATAATATAGTTGCATATGGGTTGGTATATTGTATATGAGATATAGTTCATCATCAATAGATAGAGGTAGAGAATCAATGTGTCATTGAACTAGATATTATAGATAGAAATGCTTAAGTACCATTACCTATAGATGAGGTGATGATAGTTGGACATAGTATCAGCCATTTTTTTATTTTTCCATCCAGACTTCTACAACTCATCACCATAGAAGTATGTATGTTTTATCTTCTATTATTTTCAAAGTTGTTTTTACATTTGAAAACTAATATATTTTTCTATTTATATTTACAGTAATACTTAAAAGGTAAATAAATATTTTACAGACAACAACAAAGAAAAATGGATATGACATCAGATACATATTCTAGTAGTCTTGGTATATTTTCAAGATATTCAAATTTTGTTGGCAGATCATTATGAGTTTCTAATAGAAGCTCATGTTTGTGGACTTGCAATAAATTTGTGGATTAAAAAAAATGATATCATTGAGCTTGTAAATGGAGATAATTTGGGCATCAAAATGGTGAAATTTTTTTCCATGTAAGTCTTAACACCTTTTCCATGCATTATACTTGTTAAAAATTTATACTAATGTCTCTTTTATATTAGGTATCTATATAACATGTGTGAGAAGAATAAGCGGACAGATGTATATGGATTCATGGACCCTAATTTGATTTCCCTTGAAGCACATGCATTGGATAAGGATCAAATAATTATTTATATTGCTAAAATATTGGAACACAATATAATCACACAGTGTTTGATGATGCCTTTTCATAAAGGAATGAAACATATCTCTGGAAAAGTGTTCATTTTATTTTAACCTAAAAACACTAACCTTAAATTTTCTTTTATCATTGTTCATTGAATTTTAGGTGTTTTTTCACAAGGAAAAAAACAATTTATAGGATATCATATGTCCATAGATATGTGCGGGAAAGATTTACGAATATGTTGGAAAAGTAAGTTTCAATTTATAAATAGTTTTATATTATATAATGAATTTTAAATTTATCCAATTCGTATTATTTTCTAATAGGGGATGGGTCTACATTAGAAAAAAACACAAAGAAAAAGAGTTCCAAGATCAAATATGTAAAATTAAAGGTAAATATTCATTTATAATTAGTATTTTTTGATGTTTTACATACAATCATATTTTGAATTTACAGTCACTTAAACGAAATTTTAATGAACAAAAAGAAATCTTCGAATGCAGATATTATATGACAAGATATTTTTACGAAATAATTATAACTGGAACACTTGTGCACTTTGACCTAGTAAGATATCCTTTTATACTTTTCAATAATATTTCATTTGATTAATTCATTATACATGTCAACTACTACCCTTTTTCTTTCTAGTTATTTGATGACCCTCAACCCTATAGTGCTCAAAATTTCAAACACATACAAGTGGAATTATCAAATTAGTTTACCCGTTTGATTGTATTTTAGTTTGTTTGTAGTGTAAAATGTAATTTTAATATTGTCATTATAATTATGTATGTGGTAGTAATTTAAGTTGGATTTATGTATTTTTAGTTGACATTGTATGTTTTGAATGTTATATATGTGAATATTTAATTTTGGTATACTTCTTGTTTTGGTGTAGCTCGTATGGTTTTTCTTGTATGGACTCTTGTCTTGGGGGGGGGGGTATCCAGTGGTGTGGGGGGTGTCAAGTGGGGTGGGGTGTCTAGGGTTGTGGGAGGAATGTCTAGTGGTGTGGGGGAGTCTTGGGTTTCTATGGGGGTGGGAGGGTATCCACGAGGGTGGGAGGGTAGTCCATGGGAGTGGGGGCTGTCCAAGATAGTGGGGGCTATCCAGGGGGTGTACAAGTGGGTGGGGGTTTCTAGGGGTGTGGGAGGAATTTCCTGTGGTGTGGGGGTGTCAAGGGTGTCCATGGGGGTGGGGGTGTCTAGGAGGGTGGGTGGTCTGTCCATGGGGGAGTCCACTGATGTGGGGGTGTCCAATGGGGTGGGGTTTTTTCAAGGGTTTGGGGGGATGTCTAGTGGGGTCGGTGTTTCCAGGGTGTTCATGGTCGTTAGAGGGATTTCAGGAGGGTGGGAGGGTTGTTCAGGGGAGTGGGGGGCTGTTCAGTGGAGTGGGGGGTTTCTAAGGGTGTGGGAGGGCTTTCTAGTGGGGTGGTGGTGTCCAGGGTTGTGAGAGGGTTGTCTAGTGAGGTGGGGGTGTCTAGGGTGTTCATGGGGTGGGAGGGTGTCCAGGAGGGTGGGAGGGCAGTCCAGGGAAGTTGGGGTTGTCCAAGAGGGTGGGGGTGTCTAGGGGGTTTCCATAGGTGTGGGGGTGTCCAGTGGGGTGGGGGTCTCTTGGGGTGTGGGGAGTTTTCCAGTAGAGTGGGGGTGTCCAAGGTGTCCATGGGGGTGGGAGGGTGTCCAGGATGGTAGGAGGGATCTCTAAGGGAGTGGGGGATATCTAGCGGGTGTCCAACGGTGTGTGTGTGGGGATGTATTGTGGGGTGGGTGGGGTTTCCAAGTGTGTGGGAGGGCTATCCAGTGGGGTGGGGTTTTCAAAGGTGTCCATGGGGGTGGGAGGGATGTCCAGGTGAGCGGGGGTTGTCCCTGAAGGTGGGGGATCTATCCATGGGGTGTCTAGGGGTGTGGGGGTGTCTAGGGGGTGGGGGTTTCTAAGGGTGTGGGAGGGGAGTCCAGCGGGGTGGGGTGTCCAGGTTCTCCATGGGGGTGGGGGTGTCCATGAGGGTGGGGGGCTGTGCAGGGGTGTTCAGGGGTGCATGGGATGTCCAGTAGGGTAGGGGGTGTTAGGGGTGTGGGAGGGTAGTCCAGTGGTGTGGGGGTGTCTAGGGTGTTCAGGGGGGTAGGAGGGTGTCCAGGGGGTGGAAAGACACTCCAGAAGAGTGGGGGTTGTCCAAGATGGTTTGGGGGGAGGTTTTCTAGAGGGTATTAAATGGTGGTGGGGGTGTCTAGTGGGTTGGGGGTTCTAGGGGTGTGGGAGGGTGATTTAGTGGGGTGGGGGCGTCCAAGGTTCCCATGGTGGTGGGAGGGTGTCCAGGAGGGTGGGATGGCTGTCCAGGGGGTGGGGGATGTCTAGGAGGGTGGGGGTTGTCCAGGTGTGTTGGGGTGTCCAGTTGGGGGGGGGGGTCCAGGGGCGTGGGAGGGATTTCTAGTGAGGTGGGTGTGGGAGGTTGTCTAGGTGGGTAGGAGGGAAGTCCAAGGGAGTGGGAGGTTTTTTAGGGTGCTGAGGGATGTCTAGGGGTGTCCAGGGGTGTGTGGCTGTCATGTTGGGTGGGGGTTTCCAGGGGTGTGGGAGTGCAGTCCAGGGGTGTGGGGGGCTTTCTAAGACGGGGGGGGGGGGGGGGGATGTACAAGGGGTGTCGATGGGTGTTGGTGGTGTCTAGGGGGTGAGGGTTTCCAGGGGTGTGGGAGTGATATCCATTGGGGTGGGGGTGTCTTGGGTGTCCATTTGGGTGGGAGGGTGTCCCTGAGGGTGGGAGGGTTGTCTAGCGGTGGGGCTATCTAGGTCGGTTGGGGGCGTTCCAGGGGGTGTCCAGTGTGCTGGGGGGTTTAGGGGTGTGGGAGGGTTGTTCGGTGGGGTTGGGGTATCCAGGGTGTCCAAGGGGGTGAAAAGGTGTCTAGGATGGTGGGAGGGATGTCCATGGGAGTGGGGGATATCCACGAGGTTGGGGGCAGTCCCAGGGGTGTTCAGGGGTTTATGGGTGTCTAGGTGGGTTATAGAGGTGTGGGAGGGTTGTCTAGTGGGTTGGGGGTGTCCAGGGTGTCCATGGGGTGGGGGTGTTCAGGATGGTTTTTGGGGTGTCCAAAGGGGTGGGGGCTGTCCAGGAGGGTGGGGGGCTTTCCAGGGGGTTTCCAGTGGTGTGTGGAGTGTCTAGTGGGGTGGGGGTTTCTAGTGTGGTGGAGGGGTATCCAGGGGTTTGGGTGACTATCAAGTGGGGTGAGCATGTTTCCAATGTGTCTATGTGTGTGGGGGTGTCCATTGGGGTTCAGTGGGGGGGTTCAGGGGTGTGGGAGGGATGTTCAGGGGGTGGGGGTGTCCATGGGGGTGGGAGGGTTTCTAGGAGGATGGGAGGGATTTATATGGGAGTGGGGGTTGTCCATGAGGGTGGGTGGGGGGGCTTTCAATGGGGTGTCTAGGGTTGTGGGGGGTTTCCAGGGGTGGGGTTTTCCAGGGGTGTGGGAGGGTTGTCCAGTTGGGTGAGGGTGTCCAGGGGTTCCATGGGGGTGGGGTTGTCCAAGAGGGTGGGTGGGCTGTCCAGGCAGTCGGGGCTGTCCAGTAGTGTTGGGGTTGTCCAGGGGTGGGGGGGGGGGGGTTCCAGTGGGGTGGGGGCTGTCTAGTGGGGGTGGGGGTGTCCAGGGTGTCCATGGGGGTGGTTGGGTGTCCATGAGGGTTGGACGGCTGTCCAGGGTTGTAGGGGATGTCCCGGAGGTTCAGGGTTGTCCAGGTTGGTGGGGGCTATCCTCGAGGGTGGGAGGCTATTCAGAGGATGTCCAGGGGTTTGGGCGGGGGGGGGGGTGTCCAGTTGGATGGGGGTTTGTAGGGGTGTGGTCGTTCTGAACATGAGGGTGTCTAGGGTGTCCATGGGGGTGAGAGGGTGTCCATGAGGGTGTGAGGGCTATCTAGGGGAGTGGGGGGAGGGGTCCGAGTTGTCCATGGGGGTAGGAGGGTGTGGCTGTCTAGGAGGGTAGGAGGGATATCCAGGGGTGTGGGGGGGTATCCAGTGGGGTGGCATGTGGTTTCCAGGGGTGTGGGAGGTTTTCCAGTGGGGTGGGTTGGTTTTGGTATTGTTTTGGTCTATTTTTGGTATGTTTCATGTATTCTTTTGCAGGGAATAGTTGTGGTTGAATGGTCTTATTAAAAAATTGGTTTTTATATTGTTATTTTATAACCGATGTAAAAAATGAATGTTTATGGGTTTGGACATCATTAATTTAAAAACATATGTAACAGATGCCTGGGAAAGGGTTTTTGCATAAGTTATTCCATAACCAACTTAATAAAGGGCATGAAAATATGTTTCCATGTCGGGTTTTTGATAAATGACGTAATAAATTAAATGTAACAGTTTTTTACGTCGGTTATTTAATAACTGATGTATTATATATGTATTAACATTGGTTATTATTTAACCGACATGAAAAATGATTGGCATACTGATTTATAATGTCGGTTATGAACATAACCTATGTGATAAAATCTTCTGAGGTGCATTTTTTTCATTGGTTATTCGATAACAGACATGAAAAAATAGATACCATGTCGTTTATTTAAAAATCTTCATAATAAATAATGAAACTGAAGTTCGTTCCACATTAGTTTTTGATGAACTGACCTGAAATATGAATTGGATTATTGGATTTTATGTTTGTTTTAAAATAACATTCATAAAGAATAATGTTTATAACGTCTCCTATAATAACATCGTCCAAAATAACCACTGTAAAAATATTTTTTTTGCACTAGTGATATTGAAAAAATATGGATCCTATGATTTATGGAGTACATGTGGGTGGATATTTCCTAAAAAAACATAAATACTAAATTCCATTACCTATTATCCCTCACATGAAATTATCTCTTAATGAATTCCAGAAGAAATAAAAAGGGGTGTATTAGTGATTTATATTTTTATAGGACCCGAAGTTAATATATTCCAAAAAATTTCATATTGTTATCCATAATATTAAAAAATTTGTTTATTTTTTAGTTTTAATTCATCAGTTTGTGGAGTGTCATTGAGAAAAAGATATTCTATGATTTTTGATTCACAACATGAAATTTATTTTGGACTCCATATGAATGTATTAGCAATTACTATAACTCGTTCAATGTTAATAGAAAATCATATGGATTTCGATAACATGGTCAACCATTTTAGGTTCTTGGTTACTAATTTTTAGTAATCATTGAATGATTGCATATATGTTATAAAACTATAATCCTTTCATCTTCATTGGATATAACTAACAAAATTCTTATTTTTTTACACATAATTTAATGATATATCCCTAGATATACATAAGTATCATAGACATTATAAACACCTCATCTATTAAGATAGAAAAAATACTAGTATCCCTATATCTACAAACACTTCCTCAATATTTTTAAATGCCTTATCATCCCATTACATTGATAGTTTTTGTTTTTTGATGTTCATGGATGATTCTTTGAGTGGGCCTTAATGATTTTAGATATTAAATGATGGAATTAGGGTGAATACACAATGTTTAAAGAATAAACTCCATGTATGTATGGTTCATGACATATGGTGGTAGGTTCATGGGGTGTTTCCTAACATGTAGATATTTATGGTTTTAATATATATATGTGATGTGTTTTTCATTTAATGAGGGAATTTTCAGAAACTTTTTACTTACACATCATGTAAGTATTAGACGACATGAAAATTCCCAAATTCAAGGACATAAATCCTTTTCTTATCTGAATAGTCATTCCTTCCTCCCCACCATCCCTCTCTAGTTATGTTAGAACACTAGGTGCCATAAGGATCCCATCCAGGCCCCTTATCCTTGTCATTGATATATTGGTTTTGGTGGTTTTCTATTAGTGATATGTGGTAAGTATTCCATTTAATTGGTGGATTTTATTCTATTTTAATATTGGGAAACCTCTATGCTGTAGAGGTTTATTATTGGTCCTTGTTTTATCTTTTTTATGGTATGTGGTTGTGGTTTTGGTTGATCAGTGGTTTCTCATTGTGCGATTGTAATTTGGGGCATTCTTCTTCTCCCTTCTGTGCACAGTGAGTTAGCAAACTTTTTGTGGTAGGGAATCCATCATTTCTCATTATTGTATATCTTATAGTATGGATTTACTTTTTTTAAATTATAGGATATAGTTTTATGGATTAATATTATATGAATAATTGGATAAATTGAAATTGAAAGGGGTGAAAGGGGTCTGACTGGCACATTTTTTTTAGAATTGATATTTTTATGTTTTTTGGATTGTATAGTCTTGATGAACTGCTTAATATTTTGTCTGTTGAGGGTTTTTTATGTGGTCTATATATTTATTTTTACTATTGTGTAGTTATTTATCTGATATCACCCTAAAAGGGAAATTGGTTAACCACTTATAAGTTGGAAAAAAAATTTATTCCCTAAGATTATGGATTTTCTAATGACAACCCTAGAATAAGGCAGAATGAGATGACATACCATTTTTAAATCTATATATATTTTAGGATATGTTGTGACGTTTTTTCATTATGATGGTATGATGATCTATGGTTGGGTCATGTGAAGGATAATGGTTTTTTACTATGATATTTTTAAGGATAGGTTTATTTTGACCATGATTTTGTTGTGGCTGGGTGGTTTTTTGGCCATTATTTTGGGTTGTTAGGTGGTGTTGTGATAGGGATGATATGTTTTATATATTACATTCTTTTTTTGTGTTGGATTCACATTTAGTTATGGAATAAATAATTGTTTTACAATTTTTTAAAATTACATGGGTTGGTTTGATTAAGGGGATGGAAATAGACGATGAATAAATAAATGGTGGGATGTTTGCTAAAATGTGGTTTTTGATAAATAATTAAATTAATTGGTAGTATAATGTTAATTGGATAGAAATATGGAATGGGGTTTTGGGTTGTTGTGTGGTGTTATGTAATTAGGAGTCGTAGAAAAAATCCATATGTTGTGAGTTGGTTTGTATTTGTTTATGAACCCATATCGTGGGCTTCTGTTTGCTGATATATTTATATACATTTATATTTATTATTATTTCTATACACACCCCCTCCCCCACATTGTGCATTATGTGATGACACATGCTCAATGGCATGGGTTTCATTGCCCAAATATAGTGACGAAGATAGATGGCTGGGTACCCACTATTTATTATTCCCTCTTCACATTGAGATATTTATTTCATAAAGTGTGATGGCCAGAGTTTTGTTTGTGAATCTTATATTGGGTGTGATAGACCATGTGTTTCAAGTTAGATTTGTCAGCCCATGTGTCTTTGGGTGAGATGTGATGTAATTGTGCTTGTGGGGAGACATCTGGTGGAGGTCATTCATGGTAGGAATAAGGCACAAATTTGATTTCCTACATGTTCACAACACCATGCCCCTATTCTTATGGCAATGTTTTTGCTGTGGAATATGTGTTTTTTTTGTATAGATGTGATTTGTTTGTGCTTATGGGGTGGCGATCCCAGGTGTATGTGGCAAATATGTTCTCTTACCATTCATGTGGGACAGTGATTTATACAAAAGACACAGGAGTTCTAGGAGGTACGATGTTGGGGTGTGAGGGTGGCATACGGTAAGGAATGTTGTGAGGCGTACCCTATATTGAAATGCATCTTGTTATATTATATTACATGTATTTATTTATATTGAGAGTATTCCATGGTGAGGTTGGGTTTGGTTAAAATACCAATATATTTGATGATTGGTTATTATTTTTTCTCATTGTGGTATTAGTTTGATTATTTCACATGTGCATGAGGGAATTTGGTTTTCCTGTTGATTGTACCTATACGATCACCCTACCTATGCAAACTATTTTTTTATTTTGAGGAGGATTTCATGGACTCTACAATATATTAATATCTCATACCATTTATAGATATTGTGTCATTGATTTAGCTTTTCTTTTGCATATTTACATTGGATACTTTTATATTTATAAATTTTATCTATACATTCATGTTGGATGCTTTTAATTTCAATATATATATATATATATTGTACTGTATTTTTTGTTAATGATTAATATTTTCTACCAATACTTCATTATTATATAGAGTAATTCTCCAATTTCATGATACTTTTATACTCTTGGTGCAATTGGCCACCACATAGATTACTGGTTGTGGGATACGGTGGTAATTATCTCTCTCCCCTTATCTTTTTATCCTTGGGGGGAGTCAGTCACGATAGAGTGGTATAAGAGTTGATGGTAGAGAATAGGATGGAGTTTGGAGTTATGAATAGTGATTGCTTCCTGGATATGTATTAGAACCATTTTAGTTTACCTTGTTGTGTCATATAGACCAAATACACTATCTAGGACATGGTATTCTAGGGCCCTCCAAGATCTAGTGCATAGAATCTGAGATTATTGAATGACCATGTGATATGGAGCTATATTCAGGGTGGAGACCTTAGAGAGTTAGATAAATAATGATAACTTGTGTTCTGTTCTGAATTTGGATTATTTTTATGTGGTTAAAATAAAAAAATTGAATTAAAATGAATCAATAAAAAATTACATACCACCTAGGATAATGAAGTTTTTGTTTCACCTTTCTAATGTAGCTCTTGCTCGTCGTGGGCTTGTGGAACATGTAGTGGAGGTTTATAAGGATGATCATGTTGATCATCATATAGAATATATTATAGAGGAGGATGAGTCCTGGGAGAGGGAGTCTCATGATTTCAGTGGTATGAGTAGGGAATGTATAGTGGAAGAGTTACAGATTTTGGGATAGAGAGCTTGTTGGATAAGCTCAAGATCTCTTTTAGTTTGATCCAGGTCCTAGGGGTATATTGGTTTCCTTTAGTAGTTAGTCAGATATAGGGTTATTAACATCAGTGGTGGATGATTTTTCTAGAGGTTCATAAGGGGGGAGACGTTTCACAGGTCAGATTTTATATAGAGTTATGTGTAGTGTTACATTCCTTGACCATGAATTCATTGTAGAGGAAAAATATTCCTTCACATAACCATGGGAATATATGAATCAATTTGAAGGAACACTACACTTTTCCTCATATATTTTTCACGATGGGTAGTATCATGAGAGATGTATTGAGGAGGAACAACATTATTCTATATTGTATGTAATTAATTCATTTACATTTACAATTTATTAGGATGTTCGGAAAAATGTGGATGTGATTGAGTGAATTCACATATGAGGAGGTTTACCACAAGATGGGAGTCAATATTGTTCCTTATGAATTGTAGATATCCGTGGTAGGTCTCAAAAACCCATACAATTGAGGATTCAACTAGAGGGGATTTCACCTCTGTTGTTTTCTATCTTTTCCTTATAGGCCTATGGTTTCTATGGTTTTCATTGGGGATTTGTTCTAGTGTGTTTTGGTTGTGGTGTTCATGGACATCACATGAACCTGTTCCTAATGTTTCCCAGATCTTAGTTATGTGGGGGTTGACAAGTTGAATTCCATATTTAGTAGATATTTACAATGAGACCATTTTAGCATCATGGGTAGTAGGATTTTTCTTCAATTATGGGGGGGAGAAGGTAGAGGATGATCTCAATATGTTCCCTGTGTATATTGACCACCAACTATGAGTGGATGTAGAGGTGTTCTTCACTTGAGAGGTAGAGGATCCCATCATGGTTAGTTCCACGTAGTGGGGGCAGTAGTGCTAGTGGGAATAGTTATAGTTTGAGATACAATCAATTGGTTTAGTACTCTTTGTTCTACCTTGATTTATTATGTAAATTCCCACACCATTAGTGAACCACCTCTAGTCTGTTATCTGGGACTAGATGTCAATAGGATTCTAGTTCTCTCGTGTTGAAAAATCTTGTCGATGACTAGACTATCTTTTTTGATGTGTGTTGGTGATGTAGATTGATAATGGTTATGAATTGATCACATGGTCATATTTTCATGGGATAGATGTAGCCATACAATGTTATTATTGAAAGTAAATGGTTGTATTCTATATGGGTATTATCAAATGATTCTGTAGGATATTATTTATGTCATATGGGAATGGAAAACAAGTGGTTTTAACTTGTGATAGGGGTTTTCAGGTGGGGAGTCGGGATGTGGAGCCCCTTTTATCTTAATTGGATTATTTTTCATTAGAATCAATAGAGGTTGAGATTATGGATGTCCTTAGGGTCATTTGGTAGTTCTTGGATGTTTTCACCGAGGAGGTAGTGACGCCACCCCCATGATGTGATATTGAGAATATGATAGACATGAATCCGGGTACTTCTCCAATTTAAATGGATTTATATCAGATATAACATTCTCAGTTGTTGGAGTTTTTTATTTAGATATATAATCTTATGAAAATGGGGTTAATCTAACCCAGTTAGTCATCGTGGGTTTTTATAGTGTTGTTCTCCAAGAAGGTAGATAATATTATGAGTTTTTTAATATACTACAAAAGTTTGAATCATATGAAAGTAAACAACCAATACCCTATTTCAAGGATAAATACAATTTTTAACTATTTTATAGTGGTGAGATTTTTTATTTTGATCGATGTATGGTTTTGATATCATCAGTTGATGGTGAAGGAGTGAGATGACCCAAAGGATGCCTTCAGATGCAGGTATGGGAACTTTGAGTTTGTAGTGATTCCAATCTGTGTTATGAAATCACTATTCAGGTGCATGGGGATTATGAACTATTTGTTTCATGAGTTCCAAGACTATTTTTTTAATGTATTAATCAATGATATCTTGTTCTACTTGATTTTTCAGGGGGATTACACCGATCATATCAGAATTTTCTTTCATGTTCTTTTACACCACCAATTATATTGAACATTGTCTAAGTGATTCTGTTGGACATGAGAGTTGTATTTCCTTTTTTATGTGGCGTCTCAGTTGGGTTGGCAGTATAACCATCAAAATTAAGGACACTTTTTCCTTGGGAATAACCCAATAATGTTATAGATGTTCTATGTTTTCTTGGACTCAAATAAAATTATCAAGGGTTTGGTTCCATTTTCTCATGAGTTATATACCAATTGATATCTGTAACTAAGAAGGATCTATATTTTTCTAAACAAATATATCCAATAAAGAATTCTATTACAATATGTGTATGTTTTTCAGTGCTCAGATGCGTTTGTTTTCTGAGGAGGTTGTGATGTTTGATGTGTTTTTTACTGATTTATATCTAGTCATGGGATATGTCTTGTTGTATAAATGATATGTGATATATTATGTTTCTAGATACTTATGTCCCCATGATCATAACATTTCCACCAATGATCATGAGTTAGTAGTGGTTGAGATTGAGCTGATGATGTAGCAATATTACCTCTTTGTGGGCGCTTTTGGTATTCAAAGAACATAGGATATTGAGGTATATCATTTTTCAAAGTGACCTGAACATGTGAAAAAATTTGGGATAGAGATTCATCGGAATTATTATTTCAAGATATCCTAAACATAGGGAATGGGGATTGTTTTGGACCATTTGTTGATCAGGAATTCATGGAATGGTATTGTTCAGCTGTTTGAGTATGCTTGGGGTGTGATAAAGATGTTTTTAGTCTTTCACATATATGAAATGATGGATAGTGGTAGTGGAATATTGATTCATATGTTCATGAACTATTTTATGATATATCTGGTATAAAATTCATATTGGGGAGACATATAGGTATTGGTGATGTGTGATTTTGTTGGCCATGGTGATGCTCTGATGGTTTGTTGAAAGGATGATCAGAACAGTGTGTTGTCTCATGGAAGGTTGTTTTTTCTAAAAAATATACTTGGGGGAGTGGTTATTATGCTATATAGCTCACATTTGGAGGTAAATCAATGATTTTACAAGATGTACCATGGATTGAGGATGCATTTTTTGTGGACTGAGATGAAATGGGCAATAGAAAAGTCTGTGTAAAAGTTTTTGGATTAGGGGTAGGTAAAGGACAAGCATCATGTTACTCATGGTTTGCTAAAAAATTTGTATACTCTCGAGTGGAAATGATATTACATCATGATTTATTTCCTAACCAAGATACCTTGTGCTCAGTGAATCTCTGAATATATCTAGGTGATCATGGATCAGCTAATTAAATTAGCCCACATAATTATGATCAATGTGTTAGGAACATTGTATGATTTGTCAAAGAGGTATGTGGATAATGTTGTGATGATTCCTGGAGTTATTATGTTCATTTTTTTGGATAAGGACACATGATTTACCTCAAGGGTAAGAATATAATTTCCACATGATTTTATTACTTAGGTATGCACCAACACTACTTTCCACCCCCAAATAGGTGGTTAGATGCATCAAACTATCCATATGATGGAGGTAATGTTCCTAGAATGATTCTTTGAATTTAGTGGGTATTTGATAAGACACCTAACATTGTTTGATTTTTATTATAACAATAGTTATCAATCTTCCATTAGTGTGGATCCTTTTTAGGATCTATACAGGAAGTCATTTCATTCTCTGTTATTCTAGATAGAGGTTGGGGAGTCAGCACTTCATGGTCCTTATGTGGTCTATAGAACAATAGAAAAAGACAATATTTTTCATGATTGGATTATAGAATCATAGGATTGGTAGAATTATTATTCTAATCATATTTTGTGGCAATTGAAGTTATATGTTGGAGATCACATGTTCTTGAAGGTTTCCCTGGGATTTTGGTAGTTGAGGTATGGAAAGGGGAGTACGTCATCTCCATGTGTTTGTTTTCCCTCTGAGATGTTGGGGAGAGATGGTGATTTCACACCCCAACCATGATTTATTTATTATTTAGATATATCTAGTATTTATTTTCAGTTTTAGGTCAAATATATTTTAAATTTTAAAATATGGGGGTCTTTAACATAATCTCATAGTTGGAACGATATTTGTAGAAACCGTGTACAGACTCTGTGACAACATATGTAATTTTAATATACATGAATCACACAAATAGTGAATGGTTTGGAAAACTATTCATATGTCTTTGAGGGGTTTCTAGGACATCCCGTATAGTCACACAGATTGATAATGGATTTTCCAAAGCTGTTTCCAAACCTCGAACAGTTTCTAGGCTTTTGAAAAAAGAAATAATATAGAGAAATAATTAAAATGTCTAAATAATAATTAATATATTAATGATGTTATTTTTATTCATCATATAATTTTAAGTATTTATAATTTTGTTATTATTATTATATAAATTATTATTATTATTATTATTATTATTTTAAATAATTGTATTATTAGATTTTCATAAATCCTTAACGAGGCCTCCTCCTATCTCCATTACATGACCATACCTACCCCTTTTCCTCATAATTTGCACGCTGTCCTACTCAGATCACTCACATACATGTCATTTTATATTGTTCTTCTGAGTTCACTAGGTGGAATATTTGAGGTAAGTTGTTATCACCCTTCATCCTTCCATTTTGAGTGTTATTATTCTCCCCCAACCCACTACCACTCATCATTGTTTAACTGAACCCTATAGTTATGGGTGGGATGATTTTTTTATTTTTGTTACTTAATAGGGAATGCAATGGGTCACTAAGGTCATCTTTTAATGTGTTTCAGAATTCAAAACCAAATGTTATTTAGTTTGGTTTATTTTTGAGTTTTTTGCCTCCAGTTCTGGTTTGTTTCTTCTTCCTTCTTAGTTTGTTTTTAATTTATTTTGTCCTTTTTAGAGATTTTTGGTGTTTCGGGTATTTCTCATTACATTGTATTGATCTCCATTGGGATAGATTCGAGCCGCCAATATCAAAGGCTTATATCCATATTCATGGGTAGGCATAAATACATTTTTGTTTCCCCTTGATATATACTCATTCATGGATCGATGAATATATATAATTGAGATATGTGTTCTTATAAATATATTTGTGTGTGGAAATGCATACACAAGTAATTGAATAGGTGATTATTCATGTATAATCATTCATGTGGGGATCCATTTGTACAAATGTTTTGATGAAAATATTCAAATAGGGGATATATGTACTTGAATATAATGGAATGTGTATATTCATGCATGTGGTAAATGGAATTCCTTGGTTTTCGTCGTCAAAAGATGCATTCCTTGAGTCTGTGGTAGGATCCCAATTCCTATACCATTAATTTTAATTCCTTATATTATTAAATGTTTCAAAATGTGTTGTTATTATTAAATAGAAGGTATATTCAATAGAAAGTGATAGTTATTCTTGTTGTTGGACTTCCATTTATTATTCATTATTAAACTAATGTTTTGATATGTGAAGTCTTCATTAAAATATGATTCTATGCTTGATTTAGAATGTAAAACATTAAAAATTCCTAAAACTGGTTTTCAAAAAAAAATTCGGTGATTGATATGTAATCACAATGATGATTGGTGTATTGAATATTGTTTTTCAATTTCAATTGAATTAAAATTTGGTTCATTTGGTATACTAACGAAAATAAATTTCATGTTTTGGTAATTTTGAAAATGTGCATTAATTTTGGTGTTATTTCGTGGTTAAATGGTGATTGGCCTTTTTAAAATTTGTTTCTTTGGCTTAATCATGGTTTCATGATTTATTTTAAATTTGTGGATTCTTGGTTATTTAATTTTGGTTTTATATGTTTTTGGAATATAAATTTATTGGGTGATTAGGTTTTCTAAAGTGAATGTATTTCATGTAATGTAATTATTTCAATTTGGAATTATGAAAATGATTTTTGGAAGTGGAAAACCCCTCATGAAGCATTCCCCTAGATTGAAAAATCTTATGTAACTGGTAATGTGTGATTTTTTTGCTACAACTAGTGAAGTGGCTTGTGCGTTGTTCAGTGACCTTAAAAGAAGGATGCTCTCAAGGAGGGAGATCAGTGGTGAGGGCTTGGATGGGATTTTGTGTAAAGAAATTTATATTTTGATATATTATTTCTTGATTATAACATTCCACCATTATAGATTGAAGTCAGGGGAAACCTGAGTAACTAGGTGGACAAACCAAAACTCGAATTCTAGTTTATGTAGCATTGGTGAGGTCCATATTTATCTTGTAGGATTGATTCAGGAAAACTAACTTAACATGTGATATGATTAAAGACTATTAGAACATTGTATGGTATCCACTCTAGTGTCTTGTGCATGAGTTCACTATTGGTATTGGCCTATTATATGGGGACTACTAGAACATGGTATGGGATCCTCTCTAGTGGATCTTGCATGTGATTGATATTAGTAATGGTTGGAGGATTTTGATCACAGAGGTATGAGGTTTCTGGGGTTCTATTTGTTCTATTTTATCTATAGGCATTTCCCGAGGTTCTCTCATATGACATGATACTATTTACTTGATTATCAAGTTATGTGGTGATAACTGCCAGTATACAATGGAACCTGTGTAAATTTTAATGGTTTTCCAATTGTGTTTGTGATGTGATTTCCATTTCATTTGTTTCTTTATTGTGATAACTTTTTTGATGGCAATGTTATAATATAAATTTCATTCCATTCATTTTCAAATTATGATGAATTCATGGAATCAATTTTAGAAAATTTTATGTAAATACAATGGGGTTTTATTAAAATAGACTCTTGTACATAAATTTTAAATGAATGGAAACCCATGTTATTATATGGTTGTATTATCAAAATAGAATGACATGGTTTCAAATTAAATGTAAAGAATATTGAATAGTTAATCAAGGCATACCTAATAATTTATAATACTCATGCCTATAAAATTACTTTTTTTACCTTCTCATGTTACTTCACATTCTAGTTCTCTCATGATTTGAGTTTGATCCTATTGTTAGAGGTTACCCATGTGGTCACAATGAGGTATGTGTAAAATATTATTTATTTCATTCTTCATGAGTTTATAGTTTTAATATTCAATTTATTTTCACTTGTGTGTTTGTGTGGATAATATAAACCGATGTGGGGACTATAAAATATATGATGATTTAGAGGATACCATGGGTTTGTATTTAGAATCAATTTTTAATCTTTGTTTTTTTCAAGTGATTTTTGAAATGTAAATGGTTTTGGTTGAAAATTTTATGATTTTATTATGAGTAATATGGATTTAATAAGAAGTGTGGCGTTTTTTTAATGATCAATCTTCATGTGATGAAATGTTTTCAAAAATGGAAACTTAGTTTGATTTAAAAAAGTGGAATTAAATTTTCAAATTCTTGAAAATTGAAAATGTTGGTTTTTAAATGGGGGTTTTCACTTGTTTATGATGAATGTTGTTGTTTGGATTCAATTGAGGTTTTTTTTGGATTTGATTTGGTTTTTTTATGTGTTTTTATATAAATGTTTCTTGGTATCAAATTTTAATTGTAGGAGTTTTGGTTTGTTGTTGACAGTTTCTGTGACATATGTTTTTTGAAAGTATGCTACCCAAAATGAACTATGAGGTTACTAAGTAGTATCTTCCAATCATTGAACCCACCAAAAAAACTAGAGGAATGTTGGAGTTAAGAAATTATCAGTCAGATAATTTTTCGGTTTTCATCTAATTTAATTATTAGTGGTTGAGTAACTTGGGAATAATGAGTTTCATCTGGTTATTTGGAACTCTAGTGGATTTTAAAGTTTCAGTTTTCTTGGGAATGTTTTAAGTACTAATGGTAGACTAGTGGGAGGTGATATTTTCATCATCTTTGTGAGTTGGTATGCCTCAACTGATCTTGATAAACACATTAATCTAGTGGTTTTTATTAACTATGTGGAGGAGAATAATGTGGTAGAGCTCATGGATACTCAAAAGGTTCAAATTAAGGTGTAGGGGTATATTAACCATTTTATTTAGCTGGTTAACATTTATTTAGTGATAGTGTAAAGAAATAATCTAGAAGCACACCTACTTTCATGTGAGATAATTGTCCATTGTTTATGGGATGGTTTCTATTGTTTCTTATGGCAGATCCCCATCTAGTAATGAGTGTGAACCATAGAAAAATAATAGTATAAAGTATCTTTGATATTTTTTGCATTTCATTTGTCAGACCATTGGATTGTTGTTTTCCAGTATGAATGGTTTTGAATTCTAATCCATCTTGCTATAACTCCAAAGGGACTTATTTAATGTATTTTTACATTCGACACCCAAAGGAGGAGATACAATCAAGTGTTATCATATCTTTATTGTGGTGTATAATATTCTTCCAGACATCAGTGATCTAGACATAGGTCTCAGTGTGATTATCTTCACACAGTCAGTGATCCAACCATTGGTATTTCATTATGAAATGTGTTTTGTGTTTGGGTTGGGAGTACCTAGTTGCTATGCTAAATACTCTATGAGAAGTATTCCTAGGATAATTTGAGTTTGGATTCCATTATGGGTGTTGTTTTTATTGTCCAGTTCATAATGTGGGGATAAACCTCATATTTTCCTCATGGTTCTTCTTGTTGTTGTTTCTATTATAGCTAGTCGGGTGTAATTGGTAGGGTGAATGGTTAGAATATGTACATGGTTTCTTTGTAATTTTTTATTGTCAATCACAAGTCCTATTCCTCATTTGGTTGTGTGACTTTTTAGGGGCACTAAGTGTTTTTGGTGGGGATAATTTTTTTACTCTGACAATGATTTATTAATTATATAATTATAAATGTTTTTTTTTGAGTTGTAGATAGAATCAATTTTAAATTATAAAATTTTGTGGTTTCCAACATAGGCTCACAATTGGTTGATGGTTAGTAGATTCTGTTTCTTGATCAAGTGAGGGTGCCTATAATTTTTATGGAGCCAAAGCACATAGCCAGGGAACAGTTTACTAAACCATGCAGTGGCTCATGCGGGTTGTCTAGGGCCTCTAGTAGAGGCACACGATTAGTGATCAAATGTACAGCCATATCCGGTGTGGTTTCCCACATTGTAAATAATAAAATAAAATATATAAAATAATGATATTTTTTAAATAAAATTTACAATAATTTTATTATTATTATTATTATTATTATTATTTGGATGACTATTAATAATGTTTTTTTATTATTATTATTGTTGTTATTGGTGTTTTTGTTGTTATTATTTTTATCATTACTATTATAGGGATAAATTATAATATTCATAGGTTTCTATAATCCCCAAAATGGACCTCTTATCCTCTTCCTCACATGCATCCCCCCTGCCTCTTCCTCCCTATGTGCATGCCACCCCTCTCTGATATCTATCATCCACAATATTTTATCTTGTTTTCCCGAGTTTTCCTTTTTGAATCATCATATTAACCCCTTGTCATGCATCCTACATAAATTTTATGGGGTTTTATCCCATTATTTCTACTACTCATGGTTCTTCTAAACCATAGTATTCCTATTGGGATGATGTTTTATGTATCTTTTATAATATTTAATGCAATGGGTCTCTGTGGTTGACATTGGTCATGTTTCGGAAATCACCGCCAATGGAACTACATTATAGTTTGTTTGAGTTCATCTACTACTAGATGTTGTTCGTTTCTTCATTCTTCTCAGTTTTTATGGTTTTGTGGGATCCTTTTGGATGATTTTGGGAGTTTCCGGTATATATTATTAGTATATTTTGGTCTTCATTCGGACAGATTCAAGGTAATTTTGTCGAAGGATTATATTTGTATTCATGGGTATGAATAAATATATGTATGTTATGCCTTTTTATGTATTCACCAATGAATTTATTAATAAATATAATGGTTCTGGGTGTGCTAATATATATATATATATATATATATATATATATATATGTAAATGCATATGCGTGTACTTGAAAAGAGTTTTATGCACTTTTAAGAATGTGTGTAAGGATCTCGTTGTACATATTAGGCCATGAAAATATGTACTTATGGGCCAGGTGTCCTTGAATATAATAGAAGGTCCATGTGTGTGAATTCAGTAATGGGAAGGCTCCTTTTTCTATTGTCATAAGAAGTGTTCCTTGAGTTTGTGGTAGGTTCCATATGTGTAGGCCTTTAATTTGAATTCATTTATTGAATGAATGTTTTAAAAAAGTGTTTTTCATATTATGTAGTATTTATATACTATGAGAGTGATACTGATTCTAGGGCTCGTAATTTCATTTATTTTTCATCATTTACCTTAGTGTTTTGATATGTGTATTCTTTATTAAAAAATGAATCTATGATTTTTTTAATGATCTTCATTTTTGATTCATAAAAGAGGTTTCCAAATGGGTTTTGGCTTTGTGATGGGTTTTATCAAAGATGTTGGGTGTGTGAAATATTGTTCTATATGTTAAGATTGTTGAAAAGTTGTGCGTATGTGATATTAAAGAGGATAAAATTCACGATTTGGTATATTTGGAAAATTGTAGGGGTTTGGGTGTGATTTCAAGTTTAAATGGTGATATTCCTCTCTATGATTGGTTGTATTAATTTTTGAATGGTTCTAATAATTTTTTAATTGTTTGGTTCCTTGGATGTATAATTTTTGTTATAAATTATTTTGACAATTAGAAGGGTTGGGTGATTATTTTTTTTTAAATTGATTGCATTCCTTGTTAAATATGGAGGCACATTAGGCAATTCGAGACTGATTTGTGGAAGTAGAAAACCACTCTTGTGGCATTCCCCATTATTGAAAAATATGTTTCAAGTGTTAATGTGTTATTTTTGATTTGTGCATAGTAAATGATCATTTACATTATTGGGTGACTTAAAGAGGGGGTGTTCATAGGGAGGGATATTAATGTTGAGGGGTTGGATGGGTTTTGTTTAATGAATGTGATATTTTAATATGTGTATTATTGAGAAAAACCCACCACAAAATGGGTTAGATAAATTTGGAAACTCATGTACCTAGGTGTGATAACTAGATCAACTATGTTATTTGGTTCAGATGATGTGAGGCCCATATTTATCTTTTAGGATTTATGCTACAACACTAACTAAAAATGTGATATGATCAGATACCACTAGATCTTTGGATTGTATCCTATTAAATAGATCATTCATGAGAATGATATTGTTATTGGATTATGATTTGGGGACCACTATTTCTTGGGATGGGATCTTCTCTAGTGTCCCATGAACAATAAAGTTGTTGGTTTTTGTTTTAGGATAATGATCGCCATGGTAGAATGTTTATAAGGACCCATTTTGTCAATTTTACCTATTTTTTCCCATGGTGATCACTTGTGATGTTATACTTTTGATTTGATTCTTATGTGATGTTGTTCTAACTTTTAGTATACTATGGACATTTTGTACATGCTTATTATTTCCCCATGGATCATGTTATGTGATTTCCATTTCATTTGATTAAGGATTTTATTATGTTCCTTGAAAACCATGTTTTAAAATAAATATCATTCCATTCATTTTGTAGTTTCTATGAATTCTTGGAAACTATATTTTAAATGTGATTGGAGGAAAATTGTATTTCATGAAAATGGAATCTTATTACTTGAATGATAATATATTGAAAAACATAATTTCTATATAGTTGTATTTTCAAACAAGATTGACTTTTAATGTGTTTTTATAGGTAAGGCATATGGAATAGTTTATCTAGGAATGGCTAATGAGTTTTAATATTATAGCCTATATCTTAATTTTTTTAGTTTTTATCTTATGGTGCTTCTTCCCATTCTGGTTTTCTCATGGATCGAGTGTGATCCTATGGTTGGAGGTGACCAATGAGGTTATGTGGTGGGACATGTAGTATTTCATTTATTTTATGCTTCTTTGGAAAATAATTTTATTATTTAGTTCATTTTCAAAAAATTTTATAATTTTATTAGGATAAATCATTATGAACATTCTATTCCTGATTATCAACACTAGTTTTTAACCTAAGAGGATTATGAACACCTATTTGGCCATTTATTTGGTCGACTCAGGTAATTGATTATGGGTTGACCAAAGTTGGTTCATGACATGATAGGTGGTATATCATTTGGAGTTTCTACTATAGCTAGATAGTATCCATGATGTCTTATATGTCTCTTATAATACTTATTATCTTCATGATGAATACCATGTCATTGACTGGGAAGAGTTGAATATCAAGGGTGACACGACGTTCCTGGAGCATCCAGTGGAAAATGAGGATCACCTTGAGAAGGATATCCATGGATGAACCATTACAATTTTTCATGTCTTATGGATGTGTGGGGTCATGGTGGAGAGTAATTGGGATTGAGAGACACATATGTGTGCTAAGTACCCATATTTGTTGTTGAGTTTTTTTCTTCCTTTTTTCCTTTGTCATGTGAGGCTTAGACCGTGTTTTATCGGATATGGTAGCTTCCTGATTTTAAGATGACTACTATAAGAATATTGATAATGTATAAATATATAAAAATTATAGTACCTAATTCATAATCATGATGCATTAACTTTTTTTTGTGTACACCCATGCGGGTGATCTACTTCCACATAGAGCAGATAGTCACTTGACATGGATTTTGGAATTCTGTGATTATTTTGATCAGGGAACTATAGTTTTTTTTTGAATAGTGGTTTTGTGGTGGTGTTGTAGTGTGGGAGGATATAGTTTTATGTTTCATGGTGATGAGTTTATGTGGGATGTTTTTTGGTTTTTTGGAATTTCTTATTTATCTGGTGGAAGCATTTGATGTATGATGTGATCCTTGAGAGATATCTTATGGGATGGTTGTTCAGACCCCATCACTTCCAGGCCAATTTATGGATTCTTAGGTGCGAGAATAATTTTAGATTCATCTTATGTAACATTATATTCCTTATAGTCCCATTACTAAGCTACGATTTGGTCTTTTATGTTCTTGGATGTGTTATAGAGTGGTCCTAGAAGATTTTGTCTCTTAAATGATAGAATCAGGGAAAATTAATGATCTATAAAGATCAATCACCATGTATGTGTGTTTCGCAAAATGTAAAGGAATATTCAAGGGGTTTTATATGATGTGTATATTTTTATGGATATATAATATTAAGGTCATTTTTTAAGTTAAAGTTGGAATTTTTTGAAAACCCTGACATTATCATTGTGTATATATTACTTGAAATTAATATACTCAAAATATATGTTTAAATCCATTTCCTGAACATATTTTCTTTAATTTCTCTACTCCCAAACTATATAAATTTGTTGGAACAATATACACAAAGTGTATGCCTTCTAGTCCTCTTATTCATTGCATTTTTTCAATAGTTTATTTTTTTCCCATTGGCAATTTGTGGTAATTCCTTTTCTCTTTTATTGTTGGTTATTACCAATTAATATTTATTGAAACCATCGTGGTGTTTTTGTTTTGATTTTGGGTGTGTTTTAGGTTTCATTGTGATGGAATTTTTCTGAGGTTCAGGTTGGTACATGGTTTCACAGGTTTCCAGTGTGGTTTTTAGGTGTTCATCTCCACCATGTGGTGCACAATGAGTTAGTGAAAATTCATTGAGGCTGGGAATCCCACATTTATCATTATTAGGTATCATACGGGGTGAGTATACACTATATTACCTTTGGGACATAGTTTTTTTGTCTTAATAAAGGATAATGAATTGGTTAAAGTTAAATTAGAATGGGTGAGAGGGTTTTATTGGAATAATTTTAGATCTTTAATATTTTGGTGATATTGTGGATGGTAAGGGCTTGATGCCAAATTGAATATTGTGGTCATTGGGGGGTATTTTTCACTGGATGATCGTTTTTTAACTGTTATGATTATTGTGATTATTGTGATATAACCCGAAAATGAAAATTGGTTTACCACTTATATTTGGGTGATGAAATGGGTTCGCGGGATTATGTATTTTTTGATAAAAATATTGAAATAATATATATTTTCATAAAATCCCATGTGTAAATGTGTTCAATGATCTCAATGTGGGGTGATTATTGATCATGCTTGTGGTGTAGCTATGTTTAGTTAAAGAATTTGCGGTTTGGTGGTTTTATTTCCATGATTTTTGGGGTAGGATGTTGTTTTAGGACTTTCTATTGGGGTGGTGAGGTGTGTTTTTGTTGTGATTTTCGGGTGGAGAGGTGGTAGTGTGATGGGGATGAAGAGTTGTATATATTAGATAGTTTTGTTTTTTCTATATATCTAGGAAGTGATGGATAGAATAATTGTTTAATAATGTTCTGAAAGGGAATGGATTGTTTTGATTATTGGGTTGAAAATAGGTGATAGATAATTAAATTATGGGAAATGTGGTAAAGGTTTTTGAAAAATAATGAAATGAATTCCTGGGACAACGAAAATTGATATGAAATGTGAAATGGGGCTTCTAGATTTTTTTGTCATGTCATGCATTCTGAGGTGGCATAAAAAGCGATGTTGTTACTATTTGGATAGTTTTTGGTTGTGAAATCGTAGGTTGGGATTCTGTGTGTGACTATTTGTATATACATGTTTATTCGTTGTTATTTTTATAAAAACCCCCACCCATATTGATAAATTTGTGATGAAACACCCATAGACATGTGGTAGGTGTTTTTCCTGATATCATGTGAGGAATATCGATAGTTGGTTACCCACTCTTCCACACTCTCTCTTTTAAGTGAGGTAGGTATTCCAAAAGTTATGATTGATAGATGCCTAATAATTCAGTATATGGTTGTTGTGACAGCCCAGATATCTTCAAAGGATATGTGATTTTAATTTTCTTGTGGAGAGGATTATAGTGAGGGTCATGAATGGTAGGATGATTCCATGAGGTTGATGTCCTACTTGTTCACAATGCCCTGACCCTATGATTATAGAACTGGTTTTGTTGTGGTGAAAGAGTTTTCGGGTGATACATGATGTGGTCATTCTTATTGTGCAGAGATCCCAGGTGTTTTGGGTGAGGGAAGCTATGACCTTGTTTGTGGTGTGGTGTGGTATATCAAGGAGGTTGGAGTTCCATTACGTATGATGTTGGGGTGTGAAAGTTTCATATCCACAGGAAAGTGGTGTAGGGTACACTATATCAATACAATTCATGCAATATTTTATTACATGGAATGATTTATTAAGTAATTTTTCCTTAGTGAGGTAGATAATTTTTATTATACGTGTAATGGTGTTGTTTAGTTATTCTGTTTTATAAAGGGTGCATTAGCATGATTCATTCAAATATGCACAAGAGTCTATGTTTTTCATACATATTATACTTTTATGCTCACCCAATGTATATAAAATATCTTCATATTTAAAATTGGATTACATGGATCCGTCTAAACACTACGAAAATTGATTATGGATTGTTGTCGTGACACTACATAAGATTTTCATTGGGTATTTAATTTGAATACATTTATCTTTATCATTCTTATTTAAACATTCGTGTGGGATGGTTTATAATTTTTATTTATAATTTATTGAGGATGTTTTCTAATTATTCACCTATCTATTGACCCTATAATATTATAGATGGATACTCCACCCATATCATGATATTTCTATTTCCATGGTTCTAGTTTCTAACTCGGGGCTATTTGGAGGTAGGAATTAGAGTCAATATCCCTTTCCCATCATTGTAATATCCTTGCATGAAGGGGGTCTTGACATCCACCACTATAAATAAGGTGAATTTTCTCTATAGTGTTTATGAAAAAATAATGATATTTCCTCCATTAGATGAGTGTAAGGGTCCAAAAATTTATTCATTTTGAAAATCGGAAAGTATTATTTGATTAAAATATTCATCATTTCGAATGTAATAAACACATTGTTAAGCCTAGGTAACTAGAAATATCATCACTTTAACTTCTAAAATAGATGATGTTGTGGGGGAACAATTTATCTCAGAACCACACTCATCAAGATATATCTGGGACACCACATCACTGTTCTTTTTGTCTTGTAACATATACTAGTCCTTGTTATTTATTCTAATTTGGACCTAAAAGACTCATTAATCCCATGAAACCAATTCCAGTGGTTTTGGTTAAAAAATCATTGGACCACTTATACGACTCCATATGAGATATTGGTTGATAAAATAATGTATCATACTTTGAATCTAATTAACCAGGGGTTTGATGGGTGTGATTAAAACAAAGAACACTCAACATTGGTAGAATCATTTCAGTGTAATATATAAGATAATAAATCTCATAAAATCATTTCACAATATAATATAATCGAATTTCATTTCCTTATCATGGATAATTCACATCAAAATGAGATGTTTTTGTGGATACAATGTTGTAACATCAACTTATGGTGAATGAGAATGTTTTTTTGTTTAAGAAAACATAAGTAGTATCTAGCATCTCTCAATATGAATCAAATATATAACCTAAAATTACAAAAATAAATGGATGATGGAATGATTAATGTTTCTACTAATGTGGTAAAGTTACAACTCTCTAAAGACTCTTAATCCATAAATATAACTGAACCTCATCATATAATGGACATATAAAACCCATCACTCAAATAATTTCTTTGTTTAATAATGATTATCTTATGTCAGTATTATTGTTTTTAGAATGAGAATGATACCCCAATAATTTGGACACTCCATTCCTATTATACCACTTATTTAATAAAGGAGTAAAATTTATAGATTAAAATAAATTTTAAAATTCTTATTATATTATTTTTAATTACTATATAATCATTAATAATAAATTTATGATAATATGAGTTCACTCGAAGATCATGATCAAATTAATTTTGTAAATAACATTTCACCATCACTCAAGTCCAAGATGTTTCTTCTTGGGCATGGCTAATGGATAGGTTTGGATAATATTACCCTCACATAACCCAGAAAACTCGTCCATTTTTATAGTATCCTCATATTCATGGGTCATTGATGGGTATAGATTAGAAAAAAATAAACATTAACTATATTTATCCCATTCGTAAGATCTCCTCGAGGATATAGATCATCAGTGGGTATATGTCACAATATCATCACCATAAGGATAACTCATTCCACTTGGATGACCCACTTCTATGCATGGATCATTGAAGGATATAGGAAAGAATAAAATTAAAAAACACTATAGTTAGTCCATTTCATTATCACATAATAGTCATGTACATAGATGGGTTTAATAAATAATACCATTACTCCACAAAATATTTTTCATATATAGATGATCAATCTAAGCCACCAAGATGAGTGTTTTAATAGGGGAATGTGAATTCAAATTTTTTATAGGATTTCAATACCTTGTAATATTTCATTGTTGGGTTTTATAGGAATTAAAAAACAACGATTCATGGGGTGTAATTTGAATTACTAGTTTTTGAGGATAATATGCATAGAGAGGATGGATTTAATTTTGATAGGACTTTATTATAGACCAACAAGAATTTAACCATTAATTTTATGACCCATGTTTTTCTTAAACCTAATATTATGGATTTATAGATGATAAGTACCTATATTTGTCATATATTTCCCTTTTAATGGTTTTAAACCTAACAATAATTTTAACATTTTCAGTTACAAATAGTAAATTTTAGCCACTTTGTTTATAATGCATTCCTATTGTGTGGGGAATGAAAATTTTTATGGGATTCCCATTCTGGATATCCAATATAGAGTCTCATTTCCCTTTCATTTGGAATATCTGAGTTATATATGTTGGAAAAATGTTTCTTATTTTTAAGATCAAAAATATTTGATGAATTATTATTGAATTTTGTGGTCAAGTATCCAAACTAAATTTACTTCATTATATATTAAAAAAACAATGATAAATGTAAAAGAAATGAAAAATGAAAACTATAATGTTAGAGAGTATCAAACACATGTGTAATTTATTTTATGATCATAATGATTGAAGCAAAACGTAATGATTTTTAGTGTCATGTTATGAGGAAAAAGAAAAGGTTCCTCGAAGAAGTATTTTGATTTTTCAATAACAATATGTATGATATATAAAGGAAAAACATTTGAGTAATTGAATACACCATAATGATTTATATAATTCATTTAGGAAATCAGTGATCAACTGGATTGAATAAAATGTAATAAGATAGGGATTATATTAAATGGATAAAAATTGACAATATTAATTGGACATGTACTAATGTAATGGAGAAAGGGAATATGGAGATTATAGGACCTTATTTTATTTTATGGAGATGGATCTTGTTTACACGAATTACTGGGAAAAATATATATGAACAAAATTCAGACATGTATACATAAAAATTCATATTTTTCACTTAAATTTGGATAAACAATGTACTAATATCCATTGAAAGTTTATTTGGATTCAAGAACTTGATGAATGATATAATTTAATCGATGAATGAATATTCTATGAGGGTACTCATACATGAATTTTCATGTCACCATATATTAAATATGTTATCAAGGTAAGGATAATTTATATGTCATGGCCCTAATTTTTTTCCAAAACTAGTGGGTTTAGTGGGCAGTTTTAATTCTCAACTACGTATACAAGATGGGAGCCATAATCAGTATACCCTTCAATTTTTACAATAATTTATTTCTAACCCTTGAATGGTGAATGAATAGTGAAAATGGATTTTTTATCATTCCACCCTATACATGTTTTTTTCAATAAAATTTATATATTATATTCACTATTAGTTTAAGGAACCACAATCCAATCTATCAATGTAGGTATATTATAATTTTATAAAATTAACCTATATTTTGAGACATTTCAGCCATTATGGATAGGTAAAATCTTTCTTTGAGTTAAATTCTCATTATTTCACAATATTCTAAAGGGAAGGGTGCCTACATTTTATGTCCATGATTATTGGACCATGTCAAATTAAAATATGTGAAAAAGTTATATAGAAATGAAAAATATATCATTGATTTCCACTGAGATTAAAATAATACAATATATTATATCACATAAATTTTAGTTAGTTTAAGGGAATAACACCATGACTATAGAAAATAATGTAGAAATGTTACATAAAAACCCACATGGGGTTAAATGTCCAAAAATATCCTTTGACCATTAAAATAGAGTATTGTGACATTTTAAATCATAAATTGTAGAAATTGGATTAGAATTGATTATGAAATATATATAGAGAAAAGGGTTGTTATTTGATATTTTTTGAATAAAGGGTTACACTAGAACATTATAAGGGATTAGAGGGAATATATGTCTTTTTTCATGGCATAATGATACCACTGGTGTGTGGGCCTTATTGAGGGCTGTATGTGGGAGTCAAATATGGGAATCTATGAATATCCATTCAGATGTGTCCCAAATACATGTATATACACCATACTAACAGACATGATTTTTTTATGAAATTATAACACTTTAATGAAATTGAGTACGTAAAGGAGTGTTTAGAAATGGGGATTATGGAATCCCATACCATATTAAGTCATCGCTACCTGATTATGGTCCTATTAAAAAGAGTAATAATTGATGATGTTATGTGAATTTTAAAATTATTTATCATGTACTTGGGCCTCATTCAGTTTAATATACTGGGAACATGACTCGCACAATGTATTTTAATTACATTTTTTCGGGATACATAAAAATCATAGTTTACACAGACTATACTCATGTGTATTAAATAACATTTTCATATCATTGTTGCGTATATAATCATTTATATACCATAATTTTGGGAAAGTTATATTGTGATGTAGAAGTCCAAAAAACAACTATGTGCTACCATAAATTAGTTTATGTATCATGTTTATAATATAATTATATTTTTAAAACTAAATGCATACCATGAAATCCCAAATTCCAATTTGTATGAGTGTTGATGTTTTATAAGAATTAATAGTTGGGCCGAATGTAGCGAACATGAATGTTACAATGTAACTTTAAATACTAGGAATCAAGACAATCATTGTTTATATATAACTCCAAGTCACTACACTGATCTAGGAAAATATTTAGGGGAGAGGAATTCAATATTCTCACCCAGTATAGAAAATATAAGGAATCTCATGCCTATAACCAAGACAATACAACATGGTATGATTATGTATGAGTGTGGATGATCCAAAAACCAATAATTTGAATGGATAATAGTTCGATTTTAACCCAATGAAAGAACCTAATGTTATATTCTCTTATGTGGATCTCCCTTTTATATAGTGTTATTGGTTAAGTTGTTTGAAAATAATATTTTCAATTATTTTTTCATCAAATTTTCATGGACCATATGTTGTGTAATATATGTTAGGCGACAATGTATCTGATGTCTTGTTGTTTAATATCACGCGACAAGGAATCAAAATAGATATGATCATAAAGGATGGAATCAGACCTTGTTGTTAAAATTTGAATTTCATTTACTATATTTTTATATAGTTTCACCTCAAGTGAAAATAAAATTGTGAACCAATATGAGATTATAAAATTCATTTCTTACAGAGAGGTTTCTTGCAGTTTAGGGTCATATAATGAAAACTGTAAAATGTTTATAGTATATAATTCTTTTGGGAATCACCTGAAAAGAATTAAGAGACCTCAAAAACTATGATAAAAGAATATATTGTTTATGTTCATTGATGATTAAAATTTTTAGTGTTAAAAATAATGTTTTCTTATATTTAAGTAGGATTGATTTTTCAAATATAATTTTATACTATGCCTTGGATAGGTGGTTCAAGAATCATTGCATACACTGTGTGGATAAAAGTGAGTACAAGAGAAGTTTTAAAATTTTTGGTAATGATATAAACACTGAGATATATGTTTTAATAAGGATAATTTTAACTTATTTCTTATTTATCTGATTTCCTCACACTGTGAACCATTATGTGGTTTATTATTTTAAGCATATAAATTATGCTATTTATGAAACAAAATATAAGTACTTCATGGTGATGTAGGGTAGAAGAAAACATTATTGTTTCCCCACCACACGTATCCAAAAGATGATTTCTCAATTTTTCATTTGAATTAGGTAGAAAGAGTTGCATCCCAAAGAATAAAATAATTTTTCAATCCTTGAAATATTTATTCAGACTAGAAACTCACATTTCATTTGAAATATAATCTACAAATAGAATCTTCTTTAATAATTAAATTATTTCTCTATTTATATCCATTTATATGAATCAAAAACAATACTTCCTTATTTCATTAGGAAGATATAACATAATAAAGGGGTGAACTCAGATGCTCAATATTTTTATGTGTATAGTGGAAGATAGGAATAAATAATACATAGTCAATAAGGAATGGTAAATAAGTAAAACACCCAGCATTTAATGAAAAACATAATTAATATATTTAGGAAGAATAAAATGAGATTAAATAATTCCATATAAAAAATCACATGAATTAAAAAGGTGACCATTTATATTCAAACTAATATAATAATAAACTGGAATATCAATAAATAGATTTATATTGATGGAATAGAAAATGGTGGACATTTTATAACATATCATTAAAGATTGTTCTTACACATATAATACCATCCATTACTATGTCATAACATCTAATAACAACAAAGTTTATGTAAACTCAACTATATAAATTGTTAATTATTTGTCAAAAACCATATCTAGATTGTCTCATGAAAGCAACCAACGAATTGAGGTTATATAAAAGGTCCCACCCATAACATACTAAGTCCAATTCAAACCTCATATGAAAAGTGTGATGCATAATTGACATAAATATTAGTATTTATACTATAATAACAAATGTATATATGTTCCCATTAATTATAAATAATCATAAACCATCTATAGTAAATGGAATTCTATCAAAAAAGTACACCCCCTATAAAATTGATTATAAACAATTTGGAAATAATTTAACGATTGTATCATTGGCCTATATACCCATTAATGCATATGTAATTTTAGATTATTTCTTCTTATATAGAAAATGATATTGAATGATCACATAGAAATTATATTAGGGAAAAATATATTTGAAAATAACATTTTTTTATTTTAAAATGATAAAGATTATAAAATATTGTCAGAAATATACTATTTTGAAATAAACAATCTAAAACAAAGAATCCCCAGAATAGTATGGAAATATTATTATTGAAATAAAATTTTTTAAACATGATAAATAATATTAAAAAATTATTTTATGGATTTTAGGTAATTTTATATATTCTAGATAAGTTCATGAAAAATCGCTTTTCACTATAAAATTGTTAAAGAAGACCATCAATCAAAATAAAAAATAATATTCCTTAAAAATTTTATCATTAAAAAGTTAGACATGGGTTAAAATATAGATAAAAAATAATTTGTAGAATTATAAAAAATTTCATATGATATTATTAGAAACATTATTTTCTATGAAAAATGATTTTTGGCAAAAGAGTTAAACAAAGTTGAATTATCTTAAAATATTATTTTAATAATATTATGTTCCAAAGGGAGGAAAATGGTAATATTACTTGTAATTTTTCATGAATATCAATAAGATAAGAAAATATATTTATTTTAAGATTAAAATAAAAAATAATTCAACATTGGGAGACATAATAAAAAAACAATCATGAATAATGATGATATTGTGAAATTAACCCTTAACATAGTAGTAATAATTGATTTATAAGACTCATGAAATAAATGACTATAAAAAACATTTAATACATTGATTATAAATTAATTAATGACATATCATATAATAAACTTTAGGATTAACACTATATAATAAAATAAGTGGTGAATATAGTGTATGTCTCATGGAAGTTATATTGAGATGAAAAACTCATACCATGAGTCTGATTCACCTCATAAATTATTTAGCATCAAAAAAATTACATATTTTAATTATTTACAAGAATAATATCAATTTTTATTTTTATTTTAAAAATTATTTTTTATGAACATCTTATATGTAATTACATAACCAATAAAGGTTACGTTGGATGTTTCGATGATATTAGGCTTATGAATCAAAATTGGCATTAGTAGGTAGACTTGGTCACAATAGTAATTATATAAAAAAATAAAGAATAAAAAAATAAAATATTTATCATATTTATATATAAATTATACTTTTAAAACAAATCATGAATGATGGTCAAGAAAAATAAATTATGTTACATCCCGGAGGTGATAGTCGGTACATATGAATAAGTAACGTTTCTATTTTTCTATGATCATTATCAACGGAAGATAAGTAATATATTTTAATTAAATAATTATCATAATATATTTTATAAAATATTATTTCGTTCAATATACATATATATATCATCCATATAGTGTGGTGATGAAGGGAGTGTCACATCCCTTTGTGAAAACAGTATGCCACATGTACAAGAACAATATTTAATTTTTCAGTATAAGAAAGATATATATTTATATTAAATTTAAATAATAATTAATATTTTAGGGATATCCTAAATATGAAATTTATAGCACATATATTCATTATATTTTCCATCATTAAATTCCATGTAATTAGTTATTGAAAATAAAATAACATCACTTCATGAGGCCGTAGTTTTCCATACACATGAGTGATGTTATCATATCCTTAAAGGGTTAATGGAAAAATACTTATGTAAGATGTAATGTCTAAATATAAATAAAATTATTAGTAATATCACATATATACTTGAGATCCGTCATTATACCCAACCATGAGATTTAGTAATGGAAAAACGAATGAAATCATTTCCCACTATGGTAGTCCTCAATACAAAGGACTGGAGATTTTGTAACTCAAATAATGGAATTTGGGATGATTAAAGGAAATTAAAATATTATAAAAAATATATCATAATATGGAATACTATTTTCATATTATATCATCATGTTTTAATAAATAATTATGTAGGTGGAAGAAGAAATAATTTAAATATATTAATTGAATAATGTTACCACTTCTTTACACTACTACATTAATGGCCATTAGCGACCGCCAAAAATGGTCACTAAAGGCCTATTGAGACCGCCTGGAAACTGCTTTTGGCGGTCGCTGTTGCTTTGTTAGTAAAGAGCAATAGCGACCGCCAAAGGCGGTCGCTAAAGCGTTTATCGAAATACAGCGCAAAACTGTGATGTATTGATGATCGGTGGACTCGGAAGCGGTGGGGAGGGATGGTGAAGCTTCACGGCCGGTCATGGCAGATCTGCGGCGGCCGGAGGGAAGTTTGGTAAGTTAAGGGTGGATGTTGACGGTGGTCCGATGTAGTGGGGGATGACTGGGGTCACTTACGAGGGGGGAAGGGGGAAGAGGGGGCTGACACAGGCGGTGGAAACGGTGAATGGATGAGGCGGCGCGCGGCGGGGAGATGGCCTGAAGTTGCAGCGGCGAGAAGGAAGTGGGGAATGAAAAGGCGGGAAAAATCCCGCCTTTTTTTAGGCAGGAGTAGCGACCGCCATTGGCGGTCGCTAATAGTATTAATAGCGACCGCCAATGGCGGTCGCCCGTGTGCAGGGGCGCAGAAACACAAAAATATAGTATTAGGTAACATCCGTATGTTTGCAAAAACATCCATCCAAAGATATTTTTCAACCAAAAATATAACTTATAGTATGAGTGGAGGGATTTTTGTATGTCGACTGGTTAGGAATTTGATGCTCCAAAATGGATTGAAGGTATAATGAATAGTTGAGAGGGGTGGCCTTTTACAAGTGAGGTGAGTGGAACACTTATAATTTTTGGAATGAAAAAATGTTTTCTTGATTTTTTAAAATTAAAAAATTGTCCAAAATTGAGTATTATATAGACTAATCCACTCTAGGTGTATAAAATAATAGTGAAATAGACTCTACGAAAACATTTATGACAATTTAACTCCTATAAATTTATTTTAATGAATGGTAAATCTATTTTATCTTATAAACATTAAATATTTTTTACTATTTTCAATATTAATTTTGGTAAAATGATAAAGATGAAAATATTTTAAAATAGAAATAACATTGATGAAAAATATTTTATATATCTTTCCAAATAAAATTTACAGAATTGTAAATATTTATTTTAATGTCAATCTCGTAGACATGAAGAAAAGTAGGTTTTTAAAGAGTAAATTTTCAAATGTTTACAATGTTTCTATATAAAAATCCAATATAATATTTGTTACAATAATATAAATTGGATTATAAGATATATAATAGAAATTTGTTAACATTAAAACAAACTAAAAATAAAAATTACATTTATAAATAATTTAAAACGAAAAAAATCAATTATAATTCCATATTTTTTAATATTCATTAAGAAATGAAACATTTATGAAAATTACAAAAATTTAATCATAATATAATTATGATACTATCACACCTGGTTTTATATGTTTTTGTTTTGATTCAGTTCATTGGGAATCACGATCCTTTTCTCATGTTCTGGATGTTATGGGTGTTGAGTTTTGAAGTACCACATATGCCAAAACATCCACATATGATTGAACCTTATCTCGCTTGAGTCTTTTTGGAGAAAACATTTCTAGTGCATGGTTTGGGTTCACGGTTTACTAAACCATGTGGCATAACTGTGAAGCATTCCTGGAATTAAAAAAAAGATTTTTACATCATTTACCCCTCACGATTTTGGGACCCAAATGTCCCCAAATATTCTTCCCCACGCTTTTCCAGACATAGGGTGACTCTCCTTTTCTTACCAATCCATTCTCCCTCCTCTCATGGTGTAGAGATAAGAGTGTGGAGGGTTGACTACTCTCCTCAAGGTATTTCTTTCCCCTTTCTTATCCCTCTTTTCTATTATCTTAGTTTATCATAGATATCCCTTATCACCTTTTTATGGTCATCTTATTTTTCTATTTTGTAATTAATTTTTATGGGTGTTTCTTTATTTTATAGTTGGTCTTCATAGGTTTATGGTTTATAAACCCTTTGCGGGTGATATCGGGTGTGTTTTTCTATTCTGTAATGGTTTTGAGGTAGGTTATCTCATGAACATGGCTTTATAATTAATTCATTTGTTCAATGATATTTTCAAATTATATATATTATATTAATTATATTTCCTTCTTTGGCTTAATTATTTTATTTTCAGGAAGGGTAATTTATTCCTTATTGTATAAAATTTGTATTGTTATGGAAAAAATGTAAACACAAAGTGTTTTTTAAATGTTAAAAAATATTTCACACCTAGTTCATAATTTTTAAAACCTTTTTTAGCAATTTAAATAAATATTAATTATTAAAATATGGTTTTATACACTTTTAGTGTTAAATAGTAATTTGTTTGATAAATATTCAATGCCTTGTTTTTGGTAAATTTCTTGGTTGGCCTTTATTTAAAAAATGTTATTAAAAATGATTTTTTTGGATTTATAAATGTATTGGAAGCCTGAAAAATTGAATTTTGGCGGTTCTTTATATGTATTACAAGCTGGATTTGATTTTCCTAATGAATGTTTATTGGTTTTTAAGTGTTTGGAATGTTTTACCGATAAATGGTCCATTTTTCATTTTTATAAAAAAAATTATTCATTAAATTTATATCCTGATTATTTTAAGGTTTTTATGAAAATTATATTATGTTACAAATGGTGTGTCAAAAACTATCTTGGAATGGTGGATTTTAGGTTTTTTTATAGATTTTGATTTTTGTGAAAAGTGTTTAATGGCCTGTATGGAAGTTTAGTAAAAACTATGAAACTGTATATTAGGAAAAAAATCCTCTATAAGTTTCTTATGGGATGATTTTATGTCTGTAATGGATGGTATTTTCTCACTATGATATCCTTCGGATCCATTTTAGAGTGTCAGGGGTTGGGCTCTTAATGTTCTGTTTGATTTGTTGCATGATATCGACCATTATAATGGCTCGAGGAGATGCATGTTGTAAATTATTATAAAATGTATGCAATGATTGGATTATTGTTTATTATCAGTGGTCACACACTTATTAAAAACATTATCAATATGAACATATCATATTGAGAGAATTTTCTATGAGTAATTGTTGCATTAGTAGTGGATCGACTAACCAGTGGTCCATAGTTGGTGGATATATTTTGGTTTATTACAATGTGATTTTTCCTCATCCTGTCCTAGGTTAGTTAGGTTGAGCATAATGAGCATTTTTATTTCATCATGTGTGTCTTTTCAATAGGGATGTGGTCTCGTGTATTGATGTATTTTTTTTATTATCAATCTCCTGGTATCACCTATGTTTACTCATTCATAGTTTCTTGTAATGTTGTATGTGATACTTGTTTATCTACATTTGATTTCCCTTATTTTCTAACTACTGTATTGTTTTCATGTGTAGTGTTTAATTTTGAATTTGAGGTTTAGATTAAATGTTACTTGGGAAAACACTTTTCGAAGAAAGGTTTTTATACTTTTGTACCAATTGATAATGTATACATAAATTTCCCCTTTAAAATTCTAATGTCTCACTAATATAATGACTTGGGTTTTAGAAATGAATAATAGTAATCAGTAGTACATTGTTTTTTATTAATCTTGTTGAAAACATTACATTTATTTTTGTTAGTACAAACTTGATAATGGATGTTTCTATTATTTTAATTTAATTTCATTAGGAATAGATTATATGGATATCCTACAGAGTTTTAATACTCACATATATAGTTATTTTATGTTTTTTTTCCTTGTGTAGGTTTCAACATGAGTTTGATAACCATGAAGGACATGTGATCGCTGGGTTCGAGAGTGACCAGTGGGGTCACAAAGGAGTTAACTGGTTTTAAGGTTCGGATGGTTATGTTTTTTATATCAGTTGTATTTTCAGTTTCTTTTATAAATTATGTTCAGTTATGTTTTTATATAAATGTTTATCAGGCTATCTGTTTATTTCCACTATTTGTTTACATGTTTATTATTTATAGAAATTGTTCCCTTGTCTACGCTGATGATGCCTGATAATGGTTTTTATCCAATGGGGATGAGGAACGCCGTTCGTTCCCTTAAAAGGGTAGTCTTGGGTGAATGGATCAGGGTTGACCTAGTTTGGTTCATGATAGAATGGTATTATAGAAGGTTCGATGTAAGATGACCTTTCTTTTCAGAGTGACACTATTATTTGGGGATGTCTAGGTAGAAGGAATAGGTTTTTCGAGACATGTGTGTAGTTAGGGAAGAGTTTCATAAACTCTTTCACATTATGATCCTCAAGTCTCCCTGGTATGTCTGGTCTTACTAGTTTCATTGGTCATTAGGGATTTTTTAGTGATTAGGATATGGTAAGGGGAGTTGGACTACTGGACTTCGTGATCTCACATGGAATGGAAATCCATGTCGAGATGGAGCATAGTCATCAAAGGCTCTTTATGGTGGTGGTGTGTTTGGAATATGGCTGCAAACCATATGGTCATGTCCCTGACCGACACTATTTCCCTTTTTCTATTTCTTGGGTCTTCTTTTAAATCTGAATATTTTTTTAATACCCTTATGTTGGATTTTGTAAAATTGGTTTTAGTGGTAATGCTCATATTTTAGAAAGTGGTTATTTATTTTGAGAATTAAATTTGTATAAGGATTGGAAAAAAAAAATTTTCTAAATTTTCTTATTTGGGGTAAAATTAAAATTTTTTAACAGAATTGTGATTGTTTTTAATAAAGATATAGGGTTTATGGAAAATAGATGTTTGTATTTGGATGTCATTTAAATAAAAAGGGGTGAGTTTTAATCAAATGGCATTGATGAAATTAGTTTTGATAAGATGCTGGAAAAGTGATTTGAATGCAATGAAAATAATTTTCCTCGAAATTCATGGGAATCATTTTTCATGTATTGTAATTTGGTTTGATATAATGAATATGAAAATATTTTTAGACTTGGTGGTATGTGTTAATTTTGAAGGAACATAAATCTGACAGAGTCTCTATGATATACTAATAGGGATTTTTAAACCCACCAATTTGTTAAAAATTAAAAATGATTTAAAAAGAATGTTTTAATGTTATAATGGAATGTTTTCCAATGTTAAAATCTTACAACCTATGAGTTGTTTGTTTTGAGAATGTTGTTTTTGAGTTTCCATTGACCTCATTCTATGATTTTCATCATCCAGTGGATGTCCCCATGGAGCTTTTATGGGTGATCATAATATGGATATGGGTGATTCCCTATTAATGGTTTTTCTAGTTGATCATCTTAAGGATTTCATTCTCATGATTTGGAAGATAAACCCAACTCTATTTTATTGGAATGTGGTTCCACCCGAGGCAGAGGAGTGGATTTGAATGAAATGAATAGAAGTTTAGTGTCATCACATTGATCGAGTTTTTGGACGTTATTTTCCAAAAATTCAAGCTTGAAGGTTCATCATCGAAGTGGTGGAAGTCGGTCTCTTAGAACAAGCTCTGTGAGGATCTAAAATAGGAGTTCTTCATGGATTCATTTATCTGTAATTATTTTTATAATAGGTAAAGGGAGAGAAAGGGGATGGAGATGTGTTTATTGAAACATGGTGATGGATCAGAAGAATAATATTTCAATTTCGTTATATATAGAGTCCATTTTAATTCAGATTATATTTTTTATAATTCCTTGAAGCTATGATGTTTCAGGTTTGAGAATCATCCTAATTTATTGTTGATGGAGTCAGAGTTAAACCAAACTTATTTTTCTAATGTGGAAAGGAAAACATTTCATGTTGAGGCTATGATATAAGTAATTCATGAGATGGTTCTCCTTTATTCAACACATATGAAAAATGGGGAAGATTCTGACAATAAGATGGGAAAGTGGTTGGAAGTCAATGGAATGTTTTTTGGAATTAAAAGGCCTAAAAATCATTCATCAACATCATATGGACATGTGGTTTTTATGTAATATCATAGGAGGAGATGGGTCTAGAGAAACAATATTGTCTAAATTACCATAGGCCCTTCCATGCTTGTGGATGCTTTGGAAAATTATAGTCATTCTATCACGTCGTTGCATATAAGCATCATGGGGGAAATCCTTAGAAGTGATGTGTTGCTAGAAATTTTTTTAATGTTTCTTTTTGTATATTTTTAGCTAATGTAAGGGATATTTTTTCATGGGAAATTTGATAAACTCATGTAATCATTGAATGGGTGGTTTTACCTTCAATATTTTGTACATTGTTTTTCCTAATCAGGTGTTATATGATTCTTGTTTATATTATAGAAACTTTAATGTGACGTAACAAATGACTCATCCATCAAATCTCCAGCCATAGGTCGTAGAGTGAAGTTGGCGCGTAGTCAGGATTCACTGGACAATGATATTTATGGAAGATTTCATTCCTTAACCATTGGGGTTAGGGAGTTCCATTCCTTCTTTTGTGGTTGTAGTGTTCCAATTATTGGGGATCCCTTCCCTCCCTGCCCCGATTGGTGGGGGTTTTGATCTGTGTAGAATGTGTTGGCCCAATTCTTATCTGCTCCATTAGGGAGTGACCAGTTTAAATATAATTGGTTTGTTCTTCATGGAATGAGAAGACATTTCATTGTAAAGGATTTTTTGGTTGACCTGTGTGGAAATTTCCATATTTTTCCACATAGTAAATTCATATTCGGTAAATGGGAGTAGGGTTTTAATGGCGGGGTGACCCACCATGGGTCATGTAGATCTTTCTTTTAAGGATTTATTGTGTGCTGTTTGTTTTATAATGGGGAGGATACCATATCATAATCCCATTATATATGTTTTCTCTTCGATTACAGTGATCTTTGGGTTCCTTAAAGGAAGGCCCAACAATCTGGTTTTAGTTGTGAATGGGGTTTCTTGATCCTTACATTGATTCTAGGGATGTGGTTGTGGATTGTTGTCTTGTTTTGGGAAAGAGGTTTTAGTTCTGTTAATGATGAATGACATGTACCTGAATTAAGATGTTCGATCATGATGATAAGGAACCCTTAGGTTTTTATAATTTATATGGAATGTTTTATGGATTTCTAGGGGTGAAAAAATATAGTGGTGGGAAGAATTGTTATACCTGATTTTTTGTGTTTTGGTTTTGATCTGGTTCTTCAGGAATCCTGATCCTTTTTTAGGTAATAGGTGTGATGGGTATTCAGTTTTTAAGTGACCTATATGTATAATATTACTATTATGGTTGAAACATGAATATTTTTAGGGTTTTGTTTAAAATTAATTCTTTTGGCATGAAATGGGCATGTGCACCATTTGGACGCATGGTTTACAAAATCACACAGCCTAACCGGGCGGCCTAACCGTGCAGCCTCCCTAGATTAAAAAAATGAGTTTTTACATCTTTCATATCTCATGATTTTGGGACCCAAATAGACCCAAGTTTTATTCTATATGTTATTCTAGACCTAGGTAGACACTCTATTGTTTACCAAGCCATTCCTCCTCTCAAGGTGTAGATATAAAGGAAGGTTAAGGAATGACTAGTTTCCATGAGATATTTCCTCCTTTATCATATATATTCCTTCCTCTTTTACTTTTTTAGTTCTCCCTTCTCCCATGGTCATTCTCAACCAAGGGTTCTGTTTTTCCATGATATTTATGGGGTTTTTCTTTCTTTAGGGCCAGTCTTCATAGATTTAGGGTTTATAAACCCTCGACGGGTGATATCTAATGTGAAATACCATTTAACCTTGGTTTTGACGAAGCATTACACGAAAACATGCCTTTATAATATAATTTTTATCTATTTCTTTATATTTTCATCCAATATATATGCTATGTATTATTGTTTCCCCTTATATTTAATTAGTTAGTGTGAAAGAAGGGTAATTTATGCCTTGTTTTGTAAAAATTGTGTTGTTTTAGTTAAAATCTACACACTAAGTATTTTTTTAAAATGTTCCATTAGATTTAGTCCTTGATTTTTTATTTCTATAACCAGGTTTAGAAATTTAGATAATTTTTTGGACATAAAATTTGTGTTTATACCATTTGTAGTATAAAATAGTATATTTTATTAAATATTTCATTCCTTGTTTATGGTAAATTGATAGGTTGGATTTTATGTGCCAAATGTGATTCAAAACGTTTATATATATATAAATGTATTGGAAGCATGAAAAATGGTATTTGGGGGGGTACATTTATAGTTTACTTGATGTTTTAGGTTTTTATAAAGATGTTTTATTCATTTTTAAGGTGTTTGAAATGTTTTACGGATAAATGGTATGTTTTTAATTTTTATAAAAATTGTTTTTCATTGATTGTGTAACACAAATGTTTTAAGGGGTTAATGTAAATGTTTTAATGATGAAAATTTTGTGTTTGAACACCTCTTTGAAAGGCTGATTTTTTTTATAAATGTCTATTTTTTTTTAAAAGTGCTTAACGGCCCATTTGGGAGTTTGGTAAAAAGGGTTAAAATATTCATTAGGAAAACCTCATATGGATGTTTATTGTTCCATGATTATATGCACATAATGGACATGATTTACTCAATGTGAAATTCATGTGATCCATTCCTATAGTGCCTCAGGTTGGACTCTTAGTGTTCTTTTTGATTTTTGACATGAGATCGGACATTAGAGTGGCTTGGGGTGATTCATGTTGTGAATTATTATTACATATATGTTGTGATTAGATTCTAAGATGTAATTAGTTTGCTAACCCATATTATAGATATGATACCTAGGAACCTACCTTATTGATATAATTTTCTATGAATGATTGCTACATTGGTAGTGGATTGACTAATCAGTGTCCAATAGTTGGTGGATATATTTGGGTTTACAATATTGGGATTTTCCCTTGGCCTGTTATGAGTTAGGGTATATGATCATATTGAGAGTTTGGATTTCATCATTTTTGGAATTCTAATGGGGATATAGTATCATGTCTTCATTTCTTCTAACCTATTCATGATGTCATGGGTTCACATATGTTAATAAGTTCTTAGTTTCTTGTAGTGTTGGATGTGATGCCTCTATGTATACTTTTCATTTCATATATTTTTTATCTACTATAGTGTTTTCATGTGTTGTGTTTTATTTGAAAAGTGACATTTGGTTTTATTGTGACATTTGAAAACCATTTTCTAATAAAAGTGTTTTAACCTTTTTGTACAAATTGAAAATATAAACATCACTTTCCCCTATAAAATGACAGTGTATCACTAATAGAATGAATTGGTTTTGGATACTAATAAGGGAAATCATTTATACATTATTTTTGAATAAATGTGCAGATAAAACATACTTTTATATATTTAATTTCAAATAAGAAAATGTGTGTTTCTTTTATTTTAAAGGATTTTCATTTGGAATAGATTTTAGGGCTTGCCTAATGAGTTCTAGTACTCTTTCCTATAGTGATTTTCAATTATTATACCTTGAGATGGTTTCAAATTAAGTCCAATCACTTAGAGAGATGTGTGATTGTTGTGTTGGTGGTTGATCAGTGGGGTCATGAGGAGTAAGTTTGTTTTCATGGTTGTTTTGTTGAGTTGTATGGTTCAACATTATTTCTATTCCCTGGTATTAATAATTTTATGTTATGTTTTTATTTAAATTTAAATCAGGCTATTTGTTTCTTTATTTTATTTGTTTACTTATTTGATTTTTGGATAAATAAATCTTTTCTCTACTATGATGATTCCCAACACTTGTTCTAGAATGTGAGGATTGGGAATTCCCTTTAGGCCACACCATAGACCGGCTCGGGTGACTAGTTCACGGTTGACCCTAGCTGGTTCGTGACAGATACTATATATTAAATAATGAAGTATAATTTTACATATAAATTATACTAATCAGTAAATTTAAATTTAAATTTTTCTCACAAAATCTTGAGTAAACTGTGTTTTAGAAAAAATATAGAATTTTTCAAAAAACATTACATTTTCATTTAAATGTTTTTTATTTTTTCTAAAAAATATATAAATATTATTTGGATAATATAGTTTATAATATTCAATTTGGAAATCATTAATTATAGTTTATAATGATGTAATATATTATGGTTCTTTTTAAATACTGGTTTTTTTGTTATGCAAGCCGGTAATGTTATTAAATTTATTTGAAAATAAATATTAACTATTGTTATAAGTGTTATCATTTATTATATATTCAGTGTTTTTTATGATATTTGATATCAATTTCTTTTTATTTTAAAATATATGGGTGATCCATTATCCCCAAATTAAATAATTTGTTTCCTTGAAATTTAGTATTTATATAGGTAATCTATGGTTTGATAGTTATAAATATTGTGGTTGAAAACCCCACAAAAGAAAATGGTTAATAAAATATCATATTAATAAGAGGTAAATGGAAGTACAAAGGCCTTCTAAATTAACAGATTACTAGGTTTCTAAGTTGGATAACATTGGTTGGAATGAAAACATGGACAAGTAATAAAAATGATGAAGGATATCTATCACAAGAATGTGATTGATTAGTGAAAAATTAAGGATGCCCAGACAATAAGTTATGTACTGATTTAAAAGGCCATATGATTCGTTAGATATGAATGTAATAGGGTAAATTATTTGTTTACAGATATTTTTCTGAAAATTTGGGACTTATTTTACTATCTTTCATTTTATGGAAATATAATTTCTTGAAACAATACTATTTCATAAGAAATATTTTATACATTTGTTGTTCGTTGATCAATTTCCTATTCATAAATAACTCTAAGATATGAATATCATATTAATTAATTTCTCATTAATGAAGATCTATCAATCATTATTAGTGGACAAAAATATTAATAATAAATTTATAGGTCAATGATTTGATCTATTGTTATTATTATGAAAAATTGTTAGCATAGGTTATCTAATATTCAGTAATCATAACCAGGTGAAGTAAAACATTAATCTCTAATACCTCATCAAATGTTCATGAAAAACCATTTCATAAATTTTTAACCATTTACACCATCCAAATGATTAAAATCTCTAACATTAGATAGTAGTTCCCTAAATTTTTAAAATGAACCTTACGTTAATCAGTTCTAATGTATTTAGTAATATCCAATTTACATCATCAAAAACAATCATCACTTTATCCAAATAAAATTTTCTAAACATAAGAACATATTATTTGGTATATTTCCCATACTAATCTGTTTTATATTATGTTAAACATTCCAGTGAATCTTTTTTCATGGTCATTGGTAATATTAAACATATGCTTCTAAATCCTTAATGAAAAATTATGACTGTATAATCCTTATATATTTCAATAATTTAATTGAAAAAAAATTAAAAAAATAATTAGTGGATTAAAATATAGAAAAATATTTTTTATTTGACTACATTTGTAGTAATATCATAACCTTGACCATTACACCTTAAATAATATTGAAGTATTTTCCCTTGATGATTGGGGAATCTATTTACATATCTATCTATCTCTTTACAAACTAACCATTAAAAATTTTAATATTCCTACATTACCTTACAATAATGACCAAGGAAGCCTTTTTATTCACATGTGATGGAATCATATTTTCAATTTTAGCAGGTACCATGATGTTTCCTTCCACAAGTATCACATTTTGAAAAAATTTTATCCCTTATTCCCATTATCCATTTTTTTAATCTATATTCCTCTTCATCTTTTGATTCCCTTCCATTCTAAAGGACATGGAGAATTATTTCTCAATCTTCAATGTACATTATACTATGTCCAAGTATGAGGAGAATATTTGGTAAACCTATATCATTCTGAGTATTCTGTTAATCCCATCATAAAAATGATGATTCTTTATCAATATATAGTGTATATATTTTTCAAAAATCATTTCTAACCATGTAATTTTTTCATCAAAATTAGAAACATTTTCCTCTAATACTCATTCTAGACTGAGGAAATATGTTTCCATATCTACTCATTACATATGAGGAAAATATTTTTCCTGGATGATTTTCTTGAAATCCTAATAGTCCATGATTTCTATTTACTCTTCATCCTTATATATTTTAATCAACAGTCACCATTTATCAAAATCATTTGTGAGATGATAAACTATCATAAATTTTTTTTCCATTTTAGAACATCCTATAGAAATAAATATGTTCTTTGTTGATCATATAAATTACCCAGCTAAAAATGGATTTCAGTCCCATTGAATGCATGAGGATGAGGAATCATGAAGTTTTCTAACATTATTTCAAATCATGGTTCATTATTAAGCTTCTCCATATGGAAGAGTTTATTACTCTTTACCTAAGTTTGATACTGCAATATTGTTATAATTTATCTGTTCATGCTTTAGATCCAGCACCATCTTTATTATCATGCCTAAGAGGGAAATGAAGTGCCCAAGGTTTCTAGTATGTAACCCTTACTTGATGATTTTCATGGTTTTAATTTTAAGGGTGGTGAATGGGAGAGTCAGGAGAACTTGGAATGATGTTTTTAGGCAAAGGGGATGTTGGACGAGCGGCGCACGGTTTGTCTAAACCATGCAGTCAAACCATGAGCAGTGGGTCTTTGAGGAAATAGCTTCCACATGATCGGTGCATGGTTTTTCTAATCGTGAATCCAAATCATTCAAGAAGGGCAGTGTTGGAAGTAGCTAATTCACGATTAGCGCACAGTTTGTAAAAATGTGAGAACTAACCATGCAGCCACTTAAACAAGATCCTATAAAGGTGGATGTCACACGTTTTTTCCTTTATGTAGCTCATTTTCCTCCTAGGAAGCCCTAACATGGGATTTTGGTTCTCCTATGTTCATAAAGGGTTCTCCCATTATTCCGGAGGCAATCCGAATGCTTCTCTTGGAGAATCGAATCTGGATTCTTGAGGTATGTGGTTGTTCTTGTTTGGTTTGTTAGATCTACTTAAATCTACTTCTCTTCTTCTCTTAGTTTATCAGATCTACACCCGTTATGGGTAGATATAAGTGTTTGGATAACAAATATGATGATATTTGGTCTTGATCTTGATAGAATAAGAGATCTAAGGCGGGTTCTTGATGAAGTAACCCGGTCTTCTTTAGCATTCTTTGACCGTTGTGGTTTTCATCAAAACCTTTAAGGTAAGAGGCCTCACTCTCGACTCCTCTTGTTAGAATTGATTGTCCTAGTTTCAAATTTTTTATTTGAGTGGAATTGATTGTTAAAAGAAAGGAATAAATATTTTTTAGTGATGATTTATGGTTTTGATGAAATTGTGAGATCTTGGTGAATTGTTGTGAAAAGTGATTTGGCTTGTTGAATTGAAAATTTTGATTTTAAATTAAGGATTTTTTGAAATTATAGATGGTTTGATGAAAAATTGGTTTCAATAAAAAGGGTGTTTTATTGAAATCGTTTGAAATTGAATTGGTTTGGCTTTGAAATGGCTTTGATGGAAATGGTTTTCAATAAAATGGTTTTTTATTGAAAGGGTGTTTTGGAATGATTTATGAAAAGATGTTGTGTGTGTTCATATTTAATTTGGGAAGGAAAATGGTTAGGAGTCTGCCCAATCTGTTTTAGGATGGGTAAGGATTAGGGATCTCCCCCTTCAAACATTCATATTGCATTCGGGAAAAATAAGGGTTAGAAGTCTCCCCCATCAGTGTTGGGATGGATAAGGGTTAGGGATCTCCCCCGTCGAGAATTCATCTACATTTGGGTTGGATAAGGTTAAAAATGATCCCCCATCATAGTGGGGATGTATAAGGGTTAGGGATTCTCCCCTCTTTCAGGTGGCATGCATAGTTGGTTGCATGGGTTGTGAAATGGTTGGGTATGCCAAAAATGGATTTTTTTCAATGGTTTTAAAGCTGGATTGATTATTTTTCTTGAAAAATTGCTTTTTGGAAAATTGGTTTCAATTACTCATGGTTTCTTTTGGATATGAATGTTTTTGGAAACTTGTTTATATTTGGTTATAAACTACATTTGAGAAAATGTTTTATATAAAATGTTTTTATATAATTGTTGTTAACTCTTCTATACTAGTGGCGCGAGTATGGAAGTCATTGGGCAAACCCTACTGAGTCGTATACTCACCCCTACTTTGGTATGTTAGTGATTTTGTAGATATGGTATTTTGGGACACAGGTAAAGGTAAAGTAACTTATTGCTAGTGGTTCATGGTGATGCTTGGGAGATGTGGTGGTGCATGGTTCATGGAGCTCATTGTGGAGTTGTGGAGTGTGTCGTGGCTTGTTTTGGGTATTTTGTATATTTTTCTACGTGGAAATCTGATATTGTGTTGGTTATGTATTGGTTTGTGGAACAGTGTAGTTCTCTTTTGGTAATGCATGAGTTGGTTGTTTCATTTACATGCATCATATAGTGGTTGTTAGTGATGTTTTAGTTGGTTTATTTGTCAAAGGGTAAATCATCCCCCACTTCCTTGAAAACCATCGGCATTTATTGCCATACTTTGGCGTCTTGTGGATGTCGCATAAGGCATAGTAAGGACTCGTTGAGCTCTCAAGCCAATGAGAATTGGTGGGTCATTACAAATGGTATCAGCTTGTTTGGTCCTTTCCTAACAAGTGGTAATCAGTGTTATTTGTCTTGGAGTTTAAATTCATTCTTGTTTATTCCTTGGGAAATCATGGACAGGAGTAGGATTTTTAGAACTTTAAATGTATTGCATAAAAGGTCATAGCTAACCCGTTTATGCTGAACATCAATTTACCAGAGTGTTTGGTACATAAGTGTTTTTGATACACTTCTAGAGTGTTGGAAATCTCATTGTCATGGGTTTAGCCAATGAGATGATAATGGAATGCATTATATAAGAATGACTTCCCACTATGATTTCATATCTCATTATGAGAAATGAGAAAGGATTTTGGGCAAGGTGCAATTTTTTTGAAAAATTCAGAAATTGTTTTTAAGTGAATGATTTTGAAAACAAGGTATTTGGTGTATTTTGAAATTTGGTTAATTTTCAAAAATAATATTGAATGTCTTCAGTAACGATTAAACATGGGAAAAAGGAGGTTTTGGAAAACAATGCTATGATAGTTGACGTAGTAGAATTTGAAATGCTAATCCATCAGTTGCTAGAGAGTGATATTGAAGGAGGATGTTGTTGGTTTAGAAAATGGCACCTCGTAGGTGTTGTTGGAACCAACCCGAAGAAGCTGTGGAGAATGTGGTTGCACCAGAACCACGTGTTAACCTAGATTTGGTTCAGAGTATCGTCCAAGATTTTCAAGCTGTGGATATGGGGAACTGGAGCAATAAACCAAGGCATGAGGATCATACCATCTTGTTCATGATGCAGAATCCACTAAACTTTTGGGGTGATGTTGAACCCCAAAAGGTGGAGGTGTGTGTAAGTAGGATGAGTCATATTTTTGATTTCATCGGCACACCATTAGAGATTAAGGTCAAGTTAGCGACTTATATGCTCGAGGATCTTGCACTTCAATGGTGGGATTTAATGGTGCAGGCTAAATTGGATGAAGGCCTTACATGGGAGGATTTTTAAGTATTGTTCAACAAAAAATTCTATCCTCACACGATCAAGATCCATAAAATGGCAGACTTCTTCAGACTAAAATAATAGAGTCTCTCTGTCATAGAGTATGCGACTAAATTGATGAATTTATTCTGTTTTTCACCAGAGGTTGCAGCATGTGTGTCTTTGAAGGCACTCATCATCGAATCTGGGAAAAGGCAAGAGATTTGATTGAAGATTGTGGAGAAATGTATTATGGATTATATAGAGATGGTGAACATAGCGATTGTTGCTAAAAGTGATATCTCGGGATCAATAGGAGGAGGAAAGATGATAACTACAAGAAATGGTCGGAACTCAACCTCTGGGAACAAGTGGAAAAAGGACACATTTTTACATGGTTCAAGTGGAAATCAAAACTAGACAGCGGGATCAGAGAACCTTCCTCCATGACCCTAGAGCAAAGCAGGTTATATTCAATGTGGTTAGCTTGACTACAAAAGGTGATATTGTACAGTGTAGACTAGAGCATGTCACAATTGGAAGAAAATGGGGCATCTACGTCGCTATTGTTGGAATGCTCTGAAGTCAGGTGCACGTGACACTTCTCAAGCATCACAAGCATCGTATGCTTCTACAAGATGAGGACAGTAGAATCAGTCTCATCAGTATAAAAAATATAGCCTTGGTGATTCTCAAAATACCATGAATCCTTAACCCGGGAAATCTCAGCAAGGAAACAAGGAGAACAATGTCACGACAAAGAAATTTTATGGAGCAGAGAAGATGATGGTCGATGGTCAGGAAAGACCATCTATGGTGAGAGGTATGATTCTTTTGAATTGTACCTTTTTGAATATTATCTTTTATTCTAGGGCATCTCATTCCTTCATTTCATCTAGTGATGTTGACTTGCTATGTTTAAAACTAGAAATGATTCCTTCTGTTTTGACACTAAAAACTCCTCTTGGTGAAAGAGAATTCCAAGCCTATTTGTGTAGAACATGTCCTATAACTGTTGTTGGAGCTGAGCTAAAATGGGACTTCTCGATATTGTACATGGATTTCTATGATTTAATATTGGGTATGGATTTGTTGACAATGTTTAAGGCTCACATCGACTCTTATAGAAGAAAGGTTAGTTTCACAACTGAGGACGGCATCGACCATCTCTTCAGAGGAGAGAGGATGTTAAAGAAATGTGAAAAGGTCTTGTTGGCACCAATGGTGGGAATGATCACTTACCAATTAGGAGCATTGAATTTGGCATAAATGGAAGAGATTGAGTAAAATAGTTTTCCAGTTATTGTAGATCAATTTCCAGATGTATTTTCCATTAACTTCTCAGGGTTAACACCTATAAGGGAAGTGGAGTTTACGACTAATCTCCTTCCGGGGACTAGTCCTATTTTCCTTCTGTCTTATAAGGTTTCCTCAACAGATTTATGGGAATTGAAAGTGAGGTTAGATGAGCTGGAAAGAAAGGGTTTCATTCAACCAAGTACTTCTCCAAGGGCAACACCGATGTTATTTGTGAAGAAGGCATGTGTGATTCTTCGGCTCTGTGTTTATTATCATAAGCTTAACCAAGTTACGATAAAGATTAGATATCCACTTCCAACCATTGATTATATGTTCGATAAATTAAAGGGAGCTCAGCGGTTCTCCAACATCGACTTGTGATCAAGATATCACCAATTGCATTTTTGGAAGGAGGATATTCCAAACACTGGTTTTAGAAGCTGATATGGTCACTAAAAATATATATTCATGCCTCTCGGTCAAACAAATGCACTAGCAGTCATCATGGATTTGATGAATTGTATATTTCAGTGATATCTAGATTCTTTTGTAGTGGTGTTTTTCGATGATATCTTTATCTATTCAAATACAAGGGTTGATCATGGGGTGCACCTGGAATCAGTGTTACAAATCTTGAGAGATCATTGTTTGTATGCCAAATTATCAAAGTGTGATTTTTGGACACAAGAAGTATGTTTCCTTGGCCATGTCATTTCTGAGAGAGGCATTTCTGTTGATCTTGAAAAGATATAAGCCGTAATATCTTGGAAACTAACAAAGAAAGTGCTCGATATACACAGTTTTCTTGGTCTAGTTGGTTATTTCCAACACTTTCTGGATGATTTATCATGAATAGCTTCACCAATGGTAGCTCTACCCCAGAAGAATGCTATCATCCAATGGATGGAGGAATGTCAGAAATCCTGTTAGGAACTAAGAGTTTGGCTTACATCAACACCTATCCTAATCATGCAAGAATCAGGACAGGGGTATGTGGTGTATTGTGATGCTTCAAGATCAGGTTTGGGTTGTGTTCTCATGAAAAGAAATATTGTGGTAGGTTATGGGTCAAGGAAGTTGAGAGTTAAATAGAAACATTACCCAACACATGATTTGGTGTTGGCTGCAGTCGTCCATGCTTTGAAAACATGGAGATATTATCTATTTATTGAGAAATTTATTGTGTTTACGGATCACAAAATCTTGAAACACATTTTCTCATAGTGATATTTGAATCTCAGGCAAAGTAGATGGATGAAGTATCTCAAAATGTTTTATTTTTATTTGATTTACACACCCAAAAAGGGAATTTGGTGGCAGATGCATTGAGTAGAAAGTCATATGCTCAGTTAGTGAAAGAAGCTTCAGATGAATAGCAGTTGATGTTGGTCTTAGCCGACATGCATATAGAATGTGAATACCAAGGTGATGTAGTTGTTTTCTTTTCAGCTACACTTATTCCAAATTTTTTAATGATGATAAAATAAGTACAAACATCTGATTCAGAATGCCTGGTTGTAAGTTCAAAACTCAATGGTGAGGAGACCATTTACGGTTGGGAACATGAAGGGGGATCAGTTTTGTGTTTCAAAGATTGGATGGTTGTACCTATGGTTTGTTATGAAGAACTCCTTCATGCTTACCACCATTCGAAATGGGCTATACATCCGGGTACATAGAAAATGTATAAGGCGTTGAAGGCACAATTTTGGTGGAGCAGCATGAAAAGGAAGGTGGCAGAGTTCGTCTCACAGTGCATAACCTGTCAGCAGGATAAAGTAAAGAATCAGAGACAATCTTGTATGTTACAATAATTACCTATATTAGTGTGGAAATGGGATCAGATAGAAATGGATTTTGTTGCAGGTATTCCAAGAACGGTCCAGAAACATGATGCCATTTGGTTGATATTGGATCGTCTAACCATGTCATCCCATTTCAACCCTATTCGTGAAACCCATACTCTGTAAGATATTTAAAAAACATATATCCAATAAGTGTTAAAGAGGCATGTTATACCAGTGTCTATAGTCTCAGATAGAAATATTATGTTCACATCTCATTTCTTAAGATCATTACAGCAAGCCCTTGGGAATCAGTTGACTATGAGCACGGTGTGTCATCCTCAGATGGATGTGAAATCCGAGCGAATGATACAAACATTGGAAGACATGTTTCAGGATTGTGTAATGGATTTCGGTGGCACATGGGAGGAGAATATTCATATAGTGGAGTTCTGATACAATAATATCTATCAAGCCTGGATATGCATGGCTCTGTTTGAAGCATTGTATGGGTGTCGTTGCCATTCTCCAGAATGCTGGGGTCGAAATTGGTGAAACATCACTAGTAGGGAAGAGCCTTCTCCATGAAACAATGGAGAAGATTTAGTTGACTAGAAATAGCATTGAGACGGTTCATAGTCGTCATAAATCATATGCATATCACCGTCATAGACCATTATCATTCGGTGTGGGTGATCGTGTCTTCTTGAGGATCTCTCCAAGGCTTTCACATCCTCATTTCAGGTATCAGGGCAAGATATATCCTTGGTAAATTTTCCCCTTTGAGATACTGGAATGGGTTGGAGAGGTGGCATATCAGTTGGAATTACCACTACAGTTTAGTTCGTTGCATAATGTGTTCCATGTATCTCAGTTGAAAAAGTATCAACTTGATCCTGACCATGTGATCAGATGGAATCATGTGGACCTAGAGCTAGATTATTTGTTAATACATGTCCTAGTATAGATTGTGGATAGTCAAGAGAAAGTCTTTCATCGAAAAGGCATCATTCTAGAGCGGGTTTAATGGCAGCATGGTCAGATTCAGGAAGAGGCTTAGGAACGTGAAATAGAAATGAAAGTGTAGTGGTCGAAACTCTCTCAGTTGGATGAAGGATTTCTACTTTCCAAATATGGAAATACCAAATGTGGGGAGAATTTAGTACCCCTGGGTTCTATTATGTAACCCTTACGTGATTATTTTCATGGTTTTAATGTTAAGGGTGTTGAATGAGAGAGTCAGGAAAACTTGGAATGATGTTTTGAGACTAAGGGGAAGTCGCACGGGCGACACCTGGTTTTTCAAAACCATGAGGCCAAACCGTGTGCAATTGGTCTTGGAGGTAGTATCTTCTGCACGATCAATGCATGTATTGTCTAACCATGTGGCCAAACCGTGCATGAAGGGCGGTCGAGGCAGTAGCTAACGCACAGTTTGTGAAACTATGCGAACTAGCTGTGCGGCCACATAAATGAGATCCTATAAAGGTGGATATCACACATTTTTTCCTCTATGTAGCTCTTTTTCCTCCTAAGTGTCCCTAACTCAGGATTTTGGTTCTCTTAAGGTCATGGAGGGTTCACCCATCATTTCAAAGGCAATCTGAAGGCTTCTCTTGGCAAATAGAAGCCCGGTTCTTGAGGTATGTGATCGTACTTGTTTTCTTTGTTAGATCTACATAGATATACTTCTTGTATTCTCTCGGTTTATTAGATCTACACACTTTATTGGTATATCTAACTATGTGGGTGCCAAATATGATGATATTTGGTCATCATCATGCCAGGAGAAGAGATCCATGGAGGGTTCTTGGAGAAGCAACCCGATCTTATTGAGCGTTCTTCGACCGTTGTGGTTTTCATCAAAACCTATGAGGTAGGAGGCTTCACTCTTGACTCCTCTTGTTACTATTTATTGCCCTCGTTTATAATTGGTTATTTGAATGGAATTGATTGTGAAAATCATGGAATAATTTTTTTTAGTGATGATTTATGGTTTTTATGAAGTTGTGAAATAATGGTGAATTGTTGTGCAAAGTGATTAGGCTGGTTGAATTTAAAATGTTGATTTTAAATTATGAATTTGCTGAAATTGTAGATATTTTGATGAAAAATGGATTTTCAATAAAATTTATTTTTTATTTAATTGGTTTGAAATTGAAATGGTTTGGATTTGAAATGGTTTTTATAGAAATGGTTTTCAATAAAAAGGTTTTTTTATTGAATATGTTTTTTGGAATGATTGATGGGAAGATGTGGTATGTGTTCATATTGCATTCGGGATGGAAAATTGTTAGGAGTCTCCCATATAAGTGTTGGGATGGATAAGGGATATGGATCTCCCCCATCAAACATTCATTTTTCATTCAGGACGGATAAGGGTTTGGAGTCTCCCCCATCAGTGTTGGGATAGATTTTGGTTAGGGCTCTCCCATGTTAATAATTCATGTTCATTTGGGTTGGATAAGGGTAAGAAGTATCCCCCGTCATAGTTGGGATGGATAATGGTTAGGGCTTCCCCCCTCTTCTAGGTGGCATGCATAGTTGGTTGCATGGGTTTGTGAAATGGTTGGCTATTCCAAAAAGGGATTTTTTGAAATGGTTCTAAAGCGAGATTGGTTACATTTCTAGAAAAATAACTTGTTGTAAAATTGGTTTCAATTTCTCTTGGATGCTTTTCGTTATTAATGGTTTTGGAAACTTGTTTATATTTAGTTATAAACTTCTTTTGATAAATTTTTTTTTATAAAATATTTTTATATAATTTTTTCAAACACTTCTTTCCTAGTGGCATGAGTAGGGAATTAATTAGGAAAAACCTATTATGTTTTATACTTACCTAAGATTTGTCACCTTGGTGCTTTTGCAGATTTCATATTCCGGTACACATGTAAAGGTAAAGAATATTATTTCTAGTGGTTTGTGGTGATGCTTGGAAGATGTGGTGGTTCTTTCTGCATGGAGATCAGCATGGTGTCATGGAGTGTGTCTTGAATTTTCTTGGGTCATTTGTTTATTCTTTCTCTTGGATCTCTGATATTGTGTTGGTAATGTATTGGTTTTTGGAATAGTGTAGTTCTCTTTTGGTAAATCATGATTTGGTTGTTTCATTAACATGCATCATATAGTGGTTGTTAGTGACATTTTGGTTGGTTTATTTCTAAAAGGGTAAATCATCCCCCACTTGAATTGAAACCCTTCGGCATTTATTTCCAGCCTTTTTCATCTTGGGGATATCGCTTAAGTCCAAGAAATGACTTCTTGATCTCTCAAGACAATGAGAATTGGCTGTTCATTACAGTAAATCACTACATTTTTACATTAATTGATATAGTTCTCGCATATTTCTTTAGGTTTCCTTTATAAATAAGATCATAAATAGATTCAATCATAACATTACAAAAAATTATTTATAATCCAAAAATAATTGAAACACATTACATAGAAAATGTTAAAATAATAAAAATTATTTCTCTAAGAATATTTTTATATTCTTATTCATCATAATGGATTGTAAATAAAATGAAATTTTTCCTAATCATATACCCCAGGAGTGTCAATATAGGTTCACAGTAATTCATGTAATCATGCACCATGTCATGATTTGGTCATGTCCAAAGAACCATTTTCAGAACTATTACCCCTTGGGACATTTGTTACAGAATCCAACCCTAATATAATATCTACACATGGATTCATTTTTGAGAAAAAAACAAATAATATCATCACTACCAAAACATTATGATATGATTCTATAATTATCCTCAAGGTTTATCATTTTCTTATGTAACATAATCTATGTTTTATAAATTCTAGATCCAATGGTTTCCACTAAACATCCTTTGTTACCAATTGTATTGAACCCAACCCAAGTAGCATGAAGCAAGTGTTGACTCTATTACATTCTCATCTGATACAAGGAATAAAATCTTGATGGGTCAAAAACATTTTTAGTCCTGGAAAACTAGATAGATACATGAAATCATTATTATCTTTTCAAAATAAAATACAAAAGGAATTTTTTTTGAGAATTCCATCATTCCCCTTAGTCTGTCCATAAAAATCTATCACAGAATACTAAATGGTATCCTAGGGAAAAAAATAAATGTGTGAGTTGATATGATATTTTTGGGTATCCGTATAGTTGAATATATCAATAAATAAGTCATAATGAATATGGTATGATAATTAAATGAAACACATATAATTTAATAAATTACATGAGAATATTATGGAATTAATAAAATTTAATCTAGTATTTCTATATAAATAACCACATGAGCATTAAAAATGTGTATTGACATTCAAACTAATCAAATAGTAACATATAATATCAATAACCGAATTCCCAATGAAGGAAGGAATAATGGTGCACCTTTATAACAAAACATTATGGGTTGATTTAAGACATATAAAACATGCATGTCTTGTTCAAAGAATTCTTATACTATCGGCAATTGTTCCAATACATCTATATGAATGGGTAATTCCTAAACTAAAACTATATATAGTTTTTTTCTAAGACCTATCGATGCATCATGGGGATACAGTGATTCCTTCATGTCACATATTTAGTCCAATTCATTCTCATATGAAAGGGGTGAAACATAATTCACTAAAATACTTTTATTTAAAATTAAATATATAATTTAAATTCATTATTCAATCAATAAAGATAATCATAAAACATATTGGGTAATTTTAATGGGATCACTATAGTAGATCCCAAGTCAAATGGATTATAAACCGTCCAGTGAAATAAAATTTATAAAATAAGAACAAAATACATTTCATTAAAATTACATTCAAAATAAAATAATTTTTAGAATATTGGGGAAAAATAAATTAAAAATAAACATTTAATAAATGAAATTTAATCTTTAAATAAATTATTGTCATAAGGGAGGGTAATTCAAAAAAATGTCGTATATGTTAATAAGAACATTCAATTTTCACTATAAAAATCTTATTAAGGTTCCTCATTCATAAAAATAAATGATAATTCCATTCAAAATGTTATTTAAAAATTCAAATAAGGGTAATAATTTCTTTAATATCATATTTTGGGAATGATAGAACATTTTTTAAATTTGTTTTAGAAATTGTGGTTTTTAAAGAAACATAATTATCAACTGAAGAGGGAAATAATGTCATATTATCTTAAAAACATTTTCCTTAATAATATAATGTCCCAAAGAGATAAAATGGTAAAATTGATTGAAATATTTTATAACAAACTTTATGATATGAAAATTTATTAATTTTAAGATGAAAATATCAAATAATTCCTCCATGGGAGAAGTAGACATAAATAATCCCAAATAATGATGAGATTGTGAAATAAACCCTTACCCCATTAGTAAATGTTGGATCATAATCCCCATAAAAGAAATAACATTAAATTAAAAAATAATTCCATTAATATAAATTTAATAGTTATATACCATAAGAAAAATGAAATAATATAAACCACATAAGAGTAATAAGTGGTGAATATGGAGCATGTCTTGTAGAAGTAAAAGTGATATGAGAAACCCTTACATTGTGTCTGAATCATCACATAGGTTATTTTTCATGCTGAATATTAAAATTATGTTAATAATTTAATTTATTGACATGTATTTTATTTTTATTATTAATTTCTTTAACATATTTCCATGTCATATACAATCATATAAATAATTAAATTAACATTGGTTGATTAGATGATATTTAGCTATGTGTCAAAAATAACGTTTATAAAATGACTATAGACAAAGATATAATTATTTAAACATATATATAATAATAATCATAAATAATTATAATATTTAATCATCAATAATTCTTTTAAACCCAATCATAACCTGTTTATGAAAAAATAACTATGTTATAATCATTATGATTGTAGGTCGTACAAACTCATGGGTAACGTTTCAAATTTTAAATATAATTATTGAATGAATAAAAGAAGTATTTTATCATTCTATATTATTACTTATATAATTTGTCAAAATATTATTTCATTAAATATATTAATATATACAATCCATGTGGTCTGGTGATGAAAAGAGTGTCACATTACTTTGGGAATCCAGTAGTCCACATGTAAATGAATGTCATTATAATTTGTCAACATTAGATATAAAATGATATATATATTAAATTTCATATTTATAAATATTTAATTTATATGAAAATAATTTTACATATATTACATATATTATACAGATTTATTTTTATTAACTTTAATGTAAATCATTTGGGAAAAATGAATCAAATCGCTTTGTGAGGTGGAATTCTACCATACAAGAAAGTATAGTTATCATATCCCTATGGGATAGGATGTGAAAATATTATATATATGGTATCATGAATCAATATGAATTAAAAAATCATAAATATAAATTATTAACTTTATATTAATCATCAAATGAAACTATTATAGGTGGTAATAGAATATCTAATGACATTGGTTTGTGAGGTGGTAGTCCTTGTACACACAATTGATGATTTCATATCCGATTTAAATGGATTAAGTCATAAACTGTTAATAATAAAATATTCTTATATGGAATTAATTTTTGGTTTTTATATCATAATGGTTCAATAATAATTGACTGTGGTGTATAAATAAATAAAATAAAAATTCTCATTGAAGAACATTACCTCTTCTTCATGTAACATGATTAGATTTTCACCAAATCCTTCTAGTGATATATTTTGGGAAGAAAATAATGATTATAAGATGATAAGTGGGAAGTTTTTAACTAATTTTGAAAGGTGTCATCTAAAAAAATATATTAAATGTGTGATAAATATTTTAGTGTTACATCATTCTTTAAGAGTCGAGAGTGTCACACATTTAATTTTTTGAACAATTGGTGAACCATTTTTTGCATTCAAAAAGGGTAAAAAATAGACTTTTATTAATAATTATACATTATAGAGTGTAAATATTGAAATAAAATACATTTTATCCAAAAAAAAAATTATGTGTAACCATAATAGATTTATTTTAACCTCAAAGTAGAACTATGTTTACATTATCCATGGAAATTAATTTATACTATTTTTACTATTAAATTCTGAAAAAATATATTTTTTAATTATTAGAGTATATTAAATACTATGAATCAAAATACAGAATTTAATTTTCCAAATTACATTTACATATATAGAAAAAAATAATTTAAAATAATTCTTGCAGATATGATGATAAGTGAGTTTTGAAATAGTAAATTATAAAAAAAATTAAAATTTTTTTAAACCAAAATTAAATAATAAAATGTAATCAATAACATAAATTGGATTGATAGATAGATATATATATATATTATCATTAATCGTTAAAACCAATTAAATATATAAATTCACTTTTTTAGGTATTGTAAACTAAAATAATGTTATGAATTAGACTTCATTATTTTTCATTATTAACTAAAAATTGAAGTATTTTAAAAATAACCCAAAAACTCACTATAAAGCTATATTGATATTCTTATATTAAAAATTATTTTTTAAAATAAATTTCATAAACAATGTAAAAATTAATTTTAAACTCTGTTCATAAATCGTGACTAAATGTAGTTTTAGAAAAATATCATTTATACAGAAAACATTACTTTTTCTTTTAATTTATTTTTATGGTATTTATAATAAATATATAAACATAATATTCATATTTTATTTTTCACCATCTATAGACACTAATATAATAGATATTTTATAATTTTATACGATATTGTGGTTGATTTTCTATTAGGTTTTAGTATTCCACAATTTGTCAAAGAGAATATATTTATTTTTAATAAAATATTTCATAGAGTCTCAAGTGAGATATTTTCTTATTATTTATGATTCTTGCCATGCATGTTATTGAAAATAATTTAGTCTTTTAAAATATTAGGTTGTTTAAAATATTTTATCATTTAATGTCACATTATAAAGAATTAGGAGTTCTATATTTTAAGGATATGTGATAAAGAACATCATGTAGGGTATTTTTATTCTCTTGTTACAATATTAGGGCTTGGGTACACTTTTAGGACATCAGACTCATACCCATCATAATCTTAAAATTATATAGTTATTATATAATAGTGATGGTCCAGATAGGGTAGTTCATTGTTAAAAAATCGAACATCAATTAGATCATACTCTATATTAAGAATATTTAGGTCGTACTATAAGGAATAAAGGAGATGCTTATAACTGATTCTAGTGGTTAGATAGGAAAAAAATCATGTGTCAATATTCCCATATGGATCTAACACTTATAAGGAGGGGGAGGAATTTTACCTTAATACATGAAGAACTGGGTGAAGAAGATTTGAATGATGATTCACGTGATCAACATCATCAAGTACATTTTTATTGATATGGACCAATATAAATTATATTTACATATTGAAAAAATAGTCTTTTACCAGGAATTATAATATCATTAATTTGTGAGAGGTTTTTCATAATCTAATGTCTTTTGGGAATTACTTTGATATTCCCAACTAGTGAATTTTTTTATAAACACATTTAACAATTTCTTGTCCCATGATATAGGGCCATTTGATACTTGCATCAAAAAAAGAGTAATTTTGATATGTTGTCTCAGATATCACTCTGGGTCATGTAAAAAATAGAAGTTAAGACACATGAATTTATTTTATTGGGATACCTCTTCAATTATCAGATCAATATATTTTGGGAGTTATCAATAATTAGTCTTGTAAAATATGATTCTTGGACTACAAAATATATATATGGCTACTGAGGTGCCATTGAATATAGAATGAAACCATATGTAGATTAAGATCATTCATAGAGAATATTAATATTTCCATGGTATAATGATAAATAATCCAATGTTGCAAACCGCTACATAGATCTGGCTCATAGGTAAGTGAATAGGTAATTGTAGAAATAGATTCCAAGGGAGAATATATACCTGAGGTATCTACCTATGCCATGAAATTATTATTTTACCATTTGTAGTCTTTGTGACAATCTAACTTTAAATATCAAATACTTGTATTTGGGAAGGATTTTAAGACTCACCTCAGTATAATTCGACAATGTTATGTGGTAGATGAAGAATATTAATTATCCATAATTATAGGTATACCTAGAATAAGATATCATTGTGTTACTATGTATCCTAGAATAATACAAATCAAGACCCGTGTAGTTAATGAAATCAAATTACATGCCTAGGTATATCTCAAATATAGATAATAAGGTTTTTTTTATTTTGGTTGGGCTTTACATAGGACGTATCGAAATGACTATGTATCTGAAATAATATGAGTCAACCCATATATAGTTCTTGGAATTTACATTCACATCTATTTCACATATGCATGGGAAGATATTAGGTCCCATCATATTATAGTTTTATTTAAAATATAGGACATTATCAATGATTTCCAAGGCACTAGGGTGTGAGAAATTACTTTTAGTAGGATTTGTGGAAAGTCCTAGGATATGAGATCTATATGAAACTATATAACATGTGTGGATATGAATTAATGCACAAGTATTTATTACGCATTGGAATTATATTTGGAAATTTATCAATGCACTAAAAAAATTTAACGCACTATCCATCCATGTAATGAAATGATTTATTTTATATAGTCCAATTTCAAAATTCTTGAGAAGAAACATTTAGTATAATTTTTTTTTGATTTACAATCACAATATCATGACATAACTCTCTACCCATTGAATATGGAGATCCTTTCTCAGGACAACTAGATGATTCACCAGAACCCCAATGTTTAGGTGAGTCATGTTCGGTATAAGAAATAAGGAATGATAGAGAGATAGATTTTATTTACTAAGACTTCATATTAGTGGTAATGATTGAAATGTAAGATCATTTTTGTTCTTCACATTTTCTATAAGGGGATTATAGTATTAGAAAAGAATTTAATCGAGTTGACTGATAATGATTTTAGGTTGAACACAAAGAGATCATATTGGAATCTAGTAATCGGGAAATGGATAAATTCATCAAATGTATATTGATCTATATAGTTTATGGTCATGATAGAAGGAAATTATAGAAACCCATAATTCAAATCCATAAATATCACATCTTATTAGATTAATATCTAATACATAACACTATCATCCATATAAAAATCATATAGTTTTAGTGTCATTGAAGATGTAGATATATACACACCTTTGTTCAAAAAATGATCTACGTCATCTCCAACATAGTCATTAATACCTAAAACCAATTTTAGAGACTTCATATATAAACACACTGTTCATATAATGTAAAAAAGGGAAAAATAACTAAGGTTGTGTATAGATGCATAGTAAGGTTAAATAAGAGATATATGATTCATTCATTAAACACAACATGATACAAAAGGGAATGAAAACAAGATATTATCATTTGAAAATAGAACATAAACATTATTTTACCAAAAACATTTTTCACTACATAATTCTTTATAGTTTAAAATAAATATATCACTAAATAAAAAAAGAATGCGAGAAATGAAAAAATAACATTAAAATATTCCCATGTCAGAAAAGAGTTGAATCTGTTTGGAATAATAAAAATCATACAAATATTATTTTAATGATACCCCCCTAAAACATTCATTTATTTTTTGGGCATGGGAAAACCACCCATGAACCTGCTTTAGGCCTTGGATAATATCACATCTACTATATTTGGGGCTTCTCATAACTTCCCATATACCCATTTTTCAAGAATCAGATAACCAAACATTAATCAATTCTTAATTAATTAGATAGATATATTATTATAGGCCCACTAATGAAATAAATTTAAATCCATTCATATGTATTCTGTAATATCATAAAAAAATTTATCACAACATAACGAATGGAAAATTAAAAATGGTTTCATTGATAAATAATAATGATAAACTTTAATTATCCCTATAGAGAATACTAATGGCATCAATTTACCTCATCCCTAGTAAAGCCGATGAATCTTCAAAATATTTTATTGTAGAAAAAAATACTTTAAAAGATCATTGGATTATTTCATACGGTAAAAATACCCATTTGATTATACAATAAAATATCAAAATTATCATATTTCCAAAATAATAATGAAACCATTTTAATTTAGAATAACAATACAACAATTTAATGTATTATTAAATGTAATTATTTTTCATGAGTTATTAAAATTATGTTCATGTTGTATATGATAATGAAAATATTCCTTTCACTTTTTTATCGAAATATTAAGAACTCCTCATTTAAATTATGAAAAAAATATTACTTTTAAAGAGTTTAAAAAAATTAAAATAATAGGTGAAAATTAATTTAAAAATTAATTAGATAATATTGAAAATATTCATAAAAACACTATTGTGAATATATAGGCATGGATGGAAAATAATTTTGTACTGATGAGATAAGTGACGGATATTTTGCATTAAATTTTCTTTCTAGAAATTGAGTGCATCATGTGAGTTAAATGATTATAAAACAAGTATTATAAAGTAATAACAACATCATAATAATTTTAATGGGATTTATTAGAAAATTGTCATATATTTTCCTTGAATGGAAATTCATGCTTCAACGGTTTTGATTAAAGTAATATTGATACGTAAATTCCTTTAATCATGTTGGAGTTGCTATAATGGTGAACTAACATCTTGTATAATAAATTTAAATGAATTTTATTTTTATTTTATAGTAATTTACATTACTCTAAAATTATATAAGATCCAATTATAGAATTTTAACTTGGATTTCATGATAACCCATTATTTATATCATTGATTCTAGAAGTTTATGTTTCATACAATTTTTGTCTTGTAGTTATGATCTATGTACATTGATCTTGGTTACATTATCAATATAATATTAAATATGATATATATTAAATATGATATATTTAATTAAATATATATTTATATACTGCCATAAAATGTATATAACAATAAAATAATTAATGAATTCATGGAGATGGTATTTATACATTTGAATGAACACAATTTTCAATTTTTTTCATATGTGATAAAATATATGTATATAATAATTAAATATTATAGAATCATTATTAAATCATATATCTAATATATATTCATTAAAAAATCAGTTTATACATAATTTTATAGCTTAAATGGAAACTTAATCACAATGATTGATTGAGATGGTATTCAAAAAATATTCCTAAGAGAAGTTATTTTATTCCAACAAAAAAGTATTGTAGTAATGTAGATATTATATTATATCTATAGAATAACAATTACATCAAAAATAGCTTATATATATATTAAACCCGCCAAATTAACCATCTATAAAGTTTTTTATTGAAAACTAACTGTATCACTACTGATATGAGGTAGTCTAAAAGTATGCATAAGAAATATATTAACTTTTATTTTTATGAAAAAATTTGGGATATTGGTTCATTAATGATAATAATTAGTTTAATTTATCTACAGAGTACTGAAATTATTAAAATTAAAATGTAAAATTTTCCAGTGTATATTATTTTTTTCTAAAAATGAGCGTGATCTAATTACCTTATTTGGAACATCTACTTCCAAATATGAATTCTATTTTACATGATTATGTAAATAAAATATGTAAATATAAATTCAAATGTGATATGCATATAAATCAAAAACAAATTAGAAAAGGTACAAATTTTGTTTTCAAAATGCTAAACATGTGTTAATTAGTGTAACACCTTATGTACTATGGAATTCAAGATATTAATTGGATCATGAATAGGGCATAATAAATGTGAAATCCTAACAATGCAATTATTGTGCTATAAAATTTATTTTATTTCATAAGAATGATATTTTTACCCTTTACCGCAAAAATCATTGTTATTTTTAATTACTATAAATTAATCCAAAGTTAATTCTGATGTGATGAGTTTTAAAAAGTAATTAATTTTCTTAAAATAATCATCTCAATAATATAATATAATATTTAAAATAAAAAATCATATTATGTGATAACATTTCGTATGGAAAAAGAACATTTTAACCATTATTAATATTACTTAGGAAATTGATAATTAATATAATCCTTTAAATGAGATTTATAAGATAATTTCTTGAAAAATAATTTTTTTATTTATAAATTTCTCATAAAAAATAAATTTAATTTAAATTAAGATATTTATAGAGATTACAAAAAATATATATATATAATTTAAACCCAATAGTCACTTTATATAAAAAATAACAATAATAATGACCCATTTTCTTATTGACTAATGATAATAATTTCAATTTTCCATATTTGACCAAGTTATTCATGCCTAATAATCATATTTCCTTGTAGATAAAACATAATTATATATGCATCCCTCACAAGGTCACCTACAATGGTATTTCAACATCATGGGATAATGTATACTTTTTCCCAACTCTTCTTTCTTTTATTAAGAATGTTTTTACAAGGGAGTTCTTGTGGGGGGATTTTAAGAACATGTGGTTTGTTTAAATAAATGTATTATACATCCTTGTTTATATTGCATTACTATTCCACTTTTTATTCCATACCTACATGTGATGTGTAACGCTCTTATAAAAAATTAAAATATTTCTATCTTATCATTCTAAATAATTAATTATAAATTATGTGTTATATTAAAAAATGAATATTTGGGGTGTTACATTCATCCCCCATAAAATAAATTGCATCTTCACAATATTCAATTATTTATATATACCTTTAATTTAAAATATTTTTCATCCCTTGATTTATTTATATTTAATTTATCTATCAACATGAAATATGAAACTCCTTTACAGAAAAGGTCATGTCTATCATGGTGCTTCCTTTTTTGAAATATATTATAGATTACATCTATGGAAATCATATCACAAATACACCATGATAAATGAAATTTTTTATAAATGGAATGTTTCAGGATAGGTTTAATAATTTCTTTCAAGATAGTTGAATATTTGAAAACCAATAGAAATCATTCAAACTATATTTTGAAAAATTATTTATGATAACATAATCTAGAATATATAAAAATGTTTTATGGGATTTCAATACATCTTTGTGAGAAATTCAAAATGATATTTTAAGAGAAAAAATTTTAACTCAGAAATTAATTACTTTTAAACAAATAAAAACATTGTTTATTACATCCTACTTCAATTTTTCGATTAAAAGGTAAATTTAAATAAATATATCGATTTTTTTAAGAATCGTTTGTGTAATAGATTCAAAATATGTTGTTGGCTCTAATTATTTTTTTCATAACATAGGAATTCTAGTATCATATTATACTATCATTTCATCCTTTAAATGTAAAAAATAACACTTTCTTTGTATCATTTCATATTGGAATGTAAAAATATTATGTTAACAAAAAATTCTCCCTCGTAGTGTCAAACATGGTGTGAAACAAGGAATGTTTTTCATGCACCATGTGATGATCAAGTATATATTATTGAATACTTTTAGTGTTTATTAACTATATATATCCTATACTTTCACACATATTCATAAAATATTTTATACATTAATAAACATAAAATTAAAAAAATCCTAAATTATAGGGTCTTTGGAAGAATACTTACATAATGACAATGTATGATATTATATTTTATTTATTCTCATAAATTAGATCCTATCTTTCTTGGACCTCATAAATCTAGAAAGGATTACATTTGGAATAAATAGACAAAAAGGATGATCTAAAACTCCATGTATGGTAATAAAAATAGGAATAGAGAATATAACATGGGTTATAAGGAATAATGTGATGATATAGAAAGGCATGGAAAATGAATAAACATATGAAAGCATATGATATAGGTTATTAGATCATGTAATCATGGTATTATAGTAATATGGTAGAAACATATATCATGACATAATCATGAGCCAAATATAACTTCTTAGACAATAACACAAGGTGGACAAAGTTTGATAATGGATTACATTTACTCATTATTCATATTCCTAATATCTCATGAGACTAAACCTTACCCAATTCATTATATCACTACCTGGATTCACCAATCATAACAGTTTAAATCATATGTATTGGACATAATAAACGAAACATAAGGGTTATCCATGGTAGTAAATGGGCATCTTAATCATGTCATATTTAAAAAACAATTATTATATCAAAAGAGAGTGTCATGACCCGTCCTCGGGGCCCATGTCGTGACTACCCCAAGCCCTCCTTCCATAGGCCAAGGGTAGGAAACTAGATCCAAAGGCGTAAATCAATATAAAAGGGAAGGCATTACCTTTATATAAGAAAACTAACACAACAGAGTACGCAAGTTGAAGTAAACTCTAAGTAAACTGAGTACAAAAGTATGTGCTGGAAATTAAATGGGCCAGTATACAAACCCAACTGAAAGTACAGTACAACTAAGAAAAGTGAAGTACAACAGCTATAATGTAAAGCATCAACCACCGTGACATCTTCCAAAACCCCCACATGAAGGGTTGGTACAGATAGTCTTGTCGGATCCTCAAGTCCGACTATCCGCACTGAGTACATAATGCCAAGTGGTCCACCTCCAAGTACTGTCCCGCTCCACAAGTCTCCACCTCGATCAGTGATGTCTGTCATCGACATCCAACACACCATAGTGTCAGCATAGCCCATGGAGGTGTGAGTATACGATACTCATTAGGGGCCCCGAGACCACTGAAGGCCTCCCAAAATCCCCAAAGGATAAACCACAAAGGAAAGATACAAACACGAACTATCAAACAAATCTAATTAGGTATATGCCCATACATTTAACTATGTCGTCATTTCCAGTTCTTCTACAACTCACAAGACCAAGTAAAACCCAGTCCACATAGGAAATCATAACCCAATCCACACAGGAAAGCACAACTCAATCCAGACAACAAAGCATGTCAATCACATCGATGATAATGTTTCAATGGAAAGACTCATCTCACACAGGTATACTACTCACGAAGAGGGGTGGCGATGGTTAGATGTAATCTCAAAATCATCATCTCTTCCGAACCCATGTAGGATCCAAGTATAGAAGTCGTCGCTGCCGAACCCACGTAGGATCCAAGTATAGTAACCATTGCTGCAGAACCCACATAGGATCCAAGTACAGTCGTCATCGATGCCAAACACATGGAGGATCCAAGTACAGTCTTCCTCACTACCGAACCCACGTAGGATCCAGGTACAGTCTTCCTCACTGTCGAACCCACGTAGGATCCAAGTACAGTCGTCATTGTCGTCGCGGTCGCAGCCAACTCTAGGTTTCCCACACACAGCATGCTCGATTCCGGGAGGGTCAGCTACATGAGAAAAGAGGATGGATACATCAACTGTCATGAAGTACATAGTTAGTGTATCACAAAGTTCTTCTCGGTCAAAAGGAACTCAACGCGACAGACGGCGCGTCCATCAGATGCCCGGTCTGAGAGATAATGGATTTTCCGCTCCAGGGGCTCGGTTAGAAATACAATCATTTATAACCCTATTGATATCCATAGTCATAAAAACCTCGATTGGAGTAATCCAAAAGAACCATCTCACTAAGAGGAATTCAACGTAATTGATGACACGCCATTCGGACGTCCGGTCCTTAAGATATAAGCGTTTTCGATCCAAGGGCTCCGTTGGTTTTGGGTTCGAACCAACCCGACGGTACCAAAACTTCGCCAAAACCTTGAGTGTAATATACCAAAACGACCTTCTCGATCCAAGTAATCCTACTCAACTGACGGTGCATCGATCGGAGGAACGTAGCCTAATATATGGGAGTTTGAAAGAACCTAGTCTGAAAATTGGGGGTCTGGGCCCGGTCCGACCTGGCCCGATACCCCCTAGGTTGGCCGGAACCGGGTCGACGTGACCCGGGTCCGGGTCCGGCCCGATTGGGCATGACCCGGACCGGCTAGGCACAGCCCGCCCTGGTTCAGCGCCGGCCGAGCTGGGTGTAAAGGGGGGCGCCTCACCCTGTTTGCAGAAACGAAGGACCCTGTGGGGTCTGCCCTAAAATCCAATCTGGAGTTTACGACCTCCTGGTTTTTTGGAAAACAGCCATCCTTTATGACTGGCATGTTGAGCCACCACGGGACCCTTCAAAGTCCCGCCTCTTGGAGATGCCGGCGACCGGCACAGCCGGCCGCCCCTACTAGACCTCCACGGCCTAAGGTCGCAACTCTTGCTCTACCGGCACGACGCAACAGCACCGCGTCCCTCCGCCGCAGCCCGCTCTGGCTGCAACCTCCCTTGGCTTCTCCGACGTGGCGCAATGGCGCCACACACCACCGTCGTGGCCCTCTCCACCAATGGTACTCCTTCAGCCTCACCAGCGTGGTCTGATGGCGCCGCACACCACCGTCGCGGCCCGCTCTGGCCGAGGTCCTCTACATCCCCGTGCGGTGCAACAGCACTGCGCCGCCTTCGCCTCAAACGTCGACGGTGATAAACAAGAAAAAGGGTAGTAGGATCGGACATGTTTGTGCGGTCTGATCTCCTCCCGTTTTAACGATAACAAGCGGCCAAATTTTAATCAACAAATGTCGGTGATAAAACATGAACAAAATAATTAACCCCTAACTCGAAGGAAGTTTGTAGTTGTCAAGCACCACAGATGACGGTGTCGTTTCCTTCATCGATGGTGTCTCCTCCCTTGTCATGGAGGAAGAAGAGGATGGAGAAACCGGGCCACGAAGTTGAAGTTCTCCATCGAAGAGTTGGCGTTCTTTGTTAAAGAAGAAGTTCTTCCAAAGGAACTAGAGATCTCTCCTCCAATTCTAAACACAACAAGCCAACCAACAAATAAAATAAGGCTCCGCCTTATTTTATTAAAACATGCCATGCATTCAAAATTACAAATTGAATTACTTAATTCATTTATTTTATGAGGTTCAATTAATTATATTAATGTTTGTTGTCATGAATTAAATTGGAAGAGTGGGAAGAGGAGGAGTCACCCAATTAAATACAAGGTGTTTAATGGGGGGGGGGGTTTAAGGGTTTTAGGGAATGTGAAGGGTTGGGGCTTGTGCGGGCCCCACCTCACATTTATCTTCACATGGGTAGTTAGGATGTTAGTGGGTCCCACCCTAACTCCCCAATGTAGTATAAAACCACCTTAGAATTATAAATAAAATTATACATAATTTTATTCACTTTTTATTTAATCCACATTTTTTAACAACTCCTCCAAAGCAAATGCATCATCGGTAAAGGTCCTCTTAAGCATTTATCGGTGCTGCATTTTCATTTGTGCGCCCGTATTTCAATTCCGAGCACCAGTTCAAAAGATAGAAAAAACTGCTCGGTTGTTCACTGAACTTACCCGATATAAACTTCGGAAATTGATTCCCGGCACACTAGGCCTCAGAATCAGGTGTCGTCAGAAACTACGTACTTGTAAAATCCGAAAAAAATTATAAAAAAAATTCCTTGAAATTTACGGGTCTTTACATTACTCTAACCTCAGGCATTTACGTACATGTAAAGATACATCATAAACTAAGGAAACATATGAGGGTATTGTGCATGCAGTTGAGCCTCCCGCTCCCATGTGCTCTCCTGGAGGTTCTCGTGCTACCAACTGATGCGCACAAGAGGAATCGACCATCCACATAGTACCCAGTCCTGTCGATCCTCGATCTCTACCTAAACCTTTTCAGATGTAGACCCATCATCGATGTCCAGCTCCCTATGATCAATGATATGTGTTGGGTTATGAACGTATCTCCTCAGCTGAGATACGTGAAAGACATCGTGCACTCGGTGCAACAGAGGTGGAAGAGCCAGGTGATAAGCCACCTCGCCTATCCTACTAAAAACATGGAATGGTCCGATGAAGCGCGGAGATAATTTTCCGACCCGGCCAAATCTCTGTAATCCACGTCGAGGTGAGACCTGCAAGAAAACGTGGCTGCCATCCTCAAACTCCAGTGGTCTCCGCCTTCTATCAGCATAGGACTTCTTTCGGCTCTGGGCATTTCTCGTCTGCTTCTGGATGATCTTCACCTTCTCCATCGTGGCCTGGACAATCTTTGGTCTTACAAGTGATGACTCCCTAGGGTATGTCCAGTACAGAGGTGATCTACAAGGTCGGTTGTACAATGCCTCATATGGTGCCATCCCGATGGTGGAGTGGTAGCTGTTGTTGTACGCAAACTCCACTAAAGGTTGGTGATCCTCCCAGCTGTGAACAAAGTCTAGGAAACACGCACAGAGTATGTCCTCAAGAGTAATAATGGTCATCTCTGTTTTTCCATCCTTCTGAGGATAAAAGGTGGTGCTCAAGCATAGCTACAACCCAAATTTCTCCTACAGCCCCTTCCAAAGTCGGGAAGTAAAGGGATTGTCTCGATCGGAGATGATAGATGCTGGCACACCATGAAGCCCTACGATCTCCTGAACGTAGAGGCATCCCAAGATTTCCACTAAGCCATGCACTCTAATATGTATGAAGTGGGCTGACATGGTGAGTCGGTCGACAATCACCCTGATGGAGTCGTTTCCTCTAGAAGAATGATGGATCCCAATCACGAAATCCATGGATATCCTGTCCCACTTCCACTCCGGGACCTCTAAGGGTTGTACCAAGCCTACTGGTACCTGGTGCTCTACCTTCACCTGCTAGCAGGTGAGGCATCGTGAAACAAACTCTGCCACATCCATCTTCATACCCGTCCACCAGTGTTGTCGTCTGAGATCCTGATACATCTTTCCTACTCCTACATGAACCACCAAGGGGGATGTGTGAAACTCCCTTATCACCTCCTCCTGTAGATCAGCTGGTACCATGGTACTTCCCATGAAAAAGATGATTTGATCTCCTCCTACATAAAATCCATCAGGTGCATGTCATGTGGATATCTGTGCATGTCGCGTCTCACAGTCAACGTCCCCACGTTGTGCTTCTCTGGCTGTTGAAGTAGTGGAGGAGTGACTGTGAGTGACTGTAGAATGGTTGCTCCATCTCTATCCATGAAGGATATCTGCAACGCTGCTAACTGCTCTGTCACCTATCCAAGTAGCTAAATTCTCAATCTACTACTGAGAGCATCAGCGACTATGTTCCCTTTCCCAGGAGTATAGAATATCTCAAAGTCATATTCCTGGAGGAACTAGAAACATCACCGCTATAGCAGGTTCAGGTCCATCTACGAGAAGCTGTACCTGAGACTCTGGTGGTATGAGTATACTGTAAAGCGCTCGCCCATCAGACTGTGATGCCACATCTTTAAGGTGAAGACCACTGCTTCTAACTCCAGGTGATGGGTAGTGTAGTTCTTCCCGTGCTGCCTCAACTGTCGTGAACCATAAGCAATCACTGCCCACTCCTGCATCAGGACACACCCGAGTCTGGTACCTGATGCATCGCAGTAAACTACGTACCCTATGCCCTCCTCTGGTAGCCTAATGATGGGTGCACTGTTCAATCTCTGTATCAGCTCTTGGAAGCTCTGCTGACATCTATCTGACCACACAAATGGTTTCCCCTTATTCGTCAAAGATCAATGTGGTGCTGAAACTCTGGAGAAATCTGGAACAAATCTCTGATAGTACCCAGCCAGACCTAGGAAACTCCGCACCTCTATCACGCTCCTGGGTGGCTCCCAAGCTAGTACTGCCTAAATCTTCGCAGGATCCACCACAACTACCGCCATAGAGATGACGTGCCCCAAGATGTGGTCCTCTAGAATCCAGAACTGACACTTAGAGAGCTGACCATAAATTTGGTTCTCTCGGAGTGTGTCCAATACAACCCGCAAGTGGTAGGTGTGCTCCTCCTCAGAAGTCGAGTAAATCAGTATGCCATCAATGAAGACCATGAAAACTCGATCGAGGTAAGGCTGGAAGATCCTGTTCATGAGTCTCATGAACACTTCTGGAGCGTTGGATACGCCGAAAGTCATAACCAAGAACTCATAGTGTCCATATCGACACCTGAAGGTCATCTTCTTCACATCCTAGTCTCGAACTCTGAGCTGACGATTGCCTGACCTGAGGTCTATCTTCGAGAACCATCGTGCTCCATTGAGTTGATCAAAGAGGACTTCAATCCTCGAGAGTGGATACTTGTTCTTTACGGTCACCTTATTTAGGTGACGGTAGTCGACACAAAGTCATAGGCTCCCATCCGCCTTCTTGGCGAATAAAATCAGAGAAGCCCAGGGTGAATCATTGGGTCAGATGAATCTCTTGCCCTACAAGTCCTCCAGCTGTACCCGTAGCTCAAAAAGTTCAGTGGGAGCGATGTGATATGATGGATTAGATCTCAGGGCTGTCCTGGGGTACAATTCAATGTATAAGTCTACCTCTTTGCGAGGAGGTAGTCCTGGAACACCGTCAGGTAAAACATCCATGTACTGATCTACCACAACAGGAAAACTCAGACTCCACACATCAACCACTCCGAGGATGAGACTATCCAACTGATGTGTGATCGGCCTCCCTCTCCTCTACATAAGTCCATCCTGCGCTGCAAAGTCTCCCATCTCGCCGGTGAAGGTGAAACTGCTCCCATAGGTGTGGACACACCGCACCTTGGGCCAAATACAGTCGATCTATGCAAGGACTATAGATAACCAATCCATGACCAAGATGACATCGTAAGGCCTCGACGCCACTACAAGAATATGTCAGCCGAAGATCTCGCCTCCTATAGAAAGCTCACACTACCAGCCCTAGTGCATAATCGTCGAGTCTACTCCTATAGGAGTCTCTAGCTATAAGGATCAAGCCAACAGATCTATCGGAATCTCTGTGCTCCGAACAAGAGTAGTGACAATGAAAGAATGAATCGCTCTTGTGTCAATAAAGACTTCAATAAGGGTGGAGTAGACACAGATAGTACCTTGAATCATCACAGTTGTTCTGTGGTCGTATGCCTTCACTACCTAAAGCTGATCATACCTCTGTCTGCGAGCTTCCTATGGTTGGGGTGGACCTCCTGGTGGTGGTGGTGATAGAGCCCTGATGCGTCGTCCACCAACTACTGCCCGGCTAGCTCCTCTGCCTCATCTTCCTTCTCCCTGCGGACCGCCACGGTCGAACCTCTTCCTTTGTCTTAGAGGTCCCTCAACCATCTGCTGCTCCTCTGCATGGCTGGTCGGACAGTCACGAGCCATGTGGCCCCACCCGCTGCATGCATAGAACTTCATGCCTCTCGAATGACCGGCTCTGCTGTGTGTGCCCCACACCTCTGAACCAGTATCCTGAGGTCACCCACCTGATGGTCTGGTCCGCTTGGACCTCTGCGACATCTTTCTACTGCCGACTGCATAATACTCTGTTACATGTCGCCCTACGGTACATCTTATTGCTGGTGTAGGCTCAGCAAGAAATCATGCCTACGTCAGAATACAGAGGGAGATCATCGATGACCTTATCTCATGTCTCAGTCCCTTCTCGAAGGCTTGGGCTTCGAATAATCGGTCATGTAACATGTTCATGGAGTATCATGAGAGATTAGTAAATCTCACCGAGTAGTGGGCTAATGTCATGCTACCCTGCCACAACTGTAGTAACTCTTGAATGTGCACCGCACAGAGGGTGGTTGGAATGAACTTCGAGTGGAAGAGGCTCTCGAAGTCTGTCCAAAGTAGATATTCCTTGCCGTGCACCTAGAGCATCAAGCTCCACCATCAACATGCTGCTGCGTGTAAGAGACTCGCCACAAGGATTACGATGTGATCAGCTGCTGTCCCTAAAAATATGATGACTCGCAAAGTAGCCACCAGAAAATCCTTGACTTCCTGAGGGTCCGTCTCTCCGCAGAAACTAGGCGGCCTCTATTGCTGAAACTCATGCAGTGCACTCATGTGGCGTGCACTCTCATCTGTTGGGGCTGGTGGCATCGGTGGCTTGGTGGGTAGGGGTACCGACGGTTCCTCTGCTGTAATGGGGCCCTGAACTCAGGCCTCATTGCTCGGTGGGCTTCTATATCATACATAACTGAGAACCCTAGCTGGCTGCCGTCTTGGGGCCATCCTCAAAAGAAACAGGTGCACCACAGTTAATACAGTATTCCTGGTGAGCTAGCCCAAAGTAATCACAAAGAAAACTTTGAAACACACACGCAACAAATGTTTGCGGACACTGAGTCGGAAATCAGAATTCAGGGTCCTGGTGTAAAGATACGTCGGCCGCCACACCAAAACTAGACTCCCTGGACTGATAACCACACTCATTACTCTAAACACTATTGTTTCACAGAAGAAACAATCAGATTCCTAAGTTCTGCGGTAGAACTGACTCCTCTGATACCAATTTGTCACGACCCATCCTTAGGGCCCTTGCTGTGACTACCCCAAACCCGCCTTCCATAGGCCAGGAGCTGGAAACTAGCACCAAAGGCGTAAATATTGATAAAAGGGAAGGCATTGCCTTTATATAAGAAAACTAACACAATAGAGTACACACGCTGAAGTAAACACTATGTAAACTGAGTACAAAAGTAAGTGTGGGAAAGTAAATGGGCCAGTATACAAACCAAACTAAAAGTATAGTACAGCTGAGAAAAGTGCAGTACAACAACTGTAATGAAAAGGAGCAACCATTGTGACGTCCTCTAAATACCCCACCTGAAGGGTGGGTATAGATAGTCTCATCAGCTCCTCAGGTCTGGCCGTCCACTCTGAGTACGTCCCGCCAAGTGGTCCACCTCCAAGTACCATCCCACTCCACAAGACTCCACCTCGATCAGTGATGTTTGTCATCTGAATCCAACACAACGTAGTTCCGGCATAGCCCGTGTAGGGGTGAGTATACGATACTCAGTAGGGGCCTTGAGACCCCCGAAGGCCTCCCACAATCCACAAAGGATAAACCACAAAGGAAAGATACAAACAAGAAGTATCAACCAACTCTACTTAGGTATATGCCCATACATATACCTAAGTCATCAATTCCAGTTTTGCACCAACTCACGAACCCAAGTACAACCCAGTACTCATAGGAAAGCATAACCCAATCCACATAGGAAAGCACAAATAAATCCACACAGGAAAGCATGTCATTCACATCGATGATAATGATTGAAATTCCAGACTCAGCTCACATAGGTATACTACTAACGAAGAGGGGTAGAGATGATTAGATGTAATCTCTAAATCATCCTCTCTGCTGAACCCACATAGGATACAAGTTTAGAAGTCGTCGTTGCTGAACACATGTAAGATCCAAGTACAGTAACCATCGCTGCAGAACCCACGTAGGATCCAAGTACAGTCGTCGTCGCTGCCAAAACCACAGAGGATCCAAGTACAGTCGTCCTCTCTATCGAAACCACGTAGGATCCAAGTAAATTAGTCCTTGCTGCTGAACCCATGTAGGATCCAGGTACAGTCGTCATCGTCGTCGCGGTCGTAGCCAGCTCTAGGGTTCCTGCACATAGCACGCTCGATTCTGGGAGGGTCTGCTCCCAGAGCCAAGAGGATCGATACATCAACTGTCATGAAGTCCAGAGTTGATGTATCACAAAGTTCCATCTCGTCAAAAGGAACTCAACGTGACAGACGGCGCGTCAATCGGACGCCCGGACTGAGAGATAATGTCTTTTCTGCTCTAGGGGACCGGTTAGAAATGCGCTCATTTCTAACCCTTTTGATATCCACAGTCATCCAAACCTCAAGTGGAGTAAGCAAAAAGAACCGTCTTAATAAGAGTAATTCAACGTAACTGAAGACACGTCATTCAGACGTCTAGTCCTTAAGTTATAAGTGTTTCCGCTCTAAGGGCCCAGTTGATTTCAGGTTCGAACCAACCCAGCCATACACAAACTTCGCTGAAACCTTGAGTGTAATATAACGAAACGACCGTCTTGATCCAAGTATCCCTACAAAACTGATGGTGCATCGATATTTGGTTTGTAGACAAAGATATGGGCGTTTGAACAAACCTCGTCTGAAAATAGGGGGTCTGGGCCCGGTCCGACCCGGCCCAATACCCCCTCGTTCGGCCCGAACCGGGTCGACCCGACCCGGGTCCGATTCCAGCCCGATTGGGCGCATCCCAGACTGGCTGGGTGTGGCTGGCCCGGCTCAGCGCTGGTCGAGTGGGGTGCAAATAGGGGCTCCACACGCTGTTTGAGGAAATGGTGGACCCTATGGGGTCTGCCCTAAAAGTCGATCGGGGGGTTACGACTACCCGGTTTTCTGGAAAACGGACAGCCGTTATGGCCTGTCGGTTGAGCTGCTATGGGGCCCTTCAGGGTCCCACCTCTGGGAGACGCCGGCGGCCCGCACAACTGGCCGCCCCTACTGGACCGCCGCGGCCTAAGGTCACGACTCTTGCTCGACCGACGCGACGCGACGGCACCGCGACCCTCTGTCGCGGCCCGCTCTGGCCACGGCCTCCCTCAACTTCTCCAATGTGGCGCAACGGCACCGCGCACCACCGTCTCAGCCCACTCCAGCCATAGTCATCTTCGTCCCTGCGTGGTGTAACAGCACCGCGCCTCCTTTGCCTCAAACGTCAACGGTGATCAACAAGAAAATGGGGAGGAGGATCGGTCGTGTATTTGCAGTCTGATCTCCTCTCGTTATAACAATAACAAGATGCCAAATTTTAATCAATTAAGGTTGATGATAAAACTTGAACAAAAGAATTAACCCCTACCTAGAAGGATGTTCACGGTTTTCAAGCGTCGCGGATGATGGCATCGTTTCCGTCATCGACGGTGTCTCCTCCCATGTCGCGAAGGAAGAAGAGGATGGAGAAACTGGGCCGCCGAGTCGACTTTCATCATCAAAGAGTTGTAATTCTTTGTGGAAGAAGAAGTTCTTCAAAAGGAAATGTAGATCTCTCCTTCTGTTCTCAACACAACAAGCCAACCAACTAAAAAAATAATGTTCCTCCTTATTTAATTAAAACATGCCATGCATTCAAAATTACAAATTCAAATACTTAATTCAATTAATTGATGAGGTTTAATTAATTAAATTAATGTGTGTTGGAATGAATTAAATTGGAAGAGTGGGGAGAGGAGGAGTCACCCAATTAAATACAAGGGTTTTAATTTGGGGTTTAAGGGGTTTTAGGGAATGTGAAGGGTTGGGGCTCGTGCGGGCCCCAACTCTCATTTATCCTCACATGGGTAGTTAGGATGTTATTGGGTCCCACCATAACTCCCCCATTTTGGCGGTTTTTTGATAACCACAAAATTATTTTGTGTTATTATTTAATATTATTGTTATTTTTCAGTCATATGTCATGAATGATGATATAATATAAAAATTAAAATTTTATTGATCCATTATAATATTTTTGTGATCATCCTTGAAATTAGTAGTTGAAAATAAGAGTTCATCGTCCACGAAGGTGGTGAATCAGTATATCGCATATAATGTTTTCGTTTTTAAGATAAAAACATATTATAAGATATTGGATAAAGTATATTCAATTAAAAATATATCATTTTAGTATATATATGATAATATTTTTATCATAATTATTTGAATTGGTGACGTTACTATAATGTAGAAGAAAGAAATAATTTAAAAGAGAATGATGGAGGATTTAACCTTTAGAAAATCATCTCATTTAGAACCTCTTTAAAAGACATGGGTGTAGTCTTATGGTATGTCCATACTGACCAAGATATGGGTAAGAGGCTTTTGAGATTAGTTTTTTAGAATAATGTCAATCTCTATTGATTAAATGGTTTTAGGAGAATGGGGAGTGAGGGGTGGTATTTATAAGTGGCAGAGAAGGGTGGTTTTTATTTTTATATCCATTAGAGTATTATTTCATCTACAGACTATCAATGGTGTTGAATTTTTTTGCTATGTAGAGTAACTAGTGCATGTTAGTTTTAAATATTGGTTTCTTACATCATTCATGACTCAATAATTGTGGTTTTTTTCATAAAATGTTAAAAAACTTCAATTACCCAATTTCACTATTCACCTAAAATTCAACTATTTCAGAAAAATACAAACCATTTCCCTAAATTTATTTAGATTTATTGATTTAAAAAAGGAAAAAAATAATGTAAATTATATTTTAGATTTATGAAATTTAATTTTAAAATATAATCAAAAATTATTTAAACAATATTTATTTTAATATTGTAATCGATTTTGTGAGCCTTTGAAATATTAATTAGGCTCTCATAATAATATATTACCATTATAATAATACACAATATTATTTTTTGAATATATGATATGAAAATAATATTTCTTCTAAATAATTATTTTTTGTATAAATTTTAAAAAAAACTTTTCCTCTCACAAATATACCAACACTAAATTTTTATTTTGTAAAATTTCATTTAATAATTTCATGATAAAAATATATAATATTTTAATTTAAAAGATACAGAAAATTTATTTCTACTTTCATATGTGAGGTTACTATTCTAATGGACATATAAATATTTTTAACGGTCATATTACAATTCAAATGGTATAGGTTCCTCAATTTATATAAATACCTCTTATTCACTATTTATTTATGAAAATAATGATTTCATTGGGTTATCAACATTATTTATGTGATATATGACATAAATATATAAAGTTAAATTTCACTTATAAAATTATGGTTCATTAAATTTAACATAGATACAATTCAAATAGAGTTGCATCGACTTGTAGTATCCAGACAAGGATGTATTTTCATGAATATCACATAATCTGTACTTCACAAAAATACAATAATGCTTTCTAATATTTAAGAAGATCCAGACGATTTTTAATAATTTTCTCTATTATTAATTTACTCAATTATATAAACCATCATTTGATACCAACTATGGAGACCTACCTTTTTATTTCATATGAACTTCATTACATGGAAAAATAGTTAAAAATAATGAGGATTTTATAGTGGTTAATATCATGGAAATAAGAATATAATACATAAAAATAAAAAAAATTCTGATACACTTAAAATACATCATTATAGGTTTGTCCCAATTTAAATTTACTATGGATCCTAACTTTGTGATATACAACAATGAACGGGGTGTGCATAAAACCCAATATGGGAATAATAAAAGGAGATATATTTCATGTGATAAAGAGGCATAAATATATGAAATTTTCATAGGAATGTGAGAGATATAAAAATATAAATAACATGAATCATAAAATGGAAATGTGGCTAAAATATAAAATTGATACATTCTTAAGCTTATATCTATGTTTTATCCCTCGGGTATCAAAATTTGTAATTCCCATGTTTATTTACTAAGGTATCACAAAAACATATTGTCTATGGTGACTAGTAATTTTCCTAATGCGTTAGAGTACAATCATGGTTCACCCATCATATTTATTAACTTATATGATCCATGTTTATTATAACAAATACTTTCATTAAAAAGTTATGTAAAATAATAAATTTGATTCATATCGAACTCATTGCTTAAAAAGTCTTTACAATTCTGAGAAAAAAGTTAGTTTCATCCCTTAAAAAGTGAATATGTGTTTCATATATATAAATACCTAAATCAATATTACATGTTTATGTCTAGGTAAATACCCATGTAAATGAAATAGGTTTTGGTATTCATAATATGATATTTTCTATTTTAGAAAAAATCATTCAAGAAATAAATTCAGAAACATGGATAAAAACATTATTCCATTTGAAAATGGAATAATGAGTGGAAACTATGGCCACCATTTTATATAACACAACATTTGTAGTAAATACAACATAAAAAATAATAATCAAAGAACTTTTATGAAAATTTTGATTGTATACAAAAAAGGTGTACAAGAACGAAATAAGAGATCATGATAATTCCCTTAACTTGATGATTTGCTTCCTAAAACATTTCGATGACATCCTGAGAAATTAAAGGCACCTTCGCAGAACTCTATCAAGGGTATAATGGCCATAAAATCATTTTAAGGGACTTAAATTGGATTGTTGTGGTAGTAAGGGGTAAATTATAATTGATTCAGAGTCATTTTATGTGATTAAATAATTATTATTTTGTATTTATGGATAAAAACTATTGGATTCCACTAATTAAAATGATTTTGGTTGAAAATTAATATATTTAAGGATGGTTTTTGTCATTATATACACCATAAACCCATTTAATGAAGTATTTATTATAGATTTTATTTTTTTAGCATTTATCATTTACTTATTATATTATATTACTTATTATATTGTTGTAGTATTTTACCATAATAACTTTTTGTCTATATAAAATTGATTTTAACATAACTAAATAATTTTTACTATATAATTTCAAATAATCCATACATTTTACATGATTCGTTGATACTTGTATTACTCTCAAATAATAGTTGTTTTAGAAATTGTAAAATTGCGGTTTGGAAAATTCCAACAATGTGTTTCAAAATGTGGCTCATAAATTACTCTGTTATCACTTAGTTATTTTTTTATTAAAAATAAGGATTAAAAAATTTATAAATATTTACGAAGTCCTAATAAAATCAGAACCAATTTTGTATTCAATAAATTTAATTTTTCTATTTATTCTAAAAAACAATATCTTAATAAATCACCATACATTCTCCCAAAATTAATTTCTATATATTGAATCCCAAATAAAATTTATTTTATCAAAATATATATCAAAATATAATTATTCTAAATTTTAAATAAAATAATATTTTATTGAAAATTAATAGTTTTTTAGTGTAGTAAGTTGTCAGAACATTATAAAAATTACATAAGACATCATTGGTTTATATTAACCATGAAATTTTTTTGTAAGATTATATCATGAAAATAATACTTTTCTTAATTCAAAAATTTATCATTAATAATAAATTACTGAAATTAATATATTTATAAATGTAATAAAAAAATTGAAAATTAACCCTAGTAGTATCATTATGTCATCAACATCAATAATAATTACAACCTGTCATGTTGATTAATGATCATAATTCCCATAGGCCATATTGGCCAATGTTACTCATTTTTAACTTTAATATTTTCCTACAAATACAAAATATTTTTCTTTCCATCCCTCACTACATGACATTCAATGGTTATTACACATTCATTGAAAATTTCTCTTGTTTTCGTAAAGATTATTTTAAATTTTATGATCTTTTTGGTAGGGGTGATCTTCTTGTGGTACTTGACGACTACATAGTTTATTTTAATGAATGTTTTGTTGTTAAATGTTTATATATATCATTATTATTCCCCAGTTTGTTGTTATATATCTATACATGATCTGTATTATTCTTATGCAATTTTAAATTATTTCTATGTCTCCATTAAAAAAAGTCATTATAAAATAAGAGTTATATTAATAAAATATGATATCCCAAAACATTATTTCAAATTAAAACAAGATTTATTATTTAATGTTACACTTAATAAAACCTGAATTATCAATAAGTGTAATTTATTCAGTCTTAGGTCTATTACATAGAAACATAAATTTGGGAATACATCATTTTTATTGAAATTTGTTTTGACGTGTTAATTTTTTTCATTCATACTCAACACTCCATGGGATAAGATGAGGGAATAGAAAAGAAATGGGTGGTATATAGTGACCAGTAAGGGAATAAACATGTAATAATATGACAAATGTAATAAATGATACATAGCAGTAATTTAAATAGGAAATTAAAGGGTTAATAATAATAAACAGGAAAAATAAGAAAAGATATAAAATGATAACATAAATATAACATGATAAATGTCGAAACAACTTAAATATGTGTTTCATAATCCTAGTTCAAGGATAAGTTACAAGTATTCATTATGGAAAAAACCCCTATGATGGATTTGTTCAAATCCCTAATATCTATAATTTTGTCTCATGAGATTAAAACATTACCCACTTCATTGGGGAACTATATAATACCTCGAGTACCCCTCGGTTTCATTTCATTCAAATGCATAAGTTTTCCATATAGATCATACAACATTGAATCATTTTTCATCAAAAAATATTCCGCATTCAAGGATCATGGAATAAATAGTTGTAATTAAACAATAAAATAATTAAATTTCCCTAAAGTTAATCACTCTTGATAGGAATTTGGTACGATTATTCACTTCATTACTTTTTATCATTGATTCATGATATGAAATTTTGGCACTATAACAGGGGAACATGATGTACATGGGAGGGATTAATTCATGTGAATGGGGTATAAATTACTTTATAAATCATAATTGATGTATTAGAAATGTGTAAAAATAAACAAAAAAAATTAATTAAAAATATATGTAAATAAAATGAAAAATATTATTAATGAAATGAGAGAAAGAGAGTGTCCCTTTCCTTGAGAGTGTTACTCTAAATGCTTGAGAGAGGCTTCTTATTAACTTGGGGGATCTTTGGGATTACTCTATAGAGTTATGAGAATAGTAAATACATGATCAATATAATTTTGGCATAGATAAGTGGTAGCATAGGTGTTTTCATATAGGAAATGATTGGTGAATTATTTATCACTTCAAAAACATAGGTTTCAGACTATATAAAATAAAATATACACAATAATAAACCTTAACATGGTTTATTCCCAAGGTTTCTGACAAATAGTGGTCATTGAAATTATTTTATAAGTCGAATATAATTAGTTATTAACATATTACTTAGGTTTTTGGGGAGGCGAGTCGTACTCTTAATGAAATGATTTTAATACTTTATAATATATTATAGGATTGGGGGATTCCTAGTGGATTTATATAAATAATTAAACTAACATAAAAAAATTATTTTATTTAGAAATATATTTTTTTGTAGATAACATTTATAGGATTAATTATATCTTTTTTGGTCATTATGAGGTCATAATACACAACATATATTTATACCATAATTAACTTTATTTGACAATTTATATGAATTATAATATTAGGATACTTTCACCATTGGATGATATCGACATTTGAATACATAAATAATATTCATTCATCTAAATAATTTTCTAACTATGTGGTTTTTCACTTTTAAAAAATTAATATTTATTATTAAGTGACGGTTTTTTTTGAAAATAGTGGTTTTTAAACACTTAAAAAATTTAATATGAATTCATAAAAATTTTATAATAATTTATATTTAATAAATACTATATAATAAAAATATTTCGATAAAATATTTTTTATTCCAAATATCTATTAACTCATAAACATAATTTCCTTCATTTAATTTTAATTTTAACCTAATATAAAATTTGTGTTTTACTGTACGAAAATAAAAATAATTTAATATGTAATGATAAGTTGAAAATATAAAAATTATTATATTGAAAAATAAAATATAAAATTTATTATTATTTTGGTCATGGTACTTATATCTTTAATACACCATATACCACACTAAGGTTATGGTGGGTGAAAATGATATTTTAATGACGTGGGTCACTTTACAGGGTTTTGGGTCATGATCTCGATAAGCTTGACCTTTTTCAGCATACTATTTCAATCATTCTTATGATTTTGGATCTCAAATTGGGATTAGTAAATAGAAAATCTTGGTGATTATATCTCCATCGGTCACTCTAATATATAGTCTTCATAGAATAAAATCTAACTGGTTCATTCCATCACATCCTTTGGCTATTTCATTAATAATTTTTAAAATCATATATTTATACTTCTCATCTGATCACTTTTCAATGAATATGTTATAAACTAAAACAAAACAAAAAATGAGCATATATTTGTTTATAACCATAACATATAATAATAAATTTAATTATAATCACAAGAGAAATTTTATTTATAATAGTTCTATTCATTAGAATCTTCACCCCTGCAGAAATTTCACCCTTGAAATTTTCATTACACGTAGTAAAATAGAAGAGGGTAATTCAGATACATCACTTCGTCCATGTTCCATGATTCTTATATAATCATGTGGTTTCTTCATGACACTTATACAATGTTCATTGTCTTAACACATAGAACTCCCTCTATACAATCAAAGATCTTCACTGACTACTCCTCGTAAGAATGGTCATTCTACAATTGTAACCCCCCCTGATTGACAACATATTAGGGGTATGCTATGTACTTCTTAAATATGTATACATGGAATACATCATATACTTGAGATAGGTTAGGTGAAAGTGCTCATCGATAAGACACCACTCCAATGTGATCAAAGATTTCAATGTGACCGATGTATTAAAGACTAATCATTACGTTCTACCCAAAACTCGTGAAATTATTTCCTGGATATATGCAGAGGAATACAATGTATCCAACATCACACTGTATCTCTAGTTGAAGGTTGTTAGTATTGATCATTCGTCAAATCCAAGAAGCCTTGATGTGATGCATAATTTTCTTGACCTTTTCAACCATTTCATCAACTATTTCAGGATCTAATAGTTTTTGTTTCAACATTATTATCCCCATTTATAGGTGATATTCCCCTATTCACATAAAGAGATTCATAGGGACCCATTTGGATTATTGAGTGGAAACTATTATTATATAATAAATCATCCAAAGGAATATTTTTCTCCCATCCTTAATTGAAGTCAATTGGTAATTCTCTCAATATGTTCTCAACTATCTAGATAATACACTCCTATTGGACATCAGTTTATTGGTGATATGTTATATTGATGTATATATTAATATTTAGTGAATTTTTCAGAATCTTGTAGAACATAGAGGTAAATATTTGTTCGCAATTAGATACAATTTGGTGTGGTGTTCCATGAATCCTCACCATTCCTATAATGTATATCCTTGCAAGATGATTCACTGATAAATCCTCTCGAATCACAATTATATGAGTATACTTTTTAAAATGATCTACCACAATTAATATATCATCCTTTACTATTTATGACTTAGTAAAACAAGTGATAAAATCCCTTGTTATGTTTTCACTTTCCAAATATTAATGGGTAATGGTTGCATCATCCCCTTAAATTTCATTCCTTCCTCCTCCACTTTATGACATAAAAGACATTATAATGTATATTCTGTGATATCTTTCTTCATATTGTCCAACTAGTAGTGCTTATAGAGATAATAATACATATTTTGGATTCATTGATGTTTGGAGAATGTGAAACAATTTGGATATTCAAATAGATCATTATTTATCATAGGCTTTGATAGTACACATATTCCTAACCCAAATCATAAAACTTATTCTTCATACCAATGAACTCAGATTATTTTACTTTTTTTGTATCTTCCACTTTATTAATCATTCCCACACCATTATACTGAGTATTTTTTTCCTCCATATAAGGGATGGATGTGAAATCATTTATGAAAGGATTTATGATGTTACTTACTTTATGGTTCTCATGTCCATTACTTTTAAATCTAATAATATAAGATCATTATCAATTATCATCAATGATAAAATTACTCATTCCTTTCTAAATATAGTTCCTTCTATTTTATTCTCTTTTCCAGAATGGTAGTGTATTGTGTAGTCATATTCCTTGATCATCTGTAACCATCATCTCTAGTTCATATTTAGTAATTTATATAATAATATTTACTATAGGATTTTGTGATCTACATATATTTCAATATTATCCCTAAAATGAATATTATTATATATTTTTAACGTGAATATCACTCTATAGAACTTTATATCATGTGTTGGGACGTTCTGTTCATGAATGTTCAATTTCCTTGAAGCATATGCTATCACTTTCTCATTATCTATTAGCATGCCTCCGAATATCTTCTATAAATCATCACTAAATACAAATAATTTTTTTTATTTTTTGTTAGTGTGATAATAGATGTAGGGATAACCACTTTTTCAACTCATTGAACCTCCCTTTACATTAATCATACCATGAAATCTTGGTTCCCTTCTGAGTTGGATTGGATTGAGGGTCTGATAATACAGTGAAATTTATCCCAAATCAATTATTATACCAAGATAATCGAAGAAAACTATAGATATCTAAAAAAAGATGTTGGCCTTGGCCATAAAAAATTCTTCTTTATTTAAATTGTTCACATATATCCCTTTACTTATGATAATATTCCCCATGAATCGAGCTTCCATCATAAAGAACCCAATGTTTTTTACATTTCATAATGATTCTCCTTTCATAAGGTTTTTAGAATAGAGCATGCATTCTCCCCACATTCTTCAATGAATTTTCAGTATATTAGAATATCATCTATAAAGGCTATCATGAAATTGTTGTGTTAATCTCTAAAGACACTATTTTAAATGTTAATGATGATTTATGGAGAATTAGTGCGTCCTAATGGGATTACTATGAACCTATAGTTCCTATAACATGTATAGAAAGTAGTCTTGGGTTTATCCTCTTTATTCACTATAACATGGTAATACCCTAAACACAAATCATAACATAGAAGTATTTATACTCATATAATAGATCGAACAAGTCATTAATCTATGATAAAGTAAACATGTCCATTATAATGATCTTGTTGAGGTGTTGATAGTCCATGTAAAGGCACATTGACCCATCCTTATTCTTAATGAAGAGGACTAGTGCACCCCATGGTGAAGAACATGGGAATTTGAATCATTTATCCATATACACCTTTATTTATTTATTTATCTAAATAATATCCCTAATATCTATTCCGTACATATTTTTGGATAATGGTAACACTCTAGATATAAGATTGATTTGAAAATTCAACCCCTAGGAAGAGTAGTCAATTAATTAGGAAACAATTTTGTGTATTCCATCACAATGGGAGTGTCAACAATGATAATTCTTATCTTAGAAAAAATAATTTGATAAATATATTATTTATTATTGGGAAATCATTCCATTCTTGAAAATATGGGGCTATTAATGTTCTTTTAATCTCCTTAATTTTTATAAAATCTGCTGATGACTCATGATTAGAACATGGATTTGCTTCATGAGTAAACTTATGTTATCCCAATACAGATAAATCCTATTCATACAATAAATTTAATGAAATTCAACTAAAGGGAGTTTGAAATGTTGGTTGGGATGTTCAGCCTACAAATTTTTATAGGGGGACTTATATTCTTGGATATAATAATTTCCACTTTTTTTTAATTTCATTGACAGATCTACATCTATTTTTTATGGTGATTAAATAATTCTAATAAATATTTATGATATAAATAAATTAATAGAACCAGTATAAAAAATTAGATTCTCTATTTTTGAATGAATAACTAGATTACTTATTTTTAATACATTTTCGAGATCTAACTCAGTGTTTTGATTGAATATCTCACCCTGTATACCTTTGATGTTGTTGGTTGTCTCTGAGAAACCTTCTATTTTTTTCATTGGTTAGAAAACTTCACTGGTACATTCTAGTGGATCTGATGGACAATGTGATGAGGGTTTACTAGTGAAATCTTTTCCTTCATCACAATATTTGTTTTCCCTCTTTGATAATTACAATCTATGTGTCTTTCATTCCCACAAAAAACCCATTTCCTCATTTCCTTAGGAATGTTTTGGGGTACATATTTCGGCACTCATTCATGTGGGATGTTGAAATTTTTTATCACCATTACATTTCTACATCAGACTCTCGAAAATAAACTGCACTTTATATTTTATATACCCATGATACCATTGAGAATCATCAATATCCTTATTGAAATTTATGGAACATCATTCAATTTCCTCATAGGTATCAAACTGTTGGATATCTAGGCATTTTCATATACTCAGTCTTATCCCATCAAAGAAGTTTTTAACCTTGAATTTGGTGTAATAACAAACCCTAAGTCATATCCTAAAATTATTCTTTATTTTTCATCATAAAACGTGAGATATTATTCAATTTTTATAGTAATTATATACATTTTATTTTATTTTGTAGGGAGAGTAGAAAATATTTTTCAAAACTCATTTTCCATAACTCTTTCAACCCCATCTCTTTGATCTCTTCCACTAGATTCATATTCTTCATCAATTATCGTCCACTGATCAACTTCCATGTCCCTTTGATAAACACCCATTAGAACCTTTTAAAGGTATAAACATTTATGGATGAATAAGGTATTCTCAAATAGAGTGGATACATTGTTCCATGAGTAAGGTATTGGATTATCCAATGAATTTCAAAGGCCTTGGTCACATAGATGTCTCAATTGTAGCTTGTTCCTTTATATGTGCATTTGGGTGATCCTTCTGGCCTAGTATTCTATTCATAACATGAGTGAGTTGAATTTATATAATTATAAAGTCTATGATTCCAACTCCCATTGGTTTGTTCATCTCGTTGGCGAATTCATCACATTTCCATTCACATTGGTTGTTTACCATATTCCTCATACTTCCTAACAATGTCAAGAATAATGTGAAAAATCAGGTATGAGTATTTTTAATCTATAATAAACATAAATGGGATCCCAATGTCCTTAAATGGAAAAATTAGAAATTATATTTATATCCATAACATATAATATCTATGATTCAATCTTTGTTATCAAAAATATATTTCATAACATATATTCTTATTGCAATTTTTTACCTAAATAATGGTTCATAATAAGATTATGAAATTACCAAATCATATCACATGTATGTTTCAAAAAAAGTGTGTAGAAAGGCCCATTATTATTCCGCAGTTCATTGTTCATTGTAGCTTAATATGATGTTATCATGTTTTAACCCTATGTATATCTCCTCAAGATCCAAATCCCCATGTTGTATCCAGAATGATATGTATTTTCTTGATAAACTACTCACTATATACTTAACAACATTTATGGATTCCTTTTATATAATTATTTGTATCCTTATGTATCTCTCTAGAGTTTTATAATCCTATTATAAAAAATAACTAATGTTTTGCATTTATAAAAACTATAAAAACCCATATCTTTATTTCACAATAATACAAGATTTATTACATATAATTATAGTAAATACAACCTCGAAGTTGAATAAGTTTACTGTCTTTTGAATTAGTTACATTATATAAAAACATAACATTTATAATTCAATATTTTAATTGAAAAATTCCATAACATGATCATATTATTCCTTCATACGTTACACTATATGAGACAACCAGTGGACATACATAAGAATGGGGTGAGATATTAATATTTTCAAGGTCATAAACATGGAATAACATGAATAATGTGTTAAGTCAAAAGTCTTCTTTTGACTTCTATATCATGTTTTGGAAATCACAAATGTATTCTATCATATGTTTGTAAATTACAATTGTCTTTTATCGTGTTTATCGTATCGTACGATGTTGATCGTACCGACCATATCGTATCATACTGACTCTGTCAATCGTACCATACTGACTCTGTCAATCGTATCGTATTGACTCTGTCAATCGTATCGTACTGACTCTGTCAATCGTATCGTACTGACTCTGTCAATCGTATCGTACTGACTCTGCTATTCAGATGATCATTATTTTTTTTGGTACTTTGTCAAAAAATCTCTCTGCATATGAATCGTACTCATGTTTTTCATTTCTATATATCTCTTGTCCTAACAAAACGATGTTGTTGAGTTAGTTACAAACTAATCAAAATGATGTCGTGCTTTCTGTTTCAATATGACCGTTGGAGGCAATATGACCGTTGGAACCCGAGGCCTATAAATAGGAGGTCATTTGAAGCGGGGAGAACAACGATGAACGAAGAGATCGAATGAAGAGACTCTGTGAACTTCCAAGATTCTAGAGAGAGACACTGTGACTTCTCACATCATCCTTGTGCGTCCGATCATCGTATCGAGGGCTTTCAAATAATTGAAAGACAGAGGTGCCGATTACCTACAAAATCGAGGGCTGCCAGGGATAGGCAGACAGACGTGCCGATCATCGTATCGAGGGCTGCCGGGGATAGGAAGACAGACGTGCCGATCATCGTATCGAGGGCTGCCGGGGATAGGCAGACAGACGTTCCGATGATCGTATCGAGGGCTGCCGGGGATAGGCAGACAGACGTGCCGATCATCGTATCGAGGGCTCACCAAGGTATTGGTGAGACAGACCTTTTATCCTAGGTGAAAGGATAACCCTTCTCTTTGGGTTAAAAGAATTGTAATACTTTTACATTTCCGCTATTATATTAGAAAGGGATTTGTATTGTTTCCTTTCTTCTTTACATATTCAATTGTAATTGTTTCAATTACAATCATTCTATTACATTTTGTATTGATTGATTCTATACGCTTTAAGGTAGAATCATTCATCTTTGTATTACTCTGATTATTGTGTTCACCTTGAATACAATCGTTTTACATTACATTAGTATTACAATACATCATACCTTTTATATTCAATACAATTGTGGGTGTTTTCATTTGTATTAGTTTAAGATCATTTAAACTAATCTCGTTGTTGCTAAAACTCAAAGGTTTTAAACCTACAATTCACCCCCCTCTTGTATTGTTCCATCTAATAGACATACATATACATATATTTGATCCAACAATTAGTATCAGAGGAGGTTTTCCACTGATTTGTATTACTAGCTTTAATTCTTTCTTATTGTTATATTTACTACACTAACGTGTGGAGTGGAAAAGTTGTTTTTGTTGTATTAGATGGGAGGAATGATTATCGGATCAATAGACAATCTGAATCCTTCTAGACCACCAATCTTTGACGGGAATGATTATGAGTATTTGAGAGATCTTATGAAGACTTTTGTTATCAATACTAGTGTAGACAATTTTATTATGCTTATTGGGGGTTACAAAATTCCTGACAAAGAAGTTAGTACTTTTACCAACCAAGAGAAGCAAGAATATCAACTAAATTACAAGGTACGTAATACTTTATTATACTCTATGACCAGGAATATATATAGTCAGATATCTTCATGTGATGCAGCCAACTGTATTTGGACGAAATTAGAAGTTACTCATTTTGGTACATCCACGGTTATAGAAACAAGAAGAGCAATGCTTCGAGCAGAGTATCATGGATTTGTTTTTCCTTATGGAGAACTAGTATGTAAAGTGCAACAAAGGTTTATGACAATTGTCAACAGCTTACAATATATGGGAGAAAAAGGTCTTGATGATGAAGCTCTTGTTGACAAGATTATAGATATTATGCCAAATGAATGGGAGTCAAAAAGGACAGCTATTGATGAAAATAGAAAAGTTTCCCAGATTACTCTTGATGAACTCTTTGGAACTCTTCTACAGCATGAGACAATATTGAAGAGAGATGCTGATTTCAATAAGAAGAAGAATGGGAATGGAAGTGTAGCTTTTGCATCTAAAGCTAAAACACCTGAAAGAATTACAAGGTCTAAATCCAAGAAAGTTGTTATATCTGATTCAAGTGATTGTAATCTTTCGGATAATGAGTTAGCCAATCTTGCTCGGAGGATGAACAAGATTGTGGGAAAGAAATATTTTCAATATAGATTCAAAAATAAAGATAGGAAAGATTCAGAGGTAACTTGTTATGAATGCATGAAAGCAGGACATATAAGGCCTGATTGTCCTTTACTGAAGAGGACAGATAGAAAAGAGAAACACTCTGAAATAAACAAGAAAAGGTTTTATAAGACAAAGAAATGCTTGAAAGAAAATGATACGTGGAGTGCAAGTGGTAGTGATTCCTAAGATGATTCTTCAGAATATGAGACATCAGGACAAAGAAATATTGGACTTCTAGCCAGACTACCAATTGAAGATCATTGTCTCATGGCTAAGGTACATAATGCTGAAGCTGTTACAAATGTCTCCTTAAATGAAAATTATATTGATAGTAGATATTATGAATCTTCAAATGATGAATCCTCATCATCAGAGGATGATACATTACCTTCTTTTGAAGAGGTCTCTAGATTTTCTAAGTTACTCGAAAATGAAAATTCTAAACTCAAAAAGAGATTTGAAAAATAAAATTCTAGAATTTCAATTTTGACTAAAGAAGTATCATATCTTTCTACAGATCTTGATGTGAAAACTTGGATTTTGAAAGTATTTTAAAAACCCTTGAGAAAGTTAAATCTGATAAGGATAAAATTTCTAAGGATCTTGAAACTGAAATTTCAAAGAAAAATATTTTAGAGTCTAACTCTAGTTCAAATTCAAATATTTTAGAAAACAAGAATTTGTTTTTAAAACTAAAGTAAGAGATTTTATCCTTGAAAAAGTGTTTTTCAAGCTTTACTCATGGAAAAGAAAACTTTGATAGAATGTATTCTCAAATTAGACCTTTGAGAAATCGTTCTAGTCTTGGTTATACTTATTCCAAACCTGTTTTTAGCGATAACTATTTTGTTCCTCAAAAAACCATTTTCTATTCCAAGTGTCAATGTGGTGGACATTGGAGAATAGATTGTTCTCTTAACAAAACTCAATCTTTAGGATTTCATAAAGCTCATTTTTGCAAAAAAAATGTGGATTCCTAAAATTCTTTTATCTAACCCTTCTGGATCCAAACAAGTTTGGATTCCGAAAATCTAATTGTTTCTTTTTCAGGAAAATGAGAAGTGTATCAATAAGAACATTTGGTACATGGATAGTGGTTGTTCTTGACATATGACTGGGAACAATGATCTCTTTGAAAACGTTATCAAAACAAAAGGTGGAAAAGTTACCTTCGGAGATAATGCTCAAGGAATGATTGTTGGTATATGTAATATTGTTTCAAATGTTTTTTTTGTAAAAGGAGATATTATTTTACAATTCATCGGAACGCAAGATCAACTTGCTGACATTTTTACAAAACCTTTACCTTCCGATATATTTGAATTTATAAAACAGAAGCTAGGAATGATTACATTAAAATAATCATTCATATCTACTTCCTGTTTTACATCTCTCCTAATAGTAAGAAACTCCTCGTGGAAAGGGGGAGGACATTTCTTTCTGTCTTTATGTTTATTTTATCTTATGTTCTTTAACTATTTACTCTTTGTATTGTTTATTTTTTCCCTGTTTATCGTATTGACAATTTTAGTTTTCTGTTTATCGTATTGACAATTTTAGTTTACTGTTTATCGTATTGACAATTTTAGTTTTCTGTTTATCGTATTGACAATTTTAGTTTTCTGTTTATCGTATTGACAATTTTAGTTTTCTGTTTATCGTATTGACGATTTTAGTTTTCTATTTATCGTATTGAATTTCTTTTCCATCGTATCATTCAATAGTATTGAATCAATCGATGATGGTATTGAAATTCTTTTCCATCGTATCATTCAATAGTATTGAATCAACCGATGATGGTATTGAAATTCTTTTCCATCGTACAAATGAATCAATATTATTGAATCTACCGATGATGGTATTGAAATTCGTTTCCATCGTACCAATCAATCAATAGTATTGTATCGACTGATGATGGTATTAAATTTCTTTTCCATCGTATCATTAGTATTGTATCGACCGATGATGGTATTAAATTTCTTTTCCATCGTATCATTAGTATTGTATCGAATGATGATGGTATTGAATTTCTTTTCCATCGTATCATTAGTATTGTATCGACCGATGATGGTATTGAGATTGTTTTCCATCGTACTGTCAGTTCATGGTAACAAGATTGCTTTCTATCGTACGATCCGATCATAGTAATGACTTTGTTTTCCATCGGCATGATGATGTTTCTTTTGTTTCCTTACGATTGTATTTTCTTTTGATTGATATCAAAACCAACAATTACCTTACATTCTCCGACAGGTATTCTTTTTCATTTTTTTTAATTTTTTTCATTTGTTTTAATCCTAACCATTGATCTGGTTTTCTCTAATCTTGACCGTAGAAGATCAACGGTCACCTCTTTATCTCCTATAAATACCCCCCTCCCCTCCCCAAACCCACATTGGTTTTTCAGGATTTCAGGCAAAGCTCTGCTCCACCAGCTCTAAATCATCGTACGATCTTCTCATCGGCAGAACCTTTATGTCTCAATCCTCTGCTAATACTCCCACCGAAATGTCTTCAAAGACTTTTACAGAGAAAGACTTTAACAGAGAAAGGTTAGTATCTTGAGATTTTTTCGATACGTACGATTCTACAATCGAGAGGATCATTTTGTTTCAAGGATGGGAACACCTATGTGTTGAAAAGCCTAATATTCAAGATCCGGTTCTTTTTTATGATGTTTGTCAGTTTTACAAAACCGTTTCTTTCGACAAAGACATGACTATAAGCTTTGCTGTGTATGATAGAAAATTGTCTATGTCTGTGAAAAAAGTGGCACATTTTCTAAATGTTTCTATAGAAGGGGATTCTTTCTGTCCATCACACAAACTACCAGAGAAAGTTGGTACGTTTAATAGAGAAAATGCTTAAAAGACTTTGTTTGTTATTAATGAGGAAAAGAGAAAAGTGTCTCATCTTTCACCGGACAATCGTTTTGTAACTTTATGGATACAAGGTTTTCTTATCCCAAGGAAAGGGGATAGATAAACTCTGAAAGTTTCTGATATCTTTAGGCCTGACTATCTTGTGAATATGAGAAAAGTAAATCTCATGGGATATGTTTTTGAAACAATTAAGAATGTCAAGACATGAGGGATTAAGTTCCAGATGATCATGTATCCATCTATCCTTACGAAATTCATTCTTGAGAGTATGAATTTTTGTAACATTCCTTTGAAAGGAAAACCCATGGATTTGAGGCCATCATGGATTAGTAAGAGTACGATGAAAAAGCTAAATGTTTGTTTTGATCCAAATTCAAAACTTTTTGTCAGAGATGAAGAAGCTGAATTCAATCTACCGGTGTTACTCAAAAGTCTGATCTGCAAACCAGTTCAAAGCCGAAGAAGAATCCAAGGTACAGTAAGGAGGTTGTAGCAAAATGGAGAAAGGATAAGGAACAGAGAAAGGAAGGTGATCTGAAGTTTGGTCTTGACCCTGCTGAGGCCTTTGCAGAAAGAATAAGGGTAGAAGAAACCCTTCAGGCTGAAAAGAAGAAGAAGGTTCTTTTGAAAAGAAAGGCTCAGGACTTTGATGTCTCGAAAGTCTTGAAAGCGGTTGAAGATGCTAGTGCCCAACTAACAGAAGAAGTTCATCAAGAGCCCATCGTACAGAGTCTCCCTGAGGAAGGAAAACAAAAACAAGTGATGGAAGAGATAGAAGAAGTGGAAGAAGAATAAGGAGACTTTCTTTTAGAATTTCTTCAAAGTTCAAAGAAGATTATAGAGGAATCGGTTCAAAATCTGAGTGAAGGTCTTCAAAAAACTCCTCATACCGATCAGGAACGATATCTGGACTGAATTTCATCTCAAGAAAAGCAAGGTACTCAATCCTCTCATTCTGATAAAGTTGTTTTCATTAGTAAAAAAGTGGAAGAAGAAAGAAAGCAGAAAGAAAAAGCAAAAGGGAAACAGCCAGTTGTTGATTCAAGCAGATCGTATGAACTAGCATCGTACGATGAAGATACTGATTCAGAGCATACAATCTCTCTCAAGAAGAGTGATTACATTGTTCATGTTTTGAGAAGGGTTGAGAAGACCATTCCTTATTTCCCGAGGCTGGAAGGGAAGATTGATTTTATTACTGAAAATCAAAGGATAAAGTTTGGCTTTGTAAAAGAATTAAGGAAGAAAGTTTTGTCAGTAGAAGCCGATTTGAAATTTCTTTCAGAAAGCTCAGTTGCTCAGAAGAAGGCTTGCAATAAGATGACCAAGTGGTCGTACAAAACAGAGAGCTCAATCAATGATCATGTGATAGAAATTGAAGATATAAGAAGGTTATCAAATGAGCTTGCAATTGCTTTCAACAAGCTTGATAAAGAAACAGTTGAAAGGTTGAATCTTTTGTCTTCCCAAAGAGCCGATGTTCCTTCAGTGAAAGATTTGCAAGAGAGAATGAATGTTTTTCAATCGTAATTCTCAAAGGTTTCATCTTTCAAAGATGAAATGGTTTTGCTGAAGAATCAAAATTCTGTGTTATCCAAAGACAACAAGAATTTTCAAAACAGAATTGATACCCTTGAATAAGTAATCAGAGTCCAGGAGGAGACCATCAGAAATCAAGATCAGATTTTTGCGGACCAATAAGAGCTTCTCAAAACTCAGGGTGAATCAATTTCTGAAGACAAGAAGGAGATCATGAAGATGAAAGCTGTTCTTCATGAGCTTATAAAGAAGTAGAAGGAAAGAAAAAACAAATGATTGTTGTATTTGTTTCTTTTGGAACTTGTCTTTGTTTTGTAATAACTCTTATGATCCTTTTCTTTTATTCTTTGTCTTGTATTGCTTTACTAACTCTTTCAGACAATTCAAGATTACTCCTTTCTTTTTGTAAATCACAAAGGGGGAGAATATTTACAAAGGAAAGATTGTTTTACAAAGGGGGAGAATTCTTTACAATGCTCTTAAGGAAAATCTACGAATACAATCCTTAGGAAAGTCCATACCTAAGGGGGAGTTAGTTGTATTCAATTTTTTATTCAGAAGATTTTTCAATAACTCAGGGAGAGATAAGTATTTCTTGTTACATTTACTTTGTGTGTTGTTCTTTCCAAAAAGGGGGAGATTGTTAAGTCAAAAGTCTTATTTTGACTTCTATATCATGTTTTGGAAATCACAAATGTATTCTATCATATGTTTGTAAATTACAATTGTCTTTTATCATGTTTATCGTATCGTACGATGTTGATCGTACCGACCATATCGTATCGTACTGACTCTGTCAATCGTACCATACTGACTCTGTCAATCTTATCGTATTGACTCTGTCAATCGTATCGTACTGACTCTGTCAATCGTATCGTACTGACTCTATCAATCGTATCATACTGACTCTGCTATTCAGATGATCATTATTTGTTTTGGTACTTTGTCAAAAACTCTCTCTGCATATGAATCGTACTCATGTTTTTCATTTCTATATATCTCTTGTCCTATCAAAACGATGTCGTTGAGTTAGTTACAAACTAATCAAAACGATGTCGTGCTTTCTGTTTCAATATGACCATTGGAGGCAATATGACTGTTGGAACCCGAGGCCTATAAATAGGAGGTCATTTGAAGCTGGAAGAACAACGATGAACGAAGAGAATGAATGAAGAGACTCTGTGAACTTCAAAGATTCTAGAGAGAGACACTGTGACTTCTCTCATCAGCCTTGTGCGTCCGATCATCGTATCGAGGGCTTTCAAGTAATTGAAAGACAGAGGTGTCGATTACCTGCAAAATCGAGGGCTGCCAGGGATAGGCAGACAGACGTGTCGATCATCGTATCGAGGGCTGCCGGGGATAGGCAGACAGACATGCCGATCATCGTATCGAGGGCTGCTGGGGATAGGCAGACAGACATGCCGATCATCGTATCGAGGGCTGCCGGGGATAGGCAGACAGACGTGCCGATCATCGTATCGAGGGCTCACCAAGGTATTGGTGAGACATACCTTTTATCCTAGGTGAAAGGATAACCCTTCTCTTTGGGTTAAAAGAATTGTAATACTTTTACATTTCCTCTGTTATATTAGAAAGGGATTTGTATTGTTTCTTTTCTTCTTTATATATTCAATTGTAATTGTTTCAATTACAATCATTCTATTACATTGTGTATTGATTGATTCTATACGCTTTAAGGTAGAATCATTCATCTTTGTATTACTCTGATTATTGTGTTCACCTTGAATACAATCGTTTTACATTACATTATTATTACAATACATCATACCTTTTATATTCAATACAATTGTGGGTGTTTGCATTTGTATTAGTTTAAGATCATTTAAACTAATCTCTTTGTTGCTAAAACTCAAAGGTTTTAAACCTACAATTCACCCCCCTCTTGTATTGTTCCATCTAATAGACATACATATACATATATTCTATCCAACATAATGTAATACATTTTAGATAATAGGCATGTAAATGGGGGAATAAAAGGGATGAAAATAATAAATATGAATAATATGAAATTATATAGCATGATAACATAAATTCAACCATGGAAAAATTTTCAACAACTTAAAACATTAAATCATAAAACTTATCCACGAATAATAGCCAAGAAAACATGATAGGAAAATCCCCATTATGTATTAGGATCACTCTATAATGACATTCATGATATCTCAAGAGAGTAAAATACTTCCGAATGTATTGGACTGCTATAGAATTCTGGGTGCACCCATCACATTCATTTCATTCTCATGATTAAGTGTTCCATATAGATCATACATAATGGAATTAAATTTCGTAAAATTTTACTCTAAAAAAAGTATTTTGGTATGAAAAAATTTTATTCCCAAATAAAAAAATTATAAGTTCATAATGGGGAATATACTTGGTGGGAATTTTTTATAGTTATTTCCTACTGATTTTTTGGCATGGATTCCCACAGTGAAAATTAAGCAGCATAATAGGGGATCAAAAATGATCATGTAAGGTACTAATGAGAGTGTAAAACGTCTATATTTACTTATAAATAATAACAGATGTATGATACATTAGTAAAAACACCCCCCAAGACAAGGAATTAAAAATAATATGGCATAAAATGAAGAAGATTCATTAATAAAGGGATAAAGAGAGGATCCCTTACCTTGAGTGTGTGACTCCAAATGCTTGGGAGAGGCTTATTGAGTGTTTTTTAGAACCTTGAAAGGACCATATATGAGATTTTGTAGATTACAGATGTTCACTATAGATTTTGAGTGATGATAAGTTGGATATTGGGTTGGTTTACATATGAAATGAGTGGGGAATTATTTCTCATTTCTAAAACATACGTTTTAGAATCTATATAATAAAATAACCACAACCACAAACACTCCCACGTATTATTCCAATAGTGTTTTTTTAATAGGGTATTATTACATTATTTTATTTTTCCCTTGGACTAATACATTAAAATATTACTCCTAGTGAGGTGGAGGTGAGTAACACTCTTAAATAATTGATATTAAAATCATCAAATATATTTTTACATTTTTAGTACAAATAAAGGATATAAAAATTTTATAAAAATTTTTTATCACACTATTAGAATTTTTAAACATGTATTTGATCTTGGATAATCTTTATTGTATTTATTACATCACATTTGGGTAATTAAAAAGTCATTATACACACTAAATATTTATATCCTATATATCTTTTACCTAGAAATTTAACTATCTCAAAAAATTATGGAAAAACCACCATCGTATAATTATGAAATTATGGATAAAAAATAAAACTAACTTTATATAAATATTATTCTAAATAATTGACTTTCCTCTTCTAAAATATGAATTGAAATTTATTAAGAAATGATGTGTTTTTTGAGTATATGAGTTTTCAAAACCTAATAAAAATTACATTTGACTTCATAAAAAATATTGGATAACTTAAATTTAATAAAAATTGTTTAATAATATTATTGAAATAAAATATTATCTATTTCCAAAATCCATTAATTCCTAAAAATAAATTCCTAAATTGAATTTTAAATTTACCAAAAAATACAATTTCTATTTTATTGTACCAAAAAAGAATCATTTATAATGTAATGAAAAGAGTTAAATATAAACATTATTGTATTAGTAAAATAATTTATAAATTTTTATATTATTATGTTCCTGATACATATCCCTTTTAAACATCATCTAACGACGTAAGGGTAATGTGTGCGACTGTGGAATTTTCATGATCTACATTGGCATATGTGGTTTGGGTCGTGATCTTAATGACTTTGAACATATCCCATAAATAGTTTTTTTCTTGATTATGTTTTGGGATCTTAGATTGGTAATTCTTAAGGGAAATTCCATAGAATGTTATCTCCCTTGGAATCTTTGATAAATGTGCTTCATAGGGTATGGACCTACTTATTGAGGCCATCAATTCATTTTTTAATATAAATTGGATTTGTTAAAGCCCACTATTTATATTAATCATGTGATCACTGTTTAATGGTTTTATTATAAATGGTTAATATGATTAATATTATTTTATGTTTTGTAAGATATAATAAATCCAAATAAGTGACTTTTTTTCTCGAACCATAAAACATTATAAGACATTTAATTTTAATAATATGGGGTATTTTACATATAAATGTTTAGGTCGTTACATAACATAAACAAATTTTCCAGGTGCTTCCCTTACCACTGTAGAAATCCATAGAAAAATATATCGACATATTATATATTGTTTTAATTGTTCCCTTAGAAAGAAAATCTATCTACCAATGATAATCAGTACTCAAACTCATCTCTATAGACAGAGACTATAGAATACATCACCGTATCTTCTAGTAAAATGTTAGATCCCAATCAGATATTATAGACTGAGGTACTCCACAAAAACTTACAACTTATTTAATGTACATTCATTGAAGTTGAAAACAATAGACATCGTATTTAATAGTGATAAAGTGTGATGAATTTGAATAGTGATCAAGTAATTCCAAAATAATATTTGTGAAATTATATGTTTTTGGGAGTTCATTGATGAAATACATGACAATTTCATCCCATTTTTATTCATGTATTGTTAATTATTGTAAAATCCATTTACAGTTCATTCAGTCAAACATAGTTTACTAACATGCATTGCATTGAGGTAAATTATATATAGTATATCATTTAATTTTATCACTATGGAAATAATCTATTAGATATTTATCAATATCCACACTTCTAGGATATATAGATAATGAAGAAATATGATCTTTATCTAATAGATCCTTTTTAAAATTTTCTTATGGATAGAACACATGCATTGTTCTTGAAAAATATCATTACATATAAGGTTCGACTCAAGAAAATTTCTAACTTACACCTACAATTCCATATATTTTTTATCTAACACTTTCATAATCATATGGATATATTAGTGAACACTCATTTGATGAAGATAGGATTTAATATAATATCCCTAACCAATAGCCCCCCTAACTGGTTCCATGATATAGACAACCAAATGACCTCCAAACCACCTCCACACATGCCAAAGGCTTCGAACAAGTAGTGTGGGTCCATAAAGGTATAATAGGGAGTCAATTAATGTGGATCAGAGTAAAAACTCTACAAAAATAATACTAATATATATATTTATATATCAAATTAAACTGCACAACATAATGACCAGAGGAAAGATCCAATAGTAAACTAATTGAAATGTATAACAAACATTGAATGTACACACAACATTTTAGATAGTCTTACATTAAATACCCCAAAATACCAAAACTATGAAAAACACTAAACCCAATTCTAATTTCCTCATTCCCAATAATATCATGATCTAACCCATCTTCTCATTCATGACCCAAACTCTTGTTCCTTGTGGTGAACCAATTCATGAAAGCATGTTGAATATTCTCAGGTACCTAAGTGTCATGGTAGCTAGATCAGGATGTGAGTACAACTCAGTAAGCCACCCCCAATGGGGTGTAAAGAAATAAAATGTATTTTAAAAAGTGTATATAGGTAATCAAGTTGAAATAAAAAAATTTTGAAACAAAATAATCAAGTATCAATGGTAAAAAATTATGGAAACCCCATTTTTTCCTTTATGTTCTATCACGCAATAAAAGCAACCAAGCCCATTGTGCCCACATCAGTATCCTATGAAATAAAACAAGGGTCGAATAAATTTAGTCTCTATCCACCAATAACTAATCAATTAAATGGAACCAATTAACTAGGATAATTTTCCCATGTATCCATATCATGTGAATACATTGGGAGCATAAAACATTAGTCATATATCCCAAATTATTCACTATTTAGGAGAATAAAGATAGATTCTAACATCCAAAAATAGAAAATTCATAGGCTGGGCATAGAGACTTATTTTATCCTGACACATAAAATAAGGGACTCATTCCAATACACATGTCATACGACACATTGAGGGGTCTTAGAGCCTTAGTCTAGCCTGAACCGTTGGAGTAGATCCTCATTCCAACACCCCACTCATACTATTTACCATATTGACAGGCTTCCAAAAACATTTTCCACATTTACCATATTACCATTTCATTTAAAAAGGTCTGAATGGACTATTAAAAATCATGGAACAAAATAAAACCATCCCCATTTTTGAGTTAAAACACCAAAACCAAGACACACTTTTTAAAAAATCATCAAGAAGTCACCCTATTAAAACTCTTGTATTCCTATTAGAAAAAATAAACCACAGCCCAAGGATATTATTTTCCATTTAAGACAATTAAAATAATCCATTCAAAAATTTTAAAGATGTGAACCATAATTTAATTTCAAATAATAACATAATTTAAAATAAGAAAACACTTTTTCAAGGAAAATTGTTGTCAACACTTATCATTAAAACATTATCAACATACAAAACATCATTTTACATCCATGAAAACCATAATTTGATCGACATCCAAAACAAATTAAATATACTAAAAGGATAATACCATTTTCCAACCACATAACTGGCCTATATTATTCCATAAATTAAGTCTCAATGACCTAGTTCCAAATTTATATTCCCAATGCACAAGACATGCATAACATTAATCTCAAACATTCCATCATTCAAACCTCAGACAATTTCCTACTATAAAAACAAGACATAATGATGGTGCATACCTGATCCCATAGAACCTGTATCACATACCATTTCATCAATCTACCACATGCAAAGTATGTTTCTTCCCACCACATTCTCTAGTTAACATGAAACACCTTCAAGTGTTTGACACTCCCATCCGATGAAAGAAAACTAGAATCTCGAAATCAAGCTTCTATAACACACCCATTTCAATTTCTCACTCACCATTCCCTAATATTCATTATAATAATATAAAAAACTGGCATCCATCCTTTCTATAACAACAACCGAAAAATATAATCACCTCTTCCATCCGAACATAAACCAAATTCATCTTGGTTGTTCCACATAACTACATCCATTACAGAAACACCCATATCATTTCTATATATTGACACCCTATATTTATTTTAGTTTAACCCTTAGCATTTGGACTATGATATTCCTGATCAAGAACCACATCGAAAGCCCACCAATAATTTTTGAGGAATCCAAAAAAGTACCTCATTGGATCGTCATTGGTGTCCTAATGCTACCACATTCAACCCATGGTCTTCTCCAAACACATATGAGTAACATATTTCTCCCCGCAAAAGGAATGAAATACATGATATCATCATTAAAACCAAACCAAATATCCATAATCGACCTCAAAAGTCCCTGTAAATTGATGTGGAATACACACTCTCAACTAAGAGAAAACAACTCCCACCCTCAGCTTCCATCAATTTTTGAGAATGGAATTTGTGGATTTTTCATACACTTGATCCATCATAAGGACCACAATAAAATCTATATATGATGAACATCCCTCTAAGTGGATTTTTTCACACATCCCCCATGAATGTGACTTCTAAGACATTATATAACCTAACATAAGAAAAACCCATATGTATTTTTGTGTAGGACTAATTTTCTCTCATTGTACTAAAAATGATGTCACAATTCTCAGAATTATTGTCTTTAATCTAAGAGTACACTAAGATGTCACTGATGAATAATGCCTCAACCCGTTCTTTTTTTATGTCCCATATTAGTTTAGGGACACCATAATATATTATTGAGCCTCAAGATTCCATTCCCACACATGTGTCATCAACAACGGACAACGAAAACTCATGTGGGATTACCAAAAAAGACTCAACACTTCCCTGTGACACTCTACCAGGCAACGCTTAAACATTGTTCCTTTGGCACTAAGACTACCACAACATATGAGTTCTTCAAATATGACCCTTGTGACTCATAATGGAAACAAAATGATACTTCACATGAATCCAAGAAGAAATGGCCACTCACTTAATTAGTGAATCCAACTTTTGTTTCACCAAAAATGACAGGCGTTTAGTCCCTAACAACATGTTTACACATCTCGTAAAAATATTGTGCATAACATTCAGAATACCAAGGACTATATCTCATCTGAAACCTTGAGGTCAACAACATTCACGTGGATACTCATTGGACCAAACTATTGAATCCTTGATTCATACATCAATAGATATAGTACTGAATTCCATATTACACAACTATCCATGTACCATAGTTCGATAACCTCATTGGAATCATGTAATTCCCAACATTCAAATTCAACAGCCCAATATTTTTTAAACTAACAAGAGAAACCATGTGTCTACCCATTCCCATGGGTGTGACATCCATATCAAATGTCCCCTCAAGATCTATCGTCACTTCTCACATTGAACATTTTTAAAATATATTGACCAGGAAAACGAACAAATCTACCCTTCAAGAGAAACCTTATAACCAACTATAGGTACTCCTGTGAGTCCCCAATGTAGAATCCTAGGGAAAAACTATGAAATTTTATCAATATTCAAGGGAATTAATCATTTATATATATTCCATATTGTAATCACCCACCCATACATCACATTCCATGGAACCAATAACAATTGGATGGCTCCCCTGATGTTAACCTTGATTTCCAAAAAACACAAATCTATTTCCACAACTCAGGATTCATCTCTAAAATCATTAACATTCCCACTTTTCCCAGTGATTCAAAATATTACTAAGAATCACAAAATATCTTCCACTATAGAGGTATTAAAATTAACTTGTTCTAGACACCACCAAAAGCAGTAGAAATATAATTAGATCCTCTCAATGGTGACCCTCAATGGTCAAAAAACACTAAATACCTAAAGTGGATTCAAATCAAGAAAGGGCCACTATCTATTTCACTAATATATACACATGAAACCTCAAACACGTTATTTCTCATGGGTGGTACTCAAATGCAAATTGTGAACCATTTTGTTTGACTATCTATGAAACCATTTACTCTAGGTATTATAAAAATGATACCCATAAATACTCATTGAAACAATGATCCAAGAACACACTCTATGTTATAAGGCATGAATCACAATGTTTTAACCCACATGGGTTTCCACCTCTATATTAAATAAATTAATTCATAGCATAATGTTCACTACCTAACCAAAGGTAAAACATGAAAATATGTTTAGCCACACATAAAAACTAAACAGGACTCATGGACCCTTAACAAGGTCTCAAACTAAGAAAATATCATGCCCAAACAACCTACACATGGGTCTAGGGAAAAAACAAAAGGTATAACCATTGAACATAAATAAAGGTTAAATTATTTCCCATTCCTCTTTAACAAAATTAACCATTTTATAACAACTGATAATTCAAAATTCAAAACAATCCTCTTTTTATGTCCCAAGGACTTCCATTTTAGATATTTTTTTATTTTCCAACATTTCAAAAAAAATCCTCTTTATTAATGTTTCTATTTACAATCAATTTCAATAACTAAAACTCAATTAAATAATAAATAGGTATCATCCAAAGAAAAAAGTTCATCTAGTAGAATATAAATACCAAGGAACTATCAATCCTAGGATCTATATGAATAAATTATAAATATGATATTCTTAGCATGATTCATGGACACACAAATCCTTTCTGGCCATACCATACAATGATATAAAAGCTCATAAATCAATAATATCACATCCTTGGTCCCCACATGTGTTGTAAATATACATACACTATAAAAGTGAAGAATAAAACATCAATTACCATCCATGGAAACTTGGTTTTTACCTCATACGTGAGTATATACTGTCCTATGTATGATCTTCTTACAAATCCCTGATACAATCCTAGTCTCTTTTTTACCATTTCCCAAATTCCAATATAATATGCAGTTCTCTAATACCACATTTTAATTCCCTAGCCCTATAGAAACTATAATCATTTTTAGAGGCGGACTGACACATGAACACAGGTGTGCCTCCCTATATGATAGAGGCTACTAACTAGAAATATGGGTCCACAAATGTATAAGGGAGAAATTATACCCACATCTCAGAGTAAAAGTAGATCAAAAATAATATCTCCAGAATATAAACCAAATTAAAAAGTAAAATATGATGACAAAAGAAATGGTATAATAAAAAACCATGTGAAACATGATATTTAAATGAAATTCATAAAAACATGTTAGTATGTCATACAATAATGTTCAAAAATAAAAAAAATCAATGAAGAACTATAAACACTATCTCGAGTCCCACCAAATCTTGACATCCCATTATCCAACCCATTATCCCATACATGAACCTAAAACTAACTTTATATCCTACAATTTAACTAGAAAAGATGTAGCATATGCTTGGGCACCCATGTTCCATGGAATCCCATTTAGGTTATGAGTAAAACATAGTAGGACACCAAAAATTATGTCTAAATAAATAACCACTCGTTTAAATAGTGTATCCATATAATAAATGTTCAATAAATAAACATATCCTCAAAATAGGCATATATAACATTCAACAAAATTCTAATAAATCGAAATAATTTTTAAGTTTTCACATGTAATATAACTATCCTAAACTACTCTATCCACAATGAGAGCCTAATACATATCATAAGGGTTGGTACAAACTTTTTGTCATAAAGTTAAATTGACTACTCAATTAAATCTAAACATATATCATGGATAACTGGTCCATATAAACTGATATTGGTCATAGATTAGAAACATATAAGATCTAACGGACATCCCAAACCCAACTATATTTATGATCATATATCCTCAATCCAACATCATATCCCCAAAAAATGTATGTTCTTCATGGAGCCCCATCATATCCTGAACCAAAGTATAGGTTCCTCCCACTAATTCTCTACTCATAGTATATCTTAGAGGGGCTTAGGGCCTCAGTCCAGCCCAAATCTTTGGAGTAGATCATCAATACAACACCACACTCATTCAGTTTACCAAGTGTGAAAGATCCATAGACAATTTTCCTCATTTACTAAATTGGAATATCATTTACCAAGGTCCCAAAGGACTCTTAAAACTAAATCATTGTTCAAAATAAAACAATTACAATATCATATATCAAACACCAAAACCAAAACACAAATTCATAATAATAATCTAGACATCACCTAGTAAAAAATAAAATTCCTATTTGATAATCTAATCCATGGTACAAAGCTTTAATTTCTATTAAAAAAATATTAAAATGAACCAATCCAACTTTTCACAAGAGTGGATCCAGACACTCATTTAAAATCACTTGTAGAATCAAAATAGGAGACACCATTTTTAAATCACATCAAGGTCAATACTGGTCTATAAAACATTACCCACATTAAAAAATAAATTTTATTTGTTGAAAAATAAATTTTAATCAAGATCCATCCACCTAATTTATATCATTTCAAAAGAATCCAAGGTAATTTAAAAAAATCAATATTAACATTTCGACTATGAAATTAATCATGCCTACATTCCTAATTACAATTAGCAAAGAAATCACCTTTATAATTTCCATAACTTAATGATTACTATTTAATTTCACCATCTTAAGGATTTTTCATTCCCCATGGGAATCCCCAGATCGGTTTCATAACCTGAATGAACTTAATGGGGTCCCAAAGGGGTCACACACCACAATTTCATCCCAAAGTACCATCCTTATTCAAGGAGACAAACAAAACATTAAAGAAGTATATATTCCTAAAAACATAGACTCATAATGCAATTAGACTATGGGATACAATTTGCACACCAGATAACTCAATCCCATAGAAAACCTATCATCCAACCCAATCCCTCGATTCTAACCCAAACCAAAATTGAAATCCAAAAATAAAATTTTATTGGTAAATGGGATTTTATTTTATTTTAAGAAGAGAAAAAAATCATTCATTCATCATCCTGAGAATTTAAGAAAACCAAGTCAAATAAAACTCATAGCCTCAATTCATGTCCAACAACATTCCAAATGACTAATAATGTAAGTTTAAACACCTGCGGTGGGGAATGAGGGTTTTAGTTCATCAGTAAATAATGATGGGATCAAGTGGGTGTAAATTTGGGGAGAAAAATTTATGTTCAGGAGGGAAAATGTTAAAATCTCACATTTAATTAGGTACATTGTTTGGAAAAATAATTTCCCAAACTAAACCTTGACCATGTGATTCCTTCTATCCCATAAGAAGCAATTCCACACAGTTTTTCTTAGCCACCTATACTATTTTATAATGATGTGGTGGCCATACGATAACCATATCCCTAGGGATATCAAACCACATAGTCTCTAGGCACACCTTGAATATTTTCTATATATTTTAACTCCTTTATGGATGGAATATGGTTATGGGGAAATGTTACAACTAATATTACACCTACTATTCTCTCATAACAAATCGACCTGTTTTCCTTTTTTTAAACTCCCCTACCCCCGAGATAGTCCCAAGGCATATCCTACTTCCTAGAAACATTCAATAAACCAAAAACTAATTATTGAACATACCATATCTCAATGTTGTGGTATTATATTTTTATTATTACTTACTGATTTCTAGACACATCCTTTGAAAATCCAAAAATATTTAATCTTTGATTATCCACATCATAGATAATCTATTGAGATACTTTTGAATATGTTAATGGGAAACCTTGATCTCTTTACAAGGGTTGTGACATATTTTCTATTAATAATCTCCAATCCACACCAACCATATTTTATACAACCTATTTACCACTTCTTGAGTAAATATATTCTTTAAACATTTATGATAAAGATATAAATCACACCATTATATATAGTGATAATTCCACTATTCCATTAATTAAACAGTTACCACAAATTACTTTAAATAATATGTGATGTATTTTATCTCATGAACTATCAATTAGAATGAGGGTTAATCTATCACCATATCATTCTGCATGAGGATATATCCCAGCCCCATCTCTTATAAATCAATATAGATCCATAAAATTCTCTAATATAGGGAAATTTAAGAATAATAGAACTTACTAACCTTCTATTTTGTTACATGAATTTTTTTCACATAAATATATCCAATGAAACTTTTCTCCCTTCCCAAATATCATCGTGAGTGGGTTATATATTCATGTTAACATATCCATAGTGAGAAGATAATATCCATAAAGAATAAAAAATATGGATCTCAATAATAGTTTTTGTTCTCAGCCAATAATCAATAACATCCATATCTAATGGATCGAACGATATACCCTCTCATGAGATCATATATACCAAATAAGAATGATTTTTAAGAATAATTAAAAATGTGTTAAAAAAATTAAGCATCTAGTGCAATAGTATATTCAAAAAAATGGTAATGAGATCATGATGTTTTTCATTACTCATAGAATATAATATAATTTTGTTGGTAAAGTCAACCATAAAATGGTGATTGTTTTCTATTAAGACCATGTTCATTAAATCGATGAGGTTAGTGGTGTAATTAGTAAGAATAAATTAATTCTTTGTAAATTACATTTAATTATAAGTAATGAAAATCACTATATTATTTATATAATTTATTGTAAACCTCGATTTATATTTCCATGAATGATGGAAATAAATCTATATGTATTATCTCTATGAAATTTATCAAACAATCCATCACTATGGGGTTCACGATACATGTTATTCATTTTTATCTAATTCTACAATTGTTAATTAGTGTATAGTAACTTTGATAAATCATTATTTGATACAAGAAAAATCCACCTCATGTTGACTCACCTTGATGAATAAATCCACTATCTAGATTATCATAGAACGTCTTCTTTAACTCCATGAACTCAATCATGTAAATTAAATATAGTGTCATTGAAATAAGTTTGGGTATTGTTATGGTTCTTATTGAAAACTCAACATAACAATTTGGTATAAAACTAGGAAACTATTCCAGATAAACAATAATACACTATAACATAATATAACTATCATCAATGTTGATATTATCATCAACCATATAAGTTAAAAAAATTAAATTGGAATCATGAACAATATATAGGGTGTTTTTTCCACAAAAAGTTATAATTTTTAATCATACTTATAAACAATCATAGGTCGATTTATAATACAAAACATGCTATCACCTCTTTAGAATTTTATGTGGGAACTAAATAATAAAATCCAATACATGCCTGAGATAACATCATATTCTAATTGAGGGAAAATAAAAAAATAATTATGAAATACATTTCTATAGAAATTACTAAATTAATAATAATAGGCTTCAGATGAGATGATGACACCATTATGGATTTCCAATACTAATTCAACAGCTACTAATTATGGTGGTATTGTGATACCCAAAAAAATTCATCTAATTTAAAAATGTGTGAAGATCCAGAATCAAAAAAATCATTAGGAATTAATGGTTCATAATGAATGTGTTAAATTTACCAAAAATACACCTAGGAGTGTTAATCATTGGGCCCAGTAAGAGAACAATCACCATAAACTAAAATGAATATTAAAATACACTAAACCACCTATTTTAATCATTATTACCACTAGATACATTTATTTTAAATCTACATCCACTGGTTGTATCAATGTAGGAATGTTTTTCTAGGAAACCAACACTCTTTTAATTACCGTAACAGAATATGTTCTTCTATATATAAGATCATCCTAGGATGTCTCAAAATCATATCTGGACCAAGTTTTAATGGTATTTAAACCTTATTTATGATACAGAATATATTGAACCATATAGTTCATAAAAAAAAATCATATCTTATTAGATGAATATTTAATACATATAATTTTGATGAATGTTAGAATCATTCAGGTTTAATATATTTGGAAACGTGGATATATAAACAACTAGTTCATAAACTATCTATATCATCTTCCATATATTTCTTTATAAATACCACCTATATGAGATGGATCATAAATTAAAGTGTTATTCATATCCTAGGGAAATCAAAACACAATGATGGGGGAGCTCAGAATGTCAGTTAGGGTAGAAATGGTAAATTCCAATTACCATTTAAAGATAACATGAAAATATGGAGAATGATAACATTATCATAATCATTGAAAATAATAAAAATAAATTATTATATTAGAAACATGAGTCTCATTATAAATAATGGAAATTCATAACACATGAATAATAAAGGAATAAATGAACATGATCCATTGTAATATAACATTGAGAAAAGATCATGTCATAAAAAAATTTAATTGTGAAATAATCATAGTAATTGAATTAAAATTTCAATTAATCAAAAAATGACATTTGTAACATGTTATACCTATGTTAACTTCCCATGTATGTTCTTTGGGATTGGGTTAATATCTTATGTAGCCTCTTTTGGGCTGTGGATAACCCCCATTGTATCCTATTTTTTAAGGTTAGCATAACTATATGTAAACCATTTGATATAATAATACAATACTATTTACCATATTAATTATATAGAAATATAATTCCATGCACCCCCATCACATATTTATTAATCAATTCATATGTATACTAAAATATAATAAATATTTATTCGTAACATGAGATATTGAAAAAAATGGTTTTAATTATTTTTTCATCATTATAACCATCATGCATCTAGATAAATAAAAAATAACCAATCATTGGATAATGTCCCAATGAAATACTATGTAACATCAGAGTATTGATTCATATATTAAAAATTACATTAACATATCCCTAGAACATTTTTTGAGAAAAATATAAAATTTTAACCAACATATTAATATATAAAAAATTCCGATTATTAATGAAATAGTATTCATTGATAAGAACAATTTAAACATGTAAAATCATATTCAAATAATTTATCTTTTTTTATGGTGGAAAATTTTGTTCATTCCATTTATATTAAAGAAATTACTATATTTATATTTTTTAAAAGATAAAAAGTACCTCATTTAGAAAATTAAAATAAAACTATATTTAATTTTTTTAAAGATAATCATGGAATAATTTTAATTGAAACAGTTATAGAAGAATATTTAATAGATTCATGAAATCTATTAAATGAAAAAATGGATTATGCAAAAATACTACTTTCAACCATAGAGATAAATAAAGTAAATTTTCATTATAAAAGTTTTCTTAGTATATTGGAAAATTAAGTTGATGAAAATAAAAATGAACTCATTTATTCTAAAGATGTAACCATAGGATAATAAAATTAATAGGACATATGAAAAACATAATATAAAATTTACTTCAATTTGTAATGAGTTATTAGAAATCATAATTATATGAAATTGAAACATAAATCCCTTACCTCAAGTTTTAATTGCTTCAATCATTCCCTATTCTTTTGTATAGTCAATTTAAATTTATTATTCATCTATACCATGATTAACTAAATACGTTAATATTATATTTGATATAATTATAATATTTTAACATGCATCTTTTAATAACCCTTTATTGAAATCATTTTTTGTGTGTTAATTGATTGTTTCATGAGAATTAATGTTTTTTAGTTCAGGTACATGAGCTTTATCATTGTTAAAAAATCATAAAAATGTTAATTACTATTTAAATATAAAATATATTCATTATATAAATATTTATAGAGATTTATAAAAGGTAAATATAAAAAATTGGATTATAAAATTCTTTTAGATGTTATGCTATATATACAAATAAACATTGTTTGAGATTTCAAAAAATAGTACAAATATTATTAAATTATAATTAACCATCCTAGATTAATTAGTATACCATATATACTAATTAAATACTTCTATATTAATATTCTATTAATTTGGAAATGAAAAATCAAACCTATCACTTTGTAGTGGTGGTAGTCCACACATATGCACGAGTGAGGACAAAATTTTCTGAATAAAATCAAGGTAATAATGTTGATATGATATTATAATTATTGAATTATAATTTCATATTAAATATCATATATTTTAATAAAACCCATAATAATAAGCCTACAAGAATTTTTTTTTGGAAATTTAATTATATTTATATAAATTTTTCATATCCCACATGTACACATGAGGGATACTTTCAATTCCAATTTTATCAAAAAGAGATTGGTTATTGGTGGTTCCGTGAACATAATAAAATTTATATATTTTTAAAATACTTAATTTTTATACTATAGTGAATACCAAAGATTTATTTGTTGTTAAAAAAAATATTAATAGATAGAGGTAGAATATGATTATTACCACTTATTCAATATGAATCTTGTACATTATTTCTTATGTCCAATTGTTAATGTATATTAAAATTAAAACCCCAAAAATTTGTGAATTAGGTTTTTTTAGAGTAGAATTGGGTAGGGTTAGTTGATCTAGATTAATAAATATGGATATAAATAAATGAGATAATAAGTTTCATTTTAAATGGGATGGAAACAACCCACTTGTAATAGAAAAATTAAAAATATAATGAAACCATTATAAGTAAAATAATTCTAAATGGAAATAAATTCAATGAAATAGTTTGGAGGGTCTAAATTCCATTACGAAATGAAATTTAGACTGGACATTTTTTGATTTTTAACCATATCTTTTGTATCAAACCCTTGGATAAAAAGTTTTAATCTTAACTATAATAATGTCATTATAATATTAAAGGGATATAATTTTAATTATCACATTGCAATTTTATTATACTATTAAATGGGATGATATTTTTGACCATTTCACACCCTCTATTTCCTCATTGATGATTTTCATGAGTTTTAAATTATTAAATAAAATTATACAATAACAAAGTACTTTTAATTTAATTTTAATAACTATTCACACAATTCTACATAGAAAATAAAATTAAAAAGTTAATGTAATGATTTATTTTCTTCCATGATATAATTTATAATATTTTAAAGAATATTTAATGATCCTGTCATGGAGGCTATGTGATATTCCAGGGTTTGGGGAGCCTCAGTGTAGAATTAATAAAAATAATAAATATATTATTTAACATAGAATAATTCATTGTAAAATAACATGATATCTCTTATACCGTATTCCAAATTAGGAAACTAATACATCAATTAAATTTGGAATGTTGGTATTATCATAATTGTGACATAACTGTTGTGTACATTAAGAATCCTATTTATTTCAATTCATGACCAAAATAATAAATAAATAAATTTATTAAATTTATTATTATTTATTAAAATGGCCTTCTATAATCCAACTCTATATAATTATTTTTATATATATTACTAAAGTTTATCAAGATAACCCTGTTTTTTGGAGAGGATCATGGAGGCTATAATTGATTAATGTTGAGGTCATGGATTGATGATTGGTGTGCAGAGGAGTTCATCTTTGATGAAGAAGTTCTTAGTTCATGCAAATTACTATTAAATAAACTCTTTCTTCATCATTGATTGATCAAATAAAATGTTATGATTCGTTCTTTGTATTTAATCCTACATTTTATTATCCCCTATCAAACATGAATTATTCAACTTATCCTAATAATTAATGGGTTGATGATTTATTATTTGTTCAAGAATATATTTATAGAAATAGGGATTCATAATGTTATTTTTTCCATGATCATTATCTTGGGATATAAATTTAATACATTTATAGATAGAATTAATTCCAAAAAAATGGTTGATGTTCACTTCTCACTATTTTGTGTTATGTTTTTCTCTGATCAATTTTTATGATCATCATCGGAATTTTATTTCACTGGTTATTAGATAATACCTAGAAACCGATCATTGAACAATTTATCATTATCACAATCATCCATTTTATCATATTTTGGTTTAGTATCTTGATCATGGTTGAGTCATTAAATAAGGAGATGTAATTAGTCATCAATCACAATCCAAATTGAGGGTTTCCATCCACATTTTGGAAATGCGATGACACACCATTATTATAAATGTCAAATGAGTGGTTTTGTAGCTACAATCTAGCCACTATAGATGATTTTGGTTAAGTATAAATAACAACCATTTTCTATAGAGGATATCACATATGAGTTTTAGGAGGCATAAAAATGGTCAATTACACATTTGTGTTTTATGTTTTTGGTAAAATAATGAGTTACATGACAAATAGTTCTCATAACACATGCCATGTGGGCCTTTTATTAAGAGGATAGGGTTTATATGGAGATATTAAAATCATATTTTGTTTGGTCTATCCATTTTCCATGTAACCTATAATAGGGGACCATATATGAAACCTTTAGTACATGGGTATAGGCATGAATTTGTTCATGGGGATTGCTAGTTTCATGGGAGTAGACACTAGCAGAGTAAAAAAACATATATATAATACCCAAACATGATTAGAGTACACTAAAAAGTGTTATAGTATATAGGAATAGACCTATGTATATACACATAGGTAGGAGGACATGGGAATTACAGGGCTATCCAAGACGTACCATGCATACCCTATACAAGTCAGGAACATTTTATAGGGGAGGTTAAGGACACATTTATCTTCAGTCTATGGGAATTCCAGAAGATCAAAATCTTGTTTTCCATCACTATGAGGGTATATCGGGAAACCCTACATTATAATAGGATGACTGATCCAATATACATGTTAATCATGAATAATATATTGTATCCTAATTTTTTTCTTGGTGAATGATCCTCTACCATTCATCCCTTGGTTCTATCATGTTTCCCATTATCAACTATTAGTTATTATGATCACAATCTAGCTGGTTTACTATAGGAATGGTCAACCATCCATCATATACATCGGGTTTTATCCACTATTTATGTATCTACATCTAATGATATCCAATATTGACTTCCTCAATTTAATTACTGATGAGCATGACCTCTGGGATGAGTTCTATCTATGATAGAAGGACATAAGGATTGAGTTCTTCCAAAATAGAGTTAACATAAACCCTTGATTTAAATCCTGGATTGAATGTATTGTTAAGACCATACCTTGAGACATGGTGTCTAACTTTAATATATCTAGGTTCTTGATGTTATCATTTCATACTATATTACTACCATGTGGCTTTAGGTTTAGTGATTTTAGGGTGTCCTATTGGGTATTATTATACTCATCAATTTATTGGATATTCCCACACATGTCATTTACTATGTGTATGATAATATATATAAACTATCCCAAGGTTCACTAGGATCAAGTGGACCATATTTGATCTAGATAGACCATAGTCAGTTCTTGTTAATTCTTATGTCAGCAATCCACTCATTAGCCGGTCATAATCTCTTACAACATTGGTGGTCTTGAATTTGAACATTATAACTTCATATGCATGTGTCTCACTAGGATATTGGATTTAGTTTTATTAATACATCTTGATAAATGGATAATCATCCATTTAATTATTATAATGGTCTTAATATTTGTTTTTAATGTATAGTTTTCAAATGATAAAACATCAATGTCATTTGTATTCAAAATCAATTGTTCTTTCTATACCATTTCCTATCGAAGGTAGGATTGGTGTCTCATACTTGTATTATAGTAGGCTAAGTGAGCCTTTGTTGGTTTAGTCCTAATTGAATTTTTAGAGTAGCTCATCTTAAGACTATAATATTGAGATTTTTTAGTTGTGTGTTTTTGTTTGGAACTAGAAAAATAGTGTTCATAAATCATCACATTGGCTATTAGGACAGGGAATCCAGTGTTTGTGTGACAACTAATGTATCCATTCATCAAGACTCAGATAACACTAATATAGACTGGGGAAATTTCTGAACTTCTTTCCAAGAATAAACTGGTATAATCATCAAATTGAAATGGGTTTTGCTTCAAAATTCCACTCGAGACAGATCCCTTGATATACTATTTTACATTTTATTTTGGTACCTTTTTTATGAATCCACAAGGATTAAGGATAGCTATAATGTTGCAACATGGTCTTTATTATGATCTGTTAATTAAAGGGTCTTTAGTTTATGGGCCTGCACGGGATGTATAACCTCCATCAAGATTTTGAGTATTATACCCAGTCGTTGAATATCAAATTTCTTTATAAGAGAGAGAGGATGATAGACATATATTGTGTGCACTCCAAACTTTCCGGAGACATTTATGCCTTAGGAATAATGGTGACCTGGACCCCCAAAAAAATAGTTGTTTTTCTGGAGGATGTTGGGAGAGTTTTTTTACCAAATTGGGACCCCACTTGATCAGATGATAGTCCTAGAAGTCATCATTCACCTTGGATCTACCGGTATATGGTAGAGTCTTTTGACTCAAACACATGGCAAGGATAATCTCTATTGGATGTTTTCTTTAATATATATAGATAAGAGTTATAAAAAGATAAATTTTAACAAATATGCACATAAGAGCTTAGGGATATCTCACGTGGCATCATTTTAATTCCACAGTATTCATTGAGGTTCAATAAACTCTTTAGTTACACCGTAGAAATGATTTGGGATGGTTTATTTTCTGTATATAACAATGATAATTGAATTAGTAAATATATACAATATTTTGTGGTATCTCTTTATATTCATTCTTATACTGGGATACTAGATGGTACCTTTGTATTGGAGAGATTTTTGGATGAGAAAATGCTATCAGTTAGTGCTAGTATTGGTCATCTTGGAGCTGAGACATTTGTATCTGGTAGTAAGTGGTAGAAACACTAATCCACAAATAAAAGGTTCTTTGGGGGGGTGTATTAGAATAGAGGTTCTATGGTTTAGGGATCCCATGATGGTTCTATTTTTCCTTGTTCTATGTGATGTTTCTCCTTCAATGGTTGGTGATATCTCATGCATGATTTTCCACCCAGCCATAAGGCCCATATATGGATAGTTGATAGACCTCTTAGGTAAATACAACACCAATATCATTAATATTTTTTTGTATAAGATGTTTTTTTGGATCTTGGAGGGTAGTATTGCATCGTTAATAATTTTATCTATTACCATTACCACCCTCATGTGGTTCACATTAGGCTCAAGGGTTGGTGGTCAGGGACGTCAATAGCTACTGACCATGGTATCTTATAAGCTATAGGTTCAAGAGATGATTATATATATGCTATATTTTTTCTCAACATTATATTCCACATTTATAAACATAGGCATGAACCACTATTTTAGTCCAGAAACCATTTTTATGTTCATAAGGTTACATTGGATCTGATGGATCAACCATTGTAATATGATACTTCTACTATGAGAGGTTACTCATTAACCCAGTTCTTCTGATAGTTTTACAAACTCTTTGAATTTAAATCATCTTATGGGATCATTTTTATATATGATGACACCTAATGTCATAATTATAGGAATAAAATGTCTCTCCATTGTTCACCCATTATTTGAATGATTTCTGCGGAGGTTTTGGTGCAACTGTGTTGATGGGGTGATATTTTACTTTTTTTAGAAGGTAATGGAGGAAAAATTGTTTGCGATCATATATAGAAGGATAAAAATTACTACTCATACATTGGATCATATTACACTAGATTTGGAGATATTATGATCTCTCTTCTTAATAATGTTATCTATGAGTATCATGACATCTTCCATTAGGGTCTATCATTCTTACCATCCCCACCAATAGGTTATAATTAGACTATACATTCACCCAAGGAATTAATAAATGTTTTTTCAATCATATAGGATGTCCTCTATATAGATTCAAGAGAGTAAGTTAGAGTTAGGGAAATTTTAGTGGAATGTCTTTCTCCAACCCACTATATCTCTCTATGTAGCCCTTATATTATTTTACATATGGGAATAAATGAGCATGAGGTTACATGTGTATTATTCTCTACTAAATAAGGTTACGTTGAAGAATAAGTATCCTCTCACAAGAATCAATGAAATATTTTACAAATTAAAATGGGTGAACTATTTTAAAATATTTTACTTAGGTGGAGATATCACTAGATCCCTGTGTGACATGAGGATATATGAAACACAATATTTCAATGTCTCTATGATCCTTATGCGTACTTTTCGATTTTGTTCAGCATAATGAACACCCCAAAATATTTCACATGACTTATTAAATGTATTATTAATAATTTTTCTAATTGGTTAGTATTACTATTTATTTTTGGAATTTAAGTGTACATGGAGTTAAAGGTGTGGCATAAGAGACACTTCATAATCATTGTAGAAATACATTGAGAGAAACATGTTTCTGGAATTATTTTATTTGTTCATTGTATAATTGAAATGTTTACTTCATGGGAAATATTATCAGTGCCAAGGATTTTGGAGTGGACCTAGTAATTTATAAGGTCGTGACAACATGGGATCCACCCAAGAGTGCGTTTGAGGAAGGGAGCATCCTTGCTGTGGAAGGATACAATTTGAAATTCATTCCGTATTTACATAGAATTTAGAAATCTTTGATTACATTAACCCTAATAGGGAATCCTTTATTTTGGATAGAGATCTGACCACATGATTTTTAGGAGCATTGGAAGAGGGTGACAAAAACCCACATCTTGGTACTACTAGAGGAGGTTATTGTGTTTTTTGTATTTTTTTATTCATTTGAAAATGGTATTGGATGTGTTTTTATGTATTGGTAGTTGTTTATTTCATATAGGTCCTATAAGCTGGTACACCATGGGAATAACTACACAACATGTGATCTAGATATTGGCTTAATGGTACTTAACCCATAAGAAGCGGTGTTACATCAATTTTCATGAGTATTTTATCTTATATTATAACCATATGAGACCCAAGTATATAACATTTTCAAATTATATTAACTTAAGGTAATGTATTTGTCTTGAATTAGTCATTGATTATAAAAATTAGATAATATATACTCCATGTAAATGGCACATGGTGGAAGATGATCTCAGTAGAATATCATGGTCACAATTTTTCTGCAATGTCTCAATGCAATTGGTCTCATTAAAGTTGTCCTTAGTGGATGAGTATTATGAATTATAGTCCCAATTGATCAAAATTACCCCTAATTATTTTTATTTTGTTATTAATTCATGTATTAGAGATATTAATTGTGAGAACATGAGTGTTTATATGTCATGTCGAAAATCTATTGATGTATTTTATGATGTTTGGAGAACCTAATAATTTTACCAAGCTAAACTCAAGTAATGGTTATTTTGTGAGAGGAGGTAGTGATAGATTATCATAAACATACATTAGAAGTTAATCCAATAATATATAAGTTATAACAAGAAACTAAATGGTAGTTTCTGTGTTCAGGTAAGAAATGGTGCATAATCGGTTTTGCCTTTCAATGCCTCATTTTTTAGTAGGTAACTATTGTGCACCAGGTTTCAATTGGTATGGATCGACCTCAAATTCTTAGGGTTTATAAGTGGTTTGGTGTATAAATGGACTTCATGAAATTCCACTCAAAGTTATCAAGTGTTCGTGATTCTTTTTGGGTGATCATTTATTGACTTACTAAGACATATCATATCATATTCATCTTAGACAAGAGATAAATAGAGATCTTGGGACACCATCACATTCAGGTGAAAGTATAACATTATGGTGATCCTTTTATAATCATTTCCAGCTTTCAAGATTGTGTAATTTAATGATTATATGGATTATTACAAGATAAATTGGGAAAGATTTGTGGTTTCTCATAGCATTTCACCCCGGATATACATTTAGACTGATTTGACTATACAGGTTATGGAGAACATGCTTCATACCTGCATGTTGGGCTTTATTTGTAGTCGGGAGAATCCTCTAACCTTTTTCGTGTTGGTTTATAACAGTAGCTACCACTCCACTATTGGTGTTGAAAATTCTAGACCATTTATGGGACACCATTTATATCAATTCTATATTTGACTAATCATGGGGAGTTACCACTCATGGTCGCATTTTTGGAATGAGTTCTAAAAGAGAAGGATAATATCAGCCAAGAGAAGATAAAGACATCTAATATGCATCATAAATCTTATGTGAACTGATTATGATTGAAATTGGAGTTTTTTAGAGAGACAATGTGTTCTTAAATGTCTCACCTCAGGGATTATTTTAGAGACATGGTCAGGGATATGACAACCCTGATCTCATATTTTACAATTAAATGTAATTTATTACATAAAAATCATTTGATGCAACATAGAATATCGATAGGTCTAGTGTATTTGGGTCTTAGTATCATTACATAACAACTTAAAACATGAAGAACAATGTCTTTATTGAAAACATCTATTACATGACCACTACATTCCCCCATTCTTAGCATTGCATGGGATAACCCGATGACATGCATAAGAAAAGGGTGAGCTATGAAGCACAGTAAGGAAATAAACGTGGAATAAAATGAGGAATAAAATACATGTTAAAAATAGGAATATAAACAGAGAACAATAGAATCATAAACATAACGGCATAATAAATCTTGATAAAAATAACAAGGAAATGTTGCAACAACACTTAACATGGAATTAGCATGATCCAAAGCTCACTTCACATGGAGCATGAGTAAATCCTTATTGCACATGAAGCACGGGTAAAACCCTGTTGCACTTTAATTAGCATGAGTAAACACCCATTCCACATGACATATCATGATACTTTACTTTACCCAGTCCATTGGACCGCTATAAGGGCACACCCTTCTTAAGAATTTCATTTCGTGCCTAAGTGTGCCACATGGTTCTTATAACATTGATTCATAAAACATAATCAATCATTCCATGATATAGGAATGTAGAATTAATACATTAAACTTTATAATCAATAAGTAAATGTGTATAAAGGTGAATACCCTTGATATAGAAATGGTAATTTTATTCACTAAACAATGACATTGGCCTGGAAAATTGGTGCAATTTCAGAAGCGTAACTATAAGGACCCTGACTTATATACAATACATATTCATGATTTAAATGAAAAATTCACATTGAGGATCTTTTCTGGTTCAGAGTTTTAGAGAATTAGGACATAACTATTACATCTCAAAAGATTACAAAGTAGACCCTTCTACTAAGTTTCCATAAAATAAAATCTCTTAAAAAGATACATGTCTAGTTTCATGTTTTAGATAGAATATCTTTCCTTGATCCCATCCTTGACCCTATTCATCTTTAAGTCCTACGGAAAACATTTCAAAAACATGGGATGAGCATAAAAAACCCAGTAAATGAGACACAAAGAAGGAAAACTATTAGTTTTTCAAAACAATAAGTAAACCATGAATACTTTATCGAAGTAATACTTTTCAGCATGATGATTTATTAAAAACTCTTAATTGAATAAAAGATCATCACTTACCATTTTTGTAACCAAAATATTACCATAAACCCCATATAAAGAACCCATAACATATAAAGGTAACATGGGACATAAACATACTTAAATGGAATAACCATACGGTTGAATTACACACATATCAATAAATGGAATAGCCATACGGCCGTCTTCCATACACAATGCATTGGAGGTTATAATGTAACCACCCGTCCTGGTAATCACGACACCACCCGCCACATGGTTCATCATGTAACCACCCGTCAAATGTCCAAGTACAATTATAAAATCATAAGATGTAAAGAAAATATAATGGAAAGAAAACATTTCCACATTTCAATCACAATATATCACTTAAATATATTTACATAACAAGTCCATCATAAATACAATTTTCAATACCACAATACATAAAAGATTATATGGTATTTATTTCATTTTAAAAACATTACGGCTTGTTGAGGAAGCCAAAGACCAAATAATACTCGTGTCGGTGGAGAAGGTTGTTTTCACCACGTGCATTAAAATAAACATTCCTTTTTGTCATTTAGTAAAACACTTCATAGAAAAAGAATCTTTTTGTTTAAAATTAAAAGTCAAAGGGGTTTATAAACCGTATAAAATAAAGTTGTGTATAAAACAAAATATGCCTCAATGAAAGGAGATTGAGACGAAGTCCATTACAAAGACGGTATCCTTTTATTAATGATAAATCAATTACATAATTATCTGTGAAAAAACAATACACCAAATATAAGTGGATATTAAGTGTAAAACAATCTGATGTCATTCACACATATTTATAGAATGACATATTCAACGAGTACTAGGTGATAAGTGTAGCTCTAATACTTCTCATAAAAACACTCTAGTATATTGAAGATACTGTTTTTGTTACAAAATAAATGAATAAAAAGAGTTTAGTGGGTTGGAGAAGAAACAGAAACAAAAGAACATTAGGGAAGACTTTACCATTAAATCGAGTTAATCCTCTTGGTTTAAACCAAAAGGGTTTCTTGAAGAGATTCCTGCCTAAGAGAAGGCTTATAGGATGAATAGAGAGATGTGGAAAGATAACATGATCAGATTTTGGTTGATCCAAAGGCTTGAGATGTGTGGGTATGGAGCTAGAGTTGGGTTCCTTTTATAAGAGGGAGGAGGGGCACTCCTGGAAAGTCTTGAAAAGTAACTTTATTATAAAATGATATTAGGATATCAAAGGTCCCACAATTAAATATTTTGAGGATAAGGTGATAAGGGTTCTAAATCTAACCATCCAATAGGTTATTTATAGGTGTATGTCTTAGACTTTACATTATCTTTTCATTTTATTTAAATCGTTCTTTAATGAGGCAATCGCTGCATCATCATGGTGTCATAAATAAATTAATTAATTTAATGTCTAAAAATTATAAAAAAATACTAGGATGTAGGAAATCGTTTTATTTTTAAAATGAATATTTATGGTCAAAAATATGACTTGTATAACCCCATGTAAAAATTGTTTTAGTAAAATAATACATGTTTGTGACATTTTTATTTTAACTTTAAATAAAAAGTTATTAATGTCATTTTCCTACCAAAGTTGCTCCATTGGGTCCCCAAGTTGACCCATGGATTGTCTTGGTCGCCCATGGCTCATAAAATAAGGGTAAGACATGTGTCAGGGTCATTTCATATTATTATAACATTATCTTTACTGTAAATTACACTAATTACCTTTAATCGCGATTAATAAAACTTAAATGTTACTATTCACAAAAAAAATATTTTAATCCCATTGAACGACATTTTAAATAGTAATTACAACCATGTATGTCAGAGTTTTGAAAATCAAATCATAGAAGTTTTAAAGTTTCATTTAAACGAAAAATCTATTTTTTAACTACCACTTAGTGGTTTCACTATTCACCAAATATTGATGTTTTTCAGAAAAATACCAAAAAGTCACCCTAATCTATATTTGATATTACGAATTCAAAAATTATTTCTATTTTAATAAATTAAAAACATATAAGTTGCATTAAATTATTTAATAATTATTTCCCATTATCAAATCAAATAGAGTGTTTTTAAGAATCGATATCTATTAAAAGATTGACCCTAGTTTAAGTCCAATTTCAATGTGAAATTAATTCCAATGACCACCATAGGATTAAATGGTAAAAATATATTCTAATTGCACTTTAAAACTAATTCACAAGATGATATAATCATATTAATAAATTATATTAAAAATTGGTTTTAACATTTTTCACATATTCATTTAAAATAAACATTATCGAAAAAATAACAAAAACGTACACAAAGTAAATTTTGATGTCCTGATTCTAAACAAGGATTTTTTTGGTCCAATATAATATATGAAATTGTCAAAAAGTGTATTTAAAAAGGTTTCTCCATCAAAAGGCAGTTAATCGACCTTTTAAAGAATATTAGAATATTTACGCTTAAAATTGGATTCATTCGCATTGTAAGCCTCTAACATTTATTCGATAAAAGTAAAAATATTTGAAAAACATATATAATCATTTTGTTAGTTAGTTTTGTTCATTCCTACCATTACAACATCTAGGCATTAACTACTATTTAAAATAATCTTATTTTATTATTAGAGTGCAACGTAAGATTTCCATGAAACTCATTGTAGCGTATTGGGTACGCCATTGAGCATAGCATTCCCATTAGATTAATATAAACATTTTATTCACAAATATGGATAAATATGAAAATTTCATATTTTTATTTACCTGGGGTGTAACATCCTTCCCCCCTTTTGGGAAATGCGTCCTCACAATTTTAAAATTGGGCTTAGAAACTTCATTGAAAGCCCCTCATTGGAAAAGGAGTCAATTAAACTGTCATTTTAAAAAAAGAAATGGAATTACAAAGGTCACCTGAGTTAACCCATACTAGGATTCCATGTATGAAAAAATAGAAATGGAAGAGAAAAAAGGGTCATGTTTTGATGGAGAGTGATATAAAACATGTTTAGGCGAAAGTTAACCTCTAGAAAATCACAAACTGGTGATGGGTTAAACGGTATTTGATTCCCCAGTAGGAAAAGTTATGAAACAACATTTTGGTTTTTAAGTTACTTTTCCATGAGGTATTTATTTATGAGCTAAACTAAATCATAAGGAAAGCTACATACTTGTTGTGTAGACTCTCATCTCCTATAATATTTCTTACACAAACTCAAATTTTCTCCAAAAGACGAGTTTTTTGGATGACTTGTTCACATTAAGAGATCTATAATCAACTTCTAGAGAATCACCTAATCCACAAAAGAGAACACTATATTTTCCATGTCTTTAGAACTTATCCAAAACCAAAATTGATAGAACAAGATTAGATAATCCACAAAAGGATAATCCTTTATAAAATATAAAATCTATTCTTATTCTCCAAAATTTTTCCAACAATACCCAATGTTCAACGAATATCATTCAATAAACAAATTGTCTATAATATTCTTCCAAGTAAACCTAACGAAGATTGAAACCCATATATTTTAAGGATTTGATCACATAGTTATCCGAGGTACAAATTAACATTTATCTCCAAATAACATCAGTTGCTCTTAAAGTATCATATTGAAAAGTAATAAACCTAATCATATATCCTCAATGGTTGGTCAATATTTTTCTAAATAACCCAAAATCAACTTATTCTTGATTCATAAAATCATATAACTAAAAAGAATAAGTCATAAAAACCAGAGACTTCACGTAGTCCAGTGGTAGGCGATGCGCCCTTGTCACCCTTCAGTTGTGGGTTGATTACTATAGCCTTACCAGATGCAACGGGTTGTCACTCATCCTACGGGTTGTCCTTTTTATAAAACTAAAAAAAAAACCCGACATGTTTTAACCTCAATGGTTTCCTTATACCTCTCATTTTCACCCAAATTCATTATGATCTCTACATCTTAATTCTTGAAGTCTTACTTCACCACCCTAAGATAAAATAAAATGGTTCCCAAAATGAATAACAGAATACCTTGATCATGGAGTCCAATCGGTTTCATCATCATCGTGTTCATGTAGATAGAAGTCCCATGCATTACAACAATGATTTAGTGATCCTTCAAAATCATTTTCTTCCTCTATCCAAATACACGTTGTACAACATTGGTCATATGGGTGTTCATGGAAAAACAGTTTTGGAAAATAATCATGTATGACATATAATTCCAAAACATCTGATAAAACATGATTTCTATAAAATAGTCAGACATAATTAGAGTTGAAAAATTCGATTATTGGTCGTTTTAAAATACCATAAGTATGTGCTGAGATACTATATTTTAAAAGAAAATATAAATAGGTTGTGCAAAGGTCTCCTTATTCAGCACCATTTTTAAAATCATAATATGCTTCAAAATCTTGTGATAAGGTAAAATATTTGAAAATACCTTGATAATATGTACCCTTCTTGAAAATATGAGAATATTGTGAAAATATTTTTTGTCTAAATAAAACCCATGATCCATGATGATAACGAGGTATAGTAGAGGTGTTTTATATCTCAAACAACTACTTGCAAGTGAGTTGTATTCTAGAAAAAGTTTCACAGTCATCCGAACATGACTTTGAAATAATTTTTTCAAGCTTGTCATCAGGAAGAGATAGGAATGTTGTTTGAGAACCTCCCCCTTCCATTCGTAACTGACATTACGTGACCTGAAAAAAAGTTATAAAATAAAGATTTAACTAAAATAATAGATATAGGAACTAACCATGTGTCTAACGAAAACACCTAATCCCTAAATTTGACTAAACCAGCCTTTGATAACAACTATAAGGACCATGACTTATGTACAATACATATTCTTGATTTAAATGAATAATTCACATTGAGTATTTTTTCATGTTTAGAGTTTTAGAGAGTTAGTACCTAAATATTACAACTCAAAATATTACAAAGTAGACACTTCTACTAAGTTTCCATAAAATAAAAACTCTTAAAAAGAAACATGTCTACTTCCATGTTTTAGAGAGCATGTCTTTCCTCGATCCCATCCTTGACCCTGTTCATCTTTAGGTCCTATGGAGAACATTTCAAAAACATGGTATGAGCATAAAAATCCAAGTAATGGATACACAAAGAAAGAAAACTCATAGTTTTTCAAAATAACAAGTAAACCATGAATAATTTATCAATGTAATATTTTTCACCTTTATGATGTATTAAAAAATAATCACTAAATAAAAGATCATTACTTACCTATTTTGTAACCAAAATATTACCATAAAACCCATATAAATAACAAATAACATATAAAAGTAACTTGGGACATAAACATACTTCAATGGAATAACTATACGATCGACTTCCACACATATCACTAAATGGAATAGCCATACGACCAACTTCCATACACAATGAATTGGAGGTTATAACATAACCACCCATACTAATATTCATGACACCACCCATCATATGGTTTCTCAAGTAACCACCCGTCAAATGTCCAAGTACCATTATAAAATCATATGGCGTAAAACAAATTTAATGGAAAGAAAACATTTCAACATTTCGATCACAATATATCACTTAAATATATTGAGATAACAAGTAAATCATTAAAACTATTTTCAATACCAAAATACATAAAAGGGTATATGGTATTTATTTCATTTTAAAAATATTACGGCTTATTGAGGAAGCCAAAGACCAAATAATACTCGCGGTGGAATAAAAGGTCGTTGTCACAGCGTACGTTAAAATAAACATTCCATTTTTTGGTTTAGTAAAAGGCTTCGTAGAAAAAGATTCATTTTGTATAAAATTAAAATTAAAAGGGTTTTATAAACCGTATAAAATAATGTTTTGTATAAAACAAAATATTCTTCAATGGAAGGAGATTGAGACGAAGTCCCTTACAAAGACAGTATTCATTGATTAAGGATAAATCAATTACATAATTATGTGTGACAAAAGAATACACCAAATATAATTGGATATTAAGTTTAAAACAATCAGATGTAATTCACACATATTCATATAATGACATATTCATGGAGTACAAGTTTAACCCAAAGAATCAAAATTTGGTTAAGAAGTTCCCTTGCAAAAATTCGACAGCCTAATGGCGTCACTTCAAAATTCACAAAATGAGTTGATGAGAGATAAAAAGGGTATCTCATCACTTGTACATTAATTTTACAGAAATAAGGATATATTATAACATGTACCAACAAAATAAGATGTAAATTAAAATACATAACAAAAGAAGTCTTTTTAAAGAAGAGGATGGTGAAAGGTACCTTTAATGATTTGGGTAACTTTCGAAATGTACACCCCATGGAAGAAGGGACATACAATGAATATTTAAATACTCATAAATAAAATTATATTACAAAAAGAGTATAATATTGGGAAGTACATACACCACTGAAAGAAAATGGGGGAAAATGTAGCATAAATCTCACGGGAATAAAAGTGAGATGAAAAATACCATATGAAAACTCTGTAGCCTAACGATGCCACTTAAAACTTCCAAAAATGGATTTATGATATCAAATAAGGTCTCAAATAAAATTAACATAAAAATTATAGTATGAGTAATATAATACAATATCCCCAAAAATAATAAAGATGAGTTTAAATGAAATGACATAAAAGAGAGTACTTAAAAACGAGAGTGGTAGGATCCCTCACCTTAAGTCGGACTTGTCTTGTTCGTTTATTTATATTTTTGAATAATAAACTTTGGTAAATTAATAATTGATTAAGGAAATCCTTTAAATTATATTATTCAATTCATATCACATATTATAGTGTTATAATAATTTGGTAATAATGTGAGTTCATATCAGACGTTTTTTCGTTGTTTGGTATATGAGTAAAAATAAAACTTGTTGGAAAAGAATTTTCCTTGTAGTTATAATTAAATCATCTCCAAAATAGTATTAATGACTTAAATATTATATATATCAATTATATATTCATTTTATACTATTCCATAAAATTTTTAGAAAAAAAAGAAATGAAATGCACCGTTCTTGGAGAAGGTAGGTCGTACGTACGCATGAACGCTAGTTTCATTTCTTTGGAACATTAATGGAATTAAAACTATATGATATATATATATATATATATTATAATTCCAGTATAATATATATGTTATATAAGTCACATAAGTTCATCAATTTCAGTCTTTATACATTCCATGTATTTCATGAACGAGTCACATCACTTGAGGGGGTGGTAGTCCACACTTCCTCAAATGAAATTATCGCATTTGTACAACATGAAAAGCATAAAGGTATGTATTAAATATAAAATACAGAATCATAGAGAGGAAATAAATATAATATATATCATAAATAAATATAGTTCCATCATAATGTCTACCATGAGAGGTGGTAGGAGAAGATAGAACAATCATCGTTTCGTGAGGTAGTAATTCACCGTCCACAGAAACAGTATGTTCTTTAAGAATTAGATAGAGGTGTGTATAAGTGTAGCTTGAATACATCTCATAAAAAAATCTTATTATATTTAAGATACTTTTTTTGTTACGAAATAAATGAATAAAAAGAGTTTAGGGGGTTGGAGAAGCAAAATAAAACAAAAGAACATTAGGGAAGACTTTACCTTTAAATAGAGTTACTCCTATTGGTTTGAACCAAAAGGGTTTCTTGAAAATCTTTCTGCCAAAGTGAAGGATTATAGGATGAATAGAGGGATGTGGATAGATAAAATGATCAGATTTTGGTCGATCCAAAGGCTTGATATGTGTGGGTACGGAGGTAGAGGTGGGTGCCTTTTATAAGAGAGAGGAGGTGTACTCTTGGAAAGTCTAGAAATGTAACATTATTATAAAATGATATTCGGATATCAAAGGTCCCACAATTATATATTTCAAGGATAAGGTGATAAGGTTTTGAAATCCACCCATCTAATCGGTTTTTGACAAGTGTATGTCTTAGATTTTACATTATCTTTTCATTTTATTTAAATCCTTCATTAATGAGGTAATCGCTGCATCATCATGGAGTCATAAATAAATTAATTTATTTAATGTATAAAAATTATAAAACAAATAATATGGTGGAGGAAATATATTTAGCTTTCCAATAAATATTTATGGTCAAAAATATGACTTGTATAACACCATGTAAATTTTTTTTAGTAAAACAATATATGTTTGGGACATTTTATTTTAACTTTAAATAAAAAGTTATTAATGTCATTTTCCTACCAAAGTGGCTCTATATGGTCCCCAAGTTGACCCATGGAATTTATGGGTCGGTCATGGCTCATCGAATAATGGTTGGACATGTTTCAAGGTCATTTCATATTATGATAACATTATCTTTATCTTAAATTACACTAATTACCTTTAATCATGATTAATAAAACTTAAAAGTTATTATTCACAAAAAAAGTATTTTAATCCCATTGAACCACATTTTAAATCGTAATGACAGCCATGTATCTCATATTTTTGAAAATCAAATCACATAAGTGGTAAAGTTTCATTTAAACGAAAAATCAATTTTTTAACAACCACTTAGTGGTTTCAATATTCATCAAAAATTGAAGTTTTTTAGAAAAATACCTAACATTCACCCTAAGATATATTTGATATTACAAATTCAAAAATTATGTCTAATTTAAAAAAATAAATACATATAAGTTTCATTAATTAATTTAATAATTAATTCCCACTGTCAAAACAAATAGCATGTTTTTAATTAACAATATCTAATAAAAGATTGACACTAGTTTAAGTCCAATTTCAATTTGAAATTAATTCCAATGACCAAAATTAGATTAAATGGTAAACATATATTCTAATTTCACTTTAAAACCAATTCAAAATATGATCTAATCATATAAATAAATTAGATTAAAACGACGTTTTAACATTTTTCACATATTCATTAAAAATGAACATTATTGAAAAAATAACAAAAACATACACAAAGTAAATTTTTATGACCCGGTTCTAAATAAGGATTTTATATGGTCCAATATAATATATGAAATTGTCAAAAAGTGGATTTAAAAATGGTTCGCCATCAAAAGGCGGTTAATCCACTTTTTAAGGAATATTAGAATATTTACGCTTAAAATTGGATTCATTCGCATTTTAAGCCTCTAACATTTATGGGTTAAAAGTAAAAAAATTTGACAAACATATATAATCATTTTGTTAGTTAGTTCTATTCATTCCCTCCATTACAACGGCTAGGCATTAACTACCACTTAAAATAATATTATATTAATCATTAGAGTGAAACATAAGATTTCCAAGAAACTCCTTGTTGCGTATTGGGTATGCCATCGAGCATAGTGTACCCATTAAATTGATATTAACATTTTATTCACCAATATGGATAAATATAAAAATATCATATTTTTGTTTGCCTGGGGTGTTACATTAACGAGGAGACATAATAATTCATAAAGATGGTTGATGAGATAGAAGGGGGTTTCTAATTATATATACATAAAATTTACTTTAAGGGAGGTCATATAGATACATGTCCCAACAATTTTAATGGAATTTAAATTAATGATACACAAGAATTGCTTGAATGTAAGTGAGGAGACACAAATTCCTTTCGGAATTTTGGCATAGTAACTGGTGTACATGGGGGGAATTTGTTGAGTGTGAAAGGGGTGTCCCATCATCATAAAATAATGAGGGCAGTATGGGGGAGTTGTGAAACCATATCCCAACATTTATAATAGAAATTAAATGGTCATAACAACATTAAGAAAATTTGAAAAATGATAAAAGAATAAAAACCCATACATGGATGTGTGCTTCCAAAGGCTTGAGAGAGGCTTCTTGGGAGCTTGGGGAACATCTAGAGGATACTAGAGAGGGGATGGAAGAATTTGTACGAACTAAAAAGGATTTGAGTGATGAGTAAGTTGGATCTTGTGTAGGTTTATATTGTAAAGGTGAGGAAATTTTTTATTATTTAGGTTTGGGACACCTCACATTAAACTAATCCAAACCACAAACCACCCTAGGGTTTTTTGCCACGGTTTATTCAAAGTTAAGTGCGAGAAAAAATTATAATTCCAACGTCTGAACTTCTTAAAATAATGGGGTTTCTTATGTGGAGGTGAGTCGCACTCCCATGAAAATTAATATAAAAAGTCAAGATGCTTAATAAGCCTTGAACGGTCCATTAATGCTTTTTAAAATAAGTAAAAAAACGAAATCACATTATTTTATTGGTAAAACATATATTGGCCGAACATAAGGCTTTTAGTATTTTATTACATCACTATTGGGTCATTATGATGTCATAAAATGCATTATATATTTCAACAGTATTTAATGTTTACCCAAAAATGTGAATATCTCATAAAATTATGAAAAACTCACCATTTGATAATTTCAACGTCCTGATTCTACAAATAATATTTATTTTATCTAACTAATTTTCTAAATACGTTAATTTTCACTTCTAAAATAAAAACCAACATTTATCGAAAATTAATGGGTTTTGAAAAAAATGGCATTCAAACCTTAATAAAAATTATGATTTCATTCATAAAATTATACAATCATAAATAAAAATTAATTAAATAATAATAATAATTTATTAAAATATTATTTAATTCCAAAAAATTTATTATTTCATCAAAATATATTTCTTTGTCGAATATTAACTAAAAATACTATTTGTTCTTTAAACCCCATCTACAAGGTAACAATAATAAAATTAAGGTATATTTATTTTGATATAAATAAATAATGTACATAACCATAGTGATTTTGTCTTTTTTACATAACCCCTTATAACACCCGCATAAGACTGAAGGGTAAGGTGTGCGATTGTGACCGACTCTTGGGGTGGCTGGGATAACATTTCCCGGGTGTTAATCTCTATCAACTTCCATTTATCTCATAGGAAGTCCCGCTCAAGCATAACATATTAAAGCTCATCTTGGGCTTGGTCATGAGCGAAACACAATTACTCCACCACCTTTCCGAGCTCTGATAAATGGGCTTCGTATGGGGAATGTCTACTAGATGAGTCCATTGCTTCCTTTGTTTGAGTAAATTGGATTTGGTAAAGCCCTATATTTATACTAATCACGTTTTCACTTTTCAATGGCTATATTAGAAATGGTCACAATACTTAACATAAAACCAAAAAGTTGACATTTTATATAAACATTTAACATAAAGAGACATTTAATTAGATCATGAGGGATTTCCATTAATGAAATTTTGGGTCGATACAATCTTCCCCCCATAAAAAATATCACCCTTGAATTTTTCTTTTCCCACACTAAAAAATGTGGGTAACTCTACTTCATCATTTCCTATGATTCCCATGTTGCTTATTCAAACAATTTGCTTCGCCACAATACCTTGATGAGGGGCATTATCTTATTTTGTATAACTGTTTCTCTATGATCTAATATCATCACCGGTTGCTCCTCATAAGAAATATCATCCTCTAACTATACCACCTATAAAGAGAGTACATGTGAGGGGTCCGGTATGTACTTTCTTAAGAGGGATACATGAAAGACATCATGTACTTTGTCCATGGTAGGTGGCAGTGATAGTCGATAGGTCCCATCCCACACAGGATCAAGAATCTCGAAGGGGCTGATGTACCTTAGAATTAACATCCCTTTCTTTCCAAATCTCATGACCTTATTCCACAGATATATAAAAATAAATACCATGTCTCCAACTTTAAACTCGAGGTCACGTCAATAGTTATCTGCATAACTCTTCTGTCAACTCCAGGCTGCCTATATATGTTACTGAATGGGTTTCACCTTCTCCACCATTTCATCAACCATTTTCGATCCAAGCAGCTTATGCACAATGTCCCCATCCCAAGACACCAGTGTTCTGCACCATTTCCCATAAAGGTCTTTAAATGGTTCCATTTGGATGCTCGAATGGAAACTGTTATTATAAGAGATCTGAACGAGAGGAAGATGTTGATCCCATCCTCCTTTAATGTCCATTGAGAATGCTCTCAACATGGCATCAAGTGTTTTAATAGTTCACTCAGATTTGCCATATGTTTGAGGATGATTGTTCGTACGGATGTTCACTTCAGTAGTCAGAGAATTTTGAAGAATCTTCCAAAACATAGAGGTAAATTGTGGATCTTGATTAGACACAAAAGATAGTGGTACTTCATAAAGCCTTACCATGTCCATGATATATATTTGTGCTAGTTGATCCAATGATAAATCCTCCCTAATAGTAATGATGTGTGTAGTGTTCGTAAGATGATCCCCAACGACCCAGATTCCATTGTTGCCTTTGGATTTTTTTCAAATGTACGGTGACAAAGTCCATGGTGATGTTCTCCCATTTCCATTCTGTTATACAAAATGGTTTCATCATCCCATTTGTCTTCTACCTCTCTCCATTAACTTGCTGACACACTAGGCACTTTGATATATATTTAGTGATCTCCTTCTTCATATTGTCCCACAAATAATGATCTCGGAGATCTCGATACATCTTTATGTTTCCTATGTGAATAGAGAAATTTGAACTATTTGAATCATCTAAATGTTCATTCTTTAGCCGTGGAAATTATAGAACACATAGACTTTTACCAAATCTCACAATTCCTTCTTCATTAACATTAATCTCTAAGGATTTACCTTTTCCGATAGCTTCCACTTTTTCTTGTATTCTCACATAATCCTTTTGAGCATATTTTAACCGTCCCAAAAGTAACAGTTGAGCAATAATTTGTGAAAGGATTGATAATGTTCCCTTATTTATGATTCCCATGTCCATCTTCATCGAATATAATAAGATTGCATCCTTTTCAATTATCATCAATGATAGAATCGTTGGGTCCTTCTTACTTAGGGCATTTTCCACCTTGTTTTCTTTCCCAAGATGGTAATGGATTGAGCAGTCATAATCTTTGATCAGATCAAACCATCTTCATTTGTGCATGTTCAACCCTTTTTGTGTGAATATATACATGAAGCTTTTGTGGTCCTTATATATTTGACACATCTCCCCAAGAAGATAATGCCGCCAAATTTTCAAAGTGAAGATTACGGTAGCCAACTTGATGTCATGTGTTGGATAGTTATGTTCATGAACTTTCAATTTCCTTGAATCATAGGTAATGACTTTTTCATTTTTCAGAAACACTGATCCCAAGACCTTCTTTGAAGCATCACTGAGTAACACAAAAAGTTCTCCACTTGTGGGTAAAGTGAGTACTAGTGTAGTGATAAGCCTCCTTTTCAACTCCTTAAAGCATTCTTCGCATTCATCACTCCAAGAAAACTTTACTCCCTTCCGAGTTATCTTGGTAAGAGGGTTGGACAATCATGAAAAATTTCCCCCAAATCGTTTATAATATATAGCTAACCCCAAGAAGATATGGATATCCATTACCGATGTTGGCCTCATCCATCAATCAATTGAATATGTTTTGGAGGGATCCACAGATATCCCATTGCTTGTGATGATATGGTATAATAATGAGAACTCCTTCAACTAGAACTCACACTTTTTATACTTTTCATAGAGCTTCTCCTTCCGTAAGGTCTCTAGTATAGTTCATAGATGATCCTCATGATCTTTCTTGGTTTTGGAGTATATCAGAATATCATTCATAAATACTACCACATATTTTTCTAGTTAATCTCTAAATACACTGTTCATCAAGTCCATGAAGATTTTTGGAGCATTAGTGAGTACTAAAGGAATTAAAGTGAATTCATAGCACCCGTATATTGTACAAAGGATAGTCTTGGGGATATCTTCCTTCTTCACACTTACATGATAATATCCCGACCGCAAATCCACCTTGGAGAAGTTTTGGGCTCCACACAGCTAATCAAACAAGACATCTATTCATGGGAGAGGATACTTGTTCTTTATCGTCATTTTGTTAATCTCATGATAATTTATGAAAAGGCGCATTGACCCATCCTTCTTCTTGATGAAGAGGACTAGTTCACCCATGGTGAAGCACTTGGGTGTATAAACCCATTATCCAAATTCTCTTGTAGTTTTTTCTTCAGCTCCTTGAGCTCCACAATAGCCATTCTATATGGAGTCTTCAATGTTATCATTTCCCAAGGTATAAGATCAATTGACAATTCAAAATCTCTTCTATGGGGAAGACCGTGTAATTCCTCATGAACCAGATCAGTGAATTCCCCCAAAATAGGCATGTCCACTAGGATAGTTGCCTCTTTAGACTCAATAATCTGATCCAGATACGTGTTCACATAGGGAAGTAATATCCATGCTTGAGATGATGAATATAAAGAAGATTCAACTTCCTACATGCACTTGTAATGAATCGGGGGTCGATTCTCCACATGGAGAGTGATTTTTCTCTCATGGAAATTTATGTTGGCTCTATATAAAAAAATCTAGTCCATGGAAAGAATGGAATAAAATTCCACCAGATTGAGTATGATGAGGTTCACCATGATGTTTAATCCACATATTATGACAGGGGAGGTGTTTTTTTGAAAAGTGACCAGGGAGGTGTTATATTCACGTGATGCAATGATTTCCCCATTTTTCATACTCAATGACATCTTCACTTCTATGATTTGTGGTGTTTATAGGATTGTTCTACAAAACTTTCTATATATAAAAGAATGTGTAGAACCTAAGTAAAAAAGTATGTTCTCTATTATTGAATTGATGACAAGTGTACTTGTCACCACTTTGTTGTTGGGGTTCACTTCGGTAGTAGTGATGCAAAAAGCTCTCCCTTGATACCTTAGATGTTTTGGTTGTCTCTGAAAACCCATGTCTTAGGGCACTAATTTGCGAGATACCATGGTTCTTTGTAGTTGTAGAAATGAACCGCACATTGAGGTTCGAACGGAGTGTTCCTATCCTCTGTCACAGCCGCAAGTCATTCTTCCTAACTGCTAACATCTAGGTTTCCTTCTCTTCTACACCTAAAGCATTTCCTTATCCCCTTCAGGAAATTTCCTGGGTTCTTCTTTCTGCACCTTTAGCCAGTGGGGTGTTGTATCTTCTTATCACCGTTGGACTTATCCATCGGACCTCCATCATTGAAGTCCACCTTATGCTTCTTATCCCCATGATACCCTTGAGATTCTCAAATCCACATTTCATCCTTGAGGGTACATCAGACAATTTTCTCATAACCTTCCAAATCAAAGATCGTCTGCGCTTATCGAAGGCTAGGTTTCACCCCACCAAAGAAGTAGTCAACCTTGTATTCGAGGGTAACAAAAAATCCGGAAGCATATCATGCATGCCTTGTGAATCGTTTCATGTACGCTCCAACAGATTCAACGCCTTTTTTCTGAAGGTAAAGGAAGACCCGTTCTAATTTAAGCCGGAGGGTGTGAAGAAAATATTTATCGAAAATCATCTTCCAGAATTCCTTCCATTCCAATTGCTCAATCTCCTCCTCAGGATTTTTATTTTTTATCAAATTCAACCATTGATCAGATTAACCCTCCATATGAGAAGCATACAAGAGAACATTCTCTTGTTGACAACATTGAAGGATAGAGAAGATATTTTCAATAGATTTGATCCATTGTTTAGCGATTGAGGGATCACTTGATCCATTAAAAGTAGGAGGCCTTTGTCTCATGAAGCTCTTGATAGAGACTTGTTCTTTATTAGGGGGGTTGAATTTTCCTATTGACTCATGATTCTATTCAAATATTTAGTTAGCTTCAAGAGAAGCATGAAATGTTTTTCGATTCCCACTCCCATTAGATTGGGCATCTCATTAGTGCAGTCATCACAATGATCTTCACATCGGTTGTTAGCCTGAGTCCTCCTATTACCTTCCATTAGCTTCAATAATAGGAAAGATAGGGGTAACACATAAAGGGTAATCCAATGGAAAAACTAAAGACTTATAAATAAATTTTATTTCCTTAACGTATGAATTTATTACCTTCAGTCTATGTTATCCATGACCTACTTTCTAGCATATATTCTTTGGGAATTTTTTTTGTCCCTTAATAATAGTTCATACTATGATTTTGAATTTACCAATGCATATCACCCGGGAGTCTTGTTTATTAAGAATGCATCAAGGCCCGTTGACATACACCAGTTCCAATTCGAGTCTATCTCAAAGCGGTGTTTTCGGGTTTTACCCCTAGGATACATATGTGCCAGAGATGCCTCTACCTACTCATATCTACACATGGATATTTTTTTTTGAAAAAACACTTACTCAATACTCAAAAAAACATAGTGATGTTTCAATTATAGTTACTCTTGTATTTATGCCCTCACTAGTGTTTTATAATCAAAATCCCAAAAATAACTAAACCTATCCTCTGATACCAACAATTACAACCATGTTCTTTTATTACACAATTAAACAAAATTTATTACATAAAAATTCTTTGATACAAAATAGAAGATCGAGGGGTCTAGTGTATTTGGGGATTAGGATAATTACATAACAATTTAAAACATGAAATAAAACATCTTTATTGAAATCATCCTTTACATGACCAATTCATTCCCTCGTACTTAGCATTTCATGGGATATCCTGAAGACATGCATAAGAAAAGGGTGAGCTATGAAGCCTAGTAATGGAATAATCATGGAATAACATGAGGAATAAAATACATGTTAGACAATAGGCATTTAAATAGATCACAATAGAAGCATAAACGTAAAGGAATGATAAGTCATGTTAATCATAACATTGAAATGTTTCAACAACACATAACTTGGAATTACCATGAGCCAAGGCTCATTGCACATGGAACATGAGTAAGTCCTCATTGGACATGGAGTATGAATAAAAACTCATGTCACATAAAATAGCATGAGTAAACACACATTTCACATGACTTATCATTATACTATACTTTACCCAATGTGTTGGATCCCTATAAGGGCGCACCCTTCTTAAACATTTCATTTCACGTATAAGTATGCCACATGGATCATATAACATGGATTCATAAAACATAATCATTTAATCCATGATGAAGTAATATGGAATTAATACATGAAACTTTATAATCAGTATGTAAATATTCATAAAGGTGATTATCCTTGATAGATAAATGGGCATGGTATTCACTACACAAAGAAATTGTCTTGGAAAATCGGTGCAATTTCGGAATTGTAACGGCGTGATGTAAGAATTCATAAAAATGGTTGATGAGAGAGAAAATGGTGTCTAATCATATATACATGTAATTGAAAATAAGGGTGGTCATATAGATACAAGTCCCAACAACTATAATGGAATTTAAATTCATGATACAAAAAAATTTCTTGATTGTAAGTGAGGAGAGATAAATTCTTTTCAGAATTTCATCATAGTCACAGGTGTACATGAGAGGCATTTACTAAGAGAAAAATTGGTCTCCCATCATTAAAACATGAAGACAGCAGTATGGGGGTGGTTTGAAACCATACCCCAACATTTATAATCCAAATAAAGAGGGAATAACAACATTTAAAAAATTGGACAAAAATGAGAAAGGAAGAAAAACCCTTATTTGGAAGTGTGCTTCCAAAGGCTTGAGAGAGACTTGAGAGAGGCTTCTTAGGAGCTTGGTGACCCTTGGGAGGAGTATAGAGAGATGATTTCAGAGGTTGGACAAACTCCAAAGGCTTTGGATGAGGAAGAAGTGGGAGCTTGGATTGTTTTATATAGGAAAGTTGAAGCAATAATTTATTATTTAGGTTAGGGACACCTCACATTAAACTAATACAAACCACAAACTAGCCCATTGTTTTTCACATGGTTATTAGAAAAGGAAATTGTAAAACAATATTCTATAAGTCCAAAGTAATAACTTCTTAAAATAGTGGGGTTTCTTTTGTAGAGGTGAGTCACACTCCCAAGGAAATCAATTTAAAAACACAAGATGTTTAATAAGCCTTGAAGGGTCGATCAATTCTTTGTAAAACAAGTAAAAGAAACCCAAAATCACATTATTTTAATTTTCAAACATATATTGGCCATACATAAGGTTAATAGTATTTTATTACATCACTATTGGGTCATTGTGATGTTATAAAACAAATTATATATTTAAATAGTATTTAAATATTACCGAAACATTCAATGGATTAGAAAATTATAAAAAATTCAACAATGGATAATTTCGATGTCCTGATTCCAGAAATAATATTTATTTTAAATAAATAATTTTTTAAATATTTTATTTTTCACTTTTAAAATAAAAACCTACATTTATCGAAAATTCACGGGTTTTGAAAAAATGGCTATCAAACTATAAGAAAAATTACGATTGCATTCCTAAAATTATAAAATCATTAATTAAAATTAATTTCATTATAATAATAATGTTTTATTAAAAAATTATTTAATCCAAAAAAATACATTTATTCATAAAAATAGATTTCTTAGCTGAATATTAACTTAAATTTCTATTTGTGCTTTAAAAACCATCTACAAGGTAATAATAATAAAATGAAGGTATTGTCATTATTATATACAAAAATAATATAAATAACCATAGTGGTAATGTCTTGTTACATAACCCCTTATAACACCCGCATAAGACCAAAGGGTAAGGTGTGCGATGGTGACCGACTCTTGCGGTGCGTCAGATAACATTTCTCAGGTGGTAATCTCTATCAACATCCATTTCCCTTTTAGGCGGTCCTTCTCGAGCATAACATATTCAAGTTTTTCTTGGGCTTGGTCAAGAGTGAAGCCCAATGATGACACCTTCTTTTCGATCTCTGACAAATGGCCTTTGTATGGGGAACATCTACGGGATGAGGCCAACACTTCCTTTGTATGAGTAAATTGTATTTGACAAAGCCCTATATTTATACTAATCATGTGATCACTGTTCAACGGCTATGTTAGCAACAGTCACAGTTATTAACATAAAACCAATGAAGTTGACATTTTATATAAACATTTTACATAAATAGACATTTAATTATATCAATATGTATTTTTTTAATGAAAGTTTGGGTTGTTACAAGGGAGGAATGTTTTCTCATAAATTCATTTTATATTTCCAAATACTGAGTTTTTTGGGAGGTGGCGTACCATATACCTCTACCAAAATAGCATTATTATGTAAATCATTTATTCCACATATCATAACTATGTATGCTTTTTCACATCCCATCACATGATATCAACTTTCATGAGATGGATTTCATGGATATAGATACCTTTGAATACTACCTAACAGTGATCAAGGATCAGTAGAAGAATATCTGTCATGTTTTATTGATTCACATTGTTTTTGTTTCTAATTGAATCCTAATAAAAATCATTATAGGACCATGTAGAAGGATCACCAAATCCATGCTCAGTATCCTCGCCTTTTGGGGTAGATTTGTTTGTTGAAAATTCATGGTGTGAGGAGAATGAAATTACTCTATTTTTTCTAGTAAAACATTATAATATTTAATAGAGTAGTTACACAGATTGGTGTGAAGTCAGTACCGTATTTCCATGATAGGGTATCCTTAATGATGTTATGTCAAATATATAAAATATATTAAATGATTCATTTAAAAAATTAATATATTGAAATTTCAATTGAATGATTATCTATATGATAAATAAGAAAACATCATTAAATAGATAGTGTATATTTATTCTATTCATGAAATAAACTTTTCACACATAAATTGTATTATTTAAGAGAGATCATGCATACAATAATAAAGTTATAAATTTATCAATTAACTAATATGTTATAAAATGGTATATATCTAATAAAACTTAATATTATTATAGTCAAACAAAAACTCTAGGGAATGCTTCAAAACCCTACTGTTTACAGAATAACATGTTGTAGATCTTTGAAGAACATCAATATCATGAGATTAAAATTAATTTGACAATGTTCTCATCTTTGATAAAGGAGTTCATATATATCTCAAATGAATAAAATAGAAAACCTCTATTATCAATGATGAATCAAATCTTGAGGTATGATATTTCCTTTCAATAGGTTAAATACATTCATTAATTATCCCCTATTGAATTAGAATTAATACCTTATTAATAATGATTCATGGGGTGAGGTTTTATTTGTAGGTAATGTTTTCCTTCATATAATTATTAATTGATAATGTTATTTTGATGATGGATTATTATCCAATGATCAAGATTATCTCCATTAATGGATTGAGGAATATATGAACACTGGTTTACATTATATCACTCTTGTGTTTCATTCTTTTCTACCCAGATTGTTTTATCATTCATATTTTGTATTCCATTGGATTGATATTTTTATAATATTCATAAATCAAACATTACAAAATTGATATTTGGAAAAACAGATCATTTCTATGAGATCATGTTCAAGATCAACAGAATGATTGAGGTGTGATGCAGTGCGATGGGAGATCAGACATATATTAGAGACTATATCAAGGGTTTTATTCTACATTCTGGTCACATTGTGGTATGGTGTGGTGGGATGAATTTGGGTGGAATAAATCCATCCAATGGTAAAAATTTGGGTTTGGTCAACATCATGTATGAGTTCAATGGTGTATTTTATTGGTGGATAATAGGAAATATTGGAATAGAAAATGATGCATGAAAATTTTTGGGATTCAGAAATAAATCACTTCAAATGAAATTTAATTTATAGATCAAACTCAATATAAAATGCTTCTATGATAGTGAGTGTTTATGAAAAATCGATAAATATCACACGTCGTGAGGTTTTTTAAAGTTGTTGTGTGGCATGAAATTGGTGCCCGGATGTATACGTATATGTATAGAAAAATAGGTATAACCATCTACACTAGACATCCTTGTATATGGGAATGGAGATTGTTGTAGGACCCTGGGATTCCCTGAGAGGGGAGGCATGAATCAGGGTGTTGAATTTTACTTTTAATGTATCTGGTCTTATTCCCATAATGGTAGGAATTTGTTAAACCTATATTATATATATGTACATGTATTAAACAATTACATGAAAAGAGACCAGACAACACAATTACTTGGTTCACCACAATGGGATATATCCAAGGAGCATATGACAATAGTGTTTTGGTCGTACCAAAAAACACTAATATTCACTAGTCGTGCTGTAAAAATGTTCGGACATAGTAACTATGTTTTTAGAACACTACCATTACAATAATTTAATGATATCTCACTACGTCCCTCAGAACACTTTAACCGAATCCCCCTAGCTCACTACTGTGGGAGATGGATTAATCATTTTCTTGACATGATGAACTCTTCAACAAATTTGAATTGACGTCTTTGTCTTAGTCTAGCATGATACACTACAAGGATATAATTCCTTAATTTATGCACTTGAAAGCACTGAATACACAAACTCTATATTCAAACAATGAAATCAGCTTACACTGAAAATTGTGCGCAACATATTACATGTGTGCCCTAGATCTTACTTATATGCGAAAGATTTTCCATTGCGTGAAAGATACACTATTGGTTTTCAAGATATGATTTGGTGCAAAAGATTTTACTTTTTTGTGGAAATCCTTCACACAACTAAAACCATAACATATGACCTCAAATTTTATTCACCACGTTAAATTTTCTAGGAAACATTTACCTTTTCGTGCACCACCCTTATAGCATAATTTTTATGCACATCCGAGCTCAGATCATCTCTAAGTCTTCCTACATAGTGAATGTGGGGGTTCACCTCTTATTTATATGTTTCACCGACTCCCGTGTGAAAAACTCGGCATGTCATACATAAACTTCAATTCTGCATGCAGTGTATTCCACGCAAAAATATTTTTCACGCAAATCTCCATATTTTTTCATGCACCTCATTCCTTTTACATTTTTCAACATTCTAATCCTGATTTTTTTTTGAAAATATAACAACATGATTTCACTTCTTTTTTAAAAAATATAACTATCCAATATCTGATTTTTTGGCCCAAAAATTTTGCAAACACGTGAAAATGGCACTACCATCTGATTTCCTTCTTGAACTATATGATCCCTTTCTTGGAAAACATTCAGAGCATCCAATGAGGATTGAAAAAAAACACAAACCTAATCCATTTTTAACATTGGTCACGGTTCAAAAAATTTCTAGAGTAACCAATAAAGGTTATAATTATAAAAAAAATAAAAAAAAAAAAGAAATACCCGAGAAAAAAATGAACAAGAGTACTTGGGACCGGTTCAAAGGACACGAGTATGCCCATTCTATCTATGATAGATATTGTATACAATATAAAACATATACTCCCTATAGTGTAGATTTACTACCCTATTCTGATCATTTTTATGAGTACTATTATGATATGTTCCATTTTTTCCATCTCTATGAGGGTATATGAGTCATCCCTTCATGATAGAATTATAATTCATCCCCCCTATGAGTTAAGTTTGGATAGAGTTAGGAATATATCTATGTATCTATGGGTGAGATCCTTATTCATTCTTTACTAGGTTATTCCATGTATCCCATTACCAACTATTAAGGAATGTGATCCCAATCATAATGGGTTTACTGTAGGTAAGGTCAAGTGTCCCACATAGGCCATGAGGGTGATATCCAATATAAGTATCAAAATATATTGATTTCTAGTATGTACTTCCTAATGGAAATGATGAAATACCACAGCCTCCTATATGAGAACAATTAGCAGTAGAAATACACAAGGAGTGAGTTATCCGGAACGAGTTTTATATTGAACCCTAAGGTGTAATGCAAGGATAGTAGTATAGTTAAGACCATACATTGAGGCTTCTTGTCTATCTTGAGAATATAATATATCTTTATGTTATTTTATCATATGAGATGAATATATTGATACATTTTTATTGGAAATTTTTAGGCATCATACTAAGTATTATTATTCATATCATTACCAGGGATCTGATTATATGTTTCATGTCTTATTTAGATAGCATTCCATGTGATGGTGTCTCAGGTAGACCCTGAGAAGGTGGATAATATTTGATCTAGGCTATAATATTCATTTCTATAGGTTTCATTTTATATATGTCCCATTTTTTTGTGAGTTTTACTACCTTATAGTTTTGGTGAACTTTATTTGACCCTTCTAAATTGTTTTACCTGTCTAATACAATGATGCAGGCTTTAGTTGTATCAATGCATCCTGATATCAGTTTTTTTATTCATTCATGAATTATATTAGTGTTTAGAGATGTGGTATTGTGTACATGTCCCATAGTCTAATTCCACACATGTGATTAATATTCCTACTTTATGTTTATTTCATTCCCCAATCCTATTGGATGCCTTATTTGGGTATAACACTCATCTTACTACCAAACAACAATGTCTAGGTCTGTCGGTCTTGATAATCAAATTTCAATATAAAACATTCACATATCTTTAATATGTTATATTAATCTATATAAGTTTGTTGGAAATAAAACTCAACAAATAAATTACTTTTAGTGCATTTAAAATCTTTCTCATGAATTTTCTTCTGAATATATATGAATTATCTCTATGTTTTATAATAATTTAGGCTAATTATATCATCACTAAAATTTAAAAAATACAATGAAAACAGAATTTACATAATATTAAATTGACATTTATAACTTATCATATTATATTTTATCATTATATAATAATTTGATAGATATTAAAATCAAGATAGGGACATTTTGGAATTTTTAATAAAATAATAAAATAAATTTCATTGTCTATGGAAAATAGAACTAAATTGGCATATATTCGATTTTTTACTTTTATGGTTGGAATTATTTCATCCAATGAAATAAAGGCATGTTTTGTGTTGATTTTGATATCTTATCACATGGTTTTAAGTCAATTTTACACAATTTAACATTACAAAGATGATAAATAATTACAATAATCACTATTAATAATTACCTATAACAAAATTGACATGTTTTCCAAATATAAACCTTTTAATTTGAAATTATAGATATATTTTTTAATATTCAATTTCAATATATTGAAGGAATTAATTTTAATATAAGTTCACAGAACGTGATGAAATCATTTTTTAAAGATATAATATTTTATTAATCAAACTAGATTCAATCATATCCAATTACTAGAAAAAAATATCAATATTAATCAAATCTATTTAATATATAATATAAAAATATCATTAAAATTATTCACAAATAGTGATTAATTAAATTTATTTCGAGAAAAAACATTGTGTGCATAAATCGCTTATTTCATGAAAATATCATGCATACATAAAAATAATTTTTATTTTCATTTATAATAAATTAATATCCAATAAGTACATTTTATAAATTTTATACATGACTACAAAATATAATTATCACAAATTAATTATCCATATTCATATACTCAAATCCAATTTCATAGAGAAAATTGTGATATTAAATAATAATATATCAGTAGTATAAGTATGTTCATTTAAACTCTATGTTTTTTGTAAATAACTCAATAAATTAAATAAATATTATTTAAAAAACATTTGTGTGGTATATAATTTTTGTCATACATATTTACATCATGTTTCATGGTTGATTCCAAAAATAATAATGTCATGAAGATAAGGGTTATTTGGAATTGGATGATTTCTTTATTATGGAATTTCACATTTTTTGTTTTTACACAATGTATGTCCATCTAAACAATGATAAAAATATTGGTTATAGGTATTTCTCAAGCATTAGTGTTGTTTAGGTGGTCATAGAATTCAGTATTCCTCATATAAGAGTAGAAATAAATCTTTACATAGTTCATGAAATGTCCCCACATTGATAAATCACATATATTGGGGACATGGAAATTTATATGGTAATGGGTGAAAAAAAGATGAATCCTATAATGAAAGGTCCAATATTGATTGAGATCATACCACAAATATGGATATCATCAGTAATTGTGAACATAAAACCTACATACTTAAGATCCTAAAGATTATCCCTAGTATCCAAATTGTTTTGATAATATTGACATTATAGTTGGTATAAAGGCAATGTTCTCAGGTGTCATTAGATATCCTATAAGAGTATGAATCATGCAATATGTAGCTTTATATGTTGATTCTAATACAATAAATAGGTTCAAATATGAGGAAAATACTTTTCGATGAAATTTTTGGGTGAGTTAAGACATTAGAGATTGTTATCACAATATATCATGAAACTAGTTGAATCAAGATACTCATAATTATCAAAGGTAAATTCCTTACATAGATTGATCTTATATGCATGAAAAAAAGAATTTTTAACTTCACAAGTCAAAATAGATCATAATGTAAAGATATGATAATATACGCCTGACCATCTAATATTTGTGAAATAGAGATAACCCCATGTGTATTTCGATACCTTATATAGGGAGAGGGTGTATTTTAATTTTTTGTAGTTGGTCTAAGAATAAAAAATTTAGATGTTAGAATGAATTTTTTAAGGATATAAATCATGAAAAATATAGTTCTTGAAAATAACAATATAGATCTAGATTTTATTCACTAAAAAATAACATGATTGTCTTTGGTATAAGAGGAGTGTGTTTGGAGGACTTGTATATTGATCAATATATCATTTAGGTAAGAATGAATCAACAGAAAGTGTACAACTCAGAGTATTTTAGGGCATTTCATGACTGAAATATTGGTTCGTTTATTTTATGGTTTTAATTATTTGACCAATATGTTCTATGGTCTAAGTTCATGCTTCTATGCCACTAACCATGTAGTTTATCATCATAGAGAAATGATATTATTACATATAAATTAAGGTCACAAAATGAGGACCCTAATGTCATGTAGCATATCATAAAGTGATATAATGGAATAAAATGCATTTTAATGTCATGAATTTAAGATTTGGTAAACTATCATAATGTCATGAAATGTCCTTCATTAGATTCCTTTCACTATTTGGTGTTCTGGTGAATTACATAACCATTTTATCCAAGCTGTAATATTTATTTTAATAGAAACTTTTTAAAATATATCATCCCACATAATGTCATTATATCATATTATTATACTTACCCAGTATAATCAATGTTATTATTAATAATAGATATTCACCGTGAAGGTATTAGGGGAGAGAAAGTTTCATATTTACTATCTACATAATCTCTTTTTGATGTACTTTTATGTTATCTAGTGTACGTAAAATCCTCACATAAAGAAACTCTATCACATAATTTCACCCCTAATATTGTTTATCTTTTAATAACTCTCCCAAAATAGAAATGTGAAGTGATAAAAATTAATAAATGATGGTTATAATTGGCATTCTTCCATAAAAAAATAAAATTTAGGGTTGCTTATGTGGTAGTATGAATCAGAGTGCCTAGGACCACAAGGACTAAATAATCAATAATAGATAGGAATTGATTTATTTTTCCACTTCCTTCAGGAGTATATTTAATAGAGTTTTATTAAAAGATTCTATCTATCTATATTACTATAGATAATAGTGTGATAAGTAATTGGGCTCAATGTTATACTCTTGGTACATGTTCTTCAACATGACAAAACTAAAAGTGTAATTTTTTCCATAAATATTGTATACTGATAAATAATTGTTATGATGATGTTATACATGATGAAGCTGGTTATATTATTCATATAAAAAACCATGAGATGTATATACTCATCCCATTTGATGAGTAAGTTAGTGGAAGTAAGGATGTACATATACATACTACGTGCTGTGGGTGGATATTACATCATTACTTCCATTCTACAAATTGTGAACATCCAAGATTAGATGGCAATATAAAATAACATTGGGGGTTGATTGATAGAGGTGGAATGTAACTTGAGGTAGTGGAATTTGTTTGGGAATTTTATTGTTTCAAGTAACACTGTATCATAAATATATCCACGTCATCTAATTTTACAGGATATCCTAGTTCCTGAATGATGTGCACCACAAGAGCCAGTATGAACCTCCTTCTTGATGGTGTGGGTTTCACCTTTTTCAATTTATCCAGGGAGGAATCCATTGAAGCATCACTTGTAATGGACCTTATAATAATTTGGGATATCATATTGGGAATTTTATTTTGGTGTTATATTTAATCATTTATATCATAGAATGATTGAAGGTTCCATCTAAATAGGTCCGACATTATTTAGAGCATATATAATATATTAGTTTTTTAAAATGTATACCACAATTTTTAAAATTATAATTTCACATAAAAATTATATATTTTTTCATAAATAATATATTGTATTCCCAGTTAATACATATATACTAATAATTTTTAAAATTTATTGTTATTTTTAGAAACTGTATTTTCTATGTTCACCTAAAAATCATTGTTCCTCAAAAAAATCCAAAATATTAAAATTAAAATTATATATGAATTCTAAAGAAAAAAATGTATTTAATTTTTAAATAATTAATATAAATTTCCATAAAAATTATTTTTTTTAATTAAATCCCAAATTATTCGGTATAACTTCTCATATTAGAAAAAATAAATTTAAAAGTTTATCTTTTATATCATCATATTTCTATATATTACATGTCAATGTATTGGTGATATATAAATTATATTATCAATATTTATTATTATTATTATCAATCCATTACATGAATTTTTTCATGATATAAATAATCAAAGTTTAAAAATATAATTTTACATATAACATTATTATATTTGATATTTAGTTATACTAATTTAATTTTATTCATATTAAATGAGACCATGATTTTCCCTCTATAAATATTACATACAGTGGTTAGGACTATTTATTCCGAAAAAATTAAAATCTATGTTTTAACAGTCATAATTTATAATTATAAATTTATTAAAATATATCATGATGCACTTTAAATTAAGTGTTGTGTATGGATAAGAATATTGGACAATTTGACTTATTTAAAGGTAATCATATATAAAATTTATCGTGTTCTTATACATTTCAATTATCTATATTTTAAAAATACCATATGATTTATAACCACTATTAATTTGAATTTACATTTAATATTATTTAATATCATTTGATATCCATTTATATTACTTGGGTTTATCATTTAAAGATTAGTAATGGAATTATGGATGATTTCCTTGTGTGATTTCATTTAAAATTCATATGAACCATGTTTTCTTCCAATGGGATTCAATGACATATGGAATTATTAGTCTCTACTTATAACGACCCATACTTTACATACATTGTTAATACTTCAAAATTGAAGCACACTTATTACAACATATGACAAAACCACAAAGGACCGTATAGGTATAGTGTCTTTAGAAACTGGGAAACATAAACAACTGGTTCATAAATCTTCTACAATGTCTCCCATTTATTTCATCATATCTAGGGTCCCTTTTAGCATATTCTACTTAATATCCATCTTCCTGACCTGGGGAAAAGAAAACATAAAAGGGTGAGCTCAAATGCTCAGTAAGGGTATACAAAAGAAATAAAAATCATATCATATCTTTTGAAAATCAAAACCTGCAAAAGAGATCATAATATCTTAACATGGAATAAATCATAGAAGTGAAAATGAGATCCCCAAAATCATAACATAAAACTTGAAACTTTGTGGCATGCACACATAATCATGGAAAATCATTTCTTGTTAGTCATGACTCATTGCCAAGACTATCTTAGTGGACAAAGACCCTTTCTGAACCGAGTTCACTCCTCGTTTCAGTCCTGTATCACTGAACCGAAATAACCTTCCGTTCCAGCCATGTCTATCTCATGAGATATAAAATCTTTACCCAATGCATTGGAGGGAGATATAGGTCCCACCCATCTTATAATGAATCCTTTCTTATGTGTGCCACATAATCATAAAACATACATCATCGCATAACACATGTAACAAAAATGGGATTCTTGAAACATCATGACATCATAAAATCATATAAGGCAAATGACTTCATAAAAATAATTCCCTCACAACATAATCAAATCAATGTAATTAAAGGGATAAAAACAGAACCCTTTATTATCTTAGATGGAAAATAATTTTGATAAAACACTTGAACTCCATTCTTGAGGAAAATATCCTTTCTTTTTCAAAAACACTTTTCTTTTCTTAACATGTCATACAATTATAAACTAAAAGAAGTTGATTAAAAATAAACTTGAAAACTTCTAAAGGAAGCTTCTTGGAAATAATGTTTTAAAAATCCATTCATGCCGTATAAGTTAAAAAAAACATTCTTCGTACTTTTGTCGGAAAAGTCAAAAAGTACCTCGTACGGAAAAACGACAAAAGATTCCTTTCATATTCTTTACTAAAAACTCACCTAAGGGTAAAATTGGATTTAAACTATTGCATGTGGATGGAAACAATATTTCATACTGAGGGAACATGGATGTGGATGATAAAATACACCCCAGTAAATACTTACGAATAAACAATCTCGGATAAAAATGAGATTGTGATATTTCCCTTACCTTAGGTCCGATTAGCTTTGTACGTGTCCGAAGCTCCTGTATAATGGTTTAAATAATGTTATTGACTTATTCCAGAATCATACATATTTATATGATATCATATATGGTCATATTATTAGCTTCTTGTTAGTAATATTTCATTGTTACTTGTTACTCGGGTCTTTATAACTTTTTGTTCTTATGCGTGTTTTGTCGAATAAATTCTTATTCTTATCTTCAGGTTATAGATAATTCATTTCCAGAATGGTATTAGTGTAGTATATACCATATTCATTTATTCAATTCATTTATATAATCATTATGAAATGAAGATCATGTAGAACGAGTCGCATCACATCGTGGAGACGGTATTCCGTACGTACGCACGAGTGATGATATCGTTCCTATGATCGTGGAATTGTATTGGAGTATATATATATATTATTTCAGTATCAATATTACTTCATAATAATCATATGTAGTTACTCATTACACCATTATACCCATCCTTGTAAGGTGATGGTGGAAAATAGATTACACCACGGCGTGGAGACGGTATTCCGTACGTACGCACGCGTGGTGATTTCATTTTTCCGTAGGATGGATAGAAGGTGAATTAGGGTTGTTTCATATTTATAATAACATATCAGTATGTAAGTAATACTGATGTTATTACTTTATCATGAAACAACTAAAGAAGAAGAAGTTGAAGAAGAAAGAAATTGAAAAGATCGGTAATGGATATTACCTCTTCTTTGGAACGCTTCTTTGAATCCTCCACTTAAGGAACTAAGATTGGTCTTTGGAGAAGACCAGGACCTCTAGGATTATTCTAGGGAAGTGGAGAGGAGAAAATGGCAGGGGTTGGCCGAGCTTGAGTGCTCAATTTGGTGTGAGGAGGAGGGGGAGGAGGTGCCCTTTTATAAGGGAGGAGAGGGGCACCTTAAGAATATCTCAAAATATTATTTTATATTAAAGTCAAAATCGGTTTATAATGGTTCCAAAGGGTCTTATTTCGAAGATAAAGTGGGTATGGGTCGAAATCCTATCAACCAATAGGATTTAGACAAGTTTAGGGTATTATTTTAACCTTATCAATTAGATTTAACTCTAAGTTAATTATTTTAACTTTTACCGTGTCTTTTTGTTTTCCTTCACTATATGGTTAATACACTTACTATAACATGACAAACGATCCCCAAATTGTTTATTATTAAAATATATATCCTTATCTAAGTCATTTGGCCGAACCTTAGATTTTTAGGAATAAAATAACAATTAATAATATAATATTTGATTTAAAAACTATTTTGTGTCAATTTTGACACTATTTGATATATGATTTGTTTGAAAGTCATAACAGAATTATATGTTCGAACCAAGTTGATTAAATCAACACTAATATATCATAGTAACCTAGAAAATTAGTGGAATTCATAAAAAGTCTCAAATTACATTTATTTTGGTGTTTATAACATCAATTATGTCAATATTTCATTAATAAGATAATTACTGCATCATCATTATGTCATAAATAAATTAAATTATTTAATGTCTAAAAATTACAAATAAAAACTCATCATGTAGGAAATCTTTTTAGGTTTCTAATTAATATTTACAATTGAATTTATCTTATGTATAACCCCATATTAAAAATGATTTACTTATTAAACTTTGATTTTAACTATTTTAACGCTTCTTTAAATAAATTAATAATAAATGTCCTAATCTAATCCAAGTGGGCCTAAATGGTAATATTTTATTCCTAAGTTTGTTTTTGGTCGAATTACACTTGTCCAATAGAATTAGGACATGTGTTAGGGTAATATTAATATCATATTTACCCTTAGTTACCCTATTTACTATTAACCGCGGTAAAAATCGTAAAAAGTTACTATTCACCAAAAAATTATTTTCATCTCATTGAACCACATTTTAGTCCTTGATATTAACCGTGTCTCTCGGATTTTCGAAATTCCATTCACAGAAGCGGTAAAATTAAGTTTTATGCAAAATTCAGTTTTTAACCTACCACTTAGTGGTTTCACTATTCATCAAAATTTGAAAGTTTTCAGAAAAATACCAAAATTTCACCCTAGGCTAATTTCGATATTCTGAGTCCAAAAATGAAGTCCATTTTGAAAAATAAAATTTATAAAATTTCAAAAAGTGGTTATTACTATTCATAACGGCTAGTTTTAATAGCATATTGTTGTTTAGTGAATCTCGGTATTGCGTACGACGCAAGCTATCGAGGAAGGTCGCGATTGCGTGTAAAGCAAGCCAAGCAAGTGTTGTATAGAAAAAGATTCCTTTGATGATTTATATAACATAAAAGTCTCAGGTGTTACATTCTACCCCCCTTAAAAAGAATTTCGCCCTCGAAATTCGTCACTTTGTAACAAACAGGTGAGGATACTTCTCCCTCATCATATCCTCAAGCTCCCATGTAGATTCTTCAAGTTGGTGGTTCCTCCATAAAACATTCACCAATCGAGTGGTCTTGTTTCGTAGGACTTTTTCACTACGATCCAGAATCTCTATCGGCTGTTCTTCATAAGAAAGATCTTGCTCCAGCGGTACAACTTCTGAGCTAAGTACATGTGAAGGATCTGGTATGTACTTTCTCAGTAGAGATACATGGAACACATCGTGAACTTGAGAGAGATTCGGTGGAAGCGCCAATCGGTAAGCTACCTTCCCAACACGATCCAGTATTTCGAAAGGACCGATATATCTAAGGCTCAACTTCCCCTTCTTTCCAAATCTCATAACCCTCTTCCAGGGAGATATTCGTAAGAACACTTTATCACCCACTTCAAACAGTAGGTCTTTTCTTCGGTTGTCGGCATAGCTTTTCTATCGACTCTGAGCTGCTCTTATGTGTTGTTGAATAGATCTGACCTTTTCTGCCATTTCATCAACGAGATCAGGTCCTAATAGCTTTCTTTCCCCAACTTCATCCCAGCAAGTTGGAGTCCTGCATTTCTTTCCATAGAGAGCTTCATAAGGAGCCATCTGAATACTGGAGTGAAAGCTATTATTATAAGAAAATTCTACCAAAGGTAGGTGTTGATCCCAACCTCCTTTGAAATCCATAGAGCAAGCTCTCAACATATCTTCTAGGGTTTGAATTGTTCTCTCAGACTGACCGTCTGTCTGGGGATGATAAGCAGTGCTGAAACTCAATTCTGTATCCAGAGTATGCTGAAGACTTCGCCAGAACTTCGAGGTAAATCTCGGATCCCGATCAGATATAATAGAAAGTGGTACTCCATGCAATCTTACCACTTCCTTTACATATATCCTGGAAAGCTGATCTAGAGAGAAATCCTCTCTAATAGGAATGAAGTGTGCAGACTTTGTAAGACGATCAACTATGACCCAGATAGCATTATTGCCTTTGAATGTTTTAGGAAGTCCTATGACAAAGTCCATAGTGATGTTTTCCCATTTCCATTCGGGTATGGGTAATGGTTGTAACATCCCCTTAGACTTCTGTCTCTCAGCTTTAACTTGTTGACAAACCAAGCATCGAGAAACATATTCAGCAACATCTCTTTTCATGCCATCCCACCAGAAGTACTCTTTCAGGTCCCTATACATCTTCGTGCTTCCAGGATGAATAGAGAATGAAGAACTATGAGCCTCATCCAGCAGCTCCTTCTTTAATTCGGGGATGGGAGGAACACAAACCCGATTCCTGAACTTTATTATCCCATCACAATCAAGGTTGAATTCAGGAACATTTCTCACCTTCTTTTGTAACTCGACATCTTATTTCTGTGCCTCTTTAATCTTCACATGTATAGATGGTTGAACATTCATTTGAGAAAGATAAGATTTTTCCCCTTCCATTATAATTCCAAGATCCATCCTTTGTAAATCCATAAATATTGGATCTTTTGTGATCCTCATCATGGATAAACTAGCATGGTCTTGTCGACTTAATGCATCTGCCACCTTGTTTGCTTTCCCAGGGTGGTAATGGATTGAGCAGTCATAATCCTTAATCAGCTCCAACCATCTTCTTTGACGCATATTCAACTCCTTTTGTGTGAAAATATACTTTAAACTTTTATGATCAGTATAAATATCACACCTTTCACCATAAAGGTAATGCCTCCAAATCTTTAATGCAAAGATTACCGCAGCCAACTCCAAATCATGTGTTGGGTAATTTTGCTCATGGATTTTCAACTGTCGTGAGGCATAAGCTATCACCATATCATTTTGCATAAGAACACACCCCAATCCCTTCTTGGATGCATCACTGTAGATCACAAACCTTTCTCCACTACAAGGCAGTGTGAGCACAGGTGCACTGGATAACCTTCTTTTCAACTCCTTGAAATTCTCTTCACATTCCTCTGTCCAGACAAACTTAACTCCCTTCCGAGTCAACTTGGTGATTGGATTAGATAATCGTGAAAAATCTTTTACAAAACGTCGATAATATCCAGCCAAACCAAGAAAACTTCGGATCTCAGTTACTGTTGTTGGTCTCGACCATCTTTCGATAACCTCTGTTTTTGCTGGATCCACAGATATCCCCTCTTTTGAGATTATGTGACCCAAAAATGCAACTTTTTGAAGCCAAAATTCACACTTGGTAAATTTGGCATAAAGCTTCTCCTTTCTCAGGGTCTTCAATATAATTCTCAAGTGATCTTCATGTTCTTCCTTGCTCTTTGAATAGACAAGAATATCGTCTATAAAGACTACCACAAATTGATCAAGATAGTCTCTAAAGACTCTATTCATTAGATCCATGAAGATAGCAGGGGCATTAGTAAGACCAAATGGCGTCACTATAAATTCATAGTGTCCATACCTTGTACGGAAAGCCGTCTTTGGTATATCCTCCCTTTTGACCCTTAATTGATGATACCCTGATCGAAGATCAATCTTGGAAAAGTATTGAGCTCCGCGTAGTTGGTCAAATAAGTCATCAATGCGTGGGAGAGGATATTTGTTCTTGATAGTGATCTTGTTAAGTTCTCGATAATCAATGCAGAGTCTCATTGATCCATCTTTCTTCTTAACAAATAGAACAGGTGCTCCCCAAGGTGACGCACTAGGGCGTATGAATCCCTTATCAAGATTCTCTTGGAGTTGCTTCTTCAATTCCTGCAACTCAATTGGGGCCATTCTATAAGGTGTCTTTGAAATAGGCAAAGCACCCGGTACGAGTTCTATTGAAAACTCAACTTCACGATTTGGTGGAAGACCCGGTAATTCCTCCGGAAAGACATCATCAAACTCCCGTACAATGGGAATATTCTTAATCGTGAGTTTCTCACCAACCATTTGAGATAAATAACCTTCATTTAGTGGAATCAATACCCATAATATGGAAGAAATTTCCACTGGAAGATTATGTTCATCCTTGCATTGGTATACGATCGTAGATTGATCTGGAATATGAAATGTGACTTCTCTTCTTTGGCAATTGATATGAGCTCCATGTAGAGAAAGCCAATCCATGCCAAGAATCACATCAAATTCCACTAAAGGAAGGATCACAAGATTTGCAGGAAGCACTTTCCCACAAACTTCGATTGGAGAAGAATTATAAACTTTTGATGCGATTGATGTGCCATTAGGTGTTGTCACGGCTAACTCAACATCTAATTATTGAGGTAATACGGTGATACCCTTAGAAAAGTCTTTAGAAATAAAAGAGTGGGTGGATCCAGAATCAAATAAAACATTTGCTACTTTAGAGTGGATGGTAAGTGTACCTTTCACCACATCGTTATCGTACTCCACATCACTGATAGAAATTGCATGTGACTTTCCTTTGTCTTTAGCCTTAAGATTTTGTTGACGTCGACCATCATCATCAACCCTTGGATTTGGGCATTGATTGGCATAATGCCCCATCTCCTTGCACTTGAAACATTGAAGTGTAGTAGGTTCATTCTGTGTATCCCTTCCTTTATTTGCATCATTAGACATCTTATTCCCATTATCACGGCATTCAAATGCCCGATGACCTTCCTTTCCACATTTAAAACATTTACTTGTCCCTTTAAGACAAATCCCTCCATGTTTCTTTCCACACTTTGAGCATAATGGAAAGTTCATCTTCTTTTCAGTGTTCTCTTTAGAGTTTCCTTTGAATTCCATCTTCCTCTTCTTATCAAACCCATGTGACTGATGGGTTACTCCAATCTCCATCTCGACTTTGAGAGCACATCGAACGATTTCCTCATAGCTATTGAAGTCCCTTATGGCTAACGCCCTTCGAAGACTTGGTTTTAAGCCACTAAAGAATCGATCGATCTTACTCTCAGGTTGGATAATAATACCAGAAGCGTACCTTGCAAGTCTTGTAAAATTTGCTTCATAGGTACTAACAGATTCATCATCCCTTTGCTTTAGTTCAAGAAACTCTTTCTCCATCTTTGTTCGGAGAATACGAGGGAAGTACTTATTGAAAAATAAGTTCTTGAACTCGTCCCATTCCATAGACTCAATTTCATCCCTTTGCCTCGTATTCTTAACAAGATTCCACCATTGATCAGCATCTCCTTCCAAACGGTACACTGCTAGGATGACTTTATCATGTTCAGAACATTGAAGAACTGAAAATATCTTTTCAGTAGTACTAATCCATTGTTCAGCAACTAATGGATCAGTAGACCCGCTGAAAGAAGGTGGACGCTGCCTCATGAAGGATTCAACAGAATGTTGCTCTCTCCTTTGCTCGTTTGGAAATCCTGCATGATTCATAGCTTGAGAAAGTTGTGTGAGCATGGCTACAAGATTTTGCATTCCAGCTCCCATATCGTTTGGTTGCTCAGGGGGACAATCATTGCATTGCCCATCGCATTCCGCATTAACACGGTTCCTTCAGGTTCCATCCATTGACTAAAACCAAGAAGAATAGTGTGAGCAACACTAATTATAATAGGAAACCACATAATTCAAGAATAAAATTTTCATGCTTATGGTCTTATCCTAGGTTATTCATGGCCATTTCTAAAACACTAAGATTGTGTTCTATGCTTAGACTTATCCTTAGGGTTCTTACTAAGGCTTTCACATCCTAGTTTCCAAAGGTTGACTATACCTTTCCTCTGATACCAACTATAACGACCCATACTTTACATACATTGTTAATACTTCAAAATTGAAGCACACTTATTACAACATATGACAAAACCACAAAGGACCGTATAGGTATAGTGTCTTTAGAAACTGGGAAACATAAACAACTGGTTCATAAATCTTCTACAATGTCTCCCATTTATTTCATCATATCTAGGGTCCCTTTTAGCATATTCTACTTAATATCCATCTTCCTGACCTGGGGAAAAGAAAACATAAAAGGGTGAGCTCAAATGCTCAGTAAGGGTATACAAAAGAAATAAAAATCATATCATATCTTTTGAAAATCAAAACCTGCAAAAGAGATCATAATATCTTAACATGGAATAAATCATAGAAGTGAAAATGAGATCCCCAAAATCATAACATAAAACTTGAAACTTTGTGGAATGCACACATAATCATGGAAAATCATTTCTTGTTATTCATGACTCATTGCCAAGACTATCTTAGTGGACAAAGTCCCTTTCTGAACCGAGTTCACTCCTCGTTTCAGTCCTGTATCACTGAACCGAAATAACCTTCCGTTCCAGCCATGTCTATCTCATGAGATATAAAATCTTTACCCAATGCATTGGAGGGAGATATAGGTCCCACCCATCTTATAATGAATCCTTTCTTATGTGTTCCACATAATCATAAAACATACATCATCGCATAACACATGTAACAAAAATGGGATTCTTGAAACATCATGACATCATAAAATCATATAACGCAAATGACTTCATAAAAATAATTCCCTCACAACATAATCAAATCAATGTAATTAAAGGGATAAAAACAGAACCCTTTATTATCTTAGATGGAAAATAATTTTGATAAAACACTTGAACTCCATTCTTGAGGAAAATATCCTTTCTTTTTCAAAAACACTTTTCTTTTCTTAACATGTCATACAATTATAAACTAAAAGAATTTGATTAAAAATAAACTTGAAAACTTGTAAAGGAAGATTCTTGGAAATAATGTTTTAAAAATCCATTCATGCCATATAAGTTAAAAAAACATTCTTCGTACTTTTGTCGGAAAAGTCAAAAAGTACCTCATACGGAAAAACGACAAAAGATTCCTTTCATATTCTTTACTAAAAACTCACCTAAGGGTAAAATTGGATTTAAACTATTGCAAGTGGATGGAAACGATATTTCATATTGAGGGAACATGGATGTGGATGATAAAATACACCCCAGTAAATACTTACGAATAAACAATCTCGGATAAAAATGAGATTGTGATATTTCCCTTACCTTAGGTCCAATTAGCTTTGTACGTGTCCGAAGCTCCTGTATAATGGTTTAAATAATGTTATTGACTTATTCCAGAATCATACATATTTATATGATATCATATATGGTCATATTATTAGCTTCTTGTTAGTAATATTTCATTGTTACTTGTTACTCGGGTCTTTATAACTTTTTGTTCTTATGCGTGTTTTGTCGAATAAATTCTTATTCTTATCTTCAGGTTATAGATAATTCATTTCCATAATGGTATTAGTGTAGTATATACCATATTCATTTATTCAATTCATTTATATAATCATTATGAAATGAAGATCATGTAGAACGAGTCGCATCACATCGTGGAGACGGTATTCCGTACGTACGCACGAGTGATGATATCGTTCCTATGATCGTGGAATTGTATTGGAGTATATATATATTATTTCAGTATCAATATTACTTCATAATAATCATATGTAGTTACTCATTACACCATTATACCCATCCTTGTAAGGTGATGGTGGAAAATAGATTACACCACGGCGTGGAGACGGTATTCCGTACGTACGCACGCGTGGTGATTTCATTTTTCCGTAGGATGGATAGAAGGTGAATTAGGGTTGTTTCATATTTATAATAACATATCAGTATGTAAGTAATACTGATGTTATTACTTTATCATGAAACAACTAAAGAAGAAGAAGTTGAAGAAGAAAGAAATTGAAAAGATCGGTAATGGATATTACCTCTTCTTTGGAACGCTTCTTTGAATCCTCCACTTAAGGAACTAAGATTGGTATTTGGAGAAGACCAGGACCTCTAGGATTATTCTAGGGAAGTGGAGAGGAGAAAATGGCAGGGGTTGGCCGAGCTTGAGTGCTCAATTTGGTGTGAGGAGGAGGGGGAGGAGGTGCCCTTTTATAAGGGAGGAGAGGGGCACCTTAGGAATATCTCAAAATAGTATTTTATATTAAAGTCAAAATCGGTTTATAATGGTTCCAAAGGGTCTTATTTCGAAGATAAAGTGGGGATGGGTCGAAATCCTATCAACCAATAGGATTTAGACAAGTTTAGGGTATTATTTTAACCTTATCAATTAGATTTAACTCTAAGTTAATTATTTTAACTTTTACCGTGTCTTTTTGTTTTCCTTCACTATATGGTTAATACACTTACTATAACATGCCAAACGATCCCCAAATTGTTTATTATTAATATATATATCCTTATCTAAGTCATTTGGCCGAACCTTAGATTTTTAGGAATAAAATAACAATTAATAATATAATATTTGATTTAAAAACTATTTTGTGTCAATTTTGACACTATTTGATATATGATTTGTTTGAAAGTCATAACAGAATTATATGTTCGAACAAAGTTGATTAAATCAACACTAATATATCATAGTAACCTAGAAAATTAGTGGATTTCATAAAAAGTCTCAAATTACATTTATTTTGGTGTTTATAACATCAATTATGTCAATATTTCAATAATAAGATAATTACTACATCATCATTATGTCATAAATAAATTAAATTATTTAATGTCTAAAAATTTCAAATAAAAACTCATCATGTAGGAAATATTTTTAGCTTTCTAATGAATATTTACAATTGAATTTATCTTATGTATAACCCCATATTAAAAATGATTTACTTATTAAACTTTGATTTTAACTATTTTAACCCTTCTTTAAATAAATTAATAATAAATGTCCTAATCTAATCCAAGTGGGCCTAAATGGTCATATTTTATTCATAAGTTTGTTTTTGGTCGAATTACACTTGTCCAATAGAATTAGGACATGTGTTAGGGTAATATTAATATCATATTTACCCTTAGTTATCCTATTTACTATTAACCGCGGTAAAAATCGTAAAAAGTTACTATTCACCAAAAAATTATTTTCATCTCATTGAACCACATTTTAGTCCTTGATATTAACCGTGTCTCTCGGATTTTCGAAATTCCATTCACAGAAGTGGTAAAATTAAGTTTTATGCAAAATTCAGTTTTTAACCTACCACTTAGTGGTTTCACTATTCATCAAAATTTGAATGTTTTCAGAAAAATACCAAAATTTCACCCTAGGCTAATTTCGATATTCTGAGTCCAAAAATGAAGTCCATTTTGAAAAATAAAATTCATAAAATTTCAAAAAGTGGTTATTACTATTCATAACGGCTAGTTTTAATAGCATATTGTTGTTTAGTGAAACTCGGTATTGCGTACGACGCAAGCTATCGAGGAAGGTCACGATTGCGTGTAAAGCAAGCCAAGAAAGTGTTGTATAGAAAAATATTCCTTTGATGATTTATATAACATAAAAGTCTCGGGTGTTACACTACTAGATAATATATGAATTGATTTTTGATGGGAGGGATCTTATATACTCTTCAATGATTTAGGTAAATTTATATCTCAGGATCTTAAATGGGAAAATTTGTGGATTTATCCCAAGCCAATGGATACACGTAAGGATTTACACCAATTTAAATGGTGCATAAAATGATATATCCAAAGAGTATTGGTACATTGGAATATTTTTTACATGAAACAGGAGTACATATTAGGATTTATACCAAGATAAAGCATGCAAATGAGGATTTATCCCATTCTCAAGAGTTACACCTGTTGTTTTTTTCTTAAGACCAACGTTACATGGGAGAATTATCCTATGCATAATAATATACATAGGGGACTATCCAAATCCTATTATATAATGAATTTCTTGGTGGGTATCTTAGATATATAGATTTTATACAATTTCTTTGAATGTCCTAGGGTATCTTGATTTTACACTCCCATTTCTCATGAGTGTTAATATATGTCACCACAACCTTTTGATTCCTGACTATTTCCTTATTCCATGAATTATAATATATTAATTGTTGAGTATAACATTATTACATAAACCAATTATATCCATATTCTCAAATTATTCTACGTTATAAATTTTTATTATAATCTCCTATGTTTACTCTTATAGAGAAATGGAGGTCACCCATTGTTATATTTCTACATCCATAGGTGATGAATATTAATATAACCTTGAAGGCGTCTAGAATTGAGAATAGTATTTTTTTTAATTTTCTATAAATTGTAACATGTTTTTTAAAATAACTTCCTTATATATCTTGTCCTAAAATACACTATTCCAAAAGGTTCTACATATTTTTTGAGATTATTATGATATATAACCCTAATGATAATTTTCTACATGTATTGTTTAGAAAAGCTCACATGTTTTCAATGTGATTCTTAAAAATAATTTGTCTTTACCACCATACAAGGGAGTCTGGGTTGATTTTTCCTTAAGACAGGGTTGGAGTAACTATCCCCCAATTGAGGTGTTTTGTCTTAGGTACTTTACATGATAGAGTAATCAAATTAAATTAACATTTTCTTAAGTGTGAAGTAGCACATGATTTATTAACTAAAATGACTTATAAATATATCACATACTAGTGTTTAGTGAAACCACTTGGACCACAAAATAAAATTAAAAATTCATGAAGGGTGTTCACCACATGGCCAATTAAGTGACATCATTTAATAGTATCATCACCGTGATGGATTCTGTCAATGTATCTTGTACCCCAGTTTGATGACTTCGTGTAGTCATTTAGAAAAAAATGATGTGATACATGAGGTTGTTAAATAATTTAGCCTATTTTTTAAATAGTATTCTCTCCCAGAATCATAAAATACTACGTCGAAATGTGCACTTACATAAGAAAAACCTTGTTGTTCCATTGTGAATGGTAATTAGAAAAATAGGCATAGTAATCACATTACTCATCAAGAAACACATAAGAAGTTAAATCTATGATTAATGTGACATGACTGTATTACATAAAATTTGTGGAATGTTCACCTAATAGTTAATTTATCATAGTTAAGGGGATCCCTCATTACAAAAAAAATTAATTCATATTTTTTCCACATCACACGGGAATTAATGGATACATCTTCAATTTCCATTGAATGGGTGGAAAGAGGAATGTAGTTTAACTTTTTATATTATAAATATAATTATAAATATTTATTTATTTACAAAATACTCTTTTAATACCATCCATATATGTTTGTGATGAAAAATGAAGCATGTAGTCCATAGAGGTGGTATTTTCATGTATTTTTCAAAAATGTTTTCATATTTTAGAAAATTGAAATAGAAGAAGGTAAATAATGATTTATATTTCCATAATAATAATTATGTCATAAATATAATTTTTATTTAATAAATTAATTAATAGAACAATCCACATAGATTGGTGGTTAAAAATGAATCATAGAATCCATAGGGGTGGTAGTCCACATGTGCACAACGGAAACATTTTCATTATTAAAATGGGTGAGGGGGAATGTAAAAATTTTCTAATATGAATATTATTACATTTTAATATACTAATTACAATAATTTAAGTATATTAATTTTCTTAATGTAGGTTTATATGAGAATGAATGATAAATATAACAAAAAATTATAGTTGTGGATAAAAATGGTGTAAAAAAATTATATTATCTTAATGGAATTGTTTTAATTTTTGGACACATGACGCTTTATTGTAACCAATACCACTTTACATGAAAAGGGGTCTATGAGAGGTTAAATGGGTAGGTTTTGGAAGAAACATATACTATAGTAACACATAGCCAATTTTACTTTATTACATTGGTGCAAGATAAAAGGGATCGCATAACCAAGGATTGATCAGTTTGTATATCTTAGAAAACTATATACATACATGAAATGTTTATTATATTCGAAATTTAATACATAGTTTGAAAAAAAATATTCTATCATTTAAAATTATTCAAATTTCCCTCATTAGAATCCATATGAATGGAAAATAAAAATGTTTTGACCACATATTCTCAGTATAGATAACGTACTATGAAAGCTATCATGAGTAAATAAGGTATTATCAATATGGGCAGGTGAATTAATAAAAACACATTCCATTTAATTAAAAAGTTAATCTCAAATTACATTCATGGATACTATGATCATAGTTTTGGGATGTATAGTAATAAATATATTGTAAATTAATGAAATTACCATTATTTGACATTCATTATCTTAACATAAAGGCCTCATAATGATATATCCTAAATGTTACCATAAATTCCATCTTCCAAGATATACTATGTAACATAATAGTCTTATACTAATATTTTTTTTCATTTTTTTGGTAGGATTTTATAATCAATACACATTATTATTTTACTAATTCGACCTACTGATGTATTGAGGTCTTCTCAATAACCAATCACCACAGATCAAATACATTTTTCCAATTTATTTATCATATATTGAATAAATAATATAACACGTAATCAATATGTGAAAAAAATCAATATGTTTCTTTATTAAATAATGATTTCATAACAACTCAATTTCCTCATTAAATAAAAAAAAATCTCAACAATCCACCCTTATATTATACCACATATTTTAATGACTGTTGAACTTATTGATATTATGATGGATAATGATAGAGATCATATATTAAATAAACACATTTCATTTATTGTGAATGAAAATAATATATAATGAAAAAATTGTAAAAGAAAATAGAATCCCACAATTTCAAGAGAAATTATTATTTTATTTATAATTAAATCTTTTGATAATTCGAGAGTATGATGGATGTGATATTATAAAAACATCCCTAATGTATTTTTGAACATTGTAGTCAAAATTATGTTATAAATAATTATTAAAATATTTTCAAGAGGTGTTGAAGTCTGGTATTAAATTTTAGTTTCAAACAAATATAATATATAATAGGTATAAAAAATACAGAAGAAATTGTTGTGTAGAAGATAAAATAAATATAATTTAAAAGAGATTTTTAATCCTTTTAAAAAATATTAATATTTTATTTTAATATAAAAACATTAAATATCCAAAATAATTGGAAAAATTTTCTTTATTACATTTTGTAATGTTTTAGAAGAATCTATTTAGTGAATAACAGTTATGGGGTTTTAGATATTCATTCACCTGAAATATGTTTAAATGAGGAAGCTTTTGTAGGAATAAAAAAATTAATATTCAAACCATTTATCAAAAATCAAATAAAAGACACTTTCTTAGAAAGATAGATATTTAAAATCATTTTAAACAACAACAAAACATATAGTAAATCATTTTTGAGAATATGGTTATCAGGGAAATTTTTTTCATTAAATTATTTAAATAATTTTGTTTTTCTTATAAAAAATGCATATGTTTTTTCAGAATTAAAAAGAGGAAAAGTTTTATGAAAATATGGAAACCCGATAAATAACCCGAATAGAAGATAATATTTGGTTTTTATGAGATATATAACATAAATATATTCAAATATCAATTTAAACAATAAAATTTATAATAAAAGTGATATTTGTAAATAAATTCTAATGAAATTAATTAATTTTGAATATGAAGATGATAATAGAAGAAACAATATATGGAAATCTAAATATTATTAAAAAAATTAAATTAATAATTTAATATGTTAATACTATATTATATACACCATATATATAAAATTATGTGTATAAAATATAATATGACTCAATATAGTGGAATTGAGATGAAAATTACTTTCTTTGTATTCCTAACTAGTTGGGAAAAATATTTCATCAATAATTATAAATTTAAATTTATTAAATTTAAAAATTAAGAAAATATTCCCTCCATATTATCATTTTAATGTCACTTTTAAAATATTTTACATTCATTCATCATGTTGTTCTTTCTTATATTGAACAATTATTGCAGATCAAAAAATTTCTCCAAAACTACATTAGTTTGTTGACCATCGTTCGAAGTGATTGGAAATTTCAAAAATTCCTAAATATTATTATTAATTTAATTATTTTAATATTTATTGTTTTTATAATATTTTAGTTCTAACCATGCAAGATGGTATTATAAGAATTAAATTTGTTTTTCATGGAGACGGTGGTCAACACATATGTGTGATAAAATATTAATTTTTCTAATGGTTTGAATGGTGGGGAAAATATAGTGATTAATATTTATGTAATAATACTTATATCATAAATATCATATATATTAATAAATATATCCTTATCATCAGCTATGTAAATTGGGAATTAAAAAAATCACATTTCTTCATTATCGTGGTTGTCCACATATAGGTCTGAGCAATGTTTTCATTTCATAATGGATGAGAGGATAGAAAGGTGGAAAATATTTTATTTTTACATTACCAAAATTATGTCCTAAAATGATATATTTATACATATATTAAATCCATCACTATACTCACGTATTTGTGGCAGTGATGAAAAATGATACAGATAACTTTATGGACGTTGCAGTCTGTATATATGGCCAGAAAAAATGATCCTGAATTATTTATAGTTGAAGTGGTAGCTAATAATTATTTTTAAAACATATATAAAATATAATTATATTAATTATAATAATTTAAATATATTATAATGGATACAAAAAATTCCAAGGAGTAAAATGAAAAAAAAATTGAAATGAGATAGTAATATTGGTTATCAGTACTTCAGTAAAACTCTATTAGATTACCCATTAAACCATCATGATGTTGATCATTGGGAATTTTATTTCCTATAAAATGTGTATAGATTTTTTTAAAATTTTCTTGGGTATTTTTTAGTTAATATTATTATAAAAATATTGGAGGTGAAGTTAGGGGATGAGGTTACCATTTAAATGTGAGGTGGATGGAAAACTCTTAAATACTTGAAGCATTATAATATAATATATGTCTTACTCAAGTGTAGGGGCTCAAATTTTTCATTGATTCAAAAATTATAAGATAAATAATGATTTATAATAAAGAAATTGGATTTATGTAACTAATTATATTGTCTTAAAGTCATATACATTTATTATAATCCTTTAAACAGATTTTACCCATAGTTATAGTGATAAATCATTACAATTGATACAGTTCACTATGATAAAATATGAAATTAATCTTAAAATAAAAATTTATATTGAAATTTTAAATATGGAATCCATTATTTAATATTTTTTTAGTAAAATTTAAAATTTTGTCTTCATTTAATATCCTGAAATGCGTTGATAACCATTTTTATGAAAAATGACCACTGTATTCATAAAAATGATTTTAAATAATATTATTGTATAATATTGTTTCATAAAGAGTTGATTGTGTTGTTTTAATTAAAAATAGACTTTTTATACATTAAAAAGATAATCTATAAATAAAAGTTTTACTATATTAATAAAATATAATAACCATGAATTGTTTTTATTTGAATAAAAGTAATTCTTAAATATCCAAAATTTTAAATATAGATTTATAAGTTCCACATTATATTTTCCAAATAATTATTTTAATTTTTAAATATATACTAATACTACCCAAAAAAATTCATAAACATTCATTAAATTATTATAACATCATAATTCCCTAAAGTTAACATTATTCATAAAATTAGTATTCTCAATTAATCACACAAAAATAATATATTTCTGAACAATATGAATTCATACCTATAAGATTATTTTGATATGATGAAATAACAAATTCATTCATATTTTATAATCAAATCACACATATTTATAAATATACTATTTAAATAAATATAAAAATTATACAAAAACACTTTCATAATAGAAAAATGACCTTTTAAAAATTTATATATTCCTTTCCTTATGTTATTTCTTTCATATCACTCACAATTGGGTTTCTATTTCATCATCACTAATAAATAAATTTTTATATTAAAAATTCCTGATATATTACCCAAAATGTAAATTTTCTTGTTTATACACATCAATACAAAAACTATGTTGTAATGGTAATATTTAAATAAAAACATTTATAGTATATTGTGGTTCATTTAATTTTGGATTTAGACATATCATAAGCATAAATTATAATTATTTAAAACCTAAAATATTTGGGTTTTACAATATACAATCCATATAATAATTTTTTCATCTCATTTTGAATTCATTATAATTATATCTTGACATAATAATATTTTTTTAATAAATATTAATTTTGATATTTCAACTATGAAACATATTGTTTCAGAAATATTTTTTTAATACAATATTTTTTCCACTATAATAATATCACATGTAAATTTGATTCTATAAAGGTTTGTTGATAGTTATATGATAATTTCCACACAAAACATGATAGAATAATATTTGGTTAAATGATTTATAGGAATTAAAATAAACTATACTTAAATTATTTAATTCCATTCCATAACAGGTATTTCATCCCTCTAAGTGATTTGATCTGTTTTGTGCCTATGATTCATCTAAATTTAAAAACAAGGATTGAAAAATATTAATTTTTGAATCCTAAAGCACTCAAATCAACTCTTTAGTGATCGTGAAATACACTAAACCATTTTTATCTTAATTTTATGAATGACTATACACATTTATTTCCTCTTGTTTTTAGTGTTTTATTAAAACCATAATTGGTTAGCATTATTAAAAAATAATTACTAATAAAATTTAAAAACTTAATCAATGATAATAATTTTAATATCCACAACCACAATATTAATAACCAAGAACCAATATGCTAGAAACAATTTTAACAAACCATAATATATTAAAATTATTTCTATAATTATCATTAATTTAAATCTCATATAAATAAATATTTAATATGGTTGTGAGGGTCTTCATTCTTTTAGAGAAATCAACAAAATTTTCATCCTTTTAGAGAATATTTTTATGAAATGAAAAATATTGAAGAAAATATATTTACATGTTCTATTTATCAAATATCTTGGTTTATATAGGGGTACCATAGATGATACACAAGTTATTATCAAGCTATTCATACCATTTAAATTATACCAAGGTAATATCAAAAAGTTCTAAAATTAAAATATCAATATAATTGTTAAAACATTTATATTGATTTTTATTGTCCCATCTCTCCATGTAGTTGAATAATTATATATTGTCCTCTTAATTCATGATATTTCATTCAAGAACCCTTTTTCTTTTATCACATGACGTTTAACAAAACAAAATTTTGTTGTCATTTATCATAAAGATTCTTTTCACAATTTTCACATATTAGAATTTATAGCCATCACAAATTCATATTCATTGCATTTTATTTTTCATGGGGATCATCAAAAAAAATTAAATTTCATTGTTATGAAGATATGAGTCATATATACTTATTTTTATATCTCAATAGTAGTTGATACCATATCATCATATGATATTTTTTGTGAAACTAATTCTATTTGATTAATTTTATGTATCCCAACATTGAAATGACCAATATTTAGTTTTATATTACATATGTAGTTTTCTAAATTCATAGGATTTTAGATAATTTTATATTCATACTTTGTAAAAAATTCCTCTTACTTCACCTATATATTCAAATAATAATTATTTACATATATTCCCATTTTTTCTCAATGAAAATATTTCTCAATGAATATCACCATAAAAGTTCTCAATTATATGCAACGTATCTCTTCTTCCTCTATAGTATTCTGAACCAATTTCCAAGGTTGGTCCACATCACCTACCAAATAATATAATTTGAAAATAATATTTTCCATTACAATATTTCCCAAGTCATTAAATATATTCTAACTAGGATTAATCCATTGAGAAAAAATTAATGGATTAGTAGCTCCATAAAGGAGGAAGGATTATTCCATTTTGAATAATTATAATTACAATTTAGTATACTGAGAAAACATTTGAGTCAATATAATGTAAACATTACTTCCAATAGCCTTAGATAGTTTCATTAATATAATTTTAATTTGTTTGTCTCAAACACCAATAATATTAACTTTCTCTGGTGGGAAATCCATATATAGACCATGAGTGTTGATATGATCTCCATTACATCTACTAGGATCCCTATCAAAATAATAGAACAAGCATATTCATCTTATTATCATCATTAATATAGATCACTAGATTAAAATACCAATGGTTATACATTTTATAAAATATTTTGTGGGATTTTTCATAATAATTATTCTATATATGTTCTTCAATAATATTTTTCCTAAGGGTTCTACTATACAAAATTTATTACCATGTGTCAAAACCCAAAATCCAATGAAATATATATAATGTTTACATTTTTACATTTTTAAAAGATATAATAGATAAAATCAGAATGGATTAAAAATTTCAACTATCTCATGAAAACTATAGATATATATATGAATTGTATATTGCATTTTTAAATGAAAACATAGCATTAAAATCATTCTACGATCCCTAAAATCAGTCAAACATCCCACCATTATATACTAGGTAATGGAAAAAATATAAATGGGTGATATATGAGGGTTAGTTTTGGTATCATATAATAGAATATATCTTCAGTAAATAAGAAATAATAAAGAAGGTGGGATGGATAATAAAAATTTACTCCCATTAATTAACAACCTGTGATAAAATACATCCTTATATAATAATGAAATATCAATCACGTGTATAATTATAAAAAATTCAATGAATGAAATGTATAATGTTGGATATTCATGATCTTACCAAGAAGGGTATATTCCAGCATATCATGAACCATTCCATCAATTCCTTATACCCGACATCTTTCATACCATAAAGAACATATACCATAGAATTTTAATTATGTGGTCCTATAAACTCTATGAAATACCAATTATTTTCTTAGGAAAATTTTTAATTCATTACGGGAATATCTACAACTGATCTCCACCTATCACTTATATATTTCCAACGCATTCCTAAAATATTGAATAGACAATATAATTCATAACCAATATTCATTATCCATTAATTATGCATTTTAATGAATTTAGAATATAAATTAAAAAAATTATTCTAGTAAGTGAAATATAATTCTTAGTATACATCCCATGGGTCATAACATTAATAATTATTATTATATTTTGACAATCATCGAGAAGAATAATGACAGTGGACAATATTGGAGTCAGTGTCCAAGAAAAAATTGATTTTTTCTTTTGATTACTGAAGAAATTCAGATATGTGAACATTAAATATATCTTATCACATATTGATCTTCATTAAATATTAAATTAGTTCAATAATATCCTAGGGTGCCTATTATATAAAAATAGGCCATTATTGTTCCCAGTTATAATGAGAACCATGAGATGCTATTGCAAAATCATTTTAATTTTTTGATACATTTTTTATGAAGGAATATGATCGTGAACATAGAATGTATACAATCATGTGTGAGTTATTATAGGAGGAAAGTGGAAAATCTCATGAAATTAACACATGTAAATCCCTGAGATGGGAGATTATGAAGTGGTATTATATAATAGGAATTCATTAGGTTTTCATGTAATCAGATATTCCAATATATGATCTAGCATAATGGTCTGTAGAATTTATGACTATTATTCATACATATCATGACCCATGTATATATATTTATTTTTTAGACCCATGATTCACTATGTCCATGATATGTAGGATATGTTGGGTATGTCATGATTGATATGATATTAATGAATAAGTCAAGAATGAAATTATAATAACCATTTATTAATGTTCATATCATAGCCTTTTGATAAGAATATAATCATGTATATAAATTCTACATTAATGGTGATGTAATAATTTCCATTATTGAATATCTATGAAACATATATCAATAATTTTAGTTTATTAAATAATAACGCAACATGATTATTGAAATATTTAGACAAAGGTATTATATTACACAGTTTGTGCTCTTATGTGGTTCTCTGTATTTTAAAGTCAACTTCTTCCTATTGTAAAATTTTACCCCTTACTAAACATTAATCTTAGAATTTATAAAGGCTTTCATTGTTCCAATGAGGAAGAAGAATATCGGGTCACACAATAAGAGTTTTTAATAATCTTTTCTAAAATCTATTTGATTTTAATAATTGGAATAAATTTTATTCTAATATATACGGAATAATTTTATTTATAATTTATTTATTATAAAAATAATATAAATTAATAAATTCAAGATATTTTTTTGATAACAAAAAACTATATAATATTTTTTGTTTATTTATTTAACAAAAAAATATTTAATTAAATAATACACATATTAGGGTTAAAGTCTCGTATTTAATTAAATATTTATTTTTGTATTACACAAATTACTAAGAGGATTAGTAGAACATAGAGATTTTTTTGATAAATGATAATTTTAATTACTATAAAATTAAATTTATCATATCATAAATAAGTTCATTCCATGAAAAAATATCAATAAAAATAATATTTGATAGAATGGTGTCATTTTAGGTTTTAATATATTTTTAAGGGCTTTTATGAAATTAAATAACATTTCTCCCAATGCATAAGTAAATATATTAATTTTTTGACTATTATTTTATAGTTTATAGAATTATAGAATCACTGTGTATGAGGAAATATAGACCTCACCATATCTCTCAATACCATGGAATTATAAATAGTGTATTCTCCTAAGATTGAGATTTTCTCTAATCCTGGACATCACGAGATGAATGATAGTGAACTAATGATTCTTAATATCCAATGGAATCATCACAATGATCAATATGTGTAACACAAGGTGATTTATCTTCATCACTAACACCCAAAAATCCATCAACATTGTTCACAGATCAGTAGTGCATGTGTGGATCACCTATAAAGGAATTATAAACATGTATCTTAAATGTGTATTTATGGGAGTAATAATTATTTTAGTAAAATTAGTATCTTTTTGAATGAAATTTATCAAGGTCGATGTATACATTAAATATATAAATTTATATTAACATTAAATTTTCCATGAAAAAACACACTTATTTTAGGCTTGTATATCATGTTTGATCAAATAACGATTCAATCACATTACCTATAACATTATTTTAATCTCATAATATTTATTAAAAATAATAATTATTGGGTATTTCATAGCTCCATTATGTTCATATTTACCACCCATATCCTTCAAGTGGCATCATAGTGGTCACATAGATATTTATGATTAGTTATTTGATTTTTGATAATTAAATATTCATTAGATATTTTTCATTTCAGGTTTTAAATTTTTTATTAAAAATTCATCAATAACATGTCTTTATCCTCATTGGACCTAGCTCACTTATCCCACATCATTAAATAATTAACAAAGAACATATCTGAAAAAATCATCCAGAGGATCCACGAACACTAGATGGATAACACCGTGTTACAAGGTGTACACTCTCTGTTCACATGTCATGTATCTTTATTCATTAATATAGGACACCAACATGGGATTAATTAAATCATGTATAGAATACATTACAAGATTTATTAAATGCACTATATTTTAAAAACTATAGTGGAAGATATATTTATTTTATATACTATGAAATCTATGTATTATCCATTAAAAATAATATTATTATCATAAAATATAAAAAAATAATTCATAGAATAATAGAAAAAATATTCCTTAAGAAACAATGAAAATATATTAATAAATCCATTAAAATAATTTGAATTATGGAGGTTTGAAAATTGATTCTCTTCATCTATATAAAAAACCACATTCTTTTCAGAATTCTATATAAAAATCAAAAAATATTTCTTCAGATAAATTTAAAAAGAAACATTTTATATCGTTATATTAAACACTAAACATCATATAAAAATACGATTATAAATCATTTAAATGTAGATAAATACTTCCACGTAATAATTTGATATATATTCGTGTGAACGAAATGATTCCCATCATTAAATAGAAATTAAATTAGTTTTTTCATAATAAATACCATAATTTGGTTCATGAATAAAAAATGAAACATTAAATTAATTTATTTAATCCCTTTATATTACCCTAGGATAATATAATAAATGGTTTCTAAGAGACACAAAATATATAATTATTTCAACATACATTTAAGGATATTTTATCTATAATAAGAGTTAGATTGTAAAAGAAACCCTTAAAATTTTAATAATATTTATATAAATTACAATAAAAATATCAAAAATAAATAAAAAATTTATAAATCATTACTAAAGAAGATTCATGATAAAAAAATAAAAAAAATTGACCAAAGAATATAAAATAGTTTTATATTCTAAAATATTTCATTATGGAGTGGAATTGAGAAGTGAATCTCATACATTGAATTTCTACGTTTCAAACAAATTATATCATCATGAGTCAAAATTTTATATTTAAAAAATAATTTCATATGAAAAATTCTCATCAATATTATATTATTTGAGTTTCTTTTATAATCTATTTCATTAATTCATTGTATATTTATTTCGTATGTCAACCACGTAGGGTTGGGTTGTAAATTTCGCTAAAAGTAATTGGGTACATTAATAATGTTCAAAGGTGTCATAAAATGGTTCTATAATATATGTAACATTAATAATGTCTTGAATATAATTTTTATTCATTTTATAAAATTCTATAACCTTATATGTAATTGAGTAACATAAAATTGATATATGTGTCTCATAGAGGTAGTAGTCCACATGTATGTCTGGTCAAATTTATTTTCCTAACAGTTGGAATGAAAATAAATTATATAAATACTAATTCATAAAAATCTTATAATATATACATATATATATTAATTAAATCTATCATTATATTCACCCATGTAAATTTGAAATGAATAATTAATCACATCACTTCATGGGGGTTGTATTCTAATCATACATACATGAGACGTTATCATTTAATCCAATGATGGGAGGCTAATAAGAGAGGTAATATATTATCATTTAATAATAAACAATATATCATTAAAATTGTATATTTATCCAATTAATCCATATTTATAACTATCCATATGATAAAGTGACAAAAAATCATACACATCACATCCGTGATTCTGTTGTATCCACATACACATGAGCGATGTTTTCATTTTCTATTCGATAGTGAATGGGTAGATAAAAATGTTTAATGAACTAAAAAATCTCATCATATTAATGAAACTATAAATGTAATATTAGTGTGTATAATAAATTATCGAGGAAAATTAATAAATATATTAATTTGAGTCCCTTAAGAGGATTACCTTTTGTTTGGGAATCCTCCTTCGGCAAACACCTTGTTCACTAACAAAGTAGACATTTTGGAAGGAAAAAACTTATGGTATTTATAAAATGTATTTGAGAATTATTTTGTGTAGGTATTAGAATATATTAGTTTCACATTATGTGTAGATATGTTAGGGTATAACGTGTTCTTTTATTAGTTTAATGGGTGGAATACGTGTAAATACACGAATACTTATTATATAAGATGTTTTACTCAAGTTAAGTGGCTCAAAATTTTCATAGTTTTTAATATTAAATGGTATGTCATAAAAACAACCAATATAATAGAATTATTTTTGATATTTGTGTTACCATGATTCCATATCCCTTTATTTTAACCCATTTTACACATTTTACCTATAACCACGACGATAAATTTTAACCATGAATAAAATTTAGTGTTAGAAATGGAAAAAATCATATTAAAAAAAAGTATATTTTCATCCCAAATATGAAGTAAATATATAATATATAATTTCCATAATTATTATAATGTAGATTTAATAATAGTTCACATAATTCAATCAAATACATTATTTATGTTTTTTTAATCCATAATGATTTTACACAAAAATAATGGAAACGTTTATTCACATGTAATTAATTGGATTATCATAAATAATAAGTGTATTATTTGGTACAAAATCCAATACAATAGAAGTATTTATTTTTACAAGTAGATGAGAAGAAAAAAAACAGAAAATATATGTGTCATAAAAAACAAAATTCAATATTCAAAAATGGAAAACATAGATTTCAAATTTTGAAGTTATATTTTTAAATTAATTATATTAATATTTTTATATATTTCCGATCAAAAAGTTTCATAAACAATCAATTATTTCTTATTTCATAATAATTTCTTTAAAGATACATTATTTTTAAATTCAAGGTTTTTATCTATTCACCCAAAAATCAACTATATCTAAAAAATCTAAAAAATTCACTTTAAAATAATTTTATCACAATAAAATCAAAAATGAAATTATTTTTTAAAATTCTATTCTTAAAATTTAATTTTTTTTAAATGGAAGTATATTTCATATGGTAAAATACATTTTTTAGAAAATTTACTTTTAAAAACATCTATTTTTCACATCCTTATATGATTTCTTTATTATAATTAAAATAAGATTAATTAATTCCTAATAATTAAAAATTAGTTTTTTTTTATGAATCTTTATATAAAAAAGTATTTTATAATGTGTATAAACCTATTCATACAAATCAATATAACTACTTGGTAATAATGGTTACATTTAAGTAACAATATTTTAATATTATAAATTTTTTCATTTAAGCTTATTGTGCCATATATCATATGCTAACAAATATTTTATTCATAAACTAAAATATTAAGATTTTATGGTTTCGCGTAAATTTCATGAAAATATGTGTCTTCAAGTCAGTGTGAGTGAGATCCTTTTAAAGGAAAAAATGGACTTTTCATTAGAATTGAATGGTATGTTAGGGTAAAAATTGAATTTCATGGATTAGGTAAATTAAGAGAGAAAATGATGGTTAGAAATTGATGTATGAATTTAAAAACTATATAATAACTTCTAGAATTTTTTCATGGAGTGTTAGTAAAAATTGAGAGAATTTATATTATTCATATTTACACTTATTAAACATGATTACAAATTTACAATGGTAATTAGTTTTTTTATACAAATATAAAATGACCCCTCCTAAAAAAATTAACTTCGAAAATTTGAATTTGGACCCTATTTAGCACAATTAAATTTATAAATAAAATTAACATTAAATTTTTATCAGGTAATATATAGAAAATATTTTCTTATATATTGATTCCCTTTATACAGAAAATTGTTTTCGTAGTATTTCATATCCAATACTAATTAAATGATTATAATTATTTTTCTGAATTTCTAAATATCACATCATAGTAATTATCTTAAATATATTTATTTGAATTATATATATCAAAATTACTCAATATTTATAAGAAATATATAAAAAATATAAAAACTAATTTGTTAAATAATACCAGCATTGGTAACTCATCTTTTTTCAAAATTAATATTGTCCTTATTTATAAATTTGGTAATGACGATTAAAATATGAAAACCAGTTTAATAGTCTTTATTTATAGTATTGATTAATTTTAATATAAGAATATATAATTTAAATAATACTATTTTTATTTAAATATATTTTTAAGCATGAAAATTATTTTATTTTTTATTTATCTATATTATTTGAATTATATCAATACAGTTATAGTTAATTTAAACAATGTTTTCCTTTAAATTTAGAAATTCTTCATTGTTAAACATAAAATTCATATATTTTATTACATTGACATTCCTATATTTATATCATCATATACTAAACATACAGTTTTTAATATGATTTCATTTATTTTCATAGTCTAATTCTATGACTATGTCTCAATGGTCATATTTCAATTATGACTAGGTTTATTTCCATACATAGTTTTATTTAATACAAGACATCATAATATTAAAGTTCTATAATTTATAGGTTATTACACTCTACCCCTTAAATATATTATATCATTAAAATTTTAATTAGCACTCACTAATGAAGATAGATAAGGGTATTCATAATATATTCATGAATAGATATATAATTACTAAAAAGATACGGACTATATAATTTTAGTGAACTCCTGAAAATTGATATTTTCTATTATAATTTTTTTATAATGATAGTCTCAATATTTTTTTCAAAAATTGCCTCCATACCCTGTTATATTTCATTGGTGTTTATACATAAATATCATCAATATCTAGATTTTAATGATCATTTATCCATCAAAATAATAAAACTCAAATGGTTTTGATTATATCCAATAAAATCTTATTGAAATATCATTTGAATTTTTAAAAATAGATATAGTATGTATTCTCCAATGAATCCTCCATTTCAACCAATGATACTTTCGGTACAACTACAATATAATTAGATCAACCTTTAACTTATTTAGTTTAACATTGGTTTTGTATAGTTATTTTATACAAGGTTTAATAACCTGACTAGTTATATTATACATCATTAAATTATATATGAAACTAACATTCCTCCTAATAGTTTAAAATGAGTTTGTAAATAGACCAAATAATATCCCTGGGGATTTTCAATGTAAAAAACATTTTAATGATATAATAAAGTACATTCTTGATTATTAATATTTTAATATTTTTCACATAAATATTATTTTTTTAAAATAAAAATGGAAATAGTTTTCATGAAATAGTTTTCTAATAATATTATAATTAAGGGTTTAATTTATAAATTTTATATTATTAATTTGGAAAAAAATATATAATTTCACTAATAAAAATATCAAAATTTTAATTAGGGTAAAATATATGGTTTTTTGTAATAAATGATTTCCAAAATGAATATGGAAAAATAATTTTTTTTGTAAACAATTTTCACATTTTATTTTGTTAAATTGGGAAATTTATGAGACCTATTTAGTTTTGAATCTGATTTTTAGTAACATAAGTATAATTTAGTTATATTTATTCTACTTCAATAATTTCGAATTAATTTAATATATAATTCTTTTATACGTTTATTTTATGGATTAAAAAAGGTTTTTCATAACTGTTTTAATTTTAAAAAAATTAATTATTTATGATAATTAATAATTAGAATGCCTTAGAAAATCCTCTGATAATTGTATAGTGCACTCAGTCTTCCCATCAATCTGGGGGTGAAAGGTTGTACTCATCCTCAATTGGGTCCATAATTACTCATGTAGTCCTCTCCACATTCATGACATACACTATGCATTATGACTAGAGACAATCATCAGGGGAACCCCATGAAGGAGAAGGATCACCCATACATATAGGTTCCCAAAACTCTCCCCTGAATATTGTTCCCTAATAGCATGAAATTGTAATTAATTTGTGAGTTGTCCAACATTTAATAATATGGTTTCATATCACTTCGATGTTTGTTGAATATATCTTAGAATTTCCAAGGAATGAATTCCCATTTCAACTCTAGGGTCTCAGGGGCCACAGAAAACTTGTCGGATTATGGTACTCATCATTCACCTACTAATAAGTGGGGCACCGAGAGACGAACTCATCTACACTTTGACTCATTATGAACCACCAAGAATACCACTAATGGTTTTTGTACATCATTCCCATGGTGGGATTTATTGGTAAGGGGTATGTGGGGAATTCTCAAATCAAATCCTCCCACAATTTCACTAGGACAAACATCCATCTATGGAAATGAATGACATGATTCCATCCTTCCTAATAACAATACCGCATGTCTCCTCTATAGATTTCATCAAGTAAGAACTCATAATGGACGTATACTAACTGGGACATTGTCACATGTTCGAGAATCTGAGGAGTCAACACCATCGCCTATATAAAATTTTTACCCTTATGCTCCCCTTGGGTCAGCTACAAAGAATCCAACTAATTTGAAGCCTCTTTCAATAAGATTTCCTCAGAATTCCTACTAATGGAATATGCTATAATTTTTCCCTTGCTTATATTATTGACTATCTCAATTTAATTGTCTTAGAGGAAATCCATACAATTTCATTGTCTTTGGTTCATGTCTCTCTACCTAAATATGTACCTGAGACTCTAGTGGTAGGAGTAAACAGCAATGAGATCCCCCATAAGGTAGTTCATCAACATCCTTAGTGTAAAGACTAAAACATCTATCTCTAGGTCATGATTTTCAGAGTACTCATTTTATCATAACTACCTCATCCAATATTTGATAATTTCATGTCACTAGGTCAATACGTAGTTGAGCCAAGACACTGAGGAATCATAATCCACTCTGATATCTACATCATCCTCTAGTCGTATCAACACTGAATAACTCATCATCCTCAGCCTCAACCTCAACTCAATAAATTTTCTCTGGAAATACTCATCCTAGGTAAATGGATTCCCATTCCATGTCAAGAAGGTCAATTGGGTAGCAATTCTAGATAAATCTTTCACATAACTACTATAGAAACCTTGTAATCCATGAATGCTCTAAAACATAGAAATACACTTGGGCTGATCCCATGAAAGAAATGTATCGATCCTTACTGGGTAAAAGGGTAATCTATGCATAGAAATTACATTCCAATGAACGTGAACATGATGAATGTAGAACTATAACTTTTATAGTTTTCAATAGATGTTGTTCTCTCGAATTAATTATAGAACCATCCTCAATTGCACAACACGTTCCTCCCCTGACGGAGAGTAGATGAATATCTCATCAATGAATATGACCAATAACCAGTCCAAGTACATAGAGAAGAGAAAGATCCTCAAATCCATTAATAGGGTTGGGGAATTTTTCCACACAAAATGAAATCACTAGGGACACATAGTGTCGATAGTGTAATAGGAATGAAAAATGTAGAATATTAGCCTCATGAGCCCACAACTGGTTGTATCTTCACCAAATATCAATCATCGAGAACCATCTCACACCTCCAAACAATTAAAAGTGTTCATGAATCCATTTAACATGGTATATATTATTTATAATATCCAGTGTAAGGAAGTTATTGTTTAAAAAAGCTACAAGATCGTATCTTCCTTTCTCAAAAACAACATTGCAGATGCCTAGGGGGACAGACTAGGTCTAATAATACCATTCTATCAATGGTCTTCCAATAGAAATGGTTTCTCCCAATGGTCAGTAGGGGCCATATATTATGCCAATAAATATATCAATTTGACAATTCGATGTTAGTCGATAAAAAACTCCATCTACCACATCATAGGTAGTTTTGGAATTCCCTCAAAGAGGGCCTATATATAATCCACCATATATGAAATAATATAGATTCCCTATGAAACAAATGCCCAATGGGATAGACTCTATATGTGATGTGTGATGGGTTGTAGCTTCTTGCTAGAAAAAAACCATTCCACTCCTTGAGATCTCTCATGCCAGAAAACCATAATATCATATCATCAGTGGAAATACATCTCACTTGTCTGAGGAGACAGTAAACAAGTTCTCGGACCATAGATAACCAATCCATACCAATTGCGATGTCATTTGGTTCCATCATGAAGACCAAGATGTCTCATTAGAACAACTCTCCACCGAGTGTTAATTCACATATCCTAAAGATAAATTTTACAAAAGGAGTGTTCCCTGTAGGATCCTCAAGACAAATATGATCTTCTAGTTCTCCAAATTGGAGATTTATCTCTCGTACCTATAGTATAGGGAAAAATTATTGACTTGAAATTTTATCTAACAATAATAAATAATGAGTAGAAAATCCCAGATGGTAAATCTATTCATGAATTGCACAGAAGGATCATAAACATCCTATGCATATAGCTGACCGGAGCACCGATCACCAGATTCATGATCCTGACAGGGGATTCTTAGTGATGGATGTTTAAGGATATCATAATATCGTCCAAAATAAATTTCTCATCCTTCTCCACTTCTATCTCAAACTCCCTTAGGAACACCCTATTCTTGATGAAGAGATACCTGATCATGAATATAATTCTCTTGTGGTGGTCCATTTGCTATTTTAATTTTATTTTCATCACATCTAGTCATCTAGTCTCAAGCCATGTGACCTATCCCCTCATAAGTAAATAATTATACCTCTCCAGGCTTTCCAGTTGCTCTGTAATTCCTTTAACCATGTTCTTGAGTCTGATCTAAGGTAGGTCTTCTTCACTGGGATCCTAACACATGGCTCCTACTAAATACTATAGATGAATCATATTTATGGATCCCACATCAATCAACAGTTTTCTAGAACCCCTATGTCCAAAATATCTCTATCACTAGTGCCCACTCAAACTCTCCATAATTGGTGGAGATGAACAAGGGAACAATAGTGGATCAGATCTCTCTATATATTCCCTACTCATACATTCTTTTTGATAATTATATACCTTGAATCATCTCAATGGAGTACATAATAAGGTATGGGAACCTATTTACACATTCTGACACCATCATCCATTACTTATGTAGCTGTTGAAGAACGTTGATCTGAACTAAGAGAAATTAAGAGGGGTAGTAATCTTTAAAAACTAGTTACTTGATGTTGGTCCACAATAGTATCAACTCATCATGAATCTATGTAAAAAGTCTCCAAATGAATCTAGATACTCCATGGTATAGAATAGTGGTAATTTCGACCACATGATTCATCAGTTTCCAGATAATCCAGAAGGCAGAAACCACTAAATCACAAGGCTCTTCTAATACCTGAGTATCTAGCTCTTCGTGGATCCTCAACGGTCCCTGGTGAGCAAACATTAAAAGTTCTCTATGCTTTCATGCATCCAAAACAAAATATGATGAAATGATTTTCTTCTCAATGGGAGTAAAAGCTGATACCTATACTCTTGAAGGACGGGGTTCATGGGATGGACCCTAAACTGTGGCCTCAACACTCAGTTGATCATTATGCCAATCTCAAACTAGTATCCAAGTCAGTTGTGTTCATATAAGAATCATATGATTTATTAAGAATAATTGTGGTCATGTAAATATATATATATATATATCATCAATTTGGATATGACTCAAGAAATATATTCAAATAATCAATCGTATATTATGCATGTACCATTGATCCCTAAAACCCATGTCCGGATATGCCGAATAGATAAGCATCTAATCAAGGTCCTAGAATATGGATATGTCGGTCATCCACACAATCACTCAACTCCCTAACAGAAGTATTGTAGTCGAGACAAGTGAGAACTATTTCCCTGAAGCCATCCAAAATCATTTCGTGGTGACTAATCTAAACAAAATATTAGAGATCAAACCTACAACCGATACAAATATGTGATGTCCAAACCCATGCTAGGGCTCGAGCCATGGCTACCCCATGCCCACCTCTATAGACATGTGGATTAAGACAAGTGTGAAAGGAATAACTACCATTTTGAGGCCTTTACCTATGTACATTAATTCCCACACTCATCTATATCGATGAAAAATAGTATAGGGAGTAAATGTAAAATAAGAAGAAATATAAGGGAACAACCATGTGTGGTAAAACACTATAGAGTTCAAGATTACAGTAGTAAAATTGAAATGTAAAGGTAAAAAATAAAAACCCAACAAAAAATATGTCCAAACCTGAAAAAATAGGAAAAGTAAAATGATAAGAGAACACATATCCTAAATCATATGCTTTGACCCTGGTAAAAAATTTAATGTACTAGTTGTCCCTAATCTCCTTGGAAGTCACCACTAACCTATCTGTCATCTACATAAGACAAGAAACATGTGGTAAACTACATTCATGGGTTAGTGTATACATACCCGTTATGACTCATATAAATTTTACGTGTATCGATAATAGATATAATAGAAATAAATATATTATATGGAAGTTACCAAAAAAAAAAATCTCAACCCAAACCCGTACTCAAAGTAAGCTCATCCAAACACAATGAGATCAACATGGTGAGTATATGAACTACATGCCATGTTATTTCCACTATAATAGGATGGTACAATGATCCAACCATGAGAATCTAGAATAAGAAATCTTGTGTCTTACCCCATGTGTCTTCACATATCCTTTAAGGAGAGTAACCAAATGCAAAGGTATGGACATCGATGAAAGTGTATACATATGCTCAATCTAAATAATCCCACGAAAGAAAGTAAGGGAATAAACATCTCACAATTCATCCAGAGAAGTAGAGTAGCCAAAATTTAAAAATAAAACCCATAAAATATTCCCAGAATCACATGACTCTTCTCAGAAGTGATCATCCATGTCCAGCCATGCCTCATCACTATACCACATAGTCGAGGGGTAACAAAATCAAGGTATGGAACCCATGAACTAAAACAATAGGGGGGGTTCCAATTTGATAGTATTTGAGAAACCCCACATCCCTTCCCCGCTATAGAGTCATCTCGATAAGTATCTGTAGAGGACCCACATCGTAGTAAGGCATGGGGTTTTCCACTCGGATAGTTGTCGATGAATTCAACAACCCAACTCAACTAGAGGGTCAAATTGGTAATTATATATAGAGGAACCACATGATACTATGTATGGAGGGTTCCAATCTAATAGTATATATAAATGGCATGCCTATGCTGATTGGGGATGCACTATAGTGGACATGTGGAACCACACCTTATCTGATAGTAGGGTTTCACTTTGAAGGTAGTTGACCTGCACCCATTATAATTGGGGTTCCACACTATAGATTGATGTCCTACTCCGTAGTACAATATGGGGATCCAATCAGGTCATCGAGGACCTACACCCTAACTGGTATGGGGTTAGACAAGGAATTTATCATTAGAGGACTTGCACCCATGTTGATGGGGGTCACTCCAAATGTCTAGGTCTCAACTACCCAGATCTACTGTTGGGAACAAATTGGTAGACTCTCTTCCCAATTGAATATATTTTTGAGAATCACCTAAATAAGATCCACACGTAGAATATTTCAAGTCATATCCCAAAATAAACAAACAAGGGAATCATTTTACTCAATGTGTAAAAACACTCATGATAGCATTCTCATGGGCCAAAATCTGAGTACAAATGAAGGAGATACAATATCATAATGTGTCCACAAAATTGTCAAGGGGGTACATGAAATGTGATGGGACCTTAATTGTGTATGGTCACACTACCCCACCTTGTTGTGTCCCTATATAGAAAAAGTATTTTATCCCATGTAATGGTACATTGTTTTTATACCACATCACATTTATTGATCAATGATTCATTTTGTAAATGGTAATTGGGGGTTCTGCAATGGATTTTGTGGTGTGATGGAAGTGAATGTATGATGAAATAAATTCTAGGTTGAATTGATCTATACATTTTAAAAATAATGGGTGTTATAGAAACAATAGAAGTGGTGGTGATGGATTTTCAATGAAAATGGTGAATGTAATTCAGCCATCAACAATGTGAGGGACCTGATTGGGTCTAAATATGGGTTACACTATTGATATTCTTACTGGTTACATTTTAAAGGGTGTAATAATTGGTGATAAATAGATGCTTCTTGAATTATAAGGAATATTGATCCATATTGCAATTATTTCATATGAAAAAATTCCCAAAGGACCCCTTTCTTATGTCTCAAGGGTTTAGAAAAGACAAAAAGGATGATCATTTTTTTTTAACGAGCATTTTGTGAGATGCCAAGACACATGAATCGGTATATAATGATAATTGAACACCTAGGAGGCCATATGACCCTACATTCATTGTATGTTTCAAGGAACACAAAATGTACTAATATTAGTACATAACTCAAGAACTTGATCTACAAGTCAAGAACCACGGCAAGTATCCACATGTCATGTGACCACATCACCACCATGATTATGGACATAGAAATGTATTGTGTTTCACCGACACATGAATAGTTTTAGGAATATGTAAGTAACACCACATATGTTAGTAAAAAACTATGTTAACTTTATAGGGAATGGTAAACCCCATGATCTCTGGTACATATTCCAATTCAATATCGGTAAGTTTTTTCAATTAGTCTCAATGAGTTATTAGTATAAAATTAATTCTTGATCAATGAACATTAGATTCCTAAGGAAGATTAGATCCATGTGTCCCTTTATTTTTCCTCAGTATCTTGTCATTATTTCCATATTTCAATGGGTATATTCTGGTATCACGTATCATATATACAAGAAGTTCAATCCCCAACCTATTCAGTTATTACTATTAGGTACAGGTTCCCTAATTATACATGGGTGTTATCCCCTATATGTTTGTAAAAAACTATTGAAATTCGATGCGTTTTAGTCCAATAGTGTGAGTATATCAAATCAAACAACCCAATTCTTTTTTATACATAAATATTAAAGGGCATATTGAGTATAAAATATTAGTTTAGTAACATAAATGTTACCATGACCAGATGTGTTAGTTCTCTCAGATGAGTGTTATCAAGTAACTTCGAGTGGAATTACAATGTTAGAAGTGTTCAAATACCTCACCTCATAACATTTAGTCTTCAATGAGAATATTTTTATATATTTTATATCCTCCATGAATTCTCATCTTTCACAATAGAAACGTTTCAGGATGTGTCAAAAAAATTTTCCATCAATATAATCAAATTTATCATTATAAATTGATTGAAATAATTTATCTAAATCCATTAAATGATGATATTTTGACATATAATTTACTACTAATTTATATAATTAAATAATTAACTTTAGTTTAAATCAATTTTCATCGATGAATCCCAATACCATTATTTTTATACAATCATTACATTAGAGGACTCTAGAATAGATTCTCTCTAGTAGAATTCCACCCATTATCTATGCACCTCAAATCATTGTAATATAATTATATGAGTTCCACTATATAAGAAATTAATTTTTAATAAAAAAAATTTTAACAATTAGTCCTTAAATTGAAAATGGATTCAAAATTATAGAGAAGGATGATTGCTTCTCATTATTTTGAGTGTTATAAGGGGGGCTATTTAGGGCATCAGAGGATTCTCGCTTGAATATATTTTTCACAACAATCTGGTAGAAATTATACATCCTAAAAACATTATAACTGGGGTTATATAGTTCTTGGGTTAGAAATTAAATATTTACCCAATTGGTCTTATTATGTTTTAAATTCATGGAATACCCACCTGTTTAATATTAATTGATTTATTACTATTTACATGACATGTGGAAACAATTTAGGTAAAATAAATATTATTTTTCATCAATAAATATAATAATATTTATTCAAAAAAATTATTATAAAAATTCACACTGGAATATTAATCCCTATCTTACTATCCTACTCAATATTTATCGGATCGTAATAACAAATATTTATTCATTAACTAAAAGTCATCTCATTACTCACTAAAAAATATTTAAATTTTAAATTCCAAAAAATAGTGAAATAATATTTATAAATATTCACATACCTAGGAAAAATATATATTTTTAGCTTTTGAATAAAGTATAATAAATAAATATTTTATAGTTATTTAATTTAATAAATGAATACCTTGTGAATAATTTTATTTATATTCAACTCTCATATATATTCACTCAAGTAACAGGTGATTGAATATCATTGATAAAACCATCATGAATAATTATTAAACTATGTATATGAAAAATATTAATTCAAAAAATTAAATTCATATTTAATTTAAATGAGGTTCAGAATACATGCAGTGTGTGAACCTTTGTGCCCCTTTTCAGTTGAATTATGTTACACTACATAATTTCTAATGTTATCATTTAGTATCATGCTAATTCTACCATATAGAATGAAGTTAAAATTTTCATTAAATGTAACATCTTATGAAAAATTAAATTTTAATATATAACAGTTATTTTAGTCCATAAAATCAATAAGTATTCATACTGGTGTCCTCAACATATTTGTTTTCTACCACTTTCTTTGAAATTCTAGAAATAAAAACTCTTAAATAACCACCTTGGACATTGATATATTTACGAAATAATATTTCAATAAATGAGAGAATAATATCAAATATTTTTTTTTATATAAGTGATAAATAAATTCATTAATTTTTCATTAATATAACATCACTCATGATACAGCCAACATATCATACCTCACTATGAGAATATTTCTTGACAGTTTTTACCAATACATCAATGTACATGGCTCATAAAATTTATTAATAATAATCATAAAGACAAAAGATAATTAAACACATACATATATAGTAATATACAATGAAACCAAATGTTTTTGATTTTTTATTAGTGGTTCATATTCTCATATTCGCATAGAATGATGACTAATAAGGGTGTAAACCATGAAAAGTTTTCTCACTATCCAATGAATCTCTACAACTATTTTTATATTCCATTTCCATATCATAAAGTGATGTCATCCAAACATAGAAAATTTATTTAAAAATAATATTTTGGGACATAAAAGTTATCATCATAAATGGGAACTCCGTTGAACATTTAGTGCAATAAGTACACTCAAAACATTAACACAAACTATGTTACAAAAAAGAAAAATAATCTCGTGATAATAGTTTTTATTTAAATTTAATTTCATAAATAAATGTAAAATAAAGTTAATAGAATTTAAGTCAAGGAAATAAATATAATATACACCCATTTACACTAGTGAAAACTTCTTAAAATCTTTAGTTTGATAGTTATAACATAATGTAATTCATTATAATGAGATAAGGATTTATTCAAGTGTACGTCTAGGTTTTCCTTAATGGAAATCATACTCATAGTGGATTCACTATAATGGTGAAACATTATCATACAATATTAGAAAATCTATTTAGATATATATACAACACATAACAATATTATCCATGCTAGATTCGTATAGGTTTAGAGTATTTTTCAATAAGATATACAATATTCTTATTTCAGGAAATATATGAAATATATCCCACAATGATTTTATCACATTGAACAACTCTTAGGCATACCCTAAGTAAATCATTGTTCATAACCTAGGGAAGGAATCATTATAATGGGTGATCTCAGATTCTAATTAAGGGGAAAAGGGTTATAAAAATTATTTAACAAGTAGGATATGAGTGTGAGGGTATAATATCATGAACCATAGATTTAAACATTATACACTACATATCAAAGATCATTATATTATGTCTTGTGTAAAATAATATAAATTTATATGAAATCAATCATAATGGAATCAATGAACATGAACTATGAGAGAATAACATTGGCATAAGTCATGGAATCGTGGTATACACATAAACCTTTATCCTTGTGAACATATATAAATTGAAACATGTCTATTAATTAAGATAAGGTTGTGAAATAAGGATATCACATAAACAGATGGACATGAAACAATGTTAATAGATAATATTATGTATATGAAATCTAGGTCCACACATAGACATATAGACCAAAAACCCATCTCCATGCATAAAAGTTTGTACAAGAAATCATTTACACACATATCATATTTAACTCATGAGTTATTCATATTTTACCTATTCATTGGAGGGTGGCGTAGGTCTAACCAATAATAAAAGAAAATTTATATATATGTGCTCCATAAGAATATAAATCAATGATAATATTAGAACACATCAAAATTAATGGATTTCAAACACATTTTATCATTTCATATCAAACAGAAAAGTAACTTGATTCAAAAACTACATTTTATCATAAAAATAAACCATCCAAGGAAACAATTAGTATGGAATCCTGGGAAAAATTTGAATTAAAACATAAAAACATGAAATTATGTTGTCTTATATGAAAAATTATTTTTATTGATCACCTGAAATAATTATTGAGTAAAATATCATTTCCATTTTGAAATAAATGTTTTGAAATGTCATACAATCCAAAAAGAAAACAATTTTATTTAAAGTGACCCATTCATGATTGTATAAAATGGATGAAAACATTATTGAATAATGAAATTTTTATAATGATCTCATACCATATAAATTAAAAAAACAAACAATTTCTTCATTAAAAAAAGAAACATTGAAAGACGAATTATTGAATAATGACCCATAAAAATAAAACTGAAGATAAAATTTAAATAAATACATAATTATGTTTATCTCTTATAAATCCAAATAAAAAATGTGTATATACAACATAATATAATGAAAATTAATTTCACAAATAATATTATTCTGACATTGTCAATGAAGTATTTGTTTAACTCAGTGAAATAAAATTGTTTTATGAAATCCTTTACCTTAATATTTAAATTCATTATTCACATTAAATCCAAATCTGCAAAAAATATTGACTTTTATTAAATTTATTCTATAACAAGAGTTTTATCATACAATGATATATTTATTTACAATTTTTTTTACCCATTTATTAAAACAGGTGTATTTAAATATGTGTTCCTGGTGATAACTACTTCATTTCCCAATAATGTTTCAGTTTGGCATTCTTGATCCATATGTTCTGATCATGGGACCATAATTCTCAGAATGATAACCATGTTATAAAAATCATATATTTTACTTTTATAAAAATTAATAGTCATTCATAAAAATCAGGAAAAGAAAAATTAAGTACAACATTCATGGAGACAATTGGATGTATATACGCATAAATGACGTTTTCAATTTCCATTATTGGAATAAAATAATAGTAAATAGTAAATCATATTTTCAGAATAGTTATAATATCACATATATTATATGTATTAATTAAACCCATAATACATTTTTCCATAAAATGTGGTGACAAAAATATAATTATATCGCTATATGGAGATAATTACTCATATATACACATAAGTGATAAAAAAGATCGTGTTTGATGGGAAATATGTTTTATAATGGTATTTTAATAATCATTATAACAGTAAAAAATATTTAGGATTCAAAACAAATTATTTTATGAAAAAAATAATTCATTTGAATGAGGTAATAATGATTATATAGACAATGTGATTAGTTAGAGCAATTACATCTACTTCAAAATGTCCCATTTATTTTTCTAGTAAAGGGATCATGGGTTGCAATTTTGTGAATACTTCAACATATAAATTGTGTCTATGTATGTTGATAAGTGAAATTGGTAGGAAATGGTCCAGAAATATTTCTCATGTGTTTTGTAATGAATATAGGGTAGAAGGTTCCCATTTAAAATTAATTTGAGGGGTTCCTTTGGAATCTCTCAATAAATTTAATTATAATAAATTCATTTTATATCCAGATACCACCAAATGGGAATTTATTTGAATATAAAAAATTATAAGAACTTAATATCATTATCCAATATATTTATATAGATGTTGGTGTTTTTTTAAAGCTTATAATTTTCATTAACCCCTAGTTAGCCTATTTTAATTTTATATGTGGTAAAACGAAATATGTATTAAAAGGTTGTATTTTTTAAATATATTTGGATTAAATTGAGCCAAAATTGGACTATTTATTACATGATGTACAATATAATTTTAATTTTATATATTTTAATATATTAATGATATTTAAACAATGTAATAATATACTAATCCCATAATATATACTTATTGTCAATTTTGAAATTATTCAGTAATTTGACTTTTAAAAACATCATGAAAAAATTAAAAATTAGAAAAAATATTTTATAATATACATAAAAACGTCGTTTTGTCTAAATAATTCATGGATATCCTTAAATATCTAAAAAATAGATAACCTTTAATATATTTAATATCATTTATTTTATTTTTTTGTTACATGTATAACTAATGTATTAATGGTTTGAAAGAAATTAAAGTAATTATCCAATTTCTAAATATTATAATTAAAATTAATTAATGATGATAAATACTTTTTATTTCCATATAATATTTTTATTCATGGATATCTTTACGGTAACCGCATATAAATTATATTATACTTATTTAAAATGAAAGTTTGAGATTTTGTCAAATTCTTGGAGTTTAATAATATATAAGTCATTTTCCTATATAAGTGTCCAATAAATAACATCATTTATAACCTTAGGTGGAAGGGGTATAATTTCATTAATACAATAATAAATTGGTTGAAAAATTATTCCATTACCACTAATTCTTAATCAATTTTAATAGCTTTTACCTTATACCAAGGTATTAAATTTTATCACAATTACTATTTATATTGGAAAATGAGATTAAACATAAAATTGGAACCCACTATTTTTAAATACATAAATTAATTTTAAAATTAAAAACCTAGATGATGATTCAATTAATTTAAAATTAAATTATGAAAACATATGGAAAATAAATATTCAAAAAAATATTTTTGAGAATAAAATGTTTTTATAATGAATTCACGTATAAATAAAGAATAAAAATAATAATTATATTATTTAAAACCAATATAAAGCAATTATAATTTAAAACGAATCCATAGTAGAATATTACATTTTGAAGACTTTAATAAATATATTTATTTAATAGAAACTGCCTTTTTCACTATTCCTTGAAAAATAAATTCATTCTGAAAATTGTTAATAAATAATTTAAAGATGATGTTGAAATTATCAATGGGGAAATGAAATAAAAAGATTAATTATATTTTATATAAATTTTAGAAATTAATATTAAATCAATAAAATAATAAAAACTTTTTTAATAAAACTCATTTTTAATGAAAAATTTTTCTTTAAAACATTATGTGACCAGTTTCTAAGCACATATCAATATATTCATATTGTGATGGATATATATTTACAAATTAATCATTACTATTCATTAATGAAAATTTTAAGGCTTGGCTATAATAAAAATATTATGCAGTTCATTGAAACATACTATTTCGTGTGACGCAAGATATAAAAAAATAAAATAATTTAATAATATATTTCAAAACATTTATAGGGTGTTAACTTAGACCCCCTTAAAATTAATTTCTCTCTCTAAAATCATCTTGGACATAAAAGGTTTAACATATTATAATTCATTCATTAAAACCCACAACGTCTAAATAAATTATAAAATATCTCTTGAAAAGGGAATGATGAAAACATTTAGGTTACCTGAAGTAATGAATAAATATGTTTCCACATGGTGAAAAAGTTGGTTGAAAACTAAATGATTGATAAGGATGGAAAAAGTAATTGAATATTTCAAATATATTTTTGTTGAGATCATGGTCAAAATAAGGTTAATGACCAAAAAACCATAGCCCAATTAGGATAGAAAATGGAACCGAAATAAAAAAAATGATGATAATAAGATAAAAAAATTTATTCAAACACCTTTTAGATGATATACTTACATGATTTCATTTGATAACTACAATATCATACTTTGGTAGTTCCTTTATCAATTCCCAAAACATCTCTTACTCCATAAAATCAAGATTAAATTTTAATGGCTGGAGAACTAGATCATCATAATAAACATAATTCGATGAGAAATCATTCCTTTGGTCTCTAGGTATCATCATAAAAAATGGTTAGTAGATGATATTAAATTCATGTAAATCCTATTAGGTTTAAGTAATTAAATAATATAAAAAAAAGCACAGCAAATTCAACAAAATATTTTTCATAAATGCATTCCCCTCTAAACCATTTAATAAAACTAAATCCAAAACATTCAAAATAAATTCACTAAAAATTCAAAATAAACTTATCATTAATACCAAAAAAAACATGAAAGATATCTTATTATTCAAAAACCAAAAAGGTGACACCCCTTATCAATTATTTTCATGGATATAGTAATAAACTATGTTACCATAAAACATTATTCAAAACATGCATGATTTTTGAAATTGACTACTAACACTTATAATAATTCTAAAATTACTTAAACTCAAACCATGATATCATAAACCACATTTTCATCATATTACTTATATGATCCAAGTTTATCAATATTGTCCCATTTATTTTATCATAATCAAACATTTATTTATCCTATTATTTCCCAACATCACACACATTTTAAGGGTTATCATTTCAACAATTTAGGTCTTTTCAAAAAATATCATCACACAACCTCAATGAATTTTCATGGTTACTAGTACCACTGATCATATTTATTAAAATAACTAAGGAAAAACTATAGAGTAAAAGTCTATATATGTTTCACTATTCTATAATACCCTAAAATTACTTCCACAACATTATTCTTTTATTACAATACATAAATTCTCAATCATTCAAAAAAATACAACATTAACCAAGATTACCCATTTTATTTTATAACACTTCATTCATCTCATTTCTCATGTGTACTCTCTCCATAATTATAAATATAACCATTTCACTTATAATAATTTAAATTCTCTTCATGATCTTTCCTCTTAGGCACTAATTTCACAATTACCATACAGTCGACATTTAAAAGATTTAACATTAGATTATTCCTTAAGAATACCACTATTATCATCTATCATGTTAATAAAACAATTCATTTTTCATTTGTAATTACCTTCTTTGTGTACTAATTTTCTTCTCCCAAATATTATAATTGTTTCAATTAAAATATTCTCCTCAATTCTTTTTCCCATAATATTTACATGTGATGAATTTTACATTATTTTCTCTATAGTAGAAACAAAAATTCATATTTATTTTATTAGATGGTTCAAAATACTCACTAAAGTTGATATTTTTTATCATATTAAGAGATTTCTGGTTAGGTATAATATCAATGATGCACCTTTTGAATCCCATTTCACTTTGTTCCACAGGAGTAATACCATTCCATTTTATATTACATTAACAATTATCATGAATCCCCATGGTTCTAGAATTTATATAAAACAAAAAAATAAAACACTGAGAAAAATAATAATATTGGTAAACCACATAAAAATTAGATATTACGTCTAAATATTGAAAAAATATTTTAAATCATTTACACCATAGATTTATCCTAGGAAATTCATGATCATTTTCCAAACATTATTATTTTTTCCAATATATATTCCCATCCCATGGTTTTTAGAAATGATATCTAATCCTAACCATAAATGATTATCTAAACCATGTTTTGATACTAACTATAATGGAAATGTCATTTCATAAACTAATGTTACATATATTTTGATGAATATTCTACACATAAAAATACTACCAACACCAAAAGAGTAGAGGATTGTAGTCTTGGTGATTATATATATATATATAATATACTTCTTTTATGAAATATATACAATATTTATGAAAAATATTATCTCATATATAACTCCTATTTGGAATACCGTACCTAAATCCTTCTTTAACACCTAGGGATGGAAACATATAAATGGGTGATCTCAGGTGGTCAGTATTGGTAAATGTTAGCGGTGACACTGATATAATATGAATAATATGAGCATAAGGGTATAATAATATGAACATAAACTCTCAAAATTAGACTCTAAATATCAATGATCATAATATAAAATCTTGAAAGAATATAATGGTAGTTCATAATACGTAAATAATAGTTGAATAAAATTACATAAACTGTGAATGAATATAACATTCATAAATTATGGTATTGTGGAATACAAATAAATAAATATCATTGGTAACATGTGTAAATAGAAAATGGATCACTAATTGAGATGAGAGAATGAAATTAGGACCTCACATAACCATATGGACATGAAACTAGGTCCATAGATAATATTATTGAAATGATATCTAGGTTCACTAATAAATATGTGGACAAAAAAACTATCTCCATGCTTACAATTTTAAACATGAAATTAGGTTCATGCATGACATATTCTTCTCATGAGTTACACATATTTATCAAATTTATTCATTGGAGATTTGGGTCCCAACCATCAAATAATAATAACCACACATATGTGCGCCAAAATAATATAAATCACTTATAATATCTTAAAAAATGAAAATAAATGTGTTTTACAAATATTTCATCATTTCGTAATCCATATAAAAGTAAAATGATTCATAAACAAATTGGAATCATAAAAATAAAACATACCATGAAAGAATAAGAATGGTAATCATAGATCATATCCCAATTAAAAACTATGTGAAATCCAATAATTCTATCATATATGTGAAAATATTTTTAAGATTACCTAAATTCATTATATAAGAACATATCATTTTAATTTTGGAAACATTTATTTGAAAATACATGAAAATAAAAATGAAATAACATTATTTCCAAAAACCAACATAAGACATTAAATTATTCATCTTAAAAATTAATTTGATATGAGAAATACAATATAATATATTGTCTTATATATGAAAAAACCATTCTAATTTTATAAAAAATAAACATGAAATGATCATATTTAAAGGAAATTCCCTTATAAATTACATTGAAGTGAATGCTAATAAAAAAATAAATTATATATAACATCATTAAATCTACATAAAACTAGTGGAAATAAATCATAATATAATCTAAATTCATTCCTCACATAACCATTGTATGATATAATCAAGGAATTTGATGATTGTCTCAACATAAGGAAATTGAGTTAAGAATTCCCTTACCTAAAATATTCCCTACCATTAATCAAGATAAAAACCCCAATATAATGAATATGTATTTGTTATAAAATTATTACATAATATTAATTATAACATTATATGTATTATTTATTTTTATCATATTATCATCCATTATTATTAATTTGTTATTAAAATCACAATTATGGCTCATAACTACTTCATTTTCAAAGCATGTTCTTTTTAGTAATCTCAATCTTTATAATTGATAAAGGTCTAATAATTCAAATAATTTTAATCATGGTATAAAAATAATATATATTAATTATATTTATATACTTATAATATTTCATAATAAATTTTTAATAGAAAAAGGAATTACATCATCCATAGAGATGGTAGGTCATACGTACACATGAACGTTGATTTTATTTTTTAATTGATGGGATAAAAGAAAGGTAAATAATAATTAAAATTTCAGAATCATTATCATATAATATATATCATATATATTAATTAAAACAATAATAATATTCATCCCTAATTTTTATGGATGGAAAATTAATTGTATCAATACGTGGAGATGGTAAGTGGTTCTAATGCACAAGAGATACATTCACTTATTTATTGATTATAAATAGGGTGTGTAATGATGTTTTAATAATAATAATAATAATAATAAATAAAAATATTGTTGACACTAAATTTATTCTTTATGATAATCATGATATATTTAGGGTAGTTAACAAAAATTATATATATAATGAGATCAGTTCAAACAATTACCTATTCCTCAAAATATCTTCTATAGATCTCCTATAAAGGGATATAGGGTTAGACTTTTGAGAATCACCAAAACTATATAATATTTATAGGTTGTTTTAGAATGTTAATTGGTTGGGGTTTCTCAATCTGGAAGGATCCTAATTGTTTTAATGCAATGGGAAAAAATGATTCAATTTTTTCATTTTGGTAAGCGGTAGTTTTTATGTTTCTAGAAAAATTAAATTATAATAAACTAATTTTAAATAAAAATAACACAAAAAGGCCATGGATTTTATGATATGATGTTATAATGTTTTTGTCTCACCGACAAATATATTTTATACATATTTTGGTGTTACTTCTTTGATTTTAATAATATCTAAGTAAACATTCAATAAAATATTCAATTAAATAACTCTATTTTGATACATAGGTGTTATTTTTCTAATTATATTCATTAAATATGAAATTGTATGAAATATTATGGCCTTATCGCTTATTTTTAATCCATATTTACATGTTTTCCCCTTTATTGAAGTAATAAATTTTACCAGAAAAACTTTTCATATTGACTAAATAAACATGTGTATACTGTAATATTTTATCATACCAATTTTATGTGATTTTAGAACATATATTTTATACATTTTTTGGTGCCATTTTATTGGTTTTAATAATATCTAAGTCAACTTTAAATAAAATATTTTATTAAATAACTCCATTTTTATACATATCTGTTATTTTTCTAATTAAATTCATTAAATATGAAATTTTATGAAATATTATGGCCTTATCACTTATTTTTAATCCATATTTACATGTTTTCCCCTTTATTGAGGTAATAAAATTTACCAACAAAACTATTCATATTGACTAAGAAAACATGTGTACAATTGTAAAATTTTATAATACCGATTTTAAATGTTGAATCCATTTTTTAAAATTCAAAATAAAGAAGATGGTGATTTTAATTTAAACATAAATTGACAAAACTAATGAAAAATAGTTTTTCATAAAAAATTCATTTTAAACATAATATCTTTTGAATACTAAATTTGAGTATATAATCCACATAAAAAATATTTATTGAATAATTTTAAATGAAAGTAATCTAAAAAAATTTAAAATAAATCCAAATATAATTTAAATTTCAAAAAACATAGAATGAAAATATTGTTTTAAATTAAAATAATTAGTGTTCTCTATCACATTCAAACTAAATGTTTTTACAATATTATAAAAAATATAATGTTTATAAAATTCTTAGTTTGAAAAGGAAATTAATATTCCTAGTTAAATTTTTTATTGATTCTATAAATTAATATTTATAGATAAAAATAAGAAAAATATATTTATAATAAAACATATTTTTGATGAATATGTTTACTTTAATAAAATTTCATGAAAATTTTCCAAACACATTCTAATACATTCAAATTGAATTTGATATTTATTTAATAAATTAGTTATTAATATTTATTCCATCAAATTTAATGTCTAAATTATACCATAAATATAATATTTTAATAATATTTCGATGTTTCTCTAAACATTCTATTGTGTGAAACACAAGCGATCCATTAAATCACACTATTCAAAAATCTATTTCATACAAATATAGGCGTGTTAAATTAACCATTTTGAGAAAAATCCACCAATATGTGATACATTGGGAGTATGTCCATCTTATATTAGTGGAACCTTGATTCCTTTTCAAGAACCTTTGTTGTAGTATTATCACAAAAAAATGTGAAAGGATATATACTTCAAGGCACTAAAAAATATATTTAGAGAAGTTCTAAATCTGAAAAGAATATTATCCAGTATCATAAGAAGTTATGTAGTTAGACTCCAATATTGAAATAGTAAAAACTAGTTACTCTATACTCATATACATTTCAGTTCCTCCCTTAAGAATAAATAAATATAATGAATATAACTTTATACCATTTAAATCTTTTTTTAAACTACCATTGTTATATCCTCTTATAGATACAACCTAATATATTTTATATACCATGAAAAAATCCTTAGTAATCCCCAAATATATAGATATATCTTTGATAGAAGTGAAATATTCCCCTATATTGACACGATATATTCCTTCCAGTCTTAATGATTACAAAATTTTATATATATTACATAACATGTCGTGCATGATATAACATGTCAAAGATGTTTATGGGATCCTACTCATTCTCTCTCTGATTTTGTGTATAAGTAAACATTTCTATAGAAATATGTATATAATGTCAAATTAGAATTAATCACCTCATGGATTTTTCATGACAAATCACTTTAGTATCTGGTTTGTTTCTATAATTTTACTATGTCTAAGATTTATTTTTAATCAATCTTGAATGATCATGATTCTATGATATATGATTCATTAACTATGTAATTCATTGATAATCAATAGTGTAACCATTCATTCTCTCACTGTATGATTGTTATGTCATATCTAATAATTAATATTTCATCAACATATACTACTAAAATTAATGCAACCCTCCCAATAAATCAATTGTAATCACATTTTCCACGTTTTTCCTTTATGGACCCAAATTATCTTATGGATTCATCAACTGAATTTTCCATGAAATGAATTTATAAATTAACCAAAAAATGGATACCAATAAAATTCATCTCTTATTTTCATTTACAATGGATACAAACACATTCAGTTATATCATATTTTCATCTTTATGATGCTTTTAATGATGAAATATTTTTCAAAATCCTTATACCAAATATCATAGTATTGAAAAGAAGATATTGTAATTATAAATGATTTAATTAGGGTAACTTGAAAAATTTTCTTCATAGACACTTCATTGAAAATGTATAGACTCTCTGTCCACTATTCTGCATTTATAAGTACCCATTTTTACCTATATGTCTTGATTTATCTAGAATACCAATTTCACCATATGGGATATAAATAAACTAGTAGTTCATGAAAAACATAAACATGGTTATGATACAAATAATCCATCTCAGACAAAGTGACTTCTTGCCTTCTTCCTATATCAGTGATCTCTATTTCCTCCTTATGAGAAATGAGATCATTATTGTCAACCAATACTAGATAACCATCATCAATGGAAAGATAAACATATCCTTTTATTTCCCCAAACATATCTCATTATACTCTATAGTTATTATTTTTAATGAAAAACATTCAGTAGGAACTGTTGAATCTGTTCATGCACACAAATCATGTGTTTCATGAACATCAACATCATCAATGTAAATTTTTATCCCACTATCCACCTTGAGTGCATGTTCCCTCTCAATAAAAATGAATTCTATAAAAATATTTTACATTATTTATAAGGGTTTTTATAGATAGTATCTTATTGTATCTTTTGTATACCATATAATGATACACTTCACTCCTTAGGATTTTATAATTTTAACATAGTTTCCCTTAACAGACACCTTCCAAACCCATGAAAAAATATGTTACAACATGTGTCAATTTTCACACCATAGCTCTAAATAAATATTTGTGGATATATTTAATACATAGTTTAGTATATGTGTGTGTTTAGGTGATGTAATTTATAATTCATATCACTAAAATGATAATGTAATATATTCATTTCTCTTTTTCTCCCTTAATATTACATGAACGTTATGGTTAATCCTTTCCCCTACCCTGTGATGTGTATGGTTGATTTATGTAATGACCTAATATATTATGATATATTTATATTAAAATAAATATTATTTCATTAGTATCATGATCTAAACACTACATCGAGATTAAGTGAACCATGATATAAATATTTTTATTTAAATACTATAGCTTTATCAATGTTGTTCATATTTGTGGTGTAACTAAGACTAAAATCATTATAATAAATACTTATAATGGTTTTATATAATGTAAATCAATTGATAAATATGTACTCAAATTCCAGTAAAATAATTATATTCTCCTAAAATACATTTTCTTCAGAAATTAGTTTTTATTGCTTTTTGTGATAAAATTTTTATAATTATTTTTGAACAGATTTAGAAATTTATGAGGATACAAATGATAATGTAATATAAATTAGATTATCAAAATTAGATTAAGGTGATATTTTTGGTGTATTCCTAAGAGAATTGTTTATTGTAAATACTAAAAATTTAATAATCTAGGTTTAATTTAAATGGATATTACATCATTTTAGATAAATATTTATCATATTATATAAAACTAAAAGATCAGGGAATTTAATAGTTCAGTGTGTTTACAAACACTGAAACATAATCTTATACCTTGTTTAAAGATCTTCATCATCAACTTTAAAAATATTCCCCTATAATACACCTTCATAAAATATTTCATCATAACCTAGGAAAAGGAAACATGATAGATGGGTGAGCTCATATGCTCAGCTAGTTGAAAAAAGTGAGTTATATACGAATAACAGGAGCATAATGGCTTGAGAACAAGAACATAACATTAGAATATCATAAAATTCATATCAAATATTATAATCAAGAGTCTTTGAATAAATATCAGTAATTCATAACACCTGAATAAAAAGGAATTCAAGAGAATAATCCATGAGATCATAACATAATAGTAAGATATTTTAATTTAGAAAATAGATAAACAAATAAAATTATTTCAATAATAGTAAATGAGTAATTTCAAGGCTATCTTCGTGGAATGGGTTCACTACCAAAACATATAATAAGTCAAGGTCCACTCCAAAGACCATATTAGTAGATGGAATCCCCTACTGAATTTAGTCAAATCCATGTTCTTGCCCTTTATTATAGAACTGAGTTCATATCCCATTCCAGCAATGGGTTGATAAAACCTTTTCACATACCATTCATGCCTTGTATTACTAAACTGAGTTCACTCATTGTTCCATCCATATATTCATAAATCGAGATCACTTCTTGTTCTATCCATGTAATATTCATTCAGATTCACATCTCATTCGAGACCTGTATTATTGAATCGAGTTCACTCCTCATTACAGCCTTGTATAATTGAACTAGTTTCACTTCCCATTCCAGAACTATATTACTAAACATATTTATTCCTCCTTCTGAACTAATATTACTGAACTAGGTTCATGTCCTATTTTAACCATGTATTACTTAACTAGGTTCTCTTTCTAATTCATCTCTATATTACATAACCAATTTCACTCCTCATTCTAGTCTAGTATTACTGAATGAACATTACATGACATTCCATCCCAATCATACTCCAAAGAGATAAATATTTACTCAATGAAATACATGTATATTTAGGTCCCACCCTTTACATAATTAAATTATACATAAATATTCCACATGATTGTATAACATTTTGTCCAATCATGACCTATTAAAAGATATGTGTTTAATAAGAATCATATCATAACTCCTGAAATATTATTTGTATAATAAATATTTAATCAAATAATAACCTATGGAAACTATATATGTTTCATAAAAATTTCATCCTAGAGTAACCTATGAAGTGAAGATATATTCATAATAATTTATCATGGTATAACCCATTTATAAGTAATAGATTTCATAAAGATCATGAAATCAAAACATGGTCTATTTAGAGAAATAACATGAATGGTATCCCAGGATCGCATCGCTATTAAAGCATAAAATATAACCACGGATTTCATATTATATAGAGATTTTAAATATCTCTTTGAAAAAAGGTTTTTATTGAAAAAAAATTTTAAAACTGATAACATTTTAGATATTCTCTTCCTTGAATACACTTTCAAAACATATAATTGAATCATGAATTAATAATTTAAATAATTTTTTAGCAAAATATCCTAACCTCCATGAGAAATTGTTTTAAAAAAATAAATCCTTTTGAAAACCATTTTGATTTAAAATAACCATAATGAATTATAAAAAAGGCTTGAAATCATTTTGGAATCCATTTTCCTTGAAAACATATGAATTTTTATTGAATATTTGAAAAAACAATTTCCTTGAAAACTTATAGAATAATCTGTAAAACATTTTGAGAACCATTTTTCATAAAAACGTAATGAATATGGTTGTTAAAATTTTAAAAACTGTTATAAATGGAAATAAATAATGTAATATTGAAAATATTTAAACCAATCTATAAACATAAAATAGTTTAATTTTTTCAGAAAAAATGGGTTCGAAGGAACATAGATTACTGACTCATAGGATAAATAAAGTTAGATTGAAACAAATAATTTTCTCTATTATTTTAAGTTCCAAAGAGTTAAAAATTGTACTAATGCATGAATATATCATTCATATAAATATTAGAATAAACTTCATGAGTGTTCTTGAGATATTGATCATACTATTTTATCAATGGTAGTATAATCGAAAAAAATATCAATAAATGATGAGATTATAGGAATAAACTATTATCACATTAGTATCATTGAACCATAATCTACCAGAGATAATAGCATTCAATGATAATTAATATATCATTAAATAATTTTATTCTGGATATGACATGTCAAAGGGTATTATATAAACCTTTTTGAATAATATAGGTTCATAACATGGCATGGTTCAAATGAAGGAAGCTGAGACAAATCTACATTACTGATTTTATGACTATAGAATCACACACCCCTTCAAAGCGAGATCAAAAAATTGATATATAAGTACCTATAAATTTATATAAATTATTCATATAATAAATTATTGAGAAATATGTTTACAACTCAGAATAAATGAGGGGTGAAGGTGGCTTATATCTCATAGAAAATAAAAAGTGAAATTAGAAAACACTTACCTTAAGTATTGACCTTCTCTATAAATGTTCAAACCCCCCATATAATAAATATAGTTTATTATAAATATTAAAAAAAATTATATATAATACCATGTATGATTTTATTATAACATTATATTTCTCTTTTATAAATAATACTACATAATGGTTACGTTCCATGTAATATCCACATTGTTTTCCAATATGTTTTGACATCTTATAATTGATAGTATTATTTAGGTCATGATTTAATTATATAAATAATTTAAAATATGAAATAAATATTACTTATATTCATTATATAAATATTCATAATAATCTATCAATTATAGAATCATTAAATATAATATACTATTGATGGATATGGTGTGTCATGTGTATGCATAAACATTGTTTCCAATTTTATTATTGTATTGAAATAGAGGAAGTAAATGATATATATAAGTATAACCTCAAAAAAGAATAATTTTGTTAAATATATCATATAATTTAACTACACCCATCCTTAATACATTACATGTCAGGTGTGAATGAATCATAACGTTTTGAGGTGGTGGTAGTCCACACATCCACAAATGAAGTTATCTTATTTTAATAAATAGAAATCCTAATGGTGTGTGTTATATAATAATTAGAAAACCATAAATAAATAAAAATATCTTGTTTATATATCACATAAAATTAAAATTTTCATTATAATACAAAATCCTTGATGTTATAATGGGAAAATGATCAACACCGTTTTGTGATACGGTAGTTCACCATACACTAGAACTGTAATTTTTATACCCGTTAGATAAAAGTGTTTGTATGTGTATGTATAACCCATATAATGAAAACACTTTAATATATGTACAATACTGAATTTATTATATAATCATAAAATGAGAATATTTTAGGGGGTAGATGATGAAATTTAAATAATGGAGTTTGAGGAAGGATGTTTTCTATTCTTTTGGTAACTCCCCTTGGATTGAACCAAAGGGAATTAGGGGTTATATTTATTCCAAAAAGAAGGATACTAGAAATAAGGGATAGATTTTGAGATATTTTTCTTTATATTTATCACATTACAATGTTCTAGAGAGGTTTTAAGAAGTAGAAGGGGCTAGTTCATTTTTATAGTCGATGAGGAGTGGAGTTCTAGAAAAAAATTTAATAGCGAATTACAGCAAGGTTTTTACCATGGCATGTGGATCCAGTAATGGTGAAAACCCGATAAAAGGGAGTATATTTTGTATATATGAACATCCAATGTATTTTGGACAATTTTTATCTCATTTTGGGCTATATGATTAAAGTTTAGTCTTTTGAAAACCTAATTTGATTCTTAATCACTGTATTTAAATTTAATCACATTCACTAATACTTTTTTAAAAAAATTAAGTATAAATTAATATGAATTATAAATTATGATTATTCCAAATCTGTAAACAATTTTATCAATTTAAAATCATATATTTGGAAGAAATTGATTTAAAATTTATCGTGTATAGGATCCACTACATGGGGTTTTACACGAAACAGTCCAAAAGTTTGAAATGTATTTATATCCAATTTTAATGTGAAATTGGTTCAAATGAAATAAATTTGATGAAATTATTTTAAATTAATCTATTTAATCTTTAAAAACAAAGTAAAATATAATTTATCTATATATATAAATTATAAAAACAAGTATTTTTGAATAAAAGTTCAGTGTTTTCTCTATTTGTCAAAAAATAAAAATTCTCAAAAATTAGTGAAAAATCACCAAAAATATATTTTAATATTCCGATTCTGAAAGTGAACATAAATTTTTAAAATAAAATTTATAAATTTAAAACATAATACTTGAATTGTGTTATCCCCTCATAGGTGATAAAACAATATTTCATAAAATATAGTTATTTTTATTCATAAATATAGATTTATTATTATCTTATAACTATCAAATTTATTAGATTAATATCAAAATAATTGAATGAATATATAATATATAAATTTTATTTACAAAATTAATCAAATTTTTTGATTATTTTATTGAGACAAGATTGTTTTTATACATAGACAAAAGTTATCTTAGAAAAAATACTTCTTTATTTAAAAATGGTTCCTACATTAAGATCAACTTATTGACAACCAATGAATTAATTTTATATAAATGTGTAATTAATATTTTTAAAATTTATTTAGTTTTAATCATAACCTCTATTATATCGGATAGGTGTTATGAACTATAATATTTTAATAATCATATTAATAATGTTCTATAGATTAGTAAAACACGGCCTTCTGTGTATTGAAAACTATCAAAGGGAATCTATATTGTGTTTATTACATGTAAACCATTATGTTTCCTGTATCTCCAGATAATATAATTATTTCATGGGTACCAATATTTTTTTCTTTTTTATATAATTTAATCTAATAACATTTATTTTTGGTTTAAAAAATCTATAATTTGTTTTACATGAAATGAAAAATATCAAAATGATTAAATTAATTTGGAAAAAACATTTCAAAAAAAATAGGACTGATACATTGTACCTCCATTGAAATAAATTTCAACCCTGAAATTATGCTAGGTTATCATATGTTTAATACATGAATGTTAAACTCATATAAACCCACATCATAAAAATTAAAACTAAAACATACAAGTGAAAATAGATTGTTAGAAACATAGTGGTTCCCCAATGTGACCCAAAAACTAAGTCTCCACATAGGAGAACATAGGTGGGATGTTAAAACATGTACATGGTGATAAATCTAACTATCATGTTCTAATGGAGAGTGATAATGAATATGGTAAGGGGAATGTTAACAATCATCATGAAATATACCAAAGAGGATTTTAAAAAGGTTATTGATATCATTAAAAATAATGATTTCATGACAAAAAATTATATAAAGATCATTTTCCTAAGGATGAATAATTGTTTTGAGAAGATATACATACTTGATTTACAGACAATCTCACCCATTGTTGTGTTGTGAGTAATTTACACTTCATTTATTCTTATAAAAATGACCATGAATTTCTTATTCATAATGTACTAATTGATCATAAGAACCATAAGTTGAACTATATGTCATTCAATTTTAATTTAGTTTTCATCATTCAAAAAATGATTTCATAGGTTATCCAAAATGCATAAATCCTTATATGTCATAATAATACTATAATTTATAAACCCTCATAAAAAATTTAACAAAAAACATTCCATAAATGGTTAATCTTATAAACCATGGAAAATATAATTCAAAAATTTATTCCATAAATAAGCTCTTATAATATTATAAGACATATTTATTTTAATCATGTGTCCATACTTTTATATATATAATCTCAAATGTTATATTATTATACTATAATACAGGTATACAGAGGCAATCACTTGAAATTTGATTAGATGATTAATAATAATATTTTCATAATGATTATTCATACAAAATGAAACATGAGATTACCAAATATGGAAGGATTAGTATTCCCTAATTATTATTATTTTATTCATTCATTATTACTGAATAATCCTTTTTATCATGAATCAACCTCAGTACCCTAGTAACATGATTACTGAAATGGTCCAAACATATCCCGAAGGGAATTCTAGATCCCCATGGATCAGTGACTAGCACATGTAATCATACAAACTGATAGCGGAATCGTTTTTCAACAAATATTTTCAAAGTAAAAAATAAATAATAGAGAATTAATATCAAAGGAAAAATCCACTTGATGTAATTTACAAGAAGTAAAACAGGAACTCCAATCCCAAAGTACTACAACCCATCGACCAAATAGGGAAAACAAACCACGTTCTTATGGACACAACTAACCAAAAACGTGGTTCAATAGATGGATCAACATTCAAGAGACCATTTCCCCTTTCCTAAACATGGAAGGAGATAATCTAAAAATACCTAAAAGCACAAGTAGGGTGTGAGAAAAATCCCAGTTGTATTTCACCAAAGATTCGACAACAAGATTTCAATATCAAATGAACATATAATGTGCTTAAAATTAAATATAAATACATTTGGAATTTATTATATCATATACAAAGAAATAAATATTTGCAATTTAAAAGATGAAAATAGTTTATAAATTTATTCTTCCCATTTCAAATGATGGAAATATATTTAAAAAAGATGGAATTTACATTTAATCAATGGTTAATTTACAGTAATGGAAATTTTCACAAAATTGGTAAAATAAAAAATTTAAAATAAACTTTTTTATATAAATTCACAAAGAGTTTAAATAGTTTCTAACAATATAATATATATATATATATTAAAAATATAAAAAAGAGATATATGTGTGGCCTTCTTCCAATTAGGTATGATTGTGAAAAAATTAAGGGAAAAAACCCTATGAATATTGAAACGTTATTACATACCCCTTGATCCAGGGCTAAGAGGACTCATCACTATTTCCTAAGGAATCATATGTGATCATACTATGTTTTAAATCATTGTAATTAATGAATTTTTATCCAATAAAACAATATAACTACCACAAGATTTCATATTCTCAAGTACAATACAATGATGGGAAATTTATTTTAATGATTTTCAAAATACAATTTAATCCCTTACTCTATTTAAATATGCCAATTTTCCCTTTAAAATCTGTTATCAATTATTAATAAAAAACATGCCTCTTAAAAAGTTGAAACCAATGGGTTTACATCAAAACCATTTTATTCCATTTTACATAAAAACATGTTTTGAAACCAATTCATTCAATTTCACAGTCCATTACACAATTTAATTCAACATATTAATTTCCAAAAAATTTCCTCTCAAACCCCCAATTCACTGGAATAGGTCGTTTTCAAAAATATTTCCATTAAAAAATTTTATTCAATTAAATTAAAAAATTCTATTAATTTAATTTCCATATAAACCAGAATTGAAATATTACAATTTATATTACCTATATTTCCATAAACACAAACCAATTCTAGGAAATTTGGTATTTTCCAATTTCATGAAAAAACCCATTTCTCTTAAAAATCACAGTTTATTAGAATTGGGTATATCCAAAAAAAGAGTAAATTCAATATTAATCATAAATAAATCAATTAAATATAATTTAATCCACTGAATTTAATTAAATCATGTAGGGATTATGAAATTTGGCATCTTAATGGATCCATCTACTTTAATGTCAATGGATCGTGGATGACCAAAAATAAGCCTGTATTCATCAAAGATGGACGAAAATAATGGAATATAGGAGAAACAAGATTCAAACCTAGGTTTAGATCAATAATTGTGGGTATTATATCCTCTAATAACATTTTAAGATCTATAAAACCCAAGGGACAAATGGAGTGATCACATGAGATCAAGAAAAAGAGGAGGAAACCAAATAGTGTAGGATTAATAGACATTATCTATGTATAAAATTTCATCTAGGAGGGGTCTGAGGGGACTAGAATATTTATTAGGATCTCTAAGGTTAATAGAAACTATTTTATGTTGAAGGAGGTCTATCAGAGACTTAAAACAAGGATTCGTGGTTATTTTATAAAATATTGGATCTCATAAAATAATATTCCAATGGTTTCTTAGGTACTAGAACAAGGTTAAAAAAACATATTTACAGGCTATGTGCCCAATATAAATAGGTCCCATGCTTTCTCTTAAGGGGTTTTATTATATGAATAACCATTGGAATTCAATGTATCACCCCCAGTTTCAAGTATATGACCTTTATTTATGTTTTGTATGTATATAAAGTATATGGGTGATGTTGGGAGAGATTGGGGAAATTTTTTAGTATTTGTAGTGATTTTATATAAATTCATTAAAACAGAATGGTTGAAGAAAACCATTCAACACCAATATGAAACTGTGCATAGGGAAACATGGGAAAAAGGTAAAGTGCATTGGTTATGCACTGGTTTTCCCAATCATGTGGAGGTATAGGATAAACAATTCTGTGTTTTGAATTTGTTGGAAAATGAAATTAGGGATGGTTAGCGTATAGTTTTTTAAAAATGAAAAAAAAACATATGATTCTCATCTTAAAAGAGTTGGCTAATTCCGAGTTAGCACATATATTTCTTAACTATGTGATAAAACCATTCACAACATTAATCCACTTCCTCAAAAATTTTATCCCACTAAGTTTTCCCTTTAACCCCCTCATTATTTTTCATATTTATCCATACTTTAGAATCTTACTCTATAAAAGGTCAAGAAAGGGTCTTCTATTAATTCAGATGCAATACGAGGGCTTCCCTTTGTGATTAGTAGCCTACGCCTCAAGATGAATGATCGGTTTGGTTTTTTTTATGATTTTCTTAAATCTAATTCTCCCTCTCTCTTGGTTACATAGATATACAACAATTATTGGTAGATCTATGGCTATTGTTTCCAAATGTTTTTTTATTTGTTATTTTTCTGATAGGGGAAATGTTTTATGGAGGGTTCATGAGGATTCAACCCGGTTTTGTGATGTTTTTCGTTACATTTTTCGTTCTCACCAAAACTATCAGTGTAGGTGGATTCACTCTTGACTCCCCTTCTTGGAACTATTTTTATTATTTTAAAATTAATTTAATTCAGTAAAATTGATTGTATAATTGTGTTTCAATGAATTTTATAAATCATCCTTAATGATTATTTATGGGTTTTGTGGAAACTGTGGAATTATTGTTTTTGGTTGTACAATGTTCTTCGATAAATGTTTTAAAAATAATGATTTTAAAATAATTACATTATAAAATTTTATAGAAAATAATTTTCTATAAAAAAATGTATTAAAGTGGTTTGGGAACTATTTTTAGGCTTCCATGGTATGTGTGTTCATATTTCTTTTACTGGTCATGGTTTAGATATGACCTTGAGTTCTGTGCCAAGGGTTTAATGGCACATGGGATATAATTACCCTTTGTTGTCATTATAGATTGATGATAGACCTATCATTAGTATGAAACAATCATAATTACGAACATATAGTTAGTGTAGATATTATTTGGAATGTAATGGTTAAGCCAAATGGATCGTGTGAAATGGTTTAAAAGAATTGGTTGCTTCCTTTCAATGAAAATATATTTTGTTGAAAAACTACTTGATATAGAACTTTTTTTCATTTAGTAATAAAACTTTTCTTAATTTTTTTATATAAATATTTTTTATAAGTTTATCTATCTTTTCTATCATGATGGAGTGAGCTGGGAAGTCATTGGGGAACACCTATAGATATTTAGTACACAACCCTTCTTTGGAACATTGGTTCTTTTGCAGATGTCATCTAACGAGACTAGGGAAAATGTAAGGAATCATGCAGCATTAAAACTACCTAATGATACCTGAGGTATTTGGTGTTGTTGGATGATGGTTCTTGTGTAGTCTTGGAGTCTTATGGTTGTATTTGAGTTTTGATAGTTCATATTCCTTTATTTAATTTTTTTTAGATTGTCTTCTGTAGTGATATTATATGTTTTTTTATATAAATGAAATTTTCGAGAAAAATAATATTTTATCAGGAATCATGTTGTGTATTAATTGGATATGGGTTTTTAGTTGGTTTTTTTATTTTCCATGTTGAAATCATCCCCTGTATATATTGAATCCATTCTACATTTATTTGCAGCATTTGTCACATTAGAGATGTTGCCTAATTCCTAGTAACATCTTTCCCAAATATCAATCAAAAGATAAGGAGATAGAGGATAAAAAATGGTATGTTTTTTGTTTATTCCAAAATTAAGTAGGAGTTACATGGTATTATATTGATCCTTTCTTTCAGGAACAAGTTTTATTTTACTTGAAATTGGTTGTTAGTCTTGGAGTTGAATTCGTTCTTGTATTTTCCTTAAGTTGAGGATCATAAAAAAGAGTTTGGTTGTTAGGAAATAGAATTTAGAGCATAAAATTAATTATCTAACCCTTTTATGTTAAACATCAATTTACCAGGTATTTACTAAGATAGGTGTTTTGGAGACACTAATAAGATTTTGGAATCTCATTGCCATGGCTTAGCCAATTAGACAAGAATTCCATGCATTAGTGAAATGACATCCCACTTGGATTTCATACAACATTTTGGGTAATTATTTATGGTTTTTTAATGTGTTGATTTTTGAATAAAAAGTAATTTTTTTTAAAATCAATTACATGGAAAAAGGGCATGATTGTGGTATTTTTAAAATTGGTTGATTTTAATATAAAGTAATGATTTTTTAAAAATGGTTGATCATGGAAAATATAGATTTTAGAAAAAAAAATGGTGTGATAGTTGTTGTGGTATAATTTGAAGTGTAATCCTTAGGTTAGTAGAGATTGTGACTTATTGTGTTCTTTGTCTATGAAAAAAATGGAAACCATTAGGTATCATAAAAACGAACTAGAAGAAGATTCATAGAATTTGTTTGCACCTGAGAAACAGGTGAACTAATAGCTGGTTCTGAGTATCATGCAAACATTTATAGTTGTGTATAGAAGGAACCAGAGGGATGAGCCAATATAAGTGGACCATTATTTCAAATTCTAGAAGATTAATCCACCTATCTTTATGGGTGAATCATAAACAAAAAATGATGAGGTGTGGCTGAATTAGATTAATATTGTATTTGATCTCATCAGAACACTAGAATAGATTAAAGTAAAGATGGAAATAAATATGTTAGAAGATCATGTATACTAGTTGTGGAATCTAGTTGTCCTGGATTAAATTAAATAGGGAATTGTATGGGTGGAATTTGAGTAATTTTTCAATAAAAAATTTAATCCTCATAAGTTAAATATTTAAATATCAATAGACTACTTCATCTTGAAGAAGGAAAATATTTTTGTCCATCAATATGTAGCTATATTAACGAACTTAGTCCAGCTGGTGTGGTTCAGTTTCCTGATTTATTTTCTAAAAAAATTCTAGGTTACCACTGGTAAGGGAAGTTATGTATAGAATTGATTTCCTTTTAGGGAGTAGTCCAATCTCACTTCCATCTTATCAAATGTAACAAACAAAAATAAGGGAGTTAAATGGGAATTTGGAAGAGCTAAAAATAAAAGGTTTCATTTTACCTAGAATTTCTTCTTGGGAAACAACAATCTTTTTCGTGGAGAATGTATATGTAACTCTAAGGATGTGTGTGGATTATCGTAATCTAAATAATGTAACAATCAAAAAAAATATCATCTTCTTTAAAAGTATATCTCACTCTTTTTTCCCTTTGACCCACCGATTTCTCTTCATGTGAGGCCCTAACTTGGAATTTTACTCTCTCAATTGTCAAGAAAGATTCTTCCATCAATATAGATGTGATAAGATTGATTCCTATAGTAATTTTAAGTCAATTCCTCATACTAGGTTATTTTTCTTGGTCGTTATTGATGTGTTTCAACGATCTAATTCACCACCTCTCTCTATAAGTTTCATTGGTATATTCCATCTATTAGTAGATCTAAGTTTTTTGATGCCAAAAATGTATATATTTTAATTTTTTGTTGATAGCAGAAGAGATCTAAGGATGGTTCATGAGGATTCATCCCAGTTTTTTGACTTTATTTGTGTTGTTTTTCATTTTCATCCCAACTCTCAGGGTTGGTGGATTCACCCATCAATATAATTTCTAGAACTAATTTTATTCGTTTCATATTGGTGTAATTGCATGATATTTATTTTGAAATTGTGGTTCAAAGAATGTTATAATTTCTCTTAGTGCTAATTTTTGGGTTCTCGTGAAATTATGGAATTATAGTTTTTAGTGGTATAATGTGATTTTATAAATGATTTTAAAATGATGATTTTAAAATAATTTAAAGAATTTATTTAATTGAAAATTTGTTTCAAAACAATTTATAGAAATGGTTTTTCCATTATTTTTGGGCATACTTTATGTTTGTGTTTATATTTCATTAATGAGGCATGGATAAATTGGACATTGTTCTAGGTGCTAATGGTGTAAGGGAATATGGGATAAAATTACCTTATATTGACATGCAAGATTAACTAGAGACAACTCAAGAATATTGAACTATCATAAAGAAGCATGCATGGTCGTTGGTGTGATTATGTGGAGTGGAATGGTTTTGCGAAATGGAACTTCTGTATTGCTTATAAAGCATTGTTTGGTTTCATTCTCTAAAAATGGGGTTTTTTGGAAAACTAGTTGATATTTAACTTATTTATTTTTACTTATAAAATATTTTGGATGTAATTTTATATAAATTATTTTAAATAATTATTTTTACAATTCTATCATAGTTTCATGAGTATAGAAGTCATTGGGGATAACCTAATGAGTTTTAGTACCCATCTCTACTTTTTTACATTATTGGTTTTGTATATTTCATCTAATAGTACACTAGAAAAGGTTAATTATCACACTTATCTGGAATTTCCACATGATACGTGGGTTTTTTGATTAAGTAGGAGCACGGATCTTACGAATCCTTGGAGTCTTGTGGTGGTCTTTTAGTTTTGACAGTTCATCTTCTTGTGTTTACATTGATGTTTGTTTTTCTTCTATTATGGAAATATTTTGTTGGTTTTATATAAATGAAATTTTTGAGATATCATTAATTTTAACATACATAATGTATTGTTTTATATGGTTATGTTTTGTTGTTTGGTCATTTTATTTCCCAGGGGATAATCATCCCCTAAGACTATTGAATCCCTTCGATATTTATTTCCATCTTTTGGAGCCTTGGAGATGTTTCTTAAGGCCTTGTAACATCTCCCCACTATATCAAGAAAATGATAAGTGTGGGACATTACAATCTATGATGATGTATCTATTCAAAACTGTCCATTTTTCTATAACAGGGTGTGTGGTTTGGAAAACAATGGACTAGTTGACTGCAAACCATGCACTAGCCTATAATTTTCATGAATCATGAAATTTATACCTGAAACAACAGTAAACATATCCAAACAAGAGATCAATTAATATGAAGGTTTATTATTACGTGAAAATAATAATGGAATGGCATAATATCCCTACCCTAGACACGTTTTATCTCTATAACACCTACGAAGAAGCCTCCACATCAAAAAATGAGTCCAGTTCTCTCTCATCAATTCCACCCTCTTCCACATATCAAGAGAATCAGAATCATGATGCCATCAAACATTAACCAAAGTTTCCATCCTCCCATGATGTAATTTTTTCTTTGAATCAGCAATCCTGACATGCACTGTAGTGATAGATGAATCATGTTCAACATCAAGAACATTCCAAATCATAGCATGAGATGGATCAGATAAACACATTCAAAGCTAAGACACATGAAACACATCATTTATCAACATTATCTGTGGTGGTAATTCCAAAGGATATGAAACTTTACCCACCTTATCAACAATATCAAATGGTCTAAAAAATGAGGATTGAAATCCCTTTCCTACCAAGCCATATATGACCCATCCTAGGTATAACTTTTAAGAACACCAGATCACCAACCAATAAATCAAAAGTTCTACAGCCATGATCATCATAATATTTATCTCAGATATATGTCATCAGCATCATCTGACGAATGAAATGAATATTTTATTTCCTATATTGAACCATGCTCAGTCCAAACATGGAACTCTCACCAATCGATGACCCGAAAAATAGAGACACACTATTCCATCTATATTAGGCCTCAAAAGGAGCCATCATGATCATAGAGTGGTATCTATTATTATAGAAATCTCATCTATACCCAAATGATCTTACTAAGACCCATCAAATTCGTGAATAAAAGTGTCAATAATATCCTCAAGAACATGTATTTCTCTTTCTATATGACCATGAAAAAATGGATTGTATGTCATTATCAAACCAATGTGATATTACATTGCAACCTAATGGCTTCTTGAAAATAAGTAAGGGAACCAAGGATGCCTATCAGAGACTATATAAGATGTAAGTCCATGAAAATGAACAATTTCTTTAACAAAGAGATTTCCCAACTCATTATCTTAAGAACTATCCCTATTGGGTATAAAGTACGCCAACATGTTCCGTGTTTTAATCAATACCTATATCACATTATTATTTCTATTGGAATGAGGAAAGATGACAACAGAATCCATTGAGATCTCATCCCACATCCATGTAGAGACTAAAAGTTTCTAAAGTAAACCTAAATGCTTCTGGTGCCCAACCTTTACCTGTTGTCATGTATAGAAAAGATAAAAAAACTCATCAATGCCTCATCTCATTCCTAGACACTGGGATTACAACTGCATGACATAGAAAATCATTGTGGTTCTTGGTGGAACTTCCAAATGGGAACTATGTAATTAAAATATAATAGATTTCCTTACTGAAGATCGTACCAAAAAAATGATTTTGATAGCATAGAACATCCACATTGGATAATGAACCCTGGGAAACTGTATCCCCACTATAAATAGAGTCTCTAATACCATGAAACTCATCATCAAGATATTTTTCCTAAAGAATCAACTCGAGAAGAGAGGATGTTAAATGAATACTAGCCAAATAAATCTTCACCTCTTTCTTTCGAACACCAATATGTAATTGTGAAAAGATAGATATCAAGTTCCACTATTCTAAAGATTATGTCACTGCTTGGGTCAAAATATTCCTTCTCAAAGCATCTACTATGATGTTCCCTTTCCCTATGGTATAGTCAATGTTGAAATCAATAGATTACAGGTTCTCCACCAAACACCTGTAGTAGAGATTTAATTCTTTTTTACAGAAGATATAACACATTCCCATGTGGTCTGAATACATTGTTAACCCTTCTCTGTAAATATAATGTTGCAAACACCTATGTTCATCAATCATTGCTACAATTTCAAGGTCATGTATTATATTAACCTTCTCATGTGGTCTAAGATGACGATATCTATAGCAAATGAAATGGTTTCCATGTATAAGAGCACATCCCAATCTTAAACCCTATACATCACATGAGACCACAGATCATTGTTCGGCCTCTGGAAGTGTCAACACTGGTGCAGTAGTCAATTGACATTTCAACTATGTAAAATAATTCAGATATTTCTCTTTATAAGAAAATATTACTCCCTTCCATGTAATTATAGACATCAGAGTATCCAAAATGAGTAGTCCTTAACAAACCATAAATAGTATCTGGATAATCCAATGATGCACTAAATATCAAAGAAATTTCATGGTTTCTCCCAATTCATAAAATCCTTCACCTATATAGGATCCACTGTTATTCCTTTTTCTAATAGCAACTATCCAAGGAATATTACTACATGAATATAGAAATATCCTTTTGAATGATATTCATAAAGTCGGTGATTTTTGATCAAAATCATAACTTTTCTTAGATAATGAAGATGATCCCCCTCAGTCATATAGTACGCAAGGATGTCATTAAAAAATACTACCCAGAAAGTAGCAATATACTTTTGGAAAATCAAGTTCATTAACACCATGAAAACTATAGGATTTTTTTTATACCAATATCCATTACATGGTACTCATAATGTTGGTAACTACATAGAGAGTGGTATTTAGAAATATTAGACACTTTCATGCATAACTAATTATAACTAGATCATTATTTGATCTTATAGTACCACTTATCCCTCTTCAACTGATCAACCAGATCACCCATCCCTAGAAACATATATTTTTTCTTTATAGTAACTCCATTTACCTTTCTATAATAAATTTATAGTTGAAGTGAACCATCAACCTTCATAGGAAAGCTAATAGGTGCCGACCAAGGTGATACTCTCTATAGAAGAAGTAATTTCTCTAAAAGACCATCCAAATGGTACTTAAGGAATTTTAGTTTAACTATTTTCTTGTGGTAAGAGGGAATATAAACAGGTTGACTACCACAATGTAAAATTCAACATCTCTTATGGTTGAAATACTAGATAAGTTAAAAAGGAAGACATTAGGAACTTTGATGACAACTACAGGTAGATCACTGCTCAAACATTCCTTATCCATATCAAAGTAAAACACAAGTTTTACTTTCCCCATATCCAGAAAAAATGTCTAGACCTCTACGACCATAGTTCCAATTATCCATGAAGTACATGAGACACACCACTAGTGTGGTAATGGTGACCCATTGTAGATGACAATCAATATAGACTTTATTGGTGATGATTTCATCCATTCCAAAACTGATGTTGAGATGTTTCATGTCAAGAAATTGAAAATTAAAATCTATCTCAACATCATATAGAGAGAAAAAACTAGTAGGATGAAGGATACCATTCTCTCTCTTCTTAAAAAGTGGAGTGAAAATATCCATTAAAAAGATAAAATCTCCATATAATGATTTAAAATATTAACCATATTGGTTGAAATAAACAAATGTGATACACTAGTAACAATTATAGAAGTTATTAATGACGAATCTATAGTAATGGTACCTCTCATAGTCATTGGACTCGTATATACTTCATCTAGATACTCTTCCACTATGGGAATAAGGTTTGTTCTATATTCCTTTAGATGGAACCCATTTTCTCATGAGTCATCTGATTTCCCAAGGGTTTTATGAGGAACTAATGATCATATTCCACTATGTAGAGTGGAATAAATATTTTATAATTTCTTCAAGTCCCCAAAACATCCACAGTATCCATAGTTCTTAGGTTCCTTAGTGAAAACCCTCTTAGAATGTCATGGGTTTCCACATTAGGCCCCAACCAAGGAACCACTACGGGCTTCTGAATGAGGTATACAATGACATTGCATCTAAGAGCTATTGTTATAATCATAATTCTTCATGTTTCCTTTTTTTAAACTCACACTTAAATTGGGAAATAAAGAAACTAACAATACTCTTGTCTTTCAAACACGGTCTTTTTAAACAAGAACTTCTCTATCCAGTAAGCCAAAAAAAGATGGTAGCTTCAACGAGAAAACCTGATAATGAATATCCTAATGATTTCCAAACTCGAACTATAGAGCCTTAATTATCTCATTTTGAAATATCTCATGTGAGAAGTGAAAGAGATTAGGAAAATGGCTGGCATACTTTGTCGCACTCTTGTCAACCTACTCGAATTGGAAGAAATCAGTGGACTTGGCTAACACCATCGACTCTGTATAGAACTTGTTAGTGAAAAGAATATTGAAGTCATTACACTATAAGACCTCATGTTTCTTAATTTTTTTTATAATTTCCCACTATCTCTTACTTTTCCATTACATAACGATATTGGAACACTTCACATTAATTTCCTTATATTTGTCTAAAAACCCAAACAAGAACTCCATTTTTCCGAACCACTGCTTAACCTCGAGAAGATCATTTGAGACCATGAATATAAATGGCATATATTGAAGGAACTCTTGGGAAAATATTTTTGGAATTCTCCCAGTAGGTTCTATAGGTAGATCACAAATGGTAATAGGACGTGGTGACTCTCCCAGAGTTCAAAAAATGTGCAAAATCGCCTCAACTTGGTTTTGGACTACAAGAGGACTTTCTAGATGATGTTCAGAAATAGCTTCCTCCAAGAACATATTATAATGTACTCTTAGAGCATTGATGATACATAAACTCAGTAGAGAACAAGTAATACATCATATTAACACTCAAAGATTGTAATATAGAAATTATTCCCAATAGATAGAACAACCTCCTTTGGATTTCAATATGTCTAACTAAGAAAAAGAAATAGACTAGAACTAATTAACATGAAATATTTCTTGAATCACCCCTAGATATTTAAGGATCATTTTAGTGATATCATTCAATGAACTCAATCAAAACTACCTCCAATATCCCAACAAGATGTCAACAATTCATACTGAATTCAAGACAACAGATCAACCTGGAGATCTGACATGACTTTTTCATTAACCAGCCCGAGTACCCTGTTAACCCTATAACCAAGATATTACTAACATAGAATGAAAGAGATTTATCAATCCCCATGGGTTGAATAAAACAAAATATAATTATAAATACTGAATAAGTTAATAGTTTTACCACAAATGCAGTAGAAGTAAGAATAAACAAGGCAATATTCTTAATGAATGAAAAATCCACTATAAGTAATGTACCAGAATTAAATCACTCACTCAGTTCCCAATATTACACTAAAGAAGTACCAAATTGTAAAATTGGCTCTTTTCTATAAAGACATAAATCGCCATGTCCAAGAATCAATAGCTAGATTCACCTCCAAGATATACATTCCCCTTCTACAAACCTGGAAGGAGATAATCTACAATCACTTGGAGGAACATGTATGGTGTGAGCCAAATCCGAGTAGGACTTCACCAAAATTTTATAAAAATATTAAAATTTAAAATTAAACACAAATGTGATTTTAATTTTTTTTAAACATGTTTGGAATTTAAGAAACCATATTTATAAAAATCATGATTTATAATTTAAAAGATGGAAATAATGTAGAAATTCATGAATCACAATTAAAATGATGGAATGCATTTCAAAATATTGAATTTACCTTTAATAAAATATTTACTTACACAAATGGATTGTTTACCAAATTTTAATAAATAAACACTTTTGTATAAAATAGTTTTTATCAATTCACAAGGCAGGTAAAACATTTTCTAACAATGGATTATAGAAACATTCCTAATATAGAAAAGAGAGAAACATTGTGAAGTGACAAGTATGTATGATAGTTCAAATCTATAGAGACCAAGTGATGTGATTAAAAAAATTATATACATCCCCCCCTAAATCAAGGCCCATGTGAATCACCACCATCATTTAAGGAATGGGATGTGTTAAAATGATTTTTTAGAACACTTTAATTCGTAAAGTGTTGTCTGATATAACATACTAAATTACTAAGAATTTGTATGTCCTAAAGTAACATAAAACAATGAGAAATTTATTATAATACTACCTAAAAATAAACAAATCCAAAATACATTTTCAATTAGAAAATATTCTCTTTAAAAACAATAACAAAATTAAAACAAAAACATGACTTTTAAAAAATATGAAACCACTCGGTTTCCATACGAACCGTTTATAAACATTTTCTTCATAAAAAATGATTTGAAACCAATTCATGAAATATCACTATCCATTACACTATTATTTTCAAGAATTTAATTTTCCAAAAATTCCATCAATTTTATCTCAAATCCACAATTCACTAGAATTGGGGTCTTCCACAAATCATTCCATAAAAATATTTTCTTCAATTATATTCCACAATTCAAATTATTCAATTTCCATCCAAATAAAAATATAAATTTAAAAATATAACATTCCATAATTTCCATAAATACCCACAAATTCAATGGAATTTGGGGTTTTTGAATTTCATGACAAAAACCCATTTCTCTTAAAAAAGGAAATTCAATGGAATTCTGTTTTTCCAAGAAAATAATTGAAAGAAATTTTAATCCAAAATCAAAAAAATAATTTATTTCAATATGTTTTAATTAAGAAAAGAATATATGGTTAATAAAAAAATTTCATTGTAAAAAAACACCTACCATAAGATCAATGGATCTCAGATCGCCAATACCTAGCTGGGATTAATCAATAAACAATGAAAAAATGGAATCTTGGAGAAAAATGAACCCATCCAAGTTCAGATCCATAATAGTGGGTATTATATCCTCCAAAACATACAAATTTCTATAAAACCCTTGGGTGAAAGAGATATATCATTGGAGCTCAATAACGGCACGGGAAAACTCACATGTGGGTGATCGATCAATTTTCTTTGAGATTAAGATCACATTTGGGTGAGGTATTAGGGGTTATGGACCCATCGGGTAATCTCTATGGTCAATAATAACTAGTTTTTATTTAGGGAAGAATTCTTGGGACCTAATAAACGGTTTTGGAAATTATTTAATGAAATTCAACTCTCTTAAAATATAATTGGGACAGTTTCCTAAGAAATAATGCATGGTTTGGACAAACAATGCATAGGTTGTGTACCCATTATAAAGGGGTCACATGGTTACTCCTAAAGGGATAAATGGGTTGAATAACCATGTACAATACATGAGGATCTATTTATACAAAACATGCAATTTTCCTCTAGCAGGGCGCACAGTTTCGAAACATTGTGCCAGTCATGCATAACACATGCACTAGCCTAGAATTTTCAAGATACTTAAATATTCAACTGGAAACATCCAGGAAAAAAATATCAACAAAATCATAATTAAATATATGGTATGGGAATAAATAAAAACAATAATGTGATGTTACATTTAAAATTTTCCTTTTTCATCAGTTATGGCTTTGGATTATCATCCGTGATTCCCCTTGGATTGGGGAATTGATTTTTAAATTTACCAAACACATTGAAATTGAAAATCACATCTATGGTAGGTGAATTACATAAAGATTTCTATTTATCCACATAGTTTTCAAAATTCATCCCATAACATTGACAATCAGTAGCCTGATGACCTTCCCATCTACACATAAAAAATTTAGTAGTCTCCTATGGGAAATATTTCCATGCCTCTTCGCACGCATTGAGCATAAAGGGAAGCACATAATTTTCTCTCCTTGGTATTTATATTTTACATTGATCACTATATTCCTTTTTCTATCAATTCCATGAGACTTATATGAAACTCTAACATTTATTTCCACATTGATATATCATTTAAAAACTTTTTCATAGCTGCTAAAGTCTCTAACATACAATACATTTAGAAAACAAGGTTATAGGCCCCTAAAGAATCATTAAATGTTTCTTTTAAGTTGAAGGATTATACAAAAATAGTACCTCAAAATCCTTGTAAAATTTTCTTCTTATGGAAAAACATATTCATCATCCTTATACTCCAGTTTTAGTAATTAATTTTCCATATTCATATAATGAATATGAGGAAATAAATTACAGAGAAATATGTTCATAAACTCACCCAAATCAATAGAGTCAATTTCATTTTCTTGGATCGTATTATTATAATAGTTACACCATTAATTAACCTCACATTCTAGATGGTATACATCTATAGTGACTTTTTTATGTTATGAAAACTAGAAAACCTAAAATATTTTGTCACTTATACTGACCTATTTCTCAATAACAAGTGCATCATTAGAACCAATTTAATAAGGTCGGAGTTCCCACACAAGGGAGTCAAAAGATAAAAATAGACTCCTTTGATCATTTGGGTATTCACCACGATTCATAGCTTGATAAATTTTTGTGAGTAAAAAAATGAGGTTTTTCATTTAATCTCCCATGTCAATTGATTTCTCAGAAGGATATTCATTTCATTGTCCATTGTATTTACTATTAACATGGTTTCTTTGGGTTGCATCCACTAACTAAAACCAAAATCAATAGAGTAAAATATAATTATCCTAGTAGGGAACAACACAACCATAAAAAACTACTTATAGGATGTTTGAATCATGAAAAAATCCTTCTCAATTTCTGACACATAAATATTATCCTAATTCATTCATATTCATCATCTATTAAACTCCTACAAGATGGATTGTAAAGATTTTTTCAATTTCCAAAGAATATCCTCTCAATTTTTCAAAAAGGAGTGCAATAAGGCCCATTGTAGTGTATTAGTTACTAGTCTAGTCTCAATCAATACCATGTTTTTGGGTTTTTTGATCTGATGTACATTTATTATAGATACACATCCACTTTTAGTGTCTAGATTGGGGATGTATTTCTAAGAAACCACTCTCATGATCCTTTTCCAAAATACCTTGACATTTTTTATACTTGTATTTATCCTTATACTTATCCATAGAGACATTCTTATACATATCCTTAGAAATATCCCTAGGGAACCAACTAAATTTTCCTCATAATAATGACTAATGGTTGTCTAAAGGATTCTATTAAGACCAAAAATAGTGACCCATAGTTAACATAATTTTATATTACATCATTAGGGGTGAATATTAAATATATTACATAAAAATACAAGCCTCGGGGTAGTAATTGTTTAGAGACTTTGGTAACATGGAAAAATAATCTTCTAAATTGGTGAAATATATTCAAAGTATATCTTAAAGATATTATCTTATAATACTCACACTTTAAAAAATTCTTCATAACATTGGAAATGGAAACATAATAAAGGGGTGATTTCATATGCTCACTAAGTGTAAACAAGGAAAATATGTAATAATAACATGAGAATAAGTGTTTGAGAACCTGATCAAAACAACAAAATATCATAAAAATCATAACAAATATCATAATCAATATTTATGGAATAAAAATTTATAATTTATAAGAAATTAATCAAAAATAATTTACGAATAAAATCTTTGAGATCGGAACAAAAGTATAAGTCATGTGATTTGGAAGAAACCAAAATATATAAAATTACATCCACAGTAGTCAAGGCGTAATTCCAAGGGTATCTTAGTGGAATGGGTTCAACCCCAAAACAATATTATTACTCAATTTCCACTTCCAAGTCCATATTAACGGTCAATTTCCTCCACTAAAAAAATTTAGTCCCCATTACAACAATGTATTACGTAATCGGGTTTACTTCCTATTCCAACCCTATATTATTGTAGTAGTTAAACTACACATTCATTTCCTGTATAATTAAACTGAGTTCTCTCCTCATTACATCCCCATATCATTTATCCATGTTAAATTATATTTCCATACAAGTATTACCAAAATAGTTTCACATATTTTTCCTACTCTGTAATACTAAAAATTGTTCACACCTTATATGATCCATTTATTATTGAACCTGATTCACTTCACATTCCAAGATTGTATTACAGAAATAGGTTCACTTCCTATTCTAACCCACTTTTACTGGATAGATTTCCCTCATTATTCTAGCTATATATTAATGAATTGTTTGTACTTATCATTCCATGCCAATCATACTCATGAGATAAATATTTTTACAAAACTCATTGGAGGTAAATATAGGTCCCACCCATCACATAATAAAATCTTGTATATATTCCACAAGATAGAAAACACTCTTCCTACCATAAACCATAAAAAAATATTAGTTTTATAAACATAATATCATAATTCATGAAATTAAATGTGTATCATGAACATTTAATCATGTCATAAACTATGGAAAATAGATAAGTTTCATAATAATTTATTCCTTGAATAAACCGTGAAAGAAAGTTGGTTTCTTAATAATTTATCAAGGTATATCCCATTGATGAGAAAACTATTTCATAAACACCAAGCCATCAAAACATAAACCATTATGATAAATAAAATGAATGGTATATTTGGATCATATCTTTATTAATTCATAAACTATAACAAATGAATTTCTCTTCGATAGAGATGTATTTCAAAAGGTCACCTGGAACAAAAAAATTTGTTTGAAAAATCACATTTTAAATCAAAATTTTCATAATAGTCTTCTATGAAACAACTTTTAAAACAAATGACGTAATCATGAACAAATCATTTAAAACATTTATTAAGTAAAATGTCCCTTCCAATTTTAAATATGATATTAAACCCATTAAATCACTTGAAAAACTTTTTCATTGAAAATATAGATGAATATTTATAAAAGAATATTGTTTGAATTTTGAAAAAAAAAATTCATTTAAACCTTACATCAGATTCTTAAAAACATTTTGAAATTATTTTCCTTAGATACTTATAAAATAATCCTGAAAAATTTTTGGAAAAAGTTTTCTTTGAAAACTTAAAGATGAAGCATGAATATTTTTTAAAAACAATATTCATAGAAATTTTATAAATGATGCATGAAAACATTTATATAAAATTTTTAACATAATTTTTATTTGGGAACATTTTTAGAAATCATGGGTTTTAATGATGATATATTTCTGACTGAAAGGATAAGTAATATATGATTTTCAAAAAAACGTTTTTTTAATTACTGTAATAATGAAGCATTTTGGAAATGGTACCAATACCTAATGATATCATGAATAACTAGAGGAAATTAATATTTATTAGTTTTATAGACATGGATCATAATATTTCATCAATGCAATCATAATATTAAAGAATAATGACTACTGATGAGATTGTAGCAATATACTATTACCACTTTGGCAACATTAATAAATAATATAAATGATAGATTAGCATTAAAAGAATATTAATATATCATTAAAAAATATATTCTGGACATAAAATGTAAAATGGTAGTATATACACCTAGTAGTAGAATATAGGTTCATAATATACCAAGTGTCCTAGAGAAGGAGAACTGAGACAAAAATATATTATCGATTTGGTAACATTTGAATCATAAACCCCATAAAATAGACATAATAAAATGTGTATATAAATTACCATAATTTATTTTTATATAATCATATAATATATTAATGGGTTGTATGCTTTCTCCACAAACTAAATGAGTGGTGAACACGACATGTATCTCACAGATAATAAAAAGTGAGATGAGAAAACTCATACCTTAAGTCCCAACCTTATTTTTACACATTCAATATTCCAGTATATAAAATATAATACTATTATTATATATATATATATATATATCATATTATTATATATAATACCATATATGAATTCATGGTGACTTTATATTACTCATTTATGAAATTACATTTAAACGTTGCATTTTGGGTAATATCTGCATTGTTTTCATATATGTTTTGACATTTTATTCTGGACACCCTTTATTAGAACATAATTTATTTATTTAAATAATGTAAAGAATGATATAATTATAATCTAAATTCATTATATTATTATTTATGATAATATCTAAATGATATAATCATTTATTAGAATACACAATTCATGGAGATGACATGTCGTGCGTACACATGAATGTTGTTTCCGTTTTATTAATATATTGAATGAAATAAATATATGAAATATTTGTATATATATAATTTTTAAATAATTTTTATGTTATATATATTATATAATTTCACTAAAACCATCCTTAACTACTTCCATATAATGTGTGCATGAATCAGATGGCATTGAAGAGGGGTTTTCTACACATCCACAAATGAAGTTATCGTATTTACATAAAATAGAAATAATAAATTTATGACATATATAATAATTAGATAAACATAAATAAAAAATTAATACCCTATATATAATGTTGAAATATATTTTCCATCATTATTCACAATAATTAGGACTGGTAATGGAAAATGAACAACATCATTTCATGAGGTTGTAGTCTGTCGTTCTCAAGAACGGTATGTTTTTTTCCAATTAGAATGATGTGTGGGTAATTATAGGTATAAATAATATAATTAAAACACATTGTTTTTTTAATTTACTTTTGGTTTTATCTAATTGTCAAATAAGAATATAGTATGCGGATGGGAATGAAAATAAAAAAAACATAAGAAATAATATTATGTCTTCTTTGGGTATCCTCTCTTGGTATAATCCAAAGTGATTCTAGGGTTTCATTACCTTTGAAATGAAGGCTTATAAATTTAATAGATGTAAGTGGAAATATAATTTGAAAATATTTTTTTCAATCCAAATGGTTTGATAAGTATGACCAAGTGGGAAGGGTGAGTTCCTTTTTATATTGGAGGAGGAGTGACATTCATGTAAATTATTGAAAAGGGATTTCAACCCACATTTATTTAATTAATGGTGGTAGAAATAACTTTCCAGAACTGGTCCAATGGATTACAGGTTCTAAACATAAATATAAAATTTGTTTTAGACATTCTCAACGGTCATTTGGGGCTTAATATTATTGTTTTATCCTTTTGTTAATCTAATGTTACTCATAATCAATGTAAATAATTTTAACCACTTTAACACGTATTATTGGTCAAAATATATTGAAAATAATTTATAATATAAATTATAACTATTACTAATATTTAAAACATTTTTTGAAATTATTATAACAGAAGTGGAAGAAATTAATTTATAATTAATCATGTAGACGTGCAACAACAATAGGTTTGTAATTGAAAATATCTAAAAGATTGAAATGTTTATATATCCAATTTCAAAGTGAATATTGTACCACTAACCATATATGTATAAATTGTTGTAATATTTTTATAATTAAACATTATAAGAAAAGAAATATTTAATTTTAAAATATATATAAATTAGATGAAAATGAAATTTTGAATTGAAAATCATTATTTTCACTATCTATCAAAAATTGAAATTCCTCATAAAAATACAAAAACACTAAAAGTAATTTATTTTTATGTTATAGCTATCAGATATTTTGTTTTAATATTAAATGTACTTATGGAATATATAATATATAAATAATATTGAAAAAAATAATCAAAGCAGTTTGATCAATTTGATTTATTGAGAGAAAACAAATGTTTTATAGAAAAATCATTTTCATAGAAACATAATTTCTTTATTTTCTAATTTTTCTTACATTCAAATCTAAAAATTGATAACCAAAGGATTTATTTTATATAAATGAGTAAATTTTATTCAAAAATTTAGTTAATAATATTTTTTACATCCATTACAATTTCTATGTAGTTTCTATAATAATATTTTAATAATATTATTGATAGTATATTGTAGTTTCATAAAAAATGGCCTTACGTGTAACGCAATGATTTAAAGGGACTCATTATTTTGTGTAATGAAAGAAAAATATAATGTTTCATATTCTTAAATCTAATAATAGTTTTGTGTATAGCATAATATTAACATGGGGTTTCATATAATGAAAGCCAAACAAGGTGATTTTATATTACGAAATCAGTATTCAATGTTGCTTGAATTGAAAATTTTCAAAAAAAATATAAATTAATTCAAAAAAGTAATTCAAAAAATCTTTGAGTGTTACCGAAAATATATATTTTTATTCGAAATAGTATTTTAATTAAAATTATTTAATAAGATTCATTTTTTTAAAAAAAATATTTCAATGTAAAATTAGATAATTTATATTATGAGTAGTCCATTTTAGGTAGTTTTAATCAATTTTATTCCTGATTTTGATGTAATAACGTTTTATAATTAATCAAACATTTCATTCTGTAAAACCTCTTTTCATCACTTTTTTTGGTTAAATTATAATATAAATTCTTCAACTCATATGGATGGTATTTGATAAAATGGATTAGATATTTTGAATCATAATAATTGTTTTAATTTTATAAAGAAAACATTCATTTTGGTCATTATGAATAGTTCATGTAGTAAATTATTATCATCTCCTTAAAAGAGGTAAATTTATATTAAAACCATAGGGTAAAACACCAACATATCTCAAACACATTCCCTTAACAAATTGGATGAGTGTTTGGTAACCAAATATATTCCTAATGAATTAATATAAATTTATTTTAAAAGTATTCACTCAATATGGTAAAAAAATTATAAACATCATGATTTTTAATTCTTTAAAAATAATTCTACAAATAATTTTACTACCATAAAATTAGATTGATTGAATCTCGAATAATAAGTCTTTTTTGGAGATCAACTGTCTCTCGAAATCACTTGTAAAAAGGGGACCCCCCATGTGTCCTGCATTGGTTGTCTCGTATATTTTTACTCGAAGTGTTGCCTCTCTTAAGTATCATATCCAGATTTGTTCTTCATGTCTAAATCCACATTTTCATGCCCTAAAATAATAAAATTTCTGAATTATTACCAAAAATAGAATGTTTTCGTGAATGGTTAGTAGTGAATGTTTTTATAAAAAGTTTGATTTGTCTCCAAGTATATTAATATAATTCCATGGTTGTAAATCGTTATGTTTTAAAGAATAAAATTAAGATTATTATCTGATTTACATATATTTGGATATATATTTTCATTCCTCCATAATGTTTTTTGAAGAATTTGTAAAATATATATTTTTATTCTAGATATATGACAATGGGTACAAGATGTAATATAGGGTAGCCAATGGTTTCCTAGGTATTTCATAAAAAATAGATGCTTTGTTTCCTTCACAAAATATACTCAATTACAAATGTTTTTTTAACAAATAATGAGTCAAAACATCTATTTAGAAATATACCAGAAGATGAACCAAGAATGGTTACATATCTCAATCTAGATCATAGATTAAGAACCATTTGGATTAAAGGGTTTCTTATTCCATGTAAGTGAGATAGGGACACTTTGAAGGCATCGAGTATATTTATTTTATATTTCCTTGTTAACATAAAGAAATTAACTTTTTTAGGTTTTATTCTTTTGACAATAACTAATATCAAATATCGTTCAATCAGGTCTTAGATTAAAATATTTCTTGCATTTTTATAAAAATATGATTGAAGCTAGCATGGAACACTTCGACATTGAAAAGAATCCAAGCCCACTAGAGAAAATATGATATTTATTAGTTATTAGATTATAAAACCAATTAATTATTTATTTGATTCTGAATGAAATGTGTTTTTATAGAATACTTAACATGCTTCATCAGACGTAGAACTATCAATAAAAATAATGAAAACTGATAGAAATAAGAAAATGAGTAAAGATAAATCTCTTCCCCTAAAAATAAAAATAAACAATAGAATGACTTAAATGATATTGCTAAAGAGTGGGGAAAGAAAAGATAATAGATAAAATATTGAGATCCTCAATTTGAACTCAATCCTTTTTAATCTTTAGCTCTAAAAATCCATGGATACAAAACTAAAGAGAATGAAAGTATATGAAATTATCAAAAGAAGAAACTTCAAGGTGATAATTTAGTTGACTCTTTTATAAAAGGAGGATAGGCCTCTTCTAGAAAAGATGTTATACAAAATAAAGAGTTCATATTTTCATTCAAAGAAACATTTTTTTCTCCAAGATGATGTTCCATCTATCGTAGAAAAGGGAATGGTTGTTGTGGTTGATAAAGAATTGATTCCAGCGGGTAATTACATTTTAAGATCAAAAAAATAGCTTCATGAAGAGTTTATTAAATATATTCAACATTGAGATGATGGAATTTATATTCTAGAAAAAGAATGAAAATTTATTTATGATGATAATATATACAATGAAATATAAGAGTCTGAATAATAATAAGAAAATAAAGATGAAAAGGGATAATAAAAAAGAAGATGAAGAAGAAGAAGAAAATCACAATGTTGAAAAAGAAGATATCCCATTAAATAAGGCTTACTTAAGGACTTTACAAGATTCCAAACAGATATTTTTTCCTTGGGAAATCAAAAATAGAAATTTATAAGTCCCGAGGAAACAAAATAATCTATCTTTTAATGACATAGAATCATTTTCCTAGAAGGAAGAAAAAAGTAGAAAAAAAAGAATAAGGTAATAAACGTATTAATATTGATTCCATTGATATTTATTATGGAAATAAGTATAAAAAACTAATTAAAATTTCATTTACATTGATATAAAAAGGGGAAAAATATCATTAAAAATAGAACAATCAACATCATACCTCATTAATATCGGGAAGAAGAACAATCTCATGTATCCATAACAACCTCTTCATAAATAGTAGACATTATTTTTTAGACAATGAAATGGATTGAAGAAACCATTACATATTTCCCAAATCTAGAGTCTTACTTTTAGATACTTTAGGATTTTTTTTAATCAAAAATAGGATTCGACAAACATACTAACTAAGAAAGTGATTAAACAAAAATATGAGTTCAAATCCAATCATGCTTTTCATTATAGTATAGAAAATATTATTGTCAAATCACTAAATATTATCGTCTGATAAAAAATGAACTCAAGTAGTTTGATGGAAATTTTTAAGAGATAAGGAAGGAAATGAAATAATGGGAAAAAATTCATTCTAATAAAAGATTTCATAGAAATAGAAATGTTTATTTTTTTCATTCATTGATCAAACTGACAATAGTACCATGACATTAAATAATAAGAATTGAAATATGATGAATTTATTGCTTCAGATAAGGAGTCTTCAAAATCATAATGTTGATTCTAGTAACCTTAATAATTAGTTTTCAATTAAATATTAAAACCAGTAAGAAATGATTCATATGTAAGATAAAAATATTCTGATTCGAGTGGAAAGGTTACTGGATCTAGAAAAGAAAAATTGGTCTCCATAATACTACATTGTAGAGCATGAAAAATATATAAAGGAACTCAAAAAAAAATCATTGTATCTTTGATGCTGAAGAAAAAATAGATTTTTTTTAAATGTTTTTATAATTTTTTTGTTTTTTTTTCTCTGGTGATATGAATAAAATATTCTTCTCATTCAAATAATATTTTATAAATTTTTTTCCACATACAATTTGTTTAAAATTCTTTTATAATTTTTATGAATGAATAAACCATTCATTATTTTTATTTTTTATTCATATCTCTTTAAACCATCTAAGGTATTACAAGACTCTTCCTCATATATTTATGAAAATATCAAGGGGTGTTAAAAAATGGGGAGAATATTATAAAAAGGGGGAGATGTTTTTTATAAAGGATAACATTATCATTAAAGAAGAGAATATATTCTTTAGGGGGTTTCATAGCCTAAGGGGGAGTTAGTCATATTCATAAATTTATTTGGAATATTTATAAACACATGGGGAGATAATTATCACTATTTTAATTGTAAATATGATTTACCAAACAGATAATGGACATAATATTTTTTTTGCGAATGTTTGTTTTTTTATTTTGTAGTTTCTGATTCCGAAAAAGGTAGAGATTATTGATTAAAAAATTAATTTTTTAGGCTTCCATTTCATTAGTTTTGTAAATGAAAATTATTATTAATATTAAATTACTAACTCTATCAATTTCAATGTGTTTAAAGATTTTTTTATAGAAAAAATATTCATTTACCATTCCTTGAAATAGTTCTAATGTATTCATGAATTTATACTAAATTTCTTCACTACGAGTATAATAACTAGTATAGAACCTATAATAAACAGATTCACCTTATAAAGTCTGTTATAAGACATTATACCTTGTATTTTATACTAAAAAATTTACTATAATTGGATTTTATTTTGGCATTTATAAAAATTAGATTTATATAAATAGAATTTATTATAATGAAATTCTCTATGAAAATCAATCTAATTGACTAAAGATTACATTATGAATACAAAAACTATTTTCTATCAAATTTCAATATCTTTTAGTCTTAAAATGAATAAAATAAAATGATATAAGAAATTATATTATTATATGATTGTTAAAGTGATAGGTTTCCAAGTCCTTGTGAAAAACTAAAAGAAAATATAACCATTGGAGGATCAAGAATACCCTTGGAAATTTTCCTATAAAAACCTAGTCATTTCATGAGTCTGGAGAAGATAATTTTATTTCTCTCTAATGTTTTATAATGTGTAATATTTGGGGACAAGTTTTTCATAAACTATTGTATTTCTTTATAAATTTTAATTCTTGGAGATAACTTTTCAGGTTATCTCTATATGATATAGTTTTTAAATTTCTTGGTGCATATGATATGTGAATATGATCGAGGTATTCTTAGTCTAGGATGATAGAGATATAATCATCGTTATTGAGGGATTTTATGGATAGTAAGACAAAATCTAATCTATCAAATCAATGTAAACTGATGAAATAAAAACAATGAATCTCAACATCATATCGAGGGCTCATGGGGATAAAGAGATAGATCGATCCCCATAACGAGGAATTTCCAAGATAGTTAAAATAAAACCTTTATCATATGTATAAATAATAGACCATTATTATAGGTTATTTGATAACTTTTATTTATGGTTAGAATAATTGTATTCATTTTTGGTACTTTTTTAATTACAATTAGATTATTTATTGTACATATAATGGAAATTGATACATTTATATTCATCTTTCTGTTTGTATCTTGTATATCATTATATATTTGATTATATAAAATTGTTTTACTCTAGTTATGATTCAATACAAATTAAAATAAAATAACTAAATTTTTAATACATTGATTTATCATAACCATTGTGATTAAGATTCTTTTTATGATTACACTAATTAATTCAATTTCTGTTATAATTATGATTAGTCTACTAATATGTAACAACTAATTGCTGATTATAATTCTATATGCTGTTATGGTATAATCATTATCTAGTTACGATGTAAAAAATAAATATCAGAATATACATGATTATGATATAATTTTTATTATTAAAAATATCCAAGTCTGATTACCATTCAATTACAAAAGAGATTTTGTGAGTAATATATTTTTATCATTGTTAAACTATGTATCTTTTAATGTTAAAAATTTATTTTTAAAACATAAAATTCACCCCACTTTTTATCCATCTTCATATACATTATGATACAACACTAAACACTTATGCAGACATTATTTTATTATTATATCACTTCCATGATCCGAAAAGGGTTAAATTTATGACATTATTGGGCCACTTGGATTATATTATTTCATTTATAGAATTTTATTTAGACAAATGTTGAACATGTAAATCACTTTTTTGAATAACAGTAATATTTTTAATATGGTGTTATGAAGAGGACATGTTTAGATATAATTTTTTAATTTAATTATAACAATTTTATCTTCATTATTTTATTTATTTTTTATTTGACATAAATAAATTATTACCATAAAAGCTTTCTCAATTCCTATTCAGTAATTTTTTATTTAATTGAAAAATAAAATCAATGTTATTAAAAATAGTAGAATAAATATACTTTTACGTAAATACTGTGAAAAATTATATTTATAGAATACCATTACATGTTAGGTATATAATAAAATATTTCTTTCAAATTTTAGATGTTTTATTTTAAATATTTTTTTTAACTGTATTATATTATTTAAAAAGGTGTAATTATGGATATTTTATATTAAAGAATGTTATATTAAATTATATAATGTTCCTAAAAATATTAAATTCATAATTATATTTAGAGTAATGTTTAAAAAATGAACCATGTTCATTTTATGAGTCCTCTATCATATTATAATAACTATATTAACATTAAATATGTAAATATTCATGTGTTCATGGTAAGAGATAACAGTTTTAAATAGAGGTTAAATAAATATTGGTTCATAATGAATGTAAAAATATTTCAAATATTAATTTTATGAGATTAATAATATCTATAATATTATTATATTTGAAAAAAATCATTTTTGATCCTTTTAGAAGTAAATATTAATTTATATTAATTTGATATTTTATGATATTCCAGGAGCTCCCCTCTCCTCTCTAATAAAAGTGAACCAATTCTCATTAATGGTACATAAAAACTATTTTGGTTAATCTAATGCATACCCATACATCATAATATAATACCTATACTCATTTTATATGTATTTGTTTAGTAATAATATCCTTTATAGAGGTCATAAGTAGATTAGAAGCGGATGATTTCTAAATACAAGTTATAATTTTTGATAGCTTGTTTTAGTTTTGTTTCTTATTCCATATCCCTAAAACAACTTTATACCAATATAAAAAATAAACACTAATATCATATATATTTTGAAATTTTTTATTTGAATTACATAACATTTATCTATATCATTTTTCAACAAATGGAAGAAGAAACCATCATTTATGTGTACAACGGACAACTACCTTGCGAACTAATTTAACTCAGTTTATTCCATCAACTTATATTATGTATAGATGATAATGATTCAATTTATTTTTATATATATATTACTAATAACATATATATTAAAGTTAGAATATTAAATATCGTTTATTTTCATACCATTACATGAATTGGAAAATTATTTCATGGTCCGAGAGTATGTGTGAACTACCACCTCCACGAATCGATGTCATTAATTTTTTTATCACCACATAAATATGGATGATATATATATATAAACATTTAATATGATATATAGGAAATTATTATCCTTAACTAAAGTCAAATTGATAGTTACCTTCTTTCCATGAGGATCATTAAAAAATGGAAATGTTACTGATCCAAATGTGTGGCTTACCTTATCAATGATTTTAATGTAATAAACTTCTCATTATCATATATAAAATTTGGATTTAAAACTATAATATTTTGAAATATATAAAATTATTTTATGGTTTTTATTCTAGATATGATGTAATGATGACTTTTATACCTTAGTCAACTTACAAAATCCATTCTAAACATCTGAACATAATATTGTCAAAACATAATTTATGAAAGTAAATGATTATGTAATTTGATATGACATGGTAATAAGTTATATAAGGTGAATAATAAACATGATAAAATTTTACAATAAATTATAAATTAAAATCTTGTTATTATTCAGAAATACAAACAATGTACATGATGATTCAGACTCATGGTAAGGGAATTTCATTTAAAAGTCCGATTTGATGTTTCCCTTAAGTCCCAATTTTTCTTCCATATAGAATTATTATAAGATATGATTATATAATTTTTTTTAATATTAAACTTTCAATATATAACTAAATGTTTTACAATATTTTTGTTTTTTAAAATTGGTTTGAAAGGAATTGATTTTTTTTTCAAATGAGGAAATTATTAATTTTTCCAAAAACAATAGGAAATGAATAATGTTTTATATTATTCTAAATGAGTGGATAATTACACTTTCTTGATTAATACTTTGTTCAAAAATCCAATACATGATAATATGGTTCTTTTTATTGAATTTTTTTCCTTTGTAATTTATTAGTTTTCAAAATATATGTTCTTAAACTGGAAACATTATTTTCCACAGTAATGTTTCTTATGATATCTTATTCAATGTGTAGCCATATTTACCTTATTCTAGGAAGATTGGTTTATAAAATGATTTTTTTAAAAAGTCATTTTTTATCTAAAAATGCATTTTAGATAGGTTTTGAAGATTTTTCTATTGGTTATAGAATTACAAGTGAACACATAATCTGTTTAATTACTGATATTTTACTTGAGGATTATATGTGAACTGGTGATCCTAATACATCTTATACGATTGGTCAATCCCCATTATATCTCATTGGTGATCCTAATATATATTATATTTTGGGTGAACCCATATAGCACTGGGTGATCCAATTATAGCATTTTTTGTTCCCATATAGTTCTCCAATGTATTGGGTAATGTTCCTTTTCATTCGAGGTAAGAGGAGGGAGTTATGAGAGGGATTTTATAAGGCCTTGGCGTTAAGCATTACATCTTCTAGTTATTTAAACATCATTTCAATTCATTACCATCCCAACAAACTTTTTTGTTATTAGTTTTAGAAGGTTATGTCAGAACTCATATATAACAACCCAAAATCATACAAAGTGGGTACCATTAAAACAATATCCATTTATTCCAAAACATTAAATTTTAAACAAAAAACAACATTATTTCTTTTAAAAATCATCATAACATTTAACATGACATACATATTTCTCATACACATCCTTATAACATGTGAAAAGAATTTTAAATACATTATATGAGAATAAAAATCTTATTAAGATCTATAGAAATATTTTAAGAAACTATTATCCCATGAATACTTATAAAGATATGAAATCACTTTCACAAACCAATTCTTCTCACCAATAAATAATCATATACTTAATTTGTGAAACATGATATTTCTATAAATTTATGAAAACATAATTAGATCATAAGGGTATCTTGCGGAATTACTTAATATTTTAACCCTAATAGATACCTTATGATTTAAAACCCTCACGACGACCTTATAATGTACCCTTCGGAGCTACCTTATGGTGTAACCATTACAATTACAATTTTAGTAACCTTAAGTCTGACCTCCAATATAAACATACCCAATGCATTAGTGGGAGATATAGGTCACATCATTTATCATAATCAACTGCCAGAATCCAGAGTATAATCATAATAAATGATTAATTGCATAAAAACCTTCCTTTGAAATTTGTAAATAAAATTTAAAAGTGGATTTTTAAAGGATATTCCCTAAAAAATATCATATGATTGAAGTGAGAATTAAAATAATGAAATCATTTTGTGTATACACTATAAATACAGACAATAAAACATAATATAACCAAAAATGCCTTACATAAATTTTTTTAGCACCATTCAATCTATGAAGTGAAAGGTTAACGCAAAGATTGAAATTGGGATAACAATTCCATTACCTCGAGTTTGACTTACATGAACCTTGTTTAGACCTCCAATATAATTGTTTAAAGAGAGATATTAATATTTTAATACGGCATATTGATGTTTATAACACCTAATATGTTTGTTTTATAACATAATTCCACTCATTAAATAATAATATTTTTTTCTATCCATTATTTTTGGTGTGTTCTTTACATTATTTCCAAGGATGGTTTGTAAACAATTTTCTAGTCAAATGGAAGAGAAAATCCAGTGGTGGAATGAAATGGTATTAATATGTTTCCAAAATATTAAGTTACTCCATAAATAATTTTTTTTATATGGTATGATGATGAATTAGTAGATAAATAATTAGTGATATCTGTTTGGATCATTTTGGTGATTCTTTGAAAATCTGGAACTAGTTTTATTATATAACATAATATTATCTATATATTTATATATATATATATATTTAAATATATAAAATCTAGTATATAAAATATGATATATAATACTAACTAAAAACTTTTTAAACCATTAAAATGGTTTTATAACCATTTTTGGAAGAAATAATGGAAATTTAAAATAGTTTAGCCACGTTTTTGGTAAATTTGTACATCACATATGATGTTTTTATTTTTAGAATAAGAGGAAGAGGATAGGTAGAATTATGATGAATACTTCCATAGAAATGATAATAATTAATAATATAAATAATACTGGTTCTTTCATTCATCTTCTATAATGGGAGGATAAAAGATTATAAGAAAAGAAATGAATTGAAAAGAAAACAGAAGAAAATGAAAGAGGAGTTTATCCTCTTGATCTCTTCTAATAGAGATCCTCTATAAGGCCTTTGGTTTTGGACTTTTGGTGTGACCATCTGGTATAGGACATGGGGAAGGGACTTGGGAATGGGATTTAGTAGAATTTAGACAATTCTCAAATATTAAGATGGGTGAGAGGAAGAGGTGAGTGTGGGTAGTATTTACAGTGGAGGAGAGGAGGGGTGTTCCATTTTTTAATCATTAGTTTAATATTTTTTCTCATTACTATGAATATACAAGATTCATTTGACCCTAAATAGTATAGAAACCATGTCATTTCAATCCAAGGGTGCTTGAATCAGCCATGATTCTAATAATGGTATATTTAATAGAGAATTCATATATACGGTAAATTAACATATTTTTCTATTAATAAAAATTTATATAATTTCAAAAAAATACTGAAAATTCACACTAATAATTTTTGGATGTGTAGAATTTAAAAATGAAGTACATTTTTTTAAAATTATTTTGTAATATAAATAATTTAATTTTAAAACAAAATAATTATATATTTGAAAAATTATAATTTTAAAATAATAACTCATTTTATGTCACCTTGAAAAATTAATAAATAATTCATTTTATTACAACCATTGGAAAAGAAAATAATAAAATGATTTCCTATTTAGAATATTCATATTACTATTCATATTACAATTTATAATGTTATGTTACTATTCATCAAAAACATGTTGGTTCTATCAAACTCCCAATAACTTATTGATCACAACTGTAGATATTTGATATCCAAAATTCGAATCATATAAGGGAAAAAATTATGTTTAACAGCTAGTATATAAAAATTTCCTTAAAAAAGGTTTCATTATGTATAGATTCAGTGTTTTAAGCATTTCAACTTATTTTTGAAAACTTACATTATCCCCACAATCAGGAAATTGTTTCCTCGGTATATAATTTACATATTAAATAAGTTAGGGTACCTTTCCCTCGTAGTAGTATCTGATTCCCATGTTTCTTCCTTATCCATATAGTTTTTCTAAAAATCGTTTACTGGTTCGATGAACTTTTTTGGGCATACATGTTCTCTTCGATCAATAATACGAATAGATTTATCTTTATAAGAAAGGTTGTATTCCTAATGAACTAGTTCTCTACTCAAAAGATGAGATTAATCTGGAACATAATTTCTCAACATCAAAAAAATTAAAAACATTGTTTACCTGAGATGAACTCGTAAGCAATGATACTTGGTAGGCAACTAGTCCAAATTTCTCCAGAATTTTATAAGCTCCGACGAACCGCTGTCTTAGCTTTCCTTTCATACCAAAATCCATAACACATTTCTATGGTGATATGCTAGGAAAAACATGATCTCCTACCTCTAATGAATATTATTTCCTCCGGTTATATGCATAACTTTACTACATTCTCTGACTCGTCCCCATATGTGGTTGTCTCGTCATCACTTTGTCTGCCACATCCCCTAATAATTTTGTTCCCATAAACATCCTTTCCTGAATTCATCTCAAAAGGCTGGAGATCAACACCACTTCTAATATAATGCCTCAAAAGGTTCCATATATATAGTGGAATGAATGATATTATTATATGTAAATTCAACTAAAGAAATATGATGATCCCAACTTCTCTTTTAATCCATTGAACAATCTCAAAGAATATCCTTCAATGTCTGAATCGTCCGTTCTGACTACCCATGTCATTGTGGTTGAAAAGATTTTTATAAATATAATTATGTTCCCAATGACTTCTGAATGAATTTCCAACAATTAGAAGTGAGATTAGGATCACATTCAGATACAATGGAATGTGGAACTCCATGTACCTTGAATATTTCTTTGAGGTGTAGTCGAGAAATATGGTTCAAAGAATTGGTATCTCAAATAAGAAAAAAATAATCAGATTTAGTCATTCGATCAAAAATAACCCATATGGCATTGTTACCTCTAGAATCCCTTGGTATCCTCACAATCAATTTTATGGATATATATTCCCATTTCCACTTGGGCATTGATAAAGGGTGAAGTATTTATTTCGGTAACATCCACTCTACATTAACCTATTGACATATCAACATTTTATGTTAAAATATCCAACATCTCCTTTCATTCCATCCCACTGGTAATACTCCTCATGGTCTCTGTATATCTTTGTGCTGCCAAGACGAACTAAAAATGTAGTACAATGAGCTTTTCATAACAAATCGTTCTTTAGCTGAGAATCACAAGGAACGCACAATAATTTTTCAAATCTCAAAACACCATCTTTATCAATGTAAAATTATAGAAACTTACCCATTTTAACAAATTCTATGTTTTTCTATAGCTCTTTATCTGCCTTCAACGCTTTCTTAATACTATATTACAAAGATAACTATAATGAAAACTGAAACAAAATAGACGAATTTCCTACACCAATAACATCCAAGTTAAAATACTCTAAATCATTAATCAATGGGTCATATTCTAATCATTACATGGTTAATGATGCATGATATTTTTGACTCAATAAATATGCAACATTATTTTCTTTTCATGGATAGAAATTGAACATATAATCATAATCGTTTATCAATTCAATCCATCATCTCTGCCACATGGTTTGTTCTTTATGAGTGAATATATAGTTCATACTTTTACGGTCAATATATATTTCACAATTGGCTCCATATAAATGATGCTTCCCAAATTAAAAAAAAACTCATAGATGCAAATTCCAAATCATGTGTGAGATAATTTAACTTTATAGGATTTAGTTGTCTTGAAACATAAGCAATTACCTAATCATTATATATCAGAACACAACCAATTACATTCAATGAAGCAACATTATAGATGAAAAAATTCCATTTCTAGAAGGATGGGAGAAACTAGAGCATTTAAAAATATCTTCTTCTGTTCTTGAAAACAAGCATCACATTCTTCTATCCAAACAGATTTAACCCCTTTTCATGTTAACATTGTTGATGGTCTAGATAACCATGAAATGTTTTTTACAAACCATTGGTAATAAATAAATAGTACAAGAAAACTATGAATCTATAAAACAATATTAGGTATTTTCCATTCATCAACCACTTATTTTTTGCAATGACCAATGGTGACTCTATCCATATTTACAATATGCCCAAAAAAATCAATTGAAACCAAAATTCACACTAGGTAAATTTTACAAATAGTTTCTTTTAATTTAAAGTTGAAAAAACCCTCCTTAGATGTTTTTAATTCCCTTATTTACATTTATGAAATTCATGAATTTCATCAATAATCACAACCACAAACATATAAAAGAACTTATGAAATATTCTATTTGTATGATCCATGAATACAGTAGATAAATTAGTTAACCCAAAAGGCATGATAAAAAATACATTTTGACTATATCTAGTTTAGAACGTAGTCTTTGAGATGTCTTCTTCTTTTTCTTTCAATCAATGGTACCCTAAACTCATGTCAACCTTAGAGATATACTATACTCCCTAGTGCTGATCAAACAAATAATTGATATGAGGAAAATGATACATGTTTTTAATAGTGATGGTATTCACTACTCTATAATAAATGAAAATTCTCACTGAACTAACTTTATTTTTAACAAAAAAAACTGGAGCTCCCCATAGTAAAGTGCTAGGATGAATGAAACCAATATCAAGAAACTCCTGCAACTAGTTTTTCAATTGAAGAAGTTCAATTTGATCCATTCAATAAGGGGATTTTGAAATTTTCTTTGCATTAGAAACTAAGACAATTATGAATTCAACATCTTGATAATTTATAACACCAGGTAACTCATTTATAAAAACAACAAGGTATTCATTTAAAATTGGAAAATAATTATTCCAAATAGTTTCATTATTTTTAACAATATGGGAAATATACCATTCATTTCCATATTTCAACTTTTTCTCAGTTTTCTGATATGTTATTAATTTTTTGGGTTGATTCATGTATACAAACAAAAAAATCTTTCTGAAAAATAAATTCACTACCTCTATAATTAATATTATTATGATAAGAAGAAATCCAATCCATACCCATAATGACATCAAACACTACAAAGAGAGAAACATTATGGTTTTCAGGTAAAATATTTCCGCAAACCGCAGTAAAAGGATTCTTATCATTCTAATTTGATTTAATATTTCCCCATGGTATTTTAATAATAAGTTATGGTATCATTTGTGGAGGAAATATTTCCAATATAAAAAGAAAATTTCTTAGAAATAATAGAATGTGTAGATGCTATATCAAAAAAACATTGGCAAAATCTGAGTAAACAAATAATGTACACGATACAAATTCATTGGATGGCCTATCTTCTACTGACTTAGTCACAATATATCTCACTATATATTTCTTCCTATAGTCTGTCTTCCTTTAATCATTCAGATTTCTTTTCTAGGAATTTTCATAATGACCCATCTAACCAAATTTAAAATGCTTTATATAGGCTTATTAGGATTAGTTTTATGATTATTTTCATTATTATCTCAGGAAAAATGTGCAAACTTATCATGTCAAAAACACTTCCTAGTTTTGGTATGGCATTCTCCATGGTGATTTTTATCAAACATTTCCCAAAATGGAAATTGAACATTCTTACTATTTTATTTCTTTTATTGATTCTTACTCATCTCTTACTATATAGACATCTTCTTATCTTTATTCTCAAAGTAAATCAGATCAATGGTGAAATCCATTTATACCCTATCAGCACATAGTACATTTTTCTATTAAATTACTAATTCATTAGAGGCCAACACGCTTTGATATCATGGATTCAATCTAGGGTAAAAATTCATGATTTTTCTATCAAGATTTATAATTATAATTAGAGCATACCTCGTCAGTTGGGTGAATTTTTCTTCATACATGGCCCATGAATCTTCTGCCCTTTGCCTTAATTCAATGAATTTCTTCTCCATCCTAGGTGAAACCACCTTTGGAATGTATTTTTTAAGGAAAATACATTTAAATTCATCCCACTATAAGGCTTAAATATCCTCTATATCACTAATATTCATGACCATTGACCCCCACTTTTCATTTTCACCTTCAAAATGAAAAATGAAAAAATTAAAATTTTGATAATCTGAATATCCCATAACATTGAATATGTGTTAAAAGGATTTAATCCATCCTTCATCTGCTATTTGTCAGAAGATTCACTGAAAGAAAGAGGGTGTTTCCTCATTATGTGTTTCACTATCATCATGTTCCTTTGTGGTAGCTATGGTTGCTTTATTTCATAGATTCCACTTACATATATTATCTACATCAGCATATCCATTACTATCACAGACTTCTCCATGCCAATTCCCACCATTCCCAATTTTGGATTTGGAATGATATTAGCCTCTTTGTTCTTTCCAACATAATCTTCCATGTTTCATCATTGAAAAACCAATTTGGATAGACATATTTTAGATGAAGGAACATGGTAATATTTAAATTCTATAACATTTTGACATAAATGTATGATAAAAACATTTGGGGTATTCTATTAACATTATCCTAACCTTTAATGTTATCTAAACTGTGCTCTGATACCAACTACAAGGTTCCATCCTTAAACATTACATATTTTAGTTATTTCCACTAGATTTCACTTCTTTTCATTCTAAACAATCAATTAAATTTAGAGTTTTATAAAGATATAACATAACTTATACAAATCAACCTATAAGTATTAAAAGTGAGTATCATTAAAATAGTATATGTTTCTTCAAAAATATTTAATTTTAAACACAAAACAACAATATTGTTTGTTTGACAGATCTTCATAACATTTGACAAGACATATTTTATTCATTTACACATCCTTATAACCTTGTAAAATAATTTAGAAATGATATGAGAAAAAAATGATTAGTAAGGTGTATAAGAAAAAGGTAAGAACCATTATCTGCTAAATACGTATAAACAAATTAAATCATTTTAAAAAACACATACATCTCACCCATAAAGAATCATATTCATTCTGTGTGAAACATGTGACTTCCATAAGTCCGAGAAAACGTAAATAGAGAATAAGGTTATCTTGGGGAATTAATTACTTAATTTTTTAAACCTCACTACAACCTTATGATTTGTAACCCTCACGACTACCTTGCAATGTAACCCTCATGACTACCATATGGTGTATATATCGCACTTACACTTTGAGTAACCATATAAACGACCTCCAAATTAAAAAAAAACAATGAATTGGGGGGAGATATAGGTCCCAGCCCACATAATCAAAAATTCCCATCATCCAAAACATAATCATAATATATTAATAATTTCATAAAAAAATTATTTTGAATTTTGTAAAAAAATAATTTTAAAAGAGGATTTTTAAAAGGATAGTCCCTTACAAATAACATGTATTTGAAGTGATAATTAATATAATTAAATGATTATGTTTATAAACTATAAACAAACACAATAAAACATTATACAATTAAAAATTAATTACAAAAAAATAGTACTATATAATCCATGATGTGGAAGGATAACCCAAAAAACAGAAATTGGGTTAAGAATTCATTTACAATGATCTTTTATTACATGAAACATGTTTAAAAATTCCATATAATAGTTAAATGATTGTTATTGGTATTTTAAAGAGACATACATATATTTATAACACATTAAATGATAATTTTATTACATCATTCCAAACATTAATTAATAATATTTTTTTCATTCCATTGTTTCAGGTTCATTCTTTACATGATTTACATGGTCAGTTCGTACAAAGAACATGTTGAATGGAATCAAAAAAACAGAAGTTGAATGAAATTTTATTAATATGATTACAGAATATTAAATTATGCATTAAATCATTTTTTTATGTTATGAGGATGAATTTTTAGATAAATCATTAGTGATATATGTTTATATCATTTTTTTGGTTCTTTGCTAATCAAGAGCCAGTTTCATTATAGAACATAATGTTATGTATATAGGTTAATGATAAAACATTAAAGAGGATACATTATACACATTAAAACATGTTCCATCCAATTAAATGGTTTTATAAACATTTTAGGAGTATGTAATGATAATTGAAAACTAATCATCTATGATTTTGGTAAATCGGTACATCACATATGCTGTTTTTATTTTTAGAATAAGAGGGAGGGGAGGGGGAGAATGTTGATGAATTTTTTCATAAATATTATAAAAATAAGAAATATATATAATAATAGTTCTTATATTCTTATTATATAAGGGTAGGATAATATATTATAAGAAAAGGTAATAATTGAAAAGAAAACCCCGGAAAATGAAAGATGATTTTTACCTCTTCATCTCATCTCTTTGAGACCCCCTTAAGGCCTTTGGTTGTGGCCTTTTTGTGAGACTGGTAGGACATGGTCATGGGAAAGGGACTTGGGAAGGAGATTGGATAGAATTTTGTAAATTTAAAATCTTTATAGGTGTGATTGTAATAGGGGGTGAGGGTGGTATTTATAGTGGTGGAGAGGAGGGCATTTCCATTATTTTAATCATTATTTTAGTCATTAGTTTAATATTTTTTTCTCAAGACTATGAATAGTCGATTCATGTGATCCTAACCATTGAAGAGAGCATGTGAGTTCAAACTATGGGTTCTTACATCATCCATGATGGTAGTAATAGTGTATTTATGCAATACTATTTATATATAGTATATTACTGTATTTTACAATTCCCAAAAAATTCAATAATTTCAGAAAAATTGCCAAAATTTTCCCTAATTTTTTTAATGTATAGAATAAAAAAATGAAATCCATTTTTTTTAATAATTTCCTAATTTAATAAATTTATTTTTTAAATATGATCATAAATTATTAAAAAAATTAAAATTTTAAAACTACACCTCCTTTTATGTCACCATGAAAAACTTATCAGGATCTCATTATCTTATAAGCTGAGGAAAATAAAATGATAAAATTATATACTATTAATAAGTTTCATATTACTATTTATATTTCTATTCTTTAGGGTATGGTAATATTCACCAAAAATACAAGTTTGTTCTATTAGAATCCAAATAATTTAGTGATCATAACCGTAGATATTCATCTATCAAAATTCAAATCATACAAGCAGAAAAATTTATTTTGAACAGATAATTTATAACTATTGCCTAAATCCAAAGGTTCATTATGTAGATATTCAGTTTTTTAATTAGTTCAATTTATTTTTTAAAACATGGGGGGTTACACTCTCCTCACCTTCTAAGAATTATATCCTTGCAATTTTATTTACTTATTAAACAAGTGAAGGTAATTTCCTCTCCTAGAATTTATATATTACCTTATTGCTTAATCAACCATGTGGTTTCTGCACAAAACCATTACAAGGTCGATAACCTTATTCTGAATTAATTATTCTCTTCGAACATGAATCCAAATAGGTTTCCCTTCATAAGAAAGGATATCTTTTAACTGAACTGATTCTGGGATCAAAAAAAGATATTAATCTCAAACATACTTTATCAACCTCGAAACATGAAAAACAATGTGTACATATGATAAACACATAGGAAAAGATACTTGGTAAGAGACTAGTCCAATATTCTCCATGATTTATAAGGTCCACTGAGTCTTGGACTTATCTATCCTTTCTTACCAAAACACAAAACACTTTTCTATTGTGATATTCTAAAAAAACATGATCACCTACCTCAAAAAAAAATATATTTCCACCTATTATATACACAAATGTTATACTGTATTTGAGCTATCCTCAGGTGTTTTTAGATCATCTAAAAGTTCTCAGCCACTTCCTCTACTAATTCTGGTCTCCTCAACTTACTTCCCCAACTTCATCACAAAATGTTGGAGTTCAACATTTCTTCCCATATAATACATCAAAAGGGTCCATCTGTATACTAGAATGAAAACTATTATTATATGAAAATTCAGCTGAATAAATATGTAGATCCAAAATTCCATTTTAAATAATTAAAAAATCTATTAGAATATCCTCTAAAGTCCAATTTTTTTATTCTGACAGCCCATGAAATTGAGGATGAAAATATGTAATCAAAATTAATTATGTTCACAATGACTCTAGAAAGCCATTCCAAAATTTAGATATCATCATTGGATCACAGTCAGATAGAATAGAAATAGGAACTCCATATAACCTAACGATATCTTTGAGGTACATCTAAGAATCTGTTCCAAAGACATAATATCACAAATAGGATGGAAATGAGTATATTTAGTCAGTCGATCAATTATAACATTGATTACAATGTTACCTAGTGAAGTATCTGTTAGCCACACAATGATGTCTATGGATATATTTTCCCATTTCCACTATAGCACTTGTAAATACCAATTCATCTCATTTAGTAACTTCCACTCTTCTCTAACATGTTGGCATGTCAAAATTTCATAGTAAAATCTACAATATCTCAATTTATTCTATACCCCCACTAATAATACTGAAGGTCTCTATAAATCATTGTGTTGCCCGAATGATCTAAAAAAGGAGAACTACGAGATTCCCACAACAACTTTATCTTCAGCTAAGAATCATAGAGACCACACAATATTTTTTCAGATCTCAAAACACAATATTTATCAATGTTATATTTTTGAAAAAAAAAACTATTTTTAACAAATTCTAACTTATTCTATAGCTCCTTGTATTGCTTAATTCTCTCTAATAAAGAAGACTTCACTAAAACCTAAAAAATAGAGGAATTCCCAGCATTATCAAATTCCATTATAAAATTCACCAAATAATTGATCAAGTGGTCATGTTCCAATCGTAACATGGTAAATTATTCTTGATTTTTTCAAATCAAGGCATCCTCCGCTTTTTTTTATTTTCGTAAATGGTTATTTATTAGGAAATCCTAATCCTATATCATTTCAATCCATCTTATCTACCTCTTGTTTAGTTCTTTCTAAGTGAATATATACTATAGACTTCTATGGTCTGTATATATTTCGAATTTGGCTCCGTATAAATGATGGCTGAAAATTATCAATAAAAAACCATATATATTAATTCCAAATAATGTGTCAGATAATTTAGATCATGGGGTTTTGGTTGTCATGAAACTATGATATTACCTGATAATTCTTTATCACAACAACACCATGTCCATTAAATAAAGCATCATTGTAGATCACAAACTATACTTTTCTAGAAGGCATGGACCAAATGGGGAATTCACAAATATCTTATTTTGTTCCTAAGAAAACACCACACTCTTTTGTCCAAACAAATTTAACCTCTTTTCATGTTATCCTTGTTATCAGGCTAGATAACCATAAAAGGTTTTTTTACAAACTGTCAGTAATAACATTCTAGTACAAGGAAACTAGGAATCTCTGTAACATTTTTATGTCTTGGACATTAATCAACATATTTTTTTGGCAGGGTCAACTATGATTCCATCCTTATTTAGAATATTCCCAAAAAAATACATTTGTTTCAACCAAAAATTACACTTGTGGAATTTTCCATATAGTTTATTTTATTTTACGGTTTGCAAAAAAACCCTTAAATTTTTTTCATGATCATCTTTACTTTTAGAAAATACAATAATGTCATCAATAAACAAAACCACAAATGTATCCAAAAAATAATGAAATAATTTATTTTTAAGATCCATGAATATATCTGGTGAATTAGTTGGACCAAAAGGAAAGACAAAAAATTCATAATGAAAATATCTAGTGTGAAATGGAGTCTTCAAGATGTTGGATTCCCATACTTTCAACTGATGGTACCCTGACCTCACTTCAACCATTGAAAAATACTTTCCACCCTTGAGTAGATTAAATAAAACAATGATATGAGTCAAGGGATACATGTTTTTAATATTGATGTTATTCAAGGATCTATAATCAAGGAAAATTCTCATTGGAAAATATTAATTTTTAACGAAAAAAATTGGAGCTCTCCATGGTGAAGTACTTCGATGAATGAAGACTTTATTAAGAAACATTTAAATATGATTTTTTTATACATGAAGTTCAATTTGAGCCATTCAATATGGGGATTTTGATATTGTATTAGAAAAAAATCTAAGTCAATTGTGAGTTAAACTTCTTGATTAAGTATAACACCGAGTAACTCATCAGGAAAAAAATCATGGTATTTATTAACTACTGGTACATCGTTAATCTAAATAGTTCCTTTGTTTTCATCTATATGAGTAATATAACATTCATATCCATGTTTCTAAAGTTTATCATTTTCTAGATATATTATAATATTTATGAGTTCATTCTTGTATACAAATTGAAACTCTTTCCAAAAAAACTTTTTTTGATCTAAAAACTATCTTATCATAATAAACATAAATCCATACCCATGCCCATAATGACATAAATCTATAATAAGAGAATAAACCAATATATTCAGGTAAATTATTTCCACTGACCATACTATAAATATTATTATAATTATTCATTGCTATAATATTTCCCCCTTGTGTTTTAATAATAAGTTTGGGTCTCATTTGTTGAGAAGATATTTCCAATTCGCCAAAAAATTTCACATAAATACATGAATATGATATGTAAAAATCAATGTAACTGATAAAACTTCATTGGATAGCCCGACATCTGCGGGCATAGTCTTAAAGGATCACACTACACATTTCTGCTTATATTCTAGCTTTCATGCATCATTAGGATCTCTCTTTGGGCAGGAATTTTCATAAAGACCCATCTCACCACATTGAAAACACTTTATAGTTTTCTTATAATGATTAAAATGGGGATCATATTCATTACAATCTCAAGCCATATGTCCAGACATATCACATTGAGTACACTCCTTGGTTTTGGAATGGCATTCCTGAGGGGTTTTTACCAAACTTTTCACAAACTAAAAATTCAACATTCATACCATCATATTTATTTGATTGATTTTTACCCATCACTTTTCATCTAGACCACTTCATCTTTTTATTCTCAATGTACAATGATTAGGATTGAACTCCATTTCTATCCCATTATCACATCATACATGATTTTTATTAATTTTTAATTCTTGGGAGGGAAATTCCCTTCGATATATTGTCTTTAATCTGGAATAAAAACATTTTATTTTTATATAAAAATTCTGAATATGATTTGGATCTTAAAATTCCATTTTGGTGATGTTTTCTATATACAAGACCACTTAATCTTTCTCATTTTTCCTCAATTCAAGAAATTGATTCTCCATCCTATGTATAATAACCTTAGAAAAATATTTTTCAAGGAAATAACTTTTAAATTCATACTTATCTAAGGCTTAAATCTCTTCTCTATCAATGAAATTATTGACCTTTTACCACCAGTTATCAACTCCAAATTCAAAATGATAAACTGAAAGTCTAACTTTTGGATTATTTAAACATCAAATAACATCAAATATATTTTAAAGCTAATTAATCCATCCTTCAGCCGCTACTGGGTTAGAAGATCCACTAAAAGGAAGAGGGTGTTAGCTCATAAAATATTCCATTATAGTCATGTTTCGTTGTGGTGGCTCAGGTTATTCTCTTGCATAGATGTCAAAACCTTTTATTTTCTGTGTCAGCTGAGCCATTACAATCACATATGTTTTTCTTTTAATTCCCACTATTCTGGATTATAGATTTGGAAAGATATCATCATCTTGGTTCCTTCCAACATCATCATCCCTATTTCTTCTTTGAAAACCCATTCGGAATAGACATATCATAGATGAAGCAACATGGTAATATTTAAATACTATACCATTTCCACGTAAAAATATGGTGGAACTCATTTTTTCAATTCTATTGACATCACCCTAACCCTTAATTTTATCTTAATTATGCACTGATACCATCTATAAGGTCATTTCCATAAATATTACACATTCTAGTCATTTTAACTAGATTTAATTTCTTTATATTCCCAAATATCATTTTGGTTTATAGTTTAATAAATATAGTACCTAACCTTTATATATAAACCCATAAACACAAGTGGGTACCATTAAAACAATATCCATTTCTTCTAAAATAAAAAATTTTAAACACAAAACAACAGTATGATATCTTTGAAAATCTTAATAACATTTAACATGAATTCCTTCATTTTATTACACCTTATAATAACCTGTAAAGAGAATTAGAAAAAATGGAATGAGCATAAAAATATCTATAATGTATATAATAAGGGAAGATACCATTATCCTGTGAAAACTTATAAACATGTGAAATCATTTTCCAAATAACGTACTTCTCACCCATAAAGAATCATATAATTAATTTTTGAGAAATGAGATTTCCATAAATCATAAAAATCATAAATTGAGCATAATGTTTTATTGGTGTATTAATTACTTATTTTTTTAACCCTAATGTCTACGTTATGATTTTAATCCCTTATCGTTACCTTACAATGTATCCCTCACAGCTATGTTATGGTGTAACCATCACAATTTCACTTAGAGTAATCATACGGCTGACCTCCTACTTAAAAATACCCAATTAATTGGAGAGAGACATAGGTGTTAAACTTAATCATAAAAAATTCCCAATACCATGAACATAATCATAATACATGAATAATCTCATAATAATAATTATTTTGAATTTAGAAAAAAAAATTAATGAGGATTTTTAATGTAATGCCCCTTACAAATATCATATAACAGATGTTATAATTACTAGAATGAATGTATTATAATTATAAATTATATATATATATATAATAGAACATAATATATAAAATTCTCATTACATAAAAATATATTCTACCATAAAATCAATGAAGTAGAAGGATAACCCAATGAATGGAAATTATATAAAGAATTTCCATATTTCAGGATTGTGTTACTAGAAGCCTATTTAAAACTAATATATAATGGTTTAAAAACTATAATTAATATTTTATAAGGGAATATTTATTTTTATAAGACTTAATATAATCATTTTATAACATCATTCCACCCATTAATTAATATTATTTTGTTCATTCTATTGTTTTGTGGGCATTGTTTACAAGATATTTTTCGTCGGTTCGTAAAGAATATTCATGTCAAACGAATGAGAAACTACAGAAGTGGAGTGAAATAATATTAATATATTTCCATAATATTAAATTATTACATAAATAAATTTTCTAGATGGTATGATGATTAAATGTTGGATAAATCATTAGGATATCTATTTAGATCATTTTGGGGGTTCTTTGATAATCACGAACTAGTTTCATTATGTAACATAATATTATGTATGGATGTTAACTCCATATCATTAAAGAGGATATATCATACACGTTAAAATATTTTTTCATATGTTAATATAGTTTTATTCGCAATTTTGGGTGAGTAAATGGAAATTGAAAAAACATCATCCATGATTTTGGCAAATCGACACAATACAGACATGGTTTTTATTTTTAGAATAAGAGGAATATGAGATTAAAAATGATGTTGAAATTTTCCATAAACATGATAAAAATCAATAATATATATAACACTGGAGAGTTCACGCATCCTGGATAACTGGAAGGAAACAGAGTATAATAAAAGAAAAGAATTGAAATAAAAACCCTAGAAAATGAAAGAGTATTTTTACATATTGATCTATCCTCCTGGAGATCATCCTTAAAGCCTTTGGTTTTTTATTTTTTGTGATACCAGTAAGTCTTGGACGTGGGGAAGGGACTTGGGATGTGTATTGGGAAGCATTTAGACAATAATCATATCTTGAGAGGTGTGAGAGGAAGAGAGGGAGATGGTGGTAATTATAATGGAGGAGAGGAGGGGTTTTTCATTATTTTATTCATCAGATTAATATTTTCTATCAAAAATATGATTTTTCTAGATTCATGTGAACATAAATAGTAAATAGAGAATGTGAGTTTGAACCAAGGGTTATAATATTAGCTATGATTCTGGGAATAGTTTATTTAACTGATAATTTATATGTACGGTATATTACCGTCTTTTACTATTAATAAAAAATTGAAGAATTTAAAAAAATAAAAAAAACCATTTTTGGATGTATAGAATCAAAAAAAGAAATCCATTTTTTGAAAATAAATTTCTAAATATGATAAATTGAATTTTTAAATGAAATTATATTCTATTAAAAAAATAAAAAATTAAAACAATAACTGATATTATAAAGACTTGAAAAAATAATCTATATCTCATTATATGATAACCTTAAGAAAATAAAATAATAAAATGTCTTACAATTCATAAGGTTCATATTACTATTTGTATTACTATTCATAATGGTATGTTACTATTCACTAAATAAACAAGTTGTTTCTACCATATTCTAAATAAGTTACTGATCACAACAGTTCAACGAATTGATTTTATTTGCATTCTAATGATTTTAATGATTTTATCTACGAAAAAATTTTATTTTATTTTATTATGTAAATGTTTTATTTCGTATCATAAATGAAGTTATAAGAAAATGGTAAACATTATATCTATTTTCATGTTTTTCAATAGAATGTTATATATCTCATTTTAAAAATATTACTGATATTTTTGTGCTCATCAAAAAATGATAAATTATTTTTCACAGGGTGTAAGGATGGATAAATGAAAATGATAAGTCAAGAATAATATAATGGAAATTTTTACGAAAATAAATCATGAATTTTCTCAATTAAAACATGGTCTAAAAAATTTAAATTGAATAGAATTTTATACCTTATAATATATGAGGGTTTTATGTATGAATTATGACTTAATTCCCCAATGTAATAAACAGAAAAGGTTCTCAAGGATATAATAAAGTGAATTTTATTTCAAATAAAATAGAATCTAAATTGATTAATTTTGGTTCTATAAAATTTTTATATTCCAATTTTTCCGTGGTTGATTATATCATACTGATAAAATTTTTTGGGTGAAATTATTTTAATGATATTTAATTTATGGACAACATTCTCCACACGCAACATCAAGTTTAATTGAACCATGATTTGAAATATTTATTTAAACATGACCATTGTAATCAAGCATTAAAATTGATTGTAAGAATTGAAATAAATTCCTTGTGAATAATATATGTAATTGTATTATATAATGAAAATTTATTAGTTAATACGTACTCTATTTTCCATTAAATTATTATATTCTTTAAAAATACGATTTCATTAAACAATGGTGTTTATTAATTTCATGGGAAATTATTATAATTATTCTCAACAAATTTTATTAGTTTTATATTATAAAATATATATCATTTTTTAAATCACCTAATAAAAATTATCTTATGGTGATTTTTTATATTATCCTTGAAAGAATTCATTTTACTATATATAGTTAAAAATGATGATGTTTACTGAAAACTATATTTTTATTCCATGAATTTAAAATTATTTGTTTCTTAGAAATTATTTAATAGTAAAACTAGTTAATTTGCATCACAAACATTTCTTTGGAGGTACATGGAATCACATTTTTTAATTATTTTTTGTGTTAAAAAATTATACTTAAGATACCAATTCTTTATGAAAAACATCTTTTCACCAAGTTATGCCTGTCATATTTTCAAATTAATTATATATCCTCTTGAAATTGAATATGATATAATTTATTATATTATTGAAATTAGTAAATATTAATATAAATAAATATATAGAAACTAATTTTTGTTCAATAATAATAGTATCCATATGTTATTTTTCCCACCGCTCTAAAAGATGTAAATATTGGTTAAACCCATCAAGTAAAATAAAAAAATATATATATATAACATTAATTTACCCTATATAAATATTAGTTTATATCAATGATATTAATGTAGTGTAAAATTATTCATTTTTAATAATTAATTGGAAACTGGGAACCCAATATTGACTTTTGTAAAGATAAATTATGTTTTATTGAACAGAAAAAATATTTTGCATATATTATTTTGATATAATGGTTGAAAGATTCCATTTGATTTTGGATTTTATGTTATGTCTAAAAACCTTAATATTTTATTTTTTAACCATATAAAATCATTCAAAACAATTTTTTAGCTAAATTTAAGGATAAATGATTCTTAAACATGAATCAAGTATTTTCCTACAATTTTTTTCAGAAAATTTGTTTTCTTATATAAAATATAATTTCTAAAACCAATTGAAATTAAATTTGAAAAAATAGATTCTGAATTCATAATTGAAATTACGATATTTATTTACAAATTCCCTTATATTTTATTCACATTATTAAGTTATCATGGTAAAAATTTAGCTTATCATTCTTATGGTAAAAATAGATTTAAAGTATATTAACTGTAATATGATGAATAAAATATATCTATCACATGAATAAAAAGAAATAGTAAGTGTTTATTTTAACACTATGAAATATTATATGTGAATTTTTTTTCCTTCATTCCACTTTAAATTTTTAAGATATAAATATATTATTTATTTCTTTATCTAATTCCTTTTTTTCTTTCCCTCCCATATAAAAGGATTCCAAATATCCTATCTTGACCAAAAATCATGATCTTTTTATGAAAGATAATAAATACCATGAAACCATCCTAGAATCATTACACGTTCCTTAATTCTTATTTTATTTCCTAAATTACATCCTTTCAAAGAATATTGTCCAATAAAAATGTGGTTTCCTAATAAATATGTATAAATCTTAACTGAGTGCTTTCAATATTTTTTATTCTACGAAAATGTCTAAATCTATAGTATAAATTATAAATTATGTACTTATGAATCATCAATATAATTAAATGGTATTATTATTATAAAAAAACCATTATCCACCGCTTTTCCATCTTACAAAAAATAAAATCATTGCTCGTGAAATGTGAATGGATTATCATATCCATATAGTAGTGTAATTTGTTTTTCATAACCATTTTACATTGATGGATATAAATAATGATATAATGTTTATATATGATATTTATGATATTTTTATGGAAAATAATTGTTAAAATATTATTTAACATTATTTCCATTTTTTATTGGAAAATAAAAATGGGGTTATTGCATATTTATGGCCTACCATCTCCGTGAATGATGAAAACATTTATCATATTACTACCTTTTATAGATGATTATAATATTTATATAACGAATATTTCTTATTTTATATCCTAATTAAAAATACTAATATTATGGAACTATGAAAAATGATGGAGTAAATGGATTGATAAAATCATCTTCAATGAAAAATGAAGCAATTGACCCTCAGAACAGTGATTTTAATTAAGAGTTATTAATAAACAAGTGAAAATATATTATAAGTATATCATATAAATTATGATATATATGAGTATTAATCTAGAATAAATGTATAATAAATATATATTTCTCATAAAATAGTTTCAATCATGTTCAATGGCGTGGACAAAACTTTTTTTTAGAATTGTGTATATTATTGATCAACGATGGGTAAAATTAAATATTACCCATTGTATAATTTGTAAAAAAAATTAAAAGGAATATTCTATTCATTTTCTGTATGTGGATCGTTTTATCTAAGGTGTGAAATAAATCATTTTTTAACTAATAAAACAAGAATGCAATTTACCTCTATGACGATTGCCCAATTTTTTATGCTTCCAATAGAGGATTCTATGTGTATTTTCGATGAAACTATTTTCATAAATTTCTTTGAAATATTTAGATTTAGAATATTTTATTTCAATTTGTATGGGTATTTTTTCATGGATTATTATATATATCCTCTGAAGAAATTTCTTATCAATGATAACATCCTCTATTTTGATCATGATTTAATGGATATATGATATTATGATACCATATTTATATTTTCCATAAATGTTCTAAGATTATGATTATGAGATTATTACTAACCCCATTTCTTTTCTACAAGTTAAAAATGATTATATGACCAAAAATTTTATAATTGTCTATAATTTATATAAATGAATTATTTTTTTATGATAATTAGGATCGTTATATTCCTTTTATGCATTGGGAAATATGTTATTCAAATATCATTGTATTATAATAATAATAGTGGTCCTGATTTCAAATATCATTGATAAAATTTTGATTTAGAAGAAGAATTTCATCTATCAATGCTCACAGGAATATATGTGAATGTGATTGTGAATATATTTGTTCATATACAGATGTGTGAGTATGATTACATCTTCAAATTATCATTAGAATATTCATGGAATTTTTTCGAATATATTTTCTTACATTTCTATTTATGATTATGTTCAATTTATAGTTATATAGATTATATTTTGTGAATACATGATTCTTTATCTATGTTTGCAATATTAAAATTTCTTTTTATTTTCATGTAACATTCCAATGTTATGAATCCTATGTTATTATTACTACATTTACACACTTATTAATTATAATTTAAAAATGAGTTAATTTTGGAACAAGAGATCTAATAATTTCTAAATATGACTATTTTATGTTCAGTACATTTATATGAATATTTTATCCTATCATTATGATCATATTATCATCTATTGAGTGATATATACCATTTTTTAATCTTACTTAGAATTAGAGCTCACCCTTATTTTTTCCTTCCATAGGTATTGATGGAAGGATATAATTGTGAGGACTATAGAATGATAACTTATGTAGAGATAGATGTTTTATGTGATAAGATTTTAACTAAAAGATATATTTACATATCTATTCTCTGAGGGCACTAGACCATTATGCTTTTCGAGAATGTATAATTTAAAAATGTAATGAATATTCATATAATATGATGTGATATTTATGAATTTTTTTCTAGGATCACGCCAAGTATGTGGGGATATAATCCCACACACCCTTATAGTATCGAGGAATTCATGGTTATGATATACCACAACAGTATTAGATTAGAGGTTCTTTATTATATCAGACATAATTATATACATTAGAGGTTTTTTATCTTCTTACTAAGTCAATTCTCTAAGTCATTCAAAAATTCATTGAAATTTTGAAATGATTCCAACTTATATATCATTAAATTAACATACAGAAATCTATTTAAATACTCAATAAAACTAATAAATTAAGAATACAAAAATATATCATCTAATGTAAATGGTCTACAAGCATCAGTTTTGTAAAACCCTATTATTTTATGATATTATTTTATACAAATTTATGTTCTTTGATATCTTGTGATCAACACAACCCTAAGTATAATTGAACAATAATTAATCATATCATTATAAAATAATCATTAAATAAGTATAGTTAATAGGAATTATAAAACATTGAAAATATATATATATAATGGTTTTAGATAAAGAAATTTATGGAAAAATAAGTACTCAACATTTAGTAAATTTATTATATTATATTAAAATACACTTTTACCCAAAATATTTTTTTTTACCTTTTTTAGAAAAAAATATAATAATTTTCTAGAACATTCTAAAAATTTATTTGAATAAATTAACTCTATTTTCAATTTAAAATTTCTAAATTATTATAGAGTGATTTTTTTAAAATTTTCTGAAAATATTATTTTTTTGAGAAATAGTTAGAAATACTAATTTCTATTCAAAACACTATTTTAGTTTAATGAATTTAAAATGGTATATTTTTTTGTAAATGATTTGAAATATAAAATTAAATCATTTATATTATTAGTAATTCAATTATGTTCAATATAATTAGTTTTATATTTTATATTTGTATAAAACCTTTAATACATAAGAAATCTTAATTTTTTGGAAAGTCCCTATTGGTCCCATGTTTGTGGGTTTATTTAAATTAAAATAAAAAATATATATGAATTATATTTGATAAAATTTATTCCATATTTTTTATCATAATGATCATATTTTAAAATGTGGCCTCATTCATTTGGGAATTAATTAATATTAAAAATAGTAAAATAATTTTATCACTGTTATGATTTTACCTTTTTTACTAAGGGGGTTAAAACCACATAAAAGGATGAGTTAAAAAATTAATCATTTATAAATAAAATTTTCTAGAAATATATAAACCACATTATATCCCACCCTCAATTTATAGATATTTGGAATCATTTTCATGAGTATCACATTATTATATTGTAATCATTTAATAAATTCAATGAGATTCAACCCCCTACTAACAAACAGGCACCACCTGTTTTTCTTATTTACACCACATTCAGTCATCCAACTCCTCTGAAACTAAACTAATTATATTTTAAACATTAATATCCAAGAATTAGTGTTTTTTTCTATATATACAATTCCACCAGATTTTATGAATAGAACTAAAGGAGGATAATTGAAGGAGAGGTAATCATCCTACCCAACATCTTTAAATTTTTTCATCCTCAACATTAAATTTATTATATTAATAATAAAATAATCATTTAAGTGTATTAAATACACTAATTTTTTTTTAAAATTATGTTACCCCTATTATTCACATTCCTTTCCATCAAATGTGATGTGAGTATATTGTTATTGTGTACGCGCAAACAACATCTTCAACATTATGATAGAATTAATTTTCTTAAAAAGTCATTCATTATTTGTTATTACAATGTGTTAAATGTTTATAAGTTATATTTATGACATAATTTTGATATATTACCTTTCTAATACATTATATGGTGATGACATTTGATATTCATACATGACCACTACCACCTCCACAGAGAGATGTGATTTTAATTCATTAATATATTTCATTGATGGTAATAAGTATATTTTTAAGGTATATATATACTACTTTTGATATAATAATGGTTAATTTATTATATAAAATTTTTTTCATTCTTTCACTATTTTCTTTTGAAAATGGAAAAATTGATCCAATGTACAAACAACCTACCATCTCAATAAACAATGTAAATTATTTTCATATATAAACAATTCATGGATGAATATAAAAAAATATATAATTATTATATATGATATTTATATATTGAATATAATTTTTATAACTATTTTACCATTATCAATGTTTAAGGAATAAAACTTTTGAACAAAAAAATCCATGATAAATGAAATAGCTAAAAACTAAAAATATTGATTTTAATAAATAAATTTAAAGAAATGGTGAATTAAATATATTAATTTAATCAAATATAACATAATAATTATGTAAATTATTTTCATATTGAATTAAAATAAATGTATATTTGTTATTTATGAGGTAAGGTCAGTTTCTATAAAATTCAATCAAGATGTATGGGATTTATGTTTCAATATCCTTTTAATTAGGATTGTTTATGATTTATTTTTTATTGAATAAAGTCATAAGATAATTTTTTGAAAAACCCCATTAATATTATTATCTATTGGTTAGCCAAAAAACATTCAATTAGTGGGTCAATTGTCTTCTCTGTTGTATTTAAAAAGCTTACAATAATGTTTTTAATAATAGCATATATTAATTTATCTTTGGATGGGAATCATTTTCATTAATGTTCATATTATATATAAAATATTTTCAAACATATTTTTTTATAATATTAATTTTTATTCCATCATTACCGTTTTATTCCTTTGTATAAAAAAATTTCCTTTGTATCTTCTAATAATTTTTACAATGATTTACTTTTATCTATTTTCTAACTAATTTGAAATATATATTTGTTTTAGCATTCACTAGACTAAAATAATTTACCACTGTCATGACTGATCAATTCATTGAATCATAACATATATTTCTACAAGGATTTTTTTTGAAAAAATACTGTTATCTATTATGATATTGAAAAAAAATTAACAATAATTTATTTCAACATTAATTTTTATGTTTTCTCAATAAATGTTACAATGATCTTTTACTGACATTTTTCATCATTGATGACATCCTTTAATATTAATTATGATATAATGGTCATATAATCCAATGATAGCATCTATATTATTTCCCTATTTGGTTTATCATTATAGTGATTTTATTTTTTTGAAACATATCAACTTTCCATGGTTTATGTTTTTATGATAAAATTAATGTTTTATGATCTTTTGGGTTATATATGATTCATTATGATTATGTTATTGGTGTTTCTAGAATTATATATTCATACAATGGATTTGGTAATGATTAATGTTCTATGAGATGAAATTGTATATGGTAGGTTATCCCATGCCATAAAGAGAGTACACATGAGTTTATTCCTAGTATGAAATAGGGTAAAAAAAAGTTTTCACAACCTCAAAATAGGTACACATACGGTTTTCCCAAGATAAACATGTAATGAATATATTGTGGGGTATCATTGACACAATAGTTCCATGATTGTGATTATACCACACCCATTTCCACTCTTTTATAACAAGTTAACTATCCAATGTTGTTCCCTCATTAATGATGTTCTTTTCTTTATATATGATACATGTATAATGAAATTAATATTTAATTACATGAATACTATTTAGGATCTATGAATTTTTTGTTATTTTTTTCAAATATTATTCACATGTTTGCATACCCTTATTCTCATGTTATGCATAAATAATCACTAATAAGTACCTTTTTACCCTAACTTAGAATCTAAGATCACCATTTATTATGTTTTATTTTACAATGATATGAACAGATGAATTAAGTATGATTTAGTATCCTGATATTTTATGTTATATTATTCATAAAATAAATTCAACTTCTTTCATAGGTTTTTTTAATGCCACACTGAGTTAAATAAAAAGATATACATTTAATATGTCATTATTTAAATTGTTTTTTATAAACCTTCCATTAAAATTGTGATATTAATAAAAATTACCACCTTATAGAATATATTTTTTTTTTTTATTTTATTCAAAATATTGATTAATGTATAATAAATAAGTACACATTTTATTATTAAATCTATTTTATGTTTCAAAAAATATTCATAAAAATGTTATTATGGATTTTTTTGTCTAATTATTATATTTATTTTATGTATATTTTAAAAAATTTATTAAGAAAAGTGAGATAGTATTTGAATTAAAAAGAATAAAATTAACATTGGAGGAAAATTTGGTATTGTTGAGAGAATATTTACTTATCCTTTAATTGAATAAAATGGTAATTATTATTCAAAAGTACGTTTTTTGTTTCAAGTATTTAAAATTTTAAATTTCATTTTAAAATAGGTTTTAAGGTAAAACTAATTCATTAATGTTAAAAAATCCAATAATGTTTTGTAGAATTAATTTTTTTGTTACAATTATATTTATAAACAATTATGATTCAAAAAAAATATTTAAAAACTAATTTCATCCAATTTTTATTGATTAATTTTAAATAAATTAAATAAATGTAACACCCTGAAATTCTAAATTAATTAAACTGTATTTAATAGCGTATATGACACTCAACACCAATTGTAAAAGACAATATAACACCCCAATACATTATGAAAAAATTATTTTTAATTAAATTGAATAGATTTAATTACACTCAATATTGTTTTTAACTTGTTTTACATGAAACATTTAGTTTTTTATAGATAGTGTTACATAAAAGACTGAGATTTTTCTGAACAAAAATATATTATTAAACTATGATCATATTTTACAGTATTTATAGCCTAGTTGTTAAATTAGTTGTATAAAAAGAATTAATGATAATATGAAAATATATATTTTACACACATTTATTGGATACCTATTAATTATAAATATTTGTAATAATAATTCAATCGAAAAAGAAATGTTTTTGAAAAAAATTATATTTTCGAAAAATATGGTTTAGTCATGTTTACTGCATATAATATTAAATTAATTTATGAACACATTTCGAATACTTATTTCAAAAAATAAACATCATTTTTTATATCATATTGAATATATTATCTTTGCGTGATTTTTTTGGCCATTTCATTAAAGTTTCATTTTTTTATGAATTATGAAAAATAATGAATTTTAATTAAAGACATCCATAATTATAAATAATTATTAGTGTTAATATATATTTTTCATTGGTTTTAAATTAATTTTTTCAATTATAATTAATTTAATTTAATGAAGGTTATTGGATTCATTTTCCCGTTCTATTTTGATATAAAAACATTATAAACCTTTTAATAGTATTAATTTAAAACCATGCTTTCTCATCGCATCTATAGGATTAGTTTTAAATACATTTTTTCCAATTATAAGAATATAATAAAAAAAATTCAATACATATTTCTAATGAGAATATTTTAAAATATATAAGAATTAAATGTTAATTTTTTACCAAAGTAATAAGTTAAAATACTAAAAATTAATTTTACTTCTTAAGGTAAAAACAAGTTTACCAGGGGATTAAAGGTTACACATAAGGGGAAAAATGATATATAAACGCACTAAAAACTCATTATATAGAATTATTTATATCTAATACTTTATTTTATATATAATGGAAAACTAATTAGGGTAGGTCAATTGAAAAAATAATGGGTGGAATTCACACTTTCAAAACAATTACAAGTGCCACACCCACCCCACTTATAAAAAGCCACCCACTATTCTATCAAGTTTACATCATCTAAAAAAATTGTTTCATCTAATTCCATCCAATATAACTTTACATGTTTCCTTATATCATCCCAGATCACTTATCATATTCCTATAGAAATCCTTTTAAGGATTTAGTGGAAATCGAAATAATATACCTAAATAAGAGGTAATGATCTTCAACAAGCATCAATATTTTACTTCATTCTCCACCTATTTAATTTTTTAATAAAACAAGAAGATATAAAATATTTATATTTCATATTTTTTTTCTGTTATCATTGGGATCTACAACTGTACTCACATCCATCAAATGGGTTTCAAAATCAACATTCGTGTGTATAATAGACTACAGCCCCACGAACTGTTGTCATTCCTTTTTTCCATTTCAACATAACATTTTTGTTTATGATGAAGGATATAAATTAAATATATTATATTTATGACATTATTATTCCCCTATACATACTATCTCAAATATATATATTTACATTCTATTCCATGGGATATACGATATAGTCGCTCGTGTGTATGGTGGATTTCTGCCTCATAAAGTATTGTGATTCTTCATTCCCCCGAAGATTATAATGAAAAGTGATTATGATAATGTTAATTATTATATTTTTTATACATGAATTAATTATGATATTAATTATATATTTATAATTCTATATTTATAAAACATATCATTTCCTTTCATCTCTTTTCACGCACGTACAAATAATAACATCGTTTGTATAAGTGTGGATTATCGCATTCACAAAGCAATGTGAACCTATTTTCATAACCACACTACATAGAAAATATGTATGTATACATTATGTTTTTAATGATACTATTATCATTCATTAATGTTAAAATATTAGTTAGATCCTACCCATATGATCAAGGGGAAATGAAAATGTTACACATGCGTATATATGACATATATCTCATTGATATTAACAAACACCATTATCATAACCATCATTAATGTTTGGTTTTAAAAGAATAATTTTTCATAAATATTAAAATTATTTCATTATTATTATTTATTAGGTAATAGATATAAATATAATATTAAAAAACATGATCTTTTATAACAAAATATGTATAAGAGAAATAAGGAAACTAACGCCCGAAAAAATGGAAAAATTTTAATGAACTGTTGATAAGAAATTATAAATATGATATCCTAAATATTAAAATGGTTTAGTAATAAGTTAATAGCTGGATTATAACAACTAAAAACGAGGTTAAATCACATTTATCCTAAAGAAATCATGAGGTAAGGGTTTTCATCTTAATTTCATTTTATTGAGGTCTATTTTATTTTTATACACCTAATTTCATTTATCTATTTTATATACATGCCATTTTACATGTAATATAATTATTAAGTAATTATTCATTATATTATATGATTAAATTATAATTATTTCACATCAAGGGATTTAAATAAAATATACAAAGTGGTAAGGTATTTATTAACTCAATTTCCACTCATAAGGTTAATCATAAACATCACTGAATATGGCATGCTCTCATTATGTTTGTAAGATTTATTGATTATGTTATATTTAAATCCAACATTTTTTATGTTTATTTATATTTGATACACAAAATTGATTAATTTATTAATTACAACCTAAACTTTTGATAACTATAAAATATTATTTTCAAATATCTTTCTAATCAAGATTTTTTATTCCTGAATATCTGTTGAAGTATATTAATTTATAATTTATTAATAATGCCTTTAATTTTATTATTATCTAATTATATATGAAATTTTTAAGTAATGGTACCATTTTTTCCACTCTATGGTACTTAAAAAAATTTAAAATATTTTTTCAAAAAAATCTAACTAAATTTTTCTCATTGGACAAAAACATGTTTTAATCCAAAATAATGTATAAAAAAATATAAATTCATTACCTTAAAATTATATTTTACAAATTAATTTTCAACCATTTTTTATAGTTAAAAAAATATTATGAATTCTTTTTAAAATAAAACCGTTACTGATATTACATAAAATTTTAAAGAAATATTCTTATCATTTTTGAACAACTCACATTTCTATCCATTCTATGATGATAAATAATTTTCATTTTAAAATTTTATAAAATTTAAAAGATTACATTCTATCATGACCATTATTTATTTGAAGAAAAATTTGATATTTTACAATATAATTTTAAATAAATGGGTTCTAAATGTTGTTTTCATTGAAAATAATTTTGAAAATGATGCTCAAAATGAAAAGGATATTTTATTCAAGAATGTTTTTGTAATGACCTGATAATTCTCATTAGCATGATAGTGAAACGGGTAATTATAAGGCCTTAAGATACATCCCAAAAATTAAAAAGGCGGGAAATAATAGCCTATGGGTTTCAAATACAATTGGTGTATGATTTACACTTTTATAAATAAACCATTAAACGAACAAATAATAACTGAAATATTCACTAAATTATGCATTGACAAATAAAAGACAGCACAACTACTTTATTTTTATCAAAGCCACTCCAAAGTGTGCAATAACAGAAGACCAAACAAGTATTAAAGTAAATAAAAGATAAACAACTAAGCAATCTCAAAAGACCACATGTATCCATTATCTACAAGATTGAAGCTCCACAAACACTGGAAACTCGAAGAATTAGGAGGTGGTGCTAAAAACTTATGAAACAATACCTTTTCTAATCTCTATGACGATATCATCTAAAAAAGAAACATAGTTAAAATAAGGGGTTGGTATAACACTCAGTAGGTTTTCCCCTAACGACATTCCTCCTCATGCCACTGGGATATAAGTGTTACAAATGTTTTTATACAACATTTTATATCAAATAATTTCTGAAAACTTTTTATAACTAAATTTAAACAAGTTTCCAAAACCATTACTAATCAAAAGAATACAAGTGATATTGAAACCAATTTTCTCACACAAGTTATTTTTCTATAAAATAAATTAATAAATCCTTAATTTAATTTCTCTACATTCCTTTTTCATTCTCAATGCATTCCCCACATCTACACAATAAAACCTGCATGCTATGAGATGACACTTTCATACTCATGAGTGGTTTCTTGTTGAACAACAAAGTCATCACAAGGTAATTTTATCCCATGTGACATTGACCTATTGGCACCGAGCACAAGGTCCTATTTCAAATATTCCCCATATATGAAACATGAACACACACCCAACATATTCCCAAAGATCATAAAAAATAACCCTTTCAATAAAATCACCATTTTATTTAAAACCAATTTTCATTAAAACCATTATAATGCCAAATCATTTCGATAAAATTTATTTTTATTGAAAAACCCTACCCAATCAATTCATTTATAATTTATATAAAATACACCATTTAAAATCACAATTTTAAATTCATAAAACTCAAACAACTTTCACAACATTTTATCAATATTTCCCAAATCTACCAAAAATGATAAATCATCACTGAGGAGATTCATCCCTTGTATCAAAACAAAGTTTCAAAATAAATTTTATCCAATTTACTCAATTGTAAACTAATCTAATTAATTCTAGTAAGAGAATATGAGAGTTAATCCAACTGCCTAAATGGTTTTGATTAAGCTTGACAACTGACGAAAAACGCTCAAGAAAACTGGGTTGATTCTTCACAGAACCTCATTAGATATCTTCTCCATGAAAGATCAAGAAAAAATCTCAAATTATTTTTCATACACACTCATAGATCTACCCATAATGGTTGTAGATATGAGAAAACATGAAGAAAGGTGATGTTGATCTAAGTAGATCTATGAAACCGATCAAAATGAAGAAGAATGATCACATACCTCAGGAATTCAGCTTCGAATCACCAAGGGAAGCCTTAGGATTGACATTAAAATGCATGGGAGACGTTCTCATATCATTAAGGAAGAGAAATTCCGATTTATGGCCACTTATTAGCAAAATTAAGCAACATAAAGGAAAAAATCCTTTGAGATCCACTTTTTTAGGATCTCATATTAACGACTCGCATGGTTAGTTCACACAGTTAGAAAAATTGTGCACTAACCTTGAGTTATATACTATCCAAATAGACTTGTTCACATCCCCCTAATGCTATGTCTAAAACTATGTGCACACCATTATAAAGCTCTCTACCTCAAATATGTAATTGCGCACAGTTTCACCGATTATTTCTGTATTGTTTGGATAAACCTTGTGCAGTCCATGATCCAATCCTTTATCCCCAAAAAACATATTGAAAGATCACCAAAATATCCCAACATTCAACCTCATACTTTACATTTGTTAAAACACAATGAAATTGTTACTTACTAGAATCCAGGGGTATTACATTCTCCCCACCATCTATCATTTTGTCCCTGAAAAGTAGAAAACCATTGCCATCTTAAATAATTTCTGGCTATTGTTCTTTCATTTCCTCCTCAAATTCCAATGTATCTTCTTATATATGACTACATTTCCATAAAACATTCACTCGAACAATGCTTTTTCCATGCAATATTTTCTCTTGTCTATCTACAATCTACACTGGTATATATACCAATGAAGCATTCAACTATAGGTCAATCTGATCCCACCTGATCAGATGGTAAGGATCATGTGGGTACTTTTTCAACTGAGATACATGGAACACATTCTTTACTAAACTGGTCTATTTTGGTAGTTCCAAATGGTATTCCACCTCTCCAACCAGATCCAGTGTCCAAAATCGGCTTATGAATCGAGTAGATAACTTTTCATGCTTCCCAAAACAACAATGTCCAAGCCTCGGATAGATCCTCAAAAACACATGATCACTGATGGAAAATGACAACGGTCATCGACGATGATCCTCCTAACATTTTATAATATTCTGAGCTATATCCATCCTCTTTCAGATTAATTTAACCTTCTCTGTTGTTTCATGGATAAGTCTTGGCCCGACTTGTGATGGTTCACCTGTTTCTACCCATTATAGAGGAGAATGATAATAAAACCCATACAATTACTCAAAAAAAGCCATATGTTTCGAGTCCTGATGGCTTTTATTATATAAGAACTCATAAAAGGGTAGGTTATCATCTAACGAGACACTAAAATCAATTACAAAAACCCATAACATGTCTTCTAACGTTTGTATCATCCGATCTGATTTCCCATCCATCTGAGGATGATACGTTGTGCTCATATTCAACTGAGTGTCCTGGGATTTCAATAAGGATTTCCAAAAATGAGATATGAACCAAAAATCTCAGTCTAAGACTATTGATAGTGGTATTCCATGTATCTTTACCACTTTTAGAATGTCGATTTTGGACAGATCCTCCACTGTAAAAATTTCAAGAATTGTAATGAAATAATCTGACTAGGTAAGTCGATCCAATATCCCCCATATGAAATCATGTTTCTGAACCATTCTTGGGAGACCTCTAACAAAATCCATCACTATGTTCTCCCATTATTCATACTCGGATAGGTAAATACTACAACAATCCCACTAGTCTCTGATTCTATGCTTTAACTTATTGGCAAGTTAAGCACTACGAGGCGAACTTGGCCGCCTTCTTTTTCATGCCTCTCCCCCAAAACTGCATTGTCATTGTCTTATAAATATTTTGTGTGATTGGATGTAAAAACCATATATATTGGTGGTAATAATGATTTTTTTGTTCTTGAAAATTAATAGGTACAACCATTTGATATCTAAATCACAAAATTGAACTCCAATTAAATTTCGAACCCTCAAAGGTCTCCCCACTATTGAGTTTTATACTCATAACCAGCAATTCTGCATCAGTAGGTTGTTCCACAATGCCAAAATTTACCAAATCAATAACAAGAATAACTGAAAAGAAAACAACAACATCACATTGGTCTTCACATTCCATAAGAATGTCAGTTAATACTGACATCAAATACCATTCATTTAATCCTTCTTTCACTAACAGAGTATATAAATTTCAGGATAATGCTTCTGCCACTGGATTCCATTTTCCTAGTGTATACTTCAATTCAATGTCAAAAAATTTGAGATAATATATACGACTACTTTTCCTTAGATTTAAATCTCACTGTTAGAAAATGTGTTTCATGCTTTTATTTTCTGTGAACATAATAAATTTCTCACCGAAGAGATAATGATGCCATGTCCTCAAGTCATGAGTGACAGCTGCTAATTCCAACTCTTGTACTGGGTAATTCTTCTCATTCAATATCAACTACCAGGAACCATAAATCGTAAAATTGTCTCCTTGCATAAGAACATTGACTGAACCCAATCCAGAAGCATCACAAAACACCACATAACCCCAACCTGATTCTAGAAAAAGCAAGATATGTTCCGAAGTAATAAAAACATTCATCTCCTAGATAGACTTATGTAATTCCCCTATCAATTGGAATGGAGAATTATTCTTTTTCAATGATTTCATTGGTGAGCCTAGCCAAGATAAGTTACGTAATAAGCATCGATAATAACCATCATGACCACAAAAAATCATATCTCAAAGACATTCTTCAGTGGCTGTCATAAGATCACAGCTTATATCATTTCAAAATCAATCAAATTACATTTTCAAAAATCACATGGATCATAAAGAATACATCTTGTATCCAAAAATCACACATATATAGGTTGGCATCCAAATGGTGATCTATCGAGATTTTTAACACTGTCACCAGGTATTCATCATGCACAACCCTTGAAATTGAATTCACCAATATGTCATCTATAAACACCACAAGAAAAAGGTTCATATATTTCTGAAATATCTGATTCATCGACGCCCTGAATACTGTTATTGCATTTGAGAGAACAAAAGTCATAAATACATATTCGTAGTGGCCATATCTACTTTTGAAATCTATCTTCAGAATATCATCCTTCTAAAATAAAAATTTCTGATATCCTGATCACAAGTCAATTTTAGAGAACCACCGAGCTTCGTTCAATTGATCAAATAGATCATCAATGTGTGGTAGTGTATACTAATTCTTTATTGTATCTTGGTTAATCTTATGATAATATACATACATCCAAATAGTTCTATCTTCTTTCTACATAAACAAGACTAGTGTACCCCATAGAAATGTACTTGGTCGAATAAAACCATTTTTCCCAAATCCTCAAGATCCACTTCCTATTCCCTTAACTCTATTGGTTCTATACTCTAATATGGAAGGGAAATAGGCTTGTTCCTCGGAAGGATATCAATCTTAATATCCTCTTCCGATATAGGTGGTACCATTGTGATGTTTTTGGGAAGGACATTTTGAAATTGTTCCACCACTGCTGGAAAACTGACTTCGTAGATGTCTTCTATTGTGGAAAAATTCAATGCCTCTAACAGGTAAGAGAATGTTCCCACCACAGGTGCCAATAATTTAGTTTAACCATTCTTTAATACCTTCTCTCCTTTTAAGATATTCTCAACACCTTTCTCAGTTTTGAATCTAACTATCTTTCTATAAAAGTCATTTTGAGCCTAGAGCACTGTCATCTAATCCATACCTAGGAATTTATCATAGAAAACCATCTCCAACATCAAGAAGTCGCATTTTAGTTTATCTCCCTCAATAGTAAAAGAAAAATCTTTACACATGAACATTAAACATTCACTTTTACATAGAAGAGTTTAGAGTTTTATCGTAAAAGGCGTCATTTCATGTTTCAAACATAGTAGTTCAACAACAAGAGAAGCAATGAAGGAATTCATTGTAACTGTATCAAATAGCACTTGTACGAAGGTAGAATTCAAAATAATTATACCTCTCACCTTAGATGGTCATTCCTAATCATCCACAATCATATGATCATCTCTATACAGTGGCTTTGTTGGTACACTATGTCCCTTATTTCCTTTCTTAGATTTACCTTGCTATGGAGTCATGGTATTTGGAGAATCACCACGGAATGCTTTGTTCTGCTGACAAGACGGATTCTACTACCCTTGTCCTATCAAAACATATGATTCTTGTTACACCTGAGAATTTTCTTGAAAACCCAACCTTAGAGCACTCTTAAAAAAGTGAACAAGGTGTACCTTCTTGTTACAATTATTTAATGATCATGGTGGTTCTTTTAAAAAACTCATTATGTGGTCAAAGACACCATATTTGAATAATACTACTTGTCACTTTGGTCATGGAGGAATATTTACTACTCCAGCTATCAGATTCTAATTCTTGATCACACCTTGGAAATAGGTATCTCTATTTCTCTTTATCCTAACATTGTAGTTTCCACCCTTTTCTATAGGATCATCATATTTTCTCCTTCCATGTATCTTGAAATGTCTCGCTCATCCACCATTTCTCTTTTAACCATATCTATATATTCATTAAAATAGAGCACTAAAATGTTTGATCGATGTTTTTTCCTATCACTGATTTGAAGATGCATACCTTCAGGGACACGCTCACTGCAAATTTGGTGCAAAGAATACTAAATTTATGAATTTTGCAGCATTCTCTATGACCAAGTTATTTTTCTACTTCAAACTAAAGAGTTTATTCATCCTCTGTATCTTGAATGTGTGAGGGTAGAATTGTTTATTAAAAAATTCCACAAAATCATCCCATGTAATACCTTGATCCTCATTAGAATGCACTAATAGTTCCCACTACTGGGGTGCAAGATCCACATGCATTTACATCTCTAACTTTACCTTCATCTGCATTGATGTGCCGATTTACTCAAAGATATGATTCATTCTAATGAGTCACACGTCCACGTTATCGGTTTCAGAATCACCCCAAAATATGGATGGATTCTACTTCATGAACTAGATGGAGTGGTCTCCATGCCTTTGATCATCCCTCCAGTTCCCCATATCTATATCATTAAGTGCCTGGATGATGCTTTGAACCAACTCTTGGTTCACCTATGGCTCTGGTGCAACCACATTCTTTGCAAGTTCTTCTGGTTGAATTCAGTAATGCCTACTAGGTTCCATTTTCTAAACAATCAAAAAACTCAGTAACACTCCCAAGCAACAGATGACTTAGAATTTCAAATTCAATCACATAAACTATGAGAATTTTTTTTCTAAAAAATTTATATTTCATGTTCAACTATATTTTAAAAATCCACACTTTATTTCAAAAATCGAACTATTCTTAAATTACACAAAATATACTTTTTTCAAAATCATTCATTTGAAATTAAATTCTACATTTAATACAAATACACCTTTTCACAATATCATTAATCATTAATCCAATGGAAATGTTAAATCCTAGTAGGATGTCATTCCTATAATGAATGACATGCTCTCATCATTGGCTAAATCTAGAACAATGAGATATTTGTATCCAATAAGTGTCTCTAATACACATATATACCCAACACCCCAGTAACTTGGAGTTCATCATAAATGGGTTTACTAATTCTTTCTATACTATAAATTTCATGTACTGAAAATCCTACTCTCTTCTATGATCATAACCTAGTAAATATATAATGGTAAAAGAACTCCAAGACCAAGAAAGTGAAAACTACTTGTTACGAAAGGACCGAACAAGATGATACCATTTGTAATGACCTGCTAATTCTCATTGTCTTAATATTACAATGAGTCAGTAATTGGATTTTAGCAATATCCCCAAGATGCCAATAGATGGAAATAAATTCCAAAGCGTTTCAATTACAATTGGGGATGATTTACCGAATAAGAAATAATCCATTTAACCAACGAACCATAAGAAATTTGTTCACTAAATGGTGCATGAACAAATGAAAGACAACACAACTACATTATTTATATAAAATCCACTCCAATGTGTGCAATAGTGGATGAAAAAATAAATATCAAATTAAATAGAATATAAATAACTAAATACTCTCAAAATACCATAAGACTCTTTTCCCCACATGCTCCAAGCTCTATTATCACTGAACAACCCAATTATTACAAGGAATTTCTAAACAAATGTGATGATGTACCTTTTCCCATGTCTTGAAAGATATAATCTACAAAAACACCAATGTTCCAAAGTAGGGGTGAGTATAACTCTTAGTAGTTTGTACCCAATTACTTCCTTACTCACTCCGTTGGGATAGAATATTTAGAAACATTTTCATAATATAGTTTATATGAAACAATTTCACACAACATTTTTTAACTAAATGTAATCATGTTTCCAAAACCATTATAATCCAAAAGAATTCAGGTGCAGTTGAAACCAATTTTTCAGCAAGTTATTTTTTCACAAAATAAATAAACAAAGCTTTAAAACAATTTCTCAACATCAGTTTGGCATACCTAATCCATTATACGCATCCACACAACCAACAATGCATGCTACACAATGAAATTTAGATACTAATGAGTGGTTTCTCATTGATCTACCAAGTCATCACAAGATAATTATATCCCATTCTCCATTAAAACTTTGGCACCGAGTACAAGGTTATATTTTAATCAAGCCTCATATATGAAATAGGAACACACATACCATATATTTCCAAATATCATGTCAAAACAATCCTTTCAATAAAATCATCATTTTACTGAAAATAATTTTCAATAAAACAATTACAAAGACAAATAATTTCAATAAAATGTGTTTTTATTGAAACACATAGACTAATAGAAAAATTTAGAAGTTATATAAAATAGACCATTTAAAATCACCATTTTAAATTCTGGAAACTCAAACAACTTTCACAATAATTTATAAAGATTCAATAAATCTACAAAAAAAATAAATCATCACTATAGGGACTTATTCCATGTATCCAGAATATATTTCAAAATAAATATTATCCAATTTAATAAATTATAAACTAAACCAATCAATTATAGAAATAGTATATGAGATTGAAGCCCTATACATTAATGGTTTTGATGGAGCTTGACAACGGATGAAGAATGTTCATGAAAACTATGTCAATTATTCACAGAAACTCCTTATATCCCTTCTACTAGTAAGATCAGAACCAAATATCAACTTATATTGTATATAAAATCACACATCTATCCATAACGAGTATAGATATAAGAAACCATGAAGAGCGTATACGTATATCTAATTTAATCTATGAAAATAATCAAGAACGAAGAAGAATGACCACATACCTCAAGAATCCGACTTCGAATCACCAAGGGAAGAATTTGTATTTACTTTAAAATGCTTTTGAGAGGTTCTCTTATCTTCATGTAAGAGAAATTCATAGTTAGAGATGGTTACGAGAGAAAAAAAGAACCTCTGAGGAAAAAATGCCTGAGATCCACATTTTTAGAATCTCAATTTAACTACGTGCATGGTTGGTTAACACAGTTAGACAAACCATGCAGTAATTGTGCATTAGATACTATCTAGATAGACCCTATTAGGTCCTCCTCACATGGTCTCCTCAAACATTCACACACCATGCTAAATATCTTAACCTCAACCCTTCAATTGTACATGGTTTCTCCTAGTATTTTCACATGGTTTTGATAAACTGTGTGCAGCCTATGTGCCTCTACTATATACCCCCAAAACATATTTAAATATCACTATACACTCTCAAAATTCCAACCATGTAATTTATATCCATAAAAATACAATTATAGGGTTACATACAGTAAACTATGGGTACTATAGTTTTTAATGACATTTTTATGATATATCTATTCATAAATTAAAAAATGATTCATTATTACTAAAACATGAAAAGTGTGTGTTTCGGTGCGGATGTGCGTCAGGTTACGCTGTTCCGCCAGGACGCGTTCGCGCGTGCACCCGTCAACCCGAGGGGATGGGCGCGCGGCTTGTGGTCCCGCAGTCCCGCTTTCCAAAGGAGGGCGGCATCCGTCCCTTATTCAGGGGCGTCTGCTCCTTGATCGAAACCGGGATGATGGGATGTCGGCTCCTCCTTCCTTGGACGTCTCCTCGGAACTCGTCGCCTAATCCGGGTCTCCCTCATAGATTTAAGACATGCTCGTGAATCTCGTTCCCGGCGCCATATCTTCATGGACAGCGGTTAATTACGCTGCTTCCGCCCGGACGCTCCAAGGAGTCTGGTCAGGGCAGCAACCTGCGGTGAGGAGGCCGGGTGGCTCTGGGTGCTGGGGGCGTGTCGTAACACTGCGGCTCTGCACGTCTGTCTTCCGTCCCTAATAGGGCTTCTCGAAGGCCTGATGGCCTGAGGCATCCCGCACTGGGTGCGGGGAACTGTGTCCCCTGAGGTTTTCCTCAGCTTCCCATGTTTAACACGGGGTACGCCGCGAGTTTAACGTCCAGCGGGGATGGCATCGGACTGATCAACACGAAGAGTGGATCAGATGACAGAACCCCTTGCGGGGAACCTCCGACGCTGGGGCCAACACATGGGCGGCTTCCCAAGTGATATGGAGTGGAGTGAAGTGGCATGACCCCACCGGGATGTGGCGGCCCGGGTAAGGATCAGGATGGATGATGGAGTGAAGAGCTTGGACCCCGTAGGGGCTTCCTACGTACCGCGCGTTAGCACGGATCAAAGTCAACGTAGTTCGGGCATACAGTTTAACGTCATGTTGGGCGTCGGCAAGCCGACTCACGAAGGGGTCGAGGCCGCCGGGTGGAGGATTGAACCGAACCACCTCGCACAGAGGGGGATGGAACGGCCGGGTGGATCACAGTTTCACGTCATGCTGGATGATAAAAGGAGAAATGGAAAAAGGGGCTGTGGGGAGGCACAGTGGAGATACACACGGGCAGTCTCCCACAGGGGCGGATTCATAGGTGAATTGATAGATCAAATATTTTCAATTAATTTATATTGAATATCATTGTTTTAAACCCACAAAATTGTTCTTCTAAGATGAATTGTTTCATTTTTATGATAATGGTGTTATTTTGAGCTGAATTGTAAAAATTGGCCATTTTGGATTTTTTAACAGTTTTAAAATATTTCGGTAGATTGGCCATAACATTATCTAAACTAATCCAAATTGCGAAATTATTTATTTTTCAGATTCTACACATCTAGGGCTTCATTTAATATATTTGTACCAAAATCTGAATCGGCCATATGGAAGCTCAAAAGAAGCTCACAAGTTGGCTCAAGAAAACTGTTTTCAGTTCTGCCTAGTTTTGATGTGGGATCCATAACTCAACCACTGTGGTCCCACAGCTTGTGAAATTCGGTGGGTGGACGCGCAAGGAGTTTGGGAGCATCTTTTATGAAGGAAGAACCGAGTGAATTGGCCGTTTATGGGGCCATTAAAGCACCTTAATCCGGATGATTTCGTTTTGGAGAGTCTGACTGGACAGAATAAATGCTCATAGTAAAACGGTCATAACTTCGGAATACATGTCCAAATCCGCTGAAATTTTGAGAGGAAACGGACAAGGGAATTATGAACAACATTCAAGAAAGGCCCAACGCGTGAAGATGTCATTTAATGGGGCTAAAACGCGTCGACAGTCGGGTGAAGAATTCTGGCTATAAAAGGAGGAGAGCTCCACCCTCTCAAGCCATCCATTCTCCATCCCATTCCTTCTGGGACACCAAGAAGGAGAACTTTTCAGCTTTCTCTTTTATTTATTTTCTTTTTCATTGTTTTGTAATGCCTTCTTTTTCCCCATTCAACTCGATTACCCTTACCATGGTGGGGTAAACTTTTGGAGTGATTGGGGAAGGGTTGGTTTTCTACATTGTAATGCTTGAGTTCTTGAACGCAATTGAATAAATTTCATTCTTCTTCAAAGTTGTTTTCAATTTCTTATAGCGGATTTTATAATCAAGTGCGATCGTTCTTGAATATTAATTCCGTTATTTATTTTTGCCTTGGTAAAATAATCAATATATCCCTCCACTAATTTCTGGTTTATATACGATGGAATAAACTAGGAATTAGTGGTGAAGTACTCGACGATCGTCAGTACGTGTAAAAGGTGTAGTGAATATTCTTGTTTGTTTGGGATAAACAAAACCCGATCGGGAATTGCCCATTTCAATTAAGGATATTCAATACAACAATTTTACATATGGAAGGAGAGTTGACCAAACCAAGATCTTGGTAAGGTTTTCTCTCACAATAATAATTTCACCAAGGAAGTGAGAGGAAACGATTGTGGAAACTCACTTTAATCAACTAAGAAGAAGAGGTTTGAATTAAATTGAACAAGGATAGAATTATAATTAGGAAACCGACCCTGACCTAATCACCCTTTTTAAATTTCATTGTTTTTCAATCATTTGAATTTCAAATTTCCGTTCACAACATTTTTACCCCCGTTTTAAAGTGACAACCCATTTTGTGTGCACTCCTCTTCGGGAGACATCCTAGGTCAACCACATTACTACATTTTAACTTAGGAAATAATTGTTTTGCCACGCCCCACGACAGGCGTGCGTCAAACTTGGCGTCGTTGCCGGGGAGGTAGTGCCACAAAATAATTGTTAATATTTTACCTTTTTAATTAAAAAAAAAATCTTTTACCATGTTTTTTTCAAACGATTATTTCTTTAATTCATGGAACAATTACCCACCAGTGCGAGAACCAATTATTGAGTCACCTTGGTCTATAGATTATAAATTTTCTTTCTTGGCCAGACAAATTCGAGGAGCTCGAATCAAAATCATCATAGAGGAAGAATTCAAGGATCTCATTGAAAACCTTAAAGAGAACCTCGAATACCCAGTGTTGGAGGGTTTGGCAAAAGAATTAATTGAACTTCAGGAGTATTTTCCAGATTTTTATCCAGAAATGATCAATGTACAACACCAAGAAGAAGAAGTTCACAAGGATATTGAATCCCAATTTGAAAGAATTAGTCAAAAAGTTCAAAACCTAGAGACCTCAATACAGTGGATAGCGGAACAAGTACATGCATCCCAGGATCCACAACTGGAGCCAGAACAAGAACCAGAACCAGAACCAGAACAATTGATGGAAGAATTATCCTCACAAATCCTTCAAGTTGAAGAACCCATGGAGGCCTTGATGAAATTAAATGAAGATCCATTGAACCCATCTCAATCAATGTTGGATGAGATTGATGAAGAAGATTTAGCAATTGAAATACATACGGGAGATCAAAAAGATCTGGAAAACTTTTGGAATGAGTGTGAGGAACTTCTTGATCAAACTATTCTTGATAATGTAGATGATTTAGAAACATTGAAGGAAGAAACTAACCAAGCAGTGGAATTTGAAGAGAAGATAGAGGAGTCTGACTAACTACCTCAATCTAAAGAAATTCAACTCCAAGATCCACCACCTTTTGAAGAACCAATTGAAGCCAAACAAGATCAGGGAGTCAATATTTTTATAAACTCATTATCTTTTGATTTTGTTGAAACTAAATTGAGTATTAATTCCCCTTGTTTTAATTTTTCAGATTCTTCCAACACTTGTATTTCCTTGGAGGGAGAATATGCATCTGAAGAGAAACATCTAGAGCTCCCCAAACCTGTTGAACATTTAATGGAGGGAGCACAAGAGAAGATCAAAGTGGATTTTTTGGTGGAAAATGAGACACAAGATACTTACTTTGAAAGGGAAGAATTTGATATTGATTCTTCATGCTTTAATTTTTTTCAAATAGAATTAAACTCTGACATTCCCTTTGATTTTTCCCCAGATGTATCATACCTTCATCAACCACTAGAGATTAAAGATGATGTTGTTCATGCGGAACCCAAGAAGGAGGAGGCTCTGTACTTCATCCTACCCCCACCATGCACGGTGTACCACATTGAGAAGGGGGTGGATCTGGTGTACTCTATCTATGGAGTCCTCCTCAATAAGAACAATGAAATGAAAGCTGGGAAGATCCACCTGTGGTGGTTCAAATCAAAGAAACCTCATCCACCATCAGATTGGGGATAATCAATTACAACTGCCCCTCTGGAGGCAGTCAAAACCCAGGGCCCACTTGGGGGATTAAACCAAGTTTTATCCTTCTATTCTCATCCTACTTCTAATTTTATTTCTTTCAATAAATATCTTATGTTTACTTTTCTTCTTTTATTTGTAGGTTTTCAGAGTGCAACACTTGGAATCTTAACTCAATGTTGCACTACGAATAAATCAGGTTGTACCTCTCTTTCACACTTTCTGGATGTTTTGATTAATTTGAAAATTGGATCACATGTTAAATCCACTTGAATGCATTGAGGACACTGCATCGTTTAAGTGTGGGGGAGGGAACCTTTGTAGTATAGGATTTTTATTTGATGTTTTTTTTTCAAAAATAAAAAAAATGCGTGTTTTCAAATTTTTGTGTGTTTATTTTTCAATTTTTGGTGTGTTTCTGAAACTTTTGAGCTGAAAAGATTATCAATACCATTATTGAAACCCATGTCAATGAGTGAACCAATCTATTTCATGAAACCGAGCTTAAATGAATGCTGAAATGACTTCTTTTCAAGTTCAAATATTTTAGAATTTCATGAAAAGTACACTGATTTTTGAAACCCATGCCATATTTCACTGTCTATATCATTGAAATAACTTCCCTGTGAGGCTTCTGAACCATTTTTGTCATATTCTTTTCATTCACCTCATTTCTTGAGAGAACCAGACCATGCTTGCTTTAACCAGAATTTGATTTATTCCTTTCAAAACTTGAGGGTTGGGGTACGTGTGTTTTAAATGATTGAGGCACTTATTTTGTTTGAAGCCCCCTTTTCAAAATAATCCTTTTCCTTATGGCCCACCTTTACATTTATCCTTCATTGTAGCCCCTAGTATCCATGAATTGCCTGTTAGGTTAGCCACATTACAAGCCAATTTTCCCTATCATACCTGCTCTTGAAGTAAAATTGCATGATCTAGTTGAACTTAAGTGTGGGGGAAGATGTCTTGTGATGTACTACCTCATTTGGTTATACTTTGGGTGGAAAATAAATTGTGGAAGAGATGTGTGTGATGCTGAAAAATTATTCTGTTGAAAGCTGTGCCTTTTCTGGAGCTTTTATGACAAGAGAATCCGTGCCTTTCTGGAGCTTCCAAAAGAGATGTTGTGCCTTTCTGGAGCTTCCAAAAGAAAGCTGTGCCTATATGGAGCTTTAAAAAAATTAATTATGTTTGAAAAGATTGAAATGTCTTCTGCTGAGATGATTGAATGATGATGAATCCTATTTTCAACAAAGGGGAAGTGAAGGAGACCATATTTGAGTGAAAACTAGAATCTTTCAATTCTGCTTCAATAAGAGCCAAGCCTTCCTTTTTCGGCCTCAGAACTTTTAACATCTAAATCCTACCAACCGAAAGCCACAGAACAACCCTGAAAAGTCCTCATGAGAAACACATGTTCTTGACTCACATCGGGTGGAGAATTAGGAATTTATCAAACCTATGGTGACTCTTGTGTGAGTTTGGATGAGAAAAACCTTGTTCAGCCTTTACATTTGTGAGATGAGAGAAAATTCATGTGAGGTAGGTGTTTTGTGTGCATGGGATAATAAATGAAGTGAAAATATATTAAAATCTTAAATGGAGAACTTGAAATAACAGTTTTTGATGAGGCATGTTATCTTTTTGTTTCTTGAAATTGATTTGATTGATCTCATTGATATGTGTTTTGATTTTGATTTGATTAGATTTTTACTTGTCCAGGAGTCCAAGTGCTAAGTGTGGGGGAATTGATAGAGAAAATATTTTCAATTAATTTATATTGAATATCATTGTTTTAAACCCACAAAATTGTTCTTCTAAGATGAATTGTTTCATTTTTATGATAATGGTGTTATTTTGAGCTGAATTGTAAAAATTGGCCATTTTGGATTTTTTAACAGTTTTAAATTACTTCGGTAGATTGGCCATAACATTATCTAAACTGATCCAAATTGCGAAATTATTTCTTTTTCAGATTCTACACATCCAGGGATTCATTTAATATATTTGTACCAAAATCTGAATCGGCCATATGGAAGCTCAAAAGAAGCTCACAAGTTGGCTCAAGAAAACTGTTTTCAGTTCTGCCTAGTTTTGAGGTGGGATCCATAACTCAACCACTGTGGTCCCACAGCTTGTGAAATTCGGTGGGTGGACGAGCAAGGAGTTTGGGAGCATCTTTTATGAAGGAAGCACTGAGTGAATTGGCCGTTTATGGAGCCATTAAAGCACCTTAATCCGGAGGATTTCGTTTTGGAGAGTCTGACTGGACAGAATAAATGCTCATAGTAAAACGGTCATAACTCTCGTAATACATGTCCACATCCGCTGAAATTTTGAGAGGACACGGACAAGGGAATTATGAACAACATTCAAGAAAGGCCCAACGCGTGAAGATTTCATTTAATGGGGCTAAAACGCGTCGACATTCGGGTGAAGAATTCTGGCTATAAAAGGAGGAGAGCTCCACCCTCTCAAGCCATCCATTCTCCATCCCATTCCTTCTGGGACACCAAGAAGGAGAACTTTTCAGCTTTCTCTTTTATTTATTTTCTTTTTCATTGTTTTGTAATGCCTTCTTTTTCCCCATTCAACTCGATTACCCTTACCATGGTGGGGTAAACTTTTGGAGTGATTGGGGAAGGGTTGGTTTTCTACATTGTAATGCTTGAGTTCTTGAACGCAATTGAATAAATTTCATTCTTCTTCAAAGTTGTTTTCAATTTCTTATAGCAGATTTTATAATCAAGTGCGATCGTTCTTGAATATTAATTCCGTTATTTATTTTTGCCTTGGTAAAATAATCAATATCTCCCTCCACTAATTTCTGGTTTATATACGATGGAATAAACTAGGAATTAGTGGTGAAGTACTCGACGATCGTCAGTACGTGTAAAAGGTGTAGTGAATATTCTTGTTTGTTTGGGATAAACAAAACCCGATCGGGAATTGCCCATTTCAATTAAGGATATTCAATACAACTATTTTACATATGGAAGGAGAGTTGACCAAACCAAGATCTTGGTAAGGTTTTCTCTCACAATAATAATTTCACCAAGGAAGTGAGAGGAAACGATTGTGGAAACTCACTTTAATCAACTAAGAAGAAGAGGTTTGAATTAAATTGAACAAGGATAGCATTATAATTAGGAAACCGACCCCGACCTAATCACCCTTTTTAAATTTCATTGTTTTTCAATCATTTGAATTTCAAATTTCCGTTCACAACATTTTTACCCCCGTTTTAAAGTGACAACCCATTTTGTGTGCACTCCTCTTCGGGAGACATCCTAGGTCAACCACATTACTACATTTTAACTTAGGAAATAATTGTTTTGCCACGCCCCACGACAGGCGTGCGTCATGAATCGACGCAAGCGTGAACCCTGGAGGGGTCCACTGATGGACGAACCGACGTGGATACGACCGGGACGACCAGGTGGTGGGCTTGAACCTCAGGGAGGCTTCCTACGTACCCTGTTTAGAAGACAGGGATCAAAGTCCACGTAGTTCATTCTGTCAGGACTTACGCACTTGAGGCAGCCCGGATGGGGCAAAACTCAGTTGGAAGGGACTTGGACCGAAAGTAGGAGACACCTCGATCCCAGTAACACCCTCTACTGGCTTCGGCAGTGGGGGAGCGCAATGGAGATACACATGTGCAGCCCCCCACAAGAAACTAGGGGTTTGTAATACCCTACCCCCCGTGGGGAAAAGCCGCTCCCATTAAATCGTCCCTAAAGAGGGGCAATCCCGACATCCCTGCAGAGACGAGCGGGTGGGGCCACATCCAAACCGGGGGGGGACCCTGCGTGCGGGGCACAGGATCGGGTGATGCGGACGGTTTAGCGTCTTGCCAGACGAAGTACAGTTTAACGTCGTGTGTTGAGGACGAAGCGGACGGTTTAACGTCTTGCCGGACGAAGTACAGTTTAACGTCGTGTGTTGAGGACGAAGCGAACGGTTTAACGTCTTGCCGGATAAAGTACAGTTTAACGTCGTGTGTTGAGGACGAAGCGGACGGTTTAACGTCTTGCCGGACGAAGTACAGTTTAACGTCGTGTGCTGAGGACGAAGGTGCTTGGCAGTTTAACGTCTTGCAGCACGGACGATAGGGGCTAGGCAGTTTAGCGTCGTGCAGCTTGGACGTAGTATAGTTTAACGTCATGTTGGACGGATGCAGTTTAGCGTCATGCGGGGCGAATGTGCAGTTTAACGTCATGCTGGACAAATGTGCAGTTTAACGTCATGCTGGACGTTGGTTGCCGCCGATGGGTCCGTGTCACTTCGCTCCAGCCTGGAGGGCCGCATGGAAAGACAACGCACGGTGCGGGCACCCAGGATGAAGATCATCGGGCGCCACGCAGGCGGGTACCCTCAGGGGGTCAAGGGGGGCGACCCTGGCGGATTGCACGCAAAAGAGGAGCTTTGCGCGCAAAACAGCAGGTCGGCGCGCAAAATGGCGGGCTGGCGCGCAATCGGGCCAGCCCTTTGCGCGCGGATGATTGAGATTGCGCGCACCGGGCTTCGGGTAGCTCGCGGGGGCAACGGCTCATTCTCTAACGAATGGCCACTTTGAAAATGGGGGGTGCGCGCAATCGGGCTGGATTGCGCGCACCCGGGGGCAATTGCGCACAAGAGGCTTCTTTTGCGCGCAAAGGCCTTCGGGTTAAGGATTATTCAAAGGAAAGGAGCCAAGGGTATTGCGCGCAAAGGCAAACCCCAAGGCTCTATTGCGCGAAAGAAAGGAGGTTACCTGAAGATCGGCATTGCGCGCGGAAGGGGTTGGATTGCGCGAACGAGCGACGCTTCGGATTCTGGCAACCTTCAAAACGTCGGGGGTCGCCTCATATTTATAGGCAACCCCGGGCGCGGAATCCGGTCTCGGGCGCGGAATTCCCTTCGCGGGCGCGGAATCCGGACCCGGCGCGCAAGGGAGCCGCGCGGGCCACCGGCGCGCAAAATAGCGCGCTGGCCCAGCGCATTGCGCGCATCCCGGGAGGATTGTGCGCCGCAACTCAACTTTGCGCGCGGGCCTCTGAAATTTCGCGCAAGTCCTCCGGGCCCTCCGGAACGTGCCTCTGACTCCAAATATCACTTCGCTTTCCGCATCCGAAGCTTCGTTTGGGAACAACGGACTTTTCTGGCGTCTACAAAAGCCCCCCCTCGGAATCTGATCGGCGAGAGGCCGCAACGATCGGGTTCCGAGGGAGACGCCGGAATGCCGAAGTGCTGGGCTGCGCGGGACTTAGGCGCGCAAAAAGGGGCGCCTGGCGCGCAATTCGCAGCCGCGGTCGCGCAATCGAGCGTTCTGCGCGGCGCGGAATCCCGGCCTCGTCTATAAATAGGGGTCCAGGGTCCCACGTTCCGTACACAGGCCTTCCGCGCGATAAGCTTCAACACTCTCGTGCGCGAAATTGCCTTTTCCGGTCGCGAAATTCGCCCGATCGGCGCGCAAAACCATCCGGAATTCGCCTGTCTTTGCGCGAAAACCCGAAACATTGCGCGACATTCTTCCCAATTGTGCGTCGTCCACTTGGATTGCGCGCCAACCTTCAAACTTCTCTACCAGCCTCGTCCGATCCCGCACGCTTCATCCCTTAACCCGCACGACTCCCGAAACTTCTGAGATGGCTGCGCATCAAGGAAATGAGGGGGATGCCGCCATTCGCAGAGCAGAGATGGCGGCGAACGAGGAGGTTTATGGAGCCAAGGAGATTGTTTCCAACAATCAATCCCTGTTCGACTTGCTGATGCCGGCCCAGAAGACATATCCACTGTCGGACAACCTGCCGCTCTGGAACTTCGGCATCCTAGATGAGGTTCCGGTGCCAGGGTTCGAGGTTGATGCGCCACGGACCTGGGTGACTCGGGAGGACGAGCTTCCCCACTATAACATCACCAACAATGGGAATCCTGCCAGGGAGACCAGGCACTTGGACATCTATGTCCTGAACCCGAGGACGCGAACCATTGACGGGGGTGAGCCTACTGCGGAGAATTCTCCAGCCCTCTACTCGAGCACATATCGCCAGAGTGTCATTGACGACACCAAGGGCTGGCTGAAGGACTGGGACTTGCGGTCTGGGGGCAATTTCACCAGCGAGTGGGCCTGGGCGTTCTGGGTACGGCACACTTGCGATCACTTCGTAGAGGAGCTGCGGTACATCGGCCTATTTGAGGCGGTGTGGACGTCGCAGTTCCACTTCTACCAGCAGTCCGAGCTCGGGCCGGAGATGTTCACCCGCTGGTCCTCGGATACCAACACCTTCCATCTTCACCATGGGGAGGTCGACATCGGTCTCTGGGACATCCACTGCATCGGAGGTGTCCCGCTGGAGGGCTACCAATATGATGAGTTCCTGCCTCCGAGGAACACCTGGGGTGACAGGTCACGGACTCCCATCCTGACGTGGCATCTGCTGGACCTGGCTACAGAGTGGCTCGGGGTCAAGGACTTCCAGAAGGACATAGCCTACAAGGAGTGGTTCGGCCAATTCTTGGAGCATGACCCAGCGGTCAAGATGCCAGGTAGGGGGTAGCGGTGCCCGACCGCAGCTCAGAGGAGCCGGAACGGGTCGTACTGGCGGGTCCTGGAGATGGGCGACTACCGCTCATGGGGGTACCGCGTCATCGAGGCCCGGGACCCAAATGTCCGGTACACGGCATTCCTGGCCGCCTTTCTGAGTGGGTGGCTCCTGCCAGTGCGGGACGCGAGAATGGGCGTTCGCCCGGCGACACTGGCGGTGGCGGGCGCTATGGCCGCCAACAAAAGATACAACCTCGGGGTCCCAGTGTTGGCTAAGCTGTACGCCATCCTGGGACGCATCTCACGAGGGCGGTCACCACGAAGGATCTGTGGGCCCTTTCAGTTCTTCCACGGCTGGGTGGCTGCTCACCTCGGTGGGTACACGTTTCCGAACGCCATCATTCCTCCGGGCAACGGCCTGCGACCCTCCCTGCTGAACATCGCGGGGGTCGCTCTGATGACCCTAAGTGAGGAGGGCGTGAGGATTCGGATTGGCAATCATGCCAATTTCAACTTCAGTCCGTTCCCCACTCCCGTCGGCCAGATGATCGACAATGGGCAGGGTCTGCTGGAGCATCATGAATACTTCCTGAACATGCGGGGCGGAGTGCTCATGGCTCGGATCGACGGGAAGGTGATCTGCGAGCCTTACGTGCCAACCCGGTTCGCCAGGCAGTTCGGGTGCCTTCAGCGGATGCCGAAGAGGGTATTCACTGCTGTCCGGGAGGAGACGAACCCTTGCGTCCTTCGCCAGATGTGGCTGATGTTTGCCACTTTCGGCTCTGGCGACGTCATCACTCTCTCTCCTACCGGGGTTGACGCAGGCTTGGCAACCGAGTACGCCGAACACTGGGCCATCGCGTACCCCGAGGGGCTTCTACGGAAGCCAGTTCGGCGGCTCGAGGTTACCCGTGCGGAGACCGGGCGTCAAGGAAGGAGGAGAGGCGCCGCCACACGGGGGAGAACGGAGGCGCGCCAAGCAGCGGAGCCGGCGCGGGTAGGGACTTCGGCGGCGGGCACATCGCGAGCTGCCGCTACGACCTCGGCGCCTAGAGAGGGGGCACGCGCGGTGGTCGAAGAGCGGCCCGGGAAGCAGGTGAGACATCTGCTCGAACCCTCCCACGATGCAGTCTTCCCGGCGCTGTGGTCGGCCTGGATGACCTTGCGGCAGTCACTGGGGACCGACGCCATCTGGCGAAAGATTCTCAGAGAAGGAATCCATCTGCCAGAGGTCGGGCGCCTCCATATTGCCGACAGGGTGGACTTCAATCGGCAGTATGCGTATCTGACGGCCATGGACGATTACGCGCGCCAACGTGGTCAGCGTGCGGAGCCATCCCTTCTGGTGAAGGTGATGCTCGGTCTAGAGCCCGCTCCAGAACAGATGCCGCCGGAAGAAGACGACAGTAGCAACGACTCCGAGGAAGAGGAGGAGATGGGGGAAGATGAAGGCTCCGAGGGAAGATCCCATCAGGGGAGTCCGCGGGAGAGCGGCGAGGTGGCCGGCTCTGACAATGTTGATGTCACTGAGCTCCTCGAGGTCCGCTTCTATCCCTACTCAACCTGCTTCATCCATTCTCTTATGCAGCTTCTAACCCATTTCTCCACCTTTCTCAGGAGCGCACGGATGTTGGTCAGGCGTCCTCAGCGGGAGTAGGAGGGGCGCCAGCAGGACAAGGCGGGGGCCAGGCACCCATTATCGAATTGACATGCGCGGAAGGGCCCCCTGCTGCAACTGTTCCTGCGGCGGCCGGGATAGCGGAAGATGACGCTCTGACCTCCCGTAAGTCTCCTTGCTTCTCCTTGCTTTACTGCTGGTGCTTGCCATTGACGATCCGTGACTAACCATGGCATGCCCCGCGCAGTGATCTCAACATTGGAGGCTCATCGGGTTGCCGAACCCGGGCCATCTACGAGTGGACCAGTGGTGGACATGCCGCCTGCTCCGGAACAGACTTCCCAAACCGAGCCGGCCCCACCAACTGCTGATCAGGGGGCTGCGGACGCCGGCGGTGCTGACATCGGAGAGAGGTCGGGGGCTAACGAGGGTGTCAGCGCCGCTGGGGAGAGAGAACAAGTTCGCCCGGATGTTGGGGAACCCATCCCTCATGAGGACCTCCCAGGGGCGGACCCTGCAGCAGACCTGCTGGCTGCCTTCCCTGCCTACCGGCCTGCCGACCCCGAGGAGATGGACGACTCGGACGCGGAGGCGGTCGAGGAGAGCCGGATAACGCGCCGCAGGGGGTGGAAGTGCATCCAGCGCTTCCTCAAGCGAGACCCATCGGAGTGGCTGGGGCGCATGGGATCACTTCAAATCTGGATGCGCTTCCTGTGTGCCGGGGGAGCTGATGCTCAACGCCTCCATCTGACGGTCCATGATTTCATGGCCGAAAAGATGCGCGAGAGCTGCCGGCGTGCAGACGTCACACAAAGTCGGGACATGTCGGAGAGCACGCGGGCGCTCCTCGCGGTCGAGCAGGAAGTCCGGCGCCTCGAAGGGCAGGCGGCAGAGAAGGAGGCCTTCGTCGCAACGTGTACCGAGCTTGTGGAGCAACTAGCAGCCCAGCTGGTTGGCGCCCAGGTACAGCTGACGGAGGCGGGCCAACAGATGGTCACAATTCAGGTCGAGCGGGAGCGTGCACAGGCCAGAATCGCCGAACTGCGTGCTGCGACCGCCGATGAAGAGAGGGCACGCAGAGAGCGAGAAGCAGCTCTGGAGGCCACCAGCCAAAGGGTAGCGGCATTAGAAAGACTCATTCAGCATGCTAATCCCTAAGGTCTTTGTTTTGCCGTTCCCAAAACATTTGCTTCCGCTACTTTGATCCATTTGTATGAATCAATATATTTATCTGCATCTTTTGGCTTAACATGCTCAACCACAATTCGTTGTCTTGCGGGAGTGTTAACCAAGCATAAAGCATCCATAATTGGGCCTGGACTTCTGGAGAAAAGAGGGAGGTCATTCCTAGGAAAGGAGACCTCAGACCTAATCAATGTATCATCCCCCCAACTTGTTCCAACACACGAGCGGGACAACGCTAGGGGCGTTGAGATTTTATCCGAACATAGGGAAATGAGAAAGGGTGAATCGCGTGTCCCGAATCCAGACATCCACAATGGTCGGCCTTCCAGGAAATGCCCAAGACGGTAGGCGGATAGTGGATCGACCATAACAACTGCAATAGACGGACCGAAGGTCATTATTCATATTGCAGGAGGCGGACCACATGTCACCATGAATACCGCTTTGGGGGTCCCTTCAGACACAAGGGTGGAAATCCAGATCAACAGGGCATGCGAAGCGTGGGGCGAAGTGACGATTTGTTCGGACAGAATCCAACGCTCTCAAAGTTGCGCCACTGTGGGGAAAGCGTATTAGGCGGATGCACTAATCTGGCCGTGAGTCACCCCAATTCTCAGACAGCACCTCTTTGACGAGGAAACCGTCGCTTCCCACCATTGCAATGGGGCATCCCGAGCTGAATCGGGGAGAATATCACAACTACACCACTCTACCAGAAGCCAGGCCAGACGGCCAGCGACGAGGAGGGGCGGGACTTAACGATCCCTGAGGCTGGACCCGAGTTGAGATGCCCGGGCGTTCCTACGTACTCCATCAGGCTGGAGATCAAGCCACACGTAGTTCTGAGAGTGCAGTTTAATGTCATGCAGGACGTAGAATCCCGTTTGGGGAGATCTTAGTTTAAGGTCTTAGAGCTCGGACCATAAGGGGAGATCTTAGTTTAAGGTCTTAGAGCTCGGACCATAAGGGGAGATCTTAGTTTAAGGTCTTAGAGCTCGGACCATAAGGAGAGATCTTAGTTTAAGGTCTTATAGCTCGGACCATAAGGAGAGATCTTAGTTTAAGGTCTTAGAGCTCGGACCATAAGGAGAGATCTTAGTTTAAGGTCTTAGAGCTCGGACCATAAGAACCTCAAAGTACGCCACATCGTGGTCCTATCCCCTGGGTATGCGAAGATGCACTGAGGGATAGTGTCAAGAGTGTCGAGATTTCGCCTGGTCGGAATGGGGGGTGGAAAATGTGAATCATGCGGCCATTCACTCAAGGACTGGGGGCACCGGAGTAACGATATGGGAGTACTGCCGACCGTGGCGGAAAAGCAGCATCAATATCGCACTAACTGTTGATGAAATGAGGCAGCAAACGAGCATCGACCGCTCAATCGCAGGATTCATATCGATTTGTTGCCTGAGGCCATTGGGGGCACCAGCCCGAGTCAGTGGGAGAGCACTGAGGCATTGTGTCCGAACCGTTCACGGGGGCTCCACCCAGGGCGTAGATGATGGGTCCGAATGAAAGGGAGCACGAAGCCTGAAAAGTGGAAGGAACCTGACCAAGCTGAACCTGACCCTCCTGGCAATAAACCAGAGTACTCTTGACACCGGTGGACCACTGCAAGGGGTCGAGGGACATGCCTTGAGGGTGACCCGAAGGCGGCGAACTCCCCAGAGAAGGGGGAATCTCTAAGAGGTGGGGGGCTGGACCCGAAGTTTCAAACATCCGGGCGTTCCTACGTATCCCATAAGGATGAGAATCAAGCCACACGTAGTTCTTGAAGTGTAGTTTAACGTCATGCAGGACGAGAAAAGAAGGGGGGAGCAGAAGGCATCCCCAAATGTGGGGGGCGTACAGCGTGGCGAGAAAACCGACGTGAATGAGGGCATAGCCCCGCGTTCACACCATACGCCGCACACCCGGAGGCAACTTGGCCAAGGGCCCGAGATGGGATGGAAATTCCCAAAGGATGGGGCTGGGCCTGAAACATGAATGTCCAGACGGTCCTACGTATCCCATAAGGATGGGAATCAAGCCGCACGTAGTTCTTGAGGGGCAGTTTAACATCATGCAGGACGATACGCTGGGCAGTTTAACGTCGTGCAGCTTGGACGTGGTGCAGTTTAGCGTCATGCAGGACGAGGCACTTGGCAGTTTAACGTCTTGCAGCGCGGATGAGTGCTGAACAGTTAAACGTCTTGTAGCCTGGACGAATTCAGTTTAACGTCGTGCAGGACGTTGTACAGTTTAACGTCATGTTGGACGAAGCACTTGGCAGTTTAACGTCTTGCAGCGCGGACGATACGCTGGGCAGTTTAACGTCGTGCAGCTTGGACGTTACGCTGGGCAGTTTAACGTCGTGCAGCTTGGACGTATGTAGTTTAACGTCGTGCAGGACGTTGGCACACTCAGACAAAGTACTGCTTGAGGAACCTAGCGTTGGTGGGAGGAGTGACACGCTCACCATCCATAGTCTCTAGGGAGTACGCGCCATTGGGATAGACCTTGTGGACAACAAAAGGTCCCTCCCACTTGGGCTCCAACTTGGGCGGCTTCCTGCCGGGGATCATCGGTGCTCTTAGGGCTAGCACTAGATCACCCTACACGAAGGAGCGGAGGCGAACCTTCTTATTGAAAGCTCGAGCCATTCTGCTTTGATGCCTCTCCAAGTTGTGCAAAGCGCGAAGTCTATTCTCATCCAGTGCTTCCAACTCGACTAGACGGGCTTCAGCAACTCTGTCTGGCGCTTGCTGGTCGTAGACCGCAGTGCGCAAGGACGGTAACTGGATCTCGATGGGCAGGACGGCCTCAGCTCCATACACCAGGGAATAAGGGGTCATCTGGGTGGAATTGCGAGTCGTCGTCCGATAAGCCCAGAGGGCGTTGGGGAGCTTGTCCGGCCAACTCTTCTTGTTCTGACCAACCATCTTTTGCAGAATGTTAGAGAGGGTTTTGTTAAACGCCTCGATCTGTCCATTCGCCTGCGCATGATAGCGAGATGTATGGTTCGAGCGAATGTTATACTTGGCGTACAACTTCTTCAACTCGGCTGCTCGGAAATTGGTTCCGTTATCCGTGAGGATAGCGTGAGGCACTCCAAATCGATAGATGATGTTAGAGGTCACGAAGTCAGCGATCGAACAGGATTTGACCTCTCTGAGCGGAATCGCCTTTGCCCATTTGGAGAAGAAGTCCGTGGCGGACAGAATGAACCGGCACTGGCGAGCTGTCGCCGGCGGGTAAGGTCCCACAACGTCCAGACCCCAGACTGCAAAGGGCCAGGAATACCTAGTTGTATGGAGAGGCTCCGGCGGCCGATGCACAAAGTTCGCATGAACCTGGCATGCATGGCACCTCCTGGCATACTCGATGCAGTCATGGATCATGGAGGGCCAGAAGTATCCCAACCTCCGAATCTGGTGGGACAGCTTCGGCCCAGTCTGGTGGGCACCGCATGAACCGGCATGAACCTCTTGCATGACTCGTGGGATCTCAACTCCCTGAAGGCAACGGAGGAGAACACCATCAAATCCGCGTTTGTAGAGGATCTGCTCCAGGCCGGGGCTTCTCTGGAGGACAAACTGCGATGCGCGGCGTCGAACTCACTCGCGCTGGGACGGATCCGATGGAAGAATGCCATGTTGGAGGTACTCAACCAAAGGCGTCCTCCAATCAGGGGCTGATCCGACTGTCATATCTGGGGTACTCGGGGCTCCGGGCATAGGGGCAACCGTGGTGAGATTACTTACCAACGGGCCGCGATCTTCTTCTGGGATAACGGGAGCGATGAGCCTGCGGCGCGTCACGCGGACGATCAGGTTGTCCTGTTCAAGCTCCGCGAGTGACGCAGCAAGGCTGGCCAAAGCATCTGCTCGACCGTTCTGCGACCGGGGAATATGGACAATTTCCGGCCGAGAAGGGAACCGGGCCATCAGAAGGAGGGTGCACTCCAACAATGGCACAGGTTCCGGCTTCCTGACAACATAGTCGCCATTGATCTGCTTAACGACCAGCTCGGAGTCCCCTTTCACACACAGACGGGGCACGTCGATCTCGAGAGCCAACTCGAGGCCGGTGATGAGGGCATGGTATTCCGCCTCATTGTTGGTACAGCCCTCTGACAACAGGAAAGAGTATGGCAGCACGGCTCGCTCCGGGGTAATGAATACGATGCCCAAGCCCACTCTGTTGATCTTAGGATTATCGAGTCTTCTACCGGTGGGGCTCCGGGAGGCACCGTCAAAGTGCATCTGCCAGCATGGATCGGCATGATCGTCCGAGAGAATGGTCTCATCAGGAAAGCCTAGATCCAGCGGCTGATCCGCGGAGGTCGGGTGAGCTGCCAGAAAGTCTGCCAATGCTTTCCCTTTGATGGCCTTCTGAGACACATACCTGATGTCGAACTGCTGGAGAATCACAGCCCACCGTGCTAGACGGCAAGTCAACATAGGCCGGCTCAGGATATATTTCAACGGGTCTACCCGAGAAACCAACTGTACCTCATGGTGCTGCAAGTAGTGCCGTAATTTCTGTACGGCAAATACGAGCGCCAGGCAGCTCTTCTCGATGGGGGAATACCTAACTTCCACGTCGAGGAGCATGCGACTGAGGTAATAGAGGCTATTCTCTGTTCCCTCGTTGTTCTTCTGGGCGAGAAGGGCACCCAGGGACCGTTCCAGGGCGGTGACATAGAGGACCAGCGGCTTCCCGGATACAGGTGGCATCAGAACCGGAGGTTGAAGCAGGTACTGCTTGATTTCCTCGAAAGCGGTCTGACACTCTTTATCCCATACATAGGTGGCACCTTTCTTCATGAGCCGAGAAAAGGGCTTACACTTGCCGGCCAGATTCGCGATGAATCGGCGTATATAGGCTAAGTGGCCTTGGAACCCTTGCAGTTCCCGGATGGTACCTGGGGGAGGCATCTGGCTAATCGCCCTGATTTTCTCTGGGTCGATCTCAATACCCCGGTATCTTACCACAAATCCAAGGATCTTTCCGGAGGTGACCCCAAAGGCACACTTCAACGGGTTCATCTTCAGGCAGCGAGACCGGAGGAAGCCGAACACTTTCTCAAGATCTTTGAGATGGTCCTGACGCTGGCGCGATTTGACAACCAAGTCGTCGACGTAGCATTCCACCAGTGTGCCGAGGATTGGCTTGAATATGCGGTGCATCGCCCGTTGATAGGTGTCACCTGCATTCTTCAGGCCGAAGGGCATGACCCGGTAGCAAAAGGTACCTTGGGGGGCCCTGAAGGCAGTGAACTCCTCATCCTCAGGGGCCATCCGAATTTGGTTGTATCCGGAGTATCCATCCATGAAGGAGAGGGCTTGGAACCCTGTCGTGGCATCAATCAACAGCTCTGTCACTGGAAGGGGAAAATCATCCTTCGGACAGTGGCGGTTGAGATCGCGGAAGTCGATGCAGACTCTAATCTGCCCTTTCTTCTTCCTGACCGGCACAATGTTGGCCAGCCATTTGGGGTACTGAACTTCCCTCACGAAGTTGGCTTTGATAAGCTTGTCAACTTCGGCCTCAACCATGGCACCGTGGGACGGGTGCATCTTCCTGGGAGGCTTCTTGAACCCGCGATGGTTCGCCGGGAGACCAAGGCGGTGGACGGCTACCTGAGGATCTAGCCCCGGCATCTCGTCATAGCCACAAGCGAACACATCACGGTGCTGCCTGAGAAAGTCCACGTACTGCTGCCGCTCCTCAGAGGGCATGGCGGCACTGACCAATGTGGGTCTTGGATCGGCCTCGGTTCCAAGTTTCACCTGTATTAACTCATCGACCGTGGCGGGGACGCCCTCCTCAAAGGCTGGGGGTGCGTCTTCCATATCCTCTCCACTCGGGGAGGGATCGTCCACAGGAGAGACTGCGTTGGAAACTGCATTGGGGCTACCAGATCCTGCTGGGCCACTGGTGCTGGCGCGGGCGGTCGCGGTCATCTCATCAGGAGACTCGCGGGCCGTCGAGACCATGGCGACATCCAACCGGTGAATCGGGAGGACGTAAGCGTCATCCAGACTTGCCCAGGGATCACTTGCAACAGCGACAGGCTCAACCTCACCTGCCAGGATCTTCTTATCCTTGCTCTTGTAATAGTCCGCGTCCAGGTAGCGGGCTTCACACGAGGCAAAAGGAGAGGCATCTCCTTGAAGCACGCCTACTCGACCATTAAGGGAGTATTTGAGGCATTGGTGGTATGACGAGGGAACCGCCGCGTGAAGGTGGAGCCATGGCCTGCCCATCAATGCGTTGTACGCAGTGTCCTGAGAGACTACCATGAATTCGGTGTTGGCAACCAAGTCACCGAACTGGGTCTTCAAACGTATCTTGCCGACCGGGGTTTGCTCGGTGCGGTCGTACCCCTGGATCCTGAGGTCGGAGGGAATCAAGTCATCCTCAGACAACCCCAATCTCCGGAGCGTCCGAGTTGGAATCAGGTTAATCCCGGACCCCGTGTCGACCAGACAGCGCCGGACTTCAAGGCCATTGAACTGGCCAGTGACATACAGCGGACGAATATGTCCCTGTATAGGAGGGTCTTCATCCTTACCAGAGAACGAGATAACTGCCTGACATTCGGCGTCCTCGATCGTTTCGGCGTGAAAGGCCTCTGCAGCCGCAACCTCTGTCTCAAACTGGAGGGGGCTCTTCAGGGCTTCAGCGAGTGCCTCGCGCATCTCAGATGACATGCGCAGAGCCTCAAGGATGGAGAGCCTTGCTGGGATGTCGGCCAAGTGCTTCAGGACATCATACTTTTTGGCCAAGCGCGAGCCCCTGGTTGCAGGAGGTTGCTCTGCGGTTGGCGGCATGACGGGCCTTGCCGGTTGGATCGGCGGCCAACTGGTACTTGGCGCATCTCGCTGTTCACTGGTTGCAGTCCGGGAAATGGTCACCGTACTGGGGTCAGGAGGCCGGGATGGACCCGTGGCAGGGCGGAGCTGGTCGTGACGCGGCTGAGGCGGTTCTGCCTGGTCCCACACCACAAACAGCGGCGGAGGCGAATCCGTCATCCCCGAATGGGGGGGCGGCGCACGTTGTGCTCGGTTTTGAGCCTGCTGCCTAGTCTCAGTGGCGTGCACGGCCTGGCTGGAGGTACCAACGGCTGTGCCCCGGCGACTCCTGCTGCTGCGGTTCTTCCGACGGTGGCGACGGCCGGGGACACTAGGGAGGTCCACTTGGTGTTCTTCAACGTCGGGAACCGAAAAGGGATTTACCAGCTCGACGGTGTTAACCGAAGCGTACCCAACACCGTCATCGGACGAATCATCCATCACCGGGCGGATCCGAGGAGGGACCCCCATCTCCGGGGGCATGAAATCGCCGAGAGTGCGGGATAGTGGCGGAACCGGCGGGGCGCGCTCTTCCTTCTTGCGCTGCCGCCGTTTGCTCCTCTTGGAAGAGGCAGGCTGGGACGACGATGCCGAAGCAGCACCCGCAGATTCTGGGGGCTCAGGCTGATTCAAGCGCGCACGGATGATTCCATGGGCGCGAATGGTCATCTTGCGGGCCATCCAGTTATTATACTTCTGGGATCTGCGGTCGGAGACCAGCTGCCATTCGTCCTCGTTGCCACTATCGTCATCTGATCCCACGAACACGCCCGCCACTTGTGCTGGAGCTGGGCCCAACCTGATTACATTGTTGTTAATCTGGTCTTGGAGCCAATCCTTAAACACATAGCACCGCTGGATGGTGTGCCCCAGGGCCCGATGGTAGGGGCAGTAGCGGGGGTTATTCGTAAGATGTGCCTCCTCTGGCCTCCAACACTCAGGCAGTCACACAATCCTCTGCTCCAGGGCGCTCCGGAAATAACCGGGGACCTGATCCTCGTGGAATGAGTAAGTCAGGTGTCGCGGGCCCCTGGGAGCGTGGTCTTGACGAGGGGCTGGAGGGGCCGGCCGAGGAGGTGGACCCTGATTATCTCGCCTGGGTTGCGGCGGTACATTACACGGAGGGGCCGGCCGGTTCTGAGGCTGCCGCTGCTGGGCCGGGAACTGAGCCCGTGGAGGCGGGTTCCTGTGAGGCAGTGGAGCTGGCCTCGCCGGCAGCAGCTCCAACGGCCTGGGGGCCTCTATCTGGGCAACAGCAGCGGGCTCAGCCCTGCTGACTCTCCTTGCAGGAATCATTGGAGGCAGTGGGTGTGCCTGGCTAGCCTGTTGCAGGGCTTCCTCAAGACGTTGAGCTTTGTCTGAGAAGTCCCTGAACCCTCCGGGGTAATTTTGAGTGATCAGGGAAGGGACCAGCTCGGTCTTGACGTTCCCAACGCACATTGTCAGCAACTGCTCCTGAGTCAATGGCATGTCAAGGGAATACGTGAGACCCTTCCATCGGGCGACGAAGTACGCGACTCACTCATCAGGCCTCTGCTTGCACTTGAAGAGGTCTGCGATACTTGTCTTCCGGGTCGTGGAACTTAACTGGTAGAGGAACTGTCTACGGAGGTCCTCCCAGCTGGTTACCGACCCGACGGGGAGCTGGCTGTACCAGACAAATGCTGGCCCTTCCAGTGTCTGAACAAAGCAGCGAAGCTTAGCGGCCTCTTGCTGCGCCGGAGTCCCCAACATAGGCCCGCACCTCGAGTTGAAGTGGGATAAATGCTGTGGCGGATCTCCAGTCTCGTTGAAGGGAGCGAAAGTGGGATTCCCGAATCCCGGAGGCGCCGGCATGTCATCCACCCATGCTGGGTAGGGCTTGCCATCCGGTGGGATCGCCACCTGCCGAGTCTCCAAGGCCTCCAAGTGGGCAATGAGTGCCGCCATCGGATCGTCCGGACATGGGTTCCAGTCCTGGCGAGGATCTCTAACCACGAGCGCATTGCATGGCCCTTCAATCGGGTCGTCGACTGGGTCGTCGAACTCGGCAGCTCGTGGGATGGCGGGCGGAGCGGCCCTTGGGGCAGCGGGAGGAATCCGAGCGGGGTCTCTCAGGTAGTCACGCCGCTTGGGAGGGTGTGGCGAAACATACCGTACCCTCTTGCCATAGGCAATGGACTCTCTCCTGTCGGCAAACACGGCGTAATCACGGTTTCCCGGGAGAGTCTCGTCGAGGAGCGGTTGTTCCGGTCCCTGCTGTCCTGGCCTAGGATCACCGTAGTCAGGCCGCCGTTCTGCAGCGCGCTCGGCGAGGAGCTGGTCAACCAGCTTCTTCTGTTCGGCGAGATGCTGACGTAGCGTAGCCTTCTCGGGATCCTCCTCTTCCCTCTGCATGGAGGCAGATGGGTCGGCGGGCTTTATAGCCTCGCTGTGCTCTTTTCCTTTGCTGACGTTTCGGCTCAACGTCAGTGCTTCAGTGGGTGCGGGGAGCCCCAGGAGGTTCCTCTGATGACGAGTGACTCTCACCGATGGCTCTGACGACGACTTGTCTTCGGGGGGGAAGCCCCCGTCGAGAAGTTCCAAGTCTTTCCCCTCTCCCGACAGGTCAGCCATATTGACCGTTTCTGTCCCTGGGGATATACCCTCAGGGCCACCCAGCGAATCGGGCTGTCGGCGAATCACACTGAAGCGTAGGGCAGCGTACTGCCCCCATCCACGGATATACACGTGGGGAGTGGCTTCCTCGATAACTTTGCGGAGTACTTGAAAACACTCAACGCATCGTTGTTGGAGGGCCTCGTGGTGCTCAAATGACCTGGGGTGCCGAGCCGCGGGGAGCATGGCCAGGTCAATTTGACGGCACTGCTCACCAATATCCTCCAGGTGCACTTGACTCCCGGGGTATGGCATTTGTAGGCGGTGAAGACAGGAGCGAGTCTCCCGGAGAGTTCGGCGGAAGCATTCGAACTCATCCGGGGTGAGCGATTCAGGTGCATCAAAGCCCGGTCCTGCGACTGGCCAAAACTTCTCAGGGAAGTGGCCCTCTGCAAGGACGGTCCAGAAGCTCCACGACTCAAACTCGGGACCCAAATCTCCTTGGTCCTCTTCAATTGCTGGGAACGGACGGGGAACCGGCAGTGGTGCCGAGGCGGGCCGCCGGGCCGACGGGCTGGCCGGCGGCGAATACGGCGAACAGGCCGATTGGCCTCCATATCCCGGGCCGCCCTCTGAGGGTGGCGGTGCCCTGGCTACCACATCACGATAGGACGGGCCGGAGAGCGAACATCCTGCCGTAGCATCGGTGCTCGCCGAGGGTGCACCAGATCGTGGTTCGACCGTCGGTCCCCAGAAAAAGTCTTCGGCTTCTCCGATCGAGACGGAAGGCACTTCCGGAGGGGCCGGTACCAACCGCAAGCTTGATCCTTGGGGGTCTACCAGGCCCTCGTTACTCCGGATATACCTTCGGAGAGAAGCGGGGATCACATCGATCTCGCTCTCGGGGAGCACGGGGCTGACGTGCCGCATTCCTACCCCTGCCCTTGACTGGAGGGATTGGGGAAAGGGCTCTGTCGCCGAATCGTACTCCGCCTCTGAATCAGAGAAGCGAACCGGTCGGATCTCTGTCCGGAATTCCGTAACATTCTTCCCTCGGCGTCGACGCCTTGCCTTCCTGCCCCTGGGTGGTTCTTCGGGGCAGGGCTGATCTATGTCCTGGCGTCCTCCGGCCGCACTGGTGCTGGGGCCAAGAGGACTGGAAACCAAGGTGCGAGGGGCACCGGGACAGATATCAAAGGGGACGCGGGGAGAGATGATTCCGGGCAGGCCTCCGGGCCGGGATCGGAAGGTGGGATGACCCATGCCTCCTGGATCGGCCACACGGAGTAGATCCCGCTGGTGAATAGCGCTACCGCGAGGTGGTCCACGGTGGCTACTTCCTGCACCAGCAACCGGGAGAGTCGACCCAACCTGCCTTTGGGGCGGTCGAGGCCTCGATCCAGGTCGGGCATAGAAGTTCCCCTGCTCAGGATGCGCAGGGGCCTGGCGACTGGAGCCAACAGTGGCTTGGGCCAATGCGGCCGCTGTTGCTAGGGCCCCAAGGTGGGCATCCTCTTCCGCTCGTGCCCGACGTTGGCGTCGGGACAGACGAGTCGGGATGAGCGGCGCGGGCAGGTGGAGAGCCCGCTCTTCGACTTGAGAGGCCTGGCGGCAGTGTCACCGTGGCCTGGCGGGAGTCCTTACCGTGGATCCCTGGAGCGAATCCCGGATAGGGTGATCCCGGGCATCTTCCACCTCATCCGCATAGGGAAGGGAACTGTCAGAGCGCTCCGGGGATAAGCTCCCGAATCGGTTGGACGTTGAGGTAGGCAGCGGTGCCTCCCTGCGCGGCCCTTGGGGGCGGCGGTGGTGGCGAGGTGCAGCCTCCTCAAGGTCTAGGCGAGCCATGTCCCTAGTGGGGATGACTCCCTCTTCCTCATATCTCCGCACCAGGGTGTTGATCACCCTTCTCTGGATGACCTCCGAGGGGGAGAGAGGGCGTGGTTGTCCCGCAATTGCGGCTGCTGGGATGGCTGTGGAACAGGCGGGACCGCGCGGAGTAGCCGCGTCGGTGTTTCCCCTACCCCTGCGCCAGTGGGCGGGTGGTGATCGGGCACTGGATCGGGTGACCAGATTTCTGAAAGCAGGGAGAAGGACCCATTAACACTAACAGGAAAAAGGAATCGACAACCAACCATTAGCGCCACGACGCCTTCCGTGGGGGGAACCCAGGCCCTCGACGTTGCGAGACGGAGTGCCCGATGTCCCTTCCCCAGCCCCTGGCGGGTAAGACTGAATGCTTGGCCGGGCAACATGTCGGTCTTCCAACACCTCTGAAAGCCATCGGTCCTCGTATCGAGGAGAAGAGATTCACGTCGGGTTCACCATTTTTCTGTTTCGGTGCGGATGTGCGTCAGGTTACGCTGTTCCGCCAGGACGCGTTCGCGCGTGCACCCGTCAACCCGAGGGGATGGGCGCGCGGCTTGTGGTCCCGCAGTCCCGCTTTCCAAAGGCGGGCGGCATCCGTCCCTTATTCAGGGGCATCTGCTCCTTGATCGAAACCGGGATGTTGGGATGTCGGCTCCTCCTTCCTTGGACGTCTCCTCGGAACTCGTCGCCTAATCCGGGTCTCCCTCATAGATTTAAGACATGCTCGTGAATCTCGTTCCCGGCGCCATATCTTCATGGACACCGGTTAATTACGCTGCTTCCGCCCGGACGCTCCAAGGAGTCTGGTCGGGGCAGCAACCTGCGGTGAGGAGGCCGGGTGGCTCTGGGTGCTGGGGGCGTGTCGTAACACTGCGGCTCTGCACGTCTGTCTTCCGTCCCTAATAGGGCTTCTCGAAGGCATGATGGCCTGAGGCATCCCGCACTGGGTGCGGGGAACTGTGTCCCCTGAGGTTTTCCTCAGCTTCCCATGTTTAACACGGGGTACGCCGCGAGTTTAACGTCCAGCGGGGACGGCATTGGACTGATCAACACGAAGAGTGGATCAGATGACAGAACCCCTTGCGGGGAACCTCCGACGATGGGGCCAACACATGGGCGGCTTCCCAAGTGATATGGAGTGGAGTGAAGTGGCATGACCCCACCGGGATGTGGCGGCCCGGGTAAGGATCAGGATGGATGATGGAGTGAAGATCTTGGACCCCGTAGGGGCTTCCTATGTACCGCGTGTTAGTACGGATCAAAGTCAACGTAGTTCGGGCATACAGTTTAACGTCATGCTGGACGTCGGCAAGCCGACTCACGAAGGGGTCGAGGCCGCCGGGCGGAGGATTGAACCGAACCACCTCGCACAGAGGGGGATGGAACGGCCGGGTGGATCACAGTTTCACGTCATGCTGGACGATAAAAGGAGAAATGGAAAAAGGGGATGTGGGGAGGCACAGTGGAGATACACACGGGCAGTCTCCCACAGGGGCAGATTCATAGGTGAATCGACGCAAGCGTGAACCCTGGAGGGGTCCACTGATGGACGAACCGACGTGGATACGACCGGGATGACCAGGTGGTGGGCTTGAACCTCAGGGAGGCTTCCTACGTACCCTGTTTAGAAGACAGGGATCAAAGTCCACGTAGTTCATTCTGTCAGGACTTACGCACTTGAGGCAGCCCGGATGCGGCACAACTCAGTTGGAAGGGACTTGGACCGAAAGTAGGAGACACCTCGATCCCAGTCACACCCTCTACTGGCTTCGGCATTGGGGGAGCGCAATGGAGATACACATGTGCAGCCCCCCACAAGAAACTAGGGGTTTGTAATACCCTACCCCCCGTGGGGAAAAGCCGCTCCCATTAAATTGTCCCTAAAGAGGGGAAATCCCGACATCCCTGCAGAGACGAGCAGGTGGGGGCCACATCCAAACCGGGGGGGGACCCTGCGTGCGGGGCACGGGATCGGGTGATGTGGACGGTTTAGCGTCTTTCCAGACGAAGTACAGTTTAACGTCGTGTGTTGAGGACGAAGCGGAGGGTTTAACGTCTTGCCGGACGAAGTACAGTTTAACGTCGTGTGTTGAGGACGAAGCGGACGGTTTAACGTCTTGCCGGACGAAGTACAGTTTAACGTCGTGTGTTGAGGACGAAGCGGACGGTTTAACGTCTTGCCGGACGAAGTACAGTTTAACGTCATGTGCTGAGGACGAAGGTGCTTGGCAGTTTAACGTCTTGCAGCACGGACGATAGGGGCTAGGCAGTTTAGCGTTGTGCAGCTTGGACGTAGTATAGTTTAACGTCATGTTGGACGGATGCAGTTTAGCGTCATGCGGGATGAATGTGCAGTTTAACGTCATGCTGGACAAAAGTGCAGTTTAACGTCATGTTGGACGTTGGTTGCCGTCGATGGGTCCGTGTCACTTCGCGCCAGCCTAGAGGGCCGCACGGAAAGACAACGCATGGTGCGGGCACCCAGGATGAAGATCATCGGGCGCCACGCAGGCGGGTACCCTCAGGGGGTCATGGGGGGCGACCCTGGCGGATTGCGCGCAAAAGAGGAGCTTTGCGCGCAAAACAGCAGGTCGGCGCGCAAAATGGCGGGCTGGCACGCAATCGGGCCAGCCCTTTGCGCGCGGATGATTGAGATTGCGCGCACCGGGCTTCGGGTAGCTCGCGGGGGCAACGGCACATTCTCTAACGAATGGCCACTTTGAAAATGGGGGGTGCGCGCAATCGGGCTGGATTGCGCGCACCCGGGGGCAATTGCGCGCAAGAGGCTTCTGTTGCGCGCAAAGGCCTTCGGGTTAAGGATTATTCAAAGGAAAGGAGCCAAGGGTATTGCGCGCGAAGGCAAACCCCAAGGCTCTATTGCGCGAAAGAAAGGAGGTTACCTGAAGATCGGCATTGCGCGCGGAAGGGGTTGGATTGCGCGAACGAGCAACGCTTCGTATTCTGGCAACCTTCAAAACGTCGGGGGTCGCCTCATATTTATAGGCAACCCCGGGCGCGGAATCCGGTCTCGGGCACAGAATTCCCTTTCGCGGGCGTGGAATCCGGACCCGGCGCGCAAGGGAGCCGCGCAGGCCACGGGCGCGCAAAATAGCGCGCCGGCCCAGCGCATTGCGCGCATCCCGGGAGGATTGCGCACCGCGACTCAACTTTGCGCGCGGGCCTCTGAAATTTCGCGCAAGTCCTCCGGGCCCTCCGGAACGTGCCTCTGACTCCAAATATCACTTCGCTTTCCGCATCCGGAGCTTCGTTTGGGAACAACGGACTTTTCCGGCGTCTACAGTGTGTCTTGATTCCATTTTACCCTTCCTTTTTTACGGTTTATGAGGATTTTAATAGAAAAAAGTATTGACATTATATTCCTTTATTCATTCATGTAGTTATCAATATTCCCTTGAATTGTTAAAATTTTATAGAACATTAAATTTCCCCTAAATATCTATATTATTTATCATTAATGTGATTATTATCTAAACAATATACCATTTTAAAATTCAGTGATTACTTTTAATGTTATTTGATTAATTGGGGAAAAATTAATAAATCATTATCCTTTATTCTATATATATATATGATTATAAGAAAATTTATTTTGAGTTAAATTAATTTTTTGATATAGGGGGAATTCTTTAGATATGAAATATATGGTTGAGGACCGGTTAATGTAATCCCATTGTAGTGTCAGTAGTCTCTTAGGATGAATCAGTTGGCTAGAATCAACTATGGGGGATTTTAACCTATATTGATTATAATAAATTTAGGATATATCCTGATGGTAAATGTATCCTATTCGGTGGAAACATGACATTTGATAATTAAGAATTTACTTTATTATGAGTTTAGTTATTATTATCCAGGATATGTTCGCAATGATATAATCTTAGGATTCATTTATTTTTTAGTTTATTGTTTGAATGGAATTTTTTTATTTATTCACCATACAATATTGATTATGCCTTTTAAAATAATTTAAATGGAATGAGTGCTTAGTTATTTAAAATTCCATATTAATTATGTCTTATCCAATTGTTTAAATTGAATGTGTGATGAATTATTTAAATTTATATATTGATTATTTCTTATCAATATACTCAAAATGGAATGTCCTCTCTATTATTTACCTTTATATATTGATTATTTATTATCCAGTAATTTAAAATTAATGTAATCTCTATTATTTACCTCTCTATGTTGATTACACTTATTGATTCCTGATTTATTCTAATGTATATAACCCTTGTTGACAATTTGACCTCACCCTTATCTTTTTTCATTTTCCCATGATTCTATGATTGTTACTACGATTGATATATAGTGATACACAATATGGAATAAATTTATTATGTAAAAAGACTTTTTCTTTTTTCACATCCAATATAATTTAAGACTCATATATGTGTCTATTTTACCATTACTGATAAATGAATCAATCCTTGGGAATGTGATACCTTTTATCTTATGCATGTGTAATTGTAGTAAGACATCTACTTACAGATACTAGGGTGGGGGTATCCATAGTTGGTATCAATGTAAGTATAGCTGAAACCTTGTAAATTATATTTTGGAAAAAATAAATTAACTAACATTAAACTATGTTTGTATTTGAGAATTATTTTATAAGAACAACTCAATGTTTTTGGTAGGGTCGATATGATGCAGTTTTTCTAAAAAAAAATCAATCCATTTCTTGATACTACATGTTGATGGAGTTATGGAATTGATGTGCTTGGGGTAATAAATTTGAAAAAGAAGCATTGGACTTAATAATGATTCACCTACTGTGTGACTATAGGTGTTACTACGCACCTATTTTGACTCTCTTTTAGGGTATACATAAGATAATTTAAAAATTCACTACAAACTATTATAAAGGATTTGTATATATGATGCCAATAAAGAACCAAGTTTAAAATTATGTTCTCTTATAATGAAGAAAAGGTATCATGATTTGGATATCATATAAATTATATAATAGATTAATACTAATTCCATATAAGAACCTATATGAAATTAAAATATAATATGTATTTATATATTTGAATTATAGAATTTAATTGTTAATGTATCTTATCCATGTGATTTTGGTAATAAAAATAATGAAGCATATGAGGATTGTGTTAAATTTAATAAGTGCATCTTTATTTATAAACATATGATTTATAGAAAGAAAAATGATTTTTTAATTTAAAATTGATCATGAGTTCAATGAATTAATTAATATATATTTTTATATTATTGGTGTCTACCAAGACTAATAACGTTTAAGCTAATTTATATAATGTTTATGTTGAAAAATTATTTGGGGAACAATGCCTTTACATTTTATTGGAATCATATTAAAGGTATTCATAAATATATTTTTTTATATGAAAAATATATTAATACAAGATTTATTATAATTTCTATAATTTTTTCCATTAAAATCATTTCTAAAATGTTATTTAATTAATAACATTATGTGAACACCTCCATCAAAATTTTCAAATATTTATTAAAAATTTATTAATATTGTTTATAAAAATTACATACCATATATAGGGTGACAAATCATCCAATATGAATGGGTGGTGTTCCATTAAAACATGACTGAAGGACATTAAGGGTTTCGGGCCTACTACGGGCCTACATGATTTCTTATTTAATGTTTCATTGTTTTTTCTAAAAAAATGAAGAATAAATATTAATAATAAACCATTAATTTTAACATTCTTGAGTACTGATTATTGTATAAATCATGTATTCTTTAGAGTATATTTAGAGATAGATAGAATTAATATTTATCCAATTATATGTATTAAAAACCATTAAAATGAAATTTTATTTCTTCATGTATAAATAATTCATTTAGGGAAATGAATTTATTTCAATAATAAATGAATTGGAAATTTATTGAAGATCAACCAATGGATGAAATTTTCCCTATAAAATAGAACATTACCATGAAAATATATATATTTATATTTTTAGAAAGTAAATTAATTCCTTAACATTATAAAAATGAAATTTAAATAATATTCAATCATAATACCAACATTTCTGATGATATCAATGAAATTTTCACACCTATTAGATTTAAGGATTTGTGGCACTACAATTTCCATTTATCATTTAATTCCTCATTATCTATGACCTCAATCACACTCTATATGTGATTAAACTTTTACTCTATGTCCATAACAACACATTCAAACAATGTTCTCATATATAGAATCCTATATATGTGTTATTCCATTTGATCTTTGTACTTCCCATTCTCAGTTATTAAGAGGATATTTTACAAACCCTTATCATGATGAATAATTTCAATAATGGTATTTCCAAATGTCATCCCCATGATTATAAATATCATATTTAAATTATGTGGATGAAATTTATTTATGTATGTGAGAATATAACACCATTAAATTATGAATTAATGACTTTGTATTTGGTATTATGTATGACACACAACACCAAGAATAATAGTGAAAATGACACCCTGAGACACTATGAAATATTTGTATTTAAATAAATTAAATATATTTAATTATAATAAGAATAGTGTTTATCTTGTGTTACACACCACAATTAGATACATCAATAGATTATGTTATAAGAAATTTAGTTTCTTTAACGAACAAAAACATATTATTAAATTATTATTATTTAATATAATATTTATCACATAGATATAAAATTATAGGGTATGAATATAATTATATAAATCATAAAAATATATATTGCCCAAATTTATTAGTTTTAGGTTGATTGTAAATAATAATACTCATCATTTAAAAGAATTAAAAATGTTTTTAGAAAATATGTGTTTTCCTAATATATTTTTTAGTCATACAAGTCTAAAATAATATAAAATTAATTTTAAATAAAATAATGATATTTTTTGAAAAACTAAACTAATTTTTTTAAATTAGAATGAAAACAATTATCTTATGTTGAATTTTAAAGATTTTTCTAAGAATATTTCTTTTTTAAAAATAGTTGAAAATATTGAATTTTAATTAAAAACTATGTTTTCATGCAAGTAACTCGAAATTTTAAACTATATTTTTAATTGTTTTTAAGGTAAAAATAGATAAATTATATAACAATTAACCAGAATATTTTCATTGGAATCATTATCTATTTGTATTTTTAAATAAAAACATTTAAACATTTTCATATTAAAAACTCACATTCTATTCATATTATCGTGATTAGTGTAAAATTAATTTTCTCGACTTTTGGGAATTTATTTATTAAAAATGGATTAAATATTTTTTATAAGATCAATTTCTAATATATAATATGTAAAAATACATATTTTTACCAATGTGATTAGTTAAAACAAATAAAATTAATTATAATAATTATAATAAAAAAGACTTTACTAAGGGATTAATCATTAAATGTGACGTTAATAATGGCCCAAAAATTTTCATGGAACCAATTTATCTTCATATATTGAAATAATAAATTATATTACTAACAATGGAACTTCATTGGGGACAAAATAAATGAAAACAATGTGGTTGTAATTCCTTCTTTCAAAAGAATTACATGCATGCCCCCAACCCCGCTGATAAAAGGCCACCCCCTCTCTTATCCACATCACACCATAAAAAAAAATTTTATTGTTCAATAAATAACGAAATAACTTCTAAAAATACCTAAAATTATCTTATTATACTCTTATATTAACTTAATGCATCCATTGATGTCTCAAGTGTAAACCAAAAGAATATACCCGAAGATGAGGTAATGTTCTTCAATGGGAAACATTATTTTACTACTTTTTAAACTTATGAGAATTTTTATAAAACAATGATGATATAATATAATTATTATATTATTTATAATTTTATTTGCTTCTATTGTGATTATGACTGTAAACCACACATGTTTAATTCAAATTGGTTATGCTATCATCAATCATGTGTACAGTAGACTACCATCTTGCGAATAGATGTTTTTCATTTTTCCATTTCCACATACCACAGTTTGGTATGATTATGGATATAATGTATATATATGATATTTACAAAATTATTATACCTCTTGGTCAATTATAATATATATATATATATATATATATTACATTCCATTGCATATGATATATGACAACGTTACTCATGTGTACAGTGGACCACAGCCTCACGAAGCGATGTGATTCGTCATTCACTAACACTTCCCATCGAAGGTGTTAATGATAAATTTAATTATTATATGTTATATAAATGAAATAATTTCGAAAATAATGATATATTTATCATTATTGACAGGTAATATATATCATTTTTTTGTTCCTCTTCACTCATGTAAAGATGATAACATTATTCATGTACGTGTGGACTACCACTTTCAGGAAGTGATGTGACTCTCTTTTAATAAACACACAAATTTTGATGATATATATATATAAGAATATAATAATGTTTTAATGGTGTTATGATAATTCTATAAAATTTAAATATTACATACCTTCTTTCTATAATGATAACCGTAAACTGAAAACCCTACTCATGCATATGTACATCCTACTATCTCTATGATCTTAAAAAATATAATATTAATAAAAATAATTCATGATTGGTTTTAAAATTTTATTTTATTTAAAAATATGATTATTATTTAATGATTATTATTTTAGAGATGATATACCAACTTAATATTCCCTAGAACGTGAACTTTCATAAAAACACACATAATAAAAACAAGGGAATTTACATCTGAAATAAATAAGATAATGACTAATTGTTAATGAATGGGTTAAAATATGTTATAAAGGTATCATATATTTTTTTATACATATTTATTTTTTTCTATAATAATTTAATAAAATTTTTAATACCACTATGTTGTAGGTTAATGAATGTTCAACTAAAAAGATGCATAAGGTAAGGATTTTTTTTCTCAATTTCATTTCAATAAGGCCAATTGTGATTTATATGCATAATTTCATTTATAAGGGTGTATATACTTATCATTAGAAATTTAATCTAATGAATAGTTAATAATTCGGTGAATTTTATATTGGGATTTGAATTATTTCATATAAGGGTATTTGAATTATATTTAACAAGTGGTAAGGCATTTCATAGATCAATTTCAACTAACTAGGGTAGCCTTGTAATTCATTGATTAGGTCATGAAAAGGTTATGTGTGTGATAGATATTTATTGTATTATTTTTTATTTCATATTTTTTAATTTCAATTTATTTTTGATAAACATAATCTACTTATTTATTAATTCTCCCATTATCATTATGATTATTTTATTATTTTATTTCACAATCTCATTCAAATTGTGATTATTTATTCATGATTATTAGTTAAATAAAATTACTAGAAAATTATTTTTTATAACCATTGACTTTATAAATATATTTTTATTTATGATATTTTCATGTAATAGTTCCATTTTATCAATATTAGGTACTTTAAATGTTTTAGAAAATGGTTTCGTTAAATCTAACTTCATTTATCTCTTTTTTAGGAAATATACTTTATTCCAAAAACATGTTTTCTAAAAATGTAATCAAAATTGTTTTAAACCAATTTATAAATTATTATCATAGTAATTTATACCCATTTTATTCATTTAATTTTGTCATGTGAATATTATTTATTTTTTAAAATAATACCAATTTTTTATATAAAATGTAATAGTAATCTTCTTAAAATTTTCAGAAAAAAGCTCATTCATGACCTTTTTATAGTTGAAAATTTTTATTTTTTACTTTTAAAACATATGTGGAGTAACTCAACATCATGAACATCATATAATTTATTCTTACATTTTATTTTTTTGTAATTTTTAAAATATTTTTTTAAAAGTTACTTTCAAATAAATGGAATTTTGAAAAAACAAATCCGAAGGAAAATTAATTTTTACTCAATAATGTTTTCAATTATGATTTATTGGTATTTATATCCCCTAATAAAACCCCTTTATTATTACTCAAACGTGTATATGTTTTACAGATTCTATCCTTATCCTTCATTTAGACTTTTGAAGATAATTATGATGAAGGAATGAAATGACATTCACTTACTTGATTTGTTTTATAGTCATTAACTTTAATATTAATTTTTCACTTTTGATGGGTCAATAAATGTCCCAAAAATATCCATAATTTTAATAATGGAAATTTTTACATCTAGATATGTGTATTATTTTTACATGTATCATGTACTTTGAAATAGATTTTATTATCTGGGAAAATATTATTAAATATTTATCCTTTATTCATTAAGGATATTTCATGATAAGGAAAATTGGTTACGAATTAAATAAATTGTTTGATATATTAAGGATACATTTCACATCAAATGAATGGGTTGGAGACTAGTTAATGTTGTCCCCTCGATGGATTGGTGTAATCATGGGACGAATATGTTGTCTAACCTCATCTGTGTCGGTTTTTAGCTAGAATAATTTAAACTATCATAAGGACTGATCATGAAAGTAAAGATATAATATGGCTAAGAAAAATGTCCTCTTTTTACTAATATAATCCTTCATTAAGATTTATATTATAATTATCCAGGATATTTTAATTATGATATTATCTGTAGATGCATTTATTTTTCATTATATTGATTAAATTGAATGATTTTTAGTTATTTACCTTTCTATATTGATTTTTCCTTATCATGTTATTTAAATGGAATATATGATCAAATTGTTTACCATGCAATAATGGTTATACCTTATCAAGGTATTTAAATTTCATTGAGCATAGTTATTTACCATTCTTAATTGATTCTTTCTTATCAATTTATTAAAATGTCATGTTTTCTCAATTATTTACCTTACCATATTTATTATTCCCTAACAACTTATTAAAATGGCATGTTCTGTTTTTTATTTATTATTCTATGTTGATGAAGTATATTTATTCATTATTTTTTCTTTTTTACATAACCCTTACTGAGAATTCAAGGTTACCCTTATCTTTTTTCCATTTTCTAGGATTCCAAAAGTTTAATATGACTGATATGAAGGGATATTCTATATGGAATAAATTTATTCTATAAAAACAATTTATGTTATGGATTTTGTATTTCAATGTAATATAAGACTCTTGTATCTAACTAGTATTATAAGACTACTAAACTATTAGTTCTTTCATTATGTGATTCATTGTATCTTGTGCAAATGTAATTCTAGTAATAAAACTACACTAGTATATAGGGTTTTGGGTCACTACATTGAACTTATGTGATTTTATCATGAAAAACGGTTTACATATTTGGAATTATGAAAGAAAAAATTGGTAACTTGGTCCCTTTAATTTTATTCTTTATGACTTGTATCTTTAAAAAATATTTTTCACATAGAAAATTGTATCTGAGTAGAATAGTATTAAATCATTGACATAGAGATTTAAAATTTCTATAACACATTTCATTATCATATTTTATTAGTGGTGTTTCAAAATTATGATTTATATATCAAATATATGGTCTCATAGTGATATTTTTATTATATTATGACCATTATTATAATTTTAGAATATAATTAATATAATATAGAAGTATCATGAGTTTAATTACTCAATATTTTTTACATATGGATAACTGGATGATAACTCTAGTAATAAATAGTTATTTTATAAATAAATAATTTTTCTATCATGATGTTCTATTTTTAATTTTTTTTATTGAATAATTACCTTAAATGTTTTTTTGGAATAATGACATTGAATATATTAAATTAATTGGAAAATAACTTAATTGATTACTAAAATACTAAAAGATATAAAGTTATGATAAATATTTTTTTTACCACAAATATTAATGGGAAATCAAAAAAATACTAGTGATGTTTCATATGTTTATATGTAAATTATATTGTTTTCTAGTGTTATCTAATGTCAAATGAAGTTATTACTACTAACAAATAATTTCATAGAATTTTATGTTAAATATATTTTATTAAATTTTTATGAAACTTAAAAAAATTAAATAAGATAATTAGTGTGTAAAATCATCTAAAATATCATCACTTTTCCATTTAGGATATAATTTTTACCATAGAAGAAACGTTGCAAACATTTAATATTAAAATAATCATTACAATTGTTAAGGTTATAATCATATAACCAAGGGGATTAAAAAATATAAGGTTTTAAATTATATATAAACATTTAAGAAAATTAATGTATTGTTATATTATGACATTTTCAAACCTATATTCTAATAAATATCTTTTATGAACCATTTTAGATGAGTTGTTGACATATTATATTATATTATTTCACGTATTTTCTAAAATGACAGTAATGCAATATTGAAATAAAAAATACTTTCTTAAATGTTTAAAAAATCGTGAAAATATTATATTAGCTATTTGAATGGGATATGGTAGTGAAAATCATCTTTAATTCATTTATGGGTTACCTGTTCTTATATAATGTCTTCTTTAAACCCTAATGACTAAAAAACTATGATAATGTGGATGTTTTAAAAATGTTTAATAGGGATTAATACTCTAACATAAGATGAAAAACATATCCTCAACATGTATAACTATCATTAAATGAAATTAATTCAAATTAAAATCACCATATCTTCTAAATATATATCACTTTTGGATCCACATTAAAATTAAAAATTATTCATATTATATTAATACTTTATCTAATTCTAAGAGTTCCCTTCTCCTCACTTATAAAAGTGAAACTATCCTAGTATATTTCTCAGACCCATTAATCCACCTAGAGGAATAAATACCTAAAAACTCACAAATTAAAATCTTTAAGCATTTATTAGTGAGTTTTTATTTATAAAAAATTTACAAGGGTACTTAAGAAAGGATCTAAAGTAGGACTACTAAATATTTAATCATATTTCCAAATCTTTCTTATTTATTTCATTTTCTAATATATTTTAATATATTATTTACATATTAACATGATAAATAATGTATTATAAGCATACTACAATTATGTTAGGATTATGTGAAAACCATTTTCCATCTCTTTTCAATCTTACAAAAAATCAAAAACTTCGCTCCTGTGTATACATAACTTACGATCTCCACCTAGAAGTGTCTTTCATTTTTCATCACCACTTTAATATTATTTTTATAAATATATAAAAACATAATATATATTACATATATTATGTATAATCCTCATCCCAAATTCCACTAAACCATTTCCCTGAGCAGAGTTATCTCATGGCCTCAAGTGCGCCTCTCTGTATGCTAGAGGTTGCCGACAAGCGGCGAGTGTCTAATGAGTCATCTGGGGAGACTATACCATATTTACTATAGTAAGGTACATAAAACCAAAATATAAATAGTGGAACAAAAGAAACTAAAATTAAAAAAATAGACAAAAATCTCCAAAAAAATTGGGGACAACCACAATAATTACATCAATAATGTAATTCCTTGCTAATAGTGTCAAAAGAGAAAAAACCAAATAAGACAAAAAGAAAAATCATCCACCGGTCCTAAAACTAAGTCTAGTTCCATATATATGTACATCTGGATCCCAAGATAGCATCATAGTGGAGGGCCCTTTCCCATTTTCATACCAGCAACCATGAAATCTACTCAGGTACCCAAAGGTGGCCAGAGTAGTGTGTGAGGAAAAAACTTTGTAGGCCACCACCAACTATGTCTAGAAAATATCTAGTCTAATAGATAGTTAATGAAAGTAAAAAATAAATGGTGAGTAGACAAGTGATATTTCAGGTGAAATTATTTAACAAAGATCATTTAATTCATGCCTAGAAATTATCCCAATTTCATTTCTCAAACAATATTTATTACATAATTGATTCTTAATGCATGCTCTTTGGGTAAGTCATATACATCAACTATACATGGGTCCAAGTCAGTAGATCACAATGAATATGGGAGATAAGTCAAATCCCTTTCTAAATAGGGATATACATATCACATCAACCCATTATGCCCCACCATGAAGCCTCAGTCCGTGTGGAATTAAACCATTAGGGGAATATACCATGTTCCCCTTCCCTAAACGGTGCATTTTTTTGTGGAGCTTAGAGCCCTATACTATCTAGACCCGTGGAGGTAGAGCCTCAATTAAATAACCTACTCTATCAACCAATTTTATCATTCTTATTTATCCCATCTTCACAGAATATCATTACACCCCCAGGCATAACCAATTCCATTGGAAACAAAATAGAAGATAAAGAACATGGAAATTAATACTTTTCCATCACCCATTAACACATTTACTAATTACAATTCACAACCATTTTTTTGAATTCCCATTCTTTTACTTTAACCCATTATGGGTGTTAAATAATCCCCATAAATTTCCAATATTCATCAATTACACTATATTAACCCATTTAGCAAATTTATCTATTCACAATAATTTACCCCTTTATGAACTTCAAGTACAATTATTGTCCAACATTGAAAAAACCTTTTTATTACAATTAACCCCTTTGGTATACCACATAATTCCCATGTGTTAACTCATTCCACATATTAACCCACTCCTTTATTTCTTCTCATTAACATATTTCTGCTTTACCATCCCATTAACCAAATATAAGTTCACCATTTATTATGTACTTATACTCTTAGGCATTGATAACCAAAATTTGGTAATGAATTGACATAATCTCATTTGACACAATTTTCCCATTTCATGTTATTCCAAACAAACAGTTATTCCCTTATCACCATAAGAAAAACTATCATCGTTTCTTTTACCAGATAATCAACCGTTAAAACATGTTCATCATGGGTTCAACATTATTACTCATGAACCATTCACTTAACCCTAACTCTTTCTAGGTCCAGAAATATCGGCGCACACCGTGGGTGGCATTAAAATTGTCAATCCATCCTCTGTACATCCCAAAAGTATCTTAGGTGTTTTAATTATTTATCTTGACACCCCTCTTAACCAAGCCCTCTAACAGGACTAAGAACACAATTTAGGAGATGAATACCAACTTTTATTAAACAAAATATAAAATAAAACTATGGAAAAATACTTGTAAAACATATACCTTGAATATGATGATGAATAAACGCTTAATATTATCCTTGGATATGGATTCAAACAGCCTTAATGCATTAACCTTGGTTCCACCAAAAAATGAGGGTTTTCGTGATTCAGGAAAAGATGGAAAAAACTGAAAATTCTATTATGGAAAAGAGAATCAAGATGAAGATTAGACTCACCCAAGGATTTGATCCATGAAAAACAGTTCTCCAAACATTCAAGAATTGATGGCGAACCACCCTTTGGAATCTTGGTTCATCTAAGATTGTCACAAGGGTTGTAAGGGTTGAAATTTTGGAGAAAATATGAGTTGGGGTTTAAAATCTCTGAGTGACAAATTAAAAATTTTTCCAAAATTATTAGGTTGCATTGTTTACCCGCACAGTTTTCCAAACCATGCACAAACCTTGCAAGAGATAATGTCCCAAAATGACACCATTTCTTATTTTCATGTAAATTCCAAATATTTAGCTTTATCATGCACAAGACACTATCGAAGGTTATATGGTTACCTATGATTATTCGCATGGTTTTCACTAACCATGCACAAGCTGGGAAACATGCCACGAAATTCTTTTTCCCTCCCCTTTCATTCCCCAAATCCCCAAAACTCCCCCGAGCCTTCTCATGAACATGAGGAAAAATTTATTTAACTAGAATAAGTGGACTGAAACTGATACTTAAACAATAACATACCATAATATAGAATTTTGGATCTTACAACCTCCCTACCTTATAATGGATCAACCTGAAGCCATGCTCTCAAGAATCACTGTTATTCCACAATCAAAAGACAAGGACACTAATAATGCCTAACATTGCCATTGCCCAATGTTTCATATTGAAAATTAAAATGTTACCAAAAAAGTGATCCAAGATATATTTATTTACAAAAATACATCATCACCACAACCCACAACATGAATTGAATACTTCTCAAGGATGCACCATCAATACCCATACCCAACCACTAGAACCTCATAGTGAAAACATAGACAATAATTCCTGATTCAAAGTAAAAAAAACATTGAACACAACATTAGTCATCTTCGGGGAACCAATCAACAACCCATCTCTCCAATCCTCTTCACAACTCATGAACCAAATAATGTGGCTTATTATTCCATTATTTTCCCAACTCTAAAGTTGACCAAACATGGTATCACTCAGAGGGAAACAAATGATTCTTCCAATAAAATTTCTTGATGATTCCATTCCACAATGTTATAACTAAATAAAACCTGAAATCATAGGCACTTGACCAATTAAACATGTTTCAGTAATCACCACTAGGTCCAACACACCTGAATAGTGTTCACTCCAACCCTCCAATATGGAACTCTAGTCCCATCTTTAACCAACTATTTGTCTATTATGGTCATCTTCGCCATCTCCAATTACTTGGTACCACAACCCTCGATGGAATACCACCATCAACTCGACTCGACATTCAAATCATACATGACGAAGCCACTAAGGACATTCCCTACCTTTTGGTAGAATCTTTTCCATCACAAGACCACTTTCACCCCCCAACCCACAGTTAGACTCCACCGTCTCAAAAACACTTCCAATAACTAGAACCCCTAACATTCATACACTATTTAAAGAAGGATATGTTCTTACTAATACCCATTCCAAAATTTTAAATGCACTTCACCTCTCATGCATCAGTCATAAATAATTTACTGCTCTTCACATTCCTTCCTTTCTCAGAGTCGAGTTGAGTTTCCCTGGTTGACTCATCATGGAATGCTTAGGTTCATTATTTTCATAGAACTACACACACAGACAAGTTACCTTTGAACTACAATAAGTTACAAACCTCATACGGATACATTCCCAAGTCAACTTTTGATCTTTATTGGATTCATAGAACTCAACCTATCCTACCAAAACCCAATGTGACATCTCACCACACTTTTGAAAACTAAAGAAAATCATCTAAAATTCCATTCAGAACCACCCTATGCCTAAACACAATGCTTGGATGAGTCTATCACCATAGTCATGGTTCACATAGACTTTCTAAGAGGCATATCAGTCACCTTATAATTTCTTTATTAGTATCACTGTGTCTCTACATCCACTCAATGTTCTCCTCCCCATATTCAGGATTGACTCATCACTCCCACTTTAGGAGTGTTGTTACTGTTTCAATCCACAGGGGATCATAATCACCATGGATCACACCCAAACAAAATATGAATCCAAAATCCTAGTCATGTTTATTCAGCCTTCTCTAGAAAAATAAATTGATCATCAACATGTTCCCACTACCGACATCCATGGACAGTAACCATGAAGTTCGTCTACACCCGACCCATCCCATGGACATCACCTGAAACCATCGATGGTGTGAATCCCACCAACCCACATCACGTATACCACCATCAAGACCATAAGCATCATGATTCCTCTCATCTCTCCAAAAACACTTATGTTTCCAGGGGTAAAGACAAATCATATCAACATACATGTTGTGATTTCAGTATATTGGGTATGATCATCACTTATTGAGGTACACTAAGAAGTTGTAGAATAACACCAACAACGACTTATCTATTTTTTATATCTCCTCCAAATATAGAAACATCATGGTCTTCTGAGGATTTCATGATTCATTTCATCACACCTCTCATTATAATTTAACCAGCACATCTCAAGTTTGATTTCTATCCAAGACTCACCACCGCTTCATGACAATCTACCAAGAATCCATGAACCAACTTTTTCCTTGGTAATACTTCCAGAACATCATTCAAGTTCTTCTGGTATATCCTTGACTATTATAGATCCAACACTATGGTTTTACATTCTAATAAAAACAATGATCCCTCACATAACCATGCTTCCCATCTTGGATTCATAGATAATGATAGACTCTTATCCCAATCAGAATCGCTCCTTACCAGTGCGTTCCCACATCTGGACCACATATAACTCACAAAATTTTACCCTTTTTAACTATTCTAATACCTAATTCTATTCCCTCCATCCGACCATCACCTAGAATATCCTAACAACAACTTTCATACCAAATCATGCTTCTTTATTAGATGACCTCGTGAGCCTTACTCATTATCAACATCTCACCTAAAAACCAAACTATTCATACCAACAACACCAACTTTGTGTCCATCCTCACCTTGTGTGTCACCATCCCACAAGAGCATATAACTACGCTTCAGTCATCCATGTCCATTTCACCTCAAAACAACACTAGGGTCTCCATTAATCATCATCTAAACTGATAGGTATAGAATCCCTATAATTCTATTTGCTGAAGCTTAAAGGAAATCATATCCATTGATCTAACCGTTGAATAATTCTTCCTGACTCCTATTTTCAAGGCACATGTATCACTAGGATATATTCCACTGAGGTCACCCGTGATTTCTTTAAAAGTACATACACATGACCATAACTTGAGTCACATCACCAAATCATCACCCTTCCCATTAATTCCTCTAGGATAACCCACATAAGACGACATCTTATACATCCCACTATCAAGGCCCAAAATCCACTTATATGGAACACACCCAAAGGAACTAGGGGCCTCGTCATACCTCTCCCTTAGGAAAACATGGTGATCGAGTGATACCGATTCCCTAATCTAGATTCGTGAATAACAAAATCAATTGATTCTCACATGTATCGAGCTAGGAAAAGTTAGTGATTGCGAGAGGCACTCTCACCCATGTTTTGATACATGATGCACCTAGAATACCAAGAAATAATTTACTCTATGTTCCACACCAGAGGTGATCATACACAATCATCGACATCAAAAGGTGAAAATCCCATTCTATAGTCAAAAATTAAACTCACAAGGCATGAGCCTACATGGGTCACCACACCCATGAGTAATTCCAATAACTAACGACACTAAGACTAGGAATTTCTTTCTTTGTTCAATTATATAAACCATAAAATTACAATACACAAGGATTAATACCTTCAAATTTCCATATATAACTGTAATACCTCAAGTCCACCGCCTATCTATAGACTCAACTAGGAACACCCAAAGGTTCATGCTTTAGAAAATTCTCCTTAACAAAATTTCTTAAAATCCCAACTCAATCGGGTTTATATTCCCCAAACATTTAATCAAAAAATATCTCAAAATAATTCAAATCAGTAGAGACCATAATGGAATAATTCACAAACTCCCATATTTATCCCACTCCACATATGCTATTCCAATGGATGTATCCACATATCTACCAGTAACATTAACCCTACTTACCATGGATCACAATAATAATGGGAAAACCAATTTACTTATTCACAAATCATTCCCCAAACATCTCTTTAATCCATATCCCCACCTACAACACAGATATTTTCTCTTCAGAACATATCCCATCTCAAATTTTTTTATAACCATAGCCTTCACTCATTTACAATTTTCATTGGGAAAATTTCATTAACTATTTCATCATCTTTACATAAATATCTCTCTTTTAAAAACCATTTAGTCCTTACAATATACCACAACAACAAAATGTATCTCCATCATAACATTTTATTATAAAAAATATTAATTAAGTATCAATTTATTTCTGTTCATTTAACCTCATTAATTTCTATTATTATGAACCATTTTCTACCAAAAAAATCCAATTAAATAAAATTCATTCTACCCTCTATTCCCCAGACACCCATCCCAAGCATTCCAATCATGATGAATTCCACCTACAACTTTAGGTGCCTAAAATGATTCATAAATGAAAAACCTCATTTCATTCCATTCATGATAAATATATCATAAATTAGTTGACTCACACAACATGTTCTTCACCCAATGGTTAAATAACATTCAACTATAACAACACACATTGATAACAATTATTCCCACCCTAGGTAACATGGATTTTTCCTCGTACATGGATTAGCTACTCCTGAGCAAGAGCTCATTACAAAGGTACAACAATTTCCTATTCTCATTTAAAACATCCCCAATTAGTAAAAAATAGAAAATAACTCCTCTGATACAACTTTTCAATTTCCTCGACCCAGAATCAACTAAAATAGTTCTCCAAGCTGAGTCATCCCATGACCTGAATCGTGCCTCCACATATGCGAGAGGTTGTCGACTAGAGTTGAGGATCTAATGAGTCATGTGGGGGGACTATACCATGTTTACTAGATTAATCCATAGAAAAATATAATATAAATAGTAGAAAAAAATAACAAATAATAAATTTATTATCCAAATACCACCCAAAAATCAGGTACAAGGACAATTCTACATCAACCATGTAATGACATGATAATAGTGTCAAAGTGAAAATAAAAACAAATAATAAAAATGGAAAAAATCACCAAGGGTCCTGAATATATGTTTGGTCCCATCATCATGTACATCAAGATCCCAACGTAGCATCATTGTGGAGGGCCCTATCCCTTTTCCTAACCAGAAACCAATAAATCGGCTCGGGTACCCAATGGCGGCCAGAGCAGGGTGGGAGTACAAAACTTATTAGGCCACCAACAACAGTGTCTACAAAATATCTAGTCTAATAGTTCGTGTGTGAAAGTAAAAATAAATAGTGATAAAAAAAGGGATAGTTTAGGTTCCTTTAGTTAATAATGTTCACATAATTCATTAATAATAGTTATCCAAATTCCATTTATGATGCCATATTTATTACATAACAGATTATTTAACACATTCTCTTTGGGTTAGGAATATACATCAAATATAAATGGGTCTATGGTAATCAAAGACAATGCATAGGGGAGATATCTCAAGTCCCTATTTCACTAGTGATGCATATATCACATCAACACATTATCCTCACCTTGAAGCCTCAATCCGGGTGGAATGAAACTATCAAGGGAATAGATCTTGTGTCTCCTTCCATAACCCATGCATTTTTTGGGGTGGATTTTAGAGCTTCAATTTAACTTGACTTGTGGCCTTAAGGCATCAAGTCAATACCACAATCTACCAATCCATGTGCATGTACTTATTTATCCAATAACCTCACAATACTATAACACAACCAAGCATTACCAATTCCATTAGAAACACAATATAAGAAAAACAAAATGGAAATTAATATTATTCCATAACCCAGTAACAAATTTATTAATTACAATTCATAACCATTTAGTTGAATTCCCATTCTAGTTCCTTATCCAATTATAGGTTTTAAAAAATCCCCATACCATGGCCAGTATTCATCAATTACCCTATATTAACCCATTTTACCCATTTATCATTTCACAACCATTTAACCCTTTTTCAGTTCAAGTACAATTATTATCCCACATAGCATAACCCCTTTTTATTAAATTTAACCGTTTTGGAATACCCCATAATTCACATGTGTTAACTCATTCATTATATTCTATCATTATCTTATTGCATCCCATTAATGTATTTCCCCTTTACCATCACATTAACCAAATACCATTTCTCCAATTAATATGCACTTTTATTATTAGGAATTTCTATCCAAAATTCGGTAATTGATTGAAATAATCTCATTCAACCCAATTTTTTCATTTTCATGTCACGCTAAACAACCCCTTGTGACCTTATCACCCTAGGCACATTTATCGTCATTCCATTTACCACAAAATAATCCATTAAAACATGTTCTTCATGGGTTCCATGTTATTAATCGGCCACCTTTCAATTAATCCTAAACTATTATAGGTCTAGAAATGCCAATAAAACCAATGGGTGGCCCTACAATGGTCATTTCATCATCTACACATCCCACAGTGATGGTGAGGGTTTCAATTGGTAACTTCAACACCCCTCTTTATCAAACCCTCTAACAATACTTTGAACAAAATTAAAGGGATCACAAGAATACAAGATTCTATTAACAAATGTAATATAAAACTATAGGATAATAGTTGTAGAAAACCTATATCAAATTTGATGATGAACACACTCTAAATTGTATCCTTAGATTCGGATTCAAATTCCCTTGAACCCTTATCCTTGGCTTCACCAAAAAAAAGAGGGTTTCAAGGGTTCATAATATGATTTGAGAAACTACATACCCTAATCTAGAACTGATAAAAATGAGAATGATTAGACTCACTCGAGGATTCAATCCTCAAACAACTGTGCTCCAAATGGCGAAGAATCGAAGAAAAACTATCCTTGGGAATCTTGGGTCATCCAAGCTCATCACCAGGGTTGAAGGGGGAGAAATGGAGGAGAAACCCACATTGGGGGTTAACATCACAAAGTGGAAATTTAGTAAATTATCAATTTCTCCTAGGTTGCATGGTTTACTGGTACGGTTTTCCAATCCATGTGCAAACCATTAAAGAGTTACTATCCAAAAATCGCATCTTCTCATGTATTCTTAGGAATTATACACAGTTCCCTTAAACATGCGGTAAACATGTGAAAGCCTCTATCCAAGGATACACGATTACATGGGATGCTCCGCATGGTTTTCACTAACCGCGTAAAAACTGTGCAACATGCCCAGAAAATTATATTTTTGTTATCATTCATGCCTGGAACCCCCGGAACACCCCTGATCCTTCTCAAGAACTTGGAGAAACACTTTTTTAACTCGAGAAAGAGGACTTAAACTGGGACATAAATAATAACATACCTTAAAAAATAATATAGGATCTTACATATGAAATTATTATTATTTTTGGAATTATAATAATATATAAAACTTATAACTTTATAATTTTTTTGTAAATCATTTCATTTCTAGTGTGTATATGTGGAATCCCTCCTATATAAAGTGATAGGATCTATTATTAATTTTCTCATTTCATGGATAGAAATACGAATATATTTAATTAATTTATATATTAATTAATTATGATTATGTAAAGCTGAATTATTATAAAATTTTATTTTTTCCATCGGTTGAAATGGGGAAAATGATTCATTTCATATGTATGGCCTACTGTATCCCTAAAAAGTGTAATTAATTTATTCAATCAATACTTTTTATAGAGGAATATAGATTTATATAGAATTAATAAGTATATTACTTATATCATGAGTATCATTATGGATCTGATGGAACTATTATCTGTGTACAAGGATCAGAATAACCGATCCCAAATTCTCCTTAGAAATGAAAAAGGTAACCCTTAGAAATGATTGTTTTAATAATAAATTTGTAATTAATGAGTATCAGAATGTCTTAAAGTGATCATATATGAAATTAAAATTTTTTTATATAGTTTTGGTATAGATGTTTATTAAATATAAATTTATTATATAGAATTTCATAATTAGATACTTTCTAGTCAAACATAGGTTATAAATGTTTTTTATAATCTAATTTTGTTTCTATATTTTTTTTTGATTTATATTGAGGTAAATTAGAAGATAAAATTTTTACAAACTACTTTAAATATATAATAATCTAATTATTTCTTGAGAATACATGTTTTACTTTCATTTTTATATATTTTAGTACACATGAGACTGAATAAACATCTTTTTATAGAAACCCGAAAATAATTTTCTATTTAATTAGCAATATTTTTCATCCATATCCATGCCTTGAAAATAAAATTCATTAATATATTTATTTTTAACAGTATAATAATTAAAATAAATTTTTACCCCATGATTAATTATAAAAATATATATTTTAAAAGAAATATTTTTAACATTGTCTAAATATGGTATTTTTTAACTTTTAAAAAATGTAAAAGGTATCAATGAATTAAATTACATGACAAGAATCGAATTTTACATTTTATTTTCCTCTCAATGTTTGAAGATTCCATTTAAATTTCCATTTTTATTTTCAAATAAAATGATATATTTCATAATTGACAAATATTTTTAATAACTACATTCACATTAAAATGGTAATTTCCTAAAGAAATATTCCAATGATATTTTAGAGTTATTTACAACAATAAAAATACCAGTCGAAATAACTATTGATTTGATTCAATGATGAAATATTTATTCTTTATTATGATGTATTATGAAGATGAATTATAAATGTTACATATTAATGATTCAAAAACAAATTTTATAATTGTAAGGCCTTTTGATATTGAATTGAATTGATCATTCAAGATATAAGGAATGCATTGGTAGTGTAATTAATAAGTGGGATCAATATATAGACGCCCCAATATGCTTCAATTTTTCCCAGGAGACAAAACATAATGGATTGAATTATACATTGCGGATATAATATAATAAAAAAATATTTGGGTATTTGGAGTATGCCTTCTCATTAAATGATAATTTTTCTTTCAGATGCCTTCATACAATGATAATATTTGATTGATAAGCCTGGATAGTGCATTTCATGACTTTTAGAGTTGAGTTTCCTTGATCATGAATGTATGTTATTATGAATTCCTTTATTAAGAATTTATAATTCATTATCCATGTAATATTTATATTTATATCATTTAAGAAGCTCATTGAGCTCAAATTATTTTCTAAATGGAATGTGTTTTCAATATACACTATTCCTTGATAATTATTGTATATTTACACATGATACATTCTATTTTATGTAATCCTTACCGATCATCTAAAATCTTCCTTTGTTTTTTTACTTTCTATTGGATATGAAGAAGGATATTATGAGAGATTTCAAGGGTGAAACAATGATTATGTTTCTATGTTTATTAATCATTCTAATTTAATATTAAATTCATATACATATCTATGTTGCAAATATTGATATAAAATTCCTTAAATGTATTTCATCTATTATATATAGTACTATTATAGTAAAGTAAGAACATAATTTAGGTTATTAGTGTTTGGGTTTCTACTTTTGTTATTAGTTAAAGTTTTGTAGAAACATTGTGAACTAGATTTTAAATGATCATAACTGATAATATAATTATGATAACAATATATATTAATAGATCTCCCTTACCATATATTTATTTTTAATATATTTACTAATATTCAAGATTATTATGGTCTAAAATATTATTTTCTATTATTTAGTGATAGTGACTAATTGAATAATGAGAATATATAACCACAGATAATGCAGGGATTTCCCTGATGATCAAGAAAACATATTTGATATTGTAACTAAGAAAATCATATCCAAATTAGGGTAGTCGACTTTGGTTATGATGAATAATCATTACCATAATGAAATACCTACTATTCTACACTATTATTTACCTCTGTGGATTACATAATGAAATATAATCAACCATATTTAACTGTGACTACGAAAACATTCGTACCTCAAAAATGGATCAAGTCCCTTGGAATAAATTTAATAACATTGGTATGTAATGAATTTGAAAAAAATTTCTCATGAAGTTTATTTGTTGAAAAGAGATTTCAATAAATGATGGTCGTTTATCCATAACCCTAAATAAGTTGATAAAATATAAATAATGAAATAAAGAAAATTTAATGTTATATTCTTTTAGAAATAATTTTCTCATGACCAATGAAATGATATGGAAAGTAAATTCCTCAATATAAGATATAAGGAAAAGGAAACTGTTTACGAGTGTGAGGAGAAAATTAAAAAATTAGAAAGTAATTCTCTATAATAGATATGAAATTGAGATAGTCATATTAATTGATTATTTTAGGGGCTTATAAAAATACTCTAAATTAAAATATTTACTCAAATGTTTTCCTCATATGATGATATGGTCTTATCATCCATTTAGTTAGAGAATTAATTATCAAATATGTATATTTTAAAAGGAAATAAATAAAATCATTGGATGATTGTGAACCAATAAAAAATAAACGATTTGATGGAAAATAAGGGGAGGGAATTTCCCATAGGGGATAAGTTCTTAAATAAACAACCTTGTACATTCTTAAAGGGAATGGGTGATTTCTTAACTGAAAATTGAAATGTGATTAGACATGTTCGTGTAAGAAAAATATTGATTTTCTTAATGGATAGGATTTCAACTATAAGAAGATGGTGTGAAAGAAAATAACCACATAAAAACATGTACTGTGATTTTATCAAATGAAAAATCATTGAATTATTTATAAAAAATATCTAATCATATTTTTAGTAAATTAATTTTTTTCAAATAAAAATAAACCTTAAAGGGTTTTATGGAATTTTGTGTGTGAGATATATATTTATCTTATACCAATTCTAAATGTTTTATATTAAAAAATGGATAAATTTTTTATTTATAATATAAAAAATAATTAGGATATAATTTTGTGATTTATGTGAAAAATGTAATTATTAACTAGATACATAAAATAAAAATTTTATTTTAATACTATATATTTTTATGAAGAATTTAATAGTTTACAAATTGTTATAAAATTGTTTTAAATGTAATATTAGTTCATTCATATTATAATTTATCAATTTCAAAACACTCTGTGACTTTACAATATTTTCTTTTAAGAATAAAATTTATAATTTTTGTACATTTAATTATATGAAATACTATGTTATGTTAACTCTACACAAAACACTAAGTAAGATTACATTATAATAAAGGCCAAGTTTTACAATTTTTTAATCAGGAACCAATTTTAAAAATATATTTCGACAATTATATATTTTTTATTTTTCAAAACAAACTTTATTTTAAATTTAAAATGTTAAAATTAGTTTAGAATAAATTTTTAATATCTTTCATTGATGTTTCATTTTTAATGAATATCGAAAATACTCCAATTTAGACAACAAATGCATTTACATCTAAATAATTATTAATGTTATATTATATTTTAAATTATATTTATAATAAAAATATATTAATTATATATATATATATATATTAATTTAATGTAGTTCATTGGAATCATTTTTATATTATAAATATGTATAAAGAATTAACAAAACATTAATCATTTTAACTTTCAAAATATACATTCTTTCCATGTCTTCTAGATTAAATTTAAAATTAATATATATATATATATATATATATTGAATTTGAAAAAATTGACATAAGACCATGTAATCAGTATGCTATGTATATTATAATAATATCAACATAGTTTTTAACAATAAATATTAGTGAAAGTAATTAAAATAAATTACAATGATAAGCTAAAATTATTCTTAATGAGGGACTAAAAATTAAACATATGTTCCAAAATGACCTAGACACATTTCCAAAATACAATGGTTGTAAATATTTATACCATATACAATCATGTTTTTAATTTTATTATTTACTGGGGCACACGTTCTTGAATGTGACCCACATAATATTTTATGTATGGAAAATGGAAAAAATGGAAATTCCTCAACTTTAACAATTATAAAGATTTATAAGATTTTAAAATATACATATTTTCAGTTGTAAACATGATTTTTAAAGTTAAATGTTCTTTTTTATCAATTTAATTTAATATTAATTTTTAGAGAATATATTATACATTAAACTATTAATAAATCCTATCACATGGATTATTTAGTTGACAATTAAATAAAATAAATGAATCTAAAAGCAATAATATCAATGTAAATTTAATGAATTGTTATGTCAAATAAATATTTTTGATGGAAATATAATATCCCATATTTTTTAACATAATAGATCTATATTTAAATATTGTTTTCAAATTTTTAAATTAGAATAAAATAAACAATTTTGAAATAGACATTAATTTTTTTTACAATAAATGATAATTTAATAAATGATTTAAGATTAATAAAAATACTATTTTCAGAAAAGTGATTTTGATGTCATAATAATTACTAAATATGATCCATTCATGGACTAATTTATCTTTTATAATTAATATATTTATGCATAGATGGTAAAACCCATATTACCATGGTATGGGTTAAATTAGTGTTTTTCTATGTTACATGTTCTGGTTTTAAAATTAATTTCTAACAAGAAAGTTATATTTATTTTTAAAATTATATATTAAATTCATAGGTAATTGGGTATATATTTTATAATAAATATCAAATTAATTTTTTATTAGTGGTTAAATTTATTTGGTTAGAAATCTAGATAATTTAATTAAATGTAAAACGATAAAAATAAGGAAACCATGAATTTCGTAAGAAAAATTATAAAACATTATTAATTTTTACATGTTGGGAGTATTTATCAAACATATTTCAACTTAAATACATTATTTTTCCATTTTGGAATCACAATAAGTATGGGTTACCTCTAGTTATTGTATAACTTTTTTTATTTTAAATAATTTCACACCCCCCCCCATTATAAAAAGGAATTATCTCTTATTGTTCCTTACACAACTCAAGAAATATTGTTTCAAACCAAATGCTCTCAAATAATATCCATAAATCAGTTCTATTAGCTTAGTATCCTGAAGTTGGGAACATATAAAATCGTGAAATCACTTAGTGTCCAGCAAAATAGATTTTCCCAAAAACGAGGTATCAATCATTAATTGGAATTTATGTTTCATTTGTTTCACAAAACCTTATTTTATTATCATTAAATTATTATATAAAAACATCAGTATCCTCAATACAAAAAAAGTTATCTTAATGGTTCTACCTACACATACACACACTTCTAACAAATTGGTATAAAATTTACCATTTGTGTATGGAAAACTACCACCTCACAGAAGGATCACTGTTTCTTTTTTCATTCCCACATTTAATGGTTGGTATTATGATGGACACCCTATTTTTTCTATTATATAAATGGTATTTATGTTTTATTTATTCTTCTAAAATATTTTTATATCACATACCTTGAAAACTTTTGTTTGGTATCAATAGGATAAATTTTCTTATGGACGTGTCGACTACTGCCACCTCAAAACGATGTGATATGTTCATACATTACATGGAAATTATTAAATATTGTATAAATTAAAAATATGTGACAAAAATGAAATATATATGATATTCATGAAATAACTATCTTTTGGGAAGTATAATATATGTTTTTCCTTTTTACCAATTTCACACAATAAAAAAATTAATAACATTGTTCATGAAACTATGTATTGCTGCCTCCACGACACGATGTCATTCCTTTTAAATCACAATAATTATTTATATATTTATATATGATTAAATGAAATTTTACTAATTATATGATGATCATTACTTAAATATATAATTTTTATGACCTTATTTCCATAACAATCATTGTAAAATGGGAACTTTACTTATGCATATATATGACCTACCATCTCCATAATTGTAACGTTGGTTAATTTTTTCATAACAATTAATTATGATTTGTATTAAATTTATAATTTATATATATATATATATATATGAAAATTATTTCATGATTATTATTCCATTTAGGATTATATAATGACCCATTTCATCACAATCGGCCTAACAAAGTCATTATTAATATGAGAACAAAATTTGGTCAAAAAACCGTATATAAACATAATTGTTTAAGTTAGGGTGTGAAAAAATTAATATATCATATAATATTTGCAATAAAATTGAAAAAAGTTATTATAAAAGTAAATAATTAAAATAATTCTTTTATTCAAGAAGATAAAGTCACATGTGACTATTTGGACTCAAGATAAGGTATTCTTATCTCACTTTTCATTTTTTGAGGCATACACCATTTTCACCACTTCCATATTTACTGTGGTGTTTCTGCTACACCTTTTGATATATAATATCTTGAATTATTTTATCGTTATGTAACTAAAAATGTATATTTAATTTTATTCCATCATGATTCTTATGATTTTAATAGATCAACTTGGTATTGGATATTTTGGAATGTTTAATGATTATTTTCCTAAAGAATAGTTTTAATGAAATTTAAATGTTATTTACATTCATCGATTTCAATAAACCTTTTTACTACGTATCATGTATTGGGGAATTATTGATAAATCCATCATATTTTTTAAATATGGAGAATTTATAATAAGGAACATTGTTTAATAATTATTTCGATTATTATATATATAAGGAATGCTTTGGGGTGGTATGACACAGATTGGGTACCATTTAAAGTAAGCCCCTTGATGATTTGGTATTCTCATAAAAAAAATTCAAAGTGAAAGACCCTTATCATTTGTGAATAGTATTTTTTAAATTATCTTGTGAATGTACTTAAGATCAGTGTTATGTTTGGACAAACCAAATGGTTCTGTAACTAATATGTTTTAAACCATCTATTGAAAGGTCATTACAGTAATGGATCTGTGTACCTAAGAAACATGGAGTCACATAATAATGAATTTAATTTACTGAGAATTCAATTATTAATATTATTATCCATTATATTTTAACATGAAATTATCTATGGATACATTTCATTCATAGTTTATTTAATAATGGGATGAGTCTTCAATTATTTATCATTCCAAATAAATTATGCTTTAATCTAAAGTTTAAATAGAATGTGTGATCTGCTAATTACATTTCAATATTGTATGTTCTTATTGATTCATGATTATTTCTTTTGTACTATTACACATACTAAGAATTTTAGCTGACCCTTATTTTGTTTCTATCCCACATGATATGAAAAATAATTCATTGAATGATTTTCAATGATGTTGATTATCAGTTTTTTTATATATTATGTTTTATTTTTCATTTCACAATGTAATATGTATATCATGTTCGAAATATAGTTTTCAAAAACTTGTAAACATATTATTCCTTTGGGATTTGATTCTTTATTATCATACCAATGTAATTAATCAAGGAACTGGTTTTGGGCTTCTGGGGTCAGGGTGTTATAGTGGGTATCAAAAAAAGTTTATAACCATCCGTAGAAAATATATTTAGAAAACATTTATTAGGGAATATAAACCTAATTTAGAGATATAGGTTAAGTATAGAAAATTGTCCTAATGTTTTGGTAAGTTAGATATTATGTGGTTCTTCCATGAAATACATCCTTTCTGGATACTCATATTCTATGTGGTTCTATAATGATGTACTTGGGGGTAATAACTTGAAAAAGGGGTGTCAGGACTGAATCATGAGTAACTTGTTACCCAAAAATGATCCTTATTGCACTCCTAATTTGACAATGTCATTAGATAAAATTAAGATGATTCATTATTTTGGTTCAAATTGTTAGTAAGGATTTAAAAGTATTGATATCTTTTAATAAACCATATTGATGATTATGGGATTATCTATTCATAAATTTTTTTATTTTAGGTTCAATATTTTTTCATATTTAAAATTATAATGTTTTAAAAATTTTATGAACTAATATACTATATAAAATCTTTTAAAATTGGAACCTCGATTGGTTAAATGTTCCAATACTCATTGAAAATGTATTGGTGTCCCTAGTATGAAAATCAATACAGCTTGTATTGTAATTGACCATGATATGGATTTATTATGATATTTTATTTTGGTCATGAAACATAACAATTCCTAGATGGATCAACCTTCTCTACAACGAGACTCTTGGACGTAGGATAGCTTTATTGTAGAGAGACCCCCATAATTTATTGGGCCTTCTAATCTAATTATAGATTATAAAAACATTATGCTTTCAAAGAAGATATTTATGTCTTTAGGATGAATTGGAAAAAAAATTACACTTGTGGTGTGTTGTCTCAAAGCGGGTGATGCTCCTCAGTGATCACTAATTCAGAATACTAGAGAGGATGAAGAAATATAACTCATGGATGGAAAACATTTAAGGATATATTCTTAGACAAATATTTCCCGCATGATTAACAAAATGAGATGAATAGGATGTTCCTTAGCGTAATAAAAAAGGAATAATAATGTTTTTTGGTGTCTGAAACAACCTTAATGGGGTTTTCTATGAATGATTAAAAGTACATATTAAGCATGTAGTGCATTATTGAAAAAATTATTAAATATCGTAGTCTATATATTTAAATTGAAGTGGTCTCCCTAATGTTTTTTTCATATGATAAAATAATCTTTTTGGATATCAAGACTGAGAAAGAATTATCTATGTATTATGGATTCAGAGGGAAGCTAGAGAATAGGAGGAAAGTAGATCATAAAATGGATAAGGGAAAGAAGATAATGAAGGGTTTTAATCCAAGTCATATTTTTTGAATGAAACACACTGATACATACTTAATGGTAATTATAGTATGATATAAGTGTGGATAAAAAGGTCACCAACTTAGTAATTTAAGTGTAATGAATGTAAATTCAAATGTAAAATTCTTCTACTATAAGAAGATTGGGCACTACTGAACTGAATGCCCCAAATATCAAGGTAATATACCTTAGAAGAATCTAGTGGATCAAGGTCAAGCATAAGTTATTCATACTACCGAAGTAGAATAATTAATGTTCCTATGTATTTGGATCTTTGAGTAATGTTCTAAAATTATTTTATCCAGGATGTACTAGTTATAAGAATTATGAAATATTTTAGAATTATACTACTATACTATTTCAGTAAGGATTTGATATCATATAATTAATGGTAACAAGAAAAGTTATTTAGTTATAAGTTAAACATTTTGGAAAAAAGGTAGTTTAGGGAAAGATAATCCTTTATATATTCCAGATAATTAGTTAATTATGTTTGGGTAAATAGATGATTTTTATAGATTAAGTAAATTGGATATTACTAACCATCCCGTAACTAATTAATGATTTTTCTATGCAATGATTTATTATATCATTAATTTAGTTTACTACGATTTTGGATTTAGGAAATATATCCAACAACATGTGTTTTAAATTTGAAATAAGGAATAATAGGTGTTTCCAATAACATTTTGTGGTAATTGAGGTTATTACTATGTTTCAAGTAATTAAATGATGGAGGTATTAAAATATTCATTATATGATGATTAAAGAGATATATAATGTTGATTGATGGATAATGATATGTTCATTTTTTAAATTAAGTTACCTTCCATCTAAAGGATTCAAGAAAATATTATGTTAACTATATCCTTTTCTGAAATAAATTATGTTTATATTTGGATGAGGTTTTAATTGTTTAATGTATTACATCACGATATGAAGGAACATATTTTAGGAAATGATGTAGAAATGGTATTAGCCACAACCAATGTATAATATTGTTCTTATGAAATATACACATGTCAAATAATTATATTTCATGACATTCCAATAGAGTGAATGAATTCACCAACTACAGGAAAAGGGTTTTGAAATAATAATTTTTTCCTATTAACATAATTTTTTATGATATTAATGTCTTATTAAAACCTGTAGTTTATGGTATTATGGTCAACAAATTTTTAATTTTCATGTTCTCTATCAATCTCTTCCAAAAATGTATACTTATATTTCTCTTCCATATCCATGTATTCACTAATGTTATCCTATTTGAGGACCAAGTATTTTATTGGACTTCTCATTTCCTTTTCCCTCTTATTAAAATGAAATTTTATTAATACTATTTAGAATGTTGGTTTTTGAGAAAATAGTATTTTTCAAGTTTCAAACCCTTGATTACCATGATCGGGATTATATTATGAGGACACGATTCAATTATAGCAGGAAAATTGAAACATCCTAATACATTACATATAAGGACCCGGCCTTATAACATTACATAATCTTGAATTAAATGAATAATTCTTATTGAGGGTCTTTTAAGGTTTAGAGTTTTAGAGAATTAGGACTTAACTATGACGACTCAAAAGAATAAAAAGTAGACACTTCTACTCAGTTTCCATGTTTTTCATAAAATAAAAATACTTAAACAGAAATATGTCTAGTTCCATGTTTTAGACAACATGTCTTTCCTTGATCCCATCCTTAACCCTATTGATCTTTAAGTCCTATGGGAAACATTTCAAAATTTTGAGATGAGCATAATAAGCTCAGTAAGGGTTATAAAACAAAGAAAGAGAACATAAGTTCATTAATACATACATAACATAAGATCATTAGAATATCTCATGAAAATAATAGGATTTATGAATAACACATAGTAATCACAAATAATAAAGGTAACTTAAGGCATACATAACATTCTTACATTGTAGTTATCACAGCTACATAGGGAGTCACATTTGGAATACCCATTATAGTATATTCCCTAAATATCTTAGTAGAAATATTAACCTTTACCTCTGTCATGTTACCCAATGCATTGGAAAGCTATCTCGGGCTCACCCACCCTAGGTTTATCATGGAACCACCTGTATACGTAACATTGGCCAAGATCCATAGAATAATCATAATAGATAACTTAAGCATAAACAAATGATAACATTCCCATATTGTTATAAAAATATAACATTTTAAGATATTGAAATAATAAATCCATTCTAAAAACCATTTTCAATACCAAAATATGTAAAAAGAGTATAAGGTATTTGTTTTTATTTTGAAAACATTACGGCATGTTAAGGAAGTCATAGATCAAATAATACTCGCGGTGGTGGAAAACTTCGTTGCCACCACTTACGTTAAAAAAGAAACATTACTTTTTGTCATTTAGTAAAACGCTTCATAGAGAAAAGATTCCCATTGATGAAATGAAATGTAAAAAAGGGTTTATTATACAACTAATAAAAGAAGGTCGTATATAAATTGAAGTATCCTTTAACGGAAAGAGATTGAGATGAAGTCCCGAACAAAGACAGTATCCTTAGATTAAGGATAAATAAATTACATAATTATGTGTGAAAAATATAAATACACCCAATATATGTGTATATTAATTGTAAAACAATCATAGGTCATCCAAAAAAATTCATAGCACGACATAATCAAGATGTAGAGGTTTAACCCAAAGAATTGAAATTAGGTTAAGAAGTTCCCTTACAGAAATTTGACATCCTAACGACGTCAATTTAAAATTCATAAAATGAGTTCATGAGAGATAAAAAGGGTATCTCATCACGTGGAAAGAAAATTTACATTAATAATGATATATAAGAACATATCCCAATATTAAGAAGATGTACATTAAAATAACTAACCAAAATAAGTCTTTTAAAAAGAGGAGGGTGAAAGGTTCCCTTACAGATTTGGGTAACTTTCGAAACATACACCCCATGAAAGAAGGAATATACAACGTTGATGTAAATACCCATAATCGAAATTATATTACACAAAAAGTATAATAATGGGAAGTACATACACCGCTCAATGGAGATAGTGGAAAATATAGCATTAATCTCACGGGAATAAAAAGTGATATAAAAACCCCTTACCTCATTGTAATCAACCGAGTCGTATGACCGAAAGATAATAAACACCAAATGAAACACATAATACCATGAATATAAATATAATCTTGATAATATATATCAAATTTCAGTACACAATACACCATATACAGTAAATGAATAGAGAATAATGGAAATCTCAGGGAATTAAAAGTGAGGAAAGAAATCCCTTACCTCAAGTCCGACTTGTCTTGTTCGTTTCTTTGTATTCCGGAATAATAAACCTTGGTCAATTAATAATTTAATAAGGAATTCCATTAAAGTTTATTATTAAATTCATATCAAATATTATCATTTTATAATAATTAGTTAATTATTTGAGTTCATATCATACGTTTTGTCGATGTTCGGAACATGAGTAAAAAATGAACTTGTTTGAAGAGAATTGTCCACATAGATACAAGTACATCATCTATGGAATGGTGTTAATGATTTAAATATCATATATACCCAGTATATATATATATTTAATAATATTCCATAATGTTTGGAGATATTAAATTAAATGTATCATTCATGGAGACGGTAGGCCGTATGTACGCATGAACACTACTTTCATTTTTTGTCAAATCAATGGACTTTAAAACCAAAGGAGACATATATATATTATAATTCCAGTATAATATATTTTTTATATAGGTCACATAAGTTCATTTATTCCATTATTTATATGTTCCAATTATGGCATGAATGAGTCAAATCACTTGAGGGGCGGTTTCCACACTTCCTTATACGAAATTATCGAATTTTCACTACATGCAAAGCAAAAAGGTATGTTTTGAATAAAAAATACAGAAGTATATAAAGGAAATAAATATAATATATATCATATTTAATTATAGTTCCATAATAATGGCCACCATGAGAGGTGTTAAATGAATATTGAACAATCATCATTTCGTGAGGGAGTAATTCACCACCCACAGAAATAGTTTGTTCTTTAAACACTAGACAGATGTGTGTGTAAGTGTAGGTAGAATCATTATCATAACAAAATCATAGTATATTGATGATACTATTGTTATTATGGGGTCAAATAATAATAAGATAGTGTTGAGTGAAGAGGTAAAATAAAAGAAAGAAACTTGAGGGAAGACATTACCTCTAAATCTGGTAACTCTTTTTGATTTGAGCCAAAGGATTCCTTGGAAAGACTTCTGCCCAAAGTGAGGCTTCTATAATTAATATAGAGATTTTTAGAGATAATATGAGTAGACTTTGGATGTGAAAAGAGCTTTATTGGTGTGGGTAAGGGGGTAGAGGTGGAGGTCTTTTATAAGAGAGAGGAGGGTCACTTTTGGAATGTCTTGAAGTGTTACTTTATGATAAAATGGTTTTCGGATTTTAAAGGTCCCACAATGATATATTTTGAGGGTAAAATGATAAGGTTTTGAAATCGACCCATCAAATATTTTTTCGACAAGTATAAGTCTTATATTTTACGTCATCTTCTCATTTTATTTAAATCATTCATTAATGAGGTAATCACTGCATGATCATGGTGTCATAAATAAATTTAGTTATTTAATGTCTAAAATTTATAAAAAAAATACCATGATGTAGTAAATATTTTTAGCTTTCTAATGACTATTTAAAGTCTCAGATATCATTTATGTAAACAAAATTAAATGTTTTTTACTGAGGATATACAATCCTTTGTTATATTTCACTTCTTTTTAAAAATAATGTCATAAATGTCACTATAAAACCCATGTGACTACATGGGATCTCAAGTTTGGTAAAAATATTTCCATGGTCTTCCATGACTCAAAAAAAGGGGATTTAGACACATGTTGGGGTCATTTTATATTATTATGATTTTATTTTATTATCCTTAACTACCCGATTACTAATTAATCATGATAATTAAAGATAATTAACGTTGTTACTATTCATAATGTCCAAAAAACAATATAGTCTTAATTAAATAATTTGGACCTTAGGATTCCAAATATGGAATACATTTTATCAAATTCCAATCACAGAAAGTGCAGTAATTAATTTAAAAAATAATTCTCTTTATTAAAACCAATGACAGGTTTTTAAAAAGTAAAATCTATAAAAAGATTGATTTGTTTTTATATCCAATTTAAAATTGAAATTACAAAGAATGACCAAAATTGTATTAAATGATAAAAACATAATTAAATTACACCTTGAAACCAATTATAATGACAATATAACTATAAAAATAAATTGGATGAAAAGGCAGTTTTGAATTAAAATGCTATATTTTTCACTATTCATAAAAAATGAACATTATTAGAAAAATACCAAAAATTGACCCGAAGATATATTTTATATTCCAAATTCAAAAATTATATCCATTTTAAAAATTCAAAACAAATAATTTTCATTAATAAATTATATTGTTAATTCCTTCTGTCAAAACAAATCGCATATTTTCAAGAAACAATATCTATCAAAAGATTTACACTTTTTTATGTCCATTTTCAAAGTGAAGTTAATTATAATGACCAACATTGGATTAAATGGTAAAAATATATTCTAATTAAACTTTAAAACCAATTAAAAAGATAATTTAACCATATAAATAAATTATATTAAAAAGGAGGCATTGAATTAAAATACATCATTTTTTACTATTCATAAAAAATGAACTTTATCGAAAAAATACCAAAAATTTACACAAAGAAAATTTTGATGTCTTGATTCTCAATAAAGATTTTATTTTCTCAAATATAACATATAAAATTGTCAAAAAGTATATTTAAAATGGTTTTTCCATTAAAAGGTGGTTAATCCACCCTTTTAAAGAATATAAGAATATTTATGCATAAAATTGGATTCACTCGCATTTTAATCCTCTATAATTTATTGGGTAATTATTAAAATATTTAACAAACATATATAATAATTTTTTAGTTAGTTATATTCATTCCTGCCATTACAATGACTATGCATTTACTACCATTTAAAAAATATTATATTATTGGTGTGCAACATAAGATTTCAAAGAAACTCATTGTTGCGTATTGGGTACTCCATCGAACATAGCATCCCTTTTAAAGTAATATTAATATTTTATTCACAAATAGTAATAAATATGAAAATTTCATATTCTTTATTTACCTGGGATGTTACATCCTTCTCCACTTTTCAGAATTTCATCCGCGCAATTTTAAAATTGGGCTCAGAAACTTCATTGAAAGTCCCACATTGGGAAAAGAGTCGGTAAAATTATCACTTTAAAAGAAAGAAAGAGAAGTAAAAAGGTAACCCAAGTTAACCCATACTAGTATTAAATATAGTAAAACATGGATATGGAAGAGAAAAAAAAGGGTCAAGTTCTATTGGAGTGTGATAGAAAATATGTCTAGGAGAAAGTTAACCACCAGAAAATCACAAACTTGTGAGAGGTTAAACAGTATTTGATTCCCCAATAGGAAAAGTTAACAGACAACGTTTTTGTTTTAAGTTAATTTTCATTGAAGAATTTATTTATGAGCTTAACTAAAACATAAGGAAACATACTTACCTGTCTTTTAGACTTTCATCTCTTACAAGATTTCTGAAACAAACTCATATTTTCTCCAAAAGATTAGTATTTAGGATGACTTGTTCACATTAAGGGCACTATAATCAACTTCATGAGAATCACCTAACCCAAAAAAGATGAACTATATATTTCCCATGACTTTAGACCTTAAACAAAACCAAAATTCTTAGTACAAGATCAGAAAATCCCCAAATCGATAATCCTTTATAAAAAGAAATACTACTCTTAATCTCCAAAATTCAACAAAAAGAACCAAAGGTTACAGAAATACCATTAAATAAATAGTTATCCAAAAAATTCTTCAATGTAATCCAAACTAATATTGAAACCCAAATATCTGAAGGATTTAATCACATGGTCTTCTAAGATAAATCTTAACATTTATCTCTAGATAACATCAGTTACTTTTAAAGTCTCATATTGAAAAGTAATTAACCTAATCACATATCCTCTATGATAGCCCAATAATTTCCATAGATAGCCAAAAATCAACTTATTCTTGATTCATAAAATCATATAACTAAAAATAATTAGTAAAACTAACCAGGGACTTCACATAGTTCAGTGGTAGGAGATAAATACCAGTTGCACTTTGGTTCTGGGTTCTATTCCCATAGCTTCGTCTGACGCGACGGGTTGTCACACGGTCTGCATTTTATCCTTTTTCAAAAACTATATAATTTTATAACATTCTCCAAAGGAGATAAATTCATCCAAAATAACCATAAAATATTTTAACCACAAAGGTTATCTAATAATGTTCGTTTTGCATCCCAAAATGCATTAACCAGTAATTGCCTCAAATTCAAGGATCATATAAACCCAAATAGATCTTTATAACAATATCCATGAAAGAAAATATAATTATTCCTTCAATAAAATTTTCATATATTAAACATTAGGGTTACACATACTATAAAAAGTCTTCAAATGTAATCCCATCATCAAAAGAGCCTTAATACTTTTAAGAATTTCACCATCCTAAAATCTACCATAACTCTTGAATCCTTTATATGTTGACTTCTTACTCATTCAATATTCTTCATGATCCATTAACCATTCCATTCCGACTTATTCTGAAATACTTCTTTCATAAAAAAAAATAATGAATCATATCCTCATACTCAATAATAGGAACCAATATGATTAGAAATAATCCATACCTTTCATTTATCATTATCAGTTTCTTCATCCCCAATAGGAATGGAATAAGGTATTCGTAAACGGATATTTGTACAATCCTGGTGATCCCATTCCCAAAACTTCTTCGTAGGACATGTGTTTGCATAATGACCATGCACACCACATTTAAAAAACTCAATTGATCCTTCAGAAAGAACTTCTTTCCCTTTCCTAGAGTCAACTAGATGCATCCTTTTTCCATGGTAGGTTCTTGATTTATGACCTTAATTTCCACATCTAAAGCATCTTTCTGTCACTATAAAACATTTTCTTATTTGTTTCTTTCCACATCTTTGACACATAGATTTTTGAATGTACTTACCTTTATGATTATTGCCTAAACATCTATAGGGATTTGTTTCTCACATATATGATGTCTTATAAAAATCACTAAGGTTCATGTGGTTAATCATGACTCCATATAGTTGGTTGAGAATAACTACAAGAGTTCTCATTACTTCTCCTATATCATTCAGTTTCTCATTTAGAAAACTGTCACAGTTTTCTTCACATCCACTGTTACTTTGGTGCCTGTAAGATCCATCCATTTACTAAAACCAAAAAGGTCAGTGTGATTATATTATTAAAATCATCATATAATACTAAGATATAATTATTCATGTTATCTTAAACTCATTCACTTTATCTAAAAAACTATAAATATTTTTTGAAATCCCAAACATTATGGTAATGTCACTTAAGCTTAAAGAATACCCAAACATATAAAGTTATCTAAACCTCCCATTGATACCATCAATAAGGACCCAGAATTATAACATTACATAATCTTGAATGAAATGAATAATTCTCATTGAAGATATTTTCAGGTTTAGAGTTTTAGAGAATTAGGACTTAACAATTACATCTCAAAAGATTAAAAAGTAGACACTTCTACTCAGTTTCCATTTTTTCATAAAATAAAAACTCTTAAAAAGAAATGTGTCTAGTTCAATGTTTTAGATAGAATGTCCTTCAGTGTTCCCATACTTGAACTTATTCATCATTAAGTCCTATGGTAAATATTTCAAAAACTTGGGATGAACATAAAAATCATAGTAAGGGTTATGAAACAAAGAAATAGAACATTATTTCACCAATACATTCATAAAATAATCTCTTTAGCATATCTCATGAAAAAAATAGGATTTATGAATAACAAATAGTAATCAAAAATCATAAAGGTAACTTAAGGCATACATAACATTCTTACATTGTAGATATCACATCTACATAGGGAGTCACATTTTGAATACCCATCACAGTATATTCCTTAAATATCTTGGGAGAAACATTAACGTTTACATCCGTCGCGTTTCCCACTGCATTGGAGAGCTACCTCAGGCTCACCTGCCCTAGGTTTATCACAGAACCACATGTATATGTAACAATGTCCAAGAAGCATAACATAATCATAACACTTAACTTAATCATAAAGGAAAGATAACATTCCCATATTTCAATAACAATATAACATTTTAAGTTATTGAAATAATAAATCCATTCTAAAAACCATTTTCAATACCAAAATATGTAAAAAGAGTATATGGTATTTATTTTTCATTTGAAAACATTACAGCTTCTTAAGGAAGCCATAGATCAAATAATACTTGTGGCGGTGGAAAAATCCGTTGTCACCGCATACATTAAAAAAGAAACACTCCTTTTTGTCATTTAGTAAAATGCTTCATAGAGAAAAGATTCACATTTAATGAAATGAAAATTAAAAAGGGTTTATTATACAACTAATAAAAGAATGTTATATATAAATTAACGTATGCCTCAATGAAAGGAGATTGAAACGAAGTCCCATACAAAGACGATATCCTTAGATTAAGGATAAATCAATTACATAATTATGTGTGAAAAATATAAATACGCCCATCATAAGTGGATATTATATGTAAAAAAATCAGAGGTCATCCGCACATATTCATAGAATGACATAATCAATAAGTAGAGTTTTAACCCCAAGAATTGAAATTGGGTTAAGAAGTTCCCTTACTGAAATTCGACAGCCTAACGACATCACTTTAAAATTCATAAAATGAGATGATGAGAGATAAAAATGGTGTCTCATCACATGGACATACAATTTACAGCAATAAGGATATATAATAACATATCCCAACATTAATAATATTTAAATTAAATGACCTAACAAAAATAAGACTTTTAAAAAGAGGAGGGTGAAAGGTTCCCTTACCAATTTGGGTAACTTTTAAAACGTACACCCCATGAAAGAAGGACTATACAAAGTTGATGTAAATACCCATAAACAAAAGTATATTACACAAATAGTATTAAAATGGGAAGGATATACACCACTCAAAGTAGTTAGTTTAAAATATAGCATAAATCTCACGGGAATAAAAAGTGAGATAAAAACCCCTTACCTCGTTGTAATCAATCGAGTCGTATAATCAAAAGATAATAAACACAAAATGAATAACATAATACCATGAATATAAATAGAATTATTATAATATATATTAAATGGCAGCACACAATACTCTACATGCAACAAATAAGAGTCGAATAATGGAAATCTCATGAAATTACAAGTGAGTTAAGAAATCCCTTACCTCAAGTCTGACTTGTCCTGTTCGTTTCTTTGTTTTCCTAAATGATAAAACATAGTCAATTTATAATTTCTTAAGAGAATAAATTAAATTTTATTATTCAATTTATATCACATATTATCATGTTATAATAATTATTTAATTATGTGAGTTCATATCATACGGTGTGTTGATGTTCGGAACATGAGTCAAAAATGAACTTGTTTGAAGAGAATTGTCCATGTAGTTACAAGTAAATAATCTCCAGACTAGTGTTCATGATTTAAATATCATATATATCCAATATATATGTATTTAATAATATTCCATAATGTTTGGAGATAATAAATGAAATGTACCGTTCTTGGAGACGGTAAGTCGTATGTACACATGAAAGCTACTTTCATTTTTTGTCATATTAATGGACTTTAAAAATAAATGATACATATATATATTATAATTAAAGTATAATATATTTGTTATATAGGTCACGTAAGTTCATTTATTCCATTCTTTATATGTTCCATGTATGGCATGAACGAGTCACATCACTTGAGGGGGCGGTTCTCCACACTTCCTCATATGAAATTATCGCATTGCACAACCTGAAAAGAATAAAGGTTTGTTTTAAATAAAAAATACAGAAGAATATAGAGGAAATAAATATAATATATATCATATATAAATATATTTCCATCATAATGGACACCATGAGTGGTGTTAAAAGAATATTGAACAATCAATATTTCGTGAGACAATAATTCACCACCCATAGAAACAGTATGTTCTTCAACCATTAGAAGGAGGTGTGTGTAAGTGTAGGTATAATCCTTTTCAAAACAATATCATAGTATATTTAGGATAATTTTTCTATTATGGGATCAAGTAATAAGAATATAGTGGGGAGTGAATAATGAAAATAAAATATAGAAACTCAAGAGAAGATATTACCTTTAAATTAGGTAACTCTTTTTTATTTGAGCCAAAGGTTTCCAAGGAAAAACTTCTTCCAAAAGTGAGGCTCATAAGAGTAATAGAGGGATGTGTAGAGAAAATATGAGCAGAGGTTTGATGATACAAGTGATTTAGAGGTGTGGGTAAGGGGGTAGAGGTGGGGGAATTTTATAAGAGGGAGGATGGTCACTTTTGGAATGTCTTGAAATGATACATTATTATAAAATGATTTTAGGATTTTAAAGGTAAAGAAATGATATATTTTGAGGATAAATTTATAAGGGTTCTAAATCCACACATCCAATAGGTTTTATACATGTGTATCTCTTAGAATTTACCTTATCTTTTCATTTTTTTAAATCGTTCATTAATGAGGTAATCACTGCATCATCATGGTGTCATAAATAAATTTATTTATTTAATGTCTATAAATTATAAAAAAAATCATGATGTAGGAAATATTTTTTTATTTCCAATGACTATTTATAGTATATGATATAATTTATGTAATCAAAATTAAATTTTTTTTACTGAGCATATACAATCATTTATTATATTTTTCTTCTTTTTAAAAATAATGTCATAAATGTCACTATTACACCCATGTGACACCATGGGCCCTGAAGATTTGTAAAAATATTCTCATGGTCGGCCATGAAGAAAAAAAGAGGATTTTGACACATTTTGGGGTCATTTTATATTATTATGATATTATTTTGTTACCCTTAACTACATGATTACTAATTAATCATGATACTTAAAGATAATTATCGTCGTTACTATTCATAATGTCCAAAAACAAAAGAGTCTTAATTAAATAATTTGGACCTTATTATTCAAAATATGGAATCCATTTTATCAAATTCTAAACACAGAAATTTCAATAATTAATTTAAAAATAAATCTCGTTGTTAAAACCAAAGACGTGTTTTTAAGAAGTAAAATCTATCAAAATATTGATTTGTTTTTATATCCAATTTAAAAGTGAAATTACATCCAATGACCAAAATTGTATTAAATGATAAAAAATAATTAAATTACACTTTAAAAACAATTAAAATGACAATATAACTATATAAATAAATTGGATGAAAAGGCAGTTTTGAATTAAAATTCTGTATTTTTCACTATTCATAAAAAATGAACATTATCAGAAAAATAAAAAAAATCACCCTAAGCTATATTTGATATTATAAATTCAACAATTATGTCCATTTTACCAAATTCAAAACATATAAGTCTCATTAAAAAATTATATAGTTAATTTCCTCTGTCAAAACAAATAGCGTGTTTTTAAGAAACAATATCTATCAAAATATTAACACTTGTTTATATCCATTTTAAAAGTGAAGTTAATTATAACGACTACCATTGGATTAAATGGTATAAATATATTCTAATTACACTTTAAAACCAATTAAAAAGATAATCTATCCAAAGAAATAAATTTTATTAAAAAGGAGGCATTGAATTTAAATACAACATTTTTCACTATTTATAAAAAATGAACTTTATCAGAAATATAACAAAAATTTACACAAAGTAAATTTTTATGACCGGATTCTAAAGAAGGATTTTATTTTGTCAAATATAACATATAAAATTGAAAAAAATATATTTAAAAAGGGTTTTCCTTCAAAAGGTGGTTAATCGACCCTTTTGAAGAATATTAGAATATTTATGCTTAAAATTGTATTAATTCGCATTTTAAGCCTCTATCATTTATTGGGTAATAATTAAAATATTTAACAAATATATATAATCATTTTATAGTTAGTTCTATTCATTCTCTCCATTATAACGGCTAGGATTTTACTACCATTTAAAATGATATTATTATATTATTAGTGTGCAACATAAGATTTCAAAGAAACTCGATGTTGCGTATTGGGTACGCCATCGAACACAGCATCCCCATTAAAGTAATATTAATATTTTATTCAAAAATATTAATACATATGAAAATGTCATATTCATTTTTTACCTGGGATGTTACATTACAATATTTTCATTTTATAATAGAGATTACTTTTTTCAATATTTTTTACACAGAACACTATGTTAATCTTACGTTACACAAAACATTGAGTTAGCTTGTGTTACACACAATACCATGTTTTTCTACCTCTTGAAGGAGAACCTTTTTTGAAAATGAATTTTTTCACTTCTATAAATATTATTTTTCAAAATATACATTACTTTAAAATGTTTTATTTCAAAATAATCTTTAGAATGTTTTTTTAAATTTTCATAGAAGTTTCATTTTTTTGATGAATTGTTAAAAATACTACATTTATGTTAAAACTGTAATTTCATCTAAATAATTATTAATGATAAAATATATTATAAATATGTTTTAAAGTAAAAATAGTTCAATTATATATCTATTAATCTAATTTATTTCATTGGAACAATTTATATTTTTAACTTAGATGTAACGACTTGATGAAATTTTGAGCATTTTTAATTTAATGATCTACTTTCTCACCATGTATGCAAGATTAACATTAATTATAACTTTTCTACTTCATTGAATTAAATTTTAGTAAATGGAAATAAACTATTGTAATCATTATCATGTTTATATTCTAATAATTTCAACTAATTTTTTGATACAAATGATTAGTAAAATTAATTAAAATTAATTACAACGATTATGGTACAATTAATATAAACAAGGGACTAAATCATAAATATAAGAGCCAAAATGAGCTAAAAAATTTCCAAAATCCATTTTGTGCGAATATTTTGATCATATCCCTTATTTTTTTATTTTTTTTATTTATTAAGACACATCCTTAGGAAATTTACCCATTTAATAAGTTAACTATGGAAAATACAATCAAGGAACCTTCGTCACTATTAAAATTTATAATGAATTAGAGAATGGGATAATATATAAGGATAAAAAAATTGAAATGTAAATGAGTTGGTTTTATCAATTTAATTTGAAATAAATTTTTATACATTGTATAATAAATTAAACGATTAACAGAATCTAACGCATGGATTATTTAGTTATCAATTAAATAAAATAAATAAATCAAGAAACATTAATCGTAATGTAAATTTAATGAATTATTATCTTACATTATTTTTTATATTAATATATCATGTTACATATATTTTAACATAATAGATATAAATTCCAATATTTTGTTTATATTTTTAAATAAAAATTAAACAAATAATGCCAAATTTGACATTAATATAATTTTACTCTAAATTATATTTTATTAAATTTTATAAAATAAAAAAAACCTTCCATCTACCAAGTAATTAAAAACTATTAATAAATACCAAATATGTTTCATTAATGGACCAATTTATCATTTCCAATAAACCTATTTACAAGTAGATATTAAAAACATTGTTAACAGTATTTGGGATAAAGCAATGTTTTGGTGCGTTACATGCACTTGTTTTAAAATTAATTTCCAACATACAAGATATTTTTATTATATAAATTATATATAACTTTTTTAATCTAGTGGGTATATATATTCTAATATACATCACTTTAATTTATTTTCAATGGTTATATTAATTATGCTAGAAATCTAGTTACATTAAAAAAACCAAAATGATAAAATTGGGGAAACATATATGTTAAGGAACAAAATTATAAAAATGAAAATATTTCTTTTTTATAGAGGTTTCTATAAACAATAATTGATCATTTATATATTATTTTCTCATTTTCATGGAACATTATGTAATGTATACCTTCTAATAATATATACCTTTTGATATTTACAAAATTGACACTCCTCTCTTATGGAAATACATTCACTCTTCCCCTTCCTCAGACAAATAAATTCATATTGGATCACACAAACTATTGAAAAATAATATCCTTGAATACCTCCCCTCATCCTAGAGTCCATAACTTGGGAATAAAATAAACCAAGGAATCTCTTTGGTGCAAACAAAAGGGAGATACCCAAAAAATGAAGAAAGAATATTCAATATGAATTTATGTTTCCATTGTATCACCACCCCTTAATTTCATATTTTTAAATACATATATAATACCATTCATACATTAAATATACTTAAATTTTCAAAGGTTATGTTATTTCACTGTATCTACACACAATTCCATCAAATTGGTACTGAACTTACAATTTGTGTTTGGCGAACTACCACCTCACGAAATGATGATTGTTTATTTTTCCGTTACCTCTTAGTATGATGGGAATTATGATGGAAAAGAATTTATTATATGATTTATATTATATTTGTTTTTACATTATTATTAATTAAATGTTTTATAACACATAACATTATGAGTTCCATTTGGTGTAAATAGGATAAAATTATTTTTGGATGTGTGAACTAATGCTTCCTCAAAGAGAGGTGATACGTTCAAACATTAAATAGAACATATTATAGATGGTTTTAATTAAACATATCTGAAATAAGTGAAATATGTATGATATTATAGACTTAATTAAATTTATAAAAATATAATATATCATTTTATTTGTTACCCTTTCCGCAAATTAATAAAAAGTGATAACGATATTCATAAACGTGTGGACTACCACCACCACATTGAGAAGTAATACCTTTTAAATATCATTAATTATATATATAAATATATGATTAAATATGGAATCTGTGATATTATTATCATTATTTAATGATATAATTATTCATTCCTTATTTCTGTAACTATCATTGAATAATAGGAATGTTACTCAGGAAAATGTATATCCTACCTTCTCTGTGATTTTAGCACTGGTTAATTTTCATATTCATCACTCATGATTTGTTTTAAAAGTATAAATTATGTATAAATATTATTGAACATAATTATTATTATTCTATATATGATTATATAACAAACTCCTTGACCATATTTGACCTATAAAACTCATTTTTTACACATGAACCAACATTGGTTAAAACACCTAAAGTAATCTTATTTATTTCTTTTGTTGAATAAAAAGTTCTAATAAGTTAACCAAAATTGATAATAAACATGAAAATGTTCTAGAGAAAACAAATAATTAATATAATTTTATTATAGCAGATGATAAATACATAATTGAAAAGTCTCTCTCTTGGTAAGAGATTATTCTCTCACTTTTCATTCCCCCAGGAATACACCATTTTCAGCAGTTACTTCTTTTTTGTAGTGTATCAACATCCCATTTTGACATATTATATAATGATTTATTTTATCATAATGGTATTAATAAATTTATTTTAATATTATTCCTTCATAAGGATTGTGATTCAAATGTTTCAAGGTGGTATGTGACATTTTGAAATCATTAAAAATTATTTTCATCAAGAAAAAATTTAGTTATCGTTCAATAGTATTTTAATTCATCAACATCAACCAACCTTGTTGTTACCTATCCTCCACTATATAATTACAGATAAATGCTTATTATTTTTTCAATATGGATATATTATGATATGAAAGAAAACTATTAATTAATTATATTATTTAAAATATGATGAGTGCTTTGGAATAGTAGTAAATGGGTTGGGGACCACTTAAAGTAAGTCCATCGATGCATGGATTATCTCATGGGTTGAATTCATTTATATGAATCAATACTGTATTTAACTAGTATGTTTTAAACAATATTTTTAATGGTATTGACCGTATATTTATGGAAGGATAAACTAAATTATTTTTTAACATGAATGTTATATGTTGTCTAATGGATCATCTTGACTGTAATGTTTTTTTACCTATGAAACTTGGCATTAAATAATTAAAATTTTCCTTCATTGATAATTCAGTTATTGATATTATTGACCATGATATTTTTTTTATTTACATTATCTATGGATTCATTTCATTCTCAATTTATTGATTAAATGAAATGTGACCTCAGTTATATACCATGCCATCATGATTATGCCTTACCATATTATTTAAATGGAAATTGTGTTTAGTTCATTACCATTTGATATTGTTCATTATTATTGATTCATGACTACTACCACTATACTAAGTCCCTTCATGAGATTTTTATATCACCCTTATTTTTTCCTTTCCCCATGAAACTGACTTCATGGAATGAGTTTCAAGGATGTTATTTATTGGTCATTTGATGTATTACATATTATTTTGTATATCAAAAAATTATAGGGGTATCATGTATGTAATATGATTTTCCTTAACTAATAAACTAATCGGTATTTTGTGATTGATTCTTTATAATCATTCCAACGTTAAAAAAATTAAGGATTCGGTTTTGGGCTTCTCGTGTTGATGAGTTACACTATTAATGTCAATTGAATTAATTTTATTTTGGATTTTGATAAAAAAATTATACATCATGAAGCAGTTTTTTCTTGAAAAAACATTTCATCTTGTTTTGTGTGTTTAATTTTGATTTAAATTCAAAAACATAATTAAATTGAATGCTAAAAATTTGATTCTATATTTGTAATTGAGATATTAATTTTTTTTTAAAATTGAAAATTTTTATTTTTGTTTATTATGTATAATGTCATGGGAATATATTTATCACCTCAGTATGGGTAAAATGGGTAAAATAAGGTTTAAATAGAGGAATAATGATTTAAAATTATATAACACAATACATTATACAATTACGGAGTGGAATTAGATGATTCCCATAAAATTATTGAATTTATGGACCCTTGGTTCCTTTTTTCATTTATTATTACCTTTATATTATTTTAAGAAAATTATAAATACAAAAAGATACTCTATTGATTGTAATATATATTATTTTTTTACATAAGTGAAGAAATTATATATGTTTGGTCTTAAGTGTTTATTTTATATATAATGTAAGTTTCTTATCAGGGGGATTTATTTTAAATTTTTAGGTATAGAATAATAACCCAAAATTCTAGAAAAAAATCAGAAATATTATTTATTCAATTAATTTAAAAATAATGGATATGAATTCAAATTTTTTAAATAAAATAATATTTTTATGAATTACTGTTTACCACTAATTTTATTATAATTATATCATATTAGATATGTGTTAACGTTTAGATTAAATTTTCATTTTTGTCATTTTTTTCGAAGTCAAGTTTTGTGAATAATACTTAAATTTATATTCATAGTATTTAGTGGGAAATATAATTTATTAAATTATTTTAAAAAAAGTATTAGAATAAGATAATTAGGAAGATAACTAGTGTTAATTTTAATCCCATATCCATTTATAGAGAATTTTTACTATATAACAAATTTTATAAACCTTTAGAATTGAAAAACAAATTACGATGGTTGTGGTTAAAATTTGTGAACCAATTAGACAAAAACATATATGGATAAAAATGGTACCTAAACATATTAGTATTTTATATTATGATTATATTGAGACAATATGTTCTTTTTATTCTATGAAATTAAATTTTTGAGAAATTTTAACAATATTGAATGAATATTACATCAAAATATTTCATTTACTTCAAAAAATGACATTAACGATTTTTTAAAATTTATAATGTCTTATTAAATCATTTTAAATTTATAAAAATTTATCTTTATCAAAGTGAATATGATATTTTCTATAATATCATCAATAATAAATTAATTGGTCACCTTTATTTTTTAGTAACATTCCTCCCCCTTAAAGAGAAAAAAACAATAATATTACGAAAATTGTCAAAATGATTAATGAGGTGTACCAACTAATTGATAAGTGTTTAAACATAAAATAAAATTTTAAAGCATATATTTTATGAGAGTATTTCAATATACCATCAGTATGTCATTAAAATATATCAATTTGGAACAACTTTAAGTAGATTTCTAATTTTTATTAAATTATTAATTAAATTAATTTTAAGAGATCCTCACTCTTTAGATGTAAAAGGGAACATCTTCTCCACTCTTCAAAAAAACCATTGATTCCACTATATAATGACCCATGATTTTTATTCAAATTATTATATCATTTTATATGAATTATATATGTATTTCTCGAATACATGCATGAGGACCGTAACGGTTAGGTTTTATTAAAGATGGTATAATTCATGTTATTTCATGAACGATATTCAATACCTCCAAAAAAATATCTTCCCATTTAGTACTATTTAAATAAATTACCTATTTTCAAACATTATCCTTAACTTGGTGAATATAAACCTATGAAATGGTTATCTCAAATGGTCAGTAAGGGTAAACTTGAAAGATATCAGATGATGATCATATGAAAACAGAAGATGAACATAAGGGTATGATATCATGAATATAACATACAACATCCATAACCAATATATCAAGGACCATAAACATGAATCAGGGAATAAAAAATTATCATTTCAATAAAAAAATTAATCATAAATAGAGAAATCATTAATAAACCATATGTTCATGTTATTAATGTGTGGAAACATCATATCTATAGAAACCATTTCATATGTCAATGGTAACTACTTAGACCATAAAATCATAATAGATTGGGTATCTCAACCTATTTCCCAAATCATAACATATCAAAAATCACTACCTACATTCTATAGTGGATTAAAAACATGATTTGTTTCCCAAAGATGATCAATAACATAAAATTAAATCACATATTTATTTCTCAAGATATAAACCAATACCCTTTTATTGGAGGTTTATATCAATCTAGGGCCACAAATAAAGAAACTAAAATAATAAATATGTGTTTGATAATATCATTACAAATCTATCATATCATTATATCTTAACCCATGCAATGAAAATATGTTTTATAATAATTTTATCCATCCAAAACAAATAGCCCATCAAAATAAATGGTTTTCAAGTACATATCATAAAAATAACCATTTCCCATCATGATAAAGAATAATTTTGGTTCCATTAGATCATATATCTAGTAAAACATAATAAAAACAAAAGGCTGTGATTTTTAATGAATAAAAGGACCATAAAAATAACATTAAAAACATACTGGAAGAAAATACCCTTTCAACTTTCAAAATCAGATTTTAAAATCTAAAAAATGAAAAATATTAAATAAAAAAATTATTTTTAAAATAAACATGGTCACATATAAAATATTATTTAACTCATTGAGAGTTCATGCCTATGTAAAATATCACTTTGATCATAGATATTAAAATAATTTTTCTATTCACATTTACTATAAAATGTTAAAAGTACCTTCGTCTGAAAAAAGATAAAAATTATTATTTTCTAAAAAAATTATAAATTGTTAAAATTGAATTTAAAAATTATTTTATAATATTTAAAAAATTCAATAAAATAGTTTTAGAAAAATTTGACATGAAGGAGTAATGATTTTCGACCGAAGAGAGAAATAATAAATTTTTTCCTAATAAAATATTCATTCAGTATCTTTAGTTCATAAGGATAGAAAAATGAGATAAAAAATGTATATAATGAAATAATATGTCAATAAATAATTTCAAAAGATTTTATAATTTTATATAAAAGAATTTCTTCATCACAAACATATTAATAAATAATTATGATAAACAATGATATTGTGTCCTAAAAAATTAACACTTTTCAATCTGTTGAAACATAACCCCAATGAAATAAATAAACATTTTTTGATAATTAAATCACATAATTTTCTTGATAATAATATTAAAATATAGTCATGGGAAATATTAAAAAGGACTAAGGAATCATGTATTGAGTATGGCATGTATCCCACTAAAATAAACATGAGGCAAAAATCCCTTATATCAAGTCTTGATTCCCTTCATAAAAGTTAAATCATCCAAAATAGTATATATATAGGTTTATTGAAACAATATTCTATAACTATAAAAATATGTAAAATAAAATATATAATTTACTTATGTCATTTTATCTCCAATTTACTAATCATTCTCCTTTAAAATCGTTTTTTCAAGTAATAACAGCATTGTTTTTCATATATATTTTTGTTAAATAGTTTAAAGAATTGTATATTTATTATGGTTACATATTATAAAATTATTTTTCATGATAAAATATAATATATAATCATTATTAAAATATTTATAGTAATCCATATTTGTTATATCTAGAAAAATTAATTACATCATTCATGGAAATAGTAGGTTGTACAAACACATGGACGATGTTACTATTTTTTTACGAATGAAATGGAATAAATTTAGATATTAAATAACCATTAAAAAATAATATTAATATCACATGTAACATATATATTAATTAATTAAATCATTTTTATCATCCATGTAAAATGTAAATCCAACACGAATCACAACACATTATGAAGGTGACAGTCCACACGTACACATGAGAAATGTTATTATTTTCCAACAAGTTGGAAGTTAATAAGATAGATATTATATTATAATTATCATAGTATTATTATTTCATAAATATCATATATATATAATATATAATTATATCCATCCACGATAGGTGGTGATAGAAAATTAATCACATCAGTTCATGAGGTGGTAGTCTGCCATATACATTATCGATGGTTTTGTTTCCTATTTGATGGATGAGAATATGGATATATATTATTATATTAAAACATATAATTACATTTAATATATTATTTTAATTATTTAATCATAGTTTTTAATATTCAAGTTAGGTGGATAAATAAAAAAAATTGTCAATTAAGAACAATACCTCTTCTTCAGAAAATCTATTTCGTTTTAAAAGTAAAGTATTCAGAGTATATTTTTTAAAGGGAATATAGTTCATGGGTATGGATGTGAATAAGGTATTAGGGAATGGATTGTGTGGAAAAAAAATTATCTGTGAATTAATGAGGGTCTGAGGTCCCCTTATATAATTGAGAAAGAGTTGATTTTTTTAAAATACCCAATGTTATTCAACAATATGAATTCACTCTCAATAGATGTCCCTAAAAAGTTCTAAAATAATTTACCAGGGGTATAATAAGATAGATAAATACAACCATTACATAAATATAGTTTTTTTAAACATGTTATTCACTTTTCATCTAATTTTACTTTTTTCGTTTAAGTTTTTTCCATGGTAAATAGTGTTTTTTACCTAGGTAAATTATCATTTAATCTTAGAAATAAAATGTTACCTATTAGGTAATATGAAAAAAAAATATTTATAAATGTTAAATGAATATTTTAAATAAAAATTATATGTGTATGTTAAATCAATATTAACACATGTACAAGTAACGAGCAGACTCCATTTATCTATAACCAAGATAATTAATTTTTTTATGCTCTTTCTATTTTTTATGAAAAAATTAATTGGTAGATATTAAATATGATTAAATAATATGGTTTTAAAATTTTAATCCACTTTTTCAAATTCAACTCACATATTGTTTTTGATTAAATTTAAAATTAAATCGCTGATGCAATGGAAAAGCAGTTTTCCAAGGAAAAAAGATTTCATGGTCATAAGATAATTATAAGAAAAATCAACATGAAATTGATTATAATGAATGTAAATAGATAAATTATAATATAATTTAACAAATTTATCATTAAAAATTTACATAGTAACTTTTTTAATGAAAAAGAAACTTTTTAATACAAATATATATTTTTAACTATTCATCAAAAAAATATTTTTAGAAAATATTAAAAATTTTCTCTAGAAAAATTATGAAATGGTGATTTAATAAAATGATGATAATTTTTGGAAATAATTTTTTTTAAATAAGAAAAAATTTACTTTTAAAATTTGTTTACAAAACACAATGATGCTTATTTTTAGAGAAATATAGTTTTAAGCCTAAACCATTATTTATTCTTATCCTAATACTATAAAAATATAGTATACAATTGAATCAAATTGGTTAAACTTAATATATATATTCAATTAAAAAAAATTCAAATAGTTATTATTTTTATTTATTAATATAAAAACCCTTTGGATACATACCTTTTTTCATAAACCATTTATTTTAGTTTAATATGATTTTTATTTTCATTTCAAATAAATTAGAAACAAATGAGTTAACTCAATTAATTTGTGAATCATGTACATTTTATAATTTAGTAAACACTATCCACAGTTTTAAATTCAATGGATATATTATAATGGTATACAATATTAAGGTTCATTAAATTTCTGTGTTTTATGTATCAAAAGATATTGCCGAAATTGAATTTAACTGAAAAACTATTTCATTAAATCTTAGTTTGTTATGTTATACCCACTAAAAATGATTTTTTCTTTTCAAATTCCATAATTTTGATTCAATAAATTGAGGATACTTATACTTTATCATATCAATGGGTTATAATATAGCATCTTCAAAGTTTTTGTTTTTGGAAAAACATTTACCATTTTAGTGGTTAAGTTTCATATCAATTTCTCCCTAATATCTAGAATCTATATTTGTTATTCCTTATAATAGATATAGTTTTATAGGGGACTGAACTACCAGTTCATTACATTTGAAGGATATGGTATGTACATCCTCCCGAGTTAATCATGGAACACATCAACAACCTGAGAGTGGTTCAGTGGATGTGTGATCCGATAAGCTACTATCCCTACTCAATCATAAATTTTTAAGGGAAAAAATATACAGGGATCATATTTTCATTATTGAAGAATACAAAAACAATATTTCATGGAGGAAATCCCCAGAAACACCTTATCATAATCATTAAAAACTAGTTCTCACGATTGATTATAATCATTACATCTCTATCAAATTTTTGTAACCCTTATGGTTTTTCAAATAAATATAACCATATGTACCATTTCATTGGTTATATAAATCTCAGTATATTTAATTCTGTAACATTAACCCATCATGTTGGAGTTGAGCACATAGTTATAAATAGAGATTTATAAAGATCCATTTGATAGCTTAAGAAAAATCTATTCATAAGAGCAATTTCAGATAATTTTGACCGGTTTTTTCTTAAAATATTCTCACTATAAGATGTCATTTGTTATGAGAGTCTATTGTAATAAATCTTTGTGGAAGAGGGAATCGTAAATGTGGTCAAATGAAAAGGTCTTTTGCAGAAACATTTTTTTACGACAGATATACAACCCATCAAAACCATTACAGGGGTATTATTTAAAATATTTATTTCACTAATATTTTTCAAAAAGTTAGTTGTGATGGATTAATAATCCATCGAAACTATTTTTTCACAAAAAAATAAAATTATAAATAATTAAAATTAAAAAATTTACAAATTTTTAAAATTCCTCATAACAAAATATTAAAAACAATACACACACATAAAAGTAAAATATAATTTCAAATATAATATTTCTATCATACTGAATTACCAAATAGTCATAAAATCTTCAGAAATCATCAGGTGGCATCATGTGAAGGAGGATCACATGAAGTAACATGGGAGAAAACTCCATACCAAATCCATGTGCAAGTTTCTTCATATACTCCATCATCTCCTCATCTCTTAGACGATGTTATTCATGCTCCTCCTCCTTATTCATCTACATCTACTGTTTTATATCATCATGAGCTCTCAACCACTACTCATAATGTGTATTAGATGATGTCAATGATGGAAAATCTCGAAAATCACTCATCACACTCACTGATGCCATCGTAGAAGTACCAAAATAAATCATAGGTGTCTGTCGGGAACCAAGACCAATCACTCGACCTTTGTCGACACCCTATGATGTCTCTTATATCTAAGCCCCCTCATTGAAACCAGAATCAGTAGTGGCATATTGTTCAATCTAATAATTACTCTACCTTAAATGAGAAATCATATCCTCATATGTTTCCTTTTATTATAATCATAAATTATAATAGCAATAAAATTATTATTCATGACATTTATTAAAAAAATCATTAACCTTAATATGGCTTTGTCTTTCTACAACAGCTTTTTATATATGGGGATCTGTATACATATTCTTATAAACATTAAACTCCATAAAATAAGGATCATTATCAGCTTATAAAATATAAAATGCATGTCATAGATCAAATAAAAATACAACAATAAATAATATCACTTACCATAGGTCATCAATTTATGCCTAATGTCTGTCTCTTGGCCATATGGGTGACGTTTTTCCTCTCCATGCTCTGATTTTTAGCTGATGATCTCTTCTTAAAGACTCTCCAATCCAAATAAAGCACAACCCTTCCCAAACATCATCTAATATATAGTTTGAATGATGGGAGATGCAATACTAATCAAAGATAGTAGCACAAGCTTATTCTGTAGCTTGATTTCGGATGTCATATAGAAACTAACAAAAGCGATGATGTATAAAATTATCCAATGCCTTTCGTATATGACATCTCTAGATTTCAGAAATAGAATAAAAATATTATGGTAGAAAATTAATAAAATATATTTTTAATTAATTTTTTTTTTAAAAAAAATTTTATATTATTTAATAACGTACAATCATGTGGTTGAACATATGGGCCCACGTGATGATGGGTACTGGGCCCCATAAAACCAAGTGCTTGGAAAAATAGTTTTTCAAAATTGCACCAACCTATCCAATGGATAAATGTAAACAACTATAAAAACTGAAGAAAAAAAATATTCATAAAATTTTAATCATAATTAATAAATATAGTTAATATAAAATAAAATTCTTAAACAATTAAACATACCTCCGTAAATGATGATAAAAATCAATAGATTTCCATCTATCTAGAATAAGATATGGAATCAATAATAGACCAAGATTGTACCCCTTCCTATTAGGCACACCAGCCCAAGGAGGAGTAGCTTAATTGAGATCATCATCAGGAAGTCTAGCATTAGTGAGAGAACATAATAGATTATCAGGATCATCTCCGGCCATCTAAAACAAATATTCTCACCAATAAGAGATTTTTAAAATAGTTATGAAATATAAAAAACTAATAAATGTTAGAATAAAGTAATGTTATCTATAATAGTTTGTTAATAAAAATATAAAATTTAAAAAACATACATATATAATAATATCATAATTACCAATAAAAAACCAAAATATAGTACATCAATCGTCATATCCATCGCCATTTTCATCATTATCTATTTCTCCATCCCCATTTACAAAATTTTCAACTTCCATATAACATTTAGTTTTATCATCCCTTATTACATCACTGACATTTTTTATATTATCATCCCTTAACTGGGGTATTTCAACATTGTTATTTATATTCAATTGGGTAATATATTTATTTTGGGATATTTCATGAAAATTTTCAATATGTTTCACTTCTAAAGAACCATTTTCATTTTTAATAAACTGATTTTCACATAATTTCTTTTTTATCACACTCAACCAGTCCTTTAAATCTGTCGACACATCATATTAATTTTAATATAAAACATGATGCGATTTATGTGAAAATATAAAATTTTCATTTTATGAAAGAATAATATTGTATTTAATGTCAATTACTCTATATTTTGGATGAACTCAAAACCCAATGATCAGTATCAAACCAATGACATTTAAACATTGTAACATAATTTGGGCCCAAATAACCAAACTCAATTATTTCATCTCGCCTACCATAAATGTCAATTTCACTTTCCTTATGATGGTATCATTTCAAACAATCACCATTATTCATTGATTTTATGAAATCACCATATATACGTGTATGAAATGAAAATCCATTACCCACATTCCCATTATATGATTTTACCAATTTAGATTGATGGTTTTTAGCACAAAAAATCACCTATAATTTTTTTTTCTATATTTGATTTCCTAAAAACAATATAAATCATTAATAAAAGATATCATTGAAAAATTAATTTATTATTCCATCAAATGAAACTTAATTTACCTATCATTGAACCAAATATACAAAACAAAATTACTAAAAATACTCAAGAGCAGTATATGTAATTTTTATAAAATTATTTTTCATATGGTCATCATATAGTCTAAAAAAGATAATGTAAATAAATATGTCTCTTATAAATATATAATTTAATAATAAATAAGTAGTTCTTACTGAACTAATCATGTCATTCTTTCAAAATTCAGTTGAACCAAAGTATGAGATCTGTGCAGTTCTTCATCTATAGGCCCTAACTCATGATAACCACTGAAACCATGACCAGGCTAATTAAAAAATGAAAACTGGTGGTCTATTGCATCATCAACCTTTTTCAAATTCTGACCCATGCGATTTTGTTTTGAAGGATATTCTGACTGAAAATAATAAGAGCATAAATTTTGAATTTCCTCCTATGAGTATGGTTCTATAATAGACCCTTCAACTAAGGCTTTGTTACATACTTTCTTCTTTAATTTTTATATAAATCTCTCAAATGGATACATATAAAGGAGTTGTACTGGAATAACACATTTAGATTCATATGGAAAATGCTATATAAAATGTTTTATGGAATCAATGAATCTTGATGGGAATATTTTCTCCAATTTATGTTAAATGTAAACATCATTTTCAGCTAACACAATGCATTATAATGTAATGTATCAGAAAAAATATCTCCAAAAAGATTATATTTTCGTACATACATACCATATTAAAGAATTCCATATCCCCTTATGTCCAATAGGAAATAATCTTTTAACAATGATATGACAGTCGTGGATTTTTAACCCGTTAATATTACCATTTATGATGAAACGAGACAATTTAGAAGCATAAAACTATAGTAATGTCAAATATCTAATCTGTTGATATAATAAATAATATTTTTCAATAATAAGTGATTAATCTTCTTTTGGATTTATTTATTTCTCTGAAATTTCATCTTCAAATAATTCATTTTCGGGATGTCTGTAAATATGCCAAAATTTTAATTGTGTATTAACATTATCTTTGTTCTTTCTAGGAGTGTCCAACATTGTATATAACATGTTATCCAAAACAATCTTCTCAATATTCATTTCATCTAACAAGTGATGAACCAAAAAATCATACCAATATGTAAGGTCCCAAAAATACTCTACTTTAACAAATTCTAACATCTCTGAAAACCAGTTATCTTTATCTTGTTTATGGTTGGTCCAAATGTAGCACGAGGTAATGAAGAATAATAGATTTTACATGAATACCTAATAGTACTAATAGAGGTGTGTCTATTTCAATTTCACCTATTGTAAAATTAGTTTTGTCTATATGAAAGGGTGATCCAATGGAAGAAATCTCTGATGACAGTCAAAACAACTAACTTTTCTCCCATTAAAAATCATAAATGCTTTCTTCTCATCCATGTAGTACAAACATGATTTTGGACCATCTGTGCTCAATCCAAATAAGATACCAAATGCCAAAAAGTCACCGATTGGCCATATTAAGACTACTATCAATATAAAATTATGATATATTGTTATATAAAATGTATTCACACCATTGTTCCATAATGAAATTAACTAATTAATTAGTGGTCTCAATTAAACATCAATATACTTATTTGGATGCCCTAGAATTAACAGCATCAAATATATATATGGTTCCTTCATCAAAATCCAGGGAGAAAAGTTGTTAGTGTTAATGAAAATAAGAAAACAATAATATTGACTACTGTAAGCACCAAAGGGACAAAAACCATCAATAAAAAGTCTCAATTATATATTACAAGATTATGAAGAAAAAGAATGATGCATATAATCAAATTGTTTCCATGAATCACCATCACATGGATGATTTAATATTTCTATGGTGTAATTATTTTATTTATGTCATGTCATCAATCCAATTATGCTGTGAGATATAGTTAAATGATGTAAATGATGTGTAATTCAAAAATATCTCAACTCTTTCACATGAACTATATACTTTCCTTGGTGTGCCTCTTTATACCTCTACTCTCCACATGTTGGAATATTTACCAATGATTCATAATCACCATAATATAAGACACATTCATTTGGACATGCATGGATCTTTGGATAACATAGACCCAAATTATGAACAAAACATTCAATTTCATAGAAACATGACGGCAATGTATTTCTATCAAGAAACAATGATTTTACCAAATTTAAAATATGATAAAAAACTATTATAAATTCCAAATTCAGATTTAAAAGTCATAAATTTTGTAATAACATAATGTTTTCTCATCTGGATTCACAAATATAAGGCCTCCTCAGTGGATTTAAAAAAAATTAAAACTAATAATGTTGTGATTTATGCCTTGGAATATCATTATGGGTTGTTATTTCAGGAAGAGATGGACCATCTACCACATGTATTATATTCTGAAAAGATGGATCACAAACCAAAAAAAATTGTATATTCTATTGAACTATTTTAACCATGTTGATACAAATATAAATAATCTTTCTAAAAATATGAATTCAATAGATAAAGTCCAACATTGTCATATGTTTCGAATTTCTTATGACCACATTTTTGACACATAATTTAATTCTTACTTTAGAAATAAAATCTAAATTTGATAATGAAAATGATATAAAGACATTAAGACCTTCAATCTATACATGATTTAAATCTGATATTTTTATATTTCTATTAGTATTGATCCAATCAGGATCACATAATAGATAATGAAGTCCACTTCTCGAGTCCATAGTTAAATGAATGACAAAAAAACAATTATTATAGAACATTTTTACTAATTGAATATTGTTATTATATTTGGCCACCTTGAAATATACAATAGAATATTAACAGAGTGATGTACTAAGTTAAAACTGGATTACGAGGAACATAAAGTCTCGGTGTAGATAAAATAACATTATTAAATATATTATATAGGACACAAGCTATTTTTTAAAAATAATAGAATATCTCTCAAAAATTATCTCATATGAGAAATCTTTGACCATCGTTAGTTCTGAGATATGGTGTTTATCCTAGAAAGAACATTACATATGTGTGTGTTGGGTGTTTTATTTCATTGCACGTGAGTGTAATTCATTTAAGATTTTTATTATAATTTTTTATAAAAAATTAAAATATCTTCCAAACTATGAATCATATGAAAAATTGAATACCACTATTGGGTCCAGGATGTGAGGATGTGGGGTGTAACTTTGGTGTGACATAACATTTTAATTTTTAATAACTATTAGTAATATTTAACAATTATAAAATCTTTCTTTTAAAAATATTAAAATGAATTCTTAATTTCCTTATTATTTGAATTTATTGATAATATTTTCTAATTAACACTAATATTCACTATGTATTAATAATATAGAAAATTTAATTATTACTTATTATAAATAATTATTTTTTCATTAAACCTAATTTTTAATGCTTTTAATATCAAATATTATTATAAAAAACTTTTTGTTATAATGATTGCATTAAATTAATTTCCTCATCATTATTAAAAACAATAATTTTTATTTATTTCATACTATATATTTATATAACACATACTAAAATCTATTTACATCAAATTCATTCTTACACATTTCTTCAAACAAATTAACATATCAAATCTATATGCATACACATACACACACAAGTTTTCATATATTTTTTCAATTTTTAAAATTATTAACAATATATTGTAATTAACATTATTCTTTTCTATTTATTATAAATATTAAGTAAATAATTATTTATATATATTTAGATTAAATTATTTCGTAATTAATATAAATATATTAAAAAATTATGATAATTGTTTTCTAAGCCAATATATATATTTAATTTATACATACAAAGATATAGACATACAAAACTATTTAATATTTATTAATAATATTGATTAATTAATTAGTAATTATTATAAATTATGAAATGATTATTATTAATTATTTAAATTATTAATAAATTTTAAATAATTGTTATATATATATATCACGATTTCATAATTAATATAAATACATAAAATATATTATGACACTATTTTAAATAAATGTACATATCAAATATATATATATATATATATAAGCTTACATGTATTCTTAAACTGTTTATATATATATATTTATATGTGGATAAATATATATATTACATTATTTCAGAAATAAATATTTTTTTACATGTGTTTTTAACCAAATATATATATGACATAAATATATACATACATAAATATATATATATCAAAAATATTAGGTGTTTTTTTAATTTTTACATATGTTTATGTTTGTATATATGTATATATATCAAAAAAATTACATGTTTTTATACAACTTATATATATATAAGTATATTCAAATTTTAATATACATAAATGTATATACATATATATATATATATATATATATTAAAACCCTTACACATTTTTTAAAATTTTTATATACGATGTTATATATATATATATATATCATTGGCTTTACACATTTTTTAAAACATCTATATATATTCACATTTTAATATAAATACATCTCTTTGTATATATGCACATATATTAAAAAAATACATTATTTTTTATATTAATATATTTACATACATATAAAAAAATTAACACATTTTTTAAAAGTTTGTAGTTTTACACATATAATTTATTGTTTTTATATATTAATATTAGAAAGTTATTAATTTATATAAATATATCAAATATTTATTTGTTAATTTTTTTAAACAAATATACATATCAAATATATTTATATACACACCAATATGTATATAGATATACATATATGTATATATATATATAATAGAAAAAATATATTTTTAAATCATATATATATAAACACATACAAATATAAAAATTAAATACACGCAAGTTAATATATATATACAAAAATATATATCAAAATATAATGGTAAGAAAAAATACTTATATATATAAATACCAATATAAATAAAAAATAGATATAATTATCCAAATTAATAAATTAGAATACCTAAAAAATAAATTGAAATTAATTACACGAACTAGATTATAGTCCAAATAGAGATTAATACAATTAAGTCAATCCTAAATATCAAATAAAGAATTAAAATCATACAAATTTTTAAACCTAGGTTTTGACCAATCTAATATATTTAACATTGAATCAAAATATACAAAAAACAAACCGTATTAAAACCAGACTAAATATTAATACAGTTATGTCAATCCAAAATATCAAATAAAGCATGCAAATTGGATGAACTTGTAAAAATAGGATTTTAACAAATAAGTATATTTAACATTGAACCAAAACCCAAAATACACCCAAAAAAATTTTTAGAGAACATGTGATGATTCCATACCATGAATATCTGATATCAAATCACCAAAAAGATACGGAAAAATGGAGCTGTAACGGTTTATCCGACCAGCTAGGGAAGTGAATTGCAACCTTCAAGATAGGGAAGAGAATAGATGAGGGAGAAAGGAGTTGTCCGACTATTTAATCCTTGGGGATTTTTGTGATAGACTATTTTTGACAGAATTAATGTCATCGCAAATAGTTTCCTCATCAAAATTATTTAAGTCAAACACTAGATTTCATGAAAAATAATCCTGAGTCGATGAGATTTTGCGACAAATAACATTATCCACTACAAATGGTCATCGTGCTTACTTTTTGGGATGGGAAGTTGGAAGTCCTTCCAAAACTATTTTTAATGGATTACTAATTTCATTTCGAAAATTCATTTTTTGAGATGTAATTAACACTTCATCACAATAAAATATTAGAAAATACATTATTTTTGATGGGTTGTTTTCCCTTCGCAAATGATTGAATTTATTATTGTGATTGTTTTATGGAAACTCTAATAGATAAATGGTTGATCCAATCCATCAATGAAATATATAGAAAAATATCATAGTATATCCTCTAAAGATTTTATTCTTCTATTAGGTTTACCATTTTTTAGAGGTTGATCTGAAAGGCAGAAACATAACATTGTATCCATAGCATACTGAAGGCTTCTCCGGAACATTTAGGTAAACCATGGATCCAGATTAGATACAATATAATGTTGAGATCCATGTAAATGTAAAAATTTCATTTTACACATTATGGAAAGTTTATCTAGAGAGAAATATTCTATAATAGAACTTTGTTTTTTACTTTGTAATGAAATCGACCAGAACCTAAATACCGTTATAGCATTTACACATTTTGCGGGGTTTAATGAAAAAATCCAGTGTGGTGTTTTTGCATTAAATTATATAATGGGTAACAGTTGTAACATCACCTTACACTTTTTTCTCTCATCCCTAATATGATGTCATACCATTCATTGAGATAAAAGCTCTTAAATATCTATCTTCATATCATCCTAATTGAAAGAACCATTATGTTCTCCATACATCATTATATATCCATGATGAATAGAGAATGAATATCTATGTGTTTCCAATGATATCTCCTTCAAATCTTGTATGGGAGAAACAAAAATAAATATTATGTAACCTTATCATTCAATCATATTCATTATTAAAAATAGGAATGTTTCTAGTCATCTTCTTTAAGTCTATATCTTACTTTTTCACCTCATTAATCATTATTTAGAGACATGGGTGAACACTCAGTTTATAAATATCATATTTCATACCCTCCATCAATATTTCATTATCTATATTTTTAAAATATATAAGTATAGGATCCTTTTTATTCACATCATTGATAAGCAATCATGATCCTTTTAGATGGAATAATCAGCTGCCTTCTCCACTTTCCCAATAAGATAATGTATTGAGTAATCATTATCTTTATTCATTTCAAACCATCTTATTATGATCATATTTGAATATTTCTACATGAATATTTTATTTAAAATTTTATAACCGGTATATGTATCACACATTTATCTGTATTAATAAATCAAAATTGATCAATAGTGGAATAAATACCATCGATTACTCTATATCAAGTGTGAGGTAAGTTTTCTCGTGAGTATTCAATTTTCTTATTCCATAAGATATAACCATAAAAGTTTTCATGAATAATCCTAGTATATTCTTTGATGCAACACTATACAATATAAACCCTATCCCACTATTAAGTAACGTAATAATTGGTGCAAAGACAAGTATTCTATTCAGTTCAGTGATATAATCATCATATTCATTTCTCCAAAGGAACTTGGATCTCATATGACTTAAATCGGTGGTTGGATTAGTTATTCATGTGATATTTTCCATAATGAATCAATAATATCCACCCAAACTAAGAAAAATATGGATCTCATTGACTATGGTTGGTCTTTCCGAAAATTAAATTAACATCATCTTTGAAGGATCTATATAAAAACCCTCTCATGATATTATATGTTCCAAATATTATAAATTTTGTATCCAATAATCAAAAAAATTTAATTTTCAATAAATATTCTCTCACATAGGTTCTTCCACACATTTATCATGTGGAGTTCTTACTCTACCATACCCATTGAATGTATAAGAAAATAGATTAAATGTTGCACCAAAAACTGATAAATGTAATTTATAATGAATCTATTCCATAATTCTTGGAATATAGATGGAAAAATATTAAGAAAAAATGGAATAACTATGTTTTCATAGTGTCTATATATTGTACAAAATGTATTATTTTCTATATCTTCCTTCTTGGCCCTCAATTGATTATATTCAAAATGAAGGTATGTTTTGGAAAAGAATTGACATCAATGAACATGATCAAAAAAGGCATTAATATGTGTTGGATGATATTTGTTAGTTATTGTTATCTTATTCAATTCCGAATTGTGACAAACAAAAATTTAAAATAAGAACGTCATATTAAATAACTTGTATGACACAAAGCACCAATCACATAAGGGATTATAACTTCCCAATACATTATGGTATATTTTTTTAAAAAAATAATCAATCTATTCAGTTAAATCAAATACAAGAATCACTAATTTTAGCTTTTGACGCATGAAACAATAACTTTCTTTGATATATTGTGTTACATGTTGGACTGAGTTTTACCAAACAACAATATATTATTAATATTATTATTTAATATGATAGTTATCCCTTAGCTATTATAATGGAGGGAATGAGAATTATTAAATAACATATGAAAATATATATCATACACATCATTATTATTTATATATTTTTTAGTTATAAAATAAGTTTCATTGAGAATAAAAAAAATATTTTTTAAACAAACTTACTATTTTAAAAGATAGAATATTTTCACTCTATGAAAATAATTTATAATTTATTTTCACCAATATTGTAAAATTTATTTAACAAAATACACCTCATTTCTTAACAATGAATAACAAATTTATCTTTGGGTGAATTTTTTTTATTTTTCTAAAATGTTTTTTTTATGAATTGTAAAAAATAATGATTTTTAATTGAAAACTACCTTTTTATATAAATTATTTATATGCTTAAAAAATATTGTTAAAAATTTATAAAGAAACATTTGTTAAATTTTATATCAATTATTACAATTTAAATCATTTCAATCATTTTAATATTTCATTTACATATAAAAAATTTTGAATCTTTTTAATGTTTTTTCCGTAGAAACTCGGTATCTCATCACATATATATGATTAATTTTAAATTAAATTTTCCCACTAATGTTAGTTGAATTTTGAAAAATGAATTCAAAATTTTGAAAAATAATAATTTACATTTTAAAATGATGTCATCTTAATATTTGACCAAATTGAATAGTGAATTCAGCAGAAAATAATTATTGTGTTTAACATAAAAATGGGGTTACGAGGGTTAAAAAAATAAAATTTTATAAAATCCTAATAATATTATCTTAAAACTATTTTATGGAAATATTTGGAGCATAAAAATAGTAAAGTTAAATAATTTTACATTTTGGACCACATTAACATAAAAAACTTGGGATCACTCTATTCCATTCAAAAATACCATTTGTGTCCTCTCCCTAACTTATGTAAGGCCACCCCTCCTCTCCCATATTAACACCTTCATACCACTTTGGTTCAAACAATACATACCAAAATATCTTTTAAAATTCAATCCCTTCAACATATCTTCCATAATTTGGAATCAATTCATACTAGGAAGGATCTTTCATAAACCTATTGAGGATGACCAAGGAAGAGACAATGCTCTTCAATAAGTGTTTTTATATTAATTATTTCTCAAACTCCTTAAATTGTTATTAAACAAAGAATATATAATAACATATTTAAATTAAAAATATTGGGATGTTTTTATTATAATGTAATGACCTATGACCATCTAAAATCCCATCTAATGGATTATTAAATAATCATTCTTATGTTCGACTAACTAACGCTTCATGAGGTGATGACAATCATTATTCCATTACCACCTTTCACTATTGAGTATGATGATGGATAATATATATATATATATGATATTTTTTACAAATTTTATCCTTTTTAGTTTTTATATCATATATAACATTTTACCTTCCATTTTATAGGAGATACGATAACATTGCTCGTCTGTACAGTTGACTACCACCTCAAGAGTCGATGTGATTCATGTTTTATAGAAGCTTCACAGGGAATGTTATAAGGATAAAAATAATGATTATATATGATATAAATGGAATTATTATAATATAAATGTAATATTTATCATTCTGGAATGATAATATATATATGTAATTTTGTTTCTTATCAGTTTAGTAACTTAATGATGATAAGACCGTTCAAGTAAGTGTGGACTACCAACTTCAAGAAGCAATTTCACTCTCTTTACATCACCAAACCAAATGAATGATAAATATAACTATATAATATGGTAAAGGATATATTATTAACATTATTTTAATATGAAAAAATATTTACTTTATTTCTATAATAGTCTATGAAAAATTTATATGTTAGTCATGAAAACGTGCGGCCTACCATCTCCATGATTGTAACATACTTCATTTTTCATAATTACCATTTATAATTTGATTTAAAAGTATAATTGATATAAAAAAATTATAATTATATCATTAATATTAATATGGGGATAATATAACTATATAAGATAAAAATAAATCAGAAGATTCATGAAAATTCATTTAAAAAAATCAGGCAATTAACACCAAAAACAATAAAAATATTGAAATTTTATTAACGGATAGTTGATAAGATATTATAAAAGGTTAATATTTGATATTATAATTTTCAATATTTTTTTGTATAATTTATTAACAAGTTTAAAACCTTTATACCATAGGTTAAATAAGGCTCAACCAAAATGAATTGTTATTTAATGGATTTTATCTAAAATAATCATAGGGTAAGTTCCATTTGATAAAATTATTGGGATGTATTTGAAATTTATGATCTTGTAGAATGAGATATATGAACATTATCTCTCTAATTGTTTCCTACTATTATGGTAGTTTCATCTTCATTAGAGATCCTAGAGGCATCAGAGTGTCAATCTGGCCTAGTACCTAATGGTATTGGAGTGGTCCATGCCGCCTCCTCTCCTGATGCTTCACTCCATCAATGTCCTGGCCCTATTAAGGGGTTGTATATGAAAGATGTTCCTCTCAGGGATCCCTCATACCCACCTCTCTTCTCACGCCCTTTTCCAGTGGTTCATGTGTCACCTATAGATCTATATCCATCAATGAGACTCTAGTTTATTCTTTCCATCATTTGACTTTCATATAGCCCTCAAACTATATCAAATGGACTCTTTTAGCTCACATTAGGGCTAAAAAGAATAAATTGGGAATTTTAAATAATTTTTCTTGATCTTGGGGTCTTTCCTTACTGACCAATGTCTCTTAGATTGGTAGAAAATCCATTTTAATTGGCCTAGCATCTCGATCATATTTTATCATTGCCTTGTAATTTTACCCATGATCTCTAGTTCACTAGAGATTTAACATTTCTCACTAGTCATTGTAGGACCACTATGCCCATAAATAATAGGGTGATATTGTTTTGTTATGGATTTTGGGACTACCACATCCATTTTAGAATTTATTTTTTCCAGAAAAAATTGGGGAATGGCTTAGTGAAATCATTTTTGTGGATGACCGCACTCTTCAACATAAAGATTCTAATTGGTCTCAAATTTTCTTCAAGATGTAACTCTCTTTACAATTTCAATCCCTGATACTACATCATTTCTATAATTCAATTTAATAGAAACAATAGGATTCTTATCCAGTGGTTCCCCTCTTTTGTTTGTTTTGTCACCTGCATGTTAACTCGATTTCAGTTTACAAAAAGAATGCTTCACGTGGCCCTATTCTTGGTCTGAAATATATAAAATTTATAGTAACATCTTCATCCATGAATTTTAGATATGATCAATTTTCCATGTCTATGGTTATGGTTTCCCCTACATCATCAAGTTTCACCATAGTTTTAGCCCCATGATCCTTCTCCCCCTCAAGGATGTCCTCTTCCCACGATTTCTCCCACATGTTTCCCTTTCTTATCCCTCATCCCACTCATTTTGGTACCCATATTCCTTTTTGTTCTCTTTATTTTAGTATTCCCCTCTTATCCCATTTTATTTTCCTCACCACTTTAACCATTCCTTATCCTCCCCTTCATCTATCAACAATTTTTCATATTCTCTCGAGTAACAAATCCAAGGGAAATATTTCACTGATTCTTCTCCCTCTACAGATCTTTTGGATATCTATGATTTGGGTCCTCCATATTCTTTCTTCTTGGTACTTAATTACTACATGCATTATATAATATCCCAACATGGACATCTCTACTTTGTCTTGTCTATATAAGTTCTCGATCATGATCACTATAAGTCAAAGTGGATCATCTGTCTCCATTAGTTTATTCATCTCCATCTAATGTATTCTGTACTATATCCCAATATAGAAGATTTTTGGTGACTTCAAGTTCATGAGGTAAGGTGGTTCTTTTTCCTAGATACGGTTTCAATTTCCCCCTTTTCAAATAATATCAATTTTTATTAGTAATTCCCATAGATTAAGAGATCATTAAAAAAAATATTATCACTCTAATGAGGCATCCAAAAATTAGGATTCTATTATTATATTTTTAGAATGAAAAAATCCCTCCAATATTGGGTAATTCTACAAGAGATTTGAATTAGGTTATTTTATACATGATGATCTAGTGAATCAGCATATTTGGGTCTTTTGTAATTATTTAGTCAGCATTATTAAGGTGGGTGATTAAGAAAAACATATCTCTATCTAGATTAAGGCCGGTGTGGATGGGTTTTTTTCACTATTGTGTTTGATAAGTGCGATCTAAGACTTTTTGATTCATTATGGATTGACATCAATGAGGTGGAAGTGGATGGGTTTTTTAGAGGTGAGTTTAGTTATATAATGGACTTCCCTAAGAATAATGACAGGGTCTTCTCGTCTTGCGTGGATAGGTTATATTTTTCCTCCTTTTTAGCTCTAGAGGGAATCATATATTTCTAATTCTAGGGGGGAAATTTACTAGGTTTAATAATCATACGGAAAACCATCATAAGTGGTGTAGATGGGACCACTACCTTTTAAACTGTAATTCTATTGTGGTCATCCATGACACAGATATCATCACCTAGATCATGTGCTCTCGAGATACTCCCCCTTGTTATTTTAGGTCAAATTAGGCCTATCTCATAGTGGCCATTTTATCTTAACTATTCACTTGATGTATCACCAAAATTTCCTTGAAATGTTGTGAGGCACTTGGGAGAAACTTATTCAGGGGAGGTACTGGGTTAAACTTCATAATAAATTTTTTCTCCTTAGAACTTATATTATGAAATAGGATACCTCTCTTACCGCTCCTCGACAATATTTAGACTCACTTAAGAGGGAGATTGAGAAACCATATATGAGATTGGATGTTCCTTGAGATGATGACCTATTTACTTTACTTGGTCTCAAGAAGAAACTGTTTAATGAGATTTTGCTGGAGTAGGAATAAAGAATTTGTGAAAGATCCTACAAAACATATATTAAAGATGTCAACCATAATTCTGGGCTCTTCCATGTTTGTCTAAATGTGAGGAGATGTTATAATTATCCTATTATCTTACTGAATGATGGTTCCTTTACGAAGGACCCAATGGTGATCGGTGGTATGGTTTCCTCTCATTTTAATTTTATTCTTTTTATTCCAAATCCTAGTATATATAACGGTTATAATACTAGTTAAGTGGGTATTTTCAACTCTATTACATGCATTATTTCCACAATATAGTTGATTGTTCGAATAGAATTCCGAAGGAGGAGGAGATTTGGGAATCTAGAAAGTCTCTAAAAAATGAAATCACCCAAGGCTCAGACATTTTCCATAGGTTCTTCCATGTCATCTCCTGGGATATTATTAAAGAAGATATCATTGATGCATTCCATGATTTATTTTATAGAGGTCATATTCCATGGATTTATTATTTCACTGCTTTATTTCATATCTTGAATTTTAAGGATACTTCATCCATCTCTCAATATAGACTAGTATGTTTATGAAACAGTTTATAAAAAATTCTTTCAACAACCATTAATAGAAGTATATTATATTTCATTCACTATTGGGTATTATAGGAAAAAACTGATTTCATTAAAGTTAATTCTATTCATGGAGCCTTGGGTAATGCTTGGTAAATGTTTGATGGAATTAATATTAATGTAATATGATCTAAATAATAATTACCCTTGACATAGATATGGTCGATAAACACATTGAATGGCACTTCATTCTAAGATTCATGGGAATCATGGGTTTCTTAGATTGGGTTGTTGATTTCTCTTCCACTTATTCATCTCACCTAGGTTCTATAATACATTCATGGGGAGACAATTTGGATTTATGAATTCAAACAGGGGGCATATTCAAGGAGAACCTCTTTCACTTGGTATTTTAATTGGGGCCTAATACGTACTCAACATGCTTTTTATCTCCAGAATTCAGTGAGGAACCATCAAGACTTATTTATATAGTGGTCACTTAATTAGGGTTTAAGGAATATGAAGGAGAAATATTGAATGTTTTCTAGGAATTAGAAGGAATTTCATTACTATTATGTACGTGGGGGAACCTATTTGTTGGGGGAAATCTATTTCAGATACTTTAAAGGTATGATAATTATAATCACAAATATAATTAAAAATTGGAAGTATTTTTTTCATTCCATTGATGGTAGAATTATCATTGTCAACTACGTTGTAAAAACCATTCTCATTAACAACTTTTTTGTACTCAAGGTTCCTGAATCAGAAATTAAGGAGATTGTAAATGCTTTCTTTATGGATTATCATCAATTGGGGTAGTTCCTTTTTCCATAATATACCAATATTTTAAAACCAATGTAAAATGGATGCACTGGTGTGAGAAATGGGTGTGATTCGATGCACTTAATTGAAGGGAAATTAGTTGGGGGAACTATCCAAGGATTAACTTTGTGGAGTAGATTCATTAATGAAATATGATGAATATTCTGGGGCCATTAATATGGAATTAATCTTATCTTAATGTTACTTTACATAGTCACATAATAGAGCTCCAATGGCATTCCTGATTGATCCTTATAATGGAGACATAACCTTTTGGAATTTTAATTGTATAGGTGATGTTCTTGGATATCAAGGGTTACCCACACCTGAATTTACATTCAAATGGGTCGGTGTGTTCATTTACATCATTAATATATCTCAAGATCCCATCATGAAAATGATATGTGATGGTATTTACTATGAGGAGACTCTGGATACAAGCATCTTCATGGGTACCTCCTATGGTTCCTTCTCAGCTAAGGTATAAAAGAAAGGATCAACCTTATATTCTGTTAGTGTTCATTAGGGTGATATTCTATGGTTCATAGCCCTCCCCCCTAAAATATAACTTTCTAGTTTGGAGGGTTCAAAATATTGATTTGCCTGTGGATATATCTATTAAGTTGAAAGATTTCTATTTGGTTCGAATATGCTCTTGATGAATCTCTCACAAGGAGGAGTCAAGGCTACACATTTTCTTTTATAGGGAGAGGGAATGGATAATATGGAGTGAGGTAGGTGATATCATTAGCTATACCTGTTCATTGGTGTCCTAGATTAATTTATTTAGTAGTGGTTTAGTGAAACTAATAATAACATGCTTGAATCAAGTGCTCATTCCTTTATCATTGTGAATTGATGTTGGATCTGATGGGAGGAAAGTAACCACGTGAGACACAAAAATCCACCTATGTTGGGGACCCTAAAGATTGGACTATATTTTAGATGCCATACCTTTCTAGTCTTCTCATTCAGGAAAAATTTTTCCACCTCTAAAAAGTTTTTTCCATCTAGACAACACCACCATGCATCTCCCAACCCCCAGCATTTGGGATTGTGGGTGATATGGATTCCCAGTTCAATGGGTATCAAACTGAATATGGATGGATCTTGCAACCAATTATTATTTTAGTGTTGTGTAATAGTCACTGAATCAAGGTTATTTGTGTGACTCACTTTTAGATCTTACTATAGTGTTGTGAATTTTCTCAAGGGGAACAAAAATCCATGCTGAATAGTCTTTAAAATTTCTACACTAGGGTAATCTATTTAGCTATTGTTGAAACAGACATAAAGTATATCTAGATATTGTTAAAATTTATTTCCTATATTCATTTTTAAATTACTTATCTAGTTCATAGGTGTAATTATCACCTCCCAACTAGCACTGATATTTCTCACATGTGGCAGAAAGGAAATCTAATGGCCAATTTTCTGTCCTCCAAGGCCTCATAAGAGGTCCCAAGTAGGGTGTTCAATTTTATTGGCTCTATTCCCCTTCAGGTAATTATTTTTTGATGGATGATCCACTCAACATACACATTTATAGACCCACTTGATGCTTTTTGATTCTATACATTTCAACGAATAAAAACATTTATGATCTCATTGTATTCATTTCATCTAAATTTCATTTCATTGAGGTATTTTTTACTGTTATGCACCCAATTTTTTTCTATAGTGTATATACTACCCCTTTAACATGTAATATCTTGTATAATTCAGTATTAATCATATTTTATGATTCAAATCAAATTATATCATCTAAGGTGATATGACTTATATGTTACCATGTGGTAAATAATTTTATAACTCTATTTATTTTCATTATGTTACATAACATCTTCATTGTATTTGATTTTATGAAATAATTTTCATAACTAATATTTATTTTCATATGTTATATTTTCAATATTTTTATGTTGAGTTAATATTGATAGAATGAATCAATTAATTAAATAATTTACACATTAATTTTACAATCACTATAAGGGTTTATCTCAAAATATAACTCTCATTGAGATTGTATATTCATCAATATTAGTTGATGGAAATTATTTAAGAATTTCACAAAAATACCAATTAATTTTCTTATCCTCAAATTATTCATGTTATTTATAATTAATAGATATTATTTTACACTCTTTCAATATCATATAATTGTAAATTTTTTGTTAATAAAATATGACTTCATTTCTCTATTTTATAAAAAATATGTTTTCATACCAAACATTGTTAGAAAAAAAATCAAAATTATTTTTAAAAATATTATTTTTAATATTTAATTTTTTAAATTATTTTTTTAAAAGGAAATTCATATTTGAATTTCACTTAAAATGTGAAAGGAGTCTTACATTCATTTTATAAACAGGTCACATGTCTAACATTTTAACATTACAAAAGAATTTTTTTTACTATTACTGCTTGTACCGAATCACCATCCATCATAACCATCACAACATTAAATATTATATTACATGTTTATAGGGATATTTTTAATTTAATTTTTTCCTAAATTTTATTTTCATATATAATGGTTTCAAAATAATTTCAAAAAATAAAAATTATATTTTCCTCAAGAATGATTTTAAGGATCATTTTTTGATATTTCTATTCATCAATGAGAAAAATCATTTATTATTAAAACAATATTTTTATGATTATACCATCCTTATTATTTATCTAGAGATTTTATCATTATCTTCATCAGGGATAGTAATGATTTCTTCATACCTATTTCATTTTATAGTCATTTACTTCCCCATACAATATTCAATTTCTTGTGATTGTTATAGATTATAATTTCCAAGAATATCCATATTATTTATCATTGATATGCATATTTTTTATCTATATAAAATATTTACATATGGTGTTTACATTTAGTTTTATTTTTTATCAAGGAAAATATTGAAAATCCATATTTATTATGCAATATGTATATTTGGTGATAATTTACAGTATTTATGAATTAAATATATTATTCGATATATGTGGAAATATTTGGACCTACCAAATTGGGAGGAAAATGGATAATGATAACCCATATATTAATTTTTTATGTCTTGGGATGAATCAATTAGATAGGCTTAGTTAAATTCACTACAACTTAACAGTTTTAAACCCTATATAAAAGTGATATTGATGGTAATGGTATCATATGTCTAGAAAACTTGTCATCCAATAATTAATCATTTCCATATTTAACAGTTAATTTGTTAATATCAAGTAGATTTTCTCTACAAAATTATATCTAAAAAATTTCATTTCAAATTTATTTATTAAACAGCATGTTTTTTCAGTTATTTGACATTTAATATTTATTATTCCAGATTTGGTTATTTAAATGGAATGTTTGCAAAGTTATTTACCTTTAAATGTTAATTATAAAAAATCTTGTGATATAAATTTAATGTGTGCTGAATTATTTACCTTATCATATTTATTATGATTACTCATTCTTGTGGAATTTGAATATGCATACCCCATATTAATTATTTTATCTCTCTCTTACTTTTCATCCTTTCTTTGGTATCAAAGAAGTGTACAATGATTAACATGAAGTATTTTCTATAGTTAATTATGTTATTCTTGAAATTTTATTATGATTACTTTTTAAATTAAGGTGTAATATAATAATCATGTGTTTTTCTAGTTTTTTAAGACTATAGAATTGTTATGTCCTTTCGGATTTGATTCCTTGTAACTTATGAAAATGTAATAAATCAAGGATCAACTCAATACTACTGGGGTAATGTATTTTGTGGTAGGTATTTGAAAATTTTTAGTAGAAACATTGGAAACTACATTTTGGAAAACATATATTAGGGAATAATAACATATGATAGATTATGGGGATAAATATTTAATATCACAATAATTATTTGGTAAAGAATATATTATATGGGTATTCCTAGAAATAAATTCTTCTTTGGACACTGCATGTGGAAGTGGTTCTTTAATAGTTGTAATTGGGAGTAACAAATTTGATAAGGGCACATTAGGTTATTCCTGATCATCATCTGGTTCATGATAATGGTCCTTACTATGCACCAGGTTTAACACTCCTAGGATATATTCTTAGGATAATTCACATATTCATTAAAAAATATTATAAAGGATTTAAAAAAGATATAGGTATAAAAAATATTTTTTTATTATTATGAGATTATCCATGCATAAATGTTTCACTTTATGTTATGTATTTCACTATTTTTCAGATTATACATTATGATTCATAATTATATGATCTATTATAGTGTACAGTATGATTTAGAAATGTCACTCAATAAAAGGGATTTGAACTACATCAATACACATAATCTAAAGAGAAATAATGATAATTTTGTTTATGGTAATAATGAAATTTTCAATGATAACAGATCTCCCAACTATTATCATCCTATTAGGAAATATAATCCTGTTATAATTAGTAAGAGAAATAATTATCTATATATTATGTATTATAAGGGAATCATTAGAATAATATCATGACATAAAATAATAAGGACAAAGCAATGAAGATAAAGAAGATATTTACTAAATGTGATAATTGTAGAAAGAAAGATTCTAGTACTTTACAAAAATGAATGAGAATTTTTTATATATTTGGAGGGAAAGGAAAATATTTTTGAGATTTTATGGGAATGAAATAATGGATTCCAATATAAAATGGTTGAAATATAATTATTTGGGATACTACAAAATCAATGTCTCAAGTATCAATAGAATATACCTAAAAAAGACAATGGATCATGGTAATTATTTTGTTACTGCCACATATAAAGACGAGTAATTAATGTGAATGTGTTTGGATTGATGAATTATGTAATTTTATAATTTTATCAATTATTTCCTAGTTATATGAACAATTAAATTTATAAGGTTTTTAATATATTAATTTTTATCTTGGTATTTTAAATTTTTTGTTTTACGGCACCAAAAAAACTAATTCACTGAAAGTTTCACTTCTTAAAGAACACATGATTGAAAGAAATATTACCTGTAATATATTCCGGATGTTGAGTTAATGATGTTTGTATAGATAAATAATTGATATGAATAAATTAATTTAGAGACAAATGGAGGTTGCAATTTTAAAAAAAAAAATATATCCAATAATTAATGTTCTGCTTATGTATTAAGGGGGAATTCGTGTTTTTGATAAGGTTTTATGGTAATTAACCTGATTTCCATGTTTAAATAGAATACGTGATGAAGGTGTTCGCATTATTAATAAGAGGATATTTTGAGCTACTTCATGTTGTCTTGAATAATGATTACTTCTTCTAAGTAAATTCAATGACATTATTTCTAATGTTATTGATTTAATACATTGAAAGGGCCATAAGGTTAACCATTTTTTAACTGGTTTATAATGAACCTTGGATGAAGTTTTAAATATTAATTTAATACATCACAATAAAGAAATTGATGCGCATAGGATAATGTGTTCTAACAATATTGTTTATATTAAATATTTTGAGATATATATAAATACATTTCCCAATGTTGTGGATCTCATTACCTGTTAGAAGGGAATTATAGTTCATTCAACATAAAAAATCATTTTTGGAAATTCATTATTTAGAGTAAGAGATGAATTAAAAATTGGCCAATGTAAAAATATGGGAAGAAATTATTCTTAAGAATAATAGTAAAATAAATTATGTATATTTCATTATATTCATTGAGTTTAAAAAAATCATCAAATTTACAAAAAGGATGTTAAAAAAATGGAATATTATTACATTAATATCTCATGAATAAGACTATATGTTAAATATTAAAAAACTTATAGTTTTTTGTCCTTAACATTTAAATTGATAAATCAATTTATCTGTATTAATGAAATATATAATTATTTTCAATAATTTATGTTTTTCCCTATTTCCTTGTTATCACGTTCCTCCAATAATCACAAATATAGAAACCAAGTCATGGGTTATTCCAGATAACAATTTTACTTCGTTATCTCCCTTATTAAGAGGATATTTTATAAACTATTTTAATGATGTAGATTTTAAACATAAAAATTTTCAAATATAAAACCCTTGACTACCAAGGCCAATTTTAATTTTCGATGACATAGTTAATTTAACATAGGGAGAATGTAACACCCGGCAATTTCAAAATAATATTATTATATTCCATAGTGTTTATGACACACCACACAAAGAATAGAAGGGTATATAACATCCCAATAAATTATGATATATTTATTATTAAATAGATTCAATATCTAAAAAAATTATTACATTGAATAGTTACTTTATCATTTGATACATGAAGAAATGAGTTTCATTCATAGATTTTGTTACACACAACAAAGAGTTTTACTAAACAAAAATATAATATTAATATAATAATTTAATATCATTGTTGGCGACTATATATTAGAATTTAGGGAATTAATATTATTAAATAATAGATAAAAATATACAATTTTCACAAATTTATTATATAATAATTAATTATTTATAAACAAAGGATCATTTTAATGAAGGTGAAATATTTTAAAGAAAATTCCATTTTTCTAAAAGATGGCATGTTTTCACTTCCCATGGGTAACATAAAATTAACAATTACCAATTTAAAAAAATGATTTTGGTAATCATAATATATATGATAGATACATTATATTTTATTTTATTTTCAAAAAAGATTCATTTTAGGATTAATAACAAAAAAACTAAATTACAATTGAAGACATCTGTTTCATTAAAATTATTTATATATTTATATTAACTTTACAAATAGTTTTATGTTAAAAATAATATAATTTTATATTGAAAATTTTACTATATGTCATTGGAATCATTTTAAAATTTAATTTCAATAAAAAAAGGCATTGTAGACTTTTGTGTGTTTTCTCATTAAATGTATTCTCTCTCTTCACATTTGTAGGATTAATTTTAAATTACATAATCTATTTATATGAATGAAATTTTTAAAATGGATCACATATTTTTAATTATCATAAATTATAAATTATATTAATGTAATGTTAATTTTTTACCATAATAAAAACTGAATTGTGTAAAATTAATTAATGCAGTTAATGTAAAATTGGGTAAACCATGTCTTAAACTAAAAATATAAGGGTATCAATTACCTATAAATATATATATATATTTTTGGGAATTGATAGACCATGAAACCTATATTTTTTATAAATGGTTTTTTTGGACCCCATTGACATATGAAAATAGGGGAATCACTCGGTTTATTTAAAAAATACCAAGAGTATCATCTCCGCCTCTTATAAAAGGTCACCCACTCTCCTCCCTTCCACACACCTAAAAAACACTTTGGATAGCGAAATACATTCCCAAATTATATCCCATTATCCCTACCCTAATTATAGAATCCTTAAATTGGGTATAAATATATCCTAGGATGTATTTAGGGAAAACCTTATGACAATACCCCAAGAAGGTGTAATGTTATTCAATGAGGATTTATATATTATTTATTTTTAATTTTCATTAATTATTATTAAACCATGATGATATAATAGTCACATTATAATACATTTACATGGATTCATTATAATATATTTGTTACCTACATCTTTTTCCACTTCAATCAAATGGGTTACGAAATCATCATTCATGTGAACGGAGGACTAACAACAAGCGAACTGATGTAATTCATTCCTCTATTACCAGCTGTCTATTTATTGAATTATGAAGTATCAAATATATATATATATATATATTATTTTTATGACATATATATTCCACAATAGTTATTATATCAATAATATCATTTTTCAATACATTATATATGTGATATGTTAACGACACTCGTGTGTTTGGTGGACTACTGCCTCATGAAAAGATGGGATTTATCATTTATTGACCCTTAACATTGATGGTTATAAGGAATAATTTAATAAATTTATTTCATATAAATGAAATAATTATGATATTTATATGAAATTTATCATTATGTATTGATAGTATCTATCATGTTATTTCTTATCATTTTAGTTACTTAGTTACTATAACACCATTCATATATGTGTGGATTAACACTATCATAAAGTTATGAGACAATATTTTAATCAACAAACCACATGGATGATATATATAAGTTTAAAATTTTTAATAATGTTATTATGATAATTATTAAATGATAACAAATTAGGTAACGCCTTTCTATAATGATATGTCAAAAATGGACATGATACTCTAGGGTACGTGCAACCTACCAACTACAAGATCATAGCATACATCATTTTTCATAAAACTCATTCATGAATAATTTTATTTGTATAATTGATTTAAAAATAAGATATTTATTTCATTATTATTATTATGGGGTTAATATATCTGTATAATATTCACACAGATCATATCTTTTATGAAAATGAAAACATGAATAAATAAGGAAATTAACACCCCAAAAAATTAAAATAATGAAAAATAATTAACATATACAGAACAGTATTTTATATAATATTATATATTATATTATATATATTAATGTGCTTTGGTATATTATAATGAAATTTTTAAAAATGTATGTTTTTCTTTTCTTGAAAATGATAATGAAATATTCTTGTCATTTCCAGAACAATACACTTTCCTACAACTTTTAATGTGTAAAAGGAATGTTCTTTTATCATTTATCGCATGTATGGAATTACATGTCATCAGGAAAATCATTTATTTTGTGGTTCCATTTTTTTTATGATGGTATTTTAAAATGAAACATTTTTTAAAATTGATTTTCAATTCATATTATTTTTAAAACACTTTTTAAAATGTAAATTGTTTTTCCTCAAGAGTTTAAAATGATATTTTTATATTATTTATATTCATACATGACAAAAACCTGTATTCATACTCCAATTACTATATGATTTTACCAATTTATTGTTTCCTCGGTGTGGTTTATGATTATTTTTACCAAGGATTTTATTGAATGTGTCTTCTTTATTTTATATTTTATTCATTAACATTACATTAAAATATTCACCATTAGCAGATCAGTAAAAATTAAATTTCTCCAGTATATCCATATTATTTTTCATGTATATTATTATTTCTTAGACAATGTACCATTTTAGAAAATTATATATACATTTTATATTATTTTTCTATCTAACGAAATGTTGATAAAATCATATTCTTTACTAAACATGAATATTTGATGATAAGGGACATTGTTTTTTCTTATTTTAGTTATTTTATATTTGATGAATTATTTGGCCTAAAAAATGGGTGGGGCCTAGTGAATGATTGGCCCACACAGCAACAATTTTCTCCTATGATAAATTTTTTTTCCTTATTTAAATAAGTTTTTATCCATAAATTTTAAACTATCATGATAAAACTCATTCATAGTATAGGTATCATGTACCTTGAAAACATGACATTAAATAATTAGTAATTTTCTTCATTGAGAGTTTTATCATTATTATCTACGAGATTTTCATAATGAAATATTCTCTATATGAGTTACATTTTTAGTTTATTAAATAAATTTAATGTTTATTTACTTATTCATCTGACCATATTGACTATTTATTTTCCAGCTATTTAAATGGAATGTATTTGTGGTTATTCGAGTAGACATAATCACTTAGATTTATCTAGTTATTTAATAGACTGTGTCCTGACCTATTTATCTTTCTATATTGATTATTATAATTAATTCATGATATATTATACTATACATGAATCCTTACTATTTAATTTAGATCACCCTTATTTATTTTCTTTTCCTATGAATCCATGAAGTGTACAATAATTTACATGCACGGATATACAAGCATGAATATTTTTTTCTTGAATTTTTTGTACTATTCCCATTCAAATGTAATGTAAGACTCAAGTATGTATCTATTTTACTAAGTATACTATAATATTTGGTCCTTTGGGGTTTGTTATCTTTTATATTATACTAATTAAATTTTGCAGAAACTACTCTATTATACTAGGGTTGGGGTATATGCATTGATAATCATCAATGAGTCACATCGATCCATCATTCTTCATTACCAAAAGAACATTTTCACCCCAACTGACACATGACCCAATAAATCCTTAGATAAGATAATTATGGAATTTATTATTCAATTCATGCAACTCTATCCTGATGAATCTATAAAGATTCATTAATGTTTGTGTAGCACTATGTATAAGTTTTATTTAGAGCAGAACATCACGATTCTATGGAAGATAAGGACACTATTTCCAAAAAAATATCAATCAATGATCCAAAAAAAATATGTATATCATTTATGTTGAGTTTTCCAAAACAATTTAAGATAAACATTAATTTTTAATTGGAATAAAGACCCACATAATGACTAATATTTCCCATTTAAGATAAAACATTTTAACATAATGATAAATGGTCAAGGGTTTGTATGGAATATCAAATATAACTTCTTATCCGCAACAATTAATATTATATTTAGATTGATAATTTCACTTTATTCCTATGATAACACCAAATTGAACTAGAGGGAGAATTTAAAGATTTTTAGGAAGAAAATTCCCACAAATTTCAACCAAAAAAGAATCATATAATTGAGATGTTCATATTGTAAAATTATGGGATTTTACTTTTAATTAAGCATCAATTAATTGGGGTATAATTTTTGTACCCTTATAAAATTAATTATAACTAAAATGGTGTGTGGATACATAATCAAATAATAAATTAGAAATTATAGAGTTCATTTTAATTGTAAATTTCACCATGCTAGTGGCATACCACTCATTACAAACAATGAACATATGATATTTACTTTCATATCCTATTATAGAAGGTTTAAAACATCAATAAAAATAATTGGGTTTCAATTTTTAACATTAGTTATCATAATTCCCATACTTCTTGAAAATGAAGAATTAGTTAATGGGTGGTGAAGTAGGGAAAATATTCTTATATTCTATTTTTAACCACACCATTAATTTCCATTTAAAATTCATAGGATTTATGGACCATAATAAAAGATTTAAAACACCACCCAGTTCCATTCAATAAGATCCCTTGATGATTCATCCCATATTTTTAGAATTTAGGTTGATGAAATGTCAATCGACCATTTTATTTATTCAAATTATCATGAGATTTTTCTTCCCTTTCTTATCAAAACCATGCGAATTGTTAGAAAATTACATTTACATTTATACCTTGAGGGAAAATCAAAAAATTTATTCATAGATACTAATGTATATTATTCCTAAATTCAATTAGAGATTTTATTTTATTCCACCACATAACCAATAAACATTACATTCATGTTGTATTTAAATACCAGAGCTATACTTATCTTTATTTGTAACTATTTACCCAATGGTACCAAGAAATTAATCATCCATTATCTTTAGCTGAAGGAATTACATATATATATATATATATTACTTGGAATTTAATTATTTAAAAAATAAATACTCAAAATCATATTTATTTTTGGATTCAATTTCGTTATGTTTCCTAATATTCTGAGAAATGTTCAACATTGATCCACATATCATTCAGAATGATAGATTTCCAATATAAAACATTCATTGCCTACAAACTGTATAATAGAAAATATCATTTCAATGGTACTAATAAATTTCATTTATTCTAATGTATTATCAAAATAACTAAAATATGTGGTACATTTAATAATGAAGGAATCACTGGAATATTCTTCCCTCCTTTGATTTTTTGTATGCACATCACTTTTCATATCTTGAGAATTTTATGTGACCATATCAAGGAGATTTTTCATTCCATATCACATAAAATTTTATAAGGGAGATTATAATTTCACTATTAGTCACATTATTCATTAACATGTTTCCTTCAGGTTCTATCCTTTTAATAAAACCAAATAGCCTAGTGTGAGGAATACTAATCATTGTAAGGAGACACATAATCATTAAATACAGTTTATTTGAGGTATAAATCATGGAAGATTATTTTAAATCTATAAAACCTTCTATTTCACCTTGTTAATTTGTGGTTAAAAGATATTTTTATCATTCATTACGTTTTGTAAATTGTTTATGAATTTCCAAAACATAGCCCCAAATAGTTTCAAACTAACTATGCAGTAAAAACCTTTTTCATACACTAGTTGATGATTGATTAAATTACCAACATTCCCTTCTTAGTTTTATTATCCCTAGGTACAATGCTTCTATATCCAAATTCACTTTTAGTATCCAAAAATGGATATATATTCATATAAACTAGTCTCTCTATCATTCACCATTAATTAAGTAAATTTTCTTATATTATGAGTTATCCCAAGGGTTATCACAAAATATTTCTCATCCCAGTTTACAAAGGTTAACTAAAACGTACTCTAAATTATAATAAAATGGCCTAGTATTTTTGTAGATAAATAATTCCTAATTATAGATGATTCTTAAATACATTTCTCAAATACTCACCCAATTACTAGAATAATTAAGTGTAATTAGATACTAGATACACAATCCTTCTATTTCATGAATGATCATCAATATTTACCATCAAAATATCTTCCCATTTAATACTCGTCATAGACATGTCGTACATAAAACACATTATCTTAACCTAGAGAAAGGAAACATTATAATGGGTGATCTTAGATGCTCATCAAGGATTAACATTAAATAAATCAATTGATGATCATATGAAAATATAAGAATAACCTAAGGGTATGAGGTCATGAATATAGATTACAAAATTTATGCCAAATAAATCATTGAACTTAAACATGAGTCATGGAATAAAAAATTATAATTTTGAAATGAAATGTATCGTAATAGTGATAAATCATCACAAATCAATCATTAACAATAAGTTCATTTCATACAAGTGTGGCATCATCAAAAGTATAGAAACCATTTTAGATATAAAGTATTTCTATTAATACAATAAAATCATATTACACAAGAAATAAATACATATTTATCATATCATAAATGATCATTCATGACCACCTAAATCTCATAATGGTTCAATAACATTGGCTCCATTCTCAAAGTTAAACATGCACCTTAACATGTTTCACATAATTATATCATGAGATATAAATCAGTACCGAAATCATTAGTGGGATATATAATTTTTAAACCACCCTTTCCCATAGCTAAATATATATATATATATATATATATATTTGTTCTTTAATATAATTAAACATTCATCATGTCATCATATAATAATAGGTCCACATAAAATTAGTTTCATACACATTTCTTTAATTCAACATGGCATAACCCATAAAAATAAATGGTTTTAGTAATCATATCACAAACATTGTAATAAACTATATAGCGGAAGAATAATAATGTAATTATTTTATCAAATCCATTGTAAAACATAATAAAAAAAGGGTACAAACATTAAAAAATATATTTACCATTAAAATCATTAAAAAATTCCTGATGAAAATATCCTTTCCAGTTGTATTTTTTTATAAATATAAAAAAAAAAATAATATAAAATAAAAATTATTATATTAAAATAACCGTAGAAACATACAGTGGATTAATTAAATAATTGAGACATCATGTCTTTAGATAATTTTTTTCATATTATACTCATTAAAAAATATTTCATTTACATTTTAGAAAAAATATAAAAATTACCTCATTCTGAAAATGATACAATGATTATTTAAAAAATTTATGAATTCATATAGTGATAAAGTGAATTTAAAATAATTTGAGAATAGTAAAAATCAATCTTAATTTTTTTTAAAACTTGTACAAGTAATTCAAATGATTTTTCAACTAAAGAGAGAAATAATGTCATTTTTCTTAAGAATTTTTATTTTTGTATGTTAAGTTCATAAATAGATGAAAATTAAAGAGAATCATTTATTCTCTAGAAATAAATAATAGTATAAAAAAATTATGTAATTTCCTGAGAGATATATTTTTAGATTCCATCATTTGTAACTTAATCAAAAACAACCCATCAAAACAATGAGATTGTAATATAAAACATTAAAATTTTGGTATCTTTTTAATAATAATCCCTATTAAATAAATTATATTCTTACATATTTATATAAAATAATAATAATGTGAATAATAATAAAAATACATTGACAATAATTATATACACCAAAAAAATAAAAAAAGTGGTGGATATGGCTTGGGTCCCATGAAAATAAATGTGAGTTGTAAATCCCTTATATCAAGTCTTAAGATTCTTAGTCCATGTTCAGTACTATTACATAATAAATATATGTTTTTTATTAATATATTATATAACAATAATTATATAAATAAGATACCATATATGATTTACATATATCATTTTATCACCCTTTTATTAATTATTGTTGGTCAAAATAACTTTTTCATGTAACAACAACTTTTTATTTCATGTATATTGTGGATCATTAGTTTTATTACTTATTAAATGATTTTAGAAAAATAATATAAATATTTTGAATCATTATATATATATATAATATATAATCATAATGTATATATTTATAGTCATCTAAAAAAATTAGAGTTATTTAAATGAATTATATTGTTCATGGAGATAGTAGGTCGTACATACGCATGAATGTTGTTTCTATTTACTTATTTGACAGAAAGAAAGATAGTTTAATATTAAATCAAATTTATATAATAATTATAATATAATATATATTATATATATTCATTAAATATATCTTTTTTACAATCCATGTAAATTAAAAAATTCACATCACTTCGTGGAAGTTATAGTCCACATGTACGCACAGGCGACATTATCATTTTGAAAAGGGTTAGAATGTAAGAGGTTGGATAAGAGATTGTAAATATTTAAGTAAATGTATGCCCTAAATAACATAGATACACCTTAAAATTATTTTTATATCTATATGTGATAGGTGGTGATGGTAAATGAACAACATCAATTTGCAAGGTAGTAGTCTGTCATACCATGATCGCCAGTTTTTTTCCATTTGATATAGATGAGCGGTTATAGGTTATTCCATTAAAATAATTATATTTAATTATTTTGAGGATAATTTAATTAATATATTATCGTGTTTTAGTAAAATTTGGAGGATATGGAATAAGAAATAAAACAAATACTATGATGTAATCATTATACCTCTTCCTTGGACAATCTCTTTTGGATTACACCTAAACACTTCGTAGTAATGTTTTATGATAAGACTATGGAATCAAGGTCATGGGGAAGAAATCAAGAAAGGTATTTATGTGGGTATTATCTAAACCATAATTATTCATGAATGTGAATATATGATGATAGTAGGTCCCCTATTATAAGTGAGAAAGAGTATAATTTTATAAATACGCAATGATATTTAATAATGGGAATACAAACTCAAGTAATGTTCCAAAAAAATTGAGAAATAATGTATTTGAGGGATTATATGGTCCATCCATACCTCCTTTACTATAAAATCAAAATGTATTATATTTTTCAGTCCATTTACCAATATGTTTACTTACTTTTATCATTTTAGTTTTCACCATGGTCACCTATTGATTTTACCTATGTAATATATCCATTAAGAATAAAAATAAAATGATCTTTATTATCTAGTTTTTACACACAAAAAATAAATATGGAATCAAATTTATAAAACCATACATATATATTTGTTTAAAATTAATTTTATCACATGTTCTTGTAATGCGCAAATCCCAATTTTGACCATAACAATGGTAAATAGTTTCTAACTCTATTTAATATTAATTATTCGTAAAAAATATTTGTAAATATTAACTTTAATTATTTTTCATTATTCCAAACATTTTATCAATTTTATTAAAATCAAATAACAGATGGAATATAATTTGTTTTAAAATTAATCTTATAGATGTGTCGAGAAAGTAATTTTTCAATAAAAATGTTTTCTTAAGAATAAAGTGTTTATATATCAATATTAAACATTAAATTTATCATAATTATATAAATATGATTAATAATAATATCATATATTTATTCTTAGATTTAAACTATTATGAAATTTAATATATCATTATAAATTCATTAAATTAAAAAGTTATCTATTACTAAAATCAATATTTTTCACTATTCCCCAAAAAATTAATCTTGAAAATTATAAATAATATAATCTAAGATAAATTTGAGAATTTTATTCAAAAAATAAATTTCAATTTTAAAAATAAATATTATAAATTTTTCAAAAAAAAATTAAAATAAGTTTTAAAAATATGATCAAACCGCTTTTTAGAGAAATATAGTTATTTATTATATAATTAGATTTATACTTATTCCAGAACATGAAAAAATTATTATATGAATTATATAACTTTTTATTTAAATTATTTAATCATATATATATATATATTTATTTATTTATTTTAAAAAATATCCAATGTTGATTAATTTAATTTACTAAATTAAAAACGCATTTCTCACATAATAAGTGTTTTTGACAAAAACAATTCTTTAACATTTAAAGGATATTTAATATCATTTATATTAAATTGATAAATAATGAATTTATATTATTCATTTGAAATATATATAAATTACATAATTTATATATTCTAATCCATACCCTCAATTTAAATACTATGTTATAACATTATACAATATTTTTATTTGCTAAATCGCAATGGTGTGTGTAAAGAAAGCTATCAAAGATATTAAATTTATTGGAAAAAAATATTTGATAATATATAAGTGTTTTATAATCTGAATGTAAAAAATCCTAAACAATAATCTTATAAAATTTCATATCTTTCTATTATAGTTTATTGTATTCTTAAAAGAAAATTCATAGTTCCCTTATAAAAATATCTAAAGATCTTGTACTAATGAATATGTAATTGTATTTAATGAATCATTCAATTTTTTAACTTATTCTAATTCATAAAAATATATTTTAACAATACGAAATAAATAAATCTATTATCTTATGTATACTTAGATGTTATGTTGATTATGTAATAACTGCTTTCAATCCATTTTCTGTCTTGTGACTGGTGAAAACATCACTCGTGCGTACATATGGATTAGCATATCAATGTAGTGGTGTACATTGTTTTGCATTTTTAATTTACATGAATGGATATAAATATTAAACTAAATTATATATACATAATTTTTGATAAAAATATATTTTTTGGAATTATAATAAAAATTATACCTTTCTCACTTCCAATATTATGAAAAATAATAATGTCACTCTTGTGTTCGTGTGGACTATCACATCCACAATGCGATATCATTATTTTTTTCATTTAAATATTTTAGTATACCAAAATCTTATAATCTTGTTTTCATTTACTATTTTTTCTTGTTCTGTGTAATTTTTGTTTTTGATTTATCTAGGGTGTGTTTGAGTGAAAAATAAGGTTTTTTAGTGTTTTTTGGGTAGTCCAAGTTGGCACATGGTTTTCCCAATCTATGTTCTGTACCCTATAAAATCATACAACCCAAGTTATAGTGGGATCACATAGTTGTTTCATGGTTATTCAAACCATTACACCTCTAACAATTAATCATGTTACACCCCTAGGTTAGGAGCACAGTTATGGAGTGCTTTTAGGGGAAATCATGCACCCCAAGTAAAAAATTGTGCAAACAATATTTTAATCCAATGGAAATTATTACAAAAATTCCAAAACCCCCATTTTGATCCCTCAAACGACCTATGTCATCCCATATTCGTTTTATCCCATTTTTTTATGTCATTGGATGAATTATAATCCCTTATAACCATATTTCATGGAGAATTGAAGATCCATTGATGGAGTTGAACATATCTGAGTATATATTTCTTCCTTACTAGATCCTTCTATCCCCTACTTCTCATTATGGTTAAATGTGATTTTTTATTTATAGTTGTTATTAAATCTATAACAATGGTTTTTGGATCTTGATTAGTTATATTGAGAATTTATTTTACTAATATAGATTTATTTCTTTTTCAAGGTTGTAATTGTTCCACTTAAATTTAGATACACATTTTTGACCATTCATCCTCAAAATTTAGGTAGGTGATCTAAATTATAATCTCATATTCTTGAATTAATTACATGCATGTAATTGTGAGAAATTTAAATTCCATGATTGGTTAATTTTATTGATAACTAAATTTATTTGTTCTAATTTCAACATGTTAACTATTCAGGTTAATTGGGGATATTGAATTGAGTAATTAAATTAATTCAGAATATATTTAATTAATGCGATATTGGTATATTAAAATTAGGTATAATTGTATTATTTAATGTGTGAATTAATTAATGGAAATTGATGTGATTATAAAATTTGAGATTGGATTGATTAATTTTTGAATTAATTAGCGGGGTATTGGGATTGTAAAATTTAATTGAATTGGATTAATTAGTTATTGAACTAATTAATGGAAATTATTAAGATAAGAAAATTGGAATTTGATTAATTAATTTTTGATATTATTAATTAATTGTTGTGATTGTGAAATTGAATTAACTAATTGTTAAATTAATTAATAGATCGATGTGATTGTGTAATTTGATAAATAAATAAGTTAATTAATTAATGTATCATTCTTATTATAGAAGTAGATTAATTTATTTGTAAATTAATTAATTAATCATGTCATTTTTCAACTATTGTGTTTATGAATTAAATTATAGTTTAAATTAATATATGGTTGGTTAAATAGTGATATTTATAAAATTTTGATAAGAGGGTTAATTTTGATAAACTTTGATTGATGATATATATTTGATATTTGTATGTAATTTATATTTTGAATTTTATGATATATGTTTGTGTGAAATGGTCTTATCATAAATAACCCCTAGTAATGAACTAATTGATAAACATTTGTGGAGCCTGAGCTATTTCATCAAAACCCTATAGTGATGAATTAAAAGATAAAAATGTGTGGAACACTGTAAACATAATCAAAATACCATAGTTATGCATTTATTGGTAAATGTGTGTGGGTATGGTCTATTTCACTAACATCACATAGTGAGAAATGAGGTGTGGGACAAATACTAAGGTTCCAAATACCCACGGGGTGTCTGACATGATGTTATACACCCATGAGTTTTAATTGGGCATTGGATCCATGTGGTTATGATATGAATTAATGAGATAATGAATGAAAACCATGGTATTGTGATGTGGTTCAGACTATGTAATATGGTGATGAAGGTATTTAGGGTTCAGATGTGTTTAGGAACCTGAAGGTTTATGTGGTTTAATTAATGAATATTAGGATTGTAGTAATTGATTATTTATGTACTATATATAATTCTTTATATAATTAACATCATTGGTACTTAATGGATATTTTTTATGCAATTAACGGCATCCTAATAGGTTTTAATCACACACTAGTCAGGATTCCTACTCAGTACATGAATATATTTCATTCTTTCATGATATAATAAGGGAAATAGACTTTTTCAAATGACTGAGTAAGGTTAGAGCATGGATGAGGGAAGTGTACACGGTGTCAATACCAATTGGGAGTTTTTAGTTCACTTATTTTTTTTGGTTTTTCATATTGTATCTTCACCTATGTTTTACATTACATGTCTACTATTTTGTTCTTGGTATTGAATTTCCTATTTTGGTCATTAGGAGACACTAGTATTGTTATGGTCATAGTTATGTCTTTTCGTTATTTTTATTTATTTCTGCTATTTTGATACTCTAATAAAGAGGTTATAGTATCCCCATGGTAAAAAATACACTCCTAATACTAGTCCGAAGATTTTGGAATATGTGGAGGTGCACTTGATGACATATAGTGAACCAGCTCAGGGAGCCAGTGTGTGGCACCCGAGTCGAGACGTTACAAAGCAGCATCGGAGGAGTTTTATTTTAATTTATTTTCTTTTGCCATAATTTTTTGGAATTTTCAACATGAAAATATAATGAATTGTGATTTCGTGAAGATATCATGCATGGGAGTAGAAAAACCATGTATGTTGGTAAATTCCATATACCCCTGGTGGGATTGTTGTAATTGATATGTGTTTTTATAGTTGATGTTATTTCACCTCGACAGATGAACATGTTATGTGATGTGGTTGGTTATTCATAGATTCTGATATTTGTCTCGTGGATTGAAATGGTATAATGATTTAGTATGCATGAATCATTCTTGGCACTCAGGAATATTATTGTGGAATTAATAATTATATTCATGTATCTGAAATGTAGTTTTCTGGGTAGGTTTTTTTTATGGTGTTATTTTAATTTGTTGTGTTTTAAAATGAACAATAATCTTAACATGAACTTGAAAATTTAAAAATGGTGAAAAATATAAATAATTTATGTATAATATGAAACATGATTAATGGGAATTTGTTTACCTTTTTTAACCATGACTTATATGTTAAATGGATTTCAGTAGTGATTGTTCCTTGATGTTGACCAAGTAGAAAAAAAATGGGGAATTACTTGTTATGACCTTATGTGAATCCCTCATATTAAAGATGATAATTTTGCGTTTTTTGTCCTCAGAGATGTATTTGGAATTATAGAGATATGCATCCATGAAAAATCTTGTTGAGTGGATGACATGAGGACACTGTTTGAGATAACCCTCCAGTAGTAGAACATGAGGCAATGATTTTTCCTTGTGAGGAAAACGGAGAGAAGTTATGATTGGAATTTGGTAACTTGATTAAGTTTATTGAAAAAAATCCTAGGGGTTTTTTGAAGATTATGTCTAACCATCCACGATAGTTTCAGTTGCAATTCCCTCTTAATTTAACCGGAGAGGGTGGACATAGGGTAGTATGGTTCTGTGTCAAGTCCATATAGGTTACACATGGCCATATAGAGACTACTTATAATTTGAGGGTCATGTTGAATTTTAACATGTTATGAGGATTAGTGAAGAGGTGGTGCGATGTGCAGGTTAATATAGGGTAGGTACACAGTATTTAATGGAATGACATTTTGGAATACTTCTTGGAGAACTTATATCCAGAGATAATGATATAAGAGGAAGTAGATGAGTTAATGTGGTTAAATCAGGAGATTAATTCTATGATAGACAATATTATTCACATTGAAGACATACAAAACTTTTCTATTGATCATTTAGGGGATGAGATATCTACAGAAAGGAGTTTCTAGGACGGTATTGACTGTGAGGTTAAGTCCTAGGTTTCCCACATTCTGTTAATGAAGTTAGATTAGGTACTATATCCAGATCTCATAGCTGATAGGAACCTTGAAGATATTTTTTATTGAGGAATGGTGGTTACTTTTGGATTATTAGAAAGTAAGGCTTATGAGGAAAGGAAGTGATGTTATGACAGTGTTATATTTTGTGTTAGATAGAAGAGTGTATAGGGGAAGGATAAGTTACTTAGGATCTTACCTAAGTTCTTTTCCAAAAGTGAATCAAGCTAGGTCAATATCATTGACATTTTCCCCAACCAATATTAATTTTATGAACTTGTGGCATAATGAGACATCTATATAATTTCTATAAGAACCTTTGACAGGTGGGTGATGATAGGGTAGTTGGATATAACTAGTGTATGAGAAGAGGTTCATCTACACCATAGTAGTCTTGCATCTAGAGTTATACTAGAAATGGGGGTTGATGTAGTAGGTACGGATATTATTAGAATGAGTACCTATATCAGTAGAGTAGTTCAGATTTGGGGACTCAAGTTGTATCATTTATAAGAGGGGCATAATAATTTCATGTCATTTAGCCTACACTGGGGGATAGAAATGTTGGACCGTTGACATTTAGAGGTAATATTATTGAATCCTCTACACCTATTAGTGGATTATTTGATATTAATTCCTCTAATTACATTATATCTACAAAACATGTGATGTTTTTTTATCATATTGGTGGAGTTATTTAGTGGGGTGACTATGATAGATACACCTTTTTGTGTATGGTTGAGAGACATCTATTTGTGGAAAGGGTGTTCTCTCAAGTTTTGGATTGTCATTTCTATTGGTATCTTTAAATCCTTAAAATTTCATGCTTCAACATAGTTATGGGTATGGATTGGATAGTATCATACTGAGACAACATTGATTGTTAGTTTAGGGGAGTAAATTGTACATATCATGATGGTGAAAATTAATTAGACTCAGAAGAGAGTGACATGAAGGCGGGCCATTCCAGGCTAGTTCATCCACAACTGGGGGAGCTCACCTCATAGGATTCTATTTTATTTCTAGATGATAGTGGTGTAAAGTAGTATGTTTTCCACCATTAGTGGATAGGGTCAAAAACATATTTCTTGAGGACTACTCAGGGATCCCACCTAAGAGGGACTTGGAGTTTATAATTGAACATGTCTTCATGGTTGATACATTTTACAATACACCATATATAATAGATCTTAAATAGATTCAAGAGTGCAAGGGTCATCTATAAGATTTTGGGTTAAGGGGTTTATCCATCCAAGTACAACACCTTAGGGATCACTAGGTTTTTTTTCTAAGAAGGAATATGAGACTCTATCCTTATTTGTTGATTACCATAAGTTCAACAATACAAATTTGAGGAACCGGAATCCTCTTTCGTATATCAATGATTTTGGTTGACCAGTTGAGGGGATATTTTTTTTTCTTCAAGAACTAATTTAGAATAGGGTATGATAAATTTAGATATCAACCTTATATTATAAAAGGGACTATTTCAGAAGATGGTATGACATTTATGAGTTAATTTTGATATCATTTGGGTTGACTAATGAACTGGTAGTGTTTATGGCATTGAGGAACAAAATATTATATCCATACCTAAATTAGTTTTTGGTTTTTTATGGATGAAATCATAATGTACTCCATGACACTTGATGTTCATTCCCAACTTCATGAAATCTTCTTGAGTACACTAAGATAAAATCAATTATACTAAAAACTATCATAATGTCAATTCTGTATTGTTCAAGAACACTTCTTACATTACATAATCTCGGAAGAAGGTGTTTCAGTAGAAACATAGAAGGTTTAGTTTGGTTTTTCATGGGAGAAACCCATGAATGTTATCAATATTTTTAGATTTCTAGGATTAGTTGGATAATATTGGTGATTTATCATGGAATTTCCCAGATTAGTAGCACCTCATTCAATATTGTCCAAGAAGGGGATAATGTTTTGATGGTGGGACATATGTAAGAATGCCTTCCATAAGTGGAAATAGTATTTGACATTAGATCCAATCCTGAACCTAACTAATACAGTCATAGAGTATATTATGTCTTGTATTTATTCAAGGATCAGGGATGGAGTAGTGTTCATGCAGACCAATCAAGTTGTGGTGCATAGGTCTTTGTATTTTAGGAAAAATTAATAGAATTACTCTACAGACAAACCTGAATTTTTTGTAATAGTTTATTCCATGATGTGTTGGCATCATTATATTTTGGGAAAAAAGTACATTTTGTATACATATCACTAGAGCATAAATTATATCTTTTCATAGCGATATTTGAATCTTAGATGGAAAATATGGGTTCTGTATATGAATTCAGTTGACTTTGATCTAGCCTATTTGCATGGGAAGAAAATGGTGTTGTTGAAACCTTATGCAGAAAAACTCATACTCTGATACTTTTATAGTCTAGTGGTTAGGGGAAGATGATGACTTTACATGGTGAGATACAGGTTGTGGCTGAGGAGAGTTAGGAGAATTTAAATCTTGTATCAGTTTTAGTGTAGCCAAAACATTTGAGATTGATTATGGATCAGAAGTATGAGGTTCCAAAATGATCTTCCGTGAGGGAAATCCCTGAAGTCATGGATTAACCTTCATATTAGACCGTAGATGAGGAAAATCTTATCAATTTTTAAAATCATATTGTTATGCCAAAAAGTATGTGGGAGGATTCAATGCGTGAATTTCATACATAGAAGTTGGAGGTTCATATACATGTGACCATAATGTATTGTGACCTATGTCGATAGTTTTAGTGTATTATCATGATGAAAGAGGATATAGAAGTGCTCGTGAGATGATGCTACACAGGTCAATAGGTGAAAGATGAGCATCAATTGTCAGGTGGTTTACTACAACTATTTACCATCCTATAATGGAAGTGGGATAAGGTGACCATTTAAATTTTAGTGGATCTCCCAAGGAAACCATGGAAAAAATAATTTATTTGTGTGATTGTGGAATGTTTGATAGTTGTAGAGCATTTTTTACCTATATGGGAGATTTTCTTAGTGATGAAGATGGGAGACTTAAATTTTTGGGAGATATTATATCTATATTGGGTGGCACAAATTATTATCTTATAATGTCACTCGCAATATACATCACTCTTCTAGTAGGGAATATAGAAGGCTCTTGGAAAACAATCTATATTATGTATGGATTTCCACCCATAGACAATAGGTTGACAGAGCATAGTATACAGGTTCTTGAGGATATTATTTGAATTTTTTTCATAGAAATTGGTGGTTCTTGGGAGAAAAACCTAGATTTGGTGGAGTTTTCATATATCAATAGTAAACATGAAACAATAAACATGGCACCATATGATTATCTTTATGGTAGGGCATGATGATCACTTCTGTGCTTGATGGGGGCAGGTGAGTCAGAGTTTTTGGGACCGAGTAGCATGGTAGAGAAGTTAGAGTAGGTTCAACTTATTCAAAAGAATAAGGATATGGTACAGAGTAGACCTAATTTATATGATGATAGATTTTGATGACCCCCATAGTTTATATAGGGTAGTCATGCATTCCTTAGGGTTTCGCCTAATGTGGGGCACCCTAGGATATAGACACACGGAATGTTGGAACCCATGTTTGTTGGATTGTTTGTGGTTGTGGAGAGAATCGGTCCAATGTCATACCTTTTGGATCTTCCTCAGTGATACAGTGATGTGAATGATGTTTCTCATATGTCACAATTTATACAGTATCACCCTAACCCTTCACATGTTATTGATGTGGATGATGATTATATTGACACTGATATGTCCTTTTTGGTCATTCGAAACATGTTTTGGATCACTGTGAGAAAGATTTACGGGGAAAGACCAAGATGATAGTTCATGTTCTATGGAAACATGACAGTTTTCAAGAGTATTGATGGGAGAGAGAAGTGGATATACATGTTGAGTTCCCTGATCCTTTTACCACGGAATCAGAGAGATGATTGAGAGTACATGTCAATGAAGTGTGGTTATAAGTTGGATATATAACAATAACTCGACCATTTCTAGAGATATTTCAATCTTGTTTTTATGTATTCGTCTTCCTGGTTTTGAGTAATTTTTATTTTGGATTTATCTTCGTTGTGTATGCATGATAATTTTAGGTTTTGGAGGGTCTTTGGGAAGTGCATGGTTGGAACACGATTATCCCAAACTGTGCACCCTGACAAAAAAAACTGTGCATCCTAAAATTGTAACACCCCAAGCTTTCATGGTACGTTTCCCTTTGAATAATGCAGTAGCTTGCGTTGTATGTAACATGGAGAGTTAACACACCACGACCAATCAAACTAGCCATTATGAATGGTAATACACACTTTTTGAAATCATATAAATTTTAATTTTCAAAATGGACTTAATTTTGGGATTCTAAATATCAAAATTAGCTTAGAGTAAATTTTTTTAATTTTTCAAAGTACTTTAAATTTTTCAATGAATAGTGAAAAACACTCCATTATTGTTTAAAACTGACTTCTTATTTAAATAATTAGTTCTTTTATTTTAATTTTTTTAGGTTAAAATAGATAAATAATACCTATATATGTTCAATGTAATTCATTGGATTCATTTTTTATAAGTTTACATATATATAATTTTATTGAACTTTTTGCCGTCTTTTACCTACATTCTAGGAGCATTTGAAAATTTGCATAAAACATAATTTTACCATTTCTGTGAATTGAATTTCAATAATATTAGAGACATGGTTGAAATTAGTAAGTAAAATGTGGTTCAATAAGATGAAAATAATTTTTTGTTGAATAGTAACTTTTGACTTTTAATTACCACGGTTAAAAGTAAATAGATTAATTAAGGGAGAAAATGATAATATAATTATCCTAATAAATGCAAAAATTCTATTGGATAACTGTAATTTAACCAAAAACAACATTAGGCATAAATTATGCTCCCCTTTGGTTCACTTGAATTAGATTAGTACATTTACTATTTTTTTATTTAAAAAAGTGTTAAAAGTGTAAAATTCAATGATTAATAACTAAACCATTCTTAATATAGAGTTATACATAAGATAAATTCAGCTATAAATATTCATTTTAAATTTAAAAATATTTCCCACATAATTGTATTTTATTTATAATTTTCAGACATTAAAAAATTTAATTTATTTATGACACAATGATGATGCAGTAATTACTTTATTAATGAAATATTGAAATAATTGATATTATAATTATCCATATAAATTTAATTTCAGACTTTTGATGAATTACACTAATTTTATATGTTAATTTTACATGTTAGGGTTCTTTAAATAATTATAATTTGAAGAAATCGGGCTGTTATGATTTTCACAAAAACAAAATACTAAATAGTGTCAAAATTGACAAAAGTGAGTTTTTAAAACAAATACTATATTATTTATTGATATGATATTCTTAAAAATCTAAGGTCCATCCAACAAACTTAGATAAGGTTATATATATTAATACTCAACCACATGGGGTTCGCTTGGCTTGTTTTTGTAAGATTATTTACCATATAATATAAAAATACAAAGAGACATGTTAAATGTCAAACTATTTAACTAAGAGTTAAATCTAAAAGATAAGGATAATATGTTTACCTAAACCTGTCTAAATCTTATTGGTTGAGAGGTTTTCGAGCCACCCCAGTTTATTCTCTTATAAATCATTTTGGATCCATTAGAAACTGAAAATTATTTTTGTATAAAATAATATTTCAAGCTTTTTCTCCTCGCCTCCCTTATAAGAGTGTACTTACCCTTCTCTTAAATTCACACCTCCAAAGCCTTTTTTCTCAGCCAAAACCTGCCCAAATATCATCTCAACTATCCTCCATTCTACCTAGATTCCTTACTTTGATCATAAATCCCACCTAAGAAACCCTTTTGATCAACTCAAATGGAAACATCTGAAGAAGAGATAATAATTTCACCACCATCTTTCAAGTGCTTTTCTTATTCCAATTCCTCTTTCTTTATTGATTCCATTAAAAAATAGTAACTCCAACAACTTCTACAGACGGTGATATTATTATAAATTTGGTACAACTATATTCATTATTCTACCCATCCTATAAATGGCAAAGTCACCATACGTGTGTACGTACGGCTTACCGTCTCCACGTTGTGGCGTAGTTTGTTATTCAAACACTTCATTATTTGAATGGGTATAATAATGAGTATAACTAATGTAAATAATAAATATAAGGTTTTAATTATCTTTTATATATGATATAGTATCCAATTAAATACTATTTCGCCATCAATATAATGATATTGTCACTCGTGCGTACGTACGGATTACTGTCTCAACAAACGCGATGTGATTCATTCCCCATCGTAATCATTGAAGAATAATTTTTATTTTATGATTAAAAATAATGTTTATGAACATAATATCATTCTGTATATGAATAAAATACATCCTTTCCATTACACACATGGATTATGTAACCAATAATATAAAGGAAAACGAGTCAGTTTACACCTGAAATAACGATACTACTGAAATAATATTAACAAAAAAATTAGAGGACCATATATGATATCATATTTATGTATATGGTTCTTTTATAATTAAATAACAATTTTTTAACTATTATACAAGAGTTTAACATACCATCTACTAAGGAAAAGTATATGGTATGTGTTAATTCTATAATCTCTTTACTTATCCGACGTTTTTAATACATAAGTACCAACTGGGACCACTTTTTCATCCACATCGATGTTTTCGTTAAAATGTAAATCACAGCATTCATAATATTTACTAGAATATTTGTTAATGTTATTTATACCCTTATTTGACCATATATGTTTTTAAAGGAATCTTTCCTTCTTTTTCCAAACAAGGTAATTTATGACCTTTTCAACAAAATTAAGGTAAGAATGCCTTTTTTCAATATATACGGTGGGTGCGGTGATTTTACACCGTTATAACATCTTCAAAGCTTCACATACAAGCTAATAAGAATACATTCAAAATAAATATTTTCTTTTATAATTATATTACTTTTAAATGATTTCAAAATAGAAAGAGTTGTTTCTCTAAAAATGTTTTGCTTTAATTTATGTCAACATCCTTTGATGGATTTTAAGCTTGTTTGATGTTGATTTATTATGATTCAAAACTTCCATATTGTATTGAAGGTTTTTTGATATGTTTGGTTATAGATGTGTTATTTTTACACAATTCATGGTTTACGGATAAAGTATTGACATTTTTTATGCTAGTTTTAATACAAATATTTATGTTATGTTTAAACTTTTTCATATGAGGAATGCATTGGACTTAAGAACAGATGGGGGGAGCCCGTTATAGCTCCTCGATGCATAGGTAGGTCTCATGAGACAAAATTGTGTCTTGTAACAAGGCCTTGACAAAGTCTTATTTATATTCTTGGTATAATTCTTTGACTACGTAGTTATGAATTCTGACATTATGAATTCCATCATTATTAAATTGGCTATTAATATTGTATGTGATTGTTCAACTAGTATAATATTCATGTGAATAAGTAAATGGAATTGTTTGATTTATATTGGCCATATAATGTATAATTTTATGTTTAAAAGGCTTATATATTATTATTATACATTGTATTAATTATTTATTCTTATTTATGAACTTTTCTACTATATTTTTATCCTTACTAAGAATCTTAGATCGCCCCTTTATATGTTTTATTTTTCCTAGGATGTGAAGAAATATTTTATGGTTGACCTTTAGGGATATCCTAAGGATATAAGTGTGGTGAAAGGGGAAAAAATGTTTTTGATGTTTTTATTTCATAGTGTAATATAAAACATATGAATATATCTAGTACTTCCCTACTAAACTCATCAGTCTTTTGGGATTTGATCCCTTGTGATCATGCCAATGTTATGTAATAATGCACTGACTTTGGGTAACTGGGGTTGGGGCATTATAGTTAGTATCATGGGAATTTTATAAAAACTATGATTAGAGAACAGTACCCTAAGATGGACTTTGAGAATAAGTATAGAAGAACTTCCGAGAATATTGGTACTGTAGAGATTTTTTGTGTTTTCCAAGCAATACATCCCTATATGGATACGAGTAGGTAGAGGCAGCTTTGGCACAAATGTACCAAGGGGTAAAACCCAAAAAAAACAGCTTTGATCTAGACTCGAATGAGAACTGGTGCATGAGAACATGCCTTGATGCACTCTTAGTCATGACACTCTCGGGGGATATGCATAGGATAATTCTAATTTTCTTAAAAAATCATTATAAAGGGTTTATTAGTATATAACTACTCAGAGAAATTTTTTTATGATTATGGATTGTGTCCATAAACTATTCAATTTATGTCAACAATTTTAAAAGTTTAAAATTATGTATTGAAATTCATAAACTAATATATTGTAAGCCATTGTTTAGAAATGGTTCCCAGTGGAAGGAATAAAAACGGTATCAATGCATGTAATCCATGTAGGGATTTACCTCCTACTCAAGATAATTATTGTGGAGCTGGTGATGAAACTGGTGATGATCAGCTTATCACCATATTGGGACAACTCACTCAGGTTATGAATAATAAACTTACCTATATGGAGTACCCTGATCCACAATGCAGAGGATCAATATCAAACTACTTTATCAGGCAACAACCACCAACATTCAATGGGAGTAAAAATCCAATAGTATATGAGCAATAGATAAATTCCTTAGAGAAAATATTTCATGCTTTGTGGAGTAGAAAAAGGCAAAAATATTTCACGGCATTTTATCACATCATGGGAGATGTAGATCAATGGTGGTCATTAATCCCAAACACAATGAAAGAAGATGAATTATCAAACATGGAATGGATGGCGTTTAAGATATTTTCTTAGAAAAATAATTTCTTCTTGACCATCGAGCAGATATGGAAAGTCAATTTCTGAGTCTGAGGAAAAAGGAGGATGATAATGTCGCAAAGTATGAGGCTAACTTTACTAGGTTAGTAAGGCATGCAGCAAATTATATACGTAACCAAAGGATTAAGATTGGTTGATTAATTTAAGGGATAAAACCATTTCACCATTGATAATTAGTTTCAGAATCCATCTCATCGTTCTAAGATATTGTCTCATGCACTATCAATACAAAAAAGGAGTTCTCTATGTCTTACAACTTCAATGAAAAGAAAGAGAAGAATAGATCATCTGAAAACTCTGGATATGGAAATAAATGGAAAAAGGGAAAAGATGAATATCCATCATGTGGTAAATGTGGAAATAAACACCCAAGTACTTGCCTGAAGGTAATGGGAGTCTGTTACAAGTGTTGTGAAAAAGGCCACCAAACTCGTGATTTCAAGGGGAAGAAAGTGGTTGTCAATGTTGAATTCTACAATTATAAATAAAAGGGACATTATGAAAATGGATGTCCTAAACTCCATAAAAACTTAACACCAAAAATGGCCAAGGTAGCAAGGCCAATCTTATTCGAGCACTACTGCTGAGGTTGAAGATCGAAAAGAAAGGGTGGAAGGTAATTTATTGGTTTCCTTAAGATTATCTAATTCTTTATTTGATTCAGGATCATCAAATTGTTTCATATCTTCCTAGTTTTCTATGAAAATTAGATATTTTCAATTTTACTTAGCAATGGAGTTATTAGTCAATACACATAAGGGAAGTATCATTGCAACAAATTTTTCTGAATCAGTTCCCATTAGGGCATAAAAATATTCCTTATCTACTAATCTCATTGCCATACTAATGATTGAATTTGATATAACCCTCAGAATGGTTTGGATATTTGACCTTGATGAGAAAATTTATTGAAAGAAGAATGAGGTTACAATTTTCAATGATGATAAGAAGTACCTTATATATAGATTAGAAACTTTACCACCTTATTATTATCTAGATCCTCCCCTAGTAGCTCTACTAAATTCAATTATTGGGGGAGAAGATAATGAAATAACTATAGGTGAGGAAAATAATGTTCGAATAGAGGACGTACCTATTGTGCAAGAATATGTTGATGTGTTTCCAAAAGATTTACCTAGACATCCTCCAGAACAAAAAATTTAGTTTTCCATTGATTAAATTCCAGGTTCAAGGCCCATTTCGAAGACCCCTTCTAGAATGGACACTATGGAATTAGTGGAACTAAGGAAAAAACTGGAGGAATTGAGTAATAAGAGATTTATTAGCCCTAGTGTTTATCCAAGGGGAGCCCCTATTATTTTTGTTAAGAAGAAAGATAGATCTCTGAGGTTGTGCATTGAATATAGGGAGATCAATTATAACAATAAAAAACATGTTTCCTCTACCTATTCAACCAACTTCGTAGGGGTAAATATTTTTCAAAGATTGACCTACGATTTGGATATCATCTTTTGTGGGTGTAGAAGGATGACATTCCGAAAATATAATTTTGAACCAGGTACGGGAATTACGAGTTTACAATAATACCTTTTGGGCTGACTAATGCACCCTCTGTTTTCATGTATCTAATGAACATATTTTTCGAGGAATATCTTAATGACTTTATAGTAGTATTTATTGATGATATATTGATATAATCCAAAAGCTACGAAGATCATTAAAATCACTTGGGTATTATCCTAAGGAATCTTATAAGAAATGAATTATATGAAAAATTTAGCAAATGTGAATTTTGGCTTCAGGATTTTTCTCTTCTTGTCAATATTATCTCTATGTATGGAATCTCTATCAATCCTTCAAAGACCAAGGAAATCCAAGAATGGCCACCACCGATGAGTATAACTGAGGTACGCAGTTTTATTAGTTTAGCGGGTTATTATCAATGTTTTGTCTAGAGTGTTTCCCAATTGGAAAACCCATTAACTAAGCTCACATGTAAAGGGGTTAAATTTGTTTCGATAAAAGAGTGTGAAGATTTTTTTGGAAAATTGAAGAGATTATTAGTTAATGCTTCTATATTGACATTAGGGGAATGATGGGTTTATTATCTATAGTGAGGCTTAAAAGAAAGTATTTTGTTGTGTCCTTATGAGGAATTATAGAGTTATTGTATATTCATCACGGGGGATAAAAATTCATGAAAAAACTATCCCACTCATTATCTTGAGTTAGTAGTTATAGTCTTTACTATGAAAATATAGAGACAATGTCTCTATGTTGAAAAATGTGAGGTTTATAATGATCACAATAGTTTGAAGTATATTTTCTCACAAAAAGAACTCAACATGCGGCAAATGTGATGGCTTGAACCACTCAAGGAATATGATGGCAATATAAACTACCACCCGGGGAAGGTAAATAAGGTGGAAAATTCGTTAAGTAGAAAGGAGCATGGAGTTTTTAACTAGATGAGTGTTGAAAGGGATCCCATTTTCATGGATCTAGTAAAGATGGATATGGGAATAACCATTGAAAGTGAAACATCCATACTTTTTTAAATGGTTGCCAAATAATCCTTACTAGAAAGGATAAATAGTTCTCAGATTGATGATGAGGTGTTTTAAAATAATATTAAAGGTGTGAATGATGGGATATTGAGTGACTTTATATATGAAGATGGAATTTAGAAATTTTGGAAGACACTTTGTGTTCCAAACATACCTGATCTAAAAAGGGAATTTTTGGATTATGCTCATAGATCTAATCTCTCTATATACCCTAGGACCACTAATATGTATAGATATTTGAAGGAACATTTTTTGTGGGACAACATGAAGAGTGGGATTGTTGATTCTATGTCAAGATGTATGGTTTTTTAACAAGTGAAAGCAAGAAGACAACATCCTAGAGGAGTCATGAAACCTCTTCCCATACCTGAGTGGAAATGGGATAATATTATAATGGAATTTGACATGGGACTACCAAAGTCTCCTAGAAGGAATGATGCAATATGGGTCATTATTGATCATCTTACCAAGTCAGCAAATTTTCGTGCTATAAGAAAATATTTACCGGTTCAATATATGGAAAGACTATGTATTAATGAAGTTGAAAGACTTCATGTACTGCCTCTATAGATTGTTTCTGATCATGATCCTCATTTTACATCAATATTCTGGAAAGGTCTTCAGAAGGCCCTGGATACTGAACATCGTTTGAGAACTGCCTACAACCCTCAAACTGATAGACAATCAGAATGGACTATTCAAACGATATAATACATGTTGAGATCTTGGTCACTTGACTTTCAAGGTATGTGGGAACAATATTTACCTCTAGAAGAATTTTCCTATAATAATAGCTTCCATTCAATTATTCAGATGGCACCATATGAAGCGTTATATAGAAAAATATGTCACACACTAATTTTTTGGGATGATGTTGGTGAATGAAAACTCATAGGCCTAGAACATTTTGAGGAAAAAATGAAAAGGTGAAGGTTATCCAAACCCACATAAAATCATCCCAAAGTAGGAAAAAGAGAAATGCCGATAACCTAAGGGGGATTAGAAATTTTCAAGTAAGAGAGCATGTTTCCTTGAAGGTATCTCCATGGAAGGGTGTTATATGTTTTGGTAATAAGTGTAAATTGATTCATAGGTACATCATACCTTTCTAAATTCTTGAACTAATTGATGTTGTAGTTTATCCTTTGGGAATTCCTCCAATTCTTTGCAAAGTTCATGATGTGTTTTGCATATCATTGTTGAGAAAATACATGCCTGACCCAACACATGTACTCACCTATGAAGAAATTAAACTATAACCTGATCTGTCTTATTATGAAGATCCTGTCAAAATTCATCATACCAAAGAACTAGTGCTGAGAAACTAGACCACTCGTCTGGAAAATTTTATATGGAGAAACCATAAGTTGGAAGAGGCAACATGGAAACCTGGGGAACTTATGATTAAGAACCACATGAATCTTTTTAATGTAGTAATATTAAATAAATTTTGAGGATGAAATTTTTTTTATGAGGGTAGAATGTAACACCCCAAGATTCCACAGCATGTTTCCCTTTGAATAATGTTTTATCTTGCATTGTACGGAACATGTAGATTTAACACACCACAACAAATCAAACTAGCCATTATTAATAGTAATACCAACTTTTTGAAATTTAATAAATTATAATTTTCAAAATGGGCTTCATTTTTGGATTCTTAATATCAAAAGTAGCGAAGGTTGATTTTTTGATATTTTTCTGAGAACTTTCAATTTTTGATGAATAGTGAAAAACATTACGTTATTATTTAAAACCGAATTTTTATTTAAATAATTAGATATTTAATTTAATTTAGCTCAAAATATATACATAATACATATATTTGTTTAATGTAATGCATTGGATTAATTTTATAATAAATTTATATATATATAATTTTATTGAACGTTTTACCGTCTATTACCCACCTTTTAGAAGTATTTGTAAATTTGCATAAAACGCAATTTTACCACATCTGAGAATTGAATTTCAAAATTCCGAGAGCCACGGTTGAAATCATTAAGTAAAATTTAATTCAATAAGATGAAAATATTTTTTGTGAATAGTAACTTTTGACTTTTATTTACCACAGTTTAAAGTAAATAGGGTAATTAAGGGGAGAAATGATATTATAATTACCATAACACATGTCCTAATTCTACTGGATAACTATACTTCAACCCAAAACAACCATAGGAATAAAATTTGATCCCTTGTGGTCAACTTGGATTAGATTAGGAAATTTATTATTATTTTATTTAAAGAAGAATTAAAAATGTTAAATTCAATGTTTAAAAACAACAATATTTTTAATATAGGGTTAGACATAAGATAAATTAGACTATAAGTATTCATTATAAATCTAAAACAATTTCCTACATAATGGTATTTTTTATAATTTTTATGCATTAATTAATTTAATGTATTTATGACATAATGATGATGCAGTAATTACCATATTAAGGAAATATTAAAATAATTGATATTATAAATATCCAAATAAATGTAATTTGAGACTTTTGATGAAGTAAACATATTTTATAGGTTAATTTTACATGTTAGGGTCAATTAAATATATTTTTTTCAAAGTAATCACGCTGTTATTATTTTCACAAAAACCAAATACTAAATAGTGTCAAAATTGACATAATTGAGTTTTTAAAACAAATACTATATTATTAATTGATTATATATTCCTAAAAATCAAATTTTCATCCAAAGGACATAGATGAGGTTATATATATTAATAATAAACCACTTGGGGTTCTCTTGGCTTATTATAGTATTATTTTTAACTATATAATATAAAAATACAAAGAGACATGGTAAATGTCAAACTATTTAACTAAGAGTTATATCAAAAAGATATGGTTAATATGGTGAACTAAACCTGTCTAAAACATATATGTTGAAAGTTTTTCGACCCATCACCACCTTATACTTTAAATAAATCATTTTAGAGACTTTATAAACTGAATATTATTTTATTATAAAATAATATTTCATGTTTTTCGTAAAGTGACCCTCACCTCTCTTATAAAAGGGTACTTCCCCTTTTCATAAATTCCCACCTCCAAAGCCATTTTCCTCAGCCAAAACCTGCCCAAATATCCCCTAAAAATCCTATCTTATACCTAGAGGCCTTAAATTGATTGTAAATCCACCCTAAGGAACCCTTTTTATCAACAAAAAAGGAAACACTCGTATAAGAGGTAATAATTTCACCACCCCCTTTCAGGTTCTTTTCTTCTTCCACTTCCACTTTCTTTGCTAATTCCATAAAAAAAATAACAAATACAGTAACTTATTCATACTTTTATGTTATTATAAATATGGTACAACCATATTCATATAAATGAAAAAGTCAACATACGTGTGTACGTACGACTTACCATCTAAACGTCGTGGTGTAGTTTGTTATTCAAACACTTCATTATTTGGATAGATATAATAACGAGTATAACTGATGTAAATAATAAATATAACATGTTAATTATTCTTTATATATTATATACCATCCAATTACATATGATTTCACCATCAATATTGTGAAATTTTCTCTTGTGCGTACGTACGGATTACCGTCTCCACAAACGCGATGAGATTCATTCCTCATCGTAATCATTCAAAAATAATTTTCATTTTATGACTAAAAATAATGTTTATGAACATAATATCATTCTTTATATGAATCAAATACATCATATTGATAACAAAAATGTCTTTTGTAACCAATCATATAATGAAAAATGATTCAGTTAACACCTGAAATGATGGTACTACTAAAATATTATTTACAATGCAATATTTGAGGATCATATATGATTTCATATTTATGTATATAGTACTTTTATAATTTAATAATAATGTTTTAACTATTATACATGAGTTTAACATACCTTATACTAATGAAAAATACAAGGTTAGGGTTAATTCTACAATCTCTTTACTTATATGAGGTTGTTAATACATAATTATCTATTGAGACCTCTTTACCATCCACATCTATGTTTTCTTAAAAATGTAATAAAAAACATTCTTACTATTTAATATACTATAGTTTAAAGTCATTTATACGCTTATTTTACCATATATGTTTTTAAAGGTATATTTTTGTCGTTTTCCAAACATGGTACTTTATGACCTTTTCAACTAAATTAAGGTACGAATGTCTAATTTTAACTTATATGGCAGGTGCAGCTATTTTTTTCCATTATAACATCATCCAAGCTTCCCATATAATCTTATAAAAATATTTTCAAAATAAATGTTTTCTTTTATAATTATATGAATTTTAAATGATTTCAAAATAGAAATAGATGTTTCTCTTAGAAATATTTTATTTCATCTATGTCAACATCTATTGATGAATATTTTGATTTTTTGAAGTTGATATATTATGATACAAAATATAAATAATGTATTGAAGGATCTGTGATATTTTTTATTGTGGATGTGTTATTTTTACACCATTCATGGTTTATGGATAATGTAGTGACATTTCGTATGCTATTTTTAATATGAATATTTATGTTATGTTTAAACCTTTTCATATGAGGAATGCATTAGACTTTGTAAGTGATGGGTGAATCCATTTATAGCTCCTCGATGCATCAGTAGGTCTTAAGATACTACATAGTGCCTTAGAATAATGCCTTGAAAAAATTTTATTTGTAGTCTTGGCACAAGGCCTTGACTATATTGTTATGAAGTCTAGAATTATGCATTCCATCATTATGAAATTGGGTATTTATATTGCATGTGATGGTTCGACTAGTAGAATATCCATTTGAATAAGTAAATGGAATTATTTTATTTATATTGGACATATTATGAAGAAGTTTATGTTTAAAAGTATTATTTTTTAGTCTTATACATTCCCATAATTGTTTATGCTTATTTATGAATGTTTCTACTATATTGTTATCCTTACCAAGTATCTGATCTCACCGCTTTCTGTGTGTTATTTTTCCCAGGATGTAAAAAAATATTTTATGGTTTACCTGCAGGGACTGGATAAGGAAATAAGTGTCATTAATGGGGACAAAATATTGTTGATTTTTTTATTTCATGCTGAAATGTAAAACTTGTGAATGTATCGAGTACTACCATGGCTACTAAACTGGTCAGTCTTTCGAGATTTGATCCCTTATGATGAATCCAATGTTATGTAATAATGCACCGACTCTGGGTAATTGGGGTCGGGGCATTACAAATATAGGGGGTATTTCATAGTTGACACATGTTTAGTCAACATTTATGCCCTATAAGGATTAATTGTGTGACACCCCTATGTGAGGCGATTAGTTAGGGAAAATTGTTATGGGAACTTATTCACCCCATGAGGAAAACTAAACGTACAAGTTTCTAAACCATTGTAAATTTTTTTAAAAAATAATTATCAACCCCCGTATTATAACCCAAAATATCCTTTCTCAACCCAAAAAAAATATTCTATCATTTTTGGAGGATTGGAGAACATTTTAAGCCATTTTGACCTTCGTTCACAGTGAATTGAATATCCATTGATGTATCTTCACCTATCTAGGTATATAGTTTCTTCCTAATTATATATATATCTCTCTCTTTCTCTCAATTTCATATAAAAGATGGATTATTTTTCTATTATTTTTATTATATCTACATCTAGGGTCCTTGGATATTGATTTTTTTATATTGGATTTAGGTTACATGTATAGATAGTGTTCTTTATCAAGGTCATAATTGTTCCACTTCAATTTAGTTATATCCATTGGCGATCGCTTGTCATCAAACATCTGGTAGGTGTTCTAAATTTCAATCCTTTAGTCTTGATTTAAATATATGTATGTAATTGTGAGAATTTCAATGTCAATGATTCGTTATTTGCATTGATAAATTATTTTATTTGTATTAACGACCATGTTATAAAGATATATATTAATTGGAGTAATTGAATGGTGGAATTTAATAGTTCAATTCTTGAATTAATTAATGGGATATTTTGATTTTGGAATTGAATTCAATTGGATTAATTATTTTTTGAGTTAATTAATGAAAATTCTTTTGAAAATGTAGATGGAAATTTGATTGATTTATTGTTGAATTAGTTAGTGAGATATTATTATTATGAAATAAGAATAAATTTGATTATATAATTTTATAATTAATTAATTTAAATTATATTGATTATGAAATTGTTATTCAATTAATGAATTATTGAATTAATTAATAAATTATTCTTATTGTAAAATTTAAATCGTTAATGGATGAATTATTTAATGAATTATTGTGATTGAAGACTTGAATTAATTAATTATTTTTTTAATTAACGAGTTTTTGTGAATGTGTAATTAAATTAATTAATTAGTTAAATAATTAATTGATTAATTTATTGGTCAATTAATTTGTTTAGGATTTAATTGGAAATTGAAATTTAATATGGTTGGTTAAACATTGGTGTTTAAAAAATTATGATAAGATTGTCAACGTTGATTAACCTTGATTGATGAGATATATGTGATATTTGCATGTATGTGATGTTGTGGTATATGTGATATACATGTGTGTGACATGGTCTACTACAACAAAACCCCATTGTGAGGAACTGATTCAGAAATGTGTGTGGAACATGGTTTGATGCATCAAAAGATCATAGAAATAAATTCTTTGATAAATGTGTGTGGGGCGTAGTTTGTTGCATTAAAATACCATAGTGATTTATCGACTAATAAATATGTGTGTGTGACATGGTCTACTATACTAAAATCCCATAATGAAAAATCTGGTGTGGTATAGGGGTTAACGCTCTAAATACCCATGAGGTTTTAGACATGACAGTCTACACCCATGAGTAGGCATTGGAAAATGGTTCCAAGTGGCCCTAATATTATTGAATGAGATGATTATTTATAACCATGGTATTGTTATTTGCTTTTAATAATGGCATGGGAAGAAGAAGGTATTTATGGTTTGGGTGCTCTTGAGAACCCAGTGGTTTATATTGTCTAATAAAATAATAATTGAAATGTGACACCTCTTTATTTATACATGGAACTATATTATTTATACAACATCATAAACTATTATGAGGTAGATGTTTTTTCAGATGTCATTGGTTGTGGCCTACTGAGTTGTACTAACACACTACTCAGGCTCTCTGATCACTACCTTAATAGATTTCATGGTTGTTGGACAAGATAAGGCAAATAGACATAGTTAGACGGCTGAGTCAGAATGGAGTAAGGATGAGGGAAACAAACATGGTGTTGGGACCACTTGAATGTTTTCAATTCCATTATTTATTTTGGGGTTTTTCATATTTGAACAGGATACATATTTGACATTACATATCGACTATTTAGTTATGGATATTGATGTTCACATTTTGATCATCCTATGATACTGTTATTGTTCGATTTATGGTTTTATATTTTGGTTATATTTTTTTCACTAATGAGAACCATTGATAAATACAGTGTAGTTTCCCTATTATTGATGAAATACCCTCGCTACTGGTTGATAACCTCAAGAAAATCGGGAGGCAAGCATGATGTCCCATAGTGAAATAGCTCAAGGCACTGGTGTGTAGCACCTATTTCAGGACATTACACAACAATAGTTATAAGAATATATTTATTAATATATATTATATAATTGTTAAAATAATTATTTATTAATGTGAATTTGTTTTTACATTTCATTCACTTTATTAATCTAAAATTGAAAAAAAAAATTCATACATACGTAAGGCCTACCATCTTTATCAATGGTGTAATTAATATTTCAATGTCTTCAATTTATCAAAAAATATTTATTAATATATATAATAAATTGGAATGGTATTTATATTAAAATTAACCATTCTGAGATGATGAATCTATAATTACATTACATGTACTGGAATTTATGTATTGAAATTCTCATAAAAATTAAAATTTATATAAATTATTAGTAATCAACTATTATTAGAAGGTTATAAATGGATCATACTTGTCATTATATTTTTTTATATTTTTCAGATATATAAATATAATAAATATAGGTTTATTATACATGATAATAACAACGCTTACATGGAAGGTTGAACTTGAAGCAATGGATTTCATTTAAAAATAATTTCATTGGGTTGATTTTTTTTAAAAACTTACATTTTAGTAAGTTAATGAAAATTATTTAAAACACCTAAAGTTATATTAAAATCAGTTTATATAATGATAAAACATTTTTTTATGCATTTACCCCTCATTACTCACACATTATACCCAAATATTTTTTTTATGGAAAATCAAATATGATTATCTATTTGGTCGTAAATATTTTTCTTTTATATATATGTTTTCTAAACATATTTTAAAAAATATTTATAATATTTCTCTATGATTTTTTAAATTCATTTTTACCCATGAGTTATTTTTTAAAAAAAATAATTAAAAATATATTCTTTTCTTTTTCTGAATGATGTACTTTTTTCATTTTTCCTAAAAATATAAACAGAATCAATATTTTTTCTAAAAGGATATGAAAGAAGTTTTAAACTTTCGTGAAATATTAATCCATTGAATATTCCATTACATAGTTTAAATTATGTTGTCAATTAGAATGATTTCATTAAACATGGTAATTTTTTTAATATAATGATTTTAAAGAAAAATGCGTATTTTCCTAAACAAAATTCATATGATCTATTAAATGTATTTTTAAAAATTGAAACAACAATTGTTGTTACTAGGAAAATAATCCAATTATTACGTATTAATTATTTTTAGATATTTTTTTAATAATAAATTATTGTGTTATATCTCCTTGATTCATTAAAGATTATTTTTTACCTTATAGAATATTATTAGAATGAATTTTATTAATTATTCATAATATGTGGGATACATAAGATGTGAATGTTACAGGTGGGACCATGTTTGAGATAACCCTCTAATCCTTAAAAAGTTATAATGATTAAAAATTAAGTGGTATTTTTTATACTCTGAGGCATTGATATCATGTAATAATAGTTTGGTTTTTGGTGTATTATTTCATATAAAATGGTATTTCCTTGATTGTATGCTCCCAATAGAAAGATAGTGTCTAATATTAGTGTCCATGATGATATGATTCCTGATTTTATTTGTTGAGATTACATTATCATTAATACTTTGAATTGTGACATTAAATTATTAAGAATCTAGGGTTCATTATCAATTATGTTTATTATGTTGTTATTATACAATTATTCTCATAGAAATAATGCTATTTATTGAATGGAATGGTTTTTGATAATCCACTCTTTTATATTAATTATTCAAAATTTTCTCATTGTTTTCTTTATTGTATTTAACCATTAATGATCATAATATAGGAAATACTATTTTTTCCATTTACCTATGTTATGAAAAATAATAGCATGAATGATATAAATTATTAAATAATGTTTTGTATGATATGACTTTTAATTTTTAAAATGGAATACGAGAATCAAATATATATCTAGTTTACCATGACTACTAAATAATCCAATACATTATAATGTGATATATTGTATATAGTTCCCATATAATTAAGTAACCACTAACTCTAGGATACTAGTGTAAGTTTTTCTATAAATAATTTTTCTAAAAAGGGTTCTAGTTAGAAATGTATAATGTGGGTGATGATATAGATCACTTATATACCAGTTGTTTATGTATACATGTTTTCAATGACACTAAATCATTATGGTTCCAGAATGGATCATAATGTTTTGTAATAAATATTAATATAATAATAGGTAATATTAATATTAGAAAAGTACGGGTCTTAGTATTTTCTATCAAATAATTATTTAATTACTTTTGTAAACAATAATGGGAAAGATTTAGTGTTAACACTCAGGATATGCCTATAAAAAGGATAACATCCTATGTTATGTAATATAAGTTTGGTTTTATAAGAGAATAAATTCATATCTTGATACTATAATATGGATGTAGATATGTCATAGATTCACCGTGTGGTGATTACTCTAATTGGATAAAAATTACTATTAATATGGTAGACATCATTGAACTATTAGAGGGTCAAATACTGCACACCTAGATAGAAAATCATAGGGGATATTCTTGGGGTAATTTTCATTTTCATTATATATCATTAATAATTTTGTTAATAGATAATGAACATGGATGGCCTTGTTTAAATATAATTGTTCATAAACTAAAAATATGGTGTCTTAACTTATACATCCTATTATTTAATTTTTATGATTATATGGTTTCTCGCTATGATTATTTTTTCATACACTATGTTTCTTAGTTTCATTCAATGGTTGTAACCTAGAGGAATCATGTTAAAATTGAATATAATATAAATTTTGGTGAGTAATGGAAAACAAATGGGATTATTAAATTTGGGAAACCTATTTTGACTATTCTTAATTTATTATCACAACATATTATTCTCAACCAGCACTCTAACCCAGTTTTTTATGTAATATAAAAGTATCTATTTATTGTTTCTATCAATATTTCCATATCATTAGTAAGTGCAATGGAAATAACTATGAGCTTATATTATCCATACATCATTCAAAAATCAGTCAGTAGAATTTCTTTCTTCTTCACCTGTTGTGGGTGATATCCTCACCAAAGGTAAACCTTAGAGAAATATTTCACCCCACACAGTTAATGGAAATAGTCATATATCCAAGGAAGTTGGAACTTATACTTTATTTTTATTTTTTTGAAGTCGAGTAATAAATTCTTAAGTGTATTTTTCTCTCACTATATTTGACGAAGAGGACCAGATCACCATAAGGTAAAGCACTAAAGCATATAGAACCATTTCACATATTCTATTATAACTACTTCTTTAGTTCTTCCAAATCAATGGTTTCATTTTTTAAGGAGTCTTTGATATGGTTAGATATCCATGGATAAGTTAAATTGAAAACAGTAACTCTCTATAAGGTGAAGGATCAAGAAATTATTTACAGAGCACATTAGTATAGTCTCTTGAATTTTGCATGCCATTTATAATTATCCTCTCTTTTGTCTCAATAATTTAAGAACGATATTATTTCTCATATGAAATTATATAAAAAATTGATATGATGGTTTTGACAGAGATTCATCCCCCTTACACTTTTACAGGATTGGTGGATGCCTCAGGATCTAAAGAGTGGACTCGATTTACTAACTATTGATGTTGGTTTGGTAAAATGATTGAAAATCTAGGACCAACATATCATCAAAATCCACCAAAGGATATATGATTTGATTTTTTGGGAGGTTTAGTTGATAAAAATTAATATTCGGTAGTTTTAAATTATCGATGCAATAATTTATTCATTAATTTTTCTCAAATATAACTCATCACCTATAATTTATAGTGGTGTTTGAATATTTCTAATAAATATGAATGATATGAATCAATATGTAGAACAATAATCAAAAATTATCTTCTCTATTATTTATTGAATAATAATAGTACCTATCACCACAAAATGTTTCTGATCTACCTCAGCAGTAGTGATTGCATATGACCTTCCTTATTGTGTTAGGGGTTTTTGACATTGGTTTTCTCTGAAAAGCTTTATCATTGGGTATTGGTTCACATTGTTACCATGTTAATTTCAGTTAAATTACCAAAAAATTGGAATATTCTATATCTAAATATTCATTTCAAATTATTTATTATTTGGTTTATTAATTTCACTTCAATAATGATTTCCTTCATGCCCCTAATTTCCACATTTGAATAGCCATTCTGTTACCCTTAAGTAGTTTATAGGATTCTTCTTCCCACTCTTTTGACAAGTGGGATTCTGTTTTTTTCTTCCTCCAATATATTTTTCTATTGGATACCCAAAATATAATTCTATCATAATTTTATTGTCTCCTATCCCACAAGATCACAGAGAAACACTAATCCCCATTTCAATAGTAATTCCATAATGAACAATCTATTCATAACTATCAAATTTAATAATCAAAAATTCTTTCCATATACTCTTATTTAATCCAATAATTAAGTATGGAATCATACATTATGTGATAATGACATATCCAGAAGCATACCATGATATCCTTGCGATTGTTTCCTCATATGCACTGATAGACTCATATTCTATTAATTTCAGAGGAGGGAACTCTTATCCATTTTAAGAAGGATTGTTCAGGGGAAATATTTATTGAAAATTATTTTGTTGAATTCTTATCAGTTCATTAACACAATTTCCTCCATATACATTGTGTTTTTTATCACTTTCCAACATTGATCTGCTTCCCCATTAAGACGACATACCACCAGCAAAATATTTTATTCTTATGAGCATTATACTACATAGAATATATTCTTTGTGGAGTTAATAAATTGTTCCACATAGATAGGATCTTATTTTATACTAATGATAAGATTAATTTTTCACAAAAAAAAATATTCGACTAAAACATGATATTTCTTAATATTATGGGGTAATTCCACATGGTTCATGTTTTTATTCATATCATGATGAAATTGATCTATTATTTTCATGATGTTATGAGATGCAGTTCCCATCAAGATTTTAATGAAATAAAGGTAAATAATCATATTTTCTATAACATTGGCTGTTAGTATGGTTTCTCCTAATTTATCCATTAATAAGAAATGAAAAAAATTATAGAGATATTGAATACATAAAAAATGAACAAATAAAAATAAAACAATTAACATATAAGGATAGACATATAAATTATAATAATATCCTAACTTGTGATTCCTTGTGTTTAAATCTTGAATATCCATGGTGATAGAATTGTTTTAAGGGTTCTTAATAATATATTTTAGTCTAAATCACCCAAAAAATAGACATTCTCTAATACAAACTATAATGACCCAATCCTTTTACACATTTATACAACATGAATTTAAGGATAATTAAATATTACGTAGAAGTCGTGTATTGGAATATATAGTTTCCTTAGAATATTTGGTGTATAAAAAGGAAAAATTAAATTAATATAAAAATATTTCATTTATCTCCATAGTGATCTCCAAACTTCCTCTAATAACCTAAAACAATATAGGATAACTAGGATAACAAATTGAAAAAAGGGATGAGCTAAAAATACCAATACGATAATAAACATGGGAATGAATCATAACACATAAAATAAAAGGTATAACATGATAACACTAAAGGGGTGGATAATGAATACAATTACAGAATAACACCATATAGAACATACAGTCTGGTTGTTATGGAAACATATAAAAGTGGAATTAACACAATAGGTGAAATAAACATGATCCAAGGATAACATCCAAGATTATATCACATGGCGGATATTTTCCCATAATGGATTAGGTTTACTCCCTATTTCCATGCATGAAATCTCATGAGGCTAAACATTATACAAAAAATTTGAGAACTATCTGAGAACACCAATCATAATATGTTCATGAATATATGTTCCACTTAAAAAGATTCAAGAATAATTAATAAACATAAGGGTTACCAATAGAATGAAATGGGTATTGTAAAAATGTTATATGGAAAACCCAATGTGTGGATCCTAATTATTTCTAGGAAAAATTGGATTTGAATCATAATTGTAAATTAATAAGGGAAAATAATCATAGATCCTGATGAATTATTTCTAAATAAATTGAATATATGTAAAAATACTGATTAGGTATCTTTAGACATGTGACAATTTATAACAGTTTTAGGGAAAATAATGAAGAGTCGTTAATGATGATAAAAGAAAAATTTTAATTATAAAATTAAAAGTGAACTAAAATAGTTGTTCATGTTATATTAATTGATTTTATAAAAATATTGAAATCTTATAATAGATTATTGTGTGTACTAGAAAATAGGAAAAAATAGAGATGTTCCCTTTAACTGGGTTTTCATATTGAGAGGAATTGTGAAGGGAACCTTATAAAAAATGAAATACACAATAAAAAAAGAGTAATTTTTTCACACATATACATTTGTTACATATACAAAAAACATTGAATAAGTATATAATAGTAAGGAATAAATTGATACATTGAAAGAGAAAGTGCAACCTAAAAGAGATATATAGGTTCAAAGAGATCCCTTACTTTTGTCAATACCATAATATCCTAGATAATAATATTAGATTTATTAATTACTTATTTAACAACATAGTATAAATTTATTTTATTTATTATAATTTCATTATGTTCATATTTTCCGATTTCAATTTGTTCTAAGGATTAACTTCATCGTTCTGGGAGTGTTTGTTTCATTGGTTCAGGGTCGGTGTACTTATGTATACTAATGGGAGTTATTTTAAAATGGTAATAATATATAATAAGTGTTATTGTATGCAATTCATGCACTTATATATTTTTAAATGATCCCATATATCTATATTCATTATCTTATGAGGAAGATTCATCTTATAAAATGTTAAATACAAATGTTTAGTTCATTTTGGTAGTTTTTAGATCATTGTGAAATAGTTTCATTTTATTTAACATTATAGATTTATATTATTTAAAGAACATAAAAAAGTTATCATATTCATATTAAAATCTTTTTTAACCATACTAATGGATTGATGACCATCTGTGAAGGTGGTATTGGAAAAAAACATTATACACGGAGACGGTAAGCCACCATAATGTGGACAATGATTTCATTTCATTTAATAAGTGGAGATGAGAAAACTGTTCAAAAGAAGTATTACATTACCAATAAAACCATAATATATATATATATATATGATACTAGAGTTTTTATGCTTATATGAATTATGGGTTTTAAGATAACGTAAAAGAAGAAAACAAATTAAAATATGTTATTTGAGAATGTCACCTCATGAATATCACCTCCTTGAAAAAACCCTTGAAGAACAGGTATTTGAACATTCTATAAGACCATAATCACATAGATATGGGTAAAGGGGATATAATAGTTTATGGTATATATTTGGTAAGCATCAAGGATTGGAAGGTGTGAGGAGAAAGTGTTATGAGGGGTGGAATTTTTAATGGATGATAGGAGTATTTCAGAAATTTCTCAAAATTTTAAATTATAATATATTAACTCTCTATCAAAATATGACAAAATGGATATAGATTAAAATATCATATTAGATAAGTTTGTAATATCATAATCCTAAAATATTAATAAATTTTTTGTTTTTTAACCTTATCATTTAGATTATTCAGTAGTTAATCTACTATAATTTTAACTACGGTAACAAATTTTTCAAAATTAAAAGGTTATAAATTTTACAAACATGGTTTCATTGGACCACTAATTTTAATTTTATTAAATTTTAGATCAAATAAATATTATTTAGTTTTTATAATTTTTTTGATTATCAAATAGTTTAATAAAATACCAATCCCTTAAAATATCATTACCATCATATTTAAAATAATTCATTAATTTGGCTATAAAATAATTCATTAATTTTTCTATAAAATAATCAGGAAAAATATTAAAATTAGAAAACATATATTATTATATCCTAAACACATCATTGTTATATATATAATTCTTGTATAATCATAAATGTCTAATATTATATTTATTTTAATATTTTAAATACCATTAATTTAATTTTTTCATTAACATAATAATTGATGCATCGTTATTGTGTGATCATTTCATATATTATATATTCACTAAAAATTTACCATGATTTAGATAAGTATTTCATATTTAAAATAATATTTATTATCTCAGATAACGTTTAGATTACCCTATATTAAAAATATTTTTCTACTAAAAATAAGAGTGTGACATTTTGTCACATTCATTGATTTTAGTAATATCTTTGTCATTTTCATGAAATATTGTCCATTAAATTACACAATGTAAAATAATATTTGTTAATGGAAGAATTAAATTAATTTAATAATAAGTGGTAGGAATACAAAGAGACTTTTCTCTTATTTTTAATGGTGGTTATCCAGAATTACCTCTTTACTAAGTTGAAAACATTTACCCCAATTGAAAACCATATTGTCCAAAAATAAAAGGATAATTTTTACTAAATTTGGATCTCCTAATTTAAAATATGTAAGAAAAATAAAAATTTTAAAAAAAATAAGTGCATGAATTTAATTTAAAATTAAACTGGAAATATGCAATGAAAACCCATTTTTTTGGAAATAAATAAATTTTAAAATTTGATATGTTTTAATATTAAGAACAAGTATAAAATACATTTGAAAAGATGAAATTAGATTATTTATAATAAAATAAATCCAATTAATGTTTAAAATTAATCCTAAATAGAATATAAATTCGTAAATGTTTTGAAATAATATACATTTTTCAATATAAATAATACTTTTAATAATTCATTAAAATTTCAATCATTTTACAAAATTCAAAGATGTCATTATATGATAATTTTGACATGAAGTAATGAAAATGATGTTTTTTTAAAAAATATTCACTATGTTTAAAAATATATATATTTTCTCATCGAATGAAAAAAATAGTTTTATTAAATAATATATTTTTGAAAAATAAAAAAGACTTTATAAAAAGAATTAAATGTCTATTTCCAAATATATTTCATAATATGGTTATTACTAAAATTACACTAAAATTAACCAGATCTATTATAATGGTAATGTTAAAATAATACTATTTTACTAGTATATCATGGTTTTTTCAAACAAAATGTTATGTAAAACACAACTAAAATTATTATTTAAAGAGAAATGTTTCATAACAATTTGGGGTTATTACAACCAATGATTATAATACATAGATATTATATAAATTTTAAATATTCATTACATTATAGAAATGAATGCCTCGGGACCGTAATAGTTTATTGAATTTGGAAACATGAAAACTAAACATTAGTCCATGAGTGAGCTACACTATCTCCCACTATGTTCTTCACAAATAGTGCCCCAATTAGACATATCATACATATTACATATTTTCATAACTGGGGGAATGGAAACATTTGAATAGATGATCTTAGAAGATTAGTACGTGTAAAAAAGAGAGATATAAAAATATAACATGAACATGAGGGTATGAGAACATGATATTAACATTTGAAAACCATACTCTTCATATCAAAGATCATAATATCGAGTCATGGCATAAATATTGGATGCAAATAAGAAATGAATCATAATGAAATTGGAGAACATAATCCATGAGTGGACAAAATGGGAAAAAGACATGAAATTTGTTATATACAAATCATATTATAACATTATGAAGATGTGTAAATAGAAACATGTTAACTCATTGAGTAAAGGATTTGAAATCAGACCCACACATAAACATATCTACATGCAATATATTACACATATAACATTATAGTCATGAATTAAATGTCCACACAAAACATCTTGAACATATAATCAGGTTCATTTATAACATTTCGAGAATATAACCAGGTTCACACATAAAATTATGTCTATGAATGATAGGTAAATGTATAAAATCATAGTAGTCAAATATCACCCCCAAGAGCATCATATAATAAAAATTCCTTTACTGAACCAAGTTAACTCTCCATTCTAGTCTTTTATATCTCCTGATATATAAATCATTAACAAATGAATTGGAGTGTGATATAGGTCCCACCAATCACATAATAAAAATCATATTTATTTGGTCCATGTGATCATAAAAATTCAGTGTTTTATAGCCCAATAAATGAAATGGGTATCATAACCATATTATCATAACTTAACCTCTGTAAAAGTGGCAGGTTTCATAATAATTTTATCATAAAATAACCCATGAAATGAATTGAGTTTCAAAAGCATTTGATCATAGTATAAGATATTAAAGAGAAATAGATTTGATAAATATTATGTGATCAAAAATATACAACATTCATAAAAAGAATATGATTGATTTCCTTTGATAATATCCCAATTAATGATTAAGTAACAACAAATATTGTCAACATTGATGGAAATTTATTTTTAAATATCATTTAAAACATTTATTGAGGAAAATATCCTATCATATTTGGAAAACACATTTTAAAAAATTATATATATTAAAAAATCATTTTCATTGTAATGTAAAAATGAAAAATTATAGGGTATTAATTAACAAAGTTATATGTTATAGAATAGGAAAATTACATTCATGTTGTACAGGTTAAAACAAATTTCTAATCACATTTTATGTAAAATAAAATATTCAATTATTTGTAAAATAAAATAATTAATCGATTAAATAACAAATAAAAATTTAAATCATGTAAAAATTTTCATTAATATTATAAGGGAATAATATAATATTTTTTGAAAGCATTTTAAAAAATATGGTTTTGGCAAAAAAAATTATCTGATTAAAGAGAAAAATAAATTCTAATTTTCCTAAAAACACTTTCTTATTAATTTTATGTAAAAAATATTTGTAAAATTTTACAATTACATTATTATATCATGAAAACAAGAGGATATGAAAATTCATGTGAATTCATGAGAGTTATATTGTGATATTTTAACATTATATACTTAATCAATAACTATACTCATAAAAGATGAGATTGTAACATAAAACATTACCACTTTGGTGACAATGTTTAATAACACCCAAGAAGATTAAAGAAATGAACCAAAAATATCATTAAGAATATTTTAAAAATATATTAAAATTAAAGGGGAATTGTATTCCCCTTTTTAATTAATATATATGGATAACATAACATATGTATTAATGAATGAAAATAAAGAAAAATATATCTTATTGATTCGTAAACATTTGGACCTTAAAACCTATGAAGGGGAGAACCTCCAATTAATTTTTAATGAAAAAAAATCATTATAATCATTTTAATATATAATCATGGGAATTATATACACCAAATTAAATAAATAGGAGGTTAATATAAGATGTTCCTAAATGATGTAAAAATTGATATTGAAATCCTTTACCCAAACTCTTGAATTTTTTATTACTAATTAAAAACTCCAATATAAAAAATATAATTATTTTATAAATATATTATAGAACCATATTCATATATATCATACCATAAATAATTTTATAATCTCCTTTTATTACCGTATTATCAATAATACATGTTAATGTTATGTTTTGGGTAATAACAACATTTTCATATGTGTATTGATTTATTATATTTTTTGAAATATTACATTGGTCATGGTTCCAAAATATCTAGAATTATAACCATGATATAAATATAAAATATATTTGGTATATGATTGTTTATAATAATCTATACAATTTATTTATAGAAAATGAAACTCACCATTCATGGAGACGACAGCCCGAACTCTACAGGAATGTTATTTTCATTTTCTTTATAGATTGAATGAAAGAACCATAAGTGATATCTTATATAAATATAGAATTATTTTTATATAATCTATATCCCAAATTTTAATTTAACCCACCATTAATACCTTTGATGTAATTCATGAATGATTCACATTACCTGGTGAGGCGGTTTTTTGTTGTACACAGGACATACATTATCGTATTCCCACAAAATTTAAAATATGATGGAATGTGTGATACAATAAATCCAAAACAATTATCACATCATAAAACTCATTTATATCATATATAAAAAATATATCCATAATTATTCTCAGCCTTGAGAGGTGGTAATGGAATAATTAATGACATTAGTTTCCAATGTGTTAGTTCGTCGTAAACAAAAACCATGGTTTTGTAACCAATTAAAAGGTAGTGGAGATCGTTGTAAGTCATTAAAATAATAGAAAAAATATTTTAACACATAATATACTGTTTATATTATATAATAATTATATAAAAATAATTTATGGTCTTGGAGGAATAAATTAAAAAAACTCTTATTGATGACTCTTACCTCTTGTTCAGGTATCCACTGATGTTTTTCTACTAAAAACATCAAAGGATTGATTTTTTACAAAACTAAGTGTTATAGGATGAGAATTTGGATTTTGGGAAGTTATTTTGGTAGGTTCTTGTAGTGCCATGGTGTTTTTTTGCATGAATAAGTGAAGATAGGGTGTTCCATCATATAACTGGCATCGAATACACACTAGACATTTTTTATGAGAATTGAAAAATCCCACAGTTTTCACAAGGAAAAAGTATCAAAATTTCATAATTTGTACCTTATACATGATATGGTATATATATTTCTAGAAATAAATTTTATATGTTTATTAAAAAATTTCACCCTTATCATTTTTTTTACCATCCGATTAAATCTATTTTTAACATAATCATGGAAAATATTTTTTAATGCATTCTCATTTAATTTTGGTAATAAATTATGTTGAATTTATTTGATAATTTACATTCTGATAATTAAAAATAGGGAATTAGTTTTTAAAAATATTAATAAATAAAGTTGAAATTTTTAAATTAAAATAAAACCTATATATCTTATGATAAATAAGGGTTTTTAAGTGAAAATGTTCACAAGTATACAATGTTTGTATATCCAATTTCAATATGAAATTGATTCTACTGACCAAAATTGGATTAATGGATGTATAATTAATGTAATTTAACATTAAAAATACTTTTAAATATTATTTTTAAATATAAATTAAATTAAATAAAGAGGTTGTTTTCAATTAAAATACCATATTTTTCAATATTAATCGAACGATGAAATTTTTTAGAAAAATACATAAAACTCACCCTAAGATAATTTTGAAATTCTAAATTCCAAACTGAAGATTTTTTTATCAAATTAATTTTCTAAACTTTTAAAAATTAATTCAATTAATGATCAAAAAATACATAAAATCATTTTTCTGAAATAATAGTATTTTGAATCATATAAAGACATTATTGAAAATTAAGTATTTTATATAAATATTTTATATTTATATAAATCCATTATACCAAATATATAAATTATTTATTACAATTCATATCACTTTTTTTAATCTCAATTTTATATTTTTCACATTTAAATAACTAAATAAGCAATATATCATGATTTTGATAAATATTAGTGTTTCTATAAGGCAAGCAAGGCCATTATTATGTATAGTCAAATCCTAAAGTGGTGTTATGAGAAATTCATGAAGATCATAATCTTTGATGTAAATCAATAACTCAAATAAATTTTATTTATTTAAAAATTATAATTAATTAAAACTCATGCTATTAAATTCTACCACCCTTAAAATGAATTCCTCTATCAAAATGCATTACTCTAATACAAACAAATGAGGGTACTTATGCCAACTCATATCCTCATATTCTTACATAGTATACTCTGACTAAGGGTTTCTCTGTAAAACATTGACCAACTAAGTAGTCTTGTTTCATAGAAAATTATCTATTTGATTAATAATCTCTAATGTTTTTTCCTCATAAGAAATTTCATGTTCGAGAAGTACGACCAATAAGTTCAAGAAATGTGATGGACCAAGTGTGTACATCTTTATGGGTGATACAAGGTACACATCATGAACCTGAGACAGGATTGAGGGAATCTATAAATGATAATATATTATTATAAAAAAATCATGTATTTTAACAATACCAATATATCTAGGGATTTGTCTTCCATTTTTTCTTCTATAGAGAAATTTTTATAAAGTCTTTATCATCAAATTAAAATTATATATTTCATAGATGATTATAATTTTACAATTTATTTTAACTTTTCAATTCACTAATGTGTCATTTAATTTTTATGATCATCAATGCCATTTCTTCATCTATTATAGGTCCTAATAGCTTTTATTCATCTTGTTCAATCACATATATATAGAGGGATTCATAAGGAACCATATTAATACATTATTGAAATATATTATTTTAAGGAATCTAAACTTGAAAAATGTGTGATCCCAAACACCTTTAAAATCCATTGAGAAATAAAATATCAATATCTCTATCATTTTTATTATTCACGTAGTTTTGAAACTCAACCCTATATCAATACCTTGCTGAAGACATCACTATAACCTCAAGGTAAACCATGGATATCGATCAGATATAAGTAAACATGGTTCCCCATATATACTTACCATATATCTAATTTATCTCATGGCACACTGACCAAGAGAGAGTTATTATTTCATAGTAATTGTGTGTTCTTACATTGTAAGGTGATAATCCATCTCCCATAATTACATTATAATCAGTGATAAGATAAAACATAGTGTTTTATATTGCATATAATCGCTTGACCATAATGTTTAAAAGAATTCATCCTTAAATAAATTTATCTCAAAAACGAATAAAAAAATAATGGGTTATATTTCCATAAATTTCTCTTAAAATATCCTTAATCATGATAAATTAAAATCATATAAAAACCGCAGAAAGGGTGTACATGAATTTAAACATATTATCAACCTTAAAATTATTAACCCATGATGATATTAATAAATATTTTTTTAATCTTACCTATAAACATATATGCTTCCAAAATATTATTCATCCTATATTCCTTTAATAATATCTCATCATATTAAAAACAAATCGTAGAATTATGGGTTTGTACATATAAGGATAGAGTATCAAATGTGATTTAATTATTTCAGAATCCAAGTAGAGGTGAATGATCACAATAAATTTGTCAAAATAATGAACTATATTATTTTCTAGGGGATCTTTCATACCAAATCAAACCTGAAATTCCAATAAAAGTAAGGTATGATATGTTTTACCTAATTATCTTAATTCATTTCATAAATTTGTTTTACATAAACCATCCTTATGTCCTTCATCTACTGAGGTTATGTTGGATTATTATCTAATTTATCCCTTGTGTTGGTGGATTAATTTGAATTATGCCCAAACACCTTAAACCTGAAAAAATGAATTATGGTTGTTTCATTCTATTCATCCCTTTCTAAATTAATTTCATTGAATGACCTCTTTACATCACTTTTATTTTATTTTTCTCAACACTCAGGCATCCCACACTTGAAACACCCCCTTGTTTATTTTAGGAACACATGTAAGTTCTCCTTTTAAAAAATTTTGAATATTGGAATTTGAAACTTTTTATTTCCTCAATGTGTCATATAAATAAATTTTCTATGAAACACAATTTTCCTTTTCCTATCACAAGAACTACGTTGTTTTATAAATTCCACTTCCACTTATAGTGAACATGAAATTATTTATTTATATCGCCCAATGTCTTTTATGGGTAACTCCATTAAGAGATTTTATTTCAAACCACAAAAAAAATTAGTGAACCTTACATTCATGATAAATTATAATTCTTGAAGGGTACCTTTCAAGTATCATCAAATTTTATTCATTAGTAATAATAGATTCGTAACCCTTATGATTAATCTCTAGTGATTCCTTTCCTATTTGTCAATGAAGATTACTATGAATATACTTATTGAAAAATAATCTATTAAACTCATCCCAATTCATGGAGTAAATTTATTCTTATTGGATCTAATTTTGGAAAACATTCCACCATTAATCATCCTCACATTTCAGATAGTAGAAAAATAGAGTGACTTTTTCTTTCTCTGAACACTGGAGAATAGTAAATAACTATTATGTGGTATTGATCCATCACTCAAAAATCAATAGATTAGTGAAACCTCTAAAATTAGGTGGGCGTTTCCTTATGAAGGACTCAATATATTGGTGTTCCATATCTTTCTCATTTGGATGGTCTCCATGAATCACAACGTCAAAATGATTTGTGAGTGTAACACGATGTTTTTCTATTTAATCACTCAAAAAATTGGTTTTTTAGGAGTTCAATTGTTTAATATTCCATTTAATTATTTATTAACATAATTCCTTAGGGTTCCAAAAATTTAATAAACCAAAAAAATAGTGTGAGAAACACTTATCACAGTGTGTGACCATATAATCATGAGAAATAACTTATAGGGAATCTAATTCATGACACCTTCATTACAATAAAAGAAACATTTGTCTTAATCTAGGACATTCAAGGCCATTATCTATATAAATCATTCCAAATTGATTTTAAAATACTATGAATTTACAAAAGAACATATCTGATGGGACAGTCAAACTAGAGGTGTAAATAGACCAATAATCATGCACCAGGTAATGATTGAGTCCATAACAATGCACCCTTTTTGAGTTAATACCCCTTAGTTACCTCTATGCTAGAGCCAAGTCCACTTATAATATCCAGATGGGGATGTAATATCTATTAAACCAATTTATTTATCTATTACAAAAAAATTATGACATTTTCCAATACTTTTACTCGTCATTCGACTTATCTTTAGATATATATTCATATATATTAGTAAGGATTTCTCATTATAGTTTATATAGGTAGAACAAACCTACCCTCTAAGGCCAACTATATTGACCAAGGATTATCATACATAGATAATACATCCTTTTTATTGAATATTAGTTATATTATATAAACAAATTATAGAGGATCGTAATAGTTTAGTTCCTTTTGAAACATGAAAATGTAATCACTAGTATAAAATTATTTTATGTCATATCCCATAATGGACTTTATAGATAACACCCTTCTTAGACAAATCATACATAATACATATATTCATCACCTAGGTAAGGGAAAGACAAGAAAGGGTGAGATCATATGCTCAATAAGGGTAAAAATGGAGATACATAAGGATAACATGAAGATGAGGGCATCTGAACATGTGCATAACATTTGGATACCATACCATGTATATCAAATATTATAATCCTAAGTCATGTAATAATTTATGGATATTTATAAGTCATGAATCATAAAGGAATCAATTAACAAGATCCATGAGAGAATAATAATATAATAATATGTGGTATTTGTTGTACACTACTCATCTTATATCACTTTAAAAACACATAAATAGAAACAAGTTGACTCATATTGCTAAGGAAAAAATAATGTACTCACATTAACATATAGACATATAAAAAATTCCACACATAACATTATGGAAATAAAATATATGTCTATTCGAAACATTATTAACATAAAATTAGGTTCAGTGATAACTTTTTGAACATGTAATGATGATCACCAATAACATTATGGACAAGAAATATAGGCCCACACAAGAAATAAAAGTAATCTACGTTCATCCCCATGACCAAAATCGTAAAAAATCTCCCTTAATAAATTGATTTTTCTCTATTTTTTATTTATTTCTATCTCATGAAATATAAATCGTTACGTAATATATTTTAGGGAGATTTTGTTCCCAACCTTCACATAATGAAAACCATATTTATGTGTTCCATAGGATCATAAATATTCATCATATCATAACCCATAAAATGAAATAGGTATCATAAAATTTTTATCATATCATAACTTGGGGAAAATATAATGGATTCTAAATAATTTAATCTAATAATATCCCTTCAAAAGAAGCAGCCTTCATAAGCATTTCATCATTGTATATACCATGGAAGATAAACCGGTTACATTAACACCATGACATAAAATCATAAACCATTAAACTTATGAAAATTATGTGTTTCCTTGAATAATACCTCTAGTGGGTAAAAGGTAACACAAATAGATATCATCATAAATTTAATATAATTTAGAGATAACATTTAAAACTTTTCATTAGAAAAATATCTTATATTCATTATAAATTTAATATAATATAATATAAAACATTTAAAATATTTTTAATTTAATCTAAACTTTAAAAATTATAAATTCTGTTTCAAATAAATGATTTTTCATTCTGTTACAAAATTAAATTAATTCCATATTATTTAAAATGAGTATTCCTTTCAGTTTTTCAGTAACAAACAAATTATTATTATTTAGAAAATGAAATAAAATTTTCATTCAAAACATATTGGAATACATAAAAAAATGTGTAATAAAATTTTGAATATCAAAATAGTATAATAAAAAAATTAATTTTTATAGAAATCACGTTTTTCGAAGAAAACAGATTTTTGGCCATAGAGTGAAATAAAGTTAGATTTTCATAAAAATATTTTCTTAATAAATTTAAGTAATAATGACTATAAAAATGGTAAAATTACTCAAATATTTCTTGAGAACCCATGGATACAAAAATAAATGATAATTATTAAGAAATAGATCATGAAATTTCATCCTCTGATTTTGGATCACAATCAATCCCAATAAATGATGAGATTGTAAGAAATAATCATTACCACTTTGGAATCCTTGAATCATAGTCACCTTGATATAATAATAAAACATGGAACATAAATAATCATGAGGATGAATAAATAAATTATATTACATGTAAATGGTGTTTTATGTAAACCTCATGAAAAAATATAGTTTCATAACATAACACATATCTCAAAGAAGGAAAATTGAGACAAAAATGGCTAACGGATTTTTTTTTATTTTTGAATTGTAAAGTCAATGAAAGAGAGATCCAAAAATGGTTAAGTATTCCAAAAATATTTTTCATTAGAATAATAATAATATAAATTCATTTTAGTTTTATACACCACGTAAAATAAATTAGTGTTGAATATGGAATATGTCTCACTGTTGTAAAAAGTGAAACCAAAACATGATACTTTAATTATTAATATATGTCGTTTTAATTCAAGAATATTTTAGAGTAAATTTAATTTTATTATACATACATTAAAGAAATATATTTATATATAACACACCATATATTATTTTCTAGTGATAGTTTCTAACATGTTTATTAACAATTCAATGTTAATGTTATGTTTCAAGTAATAGTAGTTTTGTTTTCCATCTATGTTTTGATTTGTTATATTTTAGTCCTAATACATTATAATGGTTCCATTATCTCTATAATGGTAAAAATTATATAAATAATATGTATATTTAATATATAATTATTTATATAAATTCATAAAATTTATTGATAGATTCTGAAATACGATGTTCATAGAGTTAGTAGGTTGTATGTATTCATGAATGATATTTCCATTTTATTATTTGATGGAAAGAAATAAAAATATGTAAAAACTATTTTAATTAGAAAATAATTTATTTTTCATATATATCACAATTCTTATTTTAAACCATACATAATTCTTTCTATGTAAATCATGAATAAATATCAACATTTGTGAGGCGGTAGTCTGCCGTACACATGGAAGACATTATCTTACTCCTTAAAAATATAACATATAATGTTGTTAGTGATATAATAATTTTAAAACCATAATAACATTATGAATATCATATATATTATACATAAAAAATACATCCTTCATTATGTTCTTCTCTAATAGGTTGTAATGGAAAAATGAACGACCTTGGTTTGGGAGGCAACAGTCCATCGTAATGGCAATGATGATTTTGTAACCCATTTGATGGAAGTGTATTTGGTAATATAAAATTCACATAACATAAAAAATCCCATTATATGAATATAATGAGGTTATTATTTAGTAATTATATAATAATAATTGAATGGATGGATGATGGAATGAAATAGAAACACTCATTGATGAACATCACATATTCTTCGGGTATCCTGTTTATCTCGGTAGTAAAAGACTTCTTATGAAAGATTTATTCTAGATACTAGAATTATTGGATGAGTGGGAAGTTATTTTATGATATATGGGTAGGTCATGTCCAAAAAAATAGGTTTTAATGTGATAATAATGGATGATAGGGGTGGCATTTTATAATTAGTAGAGAGGATATACATGGTTGGTTTTAAAATAAAAAAGTGCTCCCACATTACTCAAATGGAAAAAAAGGGTCCAAAATGGGATAAATCAAAACTGTAAACAATAAAATGGTTGTATATGTCAATCCAATAATTTTTTAAAATTTTACAGGTAAATTTGATCCTTATTTGTTTTTTAAAACTCCATAATAAAACCATTTTACTCTAACAAAAGTAAATAGTTTTTACTACATTCACTTATCATTATTGGAAGAAAATTATTATTACCCTATTAAATAATATAAATTATTATGATTTGAAATATGGAATCCATTTATAAAAATTAAAAAATAAGGGAAGAAAATTAATCTAAACATAATCCTCCATACGTGGAGAGAAAGAAGGTTTATAAATTGGAAATTACTCACGATCATATAGGGATTTTATATCAAATTTCAAAATAAAATTGATAAAAATTACATAATTTGGATTAATTTATGTATTAATGAGATAATTTATTTAAAAACTTAATTTAAAATATAATATTACATTATATATCAATTAAATAAAAATGGATTAATAAATTTTAATAAAGTATTGTTTAGTATTCATCAAAAAAATAAAATTTTAAGAAATATCCCAAATATTCCCCCTTATATAATTTTGGAATTATGAATTAAAATTTTAAGTCTATTTTATCAAATTAATTTTTTAAGTGCTAAAAATTAATTTTATTATGGTTGAAAAAAGTCCTAAAACATTTTTTTGAAAAAATAATATATTGAAACATATAAATATTGTACCTAAAACTATGCATTTTATTATAAATATGTTTTCTTTATATGAAAAATTAAACTTCATAAAAAATATTTATTACAATTCATATCATTATATTCAATTTCTAGGTTAAATCGGGATGTTTAAATGAATAAATTAATAATATATCATGGTAGAGTTAAAATTACATGTTTCATATAACATGAGTTATGATAGTATTGTGTGTATTGAATGATTATCATGGTGTTGTTTACAATTTAAACACAGCTTGTTTTATGTGTAACACAATCCATCAAGAAAATTAATTTATTTTCCAAAAATAATTCAAAAAAATCCAGGTTTTACAAGGACACTGCCCATCCTTGTGAACCCCAAGAGTTCATGTTTCAATAAAACTACAACTGAATACTGATAAAATGGTTGGGACACATTCCATGCATAATGACATAAAAAATACCTCATCTGGACAACTCCTGGAGGCCTAAAAACATAATATTTGGATATCCCCTCACTATGATGCATTAAAACCCCATAAAAATATCTATTATACCCTGCTTTGGTGGAATTGGCATTACAACCCAAAAGTGGATTCTTTGAAATCAGTGGTCAACCTAGGATGTGAAAAATGAAGGAATAAACAAATGAAAATTCCACCAATCATAGATGAGATAGAACAAAAATTATTCCATTTTAGGGGATTCATTGGAGGATCCAATGATGGATGGATATGCGTGAAAATGGCCTCTAATGACCGTAAACCCCCCTTCACAACTAAAATCCTCCAACTTGGAAAATGTCCAAAATTCCCCTATAAAAAACACTCTCATGGAACTTTCCTAATGTGAACATGAGGTTCACAGGGTGACTTTTTTTTCAATGGCCCTTTCAGCCATCTGGATCCCTCTTAGTGTCTGTACTAACGACATGGAACTATTTCACTACATGGAATTCCATTTCTGATCAGGAATGGCTCACTACTTCCCCATTCAATCACTCAAAACTCCTACCACTTATTTTTTGATCCCTCAAAATCTCTAGATTTCCACCAAAACATAGACCAATTATCAAGGCATATTATTTGTGATATAAAATGCTTGAAACATAAGTAAAAGTACCAGTTCCCAAAAAGAACATCCACTAGAAAAACATTAAATTCATAATGAATTTTTTAACCATTATAGACACGGAATATTATAATCTTCCCACCATAGAACTTATCATCCTAGAAAAGCCTCATTAACCTTTCAATAAAAAACTACACATAAACATGTCTCCAATATTTTATTAATTAAATAAATTTTACTTTATAATTCTATGCAAGATTCCCCTTTTCAACTCCAAACTTGTATTTCACTCTATATAAAAAATCCACAACTTATAACTATCATTGAAATATATAGACAGAGTTACAAAACAAAATCCTATCCCATGACACCATTGTTCCATCATTAAACTTATACCTAGGAATATAGAAGTCCCTAAAATAATCTTCATTTTATAACAATTGTTTCAGCTCCATGGTGCACCCCACCTTCAGAACCACGAACTAAAACATATTCCCAGTGTCCAATAACATGTTCAATGAATTTCTCATTTCATGAATCCCCATATCATTTAAAACACTAATAGATATCTATTAATTAAAATTTTAGTTGAATCTAAATGGAATAATACCAATATCCACGGACCATGAAAAGGGAACGAACACACTATCAATTATTCTAAATGTCACCTTCCAACCTTGTAATATCTAAATCATACTTAAGATGAAATAATCTATGTGGTATGAAATATTCTACACCTCGAAAAAATAAAAAACATCACTACTTTTTGTCACATTATCCATCCTTGATATAATTTCCTAAATGGTGTTGTGCCCATGAACCATGCAATTAATTGATTTCATAGCTTCAACCACCTTATGATCACCACAAAATCATCTTAATACCAATGAGAACGTATAGAATCAATATAATATCACATAAAAAATTAAAACATAGTATTTCCCATGGTACTAGCTATAAGTTGTTTCATTTACCCACCTTCAATGAAAATACACTTCTATCATCCAAAAAACACTCCAAACACACCCATGACCATACCCATTACATAGTAATTTATCCAAAAAAACATTCTCCATCTATTAATATAGACAATGAATGGTTATAGTTTCACCACTCATAACCAAGTTCTAAAGATTCAATTAGTTTATACTATTTCTTTAATTAGAATAATTTCATCCTCAAAAATTTTAAATTTCACATATAAAATGAGGGTGACATCATCCAATGGAAAATCAAGCACACCCCATCATATAGTTACCCTTCCATCTCCCTGTACAAACATTTTAAATAGGATCTATCGTCATAAGAATTTCATTCATCCCAAGCCATGCTCATCAAATCCTATGAAATACATATCTTAGACCAACTTTCAGATTGACCATTTCTTCATCAAAGATTTATTTTTATATCACTTCTACCAAAGATAGAAATTTTCCTTTTTATAATTACATGGGAACCTGATCCTAAAATATTCCCTTAAAAATGTTCTTGGCTCGCAAATGGCTATTGGAGAATCTAGTACATAACAACACTATGAATATCCAGCACATTCTTCCTCAATGTGATCTTGTTAAAATGGTTTACACTCTAGTACCACCATGTCATATCAACTAGATAATACTCCCATGAGTTACATCTCATCATGCCAATGATCATGAACATAAAAGCACTAATCATTATCATTAATCATCATCCTTAAGAATCCACAAAATCCCTTTTCTCTCCTCTTAAAAATCAATTATCTCACATATTCTATTATTTATGAAATAAATTTATTTAATTTTTTTAAAAAAAACTAAAATTATGGTGTATTAATGACATCACATTCAATAGGATAAAACAAAAAATACCAACACCCATATTTAAAAATTAAAATGAAAATTTTAAAGCAAACAAAATCAAAAAATCATATAAAAATTTTATAAATTCAATTATGTGTATGAATCGATCCCAACAAGGATTAATTGTCTCAGACCATGTGATCAAAAATTGGGAGATGCCTCCACCTACACCCCCATCAAACTTCATCATCTCTTATTTACCAATTTGTACATATTGGTAATTCATTAACCCTATAGAAATCAACTGAATCATCATCAACTTAACTATCCAACATCCCCATGAAACGATTGAATATGAATAACAAGACTAGAACCAACCTTGAAACCATCACAGTTTCACCAAAAAGAAAACCAATATTAAAATTCCATACCAGATACCTAGGTAAACCCCCACTAATGAAATTTCATCAGGGTAGAAACCCCCATGGGATTCCATCAGTGAATGAACCACCCATAGAAATTCATTGATATCCATAATCATTCAAATCATGACAAAAATAGTAAAGAAAATTGCTTCAGAACAATTAACAAAATCTTTATTGATTTTATTTGGGTTGAAAAACCATGATCATCATTCACAAGGCATACACCAAATATAATCATTACACCTAAAAGGACATCATCCAAAAAAATAAGACATTCCAAAACCACATTTAAAACCCTATACAGGGCCAAATTTTGTTCTCCCATGATACCCCAGAAGGAAGAGTTGCATATGTTTGGACTCAAACCTCGACAATGAGCCTTGACTACCAAAATCATCCAAAAACAAGACACATAAAATTGAAATGGAAACCCAAAAAATGAAAAGTCTCTTGGATAACCCTTATATGTTCAATAAACACCTCCCATTACTCCTCTATAGCACTTGTACCAGTTCATCATGGGGACAATAATAAAGGATCTTCAATAAACGTTAGAGGATCAGAAAAAAAGACCTCTATAGATAATTGTATACATAATAATATAAAAAACAATTCTATGCACAAAATATCCAAATTTATGGTGGAATCCAACTTGAAGAAGATGGGGAAGGAAACCCAATATCTAGAAAAGACCATCTATGGAGAGAAATAGAGAATCTAATTAGAAAACCACCATCCAAAAAACACTATAAAAGGAAATAAAATTCAAATAATTATATATGGGAAGGGAGGAACTAAAATCAAAAGGGAAGGAGTGGTCAACAATGAAGACCATCCACTAAGATCATCTTTATATGAAATATATATATAGAAACCTTAGGGTGAGAGAGTAGTACTAAAATGTTTATCACAAAATATCTCATCAACTCGAGCATTAATCCAAATGTCACTAGTGTTCATCTATACTCTAGAATTATTCCTATCTGAAATGATTCTAAAATAAATAGGGTCAAGAATCGTACTCACCCTACACTATAAAAAAACCTTGATACCAACACATGGTCACACAAGGTTCTTTCAATATTAATTTGTTTAAGGAATAGTCATTCCTACACTATATCCCTAGATGTATCTATAGTGAACTAATATCAAGGGATGAAACATACCCATGAATTCCACATTCACAACTCCCAAGGAATGAAACTGAAATTCCCCCAATATTCTATAGAATAACCCATGAATCTAACTCTTATGATGAAGCACATACATGTGCATCCAATGTATATGGGAACTAAAAAGACAGTGCTGACTCCTCATGTGTGTCATAATATCCCACAATATGGTAATCTCTCACGCTTCAAAAAAGGGTGGGATACAAGACTCATGTGCACCTCCACATACAGAAGAGGCTTTTGAATAGAAGTAGAGGAGCGGAATGTATAGTGCTAGACTATATCACTGGTATGAAGTGTCACAATAGTATAAAAAATTCATATAAATAAAATAAATTGAGGATTAGATCTAGAATAAACCAGTAATAAAATCCAGCTGTATAATCTAATATATAATAAATGAATTATATAATGACTTCTTGGAATGTAACTAATTGTCATAGCTGAAACAATTCATGTGAAATACATGAATAATGAAATTATGATTCAAAAGTCCCTAGTATCAAACCCTATTTTGGTTCGTCCTCTGAAATATAGCTCATCAAGCAATCAAAAATCAGTAGCTTGGTCCTTTTCAATTTCCCAAACCTACATCCATGTAATCTTCTCAGGTATTAAACAACAACAAGAATTGGGTGTGAGTATAACTCTATAGGTCGACTCCAACATGTATAAAAAATAGTTTGATAAGAAATTTATGCAATAAAGTTATAAAAAGGATCATTAATTTGTTCAAAAAATTATATAATACCACAACAACCATCTTCGACTCTATGCTAGAATATATTTTTTAATGACTTATATCCTTTACATACACAACCATATAACCATAAAAAACAACCCATTTATGTGGAATGATGGTATATATCAAATCATGTATTACAACCATTCCAACCACAATCATATAACCCAGATATAGTCACAACAATCAGGGTAAAATCCCTATAAGAATTATAGTGTTTGGTTCAAATCCATATAAAAATTTCAACATGGGACTGGACAGAGCCCACTCGCTAAATTCATTATAGTATAGGACTAGACATATCCCACTTAATATCATCATTATATCATATAACTAGTCATGTTTCAAGTGGAAGCCTAATATATAAACATTTCTGAATGGTACAAAATTCTTATCATACAACATGGATAACACAACATCCCATCATTAATCTGAATGGATAAATATGTGAATTACCATTTTTATTTCATATACCACATACATTTTTGTAAAAATTGATTAAAAAATAGAAAAATAATCAATAATTTATAAAAAATGGAATTTATAGAAATAAATCTCTCAATATCTCATATCATTCCAAAAAAAATTAAGCCATCACACAATTAAATTATATTCATGTTTCACTCACCCAACAGTAGCCATAAGCTAGGTAAAAATCCAATTGAAACTAAAGGACTCCAAGGAATACCCTCATTCATTATTTAATTTATGCAGGTTCATGTTACTTTTCTTCTATCACAATATTTCATATACAAGGAAATTTTCAAAATACAGGGTTATATTTAAAACCCCTACATTTTTCTTTTGATCCAATAATGATTCCAATGGAAAGTGTTGGTGAGGAATATGGTGAAGAAGGTCAAAAGAGTTTACAAGATAAAAATGGAACATGATAATAACCAAAAATGAACATTGTATAATGATTTCCCCGAATTGTTTAGAGAACCAAGGGAGATAAAGGAAACCCTGATAAAAAAGGATTACAATGGATTTAATACATTTTCAGGATATCCAGAAGGTATGCTAGCACTCCAAAATCACCAAGAATATTTTCTATGGTTGATTAGAGAATACATCAGTGAGATGAAATAAAAAATAAACCGCAAAAAAATCTTTAAAATAGTAGGTCATGGAATTACATGGTGTTTGATGTAGTTACATGTCTGGTAAATATTTTTAATTGGATAAGTTTAAAATTCCATCTCATGATATTTTTTATTAAAACACATTAAAAATTACTTGATTTTTAATACATTTAAAAGGCGTGTAAATTATTTGTAGATGTGTTTCCAACATGTTTCCTTATTAAACAACCCAACCTCATTTTAAAGATTCTCAACATACCTAGAACCTAGGGTAGCACTTGGGAAATTTATAAATGTAATCCACTAATTCAAAGAAGAACTAATACCTAAACATTTGGTCAGTTTCCCGATGAAATTAACTCAATCTCGGAACAATACCTGACTACAAATGATGAAATAAAAAACTCAATTTGGAAAGTACATAGAAAAAGATAGGTTCATAAAATCTCCCCACCATATAAAATCTCATCCCTGAGTTTCTCTAAGAATCACTCTGAGGTACTAGAAAATATTTCAAGCCACTATGTTCACATTTTTGAATCCCTCTCCAAATTAATCTCTTGAACATTCCCATATTTCCACTGCACTCAAATCAAAAAAATAGTCCTACCACGAATATATTTCCCACTATGATCCATAACCCATATCGGATGCTTCTCAAAGGATGCATCAGCACAAATATTATTGTCTACTATATCTATCACATCTGATGTGTCCTCTTGATATCCCTAATGATGTGACCCATGAAATAAATCATTCTTTTAACTTCAGTGCTTTTGCAGGGATAAGGAGTAACCCATTAGACTAACCCCTTCCACTATCTCAAAAGACCCAAAAAAACTAGGGACCTAGCATTACTTGTTTCCTGATACGGCATTGACCCAATATAGGTGACACTAGAAGAAAATCATGTTTATCCACATATATCTCCATTTGTTGTCACTAATGGTTAGAATATGATTTTTTCCTAATCTTCTCAGTCACCAACCATTCTCTGGTCCACTGAACCTTCTTATATGTCCCCTATACGAGACTATGGAAAACATGTATAAAGTTACCTACATCTAACTATAAATGAGGTAAATGAAACAGAGTACCATAAAAATCCTCTAAATGAGCAATTTTTATTAATTCAAATAATTTATTATGATATTTAAATTACAAGAGTTCCATAGGATTATCCCACGAAGCATAAATATTAAAAAAATTGGCTCGTAATATATCTTTCATCACCTAGATAGTATGCTCATATTAACCAACAGTCTGAGGATGTTATCTTGTGCTCATAAGAACCTTCTTTTTAAGAGATTCCTGAAAACCTTACTGGAAACAAAATGTAAAATGAGGATATCTGTCAATAATGATAGTCCTTAGAACACCATCCAATAAAACAACCTTGCAGGCATAAATACATCCCAAATCATCACCTATGAAGGTCACCCTAATAGGTTTGAAGTAGGATACCATTATAAATAATTCCAAAATCACCTATACAACATCAGTAATTCTGGTTTCTTTGGGTAATCCTATCACAAAATCCACTGTGACATCATCCTATTTTAGCTCAAGAATGGGAAAAGGCTAGAAAATTCCAACTAGCCTTTGATGACCATCTTTCACATACTAAAAAGTGAAGCATATTGGTATGAAACTGGTCACCTACTTCTAAATTCTGACCGAAAATACATTATATGGATATAAGAATAATTATTTCTCAAAATAGGATGTCCCTCCCATCTAGAAACATGAAACTCCTGTATCTTCTCTTCGTGTAAGCCCATAGAACCCCATACTCTTATAGAGAAAAGAAGATGATTTTTTAAACCAAGAGAATATATTTATTGTTTCTCCTAGACATATAATTTTTCTCTCAAAATTGAGCCCAAGATATTAGACAACTACTTAGTCTTGTTCGGGTCTATAAGTATAGGTATAATAGATGGTCATGTGAGGCCTGAAGTATATACCTGAGTAATTAAATTACTATAATATATTAAAAAAATATTCATTATTTCACACCGGTTATGTTTATTTGTCATGGATAGGATCTTATAGATGTTTTTGGTGGTGGCATACTAAGATATCCCTCACACCCAATTCAGGAGCCATTGGTACTCAAGTGGAATATAAGTATTCAGGTGTTGAAAAATAGAATCATGTCACATCAGACACTTGTTTACTTGTTTCATAGGATATATCTTATAGTGGATGACTACGATGAATCTTAGGGAGATTCGAATGGTTTTTTTTATTATTCTTTTCTAATTTTGTATAGCATACATGTATGCTTATTTTTATACATGTTTTCAAAATTTATAGACAAATAATATTTCATCATTATCTTTTGAATATTTTTTTTAGTTGAATCTTGTTGATTTTCATTACTATTTAGTTAGATTAAGTTTTTTCATCTGTATGTTTACTCATATTGCTTCCCCTATTTATCCCATATTATTATATGTTATCTATTGTGATGAACATTAATAATGCGGGCATCCTATTCCCACAGACACACCCCTAGTCACAGGTGCTAGTCAGAGGCCTCTAGCTTCTGGGGAGATACGCCTGAGTCCATTTGGCGAACTAGGGTTGTGGAACTTCTATATGGATTTTGGGTTTGAGATGTCACATATTTATTCTACCAGATACTTCTTCTCATGAACAACAGTACCACAACCTTTAACTCATCCTGAACAGCCAGTGGAACTCATGATACTAGCCTACTGATGGGTAGTTATGACCCTTCCCTACTCTGGTTCAACTCCTAGACCTCTGCCACTAGTCTACAATAAAATGATCACACCAAACCTTAGATGATCACCCATTCTACTATAGATATTACCATAGAATGTGGGGTAGGGACACTACAAGTGCATGAATCCAAACATGATACACTAATAGTACAGTAATGAAACATGATCCTAAGATTATTTTCACTACCTGGACTACTCTACCCCTAGTTTCATGGAAATAACTATCATAGCTACTCTTATTTCCACTCTAAGAAGAGCTCCTAGTTTACCCTAACAAAAAATATTGTTCACTTCTTGAGGCCTCTCTTATATTACATTTCATGATGTGTTCAGGGTTCATAATTTCCTCAATGATTCTAAAAATCAAAAAATTCACTAGCATCCTGGTCTCATAGAGAATATCATCCCAAAAATGCATCATCCTAGATATCTCATTAGTTCCAAATTTGACATAATGTGCTTTTGGTTATTCAAATATTTATCATTGTCCATGAATAAAATTTCATCCTATATTAGATGAATAAACTCAATATAATTTTTATCCCTAAAATTCTTTGGATATAAATATATTACTAACTTTTCCTCAATGTACTCCCATGATATCTCATCATGATTCTCTACTTCCTCCAAAATATCCCACCATTTCTGGGTAGGTCCATGAAGCATATGTGCTACTAGTTTCACCAATCTATTTTTAGTTTTATCATGATTATTTAAGATTATCTTGAACTTATTGTCCAAAAACATGTCTTCCTAGTGTACTCGGTTTCATGTGACTGTCAATGGAATCTATAGATGAAACTCTCTTGTTATCTCAGACATCGAAGGAACCGTACAAACAGTCTCCTTTTCCATGCATCACATGACCCTCGGGGATCTGTTTCAAAGATAAAACATGATTTCATACTCAATAAATAAAGGAAACTCTAGTTCAACTATGCGAGGGGGTTTTATATTTCCACTCTCTTGATTCTCATGTGGAAGATGACATGAAGTCATTTTCTCTAATAGAAAATCACACACCATAGAGCACTAGATAACAATAATTTCATCCATAATAAGAGACTACAATATAGAAACACTAACTACATTTCATTATAAACATGTCTTAAATGTGTTTTAGCAAGAAATTTCTTTTCATTTATTTTATCTATTATAACATATATCTCAAATCATAGTTCAAAAATAAAATATATAACAAACATGAAAAAAAATGTGTCCCAGTCGTGGAAAATATATATATATATATATATATATATCCTTATGTTCCTATTATGATCCATTCAAACTCATCTCACTCCATAATGGGACATGATAACACAAATCAGAAATAAAAAACATCATAGAAATATAACCTCTCAAAAAATGTGAATAACCCAATGTGACATACCCACAACTATAATAAGCACATAGTACAAACAATAATCCTACCCTTGGGTACTCAGATTTTCTCTCGAACATGGGTTAGATAATATCACGAACAACATCATTACCAAGTCCATGCATATCCTATTGTCCTTTCTACCATTTTTAAAATAGTAAAGTATAAGAATAGAAAAAATTATCATCTGATACCACATTGTAACATCTATCAATCTAGAACACTCTCACATGGAGAAGAAGTGTTGGTTATAAGACCTCAAGTAGCGCGTCCCCATAAGACAAAGGCTTCCAAATATTATTAGAGGTGGGAAATGTATCGTGGATAAACTATGACCCCTAGTATGAAGTGTCGTTGCCGAAAAAATTATCCATATAAACTAATGAAATCAAATTATAGACATAGCAGAAACCAAAAATAAAATCCAACCGAATAATTCAATAAATAATAAAGGAATAATGTAATGATGTATAGTAAATTAACTAAATTTCATACAATAAACAAAAAAAACATAAAATTCTAGGAGACTCAAAATTCCCCGATAGAGAACCCCATGTAATTCTTACCTCTAAACTACAGCCTATCCAAAATTCAATAATCAAGAGCAATGTTATTTTCCCTATTCCATACCTACATCTACATAATCTAATTGAGTAAAAAATAGTGACATGAATAGGTTGTGAGTATAACTAATTAGTTAGACACCACCATGTCTAAAAAAACTAGTCTAATAAGATGTGTATTTAATAAACTAGTAAATAATTGTATTAATTAATTCAAAAATAAATAAAATAATACTACAACATGCTCCGGCTCCAAGAAGAAATATATTCTCTCATATCATATAACCATGATAAGAAAAACCATATAACAATGGTAAATAAAATTATTTTTCACCACTCAATAATATTTGACAGAATTTATTATGATAGTGTCAACCACAACTATATAATTGTTTTATAGTCACAATAATATTGGTCAAATACCTATAAAAATTAAGAAATCTAGGACAAAGAACTATAATCACTAAATCATGGGACTAGGAGGAGCCCTCACACTATATGAATTATAGCATTGGACTCTACTAATCCCACTCAATATGATCATTACATCCTATAGGTGTGCATGTTCCATTACAATGCCCAATATATAAACATTCCATCATGGAACCCAAGTCTTATCTTATATCATGGATATCAAAATATCACATCATAAATCTCACTAGTAAATTATGGGAATTACCTTATGTCTATCATATACCACATGTATTTATATCATAGTTTATTACTAGTTTGAATAATAAAAAACAAGTCATATCTTATGGAATATATATCCAGAAATCACTAATGACCCATATCATGATAAACACTCATTAAACCATAATCCAATTAAATTGTATTCATGTCTCAATCACCCAATTGGTATCCATACATTATGTAAAAAAGACAATATAATCTGATGTAATCCAAGAAATAATCCCATTAATTGTTTAATTTATTCGGGCACATATTACATTTTTGGAATAATAATATCGCATATACATGGTAAATATAATACCATGTGTTTAATATTTATTCCCCTTAACAATAAATTGGTATCCAAGAATACTTATAAGGGTAACAAATAAAGTGTAAGAAGCTGAAGATGTTCTGAATTGCGTTAGTAGAAAAAAATGATCAATATCAAAACCAAAAATGCACGCAATCAAAGGGTTTCACCAAAATGGTTATAAAAACAAGGGAGAGAAAGAAAAACCTAACCAAAAAGAATTAACAGGAAATGAATATTCTATCAAGACATCAAGAATGTTTGTTGGAACTCAAATATCACCATGAATATTCCATATTTTCTATAATATAATACTACAATGATATGAAATGAAAGAAACTTAGACGAAAAAATTTAAACCAACATGTCAGGGAATTACATATGGTGTAATGTAGTTAAAATCATGTAAATATTTTATTAATAGGATACATAAAAACCCAATCACCTCATATTATTTTATTAAAAAAATCCTCAATATTACATGAGGAGTTATCCATTTACATAATGTGTAAATTTTGTGCTGATGTTTCTTCAACCCATTTTCTTATTAAACAACCTACATCTCTTTTAAATATTCTAATCATACCATGAACCCATGATAACACTTAAACCATTTATACCCAAACTCCAATAATTCAAATACTAAATCATCACTAATAATTAGATCATTTTAACCAAAAAAGGTTCTTTATTTCCAAATAAAACTCAGTGAACATGGCTTAAATGAAAAACTAAAATAAATTTTCACTTGGAAAAATATGAGAGCATACACATGTAGGTTCTAGGGGAATTGAAATTGTATGACGGGTCATTCCAAAATTTGATTATTTTTCATGATAAATGATCATTCTAAAATATAAATGAAGATAAATTTCAAGATCACAATAATTGGATCAATGGAAATAGACAGTGGATAAAACACTAGAACCAAAGGGAGGATCAACACATATTATTTATAATTAATCTAGTCGACTAAATAATTACCTTGAGTTAATTATTTATCATTGATATATCGGAAAAGAGATATATGTTTTACTGACATTTTTTTATATGAATCAAGAATAGATCCCCTCTAGCTGTGATTCACTTGTGTTCCACAAATCTCTGATAATCTCAATAGGAAGCTTTGGGTACTATCACAGAATATTATATCACATTCATGATCCACCATTAATCACCATGAGAATATATTCCACAGAAACCTCCATAACTTCTCTATACATGAGATTTGGTGGTGGAGAAATATTTTTTTACACTCTTGGATGTGTTCTTGGAGAGGGGATCTCTAGGACATGAGAATAATCTTTCTATATTTAGTTTTGCATAACAGTAATTAATTGGATCTCTTAAAAAAATAACATAATATTTTTTAAATATGGATAGGGATTATAAATATATTTTTTCATAATTTCTCTTTAATATTTAATTATTCCCCTGCAGAACCCCAATTCTTAAATTATAATATTATTATTATTTTCTTGATGTTCACTTAACCTATGAATTAAATTTAATATAATTTATATAATAATATTAAATGTATATTATTTCTCACAGGTGATAAAAAGATATTTCCCAATTCTGCTATAATATTTATCATTCCTTGAATAATGACTATTTATTTAATGAATTATATTTCACAACATTATTATCAAATAAATTAGTAAATATTATATTCACTGTGTCGAAATTAAATAGTTTTTAAACATTCCGAACAAAAATATTAACTCAAATAACTGGTGATGGGATTTATGCAATCAATAATAAATGGATAATTATTATACCACATGAGTGAATAACATTTATTCAAATTTTAAAATAATAAACAATAATATATTATTTTACCAAGACTCTAGATACACATAGTGTGTCACCCTCTCAACCTCTTTCTCGTTAGTATTAGGTGAAGCATCTTATAATCCAAGTCCATCATCTAGAAACACACCAATTCACCTATAAAGAAATAATTTAATTCCAAAAATAAATTATACATCATAAATATTATTATTATGTAATATACTCCCTTTATCATGATATGTCTAGTTAAACAGGTTGCACACTTTTTCAATCAACCTACATGCTCGACGTCTCTTTCGTTAAATTCTTGAAAATTGAACTTACCTAAAGAACACCATGGACATGGATTTATTTATTCTATATAATTTATATAAATATTCTAGATATATTCACTTCTATTAATGAACAGATGGGAAAAATCATTTCTATCGTTATTCATTAATGAAATATTACGCATGAAACACCCAATGTACCCTACCTTGCCGCTAACATATTGCATCATAGCTTTCATCAATAAATTAAAGTAAGGGAATTATAATATATATTAATAATAATCATAAACATTGAGTATCAATAAACATTTCCACAGATAGGAACATCTAATGCCACATAAAAATGTGGATTTCTACCAGTGGGTCTCATTATCAAAATTTCCTACACAATATATTACAATGGGTGTATACAATTAAAAGGTATGTCAATTTCATATGAGTTCCCACCCCTGATATGTTATTTCATTTCTGTCCCCAAATAATATCTTCTGACTATAGATCATGTTTTTTAGAATAGTGTTATATAACATTTGGGTTCTCATCATAGTGGGGAACTCATATGACCTTTTAACATGACAACTACTATTAGAACATTATGAAAATTTATGTTACATAGAATAGGAATAATTAGGTAATAAAAATATTATCAATATTTCTAACATTTAATAAATGTTTTCATAATGGTCATAGAATAGGGTTCTAGGTCTCCAACTCTAATAGACTCCCACTTTCACCAAACCGAACTGCTAACATCCTTTAGTCTACTCTCTTACAAGGTTCTCATGTTTCAATTAAGATAATTATTTAGTCACGGGATCCCCCACATTTTCTTACATAGGTTATATTTTTACTAAAACATCACCACACTTATAATAATACCTCAATAGTTGAATCTTTTGGATTATATGCTTTGTGCATTGGTGTGACCTTGCTCTTTTTCTATTTCCACCACTTTGGTATTATCACAATAAAATGTGATATGACCTTTACTTATAGGTACGATATCATGCTCCCAGGGAAATTTCCTTTATATAAAACTTCAATGGATACATCAAATGATTCTATATATTAATAATCCACTATAGAATTATTGACAGTTGGATTCTTTGAAATCTTCTAGCTAACATTTCCACCATTGAGAAAGAAAACATATAATGACTATGTCATCAGATCATTATGATATGTTTTAAAATATGAATCAGTATAACCAAAGATTAACATATCCTTGTCTCCACCATGCCCCAGAAACGTAACCTTTGTTCCTCTCAAATACTTAAGGGAAAGCTTAGTATTATACCAATGATGTTCTCATGGATCATCATGTTATATTCCTAACATACTCAATGTATAGACAACATAATGTCTTGTACATAACATTTCATACATGATTTATCATTTCAATAAAGTGTATGGGCTCTAACTCATTCCCTCTTTCTCTTATTGTTTCTGAGGAAACATTTTCTTAAAAATATTTTACCTATATGGCATTGTAACCAATATCCTATTTTATTTTTTATACTAAATATCTTTAGTATCTGTTCAATGTATGTAACTTGACATTGAGTAATTAGACACTTGAATCAATCATGAATTTTCTAAATCCAAATATTACTGGCTTTTTCACATATGTTCATAATGTATAAAAACATTATTAACCAATCTTTATGATAATGTAAGACTGGTATTTCATTTCCAATATGTAATATGTCTTCAACATATAATAATATGATAAAAACATCATTTTCACTAAACATATTTAAAACACATGTCCCAAATTAATTCATAGTGAACCTAAATTCAATTATATAATCATCAAATCAAATGTTCCAAGTCATGGGTGCTTACTTCAATCAATATACGGATCTCTACAACATGAAAATATTTTTGGCATCACTTGAATTCACAAACCCTTAATTTTGTGTCATATAGAAATCTTCCTAAAGGTTCCCATTAAGGAAATTATTTTTGGAAACCATATTCTAAATATCATATTTCTAGTAAGATGCTATAGATATTATAATTATAATAGATTTTAACATGGAAACAGGTGACAAGGTTTTATTGTATTTAATTCCTTGATTTTTTTAAACCCTTTAGGCATTATCATTTATTTATAAGAATTTAAATTACCTTACATGTCATTTTTTCTCTTGAATTATCATTTTGACCCAATGGGATTCACAGCAGCTAGTGAATTGACCAGAACCCAATCATGGATATGATAATTGGATTCTATTTCATAATTTGTGGCTTACTACCATATTTCAAATTTTATGCTCTCTATCACATATTTTTAAGATATAGGTACATCATTTTCAACAAATAATAAGTTACACTCATTGATGACTAAAAACAATATCTTTATGGTTTTCTTAGATTTCTACCACATCTTTTTAGGGGATAGGTTCATTTTTGTCAACCTATAATAAGTCACCATCATCAATAACAAGAAGAAATATATCTATGGTTTTCATAGCTCTCTTGTTCTCCTATATAATACTTATGTTCCAATAACTACTTCTTCCAAATGGACTTGTGGAACCTATTCATTTACCAACACTTATGAAACGTGATCATCAACATCATAAAATTTAATTTTTCTCTCAATATCCTTTAAGGATTTGTTCTCTATCAAGAAATATAGTTTTTTTAGTGATTGAAACTTTCATGTCAAATAGGTTTTGTATGTAGTATCCCATTGTTTCTTTAGGATACACAATAATGATATAATTTTCACCGGTAGGTTTTTTTTGTTTCTTGATAAGGAATTAACAAACTACTTCCAACCCCTACAAGTGTATGATAAAATGAATGTTTATTTAAAGTCAATAATCAAAAGGAATTACATTTTTTCTCTTTTTCTTTGTCATTTGGAAAATGTTTATGCCACATTTTGTAATGAATATCCCCAAAAAGGTAATGTAAGATACACTTGACACATTATCTACATTGCCATGCCAAACAAGATATGATGCCTCCTTTCACTAACACCATTACACTATAGTACATAAGGTGGAGTGAGGTGTTATAGAATCCCAAAATCCTATAGAATGTTGATGAAATCTTAGTTGATATATTAACCACCCTGATTCGATCAAAGATATTTTTTCTTCCTCCCATGTTGATACTTCACTTCATCCTTTAAGTAATTTAATTTCTTAAAGGACTCATACTTATATCTCATCAAGTAGAGATAACCATGTCTACTAATGTCATCAGTAATAGTTCAGAAGTATGAAAAACCCAGCAATAGTATATACTAGATATGGTCCATACACATCAGTGTGTATCTATCTTAGATGATATATGGAGATTTTACCCTTTCCATAGAATGGTGGTTTGGTCATTTTTCCTTATAAACAAACATGAAATCATTCAAGTTGATTTATCTTAGTTGAGTCTAAATAACCATATTGATATAGATTTTTCAAACTCTTATCATTTACATGACCAGGATTGAGACTCCATTCCTAGGTGTTATATGTGTCATGTGAACATGATTCATTATCAATTTCCCATACAAGGATATCATAATTTAATTCATGAATACAATTATTTAAATATTACATACTATAACATTTTTTTATTAAAATAAAAAACATTAGTCCCCAAACATGAAAATAAACCCATATGAATAAAGGAATGATATAGAAATTGTATTCTTGATAATATTTAGTATATGATAATAATATTTTAAAACACTAATCATTACCCTTGGAAATAAAATATGGTAGTCAAAAATAGATAGAGCAGCCAACCTCACACCATTGGTAGCTCATAGATCCACATATCCTACATAAATATTTTAAAATAAACTTGGTTAAAACAATTTAATTGAAATGTGATTACCAAAATTTTTATCGAATAGCCAATGTGTATATATTGAAATGTTACACTCAATAATGAATTCACCCATATCTTTCGCATTATTCAGGGTGAATTTATTCATCTAATTTCAATTATTTCCACAAGAAAAATATAATAACTCTTTTTCCTTATCTTGCATTTTGATCTTCCTACTCATGGAAGGATGGTGATTAGGAGAATTATACGTGTTGTGAGTATTGGGCCCCTTTTTCTTATTCTTTATTTTCTTATTCACCATAAGGATTATGGGTTTATCACTCCCTAAGTAGTTATATACATGGATAATAAATATCTAAAGTTACAATGTACTCTTATCATAATTTCCCATAATATAATTGAAAATTAAACTAGATAAGATCTTGGAAAATGATGAATGTATGATATCTGTATGGATCGTATCTGAGAATTTAATCCCCATTATTTCTAAAAGTATAATGTATCCATAAATATTTACTACATAAGTCCAAGCTATAATAGTGATATTAAATATTCTTTCATGATTTTACACTAATTTAATCAAATATTTGTCACTTAAAAATGATTAATTTTAAAACAATGTAGATATTTTTTTCATAAAAAATAAGAAGAGAATTTTTAGTTGATTTAATTAAACATTAGAATTATTTTTTGATCAAATCATTTAACATTCTAATAAAGATTAGGTTATTATTATTTTTTATTCTTCTTTATGAAAATTTAAAAATATCATTAAAAGAAATATTTGGCCAGGTTGCCCATCTGAAGAGTCATATCGACCACACAATAAGGCCCACAAAATATGTGATGAAAAATGGAATAGAAATGAAGATATAATTTTTGGGCTCAATCCAAAATCCAGAAATTGATTAAACTCCATAATATATTCTATAATGTCAAAAATAATCATGTATAAAATTTGAAGTCCCAACTCCACCATAAAGTGGGCCAACTGATGTTTTCATGTCAATCCCACCATTCTGTTTGGTGATTAAAAGCACCAAACAATCAATACATATTTTCCTGATATATACATCCAATTCATTTTATATTTTTTGGTTTGAAATTAAAAATACATGTGGCTGACGTTGTAGAATAATGTTTTTGGATTTGATGGCATTTTCTTGTCCAAAACCAAATTCACATTGTGTCCTTCTAAAAAGTGCAGATACAAATGGAAAACATCACATTATTTACCAAATAAAATCATAACATTGGATCTAAAAGTCCTATGGCCTCCAAATATATATGTTGGGTTTTCCACATCTCTATCTACAACTTTTAAAAAGACAATATCTTGATATTCAGCTATCTGGATTTCCAAAGTAGCAAGACAACAAGATCGGTAGTTTTGGAATGCATGCATTCCACCACATTGGGATATAAATACATTCCCCTCTTCTCCATGCAATGGGTTGGAATTTCAAAGAATATAATGTTTGGTTTTAATGACTATATCCTTATAAAAATTCTTGTGGGGACCTTATAAACACCTGTTTCTACTTGATATATCATTCCTACATGATTTATTTTCAAGTTCTTTTTCATTATCTTTCATTTATAATCTTGTAACTGTTTGTGTTATAATTTTGATTAAATGTTAATTCAATTATCTTCATCATCTATTATTAACATCCACCTTTTTATTGTAACATTAATGTTCTTAAAATAGTTTAAAATAAGTTAAGAGAAATTACCCTCTATATGTTTCTCATATAATAAAAATATCTTTTTAATTCTCTCCACTATTCATGTGTGTGATTGGTGAACAACTATTTTATTATCCCATTATTTTCATTCACTTTATAATTCATAATCATAAACACATATTACCATATTTTCAATTATCTTAATGGATGAGTAAATATAACATTTGGGTGACTCGTATTTTGGGATCTTAATTGATTAAGAACATTGTCTTAATGAATATTCTTTAGGTTAACATTGTGTATGGTAATCATAAAAATGTCATTGAATAATGAAATGTTTAGTTTAATGTGTGGATTCCATAGATTATGGGAACCATAAATACACTACCACAAACACCATTTCATTGATATTAAAACCCCAGTTATGTTAAGACTTGGATTAAAGCCTCAACACTTGGGAATTCTGATAAAAATATCCTAATGAAGTGAGTGTTAGTTTAATGCAAATTAAAACAAAGTTCAGGGATATAATAAGAATAAATCCCCAAAATTTTACCCTCCCAAAACTTTATCAAAATGTTAATTCAAACTTCATCTATCAATCAATTAGTTAATCTATGGAAAAAAACACTCCCATTAAAAATATAAATCACAAATATTTGACACTATAATTTATACCATAACTGAGGATTAAACCCTAGTACCTCTATAAACATTAATAGAGAATCAGACCATTTAATGGATGATAGGTGAACATCATCCACTCTTATAATGAAACTAATTCTGGGGATGGTTAAATTAGTAGGAATTTGTTTTTTTGTAACAGAAAAACAAAAATACATACCTAAATCTTAGAAAAAACACAATGAAAACCCCATCATCTAATAAAAATATTAAATTAAAAAAAACCTTTATTCCTTCTATTTTACAAAAAATGTATTAATTCTCTATATCCTCTAAACAATCTATTTTATTTTTTTTAATAATAAATCGATTGAACTATTTTCTAACATAAGAGAACCATTATGGATAATAAAAACATTTCTAATCCAAATTTCCTAGATATAGACAATCCTAGGGAAAACCCCTTAATGAAATTTCTACCCATAATATGAATTAGAAACCCCTTGGTATTCAATATATAAATATTGAGGCTGATTTCGTACTCAAATAGGGTTTGATTCATCTTCTTACCTCATTTCCACGAGCTAGCCAGTGAGGATCCACATCTTCATCTAAGAGAGTTACAAGTGGTGTGATCTACCACGATGCCTCAAGGGGTTTATGAAGAACAACTTAGACATTGAGCATTACCTTTCTCCCTAGATATCTCTGCCATGTTATGGATCTACAACCTCCCTCCTCGGTCTATAATCATATGGATTGACATGAAGTGTATATTTTTTGAAAAAAAAATTCCGCATCTCGAACCAATTCTATCCAAAACTAAATAAGTGGTATCTATAAATTCAACAATGAATCACTCCATGAGTACTGGAAGAGTTTCAAAATGCTTGTGGCAACCAACACACACCACTAAAGACCCCAAAAAATCACGATTCATACAATTTTGAGGAGTTATTGGTTATGGAGTGAACACTAATTGATGTCATATGTGGTGGATCTCTTGTTGAAAAAACTCTTCCAGCTACATGATTTCTCATAAGCAACATGGCTTTGTACACACATTGATTCCATACATGAACACATTATGAAGTCAAACAATTCCTTGAAAATAAATACATAGAGACCAATTAGATGACTTAGTTGATGAGTGAACTTATTAGTCTTGTTACTCAACTAGTTGTGTCTTCCAAAGACCCAACCTCAACTTCTCTATAATCTATATTCCCTAGGCCTAACAAAAATTGTGGTAAATGTAGCTCACCAACTCACGCAATCAACACATATCCCTAAATTCAATATGATCCATCTAATTCTTCTTCTCAAACTAATCTCAATGTTGTATATGATCAGTGGAACAATATCCATCAACAATCAAGTTAGTTTATTAGAAACTCCACCCAACCCCACTCTAATCCCTTCTCTTGAACCTATAACCCTAGAGTGATGTTTAGTAATACCATAGGTCAATCCCCTTAGATATCTCCTCAAAATCCAATCTAATTCCTATATGATCAGGGTTCCGATAAATTCCATCAAACATACCTATTTGGTCTAAAACCTTAATGAAGAAATCCTCCTCCTACACCTCATTTTTTCCTCCATCCTAGTGAGCCTTCTCAATCCCTCATCCCCCCTAATACAATAACTTTCCCAATAAAAAAACGCAAGTAAATTCCAAGGCGGTACATGCCTCTTCGTTGAAGCTACCATGGAATTTTTTTGTAGAATATCTTTCCTCAATCACCAATTCTGGCCTCAAAACATTGAAATCCAAATTGGTAAACTTGCACCCCACCTTATCTAGCATCAACCATCCAACTATACAAACTCCTAGGAAAACTTTTTCTAACCCACAGGGTAATGTAAGTTCAATTTTACTTTTATTGGGAAACTAAATATCCTTACCTACATATGGATCCTCAAATGGACCTTTGAATGTTGATATTAAAAATGAAAAGAATGAAATATAGAACAAGAACCGGAAAAAACTCCCTCACCTCCTTCCATTCCACTAAGGAACTCAATTACTTTTCCTCTAGCTATCTGTAAGCCATTAAAGTCCATTGATCTTGATCCTGAAACTCTCAAAATGTTTAGAATTATTAAAATAAATATTCTTGTCTTATATTCCATCAATAAAATCCATATGTATGCCAAATGTTTTAATGAATTTTATATCCCTATGAGGTAACTTAGGAAAATTGAAAATCTATCAACCCAATAGTCCATACCCATTATGTTCAATGATCTAGAGACCTTTACTGTTCCATTCCAAATTGGAAGTTCCAACATTGATTATTCACACATTGCACGAGTAGCCCTGATAAATTTCATTCCAAAATCTGTCATCTCAAACATTGGAATAGGTCCCTTGCACCAAATTAGGCTTATCATCTAGTTATCAAATAAAAGAATTTCCAGTACTGAGAGACTAATTTTGGATATCCTTCTTCGGTTCAATGGTATTATCATTACTTATGACGTCTATTTCCTTGACATGGAAGTTGGGAAAAAAATTCCAATCCCCTCCGATTCTACAAAGACCTTTCCTCATGACATGTATAACACAAATTAATAAACATGATGGCATATTATCCATGGAATTTGGTTACCAATTGGTCAAGTGAAATATTTTTTTAATCCATGTGACACCCATCAGATAATCAATCTATATCCTCTATTAATTCTTCTAAAAGTCTCTTTGAGAGTGTGTTGAACCCTGGTCAATCATTTTAATCATTTTATAAGGATAAAGGAGTTTGTGATGTTTGAATCTTTATTAGTTATGTCATAAATGGAGAAGTTGATGTTGACCTTTCACATGTAAACTCCATTGATCTATTATATCTTGAAAACAATTTTGAATCCCATATCACCTTTGATATTCAATTCTCTAACATGGATTATAATAATGAAAATAAAATAACATGATAAATTTCAGATTCAAATCAAATTATATAACATTCAACATTTCGAATCCATTATTCTGAAAATTCTCTTATATATGTGGTGAACCTGGATCCAATTTACTTATCTAGTTCAAATTGAAGTGATTTTATTGAGATTTTTTTCCAAATTAATAATATGGTCATTAGTGCAGTTAAAATTTACCATTATTTTTTATACAACATTAATATTAATGATCTAGAAAAATTTATTAAGTCTCAATACTCATTTAATATGTATTACTCTGCATAGAAAAGTGATCAAAAAATTGAGTTAAAACCCACTGGGATACAATAGTCCAGTTTCATATTTTTTTAACCACTTATAAATTCACCATAAAATGTAAAAAAAATTCATGAATTTTAGAGCATTGAAAAACAACACGTTGTGGATAACATCATTCCTGGATATAAAGACTGAAGGAAGGATGCCCACATTCCCATTTCACCCCAATTGGCTTACAAGAAAATAAAAAACGTGGGACATTATCTGATGAACAATTGGGATTCAAAAATGAAGAGTTTTTCTTGAAAAACACAAGAGTAGATAAAATGCAGTGGCCACAATTGGACTATTTTTATTCCACTACAACTATCGAGCTACAAAAAAAATAAATCACGTGTCTCTTGGGAGGAAAGTGAAATTTTATTTTACTTTTAATAAATTTTAACATAATTTGAGTTATTCATTTAATTATTAATTTTAATTATTCTTGTTAAGGTAATTTAAATTTTCCAAACCATTAATAAAGAAGACACATGCCCCAGGAACCACATCAACTTCTCCTGACCCACCATAGGATGGAGTTGACAACCCATAAATTCCAAACTAAGGGTAACCTCTTTCCCATTTACTCCCCCATCTCCCATTATTCTTCTTCCTCCATCATTCCCAATATTTATGCACTTTTTCTTGCAACATTTTTTCTCCTATTTCTCAATATTGTGTGTGTGTATTAAAAAACCAAAATAAAAACTTAAAAAAATAATACAATAAAAAAATTTCAAATTACTCAACATTAAATTTTCAAAATTTTCTACCCCTTTTCAAGAGTCTAGTGACATGTTTTAATCTCAAACATTTTCTATTTTCAACATAAATTTGTGTAAATAATTTTTTGTCAAAAAGAATAAATTTTAATGCTCAATTATTTATTTGGAAGATGATTTTCCCCAACTATGATGAATAATTTTACCTTTCATTCCAAGTTCACCAATGGCCATATTTTCTTATTGTTTGTTTTTTACCCCCAATTTGAGTATTTTTTTTGTGTACCATTGAGCTAAATTTATTACATTAGAATGCATTAATATTATAGATTCATTTTTGGAACCACATGGGAATCACAATAGCCAAATGTCCTACGATTACCCATACATTGATCCTCCTTTTGAAATCCCCTTATGTCCTATGAAAACATATTTTTATATACACACTACAAGATGAAAACTATTTTCCACCTAATATATACATGGATTTTGATTGCATAATTTATTGAAATTTACGTATGGGAAAAATAGATTTCATTTTTTGGGTCATTTCCATGATTTTGAATGTGTTATCCTTGGAATGAGGGAAATAATAAATTTATGTGTGGGGGATATTTTTTACTTCAGTGTCTTTTTGGAATGTATATATGTTGAAGTCATCTTGTACATATTATACTGATAATAGTTCAAACAAAACTGAAAAAAAAATAACAAAAAAAAAACAAAAAAATGTAAAATAAAATGGGTTGTGTCTTGGTTGTTTAAAAATATCTCTCCCTCAAAGTTTTATCTTGTTATAACTATTAAAATTAGTGTTCTGATGAGATCAAAAATCTATTGGTATATTATTATGAGATTTGTTTCAAGATCAACTTTTAACAAAAAAAAGGAAAAAATAACACTTCATTCATCTTTTTCTATATCATTGGTAGAAGTTTTTTTATATATTCCACCTTTTAACCCCTTCAAATTTCTCAATATTTTATTCCATCACACATTCATTCACTTTTAAATATGTGTTTATATATCCATCTATTTTTTATTTCAAAAAAAATGCATTGTTTTCCAATGTTGGTGTTTTACACTACTTTTTTATTATTTTGAACACAATATTCCAACCATACTTTATCAACTGGAAACCCCTTAAAAATACCACATAATTATTTTTCTGATTATAATATGTAATGTATGTTTATAGTCCTTATAGACTTTATAATTTCACATTTTTTTAGTGAATTAGTGAACTACCATAAAAAAATTTGTATCATCTTGAGAAGAGTGAGTTACAAGTACCCAAATTCTCCATTTCTAATTTGGTCATGAAAAATTAATTGTTTTTGAAACAATATTTTTGTAGAATATGTTGTGTAATTTATTATGGATATGTGAACTTATCTTGACCACCATTTTTGGATAAGAAAATTTTTAATATTTGTTGGTCAGTGGAAATGATTTAGTTAGGTTTAATTATGAATAGGAAAAAATTCATAAGACTATGTCTAAGGAGTTGAAATTAAATAATCATTCATGATTTTACATTACTCTCATCATATTAAGGTCACTAAAAATTATTAATTTCCAATCAGTGTTAATGTTTCGATTATAAAAACATTATAAGAGAATTGTACAAGTTCATTTAATGAAAAATATATTTAATTTTTTAATTATATATGTTAAAATAAAATTATAAATTATGGGATTATTGTTTTTTATTCTTCTTCATGATATTATAAACATGTTATTAGAAGTGATCATTGGAAAATTCATCCATTTTAAGGGTCATATGGACCACATAATAAGGCCCACCAAATATGAGATGAAAAATGGACAGTCTGGGAAGATATAATTCCTGGGCTAAATCCAAAATCCTAAAATTGATGAAAATCTAGAATATATTCTTGAATATCCAAAATAATTCTGTATAAATATTTTAAGTTCCAAATCCACCAAAAATGGGTACAAATGATGTTTTGAAGTCCATCCCACCATTCAATCCGATAATTAAAATCGCTATATAATCATTAATAATTTTTTTAATATAGACACCAAATTTACCTAAAATTTTATGTAGTGAAATAAATGATATAGTCATTCGATATTGTAGAATTAATGTTTTGAATTTGATTTCATCTTACTACACCAAAACATATTCACATTGTGGACTTTGAAATTGTGTGGATACAAGTGGACATCAGCACATTCTTTACCAAAAATAGCATAACATTGGATCCAAAATTCCAATGGCCTCAAAATTTAAAGGTTGAATTTTCCTCAACTATATCTAAAACTATGAAGAATGAAATATCTTTATATTCAGCAATTGTTATGGAAAAATTGTCAATCCAACTAGATTGTATGTTTTGGAATTCAAATAGTCCACAACCTTTAGCTATAAATACATTCCCATATTCACCTTGCATGGGTTTGGAATATTGAAGCTTAGGAGTATAGTTTTACATGACCATGTCCTTTCAAAATTCATTTTAGGACCTTACGAACTCATTTTTCTACATGAGATACTATACTCACATTCATTTTTTCATGTTCATTTATATTCTCTTTTATTTGTAATCTCATAACTGTTTCTATTTTAATTTTGATTAAATATTAATTAATGTATCTTAATCATCTCTTATTCTCATCCACCTTATATAGTTTAATATTAATATTATAAAAATATTTTAAATCAAGTTAAAATCAAACCCCTTCTTTTGCGTTATCATTCAATCAGAAGTGAGTTTAAATTCTCTCCAATGTATGTGTGTTTGTTTGGCGCACAACTCTTTTCTTATCTTGTTCTTTTCATTCTATTTATAATTTATCTCTAAAATTATATATTACTATATTAATAATCATTTCAATGTATGATTAAATCAAACATTTTGGTGAGTCCTAATTTGGTTTTGTTAAGTGATTGAGAGATATTTCTCGATGAATATTCTTTATGTTATTATTATGTATGTTAAACCGAAAAATTTCATTGATTAATGACATGTTTTGTTTTACATGTGGATTTGATGGATTATTGGAACCATAAATACACTACAATAAACATGTTTTTATTGATATTATAAACCCAGTTATGTTAAGGATTGGATTAAAACCTCGACACTGGGAATTTTGATTAAAATCATCTTGTGAAGTGGGTGTTAATTTATTTCAATATAAAGAATAGTTCAAGGACATAATAATCTTAAATACCCAAAAATTAACTTACCCCAATATTTATAAAAATTATTAATTAGTCATAATATATCAATTATTTTAATTATTACCGATAAACAATCCCCCCCAGATTAATCAGAAATAATCAACTCTAAAATTTGCACCATTGCTAAGGATTCATCCTGAGTGCCACTAATAATAGTAGAAGATCCCCAGACCTTTGAATATTCAATAAGAGGTAGTCAACTATACTATACATATAATGCATACATTTATTTGTAAAAAATAATTGGAGATCTCATATCACTCTTTTCTCAAATTTCATGATAGGTATCCTGAATTTGAGATATCATGATATATGCATCCATGTCCTCATATTGCTTTAAAAGCTCATTTGTCATGGATTAAAGCGTTAAACATGGAACTTATGAAAAATTGATCAATTGTTTCTCGTGGAAAGACACTCTTCATCAATAGACTCATTTCTAGGCACATCAATAATTGGATATTCCAGCACATGCAATTTCTACTCCTGATGAAGGATAACGCTTAAAATCCTTTTCCACTCTTGGAAATTTTTTCTGATGGGAAGGTTTCACATCTAAATTATATATCACTGTGATGTTTTTTATTACTTTTTATTTTTTTTTCTATAAAACTGATCATAATTTTACTACTTTATCTGATAAAATTTGGACAAATAAATAAATATGATATTAGTTAATCTTCCACTTTTTTATCCAAACTCAATAGTCATCACTATTGCCTTCAGAATATCATGGTACATGTAAATTCTTGCTCTCAAGAATAAATATTCCTTTTTTCATTATTCCAACATTGGTTAGTCAAGAAATGTGAATAGAATTAGGTAGGAATTCTGAAATCCTACAGAGTTAACTCACAGTTCTATGATCTCTTTAGTAGGCTCCTCAATCTTGGAATCCTTAAATTGGATTTCCTCAATACCTTCCTCCGAGATACACCAATTACTAATTTTTTATTCAACCCTTGATGTGAAATTTTTTAATTCAACCTAAATCATTAGGTTATAATTCCCTTATAATTTAATGTACCCCACTATTGGTTGGTCAAGCACTTTGAACTATGGTTCAATTTTAACTAATGTAGTGGAAGGCTATACCAACATAATATATATAATTACTAAATTTTCAATTTTATGAATAAATTTAAAACTATTATCTTTATATAAACTCTATTTAATGTTAGGTATATTTAAAGAGGTGATTAACCATGTCTAATATAATATTTACATAAAACACAACTTATTTTAGTTCAATATCCAATGAATTTTAATTCATTAATCCGTGTGATCATGAAAAATAATCTCTAATTAAAAAACCATTCAACTTGATAGAAATAAAATAATAAATAAATATAATCATGAACATTTACTAATGGTATTTTCATTTAGTAGTTGATAAAGAAACCACTATCATAGGGGGAAGACATTGGTAACCATTTAAGGTTCATGTTACAGCTTTCCACCTATCCACCTATGTATCTCTCAAGAATTTCATTCACATAGACTCAAAGCATGAACCACCTCCACTATCTTGGGAGACCCATCCATTACATATTATTTTATTCACATTCATAATATGGCTAAATGGTTTACATAAAAGAAACAATTTCCACATTTTCTCATTCATAATGAAATAAGAGAAGGCATGAAGGCCAGTAATTGAATTTAATAATAAATCAAAAAAAATAAGTCACATAAAATGATATGGTAAATGAACATGATCATAAAAAATGTGTGGAACTAATAATGAACTTACTAAAACTAGTATCTAATTCTTAATGATTCGTATTTAAGATAAATCATAGTCAAATTGATTAAGTGTATTCTTTAATTAATTAAATATTTTATCTTAATTGTCATATGAATTTATTTAAGATTATATTCCATCATAATTTTAAACAAATTAACTAATTTTATTCAAAATTAACTATGTACATAATTGTATCATTGAATCAACACAGTTAATACCATCAGAATCTACCTTACATGTATTATACTAAAATACATTTTACTCTTGTGACATATGAAATACAAGAATTATCACATTCTTGTATGAAATGTATAATAAGCTTAATGATTAGATTAATTGAATGAAATTTTTAACACAAGATATGCTTTAATGAATGTAGAGTAATAATAGTAATATGACTCACACATGGTATGAATATGTGAACATTGACCAGAAATTAATTATATATATATATATATTAAAACCTATCACATGTCATTTTTTATCGAAATAATGACCACACAAAATCACATGTTGATAAGGTTAACATAGTATAATTAATTAATTTCAATTCTGTGTAATTTGGTACAATTATATAGGGTGTAAAAGTGAGCTACATGGAATATACATCTCTCACTGACTATCAGAGGCACATTCCTAGGGACATGGAATGTAAACCATGAATCTGAAAAATCGGAGTACATGTCACGTACATGGGATACATGGCATGTGGTATATCAGTTACAATGTCCCCATTCAGATAGGCCAAGTATGAAAATACAATATATTCCATGACATAAAGTACTATAAACCATGTATGTGGGATACACATCATGTACTCTGGCTGACCATGTGATAGGATGGCCCGGTCAACATGGAGTATAAGAAATTAAATGCACTACCTATATTCAATGCACATGATTTTAATTAATTCTAAATTAATTCATCAAGTATTAAAAACTAGTACATAGATTGTAACTCTAGTATCATGGTGTGTACTATCATGTTATCTGGAAAGAATCCTCTACACCTCCGGATGAGATCTTCGATATTATTTCTTTCATAAAATTATTTAGTTTGATTAGATATATGATAAATGAATGAGGAAGAAGAAAATATCTCAATTATTATTAAATAATTACTAACATTAAATTGAAAACTAAAATACAAATTCATAAATTAATCAATGAACATTTAAATAATTATAAATAATTATGTAACCACTCTAATAGATGTTGAAGGTTTCATGTGTAGTGGATTTATACGATGGGTCATGATAAAATTTTGTTTTTTTTAGTATCAATAATCAATATAATAAATACTCGAGGATAAATTCAATGATAAATATAATTGAATCAATGAGAACATTCAATGGATAAAATATAAAAATCAGAGGGATGATTATCCCATATTATTTATAAATTACTTAATAAATTAATGACTTACATTTAATGAATTCATTATTAGTTGATGGATCTGATAATAGATCTACATTGTACCATTATTATGTTGTATTAATCAAGAGAATATTCCCTCTAGATGTGATTGATGCATGTCCCACAAATATCTAAACATCATTGTAGGAATCTATGGCTGATAGTAAAAATGATCTTATCAATCGAGTCATCTGCCTTTTATCTCCAAGATAAATGCTTTCAAATCATTATACTTGATATATATAGACTAAATAAATTGTAGTGGGGAATGATTAATCTCCTTTAATTTAAAATGAAATAGAAGTGGATCGATTTGGCAACATCACCATGTTCTTGGTAGAGGTTGAATTGGGGTGAGCTCTAATTGATAAGTTAATGCTTCCAGATGATGATGATATTATTGAGTTTAAGATTATATAGGAGAAAATACCAAAATTATGAAAGGACTGTAATGTTATAGGACATGAATCATCTAACTATAGACACTCTACAATATGATGTTTCAATTTTATATATAGACATGATATGATAAATTTTATTAAGAAGAGTAAAAAATATATTATTCGATGGTTTATATGCTTCCTCAAATTTTTCAGCATGAGGATAATAAAAACCCTTTTAAAATTGATGATGGAATTGGAATTGAAAATTATAATGTCGAAAAGAAGAGAGAAGCAATGTGATTTGATCCTATAAATTTAGTCAAGCCAAAGGGTGATGGGAAAGGTGGTCGGCTAAGAGAAACATGTGATGTCTATTCCTCTACAACTGAGAAGACAAAGTCTTGGGATACCAACTTCTCTGAAAAGAAAAACTCAAAGGATGATGATTATTGTATAAAAGGAAAAAGTTGTGAATTATGTAAATATCAAATATTGTCAACTCCTACCATGATAGAAAGTGATAATGACATGATAGATGAAAATTTTAATGAAGAATATATACAAAAATACATTTGATCGTATATTATCACATAAACGGATGGCTACTTCAGGTTACCAGAAGGGTAAAAAAATTAAAATCTTTTTCTCCAATTGTTTATAATATTTTACATGCTTATTCAAAACCCATGGTGGATAATGAGGTTTTTCAACCTTTTTTCTATAAGATGAAAAAGTCTCTGGTTGTACCTCCAGTGGTGGTAGAGAAACCAGTTTCAAGAAAACCTACTCTTTTCTCAAATAAAAGAATTGATGGTTCTATTTATATGAAGGATACATTTCATTGTTATTTTTATGCACTTCATGGAGTGACAAAACACCATGAGATGCTTTCTTAGTTTAGAATAATTGAGGTTAAGGGGTTGAGAACTATAAGGACCCAATTTTTTCCAATGGAAATCCCCTTCTTATATTTATGTCATAAAATAACATTAAAACACAACATAATGAAATACAAAGTAATAAGTGACCTTTAAACATAAGTTTGTCACTTCTGTGTTTGGAATTTTAAAAATTTAACTTACACGGTTGTGCTCAAGATGATTTTTAGAGTCTAATGAAACAAAAATAATTTTAGGTGAATAGTAACTTACCCATAAGAATAGTAACATACCCTTATGAATAGTAATATGACCCTTATGAATATTAAATCATCCAACACAAGAGTAACCTTACCCATGAATAATTAAAAAAATAGACATCTTATAAAGTGACAATTCGACCTTAGTAAACGTTTTGGAATTTTGTAAGTCATAAATAATTAATTATAACAAATTAATTTATTTAAAGGAAAATTATTTTTCTTAAAATGTATTCATTATTTATCAAATCAATGTCTTATAGTTTTTAGATAATTTTATAAGACCCTGTGTGATTTTTGAAAGCACTATAAAATCAGTTTTAATCTTTAAAAATGTTTTTTAAGTAAATTTTGATTTTAATTAAATATTATATTAATAATATTTAGAAAATTATTTTGGGAAAATGGACTTCATTTTTTCATTCTACAGGTTGAAAAATGGTTGCTGTAAATTTTTGGTATTTTCTAAGATACTTGAGTTTTTGATGAATAGTAGAATCCGATAATTTGCAATAAATGCTAAATAATGGATTAATTAAGTCATCAATGATTTTATGATGATGTAAGCTCACTTAGTTCGGGATCACATGATAAAATTACTATTATTGGACATTCAAGACTCACTATTCCTTTTATTGTGGAAAATTAATAAACTAATGAATTTTATATTAAGGAAACCCCTCTCCCCTCCACTATAAAAGCCACCCTTCACACCCTCATTTCCTCACACCTCTCAAGCTCCAATACTTATCTAAACTCTACCCAAAAACCTTCCCTATCCCCTAACCCATGTCCAAGATCATCTTTTCTCATCAGAATACCAATATGAGGCCCTTAAGGAGGTTCTCAAGAGAAGGATTCAAGAGGTAATTTCTCTTCCTCTTCTCCTTTAATTTCCTTTCAAGTTCTAGTTCATTTCTTGATATCTCCCAAAATATATTCATCCAAATGAAATTTTAAATCCATTATTATACATATAATGTAATTTTATGATTCTAATGGGATATTATATCATCCAACCCCCTTTTCCTCTTTCTTTTATTTTATTAAAGAGAATGTTGTTCGTGAGGTGTTAATTTATCACCTTCAAGAAGGACATGCTTTCTTCTTCCATTTATACTTTCAGATATGGTCATTAAACCATTTTTTTGGTTGAACCAGAATATTTCATATGTATTTTGTCTTATTTAAACTTATGGAACTGACTTATGAACATAATACTAAGTGATAAATTAAAACAACATCATTGTGATCGAAAAACCGCCCAAATTAACACAAACAGTCTTCATTTAATTATTATCTAATGATTCATCCACATGGATATAATATAATTCATTATAAGATCACTAAAACTCATGTCATATCATTAATGACATTTAATATCATTTCTATATGTTTACCCATGTTCTACCTGAACTTCAATTTATGAATACAAGTTAACCACCCAAGAAAATCCATAAAAACGAACATCCCCAAACAATGTTTTTAAACCCTATAAGTCATCCAAAGGAACACAAAATGACATAATGAAACTATAATGAACCCTATTGATATATAAAAGGTTAATTAATTTCTAATTAATGAATATAATGTCCTTATACAGGACATTAAAGAGAAGTAATCATTCAGTTACAAGGTAAGGGGAAATCTCGAGCCCAATTTTCTTCCTCCGGGTTCTCCCTCTTTCACTCCATTTTTTATATAGTTACTCCTTAAAGATAATTTTTTTATAATTTTAGTTATTTTTCTGGGATATACATGTTTTTCACTGGTTTTTATGTCAAACCAAATGTTTTCCAAAATAACTCCTCTTTTAAGAACACCCCTTTTACTTCTCACTCCAAGTGGACGGTTCTTGTAACATGTATGGTGTTCCTTCTTTCTTTTGGGAACCCAAAGCTTATGAATGTGTTTTTATGAGATGAAAAAAATTCCATTCCATGGTTTATTTATGTACATTTTTTATATTTTTTCTATGTGGAAATCATGATGATGATAATGTTATGATGTGACGGGTGCTCCCGAAATTATATAGCGCAATATGAATGTTTCAATGTAACGGGTGCGCCAAGAATTATACAGCTCTCCAATGCATTGGGTAAAGTGATGAATCTCATGATTAAATTTTAAATGATGTTTGAACAAGAATATATCTTTGTTCACAATTATGTGTGGTAATTAAACACTAAGACATGATGTTTCATTTTTATGCATTGCCACATTTCAAGTCATTTATTTATGCTCCTCTCATGTTCATGATCTTTTGCGTATGTTATGATTATGATCACCCCATGATATATTGTTCTTATCTATCCTCTTACTGGGCTTCTAGCTCACCCCTTTTGATGTATATCCTTAGGTGGCTACATGTACTAAAGAGAGTACAAGTGCCAATAAGAAGCTAGAGAAGAACAAATTAAATAAATTTTTATTCTTGATGTTGTATTTGTTATGTGTGGTCCTAGTTTTCCCAGGACACTAAACCTTTGGATACTCTATGTGTAATACTATTATGTTTCTCATCTTTGAAATGATGTAATACTAATGTAAGAAAAGTCTGGGTCGCTATAGTTGGTATCAGAGGCAAGGTTTAGTTAATTTGGGAATTTGGATTAGTAAACCCTAGAGGAAACCTCTAGTATGAGATTAAGTACAAATATGAACACAAGAGTATTAACATATGGATCCCATATGTTATGATTTTATTATAAATTTTTCTAATGAATAATTTATGTATTCATGACTTGTTTACTTAAGTTTTTTTCTAACCTTTTCTATTTAGTAAATGGTGGGATCCAGGAGAGATCAGGCCAACAACCCTTGCGAGGCCTAATGCAATGATTTCCTGAACGACATCCCCAGTGATTTCAGAGGTGGAGTTCAAAACATCATGGTGATTCTTACCAAATTATCTCATGTTATGAACAATAACCATAATAATGGGCAACGTCCTCCTTCACCAAAGAGGGAGCAGCTGGATATTGAATGTTTTATGCGGCAATGACCACCGACGTTTAGTTGATCTTCTGATCCACTAGTTGCAGAACAGTGGGTCAACTCTACGAAGAAGATCTTTTCTAGTATTCAATATTCTTAGACAGATAAGATGACTCTATCCGTTTATCATTAGATAGAGAATTCGATCAATGGTGGGCTTTGATTAAGAACGCCAAGCCAAGGGGGGAAATTGAAGAGATGGAATGGAAAGACTTTAAGATATTGTTTCTTAATAAGTACATCCCTGGAACACTTTGCATGAGGATGGAGGTAGAATTTATAGAGATCAAGAAAAAAGAAGGAGAATCTGTCACAAACAATGAAGCGAATTTCACAAGGCTTACAAGGTACACATCGAGTTTTGTTATCAACAATGATAGCAAAATTGATAGATTCTTTAGTGGATTAAAACCACACATTCGAAAAGCTCTTGCAATTCAAGACATTGGGAGTTATGAAGATGTTGTTCGGTTTGCTCTCAATGTGGATATGGAGTTTGGAGAATGGTCCCCTGGCTATAGTGATAAGAAAATAAAGATGGAGTTTCTAGATGTTGGATTTAATGACAAAGGAGGGAAGAAAAATCAACAACCCACATGCCAAAAATGTGGGAAGTTCACCATGGGAACTGACTCAAAGGGACGGGGAAATGATTCAAGTGTGGGAAAGAAGGACACCATGCTCAATAGTGTCGAAAATACACAAAAAAGGATAATGAATCTGATGAAAGGAGAGAACCACTCATGATTCAATGCTACAACTATAGGGATCTAGGGCACCATGAAAACCAGTGCACTAAACCTCGAGCTCTCGAGGATAAGCAGTGTCAACAGCCACAAAAGCCAAAGGAACAAGGGAAGGCTTATGTCATCACTACTATGGAGGTGGAGCATGATAATGAAGTCATACAATGTACACTTCTTATTCACTCAATAATGGAAAAATTCAGATTTGATTCTGGTTCTATGCATTCCTTTGTATCTTGCACGTTTTCTATAACTATAGAATCGATGCCCCGAAACCATGAAGTAGAGATATCTATAAAAACACAGAGTGGTGAAATCATTGCAACCCAAGTGTTTGACTCTTCTCTCGTTGGTGTATGTGGGAAGGTTCATTCAGAAAATCTCGTATTACTTCCCTCGGTGGAATTTTATTCTATAATGGGAATGGATTGGATCTCGTTATATAGAGAACATATCCACTGTTGAGAAAATGAAATATCTTTTAATATTTTGAACCATCCCATGCTCCTCTACAAATTCAAGGAAGATCATGAATCTCCTTTGAAAAATCCTTCAATGGTGTTGGTGTTGATTCCCTATGAATAAGTATACCTCGCCCAAATGGTTGAGTCAAAGGAAAGTGCCAACATTGAGGAAATTCCCATCATGAGGGAATACGGCAATGTATTTCCCAAATAGTTACCCAGAATTCCCTCATATCTTGAGGTATAGTTCTCAATTGAACTCATTCCCAGAGCTTCTCCAATCTCCATGTGTCACTATAGGATGGCTCCTATCGAACAGGAGGAGTTAAAGAAGCCACTGAAAGAGCATATAGACATAGGGTTCATACACCCTAGTGCATCACCTTTGGGTGTAATAGTTCTCTTTGTGAAGAAGAAGTATGGAACAATGCGGCTGGGTATCGATTATCGGGAACTCAACAAGATCACTATAAAGAACAAGTATCATATCCCAATGATTGATGATTGTTCAATCAGTTAAGAGGATCTCAATACTACTCAAAGGTGGATCTTCATTCTGGATATCATCAGGTAAAGGTGAAGAAGGAAGTTATTTAGAATACTGCATTCCATACAAGGTATGGTCACTATGTGTTTTTGGTGATTCCCTTCGGACTTACTAATCCCCTAAAATTTTCATGGATTTGATGAATAGATTCTTTATACATTACCTCGACAAATTTGTTGTAGTGTTTATCAATAATATTCTCATCTACTCCAAGAGCAAGGAGGAACATGAAGAACATCTAAGACTTGTGATGGCGACATTAAGAAAGGATAATGTGTACGCCAAGTTCAGAAAGTGTGATTTTTGGATGAATCAAGTCACGTTATTGGGACATGTGATTACAAGTGAGGGAATTTCTGTGGATCCATCAAAGACCAAGGTGATTGTGGAATGGCCCAAGCCCTCTAGTGTCACAAAAATCTATAGTTTTCTTGGATTAGCTGGGTACTACCAACATTTTGTGAGAAACTTCTCAAGATTGTCATGCCCGCTAACTAAGAGCTGGGTTGTGTACTCATGCAAAATGAAAATGTGATATCCTATGCCTCACGATAGTTGAAGATCCATGAGAAGAACTACCCGACGCATGATCTAGAGCTGGCAGCCATGATTTTTGCCTTCAAAATCTGGCAGAACTTCCTTTATGGTGAGAAGTGTGACATATAAACCGACCACAAGAGCCTAAAGTATATATTCACACAAAATGAGATCAAAATGCATCAAAGGTGATGGTTAGAGCTAATCAAGGATTACGGTTGCTCTATTCACTATCATCCGGGAAAGGTGAACAAGGTAGCTGATGCTCAAAGTAGAAAAGAACCTACAACTCTATCCATACTGTGGATTGAGGAAGACCCTGACTTCTTAGATATGCAAAGGATAGATTTGGAAATCATAAGGGTAGGGGATACATCCTACCTTGCCCAAATGATTGTGTAACCATCCATCCACGAGATGATTAAGGAAGCAAAAAGGGATGATGTGGAGATACAAAAGAGGGTGAATGCAGTAAAGGAAGGGAAGTTTCAAGAGTTCCATATTGACGATGATGGTTTGATTCGGTTTGGAACGCTACTTTTTGTGCCTTCATCACTCGGGATAAAGAAGGAGCCATTGGATAATGCACATAGCTCAACTTTCACTATCCATATTGGGAGTATGAAGATGTATCGTGATCTCTGAGAAAAATTCTGTTGGGATAACATGAAGAAAGAGATTGTGGAATATATATCAAGGTGCTTGGAATGTCAGCAAGTTAAAGCTGAGCAACAAAAGTCCAAGGGAATGATGCAGCCATTGCCTATACCCATGTGGAAATGGGAAAATGTTACATGGACTTTGTCATGGGTCTCCCATAGACGTCAAAGGGAAATAAGGTGATATGTGTTGTGGTTGACCGACTCACCAAGAATACCCATTTTATCGCTATTCAAGAAGACCTCTCGCTTAAACAACTTGCAATGATATATGTGAAAAAAGTGGTGAGACTGTACGGTGTTCCACTCTCAATTATCTCTGACTGTGATCCAAGGATCACATCTAAGTTCTATAGGATCCTTCAACATGCTTTGAGTAATGAATTAAATTTCATCACGGCCTATCACCCCCAAACTGATGGCCAGTCTGAAAGGACTATTCAGATGCTTGAAGATATGCTAAGAGCTTGCTCACTTAAATTCAAAGGTGGTTGGGATAAGTATCTCCCATTGGTTGAGATCTCATACAACAATAGCTTCCACTCGAGTATCTAGATGGCTCCATATGAAGGTCTGTATGGAATGCGATGTAGAACTCCAACCTGTTGGGATGAATTTTGAGAAAAGAAGCTACTTGGACCTGATCTTTTTCAAGAGATGACAGAGAAGGTTCAAGTCATACAGAAACACATCAATGCTTCTCAAATCTAGAAAAAAAGCTATGTTGACAACCATCGAAGGGACTTGGAGTTCGAAGTTGGATATAAAGTCTTCCTTCGAATATCTCTAGAGAGGAGAATCATGTTATTCGAGAAGAAAGGGAAGCTAAGACCAAGGTATATTAGCCCCTTTGAGATCATTGACTGTATAGGATCCGTGGCCTATCATCTTGCACTTCAACCAAATATGGCTCATGTTCATGATGTGTTTCATGTATCACTACTGAGGAAGTACATACCAGACCTCACACATGTACTAAACTCAGAGGTGGTGCAGCTGGAAGATGATCTCTCCTATGAGGAGAAGCTAGTAAAGATTCTGGATCGGAGAGATAAGGTTCCACGCAACAAGACAACCCATCTTGTCAAAGTGTTTTGGTGGAACCATAAGTATGAGAAAGAAACTTGGGAACCAAAAGAGGCAATGAAGTAGAAACACCCTCACATGTTTGTGTAATGTGAAATTTCGGGGGTGAAATTTCTTAAGGGGGGAGGAAAGTAACGACCCAATGTTTTTCAATGTAAATTCCCTTCTTATATTTATGTCATAAAATAAAATGAAAACACAACATAATGAACTAATAAGTGATAAGTGACCTTTAAACATAAGTTTGTCACTTTTGTGTTTGGAATTTTAATAATCCGACTTACACGGTTGTGCTCAAGATGATTTTTGGAGTCTAATGAAACAAATATAATTTTCAGTGAATAGTAATGTACCCATAGGAATAGTAACATACCCTTATGAATAGTAATATGACCCTTATGAATACTAAATCATCCAACATAATAGTAACCTTACCCATGAATAATTAAATAAAATTTAGACATCTTAGAAAGTGACAGTTTGACCTTAGTAAACGTTTTTGAATTTTGTAAGTCACAAATAATTAATTATAACTAATTAATTAATTTAAAGGAAAATTTATTTTCCTAAAATTTATTCATTTTTTATCAAATCAATGTCTTATAGTTTTTATATAATTTTATAAGACCCTACGTATTTTTTGGAAGTACAATAAAATCAGTTTTTTCTTAAAAACTGTTTTTTATGTAAATTTTGATTTTAATTAAATATTAAAATAATAATATTGAGAAAATTATTTTTAAAAAATAGACTTCATTTTCAGATTCAAGACATCGAAAAATGGTTGGGGTGAAGTTTTGGGATTTTTCTGAGATACATTATTTTTTTATGAATAGTAGAATATGATAATTTATAATAAATGCTAAATAATAGATTAATTGAGTCATTGATGATGCTCTGCAGATGTAAGCCCACTTGGTTCGGGATCACATCAAATGATTACAATTATTGGTCATTCAAGACCCACTATTCCTTTTATTACGAGAAATTAATAAACTAATGAATTTTATATTAAGGAAACCCCTCTCCCCTCCACTATAAAAGCCACCCTTCACACCCTCTTTTCCTCACACCTCTAAAGCTCCAAAACTTCTCTAAAATCCTTCCAAACACCTTCCATATCCCCTCCCCCACGTCCAATATCATCTGGTCTCATCAAAAGACCATGCTTAGTCCCTTAAAGAGGTTCTCATGAGAAGGATTCAAGAGGTAATTTCTCTCCCTCTTCTCCTTTAATGTTCTTTCAAGTTCAAGTTCATTTCTTGATCTCTCCCCACCTATATTAATCCAAATGGTATTGTAACTCCAGTATTATAAATATAATGTAATTTTATGATTATAATGGGATATTATATCAACCAACCACATTTCCATCTTCCTTTTATTTTATTAATGAGAACGTTGTTTGTGAGGTGTTAATTTATCACCTTCACGAATGACATGCTTTCATCTTCAATTTCTACCATCAGATCTGGTCATGAAACCATTTTTATGGTTGAAACAAGAAAATTTTATATGTATTATATCCTATTTAATGTTCTTTAACTGACTTATGAACATATTACTATGTGATAAATTAAAACAACTTCATTGTGATCGAAAAAACACCCAAATTAACCCAAACAATCTTCATTTAATTGTTATCTAATGATTCATCCACATGGATCTAATATAATTCATTATAATATCATTAAAAATCCTGTAATATCATTAATGACTTGTAATATCATTTATGGATGTTTACCAATGTTCTACCCGAACTTCAATTTATGAATACAAGTGAACCACCCAAGAAAAACCATAAAAACGAACATCCCCGAACAATGTTTTTAAACTCTATAAGTCATACAAAGGAACATTAAATGACATAATGAAACCAGAATGAACCCTATTAATGTATGAAAGTTTCTTTAATTTCTAATTAATCAATATAATGTCATTATACAGGACATTAAAAATAATGAATCATTCGGTTACAAGGTAAGGGGAAATCTCGAACCCAATTTTATTCCTTCGGGTTCTCCCTCTTTCACTCCATTTTTTATTTGGTTACTCCTTAAAGTTAATTTGTTCATAATTTTCGTTACTTTTCTGGGATATACATGTTTTTCACTAGTTTTTATTTCAGACCAAATGTTTTCCAAAAGAACTCCTCTTTTAAGAACACCCCTTTTACTTCTCTCTCAAAGTGGATGGTTCTTGTAACATGTATGTTATTCCCTATTTCTTTTGGGAAAAAAAATATTATGAATGTGTTATTATAAGATCAAAACCATTCCATTAAATAGGTTAGTTATGTAAATTTTTGATATTTGTTCTATGTGGCATGCATGATGATGATAATGTTATGATGTGATAGGTCCGCCCGGAATTATATAGCGCAATATGAATGTTTCAATGTGACGAGTGCGCTCGGAATTATATAGTGCTCCAATGCATTGTGTAAAGTGATGAATCTCATGAGTAAATTTGAAATTATGTGTGAAAAAGATTATATATTGGTTCACAAGTATGTGTGGTAGTTAACCACTAAGACATGATGTTTCATTTTTATGCATTTCCACATTTCAAGTCTTTTATTTAGGCTCCTCTCATGTTCATGATATTTTGCCTATGTTATGATTATGATCACCCCATGATATATTGTTCTTATCTATCCTATTACTGGGATTCTATCTCACCCCTTCTGATGTATATCCTTAGGTGGTTGTATGTACTAAGGAGAGGACAAGTGCCAATAAGAAGCTAGAGAAGAATAAATTAAATAAATGTTTATGCTTGATGTTGTATTTTCTATGTGTGATCCTAGTTTTCCCAAGACACTAAACCTTTGGATCCTCTATGTGTAATACTATTATGTTGATTATCTTTGAAATTATGTAATAGTAATTTAATAAAAGGCCGGGTCTCTATAAGAACTACAATTGCAAGGGACGCATCTTCCAAAAATTAAAAAGAGCAGTAGGTGGATAGCTCTGACTCTAAAAGCACTAATGATGAGACCCTAATTGAAAAGTATTAAATCTATTCCTTCAATTATGGGGGAGATCTATAGGCTGGGATAACAAAAATTGAAGGGTTTAATGGTATTAAATTCTAGAGGAAGAAAGGAAACATGGTGAATGATTGGGGAAAAGTTGGGTTGCTGACTTTTTTCATTGTGTATTTTACGTTGTTTTAACAAACTCTCTTAGTTTATTATGATTTTATTGTTCTAATAAAAGATTTGAAACGTCCATATTTCTAAAAAATCTCGTGGCATCATCCTATGTTCTTGATGTCTCCTTCTTTGAAACTCATGACATTTATTATTGTTAAAGAACACCATGATCATAAATTTATTTAGGAAATATAATTTACATCAAAGTACCTGATATATCAAAATTTTTTAAAGAACATAAGGGACATAAACTTATGAAAATTATTCATTAATTAAATATTAGTCATCACACCTTCAATGTTTCCTACCTCCACGTGAACATATGTCTTAACTATTTTCAGTAATACATAAAATTACATGACTTATAAAATTAATTTATATTAATCATTATGTATAGGGATCCGTACATATATTCCTAGAATAGAACATCCAATGACACATATAAATGTGTATTTACTTCTAGAGGGTCTCATTCTAATAATATCCTACACTTGATTTTACAAATGGTGTACACCATGAGAAGGACCCTAAAATATCAATGAATCTTCACCACGTATATCTTGTGTCATTTGTATCCCATAAATGATATAATATGACTATGGAACATATATATATATATATATATATGAATATTATTGTGGCCCTTCTATATTCTCATCATAGTGTGGAACTTCTAGGACCTTTAGGTGAGACATCTACCCTTTGTACATTGTCACATATTATGTTACATAGAAAGAAATCATGAAGTGGTATGAAGTTTATTAATGATAAAAACTAGAAATACTTGTTTTCATAAATTACACTATAATTGGTTCAAGGGAACCAACTCCAACAACACGAGTTACCCTAAAATATCCCATATCAACCATAATATTTGGATCACCATTATCCTAGGCTCTATCTAAAATCATGATATTCTCTTCCAAAACCATGATATCATATCTCATATAAAATGTATTTGTTGGAACGTCCCACTCTATTCCCATATTTAATGTCTTATAAAAACTATCATATAATACTACCCACTATTAGATCTTATATTTTAATCTCAGTATCACATCACAAATCCCAAAACTAGGAAATTTATTCTCAAAATGTATCCAAAAATGAGACTGCACCATAATGAATAAAATCCCAAGTTATTCCTCATATTGCTCCCATATACTAGACTCACCCGATTTAGGATCACATTCACTTTTATCATCACATATATATAACGGTATGTCCCTAATATGATTTTTGTTTAATATCTAATAACTATATAGTTCGGTTATGTATAATTCAATAATGAATATTTAATAGAAAACCCCATATAATTTTTATTAAACTATTATTTTTTTAACCAATTTCTCTTAAAATTAGTATGAGTATCACAACCACCCATAATCAGATGATTATAAAGTCATTAAATTCTTATACCAACCTGATAGGGTCTCTAATAGCCTCATACACAAAGGTAATTCATATCTTTTATCACTTAGAATCATTACATAATTTCAGATGAACTAATATGAAAGTATTATATGTTTTGGTTCAACATAGTAAAATGACACCACCTAACTATATCAGAAAACACCATTTATCTTTACACTAAGACATTAAATAGATAAAACTTTTAATCATTCATATCCATAATTGGTAAAAACAAATTTCTGGATAATTTTATGTTCTATTTTTGAGTCATGAGTGCATGCTTTTTACCAGTTTGGAAAATAAAAATAAAATAATTATGTTCTTTCCTATTAGCGAGGACCCGAAAATTCTAAAAATAATATATCATAATTCTAAAAACTTGTCTATTTTTTGATACATGAAATAATAAAATGATAACATCAAAATCAATGGAAAATAATCCCTTATCCATGATAACTAGGAATACCTTTTGAAAAAGAAATTTTTAATGCACCAATATGTTATTCATTACATTCTTTAACACATACTTATTTTTATTTCCTAGAATCTAATATAAATTATAATATAAAAGATAAATATATTACATCCTATGATATCAGATACATAAAATCTATAATTAAAAATTTTAATGTATTTCCCCCTGTGAATGACCACTGAGAAATTCCAGAACTATAGGAGTTAACTCATGACCTCAGGGGAGCCTCCATGTATGCTAGGGGTGTCAAGTAATAGAATAGTTTTATGATAATATATTGGTGATAATATTACCCCATTCTATAGAGAAAAATAACAGATACATAAATAAAACATCACCCATAATAATAAATATCCACTACTATAATTAGAATCCATAAAAAATCTTCAAGATTAAATGAAATATATTAAGAAAATAGTCATACAAACTCATTGTCCACTCACTAAGATAAAAAAAATAAAAAAATGAATAATGAAATAAGGTAAAGATAATATATACTCTATTATATAAATGAGACTCTCTATTTTTTGAATCTCATATCTCATCCAAGAAATCATTCTCGATCAAGCTACTTCATGTCTCTATCGAACCTAAACTAGAGAATAGGGAGATATACTCAGGTGCCCATTTTACATGATCAATTGATTTAGGTGTTCATAAATAATAGTATAGAACCAATAATACATCCCTATACATGAGAATTCGATGTTGTTTAAATATTTTATCTCCTCATAAATAAATAAGGATTTGTGAAGCATAAATAACTACCCACTACCAATCCTTGAGTCATTCATAACACATAGGATTGACCCAAACTAGCTTTAGTCAACGTGATGGTGTCTATGAGGAAGTCATAATATCATAAAAAACAATATCAATTCTATGAAGGATTTTTTGATAGCCATGTCCATGTTAATCTAGTACTATCAGGTTCCAAAACTGATCTCTATAAAGTAATCAAAGGAGAACCAATAGTTTTAGAAAATATCATGAATCAAAATGAGGTAGTCCATGGATATCCATGGTTATTAGGCTTTAAGGGGGTCTATATGATTTAATCCTAGGTGATAAATAATTATCAGGGTTCGTTTTTCAACCACGGAGAAGAGTAATAGAGAAATAAATAAAGGGACTCACTTCCAATTGATGGTGAGACATGGCCAAAACTGTAACACCCCAAGATTTAATAGTGTGTTATTTCTTCAAAATAATTCAGTAACTTGCACTACACGCAACACCGAGTTCAAGCACACCATGACTTACCAAACAAGCCGTTCAAAAGAGGTTATGAATATTATTAAATAAATTTTAAACTTTATATAATCCTTTTAATTTTAGAATCCATATTATGAGTTTCTTAGACATAATGTAAGAACAAATTCATTTTCAGTATTGCACTTTTACCAACTTTTAATAGTGAACCCTTTTTAAATCCAATATTTTAAACTTTTTGACTAAATGGGGAAGTCAAAAATTTGCAATGAAACATCCCAAGCTTCCACGGTACGCTTTCCTTTGAATAATACAGTAGCATGTGTTGTACGTAACTTCGAGTTCTAATACACACCACAACCAATCAAACTAGCAGTTATGAATAGTAATACCTAATTTTTGATATTTTATAAACTTTATCTCTCAAAATGGACTTCATTTTTGGATTCGTAATATCGAATTTATCCTAGGGTAAAATTTTGGTACTTTTCGGATAACTGTTATATTTTGATGAATAGTGAAAATTACTAAATTTTAATTAAAAACAAATTTTTTAATCAAAATAATTAGTAGTGATAAATTATGAATTTGAGTGGATTTAAAGTATATTTAGAATATATTCATACCATTTAATAAAATTTTGTTCATTGGACAAAACTTCACAATTAAACCAGATATAAAGAGGTGTTAATCTTTTGATAGTTATTATCTCTTAAAAACAGGCTTTTTGTTTTAACAACGGGAATTAATTTTAAATTAATTTCTGCCACTTCTGTGTTTTGAATTTGGAAAAATGGATTCCATATTTTTAATCAGTATGTTCAAAATATGTAAATAGGTAACTTTTATTTTTAGACATTTTAAATAATTACTTCGGTAAATATTTTATTTACCATGGTTAAAGGGTAAATCAGGTAAATATGGGTTAAAAATAATATTATAATAAAAAAATTACCCTAAAACGTTTCCTAACCTTATTGGTTGATACATGTCCGACCATGGTCATCTTTGGGTCGATTTTGGGACCCCATGGAGCCACTTGTAAGTGATAGGGACACTTTATTTTAATTAAGTTAAAATGAATACAAAAATGAGACAAGCATATATCGTTTAGGAAAACAATTTTTACATAGGGTTATATATGTCTGATTTTCGACTATAAATATTCATTATAAAGATAAAAAATTTTCCTACATAATTATATTTTACTTATAATTTTTAGACATTAAATTGTTTAATTTATTTATGACACAATTATGATGGAGTAATTACCATAATAGTAAAAAATTAAAATAATTGATATTAGAAATACCCAAATAAATATAATTTGAGACTTTTTATGAATTAAAATAGTTTTATAGGTTAATACGACATTTTAGGATTTATTTAATAAACTTTTTTATAATTTATCATTCTGTTATGATTTTAAAAAAAATCAACTATTGAATAGTTGAAAAATTGACATAAAAGAGTTTTTTAAAAAAAATATTATATTATTAATTGATATTAAATTCATAAAAATATAAGTTTTAGACAAGAGACTTATATCACAATAGTTGTATCATTAATGGACCACTTGGGGGTCTCTTGTATGTATATAGTAAGTTTATTAACTATATAATATAAAAATACAAAGTGACATGGTAAGTGTCAAACTAATTAACGAAGAGTTAATAATTAAAGCTAAGGTTAATATAGTAACCCAAACCTGTCTAAATAATATTGGTTGAGTGTTTCTAGACCTATCCCAACTCTAACCGTTAAATAATCTACTTTGGAGCCATTTGAAACTAATATTAATTTATTATAAAATAATATTCCTAGATTTTTCAAAGGTGCCCCTCACCCCTCTTATAAAATGGCACTCCCCCTTCTCACTAATTCACACATTAAAAGCCTTTTAGTTCGGCCAACACCTGCCCAAATACTCTATCAACATCCCTCACTACAACCTAGAGTCATTAGCTTGATCAGAAGGCCAACCTAAGGAGCCCTTTTGATCAAATCAAAAGGAAGAACCCGAAGAAGAGGTAATGTTTTCACCACCCTTTTTCAAATTCGTTTCTTCTTCAACTTCTTCATTCTTTGTTATTACCATTATAAAATAATGAATCTAGTATCTCCTATATACTTTAATATTATTATAAATATGGTACAACCATATTCAGTATTCTATCCATCCTTTTAATGACATGTCACCATACGTGCGTATGTACGGCTTACCGTCTCCACGTCGTGGTGTAATTGTTATTCAATATATTATTATTTGGATGGGTATAATAATGGTTTATAATTAATGTAAATAATAAATATAACATGATAATTATTCTTTATATATGATATACCATCCAATTATATATTATTTTAATATCAAAAGAATGATATTGTCGCTCATGCGTACGTACGGACTACCATCTCCATGAACGCGATGAGATTCATTCTCCATCGAATCCATTCAAGTATAATTATCATTTGATGATTTAAAAATAATATTTAAGGACTTGATATCATTATGTATATGAATAATATACAACCTATCAATGACAACCACAGCTTACGTAAAAAAACATATAAAAGAAAATGAGTAAGTTAACACCCGAAACGATGATAATACTAAGATATTATTAACAAATAAATGTTAAAAAATAATAATTTATATCATATTAATGTATATGATTCTTGTATAATTTAATAAAAATTATTTCACCATTATACAGGAGGTTAACCTACCCCCATCCAAGGAAAAGTACAAGGTAAGGGTTTATTTCACAATCTCTTCATTATCCGAGGTTGTTTATACGTAATAATCTACTGGGATTTCTTTATCATCCACATTCATGTTTCTTTAAAATTTATTTCAAAACATTTTTACTATTTAGTAGAATATGGTTTAAAGTCATTTATACCCTTGTTTGTCTTTTTATGAGATTTTTATAAAGTAATCTTTCCATCGTTTTCCAAACAATGTCCTTTTTAACCATTTAGGCAGAATTAAGGTAACAATGTCTTTTTTAACTTATACTACGGGTGCGGCTATTTTACACTGTTATAAAATCTTCGAAGCTTCCCTTAAAAGCTTATAAAGATATTTTCAAAATAATGGTTTTTTTTATAATTATGTGATTTTTAAATGATTTCAAAAAAGAGATATTTATCTCCAATATATGAAAATACAGTGCAAATGTATACGTATTTAATGAAAGCTTAAAAATGTTTTCAAAAAACCTGAATCTTGAGTGTGGTAGACATAAACGGATTGGGCGTGGACCCATCATGGCCTGTAATTAGTCGGGCAGTCTCAGAGTTATTTTTTTTTTTCAGAAGCTTGCATAATGTTTTCAGAAAAACACTGGAGTATATTTGAGCAATTTTAAAGGTATGTATCTTTAAAAAAATTGCATCGGTAGGTCTCATGAGACAAACTAGTGTCTTGGCACAAGGCCTTGACAAAATATTATTTGTAGACTTGGCACGAGGCCTTGGATATGTGGTTATGATAGTCTGGAATTATGCATTCCATCATTATGAAAAAGGTTATTGATATTGCATGTGATTATTCGATTAGTAGAATATCCATGTGAATAAGTAAATGGAATTATTTCATTTTATTTTTTCCATACTATGTTGAAGTTGACGTTTAAAAGGATTTTATTTTAGTTATACATTGCCTTAAATGTTTATTCTTATTTATGAAAGTTTCCTCTATATTTTTATCCTTACTGGGCATTTGAGCTCACCCCTTTGCTATGTTTTATTTTTCCCAGGATGTGAAGAAGTAAATTATGAATGACCTAGAGGGATAGTATGAGGGGATAAGATTTTGGAATATGAAGACAATATATTGTTGTAGCTTTTCACTTATTGATGTAATGAAAACTTTATGAATATATCTAGTGTTTCCAAGACTACTAAACTAATCAGTCTTTCGAGATTTTATCTTTCTCGTGATCATGCCAATGATATGTAATAATGCACCGAATCTGGGTAACTGGGGTCGGGGCATTATAGTTGGTATCAGAGGAAGTTTAGTACAAACCATGGAAGTTATATTTAGATAAAATCTGATTAGAGAACATAGACTTTAGATGGACTTTGAGGATTAGTATGGAAGAACTTCCTAGAATTTTGGTATTGTAGAGATTTTGTAGGTTTTCCGATCAATACATCCATGTCTGGATATGAGCCGGTAGAGGCGGCTCTGGCACAGATATACCTAGGGGTAAAAATCGAAAAAACCGCTTTGAGCTGGACTCAAACTGGAACTGGTGCATGACAACAGGCCTTGCTGCACTCTTGGTTATGACACTCCCAGGGGATATGCTTAGGATAATTATCATTTTCTTTACAAACCATTATGAAGGGTTTATGATTATATACTTATTCAAAGGAGACATTTTTATGATTATGGATTATATCCATAAACTATTTAATCTATGTTATGTGTTTTACAAGTTTGGGATTAGGTATTGTTATTCATAAACTAATCTACTGTATGTCATTGTTTAGAAATGGCGCCTAGTAGAAGGAATGAGAACTCCAGCAATGCACATGATCCAAAGAGAAAGAAGGATCATATCTTTCATGGTCTTAAGCCAGAATTTATAAGAGTAATAGTCTCCCATGTATTATCATCATATGAAGAAATAAAATCATGTGTTGATAAGATAAGTAAAGAGTTTACTGAGTTCTATGGCTTCAAAGGGAAGCAAGAGAAGAAAAGGATGGAAGAGAGAAAGATGGATAAATGGAAGAGGGAAAAGAAGAATTTTCCCATATGTGATAACTATGGGAAGAAACACCCTGGAACTTGCCTGAAAGAAATGGGAGTTTGTTATAAGTGTGGAGGAAAAGGGCACAAAGTACGTGACTGCAAGGGTAAGAAAATGGTTTCAAATGTACTATGCTTAATTTGCAAAGAGTTTGGACACTACGTGAACCTATGTCCCAGTCGTCAGACTATGCCGCAAATGATGATTGTGGATAATAATCAAGTTATGATACTACCACATATGAAGAGGAATGATTAGAGTTATTATGTTGATTATTTCATTTGATTTTTGTATCAACAATGTACTTCCTATAATAATTATGGACTATATAGGGATTATACTGCAGTACTATTTCATTAAGGACTTGATATTGTGTGGAACAAAGAAAAGTGACTCAATAGCAGGTTAAATTTTTGGAAAATATATGGTTGAGAGAAAGATAAACCATAATATGGTTCTGATACCAAGGTAGTGATTTTATAATAATACATGATTGATTTGGATAAATTATATTGGATATTCTTAACTACCTTGAAACTGATTAATGATTTGTATATTCCATCATTGTTGGGGTTTAAAACATTTTTGGATTGAAGGAGTATATCTATTATTCTTTAAGTAATAAGGGATCCTGAATGTAATCAATAAGGTTTTATGGTAATTCAGGATGTTGCAGTGTTTTACAAAAAATACATGATGAAGGTGTTCACATGTTATTACGTGGCAAAAAGGATCTTCATTGTGTTTACCTTCCATATAAATTTTGGACTAAAGTATTTTGGATAGTTCTAGTTTGGATTATTTCGGATTGCCATAAAAGGACAACCCAGAGGTCGGGCGTCAACCCGTCATGTCCGGCAAGGCCTCGAGACTTGAACCCACAACCAAAGGGCGACAAGGGTGTAACACCTACCAATGACCCATGTGATGTCCTAGATTGAATAATGTCGTTTTTTTAATGGTTCTACTAGATGAATTATAAATTCATATTTTTAACCCTATACGAATAGGATAAATAGAATATTATTTTTATGTTCTATTATCTTTTAGAGTGAAAGATGAGTTTTTGGTAGAACGTAGTTAAAGGATGAGACTCTACTTTTCAAGTATATATTTTTCTTCTTCTTTTATTCAATGAAGAAATTAATTCTTATACTTTGGTGAAGGGATCTTAAAACAAAAAAATGTGTTATCCTAATACCATATGTTTTGCTGAACCGATAGTATTTTAAATCATCGTAGATTGATGAATTTAAGGCCCTCAATTTTACACTTTTTTGTGATTGATGACCTCAATCACTACCTATAAATATTTATGCTTTTCCTCCAATTATATGTCTCCAATTTCCACCAATGTTCTCCGAATAGAGATCATAATTTGGTGGTGACCCTTTCATTTCTATTTTCCTCTTATTAAGACTAAATTTTTTTGACCCAATTTCCGATGGGGGTTTTCCCACAAAGATATTTTCTATATTAAACCTTTTATTTTCTAAGAACAATTTCAAATTGCGAGGACGCAATTTATTGATGTAGGGGAGAATGTAACACCCCAAGATTTCATAGTGTGTTATTTCTTCAAAATAATTCAATAACTTGCACTACACGCAACACCGAGTTCAAGCACACCATGACTTACCAAACAAGCCATTCAAAAGAGGTTATGAATAGTATTAACTAAATTTTAAACTTTCTATAATCCTTATAATTTTAGAATCCATATTATGAGTTTCTTAGACATAATGTAAGAACAAATTCATTTTCAGTATTGCACTCTTACCAAATTCTAATACTGAACCCTTTTTAAATCCAATATTTTAAACTTTTTGACTAAATGGGGACATCAAAAATTTACAATGAAACATCCCAAACTTCCACGGTACCCTTTCCTTTGAATAATACAGTAGCGTGTGTTGTACGCAACTTCGAGTTCTAACACACATCACAACCAATAAAACTAGCCGTTATGAATAGTAATACCTACTTTTTGAAATTTTATAAATTTTATCTCTCAAAATGGACTTAATTTTTGAATTTTTAATATCGTATTTAGCCTAGGGTAAAATTTTGGTACTTTTCGGATAACTTTTATATTTTGATGAATAGTGAAAATTACTAAATTTTAATTAAAAACAAATTTTTTAATCAAAATAATTAGTAGTGATAAATTATGAATTTGAGTGGTCTTAAAGTATATTTAGAATATATTCTTACCATTTAATACAATTTTTTTTATTTGAAAAAACTTCACAATTAAACCGGATATAAACAGGTGTCAATCTTATGATAGTTATTATCTCTTAAAAACATGCTTTTTGTTTTAACAACGGGAATTAATTTTAAATTAATTTCTGCCACTTATGTGTTTTGAATTTGGAAAAATGGATTCCATATTTCGAATCATGATGTTCAAATTGTGTAAATAGGTAACTTTTATTTTTAGACATTTTGAATAATTACTTCGGTAAATATTTTATTTACCATGGTTAAAGGGTAAATCTGGAAAATAAGAGTTAAAAATAATATTGTAATAATAAAAAATTACCCTAAAACGTGTCCTAACCTTATTTGTTGATAAATTTCTGACCATAGTCGTCTTTGGGTCGATTTTTGGACCCCATGGAGCCACTTGTAAGTGATAGGGACACTTTATTTTAATTAAGTTAAAATGAATACAAAAATGACAAAAGCATATATCTTTTAGTAAAACAATTTTAACATAAGGTTATATATATTGGATTTTAGAATATAAATATTCATTAGAAAGATAAAACGATTTCCTAAATAATGATATTTTATTTATAATTTTTAGACATTAAATAATTTAATTTATATATGACACAATTATGATAAAGTAATTACCATAATAGTGAACAATTAAACTAATTGATATTATAAATACCCAAATAAATTTAATATGAGACTTTTTATGAATTAAACTACTTTTATATATTAATATTATATGTTAGGATTGATTTGAATAACTTTTTTAGAAGTAATCATTCTGTTATGATTTTTACAAAAAACAACTATTGAATAGTGTCAAAATTGACATAAAAGATTTTTTAAAACAAATATTATATTTTTAATTGATATTAAATTCCTAAAAATGTATATTTAGGCCAAGATACTTATATAATGATAGGTGTATCATTAATGGACCACTTGGGGTCTCTTGGATGTATATAGTAATTTTATTAACTATATAATATAAAAATACAAAGTGACATGGTAAGTGTCAAACTAATTAACTAAGAGTTAATACTTAAAGATAAGGTTAATATAGTAACCCATACCTGTATAAATATTATTTGTTGACTTGTTTTCGACCTATAACCACCTTAAAATTTAAATAATACACTTTGGAGCCATTATGAACCGAATATTAATTTATTATAAAATAATATTTCTAGCCTTTCCAAAGGTGCCCCTCACCCCTCTTATAAAAGGGAACTCCCCCTTCTCACTAATTCACACATTAAATGCCTTTTGGTTCCGCCAAAACCTGCCCAAATACTCTCTAAACTTCCCTAACTACATCCTAGAGTCCTTAGTTTGATCATAAAGCCAACCTAAGGTTCCCTTTTGATCAAATCAAAAGGAAGAACCCGAAGAAGAGGTAATGTTTTCACCACCCTTTTTCAAATTAGTTTCTTCTTCAACTTCTTCTTTGTTTGTTATTCCCATTATAAAATAATGAATCAAGTATCTCCTATATACTTTAATATTATTATAAATATGGTACAACCATATTCATTATTCTATCCATCCTTTGAATGACATGTCACCATACGTGCGTACGTACGGCTTACCGTCTCCACGTCATGGTGTAATTGTTATTCAATATATTATTATTTGGATGGGTATAATAATGTTTTATAATTCATGTAAATAATAAATATAACATGATAATGATTATTTATCTATGATATACCATACAATTATATATTATTTTAATATCAAAAGAATGATATTGTCGCTCGTGCATATGTACGGACTACCGTCTCCACGAACGCGATGAGATTCATTCTCCATCATATCCATTCAAGTATAATTATCATTTGATGATTTAAAAATAATGTTTAAGGACTTGATATCATTCTGAATATGATTAATATACAACCTATCCATGAAAACCAGGGATTATGTAACAGAACATATAAAATAAAATGATTAAGTTAGCACCCAATACGACGATAATACTAAGATATTATTAACAAATAAATGTTAAAAGATCATATATGATATCATATTAATGTATATGATTCTCATATAATTTAATAACAATTATTTCACCATTATACAGGAGGTTAACCTACCCCCATATAAGTAAAAGTACAAGGTAAGGGTTTATTTCACAATCTCTTCATTATCTGAGGTTGTTTATACGTAATAATCTACTGGGATTTCTTTATCATCCACATCCATGTTTCTTTAAAATTTATTTCAAAACATTTTTACTATTTATTAGAATATGGCTTAAAGTCATTTATACCCTTGTTTTTCTTTTTATAAGAGGTTTATAAAGGAATCTTTCCGTCATTTTCCAAACAAGGTCATTTTTAACCGTTTATGACAGAATTAAGGTAACAATGTATTTTTTTAACTTATACAGTAGGTGCGGCTATTTTCCACTGTTATAAAATCTTTGAAGCTTCCCTTACAAGATTATAAGGATATTTTCAAAATAAAGTTTTTATTTTATAGTTATGTGATTTTTAAATGATTTCAAAAAAGATATATTTCTCTCCAATACAAGAAAATCCAGTGCAAATGTATACGTATTTAATGAAATCTTAAAAATGTTTTCAGAAAACCTAACTCTCGAGTGTGTTAGACAGGAAGGGATTGGGAATGGACCCATAATACCCTGTAATTAGTCGAGCAGTCTCAGAATTAATTATTTTTTTTCAGAAGCTTGCATAATGTTTTCAGAAAAACACTAGAGTATATTTGAGAAATTTTAAACTTAAGTATCTTCTAAAAAAATTGCATCGGTATGTCTCATGAGACAAACTAGTGTCTTGGCACAAGGCCTTGACAAAATCTTATTTGTAGACTTGGCACGAGGCCTTGTCTATGTGGTTATGATTGTTTGGAATTATGCATTCCATCATTATGAAAGAGGTTATTGATATTGCATGTGATTATTCGATTAGTAGAATATCCATTTGAATAAGTAAATGGCATTATTTCATTTTATTTTTTCCATACTATGTTGAAGTTAAAGTTTAAAAGGATTTTGTTTTAGTTATACATTGCCTTAAATGTTTATTCTTATTTATGAAAGTTTTCGCTATATTGTTATCCTTATTGGGTGTTTGAGCTCACCCCTTTGCTATGTTTTATTTTTCCCAGGATGTGAAGAAGTAAATTATGAATGACCTGCAGGGATAGTATGAGGGGATAAGAGTGTGGAATTTGAAGACAATATATTGTTGTAGCTTTTCACTTATTGATGTAATGTAAACTTTATGAATATATCTAGTGTTTCCAAGACTATTAAACTAAAAGGTCTTTTGAGATTTGATCTTTCTCGTGATCATGCCAATGTTATGTAATAATGCACCGACTATGGGTAACTGGGGTTGGGGAGTTACAAAAACCACCCCTTAAAGATGATTAGAAGAAGGATACATGGTGGTAGGTGATGAAGAAAAATGTCCACTCTCAATGAATAGTCCCCCTAAAAAATTAAGTCCCCATAATAAAAAATACCAAAATTTCCCATCTAAAAAACAGACTCCATTAGAACATTCATGGAATGAATATTATGTTTAGCATTTTATTTTTTAGAATTTCCCATTTCACATTACCAACTCCCCTTAATAACTTGTACTCACACCAAGAACCCTTTTTTCATAAAGGATCTTTTTACACTATAAAGAACCTACATATTCCATTTTTATCAACATTGTCAATAACAAATTCACTAATATTCACCTTAAATTATAAGGAATATGTTGAACCCTAAACTATAACCAAAAACTTATTTTATTGATTTTTATATTCTCATTACCCCTTTATATGTTCTGATTAAAAACATGATCCATAAATAAGATTAAAATTACTCATGAATTCAATTACTAGTTTGGACATTATATATTACAAAATTAAATATAGATTCTTATGAAATTTTTTATAATAAAAAACCTTCAATGATATACAAAATTATTTTTATAATTTTATGAATAATGAAGATCAAAAATTAATATTTTCAAATCATAATGATAAATAAAATAATTTATGTCAGTAGGAAACTAATCCAGTATAAGAGGTTAGATTTTATTGTAAAAATACTAATAAAAATGATGGATTTCTATGATGTGAAAATCAATAAAAATAAACTCCATTTTTTATAGTCACGTGAAGTGGTATTTATATAATTAAAGGAATTTAAATATATGATTATGAAAGATTTATTCACATTGAAGAGAATCAATAACCACAACACGATTGCACTAATTATGACTAGTTCATTGATGTAACACCCCACCCCAACATCATTAGCTTGAGGAGGCGGTGAGGGTTACTTGGCCTTAAGTGATGTTCCCAAGGTGTCGAAGGCTAGCAATAAATGCCGAGGGCTTCAAGGAACAGTGGGGACGATTTTCCCTTCATAAGATAACCCAACTCAACCAACAAAAACTAAATATGCATGCACTTTCAAACCCAACCATGTGATACTAACAATTCCATCACACACCTCAAAACCATTCAAACAAGACATGTCCACAAAACATTAGAGTACAAAGTAGAAACTATACAACAAACACCACGAGCCATGGCACCACCACAGCTCCACACCAAGCTCCAAGCTCCATGCACCACCACATACCCTGAGCATCACCACAAACTAATATAAATGAGATGCCTTACCTTTACCTATGTCTCGGAATATGAAATCTGCAAAAGCACCATAGTGCCAAAGCAGGGGGTGAGTAATAATACTCAGTAGGTTTTCCCCAACTGACTTCCCTACACACGATACAAGGATAAAACCATTAGCACATTTATATAAAAAAATTTATATAAAATAATCAAAAATACATCCATTTCTATAAGCCAAACATTCCCTTTCCAAGCCATCACACTCAAACCAAGAAATCAAGGGAAATCCAACAAACATGCCACAATCCATTTCATCATTCACACACGAGCACAACAATTTCAAACTTCCAAATCAATGCACAATAACCAACCAAAATGGTGTAGCTTTAGTACAACTCATTCACCCATTCACACCAAAACAACCAAAATGTTGGGACTTCCACCCAACCCATTCACCCATTCACAACTAGTGGTACTTCCCAACCACTACCCATATAATGGTTCTTCTAACCACTATCCATCGCCTTTTATAGTGCGACTTACCACCCACATTCACACAACATTTCAACCAGTCACAACCAAACACATAACCCACCATGGCCGCAACAACATGAAATTAACCAATTCCATTATGTGATAAACTACTTTAATAAATCACCCATTTATTGAAACCATCCTTAAACTATTTTCCATGACAAAATCCCATTTCAATTAAACAACACTTTTTTATGAAAACCATTTTAATAAACCATTTCCTTTCCCCCAACCCAAGCAACCAATTTTAAAATCCCCATTTTAAAATTCAAAACAATAGAATTTCACCATAAAACCCCCTTTTCCACAAATATCCCCAAAACATCACTAATGGGATTTCAAACCGATTTTTCACAACAATCACAATTAATTTCAATAAAAAAAAATTAATTGTAATCAAACACCACAAGTTCTATCCAAGTGGAGTCGAAAGAGAAGCCACCTACCTTTAGGGTTCCCAAGAAATTGGCCCACGAGCCACCGCACCTCCAATCCGGCGAACGCACCACTGAAACCGCTCTAGATCCCCTTCCCTAACATTTGCAAGACTTAAAACCATCATCCAAGGAAACTTCAAACCTAGATCCACACACAAAAAGTGTAGATCTAGAAAACCAAGAAATAATGAATGTTAGATCTAGTGGAAAACGCAAAACACCCAATAATAGAGACTTACTCGTAAGAAAATGCATTCAAACCCCTTCGAATCACTTCCAAAACGTGTGGAAGAGCACCCACAACCCCTGAGAACACAAAATACCGAGTGAGGCTCCAGTGGGTGGAAGATTAGGTTGAAATAGGTTAAGACCGAGGGATCCCGGAACAAAAACCCTATTTTTAATGTTGCCACAGGGTTAGCTCGCACGGTTTGGCAAACTGTGCGCTAACCATGTTCACGCTACTAGCTCGAGAGCAAGGGTCTGCACGGTTGACTCGCATGGTTTTTCAAACCATGAAAAGGCCGTGCGAAGCCTACTACCTCCCCCTGCATGGTTTCCTAGAGCATCCTCATGGTTTCCCCTTAACCGTGCTCAAACCATGCACCCATAGAAAAGCCTCCAAACTCATCCAAACCCATTCCAAACTCTCCCAACCACTTCCCAACTCATCCCATGCACTTTAAACATATAAAAAGGCATAAAAAGGCTACATACCTCAAAACGGGGGTGATACATTCTCCCCACCATCAGACTTTCCGTCCTTAGAGAGTAGTGAACCCACCCTTTGCTGAAAGAGCACAGGCCACAGCTCGACCATCTCTTTCTCCCACTCCCAAGTCTCTTCTTGAATCTCACCATGCTGCCACAAAACACGAACTAAACTAATTATTTTACCATGAAAGTCATTCTCTTGCTTATCCACAACCCACACTGGCACATGAACCAATGAGGCATCTGGTTCTAGTTCAACATGATCCTATTGAATCACATGGTCATGATCTGAATGATACTTTTTCAACTATGACACATGAAACACGTTGTGCCCCACACTGAACCTAGGTGGAAAAGCCAAATGATAAGACACCTCACCAACCCATTCAAGAATCTCAAAAGGCCCAATATACCTCAGATATAACATTCCCTACTTCCCAAATCGACGATGTCCTAACTTTGGAGAGATCCTCAAGAAACATGATCACTCCCCTGGAACGACAACGGCTGTCGACGATGATCCGCATACAATTTCTGATGACTCTAAGCCATCTCTATTCCCTTTCTGATCAGCTTTATCTTCTTCGTAGTCTCCTAGACAGGGCTCGGTTAAACCATCAAGGCCTCACCTGTTTCCACCCAACATGGTGGAGAACGACAAGGCTACCAATACAATGCTTCAAATAGATCCATATGTATGGATGACTGATAACTGTTATTGTACGAAAACTCAACCAACGACAAGTTCTCCTCCCACGAGCCACCAAAATCCATGACACAAGCCCGCAACATATCCTCCAAAGATTGTATCTTCCTCTTGGATTGACCATCTGTCTGAGGGTGATACGCCATACTCATGGTCAACTTAGTTCCAAGGGAATGCATTAAGGATTTCCAGAAATGAGATGTAATCCTTGGATCTCTGTCAGATACAATCAAAACTGGAATACCATACCTCTTTACCACCTCCAGGATATAGATTTTGGATACATCCTCCACCATATGAGATTCACGTATTGGAATGAAATGGGCCGACTTCGTTATCTGATCCACTATCACCCAAATGGAATCATGCTTTCTGACCGTTCTTGGGAGACCTGTGACAAAATCCATCGTTATTTTCTCTCACTCCCAAATAGGGATTGGTAAAGACTGAAACATTCCTATTGGCTTCTGATGCTCTGCCTTCACATGCTGAAAATTCAAGCATCTTGAAACAAACTCAGCCACTCTCCCTTTCATACTAGCCCACCAAAACCATACTTTCAATGCTTTATAAATTTTCTGAATTCTAGGATGAACAGCCCACCTGGAATGATGGTACACACTGAGAAGATCCCCCTGAAAAGAAACTCATACAACCATTTGATTTCGTAAACACAAAACTAAATCTGCATTCAGTTTCCAACCCTTAATGGTCTCCCCACAATTGAGTCTCGACCCCATGGTCACAAACTTAGAATCAGATATTTGTGCCTCTCTAACCAGGCCAACCATGTCAAGAATCAACAAAACTAGAAAGAAGACTGCTCTACTCCCTGGTCCTCACATTACAACCGCATATCGGCTATAACTGACATCAATTGCCAGTGGTCTGATGCTTGTTTCTCCATTTGAGCATATGCTTTTCTACTTAATGCATCTTCCACCAAATATCCCTTACCTTGTGTGTACATTAAGTCCAAATCAAATATCTAGAGATATTCCATCCATCTTTTTTGCCTCAAGTTCAAATCCCTTTGTGAGAAAATGTGCTTCAAGATCTTATGATCTATATATATCGTGAATTACTCACCGAAGAGATAATAACACCACACTTTCAAATCATGCACCACTTCTGCCAATTCCTAATCATTTTTTGGGTAGTTCTTCTAAATCACTCTCAAATGCCATGATCCATATGCAACCAAATGATTCCCTTGCATGATAGCACACCCCAACCCTGATACTAATGCATCACAATACACTACTTACCCTTTTCCTGGTTCTAGAAAAAACCAATATTGGTGCTAATGTAAGGTGACCCTTTATCTCATAGAAACACTGTTGACAATGTTTATTCCACTGGAATGGAACATTATTTCTTGTAAAAGTTGTCATCATCAAAGACAAATGTGAAAAATCACAAATAAAATGCCGATAATACCTAGAAAGACCAAGGAATCTCTATATCTCAAACACATTATTTGGCGGTTGTCACGAGATAATAGCCTCTATCATTTCTGGATCCACTGAAACACCCATTTCAGAAATCACATGACCATGAAAACGAACTTCCTGTATCCAAAAGTCACACTTTGAAATTTTGGCATACAACCGATGATCCCTCAAGATCCCTAGAACTGTCTCAAAGTGATGCTCATGCTCCACCCTTTTCTTTGAATACAATAGAATATCATCTACAAACACCACCACAAATGAATCTAGATAAATCTGAAATATCTGATTCATCAATTCCATAAAAATTTCTGGCACATTCGTTGGACCAAAGAGCATAACCACATATTCATAATGGCCATATCTACTTCTGAAATTTGTTTAAGGAATATCGTCCTTCCTCACCTGCAATTGATGATATCCAGAACTTAGTTCAATCTTGGAGAACCACTGGGCTCCCCTCAACTGGTCTAAAAAATCATCAATTCATGGAAGTGGATATTTGTTCTTTATCGTAACTTGTTTATGTCTATGATAATCAACACAGACGCTCAAAGTTCCATCCATCTTTTTCACAAAAAACATAGGCACTGCCCACAGGGACATGCTAGGCTGGATAAACCCATTGTTTTCTAACTCTTCCAATTGGACATTCAATTCCCGCAATTCAGTAGGGTCTATCCAACATGATGGAAGTGAGATATTACTGGTCCCTGAAAGGAGATCAATCGTAAACTCCACTTCTCTTATGGGAGGTAACCCTAATAATTCTTTAGGAAAAACATCCATGAACTGATCCACCACTGCCGGAAGAACACTCTTCTCAAAAGACATTACTGATTCCAATGACAATACCACCAACTTATACGATAATGTGCCTACTTCTTATGCCAAAAAAAACCCGTTTCACCATGCCTTTCATGCCTCTATCCTCTAAAGAGATGCCTAATGACATCGGGTGTCATAAAATCCACTATTCATGCATCGCAGTCGATGTGGGCCTTAAAATCCACCATCCAATCTATTCCCAGGATTACATCACAACCATCCATCTCAAGCATTTAGAAATTCCACATTAGCTCAACCTCCCCCACAATGATAAAACATGCTCTACACAAGAAGGCTCGACACTCTCTTCGACCCAAAAGAGATTGAATTTTTAAAACCGAGGGCATGATTTCTACCCTTAAACCTAGTAAATCAACCACACATACAGCAATAAAAAATTATGAAGCATCCATATCAAACAGCACTTGCATCAAGGTTGAATTTAAAATAATAGTACCTCGCACTGTGGATGGTCCTAACTAATCATCCACCACAACCTTGTAAACTCCAAACACATGTTTTATTTCCACACTCTTATCTTTATTGCCCTGCTGAGGCGTCGTCATATTCCAAGAATCACCATGACCCACTTTACTCTGGTGCTGAGGGGTATGTTGTTGTCCTCATCCCGTCGAATCATACGACGTCTGCGATCTCTGAGGAGTATCACGTGCACCCAACCTCAGAGCATTTTGAGAATAACACTGCAGATGCCCCATCTGCTTATAATTATGACATCCTCAAGGTTGTGTTGGACAATCTCACTTGATGTGGCTCATCAAACCACACTGAACACATCTTGGTTTTCTCTAGGGCTTCAGAGGAAGATTCACGGATCCTACCATAATATTATGTTCCATACTCCCACCCTAGGAATAAGTATCCCTTTTCTTCTTGAACCCAGCGTTAGAGTTCACACTATTCCCCATGGGTACCACCATGCTTCCTCCACCCAGAGTTCCCAACAGATCTCATTCATCCACCAAGGCTCTATTCACCATCTCTGTGTAATCATCTATACATAGTACTGTTATCTTTGAATAGATTTCTTACCTTAACCCCGCTTCAAAGATCCTTGTCTTCAACGACGTGCTACCCATCGCCTCAGGTGAAAACCTCACTAAGTTCATAAACATAGCTACATACTCCATTATAGACATAAGCGCTTACTTCAAACTAATGAAATCAGTCATACACTGAATTCTGAACATATTGGGGTAGAATTGTTTATTAAACAATTCCTCTAATTCTTCACACGTCACACCCTAATCTGTCACTACTTGGATTACCAACTCCCACCACTGAAGGGAATGATATGCCAGCATATATGTGTCCAAATTCACTTTTAACTCTACTGGTGTTCCCATGAACTCTAACATCTTGTTCATTCTATTCAACCATGCTTCTTCCCTCTCCGGCTCTGAATCACCTCTGAAGATGGGTGGATTTTTATTTTGAAATTGAATTTCATGATCCACATTCCTTGGTTCATACATTTTATTTCTACTTTCCACAGCTTAGAAAGCTTCCACTATGCTTTGCACTAGCTGCTGGTTCACCTGAGGCTCAGGTTCTACCACCTTCTCAGTAGCCTCCTCCCGTTAGTCCCTATGACGCCTACCTGTTGCCATTTATATAACCATAAAACAAACAACCATGAGTCTCACTTCCTTAGACATCAATAATTACCATTTCTAATTACATTACACTACACTACCGCATAAGGCTTTCCAAAAGTTAACATTTTCCATGTTTCGCCATATTGAAAACCAACCCATTTCAATATAAAAAATTTATTCACATTACAATTTCACACATTCATATCACACAATAAATAATTATACCTAAATGAAATATGCATCCTAGTGGGAAGTCATTTCTATCAGGAATTTCATGCTCATCTCATTATCTACACCCACAACAATGAGAGATCCAATTCCTTTAAGTGTCTCCAAAACACTTATGTACCCAACTCCATGGTAACTCAAAGATCTGCATAAAAGGGTTAGATACGTCCTTTTATACTATAAATTCCTTGTTCTGACAAGCCTACGCCTTGCTACCATCCTGAATCAAAGAATATGCCACAATGAATGTCAACTCCAAATCCAAGAATCAACTCCAAAGGACCGAACAAGATGATACCACTTGTAACACACCACCCCTAACTGATTTTCTTGAGGAGGCGGTGCGGGTAACTTGGCCTTAAGCGACGTTCTCAAGGATCCAAAGGCTGGAAATAAATGATGAGGGCTTCAAGGAATAGTTTGGATTGATTTTCCCTTCAGAAGATAACCCAAATCAACCAACCAACAATTGAAGATTCATGCACTTTCAAACCCAACCATGTGATACTAAAAATTCAATCACAAACTCTAAAACCATTCAAACTAGACATGTCCACAAAATATTAGAGTAGAATGAAGAAACTAAACAACAAACACCACGAGCCATGACACCACCACAGCTCCACAAAAAGCTCCAAGCTCCAAGAACCACCACATACCCCGAGCATCACCAAGAAACACTAGAAATGAGAGTCCATACCTTTACCTATATCTCGGAATACAACATATGAAAAATCACCAAAGGGCCAAAGCAGGGGGGAGTACTAATACTCAGTAGGTTTTCCCCAAATTACTTCCCTACTCATACCACTAGGATAAAACCATTAGCACATTTATATAAAACAATTTATATAAAATAATCACAAGTACAACCATTTCCATAATCCAAACAAGCCCTTACCATGCCATCACACCCAAAACAGGAAACTAAGGGAAAGACAACAAACATTCCACAATCAATTTCATCATTCACACATTAGCACAACAATTTCCAACTTTCAAAGCAATGTATAACAACCAACCAAAATGGTGGAGCTTCCATCCAACCTGTTCACCCATTCACACCAAAACAACCAAAATGGTGGGACTTCTGCCCAACCCATTCACCAATTCCCAACTAGCGGTACTTCTCGACCACTACCCATATTATGGTTCTTCTGACCACTATCCATCACCTTTTATAGTGATACTTCCCACCCGCTTCCACAAAACATTTCAACCAATCACAACCAAACACATAACCCACCAAGGATGCAACAACATGAAATCAACCAATTTCATTATATGATAAACCACTTTAATAAATCAACCATTTATTGAAACCATCCATAAACCAATTTCCATGCCAAAAACCCATTTCAATAAAACAATACATTTTTTAAAAAAGCTATTATCATAAAACATTTCCTTGGCATCGATCCAAGCAACCAATTTTAAAATCTCCGTTTTAAAATTCATAACAATAGATTTCACCATGAAACCCCCTTTTTTCCACAAAAATCCCCAAAACATCACCCAAGGGATTTCCAACAAATTTTGCACAACAATCACAATTAATTTCAAGCACAACAAATTAATAGTAATCAAACACCACTAGTTCTAACCAAGTGGAGTCAAGAGAGAAGAGACCTACCTTTAGGGTTCCTGAGAAATCGATCCACGAGCAACCACAACTCCAATCCGGTGAATGCACCACCAAAACCTCTCTAGATCCCCTTCCCTAACATTCGCAATCCTGGAAATCGTCATCCAAGGAAACCACAACCCTTGATCTACACACAAGAAGTTTAGATCTAGAAAACCAAGAAAGAGGGAAGAGTAGATCTAGAGGAAATCACAATGAACACAAGAGGGGAGTCTTACCCAGGAGAAACCGCCTTCAAACCCCTTGGAATCGCTTCCAAAACATTTGGAAGAGCACCCTCAACCCCTGAGAACCCAAAATCCCTAGTGAGGCTTGAGTGGGAGGAAGATTGGAGAGAAATAGGTAAACCCAATGGGAGCACAGAACTTAAACCCTGTTTTTTTAAGTGGTTTCACGGTTAGCTCGCACGGTTTTGAAAACCATGCGCTAACCTTACTTACGCTACTTCCTCGAGAGCAAGGGTCCGGACGGTTGCCATGAACGGTTTTTCAAACCCTGCGAAGGCCATGTGAAGCCTACTACCTCCCCTTTCACGGTATCTTAGAGCATCCAAACAGTTTCCCCTTAGTTGTTCTCAAACCATGCACCCATAGAAAAGCCTCCAAATTCATCCAAAACCATTCCAAACTCTCCCAACCTCTTCCCAACTCATCCCATGAACTTTAAACACATAAAAAGGCACACAAAAAGTCTATATGCCTCAAACCGTTGGTGAAACAATTGAGGATCAGTATAATATTGAATGTTTTAATCTATAGTTTTATAGTCTAAAAAAATTAAAATATATAAAGTTCACTGTAGGATGGAATGGCTCTGCACTCCCCCGACCCTATCCTCTCTCGCTCTCTCTTGCTATCATTTCTTTCTCTGCTCTAGGTTCTTTTGCTGAATCCTTCTCTTCTCCTGGGTTCATTTCTTCTTTTTAGGTTCTCTATGACCCTTCCATGATTCTCCTAGGGTTCATCCCCCTATTTTCTTTCACGGCTAGTCTGCTCCCAGGTTATGTCCCTCACTTCGGCTTTGGTGAATGCAGTTCAGTTTTACCTTAGGGCACCGCTACCACGCTCTGATCTGGAATCCCATTGATCCTCTCCATGTTGGATCTAGAACAAAGGAATCACATGGTTTTGGGCATCTGGTTCAGTAGTTGTGGGTCTAATCAGTGTCTTCCCCATTTCCCCCTCCTTTCTTCAGTTTTGTCTCAGTTTGGGCTTCATCCCCAGTTTCTTTTGGGTTCTTCTCCATTTTCCTCTTTCTCATGTTCCCTCTAGGTTTTTCCCCAATTTTCATGTTTTTTCGCTATGCTGGTTTGGAACCATCATAATTCAAATCCCTAACCTGGACTCAAATTCCTTCTGCTTCTCTTCGAGTTAGAGTCAAGCAGTGGTTCCTCAGAGGCTATGGGAGGTGGGATTCGGCTACCGAAGTTTCTCCTTGCGCAGTTTGTTTTGATATTCAGTGTTGGTTTGTTTTCTCCTCCCACATTTGTGGATGATTTGCTAAAGTATTTCTCGGTGATGTTTTTATGGTGATGATAGTGGAGGTGTTGGTTGTATCGGTGATGATTGTTTATGGTTTTTTTGTTTTCCTTTGTTTCTGGTTTCTGTGATGCATGGTCGACGATGACAAGGTGATTACGTTTCTGTGGTTGGTGATAGATCTCGATGAATTGGATTCCATTGAAGTTTTTGATTACCTTATCTGGTAGAGGATGATGATTATGATGGTATGGATGATGTTGGATGACATCAACATGATCAGTCTCTTAGTTCGAGGCCTCCTCATGATGGTTTATTTTTTGGATTGTGGTGGGTTTGTTCGCGGCTCGAGGTGGATTATGGCGGTTTTCAAAACTCTATTTTTTTTTTGAAATTTTAATGTTTAATTTTAGTTTTAATGTGGGGTGTATTGTTTTTTGTGGTTTTGGATATGTTGGAATAGTTGGCACATTTATATGGTTCCCACCTACCCAAAGAGTGGTTATTTGAAAAATACAAAAAACGGTTTTGTGGTGGAATGTGTAAAAATACCTATAAATTATGATTTTCTTGTATAGAGAATAGTAAAATTGATTCTTAAAAATCAAACATATCATGTTTCATACATTTATTAATGATAACTTATTTTTGAAATTAAGTAGAAAGAGTGAATTCATGACGTAAATAAATAGATAGATAAAAATAAAAAGAATAATACCTGAGGACTTTTTCATAGGTCAAAGGGGAATAATATTGTGGGAACCAAGTTTATATTCTAAAATTTACTCAATAAGTATGGTTAGGACATAGGTAACTATGAAATGTTATTTTTTAGATGACATTCATAGGAAGAACATGTACACATTGGAGAACTTTTTTTACCAATTTCAGGACATGATTTCATCAGAATGTATATGTTAGTTGAAGTATATAGAAACTATAAATTTTTTAAAATGGATGTGATGTATTCACTAATGAATAAGAATTTTATTAAAGTGATTTTTATTTTCAAATTAATGTACTGGAACTATGGTGTTAAAATTTATAAATGTTTTCTTAGGGTCTAAACAGGCCCCTAAAGATTTATACTCTAATCTAGAAAGTTATCTAAAAAATATACAATTTTTAACACAAAGTTGACAATAATTTATAATTAAATTAGGTGACCATTGGTACTCTAAATTAATTTTTTTATGAAATAATTATTAAAGTAGATAGGAAGTATGGATGTGATGAATTTGTAAGGAAAATGAAAATGAATTTTATGATGTTCAGGTTTAGAGAGATAAATTTCATTTAAGTTTATAATATTTGAGGAATGAATATTTTATCTATTTATTTATTTGATAAATATTATAGATAATTTTTCAAGAATTATGTATTGAAATATTATATTGAATTATCAGAATCAAGTAATGTTAGAGTGAAGTTGAGTAATGCTGAATTTGGTAAATGTTTGAATAAGAAAAACTTCTGAATGAATATTAAAACACTACTTCATCTTATATTCTTAGTACATGATATTTATAATGTAATAAAAAAATTTATATGAAATCATAGTGATAAAAATGAATCACACTTTTTGGATTCCAATAGAATATTTAGATATATAAATGTAAATTTTAGTTAAGATTTGATATTTATAAAAGGCTATTAATTGAAATTGATTGGATTCATTGGTGCTAATTAGGATGGAGATTATGATGAAAACGAATCAACATTAAGAGTAGAATTTATTTTGGAGGATGGTTAAGTAATATGGAAAAGATAGAAAATAATATTTTATTTTATTGAAAACTACAAAATATAAGTATTCTTTTGTTACAAAAAATATATATAAAATTTATTTATATAATTATTTGAAGTGATATTTTATATTCCATTGATAATTAATTTTAATAATCAATGATTAATTGATCTTTCCAAGAATATAGTATAACCATATTGATACCAACATATTAATATCAGTGATAATTTATTAAATTTCACAATTGGAAATAGAGATGTGAGGTTACTGTATATTTACACAAAATGATCATATTGATGATGTAATCACTAATTTCATGCCAATGTTAATAGTTGAGGTGTTAAGGCTAAAAGATCAAGTTTAACCTTATAAATCTTATATTATAATAGAATATTATCTATAGTAAATATGGAGATTTAATTATTATAAAAATGGGTTAGAATGATAAGTGAGTTTTTTTAAGGTGAGAAAAATAAAATCAATTTCCATTAATTGATTTTCACTAAGGAATGCAATTCTCCCAAAAATAGTTCTTTATAAATATGTGGCCATGTCATAAAACATAGAATAATTGTTTAATGAGACTCTTATCCATGTATATTGAGTTAGGTTTTTCACATGGTTGGAAACACTACACCTCATACCCAACCATATCAGAGTGGTGGGGTGGGATATGCACCCCGCCACCATCCTCATGGGGTCCCTCCGGATAGTTTTACCTAGTTCATAAACCACCAATCATTAAATATCTTCCCATATATTTTATATCTCCCTATTGTAAAAAAACTCTTTAAGGGGTCTCATTCATTTCTAATATCTCTTTCTGAGTTCTCAAAAGCCTATTCCCTCCTTTCAAACTCTATAATAGCTTGATTAGGGCATCAATATCTTTATATAATGGTTTTTTATAGGTTCTTCAATGTTTTTTGAGTTCTTTAGATATATTATATGGTGGGTGGATCCCCAAAAATCTTCACATGGTTCTATGGAGAAGAATAATTGATTAATAAATGGTCTGGTTCTCCTCGTGTCTTTAATTGAACTGGACTATTTCTACTCATATGGTCTTATGGATTTAATATGAAGCTTGATGTTTCTTAATTTAATGTTTCTTATAATATTTCAATCCCACATATCCCTTATCAAAACCCAGATATCATAAGTATTATTAGAATAGAATCAGTCATTACATATGTTCAGGTCAATGAATTTACACATTTATTCACCCAGTTTCCATGTGTATATGTTTTGAGGTTGACCATTTAAATGATACAATGGATTATTTATATATTTAAATCTTGGTTCCTCATGGTCATAATTAAAAGGTTTTTATTAAAAAAATCCATGTTCTATTATCTTTTATCCTTAAAATGTTTCCAAGTGATTTCACCAATTATGGAATATTCCCTTGGATGATATCGTTAAAGAACACCCAAATAGGAAAATATATGTTATGAAAAAGAAATAATGAGAATGTAACTAAATTTATATCATTAAACAAATTGATTTATTTAAATGACTAAAATTGGATCAGTATGTATTTCATTGATTAAATTTAAAATTAATTTTATCTTGTTTTTATGGTATAATATAGTGTTACTATTAGTGAATCGTACTACACATAATTATTTTATTAATTCATGACTCAACATTGACTTAGGGTTATTGAAGCTACAATAGTCTATAGAGATGAGTTTAAAAATTGGATAGATGTGATCTAGAGAAATCCAAAATAATTTGGAAACTAAATTTGGAATGGAATATTGATCAGATTATATATTCTAGGATTATTGAATACATATATTAAATTAATCACTAGATGTGTAGTTTAAATCTCAAGATATTTTTACACCTAAAGTTCTCAATATCAATGGAGATAAATAGCTAGGTGAGAAAGAGTCTGAAATAATAACCAATGCTTACAAAAGTTCACATGATTATGTATTAGTATACAATAGGATTTCATTAAGGGTCATTATACATGAGTCCTCACTAGGGATCAGATAAAAAACTATTTTATGAAGTTATATGGTGATTTTATGGATAATGTTGGTATATATGGTTGGAATGAATAAGTTATTAGGTGGAAAAGGATGCATAGTAGTGGAAAGAAATTTATGGTTTACCTTTAAGAGGACCTTTTTGATAGACTGGAAGGACCCACTAAATGATCAAAATGATCTTATGATCATTCTATTGATTCCACTAATTATGAAGAGCTTGTGTCAACTATGTAATTGTTTCACTTAGGGAGAAAAAGACAAAATAAATGATACTTCAACTAGGGGTATTCACTACAAAAAGGGAAGAAACCAAATAATAGTAAGGACTAATCCAACTCACCAACACTATTGAATACCAAATAATTTGGAAAAACTAGTCATTCTAGGATTCATGGTATATTACCCAAGAAATTGGATTCCAAATTTATGTGAAGTTATTATATTATGAATATAGGGTATTGTAAAATGGAAATAAATAAAAACTCATATGGATATGACACTAGAGTCCATTTATAATCCAATAGATACTAAACCGGAAGGATATATTTAGTATGAGGGGTATTTGGCATTTTATGAAAATGTTGATAAAAACTCTAGTGGCATACTGATAAAGGAGAAAGAAGGATATGGTTCCTCTCCACTTTCACATTCCAATTGGGTGAGGATGGAAGAACCCTTTGAAGATTTTTTGTAGGTGATGTTTATTCTTAGTTAAATGAAAGGATTATTATAGTCCATTAAAAATAACAACTTTAAAGGATTCAAATCCATGATTTCATATTACATGGAATCATTAACAATGGTAATAAAAATAGGGAGGAGTATATAGATTCATGTGATAAGTTTGAAAGATCATTCTAGAACCTCATTTAAAATTAACTATTGTGGAATAAATTTGTCATTTATTGGATCCCTCTATGTGTGAATGTTTCTAAAACACTATTGCTTATTTGTAACATTATGTTGGTTTTATTTTATTTTTAATACATTTAATTATTATTATTATTTGACTTTTTTTACAATTCAACCATTAAATATTTATTTCATGAAATTTAATGAAATATTATTTTTTATAGGTGTAATGAAACATATATTTGATAAATTATATGAATTAATTAAATGATAGGAGTTTTGTTGTTGAATGAAATTACAAATGGGGGATTAAAGAACCCAAAAAAATTAATGATGTTGTATTTAGTGTTAAATATGTGTTTGAGAATATTTTTGAGCAATGGTTGTAATAGAGTTTATTGATTTTGGATGTTTGATTAGTGATGGTATGTTTTCTGCTGGATAAACTTGGTAGATCTGGATGGTAAACTTATGCGCTACGTAGTATTATTGATTCTATATCATGATGTTCATCATGATATAGAACAAAAATATATATTAGTATAATTTTATGATTTACTAATGAAGTTATATTTTTATTCAAATATATCATCAATCATGACTTTCCTGGTAATTATTAGGTGTATATGTTGTGATTTATTTATAAAATATAGATATTTTCAAGTTATATCAATGATAATGGTGGTTATTTTTAGAATCCAAAACAAATTTTAGAAAATAGGAGATAAAGATATTTATATAAAATTAATCAAATTTTTTCAAAGGCTATATAATCTATAACTAAACAATTAATTTTTTTTAAAATCCAATGATTCTCTAGAAAGAGAATCTAGATTTGTTAATTCAGAAGATGCATTTATATTCCTCCTGCAATATATATCATAATGAATATAGTGATTCAATATAAGTGGTAAGATAAATCATCACTTTTATAAATAATTTTATTTTTTGTGGCATGTTTATTTTAAGATAATTAAAAATTAATTAAATAACCATGATGGATTTCAAATATTACAATCCGTAAGAAAGTTCTCATCAAAGTTGAGTGCAGAAATTAACTTGTGGAATCAAATAAGTGATAGGGTTGTAGCCTAATTCAATATTGTAGGTAGATTATAAATTAAATTTTATTCTTGTATTTTATTAGGAAGTATATTTTAAAGAGGAATCTTATTGATCAATAATCTATGGATTTTATAAGAAATTCAAATATGTAAAATGCATGATTTTATTTGAGGAAATTTATAAAACTTTTGGTAGTAAGGAATGTAGAAGAAGTGTTGTAAGTAGTATGAGTTGAACTTGACTAAACTCCAAATGAATCATATTTTATGAATAATACAAATCTAGAGTAGAAGAATAATTCTTTAATATCTTAATATTTGAATAAAATATGGTATTTAAGATAAGTAATATTGAATTTTGATAATTTGATGATGGAGAATTTGAGAAAGATATAAAGTCTGAACTAATAAATAAATTCAGAAATAATATTGAAGACACCAATCTATACAAAAGTATTAAAATTTAATAATTTTTAACAATTGATTCATGTAAGAAAATTTGGGAGTGATAAAAATGATGGTGGGATTAATATGGTTATGTCTTAGTCGGGATGGATTTTTTAGAGGAATTAATGTGGTAATATTGAATACAATGTCAAGTGAATATTAAAATTTCAGATCATTTTTTAAATACATATATTAAATTTAGATCATATATATAAATAACAGCCTCATTTTGAACATGGTTGTAACACATTCAGTGTAAATCTAGAGAGTCATAAATACTAATTCTGGATGTTTAGAGTTGAGGAGGAATAATTACAGAGTCAAAAGAATAAATATTTGAGTAATAGAAACCAAATATTTATTTTAAAAATTAAATTATTATGTAATTTTTTTAGAAGCAATAAAATTTCCTAAATTTTAGGTTCTTGATAGTTGTGAGAATATTTTCATATTTATTATTTTAAAGGCTTAAGGGAAGATTAAATATCAGTTTCAAATTAATTATAGATAAAAATTGATATTACCCGTAATATTTTGATTTATAATTTTAAACTATGAATATTATTTATAAACCACATATGTGAGGGTATAGTTTTGAGAAAATATGATTTTTTTTATTATTATGGCATCCCATAAAACTTCTAATGATTTCTTATAATGGGGGAAACATTTTTATTCGAATTGATTTGGACCAAAAAAGTCATAGTAACCCAAACTAGAGGTAAACCATTTAAAAATCCTAGGTTTGGTATATAAATTTTCATTTTATAGAATGTGGATGAGTTTGAGATATTATTGTTAATAGGAAATTTATAAAAGTTTTACTATTATTAGTTTTATGATGTAAATTTTAAAAATAAGGTTACACTAATTCACCAATCATAACGTTACATCATATTCATAGGAATATGTAGTATCAATAATGTTTTTTATTTATGTGGTTGTAGACTGTTTTGGAATATGATTTTTTTTATAGAGACATGAAAAGTATTTCATAAGCTTAATTATGGGAGTTTCGTGAAATTAATGTCATGGATTGGGTATAACTGGGTAAGTAAAATAGTGTAGTCCATTGTAAATTCTCTAATAAAATTTTTATATGGAGAATTCAGGGTATGTTTCGATATATAAAGGAGTATTTTTTATCTAAAATTACAGATTTTTGAAATCAATTAAATTATTAAATAAAATAGTCATATTGTTTATAATATAGAGAGGGACATGTTAACAAATTTTGGTTTTATTAAAAATTAAATGTCATGGTATTTATTATTTCTGATATAAATCAGAAGAATGGAACACCATGGAGTAGTACCCACTCTGGTCTGAATCTATTTTTTTTAAATGAATTAGATTAAATGGTTTGTGTATTAATAGGAATTATTAGTTTTTTTCTTCACTATGTAATTTTTTAGAGGACATTCTATGTGTCACAAATTAAAATGTTTTATGGGTAAATAATTATTTGGATAGGAATTCATGAAAAATATGATTTTGATAATTCCATGATATAAAACTAATAAACATTTTAATTTTTTATTTCGAAAATACCTAGAGGGAATTTCTTCTAAAAACCAGGATGGGGTTTATCAATTAATATTTTTTTTATTCGATTAAAATAAGAAATTAAAATGGTTATGATTTATTGGTTGTGTTCATCAGCTGTTTTTTTATACATTTCATATTTTTTCATAGAATAAAAAATATATTGTTTTAATGAATCCTCATTATTTTTTTAATTAAAGGGTAACATGGGAATGATAAATGGGGTTGTTTCCAACCCGATTAAAATAAATATTTTTTTCTTTTTTATATTTGAAATAGGTAGAAAGATAAACCATACCATTTTATCAAACCATGTTTTGTTATATATGTTAAAAATGTTTATTTAAACACAAATACTTTCATTTTTGTTTGTTTTGGTACCATGATGGATAAAGAAGTTTCTTGGAAGTAAGAATTGGATGTTTTGAGAGTGTTTTCTTTCATTGTCAATGACATTTTTGTAGATAGAAAATAATTTCACATTGTACTGGTGGATGATAATACTGATCATAATAATCAGAAATTCATATTTACAATTCCTAAGAAATTCCATTTGATTGGGAATGAAAGAGGTCACTTGAAGAAACATAAGTTACAATACATTCCTTGGTAAATTTTATAATGATTTTCTAGTTTTTATTTTAAAAATAACATTTTTTATTTTTAGAACTGGTGATGCAAGGCATATTATTGTAATGGGTATAAAATATGTTTTTGGATGGCTTCTAATCAACATGGTTGGTTTTTTCAAAGAAAAATTTAAAGTGTTTCAATATTCCAGTTTTTGCAAAACAATTTGTGTCTAAAATTTGGAGTTTTTCTAGAATTGTGAAATGTGGACTTATTTTATGGTCTTATGAAAATATGGAAAAGGAATGATTTTCATGAATATGGGATTTGTGAATATTGTTTCATGAAGGTATTAATATTATTATGGTGATCTTTGTGATTATGAGAGATGGAGAATTGTGAGCATGTGATGATTATATGGCAAGATTCTTGACAGTAATGAGAATTAAAAATATTGAAGGTGATGAGAATTGTGAGTGGATCATCATGGTGGTGTGTTGTTTTTATGGAAGGTTCTACAACTATGACAACAATCTTGAATTGGAAATTTCAATGGAGCTTCACAGAAATAGAGAATCATAAAGGAAATATTAGAGATTAAGAAAATGACAATGATGTGTCCTAGAAGGTTTTGGAATCTGTAGAAATACATATAAATAGGCCTCTACCCCCTCATAATATTAGCTATAGGTAATGAAAATAATAATGTTATTAATTCACGAAGGTAGTTTGTGAAAGTTGTAAGTGAATAAGTTATTGAAGAATTTAGTCCAAATGAATGGTCTGAGCATCTTGAAGATTAGTGAAGTTTCTCAAAGGCAAAGAGTGCTTCACAAAGGATGTAAGTTACATGAAGGCATTTTTCCTCATGAAGGGTGTGAGCATTGCAAAGGGAACTTCATGAAGGAACTTCACAAAAAAAGTTTTAAATACCTATTTTAAGTGAAGAAAACTTTTATAGGGAATAAAAATAGACTATGTTATTGGACTAAGTATCATTATTAAGTACAGGAGGTTCTTAGCAACTCATTCATAGGAATGGGAAGAATGTTTTTGAAAGACAAAATTTGTGGAAGTGGATCAACAAGAACCATGATATTGAATTACATCATTTTTGGATTCAATAAGAACACTAACTTTTTTATTATTTTACCACTGCTACATGAGTGTAAGGAAAAATCATACTCAAGGTATTCGACATAAAATAATTGTTTTTAGTGGATTGTGTGGTATTGTATTGCTTCCAAACCATAACAATGATTTATCTACTATTATTGATTAGTGAACCTTGTATATTATTGTGTCCCTATGGATGTGTGTTTGGATGGTGTTCAGAAGGGAAATAAATCATTAGTAGGAGGATAAAGAGGTTTCAAAAAGAAGGAAACATAAATGAATAAACAAAGATATAAGTGATTTGTCCCCTACCCCTCACAGTGATACTTGAATCCTGACCAGGAAACATCAATTGGTGTCTGAGCCAGGTTGCCTTCTTTTGTTATTTTCTGATGTTTTTTAAGGGAAGTTGTGATGTAAAATCTGAATTTTGTGAATAGTTAGGTGATTCTGATATTTTATGGAATGAATTATCATAACTATAAAGATAAAATAATGGTGTAACTTATGCCTCTTGTATATTAAATTCATAAAGCTATAACAGATGGATTTTATCCTATTAATGACAAGGTACCACTTACACCTATCGATAAGAAGAATCCTAAGAATGATGTATGACCTAAAAAATGCATTACTCTCATTACTTTATAAGAGTGAGTTTTTAAGATTTAAAGGTGTTGCTATAGCTAAAGTAATTTGAGATAATCTGAAAACATCTATGAATGAAATACAAAAGTGGAGAAGGAAAAACATCAAAATAGAGGATGAAGTATGAATATTTGAAAATGATTGATCTTGAAACTAGTTAGTACTTCTTTACCAGGGTAATTGACATTGTCAGTAAAATCATATTCCTTGGTGAAAAGTTGGTGGATTCTATAGTTAATGAAAATATATTAAGAATTCTACCCAAAAAGTTTGACGAAATAGTTTCTTCATTGGAAGACATAGAACCTGAAACATTTTCACTTGATGATCTATTTACCACTATCATCATATAGAAAATTACAAGATATAAATCTATCAAAATAAAAAAATGATGATAGATACATAACTTTAAAGGATGGAAATAAAGAAAAGTCAAAGAATATTCTCATTGAAGATGAAGCTGGTGAATCCGGTTCTGAGGATGATGTATGGAAAAATCATTAAAATATTTTATCCTTGTTTTCTACTAATTTGAAAAGTGGTATGGGGAAATAAAAGGGGAAAATTCCTATGAATTATTTTGAGTGTGATGCAATTGGGAACTTTGCGGCTAACTATCGTCAAATAATGAAAGAAGAAGATAGTGATGAAGATGAAAGAAGGGAAAAAGGTGGTAGAAGAAACAAGATAATAAAGATAAACATTTTTTTTAAAGGGAATGATGAAAAGTTTATCAAATAAAAAACAAGATGTTTTTTGTTTAATAGTGATGAGGAATAAGTTAGTGAAGGTGAATCCAAAAAAAAATCTGAAAAATCTAGAGAGAATACCTTTTTTCCAACATTGAATAAAGAATATTTTAGGAGCATAAGTTCTAAAAATGAAGAAACTCAACTTTAATCTCATCTAAAGGAAGATTTGAAAGAATTTCTGAGAAATATTAAAAGGCTTGAAAAGGAAAACAAAAAGTTGATAAAGTAAATAACATCATAAAAAATAAATAATATTTTCCTAATGAGAATGTAAAGTTGGTGAAAGATATTGATGATCTGAAGAAATCTGTAAATAATTAAATGAATCGTAATGAACATCTAGAAATAATGTTGAAGTTAAAAGAAGAAGAGTTGTAACATGTCCAATAGAAACATTATAAATATTAAAAAATTAATATAAGTTTAAAATAATCTATCTTAGATGTCGGTGAATGTTCTAGTAAGAATGAACTTAATTTGTATCAAAAAAATTTCCTTCAAATATTAGTAAGATATTAGTAACTTCTTATGAGAAGAATAAATCTGGGAAAGTTATATATGTGGAAAAAGTTATCAATGTGGAAAAATCAAAAGTTTCTAATAATTATAATTTCTAAAAAAAATTATTACATCTGGTTCTGATATGTCACGGATGAAATCAAAGTTGAAGAAGAAAATTAATTCTGAAAAAAATAAAGTCTGATTGTCAAAAAAGTTATGTTAATAAGGGTGCTGAGAAGTGTGTTGAGAACTCTATTCAATGAAGAAGTTTCAGAGGGAAATTTTATTTTTATGGGTACTTCTAGTATTGTGGTTGATTCATATATACTAAAAATATTTTTTGGTTCAACCAACAACCTTACTAATGTTCCACATGTTAAGGAAGAAAAGCATTGAGGGGTGAGTCAATTGTCTCAAAATAAGCATCTTAATAATGAATTTTAGAAGAAATATATAAAGGTTTGAGTGAATATTGATAATGGGTTCTAACCACTGGAATTATTTTTGAATGATGTGAACAACCTTGACATCTTTCTAAGGTTTGTCTAGTTCAGTTACTCAGACAACAAAAGTTTCTTAACAAATATCCTATGCTAGAGATTAAAAAAGAAAAGAGTGAAAAGAATCTCTTTTTATTGAATCCTCATCAAAATCTACAAAATGATAAAAACCGTAGATTATGTATAGTTAGAGTTCTTTCCATATGATAGGATAATTAATGTTTTTGAACATTGTGAAGGACTTCAAATAAGGAACAGTGACTTTTTTAAATAATGAATCTCTTAGGATTAAAGGTATTGGATCATCCATTATTGGGAAATAAATGATGAAATACAGGAAAACATTATATGTTGATTAGATGAAGAACAACCTTCTATGTGTTTTCAAACATTGTGATGAGGGTAACAAAGTCACCTTTAGAAAAGATGGGTTTTTTTGAAAAGTGGGGATGATGGAATGATAATTACAAGAGGCTAATGTAAAAAAGAAAACTTATTTCAAGCCGTTGAAATACAAAAATCTTGTTACTTGGTAATGGTTGAAGAAAAATATTATGTCATAAGAGGCTGGGACACATGTGGAAATGAAATATGCCATGATATCAAAGTAAAACATTGTATGATATATTACTGATATATTCATAAGAAGAGATTGTTGTTTTGCTATATTTCAAAAAGGAAATATCACAAAATCTGTGCATAAGAATGTTGACAATAATTCAAAATGACCCCTCAAACATATTCATCCTCATATTTATGGTCAAATTCGAAAACAATCAAAAAATGGAGATATGTACTTCATCACTTTGATTTATGACTTAACACACATTACATGGGTTATGTACATGAGACATAAGTCAGATGATTTGAAAGTGTTTAAGAGTTTTAGGAGGAAACAGAGAGGAAATTTGAGTAATCAGTGAAAAAATTGAGAACTGTTAATGATGGAGAGTATAAGAATGAAGAGTTTGAAAATTATTATGATAATCATGGAATTTGTAATGAGTTTAGTTCACCATAAACACCTCAAAAAATGGGGTTGTTGAAAGAAAGAATTTATTTCCGGTTGAAATGTGTTCAACTATGTTACTAGAACATGGTATCTCTCATTACTAGTGGAGGTCATCTAAGATTACTATTGTGTACTTCTAAAACCGAAGTTCCTAAATACCAATTTGAGATATGACTTAGAATGAAATGATTTATGGAAAACATCCATGTAGGAAACACTTAAGAGATTTTGGGAGTCCATTCATTATAAATAAGAAATGTGGAAACCTTGGAATGTTTGAGAAAATAAAAGATTGTAATGATTTGGAATTTTCATGTAATTTTATTTATTTATATAGTTCAATTTTGGGACCATGAAATTTGATGGCATGTAATTTTGAGGTCCCGAGAGCCTGGAAAGCCTAGAACGAAATTTTGAACATTTTTAAGGCACAATTAGTAAAAGTGTGAGTGGGATTTTCAATCTTCTAAATTGTATCTCAGATCAAAAATATGAGGCCAACGTTGATTACAAAATGCCGAGATTCGTTTATAAATTACGTAACTTTGGTTAGCAAGGGTCAAGAGGAAAAAATATTTTTTTGGACATTTTGAGAAAAATAATAAAATAATTTAAATAAATTATTATTTTTTCATTCTCACATTGAAGTGGCGGATGGTGACTTTGAGGGGCAGTGACAGGGTGAAAATGATGCACGTCAATGAGCCTCATTATTGGATGGTTAAATTGACTATGTAATGACCCTTTAATGATGCATAACAACGACGTTGTTTCTTAAATAAAACAGTGTAATGATGCGACATCACATAATGATGTGATGTGCTCCTATTTCTATCTTGACCCACTGAGAAAATATGGATTCATGAAATTAGTAAATTCTCTGGAAAACCATTGATGGACTTCCACCCCAGCAAAGAACGAAGAACACTGGCAGAACGTCATCTTCTTTGTCATACCTTTTGAAGATCGGAGTCGAGAAGCGACATCAACATCTTAACACCTCGAGGAAGAACATGCGGCAACGAACTTCGAAAAGGTATGGATTTTTTTATTTATTATTCTCCCATGTCCATTTATAAACGATGAACGTGGATTAACCCACAAACAGGTTGATCCACGGACAGTGTGTTCTTCTGGGAGGGTGACTTCTTTGGGGTTTCATTATCAGGGATTTAATTATCTTTGTTGTTAAAATTAAAATCCCTGAACCTTCCTTGTTTTGTAATTTTCTAACGCAGAGGGCCCAAGCTGAAATGAAAAATTCTCGATCCCCTATGTCGTGTGTGTTCTTCATGGCCAAACATTCAAATCAATGGAAAGGATGTTTTGAGACCATCTTGGTGGAGATGGTGATCCCTGGAAAATGAAAGCGCAAGCGGCACGAAGAATTGACCACTGGTGTGAACCCGGTAGTCTGTGGAAGAATCTACTGGCACATCGGTGCTGGTGGCGGCACCAGCGACTACCACTGGTGTTCGGAGAAAGTTGCTTCTAGTGGTAGGTGGCATGCCACAGCGGTTCCCTGGAAAAAGGTCACAGCCGAACCTAGCTGTGACGCAGCAGGAGAAGCCACTGGAAAACACAGTGGCTAGAGGCGGTGGATGTTGTCGCATGACCGTGTCGGAGGGCAGCGGACTTGGCCCCGAGCTACGTCCCATGCGAAGGTCCACGATCGCTTAACCGTGGTAGAGGAGGTTCCCCATGGAGACCTATGGGCCAATAGCAGGGCACGAACACAGCTCCCAGTTACTTCTAGCAAGGCGGATTGGTCCCCCTCTTACGGACCGAACATGCTGTGAACCCCTAGCGGGCCTGACCGACACTATGTATAGGACCCACGGCTCAACGGGTTGGTTCGGTTCTGCTACCTAGTAGGCCGGACACAATCCCAGTGGTCCGGACCACGCCGGTGGGCCGGACCCACACATAGCGGGCTGGACCCACACCGGTGGGCCGGGACGGACTAGGCCGGGTTTCCGGGCGACTCGACAGGCTGGGTCTAACAAGACCTATTGGGATTTTCCCACTATTCAGGCTATACTAGACTGACCTTATCCCACACTAGGTCAGACGGGGTCCATCTGAATGAACTGGTGTATGTGGAACCCCCAAGCAGGGATGGTCGGGTCTGTCCAATAGGGTCGGATGGGCCCCATCACAACGAGTCCCACTGTTATTAAAATGATCATATCCTGCAAATCGTGTGTCTTTTTGAAAATCTATTTGTTTCATAGGGACCCTCATGATGAGGCAAGTATTTCTTCATGCATTGTAGCGGCCTTCATGGACGTTGAGAAGCAATGACTAGATTGAGGGTCGGTTCTCCCAAGCACACTATATACAGAACCCTACAGTTGGTTGATACATGAAGACTGCTCGAGGATGGCCTTGTAGGAAGTAGCTCTGTGTGACCCAGTAGTTCCACGGCGGGGAGTGGCTCTGTGTGACCCGGCAGACCCATGGTACTCGATAGGAGGAGTACCTCAGTTCAGCCAAGGTGGGAAGAAGCTCTGTCTGACCCGAAAGGCCCACAGTGGGGAGCAGTTCTGTATGACCCAACATACCCACAGTACTCATCAAAGATGAGTACCACATTAGTTCAATTTTAGTGGGAAGTGTCTCTCTATGACTCGATATGTCTACTGTAATTGATAAAGGAGGAGTTCTCCAGCGGCTGAGGAGTTCGACGATTGTGATTGATGATGCTACTGTTACTACCCTAGAATATACTTGTTGTGAGCAACCTTGTGTTTCGTGATATACTTTGAGGAAATGATGTTTATTCTTTCTTTTTTTTGGGTCCCTACTAATTTTTGTGTTCTCACCCCTGCACAAATTTCTCCGGCACATGTTGTGTTCGGTGCAGATGAACTATGTTTTGACAGGGGTGCTCAGGGAGACGGGACGGATGGAAGATATGACGGTGGACTTGGTAGCCTAGGACTTGGCAGGTCCTAGTATGACCGAGCAGACTAGGTGTAGTACATCAGCTTCTAGTAGATTTACTACTCCCACGATCAGGTGGGGTTTACTACAGATGGCCATTAGAGAAATTTTTGTACTTTACAGTTTTTAGTACTTTTTCTTTAGTATATAGTCTACCCCACTTTCTTTCAACTGTACATGCACTCAGTTTATTCAGTGGTATGTTGTTTCCATTTTGTGAGATGGGACTTTTTTGGGAGTGTGTATGTGTATAGGCATCCAGGATAATGTCTACCAATTCTAGGTTGACCCCTTACGTACTAGTCATTGGCCCATAGCCTTCGGGTGGTGGGCTTGGGGTTGTTACAGCACGGGCCCTAGGGGACGATTTATGACAAAGTGGTATCAGAGGGCGGTCAGTTCCCCCTCAAAGACTGGGAGTCTGATGTTCTATTTTAGGTAAATAGTGTTAAGTGTGGCAAGTTCAAATTCAGATTTGGGGAGTCCAGTGTTGGGACGGAGGCCAACATATCCATACACTAGGACCTTGAATTTTGTTTTTAGTTCAATACATGAAAACACTGGTTGAATAAGTGTATTCTTATTTATGACTAAGATTCATCTCACCAGGTATAACCTTCTAACTTTGGTACATCTTGATCGATCTCTGGATGCCTCCACATGGATGACCATCAAGGATCCCGATAAGAGGTCATGTGGAAAGCGCATCTAGCAACGAGGCATCCGTTCAGGGACCAATTCTAGAGATAGCCTCACCGAGTGGTGCACCAGTGCCACCACCACCTGATGGTTAGCATCTAATACTGGAGGTTCCGGTATAATATGTTCATAGACTTAATTCCCTACATGAGTTTCAGATATAGAGTCCACCTAGGTTCATGGGAGAGATGGATCCTCCGGTCACTGTGGGCTGGCTAAAGGTTGTGACGTGGGTCATCCGCTTAGTAAGGACACCACCCGACTAGACGGTGATCTTGGAAGTGAGCCTTATATAGATCTCACTATGTAGATGGTGGATTTAGACCATCCAAACTCACAATGAGGTGACCCTCACCTGGGTTGACATCAGGAGGATTTTCTGGGAGGAGTTTCCCCCATGACCTTGTGCTTTGTGCACATCTGAGAGTTGCATCAACTATAGGAGGATAGCATAATAGTGGTAGAGTACTCATTGAGGTTCATGGAGCTTTCCCACTACTCAATAGATATGGTGTGAGACCCTTTATTTATGGCTGAAGCCTTTGATCAGGGACTCAGGTTGGAGATCAGGGCTTCTAGGGTGTCTCTTAGCATCCCTACCCTGGAAGGGGTGCTAGAGTGAGCCCTTCTGATAGAGAGTTTCTTGATGGAGCAGGGAACCGCAGCTAGAGCTACCAGTAGACCCCAAGAGGCGGAGTCTTCGGGAAGTAGCAGATAGAAGACGTGTGGTCCCAATCGGGCAAGGTCTTTCATAGGAAGACCCCAAGACTCGGGTTCAGTCGTATAGGGCTCCCAGTCCGGAGGGAGTCGATAGGGAGCTAGGTAGTTCTACGTGTACAGCCGTCAGGGAAACATGACATGTGAATGTACGACCCATCATACAGATGATCAGCAGACAGTTGAGGGGCCACTGAGGCAATAGTTGTGGTTCAGGCAAGGAGGTTCGTTGGGTGAAGAATGTGGAAGGGGAGTTGGGCGAGCAACAGATGGTGGGAGAAAGTTTGAGATGTTACCGCCACCACCCCCAGGTCGTCCACCCCAACATCAGGGACAAGATAACAGGGGAGAGATCATCTCCAGGCAACAGAGGCTTATGACCAAGGCACTAGAGAGATGATCTGAGGTACGATATGTGTCTTCTCCACCCTAGAAATAGTACATATAAACACAGGTTCTAGTCACTCCTTCCTTTCCATGGCTCTTGTTCAGGTCTTAGTGATATCGATGCAATCGTTGGATTGATCCTTACTACAAGAGAGTCCTATGGAAGACGATTGGACAATTACACACTAGTGCAGGTAGTGTAAGCTTACACTAGGAGGCGAGATATTTAGCTAGGATCTTCTAGTAGCAACATCAATTCCTTATATTGTCATATTGGGTACGGACTGGTTATCCACACTCCATGTTCAGATCAATTGTTTTAGGCATACAATGCAGTGTGTCTGTGAAGATGGGACCAGGTTTTCCTTCACCGACGAGAAGTAAACCCTTGCAGCGTAGAACAGACTCTCTTGGAAGAGGGTGCAGTAGATCAGTCACCAGTTGGATACCCCCACCCTTGGTTCAGTGGAGGAGAGTATTCCCAGCTTCCCTATAGTGGTGGATGATTATGAGATGTTTTTTCTAATGAGGTTCCAAGGATACCTCCTCATAGAGAAGTAGACTTATGTATCGACTTATACCCTGGGACGGCACCAATATCCACACTGGCATATCAAATGGCTCCCGCAGAGCATTTGAAGCTGAGCGTACAACTGGAGGACTTACAGAATAAGGAGTTCGTAGGGCCCATAATTTAATTATAGGAAGCCCCAGTGCTTTTTTCCAAGATGACAAATAAGAGTTTCAGGTTTTCTATGGGCTTCTCATGCCTGAACTAGACGACTATGAAGAACAAGTACCCACTACCAAGAATTGATGACCTCATCAAAAAACTAAAAGAAGCGAAGTGGATTCCAATGATATTCCTCATATCAAGCTATCACCAGCTTTGGGTATGGGACGAGGATGAAACAAAGACAACCTGCAGGTGCTGGTATGGCCACTATGAGTTCCTAGTGATGACTTTCTGCATGACCAACACCCCAATAGTGTTCATTGGAATCATGAACAGGATCTTCTAGCCTTACCTCGACTGGTTCGTCGTGGTCTTCATCGATGACTTCTTGGTGTATTCTTCATTGGAGGAGTTTCACACTACACACCTACGGATAGACATGGATACACTTTGAGAGAAACAAAATTATGGTATTATCTTGAAGTGTTAGTTCTGGAAAAAGGAGGACCACTTTCTAGGACACATCATCTCGGAGGTTGGAGTTGAAATAGATCGGAAAATGATATAGGTGATTCTTTCTTGGGAGCTGTCCAGGAGCAAGATTGAGGTGTGGATCATCTTGGGGGTCGCTGGTTACTATTGGAGGTTCGTGCCTAACTTTTCCAAGGTATCAGAACCCTTATAAGCATTTACACAGAAGGGATATCTCTTTTTTGGGATAGAGAAATGCCAGCGTAGTTATCAGGTGCAGAGGTAGAGAGTGAATAGTTCTCCCATCTTGAGACTACTAGAGGAGGGCGTTGGGTATGTAGTTTACTGTGACACATCGGGGACCGGGCTCAGTTGTGTCCTAATTCAAGAGAAATCAGGTATGGCCTATGGATTATGAAAGTTGAGGTATCATAAGAAGAAATATGTGACCCATAACCGAGAGATAGAATAAGTGATCATTTCATTGAAGATGTGGTGGAAATACTTGATGGGCATTTGGTTTACAGTTTACTTCAACCACAAGAGTATAGGGTATATCTTCTCCCAGAAGGTGCTGATCCTGAGACAGTTTTTATGGCTATATTATCTCTAGGACGATGATTTTGGGATTGTCTATACTCCTAAAAAGTGGATCGTGGTGGCACACGCGCTCAGCTGGAAGATAGGGTTGCAACTGATGAGTGAGGTGATAGAGTAGTTTCCCGCAATTCATGTATCCCACATGGATGTTGGTGAAGTTTTTTACCTCCTGTCGATGGTTGTTACTCCCCCACTCGTATAGTGAGTCTGGGAGGCACAAATGGTTGATGTTGACTGTGAGGCCCGATGTGTTTAGATATCATCTAGAAGAGCTCCTTATAGATTTTCAATAGGTGGGGAGCACGTAATCCTTTTCAGAGGGCACACCTTAGTGCCAGTGGCATTGTGGGAGGAGGTGTTGAGTGAGTTACATTCCTTCACTATGGAGGTACAACATGGAGTGGAAAATTTATACCAGGACCTACAGCATCAGTACCGGTTTCCATGGATGAAGAAATCTGTGGCTGAGTTCATTTCATGATGCCTCACTTGTCAGCAAGTGAAGGATGAACACCAGGTTCCAAGAGGCTTGACCTAGCTACATGAGGTACCAGAGTGGAAATGGGGTGGTATCTCAATAAACTTTTTAATTGGGTAACCACATATGTCTAGAGGTCATGAATCTATTTGGGATGTCATTGACCAACTAACCAAGTCAGCTCACTTCCTACCCATCTGGTAGCAGAGAATAATAGAGGGATTGTGACGCCTCTATGTCCAGAAGATAGAATGGCTTAATGGGGTTCCTTGGACTATCGTATCCGATCACAACACCTTCTTTAAATCCTGATTTTGGAATGGGTTACAAGAGGTGTTCATGATGAAGCTACAATTGAACACAACTTTTCATCCCCATATGGATGGTTATACTGAGCAGACCATACAGACTATGGAGGAAATGCTCCATGCTTTCCTCCTTGACTTTGGTCATGGTTGGTAGGACCTCCTTCCATTGGTGGAGTTAGCATACAAAAAAAGCTATCACTCCACCATTGGAATCGAACCATTTGAGTCCTCATATGGTCCTCCTTTCAGATCACCCATATGTTGGATAGACCCATGGGAGTTGGCACTCGTGGGTCCAGAGTTGGTACGGGCTACCACTGAGAAGGTGTAGATCAACCAGGAGTAGATGAGGATTGCACAGAGTAGGCATAGGTCTTATATCGATAGGAGATCGAGACCCTTTAATTTTGGGGAGGGAGATCACGTGTTTCTTTGGGTATCACCTCAATGATGATTGGGGAGATTTAGGAGGGGCGGTAAGCTATCACAGAGGTTCATCGATCCCTTTCAGGACCTAAGCAGATTTGGTGAGGTGCCATTCGCTTAGCTCTTCCCCCATAGATGCAATGGGTGCATGATGTTTTCCATGTATCTCAACTAAGGAGGTACGTGAATGATCCATCACATATCATCGACTGGGGAGTGTTGGACATTGATGATGGGGTGATGTTTGTGGAGTTCCAAGTAGAGATAGAGGATCAATAGGAGCAGGTCCTATAAGGGTGGTCGATTCCACTAGTGTGTGTTAGATGGAACCAAGGGAATATTTAGGAAAGAACATGGGAGTGGAAGGCTCATATTCATGCTCAGTACCCCCATATTTTTGGTTAGTTGTTGTTTTTTCTTAAGGGGATGTAAAGCCTTATGGAGGAAAGAATGTGATGTCTCAAAATTTCCATGTAATTTTTTTATTTATATTGAATTTTTTCGACACTGTGAATTTTGAAGGCACAAAATTTCGATGACCGGAGAGACCCAAGTGTAATTTTGAACTTTTTTTAAGGTATGTTCATTAAACAGTCGAGTGGGATTTTCTATCTTCTAAACAGTTGCTCGAATAAAAAATATGAGGGCACCATTGAATTTAAAACTTTGGGATTCTTCTTGAAATGAATTGTCCTTGGACGAAAAGGACAGAGTGGAAAATTTATTTTTTGACTTTTCGAGAAAAATAATAAAATAATTTAAATGAATTATTTTATTTTTCTTATCACTTTGAAGTGGCGGACTATGGCATTGTAGGTCAGCAAAAGGGCGGAGATGATGCGCATCAATGAGGCTCATTAATGTATTGCTAAACTCACCGTGTAATGGCACTTTAATGACATATTCTAGAGATGTTATTTCTTAAATAAAATAGTGTAATGACGCAAAGTCGCATCATAATGGGAACGTTGCGATGTGCTCTTATTTATAATTTGACCCGCTGGGAAAATATGGATCAAATATATTAGAGGATTCTATGAAGAACATCTGAAGAACTTACACCCCAGCAAAGAATGAATAAAACTTAAAAAACTTCATCTCCTTCATCACTCCTTTTGAAGATAAGAGCTGAGAAGCGAAGTAAATGTCTTAAGCCCTCTAGGACAAACATGCGGTAATGAACTTCAATGAGGTAGGGGTTTTTTATATTGTTCTTCGTCATCCTTTTCTAAACGAAGAACGCAGATTAACCCATGAAAAGGGTAATATGAGGACCATTCATTCTTGTGGGAGGGTTATTTATTTGGGGTTTCATTATTTGGATTTAATTATATTTTTTTCTCAAATTAAAATCCTCAAACCTCCCTTGTTTTGTAAACTTCTAACACAGAGGGTCCGGGTCGACATGAATAAGGCCCGAGCCCCTCCTTCGTCAGTGTTATTTATGGAAAAACATCAAAAAAATGGAAATGATTTTTTGAGACCTTCTCAGGGGAGAGGGAGGTCCCCAAAAAATGCAGGCACATGTGGCATGAAGAAGGGACCACGGGTGTGAACCCGGTGGTCCGCGGAAGAATATACTGACATGTTAGTGCTGGTGGTGGCAGTAGCGACTACCTGCGGTGGCCCGTGGAGGTAGCCTTCAGTGGGAGGTGGTGCCCCTGATAGTGCCCTGAAAAAAAAGGTCATGACAGGACCAGGCTGCAGCGCTACAGGAGTATCTCCTAACCGAGACTGCGGGTAGAGACGGCTGACGCGGTCTCTTGACCGTGCCGGAGGGCAGTGGACGCGACACTGAGCTGCGCCCCATGTGATGGGCCGCGATTGCTTGACCGAGGAGTAGGAGGAACCCCATGGAGACCCATGGTGTTATGGTAGGGCACAAACATTACACTTGACTACATCTAGCATGGCGGACCAGTTTGCCACTTACGGACCAAACGGGGCATGAACCCCCAAAGGGATGAACCCATACTGCGGGCAGCACCCGCGGCTCACCAGTCGGCCTCTTACAGACCTGATGGGCTGGAACTACACTGGTGGGCCGGAACCACGCCCTCTACTGGTCTGGCCAGACTTGGTCGGGTTGTCGGGTGACACGACAGGATGGACCCTCAGCCAATCGGGCCTTGTCCAGCAAGGCCTATTGGGCATGGCACACAGGCTAGGCTGAACCGGACCAACCCCAACCCACAACGGGTCAGGTGGGGTCCATCTGAACGAACTGTGGTATGTGGAACCCCTAAGACAAGTTGGTTAGGTCGGTCTAACCATGCCCCATCACAAACATCCCCCTTTTTATTAAAATGACCATAACTTGTAAATCGTTTGTCTGATTGACGGGTCCTTTGCAGCGCTGGGACCCTCTCGAGGAGGAAAATATTTTGGCATGATTTTTGGTGACCTTCATGGACTCCTAGAAGAATCAACAGGCTTTAGGAGAGGTTATCCAAAGAACACTCCGTACGGAACCCTGTGGTCAGTTGAGACCTGAAGAATTCTTAAGGATAGCCCTGTGGGAAGTGGCTCTGTGTGGAAAAGAATGCCCATGGTGGGGAGCATCTCTGTGTGACCTAGTAGACCCACGGTACTCAATAGGAGTAGTACCTCAGTTTGGCTAAGGTGGGAAGCACCTTTGTGTGACCCGACAAGCCCACAGTAGGGAGAGGATATGTGTGACCTGGCATACCTATGGTACTCATTGGGGATGAGTACCTTTGAAGTTCAAGGTTAGTGAGAAGTGGCTCTTTGTGACCCAACAGGCCCACTATACTCGACAGAAGAGGAGTTCTCCAGTGGCTGGGGAGTTCGATATTTGTGACTGACGATTCTATTTTTACTACCCTAGAATATACCTGGTGTGAGCTGCCTTGTGTTTCTTACTTTACTTTATGGAAATGTTTTGTGTTCTTTCTTTTTGGTTTTGGGGTCCCTGTGAGTACTATGTCACTCGCCCCTGCATGGGCTTTGCTCGCATGTGTTGTATATGGTGCAGATGACCGATGTTTCGATAGGGGTGTTCAGGGAGACGGGATGGACAGATTCTACATTGGTAGACTTAGGGGCCTAAGACCTGGCAGGGCCCAGTAGGACCGAGCGGACTGGACATACTACTTTGGATTCCAATAGCTTCACTACTCTCATGATCATGTGGGGTTTACTATATATTTCCTTCAGATCACTTTTCATACTTTACAGTTTTCAATACTTTTTCTTAGGTTTGTATTCTGGCCCACTTTCTTTCAACTGCACATGCACTCACTTAATTAAATGGTATGTTGTTTACCTTTTGTGATTTGGGACTTGTTTGGCCATGTGTGTGCATACATGTATCTAGGCTAATGCCTCCCACTTACAGGTTGATGCCTTCGGCACTAGTCGCCAGCCCCTGAACTTTAGGAGGTGGGCTTGGGGTAATCACGACATGGGCCCCAGGGGACGGGTCATGAAAGATATGATGGAATATTTCATGGATATTCACCAGATAAAAGAGGATATATTTTTTTCAATAATTAAATAAGAATAATTATTTATACTTATAATGTGAAAGATATTGAAAATTTTGAGAAAGAAAAGTTTAATATTTATGATATACAAGTTGAGTAGGATATGGGATGTTTTTTTAACAATTCTGATAATTCTTCTAATTCTAATATAGAATATAATCATACTCTACAATTTAAAGTGAGGAGGATGAAATCCAAATAGCTCATCCTAGTCTGAATAAGTAATGGGAGGTTAATAACATTACTAGTGATCAACATCAGAGGGTTGAAACAAGAATAACAATGAATGTTGTTACACATACTTTTTTATATTCAAAAGTGAGAAATAATTATGTGAATGAAGATTTTGAGAATCTATAATGGGTTTAGGATATGAATGAAGATATTGATAAGATATAAAAGATTGATACTTGGGATCTTGGCCCCAATATAGATAAAGGAACATTAGAAGTACAATGTGGGTTTTCTGGAACAAGCTAAATAAAGAAGGTGAAGTGATAACAAATAAATAAAAATTGGTTTGTAAAGGGTTTTCACAAATTGAAGGTATTGGTTTTGATTAAACCATTTCTCTTGTGGATATATTAGAAAAAATCAGAATATTTATTCATTTTCTGGCAATGATGATACAAAATTCTTCAAATGGGTGTAATTCCTACATTTCTGAATGAGACTCTGGATGAAGATTTTTATATTTAACAACCTCATGGAATTGTTTTCAGGAAATAATAAAGTAATGTGTGCAAGATGAAGAAATCCGTTTGTGGACAAAAAAAAAGAACCAAGGGAATGTAATTCCAAAGTGGATACATTCTTAATGAAAAAAGGTTTCATCAAAGTAAGATTTGATAATATTAATTACATCAATGAATGTCAGTATTTTTTATAATATTAATTGGTCATGTTTAAGAGATTATATTTTCTAGAGAGGATAATAGATCCTGTGGATGATTTACGAATAATATGAAGAATTTGGCTAAAACGTCCATGATGGGAGAAATGAAATACTTTTTTGGGTTACAAATTTTATAGATGAAGAAGCCCTTTTTCATTCTCAAGAAATGTATGCTATAGAAATTCAGAAGAAGTCTATTCTGAAAAATTGGAAACTATTTTCCACACCAAATTCTATGGGAACCAAGTTTTATAAAGATGGAAAAGGAATGGAAGTTGATCATTAAGAGTTTCGAAAGCTGATAGAAATAATGTTATATCTGACTACATCATGACCAAAAATTGTATATGTTGTTACCTTATGTGAATGATTTCATATTGCTCCTAAATAATTACATTTTATTGCTAGAAATATTATTCTCAAATATATCAAAGGAACAAAAAAACTTGATCATGTATGATGGATCAAAAAATATTGATCTGTTTGGTATTCAGATACTGATTGGGCATGAGATGTTGATGAAATATGATCCACATTTGGTGGATTCTTCTTTCTGGTGAAAATCTAGGTTAATTGGCATGAAAAGAAATATAATTCAGTCACTATTATCATGGATGAAGCTACAAATGTTACTTTCTCTCAAGCATCTACCCAACTTATATGGAAAAACTCAGTTGGAAGACATACTTGTTGAAGTAAAGTTACCTTTTTTCTTGGGATGTGCCAATCAACATTTAATAAATCTTATATGTAATCCACTAAAACATTCTTATAAAAAACATATTTACAAAAATTAACACTTAATCTAAGGGATTATGGCGAAAAAATAATTAAATATGGATTAAGTTCCTACATCAGAACAAGTTGATGACATATTCACTAAACCATTACCAAAGAAACCATTTTATAAATTGAGGATGAACATGGGAATACAACCTCTTTCTCATCATGTTTGAGGTATGTGTTATGTATGAACTCTCATAATACATTTTTATAGTGTTTTCATAGGGGAGATATATTTTATAAATCTCTCCTTATGGAAGAATGCATAAAGGGGGAGTTGTGGGTAACCTGTGAATCCAACATGTAAGTGTGTGAACTATTCTAAATCTTTTTCAGAGTAGTTATAGGGAATATTTTCCTAGGAATGTATAAGAATTTTAGAATTATAAGGAAGAATGATAAGGATTAAATCATTAATGAAAGGAGGGGACCTTTTGGAGAAGGCAAAGGAGGAAAAATAAAGATGTTTCATAGTCACTACTTTTAGACAATGTGATTTTTACTGTCAATAATTCATGTTTCCTACATTGTGTTAACTCACGTATGCTTAGAATTATCGATATATTATCCAAATCATGAGGCTAAAAAGTTATGTGATTTTATGAATCTTGGTTGAAAAAAATAAAAAGGGGAATATTTTTGGGACCAAATTGGTTGGAGATATTTCTAGGAATTAAGAAGTGGTGGTTTTCATAGTTTTGAATTTCATTAAGAAGGATGTTTTTGTAGAGCATAAATCACTTTACATTGTATGATTAGATGATAGGATTGAACTTCATTCTCAAGAATTTAGATTCACAATTCCAAATAAAGTCTATTTTATTTGTAAAGAAATTGGTTACTAGAAGATAGGTAAGTTACAATACATTACCTGGTAAATCTAATGATGATATGTTGTTTTGTATTTCGCAAATATAATATGTTTTTTGGTGAAAATGTGATGAATGCCTTCTGATTTTAAGAGGGATAAATGATGTTGTTGGATGACTTTGAATCAGCATGTTTGGTTGGTTGAATCATATTTTAAGGTGGTGCAATTTCCCTGTGTTTTCCAAATTTTTGGGGTCCCAAATTTGGTTTTTGGATTGAATTTAGAATAGTGGACTACCTTTAAGGGCTTATGAAAATATAGCAGAGGCATGAGTTTCCAGAAGATGGAAATTGCAGATATTTGTTGTGAAGGCATGAATATCTTGACAGTGTTTTTTACGATTACAAGAGATGGAGCATTACAAGTGCATGGTGATTTTATAGGAAGCTTCATGACAGCAATGAGCATCTCGAACGGTGAAGGTGAAGTGAATTTCATGTGGAGAACCACGATGGCATGATGTTTTTATGTAAGGCTCTATGATTATGATAATAATTGTGAATGATAAATTCCGGTGGAGATTGGTGAAAAATGGAGCATCACGGATGAAATGAAATAGCTTTAAAAATAGTGATGATCTTTCTTAGAATGTAACAACCCGAGCTTCCACAATACACTTCTCTTTCAATAATGAAATAGCTTGCATTGTACGCAAGTTCAAGATTCTAACGCACTGCGACCAATCAAAATAGCCATTATGAAAAGTAATACCCACTTTTTGAAATTATATATATTTTATATTTCAAAAGGGACTTCATTTTTGGATTCGGAATATCGAAATTATCCTATGTTGAATTTTTTGTATTTTTCTGAGAACTTCGATTTTTTTATAAATAGTGAAAAATACTTTAAAAAAACTTTTTTAATCAAAATTAATTATAGTGATAAATTATACTATATAGTGGTTTTAAAGTATAATTAGAATATATTTTTACCATTTTATCCAATGGTGGTCATTAGAATTAATTTCACTTTGAAATTGGACATAAACAATTGTCAATCTTTTGATATATATTGTTTCTTAAAAACACGCTATTTGTTGTGACAGCGGGAATTAATTATAAAATTAATTAATGCAACTTATATGTTTGGATTTTTTTAAAAAAGACATCATTTTGGAATTCAGAATATCAATCATCTCTTAGGGTGAAATTTTGGCACTGTTCTGAGAAACTTCAATTTTTAATGAATAGTGAAACCACTAAGTGGTAGTTAAAAAACTGATTTTTCATTTAAATGAAACCTTACCGCTTCTAGGAATTGAATTTCAAAAATATTACATACATGGTTGTCATTAGGATGTAAAATTTGTTTCAATGGGATTAAAATAATTTTTTGGTGAATAGTAACTTTTAAGATTTATTAATCGCGATTAAAGGTAATTAGTGAGATTTAAGGTAAAAATGATATTATAAAAATATGAAAGTACGTTTACACTTGTCATAACCTTATTTTATGAGTCATGGACGACCAATACAATCCATGGGTCAACTTCGGGACCCCATGGATCCACTTCTGTATGAAAATGACATTAATAACTTTTTATTTGAAGTAAAAATAAAATTGTCACAAACTTGTGTTGTTTTACTAAAATAATTTTTACATGGGGTTATATAAGTTAACTCTTAGACTATAAATATTAATTGGAAATATAAAAATATTTCCTACATCATTTTAATTTTTTTATAATTTTTAGACATTAAATAAACTAAATTTTTTATGACACAATGATGATGCAGCGATTACCTCATTAATTAACGATTTAAATAAAATGAAAAGATAATGTAAAATCTTAGGCTTAAACTTTTCAAAACCCTATTGTATGAGTATATTTAGAACCCGTATCACCTTATCCTATAAATATATCATTTTGGGACCTTTAGAATCCGAAAATCATTTCATAATAATGTAACATTTCAATCTTTCCAAGAGTGCCCCTCCTCTCCTCTTATAGAAGGCCCCCACCACTACCACCTTATTCACACCTTCCAAGCCATTTGGCTCGGCCAAACTCTTCCCAAATACTCTCTAAACTTCCCTATCTTACTCCTAGAATCCTCACTTTGGGAAGAAGTCTTCCCAAGGAAGCCTTTGGCTCAAATCAAAAAGAGTTACCCGATTTAAAGGTAATGTCTTCTCTTGCATTGTTTTGTTTTATTTTGCTTCACCAACCCCCTAAACTATTTTTATTCTTTTCTTTTATAACAAAACCATTATCCTAAATATACTTGGATGTTTTTATGAGAAGGATTTTATTTACACTTACACAGACCTTCGTCTAATGGTGAAAGAACATACTGTTTCTGTGGGTGGTGAATTACTGCCTCACGAAACGATGATTGTTCATGTAACACCCCAGGTAAATAAAGAATATGACATTTTCATATTTATACATATTTGTGAATAAAATATTAATATGACTTTAAATGGGACTCTATGCTCGATGTCGTACCCAACACGCAACAACGAGTTTCTTGGGAATCTTACGTTGAACTCTAATAATAAAATAATATTATTTTAAATGGTAGTTAACGCCTAGCCGTTGTAATGGAGGGAATGAACAGAACTAACTACCAAATGATTATATATGTTTTTCAAATATTTTTACTTTTTACAATAAATTTTAGAGGATTAAAAATGCGAATGAATCCAATATTAAGCGTAAACATTCTAATATTCTTTAAAAAGTCGATTAACCGCCTTTTGATGGAGAACTTATTTTAAATAAACTTTTTGACAATTTTATGTGTTATATTTGAAAAAATAAAATTCTTCTTTAGAATCAGGACATCAAAATTTACTTTGTGTAAATTTTTGGTATCTTTCCGATAAAGTTTATATTTTAATGAATAGTGTAAAATGTTGTATTTTAATTCAAAACCTCTTTTTAATATAATTTATTTATGTGATTAGATTATCATTTGAATTGGTTTTAAAGTGGAATTAGAATATATTTTTACCATTTAATCCAATAGTAATCTTTGGAATTAATTTCACTTTGAAATCAGACTTAAACTAGTGTCAATCTTTTGATACTTATTGTTTCATAAAAACACGCTATTTGCTCTGACAGCGGGAATTAATTATTAAATTAATTAATGTGACTTATATGTTTTGAATTTTGTAAAATGGACTTCATTTTTGAATTCAGAATATCAAATATAGCTTAGAGTTAATTTTTGGTAATTTTCTGAAAAACTCCAATTTTTGATGAATAGTGAAACCACTAAGTGGTAATCAAGCAAACTGATTTTTCAGTTAAATGAAAGTTTACCACTAATGTGTATTGAATTTTGAAAATCCGACATACATGGTTGTCATTAGTATGTAAAATGTGGTTCAATGGGATGAAAATAATTTTTTGGTGAATAGTAACTTTTTTTCATTAATCGCGATTAGAGGTAATTAGTGTAATTTAAGGTAAAAATGATATTATAAAAATATGAAAACACCATGACACTTGTCCTACCCCTATTGGATGATTCATGTCCGACCAAGACAACCCATGGGTCGATTTAGGGGACCATATGGAGCCTCTTGGGTGAGATAATGACTTTAATGCCTTTTTTTAAAATAAAGGTGAAAATGACACTAACATAAATTGTTTTACTAAAACAATTTTTAGAAGGCGTTATACTAATAATATTGTTGTCTATAAATACTATTTGAAAATATAAAAAGATTTCCTACATTATGATATTTTTTTTATAATTTTTAGACATTAAATTAATTAATTTAATTATGACATCATGATGATGCAATGATGACCTCATTAATGAACAGTTTAAATAAAATGAAATGCTAATATAAAATCTAAGCCCTAAACTTGTCCAAAAACTATTGGATGGGAATATTTAGAAGCCTTATCATCTTATATTCGAAATATATCAATGTGGGACCTTAGAAATTCGAAACACTTTTGAAAATAAAATAATAGTTTCATAATTTCCAAAAGTGCCCCTCCTCTCCTCTTATAAAAGGCCCCCACCTCTACCTCATTTCACACACTCCTCAAGCGTTTGGCTCGGCCATCCCCTTCCCATTTACTCTCTCCAAATACCTCTCCTAATCCTAGAGGATTCCCTTTGGGCAGAATCCTTTAAAGGAAGCCTTTAGGCTCAAATCAAAAGGAGTTACACTTTTAAAGGTAATTCATTCTCTCATGTTCATTTGTTTTATTTTGCTTCTCCAACCCCCTAACCTCTTTTTAATTACTTACTTTGTAACAACACCAGTATCTTCAATATACTAGGATTTTGTTATAAGATTTATTCGAGCTATACTCTCACACAACTACATCAAACGGTTAAATAACATACGGTTTCCGTGGATGGAGAAATTCTGCCTCCCGAAATAATGATTGTTCAATACTCATTTAACACCTTCAAAGGTGGCCATTATGATGTCACTATTTTTTTTATATGATATATAATATTTTTATTCTTTCCTTAAGCTTCTGTATTTTTCATTTATGGCATACCATTATTGTTTCCATTATGGGTAAACATGATATCTTCATTTTAGGAAGTGCGGACTACCGCCCCCTGAAAGTCATTTGATTCGTTAATACCATATGTGGGATGTGTAAAGGATAAAGTTAATGATATTATATATGTTATTATACTGGAATTATAATATACATTTATATAATTATGATTCCATTCTATAAAATACGAAATAGAAATGGAAGTAGCGTTCATGCGTACATACGGCTTACCGTCTCCATGAACGGTGCATTTCATTTCTTACCTCTAAATGTGATGTAATATTATAAAAACATGTATATGATGAATATATATGATATATATGTTATCCAAATCATTAATATCATTCTGGATATAACGAACCTTTGACCAAATTAACAACATGTAAGTGTAAGAAGTCTATTTTTGACTTAAGAACCAAATACCGACAAAATGAACATTATTAACTTAAATGATTACATGATGTTCATAACATGGTATAAAAGGAATAATGAAATTGAAAAAGGTTCTTAAGAAAGTATAGATTAACTCAAGTTTATTATTCAGGAGATTAAAGAACGATCGAGTCAAGTCGGACCCGAGGTACGGGATCTTACCCCTCTCTTTCTTTTTAGGTACACTCTTTTATGTCATTCCCTCTAAAGCTCATCTTTCTTGTTATTGAGATGTTATTTTATATTACACATAATTTAATTTTTATGTTCATGTGATGAGAGACCCTATTATCTCTCATCAATCCATTTTCGAAGTTTTGATAGGCGCTGTTTGGCTGCCGAATTTTCGTAAGAGATCTAACCTCTCTCTTTCTTTTTAAGTACTCTCCTTTATGTCACTTCTTTTAAGCTCCTCTTTTTTATGATGGGGGATGTTATTTTATATTCCTATTTCTGTACATTTTATTTTAATTTTATGAGATACCCTATTTTATCTCATCAATCCATTTTTGGATGTTTTATGTGGCATCGTTAGCCTGTCGAGTTTTCGTAAGGGATTTTTCATCTCACTTTTATTCCCGTGAGATTTATTCTACATTTTCCACAATTTCCTTTGAGTAGTGTATGTACTGACCATTATTCTAATATTTTTTTATTATACTTTCATTTTATGAGTATTTACATCAATGATGTATTGTCCTTCTTTCATGGGGTGTATGTTTTGAAAGATACCCAAGTCGGTAAGGGAACCTTTCACCCTCCTCTTTTTAAAAGACTTATTTTGTTGGATATTTTAATTTACATATTGTTATGTTGGGATATGTTATCATATATCATTATTGATGTAACTTTTATGTCCAATTGATGAGATACACTTTTTATCTCTCATCAACTCATTTTGATGTGACGCTGTTAGGATCTTAAGGGAACTTCTTAACCCAATTTCGATTTCTTTGGGATCAACCTGTAGTTATTGAATATGTCATCCTTTGAATATGTGTGAATGACCTTTTATTATTTTACACTTAATATCCACTTATATTTTGTGTATTATTTTTTCACACATAATTATGTAATTAATTTATCCTTAAACCAAGGATACCATCTTTGTATGGGACTTCGTCTCAATCTTCTTTCATTGAGGCATATTTTGTTTTATAAACAACCTTCTTTTATACGGTGTATAAACCCCTTTGACTTTTACGTTTATCTAAAAGGAATCTTTTTATACGAAGCGTTTTACTAAACGACAAAAGGGAATTTTTTTGTCGTACGTATGCGGCGACAACGACTTCTCCGCCGCCGTGACCATTATTTGAGTTTCGGCTTCCTCTACAAGCCATACCTTTTTTTAAAAGAAAAATAAATACCATGTTTTACTTTTCTTTTATTTTGGTATTGAAAATGGTTTTCATAATGTTTTATATCAATGTGTTGTATTGATATCTTGTGATTGAAAGGTGGAAATTTTATGTTTCCTTTATGCATGTTTTATGTGATATGATTATGTTGAGGTTCTTGGGAATTATTATGAAGACGGGTGGTTCCGTGATAAACTAAGGGCGGGTGAGCCTGATATAGCTCTGCAATGCATTGGGTAACGCGAAGGAGTGAAACATTAAGGTTTCTCCGAAGAGATTTAGGCAATATACTGTGATGGGTATTCCAAACGTAACCAAGAGGGTTGCTCCCTATGTAAGAATGTTATGAATGCCTCAAGTTACCTTTATGTCTTATGTTTTCTATGATTTATTCATGGTTTGATGAGGTATATTAAAATGCCTATGTTTTATGGGTAAAGTATGATTTCATTCTTATGTATATATGAACTCATGATTCCTTTCCATATTTTTATATCCCTTACTGAGATTTTTATGCTCATCCCAAGTTTTTTTGAAATGTTTTTCACAGTTCAAGGGAAAGGTACATGATATGATGATAGTGTCAAGGAAGTGTCAAGAAAGAATCCATGTTTTATTTTAAATATGTTTCCATTGATGGGAAAGAAGAATACTATCTTTATGTAACCACTTTGTTTATATGTGGAATGTAATGCAAGTTTTATGATCTAATTCTCTAAAACTCTAAACCCGAAAAGATCCTCAATGTGTAATCTTGTAATAACTGAAGATTAAGTAAGGTTTAAGGCTGGGGCCTTATAGTTGGTATCAAAGGTCGGTTTAGATAACTTTAGAGGATAGGGTATTCTTTAAGCATAAGTGACATTACCATAATGGTTAGGATTTCAGAAAGAGTCCTGGTTTTAGATAAAATGAATGAGTAAGTATATCTTAGTGTTTATCTTCCTCATAAGTACATGATGGTTTGGTTGATATACTCACACTGACCTTTTTGGTTTTATTAAATGGCTGGATCTAGCAGGCACCAAAGTAATAGTGGATGTGAAGGAAACTTTGACAGTTTTTTTGAGAAAGAAACTGAATGATATGGGAGCTGCAATGAGAACCCTTGTGTTTATCCTAAACTAACTATCAAGGAGTCATGATCAACCACTTGAACCTTGGTATGATCTTTAATGCATCATGTATGAGATGACCAATCCATGTGTAAGTTCAGGTAATAATTATAAAGGTAACCATTAGAGTTTATATGATCTTTACTTTTGAGGTAATTATGGGTTATTATATGATATGCTGGAAAATGAAAGACATAAGATAAACTTGAGGTTAAAATATGTTATGATCATTTTTGATGATTTTATCTCTTTTTGGGGAATTATTTAAGAATTATGTAGTTTTGGAAAAAGGACAACACGCAGACCATGTGACAACCCATCGCGTCAGAAAAAGTTGCAGGAATCGAACCCACAACCAAAGTGCGACTGGTATTTATCGCCTACCACTGGACTATGTGAAGTCCCTGGTTAGTTTGACCAATTATTTTTAGTTAGATGATTTTATGAATTAAGAGTAAGTTGATTTTGGGTTGTTTATGAAAATTATTAACCTATCATGGAGGATATGTGATTAGGTTAATTACTTTTCAATACGAGACTTTAGAAGCAACTGATATTGTTTGGAGATAAATGTTACGATTTAACATGGAAGACTATGTGACTAAATCCTTCAAATATTTGGGTTTCAATCTTATATTAGTTTACTTTGAAGAATTTTATGTACAAATTGTTTATCGGATGGTCCTCGTTGAACTTTGGGGTTTGTTGGACAAATTTTGAGATTAAGAATAGATTTTATTTTTATAAAGGGTTATCCTTTTTTGGATTATCTGACCTTGTACAAACCTTTCTAGTTTTGGTTTTGCTTAAAACCTAAAGACATGGGATGTATATAGTTCTCTTTTGTGGATTCGGTGATTCTCTAGAAGTTGATTATAGTACTCTTAATGCGAACAAGTCTCCCTAAATACTCGTCTTTTGGAAAAAATATGAGTTTGATTAAGGAATCTAGTAAAAGTTGAAATTCAACATGATAAGTTATTATGTTTCCTTATGAATAAATTCCTCAATAAAAAGCAACTTAAAACAAAAATTTTGTCTATTAACTTTTCCTACTTGGGAACCCAACACCGTTTAACCCATCATATGTTTGTGATTTTCTTATTGTTAACTTTCTCCTAAACATGTTTTCTATCACTCTCCATCAGAAAATGACCCCATGTTTTCTCCTCCATGTCCATGTTTTCCTACATGGTGTCCTATTATGGGTTAACTCGGGTGACCTCTGTACTTATCTTTCTTTATTTTAAAGTGATTTTTTTACCGACTCTTGTTCCGATGTGGGACTTTCAAGGATGTTACCAAGCGCAATTTTAAAATTGCGAGGACGCAATTCCCAAAATGGGGGAAGGATGTAACACCCCAGGTAAATAAAGAATATTACATTTTCATATTTATCCATATTTTTGAATAAAATATTAATATTACTTTAAAGGGGACGCTATGCTCGATGGCGTACCCAACACGCAACAACGAGTTTCTTGGGAATCTTATGTTGAACTCTAATAATAAAATAATATTATTTTAAATGGTAGTTAACGCCTAGCCTTTGTAATGGCAGGAATGAACAGAACTAACTACCAAATTATTATATATGTTTGTCAAATATTTTTACTTTTTACAATAAATTTTAGGGGAATAAAAATGCGAATGAATCCAATTTTAAGCGTAAACATTCTAATATTCTTTAAAAGGTCGATTAACAGCCTTTTGATGGAGAACCTCTTTTAAATCCACTTTTTGACAATTTTATGTGTTATATTTGACAAAATAAAATTCTTCTTTAGAATCGGGACATCAAAATTTACTTTGTGTAAATTTTTGGTATCTTTCCGATAAAGTTCATATTTTAATGAATAGTGTAAAATGTTGTATTTTAATTCAAAACCACTTTTTAATATAATTTATTTATATGATTAGATTATATTTTGAATTTGTTTTAAAGTGGAATTAGAATATATTTTTACCATTTAATCCAATAGTGATCATTGGAATTAATTTCACTTTGAAATCAGACTTAAACTAGTGTCAATCTTTTAATACTTATTGTTTCATGAAAACATGCTATTTGCTCTGACAGCGGGAATTAATTATTAAATTAATTAATGTGACTTATATGTTTTAGATTTTTTAAAATGGACGTAATTTTTGAATTCAGAATATCAAATATAGCTTAGAGTTAATTTTTGGTAATTTTCTGAAAAACTCCAATTTTTGATGAATAGTGAAACCACTAAGTGGTAATCAAGCAAACTGATTTTTCAGTTAAATGAAAGTTTACCACTAATGTGTATTGAATTTTGAAAATCCAACATACATGGTTGTCATTAGTATGTAAAATTTGGTTCAATGGGATGAAAATAATTTTTTGGTGAATAGTAACTTTTTTTCATTAATCGCGATTAGAGGTAATTAGTGTAATTTAAGGTAAAAATGATATTATAAAAATATGAAAACACCATGACACTTGTCCTACCCCTATTGTATGAGTCATTTCCGACCAAGACAACCCATGGGTAGATTTAGGGGACCCTATGGAGCCTCTTGGGTGAGATAATGACTTTAATGCCTTTTTTTAAATAAAGGTGAAAATGACACTAACATAAATTGTTTTACTAAAAAAAAATTTAGAAGGGGTTATACTAATCATATTGTTGTCTATAAACAATCTTTGTAAAGGTAAAAAGCATTCCTACATCAGGATAGTTTTGTTATAATTTTTAGACCTTAAATAAATTAATTTAATTATGACATCATAATGATGCAACGATGACCTCATTAATGAACAGTTTAAATAAAATGAAAAGATAATATAAAATCCAAGACCTACACTTGTACAAAAACTATTGGATGGGAATATTTCGAAGCCTTATCATCTTATCTTCTAAATATATCAATTTGGGACCTTATAAATTAGAAACACTTTTGAAAATAAAATAATAGTTTCATAATTTCCAAAAGTGCCCATCCTCTCCTCTTATAAAAGGCCCCCACCTCTACCTCATTTCACACACTCCTCAAGCCTTTGGCTCGGCCATCCCCTGCCCATTTACTCTCTCCACATCCCTCTTCTCATCCTAGAGGATTCCCTTTGGGCAGAATCCTTTCAAAGGAAGCCTTTAGGCTCAAATCAAAAGGAGTTACACTTTTAAAGGTAATTCATTCTCTCATGTTCATTGGTTTTATTTTGCTTCTCCAACCCCCTAACATCTTTTTAATTACTTCTTTTGTAACAACACCAGTATCTTAAATATACTAGGATGTTTTTATAATATTTATTCGAGCTACACTCTCACACAACTACATCAAATGGTTAAAGAACATACGGTTTCCATGGATGGCGAAATTCTGCCTCCCGAAACGATGATTGTTCAATACTCATTTAACACCTTCAAAGGTGGCCATTATGATGACACTATTTTTTTATATGATATATAATATGTTTATTCTTTCCTTAAGATTCTGTATTTTTCATTTATGGCATACCATTATTTTTTCCATTATGGGTAAACACGATATCTTCATTTTAGGAAGTGCAGACTACCGCCCCCTGAAAGTGATTTGATTCGTTAATACCATATGTGGGATGTGTAAAGGATAAAGTTAATGATATTATATATGTTAATATACTTTAATTATAATATACCTTTATATAATTATGATTCCATTCTATAAAATACGAAATAGAAATGGAAGTAGCGTTCATGCGTACGTACGGCTTACCGTCTCCATGAACGGTGCATTTCATTTCTTACCTCTAAATGTGATGTAATATTATAAACTCATGTATATGATGAATATATATGATATATATGTTATCCAAATAATTAATATAATTCTGGATATGACAAACCTTTAACCAAATTAACAACATGTAAGTGTAAGAAGTCTATTTTTGACTTAAGAACCAAATACCGACAAAATGAACATTATTAACTTAAATGATTACATGATGTTCATAACATGGTATAAATGGAATAATGAACTTGAAAAAGGTTCTTAAGCAAGTAGAGATTAACTCAAGTTTATTATTCAGGAGATTAAAGAACGATCGAGTCAAGTCGGACCCGAGGTAAGGGATCTTACTCCTCTCTTTCTTTTTAAGTACACTCTTTTATGTCATTCCCTCTAAAGCTCATATTTCTTGTTATTGGGATGTTATTTTATATTAAAATTACTGTAATTTTTATGTTCATGTGATGAGAGACCCTATTATCTCTCATCAATCCATTTTGGAAGTTTTGAGTGGCGCCGTTAGGCTGCCGAATTTTCGTAAGAGATCTAACCTCTCTCTTCCTTTTTAAGTACTCTCCTTTATGTCACTTCTTTTAAGCTCCTCTTTTTTATGATGGGGGATGTTCTTTTATATTCCTCTTTCTGTAAATTTTATTTTAATGTGATGGGATACCCTATTTGATCTCATCAATCCATTTTTTGAAGTTTTATGTGGCGTCGTTAGGCTGTCGAGTTTTCATAAGAGATTTTTCATCTCACTTTTTTTCCCATGATATTTATGCTACATTTGCCACAATTTCCTTTGAGTGTTTTATGTACTTCCCATTATTCTAATCTTTTTGCAATATACTTTCGTTTTATGAGTATTTACATCAATGATGTATTTTCCTTATTTCATGGGGTGTATGTTTTGAAAGATACCCAAGTCGGTAAGGGAACCTTTCACCCTCCTCTTTTTAAAAGACTTCTTTTGTTGGGTCTTTTAATTTACATATTGTTATGTTGGGATATGTTCTCATATATCATTATTGATGTAACTTTTATGTCCAAGTGATGAGATACACTTTTTATCTCTCATAAACTCATTTTGATGTGATGCCGTTAGGCTGTCAAGGGAACTTCTTAACCCAATTTCGATTTCTTTGGGATCAACCTGTAGTTATTGAATATGTCATCCTTTGAATATGTGTGAATGACCTTTGATTATTTTACACTTCATATCCACTTATATTTGGTGTATTCTTTTGTCACACATAATTATGTAATTGATTTATCCTTAAACCAAGGATATCGTCTTTGTATGGGACTTCGTCTCAATCTCCTTTCATTGAGGCATATTTTGTTTTATAAACAACCTTCTTTTATACGGTGTATAAACCCCTTTGACTTTTACGTTTATATAAAAGGAATCTTTTTATAGGAATCATTTTACTAAATGACAAAAGCGAATGTTTTTATCGTACGTATGTGGAGACAATGACTTCTCCGCCGCCGTGACCATAATTTGAGTTTTGGCTTCCTCTACAAGCCATACCTTTTTTTTAAAAGAAAAATAAATACCATGTTTTACTTTTCTTTTATTGTGGTATTGAAAATGGTTTTCATACTGTTTTTATATCAATGTGTTGTATTGAAATCTTGGGATTGAAAGGTGGAAATGTTATGTTTCCTTTATGAATGTCTTATATGATACGATTATGTTGAGGTTCTTGGGCATTATTATGAAGACGGGTGGTTCCGTGATAAACTAAGGGCGGGTGAGCCCGATATAGCTCTCCAATGCATTGGGTAACGCGAAGGAGTGAAACATTAAGGTTTCTCCGAAGAGATTTAGGGAATATACTGTGATGGGTATTCCAAACGTAACCAAGAGGGTTACTCCCTACGTAAGAATGTTATGAATGCCTCAAGTTACCTTTATGTCTTATGTTTTCTATGATTTATTCATGGTTTGATGAGGTATGTTAAAATGTCTATGTTTTATGGGTAAAGTATGATTTCATTCTTATGTATATATGAACTCATGTTTCCTTTCCATATTTTTATATCCATTACTGAGCTTTTTATGCTCATCCCAAGTTTTTTTGAAATGTTTTTCACAGGTCAAGGGAAAGGTACATGATATGATGATAGTGTCAAGGAAGTGTCAAGAAAGATTCCATGTTTTATTTTGAATATGTTTCCATTTATGGTAAAGAAGAATAATATCTTTATGTAACCACTTTGTTTATATGTGGAATGTAATGCATGTTTTATGATCTAATTCTGTAAAACTCTAAACCCGAAAAGATCCTCAATGTGTAATCTTGTAATAACTCAAGATTAAGTAAGGTTTAAGGCTGGGGCCTTATAGTTCAATATTCTTTTAACACCTCTCATGGTGGCCATTATGATGACACTATTTTTATATATGATATATATTATGTTTTTGTTTTCCTTATGATTATTTATTTTTCATTTATGTCATACCTTTATGATTTCCATTATGGGTAAACGCGATAATTTCATTTCAGGAAGTGAGGACTACCGCCTCTTCAAAGCGATTTGAATCGTTAATGCCATATGTGGGATGTATAAACGATGGAGTAAATGGTATTATACATTATATTGTACTGTAATTGTAGTATAACTTTTTATAATTATAATTTCATTCCATTAAATATGAAATATAAATGAAAGTATCGTGCATGCGTACGTACGTCTTACCGTCTCCATGAACGGTGCATTTCATTTCTTACCTCTAAATGTTATGTAATATTATAAATGCATGTATATACTGGATATATATGAGATATATGATATCTACATCATGAATATAATTCTGGATATAATGGATATTTCACCACATGAACAACTTGTAATTATAAGAAGTTTATTTTTGACTCAAGTACCAAAGATCGACAAAATGACCGTTATTAACTTAAATAATTACATAATGTTCATAACATGGTAATAATTGATATAAAAGGAATAATGAACATGAAAAAGGTTTTATGAAAATATAAATTAACTCTAGTTTATTATTCATGGGATTAAAGAACGATCGAGTCAATTCGGACACGAGGTAAAAGAACTTCTTAACCTAATTTCCATTCATTGGGTTAATCTTCTACTTTCAAATTATGTCATGATATTATTATGTCCTATCTGGTATTTATACTTTCTTTATATGTAAATATAGTTAATACACATAATAGATCTATTTTATTTAAAAAATGATTTTTGAAAGGGACTTCTTCTCAATCTCCATTCATTGAGGCATATTTTGTTCTATACAAAAATTTCTTTTATACGGTGTATAAACCCATTTGACTCTTACGTTTATTAAAAAAAATCCTCTTTATACGAAGTGTTTTACTAAACGACAAAAGGGAATGTTTTTTTGTTGTACGTATGCGGAGAAAATGACTTCTCCACCTCCGTGACCATTATTTGAGTTTTGGCTTCCTCTACAAGCCATAACTTTTTTTAAATGAAAAATAAATTCAAAGTTTTAATTTTCTTTTATTTTGGTATTGAAAAATGTTTTGAAAGTGTTTATATTATATCAATGTGTTGTATTGATATCTTGTGATTGAAATGTGGAAATGTTATGTTTCCTTTATACATTTTTTATGTGATATGATTATGTTATGGTTTATGATATGTTTAAACCTGTTCATATGAGGAATGCATTGGACATAATAAGTGACAGGTGGAGCCCGCTATAGCTCCTCGATGCATCGGTAGGTCTCATTAGACAAACTAGTGTCTTGGCACGAGGCATTGACAAAATCGTATTTGTAGTCTTGGCACGAGTCCTTGGCTATGTGGTTATGATAGTCTGGCATTATGCATTCCATCATTATGAAAGTGGTTATTGATATTGCATGTGATTATTCGACCAGCAGAATATCCATGTGAGTAAGTAATGGAATTATCACATTTTACTTTTTCTATATTATGTTCAAGTTCAAGTTTAAAAGGATTTTGTTTTAGTTATACATTGACTTAAATGTTTATGTTTATTTATGAAAGCTTATGCTATATTGTTATCCTTACTGACCATCTGAGCTCACCCCTTTCATTGTTTTATTTTTCCCAGGATGTGAAGAAATATTTTATGACTGACCTACTGGGATAGTCTGAAGGGGATAGAAGTGTGGACTATGGAGACTATGTTATTGTGATTTTTCACTTTATGATTTAATGTAACATTTATGAATGTATATATTGTTTCCAAGGCTACTAAACTAATCGGTCTTTCGAGACTTGATCTTTTGTGATCATGCCAATGTTACGCAATAATGCACCGACTCTGGGTAACTAGGGTCGGGGAGTTACATAGAAGGTTATAGAGTTGGTGGAAACGCCTATAAATAGGCCAATACAACCTTAAAAATATTATCAATACTTAACAAAAAAAATAATTCTATAGCTTCATGAAGGTAGTTCATGATGGTGGTAAGTGAAGAAGTTCGTGAAAGCTATAAGCGAAATGAACGTTCTGAGCATTCTGAAGAGTAGTGAAGTTAAAAAGCATAAGAGAGTATCATGTAGGAAGTAGGTTCCATGAGTTATGTTTAATTCAAGATGGGTGTGAGCTTCGTGAAGGGAGCTTTGTGAAGGAGCTTTGAAAAAAACCGTTCTAAATACCCAGTTTAAGTGAATAGAACTTCTATAGAGCAACAAAAAAGGACTAAGGTATTGGAATAAGAATCATTACGAAGTCCATGAGGTTCTTACTAGATTTTGGTTAGGAAAGAGATTTTTTTTTCAATGGTCAAATTTGTCGAAGTGGTTCATAAAGCATCATAATGGTGAATTACATCTTTTTTACAATAAGAAGCACACAAACTTTTGGATTTTTTTCATAGTCCTACACAAGTGTAAGGGAATATCCTACTCATTCTGTTCCATATAAAAGGATTGTTTTCTAGTTTATTTAGTGGTATTGGTTTTCTTCTAAACTATAATAGGGATTAATCTACTCTTATTGAGTTTTAAACCTTGAAAATTATTGGTTTCCTATAAATGTGTGTTTGGATGATGTTCATCAGGGAAAGAAATCATTCACAGGAGGACAAGGTTATTTCAAAATGAAGGAAACATAAAAGAAAAAATATATCACTAATTCACTCCTCCCCCTCATAGGGATACTTGAATCCTAACAGGGCATCTTCAATTTATTTTTTTATGAGTAATTCCCATCATCAAACAATGACTGTGATGGTTATCCTCCACATCATTGTTTCATACTCATTAATTTTTTTTCTAATTTCCTATTTTTTATAAATCCTTTTTTAAAAAATATAATAATTTATTTTATATTTAATTATGATGTTTTTGTGGGGTTTTTATATTTTTTATCTCTTCCTATGGAGTCTCTGAAAAAATCATACCATGGTAAATCTCTAACAGTCCATGAATGATGCTATAATAATATGATATATTTAAATGGTATCAAAATCATGAATCTATTTCATCTTAATAAAGGATTAATTAGAAAACAAATATTTATTTATCCTTAGAATTTAGTAAAACATTAGAGATATGATACACCCAAATTTTGTGAATTATATATATAGGATCAATCAATTCACATAGAAGTTGAATAACACTTCATTTTCACTTTGGATTTTAAACTCTCGATATGGGTGGTATCATATCAAAAGGAATAGTCTAGAAAAATTTGACATTAATTTAACTATTAATAGTTAGAATTATTTTTGACTAAAATTAACTTTCTTTGATGTATTAATTCACTGACATATCCTTCAATTATTCCACCTATATGTTTTTGTTTTATAGATCATAATATTCTTATAAGCATGGATCATTATCCAATCATGTTTTTCAGAATGAATTATTCTATATTTCATATATTTTAAAAAACTCTCTATTATCTATCACCATATCCTAGTATTAATTATACTCTATAATGATGGGTCGATGGCATAGATTTTCCTTCACTAATTAGATTTGTAATGTCCCGAACCCAGAATCCTAGAGTAGCTACATTATATAATAACATTGGAAAGATTACAAGGAATGAAATATTGATGGACCGATATGTTTAATAGTATTTTAAAACTCGTTTACAAACATAATACCCATTTTATATTTCAATAAGTGCGTAATATGTAATAAATAAAAACAACTGCATCCTTGAAACTCATTCCATGAAATCACCTTCATATCCGGGGGATTGGAAAAAAATAAGGGTGATCTAAATTTCCTAGTAAGGGAAAGGTTATAGCTATGTAGTCATGATTCAATAAGAATAAACAATATGAAAAGGTAAATAAGTGAACACACATTAAATTTAAATAATTGGATAAGGCATAATCAATATGGAAATGTAAATTAATTAAACCACATTCAGATTAATAAATAAATATTGAATGAAATGAATCCACATATTTATTCATAGTGAAAATATCATGGATAATAATAAGATAAAGGAAATAAATTTGTAATTACTAGATGTCATGTCTGAGGGACATGAAAAATTTTACTCTCAATATCTATCAATCAGATATTTTAAAAATACTGGTTGAATATTATTTAATTTGTATAACTAAATTTTCTCCTGATAACAAGTTAATGCATTGAGGGGATATATAATTTTTCCCCTCCCATCACTGTATTTCCAAATCATTCCTCTTACCATGTAATTGATTTATTAAATAAACATTATCCCTTGTCAAAAATCCATTAATAATACAGATTTAATAATAATTCTTTAGTTAATCAAGTAACCCTCATGTAAAACATTATATGTAAAATAGTATATGGTTTAGGAAATAATAATATCCAACACTTATAAATGTTGAAATTTCCTTAAATTTACAATTAAAAAATGATTATAGAAATGTTACTATTTTAGAGGAAATTATACAATCATAAAATAATGTGATATTTAATAGATAACATATTCCACTTGGTAATTATAATACAAATCCTCTTGTGTGATAAAATTAAAAGTGAAACCGAAAATACCATGATGTTTTAGAAAATAGTGATATTAAAATTCAATGTTGTAGTATATTAACCAAAAACAATGTAATTGTAGACTAACAACAACTCAGTCTCAATGGATGGAAAATTGAGAAAAAATACCTTACTGTATGGTAACATCTGAATTATAATCCCCATGAAAGAAATAAATTAAATAAAAATCTAAATAAAATTAGTATAAAATTATTCATGATATAAAATACAATTGGAGAAATAGATATAGAACACAAAATATGTATGTGGTGAAAATGGTGTATTCGTCATGGAAAGAAATATGAGAAAATAATCTCTTACCTTGTGTCAAACTTATCATGTTTGTCTTTGATTTCCATGTTAATTATTGAATTGGTTCTGAACCATTTTCATGTTTATAAATTCTTTTATTTCAATTATTACATTATTTTAAACATATACATAAACAATTATGTTTACATTAGTTGTTTTGACTACATTCGGATTTATTGTAAAAATGAATTTGGTAGGTCAAATATTGTCAAAGGGTTCATTATATAAACATATCAAGAATAATTATTATGAAATAATTATAATATTAATACATAAATTATAATTTCAAAACTAATTATGAAATATTCTTATGAAAAATGAACCAACATGACAATCATGGAGATGATAGATCATACACACATATGATTAATGTTCCCATTTTTGAATGGTCATTATGGGAAGAAGGATAGTAACATTATATCCTTACAGAATGATCATTATACCATTAATACGTTTGTATTAAATAACATATAGTTATATATAAAATTTATTTTATGTAAAATGAATTACATCACTTCAAGGATGTGATAGTCCACACATCCATGAATGATATTATAAAGTATCTATAGTGTGTGAAAAGGATAATAAGGAAAATGATATATTATATTTATAGGATTTTAATTATTTTATGAATGTCTTATAGATTTAATTTATGAAATATATTTTTAATTAAAACCATCCTTAATATATTCTAATTAATGTGTAAACGAATCACATCACTTTGAGTAGGCTCTAGACCACACATCCACAAAATGATGTTATCTTACTTACACCAAATGAACTCATAATGTTATGTCTTATATAAAAATTATATAATTATAAAAAAAAATATAAGTATCATATATATCATATAGAAATAATAATTCCATATTAATTCCCAACCATAAATGGGGATAAAGGAAAAATGTACGACATTGTTTCTCAAGGCCATACTTCACCGTACAAGAAGAGTATGCTTGTTAACCATTTGATGGAATTGTGTGTTGGTTTAGGTAGAACCCTTCACATTAAAAAATCAGTATATTTAGGATTATTTTTTTATTATATAAGAAAATAATAATAAAAATGAAGGGGTAGAGAAAAAAATAAATCAAAAATTAACATTTAAAAAGGTTACCTATTTTCTAGGTAACATTCTTTTATTTGCAACAAATGTATTACTTGGTTTAATTTATTTCAAATTATTGGTTTTTATATTGGGGGTTGGTATTTTTTGAGACTATTCAGATAGATTTTGAATGAGCAAATTTATCTTGAAAGGTGTGATGAATGGTCAGATTTAATGCCTTTTTGCAATTCATGGGGATTGGCATTCTTCCAAACACCAAAAGTTATACACTATTGGGAGGTCTCCCTAACCATGTGAGCCTTAAAAATGGAAAATTAATTGATTAAATGTATTAATGGTATATGAAAACCTCCACCACATAAAATTATATTCGTTTCTATAATTTCTTCCCTATTCATTACATTTATATATATTTTTCATTTTAATTTTTCATTTTGATTTTTCATTTAGGTAAATATTTTTCTAACATATGTAATTTATGCATTAATAAAATATTAAAATGAGAATTATTATAAAATATAGACACACTGAATTAAAAATATTATATATAATTTTTAAAGTAAATCCCTTTTTTGTAAATTAATTTCAAAACTAGTGCATGTAACGCGTAAAAATAGTACTTTAACCCAAACTCTACTGACAATGTTTTTATAATCAGTATGTCAATATTCTAATTATAAATGATCAATTGGACCATTGATGGGAAAAACATGATATCTATTAACACATAATCTTTACATGGTGGAATATATTATTTTATTAATTTAAAATCACTTAATATATTATCATTTATGTTGAAACAACATTGATTTCAATTTTGACATAATTTATTTCATTTAGATTTAAAAATATCAAAACATTATTGTACTTAAAATACAATATGATCACCACTATGTTACATTGTTTATTTATCTAAAAAATAATCAAACACATTAATTCAATAAATTTTATTTTTTTTTTATTTTTTTAGTGTCATTTTTGTTATTTAATTAGTAACTAAATAATCCATGCATTAGCATGTGTTAAGAATTCAATGTAAATATATCATCCCTAAATAATTAATGTTAAATTTAAGTAATAATAAAAATTCCTTTATATTTAAATATAATCTTTATAATAGAATCTATTTAGCTTCATCCTTATTTTAAATCGTTACAAATTTTATATGTGGGGAAGGTTTTCTTCATTTTCAATATTTAACATATAATATTGGACAATTTCAGAAAATATTATCTCAATAACTCATAAAATTCAAAATATAATGGGATATGGTAAAAATATTGTCATCTAATGGATTTTTGATAAGTTTCTATGTCATTTTGGGCTTTAAGATTATGGTTTAGTCTTTTGTTATGTTCAATTTTACCTTATTCACTATAATTAATTTTAATTGCTTTTTAAAATATATTTGATAAAGAAATAGTTTATATTATTAGACTACAAACATTATACTTATTACAACCTTGTATTTCCATTTTCATAAATTCAACTCACATAAGTGAAAAAAATAATTTTAATATTAATCCCACATATGTGGCAAGAAATCTAGTTTTTAAAGTGAAAATGATCCATATATCATTAAGTATTTATAAATAACTTAAATATAAAAATAGTTCTATTGAAATTCATTGGATTAATATATATATATATATTTGATCTATTTTGACTTTTACAAAAAGATAAAATATAATTTTACATTAATTAATATTTATATGAAAAGTTTTTCATCAACTAAAATTCAGTATTTTTCACTCTTCACAAAAAAAATGAAGCTTCTAGGGAAAATATAAAAAATGAACCCTAAGATAATTATCAAAATATGAATTCGATAATTAAGTTTATTTTGAAAAAAAATATCCAATATTCAATATTTAGTTTTAAAATAGGTGCTGCATTAAATGTATGTAAAACTCAATCTGGTGTCTACCCCAAACTAACTAAGGGTTTTGTGTAATGTAATGATAAAATGGTATTATATATCAATAAATACAGAAAAAATAAATTTTAATATAAAATATAAAAAAATTGTAATGCCTTGGGGTGCTATATTCTCCACAACTTAATTAAATTGTGTCCTTAAAATTTAAAAATGATGTTTATAATATATGGTTAGATATTTGAAACTATAATTGTTTGAAATACACATATCATAAATAGGGTTAATAACACATCTTCTTAGTAATAGGGATATTTTAATGAGAATTTTACAACAAAACTATCCTTTTTAATATGATAATGATAGTAAAAACATGGCTATGGAAGAGAAATATAACTATCACATTCTAATGGAGAGTTTTAGAGGACATGTTAAATAGATATTTCATGAACACCAAGTTATAAGCTAGAGAAATGGAAATGGTCATTTATATAATCAATACTGATGATAATAGGACAACAGTTTTGTTTAATGACTATTAGTCTTAGACATGAGTATTTTGTTCACCCACTATGAATATAAGTAAACATACATTTCTATAAACATAATCATTTTCTTTGATTATGGATTCAACAGTTTTTACTTCATCTCATAGAAGATGATTTTTTTCATGGTGAGGTAATATATCAATCTATTAAACCAAATATAAAGATAATCATAAACCATTGCATAAAGAGTTAATCTTTCTAAAATAATATATTCCAACACATTATAAATAAAGTCACTTATTATACAAAAGGAAATTGTTATTATAATTTAATCAACATGAGGCATCACTAAATTTTTAGATTTCAAACATGTGAATACCCTCATCATTTATTATAATTAAATATGGTTATAACATGAATTACCATAAGTACTTGCTGAAAAAGGAATGTATCCTTATTAGTTAGGTAAAACACCTATTATTTGATATATTTCTTAAAACAAAGATGTTTTAAATACCATCAATGATAAAACTAGACACATTTTCAACAAATCATTAATCAGTTATAAGTTAGTTTATAATATATAATACACATTATCCATATCATTCATCTATTTATTACAACATCATTATCTTAGTATCTGGAACATATTAAGGGAACCTTTCCCTCAACCATGTTTCTTCCAAAAAAATCATACTAAATCACATTTCATGGTTATCAGTAATAATTAACATACTCTTTTAAATACTTGATGGAAAAGTGCTAAAATACATTCCTTATATATTTTTTAATTCTCATGAACAATAATATACTTATAAAATACTCAAATGACATAATTCATATATCCAAAAATATTCATATTAATCATTACTCTTCTTCTATTGTAGTATCTGAAGAATTTCCATGATCCGTTAGACTCTTTTGGGTAATATTCCTTTGAGACTTGAGACATTGATTTGAATATTTTCCAACCTCCTTGTAGTCAAAGAATTGTACACTGAGAAAATTTTTCTTATCCTTTCAATCATAGTCATGGTGGAATTTCTCTCAACACTTGTAGAAAACTCCCACTCATTTTAAGAAAGGATAAGGGAGATTATTTATACAATGTTTTTATGTGGTGAAATATTACTTCTCATTATTTCCTTTATCTATATTTTTTCCAGTTAACATCTTGTTCTCATGCTTCCCTCCAAAGCAACAATACATAGATAATTTTTCTTTATCTCATTATCATGTGATAATATGTCGTTATATGATGATAATTATAAGGAGACTAATTCCCTTCATAATATTGGATTAAGAACATGGAAGATATGATTATTATTACACATTAAATTGTTTTCATTACTGAGGATAAAAATCCTTCTACTATGTGCCATTTCTAAATGAATATATATACTCAGTTAGATCATATCATTTTAGATTATAACGGTTAATCCCAAAAATATAAAAATACTCAACATAAATTGGAAATTTTATGTGTACAAAATGTCATAATCATAAACATGGTTTCTTCGGGATTTTCTTCCAAATATATCCTAAAATTATATCTTAGCATTATGTTCCCTAATCTTTGTTTTCTAAATATAGTTTCCAATATTCCTACTAAACTACCCTCGGTACCAACTATAGCACCCTTAACCCAGATTAAAAAAAATTAGTGCATTATTTTGTTACATTGGAATGATTACATATAATCAAATATTGAAGGAAAATTAGATTAAATTTTTTTTAAAATAGATTTCACACATGATACACACTTTATATTGAGAGAAGAACATAATACACAAAAAATTCAAATAAATTGCATCATCAAAACTCGTTTTGAGAATTCATCCTCATGTCTTGTGGAAGGGAAACAAAATAAATGTGATCTCAAATTGTAAGTATGGGAAAATGTAAAAAAAATTAATCTTGAGTAAATACGAATAACCAATATATAATGGTAAATATCTAAAAACACATTCCATTTAAACAACATGGTATTGCATAATCAATATAGATAGGTAATGTAATGAAAAAGCATTCTATTGAATTGATAAACTGAGAATGAAATGAATCTATAGATTTCTTCATTGTGAAAATTCTCAAGATAATAATAATTTAAATTAAGGAATCTATTATTTATCAAACATCATATCCTGAGAAAATTAAATTCATTGTTTTCATTTTCTTTCCCCAAGAGATTTTAAAACTATATGTCCAAACCTATTTAATTTTGGCCAACTAATTTGTCTCATGATAAACTATTTATGCATCAAGGGTCTATATAAATTATATGCCCCACTCATCAATACATGTCTAAATAATTCCACATATTGAGTAATCGATTTATTAATTAAAAAATATTACCTATCAAATTTCTATAAAGAATATAGATTTATCAATAATTCCCTAGTTAACCGAATAACTAACATAGAAAATACTGCATGTAAAATTTTATATAGTTTTTGAAATAATAATATACAAACCCCATAATTTGTATATTTATGTAAATTTCCAATGAAATTTTATTAAAATAAAGTTGTTTTTTTTGGATAAAGTTAATAGTCATAAAAGAAAGAGAGATTTCAATGATAAATTATACCACTTGGTAATTTTCATGTTAAAACTCTTGGGTGAGATAATAAAATTTGAAATATAAAATATCATTAATTATTAAAAATTTTGATATTAAAATATAAATTGGAATTAAGTACACCAAATTAATGTGAATTAATGCATAACAATTAATAATTCAAAATGGAATACAAATTGAGAAGAAATACCTTACTACATGGTATATTTGGAATTATAATCCCCATGAAATAAATAATTTCAAATGAACCTCTAAATTAAATTAAGATAAATTTATTCATGATATAGAAATATTTGGATTAGTATATACACCATAAAAATGATGTAAGTGGTGATAATGGTGTATGCCTCAGTGAAAGAGATGCGAGACAAGAATCCATTACCTTGAGTTAAACTTGTTATGTGTTTATTTAAATTCCTAAAAAACAATCTTTTGTTAATTATTTTCATGACTAATATAAATTTTACATTATTATCATTAATTTTATTTAACATATTAAAGTTTTTTAATAATCTTCTTAAACAATTAATTTTACATCTGATGTTTTGACCATATTCGGTCTATGTGTCAAAAATGACTTTGGTAGGTCAACAATGGTAAAAGGGTTCATTATATAAGAATATAAAGAATAATAATAATGAAATAATTATCATAATTAAAAATAAATTATACTTTTGAAACCAATTAAGAAATATGGTTATGAAAAATGATCTGATGTTATAATCATTGAGATGTTAGGTTGTACGTACGTATGAGTAATGTTATTATTTTTCAATGATCATTATAGAAATATGGTATGTAAGATTATTTATTTCCATAAATATCTTTATATCATAAATATAATTTTTTTTAATCATATATACTTATATATAAAATTCATGTGAGTTAAAAGGAATCACATCATGTTGATGATGTGGAAGTCCACCCATCAACGAACAACAGTATCACTTTTTTTTACTCTGTGAAAAGGGTAATAAAGAAAATGGTGAATTAAATATATATAAAGGTAATTATTTCAATAATATCATATATATATCTTTTATGTCAAATATTCTTAAGTAAAACCATCCTTAATACACTCCAAGTATTATGTAAATGTATCACATCCCTTTGAGCAGGTGGCAGTCCACACCTCCACAAACGATGTTATCGAATATACACCAAATAAAAATTTTAATGGTATGTGTTATATTACAATTAAAAAAGTATGAAAAAAACATAAATGTCATAAATATCATATATAAACAATATTTGCCTCATAATACTAATCATGAATGGTAGAAAAGAAAAAAATAACAACTTTATTTTGAAAAGTGGTATTTCACTGTACATGATAGGAAAGTTTATTATACATTTTATGGAAGTGTGTATGAGTTTTGGATGAACCCTTAACCTAATAAATTTTATTTTTATTAAGGATATATATTTAACTATGTAATAATGTAATAATAAGAAAATATTTGGAGAAGAAACAAATATAACATAAATGCATAATGAATAACATTATCTCTTTTTCGGGTAACTTTTTTTAGTTTTCACCAAAGGGGTTTTTTGGTTCACTTTATTCCCTATGTGAGGATTATATATTTATCAAATGTTTTTTGGGAGACTATTTGGGAATATTTTAGACAATCCAAATTTGAATGAGAGGTTTGAAGAAGGGTATGGGTGAATGCCATTTTATATTGGATGGGTAGTGGAATTATTTTAGATAACAAATGGTATACATTATTGGGAAGTCTCCCATAACTCATGTTAATCCAAAAAGGAAAAATAATGGATTAAAGAGGATTTATTTTATAGAAAAATATCAAACACACAAAAAATAAGTTCATTTTTATATTATTTTCCCATATAATTTAAGATTCCTTATATTTTTCATTTTCATTTTTTATTAAGGTAACTAGTTTTCTAACATATGTAATTTATCCATTATTATTAAATTAAAGTTATAATTAGTATAAAATTTATACCCAATAAATTTAAAATATTATATGTAATTTAAAAAATATAAATCTCATGTGTGTTGGAAATTAATTTTATAACAAGTGCATGTAATGTGAAAAAACACTACTTTAACTCGGGTCGTGCTAACAATGTTTTTGCAATAAATGGGTTATTATGTTAATTATAAAAGATGATTTATTCCATTAATGGAAAAGTTTTTAAATTTATTAACATTTATAATTCACCTGTAGGAATATATAAATATAATTAATTTTAAATCATATAATAAAATATCATTTCTTATAAGATATCATTAATTTTGATGTTAACATTATTTATTTAATTTAAAGTTAAAAATATAAAAACATTATTGGATTTAAAATATATTAGGTTCACCTATTTTTAACATTATATATTTATCTAAAAATAATGGAACAAAATAATTCATTAATGCTTCTTAAATTTCAATGTTTTTTTGCATCATTTATCTTAATTAATAATTAACCAAATTCTCCATGAATTAGAATTTTTTTAGTATTTAATGTAATTATATCAACTTTGAGATATTAATTTTAAATTTAAATGACAATAAAATACCATTTACTTTATAAAATAATTTTTATAACTGAAACTATGTAAATTTTTTCACACTCAAAATCATTATAAATGTCATAGATAAGGAAGGTTCATTTTTGAATTTTTCCTTATTTAACTTATTATATAGGTAACTTTCATGAAATTTATCCCAATAATTAATAAAATTATAACCATTATGTGAAATTCATGAATATTTACCCCAAAATGCCTTTTTTACATTTGTGTAGTTCATTTTGGCCCTTAAGTTTAAGGTTTTGGCTGTTATTATGTATAATTTTACCTTAATTGATATGATAAATTTTGTAACATTTACTAATTTTTTTGTCAAAAAATATGTTTTATTTATTAGAATATAAATATTATAATTATTAAACACATTTATTTCCATTTTTTATATTGAGTTAACAATAGTGGAAATATTAGTTTTAATGTTAATCCATCATATAAGGAAATAAAGCATGTTTTAAAATTCAAAATACTAAAAATTTGATAAATTCGTTATATTTAAATTAAATATAAAAATGATTCTAATGGACTACACTAAACATATAGACATATAATTGATCTGTTATTACTTAAAAACAATGATAAAATATTATTTAATATCAATATTTATTTAGGTGAAAAATAATCTTTCAACTAAAATGTAGTATTTTAACTATTCATCAAAAACTCAAACTTCTTTGGAAAATACCAAAAATTCAACCTAAGATAATTTTGACACTAGGAATTAAAAATTTTATAATATTTTGAAAAAAAATTATAAAATTTTAAAAGTTTAGTTTTAAAATAGGTGTTCTCTTAAAAGGAGGTAACACTCAGACTTGTGTGTAATTCAAGCAAACTCAATATTGTGTGCAGTATAATATAAATATGTTGTTTAATATAAAAAATATAGAAAAAATTAAAATATATTAAGAAATGAAAATATTTTAGTGTTCTTGGGTGTCACAAGGAATGTTATGTTTCTATTAGATCTTTGAGTTATTATTTTTATGAGTGTCTCATCATGTTTCTTTGAAATATCTTTTCAATTAATTCCAATCATCTACATTAATATTTTCATTATCTATGTATTGGAAAACCCACTTACCCACTTTTATATTTGTGTTAATTATTTCTATTGCTTTATTTTTCATAATTATTCTCATGAAATATCCATAACATATTTAAGTGTGTTCCCCAATCACTTAGGAGTAGTATAGGGATTCTAATCACGAAAAAGGGAATTCTCAATATAAATTTCATAATAACACTTATAATGATAATTTCTATTTTTTTAGATTCAATATAATTTTATTTGTTTTATATATACACAAGAATGTATTTTTTTAGAGAGTTTAGAAATTTACATATAATTTTGATTCCCCCTAAAACTAACATGTAATCCTCTATGATAGGACGTTGTGGAATGATAATTTTGTTAATAATTTTTTAGTTCAATTTTGTGATAAAAACAGTTAATTTACAAATTTGTATCTATGTAAATTTTTCCTAATGGAATCAACATTATAAAATATTCCCATAAATCGATCTAATCCAATGTAAAATATAGATTGTCAATAATAACAAAATTAATTAATTATTTTCATCAGGGATTTTAGAACACAACATTGAATAGTTCTATCTCTGCAATTCATAAATATAAAATTTTTATCCCAATAATTTTAATTTGTTTCTTCCAATGTAACAACCCACATATAAATCCACTTAAAAATTTTAATATCATGTTTTATAATCAAAACTAAACTATAACATGATATATTATATTGAGATAAAACAATACATTAAAAGATAAAAATTAATACATAATGATATTGAAATATAAATCATCATTATAAAAATTATAAGAAGAATAAAACCACAATTAAATAAAAAAAATGAACATGAAATCTCCATCCATGTGGTTTTCTTAAGAGATCATAACACCAATTAAAACAACAGAATGGTAAAAATTTACAAATATAAAATAAATTTTGAGAGAAAAATAAGTATAGTGTTTTCATGAAATTTTGGGATGTATAAGATGTTATATGTCAATTTTAAAATGTTAAATATTATTATTATATGGTGTTGGACTTATAATATTTGGATATATTGTCATTGAGTATACATGTATCTAATAATAATATTGAATAAATTATAATTAAAAGTGACAAAGATATTATAAATAATTCAATTTTTAATTAATATATTAATATAAGATATTTTTAATTGTTCTTTTTAATATGATCGATTAATAAAATTTATTCAATATTTTTTAAAATAAGTAAATAATAATCATTAAATAATTTTGGAGATATAATAAATATGAGTTTAATTGTTTATTGTAAAGAAAAAATATTTCATTTTCAAAAATCCATTTATATTATTAATTATAAGTTTGATTTAAAAGTTAAATTTTACATATTTGTAATATTAAATTTATTTAAATTTATTAATAATATATTTTATAAAATTAATAATCATTCTTAAATAGATAATTAATTGGTTTAAAATAGTAACTAAATCATATATTATTTTAAATGATAGTTTTCTAAAATAATATATATTTCTATTTTTCTTGTAAAATACTAAATATATAATTTTTTAAAGACGATTTTTCAAAATTTTAATGATTAAAAATATAAATATTAAATTTACTTATCATGAATTGATTACTAAATTATATGTTGTGAGAATAAGAACACATAATTTTATAAATATGTTTTTGATAAGAAATATATCTTCCTTTAAATTATATGTTTTCATTTTAAAAAATAAATTTCAATCATTTAAAATTTTAATTTAATTAAATTAATTTAAAATTTTAATCAACATGTTTTAATTAAGTAAATGTTTTCATGTTATATTTTTAAGAAATAATAGTTATCTAATTAAATAGGTAAAAAGTGCTAATGGTGGTAAAATGACATGGATCAAGTTTTTAGGAATTAAATTATTATAAACTCATTAAAGAAAACTTTTTTATAATTGTGGTATATCCTACAATTATAATCTATATTTCCTTACCTAAATCATTTAATTCTCATATGGTTTAATCTTTACCATTCACTAAACTCATGTTTCCATAGAAATTTACCTCATTATTGGCTATAAAAGGATATATCCTCCACCCACCATATACCACCTTAATCATTTAGTTTTATATTGAATTCCTATATAAATGTTTTCTCCTAAAGTCTACTAACATGTTTAGTCGCCATTTTTTATTTGACGAAGAAATATGTCCTTTATAATAAAGTTTGTTGTTCTGAGAAGGACTAGTTCACTAAAAGGATTTATAACTTATGTAACAAAGAAGTATTCCATGGAAAAGTTTTTCATGAATAAAACACTATTTGTTTTGTCAAAATATTTTCTATTTTTCTATTTTATAATATATTTTATATATTTTTTCCATTCAATTTAGAATATATTATTATCATTTACTCTCATTGGAAATTAAATTTTCTTTTAAAATTATTTTTCATCATTTATTTACATACATAACAAAGATTCATCATGGTTAAGAATAATTCATATACTCTATATTTGGTTTTTACTCCATGTTTGTGTTCCTCCTTACTGATTGTTTTTCATATATTGAATGATTAAAATGTATTCTCATCAGAATCATTCATATTTATCATTACCTATATTCAAAATGAAATATTATATTTATTTTTTCGATGTCGGTTTACTTAAAGAAATTTAATAATTATAAAAATGGTACTTACTTGTACTCGATATCAATTCTACATAAACCATTATATATTTTTAAATGTTCCATTATTAGTAATAATAATAATAAAATAATATTTTAAAAACAATCTGTAAAACATTTTTGAGACGGATTTTATATATTACTTGTATTTTCATTATATTAAAAATGATAAAAAAGTTTCATTAATATTCATTTAAGGATTTATATTTTATTTCCCTCTATATCTATAAATGATATATATTTTATAAAGAAATGTTTTATATATCACCATCTACATTAAATTATGTTACATTTTTTTATGGGTGATTGAATTCTATGTATCCACAGATCTAATACATTTACTCTTCTTATGTGATTCCATTTTAATTTATTTTTAATCTTTTATATTTTCAATGTTTAACCATGATTTAATGTATAATTTAATTCTTGGTGATCACATTTTGTTGTATTATCATTAATTGGTTATTATGTCTAATATATACCTTCAATGAATTGGTTAAAACTTTATATGTCATTATCCCTCCTTCTATAGGTACCCCTCATATGTTGACAATAAAGTAAGAGATATAATGAACCCTGAATCAGGTCACCAGTAGTCCCAGATATGGTGACTAACACTGAGGGTATGAAAAATCTCAAATATGGGAGACATTACCCTCTATAATAATTTAATATAGATAACTCATGAATCAACCATGATTAAATCCTTGACAATATATTAAAAAATCCAAAAACATTACACAATTCATTTATAAATAAAATAGATACAGATCAGAGTCTCCAAATTAATACCCAAAACATAATGTTAAGGAAAAAACAAAAAAAAAATATCTAAATACCGAGTCTGAAAAGCCTAACATAATCGATAAATCCATCCTGAAGACTGGAAAAATGATTGCATGCATTTATAGTGATAATTTAATTATACTCAATAGGAAAATACTGAAGTCTACCATGCACATGTGAAAAGAGAATATTAATGAACCCATGTGAATACAATGGATCCAAATATAGTCAAATATATAATATCATCCTCACCATGGAATACTCAAAAAATAATTCTCCCAATAATAATAACATAATATGAATCATATCAATATGGTTTACCATGACGCACATTCCCACATGGTTTCTACTCTTACACCCCAAAAACATATGTCATGGTTCCCCTTTTATCTTTATATTTCATCACATAAAATATCACTCATATATACTTATTCCATATCATAACATATTCTTGGAAGACACTTAGTCCATCAGATTACATATATGCTACAAACACATGGCATGTCAAATAACATTATACCAAAAACATGGATAGTAGGGTTTCGTGATCATCAAGGTCATCAATCTCATTCCATCTTCCAACCATGTATGAACCCCACCAGAATCCATATCCTTATTTCATTGAAAACCCCCATTTATTTTAATTTTTACATTCATCTTCCACAATTTGTTAATACATTAATCTCTTGGAAGATATATAAGAGAATAGTGGGTAACCGACTATCCATCCTCACCATGATGTGTTGCGGAAAACATCCCAACAACATTTTTGTTGTTTTTTTGTAGTGATATACATGGTTGGGTTATGTATTGAAATCAAAATTAATATAAAAGGTGCATATATTTAACCACACAAATGCCTAGCCTATGGATTCGCAATATAAGTAATAATCATTTCACAACACTACCATCCAACTTCACAACACTTCAACTATTATTTCCACTACTAAATGCACCACACAATACAAAATTTCATAGTCCTCATTCCATGTTATTTCTCATGTCAATATAGATTCCATATTTACCATTAAAAAATCATTTATTAATCACATTCATTTTACATCCCCTTTACTTAATTCATTCAATATGTTTAATTTATATTTAACATTAACCATCTAAGCCACACTTACCATCTTAATCCAACATCTGATACCCATTTAGTCCCATGTCATTATCATTAGATATTTTCCAATTAATTATAATACTACCTAGGAAATGAGAATAACACAACACACTTAAATAAGAAATGACCAATCATCATAATGCCATCCATCCCACAATGCCACCATTCTATTGACACAACCTCATCCTCGTCTCAATATTTCCCACAAAACAACCTTTACATACCACAAACATTTATAGCATATCACTTCCACACATTATAAATATATACCTTAAATACACTACATACCAGAACCACACAAATTAGAAAAAAAATTATATTGTTAAAATATTTTCTTAGATTTATCAAAATAGGGATTTTGATCACTTTCACGTCTTTAATATATGCTAATTCCCACAAAGAAAAAAATAAAATAGGAAATTTTTTATTTACTAAATATATTTGGTCATTAAAATAAATTTATAGTGATAAAAAGAAACACCAAGAAAGGAATCAACAATAACAACATCCATTGCACAATCAAACCCACCGACCACTATATTTTTTGGTAAGGCGTCAATCCCATTCAATCACAATATCAAAATAATATTGAATGTTATAAACCAGGTGATTAAACACGAAATACACTAAAATTTAATTTAAAAAAATTATTTATCATTATTTATACTAAATAAATATGTATTCCCAAAATATAGTAATTTATGTCCCCTCCATCATGAATCTAATAAATTAGAATCAAAGGAATCCCTATCAGAAAAAAATATTTCTGATCCACTATGAATAGTTGGAAAAATAAGGTGAAAATGAATAATCACCATGATGAATGCGGAACCTTCACTAGAATATAAAATTATTTCCAATCAACCCCTTACTAAAGAAAACCCAAAACCCATTGATTTACCTTGAAATCACTATTACTAGGTGAAGCACTAGAAGAAACATGAATAAGGAATGAAGGGGAAGTATCCATAACCACTAAGTATTGAATCCCAAATTTCATGATTTAAAGACACTAAAAGGGAAAAACATCCTACATGTAATACACTGGATTCACCAAAGAGAAATACTAATGATCATATAATTAGGGGATTTTAGGGGATTTTTGAATTTTCATAGTAGTCATAAACTTATATAACCATGACCAAGCACTACCCACCATTCTAGAGAATGGATAAAATTATAAAGGACTGTGGCATCAATGGGATGAACACATTCGAGCCCAGCCATTCAAAACAAATTTTGAAGAATATAGTGAGGATGTAACACCCATATTAATAAAAAAAGTAAAACAATTTTTGATATTGCATGTGACATGAAATACTGATCCTAAAATGACCATGATTATTTAGGACAATTATAACATTGATTTTAAATTATAGTGTACAAATATTATTAAATAATTTTTAATTAAATATAAAGGCTATAATTGATTTAAATTTAATGATAAATTCTTATGAAATATGAACTCAATTTTTAATAGTGAAATTTCTTCCTAAAAAGTAATTTTCCTTTAAAATCTGTTTTTATTATTTTTCCTAGGAAGATATTTTAATAATTTATGATGAATTTAGAGATGTTATTTAATAAAATTAACATCATTTTATAAATCATCATATCTTTAAAAACAAAAACTTTTTTGGAGTTTTCTCATTCTTGATTATAGAAAATATTTTTTTTTAATTTGAGTACATTTTGTTTAAGTTATACATTAAGGTGTCTTCAGGTAAAAATTGACAAAAATGAAAGAAAAGGGGGTTGTGCACAGTTGGTGCACGGTTATAGTAAATTGTGTGTTGTATCCCAGGAAACTGTAAAACCATGGATAGTGGGGTTTCAAATGGGTGGCACATGGTTTGAAATACCATCCGCCCCAAAAAGACAAATTGTGCACCCTGAAACAATAAGTGCATTGTTGGTGCATGATTAGGGAAAACCATACACCCCTTACCATGAAATTGTTCATGGTTTCTTTAAATTTCCTGAAAATTTGTTTTAAATTCACCTAAACACCAGAAACTCCTCCCATTTTTCCCATACTCAAACCCTTATATTTTGGATGATTTAAATATTTTCGGAGGGATTTGGGGCAATTTGAACTCTGTTCTACACGATTCAGAGGCTGGATTGAAAATCATATCCTCTCACTATAAGTGGATCTTATCCCATCACATTTCAATTCATCTTTTGTCCTTATCTCATCCTCTTTTTGGAATGTATTATCTTTTATTACTAGATATATATTTGGACATGGTGAATCTAAATATAAAATTATAGATCATGATCTAGATTAAGGAGATCATATTTTTTTAATCATGATTTAGGACTTTAGACCTCGATTCTGATCTATGCTGTTATGCTGGTCAGTTTTGGGGAATTATGTTGGCAACATATTTTTCAAAAAATTGAGGTAGGTGGTATAATATTCAAATCCTCTAGATGTGTTTTTTTATGTATATTAAAATTTTAAAATTTATAGGGTTGTTTAGATATTAAAATTCTTGATTAAATTACTTAATTTAAGTGTGTTAATTAATGATGGAGTTGGGAGATTTTAGGATTTTAGAATAATTAATTGTGGAAATTATTATGTGATATTTATGTTATGAATTGAAAAATAATAAATGAATTAATTATGAGATATTGGGATTTTGAATTAGATAACTAATCCTGGAATTAATTATGATATATTATAATTTATGGTAGGGATTTAATTAATTGTTGAATTAATTAATAGAAAATATTCGATATATTAATTATAAAATTAATTAATGGTATGAAAGTTATTAATTAATTTTTGGATTAATTAATCATAGTTATTGTGATAAAAGTATTAATGTTAATTAACCTTGATTGAAGTGATATAGTGATTTTTTGTGATATTGGTTATATATGTGTCATATATATGAATGTTTGATGAAAATATGTGGGACATGGTGTGCTATTTCCAAATCCCATGTTAGTGGGACATGGTCTAATATTTTTTATGCTTGTAGTGATAAATTTTTTTATGAACATGAGCGATACATGTTCTGTTATTTCAAAAGACCATAGTGAAAAACTTTTTTATTAACGTGTGTGGGATATATTCTATTGTTTACAAAGCCCACAAGAGTGGGTCATGGTCTGAATTTCCAAAGTCCATATAGTTAAACATTTCTAGGATGTGTTCTATTGTTTCTGAATCCCATAGAGTCCATATCTTGATGACCTAGTCCCAAATTGTTTGCATTAGATGTGGTTATAATTAGGAATTTTATATATAAATGTGAAATTGATAATGAAATACCATTTATTCAATCAGTTGTGTATTGATAATATGAAGTGTTTTAGACTCCAACACCTACTAAAGTAGGTATTGATACTCTTGGATCCTTAGGAAGGTGAGAGTTAAGTTGATTAAATAATGAGTAAATGATAAAGTGATAAGTGTTAATTTATAAATTATACTTATTTAATTAAACAACTTAATACACTATTATTGATTGGGTTTGTTTTAGACTTTGTTGGGGGTGGAAAACTATGTCATACACACACCTTGCTTAGGCTACCTGATTAGTACCCAAATTGACAATTTTTTCAGGGAAGGTTAAAAAAAGGACATCGGTTAGATATCTAATTTGGGGATGGATTATGGATGAGGGAACCAATAATGTTTTGGGACCTTCTTGGTAATCGTTGGTGTCTTTAATTTTAGTTTTTATTTTAGACCCTTGACATGTGCATTATCATGACATGTTTTTTGCTTCAGTTGGATATTGTATTTTGTTTAGTGTGTATCTTGAGATATTCATATTATTTGTGGTTATATTTTGTTCCACTGTTTTTTATTACTTATGTTGGTGTTCAATCTTATAAAAGATGGTATAGTATCCCCAAAATTGACATATCATACACTCATATCTAGTCGGCATACTCTATCATATGGGGAGGCATTTTTTAGGTCATGTGGAAAACTGGCTCAGGGCACTAGCATGTGGGTCCCAAGTTGGCATGTAACAAATTTGTGTGATGTAACATCCTGGTTTCGGAAGCCACCCAGAAGCACTCCATTCCTAGTTGGTCACATGGCCTCAAGCGCATTTCCACAAATGCCAGAGGCTGTCGAATAGCAGCGAGGGCCTTGGGTGTGATGGTGGGGAAATCATTCCCTCATTGGCAGAATACACATTGGAAGTAAACAACTCATATAATTGCGGAAGTAGTAAATATCCAAAAATAGAAAACAATGGAATAAAAAAAACAATAATGAACTGGAGAACACATACATATATATGAAATGATGCATGGTACATATGTCTAGGAAAGCAGCCAAACAATTCACAATGCTTAATACAATACTAAACCAAGTACAAAATAAAAACAGATAAACAACTCCTCTGCATCGCAAGCCTTATCTTGGTCACATGATCTCCTGCTCCAATGCAATCAAGTACCTGAAGTCGAATGGTGCTTCCCCTTGTCTATACCTGCAACAATATAATCTTTTTGGGCCCAAAAGCATGACCCAAATAGGGTTTGTGACTAAATCCCATTAGGAAACCACCCAATGATCTGTGCCTAACAGTCAGTGAGCATATGGCATGTAATATTACAGTAAGCAGTAAACAGTCACCAGTAAATAGGATGATGCAAAACAGTAAGCAATCCACAAATCAACAAGCATCAGTGAAGCAAGCAGCTAACCACAAACAAGAATACTTCTGGGAAGTACTCAAAACCCTACTCTCTAGTCCTATCCAAGAAGTACCAATAACCCTCTGGGCAGTACAATCATCCTAACCCCTCTGGTTTGGTCATAAGAAATTATAACACTCTCCGAGGAAGCACAGTCAGTCAATTCCCCTTATAGTCTAAGGTGGTCAAGGACTCTCTGAGGAAGATCACGTAGTCTAATCCCCTTATATCCCCAAGGTATATAGACTCTTTAAGGAATCTCATTCGGTCAATTCCTTCAATAGCCTCGGGTCTATCACATACTCTCTAAGGAAGCTCACTCGGTCAATTCCTCCTATATCATGGAATGGTTTAAGTAAATTAAAAAAAATGACACTCTGAGGAAGCTCACTCGGTCTATCCTCCTATAGTCTATAAAGATAAAGACTCTCTAAGGAATATCACTCGGTCTATCCTCCTTTAGTATATAATATGCAAGACTCTCTAGGAAGCTCACTTGGTCTATACCCTATAGTCTATAATGTCTAAGACTCTCTGAGGAAGCTAAATCGGCCTATCCCCTTATAGTCTACAACACTAGGTTCTCGTGGCCACATTCCAATCAGTGAATAATAATGCTATAGGGCCAAATTAAACCTACAGAGCTACTTGGATAACTATTCTACAGCATAACAAGCATGTCAGGGAACAACACTCCATCCTACTGTCACAAGGTATGGAAAACAGGTATAACGGCCAATGACCGAACAAGACCAAAAGGTCATAAATAGAACAAGGAATGGGAAAAACATCCAAGTATAGAAATTTTCCTCATACATAACCAAATTACATCTACACAAGAATAAAAACAAGGCAGGGAAACAATAGGGGAAAAACAGTAAACACACAATACCCCGTTCAAGGGTATTGGTGGAAATTTCTCATAAAACTCAAAGACTTTGAACGGAAAGGCACAAACCACCTACCTTGATGCTATGAGATCGATATAATTGAACCATGAGGATTGAATCTCCTTAAAAAAAATAGATCTACGAAAACATCAAAAATTCTAAACCCATGATAACTTGAGGAAGAGGAGGAATTGGAAAGAAAATCTCTATAAGAATGAAGAGCTTACCAATGTGGTTCCAACACAATCGATGACAGTTGATATGGATAACAGACAAAGGCTCGGGGGCTCAAAGGAGATTTGTGGTTGTACGGGATGCTCTCGGTCGAATAATCTGGACAAGAAGACAGTTCTAGGGTTAAGATGCGACCCCGATCCGTTTAATGAAAAAAAATCACGGCGTGTACTTTTGGAGTACACAGCATATACTAGGATTTTCGGTACTCCACTTTAAGCGGCCTCCGCATCAACCCTACATGACCGTGTGTTTGGCCCGGACACGGCCAGCACATGTCCTCTCACGGTATCAAAGTACACGGAATGTACTTATAAAGTACATGGCATGTACTTCAAAAATTCCTAGAAACTCCTATTTTCTCAAAAACATCGAAAAAAGGAAAAACATACCTGAAACGAAGTTATGGGTTCTTAAAAACTTCCCCCATTAAAGAAATTCATCCCCAAATTTCCCAAATGAGGCATGGAAGCAGAAACCCCAAACAGCTCCGGCCATTGCGATCGTACATCGACCTCCCTCTCCCAAGTCTCGTCCTGTACTCGCCTGTGTTTCCATAGCACCCGTACAATAGGAACAGACCGGTCATGGAGAACCTTCGTACTACGATTGAAAATCTTGATAGGATGCTCCTCAAATGATGCATCCTCTTCGAGATTAACCTCCTCATGTTGAAATACATGAGACGGGTCAGAAAAGTAACGTCAGAGCTGAGAAACGTGGAAGACGTCGTGCATATCCTGGTACCTTTGAGTTAACTGCAACTGATAGGCAACCGGCTGAACTCTCTCCAATACCTCAAACATACTAATGTACCATGGTGAAATATTACCCTGTCTCTAAATCCCCATGTGTCCCAACCTCATTTCAACAAGTAGGAAAACTTGATCCCTAACCTCGAACTCCAGAGGTTTCCTCCACTGATCAGCATAAGACTTCTGTCAAGACTGTGTCGTAGCCATTCTCTTCTGAATCAACTCTATCTGCTTCGAGGTCTCCTGAACAAGAAGAGGTCCTAGAAAAGCTACTTATCATGCCTCCAGCCAACATAAGGGTGATCGGAATGGCCTACCGTACAAAGCCTCGTAAGGTTCCATCTGAATATTTTCTTGAAAACTATTATTGTAGAAAAACTCCACAAGAGGTATATGCTTCTCCCAAGAACCTACAAATTCCAAAATGCAAGCTTGGAGAATATCCTCAAGCACCTGAATGGTATGCTCAGACGGGCCCTATGTCTGAGGATGGTAAGTTGTATACAAAATTACCTGTGTACCCAAATCCTTATAAATCCCTTACCAGAACCGAGAAGTAAAACATACATCTCTGTCAGAAACAATAGAGTAATGACTCCATGTAGATGTACAATCTCTCGGATGTACAATCGTCCTAGCTCATCATCATTGAAGGCCTCCTCGATTGGCAATAACTGAGAAACCTTCATAAGCCTATCGATGACAACCCAAACAACATTATTCCCTCAAGGTTACCTCTGAAAACCAGTCACAAAGTCCATTGCGACGTCGTTCCACTTCCACTCATGAATGGGTAACTGCTGCAAAGGACCTGCTGGTTGCTGATGCTCTTCTTTCACCTGCTAAAAAGTGGAACACCTCATGACAAAACTAGAAACATCTCTCTTCATACTTGGCCACCAATATTGGCAGTGTAGATCACGATACATCTTGTTGAAGCTGGGATGAACTGCCCAAACTGAAGAATGAAAATCCCGCATCAGCTCCTCGCGTATGTCTTCTGGAACCCATACACTTCCTTGGAAAAGAAAGATCTAATCCCTGCCCACTGTCCATCCAGGAAGAGGGTCCTCTCTTGACACACTCTCCCACAGGTCTTTGCTTTCTAAGTCTGATAGTTGCATCATACATACCCAATCAAGAAGTGTAGAGGTAACAGCTACGGAAGATAGAAGAGTCTTCCCCTGTCTATCATGCACCTCCAAATGGATCTCAAAGTATAGAGCCATAAGCTACCACTCACTACTATCCTCCTAAACTACATGTATCTAATTTCTCATGATCAACGCATCAGCCACTACATTTCCCTTTCCCGGTGTATAGGCAAGCCCAAAGTTGAACGACTGAAGATACTCGATCCACCTGTGCTGTCTCAGATTCAGATCTCGTTGAGTGAAGATGTATTTGAGACTTTTGTGGCCCTTGAAGACCACAAAATGCTCTCCCAAAAGATAATGTCTCCAACAGAGTAAGGCATGAACAACAGCTACCAACTCCAGATCGTGCGTCAGGTAATTCCTCTCATGTGGCCTCAACTGCCGAGACACGTACGCAATGACTCCATATCCCTGCATCAGCAAAGTTCCCAGCCCTATACCTGAAGCATGACAGTAAAAATTATACCTCTATCCTGGCTCTGGAAAGAATAGTATTGGTGCTGACGTCAACCTCATTTTTAGCTCTTGAGAGGCTGACTCACAAGAATCTGACCATAAGGACTTCGCACCCTTCTTAGTCAGACCTGTCAGCAGTGCTGCTAAGTGTGAAATGTCCTATATGAAATTCATGTAGTATCCATCCAGCCCTAGAAAACTCGGAACCTCAAAGACATTCTTCGGCTAATCCTAGGAAACTACATCTCTCACTTTCTCTGGGTCTACTGATACTCTTGTCTCTGAGATAACATGACCGAAGAAGTGAATTTGATCCATCCAAAAGTGGCATTTCGAGAGATTATCATATAATTGATTCTCTATTAGTGTAATCAGAGCAATCTCAAGATGTGTAGCATGGTCGTGTAGAGTTTGAGAGTACACCAAGATATCATCCCTGAAAAAAACCATGAAGGAATCCATGTATTGATGGAACACTTGGTTCATTAGTGCCATGAAAACTGCAGGTGCGTTCTTGAGACCGAATGAAATAACCATATACTCATATTGATCATACCTACTCTGGAATGTTGTAAGAGGTATATCAGATAGTCTAACGCGTAACTAATGATAACCGGATCACAAGTCAATCTTCAAGAACACTCGGGCCCCTCGAAGCTAATCAAAGAGATCATCAATCCTCGATAAGGAATATTGGTTCTTGACCGTCAACTAGTTAAACTTACGATAGTCCACAAAAAACCTGAGGGTGTCGTCTTCCTTCTTCACAAACAGAACTGGTGAACCCCAAGGAGAAGTACTAGGTTGGATGAATCCCTTCGCCTATAACTCCTCCAACTGCTTCTTGAGATCCTATAACTCAGGTGTATCCATCCTATAAGGAAGAATGGAAACCGGTGCCACTCTTGGCATGAGATCAATAGAAAATTCTACCTCACGCTCTAGAGGAAAACCTGAAAATTCCTCTAGAAAGACATCTCTGAAACAATCCACCACTGGAGAAAAGTCTAACTGTGAAGTCCCTTGGTCATCCAGATAAAGACTAGCAGTCTGGGTAGTAACTCCCCCTATCCCATGATTCTCGGGTCCTGCTAGACTTGCCTAGACATCCCACTCATCTCTCTGAAGAATGGATCCACCCTCTGGTGATACAAAACTCAACTTGTGGAAATAAAAATCGATGACTGCCCGGAAGGGGGCTAACCAGTCCATTCTGAGAATGACATAATTGCTCGTAATCTCGAGGACATAGAGGTCCCATAAGAAGTGACACCCGGCAACCTCAAGAGGGCATTCTCTGCACTGGCATGCGCTAACCGCACTATTCCCCAACAGTGTCTCTAGAGTCAATGTATCAGTAGAGGAAACAATGTAGAGACCAAGGTACTCCACAACAGAAATAGAGATAAAGTTATGAATAACACCAGTATCGAAAAGAGTTGAAGATAAAACTGAGGCTACAAAGATCGTACCTCGAACTATGGAAGGTCCGGGATCATGCCCCTGACGGGTCTACTCCACAGTGAATGTCTGGCCTATACCGAGGCCCTGTGACCTTGGATGACAACTCTGAGCTGATCCACTATGCTTTCGCTGGTAACCTGGTGACTGAACACCACATCCATGACCTCCAGTCGGCCCGCACGGCCGGAAGAACTCCAGTTCCCAGACTGGTGAGAAACTGGGGATACATCTCCTGATTGAGGGGTCATAGAAGAACCCCTACCACCAGCTGTAGGTGAGAAGATCTGACAAAAACGCTGAATATGGACCATCTTTCCACAAGATCATCACTCCATCGGGTCTCTCTGGCACTGAGGACTAGTATGCCCACTCCTCCCGCATTGGTAGAATATTACCTGGTTTCCCAAAGATACATTCTGCCTACTCTGATATCCTCAAACAGACTTTATGCGGCACTTCCTGCTATCAGTAGGAGGAACACTAACTCTGGAGGTCGAACCGCCCTAGCTCATTGCTCCAGAATCCCTAATATTGCACTCTGTGATCAGTTCCTGGTTGACGATAGAGGATATCAAAGTCAACCTGAAGATGTTCACCTGCGAGCAGATGTCATGCCTTAGACCATCCTTGAACTTCTGTGAAAGGAAAAACTCATCACCTACTGGAATCGGCATGAAACGTTGCAGCTCGGTAAAGCGAGATGAGTACTCCATAACCGAAATAGTACCCTAATCCAGACTCATAAACTTCTGGGCTTGATCAGCCCTCAAAGTCTCTGGGTAGAAGTAATCGTAGAAGATGTGCCGAAACTCATCCCAAGTCATACCATACTAGTGCCTTGACTGTGAGATCAGCTCCCACCACCTCTTGGCAGTGTCTCGGATCATATAGGTAGCGAGAATCACCCTATTCTTTGGAGGTATCTCCAAGTGATTGAAAATTTTCAGCGTGGACTCTAGCCATGACTCTGCAGCCTGAGGTCCTCCATCCCCTGAGAAATTAGGATTATTTTGCTGCTGAAAACCCCATATCAACTCTTCCATCGATGGGGATGGGTGCGGCGCTCCCTAGAAAGTCTGAATCAATCTCATAACTTCTTCCTTAAACTGTGCATCAGTTCCTACAACTAGTATAATTTCTGGTTCCAAGACTGGAATAGCAGAATGATCATCAGGAGGTCCCTGATCATCCATATCCGGTGTCGGATCACCGTCTGGAAGCTAACGTACAACTAGCGGATGTCTCAGTGGCATAAATCCAAAAGTTCAAAAGAACACCTTAGATCAAGATTATCAAAGACTGAGAACACAATAGTACAAGATATGAACAGGATAATGGAACATTCATGTTTTACAAAACATGACTACACAGCATGTATAAAAACTACACAGAAAGTTCTTTTAAGCCATTCACATGAGTGTGTACTTCTACCAAAACCGGTCGTGTAACGCCCCAACCACATGGCATGTTGTTCCCACACACGGCGTGTACTTGAACTCTACTCTCATTCCTGAGTCTCCTTATACTGCAAACCCAAAAGGTCCTCTTAATCCTAGACTACACAGCGTGTTCACGAAGGACACGGCATATACTAGACAAAGTTTCAATGACCCGTGTTGTTAGTTACACGGCATGTGTACCCAGGTTACACTACACAGCACGTTCCAAACAAACACGAAATGTACTAAGAAATGATAACACCGACACGGGTTGTTCATTACATGGCCGGCTACACGGTCCACCCTTGCACGGCGTGCTCCCTGAGAGCATGGAGTGTACTTGAAGGTTTTCCCCAACACGTGTTGTCCATGGCACGACCGGGTACTTAGGTTACATGGAACGACATGTGATAACTGGACACAGAGTGTAAAGTCAATGTTTCATCCATCCGTGTCATTAGCCATACAGGTAGACACATGGTCACTACAACACAGCGTGTTCCTGAATATTTTTCACAACCCTGTGTTTCTTCCCACACAGTCAGTGACACGGTTTAAAAACTACACGGCATGTATTAATAAATTACACGCAGTGTATTCTGGGTTTTTTCTGGGCAGTAGCTCAAAAACTGCTCCAAATACCAGAAAACATAGAAAACAAGAGTTAAGGTACCAAATTCTGATCCATGAGGGCCCATACCTCCCACGAATCAAAGCTTGGTATCTTATACCAGTTATAACAAGGCAACCAGGAAATGATCCACCAAATTTCGGTCCATGAGGGCCCATAACACCTCAAGAACAAAATTTTGGCGTCTATTTAAGCAATGTAATATACAAACAAATTCTCTATCAGCTATCAAAGATTCTATCAAAGCATCTATCACAACAACATGCCTAATCTACACAACATCTATCACAATAGCATGAAATCGCTGATGCATCCTGGATAGCATGGAAAGAAAGCATGGAATTTTATTTCTAACAAGTACCTATATGACCCATGAGATGGAATACGCTCATCTCATCGGGTTGTGACAGAAATAGAACCACAATAACAACAATGGTAGCAGCACAGGGCATGTGAATTACCCAACGGTGAAATCAAAACAACTATAAAAGTCAAAACCAGTAAAACTGTAATAGACGAAGTAGTATTGTGTTTCCCTATACAAGGGTTAGCTACTCCTAGGCACAGCTTGTTACCAAGTACCTATTCCATAATATCCTTGGCTATAGGCTCCAAACAATAATTCAATTGAAAAAAATTCCTTTGATACCACTTTGTAACATCCCGATTCTGGAAGCCACCTAGAGGCGCTCCATACCCAGTTGGTCACATGGCCTCAAGCACATTTCTCTGAATGCCAAAGGCTGCAAACTAGCAGCGGGGGCCTTGGGTGTGATAGTGGGGAAACTATTCCCTCATTGGCAGAGTATACAGTGGAATTAAAAAACTCTTACAATAGCAGAATTAATAAATATCCAACAATAGTAAATAGTGGAAGACTAAAACAATAAACAACCGGAGCACAAAAATATATATATGAAATGATGCATGGTACATATATCTAGGAAAGAAACCAAACAAGTCACAATGCTGAATACAATACTAAACCAAGTAAAAAATAAAAACAGATAAGCAACTCCTCAGCATCGCAAGCCTCATCTTGGTCTCATGTCCTCCTGATCCAATGAAATCAAGTACCTAAAGTCGAAGGGCACTTTCCCTTGTCTATACCTGTAGCAATATAATCAGTTTGGGCCCAAAAGCATGACCCAAACAGGGTGTGAGACTAAATTCCAGTAGGCAACCTCCCAAAGATCTGTGCATAATAGTCAGTGAGAATATGGAAGGTGATAGTTTAGTAAGCAGTAAATAGTAACCAGTAAACAGGATGATACACAATAGTAAATAATCCACAGATCAACAAGCAGCAGTGAAGAAAACAACTAACCACAAACAAGAATCCCTCTGGGATGTACTCAAAACCCTCCCCTCTGGTCCTATCTAAGAAGTACCAATAACCCTCTGGGCAATACACTCAGCCAAACCCCTTTGGTTTGGTCATACGAAATTATAAGACTCTCTAAGGAAGCACGCTCGGTCAATTCCCCTTATAGTCTAAGGTAGTCAGGGACTCTTTGAAGAAGATAATGTGGTCTAATCCCCTTATGGCCCCAAGGTCTAAAGACTCTCTAAGGAAGCTCACTCGGTCAATTCCTCTTATAGCCTCAGGTCTATCACAGACTCTCTGAGGAAGCTCACTCGGTTAATTGCTCATATAGCCTAGAATGGTTTAAGGAAATTCAAACAAAACAAATACTACCTGAGGATGCTCACTTAGTATATCCTCTTATAGACTATAAAACTCAAGAATATCTGAGAAAGCTCACTTATTCTATCCTCCTATAGTCTATAATATCCAAGACTTTCTAGGAAGCTCACTTGGTCTATCCCCTATAGTCTATAATATCCAATACTCTCTGAGGAAGCTCACTCGGTCTATCCCCTATAGTTTATAATGTCCAAGACTCTCTGTGGATGCTCACTCGGTCTATCCCCATATAATCTACAGCACCAGGTTCTCGCGGTCGAGTGCCAGTTCGTGCATAATAATACTATAGGGACAAAGTAAAATTACAGAGCTACTTGGATAACAAGTATACAACATAACAAGCTTGTGAGGGAACATCACTCCATCCTACAGTCACAAGGCTTTGAAAACAGGTATAATGGCCAATGGCCGAACAAGACCAAAAGGTCATAAATAGAACAAGGCATGGGAAAAGCATCCAAGAATAGCAATTATCCTCATACATAACCAAATTACCTCTACACAATCATACAAACAAGGTAGGGAAACAACATTGGAAAAACAATAAACACGCAATACCCCGTTCAAGGGTATTGGTGGAAATTGCACATAAAACTCAAAGAATATGAACGAAAAGGCACAAACCACCTACCTTGATGCTATGAGATCGATATACTTGAACCAAGAGGTTTGAATCTCCTTAGAACATCATATATCTACAAAAACTTCCAAAACACACAACCCGTGACACCTTGGAAAAGAGGTGTAATTGGAAAACAAATCTCTATGAGAAGGAAGATCTTACCGTTGTGGTTCCAACACAATTGACAGTGGTCAATTCGGAGAATGGATGGAGGATCAAGGGCTTGGAGGAGATTTGCGACAATACGGGACGCTCTCAATTGAAGAATCTAAATAATAAGACAGTTATGGGGTTAAGACGTGACCTCGGTCAATTTAATGAAAAAAAAATAAAGTACACGGCGTGTACTTTTAGAGTACATGGTGTGTACCAGGATTTTCCGTACTCCGCTTTAAGCGGCCTCCACATCACCCCTACATGGTCGTCTGTGTGGCCCATACATAGCCAGCACATGGCCTCGCGTGGCATCAAAGTATGCAGCATGTACTTATAAAGTACACAACGTGTACTTAAAAAATTCCCAGAAACTCCTCTTTTCTCAAAAACTCCAGAAAAAGGAAAAAATACATGAAACGAAGGTCCGGTTTCTTACATATGAGAGGCCCAATTTTTTTTCTTATTCTTTTGAATTACTATTTTTAAATGTTTTGTAGGAGACTCGAAAGATTCAGGGGTTGGATTTGATCTTGTGCATGGTATTTTCAAACCCATTTATAGAAGAAAACCCCAGTACCCATGGTGGTATTGTAGTTATTGTTGTTTTTTTGTTACAGTTAAATATTATTTCGCATTGGGAGACACACTTCTGGCCTGATGTGATTATAGTTTTTGAGATTTATTGGGAATTTATTCGTGGCCCAGTATGTCATGAGAATTGAGTCTTCATGCATCATTTTCGGAACCTAGAACTATTTTTTGACATGCATCATTTTATGTAGGCACGGGACAACAGGTGTTGGGTAAGTTATTAAAAATGAACTATTTTTCCTTACATGTGAAATTTCTTGAAAATGATTTCTAATATGGAATTGTAAGTTTAAAATGAAGAAAATATGGGAATAAATGGGTTTCTAATGGAATGTTAATAATGAGAATGTGTTACCCTTATTAACCAATACCTGGGTGTAGTACGGTTAAGGGTAGTGAGAACGCCTTAGTTTTGACCGCATGGTGATATGAGGGGAAAATACTTATTGTGACTTGTAATAATGTTCCTACATAAATGGTTTAATGTTTCCAGCTCTGTCCAATGGAGCATGTTTGTAATTTTAGAGTTATGCCTCCATGATGACAGTTGTTTAGAGGATGACTGTAATGACCCAAACTTTCATTAATGTAAATTCCTCTTGATCTAATTAAATGTTTATTATGGTTATATAAAATGTGAACCTCATTGGTTTTGTGCTTCTAGATTTTAAAATATCGTTATGAATTGTGACCTTTGCTAATATAGTCATTGAATAGTGATCACATTATTAGTATAAATATAGGGCTTTAACAAAACCAATTTACTCGGGAAAAGGAAGCGATGGCCTTATCCAATAAACTTTCCTCGTATAAAGCCCATATGTCAAAGCTCATAAAGGATGTGGAGTCATTGGGATTCTCTCTTGACCAATCCCAAGCCGAGATTGAACATGTTAAGATTGAGCGGAATTGACTAGGGGAGAAGTGGAAGTTAATAGAGATTACCACCCGAGCGATGTTATCCGAACCACCCCAAGTGTATGTCACCATCGTGCACCTTACCCTTAGGTCTTATGTGGGTTTTATAAGGGTTTATTTAACAAGACCGAAGTACTATGACTATGTACATTATTTTTTTATACAGAATGTGCATTCATTTTATTATTGTTACTGTGTATATAGTTTTTAAAGAAAAAATAGTCTTTTTAGTTAATATTCAACTAAGAAATCTATTTTGATGAATTAATGGATTTTTGAATTAAATAATATTTTTATCAAATATTATTATAACTAATTTAATTTTTATTAAATATAAATGATCATATAATTTTATGAATGCAATTGTTATTTTTATTATGGTTTGAAAGCAGTTTTTGTCAAAACCCATGAATTTTCAGTAAATATTAGATTTTATTTTAAAAGTAAAAATTCACATATTTATAAAATTAATTATATAAATTGAATATTATTTTTGGAATAAGGATGTTGAAATTATCCAATGGTGAATGTTTCATAATTTTCTGAGACAGTTGAATTTTTCGGTAAAAATTAAATACTGTTTAAATATATAATGTGGTTTATGAAATCATAATGACCCAATTGTGATGTAATAAAATAATATAAACAATATATTTGGCCAATATATTTTTTAACATTAAAATAATGTGATTATATGTTTGATTTATTTATTTTACAAAGCTTTAGTGGACCCTTCAAGGCTTATAAAACATTTTGTCTTTTTAAATTGTTTTACTTAAGAGTGTGACTCACCTCCACATAAGAAACCCTATTATTTTAATAAATTAGGCCATTGTCCTTATAAAATATTATTTTCCACTCCCCTTTGGAAAAAACCATGGTCTGGTTTGTGGTTTTGGTTAGTTTAATGTGTGGTATCCCAAACCTAAATAATAAATAATTCCCCCTCCTTTCCTATATAAACCCACCCAATCTCCCACTTCGTCTTCACTCAATTACTTGGGAGTTAGAAAAAACCCTATCTTAATCTCTCTATAATCCTCCCAAGGTTCCACATGATCCCAAGAAGCCTCTCTCATGCCTCTCCCAATCCTTTGGGATAACACTTCCACGTAAAGGATTTCTTCGTTTCTCATTTTTGTCTAATTTTATTTAAGTTGTTATGCACTTTTGTTTCTAATAAAAATGTTGGGGTATGATTTATCACCTCCCCCATATTATCCTCTTTATTTTTGGATGATGGTATACCCCTTTCTCTCTCATTAATTCTTCCCATGTACACCTATTACCATGCTGAAATTTCGTGAGATATTTCTCTCTATTCTTTTACATCCAAGTAATTATTTTTTATTATGCATCTAAATACCATTAAGTTTGTTGGTAAATGTATCTATATGACCCCATTACTGTCAATTTCATGTATATATTATGAGAAACTATTTTATCTCTCACCAACCATTTTCATGAATCCTTATGTCACGTTGTTAGGCTGCCGAAATAGCACCGTGTTTTTTCAAGCAATGATCATTGTGTAGTGAATATCATACCCATGTCTCTATCAAGGGTATTAACCTTTATACACATATACATATTGAATGGTACATTTTTTTTATTTATTCCACATTACTTAATGGTGTAATAACTTATGATGTTGATTGATTCCATGATCTATGTGGCAGACTTATGCATGAAATGAAATGTTTAAGAAGGGTGTGCCCTGATAGCGCTCCAATGCATTGGGTAAAGTATAGTATAATGATACATCATGTGAAATGGGTGTTGAATCATGATAATTAAAGTGCAATGAGGTTTTACTCATGCTTCATGTGCGATGAGGGTTTACTCATGCTCCATGTGCAATGATCCTTGGCTCATGGTAATTCCATGTTAAGTGTTGTTGCCACATTTCTATGTTATAATTATCATGCTTTATAATGCCTTTATGTTCGTGTTTCTCATGTGCTCCATTGATATTCCTATTGTATAACATTTATTGTATTCCTCATGTTATTCCATGTTTGTTCCCTTACTGGGATTTATAGCTCACCCTTTTCTTAGGCATGTCCTTAGGTTATCCCATTCAATGCTAAGTAAGAGGGAATGTAGTGGTCATGTAAATGATGTTTTCAATAAAGATGTTGTGTGTTTTATGTTCTAAGCTATTATGTATTATTCTTAATCCCCAAAGACAATAAACCTATTGATCTTCTATTTTGTATCAGGTAAATATTTTATGTAATAAATCAGGTTTAAGTGTTTAATAAAAAGTAGGGTTGTTATAGTTGGTATCAGAGGATAGGTTTAGTTATTTTTGATAGTAGGATTAAAAAACCCTAGTGAAGTCTCAGATACCATAATAAGTATAATAAAAGCATCCCTAACTATTGGTGAGTATTGAGTAAGTGGTTTATCAAGAAAATACATCCCTATCTGGATACGAGTAGGTAGAGGCGGCTCTGGAATACATGTATCCTAGGGGTAAAACCCAAAAACACCGCTTTGAGCTTGACTCGAACAGGAACTGGTGCACGACAATGGGCCTTGCTGCACTTTTAGTTATGACACTCCCAGGGGATATGCTTTGGTAAATTCACATGATTATTATGAACCCTTATTAAGGTAATGAAAAAAAAATCCCCTAATAATATATGTTAGAAATTAGATCATGAATAGCGTAGATTGAAGCATATAGATTCATAAGTTAAAAAAATTAAAGTTATTTATAAGTCATCAGTTTTGTCCTTGTATTACCCTTTATGTGTTACCCCTAACTTTCCTTTTATTCCAGCCAATGGTCGATAATAAGAGGACTCGGGAAACAATCGATGTGATGACCAATGTGATGACAGTGCTAATGAGATGCCTAATCTGATGCAAGCGGGAATCACAAAATTTGTAATTCTTCTCTCTCAGTTAACTCAATATTTTAATAAAAACAAGGGTCAAGAGGAATGTTCAACCCCCCATAATAAAGAACAAGTCACTATCGAGAGCTTCATGAGACAAAGGCCTCCTACTTTTAATGGATCATCTGATCCCTCAATCACCGAACAATGGATCAACTCTACTGAAAATATCTTCTCCATCCTTCAATGTTCTGAACAAGAGAAGCTTCACCTGGATAAATATAGTATGGAGGGTGAAGCTGATCAATGGTGGATGTTGATCAAAAATATGAAGCCTAAGGAGGAGATTGAGGCATTGGAAGGGAAGGATTTTTGGAATATGTTTTTCAGTAAATATTTTCCACTCACCCTTTGACTTAAGATAGAAAGGGACATCATTTCCCTTAAGAAAAAAGATGATGAATCTATCGGCGTGTATAAGGAAAGATTTACAAGGATTGTATGATACACCTCCGGCATTGTCGTTACCCCCAAAATCAAGGTTGAACACTTCTTCTGTGGGCTGAAACCTAACCTACGGAAAGTGTTGTTGATCCGTGACTTCGATAGCTATGAGGAAATTTTCTGATGTTCCCTCAAGGTTGAAATGGAGATCGGAGAATCTCAGATGTATCATGGGGATAAGAAGCATAAGGCATACATCAATACTGGCAGTCTGATGGATAAATCCAATGGTGCTAAGAATATCCAACACCCCACTTGCCAAAGGTGGGGAAAGAAGAACCCTAGAAATTTCCTAAACAGGACGAAGAAATGCGTTAGGTGTAGAAGATAAGGGCGTCGTGTTGTTAACTACCGACAAGAGAAACTTGTAACTACAAAAGAGGAGAGGAATTCTTCATTCAAACCTCAATGCATTTTTCATTTCTACAACTGCAAAGAACAAGGGAATATTGAAAATTAGTTTCCTAATCCAAGGGTTATCAGAGGCAACCAACAACCTCCAAGGCTTCAAGGGAGAGCTTTTACCATCACTACTGTCGAAGTGAACCCTGACAATGAAGTGGTGATAGGTACGCTGATTATTCATTCAAAAATAGAGAACGTACTTTTTTGTTTTAGGTTCTGCGCATTATTTTATATCCCAAAAGTTTAGTAGAACAATCCCAGCACCACCACAAATCATGGAAATAAATATGTTGGTGAGTATGGAAAATGGGGAAATCATTTCATCTCATGAATATAACTCCTACCCTATCATAATCTGGGGATTGAATTTCCTGGAGAACCTCATAAAACTCCCTCTGATATAATTTGATGCAATTATTGGCATTGATTGGATTTCCTTATATAGAGCCAACATAAATTTTTGTGAGAGGGAAATCACTCTCCATGTGGAGAATCGACCCCCGATTATATAAAAGTGAATTGAACAAGATGAATATTCTTTAGATCCATCATCTCAAGCATTGATATAACTTCCCTATGAGAATGCATATCTGGCTTAGATGATTGATTCTAAATAAGAAACCATCCTTGAAGACATGCCTAGTAGGAGGGAATTCGTTGAAGTGTTTCTCAAGGAATTGCTTGGTTTTCCTCCTATAAGAGATGTTGAATTCTCAATTGATCTTATACCTGCGGAATTTCTAATATCCAAGACTCTCTTTAGAATGTCTGTTGTAGATCTTGAGGAGATGAAGAAAAAATTACAAATGAATATGGATAAACGGTTTATACGCCCAAGTGCTTCACCATGGGGTGCACTAGTCCACTTCATCAAGAATAATGATGGGTCAATGCGCCTTTGCGTTAATTATCGTGAGCATAAAAAAATCACGATAAATAATAAGTATCCTCTCCCATGAATCAATGACTTGTTTGATAAACTACGTGGAGACCAATAATTCTACAAGGTAGATTTGTGGTCGGCATATTATCATGTAAGGGTGAAGAAGGAATATATCCCCAAGACTGCATTTTGTACAAGATATGGGAACTATGAATTCATAGTAATTCCTTTGAGACTCACTAATGCTACATCAATCTTCATATACTTGATGAATAGAGTCTTTAAGGATTACATCAAAAAAAAATTGGCAGTAATTATAGATGACATTTTGATATACTCCAAAACCAAGGAGGATCATGAGGAGCATCTAAGAACTATACTTGAGACCTTGCGGAAGGATAATCTCTATGAAAAGTACAACAAGTGTGAGTTCTGGTTGAAGGAGGTATCATTCTTGGGCTATATCATCACAAGCAGTGGGATATATGTGGTTCCCTCTAAAACAGATGTAATTGAGGGATGGTCGAGGCTAACATCAGCAACGGATATCCGTAGCTTCTTGGGGTTAGCTGGATATTATTGACAATTTTTGAGAAATTTCTCATGATTCTCCAACCCTCTTACCAAGATAACATGGAAGTGAGTAAAGTTTTCCTAGAGTAATTAATGCAAAGAAATCTTCAAGAAGATAAAAATAAGGCTTATCACTATACATGTGCTCACTTTACCCACAAGTGGAGAACTTTTTGTGGTATTCACTGATGCTTCACATAAGGGCATGGGTTGTGTGTTGATTCCAAATGACTATGTTTTTTCCTATTCATCAAGGTAATTGAAAGTTCATGAGATGAATTATCCAAAACATGATTTGGAGTTGGCTGCGGTGATTTTCGCTTTAAAAATGTGGCAACATTATCTCTTTCGGTAGAAGTGTGAAATATATACAGACCACAAAAGCCTCAAGTATATATTGACACAGAAAGATTTGAACATGCGCCAACGATGATGGTTAGAGTTGAACAAAGACTACAAATTCTCAATCCTTTACCACCCTGGGAAAGTGAACAAGGTGTTGGATGCTCTAAGTAGAAAGGACCCGATGATTTTATCATTGATTAGAATTGAGAGGAATCCAATCTTCTTAGACTTGATGAAGATGGACAAGGGAATGATAAAGAAGAGAAAATCATCAATCCTTTCATAAGTGATTACTCCACTATCTCTTTTGTAAAGCTTAAAGGATGCTCAAAAAGATTATGTAGTAATTCCGAAGAAAGTAGAAGTGATCAGAAAAGGGAAATCCTTAGATATCAATAGTAATGAAGAAGTAATTTCGATATTTGGGAAAAGACTATGTGTTCCATCAAGTCCACAAAGCTGAAGAAGGAACATTTGGATGATGCACATAGTTCATATTTCTCTATTCACCCAAGAAACACAAAGATGTATCAAGATCTCCGAGAGCATTATTGGTGGGATAATATGAAGAAGGATATCATTGAGTATACATCAAAGTGCCATATTTGTTATCAAGTGAAGGAAAATAGGCAGAAGTCTAAGGGGATGATGCAACCATTGCCCATATCAGCATAGAAATGGGATAACATCACAATAGACTTTGTCACCAGACTTCTGAATACATCCAAAGGAAATAATGAAATCTGGGTTTTTATGGATCTTCTTATAAAGTCTACACACTTTATTGCAATTCAAGAGGATTTCTCATTGGATCAACTGGCACAGATATATATCAGGGATGTGGTAAGGATTTATGGAGTACCACTATCTATTGTATCTGATCGAGATCCAGGATTCACCTCTAAGTTTTTGAAGAGTATTAAATGTGATATGGGTACTGAATTGAACTTCAGTATGGCCTATCATTCTCAAACTCATGGACAATCTAAGTGAACTATTCATACACTAGAGGATATGTTAAGATCATGTTCTATGGACTTCAAAGGAGGCTGGGACCAACATCTTCTACTGGATGAAATATCCTAAAATAATAGTTTCCACTTGAGAATCCGAATGGAACCTTATGAAGACTTATATAGGAAGAGGTGAAGAACACCAGCATGTTGGGATAAATTCTTTGAATGTAAGATGTTAGGACCAGAAATGGTCAAGAAAATGGTGGAGAAGGTGAAAACCATTTAGCAGCATATCAAGGTATCCTAGAGTCGATAGAAGATTTATATAGATAACCATAAATAAGACCATGATTTTAAAGTTTGAGACATGGTATTTCTACGTATATCTCCATGGAAGAAGTTCATGAGGTTTGGAAATAAAGGGAAGAAAAGTCTTAGGTACATCGGCCCCTTTGAGATTCTTGATCGTGTTAGGGATGTGTCCTATCAACTAGCACTTCCACCTACCATGGAAAAATTACATTATGTATTTAATGTATTCCTATTAAGTAAGTACATACTAGACCCTTCACATATACTCTCTTTAGAGGTAGTATAACTTGAGGATGATCTTTATTATGAGGAGAAACCCGTGAAGATCTTAGATCGTAGAGAAAAAGTTCTACAAATAAGACAACGCTCCATGTTATGGTGATATGGAAAAACCACAAGTTTGAATAAGAGAAGTGGGAATTGGAGGTAGTGATGAAGAAGAGTTACCTGCATTTGTTTTATAGTGGTAAAAGGAAATTTCGTGGGAGAAATTTCTTAAGGGGAGAAGATTATAGCAACCCATAATTTCATTAATGGAAATTGCTCATGATATAATTAAATGTTTATTATGGTTATATAAAATGTGAACTTCATTGGTTTAAATTTTTGGATTATAAAATACCATTATGAGTTGTGACAGTTTCTAATATAGTCATTGAACAATGATCACATGATTAGTATAAATATAGGGCTTTAACAAATCTAATTTACTCAGAAAAAGGAAGCGATAGCCTCATCCAGAATTCATACCTCGTATGAAGCGCATTAGTCGGTGATTGAAAAGAAGGTGGAATCATTGTCATTCACTCTTGACCAAGCCCAAGCTAAGCTTGAACACATTATGATTGAGCGGAACTGACTACGGGAGAAGTGGAAGTTAATAGAGATTACCACCTGAGCAATGTTGTCTGAGCCACCCCAAGAGTCTATCACCATCACACACCTTACCCTTTGGTCTTATGTGGGTGTTATAAAGGGTTATGTAACAATACACTAGAACTATGACTATGTACATTATTTTTTTATAAATTAGGTGCATTCATTTTTTTATTGTTACTTTTTAAATAGTTTTTTTTAAATAGTATTTTTAGTTAATATTCAACAAAGAAATTTGTTTTGATGAATTAATGGATTTTTGAATTAAATAATACTGTAAAAAATATTATTATAATTAAATTAATTTTTATTAAACAGAAATTATCATATAATTTTATGAATGCAATTGTAATTTTTATTAAGGTTTGAAAGATTTTTTTCTCAAAACCTGTGAATTTTCGGTAAATGTCAGTTTTTATTTTAAAAGTAAAAATTAAAATATTTATAAAATTATTTAGATAAAATGAATTATTATTTTTGGAATCAGGATTTCAAAATTATCCAGAGGTGAATTTTTCATAATTTTCTAAGACAGTCGAATTTTTGGGTAAAAATTAAATACCGTTTAAATATATAATGTTTTTATGACATCATAATGACCCAATAGTTATGTAATAAAATATAATAAACATTATTTTCGGCCAATATATTTTTTAACATTGAAATAATGTGGTTTTGGGTTTTTTTGATTTATTCTACAAAGCTTTACTGTACCCTTCGAGGCTTATAAACCATTTTTTCTTTTTAAATTGTTTTCCTTGAGAGTGTGACTCACCTATACATAATCAGTGCAATTATTTTATGGTGTTGGGACATTGGAATTATAAAATATTTTTTTCAAATCTACTTTTTCAAAAACCTTGGTCCGGTTTTTGGTTTTGATTAGTTTAATGTGAGGTGTCCCAAACCTAAATAATAAAAAATCCCTCTCATTTCCTATATAAACCCATCCTAGCTCCCACTTCCTCTTCAATCAAAGCCTTTTGAGTTAGAAAAACCCTGAACTAATCTCTCTAGAATCCTCCTAAGGTGCCCCATTCTCCCAAGAATCCTCTCTCAAGCCTCTCCCAAGCCTTCGAGATCACACTTCCAAGTAAGGGATTTCTTCCTTTCTCATTATTGTCCAATTTTATTTAAGTTGTTATGCCCTTATTTAATTAAAAATGTTGGGGTATAATTTTTGACCTCCCCATACTATCCTATTTATGTTTTGATGATGGTATACCACATTCACTCTCATTAATTCCTCCCATGTACACCTATTACCATGCCGAAATTCCATGAGAGATTTCTCTCGCCTCTTTTACATCCAAGTAATTGTTTTGTGTTATGCATCTAAATTCCATTACGTTTGTTGGGACATATATATATATATGACCCCCTTACTGTACATTTAATATATATATAATGATACACCCTTTTCTCTCTCATCAACCATTTTCATGAATCCTTATGTCACGTCGTTAGGCTACCGAATTTGCACCGCATTTTTTTAAGCAAAGATCACTATGTAGTGAATACCATGCCCGTGTCTCTATCAAGGGTATTCACCTTTATAAAAATATACATATTGAATTTTACTTTCTTGTATTTCTTCCACATTACTAAATCATGGAATAATTTATGTTTTTAATTGATTCCATGATCCATGTGGCACACTTATGCATGAAATGAAATGTTTAAGAAGTGTGTGCCCTGTTAGAGCTCTAATGCAATGGGTAAAGTATAGTATCGTGATACATCATCTAAAATGGGTGTTGACTCATTCTAATTAAAGTGAAAAAAGTATTTACTCATTCTTCATGTGAAATGAGGGTTTACTCATGCTCCATATTCAATGAGCCTTGGATAATTCTAATTCTATGTTAAGTGTGGTTTCCACATTTCCATGTTATGATTGTCATGCTTTATCATGACTTTATGTTCATGTTCATCTTGTGCTCCATTGATATGACTATTGTGTAAAATTTATTGTATTCCTTATGTTATTCCATTTTTATTCTCTTATTGGGATTTATAGCTCCCCATTTTTTTAGGCATGTCCTCAGATTATCCCATGCAATGCTAAGTATGAGGGAATGTAGTGGTCATGTAAAGGAAGTTTTCTATAATGATGTTGTGTGTTTTATGTTCTAAGATACTATGTGATGTTCCTAAGCCCCAAAGAAACTATATTTATAGATATTCTATGTTTTATCAAGAAAATATTTTATTTAATAAATCAGGTTTAAGTGTGTAATAAAAAGTAGGGTTGTTATAATGACAGGAGGACATGGAGGTGGATGATCCTCCAATAGTGGAACCTAAGGTGCTGATAGTGCCAGTTTAGTAATCAGGGGATAAATTATAATATAATGTCATTATCTTCATGAAATTCATTGAAAGGAGACTATGGTGGGTTGAAAAGAGCATGTATAACTTTATGAGGGTGTTTTAGTTGTATGACCTTATAACATTTAGTTGAGATAGTGAACTCGAGGAAGCTATGTTTTGGGTTGAGTCCATCGAGATGATACATGACCATTTGGAGACTCCTTCTAAGAGTAGGGAAAATATAGCCCCATATATTCTATGAGGATCAGCAAAGATCTAGTGGTAAATTCATACGTTGACTAGATATACCGACGGTATGCTATGGGTGGGCTTTTTGGAGAGGTTCTTAGAGAACTTCTATCTAGAGATTCTGAGGAATTATAAAGAAGCAGATTTCATATGGATGACTCAGGGGAGCATGTTTGTGATGTTAAATTACGTACATTGTATAGATATAAATCAATTTCATCCAACTTATATAGTATATTAGATAGATAGGATGATAGGATTTTTTGTATAGACTTAAGTGAGAGATTATGTCCCAAGGTAACCTTGTTTGGGTAATAAAATTTTTTGAGGTGGTGGATCAGGATCACAGAGCTGAGGGGAACATGTGGGAGGCTTCTAGAGCATGAAATGTTGATTTTTCTTCACAATATGTGGTAACAATTATTATATAAGGAATCATCTCTATGACAATGTTATCCATAGAAGTGGACAGTAGAGTACAATGAATGAGGTATCACCTGTATAGTCCCTTACCCTTTTGTTTTTTCACCAGTGTGGTGGGAAGGGAAACTTCTTGAAACATTGTACCTAACCACCTGTGGAGTGATGATTCTGAGATAATATAGGAAATCTATAGAGGATATACAGTAACCAACAAGAGATGGTTAGTGACGGATTAGCTAGATATGACTATGGTGAGATAAGGGGATCTTCGTTACAATATCAATCTGGAAGCTGGTGTTATACTAGCCAATTCAGTAGTGGAATTATATGTGGTGATCTTGGGCAAGAGATACCTTATCAGTAGAGTGGTGAAACATAGGGAGTCAGAAAGCATCACAAGGAATAGGGGTAGGAAAGGTGAATGTGGTACTTCCTACACATGTGAATAGCAAGGTTGGGCCATCAACTGTGAGAGGTATTACTATTGTGGATTCTAAATTAGCAAGTACAGTATTCGATACTTGTTCTTATAATTACATTATTTATAAAAACATAATGGTTTTTCCATGGAGGTGGGTCATTGGAGTGGATATGTGAAAATAGATACATTGTTAGGGGTGCATTCTAGAAATAGATTTATATTCAAAAGATGTTCTCTTGAGAACATGGAGTATCATTTTTTTGGTATCTCTACAACCTAGACATGTCAGGATTAGTTCTAATTATGGATATGGACAGGCTAGTCAGATACCGATCCCACAAATATTGTTGATGTAGGATAGTGACATTTAGGTCCACTAAGTGTTACCATTATATTCGCTGTGGAGAGTGGGATATCCAAGAAGGGTGAGAAGGTCCACAACTCAGAAGCTGGGAGAGATCACAACCCATGTTTCTAAATTATTTCTAGATTAAGGAAGAGTAAATCATGATATATTTCCACTAATAGTGGAATAATTTTTGATGTATTTACTAATGATTTCTTAGGTAATCCACATGAGATAATTGGTGAATTCACTATTGTGCTCATATCAGGTGCTGAGGTAAATTTAATGTCAAAATATATTATGGAACCAACAGAGCATCATGAAATCATGAATAAGTTGATTTATTGGAGGATAAAGGGTTTATCCAACCAAGTACATTACCTTAGGTTTCATCTATATTGTTCAAAAAGAATATTTATGGGAGTTTTCACTTATGTGTTCATTACTAGAAGTTGAACCCAATGAATAAGAAGAACCATTATCCAATTCCATGCATTAATGATCTATTTGACTAATTGAGGGTTGTCTATGTGTTCTTAAAGATCATGTTGAGATCAGGGTATCATCAGCTGAGAGATAGTACTTATGATATATAAGGGCTGGTTTCAGAAGCAGGTATAGCCTATATGAGTTCGTCGTAATTCCATTTTCATTGACAAACACTCCAGTAGTGTTTATAGCCTGGATGAATAGAATCTATCATCCATACCTTGATAAGTTCATCATGGGATTCATGGAATAAATCTTGGTGTACTCAAAATCTCTTAATGATCATGCCCAACATCTTGGAATCATAATGAGTACACTAAGAGAGCATCATCTATGCGACAATCAATCTATGTGTCAGTTTTGGAATGACCAGGTACACTTCTTGGGTCACATCAACTCAGAGGAAGATGTTTTGGTGTACCTATAGGGGGTTCAAGTAGTAATATATTCAAAGAATCCCATTAGTTTATGCGATATCTGTAGCTTTTTATGGTTAGCTGGAGATTATTGGAGACTCATCCAAAACATTTTCTATAATGGACCATAGTTTACAAACATAGATATTACCTAAAAAATGAATAATACTCATTAAAAACATAATAAAACCATGACATTACCATATATATTTAGTGCTTTTATAAATTTTGAAACATAAACTACTATTTCATAAGACATTTACATTGTCTGTAAATTATTCCTTCATTACAAGACCACATTTTAACAAATCTTACTTAATACCCTTCTTCCCAAGCTAGAGAAAAGAAGAATAAAAAAGGTGAGCTCAGATGATCATTAAGGGTAATCATGGGATAAATAAATCAAATCATAATCATAAGAACATAACATTTGAAAATATTAACCTTTATATGAAATATAATGACATCATGCCATGGGATAAATCATAAAATTTCATATAAATTCAATAAAAATATTCCAAAAAGTCATAAAATATGACATGGAATTTGTGGCATAAAAATAAGTATAGAAAATAATTTCATATTAATCAAGGATAATTACTAATATCATCATTGAGGAGAAATTAAATTACAGAACCAAGTTCACTCTACGTTCCAACCATGTATTACTATGAAAATTTTACATTCTGTTCCAACCTTATATTACTAAACCGAGATCATTTCCTGCTATAGCCTTGTCTATCTCAAGAGATATAAATATTTAACCAATGAATTTGAGGTATATATAGGTCCCACCCATATCATAATGAAATAATTATTACATGTACCAAAAAAACATAAATCATTCATCATAGAAGCGAATGAGTAAAATGGGTTTCATAAACATCATTACATCATAACATTACCCATGAAAGATAGATCGATCTCCTAAAGATCATTCCATTATAAAAATAATATAACCATTATAATAATTGGGATAGTATACTTGAGTCAAAACCCTATTAAAAAATGTCTTTTTTGATGGAAAATAATTTCGATGTAACGCATAAAATTAATTCTTGAGGAAAATACCCTTTCTTCTTCAAAAATATTTTCTTCTCACAAAATGTCAGTCCCATTCAAAAGAAAATAATTTCATAAAAAATAACATTGAAATACTATAAAAGAATATTCCTGAAAAAAATGATTTATTAAAATGAAAAAATACATTCATTCCTATAATTTGAAAGAAAACATTGTTCTCTTACTTTCATCAAATAATTCAAATAGTACATCATATTGAAAATGACAATATATTCATATCATTATGTTTAATAAAAAATAACCAATGGGTAAAAATAAATATAAAAAAAATTATAGAAGAATGAAATGAATATTTTTGATTACATATTTAGGATACATGCACATGGATGACAGGAATGACCCAGTAAATATTTATGTATAAACCATCTCGGACAATAGTGAGATTGAAAAATTATTCATTACCTTAGGTATAATATCCTTTATTTTTATCTAAACTTCTTATATAAGGATATTAATAATTTCATTGACTTATTCCATAATCATGTTATTTTTTATGATATCATATATGATCATATTATCATTTTCTTGTTAATAAAATTTCATTATTGCTCATTATTTGAAGATTAAATGCTTCATTTTCTTATGCATGTCTGCCAAATTAGTTCAGGTTCACCTTCTTAGCTTATAGTTATATCATTTAAAAAGGATATTAATATAGTATATATCTTATTTATTCATTATAAACATTTATATAGTCATTCTTTAATGTATATCATGTAGAATGAAGCACGTCGCATTGTGGGTATGGTAACCCATACGTACGCACAAGCAACGATATGATTCCTATAATTGTGATATGTTATTGAAGTGGATAGTATATATTTTTTTCTAAAATCATATTATTTTATAATAATCACATATACTAACTATTTTAATCATTATAATCATTCATGTAAGGTGGAGGGGAATAATAGAATGCACCACGGCATGGATATGGTAAGTCATACTTACGCACGTGTGGTGATTCTGTTTTCCATAAAATGAATGGAAGGTGGGATATTGTTGTTTCATAATCATAATTAAATTTTTTTAAATAATTTATACTTTAATTATTAATTTATAATGGAAGTAACTCATGAAGAGGATTTATAATAAGAAATAATTTTGACAGATAAGTAGAGGAGATTACCTCTTCTTCGATGAGGTCCCTCTAGACTTCCTCTTAAAGCACTAGAGTTTCTCTTTGGAGAAGACTAGAGCCTCTATAATGTGACTATGGAAATATATAATAAAAATAGGTAGGGTATGGGTAAGATTTAAAGCTCCATGTGAAGTGATGATTTGGGGGAGGAAGTTCCCTTTTATAATTGATGTGAGGGGCACTTTTAAGTTCTCTAAATATATTAATTTACAACAAAATCAAACCACATCTAAAAACCTCTAAAATATACCCATTTAGAATGTGAGACAAGATAAGGATGAAATATCATAATCCAATAATTTTTATAACAATTTATCTATCAATTTAAATGTTATCATTTTAGTTAACACTTAGATATTATATTTAATTTTTAGATAAGGTGACAAAATTTTCAGTATTAAGGGGTGAAATAATTACTTATTTGATTTCAATTAGAGAATAAATAAATAATTTATGACATTTTTTAACATATAATAATTATTTTATATTTTTTAAAATGTATTATGATTATTAAATCATTAAATAATACATTATTTTGATAAACAATCAATAGTGCCAATTTTGACTCTTTTCAATTAATTGATTTTTTAATATATGAATATGACAAGTTAAATTCAAAAAAAATTAATTATATTCCTAATATGATAAGGTTATCTAGAAAATTAATTGGATATATTAATTATCCCAAATTATATTTATTATGATATTTTTGTAAAATTATTTCTTATCACAATTATTAAAATAATTATAACATCAATTTTGTGTAATTAATTAATATACTTATTTTTGAATAAAAATTAAAATTAAAATAATATGAAAAAGTTAAATCTTATATCTTTAAAAATAATAATTATAGAAAAATATATCATCTGTAAAATTTTACATTAAAAAAATCTATTTGTATTAAAACATGTGTGTAGCAACTGTAACATCATTTTAAATAAAATATTATCAGTGTCATAATCTTTTCCATGTGGCTCCAAATGGTCAATAACACTACCCATGGATGATTATGGTTAATATATAATCTACCATTATGATTTGGTCAAGTCTTTTTGTATTTTAAAGGATAATACCATTTCAATATAAATTATTATATTGATTTTTTATTAATTAAATAATTTCAGCATCATAAATGTATAACTCATTTAAGAGATTATTTATTTCCCAAATATTATAGTTAAATTTTCATGATAAATAAAAAATATAAATTTAAAATGAGTGTTTATAGTATAATTTATCGTCTATAAAACAATATAAAAATGTAATGCTTATTAAAATTTGAATAATACATAATTAACTTTTCATTAAATAAATTAAATTAAATGTCATAATCTCATCAAAGTGGCTTCTAATGGATATAATTTCAACCCAATGTGGACTTAGTTCAAACAAAACTCATACAATGATATTAGGAAAAGTGTTAGGTTAGTTTTATAAAATTATATTACCATTAATTACCCAATTTACCCTATTACTGTAAGTTACTATTCAGAGTGCTAAAAAATAAAAGAATTTTACATGTATAATTTAGACATACTAATTCCAATTATGGAAACCATTTTAATAAATTAAGAACATATAAGTATTTTTAATTAATTTAAAATTAGTCTTGTTGTTGAAATGTGAGAACGAGTATTTTAAAGTTAAAACAATGCAAAATATAGAAATGTTTTTACATCTAAATTCCATGTAAAATTAATGAAAATTACATAAATTATATAAAATTATAATTTTATATGATATATTTAAGTTAAAATTATTAAACAATACAAATTAACATTATAAATTATTTCAATAAAATAAGATTTTTCAATTAAAATTTTGTATAATTTTACTATTTATCAACACATGAAAGTTATTGAAAAAATATCCAAAATTCATCCAAAGTAAATTTTTATATCCCTCTTCCAAAGAGGATGTTTATTTTTTAAAATATAAATTATTAATGTGTCAAATTTTTATATTAAAATGGGTTCTCCATTAAAATGTGGTAAAATTAACCTTTTGAAAAATATATATTTTTATACATAAAAAAAGGTTTATTAATTTCCTATTACTAAAATATCAATTGGATGAATATAAAAAATATTTTTTAAAATAAATAATATATATATTTAATTAATTTCATTTACTAATTTTAATTCCCTTATATTCTTAATAAAAAAATAAAAAAATTAATTTACATTTAATTGGTTTATATTTCTCATAAATAATTGATATCCAAATATTTTACCAAATATTTTAATATGTGAGTTATATTTATTACCACTAACATTACTTCTAGGTTGTAATTTTCATTTCATAAGAATGGTATCTCATAGTTCATTTAAAATCACAATTTTGTGCAATGAAAGCTTGTGACGAATTATTTAAGGAAAATATTTCATAAAAACATACGGGTTTTACATTATACCCACTTTAAACTAAATTTATACCTCAAAATTCTTCACTTGGATAAAAATAGATCAGGATATCTCTGCTTCATCACATCTTTATGTTCCCATGTATCTTCCTCAAATTGGTTCTTCCCTATTAATTTTTAACCAAGCGAGTGGTCTTGTTTCATAGAATGTTTTTGCTATGATCTAGAATCTCTATCAGTTGTTCTTCATAATAATGATCATTCTTCAGCGGTATGACCTTTGGGTTAAGTACATGTGAAGTATCAGGTATGTAATTTCTCATGACAGATTCCCAGAACACATCATGAACATGAGAGATATTTATTAGAATCTCTAATTGATAATCTACCTTCCCAAAATGATCCATAATTGGAGAAGAACTGATATTCCTAGGGCTTAGCTTTCTCTTCTTTCCAAATCTCATTACTCTCTTCCATGGAGATATTCATAGAAATTTCATTTCATTCACTTCAATCTCTATGTCTTTTCATTGGTTATCATCAAAACATTTTTGTCGAATATGATCTTATCTTACGTTTTGTTTAATATATCTCACATACTATGTCATCTCATCAATAATATTCGGTCCTAATAGCTTTCTTTCCCCAACATCATTCTAGAAAGTTGGAATTCAACATTTCTTTCCATAGGGGGATTCATAAGGAACCATCTAAATACATGAGTTAAAGCTATTGTAGTAACAAAATTCTACCAAAGCAAGGTGTTGATCTCAACAACCTTTCATATACATAGAGAATGATATCGAAATTTATTATAGAGTTTGAGTTTTCCTCTGAGACTGACCATCTGTCTTAGGATGATATGAAATTTTGAAACTGAACTGTATATCTAGAGCCTGGTGAAGACTTTTTCAGAACATTGAGGTAAACCTTAGTTCCCAATCAGATAAAATGGAAATTGGAACTCCATGTATTCATACCACATCATTTACATATATCCTAAAAATATGATCAAGAGAGAAATCATCTCTAATAGTGATGAAGTGTGTCGAATTCGTAAGAAAATCAATTCTAACCCATGGAGCATTATGGCCTTTAGATGTTTTTGGATGTCTGTTGAAAAAGTACATAGTGATGTTTTACCATTACAAATCTAGTGTGGGTAATGTTTGTAACATTACGTTAGACTTCAGTCTCTCAACCTATGCTTTCTAATAAACCAAACACTGAGAGATATTTTCAACAACATCTTTTTCCATGAATCGCACCAGAAATGATTTTTTAGGTCCCTGTAAATATTTTTGATTCTAGGATTAGTATATAATGAAGAACTATGAACCTCATCCAATACCTCATTCATTAATCCTGATATGTTAGGAATACTGACACGGTTCCTGAACCTCATTGTTCCATCACAATCAAAGTTTAATTCAACAATTGTTCTCACCTTCTTTTTTTGACTAAACATATTCCTTCTACACCACCTAAATATACACTTGTATAGATGGTTGAACATTAATTTGAGAAAGATAAGATTTATCCCCTTGATTTAAAATTTCACAATCCATCATTAACAAATTCCTAAATGTTGGATCATTTGTGATCATAATTATGGATACGTTAGCATGGTCCTTTTGAGTTAAAGAATCTTCCACCTTGTTCACTTTCCCATGGTGGTAATATATCAAGCAGTAATAATCATTAATCAACCCCAACCATCATATTTGGTCCATATTCATCTCCTTTTTTAGTGAAAATATACATTTAAAATTTATGATCAGTATAAATATCACCCCTTTCACCATAAAGATAATGGCTCTATATATATAATGTAGTTATTACTATAGAAAACTCCAAATCATGAGTTATAATTTTTTTGGATTTTCAATTGTCACAAGGAATAACATATCACCATATCAATTTTCATTAGAACATATCCCAGTCCCATTTTTGTTGAATCTCTATAGATCACAAACATTTCTTCACTACAAGGCAGTGTGACCACATGTGCACTAGCTAAACTTCTTTTTAGATCTTTGAAATTTTCTTCAAAATCATCCTTCCACATTAACATAAATCCTTTCATAGTCAACTAGATGGGGGATTAGATATTTTTTTTAAATATTTCATAAAACTTCGATAGCATCCAACCAAACTAAGAAAACATTGGATCTCAGTTACCATTGTTGTTCTAGGTCAAAAATCAATAACTTGTTTTTTTTAGATCTAAATATATCTTCTATCTTGATATTATTTCACCAGGAAATGATACTTTCTAAATCAAAGCTTCACACATGGTAAATTTTTCAAAAATAATTTCCTTTCTCGATGTCTTTAGTAAAAATCTCAGGTGATCTTCATGTTCTTCCATTCTCATCGAATATTCAATAATATCATCTATAAATACTACCAAAAACTGATCAATATAGTCTCGAAATACTTTATTCATTAGATCCATGAAGATAATGGGGGCATTAGTAACACCAAAAGTCATAACTTTAAATGCAATTTCAATACCTTGTATGAAATGACATATTTGGTATATCCTTCTTAATGGACCTTAATTGAGGATATCCTAATTGAAGATCAATCTTGGAAAATTATTGGGCACCAAGTAGTTGGTAAATTACTTCATTAATGTGAGGAAGAAGATATTTTTTGTTGATAGTGATTGATAATCGATTTAATGTCTCATTGATCCATCTTTATTCTTAATAAACATAAGTAGTTCACCCCAAGGTGACACAATAGGGCGTGTAAATCCCTTTTCAATATTCTCTTGGAGTTTCTTCTCAAATTCTTGCAACCCAATTTGGTCTATCTTATATGGTTTCTTTAAAATAGGCATATCACTCAGTATTAGTTTTATTGAAAACACAACTTCATGATTCGGCAGAAGACCTAGAAATTCTTATAGAAAGGTATCAATAAATTCTCGTACACCATTCTTATTCTTAATGATTATTTTTTTCCTATCAATTTGAGTTTGTTAACCTTCGTTAATAGGAATCAAGACCCATATGATGGATGAAATTTAATTTAAAAGGCCATACTCATCCTTTCATCAACAGATGATCATATATTGATCTGGAATATGAAATGTGACTTCCCCTCAAGGAAATTAATATGATATCCATATATAGAAGGCCAATCCATGACATGAATCACATAAAATTCCACTAAAGGAAGGATTACAAGATTAGAAGGAAGCAGTTTAACACAAAATTCAACTAGAGAATAATTATGAACATTTTATTTAACAATTGTGATATTGGGAGTTATCACAACTAATTAGGCATCTAGTTGTTGAGTTAATATGGTTATACCATTAGAAAATGATTTATAAATAAAAGAGCAGTTGGATCTATAATCAAATAAAACATTTTAAAATTTCAAGGGTATAGTAAGTGTACAGTTTAAGACTTCATTATCATTCTCCACATTTGTGACATTCCCTTGTCATTGGCCTTAAGAGTTTGCTGACATTACTAATTATCGATAACCCTTATATTGGGGCATTGGTTGTAATAATGTCCCATTTCCTTACACATATAGCCTTGAAGTGTATGAGGTATATTCTTCATATCCTTTTCCCTATTCGCATCATTAGAAATCTTTATCTCGTCACTTTTTCATTAAAATACCCAAGGACCTTATCTCCCGTAGTTAAAACATTTTATATTCCATTTAAGATAATTTCAACCAGGATTTTTCTAAACATTGAGCATAAAGGAATAATCATCTTCTTTTTAGTGCAGTCATAATCTTTTCCATTAATTCCATTTTTTACTTATTATCAAGACAAAAGGACTGACGGTTTACTCAAATATTCACTTCATCCTTGAGATCACATTTAACTATTTCCTCAGAGCTATTTAAATCCCTTATGGCTAGTGAAATTCAGAGATATGGTTTTAAGACACAAAATAATCGATCAATTTTACTCTCCGATTGGATAATAATTTTATCATCATACCTTGAAAGTCTTGTAAAATTTTCATTATCAGTAACAATGGATTTATCATCCATTTTATTAATCTCATGGAACTCCATATCTATATTTTTATAAAGAATACAAGGAAATTACTTAATGAAGAATAAGTTATTGAACTTCTCTCATTTGATGGGTTCAATTTCATCTCATTACCTCGTACTCTCGATAGGGTTCTTCCATTTATTATCTTCTTCATCCAAATGATAGACTAATAATATGACTTTATGATGTTCTGAACATTTAAGAACATAAAATATCTCTTCAATTTTTAGGATCCATTTCTTTTCCACTAGTAGAACAGAAGACCAGCTGAAAGAAGGTGGACGTTGCCTCATGTTGGACTCAATAGAATAGTGTTCCCTCCTTTTCTTGTTTGGAAGTCCTATATGACTCGTAGCATAGGGATGTTGTGTGAGAAAAATGAAAATATGTTTCATTCTATCCACTATAACATTCAGTTTATCGGGAGGAAAATCATTGCATTTCCCCTTTCATTCAACATTAACATGGTTCCTTTATATTCCATCCATTGATTAAAACGAAAAATTCTAGTGTGACCAACACTAATCATAATGGAAAACCATATAATATGGAATAGAATTTCACTTTAGGAATATTTATGTTTTATCCTACATTATTCATGATCATTTCTAAATCACTATAATTGTAACTTATACTTTGACAAGGCCTTAGGGTTCTTACTAGGGTTTTCTCATCCTAGTTTCCAAAGGATTACTATAACTTTAATATGATACCAACTATAATAGCCCATAAATTATATACATAGATATTAATTCTAAATTGAATAATATTCATTATAAAACAAACCAAAACCATTCCAAGTCTATATAGGTTTAGTGTCTTCAAAAACTAGGAAACATAAACAATTGGTTTACAAGGCATGTATAATGTCTCCCTCTTATTCCTTCATAACTAGACCCCTTTTAGAAAATCATACTTAATAAATTTCTTTACAACCTCAGGAAAACAAACATAATAAAGGGTCAGATCATATGCTCAGTAAGGGAAAATGAGGGATATATCCATCATACCATATTCATAAGAGTATAATATTTGGAAATATTATTTTGTATGTGAAATGTCGTGATATTATGTCATGGGACAAATCATAGAAATTCTTAAATAATAAATGAACATAATAAAAAATTTCATAACATAAGTCATGTAATTTTTTGGATAGAGATAATAATAAGAAAATCATTTCATATTAGTAAAAAACCTTTAAACCCCCATTATAGAAGACCAATTCAATTACTGAACTGAGTTCACTCCTCATTAATGCCATGTATTACTGACATGTGTTTACTTCCCCCTCTGTCCCTGTATTACTTAACCAAGATAATTTCTTGTTCCAAACCTATCCATCTCATGAGATAGAAATATTTACCCCATTAATTGGATGTATATATATGTTCCACCCATAACATAATGAAACCACTCTTATGTTTTCCACCAAAACATAAATCATTCATCATAGCATAACCCATGGAATAAAACGGGTTTCTTAAACATCATTTCACATAATATAATCCATGTAAAACAAATAGATTTCATAAATATGATTCCATCATAAAATTAATAAAAACATTAAAATTATAAGGATATAATACTTGAAACATAACATTATTAAATAATTCCTTCTTATATAGAAAATAATTTTTTTTGAACACTTGAAATTAGTTCTTGAGGAAAATATCCTTTCTTCTTCAAAACCATTTTCTTTTCTCAAAATGCCACACATTTTTAATATAAAATAATTTCTTGGAAAATAACCTTGATTTTTGTAATGTAAGATTCATGGAAATATGATTTTATGAAAATGTAAAAATCCATCCTTCTTTTATAATTTAAAAGGAAACATTCTTCTCATAATTGTTTTATATAAGTCAAAAAGTAACTCATATCGAAAATGAAAAAATATTCCTTTCAAAACATTTAATAAAAATTCACCAATGGTTAAAATTGAATTTTAAAAATTTTATAATAATGGAATGAATTAATTGGAATACATATTTTCAAAAACATGCATGTGGATGATAAATATACCCTAATAAATATTTACGTACAAACAATCCCAGATAATCATGAGATTGCAAAATTATTCCTTACCTTATGTATAATAGCCTTAGTATATATCTAAACCTCATGTATAATGATTTAAATAATTTCATTGAATTATTGTAAAATAATATTAATTTTTATGATATCATAATTGATTAAATTATCCGCAGTTAGTTAATTGCATTTTATTATTACTCGTTATTCAGGTATTAACTACTTCATTTTCTTATGCATATTTTTAAAATAATATATAATTATAATTATTAGGTTGTAGTTATATAATTTACAAAAAGATATTAATATTTTATATTTTTTCATATTTAATCATTTTTTACCTTTATATAATCATTCTTTAGTGGATATCATGTAGAATGAATCACATCGCATCGTGGAGATGGTAGGCCTTACTTATGCTTGGGTGATGATATCATTCTTATAATTGTGGAACGGTATGAAAGTGGAAGGTATATATTTTGTTCAATAATTCATATCATGTTATGGTAATTAGATATAGTTATTATTTTTTCACTATACCCATCCATGTAAGTTTGTGGTGAAAACATATTACAGCACGACATGGAGATGGTAAGTCATACGTACACTCATGTGTCTATTTATTTTTTAGTAGGATAGATAGAGGGTGGAATATGGTTGTTCCATAATCATAATAAAATCTCAATATATATGTGATACATGAGTCATTACTTTATAATGGAAACAACTAATGATGAATAAGTATAAGAAAAATAAGTTTGGATGAATTAGTAGAAGTGTGTACCACTTCTTCGACAAGCTCCCTCTAGACTTCCACTTAAATCACTATTGTTTTTATTTGGATAAGAAAGAAACTTATAAAATGTGACTAGGGACTTAGTTAATATATATAGTCAAGGTATGGACAATATAGAAGGTTCAATGTGAAGTGAATAAGTGAAGGAGGATATCCCCTTTTATAATTGAGGTGAGGGGCACTTTTGGGATCTCCAAATATATTAATTTATAATAAAATAAAAGTACATATAAAAAATTCCAAAATGACCTAATTTATATTATGAGAATATATAAGGTTGTAATATCATCATCCAATGAATTTTAGACATATTTTTCTATGAATTTAACATTTATCATTTTAATTAACACTTAGTCATTCTATTTAATTTGTAACTAAGGTAACAAATATTTTAATATTAAAAGGGTGAAATACTAACTTATTTGATTTAAATTAGACCACAAATAAACACTAAATAAATTTTTTGGACCGTATAATAAATATTCTATATTTTTTAAAATGTTTACTAATTTTTAAATAATTTATTAACACATTATTTTTATAAACAATCAGAAGTGACAATTTTGACACTATTCAATTCATTGATTTTTAAAGTATGAAGATAACAATTTAAATTAAAAAATGTTTTATTATATTACTAATAGGTAAATTTCATATATAAATTTTTTTAATATATTAATTATCCCAAATTATATTAATTTTTAAATTTTTAATAACATTTATTTGTTATCAGTGTTAATAAAATAATTATGACAACATTTTGTATAATTAATTAATATAAATATAAGTTGAATAAAAATTAAAAATAAAATACTATGATGAAGTTAAATCTTATATATTTTATAATAATACTTATAGATGAATAGATCATTTGGAAAATTCAACATTAAAATTTTTTATATGTATTAAAATATGAATGTGACAACTTTAACATAATATTAAATAAAATATTATTAGGGTTATAAAAATTTATATATGTCTCAAAATGATGAACAATTAAACCCTTGGATGATTATGGTAGATATATACACTAAAATTTATATTTGGTCAAGTTTTTATGTCTTTTAATGGTTATTATAATTTCAATAAAAATTATTTTATTGATTTTATATCAATTAAATAATTTATACATCGTCAATGAATAAGTCATTATGATAATTATTTATTTCCCAAAAATTAAAAATAAATTTTTATTCTAAAGAACAACATTTTATATTTCAAATAAGTATTTATAGTTGAATTTATCTTTGGTAAAACATTATATAAAATGATATTGTTATTGAAATTTTAGTGAGAAATATTTATATTTTATTTAAATAAAATAAATGAAATGTCATAATCTCATACAAGTATCTTCCAAAGAATACGATTTTGACCCAAGTATGACTTAGGTTGAAAAAATCTTATCCAATTATATTAGGACAAGTTCTAGGATGATTTTATAGTATTATATTACCATTAATTCCTCTATTTACTCTTTTATCGTAAGTTTCTATATATAATTCCAAAATAAAATAAATCTATTTGCATAATTTGTATATAATAATTACAAATATGGAATCATATTTTAAAAATTAAAAAATAGAATTTGTAAAAAAATTAAAATTAATCTCATTGTCAAAATGAGGGAATGTGTTTTACAAAGTTAAAATATTTCAAAAGATTGTAATGTTTTTACACCTAAATTAAATGTAAAATTAATTCCAAAGACCTAAAATATGAAAAATTATTAAAATATAATAAATTTATAATTTAAAACCATTTAATAATATAATTTGACCATATAAATTATTTCGATTAAAAAATTTGTTTTCATCTAGAATTTGGTATATTTTTACTATTAACAAAAACATGAAAGTTATCATAAAAATATTATAAATTCATCCAAAATAAATTTTTTATATCCCACATCTAAAGAATAATTTTATCATGTCTTATAAAAAGTATTAATTTGTTAAAATTTAAATTTAAAATGGGTTCTCTATTAAAATGATATAAAATTTCCAATTTAAAAAATATTGGTTTTTATACATAAAATAAGGTTTATTAATATCCTATTACAAAATATCTATTATATTAATATTAAAAATATTTTTAAAAATATATAACATATTTAAATTATTAATTTCATTTTCTAATTTAAATTATCTTAATCTCTTAGTATAAAAATGAAAATATTTCATTTAGATTTAACTAGTTTATATTTTCCATTAATAATTGGTAGCCAAAAAATTCACAATAAATTTTCATAAGATATTTATATATCTTCCCTATAACTTAATGACAAGGTAATAATGGTCATTTTATATTAATGGTGTCTCATGGTTTTTTTAACTCATGATTTCATGCAATGCATTCTATTGATGGATAATTTAAAAAAATATTTCACAAAAACAACCATGTTTTACATTTCCCAATTGGTAGTGCATCTCTCGAGCTTGAATAATAAAGTTATAATGTTTTAATGGTTGAAAAAATGTGATAATGTTTTCTTAGATTTTAAGAATCACTTAACATCATAAGGGATATTGATCCTACCTAAACAAGTTGAGGATTATACAGTTTATTTTGATGCATATGGAATTACACTCAGTGTTATGGTGATACAGGGAGATCAAGTCAAAGCTTATGAGACTCAGTGCATGAGGCCACATGAATGGAACTACCCTACACATGACCATGAGGTGGTATTAGTGGTTTACACTTTAAAGGATTGGTGAAATTACATTTTGGGTGAGAAGTTTACAGTATGTATGATTCACATGAGCTTAAGGTATATCTTTTCACAATGATAATTGAATCTCGGATAGTGTAAATGGGTAAAGTATATACATACTTTTGATTTTTATCTATAATATACCTCTGAAAAGGGGAGTATTATTGATGATTAGATAACTAGGAAAACTCAGAATCAAGTGATTCATGAGTCTAGTTCTGAGTGAGAGATGATGAAATTACTGGTTGAGATGCATGTGGGGGTTGAGGAGAGTCAGGAGAAGATGAATCTGGTATCAGTTTTATTAGAGTATACACATTTGAGATAGATCAGGGACAAGCATTATGAGGATCTAGAATGTTTATCTTTGAGTAAAATCCTTGAATGTGGGGAGACACCTTCAAATTTGTCAATATATGAGGATCAGAAAATCTATGTTAGGAATCATTTTCTTATGCCTACAATCATTTAAGAAGAAACGATGTAAGAATTTCATGCCTCAAAGTGAGTGGTACATCCAGGTGTAACCAAAATGTACAATAACCTTTGACAACATTTTTGGTGTTTGGGCATGAAAAAGTAGGTAGTCTGCTTCGTGTGATGATGTTACACCTTTCAGCAGGTGAATATTGATCATTAACGACCTTAATGTTTTCTATAGACATTTCCTATTACAGAATAGAAGTGGGATGATGTGAAAATGGAATTATTGGTAGGTCTTATGAAAAATCCTATAAAAAATAATACTATCTGGGATATTGTAGAAAGAATAAATAAATTAGCACATTTCTTGCCTATACGATAATCCTTCTTAGAAGAGCAGTTGGGAAAAGTCTATTTTTGAAATATATTCGGTATACACAAACTACCTCAACCATAGATTCATATCATGGCTCAACATTTACATCACTATTCTAGAAAGTATTTTATAAGGATATTGGTAAACATGTATTATTGGGTATGTTCTTCCACCCATAGACAGATGGGAAGAAAAAATGTACTATACATGTACTTAACAATATGATACAAGAATGTGTTCTTGAATTCAGTGTGTCTATAGAGAAGCAATTGGTTATAATAGAGTTTTCTTATATCATCAGTTATCTATAATTTATATAGATGGAACTATATCAGGCTCTTTATTATAGGACACGTAGTACAACTTATTTCTCGATGGAGGCAGGTGAGTTAGATTTATCGGAACCAAGTCTTGTGGAGGAGACGTTGGTGCAAGTTCAATTGATTTAGAAACATATGTCTAGGGATAAGTGTAGGAAGAAGTCATAGGATGATATATATAGATGTTCCCAAGAGTTTATATAGGATAATCATTCATTTATTTAGGTATCTCCTAGGTTGGGTCATTGTAGGATATTGAGGTAGGGAAAGATGGCACCAGGGTTCGTGAGATCATTTGAGGTTATGGAGCGAATCGAGAAAGTGGCATACTAATTGTCTATTACATAGAAATATGGATTCATGCATGATTTCAAACATGTATCTCAACTATAAATTTATCACCCTAATTCTTCTCCTGTGATCGATTTGGTTGGGGTTTACCATGACATGGATTTATCCTTTGAGGATCATTTGATATGTATTTTTATTCACTATGAGAAAGAGTTGCAGGGAAAGACCATGCGAATAGATTATTTTTACGTCATTATAGGCATTTTCCGGGGGAGTTATGGGAAGGGGGGACAGAAATAAAGGATTTGTGGTCTAATATTTTTGGCTCATAATCTTAGGGAATCATTGGAGTGCAGATCGAGGAATAGTTGTTATATAGTGGGGATATTGGAAACTTTTGACAGTTTCTAGAGTTATCTTATGTTTGATTATGGGTACTCTTTTGTTAATTTTTGGATCATTTAATTTGAGTTTTAATATGGGGTGTGTTTGGGTAAAAATTAAAATAAAATAGATGAAAAGGGGATTGTGCACGGTTGGTGAATTGTTAGAGTAAACAGTGTTCCCCAGCCCCGGAAACTGTGCAGCCCTAGATATTGGGGGAACACGTGGTTAGTGAACGTTTGAAAAACTATTCACTCTAAAAAATAAAAACTATGAAACCATAAAACAATAGGTGAATGGTTGGTTCACATCTTTGGAAAACTATTTTATGCAACCTAGTAAACCATCTGATATTTTTTGTAATTATCTAAAAAAAATTAAATCCACCCAAACCCCTAAAACACCTCTTATTCAACCCATACATAGACCATTATGATTTTGGAAAATTCAGAGATTTTCCAAGGTATTCCAAGACCATCTAACCTTATATTATTGTGATTCGAAACTCGGATCGAATATCTTCTCATGTTCGAGTATGTGGATCCTATCTTGTTGGCTTCTCATTCATCTTCCTTATATCTATCATACTTTTTATGGAATGTAATCTCCTTTTTCTAGGTCTTGATCTAGATTTAGTTAATATGGATCTAGGTTTTTAGATCTAGATCTAGATTAAAGAGGTTTTTTTTAATTTTGATTAAGGGATTTCGACCCTGATTTCGATCTACGTCATTGTGATACTCGATTTTGGGGAATTAAAATGGGAAAACATTCATCTAAAAATCAAGGTAGGTGGTCTACTATTAAAATCCCATAGTTTCTATTTTTATTATGTGTATGAAAATTGTATAATTTCTAGGGTTTTTTAGTAATCAAATTTTTTTTTAAATTAATTAAAATGGGTGAATTAATTAATGATGGAATTTTGAAATTGAGGGATTTGGAAAACATTAATTGTGGAATTAGTTATGTGATTTTCGTGTTATGAACTGGATAAATAATTAATGGATTAATTATGAGATATTGAGGTTTTAAATTACAGAAATCATCATTGAATTAATTATGAGATATTATAATTGTTAATAGAAATTTAATTAGTTTTTGAGTTATTTAATAAGAAATATGTGATTAAATAATTATAGAATTAATTAATGTTATGAGTGTGATTAATTAATTGTTAGATTAATTAATTATAGTAATTATGATAAGAGGATTAATGATTATTTACCTTTATTGATGTGGTATAGTGATTTTTGTGATATTGGTAATATGTGTGTGTGTGTGTTATATGTATGTTTATGAATATGTGAGGTACATGGTTTGATATTTTCAAAGCCCATGTGAGAAGGACATGGTCTACTATTCCAAATCCCGTAGTGAAAAACAGTTTGATGAATATTATTGGTACATGGTTTACAATATTTGAAGCCCGTAGTGATAAATGGTTTGATGAATGTGTGTGGTACATGGTATTCTGAATCCAAAGCCCATGAGATCGGAACATGGTCTGATGATTCTGAATCCCATAGTGATAAACTTATGTGGGACATGGAATAATGTTTCCAAAGCTCGTGGGGTCCTAGGTCTGAAGACCTAGACCCAAATTGTTTTCATTGTACTAGGGTTCAAATTATATTTTATAAAAATAAATTTTAAATTAATAGCGATACATTCTTGACAAAAATTTATATTATATCATTTAAGATTAATATTCAGTACATTATAAAAATATATGTCTGAGGACCATAACAGTTTAGTCTCTTTGCAAATATGGAAGAAAAATCTTATATCCTGGGGAAATATCTTCAATAAATCCCATAAATAACTCCACATTTAATACTTCTACCTAAAACCCTTATTCATACCTTGGGTAAAGGATACATAAGAAATGGGTGAGATCAGATGCTGAAAAAGCGTAAATAAATTAAATGAATAAGCATAAAAAAAACAAAAGAGTATAGAACTTAAGCGTAACATTTGAAGATCATACCTTGTAGATTAGATAACATAATAATGAATGGATGTTCATAAGGAATTAATATTATAGAAATAAAGAACATTTTACAACAAAGAAAAACATAGTAAAAGACATGATATTTGTGGCATGCAGGTTGGTTTATAATGTTGTGAGCATGTATAAGTAGAAACAAGTTCACTCATTTTTTAAAGGACATTGAATCAGTCCCCAGCATCAACTTATGGACATAAAACCATGTCCATGAATAACATTATGAACATGTAATCAGGTTTACTCATAACCTTATGGATGTGAAACCAAGTCCCTGCATAACATTGTGAGTGTTTAATCTGGTTCTTGCATTTCCTAACATACATAAAACCAAGTCAATGCATAAAAGATTGAATGTGTAATCTGGTTCTCACATTACCTAATGGACGTGATACTAGATCCAAAAAAACATTTTGAACATGTAATCAGGTTCATGAATAACATTGTGAATATGTAATCATGTTCACACATAAACTTATGGACATGCAATCTGGTCCCTGAATAACATTATCAACACATAATAAGGTTCACTCATAACATTGTGAACATGTAATCAGGTTCATTCATAAAATTATGGACATTCATCCAAGTCCATGAATAACATTGTTAACATAGAATAAGGTTTACTCATAACATTGTGAACATGTGATCAGGTTCACACATAAACATATGGAAAATCAAACAAGTCCACACATAACATTGTGAACATTTAATCAGGTTCACACATAATAATTATACTCTTGATTCATCCATTGATACTTAATGCATTATATAGAGATATAGGTCTCACCCATATCATAATAATTTAATTCATACATGTTCCACTAGATAATAAAATATCCATCATATCATGACCCATAAAAAGACAAAGGTTTTAGAAAAATCCAATAATAACCTATCAAATTAAATGGGTATAATTAACATTTCATCACATCATAACTTATGTAAAATATATTGGTTTCATAACCATTTCATAAAATCATAACATATGGAAACTAAGTATAATGACTCATACTTTACATACATGGTTATTACTTCAGAATTGAAGCATACTTATTACAACATATTACAAACCCATGAAAAGACCAAATAGGTATAATGTCTTTAGAAACTGGGAAACATAAAAAACTAGTTCATAAATCATCTACATTATCTTCTGTTTATTTCGTCATATCTAGAGTCCCTTTTGGAATATCCTACTTAATACCCTTCTTCCTGACCTGTGGAAAAGAAAACATACGAAAGGGTGACCTCAAATGCTCAGTAAGGGTAAACAAAAGAAATATCAATCATAAGAACATAACATTTTGGAAATCTTAACCTGAAAAAGAGATCATAATATCATAACATGGGATAAATCATAGTAGTGAAATTAAATCCCAATAATCATAACATTAAACATGAAAAATTGTATCATACCCACATAATCAAAGAGAATTATTTCTTAGTATTCAAGACTCATTTCCAAGACTATCTTAGCGGACAAAGTCCATTTCTGAACCGAGTTCACTCCTCATTTTAGTCCTATATCACTGAACCGGATTAACCTGTCATTTCATCCATGTCTATCTCATGAGATATAAATTGTTACCCAATGAATTAGAGGGAGATATAGGTCCCACAAATCTCATAATGATACTATCCTTATGTCTTCCACAAGATCATAAATCATATCATAACCCATGTAATAAAAATGGGATTCTTAAACATCATGGCATCTTAACATAATTCATATAAGATAAAAGGAAATCAAAAAAATAATTCCATCATAACATAATAAAATCAATGTAAAAATAGGGATATAAACAGAACCCTATATTATCTTAGAGGGAAAATAATTTTGATAAAATGCTTGGACTCCATTCTTGAGAAAAATATCCTTTCTACTTCAAAAACATTTTTCCTTACTTAACATGTCATACAATTTTAAACTAAAATAATTTGATTAAAAATAAACTTGAAAACTTGTAAATGAATCTTCAGGGAAATAATTTTCTAAAAATCCATTCATGTCGTATAAGTTAAAGAAAAACATTCTTCTCGTACTTTGGCCGGAAAAGTCAAAAAAGTACCTCGTACTAAAAACAACAAAAGATTCCTATCATATCTTTTACTAAAAACTCACTGAAGGGTAAAATTGTATTTAAACGATTTTAGAAGGATATAAATAATATTACATATTGAGGAAACATGGATGTGGATGATAAATATTCCCCAGTAAATTCTGAAGTATAAACAATCTCAGATAAAAATGAGATTGTGAGATTTTCCCTTACCTTAGGTCCGATTTTCTTCATATGTGTCCAAATCTCCTGTATAATGATTTAAATTACATTATTTACTTATTCCAGAATCTTACTCATTGTTATGATACCATATATGGTCATATTCTTAGCTTCGTATTAGTAATATTTCATTGCTACTTGTTATTTGGGTGTTTATTACTTTTTGTTCATATGTGTGTTTTGTTGAATAAATTCGTATTCTTATTTTCAGGTTATAGATACCTCATTTATAGAATGGTATTAGTGTAATATATATCATATTTATTCATTCAATTAATTTTTATAATCATTGTGCATTTTAAATCATGTAGACCGAGTCGCATCACATCGTGGAGATGGTAGGCCGTACATACACACGAGCGATGATATTGTTCCCAGGATCGTGGAATTGTATTGAAGTGTATGTATACTATTTCAGAATCAATATCACTTTAAAATAATCATATATAGTTAATATTTACACCATTATACCCATCCAAGTAAGGTGGTGGTGTAAAACAGATTACACCACGGTGTGGAGACGGTATTCCGTACGTACGCACGCGCGGTGATTTTGTTTTTCATAGGATGGATAGAAGGTGAAATTGGTTTGTTTCATATTTATAATAACATATAATTATATTATTTATACTGATGTTATTACTTCATAATGAAACAACTAAATAATAATAAGTATAAGAAGAAATAAAGTTGAGAGAATCGGTAACGGACATTACCTCTTCTTTGAATCGCCTCTTCTTAACCTCCACTGAGGGAACTAAAAATGGTCTTTGAAGAATACCAGGACCTCTATAATGTTTCTAGGGAAGTTTAGAAGATAAATTGGTAGGGTTTTTCCGAGCTTGAAGGCTCAAAGTGGTGTGAGGAGGAGAGGGGGGAGGTGCTCTTTTATAAGGGAGGAGAGGGGCACTTTAGGAAAAACTTAAAATATTATTTTATCATAAAGTCATATTCAGATTTTAATAGCTCTAAATTGATTTATTTAGAAGATAAGGTGGGTATGGTTCGAAATAATTTCATCCAATAGATTTTAGACAAGGTTAGGTTACTATTTAACCTTATCATTTAGATTTAACTTTAAGTTAAATAATATTACCTTTACCGTGTCTTCTTGTTTTCTTACACTATATGGTTTATAAACTTACTATAACAATCCAAAAGAACCCAAAGTGGTTCATTATTAATATATTTAACCGTATCAAAGTCATTTGGCCAAATATTAGATTTTTAGGAATAAAATAACAATTAATAATATAATATTTGTTTTAAAAACTATTTTATGTCAATTTTGACACTATTTGGTAATTGATTTTTGTGAAAATTATAACTGTATGATTAGTTAGAAATATTTTAATTAAATCAATACTAATATATCATATTAACCTATAAAATTAGTGTAATTCATAAAAAGTCTCAAATTACATTTATTTGGGTATTTATAATATCAATTATGTTAATATTTCCTTAATAAGGTAATTACTGCATCATCATTGTGTCATAAATAAATTAAATTATTTAAAGTCTAAAAATTATAAATAAAATACCATTGTGTAGGAAATATTTTTATATTCCTAATTAATATTTATAGTCGAATTTATCTTATGTATATCCCTATATTAAAAATGGTTTAGTTATTAAACTTTGATTTTAACTATTTTAACTATTCTTTAAATAAAATAATAATAAATGTCCTAATCTAATCCAAGTAGACCTAAATGGTCATATTTTATTCCTAATGTTGTTTTTGGTCTAATTAAACTGATCCAATAGAATTAGGACATGTCTTAGGGTAATAATAATACCATATTTACCCTTAATTACCCTATTTACTTTTAACCGTGGTAAATAAAAGTAAAAAAGTTATTATTTGCCAAAAATTATTTTAATCTTATTGAACCACATTTTACTCCTTGATGTTAACTATGTCTCTTGAATTTTCTAAATTCCACTCATAGAAGTGGGAAAATTAAGTTTTATGTAAATTTTTTAACTCTCCTAGGAGGTGGGTAAAAGACGGTGAAAAGTTCAATAAAATTTTTATATATCTAAAATTATTATAAAATGACTCCAATGACTTAAATTGAACTTATATAGGTATTATGTATCAATTTTGACCTAAAATAAATTTAAATTAGATAAATAATTATTTAAATAAAAAGTCGGGTTTTAAATAGTAACCCAGTGTTTTCACTATTCATCAAAAATTGAAAGTTTTTGGAAAAATACCAAAATTTCACGCTAGGATAATTTTGATATTCCGAATCCAAAAATGAAGTCCATTTTGAAAAATAAAATTTCAAAAAGTGGATATTACTATTCATAACGTCTAGTTTAAATAACATATCGTTGTTTAGTGAAACTCGGTATTGCGTACAACACAAGATATCGAGGAAGGTCGTGATTGCGTGTAAAGCAAGCCAAGCTAGTGTTGTGTGTAGTAAAAGTTTCATTTGATGATTTATATAACGTAAAAACAAAATATTTCTCATAAAAATCCCATGTGTTACTTCTACCCCCCTTAAAATTAATTTCTCCCTCGAAATTCGTTACTTTGTAGAAAACAGATGAGGATACCTTTCCCTTATCATATCCTCAAGCTCTCGTGTAGCTTCTTCTAATTGGTGGTTCCTCCATAAAACTTTCACCAAGTGAGTGGTCTTGTTCTGTAGGACTTTTTCACTACGATCCAGAATCTCTATCATTTGTTCTTCATAAGAATGATCTTGCTCCAGCGGTACAACTTCTTAGCTGAGTACATGTGAAAGATCGGATATGTACTTTCTCAGGAGAGATACATGGAACACATCGTGAACTTGAGAGAGATTTGGTGGAAGCCACAATCGATAATCTACCTTCCCAACACGATCCAATATTTCGAAAGGACAGATATACATAGGGATCATCTTTCACTTCTTTCCAAATCTCATTACTCTCCTACAAGGAGATATTCGTAGGAACACTTTATCACCCACTTCATACTCTATGTCTTTTCTTCTGTTATAGGCATAAATTTTTTGTCGACTCTGAGCTGCTCTTATGTGTTGTTGAATATATTGGACCTTTTCCTCCATCTCATCAACAAGATCAGGCCCTAATAGCTTTCTTTCCCCAACTTCATCCCAGCAAGTCGGAGTTCGGCATTTCTTTCCATAGATAGCTTCATAAGGAGACATCTGAATACTGGAGTGAAAGCTATTATTATATGAATATTCCACCAAATGTAGATGTTGATCCCAACCACCTTTTAGATCCATAGAGAAATCTCTTAACATATCTTCTAGAGTTTGAATTATCCTCTCAGATTGACCGTCTGTATGAGGATGATAAGCAGTGCTGAAACTCACCTCTGTATCTAGAGTATGCTAACGACTTCGCCAAAACTTTGAGGTAAACCTCGGATCCCGATCAGATATAATGGAAGGTGGAACTTCATTAAATCTTACCACTTCCTTCACATATATCATGGAAAGCTGATCAAGAGAGAAATCCTCTCTAATAGCAATGATGTGTGCCGACTTTGTAAGACGATCAACTATGACCCAGATAGCATTATTGCCTTTGGATGTTTTAGGATGTCCGGTGACAAAGTCCATAGTGATGTTTTCCCATTTCCATTCAGGTATGGGTAATGGTTGTAACATCCCCTTAGACTTCTGTCTCTCAGCATTAACTTTCTGATAATCCAAGCATCGAGAGACATATTCAGCAACATCTCTTTTCATGTCATCCCACCAGAAGTACTCTTTCAGATCCCTATACATCTTCATGCTTCCAGGATGAATAGAGAATGAAGAACTATGAGCCTCGTCCAGTAGATCCTTCTTTAATTCTAGGATGGGAGGAACACAAACCCGATTCCTAAACATTATTATCCCATCACAGTCAAGGTTTAATTCTGGAAATTTTCTCACCTTCTTTTGTAACTCTATGTCTTCTTTTTGTGCCTCTTTAATCTTCACATGTATAGATGGTTGAACATTCATTTGAGAAAGATAAGATTTTTCCCCTTCCATTATAATTCCAAGATCCAGCCGTTGTAAATCCATAAATATTAGATCTTTTTTGATCCTCATCGTGGATAAGATAGCATGGTCTTGTTGACTTAATGCATCTTCCACCTTGTTTTCTTTCCCAGGGTGGTAATGAATTGAGTAGTCATAATCCTTAATCAGCTCCAACCATCTTCTTTGGCACATATTCAGATCCTTTTGAGTGAAAATATACTTTAAACTTTTATGATTAGTATAAATATCACACCTTTACCCATAAAGATAATGCCTCCATATTTTTTATGCAAAGATTGCCGCAACTAACTCCAAATCATGAGTTGAGTAATTTTGCTCATGGATTTTCAACTATCGTGAGGCATAAGCTATCACCATATCGTTTTACATGAGAACACACCCCAATCCCTTCTTGGATGCATCACTATAGATCACAAACCTTTCTCCACTATAAGGTAGTGTGAGCACAGGTTCACTTGATAACCTTCTTTTAAACTCCTTTAAATTCTCTTCACACTCCTCCATCCAAACGAACTTAACTCCATTTTGAGTCAACCTGGTGAGTGGATTAGATAATCGTGAAAAAGCTTTCCCAAAATGTCGATAATATCCAGACAAACCAAGAAAACTTCGGATCTCAGTTATTGTTTTTGGTCTTGACCATATTTCGGTAACCTCAATTTTTTTGGATCCATAGATATCCCCTCTTTTGAGATTATGTGACCCAAAAATGAAACTTTTTGAAGCCAATTCACACTTGGTAAATTTGGCATAAGGATTCTCCTTTCTCAGGGTATTAAATACAATTCTCAAGTGATCTTCATGTTCTTCCTTACTCTTTGAATAGAAAAGAATATCGTCTATAAAGACTGCCACAAACTGATCAAGACATTCTCTAATCCGTGAAGATAGCATGGGCATTAGTAAGACCAAATGGCATCACTATAAATTCATAGTGTCCATATCTTGTATGGAAAGCCGTATTTGGTATATTCTCCCTTTTGACCCTTAATTGATGATACCCTGAATGAAGATCAATCTTGGAAAAGTATTGAGCTCCACGTAGTTGGTCAAATAAGTCATCAATGCATGGGAGAGGATATTTTTTCTTGATAGTGATCTTTTTAAGTTCTCGATAATCAATGCAGGGTCTCATTGATACATCTTTTTTCTTAACAAACAGAACAGGTGCTCCCCAAGGTTACACACTAGGGAATATGAATCCCTTATAAAGATTCTCTTGGATTTTCTTCTTCAATTCATGCAACTCAATTGGGGCCATTCTATAAGGTGTCTTTGAAATAGGTAAAGCACCCGGTATGAGTTCTATTGAAAAATCAACTTCACGATTTGGTGAGAGACTAGGAAATTCCTCTGGAAAGACATCATCAAACTCCCATACAATGGGCATATTTTTAATAGTGAGTTTCTCTCCAACCATTCAGGATAAATAACCTTCATTTAGTGGAATCAAGACCCATAATATGGAAGGAATTTCCACAAGAAGGTTATGTTCATCCTTGCATCGATAGACGATCATAGATTGATCTAGAATATGAAATTTGACTTCCCTTCTTTAGAAATTTATATGATCTACATATAAAAAAAGATAATCCATGCCAAGAATCACATCAAATTCCACTATAGGAAGGATCACAAGATTTGCAGGAAGCACTTTCCCACAAACTTCAATCAGTGAAGAATTGTAAGCTTTTGATGTGACTGTTGTGCCATTAGGGGTTGCCACAGCTAACTCAATATCTAACTGCTGAGGTAATGTAGGGATACCCTTAGAAAATTCTTCAGAAATAAAAGAGTGGGTGTATCCAGAATCAAATAAAACATTTGCTACTTTAGAGTGGATTGTAAGTGTACCTTTCACCACTTTGTTATTGTACTCTACATCACCGATAGAAATTGCATGTGACTTTCCTTTTTCTATGGCCTTAAGAGTTTTTTGATGTCGATCATCATAAAAAACCCTTGGATTAGTTCATTGATTGGCATAATGCCCCATTTCATTGTACTTGTAACATTGAAGTGTAGGAGGTGCACTCTGTGTAGCCTTTTGTTTGTTTGCATCACTAGACATCTTCTTCCCATCATTATGGCATTAAAATTCCCGATGACCTTATTTTCCAAATTTGAAACATTTACTTGTCCCTTTAAGACAACTCCCTCCATGTTTCTTTCCACACTTTGAGAATAAGGGAAAACTCATTTTATTTTCATTGTGCTCTTTAGATTTACCTTTGAATTCCATTTTCCTCTTCTTATCAAACCCATTTGACTGATGGGTTACTCCAATCTCCATCTTAAACTTGAGATCACATAGAAAAATTTCCTCGTATCTATTGAAGTCCCTTATGGCTAATGCCCTTCGGAGACTTGGTTTTAAGCCACTAAAGAATCGATCATTCTTACTCTCATATTGGATAAGAATTCTGAAAGCGTACCTTGCAAGTCTTGTAAAATTTTCTTCGTAGGTACCAACAGATTCATCATCCTATTGCTTTAGTTCAAGAAACTCCTTCTCCATCTTTGTTCGAAGAATACGAGGGATGTACTTATTCAAAAATAAGTTCTTGAACTCGTCCCATTCCGTGGATTCAATTTCATCGCTTTTCCTCGTATTATTGATAAGATTCCACCATTGATTAGCTTCACCTTCCAAATGATATACTGTTAAGATGGTTTTATCATGTTCATAACATTGAAGAACTGAAAATATCTTTTTAGTGGTACTGATCTACTGTTCTGCCACTAATGGATCAGTAGAACCACTGAATGAGGGTGTACGCTTCCTCATGAAGGATTCAATAGAATTTTTCTCCTTCCTTTGCTCATTTGGAAGTCCTACATGATTAATAGATTGAGAAAGTTGTGTGATCATGGCTACAAGATTTTTTATTCCAGCTCCCATAATGTTTGGTTACTCAGGGGGACAATCATTACATTTTCCGTCTCATTCCACATTAACATGGTTCCTTCAGGTTCAAACCATTGACTAAAACCAAGAAGAATAGTGTGAGAAACACTAATTATAATAGGAAAATCACATAATCAAGAATAAATTTCACACTTAAGGTCTTATCATAGGTTTTTCATGTCCATTTCTAAAACACTAAGATTGTTTTCTATGCTTATACTTATCCTTAGGGTTCTTACTAAGGATTTCACATCCTAGTTTCCAATGGTTGACTATACCTTTCCTCTGATACCAACTATAACAACCTATACATTACATACATGGTTATTACTTCAGAATTGAAGCCTACTTATTACAACATATAACAAAAACATGAAAGTACTGTATAGGTATAGTGTCATTAGAAACTTGGAAACATAAACAACTGGTTCATAAATCATCTACATTGTCTCCTATTTATTTCATCATATATAGAGTCATTTTTGGCATAACTTACTTAATACCCTTCTTCCTGGCCTGGGGAAAAGAAAACATACAAAAGGGTGGGCACAAATGCTCAGTAAGGGTAAACAAAATAAATATCAATCATAAGAACATAACATTTTGGAAATCTTAACCTGCAAAAGAGATCATAATATCATAACATGGGATAAATCATAGTAGTGAAATGTAATCCCAATAATCATAAATTAAAACATGAAACTTTGTTTCATACACACATAATCATATAGAATCATTTCTTAGTATTCCAGACTCATTTCCAAGACTATCTTAGTGGAAAAAGTCCATTTCTGAACCGAGTTCACTCCTCGTTTCAGTCCTGTATCACTGAACCGAATTAACCTATCATTCCAGCCATGTCTATCTCATGAGATATAAAATCTTTACCCAAGGAATTAGATGGATATATAGGTCCCACCCATCTCATAATTATACCATCCTCATGTGTTCCACAAGATCATAAATCATATCATAACCCATATAATAAAAATGGGATTCTTAAACATCATGCCATCATAACATAATCCATATAAGATAAGAGGACATCATAAAAATAATTAAATCATAACATAATAAAATCAATGTAAAAATAGGGATATAAAAAGAACCCTATATTATCTTAGATGGAAAATAATTTTGATAAAATGCATGAACTCCATTTTTGAGGAAAATATCCTTTCTACTTCAAAAACATTTTTCCTTTCTTAACATGTCATACAATTTTAAACTAAAAGAAGTTGATTAAAAATAAACTTGAAAACTTGTAAAGGAAGCTTCATGGAAATAATTTTCTAAAAATCCATTCATGCCGTATATGTTAAAGAAAAACATTCTTCTCGTACTTTGGCTGGAAAAGTCAAAAAATTACCTCATACTAAAAATGACAAAACATTTCTTTCATATCTTTTACTAAAAACTCACCAAAGGGTAAAATTGGAATTAAAAAATTCTAGGAGGATAGAAATAATATTACATATTTAGGAAACATGGATGTGTATGATAAATATTCCCCAGTAAATTCTGAAGTATAAATAATTTTGGATAAAAATGAGATGGCGAGATTTTCCCTTACCTTAGGTCCGATTTGCTTCATACGTGTCTGTACCTCCTGTATAATGATTTAAATAATGTTATTGACTTATACCATAATCTTATTCATTTTTATTATATCATATATGGTCATATTATTAGCATTTTATTAGTAATATTTCATTGTTACTTGTTATTCGGGTCTTTATTCTTTTTTGTTCATATGCGTGTTTTGTTGAATAAAATCTTATTCTTCTTTTTAGGTTATAGATACCTCATTTCCATAATGGTATTAGTGTAATATATATCATATTTATTCTTTCAATTCATTTATATAATCATTATTCATTGAAGATCATGTAGAATGAGTCGCATCACATCGTGGAGATGGTAGGTCGTACGTACGCACGAGCGATGATATTGTTCCCATGATCGTGGAGTTGTATTGAAGTGTATGTGTACTATTTTAGAATCAGTATCACTTTAAAATAATCATATATAGTTAATATTTACACCATTATACCCATCCAAGTAAGGTTGTGGTGGAAAAAAGATTACCCCACGGCGTGGAGACGGTATTTCGTACGTACGCACGCGCGGTGATTTTGTTTTCCGTAGGATGGATAGAAGGTAAAATAGGGTTGTTTCATATTTATAATAACATATCATTATATGATTGATACTGATGTTATTAATTCATAATGAAACAACTAAATAATAATAAGTATAATAAGAAATAAAGTTGAAAGAATCGGTAACGGACATTACCTCTTCTTTGAAGCGCCTCTTCTTAACCTCCTCTTAGGGCACTAAATATGGTCTTTGAAGAAGACCAGGACCTCTAGGATGTTTCTAGGGAAGTTTATAAGATAAATTGGAAGTTTTTGTATGATATTGAAGGCTCAAAGTGGTGTGAGGACGAGAGGGAGGAGGTTCTCTTTTATAAGGGAGGAGAGGGGCACTTTAGGAAAAACTTTAAATATTATTTTATTATAAAGTCATATTCAGTTTTTAATAGCTCCAAATTGATTTATTTCTAAGATAAGGTGGGGATGTGTCAAAATCATCTCATCCAATATATTTTATACAAGTTTTGGTTACTATTTTAACCTTATCATTTAGATTTAACTTTTTGTTAAATAATTTTACCTTTATTGTGTCTTCTTGTTTTCTTACACTATATGGTTAATAAACTAAACGAACCCCAAGTGGTTCATTAATAATATATATAATCTTATCTAAGTCATTTTACAAAATCATATATTTTTAGAAATAAAATAACAATTAATAATATAATATTTTTTTAAAAACTATTTTATGTCAATTTTGACACTATTTGGTAATTGATTTTTGTGAAAATCATAACAGCATGACTAGTTCAAAAAAAGTTAATTAAATCAATAATAATATGTCATATTAACCTATAAAATTATTTTAATTCATAAAAAGTCTCAAATTACATTTATTTGGGTATTTATAATATCAATTATGTTAATATTTCCTTAATAATGTAATTACTGCATCATCATTATGTCATAAATAAATTAAATTATTTAAAGTCTAAAAATTCTAAATGAAATACCATTCTGTAGAGAATATATTTATCTTCATAATGAATATTTTTAGTCTAATTTATCTAATGTATAACCCTATATTAAAAATGTTTTAGTTATTAAACTTTGATTTTGACTATTTTAACTATTCTTTAAATAAAATAATAATAAATTTCCTAATCTAATCCATGTGGACCTAAATGGTCATATGTTATTCCGAAGGTTGTTGTTGGACAAATTCATGGAGAATAAAGATGATTTTGAAAAGTTTATGCAATATGGATGATAAATTATCATAGACTTCATCAACCTTCTAAAGCCCTATCTCCATGTCCAAAGTACTGCAATTGTAGCTCCTACGGTTGACCCAATCGGACCTGGACTGTCTGCCTTAGCCTCCACTGCCATGTCAGTTAGCCAAGCTCCAACTTAGATCAGGCCAGTCATTCTTGATCAGCCACAAACTCGATCTTTTATAGCTCTATCTTTTTATCCCTCTATCTTTGAAGTTATACCTTTACCTTCTTTGTCTACCACCTATATGCCTTCTTCCACATCAACAACTGATAAAGGAAAAGAGAAGGCCAATCCCTGAAGAAGCCTAGTGACTACTTTCTTTTTGACGGGGATGTCTTATTTTTTTTTATTTTTTTTATTTCTACTATATGTTGTATTATGGACATTTTTAATACAATGTGCACTATTTTTCCCTCTATTTTGTTTACTTTTTGATAATCCCAAAAGGGGGAGAAAAAGTATTCTAAGTTGTAACGAACCGAAATTTTGAATAAATATTGTTTCCAAATTTTGTGTGTTATTTTATTTTATACTCAACAAAACTGTTTCAATTGATAACATGAGTATAATTAAAATGAGACCATTGGGTTTCGACTGTTATATGACCATTAGTCAATATGACCATTGGAAACTAAATGTTGCGATTATTGTCTCTAAATAAAAGTGATCTTGGTTAATTAATATAGAAAGAGGTTTTGATGGCCTCATCCAGTAGTCTTGGACCGATCGAAGCCCATCTTACAGAACATGGGAAGGAGGTAGCACCACTGGGCTTTTCTCTGGACCAAACCCAATCCGAACTTCATCGTGTGAAGCTGGAAGGGAATCACCTTCATGAGAAGTTCAAGCTAATATAAATAACTACTCGTTCGATGTTGGTCGAGCCGCCCCAAGATTCTATCACCCTATCACACCTTACTCTTAGGTCATATGCTGGTGTTATAAGGGGTTATGTAACGAGACCATAACTGCATTGTGTAATCCTTTTATTTAAAAAAAATTGTGATTTATTCTTATGGTGAAGTTTGTGAATTTTCAAATGTTCGAATAAATATAGTATGCATATTTTTAATGAATTCTAGAAAAAGGATATTTTAAAATATTTTTGAAAACCTTAAATAATTAATGACGTGTAATGATTTTCAAAAAGGTCTTCTGCAAATCTGTTCAGTAAGAAATTTGGAGTCTAATAAGATCAACATTTTTTTTGATGAATAGTAAATTATGAATAGTGATTTTATGCATAGGATTAGTAATGTGACCAAATGGATTAGTAATATAACTTCAAGAAAGTATTAATATAATATAGGCACCTTGATTAAGTAATGTGATTCAATAAAATAGGTAAATAACTGTTTCAGAAATTATTTGTCAAGTATTAGTTTTTTCGGATGAATAGTGTTTTTAATTAAAAATTAAATTAAAAATATTTAGTAATTTTTTTTTATAAAATGGACATTATTTTAGAATTCAGAGCATTGATATTATGTTAAGATAAATTTTTGGGAGCCTTCTTTAAAACGTTGAATTTTCAGTGAATAGTAAAAATACAGTTTTAGGGTTTCGGTATGTTTAATGACATCATGACTGCATCATGATGATGTCATTAGATATTTTAAGGGATGGATGACTAAAGGGGGTGAATTATTGTATGAGGTGTCCCAAGTGTCCAATACCATGGGCAAATACCATGGGCAAGCCCATGGTTTTTTCAGTACCACCAATGAGGTGTCCATTGGCCACTAATGCCTTGTCCCCTCACTTTCCCTATAAATAGCCACCATTTCCTCATTTATTTTTCACTCCCAACTCTCCCCAAACTAATATATGTTCTCATTACCTCCCAATAAGTCCTACCATGGTTCCCCCAATCCATCAAGGTCCCAACCATTTAGTTTTAAGAGTTACGTTTTAAGGTAAGGGATCCTACCTCTCTCTTTCTTTCCAAGTACTCTCTTTTATGTCATTTATTTTATGCTCCATGTTATTATGTTGGAGGATGTTATTTTATATTAATTATAATGTCCTTTTAATTTTCATATGATGAGATACCCCCTCTTTCTCTCATCAATTCGTTTTAATAATGTTTAAGTGGTGCTATTAGGCTGCCGAATTTTTAAGAGATTCTTCCACCCCTCTCATTTTTCAAGTTCTATTTTCATGTCAAGTCTTTAAAGTTACATTTATTTTGTTGGGGTATGATCTCTATATCTATAATACTTATATTTTATGTTCATATTATTAGATACCCTATTTTATCTCTTCAATTCAATATTTTGATGTTTTAAGTGGCGCTGTTAGGCTGACGAATTTTTAAGGGATTCTTTCACCATTCTTGTTTTTAAGATCTATTTTCAAGTCAAGCCTTTCATGTTCCTTTATATTATATTGGGGTATGATCTATATATCTATCATACTGATATTTTATGTTCATATTATGAGAGACCCTATTTGATCTCATCAATTTTCTTTTTGATGTTTAAGTGACGCCGTTAGGCAGCGGAATTTTCATAATAGAAATCTTATTTTTGTCTTCCTTACATGTTTTTTATTTCAAATGGTATATACTTAAAATATCATTACCATGTTCATATATCCTTTATATTTGGTCCCTCTACTGTTTTATGGATCATTTACGAGTGGTTGACCCATGTCCCCTCTCTTTTCAATGTTTTCTAAAACCCTGTAACATAGCCCTTATGCTGCAGAATTTTCGTCTTAAAATGTCTCTCTCTTTTTCTCAAATTCTATTATTTTATTAAGTGAACACTCAAAGCTCTTTATTATACAGGGGTATTGACATATATATCAAAATTTCCTATTTTAAATTCTGGGATTTACATATATGAAAACCATCTCTCCTTTTTCATGGGTTTAATGTGACATGAAGATCACATCTTTAAAAGTAGTTTTTAAAACGTTATGATTATGAAATGAAACCCATTTGTTTTATGCTATATGGGTTATTTATGAAATGTTTGATGACTATATATGTGGGTCACATGATAATAAAGTCAAATTTATAGGTTTTCCCTGATAGCGCTCCAATGCATTGGGTAAAGACTTAATCTCTAGAGATGACCATTTTTAACGACACCTTGGTGAATAACCTTGGTAGTTTTTAATGACACCTTGGTGATGGACCTTGGTGAAACGGAAATTATTGTCTATGTTAAATGTTTTAGACACATTTTTAAGTTATTAAATACGTTATTTTTATTATGATATTCCTTATTATTTCTTTCTCATTCCCTAAAGTTTTTTTTCATGACTTTATTGATGAATCTCAAGTTCACATGTTAAATGTTTCCCCTTGTTTCCCTTATTGGGCCTTCTGCTCACCCTTTCTTTTGATGTATGTCCCCAGGTTATGAGATGTAGTAATGAACCTAGGATGAACATAAGGAGAATCCTTTCAAGTTATTATGAATAATGTTTTATGTTTTCATGTTTTAAGTTCCTGGTTTCTAATACACTAAACCTTAAAGATCCTCGGTTTTGTAAAATATAATGAAAGTTTATGTGATAAAAAGGAGGGATGTTATAGTTGTTATCAAAGGATGGTTTAGTTATTTGTGGAAATTAGGATATTAAAACTTTAGTAATAACCCTATAGAAAAGTTTAAATATAGTAAATCTTCCTAGTATTTTGGTGAGTATTGAGTAAGGGGTTGCCAAGCAAATACATCCCTGTCTGGATACGAGCAGGTAGAGGTGGCTCTGGAACAGATGTACATAGGGGTAAAACCCAAAAACACTGCTTTGAGCTAGACTTGAATGGGAACCGTTACACGACAACGGGCCTTGCTACACTCTTGTTTACGACAGTCCCGGGGGATATGCTTTGGTAAATTCATAAGCTTAGTATTAACCATTATTAAAGGAACAAAGATAAAATAAAATAAAGATTCACATATGAATATATAATCATGTATAACCTAGATTGGAACCTAGGAGATCACAATTTAGGGTATACATTCCTTCTACAAGTTTATCCGTCTATGCTTCAAGTTTCCTTTTAATGATTATTATCTATGTATTTAATCCCCTAATTATACTTTCTTTTCTTAATTAATGGCGGGAAATGGAAGAAAATGTCCCAACAACCAAGGTGATAAGAAATGTGATGATTACCCTATTAATATGACAAAGATGACGAGATATCAAGTTTAACATATTGTGATTATGCCAAACCAGCTATCAAAAATCACAATTAATAATTTGTACCTAGTTGAATGACCAAATTCATCAAGGAAGAAGAAGATGAAGTCTCAAGGATGTTCATCTGATAAAGTTGATTAGGGAATTTAAATATGAGTATTTTTTTGGAAGACGTTCACTATTTTGGGGTCCCTATATGATCAAGGAAAATAGATTACTACGGTATTTTCTTTGAAAAGTAAAGGTTGACTTATATTTTGAAGAATCAATGAATTTAAGGCGAACTTATGGTAATTTAGGTTACTTATGGAAATGATTAACCTATCTTGGGGAGAATTTGATTAGGTTAGTTAATTTTTTATAAGATTATTTGATTGGTTGATGTTGTTTGGAGATGAACGATAAAGTTTATCTTGGAAGACTATGTTATCAAATCCTTTTGTATTTGGGTTTCAATCTTATATTGGTTTATTTTGAGGAATTTTAAGGACAGTTATTTATAGAATGGTCTATGATGAACTCTGGGTAGTACTGTGGAATTTTGAAGATTTAAAATAGTTTCCCTACCTATGGGGTTCTTTCTTTTTGAAGAATTGTTTTATCTTACCCTTTCTGTTTTTGGGATAATTTTTAAAGATATAAGAAATATATAGTTAATATTTTCTGGATTATGTGATTCTCTTGAAGATGATTCTTGTACTTTGATGAGAATAAGTAGTTTTGAATGCTCATTGTTTTGAGAAAAGATTAGTTTTGGTAAAAACTTATTAAAGGATGAAACTCTACTTGAAAGTAGGTATATTTCCTTATGTTTTTATTATATGTTGTAAATGAATTCCCCAAAATTATGAAAAGGAATGAAAAAAATGTTGTTGGTTTACATTTCCTACTGGGTAATCAAAGACCATTTACACACATCATAAGTTTGTGATTTTCTTATGGTTAACTTTCTCCTAATAATTTTTTCTATCACTCTCCCTCAGAACTTGATCCTTTGTTTTATCATCTATATCCATGTTTTCCTACATGGAATCCTACTTTGGGTTAACTCGGGTGACCGTTTTACTTCCCTTTCCTTCTTTTAAAGTAAAATTTTTACTGACTCTTTTCCGATGTGGGACTTTCAATGAAATTTCCAAGCCCATTTCTTTTAAATTGTGAGGACGCAATTTCGTAAGGGTCAAAGATTGTAACAACCCGAAAATTTGAATAAATCTTGTTTCCAAATTTTGTGTTTTATTTTATTTTATACTCAACAAAACTATTTCATTTGATAACATGAGTATAATTAAAATGAGACCATTGGGTTTTGACTGTTATATGACCATTAGTCAATATGATCGTTGGAAACTAAATGTTGCGATTATTGTCTCTAAATACAAGTGATCTTGGTTAATTAATATAGAAAGAAGATTCGATGGCCTCATCCAGTAGTCTTGGACCGATCAAAGCCCATCTAACAGATCTTGGGAAGGAGGTAGCACCACTGGGCTTTGCTCTGGACCAAACCCAAGCCGAACTTCATCATGTGAAGCTGGAATGGAATCGCCTTCGTGAGAAGTTCAAGCTAATAGAAATAACTACTTGTGAGATGTTGGTCGAGCCGCCCCAAGATTCTGTCACCCTAGAACACCTTACTCTTAGGTCATATGCTGGTCTTATAAGGGGTTATGTAACGAGACCATAACTGCATAGTGTAATCCTTTGATTTAAAGAAAAATTGTGATTTCTTCTTATGGTGAAGTTTGTGAATTTTGAAATGTTTGGATAAATATAGTATGCATATTTTTAATGAATTCTAGAAAATGGATATTTTAAAAAAAAATTAAAACATAAATAATTAATGATGTGTAATGATTTTCAAAAAATGGTCTTCTGCAAATATTTTCAGTAAGAAATTTAGAGTATAATAAGATCAACATTTTTTTGATGAATAGTAAATTATGAATCGTGATTTTATGCATAGGATTAGTAATGTGACCAAATGGATTAGTAATATCACTTAAAGAAAGTACTAATATAATATAGGCACCTTTATTAGGTAATGTGATTCAATAAAATAGGTAAATAACTATTTCAGAAATTATTAGTCAAGTATTAGTTTTTTCGGGTGAATAGTGTTTTTTAAATAAAAATTAAATTAAAAAGATTTAGAATTTTTTTTATAAAATGGACTTTATATTTGAATTCAGATCATTGATATTATGTGAAGATAAATTTTTGGGAGCCTTCTGAAAAAGTTGATTTTTCAGTGAATAGTAAAAATACAGTTTTAGGGTTTCGGTATGTTTAATGACATCATGACTGCATCATGATGATGTCATGAGATATTTTCAGGGATGTCCAACTAAAGGGGATGAATTATTGTATTAGTTGTCCCAAGTGGCCAATACCATGGTCAAGCCCTTGGTTTTTCCAATACCACCAATGAGGTGTCCCTTGGCCACTAATGCCTTGTCCCATCACTTTCCCTATAAATACCCACACTTTCCTCCTTTATTTTTCACTAAAAACTCTCCCCCAATGAATATATGGTATCATTACCTCCCACGAAGTCCTCCCAAGGTTCCCCCAATCCCTCAAGGTCCCAACATTTGAGTTTTAAGATTTACGTTTTAAGGTAAGGGATCTTACCTCTTTCTTTCTTTCCAAGTACTCTCTTTTATGTCATTTCTTTTATGATCCATGTTCTTATGTTGGAGGATTTTCTTTTATATTCATTATACTGTCCTTTTCATTTTCATATGATGAGAGACCCCCTCTTTCTCTCATTAATTCTTTTTAAGAATGTTTAAGTGGCGCTGTTAGGTTGCCGAATTTTTAAGAGATTCTTTCACCCTTCTCATTTTTCAAGTTCTATTTTCATGTCAAGTCTTTCAAGTTCCATTTATTATGTTGGGGTATGATCTATATATCTATAATAATTATCTTTTATGTTGATATGATGAGATACCCTATTTGATCTCTTCAATTCAATATTTTTATGTTTTAAGTGGCGTCGTTAGGCTGCCGAATTTTTAAGGGATTCTTTCACCCTTATCATTTTCAATATCTATTTTCATGTCAAGTATTTCAGGTTCCTTTTTATTATGTTGGGGTATTATATCTATATATATAATACTGATATTTTATGTTCATATGATGATATACCCTATTTTATCTCATCAATTCCCTTTTTGAATTTTAAGTGATGTCGTTAGGCTGCCGAATTTTCATAAGAGAAATCTTATTTTTGTCTTCCTTCAATGTTTTTAATTTCAAATGGTATGTCCTTAAAATTTCATTACCATGTTCATATATCCTTTATATTATGTCCCTATACTGTTTTATGGATCATTTATGAGTGGGTGACCCATTTCCCCTCTCTTTTCAATGTTTTCTAAAACCTTGTAACATAGCTGTTATGCTTCAGAATTTTCATCTTAAAATGTCTCTATGTTTTTCTCAAATTCTTTTATTTTATTAAGTTAATACTCAAAGATATTTCTTATACATGGGTATTCACACATATATAAAAATTTCCTATTTTAAATTCTGGGATTCACATATATGAAAACCCTCTTTCCTTTTCTGTGGGTTTAAAATGACATAAAGATCACGTCTTTAAAAGTAGTTTTTAAAACATTATAATTATGAAATGAAACCCATTTATTTTATGCTATATAGGTTATTTATGAAATTTTTGATGATAATATATGTGTCTCAAATGATAATAAAGTCAAATTTAAGGGTGCGCCCTGATATCGCTCCAATGTATTGGGTAAAGACTTAATCTCTAGAGATGGCCATTTTTAATGCCGCCCTTGTGAATAACCTTGGTAATTTTTAATGACGCCTTAGGGATGGACCTTGGTGAAACGAAAATTATTTTCTATGTTAAATGTTGTAGACACATATTCAAGTTATGAAATGCGTTATTTTTATTATGATATGCCTCATTATTTATTTCTCATTCCTTAAAGTTCTTTTTCATGACTTTATTGATGAATCTCAAGTTCACAAGTTAAATGTTTCCCCTTGTTTCCCTTACTGGGCCTTCTGCTCACCCTTTCTTTTGATGTATGTCCCCAGGTTATGAGATGCAGTAATGAACCTAGGATGAACATAAAGAGAATCCTTTCAAGTGTTTATGAATAATGTTTTATGTTTTAATGTTTTAAGTTCTTGGTTTCCAAGACACTAAACCTTAAAGATCCTCGGTTTTGTAAAATGTTATGAAAGTTTATATGATAAAATGAGGGATGCTATATAAGTTATGTGTTATTCAATAATATTTTTTCTATATTTTATATTCTTTATAGTTGAATCTCACTTATAATTTACCTGTACAAGATTTGTGATCATCAAAAAGGGGGAGATTGTTGGACTCCTCAAGTATTAATTATGTTTTAATGATCACAAATCTCATTATGATTTACCAATATTAATAATAATCACAAATATCCTTACTGTTTTCAAATCTTATTACTGATCACAAATCTCACATATCTTATTACTCATGTGTATTTATGTTTCATGTTATCTTATACTTTATAATAGTTAAACTCAATCCATTTTATGTATATTACGGTTTAAGTCTAAATACAGTTATTTGTCTAAGTACAAGACATCGTGAAGCTTGACACAGTAAGTCAGACATTGTGAGCAAGAAGCAGACACCGTGAACAGAAACACTGAAGCAGACACCGTGAAGCCTAATTCTCATACACCGTGACCAATGAGACACCGTGACCACGAGACATCGTGATGCTATAAGCCAGACATAGTGAGTCAGACACCGTGATGCAAACACCATGAAGGACACACCGTGAGAAACATACTGTGAAAGACATATCGTGAAGGACATACCGTGAGCAAGACACCGTGAGCGACATACTGTGAATGACATACCGTGAAATACATATCGTGAAAGAGACATTATTTCCATAACTAATGTGACACCATTTCTTAACCTTTTTATCAATATTATTTAAATATTGCTAACAGTTATATTTGATATTTTTAATGTAATTAATGATATTTAATGATAGTTGTTGGTCTATCAAGAAACCTTACCTCACACCTATGAAAAGGAAATAATTATATTGTCGGAGCTCGGGGAATATAAGGAATATTTAGCAGTAGTAGAGAAATAGAAGAACATACTTACGCGAGAAAGAAACACGAGTGCACTGTACTGAACAGAACACCAATCCTGAGCATGACCATGAAGAAGAGGTTGCAAGATATTCAAAGAAAGCATTGTATCATACATGCAATCTGACACTACTGAAGAACTCATGAAATACAGAACATCTTCACTTTTGAAGAACACCAAGCTGAACAAAGATACTCTATTTTTTAACAGAAAAACAAGAGAAGGACTCATATGCATTTCTGGTGAATCCAAGGAGTCCAGAGATGCATTGATAATCACTAGAGAGTTCTAAATTCTTATTTACTCTCTAAGTGATTCATCGTTTACTTTCGATAAGTCTGTTTACCCTGTTTATTTTACACCCACATTGTATCCTGTGCTGAACTGGAGGATACTAAATCCTCATTCCAAACTGTCTACACCTTCTTGTGTCCCACTGTGGATAGTGGTAGAGGTCATGTGATACCTGGACAGCCTTTGTGCTGTTGAGTTATTTTCCCATGAATAATTGTGGTAGAGGTATGATTACCTAGATAGTTTGTAAACTATTTTTAACCCCGATCTAGGGTGTGGATCAAATTTATATATAAATTTGAGAGGACTAAGTCTCATCTTGAGACTGAACCTATTGGTTATATCTGTTGTGCATTTTAGTTTAAGTTTAAATTATACAATATCTAATTTATATTCTGATGATGTTAATTTGAAACACACAACTATTTTAAATTTACTATGATAGTTAATCTAGAAAGTTTTTGTATTTTTTGTAAAGTATTAGGTTAGTTACAAAAGTTAATTAATATTAAAGATTAGATTAACGGAGAACTAATCAATCTTTGAGAACCTAACTGACCCTTTACTACAATACAAATTCACTACAGATTATCTTGTTATTCAATTTGGGGTATTTTAATAGAAATATTTTTAACATAAATTTTTATTGGAACTCAATTCACCCCCCTCTTGAGTGTCCACTCCGACCAACAAATATCCTTGTGGTTAGATAGGATAATCCTACATATGAACACAAGATTGGTGGTATCCTAGGGTATTATAATAGTACCTTGGATGGAACCATAAATAATGTATTAATTTTTTTACACCCCTCCTATTGAAATATCATTGGAGAGGCACAACTAAAGTACCTTGAGCATGGGAAAAGATTTGGTAAGGAGAGTATCAACCAAACCAAAAGAATCACTGAATTAAAATATAAAATATCTTTACAAGTTACAATCAACACTTCCCCCTTTATGTTATTGATGATATATGACCCATTAATATTAATTTTGAGACCATAACCACAAGTCCTACAAATGATAATTCCTTGAAATGATGATCATTGAACCATGATTTCCAAAAACTTACCATAATAGAGCCTCTAAAGTGAAGGTTATGTCTCCCAAAACTTGATCAAAAGGGAAAGTTTGATCATTAAGGATTTACCTCTAACCATAACTAAAAATCATGAAATCAGTCTCCCCTTATGTGGACTCATGTGGCTAGAATTCTATAAAATCCAACATCAGGTGGCTATGAACAATTCCCTTCCTTTGTGTTCGTGATTTTTTCTGTGTTTTAAAACTGGGCGTGAAGGAGATTGGGGATTTCAAGATCCTGGTCAATCTTTCAACCATATTTTCTAAGGATGATCCACACAGTGTATGCCCATTCCCCTTTGAAGAGGACAAGATTAATAGTATCCTCTTGAGGTCAACTAAATTAGTTGCATTTGGAGGAAAGTGATACACCCATTTTTCACACCTTCTCCTTAATAGGTATGTACTGGTTATGAATTTTCCATAGTATAATTTTGATTATATATGATATATCCTTGCACTATAGTGTTTCTCCCAATACATCAAGGTCATATTCCTCATGAAGGACCCATCTGAATTCTTTTTTCAAGAAGATCCTAAATGAGGAGATAGTAAAAACTAGCATTTCATGGTCTAATCTGGCGATGATGTTGTTTTAGGCTCCCAAATACTAGTGGTTTAGAGTAACACATAAGTTTTTAGGATAATTAATGGCTTTTATGAAGAAATATCTAGTATTTTGTATCCAATAAAATCCATAACCCTCTGCACCGAGTTCCCAAAAAAGTAATTTATTTCTCCATATACAATTATCCAACATGAATAGTGATGGAGGGTTGGTAAATGAATCAAGATATAGTTACAAATACTAGTGTTTTTACTCCATTAAACAACTAAGACATCTTCATATTTGTTTTAAATAATATTTTCCTACATTGGTGTACCTTCTTTGAAAACCCATTCTAACTTTTTTTATAGACTGGTCATGGTTTCAGAGACACTTATTAGGCCAATGTATCATCACTAAAATTCACATTCCATCATACTCCAAGATTCCCAATGGTTATTACCTTATCCATGATCATACCAAATGAATCCAAATAGAATTTTTTTCAATTTTCTAGATGATATCCTTAAGGAAAAATAGGGCAGACCATAAATTTACAAGGATGTAGGTGAGAAAGTTATTAACCATGGTTTTGAGACCGCTAAATGAGAGGAAGTTATTTTTTCAATTAAGAATATGGTTTTAGATTATATCAACAAGATCTTAATAGTGATTAATCTCAACTCTAAAAGGAGATATTGGTGATCCCAGGTACTCTATGTGAAAGGGTATTTTTTAGAATCTTCGTCTATCCAAAATCACTATTCCCTTTTCACCAAAACAGAATTTTTGGAGATAGACACTACTCATTTCCTAGTTGATGGATTAAAAACTCCATTTTCTTTATAAAATAATAATATTTTCATGATCCTATATATATCAAAAATATTTTTCAAGAAATTGAAAGAGTTCATTCGTAAAGAAGTGGTGGGAGGGCATGTTCGATGTTTTTCTTGAATCGGAATGGGATCTTATCTCACTCGCCAATTATATTGTATATAAATATACTAAAAGAGTCCTGATATAGTATAAATACATGTGGTAGAGGGGATATCATTTCCTTAGTCATATTATTGACTTACAGATAACATATCTTCTCCCCATGAAGGTGATAGAAAAACCATGGTGAAATAATTCACTTGGAGAGGAGATCAATAACCTTATTTGAGAACATTGTACAATACATATATTTAATGATTAATCTCCACTTCATAATTTCATAATATTTTTAGATATCATTCTTCATATAAATATTAGTCCTAGGAACCTTCATAATAATATCACTTCACATTTCATAGGGAATAGAATTGGAAACTTGTGGGGACCTTCTGTTAATTAATATTTGTTGTTCCTGGTAGATTTTTTTATTAATATGAAATGTGATTATTTTTTCAATAACCATTGCAAGAACATTGTTTGGAAAGTTTCACATAATTATAAAAAAATATTTTTTATCATAGGAAGGATTTATGACCTTAAGAATGAGGATGAGGGCAGTGGCACAAGATAGTCTAGAAAAACATCCACCAATGAAAAAGTCATGAATGATCACCACAAGCTCATTTTTAATAGATCCCCAGGAATTAAGGTAGAATTTTCCAATAAATCTATCCAGGCCTAGGTCACTTCTAGATTTAAAGAAGTAAACATCCTCCCATTACTCCCTCTCATATGATTTTGTCACCAAGACTAAATATTTAGGTAGTTAACACTGATTATATAAAAATCATTAGGGATTTGGGCCGTTAACACCTATGAATTGATTCTCCATTGTTCCCTAAAAATTAGAGATGAAGATTATATACTCTAAATGATTTCATGGTAATGGATATAATACAAATAAAATGGGGTTGTATTTGGAAATATCAATAGATAAATCTTATGGTGGAATGAAAATCCAATATCCCATATATCCAAAGTGTGGGAACAAGAATCATGGAAACTATATGATTGTAATTAAGTGATTTTTCATCAATAGAAAATAGGGGAATCAAGATTATAGATACTATGGTAAAAATAATAAACACACTAATATTCAAGTATAAAACATGTTTAAGATCAAAACTCATCCTATGGTGTAGTGATTAAAATGTGGGGAATATTGGTCTTATGAAAACAAATGACATAATCCAAGGGTTTTCTGAGAAAATCAGTTATAACAAACTCTAAGTCCAAGAGAGAGAGAGAAAGAGATAATAATATTTCACTACTACTGATGTGGATACTAAAATAGATGTGGTTATAGGTACCCTAGCTATTAATTCAAGAATATAAAACATACTATCTGATTATGGTACTACACATTCTTTCATGTTTTGAAATTTTAGTAGAAAAATAAAAAGAACCCATTCAAAAAAAGGTGGTTGATAAATAAATGAGAGAAAAAAATATATCAATGGTTAAATGACATATCTATATCTCCTCACCAGTCATTATTTGTAGATATAATTTTCCACAAATTCTCTTCTTATCGCCTTTAGTGGTTTTGATCATATATGAGTCAAGGGTTTGCTATGCTTATATAGATTCAACAACAACTATTGGAAGAGTGAGATCAATCTTTGTGTCTCATGTCATCCTAAAATTCTATCTGACTATAAGTAGAAATATAGCTATCCAATAAAATAGATTGTTCAAGAATGGATACTACATCCTTTTGAGAAATAAAATATAGACCAGATGACATGGACTAAGGAGAGAATTATGCTTCGTGACATGCCCATTATGATGGATTATACTGAAGTAATCCCTAAATAGTTTTATGGAATTCTTCTTTAATGAGAGGTTTATTTATCAATAAATCATATAAAATGATATATACCAATATAAAGGACTCCATATATTATGGGCCCAATTGAGTTATAATTTTGTAAGAATAAGTTACAATATAATCTTGAAAATAGTGTTATACATTTGAGTGCTTCACTGCAGGTTGTGTCAATCCTCTTCAATAATAATAATGATTAGTTAATGTGATTCTATATTTATTATCATGAACTCAAATAATAAAGATAAAAATAAGAATCCCCTCTCATATATAGATGACTTGTTTGATAAACTATGTGGAACCTAGTATTTATCTAATGTGGACCTTTGATCATGATGGGACTAATTAAAGATCAAGATGGAATATTTTCTCAGAAAATGACTCTTTAATAAGGTAAGGACACTATGAGTTCATATTGAGCCATTTTAAGACTCACTGATTCTATATATATATTCATAGAATTCATGAATATAGTCTTCAGTTATTATGTTGAAAAAATTATAGTAATATTTTTAGATAATATTATCATTTACTAAAACAAATGGGGATCATTGGGAGCATTTTTATATTGTGAAAAAGGATTTATTAATGGTTAAATTTTTGGAAGTGTGATATAAAAGTGATTTATCGGTTAAGGAAGTATCATTCTTATATTATATTATCATATGTAAATTGAAATATATAAACCCTTTTATGAAAAACTAATGTGTGGACTAGCATATAACTGCATTTTTAATGAATATATATAGTTTCCTTGGACTATCTGAGTGTTACTGGAGAATTTTGAGAAGCATCGCTTGAGTCTCAAACCCACTAACCAATCTAATATTGAATGGAGTAAAGTATTTACAAAATAATTAATGTGAAGAGATATTTGAGGAGTTGAAAAAAGGATTATCAACACAGTAGTCCTTTCCCTCAAGTGGGGAAGTTTTCATTTTATATAATGATGCATCAATGAATGGATTATGATTTTTACTAATAGAAAATGATGGTAGCCAATTCCTCAAGGAAATTGAATGGTGTTGTGTAAAAAAATCCCACATAATATCTAGGGTAGTCCACATTGATCAATTAATTGAAAATTTAAATAAATTTTCTTTATTTGGAGAAGTATAAAATATATATATATAGAACATAAGATCCTCAAATGTATATAAAAAAATAATGAGCTTAATATAATCTATTGAAGATGGTTATAGTGGTTCATGGACTATGACAAGTTAATCCATTACCATCCTTGAAAAGAAAATAATGTGGCAGATTCTCTAAGTATAAAGGATCTGTCAACCATATAACTAATGATAATTGAGAAGTATAAAATCCTCTTAAAAATTAAATAGATAGAATGGGTATCTTAATGTATGGATAATCATCATTACATTCTCAAATTATTTCATAACCTCTATTTTGGAGAAGTGTAAGGATTCTCAAAGTAATGGTGAGGAAATTCAGAAGAATAAAGAATCATTAAGAAAAGGAAAATTCAAAGTGGTTGAAATTGATGATGGATGAGTGGTATGATTTGCATACTTACTATATGTACCATAAAAACTATTTATGAATAAGGATCTGATGAATTATTCATACAGTTCCACTTTCTCCATCCACCTAGGGATCGTAAAGATGTATCAATATAATCAAGAGAACTATTGGTGAGAAAATATGTAAAATGATATCATTATATATACATAATAGATTCATGTATGTCAATAATTAAAGGATGGTAGGAAAAATGTCTAATGTGATGATACAACCAATACATATTCCAACATGGAAATTGGAAAACATCTCCATAGGAGTTATTTATTATATTCTGAAGAAATCAATAAGAAAATGTACCATATGGTTTTTGGTGTATCATCTCACAAATATTCATCACCTAATTGTAATTTAGGATGACTTATCACTCAATAATATTTCATGGATATACATCAGAGAGGTGCTGAGGGTACATGGAACCCCACTGTTGATTGTATCTAAAAGAGATCAGAGAGTAAATTCCATGATCTAGAAGGTCCTCCAACATGCTTTAAATAATTATTTAAACTTTTAAAAAACATATCACCCCAAATATGGTGGCCAATATTAGTGTACTATTCAGACACTATAATATATTTTGATAGCATGCTTGATGAAATTCAAAATATGGTGGGATCAATATATTCATGTGGTCAAGTTATCGTAAAATTATAGTTTCCTCTCAAGAAAAAAAATGACTACATAAGAACAAATGTAAGGGAATATATGTCGAAAATTGCATTTTGGGATTAAAATAGTGAAAAAAAGTTTCTATGAGCTAAAATGGTTGAGTATATGGTAGAAAATATCAATACCATTCAGAAAAACCACAAAGCTTCTCATAATAGAAAAAACAGCTATGTTGACAATTGTTAATAAGACATGGCATTTGAGTTTGGAGATAAGGTGTGTATATTTATATACCCTTGTAAGAGAGTCATGATATTTTTTATAAAGTTAAATCTAATCACTAGGCACATTTACCACTTTGAAACACTTTATTTCATCAAAGTTGTGGCATACAGACTAGTACTCTCACAAACTCTTTATCATGTACATGACACATATCATGTATCCCTGTTGAGGAAGTACATAAAATATCCCACACATGTACTAAATTCAGAGGTGGTAGAGTTGCGAATTGATAACTCTTATAAGTAGTATCCAATGAAGATATTTTATAGTATGGATAAATTTCTACGTAATATGAAAATTAACTAGTTCAGAGTGTCATGGAGGAACAGTAAATATAAAGAGGATACTTGGGAACCAAGGGAATCCATTATGTAGATGTACCCTCGCCTATTTTCACCTTATTATGAAATAATAAATTTCAAGGTGGAAAATTCTTAATTTGGTTAAATATAAAAACCTGAGTTTCAACAAATTAAAACTATTCTTGATAGTACATGCGATATAAAAAATGAAACCTAAATGAACTATGTATATTTACAACCAATATAACTATGTCCTTAAATTGAAAGGTATGAAAAGTATAAAATAATTTATGTAATATATATATATATAAATTTCATAATCTACATATATTTATTGATAAATTTTCAATAAATATGTATTGAATTTTTAAAAAATAAATTTTATTCTTTAAAAAACATGTTTCATTCAAAAATGATTATTATTAATTATTGCATGAAAAATTTGTACTTAATTCATGGAAAATTTAAAAATAATATTTTATAAAATGAAAATATTTTTTTAAATCATCATATCAAAATTACCATTTGGTGAAATTTTTGCTCGTATGGCCCGAAGGCCTTCTTTTTTTATTTTATTATGGATAATCTCCCTTTTACGGGTTGAAGGGGAACCCGTACATGACCCGTAGGCCCAAGGGACATGTCCAGACAAACCCGCAATACATAACCCAAAGGCCCAGAGGCATACCATGCCCAATACATGACCCGTAGGCCCATCCCACTTGAACTGCCCCTCCCCAGCTTTTGGCATAATTTATCTCCTAGCTCCCACTTTGCATTGTTGATCGGCTAGCATTGTCCCATACAAAGCTGCACGATTCCTAGTCCTGATGGCGGCTGCCATACCCTCTCATTCTTCCAATCCGGTTAGATCTACATCTGGTGCTTGCTACTCCTTTTGCAGAATTATTTAAATTAAATAAATATATTGTGCATCTATTTATATTAATTGAAATTCATATAATGATTATTTATAATCATATATTTAATATATTATCATTTAGTACATGATTTGTTTTAACATTGAGGTGTAGTGTCCAGTTTATTGAATCAAAATAAGGCATCTAATGGAGAGTACAAAGCCAAAAGTGAGTAAGGGTAGAGGTAAATGGAATAATAGGTGTAGAAAGTGTTTATTTTTATTTTTTGATGTTTTTATTAACCATATCACCCCTTAAATAAATCATTTATAAATTATGGGGGCCCTTCGCATTAGATTGGATTCCTATTATTGAATAGTTTTAGGTATATACAAATATTTCACTCCCTCCCACTTATAAAAGGAGACCTCTTCTCCTCTCTATTATATACATAAAATTCCTTGTGTTTAGAAAAATACCATACCAAATACCTTCATTACATCCCTCCCCACATATTAGACACATTTTCTTGATCTCAAATAAAATCTAAAGAGTATTAGATGTAATATAAAAGATGTGGTTTGAATAAGAGGTATCATTATTAATCGAGCATCTTTGTTTAATTTCAAATTCCACAACCATAAAATCATACTAAATCATTATTATACATTAATATACCTCTATTACATATATTAAGATATTATTATATTAATTTCACACATTAACTCAATCTTTATGCCCATAAAATGGGAGAAAAAACTAATATTTATGTGTGTGGATTACTACCGCCTCACAAATAGATATAATATGTTTTCCATAATCTCTTGAAAAACTTTTTAATGATAATTAATTTAATGTGTATATATTATATTTTTAAAATATTTATAATTCTATAAAACTATTATATCATATCTTTTTTTACATTTGCATTCATTGAAAAATGACGAAGTCATTTGTTCGTATGTGTGGATTACCCCTCCCCAAATCGATGAGATTTAATTTTAATTACTGCGAAAAATGGATTATATTTATAAGTTTATTCAAAAAATTAATATGATATTTATAATAAATTTATTGTTATTAAAAGATAAAATTATAATTCAGTTCTTTCGAAAATGAGATTTGAAATATAGAAATGTTACTCAAGTGTATGTACAGTTTATCATCTTCGTGATTGTAACATTGTTCATTTCCCATACAAAATTTCATGATATATTTTAAAAGTATATTTTTTGTATAAAAATGATAATTATTTCATTATTATTATTTTTATGTGATGAAATTCTTATAATTTTACCTATGAAAAAAGTAAAATAAATAATAAACCTAAAAAAATTATGAAAATTTAAATAATTAACTTGTTTTTATTATTTAGGAACATAAAGAAAAAAGGTGACAAATCATACATGTGTTAAGGGATCTCTTTATACCACCCTTTACATTGGGTGTAGACTATTCTCAATCTAACTCATGTTTTTTGTCACATTAATTTTTTTAAATGTTTCTATATTATATATATTTGTCTCTGACATATATAAATTTCTTTTTTACCTTCTTTTTATTGGTTAGTACATACCTTATCTCCATTTCTCAAGTGCATTCAATATGAAATTCCCCTTGATTATTGTATGAGGTAAGATTATATGACCCATTTTCATTCCATGGATTATTAAAATGTTATTACTTATGATTTGTTTAATTTTATTTGGAACATTTAAATCATGAAAATTTTATGATGATGGTTCTCATATAATGATCCAATGTGTTAGGTAATTCATTAGTCTCATTGGGTTTCATATATGAGTTTAGGGAGTAAATATTATACATTACGGGACTATTTACACTTTGTGATATTGTATAGGATTTTATCCTTGAATTGTTTTTATTTCATTTTATATGTTCCTCCAACATTTACTATATTACCATGATCTTACGATACCATTTTATTTATGTTATCCTTACATGTGATTACTCATGAGACATATATTTTATGAAATCATATTATAACTTTTACTCACACATTATGTTTCTTTATCATGTTTATTCACATTCTGGGATTTTCAGACAACCCATTTTTTTATTCCCCAGGTTATTGTATGATGATTTAAGAGATAAATAAGATTTCGGTCTAATTATAGAGAATAAATTTTGGATTTTATGTTTTAACTTTCCATTTTGGTGTATTAAAAACCTTGTATTCTAAATAATGTTGGCCTCATGATCTTTTGGGTTGTACATATTTGATATTTATTTTTAAAAATCATGGGAAAATATTTATAATGTGAATGGTTCAAAATTTAGGACTACTACATACATAAAGACTTTTATGAAGAGGACTACAGTATAGATACGTACACCATGGTTTAAAATTTTCGTTTCCAAGGTATGTGTTATGTCACTACCTACCTCTATGGGGAATGGGGTGTTTTTTTGGAAATTACTGTGAAAACAACCCTAAGATTATTATAGTAAAGTATGTCTCTCTATTCCACATGACTCTCAAAAATTATTCACATGCTCACTCCATGCCAAAGGTGTCCTAATAAGGATTCTGTCACCGAAAAAATCTTATTGGGACCCTATGCCACATCTGATCCTTCTATGTCATAGCTTCCAACACATACAATGTATCCCTAGGCTCCACTATGTAGGAATCCTACAAGCTATAATCACATCACCATTTCTTCCTCATACCCTCCAAACTCCATGAGATTTCCCCTAAATGAGTACACTACCAGAATTACCACAATGTAACAGGATAGATTGTCTGATTCGTTACATTAGATACCTCTCAAAAAATTATCTCCATCATGAATTCAAAAAAATATTAAAAAAATACAGGTAAAAGGGAACAAACAACCATCCATAAATATACCTCTCAAATATCTTGTCACAAATGAACACAACCACCAACCATATGCTATAATAAAAAATAAATATTCACTAAAAACCCATTAAATGGCATCCCCACACCATTTTATAAAAGCATCAAACCACATCCTTCACACATAACCATTTGTATAACCATCTCAACCTCCACATAGCTCAAACCAATTATTAACACAACCATAAAAAAACTATGTACCCATGATCACAAATCACAGAATTCTATATTCCATGTTAATATATTTCCCACTTTGGGTGGGACTCATTAACCCACATTGTTTTCATCATGTCATGGAGTAACAGGTCTTGATAAGGAATTACTTTTCCCCTTTATAGAATACGTGATGGTTTAATTCACACATCACATCATAATAAAGGCTCATCTCATAAACGTATAACATTTCAAACATTACATTATCAAGAAATTAAAACATATAAAAATAAGTCAAAGATAAAAAAAATTTGGGTACTGGGAACACATATTAATCTCTCACTCCAAAGTATTATCCTAGAGGGAACCATCTACAACACATGAACTACATTAATTTAATTTCCATGAAACACATTCTCCCATTGATCTTATACCTCCACTGGCCACTCCAATATTTTTTCATCATCCTCAATATCAATGTATCTCCATTAAATGACATGGGAGTCATCATAATGATTCTAAAAGAGTTGAGAGATGTTTAAGACATCATCATTCCAGCCCATTAATGGGAAAAATTCCAACTTTTAAGACACATCACCAATACAACTCACCACCTCAAAAGGTGAAACAATATTTGGTGATGGTTTAATTCCTATATCAAACATCTTCTTCCCATGTTGAGGGGATACATTTAAGAAAAAAATTTCTTTGAAATTGAAATAAAAGTCCCTAATACTATGATCATAATAAGACTTATTCTTATCATTAGATTTTCTTCATACTATTGAAACCGATTTGAACCTTCTCAGTCGTGCTTTGCACCACATGAGAACCAAGTACCCAATTTCCTCAAACCTTGTCCCTAAAGAATAAAGAAAGACATAATAATTAATATAAAACCTCAAACATAGCCATGAATATATATGAGTGATAGATATTTTTATAAGGAAACTCAACCAAGGGAATGTGTTTTCCAAAATTCATCAAAATCCAATATGAATTATTTCAAAGTATCCTCATGTGTATTGATATTCTGCTCCATCTTCCTGGAATTCGAAGGGTGGAATGTTTTTTATGGTGTAACTATGCTCCAAAATAATGATTATATACCCCCATACACATCAGGTAAAATAAACACACGGATATGATAAAATTTTCCTTAGGACTCTATGAAACTACAATATTTCATCCATTTACCTCCATAAAAAAATCCTCAATGCCAGACTTTTTGATCACTAAGAAGTGATAATATTTTATCACTCGGTCCATGGTTTCCAAGATTGAAACACAAAATCCTTAATATAAAAGTAACCGTGTGATTAATTTCCCCATGATTTCATACCATTTCCACTCATGAACATCCAGGGGTAGTACAAATCAACTAGGTACACAACGATCTATCATTACCTACAAGAAAACTAAGCATCGAGCTAGAAACATTACCAACACACGTTTCCTCTCATTCCACCAAATCTATGTTATCAATCCACTATAAAAATATTTTATAATCCTATATTTACCAATATTGGAGATATATTAAACTCAAAAGGGACTCCCATATGTATCGATATAAGTGGAAAAGCCTTGCATGAAATAATATCTATTTCCAATCATCTAATGTCCATCCCTCTAGAGAATCACCATGGCCAACATGATCATGTATCACCTCTACCTCTGACTCTACCCTATGATACTCCAACAACTAATGAATTTTATATGACTATACTATGATATTAAATAAGAAACCAATGCCATTAAACACCCTTGAATCTTAGTGTAGGGATAAAACAACCTCTACCACTATATAAGAATCTGTGGACTCCTTAGGAATATCTTTTTACAAATTCCTAGCCAAAGAATCAGCCAACCATTCCCCATTCTTGGGGTGTAGGAGATCTAAAAGATATATTTCTAATGAAACTAAAATCCCCGTCACTTAAATATATTTAGATCATGCTAAGAATATATATATGTTAATCACTTAAGATCTATTAAGACCAAAAAGCAATCCTCAATGAGGTATTTTCACCATAGATTCAGCTCAAACGTAACCACTCGTAACTCTGGATGATGGGTTCCATAGTTATGTTAGTGAGTACATAACATCATAGAAAGATAAGATATCATTGATTTTTTGATGCATCAAGAGACAACCCAATACTAAATAGGATGCACCATAGAATACCTCAAACATCAACTCTACCTTTGGAAATGGGTGCACCAGAGAACCAGTCAATTTTCCCTTTATGAAGTCGAATTATACCTAAAAATGATATTTCAAAAAAAATCATGGTCTTTCTTGGTCAAATATGTCAATTGGGCCATTTTCTATGAGAATTTAAACACAAACCTCTAATAATAGCCTCAAACATTGAGGATTCCAAGAACCTCATCCATATTCTTGGGTTCTTCCAAATAAATAACTTACACAAAAATCGAAAAGACAATAACCACATTCTACTGGGACACCATATGCCCAATGAGATTTGACTTCATTTTTATAGAATATAAAATTGAAAGACATTCTATAGAACTAGTTCCATTGAATAAACTATAATATATATTTAAGATTATTGGCATCCTCCTACATTTACATTGAGTAGATCATTATGTATTTAATGAACAAGACTAACCAATGGTGTAAGAATTAAAGGAAAACTAATTTTTTGAGACCCATGAGCACATCTGGTGATTTTGTTACACCAAACAGAATTACCATGAACTCAAATTTCATGTACCTATATCTGAATGTAGTATTTAGGATATTATCCTCCTTCACCCTAAAAAATTGATACCCATAATATATATCTATCTTTAAAAACACCTAGCTCCTATGACTAGAAAATATAATCATTTATCCTTGGAAGATGGTACCAATTATTAATAATCTCCTAATTAAACCTTTGATATTCTATAAATAACCTCAAACTACCATCCACCTTCACAAAAAATAACAATGGAGCACCGTACAAAGACACACTAGGTCATATAAAACCCTTCAACATGAAATCATCTATGAAAATTTCTTTCCATTGCAACTGATAGGGTTTTATATAGTATGTTTAAATAGTATCAGATAAGAACTAGGATGCAAATCTATCCCAATCTCAACATCATGTCAAGGGGGTAGTCACATGACTTCCTTGAGAAAAAGACACAGAAACACCCAAAAACCATAGGAACATACTATATCCCAATTTTCATTGATTCTACAAACAACAAGGTCATAAAATAATAATTGGTCTCCACATATATTCTACCCAATATATAACTCATCTCACCAACAAAAACTGTGTGATGCCTATCTATATCAAAGAACCCAACTGTCCTCTTGAAGTAGTTGATAATCTCATGCATGCAGTACTACCAGTCGATGTCGAGAATTACACTAGAAGAAAATATTTTTAGAAATAAAATATCCCATTGGGAGTGATGTGGAACCATCATTATTCAACTCTACTAGTAAAAATCAAACAAGTTGGTCTTGCCTCCAACTGGCATAGCCAATACCAGTTGAATTGGAACACTCTCTATGTATATTACCATAGTATGGAATAGTAAAGGTGGAAAAAAGGAGTGTCAAGATCCAAAATCGAAATAGACACACACAAGGGTAGTTGATAAACTGATCGTACAAACAACTATTATATGGACCCTCTAGGGATATTGCCTCCATTGGACAAAATTAACAATGATCATGTCCTCTACTAAATTTTTTATGGAAACCTCCATGACCATGATCAGATAAAGGTATATAAACATAACGAATATACCAGTGTCATACTCTACCTTCCCAATCACCAATCAGTTTAGAATTATCCCGTTCCTTGTTGTTTTGAAATGCCCCCATTCGTAGCTACTATTGAGACTAACACTGAACCTATCCCACCCCCACCATACACACACCAATTAACCATGGGGAACTAATCTCGATGATTTCAATGAACCCAATAAATAAAACACAGTATCCCAAAGCCTCTAAGAAAAAAAGGGACCTCCATATCAAGAAGTCTTGGAAGTAATCTTATGAGGTTTACACATTGTTATTCTAAACCACAATGGTCTACCCACCAAAATCCTTGTAAAAAAACTCTCCTCCTCATGGAACGCTTCCTATTACACTATAACTATAAACATACTCATGAGGGAATGGACTTGATCAAATATTCCGTGTTTTAAAGACATAAATATGATGGAAATGTAAAAAGGTTTACACCATATTCAGATAGAAGGATGAATTTCCTCCTAAAACAGCATGAACTGGTCTCCTCCTTGGGAAAAAGATCCCTAAGAAAAAAATTCCGTTAAAATTTATTCAAATCACCAGAATAAATATGATACCCTAAGAAAGATATAAAATATATTTCCTTTGTGAATCTTTCATTGTAAATTAAATGAACTCCACTTGAAACTCCTTCTGAAAATCAACCCTCAAAATATATCCCTCCTTCTGCTCACCAAAATACAGTATCAATAACTAACACACATCACCTCTCATATAACTGACTTCCAATGGGATCCATTACTTAAATGGATCCTGAATCAAAATTAATGTGATCTGGTGCTTCTCAAACCATATTTATATATCTAGATTGTAAATATTTCCCTCATACTTCTTCAAATCGTGTCACTGAAAAGAGATCAACATTATCTACCCCTAAGCTTCCTCCTAAACTACATTGATGCTATGGTGATCAACCAGATCAGCATGTTGATCATATATTGCATAAAATAATTTAAAATGATGATTATGAGAAATATATATAATTTAATAAATTATTTAATAAATATTGTATTATATAATTTTATAAATATTCATTTAATACATTATAACTTATTTGAACATTCTGAAAACCTCCCAATGAAAACAAGAGCACATGTCAATCAAGGCGTATATACCACTCCTAGGTTTTTACTCTCCAAGAGACATCAACTCACTTGGTTGTTCGATATGATTATATTCCTTTCATATGATCATACATGCCTCTAAAATCCCATTTCCAGCTAGACTTCTTTATCATATGTCATGCACTAAGATAAACTGACATTGTTTCACTACCAACCCATGAAATCCTCATTATACCTAACACCAAAAACAATCATATACATAAAAAATTCCTCTAATACCACTAATTCATGAACTCATCCTTCCTATGGTACCTCTCCTAGTCCATCAATGATTTAAGAGAGATAATAACCCATGAGTCCAACCAATATTGGGACTCGGTTTGGTGACTAGCACCGAAGATATGAAAAGTATCACAAATGGGTGGAATTAACCTCTACAATAATATGATCAGGATATATAATGAATCAACCAGAATAAAATCCATTAAATGATATTAAATAAAACTTAAAAAATAACATAATTTAGTGGTAATTAAAATAGAAAAAGTTAAATTATTCTAAATAAAAACCCAAAAAATTATAATGCAATAAAATAGAAACACCTCCAAATCCTGAGCTAGAAATTTTTTCCATGGTCCATGATGTCCCCCTTAAACCTCAAAAAATATTATATATATATATTAAGAATATATGTATACTTATTAGGAACATACCAATGTGTCTTGTGAAAATGTAAAAGAACATACTAATGCACCCATTAAAAAACAACAGAACCAACATTAACTAAATAGGTTAACCATCCAATCCCATATTAACCATTCCTTTCTCAATATATAACACAACAAATAATACCAAAATAATATGAATCATATCAATAATAGTTACCCCAAACCATATTGCCACTAGTTTTCTACTCTTATACCCCAGCGTCGTACGTCCTTGATCTCACATCTGTTTAGTATGGTATCATATCACATCAGACCTATTGAGTCCTAGGCCATCACATCACGTCACATCAAATATCTCCCAAAGACACCTACCCTATCACATCACATCACATCACATAAAATCATTCACATAGACACAAGTTCCATCACATTAAATCACATTCACAGCAATTATGGCTGGTTATCATGAATTTCAAGGACATCAACCTTGTCCCCTCATCCTAACAAGCATGACCCCCACTATAATCCATCTCAATATATCATCAAACAACAATATCTATTGAACTTTTGAATTTTATACACCACCAACAATGCATAACTATCTCACCTAGAAGATATATTGGGTAAGATCATGTAACTCACCATCTATCCTCACATATAGGATATTAGGAAAATACCCCTCAAAACATTTGGTTGTTGTCAAATAGTGATTGAAAAGTGTGTGTTTAATATAGACATCACAATTAATATATATGGTACATAAATATATATATATATATATACAGAATCCAATTGTATGGTTTTACAATTGTGGCTCTAACCACCTCGCAACATTACTAGACAACCTCACAATACCACCACCTATGATTCCACCACTAAATGCACAAAACCACACAACAAGCCATAAGACTCTTTTTTTCTACATTCTCATGATAAAAAAATTTCTATATTTCCCAATAACAATAAATTTCATTCATTAAACCCATTCATTTTTCAGTCCATTCATGTCATTATTATAGAATGCTTAATTAACATTTAAAAACAACCATATATTCAACACATACCATTTTGATTCAACATTAATTATATATTTTAACCTAGTCCATTACAATTCATTATTAAAAAATTAATTATAATAAAACATAGGAAACTATCAAAAAAATTTACCATAACCATAAGAATCTCATCATATCCATGCCAACCGACCCACACTTCCTCCTTTCAACATCCATATCCACCTCATCATCACAAAATTTCCCACATATCAAATTCCACATACCATATCCACTTCTCACCACATCACTCCCTAATATCACATCTACTCATCACCACTACATACCATCACATCCACCATGTATCACAACCACAAACATCATAAATCCTTGAATACCAATCACATATTTTTGAGGTTTAGAAAAAAGAATATTTTTGATCACATTCAATTCTTTATTTTAGGGGTACTATCACACAATTCATAATTATAGGGGGAACTATTTAATTACCCAAATATATATTGTTATACAAATACATTTTACAGGATGAAGAAAATAAAAAAAATGTTTCCACAATCACAATGACAGTAACTAAAACAAATATCACAACAATAAAATTTTCAATAAGGCATCAAGCATGTTCAATAACAAAATCAAAATAATATCAAAAGTTTGTATATCATGTGATTTAACTCCCCTTATCCTTGAATCAAATTTCTAACAATTATTTATATTTAGTTATGAAATGTTAAACTATCTAACATAAATATGGAAATAGTATAACCTCTCCCAATTGATGAAACAAAATGAGTAATGAATGTTACCCTACCAGATAAAAATATTTTAGATCCGCTGCTTATAGTTGGATCAATAGTGGGGAAAATTCACCCGACACCATGATGATGGAAATTCCCTTCACCTACCAAGAACACAAAATCTAGTCATCCCCTTACCAAAGAAACACAAACCACTAAATATTTACCTTTTTTGAGCCATTCCTAGGAAAAAACAAGAATAAATATGGAGGAGGAAAGAAGGGTAATTCACTGTAACCACCAAGGATTGAATCCCAATTTCCAAGGATGAAATCTATTAAATAGGGTTCAATATACCGTCTTGGGAAGCACTATATTATCCCAATAAATCAATTAAAATTCAACAGAATGTCGAGTTTCAAGGGTATTTTAGAATTTATATGTAATTTAAAATTTATCAAACCATGGTGAAGCATTGTCCACTATTCTGTAGAATGGATGAAAATATAAGGGACTACAACATAGAGGGAATGATGATGATGACATGACCCATTTGGTAAAACTTATCTTTGAAAATGTATAAAAGACAATGGATGAAGATTTCTACACCATATCCATCGACATAGTGCCACAACCATTACATTTTCAAGGAAAGATATAGGTCACTACACACCTCCTTTATATATGAGGGAATATTACTATAAGAACCATTCAAACCACCCATTGGAGCACTACCATGTTTCATATCGATCTACACCACAAGAATCGACAACATTATGTTATAAGCTCACTACATGTTGCAGCTTCCCCAAATATGGTTTTTGTACAAAAATCCTCCTCTCAACAACAACGATTTTTATTTATTGAAAATGTGGGAGCAAGGTCACACAGAAAAAAAACCACAAGAATTCTGAAATTAAGGGAACTAGGAATGTCTAAAATAGTGAAAACTAAGAGCATCCGCCCAAAAAAGATCAACACATTCCAAAGGAAGACTTCCCATATTATAGAAGATAATCCGAGGATCATTTTTATCACCCTTGGAGGCTAAAAAATTTTCAACTTTATTCCCTTCATGTCATGTATGTTGGATTGATGCACCATTAGGAATGTATCGGATACACCTTCGAATGTAATAATAAATAGACCATTGGGTATTTTTCTTTCACTGTATAGAATTATAAATCACTGTAGAGTCTATTTCAATTAAGGATGGAGATAAATTGAAGCCCCTGTAGATTACCAGCCCCTCAAGAATATCCGTATCCCCCGCTCTGATAGAGTCTCCTTGACTGAATAAGCTACTGAAAGCGTTGATAATAGAACCATTGTTATCTCGGATGACTCTCCCTCCACGCATCACACCAAGAGCGCACGATCCATCAACATTTATCTTATATTCATTGGTAGGTGGGTTACAAATTACACATATTCCATGATTCCGTCTACCATGAACTTCCTGAGTAGAAGAAGATATTCTAGAAGTAGTGCTAAACATTGTTAGGATTTTACTTTTGTTCCCTTGCTTTATCAGTGATACCAACTCCACTACCAGACATTTAAATCGGACCTTCATGGCAAAGCAAGGAGCTCTGATTACCTTCGTGGCGAGATTTATTCCTAGTGCTCCATAAATTCCAGTAACCCGCAGCCATTAGCACAGAGCGGGCCTTTCACCCATGCTCATTCAAGCCAACACCGAGAGAGTCGTTAAGCAGGAAATCAAAACCAGCTTCATGATGAATATCAATACCTATGATGCTACCTAGGAAGCTCCACATCGATGTATCCCATTCACCCACAAAAAATAAATGCTCCACCATTTTAGAACTTGCAAACATGCAACACCAGTAGAAAATCCTTCCACACTATAGCCTAAATACCTTAAATCATTTCCATATTCTCCTTGAAATAGGACTCCCTCCATTTGAAATCCCAACTATATATCATACTCTCACCATCCAATATCCTCACTATTTATCCCATACACCACCTGATGCGCACTAGTCAAGTGTTTCCCAACAAAACAATAATTTAACTTGAAAAATATATAATTATAAGGTTACAATTATTTTTTCTAGATAAGTTAGTTTTCTCTATCTATTGAAATATTGTTTTATGGGATCACATTTAAAGAAATAGTATTTAAACATGGTTAGTTTTAAGATCAATAAAAGATGTATTAGTTCAACCTTTTATTATCTCCTCATTTACATGGTGAATCATTATTCATTAATTTTCTAACTATCCCATCATTAATTTAATACAACCGATTACTTACATTAAGAAAAATTTATCCAAACAAGTAGATGCAATAAACACATTATTTCTTACCTTTTCATATCCTTGTGAGTGGATACCTCAATTCACCCTTGAATTGACCCAAAATTTATTATAGCATGCATTGGATTAATCGATGTGGATTGGGTTTTGAAACACTCAATAGTCCAACAATAATTTTAATTTGTTTTTATTTATTTTTTGATGGATTTCAATGCATATTACCTTAAAATAAATTGTTTTATTAACCTATGGGAAATTATGGAAATTTAATTTAAATGATTTGGAATGAATTTATTTTTAATGAAATTGAAAAATAGAATTTATTTTCACATTGTTGAATTTTAATTAATTTTGTTTTGATATTTTAGAAAAAAAATGGTCCAGACACAAGCTAGCACATTAACTAGTGGTAGGCCACAACATGGATAGCTTGTAAGGGGTTGGCCAAAAAGGCCACCTCAAGGCGGACCTTCTCAAGATTATAAGTCTACAAGTGGAATCCATATCATTCAAAATATATTTGGGATAAATATGGTGTTACTATATAGGCATGTGGTGTTCAACCCCACACAGCTATGGGAGGATAGACTTGCCTACATAGAGCAGTACGCATTAGTGAAAAAGGGTCCTCCAAACCTCATTTAAATACATTATAGATGTGGATATGTGAATATATATTTAAATAAGTGTAGATATTTCTCATATTTATGATGTGAGATGTGGAATAAGGGGTATTGTTCATCCACTTAAAAAAACACCATTGTTTTACTTCGATCTCATGAACCTGCCTCTAACACACATGCATTACTATCTTATGTTGTATGATGCCTTCAAGCATGACCTAACACTATCTAAAACACCATAAATATAATAATCCAGTGTTAACATACATGTTAATTACATATTTTTTGGTGGAATACTTAATACATGACAAAAATGAATTCCCAAAGACCGTGATAGTTTAGTGCCTTTGGAACATGTAAAAATTAATTATATTACATGATTGAGCTACATTATCTACCACTGGGTACTTCATGAGTAAAACCCTTCTTAGACACATCTTGCTTAACACATATCATTATAACTTGGGGAAGGAAACATAAAAATGGGTGATATAATATGCTATGTAATGGTAAAAAGGGGATACATCTAGGCATAAACATGGGAATATGGGTATGATAACATGATACTGACATAATAAGATGACTCCCTATCTATGAAATATCATAAACATATATCTTGGAAAAAATATTATATATTCATAAGACACAAATCATAATGGAATAAAATGGATATGCCATAAAAGCATAAAATATGAATAATACATGTAATTTTGGAATATATATATACATGTAATATCATTTCCTATAATTCAAGACACACTTATATACATTTTGACAACACTTAAAAGGGACTAAACCTACTAAGAGGGACGCACCACCATCCAAAATTGTAATACTTTACTTATAATGGATCAGGTTTCCACATCTTCACAGAGTGTATCAGGTTTCCCCATCTTCCCAATGTATATTGGGTTTCCCCATATTCCCAAAGTAGATTGAGTTTCCACATATTCCATCTCAATAGTGACTGCACCTAATAAAGGTACACACCAACACCCCCAGTAACAATCCATTCCTTATAAGGGATCAGGTTTCCCTATCTTCTTATAGTGGATCAGTCCCATTGACATGATTCCCATCATTATCTCATGAGATGGTAATATTTACCTAAGGTATTGAAGTAAGATATATGTCACGCCCATATCATAATAAAACAACTCATAGATGTGCCATAATATAATAAAACATTCATCATATAATGACCCATAAAAATACTTTAGTTTCATAAACAAAGTATCATAACCAATTGTATAAAATGGGTGTCATAAATATGTAATCATATATTAGCCTTTGGAAAAATATAGGTTTGATAATAATTTCATCAAATAATAACCCATAAAAGAAGTAGGTTTCATAAGAATATAACCCTTGAATATAAGTGGGTTTCATGTGCATATAACCCATGAGAAGAATCGGGTTTCATAAGCATATAACCCATGAAATCAAGAATGTTTCAAAAAAAATCATTACATGAAAACATAAATCATTCAATGAATGAATATGAATGTATCTAGTTGATTATTTTCTATAAAGGCATGAGTAATATAAAAAATATCATCTGATATGGAAAATAATTTTAAAAAACATTTCTTGCAAATAATATCCTATATTCTTTGAAAAAGTATTTTTAAAAATAAGTCCTTTATAAATTTATTTTCATTGATAATACTTTGAAAACATATAAGGATATCTTGAAATAATTTTGAATTCCATTTCCCTTGAAAAATAAAAAATAAGTTAAAAAATAGAACCATTTTACATTAAAATAAATTGAAAACATATAAAAGGATCATTGAGATCATTGATAACATTTTATTTGAAAATTTCCTTATAAAAAAAATAAATGAATCTTTTAAAATAATTTAAATCATTTTTTAACATAAACAATTTTTGAAAACACTATTTAATTGAAAAACTATTAAAATTAAATAAATTATAGAATTCTAAGGAAAATATTATTTAAAAAAATAAACTTGTAAATATAAAAAGGAACCATAAAGGATAAAATGGTTGTGATAGCGATTAGGTCTGTAAATGCAAAACATTCATTTCGCACCATCAAATTTTAAAAAATTTGTCCTAATCAGAAAACAACAAGATGCTTCCTTTTAAAACCCATTTTTAATAAAGAAATATGTGGGTAAAAATTTTCTACAATAATCATAGGATAATAGTAAAACAAATTTTAAAACATTTTTAGTAACCAAATTTTTACGAACACATATTTGTGACTGAAAGGGGAAATAATGTCATATTTTCATAAAAATTTTTTATTAATTATCTTAAGTAAAAATGGGTGGAAAATATTTATCCTTATTGGATATAAAATAAATATCTATATGGTAATAAAATTCATTGTTTTATTGATGTATGGATCATAATATTCCATCAATTGAATCATAATCATAAACAATCTCGATAAACGATGAGATTGAAGCTATAAACCATTACAACTTTTAAAACATTAAATCATAATACTATACAAATAATTATATTAAGATAAGATTAAACTATAATAAAAATAATTATATTTATGATATAACATGAAAAAAATACATTATAAACACTTCATAGAAAAATATCAGTGCATAATATATCATGTGTCTCAAAGAAGGAAAATTTAGACAAAATTACATACCGATTTGGTAACTTTTGAAATAGAACTCTCATGAAAGAAAAAAAATAAAATGGATATTTTAATTAATATAAATTTACACATATTAATATTATAATAAATCAATGTGAATTAAAAACACCACATATTCAAAATAGGTCACGAATGTAAACTGTGTCTCGTGGAAATTAAAAGTGGGATGAGAAAACCCTTTCTACTTGAGTAACCATATAATCTTGTTCTCAAAGAGATATTTCCATAATTTGAATCTTTAAATATAAAAAATTAAATTAAATTAATTATATAATGTGTCCTATATAATTATATACACTATAAAAAATAAGTGAGTGGTGAATATGGAATGTATCTCATGTAAATAAAATGTGATATGAAATCCTCATACCTTAAGTCATGAACTTAATTGTACATGTTCAAACCTATAGTATAATAAACATAAGTTTATTATAAGTCTAAAACACAACCATATTCTTATATATAATACCATAAATTATTCACTTATGAATTTATATTACCTATTTATTAGTAATTCCACATTAATGTAATGTTTTGGCTAATAACCCATTTGTTTATCGTATGTGTTTTGACTTGTTATTAATCATCATGATACATAGATAATGATTTACTTCTTCTAATAATTTTATAAATTATTTATATATCATATATATTAATTATTTAATTTTTTGTAATATATAAAACATATAAATATTAAATGAGACACACTATCTACGGAGCTGATAAATCGTACGCATGCATGAACGCTGCTTCTGTTTAATTTTCATATTGAAAGAAAGAAATTAAATTACATATATATATATATTATCATTAAGTATAATTATTATTTCATATATATAACATGTTTTTACTAAACTCATCCATGATAGATTTTATGTAATGTGTGAATGAATCTAATCACTTTGAAGGGGTGGTAGTCCACACATCCACAAACGAAGTTATCGAATTTACATAAAATGGAATGTATAAAGGTATGTGTTGTGTAATAAATATAGAATAATAAAGGATTTATAAATATCATATATACAATATAAAAACATATTTTCCATCATAATTACCAACCATGATGGGTGGTAAAGGAAAAATGAACAACATTATTTTTTAAGGCGGTAGTTCATTGTACATAAGAAATGTAAGTTCATTATCCATTAGATGGAATTGCGTGAATGTTCCCATATATCCATTAGAATAAAAAAGTTATTATATTTAGAATAATACTAATATTATATGAACATAAAATATGAATAATTGATGTGGTGGAGATAGAAAATAAAATAATAGAACTTGATGAAGGGTGTTTCCACTTCCTTGGGTAACTCATTTTAGTTTTCACCAAAGGGATTCATTGGATATATTTCATCCTAAGGTAAATATTCTAGGTTATGGGAGGTATTTTGAGGAGTTATTTGGGGAGATATTGGTGGATTTATATTTTCTTTAGAGGTGTGATTAAGTGGGATGGGTGACTTCTTTTATATACTGGAGGGAGGGGACACACTTGGAATTTTTTTAAACTAGTTTGGTGTACAACATTTTTAACTAGAATAGTCATGAATACCCAAAAAACTCAATAATCTAATTTTTATGTCTAATTTATGGCCACACTATGGGGTTTAGAGAAATTAATAGGTCATTTGGTTCTTTTATATATATGATTAGTCTATTATTAAATGTAATTTTACCTTAATTATTGTGATTAATTTTAATAATTTTCCATATCATTATAACAAAAAATAAATTTCTATTATTAGAATATATATATTATACTTATTTCATCCATAAATTTAATTTCTTATAAATTCTATAAATAGAAGTGGAAAAATTAAGTTTAACACTAATCGTGCTTATGTAACACAAGGTAATATAAGCATTGCATATAGCACAATCAAGTATAAGCCTTGTGTGTAGTGTAAGAATACCAAATGTAGTAAATTAATATTAAAAAACCAATATTGAGTATTTCATGAAATGATAAATATTAAAAATATTAAGTTAACTTTTTAAAAAATATATTTCACAAAATCTTAGTGGGTAACATTCTACCCCCTTTAAAATGAAATTTGGCCTAAAAATTTTCATAGGTTATTAAGGATTTAATTCTCAAAATTCCCATTAATAGGAACCCACATCGTAAAAATGAATACAAAAAAACATTAAAAAATAATGTTATAACTATAACTATTACCCAATGTAACTCATTGCAATGTTTCCATGTACGATAACAATGGTTGGGAGTGATGATTGGACATAGAGGAAATTTGTAAATATTTATATGCAGTGATTGAGGTCATAAATCACAAAATAGGTGAATGATCATTGAATAGTTGACAGATTCAAATTCATAAATCAATTATGCTCAAAAAGGGAATTGGTTCATTAAAAATTATGGTATTAGGATAACATTTTATTTCTATATCTTTTTACAAAACATGATTAATTTTCATGAAATGATATACTTGCATGATTTTTGGAAAACCTCACCATGTTTGTTTCCTTGATCCACTTTCCCTATTTCTCCAAAAAAAATGGTGAGGTTTTCATTACTAAAACACTAACAGATTGTGGGATCTAAGATCTTCCATCACATATATCATCATTTTTCATCAACACAGTGTTAGAAAAAGTTATCTAGTTTTTATAAATCCTCTTATGGTGAGATAATACTTTAATCTCACAAAAAACATTTGACATGTAACATAATCTTTCCTTAAAATATTAACCTTATAACCCTTCCAAAAGATGAAAATAAAAAAAATTAGAAACAAAATCAAGAAATCAACTTCACATTTATCCCCATATATCACATATTATTTCTTGGTTTTCACATTCCAAACATGTGAATAACCTCATCGTATACTCTCCTGTAATATGGTAATTACCATAATTATGATAAATTCTTTTGGAAGATACACATGCTCTCCATGTTCCAAAGATTACTAGAAATATTCAATAAATACACAAATTTATAATCTTCATCCATGATGACATAGAATTCATTGTAAACAAAATATTATTTGGTTATAAGTTCATGTATACTATCTAATTTACTTTATCCAAAACAATCATCTCTTTACCCTTGGGAAACATAATTTTATTTATATCTTTAACTCATTATGGGTTAACATACCTTAATAAAAATATTATCTTTTCATTAAATTAATTTTCTATGTCTTCATCACCATTAAAAATATTTTTTTAATCATTAATGAATACATCTACCTAAAATAATTATATATTTCATGATTTATATTACATAATATTAGAGTTCCAAAACATAAATGCTTCATTCATTAAAAATTATTCTTAAACTTTTACTCGTGATTCATTAACTTATTCCTTAATACATATATCCTAGAATACTAAATATGAAACTTGTCTTATGGTTCCTAAAATATAATCTAATTTTGATTCTTATATTTAATATAAACAATAATAAAAAACATCACATATCGTTAACATTTTATTTGCGATCTCATTATCTTTAGATGTATATCCAATAATCATACCACCTTATTGATTATATTAATTATATTTCCACTTAGGATATTTATTTTCATAATTCACCTACTTTAAAAATATAAAACATTCAATATAAACCATGTTCTTTATAGTTATTTCCATTTACTAAAACCAAATAACATTGTGTGAGAAACACATATTATAGAATAAAACCACATAATCATGAAAAATTATAAATATGATTTCCAAATCATGACACCTACATGTTAATCAATGAATATTTACTTTTATCATAGGTTATTCATATTCATATTCTATTCAAATCCATCATTATGGTTCTTAAAGAGTTTTTAAATTTTCAAAGAATATCCACCGGGAGTGCCAAACTAGGTGTGTAGTAAGGCCAGTTGGCATGTAGTAGGCTATGCTTGAGTTATTCCCAATAAACCTAACCAACGTTGTTATTTTTAGATATATCTATTACAAATCCATGTCTAAATGTAGTGTCCATAGCGAAATTTATTGATAAGAAACCACTCAAAAAATATGTTACTAACATTCCAGGACATTTTCCAAGGTGATAAATCATCCCTATAATTGTCCTTAGTGATATCCCAAGATATATCCTAAGAAATATACCTAGGTATGTCACTAATTTTGTCTCATCCTAGTTTCCAAAGGATTAATAATCATTTACTCTAATACCAACTATAACAAACTATTCTTAATATACATGTAAATTACATAATTTATAGTGGAATACATAATACATTACAAAAACAGATGCACAAAGACAGTATTTGTTTAGTGCCTTTCGAAACATGGAAACATGAAAATTGGTACAAGAGTGATATACATTATCCCCCAATAGGATCATAATAACTATCACCATTCTCAGACACATTATACTAAATAAATATCCTCAAATACATTGGAAATAAGCATAAAAATTGGTGACCTTTGAATCTCAGTAAGGGTCAACAAGGTAGATATAAAAGCATAAACATGATAATAAGGGTATGAGAATTAGATCCTAACATTATAAGACCACAACATACATATCAATGATCATAAAAGTATATCATGGAAAAATTATTTTTACTTTATAAGATATGAATCATATGTGGAAAAAAAGCATAATACATGAAATCATAACATAGGAATTAGACATGTAATTGAAGAATATACATAAACATATAATATCAATACCTATAAGTCAAGATGCATTTCTAAAACATATTAGGGAACTTAATAGAGACTTCACCTACTATAATGGACACACCACCATCCCCAGTCAAAGTCATTTACTTTTAAGGGATCGATTTTCCCCATATTTTGATACTGTGCCGACTTTAACTATCTTCCCATATTGAATCAAGTTTCCCCATCTTCCAATAATGGATCGGGTTTCCCCATCTTCCATCTTCGTGGTGACTACACCTACTGGGTGGGACACACCACCATTTCTAGTCACAATCAATTCCTTGTTATGGATTGGGTTTCCTATCATCCTATAGTGGATCAATCATGTCGACTTAATTGGCACCTATATGGCATGACATATAAATCATTACCCAATGGATCTAAGGGAGATATATGTCCCACCCATCGCATAATAAAATAATTCTTACATGTTCCAGAAGATAATAAAAAGTCATCTTAACAAGACTCATAAAAATATATGGGTTTCATAAACATCCTATAATAACCCATAAAATGAAATGAGTGATATATACATGTAATCATATATTAACCATTGTAAAAAGAAATGTTTTAAAATCATTCCATCGAAGAATAATCCATGAAAATAGGCGTGTTTCAAAAGCATATAACCCTGAAAAATAAGCAGGTTTCATAAGAATATAACCCATAAAAAGAAAAAAGTTTTATAAGCATATAACTCTTTGAACAAATAGGTTTCCATAAGAATATTACCCATGAAAATTAGAAGGGTTAATAAACATCATTCCATCAATACATAAACTATCGAGAGAAAGAATATGAAGGGAACCTTTGGATAATTTCCTAGAAGGGAATGAGTAACATCCATAGATGTCATATAAGATAGAAAATAATTTCTAAATATCATTTAATAAAATTTCTTATTTAAAATTTTCTTTCTTTTTGAAAAATTATTTAAAAAAATTAAAACCTATAGAAAACCCTTTTCATTGAAAATAATTTGAAAACATAAAAAGAATTATTGAAATAATTTTGAAAAAAAATTCTTGGAAAACATATAAAATAATATTGATATTATTTTGAAAACCATTCTCCATAAAAATTATCTTAAAACATATGAAAAGAGATTCTAGATCCTTGGAATACTTTTCTTTGAAATCATCCTTTTTAATACATATAAATGAAGCTTTTAAAATCATTTAAATTTTTTTTGACATAAATTAATTTTTGAAAACTATTTTTCCTTGAAAACCATATTAAAATAAATAAATTTTAAGAATAATAGGGAGAAAATTAATTACATAAATAACCTTTTAAACTGAAAAATTAATCACAAGGAAATGATGGTCATGATGGGTGGAGGTGTGTAAATGGTGAACATTACTTTTACACCTTAAAATTTTAGAAAAGTTCCTCAATCAGAAAATGAAAACAATATTAATTTTAAACCAAATTTTTTAAAATTTAATATATCGTTAAAATGACCTTTCAATATCATTGGATATAAGTAAATCATTTTTAATAACTTTTTTTTAGAAAACCCACTTTTGAAAGAAAACATATTCCCACTAAAAGGACAAATAAAGAATGATTTTAATAAAAACATTTTCTTAATTATCATAAGTACCAAAGAGTGGTAAAATGGTAAAATTTCATGTTTATAACATGCATATCCAAATTTTATGAATTCAAGGTATTTCATGATATATGGGTCGCAATATTTCACTAATGTGAGCATAATCATAGACAATCTCAATAAATGATTAGATTGAACCTATAAATCATTTTCACTTTGGAAACCTTAAATCATAAAAAAATGGAATGAATAAAATTATATAAAGATTAAAATATCATTAAAATAAGTAAATTCATGATACAACTTGTTAAAAATAGTATATACACCTCATAAAAAATATAGGTACATAACATGGAATGTGTCTCAAATAAGTAAACTTGTGAAAAAATTACATTACCGATTTGGTAACATTAGAAAAGTAACCCTACATTAGAGTAGTATCATAAAATAGATATTTAAATACCAATAAATATATGTATAAGAATCATATAATGCATCCATGGGCAGTAAACACATCACATATAATAAATAGGTAGTGAGCATAACTTTTGTCTCATGGAAAATAAATGTGGGATGAGAAACCCTTGAATACTTGATTTTCCATAGAAACAGGATCCCCATGAAATATTAACATAAATTAAAGCTTTTAATATCATTATATATTTTTATTTTATGATATAAAATTTCCTAGTTTAGTATATACACCCAAAAAAGAATCGAGTGGTGAATATGGCTTGTATCTCATAGAATTGAAAAGTGAGATGAAATCCCCTTGACTTAAGTCTTGAATTTCATGGTAAAAATAAAAAACACATGTATTTTAAAAATAATTTTATTATAAATATTCAACAAAATAATATTATAATATATAAAATCTTATATGATTCACTTATTACTTTCTATTACTTATTTATTAATAATTCTGTGTTAAAGTAGTGTTTCAGGTAATAAAGGCCTTGTTTATCGTACGAGTTTTGACATGTTAATCATGATAATTTTATATATACCATGATATAATTATTTCCAAAATTTTAAACATGATTTATATATCATATATATTCAATTTATAAATATTTATTTTAATCTATAAAACATATAAATATTAAACTAAATACTCTGTTCATGGGGATGGTTGGACATACGTATGAATGGACATTGCTTCCATTTTATTGTCACATTGAATAAAAGTATGTAATTAAAATATATGTATATATATAATATCATCCCAATAGAATTATATTTTCATATATATGATATAAATTTACTAAAACCGTATTTAATACATTCCATGTAAAGTGTGAATGAATCGCATCACTTTGACGAGGCGTTTGTCCACACATCCACCAAAAAAGTTATCATTCATAAAAAAATGTAAATTAAGATGGTGTATAGGGTGGATAATGAAAATTAATGAAAAGAGCTCGATGTAGGGTGTTGCCTCTTCTTTGGTAAACTCATTTTCCTTTTCACCAAAGGGATTACTTGGATGGATTTATTCACAAGGTGAAGATTATAGGATGAGGGGAGGGATTTTTAGGACCAATTTTGGAATATCTTGGTTGATCTAAAGTGTCTTATTTGTGTGAGGATGTGGGAGGGGTGAGTTTCTGTTTATAGTGTAGGGTGTGTATACACATGGCATTTTAAAAAAAGTAAGGAGTACCCATGTTTTTACTAAAAAAATGTCTTCCAAAACCAACCAAATTCAATAATTTAAGGTTCATGGATGAAATATTGCCATTAAATGGGTTTGGGACTGATTTGTTATTTATTTTGACCCTTCATATTATGTATTATTCCCTTATTAAGCTTAATTTACCTTAATCGCTCTAATTAATTATAATCACATTCACTAATCATTTTTATAAAAAATAAGTTGATATTATTATACTATAAATATTATACTTATTTAAAACTTGTATGCCAATTTTTCAAAATTCAATTCATAGAAGTGGAATAATTATGTTCAAAACTAATCTCGAAGATGTGGAGAGAAAGTGTTTTTAAAGTGACAATGCTCAAAAGTTCATTAATATTTTTATATATAAATTCAATATAAAAATGATTACAATGACTTACATTAGACTAATAGATATATTATTTATATATTGTAACTTTAAAACCAACTAAAATATAATTTAACTTTATAAATAAATTAGATGAAAATTAGTTTGGAATTAAAATTCTGTATTTTTTACTATTCACCCAAAACATGATGTTTCTTAAAAAAATCCAAAAACCCCCCTAAGATATTTTGGAAATATGAATTTAAAAATAAAGCTTATTTATCAAATTTAGCCTCTGATTGTGTATAAAATTAATTTAATTACCATTCATAGAAAGATATAAAAGGTATTTCTTTTGAGAAAATATTATTTTCAAACATATAAACACTTTACCAACATTACAAGTTTTTGTATCAATATGATTTATTTTTATGAAACCACTATAAATAATATTTTAAAAGTAGTTATTTAAATATAATGTAACATTTTTAACGTTTAGGTTATAACTATCTATTTTGAATACTTATAACAATAAAATGATATTTCCAAGAAACTTGGTGTTGCGTTTAACACAATCCAAATCAGTATTGCTTGTAGAACAAGATAATATAAATCTTGCATGTAGTGTACAAAAACCAAAATTTGTTCTTTAAAATATGAAAAAACTATATTTAGTTTTTCATGAAATTCAAAATATCAAAAATATTAAATTAATTTGAAAAAAAATATTTCACAAAGTCTCTGGGTGTTAAAATAAATCCTCCATGTCTCCCAATTGATAATCTTATATTAATCTGCAGAACCACCATTGGAACCCCTGATCATCATGTATCATAACTGATGCCTCAGTCAGCCACCATATACCACCTTTCAATGACAACTGAATCCATGTATTTCCATTTTGTGCACCTACCATCAGCTATGATGGCTAGAAGATTTGATGGAGGTATTTCCACAACTTATTAACAATGAGTAAATGCAGTGACTCTATATCATCTATGAATGACCCCAATAACATCCATGAATGACCGATTCACTATGAATTAAATTACCCAAATCTCACCATTATTTCAGATTATCACCGCTAATAACGTTCTAATGGTCTGATAATTGTAGAATTTAATACCAGAGCGATAATGGTAGTTGTAATATTCCATTGATCCAATAGTAAGTATGATATAACATTGATAAAATGATGGTATGATATACCATAAAGTTTAATGTGGATCTGATGAAACCGGTCACCACCAATACTGCCCAAATATCCACCTATACTCTTCTATTAAACAATACATGACTTCGCTTCTTGCCCAAATATTTCTATCTCCACCACTAGGGAAGATCTTATGATGATTTCAGATGAACTGTACAAGCCAACAATTGAGCAGGAATACAACGGCATTCTCTCACCTCACCGCTACCCTAGATCCCATTCCCAATGAACCACAGCCAACCATAACTGCCTTTTCCATGAACACAAATCTAAAATCACACCACTTGTAACTCCCAATCATTCCATGCATATGGATATGTAAGATCCCTCGTATATCACTATCAATTACTGACACCAACCACTTCCATTGTGATCATTCATTGAATAAGAAAGAGAATGTAATGTCCTAGAAATTCCATGTAATTTTTTTAATTATATGTGATTATTTCAAGACTATGCACTTAAAAGACACTTGATTACGAGTCCTGGTGAGCCTGAAATAAGTATTTGAATGTTTTTAAGTTTATTTAAATCAGCGCACATGAGAGATTTGGTAAACTTCAAAAAGGGTTCCCGGATTAAAAAAATATGAGGGCACTGTTACATCTAAAATGATGAAATTTACCTAAGAATGGACTTAACCTCCACTGACGCAGGTTGAGGGAAAAAATTAATGTTCAGACTTGTAAAAAAAATTAATAAAATAAATTTTCTTAAGTGAGAATTAAATAAAATGTTTGTTTATTTTATTTAAATATTAAGTTTCATTGCAGCATAACAAAAATGTTACTTGATAAATAAAATAGTGTAACGATGCTAAAATTTAGTGTAATAGAAATTATAGATCCCATTTTCTATCATTAATGGTTTTGATCAAAAACTGATCATTGGCATATCAGAAAATTACTCTGAATCCTTGGAGATTTTTCATTGGCAAGCGATGATTGACAAACGACCACCAATAACGGATAGTGGAGTGATGAACGCAGTGGTGTGATCCTCACCAATGAATGATCCAGCTTCGAAGAAGGGGTCTATTCTTGATGATATTTTTTTTTGTTCTTTATTTCTAATCAAAGAATGATGATAAACCCACTAATAGGTTGATCTGCGGGTTGTTTGTTCTTGTGGGGTAGATTTTTTTAACTCAGGATCAAAGGGATGAAAACATAGTTTTAATCATCTCCCTTTTTATTCTAACACAAAGAAATATGGCCGACACGAACATGGATGGATCCCTCCATTGTGTGAGTTCTTATGTTATTCATGACCAAACCCCCAAGTCAATTACAAGACATACTTGAACCAGTAGAAGTGATGATGATGATCTAAGGAACCTGAATACACTCTCTGTTTGGAAATCGGACCACTTGAGAAGACCTGGTGATCCAAGAAGAACACTGCATGTGTGTGGTGGTGTGCCATAGTGGAATACAAGGCCAACGGCATCTAGCCACGAGCGGTGATTGGAGGGCCACTGGTAGCAGCCAGTGATGGTGGCCACAAGGGGGCCTACAGTATCATGCCATAGGCAGTGGATCAAGACACCAAAAATTACTAACAATGGTGAATGTGGATGTGGTAAACACACCACATTGTGCAGCTAAAGGCCTCGGTCTAGCTATACCGCATTACACGCCACATCCCGGGCGAACGGGACCAGCCCTCCCATCAGGCTGGACCGGTCCAGTGGGCTGGACCAGCATCCCAACCAGTCCAAGATGGGGCCAGTAGGTTGGGTTGGGCCAAGCAGACCGGGTTAGATCTGTATCGGTGGACCCCAGGCTAGTTCAGTTCGGGTCAGTCTGACCCGGTCGTACCGGGACCCAAACCCCACTGCACCCTTTTTACTAAAAAATCCATAACATCCAAAAAATGCATTTGATTGATAATTCTTTCATGGTTTTGGGAGCCTCGTGATGACATGGTCCTTTTTTGACATACTCTAGGTGAGTTTTCATGGAATTTGGGACACCGCCAATGGCTTGAGTAGTAGATTCTCCCAGAATCAAGTGCATTGTGAGCGAGAATCCTACGTCTGGCTATGACGAGCTAACATTAGAGACCCAGTAGATTATCAGACCTCAATGGCCCGATAGATGAGTGGACCTTAGTGGACTGGAATTAGAGAGTACATAAGTGGCATGACATACGAGTGGAACTCAGTGGCCCAATTTCTGAGTGGACCTCTATGGCCCCATATCCTATCAGACCTTAGGGCCTAGCAGATTAGAGGATCTCAGTGGCCCGGTAGCTGAGCGGACCTCAATATCCCAACATACGATCAGACCTCAGTAGCCTAGTATCCGAGAAGACCTCAGTGGCTTAACTGACAAGAAAACCTCAGTGGCCTGAAAAACCTCAGTGACTCGTCAGGGATGAGTCTCTCAGTACCACAATAAGTGTAGCTTTATAACTAATAATATTTTTTCTATACATTAGGTCATACATGTGTGAGCTGACAATATATAGTGTGTACTTTTCTTTTTTGTTATTTCTTAGTGGTTTGGGGTCCTTACAAAGTATTGTGTTACTCACCCATTCATGGGCTTTTATTGCACGTGTCATGTATTTGGCATACGACCAACACTTTGACAGAGACCTTGGTGTTCTAGAACCAGGTGGTGCCCAGTGAGATCGGACAGGTGAGGCGTACTACTATTAATTCTGGTATCTAGTATACACCCACCCTTATGGTATGATTTTCTATGGATTCATTATCAGAGACCTTGTACCTGCATGTTTAGAGTTAGACTTTTGTTGGTTTTTTATTGTGTCCCATTTTACTTACAACTTGTACCTATACTCTCAGTGGTTGTTTTAGTGGTATTCATGTTTACCATTTCAGCATTGTAGGCTAGGATTGTGAGTGTGAATTTGTACAGGTACTCAGAAAACTCCTCCCACTTGGTGGATTATTCCTTCAATGCTAGTCTACATCCCTAGGCCTTTGGGTGGTTGCCTTGCGGTAGTCGTGGCATAGGCCCCGGGGGATGGGTTGTGACAGATTTGTATCAAAGGTGGTAGTTCCTACCTTAATGACTGAGAGTTTCTAGATCTATTATGGGGAAATGGTGTTGAATGTTTCAAGTTCAAATTTTAGGCTTGGGGATTCTATTATTGGTGTGTCAGCCAATGTAACCAAACACCAGGACCCTGAATTATGATTTTCGACTCAATTCATGAAACCAATAGTTTCATGCATCATATAGGAATTTATTGTTTCCTCAGGTTCTTCTTGACTCAAATTCATCCCACCAAGTATAACATATTGACCATGGTTCATCTTGATCTATTTCAGGATGTTGTTATGTAGACATCTAGCGAAGAATCTAGTGTGTGTCCATGAAGATGGAATGAGAAACAATGAGGCACCAGTACAGGGACTGGTGATGGAGATGTCCCCAATGGGAGGTACACGAGCATTGCCACCACCTGCTAGTTAGCTGTTTCTACTAGTTCTACAGGTATAGGACATACGTAGGCTCAATCCCTTATATGAGTTATATAGGTAGATACATTTTAGGTTCCGGGGTGATACTGACCCCAAGGTGGCCGAGGATTGGCTCGAAGTGGTTACATGAGTCATTCATCTGGTGAGGAAGCCTCTCGACCAGATGGTGATCTTAGCCATGAGCCTTCTTTAGGGATTGGTAAGGAGATGGTGGATCTTGATGATCCAGACACACGATGAGGCGACCCTTGCATAGATATAATTTGAGTGACTCTTCATAGAGAAGTTATTTCAAGCGATGGTCCACTCATTGGGCATACAGAAGCTATTGCACCTAAAGTAAGGTGGAATGACAGTAGCTGAGTACTCAGCAAAATTCATTGAGCTTTCTCACTACTCCATGGAAATGGTACGAGACCTGTTCTTCATAGCTCGATCTTTTGAGCAGGGAATACGTCGAGAGATCAGGGTGTCCATGTTATCTCATAGAATCTCAACTCAAACTGGGGTGTTGAAGCGATCCCTAAAAGTGGAGAGAATCCTCGTGGAGCAGGTGCTAGTAGTAGGAGATACTAGTAGACCTGGGGTGGTGGAGTCATTAGATGTGGCTAACAGGTAGCATACATGGGGGGGGAAAGTGGGATAGTCCTTTGGGGGACAACTACAAGATGAAGGATTATCGATACAAGACCCACATGGCAGAGGGAGTCATCAAAGGGGAAGGTTGTGCTACTCATGTGGTAGGGAGGGTCACATGGCCCATGATTGCTCGACTCACTACACATACAATCGGCAGACCATTGAGGGACTGCCAAGACAGAGGCAGAGGTTCGAGTGGGGTTGGACCCCAGTGTAATGCCCCGACCCCAATTATCTAGAATCGGTACATTATAACATTACATTGGCAAGATCATAAGGGATCAAATTCTTAAAGACTGTTCAGTTTAGTAGCCTTGGATGTACTAGATACATTCATAAGTTTTACATTACATTATAAAATGAAAAACAACAACAAAATTGTCTCTATTTACCACATTCAAATCCCTTAGACTATCCTTGTAGGTGAGTCATAATATACTTCTTCGCATCCTGTGAAAAATAAAACATAGAAAGGGGTGATCTCATATGCTCAGTAAAGATAAAAATATAGAGGAAACTTTCATAAATAAGTATAAACATTTAAGGAAATGTTTAAGACTAAAAAAACCTTTTAAACCAAAACTAATCATAATATGGTAAAGATAAATCAAATAATTCCATTTTCTTATTCACAGGGATATTCTACTAGTCAAATACTCACATGTAATATCAATATCCAATTTCATAATGATGGAATGCATAATGCGAGACTTCATAACCACATAGTCAATGTCTCATGCCAAGACTACAAATACGATTTTGTCATGGCCTTATTCTAAGACACTAGTTTGTCTAAAAAGACCTACAGATGAATTGAGGATCTATATCAGGATCCAACCATCACTTAGTAAGTACAATTCATTCAACATATGAAAAGTTTGAAACATAACATAAACATTAGTATTAAAATTAGCATACGAAATGTTAATACTTTAACCATAAACCATGAAGGGAATGAAAATAACACATCCACAATCAAAAATATCACAAAACCTTTAATACAATATGGAAGATTTGTATCATAATGAGTCAATTTCAAATAGGTGTAAAATCTATCAAAGGATGTTGACATAGATGAAATCAAAACTATTTGAGGCAAATATCTCTTTCATTTTTTGAAATAATTTAAAAATCACATAATTATAAAAGAAAACAATTATTTTTAAAGTATTATTATAATATTGTAAGGGAATATTCGATGATGTTATAATGGAAGAAAATATCTGCACCCACTATATAAGTTTAAAATGACATTATTACCTTAATTTTTTCGAAAAGGTCATAAATTACCTTTTTTGGAAAACGACAGAAAGATTTCTTTTTAAACATATAAGGTCAAATAAGGGTATAAATGACTTTAACTCACAGTCTAGTATTTCACGTACATGACTTATTTTAAAGTTAAATCCCATTTAATTTCCATTCATGCTTTTTTTGAGGGTTTCCCAAGCATTTATGGAGGAATGGGTGAGTTTTTATGAATTGGGCCAAACCGTGATCCCAATTCCTGATTTAAAAATAAATTATTTCCTTTATAACTTCTTCATTTTTCAACATTTTTCATCCATTAAAATTGTTAATTGTCATACCCTGACACATTAACACCACCATATTTATTTGGACCATTTATAAATCCATAATCATGGTGGATATGGGTTTTTATTTAAGGAATTGGGCCTGCCCGAAAGCCCATTTTCTGCATTAAAAATAAATTTTAATTCTTTAATATCTCCTTCACTATTTGCGTTTCTTCAGTGATTCCAACTCTCACCCGAGCCCACTTACCTAAGGCGCTCCCCCATTCCCTCCTCCTACAATTTGGAGCTCGATAGTATTGCAAAAATGGTCAAATATTCTCTGGATTTCAGATATCGTCCAGATTTGGAGAGGTAAATTGATCCTTTCATAACTCCTTCTATTATTCATCTTTTTCCGCCATTAAAATTACTAGATTACCTTATAATTATTTTTATAATATCAATTAAATTTTTATCTATTTTAAAATTTCGATTCTAGTCGATATTGGGTCGTTTTCTTCAGGATGGTTTTGGGTAAGTGATTCCTTCTTGGTTTCTTCCTTTTCCCTTAGGGTTTCCTCTCTCTTTCATTATGTTCTAAAATTTCCAAAAGTTAGGGTTTAATCCTAGTGTTTTATTTGGTGTATTTGTGGTCAAATATTGTGATCTAGGTCTGAATTTATCTTCCTTGTGGTGCGGCGGTTGCGCGGTTGACGTTTCGAACCAAGTTTTGAGAGATTTGACACTTCCGGTAGGTGATTCCGTGTGTTATCATTTTTAGATGAATTAGTTTGCTCGAATTAATTGTTATTAATTTTCATAATATGTTGTGTGGTGAAAGAATTGTTTATGTTGGATTTGGTTAAGCATTTATTTTTATAGTTTCATTTTAACTTAAAATTTGGTGTTTTTCATGTCAAACCCTTTGGGTATTGTTTGGGATTGTTTTATAACATATGAATTTGGTTTAATAAATCTTGTTTGGGATGAAAATTCTTATTTGGTGGGGTATTGGTGTTCCACTAGTTCTTAAAGAGTTTTTTAAGGTTTTAAGGTGTAAAACTTTATTGTACTTCTTGAAATTGATTTTGAAAACGTGTGCGTTTCATGTGGATCTTTTGTGCTATTGTTTGAGGTGTTTGTATAACACATGGGGGTTGTTTAATAAATGTTTTTGGGGCTTCCAATTCTGTTTTGAATTTGTATTGGTGTGATTGTTTCCTTGCAATATGGTTTTGAAATGGGTTTTATTTGAAAAGCTTTGGTACACTATTTAGAATTGTTTTATGAAAGTTTTTAGTGGTTTAATGATTTATGTAAGAGGTGAAACTATATTGGAAAACTGTTTGGGATTTTTTATACTTTCAACTGAGCCATTTTAAATGTGAATAGTTCTGTTATGTGATGTTTATCATATTTTTAGGGACTTCATAAAATTGTTAAAGGATATGTTGGATTGTGAATGTTATGAAAAAAGTTTTGTGGGCTATTTTGGTGTGAGTTTGATTTCAAAATGCATTTGAATGAAAAGTGGAATTTGTGACTTATGTGATGTACATTTGGCTATTTGGTTAATGTGTGATGTGTAAGTGATATCTACATGTGAAAACTATATTTCTTGGCTTGTTGAACATGTTTGTGCCCAAAGGGAAAACCCGGGTATCTAGGTGGGTGGACGTGTACTAGTATGCTAGTGAATCCATGGGGTTTGGCCTAAGTTTCACTTAGCAATATTGACGCTTAAAACTCTAACTAAACTATGATGATGATTATTGGGTACCACTAGGTTATGGGTATGTTCTCTACTATTGGCTCGTTCATGAGAACAGATATTGTGATGGTTACTCTCACCGAGATACGAGGTACCTGGGACCCAGAACGAGCTAGTGCCTAGGGGTTATTTCCTATTTCTTATGCTCATTATTTACTTTGTACTTACCGTCAGCATACAGTATAGTTGGATATAAAATTCAGTAGTGTTGACATTATTTTTAAAAGTGTTGATTCTTAATGATATCCCACTTGAAAACTGTTTTTATTCAAAGTTGCATCTTTTAGAAATTGTAACTAGCTCTTCATGTTTTTGAAAATTTGCATACTTTTCGTCTTTAAATGTTTATCACATGGAATCTCTTAGTGGTGGTATCCTACTGGGCATTGGATCACACCCTACTTACACCCTTGGGTGTAAGTAGATTTGGTTATTTTGTTATTTCAGGTTTGGATACAGTTTTTAGTTCCAGTGGTTCGGGTTTCTAGCATGTCCTTGGTGGTGAAGTTTTGTAGAGATGGATTGAGGGCAGTGCTCCTTTCCATGAGGGTTCTTGGGCTGTTTAATTGTGATTTCGTACCTTTTTTATAGTCTTTTTGAGTTGTTTTTTAAGATGTAATTCAGTTCTGAATTTTGTAAAAGATGGTTTTAGTTGAAAATTTCAGATTTGTTTTATTGATTTTTTTTGTTGTTTAATGTTTATAAACTCAGGTAAATCATTCCCAAACATCATTTTATGATACCCAGGCACTTGTTCCATCCCGTGGGGATTGGGAACGCACTTTGGGCCTTGGCACAGGCCGGGTTTGGTGCCAGTTTGATGGTGACTAGATCTGGTTCGTGACAAAATGGTATCAGAGGAGGTTCGCTCTCTTTGGGTCATGTTATTTGGGGAAAAGTCAGGATAATCTTGAGTTAGGATTTTTGGGACTTGGAATTTTTGTTATGAGTAGTGTGGATGATAACCACACTTCATGACAGGATTCAAGTCTCTAGGGAAAGTCAAGAACTTTAGGATTCCTTTGGTTTTCTTGGTTTGATGATGATTAGGGGAAATGAAAAGAGGGTTGGGTTAATGGTCTCAGTGAGCTCGCAGGGCCTGGAAAGCCATGTGAAGCTGAGGATATTCTCTAGAACACTCTCTGTGACAGTTAAGTGATTGGAATATGGCCGCCAACCATATTTCCAAGTCACCCACTGAAACTAGTTTTCTCTCCCATTGTTTTGTGCTTTAGTTTTGAAATCTTAGCACTTTGGTTTTAAGGTGACTTAGTTTTAAGAAACATAATGTTTTTATGGAATGATTTTCAAATAAAGAGGGAATAGTTTGGTGTATTAAATGGTGGAACTGAATTTTCATAATTGTTTTAAAATGTAAAATGGTGTGCTTACACCTCTTTGAAAGCAGGAACTATATTGAAGTTGGTTTTGAAATGTGTTTCCAATAGAGTTTTATAAACAATTAGAGTGTGTTTTAATGGGATGAGATGTTTTGAAATTGATGTGAATATCTTGAAAGTGAGTTATTTTCTAAATGGTTGTGAATTTCTGAAAATTTTTGTAAGATGTGAGTTGGGATTTTGATCTTGTGGTTAGCGGTTATGAGAAAAAAGGATGTGTTGGTTGACCGTTTTGGTTTTGAAAAGTGAAAAGAATTTTTGTTTTAACCTTTTGTATTTCCATTAGCGACCACATGCATGGGGTTATATGGGATAATGGATGGTTGATGGCATGACTGGATGAGTTCTGGGACGGATATGAGGAGGGTGTTTGGTGTGGCACAAAAACATGCATGTGTGAGGCCCATGGGGTACCATTGGTCGATACTCTTACCGTTGAACCGTTTGTTTTCAAAGAAATGGTTTAAAGAAAAACATGATGTCTTGATGAATAGTTTGGGATGGTTTTTATTATGTGTTTTTTGAAACTGTTGTTTTTGTGGGATGTTTTTTTAGTCCAATAACCCCTCATATTTGAACTGTGTTTTGGGTTTATGTTTGGTCGGTAAGCTGGGTAGAAGGACCGATTAGTAGTCTCCTCTGAGATATGTTTCGGGACACATTTATGGTGGTTACCTTCATGTGTTTGGATATATTTTATGGTTTTTTTACCAATGGACCATCTTGGTTGGGTCCTTGGTTTCTCCCGTTGGATAAGGTACGCCCCCATTTAGGGTTAGTACACAACTGAAGTGAAACTCGGATTGTTTCGTTGTTGGAAAATCCTCCAGTTGATCAATGTAAGGAATCTTTTCTTGAGCTTTGTAGAATGATTCTACACCATTTACATCCTTAGTTTTTTTGGATCCTCTTGTTGTGGAAGAGTGCTCATGGATGGTTAAAAGAGACCTTAGTTTCTTAAGCTACCTGGTTCATCGAAGGTGGAAGTTGTTTGGGGTTGTCAGTATGGATAGTGTCTAAGAGGGCCTCTGAGTCCTTCATATTCTCATCGAAGAAAGAGTTCACAATAAACTACCAGTGTGGGAAATATGGTCACGAGAAGATATTGTGGCCACTTTCTAGAATTATGTGTTGTTTTGGGCTATTGTATAAGGTCCCTCTCCATGCATTTTTTATATCAGTCGCAATGGTCATGTTCGGTGATTCCTTATGATGTCATGTGCTCGATTGACCGTATAGGTGAAAGTAGTGAAATCCTCTGAGAGTCCCTGTTTTTTTGGGCAAATGTCTCCCTTATAAAAACTTCAAAATCATCAATTTTAGAGTAATGTAAGTGTAGGTTTTCTTTACTTCTATTGTTTCTCACCTGAATAAACAAGGTGTGATGTGTGGGTATCTTCTTAGCCCTCGTTTCAGTGAAATATCGGGATATGGTAAAGTGAGTTTGGAATGTGTTATGTCTGGAAAACTTATCTGGGATTGCGGTGTAGTTTTTGGTGGCACCGAAAGAAGAATTCTCATTCATTGGGATTCCAAAGACTAACTGCGAGGCCGAAGATGCTTTAAGCATTTGACCTCCAACCATAAGTCTCAGAGAGAAGTTGGTTCATAGTCAAGGGAAATCATAGGGTCATTTAAACCATTGTACAAATTACTATCCTAAATATGAAAGATATGAAGTCTTTAATCCTATGGTTTCATTATCTTTCTTCTATTTTTCACGTTTGGTAGAAATAGGTGGAGGGCCTTATACCCATGACATCACCCAATGTCATTACCTCCCCCTTTGGTTTCCATTGAGTATTTGGAGAATGGTTGGAAATTTGGCTAGACAGGCTGAGCACATGGTTTGTGAACTATTAAGAGAGATTGTTTTCCTAGAAGTCATGCAGGAATATTGATCTGCATAGTTAGTTCATGGTTTCACAAACTGTGCGGACTAACCATGTGACCTTCCCAAATCTTGAAATTTTTGGGTTTTTTTTTGTGTCGGCACATGCTAGTCGGTTAAGATGGTTGGTTCTTATGGTGGGGAGAACCACTATGATTCTCATGTATGTTCCTTAGGAAATTTTGAATGAAAGTCTACCCTATGTACCAGGGAGTCCGTTTATCCCTCCCCCTATTAGTGTCCTATTTTTGTCTCAGAAAAACAAATCATTGGTTATCTCTTATGGTGGGGAGCGTATTTCTGTCCCCCGTACCAGTAACTTACATTTATCCATGGTCTTGGCTTGGTGTAGATAGTATTGTTTGGATATATCTAGCTACCAAAATCTTTCTTGGGTAAACATTGGGACTAGAGAGCGCCCAATGGATTAGTTAAAGTAAGGTAAGTGTAGCCTTGTTCAATGTTATTGTTCGTTTGGGTGAATTGCTTAAGTCTTATTCGGATAGTGTTTGAGGAGTTTTTTTTGGAATAAAGTATGAATGTGATTGATAATTTCATCAAATTGGTATATTTTTTGGTTGTGAGAGTAATCCTTAATTGATCACTGGAGGTGTTTTGGCCTTTGGAGGTGAAACCTGGCAAAGGAGTACCTCTTGGTTTCTTAGTTGGGTTTGGTTGTTGCTTTGTTCGTGATGTGACTTTCCCGGGCGGAAATTTTGCATATTGGGGATAATTTTCACGTACATGACTTATTTTAAAGTTAAATTCCATTTAATTTCCATTAATTCTTTGTTTTGAGGGATTCCCAAGCATTTATGGAGGAATGGGTGAGTTTTTATGAATTAGGCCAAACTGTGAGCCCAATTCTAGATTTAAAAATAAATTTTGATTCCTTTATAACTTCTTCATTTTTCAACATTTTTCATCCATTCTAGTTCCTAATTCTCATCCCCTTACATATTAACACCACCATATTTATTTTTAACATTTATAAATCCATAATCATGGTAGATATGTGATTTTATTTAAGGAATTGGGCATGCCCGAAAGCCCGTTTTCTGCATTAAAAAGAAATATTAATTCTTTAATATATACTTCACTATTTGCGTTTTTCTGGTGATTCCAACTCTCACCCGAGCCAACCTACCTAGGTCGCGCCCCCATTCCCTCCTCCCACAATTTGGAGCTCGATAGGATCGCGAAAATGGTCGAATCTACTCTGGATTTCAGAAATCGTCCAGATTTGAAGAGGTAAATTGATCCTTTCATAACTCCTTCTATTCTTACTATTTTTCCCCCATTCTAATTCCTACATTACCTTATAATTCTTTTTAGAATATAAATTAAATTTTTATCTGTTTTAAAATTCAGATTCTAGTCGATATTGGGTCGTTTTCTTCAGGATTGTTTTGGGTAAGTGATTCCTTCTTGGTTTCTTCCTTTTCCCTTAGGGTTTCCTCTCTCTTTCATTATGTTCTAAAATTTCCAGAAGTTAGGGTTTTATCCTAGGGTTTCATTTGGTGTATTTGTGGTCAAATATTATGATCTAGGTCTGAATTTATCTTCATTGTGGTGCGGCGGTTGTGTGGTTGACATTTCGAACAAAGTTTTGTGGGATTTGACACTTCTGGTAGGTGATTCTGTGTGTAATCATTTCTTGATGAGTTAGTTTATTTGAATTAATTATTATTCATTTCCATAATATGCTGTGTGTGGTGAAAAAATTGTTTATGTTGGATTTGGTTAAGCATTTATTTTTATTGTTTCATTTTAACTTAAAATTTGGTGTTTTTCATGTCAAACCCTTTGGGTATTGTTTGGTATTGTTTTATAACATATGAATTTGGTTTAATAAATCTTGTTTGGGATAAAAATTCTTATTTTTTAGTGTATTGGAGTGCCAATAGGTTTTAAAGAGTTTTTTTAAGGGTTTAAGGTGTAAAACATTATTGTACTTCTTGAAAGTGATTTTGAAAACGTGTGTGTTTCATGTGGATCTTTTGTGCTATTGTTTGAGGTGTTTGTATAACACATGGGGGTTATTTAATAAATGTTTTTGGGGCTTAAAATTCTGTTTTGAATTTTTATTGGTGTGATTTTGTCCTTGAAATATGGTTTTGAAATGGGTTTTATTTGAAAAGCTTTGGTACACTATTTAGAATTGTTTTATGAAAGTTTTGAGTGGTTTAATGATTTATGTAAGAGGTGAAACTATATTGGAAAACTTTTTTGGATTGTTTATACTTTCAAATGAGACATTTTAAATGTTAATAGTTCTGTTATGTGATGTTTATCATATTTTTAGGGACTTCATAAAATTGTTAAAGGATGTGTTGGATTGTGAATGTTATGAAAAAAGTGTTGTGGGCTATTTTGGTGTGAGTTTGATTTCAAAATGCATTTGAATGAAAAGTGTAATTTGTGACTTATGTGATGTACATGGGGATGTTTGGTTAATGTTTGATGTGGAAGTGATATCTACATGTGAAAACTATATTTCTTGGCTTGTTGAACATGTTTGAGCAAAAAGGGAAAACTCGGGTATCTAGGTGGGTGGACGTGTACTAGTATGCTAGTGAATCTGTGGGGTTTGGCCTCAGTTTCACTTAGCAAGATTGATTCTTACAACTCTAACTAAACTATGATGATGATTATTGGGGACCACTAGGTTATGGGTATGTTCCCTACTAGTGGCTCGTGAACGAGAACGGATATTGTGATGGTTACTCTCACCGAGATATGAGGTACCTGGGACCCAGAACGAGCTAGTGCCTAGGGGTTATTTCCTATTTCGTGTGCTCATTATTTACTTTTTACTTATCGTCGTCATACGGTATAGTTGGCTGGAAAATTCAGTAGTGTTGACATTATTTTTAAAAGTGTTCATTCTTAATGATAGCCCACTTGAGAACTGTTTTTATTCAAAGTTGCATCTTTTAGAAATTGTAACTAGCTTTTCATGTTTTTGAAAACTTGCATGCTTTTCAACTTTAAATGTTTATCACATGGAATCTCTTAGTGGTGGTATCCTACTGGGAATTTTCTCACACCCTACTTACACCCTTGGGTGAAAGTAGATTTGGTTATTTTGTTGTTTCAGTTTTGGATACAGTTTTTAGTTCCAGTGGTTCGGGTTTCTAGCATGTCCTTGGTGGTGAAGTTTTGTAGAGATGGATTGAGGGTGGTGCCCCTTTCCATGAGGGTTCTTGGGCTGTTTAATTGTGATTTCATACCTTTTTTATAGTCTTGTTGAGTTGTTTTAAAAGATGTAATTCAGTTCTGAATTTTGTAAAAGATGGTTTTAGTTGAAAAATCCAGATTTGTTTTATTGAGTTTGTTTGTTGTTTAATGTTTATAAACTTGGGCAAATCGTTCCCAAACATCATTTTATGATACCCGGGCACTTGTGCCAGCCCGTGGGGATCGGGAACGCCCTTCGGGCCTTGTCACGGGCTAGGTTTGGTGCCAGTTTGATGGTGACCAGATCCGGTTCGTGACATAGTAAATAGTAAAAAATGAAATATATTTTTAAGAAAACACAGATGTGGATGATAAAAAGGTACAAGTAGATACTCACATATAAAAAACCTCGGATGATAAAATGATTGGGAAATTTAACCCTTACTTTGTACTTTTCAATGGTCGAGGGTACATTAACCTTATGTATAATAGTTAAATCATTGTTATTAAATTATACAAGAATAATATACATAAATATGATATCATATATGATCTTCTATTATTTGTTTGTTAATAATATTTGTGTAGTATCATCATTTCGAGTGTTAACTGATTTATTTTCCTTTATATTCTTGGTTACGTAAGCCATGTTTTTTATTAATAGGATGTATTTGATTCATATCTAGAATGATATTAAGTTCTTAAAAATTATTTTTAATCATAAAATGAAAATTATTCTTGAATGATTACAATGGGGAATGAATCTCATCGCGTTCGTGGAGACGGTAATCTGTACGTACGCACGTATGGTGACTTTGTCATTTATAGGATGGATTGAATAACGAATATGGTTGTACCATATTTATAATAACATCACAGTATGTAGAAGTTCCTGGATTTATTATTCTCTTGTAGAAACAACAAATAAAAAATAAGTGGAAGAAGAAAAGAATTTGGAAGACTGTGGTGAAATTATTACCTCTTCTTCGGGTGTTTTCTTTTGAGTTGATCAAAAGGGCTCCTTAAGTTGGATTCCTGATAAAATTAATGCCTATTGGTTTAATTGATGGAATTTGATAAGATATTTGGGTAGGGTTAGGCCGAGCCAAATGGCTTTGGATGTTTGAAATTAAGATAAGGGGAAGTACCCTTTTATAAGAGAGGTGGGGGTCACTTTAGGAAAATCTTGAAATACTATTTTATAATAAAATCATTTTCGGTTTCTAATGGCTCCATAATTATTTATTTAGATTATAAGGTGGGTATGGGTCAAAAAAATCTCATTAAATAGGTTTTATACAGGTTTAGGTCACCATATTAAACTTATCTTTTAGATTAAAATCTAAGTTAAATAGTTTTTCATTTACCATGTCCCTTTGTATATTTATATTATATGGTTAATAAACATACTATAACTAGCCAAGAGAGACTCATGTGGTTAATTATTAATATATATAACCTTATCTAAGTACTTTGGATGAACTTTATATTTTTAATAATATTATATCAATTAATTATATAGTATTTGTTTTAAAAACTCAATTACGTCAATTTTGACACTATTTAGTATTTGATTTTTTTTCAAAGTCATAAAAACTATATCACTTAGAATAAAATTTATTTAATAAACCCTAACATGTTTTATTGACCTATAAAATTATTTTAATTCATCATATGTCTCAATTTACATTTATTTAGATATTTATAATATCAATTATTTTAATATTTCATTAATAAGTTAATTACTGCATCATCATTGTGTCCTGGATAAATTAAATTATATAACATCTAAAAATTATAAATAAAAAACCATTATGTAAGAAATATTTTTATATTTCAAATGAATATTTATAGTGGAATTTATATTGTGTGTATCCCTATATTAAAAATGGATTAGTTATTAAACTTTGAATTTAACACTTTTAACTCTTTTTTAAATAAAAAAATAATAAATGTCATAATATAACCCAAGTGAACCAAAAGGATCATATATTATTACTAAGATTGGTTTAGGTCAAATTAAACATATCCAATAGAATTAGGACATGTGTTAGGGTAATTATAATATCATTTTTACCTTGAATTATTTTATTTACTTTTTATCATGGTAAAGAAAAGTCAAAAGTTACTATTCACCAAAAATTATTTCCATCTTATTGAGCCAAATTTTACTTACTCATATTAACTGTGTCTCTCAGATTTTTGAAATTAAACTCATAGAAGCAGTAAAATTAATTTAAATGCATATTTTCAAATGCTCCTAGAAGGTGGGTAAAAGACGGTTAAATGTTCAATAAATTTTTATATATCTAAACCTATTATAAAATGACACCAATGAATTACATTGAAAATATATAGGTAATATGAATCTATTTCTACCAAAAATATTTTAAAATAAAATAACTATTTATTTAAATAAATAATCAGCTTTAAACAATAACGTAGTGTTTTTCACTATTCATAAAAAATTGAAAGTTTTCATAAAAATTCCAAAAATTCACCCTAAGATAATTTTTGATATTTCGAATCCAAAAATGAAGTCCATTTTAGAAAATAAAATTTATAAAATTTCAAAAAGTGGGTATTACTATTCATAATTGCTAGTTTGAATGGTTGTGGTGTGTTAAAACTCCAAGTTGCGTACAACGCAAGCTACTGCATTATTCAAAGGGAAACATAGCATGAAAGCTTTGGTTGTTACATTCTCCCCTCCTTCAAATAATTTCATCCTCAAAATTTCTATAATATTACAACATAAAAAGATTTGGGTGGTTCTTCATCATAAGTTTCTCGGGTTCTCATGTTGCATCTTCCATATTATGGTTTCTCCATAAAACATTTAAAAGACGAGTCATCCAGTTTCTCAGTACTTGTTCTCTGGTATCAAGAATTCTGATAGGCTTTTTGTAATAATACAGGTCGGGTTCCAATTCTATTTCTTGATAAGTGAGTACATATATTGGGTCAAGCATGTATTTTCTCAACAGTGATACGTGGAACACATCATGAACTTTTGGAGAGACTTGGAGGCATTGCCAAATTATAAGCTACAACTCCAATTCATTCTAGAATTTTGAAAGGTCTGATGTACCTGGGACAAAATTTACCTTTCATACTGAATCGTGTAACACCCCTCCATGGAGATACCTTCAAGAAAACATGATCTCCTACTTGAAATTAAAAATCCTTCCTCTGATTATTGGCATATATCTCTTGCCTACTTTGAGTTGCTTTGATGTGGGTTTGGATAATTTTCACCTTTTCCATTGTTTCCTCGACATGTTCTGGGACTACGAGTTTTCTTTCACCAACATCATCCCAACAAGTTAGTGTGTGGAATCTCTTTCCATATAACACTTCATATAGTACAATATAAATACTTGAGTAGTATATATTGTTATAAGAAAATTCTACCATAGGTAAATACTGATCCTACATACCTTGAAAGTCAAGTGAGCAAGATCTCAGCATGTCTTCTAAGGTTTTAATAGTCCGTTCTGATTGTCCATCGATTTGAGGGTGGTTGGCAGTGCTCAAACAAAGTTTAGTATCCAAGGATTTCTGAATACTTTTCCATAATCTTTATGTAAAACGGGGATCACGATCAGAAACAATCAATAAGGGTACACCATGAAGTCTTACAACTTCAATAATATATAGTCTTTCCATGTGTTCAAGTGTCAAATCTTCTCTTATAGCATGAAAATGTGCTAACTTGGTAATATGATAAAAAATAACCAATATTGCATCATTCCTTATAGGATTCTTTAGTAGCCCCATGACAAATTCCTTCAAAATATCATCCCATTTCCACTCAGGTATGGGAAGAGGTTGCATGACTCCTCCAAGTTGTTGCCTTCCATCTTTTACTTGTTGACAAACCAAACATATTAAAGCAAAATCAGTAATACCCCTCTTCATGTTGTCCCACCAAAAATGTTCCTTAAAATCTCTATACATCATGGTGCTCCCACGGTGTATAGAGAAATTGGAGCTATGAGCATCATCCAACAATTCCATTCCTAGATCAGGTATATTAGCAACACAAATCCTCTTTCCAAATTTCAAAATTCCATCTTTATATACGAAGTCACTCAATATCCCATCATTCACAGCTTTAATCTTCTTTTGAAACTCCTCATCATCTGTCTGAGAACTCTTTATCATTTTTAGTAAAGATGGTTGGGCAACCATTTGAAAAAGTATTGATGTTTCACCTTCCATGGTTATTCCCATATCTATCTTTACTAGATCCATGAATATAGGATCCATTTAAACTCTCATCTTGTTCAAAACTCCATGATCCTTTCTTCTCAAAGAATCTTCCACCTTATTTTCCTTCCCCATGTGGTAGTATATAGTGCAACCATAATCTTTGAGTAGTTCAAGCCATCATATTTTCCTCATGTTGAGTTCTTTCTGTGATAAAATATACTTCAAAATCTTCTGATTAGTATATATCTCACATTTTTACCATAGAGATATTGTCTCCATATTTTCAAAGAAAAGATTACAGTTTCTAACTTAAGATCATGAGTGGGATAGTTTTGTTCATGAATTTTTAGCTTTTGTGATGCATAGGCAATAACTCTATCATTCTGCATAAGGACACAACCAAGTCCTTTCTTTTAAGAACCACTTTAAATAACAAACCCATCATTCCCTAATGGTAGATTCAATATAGGAACATTGACTAATCTTCTCTTCAGTTCTTCTAAACATTCTTCACACTATTTTGTCTAATAAAATTTAACCCCTTTACGTGTGAGCTTGGTTAATGGGTTTTCCAATCGGGAAAAATTCAGGACGAATCACTGATAATAACCTTCTAAACCAATAAAACTGTATACCTCAGTTATAATCGTCGATGCTAGCCATTATTGTATTTCCCTTGTCTTAGAAGGATCAATATAGATTCCATCCTTAGAGACAATATGGCCAAGAAAATAAATCTCCTGAAGCCAGAATTCACACTTGCTAAACTTCTCATATACTTCATTTCTTATAAGAGTATTTAGAATAATTCACAAGTGATTTTCATTATCTTCATAGATTTTGGAGCATACCAAGATATCATTAATAAATACCACTACAAAGTCATCAAGATATTCCTTGAAAACATTGTTCATTAGATTTATGAAAACAAAGGGTGTATTAGTCAGTCCAAAAGGAATTATTGTAAACTCATAATGCCCGTACCTGGTTTGAAATGTTTTCTTTGGAATGTCATCCTTCTTCATTCACAACTGATGATATCCAGATCTAAGAACAATCTTTGGAAAATATTGAGCTCCATGAAGTTGATCAAAAAAATCATCAATGCGAGGTATGGGATACTTGTTCTTTATTGTTATAGCATTGATCTCCCCATATTCAATGAACAACCTAATAGATCCATCTTTCTTCTTAACAAAAAGAATAAGGGCTACCCATGGAGAAACACTAGGGTGAATAAATGCCTTATTACTCAATTCCTCTAGTTGTTTCTTTAGTTCCACTAATTCTATAGTGACCATTCTGTAAGGGGTCTTCGATATGGGCATTGAACTAGGAATTAAATCAATGGAAAACTCAATTTCTCATTCTGTAGGATGTCCAGTTAAATCCTATGGAAACACATCAATATATTCTTTCACAATAGGTATGTACTCTATTTTAACATTCCTTTCCTCAGCCACAGTTATTTCATTCCCTTCCTCCCTGATAATTTAAATTAGTTAAGCTACTGGGGGTGGATCCAGATAAGAATCAGATGTTGATTTATCCACTCTAAAAATAAGGTACTTGTAAAGACCCGTAAAATTCAAGGGAAATTTTTTCTTAATTTTCTTAAGAATTTTACAAGAGCGGGGTTTCTGACGGCACCTGATTCCGAGGCCCGTAGTGCCCGGAATCAATTTCCGAAGTTTGGCTCGGGTACGTTCAGTGAACGAACGAGCGGGAATTCCTAACTTTTGATCCGGTGCTCGGAATTGAAATCTGAGGGCACCGATGAACTCGCAGCGCCGATATTTTCTTAAAGAGACCTTTTCGGAAGTTGCGTTGGTTGCGGGTTGAAAGTTAGTTTTTGGGTTTTAGGTTTAAGTTAAATAAAATTTTGTGAAGAACAAAATTTATTTTAACTTGTTAAATCCTACCAAAGGGAGTTGGAAGTGGGAACCACATCCACTTAACCTCACTTGGGAGGATTAAGTGTGGTGGGGCCCACACGAACCCCTAAACCTTTCATATTCTCTCAACTTCCTTAACGCCTCATTAAATGACATGAGTTATTTAATTTTTGGAGTTAATCCTTTTGAATTTCAAACTTTTGAAATTCTTGTGTGTTGATGTGATAATAAAATAAGATAGTGTCTTATTTTATTTGGGTTAATTGTTTGTTTTCTTGAGAGGTGGAGAGCTTTTCCTTCTTCTTCTTCAACTCTGACAAAGATCATGAAGAACGCTCAACTTGACGAAGAACGCTCAAGTTCCGACGAAGAACGTCGCTCCGCTCTTCTTCGTCTTCCGTGTCAACGAGAGGGAACACCGCTTCCTCCTCGGATTCCCTTCGTCGACATAAGAAGTTTCGCCAACGACGTATCGCATCGGACGCATCTCTTCGTCAACGGATTTGGCGAACGACGACCGCGACGCCCGATCTCCGCGACGTTGTCTTCCGCGGACGTTGGAAAATCCTCAAACGTATACCCAAAGTAGGGGTTGTTAATTTATTGTTTAATTATTTATTTCTTGATCGTGGATCTCGCATGTCTAACATGAGGCTTCGAATGTTTAAGTTGAGTTATTATTTAATGTGAGGGGGCCGGACCGCATGAACACGGCCGAACCCCCTCCATCGTTCTTATTGTTCTATCTTGAGGGTGGAAGCAAAGTGGCGTGGTGCCGTCGCACCACACGGATAGTAATATGATTAAATTTCGTGGCACCGTCGCGCCGTTCCATGGAAGAATCATAAGGAACGCGACGCCGTCGCGCCGCGTCGAAGGGAATCAAATGCGCGGCGAAGGGGCGCGGTGCCGTCGCACCGCGCCGGACGACGAACACCGCGGCCGGTTCCGTGCCGCGGCGGGATGAGGAGACCGCGGCCGGTTCCGGGCCGCGGCGGGATGAGAAGACCGGCGGCCGGGCCGCCGGCGTCGGAAGCCGAAGAGGGGACCGGATTTTCCGGTCCCGTTGGAGAAAACCGGCCGGCCAGCTGGCCGGCCGGATGCCAATAAACCGGGGGAATTAATCCCCCGGCCAACTCATGAAACACCCCTCTTTAAGAGGGGGCGGTTTCCTTGTGGGGGGCAAAGCCCCCCGTTTTCTTCCAATCAAGCCCCCCACGTGGGGGGGGGGGGGGCGGTTTTTCAAAAAGGGGCGCGGCTATATGCCGCGCCGTTTTTCCCAATCAGCGGGGGCTTTGCCCCCCGCGTGCAGCCACCGTGCGGCGCCAGGCCGCCGCGGCCCCCGCGCCGCCGCGCCGCCGGCCGGCCGGCCGGCCGGGCCGGGTCGGACCCGGGTCGGGTCCACCCGGTTCGGGTCGACCCGGTTCGGGCCGACCCAGGGGGGGTCGGGCCGGGTCGGCCCGGACCTGGAACCCCCCGTTTCGAAGCAGTTTCGGTCTTTTGGCCATAACTTGAGCCACGGACCTCCGATCGACGAACCGTCTGCGGCAACGCGATCCTTGGATCGAGATGGTCATTTCGGTATATCGCACTCAAGGTTTCGGATTACTTTGAGTTCGGCTGGGTTGGTTCGTTCACGAAACCAACCGGGCCTTCGGAGCGGAAACGCTCATATCTTGAGCTACGGACGTCCGATTGACGTGCCGTCAGCCGTGTTGTGTTCCTCTTAGTGAGACGGATCTTTTGGCATACTCCGCCCGAGGTTTGGACGTAGGTGGAGTACGGTCGGGTTGGTTTTGCTTTAAAAACCAACCGGGCCCCGGGGACGAAAATGTCAATAACTCTCAGACCGGGCGTCCGATCGACGCGCCGTCTGTTGCGTTGAGTTCCTGTTGACGATACGGAACTTTTGGATACATCAACTCTGGACTTTGTGACAGTTGATGTATCAGCCTCTCGGCTTGTGGAGCGGACCCTCCTGTACGAGTTTGCTGTGTGCGGGAACCCTAGTGCTGGCTGCGACTGCTACTACTGCTACTACTGCTACTGTGACTGCGACGACGACAGTACAGAGATCCTGTATGGATTCGACGACGACGACTACAGCACTCAGCGATCCTACGTGGGTCAGTGCTACAGGTCCTGTGTGGGCCCGATCCTGTGTGGGTTTTTGCGGGGGTTAGTTACCTTTTGATCCTTCGTGGGTCTGACGACTTAGATGGATCAGTGATCATCTTTATCGTCCTTTGAAGAAGTATACCTGTGTGAGCTGAATCCTATTGCTTTCCTGTGTGGATTGTGTTGTGCAATCCTGTGTGGATTACGTTTTTCTTTCCTGTGTGGAATACGTTTACTTTCCTGTGTGGACTGAGTTGTACTTGGGCTCGGAGGTTGGAGCGTATTTGAAATTGATGACTTAGGTATATGTATGGACATATACCTAAGCAATGTCGGTTATTACTTCGTGATTGTTCCTTTCTTCGTGGTATATCCTTTTTGGATTTGAGAGACCTTCAGAGGTCTCGGGGTCCCTACTGAGTAACTTATACTCACCCCTGCACGGGCTTTGCCCGCACTACGTTGTGTTGGTTGCAGACGACGGACAGCGTTGACCTTAGTTGAGGCTTGCAGAGTGGGACGGTACCCGGAGGTGGACCACTGGGAGGGACGTGCTCGGAGCGGACGGCGGGACCCGTGGAGCAGTGGAGCTATCTGTACCCACCCTTCAGGTGGGATTTCCAGTGGACAGCTCGGTGTAGCGGCATTTACTTTTCAGTTGCTGTTTTCCCTTTCGAGTTGTACTTTACTTTCAGTTTGGGTTTGTATTCTGGCCCATTTACTTTTCCGCACTTTCAGTTGTACTCTGCTTTTGTTTAGTGTTTACTTTCCGCTTGCTTACTCTGTGGTGTTTGTTTACTTTACAAAGGCAATGCCTTCCCTTTTTACCGGGATTTACGCCTTGGTGCTAGTCACCAGCCCCTGGCCTATGGAAGGCGGGCTTGGGGTAGTCACGGCACGGACCCCGAGGGCGGGTCGTGACAAATTGGTATCAAAGGAGTTTGGTTCTACCGCAAACTCTGATCTTTTCTATGTGAAGCAATAATGTTTAGCGTATTGAGTGTGGTTATCAGTCCAGGGAGTCCAGTGTTGGTGCGGCGGCCGACGTATCCGTACACCAGGACCCTGACTTCTGATTTCCGACTTAATGCACGAAAACATTGATTGCGTGTGTGTTTCAAAGTTTTCTTTGTGATTACTTATATCAGCTCACCAGGTATACTGTTCTGACCGTGGCGCACCTGTTTCCTTTTCAGGATGGCCCCACGACGGCAGCCAGCTAGGGTTCCGAGAGTCGAGCGTGACGACAGCCCACCGAGCGTCGAGGCCTCGGTGCAGGGACCTTTGTCAGCAGTGGCACCGGCGGTAGCTCTACACGCCGAGCCCCCGATGCTTCCAGCAGCAGCCGCTGACGATGCACTTCGCCTCAGCGCACTGCATGAGTTTCAGCGCCAGCGACCGCCCAGGTTTCGCGGGGAGACGGATCCCCAGGCAGCAGAGGACTGGCTGGAGGCGGTAGTACGAGTGTTTAGGCTAGTGAGGACACCAGCAGACCTCGTGGTGATCCTCGCTGCGAGCCTACTACACGCAGCAGCAGGACGATGGTGGATCTTGATGCTCTAGGTGCACGATGAGGCATCTCTACTTTGGACGGACTTTGAGAGCCTCTTCCGCTCGGAGTTCGTCCCAGCCACCCTTCGTGCGGTGCGTATCCAGGAGCTTCTATAGCTGCGGCAGGGCAGAATGACGGTCGCTCAGTACTCGGCGAGATTTACCGATCTCTCGCGCTACTCGACCGACATGGTACGGGACCCATTCTTCCGGGCCCGGACCTTCGAGCAGGGTTTGAGACACGAGATCAGGGCATCACTGATTTCACTCAGCATACCGACTCAGACAGGAGTACTGGAGCGGGCCCTTCTGATAGAGACCTTCCTTGCTGAGTCTACACCAGCACAGAGACCCACCGCAGGGCGGCACGTGGCAGAGTCATCTGCAGCAGGCAGTCGACGGATGACTCAGGGGTCCAGACAGACCAGACCTTCGGGCAGATGATCTCAGGGCACTGGCTCAGCAGTGCGGGGCACACAGCGCGGAGTCAGTCTTAAGAGAGGCAGACAGTGCTACTCGTGCGGCGGGCAGGGCCACATGGCTCGTGACTGCCCGACCCGCCGTGCCGAGGAGCAGCAGACAGTTGATGGACCACCGAGGCAGAGGCAGAGGGTCGACCGTGGCGGTCCGCAGGGAGGAGGCGGACGAGGAAGAGGAGCTGGACGAGCAGCCAGTGGTGGATGACGCTTTGAGGCTCTACCACCACCACCACCAGGAGGTCCACCCCGACCACAGGGAGCTGGCGGGCAGCGACAGGCTCAGCTCCAGGCAGCAGAGGCCTACGACCACGGCGCACCCGAGATGATTCGAGGTACTATCTGTGTCTACTCCACCCTTGCTGCAGTTCTTATAGACATAGGAGCGAGTCACTCTTTCATAGCCGCTGCCCTTGTTCGGAGCTCGGAGATTCCGACAGAGCCATTGGCTCGATCCTTACAGCTAGAGACTCCTACGGGAGCAGACTCGACGATTACGCACTGGTGCCGGCAGAGTGATCTTACTCTAGGAGGCGAGAGCTTCGGCTGGGATCTTCTTGTAGCAGCGTCGAGGCCTTACGACGTCATCTTGGGCATGGATTGGCTATCTACGGTCCATGCACAGATTGACTGTTTTAGGCGCAAGGTGTGATGTGTACGCACCGACGGGAGCAGGTTCACCTTCACCGGCAAGAAGGGAGCCTTTGCAGCACAGGATGGACTTCCGCGGAGGAGAGGACAGCCCATCACTCATCAGTTGGCTAGCCTTATCCTTGGATCAGTTGACGTGCGGAGTCCTGGTTTTCCTGCAGTGGTGGATCAGTTTGCGGACATTTTTCCTGACGACGTTCCAGGGCTACCTCCTCGCAGAGAGGTAGACTTTTATATTGACTTGTACCCCGGGACAGCCCCTATATCCACTCCAGCATATCGGATGGCCCCCGCCGAGCTTCGAGAGCTACGGGTACAGTTGGAGGACTTGCAGGGTAAGGGGTTCATCCGACCCAGTGTTTCACCCTGGGCTTCCCCGATATTGTTCACCAAGAAGGCGGACGGGAGCTTGCGACTTTGTGTTGAATATCGTCGCCTGAACCAGGTGACAGTGAGGAACAAGTATCCGCTACCGAGGATTGATGACCTCTTTGATCAGCTCAAGGGAGCACGGTGGTTCTCGAAGATAGACCTCAGGTCAGGCTATCATCAGCTCAGAGTCAGAGACGGGGATGTGCAGAAGACGGCCTTCAGATGTCGGTATGGCCACTATGAGTTCTTGGTTATGCCTTTCGGTGTAACCAATGCTCCAGCAGTGTTCATGGCTCTCATGAACAGGATCTTTCAGCCATACCTCGATCGGTTTGTCGTGGTCTTCATCGACGACATTCTGATTTACTCTACGACAGAGGAGGAGCACGCCTATCACTTGCGAGTTGTACTAGACACACTCCGAGAGCACCAGCTTTATGGTAAGCTCTCGAAGTGCCAGTTCTGGATACGTGAGGTCCACTTCTTGGGACATGTTATCTCTGAGGCGGGAGTTGCAGTGGATCCCACGAAGATTGAGGCAGTGTTAGCTTGGGAACCACCCAGGAGCGTGACTGAGGTTCGGAGTTTCTTGGGACTAGCTGGATACTATCGGAGATTCGTGCCAGATTTCTCTAGAGTTGCGGCATCACTCACAGCTTTGACGAAGAAGGGGAAACCCTTCGTGTGGTCTGACAGATGTCAGCAGAGCTTCCAGGAGCTGAGACAGAGATTGACTAGCGCACCTATCTTGAGGTTTCCTGAGGAGGGAGTAGGGTACGTAGTCTACTGTGATGCATCAGGGACCGGACTCGGATGTGTTCTGATGCAGGAGCGGGCCGTGATCGCCTATGGATCACGTCAGTTGAGGCCGCATGAGCAGAACTACGCTACCCATGACCTGGAGCTAGCAGCAGTGGTCTTCGCTCTGAAGACATGGCGACACTATCTGATGGGCGAGCGCTTTACAGTCTTTTCTGATCATCAGAGTCTCAGGTATATCTTCTCTCAGAAGGACCTGAACCTGAGATAGCGGCGATGGCTTGTGTTCCTCCCGGACTATGACTTTGAGATAGTCTATACTCCTGGGAAGGGGAACGTAGTAGCCGATGCCCTCAGCAGGAGGACGGGCATTCAGCTACTTGAGGAGGCGACGGAGCAGCTAGCCTCTTTGCAGATATCCTTCGTGGATAGAGATGGAGCAGCCTTTCTTCAGTCTCTCACAGTCACTCCTCCACTACTGCAGCGGGTCAGGGAGGCACAGCGTGAGGACGCTGACTGTGAGACACGGCGTGCACAGATATCCTCGGGACAGTCACCTGATGGTTTCTCCCTTGGAGCAGAGCACGGCATCCTTTTCAGAGGACGTACCATGGTACCAGTCGCTTTGCGAGAGGAAGTGTTGAGAGAGTTTCACACTTCTCCTTTGGCGGTACATCCTGGGGTGGAGAAGATGTACCAGGACCTCAGACGACAGCACTGGTGGCCGGGCATGAAGAAGGCTGTAGCAGAGTTCGTTTCTCGATGCCTTACCTGCCAGCAGGTGAAGGCAGAGCATCAGGTACCAGCAGGCTTGGTACAGCCCTTGGAGGTTCCGGAGTGGAAGTGGGAAGGCATATCTATGGACTTCGTGACTGGACTTCCACGCACTTCCAGAGGTCACGACTCCATCAGGGTGATTGTTGACCGACTCACCAAGTCGGCACACTTCTTACCCATCAGAGAGCAGGGCTCAGTAGAGAGCTTGGGACGTCTCTACGTTCAGGAGATTGTGAGACTCCACGGTGTGCCATCATCTATCGTCTCCGATCGAGATGCTCGCTTTACTTCCCGGCTTTGGAAGGGGTTACAGGAGGCGTTCGGTACGCAACTACGTCTGAGCACAGCCTTTCATCCTCAGACGGATGGTCAGACGGAGAGGACCATTCAGACTCTCGAGGACATGCTCCGCGCATGTGTCCTCGACTTTGGTCGTAGCTGGGAGGACCACCTACCCTTGGTGGAGTTTGCGTACAACAACAGCTACCACTCCACCATCGGGATGGCACCGTACGAGGCATTGTACGGCCGACCCTGTAGATCTCCTTTGTGCTGGACAGACCCTGGAGAGTCAGCACTGGTGGGACCGGAGATGGTCCAGGCCACGACAGAGAAGGTCCAGGTCATCCAGGAGCGGATGAGGACAGCTCAGAGCCGGCAGAAGTCATATGCTGACAGGAGACGGAGGCCACTGGAGTTCGAAGATGGCGACCACGTCTTCTTGCGGGTCTCACCTCGACGTGGTATTCGGAGATTTGGCCGAGGCGGCAAGTTATCTCCGCGCTTCATCGGACCCTTCCAGATTCTCAGCAGGATTGGTGAGGTGTCTTATCGCCTGGCTCTACCACCTCAGTTGCACCGGGTGCACGACGTCTTCCACGTATCTCAGCTGAGGAGATACATGCACGACCCGTCACACATCATTGACCATGGGGAGCTTGACGTTGACGATGGGGCGACTTTCACGGAGGTTCCAGTAGAGATAGAGGATCGACAGGAGCGGGTCCTGCGTGGGCGATCGATTCCTCTTGTGCGCATCAGATGGCAGCACGGGAATCTCCAGGAGAGCACTTGGGAGCGGGAGGCTCAGATGCGTGCTCAGTACCCTCATTTGTTTCCCTAGTTTTGATGTATCTTTACGGGGACGTAAAGCCCTGAGGTGGGAGTAATGTAAAGACCCGTAAAATTCAAGGGAAATTTTTTCTTAATTTTCTTAAGAATTTTACAAGAGCGCGGTTTCTGACGGCACCTGATTCCGAGGCCCGTAGTGCCCGGAATCAATTTCCGAAGTTTGGCTCGGGTACATTCAGTGAACGAACGAGCGGGAATTCCTAACTTTTGATCCGGTGCTCGGAATTGAAATCTGAGGGCACCGATGAACTCGCAGCGCCGATATTCTCTTAAAGAGACCTTTTCGGAAGTTGCGTTGGTTGCGGGTTGAAAGTTAGTTTTTGGGTTTTAGGTTTAAGTTAAATAAAATTTTGAGAAGAACAAAATTTATTTTAACTTGTTAAATCCTACCAAAGGGAGTTGGAAGTGGGACCCACATCCACTTAACCTCCCTTGGGAGGATTAAGTGTGGTGGGGCCCACACGAACCCCTAAACCTTTCATATTCTCTCAACTTCCTTAACGCCTCATTAAATGACATGAGTTATTTAATTTTTGGAGTTAATCCTTTTGAATTTCAAACTTTTGAAATTCTTGTGTGTTGATGTGATAATAAAATAAGATAGTGTCTTATTTTATTTGGGTTAATTGTTTGTTTTCTTGAGAGGTGGAGAGATTTTCCTTCTTCTTCTTCAACTCTGACGAAGATCACGAAGAACGCTCAACTTGACGAAGAACGCTCAAGTTCCGACGAAGAACGCCGCTCCGCTCTTCTTCGTCTTCCGTGTCAACGAGAGGGAACGCCGCTTCCTCCTCGGATTCCCTTCGTCGACATAAGAAGTTTCGCCAACGACGTATCGCATCGGACGCATCTCTTCGTCAACGGATTTGACGAACGACGACCGCGACGCCCGATCTCCGCGACGTTGTCTTCCGCGGACGTTGGCAAATCCTCGAACATATACCCAAGGTAGGGGTTGTTAATTTATTGTTTAATTTTTTATTTCTTGATCGTGGATCTCGCATGTCTAACATGAGGCTTTGAATGTTTAAGTTGAGTTATTATTTAACGTGAGGGGGCCGGACCGCATGAACACGGCCGAACCCCCTCCATCGTTCTTATTGTTCTATCTTGAGGGTGGAAGCAAAGTGGCGTGGTGTCGTCGCACCACGCGGATAGTAATATGATTAAATTTCGCGGCACCGTCGCGCCGTGCCATGGAAGAATCATAAGGAACGCGACGCCGTCGCGCCGCGTCGAAGGGAATCAAATTCGCGGCGAAGGGGCGCGGTGTCGTCGCACCGCGCCGGACGACGAACACCGCGGCCGGTTCCGGGCCGCGGTGGGACGAGGAGACCGCGGCCGGTTCCGGGCCGCGGCGGGATGAGAAGACCGGCGGCCGGGCCGCCGGCGTCGGAAGCCGAAGAGGGGACCGGATTTTCCGGGCCCGTTGGAGAAAACCGGTCGGCCAGCTGGCCGGCCGGATGCCAATAAACCGGGGGAATTAATCCCCCGGCCAACTCATGAAACCCCCCTCTTTAAGAGGGGGCGGTTTCCTTGTGGGGGGCAAAGCCCCCCGTTTTCTGCCAATCAAGCCCCCCACGTGGGGGGGAGGTTTTGCAAAAAGGGGCGCGGCTATATGCCGCGCCGTTTTTCCCAATCAGCGGGGGCTTTGCCCCCCGCGTGCAGCCACCGTGCGGCGCCAGGCTGCCGCGGCCCCCGCGCCGCCGCGCCGGGTCGGACCCGGGTCGGGTCGACCCGGTTCGGGCCGACCCAGGGGGGGTCGGGCCGGGTCGGCCCGTTCCCGGACCCCCCCGTTTCGAAGCAGTTTTTGTCTTTTGGCCATAACATGAGCCACGGACCTCCGATCGACGAACCGTCTACGGCAACGCGATCCTTGGATCGAGACGGTCATTTTGGTATATCGCACTCAAGGTTTCGGATTACTTTGAGTTCGGCCGGGTTGGTTCGTTCACGAAACTAACCGGGCCTTCGGAGCGGAAACGCTCATATCTTGAGCTACGGACGTCCGATTGACGTGCCGTCAGCCGTGTTGTGTTCCTCTTAGTGAGACGGATCTTTTGGCATACTCCGCCCGAGGTTTGGACGTAGGTGGAGTATGGTCGGGTTGGTTTTGCTTTAAAAACCAACCGGGCCCCGGGGACGAAAATGCCAATAACTTTCAGACCGGGCGTCCGATCGACGCGCCGTCTGTTGCGTTGAGTTCCTGTTGACGATACGGAACTTTTGGATACATCAACTCTGGACTTTGTGACATTTGATGTATCAGCCTCTCGGCTCGTGGAGCGGACCCTCCTGTACGAGTTTGCTGTGTGCGGGAACCCTAGTGATGGCTGCGACTGCTACTACTGCTACTACTGCTACTGTGACTGCGACGACGACAGTACAGAGATCCTGTGTGGATTTGACGACGACGACTACAGCACTCAGCGATCCTACGTGGGTCAGTGCTACAGGTCCTGTGTGAGCCCGATCCTGTGTGGGTCCGATCCTGTGTGGGTCCTTGCACTCAGCGGTCCTGTGTGAACCAGCGCCTACAGGTCCTGTGTGGGCCCGATCATGTGTGGGTCTTTACGGGGGTTAGTTACCTTTTGATCCTTCGTGGGTCTGACGACTTAGATGGATCAGTGATCATCTTTATCGTCCTTTGAAGAAGTATACCTGTGTGAGCTGAATCCTATTGCTTTCCTGTGTGGATTGTGTTGTGCAATCCTGTGTGGATTACGTTTTGCTTTCCTGTGTGGAATACGTTTACTTTCCTGTGTGGACTGAGTTGTACTTGGGCTCGGAGGTTGGAGCGTATTTGAAATTGATGACTTAGGTATATGTATTGGCATATACCTAAGCAGTGTCGGTTATTACTTCGTGATTGTTCCTTTCTTCGTGGTATATCCTTTTTGGATTTGAGAGACCTTCAGAGGTCTCGGGGTCCCTACTGAGTAACTTATACTCACCCCTGCACGGGCTTTGCCCGCACTACGTTGTGTTGGTTGCAGACGACGGACAGCGTTGACCTTAGTTGAGGCTTGCAGAGCGGGACGGTACCCGGAGGTGGACCACTGGGCGGGACGTGCTCGGAGCAGACGGCGGGACCCGTGGAGCAGTGGAGCTATCTGTACCCACCCTTCAGGTGGGATTTCCAGTGGACAGCTCGGTGTAGCGGCATTTACTTTTCAGTTGCTGTTTTCCCTTTCGATTTGTACTTTACTTTCAGTTTGGGTTTGTATTCTGGCCCATTTACTTTTCCGCACTTTCAGTTGTACTCTGCTTTTGTTTAGTGTTTACTTTCCGCTTTCTTACTCTGTGGTGTTTGTTTACTTTACAAAGGCAATGCCTTCCCTTTTTACCGGGATTTACGCCTTGGTGCTAGTCGCCAGCCCCTGGCCTATGAAAGGCGGGCTTGGGGTAGTCACGTCACGGACCCCGAGGGCGGGTCGTGACAGTACTCCTTATCATTATCAAAAAATTTAACCTCCTTCCTCTTATAATAAATTTTCACATCATGGTCTAAAATCCAATCCATACAGAGGATTATATCAAATTCAATCATGGGTATGATGATGAGATTAGTGGATAAAGAACATTTATATACCCTAATGGGAACTAATTCACAAAACTTTGTGTCAAAGATACTTCCCTTAAGAGTGTTGACTGACAACTCCCTTATTAAATCAAATTGCAAATATCTAATTTTCTTAGAAAACTAGGAAGATATGAAATAATGTGATTATCCAAAATCAAATAAAGCATTGGATAAACGTGAGGAAACCATTAAATTACCTATAACCACATATTTTGGAGCTTCAACCTCATCAGTAGTGATTTCATAATCATGTCCTTGATCCCTTGGACTTTTTGAGGTATGTTTCCATGATTCTTAGGACATTCATTTCCCTAATTCCCCATTTCTTTACAACTATATCATTCAACATTGATAGCCTCTTTCTTTCCCTTACAATCATGAGCTTGGTGGCCTTTTTCACCACACTTGTAACAGACTCTCATTCTCTTCAGGAAAGTACCAGGGTGTTTCTTACCACATTTACTACAGGATGGATATTCAACTTTTCCCTTATTCCCTGTGTTTCCATTTCCAGAGTGTTTACCATATATCTTCTTCTCTTTCTTTGATTTAAATTCATAAGGCTTACAGAATTATTTTTCTATCTTGATAGCACATGAGAAAATATCTTCATACAATGAGAAGTATTTTGAGACTAATGCTCGATGGATAAATGGTTTTAACCCATCAAATAATTGATCAATATTAATCCTTTGGTTACGTATATAATCTGCTACTTGCCTTTCTATCCTTGTGAAGTTATCCTCATACTTTGCGACATTCTCATCCTACTTTTGCCTCAGACTCAGAAATTGTCTTTCCATATCCACCGGATGGTCACGAAGAAAGTATTTTTATAAAAAAATATCTTTAAACTCACTTCATTCCATGTTTGATACTTCTTTATCTTCCTTTGTGTTTTGGATTAATTACTGCCATTGATCTGCTCCTCATGTGAGGCGATAAACTGCCATGATAAATTTTTCCCTTTTGATACTCCCCAAATCATAAAATATTTTCACTAAGGAACTTATCCATTGCTCAGCTACCAATGGATTTTTACTCCCATGGAATGTTGGTGGTTTTTTCCTTAAGAAGCAGTCTAACATCGATCCTACGCATTGGGGATCAGGGTGATCTATACGGGTAAGGTTATTATTCATAACCTGAGTGAGTTGTCCAGTATGGTGATAAGCTGATCAGCACAAGTTGCATCACAAGCTCCACTGTAATTATCTTGAGTATGAGGTAAATCCCTACACGGATTACATGTATTGATACGATTTCCATTCCTTCCACTAGGTTCCATTTCTAAAAAATGGCATACACTATATTAGTTTATGAATCGCAATACATAATTCGAAATGTGTAAAACACTTAACATAAATTGAATAGTTTATGGATATAATCCAAAATCATAAAAATGTTTTATATGGGGATTTATATACTCATAAATCCTTTATAATGGCTTGTAAAAAAATTTGAACTATTTTAAGAATATCCCCTAGGAGTGTGGTAGCCAAGAGTGCAGTAAGACTCATTGTTTTGTACCAAGATTACCCAGGTCAAGCCCGAAACTCCTTGTTGAAGTTTTCACTCTTAGGTACATCTATGCTAGAGACGCCTCTACATGATCATATACAAACAAGGATTTATTTCTTGTAAAACTCACAAAATCTCTACATTACAAAAAAACTTGGAAGTTCTTATATAATAATCTTAAAAGTCTATCTTAGGGTAATGTTTTTTAATCAAAGTTTTTTTAAATATAGATAACAATTTTTGTACTAAACTTATGCTGATACAAGCTGTAATGCCCTGACCTCATTTACCTAGAGTCAGCGCATTATTACTGTTGGCGCCAAAACTATGGCCTGAAAGGAAGGAACGAAAAAGGCAGCCGGTGCGCTGCCTCGCGAAGCACAGCCGCGAAGCACAGCCGCGGAGCCCGTCCGCGGAGCCCCGCCGCGAAGCGTCCCGACCTTAGCGGCCCCGCGAAGCTCCGGAGGCGGTAATCCTCCGCGAACGGGTTTGACGTTCGCGAGCCGCCGCGAAGCTCCGGAGGCGGTAATCCTCCGCGAACCGGTTTGACGTTCGCGAGCCGCCGCGAAGCTCCGGAGGCGGTAATCCTCCGCGAATCCTTTTGACGTTCGCGAGCCGCCGCGAAGCCCAGAAGGCGGCGCGCGAGCCCTGCATCGCGGCGCCCCTTCCCTATAAATACTCGACTCCCCCTGAGTCCCGGGGGACGGACAACCCGACCTTTTGGCTTCTCCTCTCCCGAATCGCGAAGCAAGCTTTGCCCCGGGAATCATGAGCTCCGCGAGGTATTTCTACATCGCGAGACGACTCTGATTTGTTTCGTCCTGAGCCCCTCTTCCGAGAGGGATGCCCTTCGCGAAGCCGAAGGGCGTTCGCAAAGGAAGGGGATTCCCAAGGGAACCCGGGCAGCCGCGGAGCACTCGTGCTTCGCGAAACACCCAACCCATGCTAGTAATCCCTATGCTAAGGCAGGATAACTATGCATCGCGAAGCACATTGCTTGGCAGGACCCTGCTTCGCGAACCACTCCTTCTTCGCGAGGCAGTGCTCCGCGAACACTGTTCCACTTCGCGAAGCACCACCCACTCCCGCCTATGCCCCATGCTAAGGCCAAGGCACCCCACTTTGCAAAGCACACTCCTCTGCTTAGCGATTCCTCCTCCCGTGCGGCCCTCCAGGTTTGCACGATGTGATTTCAAAGTCCCATGGACAACACCTCCCGTAGCGTTGCTTCGCCCAATGCTTCTTCGCATAGGCACACTAACGGCTATTGCTTCTTCGCATAGCCACGCTAACATGGACCCCTCGATGGCTCCTCCCTCGACCCCCCTCTACCATGGCCTTACTGGTACCTTCCCTTCCCCAAGGACCAGAGGGTACCGGTTATGTAAGCCCTAGGGGTGTGGAGTGAACCCACCTCGTCCGAGCTGCAGGACGTTAAACTGCCAAGCACCGCGTCCTCAACACATGACGTTAAACTGTGACCCAACCTCGTCTCCCTCACGAAGGGTCCCCCCAGCTCGAGCATTCATTACACCGCTCGTCTCCACGGGAATGGAACTCTTCCGCACATGGAATGAGATCCTCCTTGTCGGAGTGGTGTATGTTCGCAGGGGAAGGGTCGCCTCAGAGCGTAAATCCCTAACCTTTGGTACGGATGATTGCACCCGTGCATCTTGGTACTTCCCCACTACCAAGGTCAGTGGGGAACGTGATAGGGAACGAGGCACCTCCCATTGTCGGACCAAGTTCCATCTTTCCCGCGCTTTGTCGCACCATGGGCCTCCATCCTGGAGTAAGTCCCAACACCATGGGCCGCTCAACGCGTAAGCCCCTCTTCGCTTCTCACGGACGCACCCTTCGCGACGTGATCGTCAGGTCCTTGCAACCTCTTGTTTCTCACACCGAGCATGACTCACGTGGGCTTAGAGTGAGCACCGACCCTGACTCCCCATCTGAACTACGAGGTCTTTGATCCATGTCAAGGCATGGTACGTAGGAAGCCTCTACGAGGTTCAAGCCCACCCGTCTTTCACGTCGGGTTTCACCCCCGTCCAGCACGACGTTAAACTGCACCCCGGTCCAGCGGTAAGCCGTTGTGACCCATCTGAACTACGAGGTCTTTGATCCATGTCAAGGCATGGTACGTAGGAAGCCTCCACGAGGTTCAAGCCCACCATTAGTGGACCAAGGTCTGCTTTCACGTCGGTTTCCCGACAAACCCAGCCTCATCTGAACTACGAGGCCTTTGATCCATGTCAAGGCATGGTACGTAGGAAGCCTCCACGAGGTTCAAGCCCACCATCAGTGGACCAAGGTCTACTCTCACCTGAACTACGAGGTCTTTGATCCATGTCAAGGCATGGTACGTAGGAAACCTCCATGAGGTTCAAGCCCACCCATCGCCCAATTCACGTCGTGTTCTACCTACGTCCAGTATGACGTTAAACTATATCCCGGTCCAGTGGTAAGCCATTGCGACCCAACCCTTCTGAACTATGAGGTCTTTGATCCATGTCAAGGCATGGTACGTAGGAAGCCTCCACGAGGTTCAAGCCCACCAATAGTGGACCAAGGTCTGCTTTCACGTCGGTTCACCGGCGAAACCCGTCTTGAACTACGAGGTCTTTGATCCATGTCAAGACATGGTACGTAGGAAGCCTCCATGAGGTTCAAGCCCACCAATAGTGGACCAAGGTCTGCTTTCACGTCGGTTCACCGACACACCCACCCATCGCTCTTTCGCGTCGGGTCTCATTCCAGTCCAGCGGTAAGCCGTTGTGACCACTTGAACTACGAGGTCTTTGATCCATGTCAAGGCAGGGTACGTAGGAAGCCTCCATGAGGTTCAATCCCACCCGTCGTTTATTCACGTCAGGGTTCATTATCGTCCCGCATGACGTTAAACTGTATCATTCGAACTACGGGGACTTTGATCCATGTCAAGGCATGGTATGTAGGAATCCTCCCAGAGGTTCAAGCCCAAGTCTCTTCGGACTAAGGTCCAGCTTCACGTCGGTTTACCGGCACCATCCCGAACTACGCGGACTTTGATTCCCTGCCACGGGGATACGTAGGAAGTCTCTTCAAGGCTCAAGCCCAACTCCGTTGTCGCCCCCCTGCGATGGTCCCATTTCATTCTCAACCGTCTCTGCTAGACGTTAATCTTGCAACATACCCTGTGTTGAACATGGGAAGCTGAGGAAAACCTCAGATACGTGTCTATGACATGTAATTCCCTGCGCTCGATGTGGGATGCCTCGGGCTTCCACGCCCTCGAGAAGCCTTATGATTGAGGATAACAGACAGACATGCCAGGTACCCCAGCATCCAGACACGCTACTGATGCCTCAAACGTGATTACTCCCCTGACCGAAGGTTGCTGCCCTGACTGGACCCTTTGGAATGTCCCGACAGAAGCAGTGTAATTAACCGGCGTCAATGGAAACATGACACCGGGAAGAGTTTCACGAACTACGTATTAAATCTATAAGGGAGACCTGGACTAGGTGACGAGTTCTGAGGAGGAATCCACAGGAGGAAGAACCGACATCCCATCATCCCGTTTCGATCAAGGAGCAGACGTACCTGAACAAGGAACGAATCCCGCCCGCCTTTGGAAAGAGGGAATGCGGGGCAACACAGCCGCGCGTCCTCATAGACGGATGTGCGCGCCCCGGCGAAAGCGTCAGAAACAGAAATGGTGAACCCGACGTGAAATTTCTTCTCCTCAGCATGGAGATTAGTAGCGTTCGAGACACCAGTAGATTGACGTGTCACCGGATTCAGATATCCGTTGCCTGGTCCCGCCAAGTAAATGGCGGGCCTGTCGTGGACCTCACCAGAGGTCGGGGTAGTAGAACGTGGGGCACTCCGCTCTGCAGCGTGTTGGCGTGGATCCTTCTCACAAACATGGAGGATGGAAGAACGCTGGGGCACTGGCTGTCAATCCTTTTCCTCTCAGTACTGATGAGTTGATCCCTTCGTTTGCCAGGAACCAGGTTGCTATTGCAGAGATGCGGTCACCATCCGCTCCTCGCCCGCGCAAGGGCAGGGGCAACACCACTACAGCCACTCCACATGGCGCCGCTACCGCCACGACGGCTGCCACGTCACGGGATGCGGGACGTCCACGCCCCCTTTCCCCATCAGAGGTCATCCAACGAAGGGTGATCAGCAGCCTCGTGCGCAGGTATGAGGAACAAGGGGTCATCCCGACCAGGGATATGGCCCGTTTGGACCTGGAGGCTTCCAGGCCCCGCCGTCAACGCCGCCCCAACAGGCCGTGCAGGGAGCCTCCGCTCCCCACCCAGACATTCAATCGTTTCGGGAGCCTATCCCCGGAATGCCTTGACGACTCTTCGCCTTACGCTGAAGAGGCAGGTGTTGTCCGGCTCAGCCCGCTCAGGGCCCCGACCCAGGACCCCCAGGCGAGAGCTCCCGTCCGGTCACGTCAGCGCTGCCGTCCGGCCCCGCAGGAAGAACAGGCAGACTATGTCCCTGCACCACCTGCACCGGCCCGCCTGACCCGACGTCAGCGCCGGGCCCGGGCTGAGGACGCTCGCCTAGCCGCGTCCACATCGACAGCTATAGTGGCCCGAGCCACCGCCGACGTACATTATGAAGCCCCCGCCTACATTGAGCAGGGGCACCCCTTCGCCCAACCAAGATTGAGACCCCAGCCGCCCCATGGGCAGGCCGGGTTGACGCTCCGGGTTGCAGGCCCCAGTGATGATCGTCGCGAACTAACCCGCGGTGATGCCACCCCGTACGGAGGTCCTCCCCGTACCACTACTCCACAGAGCGTGGGCCTTCCCCGCTCCGAGGTTCGTCGTGGAGGCATGCCTCGTGCTGCCCCCATCCTGCAGGAAGACCTGCCCCGGGGCAGTGATGCTCAGCGCGGAAACATTTCCCGCGCCCGCTGTACAGGGTATGAAGTCCATCCTTTTGAAGGCACCGTCCATCCGGTCCTTCGACGTGGGGGCCCCCCCTACGTCCTCTCTGCGACTGGCGAAGATCCTTCTCGCCCCAGCAACTCAAGGAGTGAAGGTCAGCCTCGCTCCACTCGCACCGACCATGGAGGCCTTCCCCATGCTCCTGCCGGTTCCAATAGAGGCCCCGCCCACGTGGGTACTGTTCATGGAGGTCCTCCCCATGTACCCTTTGATATTTTCCCTGGTGCCCCCGGCACCCCGGCTGTCTCAAGTGGGGGCCCTCTCCACCACGGCGCTAGTGCCGCCCCAGGGCTGCCTGATGGGGGTCAACCCTGTCCCGAAGAGCCACCCAGGGGCAGAAGAGCGGGTCGTCGCCACCACAAGAAGAATCCTGGGAAGGCCCAGGGGGGATCAAACCTGCCCGCTTCTCCGATTCGGAAGCGGAATGCGATTCAGCGATGGAACCTTCTCCCAGCTCCTCTGTATCAAGGACTGGGGCAGGAACCAGACGCGTCAGCCTCGTTCTCCCGGAATTTGAGGTCCACCGGATTCCCGTCTCTCTCCGCAGGTACATCCAGGAGGAAGAAATCCTGGGAATTCCGCAGGTTTCGACCGCGCAGTCACCGCCACCGTCACCCGAAGCGCCCTCTACCTCTACTCGGGATCACGAGGAGCTGTTTTGGGGGTCAACGGTGGTAGAGCCACGACATGACCGAACACCGGTAACGGAAATTCCCGTACCCGAAGCAGTGGATGTTAGCCCGTCCTATCGTGACATTGTGGTCAGGTCACCTCGCTCTTCAGAGGAGGGCCCAGAGTACGGGGGCCAGTCTGCTCGCTCGCCGTATTCTCCACCGCCGAGTTTGCTATCCCAGAGGTCCGTCTCGGTACCGCTACCGGTCCCTCAGCCACCCCCGGTTGATGAGTGTGGAAATGTAGGGCCGAACCCCAAGGACGAACCCAGGAGCTTCTGGAGTATTCTTGCAGCGGACTACTTCCCAGAGAAGTTCTGGCCCACGGCGGCGCTAAATTTTCGCGTACCCGAGTCGCTTACCCCCGAAGAAGTGGGATGCTTTTGTCGGACCCTGTGGGCGACGCACTTCCGCCTCCGTTGGGAACGGGTAGTGTACCCCAGGAGTCGAGAGCACTTCGAGGAGATTGGCAAACAGTGCCGCCTAATTGATGCAGCGGCGCTCCTTGCGGCCCAGCACCCCAAGTCGCCCGGTCACCAGAGTGCCCTCCAACGAAAATGCGTCCAGAGTTTCAAGGCACTCCGCAAGATCGTCAGGGAAGCCACCCCCCATGTGAAAGTCCGTGGTTGGGGACGCTATGCCGCTCTCCTCTTCGACCCTATCCGACGACAGCCCGATTCGCTATGCGACATTGAGGATATGCCCTCAAGAGGGGTCACAGTCCACATGGCCGACGTTGTGGATAAGGAAGATGAGCTTGAGTTCCTTGATGGGGACTTACCATCCGAGGGCGTACCGCCACTGCTCGACCCATCAGGGAGAGTCACCCGTCAGCAAAGGAACCTGCTAGGCCTCCCCGTACCCACCGAGTCACTGGCACTCGGTCGAAGCACTGGCAAGGGTAAGGAGCATGTCGGGATAGTCAAGCACTCCGATCCATCCGCCTCCGTGCAGAAAACGGACGAAGACCCTGAGAAGGCCACGTTGCGCCAGCAGCTTGCTGAGCAGAAGAGGCTGGTCGACGAACTCTTGGCTGAACGCGCCGCAGAGCGACGACCCGACTACGGTAATCCCAGGCTGGGACAGCAGGGGCAGGAACAATTTCCCCCCGGTGAGATGCCTCCGGGCAACCCTGATCATGCTACTGCCGCGGACAGGGCGGAAGCCGGAACGTACGGCAAGAGGGCGCGATACGTCTCGCCAAACCCCCCTGAGCGACGGGGCAATCTGAAGAACCCAACCCGGGTTCCCCCGGTCGCCCAACAGGTCGTCCAACCAGTCAACCCGCGAGCAGCAGAAGCCGTCTACCGTGTTGAAGAACCTGGCAATGCGCTTGTGGTTAGGGACCCCTGTCAAGACAGGGACCCCCACCCGGAGGACCTTATTGCGGCACTCACAGCCCGCCTCGAGGCGTTGGAGACACGGCAGGTGGCGGTTCCACCGGATGGCAAGCCTTATCCCGCGTGGGTGGATGATATGCCCGCGCCTCCGGGTTTTGGGAACCCCACTTTCTCGCCTTTTAACGGGACAGGGGACCCACCCCAGCACTTGGCTCATTTCTCTTCCAGGTGTGGCCCCATGCTGGGGACCCCGGCTCAGCAAGAAGCCGCCAAGCTCCGATGTTTTGTACAGACGTTGGAAGGTCCGGCATTCGTCTGGTACAGCCAGCTCCCCATCGGATCAGTGACCGGCTGGGAGGATCTTCGCCGGCAGTTCTTGTACCAGTTCAGCTCCACCACGCGGAAGACCAGCATCGCGGACCTCTTTAAGTGCAAACAGAGGCCTGATGAGCGGGTTGCAGACTTCATCGCCCGGTGGAAAGGACTTACGTATTCTCTCGATATGCCGCTGACTCAGGAGCAATTACTAACGATGTGTGTGGGGAACGTAAAAACAGAGCTGGTACCCTCCTTGATTACCCAGAACTACCCTGGGGGGTTCAGAGACTTCTCGGATAAGGCCCAGCGCCTCGAGGAGGCCCTGCAACAGGCTAGTCAGGCACGTTTGCTGCCCCCTATGATCCCAGCCAGGAGGGCCGCCAGGGCTGAACCCGCCGCAGTGGCTCAAATAGAAGCCCCGAGGCAGCGGGAATTGTTACCGGCGGCACCACCCCCACAACCCCGCAGAGGTCCTCCACCTCAAGCACAGGCTCCTGCCCAGCAGCGACCGCCTCAGAACCGACAGGTTCCCCCGCGCAACGCGCCACCGCCACCTAGGCGAGACAACCAGGCGCCGCCCCCTCGGCAGGCCCCTCCGGTCCCTCGACAAGATCAGGCCCCTAGGGCTCCTTACCCGGAAAGAAAGTACCATACCTATTCGTTTAACGAAAATCAGGTCCCTGGTTACTTCCGAAGTGCTCTAGAGCAAGGGATCGTGCGTCTGCCTGAGTGCAGGAGGCCGGCAGAGGCGCATCTCACTGATCACCCCAACTACTGCCCTTATCATCGGATCCTGGGGCACACCCTCAAACGATGCTATGTGTTTAAAGACTGGCTTCAGGACCAGGTCAACAACAACATAGTCAAGTTGGGCCCAGCGCCAGCGCAGGTGGCAGGCGTCTTTGCGGGATCAGAAATCGGCAGTGACAGCGAGGGTGAGTGGCAGCAGGTCCCTAGCCACGGGTCCCAGAAATACGACAACTGGATGGCTCGAAAAACTGTCGTCCGTGCCCAGGGTATCATCCGGGTATGCCTAAAGCAGTTGGAACCTTCAGAAGAAGTAGTTGGCGCCTCAACATCGTCTTCACAGTCGACCTCTGCCCAAAAAGGCAAGCAGCGGCGACGCAAGAAGAAGCAACGTGCACCGCCAGTGCCGTCGTCATCCCGCACTCTCGGCGACTTTATGCCTCCCGAAATGGGCATTCCCCCCAGAATCCGCCCAGCGATGGATGACTCTTCGAGTGACAGTCAAGGGTACGCTTCGGTTAACACCGTGGAGCTGGTAAAGCCCTATATGACCCCCGACGAGGGGGAACCCCAGGCAGACCGCCCCAACGTTCCCAGCCGACGTCGACGTCAGCGGAATCGCAATCGCGCCGGTCACCGAGGTATGTCAGCAGGCACTTGTGACCAAGCCGTGCACGCTACTGAGACCAGGCAGCAGGCTCAGCGTAGATCTCAGCACGCGCAGACCCATCCAGCGCCCTTGGCTCTACCTCCACCGCCGTTCGTGTTGCTGGATCAGGGAGAGCCGCCTCGTTCGTATCACAGCCAGTCTCGCCCGGCGACGGGCCAGCCCCCGCTGTTCGATCTTAGCCCGGCGACTACTCTCCAGGCTTCTACTAGCAGGCAGCAGGATGTACCCAGTGCTAGCCGACCGCCAGTTCAACCGGCAGGACCCGCTATGCCTCCAAATGCCGAAAAAACCCCTGTAAGCAGAGGTTCGCGTTTGGCACGCAAGTATGATGTCCTAAAGCACCTAGCCAGCATTCCGGCGAGGCTTTCCATCATTGAGGCCCTGCGCTTGTCATCCGAGATGCGCGAGGCACTTGCCGAGGCCCTAAGGAGCCCCCTCCAGTTCGAGACGGAAGTGGCAGCCGCGGAGGCCTTCCATACCGAGACGATTGAAAACGCCGAATGTCAGGCGGTTATCTCGTTCTCCGGTGAAGATGAAGACCCCCCTATACAGGGGCACATTCGCCCACTGTATATCACTGGCCACTTTAACGGTGTGGAAGTCCGTCGCTGCCTCGTTGACACGGGTTCCGGAATCAATCTAATTCCGACCCGGACGCTGCGAAAGCTGGGTTTGTCCGAAGGTGATTTGACTCCCTCTGACCTCAGGATTAAGGGGTACGACAGGACAGAGCAAACCCCGGTCGGCAAGATCCGTCTGAAGACCCAGTTCGGTGGCTTAATTGCCAGCACCGAGTTCATGGTTGTTTCTCAGGACACCGCCAACAACGCATTGATGGGCAGGCCATGGCTCCATCTGCATGCAGCGGTTCCCTCGTCGTATCACCAGTGCCTTAAGTACTCGCTCAACGGTCGAGTAGGCGTGCTCCAAGGAGACGCGTCCCCTTTCGCTTCTTGTGAGGCCCGCTATCTGGATGCGGGTTATTACAAAAGTAAGGACAAGCAGATCCTGGTCAGCGAGGATGAGCCCGCCCCAATCACAAGTGATCCCTGGGCGAGCATGGACGACGCCTACATCCTCCCGATCCACCGGTTGGAGGCCACGACCCCCGACATGGGACAATGTTTCGTTGTTTCGGGTACGCAAGGAAGGCATGTTCCCGCGTCCAAGCGACGGCGGAAAATCACCTCGTACTCCTACATCAACCAGGCTCGGGTCATCCCGGAATCTCCTACCCCTGTACGGTACCGGGATGTCAAGCTCATGACAACGGCGGTGCGCCATACGTGTCTGTTTCGCCGGGCCGGAATCAACCGACTCTGGGTGACACGTCACCACTACTTTGATATCATCAAGCGTGGCCCCTTAGGCCGAAGGCCGGATGGGATAGGGTCAAATGCATTCATTGCTATGGTCTCCACGACGAGTGAGTCTCCCGATGTGATGACCGCTGCTGCCCAAGCCGGCACTAGCTGCCCCTCGGGCTTTGAGAGCCCAGAAGTACCTTCCATCACGGGAAATCCCCCCACGGCTGGGGAGGAAGACTTGGAGGATGCTCCCCCAGCCTTTGAAGAAGGCGTCTCTACCACGGTCGATGAGCTGGTACAGGTGAACCTTGGTAGCGAGGCAGATCCAAGACCCACATTAATCAGTGCAGCCATGTCCCTCGAGGAGAGGCAGCAGTATGTAGACTTCCTCAAACAGCACCGCGATGTGTTTGCCTGGAGTTACGATGAGATGCCAGGGCTGGATCCCCAAGTGGCCGTCCACCGTCTGGGCCTCCCAGTAAAACATCGTGGGTTTAAGCAGCCGCCCAGGAAAATGCACCCTTCCCATGGCGCTATGGTTGAGGCCGAAGTTGATAAGCTAATCAAGGCCAACTTCGTCGAAGAGGTCCAGTACCCCAAATGGATCGCCAACATTGTGCCAGTCAGGAAGAAGAATGGGCAGATTAGAGTCTGCATCGACTTCCGCGATCTCAATCGCCACTGCCCAAAGGATGACTTCCCACTCCCGGTGACAGAGCTGTTGATTGACGCCACGGCCGGGTTCCAAGCCCTCTCTTTCATGGATGGGTATTCCGGGTATAACCAGATCCGGATGGCCCCCGAAGATGAGGAGTCCACTGCCTTCAGGGCTCCCCAGGGCACCTTTTGCTACCGGGTAATGCCATTCGGTTTGAAAAATGCAGGTGCCACTTATCAGAGGGCCATGCATCGCATATTCAAACCGATCCTCGGGACATTGGTGGAATGCTACATGGATGACCATGTAGTCAAATCATATCAGCGCCAGGACCATCTCAAAGACCTTGAGAAAGTGTTCGGTTTCCTCCGTTCCCGTCACCTGAAGATGAACCCACTGAAGTGTGCCTTCGGGGTCACCTCCGGGAAGTTTCTGGGCTTTGTTGTCAGATACCGAGGTATCGAGATCGACCCGGAGAAGATCAAGTCCATCAGCCAAATGCCTCCCCCGAGCAACATTCGGGAGCTTCGAGGCTTGCAAGGCCACTTAGCCTATATACGTCGATTCATTGCGAACCTGGCCGGCAAGTGTAAGCCCTTTTCTCGGCTCATGAAGAAAGGCACTGCCTACGAATGGGATGAGGAGTGTCGGATCGCCTTCGAGGAAATCAAGAAGTACCTGCTCCAACCTCCGGTCTTGATGCCACCCGTCTCTGGAAAGCCGCTGGTCCTTTACGTGACCGCCCTGGAGAGATCCCTCGGCGCGCTGCTCGCCCAGAAGAATAACGAGGGCACTGAGAACAGTCTCTACTATCTCAGTCGCATGCTTCTCGATACGGAGGTCAGATATTCCCTTATCGAAAAGAGCTGCCTTGCGCTCGTCTTCGCCGTGCAGAAGTTGCGACACTACCTGCAACACCACGAGGTGCAATTGATCTCTCGGGTGGATCCGCTGAAGTACATCCTGAACCGCCCCATGCTGACCGGCCGGCTAGCACAGTGGGCGGTGATTCTCCAGCAGTTTGACATCAGGTTTGTGCCTCAAAAGGCCGTCAAGGGACAGGCATTGGCAGACTTTTTAGCTGCCCATCCAACCTCCGCGGATCAATCCCTGGACCTGGATTTTCCCGACGAGACGATCCTCTCGGTCGATCACGCTGTCCCGTGTTGGCAAATGCATTTCGACGGCGCCTCCCGGAGCCCCACTGGTAGAAGGCTCAACGACCCCAAGCTCAACAGAGTGGGTCTGGGTATTGTTTTCATTACCCCGACGCAAGTCGTCCTGCCGTACTCCTTCCTGTTGTCAGAAGTTTGTACGAACAACGAGGCAGAGTACCAAGCTCTCATCACCGGCCTCGAGTTGGCCCTTGAGATCCATGTACCCCATCTACATGTGAAGGGAGATTCTGAGCTGGTAATCAAACAGGTCAATGGCGACTACGTCGTCAGGAAGCCAGAGCTTGCACCGTTGCTGGAGTACACCCTCCTCCTAATGGCCCAGTTCTCTCCTCGGCCAGAGGTTACCCATGTCCCGCGGTCGCAGAACGGCCAAGCGGACGCCCTAGCTGGCTTAGCCGCATCGCTCGCAGAACCCGAGCAAGATGATTTGGTCATACACGTGGCCCACCGTAGAGTCATTGCTCCCGTCACCCAAGAGGACCGTGATAGCCTACGGGTAAGTCATCTCACCGCCGGACCCTTCGTATCAGGAGTCCCGGGTTCGTCAGACGCAGTGGTTGAAAAGACCCCCGATTAGAGAGCACCTTTTGTCGATTATCTCCAAAATGGCCAGCTCCCGGACAACCGGGCCGAGCGCGAGTGAATCCGACGCCGCGCACTTCAATTTACCCTCTAGAGCGGCCCCAGTCTTGAGCAGACCCTCTATAAACGGAGTTTTGATGGTGTCCTCCTCCGTTGCATCCAAGGAGTAGAGATACCTCAAGTTATGCAAGAGGTTCACGCCGGTTCCTGTGGCGCCCATCAAGCTGGGCCGAAGCTGTCCCATCAAATCCGGAGGCTAGGGTACTTCTGGCCCTCCATGATCCACGATTGTATTGGATACGCCAAGAGATGCCACGCGTGCCAAGTGCACGCCAACTTCTTGCATCGGCCGCCAGAACCCCTCCACCCCACCAAGTACTCTTGGCCATTTGCGGTATGGGGACTCGATGTAGTGGGACCGTACCCGCCGGCAACAGCCCGCCAATGTAGGTTCATCCTGACTGCTACAGATTTCTTCTCCAAGTGGGCAGAAGCAGTTCCGCTCAAAGAGGTCAAGGCCCGTTCCGTCGTCGACTTTGTGAGCTCCAACATCATCCACCGGTTTGGGGTCCCTCACGCCGTCCTCACTGACAACGGCACCAACTTCCGAGCAGCTGAATTGAAGAAATTGTACGCTAAGTACGACATCCGGTCAAACCATACCTCCCGCTACCACGCACATGAGAATGGACAGATCGAGGCATTCAACAAGACCCTCTCTAACATTCTGCAGAAGATGGTTGGTCAGAACAAGAAGAGTTGGACGGACAAGCTCCCCAACGCCCTTTGGGCTTACCGGACGACGACTCGCAACTCTACCCAGGTGACCCCATATTCCCTGGTGTATGGAGCTGAGGTCGTCCTACCCATTGAGATCCAGCTGCCGTCGCTACGCATGGCAGTTTATGATCACCAGACATCAGATGAGGTAGCCGAGGTCCGTCTAGCTGAGTTAGAGGCACTGGACGAGAACCGGCTTCGTGCCCTGCACAATCTGGAAAGGCATCAGGACAAGATGGCAAGAGCTTTTGACAAGAAGGTTCGTCTCCGCTCTTTTCTACAGGGTGACCTGGTGCTGGCCCTGCGAGCGCCAATGATTCCCGGAAGGAAACCGCCCAAGTTAGAACCCAAATGGGAAGGGCCTTATATCATCCATAAGGTTTACCCCAATGGAGCATACTCCTTGGTGACCACAGATGGAGAGCGTGTAACCCCCCCCCCCCCCACCAATGCCAGATTCCTCAAGCGATACTTTGCCTAGGGCAAAAGTGGTCCTGCATGACCCTAAACTGCGAGAGGGTCCTGCATGACATTAAACTGCATTGGTCCTGCATGACCCTAAACTGCGAGAGGGTCCTGCATGACCCTAAACTGCGAGAGGGTCCTGCATGACATTAAACTGCATTGGTCCTGCATGACCTTAAACTGCGAGAGGGTCCTGCATGACATTAAACTGCATTGGTCCTGCGCGACCCTAAACTGCGACTTGGTCCCGCATGACCTTAAACTGTATCTCCGTCCTCACTGCAAGACGTTAAACTGCAAGTCAGTCAGTTCTTCCTGACCGAGGCTCAGCCTCAGGTCCCTCGGCCTCTTTGGGCCCCTGGCCCCGTCTCCACCGAGGTCTGGCCCCAGGCCCCCCTCGTGTCTCTCCGACTCACCCTCTTACGGGATTGTATGGTACAGTGTAGGACTACGTTCTCACGTTGGGATCATGTACCATGCCGCACACATCCCCAAACGAGATGCCCCTCGTCCCGCATGACGTTAAACTGCATGTCAAGAACTACGTACGGCTTGATTCCCATCTTCATGGGATACGTAGGAACGCTCGGACGCCTTGTCTCGAGCCCAGCCCCAAGATTCTCTCTTCCACTATTCCCCCTGGGAATGGTCTCCTTGGAGGATCTTTGCGTAGCAGGGCGTCGGCCTTCTTGGCCCCGCTCATGCAACCCCACTCACGCAAAGATTGTAAAGGTCGCACCATGCGCCCACTCCCGTTCTTCTACCCTCCCACGTCCTCACCGCATGACGCTAAACTGCATGGCCTTCAAGAACTACGTATGGCTTGATTCTCATCCTTATGAGATACGTAGGAACGCCCGGACATTTCGTCCGTTGGCCCAGCCTAAAAGCCAAAATCTTCCCCTCGGGTCAAGACACGGCAGGGTGCACATTTTTGCCCCGACCCACGTCGAGCAAGCCTCGACCCGGCTGCACATTCCCCCCTGGAGGTGTTTGCCCCCTTCGTGGATGGATTCACACCCGGAGGGGCTCCCAAGAACGGCCTGGATACAAAGCCCAAGGGCTCTCCTACCGATACGGGCCAACGCCCCCGAGGGTTTCTCAAGCAACAAATCGAAACAAGTCCCGCGTTGCGAATTTGGTCAGCGGTCGACGCTCATTTGTTGCCCCCATGCGGGTCACCATAAGAACGCTGTGTTTCGAATATGGTCAACAGTGATTCATTCTGCCCCATCCTGAGGTGACAAACTTCCCCAGGTGGTGCCAGTGATCGGGCCCACAGCCCAGGATTCCTCACCCGGAGCGTACGGTGTGGTGTAGGACTACGTCCTCATTCACGTCGGGATCATGTACCATGTCGTACGACTCCCCTTCCGAGGCTCAGCCCTAGGCCCCTCGGCCTTTCCAGGCCGCGGCCCAGGACCTATCTTATAGGATTGTACGGCATGGCGTAGGGCTATGTCCTCAAGTCGGTTTTTCGCCATACTGTACACCTTGCTTAGGGATATGTTATTCCCCTCCTCGTCCGGTATGAAGCTAAACTACATTTCAAGAACTATGTGCGGCTTGATTCCCATCCTAATGGGATACGTAGGACCACCTGGATGTCCAAGATCCGGATCCAGCCCCATTCCTCGGGAATCCTCATCCCATCTTGGCCCCCTGGCCTATCCTTCCTCCATGAGGGGATCATATGGTGCGGTGTGGGATTATGTCCTCATTCACGACGGTCTCATGATGACCACGCCATGCTCCCACCCCCCTGCTGATTTGTTTCGTCGATCCCTCTTTTTCGGCGGTTCTCCAATGTGCTTAAGAGTACTCTGGTTCATTACCTGTAATGCCAAGCTTTACTCGGACACGTCCGCACCCGCTTTCCAGGCTTTGCGTATCCCCGCATCAGGGCTTTCAACATCTTTCACACCCGGAGGGACCCCCAAGAACGGCCTGGATACAAAGCCCAAGGGCTCTCCTACCGATACGGGCCAACGCCCCCAGGGTTTCGGACGACAAATCGATAAAATCCCGCGTTGCGAATATGGTCAGCGGTCGATGCTCGTTTGTTTCTCCCACTTCAGGCTAACGCGATACAGACGCTGTGTTTCCTTCATGGATAACAGTTTTCCTATGTCGTCACGCCAACCCATTAAGCCCAAATGCCGGGTACACAATTCACACCCTTCATCACTTCATCGCGTCCAAGTAGAATTTCGGGACTCTTGGTACCTTTCCCCCGTGCACGTCTGCGCGTTTGAGGAACAAGCTACATCAAAGGTGTCCTTCGGAACTCTCTGCTGACTCCCCTTTAATGGATGCCCCAAGTATTGCGATAAGGATCCCCCCCTTGTTTCCCACACCGAGTTTATCTCACGTGGGCTTAGGGATTGGGTTGACCTCTGTGCTTGCTCGGGAGTTGTCACCACCCACGGTCCGAGCTCTAAGACTATAAACTAAGACTCTCATCTGGAACTACGTTCAAGACCCCTTGTCTCCGAACCCAGCTTGAGTTCAGCAAATTTACCCCTCTAATCCTGCCTTCAGGACCCTGATCACAGGACTGCGTGGCGCAGTGTAGGACTACGTCCTCATTCACGTCGGGTACGCAACAACTGCACCACGCACGCCCCCATTCTGAGGTTCAGTCCTCCTATCCCCTGTCCTGCATGACATTAAAAGGCACCTTTCAGAACTACGTGTGGCTTGATTCCCATCCTAATGGGATACGTAGGACCACCTGAATGTCTAAGATTCGGGTCCAGCCCCATCTCGGGGAGATCTCCTGATTTCCCGGTCACCTAGGCCACTTGGTCCATCCCTCTCCAGCAGGGGGTGCGTAGGCATGATACAAGGTTGTGGGCATCATGCCCCCCTTCCCCTGGGAATCTGCCATCTCTCGATCACCCTCAAGGTTGAGTCCCTTGGCTCCCTGTAGTGGTTCACCCATGTGTTGAGAGTACTCTGGTCTAGGACCAAGAGTGTCAGATTCAACTTGGTCAAGTTCCTTCCACTTGTCAAGCTTCGTGTTCCCCTCTATTCGGACTTCCATCATCTTTCACACCCGGAGGGACCCCCAAGAACGGCCTGGATACAATGCCCAAGGGCTCTCCTACCAATACGGGCCAACGCCCTCCAGGGTTTCGGACAACAAATCGATAAAATCCCGCGTTGCGAATATGGTCAGCGGTCGATGCTCGTTTTGTTAGTCCTAATTTCAGGCTAATGCGACAGGATGCTGTGTTGCGAACATGGTCAGCAGTAATCCCCTGTCGTCACGCCAGCCCCTTCAGTCCTTGAATGTTGGTTGCATGATTCACATCATTTTCCACCCCATCATGTCCAGGTGGAATCTCGACACTTTTGGCGCTATCCCTCAGTGCACCTTTGCATGTTAGGGGGACAAAGCTGCAACCTGGCGTCCTTTGGGACTCCCATGGTCCAAGCTCTAAGACCATAAACTAAGATCCATTCGGGACTACGTTCAGCCCGATTCCCATCCTCATGGGACACGTAGGACCACCCAGACGCCCTGTCTTCGGGTACAACCCATTCAGGAAGCCAGTCTCTCTCCCTGTTTTGCCGCTGGATGGCATACAATTTGATGTGGGATCAAGTCTCTGTCAAATGCACTGCGCGCATTTCCCGCCTAGCATCGTCTCTGCTACGTCTGCGCTGCATGACGATAAAATGCATGCTCGGTCCTATCATACGACCCTAAACTGTGACATTATCGTCCTGGCCGCACGACGAAAAACGGCACTGCATTGTGGTGACCTCGCTATAGAGGACATCACGTTGGGTACTGGCCACGCGCCATGCCATTTGTCAACGCCCATCACGGCTTGATTCTTGTGGCGACATCACGACCTACAGTTCTAGGCCTGTCGCTTCACAAAAAAAAACCATTCACCTCAAAGAACAAACAAGATACATCAAATTCCGCTTCTTTTAGTGCAAGGTCCACGTCCGCACTTCCCCTTTCCCCTGGCACTGGTACCTTACCCTGCCACCTTCGAGAACTACGTATGGCTTGATTCTCATCCTTATGAGATACGTAGGAGCGCCCGGGTACTTCCCCGCAGGTCCAGCCTAACCCTGGTGTTCGGTCCCTCGACTCGAGCTCATTCACGTCAGGTTGTGATGTCATGCGTCCCCTGATCCCTTTTTCCAATCCATGGTCCGAATTCTATGACCATAAACTAAGATTTCCCCAAGGGAAAGGAATCTTCTCCCTCTCTCTAATACGTTTCGTTGACGTATTCAGATGTGTTTTGACAAAAAGCCCGAAGCATGGGATTTTCACAGGGACATTCCCCTCATCCCATGACCAAGCTTCATGAGCTCTCTATTTGGATCCTCATCATCTTCCACATCCAAAAGGACCCTCGGACGACGTGGACATTAAGCTTAAGGGCTCTCCATGAATGCTGGACCTAAGGGCCCTTCAATCGTTTCGGGCCAACGTCCCCACAGATCTCTGACAACATTTGTGACACGGTCCCGTGTTTCGAACATGGTCAACGGTCGACCCTCATTTGTTTGTCCCCATTGTAGGCTAACGCGATAGGATGCTGTGTTGCGAATATGGTCAGCAGTAGTCCTCCATCGCCACGCCGTCACCATCGTGATCCGAATCTCGAGCGTCATGATTCACACATTTCCACTCCCTCATGTTCAAGTGGAACTCCACCATACTCGGCTCTTTCTCTTCGCGCACCTAGATGCGCTGAATGATTGTGTTAGTGTCATTGGGCCGGTAGTCACCGAGCATCCCTTTGCCCCAACCTTCCCCTCTCTGCGTCGGGAAATTCCCACCACTACTACTTGTTTCCCACACCGAGCACGACTCACGTGGGCTTAGTAGTTTTGGCCGGATGTGTGCCAACACAGTTAGGCTGCTCCTCGTCCAGTACGACGTTAAACTGCGCTTCCAGAACTACGTGCGGCTTGATTCCCATCATCACGTGGGATACGTAGAGACGCCCAGGCATTTCGCCTAGGGTTCAGCCCCATGAATCGCAAAATCCTGTTCCTCCTCATTTCCAGCCCTCTGGCCTGACCCCTCGGGGAGAACTATGTAGCTACAATTTTACCCTGAACAAGTTCAGGATGCCCCAAGATCCCATTAGGAAGCGATAGATCCCCTCGCCAGAGAGGCCCTGTCCCAAGAAGGAATGATCCGTGATCAGGTCGATGCGCCCATCTGACGTGCTCCCTCCGCGGTGGTGCAACTACCGAGGTGTTGGATTATGTTTGAACAAGCCACCACTCCATGTTCCACACTTTGCGTGTCCCTTATTCGGACTCTCGTCCTCTTTCATGTCTGGAAGGACCCCCTAACAGTATGGATGTCTGACCTATGGTCCACCAACTGTCCTGGGCCAACGCCCTGAAAGATTGATCGACAACATTTGTGACACGGTCCCGTGTTTCGAACATGGTCAACGGTCGACCCTCATTTGTTGTCCCCATTTCAGGCTAACGCAGTAAGGATACCGTTTGTCCGCCATGGTTAGCGGTTGTCCTTTATTGTCACGCCATCCCCACAGTGTTCCGAATTTAGGCATCGTGATTCACACTTCCCATTTTCACCTGTTTGAACCGGTTTCAGCGCCCCTGGTGTTGCCCCGATCGTGCATAAGAGCACGTTGGAGAAACGGTAATTCGGCTATCCTGGAAGTTCCTCCTCCGATCAAGCCTTCCCCATCTTTCGGGAATCTGGACTGGTTTGAGGGAATTGTCGTCAAACGTCCCGCAAACATTGCAGGGATGCAACAAGGCAATTCAACAGTGGAAATCGTGCGTACTACGGAACTCAAAACAAAGGAGAAAGAAAGAGTTGGAGCACAAAAGTGTTAATAAAAGCTTCTTTCGAGTTCGCTACAATACTCGGGGGTTGACTTCCCCCATGGACGGGTTGACTCCGTCAAAAGAGCGTTGCAGCTCCGCCACCCGTTGACTTGCGGCGTCCAGAGCCTGTTGCCGCTGATTTAACTCCCGCTCCTCTTCAGCAGCGGCGGGGCGTAATCCGTCAACCCTGGCCCGGGCCCTTTCCACCTCGGCCTGGACGACAGCCATCCTTCCAGAGGTCTGCTCCATATGCTCCTCAGCCTTTGCCAGCTGGGCCTTCAATCGTAAGACCAGCTCAGACTGTGCATCGAGAGTGGCTGAAAGCTCGTTGGCCCGGATCTGCATCTGTTGGACCTCGCCTTCAGCCTCCTGGAGCTTCCTGATGCTGGTCGCCTTCCTCCGCTGCCATCCCACGCTCAGCCCACGATCATGCTCCCAGATCTTCTCAGCCATGAGGTCTCGGATGAGTGCGTGAGGGCGTTGGGCATCCACTCCCCCGGCACGCAGTTCGCGCAACCGTGAGCGGAGCCTATTCATTTCGTCCAGCCATTGCACTTGGGGAGTGTCCCTGATAAAGCGCGTGATCAGCTTCCACGACCGGCGGCGGACTATGCTGTTGTCTTCCTCGTCAGAGGCTGTTTCATCCCAATCCGCGCGGTCAGCGGGCTCGTACACAGGATATGCCTGTAGGAATTCCTCAGCGGGATCCGCATCTGGTGTTGAGTCTGGTACGACACCTGACGCTGGCACAGGCACGACAGGACTGGGACTGACCGGTTGATCCTCTTCCTCGGAGTCCACCTCGATGACTTCAGGTATGACCCTGCTGGTGGTCCCGCCAGTGATGGTGTGCGCCGCAGTTGGAGGAGGTGAAGGGACTATCGTCACCATCACCGGCATGCCCCTGGGAGGGACGCCGCCAGACATCCCAACCAGCCTCGCCGCAGCAGCCCACGCCAGTCGGAGAACTGTATGACAGAAAGAGACATAAAAGTTAGTCGACATGGCCCACGTGTGGCAACGAAGAGACCGGTGGAGGAGACTTACGAAGATTGACCTCCGAGCGCTGCTCCCGGACCGGTACCAATGGGACTCCAAGACGAGGCCCCCCGTATACTGTTGGAAGGTCTGGAGAGTCCAGAGGAGCCACCTCAGACCCCCTAGTCCCACTAGATGCAGAACTGGACGCAGCCATAGGCGCGGGTTCTGAAGGTCCCGCATCGTCACCCGCCAAGGAGCGAGGACGAGGCCTACGAACAAGTTCCTCCTGCATGACCCAAACATTGGTAAGAAGTCCGTAGGGATTCAAAAAAAAAAGGGGGATTGTAAGAAGAGAAGTTCGGAATGTTACCTCGAGAGCCTCCGCGAAGTCGTCAGATTCTGAGCTTCGGTCTCCGACCTCACCCTCCTCCAACGGGCTCCCTCCTCTAGCCTCGTCCCCCTGAGAAGAGTCCCCTGATTCCTCCGGCAAGGGGAAGCGCTCCCTCAGATCGGCAGCCGATGGCTGTGGAGGGACCGTCTGGTTCAACAGTACCCTCACCCGGTCTGTCATTGGGCGAGGGGCACCACTGGAGTGGATGTAATCCTCCAGCTCGTTCAAGTATTGCTCCGCCTCCGCCGGAGACACCATGAATCCAGCTCAGACTGGGCCTATGCCCGGCAGTCTCATCCCGTGGCGATTCAGGTGGGCCCACATCTCAGATGGGCTGAGGAATTTCCGGTTGACGTCCCAGACGTCCCAAGCTTCCGGAAAGACAGCATCTTCTGCCATGTCAATGTGACACAGCCGCTTCCCCGGAGCCTGAGCGGATACCCGACGGAATCCCCTCGGTGGCCGCCCCTCCGGATGACCTTGCTCTCCCGGAACCACCGGATCCGCCACTACTGCCATACCCTCGGCCGGTGCTGGTCTCTCTTCCATGGCAGCCCTGCTGCCACGGGCGGCCCTAGCTGCCCTCCGACCCCGACCTCGAGATAAAGGAGGCCCACCGTCACCGACCCGGATTGTTGGCTGCTTCAGCATCTCCCCAGGATAAGCGGCCTCCCAGCTAATGGCGTACTCCTTCACTAAGCCGAAGGCGGCGGTGGGTGGAGGTAATGTGATCTGCATCTTTCCATCCTCACGTGTGAACATGAGCCACAGCTGCCTCATCACACACGGGTGCTCCTCGTGACGCACCTCCCGGTATACCTGCGGGGTCAGCCGCTGGAGGCACCGGAACTGCCTCGCAAAACGGTGTGGGGTGTACGGTTCACAGATCGGCTCACGATCTATCCGAGCCACCAAAACTCCACCTCGGAAGGCCAGGAGGTAAGCCCGATGCTCTTCCGTTCCCCGTCCATCATCAGTAAGCCTTCCCGTCGGCAGTGGAAAGGGATGAAAGTTGAACTCGTCCGCCCTCCACAACCTATTCAGCACCATCGGAACGGCCAGTTTGAATGGGAAGCTCCCAACTGCGTTCAGGATGGAAGGGCGAAAGTCTGATCCCGGCGGCGAAATGGGGTTTGGATACTCGTAAATCCCCCTGATGTGCGCCGCGATCCACCCATACAGGAGGTGGAAGGGCCCGCATATTCTTGGCGGCTTCTTGCCCTCGCTGATACGTCACAGCATTCTGTATAGCTTGGCGAGCATCGGGATCCCCAGGTTGATCCGCTGCCCCATGGCCAGCATCGACGCCATGATGAACGAGCTGGGCCGTACCCCCATGCTTGTATCTCTCACTGGTAGGATCCACCCACATATGAGAGCCGCGATGAACGCCGCCATCCTAACTATTGGCTGTTGTTCGGTGCTGACGCTGAAACCCCAAGTCTTCCATTGGTTGTCCTCCAAAACCCGCCAATACGAGTGCCCCTTACCCCGCTGGGCTGCCCTCGGACAAGTTCGAGGCCTTGGAGGGAACTCCCGATTCTATGGAAAGTTCAGGAAACACTTGAACCACCTCTTGAAGTGGACGTCCCTCACGGCCTCCTTGTCCTCTCCAGGGACAAGCGCCATCAGCGCTGACGCCAGCCGTGGCATTTGCTCAGCATCCCCCCACGCACTGATGACGGGGAGGAACTCGTCGTACATGGCCCCCAAGATCGGGACCCCGGAAACCTGGTGGACATCCCACAGGCTGATGCCCACCTCCCCGTGATGCAGATGAAAAGTGTTGGTCCTGGACGACCATCTACTCAGCAGTTCCGGCATCAGCTGCTTTGGCTGGTAAATGTGGAACTGGGAGGCCCATGACGCCTCATACAATCCCACTCTCCTCAGCTCAGCCTCGAACTCCTCGCATGAGGCGCCTACCCAGTAGGCCCAGGCCCAGTCGTCGGTAAAATTGCCGCCCTGGCGCAGGTCCCACTCATCGGACCATCCCTTCTTCGGATCCTGCAGAGCCGCCTTCAGCACGGTGCGGTAGAGAGGAGGGGATGTCTCCGGTTGCAGTGGCCTCCCGTCAATGTCGTCCACATGATTGTAGAGACAATCAGCGGTGACGGGTGTGAAATCCTCCCGCGCGTGACCATCGGCCGCCCTGAACCATTGGTGTTGGCACGGTGTGCTCCTGAACCAACAAGCTGGTTCATCCCTTCCCGCCTCAGGGATGAAGACGTCATCCCTCAGCCCGAAGCCGTACAACGGCAGCTTTTTGCACTGTGGATAATCCTTCTGACCTTCCGACAGCAGATCTGTCAGAGAAGTGTGGTCTGAATGGCTGCGAACCATTTTCCCCAAGCCTGGACGGTTGGCCATCTCATCCCGGCGAGCAGCATCTGCGAGCACTCCCAGCACAGCTTCTTGATGGGCCATCTTTAATGTCGACCCTTAGAAAAGTTTTTCCCCCTGGATCGCGAAGCTCGGCCGCGAAGCTCGGCCGCGAAGCTCGACCGCGAAGTCAGATCGCGAGACGAAGCCGCGAAGTCTGGCCAAGGCAGACAGAGGTTCGCTTGGCGCGGACGCGGAGTCGGAGACTCGCGGTTCGCCGCGAAGCTCGATTCGCGGAGTGCTGTCGCGGAGTACGCGGAGCTTCGCCAAATCGAGAGCGCACAAAAAGACAAGACGCGTGAAGACAAAAGAGGGCGGAACCCCTATTTATAGGCGATGACCTCGGAGCATCGCAGCGCGCCTCACCCGCGCGAAGCATCGCGGCGCTTCCGGATCCGCGGCCCCGATGAGCATCGCGGTTCCCCCTTCGCGATGACGCATCGCGAACCACCGACAGTTTTTGGCGACTGTCCCTCAGACTTCGACCCTTCACCCTCCGCGGCTCCAAGTCTGAGGGGGGGCATTTGTTGGCGCCAAAACTATGGCCCGAAAGGAAGGAACGAAAAAGGCAGCCGGCGCGCTGCCTCGCGAAGCACAGCCGCGAAGCACAGCCGCGGAGCCCGTCCGTGGAGCCCCGCCGCGAAGCGTCCCGACCTTAGCGGCCCCGCGAAGCTCCGGAGGCGGTAATCCTCCGCGAACCGGTTTGACGTTCGCGAGCCGCCGCGAAGCTCCGGAGGCGGTAATCCTCCGCGAACCGGTTTGACGTTCGCGAGCCGCCGCGAAGCTCCGGAGGCGGTAATCCTCCGCGAATCCTTTTGACGTTCGCGAGCCTCCGCGAAGCCCAGAAGGCGGCGCGCGAGCCCTGCATCGCGGCGCCCCTTCCCTATAAATACTCGACTCCCCCTGAGTCCCGGGGGACGGACAACCCGACCTTTCGGCTTCTCCTCTCCCGAATCGCGAAGCAAGCTTTGCCCCGAGAATCATGAGCTCCGCGAGGTATTTCTACTTCGCGAGACGACTCTGATTTGTTTCGTCCTGAGCCCCTCTTCCGAGAGGGATGCCCTTCGCGAAGCCCAAGGGCGTTCTCCAAGGAAGGGGATTCCCAAGGGAACCCGGGCAGCCGCGGAGCACTCGTGCTTCGCGAAACACCCATCCCATGCTAGTAATCCCTATGCCAAGGCAGAATAACTATGCATCGCGAAGCACATTGCTTGGCAGGACCCTGCTTCGCGAACCACTCCTTCTTCGCGAGGCAGTGCTCCGCGAACACTGTTCCACTTCGCGAAGCACCACCCACTCCCGCCTATGCCCCATGCTAAGGCCAAGGCACCCCACTTCGCAAAGCACACTCCTCTGCTTAGCGATTCCTCCTCCCGTGCGGCCCTCCAGGTTTGCACGATGTGATTTCAAAGTCCCATGGACAACACCTCCCGTAGCGTTGCTTCGCCCAATGCTTCTTCGCATAGGCACGCTAACGGCTATTGCTTCTTCGCATAGCCACGCTAACGTGGACCCCTCGATGGCTCCTCCCTCGACCCCCCTCTACCATGGCCTTACTGGTACCTTCCCTTCCCCAAGGACCAGAGGGTACCGGTTATGTAAGCCCTAGGGGTGTGGAGTGAACCCACCTCTTCCGAGCTGCAGGACGTTAAACTGCCAAGCACCGCGTCCTCAACACATGACGTTAAACTGTGACCCAACCTCGTCTCCCTCACGAAGGGTCCCCCCAGCTCGAGCATTCATTACACCGCTCGTCTCCACGGGAATGGAACTCTTCCGCACATGGAATGAGATCCTCCTTGTCGGAGTGGTGTATGTTCGCAGGGGAAGGGTCGCCTCAGAGCGTAAATCCCTAACCTTTGGTACGGATGATTGCACCCGTGCATCTCGGTACTTCCCCACTACCAAGGTCAGTGGGGAACGTGATAGGGAACGAGGCACCTCCCATTGTCGGACCAAGGTCCATCTTTCCCGCGCTTTGTCGCACCATGGGCCTCCATCCTGGAGTAAGTCCCAACACCATGGGCCGCTCAACGCGTAAGCCCCTCTTCGCTTCTCACGGACGCACCCTTTGCGACATGATCGTCAGGTCCTTGCAACCTCTTGTTTCTCACACCGAGCATGACTCACGTGGGCTTAGAGTGAGCACCGACCCTGACTCCCCATCTGAACTACGAGGTCTTTGATCCATGTCAAGGCATGGTACGTAGGAAGCCTCTACGAGGTTCAAGCCCACCCGTCTTTCACGTCGGGTTTCACCCCCGTCCAGCACGACGTTAAACTACACCCCGGTCCAGCGGTAAGCCGTTGTGACCCATCTGAACTATGAGGTCTTTGATCCATGTCAAGGCATGGTACGTAGGAAGCCTCCACGAGGTTCAAGCCCACCATTAGTGGACCAAGGTCTGCTTTCACGTCGGTTTCCCGACAAACCCAGCCTCATCTGAACTACGAGGCCTTTGATCCATGTCAAGGCATGGTACGTAGGAAGCCTCCACGAGGTTCAAGCCCACCATCAGTGGACCAAGGTCTACTCTCACCTGAACTACGAGGTCTTTGATCCATGTCAAGGCATGGTACGTAGGAAACCTCCACGAGGTTCAAGCCCACCCATCGCCCAATTCACGTCGTGTTCTACCTACGTCCATTATGACGTTAAACTACATCCCGGTCCAGTGGTAAGCCATTGCGACCCAACCCTTCGGAACTACGAGGTCTTTGATCCATGTCAAGGCATGGTACGTAGGAAGCCTCCACGAGGTTCAAGCCCACCAATAGTGGACCAAGGTCTGCTTTCACATCGGTTCACCGGCGAAACCCATCTTGAACTACGAGGTCTTTGATCCATGTCAAGACATGGTACGTAGGAAGCCTCCATGAGGTTCAAGCCCACCAATAGTGGACCAAGGTCTGCTTTCACGTCGGTTCACCGACACACCCACCCGTCGCTCTTTCGCGTCGGGTCTCATTCCAGTCCAGCGGTAAGCCGTTGTGACCACTTGAACTACGAGGTCTTTGATCCATGTCAAGGCAGGGTACGTAGGAAGCCTCCACGAGGTTCAAGCCCACCCGTCGTTTATTCACGTCAGGGTTCATTATCGTCCCGCATGACGTTAAACTGTATCATTGGAACTACGGGGACTTTGATCCATGTCAAGGCATGGTACGTAGGAATCCTCCCAGAGGTTCAAGCCCAAGTCTCTTCGGACTAAGGTCCAGCTTCACGTCGGTTTACCGGCACCATCCCGAACTACGCGGACTTTGATTCCCTGCCACGGGGATACGTAGGAAGTCTCTTCAAGGCTCAAGCCCAACTCCGTTGTCGCCCCCCTGCGATGGTCCCATTTCATTCTCAACCGTCTCTGCTAGACGTTAATCTTGCAACATACCCTGTGTTGAACATGGGAAGCTGAGGAAAACCTCAGATACGTGTCTATGACATGTAATTCCCTGCGCTCGATGTGGGATGCCTCGGGCTTCCACGCCCTCGAGAAGCCTTATGATTGAGGATAACAGACAGACATGCCAGGTACCCCAGCATCCAGACACGCTACTGATGCCTCAAACGTGATTACTCCCCTGACCGAAGGTTGCTGCCCTGACTGGACCCTTTGGAATGTCCCGACAGAAGCAGTGTAATTAACCGGCGTCCATGGAAACATGACACCGGGAAGAGTTTCACGAACTACGTATTAAATCTATAAGGGAGACCCGGACTAGGTGACGAGTTCTGAGGAGGAATCCACAGGAGGAAGAACCGACATCCCATCATCCCATTTCGATCAAGGAGCAGACGTACCTGAACAAGGAACGAATGCCGCCCGCCTTTGGAAAGCGGGAATGTGGGGCAACACAGCCGCGCGTCCTCATAGACGGATGCGCGCGCCCCGGCGAAAGCGTCGGAAACAATTACATAACATTGGCATGATCATAAGGGATCAAATCCTAAAAGACCGATCAGTTTGGTATCCTTAGAAGTACTAGATACATTCATAAGTTTTACATTACATTATAAAATGAAAAACAACAACAACATTGTCTCCATTGTCCACATTCATATCCCTTAGTCTATCCCTATTGGTTAGTCATAATATACTTCTTCACATTCTAGGAAAAATAAAACATATAAAGGGGTGATCTCAGATGCTCAGTAAAGATAAAAATTTAATGGAAAATTTCAAAAATAAGCATAAACATTTAAGGAAATGTATAAGACTAAAACACAAGATTTTTAAACATAAACATCCTCATAATATGGAAAAGATAAATCAAATAATTTTATTTACTTATTCACATGGATATTCTACTAGTCAAATAATCACATGCAATATCAATATCCAATTTCATAATGATGGAATGCATAATGCCAGACTTCATAACCGCCTAGTCAAGGCCACGTGCCAAGACTACAAATAAGATTTTGTAAAGGCCTTGTGCCAAGACACTAGTTTGTCTAATGATACCTACCGATGCATCGAGGATCAATAGGGAGCTACATCCATCACTTACTAAGTCCAATGCATTCCACATATGAAAAGGTTGAAATATAACATAAACATTCATATTTAATCAAGAATACAAAATGTTAATACATTAACCATAAACCATGAATGGTATAAAAATAACACATACATAGTCAAACATATCCCAAAACCTTCAATACAATATCTAATATTTTTATCATAATGAATCAATTTCAAACAAGTGTAAAATCCATCAAAGGATGTTGACATAGATGAAATCAAAACTATTTGAGAGAAATATATCTTTCCTTTTTTGAAAACATTTAAAAAATACATAATTAAAAAAGAAAAAAATTATTATGAAAATATTTTTATAATCTTGTAAGGTAAGCTTAGACAATGTTATAACAGCAGAAAATAGGGACACCCACTGTATATGTTAAAAAATACATTCTTACCTTAATTTTGTCGAAAAGGTCATAAAGTACCTTGTTTGGAAAATGACAGAAAGATTCCTTTAAAAACATATAAGTTCAAATAATGGTATATATCCCTTTAACCCATAGTCTAGGAAATAGTAAAAATTATTTGAATTACATTTTTAAGAAAACATAGATGTGGGTGATAATGAGGTCCTAGTAGATACTCATGTATAAACAAGCTTGGATGACAAAGAGATTGTGAAATTTAACCATTACCTTATACTTTTCTTTGGTAGAGGGTCTGTTAAACTCCTTTATAATATTTAAATAATTGTTATTAAATTATACAAGAATTATATACATAAATAAGATATCATATATGATCCTCTAATATTTCTTTGTTAATAATATTTTAGTAGTATCATCATTTCTGGTGTTAACTGATTTGTTTTCATTTATATGCTTGGTCATATAAGATATGTTTTTTAAGAATATTATGTATTTGATTAATATCAAGAATGATATTAAGTTATTATACATTATTTTTAATCATAAAATGAAAATTATTCTTAAATGATTACGACGGGGAATGAATCTCATCGTGTTCGTGGAGACGGTAATCCGTACGTACGCGTGTATTGTGACTTTGTCATTTATAGGATGGATAAAATAATTAATATGGTTCTACCATATTTATCATAAAATCACAGTATTTTTAAGGTACTAGATTTATTATTCTGTTATGGAAATAACAAATAAATTGTAAGTGGAAGAAGAAAAGGACTTGAAATAGGGTGGTGAAATTATTACCTCTTCTTCGGGTGTTTCCTTTTGAGTTGATCAAAAGGGATACTTAGGTTGTCTTTTTGATAAAATTAATGCCTCTAGTTTAAATTTGAGGAAGTTGGGAATATATTTGGGTAGGGTTTGGCTGAGCCAAATGGCTTTGGAGGTGTGAAATTAAGAGAAGGGGAAGTACCTTTTTATAAGAGAGGTTATGGTCACTTTAAGAAAATCATGAAATAATTTTTTATAAGAAAATAATTTTCGGTTTATAATGGATAAAAAATAAATTATTTCGAGGCTAAGGTGGGGATGGGTCGAAAACCTCTAAAATTATAGGTTTTAGACAGGTTTAGGTCACCATATCAACCTTAACTTCTATATTTAACCCTTAGTTAAATAGTTTGACATTTACCGTGTCTCTTTGTATTTTTATATTATATGGTTAATAAACTTACTATAACAACCCAAAAGAACCCCAAGTGGTTCATTAATAATATATATAATGTTATCTAAGTCCTTTGGCTGAACTTTAGATTTTTAAGAATATTATATCAATTAATAATATAGTTTTTGTTTTAAAAACTCAGTTATGTCAATTCTAACACTATTTAGTATTTTATTTTTTTGAAAGTCATAAAAACATTTTCACATAGAATAAAATTTATTTAATCAATCCTAACATATCATATTGACCTATAAAATTAGTATAATTAATCAGAAGTCTCAATTTAAATTTATTTGGATATTTATAATATCAATTATTTTAATATTTTATTAATAAGGTCTTTACTGCATTATCATTGTGTCATAAATAAATTATATTATTTAATGTATAAAAATTATAAATAAAATACAATTATGTAGGAAATCTTTGTATCTTTACAATTAATATTTATAGTCAAATTTATATTGTGTGTAACACTATATTAAAAATGGTTTAGTTATTAAATATTCAATTTAACACTTTTAACTCTTCTTTAAATAAAATAATAATAAATTTCCTAATCTAATCCAAGTGGACCAAAAGGATCATATTTTATTCCTAAGGTTGTTTTTGGTCGAATTACATTTATACAATAGAATTATTACATGTTTTAAGGTAATACCAAAAACTAAATACCAAAATTCACCCTAAGCTAATTTTGAAATTATGAATACAAAAATTAAGTCCATTTTGAAAAATAAAATTTATAAAATTTCAAAAAGTGGCTATTACTATTCATAATGTCTAGTTTGATTGGTCGTGGTGTGTCAAAACTCCAATTTGTATATAATGAAATCCACTGCATTATTCAAAGGGAAACGTACCATGGAAGCTTGGGGTGTTACACCTAAGTGGAAGATGTGGCAGGGGAGATGCCATAGTAGTAGAAGGTGGCCAGATGTTCGATGTACTTCCACCACCACCCCGAGTTGGTCCACCATGGGATCCAAGAGTAGGTGGAATGGGGAGATGCTGGATACATGAGATGGAATCATATTACCATGACTCTCTATATATGATTAAAGGTACAATATGTGTCTTCTCCACCTTAGCTAAAATTCTTATAGACACAGGTTATAGTCACTCTTTCTTTGCCAAAGACCTTGTTTAGAGCTGGGAGATTTTGGTGGATCTGTTGGCTCGATCCTTACGATTAGAGACTCCTACGAGATATTATTCGATGATTACACACTAGCTCTAGTAGTGTGAGCTTACTTTGGGAGGTGAGATATTCAATTGGGATCACATAGTAGTGGTGTTAAGGCCTTATGATTTTTTTATAGGTATGGACTGGTTATCCACATTCCATGATCTGATTGACTATTTTAGGCATAGAGTACATTGTGTCCATGAATATGGGACCAATTTTTCCTTCACCAAATAAAAGGGAGATCTTGTAGTGTTAGATGGAATTTATTAGATGAGGGTATAGTCAATCACTCACTAGTTGGCTAGCCTCACCCAAAGTATGGTGGACTTGAAGAGTCCCCACTTTCCTTTACTGGTGGATGAGTATGAATAAATCCTTCCTGAGGATGTTCCGGGATTACCCCCTCTCTTGGAGGTTGACTTATTCATCGATCTGTACCCTGGGATGACAATTATATTTACACTATCATATTGGATGTCTCCCACAGTACTTCATCAGTTGAGAGTACAGTTGGAGGATTTGCAGAAATAGGGCTTTGTGTGACCCAATGTTTCACCATGGGTAGCCCATGTATTGTTTTCCAATAAGGAAGACGAGAGATTGAGGTAGTGTTTGGACTTCTGGTGCCTGAATCAGATGATCATGAAGAAACTTTATCCACTACTAAGGATGGATGACCTCCCCGATAAGCTGAAGGGTGAGAGATGGTTCTCAAAGATAGACCTCATATCCAACTGTCATTAGTTTTTTGTACGGCGTGGGGATGTACTGAAGATAGAATTCAGATGTCGGTATGGAAAGTATGAGTTCTTGGTGATGCCTTTTGGCATAACCAATGCCCCAATAGTGTTCATGGGACTCATGAACAGGATCTTCCAACCTTACCATGATCATTTCATCATGGTCTTCATTGATTACATCCTAGTGTACTTGGCATCTGAGGAGGAGAATACTACAATCCTATGGATAGTCCTGTATACAATCCAAGATAACCAGATTTATGTGAATCTCTCGATGTTTCAATTCTAGATTCATGAGGTCCAATTTCTGGGACACGTCATTTCATAGGCTAGAGTGGTAGTGGATCCAGCAAAAATAGAGGTGGTGCTTTCTTGGGAGCCACCCAGAAGTGCGACTGAGCGATGAAGTTTCCTAGGTTTGGATGGGTACTACCAGAGGATTGTGCCTGAAATTTCCAGGGTAGCATCACCCTTATCATCCTTGACATGATTGGTACATCCCTTCATGTGGATGTAGAAGTGCCAACAGAGATTCATGGGGCAGAGTCAGAGATAGACGAGTTCCCCCATCTTGACACTACCAAAGGAGGGAGTTGGGTCTGTAGTATTCTGCGACACATTAGAGACCGAATAGGGACGTGTCCTGATGCAGTAGTAGGTAGTGATCTTCTACATTTCATGAAACGTGAGGAATCATGAGAATAATTACGTGAACCATGACCTGGAGAAAGAATCATTGGTATATTCTTTGATGATGTTGCAGCACTAATTCATGGCTGAGCATTTTACCATCTATTTTAACCACAAAATTCTAAGGTATATCTTCTCCCAAAAGGACCTAAACTTGAGGAAGTAGTGGTGGCAGATTTACTTTAGTAATATTAATTCAAGATAATCTATACTCCTTGGAAGGGGAATGTTGTAGAGGATGCACTGAGTAAGAGATCCAGTTTTCAGTTTCAAAGTGAGGCATCGGTGCAGTTTGATGCAATGTAGATAACCTTCATGGATGGTGATGGAGTAGATTATCTTTAGTCGATGTTTGTCACTCCCCCACTCTTATAGTGATTTAGGGAGGCAGAAATTGTGGATTTTGACTGCAAGGCTCGAAGTTCTTAGTTATCCTCAAGATAGGTTCCTGACATATATTCAATAGGTGGGGAACACGTCATCGTTTTCAGAGGGTGTACCATTGTGTCAGCAGTGTTGCATGAGGAGGTTGTAAAGGAGTTCCACCCCTCCCTTTTTGTGGTATATCCAATAGTGGAGAATATGTACTAGGACCTCTGAAATCAGTAATGGTGCTTAGGATGAATAAGGAAGTAGAGGAGTTCATTTCACGGTTCCTAGATTTCCATCAAGTGAAGGTAGAGCATCATATTCTATCAGGATTGACTCAGTTGCTTGGGGTGAGGGAGTGTTAGTGGGATTATATCTCGATGTACATAATGATAGGTTTAACACACACATCCAAGGGGCATGATACCATTTGGTTGGTTGTTGATAGACTCACAGTGTCATTCCACATCCTACCCATCTGGGAGAAGGGTTCAGTAGAGAGATTGGGATGACTCTATGTGTAATAGATAGTTCGAATCCATAGAGTCCCATCGAAGATAGTCTCAGATCAAGAAACATCATTTACATCCCATTTGTGGAAGGGATTATAGGAGGCGTCTGGTACTCCGATGCACTTTAGCACAACTTTCCGCCGCCATAAATATGTTCAGATGGAGAGGACTATCCATGTTTTAGAGGACATGATTCATGCTTATATATTATACTTTAGGTGTAGTTGGGAGGATCACCTACCATTGGTGATGTTGCATACAACAACATCTACCACTCCACCATTGGTATGGTACCATTTGATCCACTGTATGGGTTACCATGACGGTCACCGTTATGCTAGATGGACCCAGGGGAGTCAACACACGTGGGTCTAGAGATGGTACATGCTACCACTAAGAATATCCATGTCATCTAGGAGTGGATTAAAACAACATAAATTAGGTATAAATATTATGTTGATAGTAGACGGAGGCCCTTGGAGTTCGTGCAGGGAGACCATGTGTTCCTTTAGGCCTCACCTCGATGGGGATTGTGGAGATTTGGTTGGGGCAGCAAGCTATCTTCGAGGTAGATCTGACCTTTTCAGACTCTAAGCAGAGTTGGTGAGGTGGTGTACCACTTATATCTCCCCCCACATATGAACCAAGTGCATAATGTCTTCCATGTATCATAGATGACGAGATATGTGCACGGTCCATCACACATCATTGATTGGGGTGAGTTGGATATTGATGATGGGGTGAAGTTTGTGGAGTTCTCGATAGAGATTGAAGATCTACAGTAGCAGGTCCTTTGTGGATGTTCAATTCCTTTGGTGTGCATTCGGTGGAAGCCTAGGAATCTTGCTGAGAGCACTTAGCAGTGGGAGGATCATATCCGACCTCAGTACCCCATTTGTCTGTTTAGCCCTTTTTTTGGCTTATGCGGATGTAAATCCTTAAGGTGGGGAAAATGTGACATCCTAAAAATTCCATGTAATTTTTTTAAATTATATTAGAGAAATTTGAGACCAAGTAGTGAGAAATAACTTGATTCTGATGCTCGGTTAGCCTAAAATAAGTGTTTGAAATTTTTTTAATTTTATTTAAAATAGGCCATGTGAGTGGTTTTGGAATCTTCCAAATGGGTTCCCAAATTAAAAATCTAAGGGCACTATTGCATCTGGAAGGATGACTTTACAGATGAATGGAATTAACCTAGACCAGTGCGAGTCAAGGGAAAAAGTTAATTTTTGGCCTTCTATGAAAATTTAATAAAAGAAATTATCTTAAGGAAGAATAAAATAAACTATTATTTTATTTTATATGAATTTTGAATTTTGTTGCAGCATAACAGAAATGGTGAAACGTGTTTTCTACATTTAATTTTTTTGAATGAAAACTAATCATTAGATGTTGGAAAATTTCTTTGAACCATTGGATATTTAGTGTTGTCAAGAAAATATTGATGATGGACTGCCAATGACGGATAGTGGAGTGATGAATGCAGTGGTGAGATCCTCACCAATGAACAATTTAACATCGAGGTTGGGGTTTGTTCTTGATGAAATTATATCCCAATTATTTCCTTCAAAATAATGAATTCATATCCACCAACTAACAGGTTTATCTGCAGGGCATTTGATTTTTTGGGGTGGATTTGTTTATCTCGGGCTCGAAGGGATAGAAAGAGAATCTTAATCATCCCTCTTTTTATTCTAACATGGAGGAATCTGGCAGACATGAACAAGGTAGTATCCCTCCATTGTGGGTTTTCTTTTTTTATTCATGCCTGAACCATCGGGTTGACAATAATACATCCTTGAACCTATTGCAGTGATGAAAACAATCCAAGGATCGCAAATACACTCACGGTTCACAAATCGGTCCAATTAAGAAAACTCGGTGGCCTGTGAAATACACTGCGGGCGTGCCAGTGATGACTGGTGGTGGTACATGGCGGTGGTCATGTGTGGGAGGTGGCATGTGCCAGTGGCATGATGTGGTGGCGGAAAAGGCCCACATAATCTAGTCATGGGTAGAGATATAAGGGCCTCCAGAAGAAGCTAGTGGTGGTGGCGCTCAAGGGGGATCATGGAATCCCGCCATAGGCAATGGATAGAGCTACTGGAAACATCCAGTGTCAGCACACATACACGTGGAGATTGTGATGCGTAGCAAGGGTCGGACGTGGTGCCCACCGCATCTTGGGAAAAATGAGCCAAACCTCCCATCGGGTCGGGCTACCCCATCCAACTGGGTTGCCCCATCGGGTCAGGCCGCCCATCGGGCCGAGTCACCCAGTGGGCCGGACCCATAGCCTAGCCAGTATAAGTTGGGTCCAGCTAGTTCAGGTCGGTCCTATAAGACCGGGTTGGATCTAGGTCGGGTCGGTGGACCCTAGGCCGGGTCGGGTTGGGTCGGTCCGTTCAGGTCCGACTCGGCCCTAGACCAAACCACCCCATTTTACTAAAATGTCTATAACATCCATAATGTGTGTCTACTTGATGTTCTGTTTGTGCCATTAGGACACTTGTGATGAGATGGTCATTTTCAACATACTCCATGTGAGTTTTCATTTTATTTGGGACATGATCAATGGTTTGAGGATTATATTCTCCCAGAATCAAATGCGTTGTGAGCAGGAACATTAGGGCAGGATGTGATGAGTAGCCCTCAGTGTCCCAGTAGTCGAACAGACCTTAGTGGCCTAATAGATAAGTGGACCTCAGGGTCTTGGTAGCACAACAGACCTCAGGGGCCCAGTAGGCAAGTATACCTCAATGGATCAGGAGCCGAGCAGAACTCAGTGGCCTAGTAACTGAGCAGACCTCAGTGGCCCATCAGAAGAGTGGACCTTAGTGGACCAATAGAACTTAGTGACTCATTGGGGATTATTCCCCCAGTAGTACCAGATGTTCATAATTACGATTAATAATATTTGTTTCTATACTTTAGGTTATACATGTGTGCGCTGAAAATCCTTAGTGTATACTTTTCCTTTGTGATCTTTCTTTGTGGTTTGGGGTCCCTAATGAGTATTGTGTTACTCACCCCTGCATGGTATTTTCCTATACGTGTTGTGCCTTCTGCAGATGATCAAAACATTGATAGAGAACTTGGTGGTCCATGACTAAGCGGTGCCCAGTGAGATCGAATAGGCGAGGCATACTCCTATGGCTTGGGGCACCTATTTTACACCTACCCTTCAGGTAGGCTTTTCTGTAGATGGATTATCAAAGACCTTATACTCACTTGTTTTCAGTTTTTCTTTTATTGTGTTTCTAATTTATCCCATTTAACATACAGCATGTTCCTCTAATCTTAGTGGTTATATTAGTGGTATGAATGTTTTCCTTTTCACCATTGTGGGATGGGGTTGTTGGTGTGCGTGTGTACATGTACTTGGAAAATGCCTCCCACTTATAGGATAATTCCTTTAGTGATAGTCTCCAGAACCTGGCCTTTGGGAGGTAGGCTTGGGGTAGTCATAGAACCGGCCTTGGGGGACAGGTCGTGACTAATTGGGGACCACCGACCCGACGCAGATTAGACTGACCCTATTTTACTAAAACATCCATAACTTCCAAAGCATGTGTCTGATTGATGTGATGTTTGAGGAATTGGGACCCTCATGAGAATACAATCCATTTTGATATACTTAAAGTGTGTTATAATGGATTTTAGGACAAAAATGATGAATTGAGTAGTATATTCTCATGGAATAATGTGTTCTAGAGAAGGAATCCTACCGCTGGTTGTGATGAGCGGACCTCAGTTTCCTAGTAGCCGAGAGGACCTTTGTGGCTTGGAATATGAATGTACCTCAGTGGTTTGGTATCTAGGCATACCTTAGTGGCTTAGAAGACGATCGAACCTCAGGGGTTGGGTAGCCGAGTGGACCTCAGTGGCCTAATAGACGAGTGGACCTTAGTGGCCTGGTAGATGAGGGGACCTCAGTGGCTAGATAGATGAGAAGTCCTAATTGACCTGAAATACCTTAGTTGATCAGCAGGGATGAGTCCCTTAGAAGTACATGATGTTCATATTTATGACTAATAATATTTCTTTCTATACTTTAGGTTATACATATGTGAGCTGGAAATCCTTAGGGTGTACATTTTCTTTGTGGTATTTCTTTGTGGTTTGGGGTCCCTATTGAGTATTGTGTTACAAAACCCTACACAGGCTTCACCCACATGTGTCATGTCTTGTGAAGATGAATGAAACATTGACAGAGACCTTGGTGGTCCAGAACCAGGCAGTTCCCAGTGAGATCGGATAGGAGAGATATACTCTTACAGATTCAAGAAGCTACTTGGCAACTACCACTCAGGTAGGATTTTCTTTATAAGTATTATAATATACCCTGTACTCATTTTTTATTATTTGTATTTTTTTGGGTGTGTATTCTAGCCCATTTTACTTGAATATTTTAACTCTAATATCAGTGGTTGTTTTAGAGGTATGCATGTTTTCCTTTTCAGCATTGTAGGTTGGGGTTGTGAGTGTGTGTGTGTGTGTGTGTGTGTGTCTATGTGTGTGTGTGTGTCTAGGTACTCATAAAATACCTCCCACTTGAAATATGATTCCTTCGATTCTAGTCTCTTACCCCCGGTCTTTGGGAGGTATGCTTAGGGTAGTTACGGCATGGGCCATAGGGGATGGGTTGTGATAGTGGATTTTCTCATATATGGATTCCACATATACCACTATCATTCTTGTAAAAATTTACCACTAATCATATGGATACCACCATTTATCAATACCGATAAGAGAGGAATAATATTATTGGTTTAATAAAGAAATTATTGGTTCTTGGTGTATCCAATTCTATATATGATCTATTGTTCATCTAGTGGTAAATGTGATCCACCATTGAGGAAACAATAGATATTATTTAACATTGTATGAATAGTTTATAAAATATGTTGGTGTAACAATGTTAAATGTTATTACCATCACTAGGAAATAATATCTTAGAATTGTAATTTTGAAACACCATGGAATTTAGTATATTCAAATTAGAATATCTGTAAAAAGATATATTCAACTATTATAGTGATATAGTAAGATACAACCATGTGAGATAAATAGGTTGTCTCCTTCTATAAATACAAGGATGTTGTGGCACTATAAGGGGACAGGGGGTCTGGGAGAGAATAAATTATACAACTATTGGATACTCTTTTTTTACTTCATTTATTTCTTTTAAATTTTATTATTCTTTATTCTCCTTATACGTCAATTTTTCCTTCTATTTTGGAGGGGTAAAACTTTTTTATGGTCGGGTGAAGGGAAGATGACAACATGGGATGGATTAGTATTACTTCTAATCATATTACTTTATCTCATTTTATTTTTTATACATTTTACAATTAACTATTTTTGTATTTTAATGGGACATGAATGTATTTTTATTTAAAATATGAATATTTTTTAATTACATTGATTAATAAATTTTTTTCCACTTATTTGTTTTAGATCACATTGATTGGTTTATCTATGTTCAATTGGAGAAGTGTTTGTTAATTACTAATCACATACATAATAAATATTAGAATAATTTTGACACCAAGGAAACTCAAAACCATATATGGTGTTTTTTGGTTTATCTAAAGGAGACCCATTATGACTCTCACACGTTTAATGGACAATATCACATCCAAGGAAATTATTTTGACTATTTTAATTTCTCTATCAACCATAATCACATGTGAAAGGGTTGAAATTATTCATAATCCATTCATTATACCAATTAATAAAACATAAGTATTCAATTTTAAGGGATCTTGATAGCATTACAAAAGGGATTCCAAGACAAAATGTAATCACATTTATCTAATCTAGTCTTCACAAACCAAGTTCTTCACTACCTAGTCATTAAATTCCAATTATATTATTTATTTTTTGTCTTTTGAAAACATGAATAAAATAGAACTCTTAGAAGGATACTTTGGTCGTGACTTCTACAATACCCTTACGGGGGAATTAAATTACTTTTTCAACACACCATGAACGTTGCATGTCAAAACATGGTTTTACTACCTAGGAGTAGATATTAAATCAAACCCACAAATTTCATGACTAGGAACAATATTATCTTGAACATGATATTGAGAGGCTGTTATTAACTAGTATTAGTCATCTTAATCATGAATAAACCTTTGAAAAAATAAAATTATAAGACTCATTTGAAAAATTATATTCTCACATAGAGAAAACAAACATGGTAATTAACGCACAAAAAACACTCTGGGATCATCGTGCTCCACAATTTTATAATCAGAATAATTAATCAAAAACTAGTGTACAACAAAATAATATTCCACTATGAGTTAATATAATTCATGTATTACCCATTTTTAATGGCCTTCTAGGAGAATACTAGAACCGATACATTTAAAAATTGATCTATCTTTTCTCAAGCATCAATCCAAGTGGAGTGGTTGAGGACAAAGTCGTGTATATAGAATACCCCTTTTATATTGTGGTAGATTACAAAGAGTGGTTATATAGTCTACATCTAGGAAGGATACATTACTAGGATGATCTACAAATAATTTTCATTCGTATCTTCCCTTTAGCCTCCAAGAGAACCAAAATAAGGAAGGATATTTAAGAAATTAGTAGAGTTACAAGAGAAACCCTCTAAAAATTTTAAAAAATATTTCAAAAGATATGTTCATGCTATCCATATCATGCTATGGAAGATCATCAATTCTAGGTATATTTCTCCCAATGGATACTAGATAATTAGAGAAAACTATTTTATGAACCATCCAATGGATCCATGATTGATACATCACCCATATAATATACGATCCTAATTGATATGATTCCACTGAATTCACAATAGTTTGCAACAAGAGGTATAAGCACAAGAGGCATATTTGAGTTAAAAATATCCCACTCATCACCCTTAATTAAAACTGAACATTAATAATTAATAATCCTGGTAATGAAAATTGTTTTAAAATATGTGAGTGGATAAGCTGCCTCACCTTAGGTATGTGGTTTTTTGTTATCCTACCATTACCTCACTAATTAGTGTGCTGAGGATAAATGTATGGAAATTTTTGCAACGGTAATCCATTCAATAAAATTTTAACAAAATCAACCATGGAGAGAAAATTAATCCCAACTTGGGTTTTACAGTCAACAAAGTCACACTAGAACCCCTTTCTATTAGTAATTTCAAAATCTACCCATCTACAACAACTATACCAGAAACAATAACAATAACAATCCTAGTAAGAACCTCCAAACTAAAAATTAAAAAAAAATATTTCTTAAAACACTTTTTAGGGAATGTGAGAACCCAAAATTATTACATGATACACAAAATTTCAAACCACATAAGAAATTCTCAAGACATTCTAGAAATTCATTAAATTTTTTGAATTAGTCACCCTATGTATGATCTATATTACAGAGGTTACCTTCATATCTAGGATATCTCTGTTGAGATCCTTATAGTGGTAGGCCATCCTATCCCAGGTAATAATATATTCTTTTAGACATATCTTCCCATATTGATTCTAAGAACAAATATATGATCTTATTTATTGATCCAATAATTTTTTAACATTAAGATAAACATGAATTGATCCCTCATATATTCCATCAGCATCTAATTTGGAAATATTGATATCAAAATAATCCTTCAATACATCTTCCATAGAAAATAGGAGATGCTTTAGATCAGCATCCCAAATCCTTGTTTCCTTCTAGGCACCATAAAATACCTCGAGTTCCAACCGGTAGGGGTGTTTTTATGCGCTACCATTACTATTCTCATACTTATATCTATCTACCTCAACCTCAATACCAGAAGCAGTAGTTGGAACCTAAATAATTCCACATTCATGAACCGCCAAGAGATCTTGCTTATCTTTAGCTTTATATTTCTTTAGTTTTCGATTTGATCTAGTAACAATGGGCTTTAGATGATTGTAGTAGTCTTTTTATTTCTTTATGTTTTTCTTTTGTTTGATAGGAAAACATTCAGGAAAAGAAATTTTTGGGCTTCCAATTCCTCAAGCCACACTCAACATTAATTGATGAATGGTCTTGTTCACATATTGAATCTAATTTGTAGTCTATTTATTGGTCACTCTATTGAAGGACCAAATGTTTCTTAGAGTCGACCACCATTCTCTTCCATTTTGGAATGACTAACTACCACCCTTCAGGATATCCTTTCTCATTTTTACCTTCCTGGTCAGAACCCAAAATGGCCAAACCATCATACTGGTTACTTTTATTAAGAGATGGAGTGGGATTTCTCAGACACGGGTTAACCACTATATTCACCCCTCCATCACTAGAATCTAATGAGTTCATATTTTATCCTTGATGTTTCATGAATCCCCATTTATGAAAACCACCACTATCATAGTTATTCATAGTTTTTTACATTGAGTTTATTCATATAGGACTTCCAGGAATTCACTCCGAATTCTACACCTCCCCAACTACCTTGGAAGGTGTTGTGGGTCTATAATACTCTTTTCTTTTCCTAGGAGAAATTACATACTCACCTTTAATTACCTTGTCCATAACCATTTGAGCATATGGGATAACCAAACCATGTTAATCGTGTTCAGGCTCCTGAGAATAAGAATTAACAACTAGAGAAGGAATATAGAAGGATTCTCATTTTCCTGACTATGTGTTGGCTCCTTCTTCTTTAAAGAGAAATGAAAATCATGTTATGAGTGTCCCAATGGAAAACAAAATGAGCAGTAGTTGTGCCAATCCTTGAACACCATTTCCTGATCGAAATTAAGTTCTTCATCCACCCCAATCCACACAAAATTCACATGAGTATTACAACCAACAATTTCCAATCAAATGTGAGGGGTAGTGAGGTGGTAAAGTAAACATGAGTGAATATTAAATGCTAAAAAATCATCCAATGATATTTTACAACATTTGGATTATATGAGGGTTTTTAAAAGGAATGGTTAAGATTTGGAAACTTACCCAAATCTCAATGGTCATAGGATCATGGATTTAGTGAAATGTGTATCCCCATATTAACAAAAAGAAGTGAGATCCTTTGCATGACCACTGGCCCTAAGATGCAGCAGTAGTGGGGTCATCCACAATAGATAACTGAACAAAGAGGTGGTGAGAATCCAACAGCCTAATTGTGAATTTCACTTTCATATACTAGGGATCATCATTGAATCTGTTTAAGAACACATTTGGTGGAATCATCAACTTAAATGAGACACTATGAAGAGGTTGAAGATGGAAGAAAGATTAGTGAATTTACTGAGGGAGAAGGGAAGCGTTGGGGCCCTGATGTGAAGAGAGGGGACATTTAGGATAAAGTGAATGTAGGGAAAATCAGGTAGAAATTTAGGTTTGGTAAATGTATAGAGATAAGGTGGAGTATTAACCTTTTATATAGGAGTTAGGGAAATTAGAATAGCCATCACCACTACCCATAGTGGTAAAAATAACACCCGTTAGTTTTCCATTGATGAATGAGTCAGATTGATTTTTTTTTAAATATATAAATGTGAAAATAAATCTATAATGTATTAAACACCTCCATTTTAATAAAAATTATACATAAATCCCCCATATTTTGCACCAACAATTTAAAAAAGGAAATTAATATAAATGGATTAGTAGATAAATAGAGTGAATTATTTTTCAAATTAATTTGAGAATCTCATGGAAATGTTGTCCAAAACACCAGGAAAATGCCCATATCAGTAATAAACCCAAATCTAAAAGAATGTTTGAGCATGATCACCATAAGTATTGGTATAGAGATCCATCCACCAGAAACCATGGAATATCTTGGTGAACTAAAAGAAGGTGAGGCTATAAGTACTAAAAATTATTGAAAGATATTGGGAGATGAAACCACTCACCCTGGACAAGAATTAAAAATAGATAGGAAGAACCTAATAAAAGATTGAGGAAAAAATAAAATAATTACCATTGAAAGGATATCAATGAAAAAGGAATGAAATTCTTCTTTCATTCCCTTAAATTTTAAAGAATCCAAGAATATTGAGGAAGAACAACATCATTGAGAGATTCAAGAGGCATTTAAAAAGAAGAAATTAACGTAATCCTCTTTGAATCCATCATAAAAATTACCAAATATGATAAATTCATCATCACAAATTGAAACCAGATGAAGAGGATGAATGTTAATGGAAGAATCAGCCTAGGAAGGAATGTATCAAACATGATCACACCACCACTTCACAAAAAAAGGGTAACCATTCATGGATATTCTCTATTCCCTACACCATTGGTTATTTAAAAAAATTGATGTACTATGTTGTCTTGGTTATTCCTTTAATATCATTTCGAACTATATCTTTTCATCTTTAAAAATAGTAAATCTGAACCCCAAAAGAGTTTTTTTATATCTAAAACATATATCCATTTTTTCATGCAAGAGTTTTAGAATATATTCATGTAGGTTAGGAAGGAATTGTTTTTAATGTTTATTTTTATGTTCTCATCATAGGGGAGGATAAAGAACTAGGGAATTCCCACATAATTTTTGGAGGACTATTCCAAAATATGGTAAACATAACAGTTAATGTATATGAAAGAACACACGTTGTGGGTATGGGATATAGAAAAGTATAATACAATGCTCTTGACTACAAGAGGAACCCTTAAAACAATAATTATCCCCATACATTTTTCCTCAAAGAAGGTATTGGTCCCATTGATAAATCAGGTATGCATAGAAAAACATTCCATAGGAGACAAACATTATGATGAAAATATTATGGAACTAGTCAGTACTAAAAAACTAAAAAACACTTTTTTATAAATAATAAATATAATCTCCATTAATTGATAATTTCATAGATGAAAAGGTTATGAAAACCATTGATTAGGAGATTCATTATTTAGAAGTAGGAAATTTGAATCCAATATCATCTATGAAGCATACCATAAATCCAAAATTAATTCAACTCCGATGTAAATTAAAATATGTGTATCTAATGGATGTAAAGAAATTATTAATAATCATATCTCACCATTTATCCCAATAACATGAGAATTTTTTTTGGCCTTTTGAAAAGAAAAATCCATGTCATATGGTGGATACTTGGAGACATCATTAGAATAAAACACATTGTTTGTTCCTATTGAATTTTCATAGAGGTGTATTCCAGGACAATGAGGAAACCCCAGAGAAGACATAAAACCACACTTATATAAGTAATAAAAAGTAGATTGAAAAACTTTTGGTAGCTGAAATAACTAAAAAAAATTTATGACTCACAATGGGTAAGTCCCATCAATGTGTTTCCCAATAAAATTGGTTTGAAAATAGTGATAAATTATAATAATGAATTAATCCCCATGAGAGTTCAGAATAGTTGGAGGGTGTTCATTAGATATAGAAAGATAATACATGTCACTTGAAAAGACCACTTCTCCATACCACTCACAGACCAAATGCAGGAATGTTTAGCAGGAAGGACACATTACTGTTTAATGGATGGATTGTATAGTTTTTTTTAGGTACCAGTTTTCCTAGAATAACAAGAGAATACAAAATTCACCAACACTTTAAGGACCTCTTCTTATAAGAGGATTCCTTTTATATTATTTAATTCTCCAGGTACATTTCAACAGTTCATGGTATGTATTTTCTCAGATCACATGGGGGACTACCTAGAGTTATTTTTGGATGAATTTACTATTTTTTGTAAACATATTTTATCATTTATTTGTGAATATCAAAAATGTTTTAAAAACCTAAATATATTGAAATATTGTTTTGAAATTTTTTGAATATTCTCTTTATGGTTGAAAAGGGGATAATATAATGTCATATAATATCACAAAAAGGTATTAAGGAGGATAATTATAATGTTGTATGAATCAATTTCTTCCCCTATCCCACCTTGGTGAGACATATTAGATTATTTATGGAAATGATGTATTTTATATGGGAACCATTAAGGACATTATTTATACTTCTCTTCCCAATTCAAGGTTTATTTTAATAGAGGATAACTTTGATAGTAATTATAATTAAATAGAGGAATTTTATGTTTTTAATGAAAATTTGGTCACCACACACATTATATAACCCATGTATTGGGAGAACCAATTTTATTTTCTTTTTGATACATCAAACCAAGATAAAGGGTCATCTCTTGACTAAATAATTTAAGCAAGACCATAGGTAAAAACATTTTCCTCAATAATATTTGATGAAACTCAACACCATTACACAAACACTAAAAAATAATTTCTTATTATTTTATTTTCATTGGATAAATTTAAATCTTTTTTTAGTAACTAATATAGATTTAATTTCATGATCATATATAATATATGTAATTCATGAATAAGTTTATTACTAGAAAATGGCTAGTGAGATGGACACTACTTTTGGAATAGTTTAACCTAGAGATCATGTAATAAAAAGTAGATTCAAATCATAGGGTATATCACCATACCATACTCCCCAACACTGCTGAAAAATAAATTCCATAACTCAGACCACTTAATGATCACATACATATAGAGAAACTCTACCTAGTGTAAGGTTAAGTATCATGGTATGTTGATTTAGTAAAACAATTGTCCATATATTGGGAACCTTCTCACATAAACTATGATAAAAAGAACAAAATTATAGTTAAATGTGTATTCTATATTTTGGGAGATCCCATTTTGTGGAAAATCAATAACAATAATGATTTAATGAGATTCTTATTGGAAAGTTAAATGCAATCTTAATTTCAATTTTGTCATTCATTTTCTTGTAGAGGACACTTTGGACATCAATGAATGGATATAAGTGTGTCATAATATAGAATTTATTGAAAAATATTATTTAAAGATTCAAATTAATAATATAAAAAGTCATAAAGGTGTCAATATTCTGAAAATATTTCAAATATTGAAAAGATTCCTCAAAGCATCATCATTTTTTTTGAAATATTTGATATATGGGGCAGTAATTTTATGGGGCCTTTTACCAAGTTTTTTGGGAATTCATACATTTTACTCAAAGTATATTTTTTCACTAAATGGGAGGTATCTGTGGACATCAATAAGGATGATACGAATTTTTTATGTCTCAAGACTAACATATTTTCAAAGTTTGGAATGACAAGGCCCATCATCAGTGAAAAATGGACTCATTTTTTCAACATAAAGATGGTTTTGTTTTTAAATATTATGGGACATATCACAATACATATTCACCTTAACATCCCTAGAAAAAAGGCCAAGCTTAAGTGTCTAACAAGTATAATAAAGGTATTTTGGAGAAAACAGTTAAAACAAAACAGAATGGTTGGATCCAAATACTTGGACACACCTTATCGGAAAATGAGATAAAATAAAAAAAATTATAGGTATGATCCCCTACCCTATGATTTATTAAATGAGTTGGAATATACTGTTGTTTTAAGAGAACAATGTATATTGTGTTGTGAAATAGATGAATTTAGATTTTCTAATAGCTAAGAAAGAGATAAAACTAAAGACACAATATGTATAGGAAATAAAATGAGAGGATTTATAAAACTCATGGATTTAAAAATAGATAAATGGAGTGGGACCAGAAATGTTAATCTACAAAATGGAAATTCAACTTATTGACCAAGTCCTACTTTAAAATTCTCAACTAATATTAATACCATGTTTTCTTTATTCTTTGAGGAAATTACCTTTTATAGTTACCACTTTATATCCCTATAGTGAAATTCATATTAATTGAAAAGACGAAGGAAACCCATTCACTATAAATTTTAAGAGGCTAAAAATCCTTGTGAATCTACCTCAAGATTTGGTGGAGGGCATCATACTTCTCTAACATATCTACTGATTTCATCCCATGAGGTTATGGGAAGAAAATTATATTAATCAAAGGATATTTTTGTAGGAAATAAAATTTTTTCTATTATATTAAGATTTAAGAACCATTAAACTCTCATTTCAACCCCTTTGAGCTTTAATGGGATGGCTCATACACTAGTTTGAGTTGTTTTAAAGGACCACGATGAAGTAAGAAAACCAGAAGCATGAAAAACTAAGATGCAAGTAGAGAAAAAGTAACAAGGGAAAAGGAAAATAATTATTTCAATTATTATCTGTAAATATTCCAGAATGTTTCTGAAAAACTATTTTAAATTGTAAATTCTTGTAGCTATGTTACCCTAGAAATTGAATTCCCATAATTGACTCCTTTTCTTACTAGAAAAATATAGAAGATAAGTGTTTATTCTTAACACTAAGAATTCTTTTTTTAGATTAACATTTTCATGGGATTTAATGATTAAAATAGATAATATAATTATTAATGTGAAAAATATATATTAAATTGAGAACTCGTGGTTTTAGGAAATTAATTTTTATAGGAAAATAAATTTTCCCAACCATTTTAATTTTCTGATTTTATAAAATTATTGTGAATTTATTTTTTATTATTAGTCATTCCATGAGTAATTTTCACAAATCATATAATAATTCTCAAGGATATTTCATTACCATGTACTTACTTTTGTATCTTGATCATATTTTTTGACTGATCTTGGGACATGTCACCTTCTAGAACATTCTATTGATAATGTCAAAGTTATAACTGTAAAAACACACATTTAAAATGATTAGGGAATTTTTTATAATCCCTTATATTTGACACAACATAAAAAACATGCCTTATAAGCCAATAGAGATCTACAATTCCCTTATTTGGAATGAGTGTTGATTCATGTCATTTCTATACATTCCTAGAATCCTCTTAGTATTTTCGTTAAATTTTCAAGTTCATTTATGGGTGTGAATGGATTTCTAGAGGAAGGTATGATATAAATTTTAAGGGAAAATTTTGGGGGTGTTATCTTTTGTATTGGGAATGGTTTATTATTTCATTCATTATGATTCACAGTTTTACCTTTCTAATAAATGAATATAAAAAAGGAAAAACCAAAAGAAATATGGGTTATGGAATTAGAATAGAAAAAATTAGCATTACAAGACCAATAATTTTAACTATATGTTGTCAGCTGGTGGATTTGATATGCATCCTATGAAAAACAATTATAAAGATAAAAAACTGAAATGATAAAAATAAACATAAAATTTATAGGAAAAATCATTCATGATTCTTTATAGGATGTTGATCATTACTTTGATATTGGTAATTGGGGGTTTTCAACATTTGATGGGGAGAATTTAATTACAATTATACTCTTTATATAATTCTTTATATGTTATATAGAAACCACCACATTGATCCTTGAATTTTAAAAAATGAAATACTATCAAATTTTAAGCACCACAATTTTTTGAACAATTATTGAAAAGACCTCATGATTTAATGTGAATTTTTCTTAACAGTGTAGATAAAGTAATTTAGTTACAAGAATATGGATATAGAACATTTTCTCCTTATATGAGCCTTACTCAACATGAATTGTATCATATGTGATGAATGAAATGATTTAAAAGATGGTTAAATAATAATATTTTATGTTTAATTATAATAAATTGTGGATCTTGATAGATTAAAGTATACGTTCTATCATTTTTAAATGTGAAAATGTTAAATACTAGAATCATTTTTTTCTTATAAAATTAGGAAATTAAATTCATGATTTTTATGGATTTTTAAAAAAATGATTTAACATTAATAAATATTCAATTTAATAGTATTGAAATTTGAATAGTGGTAACATCAGTATCCTTTTAATTCCATTTTTGGATTTAATTATTATGTAAAATAATGGTTTGTGTATGGGAGTATTTGACACACTCATATTTCATGCATAATTTTTTACGGTTTCTAATGTTTTTTATGGATTTCAAAGTATATTCCCCTATTTAAAATTATTTTATTAAAATATGGGAAATTATGGAAATTAAATTTATATAATTTGAAATGAATTAATTTTTTTTTATTTTTAAATTTAAATTTTATATTAAGAGTTTATAAATTTTATGAGTGTGTTTTAGTATTTTAGGTTAAAAAATGGGCCAAGAAAAAACTAGCCCATCAAACTGTAGTATCCCCACACATATCCATCCCATAAGGGGGACGGATGACTATGAAACATAGGGAGGCTTTGATAAAGATGTAAAGGTTGCATGGGTATTCAATACAGTGAATTATATATCTAGTACAAGGCCTTTTATAGTGCACATTCATGTGGTTGTCAATCCTATATGACTATGGGAGGAGAGACATGTCAACATCAGGTGGTTCACAGCTGTGGGTGGGTGTCATCCAGGACACATATTTCTTAATTGTAGTTGTGTATCCATTTCTAAATATTTAAATGCGCTTCGAGATCATTCATTATTCTAATGTAGTACATGAGATAAGAGGTAATGTTCAACCACTTTTATAAATGTCACTGTTCGTATTTAATCTTTTGCGCCCACCTAGAATACCCATGCACTACTATTCTTCGCTACTCAACGCCTTTATGATTGACCTTACACCATCTTCCACACCAAAACTTTTCCATGTTCTCTACTTTAGATGCTCATATTGGTATGGGGAATGACCACTGATTCCATTGATCACTATGGATTAACTATGAGACCTCATTCAACCACCATGGACCCCCTTCTATAGATAACAAAAGAAATTCAATTCAATTCAGAGATCCCATCATACACTATGAATGAAAGTTGATTTAATGGAGGAAAAATGCACCATTTACACCTCTACCAAGGACCATGGAAATTCAACAGTGCCACTTCCACCATGAACAACGCTAGTAAAATCAATTCATGCCTATGAAACAAGAAAGAATCCACATGAATATCATATCTATGCCAACCACACACCATAGAGAATAATGTTCTACGATTGTACCAATAATAAAATGCACTAATAGGATACTAATGGTAGATGTATTCTACTTTTTCTCTAATGGTAGATATGATCTATTATTGGTCCAATGTTATATTTGATCTACCATTTATCAAATGGTGAATATAGATAAATCCTTCACAAGTTATGCAACATTCTAACTCCACCACACTCTACCATTAAAAAATTTCTAACACCACTCCTTTCTTAGATATCACATTCTCAAACACCATGTAAGCTCTACTTAATATTTAACAAGAACTAAAAAAATCCTATTATTGAATAGGTAGAGCACAACCATAACTCTCCTCAAAACATCCCTAGCGCCCTCATCTAGTAAACCACTACCCACTATAACTGTTGCTTACATGGCCACTATACCACTACTGCACCACATAAAATTCCCATGCATACCATGCATGTGGATTTGGAAGATACCCTTGTAAAATACTTACACTACTCAGCACCATCCACTACCATAATAAGCCCCCTTTTATGAAGAAATCTGTTTTTCTCTCTAATGGAGGGAACCTTTTCCACTGTTTCTCTTTCCAAAAAGTCACCAACTTGACATTGGATGCCAGTACAGATCTGGAAAATGAAGGTGGAAGAAGATTCTAGGAGTAATAAAAAATTATGGGTGCTATTTGTTTCTAGTAGTAGATATGATCTACTAATTTCCTAACAGTAGATGTGATCAACTAATGGAACAATAGTAGATATGATCAACCTTTTTACAAATGGTAGATGTGTTATATCATTTTACTAATGATAGATGTGGTCTACTATCACTAATAAATTATATCATAGTGTTTGAATTCATAAAACAATATTGAATTTAGTAGATTTTACATAAAATATCATTAAAAATATATATTCAACGATTATGATGATTTATAAAGATACAAAAAAATAGATAAATATATTACCTCCCTCTATAAATACAAGTATTCTACACCAATAGTAGAGGACAATAGGTTAAGGAGGAAACAACCACTACTATAGCTGGATAGTAAGTTTTTAATGTTTTTATTTCAATTTACATGAATTATGACATCTAAAGATATTATCTCTATTGTTTTATCTATCAGAAAAGGGTATAACTATTTTGGGGTTGGTTGAAGGGCAGGTTACCACATGTGATTTTTGATTCCTATTTTTTATCAAATTATTTTTTCACTTTATATTTATTAAATGGGATTTAATTAATTATTTCATAATTGTAATGGGATAAAATTTTATTTTTATATCAAATCAGAATATTTTTTAATTTCATTCATTATGAAACTTGGCATCCCTCTTCATGTTTTTTGTCTACACTAATTGGGTGATCTATGGTCATGTGAATAATTTTTTGGTGATCACTAATATCATGTGGAATAAATAGTGGAATAATTTTGTTTCATGTGAAAGTCAATACTAGATTTGGTATTTCCTAGGTGATCCAAATGAGACCCACTATAACATTCATACATTGAATGACAATAGTCCATCCATGGAAATTATATGGACTATTTTTATTTTTCTATCAACCGTAATCAAGGGTGAAAATGATAAATGATTGTTAATCCATTCATTAAGTTAACTAATAAAAACAAAGGATTCCATTTTAAGTGACCATGAATATTTTACAAAAGGTAATACAAGACTAAAACCATTCACTTTTCTCCGATATGATATTCTCAACCCATATTTTTTCAACATAGTCATTAAATTCCTATTATTTTATTTACTTTTTCACTCATGAAAACGTGATTAAAATAGTACTCCCAATATATGACTTTGCTCACTAAAACTACTACTCCTTTGGGGGAAATTATGTAACTTTTTCTACACCACATTATTAGTGTGTGTCCTATGTGAAATTTTGAAAAAATGTAGAGGATCAAAAAAATTCCAAATAATCATCTTCTAACAATATAATTAAATTCTATAGATGGGTTAGTATTACAATTATAAATTCATCATTCTTCATAAGGGGAGGTGAGGGGACTCTTCATGGTTAATCCACATATGTACTAGTGCGCCATGAACAATATTTTAAAAAATAAAAATAAAATAACAAGAGTTGCAGCTGGTTGAGATTGAGGACAACCTTCCGGAGAAAATTATCCCACTTCCCAGTGTCTCAAATTATCCCCCTTTTCTACCTATAGTTATATCCATATATAGATGAATTATAGGGTTACAAGGTTGTATCAATGTAAGTTTTTTGTGTTTCTTCATTGAATTTTGGAATTTATTCTCTATTAAGGTATTAGGATCAATTTTAGATCGATGGTTGACAAGTTTACTTAAGAAAACATCTAGATGGCTTCTATCAGATATCAGTGTTCTTCCATGATCCATTCTAATATCATTTTAGGGTTGAGTGATATCATTATCTACTATAGTGTGGATGAGGAATTAAAATAATGGGATTTTAGTTGTGGTGCTCATTTATGTTTTTAATGATTAGGGTCATAGTTTTTTAATCTTTGAAATGTAACACTACCAGTATCAGTAACATATATTCTATCATTATTTGGTAGTGAGTATTATAAATTAATTTTCTAGTTGAAACTAGTCTTACAAATATAATGGATTTCCTTTATTATATAATACTAGAAAATTACACTATCCATCAGTTCTATTTAATGGTTAAAGGATCTTCCTAGTTCGACAATGCTCATTTGTTTCCTGTTGGTCTACATTGGTTCATGGCTCATTATCGTGTGGCATTGGTGTTGACAATTATCAATATACTTCACGATTGAGTGGAATTTCAATGCTCCCATGTGGGATATATAGTCAGGGTGGCTTCATTCATGGTCTTCTCAGATGGATCTCACCCTTAATCTAAGTGGAGTCCATATTGGATCGGTGTACTACTGTGAGTCTCCTAGTAAGTTTTCTTCACAATATTTCCATCTCAAATATTGAGGTGGGAGTAGAAGGTATAACTGAAATGGTAGGTTTCATCTATCGATTCCTCAAGTTGGTATATAAATGGTGGTGTATATTTTTTGGAGTAGCACTCATTTTCTATATTACCTTAATGAATCAGTAAATAGAGGGATTTATCTTAAGTGGATGTGGAGGCTCAAAGTCAATGATTAATGATTAGAATATAGAGGAACGATAGGGTTGGTGGGTAAAGCCTTGAGTATGGATGCCTACCATGGGGGTCATGACCAGTGTTCTGATAATGATATGGTGGCTGAACGTAGGGAACTCAATGTAGGTATGCCAGTCATGAGAATGGTGGCATGAGAAATATAATTTTTTCTTATGGTTATATATTTATATCTTTGAGTAATTTTTAAACACATTATTAGCTGAAGGTAATCACCGTAGTTAGACATACCATGAGTATGTGGTGTGGAATGGTGGGTTACCGAACATGAGTAGTACCCACATTACATTAAAGTCATGGTCACCATGCCTACCCTATGATAGTAGGTTAATGAAAGGGAAGCACATGGTCAAAACCCATGGTAGGAATATTGACTATTGATGTTGGCATCAGTCCTGTTTTTTTATCCTGCCAGTGTTCATATTTTTAATTAGTGTAGTATTTCTCTATAATTAATGTCCATCAAAAAACTCATTAAAATATTTGTTCCAAAATTTATATCATAGTATTTAAGCATCAATAAGTAAAATATTTAAATATAATTTAAAATTAATTTCCAATTTCATAAAATCAAAAACAAATACTTTTAAACAATTAATTGAACTACAATGTGAGGTATTTTCAAAAAATAAAATAATTTGAATATTTTATATTCTATCTAAAATTACTCTCCCCAAAATTATAATATTTCACTCATTGGTAATGTTATCATTTAATTTATTTTTTAAATTGAGAACTAAAACCATAAAATCTTTAAATTTATGAGTCATAGAATAAATAGAGGCTGATCCAATGTGGGAATTATCATTCCTCATATGTGAATAAAATCAATACCTCGCATAAATTAAATCAATGGTTCATTTTATATGGTGTATTAAATTAGATTTTTATAGAATAAAAATTTTAACAAGAAACTCCTCAATTTTTCACTCTTTATTTGGTTTTCTAAATACAAAGTTTGATTTTTCACATTTTTATACTACTTAAATGAATATTCTATAAGTCATTTGTCCTTGTTTTTATGAGTTCAGTATTCTACTCATCTAAATTGATTGATTTTTTACATGACCCTTTTTTTTATTTATTTTTTCCCCCCACTAATTCTGTGCATTAAACTTAATGACAAGGATTTATGTAATTAAAAAAACACACCCAACACCATTGTATTAGAAATCTATTTATGGGTTCCAAATTTCTCATTTTTATTTCTCATTCAAAGGACATATAAAATTTTTATTTATGAATTATCCATATTGTGTTCTATATCAAAAATGTGATGTTACACTAGATTATGTTAAAAATTATAGTTAATTAATGTTATAATATTTATTCCATATAAATAATTTCACTCACACTCCATCACCTAGTTTTAATATCTGACCTATATAAAATAGTGAAAAACACATTTATCAGTCACTTAAAGTATTATAGTCTCATATACCATGAGTTACTCAAATATAGGATGGTATTTTGAATTGAGTATGGTTATAAATGAGGTTCTATAAAGGGGTGGAAAATGAAAACAAAATATTGTAAAAATAAGGTATTGTCTGGAAATATATTAGTAGGTTTGAATTTTTTATTTATTTATAGATTTTAGATTATCTCTTTCCCAACACATGGTTCCAATAATACCTTTGTTAAATTTTAGTATACATTTTTTTAATAAATATTTTTCAAAAATATAATAAATTGCTACACCCAAATAAAGGAAAAAGACAAATTAGATGTACTTAGAATTCATCATCAGGAAGAATTTTGGACTCCTCTGAAAGTTCATTCCAAAATTACCCTCATAACTTCATTAGTTATAGTTCATTAACCTTGAATGGATTCTTTTAACCCTTTACTTAATCTTCAACATCACCACATGGAAAATTATTAGTTATTATGTTTATTTTGGTCTATTTGGAATGAATCTTACCTTAGAAAAGTTTCACTCTTGGATAAAATACCAGTATATTCTCTATAAACTAAATTTCATTTTTATGGAGTAAATTTTAAAGGGAATATTTTATGTCCTCCATGTATAGAAGTGATTTTTCATTTTCCAATCTACACAACTCTAAAAGCCCCATTATTTTTGGGTTACATTATTCTCCATCCATTATAAACTTCATGTTTACTCATTTGATAGTCTAGTAGGCCTGGTGATTTTACCTAGATGGAATCTAGTAATGTTTAGCATAAAAAATGAAGTAAGGATAAAATATTAATGGGGTATTATAGGTTGTTCTGAATTAATATAGTGCATCTTTAAGCTTCATAGTCTAGTCCTTGTTCTTGGGTTGTGATATCATCTACAAAATCCAATGGACTTCTCTATTAGACACACATTTCATTCCATTTGTATATGGGTGGTAAGGAGTGGATTTTTTATAGGTCACTCCATATTTTATCATGAGTTACCCCATGTTAATATTATAAAAATGGGTTCCTTGGTCACTAATTATAGATCTAGGTATTCCAAAAATGCACAATATGTATGATTTTTTAAATTAAATTAATGTTTTTGAGTCATTAGCCTGAGTATGTTTTTCATAAATCCATTTCAAAACAAATTATACTTTAAAAAAGATATAATTAAATCCAAATAACATAGTATATGAACCCCAGATGCCAAGTCACCAGAAATAAAATATCTCGAAAAAATGATGGATTATGGGTAATTTCTTGTCTTTTGGATATTCGACCATTGAACTGACATTTTATGAATTTTTCAACATGTTATTGTAAATTTTTAAATATTTAAGGCCAAAACAGTCCATCTTCTCAAAATATTATAGTAGTTCTCTAGTTTTTAAATTTTCCTCCACAAGAAGTTTTATAGAAAAGATAAATCACATAGATTATTTCTTCCATAGGAATGCATCTTTAATGACTCGTTCATTGAAAATTTCCCATAAATAAAGGTTATCCCAAAAATATTAATTCAGAATTTAATTTATTAGTCTGATTCTTAAAAAAGGAAGGTATATTAGTTGTTACATTAAAATTTACTATTTCAATGTACTAGGGTACAAGGGTTAGACTGAAAATCTACTCACATCGAAAACAATCATCTTGTCTAGTCATTGAGATTGGTTCTACATAAATGGTGTGATGAATCCTTCTAATGTGTCCACCCACTATGTTTTGACAACCCTTTATGTCCTTAATGTCAAGGTCAAACACTTACAACAACAATGTCTTTATTACTTTTCTAGGCATCTCATATCTCATTTTTGGAAAATATATTGAGTCTTTAGGATCAGAATAAACAATTATATTACTCCCAAAGAGATAATATTGAAATTTCCCTAAATATTTAAAAAAGGGAAGAAAACATATTTCTCTATTATTGTGTAGTTAATATGGGCATTGACCAAGGTTTTGTGAAATGTATGCTAACACTCATGGATTCTTATAAAACATTTAGGACAGAACAACCCTTATAGAACTTTTAGAAACATCACATAGTATCTTTAATGGGTAACTCTAGTTTATTGGGAATATAATGTGTGAAGTGGTAAGTAATTATTTAAATTATCCAATATCAATATTTCATGAATCATCAAATAAAATATCTATAAAATTATTTATTAAGTTAGATAGGGGAAAGTAATTCTTATAAATTCCCTAAAAATACTTATATATAAAATCCCATGTTACCTCAAAATGATCTACTATGCATGAAAATGGTGGTTTAGGGTATTTTAAAATTATTTCAACTTTGGATTCATTGACATAAATTCCTTTAGAAATGAAATAAAATAAAATATTTCATTTTTCCACCATTAAATTCAATTTTAAATAATTCAAGACATTTTGTTTCTCAATAAATTTTTTTAAAACATTTTCCATACTCTCCAAACAGTTTTGAAAATAAGTTATGAACATAGTTAAGTCACTAAAGAATACCTATAATCAATTCTAAATCAAGGCTTATAAGATATATATCATGCAGTGTTTAAATGTACCAGGTAAATTACAATAACTAAAAAGAATCCATCCTTAAGAAAATATATTAAATAGTCATGTGAACATCATATTCTATTAGTCACTATGAGATATTGAAACATGAAGAAAAAACAAAACCCCGTCAATAAAACAATAATGTAAATTCCTAGCCAGTATCTCAATACTTTTCACTATAAAGGGTATGGGGAAGTGTCATTCCATGGTCACATGGTGTAATATCTAGTAGTCGATATAAAATCTCCAAAATTTTTGGAATGTAATTGGTACCAATTCAATATTTATATTCATCACATTTTTGTGATTGTATTACTTTTAGAAAATTTGAATGGGGCTCAAAAATTATAAATATTAAATCTGATATATTATTTTATATTTTAAGAGTTTATATACTTAATTTTATTCTACTTTAAGGAGAGTTAGATTGAGGATTCTCTAGATTTGTCTTGTTGACTTGGATCCTTCTTTAAAAAAATTATGTTCTTGTATGTGGTAGGAATTTTTTTTCAATTATCTCATAATTTCTATCCAATGGCCTTAAAATTATTTTTTATGATTTATGTAGTTATTTTTCATGGATAGGCACTTTATTGTTTGAAATTATGACTAGTAATTTCATATCGATATTTATAGAGGAATTCTCAAAATTAATGGGAATATTATTTAATTATAATTAATTAGAGTTGTCTAGATATGTTTTCATTCCATTATATCTCATGTTGGAGACCTGTACATGTAAGACTGTAATGTTAGTATACGATTTAAGGATAATATTAAAATTGTTTTCTTTAATTTCATAAAATTGATATGGAGTTGAAATTTTCTAGATTATGTTCATTTTAAAAAACTTATTTTTTATAATAGTTAGGGTTTTCCAAAACATTCTCCTTGGATAATTAAAATATAAAACATTTCAACTTACTCCCTATAGGAACATGGGAGTTCTAAATTTTTTGAAGTAGGAACAAAATATACCTCATATAGATGTTTTATTGAATAAACGACGTTGAATGCACTATATCATCACTAAATTTCATAGAAAGTGTGCATTTATTGGCATTTAAGATGGTTTTAGAAGTCTTTATGAAGTGATTCACTATAATAATGAGATACTGATCTTTAAGTTTTCCATATTCCATCTTGAGAATATAGAAGTCAATAGGAAATGGGTAACCATGTACACATACTTGGACATACTCAAGGACACCTACTGAGTAGATGGTGGTTGTTTTGGAAATTTTTGCAACTATATGGGTGGTTTTTATATCCCCCCTCTATAAATATGAATAAATTTAATAAGTCTTTACATTAATTGAGTCTCCCAAGTCACACAGTACATTAGAAAAGGATAGATTACCAATTTTGAAGGGAATAGAAATTGTACATGGATCATGAAATTATTTTATAAATTGTATGGGTGAAAATAGAAGAAAAATATTACCTAGTTATACTTATTTATTTCATTTTAATCTCCTTCTAATGTTGAAATATACTTTGATAATTTTTCATACTTTAGAATCTGGTGAATGAATTCTAGTATGGGATATTAATATCTAATTTATGTAATTAATCTAGCATTTATTAATGAAACAATTATACCTTGGTTATTTTATATTTATTCATACATAAAAGGAAAGGAAATTGGGGGATTTTTTTGTATCTTCTCTGGTATTTTATTTTTCTTTTGATTATTCTTCCCCTACCTCCTCCTCGAGATCTTTTTACAATGTAGATCCTTACTGAAATTTACTTTCAGTTTCATTTTATTAGTGTAATCCTCTACTATATTTTTACTTATTTTTCACTCATAAATGTAATGTAATTGGAATTTACCATCAAGTATGGAATTTTATGAGTAGGAATCTTACCAAATACATGAATCACCATATTATTTAGATTGGTTATGAGTAGTCTGATTTTTTCCATTTAATTCTTTTCATTATGAATCATGAGTGGTGAGAGTTTGTTTTTATTTTCTGGACATTATGAAACCTATCTCAACATTTCATTAATTGAAGTTTCTTATAGTTTTCCTTACTGTTATCTTATAGATGTTTTGAAATTTTATCTCTGGAATAGAGGTGGGGGTTAAAACGATTGTTTAGTTGCCTTTTATAATTTTTGTATTTGAGTTTGTTGGTTACCCAACCCAAATTGGTTACATGGAAATTATCCAAATCCTTGGTTTTTATTAGATTATTTTGAAATTTCCTATGAACATCTCATAAAATATTCTATTTTATCAAACATGAAATAATCCATCAGAAAAATTCTACAGGGAATAACATAGTTGGTAATCACTTGGGGTGTAGTGGTTGATGATTCATGCACTTTGTTCATAGCTAATTTTCTAACAAGGGAAGTTAATTATTCAATTTTATTTTATAAAAAGGGTGAGTTGGGGATAATTACTAAATTAACTTCTCTAGTTATTGGTGTAGTAGTAAAATGATGACAATTTTAGAAGATTATTTCAATGCATTAACATACCTCGATTGGAGAATTATCAATCAGTGATCCTCTTGAAATCATAATGTAGATTCTGGTCATTATGCATGATTCCTTCATATAAAAATATAAATAAGTGATGTTCTTTTTATGGTTGGTGTGTCCAGAATGTGTTTTGTTTCTTGAACCTCTCCAAGAAATCATATATAGTTTCTCTATATTCCAATTTGATTTCATAAATTTCCTTTTGAAATTAAGTACTCCATGAAGTAGGATTTACAATCTATATCCATATTCTATAGATACTATATTGATTTTACATATCAATGTTATATATTATAGAGCCACTACATGGATACTCGTTCAACTGAGAAGTGGGAATCCTTCAAGCTGATTTGATCCTTAGTGAATCCTATGGTTCTAAATCCATTTCAAACTTCATTACAGGATATTAAGTGCCTATTAGTGTCTTAACTAGATATCACTCTCAACTTAAGCAGTATTCCAATCATTCCATTTTTAATATCATAGCCTTGTTTATCCTTTAATTTTAACATTTGTTTGTTAATATTGAAATTGGGTACATAAAGTTCTCTCAAACACCTATTAACATTATCTAGATTGCCTTCCATATCATTAAATTATATTATATATTTTGAGGTTCTGAAACTGAAATAACAGTTTCATCTAATAGAATGGTGAAAAAATATTTTTCCTATTTTTCTATGTTTATTCATGTTTGAAGCCATTCCAACACTGTTTTCTCAACATCTGGGTCAAATCAAGTGTGTTTCAATGAACTTGATCTTGTCATTTAAAAAAAGTTAATAATTTATTTTAAAAAAAAATCAAGCCTCCCCAATAATGTTTCAAGGTTTGATGTGATACTATCATGGGTACACATTAAATTAATGTTTGATCCCAAAAAATATGTAGTAATATTGGGACTCAGATTGACTATAGAGAATATAGAGTTTTATGTGTGTTGAAATCATGTTTTCTGGGTTCAATATTAAAGATACGGTAAGTAAAATTGATTGGTTTTAAGACCATTTATATTAGTAGTGGTTTAGTATTTGATTATTCCTACATTAACCTATTTAATAACAATTCAATTATTTCCTAACTATCCTATCATTAATTGAATCCTATTGATTTCATGCATTTGGAAATTTTGGTTCAAATAGAAAGATACTTTGATCACTCTATGTCCTAAAATTTTATTTCTTAGTTAGTTGATACCTCCATTAACCATTCAATTACCCCACTATTTACTATCACCTACAGTGGATTAATATATGTATCTTATGTGTTAAATGGTGAATAAAAGTAAATAACATTAATGTTATAATAAAAATAATCATGTTTTAAAAAAACAATAAAATTATATTTAGGGGTTAGTATTATCATTATAATATCATAATTCATCAATATTGTGGTTGGGATTATTCTCCATGGCTAAACCATAGATGTCCTAGTTTACCATTACAGTAGTTTTAAAAAATGGAAATAAAATAAAATGAATTATCGGTGATTGGGATTAGCAGAAACATTCCAGAGTAAATCCTTCCCCTTCTAAGAGTCTTATAGTCTCTCCATTTTTTATATATAGTGAAATAATTATATAAATAAATTATCGAGTGAAAAGGTTTTCTCTATACAATTTTAATGAATTTATTCATTGAAACCTAGAATATATTCTTTGAGAAGGTAGAAAGTATACTATCATCTTGATGGTTGACATGTGCCCTCATTGAATGGTTCGGAAGGCTTCTATGAGATATCAGTTCTCTTACACAATAAAAAATTGTATATTTTTGAGGGTGGAGTTATCCTGATCTGCATAATATAGTGTTAAAAGTATAATTTATAAGGTATTTTAGTTGTGGGACTAATTTATGATTTTAATGTGCCTGGAAATAATTGTTTGATCCATAATACATCACTCTTTCATAATCACTAACTCATATTCTCTTATCATTGGATACATAATTCTGACCATCTCATGGTCAAAAAACTAATGGTAGGTATAAATATCGACCATTTATATATTTTTTTATCATAGGGTCAGCTGAAGGTACTCACGGTTGGTAGACATACCCTTAGAATGTGGTGTGGTAAGGTGGGCAGGTGACCTTGGGAACTACCTGACGTAAGTTGAAGGGATGGTCACCATTCCTAACATTTGAAAATTGGTACATGCAAGGGTAGAACATGGTATATACCCAAAGACATCATATTAATTGTATATGTTAGGATCACTCTGATCCTTCGTAATTTTATATCTGTAAAAAGATCACATCATTATATAGTGCAGTATTTCTCTATAATTAATGTTTATCCTAAAACAGTTTCAGTCAAATTATTTCTCCAAATTATATTTCAAAAGATGTACATATCAATAACTACCATACCTAAATCCAATTTATAATTATGTTCCAATTTCATAAAGTCAACATAAATTACTCATAACCTAAAAATTAGACAATAATATGGGGTATTTTTATTAAATAAAATATATTTAATGATGAAAATTCCAGTCACACCACCTCCAGAGCCATAATTCTTACAAATTCACATACTAGAAGCTCTAATACATTCCCTTATATCCCTTTATATTACTATAGGACATTAATAATTATGTTTGACAAATAATTGTATGATTTTCAATTTTTTAGCTTGATAAACTCTATAATTAAAGAAATGAATCTCGGTCTACTATTTTATTGGACACGAGTAGTGATTCCCAATACATGATGTTATAATTGTATTTGTATTTAATCGGGAAATATGTTATAATTTATGTGCATGTTATTGTGTAACATTCATATGTTATGCTCTGTAGATTTTGATTATTGAAACGATTTTACATATTCGTATTCTATGGTATATGTTATGATTTCATGATGATTATTTTGAGGAATAATTTTCTTATTCAATTATCTATAATATTTTATCAGGCCTTGTGATCAACTATGAATTTTTCATGTTCATTTTAATAATTTAATTCTCCCATTTTAAGGTTCCCTCACATATTTATGATATTATCAACTATGAATCGTTGATATAATTTTTCCCTTATTGTGAATTCAGGCTCCCCCTTATTATGTTTTCCATTTCCCATGGAAATTATATCCAAGAATTTTCTTAGGATGAATTCATATGTGGATAATTTTAAAGGATATGTTTAATAAATAAATTGTAATAAGGGCTCTATGTAACTGAAATCCAATAATGTTAATCCTTCATGTTCTAAGATTGGGTGTTTTATTTTTCATGTGTAATATTTTAACATTGAATAATATAAAATATATGTACTTCAACCATGGGTTGTCCTATCCAAGAATATATTTTTTATAAGATAAAAGAGGATGAATAAATTTATTTTACATATAATTAGTAATTTCAATGAACCATGGATGACCTTTTATGGATCTATGAAAGAGTTTCTCAACTGGGAAATCATCAGTAATTTTTATTTCTTCTTCATTTTCCACATTTTCACTATAATTCATAATAATTGGTATTATATCTTGTTTTAAAATCATTTCATTTCATTTATGATGAGGTTGGATTATTATGACAGATATAAAATTTTTATTATCTATGGTTTCAATTGATTATTATTTAATTAATATCATAATATTTCATGATCTTTATAAAAATTACCATGTAGATTACAGGATATGGTATAATATTTAAATATAGAGGAACATAACTATAATATATTTATATATAGTTTATAGTTTATTTTTTATTATTTTTTATCCCACATTGATATTATATAATTTATAAAATATAGGCAAACCAATTCCCAAAATATTCTCCTATGAAAATCACCCACATCATACATAAGCTCGAAAGTATTCTCAAAATTATGTGATATCATTATGGGGTGACTGATAATTTTATTTTGAGTATTGAAATTATATATATATATATATATAATCATAAAATAATAATGCTACATCCTATAATAGTAGATATATTATCATGTGTTCTCCATGTATATTTGTTACTAAAAACTATATGGGATTATTACAAGCCCCAGCATTGAGATGACACATGATTCCGAGGACTGGGGTACCTGAAATAAATTTTCAAACTATTTTTATGTTTATTAAAAATAGTGCATGTGTGTGGTTTTAGAAACTTCTATACGAGTACCCAGACTGAAAATTTGAGGTCACCATTGAGCTCAGAATAACTAGTTCACCTTAGGTGGGGCCTATCATTGGCCAGTGTAGGTCAACTGCAAAAGATAATATATGTATGATTTAATATAAAACTAAAATATAATTAAAAAAGTTATTTTATTTTATTTCTTCAATATTATGCAGCAACTCAGTAGCGTTGTGATGTAGTGACTGAGCGACACTGCAATGTTGCATCATGGAAATGCTTAAATGTGTTTAAGATGATAAAACACATTAACCCATTTCCTCCATTAATTAGAGGTAGCAACTAGAGTTATAATTCATAACACTTTAGAATTTTCCCTGTAACCCTAAAGTTTCCCTAAGTCAAGGATATGGAAGTTCTCACACTGGAGACGATGTACGAAGAATGCCGATGAATGATGGATCACCATCAAAGAAAAATTCTCACCTCCAACTGAACCTCTTTCCTAGTACTGGGTTTATTTCTATTCATTCCTTCCATGTTATTGAAATTAAAGATGAACACTGATCAACCCACGAACAATTTGACCTGTGGATCACATGTTCTTTAAGGACAGTTTCTTTTGTTGGAATTTTTTTGTGGATGGTCATTCTTTTTCAGATTATTGTGTATCTGAATTTGATTATCCTTTTTCATGATCCTCAAAACGAAATGGATCAGGGATTGAACGAAAAACAGCTGAGGTCCATTTATTGAGTTGTTACTTATGCTTTTCCCCCTTCTTATTATACTTGTTATTTCCATTCTTCATGGGAATATGAACTGATGATCTTTCAACAACTATTTCTTGGTGAAACGATCTGGAATCAATGATTCGGCCTCATGGAGACCTAGTGGAGGTGTGATAGCAATAGATACAGACAGATTGAAGTGACATGGGAGATATCGTCACTCAAGAGTTTACTAGAGGAATAGGTCCCAACATGGATTTGAGCCTATAGTGATGAAGAATGTGACCCAAGGGTCACATGAGTTCTTTCATTTTCTAAAAAGGATCACTGAAGTGAGACCATTGACCTGCATAAGGATTTCCATCAGTGGCGTCATGCGACATCGTGGCCACCAGGTAGCATGCGGCCACCGGCTCAACAACCGGTAGTAGAGGGTCCCATGGCGGTGAGGCCGTAGGAAGTGATGGGTGTCATAACCAGGGCTGGCCGCAACAGAGCAGACCGGCAACATGGCAAGATGCCACATCAAATCAACTAGCATGCGCTCCCACAGACCGTGTGTGGGAGAAGTGGTTGGATTGATGACCAATAGTGTGGAGTTGTAGCGAACATAGTAGCCACCACATCTAGGTGGACTGAATGGGGGGGATAAGTCTGAATGGGGGCCCACATTTGAGAAGGTCAAGCTGGAGCTAGTATTCCAGGCTCAACCCAGTGGGCCAGCTCCACTATAACGACCCAAAGTTTCATTAATGGAAATATCACTTGATCTAATTAAATGTCAACTTATTTGGTTTTATGTTAAGAATTGTGCCCATTTATTTTATAGTCGTTGAACAGTGATCACGTGATTAGTATAAATATAGAGCTTTAAAAAATCCAATTTACTCAGACAAAGGAAGTGATGGCCTCATCCAGTAGAATTGCTCCATATGAATCCGATTTGTCCGAGCTCGGAAAAGAGGTGTCATCTTTGGGCTTCTCTCTTGACCAAGCCCAAGATGAGCTTCATCATATCAAGCTCTAATGAGACCGCCTATGGGAAAAGTGGAAGTTGATAGAGATTACCACTCGAGAAATTTTATCTGAGCCACCCCAAGAGTTAGTAACCATCGCACACCTTACCCTTAGGTCTTATGCGGCTGTTTTAAGGGGTTATGTAACAAATCTCTAGTATTATGTTCATGTACATTATTTTTTGTATATAATAATGAATATGCTTTCTTGTCATTATTGATAAATTGTAAATAGTTTTTAAAGGTTAAATAGTGTTTTTAGTTATTATTTAATTAAGAATTATATTTTATTAAATTAAGGGATTTTTGAATTAAATAATATTTTAATAAAATATTATTATTATTATTAAATTAATTTTTATTAAATATAAATGATCTTATAATTTTATGAATGCATTTTCAATTTTTATTAAGGTTTGAAAGCCATTAATGTCAAACCCCGTGAATTTTTTATTAATGTATGTTATTATTTTAAAAGTGAAAATTAACATATTTAGAAAATTATTTAGATAAAATAAATGTTATTTGTGGAATCAAGACGTCGAAATTATCCAACGGTGAATTTTTCATAATTTTCTGAGATAGTCAAATTTTTGGGTAAAAATTAAATACCGTTTAAATATATAATGTGTTTTATGACATCATAATGACCCAATAGTGATGTAATAAAATACTATAAGATTTATGTTCGGCAAAAATATGTTCTACCATTAAAATGATGTGATTTTGGGTTTGTTTGAATTATTTTACAAAGCATTAATGGACCCCTCAAGACTTATTAAACATCTTGTCTTTTTAAATTATTTTTCATGGGAGTGTGACTCACCTCCACATAAGCAACCCCATTATTTTAAGAAGTTTGGACTTTGGCCGTATAAAATATTGTTTTCCTCTCCCCTTTTCCAAAAACCATGGGAAAAACCATGAGTTGATTTGTGGTTTGGATTAGTTTAATGTAAGGAGTCCCAAACCTAAATAATAAAGAATTCACTCACCTTTCCTATAAAAAACCCACCCAAGATCCCACTTCCTCCTCACTCAAAGACTATGGAGTTCATCCAAACTCTGACCTAATATCACTATAATCCTCCCAAGGTTCCTCAATCTCCCAAGAATCCTCTCTCAAGCCTCGCTCAAGTTTTTGGAAGCACACTTCCAAGTAAGGGTTTTTTCTTCCTTTCACTTTTTTGTCCAATTTTCTTAATATTGTTATGCCCTTTTAATTTCAATTATAAATGTTGGGGTATGGTTTCTCACCTCCCCCATACTACCCTATTATTTTTTGAATGATGGTAGGCCCCTTTCTCTCTCATTAAATTCCTCCCATGTACACCTGTTACTATGCCGAGATTCTGAAAGGAACTTCTCTCTCCTCATTTACATTCAAGCAATACATGTGTATCATGAATCTAAATTCCATTACAATTTTTGGGACATGTATCTATATGACCCCATTAATTTCCATTTCATGTAGATATGATGAGGTATCCCTTTCTCTCTCATCAACCATTTTTTTATGAATTCTTATATCACGCCGTTACTCTGCCAAAATTACACCGATTTTCTAAGCCAATGCCATTGTGTAGTGAATACCATGCCCATTTCTCCATCAAGGGTATTCACCTTCATGCACATTTACTTATTGGTTATAAAGTTTCATTACACATTCCTTTTTCATGTAATAAATGATTATGTTTTATGAATCCATGTTTTATGATCCATGTGGATCACTTATGCATGAAATGAAATGTTTAAGAAGGGTGTGCCCTTATAGCGATCCAATGCATTGGGTAAAGTATAGTATCATGATACATCATGTGAAATGAGTGTTGACTCATGCTAATTCAAGTGAAACAAGGGTTTACTTGTGCTTAATGTGCAATGTGAATTTACTCATGCTCCATGTGCAATGAGCCTTGGCTCATGCTAATTCCATGTTAAGTGTTGTTTCCACATTTCCATGTTATGATTATCATGCTTTATCATGCATTTATGTTCATGTTTCTCTTGTGCTCTATTTATATTACTATTGTCTAAAATGTATTTTACTCCTCATGTATTACATGTTTATTCCCTTTCTGGGATTTATAGCTCGCCATTTTCTTATGCATGTCCTCAGGTTATCCCATGAAATGCTAAGTACGAGGGAATGTAGTGGTTATGTAAAAAAAGTTTTCAATAAATATGTTGTATTTAATGTTTATTATGTAATGATAATAATCCCCAAAGACACTAGACCTATCGATATTCCATGTTTTATCAAGTGAATAGTTTATGTAATAAAACATGTTTAAGTTTGTAATAAAAGTAGGGTTGTCATAGTTGGTATCAGAGGATATGTTTAGTTATTTTGGGATTAGGATTAGAAAACCCTAGTAAAGCCTTATAGACAAGTATAAGTATATAAAAAACATCCCTAAGTTTTGGTAAGTACTGAGTGAATGGTTTATCAAGAAAATACATCCCTGTCTGGATATGAGTAAGTAGAGGCGGCTTTGGCACAAATGTATCCAAGGGGTAAAACCCGAAAACACCGCTTTGAGCTAGACTCGAACGGGAACTGGTGCATGAAAACGGGACTTGCTTCACTCTTGGTTACGACACTCCCGGGGGATATGTTTTGAGAAATTCACAAGCTTAGTATGAACCCTTATTAAGGGAATTAAAAAAATTCCCCTAAGAATATTTTTTAGAAAGTAGATCATGAAAACCCTAGATTGAAGCCTATAGACTCATGAGTTAAGGATATAAAATTTTATTTATAAGTCATCAACTTTTGTATTTGGATTACCCTTTATGTGTTACCCATAACTTTCCTTTTATTCCAGCCAATGGCTGGTAATAGGAGGAATCAAGCTAACAACCGATGTAAAGATCAGCGTGATGACTGTACTAATGAGATGCCCAATCCAATGGGAGTGGGAATCATGAACTTTTTCACACATCTCTCTCAGTTAACTCAAGATTTGAATAGAAACACGGGTCAAGAGGAACGTTCAAACCCTCCTAAGAAAGAACAAGTCGCTATCGAGAGATTCATGAGACAAAGGCCTCCAACTTTTAGTGGATCATCTGATCCCACGATCGCTGAACAATGGATCAACTCCATTGAAAATATCTTCCCCATCCTTCAATATTCTGAACAAGAGAAGGTTCTCCTAGTAGCTTATTGTATGGAGGGTGAAGTTGATCAATGGTAGACATTGATCAAAAATACGAGGACTGAGGAGGAGATTGAGGCATTGGAATGGAAGTATTTCCAGATGATGTTTTTCAATAAATATTTTCCACACACCCTCCAGCTTAAGATGGAAAGGGACTTCCTTTCCCTTAAGAAAAAGATGAAGAATATATTGGAGAATATGAGGAAAACTTTACAAGGCTTTCACGATATACTTCCGGCTTTGTCGTTACCCCCAAATGAAAAGTTAAACGCTTCTTTGGTGGGATGAAGCCTAGCCTACAAAAAGCATTAGTGATCTGTGACTTTGACAGCTATGAGGAAATTGTCCGATGTTCCCTCAAGGTCAAAATGGAGATCAGAGAATCACAGGGGTATCATGGGGACAAGAAGCATAAGGTGGACTTCAATGCTGGCGGTCCAATAGATAAATCCAACGGTGCTAAGAAGATCCAACACCCCACTTTCCAAAAGTGCGGAAATAAGCACCATGGAAATTTCCTCAAGGGGGCGAGGAAATGCTTTAGGTGTCGAAGAGGAGGGTACCTAGTTGTTAACTGTCAGAAAGAAAGACATGCCACTATGACAGAGGAGAGGAACGCTCCGTTCGAACCTCAATGCGTTGTTAATTGATACAACTACAACGAACCAGGGCATTTTTCAAATCATTGCCCTAATCCAAGGGTTTTCGGAGGCAACCAACAACCTCCAAGGCAGAAAGGAAGAGCTTTTTTCCATCACTTATGCAGAAGTGAACCCCAAAAATGAAGTGGTGACAGGTACGCTAGTTATTCATTCAATAATAGCGAACTTACTTTTTGATTCAGGTTGTACGCATTCTTTTATATCTCGAATGTTTAATAGAACAATCCCAGCACCACCACAAATCATGGAAGTGAAGATGTTGGTGAGTACGGAAAATGGGGAAATCATTGCATCCCATGAATATAATTCCTCCCCTGTTATAATCTGTGGATTTAATTTCTTGAAAAACCTTGTCATACTCCCTCTAGTAGAATTTGATGCAATTCTTAGCATAGATTATCTTTCCTTATATAGAGCCAACATAAATTCTCAGGAAAGGGAAATCACACTTCATATGGAGAATCGACCCCTGATTCATTACAAGTGTAAAGAGGAAGATGAATCTCTTTTAGCTCCATCATCTCAAGCATGGATATTACTTCCCTATGAGCATGTGTATCTTGCTCAGATGATTGAGTCCAAGGAAGAAACCATCCTTGAATAAATGCCTATTGTGAGGGAATTCGCTGAAGTGTTTCCTGAGAAACTATCTGGTCTTCCTCCTAGAAGAGATGTTGAATTATCAATTGAACTTATACCAGGGGATCTACCAATATCCAAGAATTCATATAGAATGGATGTCATGGATCTTGAAGATCTAAAGAAACAATTATAGGAGAATCTGGGTAAAGGGTTTATATGCCCAAGTGATTCAACATGGGGTGCACCAGTCCTCTTCGTCAAGAAGAAGGATGGGTCAACGCAGATTTGCATCGATTATCATGAACTTAAAAAAATCACGATAAAGAACAAGTATCCTATACCACAGATCAATGAGTTGTTCGATCAGCTGCGTGGAGCACAATACTTCTCTAAGGTAGATTTGTGGTCGGGATATTATCAAGTAAGGGTGAAGAAGGAAGATGTCCCCAAGACTGCTTTTTGTACAAGATACAGGCACTATGAATTCATAGTAAATCCTTTTGGACTCACTAATGCTCCAGAAATCTTCATGTACTTGATGAATAGAGTCTTTATAGATTACCTTGACAAATTTTTGGTAGTCGTTATAGATGATATTCTAATATACTCTAAAACCAAGGAGGATCATGAGGAGAATTTAAGAACTGTACTAGAGACTTTGCGCAGGGAGAAGCTCTATGAAAAGTATATCAAGTGTGCTTTCTGGTTGAAGGAGGTCTCATTCTTGGGCCATATCATCACAAGTAATGGGATATCTATGGATCCCTCCAAAATAGATACAATTGAGGGATGGTTGAGGCCAGTATCGGTAACGGATATCCGTAGCTTCTTGGGGTTAGCTGGATATTATTGACGATTTGTGAGAAATTTATCCCGATTTTCCAACCCTCTTACCAGGCTAACTCGAAAGGGAGTAAAGTTTTCTTAGAGTGATGAATGCGAAGAAAGTTTCAAGGAGGTGAAAAGGAGGCTTATCACTGCGCTTGTGCTCACTTTACCCACATGTGGGAAAATTTTTGTGGTATTCGGTGATGATTCGAAGAAGGGCTTAGGTTGTGTGCTGATGCATAATGAAAAAGTGATATCCTATGCCTCAAGGCAGTTGAAAATCTATGAGTGAAACTATCCAACGCATGATATGGGGTTGGTGGAGGTGATCTTTTCCTTGAAAATCTGGCATCATTATCTCTATGGAGATAAATGTGAGATATATACTGACCACAAGAGTCTTAAATATATATTCACACAGAAAGAGTTTAATATGCGCCAGAGAATATGGATAGATCTCATCAAGGATTATGACTATTCAATACATTACCACCCTTGGAAAGTGAACAAGGTGGTAGATTCCCTAAGTAGAAAGGACCTGGCGATTCTATCAATGATGAGAATTGAGAAGGATCTAATCTTCTTAGACTTGATGAAGATGGACATGGTAATCATAAATAAGGGAACATCATCAATCCTTTCAAAAATGATTGCTCAACCGTCTCTTTTGGAAAGGTTAAAGGATGATAAAAAGGATGATGTGGGAATTCAGGAAATAGTGGAAGCTATCGAAAAAGTGAAATCCTCAGAGTTTAATGTTAATGAAGAAGTAATTGTGAAATTTGGGAAAAGACTATGTGTTCCATCAAGTCCGAAGCTTAAGAAGGAACTTTTGGATGATGCACATAGTTCCAATTTCTCTATTCACCCAGGGAGAACAAAGATGTATCGAGATATCCGAGAAAATTTTTGGTGGGATAATATGAAGAATGAGATCATTGTATATACATCAAAGTGTCTGGTGTGCCAGCAAGTGAAGGAAGAGAGGCAGAAGTCTAAGGTGATGATGCAACCATTGCCCATACCAGAATGGAAATAGGAGAACATCACCATGGACTTTGTCACTGGACTTCCGAGTACATCCAAAGGCAACAATAAAATCTGGGTTGTGGTGGATCTTCTTACAAATACTGCACACTTCATTGCTATTCGGGAAGATTTATCATTGGATCAACTGGAACAGATATATATCAGGGAAGTGGTAATGCTGCATGGAGTACCACTATCTATTATATCTAACCTAGATCCAAGATTCATCTCTATGTTTTGGAAGAGTCTTCAACATGCTCTGGATACTGAACTGAACTTCAGTACGGCCTATCATCCTCAAACTGATGGCCAATCCGAGCAGACTATCCAAACACTTGAAGAAATATTGAGAGCATGCTCAATGGACTTTAAAGGAGGATGGGATCAACATCTTCCTCTGGTTGAGTTCTCTTATAATAACAGTTTCTACTCGAGCATCCAAATGGCACCTTATGAAACACTGTATGGGAAAAGGTGCAGAACACCGGCATGTTGGGATGAGTTCGGTGAACGTAAGCTTCTTGGACCAGAATTTGTTGAAGAAATGGTGGAGAAGGTGAAAACCATTCAATAGCATATCAAGGCATCCCAGAGTCAAAAGAAGATTTATAGAGATAACTGTCGACGAGACCTTGATTTTAATGTTGGAGACATGGTTTTTCTACACATATCTGCATGGAAGAAGGTCATGAGGTTTGGAAAGAAAGGGAAGTTAAGTCCAAGGTATATCAACCCCTTCGAGATTCTTGATCGTGTCGGGGTTGTGACCTATCGACTATCACTTCCACCTACCATGGCCAAAGTACATGATGTCTTTAATGTATCCCTCTTAAGGAAGTACACACCACACCCTTCACATGTACTCTCTTCTAAGGTGGTATAGTTGGAGGATGATCTTTCTTATGAGGAGCAACCAGTGAAGATCTTAGATCGTAGAGAAAAAGTTCTATGAAATAAGACAATTCCCCTTTCCAAGGTGTTGTGGTGAAAGCACAGGTTTGAAGAAGAGACTTGGGAATCAGAGGAAATGATGAATCTGAGTTACCCACATCAATTATAGTATGGGAAAAGGAAATTTCGAGGGAGAAATTTATTAAGGGGGGACTATTGTAACGACCCAAAGTTTCATTAATGGAAATCCCACTTAATATAATTAAATGTCAACTTCTTTGGTTTTATGTTAAGAATTGTGACCATTTCTTTTATATCCATTGAACAGTGATCACATGATTAGTATAAATATAGGGCTTTAGCAATTCCAATTTACTCAGACAAAGGAAGTGATGGACTCATCCATTAGAATTGCTCCATACGAAGCCCATTTGTCGGATCTCAGAAAAGAGGTGGCATCTTTGGGCTTCACTATTGACCAAGCCCAAGCTGAGCTTCATCATGTCAAGCTCGAATGAGACCGTCTATGGGAAAAGTGGAAGTTGATAGAGATTACCACTCGAGCAATGTTATCTGAACCACCCCAAGAGTCTATCACCATCGCACACCTTACCCTTAGCTCTTATGCGGCTGTTTAAAGGGGTTATGTAACAAATCTCTAGTACTATGTTCATGTAAATTATTTTTTTATATAATAACGAATATTATTTCTTGTCATTATTGATACATTGTAAATAGTTTTTAAAGTTCAAATTGTGTTTTTAGTTATTATTTAATTAAGAATTATATTTTATTAAATTAAGGTATTTTTGAATTAAAAAATATTTAAATAAAATATTATTATTATTAAATTAATATTTATTAAATATAAATCATCTTATAATTTTATGGATGCAATTGTAATTTTTATTTAGGTTTGAAATCCATTTTTTGTCAAAACCCGTGAATTTTCGATAAATATAGGTTTTTATTTTAAAAGTTAAAATTAACATATTTATAAAATTATTTAGATAAAATAAATGTTATTTCTGGAATTAGGACGTCTAAATTATCCAATGGTGAATTTTTCATAATTTTCTGAGACAGTCAAATTTTTGGGTAAAAATTAAATACCGTTTAAATATATAATGTGTTTTATAACATCATAATGACCCAATAGTGATGTAATAAAATAATATAAGATTTATGTTGGGCCAATATATTTTTTAACATTAAAATAATGTGATTTTGGGTTTTTTTGACTTATTTTACAAAGAATTAATGGACCCCTCAAGACTTATTAAACATCTTGTCTTTTTAAATTATTTTCCATGGGAGTGTGACTCACCTCCACATAATCCACCCCATTATTTTAAGAAGTTTGGACTTTGGACTTATAAAATATTTTTTCCCTCTCCCCATTCCCAAAAACCATGATCTGATTTGTGGTTTGGATTAGTTTAATGTAAGGTGTCCCAAACCTAAATAATAGAGAATTCACTCAACTTTCCTATATAAACCCACCCAAGCTCCCACTTCCTCCTCAATCAAAGCCTTTGTAGTTCATAAAACCTCTACCCTACTATCTCTATAATCCTCCCAAGGTGCCCCAATCTCCCAGGAATCCTCTCTAAAGCCTCTCTCAAGCCTTTGGAATCACACTTCCAAGTAAGGGTTTTTTCTTCCTTTCACTTTTTTGTCCAATTTTCTTAATATTGTTATGCCCTTTTAATTTCAATTATAAATGTTGGGGTATGGTTTCACACCTCCCCCATACTGACCTCTTATTGTTTAAATGATATTATACCCCTTTCTCTCTCATTAAATTCCTCCCATATACACTCGTTACTATGCCAAAATTCCGAAAGAAACTTCTCTCTCCTCATTTACATTCAAGTAATACTTTTGTATCATGAATCTAAATTTCATTACAATTGTTGGGACATGTATCTATATGACCCCCTTAATTTCCATTTCATGATTATATGATGAGACACACCTTTCTCTCTCATCAACCATTTTTTTATGAATTCTTATATCACGCCATTACGCTGCCAAAATTACACCGATTTTCTAAGCCAATGCCATTGTGTAGTGAATAACATGCCCATTTATACATCAAGGGTATTCACCTTCATGCACATTTAATTATTGATTATAAAGTTTCATTCCACATTCCTTTGTCATGTAATAAATGATTATGTATTATGAATCCATGTAATATGATCCATGTGGCACACGTATGCATGAAATGAAATGTTTAAGAAAGGTGTGCCCTTATAGAGCTCCAATGCATTGGGTAAAGTATAGTATCGTGACACTTCATGTGAAATGAGTGTTTACTCATGCTAATTCAAGTGCAACGAGGGTTTACTTGTGCTTCATGTGAAATGAGAATTTACTCATGCTCCATGTTCAATGAGCCTTGGCTCATGCTAATTCCATGTTAAGTGTTGTTACCACATTTCCATGTTATGATTATCATGCTTTATCATGCCTTTATGTTCATGTTTCTCTTGTTCTCTATTGATATGCCTATTATATAACATGTATTTTACTCCTTAGGTATTCCATGTTTATTACCTTACTGGGCTTTATAGCTCACCCTTTTCTTATGCATGTCCTCAGGTTATCACATGAAATGCTATGTACGAGGGAATGTAGTGGTCATGTAAAGGAAGTTTTCAATAAAGATGTTGTATTTCATGTTTTATGTTGTCATGTAATGATCCTAATCCCCAATGACACTAGACCTCTCAATCTTCCATGTTGTGTCAAGTGAATAGTTTATGTAATAAATCATGTTTAAGTTTGTAATAAAAGCAGGGTTGTCATATCCACCTGGTGGATTATGTCGGACTAGACCCAGACCCATCCATCCCCTTTCTACTTAAATGTTCATAAATCTCAAACTGTGTTTTAGTTTGATGAGACTTTTGCGGCATTGGGACCCTCATGATGAGGTAGTACTTTTGGTATACTCTACATGACCATTATTGGAGGTTGGCATATGACCTTTGGATCAGGGAGTAGGTGCTTCCAAAACTAACACACAATGGACAAAATCCTATGACATAGTGGTATTAGGGGTCCATCAATTTTACTTTTGTTTTGGGGAAATAGTCTTAAGGGTTTTGAGTTCATCTTTGAGTCCAAGGAACCCAGTATTGGTGTGGCGTCCGACATATCCATACACCATAACCTTTAATTATGTATTTGGACTCGGTACATGAAAACACTAGTTGTATTGGAAATTAAAGGTCAATGAATCATATAGGAATTGAGTATGTTCTCATGTCCTTATTGAGTCAGAGTCATCTCACCATGTATACTTCATTGATCGTGGTACATATTTTTCTATTTTAGGATGCATCCACATTGGCATCCATCTAGGATTTCGGGGCACGACCATGGGGATGGTCCGCTAAACGATGAGGCATCAGTACAGGGACTGATGCCAGAGATAGAAACTCTTGGTGGTGTACCAATGATACCACCACTTGGAGAGCAGAAGTTCCTATCAAAATTATTTGTATAGGTTTTACATAGGATTGGTGCATTTCATGAGTTTCAGAGACAGTGACCTTCTATGTTCCAAGGTGAGATAGATACTCAGGTAGTTGAGGAATAGTTGGAGGTAGTGACATGAATTTTCCTCCTAGTGAGGACACCTCTTGAACAGATGGTTTTCCTAGACATGAGTCTCCTACAGGTATCACTGGTGAGATGGTGAAGCTTGACGATCCATAAGAATTAAGAGGATAACCTCTCCTAGACATATGTTTTCCATCTCTTCAGAGAGGAGTTCTTTCCAGTAACATTACTATCTTTACATATACAAGAGATTCTACATTTGTAGTAGGGTATCCAGAAAATGGTGGAGTACTCATTGAGATTCACAGATCCTTATTGCTACACTACAAACATTGTACGAGACCCATTATTTAGGGCTCATGCCTTTTATCATGAAATATATCGGGAGATCAAGGTGTTGATGATATCCCTCAGCATACCTACACATGATGGGGTGCTGGAGAGAGCTCTACTGTTAAAGATCTTTCCTTCAGAGAAGGAACTGGCAGTGGGAGAAAACATCAGGTGTCAGGTGGTTGGGTCTTCGGTAGTAGGTATTCGATAGCTTACTAAGTTTTCCAAGAGTACCAGACAATTTATAAGATGACCTTAGGATATGGTATTAGTGATGCAGAGCTCCCAGGGAAAGGCAAGTCAGCTGACGGAATGGTTGTGCTATGTGTGTGGTGGTTAGGGACATATGGCTAGAGATTGTCCGACCAGCCATACGACTGACTAAGAGATAGTTGAGGGACCACTGAGGTAGAGATTGAGGCCAGAATAGGGTGGTCTTCCAGGCATCATACATGGGAGAGGAGCAATATGTGTGGAAGGATGTGGACGGAGGTTCGAGACACTACGACCACCACCACAAGGTGGTCAAACTCGAGCATAGGGATCTGGTGGATAAAGGAGAGGCCAGATCTAGGTGATGGAGACTTACAATCCCAATACTCCCAAGATGGTTATAGTTATGATCTATGTATTTTCCACCCTATAAACAGTATTGATAGACACGGGTGCAAGTCACTATTTTTGCACGATGACGCTTTTTCGAGTCATAGAGATTGCAGTGGAACTTTTGGCTTGATCCCTATGCTTAGATACTTCAACATGAGGAGATTCGATGATCACACGCTGGTTCTGATAGTGTTCCCTTACTCTTGGGGTGATAGTTTTAGTTGGTATCTCTTGGTGGCAATGTCGACTCCTTACAATGTCGTTCTGAGTATGGAATAGTTTTCCACAGTTCATGCTTAGATTGACTATTTTAGGCACATAGTGTGGTGTTTCCACGTAGATGGGACTATGTTTTCCTTTATTAGATAAAAGGAAACCAGAGTACTTCCTGATGGAATCACATTTAATAGGGTGCAATAAATAAGACATCAATTGTCTACCATAGCCCAAGGTGCAGTGGATGAGATAGGTCCTCAAATTCCTATAGTGGTGGATGAGTATGAGGACTAGTTTAGGGAATATGTTCTCATACTACCTCCTCACAGGTAGGTAGACTTTTTCCTTGACCTGTACCCTGTGACTACATAGATATCTACAACAACATATCAAATGTATCCCGTAGAGAATCATGAATTGACGGTACAGTTGGAATACTTGTAGTGGAAGGGCTTCATGAGACCCAGTGTTTCACCATGGGGAGACCCAATTTTCTTTTGCAAGAAAGAATAAGGAATCTTAAGGTTATGTTTGGACTCCGGGCACCTAAATTAGGTGACTGTGAAGAATAAGTATCAACTTATGAGGATTGAAGACCTATTTGACCAGTTTAAGGGAGCGATATGGTTCTCAAAGATAGACCATAGATCAATCTATCACCATCTTCGAGTGTGGGATGAGGACATTCTGAAAAAAACATTAAGATGTCGATACAGTCACTACAAGTACTTAGTGATGTTGTTTGGATTGAAAAATGTCCCAAAATTGTTAATGGGACTCAAGAAAAGGATCTTTCAACTATACCTAGACCATTCTGTAGTGGTATTTATTGATGACATCTTGGTGTAATCGATGTCCGAGGAGCAGCACGCAATACACTTGAGGATGGTCCTAGACAAACTCTGAGAGCACCAACTTTATAAGAATCTCTCAAAGTGTCATTTTTAGATATGAGAGGTCCAAATTCTATGACACGTCATCTTAGAGTTTGGATTTTTAGTAGATCCATTTAAGATATAGGCGGTGCTTACTTGGGATCCACCCAAGAACATTACTGAGGTGCATAGCTTCTTTGGGTTGGAAGGGTACTATCGGAGGTTCATGCCTAACATTTCTAGAGTAGAAACATCCATGAAATCCTTGACATGAAATGGTAAACATTTCAGGTGGATAGAGAAGTTCCATGAGAGAATTTAGTAGTTGAGAAAGAGTTTGAAGAGTATTCCCACCCTATGATTTTCCAATGAGGGTGTCGAGTACATGGTGTTTTGTGACACATCGGGGATCAATCTTGGTTGTGTTCTAATATAGGGGAAAGTGGTGATTTTAAATGGTTTTCTAAAGTTGATAACACATGAGAAAAACTATATATCTTGTGATATAAAGATGAGGGTGGTTGTCTTCACATTGAAGATGTGGAAAAACTACCTTATCGGTGAGTGGTTTATCATCTAATCTGATCACAAAATGCTTAGGTATATAATTTATCAGAAGGATCTAATCATGAGTTAGAGGTGTTGGATATAGTTCCTCTAGTACATTGATATTGAGATAGTCTATACTCTTGGGAAGGGAAATATGGTGGCAGATTCTCTCAGCTAAAGATGAATTCACAACTATTGAACAAGGCTTTAGAGTAGTTGGCCTCACTTCATATATCCTTTGTGGATTGAGATGAATAATCTTATCTCCATTCGATGGTGGTTACCCCTATACTCTTACATCACATGCGGGAGGTATAGCTCGGAGATATCAGATGTGAGACAACACATGCTCAGATGTTTACAGGGCATGCCCCTGATGGATAATTGGGATGGGGGGAGCACATAATCCTTTTTAGAGGATGCAAAGTTATACTGGAGGCGTTATAGGATGAGGGGTTTAGAAAGTTCCATACATCCATTTTGGTAGTACATCCAGGTGTGGAAAAGATGTACCAGGACCTCTGACTCTAGTTTTGGTGGCTGGGGATGAAGAAGGAATTGGTGGCATTTGTCCATAGATACCTCACTTGTCAACAAGTGAAGGCCGAGCACCAGTCTTTAGTAGGTTTGACTTAACCCCTTTCGGTTTCGGAATGGAAGTGGGATAGAATATCGATGGACTTCGTGGTAGGTTTACCACATACATCTAGGGGGAATGATACCATATGGGTGATCTTTGACCGACTCACCAAGTCATCCCAATTCATAGAGATTTAGTAATAGGGTTCTTTTAAGAGCTTGGTACGCCTCTATATACAGGAGATAGTTCAACTCCATGGGGACCCATTAATGATACTCTCATATTGTGATTCACGTTTTACATTCGAGTTATGGAAGGGATTTGAGGAGGCATTTGGGACTTAGTTTTTCTTGAGCACATCTTTCCACCTACAGACAGCCATCCAGATGAAGTAGACCATTTTGGTCTTAGAGGACATGCTACATGGTTTCATCCTCAATTTTGGCCATAGTTGGGAGGATCACCTCCCTCTGGTGAAGATTGAGTACAAAAAAAACTACCACTCCACCAATGGTATTGAACCATTCGAGTCCTTGTATGGATAGCACTTTAGGTCACCACTTCACTGGACTGACCCCAAATAGTTAGCACTCATGGACTCGAAGTTGGTGTAGGCTACTACAGAGAAAGTGCATGTCATCTAGGAGTAGATGAAGACTACATAGATCCATCATAAGTCCTATGCTGATAAGAGATGTAGACCCTTGGAGTTCAAAGATGGGGGACCATGTGTTCTATCGAGTCTCTCCTCAATGTGGAATACAGATATTTGGTTGTGGCAGTAAGTTATATTCGAGGTTCATCAGACCTTTTCTGATACTACATAGAGTGGTTGAGTGGGCATACCACATGGCTATACCTCCAAAACTAGAGTGGGTGCCTGACATATTTCACATATCCCAGCTGAGGAGATATGTACATGACCACTCACACATCATTTTTTGGGATGAGCTGAATTTTAATGATGGGGTGACATTTGTGGAGTTTCTGGTGGAGATCAAGAATCAATAGGAGAAGACCATTTGTGGGTGATCGATTCCTCTAATGCGCATTTGGTGGCCGCACAAAAATATCCAATAGATCACATGGGAGTGGGAGGCTCAGATTTGTTATTGGTATCCTCATTTTTGTTATCCCTTGTTTTTGTATTTTGAGGATGTAAAGCCCTAAGTTGGGGAGAATGTAATGTCCATAATTTTCCATGTAAATTGTTTATGAAAAATATATGATATTATTACGAGCATTGGAACTAAGAAAACTCATGATTTCAAGACCCAGGGTGCCCAAAATAAATTTTCAAACTATTTCTATGTTTATTAAAAATAGAGCTTGTGTGTGGTTTTAGTAACTTCTAAATGGGTGCCCGGATTGAAAATTTGATGTCACCATTGAGGTCAGAAAAGTGGGTTTAACTTAGGTTGGTCCTAACAACAGCCATCGTGGGCCAGCTACAAATGTAAATTTATGAAAGTTTTAAGAGAAAAAAAGTATTCATAAAAAAAGTTATTTTATTTTATTTCTTCATCGTTACACAGCAACTCAGAAGCACTACAATGCATTGACACAACGATGCTGGAATGCAGCATCATGGAAATGCTGAAATGCATTTAAAATGCTAAAACATTTTAACATCTTACATCCATTAATAAGAGGTAGTTAAAAACATTATAATTAATAATGCTGTATAATTTTCCTTGGAACCTTAATGTTTTTATAAGGTAAGGAGAAGGAACCTATTCTACCAATGATGATGAATGAAACATGACAATAAACAATGGATCGAGGAAGTTTATGGACATATCTCCATCAAAGATGAATTATATCCTCCGACTGATCCTCCTTCTAGGTAGGGGGTTTATTTCAATTCTTTATTTAACCATTCTTGGACTTAAGGATGAACGCAGATCAACCCATGAACAGGTTGACAAGCAGATTTCCTGTTCTTATGGGATGGTTTTTTGTAGTAATTTTATTAGGAATGATCATTAATATTTGGATTATTGTTTATATGAATTTGATTAAAATTTTTGTATATCCTTATAAGGGAATGGATCAAGGTTGGAATGGAAAATGTCTGAGGTCTATTCCTTTTTTTTACTTGTGATTTCCCCCTTCTTGTTCTGCGCATTATTCACATTCTTCGTGATAGTATGGATGGATGATCTTCGCACAATATTTTCTTGATGCAATTATCTGTAATCAAAGATACAACCTCATAAAGACCTAGCATAGATACAACAATGACAATGTAGGATGGATCGAAGTGACACAAGAGATACCATCACTCAATAATTTACTGAAAGAATTGTTGGAAACTTGGATTGGAGACCATGTAAATGAAGAACATGACTTGAGGTTTGCAGGCATGCTTTTGTTTTGAAAAATGGAGCACCAGAGTGAGACCAGTGACCAGCAGAAGGAGAGCTTCCACTAGCGGTGCCACTTGGCGGTGTGGCTGTTGGCATTGATAAAAGCCATGGCTAGGGTGGGACACAGTGGATGGTACTAGCGACGCGACAGGATGCCATGTTGGACCGTCATGCACTTGGTCTTATGGACCATGTGTGGGAGAAGCGGTCGGCTCGATGGGCGGTCAGGTAGAGATGGAGCGGATGCAGAAGCTGCCACATCTGGGCCGGCTGAGAAGGATCCAACAAGATGGGCCAAGTGGGCTATGTCGACCCAAAAGGTCAGGTCAGGAGGGACCCAGTTTGGTCTGATTGGGTCAGACCAAACCCAGATCCAACCGACACCTTTTTACTAAAATTTCCATAACTCTCAAATTGTGTGTCTATTTGATTAGATGTTTGCATCATTAAGACCCTAGTGATGAGGAGGTCCTTTTGGATACTCTAAGTGACCATTTGTGGAATTTGGTGTCTGAAATTTTGGCTCGAGGAGTTGGTATATATGGAATGGGAACACTAAGTATGGAATCCTATGAGCTGGCTCTAGTGACTCTTTTGGCTATACTTCTTAGAGGATACACTTTTTTACCTCTTTAGTAGTCTTCCTTTGTTTTACCTTTGTGGTTTAGGGTCCCTACTGAGTATTGTTTTACTCACCCCTACACAGGGTTTTCTCACACATGTCATGTCTTGTGCAGACAATAAACAGCTTTGACGAAGTCCTTGGGGGCGGAGATAGGTGGTGCTTTAGGGTGACACGATGGGCATGGTATGCTTCAACAACATTCAGACAGCTTGTTGTACCTACCCTTCAGGTGGGGTTTCTTGCGGATGAGATCCAGGAGCATATAATTTTCTATTTTATTTGAGTTTTTATTTTGGATTGTTTACCCTTTTGTTTCTAATGATACTCTCAGTGGTTGTCTTAGTAGGATGCATATTTTTTTACTCAGTGTTTTTGGTTTCAGTACTTTTTCTTGGGGATAGGTGCATGTGTGGAGGTTCATAGGAAAATACCTCCCCTTTTTAGGAAATTCCTACTCAGTTCTAGTCATGAAACCCTAGCCTACGGGATGCGGACTTGCGTTAGTTACGGCATGGGCCTTGAGGGATGGGTTATGGTAGTAGATGGGTTATTTGATTAGATATGCTTTATGTTTCTAAAAAATCATTTATATAATTTTATATTTCTATGAAAAAATCATATTCATTTCACTGTGGGATAATTATATATCTCTTGTATCACATTGATCATTGTTGTATCAACTACTATTCCCTCTTTATATATTATATTCACAAGGTAAATTCCTTCAATAAAAATATTGTGTCACTTTTTAACATTTAGTAATGTAAAAATTATTTACACTAAATAAGTCTCAAATCAGGTATTTTAACTCATACTAAAAATTATGAGTCATATATAGAGAAATAATAGATTAATATATATGTAAATTCAATTCCCATAATGTGAAAAATATGTATCAAATTTAAAATCTATTCGATTCATTATAAAATCCAAAATACAAGTGACAATATTTAAATAATTCATATAGAGAAGTGAAAACCATGTTTTAATCATCCACAAGACCATTAAAAATTTTATTATATCCAAAATATCCAGAAATAAATAATTGTACTAATGATCTTCTAACATTTCAATAAATTGATCCATAAATGGGAGTGGAATGTGATAATTTTATGGGGATTCATTAAAAATATAATTTTCATCACATACATAACATTCATTGACCTTCCCATCATAATTAGTTCATTGAAATCGTTCTTGATTACTATTATACCTCGTTTCATTGGAATAAAATTAATAGTCTCTATAATTTGTTTTAGGAAATAAAAAATGCAATTCCAGCATTGAGTAGTTATAAAACATCATTCTTGATAAAAAAAACATCTTGGGAGTTGTTAGTATTCTTTAAGGATAATGGTTACAATTTTAATTCTATTATTATAATACTTTATCTAAACAAAAATGGTGTTTGTGAATTTTATGATTTTAATATAACAAATTATGACATTCTTTTAATTTTATAACAACTTAAGTATTTTTTCCTAATTTTTCATTTGGAAAACATGTATTCATGTTAAATAGATAAATCTCTATTTTCACTAAAAATAATTTTAAATAAGTATAATGGAGTTTATTGAAATAAATATTTGGTATAATCATGATTAAAAATATCATCTCTATGTAAGAATCCATTGATTATTTCTTAATCCATATTGTTATTCATATATCTTCATTATCTTCTACGTTTTTATGATATCCTTTTTTACTAACATATCATCAATGAGTTTCATAATGTTATCTTATATCACATTCTTCAAAATCATAGTGGGTATTTAATTTTTATTTGTGAATATGGTATGATAATATTGAAAATCTTCCACATGCTTTATGATATTGATTAAATTTAATATGGCTTGATCGCAACTCACGTAGAATATTAGTTTCCTTTTATTTAAATCAATATTACTAAGAAGGTTTGTCCAAATGTGATTCTCACCTGTCATGAACTAACTCATGATCTCATAAAAAAATAGATATCTCATCCCATAGAAATCCATAAAGGTCATTCAAAATCCCCATGAGAAAGCAAATAGTTTCTAGGAATCAAGGGAAACAAATTTGGGAATGGTTTTTCCATATAAATAATAATAAACATATTATATAATTCTCATCATAAATCAATCCTGATGAATATAAGGTATCCATGAAAAATAAATAAATATTTTTGAATGAAATTTAAACCCAAATAGATATTAATAAAAATAAATATATAACAATACATATATTTTATAAAATAGTTGCAAACAAATTGTGAATAATCACCAAAAAAAATTGTTTGAGTTGGGTTATACATGTAAAAAATAATATCAAAAAAGGAAGAGGCTCATTTTTATTATTTAATTACTTTTCAAAATAGTGGATAAACAAAAAAAATTAATAAATACATAATTTTCACAAGTAAAATATAAACTATCCTATTTTTTGAAATTATTTATTTTTAATAGGTATCCTTAAAAGAAAAAATATTAGGAAACCATGCCACATGTAAATATCCACCAATAAAAAATAAAATAACCAGAAATAGAAGTAACTATAACATGGGAAATAAAAGGGTAAAGGTAAAAAGCTATATATTTTGGGAAAAAATAATGGAACTGAATGTAAAAAATATTACAAAGAATAAAATATACTGACTGAAACAAAACTATAATTACATCATCATGGGAGTGTCCAAATGGAACTATGGTTATGGAAAACATGGCCCATGATACTCATGCATGTATATTAAATAATATTTTTGTTAATACAAATTATATCAAATATCAAATAACACCCCAAAATAATAGGTTTAGTGTATTTTGTGACTATATTCATAATTAACATATTTTACAACATATTCTGTATAGCCTAAAAAGTTTTTCACATAGGATACCCAATTAGACATATCATATCTAATATTATCCTTCACAACCTTAGGAATATAAACAAAATAAATGGTTACCCTAGATGCTCATTATTGGTAATCATTAGGTAAAACAACTAAAGATCACAAGTGATCATAAGGTAAACAAGTGGGAATGATAACATAATCAAAGTGTGTAGATATAATGTAAGATAATCATAAAAACCAAATCATAGATAATAAATAATCATTCAAGGAATAATATCATAGGATCATAAAAGATATATCATTAAAGATATAAAAAAATACCATGGATTGGAAACATGTGAAAATAATCATTAAAAATGGAAACATGACATTAGATAATGAAAATATAGAATTAAGGAATTATCAAATGTGTAGTCTATAATAAAATTGGTAAAACCCTCAAATCATTGCTACACATTAAATTTTTAATAGAACCATTCATGTATACACATCATATTTAACTCAAGAGATATAATATATTTTCTAGATAATTAGTGGGAAATATATGAAACCTCCCATCAAATAACGAAAAATGATACTTATGTTTTCCATAATAAAATAATATTCATCATTCTTTAAGATAATAATTAACCCATAAAAAATATCTTTCATGAAAAGTTTCTCAAAACATCGTCATAATAAATCCAGATAAATAATTTTGATGGTATAGTAAGAGGACATACCTAGGGATTCATAATATTTATTAAAGTATACTATCAAATATTAAAATACATTATGTAAATTAATTTCAAATAATATATATGATACAAGAAGAAATATATTTCCCATTTGATAATAGTTAATAAAAGATAAACGAATAGTATTTTCTTTGAAAAAACAAGGAAACGCAGAAAGGATGACTGATAATGAACAATTCTCATGTTGATATGAAAATGATGTCATGAAGGAAACGATAAAAACATTTTTTCTCATTGTCATGATGACATACAAAAATTACCCATATAAACTATGTTAAAATAAATAGTTCATTAAATTTTTAAAAATATGAAAATATAGTTGAAAATAATATTAAAATGTAAAGTCTTTATATTGTAGAAACATTTTTATGTAATAAAAATATTAATATAGAAGAGAATTAATTTAGAAAAATACATAAAAAATATTGAAGTAAGTATTTTAAATAAAACCACATATGGATTTAAAAATAAAACCCACTTGAAAGAAAAGAAATTATAAGGATAATAAAATAACATGAATATAAAAAAAATTATGATAAATAATTTAAAATTGGTATAATATACAATATTTAAATGAAAATAGGTGTGTAAGGTAAAGCATGTCTCAATGAAGTGAAATTGAGTCAAAAACCATTTCCATTAGTCTAACATCCACTGAAGTGAATTAAACAATTGTATAAGAGATAAATTCATCATAATCACATAATTACTAACCATATTCATTTATGTTACCTTTTATAATATTTTATCATAATATTTCATTACACATATATAAGTTAGTTGTTTTCTATTTTCATCATTGGATGTTATAAATCATTATCGCTACGAATAAGTTTCATGCAGCATATGTCAATACTATGTGGGAAATAAAAATTTCAAAATTATTATATTAATCATGTTAATGTAATAAATTTGTTTCAATGATTTATTAAGTCCCATTTTTATTTTACAGAGTATAAGGTTGGTGTTTATGATAATGAGATCCAATAGAATCTTGATCAAGGTATTATATCGATAACAATATATTACTTTATAGTGATAATTTAATTTTATCATACATAGAGAATCATATTCATGACGTAAATTAAGATTTAATACAATATATATTCAATAAATATGTTTTCATAACCATCCATGAAAGGAGGTGATTAAAATCTAAATGCATCATCCATAGAGGTGGTGGTCTGCACATGACACAGACAATGATCAATTTTATTGAATAGATGGGAGGAAGTAAAAAATGGATAAAATATTAAAATAATAGAATATAATTATAATATTTATTCTAATTAATTATTTTATTATGGATAGAATATATTTTTTAGTTGTTGAAGAAAATATAACATGAAAAATCCTGATTAAAAATTATTCTACTTCCTTGGATATCATCCTTTAGAAAACTTCTTAAAACTACATATATGTTCTTTTATGAGACCAGAACCACTAGGTTGTGGGAAATAGATTTTAAAATGGGTTTTCTTAATTTTTGGTTGATATAATATGCTTTAATTTTGAGGATAAGAGGGGTGGTGAAGGGATTATTTTATAAGTCAGAGGGCTAACATTATTGTTAATAAACATTACATTATATTAAAGGAATTTCAATTTCAATGTAAAGCGGCTCATAATGTATAAAATAATGGGTATGGTATTATTATTTTGTGATACACGTCTGATCTATGTAAAGAGGGGTTAATTTTTTAGAAATTATAAACCTTATCACCTTGATTTTATATTTTACCAAAATATATTTTATCGCGGTAACTACTTGTTTTAACTCAGTAACATACTTTTATTCCTAAAATACCATGGAACTAATTAAATAGTTTGAATATGATTATCTTAAATATGAATATCATTTTAAAACATTCAGTTTCATGAAGATAAAAAAATTATTTTCCATGAATGTACACATAATGAAAAAAAATAGTTTTCAGAAAAATAATCTTTTTAAGCATAAAAAATAATTACACTAAAATAATTAATAGAATTGATTTCCTTAATCTGAATTTTTTTTTATGAAATTATAATATGATTATGAATTTAATGAATAAATATAAGAGGTTCTCTCTTATCAATGGAGAATTTATCTCACTTATTTCCAATGGGGATTGCTACGATAATCGGGTGTTGTGAAGCTCAAGATATAACAATGAGATTCTTGGAAATTTTGAATTTTTGGTATATGTCAGGATGTGAATCATCATGCCCACTCTAGAGTGTTTGGAAATTATTCTTTTTCTTTACTCATATCTTAGATTCTTCTTTTTGGTGGGGGTGTATCATAGGGTTCCTTGGAAATTTTGGTAAGATCTGAACTCCTCCCTTACGATGGGTGTGATTTAGCAGTCATGATGAAGCCTACATGTCTTCTGATGGGATGTGTGGTGAGTGGGTTCTACTTTTGTTAATAGCAGGGCATGACTAAGAGTAATACGATGGGATGGAAACACTATATGAGTGTGGTGGCCTTAGTTTGCAGGGTTAATAGCCTAATGATGGGGATTGAATGTTTTTCAGTGAGTGGGGAGGCCTGATGATGTAGTTGGGAGATGAGTCTGGGATCCTGGAGGTGAGAGGTTTTTGATATAGAGAGTGTGGTCCTTACGGTCAGTTTTCAGACTTTGGTGAGTTATTACCATCTGGGAGGTTATGTCTCAACAGCATGGTGGTGGTGCGTGGATCTTACCTAGACAAAATATGGTTATGATTTTGATTCTCAGGACGTAGATTTTCTTGGAATGCGGGATGGTGGTTGGATTGTCCTCAAAACATGGGGCAGGTGACAAATAGGCTGGAAAGTGAATTTTTCATTTGGTAATGAACATGTGTGGCTTAGAGGAATGTGTGAGGGTTCTTGGGCCTTTTATAATACATCTTTGACAACATGAACCATTAGGCATCTGGGCTGCATGAAATTATTTTTAATTTTTGATGATGTAGGTAGCTACTGGACAACCGACGGTGGAATGAGGCGATATCTGGCGTGATGTTCTTGGGTATCATAAGTTGTTGATGGTATGGGACACTAATAGTGGTAATTTTCACTGATGGCATATAGACTAGTACCTCAAAATGATTCATCAGGGGCGAGCATGATCATGTGAGTAATTATGCTGAAGGGAATGGAGGAATCCTTAGGTTATTGTGGTTGATATTTTATAGCTATCAGTGTTGTTCATGATGGAATCCTTGTTTGTATTGTTTTCAGCAAGACACATTAAGTGTTCGGGAGTGTGAGTTCTTCGTGGTTGGAATTTTTTGGATTGAATTATTAATGCTTTTTCAGTACAGAGGTTTCTATGCCTTAATAGAATTATGTTGTTGGATGTCTAGATTTTTATAATTTTGGTCCTTATAGCCATGTTATATGTGCATGTATGTCTTTAATTTTTAATAAAGTATTTCATGGTCATGGATTTGGGTTACCAAATCCATTATCAGAACTATTTTGTATTGTGCCTTTAAATTCAATGGAAAATTGAATGAAACCATATGAATTCATAATTAAAGGAAAAGAAATAAAATAATTATAATAAATATAATTTATTTCTTAGGTTCTAAAAAGAAAATGATCAGTTTCTAAATTCAACAATATATTTTTAAATTTTATTATTTTAATCCTTATATAATTTTTTAAAAAAAAGTTTTATCAATTTTTAATTCATTGTTATATAATAAAGATACCATAAATTTTTTTCTATTTGTAAAAATGATATTTCCACTATTCAAAATAATAATCATTTCAAATGAAATAACATGAATTCACCTAAAGATAATTTGGACATGATGGATAAAAAATTAAGGCCATTTTATCAAATTTATATTATAAAGCTTAATGTATTATCTTTTATATGAAAAATATAATATTTATAAAAAAATATTCCTATATATAAATATTACCTTTATAAAATTATGTGTTCTGAATAATATTCTATAAAAAAATATAATTAAATTATTATTAATATTTTTGTTTATGTATTTAATATTTACATATTATCGTTTTAATATTTTAAAATTTGTCAATTTAAATTACTACAACAAAATATATAATACTTCAAAAACATTTCACTAAAAATTATCCCTTTTAACATAAAATGAATTTAATTGTATCCCAATAGGTATTTATCAAATAATAATTAAATTTTATAAAATATTTTGAATTATAAAACATCAAATAATTCATTAAAAACAAAAATAATAATATTTAACGAATTATTATACTTTTTTTATAATAATGATTTTTAATATCTTCTTATTAACTTGAGTTTTGTTCTCATTGTAATTTTCCTAATAATGTTTCTCATAGTATTATCGTAATGTATTAATGTTTATCGGAAATTATAATAAGGTATATCCGGGTTCATTTTAGTTTATTTTTCTGTAATATACATGATAATCAACAATATTTAAATAAAATCACGTTTTCGAACAATGGTAACATGTATTTTTCAATCATAATATGATTGATAATGATATCTAGCTCAAAACTATATAAAAAAGGGTGAAACCCAAAAAAACATGGAATAATTATTTTTAATATAAAACATGACTCCAAAATGGAAACAAACACTTTAAAACAAGTTTGAAAAACATTTTAATAGTAAATATTTCAAAAACATTCAATAAAAAAACCCAAACATAATTCATAACAACAATACACATTAGAATATTCAAGAAAGATATTAAGGATAATAAAATAATGTACAATTGAATATCCAAACTCAACCAAACTAAAAATATATTTAAAAAGTGATTATTTAATTTGAAAAATAAGTTGAGTAATTATTTATGTAATTTTGGAAATCATTTTAATGTAATTAAATATTTTGATCATTATGTTTAAATTGAAATTTTCATGAGTAAAATCATTGAGGCATTTTATCAAACTCTAAGAAGATTTTAAAAATTAGATTCGGCTAGATGGGTCCTATGAACCATTAAAACCCCATTTACATTGATTGAAATCATCCAAATTAAAAATAATAAATGTACTCATCACTTTTTTTAATACATTTAGACCATTACAAAGAATAAAATAAGAAACAAATCATGTTTATTATGTTTAAATACCAATATATGGGGAAAACCTACCTCAAACCAATGGAAAAATCTTACCTTCTCTGGAAAATTCTAGAAAAAGTTTCCAAACGAGCTTCAAAATCCCTAAAGTGTAAAATTATCAATTTAAAACAAATCCAAAGATGTGGGGTTCTTCCAACACGGCCCCTAGGTCGGAAAAATAATAAGACAAGTAATATTGGAAGGGATAATGTAAAAGGTCCAAAATAAGATAATAGCCAGCTTGAAAATAAAGATAGAAACCATGAATCAAATAGGTGGATATATGGAACCACACCTAGGGATCCTCAATATAAAGTAGATCATAAATTAGTATTAAATGGGTCTCAAAGTTATTAAATAGATGTAGGGGTAGTTTATAATTTCACCAATTTGAATACATAGACAAGTAATAGGGTTTGGCTGCACAGTTTTCCAAATATTGTGCTAACTATGAATCCATTACTGGACACACCTAGTAAGGGAAATACCAATATAAATACCACTACAAATACATTGGTCACACTCAGATGATCCTAAAGAAAAAAATGATCATGTTTTTTTAAAACCACAGTGGGTCTCACCACCATTTCTGGACTTCCCTATAACAATGTGATCTATTAAAATATCAAAAGAAAAAAACAAACATTTACCAGATAAAATGAACAAATAAATAAAAAATATATTATATACACCTAAAATATGGAACCAAAAATAACATTTTTCAATGTATACATGGATATCAAACATACCAGGAGTCAATAGTAAAAGATGGACATCATAATAAAAAATGAGATGATAAGGAAAAAATAAAATGGAAATGGAGCTCATAGAACAACTTTATCAAACCAGAACCTAGATCCTAGCCATGATGCCTCAAATAATAATACAACTAAATGATATGGGATATAATCATAAATATCAATAATTAAATTTCATAAAAATGGATACCTTATAGTGAAATTATTATTGGAGTAGAATTTTCTCCAAATGGCATATTGAATTTCTAGATCAGTATTACCCAACCTTTAATTATCATGATAGAAAAATCTTATCTAAAAAATTGAAAAATGAGTCACTCATTATGGGATTCAATGATATAGTGAATACCACTATCCTAGGTCATCTAATACAACATTATACCATATTAAGAAACTTCTAAACTATGGTTTCCCTGAGGATAATGAAAAAAAAGGAAAAAATGTCCATGTAAACCCCAATTATAAGAATAGTCCCACTCCACAACTTCCAATAGGGTCTGGGTAGCTTTTGTAACCTATATAGATTTTTTAAAAACCCTAAGAGACAATAATCTGAGATATATCCACTATCATAGACTTTCCACAACTCACTAAAACCTTTCTGGGAGGAACAATGGATAATTCGAAAGTACAAAATCAAATCAACAACACCCATAATTCAATACTTATCAATAATATATACCCCCCAATAAATATAAAAAACTAATTGAGTATATCCACACTTCCACCCATAAAATCAATACACAATGCATAATTTAAAGGCCCGTTTCAATTACTTTTTGAAGAATGAAATTTAATACTAAATATATGTTTTATATACAATAATTTTTCATCAAAATCACTAAAATGTTCCATGATGTTAAACTCATTTCAAAGTCATGTGATTCAAATTTAATATTGCAATTCAATTTCTAAATTCTTTCTTTGAATATAATTTTGAAATCCAAACATTAATCTCATATAGATTTATTTTATAAGATCCCTTTTTAAATATTGAAACTATACTTAAAAACTACACTTCAATTGTAAAATTAATTTATCAAAAACATCATGAATGTTGAAAATATCTTGACTAATTTAAATCGATTTAAAAATCACTTCTATTACATTCAAGACATTCTCTTACCATTTAATTCAAGTTCATAATAAAAAAAATTAATAATTAAAACTAAAATAGAACTGAAATATTGAAATATCTCTCCATAAATCATCTTAAATAAAAATACCCATATCCAAAAGTTATCTAGATGAAAAATGGATTCATATCAAAAATTAATGATTGGTTGTTATATTAGAATAGTTATATCAACCATGCACCAACTTTCCTACATGCACTAAAAAATAAATAGAACTATCCACATGGAATATAAATGTTTTTCTAATACATTTTTGAAAACCATGAACCTCTATTTCAATATTTATTTTTTATTATAAATTAATTAAAACCATTGAAAAAACTATTAACCTCTATCAAAGTTAATACACCATCAATATAAATAAAAAATAAAAAATAGTAATAAATCTAAAAACATTAAGAATTTTATCCTAATATACAATGGAAATTTGAGGCTCCAAAAAAGAAGTTTTATCTGGACTCTTTTTTACATTAATTCTTGAGTGTTGATGCTCATATATCTAATATACAAGACTCTCTAAATAAAAATGCATACTATATTATGATTTTTCTATGAACCGACATTTGATATCATGATCCAACACCCAAGAAATCATATGGAAAGGATCTTTAGGCAGTATCAATCACCATTGTAATGAAATTAATAACAATGTATCAATGAAAACACACTTGGGAATGGATTAATCTAATTAATAATAAGTAAAACTCAATTTAATTATCACTAGTAATTCACCATGAAATGTCCTTAATTTAAAAATCCATCAAAAATAAATAATCGGTTTTTTATTAAATGGAGACCCAAACGATTCATAATCAAAATAATCATAGAAATCACATCCCTTTTATAAAATAGGTATAACAAAAGTTGTAAATTTCCCAATAAAAAAAAGAAAGACAAAATTATATAATACAAACATGAAGCAATATGAAATACACCCAAATAAAAACTGATAGGCTACACGTGACCCATGTTCACCATACAACATCATCACTGGCACCTAATCCACAAGTAACCTAAAATAATGTATCCAAAATAAATAGATACTAAATAATATAAAATAAACCATAAATTATTATATAGTCATGTGAAAACAAACAAGTAGGTATCCTCCCCACACCCCATAACAAATCTTTAAAAATAATATCCTTTCATGCTACATTAAAAATAAAACACTAATTGTACAATTTATATTTTAATATAAAAAATAATATTTTACCGTATCATAAATAATTTTTTTCTAAATAATATAAATTTACCCATTTAAACCAACATTTATCCTCTAAAAGGTTTCATGGATAAATAGGTTCCTAATTAAAGGTATGATTTTAAAATATGACCTTTTTTATACACACTTTTTAATTATAATGGATCCAAAGCCCTTTTTATAAAATACAAATTTTTCATTCATTTAATTCCAAGAAGAGACAATAATATAAAACCATGGAACATGTACATAACAAATAAAGAAAAAAATATAACCAAAAATTACATTATTTTAAATAATTTAAAGGAAAGATTACTGAAAAAAATTCTGAAATTATTTAAAGAAACTGAATTTATGAATCCTCTTAAATAATTAATGAATATGAAGGTATATAATTCACAATATCATCGTCATGGTTGTTCCCTTAAGGAACTAAGGTCAAGGAAACCACTATTTATCAATTATAAAATCCATGATGAACCATCAAGCTCAAATCAATAGTCAACAATAGAAACTCTCAAACTAACAAGGGTGACCCCTTTTTAAATAAATATAAGACTTCACACTAAAAACGAATAGATTAAGAAAAATATAAATCTAAATTACAAAGATTTTATTCCAATACACTTAATAGAATCTAATATATCATTCGAATCATCACTATACAATAAATTATTTTAGAAAAATTATTATTATTATAATGAAATACACAGAGGAACACCCAAACTCCACAAGATTAAAAATCTCTTTAAAAAATGTTAAATTTATTTGAAATATAATTTTAATATCTATTTTATTAGTTTTGGAAAACATGTAAATGTAATTAAATATTTTTTACATTCTTTTAAACAATATATTTTAGGAATAAAATCATTAATTACTTTTATCAAACACCCAAATTAAATTAGAAATTATTTTCATCTACATATATCTTATGCACCATTAAAAAATATCCATTTATTGGAATAATAATAATTAAATATAATTAAATTCACTTCAAATTTTTTATAAATCTTGACCATAACCTAGATACAATTATGCTTAAAATCAACAAATTTATGTTTAATAATTTTTTCATGGGAAAAACATTTTCAAACCCATGGAAACATGTCACTATCAATGAAAATTATAGAATAGGTTCCTAGAAAATCATCCCAATAAAAAATATTAAAAACCAAACAAAAAACCAATCTAGTGACCTAGATTTTAGCCATTTTGTCCCTTATATTATACAGAGAAGAAAAACAAGGAATAGAGGGAAAGAATAAGGGAAGAGGGAATAACCATAGGAGAATCAAATTAAAAATTAATGAGGTAACCATGAATAAAATAGAGGATATGATTGATTGATGAAAATTAATTATACATGACTTTAAATGAATTAATAAGAAATAAAGGGGATCATAGGGGTTAAATCATGTGAGGTCATGTTTAGGAATTAAACATGACATTTCACACATTTTGGTTATACATTTTACTAAAATATTTTCCATTCACGATCCTTATACTGGACATTCCTAAAAATAAACATAGTTTGTATTAATGGTTAGTAAAGTCATGTTCCATCTATGAAAAACACCAGTGATAAGGAATTTTATGTTTTTTATGTTCAAATACATGGTTAGTACTAATAATGAAAAAACAGTAAAAATTACGCTACAGCCAAAAAAATTTAAAAATCCAATGGAATGAGAGGACCACTTTAAGATATACTCACTAATGAGAGGGTGGATGAATCATTTTTAGGAACATTTTAACATTATAAATTTTATCCCTTTACCTCTTGTACCTATTAGGGTATTGATTATACCTTTCTATTTTTTTCTCATATACATATATATAGTATGTGAAGATGGTACGTGATATATTTACATGGTTCACTACTCAATAAGAGTATCTAGGTATTGGTATGGTTTGAAAATAATACAATACTATACAACCATAATATAATATTCATTTAAATTTGGGTATGGAAAGTAGATAATATCCTTTCACTTGTATCACACTACATTCAGCTGACATTACTTGTTATATAGCTCCTAAATGGTTATTTATAATACCTTTTATGATAATATTGTACTTATTTTTAAGTTTATTTGTAACACTAATAAAGTGATCTACATATTGAGACTTTTCATGTACATCATTTTGATCCTTTTTCTATAATTTACTTCTTCTTCACAATATTACATTTAGTGAAGTAGGAATGCAACCCATCATCTTATTCATAGTAGAAAAATGAAAATGGATTTTTATTCTTCTTTATCTTATTCAAACATATATACCTAGTACTCTATTCTTCACATTATTCAATCATAGACATTCATTTTTATTATAGAAATAATTAATTCTCATCTAAAAACCAACACAATTAATTTTTTATTCAATCATAATGATATGATTGTCTAATGGAATGGATATCGAAGGATTATTCTTCAACCCAAATGATAATCAACTAAATATAGATTGGAAACTCCCCTCTTCTTACTATAATCAACACATAATAATATGAAATACTGTAGAAGTGTTTTATTATCTTTTATTCAATACAAAATATCATTAAAAATTACTAAATAAATTATCCATTATTCATCTTAGTGCATTAAATCATTATGAAACTGAATTTTACTACACATTAAATCAAATATCATGAAATAATGTTGTTGTAAAACTCAATGAATTATCTCAATCTCATCAAAGGAATATCGTGCATGTGTTTCATGGAAAAATCAGGTTTGGTAACCCTATTACATATATGACTCCATCATTTTTATTTAATTTCTCATTTCAATTTTATTTAGTTTTTCACCTATTGGTACCTTTGTATTTTAGTATCAATAGTTATTTTAGATGTTTAGGATTCATTTAAATTAGCACAACCAACCTTGAAAACATGTTTATAAATAAGGGTTTCTACCTCTGTTCTCCAACCATAGGTGTATATGTGAAAATACTCTATAAAACCCCGTGATTATAGAATATTTTTTCTTTATATAATTTTATTTATGATGGCTTTCATTACACACACAACCATGTTTAAACAAATCATGATATAAAATTTGAAATGTTATTATTTAGTGTGATACTTACCACCTATTGATTGGATTATTAGATATGTATATGAATAACTAAATTAAGAAAAAAAAATTTACACATGTATAAAATTAATTTCTTGGTTATTAATTAATTATAAAAATAATAATCACTTGAAAATAAGGGAATTATTTTTCTGAAACTGTTATTATCCATGAAATGTGTTTTGTCATAACAAATTAAATTAATCACTATTGGTTAATGATTTTAATGAAATTTAAATATTATACAATCAGTAAAAAAATTTAAACATTCATCTAATATTATAATCCTTCATGAGATAAAAAATCATGTTTTATTCTTAAAACTATATTTTCCTATAATAATTTTTTATCACGTGTTATGTACTCATTTTAAAATTAATGAAATCAACTAATATATATTTAATTTAATAAAATGGTTTCCATATTTCGAATAAATAGGTAAAAATATGGTAAATTTTCAAATTTTATATATGGTCAATATAAATAATAGACGGGGTAAAATATATCACTATGGTAATGGGTAAATTGGGTTTATTTAGGTTAAAACTAAGTAATAAGGGCATTAATTTTCATTATATTTATTATTTGATGAATTAAATTTAACCCCTATCACCTTTGGTTTGAAATATATTCTTTAATGGAAATTGTTTCAATGAAAATGACCAATATAATATTTGAATAAAAAAAGTTACAAAATGTCACTCTATTATTATTAAATATATATTATGTGTTAACACAAGGGACAAAACTATCCATGAATGATTATAAATAGTAATTTTGTACTTAATGATATTATCCCTATGATGAAAATTTATTTCAAATTTTTAAGGATTAAATAATTACCTTATTTTATGTGAAATTCTAATAAAGTATTAATATAATTAATATAGAAATAAAATAAATGATTTTAAAAATAAATAAATAAACATAATTTGAGTTAGTTATAGTTTTCCATGAATTTTGTAGATTAATATAACATATTAGTGTTATGTTAGAGTATTATATTCTAATTTCAACATTTTATTTATGGTATTTTTGTAAAATTATTGATTAGTGTCAAAATTAACATTAATGACATTTTATCAAAATAATATTTTTGTAAATTATTTATGAGTTATAACAATATTTTTAGAAGAAAATTAGGTTAAGATATGGATGAAAATTTCAACCTTTGTCCATTTAAGATTTAATAGTGAACATATAATTAAACTTATAAACATTTTATAGTGAAATTTTTTTTACCAAGGTTAATGTAAAAAAAGGTTATCTAATATAGAGTCACTAGACTTTTACATGTATTATTACCTGATTTTAGGAAAAATTAACTATCCAATACAAACCAAGGATTGTAATTTTTATTGTCCTCGAAATAATAGGTAGATAATTAGAAAGCATGAAACCAAAATAAAATTACATTTTATATTTTCACTATAAATATTTTCTAACTTACTTAGAGCTATTAAAATTACATATTATTTCCTGGGAAATACATGAACAAAGGGATGGCATAAAAATCTTAAAAATGGAATTAAAATAGGAATATAGCATAACACATGTGTAAGAAGGAAAAACAAGGTCACATAAAAAGGAATGGATCCTAATTAATCATATAGAAGAATAACCCATTGAACATGTGATCATCTAATCATGGAAACCTAGGAACATGGAAAAAACATATAACATGACATAAACATGAGTCAAGGTGAACTTCCAAGATAATATCACATGGTGGAAAAATTCCCATAATGGCTTTGGTTTACTCTCTAATCACATACATGACATCTCTTGAGACTAAACATTAACCAATGCATTGAATCTATTTCTAGGTGCACCCACTATAACATGTTCATTCATATGTGTGACACATGAAGATTTAATCTTAAGGAATAAACAAATACATGGATTGAAATGGGTATTAAAAGATTGTCATAAGGAATAACAAATGGGTGTATCATAAAGTATAAGGCCCCAGCCTTAAACCTTACTTAATATTGAATTAAATGAGTAATTCACATTGAGGATCTTTTCAGGTTTATAGTTTTAGAGAATTAGGACATAACTATTACATCTCAAAAGATTACAAAGTAGTCTCTTCTACTAAAATTCCATAAAATAAAAACTCTTTAAAAGAAACATGTATAGTTCCATTCTTTAGGTAGCATGACTTTCCCTTGATCCCATCCTTGACCCTATTCCACACTAAGTCCTGTGAATAATATTTCAAAAACTTCGGATGAGCATAAGAAGCTCAGTAAGGGATACACAAATAATGAAAACTGTTAGTTTTTCAAAACAACAAGTAAACCATGAATACTTTATCAATGTAATACTTTTCACCTACATGAAGTAGTAAAAACTCTTCACTGAATAAAGTATCATTACTTACCTTTTTGTAACCAAAGGATTATAATAAAAATCCATATAAAGAACACATAACATATATAAAGGTAACTTGGGACATAAACATACGTAAGTGGAATAACCATACGGTCGACTCCCACACATATCACTTAATGGAATAGCCATACGGCCAATTTCCATACATACTTAATGGAATAGCCATACGGCCGACTTCCATACCCAATGCATTGGAGGTTATAACGTAACCACCCGTCCTGGTATTCACGGCACCACCCGTCATATGGTTTATAACGTAACCACCCGTTAAAATGTCCAAGTACCAATATAAAATCATAAAACATAAAACCAATATAAAGGAATGATAACATTTCCACATTTCAATCACAATATATCATAAATATATTGACATAATAGAATCCTTTTTCAAAACCATTTTCAATACCAAAATACATAAAAGATTATATGGTATTTATTTTATTCTAAAAACATTACGGCTTGTTGAGAAAGCCAAAGACCAAATAATACTCGCGGCGGCGGAAAAGGTCGTTGTCACCGCATATGTTAAAAGAAACATTCCTTTTTGTCATTTTGTAAAACGCTTCGTAGAAAAAAATTCCTTTTGTATAAAAGTAAAAGTCAAAGGGGTTTATACACCATATAAAAGAAAGTTGTGTATAAAACGAAATATGCCTCAATGAAAGGAGATTGAGACAAAGTCCCTTACCTCAGGTCCGACTTGACTCGATCATTCTTTAATCTCCTGAATAATAAACTTGAGTTAATTTATACTTCCTTAAGAACCTTTTTAAAGTTCATTATTCCTTTTATATCACTTATTACCATGTTATAAACATTATTTAATCATTTAAGTCAATCATGTTTGTTTTTTCGATATTTGGTTCTTAAGTCGAAAGTGGACTTCTTACAATTACATGTTGTTCGTGTGGTCAAAGGTTCTTCATATCCAAAAATGACATTCCTGATTTGGATATCATATATATCATATATATCCAGCATATACATGTATTTATAAAATCACATAATCATTTAGAGGGAAGAAATGAAATGCACCGTTCATGGAGACGGTAAGCCGTACGTACGAATGAACGCTACTTTCATTTCTATGTCGTATTAATGGAATTAAAACTATATGAGAGGTATGTATATTTTAATTCCAGAATTATATTAATCATTTAGATGTATCATACATCATATATATCCATTATATATATGTACTTATAATAGTACATTACATTTGGGGATAAGAAATGAAATGCACCGTTCATGGAGACGGTAAGTCGTACGTACGCATGAACGCTACTTTCATTTCTATCTCATACTTTAATGGAAAGAAATAATAATTATATAGAGGTAAATAATAATTGCAGTATAACATCATATATAATAACATTAAATCCATCCTTTATACGTCCCACGTATGGCATTAACGAATCACATCACTTTGAGGGGGCGGTAGTCCGCACTTCCTAAAATGAAGATATCACGTATACCCATAATGGAAGCCATAAAGGTAAGACACAAATGAAAAATAAAGAAGAATAAGTAAAACATAAACATATTATATATCATATATAAAAATAGTGACATCATAATGGCCACCTTTGAAGGTGTTAAATGAGTATTGAACAATCATCGTTTCGGGAGGCACAATTTCGCCATCCACGGAAACCGTATGTTCTTTAACCATTTGATGTAGTTGTGTGAGATTGTAGCTCGAATAAATCTTATAAAAACATCCTAGTATATTGAATATACTGGTTTTGTTACAAAAGAAATAAATAAAAAGAGTTTAGGGGGTTGGAGAAGCAAAATAAAACAAATGAACATGAGAGAATGAATTACCTTTAAAAGTGTAACTCCTTTTGATTTGAGCCTAAAGGATTACTTTGAAAGGATTATGCCCAAAGGGAATCCTATAGGATTAGGAGAGGTATGTTTAGAGAGTAAATGGGCATGGGTTGGCTGAGCCAAAGGCTTGAGGAGTGTGTGAAATGAGGTAGAGGTGGGGGCCTTTTATAAGAGGAGAGGAGGGGCACTTTTGGAAAGTAAGAAATATTACTTTATTTGAAAATGTGTTTCGGTTTTAAAAGGTCCCACATTGATATAATTCGTGGATACGGTGATAAGGGTTCTAAATCCACTCATCCAATAAGTTTTGGACATGTGTAGTTTATAGATTTTACATTATCTTTCCATTTTATTTAAATTGTCAAATAATGATGTCATCGCTGCATCATTATTATGTCATAAATAATTTATTTTATTTAATGTCTAAAAATTATAAAAAAATCACTATGATGTAGGAAATATTTTTAGCTTTCCAATGACTATTTATAATCAAAATTTGTACTTGTGTAACCCCACTTAAAAACTGTTTTAGTAAAACAACTCATGTTTGTGTCAATTTAATTTTAACATTAAATAAAAATATATTATTGTCATTTTCCAAATAAAGTGGCTCCATTGGATCCCCAAGTTGGCCCATGGCTTGTCTTGGTCGTCCATGACTCACCCAATAGGTGTAGTACAAGTTTAATGGTGTTTTCACATTCTTATAATATAATTTTTACCTTAAATGACACTAATTACTTCTAATCGCGATTAATGAAAAAAAGTTACTATTCACCAAAAAATTATTTTCATCCCATTGAACCACATTTTACATACTAATGACAACCATGTATGTCGGATTTTCAAAATTCAATACACATTAGTGGTAAACTTTCATTTAACTGAAAAATCAGTTTGCTTGATTACCACTTAGTGGTTTCACTATTCATAAAAAATTGGAGTTTTTCAGAAAAATACCAAAACTTCACCCTAAGCTATATTTGATATTCCGAATTAAAAAATGAAGTTCTTTTTACAAAATTCAAAACATATTAGTCACATTAATTAATTTAATAATTAATTCCCGTTGTCAGAGCAAATAGCGTGTTTTTATAAAACAATAAGTATCAAAAGATTGACACTAGTTTAAGTCTGATTTCAAAGTGAAATTAATTCCAACGACCACTATTGGATTTAATGGTAAAAATATTTTCTAATTTCACTTTAAAACAAATTCAAAATATAATCTAATCATATAAATAAATTAGATTAAAAAGAGGTTTTGAATTAAAATACAACATTTTACACTATTCATTAAAAAAATGAACTTTATCGGAAAAATACCAAAAAATTACACAAAGTAAAATTTGATGTCCCGATTCTTAATAAGAGTTTTATTTGGTCCAAAATAATGTATAAGAGTGATCAAAACTATATTTAATGACAGTTCTCCATTAAAAGGCGATAAGTGAACCTTTAGTGAAAACTAGGGCATATATGCCTAAAATTGAATTCTTTCCGTATTTTAAGCCTCTATCCTTTATTGGATAAATGTAAAAACATTTAAAAACATATATAATCATAATTTAGTTATTTCTATCCATTCCCGCCATTACAACGGCTACATGTTAACTACCATTTAAAATAATATTATTCTATTATTAGAGTGCAACGTAAGATTCCCAAGAAACTCGTTGTTGCGTATTGGGTACGCCATCGAGCATAGCGTCCCCTTTAAAGTCATTTAAATATTTTATTCACAAATATTGATAAATATGAAATGTCATATTCTTTATTTACCTGGGGTGTTACATCCTTCCCCTCTTTTGGGAATTGCGTCCTCGCAATTTTAAAATTGCGCTTGGAAACATCCTTGAAAGTCCCACATCGGAACAAAAGTCGGTAAAACAAACACTTTAAAATTAAGAAAGATAAGTACAGAGGTCACCCGAGTTAACCCATACTAGGATTCCATGTATGAAAATATGGACATGGAGGAAAAAACAAAGGTTCATGTTCTGATGGAGAGTGATAGAAAACATGTTTAGGAAAAAGTTAACCATGAGAAAATCACAAACTTGTGATGGGTTAAACGGTATTCGATTCCCCAGTAGGAAAAGTTAATAGACAACATTTTTTCTTTAAGTTACTTTTTATTGAGGAATTTATTCATAAGGAAACATAATCACTTATCATATTGACTTTCAACTTTTATTAGATTCCTTACACAAACTCATATTTTTTTCTAAAAGACGAGTATTTAGGGAGACTTGTTTGCATTAAGAGTACTATAATCAACTTCTAGAGAATCACCTAACCCAAAAAAAAGAACTACATATTTCCCATGTCTTTAGACTTTAACCAAAACCAAAACCCAAAAGATTAGTACAAGATCAGATAACCCAGAAAAGGATAACCCATTAGAAAGAAAATCGATTCATAATCTCCAAAATTTGTCCAACTAAACCCAAAGTTCAACGAGGACCATTCGATCAAAAATTTGTCCATAAAATTCCTCAAAGTAAACCAATCTAAGATTGAAACCCAAACATTTTAAGGATTTAGTCACATAGTCTTCCAAGTTAAATCATAACATTTATCTCCAAACAACATCTGTTGCTCCTAAAGTCTCGTATTGAAAAGTAATTAACCTAATCACATATCCTCCATGATAGGTTAATCATTTTCATAAATAACCCAAAATCAACTTACTCTTAATTGATAAAATCATATAACTAGAAAGAATCAGTTAAACTAACCAGGGACTTCACGTAGTCCATTGGTAGGCGATAAATGCCAGTCGCACTTTGGTTGTGGGTTCGATTCCCGCAACATTGTCCGACGCGACGGGTTGTCACACGGTCTGCGTGTTGTCCTTTTTCCAAAACTATATAATTCTTAAATCATTCCCCAAAAAGAGATAAAATCATCAAAAATGATCATAACATATTTTAACCTCAAGTTTATCTCATTCCTTTCATTTTCCATCATATCATATAATAACCCATAATTACCTCAAAATTAAGGATCATATAAACTCTAATGGTTACCTTTATAATTATTACCTGAACTTCCACATGGATTTCTCATCTCGTACATGATGCATTAAATATCATACCAAGGTTCAAGTGGTTGATCATGAATCCTTGATATTTGGTTTAGAACAACCACGAGTTTCCTCATTGAATCCTCCATTTTATCTAGTATCTTAATCAGAGAACCACCACAGTTTCCTTCAAACCTGTTGTCTCTTTGGTGCCTGATAGATCCATCCATTCACTAAAAATATAAATGTCAGTGTGAGTATATCAACAAAACCATCATGTACTAATGAGTAAGATAAACACTAAGATATACTTACTCATTCACTTTATCTAAAACTAGGACTCTTTCTGAAATCCTAACCATTATGGTAATGTCACTTGTGCTTAGAGAATACCCTAACCTCTAAAGTTATCTAAACCGACCTTTGATACCAACTATAAGGCCCCAGCCTTAAACCTTACTTAATATTGAATTAAATGACTAATTCACATTGAGGATCTTTTCAAGTTTAGAGTTTTAGAGAATTAGGACATAACTATTACATCTCAAAAGATTACAAAGTAGTCTCTTCTACTAAATTTCCATAAAATAAAAACTCTTTAAAAGAAACATGTATAGTTCCATGCTTTAGGTAGCATGACTTTCCCTTGATCCCATCCTTGACCCTATTCCACGCTAAGTCCTGTGAAAAATATTTCAAAAACTTGGGATGAGCATAATAAGCTTAGTAAGGGATACACAAATAATGAAAACTGTTAGTTTTTCAAAACAACAAGTAAACCATGAATACTTTATCAATGTAATACTTTTCACCTACATGAAGTAGTAAAAACTCTTCACTGAATAAAGTATCATTACTTACCTTTTTGTAACCAAAGGATTACCATAAAAATCCATAAAAATAACACATAACATATATAAAGGTAACTTGGGACATAAACATACTTAAGTGGAATAACCATACGGTCGACTCCCACACATATCACTTAATGGAATAGCCATACGGCCAATTTCCATACATACTTAATGGAATAGCCATACGGCCAACTTCCATACCCAATGCATTGGAGGTTATAACGTAACCACCCTTCCTGGTATTCACGTCACCACCCATCATATGGTTTATAACGTAACCACCCGTTAAAATGTCCAAGTACCAATATAAAATCATAAAACATAAAACCAATATAAAGGAATGATAACATTTCCACATTTCAATCACAATATATCATAAATATATTGACATAATAGAATCCTTTTTCAAAACCATTTTCAATACCAAAATACATAAAAGAGTATATGGTATTTATTTTATTCTAAAAACATTACGGCTTGTTGAGAAAGCCAAAGACCAAATAATACTCGCGGCGGCAGAAAAGGTCGTTGTCGCCGTGTATGTTAAAAGAAACATTCCTTTTTGTCTTTTTGTAAAACGCTTCGTAGAAAAAGATTCCTTTTGTATAAAATTAAAAGTAAAAGGGGTTTATACACCATATAAAAGAAAGTTGTGTATAAAACGAAATATGCCTCAATGAAAGGAGATTGAGACGAAGTCCCTTACCTTAGGTCCGACTTGACTCGATCGTTCTTTAATCTCCTGAATAATAAACTTGAGTTAATTTATACTTCCTTAATAACCTTTTTAAAGTTCATTATTCCTTTTATATCACTTATTACCATGTTATAAACATTATTTAATCATTTAAGTTAATCATGTTTGTTTTGTCGATATTTGGTTCTTAAGTCGAAAGTGGACTTCTTACAATTACATGTTGTTCGTGTGGTCAAAGGTTCTTCATATCCAAAAATGACATTCCTGATTTGGATATCATATATATCATATATATCCAGAATATACATGTATTTATAAAATCACATAATCATTTAGAGGGAAGAAATGAAATGCACCGTTCATGGAGACGGTAAGCCGTACGTACGCATGAATGCTACTTTCATTTCTATGTCGTATTAATGGAATTAAAACTATATGAGAGGTATGTATATTTTAATTACAGATTTATATTAATCATTTATATGTATCATATATCATATATATCCATTATATATATGTACTTATAATATTACATTACATTTGGGGATAAGAAATGAAATGCACCGTTCATGGAGACGGTAAGCCGTACGTACGCATGAACGCTACTTTCATTTATATCTCATACTTTAATGGAAAGAAATAATAATGATATAGAGGTAAATAATAATTCCAGTATAACATCATATATAATAACATTAAATCCATCCTTTATACGTCCCACGTATGGCATTAACGAATCACATCACTTTGAGGGGGCGGTAGTCCGCACTTCCTAAAATGAAGATATCACGTATACCCATAATGGAAGCCATAAAGGTAAGACACAAATGAAAAATAAAGAAGCATAAGTAAAACATAAACATATTATATATCATATATAAAAATAGTGACATCATAATGTCCACCTTTGAAGGTGTTAAATGAGTATTGAACAATCATCGTTTCGGGAGGCACAATTTCGCCATCCACGGAAACCGTATGTTCTTTAACCATTTTATGTAGTTGTGTGAGAGTGTAGCTCGAATAAATCTTATAAAAACATCTTAGTATATTTAAGACACTGGTTTTGTTACAAAAGAAATAAATAAAAAGAGTTTAGGGGGTTGGAGAAGCAAAATAAAACAAATGAACATGAGAGAATGAATTACCTTTAAAAGTGTAACTCCTTTTGATTTGAGCCTAAAGGATTCCTTTGAAAGGATTATTCCCAAAGGGAATCCTCTAGGATGAGGAGAGGGATGTGGAGAGAGTAAATGGGAAGGGTTTGGCCGAACCAAAGGCTTGAGGAGTGTGTGAAATGAGGTAGAGGTGGGGGCCTTTTATAAGAGGAGAGGAGGGGCACTTTTGGAAAGTAAGAAATATTACTTTATTTGAAAATGTGTTTCGGTTTTAAAAGGTCCCACATTGATATAATTCTTGTATAAGGTAATAAGGGTTCGAAATCCACCCATACAATAAGTTTTGGACATGTGTAGTTCATAGATTTTACATTATCTTTCCATTTTATTTAAATCGTCAAATAATGATGTCATCGCTGCATCATTATTATGTCATAAATAATTTATTTTATTTAATGTCTAAAATTTATAAAAAAATCACTATGATGTAGGAAATCTTTTTATCTTTCCAATAACTATTTATAATCAAAATTTGGACTTTTGTAACCCCACTTAAAAACTGTTTTAGTAAAACAACTCATGTTTGTGTCAATTTAATTTTAACATTAAATAAAAATATATTATTGTCATTTTCCAAATAAAGTGGCTCCATGGGGTCCCCAAGTTGTCCCATGGCTTTTATTGGTCGGCCATGACTCACACAATAGGTGTAGTAGAAGTTTCATGGTGTTTTCACATTCTTATAATATCATTTTTACCTTAAATGACACTAATTACTTCTAATCGCGATTAATGAAAAAAAGTTACTATTCACCAAAAAATTATTTTCATCCCATTGAACCACATTTTACATACTAATGACAACCATGTATGTCGTATTTTCAAAATTCAATACACATTAGTGGTAAACTTTCATTTAACTGAAAAATCAGTTTGCTTGATTACCACTTAGTGGTTTCACTATTCATAAAAAATTGGAGTTTTTCAGAAAAATTACAAAACATCACCCTAATCTATATTTGATATTCCGAATTCAAAAATAAAGTCCGTTTTACAAAATTCAAAACATATTAGTCACATTAATTAATTTAATAATTAATTCCCGCTGTCAGAGCAAATAGCGTGTTTTTTTAAAACAATAAGTATCAAAAGATCGACACTAGTTTAAGTCTGATTTCGAAGTGAAATTAATTCCAACGACCACTATTGGATTTAATGGTAAAAATATTTTATAATTTCACTTTAAAACCAATTCAAAATATAATCTAATCATATAAATAAATTAGATTAAAAAGAGGTTTTGAATTAAAATACAACATTTTACAGTATTCATTAAAAAAATGAACTTTATCGGAAAAATACCAAAAAATTACACAAAGTAAAATTTGATGTCCCGATTCTTAATAAGACTTTTATTTGGTCCAAAAGAATTTATAAGAGTGATAAAAACTATATTTAATGACAGTTCTCCATTAAAAGGCGATAAGTGAACCTTTAGTGAAAACTAGGGTATATATGCCTAAAATTGAATTCTTTCCGTATTTTAAGCCTCTATCCTTTATTGGATAAATGTAAAAACATTTAAAAACATATATAATCATATTTTAGTTATTTCTATCCATTCCCTCCATTACAACGGCTACATGTTAACTACCATTTAAAATAATATTATTTTATTATTAGAGTGCAACGTAAGATTCCCAAGAAACTCGTTGTTACGTGTTGGGTACGCCATCGATCATAGCATCCCCTTTAAAGTCATTTAAATATTTTATTCACAAATATTGATAAATATGAAATGTCATATTCTTTATTTACCTGGGGTGTTACATAAAGGCATCCATAAAAGAATGGAATTAAATCATACATGCAAATTCATAATAGAAAATAGGCATAGATCACAGAAACTAATGTCCAACTGAAATGAGAAAATATAAAAAGAGTGTTTATTTTTTATTTGAAATATGCCACTTCTATGGTTTGGGGAAAATGTTAAAGAGACTGTAAAGGGGATAAATGAAAAAAAATCATACAAAATCAGAAATGAAAAAACATTTTTTTTCATAATTAAATGAATGAAGTTAAAAAAAATAATTTTTTCTTAAAATAGATTATGGATTTTACTTGAAAGGGGATAAGAAATTGGGAAGTTCCTTTTAATTAAGCTTTCTTATGGAGATTAATTTGAAGGGAACCTTTTTAAACATGTATTTACCAATTAAATAAGGATGAATTGAGATAGGTATATATGTTTGGAACATACACACAAGATAAAGGAGAAAAAAATAATAATTATTAAGAATTAAATTTGGGTAACATGAGAGAAAGAGTAACCTAAAGGAAAAATATGGAGGTTCAGGGGGAATCCCTTACCTTATGTTTGAAAGTGTTATTCACATTCACATAATGTATTGGATAATAAAATTAAATCAATAAATTTATTAATTTAGAACCTATTCTATATAAATTTGATTATTTATAATTTATTTAGTTCATTTATGGTTATTTGGATGAGTTATAGTGTTTAATTTTGTCGTTTCATAGGTGTTCAGTTCAAGGATTCATGGTTGGTTCTCTTGTTTATAATTATATATGTTCCTATAAAATTAGAATAATTATACAAAAGTGAAATGAAATGGTTTTATATTCCTCCACAATTTTCAATATTTCCATTTAACATTTTCTTTTTTTATAAGATATTGATTCGTTAGATAAAATGTTAATGATAACCATTTAGTTTATTTCTGCAGGTTTTTGATCATCACAATCTAGTTTATTTTATTATTTAATATTATGCATATATATTATTCCAAAAAATGTAAAATTTTATAATATATATTTTAAAATATTTTCTAACCTTTATAAAGGTTTTATGAGATTCCATATTAGCGGTAATGGAAAATGACAAATCATCATCCTCGAAGGTGGCGAATCGATACAGCCTGAATGATGTTTCATTTTTAGAATAAAAGGAGAAGAGAATTGATTTGATTTATGTATATTCCATTAATATAATAAAATTCCAGTGTATTATCATAATTTAGTTATCATGGATCTTTGTATAGACTAGGTTAGGTATGGATAATAAAATAAAATAAATTTCAATAGAAAGAAGGAGGGCATTACCTCTTCAATATCATCTCCATGGGAACCTCTTTTAAGGCACTTGGAATTGGTCTTTTGGTATGACTAGTTAGACTAGAACATAGAGATGAGACTTGGTATATTAATTTGTAATAATATTAGAAATATCTAAATCAAATAATGTGTGAGGTGAATAGGTTGTGAGGGAAGTATTTTTAGGGGGAGGAGATGGGTGTTTTGATTGTTTTATTCATTTGATTATTATTTTGGCTCAAGACTATCAATAGTGTTGACTCTTTTGACAAAATATAGTAAAAAGATCTTATTAGGTCAATATAATGGGAACATGTGTCATCCATTACTAAACCATGTTGTAACCATGAATCGTAAAATATTTTATTTACTTATAATGTTAAATATAATAAATTATAATATTTCACTATTCAATAGAAATGAAACTATTTTATAAATATCCCAAAAATTCATCCCCACAAATTTTCAATGTGTATATTTCAAAAATGGACTCCATTTTAGATAAATAATTTTTTAAATATGAGAAATTTAATTTTTAAATAAATTCACAATTTATTTTCAAAATATTAAATTTAATATTATAACCACTTTTATGGAACTTTTGAAAAAAAAATTAAGGTCTCATGAAATTATATTATAATTATAATAAAACAATATATTAATTTATGATTCTGTTTTATGAAAATAAATTATATTTTAAATCATTATATTAATTTAAAAATTATAAATAAAAAATTAACATTTACTAAAAATACTGACACTTAATATATAGTTATGAAAATATTTATTTACTTAAATCATGATATAAATATATAATATTTTAATTTATAATATACCTATATTTTATTTATAATTTCATGAATATTTTATTATTAGCACTTTTTTTGATTTATACATATTTGTTAATGAGTGCGGTCTTACGAGTGGATCAATCATATCCATATTTTCTTATTCTTATTATCTTAAATTCTATATATTAGTACGCTAAAATATTTTAAATTATTTTTTGTCTGGTTTCTAACTAATGTATCATTCATAATTTTTTAGAATAATTTGTATTGAATTATCTATGAGATGTATTATCATAAGGAAATTCTCATTAATAAAATTATGGTTTATTACAATCTTCCCCATGTATGAGATTTTTCCCTCACAGTTTCATTTTACATACAAAGGTGAAAATATGTGAGGGAACTTCTAGATCATAAAATCCAAAGGTTCCCATATTTCTTCTTCATACTTACGTTTCCACCACAATATATTTATAAGGAGAGTAGTGATTTTTTTAGAATGTTATCTATATGATCCAAGATCTTCCCTTGATACTCTTCATAAGAGAGATCATTTTCCAATTGTACCAACTCTGAATTTAGTACATGTGAGGGATATTGTATTTAATTTTTTAGGAGAGATAAGTAGAATACATCATGTATATGATACATGGTTGGTGGATGTGCTAGTTGGATGGCTACAAATCTGACACTGTCAAAAATCTCAAAGCGGTCGATATACCTGGGACATTGCTTTACATTCTTCAGAAATATCATGATCGACTTACATGGAGATAGGATGAGGAAAAACATGTCTCTAACCATAAAATATATGTCTCATTGATGATTTTATGCATACATATCCTACCATAATTGGCCAGTCTTGATGTTCTGCTGAATGGTTTTCAAAATTAAACAATTTTATTAGAAATTTGAAGTCATAACAGCTTACATTCGACAACTTCATCCCAGAACCACCATTTTATATAACTTTTCCCATAAATGGTTTCAAATTGATATATTTATATCCTTAATTTGAAACTATTGTTGTAAGAGAACTCAACCAGAGGTAGATGGTGGTCCCAACCTCCCTTTATTTCCATAACCATTCTCTCAAAATTTCTTATAATGTTTGAAAAAAATAATCATATTGGCCAACAATTTGATTGAAATGAGATCTACTAAAATAAAACATAGTGTTTAGATCATGTTGGAGACATTTCCAAAAACAATGAGGTAAATCTTGGATCTCAATAAATTAAAATTTATTATGGAACCCCATGAATCATCATAACTTATTTGATGTATGTTTATTAATTTGGATCATGTGTGAATCCTTCTTCAATTATGATCAAGTGACTTGTCATTGTAAAAGGTCCATAATGACCAGTATAGAATTATTTCATCTTGATGTCTTTGGAAGTCCAATGAAATATTCAATGGTTATTTTTTTCCAATTTTAATTTTGGTATTAGTAATGGTTGAATCATCCCCTTTGAATTATTCCTTTCATTGTTCACTGTTTATCATGTATGGAACAATGATGTATATTCAGTGATCTTCTTCTTCATATTGTCCCACCAATATTATTCTTGTAGATCTTGATACATCATCATATAAACTAGGTTAATGGACAAGGTTAATCTATGTGTGTCATTCAGAAGAAATTTATTTATCTCTGGACTAGATGGTACATATAGCCATAACCCAATTATTATGACTCATTCCTCATCAAATTTGAACTCTGACAATTTCCCATTTATGATATCTTCCACCTTATTTTGAATTTTGCCATAATTTTTTTATCATCCTTTATTTACTTCATAAGGTATGGTTGAGAAATCATTTGATAAAGGATTGATGATGTTACTTCCTTAATAATTCCCATGTTCATCATTTTTAGGTCTAAGAATATTTGATCCTTATCAATTCTCATAATTGATAAATGTGAAAGATATTTGTTTAGATAGAGGATCCACCAAATTATTTTCATTACCAAGATGGTAGTGGATTTAAAAGTCATAATACTTGATGATATCTAACCATATATGGTGGTGAATATTAAACTCATTCTGGGTGAATATATATTTTAGTCTCTTATGATTAGTATAGATCTCACACTACTCCCAATAAAGATAATTTCATAAAAAATGATGGTTTGGGCCACTCCTCAATTGTCTTTATTCTAGATGGGTCTATAGATATTACTTTTCTGGTGATAACATGCCCCAAAATTGATACTTATTCCAAAAAAATTAATTTTTTTGTAAATTGTTAATATTTTCTCACTTCACATAACCTTTATCACAGTATTCAATTTATCATCATGCTCATCCTTGAATTTGGAGTATATCATAATATCATCGATAAAGACTACTAAAAAATTTTCGAGGCAATATCTTATGAATGTATTCATTAATTCCATAAAAATTTCTAGAGAATTATTTAGTTCAAAGGGGAATAAATATGAACTCATATTGTTCATACCTCATTATGAAGTTAATCTTGGGAATATATTCATAGTTCACCTTTAATTTGTGATATTTTGATCAACGATTGAACATAGGGAAATAAGTCTACCCATTTAGTTGATAGACAAATTCATATATGTGTGATAGGGGATATGTTTTCTTTAAAATGATTTTTTTGAGATCATTATAATCAATACATAAGAGCATTGATCTATCTTTATTTGTGAAAATTAGGACGGTTTCACCGCATTGTGAAGCACTCGAGTGTATGAATACCATGTGTTGATTCTACTATAACTTCTTATTCAAATATTAGAAATCAATAATGGATATTCTATAAGGATTATATAATATATTCATAGATCCAGAAATAAATTCATTCAAGTAATAAACCACTAGTTTAGAATGATAACCAGGTAATTCTTCAGGGAACACATTAGTATAGTTCCTTAAATGGGATTTTCTTTTAGCATAATCCTCTCCTTTTTCACAATCATTTGATCTAGATATTATTTCTCATAAGTAAATAATTTCAAAAATAAATATGATGATTATAATGTAGATTCATCGCTATCATAACAATTGTACAGAATTGGATAATTTCTCATAATGTGAAGAGTGATCTCCCTTTCCATTCATTTGATGTTTTATTTGTATAAATAAATCCAATGAATGCCCAATATAGAATAAAAATCCACCAAAGGAATTAATTAATTATTTTCTAGGAGGATAAATACAAAAAAAATTAACCTAGGAGGAGTTATATACTTTGGATACAATAATATCACCATTTTATGTTCTTAGATATAGCTTAACCTATATATTTTGAGGCAGTGGTATAATAAAACTACTAATCTTGCACGATATAACTAAATTTGTAGAACCAAAAATCAAATAATATGTTCACTATTATTTATTAAATAACTAGTGTAATTTTCTCCACATTATTTTTGGGAGCCACCTCTATAGTAGTGATAGCATATGTCATTCCTTGTTTTCTTAAGGTTGTTATTATTGATTTACTCTCAGAAACCTTATCTTAGGGAATAGGCTCACATAACTCTCATGTTGCATGTCATTGAAAAATAGCACAACATGTTGGTTTTTTATGTGAAACATCCATTATTCTTATGAATTTTTAGGACTCTTAAAATCACATGGTAAATAATTATCCTCAGGCCTCTCTCTTCCATAATTAAGGCATCTCCTAATTCCCATTAAATAGTTTTTAAGAAGCTTATTCCTGAAATTTTAAAACATCTGATTTTGGGTTTTATTTTCAACATGTAATTTACACATATATACTTCTATATTAATCTCCATTCTACTCTTTTTATATCTCTTCCCATGAGACCACTAAGAGTCTCTGATCTCTATTTCAACCTTAAGGGCACAATAAAAATTCTCCTAATAGCTTTCAAATTCTTGAATCACCAATGATTTTATTATGCTAGTATTTATTCCCCTAAATAAGTGATCAAATATTCTTTCAGTGTTCATGATAAAGAAAGAGGGTATCTAAAATTCCTTTTAAAGTTTTCCTTATACACCCTAATAGACTCATATTCCTTTTTATTCAGTCTAAGGAACTCCCTTTCCATCTTAAGGTAGAGTGTTTGGAAAAAATATTTTCTATAATTATTCTCATTCCATTAAATCAATTTCCTCCTTAGACTTCATTTTCTTGATCATTGTACACCACTAATCAGATTCCCCATCAAAATGATATACCTCTAGCACAATGTTCTCATCTATTGAGCACTGGATAACAAATAATATATTCTCGATGGAGTCAATCCATTGTTCTGTTATGAGGGGATCAAAAATTCCCCAAAACATGGGATTCTTTTTTCGTATAAAGGATTCAGTTCCATATTTCCTTTTTTGGGAGAAGGATTTATTTCCACATGATTCAAGTTATTATTCATAACAGGAGCTAGTTGTTTTAGTATCGAAATGATGTTTTGAGCCTGAGTTCGAATCATATTTTTCATTTCATTAGGGAAATCATAACATTTCTAATAGAATTGATTATTTTCATGTTTTATTATATTTGAAGACATTATAAAGAACTATATATTATAATTAGGTGGCATTAATACATAAAAAATAATCATATAAAAACGAATAAATGAATATAGAAGTTTGAACATGCAAATAAATAGTAAATTCTTACATGTAATTCCAAAATATTTAATCTAGGTTATCCATGGTGATATAATTATCCATAGGGTTCATAATAATTTTGTGTAGTCCTAATCTCAAAAAATAACCACATTTTTCTCTAATACAAACCATAGTGACGTTATCCTTTTAAACATATTATTACATTATTTTAATCATAATTAATCATCAAATACAAACCAAGTATCATAAAGTCTTGTTTGTTTCGAATAATAAATAACTAATTAGAAAGAATGAAACAAAAATAAAATCATCTTTTATTTAATCTTCATAATGATCTAAAAACATCTTTAAATATCTTATATCTATATAGGATATGTTGTGGAATACATTAACAAAGGGATGATCTAATAAGTCCATTAATATAATACACATAGGAATAAAGAATATCACATTGGATAGAAGGAATAACAAGATTTAATATTATGTTATGGAACATGAATAATAATATATAAGAATAAAATATATAAACTTTGATCATGTAATCATGGAAACATAGGAATATGGCAATAACATTTAAGAATAAATAAACATGATTCAAGGAAAACTGCTAATGGTATAGGTTTACTCCCTAAAACCATACATGAAATCTCATGAGACTAAACATTAACCAATTAATTAGATTTTTATCTAATCACACACATCATAACATGATCAAACATGTTTTTCACATGAATATTCAAACATAATGATTAAATTTATATCATTCCAATGGAATGAAATGGGTATCGTAACCTTGTCATTAAGGAATAACAAATAGAGGTATCATAAAGGTGTCCATGAAAGAACATGTTTAAACCATAAATGAAAATTTATAAGTGAAATTAGGAATATATAATGATAAATAATTTCCATATTTAGTAAAAACATGCAAAAATTGGGTTTAAGAAACATCATATATTAGCCACTTTTGTGCGATTTAAGGGAAAATATTAAAGAAAAATTAAAGAGGAAAAATGAAAACATTTTGTGTAAAAAAAATAATAAACTAAGATATTTTTTCATGATTATATGAGTGATTTTAGAAAAAAAAATGGTATATTAATATATAATATGGAGTTTAATAGAAAATAGGTAAGAAATTTGGAAGTTCCCTTTCTTCGGGCTTGCTTATCAAGATGAATTGAGAAGTGAACCTTTTTAAAATTGTATTTTACCATAAAATAAGGATGAATTGATCATTTTAAATATTATTGGAACATACACACAAAATATATGAAAAGTACAGAAGAACAATTAATAATTAAATTATGTTTAAGGTAGAGACGGCATTCCTGAAGGACAAAATTGGAGGTTCGGAGAGAATCCCAAAACTTATGTGAAAATGTGTTCTCCACTTACACTTAATATACAAGATAATAATATTAGATACATTAATTAATTAATTCAAAACCTATTATAAATATATTTTATTTATTATAATTTTATTAAATTCATTTATGGATATTTTGAAGAGTTATAGAGTTTAATTTCATTATTTCAAGCACGTCCATTTCATGGTTTCATGGTCAGTTCCTTTGTGTATAATTTTTTAATTTATTTTAATATTGGAATATTTATCTAGAAGTGGGATGATATGGTATTAATATATATACATAATTTTATGTGCTAACATATATCATTCTATTTTTTGATATGATAATGATTCATTATATATAATGTTAATCATAATCTGTTAGTTTATTTTGGTGGCATATTGATCATCACTAACTAGTTTGTTTTTGTTGGAACCATGGTTGTTCTATGAAATAATTGGAGTATGGTTTGTGTTTGTTTTCAATCCTTTTTTGAAGTTCAGAATGATTCTTAGTAAAGTGATCATATAGTTCAAGCAGATAATAGTATTGAAGGTGGCGACATTTCCCGGTGTTTGCCAAATTTTTTGGCCTAAAAATTGAAAAATGAATACATGGATTATTGGTAAAAGGAGGTCCATGAAAAGAGGAATTGATGCGTGAAAAAGGTGGGATGTGTGCGAAATATTTGAGTTGTGCGTGAAAAACAGCATGGTGCGCGAAATAGTGGAGAGTGGTGTTTTTCTTAAGTAGTGTTTCGGAATCAGAACATCGAAAAATGGAAAAGGAATGGGTTGTGCGAAAAACATGGTGATGTGCGCGAAAAATGGTACCTATGCAAAATATTGAGCGCCAAATGAGAGGTTTTTTGCGCCAAGATGGGTTTTGTACGCGGGGGTCGCCGACACCTATAAATAATAGGTGAACCCCCTCATTCTATATGGATGATGAATAAGAGAAGATCCAAGTGCTGATGTGCGTAAAAGGTTCGTGTAAAGGGTCTTGCGCAAAAAATTCCGAGCCGTGCGAAAAATTTCAGGTTCATGAAAAATTACAGGATGCATGAAAAAGGAAGAGCTGCGCGTAAAAATTAAAGTGACGTGTAAAATATTCAGTTGAACGAAAAAGGTTTTTATTGCATGAAATATTTTTCTACGCAAAAAAATAGTATTTCTTGAAAAAGTAAGGTATTGCGTGCAAAGGGTTGGTGTTGCGCGCAATTGTTAGTGAAACCTTTTGGCGTGTTCTGTTTATCCAGTTCAGTGGTTCATTGCGTTCAAGTGCATCATTTCCAGACTTTGATGCAAGTAGAGTCTCTTGCTAAGCAGAGGAAAAGACTTTAATGTGAATCTATTGAAGGGACCTTCACGTCTATAAACTAATTGGGACTTCACCAAAGGCAGTGAGCCATGGGGAGTCAACGGGAGTGACCCGAGAGAAGTAGTGTGTTATCGATTAACATCTGTAAAGGCAATGATTCTGGTATAGAATGACTATTCCCAAACCTTTTTAATCCAAAACTTGTAAATAATAGTGGAATTAGGTATGACCAACACACTGTCAGCATATGCTCCTTGGAAGTATCCCTTTATAGTGAACCAAGTAAAAGTGTTGTGTCCTCTCATTAATTTTAGTTGGTTGACATATATAAAAAGTTCTTACTAACGTGGGAACAAGATCCACAACTTTAAAAATAAAAATTTGACACCCTAATTCACCCCTCCCCTCTCAGGGTGTTCTGGGGTCCTTCAAGTGGTATCAGATGGAGGTTATTGGTGTTTGATCTGTCTCATACCGCCATGGAAAATTCAGCTGGTGTTAGGGGAGTCCCCCTCTTTGATGGAAGTAATTTTCAGATTTGGAAGAATAGAATGAGATCTCATCTAAGATCCCTTGCAATGGAAGTTCTTTTTTCTACTATGTAAGGTATACATGTTACTGATCCAACAGGGCTGGCTATGACTGATGCAGATAGGAAAATTCTTAATGCAGATGCTAAAGCACAGAATGCTCTCACCGTAGCCCTTTCTGATTAGATCTATCTAAAAGTGATGAGTTGCACATCAACAAAGTCCATTTGCGATAAACATGAAAATATTTATGAAGGATACATAAATTTGAAGGAGGAAAAACTAAAAGTCCTGCACAATAGGTTCGATGATCTGAAGATGCATCCTGATGAGAATGCAGACTCTTTCTTCAATTTAATTACTGAATTTGTTGGAGAAATTCGGGGTCTAGGAGAAGAAATAAAAGACGTTGACATTGTGAAGAAAATATTGATAATAATTCCACCCCTATACAATGAAAATGTGCCAGCCCCTTGGGAAATAGTTCTTTCCAAAATTTCTCTAGGTTATCTACTAAGCAACCTGGTGGCATATGAAATGAGAGTCAAACCAGAAGATGTTATGACTCGAGTGATCAAGGAAATGGCGTTCAAATACATTGATAAAATGAAAATCTCAAAAGATATTATTGGGGAATATGATGAGGAAAATAAAATTCTTTCTCTCATTGAAAAGATGTTCTAGAAGGGAAAAGGGAAATTCATAGAGAAGTTACCTCTAGCTTGCTTTCGTTGTGGTAAAGTTGGTCACCTTGCCTCTCAGTGTGTAAGAAAGATCGATGATCAAAATAGCGATGCTGAAAACATTGAGAAGCCTTAGTAAAGGTTTTTCAAAATGGGAATCTTCAAATATATAAAGAATGTACCAAAGAAGAGTTTTTTCTATGAAGATGAAGATAATGATAATGAATTTTGTGATGAAGAAGAACCAGAATTTAAAAATGGAATCCATGCTTCCATGATGGCCACTATTGAAAAATAAGAAGATGCTGGTAAAGAAAATCAGTTGACAACTAGTGTCAATCCTGATTTGCAACTTAAGGATGCTGTTAGTAATATTAAGATCAAATGGAAGAGTTTAAATAAGTGGAAATCAATTGTAGAATAATCAACTGAATATGTTGATCAACTTGAAGATGAAATTGAACGACTAGAATATTTTTTGAAAGTACAGTCTAAAATACTTGAATGCAATGATGATGTAGTGGATCTGAAGCTGATAATTGAAGATAACGAAAAGGTCATCAATGATATCACCTCAAAACTAGAGGAAAAGTCCAAGAATGCTAAGCGTCTTGAAGAGGAATTTTTTACTCTTAGGAGTAAACTTGAGAGAGATTCAATTTCAAAAAATAAAGGAAGAAAATACAGTTTGGAAGGTTCTCAGATGATGAGCTTTTGGAGAGAGAAAAATGTGGATCTGATGGAGTTGAAAATATTTTGAGTGATCAAAGACCCGCTTCCATGGAAAATAGTGGAACCGGTTGTGAGGCCGAATCGCCAAATGCTGCAAACAAAGGGGACAAAAATAAATGCAATATAAAAGTGGGTCATGGAGAAAAGTAACATGAATTGTTGAAAAAGAGACCTCCAATTCAATCTAAAAGAAGATCTAAAGAATATGCTCGGGCCTCTAATAATAAGGGGCACTCAAACTATTATCCCACAGAAAAATGAATGAGGATAAATAAAAATGAGAAGACATTTCCTCTCATGAAGTGTTAGTTCTATGGATATCTGGGCCATACCATGTCTTATTGCGAAGAGGCAAGAAGCTATTTGAATGAAGAAGATATGGGAGTTTAACAAAAGAGAAAAAATTCATATCCTAATTATTTTAGAAGAAACAATTTCTATGGATTTTTTTTTTTGTTCTAACTTTGGTCATAAGTCCATTGATTGCAGGCAGAGAAGGGACATGGACACCTCATACCGAATTTTGAGACAAGTAAAAGCTCATGAAAAAGACAGTGTTTCTCTTACAAATAGGTTTACTCCTCTAGAAGAATACTTCGACTACGAATAACCCATGTACTTAGATGAGAGAATTGAAAGGTCATCAGTGTTCTACACTCATTCTAATGTCTCATGGAAATAAAATAAGTAATTTGAAAAATCTGACCTTGCAGAAGTGGCCCTAAAATCTAAAAAAAGAAACAGCACCTAGATTCTAGATAGTGGTTTTTCATATCATATGACATGTAATGAAGACCTATTAACGAATATCAAGAAAAAGTTCGATGTAATAGTGTGGTTCGGTAACAATGGAATGTTAAAGATAAAAGGTTCTGGAAGTATTGAGATAGCTAAGGGAGCACTAAAGAAATCAAAAGTTCTTTATGTGGATGTTCTATGCCATAATCTTCTAAGTGTGAGTCAACTCTATGACTCAGGACTTATAGTAACTTTCAATCAGAAAGGATTCTCTATAAAGGGAAAGATAGGAAATTCTCTTATGAAAGGATGTAGAACATAAGGCAACTTATATCAGGTTGATAGTAAAGAAAACATCTGTTACATGACTATTGAAGAAAAAACAACTTGTAGCATCAGAGACTAGGTCATATAAATCCACAAGACATGGAGAAAATATCAAAATTGAATATTATCATGGACATTCCCAACCTGAAGTGTGAACATGAAAAGTCTTATGATGCTTGAATTCGTGGGAAGTTGATCTGCAGTTCATATCGTCCAAAGAAGAAAAGGGCATCTCATCTTCTTGATCTCATTCATACAGACTTATGTGGGCCGATAAATGTTTTTGGAACTCATGGAGAAAGGTACTTTGTCCGTTTCATATATGATTACAGTAGAATGGCATGTGTAATGGTTATACATAGGAAACGACAAGTACTTGACTGCATGAAAACCTATCATCGAATTGCTGAGGATGATACTGGACGAAAAATCAAAGTGATGCGATCTGACAATAGAGGGGAATACACATCTGTTAAATTTGAAAACTATCTAGAGAAACATGGGATAAAACATGAGGTATCAGCAGTGAAAACTCTACAACAAAATGAAGTTTTTGAACGTAGGAATTGATAGGTGAACAACCAGGCATGAACTATGCTGATTGAGAGTCGTATTCCACGAAATTACTGGAAAGAGGTTTTTCAATCTACAGTGTATATTCAAAATCGAACAAGACTTTATATGGGTGAGACCAAGACACCATATGAATTGTGGCCTAGATGGAAGCCCTTTTTGAAATATTTTCATGTTTTTGGAAGTAAATGTATCATCATGAATAAAGAAGTAAATCAAGGGAAGTATGGTGATAATGAAGATGAAGGAATTTTCCTTGGATACTTGATGAATAAAAAAGCCTACAAGTGTTTCAACAAGCGATTAAGAAGGATTTTGGAAAGTAGTGATGTTAAGATCATTGAAAAGAAAACCACAAATGCTTCAAGGATTTCATATGATGATGTGATAGAAATTGAGGAAGAAAGTGAATGTGGAGAAAATACGAATACATAAATAGAGTAATGTGTACAAAACACTCAGCCATCACATCATGATGTTGACTCAGAAAAGGAATCTGAAGAGGAAACCTTGGCTGGAGAGAATGCAATTGAACCTCACTAGAGAAATGGAAGAGCTGAGATTGATCCATCTAACATAATTGGGGACATGAGTGCACCCACACAAATAAGGAGGATGAGGAATAACACACAATCTGAATTTTTGTATGTTGTGGAGCCATCCTCATTTGAAGAAGCAGCAAAGGATGAATATTGGGTGAAATCCATGAATGAAGAGTTAGATCAGATTGACCAGAATCAGACATGGGATCTTGTCCAGAGACCTGAAGGTCACAATATGATTGGTACAAAATGGATCTTCAAGAACAAGTTTTATGAACATGTAAGTGTTATTATAAACAAGACATGACTGGTTTGTAAAAGATACTCCCAAATTGAAGGTGTTGATGTTGAAGAAACCTTTAATCCAGTGGCTAGACTGGAGTCAATTAGGCTTTTTCTTGCCATGGAACTCTAAAGAGGATTAAAGTATATCAAATGGATGTCAAGACATCATTCTTGAATGGTGTACTCGAAGAAGAAGTCTACATTGAACAACTAGTGGTTTTTCTTCTTGGTACTGATGAAAAAAAGGTCTACAAACTAAATAAGGCTCTATATGGTTTGAAGCAGGCTCTACAAGCATGGTATTCCCGGATGGACTCTTATCTCAAGAAGTTAGAATTACAAAGAGGAGGAGTAGATAACAATCTATATGTGAAGAATTCTCCAAAAGATCAGTTCATGGTTCTAGTCTATGTTGATGACATTATATTTGGTGGGAGCAAGCAGAAATTAGTGGATGAATTTTCCAATCACATGAAATCATAATTTTAAATGTCTATGATTGCGGAGATCACATATTTCTTGGGGTTGCAGGTGATTCAAAAGAGGGATTACACATTCATTTCTCCGGAAAAGTATGCAAGAGAGCTGCTGAAGAAGTTTAATATGCATGAATCCAACCCGATGTCAACTCCAATTGTGGTTGGAACCAAACTTGGAAAGCATGAGGATGGGACCTCTTTAGATCCCAAAATGTGCCAGAGGATTATTGGAAGCTTATTTTACCAGAGAGAAACACGTTCAGACATTGTCTTTGCAACATGATTAGCATCCCGCTTTCAGAGTAATCTGAAGGAACAACATATGGAAGTAGTAAAAAGAATCATGAGGTATATTCAAGGAACTCACAATTGTGGCTTATACTTTGTTGCAGGAAGGGATAGTGAATTATCAGCATTTTCTGATGCTGACTGGGCTGGTGATGTAGTGGACAGAAAGTCCACCAGTGGTGGAACATTATATATAGGGAATAAATGTGTTGTCTGGTTGAGAAAGAAATAAGAAAGTACTTCTCTTAGTACTTCTAAAGCTGAGTATATCTCCGCCACAAAGGCATGCACTCAACTGTTATGGATGAAGCAACAAAAAACAGATATTGGTGATGAGGTGAAGCAAACAATGGTAATTTACTGTGATAAAAAGAGCGCAATCGATCTTACAAAGAATCATGTTCATCATTCTTGTACAAAACATTTTGAAATCAGGTATCACTTTATCAAAGAAAAAGTTGAGCAAGGCATGATTAGAATGGATCATGTGGGAACTGATGAGAAAGTGGTTGATATCTTGACCAAGCCACTTTTAGCGGTTGTGTTTGAGAAGCATTGGTTGAACCTCAGTGTTCAGCCAGATCCTAGTGCATAAGGAGTTTACACAATACCCCCTCTCCCCAGTTATGTTAACTACTTTTAATTTGTTTATGGATGTGATGAAGGTTTTTGGGGGAGATACTATCCAGGGGGAGTGTGTTTGGAGCTAAACAATGAACAATTACTGGTCTTTGGGTTTATTGTCAATGGGGGAGAAAGGAATAAATACAGGCATGTCATGGACATGTAATGCTTCTGTGACACAATGAGAATTCAATGTCTGTGATAGGATGAGAATGAATACATTGGACATGTAATGATTCTGTGACACTGTAAGAGAATTACTTGGGCGTCATTGAGAATTCAAAAACACAGGAACCTAATTCACACTTCCTCTCTTGTTTTCTACACTAATCATTTCTCATGTATACTTAGACTATTTTCTAAGTTGATTATTGTGTTTTTGGTTTGCATGTGGATGGTTCTCTATTGAATTTATTTGGTGATTTCTAACAAACCCTAAGGGGGAGATTATTTTAACCATGGTCATTCTATGCAATAATTGGGGTATGGTTTGTGTTTGTTGTAAATCCTCTTTTGATGTTTAGAATTATTTCCATTAAAGTGATCATACAGTTCAATAAGACAAAATATTGAAGGTTGTGTCGTTTCCCAGTGTTTACCAAATTTTTGGGCCTGAAAATCGAAAAAAAAAAGACATGGATTGTTGTTAAAAGGAGGTGCGCACAAAGAGGAAGTGGTGCGAGAAAAAGGTGGGTTGTGCATGAAATATTTGAGTTGTGTGTGAAAAACAGTGTGGTGCGTGAAATAGTGGAGCATGGTTTTTTGTGTAAGTAGTGTTTCCTAATCAGAATGTTGAAAAATGTAAAAGTCATGGGTTGTGCGAAAAACATGGACATGTGGGTGAAAAACAGTACCTGCGCCAAATATTACGCGCTGAATGAGAGGTTTTTTATGCCAAGATGGGTTTTCTACGCGGGGGTCAGTGACGCCTATAAATAATAGGTGAACCCCCTCATTCCATATGGCTGATTACTAAGAGAAGATCCAAGTGTTTATGCATGTAAAAGGTTTGCGTAAAGGGGCTTGCATGAAAAATTCTAAGCCGCATGAAAAAATCTGGGTTCGCAAAAAAAATCGGGTTGCGCGAAAAAGGTAGAGCTGTGCGTAAAAATTGAAGAGACGCGTAAAATATTCAATTGTGAAAAAAATGTTTATTGTTGCACGAAATATTTTTCCATGTGAAAAGAAAGTATTGCGCACAAAAGTAAAGTCTTGTGCGTAAAGGGTTGGTGTTGCGGGAAATTGTCAGTGAAACATGTTGGTATGTTCTGTTTATCTGGTTCAGTGGTTCAGTGCATTCAAGTGCATCATTTCCAGACTTCTATGCAAGCAGAGTCTCATGCTAAGTAGAGGAAAAGATTTTAATGTGAATCTATTGATGAGACCTTTACATCTATAAACTGACTGGGACTTCACCAAAGGCAGTGAGCTAGGGGGGTCAATGGGAGTGACCTGAGGGATGGAGTGAGCTATCGATGAAAATTTGTAAAGGAAGTGAGCCTAGGACAGAATGACTGTTCCCAAACCTTTTTAATCCACAAATTGTGAAGAATAGTGGAATTAGGTACGACCGACACACTATCGGCGTATACTCCTTGGAAGTATCCCTTTGCGGTGAACCAAGTAAAATTGTTGTGTCCTATCATTGCTTTTAGTTGGTTAAAGATAAAAACAAGTTTCTACTAACATGGGAATAATATCCACAACTTTAAAAAGAAAATGTTGACACCCTGATTCACCCCTCCCCTCTCAGGGTGTTTCGGGGTCTTTCTGTTTTCATATTTAAAATTTTGAATATATATTTTTTCTAAACATTGAACAAGTTATAATATAAATTGAAAAATATTCTTTAATAATTATATTTTTTTTATGAACAACCATGAATGTGGAAATAGAAAATGAAAAACCATTGTCTGTGAACGTGGTGAATCAACACATCACAGATGATTTTTTCATTATTAAAAAAATGATATGAGAAGAAATTTGATTGATGGATATTCCATTAGAATAATAAAATTAAAGTGTATCTATGATAATATAATTCTCATGTCACTTTGGATAGGTTAGGTGAGGGGAGTATAAGAAAAGAAATAAAATTAAATGAGAATGATGAAGAAATTTACCTCTTGAATATCGTCTCATAGAGAACCACCTTAAGGAACATGGAATTGGTATTTTGGTGAGACCAAAAAGACCTGAATGTGGGGAAGAGGAATTGGGAAGAATATTAGTAATATCTAAATCTTATATGGTGTTATAGGAATAGGTAGTGATGGATAGTATTTATAGGGGAGGATATTTTTTATTTTTATTCATTTGTTTATTATGTTGGAATAAGATTATCAATAATGTTGATTCTTCTGAAGAAGTACAATAACTAGAGCATGTGAAATTGAGATAATATGAACTTACGTCATCCATGACCCAACCATAACTCAAAAATTCATTTATATACTTATATTATTGAATAACCTAAATTATTTTATTTAACTATTCACCATTAATTTGACTATTTAGGAGAAATCCATAAAAATCACCCCATCCATTTTTCAATGTGTAGAATTCACAAATTGAATCCATTTTTAAAAAAATAATTTTCTTAGTGTGCGGAAATTAATTTTTGATGAAAATCATCTTTTATTTTGAAAAAAATAATAACAATTTCAATAATATAACCGCATTTATGACACTTTGAAAAATTAATTAAGGGGTCATAAAATTATGTTATAATTATAATACAAAAAAATATTTAATTTATGAAATTATTTTTTGAATATAAATTATATTTTTAATCATTCAATTAATTATAAAAATTTTAGATAAACATTTATGTTTCAAAAAAATACCGACACATAAAATATCATTTTTAAAATATTTATTTACTAATAACATGATAAAAATATATCATAAATTCATTTATAATACACTTAAATTTTATTTATACTTTCATGAATATTTTATTATTAACACTATGTTTTATATCTAATGTTTTTTTCATGAGTGTGGTCATCCTAGTGGATAAGGAAGATCCAAAATTTCCTCCTCTTATTATCTTATTTTATATTTATTATCCCAATATGATATTTTTCATTCTTATTGTTTTGTTTTCTTAATTATGTATCTTTCTTCAATTATAAGAATAATCTTTTTATTAGGTTCTCTAGGTGATATATTATAAGAAGATAAATTTCATTTATAAAATTATGGGCTGTTAAAATTAAGGGGTTAATTTGGTTGGGGACATTTCAACCACATAAAATATTTACTTATAGTAATTGTAATTTTGGATTAATTTTATCTAAATAAATAATTTAATATATTTTTAAAAAATTTTAAATTCCAAGAGTGCCCCTCACCTCATTTATTAAAGGGAAACCCTCATGTCTATTCCCCACACCACTTTGAGCCATCTAAAATGACCATAACCTACATAAATCCATTATAAACATCCTAATATACATTCAATAGGTTCTAGTCCTCCATAAAATACCAACCCTCTAGTATTTAATAGAAGATAAAACTGATTTGTTTCAAAGAAAATTCAATCTCTTTAATTGGACACTTCTTTTTTAATTCTTCATTTATCTACTCGAGTCTATTTTATTATTAATTAAATAATAAATTATGTATTCTAAAAATACAAATCGTTTATTATTATTTTCAAACCATCATTATTCCAACCTCTTATTTTTCAAATTTTAAGTCAATTTATCACTCATTAGTATGTAAGACATACATTCTCCATGTATAAGAGTAATTGATATTTAATTAACATATTTTTTAGATGAGATTTATGAAGGTTTAAAAGATTATATATGATGTATATAAGCTAATTATTCCTCATTAGTTATATCATTATAGTTAAATTCTTATATTATAACCCATTAGAAAACAATGATGTCACTCATGAGTACATGTGGACCACCACCTCCCTCAAGAAAAGTGATTTATTTTTCATTGCCAATTTACATGGGTGGTAGTAAGGATGGATTTGATGAATATATATAATTTATATGATGTAATAATGTTTCTATAAAATTTAATTAATTTTTACCATTTTTTTATTTCTATCCATCAAAAACTGAAAACAACATTCATTCATGCATATGATATACCATCAACATGAATTGTGTAATTAATTTTTCTTATCTCTTCCTTCACAGATGACTCTAATAATATATATATATAATGAATATAAATGATATAATAAACATCTAAATTATTCTCTTATGGTAATATAATAATTTTATATTTATTAAACCAGATGATATAAAACATTCAAAGGAATTCGATCTTGAGGTAAATAATTTTCGTCTTACATTTATTTTTGTGAGACACATTCCATATTCACTAATATTTATTTTATGTTGTGTATACACTTACCATAAATTTATTTTTTGATGATTATCATGAAAATTAATTTATTTTATATATCCATCATCATTTTATTTTTAATGGGTCTAATTATTCAAATGCTTCCAAAGCGGTAAGGGTTTTATGTTATTATATCATTATTTATCTTGATTATTTATGATTATGTTCTAATGAAGAAATATTATTATGTATCTCTCAAGAAGATCATAACATTTAATCTCCCCTCTTAATTTCATGAAAATACTTTTTTCCCATTCATTTTCATATATTTAGGTAAACATGATACTAAAAGGTTATTTTTAAGGAAAACTGGACATTTTTTCTATTTGGTTGGGAATCATTCTCTTCAATGCACAAGTTTTCTAAATATTAAAGGAATAATTTTTTTACTTTTCCCTATTTATTATTTTCTAATATTTTTAGCCTTGGTTTACTTTTGAAGAAATGGATTGAAATAAGTCATTTTTTATTTCCTGAACAATATACTTGTTGACTTCTTTACCAAAAATGTGGAAGAAATATTTTCTTTTAACTTATACGTATGAACAAAATTTTACACCATCAGAAAGGATAAATTCATTGAAACATATTTTATAATTTACCATAGTTATTTTCAAAATAATTTTCCCATAATATTTTATAAATATTTATGTTTTTAAGAATTTATTTGAAAATTGAATTGGTATTTTCTTTAAGAATGTTTTTAATGATCTTTTTATTCATCAATGACAACAATCATTAGAGTTTCATATTTTTTACTTGGGATATGATCCAATGGTATCATCTGTTTTATTTATATGAATTTGTTATGATTATTATGATCATATTTTTATGAAAAAACATTTATTTTCCATGATTTATGTGTTGATGTATTGATGAAATGTTTATCAAACACTTATTCTTTGCACAACATGTGATATGATGATATGATGATTGTTTCGTATTATTTTGAAAAATATATGTGTGGTTTTTATTATGATACAGTTGGGATCAAAATTATATATCCATTAAATTCATTGGGAAAATTTTCACATATCTTGAGAAAACTATGGGAAAAGACAATGTTTTCCTCCATTATGGGAAACAAGTCGATGTGCTTGATCTATTGTCATAAACAAGTAAATGTGATTAATTAATTTTGAGAAACAAGTTGATGTGATAAATAAAAAATAGTAAATAATTATTGAGTCCTTACCCATTATAATTTAATGATCTTGGTAGATAACCTTGAAATGTGAAATGGTTTCTATACTTGTGATGGTGAAAAAATATGATGCCATAAACATATGGTTCATGATTGATTTATGATGTTTTTTCACTCTTATGATTCATGTAGTTTAAAATGATAAAGCTTTATAACATGAATATTGTTTATGATATTTGAGAGACTAGGTGTGAAAATTTTATATTATGGCCATTGTATCATACCCCTATGCTTATATTATGATTTCATATGATCTTTGATTGATATCTTACATGTTTACTATTACTGATCATCAGATCCCACCCTTTCATATGTTTACATTCCCTAGGTTATGAACAAAGGATTTAAGTAGGGTTTTTCTATGACGATTAATAAATTGTAAAGACTTTTTGGTAGATATTGAATATCATTCACAATATAAGAATATTTTGTATCTAATCTATAAAGATACTAAAAATTTTCGGACCTTGGGAGTGTTTTTTTGAAATGTATTGAATATTAATATAAAAAGATACAATATTTATTTTTTAAAATATTATGTCACTATATTTGGTATTAGTGTATATTTTTTGTCAACCATTAGATATTAGGGTTATAAAACTATGTTAAATCCCATGGGAATAATTTTATATAGAGGATAGCATCCTAATGTTTTTGGTAATGAAAATGGATAATCATGGTTAAACCTACAAATCCATAGATTGAGAAGAAGGTTTGATGATTTAGAAATCCTATGAACTATATTTTGTTACTACATGATAGATCACTATGACATTTATACTATTATTCTTACAGAATAAATTTTTTGTTTTATTCAATGGATGAAACCTGAATAAATCATGTTAATGAAAAATGTGATGGATAATGAAATAGAATTTTTTCTATAAAACTAAATGTTATTAGAGATGGAATGAAATATATCATTTCTATTCCCACACAATATTCTCTAGAAATTAATTATATTGAACATAAAAAGGAGAAAACGAGGGAATAATATTCTATTGAATATTCCATGGGTCAACATCCACCTTCCTATAGTGGTTCCATTGATCCACTTTTCACAAATTTAATAGATCAGTGTCATTAAAATAATATATTCCATTCACTAGTGTTTAGAGGATGAAAAATTAATTTTAGATATCTATCATTGGGAATAAAAAATATTATCAATGGTGGACTCTAATGATGAATATAAAGAAATGGGGATAAATTGACTCTAGGGAGTGAAAGGAAATTATGTTACAATTTTTCAACAAATCATTTCCACTTATTCATAATAAAATAAAATAGAGAATGTATTTATTAAGCTAAATCAGAATGATGTTGAATCATATGGTATATATGAGGAAAAGTTTACATGACATGATATATACACTTATATTATTATCATTCAATATGAGTGTTAGGCTGATAGATTATTTAGTATCATAAAACTAAGTTTTCAAAGGAAATTATACATAATATAATTCAATATCTATAATGAAATCATATGATGTGTTACAATGGTGGGAATGGAAATTGGGGATTCTGATAATTTCCATGGTTTACATCAAAAAATATATATTAATTCTCATAAAAACTCCAATAAATCACAAGGTGAAAAGAAATTCCAATTATCTATTAGCAAAACATATATGAAGAAAAATCAAGGGAATTTTTTGAATGGAATTATGAGGGGATTTAATTATGGATGGGTTATCATGAATGTCTAAAGGGTATTGAAAGGTATGATTATGAAATAATGTAAAATAAAACACTAATTGTTTCCCTCCCACACTCTAATGATTAAAATGAAAGGAATATTTAAATTATTCCAACTGGTGAATAAATATAAAGGTTCTTTATGATCACTGTAAAAAAACTCTTAATCCAAATTAAAAAGGGAAATATCATGTGATCAAAGTTGTATAATTGGATTATGATAATGATATTATGACAGGAACACTTATGATCCACTCTAGAATAGATAATGTCTTATTTTATTATAGATATTCCTACTCTATTATTTCTAAGATATTTTAAAGGGGTATCAAATTTCCATATTAATGATTTGATATTTATTTATCAGTGAAAAAACATAAAGGAATAATGGTCACATCTCAAATCTATTATACTTATCTTTTTTATGTTTGTTTAAAACTGATTCTTGTGAATCTTTTGATTTCCCATTTAGTTTAATTTTACGTGATTCTAGGTAAGGGTTTTAATTCTTGAAATTTTCTTGTATCAATTTTTGGTAAAGGGAAGACCAATTTTGTATTCTAAATGAACCCATTTGAAATTATAAATGTGTGGATGAATATAGAATTATTATAGAAATTACTTCAACTATATGTGTGTTAATTCAAATTGATAAAGGATTTTTATATAAGATGGTATAGGAGAAACTAAACATTAAAATATGAAAATATTTCAGGATTTTGTTGACATATTTATAGAATAATTTATTTTTCTTATTCTAGATCATGTTTTTGAGTTTTTAATAGAACTATTACATAGTTATATACCTTCTTAAATAGTCTATATAGAATGGTCTTGTTTGAGTTTTAGGAATTAAAGAAGAAACTCAAAGAGAATCTTGAAAAGGGATTGATTTGGCCAAGTGAGTAATAATAGGATACACCTTTTCATTATTTAAGAAGATATATGGATCAATGCATTTTTTTCATTGATTATCAAGAACTTTTGGGGGTTCTTAGAATGAGGGTCCAAGATAAATTTATTAAAATCAAAAAATATATTACATGATTCTAATGGGGATGATTTTGTTACATTAATTCTCAAGAAGGAAACTCAAATAAATGGAAATTCATCTAACCTAGTGAGATAGTTATTTATACCATTGTTAGATATCCCATCCACTAATATATTATCTTCTCAGTATGCATGTGTGATGATTTTATTGAGATGTTAGAGGAGTTAAATCCATTACATCCATCTAAAAGTGAGTTTCCATTACAAGTGGATCACACAATTTCTTATATCATGGGAAATATTGGTAGATTGTATTTTAATCCAAGGGTCATACCATTCTTTTATTTCAATAAAAGTGAACAAAAATAATGACATTAATTATTTTAGCCTCTAAGGGTGAGGAAATACCAAAAGTTTCAAAGTATCTAAGGGGCTTTCCATTGTGATCCTGAAAACAATAACCATAATCTACAGAGCCTGGATTTATTTTTTATAGCCCAATAGACATTAATTTCAATCCATCCTAGAATAATTACCTATCATAAGACTTCAAATAAACTTTCTCATTTCTTATAGTTTCTTGTAACTGTAATTTTCTGAAGAACCATGAAATTGTTAATTGAATTAAAATAGTATCCATATTTTAAAGTGTTATCCTATTTGTATGTTTTAATTAGGTGAGAAAGATGACCATAAATATTTTTGATAGATTTATCATGAATATCTAATAATCACTAAGTTTACTTGAAAGGAAATTTTTCTCAATTGATAAGATGCATGTGAGGATTGTTTCAAGAAGTTAAAGAGAAGGCTAGTCAACAACCCAACGCTTACACTAATGATGTAGCAGAGAAGGGTTTATGATCTATAGTGATGAATTAATGGGGGGACTGAGATATTTATTGATGAAAAATGATATTTTTATAGATTATGCCTCGTTTAAATTTATGTTTCATGAGAAAAATTACCCAACTCAAGATTTAGAATTACTTGTGGAAATTTTCGCATTTAATATATGAAGGCATTATCTTTAGGGTGAAACTTGTGACATATATATAGACTATAAAAAATTTTATATTACCACATAAAGGGATAAATAAGTTCTATTATTTATTTTCGTAGTTGATTAATTATTACTACATATAAATACGTTTCCACCCTTGGAATGAAAATAATAATGAAGATACTCTATGTCGAATGAATCATACAAGTATATCATTTATGAGGATAAACGAATATGTAATATTTCTACTTTAAAAAAAGATATATTTTTATATTTATAATGAATAAGAGAACTTTTATCTTTCTAAAATTAGTGTCCAAATATCTATCCATGTGATTATTGAAGATTCAAAAAATGAAGCGATGGAACTATAGAAGATGGTCAGAAATGTTCTTTATTTTATCTTTGATTGCTAGAGGACTATAAAGTTCGTGAATCATTTATTTTTCCCTTACATGGAATATTTTAAGAATATTTTTATATGTAGCTTATTTTTTATCTTTATTCATTCATCTTTGAGGTAAAAAATATATATAGATATCTGAAAGGGTATTTTTAGTGGGAAAACATGAAGAGAGGTAACACATATTATGTATCTAAATGCTTGGTTTTTCAGTACGGTAAGGTTTTGGTAAAACAATATAATGGGATGATATAACCATTAATGATACTACAATGGAAATTGAAGAACATCAGCAATGGCATTGTCTTTAGACTCCCTAAAACATCAAAAATGAATAATAATATTTTTGTTTTTTCCATCACCCAAAAATTTCATCTTGCATCATTTTCATTAGAGAATATTTCTCACTTGAAAATATTTATAGGTTATAAATCAATTAAGTGTAAAGGATGAAGAGAGTAACATATTCTATTTTATTTGATCAATATTTTAGGATTACCTCAATGTTCTGGAAAAGATTTGAGCATACTTTGGATAAATATTTGAGTTCTAATATTACATATCATCCTTATATTGATGGAAAATTTAATATGACAGTTTAAACCCTAGAAGAAAATTTTAGAAATATCTCAATGGAATTCAATGGTGCTTGGGATCAACACCTTACTTGGGTGGAGTTTTCATGCAATAATAACTTTCACCTTAGTATTAAGAGGGATCCTTCTGATGAACTATATAAAATGAACTACAGAACACCAACATGTTGGGATAAAGATAGAGAGAGAAATATATTTGTTACCTAAGATAAATTATGAAATTGAAGAGAATTTTAGAGCCATTCGGCAACACATAAGACCTTCAAAAAGTCAATAGAAAAGTTCTAATAATAATTTTCATGGAAATTTGGATTTCGAAGTTAGTGACACGGTATTCATAAGAATATCACCTTGGAAGAGGGTTATTAATTTTAGAGATAATTAATGTTTATCCATATATTTATTGGTCCCTTAAAAATTTCTGATCATGTAGAGATGTTATGTTATCATCAATTGCTTCCACTAAATATCACTAAATTTTACAATGTGTTCCATGTATCTCTCTTCACAAAGTACATATCTAATCCATTATATATACTGAACTCATAGGTCATACCAAAATAAAATGATCACTCTTATAATGAATAACATGTGTACATTAAATATTTTAGAGAGAATGTTCTATTAAACAAAACCACTAACCAACTCAATGTTTTGTGGTGAAACAACAAATTTTATGAAGTTACATGGGAATATAAAGATGTGATGAAACATAGATATCCTCATTTTTTGTTTCAAAATGATTAATTTTGATGGAATTTTTCAAATTAAAGGGTTTTTAATGTTACGCCCTTATATTTTAGAATATATTTATCTTAAAATAATTTTATTTTTGATGTATTATGATACATGGAACACCAATATTAAAAAAAATATGATATATTACTTTAAATATTATTATTTAATGTTTTACTAATTGTCTATCTATTAGATTGGAAGTTATGAATAAGAATAACTAAATTATGAAAATTCAGGGTTTACATAGGTATAAATGGAATTCATTAAATATAATTAATTAGAAATGAAAACTATCATCATTTTAAATTAAAGGAAATTTTTTTGTAAAAAATAGTTAGTATGAACACAATGTGTATTTATTATAATAAATTAAATTGTTCTGTATTGTTGAATGAATATCATGAAATTTATATATTATCCATTCAATAATATTTCTTAATCTATAATCTAATATTTTTATTCTTCATGTGAAAATAATAAATGATTTTTTTCTGAAAACATGTATTTTTCTAAAAGTGGTGGTTGTCAGATTTTTCAGTCTCATTTTAAAAGTAATTTCTTCTGGTTCAAGGTATTTTATTTGATAAAATTAATTCTATATTTTGAATCAGGAGGGTCAAATTTATAACTTGGTCCCTTTTATCATTATTCAATATGATGAAACCCAGGGTAATATAGGATCATGAGAATTAACATAGATAGTTATACTTATAAGAGGGGGTGAATTGTAGTTTAAAAACATAGTTTATGAATTTTAAACTATAAAAAACCCATACCACTTAAATTAATATTATTGGACTTGGATTCAGTTTGATTTTTAGAGTCATAGAATCATATTCACAATATGCCCGATTAAATGACACTAAAACATTGGTGTCATGATGGATTCAATTTGTTAGAGCATGTAAATCGTAATAAAATTAATAATGATAAAAAACAATATATAAATCTATGTACTATGAAAAACTTTCAGTTACAAGTAATGAAATAGAAAACTTATAGAAAAAAATTATAAAATAGCTGTGTAAAAGTAAGAATAACATAGAATATATATTAAAAAAATATAACTCTTTTTTATCCTTAAGAGATGGTAGTCAATTTCCATGACTAATGGTATCCATTATTGTATAATTAGAGTACTGTCTATATTTTCTTACTAGGAATATCCACGGTATGATGATTATATTAGCTCTATCTTCTTATCCATGGAATCCATCGATATGATGATCAGCTATGTCTTACAATCCTCATAATCCCTCGATCTGATGGTTTAGATTCACTGTCTTCCTATCCTAGGAGGCCCTTATTCTTAACAGTGACCAGATATAGTTATAATCACAAATTTTCTTATGGAAACAACTTAACATGGTTTCATTATAATAGAAAATATCTAATTAAGTAAAAGACTATGAATGAGGAGTTCACAATAAGTATTCTTCTGAAAACATGAGAGAGAATGTAATAAACTAGCTCCAAGATCTTCAAATGACTCATTATTTATATCCATTTCTATAGATTTCATATTTATGTGTTTTTTGCAATGGGCTCAAACACCTAAAACATGAAAACTCATCACAACTAAATTTTTGATGTATTATTGTTTAACACCCTTATATTGTTAAAGATATTCCTTACATTACAAGAAAGTAATTTTATTCAGATTGTAATCTTAACTATGTCTGATGGAATTATTTTTAAATTTTCAATATGGTTAGCTTGATGAATTTTATCCCGATTTTATCAATACCAGAATTAGTCTCATAGTTACGAATTTTTTTAGTGTGAAAAACACGACTAAAGTCTAACTCTTATTCGGATAAATGGTGATTCATATTAATTGCATGCATACTCATTCCAATTATCGTAATGAAGAAATATGAGTTTATATTTATAATACATTACAACTTATTCTATGTATGATAGAAATTAATTTTTTTCTAAAACAACAAACTAAAACACTTGGGATATAAAAATTTGTGATTTCCAAAATTGAAGGAATGGAAAAGTAAGAATTAAAACTACTTACTCAACAAGTAAAATGAATCACCTTAGTTAAGGGTAAATTAGGTTAATATAAATTAAAACTAATTTTTAAGGTCATAAAAATTTATCCAAATTCTTGTTAGATTTTTTTAATTCAACCCTTATTACCTTAGTCTCTAAATTTGTTTTTTGATGAAAATATTCTAGGAAAATGAACCAAATAATATTTAAAATTAAAAAAGATACAAAATGTCACTCTTTTAGATTTAAATATATATTATGTGTTAACATAAGGAAAATTAGATATGAATGAATATTAATATTCATTTTATGAATAATGAAATTATATTCATGATAGAAATTAATTTCTAATTTTTAGTGATTAAATAATTACCTTAACTTCTTATGCAATTATAATACAATACATATTTTATAAATAAATAAATAAAATTCTAAAATTCTAAATGTTATATAAATTTATTTATTCATAGATTTAATTAAAAAATTTAGGTGATTATCGCATATTATTGTCATTTTAAAGAATTTTATTTGGAATCTAACTCTTTATTTTTTTATTTTAATTCAAATTAAGTGAAGAGTGTCAAAATTTAAATTTAATATATTTTTTCATAATTATATATTATTAAATTATTTAAAAATTATAAATTTACTTACAAATGAAAATAAACAAAATATTTACTAAAAAATATCATACTTTATCCATTTATGATTAAATAATTACCTTATAATTCTATTTATAACTCTTAATTGTGAAAAGGTTGATACCAAATTTAATGTCAAAATAGGTTATACAAAAAGATATGGTTCATAAATCCACTTAAACATGTCGAATTAATAATTTTTTATGGAATTTTGACAATATACTATCTTATCGCAGAATCACTATCCTTTGATGAATTTGAGATAGATTATGACTTTATTATATTTTAATCTCTAATAAAATTACATGGGTGCCCCTCCCCTAAATTATAAAATAGAACCCCTCTATTCTAATTTCTCCATAACTTGGAGAATTATTGATTAAAAATACCCCAAAAAATCCATTCTAAACATCCTTAAAATAATTCTAGAGGTTCTGACCCTCCCAAAAGTCCAACCCTAAGGTCTTCATTACGATATCAAAAGGAGTTTTCTCCACGAACATGTAATCACATTAAGTGATCACTTCTTATTTAATTCCTATTTTTCATCCATCAAATCATTTATATTATTCATGAAATAATTTTTAAGTGTCATAAATATACTGAAATTTTATTATTATTATGAAACTACCAATATTACATCCCATTTTTCATTAAATGGGATGTGAATGTATCGCATTTTTTTGATGTACATCATATCATAACCATGTAGAGATACAATAAATTTTCCATTTCCATATTTTATTGATGGGTTTTATTATATTTTTATGTTTATATATGATATTTATGACCTAATTATTCTACATAGATATAATATCTTATCTATCTTCTTACATTCTAAACCATTATAAAATAATAATGTCTCTCAGGCGTACGTATGGACTACAACCTCCACGAAGTGACGTGATTTATTTTTCATCTCCACCTTACATAGATGGTAATAAGGATGTATTTTATGAATATAAATGGGTTATATGATAAAACAATGATTCTAGAGTAAATAATTACTATTTCCCTTTCTTTCATTAAATCCATCAAAAAACAAAAACAATGTTCATATGTACGTATGGCCTAAAATATTCAGGAATAGTGTAATACATTTTTATATCTATGTCTTTTTAAAATACTCCAAACATATAAATATATAATTAATATATATGACATAATAAACATTTAAATTATTTTATTAAGATAATATAGTGAATTTAAATTTATTATAAGGGAGGTTAAAAAACATTCTGAGCAAGTCGTTCTCGAGGTAAGGGATTTTCATCTCAATTTTATTTCTGGGGAACACATTCCATATTCGATACTTATTTATATAATGTTGTGTATATAATTCCCACAAATGTATTTTTTATGATTATCATAAAAATTATGTGGATTTCCATATCCATATAGGATTCTTTATTTCATTCATCTTATGATTCAAATATTCCCAAATTTTAAAGGGATTTATGTTACTATATCTTTATTTAGTAAGACTGCTTACAGTTATGTTTTGATGATGAAATATTATGATATATCTCTTAAAAACTTTCAATTTTTTTAATATATTTATTTCTTCAAAATATTTTTTTGTTTCATTTTCCTCAATTTTAGTACAAAAGAGACTGAATGGATATTTTAAGGAAAAATACCATGTTTTACTATTCGAATGAAAATCATTCCCTTTCATTCCAATGTTTTAAAAAAATATTTTCAAGGTTTTTTTATTATTATTAAATTATTATGTACTGTCAATTTTACACTCGTTTTAATTTTTAAATAATTTTTTATATTGATTCTTGTTTACTTTTTTTAAATGAGAATTTGTTGTCATTTTTACTGAAAATAGGAAAGTAATATTTTCTTTTAACTTAAATGACATGAGTGTAATTCCCCGCCATTATGAACAATTGGTTATTTTATTCTTCATTTGCAAGTTTTCATAGTTTTTTCGAATGAATATTTTTTCCATAATATTATATATTTTTTTTTGTTTTATTGAATTGATTTTAAAATTGAAAGGGTATATTCCTCCAGAATTTTTTTAATGGTCCTTTTATTCATCAATGAAAAAAACGTATGGTTTTTTATTTTGTTTTATTGATGATATTAATAAATGGTACCATACATATTATTTAATCATATGGTTTATAATTGTTATGATGATAAGTTTTTTAAACCAATTTATTTTGAATGTGTTATGATATGATTGGATGATAAAATTTTTAAGAAACTAGTTCTGTTTGAATGGAAATGATACGATAATATGATGAATGTTTTATGGTGTGGTAGAACACATATATATGAGTTTTATTATGTGATGGGTGGTAATTTAATTATATATCCCTCAAAGGGAATTGGTTTATGTTTTTTATTTTATGAGATTACTATGGGATACAAGTCAATGTTCTTGATTAATTATGGGAAACAAGTCAATATAATTTATCAATTATAGGACACAAGTATATGTGCTTGATCCATGATGGTAAAAAGGTCAATGTTCCAAACCCACTATTTGAAATAATTGTTGAGTATAGATTCATTATGATGTTGTGGTATTGGTAATTAACTATGACGTATGAATTGTTTGCTATATTTATTATAGTGACACACTTTTATGAGATAAACTTATGCTTCATGATGATTTCTGATTTTTTCTCACTCTATAATCCTTGTATTTTGAAATGATAAATCTTTTTGCAATGAACCATGATTATTATCTCTATCATACTATGTATAGTCTTTGGAAGTTATCTTCATGATCTCATTTTATTATTCTTATCTTATTATTTCATAAGATCATTTATTTATATCTCCCATGTTTACCATTAATGAGTATATGATCTCACCATTTCTTATGTTTCCTTTCTCTGGGTTATAGAGAATGGTTTCAAGGAGATTTTAGCTTTGAATAATTCTAAATTTTATGATCAAAGTGGGAGATATTGAATAACTCTATTGAAATAATAGGATTGTGCATCTAGTCTCCGAATACATTAAACCCTTGCATCCCTCAGAGATGTGTTTGTGAAATGTATTGAATATTCATATAAAAAGAAGTAATATTTATGTATTAAAATCATCAATCTCTATATAATCAGTAATTCATGAACACGAATATACGAGCACACATTACTATTATATAACATCTTCACAAACCCTAAATCATGTATGGTTTTAGTTATCATTAAAAATTTCTTTGTACTAATATATTACATGTCTTTATCCTTCTTCATAAACCACAATAGTAAGAAATACTTCTCACTTTCCATCAAGTATCAAAAAAGTTAACATATTTTTTTCTATTCATGTAACATAGTGGTGGTAAAATAATCAAGAACTGGATATTGGAACTAATATTCATAAAATACATAGTCTATGTGTCAACACTTACTGATTTTATGTGGTAATTCTTCATGAAAATCATCATGTATTTCTCACAATGCTATAGATGAGCATAGAACTCCCATTTGTTAAATATCTAAGATGCTCTTAGATTATCAAAATTTTGAGTAAGTTGAAACAAGGTGATTAATTATTTTATAAAAAAACAATATCTCTATGGTATGGATGAAACATTTATTAGAGTCAGGTATTTTTTATTTATATGTGAGTATAACAGACCCTATTCTAGTCTACATTGACATAGAAACCCAATTTTTATATTGTTTCATTGTCGATATTAACGTCAGTTAATATCCTAGTGTTTAGATAAATTTTAACAAGGATTTCCCTATTATGTGCTTCCAAAAATCATGGATTCACTTCCTTTACAATTGGATTCACCTCATAGTGAGTATCCCTTGTGCTCACGATGATGATCATGTTCTCCTTTTAAATTAAAACTCATCCATGAATATAAGATGCATAGGTATCTTTATATAACTCCATTTACATTTGGAAGTGTAACATTATTCAAATAAGTCCTTACTTGCACATCATTTCATATATTAATGAAGTTATGTGGGATAATCTACTCGGAATCCTGAACATTTGAACTGAACTTGATGGTCACAGTCATTTTGTGAAATATTTTGGGTGAAAAAATATCATCTAGTGAAGGCGGGGGATGATGATAATCATTAAGAAGATAGAACCAATGAGATTAATTGAATCAAATATAGATTCGTATATTTATAACAATAAACTATAGTGGAATAGTGAAACCCCTCCCATGACCCACATCTATCTCCAACTCATTGGATCACTTATTAATAATAATTTTCTTTATTCTCACCACTTGAGCTAAAAATGAGTTTTATCACCCACAAAACCTCACACACCACACTAACATGTACCATGATATACCATTGTGTGGTCTACAGGAATACTACATGGACCATGGTCACACCATGTGTACTACATCATACCTATGTATACACCTACACTTCTCCTGTAGCTCTCTCCAACCACAACCAGGGATTGATATGGTTGGGCACTACTCACCTAAGTAATGGATTTGGGTTCCCCTTAGATGGCTACGTGGTTGGAATAATTTTATAAAAAACAAAATTGATAGTATTATTTTATTATATTCTAAATATTGAATACAATATCTATCCATTTATCACCATTAAATTTTGAACCACTTAAATTCCATCACTTCTTCTTCAAATGTCATACAACTAGTTTCTTTTTGAATGGACCTCATTTGTTCTTCAAATACTCTTCATGAAATTCACATTTTTTATGTTTGTTAATATCATTCATGGTCCTCGTGAAATTATGAAATATCACATGAACATATTCAATTTATCTTCTTCATCATGTTTTAAATATTTTTCACTCTCCTAGTGTCATAGAAACTTGTCATTGTCATTAAGAATAGTTCAATAATCATCATAAATATAAACTCAGTGTATTCAAAACAAATTACATAAGATAATAATACATCATTACTTTCCTCTTCATCTAGTTTTCCAATCTATATAAACATTGATATCAATCTTGGATATGCGAAATACTTGAACAGAACTTCTAGTAACTTCTTTCATGATAAATTCTTCAATAAAATGGAATCAATGAAATAATTATACTTGCGAGACCCCCATTGAAAACCAATGAAAATCATCGATAAAAATTACAACTTATACATAAATTGGGGACTTCAACATCCCATTGGTATTTTTTTGAAATACCTTTAAATCCCATTCTAACTGAATATCTCAAAATTTGAATCTCTCCCCTTTAATTTTCTAATATTTTCATTCAATTTCTACCCCCATAATAAATAATAACTAAAACTTTCCTGGGAAAAGTTTATTAGTTCATACATAAGAAAAATTTTCATCCATAATTTCACTCTAAGTCTATGTTATCCATGATCCATATAAAAAATAATAATATTTGAATTAGATTAAAATGGTTTCCTTTGCAAACGGTTTAGGAAACCTCATTAAATGAAAACTTGTATACCTATCTTCAGTAGTTGTAATCTTTTATTCCAGTCTAAATAAACTTAAATGATACATGAAACTTTTGAAAGAAATATTAAGTGGAATTCAATTAATCTCTTTGAAAAATAGATTAAAAATATTCATTTGTAATAAGAAATATTAAAGGCCTTACTGCACATCTAGAATTCCACTTTTCTTATGTCATTGATTAATTAAATTACACCCCACTTTTATTATGTTTTCTATTTTTTAAACCATATATGATAGATTATAAAATGAATAACTTTTAAAATGAAAGGATATTTAGGCTTATTCTTGATTAATTCGATTTGGTACCAATTAAAATAATGATTCAATAATATTCTTTATCATTATTATTTTGACTACCCTCAAGGGTATCCCTCCTAAAAATCATATTAATGGTATAGAATACATTGTAATTGATCTTCAACGTGTAATATTAAATATTTTAAAACTATCAAAATTTCACTAAGGAAGATCATATTCAATAATTCTTCTTCAGGATACCAAAAATAATATCAAAATAAGATGTATCTTATTTATATGTTTTTTCTTGGAAGTGAGAACACATTATTCAAAATCATTAAAAATTATCATATACCCTCTTTGTATTTGAATACTAGTTGAGGAACCATTCAAGAATTATGACTTCTATATCATTGCAATCAAGAACAGATAGCACTGAATGATTATCATGTTCTCCCCCTAATAATTATATTCAAATTTGATTCCATATATTATATGAAAAAATATTATAAAATAATATTAAGGTAATCATGTATATCTATCTACATTTTACAATTTTAATTGTGTGATTGAGATAGTATTATCAATCATATTTCTCTATTTCCTCTAGTGTTCATGTTTTCACATCTAAACATATGTTATTATTTTTTGAATCCAACATAGATCTCTTAAAATTATCTTTTCATATGTGTACTAAATTTTATGTCTTTAAATTCTTCATGGATGATAAATTAATACTCTTTTCAAGGGTTACTTATTATTTTGGAAGAATAGTAAAAAAAATCTCACAATGTCATGATTTGTCACATCTTTCACATGGTACTTCTTTAACATAATAGTTTTAATTTTTTAAAAACCACTAATGTATTTTTTTCACTAGGTGTATTATTTTATTTTAATTTTTCAATATCATTATCATGTGGATCTTAAATTTTATATATTCTCCCTAAAGATTCTACTAAGATTAATAAAATTTAATTAAAAATATTTGTAGATTTTTTTTATTTTCCACATGTCGTATTCTTATTTTCATCCTTATTATTAATCTATTTGGATGCTTCACATTTATTAAAATTATCATATTTTGAACCCAATATATTCTCATATTACTTCTTGGGAGAAGTTTTATTTTAAAAAATATATTTTTTCTTCCTATGGATGCATCTTTTTTCTTATCCAACATATGATTTCTACATTTCTTATCATCATTTGATACTTATCGAGATGGGATACACCATTATTGTAACCATTACCATAGAATTAATCATATAGGTTTTTATGTTTTTAAAAAAAATGGTGTTATATATATTTTTATTGACCTGAATATGATTTTTATTCTTTTCTATCATTCTTCCCCTTAACATTGGATTCCTTTTTATTTTTTCATTTAAAGGATTGTAGTAGGAATTCAATGTATAATGCCTGAATTTTTTTAGCACCTTCATTTACCCATATACATAGATCTTATTATTTCGTTGGTATGTTGTTTTATGACTTATTTACACCTTGTTCATCTCATTATGGAGAACCATATTCTATAATATTTTTCATATCTAGCATAATTATGGTGGTAGAATTATTATCTACTATCTTCATCCATATTTTCTCACATTTGTTTTCCAACCTATTCTATTTGGGAAAACATATTTAGAAACATTACTACGTGATGGTAGGGATAGTACCTCTTTCTTCAAAGAAACTTGAGATAGATCATTAAAAGAGTTCATGATTTTATTATTAAATTTTGGATGTATGTTACCCTTAGAGTCCCCAATTGAATATTTTTTAGTAGTATAAATAATTTCTTTATTTTGTTAAGTCTCGATATGTTTCTTCTCAATATTGGACAAAAAACATCCAATTATAGACATTTAAAATTTTGGATGTTTTTATGTTCTTCAGTAATAATCCTATTATATTTAAAAACATTCTTCAATCTTTAAGATTACTTTTCCGATGAGTTAAAATTGTTTTATATAAGTATTGTGTTCTTTGTAATTTTCATATATTACTTCCAACTATAAATTCATGATATTAAATTTGTTTTTTAACTATTATTCAAGTGATTGGATCATTTCCTCAAAATATTGAGTGGAAACATCAATCTCTCATATATTTTTTCAAACACATATATATTTTAAAAGAAGAAAAATTTTTGAATGAATGGATTACATGAAACACCAAGTATAGAATAAAATGTAACAGCATAGACTTTATGAAAAAAAATTAAAATAAATTTAATCTATTTAATAGCTTATAGAACATGAAACCCTGAATTAATATGAATGATAATATATAATATCATTAAAACCTATCCATAAATTTATAGGGTATAAATATTATAAAACAAATTATGAAAATTATGGATACCTTTTAATTTTAAATAAAATAATAATAATTTAAAATAAAATGAAACTTTATCTGAAAAAACTATATTTTCTCTAAAAGACAGTTCAGACATACTTTACGCACATAATATAAAATTAATTATCAACATATTGAGAAAATTATTTTCATAAAATTATAATCTTATATGAAATCATAACAACAATATTTTCTTAGGGTAATCTTTTTTTGGTTCTTTTGAAATATTTCATTTTTCAATGACTTGTGAATTATATTCAATTTTAACTAAAATCTACCATTTAATTTAAATTACATACAGTGATAATTTATATTTTTAATAGGTTTAAAATTAAAATTATTTAATTTATATTTATATTAATAAAATTTATGTCATTTTAATTATTTTAATATTTAATTTTGATATCAAAATTTTGTAAACTGTTAAACAGTTTATCTTTGAAAACTCATATTCTCATCACATCTATGGGATTAATTTTGAAAACAAAATCCCACTTATGTGAATGGAATTTAGAAAAATGTATTCTATAATTTTAATCGTCCTAATTTATATTGTCTAATATGGTCAATATAATTATTTTCCATAATTAATGGTGATAAGTGTGAAAATTGAATATTGTGATAAATGTAAAAATAGATTTATTATGGGTTAATCAAAAATTAAAACGGTTAAATTAACATTAAGACGTGACTAAAACCTATTTTCATTACATATTTAGAAATTATAATGTATAAGTATCGATAATAATCCATTTTGGACCCTTTTGGAATGTAAAAAATGTGGGTACATGTTTTTATTTAGAAAATTTATAAATGTTCCACTGACCTCACTTATCCAACACCACCCTCTATCCACCTAACTTCACACCAGGAAACCCTTTTTATATTTTCCATTAATTTTCCAAATAAATTCCCAAAATCCTTCCTCTCATACTATAATCCTTATTTTGGGTAGAAATCCATCCTAGGAAGGCTTTGATGAAAACCTAAACAGGATACCTGAAGAAGAGGTAATGTTATTTAATAAGGGGATTTATTTTATATCTCCTACCACCTCCTTAAATTATTATTAATCCATTATAATAAATATACCCCATATGTTGATATTTTATTATAATAATTTTTTTTCTTCTAACAATTCACACTTACATCAAATGTGTTACGGAATATCCATTCGTGTCTGTGTAGGACTACCACTTTGAGAACTAATGTTATTTATTTTACCTTACCACCTTTCATGGATGGGTATGTATTTATATCATAAATATACAACCTAGATACCTCATTAGAAAAAAAATTGATGAGAAATTTTAATTCTGTCCTTTTTATGTTGTCAAAGAGATTTTGTAATTAAATAAGTTAACACTGGGATCAACATTTTCTCTTCGACAAAAAAGAGGTCGACAAAGGATAATTTCTTTCCCCAGTGATTTTTTGTGAGGGATTCAATTTATTTCATAATAAATTATATCATGTCACCATTTTTACTATTACTGAAATGTCCATATGGTTCTCTCATCTATAACTGGGTACAGACCATATTTCCCAAGCCAGGTGGTATGTTGGGGATTCAAGCCCAATGGAACTTAGGGACTTTATTTAGATAATAGAATATGAGGTTGGTCTCATTTCATCATTTTTTTAGGGTGAATTGTTCCCTACTCTTCATCTCTCTTATATATTTTAGATATGTTTTTGAATCTCTTCATAATCCCAATGTGAGACCAGTTACCCTAACAAAATGATCATAAGTTAACCACTCTTATGTGTAAAAAAAGGGGGATCTCATTAGTGAATCCATATTTATGTATTTTAGGTTATTAATTAATTTACTAGTAATGAATATAAGTTTACATGATGAATCTTTATAACCAAGAAGTTTGGAATTTTTTTCCATGTAGGGAGGTAGTTAATATTTCAAGGAGGTGATTGATCTATTATGAGGTGTCATACATATCTCGTTTATTATAGGAATCAAAAACCACATAGTTCATTAAACCTATGAAGTTTAATGTCTTTCAGAAAGGACATATGTGTGGGAATATATGAACTAGATATTTGAGCATGAATTTTTAGGAGACATCATACGTGTCATGGTTATAGGTGGAATCAGAGTTATCATAGTTCGATAAATGCCTTAGTAATTTCCTAAAGGTAGATTCCCTCATATGGGGGTGCTTATATCATACCACTCATCAAGGCTTACATACTGATATTTCTTTGGATGGAGGATATTCATGGTGTGAATTATATGTCTATTTCACATCCCTAAGTCAACATGAGCTATGCTTGATGTGAGTAACTAGGTATAACAAGTAATGTATCTCACTACATATGGATGTGAAAATTATGTGTTAGGATAGACCTTGGAATTTTTTATATAGAGCATGATCCTTATGAAGGTTTTCACTATATCCTAGTTAAGGCAAGAATCATGGTCATCATAGTTCAATTTTCATCTCATTCTACTGACGGATGCAGTTGAATGATCAGCCCATTGGAATGATTGTGTCTTGATGGTTGTAATATTAGAGATATGGAGGGACATATACTGAAGTGGATTCCTATTTGATATTGGGCTTAGGACTTAGGGTGAAATCCTCAAAATCATTGTTTTTACAAGAATCAGAGTCTTCATATTTCAATTATTTTTGGCTTACACATTGACATTGCCTTTATATGTGGGACATATCGTATAGTTTCTGGTGGGGGATTACATAATGAGGTTTATTTTACCTTTATAGATTCTTATGACACAAATGATATGATCATTTAAACTCCTTAATCCCGCATGATTTATGCTCGGTGTGAGAAATAAAGGATAGACAACAATAAATCTCTATGCATATTTATGTGGGACTTATGTAATGGGACTAAAATTTGGAGGTTTGATATAGATCTTGGTCCTTAAAAAGGAATCCAACGTATCATGGTTGTGGATGTAATCATATTTATCATAGTTTATTTTATTGAAACTTGCACATTGAGGATAGATATGGTAATTAGATCTAAAGATTCCCATCTAACTTGACCTGCTTGTCTTTATGACATGTGTTGATTGTCCAATCGACATGCCTATATTTCCTACTTGAAATGTTGGAGAATATCTTCCTAACATGTCCAAATATAATCACATGATCTAGTTGAGTTATTCGATGGTGGTTATATATCTTGGATGGAGTGTATTATGGTTGAGGGATGATCAAGTCTAACTAAAACAGAGTACATCACATGTCTCAGATGTCTTTTCCTCAAATCCATCTCATGGCCCCATATAACATGATTTAGAGGGAATCTATAGAGATCCTGGCCTAACATACATGGATATTTCATAAGATTAGATGAATATTCATTACATTAAAAATGTACAGACATGAGGACCATAATAGATTATTTTATTTATAAACAAGGAAAAAATATTCTAACTTGATGAAAGATATTCAATGTTTCCCAAAAAGATCTTCCCATTTTGTACTTATACTTAAACCCATTCATCATATAATGGGGAAGGGAAAAAATAATAAATTAGTGATTTAAAATTATCACTAAAGGTAAAAATGGGAGATTAACATGATAATAAGAGTATGGGAACAAGATCATAACATTAGAAGATCAAACCCTGCATATCAAGTATCATAAACATAAATCATGGAATTAAGATTGGTAGTTTATATGACATGAATCATAAAGGAATTTGGATCATAATACATGAAAGCATATCATAGGAATAAGACATAGAATTTGTGACATACACATAACAATATAAAATCCTATGCTAATGATACCTTTAGGAACATCATAACATGTTTGTCTTGGGATAAAAACCCATGTGCCTACTTCAGGCCAGTGATGCCTTCCCTTATACCCTCTTGCTTCGAGATTGGGATTCCCTACCATTTACCCTCTTCTTTTGATATTACTAGTCAGTCTTATTTAGGTGCTGAGATCCCCTCTCATGTACCCTCTTGTTTCAGGCTTGGGATTCCCTCTTGTGTACCCTCTTGTTTTAGGCTTTAGATTACCTCTTATGTACCCTCTTGTTTTGGGATTTGGATTACCTCTTGTTTTAGGAATGAGATTCTCTTGTGTTTTCCCACTTTATTTGGGCTTAGTATTCCATTTTGTTTCACTCTTGGGATGCCCTACCAGGTACCGTATGACCTCAAAAAATATTTATAATTACCCAATTAATTGGAGGGATAAATAGATCCCACCCATCACATTATATAATCATATATTCATGTTCCACATGATAAATAAACATTCTTCATATCATGAACCATAAAAAAAGATGGGTTTACTAAACAACATATCATAACCCATGAAATTAAATGGGTATCATTAAAATATCATCACATCATAATTTGTGGAAAATATATAGGTTTCTTAATAATTTTTTTAAAGCATAACCTGTGAAAAGAATCGGGTACCAAAAGCATATATCCCATGGAAGAGAAACAGGTGTTGTACCCATCATTACATCAAAACATCAACCATTAAACAAAGAATATTAATGGAATTATTGGATCATGTATCCAATAAATCATAAATTATAACAATGTATTCCATATTAGATACAGAATTATTTTTAAATATCACATCGATCATTTAATATGGAAAAAAAACCATTGATTGAAATTTACTTTTTAAAAAATATAACATATTAAAAATCATTTTCTTAAAAAACTCATTAAAAACATATAAATTAATCTTTAATGTCATTTAAAGAATTTCTTAAGGAAACTATATTTTCCTCTTTGAAAAACACACTTTAAAACATAATGTATTTTAAAACATTTTACTTTGAAAATATTTTTGAAAACCTATAAAGTAATCTTGAATATATAAATAATTCCTTTTACATTGAAAATAAATTAAAAATTTATAAATAATACTTGAAAAAAATATTGAAATCCTTTTTCCTTAAATACATATAAAATGGGATTGAAATTGTTTAAAACAATTGTTAATAATAAATCCTTTTAAAATTATTTTTTTACAAAACATGGTTTTTAAAGGACACAAATTTTAAACAGAAGAGATGGATACTGTCATGTTTTTTAAAAAGGAATTATTAATTATCTTACATACCAAAAAGTGTAAAAATGTAACCAATATATGAATATATAATTAATAACAATATAATAATAAAAGGAATTAGTTTTATTGAGGTATGTATAATAATATTTCATCAATTAAAGTATAATTGTAAACAATCTTGATAAACAATGAGATTATAGCAATGAACCATTGCCATAGTGGTAACATTGAATAATACTCTACAATAGGGAATAAAATTATATGAAGCATAAAATATCATGAAAGAAGGATATTAATTATATGACATGTTAAAGGGAAGTATATAAACACCATATAAAAATATAGGTGCATAACATGGCATGTATCTCAAAAAAGGAAACTTGAGACAAACATTGCATTACCAATTTGGTAACTTCTGAACCAAAAACCCCATAAAAGAAAGATCATAAAATAGAAATTTAAATACACATAAATATTTTCATATTATCATATTATAAATTCATTATAATTACATATACCACAAAAAATAATTTTGTATTAAATACAACATGTATCTCATGGGTATAAAAAGTTAGATGAGAAAACCCTTACCTTAAGTATTGAATTTCTTTTTACACGTTCAAACCTCATGTATAATAAATATATATTTATTATAAATATACAGAAGAACTATATTCTTATATATCATACCATATATTATTCACTTATGACTTTATATTTCCCATTTTCTAAAAATTCTATACTATAACAATGTTTCGAGTAATAATCACATTATTTATCATACCTATTTTGACATATTATTCTTGATCCTCTAAGATAGATAATGAATTAATTATTTAAAAAATTTAAAACCTAATTTTTTTAACATATATATTCATTATATAAATATTTATAAAAATCAATAAATTATAGATATATGAAATGGAATACACCGTTCATGGAGATGGTAGGTTGTACGTATGCATAAACAATGTTTATGTTTTCTTGCCATATTGAAAGAAAAGTAAATAACATATATGAATATATGTTTATGTAAGTATATAATATTATTAAAATATTATTATTATTTCATATATATAATATCGGTATAAAAAACCAATCCATAATACATTACATGTAAAGTGTAGATGAATAACATCGCTTTGAGGAGGTGGTAGTCTACACATCCACAAATAAAGATATCATATTTACAAAAAAAAGAATGAATGAAGTTATGTTTTATATAATAATTATATAAAAATAAATATAAAACAAATATCATATATATAACACATTTTCCATTATAATTCCCAACCATGATAGGTGGTAAAGGATAAACAAACAACATCTTTTCCTAATGCAGTTGTTTTCTATACATAATAACAGTAAGTTTGTTACAAAATTGATGGTATTAGGGGTATGTTTAGGTAGAAATATTATAATTTAAACATCTCACTATATTTAGGATAATTATTTCATCATACAATCATATAATAAGATGATTTTATTGGGTGGAAATTAAAATAATATAGAAGATCTTGAGGAAGGATGTTATCTCTTCTTTGGGTAACTCTTTTTGGTTTCTACCAAAGGGCTTACTTGGTTGGAATTCATCCCAAAGGGAGTATTATAGTATGAAGGGAGTGAATATGGGAGGATATTTGGGTATGTTTTTTCTGACACCAATGGCTTTATATTTGTGAATAAGTGATGGGGTTGAGTTCCTTTTTATAGTGGAGGAGGAGTGACATTCTTGTAAATATAAAAAGGCCAACACAATTGAGAGGTCTCTCTTACATCATGGGAATCCAATAATTTCATAAATGTGATAAAATAGGGTATTTGGTCTATATATGTCACACCAAATTATTTTTGGCATGTTTCTAGGTTATTTGGACCCTTAAGTTTAAATCATAACAATTAAGTAAAATAATTTTTTACCATAATCGCTGTAATTAATTTTAATTACTTACAAAAATATTTTTAGTCAAAAACTAAGTTGACCTCATTAGAAATTATAAATTATTCTAATTTAAAATATAGAATCCACTTTTCTAAAATTATAATTACTTAATTTTAATAAGATAATTTAAAAGTAATCTCGTAGACGTGTCGCAACAAAAGGTTTTTTAAGCGTAAATGTTTAAAATATTTAAGAGTCTTTATATCCAATTTAAATTTGAAATTAGATAAAGTTAAATAAATTGGATTAATTTATGTAAAATTTATATAATTAATATTTTAAACCAAAATTAAAATATTATTTACATTTATAAATAAATTAGATGAAATGTTAGATTTGAATTAAGATTTAGTGTTTTTCACTATTCATCAAAAATGAAACTTCTTAGGAAAATACCAATAAATGCCTCCAATATAAATATGGATATTCCATTTTCAAAAATGAAGTTTATTTTATCAAATAAAAATTTTGAATGTTTCAAAAAATTTATTTAAAATAGGTTCTATATTTAAAGGTGGTAAAATTACCTTTTAGAAAAATACCTCTTTTTATTCATATAATTGGATTTCTTATTATCTTATGGCTATAAAATCTGTCTCATGAGTATAAAAAATATTTATTTAATATATAATATATAAATTTTATTATAAACATTCATCAATAGTCTTTTCTAAAATTTTATTGAGATAAAATGGTGTTTTTACATAGAAAAAAGTTTTCTAAGAAAAAGAATTTCTTTATACACATATACTTATTACTTTAATTTATAAATAATTGATAGCAAATTAATTTATTTAATATAAATTTGTAAACCCTGGATTCATAATTTATTCAATTTAATTCATATATTTCTTCCTAACTACTAGGTGATAATTATATTAATATTTTAATAATAATGTTAATAGTATATTTTAGTTTCTTAAAATAGGGTCATGTGTGTGACACAGTCTATCGAAGGGACTCGGTATTGTGTGTAAAAATAGGAAAACATGGTGTTTAATGTAAAAAAATATAATCTAAGTGTTTTTTTTAGTTAAATATTAACATGGTGTTGCATATAATTAAATACAAACAAAGTGTTTTAGTATAGAAAAAGTTATATCCTTGGTTGTGTGAAATGAAAAATATCAAAAATAAAAATAAAATTAACTCTAAAAAAATTATTCACAAAATCTTAGGTTGAAACATTATACCCCCATTAAATGAATTTCTCACTTAAAATTTTTCTGTTTTATCAAAGGTTTAATACTTGGTAGTACCATTCATGAAAACCCTCTTCGTAAAAATAAATACTAAAACATTACTTAAAAGGGAATGATGTAACCATTATAGCTACCCAATATAAAACATAACTTGGTTGATGTATAAGAGAAAAAAGGTTGGTAGTGAATATTGGACATGGGATAAAAGCCTAAATAATTATATAGATTAATATAGACCATTAATCACCATCAAGTAAATGATTAATGTACTGTAAAGGGCCCCAAAACCATAAATCTTTTATACTTTATAAGGCCATTGTTCATAATAAACAAAGGTATTAAGATAAATAATTTTTAATATTGTTTTCCTAGAGTTTAGGAATCCTATTAATATATAATAACATAATTAAATATACTTACTTGATTTCATTCCTTTATATATGCACAATCTAATCCTTTTGTTGTTCTTTGCTTGATTCCCACTTTATTTATTATTCTAGTAAATGAAGTTTCATTTTTCATTTTTAAAGGACTACTAGTTCAAGGGGAAGAATGTTAATTTATTCCATCTATATTTTATTAATTTCATAAAAAAATTGTTATAATATGTTATCCATTATTCATAAATCCTCATATTTATATATTACACTTTAATCTCTAAATCCTCATCTAAAGTTTATCATAAATTATCCAATAAATGGATATAATTGCAAGCCTTATAAAATATAATTCACCCTTTATTCTTTAAAATAATCTGTTATCTTATACAAAAATATTGTCATTAGAAACTTAGTTTAATCCTTATTCTGATGGAATATCAAATTTAATTTTATTATTCCAAAATCCATGTAGATAAAGATAATCACATGAAACTTCACTAAAGAATGAACAATAAGATGTTCATAGGGATAAATAATATAGAATAGTATATAAAATTCATCCCTAAGGTGGGGAGGATAACTATTCTATAATTATCATGATCTACATCATCCTTTATGATTTCATAATATTTTCATGTTTCCTTTGTTCTCATAGGTTGTTGCAGCTTATCATCAACATTAGTCCCTAGTTTGGAGAACTTGTTAGCATAATTTCCAAACTCCATGAAATTTAAACTCTAAAGTTTGGGAACTATGTTTTGTGTGGATTTATCAATATTCTCATAATTAGATAAATTTTTCATATTACTTAGACATTCTCAACTCGATGACCATCCCTTCCACACCTGAAACATTTTTTATTCACCTTAAGAAAATTCCCTCTAGTTTTATTCCCACACTTTTTTCATAATAGAATGTGTATTTTCCTTTCCCTCTATTTGTTATATTTTACTTTGAACTCATTATTCATTTTATTATAAAAACCTTGTTTTTGATATGATATCACAACAACCATTTCCTCCTTGATTGAGGATCAAAAAAAATTCTTCATAGCTACTAAATTATAGTATATACAAGGCCTTTAGAATACTAGGTTTCAAGCCACCAAATAATCGATCAATGTTTCTTTTAGGTTGGATGATAATAGAAAAATAGTACCTCATAGGCCTTACAAGATTTTCTACATAGGAACCAACCAAATTATCTTCCTTCTTCTTAATATATAGGATTTCATTTTACAACATCATAATAAGAATGTGAGGAAATTTAATTATTTAAAAATAAGTTCCTTAACTCCTCCAAATCAATGGATTCAATTTCATCTTTTCATCTCGTATTCTTAATAAGATTACACAATTTATCTACCCCACCTTCTAGATTATAGACCACTATAGGGAATTTTTACTTATCTAAACACTAAAAAGTTGAAAATATCATTCCAGTGGTTCTGATCCATTACTCAGCAACTAATGTGTTATCAAACCCACTAAATGAAGGGGGTGTTTCCTCCTGAAGGACTCAATAGATATTTTTTCCCTTCTTTTCTTGTTTTTATACTATGATTCATATCACTGGAAATTTTTGTGGCAATGGAAATTATCTTTTTCATTCCATACCCCTATAAAATTTTCTTTCTTATGATTTCATTCATTACCTTATCCATTACATTATTCATTAACATGGTTTCTTCAGGTTCCAATAACTGAATAAAACAATAAATAATAGCATGAGAAAAACTAATCAGAGAAGAAAGGCACATAGTTATGAAAAATTACTTATAGGATTCCTAAACCATGACACCTATATTAAATTGATGACACCATTGGTTTATCCTAGGTTATTCATGGTCATATTCTATTTAAATCCTACATGACTGTTTGTAAAGAGATTGTGAATTTCAAAATCATATCATGTGTGACTATCAAACTAGGTGTGTATCTTAACCTATTGTCATACAATAGTTCCAGATCAAGTATATATCAATATAGTTTTTTCAGGTTACCACTATGTACATATATTCTAGATCCACATACACTTATCATATCTAGATATGGATGTATTGCTATGAAACCACCCACTCTATCATCTACCAAAATTCGAGGAAATTTTCTTAATCATTAACTCATCAATATACTTATCCCTATAAAAATCCCTTGACATAGACTTATAAATATACCTACGGATATCTCTATGGTTTTATAATACTTGTTTCTAAATTTTTATGAAACCTTTCTTCTAATACCAACTATAGTGACCCAGGATTAACATGCATGGATATTACAACATCTTAGATGAATATTCATCACATTACAAAATTTAATTACTGAGGACTGTAATATTTTAATTTCTATATAAACTTTGACCAAAATCTTCTAAAACTGGGAAATATATTCAATAATTCCCACAAAGGTATTCCCATTTAGTACTTATACTTAAAAAATTCTTCATAACATGGGGAAAGTAAACCTAAGAAATAAGTGGGCTCAGATGTTGTGTAAGGGTAAAAATGAAAGATAAACATGATCATGAGTGTATTTGAATGCGATACTAAAAATATAAGATCATATCATGAATATAAAATATCATAAACATGAATTATGGAAAAAATATTAGTATTTCATAAGTCTTGAATCGAAAGAGAATTAAGAGAATAATCCATGAAATAATTACATAGTAATAATACATGAGATTTGTGGAATACACATAAGCAAAATCATATTTCAATGATACAAACTAGACTAAAAATTATCTTTTTTATTATCAAATCCATTTTGAGCAAAAAAGTGAGAAACCATAGGACCAGCAATATAACCAAAATACCATAACTGACAAAAGTCCATAAACAATACATGATCTACCCCTCCCCAGCAAATAAACTGTGAAGACCAACCTTTACCATTGCATGAACACTTAGTAGACTATCCCATACAGGAATGTACGGGCATGGAATAGATGGAATATCCATACCCTCTCAAACTACAAATTCTGAATGGCATGCTTTGGTGTGGTCTTAATGCCCTGAACCTCATCTGGAGAAGACCCAAATAAAATTCAAGATGTATATCACAAGATTCACATCAAATCCAAAGACAACCAAAACTAACCACAAACAAACTCAAACCAAACTAGCATACCTCCCCAACCGGTCAACGGGATCCACCATTTTAACATCATTGAAGAATATTTTGAGATTCCCAGAAATAGATTCCCTGTACAATTTCCAGGAGATTGAAGATACCTGAATATCTGGTACACTCAATACTAGACTTTCAAACTCGTAAGACAACTGATTTTAGGACTAAATATACTCCTCAAGTCTGATCCTCCCTTTATTGAAGCCCCCTTCCAGGATTAATTCCTACTTATCAATCTAATAGTATTGCTCCTCATTGAGGTCTACCCTTAATGACCTTCATTTCATCATAGCCACCTCATATTCATTTTCATTAAGAGATAAAACCCGGTTGAACACTTCTTTATCAGAACTTAGGACTAGTTCCAAGAGATGGTCCTCTATAGCATCAAGATATACTTTCTTGGAATTTAGCTTCTTAGCAAAATGGGTCTCTAAGGGAGGAGGTAAAACGGAGTAGTCTTTATTGCTTCTCCTTCCTCTATTACTCCTAATACACTTTTCCCTTGGGTCTTCACCTGTTGAATAACTACTCTCAATTCCATTGAGTCCATTCACATTGACCTTGTCTGCATCCATCGACCTAGTGAAAATAGAACTCGAACAAACTTCATCCAGGCCCTCAAACCTATTTCTCACCTGTAAAGGGGTCCGAGACATCAAAACAGAACCTCCTGTTCTTTCTTCTCTATAAGGAAAGGCCACCTCTCTAACAAGTCCCTACCTCCCATTAAAAAGGACACCATTACCCAGATTTAGCGCCTCAGTATAAGAAGTAGTGGATTCCTCTACCCCACTGCATCTTCGATGCTCTATACCAGTTGTAACCTCCTCTATTTGGGCCAAATCAACACTCACCATAAAACTCTCCACATGAAACTGTTCATTGTAGGTGGGTGGGTTAATCAGGTCCTGCTTCGTCCTGGAGAAAACCTCAAAAACCTTCATATTTCCCAACGTCATTGAGTCCTTCACCCCACAAGCGCCAGAACCCACCACCGATGACACCACCACTGGATCACTGGGTGGAAAAATCTCCTCCACAGGACTTGACGTCTATTGCACTTCAAAACCAGTCTATGAAATTCAATCCTTTCCACCCCAAACATCACATTCCATACCCTTATCCTCCTGATTCAACTTGAACGCCACCATGCAGACCTCCTCAGTCTTGCCACTAGCTCTACCCACCTTCCATCCAGAAACATGAACACCCCGACGACAGCTTACCGAAGAGTTCCCCAACCGTTTGTAGGAAGAGCATAATTATATCCAGTTATCATACACCACCCATTGGTTTCACATGTACTCCTCTCCAATAGTTAACCAAAAATACTTGAAATTGATCCTTGACACATCAATCTCCACATAGAATCATAGGTTAATAGGGTGACAGACGGACTTAGTTCGACTATCAGCACAAAAGAACCATCTAACAAGATTTCCAAGCATCATAATAATAGAGGGATTTTGAAATAGAAATGATAGATTAGGAAATCTTACCCAGACCATAGCCAAAGGATAATCATGGCCCATATGGAATTCAAAAGGCCATCGAAATAGAAAGAAATAAAAACCATTGAAGTTGCGGGGGGCGCTCAACCAAGCGGTGATGAGGTACTCCCCCGAAGAGAATAGAACTATAATGTGATGGATATCAAGAAAACCAACCATATCCCTCTGTAGTAAATTTTTGGAATTAATGACGACCATGTCGAATGAATCAACCGATGATCACCTCTGATTAAAATGAGCAACTAGAGTGAGGTTCAGGAGTGTCGATGTTTCTGAAAACTCCTCAGTCAAAAACTGGAGGTTGGGTAATCCATCAACCAAATCTATCACTTTGGGGATAAGGAAAGAAATCAACAAAGGAGAAGAAAAATCATGATTTGAGAAGGGTTGAAAAGGAGACACTGATCTATTGAGGAACGTTGAAGATCCCTCCCCCACCAAGGGGCGAGGGATTGGATCGAAGGTCGTCGTCTCCTATAAGGTCATTGCATAGGTTTCCTTCTGCCATCGAACCTAGACCTTCATAAAATCTTAGGATTATGATAATTACCCATTTACTTACTTTGGTAATGGGATTACCTACCATGTACCATCTTGTTTCAGGCTTGGGATGACCTCCTGTGTACCCTATTATTTCAGGATTATGATTCCCTCTTGTTTCAAACAAGGGATTCCTTCTCGTTAACCCCTTACTTCTGGGGTGGGATTCCCTCCCATGAAACCTCTTATTTTAGGCTTTATATTCCCTCTAATGTACCCTATTGTTTTGGTATTAGGATTCCATCTTGTTTTTGTTTTGAGATTCCCTCTTATATACCCTCTTGGTTTGAGCATAGGTTTCCCCCTTTATTAAGGATTGGGATTTCTTTTCATGTACCCATTATTCTCATAAAACAATTATTATTACCTAAGTAATTTGTGTGAGATATAGTTCTCAGCCATAACATATTGAAATCATACATGTATGCTCTGCAATATATCAATACATTCACTATATCATGACAAATAAAAAATAGGGTTTTCCTAAACATCATATCATAAACCATGAAATGAAACAAGTATCATTAACATTTCAACACATCATAAACTATGGAAAATATTGAGTTTTATTAATTAATTCATTAAATAATAGCATGTGTACCGATATGGGTTCCAAAAGAATATAACCCATGGAAGAGAAACATGTGTCTTAAACATCATTCCAACAACAAAAAAATAATTCAAGAAATAATATGAATGATAATCTTGGATTATTTCCCCAGTAAATATTAAACTACATAAAATATTTACATATTATATAGAGAATTATTTTGAAATATAACTTTCATAATTTCTTAATGAAAATAACCATTCATTCAAATTAACACTTTAAAACATAAAACATATTTAAAATAATTTTCTTAAAAAGTTATTTGATAAAAAAATAATTTAAGATTTAAAATCATTTATAACATTTATCGAGTAAAATATATTCTATAATTTGTAAAATTATATTTAAAACATACATCTTAAAATTATTTTTTGTTGAAAATACATTTGAAAACTTATAAAATAATCTTGAAAATATTTTGAATTCCTTTTCTTTGAAAATACTTTGGAAACATATAAAGAATGATTAAAAACATTTAGAAGACCTTTTCCATGAAATAATATAAAAGTAACTTGAAAACATTTAAAAAATAAACATAAAAAAAAATTTACCACTTTTTTTTAGAAAACATGTTTCTCAAGAATAAAAATTTCTTATCGAATAGATATATATTTTCGAATTATCTTAAAAAAGCATTATTAATTATCATAAGTAACAAAGAGTGGAAAAATGGTACTGATACATGAAAATATAATTAATAAAAAGAGGATAATATATTTAAAGAGTGTTATTTATAGGTGGATCATAATATTTCATCAATAGAATCAAAATTGTAAACAATCCTGATAAATGATGATATTGTAGCAATAAACCATTACCACTTTGGTAACATTAAATCATACCATACCTGAGAGAAAAAATTACATGAAGCTTAAAATATAATTAAATATTTATATTAATAATATAACATGTTAATGGGTAGTATATACACCCATAGAAAAGTATAGTTTCATAATATGGCATGTATCACAAATAAGGAAACTTGAGACAAAAATTAATTTAACAATTTTGGAAAATTATGAAGCATAAACTCCATGAAAGATATATAATCAAATTAATATTTGAATACCCATTTATATATGTATTATAATAATATAATACATTCATTTGAAGTATATACACCACAAAAAATAAATTATTTCTGAATAAGGCATGATCTTATAGATATAAAAAGTTAGATGGGAAAATACTATCCTTAATTCTTGAATTTCTTTGCACATATACAAACCTAGTGTATAATAAATATAATTTTATTATAAATATGTAAAATAACCATATTAATATTTATCATACCATATATTATTCACTTGTGACTTTATATTACCCATTTATTAACAATTCCATGTCAATGTAAGGTTTGTTGTAAAGACAGTTTTGTTTATCGTATGTGTTTTGACTTATTATTATTTATCCACTTACATAGATCACGATTTACATATTACTAGAATTTAAAAAATGATATATATATATATATATATATCATATATATTCAGTATATAAATATTTATAATAATCTATAAAATATAGATATATGAAATGGATTACACTGTTCGTAGAGACGGTAGGTTATGCTTATTCTGGAACAATGTTTTCATTTTCTGGTCGTAATAAAAGAAAATTAAATGAAATATATATATAATATCATTATAATATAATTATTATGCTCATATATATAATATATGTTCAAGAAACTCATCCTTAATACATTCCATCTAATTTTTAAATGAATCACATTGCTTTTAGGAGGCGGTAGTCCATATATCCACAAACGAAGTTATTATTTTTACACAAAATAGAATGAATGAAATTATGTGTTATATAATTATTATATAAGTATGAATAAATCATAAGTATCATATATATCAAATAAAAATTTATTTTACATCATAATTCCCAATAATGATAGGTAGTAAAGGAAAAAAAGAACAATATCATTTTATGAGGTGGTGGTTTAGTATACACAAGAATGGTAATTGTGTTACCCAATAGATTAAAGTTTGTGTATGTTTATTTAAAAAAAATTATAATAACTAAATATACAAATATTTATGATAATGATTTTATTATATAAAAATTCAATAAAATGTTTTGAGGGGTGGAAAATGAAAATAAAATAAAAGATCTTGAGGAAGGGTGTTACCTCCTCTTTGGGTAAATCATTTTAGATATCACCAAAGGGCATACATGGATGAATTTAAACCTAAAGAAGGATTATTTTATGAATTTAGGTGATTTAGGAGGTGATTTGGGTAGGTTTTTTCCTATCTAAATCTCATGATATGTTTCAATAAGTGAGGGGGTAAGTTTCATTTTATAGTGTAGGAGGAATGTAATTCATGAAAATATAACATGGTAATCACTATTAAGAGGTCTCCCTTGAATAATGGGAATCCAATAATTATCAAAATTTGTTCCATGAGGGTAATGTTTTTAAATAATTTCATCCAAATGCTTTTGTACATGTTTATAGGTCATTTCCCCCCTTAAGAATAAACTTTAACCATTGAGTAATCTAATTTTTTTACCTTAGTCCATTTAATTAATTTTAATTAATTCCACTAATATTCTTGGTCTAACAATATGTTAACATTATTAGAAATTATAAATTATTCTGATTCCAAATTTTGATTCCATTTTTTATATTATAATCAATGAATTGGCGGTAATTAATTTAAAATTAATCTGGAATTAGTGTCGTGACATTGTGTTTTTTAAGCTTAAATATTTAAAATATTAAAAAAAATTATATATAATTTCAATGATAAATTGGTTAAAACTCCCTAAAATGGATTAATATATTTTAAATTAATCTAATTTAACTTTAAATTAAAATTAAAATATAATTTAACTATATAAATATATTAGATTTAAAATATGTTTTGAGTTAGAATTCTACGTTTTTCACTATTCGTTAAAAAATTAAACATGTCATAAAAATACCAAAAATTCACAAAAAGTAAATTTTTATTTCCAGATATAAAAACTAATTTTATTTTTTCATATAAAAACTATAAAATTATAAAAATTTATATTTAATATAGGTTCTCCATTAAAATTAGGAAAATGGACATTTAGACAAATACCTCTTTCTATTCATATTATTGGATTTATGCTTATCTTATGATTATAAAATATATTGGATGAATATTAAAAATATTTATTTAATATTTTATAAATAAATTTTATTGAAAACAGTCATCAAGAGTTGTTTGGATAATTTTATTTAGATACAATGGTGTTTTTATGTAGAAAAATAATTTTCTTTGAAAAAAAAATTCTTTATTCTCATATAGTTCATACATTAATATAAAAAATTTGATAAAAATGATTAATTTTATATACATGTGTAAACTATAGTTTTTTAATTTAGTGAATATCATTCATATCTTCCAACCTATCAGCTAGGTGATAGTTATAATAATATTTTAATAATATTATTAATTTTATATTTAATTTTAGAAAAAAAATCCATATGTGTAACATAAGATATAAAAGGGAATAATTATTATGTGTGACATAGGATAAAAAAAGTTCTTCACGTACTGAAATATAATCTATCTGTTTCATGTAGTTCAATAATAACTTGGTTTTGCATATAATGCAAGACAAACATGGATTTTATATAAAAAACTATATTTAGGTTTGTGTGAAATAAAAAATAACAAAAAATTATTTTAATTAGAAAAAAAATATTCACAAAATATTGGGATGTTACAACATCACATAATCCTGTTAACATTCCATGGTGTCATTCTGATAATTGGTTGATATGATTAGTGGACATCGTGAGAGTCAATGCGACATGTCTGTTGGTTGATGTGTGATCCATGCTGACATGCATCGAAGATTTTGTGATATCTGACTAGAATTCCAAGAGGGCATCTCAATAGTTAGTTTCTAAACATTAGTGTCATTGAAAGACTCAACTAACATATAATTATGCCACCATGTGAGTTGGGAGACATATCTAAAGGACACCACGTGGTTTGGATGGCGAGCCCGCAGGGCTTCGTGAGACTTGGGTGGCATACATGGTGGGAGCCATGTGTCATTCATTGATATGTCTAGAAGACATCACATAATCCAAATTATATAAAAAAGTAGGGTTGTGAGGATTGGGTGACATTTCCCAGTGTCATCGCTTGACCTGGGTGGTTCATGCGATGCACACAATTATCAGTGTATTTTTTCTTCTAATTATTCACCCATATTCTTAGTCCTTATTCTTCCCCCTTATTGAAAATGTCTTATATTTGTTCAGTGTTTGGTTATTTTAAGTGTCACGTGTTTTAAAATATATGTGGTTTTTCTTTTGGTAATTCCTCCGAAAATCCTATGTGTGATCTATGAGTGATCACTCACAGTTTCTATGCATACGGTATGGTCACTCCAGTTGTTCCCATGATTTTACTAGATGTAAACATTCATGGTTTCAAGAACATCCACTTCTAGGAATCTTCTTTGATTTATTGTGAATTGGGGAAGGGATTCATGATTTTTCCCTCCTGAGTCTACCCACATTTTCATACTAGGGTTGGATATTTATAGGCCTCTCCACACTTGTAATGTGTCATTTTTTATAGCGTGTATCACGTGAATCTAGGATAGAGTTGGTTGAGGGATTTGGAATCATTTTTATTCATGAGGTCTTGTTATAGGTCATTCTAGGGGCATTTCATGATTTTCAGTGATTACAATATCATCATGTGAACACCCCATTTATTATATTATAGGTAATTAATATGGCCTTATTTAATATTGTATATATGATAATGGACTTTAATTTTTTAATATGGCCTATATAAGGACATTTTCAAGAATATGATGAATGTGGGAAGGCATTTGAATGATCTAGGGTGACTTGTTTGGGACCTCTCACGATACATGGATGGCTCTCCCGGGGTCCTTTTTTAAATCAGGCCATTAGGCTAAAAAGGTTTTTTGAGACCTTATTGTGGACATACATGGTGCTTCATATGAGTTTTATAATTGAAAAAGGCTTCAATAATTTCCCTATTTATTTCCTTGGTCATTTTTCAAATTTTGGAGATCTCATGAGGTTGTATTAGTGGTGTCGAATAAAATCATCACTTCCACATGGTGATGTGTCATGCGACCAATAAAATTTCATGTGGAGATTCATGAGAATTTCATGGATAATTCCATATATTAATCATTATGAATCCAAATAGGGAGTGCACATTTGCTTGGTCATGTATGAGGCCCTTTATGTGACAATGATTACATGTTCGTAGAATTCCATCAAATGAGTAGGACATGTCATTAGGTTCTTGTGGTATCTTTCAAATCTCTATGGGTGCATTACATGATGTTCTATAACCTAAAGAGTCTCTCACCATCTCCCCTTTTTATTTCCTTTTTTTAGTTTACAAAGTCCTATGGGTTTTATGATTTTTCTTCAGCATTGTCTATAAAAATAATTCTCCAAATCAAGGATGCTTCACATGTGTTTTATGACCAAAATAGGGTCCCAACTTTTGGATATTTTCCTCCCATATTCCAAGAATTTTCGGATAGTTCTTCAGGCGTTTTCTGGTTGTCAATCTGTGAGTCCTAGGGAGCATATATGACTATCGTCACATGAACACAAAATGTCTGGGGATGCTTGTAAAGAACATTGAGGATTTTTTGAAGGGACTTTGTCATCCTTTTATAGGCTATGCACTATGTTTGGTCATCTATATAACCTTATTCTATTCATGATATCTCATGTATCATGTGGGTTCAAATGATCCACATAATCATGGACACATTCATGTTCCCATTTTTTAAGGGAAAAAATACTCATATTTAGGTATTTCTTCTATTTTAAATTTTTGAATACTGATGTGGTGGGTGTCAATAAATTACCCACCTAAGGAGAGATTTCTATGGGAACAAAGAATAAGTTATAAGGAATGTAAATTCCCACCTGAGGACTTGGCATTGTTTACAATGGGTGTCTTGGTCAACTCTTAGTCTAACAGGTGGTGTTTGGTATTCCATAGATTGAATTATAAGTAGGGGATCCAAGAGGGATTCATTCACCATCTACTAGGCTCTCTAGATCTCATGTTCCCCTCTTCCATCATGTGACCTCATTGTAATACCTTCATGCGATAACTCGTCACGAGACATCGTCATGAGCATATTTGGTGATGAAAAATTCATAAGACTTATTTAATCCAGGTGCCTACACAAACCAATCCATGGACAGCTCTTCTATAAATGTTTCAACTATGTAAACGGTGATGTATTATTCCTTTGAGTCTTTTAAAGGGTCTTCAAGTATGATCACATGATCCTTTGACTATTATACGGCTCATGTGACCATGTCATGGTCACACAGTTTTGAGTATTTGAGTGGTCATGTGGCTTGTGTTGTGTATTTCGGGTTTACGTGATCTATGAGATCTTCAAGATTTTGGAAAATTTTGAGTCCTTTATATGATTCATGAATTCCCTTATTATCCATGATATGTGGATGATGCTTCCATTTTTAGACCCTTCCTCTAAAAATATTTTTTTATATGTCTATAATATTCCACTTAATTTTGTTCAAATGGAATCTACCTCTCATCAATGTTTCTATTCTATGGATAATCAATGATAAAGGAATTCTATAAACCACAATGTTGACCCTCTGTATCATGTGATTTGTCAATAAAATAATCTGAAAAATCTTCTTCTATTCGAGCATTAAAATTATCCATTATCACACCGTCTTCCTTTATAAGGGTGCAGATTGCTAGAGAATGTTTTAATTCCCCCTTCTAACTTCAATATTCCATCTTTCTTGGTGTCAACTTCACTTGATAGTATTATGAAAACATTTTTCATGTATGGATGAGTGGTGATAGCTCAATCCTATGAATTTTATTATATGTTGGAATACTATATCCATGTTTTGGGAGACTGTGATTTTTATCATCAGACCATCACTCATAGCTAATATAGCATATTCATCTATACTCTAAATAATCCAAGTAGCATATTGATCTTAAAATTGGATCTCTATCTTAGAAGTAATTTTTCTTATAAATGGGTTTGGTCATTCTGGGTTATGCATAACTTCTTAGAGTTTGATGAACTGTTATATTCTATCAAAATCTATGAAACAGTATGAATTTCAGAATTTATTGTCTATTCCTTTCCTTATCTTCTTTGAGAACCATTTACCTTTTGGGTACCTAGAACAAACTCATTTAATATATCCCATGTAGAGGTGTGAATCATCCTATGGAACATCTAAAAAATGCATGGGATCCCCCCTCTTGAATAGATCTACGATGAGTTTCTTCCTTAAATATATTTCTTTGATGACCCATTTAAGGATATCGTCATGGAAAGGCACATGCTCATCATTGTGGATGAAAATAACTGAATGGAGTAAACTATACATTGAATTTTCTCTTTCAAAGATATGATAAAAAATTTCCTTTTTTCTTGGGGGTTAGTATAACTACTATAATCCCCCATTGGTTCCTTAATGAAAATTTCATGATATTATTGGATCATATAGGACAATTTGGAATGTGGGGATCACACTTTATGGGATAATCTAGTGAAGCCAAAGATCTCTTCATGACTTAGTCTAGTGGGGTATATGTACATGTTCTTGAATTGGTCTCCTTTTTTAGTTGGGGATATGCATTCATGAATCTAGTTCAGTATACTTGAAATTGAAGTGTGGATATTAGTGTGATGACACCTTAATCTACAACTTTTGACCATTTCATGAAATTACCAACTCTTTTCCACATTCAAAAAGTCATCACCCCTTACTGGATTAGTGGTAATTTCTAGTTTTTATATGGCTAGATAAGGGTTCATGTCCATTTCTATGAATACTACAATTCTACTAGGATCATACTTGACTTATGTCAACCCTTGTTACAAAACATATCTGAGGTTAGAGAAATTTCACTCTATTCGGTTGAGGTTATAGATGTGTTGAGTTTATCTAATATATTTGATTTCACCCCTTATCTTACACTTGATCAAGCTGATCATTGATAATGGAAACAAATATCCCAAAAAAGGACATACAAGATCTCCAATTAGGATGGATTCCTTACCACTAAGATGGACAGTCCGATCATCTATGATTTATATACATATTATTGGTTTGCACATCAGTTTGGTTACACCCAAAGTGTCTCCCATATTCCTTTGTCTAGTGTTTTAGGAGAGTGAGAAACTAGTATTATCTTCCAATTTTGGATGATTTGGCACATGAAGACACTGATACTAAGATCATTCCTCCATGATTTGATTCTCCTAAATTTATTACTTTGATGTATTCCCTTGATTTGGATGCATCCAATACAAGTGGTGTGCTATGATGACTTTTTCTTCGTGTGGGAAATCCATTTTCCACATAAAAACTATTGTCATTGTAAATTATAGACTTGATTAAAGACTTGGAAGAGACTTTGGGAGAACACCCCTATCCTTTTTATGATCATCCCGTTATTGGGACACATCCTGTCAAATAAATCCACCCTCCTTCATAAGGTGACTCCAATTTTTAGGGGAGGATATATGGAGTTTCCTTTCCTGCTTCCTTTCAAGCTCAGTGGGCATTTCTTTTTTTTTCCCCATCCCATCAGTCATAAAATCTCATAAACTACATAGGCCTATCTAGGAGTAGATTCAAACCATGATTAATATGTCTCATTTGGAAACATTATTATACTAGGTTGAATACCTTCATCAGCTATTTTATGACTTGGGGTGGATGGTATTGATCAAAAATCACAATAAAAATAGTGTAAAAAATTATCCTAACACATTAATTTTTTTCCATCAATGAGAGGGTATTCTATGATCATGAAGACAAGGCTCCCCTTGTTGAATTGATAAATGAGGCCTTTGAGGAACCAGATAAGTGTAGCTAGTTTAAATCTAAGTTGAAATCCCAAATGGGTTTATTGACCAAGAAAATATGCAGATATGATGAAATCATATCTCTCCTGAGGTATGACATGTCAACACAATCATCCTGGTTGGAAATTTCTCAATAGAGTTTTTATGTGATGACTAATTTAGTTGTGACTCTCCATCATAGAGATAAAGCATAAGATGTAGTAAGAGTGGAACTTCAGGGTTCAATTGAAACTTCTCTCCAGACTCCTAATGACTTGGTCAGCTTAGAAGATTGGATGTTATTGTACTTTGACTATTTATATGCATTATGTCTATTATGAGATTCTTAGAGATACTTTGTAATGTGAATATTCCTCCTCTCTCTTATATTTAATGAATGTGTTTTCTAAACTTTATATGTTGTTGCCATCATTTTCTATCATCCCTGATGTGCATTAATTTTTCCTGATTTGATATTATATGAATCACCAACAATACCCATCCAATTCCTAATATCAAGTAAACCTAAATTTCAAGATCTGAATATTTAAATCATAAAAATTTATTCTCAATAAGTTCTCATTAATTACCACTGACATGATATTATTTACTGATATATATTCTACTGCTATATTGAGATTACATGATTCACATAAGGATAATTAGGTATAATACATTTCTCAGAGGAAGATATCTTTTTATCTTCCTAAAGCTATTATGATTGTTGTGAGTATATCTATGTTTATTAAGGCCATATATTGGGCCTTACAATATTTTCCATTATTTTAGACTAAATTGATGTTATGATATAGTTTAGGGTCTTTTATCTCGGAGCTTCTATCACTTTGGTTTGGGGTCTTTTATCTCAGAAGATCTATAGCTATGGTTTAGGGTATTTTATCTTGGAAATTATATTAATTTCGATTAGATTCTTGTACCTGGGACATTCTACCACAATAGTTTAGGGTCTTTTATCTTATACATTTTATCACTGTAGTTTAGGGTCATTTAGTTAGAACCTTCTATCACTGTAGTTTTTTGGTCTTTTAGCTTGATCCTTCTATTGCTTTAGTTTGGGGACTTTTATCTCAGAACTTCTATCAATAAGGTTTAGGGCCATTTAGATCAAACCATAACATTCCATGCAGTTTAAAGTCTTAATACCAAGACATGACTAATGATCATGGAATGTAGTATAGATATACCAGGAATGACCCAAATATCCTTAGAGTGTTGAGTTCTAACTTGGTGTTGTTGAGGATCATGAAGATGAAATATTATTTCATGAAACAAGGAGATAGATCTAGTTGGTAGATCAAATCCATTATGCAACATTATAATTCCCAAATATATGTTTCTTTACTCTTCTCTATGGGTGATGGATGATTTATGCCATTAATATCAGTTTGGGGTGAAATACTAGGGATGCTATGTTAGCCTTGATAGTTGGAATATTTTTTATATAATTCAAAAACTGAAATATTGAGTCAGTGAATATGGGATGGGGATGGAATAATAGTGATTAACCATAACACTATGAGTATCTAGGTTCATAAACGGTGTTTACAGGTATCAAAAGGATTGAAGCTCCTTTCTTTTAAGGTGGAGATTCATTTAGTCAGTAGGTCAAAGACCTCACATGTCGATATAATGTTTTAGAAAATACAATCTACAATACATTATGATCATTGATAAAAATTTCTAAATACTTAAACATATATATGATGGTGTTGGTTATAGAGGAAAACTAAAAAGGAGGGGTTTTAGCACCCTATAGCAGTTCAGCTCTTAATTTTGAAGATCAATCCCTACACCCTATGGATTCAAATCATGAGGTGTTGGTCGTCAATGGTTTGGGAATGAAGTGTCGCATTCCTTTTTTTCAAAAAGGGAACAAAAAATGGAAATGTAAAGTCACAGGTGTTGAATCCACTTGGATAGTTTTGCATTGATATTATAAAGCATGGTCCAAAAGTTCTTGAGTCAGGAAGATGATATGGGACAATAATAGCAGGAATGACCTATAACACACTATGGTGGTGAGTTCTGCCATAGTGGTGATAGGCCCCACAATGATCAGGAAATCTTTTTTGTAGGGTGACACATTTGGTTGACGACCATTGGTTTATATGTAGGAGGCCTAGAAATACATGTGTGGTCAATAAATGGGTCCCTTGAAACCCAGTATTCTTTTCCAAGGGAAATGGTGGGTTTACGATACCTCTATTTTCTCAAATAATGAAGTGTGTTTTTTGAAAGTGTAATATCCAAGAAGGGGTTGACAACCATAAAATATGTGTTACCACCTAGAGAATATATTCTTACAGAGAAAAGATGTGAAAAATCATTACTCTAACTCTGTTTCAACTAGAGGGTATAGATAACATAGCATAGATTTTACTAGGGCTATAGGGTTGGACCCATGAGTTTTATGCCTTATTTATTTCAACCTTATTTTTTCCTATACTATAGAGATGAAGAGTTTAGTGAGAAAATAATTCAGTTTTTCTAAGGCCACCCTTTGATGGTTTTCAACCTAAATTTTTTTATCTATTTATATAGAAATTTATGGTCTTGTTATTAGGACCATTATGTGCTAGAGTTTAAGGTCATACAAATTTAACAAAACTGATTGAAGTTTATGGTTGTGATGTATATGGACTAACATTGAGGATGATATAGAAGAGCCTAATTAGGATACTCTAGGTCAAGATTAATCCATTAGCATTATATGAGGGAGATAAAAATTTAGTAAATTATGTATTATGGTTCTCAAGACATGAGAAATGATATGGGACAATCATACTAGGAATTTCATAGAACACACTGAGGTGATGAGCTCTACCATAGTGATGTCAAGTCTCACAAGGTTCTGATAGCTCTTTCTTTAGATTAAAACATTTGGTTGATGACCATAAGGGCATATACATGACCCATAGGTTTGCATTCATAGTCAAAAAAGGGTAGTTTTATGCATGGTATCTTTTTTTAGATGCCAAGAAAGGTTTTTAGAATCATGTGGTGATGAGACATGAAGTTGGTTTATGTTCTTAAAAGATTCCAAAAGTACCCCATACTCTAGTTCAATGAGGTAAGTATCTTGTGGTCCATTAATAAGGGTTAACAAATAGATGTTGGTCTACATAGTTTAACATCTTATAGTGGGGATTTATTTTCTTTTGTGCGGTTTAATGTCATGTAGTAAGGATGTCTTTCATGTTGTTTATCTTCATGTAGTAAGTAACTTTTGTTTTAATGCAGTTTAACATCATGTGGTAAGGACGTTGGAACTAACATGAAAACTTGTACATGATATATTTCATTCATAAGAAATTTTTACACAAATCTGACTCGTACGTTTTCAAAATGAGTTTGTATGACTCAACCCCAAAGCAAATTTTGGTGTATTTTGTCGATTGATATAGCTAAACCTAGGAATAGAGATCCAGGGTTCACTACCTCTTCTGTGATGGAAAGAATCAAGCCACATGTAGTTCTTGATCAATAAACACTCTACAAAGGTTTGGCCCATATATAGAGGTGGATATTGTTTCCATTCATTGTTGTAGATGAACCCATGATTGGAGATGTGGGCTTCAGTACTTATCTTATGATAATAGGAATCAAAAAACACATAGTTATTGAGGAAACATGTAGTTTACCATTATGTAGAAAGGATTTTGGATTCCTAATGTGAAATGGGGTGTTTTAGATGGAACCAAGGATTGAAATATTGGAATCACTATGTATCCTATAGTGATAGGAATCAATCCATACATATTTCTTAAAGATGTAACTTCATGCACAAGTCTAACCTATATGCAGAGTGGGTGTATTTCTATATTTTTTAAAAATGGACCTAGGATTGAAGATCTGAGTGTCACTCTATATCCTTTTGTTTTTAGAATCATTTTGTATGTAGTCCGTTGGTTGAGGTGTGGTATGAGACCAATCACCAAAACTAGTGGTCCTCTCAAGCGAGGTCCACAAGACTATACAATTTGATGTCATGCAATGGACATAAATTGTGTAGTTTAACATCATGCACCAAGGACTCGTGATATAAATTTTAATTTCATGATTTTAGGACCACAATAACTCTATCATGAGATAATTTTACTTGATTTTATAGTGATCCCCCTTCTAAAAGTCTTAGGTTCATGTGAGTTATGCATAGTGGGAGAAAAAAGGTACAACCATCATTCCTCTTAACATGCTGAGGATAATAAAGCATGAAAAGGGAAAATTTTGTATCATATGGTGGATAGACCCATTTATGGGATTGAGGGGTCCCTAAGTATCCACATTAAAATTATAATAAAGACATATATAGTTCTAGAAAACCTATTGAGTTTAATTTTATGTGGAAAGGAAATATTCTATGTAGTTTAGCGCCATGTTTTAAGGACATCTACCATGCTATTTAACATCATATTATAAGGATGAGGATCACCCAACATGAATTAACATGATTATTGTAGCTGGAACCAAGACTATAGATTTAAGAATCACTTCATATCTTATGATGGAAGGAATCAAAACACAGGCAGTTCTTGGATAAAAATATTACCTATGTAGAGATAACTCTCGTAGGGGGATGGGGGAATTTTATCCTTCATTTTCAAATATCTAGCTTATGTGAAAATGGGGTAGTGATTCCCATTAAGATTTATATCATGTGGTGATGACATATTTCATGTGGTTTAATGTCATGCATTAAAGACATGAGGTGATCTACAGTTTAAATCCTTGCTACTAGAAATTGGGACATTGTATGGTTTAAATTCTTTCTACCAAGACTTGAGGTGATGTGTAGTTTAAAATCGTGCTTCCATGACGAGTTCTGTATTTTTTTTATCATGTGATAAAGATATATTTATATATTTTGGGATCATGTTTCTAGGATGTGTGGTGCTTGATGAAATAAATCCAATGTATTTCTTGAGAAACTTTTCATTGGTGGGGGTGTGACATGATCCCCATGCATTGTGGCCAATGAGTAAGCTCTATTGTGATATACATTATGTATGATGTAATTACCTTCCCATTTGGGTATCCCCTTGGAATATTATTTCTTGGTATCATTGGGTTCCTTATAGATAACACTAGTTATCATAGGAGGAATTAATATTGGAAAACCTTCTTATTAAAGGCCTGTGTGATCTAATTCTGATGGAATGAAAGGATGTGAAAAGTATGAAACTGTTTTTCATCGTACTGCTCCAATTCAACCAGACACATCTATGATCGGTATTCATCTAAGATTCATCCATAAATGGATATTCAAATTGAAGTTAGTTGGATGTATATGCGTAAAACTACCTTTATATCATTAACTAAATAATATGGTGTTTCTTGTGTAGCAGTACACATGGTGGTATGGTAGGCCCATAAATAATAGAGGAGATTTTATGACTAGTAAATCTGATACATGTCCACCCTCTTCTAGAGAATATTTCAAAAAGTATTTTTGAAGGCCTCTATCAGTCTATTTGCTGCTGCATGATAGCGATATTAGTGATTCAACTCAATATTATACTCCTGGTAAAGTTACTTCAACAACATAGAACAAAAGTTGCATATATTTTACATTAATATTGTGTGAGGGACCCCAAACCTAGTAAAGATATATAACATTATGAAGTTGATGAAATTCTTCATGCTGACTTCTTTGAGGGGTATTTCCTCAGCCCAATTAAAATAGAATTCAATAGCAGTAAGGATGTACTCGAACATCCAAATTGTTTTTGGGGGATATATTCCCAAAATATTTATTCCTAATAAAAAATATAGTGATGAATATTTAGTTGTTGTTGATATTCTGAGTGTTGATAGATGATATTTTCATGGATCTGACACATATGTAATTTCCTAGTGAATTCCATCCATTATTTTTTCATGGTTTTCTTATAATAACCCAGCCTCTTGATTTGGTGTTAAAGCCTGGTCCCAAAATGATGATTGTTACATAATCCTATATGGGTTTCTTCTATGACAGATTGAATATCTCTTTCATATATGCATCTTATGAGGATTCTATAGAATCCATGATTTTATAGGTCCCTCTATTTATTTGGATAGGTGTGTAGGGTGAAGTTCATTGCACGACATCGAATATGTTCCCTTCCTTCCCGATATTTTGGGAGAGTCCAATTTTTGAGATAACAGATTATGGGATCTATCCATCTAGGGGTGGAATGAATTTTTTTAAAATAAAATTTTAATATCATTAGTTTACAGTATTTTTGAATTCTTCATTGGAATGGTTGTATGTATCCTTATACCTTCTCTTTTTATTGAAAGGCGGTAAGGGGTGTTCCAACATTGCCTCTCATTGACATGGATCGATGACATGTAAATGGCAGTTCGGGCGTAGTCATCGTTTTTCCAAAGAAAAGAAAAAGGTGTCCAGGGAACAACCACATTTATCCTAATGTAAAGGAAAATGGTTGAAGGGGTGCCACCACTCCCTGAAGTGTATATAAAAGGGAACCCCCTCTCCTCACTCCAAAATCCCACCATCTCTCTTAATTTCACACTCCCTATAAAATAATCTTCCTTTGTGTGTGTTGGTTTTTGTGGGAAAAAAAGAAGTTCCAATTTTTTACAAAGCATCATTTAGAGGTATTTTTTTATTTATTTTAATGTTATTTATTTATTTAATTGAATTTTTTAGTTAGTTTTAAATAAGATATTTTTTTTAGTATAATAGTTAATTATATATAATTTTTAAATAATATTTATTATTAGTAATAATTAACTATAGATTAAATAATGAATAACATAAGATTAAAGAATGATTACACATAATGATTAGCTAATAATAATTTACTAATAATGAATATCACATGATCATCTAATTGTCAAGGAATAATTAACTAAGGATTATGTAATGTTTTACTAATTATTATCTAATGATTCAAGAGGGATTAACTAATTATTTAAGAATGATTAAATACTGATTAATGAATGATTAAATAATGATTATGTAATGATTATATAATAGTGAACTAATAGTTTTGTAATAATTAACTAATGATAATCTAATTATTATGTAATGATTAAATTATTATTAAATTGTGATTAACTACTGATTAAATAATGATTAAGTAATTATTAAAAAATGATTAAATAATGATTAATGAGTGATTAACTACTGATTAAGTAATTATTAAAGAATGATTAAGTAATTATTGAGGAACATTTAAGGAATGATTGAAGAATGGTTAACTAATTATTACATACTGATTAATAAATTATTAACTAATGATACACTAATGATTAACTAATGATTATATAATGATTAATGGATGCTTATGGAATGATTAACTAATTATTAAATAATGGTTAAGGAATGATTATGGAATGATTAATAAATGATTAACTATTGATTAAGTAGTGATTAAAGAATGATTAATGAATGATTAAATAATGATTATGAATGGTTAAATAATGATTAAAGAATAATTAAAAAATGATTAAATAGTGATTAAGTAGTGATTAAGTAATGATTTAAGACTGATTAACTAATGATTAACTAATGATTAATTAATTATTAATAAGTTATTAAGGAATTATTAACTAATGATTAAAGAATGATTAACTAATGATTAAATAATGGATAAATAATTAATAATTAATGATTAACTAATTATTAACTAAACATTAATTAATGATTAAATAATGATTAACAAATAATTAAATAATGATTAAGGATTGATTTAGTAATGGTTATGTATTTATTAAATAATTATTAAGGAATGATTAAAGAGTGATTATAGAATGATTAACCAATTATTAAGTAATGATTATGTAATGATTGACCAATGATTGACCAATGATTAAAGAATGATTAACTAAGGATTAAATAATGTTCAATGGATGATTCACTAACGATCAAGGAATGAATAAATAATGATTAACTAATTATTAACTAATGATTATCAAATGATTAACTAATGATTAGTTATTGATTTAAGAATGATTAATGAATGATTAAAGAGTAATCAAATAATTATTAACTAATGATAATGTAATGATTAAAGAATTATTAACAAATGATTAACCAATTATTAAACAATGATTAACTAATGATTAAAGAATGATTAACTAATGTTTAATGAATGATTTTTTGTTACATGAATAATGATTAACTAGTGATTAAAGAATGGTTAAATTATGATTAATTAATTATTAGATATTGATTAACTTGGGATTAAATGGAATAAGAAGAGTATGGAAGATAGAAAATTGGATGATAAGGATTCTTCACTACACAAATGATTTGTTACTCTTGTGATTTAGATTCCTTATCACTTATTGCATGCTTATTTTGTTAATGTCTATGGTTATGTTTTATATGGAACATATTATATTTATAAATTGATGAACATACCTTTATTAATGTTAAAATTGGTACTAAAACACATTATTTTCACCTTTTTGGATATAATAAAATGTTATAAAATTTTGGTAATGTAAATATTATGTGGTTATATAAGAAATAAAATTCATGTTTTGATACTACAAGTGAATGTGGATCTTGTATAGACATTACTAGGGGTAAAACCAAAAAACACTACATTGATCTAGACTTGATAGGTAACAGGTACACAACAACGGGCCTTGTTGGACACATGATTAGACACTCATTGGGGATATTCTTTAGACAATTCTAAGATACTAAATTATGATTTGGAATATCAAAAACTATATTATGAAACATTAGTATTATGTTTTAGGATATAAAAATAAGTTATAAATTTTCATTATCATAATGAATATATGGTCAACCCTCATTTTCAATAGTATTCATAGATTTTTTTGGAAACTAAGTTAAAAAGAAGAGAAAAAATAGTTTATTTATCTATTATAAAATTAAAATTGTGATCATATAATGAAAAATAGACAAGAATATACCCATTAAATACCACATGAATTATTTACAATAGATAATAAATATCTTGAAATTTTTTAATAGGATAGATTTTGGATAAGATTAGTCTAACTTTAGATGTGATGTAAAATCCTGCTTATTTTAAAGTGGTATCTTAATGATATCCTTCAAATGGATGTAAATAAAATTTTAATTTTCAAAAATCATTCATACATATAATGATAGGACTCTCCATATGGTGATTAAGTTATTATAATCTTGAAATATTTTAAAAATATAAATTTTAACTATATCACTTTGGAAGATGTTATTAAGCAACACTTGAAAATAATCTTGATTTTACTTCACTTCTGAAGTCAGGCCTATCTCATCCAAACTCTACTCTATTGAAAAATTACATGGTATTTATTTTCTATTATAAATAATTAATGTTTTATTTAATGGTTTTTTCTTGTCCATTTCACTTTATATGATCATAATTGTCATTTTTTCATGGATAAATAAACTAATTTATTGTTTTCTATTATTTTTTACCTCATCTTCCAAAAACTTTTCTGGATTATTTTCTAATAAAATTTTATATAAATAAATATTTCTATCTTATTTTAGATTAAAAAAATAATTTCCAAAATTTCAGTATCATAAACATTATATAGTCCATGATCATTGTCAATAGTAATTACACTATCAGAATATGTATCAAAAGACATTTATGATGTAGAGAGTCATGTTTTCCAATGTCTACTACTATGGGAAAGTTATTCAAATAGAGAAAAGTTATTATTATAGTACAAAACCAATAAAACATGGTTAATACATCTGATTGTGTAACCCTAAGTGATCATCAAGGAAGAATTTGTGGTTGCGTAAACCTAGGACTTGATTAAGTTATCATGTATATTACCTATTGAAATTTTCAATTCTCTTTTACACTATGTAATATAGATTTCCATTTTTTATGAGTATTTGTTACAAGAAATATATTTATTTTCCCAATATTCTTATGCTTTCATAATGGTATTATATATTGTGGTTTTTATTATAAAAACAATGTCCAATTGCACAAAGATGTATACTTTCAAGAGTTGTTGATGAAGTTCCATCCCAAGAGATTCAGACTATTCCTAATGATGTATAAGTGGAAAACCTAGATGATATCCTGAATATACATGTAAATATTAATTTTTGTGAGGTTTTTTTAATGATGTAATAAACACATAAAATAGTACGGATGAGGAGGGGGGTTAGAATTTTGGGAGGATGTTTCTAGAAATGCAGTAGTTGTATAACAGCCTCGACCCACAGTAAATCATCCACCACTCCTCACATATTATTCAAAAGTAAAGGAATGTTACCATGAATTTGAATTCAATGTTATCAAACTTTAAACTGGGTTTCATGTAGTTTTAGTGGATATGTCCAGAGAGCTGTAAAAAATCATAATATAATGGAAAGGATTTTCCGATAAAATATGCATTGAAAAACATACTAATAAGAAATCATATTTAGATAAACTTTTCATATTTATTTCAGGAATCAAGCTATAAAAAATACATCATATATTGTGATAAATATGGGGATGATTATAGATTACTCTTGAGAGTGATTCCATACATTTCATTTGGTGGATGGGAAATTTTAATGATTTAGGAGCTCATACTTTTGTATAGCCAAACCTAATGTCAAAACCTTATCCCCAGTATCCCATATCTGGTTCCTTAATAAATTACATTTGTACTAAGAACAAGTGTTTAGATCCCAAAGGATCTAATAATATAGTAGCTTTGGAAAACTAGATACATACATAAGTTTTACATTACATATTGAAATGGAAATGACATTGAAACTCCATTGTAAAAATACATAAAGTCTTATATTATCCTTGTAATTCATTCATAATATACAACATAACATCTTGGGAAAAAATAAAACATAATAAATGGTGGATCTCAGATGCTTAGTATAGGTAAACAATACTGAAAAATCTATCATAAACATAAACAATAAGGCAATGTGAATAACTAATACAAATTCCATTAAAAAATAATCTTGATCATAATATAGAAATAATAAAATCTGAATAAATACTGCTATATAAATAATCACATGAAACATAACCATGGTCATTCTACTAGTCGAATAATAACATAGATTATCATTTAATGATATCATAATGAAGGAATGTATACTGGTTTAAAACTAAAACATACCATTGAGGCCTCGATCAAGGCATCTAAAAATAAATTTTTAAGGACTCAACCAAGTCCATATTTATTTTTTCTCATGAGACCTACCAATATATCAAGGGGTTATAGTGGGCCCCTCCCATCACCCAACAAGACCAATGCAATACTCAAATGATGCATAAAAATATATATTTAAATAAAATTGTGTTATTAATATTTTAAATATTTTAGTCATAATCATATATTAAAGTAATCTAATAAAATCATTGATAAATTCTTGAGAGAAATACCCTTTTCTTTGAATAGAAGAGCTATATTGGAAAATCAATTGTATTTGAAATAAAAAAAATATTATAAACAATTAAATCCCAAAAAATAAAAGGGAAGGACATTCAAATTATGTTATAGGCATAAATTTTGTCCAACTAAAATGAAAACATTTAAAATTAATTTTTAAGAAACTTTAGAAATGGGCCACTTTAGTGTGGTTTGGGGGGAAATTTAAGAGTCTTTGAAGAAGAAAAGGGATTATTTTTTAAAATAAAACAAAAATTGATCTAATATAGTTTTCTATGATATAATGGATGGTTTTTTAATATATTGGTGTCTTAAAAAATTATTAAGTGTACTATTAGTTGGGTATGAAATCTGGAAGGTCCCTTAAATTGGACTTGTTTATCAAGAGGAATTGAAAGGAGAACCTTATAAAACATGTTTTCTATATAAAATAAAAATTAACTAATCTAGATACATGAGTTTGAAAAATATATAAATAATTTATAATAATTATATAAAAATAATGATGAATTAAATTGGGGTAGAGAGAGAGAGAAAGTGTAACCTGAATGAAAAATTGAGGTTTGGGAAGAAACCCTTACCACTTTGAAAATAGTCAAACTGTATGCCCCATAAAATTGATGATCATAAAATGAAACATTTAATACCATAAAGATGAATATATTAATGATATTATACCTCAATTTTAATTATACATAAACCACACATAATATACAGTGGTGAACAAGTCATATCTCACAGAAATAAGGGTGAGATGAGAAAACCCTTACATTATGTCTGAAAGCGTTCTTCACATGTACTTAAAATTATGGATAATGAATTTAGATTAATTAATAATTAAATTAAGATAATATTAAACATGTATTTGATTTATTAAAATTTTACTAAGTTCATTTATGGTTTTTATGAGTTATAAGATTCAATTTTTTCGTTCGAAAGAGTTCATTTACCTGGTTTTCACGATAGGTTCACTTGTATACATGTATAAAAGATCATGTGAAATGGGAGTAATTATCCATAATTTAATGTATATATTATTATTTATCATAAATAATATTTCATCACATTATATATCATTTTTTTATATGAGGATGATCATTAGATAAAATGTTAATGATAACTGTTTGGATTGTTTTGTCATTTTTTCGAACATCACACGCTAGTTTTGTTTTATTAATTAATATCATGTATATATACAAGTTATAAAACACTAAATATGTTGTAATATAAATATTATAATATTTTTTAACCATGAATATTTTTTCATGTCCAGGCTTTAAGGTAGCATTGAAAAGTGAAAATACGTCGTCTAAGAAGGCGGTAAATCAGCACCTAACGTTCGATGTTTTCATCTTTAGAAAAATGGGAATCATAAAATATAATTGAAGGGGGATTTTACATTTACATAATAATATTAATTTATATATAATTAACTTGAGTTATCATGAATTTTCTTATAGAAGAAGTTATAATGGTATTCAAAAAGAAAAGAAAGTGAAAAGAAAATAACGAAAGAGAAAGATGATTTAACCTCTGGAATTCTTCTCCTTCAGAACCTCCTTAGGGAAATTTGTTTGGGTATTTTTATGATAATAAAACATCCTAGATTTTTGTGAAATTATTGAGAATAGTACAGGTAGAAATTGATTAAAATTCAAGGCATAAGAGGTGTGAGGAGAATATGTGGTGAGGGGTGGTATTTATAGTGGAGGAGAGGGGTGTTTTTTTATAATTGTATTCATCAGTTTATTATTTTGGATAAAGACAAAAAAAATAATTATGATTAAATACCTAAATAAATTAAAGGTATAAATAGAGTTATATATTATTGTGTTACATCAGCTATGACTCAAGGAATAGTGTATTTAACTTATAATGTATATATAAAGTAAATTACTACATTTTACTATTCACCAAAATTTAAAATATATTAGAAAAAATCCCAAAAACTCACCCTAAACATTTTCCAACATGTGAAATTAAAAAAATAACTAAATTTTATGAACATTTTTTAAAAATATATGAAATTTAGTTTTTAAATAATATCATCATTTAATCGAAAAAAATACTGATTTTAAAATTATAAATGATTTTATAAAACTTTGAAAAATTAATTAAAAGTATCATTAAATTATATTATAATCACAAGACAAAAAAATATTAGTTAATGAATTTATTTTATTAAAAAAATCTATTAAAAATTATATTAATTATAAAAACATAAATAATCATTTACTCTTTAAAAAAATACTAACACTTGATTTATAATTTTTAAAATATTTACAAACATATTCCATGATATACATATATATTATTTTCATTTATAAGAAACCAAAGTTTTATTTACACTTTTAGTACATGAGGTTACTATTCAAATCATAAAAATATTATTAATATAAATAAAATGAATGTTTTATAAAAAAATTGGGATTTTCACTTTTCACTGAAAAATAAACATTTTCTTAAAAAATACATAAATTTCCCCCTAAGATAATATTTAAGATCCTCTATTAAAAATAAAGTTCATTATGTTCAATAAAATTTATAAAAATGTCAAAATTTAGATTTAAAAAAGTACTCCATTAAAAAGTGGTAAAATTATATTTTAGAGAATAAATATTTTTTTTCTTAAAATTTTATTTATTCTTATATTAATCCTATCAAACATAATGATTGAATTTAAAAATATATGATTGAATATGAAATATATAATTATCATTACGATGTTTCAATAATAGAGATTAATTTATGATAAAATTCTATTATGTTCATAAATATATTTTTTTATAAAAATACATACTTTTAGTCGATTGGTTTTTATTTTAATTTTTAATTAATTGTTAACCAATGAATTAATTTTATAAAAATACATATTGTATTTTTCCATAATTTACATAATACATTTTTTCCATTTATTCCAATGACTAGGATATAATAATAATATTTAGTCAATTTTTTAAGCTTGGTGTTCTTTGTAGTGTATGTTATCAAAGAATTTAAATTTTAAAAGGAGACATAACATAAAATTTTGGGTTGTTGCATTCTCCCCTCCTTCAGTAAATTGTGTCATGTAAATTTAAAATTTCACTTAAAAAATTGAAGGTTGATACTTTAAATTACTTTTTGGGAATCCCACATCGAAAAAAGTCTTTAGAAAACTTCGTATTAAAAGGGTAAAAAGAAATGTGAAGGTCAGTACAAAACTATTATTCCAAAATTAGAGAAATTTCATAAAAATATGAAAATTAAATTTAAATATAAGTATCATATTTTGATTTAGAGCGATATAAAACATGGTCATTATAAATTATAACATCACAAAATCATAATTTAGGATCAGTTAAAAGACTATTCATTTCTTAGAAAGAAAATTAAATGGATATAGATTTTGTTCTGAACACCTATCCCTAGAGTTAAAGGTTTCATTTACATTCTAGAAAAGAACATGATAAAAAAATACGTGATTCCTTTCCATGACATAATCTCATCCTTTTTTTCTTCGATCTATCCCCACTTCATCACTTACACTTAAAAATGAATGTGCAAGATGAATTTTTCACGACTGAAGCACTTTTAATGAATCATATGGTCCTTAAGTCATTCTCTATACCTTTAAATGTTTACTAAAACCATGATGGTTAGAATTGGTTATCCAATTTTATAATTCATAATTTAATCTTAATAAATGAAATCCTTAATTCATTCCACAAGTAGTTAAACATAAAACTCACCAAAAATATTTCTGTCTAAATTCAAAGAACAAAAATTTAAAAGGAAGGTAGCTAAATTCCCAAAATCAACTTAACATGTTATTTCCCCAAATAACGTATCTCTTATTATCATATACCAATTATATTAATACCATTATCTCTTTTAAACCATTATAAAACATGCATGCTTCCATGAGTATAATATTAGGTTATTTAATAACATCCTTAAATCCAAACATATAATAATTCGATTATATCATAAACCATTAGATAATTCACCACCTTCATAGTCACCAATACTATCCCATAAACATATATTTATTATTGTCTCAAAATCAAGCACATTTTTAGTGTTATCATTACCAATACATGTGTTTTCATGAAGATTAACATACAATAGAATCACTTCTCTTGATTACTAGTTCTAATCATCACACGCTTCCAATTACATAAAGAAGAATTACTATAGTACAATCCTTATATATAACATTATTATTATACCTAGAATAATATTGATAAAATTCACAAATAATATAATTCATGAATCCAAACATATGAATATCAATCATTTATCTTCATCTGTGGTAGTAGCATAAGCTGACCATGATCTATTATCCACTTTGTCGTATATACTTCTAATGTTCGAGTCAATTATTTTAATATTGACATATCTCATTATAATTGAGGCATTGTACATTAGAAATGTTTTCTTTCCCTTTATATCACAAGCATTGTGGTCTTTATAACCACACTTTTTACAAACTCTCATTTCATTAAAGCAGGTATTAGGGTGTTTCTATCCAGAATTATCACATGTGAAAAAACACTTATCTCTATTCATTCATTTATCCATATTTTTTATATTAATAATGTTGTTCTCATGCTCCCCCCCCCTAAAATCCATAATACATAGATAATTATTTCTTCTTCTCATTATTATATGATACTATATCAATATATGATGGGAACATATGGGAGACTTGTTTTCATATAAAAATTGGCATAATACCATAAAATATATGATCCTTATTACTATGTGGGTCATGTACATTTATTATGTTCCCATTATTCTACTATGTAACATTTATAAATAATATCTTACACTATATTAGATCATCACATTATGTATCATAACGTATGATCCCAAAACTAGTGAAATAATTAACATAAATTGAAAAATTTATGCATAGATAATCTCATAATCATAAACATGGTTTCTTTTGGGGAATTTTTACTTCTAAATCCTTCATAGTGTTTTGTAATGAAAATGTGAATTATTATAAGAATATCCCTTGGGAGTGTTAAACCATGTGTACAGTAATGCTCGTTTTCATGTACCAGGTTATGCTGGGTTAGTCTTGATGCACCTAATTATATTTTTTACCCCTAGGTATATATATTCTAGAATGGAGTCCACCTTTAGTATCCAAATAGGTATGTATTCTTATTAACACCCACATAATCATTACCTTACTAATTTTATAGTATGTTCTTCTATTATTATCGTCAAAGTTTATTATAGGGTTATATTTCCTAATATATATTTTCTAAATCTAGTTTCAACGAATTATATTACAATTTATCTAATATGAACTATAAAAGACATTACCCTAGTAGAAAGGATATGGTGGATTACTAAATTACATTACTATTAAGAATTATAATTGACATCCCAAATAACTAAATACTTTAATATCATTGTAAATCTAGATACGTACATATGTTTTATATTACAGTTTTAAAGGGAAAAAACATAGAAACTCAATTGGAAACATCCATAAACACTTTTATTATCCCAATATATCATTTATAATTTACATATTATCATCATGGGGAAAAATAAAACATAAAAAAAGGGTTATCTCAGATGTACAGAAAGGGAAAACAATACAGTGGAATCCATCACAAACATAAACAATAATGCAAGGTGAATAATCAAAACACATGCCATTATAAAATAATCTTGATCATAATATGGTATGAATAATAAATGAATAAATAATTCCATATAAATAGTCACATGGATCTTAACCACATATATTCTACTATTTAAATAATCACATTGACTATAAATTACCAATATCATAATAATGGAATGCATAATGCAAAAAAACTAAAACATAATGTCAATGCCTAACCCAATATTCTAAAAATAAATGGTTTAGGCCTTGACCAAATCCATATCTATTTTATCTCATGAGACCTACTGAGGAATACATTAGCTATAGTGGGCCCAACCCATCACTTACTAATTCCAATAAAGTTATCATATGGTGAATAGAAAGATATCATTAAATCTGAGTTTCCCATTCCACATTCAAATATTTTAATAATAATCACTAATTTAAGTAAACTAATAGAATCATTGAGAAATTCTTGAGATAAATGTCCTTTTTCTTTGAAAAGAAGAGTTATTTTGTTAAAAATAATTATATGTGATAATAATAAGATTGAAATCTTGTATAACCTATAAAATAAAAGGGACAGATAATGAAATTATGTTTGAGGCATAAATGATATCAAATTGAGGGGAAAAAATGTAAAAATCTTTTTTAAGAAACTATAGAAATGGGCCACATCATTTTAGTTTGAGTGAAAATATAAAAGAGTCTTTAAAGAGAAAAAATTCTTAATTATTTGAATTAAACCATAAATTTAATAATATATTCATTCCTGATAAAAAAATAGATTTTATAAATATATTGGTTGCTTAAAATATATTATTAAGTTTACTTCAAAATGGGTATGAAATTGGAAAGTTTCCTTAAATCATGCTTGCTTATCTTGATGAATTTAAATGAGAACCTTATAAAACAAGTTATCCTGATAAAAGAAATATCAAATGATCTATATACATGAATTATAAAAATATATAAATAATATAGATGTGTTATATAAGTATAATGAAGAATTATATTGGGGTAAAGATAGAGAACGTGTAACCCAAATGAAAAATGGAGGTTTGGGAAGAAACCCTTACTACTTTTCATATAGTCGAACCATATGCCCCATAAAATTTATAATCATAAAATGAAATATGTATTAACATAAGGATGAAGTGATTCATGATATTATACCTCAATGGTAAGTATAAATACACCACACACAATATATAGTGATTAAGAAGGAACATCTCACAAAAATAAGGGTGATATGAGAAAACCCTTACCTTATGTCAGAAAGCATTCTGCAGTTGTACTTAACATCATAGATAATGAAATTATATTCACTAATAATTTAATTAATAAAATATTAAACATGTATTTGATTAATTATAATTTTATTAGGTTCATTTATGGCCTTCAAATGAGTTATATGATTCAATTTTATTATTCAGAAGTGATTGTTTCCTTGGTTTTTGTGATTTGTTCACTTGTATACATTTTTTAAAGATCATGTGAAATGGGAATAGATTTTAAGAATTGAAATTATATGTTATTAAAAAATACAAATAATTTAATCTCCATATATATCATTTTTTTATATATGAGGATGATTCATTAGATAAAATGTTAATGAAAAATTTTTGGATTATTTTTAAGTTTTTTCGATCATCATGCAGTAGTTTTGTTTTAATAATTAATTTCATGTACATATAATAGTTAATAACACTAAATAAGTTGTAATTTAAAAATAAAAAACATGTTTAATAATAAAAATTTTGGAATATCTTTCCTTTAAAGAGTAATTTAAAAACTAAGAAATTCCATCCATGAAGGCGATAAAGTGGAAACTCACAGATGAAGTTTTCATTACTAGAATAAAAGAAATAGAAGAAGATATTTATGGTTGATTTTCCATTTAAATAATAACATTATAGTACATATATAATATAATTGATTTATCATGCATTAAGGGAAAAATTAATAGAGAATATTATAAGAAAAGAAAATAAAGTCAAAATAAAATAACGAAAATGATAGAGGATTTTACCACTTGAATTATTCTCATTAAGAACCTCCTTTGGGAAATTTGTTTTGGTATTTTGTTGTGTAAAAATCCTCTTGGAAGTGGGTAAAAGGATTGGGAAGTGTATTGTGAAAACATGGGAAATATTCACGGCTTCATATTTTTTAAGAGAAGAGGTGGTGAGGGGTGGTATTTATAATGGAAGAGAGGAGTGTTTTTTAATTATTTTATGAATTTTTTTATTATTTTTTCTCAAGATAAGAAATAATGATGATTAAATGAATAAATTTATTAATTAGAGAAGTATTTTTTGGAATTGTGGTGTTGAAATTAATGATTACTAAAGGAATAATTTATTTAACTTATAATGTATATATATATATATCGCAAACTACTATACTTCACTATTCACAAAAAATTTAACTATTTTTTAAACAATCCCAAAAATATCACCCAAACCATATTATAATGGTTATAATTAAAATATGAACTTAATTTTAGGAGAATTATTTTCTAAACATATTAAATTTAATTTTTGAATAAAATCATCATTTACTAAAAAAATATTGATTTTAAAATTATAACTGATTTTATAACTCTTTGAAAAATTAATTAATATCTCATAAAATTATATTAAATTCATAAGATAAAAAAATATTATTTAATGAATATATTTTATGAAAATAATATTTCTTATTTAATTTAATTTTAATTATAAATTTGTAAGTAAACATTAGCGTTTTACAAAAACACCCAAACATAATTTATCATTTCTAAAACATTTATTTACTTATTCCATGACATAAATATACTATATTTTCATTTGTAAGATACTTTAATTTTATTTAAACTTTCATAGGTGAGGTTACTATTCAAATCATAAATAGAATATTAGTATAACGAAAATGGATGTTTTATAAAAATAGGGATTTTTCACTATTCATTAGAAAATAAATATTTTCAAAAAAATACCAAAATTTCACTCTAAGATAATTTTGACATTATGATTTTAAAAATTATGTGTAATATGTTCAATAAAATTTACAAGAGTGTAAAAATTTATTTTTAAACAAGTTCTCCATTAAAATATTGTAATAGTTCATTTTATAAATATATCTTTTTACGCTTAAAATTGGATTTATTCTTATCTTAAGCCTATCAACCTTATTTATTGAGTTTAAAAATATTTGATCGAATATGTAACATATAAATTTCATTAATAACTTTCAATAATATTAATTAATTTAAGATAAAAATCCATTGGGTTCATAAATATAATTTATTATAAAAACATAACCTTTATGTTCAATTGGTTTATTTTTTTAATTTATAATTAATTAGTAACCAATGACCTAATTTTATAAACATATATAAATTATATTTTCATAATTTATTTAATACCTTTTATTACCTCTATTCCAATGACTATTTCATAATAATAATATTTAATCAATCATTTATGCTCAGTGTTATATGTAATGTAATCTATCAAAGAAGTTAAATTTTAAAGGTGACATACCATTAAATATTGGGGTGTTACACCTAACAAAAGACCACAATTCATTTGATACTGTTGTTTTTTCATCTATTATCGTCAAGATGATTATGACCTTACATTATGTTCTTTTAGACCTTTTTCAACATAGGAAAAAACAATATTTTGGTAAAAAAATATATCATATAATAAGGCATGGATGGCGAAAAATATGAAAATTATGATGTTCTATAGTGATTGGGATGAATCTTATCAGGTTTTTATGAATAAACATGAATCCCAAGATAAGTGTATTGGTACATCTCATGTTCAATTGAATCTGCTATTTTGGGAATTCCTCCCCTGTATATCTGTATTTGATTTCAGTAATCATTTTATAGAGATTGAATGAATGCTTCTATATAGAAAATAATAGGATGTATTTTTTATAGAAGAGAATCAGGATAGAAACCGTTCACCTCATCCACTTTCATTTTTCATTTTAGAGAAGGAAAACTACAAATAATGGAGTCAGTTTTTGGAATGTATCATTAACCATTTCACCTCCATTCAGTGTGTCTGTTTGACCTTTGGTCATCATTGGGAAGTCAATGAGGAAATCAATGCGGATCCTTATACATGGATGCCCTAAAATTCACATCATTGGTACTGCATTAGACACATTGATAGCAATGTGAAAAAAACATTCCATAATGATCCAATGAATAAGGTAATCATGAGGCTTGGTATCCAATTATTTTCTAATTTTTTACTATTTCAATGTAAAGATAAAATTAAATTTCGTTAAATATGATCACTTATATATAGAATATAAGGCGTAACAATTAAGGTTTGAAGAATTTTTTGAAGAAACTAAGTGGCTAATCATGGACTGTATGATTATATATTGTTGATTCCAAAAAAAATTGGCATTGGAATATGACATGGGAAAGACGCATGAATACCTGATCACAAACATTTTAGAGTTCAAAAATGGTGTCTTTAAGGGACATCTAAATTTTCCAATAACTTCCCTAGTTTCAGAGACATTTTATCATTCAGTGAACTACATCGTTGCTAGAGAAAACCTATCTTCCATTGGGATTCAGCAGGAGATAAGGTATGGAAGAAACATTCAATAAGATATTTAAATGATCATTGAAGAAGCTTATAGTTATTGAGAGTGAATTTTCCATTTAAAGGACTCCATATTTGAACTTCAAGAGTTCTTAGACCCCATCACAAGTACCAGTGGGGAAAAATGGTGGTATTACTAGAAGAAAGGAAATTTTAAATTTTAAATTTCTAGTCATTATGCTTTTCACACACACACATTCCATTTTAGCATGTTCCTATATGAACATATCATTATAAGGATAATTTAATCTTCTTTATTGGTTGGAAAACATTTCTAACTGTCTTGATGCACCATGGATGCATATTGTGGAGTCTCTATATTTCTTAATTCTGACATCAACATGTTTCATCAATGAGGGAGACTGATGTCCAAAAGGATACATAATGATATGTATTGGCCTCAAAAACTAGGGAAATTTTTGAGATGAATTATATGTCATCAAGAAGGTTATAACTATAAATGATGACCTATAAGTTTCGAATCGTGTTCACACTCTCATCAATAATGAAGTATTTTCTTCAATTTGATCTTTTCATATTATTGATTATATGGTGTTAATATAAGATCCTCTATTATAAATATTTTTTTGACATTTTTGAACACTTTTACAATCAAAAACCAATAAGTGTTTCATATTCACCTTAAATGTAATAAAAAAATACAAGTGGGGTGAAACGAAATTGTACCATTATGTGAGAAATAATACATATATTACAAATCACACAATTTTCTAATAAATTTTTTGATAATGAAGAAAAATTTTTATATATATAAATATATAAAACCATATCTTACAAAACACCATTTATATGGTAACAACATATCTAAAAACACTTTATAAATATTATTTGTGAAACATGAAGAAATTATCATTTTTCCTTAAACAAACTTCATAAAACAATGGAAAAAGATATGTCATTTCTTATATTCTACCAATTATAAAATTATATTGACCATAAATTTATATATACTTATTACAATTAATAATTATTTCATTTTTTCATTAAAATGGATGTTACTATACTACTCATGGAGAATTATAAGAATGATTCATGTGATGTGATAGATGGTCATCTGGTTTGATGTATTAGGGGGCAGTGAGCACAACATTTTTGTCACATTCTGCCTCCAGTTATCATTATATAGTACCTACACTATACTGGATTATACAACATTATGGTATCCAATTTCACATTCCTTGATCATCACCTAAATGTTTTCCTCCTTGAGAGATAGAGATCTAAGACACGCACACTCCACCTGCCTACGGGAGAGATGGAGATCACCCATACAGATGTAGCAGTCCTTCTCAATCTTCCTATCCAAGGGGATGTAGTTATTGGACACTCTAATAGAGACTAGACTAAGCTTGTAAAAAGGTTTCTAGGTGTCAAAATTTTTTATGATTATTCCACTATAGATGGAGGGTCGATATTTATGAGGTGGAAAAAGATAATGTTTACACCTTTACTAGATAACGGTGATGAGAAGACTGTCACTCATCACACCCATGAAAATATATTGTGTCTCATTAGAGGAGTATTGTGCACCGATCACTCTAGTATGTGTGTTCAAATTATGTATATGTTGATACGTGAGGATTCTGATCAGGTTAAGAGATATATATGGGGATATGCATGCTTGGATTACACTTACATTTCATTATGCACATCATGTCTCTCAAATCACACATATCTCGGGGGATGCATCATCCTTATTCATATGTTTCCATGGGAGCGCATCCCCCCCCTCTCCCCTATTATTGTTGGTTTGTGTCTATCTATAGATGTTCTAAGTTATGATCCTCGTGTATGTTGTAATGATTAATCATCTGAATTGGTTTATGATTCGATTAGGAGTTATTGAATTTAATTTCTTATTATTTATAACTTTCTCTATTTTATTTTACAGGTGAAGTAAGTAAAAACACTTCATTAGCGGTCCTACACACCTTTTGTGTGAATACCATCTCTTGTTGGATAGTCTAATACCCATCTATGGAAGTATATAAAATCATTAAATGACTATCAAATTTCATAATATCATCATTTTTTAGTAACAACCTTTTTGAAAAATATCACTTGTCATTTCAAATTACATAGATTACATACTAGGATTTGTTGGACTAGTTGCATGCATAATACATTACTAGACTTCAGGATTCTATGGCTATAGTTACTATAATTAAATTTTATATTATCAAGTGGAAGACACCTAATAGAGTGATGCACCGGTTTTTCTGTGTTCAGCACATTCCATTTCAACTGAGAGTGTCACAAGTGCTTCATTCTATGAATCTGGAGGGGAGGAAACAACTTTACTAGTACCAAAAACAAGATGAGTGTCTCAAACAATGGGGTAGATGATAATAACTTCATATTGATGGTGTATGTGTAATTTGATTCAATCTATCATAGTAGGTCATGTATAATCCATGGTATAGACTGAATTCTATAGTGTATCTTACTCCACATAGCAGAGGGATTCAAGATCTTGTAAGTCAATAAATTTCAACTAGTTTTTTTTATTTTAATATTTTTAAATTAACTTATAATCTATTTGTATAATACTTAACTATAGTGGGTTATCTGCATAATAGATACCGAGGAGGATGAGGTTTCATTACTAGAAATGATCCATTATATAGTGTAGGGGTGATTATATATTATTATGTGGTTAAAAATAATATCATTGATCATCCAACCTAGTGAGATGATGTTCCTGACCATAGGGTGGAGGTTTATACTCATGAACCTCTGCCTGAAGTTGTTGATGCTGATGATCCAAGACTATGATTATGTATATTGTTTCATGTTTCATGTGAGGTTGAAATTATTAAACCATCAAAGGTCGGCACTCTAGAAGTATAGTATCTGATGACTGGGTATGTGCATTATGAGGCATGGGATCCATTTGTGTTGTTAGGATATCAACAATTTTCTCCAGATATAGCTCATCTGAGCATTTATCAGGGGTCATCTCTCATGCCTTTGGATTTCATGTCAGAGCCTCTGCAGGCTACATGGTTCCCCCTAGGTTCTTATGGAAGGTATTTCAACTCACCTAGTGTGGGAAGTATTGGGTGCATAATATAATGTCCAGTTGACACCACCTCCCATTGAGACAAAGGATGAGCATCTGATAGTCGACATTCCAATGCTTGGGGATCATCCCTCACCTGGTCATTATACTCCAACCCAGCATAGAGGTTAGTGGTCTCAATACATGCATTTCATTCACACAATATCATGTAGGATGGGACCTCACCATAGAGAGTGGTTTTTATCATTCATTTATATGTTTTTGTCTATTAAAATTAAGATTTTTTTTACTATAAGTCATGTTTACATGTTTATCCACTATCTCAATTTTCATTCATATTTTTGTTAAAATTTATATTTTATAAGATTTAAATGTTGAAAATTTGAAACATATTAAAACTAATTTAATTTCAATTAGGTAACCATAAAATATTATAAAATATAAACTATAAATCCAATATAAATAAAACATAAATCCTATCCTATGTATCTAAACATTTTTTGAAAATAAAAAAACATACATATAATGAATTATTGAAATGGAAAGGAATGTAAAGAAATATTATAAAATAAATTATAATTGGTTAACACCACAATATATTATACAAGTAAAATTAATTTCCAATAATTTTTTTATGAAATGATTTTTATTTGGAATGATTTTTTATATTTTTAGTAAGTGCGTCAAATATCATTTAGAATATATTTATATTTTATATGTTATAAAAATTCAACGCCAACAATGTCAAACATTATTATTTTTCATGTAGATGAATTTTAAATCATATAACATATAAAATATTTATAAAATCTAAGATATATTTTAAAAATTTACTCAACATATAAAACAAAACTAAAAATAAAATAAAATCCTAATTATAATAAGTAAAAGATAATTTATATTTCAAAAAATTTAATGTTTAAAAATATAATGTTTTTTCTTTTAAATATCAATTAAAAAATTCTAAAAAATATATATACAATATATATATATATATTATAATATAAAGATATATATATTTTTAAATATACAGAAAATGAATATTTAAAATAAATTATTTTTTTATTTATTTTGAAAGGAATTCAAGGCCCTACCGCCATTCCACTTAACTAAAATGTGGAAGGGACTCTACCTCTATTCTCCATTAATTTTAAAAATATTTTTAATCTAGATTTATTTAAATATTCTTTTTTAAAAACCATATAAAAACATAATGGATGCCAGTTCCTTACACTTTGGGGAAGCACTCGTCAGATTGATTTCTTCCATATTGCATATGATGATAGATGAGACAATTCTTCAGTGGGTGATAATAATGATTGTTTTCTCTTGATCAAGGTCATTAAAGACTATGGATGCAATATCCAATTAATCAACATGAGAATTCTATGATTGAGAAACATGATGCAACATGGGATCAAAAGAGAACTTTTACATTAGTTCCCTAAAATATCTAGTGAGAGGGGTCAGTTCTTCCTTTTTTATGGAATATTATCCATTTATTTTCATTATCACATGTTATTGTCCCCCTTTTATATTTAGGTTGTATATTTTCATCAATAGGGATAGTTCCAACCCAATGATTATGGATTTTTATTCTTCATCATTATTCATGCAGCCTACAGATAATGAGAGTGTATATTAAAAATATTCCCTATCTGGAGAAAAAAATAAAATCCCTATGAAAAAACGATTGATATTTTGATTTTCTATACTTTTTCCAATAGGACATCAGGAGGCACAATTAAAATACATATCCCATGTCCATAGAGTGTCAGGGACATAGAATACCTCCTCATTTAAAAGCTTGGTGTCCACTATTTTATTCTTCAAGGAAGGTTGTTCGATGAGGAAATCATCTAGGGCATGAACCTTCACTGATTTATGTGATAGAAAATGAATGTTATATTTCTATAGAATGATTGTCCACTAGTTTAGGTGGCCAATAAATATAGGAAATCCAAGGATCTACTTCAGAAGATCAATGAGTGATACTAGATAGACAATTTTGTGTTTCAATTAAGCCTGTATAATTTTCATTGTGAATATTAGTGAAAGGTAGTTCTTCTTGACAAGAGTGTATTGGATTTCTATATTGTTCATTGTTTGGATAAGGTAGTAGAGAACCTTCTTGATCCACGCATTGTTTTTCATTATTAGGAGGGTTACTAGTTAGTGTTCCATGGAGGCCACATGTATAATGAGTGGCATCACATCCATCGGAGGCATCAGAACTAGTGGGTGTAGTAAATACTACTTGATACTTTTGAAGTATTTCTGTTAGTACCCATCCCATTGATTGGTGATCCCATTTTTCATTAGTCGGGTGATAAGGAATTCATTTTTGTCTATTTTGGATATGAAACGCCAAATGTAGGCAATTTAAACTTAGAGCCCCTTTGGTTCTTTATAGTTTGGGGTGGGTGATGATACTATAAGAGAACTAGTCATCTCTCGGTCTACCATGATGCCATGGTGTCCTACCAAAACCCAAGGAACTTCCTTGATGTTACCCCAAAGGTTCATTTTAGTAGATTCATCTTCAGACCATAATGTCGAAGCTCTTCAAAGACTATTTGGAGATTCATGAAGTGATTACATCATTTTTGGGATTTGACCACCAGGACATTGACATAGCATTCATCTAGCTATCTTAAGCATATCATAATGATATGATTCATGGATCATTGATAAGTGGTGTAATAATTCATTAAGAAAAAGGGAATGACCTGATTGAAAAATATCCACTAAGGCACTCTGGAGGTAGTGGATTCTCCATAATAATGGTCCATATTTATTTTATTTTACTATGAATACCCATCCATGAAGGAAAGGGTTTAGAATCTAGTTGTTTCATCGACCAAGATTTATGTGATCAGCAATGGTAAATCATCCTTTGCGCAATGAAATGTATTATTCTTTTGGGATTATTATACACTTAAAAAAAACTCCCACCAATAATAGTGGAAAATTTTTAATTATCTACATATTAGTCCTCAGATGAAATCCATACATCCACTAAGGAAAGACTCTGGCTGCTAGGACTACCACATATTTGGTTTTGAAAATTCTATTTTTTTTAAAATATATCCATAAAAGGGATATCATAACCATGAATATACACTTTTTTCACTCCCTTAGCTCAGGCTCTTGATTATTGTACAATTAACACTATGTTATCATACTATTAACTATTATGATAATACTATATTTATTTATCATAACAATAACTTCTGGAATAAATATGTTTATTATATTTCTTCTTTAGAAACATCAGAATCCACAACACACATGATTTTGTAGCACTAGTATCTGAATTTTGAATATTAACATGGATTTTTCATTTCATAAATCACATTACAATCATGTATTAATTGATCAACCTAGAGGTTAGTTTTATTTTCCCAACCAACTAGATATTAATTTATCTGTTTATCAAAACATCATACAACTTAAATTTTCTCTAATACAATATTTTTAATCAACATGATATTTACTGACTAATATTCCCACATATAAAATATAAAGTTTAGTACATAACATATAGTTAATGGTAAAATACATTACACTAAACTTTAGATATTCTATTAATTAATTTTACCTCATCTTATGTATTTAAATAAATCTATTTAGATTCTTATATTCAATGTGATAAAATAAATAATCAACTCCTGGATTGTTCCTTTTAGTATTGTTTATTATTTTTTTATTATTATTTTTACATATCAAAAAAAACTCATAGGTTAATATATGAAGATCATGTTCCATGTTTCACTAGTTAAATTAAATCACAGTTAAATAAATATTAAATTACTCTCAATAAAATATTTCAATAATATAAAATTTCAATATAAAATCAATATATTTTATTTGGAAATACCATGAACTCCCACTAATATCTTATAGAAAAAAAGAATATATTTATTTATTAAATTAACCAAAATTTTATTTATAGATTCATTTAAATGATTCAATCATGATTTTAATGGTTTTCCTACTATATACAAGAATTTAATATATTATGGTAACTAAAATTAATGCAATTGAAACCCTTCAAATTATCCCGTTTAGAAATTTCTCTTAGTTTTTTCATTTAGCATGCCAAATATAATTATCATGATCAACTATTGGGGAAATTTAAATTAAATGGTTATTATTATTTTCATTGGTATATATAGATCAACAAATTTTATGCATTAACATTGTGTGGAATTAAATTATATCCTTTAATGGAATTTTGGTATTTGATCAACCCACAATAACTAATTATCTAAAATACTTATTAACAATAATATTTTTTATATCATGTTCATCCCAATTGTAACACCCCAATCTTCTATGGTATGTTTCTCTTTGAATAATACAATAGCGTGTGTTGTACACAACTTTTAGTTCTAACACACCACAACCAATAAAACTAGCCATTATGAATAGTAATACCCACTTTTTGAAATTTTATAAATTTTATCTTTCAAAATGGACTTAATTTTTTGATTCGGAACATCGAAATTAGCTTAGGGTGAATTTTTGGTATTTTTCTAAAAACTTTCAATTTTTGATGAATAGTGAAAAACACTGAGTCATTGTTTAAAACCGACTTTTTATTTAAATAATTATTTATTTTATTTAGATTTATTTTAAGTTAAAATATATAAATAATACCTATATATGTTCAATGTAATTCATTGGATCTGGTTTATAATAATTTTAGATATATAAAAATTTTATTGAACTTTTACCGTCTTTTACCTACCTCTTAGGAGCATTTGAAAATTTACATAAAACATAATTTTCCCGATTCTGTGTGTTTAATTTTAAAAATCCAAGAAACATGATTAATATTAAGAAGTAAAATGTTTTTCAATAAGATAAAAATGATTTTTGGGGAATAGTAACTCTTTACTTTTATTTACCACGGTTAAAAGTAAATAGGGTAATTAAGGGTAAAAATGATATTATTATTACCCTAAAACATGTCCTAATTCTATTGGATAAGTATAATTCGACCAAAAATACCTTAGTAATAAAATATGAACATATTTGGTCCACTTGGATTAGATTAGGACACTTATTATTATTTTATTTAAAGAAGCGTTAAAAGAGTTAAAATCAAAGTTTAATAACTAAAACATTTTTAATATAGGGTTATATATAAGATAAATTCGACTATAAATATTCATTATAAATATAAAAATATTTCCTACATAATTATATTTTATCTATATTTTTTAGATATTAAATAATTCAATTTATTTATGACACAGTGATGATGAAGTAATTGCCTAATTAATGAAATATTAAAATAATGGATATTATAAACATCAAAATAAATGTAATTTGGGACTTTTTATGAATTCCACTAATTTTATAGGTTAATATGACATGTTAGGGTTGGTTATATGGATTTTTTTCGAAGTAATAATTCTGTTATGAATTTAGAAAAAACAAAATACCAAATATTGTCAAAATTGACATAAAAGAATTTTTAAAACAAATATTATATTATTAATTAGTATTTTATGCATAAAAATCTATTTTTAAGACAAAGTACTTATATAATGACATTTTTATCACTAATTAACCACTTCGGGTTCTCGTGGAAGTATATAGTAAGTTTATTAATCATATAATATAAAAATACAAAGAGACATAGTAAATGTCAAACTATTTAACTAAGAGTTAAATTTAAATGATAAAGTTAATATAGTGACCTAAAGCTATCTAAAACCTATTGGTTGAGTGTTTTTTGACCCATACCCACCTTATCCTATAAATAATAGACTTTTGAGCCATTATAAACCAAAAATTATTTTATTACAAAATAATATTTCTCGTCTTTCCTAAGGTGCCCTTCACCCCTCTTATAAAAAAGCACTCCCCCTTCCCTCAAATTCACACCATCAAAGCCTTTTGGATCGTCCAAACTCTACCCAAATACCCTATCAACTATCCTCCCTTAATTCTAGAGTCCTTTCTTTAGTCATAAATCCATCCTATGGAGCCCTTTTTATCAAATCAAAAGGAAGAACCCGAAGAAGAGGTAATTGTTTTATCACCTCTTTCAAGTTCCTTTCTTCTTCCACTTCATTTTTATTTGTTGTTTCTATTCTAAAATAATAACTCTAGTATCTTATATATACTGTGATGTTATTATAAATATGTTACAACCAAATTCATTATTCTATCCATCCTTTGAATGAAATGTCACCATACGTGCATACGTACGGATTACCGTCTCCAAGTCATGATGTGATTGTTATTCAATAAATTATTATTTGGATGGGTATAATAATGATGTGTAATTGATGTAAATAATAAATATAACATTATAATTATTCTTTATATATTATATAACATAAAATTATATATTATTTTAATATCAAAAGAATTATATTGTCGCTTGTGCGTACGTATGGATTACTGTCTCCACGAACGTGATGAGATTCATTCCCCGTCGTATCCATTCAAGACTAACTTTCATTAGTTGATTAAAAATAATTTTTACATACTTGATATCATTATGGATATGAATAATATACATCCCATCCATAACAAATATTACTCACATAACAAATAATATAAAGGAAAATGAATTCATTAACACCCGAAATGACAATAATACTAAGATATTGTTAACAAAGCAGTGTTAAAAGATCATATATGATATCATATTAATGTATATTGTTCTTGTATAATTTAATAACAATTATTTCACCATTATATAAGAGGTTAACCTACCCTCGACCAAGTAAAAGTACAAGTTAAGGTTTTGTTTCACAATATCTTCATTATCTGAGGTTGTTTATATGTAATTATCTACTAGGACCTCTTTATCATCCATATCCATATTTCTTAAAAATGTATTTCAAAACATTCTTACTATTTTATAGACTATGGGTTAAATTCATTTATACCCTTGATTGACTTTTTATAAGATTTTTATAAATGATTCTTTCCGTCGTTTTCCAAACAAGTTCCTTTTAAAATTTTTCGACAAAATTAAGGTAAGAATGTTTTTTTAACTTATACGGAGGGTGTAGATATTTTCCGCCATTATAAAATCATAGAAGCTTCCATTACAATATTATAATAATATTTTCAAAGTAAATGTTTTATTTTATAATTATGTGACTTTTAAATGATTTCAAAAAAGAGATATTTCTGTCAAATAGTTTTGATATCATCAATGTCAACATCCATTGATGGATTTTAAGCTTATTTGAAGTTGATTTATTATGATACAAAACTTCCATATTGTATTGAAGGTTTTTTGATATGTTTGAATGTGGATATGTTATTTTTATACCATTCATGGTTTAGAGAGACAGTATTGACATTTCGTATGCTAGTTTTAATACGAATGTTTATGTTATGTTTAAACCTGTTCATATGAGGAATGAATTGGACTTAGTAAGTGATGGGTGGAGCCCAATATAGCTCCCTGATGCATAGGTAGGTCTCATGAGAAAAACTATGGTCTTGGAACAAGGCCTTGACAAAATCTTATTTGTAGTCTTGGCACAAGACCTTGACTGTGTGGTTATGAAAGTCTGGCATTATGAATTCCATCATTATGAAAGTGGTTATTGATATTTCATGTGATTATTCGAATAGTGGAATATCTATGTGAATATGTAAATGGAATTATTTCATTTTATTTTTCCATATTATGCTGAAGTTCAAGTTTAAAATACTTTTTCTTTAGTTATACATTTCCTTAAATGTTTATTACTTATTTATGAAAGTTTCCGCTATATTTTTATCCTTACTGAGCATCTGAGATCACCCCTTTCTATGTTTATTTTTCCTAGGATGTGAAGAAGTATTTTATGACTAACCTACAGGGATAGTCTGAGGGGATATGAGTGTGTACTATGGAGACTATGTTGTTGTATTTTTTACTTTATTATGTAATGTAAGACTTGTGAATGTATCTAGTACATCCAAGGATACTAAACTAATCGGTCTTTTGAGACTTGATCTTTTCTGATCATGCCAATGTTATGTAATAATGCACCGACTTTGGGTAACTGGGTTCTGGGCATTACAGTTGGTATCAGAGGAAGTTTAGTACAAACCTTGGAATCTAGATTTAGATAAACTCTGATTATAGCACGTTATCCTAAGATAGACTTTGAGGATTTGGTATTGTAGAGATTTTGTGAGTTTTCCAAGCAATACATCCCTGTCTGGATATGAGCAGGTAGAGGCGGCTCTGGTACAGATGTACCTAGGGGTAAAACCTGAAAACATTTCTTTGATCTAGACTCGAACAGGAACTGGTGCACCACAACAGGCCTTTTTGCACTCTTGTTTACGACACTCCAGGGGGATATGCTTAGAATAATTCTCATTTTCTTTACAAACCATTATGAAGGGTTTATGGGTTTATACTTCCTCAAAGAAAACATTTTTTATGATTATGGATTATATCCATAAACTGTTCAATTTATGTTAATTGTTTTACAAGTTTGGATTTATGTATTGTGATTCATAAACTAATCTAGTTTATTCCATTGTTTAGAAATTACGCATAGTGGAAGGAATGGAAACCGTATCAACGTACGCACTCCATGTAGGGATTTACCTCCTGATCTAGATAATTATAGTGGAGCTGGTGATACAACCGGTGTTGATCAGCTTATCACTATACTGGGAAAACTCACTCAGGTTATGAATAATAACCTTACCCATATGGAGCACCCTGATCCGCAGTGTGGGGTATCAATGTTATATCACTTCATGAAGAAACAAACACCAACATTCAATGGGGGAAAATCCAATAGTAGCTGAGCAATGGATAAATTCCTTAGAGAAAATATTCCACGCCTTAGGGAGTAGCGAAAAGGAAAAAGTTTTCATGGTAGTTTACCACCTCACTGGAGATGCTGATCAGTGGTGGTCATTTATTCAAAACATGAAAGAAGATGATAAAGTATCAAATATGGAATAGAGGGAGTTTAAAGAGATTTTTTTAGAAAAATACTTTCCTCGTGACCATCGAGCGGATATGGAAAGACAATTTTTGAGTCTGATGCAAAAGGAGGATGAGAATGTTGCAATGTATGAGTCTAACTTTACAAGTTTAGCACGGCATGCTGTAGATTATAAACATAACCCAAGAAGTAAGATTGATTGTTTCTTTTATGGGTTAAAATTGTTTCTCCGTTGAGCATTAGTCTCACAATCCTTCTCACTATATGAAGATATTGTCTCATCTTCTATCAAGACAGAGAAGGAATTATCTTAGTCTTACAAATTTAAAGAAAAGCAAGAGAAGAAGAGATCTATTGATCACTCTGGAAATGGAAATAAGGGGAATAAGTGAAAAGTTGAATATCCATCCTGCAGTAAATGTGGAAAGAAACACCCTGGAACTTACTTGAAGGGAATTGGAGTCTGTTACAAGTGTGGTGAAAAAGGCCACCAAGCTCGTGATTTAAAGGGGAATAAAGAAGCTACCGATGTTCAATGCTACAATTGCAGGGAAATGGGACATTATGAAAATGAATTTCCTAAGGGTCGGGGAATCTTACCTCAGAAAAGGCTAAGGGATCAAGGCCAATCTTATGCGATCACTACTACTGAGGTTGAAGTTCTGAAAGATGTGGTGGCAGGTAATCTAATGGTTTCCTCAAGTTTATCCAATGATTTATTTGATTCTGGATCCTTGCATTGTTTCATATATTCCCAGTTTTCTAAGAAAATTAGATATTTCAATTTGATTTTACAAGGGAGTTGTCGGTAAAAACTCCTAAGGGAAGTATCATCGCAACAAAGTTTTGTGAATCAGTTCCCATTAGGGCATATAAATTCTCTTTATCTGCTGATCTCATCGTCATACCCATGATTGAATTTGATATAATCCTCAGTATGGATTATATTTCTGACCATGATGTGAAAATTTAATGTAAGAAGAAGGAGGTTATGATTTTTGATGATGATGATAAAGAACACCTTATCTTTAGAGCAGAATCTTCACCACTTGATTCTTATCTAGATCCACCCCCAGTAGCTCAACTAAATTCAATTATTTTGGAGGAAGAGAATAAAATAATTGTGGGTGAGGAAAGGAATGTTCGAATATAGGATTTACCTATTGTGAAAGAATATGTTGATGTGTTTCCAGAAGATTTACATGGACATCCTCCAGAATGAAAAATTGAGTTTTCCATTGATTTAATTCCTGGATCAAGGCCCATATCGAATACCCCTTATAGATTGTCCACTGTGGAATTAGTATAACTAAAGAAATAACTAGAGTAATTGAGTAATATGGGATTTATTCACCCTAATGTTTCTCCATGGGGAGCCTCTTTGCTTTTTATTAAGAAGAAAGATGGATCTATGAGGTTGTGCATTGACAATAGGGAGATCAATGATATAACAATAAAGAACAAGTATCCCCTACCTCACATTGATGATTTATTTGAAAAACTTCATGGATCTCAATACTTTTAAAAGATTGACCTTCGATCTGGATATTATCTATTGTGTTTGAATAAGGAATACATTCTGAAAACAGCATTTCGAACCAAGTACGGGCATTACAAGTTTACAGTAATGCCTTTTGGAATGACTAATTAACCCTCTATCTTCATGGATCTAATGAATAGAGTTTTCAAGGAATATATTGATGAATTTTTAGTGGTATTTATTGATGATATCTTGGTATACTCTAAAATCTACGAAGATCATGAAAATCACTTGCGCATTATCTTGAAGTCTCTTAGAAGACACGGATTATATGGGAAGTTTAGCAAGTGTGAATTCTGGCTTCAGGATATTTCTTTTGTTGGCCATATTTTCTCTAAGTATGGAATCTCTGTTGATCCTTCTAAGACAAGAGCAATCAAAGAATGGCTAGCACCGACAAGTATAACTGAGGTACGCAGTTTTATTGGTTTAGGAGGTTATTATCAATGTTTCATTTAGAATTTTTCCTGGTTGGCAATCCCATTAACAAAGCTCACACAAAAAGAGGTGAAATTTGTTTAGACAAAAGAATGTGAAGAATTTTTTGAAGAATTGAAGATAATATTAGTCAATGCTCCTATATTGACTCTACCATCTGGGAATGATGGGTTTGTTATTTATAGTGATGCTTCAATGAAAGGACTTGGTTGTGTCCTTATGCAGAATGATAGAGTTATTGCCTATGCATCACGGTAACTGAAAATTAATGAGAAAAACTATCCTACTCATGATCTTGAGTTAGTGGCTGTAATATTTTCTTTGAAGATATGTAGAAACTATCTCTATGGTGAAAAATGTGATATATATACCGATCATAAGAGTTTGAAGTATATTTTCTCACAAGAAGAACTCAACATGAGGAAAAGACGATGACTTGAACTACTCAAGGATTATGATTAAACTATAAACTACCACCCGGGGAAGGAAAATAAGGTGGAAGATGCTTTGAGTAGAAAGGATCATGGTGTTTTGAACAAGATGAGAGTTTAAAGGGATCCTATTTCATGGATCTAGTGAAGATGGATATGGGAATAACCATGGAATGTGAAACATAAATTCTTTTTCAAATGGTTTCCAAACCATCTTTACTATAAAGGATAAAGAGTTCTCAGACCAATGATGAAGAGTTTCAAAAGAAGATTAAAGCTGTGAATGATGGGAGATTGAGTGAATTTGTGTATGAAGATGAAATTTTGAAATTTGGAAAGAGACTTTGTGTTTCTGATATACCTGATCTAAAAAGAGAATTGTTCGATGATGCTCATAGTTCCAATTTCTCTATACACCCTTGTAACACTAAGATGTATAGATATTTGAAGGAACATTTTTGGTGGGACAACATGAAGAGGTAGATTGCTGATTTTTTGTCAATATGTATGGTTTCTCAACAAGTGAAAGCTGGAAGGTAACTTCCTAGAGGATTCATGCAACCTATTCCCATACCTGAGTGGAAATGGGATAATATTACGATGGAATTTGTCATAGGACTACCAAAGACTCCTAGAAGGAACGATTCAATATGGGTCATTGTTGGTCGTCTTACCAAGTCAGCACATTTTCTTGCTATAAGGGAAGATTTACCACTTGAATGTTTACCAAGACTATATATTAATGAAGTTTTAAGACTTCATGGAGTACCATTATCGATTCTTTCTGATCGTGATCCATGTTTCACATAAAGATTCTAGAAAAGTCTTCAGAAAGCCCTGGATATTGAACATCGTTTGAGTATTTCCTACCACCCTCAAACAGATGGACAATCAGAACGGACTATTCAAACCTTAGAAGACAAGTTGAGATCTTTCTCACTTGACTTTCAAGGTATGTGGGATCAATATTTACCTCTTGTAGAATTTTCCTATAGCAATATCTTCCATTAAAGTATTTGGATGGCACCATAAGAAGTGTTATACAGAAAGAGATGTCACACACCAACCTGTTGGGATGATGTTGGTGAAAGAAAACTCGTAGGTACAGAACTGGTGGAGGAAACGATGGAAAAGGTTAAGGTAATCCAAAACGACATCAAAGCAGCTCAAAGTAGGTAGAAGAGATATGCTGATAACCGAAGGAATGATTTGGAATTTCTGGTAGGAGATCATGTTTTCTTGAAGGTATCTCCATGGAAGGGTGTTATGCATTTCGTTAAGAAGGGAAAATTTAGTCTCAGGTACATCCGACCTTTCGAAATTCTAGAAAAAATTGGAGTTATAGCTTACCGGTTGGCAATGCCATCAAGTCTCTCCAAATTTCACAATATGTTCCACATATCCCTGTTGAGAAAATACATGCCTGACCCAACGGATGTTCTCACCTTTGAGGAATTTGAACTGGAACCCGATCTATCTTATTGCGAAGAGCCTGTCAAGATTCTTGATACAAGAGAACAAGTGCTGAGAAACTGGACGACTCGTCAGGTAAAAGTTCTATGGAGATACCATAGGATGGAAGAGGCAACGTGGGAACCCAAGGAACTTATGATGAAGAACCACCTGAGTATTTTTACGTAGTAATACTCTAGAAATTTTGAGGACAAAATTATTTGAAGGAGGGGAGAATGTAACACCCCAAGCTTCTATTTTACGCTTCTCTTTAAATAATACAATAGCATGTGATGTACGCAATATTGAGTTCTAACACACCACAACCAATCAAACTAGTCGTTATGAAAATTAATACCCACTTTTTAAAATTTTATAAATTTTCTTTATCTAAATGGACTTCATTTTTGGATTCGGAACATCGAAATTAGCTTAGGGTGAATTTTTGGTATTTTTCTGAAAACATTCAATTTTTGATGAATATTGAAAAACACTCAGTCATTATTTAAAACCAACTTTTTATTTAAATAATTATATATTTTATTTAAATTTATTTTAGGTCAAAATAGATACATAATACCTATATATTTTCAATGTAATTCATTACATTCAGTTTATAATAATTATAGATATATAAAAATTTTATTGAACTTTTACCGTCTTTTACCTACCTCCTAGGAGTATTTGCAAATTTATATAAAACTTAATTTTACCGCTTATGTGAGTTGAATTTCTAAAATCCGAGAGACACGGTTAATATCAAGGGGTAAAATGTGGTTCAATAAGATAAAAATAGTTTTGGTGAATAGTAACTTTTTACTTTTATTTACCATGGTTAAAAGTAAATAGGGTAATTAAGGGTAAAAATGACATTATTATTACCCTAACACATGTCCTAATTCTATTAGATAAGTATAATTCGACCAAAAACAACCTTAGGAATAAAATATGAACCTCTTTGGTCTATTTAGATTAGATTAGGACACTTATTATTATTTTATTTAAATAAAAGATAAAAGAGTTAAAATCAAAGTTTAATAACTAAAACATTTTTAATATAGGGTTATCCATAAGATAAATTCAACTATAAATATTCATTATAAATCTAAAAAAAATTCCTACAAAATGTTATTTTATTTATATTTTTTATACATTAAATAATTTAATTTATTTTATGACATAATGATGATGAAGTAATTACCTAATTAATGAAATATTAAAATAATTGATATTATAAACATCCAAATAAATGTAATTTGAGACTTTTTATGAATTTCACTATTTTTATAGGTTAATATGAAATTTTAGGGTTGGTTAGATGGATTTTTTTCGAAGTAATAATTTTGTTATGAATTTAGCAAAAACAAAGTATCAAATAGTGTCAAAATTGACATAAAAGAGTTTTTAAAAAAAATATTATATTATTAATTGACATTCTATTCCTAAAAATCTATGGTTAAGCCAAAGGACTTATATAATGATATCTGTATCAATAATTAACCACTTGGGGTTCACTTGGAAGTATATAGTAAGTTTATTAACCATATAATATAAAAATACAAAGAGACATGGTAAATGTCAAACTATTTAACTAAGAGTTAAATCTAAAATATAAAGTTAATATAGTGACCCAAACCTGTCTAAAACCTATTGGTTGAGTGGTTTTCGACCCATCCCCACCTTATCCTTTAAATAATCCACTTTGGAGCCATTATAAATCGAAAATGATTTTATTATAAAATAATATTTCTAGCCTTTCCTAAGGTGCTCGTCACCCCTCTTATAAAAGGGAACTCCCCCTTCCCTAAAATTCACACCTTCAAAGACTTTTGGCTCGTCCAAAATCTTCCCAAATACCCTCTCAACTATCCTCCCTTAATACTAGAGGCCTTCCTTTAGTTAGAAAGCCAACCTAAGGAGCCCTTTTGATCAAATCAAAAGGAAGAACCCGAAGAAGAGGTAAATATTTTATCACCTCTTTCAAGTTCCTTTCTTCTTCCACTTCCTTTTTATTTATTTTTACCATTATAAAATAATAACTCCAGTATCTTCTATATACTGTGATGTTATTATAAATATGGTACAACTAAATTCATTATTCTATCCATCCTTTGAATAACATGTCACCATACGTGCGTACGTACGGCTTACTATCTCCACGTCGTGGTGTAATTGTTATTCAATACATTATTATTTGGATGGGTATAATAATGATGTGTAATTGATTTAAATTATAAATATAACATGATAATGATTCTTTATATTTTATATATCATCCAATTATATATTATTTTAATATCAAAAGAATGATATTGTCGCTCGTGCGTACGTACGGATTACCGTCTCCAACGAACGCGATGAGATTCATTCCCCGTCGTATCCATTCAAGAATACATTCATTAGATGATTAAAAATAATGTTTAAAGACTTGATATAATTCTGGGTATGAATAATATACATCCCATACAAAATAAATATGACTCACATAACAAATAATATAAAGGAAAATGAATCAGTTAACACCCTAAACAATGATATTACTAAGATATTATTAACAAAGCAATATTAAAAGATCATATATGATATCATATTAATGTATATGATTCTTGTATAATTTAATAACAATTATTTAACCATTATATAAGAGGTTAACATACCCTAGACCAAGTAAATGTACAAGGTAAGGGTTTATTTCACAATCTCTTCATTATCCGAGGTTGTTTATATGTAATTATCTACTGGGAACTCTTTATCATCCACATCCATGTTTCTTAAAAAAATTTATTTCAAAACATTCTTACTATTTTATAGATTATGGTTTAAAGTCATTTATACCATTGATTAACTTTTTATAAGATTTTTATAAAGGAATCTTTCTGTCGTTTTCCAAACAAGGTCCTTTTTAACCTTTTCGACAAAATTAAGCTAAGAATTTATTTTTTTAACTTATACGGAGGGTATGGATATTTTATGCCATTATAAAATCATTGAAGCTTCCCTTACAAGATTATAATAATATTTTAAAGTAAATGTTTTATTTAATAATTATGTGCCTTTTAAATGATTTCAAAAAAGTGATATTTATCTCAAATAGTTTGGATTTCATCTATGTCAACATCCTTTGATGGATTTTAAGCTTATTTGAATTTGGTTTATTATGATACAAAACTTCCATATTGTATTGAAGGTTTTGTGATATGTTTGACTGTGGATGTATTATTTTTATACCATTCATGGTTTATGGAGAAAGTATTGACATTTTTTATGCTAGTTTTAATACGAATGTTTATGTTATGTTTAAACATGTTCATATGAGGAATGCATTGGACTTAGTAAGTGACAGGTGGATCCCACTATACCTCATCAATGCATCGGTAGGTCTCATGATACAAACTAGTGTCTTGACATAAGGCCTTGTCAAAATATTATTTGTTGTCTCATCATAAGACCTTTACTATGTGGTTATGAAAGTCTAGCATTATGCATTCCATCATTATGAAAGTGGTTATTGATATTGCATGTGATTATTCGACAAGTAGAATATCCATGTGAATAAGTAAATGGATTTTATTTAATTTTATTTTTCCATATTATGTTTAAGTTCAAGTTTAAAAGTCTTTTTTTAGTTATACATTTCCTTAAATGTTTATTGCTTATTTATGAAATTTCCTGCTATATTTTTATCCTTACTGAGCATCTGAGCTCACCCCTTTCTATGTTTTATTTTTCCCAGGATGTGAAGAAGTATTTTATGAATGACCTATAGGGATAGTCTGAGGGGATATGAGTGTTTAATATGGAGGCTATTTTGTTGTATTTTCTCACTTTATGATGTAATGTAAGACTTATGAATGTATCTAGTACTTCCAAGGCAACTAAACTAATCAGTCTTTCAAGACTTGATCTTTTGTGATCATACCAATGTTATGTAATAATGCACCGACTCTAGGTAACTAGGGTCAGGTCATTACACTAATAAAGATATATACCTTTATAAGGGTGTGAATTATGGAACTATAACCTCTTTATATGAAAATTTCCACCAATATTGTTCCACCATTAATAATAAACCATATGTCCCTAACAAAATATATAGAGTGACAATTAAAATGAAGAGGTACATAAGAATTTTTTCTTACTTCACCCTAACAAGGATTATCCAAGGAGTATAAAATCATTATTTATTAATATACTAGAATCACTAAGTTAACTACTTGTTTCCTAAAATTTAGATTAGACCCATTGACAATCCATGATTGAAACCAGCACAAAACAAAGATCTCAATAATATTAATATTGTAAATATATTTTTTCCTATAATAAAAATTGTATAAATATCCATGTGTAAAGAAAGATATTTCACCATAAATGGTGTATTTATCATATCCACCTTCATCCATGTTAGGAAATCCTTGAACATGTAATGAGATATACTTCTGGATATCCCTTATTTTCTTCTATAATTTTCAACAAAGACTTATAATTCCTCTTATTTAATACTCTAAGATATAAATATCTATATGTTCAGGCTCTCTCATCATTACCTTTTTCTCACAACTCTCATGAGATGTTATTCTACATTATACCCATTTAGTTTGATTTAACTCGCAAAATTTTAGTCAATTTCATCTTATTTTAAATTCTAACTGAATTAAGAAATAACTAGATCAATAAAATATGAATGATATATTATATTAAACACTTTTAAATACCATTTCATGATCATAAAACTCTCATAAATCCTTCAAACTATATTTTCGTTATGCACTCCATCATGATAAAAGTCCCTAGATCCTTAAATATTTATGAGGTGAATTTCATCCTTGTTGAGGGAATCTATAAATAGGAAGAACCACTATAATCCGCCTGAAACACTTCATGGAGTGTCCTTTATTTTTCAGTTTATTCATTATTATTCAACTATATAAATCTTGAATATATTCACTATCATGTGTTCAATCCTTCTCACATAAAATAGTATTACATGTTATTCTCATGGCCAAGTGTTTTGGCATGGTGTTATCCCCATATATATTCTCTATGATAATAAAGTATACAATATTAGGTGAAATAATTTACAATCATTTATCCAAGCATAAAACCATATTTAATCTCTGAAGTAACATATGAGGAGGGTTCCTAATGAGCGTTCCATGGAGGCCACAAGTATGATGAGTGGAACCACTTCCATCGGAGGCATCAAAGCTGGTGGGTGTAATAAATACTACTTGAGACTTTTGAATTATTTCTATTATTATTCATCCCATTAATTAGTGATCCTATTTTTTATTAGTCTAGTGATAGGGAAAACATTTTTGGCCATTTTGGATATGAAACGCCAAATGTAGGCAAGTTGAACTTAGATCTCCTTCAGTTCATTTTGGTTTGGGGTCGGTGACAATACTAAAAGAGAACTAATCTTATCTGGGTCTACCTTGATGTCATGGTGGCCTACCAAAAAATCTAAGGAACTTCCTTTATGTTACCTCAAAGGTTCATTTTAGTAGATTCATCTTTAGAAAATGATGTATAAGCTCTTCAAATACTACTTTGAGATTTTTGAAGTGGTCACATCATTTTTGGGATTTGACCACTAGGAAATTGACATAGCAATCATCTAGCTATCCTAAACATATCATAATGATATGATTCATGGTTCATTGATAAGTGTTGTAAGAATTATTTAAGAAAAATGGAATGACCTGATTGAAAAATATCCACTGAGGCACTCTGGAGGTAGTTGATTCTTCTTAATAATGGTCCATATTTATTTTATTTTACCCTTAATACCCATCCATGATGGAAAGTGTTTGGAATCTATTTTTTTCATTGACCAAGATTAATGTGATTGGTAATGGGAAATAATTCTTCGTGTAGTGTAGATTACGGTATCTAAAATCGGTCCAGACCATAATCTAATCATTATTTTTCTTGATAGGGATGATTTTGGTGAGTTATCATGGGTATTTCACTACTTAGAAAAAAGTTTTCTTTGACCAATTTTTTGACCTATGCCTATACATTGGTCTCATTAGAGGAGTGTGCCCTATAGGATGCCTTCTTGAAGCCTCTAGGATCATCAGGTAATCCAATATGGTGTGTAGAAGCATTTGGATTCAGTCTGTTAATTTCTATATAGTTCCAAGTGAACACATATCAATGCTTATTTAAAAATGTAATGTACATGTTATCCTATTCGAGGGGAAAGGAATAACTAATCAGTATAGGCCACATGTCTTCTTTAGTTCCTATATTCGTACGCATGAGATCGTTAATTGTGATGAAGACTCCTTCCTCAAAGATAGGAGGGTGTTACTAAGATCATCCTCATCTTCTTCCATTTCTCAGACTGTGGAGACATTTTCAAACAATGTTGAAAATATGGGGGCTTCTGTGTCACTGTTGGGGTGAGGTAAGTCAAAAGTAGATATATTATCACCCCTAATACCAAGGTCATTGCAGATATATTCTTGAGTGAATTATTTTTTGTACTGTCATTTGGGTAATGGGGATATTGGACTTATAGGGTTAGGTATATCACCATAAATAGATTTATGGGGAGAAAATTATCGATGTAAAGCATAAAATAGGGATTTTCAGGGGCGATCTCTGAGCCTTTGGGGGCTGCGACCTACATATCATCATCCACCAATGGTTCTTTTCAATCATTTTTTTAGAAACATAACTCAACTTATGTGGGTCTTCAAGTATTCAAGATGAAATATCATCATGTAGTATGTTGAACATTCCATCGATGGGGTATTTTAGTAACTGATGGAATGTTTAAGGTTCCTCCATGTGGTTATGGAGAAAGGGACTTTCGAGAAAGATATTGTATGTAGTGTATTTCTAGATAACCATAAACTCAGCATCAGATATTTATTCCCCAAACTAAGCTTTGATTTTGATATTCCATAGTGTTATTTTCACACACATATCATACCATTGATTGGTTACTGTTTTGGATAAAAATACCCTTATCTATATCAAAAACATCATAGGGTTTGAACTAAGATAAGGATGATCTTGGAACCATTATCAATCAGAGCCCTTTGGACATTGACATTATCAAGTCTTCCCAAAACATATATGGGTCTGATGTGTCCCTAATTGGACACTTTTTGATCATGGTCTATGAATGATATGGTGATATGGAATTCTATAGACATGGTCTCCATTCGATATACTTTAGATGTAGTGACTTATATCTTGAATTTCTGTGGGATTTGGAGGACTTTAACAATTAACACTTTGAGTTCTTTTGAAATATAGAGCCCATCCAGGATTAAGATATTGGTTGGGACAACCACCAGTTGTTTCATAATTTTGTACTTTTTTTCTGAACGTTGAAACTTCCCTAAACGTGTTTATTCCTTCATATATGGATAAATAGATGATGAAATCTATTTGGAGAAGAATGGTTCTTGTGCAAGGGTTGAACGATCATCTACATCTAGTTTCATGGGTCATGTTGGCCTTCCCCATTTCCATATATTATTTTATAATCAAACCCCCCCCCCCAGGCCTTCATTCAAGTAAAATGGGTGCGGATGACTGTCGGAGGGTTCTGGGACACCTCCATGTCTTTATTGGGCATGGTTTAGTTCATTCCCATAGGTAATGACCGCATATATGTTCCCTATGAGGACATGACAAAAATATTGGGCCCAAACATGCATGTGTTGTCCCTTTTATCCCCAGTCCCTAATTTTGAAGCCTATGGTTCCCTAGTTAAGTGTGGGTGACTAATATACTAAGGAATAATCATCACTGAAGTAGGGGTATTCTAAGTGTATCATATTGATATAAAAAAAAGATAAGATCATCTTCTAATGAGGGATCTATTTGGTGGGGTGGTCCCCTTGCTTCAAATGTTATAAGGAATAAATATACAAGAGTCATATCTTGAATTGGAGTAGAATATGGCTCATCCTCCCCTATTTCTTCATTGTTTTGGGGGTCATACCCACTTTTGGGAGATGTATTTGATGACACCTTATTAGGTGTTGGATCTATTATTGGTTTTCATAGCAGTACTCATAGGGTGCATGGGATCAGCGAATTGTATTTCGAGTCATCCAGTTTTCAATCATCCACCCTTACTTGGATGATAATTTATACCAATCATTTTATTCATATCAATGGGAAATAGTTATGTATACCACCTGCTCCGAGGACTTATCTAACACTCCTTGTCCAGTTGCATCTTCTTCTATGCCTAGCCTTTCTTCCTATGATGAGGGCATGAGTTGAGATTTGGATCTTTTTTCTAATGGAATAATTGATACATTGTTCTGTTTCTACAAAATCATAGTACCCACATGGATACTTTATTTGTATAAAAGGTGTATGTAACTCCTTATAGTGATTTTCAGCGTAGGTTTCCAATAGTTTTTACTATTATCGATTGATTGTTAGTAAATAATTTAAACTGTTCCATCTGGATATGAAGTCATACACCCTATAATTTTTGTTTTGTTTTTATTTTTTCAGGTTGATGATTCTCATTTTCCTCAATGTGGAGATGAACTTATAAATTAAATGTCAACAAATTTCTTCCCATCCCACAACATATCATGTTAACAGAATATTATACCAAACAAAGGATAGCCCTATTAGAGTCTCTATAAAACACCACAGTATTATAGCCACCTTTTTATCTTGAGAGAGCATCATCAGCACACATTACAATATATAGTGTTTGATATTTTTTTTGAGGTCTCCCGTGCCATCAGTGGCAGAGAAAGTATGATTTCTAAAATTGGGTGGGGGAAAAGTATCATCCACCTACTCGGGATATTACTTCCTCTCTTGATGTATAGGTGTGCATCTCCCTTCAATGAAACCCATTAGTCTATATAGGGACTCAATTATGTTATGTAAATCTAGAGGTTCTATTATATGAGATTAAACATGTCTATATGGAGAAGGTGGGGGTTGATGTGGTGGCCTCTCTTTCACCTCTTACTGATTCTTGATTCCCCCTAAGTCAAAATGATCACTCTAGAAAGGGTCTGTCTATCTCCTCAATAGATGTAAGTCACAATAATTTTTAACATCCATATTTATTTAGAATGGATGCCTAGTTATGGATCTATTCTAATGCTCATATACCACTCTTTTTATAGGTTCAACAATGGGAGGGAGAATATTCATCTCTACTAACGGGAATATTTTACCTAAGTTTCTCCTCATTCAGTTTTATGAGAGTTTGTATCTCATTCTCATGTTGGGAAAAATTTTCCTCCATGGAAGTAAATTCAAATCTTCTAGTTGGTGATTGGGATGTATTCACACCTTTTCCTTTTTCTTTAGTAGTGTTCCACCGAATAGGTGGCTAATTGATATTCATATGTGCAAATTTTGGGGCCTCCTTTGGTTTTGGGTGCGTGAAGTCTTGATTTCATTATCCAAATCACCCCCCTCCCATGGTATATAATCCTTGTTTTAGCCCTCTACATTTTTTTCTTGATCGCAATATCTATTTTGTTGATAGTTATAAAATTCATAGGTAAATATCGGGAAATAGTGGTTATCCCATTACTTTTGATACAAGGGGATGATTTTTCACTTCTTTTGTTAGGGTATTTCTTTGAAACCTTATCCATATTTGGCCATTTTGGATTTTCAACCGGATGGGATATTATTTCCTTTTTCATAAATTCATCCCATGTTATTATTTGAACAGTCACCTTAATGTAGTTTGTGGTCATGTTTTCCAAATGGTCACAAAATAGTAGAGGTTTTTCATACAGCGGGAGGAATAGATTTGATGTCAACCATTGATTTTTACCACCCAACCTAGAGAAGACTAATCTTATATGATGTGATGATGATGATGAAAATTTCTCAAGTATAAAGGGCAAGGGATTATTTGAGTGTCCATTTGGCATTTATTTTTCATGTTCTTGTGGATAAAATGATTCTAGTTGTGGATTTGATGACTCTAGGTATGGATATTTAGATATAAATTCCCCAAGTCTAGTGGTATGGGGTTGACCTGAAATCACCATTTATTCCACATGGCCCCACTCAGGGGATGATGAACCTAGTTATAGTGATGAAGAAATAAATTCCCCCAGCACAGTGGGTGGGTGTTTTTTGCAGTTGCTATCGATATGTCCTAAATCATATCAGGAATTTACAATCTTCATGGTGGAGGTGGTGGTATATATTACCACAACCCAATGGTTTGATTATCTCATAGACAGTTTCTATGGAAGCTACTATTGAAGCCTAGTTGGTGTGTCATAACTATGCTTAGGTAGGAGATGGGTGCAATGGAAGACCTTGATGGGAATCATTATTTACAGGAAGATGTATAGTTGGTCACAACTTCATGTTCAATGAGTGGAATTCATTCCCATTTATTTGAGTGTCCCAGTTTAAAGTATTTTTGAATTTCCTTTCCCTTTTATCATTGATTCTGGGAATCTTTGAAGCTTGGATATTCTATTATAGTGACCAACAGGTGCACTCCTTACATGTACACCGATTTATCTATAGGCTATGACATTATAGGAAGTTGTTTCCAAAGGGTTATATAGTTATAGGGGCATAGTGATGTGAAATAATCCATATTTATCCTATCCTTAGATATGTAAGTCCAATGCTACTCTTGAAATCAGTCAGCGGATAGTTATCATAGTGCAGAGACAAATGTTTCATAGGATTTTTTCATGCTCCTCCATTTTCAGGTTTTGGGATATAAAAAAGGTGGACATATTCAGTTGACAAAATATTGAATTGATGAGATGAAGATGATACACATACCATGGATAAGGGAGATGTCTAGCCTTTAGTCACTTATGATTTTCCCATGAATTTTATTTTAGTTAATTCATGAACTTATTTTCACGCTCATCTATGACCTCATATTAAAAAGTGGAGTTGGGAAAAAACATAAAGGGGATTTTGTATTTGGGTTTCTCTCCCATATATAATTTTCATCCACCTCTTTATCAGATGTACATGCCTCTATCTGATCATACAATAGAAGATGTTTCTTGGGGTTGCCATATTACTGGAGTGGAGTAATGTTGGAAGTTTATGGGGAAATATATTCGGTTGACCCCGATATTTCAGCACCACAATATACAATGGTGTTTTATTTTTGAACACCCCTCTATATAGAGTTTCCTGGGAAAGTGTAATATTTACTTTCCTAAGGGAGATAACATCGTGGGGAGGTTGACCATGATAGATGTTAGGAGTAGAGTTCATGTGATCCATATCAGCATTACCATAAGGATGAATTTCATGTTAATGATAATATTCATCTTTAGTTGACGATCTAAGGACCCTTGGGGTGTTGAGTATGTTTCTCAAACAACCTCAAGGACACTCACATTGAGAATATTATTAATATGGGTCTAGTTCTGCATCATGGATGGATTATGTTGACCTGCCTTTTGGAATTTTTTAGGGATATTGTCCTACTATATGATGGTTGTTCGAACTTGTTTATAACTTTCTATTGTTTCCAGAGTATGAGACCACTGCTGAATTTTTTTATAGAGTATGACAATGAGAATATTCATTATTTATAGTAATATATTCCTGTCCTGAGACATGTTCCATTCTCACATGGTGATCCTATATGAGAACAGGATTGTGAGATCGATCACGAGGATTTGGAATATGCTACTACTCTTTTGTTGTAGGAATATGAGCATGCCTTGAGGCATGTTACACTCTCACTTGGTGAGCCAAAGTTGGAATAGGAATATGATCTTGGTTTGAATATGAATTTTCAGACAAATTATGCTAACAGTCCTCCATAATGGGAGAAGGGATGTGAGGCTCTTAATTTATTTCCTCTGAAGGATACTGGTACAATAGTACATCAACAAAGGTAGGAATATGATCTTGGATTCTATGATATACTAGAATATTCCAATAAGATTAAATGATATTAATATTATATTGTCCCAATTCATGTTTCATTTTGTTTATCCCCTACCAGAATGAGGATATGAGCCTGATTATGGGTCGTTGTATTATTTTGGTAGTCTTATTTGGTAGGAATATGAGCCTATCCTGAGTCATGTTACCCTCTCACATGGTGGGCCCTAGCTAGAATAGGGAAATGATCTCGATCCTGGGACCTTGGAATATGTCACAATACTTATTTGACCAGCATGTTCCCCTATCACTAGGAATGTGTTGATATCACCTGGTGAGCCACAATTGGAACTAGAATATGAGCCTGATATGATGTCTAATCATTTACCAGAATATGTTGTTAATCATCCTAGACAGGATCAAGAATGCATTATTTATCTAGAGAAACCACTTTTTCATAATGATAAAAGTGTTGATATGCCCTTTTTGTAGAGATATCAATATGTTCATGTCCGTGTATCTGTACTAGTGTTAGAATATTCTGGTGGAGTTCTTCATATTTTTCTAAGATAAAATGGAATTTTAGAAAAGTTTTCTCAAGGATACAATCATGTGATTTTTCATTCTAAACTATATACTAAAATATATCACTGATTGAAGTTTGGATAAGATATAACTTATATCCTCCTTTTTCTATTTTAATATGTTGATGGACTTCATGCATAGGGGTAGTGATATGCACCTCCCTTATGCCTACTATAGGAATATGCCCACATAATTTTTCTATGTGAGTAGGAATATGATCTTTTTTTCTAGTTATTGCGTAAATATGCCAGTAGAAATTATCAAGGGGAGTGCATATATGATCCCACAAATGGTTATATAGATCCTTCCTTATCCAATTTGTCTTCCTTATTTCCTATGCTTAGTTATCAAATGTGGAAGTGTGTTGGGTTGTAAACTCATGAGGAGACTTATGGGTATCCGTGGGATAGTTCTGGTGACTTAGGTTGATAGGATCCCACATCGATGCCTCTTGAACTGAAAGGGAGCCATATTTTACCCCCTTGTCAACCTTCATTATAAAAATAAGGTTGTGATTTTCATGCTTCATGCATAAGCACTAGAAGCGATTGGTCATGGAAATGAAGGCCACTAGCTTCGAAAAAGCATTCATTAGATGATGCAGACTCATAAAATTCAGTACGTGGAGACCATCATAAGAAGCATCAATGGTTGGGATTGTACCACATTGTTGGTACTCCTAGACCATTGTGGTTTTCACATGTCATTGAAGCTATCAGGCTGGTGATACCATTTTTTGACCTGTGGAGGTTGCATCCAAAAATGAATTGTTGTAATGGTCACTAGATGATAACATTATCTCATATATGGGTGTTCTTGTTTAGATAAATATCTATAGTGATGAATAAAATAAGGAACAAGGTCACTTATTAGTTCAATATCATAGGTGTGATGTGCTCAATTAGATATGCATGGTTAACAAAATTATCTTTTATTCCTGGTATGGCCATTTTTCTCACATTGACATGTAAATGTGTTGATAGACATATTTCTTGAGAACACTAGTTATAGAGGATAGGCTATAACATTTATATCAGACTTATCATATTTTTTATGCCAACAAAGTGGTCTGACATATGGAAAAATGACCATCCTTCTATTTAAGGGTTTTATGGGAGGCTCAATTTTTTTCATTAAATATGAAAAGAAAAATGTCATTACACATGTTTAACAAATCATTATGTTTTTTGGGAGATTCACATAGGGTTGGAAAAAAAATTGATGGAAAATATTTTTCCAGGATCCCTCATCATATGAACAATATGGTTTGATGAGAACTAGGGAGAAAATAATTTTCATAAAGTGAATGAGATTCCATTTTTAAATAATTTCACATCATGTTTACCATTTTTTCTTCAATAGAAAATAGTTTGTTGAGGTGAATTCAGTTTTTCCTGATGATTGATTGTGAGGGGTTCAATTTCATTCACAATCCCCAATGTTGCGTCACCATTTTCACTCTTAGTAGAAAATACCAATGGTTCTCCCATCTATAACTTGGTACAAACCATCATTCCAAAGGTAGGTGGTCTATTGGGGTTTGAGACCCAATGACACCTAGGGACTTTCATTAGTCAAGAGTATGGTAGGTCGGGCTCAGCGTAATATATTAGGGGGGATTATTTCCTACTCTAGGACTCTCTTATATATTTCTGATATGTTCATAAATTTATTCTATAGTCCCAATTTTGTACTGGTAACCCTATAAAAAATATCATTTGTTAACCCATTTATGTGCATAAAAAGGGGATCTTGTCAGTGAATCCATCTGTATGTATCTGAATCTCTTCATCCATTTCATAGTAATGAATAGATGATTATATGATGAATCCAGATAAATAGACACTTCATAATTTTATTCCATTATAGGAGGTGGTAACTATTTTGAGGAGTGGATTGAGGCATTATGAGGAAACCTACATTTCCAGATTATTATAGGAATCAAAACCCATGTAGTTTGATAAAATAATGCAGTAAAACATCATGAGGAATTACAAATGGGTGGGCACATATGCACTAGATATTGGAGCTCAAGTATTTAGTAGACATCCTATTGATTATGGTAATAATAGGAATCATTGTTAGCATAGTTAAATCATTCCCTTTGGACTAGACTCAGTGTAGATTTCCTCATATGGGAGGGGGTTATATCATGGCACTCATCGTGGCTTACATACAAATATTGGATTGTTTGTTGGAGATTCATGGTGTGAATGATATGACTATATCACCACCCTATGCTCACAGGAGCTATGCTCAATGTGGGTCATAAAGGATGACATGTAATTAGTCTCACATCATATGGATGTGCAACTTCTATATAAGGACCACCCTTGGGATGTTTAATATGTATCATGGGATTAGGGAAGCATCCAACTAATCATGGTTATGGCAGGAATCAAAGTCATCGTAATTTAATTATCTTCTCATTCTACTGATGTATGTGGTAGAATTATCAACCCATGGGAATGATTGGGTCATGATGGTTGGAATATTGGAGTTATGGTGGGACTTATACTAAATTTTATTCCTGTTTGAGTTCAGGCTCAGGCCTTAAGAGGGCATCATATGTATCCTGGTTATGAAAGGAATTAGAGTCTTTGTAGTTCAATTAGTCTGGGCTTACATACTGTCATTTCCCTTATATGTGGGATATATCATATTATGTCTCTATTCAGGGCATAAATGTGGAGGTTTCTCATATCTAGGTAGAGTCTTGTGATGAAAATGACATGATCAGTGTAGCTACCAAATCCAATGTGAGCTATTCTCTATTTAAGAAATATGGGATGACAAATTATCGGTTCCACTGCTTATGGATGTGGGACTTGGGTACTAGGAAATCCCATTAGAAGTAATCAGAGTTCTCATAGTTCATTTTATTAGGTCATACACACTACGTATAAAAAATATTATCATGTTCTATAATTCCCTTCTAACTTGACATGATTGTCTACTACACATGTGTTGATTTTTCGCTAGACATTCCATGATTTCATGCCTAACATATTGGATGATGTCTTCCTGACATGTCCAAAGAAAATAATATGATACATTTTTCTTATCCTAGGGACATCACATATCCCTAATGTCATATCTAAAGGATGTTAAATGATCATGGTTTTCTTGTTCGAAGGAAATCACATGGCCGAGTTGGATTGTCCTTGAATCCATCTCTTGGCCCCAGCTGGTATACTTTATATGGTGTCATGTGATCCAGCTGACCTTACATTTATTCCTCAAGAGAGTGGTCTGACAGGTTTAGAAGGAGTCATGAGATTCAATTCAACAATCTAGAAGGTGATTCGTGATATAAGATGAAATTCCTAATGAACATTATAAGATCTGATTGGCATGCCTGAAGGGCATCACAATAGTTGTTGGAATGCATAGTTTTTATCACGATGCTCATATGACATGTAATGGTGTTGCCTTATGATTCAGAATACATATATGAAGGACACCATAATGTTTTTATGGCAATCTCAGAGGTCTTTGTGAGAGTTAGATGGTATTTCTCAGGATCCCCATGTGACTTTATTTGATATGTCTAAATAAAATAGCATGATCCAAATTGTATACCAAAGGAGTTTCATAAGGTCTTGGAGACATGTCCTGGTGCTATCAGATGACTTTTTTGGTTCATACAAAGTGTAAAATTATCATCATATATGTTCTTCGAATTAGTCTCCCATCTTCGTAGTGTTTTTTCTATTCATTTATTAAAAATGCCTTATATTTTTTTAGGTTTATCTTTTTTTATGTCTCGCATGTTTTAGAAAATATGTGGGATTTATTTTTTTGTAACCCACTATAAATCCTCTGCATGATCTATGAGTGATCATGATGAGTGTATATATATTCTACATGGTCTCTCAAATTTTTTCTCGGATCAAACCTGATGGAAATTTTCCCAGTCATGAGATCAACTGCTTTGAGAAATCTACTCAGATTCTTTTTGTGTTGGTGTGAGATTCCATGAATTTTCACTCTTATGTCCTGCCACTTTTTTCAAGTTGGGGTTGGAGATTTTTAGGCCTATCCAACCTAGTTATTTTCCTATATTCACAGCATGTATCACATAAATCCAGGATATAGCCGATGGAGGTAATTTTCATCACATAACTTTAGGAGGTCCTATCCTATTTCCTTTTAGGTATTTTCATGATTTATAGTTACCAGAATACTATCTTATCAATGCCCCCATTTATTTGATTATATCTAATTAATGGTGTCTTGTTTTATCATGTTTCCATTCCAAGGTACGTTATCTTTTTTAGGACAACATGTATAAGGGCTTTTGTTAGATTAAGATTCATGTTAGATGGCCTTTTCATGATATTAAGAAACTTTCCTTGGGATTATCATGAGAAAAAGATAGCTTTCTAGGGGACATAATGAAATCAAGTTGTCATGCTGAATTGTTTTACAAAACTATGTTTCATACATCATAGGAGTGTTGCATTGTTTTTATAGTTGTGTTATACTCCCATAATTTCCCTATTCATTTCCTTGTTAATTTTACAATATTTATGGATCTCATGAGGTTGTATGAGTAGTGTAGATGACAATTACTCTATATCTTGGTAATGCATCATGCTACTAATAAAATTTCCTATGGATTTTTGAGATAATTTCATGGAAATTTTCATATGTTTGTACTTATAGACCCAAAGGGGGAGCTTTTGTTATCCTAGTTATGATTGAGACCCTTTTAATGATAAGGATGTCATGTCAAAAGGCTTTTGTGAAGTGAGGAGTACAAGTCACTGGGTCCTTCGAGTGACTTCAGAATCACTAGGGGTGTGTCACGTGATTTTTTATAACCACAATAGGAACCCTCCTTTTCCCTTTTTTCAATTTCATGGGGGATTAGAGTGTTTTCTTGAGTGTTTTCAAGGATGATCATTCTTCCCATCAGTGATGTTTCATGTGAGGTTTAAAAACACAAGAGGTTCTCACCTTTTGAATATATCCACTTATTTTCCAAGGATTTTGCGATGGTTCAATAGGAATCCATCGATTGAGAATCCATGTGACCTAGGGGATCTTTTCTAGCTACCATTGCATGATCACTTATTGTTTTTGGCACCTTTACAAGAATAAGGATATTCTTTAAAGGGACATTATGGGGCATTTTAGAGGATATATTCTGTGTGTGTAAATTTTCATGACCTTCTATTTTTCATGAGATTATGTGTCTCATATGGGTTCATGTGATCTATGTGATCATGTTCACATTCCTTATTCTTTTCATTGTAGGTAAAATAATACCCATATTCTGGTATTTATTTATTTGTGAATTTTCCAATGCTCATTTGGAGGGTGTCAATAGTATAATGAAGGATATAATGTATAAATATATGATATTTATAACATATGTATACCTTTAGAGTTATTGTATCATATATACATTTTTACAATCCATTCCATATTGGATACAATAATGTCTCTTGTGTGTACAACATAAAATAGCCTCCTGAAGTGATGTGATTCTCGTTTCACTAATGATTTAAATGGATGGGGATAAGGATAAAGTTAATTAATTTATTTGATATATATTAAATAATTATTATATTCATGTCATATTTATCATTCTAAATGATAATATATCATTTTCTATCTTACACTAAAAAATTATAATGTCTATCGTGAACATGTAGACTACCACCTTCATGAACCAATGTGACTCTATTTTCATCACCACACCACATGCAAGATATATATAAGTATATTTAGAGAAATAGTATTTCATATATGTTATTATGACAATTAAATAAGGAAAACATATTTCTTAACTTCATTCGATATTGATAGATGAAAAATGGAAGCATTAATCATGTATATGTACAACCTACCATCTCCATGATTTTATCATAGTTCATTTTTCATAACCATATTTCATGATTGGTTTTAAAATTAAAATTGATGTATAAATATGATAATTATTTCATGATTATTATTTTGGAGATCATGGAAATATATAATATTTTAAAGAAATGGATATTTTATGACAAAACATGTAAGAGAAAACAAGAAAATTAACACAAGAAACAATGAGAATAATGAATGATTGTTAATGAACCTATGATAATATGGTATAAAAGAATAATATATCAAATTATAAATAGTAATGTGGATCTATAATAAGATAAAAATTTTCTTGAAACCACCATACAGGAGGTTATACTACGTTAAACAAAAATGATGTGTGAGGAAAGGATTTCTCATCTCAATTTTACATCCATGAGATATACGCTATATTCATAAAGTATTTGTTTTTTTTTGTGTATATAAATACCCTCTTGTATTTTATATCATGAATATTTATTTCATGTAATTTTATGTTATTTGTTTCATTGGGATTATGATACAAAAAATTCCAAAGTGGTAAGAGATCATATCACAATCTCATCATTATTTAGTTTTTAGTTAGAGTCATACTTGGTGAATTATTGTATATTTCTATCTCAAAATAAAACTGTTTTATTATTCTATATTTATTCATGAACCTTTTCAAGTAATAGTTCAATTGTTTTCACTTTTTGGTACTTAAAATAATTAAGAAAATGTTTTTATGAAATCCAACATTATTTCTCACTTCATTCAGAAATCCATTTTCATCAAAACCATGTTTTCCATAAGCATTTTAAAAAATATTTTTAACAATTTAAAAAAAAATATTAAAGAATTTTTTTCCAATGTTTATTTTTTTTTTTTAAAAATGTTCTCAAAGGAATATTCATGTCATATTTTAAACAATTACAGTTTGGATATTATCAAAAATGTGAAAGGAATCTTTGTTTTACCACACTCGTCATATATAGAATTTCCTTCTGTCATGACCAATCAATGTTTTAATTCTCACTTTATAAAATTTATAGGATATTTTTAAAAAAAATTGTTTCTAATTTTTTTTGTCAATGATTATTTTTAAGAGGTGATTATCAAAATAAAATTTATATTTTCCTCAAGAATATTTTTAATGTTATTTTTTAGGTATTTATATTCATCAATGATACCATTTTACTCAGAATGTTTTATGATTATGTGTTTCTATTGGGATTTGTATTATCATTTCATATGTTAGAATCATAATAGGAATGATAATGATGATTATGATTCACCCATTCATATATGGAATTCTTCGGACATTATAAGTGATGGGTGGGGCCTATTTTATCCCCTTTTTGCATATGTATGTCTCATGTGACAAAGTAGATATAGATTTGACCAAGACTTACCCATTTATTAGATTTCGTGGAATAAGACTCCAAATAATTAAGTGTCTTAGAAAAATACTTTATGGAATGTTTTTCATGTATAACATTATGCATTCAACCATTATGAATTCATTTATTGATATTTCATTTGATTATTAGATTATTAAATATATCTATCATCAAGTTTTAAGTGCATGTGATAATTTACATGGAATTATTTGATCATCGTTTATTCCATCTCTATTATAATAATGTTATTTATTAAATGGAATTTGTTTTAGTTAATTACCTTTCTATATTTATTATTCCATATTTATTCATATATTTTGATATACACATACCCTTAATGAGCATATAGGCTCACCCTTTTCATATGGTTTATTTTCCCTAAGGGCACCAAAAAGTATTTTCTGATTTATTTGTTGGGATGCACAAAGGGTAAAAATAGGACTCTCAATGAAAAGTCTTTATGAATTTTATGTTTTAAAATGTAATGTGAATTTCAAGTATATCTAGTTTAGCAAGACTAATAATATATTCAATCATTCAAGATGTGATTCCTTGTATCCTATGACAATGTAATAAAGTATATAATGGCACTGAGCTATAGGGATTAGGGTAACTACACTTAGTATGGGGGGAATTTTATTAAAAACCTTGGGAACTGGATTTAGGAAGACACAGATCAGAGAACATAACCCGATGAAATGCATTGAGGATATGTATAGAACAACATCCTAATATATTCATAAGTAATAGATTATATGGTTTTTTCAAGAAACTATATCTATATATAGACATTACAAGTGGATGTTTTCATGTAACATAAATACCTAGGGGTGATAACTCTAAAAATGATAGATTTAGTTAGACCTTATAATCACCTAGTGCATGTAAACATGCCTTACTATGCACTTGGGTTAACTCTCCCAATGAATATTCTTTTGATAAATCTCATTTTATTTACAAACCATTATAAAAGATTAAATATTAAATATATCCCCCAAGACACCATGTTTATGATTTTGAGATTATCTATGCATAAATTATTCAATTTATGTTATTCATTTCACAATTTTGGGTATTATACATTATGTTTCATAATATTATTATATAATCTAGTCTATGTTGTCATATAGAAATGGTTCCAAAGATATGGAATGTAAACCACACTAATACACATACTCCATTTAGGGATTTCCATTTTGGGAACCATATGAAGATGGAGCTTGGTCTACCACTAGAATTAATAAAATTATAACCATATTAGAGAATATTAATCAGTTTATGATTAATAACCATTCCAATATGGTGTATCCTACAGATCCACCATATAGTGTAATAATGTTTTACAACTTCATTTATTAGAATCCTCCATCATTAAATGGAACTAAAAACCCATTTTTAGATGATAAGTGGATAAGTTTCATATAGATAATATTTTCTAGTCAAGGAAGTAGTAAAATAGAGAAATGTTTCATGGAATTTTATCGCCTCATAAGAGGTGTGGATCGTGGAGTGGATAGATTTCATGGTAATCTTCATGGAAAAATATTTTACTTGTGAGAAAAAATAGGATATGGCAGGAAATGTATTGATTCTAAGATAAAATATAGAGAAAAATGTTTATATGAAAAAATCCAACAATAAACAATTTTAAATGAATGATGTAGAATACATACATAATCAAAAGGTAAATATTGGCCATTAATTTTATAGGATTAATAAAATCCATTTATAGAAATTAATATCCCAAAAAATAATCTTACAAGAAAATAGTATCCTATGAAATCATGATATAGAATTAATTCTATAGTGTTTTTGATTCAATAGTATTTAAGAGAATAATTTGATGGAAACAACACAGACGGATAAAAGTAAGATGGGAAATAAGGATTTTATTACATTTTATACGTGTGGAAGGAAACACCTTGGTAAATTTATAAAAGCATATGGAGTTTTCTTAAAATGTGTAGAAAATGAAAACCATGATCATGATTGTAAGGTTAAGAAATAAACTACCAATTTACAATGCATCCACTATAATAAGATGAGACACTATGAAAATTAATTCTCGAATGGTCAAGGGGAAATACCTTAAAAGGATATAAGGGGTTATGGCCAAGATTATTCTATTACTATAGATGATGTGGAATGAATATTTTCATGTGAATTTGGATCCATGGAATAATCCCAAAAATTATATTGTTAATAACATTATAAAAACGTTTAAGGATTGTTTTGCAGTAATTTTTCATTATGTATTTGAAATAGTATGTTGAATGGTCCCAATGACTAATAAAATTGATCTAGTGGAATTTTTATCATCATGGAAAACACATGATTTTGGGAGATATAACCCTTAATATATTCCTAATGTTGAGATAATAATTTTGGGATATAGAGAAAATTGATATGGATAAGATAAATTTGATAGTACAAACTACTTTGGAACTAATTAATGATAAGTTCGTTTAGAAATTTAGTAAACTTATATCAAATGTTATATATCTTAATCCTTTATAAGGTACATAAGTATAACAATTTATGAAATGTTTTAAGATCATATTTGGATTATATTTTAGTCATTAATGTATTGCTTCACAATATTGAGATTTATAAATATTTGACAACATGTGCTAACAATTTTGTCAAAAAAATAACTATAAGTCAAATAAATGACATATAATTTTATTACGGATATTATGATATATTAAAATAGAATTTTATTTCCTTGGGAATAAAAATAATAATTTTTTATCTTCATCTTATAGTGTACGAAATGATTTGGAAATTGATTGAGGCACAATAAAAGAGTGAAACTGTTCTTTTGAAATAGAAATGTATCAAATAAGTATATTTCCTAATATTCATAGATAGTAAATGAATTTCTAAAAATTCTACAAAGGATATATAAATATACCTATGATGTTTATATATTATGAATAACTTGGTATTTTAAATCATAAAAATTTTATGATTTTTAGGTCCTTAACTTTCCATTGTTCCCCACATTCCAGTGATCAATGACCTCTATCACTCTCTATAATTATTTATGATTTACTTCCATTCCCATGTTTTCATTTTACACCTATTTTCTCCTATATAAAAACCTTATTATCGGTTAATCCATATGACATTAATACTTCCATTTCTCTTTTAATAATATGATCTTTTATTAAACAAATTATAATATGGATTTTTTAAAAATGGTATTTACAAATGTCAACCCATTGATTACAAAGATCATGTTTAAATTGAGAGGATGAAATTTAGTTAAGGTATGGAGAATGTCACACCCTGATATTTTAAAATAATAACATTTTTTTGATATATTGTATGACATAAAACACCATTATTATATATAAATATAACACTCAATGCATTATAAAATATTTATTTTTAAATTAATTCAATCTCTTTGACAGCTTGTGAAACACGCAACCACTTGCAGAAATGAACCATAATATAGTATAACATTATTAAATATTCATTATGTATATGGGTATGATTATTACTAAAAAAATTATGAAATTTATGATTATCTATAAATTATAAATAAAATAACAATCATTTAAAAATAAGAAATGTTTTTTGGAAAAACTGTATTTTTTCTAAAAGATGCTTTAGTTGCGCGTAGCATAAATAATTTAAAATAAAATGTTAACACATCTAAAAATTTTATTTGATAAATATAAATTAGTTTTTTAAATAGTAATTTCAAAATTATTTTAGGGTGATTTTTTGGATTCTTCAATAATATTTCAATTTTCAATGAATAGTGAAAAATATAGGATTTTAATTGAAAACATCCATTTTGACTAAATTATTTACAATGATAAATTATATCAAAAATTAATTTTAACAAAAAAAATTAATTATATATATTAATCCAATTTATTTCATTATAATCATTTTTTTATTGAATTTTGATATTAAAACTTTGTAATCTTTTGAACATTTTCTCATTGAAACCCTGTTATCACAATACTTATGTATGATTAATTTTGAATTAAAATTTCCCACTTCTATGATTGTAATTTTGGAAAAATAGATTAAATTATTGGAATAATAATAATATTTATTATCTAATAAGGTAAAATTAATTTTTCTCCATAATCAATATTGAAAAAAATAAAAATTAATTATCGCGATTATGGTTAAAATTGATTTGATGGGGGTAAAAAAAGATATAAGGCCCCAGCCTTAAACCTTACTTAATCTTGAGTTATTATAAGATTACACATTGAGGATCTTTTTAGGTTTAGAGCTTTAGAGAATTAGATCATGAAACTTGCATTACATTCCACATTTAAACCAAGTGGTTACATAAAAGACAATATTCATTCTTCCCATCAACAGAAACATAATTAAAATAAAACACGGATTCTTTCTTGACACATCCTTGACACTATCATCACATCATGTACCTTTCCCTTGACCTATGAAAAACATTTCAAAAACTTGAGATGAGCATAAAAAGCTCAGTAAGGGTTATAAAAATATGGAAAGGAAACATGAGTTCATATATACATAAGAATGAAATCATACTTTACCCATAAAACATAGGCACTTTAACATACCTCATCAAACCATGAATAAATCATAGAAATCATAAGACATAAAGGTAACTTGAGGCATTCATAACATTCTTACATAGGGAGTAACCCTCTTGGTTACGTTTGGAATACCCATCACAGTATATTCTCTAAATCTCTTCGGAGAAACCTTAATGTTTTACTCCTTCGTGTTACCCAATGCATTGGAGAGCTATGTCGGGCTCACCCGCCCTTAGTTTATCAGGGAACCACTCGTTTTCATAACAAAGCCTAAGAACCATAACATAAACGTATCACATAAAACATGCATAAAGGAAACATAACATTTCCACATTTCAATCAGAATATAACATTTTAGGACATTGAAATAATGAATCCATTCAAAAAGAAACCATTTCCAAAACCATTTAAAACATTTAATAAAGATATTTTTGAATCAAAGTGTCCCATACCACCTTGAAGATTTAAAAATTAAACCATTAATATCCATATAAATAAATCCTTAAAACCATTTTGAAAACATGGATATTAATAAGAACAAATCATTAAAACATTTAAAGCGGTATTTTGGTTAAAGGGGTTTTACCAAAATTAGAGACACTTGAATACAATAATTGAGGAATAACATTTAGTCAGAACTTTATAATATCATGAGAATAAATGGATTCATGATATAATATTCCAAAGGACAGTATATACACCACATAAGAGTTAATTGGTGCATAAAAACAAATAAGTCTCAATAGAAATGTCAAATGTGATGAATTCCCTTATAAAGAAGGTATCCTTAAATTAAGGATAATTCAATCTCAAAATTATGTGTGACAAATATAAATACACCCAATATAATTGGATATTAAGTGTAAAACAATAAAAGTTCATTCACACATATTCAAAGGATGACATATTCAATAACTATATGTTAAACCCAAAGAAATCGAAATTGGGTTAAAACGTTCCCTTGGTAAAATTCGACAGCCTAACGGCGTCACTTCAAAAATTCAGAAAATGAGTTGATGAGAGATAAAAAGGGAATCTCATCACTTGGATATAAAATTTACATCAATCAGGATATAGAAGAACATATCCCAACATAATATTATGTGAATTAAAATACATAACAAATGAAGTCTTTTAAAATGAGGAGGGTGAAAGGTTCCCTTACCAACTTGGGTAACTTTCGAAAAGTACACCCCATTGAAGAAGTGTCATACAATGAATATGTAAATAACCATAAATGGAATTATATTACAAAAGGAGTGTAATAATGGGCAGTACATAAACCACTCAAAGAAAATTGTGGCAAATGTAGCATAAATCTCATAGGAATAAAAGTGAGATGAAAAATCCCTTATGAAAACTCGGCAGCCTAACGGCGCCACTTAAAACTTCCAAAAATGGATTGATGAGATCAAATAGGGTATCTCATCACATTAAAATAAAATTTACAGAAAGATTAATATAAAATAACATCCCCCGTCATAAAAAAGAGGAGCTGAAAATAACTGACATAAAGTAGAGTACTTAAAGAGAAAGAGAGAGGTTAGATCTCTTACAAAAATTCGGTAGCCTAACGGCGCCTCTCAAAACTTCCAAAATGGATTGATGAGAGAGAATAGGGTCTCTCATCATATGAACATAAAAATTACAGTATGTGTAATATAAAAGAACATACCAATCACAAGAAAGATCAGTTTAGAAGGAATGACATAAAGGAGTGTACTTAAAAAGAAAGAGAGGAGTAGGATTCCTTACCTCGGGTCCGACTTGACTCGATCGTTCTTTAACGTCCTAAATAATAAACTTGGGTTAATTTCCACTTTATTAAGAACCTTTTTCTAGTTCATTATTCATTTTAGATCACTTATTTCCATGTTATAAACATTATGTAATCATTTAAGTTAATAATGTTTGTTTTGTCGATATTTGGTTCTTAAGTCGAAAGTGGACTTCTTACAATTACATGTTGTTCGTGTGGTCAAATGTTCATTATATCCAGAATTATATTCATGATTTGTATATCATATATATCATAAATATCCAGAATATAAATGTATTTATAATATTACATAATCATTTAGAGGTAAGAAATGAAATGCACCATTCATGGAGACAGTAAGTCGTACGTACGCATGAACGCTACTTTCATTTCTATGTCATATGAATGGAATTAAAACTAAATGAGAGGTATGTATATTTTAATTCCAGAATTATATTCATAATTTAGATGTATCATTCATCATATATATACATTATATACATGTACTTATAATAGTACATTACATTTGGGGATAAGAAATGAAATGCACCGTTTATGGAGACGGTAAGTCGTACGTACGCATGAACGCTACTTTCATTTCTATTTCATATTTTTATGGAATATAATAATAATTATATATAGGTATATTATAATTCCAATATAAAATCATATATAATAACTTTAAATCCATCCTTTATACGTCCCACATATGGCATTAACGAATCACATCACTTTGAGGGGGCGGTAGTCCGCACTTCCTTAAATGAAGATATCGCGTTTACCCATAACTAAAACCATAAAGGTATGCCCAAAATAAAAAATACAGAAGCTTAAGGAAAACATAAACATATTATATATCATATATAAATATAGTGTCATCTTAATGGCCACCTTTGAAGGTGTTAAAAGAATGTTGAACAATCATCGTTTCGGGAGGCCGAAATTCGTCATCCACGGAAACAGTATGTTCTTTAACCATTAGATGTAGGTGTGTGAAAGTGTAGCTCGAATACTTCATATAAAAACATCCTAGTATATTTATAATACTGTATTTGTTACAAAAAAAATGAATAAAAAGAGTTTAGGGGGTTGGAGAAGAAAAATAAAACAAAAGGACTCAAAAGAAGACATTACCTTAAAATCGGGTAACTCCCTTTGGTTTGAGCTCAAAGGCTTCCTTGGGAAGACTTCTGCCCAAAGTGAGGTTTTAAGGAGTAATATAGGGAAGTGGATAGACAAAATGGGCAGGGGTTGGTCGAGCCAAAGGCTTTGGGAGTGTGGGTAAGGAGGTAGAGGTGGGGGCCTTTTATAAGAGGAGAGGAGGGGCACTCTTGGAAGGTAAAGAAAAGTCACTTTATTTTAAAATGGTATTCGGATTTAAGAGGTCCCACATTGATGTGTTTCGAGTATAAGGTGATAAGGGTTAGAAATCCACTCATCCAATAGGTTTTGGACATGTTTAGGTCTTAGATATTACATTATCTTTCCATTTTATTTAAATCGTTAAATAATGAGGTCATCGCTGCATCATCATGATGTCATAAATAATTTAATTTATTTAATGTCTAAAAATTATAAAAAAAATACTATGATGTAGGAAATCTTTTTATCTTTCCAATTACTATTTATAGTCAAAAATATGACTTGTATAACACCATGTAAAAATTGTTTTTGTAAAACATCTCATGTTTGTGTCATTTTTACTTTAACATTAAATAAAAAGATATTTATGTCATTTTCCAACCAAAGTGGCTCCATGGGGTCCCCAATTTGACCCATGGATTGTCTTGGTCGGCCATGACACATCCAATGAGGGTTGGACATGTTTCTAGGTCATTTCATTTTATTAAAACATTATTCTTACCATAAACTACACTAATTACCTCTAATCGCAATTAAAAACTTAATAAGTTACTATTCACCAAAAAATTATTTTTATCCCATTTAACCACATTTTACTTCTTAATGAAAACCATTTATGTCAGATTTTTGAAATTCAAAACACAAAGATGGCAAAATTTCATTTAAACGGAAAAATCAGTTTTTATAAGTACCACTTAGTGGTTTCACTATTCATCAAAAATTGAAGTTTTTCAGAAAAATCCCAAAAATTCACCCAAAGCTATATTTGATATTCCAAATTCAAAAATGAATTCTATTTTACAAAATTCAAATCATATAAGTCACATTAATTAATTTAATAATTAATTCCCGCTGTCAGAGTAAATAGCGTGTTTTTATGAAACAATATGTATCAAAAGATTGACACTAGTTTAAGTCTGATTTCAAAGTGAAATTAATTCCAACAACCACTATTGGATTTAATGGTAAAAATATATTCTAATTTTACTTTAAAACAAATTCAAAATATAATCTAATCATATAAATAAATTAGATTAAAAAGTGGTTTTGAATTAAAATACAACATTTTACACTATTCATTAAAAAAATGAACTTTATCAGAAAGATACCAAAAATTTACACAAAGTAAATTTTGATGTCCCAATTCTTAAGAAGATTTTTATTTGGTACAAAAGGATGTATAAGAGTGAACAAATCTATATTTAATGACGGTTCTCCATCAAAAGGCGATAGGTGAACCTTTAGTGAAAACTAGGGCATATACGCCTAAAATTGAATTCTTTACATATTTTATGCCTTTATCTTTTATTGGATAAATGTAAAAACATTTAAAAACATATATAATCATATTTTAGTTATTTCTATCCATTCCCGCCAATACAACGGCTACATGTTAACTACCATTTAAAATATTATTATTTTATTATTAGAGTGCAACGTAAGGTTTCCAAGAAACTCGTTGTTGCGTGTTGGGTACGCCATAGAGCATAGAGTCCCCTTTAAAGTCATATTAATATTTTATTCATAAATATGGATAAATATGAAAATTTCATATTCTTTATTTACCTGGGGTGTTACATCCTTCCCCCCTTTTGGGAATTGCGTCCTTGCAATTTTTAAAAATTGAGCTTGGAAACATCCTTGAAAGTCCCACATCGGAACAAGAGTCGGTAAAACAATCACTTTAAAAGAAAGGAAGATAAGTACAGAGGTCACCCAAGTTAACCCATACTAGGATTCCAAGTATGAAAATATGGACATGGAGGAGAAAACATCGGGTCATGTTCTGATGGAGAGTGATAGAAAACATGTTTAGGAGAAAGTTAACCACAAGAAAATCACAAACTTGTGATGGGTTAAACGGTATTCGATTCCCCAGTAGGAAAAGTTAATAGACAACATTTTTGTTTTAAGTTTATTTTTATTGAGGAATTTATTCATAAGGAAACATAATCACTTATCATGTTAACTTCCAACTTTTATTAGATTTCTTACACAAAATCATATTTTCTCCAAAAGACGAGTATTTAGGAAGACTTGTTCACATTAAGAGTACTATAATCAAATTCTAGATAATCACCTAATCCAAAAAAGAGAACTATATACTTCCCATGTCATTAGACTTTAACCAAAACCAAAACCAAAAAGGTTAGTACAAGATCAGATAATCCAGAAAAGGATAACCCTTTATAAAAAGAAAATCTATTCTTAATCTCCAAAATTTGTCCAAAAAAACCCAAAGTTCAACGAGGACCATTCTATAATCAATTTGTCCATAAAATTCTTCAAAGTAAACCAAACTAAGATTGAAGCCCAAATTTTTGAAGGATTTAGTCACATAGTCTTCCAAGTTAAATCGTAACATTTATCTCCAAACAACATTAGTTGCTCCCAAAGTCTCGCATTGAAAAGTAATTAACCTAATCACATATCCTCCATGATAGGTTAATCATTTTCATAAATAACCCAAAATCAACTTACTCTTAATTCATAAAATCATATAACTAAAAAGAATCATTGAAACTAACCAGGGACTTCACGTAGTCCAGTGGTAGGCAATAAATACCAGTCGCACTTTGGTTGTAGGTTCGATTCCCGCAGCTTTGTCCGACGTGACGAGTTGTCACACGGTCTGTGTGTTGTCCTTTTTCCAAAACTATATAATTCTTAAAACATCCCCCAAAACGAGATAAAATCTTCAAAAAAGATCATAACATATTTTAACCTCAAGTTTATCTCATTCCTTTCATTTTCCATCATATCCTAGAGTAACCCATAATTACCTAAAAACTAAGGATCATATAAACTCTAATGGTTACCTTTATAATTATTACCTGAACTTCCACATGGATTGGTCATCTCGTACATGATTCATTACAGAACATACCAAGGTTCAAGTGGTTGATCATGACTCCTTGATATTTGGTTTAGAACAACCATGAGTCTCCTCATTGAATCCTCCATTTTATCTAGTATCTTAATCAGAGAACCACCATAGTTTCCTTCAAACCTATTGTCTCTTTGGTGCCTCCTAGATCCATCCATTCACTAAAAATAGAAATGTCAGTGTGAGTATATCAACAAAACCATCATGTACTAATGAGGAAGGTAAACAATAAGATATACTTATTCACTTTATCTAAAACTAGGACTCTTTCTGAAATCCTAACCATTATGGTAATGTCACTTATGTTTAAAGAGTACCCTAACCTCTAAAGTTATCTAAACCGACCTTTGATACCAACTATAAGGCCCCATCCTTAAACCTTACTTAATCTTGAGTTATTACAAGATTACACATTGAGGATATTTTTAGGTTTAGAGTTTTAGAGAATTAGATCATGAAACTTGCATTACATTCCACATTTAAACCAAGTGGTTATATAAAAGACAATATTCATTCTTCCCATCAACAGAAACATAATTAAAATAAAACACGAATTCTTTCTTGACACATCCTTGACACTATCATCACATCATGTACCTTTCCCTTGACCTGTGAAAAACATTTCAAAAACTTGGGATGAGCATAAAAAGCTCAGTAAGGGTTATAAAAATATGGAAAGGAAACATGAGTTCATATATACATAAGAATGAAATCATACTTTACCCATAAAACATAGGCACTTTAACATACCTCATCAAACCATGAATAAATCATAGAAATCATAATACATAAAGATAACTTGAGGAATTCATAACATTCTTACGTAGGGATGAACCCTCTTGGTTACGTTTGGAATACCCATCACAGTATATTCTCTAAATCTCTATGGATAAACCTTAATGTTTCACTCCTTCGTGTTACCCAATGCATTGGAGAGCTATGTCGGGCTCACCCACCCTTAATTTATCACGGAACCACCCGTTTTCATAACAAAGCCCAAGAACCATAACATAAATGTATCACATAAAACATGCATAAAGGAAACATAACATTTCCACGTTTCAATCAGAATATAACATTTTAGGACATTGAAATAATGAATCCATTCAAAAAGAAACCATTTCCAAAACCATTTAAAACATTTAATAAAGATATTTTTGAATCAAAGTGTCCCATACCACCTTGAAGCTTTAAAAATTAAACCATTAATATCCATATAAATAAATCCTTAAAACCATTTTGAAAACATGGATATTAATAAGAAAAAATCATTAAAACATTTAAAGCGATATTTTGGTTAAAGGGGTTTTACCAAAATTAGAGACACTTGAATACAATAATTGAGGAATAACATTTAGTCAGAACTTTATAATATCATGAGAATAAATGGATTCATGATATAATATTCCAAATGACAGTATATACACCACATAAGAGTGAATTGGTGCATAACAACAAAGAAGTCTCAATAGAAATGTCAAATGTGATGAATCCCCTTATAAAGAAGGTATCCTTATATTAAGGATAATTCAATCTCAAAATTATGTGTGACAGATATAAATACACCCAATATAATTGGATATTAAGTGTAAACAATAAAAGTTCATTCACAAATATTCAAAGGATGACATATTCAATAACTACATGTTGAACCCAAAGAAATCGAAATTGGGTTAAAACGTTCCCTTGGTAAAATTCGACAGCCTAACGGCGTCACTTCAAAAATTCAGAAAATGAGTTGATGAGAGATAAAAAGGGAATATCATCACTTGGATATAAAATTAACATCAATCAAGATATAGAAGAACATATCCCAACATAATAGTATGTCAATTAAAAGACATAACAAACGAAGTCTTTTAAAATAAGGAGGGTGAAAGGTTCCCTTACCGACTTGGGTAACTTTCGAAAAGTACACCCCATTGAAGAAGTGTCATAAAATGAATATGTAAATACCCATAAATGGAATTATATTACAAAAGGAGTGTAATAATGGGCAGTACATAAACCACTCAAAGAAAATTGTGGCAAATGTAGCATAAATCTCATAGGAATAAAAGTGAGATGAAAAATCCCTTACGAAAACTCGGCAGCCTAACGACGCCACTTAAAACTTCCAAAAATGGATTGATGAGATCAAATAAGGTATCTCATAACATTACAATAAAATGTACAGCAAGAGGAATATAAAATAACATCCCCCATAATAAAAAATAGGAGCTGAAAATAAGTGACATAAAGGAGAGTACTTAAAGAGAAAGAGATAGGTTAGATCTCTTACAAAAATTCGGCAGCCTAACGGCGCCACTCAAAACTTCCAAAATGGATTGATGAGAGAGAATAGGGTCTCTCATCATATGAACATAAAAATTACAGTATGTGTAATATAAAAGAACATCCCAATCACAAGAAAGATGATCTTAGAAGGAATGACATAAAAGAGTGTACTTAAAAAGAAAGAGAGGAGTAGGATCCCTTACCTCGGGTCCGACTTGACTCGATCGTTATTTAATGTCCTGAATAATAAACTTGAGTTAATTTCCAATTTATTAAGAACTTTTTTCTAGTTCATTATTCCTTTTAGATCACTTATTGCCATGTTATAAACATTATGTAATCATTTAAGTTAATAATGTTTGTTTTGTCGATATTTGGTTCTTAAGTCGAAAGTGGACTTCTTACAATTACATGTTGTTCGTGTGGTCAAATGTTCATTATATCCAGAATTATATTCACGATTTGGATATCATATATATCATAAATATCCATAATTTAAATTTATTTATAATATTACATAATCATTTAGAGGTAAGAAATGAAATGCACCGTTCATGGAGACGGTAAGTCTTACGTACGCATGAACGCTACTTTCATTTCTATGTCATGTTAATGGAATTAAAACTAAATGAGAGGTATGTATATTTTAATTCCAAAAGTATATTCATAATTTATATGTATCATTCATCATATATATACATTATATACATGTACTTATAATAGTACATTACATTTGGGGATAAGAAATGAAATGCACCGTTCATGGAGACAGTAAGTCGTACGTACGCATGGACGCTACTTTCATTTCTATTTCATATTTTTATGGAATAGAATAATAATGATATATAGATATATTATAATTCCAGTATAAAATAATATGTAATAACTTTAAATCCATCCTTTATACGTCCCACATATGGCATTAACGAATCACATCACTTTGAGGCGGCGGTAGTCCGCACTTCTTTAAATGAAGATATCGTGTTTACCCATAACGGAAACCATAAAGGTATGCCCAAAATAAAAAATACAGAAGCTTAAGGAAAATATAAACATATTATATATCATATATAAATATAGTGTCATCTTAATGGCCACCTTTTAAGGTGTTAAAAGAATGTTGAACAATCATCGTTTCGGGAGGCCGAAATTCGTCATCCACGGAAACAGTATGTTCTTTAACCATTAGATGTAGGTGTGTGAAAGTGTATCTCGAATACTTCTTATAAAAACATCCTAGTATATTTATGATACTGTATTTGTTACAAAATAAATTAATAAGAAGAGTTTAGGGGGTTGGAGAAGCAAAATAAAACAAAAGGACTCAAAAGAAGACATCACCTTAAAATCGGGTAACTCCCTTTGGTTTGAGCTCAAAGGCTTCCTTGGGAAGACTTATGCCCAAAGTGAGGTTTTAAATAGTAAGATAGGGAAGTGGAGAGACAAAATGGGCAGGGTCTGGATGAGCCAACGGCTTTGAGAGAGTGGGTAAGGAGGTAGAGGTGGGGGGCTTTTATAAGAGGAGAGGAGGGGCACTCTTGGAAGGTAAAGAAAAGTCACTTTATTTTAAAATGGTATTCGGATTTAAGAGGTCCCACATTGATGTGTTTCGAGGTTAAGGTGATAAGGGTTATAAATCCACTCATCCAATAGGTTTTGGACATGTGTAGGTCTTAGATATTACATTATCTTTCCATTTTATTTAAATCGTTAAATAATGAGGTCATCGCTGCATCATCATGATGTCATAAATAATTTAATTTATTTAATGCCTAAAAATTATAAAACAAATACTATGATGTAGGAAATCTTTTTAGCTTTCCAATGACTATTTATAGTCAAATATATGACTTGTATAACACCATGTAAAAATTGTTTTTGTAAAACATCTCATGTTTGTGTCATTTTTACTTTAACATTAAATAAAAAGATATTTATGTCATTTTCCAACCAAAGTGGCTCCATGGGGTCCCCAAGTTGACCCATGGATTGTCTTGGTCGGAAATTACACATCCAATGAGGGTAGAACATGTGTCTAGGTCATTTCATTTTTTTAAAACATTATTCTTAACATAAACTACACTAATTACCTCTAATCGCGATTAAAAACTTAATAAGTTACTATTCACCAAAAAATTATTTTTATCCCATTGAACCACATTTTACTTCTTAATGACAACCATGTATATCGGATTTTTGAAATTCAAAACACAAAGATGGAAAAATTTCATTTAAACGGAAAAATCAGTTTTTATAAGTACCACTTAGTGGTTTCACTATTCATCAAAAATTGAAGTTTTTCAAAAAAATACCAAAAATTCACCCAAAGCTATATTTGATATTCCGAATTCAAAAATGAAGTATAATTTACAAAATTCAAATCATATAAGTCACATTAATTAATTTAATAATTAATTCCCGCTGTCAGAGCAAATAGTGTGTTTTTATGAAACAATATGTATCAAAAGATTGACACTAGTTTAAGTCTGATTTCAAAGTGAAATTAATTCCAACGACCACTATTGGATTTAATGGTAAAAATATATTCTAATTTTATTTTAAAACCAATTAAAAAGATAATCTAATCATATAAATAAATTAGATTAAAAAGTGGTTTTGAATTAAAATACAACATTTTACACTATTCATTAAAAAAATGAACTTTATCAGAAAGATACCAAAAATTTACACAAAGTAAATTTTGATATCCCAATTCTTAAAAAGATTTTTATTTGGTCCAAAAGTATGTATAAGAGTGAACAAAACTATATTTAATGACGGTTCTCCATCAAAAGGCGATAAGTGAACCTTTAGTGAAAACTAGGGCATATACGCCTAAAATTGAATTCTTTCCGTATTTTATGGATTTATCTTTTATTGGATAAATGTAAAAACATTTAAAAACATATATAATCATATTTTAGTTATTTCTATCCATTCCCGCCAATACAACAGCTACATGTAAACTACCATTTAAAATATTATTATTTTATTATTAGAGTGCAACGTAAGATTCCCAAGAAACTCGTTGTTGCGTGTTGGGTACGCCATCGAGCATAGCGTCCCCTTTAAATTCATATTAATATTTTATTCACAAATATGGATAAATATGAAAATGTCATATTCTTTATTTACCTGGGGTGTTACAAAAAACATCTTTAAAACATATTTTCCTAATATATTTAGACTATAATTTATAATTATCTCTAATACTCTATTTTTCAACCTTTTGGCCTCTTAAAAACATGGCTACACCTTTTTCTTTTCAAAAATTACAAGTGTGTGACTAAACTCACTTATAAAAGGGAAGCCCCTCCCCACTATTATTCAGAAATTAACACAATTTTTTCACAAAATAACTACCCAAATAACTACTCTAATTCCATAATCTCATCCTAGAAGAATTATTTTCATATAAAGAAAATCTAGGAAGGATTTGGTGAAACCCTAAGGAGGATAACCGAAGAAGAGGTAACGTTTTTCAATGAGAAATTTTATTTTACTTCTTTCTCCACCTCATTCAATTAATATTAATAAAGGATAATATAATAATGATATTATAATTAATATATTAATATTTTTCAATAATAAGGGCATATCCTACAAAAATCCCCACTTCCATCAAATGGGTTATGAAAACATTATTCGTGTGTACGGAGGTCTACCGCCTCACGAACCAATGTCATTCGTTTTTCCATTATAACCTATCATGGATTTGTATGATGATGGATATAAATTATATATATATTGTTTTTAACATAATTATACCTCAGTATTCATTATATAATAAATAAATTTTTTCACATTCCATTTCCTCAGGGATACTATAAAGTCATGCATGTGTACGGTGTACTACCACCTTGTGAAGCGATGTGATTCCTACTTCACTAACGCTTTACATGTAAGGTTATAATGATTAATTTAATGATTAAATGTGATATAAAATAAAAAAATTAATATAATAGTGAAATATTTATCATTATAAATGAAAATATATCATTTTACTTCTTACATTGGAAAATGATAGTGTCGCTCGTGTATATGTGGACTACTACCTTCACAAAGAAATGTGATGCACTTTTCATCACCACACCACATGGATGATATATATTGTATATTTAAATAAATAATATGGTATATATCAATTATGATCACTATATTATTCTACTATATTACATAACTTCTTTACATAATGATCCTTGAAAATTGAAAAAGTTTCTCATGGGTACATACAACCTACAATCTTCATGATAGTAATGTAGTAAATTTTTCATAACTATTTATAATGATTGGTTTTAAAATTATAATTGATGTATAAATTTGATAACTATTTCATGTTTATTGTTCTTGAGATCATATAAATTTTAAATAAGTGTAAGAACATGATCTTTCATGACAAAACACACATGATAAAAACCAGACAATTAACACCTAAAACAACGAGAATACTAAATTATTATTAAAAAATGTAATAAGATGTTATAAAAGGATAATATATGATATTATAAATATTAATATGGTTCTAGTTTTAGTTAAAAACATTTTTAAAACCCATATACAGTATATTAAATTACATTTAACCAAATGGAATCGTGAGTTAAGGGTTTCTCATCTAACTTTTACTTCTGTGAGACATGCACCATATTCACCACCTATTTCATTTACATGGTGTATATAATGACCATTTTGTATTTTACATAATGAATTAATTTATCTTAATAGTATTTAAATTTCTATTTAATTTTATTTCTGTCATGGTGCTTATGATAAAAAAATTACCAAAGTGGTAAGGGATTATTTCAGAATCTTATCATTATTCTGGATTTTTTGTTTATGTAACCCTTTTGGGACTTGATTGATATTTCAATCTCAAAATAAATATATTTTATTCTCTTATTTCTAATAATGAACTTATTCATGTAATAGTACCTTTTTTACACTCTTGTTACTTAAAATAATTAAGAAAATGTTTTTAATAAAATCCAAAAGTATTTATCTCTTCGGCTGAAAATTAATTTTCATCAAAACAATTTTTTCTAAAAATGTTTTTAAAAAAATTATTAACCATTAAAAAATTATTTTTTAAAAATATTTTTACCCATTTTTACATTTTTTTTACAAAATATTTTTAAAGGAATCTTCAATTTTTCAAAGAAGCACCCATTTAGATTTTACCAAAATTATGAAAGGAATATTTCTTCTAATGTAATTGACATATACAAAATTTCCATATTTATTGAAAAATAAATAAATTAAATATTAGTTTATAATATTAAAATTATTTTTTCAATGAAATTTTTTCTCTAAATATTTTGTGAAATTTCAATTTTAAAAGGTGGTTTTCAAAATGGAAATGATATTTTCCACCAAAATTTTTTTAAAGATATTTTTATGGTATTTATATTCCTCAATGACATAATACCTATATTTTACATATATTCCACTAGGGATATGTTTTATTCATATCACACTTATTCATTCCATGGATGATATTTTTATCATTTTAATTTAGGATGTATAATTTTATTACCATTCCCTATTTTACACATAATATATTATGTTTATTTTTATTTATTTGGGTATTTGATAACATTTTATATGTTAGTTTTTCAATACTATTGTTAATATTGATTATGATTCACCACATTCATAGGAGGAATGAATTTGGAATTATATGTGATGGATGGGGCCCCTTATAGACCCTCGATGCATCTATAGGTATCATAAGACACGCTATATATGGTTTTGAATTATTCCTTACTCATCTATTATAAGTATGAACAGAAGCCTTGATGGAATTAGATTTATTGGAATTATACATGACGATATGTTTTAGATTTCCATATTTTTTCTTTTCATAATAATGAATTATGTTATTGATATTCCATGTCCTTATTTGATTAGTTGTAATATCCATGGTCACATTTCATGATCATGTGATAATTTATATGGCATTATTTTATCATCTTTTATTAATGAAATATTATGTACTTGTTATTTATTAATAGGAATGTGTTTTAGTTATTTTCCTTTACATGTATATTATACATTATGTATTCATATATTTGTTTTGTATGCTTACCATTAATGAGTATCTGATCGAACCCCTTTATTATATTTTATTTCCCCATTATATAGGGAAGTATTTTAATATTGGTATGTTGGGATACACTAAGGGGAATAATGGAATTCTCAATAAAAATTATTTTTGTATTTTATTTTTTAAAATGTAATGTGAATTACCAGTATATATCTATTTTACCATGAATTATGGATTATTTAGTCTATTAGGATATGATTCCATATATCTTATTCCAATGTAATTGATATGACACCATCCCTGAGCCATTAGTGTTGGGGCACTATTGTGTTAATGCACACTTCTTCAACCTTAAGGAATTTTTCTTGAAGGATCACATTTATGGTATCCATGGATCCATATTTCATAGTGATCCTTACTCTTCATAGTTTTTTATCATTTAATTCCATCTCCATTATTTTTTACTTCCCCTAATGTTGAGTGATATCTTCAGGTATTCTTTCAAATGATCCATAGATAACAGAGAAAAATTCATTAGGATGACCACGCATCATATCCTTTAGTGCATCAATTAAAAAATTAAGTGATATTTTATCACTCCCACCAGATCTAGGATCTTTTTCAAGAAAAATTGTATAAGAATTAACACATGCCACATGAAAACATGAATGTCTTGATCCCACTAAGGTAGAAATAATTTACTCCTCCTAGGTGGAATGTTAAACCACATACTCCTTTCGTTGCAAGCCTAATATGTATTCATTATTGGCAAGGCATGGAGATACTAATACCTTAGATTCTTCATATAAGAGGGACCACTTATTCAAAATTAATTTCTTTGTCTTTATCATGTTCATCATCATATTGGAAGAAATATACTTCTACTCAACGATACCTGAATCTTCTCCAAAACATCACTTCATTATTAATAAATAAAATAAACATAAATATTAAAATTAGAATAACATCAACATAGATAATCCATCATTGGTAAACCATTCATCTGATAAAATATTATAGGACCAATTTGGTATATACTCGATACTGAGTGGGGGTGAGATGGTGTTTGTAACTTTATAACATTTTATTACTGTTATACATTTACTATATAGACTTATTAGGATCATGATTCTCATTTTCTCATTTTCTTATATTAAAAAATATATGAAAACTGGTAAAGATTGAACATGATATTTTTACAAGATTCACTACTCAATAACAGTAGATAGTCCTTGGTATGGTTCGGAAATAATAAAATACCAAAAAACACTAAAAATAATCCATTAAATGTGGTTACAGTATGTAGGGAATAACCTTCCACCTTTTTCACACAATAGTTAATTGGAAATTCTTGTTTTATAGCTCCTTTATTGTTCCCTTTACTACCTCTATAGAATGATTTCACCTTATTTTTAGGTAATTATTAATACTAATAAATTATTCCACCCATTTAGAATTTTTATGTATTTCATAGTGATTGTTCATTCTTTCACTTACTTTTTATTCAGTTAGATAATTCTACCATAGTAAGAAAGAAACTCTTATTCCTCATCATAGTAGAAAACCTAAAACTTATTAATTTTATTCTTCTTAATATACAAACATATATGCACAATACATTCTTCTTCTACTTCTTGAATCACAAACTTCATTTATAATTATAATAATAATGAATGTTCAACTCAACATTGTCCAATTTAAATTTTTATTTGGTCATAATTTTATGAATTTTTAGTCCATTAGATATATCAAAATTCATCTTTTACCAAAATGAAAATCAACTTAATATATATTGGCCACTACCATCTTATTTTTATATTTGACACATAATAATATGAAAGTGTAGAAGTTTCATATTATATTTTCTTTGACATGGAATATCAACAGCTTTTATTGTACCAATTATCCATTTTAATTTTTTATTTAAAAAAATTATGTAATTGAATTTCACCGCACGATAAATATTATTTCAGGAAAAAATTATTTTTCACAACTAAAGAACATCTCTTAATCACTTCAAAGGCACATCGTTCACGTGTTTCATGTAGTATTCAGGTTTGTTATACTTAAAAAAATATAAGAAGTTGATCTTATTATTTAATATTCTATATCAATTTAATTTAATATTTCAGTTGAGGGTGAATTTAGATTTTATTTTCAAAAAATGCTTTTAGATGATTGGGGTGCATGAGAATTAGCATACCCAACCATACACACATAATTATACACAACACTTGCAAACTCGGTTCTCTTTTCACAAGTGTATATGTAAAACTCCTCCTTCAAGAAAGAACTAGTGTATATGAAAACATTTTCATATTATTGAACACCACATCAAGACCATATGTCACATATGTTTTAGTTTTTTTGAACAAGACCTTCATGCTAGGATATTATGTGGCTGCCAACTCCTTCATGAAATACAATAATGTGTGATACTACTCACTATCTTTTATGTATCAATAGAGTACACATATAGTTTTGTCTTCACATATCATAGTGGGAGTATAATAATCAAGAACTGTCTCATGAAACTATTCTTCATGAAACATGTTGACTGTGTGTTAACAAAAGTTGAGTGCATGTAGTTCTTATTCATCATGAAAATTAGTGTGTTGTTCTTTTTCATGCTATAGAAGAGTGTGGAAATACCCTTATCATTATTATTGAGGCTCATGGATCTTCCTTGTTTCATGTAGGATCAAACACATTGATAATCTATTTTATGAAAATGAGATCTCTCATGAGTGGAAAAACATTTATTTACATTGGGGATTTTTTATTCATAGTGGAGGATCACTACCTCTCATATAATCTTCATCAACATAAAATCCTAATTTTTATATCATTTAAATTTTGATAATAAAATCCAAAATTATCCCACATTATGGAAATATTTCCATGTCAGTTTCCTTATTATATGATATTGAAAAGCATTGGTTCAATTCCATCACTGTCATCTTCTCTTCATAGTAATTATATAATGTACACATGATGATGGTCATGTGGACATTTTAAATTCAAACTCATTCGTAAATATCAAATGCATGAACATCCTTATACTGATCAATTTACATTATAAAATGTCATGTTTTATTAATGAATATGGAAATGCACATTGTTTCATGTGTGTATAAAGATCTATTGTCTAATCTACTCATAATATCATCCATTCATGCTAAGCTCAATGATTACAGTTGTGAAATGAAATATCTCCAACAAATAGTTATCCTTCAGTAAAGGATAAGGTTAAAGATGATTGTCACACTGATTAGAAGGTAATGATTTATCAAATCAGATGAAACTACCTTTATCCACAGCATTTAATGATAGAGAAACCTTTTAGTGCATTCTCTCAACCCACATTAATATCTGACTTGGAAGAATGTTCTTATGTATAGTTTCTCTGCCTCTCACTGCTCGAGCTAGTAGTGAGGTACGTCTCCCACATCACCTCACACACCAAACCCCCACTGGTTGTGCCACACCATTTTGTGTTCCATAGGCACACTACATGTCTCATATGCACACCATGTGACCTACATCCTACCTATATAGGTGCACACTATGCATCCTCTATCTCTCTTTTAATGCTAGCCTGACTGGCTGAGGATTGATACTTCCCTACTAAACAATTTTTAAGGGGTCCCCATAATTGGCTAGGTGGATGAACTAATTGTTAATAATTTCCCAACTAAAATAATACATATATTATATTCTATATAAATAATAAAATATCAATACATTTCTCAGCATCAAATTCCCAACCACCTAAATTCCATCACTTCTTCACAAATCCCCATGCAACTAATTTTTTTCAAGTGATTATTATGTTTTTAAACTACTCATCATGAAAGCCACTATTTTAATGGTCTTTAATATCTATCATGTTCCTCATGCGATAGTGATATATTTCATGACCATCTTCAATGTCTCTTCTACATCAAGTTGTAAACATTGTTCACCCTCCTAGTGAAATGAACGCATGTCATTATAATTAAAACCATTTCAAAAAAAATCAAACTTATAAACTCATAGATTTGAGAATATATTCCATAAGATAATAAGACGTTATTACATTCTTATTCATCTAGTAATCCATGATACATTCAATTTTTTAACAAGTTTGCATATATTGGATACTTCATAAAAACATATATCCTCTTCTTTCTTATTATCTTCTTAAATATATTGACATTAATGAAAACTTTTTATTTCATTTACCACCATGGAAAAACAATTACAATCATTGAAAAAAATTACAACTCATATACTATGTGACATCTTCATGTAATTCACCCTAATACATAATAAAAATAAAATAGTAGGTTACTGTGTGATATCTTGCCTTTTTCATCCATTATCTCGTCCATGATAAATGTTATGGGAATATGAGTTTTCACACCTCAAAATGAAAACTTTCAAAAATACAATAAAAATATTTCACCAACTAGTCCACTTTTTTGAGAATAGCACATATTAGATTATGATTTTATAATCCTAAAATTTTAAATATGATTATTGGTATCAATTTATCTTTAGATATGAAGTTAAAATGTTCTTTTCCAATAATACATAACCTAATAGTACAAGTTTTAGAGAATCATCCCAGATCTATTAGATTTATAAGTAATTTCTATTAAAAATAAAAAAATTCTCGTAATGTTTTTACGTTACATGTAAATAAAATATCTTTATTTTTTGACAATATGGAATGAATTGCACAATAAATTAAAATCATAGCATAATAAATTTCAAACCACCATGATTTTTGTTAAAGAAAACAACCTAATGGTTATGTGGATGGATAAATATGTGTTAAATCGGAATTAATGACAACTACAAATCATGATATATTTTTTCAATGTAAGATACCATTTATTTGTTATCACATTCTGTGATGATGTTTGAGAAGATTGAATTATTTTCAATTATTTTCAAATTCGAAAAAAAATTGGGAAAAGTTTATTCAAGAATAGTAAAAGGTTGTAACACATGGAAAAATATTTATGAAATGTGCAGGGACAATGGATAATTATTAAATTCATAAATAAATTGGTTCAAGGATTTTGAAATGGAAAAAATTGGTGATTTGATTATAATGAAACTACAAGATGATATTATCATATTTTCTCTCTTCTCAACTTTGTGATTCTACTGTGTGTAGTGAGTTAGGAAAAAATCATACAAATATGTGTTCTTGAGGATTTATACAACATGTGGATACCATTAGAGGAATAATTTCATTGGTTACAATAAATGGGCCTCCTTCACATATGAAGACCATACCTAGCTTCATAACAAGTTGTAAGGTTTATTTTTATTAATTTTATTAATCCAACTGAAATTATCTATGGTTGGATCTTGATGAATGGTTTTCAATGATAGTTTTAATTATATTTGTATAATTTTTTCTAACTAAACCCAAATAATGGTATTAAGGTGGTGCCTATTTTCTATTTCACTGAATAGATAATGAAACTAGAAATAAACCTTCTCTAAGTCCATGTTCTATATAAAAAAACTCTTCTTGATCATTACTTATTTCTAAATAAAATACACATGGTTTATGAACATTAAATAGCTATATCCTAATTTATGAAAATCATTCTATAGGAAATTCTTATTAAAAATAATGTATCACAAAATCATGTTTTTCACATTAGGGTTTTAACTAAAAAGGACCATGGCTTGAAATTTCCATAGCAACAACCATGTTGTTGTAGAAAAAACCATGTCACATTTTAAATGTGTGACATTATAATGTTCTACCATAAATGAATTCAATAACGTAAAAACATCAATGCTCATTTTGGAATTTTTTTCATATGTTAAGAACTACATATTGGTAAATAAAAAACATGATGTGTTTTTATGATTTATTATGAAAATTCTTGTTTTATAAAATTCACAAAAAACATTATTATTGTGGGTCTAATTGTAACATCCCAAATAAGTAATGAATAATAGATATTTCTATCTATGTCTATTAATGAATTAGATAGTGTTTTAGAGGCTTAAAATGAAAATAAATCCAATCTTAAGCATGGAATACACTAATGTTTTTTAAAAGATTATTTTACTGTCTTTTGATGGCAAACCATTTTTAAATCTATCTTTTGACAATTTAATAAGCTATGTTTGTCAAAATAAACTTATTCTTTATGATTGGAACATCAAAATTTACTTTGTGTGAATTTTTGGTATTTTTCTGACAATGTTCATTTTTTTAATGAATAGTGAAAAATATTGCATTTTACATCAAAACTGCTTTTTAATCTAATTTATTTATATGATTAGATTATCTTTTTGAATTGGTTTTAAAGTGAAATTGGAATATATTTGTACCATTTAATCCAATGGTGGTCGTTGGAATTAATTTCACTTTGAAATCGGACTTAAACTAGTGAAACCACTAAGTGGTACTTATAAAAACTGATTTTCCGTTTAAATGAAATTTTGCCATCTTTGTGTTTTGAATTTCAAAAATCCGACATATATGGTTGTCATTAAGAATTAAAATGTGGTTCAATGAGATTAAAATAATTTTTTGGTGAATAGTAACTCTTAAGTTCTTAATCGCGATTAGAGGTAATTAGTGTAGTTTAAGGTAAAAATAATGTTTTAATAATATGAGATGACCTAGACACATGTCCTACCCTCATTGGATGTGTCATGGCCGACCAAGACAATCCATGGGTCAACTTGGGGACCCCATGGAGCCACTTTGGTTGGAAAATGACATAAATACCTTTTTATTTAATGTTAAAGTAAAAATGACACAAACATAAGTTATTTTACTAAAACAATTTTTACATGGGGTTATACAATTCAGATTTTTGATTATAAATAGTCATTGGAAAGCTAAAACGATTTCCTACATCATAGTATTTTGTTTATAATTTTTAGACTTTAAATAAATTAAATTATTTATGACATCATGATGATGCAGCGATTACCTCATTAATAAAGGATTTAAATTAAATGAAAGGATAATATAAAATCAATGACCTACACATGTCCAAAACCTATTGTATGGGTATATTTAGAACCCTTATCACCTTACCCTCGAATTATATCAATGTGAGACCTTTTGAATCCGAAAATCATTTTCAAATAAAGTAACATTTCTTTACTTTCCAAGAGTGCCCCTCCTCTCCTCTTATAAAAGGCCCCCACCTCTACCTCCTTACCCACACTCCCAAATCCTTTGGCTCGGCCAACCCCTGCTCATTTTGTCTCTCCACATCACTCTCTTACTCCTTGAAGCCTCACTTTGGGAAGAAGTCTTCCCAAGGAAGCCTTTGAGCTCAAACCAAAGGGAGTTACCTGATTTTAAGGTAATGTCTTCACTTGAGTCCTTTTGTTTTATTTTGCTTCTCCAACCCCCTAAACTCTTTTTATTCATTTCTTTTGTAACAACTCCAGTATCTTCAATATACTAGGATGTTTTTATAAGAATGATTCGAGCTAAACTTACACACACCTACATCTAATGGTTAAAGGACATACTGTTTCCGTGGATGGTGAATTTATGCCTCCCGAAACGATGATTGTTCAACATTCTTTTAACACCTTCAAAGGTGGCCATTAAGATGTCACTATATTTATATATGATATATAATATGTTTATTTTTTCCTTAAGCTTTTGTATTTTTCATTTTGGGCATACCTTTATGGTTTCCATTATGGGTAAACGCGATATCTTCATTTAAGGAAGTGTGGACTACCGCCCCCTCAAAGTGATTTGATTCGTTAAATACCATATGTGGGATGTATAAAGGATGGAACTATGATATTATATATGATATTTTACTGTAATTATAATATACTTTTATATCATTATGATTCCATTCTATAAAATACGAAATAGAAATGAAATTAGCGTTCATGCGTATGTACGGCTTACCGTCTCCATGAACGGTGCATTTCATTTCTTACCTCTAAATGATTATGTAATATTATAAATGCATGTATATACTGGATATATATGATATATACATCATGATTATAATTCTGGATATAATGGATACATGAACAACTTGTAATTATAAAGGGTTTATTTTTTACTCAAGTATCATTGATCGTTAAAACGACCGTTATTAACTTAAATAATTACATAGTGTTCATGACATGGAAATAAGTGATATAAAAGGAATAATGAACTTGAAAAAGGTTCTAAAGCAAGTAGAAATTAACTCAAGTTTATTATTCAGGACATTAAAGAACGATCGAGTCAAGTCCGACCCGAGGTATTGGACTTCGTCTCAATCTCCTTTCATTGAGGCATATTTTGTTTTATACACAACCTTCTTTTATACGGTGTATAAACCCCTTTTACTTTTACGTTTATCCAAAAGGAATCTTTTTTTATATGAAGCGTTTTACTGAACGACAAAAGGGAATGTTTTTGTCGTACGTATGCGGCGACAACGACTTCTCCGCCGCCGTGACCATTATTTGAGTTTCGGCTTCCTCTACAAGCCATACCTTTTTTTTAAAAGAAAAATAAATACCATGTTTTACTTTTATTTTGTTTTGGTATTGAAAATGGTTTTCATAATATTTTTATATCAATGTGTTGTATTGATATCTTGTGATTGAAAGGTGGAAATGTTATGCTTCCTTTATGCATGTTTTATGTGATACGATTATGTTGAGGTTCTTGGGCATTATTATGAAGACGGGTGGTTCCATGATAAACTAAGGGCGTGTGAGCCCGATATAGCTCTCCAATGCATTGGGTAACGCGAAGGAGTGTAATGTTAAGGTTTCTCCGAAGAGATTTAGGGAATATACTGTGATGGGTATTCCAAACATAACCAAGAGGGTTACTCCCTACGTAAGAATGTTATGAATGCCTCAAGTTACCTTTATGTCTTATTATTTCTATGACTTATTCATGAATTGATGAGGTATGTTGAATTGCTTATGTTTTATGGGTAAAGTATGATTTCATTCTTATGTATATATGTACTCATGTTTCCTTTCCATATATATTTTATATCCCTTACTGAGTTTTTTATGCTCATCCCAAGTTTTTTTTGAAACGTTTTTCACAGGTCAAGGGAAAGGTACATGATATGATGATAGTGTCAAGGGAGTGTCAAGAAAGAATCCATGTTTTATTTTAAATATGTTTCCATTGATGGGAAAGAAGAATATTATCTTTATGTAACCACTTTGTTTATATGTGGAATGTAATGCAAGTTTTATGATCTAATTCTCTAAAACTCTAAACCCGAAAAGATCCTCAAGGTGTAATCTTTTAATAATTCAATATTAAGTAAGGTTTAAGGTCGGGGCCTTATAGTTGGTATCATAGGTCGGTTTAGACAACTTTAGGAGTTAGAAAATTGTTAAATTATAAATTAATTTATGGTGTGATTGAAATGATATAGCATTTGAAGATTACCATGTTGCGTCGCCTAAGATATTTCTGTGTTGAGAATGGTTTTTCATAGAGGAAACAAAACAGCTTTTCTGGGAAGGCATACAGAGGGAAATGACCTTTCAAATTAGTATCCTGAGATGGTCAGAATCAGAACTAAATAGTTTGTTGCAGTGAGGGCTCAGTTGACTCAGGTGAAAAATGTTGGTAGTTTTCATTGATGATATTTTGGTGTTTTCTAAAAGTAAAGAGGAGCATGAAAGACATTTAAGGGTTATATTGAAAACCTTAAAAGAAAATAAACTATATGGAAAATTCAGCAAGTGTGGGTTTTGGTTACAACAAATTTCTTTCCTGGGTCACATTGTTTCAAAAGATAGCATAACTGTTGATCCTGCTAAAACAAAAGTTGTTGAAGAATGGCCAAGACCCACAAATGTAACTGAGATCCGTAGTTTTCTTGGTTTGGCAGGTTACTACATAAGGTTTGTTGAAAAAATTTCACGGTTATCTAGTCCAATGACTAAGCTAACTCGTAAGGGTGTTAAGTTCATCTGGATAAAAGAATGTGATGATTGTTTTCAGGAGTTGAAAAGAAGATTGGTGAATGCTCCAGTTTTGGCACTTCCTTCCAGGAATGGTGAGTTTGTTATCTACAGTGATGCTTCATTGAAAGGACTTGGTTGCGTCCTAATGCAGAATGATCAGGTAATTGCTTATGCTTCACGACAGTTGAAAACTCATGAGGTAAATTACCCTACACATGATTTGGAATTAGCTGCTGTTGTTTTTTCTTTAAAAATTTGGAGGCATCATTTGTATGGAGTAAAGTGTGAAATATATACTGATCACAAAATTTAAATTATATATTCACTCAGAAAGAGTTAAACATGAGACAGAGGAGATGGCTGGAATTAATCAAGGATTATGATTGTACAATTCATTACCATCCGGGAAAAGCAAATAAAGTGGCTGATGCTTTGAGTCGAAAAAGTAATGCTTCATTAGCAATGTTGCGTTTGGAACATGATCTTTTGGTTAAGGATTTGATGAACTTTGGCATAGAAGTTGTTGGTGCAGGAAGTTCTTCTGTTTTGTTTCAGATATCAGTGAGATCATCTCTATCAGACAGAATCAAGCAAGCACAGAGGGAAGACAGTGAGTTGCAGAAAAAGGTAGAGCTGGTTCAGAAGGGTAAGTTTCCTGAATTCAACATTGATAGTGATTGTGTTTTGAGGTTTGGGAAGAGATTATGTGTCCCTGGTGATTCACAGTTGAAGAGAGAGTTGTTATGTGAAGCTCATAGTTCTCCATTTTCAGTTCATCCTGGCAGTACTAAGATGTACAGAGATCTGCGGGAGTATTACAGGTGGGATGGAATGAAAAGAGATATTGCTGATTTTACTGTGAAGTGTTTGACATGTCAACAGGTTAAAGCAGAGCGGTAGTTACCGAAAGGGACGCTTCAGCCTTTACCAGTGCCAGAGTGGAAATGGGAGAATATATCCATGGACTTTGTTGTGGGATTACCGAAGACATCTCGAGGTAATAATGCAATCTGGGTTATTGTTGATCGCTTGACTAAATCTGCTCATTTCCATGCTATACGAGATACTTTTTCCCTAGATCAACTTTCTCGTTTGTATCTTAAAGAGATAGTCAGGTTACATGGAGTTCCCCTCTCCATTGTATCTGATCGTGATCACAGGTTCACTTCTAACTTTTGGAAAGGCCTTCAGAAGTCATTGGGTACTGAATTAAATTTTAGTACAGCATTTCATCCTCAATCAGATGGGCAGTCAGAACGAAAAATTCAGACCTTGGAGGATATGCTACGAGCTTGTTCGATGGATTATCAGGGATGATGGGACCAACATCTTTCTTTGGTTGAATTTTCATATAATAACAGTTTTCATTCCAGTATACAGATGGCACCATTTGAGGCGTTATATGAGAAGCGGTGTCGAACTCCAGCTTTCTGGGATGAAGTGGGTGAAAGGAAGTTGATGGGACCAGAATTGGTAGAAGAGATGGCAGAAAAAGTTCAGCTGATTCAGAAACACATGAGAATAGCTCAGAGTAGGAAGAAGAGTTATGCAGACAACAGGAGGAAGGATCTAACTTTTGAGGTAGGTGATCATGTTTTTCTCAAAGTCTCACCATGGAAAAGTGTGATGAGATTTGGTAAGAAAGGAAAGCTGAGTCCAAGGTTCATTGGACCATATGAAATTCTGGAGAGAGTTGGATCAGTTGCATACCGGGTGACTTTACCTCCGAGTTTACCTCAGATACACAATGTTTTTCACGTTTCGATGTTGAAAAAGTATATGCCAGATCCATCTCATGTTTTGAGTCCAGAGGTAGTTCAGCTGGAAGAGAACCTATCTTATGAGGAACAACCGGTCCAGATTCTTGACCATAGAGAGCAAGTGTTACGAAATAAGGTGATTAATCAGGTAAAGGTTTTGTGGAAAAACCACATGATGGAAGAGGCAACATGGGAATCTGAAAATGCAATGAAGGATAAGTACCCTCATTTATTCGATAAGTAAATAAATTGCGGGGACGCAATTTTCTAAAGGGGGGAAGGATGTAACATCCCAAGTAAGTAATGAATAATAGATATTTTTATCTATGTCTATTAATGAATTAGATAGTGTTTTAGAGGCTTAAAATGAAAATAAATTCAATCTTAAGCATAGAATACACTAATATTTTTTAAAAGATTGTTTTACTGCCTTTTGATGGCAAACCATTTTTAAATCTATCTTTTGACAATTTAATAAGCTATGTTTGTCAAAATAAACTTATTCTTTATGATTGGGACATCAAAATTTACTTTGTGTGAATTTTTGGTATTTTTCTGACAATGTTCATTTTTTTAATGAATAGTGAAAAATACTGCATTTTACATCAAAACTGTTTTTTAATCTAATTTATTTATATGATTATATTATCTTTTGAATTGGTTTTAAAGTGAAATTGGAATATATTTTTACCATTTAATCCAATGGTGGTCGTTGGAATTAATTTCACTTTGAAATCGGACTCAAACTGGTGTTAATCTTTTGATACATTTTGTTTTATAAAAACACGCTATTTGTTTTGACAGCGGGAATTAATTATTAAATTAATTAATGCAACTTATATGTTTTGAATTTTGTAAAATAGACATCATTTTTGAATTCGGAATATCAAATATAGCTTAGGGTGAATTTTTGGTAATTTTCTGAAAAACTTCAATTTTTGATGAATAGTGAAACCACTAAGTGGTACTTATAAAAACTGATTTTCCGTTTAAATGAAATTTTGTCATCTTTGTGTTTTGAATTTCAAAAATCTGACATACATGGTTGTCATTAAGAAGTAAAATGTGGTTCAATGAGATTAAAATAATTTTTTGGTGAATAGTAACTCTTAAGTTCTTAATCGCGATTAGAGGTAATTAGTGTAGTTTAAGGTAAAAATAATGTTTTAATAATATGAGATGACCTAGACACATGTCCTACCCTCATTGGATGTGTCATGGCCGACCAAGACAATCCATGGGTCAACTTGGGGACCCCATGGAGCCACTTTGGTTGGAAAATGACATAAATACCTTTTTATTTAATGTTAAAGTAAAAATGACACAAACATAAGTTATTTTACTAAAACAATTTTTACATGGGGTTATACAATTCAGATTTTTGATCATAAATAGTCATTGGAAATCTAAAAAGATTTCCTACATCATAGTATTTTTTTTATAATTTTTAGACTTTAAATAAATTAAATTATTTATGACATCATGATGATGCAGCGATTACCTCATTAATAAAGGATTTAAATTAAATGAAAGGATAATATAAAATCAATGACCTACACATGTCCAAAACCTATTGGATGGGTATATTTCAAACTCTTATCGCCTTACCCTCGAATTATATCAATGTGGGACCTTTTGAATCTGAAAATCATTTTCAAATAAAGTAACATTTCTTTACTTTCCAAGAGTGCCCCTCCTCTCCTCTTATAAAAGGCCCCCACCTCTACCTCATTACCCAAACTCCCAAAGCCTTTGGCTCGGCCAACCCCTGCCCATTTTGTCTCTCGACATCCCTCTCTTACTCCATGAAGCCTCACTTTGGGCAGAAGTCTTCCCAAGGAAGCCTTTGAGCTCAAACCAAAGGGAGTTACCCAATTTTAAGGTAATGTCTTCACTTGAGTCCTTTTGTTTTATTTTGCTTCTCCAACCCCCTAAACTTTTTTTATTCATTTCTTTTGTAACAACTCCAGTATCTTCAATATACTAGGATGTTGTTATAAGAAGTATTCGAGCTAAACTTACACACACCTACATCTAATGGTTAAAGGACACACTGTTTCCGTGGATGGTGAATTTATGCCTCCCGAAACGATGATTGTTCAACATTCTTTTAACACCTTCAAAGGTGGCCATTAAGATGTCACTATATTTATATATGATATATAATATGTTTATGTTTTCCTTAAGCTTTTGTATTTTTCATTTTGGGCATACCTTTATGGTTTCCATTATGGGTAAACGCGATATCTTCATTTAAGGAAGTGCGGACTACCGCCCCCTCAAAGTGATTTGATTCGTTAAATACCATATGTGGGACGTATAAAGGATGGAACTATGATATTATATATGATATTATACTGGATTTATAATATACCTTTATATCATTATGATTTCATTCTATAAAATACGAAATAGAAATGAAAGTAGCGTTCATGCGTACGTACGGCTTACCGTCTCCATGAACGGTGCATTTCATTTCTTACCTCTAAATGATTATGTAATATTATAAATGCATGTATATACGGGATATATATGATATATACATCATGATTATAATTCTGGATATAATGGATACATGAACAACTTGTAATTATAAAGAGTTTATTTTTGACTCAAGTATCATTGATTGTTCAAACGACCGTTATTAACTTAAATAATTACATAGTGTTCATGACATGGAAATAAGTGATATAAAAGGAATAATGAACTTGAAAAAGGTTCTAAAGCAAGTAGAAATTAACTCAAGTTTATTATTCAGGACATTAAAGAACGATCGAGTCAAGTCGGACCCGAGGTATGGGACTTCGTCTCAATCTCCTTTCCTTGAGACATATTTTGTTTTATACACAACCTTCTTTTATACGGTGTATAAACCCCTTTGACTTTTACGTTTATCCAAAAGGAATCTTTTTTTTATACGAAGCGTTTTACTAAACGACAAAAGGGAATGTTTTTGTCGTACGTATGCGACGACAACGACTTCTCAGCTGCCGTGACCATTATTTGAGTTTCGATTTCCTCTACAAACCATACCTTTTTTTAAAAGAAAAATAAATACCATGTTTTACTTTTCTTTTGTTTTGGTATTGAAAATGGTTTTCATAATGTTTTTATATCAATGTGTTGTATTGATATCTTGTGATTGAAAGATGGAAATGTTATGTTTCCTTTATGCATGTTTTATGTGATACGATTATGTTGAGGTTCTTGGGCATTATTATGAAGACGGGTGGTTCCGTGATAAACTAAGGGCGGGTGAGCCCGATATAGCTCTCTAATGCATTGGGTAACGCGAAGGAGTGTAACGTTAAGGTTTCTCCGAAGAGATTTAGGGAATATACTGTGATGGGTATTCCAAACGTAACCAAGAGGGTTACTCCCTACGTAAGAATGTTATGAATGACTCAAGTTACCTTTATGTTTTATGATTTCTATGATTTATTCATGATTTGATGAGGTATATTGAAGTGCTTATGTTTTATGGGTAAAGTATGATTTCATTCTTATGTATATATGTACCCATGTTTCCTTTCCATATATATTTTATATCCCTTACTGAGCTTTTTATGCTCATCCCAAGTTTTTTTTGAAATGTTTTTCACAGGTCAAGGGAAAGGTACATGATATGATGATAGTGTCAAGGGAGTGTCAAGAAAAAATCCATGTTTTATTTTAAATATGTTTCCATTGATAGGAAAGAAGAATATTATATTTATGTAACCACTTTGTTTATATGTGGAATGTAATGCAAGTTTTATGATCTAATTCTCTAAAACTCTAAACCCGAAAAAATCCTCAAGGTGTAATCTTTTAATAATTCAATATTAAGTAAGGTTTAAGGTCGGGGCCTTATACTAATTGTCATTTTCAGAATATAATGGTGGATTCAGATTGTACTAAGATATGTTTTGTAGATGTGATATATGTTTAAATTTGTGAATTTATATAGTATATGTTTATTTTTTTATAAAGTGACTTTAAAAAATTAAATTAAAATTTTAAATTTTTTATAAATTATAAAATAATCAATAATTAAAAGTGTTTACAATGTTTTATAAAGTTTTTATAATATATGATATATAATGCATTATTTTATCGGTTTATTTAAACCAATCCATTATGGATTTTATGGATTTGATCTATGCTTTAAATAAATTTACACTATTATATTAATATAAGGTAATTTTTTCATTATTAATATAAAGTGTTCATAAGATAAAAAATATGAAGGTTTTATATTTATTAGAGAATCATACGTTCCAACAACAAGGTGTTCATATGTATGGCATCTACATGATGATCTATAAATAGTTCATATATTTGATGTAAATACAATGTGTTTAACAAACAAGTCCAGCCAAAAGCAAAGCTTCTAACGATTTATTAATAAGAATGAAAAAGTATAGAAAAGTGGTTGATGGGGTCAAACAAGAAGAATTACCCACACCCACCAAAAGTAGACCTAGAGATCATAGTACAACATATAATTTCTATAATAAGTGTCACCACCAGTCTTGCACTCAGATTTAGACCGATCTCAATTAAAAATTTTAAGGATATGTGCATCTTCCTTCCTTTGAACCTAAAAAAATGATATGGTACACACATTCCTAAGAATATTGGAATAATCCTATGAAACCCTCACAATCACAATCAGTCATCTTTGTCTTACCACATAAGATTTCATCCTTGTAAGAGGCATGCCCACCACTGCCCGAGGCCCAAACCGGGTTCCAACATTCCCCCTGTAATCCTTAGAAATATTCCCCCATTTCTCAAATAATTCAGATGACTGAAAGAGATTCAGGATTTCCTGATGACAGTCGACATGTTGTGCATCATTCTGATTGGAGACATCAACCTAAGAGGGATCATGGGTAATCAATCCTAGGGGTCGTGTAGGGGTATCCTCAACTGAGGGAACCTCTTTAACCAAATCAAAATGAGTATTATAGGGAAAATTGTGAGCTCGCTCTAGAGACACATCCACCAGCAGTCCTTTGCCTGACACCTGATAATCAGATTTCCCAATAATCAACACATCAGCCATAGTGGGAATTGGCTCTTTATGTGAATCACTATCATGAATAATAGGTATTAATAGAGTTGAATCTTTCATCTTTGGCTTCCTTCGACAAAGATTTCCAAGGATGACCTCTCATCTCACATTTCTCACATAAAACATTCTTCATACATAACTCCAAAGAGTGCACAACAGACATGCATTCAGTACAGAAAATAGACTTTCATACTCAACATGAATTTCAATGTTGTCAGAAGGAGTATAAAGGATTTGTCAATCAGAGTGGAGTTGAGATCAACCTCCACCAACATCCTAGAAAAATAATCAAACCAGACATCATCGGTCTCCTTTTCAAGTCGAATAAGAGTCCAACTTTTTGTGACAATGTCATGAAAAATCTAGAGATGCCAAAATACTCAATTGATACCATGAAGACGAAACTGAACCTAAGAAAAGGAATTTCTTGCACAAGAGACATTAAATTCCAAAGACCATTCATGTATGTGAAGTCATCCGGGCATCAAAAACAAGGTTCCAATACTCTATGCTTGAAGCTTTTAAGTCAGCCGAAGGAAATAGGAAATGAAAAAACCCTCAACCAAGAAAGACACATTTCAGGTCAAAAAAACCTCACAAAATAGAGATTATGTGAATAAAAGCATCAATCTTACAGGGTTGTGCACCATTAGGATGAACAATGCGTGCAATCTAGAATTTTTTCCCAATTTTCATTCACTTGTATGTATGGTTGGCTTCAACGTGAGCTGATGAACCCTTGCTAAGAATTTTACGTAGACATGATTCCTTAAGAAGAGCCAACAAACGAGATCCATCCATCTTCAGCACTTAAATTGGTTTTTTCATCGCATCAGCATAGGAATGAGATCTAGAAAAATCATCACCATGAGACGGAACAATTCGAGCATCCTACAGGGACACATCCACGGATTTCATCACCGCTGCTACAGTCTTCCAACTAGATGGAACCCGCGGGTCACCGCACATCATTTCACCATTCCAGACTACAGAAGATCTCTGTGATGCATCCTCAGATCTGGGATCTGAATCCGAACGAAGTCAGGCCGAGACATTCGGCTTCATCGTCGCTGCTACATCCTTCCACATAGGAGATTGCTGCAACACATCCTCAGATCTGGGTTCTGAATCCGACTGAAGGAAGGTCGAGACATTCGGCTTCCCCGCAACCGTAGACTTGCGAACATATGCGGATACCTGTGAATCCCGAACAGGTGACGAAGAGGGAACCACCGACGCCATGCTTCCAGGAGGAGGAAGACGATCAAAGTCGAAAATGTGTGGGAGCGCCATGACCGAGCGGCAACCCTAAAAACCATCGTTGAGGGAGGGAGCTACTGCTGCTATCCGTACCTCCACCCTTTTCCTTTCAACTACTCATCTAATGTGTTTATATTTATGTGTTATGGAATTTCCATAGAATAATGAAACATCATAAAATATTAATAATTATTTATTTTACACAATATTGATAAATGCATATCTTATGTCAAAATATTTGAACATTCATTTCTTTAAATATTCCTCACTAAATAGTTATTCAAGAATAAAATAGGTTTATTATTTGATTTGATATATACTTTTTTTTAACTTGTTCAAAATTATTCTTACAAGTTTCATCCAAAAGTGTCATGTTTTTTCATATTTTTTGGTTTATGGTTTTATTTAGTTGAAATAAATGTGGTCAATATGAAATTTATTGTATAAATTAATTTTTTTAAATAAAATTTTAATATTAATCAAATGGATAAAAATAAAAATAGAAATATTTTTATCATGGTTTTATAAAAAAATTTGTTAAATGTGCGAATGACAAAAAATTTATTATTATTGATGGATCCCCTGTGTGTTAAGTCAAGTGGTATGTATAGGTGGTCGCTTTACTATCCTTAATAATGAGAAATAGTTATTGTCTCATAAACTCATATTTAGATAGAGAAGGGAATTTCTCCTTAGGTATTTATGGGTAAATTATGAAGAGCTGCCTAAATACCCTTGTAAACAGGCCCTGGCCTAGTTTATATGGCTATATTTCTTATAATTTTATAGCAGGGGATTAAACCCCAACCATTATTCCATTTTCCCCACATTAAAAGCAGGAGAATAGATTTATTTTCTCTACATGTGTAAATTCACAAGAATTGGGCACCCTACTTCATGGAATGATGTATCTATGGGGCGTGAAAGGTAGCGGGTTTCCATGGGAAGAAGGCGAGGCATAAGACATACAACTGGAGGAGAGCATCATGGGTGAAGAGGTGCACAAAAAAGGGTCCCTTGGACCATTCAAAGCCCATTGCTCAATGGACCATTAGGTCACCCCCATTAATTCAAGAACCAATGTGTTGTGAAATGTTTGACGAGGTTCATCATGTGCAAGTAGCCTTGGATGGGTTGACATAATAGATATTAATGTGAGATATATTTTTTTATTGGACTTGATTTAGGATTGGGGATTTATATAATTCCATGGGATTGCATAATGAGATGATTTAATTCAATGAGAAAAGAATATGAAATGGTGATGACCCATGTGTTTGGATGCTAAATCCCATGGTCATCGACATTTCTCGAAGCTAGTAAGAGTTTATATGGGAAACTTATTTTTCACATAATACATTAGTTTCCTATTAAAAATGATGTTATTAAATAATTTCAATCATTACACTATTAATATATGAAAACAATTATCGTCTTTGGATTTCATGGATCATAGTGGTTTTTACAAAGGATTATATTCTCAATCCTTATATATACCCACCTCATCTGTGTACAAATTATATTCATGATGTTTTAGGTCAAGTAAAGAGTCCTTTACAGTAAGTAGAATATGTCTAGTGACATCTTGGAGTTGAGTTTTTTTCTTTTATCTTCATTTGGAAGGCGTTATCCACACTTGGTTCTATATATATTTTCAGTTGTATCATTCATATTATGGTATCTGTGGAATAATTTTGAATTATGTTTTGATATATGATATACATCAAATTTAATTGGATTGTGTTATTATTCATATTTTGGTCATCAATATGAGGATATCATGTAATTAAAATTTGAATATAAATTAAAAATTAATGATACTTCATTTGGGTATTCAATGTCAGAGTATTCTGTTTATTTATAAGACACCCTATTTTTAAATAACCTAGATTAGGATCCATCTAAAATGGCCACATGTGATCTATAAGTTCAATGGTCCACTATAATTCTATCTTTGGGTACTATCTTGAAGAATCAAAGGAACATAAGAAATAAATTTTATCATTGGGGATGGATTTTTTTACTAGATCATTTGGATCATTAAATAGATAACCTTGAAACCATCTAATCTCTCTCTAAAAATTTGAGATAAGGGAGGTGTAATGGTCCAAACCATTATACACTATTAATTTTCATCATTAGTTTGTTGGAGGTGTTAGGGGAGACTTAGAGGAGATTTAGTGGAAGGAAGAGGGAGTTAGAGGATAAATTTTAGCTTGAAGGATGTGTTATGGCATTTCTCGATTTGCTGCACCATGAAGAGTTTTTTTAAAGGAGAGGGTTGTTGTATATTATAGTTTCTTGCACCATAAAGGGTTGATTCACAGTGGGGATTATATGTTATGGTATGGGGGAGGATCCATGATATTTTAATATCATGTTGTTTCAATGTTGAATAATGTTTATGGTGTCAATATTTGCAGTGCACTGTGAAGGTTTATATATTATTCTTACCTAGACTGTCCCTATGTTTTAATCTATGATGACTCATTTTGAGACTATCAGACATTATGTAGGTTTCATTATGAGGCGTGTTACTCCATCATGATTGTTTTGAGTTGTTTTGGGATTATCATATATTGTCCTTTGGGTCATTTCTCAACTAGGTATTTTCATAGAATCTTCTATGTAAAATGGGGTGGTTGATTTCTAAGTATTTTCTATATTATATATGTTTCGCCATAGTGACATTCATTACAATTTGGTTTTGTTTGAGGTTTTTTTGGATTAAAGGAATGAGATAAAGGATTTTTCCCAGATTCTAGAGAGTTTTAGTGCCTTAACATGGACACATGGGTTGTGTTGTGGCCTTAATTATATAAAAAGTATTAAGATAGTTTTGACCATATAATCCAGGGTCATATAATGGGAGATCATGAGGTGATTTTCGTAAATCCACTCAATCTAGCCTTATTATGGTGTGTGCATAACCCATAAGGATGTAATTCTATATTTTTCCAATCCTATTATAAATTCAAAATCCCATTAATATTTTTATAAATTTATTTGACCTTCCCCAGACTATAGGATTCCATAGGGGAATCTTGGGATATCATTCGTCTCTTTTTAGAATCTGTTTATTCTTACCTTTATGAGATCAGGATCCTTTCATCCAAGGTGAGATTATCACATCATCTTCTTCATCCTCTTTCAATATTCCTTCTTAGGAATTTTATAGTGATGATGGTTCAATATTGGTGATGTTGGATCAAGTTATAGATAGAGGCTTTTGTGTTATAGGTTATTATTTTTTTCAAATGTATTCATGGAAGAGAGTTCATCTTCCTCTTATTAATCTCATTGAATCACCAAATCATTGGTTTATGTATAGGATTCAAGAAATATGCTTCATAAATTTATGTTAGGATGTTAATTAATTAGGATTTAGTTTTCATTGGGAGGATGGTATGGATTAAATTAAATAAGATAATGAACTAAATCAGGGAAAATCAATGGAAAAGGGGTGATTCTCGTCTAATTACCATGATTACACATTTTTTTATGTGTATGTACTTACTGTTTAATGTTTACTATTTTGGAAACAACATTTGATTTCAATTACAAGATTGAATCACCTTTAATGATGGTATGATAACTTAAAGATTACAATGAATTAGTTATGTGAAAATATGAAATCATGGTGTTGATGTTTGAACTTGAAATTATTATTTAATAAAGAATAATGATTTGTAATATTTTAAATAGATAAAGTTGTATAATTAAAAGTATTTGTTAAATGTGTTTACATGTATTATTTTTTGTGTTTTATTATTGTAAAAAAAGTTGATTGATAAATTATTCTATGATAACCTTTGTTATTTTTTTTTCATTCGTCTCAAAAAAATTAGCTAAACTATGTGACGTCTGTAAGTAATATAGTAGAATTAAAGCATATAATTTACTATGATAGATAGTTTTGTAAGAGTTAATCAATTATTATGATGGAAAGAATAATATGGATGTTGTATTATTTATATTTTTATTGGTTGGTATAATGGGTTGTGGTTGTTCTTGTGTTGGTGAGGGATGTGATATTTTGAACATTATTAATATAGGAATGGATGGTTTTTTGGAATTTTTTGGTTTTTTTGTTTTTTATTGTGGTTGTTAGAAGATTTTGTGTGGAAATATATGTGGTTATGGGTTAAATTGTGTTGGTCGGAGTGGACACTCAAGACGGGGGTGAATTGAGTTCCAATTAAAATTTCTATTAAAAATATTTCTATTAAAATCCCCGAAATTATAAAACAAGTTAAACTGGTGAATTTGTAAAATTGTAAAGGTTCAATTAGATTCTCAAAAGATTGATTAGTTCTCAGTTAATCTAATCAGAAGATTAAATTAGCTTTTGAAACTAATCTACTGATTTACAATAGATACAAACACTTTCTAGATTAACTATCAAAGTAACTTTAAAATAGATTTGTATTTCAAAGTAATAAGCAGCAGAATGTAAATTAGATATTGTATATTTTGAACTTAAACTAAAAATGAACAACAGATATAACCAAGAGGTTCAATCTCAAGCTGAGACTTAGTCCTCTAAAATTTATATATATAATTGATCCACACCTTGGATCGGGGTTAGCAACAGTACAAGACTGTCCAGGCCACATAGGGACCTCTACCACTGTTCTTCGCGGGAAACAAAAATAAAGACCAGGCCACACAAGGACCTCTTCCACAGTTGTCGTGGGTAAACAAGAGTAAGGTGTTTTGGTGTGAGGATTGTGATATCCTCCAGTTCAGCACAGGAGACAGTGTGTGTGTAAAATGAACAGGATACACACACTACTCGAAAGTAAATAATAAATCACTTAGAGATAGTATATAGAAGTTTAGAAAGCTCTAGTGATTGAAAGTGCAGCTCTGAACTCATTGGATTCAGCAGAAATTCTTCTGAGTCTTTTTATGGTTTTTCTGTTGAAAAATAGAGTTTCGTGGTTCAGCTTTTGTTTCTCTAGAAGAGAATATGTTCTCTTGACTCCAGAGTACTTCATGTGTTCTTCAGTAATGTAGGATTGCATGTATGGAACTTCTTTAAGGATCGTGCAATGTGTTCTTCACAATTGTGCTCTGGATTGTTCTTCAGTTCAGTATATAGCTCGTGTGTATCGTAGTATGTGTGTCGAGATGTGTTAAGCGTGAGCCTCTCCTCTACAATGGCTCAATCTTCTTTATATTCCACGAGCTCCAGCAATAGGAATTATTTCCTTTCCATAGGTACGAGGTACGGTTTCCTGACAGACCAACAACTATCATTAAATAACATTAATTGCATTAAACACATCAAATATGACTGTTAATATTATTTAAATAATATTGAAAAAAAGGTTAAGAAACAGTGTCACAGTGATTATGTAAATGGTGTCTCCAAGAACCTGTATGTCCTTCACGGTATGTGCTTTACGGTGTGTCCATGTCGTGGTGTCTAGCTCACGGTGTCTGAGTCACGGTGTCTGACTCACGGTGTGTCCTTTACGGTGTCTGGGTCATGATGTGTCCTTAACGGTGTCTGGGTCACGGTGTGTCCTTCACGGCGTCTGGGTCACGGTGTCAGGATTACTGTGTCTGTCTTTCACGGTGTCTTAATACTTAGACAATTAACTTTATTCAAACTTAAATAGTAATATGCAGAATATGAATTAAGCTTAACCATTATCAAGTAAGAGAACTTGAAACATAAATACAAGGGTTTTATAAGAAAACTGAGAGTTGTGATCATGTAAAATATTTGTAAATAATAATGAGTGTAATTGACCGTAATAAGATTTTCAATCATTAAAACATGATGTGTAATTATTATTGAGATTTGTGATCATTAAAACATGATTAATACATGAGGAGTCCAACAATCTCCCCCTTTTTGATGATCACAAATCATGTATAGTTAAAATATAAAGGAAATGAAACTTTAGATAAAATAACATATATAATAAGAATAGATAAAAGACTTCTCACTGTTTTCTCCCCCTTTTGGGATTATCAAAAAGTAGAGAGAATGGAGTGAAACACTGCATTTTTCATTAAGAAGGTTCATAATAAAACATACAGGAGAAATACAAACAGTAAACAACAAAAGACATCCCATCAAAAATTAAGAAACACTGGTAGTCATCACGGATTGGATTTCTCTTTGCCTTTATCAACAGGAGCTGGAGCTGATGTAGAATAAGGCATGGAGGTAGTAGAAAAATAAGGTAAAGGTAGACCTTCAAATATGGAGGGAGCCAAAGTAGGAGCTGTAGAAGATCTAGTCTGTGGTTGATCAAGAATGACTGGTCTGATCTGAGAAAGGGCTTGGCTGACTGACATGGCAGTTGAGGCTAGGGCAGGTAAACCAGGTCTAAGGGGTGAAGCAGCTGGAGCAACTATAGCAGTACTCTGCACATGAATATACGACTTCAAAAGATTGATGAAATCAGTAATGATTTCTCCACCATATTGAATAGCCTTTTCAAAATTGTCCTTATTTTCCATGAATTTTTCCAACAATCTGGTGAACATTGTAAGCTTCTGAACTTGATCTTTAAAATCTTGAGTCACTGGAGGGATTTTCAAATTCTCTACAAGATACTTAAAGTGATTTGTCATGTCATTTTTAGAGAAAATCCAAGTGAGATAAAAGTCTATCTTCTTGGTGATCTCCTATTGAGCATCATTGGAAATCTTAGAATGAATTCTAACCAGGTCCAAAGCTCGATCACTGTTCTTAACCACTTCTGACAAAGGAGACAGATCTAGACCACTAAGGGCATTCTGAATTTCTTCCTTGATTATGGATCTCAGCAGAGAATCATCCAAAGAGGGAACAAAAGTCTGACCAGAGGGAGAAGAAGCCTTGACAGCTTCGGTGAGAACTTTGAGCTGTTTCAAAACTTTTTGAAGACATCCAGTGTACTCATCTGTGAGCTTATTCAGATTTTCTACAAGATCTCTCATGCATTGCCGCATCTTGGTGTGTCTTACACCAATCTTCTCATCAAACGACAATAAATAAGTATGTACTTGAGACATAATATCTCTAGAAAGGTTGGAAACATCTGGTTCAGGAGAAGCAATAACAGGTGCAGGAGCAGAAACAAGAGCAGGCTCTGATCTTGAAGACAATTCTCTTTGAAGATTTTCCACCAAACCTTTCAAATTTTCAAAATCAGCACTAAGAAACTTATTTTAAACTCCGACTTCTTGTATTTCTCAGATCATCCTTGGTTGAATATGCAGAATGATGTTTTACAAAAGAATCGAGGCATCTTCTTGACTCAGTTGAGTCACTGGACAAGGCTGAGAGGATATAATCTTCTCAACTCCAGCCAAGATAGTCTCTCTAAATACTTTCAAGTCATCCTTAGTTACATATGATTGTTGCTTAGATAAGAGAGTAGATGAAGGTATTGGTATAGGTTCTCATGTAGATTCTAGTTGCGGTTCAGAATTAGTTTCAGTTTCAGATTCAGATTGAGGTTGAGGTTCTAGTTCTGGTTCTAGGTGAGAAACTGACTTTAGTTGAAACAAAGAAGAGAGATCTATACTAGTTTCAGTAACTTGATGTGATTCACTCACATCATAAAAACTTGGAAACTAATACCGAGTTTACACAGAATATGTGACAGTTGGTTGAGAGGTTTCAGCAGGTCTGGCTTCATCAATCTCAAGGTTTTGAGGTTCCTCCCCCTCAAAATGTGCTTCCATTTCAGATTCTTGAGGCTATGGAATTGGATTAATATCCACAGGATCACCTCTAATCTCTTCAACAATTTCTTGCCTTGCCAGCTGAAAGGAAATTTCCATCCTCTCTTTAGCAGAGGGTATGTACTCAGGAACCAACTGTTACACTGGTTGTGATTCCAAACTTGCTTCTTTTTCAACAAGGATATCCTCTTGATTAACATTTTCCCTAACAGGGATTTCTCCTAGATCAGCTTCTTCTATGACAGGAAGGTCTTCTGCACCACCATACTCTTCCATGGCTTGCTGCTCTAAAACATGAATAATCAAATCTCTTGTAGCCTCAGTTTGAATTTCCTGATCAACATCATCTCTAGAAGCAGGAGCTTATTCTCTAAAAACAACTGAAACTTCATCTCTAGAAGGTATTTCAGCAGGAACATCAACAGGGACAACAATCCTTTCTTTCTCAACAGGAGCTGCTTCCTCTTGAGGTATTTCAGCCTCTTCTTCTTCTTCTTCTTCCTCTTCTGGGTACTCAGCCACTTCATCTGGTTCCAAACCATGATCAGTTATATTCTTTGGACTTCTTGGATAATCACGAGGATTATACTTCCTATAAATTTGATCATTATCCTCAACCCACTACTTCTTCTAGGGGTTCCAATTAATCTTCATCCTTATAATGATAGGCTTGGATAAACAGAAATCAAAATCTTCTAGCTTTTCTTCATTCGGTCCAACTACTCCCTTGGAAACTAACATCGCCGAAATCATCCTTGAGTAAAACAAGGAGGTAGATTTGGAAGTGACTTTAATCATCTCACATATATGGTTAATGACATATTTTCAAAGATTGATCTTATGGACATTCTTCAACAGGTGAACCAAGAACACATCCTGATACTTCATCACAGCAAAATCTCCTTTTCTTGGACTAATCAAATTCTGAACAAATTTGAACATCAGTCTTGTCTCCCCATCCAATTCAGCTGTTATGGCCCGTCGCTTGGTGCCATTTCCAGTTAGGATCTCTAGTGCATTTTCCAGATCAAATATGTCAGTTTTTGGAGGAGGGTCTCTCTGGTAATCATCACAAATCCCTTCATGAGTAATTCTTAGGCATGCAGCCCATAACCTTGAAGAGAATGAAAACTTTTTTCCATTGATCTAGCTTGTCACCATAAAACTTTCTCCAGCATCAAAGGAAAACTTTACATACTGGTAAAACTGAGATACCAACCTTGGGTATATAGGTCTATCTTTTCTAGAAAACCATTTTATCCATCCTTGTTCTCTTAAGACTTTTAGAACCAAAGAATTACTAGATAGTAGCCATTCATGGAAAATCACTTTTTCAGGTACTACAATACGACTTACTAGGTTCGGATTTAGAGGTCCTTTGGGTGCAATCTTCGGTGCTCTTTTCTGTTTCTTCGTGCGACGCTTCTTAGATGAGGGTAAATATGGACGCTTCATCCTGGGCATCCACTGAAGATTCGAGCGAGAGAGGATAGAAGGTTTTCAAGGTAAAGAGGGTTCGAGCAAGTGAGCAGGAGAGAGATCGGGTAAGGAATCGAGTAAAAACCCTTATGTTTTATCATTTGGGAATGTCAAGCGTCATAAAAACAGAAACACGGGAAAGTAATCAGTGGTGAAATAAAAATTACCGCGATACATGTTAAAATAAATATATAAAGAATCTTCATGGTGAGACTGTGAGTAGGCGTTACGGTTCGATGAAAAACAGTTGTCATGGTTAGACAGTTGGTGGTCATCACAGTGAGATAGTGACCATTCTGTGCAGTCACAGTGAGACAGTGAGTGAACTGTTCTGTCACGGTGAGACAGTGAGGTGATAGACCGTGAACAAAAGATGTTAACTGTGAGACCGTAAACATGAAATAGTAACTGAGAAATAGTGAACATGAAACCGTAAAGTAATATAGTAAAAATAGTAAACAATAAGATCTGTAATATTTCTATTTATGGTTAATCATACCAAGATCATGTATGATGTAGTCTAATCTCTCATAATTTAATGGGTTAGTGAATATATCAGCAAGTTTATATTCAGTACCAATGAATTCTAAAGTGATATCACCTTTTTGGTAATGATCCCTCAAAAAGTGATGTCTTACATCAATATGTTTTGTCCTAGAATGTGAAACAGGATTCTTTGAAATGTTAATAGCACTTGTGTTGTCACAATTTATTGGGACATGTCTGAATTGATATCCATAGTCTAGTAAAGTGTGTTTCATCCACAAAATTTGTGCACAACAACGGCCAACAGCTATGTATTCAGCTTCTGCAGTAGATAATGCAAAAAAAATTTGTTTCTTACCACACCATGATACTAGTGACTTGCCTAAAAGGTGACATGTTCCAGAGGTGATTTTTCTATCTAACTTACATCCAACAAAATCAGCATCAGAATAACTAACTAGTTCAAATTATTGTCCTTTTGGATAGAACAATCCTAAATTGGGAGTATGCTTGAGGTATTTGAAAATTATTTTTACAGCATTTAAATGTGACTCTTTAGGGTTTTCTTGAAAACGAGCACACATACACACACTAAACATAATATCAGGACAACTAGCAGTCAAGTAGAGTAGACTTCCAATCATTCCTCTATAAGTGGTTTGATCAACAGATTTTCCATCTTCACCAAGATCCAACTTACAGGTGGTACTCATGGGAGTGTCACTAATTTTTTTTCTATCCAATCTAAAACGTTTTAAAAGATCTCTAGAATATTTACTTTTAGTTAAAATAATTCCATCATTGTTTTGAATGATTTGAAATCTAAGAAAGAATTTAAGTTTACCCATTAAACTTATCTCAAATTCGTTTTGCATCATTTTAGAAAAATCAGTACATAAAGAAGTTTTTGAAGATCCAAAAATAATATCATCTACATAAATTTGTACAGCTGAAACATCTTTAGAAATTCGTTTTATAAAAAGGGTAGGATCATCTATACCTTTTGTAAAACCATTAGAAATTAGAAAAGTAATTAATCTATCATACCAAGCTCTTGGAGCTTGCTTTAAACCATATAAATCTTTTGATAATTTGAAAATATGATTTTTAAAATGAGGGTTTGTAAATCCAGGTGGTTGTTCAACAAAAACATCCTCATCTATATACCCATTTAAGAAAGCACTCTTGACATCCATTTGATATAGTTTGAAATTTAGATGTGCAACATAAGCAAGTAAGATCCTAATGGCTTCTAGTCTGGCTACTAGAGCAAAAGTCTCCTCATAGTCAATTCCTTCTTCTTGACTATAGCCTTGTGAAACTAACCTAGGTTTGTTTCTAACTATATTTCTAGATTCATCTACTTTATTTCTAAACACCCATTTTGCGCCTATGGTGAAAGTTTTTTTAGGTCTTTCTACTAGTTTCCAAACATTATTTCTTTCAAACTGATTAAGTTCTTCTTGAATAGAAATTACCCGACATTCATCATTAATAGAATCATCAATGTTTTTAGGTTCAAGCTGTGACAAGAAGGCTTGATGTTCAACCTGATTTCTAAGAGAAGCTCTGGTATGTGTCCCTCTATCAAGATTACCAACAACAACATCTAAAGGATGATTCTTTAGAATCCTAGTTGATCTAGTAAAGGTAGTGCTAGAAATTTCATGTTCTTCTCTAGGTTCAGGTTCATTAGGAGCATATTCTAAAAAATTTCCAGAACTGGTTGTCTTTATAGTAGGTTCATTGATTTTATCATTAAGGTTCAGAATAGATAAATCTTCTTCAAGATTTTCAAGAGATGACTTAGGTTCATGTGGATCAGTTTCATCAAATTTTATGTGAACATATTCTTCCAAACACTTGGTTCTCTTATTGAAAAATCTATAGGCTTTGCTTGTTAAAGAATATCCTAAAAAGATTCATTCATCACTCTTATAAGCAAACTTATCCAGATTATCCTTGGTATTAAGAATAAAGAATTTGCAACCAAAGACTTTAAAGTAATTAACCTTAGGCTTTCTATTATTCTATAGTTCATAAGGGGTCTTCTTGAGAACAAGTCTGACTAAGACTCTATTGACGATATAACAAGCTGTATTTACAACTTCATCCCAAAAGTAAATAGGCAGGTCATACTCATTAATCATGGTTCTTGCTATTTCTTGAAGGGTTCTATTTCTTCTTTCTACTACACCATTCTGCTGAGATGTCCTAGGAGCAGAAAATTTGTGACTATAGCCATTTTGTGAGCAATAAGATTCAAACTCTTGATTTTCAAACTCACGACCATGATCACTTCTCAGGGTTTTAATCTTAAGTCCATTAAGGTTTTCTACAGACTTGGAGTATTTAATAAAGTAAGAACAAGATTCACTTTTGTGAGATAAGAAATATACCCAAGTATATTTAGAAAAGTCATCTATTAAGACATAGACATAGTGCTTCCCATTTAATCTAGAAACTCTAGATGGTCCAAACAAGTCCATGTGAACCAACATGATAGGCTGAGAAGTTGAAACTTCTTTCTTTGATTTGAAATATATTTTGTGTTGTTTTCCCTTTTGACAGGGATTACAAACTTTGTCATTTAGAAACTCTAGTTTGGGTAAGTCTCTAACCAAGTTCTTCCTAGTTAGTTTTCTAAGTGAGTGTATATTGCAATGTCCTAATATCCTATTCCATAACCAAGACTCTTTATGAAAATCATTTAAACAAGTAAAATTTTGCTTAACTAAAGAATTTAAATCAATAACATAAACATTTTCATTTCTTAAAGTAGAAAATATTAAGACATTCTTAGAATTAAAAACATCACAAGAATCATTTTCAAATTTAACATTAAAGCCATCATCACATAATTGAGATATACTTAACATGTTATATTTCAATCCATCAACAAATAAAACTTTATAAATTAAAACTGAGTTAGTGTTAATAATTTGTCCTAGGCCGATGATTTTTCCCTTAGAATTATCACCAAAGGTGACATGGCCTCCATCAACCTTGATTAGGCTCTTGAAGCATGAGTAATCCCCAGAAATATGTCTTGAACATCCATTGTCCAAATACCATGTCTTCTTGTGGGAACTCTTCAAACAGGTTTCCTACAAAACAGATTTAGATAGGAAATGACTTTAGTACCCAGATCTTCTTGGGTCCAGACAAGTTAGTAATCAATGATTTTAGTACCCAAATTTGTCTTATGGGTTTCATATAATTTACAGAATAAAAAATTTTGAAAGATAAACTCTATTTGATCTATAACTATGTGAATAACTAGTTGAATCATATGAATTTCCAGAACTGGAATAAGTAGAATTTTGTCTAGATTTAGGAATAAATTGAGTTTTAGTGAACTATCTTTTTCCAGGTTTGTATCCCAAACCAGTAGTGTATTTTGGTGCAACTTTCTTACCTAACATTTGAGTAAGTGTTTCTTTTCCCTTTGTGAATTTTTCTAAGTCCTTTCTAAGTTTCTCATTAGACATTTTCAATTTAGTATTTTCCTTTAACAGTTGAGCATTCTTTTATTTTTCTATATCAAGGGAAGATTTAACATTTGCAGTGAGAGCACGTTGTTTCTTTAATGACTTTTATTTTTCCTTAAGTTCATTGCATGTTTCCTCCATCATGTTATAGTATTAAGATAATTCATCATTAAACATATCTTCAGAATCAGAATTAGATTCTGCACCATCTCTAGAATAATAGGAATTTAAAATAGAAGTATCTAAGGTTACCTCAGATGTGTTGGTCATGAAACACATGTTGGAACGATTATTTTCAGAATCAGAAATTTCAAATTCACTTGTGCTGTCTTCTGAAGCACTCCAAGTAGCTTTCATATCTTTCTTGTACTTCTTGTCCTTATAATCATGTTTCTTTTTGAATTTTAATTTTGGGCAATCAGCCTTGATGTGTCCTTTCCTCTTGCATTCATAGCAGAATATATCATCTTCTTTATCAGATTTCTTCCAGTCCTTCTTCCAGTGACCCTGTTGTCATACTTTACTTTGTAATTTGTTTTTCTGAATAATTTATTCTTCCTATAGAACTTCTTAAATCTCCTGGCTATTTGAGCCATCTCAGCATCACTGTCTGAAACCGAATCTTCGCTAGTTGAACTTTCAGTAGGTACATGTATTTTTTTGTCATTTCTCTTTGAAGTAGTAGACTTTAAAGCCACATATTTTCTCTTGGGTTCATTATCATCCTCCTTATTCACCTTGAGTTCTTCCTCATACATCATTAATTTACCAATAAGCTCTTTGACAGGCATATATCTAATGTCACATGATTCTCTGATTGAAACATAAGTGCCTCTCCATCTATCTGGAAAACATCTCAGTATCCTCATGATTTGTTCCTTTGCTGGAACAACCTTTCTAAGAGAGCTCATAGTATTGACAATCTCATTGAACCTGAGATACATATCAAAAATAGGTTCATCAGTTTTCATTTTAAAATTATCATATTTAATAGTATAAGTATTTAATATCATTTATTTAACATTAGTTGTTCCCTCATGAAAAACACCTAAAGTATCCAAAATTTCATAAGCTGTTTTACAGGAAGATATTCTGTTGAATTCCTCATCTCCTAATTCACAATACAAAGCATTTATATCTTTACAGTTATTATTGTAAGCTACTTTAGTAGGTTCATCCCAAGTATTTCTTTCAGTTTTTGGAATTTTATATTGAGATTCTATAGTAGTCCAGATATCAAAACCCATACTTTCCAAATGAATTTTCATTTTAAGTTTCCATTAAGCATAGTTTGTACCATTAAAGAAAGGTGGTTTGTTAGTAGTATCACCTTCTAGTCTATTGTCCATAACTAGATTTTAGAGAATAATTTTAAAGAGATAAAATTTAGAACAAACAGAAATTTAAGATCTTTAAAGATGAAACTAAAATCACAGTTGAAAAACATAATGTTTTGAAAACTTGTATTAATAAAAACAACCTTTGATACCAAATGTTGGTCGGAGTGGACACTCAAGAGGGGGGTGAATTGAGTTCCAATTAAAATTTCTGTTAAAAATATTTCTCTTAAAATCCCCCAAATTATAAAACAAGTTAAACTGTAGTGAATTTGTAAAACTTTAAAGGTTCAATTAGATTATCAAAATATTGATTAGTTCTTAGATAATCTAATCAGAAGATTAAATTAGATTTTTAAACTAACCTAATGATTTACAATAGATAAAAAAACTTGCTAGATTAACTATCAAAGTAACTTTAAAACAGATTTGTATTTCAAAGTAATATGTAGAGGAATATAAATTAGATACTGTATATTCTGAACTTAAACTAAAAATGCACAAAAGATATAACCAAGAGGTTCAGTCTCAAGCTGAGACTTAGTCCTCTCAAATTTATATATATAATTGATCCACACCCTGGATCGGGGTTAGCAATAATACAGGACTGTCCAGGCCACGCAGGGACCTCTATCACTGTTCTTCATGGGAAACAAAAATAAAGACCAGGCCACATAAGGACCTCTTCCACAGTTGTTGTGGGTAAACAAGAGTAAGGAGTTTTGGTGTGAGGATTGTGATATCCTCCAGTTCAGCAAAAGAGACAGTGTGTGTGTAAAATGAACAGGATACACACACTACTCGAAAGTAAATAATAAATCACTTAGAGATAGTATATGGAAGTTTAGAAAGCTCTAGTGATTGGCAGTGCAGCTCTGGACTCGTTGGATTTAGTAGAAATGATTCTGAGTCCTTCTCTGGTTTTTCTGTTGAAAAACAGAGTGTCGTGGTTCAGCTTATGTTTCTCCAGGAGATAAGATGTTCTCTTGACTCCAGAGTACTTCGTGTGTTCTTCAGTAATGTAGGATTGCATGTATGGAACTTCTTTGAGGATTGTGCAATGTGTTCTTCACAGTTGTGCTCTGTATTGTTCTTCGGTTCAGTACAGAGCTCGTGGGTATTGTAGTATGTGTGTCGAGACGTGTCAAGCACGATCCTATCCTCTACTTCAGCTCAATATTCTTTATATTCCATGAGATCTGGAAATAGGAATGATTTATTTTCCATAGGTATGAGCTACAGTTTCCTGATAGACCAAGAACTATCATTAAATAACATTAATTGCATTAAACACATCAAATATGACCATTAATATTATTTAAATAATATTGAAAAAAGGTTAAGAAACGGTGTCACAATGATTATGTAAACGGTGTCTCCAAGAACCGGTATGTCCTTCACAGTATGTGCTTCAAAGTGTGTCCATGTCACGGTGTCTAGCTCACGGTGTCTGAGTCACGGTGTGTCCTTCACGGTGTCTGGGTCATGGTGTGTCCTTCACGGTGTCTGGGTCACGGTGTGTCCTTCACGGTGTCTGGGTCACGGTTTCAAGCTTACTGTGTTTGTCTTTCACGGTGTCTAAATACTTAGACAATTAACTGTATTCAAACTTAAACAGTAATATGCAGAATATGAATTAAGCTTAACCATTATCAAGTAAGAGAACTTGAAATATAAATACAAGGGTTTGATAAGATAAGTGAGATTTGTGATCATGCAAAAGATTTGTAAATAATAATGAGTGTAATTGAAAGTAATAAGATTTTCAATCATTAAAACATGATGTGTAATTATTATTGAGATTTGTGATCATTAAAATATGATTAATACATGAGGAGTCCAACAAATTGTTATGGTATTATGTTATATTTAGTTGATATCATGGAATTTAGCATGAATTAATGAAAATGATAAAGGATGATTCTTTAAAATTTATCAATTATGGTTTCTAAATGAAAATTTATATGGATGAAAAATATATTCCTAATGAAATTTAATGTGTAGAATACGAATGATTAATGATTACTAAATGGATTGAGGTGAAATGGTTTAATGAATTTTTTAAAATTAAATATTGTTAAATTCATTCAATATTCCAGGTAATGGAAATTTTATAAGTTTTTATATTTAATTAAATTATTTAATTTCTATTGTTAATACTATTTTATGAGATTTGGTGGGGGTTAGTTTGTGTTATTGTAATGAAAACATTATTTAGTGATTGGTATTGAAGGTGTGGTGGTTGTTGTGGGTGATTGTAGTGATGGTTCGAGGTAAAACCATAGTTGGGTACTTGTATGGATTATATACATTAAAATTTATTATTATTTCTTATGCACCACTACCCCTATCAGGTAAACTAACAGATTCCAAAATGTGGACATGTGTTCCTTGTGTCTTCCCTAACATATAGGATATCGGGGGAATGGATGATTGAATGATCACTCTTACTCACTCTCTATTATGACATAGTATAGGGATATGATGGATCAAGGTAGATATATACATATGGGTTTTAGTGTATTATTATTAAAGTATGTATATCATGGTTGATTTGGTTTTTGATAATGATGAGGATACACGGTGGGGGTCATGCATAGTAGAGGGGGGTATGGGGTTGATGTCCTTCATGTTCATGATACTCAAATATGATGTGGATGTGATGTGAACTTATGATTCGTTTATATATTACATGGTTGTGTCTATATAGTCATAGATGTGATAAGATACGTTGTTATACATATGAATGGGTATAGAATAGATTGATGCATATGACATATGTTATTGGGGAATGAAATCAAACATATCAGTTGGGATGTGGATAGGGTTTACCTTCAAGACATATATTTTTTTGATACTTTATTTTTATAGTTATATAATATATTAGTTAAGAAACCCTTGGTATGGTTATGTGATAGTTGACCTCAAGTAGGTGATATTTGGATCTATTGATTATTCACTAAGGCATTAATATGCATCAAAAAAGTTTTCATGAGATGGTTTGGGGTGAATCCAACTGATTATAATTGTTTTTTCACTAGTGTATATATTAATATTTTTTAATGGTTTCCTAGAAAGATTTGGTGGTTGGCCTAGACATTATATTTTTGAGGATTGAAGTTATCATTAGACTCGCTACTATATGAGTTTCTTTTGGTGTTCCATTTTGGGTACATTTTTTTATAATTCATTTATATTCCTTAGGGATTTGGTTTTATCTAATTTTATATTGAGTTTATTGGTGGTTTTTTATAATGTATTCTAACTATTATGTTACTTACTCATGTATACATGTGATTATACCCTCAATGATAATTATGAATTCGGGTCTTATTAGAAGTAATATTGTAGGTTCAATCTCATCATCATTGTTGTATTATAAATTTAACTTCAAAACATTAAATAATATAAATTTAACATCAAAATGATGTTTTATGATTAATTTTTTTTTCATTTCATGAATTATCCATCTTAGAAGATTAATGAATTTCCAAACAAAAATTTTCATAATCGTAAAAAAAAATTATAGATTTTAACACTAATAATCTATTTGGATACCTTGAGAAATTTATAAACAAATTAATAATTAATTTATCATATTATATTAAATTTGAATAATATATTTTTTATTTATTTAATTAAATAATTAATTATGATCATTCATCCAGAAAACATATTTCTCTAATATTCATTTATTCAACTTGGTAATACCATATGATAATAAATTCAATTCTTATTACTCTAAAATCAAACAACTTATTATTAAATTTCTTTATTTCTTATTATCATTTAAACATAAGAATATACTGGTCCTTGATCATGGGACCCACATCATTCAAATATCATATTTATTTAAATTAGTGCATCATTGCAATACACATTGTGTGTGACCCTCTATGAACCTATCTTTATAATACTAAGTCAAACTCACTTACCATGATTTGTGTCTTGCAACACATCATGTAATCTAAAGAGATAAGGAATTTAATATATAAAACTATCCTCCTATAAACATACACTCGCTAATATTTTATCTTTTTCACATGATATCTCATAATGTTTTAAATATATCATTATGTCACCATAGATCGATTCCTTATTTTTATACATTGCCTATTCTGGATAGTCATACATTCTTTTACCATTATAATATATTTAATAAATATATTACCATCATAGTTAATAGGTCATGATATATCTCTTTTAATACCCAGAAGAAATAAATCCTTTATTGATCATCCCATTAATTTCACACCACCAATGATACACCTGGGGAATGCTACCCGAACATGAGTATAAATGTTTATATTTTCCTCGTACATCAAATAATATGATAAAATTTTATACATTAATTATGATACCATTTAAAAAGTCCATGAAACATGTTCTTAGACAAAAAAATCCAATGAAACATAAATATTTTGTGTCCCTTTTAGTGGGTCTGTCCTTATAATCATTCTCTACTCAAGATTACAAAATTAAAACTTCACGGGCTAAAGTGTAACTGATTATAAAATCCAGTACCTAATATTCAAACACCATTTACGACCTATAAAAATGTTGTATATAAACCTTGGGAAATATATTTGATATCATTTTCTTGGATTCATAGGGTTACCATTATTATAAAGAACTATTATTACCCTTAGATGTGAAAAATGACCTAGGGAAATTATTGTGCATATAGTGAACACATAATTGTTTTCTATATTATGTTAAGAATAGACTCATTAATATCAAGAACTGAATACATGATATGGTAATAAAATTCACTATTTTGTTGGAATTAGTATACACTTACAAAAAAAACTCCAACCAATAATAGAGGAAACTTTTGAACTATCTACATATTAGTCCTCAGATGAAATTCATACATCCACTAAGGAAACACTTTGGCTGTTGGGACTACCACATATTTCATTTTGGAAATTCTAATTTTTGTAAAATATATCCATAAAAGGGATAAAATAACCATGAATATACACTTTGTTCACTCCCTTAGCTCGGTCTCTTGATTCTTGTACAACTAACACAATGTTATCATACTATTAAATATTATGAAAATACTATACTTATTTATCACAACTATAACTTCTGGAATAAATATGTTTATTATATTTCCTCTTCAGAAACATTAGAATCCATAACACACTAGCTTTTTTTTCAATAGTATCTGCATTTTGAATATTAACATGGATTTATCATTTCATAAATCACATTCCAATCATTTATCAATTGATCAACCTGGAGGTTAGTTTTATGTTCCCAACCAACTGGATATTAATTTATTTATTTATAAAAACATTATCCAACTTAAATTTTCTCCAATAAAATATTCTTAGTCAACATGATGTTTACTAACTAATATTCCCACATAGAAAACATGAAGTTTAGTACATAACATATAGTTAATGGTAAAATACATTACACTATACTTTAGATATTCTATTAATTAATTTTACCCCATATTCTGTGTTTAAAGAAATCTACTTAGATACTTATCTTCCATGTTATAAAATAAATAATCATATCTTGGATTGTTCCTTTTAGTATTTTTTATTATTATTTTATTATTTTTTTACATATCCAAAAAAACCACATAGGTTAATATATGAAGATCATGTTTCATGTGTCACTAGTTAAAGTAAATCACAGTTAAATAAATATTAAATTACACTCAATAAATCTATATCACTAATACAAAATTTCTATATGATATCAATATATTTTATTTGAAAAAATGAGGAACTCCCACTAATATATGATAGACAAAAATAATATATTTATTTATTAAATGAACCAATATTTTATTTATAGATTCATTAAAATGATTCAATCATGATCTTAATTTTTGTCCTATTATATCCAAGAATTAAATATATTATAGAAACTAAAATTAATGAAATTTAAACCCTTCATATTATCCTTTTTAGAAATTTCTCTTAGTTTTTTCATTTAGCATGCCAAATATAATTATCATGATAAACTATTGGGGAAATTTAAATTAAATGGTTATTATAATTTTCACTAGTATATATCGATTCAACAAATATTATGGATTAACATTGTGTGGAATTAAATTATATCCTTTAATGGAATTTTGGTATTTAATATACCCACCACAATTAATTATCAAAAATACTTATTAACAATAATATTTTTTACATCATGTTCATCCCAATAAAGATATATACCTTAAGAAGGGTCTGAATTAAGGAATAATGACCTCTTTAAATGACCATTTCCACCAATATTTTTCCACAATTAATAGGAAACCATATGTCCCTCACAAAATATATAGAGAGAGAATTAAAATGAATAGGTACATAAGAAATTTTGTTTACTTCACCCTAACAAGGATTATCTAAGGAGCATACAATCGTTATTTATTGATGTACTATAATCACTAAGTTAACTACTTGTTTCATAAAATTTATATTGGACACATTAACCATACATGATTGAAACCAGCCCAAAACAAAGATTCAAATAATATTAATCATGTAAATATATATTTTTCCTATAATAAAAATTGTTTCAATATTTATATGTAAAGAAAGACATTTCACCATCAATGGTGTATTTATCATATCCACCTTCATCCATGTGTGTAAATCCATGAACCTGTAATGAGATATACTTCTAGATATCCCATATTTTCTTCTATAACTTTCCAAAAAAGTCCTATAATTCCACATATTTTCTTCTCTAATCTAGAAATGTTTATATGTTCAGGCTCTCTCAATATTACCTTGTTCTCACAACTCTCATGAGAAGTTATTCTAAATTATACCCATTTAGGTTGAGTCAAATCACTAAATTTTAGTCAATTTCATCTTCTTTTAAATTATAACTGAATTAAGAAATAACAAGAACAATAAAATATAAATGATATATTATATTAAACACATTTAAATACCATTTAATGATTATCAAACTATCCTCAATCCTTAATACTATATTTTTGTGATGCACCCCCTCATGATAAAAGTCCCAAGATCCTTAAATATTTATGATGTGAATTTCATTTAAAGACCCGCAAAATTCAAGGAAATATTTTTTATTAATTTTATATGGGATTTTACGAGAACGCAGTTTCTGACAACACCTGATTTCGAGGCCCGGTGTGCCCGGAATCATGTTCCGAAATTAGCTCAGGTACGTTCAGTGAACGAACGAGTGGGTTTTCCTAACTTTTGAACCAGTGCTCGGAATCGAAATCTGAGGGCACCAATGAAACCGCAGTGTCATTAATTGCTTAAGAACACATTTTTCAGAGTTGCGTTTTCTTGGGTGAGGTTATTAATTAAATGGGTTAACTAAAGAATAAAATAAAATATTGTGATACAAATTTTATTTCTATTCTAGGTAGTTTAAACCTATGCTTGGTGGTTGGAGTGGAACCCACTAATATCCTAACTCCACTAGGTAGGATATTAGTGAAGTGGGGCCCACACGAGACCCACCCCTTAAAATCCCTTTTTAACCTCCCTCTCGTGAATTTAATATGTAACTCACCCAGCCGGGTCGGACCGGGCCCAGATCTCCCATTTTCGGACCACTTTCGGTCTTTTGCCCATAACTTGGGCTACAGACCTCCGATCGACGCACCATCAGTTGCGTTGAGATCCTTGTATCGAGAAGGTAATTTAAATATATTACACTCAAGGTTTCGAAGAACTCTGGGTATGGCCGGGTTGGTTCGAACACGAAACCAACCGGGCCCTCGGAGCGGAAACGCTTATAACTTGAGCTCCGGACGTCCGATTGACATGCCATCGACTTTGTTGGATTCCTATTAGTGAGACAGAGCTTTTGGATTACTCTACTCGAGGTTTGGACGCAGTTAGAGTATGGTCGGGTTGTTTTTGACTTAAAAACCAACCGGGCCCCTCGAACGAAAAAGCCAATAACTCTCAGACTGGGCGTCCGATTGACGCGCCGTCTGTCGCGTAGAGTTCCCTTTGTTGAGACAGAACATTGGGATACATCAACTTAGGACTACGTGTCAGTTGCTGTATCTACCCCTTGGCTCGTGGAGCGGACCATCCCGGAAACGAGCATGCTGTGTGGGGGATCCTAGAGCTGGCTGCGACGACGATGACAACTGTACTGGAATCCTCCATGGGTTCGATGATGAAGACTTTCGTACAGGAATCCTCCGTGGGTTCAACGATGAAGACAACCGTACTGGAATCCTCCGTGGGTTCGAAGGTGAAGACTTTCGTAGTGGAATCTTCCATGGGTTCAACGGTGAAGACTTTCGTGCTGGAATCCTCCGTGGGTTCGACGATGAAGACTTTCGTACTGGAATCCTCTGTGGGTTCGATGGTGAAGACCTTCGTACTGGAATCCTCTGTGGGTTTGACGATAACGACTGCACTGAAATCCTCCGTGGGTTAGGCAGTGACGACAACCGTACTGGAATCCTCTGTAGGTTCGACGGTGAATACCTTCGCACTGGAATCCTCCATGGGTTCGACGACGACGACTGCACTGAAATCCTCCGTGTGTTCGACAGCGATGAAGACTGCACTGAAATCCTCCGTGGGTTCGGCAACGATGAAGACCGTACTGAAATCCTCTGTGGGTTCGGCAGCGATGAAGACCGTACTGAAATCCTACATGGGTTCGACGACGATGACTACTGCACTTGTATCCTACGTGGGTCTGGCAGTCTTTGACTCTGTTCTTGCTATCCTACGTGGGTCTGGCAGAGTAGCTGGTCTGTATCCTATGTGGGTCCGACAGCTTAGCTAGTTTAGTATCCTACGTGGGACCCAGCTTAGATGAATCAGTGGATATATCTGAACATCTCTATTACCTTACGAAGAAGTTTACCTGTGTGAGCTAAGTCTTGACTTTCGATCATTATCTTGGATATTATTTTCATGTTTTCCTATGTGGACTTGTAGTGTTCTCCTGTGAGGATTGTGTTGTAGTATTCTTCGTGGAATTGTAGTGTTCTCCTGTGTGGACTGAGTTGTGCTCACGTATGTGGATTGGGTTGTACTTCTATGTGGACGTGATCGAACTTGGGCTCGGATGTTGGAGCCGAACGGGACTTGATGACTTAGGTATATGTATGGGAATATACCTAAGTAGTGTTGGATGTTACTTCGTGATTGTATCTTTCCTTTTTAGATTATCCTTTGTGGATTCTGGGAGACCTTCGGGGGTCTTCGGGTCCCTACTGAGTAGCGTATACTCACCCCTGCACAGGCTATGCCTGCACTACGTTGTGTTGGATGCAGATGACGGACAACACTGATCGTGGTTGAGGCTTGCGAAGTGAGTCGGTACCTGGAGGTGGACCACTAGGCGGGACGTATACGGAGTGGACAGCTGGACCCGAGGAGCTGAGGTAGAGGCTATCTGTACCCACCCTTCAGGTGGGATTTCCAGCGGCCGGCTCGATGTTGCTGCTTTACTTTTTCAGTTGCTGTACTCCCTTTTCAGTTGTACTTTACTTTTAGTTTGGATTTGTATTCTGGCCCACTTACTTTTCCGCACTTACTATTGTACTCAATTTACTAGTGTTTACTTATGCTTTCTCACTCTGTGGTGTTTGTTTACTTTATAAAGTCAATGCCTTCCCCTTTTTAGGATTTATGCCTTTGGTGCTAGTCACCAGCCCCTGGCCTATGGAAGGTGGGGTTGGGGTAGTCACGACATGGGCCTCGAGGTCGGGTCATGACAAATTGATATCAAAGGAGTTCAGTTCTACCGTAGAACTCAGGACTCTGATCTTTCTTCTATGAAGCAATAGTGTTAAGGGTATTAAGTGTGGTTATCAGTCCAGGGAGTCCAGTGTTGGTGCGGCGACCGACGTATCCATACACCACGACCTTGACTTCTGATTTTCGACTCAGTGCACGAAAACATTGATTGCATGTGTGTTTCAAAAGTTTTCTTTGTGATTAATTTTTGTCAGCTCACCAGGTATAAATCGTTGACCATGGCGCACCTATCTCTTTTCAGGATGGCCCCATAATGGCAGCCAGCTAGGGTTCCGAGTGTTGTACGAGATGACGGCCCACCGAGAGACGAGGTTCCGGTGCGGGGCCCTCTTACTATGTTGAAACCTTCAGGTGGTGTACCATCAGCACCACCACCTGTTAGGTAGCATAGGACTCTGAGATTTTGAGGCGAGACAGTTCCCAGACAGCAGAGGACTGGATGGAGGCGATTGCTAGAGTTCTACACCTAGTTTAGAGCTAGTAGAGCAGATAGTGATTTTAACTAATGGTGTTTCCTAATGAGTGACCATGAGGTGGTCTGCATAGTGATAAGGCTTCGGTACGTGGGCTGATGCCTGAGATAGTACCTTCGGGTAGTGTGCCAGCTATATCACTACCTGTGGGTCAGCAGACCCTACCGGCGGTACCGGTAAAGGACACTTGTAGGCTTAGTGCCTTACATGTTTCAGCACCAGATATCCCTCAAGTTCCAAGGCAAGCCTGACTCACAGGCAGCTGAGGACTGGCTTGAGGAGGTGGCTGAGAGTTTCCTAGAGCTTTTACAGCTTCGGCAGGACGACGTATCAGTAGCTGAGAATTCATCAGGGCATACCAAACCATACCTGGTACTCGATGACTACGATGCGATCGGTGCTTCAGGGCTCGGACTTCCGAGTGAGGTGTGTCTAAAGGACATCTGAGCCAGCACTTCTTCCTCTATGGTGCTAGAGAGAACCTTTGTGGTTGATAATTATTTGGATGAGTGGATGCAGTCAGTGAAGGTTAGTAGTGGAAAAGCAGGAAACAAGCGCCAGTCTCGGAGACTTGGGTGTGTAAAATGTTTCAAGTATAGGAAGTGAAAAGGACAGATGAATCTGCAGGGCAGCAGACGTGGAAGTGGATCTAGGAGAGCAACAATGGGGTGGTGAACATTTTGGCATGTTGCAAACACCCGCCTTTATAATCCCCGCTAGGCTCAGGGAGCTGGAGGGAAGGGGAAAGAGTAGCTGCATGCGGTCAAGGAGTGCGACCGAAGGGCTCTAAGGATGATTAGAAGTACAGACTGTGTATTCTACTAGCTGCTGTAATAACAGAAATCTATACGAATCATTCCTTCCTTCCATGAATCTTGTCCCAGACCTACAGTTTCCGGTTAAGCTATTGACTTGACCCTCACATCTGGAGATACCTTTGGGAGGAGACTCGATAATCACACTTACGCCGATGGTGTAATCTAACCCTTGAGGTGAGAGTTTTAGTTGGAACCTCTTGGTGGAAGCGTCGAGGCCTTACGACATTAGTTTGAGTATGGACTAGGCAATCACAGTTCATACACAAATTGATGGTATTAAGCAGACATCGGGATGGGTTTTCCTTGGTCGGCGAAAAGGAAACCTCAGGCAGCATAGGAAAAACTCATGCATAGGAGGGTGCGGTCGATCACTCTTGAGTCGGCCAACCTTACCATCGTGGCTATAGGAGTTTTGCGTTTCAGTTCTAATCAGGAAATGGAGGCCTCTAGAGTTCGAGGATGGCGACCATGTTCTTATACGGGTCTCACCTCGACAAGGTTTATGGAGATGCATCCGAGGCGGCGAGATATCTCCGAGGTTAAATAGACCTTTCCAGGTCCTCAGTAGGGTAGGCGAGGTGGCTTACTGCCTGGCTCTACCACCTCAGTTGCACCGGGTGTACGACGTCTTCCACGTATCTTAGCTGAGGAGATACATGCACGACCCGACGCATATCATTGATGATGAGGCGAATTTTTCAGAAGTCCTGGTGGAGATCGAGGATCGACAGGAGCGGGTCCTACATGGGTGGTATATTCCTTTAGCGTGTATCAGATGTCAGCACGGGAACCTCCAGGAGAGCACTTGGGAGCGGGAGGCTCAGATGCGTGCCCAGTACCCTCATTTGTTCCCCTAGTTTGTGATGTATCTTTATGGGGACGTAAAGACCTAAGGTGGGAGTAATGTAAAGAACCGTAAAATTCAAGGAAATGTTTTTTCTTAATTTTCTATGGGATTTTACAAGCACGCAGTTTCTGACGGCACCTGATTCAGAGGCCCGGTGTGCCCGGAATCATGTTCCGAAGTTAACTCGGGTACGTTCAGGGAACGAACGAGCGGGTTTTCATAACTTTTGAACCGGTGCTCGGAATCGAAATCTGAGGGCACCAATGACACCGTAGTGCCGGTAATTTCTCAAGAACACCTTTTTCAGAGTTGCGTTTGCTCGGGTGAGGTTATTAATTAAATGGGTTAACTAAAGAATAAAATAAAATATTGTGCTACAAATTTTATTTCTATTCTAGGTAGTTTAAACCTATTCTTGGGGGTTGGAGTGTGACCCACTAATATCCTAACTCCACTAGGTAGGATATTAGTTAAGTGGGTCCCACATGAGCCCCACCCCTTCAAATCCCTTTTTAACCTCCCTCTTGTTTATTTAATATGTAACCCACCCGCACCCCTTTTAAATGCCATTTCAACCCTCAAAAATTAATTTGGATATTAAACGCTCTTCAATTAAGTCAATTAATTGAATAAGATTTTTTTTTTGAATTTCAAATTAATGGCATGCATGAGTGATAAAACAATAAGACATGACTTATTTTATTGGGGGTTAATTCGTTTTATGAAAGGAAAGAGAGTAATCTTGCGATCTTGAGGATTATCATCTTCCTCCTTGAAGAACGCGGAGAACACACTGTCACCGACGAAGAACGCCGAACTCCGATGAAGGATGAAGAATAACGCTGAATTCCTTGGAGATCGATGACGCGATGTTGTACCGTGACACTGACGGTCCTCTTCTCCGCGACGCCGTGTTCTGTGAAGTCGTCTTCCGCGACGTCCCTTTTCCGCGACAAACCTCGTTCGATGACTTCATTAGGGGGTTTTCGTGTATAGTTTTTATGTGAAATATACCTTCGTGCATGGGTATTTAATTGCACAGTGTTAGTATAATTTACTTGAATAAATTATACCCTCATAAATAATTAAAAGCATGTGTTTAAATGATTTCCCTTGATAACACCTAACACGGAGGGCATGAGCCGAACAAACATGGCCCGACAACCCTCTGTAGATTGTTTATTGATGTGCGGATCGACAGACGATGACGGAACGGGCCATAGAGGCATTTTGAAGGCTTCACAGTGAAGGGTAGGTCCCGGGAGGACCGCTGGCAAAGACAGCAGGCAAAACGAACCACCAGAGCACGTCCGGTGGTCCGCGGAAGACCCTTTCGGCACGCCACGCCGGCATGGTGGCGCCAGCGGCCGGAGGCAAAAGAGCTATGCTGATAACTGAAGGAAGGATTTGTAATTTCAAGTAGGAGATCATGTTTTCTTGAATGTATCTCCATATAAGGGTGTTATATGATTCGGTAAGAAGGTTAAATTAAGTCCCAGGTATATCAGACCTTCCAAAATTCTAGAATGAATTGGAGTGGTAGCTTATCACTTGGAAATGCCTCTAAGTCTCTCCAAAGTTCATGATGTGTTCCACGTATCACTGTTGATAAAATACACGCCTGAACCAATGAATGTACTCACCTATGAAGAAATAGAACTAGAACCAGATATATATTATTGTGAAGTGTCTATCAATATTATTGATACCAAAGAACAAGTGTTGAGAAACTAGATGACTGGTCTGGTAAAAGTTCTATGAAGAAACCATAAGATGAAAGAGGCAATGTGGGAACCTGAGGAACTTATGATGAAGAACCACCTGAATCTTTTTATGCAGTAGTATTCTAGAAATTTCTAGGACAAAATTAATTGAAATATGGAATAATGTAACACCCTAAGCTTTCACGGTATATTTCTCTTTGAATAATACAATAGCTTCCATTGTACCCAACTTTGAGTTCTAGCACCCCACGACCAATCAAACTAACCGTTATGAATAGTAATACCCACTTTTTCAAATTTTATAAATTTTATTTTCTAAAATGGACTTCATTTTTGGATTCATAATATAAAAATTAACTTAGGGTGAATTTTTGGTATTTTTCTGAAAACTTTCATTTTTTGACGAATAGTGAAAAACAATGCGTTATAATTTAAAACCGATTTTTTATTTAGAAAATTAGTTATTTTATTTAAATTTATTTTAGTTTAAAATAGATACATAATACCTATATATGTTAAATGTAATTCATTGGATTCATTTTATAATAAGATTAGATATATAAAATTTTATTGAACTTTTTACATCTTTTACCCACCTTCTAGGCACATTTGTAAATTTGTATAAAATGTAATTTTACCACTTCTATGAATTGAATTTCAAAAATACAAGACACACATTCGACATTAGTAAGTAAAATGTGGTTCAATAGGTTGAAAATAATTTTTGGTGAATAGTAACTTTTGAATTCTATTTATCACGGTTAAAAGTAAATAGGGCAATTAAAGGTGAAAAATGATATTATAATTACCCTAACACATGTTCTAATTGTATTAGAAAAGTTTATTTCTACCAAAATAAACCTTAGGAATAAAATATAATCCTTTTGGCCCACTTGAATTTGATTAGGACATTTATTATTATTTTATTTACAGAAGAGTTGAAAGTGTTAAATTCAATGTTTAATAACTAAAATATTTTTAATATAGGGTTATACATAAGATAAATTAGACTATACATTTTTATTAGAAAGATAAAAATATTTCCTATATAATTTTATTTTATTTATAAATTTTATACATTAAATAATTAAATTTATTTATGACACAATGATGATGTAATTATTACCTTATTATTGAAAGATTAAAATAATTGATATTATAAATATTAAAATAATTTTAAATTGATACTATTTATGTATTAAAATAATTTTATAGGTTAATATGACATATTAGGATTAATGAAATAAATTTTTTTCTAAGTAATAGTGTTGTTATGACTTTCACAAAAACACCAAATACTAAATAGTGTCAAAATTGACATAAATGAGTTTTTAAAACAAATACTATATTATTAATTGATATAATATTCTTAAAAATATTAGGATCGGCCAAAGGACTTAGATAAGGTTAGATATATCAATAATGAACCACTTGGGGTTCTCTTGGATTTTATAGTAAGTTTATTAACCATTTAATATAATAATACAAGAATACATGGTAAAAGGTAAAATATTTAACTACGAGTTAAATCTAAGAGATATGGTTAATATGGTGACCAAAACCTATCTAAAACCTATTTTTTGAGAGATTTAAGACCCATCCCCACCTTATCCTTGAAATAAATCCTTTTTTAACTATTATAAACTAAATTCTATTGTTTAATAAAATAATATTTCAAGCTTTTCCAAAAGTGATCCTCACCTCTCTTATAAAAGGGTACTTCCCCTTCTCTTAATTTCACACCTCCAAATCCATTTGGCTCAGACAACCCCTGCTCAAATATCCTCCAAAATACCATAAATTAAACCTATAAGACTTAATTTGATCAGAAACCAACCTAAGTATCCCATTTTCACAAATCAAAAGGAAGCACCCAAAGAAGAGGTAATAATTTTATCACCTCTTCCAAAGTTCTTTTCTTATTCCACTTCCTCTTTCTTTGTTGTTTCCACAAAAAAATAATAAATCCAGTAAATTATACTTACAATGATGTTATTTTAAATATGGTACAACCATATTAATTATTCTATCCATCCTATGAATGAAAAAGTCACCATATGTGCGTACGTACAACTTACCGTCTCCACATCATGGTGTAGTTTATTATTCAACACTTCATTATTTAGATGGGTATAACAATGAGTTTAATTTATGTAAATAATAAATATAACATGTTAATTATTCTGAATATATGATATAAAATCCAATTACATACGATTTCACCGTCAATATAATGGTATTGTCGTTCGTGCGTACGTACAGATTACCATCTCCACGAACGCGATGAGATTCATTTCCCATCGTAACCATTCAAGAATAACTTTCATTTTATGAATAAAAATAATTATTAAGAACTTAATATAATTTTGGATATGAATCAAATAAATCATATTCATAACAAACATAACTTACATACAAAACCTATAAAGGAAAACAAATCAGTTAACACCCGAAATAATGATACAATTGAAATATTATTAACCAAGCAATATTAGAAGATCATATATAATATCATATTTGTTTATATGGTTCTTCTATAATTTAATAATTATTTAACTATTATAGAGATGGTTACTGTACTCTTGACTAAGGAAAAGTATAAGGTAAGGGATAATTCTACAATCTCTTCATTATTCGAGGTTGTTTATACGTGATTATCTACTGGGACCTCTTTATTGTCCACATCCTTGTTTCTTAAAAATGAATTTCCAAACTTTTTTACTATTTTCTTGACAATGGGTTAAATTAATTTATACCCTTGTTTTAATTTTTATAAAATTTTTATAAAGGAATCTTTCCATCATTTTCGAAACATTGTCCTTTATGACCTTTTCATAAAAATTAAGGAAAGAATGTTTTTTTAATTTATACAGTGGGTGTTGATATTTTCCACAGTTATTACATATTAAAAGCTTCACTTACAAGCTTATAATAATATTTTAAAAATAAATGTTTTATTTTATAATTATGTAACTTTTAAATGATTTCAAAATAAAGATATATTTCTCTCAAATAGTTTTGATTCCATCTATGTCAACATCCTTTGATGAATTTTACACTTATTTGAAGTTGATTTATTATGATACAATATTCTATATTATATTAAAGGTTTTGTGATATGTTTGACTATGAATGTGTTATTTTTATACCATTCATAGTTTATGGTTAAAGTATTAACATTTTGTATAATAGTTTTAATACGAATGTTTATGTTATGTTTCAACCTTTTCATATGAGGAATGCATTGGACTTAATAAGTGATGAGTGGATCCTACTATAGCTTCTCAATGCACCGGTAGATCTCATTAAACAAACTAGTGTCTTGGCATAAGGCCTTGACAAAATCTTATTTGTAGTATTTTCACAAGGCCTTGACTATATGTTTATGATGTCCGATATTACGCATTCCATCATTATGAAATTGGATATTGATATTACATGTGATTATTCAATGAGTATAATATCAATGTGAATTATTAAATGAAATTATTTGATATATCTTTGACATATTATGCAGAATATTATTTATAACATCCCGTCTTTTTATAACATAACTTTCATTTCATTACACGGAACTGAGGATCGTTAAGGTTTAGTGTCTTGGAAACAAGGATCATAATACATAAAAAAAAACATAAAACATTCTTCTTAAACACTTGAAAGGCTTCTTCTTTAGTTCATCCTATGTTCATTATGCATCTCATAACCTGGGGACATACATCAAAAGAAAGGGTGAGCAGAAGGCCCAGTAAGGGAAACAAGAGAAACATTTTACAAGTGAACTTGAGATACTTCAATAAGGACATGAAAAGAACTTTAAGGCATGAGAAAGAAATCACGAGATACATCATAATAAAAATAACATTTTTCATAACTTGAAGATGTGGCTGCAACATTTAATATTGAAAATCGTTTCGTTTCACCAAGGTCCATCCCCAAGGTGTCGTTAAAAATTACCAAGGTTATTCACCAAGGCGTCGTTAAAATGGTCATCTCTAGAGATTAAGTCTTAACCCAATGCATTGGAGCGCTATCAGGGCGCACCCTTAAATTTGCCTTTATTATCATGTGAGCCACATATATCATCATCAAACATTTCATAAATAACCCATATAGCATAAAATAAATGGGTTTCATTTCATAATCAAAACGTTTTAAAAACTGCTTTAAAGACATGATCTTTACGTTACTTTAAACCCACGGAAAGGGAAAGCGGGTATCATGTATGTAAATCCCAGAATTTAAAATAGAACATTTTTATATATATGTGAATACCCCTGTAGAAATATTAGCTTTGAGTATTCACTTTATAACATAAAATAATTTTGAGAAAAGAGAGGCATTTTGAGACGAAAATTCTGCAGCATAACGGCTATGTTACACGGTTTTAGAAAACTTTGAAAAGAGAGGGGACATGGGTCGAACAATCATAATTGACCCATAAAACAGTAGAGGGACATAATAAGAAGTATATATGGACATGGTGATGCAATTTCAATGACATACCATTTGAAATGAAAAACATGGAAGGGAGACAAAAATTTGATTTCTCTTATGGAAATTCGACAGCCTAACGGCGTCACTTAAACTTCAACAAAAATGAATTGAACAGATCAAATAGGGTCTCTCATCATATGATCATAAGAGATCAGTATGATAGATATAGAGATCATACCCCAACATAATAAAAAGGAACTTGAAATATTTGACATGAAAATCGAACTTGAAAAATGAGAAGGGTGAAAGAATCACTTAAACATTCGGCAGCCTAACGGCGTCACTTAAACTTTCATAAAACGAAATGATGAGAGTAAGAGGGGATATCTCATCATATAAACATGAAAGGGGAAGTAAGAGGAATATAAAAGAACATCCTCTCACATAATAACATGGAGCATAAAAGGAATTACAGAAAAGAGATTACATGAAAAGAAAGAGAGGGGTCAGATCCCTTACCTTAAAACGTGACTCTTGAAACTCAAAGGTTTGGACCTTGAGGGCTTGGGGGCACCTTGGGAGGACTCCTTGGGAGGTAAGGAGACCAGAACTTCGTTGGGGGAGAGCTGGGAGTGAAAACTAAAGGAGGAAAGGGTGGGTATTTATAGGGAAAGTGAGGGGACAAGGCATTAATGGCCAAAGGACACCTCACAAGTGCTTTTCTCAAACCCATGTGCTCTCTCATGATATTTTTCATAAAGTTAGGCCACATGGGGCCCCCAAAACAATAATTCATCACCCTTGGCCGGCCAAACCTTGAAATATCTCATGACATCATCATGACACAGTTATGATGTCATTAAACATACCGAAACCCTAAAACTGTATTTTTACTATTCACTGAAAATTCAACTTTCTCAGAATAATCCCAAAATTTCACCTTAACGAAATATCAATGCTCTGATTTCAAAAATGAAATCCATTTTATAAAAATAATTTTCTAAATATCTTTAATTTAATTTTTAAATAAAAATACTATTCATCGAAAATTCATTTTTTTCAGAAAAATCCCCAAAAATTACCTTAACATAATATCGATGCTCTGAGTTCAAAAATAAAGTCCTTTTTATAAAAATAATTTTCTAATTATTTTTAATTAAATTTTAAATAAAAAAACACTATTCATCCGAAAAAACTAATACCTGACTAATAATTTATGAAACCGTTATTTACCCATTTTATTGAATCACATTACTTAATCTAGGTGTCTGAATTATATTAAAACTTTCTTTGAGTGAAATTACTAATCCATTTGGTCACATTACTAATCCTAAGCGTAAAATCACTATTCATAATTTACTATTCATCAAAAATTAAGTTGATCTTATTAGACTCCAAATTACTTACTGAACACTTTTGTAGAAGACCATTTTTCGAAAATCATTACACATCATTAGTTATTTAGGGTTTACATAAATATTTTAAAATATCCCTTTTTCCAAAATTCATCAATAAAATACATTCTAAAATTATCTAAACATTTGAAATTTCACAAACATCACTAAAGGAAGAAATCTCAATTTATTCACCCGAAAGGATTACATAAGGAATCTAGGGTCTCGTCACATAGCCCCTTATAACACCGGCATAAGACCTAAGTGTAAGGTGTGCTATGGTGAGGGAATCTGAGGGAGGCTCAAATAACATTTCCCTAGTAGTAATCTCTACTAACTTGAACTTCTCCCGTAGGCGTTTCTGTTCAATCTTGACACGCTGGAGTTTGGCTTGGGCTTGGTCCAAAGCGAAGACAACAGATGCTACCTCCTTCCCAAGCTCTGATAAGTGGGCTTCATAAGGGTCGAGTCTACTGGATGAATCCATCGACTCCTCTTTCTACATTAACCATTAACATCTTATTAAATCAATAAGAGTAAGTTTATATACTACTCAAAAAGATTGGGTCGTTACATTCTTTCCCCCTTAAGAAATTTCGTCCCCGAAATTTATACTTGAGGCCTAGTCGAAAAGGTGAGGGTACTTTTGCTTCATTGTTTCCTCCAGATCCCAAGTCGCTTCTTCATATTAATGATTCCTCCACAACACTTTCACAAGGTGGGTAGTCTTGTTTCGTAGGACCTTGTCTCTACGGTCCAAGATCTCCACTGGCTGCTTCTCGTAAGAGAGGTCATGTTCTAGTTGTACCACCTCTGGGTTCAGTACATGCGAAGGGTCGGGTATGTACTTCCTCAAGAGAGATACATGGAAGACATCATGAACTTGAGCTAGGTTCGGTGGAAGTGCTAGAAGATAGGCCACTGCTCCTATGCGATCAAGGATTTCATAGGGGCCAATGTACCTAGGGCTGAGCTTCCCTTTCTTCCCAAACCGCATGACTCTCTTCCATGGAGAAATTCGAAGGAAGACTTTGTCACCAACATCAAACACCAAGTCCCTTCGACGATTGTCAGCATAGCTCTTCTGCCGACTCTGAGCAGCCTTTATGTGTTGTTGGATGGCATGAACCTGTTCCGTCATCTCTTGCACGAGATCGGGCCCAAGAAGCTTCCTCTCACCAGTTTCATCCCAACAAGTAGGAGTTCTACACTACTTTCCATATAGAGCTTCAAAGGGTGCCATCTGAATACTCGAATGGAAGCTATTGTTATAGGAGAACTCAATTAATGGGAGGTGTTGATCCCATCCACCTTTAAATTCCATTGAGCATAATCTCAACATGTATTCGAGTGTCTGAATAGTCCTTTCAGATTGGCCATCAGTTTGAGGATGATAGGCCGTACTAAAATTCAATTCAGTATTCAGAGCATGTTGAAGACTTATCCAGAATTTTGATGTGAATCTTGGGTCACGATCAGATACGATGGATAGTGGTACCCCATGCAGCCTTACCACTTCCTTCACGTATATCTTGGCAAGCTGATCCAGAGATAAATCTTCCTGAATAGAGATAAAATGGGCTGTCTTGGTGAGACGGTCCACAATAACCCATATCGCATTGTTTCCTTTGGATGTTTTCGGGAGACCAGTTACAAAGTCCATAGTGATATTATCCCACTTCCATACTGGTATGGGTAGCGGTTGTAATACCCCTTTAGGAAGTTGTCGTTCTGCCTTTACTTGCTGACACACCAGGCACCTTGTAGTGTAATCAGCAATCTCCCTCTTCATGTTATCCCACCAATAATGATCACGAAGGTCTCTATACATCTTAGTGATTCCCGGGTGTATAGAGAATGTAGATCTATGAGCTTCATCCATTAGTTCTTTCTTTATCTCCAGAATAGATGGAACACATAATCTTGTACGAAATTTCAATACACCTTCTTGATCAATATTGAAATCAGGTAACTTCCCATCTTTTACAGCCTCCAACTTCTCCTGCAGTAAAGGATCTTCTTTTTGAGCCTTCTTGATCCTCTCTAGTAATGAAGGTTGAGAAATCATTTGGAATAGGGTTGATGATGTCCCTTTCCTTATAATTCCCATGTCCAGTTTTACTAGATCTTTAATCAAGGGATCTCCTACGATCCTCATTGTTGCCAGAACAACAGGATCTTTCCTGCTTAATGCATCCGCGACTTTGTTTGCTCTTCCAGGGTGATAATGAATTGAACAATCATAGTCTTTAATAAGCTCCAACCATCTCCTTTGTCTCATGTTCAATTCTTTCTGTGTGAAAATATACTTTAGACTTTGGTGGTCAGTGTATATATCACATTTATCCCCATAAAGATAGTGCCTCCATATCTTTAGAGCAAAAACAACTGCTGCCAACTCTAGATCATGCGTAGGATAATTCTGCTCATGAATCTTCAACTGTCGAGATGCATAAGCAATTACTTTGTCATTTTGCATGAGGACGCACCCAAGCCCTTTCAGAGATGCATCGCTAAAAATAACGAATCCTTCTCCGATAGAGGGTAGTGTTAACACAGGTGCAGTAACCAATCTCTTCTTCAGCTCTTGGAAACTTTCCTCGCATTCCTTTGTCCAGATGAACTTAACCCCTTTTCAAGTCAACTTGGTTAGTGGATTAGAAAGCCGTGAATTTTTTTTCACAAACCTCCTATAATATCCTGCTAAACCAAGGAAACTACGAATCTCAATTACTGTTTTGGGTTGAGGCCACTCCTCCACAACCATTGTCTTTGCAGGGTCAACCGAGATTCCTTCATTGGTTACGATGTGCCCCAAGAAAGCCACCTGTTGTAACCAAAACTCACACTTGCGGAACTTCCCAAAGAGCCTCTCCTTCCGCAGAGTTTTCAATATAACCCTTATATGATCTTCATGCTCCTCAAGACTTTTTTAATATATAAAAATATCATCAATAAAAACTACCACAAAGTTATAAAGGTAGTCCTTAAAGACTCTATTCATCAAATCCATGAAAATAGCAGGAGCATTAGTCAAGCCGAAGGGCATAACAGTAAACTCATAATGCCCATATCTTGATCGGAAGGAAGTCTTTGGAATATCTTCCTTCTTCACCCTCAGTTGATGATAACCAGATCAAAGGTCAATCTTAGAGAAGAATTGAGCCCCGTGAAGTTGGTCAAATAAATCATCAATTCTTGGAAGAGGATATCTGTTCTTCACCGTGATCCCGTTCAGTTCTCTATAATCGATGCATAGCCGCATTGATCCATCCTTCTTCTTCACAAAGAGAATGGTGCTCCCCAAGGAGACACACTCGGTCGGATAAACCCCTTCTCCAACAAGTCTTGGAGTTGTTTCTTTAACTCTTCTAGCTCCACATTTTCCATTCTATATGGAGTCTTTGATATCGGTTGAGACCCAGGTACGAGTTCAATGGATAACTCTACCTCTCTTTCTGGGGGAGGTCCAAGTAACTCCTCAGGAAATACATCCATGTATTCCTGAACAATTGGAACATCTTCAATTTGTATGCTCCCTTTCCCTTCATCATCATCACCGATTAACTCCATAAAGAAAGCTATGGGAGGTGCTTCTAGATAGGGATCAGTTCGGGATATCTCTGCTTGGAAGATAACTGTAGGTCGTTCATTCAAGACTACTGAGATTTCCTTACTTCTGCATTTGATCTTAGCATTATACTTTTAGAGGCAGTCCATCCCTAGTATAATGTCGAATTCCATCATGGGAATGACTACTAGATTTGCGATAAGATTGTGCTCACCAAAGTAAACACTAGAGTCTCTAAATACTGTTGATGCAAGGATAATCCCACTTGGAGTATTGACAGACAACTCTACCTCTAGCAGTTCGGGGATTGATTCTATATTCCTTGCAAACTTGGAGGAAATAAAGGAATGCGTAGAACTGGAATCAAATAAAGTACTTGCTAGTTTTGAGAGGACGACAAGAGTACCTGCTACCACATCGTTCGGGACTTCAACTTCAGCTGTTGTGATAGCGAAAGCACGACCTTGATCTATTGGCCTCTGTTGAGGTTGATGGTGATTCCCCTCCACCGCCCTCGGATTTGGACATTGGTTAGCAAAGTGCCCAAGCTGTCCACACTTGAAGCATGTGACTTCGGGTAGGGCCAGAACCATCTTTCCTCTATCGTTAGTGTTGGGAAGCTGAGGCTTCACCTCACTATGACAATTCTGAGCAATATGGCCTCCTCTTCCACACTTGTAGCACTTTCCACTTCCGTTCAAGAAGTTCCCCAGATGATTCTTCCCACATTTATTGCATGTGGTAAGTTGAATTTTCTTTCCACCTCTTCCCTGATCAAAATACTTCCCTAAACTGGGCTCCAACGACCTCTTCTTTTCATTTGGTTTATGAGACCACTGTGTCTCACCAAACTCCAGCTCGAATTTCATAGCACTTCGAACTATTTCTTCATAGCTATCATAGTCCCTGTTGGCTAGATTCTTCCGCAGATGAGGTCGTAGTCCACCAAATAATCTATCAACCTTCCCATTAGGGTCCATGACAAGGCTTGAGGTATAACGGGAAAGCCTTGTGAAGTTCATCTCATAGCTTCCGACAGATTCGTTCTCCTTCTGCTTCAGCTCGAGAAACTCTTTCTCCATTCTCGTTCTCATGGAACGAGGGAAATACTTGTTAAGGAAAATTCCCCGAAATTCTTCCCACTCCATAGCTTCTATCTCTCCTCGTGGCTTCGTGTTTTTGATCAGTGACCACCACTGATCAGCTTCTCCCTCTAGGCGGTAAACAGCAAGGGTGACCTTTTCTTGGTCCGAACAATGAAGTACTGAAAAGATCTTTTCAATGGAGCTTATCCATTGTTCCACAACCAATGGGTCAGTAGATCCACTGAATGTTGGCGGTCGTTGACGCATGAAGGACTCAATAGAGTGTTGTTCCCTTCGTGGTGAGGCCGGCCTCTCAGCTTGATTCAAGTTATTGCTCATAACTTGAGTCAGTTGGTTCATCATTCTCATGAATGTTTCCATTCCGGCTTCCATCGGAGGGCCATCAGCACATGGTGCATTGCGGTCACCATCGGCACGGTTCCTCCTATTGCCCACCATTTTCTAAAAGAATAAAACCTTAGTAGGAAACTTATTTCATTTATGAATCTTTTAACTAAGACTTCATGCTTAGACAATTACACTTTTCTATAATTCCTTCATAATGATTCATAAAAAGCTTGTGATTAACCAAACATATCCCCCAGGAGTGTCGTAACCAAGAGTGCAGCAAGGCCCGTTATCGTGCACCAGTTCCCGTTCGAGTCTAGCTCAAAGCGGTGTTTTCGGGTTTTACCCCTATGTACATCTGTGCCAGAGCCGCCTCTACCTGCTCGTATCCAGACAGAGATGTATTTGTTTGATAAACCACTTATTCAATACTTACCAAAATACCAGGAAGTTTTCCTATATTTAAACTTTTCTATAGGGTTCTTACTAAAGTTTTTATATCCTAATTTCCACAAATAACTAAACCATCCTTTGATACCAACTATAACATCCCGTCTTTTTATAACATAACTTTCATTTCATTACACGGAACTGAGGATCGTTAAGGTTTAGTGTCTTGCAAACAAGGATCATAATACATAAAAAAAACATAAAACATTCTTCTTAAACACTTGAAAGGCTTCTTCTTTAGTTCATCCTATGTTCATTATGCATCTCATAACCTGGGGACATACATCAAAAGAAAGGGTGAGCAGAAGGCCCAGTAAGGGAAACAAGAGAAACATTTTACAAGTGAACTTGAGATACTTCAATAAGGACATGAAAAGAACTTTAAGGCATGAGAAAGAAATCATGAGATAAATCATAATAAAAATAACATTTTTCATAACTTGAAGATGTGGCTGCAACATTTAATATTGACAATCGTTTCATTTCACCAAGGTCCATCCCCAAGGTGTCGTTAAAAATTACCAAGGTTATTCACCAAGGCGTCGTTAAAATGGTCATCTCTAGAGATTAAGTCTTTACCCAATGAATTGGAGCGCTATCAGGGCGCACCCTTAAATTTTCCTTTATTATCATGTGAGACACATATATCATCATCAAACATTTCATAAATAACCCATATAGCATAAAATAAATGGGTTTCATTTCATAATCACAACGTTTTAAAAACTGCTTTAAAGACATGATCTTTACGTTACTTTAAACCCACGGAAAGGGAAAGCGGGTATCATGTATGTAAATCCAAGAATTTAAAATAGAACATTTTTATATATATGTGAATACCCCTATAGAAATAGGAGCTTTGAGTATTCACTTTATAACATAAAATAATTTTGAGAAAAGAGAGGCATTTTGAGACGAAAATTCTGCAGCATAACGGCTATGTTACACGGTTTTAGAAAACTTTGAAAAGAGAGGGGACATGGGTCGAACAATCATAATTGACCCATAAAACAGTAGAGGGACAGAATAAGAAGTATATATAGACATGGTGATGCAATTTCAATGACATACCATTTGAAATGAAAAACATGGAAGGGAGACAAAAATTTGATTTCTCTTATGGAAATTCGGCAGCCTAACGGCGTCACTTAAACTTCAACAAAAATGAATTGAACAGATCAAATAGGGTCTCTCATCATATGATCATAAGAGATCAGTATGATAGATATAGAGATCATACCCCAACATAATAAAAAGGAACTTGAAAGATTTGACATGAAAATCGAACTTGAAAAATGAGAAGGGTGAAAGAATCACTTAAACATTCGGCAGCCTAACGACGTCACTTAAACTTTCATAAAACGAAATGATGAGAGTAAGAGGGGATATCTCATCATATAAACATGAAAGTGTAAGTAAGAGGAATATAAAAGAACATACTCTCACATAATAACATGGAGCATAAAAGGAATTACATAAAAGGGATTACATGAAAAGAAAGAGAGGGGTCGGATCCCTTACCTTAAAACGTGACTCTTGAAACTCAAAGGTTTGGACCTTGAGGGCTTGGGGGCACCTTGGGAGGACTCCTTGGGAGGTAAGGAGACCAGAACTTCGTTGGGTGAGAGTTGGGAGTGAAAACTAAAGGAGGAAAGGGTGGGTATTTATAGGGAAAGTGAGGGGACAAGGCATTAATGGCCAAGGGACACCTCACAAGTGCTTTTCTCAAACCCATGTGCTCTCTCATGATATTTTTCATAAAGTTAGGCCACATGGGGCCCCCAAAACAATAATTCATCACCCTTGGCCGGCCAACCCTTGAAATATCTCATGACATCATCATGAAACAGTTATGATGTCATTAAACATACCGAAACCCTAAAACTGTATTTTTACTATTCACTGAAAATTCAACTTTCTCAGAATAATCCCAAAATTTTACCTTAACCAAATATCAATGCTCTGATTTAAAAAATGAAATCCATTTTATAAAAATAAATTTCTAAATATCTTTAATTTAATTTTTAAATAAAAATACTATTCATCGAAAATTCATTTTTTTTCAGAAAAATCCCCAAAAATTACCTTAACATAATATCGATGCTCTGAGTTCAAAAATAAAGTCCTTTTTATAAAAATAATTTTCTAATTATTTTTAATTAAATTTTAAATAAAAAAACACTATTCATCCGAAAAAACTAATACCTGACTAATAATTTATGAAACCGTTATTTACCCATTTTATTGAATCACATTACTTAATCTAGGTGTCTGAATTATATTAAAACTTTCTTTGAGTGAAATTACTAATCCATTTGGTCACATTACTAATCCTAAGCGTAAAATCACTATTCATAATTTACTATTCATCAAAAATTAAGTTGATCTTATTAGACTCCAAATTACTTACTGAACACTTTTGTAGAAGACCATTTTTCGAAAATCATTACACATCATTAGTTATTTAGGGTTTACATAAATATTTTAAAATATCCCTTTTTCCAGAATTCATCAATAAAATACATTCTAAAATTATCTAAACATTTGAAATTTCACAAACATCACTAAAGGAAGAAATCTCAATTTATTCACCCGAAAGGATTACACAAGGAAGCTAGGGTCTCGTCACATAGCCCCTTATAACACCGGCATAAGACCTAAGTGTAAGGTGTGCTATGGTGAGAGAATCTGAGGGAGGCTCAAATAACATTTCCCTAGTAGTAATCTCTACTAACTTGAACTTCTCCCGTAGGCGTTTCCGTTCAAGCTTGACACGCTGGAGTTCGGCTTGGGCTTGGTCCAAAGCGAAGACAACAGATGCTACCTCCTTCCCAAGCTCTGATAAGTGGGCTTCATAAGGGTCGAGTCTACTAGATGAATCCATCGACTCCTCTTTCTGCATTAACCATTAACATCTTATTAAATCAATAAGAGTAAGTTAATATACTACTCAAAAAGATTGGGTCGTTACATTATTTTTAAAAGGCTTGTGGTTTAGTCTTATACATTTCCTTAAATGTTTATGCTTATTTATGAAAGTTTCCACTATATTGTTATCCATACTAAGCACCTGAGATCACCCCTTTCTATATTTTATTTTTCCCAGGATGTGAAGAAGTATATTATGACTGACCTGTAGGGATTATCTAAGGGATATGAATGTGTTCAATGGAGAAACACTATTGTTGTTTTTCATTTCATAAAGTAATGTAAAACTTATGTTTGTCTCTAGTACTTCCAAGGCTACTAAACTAATTGATCTTTCGAGATTTGGTCCCTTGTGATCATGATAATATTATGTAATAATTCACTTACTCTGGGTAACTAGGGTTAGGGCGTTACAACATAATTTCTAAGTGAAACTTGAAAACTCACAATTTTCTAAAATAATTAGGGGTTTTTATGGGATAAAAATGAATTACAATACCACTCAATTAATCCCCATACCACACATAAAATATAACTATTTTCACATTTATGAATAAAAAAGTAGGATACAAAATTATAAAAGTTAGGGTAAAATATATTTTTACAGGAAACATAGAGATATTAAGTTTTTAGTGGTGATAGGAAAGTTCAAAAACATTTTTCCATAAAAAAATCACATAAAATAAAACATTTACAAAAGGTCCCTACTAGAAAATTCATAAAAAGTGTAGCATTAAAAATTAATTTCTTAAGGTTTTATGAATTAGGTGTGTTCAAGACATATTGTAAAATGAGAAAAATTAAATTAATAAATTTGAATCATTACAAAAATTAAATGTGAATAATGGTAGTGACCAACATGGTTTCAGTATAGATTTTACCATATACACCATAAGTTTAGCAATTAACTTATGAAAGGAATTCCTTGAAACAACAACATTATTAAATCATCTTAGGATGCATTAAAAATAGAAACAAAAATTAAATAAATTACTCCCCATATATGTAGTATATTTTCCCTTTTTTGTAAAAAAAATTACCTTCCCCTTATGCCATTTCAAAAATTCTATGGTTTCTTATTGAAGCAACTATAAAATAGGGAGAACACAACTAGTTTCTATAATTTTATTTTTAATATAGAAAATAAATAGAGCAATATTTAAGAAATGTTTTATCCTATAACCACCAACTATCAAATCCTTCAATCCTTGAAGATAAAAATCACTACCGCTAGTAATTAGATCTTACAACTTACCATGTCCTCTTTTCATAGTAACTTGATTCACTACTTGACCACTTATCATGGTAACTTCACCAACTGTAAAACCCACATCACATCATAGTTAGTATATCAATTCACTATCAAAAAAATAAACTAATAGTGATTAGGATTATCCAGAAAAAACTCTAGAAACATTGGATTACTAATTTCAGGAAACAAAAGAGAGAGAGAGTAATTTATTTAATAAAGTAAAAGGGTAAACTAATAAAATAATGGGTTAACTACCATGTATCACTAGATTTATAGTCTTAATCCATAATTCACCCCTATTTTTTTTATCCATGGTCATTTATGTGACCCTCGTCAGGTCACTAGAACATCAAATATTGAGTTTCATTTTCCCATATTGTTTATATTTAGAGTTTTTAGATATTTGGGGGGGGGTCTAAAATGTGTGTTTTGGAGAAATATATTAGGTGCATGATTTTTTTAACCATGCAGCTAACCATTAATGGGTGTTAAAGTGGATGATAGTGTTCTTTTTCGTGGTTTAAGAATGTGTGACCAAGTTTTATAGAACCCATGGGTATTTTTTGTGGCTTGGGTCTTGGGGTGACAATATATCCTGCATGGTATGGTAGGAAATTTTTTACCTAAATATGCTACCATGTATAGATCAATAAAAGGTTTTATTTTACTATTTTACCCTATCTATTGTATAATATATTGGCCTTAATTATCTTCCCCCATTATGAAGCACCCAAACCTCATAGTATGAATGCTTATCCACTCCTTCATCGGAGGAAACGTCTCATGATCCTAGTTATTTGGCATGGTCTAATTCCCTTTCTATATGGTTTCTTCTCCCTTTCCCCATTCCCATGCATGTTCTTCCATTTTTATTGAAGTGTGTAACCTCAGGACGTGTGTATTGATGAACTTATGGATTTAATGGGGGGTTTTATAACGAACCATTTCTTTTAAAAATATTATTACATTTTTTAACATAAAAATACATTAATTATAATGGAATGACCATGATTCCTAATATATTTATAGTTCTTGGTACATAAAACATCAAAATAATATAATCCATAACATATTTATTTATATTATAATTAGTGGACTCATAAATAAATTTTATCTCTTAAAACTGAAAAGGATAACCTTGGGAATACATAAATGAAATTGGTGAGATAAGAAGCCCAATAATGGGATAATCATGGTAAAGAAACATAATATGTGATTCAAAGGTGTAACATTATATCTTAAAATAGAAGTTTCATGAGTAATCACATGGAATCATAGCTTAAAAAATATGGTATCATAATATCATATCAAACTAAAATTTTTGAAGTAACATATAAGATGGAATAATCATGATCCATGGATAATTTCTTAGAAAATATCACATGGTTTACAGTCCCATAATTGAATAGGTTTTATTGCATCATCCAATACATAATGTCCCATGAAACATAAAACAATACCCAATGCAATAGATAACTATCTAGGAGAAAAAAACATAACATGTACATAATTATGTGTACCAAAAAGTAAATCAATCATAACATCTAAACATAATAATTACCCACTCAAAGGAATGGGTTGCATAATCATTCCTTATATCATAATCAAAGAATATTTTATAAAGAAGAAATTTGAATAATGAATATAAGGGATATATTACCCCATAAATGGAATGGAAAATGTGCTACATATAATGGTAAGTGACATATATACATAATTTAGAAGAAAACCATAACATAATATTGTTTCAACGTTAATGAAAATGTATTTAAAATATCACATGTAATATTTGTTTAGAAAAACTACCTTTTCACATTGATCTCACTTCTTTAAAATCCAAAAAATTTTAAAAATATTATAGAAACAATTTCTTTGAAATGAACCATAAAAAACTATAAACTGAGCTTTAAATAATTGATTTTTCATGGAGGCTAAAAATTTGGTTCAGGTTTTACAAGTTAAAATTAAACATTCATTTGGAAGTTTTTCTAAAAGTATGTTAAAATGTAATTTTTTATGAAAATGAATGAAACATTACATTTAAAACATTTTTTAGAAGAAACAATCATGGATAAAAATTACTTTATTAAATCATTAGAAAATAGTAAAAAAATTATTTAAAATATTTTAAGGAAAATATAGGCATGGAAGATAAATATTCCAGATCTAAATGATGATAAAACATTAGTTTTATATACAAAATTTTTTTTAGATCTATTTTTTTAGTAAGGGAGGAAGTTAAAAAAAGTAAAAAACATTTAATAAAAGATGAAAATAAAATATATTTTTTAAAAGAAAATAATTTTATATTATTTCCTCTAAAAGAAACCTTAAACATAACTAATTTAGAAAATAATATAGATTGTAACATAAAGTCATTACAAATCTAGTAACATTTTAATAAAATACCATTGGATAAAGTAAAATGAATTTTAACATAAAATTCCATAAACTAGGAAGGATTCATGATATAATATTTATAATGTAGATCATATACACCATATAAATTAAATTAGGTGTATAATATAAAAATATGCCTCAATCAAGGGAAATTGAGTTGAAATCCCTTACAACGACCATACTGTTAAAGTGAGTATTAATCAATGAACTGATTATATATATCAAATTTATATCTATATAAATCAACTATAAAGAAAACATAATATAATAAAAATTTATTTCACCCTAAATTATACAATATTAAAGACAATGAATAAGTAATTAAACTTAATAAAAAAATTCAATTATGAAACCCTTACCTCAAGATCAAATCATAACGTATATGATTTACCGTCCTCAATAATAAAAATATGTTATATTTTTACCTCTTCAATAAAAAATTTCATGTTTATTATTAATTTTATTTTATTCATTAGCATTTTATATTTATTTACCTAATCAATAATGTTCATGTCATATGTTTTGATGATAATCGTGTCATATGTCCAAAATGACATTGTTATGTTGATTATGGTAAAAAAATTAAAATTTGAACCCACTATAGAAAAACACTGTTTTAATAATAATAATTTTTATTCATAAATTATACTTTTAAAACTAACCATGAAATATGATTTTGAAATTTGATCCACATTACAATAAATGAGATGTTAGACCACACGTACGCATTAGTAACATTTTAATTTTTTTAACAATATTGATGGAAAGAAGGTCAGTGTTATTTTATCTTCCCTTAATAATAACTCAATAAAAAATTGAAAAAAATAATTCTTTAAATAAACTTATATATACCATCCATGTGATTCAATGATGAAAAAAATTCACACCACTTTATGGACATTGTAGACCACAAGTACACATGAACGACGTTATCAATTTTCATTGAATTAAAAGGTAAGAAATTATATGATATATTAATTTTACATAATGATAAATATTTCATAAATACCATATATATACAATAAATACATCATCATAAATATTCATGAGAGGTGATGATGTAAAAAGAAATACTTCAGTTCACATGGTGGTAATCCATCATACACACAAATAATGGTTTTGTTTCAAATTTGATGGAAGGTGAGATAGAAGTAGGATAATACATTTATATAATATCATTTCATTATATAGGAGATACCTATTTTATTATATTATCATGTTTTAATAATATTTGAATAATGTGGAATAATAATAAAAACAAAAATGATTTATTAATAACTACACCTCTTTTTCGAACAACCTCCTAAGGTTTACCCAAAAGCTTCCATATGATGGTTTTATAATAAAAAAAATTACCATAGGACATGGTAAGTAATTAAAGGAATGTTTTTTAATTATTTTCCCAACCAAAATGATGATTATGTGTGGAGACCATAGTAGAATATGTGCTTTTTTATAAGTAGGGGAGAGGACCCACTAATAAATTTCATAAAAGAATAAACAAAAATAAAGTAATTTCCAAGAAAAATTCTTCAAAATAGAAATATACAAGATGTTGGGATAGTATCAGGTTAAAATATGTAATTTAAATAGGATTAAGACAATTTTATTTGGAAAACATACCATATCTTTTAGTTTAATCCCCAGGTAAACTCGTCTAACCTTAACCATGGTAATTAATATTTTAATCTGAATGAGTTATAGATTTGATTAAAAGGAAAAAATAGTATCATAAATGTAAAATGTATGAAATTTAATACTAATTATCATCATAATTTAACTCCTTAATTTTTTTTATATTTTTATATAATTTAATAAAATATTGTTTACCACAAAATTTCATTAATGTCATTTTTGACACTAATAATTTATTTTGACATTAAAGATGTGAAGATAGTAATTAATTTATAATATAATATATTTAACCATAAATAATTCATAATTAATAATTATAAAATTATTTTTTACCCATATATCATTCCAAATAAATTACATTTAATGTTTTTAAAATTATTTACATTGAATTTTCCACTATTTTCATAAGTGTTGGGTCAACATTGTTTATGAATACAAGATACCAAAACAATCAATAAAAATTCATAAAAATTACCATCATGAAAATAATTTCCATATATTAAAAATTAATTTTAATATTATTTCACCACTTATTTTTATCCCAATGTGAACATATAAGAGATATTTAAAGGAAAGAAAGTGACATTTTTTCATTTTATTTTCATATATTATTATATTGGTAATTTTCATGAACAAGTTTCCCCTAAATAATTTAATCTTCATCCTCAGGGGAAAAATATAGAAATAAATTCATAATATAATAATTGATATGAAAATGGTGGCCTTATGGAATAGTTTTAACCTAGGTTTTCTAGACACACCATTTTACCACTGTGAAAATATTTTACTATTTATATAAGTCATTCTGACCTAAAATTAAGTTTAACTTGTTATATAATATTAAATTTTAATATTGAAACTATTGAATCCATTTTATAAAATTCAATTCACCAAATTTTCAAAATTCAATTTAAAATTAAACTATTAAAACATACTGAAAAATGGTTTTTTGATAAATGTATTTTTAAAACATAAGATGATTTAACATTAACTCTATTGCTTGTAATCGTATATATGTAAATAATAATTAAAAAATATATATAATCAATAATTTTAATTTGAATAATTCCTAAATAAGTTTTATTTTAATTAATTCAAATATAGAAACATTATCCACTTACAAATAGTTTCAGAATATTTCATCTTCAAGCAAAAAAATAAACTAATAACAAAATCATAAACATTTATTATTAAATATAAAATAAATTATATTATTATAAATATTTTTTTGAAATATCATGTTTGTATAAAATCCAAAATAAAATTGTACTTTTAAATTTATCTATTTAATGAAAATAAATGATAGAATTTAAAAAAGCAGTATTTTTCTCTATACACTGAAAAATAATTTTTTTATATAATTCTAAAAATTTCCCCATAGGATAATGTTCATATGATTAAATAAATAATGATATCCCTTTTTTATAATAAATTTTTTAAATATTAGAAAATTTAATTATAATATTTTCTCAGAAAAATAAATAATAACCATTTTGAAGGATTCATGCATTTGAATAATAAAACGACTGTGCTAAAAATCAGAGTGATTATTTACTAAAAATTTATCTATATAATTATATTTAGTAGTAAATTTATATATATTTCATAATGTATTTAATACTATTAATACCTAATAAATTAATGCAAATTCTATAATGGTCATATTTAAATAATAATCTTTCATGGTTCTGTTAGTCTCAGCATTGTGTGACATATATTATATTAAACACAATTTTATTTTGAAATCTCAAGGTTTTAAATTATCCCCACCATAAAAATATTGTATTCTCTCAATTTTAACACAATCATAGTATTCCAAGGATTTATATCTAGAGATCCATCTGCTGAAATCCCACATCATTGAATGTTTTAATAAAACATCTTCTTGATAAATGATGTAGGGAAGTACAAATGTTGTCTTAAAAAACACATTACTAGGTTTCCAAGTAGGAAAACATTAGTGAAAATTAATAATATGGTTATGTAATAAAGGTGTAATTCCCAAATAATTATGGAGAGCGATATAGATCATTTATCCCAATAAAATAAATGATCATTTGAATGTTAAAAACCATATATCCATAAATATATGATGAGTGAAAAGACCATCAATTCATTGAAAATGATTGGTATGGGATAATATTTTCTTTCACGATCCATTTCCCTAAGTTGAGTAATTCCTTTAGCATCTTGAATAAGAACATAATGAAATATAAATACTTGATATGTTTATATTTTATAGGAACAATTTCATTATTTCTAAAGTGACCTAAACATTTTTACATTTATTATTTTATTATTGGTAAAATAAATATGATTTAATACAAAATAATGATTGAAAGTCATAGTTTCTTTGGATTATTGGGTTTATAATAAATAAAAACTTATCTCAAAACATGGAATTTTTATTTTTCTCTCCATAATGGGGTCCTGAAATCCATTTGATCTTATAACACTGCATGAGATAATCTAGGGAATATATCAACTAAAAATGTGGTCTAAAAATCCTCGTAAGGGAATAAACATGAAAATAAATCATAACATGTGAGTCGATGTTACAACATGATATCATAAAAGATAAGGTACATGAGTAATCTAACAGAATAATAATATAAATTATATAGTTCCAAAATATAATAGAAGTATAAGAAATGTGAAAAAATATTAAACCTAAATTAAAAATAAGTAAAGTGTAAGCACTGATACAACGTCACATGGTTAAAAGAGTCCCATAATTTATTAGGTTCACTCCCTAATACCAGACATGAAATATCATGAGACTAAAACATAACTCAATAAATTAGAGGTATATATAATTTTGGTCCCTACCATCAATCTCATTTAATGCACATGAATATTTTTAGAATATAAGAAAATAATTCATAAAGAATAAAAATAATAATTACCCATGTAATTAAAATGGGTTACATAATCATGCATCATATCATTATTAAAAGAGTTTTCTTAAAGAAATAATATAATAAATGAATAAAAATCATGTATTAACCCATCAAATGAAGGAATATGGGATATGTATATATATTTAAGATATATATATATATATATAATTTAGAATAATACTATAACATTATAGAGAATGATATGGTGAGTTAGAGAGATAATGGTCATAACCCAAAGTAAAGGGTTGTTTAGCGAAATACCTTACTCTGAGATCTACTTGTCATGTGCATTCATTACCATCCCAAATAATAAAAATATGATAATTATTTACTTTCTTGTGAATATTTAACAAGTTTATTATTAATTTTATTTTAATTATTATCATGATATATTGAATTTTCAAAATAATTTAGGTTCATGATGATCATTAAATATATAGTATATCATATCTACAAAACCATTTTGATGAGTCAAAAAAGGTGAAAAGTATTATTATTTTATCATATAATGAATTATAATTTTATCAAAAATATGTTTTATTTATTTAAATACATTACATATAACATTTATGTGTTGTTATAAAAACTGAATCACATCGCTTCATGAGGCGGTAGTCCTATATACACATGAATGACGTAATAATATTTAAAAGGATGGTAAGGTAATAAAGTATATGTTATTATAAATTTTTATAATTTATAATATATAATTATTATCATATATAAAAAATAAATCTATTTTTGTGATCATATTTGAGAGGTGATGATGGAAAACAAATTACATCGGTTCATAATGTTGTAGTACTCTATACACACAATCAATAGTTTTGTTTCCAAATTTATGGATGTGGGGATGTATTTAGGGTATGAAATTGAAATAATAACATAAAATAATATTTGATATGATGTTTTAATTTTATCCACTTTGTTGAATAAAAGTTTAATGAAGTGAAAGAAAAAATAAAACATTCTCAATTAAGACTAATACATTTTCTTCAGACCACCTCTATAGTATTACATATAAAGCCTCCATTGATTCCCTATTATGAAAAAACCTAGGAGTATAAGACATGGGGAGGGTGGTAATTAAGGTATTTTTCAAGGTATTGGCTGATACAAAAGGATTTGAAAGTGAGTAAAATAGAGGAGTGGTGGTTCCCTTTTACAAGGGAGGATGAGTGGCATTTTTGTAAATACTCAAAACTATTCAATAATGAGAAGTCACTATCAAACCCAGTGACTCCAAAATTGAATAATAAAGTAGTAGAGAATATATGATTCATATAAACACCTATAAAAATAAAAAGAAACCAATTTTGAAAATTTTATCCTATTTACCTCTAAGGTTACTCACTTTTACCATTTTAATATTTTACCATGGTAACTATTTTTTGAATTTCTTTATTATTCATTATGACCAAAATTTATGTTGACCATAATATATAATATAAATTATTATGATTAAAAATCTTAAATAAATTTTATAAAATTTAATTCCCAATAGTGATATAATTTAATTTAAAATTAAACCCCCCAAGTACGATGAAAACAAATTCTCCAAAAAATTCATTTTTCATGGAAAATAATATCTTATATTAATTGTATGAATATAAATAATAATTATATGAACATAAATTAATATATATATATATATAATATAAATATTCATTTATATCATTCTTAATTTGTGTTTATTTTAGTATATTAATATCTTGAGGCATTATAAACTTTAAAACAGTTTTGACAAAAAAAGATTAAGCTTAATAATACTCTTATACTAAAACCTACTATAAAGATGAATTAAATGAAATTAATCATATTAAATATATACAAATAAAAATTATGATAATTTTAAATGAAATTAATATAACAATGGTAATTTTATATAAAAAAATTTATAAAAAATAAATGATAGTTTTCAGAAATTGATAATTTCCACTATTTACTGAAAAATCAGTATTTTCTGAAAAATCCCAAAATTTCACCCTAGGATAATTTTTTATATTATGATTTAAAAAATGAATTTCATTTTCTGAAAAAAAAATTTATATTTTCAATAAACTATATATAATATTTAATGATAAAAATAATAAAATTCATCATTAAAGGAAATGACTTTTCGAAGAATAAAATGACACTATCAAAAAGATGAATGGTATTTACTATGAATTTATTGACACATTAATGTTGATCAGAACAATTTTATATATCACATAAATTATTTAATCATATTCATACCCACTAATTTAACTTCTAGGATATAATGGTCCCATCATTGTTCATTTGGGTGTACTTATGCGTGTCACATATGAAATTAAACATAGTTTTCCATTTTAAAAAATCAGGGTGTTACATTATTCCCCCATTTAGGAATTTCACCCTAGAAATTTTATATTAAATATGAAGGTGAAAACAACTGAGGTTATTTATGATTCGTCACCTCTTTATGTTCCAATGTCACTTCCCCAAGCATGTGGTTTCTCCACAGTATATTGACCAGGTGAGTTGTCTTGTTTCATAGAACATTATCCCTGTGATCTAAGACATTCATCAGATAATCCTTACATGAATGGTATTTATCCTAGGGAATAACCTTTGGATTTAGTAAATGTGATGTTATGATATATACATCAACAAGGGGGATACATTGAATAAGTAATGTATTGGATATAGGTTCGGTGGAAGTTCTAGTTGTTAGGTCATCACTGTAATGTGATAATAGATCTCAAAAGGGAAATGTATCCAGGTATATTACATCCATTCATCACAAACCTCAATAAATTATTCCACTAATAAATTTAGAGGCAAATTTTATCTCTAACCACAATATTCAGGTCTTATATACAATTTTCTAGTTAAAATTTTTATCGACTATTCACAGATTTTTTGTAAAGTTGAATGTATTGAAAAAATATCTATCATTTATTGGAAAATATCTAGTCCCATAAACATCCTCTACCCAAAATCATACTAATATTCTAGGGCCTGGAATTTCTTCTTATATAGAGCAATATAAGGTTCCATTTCAATGGTAGAATAGAAGTTATTGTTATATAAGAACTCTACAAGGGAAAGGTGTTAATAATAACATCCATGGATATCCATTAAAAATTACCTCATCATATCCTATAGAGTATTGATAGTTATCTCATACTGACCATCTATTTGAGGGTGATAATCAGTGTTGATGCTGATCACTTTATACAATTCATGGTAAAGGATTCACAGGAACATTGAGGTAACCCATGGATCTCAATAAGATTAAATGGAGAGACGGACTCCAGGAAATTTTACCAATTATCATATGTATATTTTAACATTTTGGTCAATATCTAAATATTTTTTAATAGAAATGTAATGAAATGAATATTTAAGTCATTCAACTACTACTTAAATGGCATTTTTACCATTTGGTATCCTAGGGAGTCATAAGATGGATTCTATTGTTTTTTTCCATTTCCATACTAGTATAGGAAATGGTTTCATTATACCCATGGACTTCTATCATTTCTATTTTACTTGTTATCATACCAAGCATCAAGATAAAAATTATACAATCTCTATCTTAATATTATAATTTTAGAAGCTTTTCTTAAAATCAAAATTCATATTTGTGAATCCTTAATGAATAGAGAAGGATGATCTGTGGACATAAACTAGAATATCCATCATCAACTTTGGTTTTTATGGGATACATATCTAGTTTCTAGTCCTTATAAATAAATATTCAGAAAATTAAAACTCATAAATATTTGTTACCTTTTTCTATAGCACCTCATCATCTTTCTAGGCCTCCTTAATCATTTCAATAATGGATGGTTGAGCAGTTATTTGAGAAATATTGGATTATGATCCTTTTGTTGTCCCTATATCCACTCTTTTTTAATTACATAAATATTGGATCCTTATCAATTATCATTATTGGTTAAATTTTCACATCCATTTTACATAGAGAATTAAATAATTTGTTTTCTTTCCTAAGAAGGTAATATATTGAGAATTCATAGTCCATGATCCACTCTAACCGTCTTTTATGGGTCATGTAAATCTAATTATTTATGAATATATTTTTAGGATCTTGGGATCTGTATACATTTCGCACTTCTCCTAATAGAGATAATGTCACAAGATCATCAATGAAATAATCCCTATAACCCACTCCAGGTCATGTGTTGGGTTTTTCTTCTCATAAAATGTCAACTTCCTTAAGGAAAATTCACTCAATTTATTATTCTATATAAGTACAAAATCCGAACCCTTATTTAATATATTGTACTATACAACAAAAGATCCACAATTCAGTGAAGTGTGAGTACATATACAGTGATAAGAATTTTTTATCTACTCCAATCTCTCATCAAATTCAGTATTCCATAAAAAATTTACTTTCTTCATAGTTATCTTGGTTGGTGATGTTTATAATCATTATAATTTCATCTCAAATCATTAGCAGTACCCAACTAGTCCAAGGAAATTATGATTTTCCATTACAGATTATCTTCTGGGACACTCTTCGATTTCTATTAGCTTATAAGGGTATATAAATATTCCATTTTTTTTATAATGTTCATGAAGAATTATTCTTCTATCATCTAGAACTCATATATTTTTTCCTTAAATATAAAATTTCCATTAGAAAAGACTTTAGTATAGTATTCAAATGCCCCAAATACTTCTATTTCTTTTGGGAGTATATGACCATATCATCTATAAATACAACATCAAATCTTTCAAGTTATTCTCTAATGACACTATTAATTTAGTCCATAAATATATTTATAGAATTATTGATTCTAAAAACCATTATTATTAACTCATAATGTCTATACCTTATTCGAAATTTTTTTTGTTACTTTTTTCATTCCTCACCCTTAATTGGTGGTATCATGACCAAAGGTCCACTATATAGAAATACTAGGCTCTATATAGTTGATCAAAATAATAATATATCTAGGGATGGAGATACTTTTTATTTATCCTGATTTTTGTAAGCTCATGATAATCAATGTATAGGTACATTGACACATCCTTATTCTTGATTAAGGGCACTACTATATCCCATGGTAAATAACAAGGGCATATATACCCTCTATATAGAATATCAAATAGTGTATTCATAAATTCATCAAATTTAAAAACATAAATTTCATATGGAGTCTTGGATACTAGAAAATAACCAGTTATATGATCGATTGAAAATTAATCCTCTAGGTTAGAAGGAATATGAGAAGACTCTTCTGGGAATACATTGGTAAAATCCTTCACAATATGAATGTCATCAAGAATTATATTTTCTTTATTCTCAATAATTTGATATAGATATTATTTTTCCATAGGTAATAATATTCATACATCATATGAAAACACTAAATAAGATTCATCCTCCTCATTTCACTTGTATAAAATCATATTTCTATTTAAAATATTAATGATGATATCCTTTTCATGGAATTTTATATAGTATATATATTGGGAAATCCAATAAATTCCCAAAATTGTATCAGATTATATTAAAGTAAGTATCACTTTGTTTTTTTTATGTTAAAAAAAATATTGAAAACGGATGAGTTATATACTTGATATTCAATAATTTACTCATTTAATATCACCACTAATATATCAACTTCTATATATTGAGGTGGTTCTTGAACAGTTCCACTAAAGTTGTGTGATATGAATGATTTCATAAAACCATAATCAAAAAGTAATTATGCTATTAATTATTGAATAACTATCATTTCCATAAACACTTAACTATCTGGACCCCACTCGGTATTTGTGATGGTATAGGATCACCCTTTATCTCTAGTCTGTGGAGGTTTTTGTCATTGGTTTTCATTGAAAACCATTGTTTTATTGAGTTAAAAAACATATTGTACTTATTACATGCCATTGAAAAATTGTAAAATAGGTTTAGTGTTAGAAGGATCCTTCATTTCATCCATCGAATTGGCGTGTTTATCGCATCCCCAATCCCTAGATAGGTTCCTTTCATTCCCACACCTAAGTCACTTCCCGATACCCTTCCGGAAATTTCCATGGCACTTCCTCTAACACTATTTATGAGTGTGATGTTAGAATTCCTTTCCACCATTAGATTTATCCCTCATAAATCCAAAATAAAACTCCATTTTTTACTTTGTATCACCATGAGAACCTTGAGATTCATATATATCAATTTTTACCTTGAAGGTATAACAGACAATTTCCTCAAATATGTCGAAGTCTCAATTTTCCAAATATTTTCACAAACTTGGGTTTTCCAACCAAAGAAGTGGTCAATATTAAATTCATGGGAGATCAAAAATTAAGAGGTGTATCAGGAAAGTCATGTGATGTTTTCTTTATACACCCTGATGGATACAATATCCTTCTTCACAAGGATAAGGAAAGAACTCTCTATTTTATTTTTTAGAGTGCGAGGAAAATATTTTTTCAAACTCATTCTTTGGAATTCCTTACACTTTATCACTTTGATCTTTTCCTTAAGATTTTTTATTTTTGAAAAATTTCTATCATTGATCTGATTCTCTCTACATATAATAAATATCGATCACAACATTCTCTACCTCATAGAATCCATGGATAGACAATACCTTTTCAATATAGTTTATCCATTATTACATGATTAATGTCTCGTAATACCCACATAAATTTGGAGGACTTTTTCTCAAATTTGACTCAATTATAGAATTACCTTTCATTGGGGTATTTAGGCCTTCCTAATGATTCATGTTTCAGTTAATAACTTCTATTATCTGATTAAATATTATCTTGAAGTTCCAAATTTCTTCTCCATCAGGTTGGGCATCTCACTTGGGAAGTCATCACATTTCCTCTAACATTGGTCAGTAACTCGCCTTTTTCTACTTCCATCCAATGAATAAAAAAGAGAGAATTAGGGATGTGTAATTTTAAACTATTAAGAACATATATGGGAAACCATTATCATTTAAGGTATAACTCATAAATGGCATATATTCTTTAAACTATGAATTTCTACATTTTATTATAATTTATCCATGATCTGTGTCCTTATTTAAAATCATCTAGTACATTTTTTAGATTTATAATGGTTTTTAAAAGGATTGTAAATTTTCCAAATCATATCCCCTAGGAGTATCAATCTCGTTGTATATAAAGGTCTATTTTCATGCACTATGTGACTATTTGGTCCACCATAATGTATCCTTTTTTTAGGTTATTAGACTTGGTAAATCCATTCTAGATCCACAACCACTTGTGGAATCCATACATGGATGCATTTTTTTGAAAACCAATTACTCCATACATCACCAAAATTAAATTATATTTTCCTATACTAAGTCTTATCTTTAAACTTATCCTTAGGGTTATCACAAATGTTTTCTCATCCTATATTCCAATTTTTTTCTAAACCACCACTCTGATACCAACTATATTAACTCAATCCTTTTTACATATAATATTGAATGATTTGTAACATAAATATTCATTAATAGAAATCATTCATTTAAAATTCCTAGTGCCTTTGGAATGATAGGTTTATAATACATCAAAAGGAATTTAAAATATATAATACTTATTTTATTCACCATAATGAGCTCATAAAATCATTTTTAGCTCCTAAGGCAACAAGGGAAAATATTATAAATATATGAAATAAAGGGTTGAGCCTAAAATCCTGGTAAGGAATAATCATGATAAGGAAGCATAAAATGTGAGTTAAAGTTATAACAAGGTATAATAAAAAAGATATTACATGAGTAATCAAATGGATACATAATATAAATTACATGGTATTATAAGATCATACCATCAAAGGAAATGTGTTAGACACATAAAATATGATATAAAAATAGTTCAAGGCTAACCATTGTGACAACATCACATGGTTGACAAGGATCCATAATGGAGTGGTTTTACTCCTAAATCCTATACATGATGTTTTAAGAGACTATAACATTATCCAATGCATTGGAGGGATATATAATACTGGTCCCACCAATCATATTAATTTAATGTAGATTAATATCTATTACACATAATGAAATCTATCATAAGGTATAAACATAAGAATTAAATATGTTCAGAAAATGGTTTTCATAATGTTGCCTCATATCATAAATAAAAGACGTTTCTTAAGGAAGGAATTTGAGAAATGAACATAATCTATATATTACCCCATAAAAAGAATTGATAATTGATAGATATATATTTTTAATAGATGTATATACATAATTTATAATCATTCAATAACATTAAAAAGAAATATATGGTGAGTTAGAGCGAGGATGGTTATAAATCAATGGAAAGGGTGGTTTAGGGAAATCCATTACCTCGAGCCTAAATTGTCCGGGGAATTATTTGTATTTTGGAATTTTAAAATTATATTAATTATTTAATTTATCAATAATCATTTTTTATTTTATTATTCCTTTTTAATTAATTATTATCTTTTTATATTCAATTTAGTTAAGCATCTAGGTTTGTGTTAATTTTTTTGACCCTATGTTTCTAAAATATATAAAACCAAAATAGTGAGTTTCCTAAGGTCAAATATATTTTATTTCAAAAAATTTATATTCTTAATTAAATAATAAATATCATATTATTTCATTAAATATACTTACAAATACCTTCCATGTGATTTGGTAATAAAAAATGAATCACATTGCTTCTTGAGGTGGTGGTCCCCCGTACACACAAACGACGTTATAATTTTTAAATGGATGGTAAATTAAGATATTATATGATTTTTAACATTTAAAGAATTATTAATATCTAATTAATATCATATATAAAAATTATATCCAAAATTATGAATTTTTGTGAGAGGCAACAATGGAAAAGGAATTTCATCAGTTAGTAAGGTGGTAGTCTGCCATACACACAATTGATGATTTTGTTTCCCATTTGATGGAAGTGGATATGTATTTATACTATTAAATTAATATAATAACATCATATTATATAAGATAAATAATTTATATTATCACTACATAGTTTACTAAAATTTTAAGGAGGAGGAATAGGAAAAAACCAATGATGATCGGTTAAGAATAATACATCTTCTTCAGACCCCCTCTTTATGATTGTACCTAATGACATACTAAATGGGTTTCATGGATAAAAAATGTTTATATAATGTGTGTAAGGAATTAAGGATGATACTAGGGTATATATTTTTTTGAATAAAAAGCCTTTGGAAGTATGTAAGTGAGAAGATAGTGGGTTCCCATTTATATGAGAGGAGTGATATTCTTGTATAAATCCAAAACTATTCAATAATGGGAAGTCACTCTCAAGACGAGTTCCTACAAAATTTTAAAAAGGTATATTTTGGGTTAATAGGCTGATACACACCCCTACCACTAAAATTAAACATTTTTATACATTTTATCTTCTTTACCTCTAAGGTTACTCACTTTTTCCATTTTAATTTTTTACCATTGTAACAATGACTTTTACTGCTTTTATTATTCATTATGTTCAATAATTAAGTTTCACTTATTATAAAATATAAATTATTATGATTATAAATATATAATAAATTTTACCAAATTAAATTCACATATGTTGAAGAATTTAATTTTTAATTAAACCTATAAATGTGATGAAAAGATGTTTTCTAAGAAATAAATATTTCATGGAAAAGATGATCTTACAATAAATTTGTTAATAGAAATAATCATTATATGAACATAAATTAAAAAATATAGATATATACTCCATAAATTTAATTTAAATCATTAATCATTATGTTATATTTTAATTAATTAAAATGGAGAGATATTATTCACTTTAATACCGTTTTCAGAAGAAAAAAATGTTTTTAAGTTTAGAAATACATTATTCTAAAATCCAGTATAAATATAATTTAAATAAAATTATATGAATAAAATAATAATTATTTTTATTTTAAATAAAATTAAAATAATAATATTACTTTATAATTAGTTAATTTATTAATAATTAATGATAGTTTTACAATAATATGTATTTTCTAATATTCACGGAAAAATAAATATTTTTTGAGAAATAATTTTTTTACCCAAGCTCAGTTTTTATATGATGATTTCAACAATTAGTTAAATTTTATTAAGTACATTTTATATGAGTTATAAAAGTTAATTCTATTATTTTTTTAGGAAAAGAAATAAAAATCATTTTTAAGAAAACTATCTTTTTAGATTAAAATGACTTAAAAATGAGTTATTATTTACTAATAATTTATCAATAAATTTATATTTAATATAACCTTTAAATAAATTACATAATTTATTTAATTATATTCATACTCATCAATTTAATATTTAGGTTAAAACATATGTATCATGGTTAGTTTGGGTTAAGTGTTGTATGTCACATATGATATCAAACATAGTTTTCAGTTTTTAACACTTGAGGTGTTACACTTTGGTTGTGAATTGATCAATTCCAACTTATCATATTTATCTAAAGAAGGAATATACAAATATTAATATTTATTCTTAAAGGATAAAAATCAAATTTTAATGGCTTATAAAATCCATAAAATAATAATTATTTATTCATTATTTCTATAAATATTAACCAAAAGTAAAATGGTTTTTGAAAGTTAAGATAATAAAAAACTGTATAGACCATCATATGAAGAAATAATTAATTGTACTTCAAAAATTACTAAAAGGGTTCAACATACACTATTCCGCAAATAAATAACCGTAAATCCAAAATAACCTCAATATACAAAAATTAAATTGTGTTCTATCTAACTAATATTTCTTGTTAAATCACATGTTTGACTTAAGGGTAACATATACATCAATCTGATGAGTCATTCTAAAAAATATCATTAGTCAACTAAGAATACAAAAAATTAAAAAATATTTGATCATATAATATGTATCTCAAATTAAACATAATATTTATCCAACAAAACATTTTAGGAAAAAAATTTCATACTAACTAGGACATCACATCGGCTTGTGGTTGGTGTTGCACCCTTGTCACCATTATGTAGTGGGTACAAGACCCACATACATTATATATATGATGAATTTTCACCTGGAATGTGGGTTATTCTTTTTCTAAGACTATATTAGTGTTTTTTATGTCATTCCCCATAATATGATTAACATTATCAACAAAACATTAATCATTATATTTTTCTAACAACTAATTTCTTCTTTAAATTCAAAAAATTAAAAAAACAAAATATTCTTAATTGAATATTATTAGTTTAACATCAAAGATAAAATTAACTCTAAAGGTTTTCAATAACATTAAACTTATATCCACAAAATATAATATAATTATTACTCAAAATAAATAAAATTCATAATAATGAAAGGGTTGTATTCCCAATAATTTATCATAAAAATATCCTTAATAATCATAAACTCCCATTATATAAAAACTCAAATTGGGTATATATGCATTATAACTTTTTATTAGACATAGAATTATCAACATAATAGAATTCATATTTATCCCATATCTTTGGGGTATATAAGTGGTTTTTTTGAATTCTATTATATAATTCATCATGATGTTTCATAGTGAAAATGTTAATTAACCCATGAATATATCTTGGTAGTTTCATACCTGGTCTATAGTAGGGGAAAAATCAAAATTTATTAGAATAATGGTTTTGATATACCCAACCAACTATTTTTATGGTTATTACCACTATATGAATATATTATAAAACCATGTCCACATGTATTATCCAAAAATGAATGTATTTCTAGGAAAAAAATATACCTTACCAAAACATTAAGATGTTATCTTATACATAGACTTTAACCTAGTGTTTCTTTAATAAATTTCTATAATCCTAATAATAAAAAATACTTGATGTTGAACTGATACCAACTACAATGAACCAAACTATTTACACATATTTTTACATGACTTTTTAAAATAAATAGCATTTAATTACTACCGAATTATTGCAAGTCCTTGTGTCTTTAGAATACTAGGTAAATAATACCTCAAAATATGATAAATCATAACATATTTCATTTTTTTCCTTAGTGTACTCTAAAATAAAATTGAGATCCTAAAACAACATAAGATTTCTAGGGGAATACAAAAAAGTAATTTGGGAGCTAAAAATCCCCATATTGGAGTAAAAATTATAAGAAAAAAAAATGGGTGTGTCAAAGGTATAACATGATATCATAAAAGTAAAGGCTCATGAGTAATCACGTGGATGAATAACATTCAGAACATGGTATCATAAGATAATAGAAATGTATGAAATATGGAATAAATATATAAAATAAAATAAACATGAGTTAATTATAACTTTCCAGAAAATAACACATGGTGTAAAATGTCCTATAATGGATTTTCTTTCTCCCTAATCCAAAATATAATGTATCATGAGACAAATATCATTACCCTATTTAATAGAGCACTATATAGGAATACCAATCACAAATTTTACATGATTATGTGATCCAAAAAAAGAAAATAAAATATATGGTATAAACATAATAATTAAACAAGGAAAGATATTCGTTTCATAATAATTACTCATGTCATAATCAAAGGATCTTTCATAATGACATCATCTGATAAAATAACTTAAAGAATATATTACCCTGTCAAAGTAAGGAAGAATGACCTAGGTATATGTGTATGAGAAATATAAAAATAATTTAGAATAAATCAATGACATAAAATTTTTTCAACATTAATTTAAATTTATTTAATATATCTTGTGAAATATTTATTGAGAAAAAATCCTTATTCACATAGAAATTAGTTTTTTAAAATATAAAAATTCCAAAAATATTATAGAAAATTTTTAATTTAAAATAACAATGGAATCATGTAATAGAATCATCGAATAATTGATCATTTATGATGGTGGGAAGTTCAATGTAGGTTGTATAAGTAAATATAAAATTTTCCTTCCACATATTTTTAAAAAATTTAAAAAAGTATCTTGTTCAAAAAATGAAAGAAATATCCATTTTAAAAATTTTTGTAGAAAGGGTAAAATGAGGTAAAAATTAATTTAATATATCATTTTATAATAGAAATAATATTATATAAAATATTTTAATGAAATATAGATATGTAAGGGAAATATTCAAGATCGTACATAAGATATAAGATCAATATTAATTATAAAAAACATTCTTGGTGTTTCATTATTAAACAAGGAATAAAATGGAAGCCACAAAAGGAAAAATCATTCACGACCAAAGGAGAATAATAGATATTTGTTTAAAAAACTAATTGTACGTTATTTACCCCAAAGTTTCCTTGAACATAAAAAATCCTGAAAATCAAGGAGATTCCAACATAAAGTCATTACCACTTTGGTAATTTTTAAAAAAAATTCCCTTGGATGAAGACAGATAAATTATAACATAAAATACAGTAAAGTGTACATTATTAGTGTTATAGTATGTAAAATTTGTATCATATACACCATATATAATAAATGAGCATCATAATGTTAAAATATTCCTCTATGAAGTGAAGTTGAGAGTAAATCTATTACAAGGATCATACTGTTGAAGTGACCATTAATCAATGAATTGCTTATTTTTATCATATTTAAATCAATAAAATATACATGAAAATAAAAAACAAGATAATTAAAAGTAATCACACACATAATCATAGAATATCAAATACAGTGATGATGTAATATAACCTAATTAAAAGAAATGGAGTTACGAAACCCCCACCTTGAGTTCAAATCATCACCTACCTACTTTGTCTTCCTAAATAATTAAATTTTTAAAATTTATTTATTCATTAACAAATTTTATAAATTTTAATATTCCTTGTATTTTATTTATTACCATGATATATTTAATTACATAATCAATTATGTTTATGTGGTATGTTTTGAAGATCTTCGGTTTACATGTCGAAATTGACTTCGGTAGATTGATTAAGGAAACTACAGTAATTATTATATAAAATAAAAAATTATAATCATGAAATAATAATATTTCTTGTACATAAATTTTACTTTTAAAACATATATGAAATATTGTTATGAAAAATGAACTATGTTATAATCAGGGTGTCAGTAGGGCGTAATTACAAATGAGTGATGTTTCTATTTTTCAACGATCATGATGAAAGAAGCTAAGTATTATTATTTTTATTATAGAATAATAATTATATACTAAATATCATCTTATTTTTTTAAATACAAATTTTTATTCCATCAAATTTATTCATTGATGAAAAAATAATATCATTGCGTGGAGGTTGTAGTCCACATGTACGAACGAATAACGTAATCATTTTTCATTGAATGGAAAGGTAAGAGAATAAATGATGTATTACTTGTAAAAAATGATAAATATTTCTGGAATAATATATATATATATATATATATATATATTAAATACATCATCATAATTATCCATGAGAGGGTATTATGGAAAATTAATTACATCAGTTTGCGAGGTGGTACTCCGTCACACACACGAAGGATGGTTTCATTTCCCATTTATTGGAAGTGGTGATAGATGTAGTTTATTAAGTTAAATTAATAACATCCAAATATATGTGAGAAAATTAAGGTATCTTGTCAATATGGTTGAATATTATTTTAAGGAGATGAAAGAAGAAAGACAAGAATTTCTTGATTAAGAACTATACCTCTTCTTCAGACAACATCGTAAGGTTTACACTAAATGATTCAATGTGATTGTTTTCAGATCAAAACAAGGAATCCATGACATGGAATGGGATATAAGGAAGTATTTTTATGTATTTTTTGAATAAATATGATCTTTATTTGTGGATATGATAGGATATGAGTTATCCATTTATAAGAGGGGGAGAAGACCCATTAGGAAATATCATAAAAGAATAAAAAATAGAAAATGTTATTCCCAATAAAAATTCTTCCAAATATGCTTCTATATGAAGGTGGGACATGATATGCTTGACATATGGATATAAAAAAGTATTTAGAAAATTTTAATTGGAAATCATACCCTTATAGTTTGGTTAAACACCCCAGTAACCCTTTTTTAACCTTTACCAATATAATTATAATTTTTTAAAATGAAAGGGTTATAGTTTTATTTATATGATAACAATTGGTTCATAAATAGAAAAGGTATGAAATTTTAGAATATTTTTAATCCTTATATTCTACTTACCTTTTTTATAATTTTTTAATAATTTAATAAAATATTATTTTACATGAAACACCATTAATCCAATTTTGACACTATTCATTTAATTTTAATTTTAATCCATGAAGATAGTTATTAATGTAGAATATAATCAAATTAAATATATATAATTCATCATTATTAACTATAAAATTGTTTTGGGACCCAAAATAATCTGATATAAATTACTTTTTATGGTTTTAAAATTATTTACTTTGAGTTTTTCACTATTTACACAAGTATTGTGTCATAATTGAATAGGAATTTATGGTGACTATATAATACCAATTTTTTTTAAAAAAACTACATCATGAAAATAATGTCATTTTGCTCAAAATAAATTTTAATATTTATTATCCATTTATTTGTATTAATATGTGAACATATAAGAGATATTTTAACAAAATAGAGTTCATGGTTTTCTTTTTCATTGCTTAAATTGTTATATAGATCTCATTCAATGAAAAGTGTCTCATAAATAATTCAATCTCAAGAATAATTTTATAAGTGTCAAAAAGAAAATTCATCCATTTGCAATTAAAAAAAATTGTGGCATTAACACTTAGTATTAACATAGGAGAACCCAATTAACACTTTACCATGGGGAGAAATTATTACTTTTTTACTAAACATTATTACCAAAAATTAAGATTATATTATTACCTAATATTAAATATTTTGAATCCAAATATGATCACCATTTTTTAAAATTAAAGACACATACGTGGATTTATTTTATTCAAAAATTATACCACAAAATGTGTCGAAAAAATGAGTTTTTAATATATTTTTTTCAACAACAAGACGATCTTAAATTTACTCTGAATAATTATCATAGCTAAATGAGTTTAAATTATAATATTTAGATATTTAATCTATAAAGTTAATTTAATCCATTCATCATTAGGTTTTACTTTCATTAATAAAATTTGAGAAAATTTATGCACTAAAAATAGTTTTAAGAAATTATTTTTAAGTGAAAAAATAAAATTATACCAAATTATTAAAATTGATAATTAAAATGAAATTAATTATATTATTATATATAAAATTTATCATATGTAACTTTAAGATCAAATAAAAAATATTATTATATTTTAAATTACTTTATTTAATGGATATAACGGATGGTATTTGAATAATTGGTAATTTATACTATTCACTAAAAAATAAAAATTTTATAAAAAATATTAAATTTTAACTATAAGATAATTTTCATATGATGATTTAAAAAATTATAACCATTTTATCAAATAAAATTTATAAAATCTCTAAATATTTATTATAATATTTTCTCGCAAAAAAATAATATCCATTTTGAATAAAACATAGGTTTACAAAATAAAATGAATTTACTAAAAATTTGAGTAATTATTTACTAATAATGCATCAATACATCTATATTTAGTAAATTTTTTAGTATTATTGTTACTCTTAAATTTAACATCTATGTTGTAATTTTTATATTTCACTAATAATATTTCTTGGTTTGTTAATGATCATCCTTTTATGTCATATACATTATCAAAAATAATTTTATTCTTTTAAAATAATATGGTTTTAAAATTTGGTTTGTATTAATATTTTTTAGGAGTGTGAGGTCCTCTAAAATTAATTCCATGAGGTTGTCATCATAGAATATGATCTTGGAACTGAATCTGAGGTAGGATTATCTATATATGAGTGTTTTCCATAGTGAACCATTAAATTCATAATTAACTTTGGTATATATTTAAAAAATTTACATTATATTTATTTATGGATTCAGTTTATTCCATGAATGAAATTCTCAATAGATTGGTTTAAAAATTTTGGGTGTTTAGAAAGGGTTTTCCAAATGGGAGTGTCTTGTGTCCACACCATGTGATTGATTAAATGGAATAAATAGGTTTATGGTTTTAAATGGATTTATAATTTTTTTTAGAAATTGTTTTAACTTGTGGGAATGAGTTTTATAAGACGATATTACTGGAATGTGAAATTATATTGAGAACAAAAACCATGTAAAAAATTTTCTTTTGATTATGTTAGTATGCAATAGCACATGGGTTAACTGAGGTGTGAGTGAGGGATTTTCAATGGGACCATGAGAGACTTTAAGGAGGAAGAAGGAAACGTGAGATCCTTTACAGGGAAGACCATGAAAGGTTCTATTTTAGTATCCAAGAGACTATGACAACCTTTGGGTAGGAATACCTTGAGAGATTCCATTTTTTATCAAGATACTATCATATCTCTTGGTTTTGGGATTGAAGAAGATCATGATAACATCCATATATTATTATTAATGTAGTATACTTTGTTTATACACACTCAAATTATACACTTATTGTTAGATACCTATGTGAACATACCTATGTTGGGTTTTTTAATACATTGTATAAATTTTATTGAAACTATGATTGATGCAAGGTGATATGTTATGCCCATTTTCATTCATTATTCAACTAATGATTATGATTTTTATTATTATTCTCATCCTTTCTATGCCTTATAGGATAGGTTAAACATATTGTGTTGTTTGGACTTGTTTCTTTATTTGATCCAAATAGATATTGTTTTGGGGAAAATGTTTTATTTTAAATGGAAAACCATATAGATTTCAAATGATTATTCGAAGGGGGAATGATATCAAATTAATTATGTTTAGAAAAGTGTTTTCAAATTGTTTTATTTGTTTGAATGGGTAAAATCATTAAATATATTCCTAGTGGTATTCTAAAATATTTCTTCCTCACATCCTATATTTTCATTTGGGGTTTGATGAATTATTTTATTAAATATGTAAGGTCAAAGGAACCATGTACTTGGGGTTATCTTATTGATTACCATCATCTAGATGTTTTTAGAGGATATTTTATCTCATGGAGTTGGCTCATATGGAATCATTTTGTGATTTGATACCCATTGGGATTTATGTATTTGAATTATTGGGATATTTAACCATTAATTTGAGCTTTGAATTGATATACCATGTATATTCCATGTTATATCATGTTTTTTATTTAATGTATATTGTTTATTATAGTATTTTTGGGAATTCTTTCATTACTATACGTGTTGTATTTTTTTTCCATGGACTCTGATGATGTTTGTTTTTCTATACATTATCATGGATAATTTGTTTCAATTTACCAAGGGTAAAAATGTTCCCAAGATATATTTAGTTATTATTGGTTCTTTTATCCAGTACATAGCATTAGTAATGCATTTATTTCTAGCTCAAGTGATGGCCTTGATTAACATAGGTTGGTTTATTACAAAATGGTATAATATGGAATTTTATTTTGGAATCACTGGTAGAATGGGGATTGGATCATCATTAATTTTGAGGTATGAGTAGGGGAGTGTCTTGTTATATAATCTCAGTGTAAAAACTCAAGGTTCTTTGGGGTTTCTAATAACTGTATTTATGTTTTTATCCTTGTTATGGGTTTTTATGATATTTTAAAGTATGTATTGGTTAGTTTTGAATCATGGGATGAGCACAGGGGATTTTTGAATTTTGATTTGAAAATGATGAGTTTTTGTGGATGTGTAAGACTAAGAAAAATAGTTAGTAGTGATCATGGATATCTCATTAAAACTTTTATGAAAAACTCTTACGAAACCTACATGGTTGTATTATGGTTTTTGTAACTGTGTGACAGAACCGTGCATTGTTTTATAGACCCCAAATTATTTTGAATTTACTTTTTCATTTTTTGTAGTTTCATTTTATGGTAATTTATCTTGTTGAGGCCCTTTATTATATTTCTTTTTTATCTTTTTAGATATGGTTTGATATTGAATTATGATTGATGAATATTGTTTTTCTGTCTTATAGATGGGGCCTCTCAGAAGGACCTCATCTAGTAAAAGAGAGGGTGTTGTGGATAATAGCATATAGATGAACCCTCTTCTTGATCTGAATCTATTAGAGTCGGTTATTCATACTATACAATAATTTGGCTATGTGGGTGGCCAAGAGATAACACCGATGGTGGAAAATACTCAATATTTTATTTGGAAAACCGACTAGTGTTTCTTAAACATAAGTTGCCCAATGATCATGAGGATTATTTGGATCATATAGAGTGAATATTTTAGTTTCTAAAGAACCTTGAGACATAAATTATTGGAATCATCATGTATGTGATTTAATTATTGGGTAGGAAAGGATGGTATTTGATTTTTCATTTCAAGGATGTGTGAGGATCACACATGGGAAACTTTAAAGGTGGATTTTAATATAAAGTTATACATTGAAAACATGATGGTGGAGGAGGAATAATAGTTCTTAATGTTTGATTAAGAATATCATTCATTTATGGAGCATGATTATCATTTTATTTAGTTGGATTATGTCTCACTGAATATCCTTGTGAACGATTCCCTCAAGGATTGGAGTTTTGAGATGTGATTGATGCTAGAGATCATGTATATTCTTACTATTATCTATCTAATGACTTATTATGATGTGGTTGATATGGGGTCTAATGAAAAGGAATATATGTTTATAATGATATTTCTCTATGGTGTTCTTTTAGTGGGTGGTAGTTATATTTCTTCTACTGGTTATAAAGAAAAGAGAGATGAGTCTCACTGGGGCAATGGAATGATTTTGTATTAGTTTTTTTCATATATATAGTGGATTATATGGGGTCCAAGCATGTTTTTCATTATCATTATAGGAAAGGTGGTCATTCCAGAACTAATTTCCCAAAGAAAATAATCTTTGCTTCTGTTATGTTGTTTCATGTGGAATTAAGGCAGGATCCATGCATTCAAAAGTCTCTCAGATGTAGTCTAACACCACCAGGGGCAGGGGATATCACCCTTGGGGAAAGGGAGATTATGAACTAGGGAATAAGGCTCAGTTTCGACTTATGAAAGGTCATATTCATTCCACAAAGATGTTCTAGAGGACTCAAATACTTGGCCATCCACCATGAGAGGTATGATTTTTCTTCCTTCTTTTCTGGAATCTAGTTTCTTTGATAATGAAACATCCCATTGATTTATATTTTTTAATATTAATGATTCATTGGGTGTTTGATAAGATTATATACCCTTTTTGATGGCTTTTATACCCCAATTAGGTAAGAATATAGAGAAAATTTTTAAGAGACTTGAGCGTCGTGTTTTGATAGCTATCATGAAATTCATGTGGGACTTCCTTGTTTTAAACCTAGTAATTTTAAAAATTAACTTTTTTATGTATTTTTTGATTAGTTTCAAGGTTCTATTCAACTTTTTTCCTCTTATGGTTCAATTAATTACTCCTAATGGGAACACTCATGTATTTTAAGTAGAGTGGGAATCATGATCAGAGGAGGGTCAAACTAGTTTCTTCGAACATGGGGTTGATATCAAGCAAGATATCTAGGTTTTTTCTCAAAATTTTTGAGTAGTGTTAAATGGGTGATCTTCTAGTGGTAATGGATAGGTACCCAGTTGTGTTTTTAGAGGATTTCATGGGGTTTTCACCACAATCATAGGTTGAGTTTACTATGGATATACTCACTATGATGAGACCCATTCCCTTATCATCATACTGGATGGATCTGACTAAGATAATATAGCTAAAACATCCATTATGGGACCTTGATGGAATGTGTTTGATTGAAATTATCCTATCACCATGGGATTTTCCAGTGCAACTTACTATGAAAGTGTTCAGAAGCCTCTAATATTGCATCCACTATCATAAGCTTAACCAGGTGATCATAAAGAATAAATACCTATTACCTAGAATTGATGATATTTTTGATCATCTCATGGGGTTTGTTGATATTTTATAATAGAACTGAGATATAGGTACCACCAGCTAAGGGTCCAAGAATATGATGTTTCAAATTTACATTTTTAAGCTTGTATTGACATTTTTATTATTTGGTTATGTCATACCAATGCTCTAAAAGCCTATGTGGAATTGATGAACTAGATATTCATCCACTTTCTAGAAACCATCATGGATGTGTTTGTGGAAAAAATCTAGGTATATTCCAAGACATTGGAGAATCATGATAACCATCTAGATATTTTTTGTGTGTTTTGAGGGATCATGGACTATATAAAAAATAGTCCAAGTGCCATTTTTGGATCTAGGATGTCAGTTTTTTGGACCACATGATTATTGTGGTAGGGGTTTCAATATATCTAGAAAAATTATGAGAAGTAATGTATTGGGACAATACCAAGTATTTTTCTGAGATCCATAGATTTTTGGGTTTGGCTATGTGTTATAGTATCTTTTTTGGGAATTATCCATGCTAGATTCTCCCTTGACGGTGGTGACTAGGAAATGGGTCAATTTTAAGTGGGATGAGAAGTTTAAATGTTATGTAGAAAAGTTACAAACATGTTTTATATATAACTTTTATAATATTTCATATTTCTAATATGGATTATTCCATGTATTTTTATTCATTCGGTGTGATTTTGGGGTGTCTTTTCGGGAAGGATAACCATGTGGTGGCCTATGAATAATGGAAGTTATACATAGATGAGTAGAATTATCCCATCCATGAACTGGAATTATTAGTTATGATATATTAACTGAATACATGGTGGTATTATATCATTGTGGATAATTTCATAGTGTACTTAGATCATAAAATCATCAAGTACATTTTCACTAAGTGGGGAATAATCCTCATCCCGTGATAATGGTTAGAATATCTAAAAACTTTTTATTTTGTCTTTTTTGTATAAACTTATGAAGGAGAACATGGATGCTAATTATTTGATTGGGAATCATCTTTTGTAGGCTATTTGAGAACTAGTAAATTTGTGGGGTCTGAAGAGTTTTTTATCGATATGGGTCTAGATGTGAAGGAGGATGGAGACTGGGTGTTTTTGTCCAATGTGTAGGCCACACACTCTATTATCTATCATATTAAGAGTTTATAGGTATAAAAAATTGAGTTATATAATACTAGTAGTACTTTAAAGAGAGGTAAGACCTCATTTGAGTGGTCATGGTATCCATATGGTTATCTCCTTTTCTGAAAGTTGTTCGTAGTTCCTTTGAGCATAATATAGGAGTTGATATGGGTTGCTCACCTCTCTAGTTGGTTCAATCAACCTAGGAAAAACAAGATTTTTTCTAACTTAAGAGGTTAATATTGGTGTCCCAATATGAGATATGTAGTTTTAAATTTTGTTTCTAGATTCTAGGATTTCTAGAGGATCAAATCTAAAAAATCAAAGACTAGCTAGGTTCTTACTTCAACATCCCATTCTACATTGGATGTGGGATAAGATCACTATATATATCTTAATTGGATTACCTTGAACTCTAATTAGGAGAGTGATTATTGATCGTATGACTAAATCATCCCACATTATTACTATATGACAGTAGAATAAGGTAGAATACGTTGAATATATGTAGGTTTTATAGGTTGTTTGGATTCATAGAGTGACAACAACGATAGTTTCACACCGAGATTCTTATTCCACTTACTAATTTTTTAATATACTCTAGGAATTATTAGGAACTGAGTTAATATTGATCAGCATGAATCATTAAAAGCTAGATGGTCGGTCTGATTAGACCCTCTAGACTATCAAGTTTATATTGAGAACATATGTTATTTATATCAATGGTTTGTTGGAAATACTGATATTCATGGGAATTTTTTTTACAAAAATTACCACTACCAATCCTCAATCAAGATATACCCATTTGTGGTGATGTATGGGTGGTCATTACAAAATATTTTTTTTTGGTTTAGGTGGGTGATCATTCATTAGTTGGATCAGGTCTCATCCATTATATTACTGAGATAGTTTGGAAGGTATAGAAAAGGTTGTTGACATCTTAGAGTCACTGGAAGTCATATTTTGACTTTCATTGTCATCCATTAGTGTTTCATGTTGGAGATCCCATGTTTCTTTGGGTAAATATTTGACTGTGAAATCATCTCTTGGAAAATAATGGGATGATGGTGCTGATTTAAATTGGAATGTTTTGTGATGTATTGAATTTTGGGAAGGTAACATATAATTAACGGTTCCACATAGCTGACCATGATATTTTATGTCTTTAATGTATCCCATTTGAAGATATACCATTCGTACCTATATCATATGTTAGATTGGGATGATTTGGAGGTTAATCCTTATACCACTATTATGAAAAAACCATTTTTCATCATGAATTATCATAACACGGTGCTCCATGGTAGGTTGATCTCATTGGTCTATGTTATCTAGAAGAGAGGGGTGGCTATGTCCATGATATATGGGTGCATGAAGGTTTGGTATGAAGTAGTGGCCTCATCTTTTTTCTTCAAAGGGTGCCTAAGAACTTTATAGGGATAGAAAGTTTCATAGTAGTGAGTTTGTGATTCCCTTCAGGTCACTAGTATTTATAATAATAATTATTATTATCCCATTTGGTTTATAGGGGGAGTTTCAGGTACTAAGGGTTGGAAATGTTTGATTTGGGAGAAACAGAATATGCACATAGTTGGCGTATGGTTTGTTTAACAGTGTGGCTAACCGTTTGAGGGTGTAACGAAGGGTGAATGAATAATTTTTTATGGTTTGAACACTTTTTGTCAAACCATACATATCCTAGGGGTTAATATGTTTCTAGGAACATGGAGTGATAGTAGCTGCCACATATTTTTCACATTGTTTTCTTAACCATGTGTCCATATCAAGCTCTTTAAAAAGTGTTATATTACTATTTGAATTGTTTATTTTAAGGTATTTAGACCTCATTTCCTTCCAGCATCATGTGATACCCCTCCTTATTGGTGTAAAATATTATTCTCTCTAACCATGGTGGAATATCCATAGTATATTGGTGATTTGGATTTATGTAAGCACATTTCATGGTGGTTTTTTATTCCATTCCCACTTCTCTGGATTTTCTTCTATTTTCTTAGAAGAGTGTAAAACTAATTGGTGGGGATGGATAAAATCATGGTTTGAATTTATGATTTTGTTTTTCTTCATGTTGTTTAGGTGTGTGAGTTATTCTTTTAAAAATTCTAGATAGTCATTGTTAGAGGTGATGAGGTTATAACAAAATCTAAGGAAGGTGTCTCAATTTAATGGTATTTCCCATGTAGTACCAATAAATTCATAATCACCATTAGTTTATAACGTGGATTGGAATAATTTTTGAATAAAAAAGTATTTCAAAATGGGTTTCAATTGTATTCACACCAAGTGTTTGATGAAATATCTCTAAGTTATTTACTAAATTAAATTATATTTATAAAATGATTTTAACTTGTGGGAATTTGAGTTTAAAATGGGTATTCTAGTTTTTGAAATTTGATTATGAAATAGTTTTCATGAATGAATCTTTATTGTAATTATATTTTCATGGTTTATCTCATTGGTTAACTAGGGAGTTAGATAGGGGTTGTCTAAGGGATCATGAGATCCATTATAAAGGAAGATCATGAGAGATTTTATTTTGTATTCAAAGGGACCATGAGAGCCTTTGGGAAGGAAGATCATGAAAGCTTCCATTTTTGGATTCCAAGTGACCATGAGAGACATTAGGTAGGGAAACTATGATATATTCCATTATTTATTGACATAATTTGAGAGCTCTTATAGTTTGGGCTTGACGAAGAATGTGAGAGCTTCCATCATTACTTAGCCTGCTTGCATACATTGTTCAGACTAACGTGCATTATAATCTTTTAGTTAGAAACCTATGTTAACATACTCATGTTGAGTTGGTTATATTATGTATTAATGTTATTAGTTCCATGTTTTATTTGAGGATATATGTTAGTACCATTTTCATTTATCAGTTATTTGATGATGATAGTGTTTATACTCAACCCTATTATGCCTTGTTGGACATGTTGAGAATGTTGTTGCATTTTCACCTATATCATTATTTGATAAATATGAAGATTTTTTTGGAACACATGATTTATTTAAAATTTAAAATAAGATTTGTTTTAAGGATTATTTGAAAGTGGAATATTCTTAATGGATTTTAGTATTGAAAAGTATTTTCAAACTATTTTATTAGTTTTCAGGGGTAATATTATAAAATAGATTCATGGTGGTGTCATATCATCTTTTTACCGCAAAACCTACATATGTATTTGGGTGTATGTAGATTTTTTTAGGAGACATGTAAAGTCAAGGGAACCATATCCCATGGTGGAACTTCTTAATTACCATCCTTCAAATATTTTCATAGGAGATGTGGTCTCTCAGAGTTGGATCATGTGGAGTTGTTTTTTGATTTTATACCAATTAGAATATTTTTATTAGATTTGATGGGATTTCCCCCTTTAATTTTAACATTGAATTGAGATATCGTGTATATGTACAATCATGGAAGGTTTTTATATGATGTATGTTGTTTATTATGGTATTAATTTGGTCATTGTAGCATTATATTAGATGTTATATTTTTTCACCTGTAGACTCTAAGGATGTTTGTGTGGAAACAAAAATTTATGGATCGGTCATGATGGTTTACCAAGGATGATATCATTACCAAGAGATTTTTTGTTATTCCTAGTGCTTGACTCAAGCCCATGGAAATTAAGAATACACTTTAATCCATTTTTAAGTTAGATTAGGTGATGGGTCGAGTCAAAATGGGTCAGTTCAATACAATTTAAATTGGTTTATTCATTTAGTGTAAACTCACTATTTTGTTTGAAAATATTATAAATATTTCATACTACTTCATATAACTTATAAGGCTAACTAATTCCACCTATATAATCCAAAGTTCTAGGACTAAAGTCCAATCCTCTAGTGGATTCAAGGCCTTGATTTTCATTCAAGGAATCAAGAAAAGGGGAAAATAGTTAAGAAAATACATTAGAATACCCATCACTCTTTTCAAATTATAACCATCAGTCTACCCCACATGTAATTCATTCATAAGTTTAAAAAAATTTGAAACTTTTAATTTAATTTTCTTAGTAAGAGTCCCATGATTAGTCTCAGAGATAATCATCCTATGTAAAAATTGTAAAATTTTCTTATATCTTATATGAACATCCCAATGTCATTGAGAAAAATTTAATCCTTCATGTGATTTATTGAATATGGAATAGCCATATCTTTCCAATCTAGCATGATTTACTAAAACTCATCTATCTCGCTCTTAATACATTTGGAATTTTTTAAAACATCATGAAGGAATGGATTAAATTTAGGCCTTACCCTATAATTGAAATACTCACCTCTGAAGGAAAAATCAAAAAACACACTCACCTTTCATAGGTTACAAATAACATGAAGTAGTAATAGGGTTGGTTAAAAGAGTGGGGGTTGAGATATAAGCTTGATAAATTGATTATCACTATTATAAAGATATAATTGTTTGGAAAGAACAACTTCATGATCCTAGAAAATTGAATTCCTAATTTAGATCTTAGTTTTACCTAATTTTTCGTGTTATTTTACTGATTCAAATTGAAAAAAAATATTCAATATCTACCTTGAGAGATTAATTGAACATTTGATAAAGAAGGTGATAATTTTCTTTCCTCACCTAAACTATAAAAACATCCTTAGTAACAAAAATTATATAACATCTCACCACAATATAGGTCTCATTAAAAACATAGAACTCTTCTTTATCCTCACCAACATTAAGGGTTATATTTCCCTTGAAATATAAATGGTAGTCTTGAATGTTTCTAAGAATGGTATTCTGAAATGAATATGACATTATTATAACACTCAACCCAAATAATGATGAAATATGTGGGAAGAATTATTTAACCTACATTAAAAAATATGCCATCTACCCGAACATAAGGATTTCCAAGTAACATGTTTGTTAGCTGTAGAGAAACAATAATCAATTTCAGAACCTTAAGACCCATATTTTTAAACAAAGAGTAGGGAATAAGTTTTATTTTGTTTCTTGGTTAAAAATGAAACCAAATATTCTCACTTTATCAGATTTACATTAAATGAAAAAGCATCCAAGGTCTTTTAGTTTTGAAGGAATATCCATTTGAACGAGGAAATTACATTTCTCATTTAGATAAATTGTTGAACTCAAACACAAATTCATTTTTTATAAGAATATATTATAAAATTTAAAGATTAAAGGAAATTTTTTCAAATCCTCTATAAAAAATGTTAAAATTAATTATATCAAAAAATTTGAATGAATTTGAGGTAATTTACTTTATTGTTATTTTCTAATCATTATTAAAAAGGAATAAGATGGGAAAAATATTTCAGAATAGGTGGATCAATCTCTTTCTCCTTAAAATTCACCTTGATATTACCCTCATTAATTATATCATTTTTATCTTATTTTGTAAAATTTAATCTTCATGTGGTGATTTATCATTTTCCTCATATTGATCAAATATGACCAGATTTCCAATATTGGGATTTACCTAATTTTCATTTTTTGTTTCAAATTGTTCATTAGATTTATCTTACCTTGGATATTCCCTAATTGGTTCAATAATTTTTATACATGACCAATTTTTTACTGCAATCACATTTTACCTTAGGTCTAGATCTGTTGTATTGGATAGTTTTTCTTTATCCATCCTTCCTTTGTCTCTATCCATTTTACCTTCTTGAAGTGATAGGATATATATTCTAGAGTCGGTATATTTTTTCTAAGATCCAATATTACCCAAAACCAGATGAAATATTCCATTAATTTCAACTTTATTATTTAAATATTCAACCTCATATTGATTTGAATAAAAAAAATTAGTTGTGGTTGGTCATTTGGGGTATCTTACTATTTTTTAACACTTTGTTATTTCTACGAAAGATTAGGGTGATATTTATATACAATATTATAATTATTATATAATGGTTCATTAACCTCTTAATTATAATCCATATGATCAAAAACCATTTTACTCACATCTGGTTTCACTAGGATATAAATATTGGGTAACCAATTATGAGCATGAAAAAACATCCCATAATGAAAACACTTCTCCCTATGGGATTTTTGTCAACTACATATTATTGTGTACAAATTTCCATCCTATGAATTTTAATTTTCCTTGTATGTTTTTTGGAGAAATTTTCTAGAAAATATCATATATTTAAATTATGTCATACTATAATATCATAGAAATACCTACAACATGATTGATCAAATAAGATCTGGTTGTGTGGTGTGATTAAACTTTAAATTGTATCAATAAGTATATGTGTAGATAATTAATTTTTGGGAATGTATATAAGAAAAGATATAAATAGATTCCAAGTATTATAAAAAAATTCTCCATTATCCTATACAAACCCTATGATTTTATTCTAAACATCAATAATAATTTTTATATGATAGAATATATAAATAAAATTATTAAAAATATTATACTAGGTCCCATATATTTCTTTATATATGTTACAAAACCATTTCATAATCCTACCCTTGACATATAAGGATAAAATATTAACCTTAACTATTCATCACAAACCCCAAAAAGATACAATTATTTTACATGATAGTATAAATCACTAATAAATTCAAGTGAATCTACTATTGGAAAACCAATGAATGATGGTATTATAGAGTGGTGGGAATATTTAATTTCAATGGTCTTTGTCATATTGTATGTCCTTACTCATGAAGTATTTTTATAAATGTTAGGTAATATTTATTCCCTAATCCTAGGTGTCTTAGGGCTGGAACAATGGGTCTGGCTATGTTCATATTTTTATTAATATTTTAATGTCTTTCTGCATCATTGTTCCACATATTTTCCATTTATTTATTATCATTCATTAAGGATTTTTAGTTCTTGGTAATTTCATGAATTGTAATTTCAAACTACACCATATATAATAACCCATTTCGTCTTTTAGTTACAACTCATTTTATTTTTAGTTTAATTTATTGGGTTTGACTAAATATGAATGCCCAGTATGGCTAAAGAAGAAACAAGGGTTTCATGGGATTGTTTGGATCCTAGAACCCTATATTTTGGATTAAATTGTCGAACTTATGGATAGTATAATCCAGGAATCCCAATATACAAAATTAGATAAAATTTTGTGGGTTATTTGAGTGAATAGTATAGGATCGTACAATTTGGCCTAATACTGCATCCCAAACTGCATGGTTGTGAGAATTTTATCAAACATGTTGTATGATTTTTTTTTCATAGGCTACACATGGTTATTCAAACCATGTGTCTCAAGCTTCTGAGAGGCCTCTTAGGGGAGAAATGGGAATTTGGTTCATGCATGATTTATCCAATAGTGTATCCAAACCATGCAACCCCATTTTCATGGAGTGAAATATCTATTTTTACCTCCACATATTTTATTTCTTCACCCATGTTTATTCTTTACCTACATTCTAAATCAACCTCTATGTTCCTCCAATGATATCTACTCCCATGATATTCACAAAGGCTTTACTCCCATTTCTCTATCTAACATCAGAATCAAGATGAGTTCATATCATTGGATTCCTACATGCAATATCTCCACTTCGTAGGATCCTATCACCATTATTATTTTTATCTATGATGTCATTATATTGATAGACTATCTTCCCTATTTTTAGTGATTTCTTATATTCATATTTTTTATTATGATCTAGTACAAAGTAATTTATGATACTTGATGAGGAATCTACTAAAGGCATTTCTTAGGTGGTCTATGACACATCACATAATGTCTCATAATATATAAATTGTTTCGGTTGTGTGCACTCTGGTCCCATAGATAATTACACCTTAATTACACCTACCTAAAATTCAAGAGACTAAATTTTAATTTATAGACCTAGTGGGACCTATTATCACCATTGGAGGTTAATTCTTCAACATAGACCAGCCATTTTGGGTTTGATGTTTATTTATTCCTTTCTGACCTATATTGAGATTATTTAAGGCACAATTCCAGTGTACTCTACATAGAATAATTAAGGTAAGGGTTCCATCATAATTAAATGAAACCTTAAATTGTTATATTCTTAGTATATGCATATATTTCACTAGACCTTGTCCATTGTAATTTAATTGATATTAGTTGTGTGTCCTTAATTCACCTTGAAATATCTAATGATATGTAATATAATAAACCTATTAAATGATTAGTGGAATGAGTATTACTTGGCCCGTGATGAAATAAATATATAATTGAAATGCGTATAGTGTACAGATTTCATTAAAACTTATTATCTCTATATGAATGGTAAGACATGAGCTATACTTTGATTATTAAGGGAATATGTTGAGTACTCAGTGGATGCCATTATGATTCATTGAACTGATTTTCATGGGATATAACCACTATTGAATCTTGTCTTTATCTTATTACCAAAATTTCTCACCATTTTAATAATGATTCATTTAACTCTTTATTGAATATTATAATTCTTTAAATACACCATTTGGATTTATCTTGATGTATTTAGAAATGTATTTTCATGGATTAACCCCATCAGGCACAATCATTCTTATATCAAGATAAATATAGATGAGCTCCATCAAGTCAATTGGAATGTTTTACAGTGGAATTCCTTGTTTTTATCTTATGGACTACACATAGGCCCCCATAAAGACAGACTACATGATTTACCAATATGAGTAGGATTGACTGATGAGGTCCTAGATCCCTTGGTTACACCTTGGACCCTAACCTGTTATTATTGAGATATATTAATAAAATAACACATACATGTGTTTTAAAATTTAAATCTGATTCTTAAATTAATTAATTAATTTTTTACATGTTTAGACACTAGATGAGGAAAAATCATGAATATATTATTTATTTAGAACATCTTTACATTTATATATACCAAAAAACTATATATTTTATATTCACATACTTTATTTTAATATATGTTGTTGGTGGTGGCCTACTAAGAATTATATCACACTTTGTAAAAGCTACCATTGGTCCTCAAGAATATTATATGATAGCAGGTGTGCACAAGGGGAAACATATTTCTCTAGAAACATGACATTAATGCTTTAGGATGGTATATTTCTAGTAGATAATTGGTCCAGTGCTTGGGATTCTTGGATAGTTTTCACTATTTTTGTATTCTTATGAATATCAAGTATTATATTGTATGTCTGTAACCATGTATTCATATTTTTCATTTTTTTAGAGACATTCCAAAATCATTTTGTATAAGATATAGTCTTCATATCGTGAATTGATTATTTATTACATGGATGTTTATTATTTTTTATCCTTATTTACTAATTATAATATTGGTTCCTCATACATGTTCATGCTATATGACCACTTTTATCAACTCTAAATATAAGGAATAGTCTCCCCATTGTCACACCATATTCCCTCTCTACAAGTCAGAATCTTCTGGCATATAGGGTGGTGTGCTTAAGGCAACATGGCCAATTGGGTTTAGTTACTCAAGAGTTAATCAGGTACAGGACGTCAAAATGTGGTATCAAGGGTATTTTTTCATGTCTTATTTTTTGGGGAATATGGATTAGATAATAATTATGCATTGGAGATTGGTCATAATTCATTACTAGTAGTAAATTACCCATATATGATGTAATTACCAGGTTTAGTGAGAATATAGAAAATAATTATTCTATATTTTCCTATTATAGTTGATATAAATTCACTATTTGGTGATGAAAATGAATTGTGGTATTTTTTTATCATTATTGGTGACTCTACCTTGGCCCAGTATGATAAGGATAATTTTAACATGCATCATTATATGTTCCAAGGATTTAACATTTCTTGTATATTTCATACCATATAGGTTCATTTTATTAATTTCATTTCCTTTTTTTCATGTGATTGTTAAGTGTTCCTTGGCTTTTATATATCTTTGTGCCACTATCATCTTATACAGGGAAAAGAAATTAGTTGTTTAAATTATGAGCATCAAACTAATTTGTGTTTTACCATATAGATTTATAGTGGAATCATAAATAGTAAAATTAAACCAGTGTAATCTATGTAACATTGGTTACATGAGTTGGGATTTATTAATGATTACATGAATACAAATATCAATTTGTAAGTATATGTGACCTCATAAATTGTAAAGGTTAATTAATAAAAATTGTGCCATTTCATCATACATGTTACATTCTGGGAATAGATGCAATGGATCTAGTTGAAATTAAATTTGTTTCAATTTCAATTTATAAAGTGTATGGGCCACTATAAACAAGGAATGATAATCCACCCAATTGAAACTTTTTTTATGTATTAAATTACTTACATAAATAAAATATAATCGCTAACTTATAGATGAAATGGTTTTTAATAAATGAAAATTCCAAGTGCAATTTAAAGTCGCATTCCCTATTTAACATAAAATTTATCATCCATATACTTGAACCCCTGTAAATGAAAAAGTGAACACAAAATAATACCTATGACTTATAAGTGGGTAGTTGAGAAAATATGTTTGGTGGTGTGACCTTTTCTTAGATTATTCTTTCATAGAGATCCTATATATACTAAAATATCTTTTTGAGGCATGTTCTTGGAATTTGTAGAGATAAACCACCATGAATTCCTCTGTCTTAATGTCCCGAAGGCCTTCATTTTTTATTGATTTTTGATAACCCCCCTTTCAAGGGATGAGGGGGAACCCTAAAAGGACCGTAAGCTTAGTGATTACATGGCCCATAGGATTAAGAGATATTACATGACCCAAAGGTCTTATGTAATTCAACCAGACTATAACCACAAGGAACTGACCCTCCCCAACATCTACATTGTGATGGTAGCTCTCCACCTTCACATGGTCATTTGGATAAGCTTCCCATGCAAGAACAGGCTGGTCCCGATGGTATAACCATACCCTCTCATTCTTCTAAATCCATTGGTTCTGGTCAGGTGAGTGCGCTTGCTCTGAATCCTCCTCTAGGGCTTCTTCTTTTTTGTAGAGTCTGTCTGGGGAAACAACATGTGGCCCGAAGCCCTTGAGGTGGCCCAAAGGCCTTAATGGTGGCCCGAAATCCCTACTAACCCAAAGGCCTGGGTGAACCAAAGGCCTTAAGAACTCTGTGCCCAAACCAGTGGCTCATGGTGAATAGTTTTGGCTACTACAGTACCAAACAGTACCTGCTATAGTGCCTACTACAATGCCTGCTTTAGTACTCACACATTACCTTCTACAATACTGCTATAGTACTACCACAGTACAGCCACAGTACCCCTAAAAATATTCCTATGCCTGGTTTCAAACCTGGGTCTCATGGATACACTTAAGGATACCTCACCAACTGAGCTAAGGTTTATGTTTCCATAACATCCACTAGTCGTGCGACATGATGGTGATGATGATCATGCTATTGAGGTGGTGGGCCCTAATCCACCATTGATACATCAAGTTTTTTAACATAAGTAACTAGCTACTATTAATTTTTTTTTAACTAATTCTCATTTTTAGATGGATTCATATATTTTTGATAGTCGATGAAGGGTTCTCTATGACATGAACCTACAATGTCTAATCTTACATTTCAGTTATAGAAACATCATCCTCCCATCTTTTCAAAGGAAGGAAGACCTCATGCTAACGAGTCATTGATAGAATCCAATATATACATATTTGATCTTATAGAGTCTCCACACAATTATACAATAAATTTATAAACCTAAATGTTGTGTGATTCTATTAAGAGTTGGTGAGATGTGACTACCCAAGCTGATCATTATTAGGGCACAATCTGGGTGGACTTACATACTTCCTTCTATGACTAATTTTTGTCATAGACATTGAGAGAAGACTGATCCATGGAGTTCATGAACCTCGAGTAGGGTATTATGTTCTTCATAGACTAATCAAATTATTTCAATGAGTTGAAACACTTTTGACTGCTTATTTTTTCTAATGAGAAATCATGAGCAAGGTGTTTCAAGGACGGGATCATGTTTTCCATCCTCTTGAAGGTGAATATATTTTTCATATCTACCTGTTTTGAGATCATGAATCAAAATATTATCACTGAGTTCGACATGAGATAAGATAATGGTTCTGGGAACATAGGTTCAATGATAAGGTAGGGAATCAATTCCTTCACTATTAAGAATCACAACCATGAGGTTTATCGTTAATGTCATAGCATCCAAAATATACACACTGCTTGTTCCATTACATGAAATCAGTGTGGATGGTAGTTTAATGTGAAGTTAATGTGTGATAGAGACCCACTTGAGTGTCATTACTATGGATGAATTGGTTATCATTATAGGTTTCTTCAGACATTTTCACCTATTTCGAGTGGACGTGTAAAACACCCCATGATTTTACGGTATGTATCATCTTAAAAAAATTCATCTCATTCGATAATTTACATTAGAAAAAAATTATTTCATATATTATAAATCATATAAAATATCAAAAATAAATAAAAAATTTACAAATGAATAATGAATAAAATAAGAGGATTATTTCTATAAATCAACAAAAACATATACCAATGAAATAGTTATTTGATATTTTGAATAGTAATGTGACAATTAGGAATAGTAATTTTTCGAATAAAATATTAATCTAATCTTTAAAAGTAAAAACAGATTTTGGAATGTTATAAATAAAAATATGATATAATTCTATCTTAGTATAAGTAAATAAATATTTTAAAAATGAAAAATTAAATTTTGGTATTTTTCTAAAACATAAATGTTTATTTATAATTTTATAATTAATATAATGATTTAAATAAAAATTTATTTTCAGGAAATATAATCATAAATTAATTATTTTTTGTCTTGCGATTATAAGATAAATTTTTAGGGCTTAATTAATTATTCAAATTGTTATTAAATCAGTTATAGTTTTGAAATTGGTATTTTCCAAGTAAATGAAGATTTCAAAAAAAAATTAAATTTATCATATTTGGAAGAAAAAATCAAAAATAAAGATTTCATTTTTAAATTCTAAACATTGAGAATTGGTTAGGTTTATTTTTTGGTATTTTTCTAAAATATTTGAATTTTATATGAATAGTGAAATACGGGTTTTTACGGTATTTACCATTTTAAGCTAAATACCTAAATTAAAACATTATAAATGATGTAAGAAACCATTAGTAATAATTTACACACACTAAATACTATATTTAGTATCAATAATAAAAAAATTCATAGTATTGAGCCAAAATAATAAACAAATGAATAAAATATTCAAAAATCACCCCTCTCCTCCACTATAAATACCACCCTCACCGCCTATTCTCCTCACCCCTATTAAGCCATGAAGCTTGGAAAATTTCTAGAAAATACTCTAGCCATGACTATCCACCACAACTAGGATCCCTTTTTCACAAAAAAAAAGACCATTCCCAAGACCCTTAAGAAGGTTCTCATGGAGAATAAATTCAAGAGATTAAATCATCTTTCATTTTACTTTACATTCATTTTTATTTTCATTTCTTTTATTATCCTTACCTCACCTCCTTTATCAAAAAATACATGAAAAATCCAGTATCTTATATATAGTTTAGTATAATTTTATTGAGGGAAAATATATCTAAATTCCCTTCTCCTCTCCCATTTATTCTAAAAATGAAATTATAATCTGCGATGTACCTATTTACCACCATAATTTTATATTACCACCTTCAACGATGGTCATAAAACCATCATTATGGTAAAATTATATTTTATTATACATATTATAAGTCATATAGTTTTATGGATCCAGTTTGTATACATAATATTAATTAATAAAACAAAACTAGATCATGGTAATAGAAAATTCATCGAAATAAATTAATGTTCATCATTAACGTTTTATGTAACACCCCAATTTTTCACGGTATGCTTCTCTTTGAATAATACAGTAGCGTGTGTTGTACTCAACTTTGAGTTCTAACACACATCACAACCAATCAAACTATCTGTTATGAATAGTAATACAGACCTTTTGAAATTTTATAAATTTTATATTTCAAAATGGACTTCATTTTTGGATTCTGAATATCGAAATTAGCTTAGGGTGAATTTTTGGTACTTTTCTATTAACTTTCATATTTTGATGAATAGTGAAAATTACTAAATTTTAATTAAAAACAACTTTTTTAATAGAAATAATTAATAGTGATAAATTATGAATTTGAGTGGTTTTAAAGTATATTTAGAATATATTTTCACCATTTAATATAATGTTGCTCGTTGTATGTAATTTCACATTTAAACCAGACATAAGCAAGTGTCAATCTTTTGATAGTTATTATTTCTTAAAAACATGCTTTTTGTTTTGATAGCGGTAATTAATTTTAAATTAATTTCTGCCACTTCTATGTTTTGAATTTGAAAAAATGGATTCCATATTTGGAATCATGATTTCCAAATTTTCGAAATAGATAACTCTTATTTTTAGACATTTTGAATAATTACTTCGGTAAATATTTTATTTATCATGGTTAAAGGGTAAATCTAGTAAATAAGGGTAAAAAAATATTATAATAATATTAATTTACCCTAAAATGTGTCCTAACCTTATTTTTTGATACATGTCCGACCATGGGCATCTTTGGGTCGATTTTGGGACTCCATGAAGCCACTTGTAAGTGATTGGGACACATTATATTAATTAAGTTAAAGTAAATACAAAAATGACATAAGCATATATCTTTTTGAAAACAATTTCTACATAGGGTTATAAATGTTAAATTTTATACTATAAATATTAATTAGAAAGATAAAAATATTTCATACATAATGGTATTTTATTTATAATTTTTATACATTTAATAATTAAATTTATTTATGACACAATAATGGTGTATTATTTTCCTTATTAATGAAAGAATCAAATAAATGGTATTATAAATGTTCAAATAATTATAATTTGAAAGTTTTGATGACATACACAAATTTTATTGATTAATATGACATGTTAGGATTGCTTAAATGAATTTTTTTGAATTAATAAATTTGTTAAGACTTCAACAAAAATTAATTATTGAATAGTGTCAAAATTGACATAAATGAGTTTTTAAAACAAATATTATATTATTAATTGATATTATATTCATAAAAATATAAGGTTCGACCAAAGGACTTATATAATGATAGGTTTATCATTAATGGACCACTTGGGGTCGATTTGAACTATATAGTATGTTTATTAACTATATAATATAAAAATACAGAGACATGGTAAATGTCAAACTAGTTAACTTAGAGTTAAAACAAAAAGATAATGTTAATAAAGTAAACCAAACCTATCTAAAACCTATTGGTTTAGTTTTTTTCGACCTATAACCACCTTAGTATTTGAATAATCCACTTTGGATCCATTATAAACCGAATATTATTTTATTATAAAATAATACTTTATGTTTTTTCTAAAGACCCCTCCTCCCCCTTACAAAAGGACACCACTTATAACCAATTTCTAACACCTCTCAAGCCTTTTGGATCATCCAAAATCTGCACAATTAAGCTACCTACATTACTATACTTATTATATAAGCCTTAAATTAGGTAAAAGGCACTTCAAGAGTCCTTTGTGGTTCAAACCAAAGGGAGTTTCCCAAATTAAAGGTAACAATTTCTCCTAGCTTCTTTTCTTTTATTTTACTTATCCAACCCCTAAAATCTTCTTAATATTTTATTTTGTAATAAAACAAGTATCCTAAATATACTAGGATATTTTTATGATAATTATTCTAACTAATCCTACACAAACATCCATATAATTTGTGAAGAACATAATGTTTCTGTGGATGGAAACCAAACGCCTCACGAAACGATGATTGTTCAATTATCTCCTACCGCCTCTCATAGTGGCCATTATGATGGTACTATAATTAAATATGATATTTATGATATTTATTTTATATATAATCTTCTGTAATTCCATTTTAAAGCATCCCATTATTCGTTTCATGTTGTATATATATACGATAATTTCATTTGAGGAGGTGCGGACTACCGCCCCCTCAAAGTGATATGACTCGTTCATACCATACATGGAATGTATAAAGGATGGTGTTAATGAACTTAAGTAACAAATATAAGATATTATATTATACTGGAATAATAATATACCTATGTATCATTTGGTTTTGATTCCTTTTAAAATGAAAAATAAAATGGAAGTAGCATTCGTGCGTACGTACGGACTACCGTCTCTACAAACGCGATGAGATTCATACCCCATCGTATCCATTCAAGTCTAATTATCATTTTATGATTAAAAATAATGTTTAAGAACTTGATATCATTCTGGATATGAATAAGATACAACCTATCCATAACAAACATTGCTTATGTAACAAAACAAATAAAATAAAACGAGTGAGTTAACACCTGAAACGACGATAATACTAAGATATTATTAACAAAGCAATGTTAAAAGATCATATATGATATCATATTAATGTATATGACTCATGTATAATTTAATAACAATTTTTTCACCATTATAAAAGAGGTTAAACTACCCTCAACCAAGGAAAAGTACAAGGTAAGGGGTTTTCATCTCACTCCTTATTCCCGTGAGATTCAAGCCATATTGCCACTATTACCTTTTGTGTGGTGTATGTACTTCCCATAATTGTATTATTTGTGTAATAAAATTTAATTTATGTGTATTTACATATTAATTGTATTATAATTCTTTCATGGGGTGTATGTTTTGTAAGTTACCAAATTGGTAAGGGTTAATTTCACAATCTCTTTATTATCCAAGGTTGTTTTTACTTAAGTATCTACTGGGAAATTTTTATCATCCATTTTTCATAAAAATTATTTCAAAATGAATATTTTAAAGATTTGTGAAAGGTAATATTTATAAAGATAAGAATTTTAAATTTTTTAAAGAATTATCTTTCTAAATGTTTTTAATTAATGTCCATGTTTTCAAAATGATTTTAAGGATTTACTTATATAGACATAAATGTCTTGAAATAATAATTCTTTTCAAAAGTTCCAAAGTGGTATGGGACACTTTGATTCAAAAATATCTTTTAAATTACATCCTTTATAAATGTGTGACTTTTAAATGATTTTACAAAAAATATATTTCTCTCAAAAAGATTTACTCATCATTTTCAACTATGTCAGCATTCTTTACATGATATTATTTTTGACTGAGGTTGATTTATTATAATACAATATTCTGTATTGTATTGATTGAGTTATGATATGTTTTACTGTGGATGTTCTATTTTTATACCATTCATGGTTTATGGTTAAAGTATTGACATTTCATATGCTACTTATAATACGAATGTTTATGTTATGTTTCAACCTTTTCATATGAGGAATGTATTGGACATAGTAAGTGATTGGTGGAGCCCACTATAGCTCCTCGATGCATCGGTAGGTCTCATGAGACAACTATACGTGGAATTGGCCGAGGCCCTTTCCCAATTTGATATATGGTTTTGGCCGAGGCATTAATCATTTTTAGACGTCTTGGCCGAGGCCTTGAAAAAATGTTTCAGAATGTCTAGTATTATACATTCCCTTATTATGGAAATAATATTGATGGTACATGTGTTCATTCGACTAGTATACTACCTATGATTATGTTTTATTATGGCATTATTTACTCATCTCATATTCTTTCCATAAAAGTATTCATGTTTATTATTGGTAAAGACACGTGGTTTCAATTATTCACCTTGCTTAATATTTATGTCATTTTCCGCTGTATTGATTACCCTTACTGAGCGTTTGAGATCACCCCTTTATATGTTTTATTTTTCCTAGGATTCCAAGAAGTTTATTATGATTAATATGAAGGGTTAAGTTAAATGGAATAATGGCATTCTCAAAGAACTATTTATGCTGTGTTTTGTGTTTGAAATTGTAATGTAATGTTATTGTATGTAATATATTTTCCATGATTGCTAAAATGATCAGTCTTTTGGGACTTGATTCCTTGTAATCATGCCAATGTATTAAAATAATGCACTGACTCTGGGTAACTGGGGTCAGGGCATTACATTTTGACTAATTAATCACTATTATATATGAAAAAAATGATATATAAGATGATTTAATCCATTTCATGTTAATTAATGACATATAATTTCAATTATAGATAATTAATCCCATTTTACATGAACATACACACATGTATGCAAGTGAACCAATCATGAAAACCAAATAAATGAACACTCTCGAATGATGAAAATGAATCTTATTACTCATAAAAGGCAATAAATTAACATAATAAAATTTTAATAAATCAAATATTTATTAAGGAGGATTTTAATTAAATTATTAATGAATATAATATCATTATTAAAGACATTAATTACATGTGAAGAACACTTTTGTACATAAGGTATGGGATTCTCCATAAACCTAAAATTTTCATTGGGGTTACAATTTCTCTCTCCGTACCCCAATGTAATTATTAATTATTCTAATATAATCCTCTTAAATTCTACATGAATTTTGAAAACATAATTTTAAAGATCAATTAGTCTTCCTTTTTATAGTGAAATGCATTTTTTATAAGGTTCTCTTTTCAATTCCCCCAAATAAGAAATCCCGATTTGAGGGAGCATTCCAATTTCATGCCCATTTTTAAGTGCACTCCATAATATATTTTAATCCAACACTATTTTTATAAAATCACTCATTTTATCATAAAAATTTCTCGGTTCATTTATTGTTTTATGTAAAAAATAATATTTTTTCCACTTTCAACACTCTTTAATATTTTTTTTAAACTGCACTAAAATTTTTCATTTCTAATGTCTTTTAAATTCTATTTTTACATGTTTTCACTTCAGTTGGATGTAATTTATCATGATATTTTCCTATTTTCCCTTATAAACATGTAATTAATATCAAAATCCATTATTTCTGGGAAAACATTATGATATTCTCTTTGAGCACTTCTTTCTCGTGTGAGCTACATATATATTTCCCTTTTATTTATGATCATTATTGATTAAATATCCATATTTCTTGGATATGATTATTATCTTAGCTATATGAAAATTTTAAAGATGGTTTTTTAATTGAACATTTTTATTGAATTGAATCTATGTATAAAGAATTATTTGGACTTGATGTGATAGGTGGAGCCTAATTATAGATAGCCCATCGATGCATCGATATGTCTCATGAGAAAAAATAGTTGGCCACAAAACCTTCATGTTTGTTTACAAAAAGAATCAGACATGTTTTTATCCACATACTTAAACCATCTTGAAGGTATAATAGTGAATTTCCTAGATACATGATGTCTAATTAATAATATTTTTCTTCAATTAGTATTCATTTATTATATTCCATGAGGTTTTTACTATGAAAAAAATATATGGATTAATTTTCATTCTCATTGTATTAATGGAATGAGTTTTAATATTATTTACCTTGCCATAATATCTATTACTTATTAATATTTCTTCATTTATTATTATCTTATATGACCCTTACTGAGCATTTGAGATCACCCTATTATATGTGTTATTTACCATGGTTTTGATGATGAAATAGCTGAATAAGTGACCAGAAGTAGTTTATTATATTTTTTTATGTTCTATGTTTTTTTCAGTGTAATAAAAGAACCATGTATGTATCTAGTTCTTTAGGACTTCTATATTGATCGATACTTAGTGATGTAATCTATTGTGTCTATTTTATTGTAATAAAATGAACACCGCTTATGGGCTACTGGGGTCAAGGTTGTTACAATTGGTTTTAGTGCAATATTAGTAGAATCCTTGGAAACTAGATGCTAAATAATCATGACAATTTTAATGTAACTCCAAAAAATTCTTAAGTAAGAACATTCTATTCAATAACATGTATGACATGCAACATCAAGTGCATACAAGAATATAATATCCCAAAAAATTATAATATATTTACTATTTTAAATAAATTTAATATATTCAATAGCTTTAAATGAACACAACATTATGTTATGTTACATCGAATACAACAACAAGTTTCTTTGATGACTTGTGTTATATGTAAGGACAAGTTTTACCGAATAATAATTTATTATAAAAATATAATTATTTAATATAATAAGATATTAACAATCCATTATGAATAGTACTATAAAACTTATGAAAATATATGGTTTTAAAAAATATAAAACTAATTCATTTTTAAAAAATTTATTATAAATGAATATAAGAACTAATTTAATATAATTGGAATATTTTTATAGAAAACTTAATTTATGCTCAAAAACATTTTTTTATAATAATAAATTAAATTAATTACAATTTGTGGGTTATATTTTTTTTAATATATATTTTATATTCAATAAAATATTTTTTATATTAATCCAATATATTTTATAAGAATTAGATAAGATCAAACCTAATATTTCATATAAAACTGATATTTTTATAAAGGAACTTTTACCTCCTTTTATTGGAGATCCAATTATTAATCTAATTTTTATAACATTAATAAATATTAAATATTAAAATAAAATTAATCTATAAAAAAATTACATAAAAATTAAGTTAGGTTTAATTTTTTTTTGTATTTTTATGATGTTTTATTTTTTGATTAATAGTGAAAATACCGAATTTTAACTCAAAAATTATTTTTCATATAACTTATTTATAATCATGAATTATAAATTAATTATTATTTTTAAATCATAATTAGACTAATTTTATATCAGTTAATAAAATTTATATCATTATAATAAATTTAACTTTGAAATTTGATAAAAAAACATCTCAAACTTTTGACCGTTTTTAAATTAAATACCTACATTGTGATCCTATTTGTGAGATAAGATTTAAATTAATTTATTACACTTATATGATTAAAATTTGGAAAAATTGATTCCATATTTTTAATAATAATAACATATAATTTATAATACGGTAAACATATTATTTGAAAAAAATATTATTGAAAGTGTTTAAATTTAATTTCAATGATTAAAGTGAATTTAAGATTGGTAAGTGACTTAACCTTAATCCTAAGGTCCAAAGTGACCTCTAAATTTGTAAAAAGGCCATTTTATGGCCATATTTCGACTATATCTAACATTTTATATAATTTGGATAATTTTTTCATTGATATGGCTTAGAGAAAATTTTAGTGGAATTCCATTTTCGAAAAATCACAAGATTGTCACTCCTCCTCTACTATAAAAGGCACTCACCCCTCCCACTTCATCACACATATAAAGCCATTTTTTCTCAATAATATATGGGAAAAAATATTTCTTCAACATACCTCCCCTAAAACTATAATCCTCCCTTTGGTTATAAATCCATCCAAGTAATCCCTTTGGTGCAAACTAAATGGAGTTACCCAAAGAATACGTAACATCTTTCCTCAAGCACTTTAGTTTTATTTCCATTTTCCACCCCATCAATTCTTATTATTTAATTATTATATAAAAACATATCCTAAAGATATTGAAATGTTTTTATGGTATGGGTTTCACCTACACTTACTCACTCTTCCATCTAATGGGTAACAAACATATTGTTTATGTGTACGGAGAACTACCACCTCACGAAATGATGATAGTTCATTCTTCCATTAGAAAATATAAGAGTGATAATTATGATGAAAAATCAGTTTATATATAATATTTATAATTTTCTTATGAATATTTAATTTTTATATATAACATACCATTATGCATTCTATTTTTTATAAATACGAAAATATTGTTTGTGGAAGTGTGGACTACCCCCCTATTAAAGCGATGTGATTCATTCACCCGATATATGGATTGTATAAAGGATGGTTTTAATTAAAAAAATTTGACATAAAAAACATATATACTATATTCATGACTTAATCAACTTTATGTAATTATAATATATATATATATATATATATCATTTTCCTTATTACCCTTTTTTCACACTTTAAAAATGATAACGTCGTTCGTGGGCGTATTGAATACCACATCCTCAACATGATGTGATTCATTTTACATCACTTGAATTATATAGATAAGTTTATTTGAATAAATAATATGGTATTTATGATATAATTATCATTATTTAGATATTAATACTACATACATTATCTTTATAATGATCATTGAAAAAATTGGAACCTTATTAATATATATGTATGTCCTTCTGTCTCTATGATTGTAACGTTGGTTAATTTTTCATAACCACAATTAATTATTGGTTTTAAAAGTTTAATTTATTCATAAATATGATAATTATGTAATTATTATTATTATATAGATTTTATATAATGATCCCTTTTACCATAGTTGACCAAATAATGTTGTTTTTACACATATACCAATTTTTCTCAAAAACACTCGATGCCAAGATAATTGATTAAGTTATTGTATAAAAAATTGTAATAAGTTAAATTAAAGTAATGATAAACCTGAAAATGTTTCTTAATCAATTAAATAATTAACATATGTTTATTATTCAAGAATATAATGACACACAAGGTAATTCAGACTCAAGGTAATTGATTTTCATCTCACTTTTTACATCTGTGAGATAAATGTCACATTAACCACTTAATTAAATTGTGTGGTGTATATAATGAACCTTTTGATATATTATATAATAAATATATTTAACTTTATGTAAATTAAAACAATCATTTAATTTTATTCCTTTATGAGTCTTATGATTTAGAATGTTTTAAAGTGGTATGTGACCCTTAGGAATGTTTAAAGATATTTTTTTAACAATAATAATTTTTATGATCTTTCAAAGGTATTTCCATTTGAAAAAATTACATGCCCATTATAAAATAAACCCTTTTATTTTACCATAATAGGGTTATTCATGACCTTTTCATGCATTAGTACCATTTTTCCTTCTTTGGTACTCAAAATTTTTTTGAAAATGTTTTTAAGAAAACCCGACTTCATTTCTCTCTTTAGTGAGAGAACCTGTTTTCTTATAAAAACCCATTTTTCTAAAAATTATTTCATAATTTTTTTATCATTTAAAAAATTATTTTGATAAATAAATATGTATCTTTTTTTATTTTACAATTTCTTGCAAAGTATTCTTCATATCTCTTTCTACAAAAATAATTTTTCTAACATTTTTACCATGCAAATGGAATATTCTTTTTTCCTCATACGATATGTATGGATTTACCCACTATAATTAATTTTAAGATTCATATGAATGTTTAAAAGGATAGTTTTTAATGAAATTTGTTTCCAAATTTATTTTCAAATAAAATGTTTTTAAAAAGTTTTTTTTTCAAAATAAAATGATATTTTCCTCAGGAATGTTTTGAAAAGATCCTCGAATAGTATTTCTATTAATCAATGTCAATAGCCCTATATTTTTACCCCACATGGATATATTGTATTTATACCATCATTATTCATCCTTTTGATGTTTAATGATTGATTTTGACAATGGTATTATTTACATTCACTTCCTTGATTCCTTTTAGTATCCTTGAAATATTCAATTTCATCTGATCATTTGACATTGAATTTCCCATAAATATCCATCTCATTTTTCATGGATATGATTATTTCTAGAACCATATTCCATTTATCATAAGGTGTTTACTTTTAATGTTACTTGATTATTTGTGTAAATATTGATTAATCTATATATTTTATTAAATAAGTATATTTGATAAGGAGTATTTTTTATTCAATATGAAGAATGATTTTGACAGGAAAGACACAGGTAAGGGACCAATCAATGTTAGACCCTTTATACATCAGTAGTCTCTTGAGACAAAATCAGTGTGAGACAAACCCTTTGAGTTTGTTTCCAAGAAAAATAGATGAGTTTATACCCACATAATTAAACTATCTTGTGAAAGGCCATGATGGTAGTGTTAAATGTGAAAATACCTAACCACCAATAATTAATAATTTCTCACATTTCGATTAAATTTTTATTCATCTATGATATTTTTCATCGAAATATATATGGATTCATTTCATTATCATTTTATTTCTTAAATGGAATGTGTTTTAGTTTCTTACCTTGGAATAATTATTTTTCCTTATCTAGTTATTTGAATGTCATGTGATTAAAGTTATTACATTTCCATATTGTTTACAGACTACCTTATGTTTTTTGATTTCATTGCATGTGTGTCTAGTTATTTACCATTCCATAATTGTTATTCTCATTGATTCATTATTTCATCTGCTATAATTTACCCTTACTGATCATTTGAGCTCATCCTTATTTTTCCCTTCCCTAGGAATGAAAGAAGTGTATTATTAAAGGCATGAAAGGATATACTGAATAGAATAATTTTATTATCCTTAATATTTTTTTGTAATTATTGTATTTATCTGTAATATAAGACTCATGTATGCATCTAGTTTCTATGATTACAAAATTCTTTAGTCCTTCAAGATTTTATTCCTTGTAATCATGGTAAAGTAATTGTATTAGACACTAACTCTAGGCTCTCTAGAGTTAGGTCACTAGATTTTATATTAGAGGAAGTTTAATAGAACCTTGTAACTTGATTTAGGAAAACATAGATTAGAGAACATATCCCTAAGGTATGATTTGAGGATAAGTATACCAGAACATCTGAGAATTTTAGTATGATAGATATTATTTCGGTTTTCCTAGAACTACATCACAAGATGGATACTAAAAGTGGATATTGTTATAGAATATAAGTACCTATGAGTAATAACAGAAACAAGGTGTGTCGGGCCTGACTTGGTGTAACCTATCATACAATAATGGGCCTTAAAACACACATGGTTTGATACTCCCTCTGAATATTCTTAGGATAATTAAAATTTTCCTTAAGAACAATTATGAATTATAATGACAATGAATGTAATAGGGTAATACTTATACCAAAAATGTACCTTTTTGGAAATAAGTGGATGAAGTATTTATTTATTGGGGTGGTATTGAAAACCTTAGTTTAAATGCTATTTAGTAATTAAACTTATTTCAAGTATTTCCATCATATTTATATAAGAAATTATATTAATATGGATTTATAAAAGGACAAAATTTATGCTAGGTGACAAACCATAAAATATGATAAGGTTGTGATACTTGAACCCGTGATCAAAGGATGATAAGTTTTTAATACCAACCACTAACCTATGAAATTTACTAGTTACTATTTTATTTTTTAGTTAAAAATTTTGATGAATAAATATTAAAGATGAACCAGTAGTATAATTTTTTAGGTTTAATGAATAATGACTAAACCAAATCAGTTTTGGGAAATAGTTAGACTTGATACAATTTTTAGGTCTAACAATCAGTTAAATTTATATTTTGGTGATTTAACCATCAAAGTTAATTTTTGGATACCCATTTCTTGGAGTAATGTATGAATTATAATTTTATCTAATCTCAACCAAAAGATATAATTATTCTTATGAAAATAAAATGTATCATGTAAGTATAATTCCTTTTATTCTTAGGCAGTAAAGGAATTTTTCAACATGAGTAAAAGGATATTAAAAAAATGTTTTCCTAATACATTAATTTTTCTTTAACTGATGGACTTCTAAATCATTATAGATTGGGGTATTTTTTTCCCTCAACATTCAATTTTTCATTCACTTCATCATCATTTCAATTTTTATTAGGAAGAGATAAAGAATAAAACAAACATGTCCACTTGACCACATGAACCACATGAAATGGAAGTAACTTAAGGTGGCCTAAAATGATGAAGATCAATGGAATCCCCTATGACAAGGTTGAACCATTTGGGTTTCAAAGTTTGAACATTGTGAAAGCATAGTAGATCAGGCCCAATTATCTCAAGCGAAGCTAGGTGACCCATAACTTGATTTCCCTCTCTCCAGGAGTGTTTCACTTTGGTGTCATTTTTGATCATAATACTGACTTTTATGATGATGTAATAGATTGACCACAGAGTTCGGAAGAGTTCATGAAAAACATAATAAAGGATTTTAGAGTCCATTTACACCTCTGAGATTACAATTACCTTTTGTTAGAAAAGGCTCAAAACCCTACATCATAGCCTTAGCTTTGGCCTGAAGTGGGGAACCACAGATGGGGAAAGTGGAGAAGGCCAGAACCACCAAGCATTGAGAGTCCTGGATAGTGCCACCACCTCACAATACCCCTATACATCATGAACCATTAGTATTAATCTTGAGGCACCTAGAGGGGGATTCCAATGAATATAATGACCACTAGAATTTTTGTTGTTTGTATGGATGTCTTGAGGCCACATTTTCATCCAACAAAGGGAGGGGGGATCCCATAATTTTTTGAAGAGACAGGACAAGTCGATGAGGAGAATCTTTCTCTTGAGAATAATATAATGATTTGAAAATTTAACCCCTTAGTGTCATAGATTATTTCTATCTTGACAGATAGACCAACATCTTTCATGCAGGATCAAGGTTCAGGCCACTTTCTGCATACCTCTGTCCCCCAAACCATGAAACCACCTGTACAAGAAAGGAGAGTTTTCCACGTTGTGATCAAGAAGTACTGTAAAATACCTAAATTAGCTCCAATATTCACCTTCACATTCACCTATAAAGAAGAGGTGGTCAAAACTCTCCTCATCACCAGCGACATAACAGGGGAAACGAGACATAGTTGGGATCACACAACGTATGATATTCTCGTCTGTTGGGATTGACATGTTATTAATTCTCCATAGAAGAAAATATTATTTTAAGGGATGAGTTTGAACCATAAAATATCATTCCATCAATCAAAAGGAGTAGGAACCTCCCATGATCATCGGTAGTCTCGAGAGTTAAAAGCCCTTGTGGAGGAGAGGGTGAACACACACTGATCTGGATCTGGAGAGATGTCAATGAGGATAAAGATGTCCTACTATTCCTCATCTAGAACCAATTTAATGAAGTCTGGATGCATGTTGGATTCCCTAAATGTGAGGGTAGGGATAGGATAACCCAGGAACCCAAGAACCCTCCCTGCCTAGTTGTGGTTCCAGAAGAAGATTCATCCTCTCCCTATAATCCATTGAGAGTGCTGGTACAATTTTGAGGTAATGTGGGAGATTTGTAACCAGAATGGAGAGCCACAAAATTCCATCATAGGTTGTAACCCATACTTTTCATGCCTGGTTCTTCCCCATAGTGTACACTTCTCCATGAAATCCCATTCCATCTTACCATGCATGCATTTGTGGGTGTCTTCAAGACATCACACATTAATACCTCCTTCCTTTGTGGGATTAGCCACATTCCTCCATGAAGCCCAGTATTGTTTTCCCTCTGTGAGAGGATCCTAGAGGAAGAAAACCCAATGATTTTCAATGTTGGTGATAATCCACTTCATAAGTTTATTAGACAAGAGTGCATGGACCAGAGCTTCTAAGAGAATGCTATTAATGAGAGAAATGTGGCCGCTAGAGGAAAGATACATGTTTTTCCATTTAAGGATGCAATCTGAAATTTTTTTGTTGAGAGAATAAAAATCTTGGATAAAGAGTTTTCTGGGAGAGATGGGATCGCCAATGTATTACATAGGTAAGTATCCATGTTTAATGGAGAGGGTGTGTCAAATCTCTTGGCTCTACCTGGGTGTTCATTTTTTTTTGAGATATAGCACATGCTATTTTCTCTATTGATCACTTGGATACTCTAGCAGAAGTACTCCTCCAGAAACCTGTTCAGGCCTCTAATCGAGGACCTTCTAGCGTTTATGAAAATGATGATGTTATCTGTGCACATAAGGTGGTAAATAGTCTGTTCTCTCATACTCTTTCGGTATGAAAAAGTCCCTTCTCAGCTCATTATCCTATGGATGAGGAGGCTGATGTTTTTCTAGGATAAGACAAAAATATTTGTGGAGATCAGTTCTCCTTATCTCAGACCATGAGTGGCCTTGAAGAAATTTTAGGATTTTCCCATGAATGATATCGACATCCACACTGAGCTGAAACATATAATGACCAGATCAACATTCCAAGGGGGAAACCTATACCTTCCATTACCTTATTAAGGGATCCCCACTTTATATGGTCATACACTTTATTCATGTCCATCTTGATGAAGATGTTGGATCCCTGAGTATTGTGATAAATATATTTTATCATTTTTAGGTAAGAGAAATGGCACCTTGTATTGAACAACCATTCACTAATCTGTTCTTCTCCATGGAGATCCACTTTATAAGGCGGGCAGACAGTCTCAAGCTGATGATTCTTGCCGGGATTTTGTAAGAGAAATTTCATAGACTCACTGGTCTATAGTTCAACATTGAGGATGGATTATTATTTTTAGGAAGGAGAATCATTGTTTTAGCACATTCCACCCATGGAAAATTAACTCCCTTGAAGAAGTCTTGGATGGACGAGACAATATCTACTTTCACCACCTCCCATGAGGCCCTATAAAAGGAGCTTAGAAACCCATCTAGTCCCAGGGCACTATCTAGGTGGAGGTTCATCATGGAGTTAAAGACCTTCTTTTCATCAGGTATAGATCTCATCTTCTCATTGTTCTAATCTAAAACACTTCTAGTAATAACCTTGAAGATCTCATTACCCCTTACTGTATACCCATTTGGAATCTGGGAATAAGGGCCAACTAGAAGATCCTAGAAGTAATCGTGATCCCAGTTCCCCACAATGTCTCTATCATCAGTATATGATCCATCATCCAAAAGAAAGTTTGGTTTGATAGTCCTTCTTCTCTCCTTGATACAGGCATAGAAAAACACTATATCCTTGTCACCTTCTCTAAGCCATTTATTTCTCAAAGATTCCATTTCCATGAATTCTTGGGATAAGAGCAGCTCTTCCACTGTATCCTTCTTAACTGAGAGCTCTTAAAAAATCTGGTCATCCCGTGCTTGTTCCAGCCGTAGCTCTAGGGAATCCACCTCCTTCATGGCATCAGTGATGGAACTATCACTGGAAGATATTACTTTAACCCACACCTAAAGAAGAATCTTGAGATGCATTAATTTTTCATGCAAGAAAACCCATGTATGAACTTGCATTGGAGAATCCCATATTTCCCACACCACTTCCTGGTACTCTGGGGAGTGAACCCACTATTGGTTGTAATGGAAGCACTCCGGGTGATCCTGCCTGGATGAAATTGAAATCAAAAGGGGATAGTGGTTAGATATGTCGTGAGAAAAATGACTAACCTTGGTGTTAGAGAACATGTCAGTAGCATGAATTCTGGCTGGGCATGAATTCTGGCTGGGCATATATCCAAACGACTCCACAAACTATGAGGTCCCCTTCGGTTTTTGCACCTGGTGAAGCAGTCTCCTGATAATCCAAGGTCACATAATACTTTCCTAGCCATAAACTGAGCAAATTACCTACTGGCCTTCTGCTGAAAAGGGCCTCTACATTTCATTTCTTCCAGGTTGGCCACAATTTTGAAATCCCCTCCAATAAACCAGGGGTGATTTCTGAGATTGAAGGCATTTAAATTTCTCCATAAAGTCTCCCTTTGATGAGGGTCCCAGCTTCCATAGATAGTAGACATGAAAAAAGAAATGTCACCTTTAGTTACTTTGGTGGTGATGAATTGGTTCCTAGACTGGACTAGATCGACGAAGTATTTTTGATTCCAGAATACCCAAATGATCCTGTTAGAGGGGTTAGCATGTAGGAAACCATGCCATTTGAACCTCCAAGAAAACTCCTTGATTTTAGCAATATTTTTCTTATGTTCAAGAATGGAGACCTTGTGAAATCTGATTTCAATTGCGATAAAATTCGAATTAACCTAGGTACCAAGTCCATGATCATTCCATATGAGAACATGAATCATTGAAATGTCAGGGCTCTAGCATTGGATCTAGAGTTCTTGGCCTTCATGAAATGAGAGGATGGTCACTCCTTTAGTATTATTGATTTTTAATGTGTACATACACTCTCTTAGATGGACACCATTATGCCAGGGGAAGATGCTAATCTGAGGGCGTAGGAAGTGGACAAGCGCAGAACTAGGAGGTCATGAGGAAGAGTACACTCTTGACTCCAAGGAAATATGGTAAGAACCTTCATTTTCTGATAGAACCCATGGGTAGATTGGGGAGGACCTTTCTACTTGGAGGACCAGTCCTCTATAGAGGTACATCTAGATACAAAAAAGAGAGATAAGGATGTGAGATCAGGTGGGGGTTCTAGGTTCAAGAGGATTACCAGCCTAGATTGAAATCCATGCAAGCTCTTGTCCATACTCAACCCCACTTGTCATTCACTTATTTTTGATTTATTACATCAATCAATATCTATAAAATTTATTAATTTTCTTTATGTATGTATCTCTACTTTACGCTAATGTTCTCTGACATAGAGACTCAGTTATATGTTATTCTATGTGACCTTTTTTACTTACCATTGTTTCTTTTCTAGAGGATTTTTTATGGTTCCTTTTCACAATGTGGGGTTTCAAACATAGATAATATAAAAAATATATCACCAAGAATTATTTTAAATTATGAAGACTCAATTTAATATGGTGGGGAGAATGTGACAGCCCAGATGTCTAAAATAACAACATTGTATTCAATAGAAAGTATGACACACAACACCAAGTGCATAAGATAATATAATACCCAAGAAATTATAATATATTTAGTGTTTAAGATAAATTTAATAAATTTAATATATTTCTATTCACAAAACATTGAGTTATATTTTATTGCATGAAACAATTATTTTTATTGATTACTTATGTTACACGCAAGGCCGAGATTTATCAAATAATAATATATTATTAAAATATTATTATTTAATATAATAAGATATAAAATGACCATTATTTATAATATTATATAACTAATAAAAATTTATGATTTTCACTAATATAAAACTAATTCATTAGTTATAGGTTGGTTAGAAATGAATATAAGAACCAATTGAATATAAATGGAATATTTATATTGAAAAATATTTTTATTCTCATATAGCTATTTTATACTAATAAATTAAATTATTTAAAATTATTAAGTGATAATAATATAATATATATTTTATATTTTCAATAAAATATTTTTTATACTATTCCAATAGATTTGATAAGCATAAGATATGAACAAATCTAATATTTCACTTAAAAATCTATATTTTTATGAAGGCACTTTTAGAGCCTTTTAATGGAGAACCCATTTAAAATCCAATTTTTCACTTTAATAAATATTATATGTCAAAATTAATATAATATTTTAAATAGGAACATAAAAATTATGTTATAGTGATTTATTGGTATTTTTCATGAAGGTTCATTTTTTGTATAAAAATGAAAAATATCGAATTTTAATTCAAAAAATACATTTTGTCTAATTTATTTATAAGGATAAATTATATTTTTCTTCAGTTTTAATGATTAATTAGATCAATTTTATATCATTTAATCAATTTTTTGTCATTATAATCTATTTCACATTGAATTTTATACAAACACATCTCAATCTTTTGATCATTTTTACTTTAAAAACCTTAATTATCTTCCCATATGTGATATAAAATTTAAATTAATTTCTAAAAATTTTGTGATTAGAATTTAAAAAAATGGATTCTATATGTGGGATCAGAATAATTTATAATTTCTAATATTTTTTACTTAGTTATTTACCAAAAGGTTATTGAATTTAATTAAAGTTAATTACAATGATTAAGGTGAAATTAAGCTTATCAATGGACTAAGCCATATTCTTAAGAGAAAAATGACCTAGAAACATGTAAAAATTCCATTAGATGGCCATATTTCAACCCTTTAATCTATTTCATATAATTTTTACAATTATTGGATCTAAATTAAAAGGGGAAAACATGGCTGTAATTCTCATTCAAATATTTACAAGAGTATCACTCCTCCTCTACTATAAAAAATGTACTAACACCTACCACATCCTCACACCTCTAAAAACACTTTTTCTTGACCAATATATTCCTAGAATTCTCCCAAAAGTATCTCCCATCATCTATGAAGCCTCCCTTTGTGTTGAAAGAAAACCAAGGAAGCCCTTTAGTGGAAACAAAAAGGAGTTACCAAAAGAAGATGTAACATCATTCCAAAAACCCTTTCATTTTATTTCCATTATCCATGGACTAAAATATCCTAATTAAATAATTATATAAAAACTAGTATCCTAAATATATTTATATGTTTTTATGTTATGGGTTCTACCTACACATACACACAATTTTATCTAATATGTAACGAACATATCAGATATGTGTATGATGAAGTACCACCTCACGAAATGATGATTTTTCATTCATCCTTTACCACCTATAATAGTGGTAATTATGATGGAAACTTTGTTAATATATGATATATATGATATATATATAATTTACTTATGATTAATTAAATATTATATAGATCATACCTTTATACTTTCCATTTTGTGTAAATATGATAACATCGTTTGCGTAAGTGTGGGATACCACCACTTAAAAGTGATTTGATTCGTTCACACGATACATGTAATGTTTAGAGGATGGTTTTAATTAAAATTATTTGACATTAAAAACTTATATATTATATTAATGACTTAATTAATTTTTTTGAAATATAATATATATCATTTTCATTATTACCCTTTCACACACTTAAAAAGTGATAACATTGTTTTTTGATGTGTTGACTACTGCCTCCTCAATAAGACATGATTCCATTTAAATAACAATAATTATATATATAACTATATATGATTAAATAATATTTTATTTTTTATATAATGATAATTAAATAAATATTAATTTTATGTACCTTCATTCTATAATGATAATTGAAAAATGGGAACGTTACATATGCGTGCGTACGACCTACCGTCTCCATCATTGTAATGATTGTTTATTTTTAATAACCATATTTTATTATTGGTTATAAATGTACAATTTAATTATAATAATGATAATTATTTCATGATTATTATTTTTGTTATGTTATATAATGACCCAATTGACCATAGTTTACCTTCCAAAGTTGTTTTAACATATAAACTGAATTTGGTCAAAACACCTAATGTAAACTTAACTATTTAATTGGTTTTATACAACATAGTAATAAGTGAAATAAAATAAAAGATAACTTATTAAAAATCTATGAAGAAATTAAATAATAAACATATTTTTATTTTTAATGAATATAAATAAACACAAGGAAATTTAGAATCAAGGACATGGATTTTCATATCACTTTTTACATTTTTGAGATAAATGTCATGTTCACCACTTAATTATTTTTTGTGGTATATCTACTAACACTTTTGATATATTATATCATTTATAATTTTACCTTAATAGTATTTAAAATTATAATTTAATGTTATTCCTTCATTAGGATTATGATTTAATTTTTTCAATGTGGTATGAGATAATTTGGAATATTTAAAGATTGTTTTCCTAAAGAATAATTTTTAATGATCTTTCAAAGGTATTTCCATTAGAAAAAAATACATGACCATTTTACAATAAAGCCTTTAATTTTACTATCCTATGTTTATTTCTGAACGTTTTAAATTATTAGTACCATTTTTCACTCTTTGGTTCTCAAAATGTTTTTGAAAGTATTTTCAAGAAATCCCAAATTCACTTCTCTCTTTAGCCAGAGAACCTATTTTTTTATTAAACACCTATTTTATAATAATGTTTTCATATTTTTTTAAACTTTTAAAGATTATATAATAAAGAAAATTTTACCCTTATTATCTTTTAACAATGTTTCCAAAGGAATATTCTTGTCTATTTACAAACAAGGAAATTTACCAAACTTTTTATTGTGCAAAAGGAATAATTTTATTACCTTGTATAACATGTATGGATTTACCCATGGTCATTTATATAAAGATTTATTTTTAGTTTTAAAATGTTAAATTTTTAATAAAATGTTTTCAAAAGTGATTTTTAATGAAATTTTTTCATACAGTTTTTCAAAAAAAAAGAATAATATATTCCTCAAGAATGTTTTTAGAATATCATTTTATAGTATGTTATTTCATTAATGAAAAAAACCTTATTTTTACTCTAATTTGGATATGTTGTGTTGAGTCTATCCTTATTCTTCCTCTAGATGGTTTATGAATGATTTTTCCCATGATAGTATTGAAATTTAGTTCCTTGATTCCTTTTAGTCCACATAAAATATAAAATTTCCTATGATAATTTGATAGTGAATTTCCTCTCAATATCTATATATTTTTTCATAGATAGGATTATTGATTAGACAATATACCATTTTTTCATACAGTTTTTACATTAAAATTTATTTTAGTATTTGGGGAAATATTGAAAAACATTATTCATTTATTCAATATGGATATTTGATAAGGTGTATTGATTATTTGATATAATGAATGTTTTGGTCATAAAATACATTGGCTCGGGACTAGTTATTTTAAGAACCACAATGTATCAATAATCTCATGGGACAAAATCAATTGGCAACAAACCCTTCTAGTTTGATTCTAAGAATAATAGAGGGGTTTCTACCCATACAATTAAAAAGTCTTGGGAAAGTTCTAGATGGTAGTGGTTTATGTTACAGATACGTGGCATACTATAATTAAGAATTTAACTCATTTAGATTCAGTTATTGTTTATCCTTGAGATTTTGAAAATAAATATATATGGATGCATTTTATTCTATGTTTATTGATTAAATGGTTTGTTTTTTCATTTATTACCTTTCTATAATTATTTTTACATATCTATTTATTTTAATGGAATGTGTTTATAGTTATTAAATTTATATATTGTTTATGAAATTCTTTCTCATATTTTTGGTTTTATGGTATGTGTGTCTAGTTATATACCAGGAAATTATTTTTATTCTCATTGACTCATTATTTCTTCTATTATACCTAACCCTTACTAAGAATTTGATCTTACCCTTATTTTGTTTCCTTGCACATAAATCCAATAATTTTACAATGAAATACATGTAAGGATACTCTTGATGGAATAAAGTTAATATCCTAAAATGAAAGAAATATATTGTAATTAGTGTATTTAATTGTAATATAAAACTCATGTATGTATCTTGTTTACCAACACTACCAAACTCTTTAGTCCTTCCTGTTTTTATTCTTTATCATCATGCGAATGTAATGGTAGTAGAAACCAACTCCTAGCTCTATAGGGCTGGGTCACTACATATAATAACTCATTGTAGTGATTTTTTGGCTCAATACTCACGACTCTTATTAGAAAACATAGTGTGTATCATTATTTAGTAATGGACACAAATGAAAGGAATGAAATAAATACCTGTGGAAAATGTAGGGATTTCCCTACTGAGAAAGTCAACACACTTAGTGTTGGAGGTGATATAATCATGTCCATATAAGGAGAGATTACACATTTTATGATGAATAACCATACTACTCCTATGTTGGATCTTATAATGTTAAAAATGCCCCCTCTCTTTTTGTGGGACTATTCATCCATTGGTAGCTGAGTAGTGGATAAAATCCCTTGAATAGATATTTTTGGCATTGGGATTTAATGAAAATAAAAAAGTTAGTATTGTTAGTATATTTACTCAAGGGAGATTCAGATCAATGGTGGTAATTTATCTATAATACCAAGAATATTAAATGTAAGATACAGAATGAAGAACATTTAAATAAATCTTCTAAAAAATATTTCCCATGTGATAAATGAATTTAGATAAAGATAAAATTAATTATCTCAATGAAAAGGGTATTAGAGAGTGTTTTTACACATTAGGTTGGCTTTACATGACTATCCATGTATTCTATAGATTACATGTGTGATTTGGAATACAAATTGGCTATTTTATTAAAGGTCTTAAAACATGTATCTGAATGGCATTGGATCCTTAATCATTTTCAGAATATGATGAAATAGTATTAAGTGCCATCAAAACGGGGAAGGAATTTTCTATATATTATATGGTCAAGGGAATAAATATAACAATAGGTCTTATGATTACTATGGAAAAATTGAAGAATCAAAGAAGAATATGGTAATGAAGAAATTTCCATTATGTGAATTTTATAGAAACACTCATATGAGGAAATGATTGAAAGTAATGGGAGTTTATTATAAGTGTGGACACAATATTCATTGAGAAAATGAATTTAAGGGGAAGAAACAAATCAATGATGTTAAATATCTCAACTAAAATGACATGGGAAATTATTCATAACAATGTCCCAAGTGTCAGTGGAATCTAACACAGAAGTGGATAAGGTGAGACGACCAAGATTATGCAATCACTACAGTATAAGTAGATGTACCAAAAGATGTATTTACATGAATGTTAATCTTATATTCAAATCTATCCAATGATTTATCTGATTATGTATCATCACTCTTTTATATCTACCAATTTTTTCATGAAAATTAGACACTTCCCTTTATAAACAATAAATTTGTAAAGACTACTAAGGGTAGTCTTGTAGCAAAAAAATGTGTCGTTCATTCCCCATTATGACACATAAACATGATTTAGTTTCTAAAATTATCATCATACAAATGGTTGAATTTAATATAATGATTGGTATGGGATGGATTTAAAAATATGTTATTATAATATATTGAAAGAAGAAAGAAATTACAATTTCTAGGGAATATGTGGAATCTGTAATATTTAGAGGAGAAACATGATCATCTGATTCATATCTAAATTCAAACCTAGTAGATATACTGATTTTAACTCTTATGGATGAATAGAAAAAACATATAAGGATAATGAAAGTCATATTTAAATATAGGATATACCAATTTTATAGGATTACTTTTATGTATTTATTGAGGAATTAATTTCCCCCCCAGAGTGAAGTTGAATTTACCATTGATCTAATCCCTAATTAAATACAAATATAAAAGACTCCTTATAGAATGATCACTATGGAATTAGTGGAGTAGAGTAAAAAACTATGGGAGTTGAGTAATAAGGAATTTATTCACCTTGGTGTTTCTCCAGGAGGAGCCCATGTTCTTTTTTGTTAAGAATAATGATGGATCCTTCAAGATGTACATTGACTATATATAAATCAATGATATTATAGTAAATAAATTGTATCATATACCTCACATTGATGATTTATTTTATCAACTTCATAATGTTCAATATTTCTTATTGTTGTGCATATCATTAGCTATGGGTAAAGAAGAAAGATATTCCGAAGACAACCATTTAAACAAGGAATGAGAATTATGAGTTCAATGTAATTCAATTCAGATTGACTAATTCACCATATTTTTTAATCGATATAATGAACTTAATATTCATGGAATATCATGATGATTTTTTTGTGGTATTTATTAATGATATTCTATTATATACTAAATAGTATGAATATCATGAGAACAAATTATGAATAATTATTTGGAATCTTAGATGGAAAATGTTATAATAAGAAAAAATTTCATGTGTGAATTATAGAAAATTTATTTTCTTGGACATATTATCTCTATGGATGGAATCTCAGTTGATCTTATGAAAAAAAGGAAATCTGTGAATGACATTTTCCAATGAACATAATCAAGGTATGTAGTTTCAATAATTTATCATGTTTCTATCAGCCTTTTGTTCATAATTTTTCTTGATTGGAAACATCGTTAACCAATATAACATGTAATGTTGATTAGTTTGTATGGAAAAAAGATACCATAGAATACATTGATTATTTAAATATATGATTAATAAATTCTCTGATTTTGACTCTACCATCCGGAAATGATTGGTTTATGATATATAGTGATGCATCAATGAAGGGACTTGGTTGTGTCCTTATGAAAAATGGTAAATTTATTTCATATGCATCAAGGTAGTTAAATTCTCATGAAAAATATTATACAACTCATGATATTTAATTAGCATCCATAATATTTGCTCTGAAGATATGGATACACTATCAATAAGGTGAAATATGTGAGATCTATACAAATAAAAAGAGTTTTAAATACACATATACATATAATGAACACAACATGAGGAAAAAGTTATTTCTTAAATTACTCAAAGATTATGATTTCTCAATACACTGCAATCTAGGAAAGGATTAATTATACAGGAAAGCTCTTGGAATTATTACCCAAATGAGGTTTGAGAATGATGCTATATTCATGGATTTAGTAAATATAGATATAGGGATTGTTTAGGAAAGGAAAAAATCACTCTTTTTTGAAATTATTGATAAAACATCCTTACTAGAGAAGATAAAAATTTCTCAATCTAATGATGAGAATTTTAAAAAGATAATTAAAGGAGTTGAGGATGGATTATTGGAATAATTCATGTATGAGGATGGAATTATAAAATTTATAAAGTGGTTATGTGTTCCATCAACACCTAAGATGAAAAAGGAAATATTAGATGATACTCACAGCTCAAATTTCTCTATACACGTTGGTTGTAAAATGATGTACATAGTTATGAAAGAACATTTTCGATGGGATAATATGATGAATAAAATTTCTTACTATGAGGCAATGTGTCTAGTTTTTCAACAAGTGAAGGCTAAGAGACAACATCTTAGAGGATTCATGAAACTATAACAAATTTCTATGAGGAATTGGTATGAAATTACGATGGAATCTATCAGAGGAATACCAAGAAAACCTGGAAGTAATTATGAAATATGGGTAATTGTTTTTCACCATTCAAAATCAGTAAATTTTATTTCTATAAGAGAAGATTTACCTCTCAAAAACCCTATAAGAATATATATTAATGAAGTTTTAAGACATCATGGTGAACCTATATCAATTGTTTCTGATCGAGATCCCCATTTTACATCAAAATTCAGGTAGTATCTTCAAAAGGCTTTAGTTATTGAGCTCTATATGATTACTTTTTATCACCCTCAAACTGAATTATTTTCTTAAATAACTATTTAGACATTTGAATACATGTTGATATCATTCTTACTTGTCTATAAAGGTACGTTGGATCATTATTTACCTTTGGTAGAATCTTTTCTTCAATAATAGTTTCCATTATAGTATTTAGATGAATCCATATAAAGAATTATTTGTAAAGATATGTAGTACTATAACTTATTGGGATGAAGTTGGTGATAGGAAAGTCATTGGCCCAAAACTTATTGAAGAGAAAAAAATTAAAGACTATTATGGATTTTATTAAAGTATCTCAAAGTGAAAAAAGTGTTATGACGACAACTGGAAAACAAATTTGGAATTTCTAGTAGGATATTAGGTCTTTATGAAATTATCTATATGGAAGGTTGATTATGGTTCGGTAAGAAAGGGAAACTAAGCCCCATGTGCATCAGAACATTTGAATTTTTTGATAAAATTGGAGCTGTAGAATAATGATTAGAAATTCCCCCATGTCTCTCTAAATTTCATGCTGTGTTCAACATATCATTGTTAAAGAAGTACGTGCTGGACCCAATGCATGTACTCACCTATGAATAAATAGAATATGAACCAAATTTGTCTTACTATGAAGAGCATATCAAAATTCTTGACACAAGAGAGAAAGTAATGAGAAATCTTATGAATTGACTCGTAAATTTTATTTGGATAACCCATAAAATGGATGAAGCAATATGGGAACTAGAGGAGGTATAAAAGAATAAAAAACTTCATCTATTTAGAAGGCAATATTCATGAAAATTTCTAGGGTGAAATTTTTAAAGGGGGGAAGATTATAACACCCCAATCCTATTAAATAAATTCAACTCATTTGATAGTTTACATTGAAAAAATAATTATTTGATATTGTATAAATCATATATAATCACATAGAGAACAAAAAATAATCTAAATAAATGAATAATTAATGAAATAAGACTATTTTTCTAGAAATTAAGGAATATATACCAATAAAATAGTAACTTAAACATTGGAATAATAATATGACCATTAGGAATACTAATTAAGCTAATAGAATAGTAACCTCACCTATGAAAGTATATGTAAAATTTTGGAATCTTATAAATAAAAATTTGATATAATTAACTAATAGTATAAGTAAATAAATATTTTGAAAATGATAAATTAAGTGTTGGATTTTTATAAAACAAAAATATTTATTTATAATTTTATAATTAATATAAATATTTATGAGAAAAATTATTTTCTTAAAATAGATTCATAAATTAATATTTAGTTGTCTTTTGATTATAATAGATTTTTATAAGACCTTAATTAAATTTTCAATGTGTTATAAAATTAGTTATAATTTTGAAATTGGTGTTTTCTAATTAAATGATGATTTTAATTAAAAATTAAATTTATCATATTTTGAAAATTATTTTCATAAAATGGAGTTCATTTTTTAATTCTAAATATAAAATAAATTAGTTTATTTTTTTTATATTTTTCTAAAATAGTTGAATTTTTAATGAATAGTGAAATATAGTAATTTACTGTATTTAACATTTTAAGCCAAAAACATGAATTAAAACATCATTCATGATATATGAAACCATTATTTCAAAATAACATGAAATATTTAATGTAATTATTAATAATATTCAAAAATATTCTTTTTCTTGAGACAAAATAATAGAAAAAAGAGTAAAATATTAAAAAAAACTCCCATATCCTCCACTAAAAATAAAACCCCTCACCACCTATTCTCTTACACATATTAATCATTATAGATTCTCCAATTTCTACCCACTAAACCTATTAAGACTCTACCCTACTAGTATAATCGTTTGGTCTCACCAAAAGATCAATCCAAGTCCCCTTAAATAGGTTCTCCGGGAGAAGAAATTGAAGAGGTAAAATCCTCTTTTGTTTTCCTTTATATTATTTTTAATTTAATTTATTTTATTATCCTTCCTTATCATCCTATATCCAAAAATGAGTGATAATTATTTCATCTTATATATACTAGAATATTATTGTGTTAATCAATAATCCATCATAAAATCTTTTCTTCTCTCCCTTATATTCTAAAAATGAAAATATCATATTTGATTTTCCAATTTTCCACTATCATGGATGCTGCATTTCCATTTTCAAAAACCTCCTTCAAGGTGGGTTATAAAACTGTTATTAGGGTTAAATAAGAAATATTTTTACATATTATACATCATATAATGTTCAATAAAAAGTATATATAAATAAAAATAATTAATAATACTTAACTCGTTTATGATAATCCAAACTTGACCAAAATAAACTAATGTTTATCATTAACATTTTACCTAATGAATCACTCTCATATATAGAAAAAAAAAGATTTATAATACCATTTTATCTTCAATATGATCATTAATAACATTTAATTTCAATTGTGGAGAAATAATCCCATTTTACATGAACATACATACATATATACAAGTGAACCAATGAAGAAATAAAAGGAAACAAACACAACCAAATGATGAAAATGAATCATATAAATCATAAAAAGGACATAAATGAAGATAATAAAATTATTTTAAGTAAAATAAATTTTTAAGAGGTTTTTAAATAAATTATAAATGAATATAATTTCATAATCTAGGATATTAGGTACAATTGAAAACACTTTTAGACATAATGTAAGGGATTCTCCCTAAACCTCCATTTTTTATTTTAGTTAAGCATTATCTCTCATTAACCTAATTTAATTATTACTTATTCTTATGTTATCCTCTTAAATTCTGTTTTTATGTTCCAAAAATATTTTTTTATATCAAATATTCTTTATTTTATGGGTAAATTCATGTTTTATAAGGTTCTCTTTTAAATTTCTCCCAATTTGCAAACCATATTTAAGGGAACGTTCCAAATTATTACCCATTCTTAAATGCAATACATAATCTATTTTAATCCACCATTATTTTTACAAAATCACTCATTTTATCAAGAGAAACTATCTTTGTTAATTTATGGTTTTATAAAAACAAATATTTTTTTTGTATTAAATGATCTTTAATATTTTCCTTAAACCAAACTAAAATGTTTCATTTTTAATGTCTCTTAAATAATCTTTTTACAAGTTTTCAATTCAGTTAGAAATCATTTATCATGATCTATTACTTTTTTCTCCAATTAATATCCTAGTATAATTTAAATCAATTATTTCATGGAAACTATTATGATATTCCCTTTGACCACTTATTTATTATGTGTGTGTTAAATGTATATTTACTTTTATTTATGATATTTATTTATTAAATATCCATATTCCTTGGATATGATTATTTTATTACTCATATAACATTTTAACATATGGTGTTTTATTTGAATGTTTTTTTTAAATTTAATCTATGTATAAATAATTCTTTATACTTGCAGTGATGTGTGGGACCTGGTTATACAGAGCCTCTCCATTCATCGACATGTCTCATGAGACAAAATAGTTGGAGAAAAACCCTTCAAGTTTGTTTCAAAATATAATTAGACGAGTTTTTACCCATACAATTAAACCATTATAACAGTATAACGGTTCATATTCCCAAAACATGACGTTTAATAAATACTAATTTTCTTCATTCAATATTTAGTTATTACATTCCATAACGTTTTAACTATAGAAAAATATATGGATGATTTTTCATTCTCAGTGTGTTGATGGCTTGTTTTTTTTCAATTATTTACCTTTCCATATTTTTTTATTCCATATTTCTTTTGATTCATTTATTATTTAATCATGTAACCCTAACTGAGTGTTTGATATCACCCTTTTATTCACCCTTTTATTTGTTTTCCTTCCCTAATATGTGATGATTAAATCTTTGAATAAGTGAGAATAAGTAGTTTATTTTATTTTCTTTTGTTATATATTTTTTTCAATGTAATAAAGGAACCCTGTATGTATCTAGTTCTTCATGAATAATAAACTGATTGAACCTTGCTGATGCAAACTATTTTTATCTATTCCATTATAATAAAATGATCATCGACTCTAGGAAATTGTGGTCGGGGTTGTTGCAAAGTGGACTCGTTATGAATCCACCATCAGGCGTAGGATTAGTGAGTCCACACCATGTAGTAAGTTGGAGTATCATTGGTCAAATAGGTTGATGAGGATGTTGTGTCCATTTTACCTAGAATATTATTTATTAGTGCCCAAAAAGCTTATAGACTCTGGGTAGTCAAACTATAGCTCATGACCACATATCTAGCCAAATTAATGCATTAGAGTTGATACTCTAGGAGTTTTTTGCCTGATCATCTTCTTTATTAGGTAATATTATAGTAACCACTATCATCATATCATATTTATTTGATATAGGTACCCAATACTCCATTACCTCTTTATCTATCATAGAAATCCTTGGGCTGGATGTTCTGTACTTTGTGTGGAGATGAGCATGGACATACCATTGAGTGTGTGGTTATAGGGTATAGTCCAATGCAAAGAATTTCCACTTGAGTTAGGTATTTATCATTTTATATGGGACCTCTTCAACCTCATTATGAAGGATTTTGATGTCATTCTCATGATATATTTGGTTGGTTATCAATCAAAACTATGTGGATGGCTATTTCCACATGGTGTCATTTACAATACTAGAGGTAGTTATCTTCACAAGGGTGACTTGAATTTTCAGTAAGGTATAGAAATACTAGATCATTGTGAGATTATTATAGTGATATATTAGAATTATAACCTTTTATATGTAGGAGTGTGGAATGCATCTAATGTATTTCCCTCCACTAGTGAATCATTTTTGGGATGATTTCCCAGATGACATTTCTAGACTACCTCTCAAGTGAAAGGAAAAATTTCTAATCGATCGCATTCCTAGAAAGTCTATAATTTCAATTACTTGATACATTATAAGATATACCGAGATCCAGGAGCTCAAGTGATGATTGGATAATTTATAATCTAAGTGTTTAGACTTAACCCATAGTTCATTGTGGGGTTCATCCATACATTTCATAAGTGGAGGATGGTACCCTTAGGCTATGCATTGATTATTGAATGGGATTTGGGCCAAAAAAATGGGCCTACGGGCCATGTAATGGGCTAATTGCGTACTAGACCTTTGGGCTATGTAACGGGTCTCCCTCTTCCCAGTTAAAGAGGTCTTTGCTTTTCTTTAAGAATAAATGAGGCTTCAGACCTAACCCTTTAAAAAAAATTGATTATCGAAGATTGAACTAGTTTGGAATTGATATATGATATACATTTCCGTGAATAAATGATATTTTTAACCAACTCTTAGGAGCTAGTTTTTTCTTGGAGAACGTCCTGATATTATGAAATCAACATGTGTGAATTATGTCTTCAGACATACCACGTATGACTTTTCCTAGTCGATATGGTTTATATGTGTACTTGGTTGTTCCATTGATTCTTACAAATAATCCCACTATTTTCATGGAAATGGTTAATAGGGTTTTCAATCCAAACTATATTTTTTTTGTTGTTTTTTGGATGGCATGTTGGTGTATTCTAATACTCGAAGCAACCAAGCCAAACATCTTGAGGTCATTTTGAATATAGTAATGGATAATCAATTATATGATAAGCTAAATAGGTGAAACTTTTGTATCAATAGGTTTAACTTCTTGGTTCATATTATCTCATAATCACAAGTATTATTTAATACAATGAATGTGTGTGTTGTGGTTTCCTTGTAGCATCCAAAAAACAATGTTGATAAAAAAAGTTTCTTAGTTCTTGATGGATATTACATGAACTTCATACATGATTTGTCACACATCTATATACATTTTTATTGTCCTGAATTTGAATTGTTTAACTCTCTTCAAGTATGAAGCATGTAAGAAGGAATTTCTGATGCTGAAAGGAAGGATTACATCAACACCGAACCTAATTCATCTAGTTCCTAGAATATGATATATAGTGTTTATTGATGCATCAGGAATAGGGTTTGGTGTATTATTGATGTATGAGGATCAATTCATTGTGTAAAAGTCTCACAAGTTGATCCCTCTCAAATGTAATTTCCTAACACATGGACTCAATCTTTTTGCAGTCATTCATGCCTTACATTTATAGAGGAATTATCTAACGAAAGATCTCATTGTGTGCATATGAACCAAAAGAGCCTCAAATATATCTTCACATAGCATAACATGATTCTTAAATAGAAATTATGGGGTAAATACCTTCAAAATTTTACATTGAACATTTCTATATTCTTAGAAATGGGATTTTGGTAGCTGATATGACAATCCAAAACCCTGAGGAATAATCTATTTAGGAAAAAAATTATGAATTGAAATTTATGGTTCTTATTTTTGATATTATTATGGAGTTTCAAGAGAGTCACAATAATACTTTTATTTATTACTTAGTAGTCACTTATTCACTATTTTATAAGGTGAATATGCTCTAGTTTTCATAGCCTAAAAGTTTTTTTCTACAAGAATGTATTATAGGTGAGGACCCACCTCTGGATTGGTCTGTTGTTAGAGACAACATCCTATGTATATATGGGCATATATGGGATTCTATAGACATGTGAGAGGATCTGATTCCACAGTCTAAGTTTTCATAGTGGGAAGTGTATCCTGGTATCAACCAGATGTATCATGATATGGAATTTTAGTATTGGAATCCTAGGATGAAACATTAGATCATGAGTTTGATCAGTGGGTGTTCCCCCAGTCAGTAGGTGATGGTGGAACACTAGTGGCCTGATGATATTTTTCAGTCATTACCAATCCAAAAATATAAATGGGATGATGTATCAATAGATTTTCTTTGGTTTACTGAGGTTATCTCAAGGTAGAGACTCAGTTTTGGTAGTTATGGATTAATTTTCAAAGATATCCCACTTTCTTCTTATCAGGGAGAGTTTTTGTTATGTCCCAGACCCAAGTTCCACTTAAACTGTTCCCCGAGATTGGTTGGACACATGACCCCTAGATCATGTCCCTATATTCCATGGGCTACTCGCTAGTAGCAATGTTGTATAGTTAGTATAGTAGGGAGACTATTCCCCCATGTCAGAGTAACATAGCAGATACAAAAAATAGATATAGTAAGCAGTAGTAGAAGAATAATACCCTAGAATAACCAACCAACAAAAGAAACTGATAACTTAATATAATAACCAAAACTCTAATGGTTATTTTCTGGTACAAACATGTATACATGGAATTATAGTACAAATAAATAATGAAACATGAAATAAGAATTCCTAGAGTAGTACAAAATAACAAAAGAACAAAATTAGAACTATGAGTATCTTGATCCTAAGACTAATATTCTATTCCTGTTATCCATCTAAGAAGTACATTTCAACAACCTATAGAAGGGACATTACCCTTACCAGTACTTGAAGCAGTATAATCTTCTCAGGTTCCAAGAGAGGATTGAGTATGATGTGAGATAAAATATCAGTAGTCCAAAACATATATTTTTTATGTTTAATATGATTAGGTGATCATAATTAATCCATGTGATGGTATAAATAGGAAATTAAATCATTTATGAATAAATAAATATCCTCCCGCTCAGGTTTGGAAAGGAAAACTGGGAGGTCTACCTTCTTCATCACAATGATGGTGTGCTTGATCAGTTAATATATAAATATTTATACAGTAATAATTATATATATATATATTGATATATGTTTGGATAGATCAAGATATAACTCTCATACATTCAATACCAGGGTAGTTCACATTATCTAACCCCTGGCCCAACTCCAGGATCTCTCACGGTCTCTTGACAATAAAAAATGAATATCTCATGGTATTCCCTACCTTAAGGATCTCATGTTCTTTCAGTCCTTAGATAGAAGCTCACAAAATCTTCCCATTATGGTTCTCACAGTCCCTTAGTTCCACCACCAATAATGCGTAATATTTACAAGTACACAGGTGTCACGACCAGTCATCGGGGCCCGTGCCGTGACTACCCCAAGCCCGCCTTCCATAGGCCAGGGGCTGGCGACTTGCACAAAGGCGTAAATCCTGGTAAAAAGGGAAGGCATTGCCTTTGAAAAGAAAAAAAGCACCACAGAGTAAGAAAGCAGAAAAAGTAAACACTAAGTAAAAACTGGTACAACAGTAAGTGTGGAAAGTAAGTGGTCCAGAATACAAACCCAAAATGAAAGTAAAGTACAACTCGAAAGGGAAAACAACAACTGAAAAGTAAAGCCGCAACGTTGAGCCGTCCACTGGAAGTCCCACCTGAAGGGTGGGTACAGATAGCCTCCACTACTCCTCGGGTCCAGCCGACCGCTCCGAGTACGTCCCGCCCGGTGGTCCACCTCTAGGTACCGTCCTGCTCCGCAAGCCTCCACCACGATCAGCGCTGTCCGTCGTTTGCAACCAACACAACGTAGTGCGGGCATAGCCCGTGCAGGGGTGAGTATAAGCTACTCAGTAGGGACCCTGAGACCCCCGAAGGTCTCCTAGAATCCACAAAGGATAAACCACAAAGGAAAGATACAATCACGAAGTAACAACCAACATGGATTAGGTATATGCCCATACATATACCTAAGTCATCAATTCTCGCTTGGCTCCAATATCCGAGCTCAATTACAACCCAATCCACACAGGAAAGAAAAACATAAATCCACACATGATAACACAACACAATCCACAAAGGAAAGCAAAACAGGATTACAGGTATACTTCTTCAAATGACGATAGAGATGATCACTGATCCATCTAAGTCATCGGACCCAAAGTATTGATAGGTACTAACCCCCGCAATGACCCACAAAGGATCTGACCCACAAAGGATCGATAGGTAACTAACCCCCGCAAAGACCCACACAGGATCGGACCCACACAAGATCTATAGGCGCTGGCCCACACAGGACCGCTGAGTGCTGACCCACACAGGATTGGACCCACAAAGGATCGGTAGCACTGACCCACAAAGGATCGCTGAGTGCTGTAGTCATCGCCGTCGAATCCACTGAGGATCTCTGCACAGTCGTTGTCGTCACCGTAGCAGTCGCAGCCAGCTCTAGGGTTCCCGCACACAGCAAGCTCATTCGGGATGGTCCGCTCCACGAGCCGAGAGGCTGATAAATCAACTGACACATAGTCCAGAGTTGATGTATCCAAAAGTTCCGTATCGCCAACAGGAACTCAACGTCGCAGACAGTGCGTCAATCAGACGCCCGGTCTGAGAGTTATTGGCCTTTTCGTCCCAGGGGCCCGGTTGGTTTTTAAGGCAAACCAACCCGACCGTACTCCACCTGCATCCAAACCTCGGGCGGAGTAATCCAAAATATCCGTCTCACTTAGAGGAAAACAAAAAAGTTTACGGCATGTCAATCGGACTTCCGAAGCTCAAGATATGAGCGTTTCCGCTCCGAGGGCCCGATTGGTTTCGTGTACGAACCAACCCGGCCGAACCCAAAGTATTTTGAAACCTTGAGTGTGATATACCGAAACGATCGTATCGATCTAAGGATCGCATCTCCACTGATGGCACGTCGTTCGGAGTCATGTAGCTCATGTTATGAGCAAAAGACCGAAAAAGCCCGGAAATGGGGGGTCTGGGCCCGGACCGACCCGGCCCGGGCACGACCCGGCCGGCGGGTCGGCTCGGCCGAGCGACCGAGCTAGGGGAGCCACGGGGCGTGCTGCCCCCACGGGAAGAGGATCCGAAGCCCCGTGTGGGGCCGCGATTGGTCCGCGGACTCGGCAGAGCTGCGTCCCGTGTCTCGCCGGACCCGCGCGGTCGCGGGTCTGGTCGGCCGCCGCCGGTGGATTCCGCGGGCCACCGGAGTTGCTCTGGTGGTCCGATTCCATTTCTGTCTGCGCCGTAGCTCCTCCCGGGTCCCGTTCTTCACTGAGGAATCAACAAATCATCTCTGAGGCACGTTTTGTCGTCGTCTGCCATTCCGCACACCAAGAAACAAAGGGCGATGGGTTCGGACTTGTTCGTTGGTCTGCACCCACCACGTTAGTGGTTTGAAACAAGACCATGAATCCCAGCAATTGATAAACTAATTTCGCAATAATAATCCACGGACCAAATTGTTAATTGGTTGGTCTGAATTCTTGCCTTGGAGGAAAACAAACATAGGTAAAACCATTTTCAAAATGACCCCTACCTCAACGTCGTCGTCGAGTGCGAGTACGTTGCGGAATTGACCGTCGCGGTAGGAGGTGATCGTCGCGTCTCGAAAGGGCGTCGCGTCGTCACGGAAGGGCGTCACGTCGACGATATCCGAGGGTTAAAGAAACACACAGATTTAATTATAACAATAAAATTCATGTTGAGGATAAAAACCACAAAGGAATAAAAGAACCGCAATATCTTACCTCAACGGATGATCGAAGATTTGTCGCGGAAGAAAGAACGTCGCAGAAGAACGTCGCGGGAGAAGAATCGTCGGTGTCGCGGTACACGGTGTCGCGTCGTCGATCTCTGAGGGTTCGGCGTTCTTCGTCGCCTTTCATCGAAGGCCAGAATTCTTCGCGTTCTTCGCGTTATTCGCGTTCTTCGCGTTCTTCGCAAAGGAGGATAGATGACTTAAAGTTTCTGTCAAATCCTCTCAACGAACAATCCTCAAGAAAGGTGTGTTGGTCTTATTTTATTAACATGCCAATAGTTTGAAAATAGGTTAAGAAACGAACAAATTAATTCATAGAATTAATTTCAACGAATTAACCGCCCAATTAATAGGGGCATTAAGAATTTAGAAAACGCTTCAGTTGACTTAATTTAATAGGGGTTTTCGTGGGTGCGTTACTTAGCGGAAAAGAAACTGTGGGGCTCATGCGGGCCCCACCTCAAAAATATCCTACCAAGAGGGTAGGATATTTTGGGTTCCACCCTATCCGCTTCAACTCAGCTTAAGCAGCTTAAAGTGGCTTTAAGCGGCTTTAAGTGAAATAAAATAAAGTTTGTCGTACCACATTATTTTATTTCTTAACTTAAAGCCCAAAAATTAAAAACCACACCCGAGCAAACGCAACTTCGGAAGAGGCGTTTATAAGAAAATACTGGCGCTGCGATTCCATCGGTGCCCTCAGAATTCAATTCCGAGCACTGGTTCAAAAGTTAGAAAAACCTGTTCGTTCGTTCACTGAACGTACCCGAGCCAAACTTCGAAAAATGATTTCGGGCACACCAGGCCTTGAAATCACGTGCTGTCAAAAACTGCGTTCTTGTAAAATTCCAAAGAAAATTAAGAAAAAAATTTCTTTGAAATTTATGGGTCTTTACATCACTCCCACCCCAAGGATTTACGTCCCCATAAAGATACATCATAAGCTAGGGAAACAAATGTGGGTACTAAGCACGCATCTGAGCCTCCCGCTCCCAAGTGCTCTCCTGGAGGTTCCCGTGCTGCCATCTGATGCACACTAGAGGAATCGACCATCCACGTAAGACCCGATCCTGTCGATCCTCGATCTCCACTGGGACCTCCGCAAAAGTCGCCCCATCATCAACGTCTATCTCCCCATGGTCAATGATATGCGTCAGGTCGTGCATGTATCTCCTCAGCTAAGATACGTGGAAGATGTCGTGAACCTGGTGCAACTGAGGTAGTAGAGCTAGGCGATAAGCCACCTCGCCAATCCTGATGAGGACTTGGAAAGATCCGATGAAGCGTGGAGACAAATTTCCGCCTTAGCCAAATCTCCATAATCCACGTCGAGGTGAGACACGCAAGAAGACGTGGTCACCATCCTCGAACTCTAGTGGCCTCCGCCTCCTGTCAGAATAAGACTTCTGCCGGCTCTGAGCTATCCTCATCTGCTCCTGGATGACCTGGACCTTCTCTGTCGTGGCTCGGACCATCTCTGGTCCCACAAGTGATGACTCCCCAGGGTCTGTCCAGCACAAAGGAGATCTACAAGGTCTACCGTACAACGCCTCGTATGGTGCCATCCCGATGGTGGAGTGGTAACTATTGTTGTACGTAAACTCCACCAAGGGTAGGTGGTCCTCCCAGCTGCGACCAAAGTCGAGGACACATGAGCGGAGCATGTCCTCAAGAGTCTGAATGGTCCTCTCTGTCTGACCATCCATATGAGGGTGAAAGGCGGTGCTCAAACATAGCTACGTCCCGAACGCCTCCCGCAACCCCTTCCAAAGCTGGAAAGTAAAACGAGCATCTCGATCAGAGACGATAGATGATGGAAAACCGTGAAGCTGTATAATCTCCTGACTGTAGAGATGCCCCAAGATCTCCACTGAGCCCTGCTTTCTGATGGGTAAGAAGTGAGCCGACTTGGTAAGTCGGTTGACAATCACCCAGATGGAGTCGTGACCTCTGGAAGTGTGTGGAAGTCCAGTCACGAAGTCCATAGATATCCCAGCCCACTTCCACTCTGGGACCTCCAAGGGGTGTACCAAGCCTGCTGGTACCTGATGCTCTGCCTTCACCTGTTGGCAGGTGAGGCATCGTGAAACGAAGTCTACCACAACCTTCTTCATGCCCGGCCACCAGTGCTGTCGTCTGAGGTCCTGGTACATCTTTGACACTACAGGATGAACCGCCAAAGGAGAAGTGTGAAACTCTCTCAGCACCTCCTCTCGTAAAGCGTCTGGTACCAAGGTACGTCCTCTGAAAAGTATGTCGTGCTTTGCTTCAAAGGAGAAACCATCAGGTTCCTGTCCTGAGGATATCTGTGCATGCCGCGTCTCACAGTCAGCGTCCCCACGCTGTGCCTCTCTGACCCGCTGCAGTAGTGGAGGGGTGACTGTGAGAGAATATAGGAAAGCTGCTCCATCACTATCCAAAAAGGATATCTACAAAGCGGCTAGCTTCTCTGTCGCCTCCTCAAGTAGCTGAATGCTCGTCCTCCTGCTGAGAGCATCGGCTACCACGTTCCCCTTCCCAGGAGTATAGAATATCTCAAAGTCATATTCCTGGAGGAACTCGAGCCATCTCCGCTGTCTCAGGTTCAGGTCCTTCTACGAGAAGATGTACCTGAGACTCTGGTGGTCAGAAAAGACTGTAAAGTGCTCACCCATTAGATAGTGTCGCCATGTCTTCAGAGCGAAGACCACTGCTTCCAACTTCAGGTCATGGGTAGCATAGTTCTGCTCATGCAGCCTCAACTGACATGATCCATAGGCGATCACTGCCCGATCCTGCATCAGGACACATCCGAGTCCATTCCCTGATGCATCGCAGTAGACTACGTACCCTACTCCCTCCTCAGGTAACCTCAAGATAGGTGCACTGGTCAATCTCTGTCTCAGCTCCTGGAAGCTCTACTGACATCTGTCTGACCACACAATGGGTTTCCCCTTCTTCGTCAAATCTGAGAGTGGTGCCGCAACTCTAGAGAAGTCTGGCACAAATCTCCGATAGTATCCGGCTAGTCCCAAGAAACTCCGTACCTCCGTCACGCTCCTGGGTGGCTCCCAAGCTAGCACTTCCTCGATCTTCATGGGATCCACGGCAACTCCCGCCTCAGAAATGACGTGTCCTAAGAATTGGACCTCACGTATCCAGAACTGACACTTTGTGAGCTTTCTGTAAAGCTGGTGATCTCAGAGTGTGTCTAGTACAACCCGTACGTGGTAGGCATGCTCCTCCTCAGTCGTCGAGTATATCAAAATGTCTTCGATGAAGACTACAACAAATCGATCGAGGTATAGCTGAAATATCTTGTTCATGAGGCCCATGAACACTTTTGGAGCATTGGTTATGCCGAATGGCATAACCAAGAACTCATAATGGCCATACCGACATCTGAAGGCCGTCTTCTGCACGTCCTCATCCCGAACTCTGAGCTAATGATAGCCTGACCTGAGGTCTATCTTCGAGAACCACCGTGCTCCCTTGAGCTGATCTAAGAGGTCATCAATCCTCGGTAGCGGATACTTGTTCCACACTGTCACCTGGTTCAGGCGACGATAGTCGATACACAGTCGCAAGATCCCGTCCGCCTTCTTGGCGAACAATATCGGGGAAGCCCAGGGTGAAACACTGGGTCAGATGAATCCCTTTCCCTGCAAGTCCTCCAACTGTACCCGTAGCTCTCGAAGCTCAGCGGGGGCCATCTGATATGCTAGAGTCGATATCAGGGCTGTCCCGGGGTACAGGTCAATATGAAATTCTACCTCTCTGCGAGGAGGTAGTCCTGGAACGTCGTCGGGAAAGACGTCCGCATACAGATCCACCACTGCAGAAAAACTAGGACTCCGCACGTCAACTGCTCCTAGGATGAGGCTATCCAACTGATGAGTGATGGGATGTCCTCTCTTCTGTGGAAGTCCATCCTGTGCTGCGAAGGATCCCTTCTTTCCGGTGAAGGTGAACCTGCTCCCGTCGGCGTGCACACATCGCACCTTGCGCCTAAAACAGTCATTCTGTGCATGGACTATAGATAACCAATCCATGCCCAAGATGACGTCGTAAGGCCTCGACGCCACTACAAGAAGATCCCATCCGAAGCTCTCGCCTCCTAGAGTAAGCTCACACTACCGGAACCAGTGCGTAATCGTCGAGTCTGTTCCTGAAGGTGTCTCTAGCCATAAGGATCGAGCCAACGGCTCTTTCAGAATCTCCGAGCTCCGAACAAGGGCAGTGGCTATGAAAGTGTGACTCACTCCTCTGTCTATAAGAACTGCAGCAAGGTTGGAATAGACACAGATCGTACCTCGAATAATCTCGGGCACGCCGTGGTCGTAGGCCTCCGCTGCCTGGAGCTGTGCCTGTCTCTGCTCGCCAGCTCCTTGTGGTCGGGGTGGACCTCCTGGTGGTGGTGGTGATAGAGACTCAAAGCATCACCCACCACCTGCTGCTCGACCAACTCCTCTGCCTCGTCCACCTCCTCCCTGCGGACCGCCACGGTCGACCCTCTGCCTCTGCCTGGGTGGCCCCTCAACTGTCTGCTGCTCCTCGGCACGGTGGGTCGGGCAGTCACGAGCCATGTGGCCCTTCCCGCTGCATGTGTAGCACTGCCTGCCTCTCGAAAGACTGGCTCCACGCTGTGTGTCCCGCACTGCTGAGCCAGTGTCCTGAGGTCGTCTGCATGAGGGTTTGTTCTGCCTGGACCCCTGAGTCATCCGTCGACTGCCTGCTGCGGAAGACTCTGCTACGTGCCACCCCGCGGTAGGTCTCGCCGCTGGAGAAGTCTCAACAAGAAAGATCTCGATCAAAAGGGATCACTCCAGTACTCTTTCCTGAGTCGGAATACTGAGGGAGATCAACGATGCCCTGATCTCATGTCTCAATCCATGCTCAAAGTTCCGGACTCGGAAGAATGGGTCTCGTACAATGTTGGTCGAGTAGCGCGAGAGATTGGTAAATATCGCCGAGTACTGGGCGACCGTCAAGCCGCCCTGCCGCAGCTGAAGAAGCTCCTGGATGCGCACCGCACGGAGGGTGGCTGGGAAGAACTCCGAGCGAAAGAGGATCTCAAAGTACGTCTAGAGAAGAGATGTCTCATCGTGCACCTGGAGCATCAAGCTCCACCATCGGCCCGCTGCTGCGTGCAGTAGGCTCGCTACGAGGATCACCATGAGGTCTGCTGGTGTCCTCACTAGCCTGAAAACTCGTACAACTGCTTCTAACCAGTCCTCAGCTGCCTGGGGGTCTGTCTCCCCGCGGAACCTGGGTGGTCGCTGGCGCTGGAACTCATGCAGTGCACTAAGGCGATGTGCATCGTCAGCGGCTAGGGCTGGAAGCATCGGTGGCTCAACGGGTAGAGGTACCGCCGGTACCTCTGCTGTCACAGGGCCCTGTACTGAGGCCTCGTCGCTCGGCGGGCTGTCGTCACGTACAACTCTCAGAACCCTAGATGGCTGCTGCCGTGGGGCCATCCTAAAAAGGAAACAGGTGCGCCATGGTCAGAACAGTATACCTGGTGAGCTGATATAAAGTAATCACAAAGAAAACTTGTAACACACATTCAATCAATGTTTTCGTGTATTAAGTCGGAAATCAGAAGTCAGGGTCCTGTTGTACGGATACGTCGGCTACCGCACAAACACTGGACTCCCTGGACTGATAACCACACCCAATACGCTAAACACTATTGCTTCATATAGAAAAAAGATCAGAGTCTGCGGTAGAACCGAACTCCTTTGATACCAATTTGTCACGACCAGTCCTCGGGGCCCGTGCCGTGACTACCCCAAGCCCACCTTCCATAGGCCAGGGGCTGGCGACTAGCACCAAGGCGTAAATCCCGGTAAAAAGGTAAGACATTGCCTTTGAAAAGAAAACAAGCACCACAGAGTAAGAAAGCGGAAAAAGTAAACACTAAGTAAAAACTGGTACAATAGTATGTGCGGAAAGTAAGTGGGCCAGAATACAAACCCAAACTGAAAGTAAAGTACAACTCGAAAGGGAAAACAACAACTGAAAAGTAAAGCCGCAACGTCGAGCCATCCACTGGAAGTCCCACCTGAAGGGTGGGTACAAATAGCCTCCACTGCTCCTCGGGTCTAGCTGACCGCTCCGAGTACGTCCCACCCAGTGGTCCACCTCTAGGTACCGTCCTGCTCCACAAGCCTCCACCATGATCTACGTTGTCCGTTGTCTGAAACCAACACAACATAGTGCGGGCATAGCCCGTGCAGGGGTGAGTATAAGCTACTCAGTAGGGACCCCGAGACCCCCGAAGGTCTCCCAGAATCCGCAAAGGATAAACCACAAAGAAAAGATACAATCACGAAGTAACATCCAACACGGCTTAGGTATATGCCCATACATATACCTAAGTCATAAATTCTCGCTCGGCTCCAACACCTGAGCTCAAGTACAACCCAGTCCACACAGGAAAGCAAAACGTAAATCCACACAGGATAGCACAACACAATCCACAAAGGAAAGCAAAAAAAGATTCATCTCACACAGGTATACTTCTTCGAATGACGATAGAGATGATCACTGATCCATATAAGTCATCGGACCCACAAAGGATCGATAGGTACTAACCCCTGCAATGACCCACAAAGGATCTGACCCACAAAGGATCGATAGGTAACTAACCCCCGCAAAGACCCACACAGGATCAGACGTACACAGGATCTATAGGCGCTGGCCCACACAGGACCGCTGAGTGCTGACCCACACAGGATCAGACCCACACATGATCGGTAGCACTGACCCACAAAGGATCGCTGAGTGCTGTAGTCGTCACCGTCGAATCCACTGAGGATCTCTGCACAGTCGTTGTCGTCGTCATAGTAGCAGTCGCAGCCAGCTCTAGGGTTCCCACACACAGCAAGCTCATTCGGGAGGGTCCGCTCCACAAGCCGAGAGGCTGATACATAAACTGACACATAGTCCAGAGTTGATGTATCCAAAAGTTCTATATCACCAACAGGAACTCAACATCACAGACGGCGCGTCAATCGGATGCCCGGTCTGAGAGTTATTGGCTTTTTCGTCCCTGAGGCCCGGTTGGGTTTTAAGGCAAACCAACCCGACCGTACTCCACCTGTGTCCAAACCTCGGGTGGAGTAGTCCAAAAGATCCTTCTCACTTAGAGGAAAACAACAAAGTTGACGGCACGTCAATCGGACGTCCGAAGCTCAAGATATGAGCGTTTCTGCTCCGAGGGCCCGGTTGGTTTCATGTACGAACCAGCCCGACCAAACCCAAAGTATTCCGAAACCTTGAGTGTGATATACCAAAACGACCGTCTCGATCCAAGGATCGCATCTCCGCTGACTACGCGTCGTTCGGAGGCCGGTAGCTCATGTTATGAGCAAAAGACAGAAAAGGTCCGGAAACGGGGGGTCTGGGCCTGGACCGACACGGCCCGACCCGGACCGGCCAGGGCGGCCCTGCCCGGCCTGGGCACGACCCGCACGGTGGGTCGGCTCGGCTCGGCTCGGCCGAGAGGCTGAGCTAGGGAAGCCGCGGGGCGTGCTGCCCCCACGGGAAGAGGAGCCGGGGCCCCGCGTGGGGCCGCGCTTGGTCCGTGGACGCGGCAGAGCCGCGTCCTGTGTCTCACAGGACCCGCGTGGTCACGGGTCTGGTTAGCCGCCGCCGGTGGATTCCGCGGGCCACCAGAGTTGCTCCGGTGGTTCGATTCCATTTCCGTCTACGCCTTAACTCCTCCCGGGTCCTGTTCTTCACTGTGGAATCAACAAATTGTCTCTGCAGCACGTTTTGTCGTCGTCCTCCGTTCTGCACACCAAGAAACAAAGGGCGGTGGGTTCAGACTTGTTCGTTGGTCCGCACCCACCGTGTTAGCGGTTTGAAACAAGACCATGAATCCCAGCAATTGATAAACTCGTTCTGCAATAATAATCTGCAGACCAACTTGTTAATTGGTTGGTCCGCGTTCTTTCCTTGGAAGAAAAAAAACATAGGTAAACCCATTTTCAAAACGACCCCTACCTCAACGTCGTCGTCGGGTGCGAGTATGTCGCGGAATTGACTGTCGCGGTAGGAGGTGATCATCACGTCGCGGAAGGGCGTCGCGTCGTCATGGAAGGGTATCCCGTCGACGATCTTAGAGGGTTAAAGAAACAAAATAATTTAATTATAACAATTAAATCCATGTTGAGGATAAAAACCACAAAGGAATAAAAGAACCACAATCTCTTACCTCAACAGATGATCGAAGATTTGTCGCGGAAGAAGGAACGTCGTAGAAGAACGTCGCGGGAGAGAAATCGTTGGCGTCGCGGTACACGGTGTCGCATCGTCGATCTCCAAGGCTTCAGCGTTCTTCGTCTCCTTTCGTCGAAGGCCGGTGTTCTTCGCGTTCTTCGTGTTCTTCGCGAAGGAGGATGAAGGACTTAAAGTTTCTGTCAAATCCTCTCAACGAAAAATCCTCAAGAAAGGTGTGTTGGTCTTATTTTATTAACATGCCAACAGTTTGAAAACAGGTTAAGAAATGAACAAATTAATTCATAGAATTAATTTAAACGAATTAACCACCCAATTAATAGGGGCATTAAGAATTTAGAAAACGCATCAGTTGACTTCGTTTAATAGGGGTTTTCGCTGGTGCGTTACTTAGCGGAAAAGAAACGGTGGGGCTCATGCGGGACCCACCTCACAAATATCCTACCAAGAGGGTAGGATATTTTGGGTTCCACCCTATCCGCTTCAACTCATCTTAAGCAGCTTAAAGTGTCTTTAAGCGGCTTTAAGTGAAATAAAATAAAGTTTGTCGTACCACGTTATTTTATTTCTTAACTTAAAGCCCAAAAATTAAAAACCACACCTGAGAAAACGCAACTCCGGAAGAGGCGTTTCTAAGAAAATACTGGCGCTGCGATTCCATCGGTGCCCTCAGAATTCGATTCCGAGAACCGGTTCAAATGTTAGAAAAACCCGCTCGTTCATTCACTGAATGTACCAGAGCCAAACTTCGAAAAATGATTCCGGGCACACCGGGCCTCGAAATCATGTGCCGTCAGAAACTGAGTTCTTGTAAAATTTCAAAGAAAATTAAGAAAAAAATTTACTTGAAATTTACGAGTCTTTACGACAGAGCATAAGGAATAAAAATCTCATGTCATTGTGACATTCATATCCATTTAAGGGGTATATTCGTTGTCACAAAATCATTTAATAAATATATCACAACCATTTTCATTTAAACATCTACAAAATCAGGGTTTCATAAGTAGTTAAACCCATGAGTAAAATCATCTCATGAATTTCAATTTAAGGCACAAAAAAGGATTCAAATTGAAAAAAAAACAATCCGTACATTCATTGAAGGGGGGGGGGGGGTCATTACAACCTCCCCTCCTTATAGAAACTCATTCCCGAGTTGTACTTTTAAGGGCAGAGAGGTACCATCAGCAAATAGTTTCGGCCACTAAAATCGTATATTAGATTCCCACTCCCATGTCTCATCTTGTACCTAGTCATACTTCCACAGCACCTGTACAAGAGGAACTGACCTACCTTAGAGTGTCTTCACACTCTGATCAACAATACACACTAAGTAATCCTAAAAGGACACATCTATATCCAACTCAACATCATCAAGCTGAAATATAGAATTTGGGTCTAGATAGTATCAGTGAAGAAGAGATACATGAAATACATCATGTATAGACCCGTATATCTAAGGAAGTTCCATTTGGTAAGCCATTGGTCTGATTCTCTTCACAAAATAGAAGGGTCCAAAGAATCTCGAGGATTATGTACCTTACTTTGGAATACAACCATGCCCCAATCTGGGAGATACTTTCAAGAAAAACTGGTTTCTAGCCTCGAACTCTTGAGGTCGACAACATATTTTGGAATAATACTGTTTTATAGAATAAGATATCAACTTATGGTTTCTATTCAACTATACCTTGTATATAGTCTTCAATATTAGACTTGGTCCAAGTAAAGTTTTGTCCCCTGCCTCTATCTAGTATATAGGTGAGCAGCATGACCTACCATAAAAGTATTCATTGTGAGCCATCTAAATTATATCTTGAAATATGTTGTTATAAGAAAACATGATGAGGGAAATGTGTGACTCCCATGAACCCCCAATGTCATGAACACACACATGGATCATATCCTCAAGCACCATAATTCTATACTCTATCTATCCATCAGTCTATGGTTTATAGGTTATTCTCATAAGCACCTTCATCCCCAAGGCCTTATGTGACCTCTTCCATAACTGTGACATGAAACGATCATATTTGTCAGAAAAAATAAAATGAGGAGCTCCATGAAGACTTACCACCTCAATGAAATACATACTACCTAGCTCTTATATAGAGAAAGTCTCTCACATGGGTAATAAGTGTGCGACCTTCGTCAGATAATCAACTACAACCCACACTGTGTTGTTTTCATGAGGTGATCATTACAAACCAGTCATCAATTCTATTAAAACATCACCTAATTTCCACTCAGGAATGGAAAATGGTCCATGAATCCATGCTAGATTATGAGGTTACGCCTTCACCTACTGACATGTGGATTGTGGAGTGATGAAACTAGCTATCTCCTATTTCATTTTAGGCCACCAATATTGACCTCATATATCTTGATACATTTTGGTGACATTGGGGTGAACCGCCCATGCTGAGGCATAGAAATCCCTCATTAGCTGCACTGTGATGTATGCTATAACCCATACACATCCAAAGAACAACCAAGTATCATCCCCATCAACCATCCAATTAGAAGATGAATTGTATTCTGAGACACTTTCTAGTTGGAAAATTATTTTAGGTTCATATAACTATCTTGACCTTACTCATTCAAGAAGATTATATGACACCACTAAGGCTGAAAGAATAGAATGAACATGGTCCTCTTGAACCTCAATGTGAATCTTTGAGAATATGTACATAAGATTCCATTATCACTAGATTCATAAATATCTTGTGTCTGATTCTTATAACTTAGAGAATCGTCTACTGAATTCCCTTTCCCTATAGTGTAGGAATGATCGAAATCAATTAATTATAGGTACTCGACCCACCTACATTTCTTGTGATTAATATCTCATTGAGCGAAGATTTATTTGTGGATTTTTTTTCTATATAAATACCACAAAATGATCTCCTAGTAAATAGTGTCTCCAACATTGTAATTCATGAACAACTGTAGTGAGTTTCAGTTGTGGGTCAGGGAATTATTCTCATGAGGTCTCAACTGACCAGAACCATATGCAATGACTTGCTCTTTCTACATCAAAAAAAATCCAATACTGATACATGTGGCATCACTATATGTATTATAGACCCTTCTTAGCTCCTAAATAATTAGTATCAGTGATGAAATACTTCATCCCTTAAACCTTTGAATGGATGCTTCACAAGTATCAAACCATTTGAATTTCACACTGTACTTTTTCAAGCCGGTAAGAAGCATTGTAAGGCATGATAAATCAAGAATGAAATGTATATAATATACCAAATTCCCCAAGAAACTTTTAATATCAAAAACATTCTTGGGATTCTTTGATGAAACCACGACTCTCACTTTATCTAGTTCAACTAAAACTCATTCGAGATGATATGACCCATGAAGTGAAACTTATTGATTTGGATGTGGAATTTACTGTGCTTAGTATAGATATGATTCTATCTCACTGTATTCAACACGGTCTCAATATGGGTTTCATGGTTGTTTCTATATTATGAATACACCAATATATCATCCAAAAAGACAACCATAAATGAATTCATATATGGTTGGAAAATCCATTTCATAAGAGTGATGAAGATATCAAGTGCATTCCTAAGTCCATGCAGTATAACCAATTACTTGTGGAGACTATACCATCTTCTGAAAGCATCGTGAGGTATGTATGAAGTCCTAACATGAACTTGATGATAGCCTAACCTCAAATATATCAATTAAAACACCCTTTATCCTTTGAGCTGATCAAATTGGTTATCTATTATAGGCAATGGATATTGGTTCCTAATAGGCATATGATTCAATCGATGTTAATCCACATAATGCTCAAGGGTACCATCTGACTTCATCGAAAATATGACTCGTGAACCCCAAGAAGAAGTGCTTGGGTATATGAATCCTTTCACCTCTAGATCTTGCAATATATTCTTGAGCTCCATAATCTCCATAGGTTCCATCATATAAGGAGAATGATTCATAGGTTTTTATCCTACAAGAATCTCATTACTAAACAAAACATCTTTCACTAGAGGTAGAACAAAGAAGACATCAGAAATATCATTTCTAAATCAATCCACAACATGTGGAAAAATAGATGGTTGTAACCCTTTTTCAATAAGACAAAGACTGGAAACCTATGCTATAACACTGCCCAACCTTTTCTTCTTGAGTCCTTCTCATGTCATAGTGACATCCCACTCACCCTTATGCATGTGTGTAATTCCATATGGTAATGTAAACATCACCCTCCAATGATATAATTCAATACAAACTCTATAGGGAACTAAAAAGTCCATCCAAATCATTACATCAATTCCTATCATGTCAAGGATATATAGGTTCCACACGAATAGGTAACCACATATCTCAAGGGGAAAATTCAGACAATGGTGAACACCCTCTGAACGGATACCTAAAGGTGTATCCAGCATCATAATAGCATGATAGTACTTGATGTAGAGGACCAAAATCTTTGTGATTTACTCAAATATAAAAGATTGGGTCATTCATGTATCAAACAAAATAGACACAAAAATGGAGGTAACTATAATGGTACCATATATTGTAGATGGTTTGATGCTCCGCTTCTATGGCATAGGCTGGATTGCATGTAACTAGCCTCTACCACGTCCCTAAGTCACAATCTAACTACTTTGAGAAGGCCCTCTCTTCTGTAACTGAGAATCATATGTGTGGTTACCTCAACCTCGACCACCACCTCAGCCTGATTGGCCTGTGTTATTCCAGCTACCTGTTTGTTGTGATCTTATTGACCCAGCTCTAGAATGAGAAGTTGTTGGAGATACCTATTCACTGGGTAATATCAAAAAATTCTTCTAGAAATGATGAATATGTCTTATCATACCACATCCTCTACGCTCCACTAGAACCCACAACAATAGAGGTTTGAAGTTCCATGCTTTTATACACTAGTGAGAGAAAATATAATTATCAGCGATTGGAGACCAACTATTTCTTACTTCGTGCAAAACCTCAAAGAATCCACTTTTTTTATATAAAAAGATCCACTACAATCCTTATGTTCTAAACCACCCTACCTCACAGCATTAGCATCCCTAAAATTTCACTACGTAATTCAGGATTGGTTGATGATTTATGATATAGTCATCAGCCTAAAAAAATTGAATTTCTCCAAGATGATGTAACATTTCCCATCCTCAAATCATTTGAAAGTCATCAGATCATTAGCAGCTATAGAGGGAAAACCCCACTATAGCTCGGTAAAAAAAGACGAGTAATCCAAAACTGACATGGTCCCCTATTATAGATTTATAGAATATCTACCTCTGTCATAAATAATAGTCTTGGGAAAGAAGTATTAATAGAAGATAGTCTTAAATTCATCCCGAACCATCTCTCTATGTTATTGTGTTTGGGTGATGACATCCCACCACCTATTGGATAAATCGTGTATCCTATAAGAAGCTATCTTGAACCTATCATTTGGATACATCTCTAGGAACTTGAAGATAAATATGATCACCTAAAACCGAAACTCCACAGCAAGTGGTCCTCCATCTCTTGAGAAGGTGGGAGGATAATGCTGCTGAATCTCGGGAGCTAACTCTACCATACATAGGTTAGGTCAGACTCTTCCATGAATAGATTCCATCATACATAGAAAACCCTCTCAAAATTATTCTTTGAAACCCATATTAGGTATAGGATGTGGAGACACATTTGGCTCAATAAAAGGTACAACTATCGGCTCATGGACCACCACCTTAGGAACACGATCATCACCACCTTTAGGGCGTACGACTTGAAGGCATCGTGGTGGTATAATTCTAAAGTTCCAAACAAACATCTTTTAAGGGATTCAATAAATTTATATGATTCAATTTAATAAACTAGGATAGGTTCTAAATTCCTCTTGAAATAACTGACATGCCACTCCTCCTTCTTCAAAATCCAGGTCCAGATGATGGAATAGACCATAATAGGCCATAAGAGTGGAAAAATACCCCTAACCACTACTAAGGATGGGATCAATCCAAGTATCTATTTTAGGAATGTGTAAGATGATTTTTCTCAAGTAAAAAGTCATTTACCATTTGAAAAGGTCCTCATATAGGAATTTAAAACATTTAAAAATGCTGAATCCAATGATATTCTATTTTTTGAGCCATAAGGGAACATACACTGTGTGAACCAAAAGATGGAATTCACTTAGATTTCATTCTCATTTAAAATTTTCTTATCTATATAATTATACTACATTTAAATGGTTGATCTAGATTGAATTCCATTTCATGATTCATATGTGTCCATACACATTATGAATCAAATAGTGGCACCCACTAAACTCACATTATAGTACGATCCAAATCCTATAAAAGAAGTCATCATAATTTAATAAATAAAAAGGCATAGTAAACATGTAACATATGATTCTCACTAAAAAGTTAAATGTGTTACAGAAATATGAATAACCCATATGTTATGATGTTCCTAAGATAATGCATAACCTAATGCATAGACCTCATTTAATTAGGTCAAGGTAATGAAATTATAATTCCAATAGCATAAAAATTAGTAACATCACATAACATGTGAAACACCCAATGGTGAAACTATATCAACAACAATATCCATAAATAGAAAAATAATAACAATTTAGGGAATAAGGATTTTACCCCGTGCATGGGTTCGTGATACCCAAGAACATGTAACCATGTCCCAATTTTTTCCCATCTATATTCAATTATCACCTAATAGTAAAAAAAGAATGGAAACACTGCTTTGATACCAATTTGTGACTTCCTAGACCCAGTTGACACTTAACCCATTCCTCAAGCCTGATTGGCCACATTACCCCTGGTGCGTCTCTCCATATTCCAAATCCTTCTAACTAGTTTTGGGGGTGTATTTGTAGTATAGTGGGGAGAATATACCCCTATGGAAGAGTAATATATAAGTTACAAAAAATAAATATAGTAAACTATAGAAAAATCATAATACAATAGAATAAACAATCAATAGAATAAATATGTAACTGAATACAATAACAAAAAGCCTCATAAGTAGTGCCTAATAAAAAAATGTATGCATGACATGTTAGTATAAATAAAATAGGAAATGTGAAACATGCATAATATATAGTTGTACAAAATAAAAAAAGTATCTCCATTAGAATATTGAATCAATACCCAATCCTCTAATCCTAATCTCCAGCTAAGCATTACATATAAAAAATCAATATAAGGGCCTTTACCCTTAACAGTACCTACAATAGAATAATCTTCTCAAGTTCTAAGAGCGGCTTGAGTAGGGTGTGAGATAAAATCTTAGTAGGCCACCACCATTGGTTTCTACATGTAACATGAGAAGGTTCTCATAATTAAATAGTTTGTATGTATAAACAGTAAAGTAAATCAATACTGAATAAATAAATAACCTCTCGATCAGGTTCCCAAAGGACACCTAGCTGGTCTACCTACTTCAGCCCATGGATGGTATGTCTGATCAGTTACATAAAATATTTAGATATAATTATATATATATATATATATTAGGATAGATTGGAACGTAACTCTCACATTTCTAACCCTGGGTAGCTATCACGATCTAAACCCTGGCCCAACTCCAAGACCTCTCACAATCTTTGGACAATACACAAGGATTCTCCCATGTTCTTCCCTACCTCAAGGATCTCATGGTCCTTGGGTCCCCATTTATAATCTTACACAGTCTTCCCATTATGTCTATCATGGAACCATAGCTCCACCTTCTATAAGACATAACATTTATAAGTACATAGGGAATTATTCATACACCTATCATGCCCTCATGACATCCATATACATTTAATGGGAACATTAATTATTACAAAATAAATTAAGGAATATATATTAAGAATTCAAATTTAATCATCTAAAAAAGATTGGTTACATAAGTAGTTCAATCCATGAGGAAACACCTCCCATGAATTTCAATTTAAATATTAAACAATGTGTTGTCACATTTTCATTGCAATGCATGAGGAAAATCCTCTCATGTAAATCATTGTCCTTATACAATTCCAATTAGACATTGTTGACGCTCCTTTCCATCATAGAGTCTAATGAATGAAAAAAGGGAACACCTTAAGCACAAAGAGATTCATACTTTGAAGAAACATCAAAAATTGACAAAGGCATGAACAAATAATTCTTTAATCATGGGCACACAAGTTTCATCATGGTCATGCAAGTCTACTTGCGCGCCACATATGGGCCACGCAAGTGACTTGTGCACCCTATCTTTTTTCACCCAAGGTTTTCAATGCCCTATAAATACCCCATGTGGGCCCCCCATTTCAGGGATGAAAAATCCAAAAGTAAAATTTAAGCTCTCGGCACCATAGTCTCTACTTGAAGTCTTCTGAACACTTCTAAGGTAATTTATTACCTAGAATGGAATATCTAAAGAGGGGGAATAAGGCCTAAGTGTTGAAATTCATTAACACTTGCACGCCTAAGTTTCTAACCCCTAAGGGAGATTAAGACACTTGCGCAACACCTTATCCATTCAAAAGAACTTGCGCGCCACCCTTTTGGATGTCTCTAGGGATAATTCTAAGGGCTTGATCCAAGCCACACCCAAGTATTACCTTATAGGTTAACCGTCTCCCAAGTAAACATGTGTCACACAAGTATACTTGTGTGACTAGGACATGAGCACCCAAATAGGACTTCCGCGCCTGCCTCTTTTTGGGTGCCCCTCCTGCCTACTCAACTCTTTTCTTCAAATCCACATTTCCTCTTTAGGGTTTAGCCTTCAAAGCCCTCTTCAAAGAAATTTTTGTCATGTTTCCTTTGTTGGCTTCCTTATCTGAAAGGAATTCTATGGAACACCTCTCAAAACCTAGTGATTTACATATCTTTATGTCACTAAGGTTATAGATTTACTCCATTAAACCTCATCCTTTAAGATGAGAAGATCTTTAATCTGGGTATCCTCCTTTGGAGTAAGCCCCAAGTTCCCTAACATAGGCTTACTTCTTAGGAGTAAGCCCCAGTCCAAGTTCCCTAACCTGGGCCTCCTTTTCAGGAATAATCCCCAGTCATAATTTCCCTTAACTTGGGACTCCTTTTCAGGAAATCCCCAGTCATAATTTCTTTTGATTTGGGATTATTTCTCAGGAAAAAAACCCAATCATAAGTCTTCTCTAAGTTGGGAATCCTTCTCAGGATTAATTACTAAGTTAGGTATCCAAATCTCCATAAAGTGCATATACCTTTGTTGACCTTCTTCCTAGGATTCTTCTCTGAAGTAAATCCCAATCCTCATCTATCTTGGGCTGTCATAGATACATAAGCCCCAAATTAATTCTTATGATTGCATCTTTCATGGTACAATCATCAGGTTTTACTGTTACCTCTTGTTTCTCACACCGAGCATGACTCACGTGAGATTAGAGTGTAAAAGTAATTATGAAATCTTTCTGTGGGCCATCAATCATGCATAAACATCATATTTCTTCACTCAAACTACATGGGTTATGATTCCTTTTCTAATAAGGATACGTAGGTAGCCCATCTGTGGGTACGATCTCAACTCTGAAATAGTTCATGTCCTTCTGAATGAAAATAAACTTCAAGTGCCCCACTGAGTGGATTTAAAACCAGTATGGTTATCCTAATGACCAAGATATTTCTATATAATGTGTTGAAGTATAACATTGAATAAGAATCTATAACAAATAAAGATGATTATCTATCGATGAAAAACCTCAAATACATATAAAAGATTCTCTAAATTTCATACATATTAATCATGGATTGTCTGATCTAAAGGAAAGATCATTTTCATTCTTGGTAATTTAATAAGGATTCACAAACATAACTTAAATCTATAAGAGAGTCCCGGAGTAGAAAATAATTCCCCCTAAAAAGGTGTGACAAGTCCGTCCTCCCGTCCTCTCGACCAATGAAAATTATTAAGCCTCATCGGTCCACAACTAATGAGAACCTACCTTTGAAAAGTAGGTCCAAATGGATATAGAATCGTTGTATGTTTTCTAGTTCTATGAACAAACCCGTTAGAAACCGATTTAAATGTTTGAACCTTAAACAAACAAGGTCATCCCCATTTCTAGAGGAAACAAAAATGGTGAACCTGCCGTGAATCCTTAACCAAGTTAAAATAATGTTTTAATTATTTTTTAGGCCCCTATTTAACTCAATGTGAGGGCCAAAAAAACAATCAATAAAATATGTGCTCATACAAAAGATGTAGTTTTCAACCTTATCTTGATTATGTCTTTTATATCAAATAGTCACTCGTTTCCAAGATCTCTTTGCGTTACAGAAATGGATTCTCTAAAGTTCACACCTGTGAATGCATCTTCCGCTACTCCTGCTGGATCTTCATCCACTCTGAGGAAAACATCACATACTTAGTATCTTCAATGCTGGGTCTCAAATGCACTGGTTAAGGAATACCATCAATACAATATCATTCTGACTCTGGAGGCCGCTCAACAAGCTCTCTAAGTTAGTAATTCACCCTGGTTGTTTGGACATTGATGACCAGCGATCAAGAAGCAGGTGGTTCCAACCACCGTGTCCAACCATTTTGGGTTGTTATCCCCATAACGAAATCACCAATCTCTCCCATATTATGGGGAGGTGATTGAGAATGTCACTCAAGTCCTTAATTCAAGGAAACATGAGTCCTTCCTGAGGGATCCCATAAAAAATTGCCGCCAGACTCGTGCGGCAGTGTGCCATCAACATGATGAGGGTATCACCTTTAGGGGTTCGGCTCAGGTTCCTCAGACCCGAGCACGCAAGACAAACCTCCATAGGCGAAATATGGTCAACAGGGAGCAAGTTATTACTTATTCCCCCTCCATAGAATTCCATCAATCCAACTTGATGACAAGCAACAAGCGGGCATATACACCCGTTCGTCCAGAAGTTACTACCCAGCAGACTCATCTGGTAGTAACATGCCAATCCCACCAGGAAATTCCAGCAGAGTATTATAGGCAGGAATATACACCTGTTTATAACTCATCATCTAGTCAGCAGGCTCGTCTGACTACAACCAAATAAGTTCACCAATCTAATATGGTGGAAACTGATAAGCAAGGACATACACCTCTTTACAATCAACAATTCTGTCAGTAGTCTCGTCTGCCAGTATTGAAGGAAATTCGTCAACTATAATTGAAAAATAATACACAGAAGGCACATACACCTGCCAATATTCATCAAGCATGCCAACAGTCTCATTTGGTAGCATCTGGAGAATTTAGTCGGAAAGCCCCGATGAAAATTTTGGATCAGACTCAACTCTCTACCCCCACATATGAGTACTATCAGAATTCACTGACAAGAAAAGGAGGACAAAAGAAGGAATACACACCTACTCCAAGCACAGAATGGATGTATATTCCTATTCCAACTTCTGATGTCACCAAGAACATTCTGACAATGGTGAATGTGTAGAATCAAATCCCTGCCCATATTCTGGATGCCTGTCAAAATATTATAACAACTTCAACAACATCACAGGGAAAGAAATACAAATCTTTCCCTACCAGTGGAGTGACTCATCAACATATCACTCCAGAAAAAATACACACCTCTGTTCCAGTCCAAGAGGGTTGTGGGGAATACTCCCCTATATCATATGAACAATCAAGTCAGGCACATACACCTGATTTGAATGGAGATAATCAACCTAACCTGACTATTTCTCCTGAGCAGGCACACACACCTTCCCATAATAACCACTTTCATCAACAAGTGGTTCCCAAAATGAGTAAGAAGGCGTCTAAGAAGAAGACCCATTCATCACAGTCAAGAAATCAAGAGCCGATCTGTAATAAGGCCTTGCTCGACGCTGGAGTTCTTGATGCACTTAGAAAATTATCTATTGCAACTCAATATTCTAATCTCTCATTTCCCAATAGTGGGAACAATAATTCTAAAGGTCATCATTAGACACTTCCTCATTATGGCTTTCTTCATAACAGTTCGGGCGATCTTGAAGTATCATCTTTAGATGAGAGCCACGATAACCCTCTGCATGGCCAGAAGACCAAGGAGCAAAAGGTTTCATCTTTTTCTGTAACCCACCATGGTGGTCCTCCCCATGATGATGAATTTAGCTATGAAAGTCCTCTCCGTAGTAGTAATTCTCATTTCCTGGAAAATTATTCAAAGGACAATGTAGTAACGAGAAATCCCTCTTATCTTGAGGCACTTGCAAATGTGAAGCCAGTCATGTCTGATGCTTTAACACTATCAAGTGAAATAATTTATCAATTAGACGATAAACTGGGGTGTAGGTCATTCTATGAACCACCCCTGGGTCATTCATCTTCTAGTTTGATAAATGAATTATCTACCAATCTTGTTGAATATGATGAAGCAACAAAGAAACACCAGATTTGGTCTAATTAGGTAGAATAATCCTCATCGAATGATAAGGAGGAAATGCTGAATATGAGAAAACAATTGGCGAAAGGTGAAGTACCAATCATGTTTTGGCCTTTGGTTGACTCTTGGTATGATATTACAGAAATGTTGATGGAAGATTGTATTCACAATATTCATCTCAACATGTGGAAAACTCTTTGTCAATTGGAAAAGAAAATATTATCTTATGATGAATATGAAAATCATGTCAAGATAATATAAGGGTTACAACGCCAAATTGATTTGGCATCTCTCTCAGTTTCCCGATATCCGAAGGCTAAAATGCAGCAGAGAGCCCTTCAGTGTTCATGCCTTAGAATGCTAAAAATATTACACCAGTTAATTGACAATGCCTCATCTAGTATTCATATCAGGGGATGGGGTGTTCATGGAGCACTATATTTCACTGTACTCTCCAATCAACAAATCCCACCAAAAATGGTCTCATGCAATGTTATTGCCCATGGCCAGCCACAACCAATTAGTTTTGTTTGTAATCAAAGGCTTGATCTGGAACATGCCTCAACTAGTTCTTCCCAAAGTTAGGCATAAATATCAAAAGTTTTAGAATTAATCTTGCATCAAGTAAATGAGAATATCAAATAGGCTTCTCGTTTAGAGCATGCCCATCATCAGGTGACAGAAGTTTCAGAAATCATCCAATGTTCATTTGAACTAGGTGATCTGAGTGGATGTAGGTTGATGAATCCAGCCAATTTCCAGACTAAAGTCTGCAAGATCAGGAGATATTTTAAGAAAGTCTCAGATGTAGCAGCTCGAGAACCACCCCATCTTTCCAGACCAGGGACTCTTCTGACCCATCCCTCAGAATCAACAAATAGGATTTGAGGAGTTGAGCTGAAAAAGCAGGAACAACCCCAGTCCACCAGACTGGGGACTTTTTCAAATCCTCAATCTCTTCCTCAGTGAAAGTCAGTCTTCTCTAGATTAGGGAAGAAGACACAAGAGGAATGAAGAGTCGAATTATCAGAAGATTCCTTCCAAATTACGGTTAATCAGGAAGTTCCTGAGGGGTCAACTCAACAAAATGCAATGTCTCATCAAGGAAATGGGAGAAGACAGTATCACATAAATTCCATTAGAATGGATGCAATGCGTTATGCATAAATAAATGTCATCGATTCCATTGTTGTTGATCCTCCAGAACATGAGGCTCACTTAGAGGGATCAGATGAAGAAGTTTATGCTCAAGAGGATATGCACACAGAGGAAAATGAAGAAGGTGTGCATACACGAAATCAAATGCTTACCCAAAATCTAGGTATTCCTTCAAATAACCAACATCCCCCTCTCTGAAAGGCATCCAACAAGGGGAAAGGAAAGAATCAGGTTACATTCCACCCTTCCTCTGGAGAAGGACAATCACTATCACTAGAGAAAAGGTTCACATAATAAGAGGAAGAAATGAAGGAATTAAGGAGGTTAAATGTAGAACTACTTCAAGGTAGCCTTCCTCATAAGAATTCTAGAGTCAGTCAGTCAAGGGAATTTTTTTCAGCTACTAAGATGGATCAAGAATGTACTTCTTTACCAGTACACCCTCACAAGTCTAATCCTATGGGTCATGCACAATAACAACCAGTAGTGCTACTATCAGTTGCAGTACTAGTCACCACACCTGTCCAAACTCCAGTCATTTCACCTGCTCAGGTCCAAGCTCAACCAGATGTTTCTCAAATGTTAATAACTACCATTGAGTCATTAACAGATTTTTTGGAATCTATGGAAGGAAATATTGCACAAATTTAACCAGAAAATAGAGCTTATCCTTAATGGGTTGATGCAATTCCTCCCCATCAAATTTTCCAAGTACCACATTCCCGATTTTTAATGGTTCGAGAGACCCAGAGCAACACTTAACACATTTTGTTTCACGTTGTGATCCTATGATGGGAACTCCTCAACAACAAGAAGAAGTTAAGCTCAATTGTTTTGTACAACCATTAAAAGGGACTTCCTTTGTCTGGTATACAATCTTGGAATCCTGGTCAATTATTGGGTGGGAAGATCTCTGTCAATGATTCCTTCTTTAATTTAGCTCAACGTTGCCAAAGACAATAGTTTTTGATCTTACAAATTGTAAGAAAAGGGAGAATGAAAGAGTTTCTGATTTCATTGATCACTGGAAAGGATTAAAATATTCCTTAAGCTTAGCACTTCTTCAAGAAGAATTGTTGCCAATTTGTGTGTAAAATTTGCGTGATGAATTACGCACACCGTTGATCCCTGTGAAATACACATGAGGGTTTTGAGACTTTTATTCAATCGCTCAATGGATTGATGAATCTCTTATAAATACTAAGGATAAAAATCGTTTAATTCCATCAGCTCCAGGAAGGAGAATGGGTAAAGCAGAGACTGCTACAGTTACGCTTAAACAAGTGCCTGTACCTGCTTCTACTTCAAAACCTTTATCTTATCGAAGGGATCTACCTCCTAAGTGTCAACAACAGAGGCCTTTTCATCATGATGATCAAAGAAATAAAATATAGAAACAATTTTTGGAGTTGAAGAACAAAGTTTATTCTTTTTGAAATGAACAAGTTCCTAATTACTTCATTTCGGCTCTGGAAAATAATTTGGTTCAATTGCCAAGGCCTAAAAGTTCGAACAAGGAAGGAGATGAAGACCATCCCAACTATTTCCAATTTCCTTAGATGTTGGGAAATACCATTCAGGAGTGTTTTGTCTTCAAATACCTTCTAAAAAATATGGTGAACTCAGGACAGGTAAAACTGAAAGGTTCTTCATCCCAGGTAGCATGTGTTATTACTACAAATCCAGAGGAAGAAGGCGAGTGGCAAGAAGTAAAAAGAAAAAATGCACAGAAATATGATGATTGGATGGTTAGGAAAATGATCAACGGAACTCATTCCATTTTATGAACACAATTTAAGAAACCAATTGTGTCTTCTGCTATAAATGCCACAGCAAAACCCTCTTCATCAGAGGGAAAATCTTCAAAGAATCTGAATAATTCAAAGAATGAAGATCAATTAGAAAAAGATGAGATCGTGTCAAAGACCAAGTTCTCTTTGACTCTGGAATATTATATTCCATCTACTTCAAATCCACGAGCACCGTACCACCAAAAGGCACAACCTGAAATGGCTAATCAGGCAGAATCTTCATCAGATGAAGAGTTGATCTTTGGTTCTGTTAACATGATTTACTTAACAGACCCTTATGCCAGTCATAGTTTCGATCTTGATGAGCCTGAGTTCCCTATATAAAATAGAGGAATTAGAGGGAGTTGTAGAGGTCTAGGATACAGAGGAAGATGTGAATATCCCAGAAGCCACTACTTTAATTCTACCCATGCTAGAACCGTGTATGCAGCATAAACTTGTGGCAGAGCCCTTCAGCGGGCTCAATAAGAACAAGAAAGTTCTTCCACACATGGCAAATTCAGTCCTGGCATAGTTATTTTGGAAGATCTGTTAGAAGTTACACCTTCTTACTCTCAACAAGTAAATAGACCTGGTCCGTCTAATTTTTCGAATCCAAGAGTATTTCCAACTCCTACCCTGATACAAGATGCATCTACTTCCAAAGCATCAACTTCTAAGGCACCTGTGAAACCACTTGTTCCAGTTGGAAAAAACAAACCTTTGGATCAAAAATATGATGTCTTGAAACATTTGGCCCAAGTACCGGACAATTTATCAATTCTGGATTCCTTAAATCTATCAAAGGATCTTTGGGAGGCACTCATTGAGGCTTTGTCAAGTCCTCAAGAATTCGAAACTGAAATTTCTATGGCTGAAGTCTACCATGTAAAGAATGATCCTACAGAATTTCATGCAGTGATATCTTTTACAGATGAAGATGAAGATGATGTTGTACATGGAAATATTAGACCTTTGTATTTATCTGGAAAGGTCAATGATATAGACATCCGATGAGTTTTCATTGATAATGGTTCAGGAGTCAACCTCATCCTTATTCGTCCACTTCGTCGATTGGGCCTCACCGAATCTGATTTATCTCCTTCTACTTTGATGTTGCAAGGATATGATAAAAATTAACAAGAACCTCTGGGTGAGATCACACTCAGAACTCAGTTTGGAGACGTTGTATCTAATTCAGATTTCATGGTTGTTCGTCATGACCCAACCTTCAACATTTTTATTGGAAGACCTTGACTACATCAACATGCGGCTATCCCTTCATCATACCATCAATGTCTCAAATATTGTTTCAATGGTCAAATTGGGACATTGTATGGTGATAAATCCCCATTCAAAACATGTGAATCTCAATACATTGAGGTGGAATTCTATCACATGGAGGGAAAGGAGGTATCTACGACAAGGGAGGTTACCAAAATTAATGATCCATATGGTTTGGAAAAGATTACAGTAAACCCATTCATACATGTGAGTAAAGATTATGTGTTGCCTATTACTCAAATTGACAGGATATACCGACATCCAAATACTCTTATGGAAACTTCCATAATTTCAATTACGACAATCAAGCCAGAAAACATGGGAGAAATTGGTGATTCACCAAGCAATGATGAAAGCTCAAATGGAGATGTATTCATTTCATCCACTAAAATCTAGAAATTCTATAATTCATCAACCAGGATAGAAGAAGTTATAGCAATGTCAGAGATCAACGATGATGTCGATTCTCAATCCATCATCTCCTCTTTATTACCCAAGAAAGACCCTTCATCATCAATCAGGTAAGAAATGGTAGCCTCTTCCTCAAGATGCTAAAATTTTAACATCTCTCTTGATCATGGAAATTCTGCTTCATCATCTACAATGCAAGTAGAAAAAAAAGAAGTAACATGTGTTGAAGAAGAAGAGGAAGATATCAGAGATTCTCCTCCAGCATTTGAAGAGGGTATCTCTACCACTGTGGATGAACTCAGAGAAATAAATCTGGGTACAAAAGAATATCCACGCCCCACTTTAATTACTGTGGCCATGACTCTTAAAGAGCAAGAAATATATATTTCATTTTTAAAGAAAAATTGAGATATATTTTCTTGGAACTATACATAAATTCTAGGGCTTGATCCTGATGTTTCTACTAATCATTTGGGTTTGCCGGAATAATATCGAGTATTTAAGAAAGACACAAGAAGAACACACCCAAATTATGCTTCCAAAATTGAAGCTGAAGTGGATAATCTTATCAAATCTAACTTCGTTAGAGAAGTTAAATATCCCAAATGGTTAGCTAATATTGTCCCTGTGAAAAAGAAGAATGGAAAAATTTGAGTTTGCATTGATTTCAGAGATCTTAATCGGCATTGTCCCAAGGATGATTTTCCAGTTCCGATTACAGAACTCTTAATTGATGCAACAACTGGATATGAATCACTTTCCTTCATGGATGGATATTCTGGGAATAATCAAATCTGAATGGCTCTAGAAGATGAAGAATCTACAGCCTTCAGATCCCCTCAGGGTGTGTTTTTCTATCAGGTAATGCCCTTTGTCCTGAAAAATGTAGGCGCAACATATCAACGTTCCATGCACTATATCTTCAAACCCTTTTTAGGGAAGTTTGTTGAATGTTATGTGGACTATTTGGTGGTTAAATCCAGGCAAAGTTCTAATCAATTGGATGATTTAGAAATCATATTCCACAAACTTCGACAGCACAATTTGAAGATGAACCCCTTAAAATGTGCTTTTGGTGTAACCTCAGGAAAATTTCTCAGCTTTTTTGTACACCATCCTGGTATCGAAGTCGATCCTGAGAAGATAGAATCAATACTTGGTATGTCACATCCTCTAAATTTGAAATAATTAAGAGGACTTTAAGGACATTTGGCCTATATTCGGCATTTCATCGCCAATCTGGAAGGCAAAATTTTACCCTTCACCAAATTGATGAAGAAGGGAGTCACTTACCACTAGAATGAAGAATGTTAATAAGAATTCAATATTCTCAAGAAATATCTCTTGAGTCCACCGGTATTAATGCCACTTGTTGAAGGAAGACCACTTATTCTTCATGTGACATCTTTAGAGCGATCATTGGGTGCCTTCCTTTCCCAAAAGAATGATGATGGGAATGAAAAAACCTTTACTATCTCAGTAGGACTATGCTTGAAGAAGAAACCCAATATTCAAGTATTGAAAAGTGCTACCTAGAATTAATCTTTTCAGTTCAGAAATTGAGAAACTATCTGCAACATCATGAGGTCCACTTGGTATCTCGCAATAACCCGCTCAAATTTATCCTTAGTCGTCCAATGCTTACAGGACGTTTGGAAAGTTGGGTAGTTATTTTGCAGCAATTTGATATCCAGTATGCATCTCAAAAGGAAATAAAGGGCCAAGATCTAGCTAATTTCCTTGATGAACATACTTTAGTAGAATATACATCTTTATATACTGAACTTCCTGATGAGTAAGTCTTTTCTATTCAAGATAATCTTCAAACATGGGAAATGTACTTTGATGGTGCTTCTAGAAGTCCAACAGGGAAGAAAATGGAAGATCCTAAATTCAACAAAGTTGGTTTAGGAATTGTACTTATTTCCCCGGAAAAGGCAGTTCTACCCTATTCCTTCTTATTTTGGGAAGGCGGTATAAACAATGAAGTAGAATATCAAGCTCTCATCGTAGGATTGGAGTTAGCGCTTTAGGAACAAGTGAATCACTTAAAGGTTAAAGGTGATTCATACTGGGTAATCAAACAAGTCAATGGGTATTATGCAATCAGAAAAGAAGAATGAATCCCTTTTATGATTATGTTAGAGAGTTAATGGTGGAATTTCCTTTGGAACCGACATTTTCTTATGTCCCGCGATCACAAAATGCTCAAGCTAATGCACTGGCTAATATAGCCACAGCTCTGGAAGATCCAAATCGGGATAAAACAATCATCAGTATTGCCCACCGTTATACAATTTCACCTTATGTTCAAATCAGAATAGAGGAAATCAATGGAATTAGTCCCATTTCTGAACCATATGGTCATACTACAGGATGGATGACACCTATCAGGGAATACCTTCAAAATGGAACACTCCCACCTGATAGAGCTAAGAAAGAACAAATTCGGCGATGTGTGGTCAATTTTACTCTTTATGATAGCCCATATCACCTAGAAAAAATTCTCTAAAAAATAGGTTTTGATAGAATTCTCTTCAGATTCATTGATGGTAAAGAGACAATGGCTGTAATGAAAGAAGTACATGCAAAAGTCTGTGGTGCCCACCAGTCTGGACATGACTATCTGATCAAATTCAAAGGATTGGATACTTTTGGCCTTCAATGATACAATATTGTTTTAATTTCACTAAGAAGTTTCATTATTTCCAAGTATGTTCCAAATTCATTCATCAACCCCCAAAGTTTCTTCATACAACTAAATACTCATGGAAATTTTCCACATGGGGAATGGATGTAGTGGGACCTTACCCTTCGACTACATCCAAGTAGTTTAAGTATATTCTTACTGCTTTGACTTCTTTTCCAAATAGACAGATGCAATACCTCTCAAAGAATTTAGTTCTAAAATAATTTTTAGATTCATCAAGTCTAACATCATTACCAGATTTGGTGTCCCTCATACTATATTGATAGACAATGGCACCAACTTCTGTTCATCCGAGGTAAAGAAGTTGTATCGAGAATATAACATTAAATCCAACCATTAATCTCAGTATCATGCAGTGGCCAATATCCAAATAGAAGCTTTCAAAAAGACTCTTTCAAACATACTTCAAAAGATGGTGGATAAAGATAAGAAATCATGGCCTGATAGACTTTTTCATGCTTTATGGGCTTATTGAACCACCACCCGCACTACCACGTGGTCATCTCCATATTCATTGGTATATTGAACAGAAGCAGTCTTTCCCATTGAGGTTCAATTACCTTCACTTATAGAGGAATTTTGTGATCAGTCATATATAGATGAACACTCTTAAAAGTGATTGGATGAATTGGAACGATTAGATGAAAAAAAATTGTGCACCCTGCACCACTTGGAAGTTTATCATAATCGAATAGCACAGGCTTTCAACATAAAAGTTCATCTTCATTAATTCATTAAAGGAGAATTGGTATTGGTTCTCATAACTCCAATGATACTAGGAAAGAAACGTACCAAGATTGAGCCAAAATGGGAAGGACCTTACTCAATACATAAGGTCTACTCCAATGGGGCTTATTCTTTAATCTCAATGGATGGAGAACTCATCACAACTCCAACCAATGCAAGATTATTGAAGAAGTATTTTGTGTAAAACAAATACAATCTAATCCTATATGACTTTAAACTGTACCCTTTCGTCCAACATGACGTTAAACTCTGTTGTCCTAGCTACATGACGCTAAACTGTACAACACACTTATGTCCAGCAAGATGTTAAACTGCATAACCATCGTCCTAGCTATATGACGTTAAATTGTGCACCTCTTCATCCCACATGACGTTAAACTATGAAAAAGTCCCTAATACGTCCTAGCTACATGACGCTAAACTGTAAATCACCCTTTCATCCAACATGACGTTAAAACCGTGTCATGTCCCTTATGTCCTACATGACATTAAACTATGCATCGTTAAGGTTGTTGTTACCTGTTGTTTCTCACACCGAGTATGACTCATGTGACCTTAGAGTAAACTTCAACCATAAAACCCTCTTTAGGACACTAAACACACATAAGTCCAAACACCATCTTCGGGTTGTCCTCAACTTCAACTTGATCCCCAATTCATTCCTCAATCGAACTACGCAGACTTTGATCCTAGCCTTCTAGGCTGGGTACATAGGCAACTGCCCGAGGTTCAATCCCAAAACTAATCTCTTCACATCAGTTCACCTCCATCTCATACGATGTTGATCCATGAAGCATCCCAAAACCAATCTCTTCATGTCGTTTCACCTCCGTATCATATGATGTTGATCCATGAAGTAGCCCAAAAGAAATCTCTTCATTTCGGTTCACCTCCATCTCATACGATGTTGATCCGTGAAGGATCCCAAAACCAATATCTTCACATTGGTTCACCTCTATATCATATGATGTTGATCCATAAAGCAGCCCAAAACTAATATTTTTACATTGGTTCACCACGGTCCTTGCATATGACCTTAAACTATTCGCACTTTTGTCCTATACGACAATAAACTACAACATTTTTTAACACCCTAACCTGAGAGGGAATCATTATTTACATTGATATCCAATCATGTTATATTCCAAAGACTACATGTATACATGGAAATGCCCGAACCTTTAATCGTAGGTCAAACCATCATAGCACTAAAGTCCCCTTTCACCCTTCACTTGTACGAACCAAATCTGTAAAAAGGGTATTTTAAGAACTACACGTGGCTTGATTCCCATCCTTATGGGATACGTAGGAACGTTCGATCATCCCTCGAATCTAGCCCCAAGTCTCTGGGCCTAACCCCAAATTCCACTTTCAGTCCCTTGACTGAAAAGTCCTTCATTCACATCAGGTTTCACAAACACACAATTTCTTTTCCTCATTATGGTCCGAGATCTATGACACTAAACTAAGATCTCATACACTATCGTCCCACATGACATTAAACTATATTTCAAGAACTACATATGGCTTGATTCCCATCCTTATGAGATATGTAGTGAAGTCCAACACCTCAATTCAGGACCCAACCACAACATGATTATGGTTAGTATTGGTCTGTGTATCTCTACATGCATTGGAAAATTCCCATTTTGATGTGTCATACTCATAACCTTAAATACTTCCAGATCTCCATAAACCTTTTCTTGACTTCTAGTCACAAAATGTCTGATACCCGAGAGTTCTTTTGCCTGACCATAAAGCACGTTCCCTTAGGAAGCCTTGCATAAACAGTCTACATAACAGACCTGTCAGCCAAAAGATACTATTATTTGACTATGAAGCCAATGCCCTTAAGCGGCCCTACATAATTCAACCCGCTAACGGGTTTTTCAAATAGTGGTAACTTCATTCTTGGGAGGAAAACCTCTTTTTTACTTATTTGTCTTAATAAAAATATGTAGGGATCCGAAAAAATAGCCATCCTTAACATATTTTTCCCATACTCTTTTTCATGATCTAAAAGTATTCAAGTCTATGGTTTATATTTCCCTTCCCTACATTTGGGTCAGACCTTCACAGGAGTGACATTCATCCAATTATTTGAAAATCTTGATTGGAAATATCCTCTCCATATTCAAGTACCTCTCTCCATACAGAATACTTTATGCTTTGAAAAATTTGAATCTCCATAAAATTTTACATGATTTTCAGTAATAGAAAAGTAAAATTTCTGAGATTTTTTTTCCTGACTATGCAGCACGTTCCCTTAGGCGGCCTTGCGTAAGTAGTCTACATAACAAACCTGTCAGCCAAAAGATGCTATTATTTGACTATACATCCAATGAAATTAAGTGTACCTACATAATTCTACCCCCTAATGGGTTTGTTAAATAATGGTAACTTCACTCTTAGGAGATACTTCTTCTAATGACTTTTATCCCTTTTTTCATATCATTCCTCAGATTCAAAATTTCATAAGTCATAGTTTACATGTTTTCTTCCATACTTGAATATGGTAATATGTTTTCAGATAAATTATCAAGGAATTGAGTCAATTTTAATCCATTCGGTCAAATCTATTCGACCTTAAACATTATCCTTTTTATGTCTGACATGAATGACTTTAATCTGCCCACAAAAGACAAGGGACCTCTGAACAAAAAGTCATGTCCCAGCTCACTAGACGTATATTTTTTATTATTTAGGTAATATTGAGCAATAAAAATATTCAATGTTTGTAGGGTTATTTTTATAATCCTAGAAAAAGTAAAAATATGCTTACTAGGCCCATTGGCTTAGGTAAAAATTTTAAGCAGGTAGCAAAAGAATACAGGCACAAATGATTGTAGATGAAAGTGTTTTTCATTGATGCACAAGAGTTAGAAGGGAATCCACAGATTAGAATCTATTCTCTTTTCCAAGAATTACAAGAGGCTTTAAACACAACTCTTCATTTGATTTATGACATTCCGAGCTTCATCAGAAGCCACTTGAAGTTCATGCAATCAAACAGCTTCACCATTTTCATCTTGATGGAGTGATTTCTTGGAATCTGCGATGGATTTCATACCATTTTCTTGAACTCCTTCCAGTGAATTGTTAAGATGGTCGAGTTCCCTAGTAACATCATCTAACTATTGCCGAAGGTGCATCTACTGGACAACTTTATCCTTGATCTTATGCTTCAGCTCCTTCAACTTAGCAGCATGATCAGCCTCAGCTCGGGACACCGGAGCCTCAAATTCGCTAATATTGGCCAACAGCCTCACTCTGGTCAGGTCTTGATGGTACCTCTTCTCCTACTCCCTCCTTAAAATGACTTGTTTCACCATGGCATGGATCTCTTGATATCCAAAACCACCAAGTCCCAACATGAAGAATATGGATGACAGTGGTGGGATTTTCGAAGACAGCTCTTCAAGAGGCACTTCAGATATAATCTTCCATATGTTCTTCCATGCCTTGCGTCATGAAAAATAGAGCGCCTTTTGTACCTTCGGGTCTGATTCAGCATCACTATCATAGGGGGGAATATAATCTGGAATTAATGCACTTAAAGAAGTACCCTGTTCTGCTCCATCCCCCTGACCCTCGTTACTTCACTTTCTATTCCCGTTGGGGTGGAGGATGAGACTTCACCTCCAGATCTAGCCACTGAAATTGATGGACCTGCATAGTCAATTGAAATCTTTGGTTAGTTTCAAAGGATAACAAAAGTTGATTAAGTTGTCTTACAAATTAAGTGCATCCAAAAATATAATTATTTCTTACCCAACGGTAGATCAGCAACATTAGAAGGCTCTTCCCCATCTTTCCTAGCTTCAAAAGGATTTTCAGGATGGGTTTTGGGAAGCTCTACTGGGTTGAGCTCCACTTGAGCTAGTGTCTCTGCAATAGTAGGGTTGTCTATACCCCCTTCAGGCATTGGGAATTCAGCAGCTTTCTCAGATAGAACTGCACATTTCAACCAATCATGGTCAGAGATGTAATAAGGATTATTTTTAACAGGATGAAGGATAACACTCACGTCCAAAATACTCTAAATTACATGGTAATTTAACTTGATCTAAAATGTCTTCAAAAGATGAACCATGTTTCATCATTTCATCCAATGATATCGCAGATTCCTGGTTAGTCTCCCTAGTGGTAGAATTCGATGTATCTTCTGGGATACCCTCATCTTGCAACCTCTGACCCTGAATAACTTCTTCAAATAAAATTGTAGAGGCAGTTGCAGTGGACGCAAAATGCTCTGGTGCAAGTGTTTAACCTAAAAGTATCACATAATGGAAGTCAGTTGATGTTTTAATTCAACATTTTATGAAGAATTATTAAATTACCAGAAGTAGGATCTTCTCTCTTTGCAGTAACAGCAGGAGAAGTACTGGAATTAGATGTTGGCTCTTCTTCGGGAGCAACATGAATTTGCGACTATTCACCAGCACCCTCCGTTGTCCTCAGAGGAGGGTCAATCCTCTCCCTCAAAGGTGAAATTGAATAATCCCCTGTAATTCTAAGAAATATGAGCAATCTTTTCATGAGATAAGATTCATGACTATCTGAAGGACTTACCACTACTGATGAATAATTTAGCTGTGAACTTCTTCCTTTGATGTCTTTTCTTATTTGTCTTTTTGGGAGTGTTGACATCATCATCTCCAAATACCAGAATTGGAGAATGAAAAGCCATGTCTAACTCCTCATCCATGTCTTGTCGGCATGGATATACCTTGCCCGAATCATGAGGAGATTCATTAGCTCCGATGGTAGTACCACCAGGGCTATACTGTGGTGAAGGAACCTCAGCTGTTCCTTTCTTTACAAGCTGGAGGATGAAGAAAGTAATCTCCTTGAGTAAAAAATATTTAACTGAAATCAAGTTGAAAATAAAATAATGAAAGAGACTTAAATCTTCAGGATTCACATAATCGTGCCACTCCTCATCTTCGGAAGCACCAGTCCCCTCAGTGGTGCCACGATCTATCATTTCCTTCACCCTCTTGGTGACAGGAATGGAATCATTGGTGCAATATATGAGCATCTCTAGCTCTTTAATGTTTTCCTGCACTTCATCGAGGTTATCCTAAAAACAGATATCTGTAGAATCCTGAAGATTCACTACTCCAGGGATGTGTATCCCTTTTCATAAGTCCAGCCAGGCAGTTTCAGCATTGCAATATAAACTGTTCCATGTCTGGACAGTCTCTGGTCATAGATATTCAGCATGTGTACTAGAAGGCTACGAGGGGGGTCCTACAATCTTGGACATCAACTTCTTCCCATCTTCTTCAACTATAGAGAAAGGATAAGAAAATAAAACTTGTTTCTTTATAAAATAATGGAAATTAAATTGCCTCAATGAAGTAACTCACCAGGAGTCGATGGAGTGGGTCTCTTGATTTTGACAAGAGGATTATATCTGGCACGAGGCCACTTTGACACACACCGTGCCTCATCATCCCCATCCTAAGAATCATGTGCATCAGCCCTGGGTGAGGAACCTGGTGAATCAGCTCTGGGTGTAGAAGAGTCACCTTCCAGACGAAGGGTTTCTTTCTCTACAGTTCTCTTCTTCTTCCCCACTCGATGAATTAGATGATTCAGTACCCCTTCAGGGTATGATGCTACCCGGTTCTCTGCATACCATGTAGTCAAGTTAAACGCTGCTCTAGAAACTATTAGATCAAACACTTCCCAGGTCTTATACATATATGTCAACAAACATAGTTGTTGGGAAACCATCAGATTCTGCTCTGACCTGAAATGCACAGGAGGGGATACAACAGTCTACTGTAAACACTTGAATTGGCGTGAAAATCTCTATAGTGCATAGGCCTCGCATAAAATATCTACATCAATCCTGTTGGCCAATACACTATCTCTGCAAGCCAGCATGTATGACCTTAATTCCAGGCCGTCTATTCCATCATCAACAAACTGCCTGGTTGGTGGGTTTCCATAAGGAAAGAAATGGGATTCCATGAACATGATCAACCTTGGATTCATATCATAGGGGTTGAGGGATAACGACAAAATTCTAGAAAATGCCTACACTGATGGCCTGAAAGAACTCCCAGGAACCTTTACTCTGATCTTTACTACACAGGTCCTAAAATGAGTAGCAATCCATCCCTGCAAAACTTGGAATAGTCCCACTATTCTCAAAGGAGACTTACCCACAAAGACATGGAGTAAGATTCTGTCAATATTTTCTAAAATGGGGGTGTCCAACCCAACCATTTTCTTCTCAGCCAACTTGGCTTCAACAATGAAGGTCCCTAGACTAACGCCTCCCTTCGAATCCCTGACTGGCAGAAGATAAACACTGAGCCACAAGGCTAATAAGCCTGCCTTATGGGTACTTTCTGGGATTCTCTGATCCACTTCGTACCCCCACTTCTCAAATTCTCCTACTTCTAGAATCGGCTAGAATGTTCCAAAATCACCCCTCTTCTCTGTTCTGGGGAAGGTAGTAGGACGAGTACAGGTGGGACCCTTATTATATTTCTTGGTAAGAAATATATCCATCCACTCCTCTGGATGAATATCATTTCTAGAATGAGTTTTGGAGGTCTTTGAGTTCTTGAGCTTGTAGAAAATTTTCAATAATTCTCGATCCAAATCTGGAGTCTTCTCCGAATCATTCCAAGTCGCCTTGGGAGGAATGAATTAATCATACATATCACCTAAAATTGGATCCCCATAGATCTTGTAGACATCACACAAACTGATGCCTACTTCTACATGAGTCAGATGGAAAGAATTGGTTTCTGGACTCCAGCGGCTGATTATCTCCGACACAAAGTCATCATTTCTGTAGATATACGTATGCCCAACCCATATGGCTTCATATATTGCAGATCCTTTCAGATCCTCGACAAACTCTGCACAGGTTTTTCGCACCCAATATGATCACATCCAAGTTGGCTTCACACCTCCTCCATGATGGAAGTCCCAACTCTTCTTCCAGCCTTTGGATTGATCCATCTAAGAATTTCGGAAGATTGAGGGATAACAATGTGGTTGCAGATCAGGATTGTGAGGTTTCAGATCTGGGGAACAAGGGATATGATGCATTATGTAGGTCTTCTCCACTGTTCCAGCATTAACAAATGATCCTACAACTAAGAAATTTGATGAATAAAAACTGGTGTAAGTATGAAACCCAGAATGTGGGAGATAGTTATTTGGCTTTATAATGTTGACTTCTTGCAGATTCCATGCCCATACAGAGGGAGGTAAATACTTTGTGGGAAATTAAGATGATATTTCTTGAAGTACTTGACCAAATCTGGGAGAGTGCTATCGCAGATATCATAATATTCATGGCCAATGATGTTCATCATATCATCAATCTGCTTGCTATCCATCTCATTAGCCGTTCCAATTCTTATGGGAGCCATTGAATGTGCACAAAGGTCAAATAATTAACTCTTAAGTAAGTTTATTTTTTCATAAAATTTGTGAAGAAATTCAAAAAAATGGTAAAGGCATTAAGGTGTGCAAGTACCATGTTAGCGCACAAGTCCAAGTCAGTCATGCAAGTTTGGGTGCGCAGGTATCACTGTGCAAGTCCAAATACCTTTGCAGAAGCGCGACACGAATAGAAGCACGAACCAGCGGAAAACAAGTCACTTGCACGAACGAGAGCTACTTGCATGCCGAGAGCTCAGAAGTGTTCAAATCTGAGTTCTTTGCACGAAGTGGCGCCGCATATTTATAGACATGTCCATAACCCTGCACGTCGTACACTATGCGGCACACACCTGCACACCGCTACTTGTGCGCTCCACACCTGCGCGCCCAAATTCTTTGGTTTTATCCTTTACCTCAAAGTCAAATCCTCCTTCCTTTTTCGGATCCAACTAAAAGGGGGGAATTTTCTTGATGCTCCTTTCCATCATAGAGTATAACGAATGAAAAAAGGGAATACCTTAAGCACAAAGAGATTCATCCTTTGGAGAAACATCAAAAATTGACAAAGGCATGAACACAGAATTATTTAAGAATGGGTCGCACAAGTTTCATCATGGTCATGAAAATATACTTGCGCGCCACATATGGGTCATGTAAGTGACATGTTCACCCTATCTTTTTTCACCCAAGGTCCTCAATGGCCTATAAATACCCCCTGTGGGCCCCCCATTTCAGGGATGAAAAATCCAAAAGTCAGGTTTAAGCTCTCGGCGCCCTACCTCTACTTGAAGTATTCTAAACACTTCTATGGTAATTTCTTACATAGACTGGAAAATCTAAAAAGGGGGAATAAGGCCTAAGTGTTGAGATTCAGTAACACTTGTGGGCCTAAGTGTCTAACCCTTAATGGAAATGAAGACACTTGCACCCTACCTTATCCCTTCAATAGAACTTTCACACCACCCTTTTAGAAGTCTGTAGGGATAATAATAAGGGATTGAGCCAAGCCTCGCCCAAGTATTACCTTATGGGTTAACCGTCACCCAAGTACACATGTGTCACGCAAGTATACTTGTGCGACCAGGACTTGTGCACCCAAACAGGACTTGTGCGCCTGCCTCTTTTTGGGTGCCCCTCCTTCCTATTCAACTCTTTTCTTCAAATCTACCTTTCCTCTTCAAGGTTTAGCCTTTAAAACCCTCTTAAAATCCATTTTTATCATGGTTCCTTTTTTGGATCCCTTATATAAAAGGAATTCTATGGAAAATCTCTCAAAACCTAGTGATTTACATATCTTTATGTCACTAAGGTTAGAGATTTCCTCCATTCATCCTCATCCTTTAAGATGAGAAGATCTTTAATCTGGGCATCCTCCTTAGGAGTAAGCCCCAAGTTCCCTAACCTGAGCTTCCTTCTTAGGAGTAAGCCCCGGTCCAAGTTCCTTAACCCGGGCCTCCTTTTCAGGAATACGCCCCAGTCATAATTTCTCTTAAACTGGGCCTCCTTTTCAGGAATAATCCCCAGTCATAATTTATTTTCAATTGGGCTTCCTTATCAGGAACAAAACCCAATCATAAGTCCCCTCTAATTTGGGCATCCTTCTCAGGATTAAGTCCTAAGTTAAGTATCCAAATCTCCATAAAGCACATATACCTTTATGGACCTTGTTCACGGGTTTCTTCTCTAAAGTAAATCCCAATCCTCATCTATCTGGGGCAGTCATACACACATAAGCCCCAAATTATTTCTTATGATTGCATCTTTCATGGTACAATCATTAGATTTTACTGATACCTCTTGTTTCTCACACTGAGCATGACTCACGTGAGATTAGAGTGTAAAATTAATTGTGACATCTTTCTTTGGGCCATCAATCATGCATAAAATTCATATTTCTTAACTCGAACTACGTGGTTCTGATTCCTTTTATAACAAGGATATGTAGGTATCCCATCTACAGTTATGTTCCCAACTATGAAATAATCCATGTCCTTCTGAATGACAATAAACATAAAGTGCCCCACTGAGTGGCTGTAAAACCAGTATGGTTTTCATAATGACCATGATATTTCTATATAATGTGTTGAAGGATACCATTGACTAAGAATCTATAACAAATACAGATGATCCTCTATCGATGAAGAACCTAAAATACATAGAAAAGATTCTATAAATTTCATTCATATTAATCATTGATTGTCATATCTAAAGGAAATCTCATTTTCATACTTGGTAATTTAATAAGGATTCACGAACATAACTCAAATCTATAAGAGAGTCCCGGAGTAGACAATAATTCCCCCCAAAAAGGTGTGATGAGTCTGACCCCCCATCGTCTCGACCAATGCAAATTCTTAAGCTTCATCGGTCCACAACTAATGAGAACCTACCTTTGGAAAGTAGGTCCAAATGGATATAGAATAATTGGATGTTTCCGGTTCTACAAACAAACCCATTAGAAACTTATTGGAATGTTTGAACCTTAAACAAACAAGGTCATCCCCATTTCCAGAAGAAATAGATGTTATAATTGATATAAGAAGATTTTTGGGCATATGAATATAGAATGGTAATAAACAATCCTATAAAAGTCAAATCCATTAAAATCATTCCATGGAAAATTATCCCTTACAAGTGGGCTATCCTATCCAAAGTAGGTTATTCACTTTTTCTTAAACACAAAAAATACAAATATATTGTCACAATCCAAAGGAAGGTTCATATCAAATAGTCACATATAATTTTTTGTAATTCCATTCCTAATAGGACCAAAAACCCATGGGGAGTCTTGTTTTCATCAAAATACACTTGATATAAAGGAAAAACTATTTAAAATCAACCCTTGATGTTTGAATGAGTTTAGGGATTTTTGAGAAATATGGCCATTTTGGATGGCACACCCCTTGGGTGTCCATATCGTGTATAAGTGATGTATAAGACCCTAAAATTGAACCAATTTATCTATATCATGTCACTATGTTCATTTATACTTGTAGGAGTTAATGCAATATAAAATCTCTGCAAAGGGTTACTTATAGATAGATGAAATATATATGAAACGATAGGAAATCAAATGAAAGACTAAGTGAACATCTACCTTAGGTTCGTTGATGAAGTGTTTCTTATAAATGACCTCATATTGGAATTGGTTGGAAGATATATAGGATTAATTCCAACTTATTAAAAATAGGGTGAATGAGACTTCATCTAAATAGTTTAATAGATGGCGAGAATAATAAAGGAAAGATGAGTGAAAGAGGTTAGAATTACCTTGGGCTATTTGACATAACCTTCTGATTGAATATCAGTATCAGATGGATTAGTAATCAAGGATACAAGATTTGAAAGTGTTTGAGATCAAATATTATGGAAGGAGGAAGGTTTTCTATGCAAGAGGGAGGAGAAATAGGAAAATAGATTTTATGTTTAAAGAGGGAAAATAGTAATTTTTCCACAACAATTGGGATCATAGTGTTTATGAACATGGTTTAAAAACCAAGTTCAAACCATGAAGATCCACTATGTTCAAAATATTAGTAGGCTGCATGATCATGTTCCTAGGTCATCATAGTTGCAGACAAACCATGCAAACATGTAGGGACCCATTTCTATATCCACATGGTTTACACAAACTCTGTGGCCTGGGTCGCATAGTTTCCACAAATCATGCATCCTAGCCTACGACCCATTTTTCAAGACCTACTGGCTCTGAACCATCCTTAGGCACTCTTCAGGCCATCCCTAAGTTTTAGCATACTGTTACCAATATTAAAAAATAAATGAAATAAAAAAACTATATGTACATTCATTAAAAGAGCTGATCTTTACACTTTATCAGTTGTTTATATGGGATATATATATATACATGAGATTATATTATATCATGGAGTACCTGATTATATTATTTTTGAATGTGATTCTCATTTCTCATCATGGTTTTGGAAGCGGTTAGAGAAATCACTTGTTAAACAAGTTCTTCTAAGCACTGTGTTTCACCCTCAGGTTAAGGGCCAATCAGAACCGAATGTACATATGTTGGAGGACATGTTCCAAGCATGTTTCTATGGTATCATTTGTTATTGGGAGAAAAATATACCCATAATCAAGTTTCCATTCAATAATTAAATTCTAGATACAATCCATAAGGATCTGTATGATGCCTTATATGGTGGGTTGTTCTATTCAACTCGGTGTTAGTTAATGGTAGGAGTGGCAGTGTTATTAGGTCCCTCTCTTGTGAAGGAGAATTTAGAGTAGGTGTCATTAATCAAAATGTGAATGTATAATAATCAATCTAAAATGAAATCAAATGATTATTATATTCAACAACTTATGGATTTCGAGGTTACAGATCATGTTTTCTTACGAGTAACACATGAACTTGGGAATAGGTTGATACAGAGGCAAGGGATGTTTCCAACTCATTTTTTATAATCTTTCATGATCTGGGATAGAGTCATTACATTATTCTATTGGTTTAAATTAAATTATATGTACTTTTTTATGAATGATATCTTTCATATTTAATTACTTCATCATTACCATAACGAATCATCCCATAATTTTTATCCCAATGATTTTGAATTGGATGTCGATGATTTTTTTAAGTGCATCATGTATTCATCGATGATTGAGGCACAAATTATATTCAACGTTAGTATGTCCCTTTTGTCTGGGTGTTATGGTAGCATGACCATGTATAGGATGAGACTTTGGAGTAGAAGGCCGACATACATGCTAAGTGGGTGGAGATATTATCAGATGATGTTTCACCACCATTGGAAGGGAAACATGAGGATGAGTTATATTATGGGGGAAATATAAGAATATAGTTTTCTATGAGGTTCATATCCTTTTATTTTAATTTTAATTACTTTTTTTTACCAAATATGAATTCCTAGATTGGATATAAAGGAAAATATGGTGTTTGGGGCTTGTTCGAATGTTGGAACCCAATATTTTGTATGAGATAGTCCAACTTTCTTGTTAGTGGAAACCATATATCCTCATCCACACATTTAGAGAAAATCATATAGGGTATTTCAGTGAACAAAAGAGGGCTACATTGTTTTCTAGAACATTGAGACCCAGGCTGTATGGCCATGAGAATTATCTTATACTTTTTTCATAGGATTTTATCATGGGTTGTGGATGGTTAGTCAAACCATGAATCCCACTCATTTAAGGAGTCTCTTGGGATTGAGTTTGGAAATAGTTTGGAACTTGGTTTGGAAGACTTTGTGACACAGTTTTAAAGGGGTGATATATCAATTTTTTCTTCCTATTTTTTACCTCGCCCCACTTTAATTTTTATCTACAGAGGACATCATCCAATAATTTCCATTGTTGAGAGATTCTCCCATGGTATTTACCTATTATTTTCTCTAATTTCACTATCCAACATCAGAATCAAGCTATATTCAACTTGTTGGATTTCTGTAGCAAGCTCTTCCCTCCTTTGGTTCCTTTTGAAGTTCTCATTCACATCGATGATAATATTCTGGTGAATGCTCATATGAATTATATTGGGGTTTTTTATTGTTAGATTTTATTTTAATCCATTTAAAACTAAGGGACAATTCTAGATAATGAATCTACTATAGGGATAAGGTAGGTGGTGTATGAGTCTACCATTAATATCTCTCCATATATGAATTGTTTCCTTTTTCTGTATGAGCGTTTTGTTGAGAATTTCTCTTAAATTCTTATTCTATAAATTCAAATGACTAAATTAAAATATATTGCCCCCCTAGGACCTCTTGATACTATTGGATGAGGATAAATCAACATAGACCGCCCATTTAGGGTGACATATTTATTTATTTCATCGCAACCTATATTGAGATTATTTGGGGCACCGTTGAGGTGTATTGTACTTGGCCTTGTTAAGGTAAGTGTTCAATTATAATTAATTGAAGCTTGAAATTATTTTATGGAAGGTATATTTATAAATAGAAGTTGGCCTTATTCATTTTAATTCAATTGATATTGGTTGCATGACCTTAATTACCCTTGTCATGTTTAATGATATGTAATGGAATGAACCTATTAAATGATAATTGAAATGAGTATTGCATGACCAATGATGAAATATCTATATAATTGAAATAAGAAAAAGGTTCCTATGTTATTGTACCTTATTCATCTTTATAGGATTGGTCAGAATTGATCCATCCTTATATTACCAATAAAATTCTATGAGCACTCATAAGATGCCTATTAGATTTATTGAGCAGATTTCTATGTGAGATATCCACGATCGAATATAGTCTTTATATGATTTCGTGAATGCCTCAAAATTATAATGATGATTCAATTGAATATTTTCCAAATACTATAATGTATTGGATACACTCTTTGGATTCATCTTGATGTATTTTGACACATGACTCCATGTATTCACCCCATTGGGCCCAACCATACTTATCCTGGGTTTACTAGGGATGAGCTCTATGGATTCAGTTAGATTATTTAATTGTGGAATTCCTTGAGTATCCCTTGGATTAATCTATAACCCATTTAATACTAGACTACAGAAGTTACAACTATGAGTTGTCTTGAAACCTGAGGTCATAGAATCCTTGGTTACAACTTGGATCCACACTAATTTTTATCAGTATTATATATTTCCATGTTTTTGACACCTACATGCGTTCCATACATATAAAATAAAACATGAATTAATAAATAAATTGTTACATGATCATATACTAGGTGAAACCAATATGGCTATGGGTTATTTAATTTTCATTGATTTAATTTAATATATACCCTCACATTGTATAGATTGTTTATATATATTGTATTTTAATTGAATCTTTTGGTGGTGCCCTACTGAGATTAATCTCATAACCTATATAGGAAATCATTGGTATTGAGGAAGATTATATGATCATAGGATTGGACAAGGGTATGAGTCCCTGTTTGGGCTCTAACATTACATGCTTTAGGATTGAAACTTGGCAGCAGATGACCAGGCTAGTGCAGGTGAAACATGGATTGTTTTTTATCCTTTTTTATTCTTTTGTATATAATGAATTTTACTATTTTTTTATTTCCATGAATTCATGTTTTACCTTATGTAAAGACATGAAATCATCATTTTTTATATGATACAGACTTTACCTATTGAATTGATTAATCATTATATTGATTTTTATGCTTATTTATACATAATTATTCATTATTATATTTCTTCCACTTACTATTTCATGTTATATTACCACTGTTATCTACTATGACTAGTTGGAAGAGTCTTCACTCTATCACACCCTTGGATATTACTACTACTCGGTGGCCTTAGGTATATGGGGAATCTTTCTTGAGAACATGTGGTTATCCTGGTTCCGTTACTCTGGAGTGAAGTACGTTAGGGATGCCACAAAGTGGGATGATTTGGTGTTTCATTTTATGTGTTATTTTTTTGGGAAATTTAGATTACTAATAAGGAAAACATTAGAATATGTTTATAATTCGTTCTTGTGAGCAATTAACCTACATTTATGGTAAATACAATGTTTTTGTAGGAATATGAATTTTTTGTTCTAGATTCTCCTATAATAGTTGTTCTATTATCACTATTGGGGGATGAACATGAATTTTAGTATTTTTTATCATTAGCGGAGATTATACCTTGGCCTGATATGGTAAATAGAATTGTAATATGCATCCTTATTATAAACATGTAATTAATATGTCATGCAAATTTCATTCCATATAGGTAAATTTTTATTATTGCATTTTCTATGTTTCCAGTGATTGTTTAGTGTGCCTTGGTTGTTATTTATATATGTGACACTAATATAATCCTTGGGGTTTGGATTAGTGGTAAGAACCTCATAATCCTACATGAAAAATGGGGGTTCAAAAACCATTGGCCGTAGGGTACTGTAGCAGTATTGTTGCGTACTATAGTTGTGGCAGCGCTGTAGCAGCGATGGGCACTGTAGTGGAGACAGAGCACTATAGCGGTGGTGTGACACTATAGTGACGATAGGGTACTGTGCGGTACCATAGCAATATGGGTACTATAGCAGTACTATTAATAGAATGGGCTTTGGGCCAAAAAATTGGACCTACGGGCCATGTAATGGGATAAAATGCCCACTGTGCCTTCAGGCTATGTAATGGGTCTCCCTATACCCAGTTAAAAGAGGTATTTTATTTGATTTAATAATATATGAGGCTTCGGCCCCAACCTTTAAAAAAACTAATATAATCCTTAGAGAAATGAAATTGGTAGTTTAAAATTTAAACATCAACATAAATGGTGTTTTACCATAAAGATTGATGCTTCCATATTGTATAGTCTATTTCAACCCATGTAAGATTTGTAACCCTGGTTACATGAGCTGGGATTTGACTGTGATTACATGAATACCAATTTCTATTGACAAGGTGTATGGGTCCCCATAAATTGGAAAGGGAAATTCATCCTAAAAGAGCCATCATATCTTATTTTTTATATTCTGAGACCAAATTTAAGGGGGTGTTTATAATTAAATGGATGCCAATTTCAATTTATAAGGTGTATGAGCCTCTGTAAATTGAAAATTACCATCCTTCTAATTGAACCTTTTATTTTTTTAAATCCAATTACAAACATAAAATTTAAATTCCAACTTATAGATGAAATGGATTCCAGTAAATGAGAAGTCCAAGTGGAATTTAAAGGTCATTTACCTTATTAAATTGAAATTGACCCCAATGGAACCCCTATAAATGAAAACATGAACAATTTCCAATACCCTATCATTCTAATAGGTTTTTTGGGATAATATGTTGGGTAGTGTTCCATTTCTTAATATTATAATTCTATAGAGAACTTATCTAATTTTTAATATTATTCATTGGAGTTTTCTTGGTATTTTTGAATGCATGATGAAATTTCATCATCTAGTTCTACACTAGGAGGGTGGAGAGACTCATGAAATGGAGGTGGTCAGGCATTATCCACTAGTGATACATCTAGTATTTCCACCTAAGGAAACACATTATATTCTCAAATTGGGCACTGAAACTTAGCCTCAAGAGGGTTAATGTAGCACCCCAAACATTTTAAGGTATTTTTCTCTTAAATACACTGTATTCATTAGGTAGCCTATATTTCATTAATCACTGAGACCCTATGGAACAAAACATTGTTACTTATAGGATATAGCAATAACTTAGCCACTAAACTTAAATTTACCAGCTCTCTGATTTGAATTTTAAAAATCTGATATACACGGTTGTGTTCAAGATGATATTTAGAGTCTGATAAAATAAACTTAATTTTCTATGAATAGTAACCTACCATTATGAATAGTAACCTACCCTTAGGAATAGTAACTTACCCATATGAATAGTAATATGAATCTTATGAATGGCATCCATACCATTGAGTGTATAAATGAATTTAGACACCCAAAAGATGAAGATGAATATTCTAAGTGTTTATATATTTCAATTAAATAATGATTTAATTAAATATTTAATTAATTATATTTAGAAAATTATTTTTGAAAAATGGACTTCATTTTTGGATTCTACACGTCAAAAAATGGTTAGGGTGAATTTTTGATGAATAGTAAAATCTGATAATTCACAATAAATGATAAATAATGGATTATTTGAGTCATTGATGATGATCTACTGATGGAATCCCAATTGGTTCAAAGTAACATGCATATATTACTGTTCTTGGTCATGGAATACTCAATATTGGTTTTCTGGAGAGGAAATAATAAATTAATGTGTTTTATATTAAGAAATCCCCTCTCTCCTCCACTATAAAAACACCCTCTCACCCCCTTCCATTCACTCCTCTCAAGACTTGTGCCTTCTCCAAATTCTATCTAAATACTTTACCAACCTCCTACCCCATGTCTAACAAGATTTGGTCTCATAAAAATACCAAAACCACTCCCCTTAAGAGGTTCTCAAAGGAGTTAGTCTCAAGAGGTAAATTCCTCTTTCAAAGCCCATCTTTTCCTTTAAGTTCTTTTATTTTTGTTTCTTTTCTCACCTCCCTTCACCAAAATTGTATGATAAATATAGTAACATACATGTAATGGAATGTTTTCATGCTAATGGTATATATTCCATTATCTTCTCCTCTTTCCCCACTTTTATTTGAACGAAACGAAAGCACCGTTTGAGATGTGCTAATTTAGCACATTCAAGGACAACAATTTATCGATTCCTATTATAATCTTTAATTCTGGTCAGGAAACCATTTGTGTTATGGTTAAACTAGATTATTATGTAATATATCCTATTTTTAGTTCTATAATAATTTTTTACAAATGGTATTAAGTTATAAAGAAATTTTTTTTCATCGTAATCAAACCCACCGATTAACCAAAACGTTTATCAATAAGGTTATATATATATATAAAGTTTCAAATTCAATATAAGTAACCAAAATTAAATTTAAAACCATTAAATCTATTGGATGTTCACTAATAGTGTATAACTTAATTTCTGGACAACCACATCCATCTTATATATTTATCCAAACTTTAATATAAGTGAACCAATCACTTAAAACCAAGTAAACAAACGAGCATGAACAATGAAATTGAACCTTATAACTAATCAAAAAGGCCTAGAATGAACTAAAAAGGATTATAATAAATCATTTACATATAAAAGAGGTTCTGGAATTATGAATTAATAATCCTAATTTGTTTATTCAGGTCTTTAATAACAAGTCAAGAACCCCTTCAAGCATAAGGTAGGGGATCCTCTCTGTCACTTTTATTCAAGAATCCACCCTATCTTGTATGCTTTTTTTTAATTTCAAATGACGGGGTATGTTTTATAATCTCCCCCATACTTAACTTATGATATATAAATCATGGGATAACCTTTTATCTCTCATTAATCCCTCACAAGAACACTCGTTACCATGCCAAAATGTTTGGAATGGGTTTTTCTCATCTCACTTTCAATTTTGTGGGATCTCCAGTGTTCACCTCTTATTTATTATATGTGGTATAGGTGTAATACCATTTGAAATATTTTATCATGGTTCTTATTATATTCATTGTATTTTGTGACTCTTTTTGTGGTTATTAACTCTTTGTCATACGACTCAATTGAATACAACACGGTAACGAGATTTGTCTCAATTTTCACTTCGTTGTGACTTGCTTAGTAATTGTGCACCTACTCTTTCTTATGTGGTGTAACTATTTCCCATTTGATATCACTTTTAAATTTAAAGTATGTACTATTTAAATATCCATATTCTCATATCATGGATATTATTATTGTGTAAGCCGTATACCATTTTACATACGGTATTTATTTTGAATGTTGTTTTGACTGTGGAAAGGTTGATAAATCCATATCCTCTATTCTATACAGATAATGTAAATATATATTTCTCTTGTATTAATTATATTTATAAATAATTCGTGGATTTAGAGGTGGGTGGGGCCCACTACATCCCCTCAATGAATCGGTAGGTCTCATGAGACAAAACAGTTTGGCGACAGACCCTTCGAGTTTGTTTTTAAAAAATCAAACAGGTTTCTACCCATAGAACTAAACCGTTTTTACGGTATTATGGTTCATGTTCCAGATACATGACGTCCAATTAGTAAGCATTCTCATTATTAATTATCAGTTATTATTACTATCCATGAGGTTTTCACTATGAAAAAATCTATGGATGCAGTTTCATTCTCAGTTTCTTAATGGCATTAGTTGTTCATTTATTCACTATGAAATTTTGATTATATCAGATTGATTATGATTCAATTATTATTGTACTCATGCTTACACTATTTTTAACTCTTACTGAGTGTTTGAGATCACCCCTTTCAATGTTTAACTTCAACAGGTTATGAATAGGAGGTCATTTATTGAGTGCTTGTGGATGCAGTTTTTGTTTTTCATTATGTATTGTATCTTGTAACCTTATCCAATGTAATTTGTGTTAAATCTATGTATCTAGTTTCTTCAAGACTACTAAGATGATTGTTCCTTCAGGATTTTCATTCCTTTTAACCATTCTAATATCACAAGTACTGCACCAGCTCCTGTCTAGAGGGGTCGGGGTGTTACAGTTGGTATTAGACAAAGTTTAGTAGGAAACTTAGAAACTATAGTAGGAAATACATAGTAGGGAACAAAGACCTAAGGTATCATTTGAGGATTAACTTACAAGAACGTCCTAGTATTTTGGTAAGGAATAAATTATGTGGATCTTTCAAGAAATACACCCCTTTCTGGATACGAGCAGGTAGAGGCGGCTCTGGCACATATGTATCTAGGGCTAAAACCAGAAAACACCATTTTGAGATAAACTCAAATGGGAATTGATACATGACAACGGGCCTTGCTGCACTCTTGGTTACGACACTCCTAGGGGATATGCTTAGGATAATTCATATTTTCATTACAAGCCATTATGAAGGAGTTTAATGTAAATTTTACCTCAGAGAAACCATGTTTATAAGATTAACTATGCATAGAATTTAAATCTATGTTGAGTAATTTTATATTTAAGATTCATAAACTAATATAGTTTATCTCATTATTTAGAAATAGCATCTAATAGAAGAAGGGTAATCAATACTCATGGGAAAGGTAGGGATATCCTTACTGAGCAGGTCAATACAGTCAATGTTGGAGCAGATCAGATCATGACTATATTGGGAAAACTTACTCAAGTTGTAACTAATAACCATTCCACACCTGTGTTGGATCGTTTCATGTGGAAAAAGCCCCCATCTTTCAGTGGGACTACTAATCCAGTGGTAGCTGAGCAGTGGATCAAGTCACTTGAAAAGATATTCATGACCTTAAGATGTAATGAAAATGAGAAGGTGGTGCTGACAGTATATTGTCTCAAGGGTGATGCTGACCAATGGTGGTCCCTGATTCAGACTACCATGGAGGAAGAAGAAATAGAAGATATGAAGTGGAGGACTATTAAGTAAATATTCTTCGAGAAATATTTCCCTTGTGAGCAATGAACTAAAATGAAGCGAAAATTCCTTAGCTTGAAACAAAGGGAAGAAGACATTGTTTCAGAGTATGAGGCTACTTTTACAAGGCTGGCCAGGTATGCTGTAGATTACATATGTGACTTGGTAGACAATATTGATCATTTCTTTGAAGGTCATAAACCAAGTCTTCAGAGGGCACTGGCTTCTCAAACATTTTCATCAAATGATGGGATTGTATCAAGTGCCATCAAAATAGAGAGGGAATTTGCTAGATCAAATCTTTTCAAAGGAAACGAAGATAAGTAGTGGTACTCTGATAATAAAGGAAAAGGAGAAGCACCAAAGAAGATCAAGGGAATGAATAGTTTCCCATTATGTGAGAACTGTGGAAAGAATCATCTCAGCAAATGCTTGAAAGGCATGGGAGTCTTCTATAACTATGGATAAAAGGGTCATCGATCCAATGAATGTAAGGGTAAGAAAAAATTCAATGATATTCAATTCTCCAATTTCAGAGAGAAGGGACACTATGAAAATGAGTATCCTAAACGCTAAGGAAACATGACTCAGAAAACTCCAGAGAGAAAGGGAGAGCTTATGCGATTACAACTTCAGAGGTCAAAGATCCTAATCATGTGGTGGTAGGTACTTTAATTGTTTCCTCAAACTTAGCCAACACCTTATTTGATTCTGGATAATTGCTTTCATTTACATCTTCTTAGTTCTCTAAGAAAATTAGATATGTCCAATTTTATTTAATAAAGGAGTTTTTAGTCAAAACTCCCAGGGGATGTATCATTGCAACAAAGGCATGTCAACTAGTCCCCATACAGTCACCAAAACATGATTTAGTTTCTATCCTTGTCATCATACCAATGACTGAATTTGATATAATTCTTAGCATGGATTGGCTGTCAAATTATGATGCGAAGATTTATTGTAAGAAGAAGGAAGTTACAATTTTTGAAAATGGTGTAGAATCCCTTGTCTTTAGGGAAGAAACATTTCCACCTGATTCTTATCGAGAACCACCCCCAGTAGCTCTACTGAATACAATACATGGAGAGTAAGATAAACCAACATCTATGGGAAAGGAAAGAAATCTTCAAATTGAAGATGTGCACATAGTTTAAGAGTACATTGATGTATTTCCAGAGGATTTACCTGGACATCCTCCATAGAGGGAATTTGAGTTCTCTATTGATTTAATTCCTGGTGCGAGACCTATATCAATGACCCCCTATAGAATGGCCACTGTGGAGTTAGTGGAGCTAAAGAAACAACTAGATTATTTGAGTGAGAAATTATTTATTCGACCTAGTGTTTCTCCATGGGGAGCCCCGATCCTGTTTGTCAAGAAGAAAGATGGATCCATGAGGCTATGCATTTATTATAGGGAAATCAATTATATTATAATAAAGAATAAGTATCCTCTGCCTCAGATTGATGATTTATTTGATCAACTACATGGAGCCCAATAATTTTCAAAGATTGATCTTTAGTCTAGATATCATCCGTTGCATGTGAGGAATGAAGATATTTCTAAGACAGCATTTCGAACCAGGTATGGGCATTATGAGTTTACGGTGATGCCATTTGGACTGACTAATGCACCCTCTATTTTCATGGATTTAAAGAATAGAGTTTTCAAGGAATATCTTGATAACTTTTTTGTGGTGTTAATTGATGATATCCTGGTATACTCAAAAGCTATGAAGATCATGAGAATCACTTGCGGATTATTCTGGAAACTCTTAGAAGAAATGAATTATGTGGGAAGTTTAACAAGTGCAAATTCTGGCTTCATTCAGTTTCTTTTCTAGGCCATATTGTCTCTAAGGATGGAATATTAGTTGATCATATGAAGACAAAGGAAATCCAAGATTGGGCCACACCAGAAAACATAACCGAGGTACGCAGTTTTATTGGCTTAGTAGGTTACTATCAGCATTTCATTCAGAATTTCACCCGACTGGCTTACCCACTAACCAAGATAACACGAAAAAGAGTTAAATTTGTGTGGAAAAAAGAGTGTAAAGAATGCATCGAATAATTGAAAAGTAGATTGGTCAATGCTCCAATTTTGACTCTTCCATCTGGAAGTGATGGATTTGTGATATACAACGATGCATCAAAGAATGGGCTGGGTTGCGTCCTTATAAAAAATGATAAAGTTATTTCTTATGTATCAAGACAGTTGAAGACACATGAGAAAAATTATCCTACTCATGATCTTGAGCTATCAACTGTAATCTTTGCTATGAAAATATAAAGGAATTATCTCTACGGAGAGAGATGTGAGATCTATACGGACCAAAAGAGTTTGAAATACATTTTCACTCAAAATTAACTCAACATGAGGCAAAAAAGATGAATTGAGTTACTAAAATATTACGATTTTTCAATACACTACCACCCAAGAAAGGCGAATAAGGTGGCAGATGCATTAGGAAAGAAATATCATGGCCTTCTGACTCAAATGAGGATTGAAATAGATCCTATATTCATGGATCTACTGAAGATGGATATGGGAATTGTTAAGGAAGGGGAAACATCTTTTCTCTTTCAAGTGATTGATAAACCATATTTATTTGAGAAAATAAAAATCTCTCAATCTGATGATGAGACTCTGCACAAGAAAATTAATGCTATCAAGGATGGAAGGCTGGCTGACTTCGTGTATGTAGAAGGAGTTCTGAAATTTGGGAAGAGGTTATGTGTCCCATCAGTACCTGAGCTAAAAAGGGAACTATTAGACGATGCCCATAGCTAAAATTTCTCTATACACCAGGGTAGCACCAATATGTATAGAGATCTGAAGGAATATTTCTGGTGGGATAATATGAAGTGGGAAATAGCTGACTACGTATCAAGGTGTCTAGTTTTTCAACAAGTGAAGGCAGAGAGACAACATACCAAAGGAATGATACAACCCCTACCTATTTCTATGTGGAAGTGGGATAACATTATGATGGATTTTTTTACTGGACTACCGAGGACACCTAGAAGGAATGATGCAATATGGGTAATTGTTGATCGTTTCACAAAATCAGCACATTTACTTCCAATACAATATGATTTTACACTCGAGCACCTGACAAGACTGTATATTAATGAAGTTTTAATACTTCATGGTGCACTTATATTAATTGTATCCGATCGAGATCCCCAGTTTACATCAATGTTCTGGGAAAGTCTCCACAAAGCTTTGAATACTGAGCTTTGTATGAGTACTTCTTATCACCCCCAAACTGATGGACAGTCTGAAAGGACAATAAAAACTCTAGAAGACATGCCCAGGTCATGATCTCTTGACTTCCAAGGTATATGGTATCAATACATACCTTTGGTGTAATTTTCTTACAATAATAGTTTCCATTCTAGTATTCAAATTGCTTCATATGAAGCATTATATGGAAAGAGATGTCGAACTCCAACTTGCTGGGACGAAGTTGGTGAGAGGAAACTTATAGTCCCAGAACTTATTGAAGAGACCACAACAAAGGTGAAGAAAATTCAAGCCCATATTAAGGAAGCCCAAAGTAGGCATAAGAATTATGCTGAAAATCGGAGAAAAGATTTGGAATTCCAGGTGGGAGATCATGTATTTCTGAAATTATCTCCATGGAAGGGTATCCTAACGTTCGGTAAGAAAGGGAAACTGAGCCCTAGGTACATCGAGCCATTTGAAATTATGTAAAGAATCGGAGCTGTAGCTTACCGTCTAGCGATACCGCCAAATCTCTCCAGAGTTCATGATGTGTTCCACGTGTCATTGTTAAAGAAATACATGCCAGACCCAACACATGTTCTCACATATGAAGAAATTTAACTGGAACATGATTTGTCATATTATGAAAAGCCTATTGGGATTCTTGACACAAGGGAGTAGATATTGAGAAATCAGACAACTCGCCTAGTGAAGTTTATTTGGAGAAACTAGAATATGGAGGAAGCAACATGGTAACCTGAGGATGTTATGAAAAATAATCACCCACATTTTTTTGGTGGGATTTATACATAAAATTCCGAGGATGAAATTTCTGAAGGAGGGAATAATATAGCACCCCAAAAATCTTATGGTATGTTTCTCTTAAATAAACCGTATTCATTAGGTAGCCTATATTTCATGAATCACTGAGCCCCTATGGAACAAAACATGGTTACTTATAGGAGATAGCCATAACTTAGCCAGTAAACTTAAATTTACCAGCTCTATGATTTGAATTTTAAAAATCTGATATACACGGTTGTGTTCAAGATGATATTTAGAGTCTGATAGAATAAACTTAATTTTTGGTGAATAGTAACCTACCCTTATGAATAGTAAACTGACCTTAAGAATAGTAACTTACCCATATGAATATTAATATGACTATTATGAATGTTACCCATACCATTGAGTGTATAAATGAATTCAGACACCCTAAAGATGAAGATGAATATTCTAAGTGTTTATATATTTTAATTAAATAATGATTTAATTAAATATTTAATTAATCATATTTAGAAAATTATTTTTGAAAAATGGACTTAATTTTTGGATTCTAAACGTTGAAAAATGGTTAGGGTGATTTTTTGGGATTTTTCTGAAATAATTGAATTTTTGATGAATAGTAAAATCTGATAATTCACAATAAATGATAAATAATGGAGTAATTGAGTAATTGATGATGATCTGATGATGTAAGACCAATTGGTTCGAATTCACTTGCATATATTACTGTTCTTGGTCATGGAATACTCACTATTGGTTGTTTTGAGAGGAAATAACAAATTAATGAGTTTTATATTAAGAAATCCCCTCTCTCCTCCACAATAAAACCCCCTCACCCCCATTCCATTCACTCCTCTCAAGCCTTGTTCCTTCTCCAAATTATATCCAAATACCTTCCCAACCTCCTCCCCCACGTCCATCAAGCTTTGGTCTCATAAAAAGACCAAAACCTCTCCCCTTAAGAGGTTCTCAAAGGAGGAAGTCTCAAGAGGTAAATTCCTCTTTCAAATCCCGTCTTTTCTTTTAAGTTCTTTTATTTTTGTTTCTTTTCCCACCTCCCTTCACCAAAATAGTATGATAAATCCAGTAACATAAATGTACTCTAATTTTGTAATGATAATGGTATATATTCCATTATCTTCTCCCCTTTCCCCACTTTTATTTGAAAGAAACGAAAGCACCGTTTGAGATGTGCTAATTTAGCACATTCAAGGAAAACGTTTTATCGATTTCTATTATAATCTTTAATTCTAGTCAGGAAACCATTTTTGTTATGGTTGAACCAGATTATTATGTAATATATCCTATTTTTAGATCTTTAATACTTTGTTACAAATGGTATTAAGTTATAAAGCAAAGCATGTTCATCGTAATCAAACCCACCTATTAACCAAAACGGTTATCACTAAGGTTATATATATATATATATATATATATATATATATATAAAGTTTTGACTTGAATCTAAGTAACCCGAATTAAATTTAAAACCATGTAATCTCCTGGATGTTCAATAATAATGCATAACTTAATTTTTGGACAACCACATCCATCTTATATATTTATCCGAACTTGAATATAAGTGAACCAATCACTTACAACCAAGTAAACAAACGAGCCCAAACAATGAAATTGAAACTTATAACCAACCAAAAAGGCCTAGAATGAACTAAAAAGGATTATAATAAATCATTTACATATGAAAGAGGTTCTGTACTTATTAATTAATAATCCTAATTTTCTTATTCAGGTTTTTAATAACAAGTCAAGAACACCTTCAAGCATAAGGTAAGGGTTCCTCTCTTTCACTTTTATTCAAGAATCCACCCTATCTTGTATGCTTTTGTTTTTAATTTCTAATGATGGGGTATGTTTTCTCATCTCCCCCATACTTCAATTATGATATATAAATCATGGTATAACCTTTTATCTCTCATTAATCCCTTGCAAGAACACTCGTTACCATGCCGAAATGTTTGGAAGGGGTTTTTCTCATCTCACTTTCAATTCTGCGGGATCTCCACTGTTCACCTCTTATTTCTTATACATGGTATAGGTGTACTGAAATTTGAAATATTTTATTATGGTTCTCATTATATTCATTTTATTCGGTGACTCTTTTGGTGGTTATTAACTCTTTGTCATACAACTCAATTGAATACAACACGGTAACAGGCTTTGTCTCAATTTTCACTTCATTGTGACTTTCTTAGTAATTGTGCACCTACTCTTTTTCTGTGGTGTACCTACTGCCCATTTGATATCACTTTTAAATTGAAAGTATATTCCATTTAAATATCCATATTCTCATATCATGGATATTATTATTGTCTAAGCCATATACCATTTTACATACGGTATTTATTTTGAATATTGTTTTGATTGTGGAAATATTGATGAATCTGTATCCTCTATTCTATACGGATAATGTAAATTCATATTGCTCTTTTATTAAATATATTTATAAAAAATTATTGAATTTAGAGGTGGGTGGGTCCCACCACAGCCCCTCGATGCATTGGTAAGTCTCATGAGACAAAACAGTTTGGCGACAGACCCTTCGAGTTTGTTTCCAAAACATTAGACAGGTTTCTACCCATAGAACTAAACTGTTTTTACGGTATTATGGTTCATGTTCCAGATACATGACGTCCAATTAATAATAATTCTCTTTATTCATTATCATTTATTATTACTATCCATGAGGTTCTCACTATGACAAAGTCTATGGATGCAGTTTCATTCTCAGTTTATTAATGGCATTAGTTGTTCATTTATTCACTATGCCATTTTGATTATGTCAGATTGATTATGATTCACTTATTATTGTACTCATGATTCCACTATTTGTAACCCTTACTGAGCATTTGAGCTCACCCCTTTCATTGTTTATCTTCAACAGGTTATGAAGATGATTTCATTTATTGAGTGTTTGTGGATGTAGTTTTTATTTTTCATTATGTATTGTATCTTGTAACCTTATCCAATGTAATTTTTGTTAAATCAATGTATCTAGTTTCTTCAAGACTACTAAACTGATCATTCCTTCTGGATTTTCATTCCTTCTAACCATGCTAATAACACAAGTAATGCACCAGCTCCTGTCTAGAGGGGTCGGGGTGTTACAGTTTCCTACATTTGATACAGACTATGTAGGGTGCTCTATGACCTTCAATTATGAATTATTCTATTACTTGTGAATTCAAGTAGGAGTATCCTCCCATATTTTTTGGGGATATATTTCCTAAAGATATTATGTCATAGATAGAATCCATTTAATATATCATCAAACTTCTAGATACACCTCCCCATGGGAGGTTCATGCTCTCCACCTACATGATGTATTATTCTGTAATGTACTGGTGGTATGTGATTACCAATGATGGTCTTCATCAATACATTGTATGGGAAGAATCCTATAATTCCTTATATGATAATATTTTCCCTGAAATGATAAGAGATGATAAATCTAGGTAGTTAATTCTCCTAGAGTGGGTTGTTTTTTCTATCATGCAATATTTATCACATTTCACAGAGTTGTGATGATTTTCACTACTTATTGTTGGTGATGATCTATTGTGAGTGAGGTTTTTTAGGATGGGATCAAGAATTACATATGCTCATGGGGTAATGTATTTTACATATATATCATTACCGGATTGTGAATCAAACTCTTTTCATTGAGAGAAACATGGGAGAATTAGATAGTACTAAGCATAGAGGTTTAGTGATGAGACTGGGAATCAGTTCTTCTGGTAGAAGAAAGTATATCCTTTAAGTTTTTTATTAGTTTATTGGAGGACAATGTATCCACAATTTCATATCTATTATATTCCATAAGTGTTAAAGGACAAGTTGTATAAATCCATAGTGGGATATAGAACCACATGAGTGCCATTATTGCATATTGAGGGGTCATATTTAGAGGGTTTTAAAAACCTTTAATCCTATTTATAATGGAATACAACTCTACCAACTCCATTTTAAAGAGAAGGATCAGTGACCCCACGTTAGTAAGTAACCCATAGTTTCATCGACCTAACAGGTTGATGAGGAGGTCGTGGCCGTGGTAGCCATACTTTTGATTATTAGTTCTAGTAAAGTAGACCTACTTAGGGTAGTCCAGAAATAACATAAGGCTAGGTATTATACTAGTTTAATTCATTACATTTGATATCTGAGGAGTAGAGTATATGACCGTCTATTATATGAGGTACTAATCTAGTTTCCACTACCATCAGATCTACTTTATTCTAAACATGTTCTTGACACTCCTTTATCCGTTTATTAATCTTGTGAATACTTGGGCTATATGCCCTAAACTTTTATGGGGTGAAAACACTAGACACATCATTAAGTGTATAGTCAAAGGGTATACACCAATGAAATAATTGTCCTATTGAGGTAGGTCGTTATGTTTTCTTATTGTACATCTTCATTCTTAAGATGACAGGCTTCAATTCCATTCTGGGTGTGAATTGTTTGATTACCTAACACCCCTATTTTGAATAATATCCTCAAAGGGAATTGTTTACATCAATATATGGAGGTAGTTATCTTCTTAAGGTTGAGTGAAATATTTTACTATGTAGAGATGGAATTTATCATCGTTCCATGAGTTATGTGATAGAATATAATTCTAGCATTTATATATATAATTAAGGAATTCATATGAAATTTTTTCTACACTAGTGGATCCTTATAGGGTTATTTTCATGGGAAAAATCTCTAGAATTCCTCTCGATAGAGACGTAGGGTTTACAATCTAGCTCATTATAGGATAAACTACAATATCTGTTTCTCTCTATGGGATAAAATCTACTGATCTCCATGTGCTTAAGATATGGTGTAAGGATTTATAATAAATGGGTTTTATATGACCCATCACTTAATCTTGGGGATCACCCATGGATTTCAATAAGAATGATGATGGTACCCTTAGTTTATTAATGGATTATAAAAATTTTAACATGCTTATAATTAAGTACCAATATCCATTTCCAGAAGTATATTATCTATTCAACCTACTTTATAGAGCAAGGGTGTTCTCAATGATCAATGTGAGATCAGGATTTCATCCAATCCAAGTCTGGTATCCAACCATACAATGTATAATTTTTTGTATTTATCATGATATATATTAGTACTTGGTTATGTTTTTTGATCATAAAAATGGTCCCATTATTTTCATGGAAGGGATAAATGGGTTATTATATCCTTACATGGATTTCTTTTATTGGTTTTTTTGGAAAAAATCATGGTGTATTCTCATTATATAAGTGATCATGCCAAATATATGAAGTTCACTTTTCATACACTAAGAGAGAATAATTTAAGTGTTATGATAATAATGTTCCAATTCTGGATTGGCATGGTTCAATTCATGGGTCACATTAACTCTGAATCCGGAGTATCAGTTGACCCAGAAAAGGTGAGTGTCATTATTTCCTTGGATCATACCATGAAAGTGTTTGATATGAAAAGTTTATTGGGGGTTTCTTGATATTGAAGACATTTCTTACTGGAAATCCCATGAATTTTTACATATTTTACTTATCTGAATAAGAAGGGTATGATGTTCTTATTGTCTAAAGCATGCAAGAATGAATTTTTGGATCATAAAGGAAGGCATACTTCATCATTGAAACTAGTTTTCCCAAATCGGTGTAGTGGATGTATATTGTTTTTTAATGCATGAGGAATTGGGTTTTTTATAGTATTGATGTAATATGATCAATTAGTTACATTCAATTCTCACTAGTTAATACCTAACGAGTTTAATTACTCGATGCACGACCAATATCTTACAACAGTTTTCAGGCCTTGCATTGGTAGAGGAATTATCTGATAAAAGACATAATTTTGGTTTATATAAACTATAAGATCCTCAAATATATCATTATTCTGTGTAAATTAAATATTAGATAGTGAATATGGGTCAAATACCATTTTTATTTTTAATTTGAAATTTCCTATATGACTGGAACAGAAAACGTGGTAGTTGATGCACTAATCCAGAAACTCAAGGAAAATATGTTTAGGAAGCCAATGATGAATGAAAATTGATGAAAATTATTTCTGATATGCATTTTTAATTTCAATATATCACAGAAACCCTTTTATTCAACCATATATGTTACCTATTCACTCTAGGATTGGGTGAAGAAAATGCATTTCTGAGATCTTAAAGGTTTCTTCATTTGGGAAAGTAGTTCTAGTGAGGGAAAGACTTAATATTGGTATGTTTATGGAGATTAACTTCTAAATATACTTGGTTGTGTCTATTTTCCAAAAACAATGTGAGAATATGTGATTTGATATTACCATGATTCATATTTTTCAGTGCTTCTAGGTATCCCTATGATGTATTGTGATATATGCCTCTATTTTTGGTAGACTCGAATGAAATTTAATATTTTATATTTCATATTTTATCACATGGTGTTCAACCTATCAACAAGTGAAGGCAGAACACCAGTGAACCACTAGCTTTTTACAACCATTACCCATCCTTGAATGGAAATGGAATGATTTCACGGTTGATTTTGTGGTCGATTTACCATGGTCAGCTCGAGGTTGTGACACAATTTGTGTAGTCATAGATAAACTGATGATGGTATCTCAATTACTTCATATCATAGAGATATTCTTCATTGATGAGTTGGGAAAACAGAATATTCATGATATTGTAATCCAAAATGAAGTCCACCAATCTATAATTTCAGATAGGGACACTCATTTCACATAAATGTTCTGGAAGGGGTTACAGATATATATGGGTACATAGGTTCTTCTAAGGAAAACATTTCTACCTCAGACTAATGTCTAGTCAAAACAGACTATAAAAGTGTTGGAGGATATTATCATATTATGAGACCATGATTTAAGTAGTTATTTCATGAAACATATACCCCTCATCATGTTTTCATACAACAATAGTTTTTAGGATAAAATCCATATGGACCTGTATGAGGCCTTATATGGTAGGTTGTTCCATTCACCCATGTTCTCGTTAAAGGCAGGAGAGGTAGTGCTAGTAGGTCCTCATCTTGTCCTGGAGACTTTGGAGTAGGTGTAGTAAATCAAAAAGTGGATTTATACTTCTCAGTATAGATATAAATCATTTGATGATCACCATTAATGACCTATAGTGTTAGATGTTGAGGATCATGTTTTCTTTCAGGTATCACCTTGGCTAGGGAATAGTTAGATACAATGGAAAGGGAAGATGTCACCTCATTTTTTATGCTTTTTGAGATCTTGGATAGAGATGGGATGGTAGCCTATTAGTTTATATTACCTCATAAGTACCATACCATTCCTAAAATATTCTATGTTTTACAAATTCACCATTACTTTTCTGACCTATCTCATACTTTTTATCTTGATGACGTTGAATTGGATGTTGAAGCTTCTTTGGTGAGTATCCCATACCCAACATTGATTAGAGCATAAAGTACCTATGAGTTTGGTCTGTCACTTTAGTGTGGGTTTTGTGATATCATGACCATGTATAGAGCAAGACAATGGAGCATGAGGATGATGTATGTGAACATTGTATGGAGTTATTCTCAGGTGAGGTTTCACCACCAATAGAAGGGAAACTCATGGATGAGTTACTTTAATTCGGGGTGGACTGTAAGAAATTGATTATTAATTTAGGTATGGATACATTTAATTTTAATTTAATTCCTTGGTTTTGTTCTAATTTGAATTTTTAGTAAGGATATAGTGGTAAAAAGTTTGACTAGGGCATGTTTAGAGGTTGAATCCCCATATTTTGGAAGAAATGGTTGGGTCGCATGATTTATAGAAACTATGAAATCCAATCCACATGGTTAGGGAATACCATTTGGGGTATTTCATTGAAATTTAGAGGGCCACACAATTTTACATAATCACGTGACCAAGGTTATATAGTCGTAAGAATTGTCTCATAAATGTTATAGATGAGTTTTTTATATGATTTTTAGGGATAATCAAAATATGTGGATATCCCAAGAAAGGGTTCCCTCAATGTATAACTGGGTGAATGGTTTGACCAAACTTGTGGAAAAAAAGTGTTACACTATTTTAATGGGGTTAAATGTCAAATTTTCCATCATTCTAGTTTATTACCTCGTCCATTTTTTCTTATTTCTCTTCAACAGACAACATTATCCATTTTCCTCTGTTGAAGGATTATCCCATTCTTTTCACCTAGGATTTTCTTTTATTTATTCATTAGACCTCAAAATGAATATTTTTACAACTCGTTGGATTCCTACAAGTAATATTTCTACTCCTTAGTCTCTCTATTAATTATTCTTCACATCGATGACACTATTGCGGTGTAATATCATATTCTCTATTTCTAGAGAATTTTTCTGTTCTTATATTTTCTCCTTATCTAGACCAATATACAGGATGATATTGGATGAGGCATCAACTATAGGCATAAGGTAAGTGGTTTGGACTCATCCCTCAAAATATCACCATCTATAAATTATTTCTTTTGGGTGCATGTTAGATTAACTATAAATTTATCCTTAAATATATTTTCCTAAAATTAAAATGAATAAATTTAAAGCTATGGACCTAATGGGAAATCCTATCACAATTGGATGTAGACACCTAAACATAGACCATACGTTTAGGTTGTGATCATTAATTATTATTTCATGACAAATATTGAGATATTTTAGAACCCTTTTAGGTGTAATTTACTATGAATTGTTAAGGTAAGTGTTCCATCACAATTAAATAAAACTTTAAATGGTTTTATGGTATGTATATGTATAGATATCACTTGAAATTATCCCATAAAATTTAATTGATATTGGTTACATGTCCTTAATTTACCATGTCATAATTAAGTAATGGTAATGGAATAAACCAATTAAATGATTAATTCCATGAGTATTACATGGCCTGTGATGACATATGTATATAATTGAAATGAGTATAAGGAACATATTTCATTGTTTCTTTTTATCTATATAGGAATCATAATACTTGTTCCATCCTTGGATTCTTGATGGAAACCCTTCATCACTCAACAAATACCAATATGATTCATTGAGGTGATTTATGTGGGAGATACCCACAACATAATATGGTCATTTTATTATTACATGAATTCAATGGCATTGTATCAGTGATTCAATTGATTATTTCTCAAATAAAATAATTCATTTGAAAAAATCTTTGGATTTATCTTGATATCTCCTGAAATGTGACACCATGGATTTACCCCATTGGGACCAGTAATGATTATCCTGAGATTTCTATGGATAAGTTCCATGGGCACAGCTAGAATCTTTTACAGTAGAATTCATTGGGCGTATACCTTGGATTATAATCATAACCATTTTCTACCATACTTTCATAGTTACCACTATGAGGGTATCGACCCCCGTGGTCAAGGATTTCTTGGTTACACCACGGTTCCCAATTATTATTATTATGATCTATTACTGTGTTGCTAACACCTGTATGTGTTATGTCTATATAAACTAAATATTAAATTAATCAATTAAATGGTTACATTTTAAGACACTAATTGAGGATGAATAAGGTATGTGTTACTTATTTAGAACATCCATACATTCATATACACCAACACACTATATATTTTAAATTTACAGATTTAATTTTTATAGAAACTGTTGGTGGTTCCCTATTAAGAGTTAACTGATGCCCTTTCTGGGAAATCTTTGGTACCTAGGAAGATTATATGATTATAGGTATGGAAAAGGGGATGTGTTCCTCTTTGAAAATATGACTTTTATGATTTAGGATGGGAGTTTGGTTGCATGTGATTGGGATAGTGCATGGGTTTCTTGAATAGTTTTTGTTCATTTTTTCTATTTTATTTTATATCGTGTATAGTAAAATCTTTCTGCTACCATGTATGCATGCTTTTTTTTCTTTTTTAGAGACATCCCATAATCATTTTTATACGATATAGTCTAAAACACTTTAATTCTTTATATATTACATGGATGTTTATGATTGTTTATGTTTCCTTAATAATTATTATATTTCTTTTTCTTATTTGTTCATGTTATATCAGAAATTCTCTCTATTATGAATAAAGGTCATAGGCTCCCCACTATCACACCCTATGACATCACTACTATTTGGAATTCTTTGGTGTAAATTGTGTCACGCTTGAGGCCATGTGGCCAACTAGGTTCAGTTAAATAGAAGTGAACCAGGTCAAGTACATCACTCTGTAGATTCTATTTTCTATAGGGATATTAAATTTCAAATAATAAATAACAAAACACAATGAAGAACTAAAAAACATTAACTAATTTTTATATGAATTTTTTAATTCTTTCTATATGTGTTTTTTGAAAAATAATCATATATATTTTTTAGTTTTTTTCTCTTTTTTGAGGATTGATGCCCATCACTTATGAAAAAATGATTCCAAAATTTGATGATCCACTAGGCTGTTGACTAGTGACAAGTCAAATTAATTATTTATTTTTCCTTAATACAAACTACCTATTATTGTGATGGGTGGGTGTCTTATACATTGGGAATGAGAAAAATAATTTCATGAACAAACTAAAAAAAATTGTTTAAACATGGAAAATATGGTGCAGTGGATGTGTTTGTGTGGAATTAAGTGGATAAATGGTGATGAATTTCTATGGAAAAGTTGAATAAGAAAAGAAACATTAAAAAATGAGATGAAAAAGATGATGAATTTAGGGAAATTGAAATGTCATCAATTGTCTAAAAATGATCACTTCAAGCCACAAGATAACTCAACTACGAGAATACATGAAAAAATATGTTCCTAACCACATAATTTTTATGAGGTAATCTATACTTTTCATTTCACTAAATAGAAGAATTGATCAATTGACCAAATATTAAAAGTATAATTGTTCCAAGATTGAGAATGTAATTTCATGATTTCCCAAATTTTATTACTTCAAATGATTCTCATAAAAATAGATATTTAACCTCCATCCCTTATGGGTACATAGAGTTGTGTGAATTGATACATTACTTATTCACAAAAAAAGTAACATTGAACAAATGGTCACACTAAAAAACATAATAAATAATAGATGAATATAATTAATAAATCAATTCATTTCAATCTGATTCCCATAATACAATTAAGCACACATGATTTCAAAACTAGATATAAAAATCAAGAAGTAAGAGAAAAGGTAAATTCACTGGAAATAAAGCCACCTTCCTCATCCTCCAGCTCTAGGTCAAGGTTCTTCTCCTATTATGGTTGTATCCTATATTTTTTGATCCCCAAGGGATAGATGATCAATTTATATTATTTATTTTTGATTTATAACACATCTCCAATTATTATGTTGTACTTTTATTCCTCTTAGGCTCATTACTCCATGAATCAATTTGACATTGGTTTTACCATAAAAATTTTACATATGGCATAATTGGTTGTCCCATTTTACCTCTTATTTACCCAATTTAAAACCTTTTAAAAATGTTCAATAGATCTATATTCACCAGAATACTCAAATAGCATGTGATCATCTTGTTTTTCAAATTATTAACCTACATATGCCTTAATAACATTTTGATCTCATCTATTGGAATCCCTTTAGTTAATTAATTTCAATATTAGGAAATTCATGAATCTAAATAACTAATTTTTAAATACCCTTTTAAGTATTTTTTAAACTGTATATGGCCCAATGAAGTGTATCTCAACCCTTAAACTAACAGTTATGACACAATCTATAGTAATCTTGAAGCAACGTTATAATCTCACCCAAGGCTCTATTATCATTTCAAGTACTGGCCTCCAAAATAAACCTTATATCAGGCAAAGATCATCACCCCCTCAATAATATTAATAAAGGAACATCAAGAAAAAAACTATCAAGCACATTTTGTGCATAGATACTCATATTCATAAATAGTTCCATCAGATTCCACAAGGTATTAGATTTTCAATATTCACCTATGAAAAATCCATCAGCGAGCACAAATACAACAATAAAGTAAGGTTTACATCGTTTATTATATGATCTATGGATCAAATTGGTTTCCATTAAAAACTTTGTGTGGGCTCATAATTTGGTTTACTATGCTTTAAATTCATTTCGATGTTCTTGTTTCTTTAATATTAGTGATGTAACATTAATCATCGATAAAGTTCTTAGTCCATGATATCCACCCAACTAGTTGAAGATCTTCATTCACCTAACCAAAGATCTAATCACACATTTCTCAACTTAATCTAAATTAATCCTTGAATCTAACATAATAAATCAAAATTTCTAATTTTTATTAGTATTGAGTTGTTCTTCATTTGGTAATGTTAATATAATTCAAATAGAAATTCCTCATAATAGGATATGTAGTGTTAAATCTTCATCTTAGATTTTGAAAGAAATTTAGTCATCCATATAACCTTTTTCATGATCAAATCATCTCAATGTGGCATTATGAATAGAAACTCTACTTGTCTTGGTTTTTTTTTTTCTCACTCATGGTCACTACTCCATGAGGTATATTTTACCAAGGCTTGTGGTAACTTGATCTATGAATTGGAAGTGGGTACTATGGGACAATTTAATTCTAGTGAAACTTATAGTCACTTTAAAATTTGGTTACAGTGACCTGTACTTCTAGAATATGGTAGGTGTAGTGATTCTCATGTTTACTTACATAATTCCTTGGTTATAAAACTAAAGTGACCATGTGTTATTAATCTTGTGGTAGGAAATTTATAATACAATCACCTAGACTATCATTATATGGCTAGTTCTCATCGTCATGCATATTGAATTAAATAAATGTGGTTACATCTTATTGTAACTTGGTTGTTCATCTTGTAAAGACTACAATGACTGCACCCCTCCATGCGAACATTTGAAAAGACTAATGAATCTGGAAAACAATAATAAAAACACAATTTAAAATTTTAAAAAATTAAATCCAAAAAGCGAGTAATTAAATAAAATTGTAAAAAATTACATGTTAATTATTAAAAAAACATATTAAATAAAGAATAAATTGATTAAAAAGCATTGAAAATTATTATGTTGAAAAACATAGAATAATTAAAATATTTTAGAAATTTATAATCCATAATTAAAATAATAATAATAATAAAATACATGATTTAATGTAATTACACATTCAACTAATAACTAACTGGAAAACTAAAATTTAACTATTTAGTAAATATTCCAAGATAAAATGAAATGATTTATTAATTTGAAAAAACACCAATTATTTTAAAGTATTAAATTAAACACATGATTCTAATATTGAAAAAATAATTAAACACACACTTTATTTTTAAAGATTATCCAAATTGAAAGCCACATCATTAAAAAAATATTATTCCTGCACGTTGTAATAAATAAAAGTTAAAAGAATAATTCTTTAAGAAAATTATGGCTTGATCTATATATAGTCAATAAATCCCTTCAATTATTATCCACATAAATACATATTTCAGAAAAATTATCCTTTTGATAGTTTCAATATGCAATTTCTCTCACTTTATCAATCAAGAAATGACACTCCCAACCTTCTTCATCTCCAATAATCATAATCTACTACCAAGAATCTCATTGAAAACCCCCATCCTTTTTCAATGATAGTAAATATTACATCTCTTAATGTTCATGAGGAAGGATTATAATTTCATTAATTTATTTTGTGGAAATCATTGTAACTTACTATAAAAATAAAATTTCATTAGGAAGTATTTATTCTTTCTAAAAATCATCTTATTAGAAAGAGATTGATGGATTCTAGGAGAAAAGTAGGGCCTATAAAAATCTACATTGGGCAGTTCCTTTATAATGTTTTTTGGAACCTATTATGTTTAAAATATCTAAATTAACATTCCCTTTCCCACCCTTCTTCTTAATAAATAATACTTTTTCTCAATGTTCCATATCCTTAAATGATAAACTTATTTTTTTCAAAGGATTAGTAAATCTTGAGTTATCAGAACTAATAAAAATATGAGAGTTTACATCAAGTCCATAACCTCAAGTTTTTTCTTTATCAAAAATAATTATGTGAATTCCTTTGTAGTTGATATATACTCATCTTCCATATTTATTAGTGAAATCCGTTATTTTTTCTTTATCTGTTTATAAATAAACAAACATTTAAGATAGAATCCACCATATGATAATCCCTTAAACGATACCATTACATATCAATGAATCCCAATAAATACCAATGTGATGTTTTATGATAAAAAATTCTTAAATATATTAGTTAATTAGTAAGACAATGAATAATATTTACTAATACCAAGTTTCATTACATAGAATATCTTTGGTAAATTGCATCTTGACATATTTAAATCATGATTTCTGGGCATGTTGTTAATAGGTACAATAATATTCTAATGGTTTTCATATACTCCATTATATTAAACTTTTTTCATTTTCCTAACTTGATAACCTAATTTAGGTAGAAATCAGTGTTTTCATCACCCTGGAGTACACTATTATATTTATCTTGAGTATATCTTTATAATAATTTGATTTTAAAATAAATGTTAAATTATTTCCTTGATATTCATATAGGATAAAGAAACATTTTAACTCTCTAATTAAATATATCTCAAATTCAATCCTCACAAATTATTTGAAAAAAATCATTATACTTCATTCAACCCTCAAATATTACAATTTATATATATATCTTAATAAAAATACTTTAATAATTCTCTTTTTGGATGTCGATATTTTCATCAATTGTACCTCACTGGAATCTAGGATTCGTTAATTTTTGATCAATATAATAATATAATTCCCATGGTTCTTCATTCTAGCCCTAAAATTCCCTCATAAATTTGTATACATTTCTCTTATCATCATCTATAAAAAAATAATCCAATTTATCTATGTACACTTTTTTTTGAAGGAATACCTTAATGAATGTTGATTTGAAAATTATTTAGGATGACATGAATTTTATTTTCATAACCATCACAAAAAAATAGTTTTCTAGTTAATATCCGAGATATGGGGTAAAATAGTCCCTTTGTATCAATCCCTTTTATTTGTGAATATCCCTTTCACACAAGGCATTTTTTTCTAAATCATATTTCCATCTTTATTGTGTTTTCTATAAAATTAATATTTGGTTGATATTTTTTACTCCAACCCATAAATATTTTTCCATGTTCAATTCTACTCAATTCTGTTAAGATCATAATTCATCACATTTATCAAATTTTTAACTTTAGTATCCCCTTAAAATAACTTATTATCTATTTGAGATTAGAGACATGTTTCTCATAGAGTCATAATATTTAATTTTTTAACCAAAAATAATAAATCTTTAATGATATTTTCTTTAATGATTTTCACATTTTTCCTTTCCTTATTTATATATATTTTACCAAATTGAATTTCCTTATAATTAGTGTCTTATTCTAAATCTACATCAACACTGTGATCTCCCCCCTATAAAAATAACTTTAGAATTATTTTCCTCGATGATTTAATCATTTTTTTTCTATGATAACATATCACCAAATTGAGAAATCTTCTCATTTTACCCAATAATGATTTCATGAATTTTAATTAATTTTCCATGATATTAGTTATAGAATTTATATTATTATTTTTTGATAATTAGTAAATAAATATACTTGCATACACACAAGATTAAAATAAATTGTTCTTTTCCATATGAAGAATAAGTCACTTGCCTTAAAAACTAGAAAGTATTTCAGAGCTGGATACCTCCCATATTATATCATTTAAAGTGTATTATATTAATTTGGATATAAAAAATAAATATTTAAATATAAAATTATGTGTGTCCTTCTCCCTTAGAAAAAATATTTAGTAGATCATTCTCAATGTGTATCGTTTGGGCCATCTTGGTTAACATTAAGCTCTTCTACTTAATGGGACAATTTTAGTTAGGTGTCCTCCCCATTGAAACATGGGGCTTATCCTTTTATTCTCATGATATTATTCTACTTAATTTTTAGTGAATCTTATATCATAATTAGTTCATAGTTTCTAAATTTTCATCCTAATAATCTTCTTCACCAACCCTAATTATGTGTAATACACTTGAACACATTGGATTCGTGAGATATAACCAACAATCATGTGATACTATTAAAATCGTTGATTAGTAGAAAAAAATAAAATTTTATATCCATGGATTTGGGCGATGTTATTCCACACACATCAATGTGAACAAACTCACAAAATCTCATCAATTTGTTTCCCTTTATCTGTTCTATCTTCTAAATAAATTTACTTTTTTCAAAAGTATTTGACATGTGATAATGGTCACATGTATATTTATATATATCACTTGATCCTTCATTCATCTCTAAATCATCTAATAATTTTTCCTCAATTGGCCAATACTTTTATTCCATAACATTTTCTCTTCTTCTATTTTTAGAAAAAAATGTATTCCTTTCCTCTAATTAGGTTTATATTTATTTTTTCCTTTATATCAAAATGTACAAATATCTTCATTTGTTAATACATGACTTATTATTTAAATTAATTGCATATCCAAGGTCACATAATTAACTTGAACAAGTTAAATTGTGACTTATAAATTCAACCACCATTAAATTCATGTTCCTAAAGTATTTTCCTCCAATTTTACCATTTATGAATCAAATTATCTTCACAAATTAATTATTTTGAAATTAAATGACACCTTATTTATCATACTTGATGATAATGATAAGATATTTGTTCCATATAACATAGAATGAATATCCACTATCAAAGACACAAACTCCATTATGATCAATTTCATTTTATTGATATTTCGATTAAGTTAACCTTGTTTATTTTTTATTGATACATTTTTGCTACATCACTTATTTTGGTGGTGCATGAGAGAGTTATAACTATAACGTGATTCGATCATTCTAATTTTATAGTGCATAAAAATGATGATGAATTTTATATGACTTGATGTTTCTTCCAGCTTATGATTTATCATGGTCTGGATATCCTATGTCACATTTAATTATATCCTTAATAAGAAATAAATAGTTATATATCCATAACCATCATAGAAAATAATTTCCAACAAAATATTTTGATTCGTGGAATTTCTATAGGTTTTTTATTCTTATATATTGAAGATATTATTTTACATAGAACACATATATCGTGTATTACCCATATTTCCACAATAATAGTACTATATTTTTGGAGTTTTTTGTATGTAATTGACACTATAATTATCTCATTTTGGTAATTATGTGAGTTATCAAAATGAACATTATTTTTAAGAGTGAATGATTATTTCATATAATCAATAATCACTACAATTTTTATTGAATAAATAATTTAATATCTTTTCCATTTTCTTTAAAAAAATACACATTTTGGGAAATTTTAATCCTTTCCATATAAACCTCTATATTCCACCACAACATAACTGAAAACCCATATACCCAAACGTCCCTATATCAGGTCTAGACTTAGTAGTCTCTCTTGATCCTCTATGATTTTTTAGCAACATCACAACTTTACCTTTCAGTTCATCAATTTTTTTGACAAGATATTTCATAGAATAAATCAAGGAATAATTAATCTATACATTATTTGAAATTTTTATCATATACTCAATCACATTTTATGAGTTTACTGGATTTATATATTTTATTTATTCAATCATTATAATCAACCAAGGCATATATTCTTCCTTTTGACTCATAAAATGTTTTAAATCTCATATCACTAAATTAGGTTTATTTTCGTTTTCCTTTAAATATTTATTATATAGAAGATTTTAATTAAACATGAAGATAAAATATCCCTTCAAATTCAGTTATTTTTTCATAATTTTGTCTAATTTGTTTTATATTTTTTATAAACCATAACTTACTCACTATAATATTTTATGTCCTTAATTTCTCTAACTTTTGTTTCATCTATGTTGTGATCTATTTGTGAAAGGAATTTATTCATTAAAAATAATTTATGTTGTGAAATCATGTAACCTTTCACACAAAAAAATATTTATTTATGGGTTATTTATCTTCATAATCATATTGTAATTTATTTGGTCACTTTTTAGCTAAACTCCCCAAATTTCCACACCTAATGAATGAAAATAAATCACCTCATAATATTCTCTATCATTTCAATCATCCATGAATGTAAAATCTACATTGTTTTGAACACTACTTAATAATAATTGTTATTATAAAAGGATAGAATTTCGTTGATACTCATATTATATGAAATGATAGTTTTTTTAATACTATCAAGCATTGCCTCCTTTGGGTATTTGTGTTCTATCCTTTGATTTTAGATTTAATTTTTGTTTAAAATAATACCATTATTAACACTTTTCTTCACACACATCACCAAAATAAAATTATACTCTGATGCATTAAAATAAAATTATTACATTTTAATGGTATATTATATCCATTAAATAATATGGTATAAATATTAGTAACTGCGTTATCATATATTGGAGAAAGTTGAAATGACAGCATGTAGAAGAAGTCTTCCTTGTGAGGCTAGTTTATCTGAGCTTTGGAAGGAGTTTGTTTCACTATGGTTTTTATTAGACCAGTTCTAATATAAAATCCATCACTTTTAGTATGAAGTAAATAATTTTTACTATAAGTTAAAGCCTTCAGAAATTGTTATAAGATCCACACTAGCACAACAATCCCTCACGACTACCATTGGATCATATATTATTATTATATATTACACATATATAAAAAATTATTATGTAAGTAGAAAGAAATATAAAAAATTATTTTAATTAATTATTTGTATTCATATTATATATCTATACTTATAAATAAAAATAATATTCCTTTTTAATACTGATGAATTAATAAAATTCAATAATTCTAACGAAAAACTTGTAACAACATTTTATGGTTTAAAATGTAAATTTTATAAAAAAGGATTTTTATAAATTTAAATTTAAAGAATAAGATTTTTTATAGTTATAATTTATTTTATATGAATAATATACTACCACTAATTTAAATTAGTAATTGATAAGAAATTACAATAAGAACAGTAAATATGTGAAAATTCATTTTCCTATATAATTTATTGTCCATTAAATTTTATATATCCATTTAAAAATTAAATTAAGAAATTTTAGTATTTAATATTTTCGAATTAGACTTATTTTTTGGATTTGGAATTATAATATTATATTAGGATAATATTTTTTGAATTTTCAGAAATTTTTTTTATGTCAATAGTGAAAAATTGTGTTCTTTACTAATATCATAACATTTATGACTATATAAAAAATTAATATAACCTTAAAAATTTAAAATTATTTTAAGGATAAATAATTGTTTTTGTGTATTTAAATAATGAATTTAAAAAATAAAATATTGAATTTAGAAACCCCTTGATTAATATTTTAGAAATTGTTTATTATTTCTCTAATAAAGAAAAAATTTAGTATTTCTCTTTTAATTACTTTTTCTCTTAGTGGAATTGGGATATCGATTTAGATTGAAGTAAAATAACTCACCTTTTGATAATAATAAAAAAGAAATTTATATCATTAAAATCAACAACATTGATACGTTTTTCCTAAACCAAATATGTGTATATAAAAATATTTTTTTTATGAAACTGTGTTTTTACACATTAAATTTGCTAATGTCGAAATTAATTTTCCTAAATATATAATGTTTATTTTAAAAAATTAATTTTATTTTTATAATCATTTCTTCCATATTATTTAACTATTTATATATATATGTATTCTATGTATTGAAAATGAATATCTTAGTTTAATATTTAATTACCACAATCAAAATTAAAATTATAAAAGTGTGAATTCTATGAGTAAAAAAATTGAAAGCAATTTTAAATAATTTTTTTAAATTTAAATATTAAGGATTCGTGATCATAATCTTTTATCCACTCATTATTTTCAATTACTAGACCCATTATATACATGAATTGGGGATTTACCTTTAATATACTACAAAAATGACAATCCTTTCACTTATAAAAGGATCCTTCACCAACCCACTTCTCTTCATACCCCATGACTCTTGGATTTGACCAAAATTTTCATGTAGAACTACATAAAACTAATATAAACTTTATATTTATACTTTTACTCTCAATATAACACCACTTAAATCCATAATCATTTTTGAAAAAATATATTTCCAATGATAAGGGAAAAGATTCAAAATTACTTCATTTAAATTTTAAATATTTTTTTCTTATTCTAATCCATTGAGATATATTTTACCAAACATATAGTAATGGAATAAATTTTATTAATCTAAATAAATGTTATTATATGTATGTAATAATCATTAAATACACTTTTAAATTTTCATTAAAAAAATGAAAACTCCACTTTTGTTACTTGTGCACGACCACCTCCATAAGGGACGCGACCCATTTTTCCATAACAAGCTAAAAAATAATGGTTATAAATATTTTTTAATATATTAATAAAATATTTATGAAAATAATATGATTTTAAATTTATAAATAATTAACTAACATTTCCCTTTCTATGAAAAATGAATACCTCTCTCATGCATACATGGGTACTCCCACCTCTACGAAACTGACATATTTTATTTTTCACTCTAGTATTTAATTATGTATCCAAATACATTAAAATATACTTCACAACCTTAAAAAAACTAAATAATATCATTATTTATTTTTAATAATGATTTTGTTCCTAAATAATCACTTTATCAACAATACTCACCTATTGATTAGAGTATATTCATGTTTGGGTCAGTTTGACCACCAATAGGAATAATGATTTAAATATATGTTTTGAAAGTATATGAAATATATATACAGGTATTATTATAAATTAATGATTACCTATTTTTTGTTTATTTTTTTTTAATGTTTATATTGATGTTTAGCTTATTATTAATATAACACCCTTTTTTGTTAAAAACTATCAAAACAAACTCATTATAAATGTCTCCTATATGAATATTGACTAAAACCATTATTATATAAACATATTACATAATATATCTTAATAAAAAATATATTATATAACTTTTAGGTATCTCTGAATTTTTGACTTTGAATATATATCCAAGAATCCACATCGCCATTATGAAACTATTACGAAACAAAACATTGAAACCAATAATATCTGATGATAAAACTAAACTTTAAAAAACTAATATATTATGAGTAAATGGAAATAAAATACATTTATAAAAGTTTATTTCATTGAATAATGTTATAAATTAAATTTTTAATAGTTATTTTTGTATATTTAAGATTCAATTACTACCATGGAAATCAATAATTAAGAGAAGGGGTTTCTCATCTCAATCTTCATTCATTGGGAATTATGGGATATCCACAAATTTTTATCTTCTATGTAATTTATATACTGAATATGAAGATATTTTTATTATGTTTTATCTAAAATTAAAAGTTATTATATATCCATATAATGTTAAATATCTCAATACCTTCTAGTTTAAGGGTTACCAAAGCTATGTGTTTTATTTATCATCAAATGTTCAAATCAAGAATGCTTATAAATGATAATCCTTCATGGAAAAATTATGTCAATGCTCTTTATTTGTTATTGTATTAGATTATATGATTTTATAAGGTATTATAAATGGAACATGTCTCTATTTTAAAAATAAACCTATATTAACATTTTAATCACATGCCTCTTCCATAAAAATTGATTTTCTAAAAATATAGGAAAGTAATTTGTTTTTATTTTTTTTATACAAATGTATTTTATTTCATGTTTTTTCAGATATAATTATTAAAATTTATATCATAATTTTCATTCTTCTGAAAATAAATTTTTATTCCCATTTTTTAAATGTTTTATCAAAAGTGGTTAGAAACATAAATATTATTTCTTCTTCTTTCATCAAATAATTTTTAATCCTCTTATAATATACATTTTTCTTGTATGTCGACATCCGTTGATGTTAAAAATATGAAACTAATGGATATTTTATTCTTATATAATATTATTTATTTCTCTAGATGGTTATTTAAATTTTTTATTAATGTGTTTCTGGATTCATATCCTTTCATTGGTTCATTATGTTATGAGGAAAAAATGAATGATTTTTTTGATCTTGTGGTTCACATGTGTATGGTGTTTTATTAAGTGATGGATGGAAATTATATATTCTTACAATTAATTAAGTAAGTATTTTTATCTAATGAGATAATAGTAAATGTGTTTTTATAGATTTATCCCCCAAGGGAAAGATATATGTGAGTATTAGTTCGCCAAGGGAAATAGGTATGTGAGGACTGATTGACTAAGGGAAACAAGTAGTGAAAAATGGTATAAGGACCTGGACACAAACATTACATAGTCAAGTTAATTCATCAAGAAATCCATTTTCATACATTCCAAAATTTCTTTTCATTTTATATTTTTAGTGGATTTGGTCATATTTTATACATTACAACCCATAAGCATATAAAGTGGATACAACTAAAACAACATCCATTTTTTTCATAATACAAATGTTTTAATAAAACATAAATTATTTTCATAAAAAATAATCTAAACATTAATAATGGATTCTTATTTTCTCTTACCCATCCTTACTCCCTTTAAAACATATTTTGAAACTTTGGATGAGTAGAAAAACATTTGTAAGGTAAATATAAAGAAAGAATGAAATCCTTAGTCCATGAATGAAATTTTTTTCACAATGTAAATCATATGCTCTTTGGATTACCTTATGAAATAATAGGTTTCTTATAATACCATAGAGAGTATATATAGATCATAAAATGTAACTTGTTCTATAATTTTCATATCAATCTTACATATAATGTATATCTCCTGGGTACATTGGGTGTAACCATCACAGTTACACTTGGAAGAACCATCACAATATATTCCCATAATCTCTTAAGAGAAACCAAACTGGTAAACTCTATCCCAGTACCAAATTCATTGGAGATCTATAATAGGATCACCCACACATGATTTACTGAATAACCACCAATTATCATAAAAATTCCCATGAACCATAACATGATCATGGAATATATATCTTTCATAATAGAAACATTCTTGAAGAAATTAAATTTTCAATTTTTGAAATAATTTTTAAGAAGTCCCACACTTATAGATGATTTTTTTTTGAAAATAAACTTATTAAAATATAATTTAAACATAAAATAAAAAATTAATCATGAATTTAGTAAGATACCCTTTCCCCTTATAATTAAATAACCATTTCATTAATAAAAATAGTTCTATCATGAAAATAGAATTTCTAAAAAAATTACATTACCTCGGGTTTTAAATCCTAAAAAAGTGTTCAAAATTCATATATAATGGTTTAAAGAGTGTTATTGATTTATTACAGACTATATTCATGTTTTTATTAATATACATGGTAATCTTATGACATCTTTTCCCCTATTTATTAAAAATATTTTGTTATTTCTATTGTTTTGTGTGCTTTCATTTCATCGTTTCCAATGTAGGTTTATTATGGAGTTAATTGGGAAAAACATGATATTCTAAAAGTGAGAACATATATATTTGGGTAAATTTAAATAATTATTATTTAATTTGAAAGTTTGATGAATTTTATAAATGGAAATGAAAACTCCTCGTCCATGATGTAATGAATTGACACACCTTGGAAAACAATTTCATTTTTTTAAAAAGAAGAAAATAATAGATTTGATTGTTTATATACCATTAAATCAATGCATTTATAGTATATATATATATATGATAATTTAGTTTTCATGAAATATGGGATATGGTTTGAGGATAAGGTATAAGTGAGAAAGAATTTGGAATGGAAAAAAGAATAATTTTACATCCTGAATGTTTCTCCTTAAGAACATCCTTAGTCCCTTAGAAGTGGTATTGTTTTGAGAAAAGAAGCACTAGAATGTCTCAAGGGATGAGGAAAAGATAATTTGGAATATGATATTTGAGAAATATTTCTTATTATGATGCAATTTTGTGATAGGACGAGTCTTTATTTATAATTGAGGTGAGGTTAAACATAAGAATTACTTAAAATATTAAAATATAATTAGTATTATATGGTGATAAAGACTTAAAAAAGGACTAAAAATTACAGGAGATCACATTTTCAAATGAATATTATCATTTTAGGCATTTTTTATATTTTTTTGGTTTTTAAATAATCCATTAAAAATTTTTATTCATGAAAAATAATTCTTGTAAAATTTAAATCTATTCATAACTATGACATTAAAACATAAAAAAATATATTCCAATGTGAATTAAATTTTTTATTATATCTTAGACATATCCTAATAATATATATAAATATTTAATTAATTTTAAAAACAAAATTATATTTATTTTATTATTTTTAATATCATTAATTTTATTTTTTCATTAATTAAATAAATACTGCATCATCTTTACAGAATCAATTATGGTAATTATTTACTCCCTAAAAATTTAAAAAATAAATTAAAAATATAATTTAAATAGATTTTAGAAAAAATATCTATGTTTGAAAAATACTTCTTGAAAACTATACATTAATATATTACAAAAATTAAGAACAATTGTGTGAACAACTTTACTTCCATTTAAATAAAATATTAAAAAAGGGTCAATATGATTCACGTGGGTCCAAAATATCCCAAATTTGAATAAAATTACTATAATATTACACAATTTATTATACAAAAATATTTAGTCATGTTTTTGGCCATTTACTCGTACTTATTGTTCAAATTAAAATATTTTATTTTTTTCCCTTCTACTTGCATAAGCCCTACATCAACATTTCATAAGTAGTAATGTTAATTATTTAATATAAAGGAATTAAAAAAATTCTACCATAAAAATACATTAATTATGTTCATGGTAAACATTTATATTCATTCAATAATTATATTTACTCATTTCCATGTCTGGAAAACATCTTTAGTTTGTTATATTGTATTTTATTTCCCTTTATAAGGATTGTACAAGAATTTAGATAATATTAATGGTATATATGTATACAATTAGAAAATATTAGACAAAAAATAAATAATTAATAAAAAATAAATGAATATAATTTTTTTCACATAATAATTTAGTATAAGGAACCAAAATTTACATTACCAATGCTATACAGGCACTGCGTTGACACTGACAATAATATTTTATACTTATAATCAAAAAATATATAATTTACATGTTCTAAATTATAATTATACATTGTTTCTATAATAAAATCATAATTTAGTTTTTAAATATATTTAATGAAATTTTAATCATAATTATTCCTTCATGATGTCACAAAAAATACTGTATTTTATAAAAATAATTTACTTTTTATTATTCAATTTTTTTTATCAATTTCAAAAAATTATCAAAAATACATACTAAGATAATTTTAACATTATGAATTCAAAAATGAAATTAGTTTTTCTCAAATTAAAATTATATAATTTAAAAACAAATATTTGGAATAAATATCTATATAATAAATTATTTATTTTAATCATTAATTAACATAATGAATATAACTATTTAATTAAAGAATTATAATAAATATAAAAAGAAATTATTCTATTTTTACATGATTTTTTAGATCCTACCCCATTTTAGAAATTGTTTCCTTGCAATTTTTCACATATTAAACAAATGGGGGTATATTTCCCTCAGATTATTTTCCGATTCCCATGTTTCTTCTCCATCCATTCGGTTTTCCACAATACCTTAACATGGTGAATTACCTAATTATGAAATACATACTCTCTATTATCAAGAATATTAATAGGTTTCCCTTCATAAAAAATTTTATCTTCCATATAAACTAATTCTGGGATCAAAACATGATATGAATCTGTCACATACTTTCTTAACATCAATACCTGAAAAGAATTGTGTACCTGAGATAAAATCAGAGGAAAATATACTTCTTATTCCACTATTACAACATTATCATCGATTTTATATGGTTCAATATACCATGTGATCATATTTCCTTTCTTACCAAATCCAATAATACTTTTCCATGGAGATAATTTTGGGAAAACATTATCACCTAGCTCGAATTAAAGGTCTTTCCTCGTATAGTATGTAAATATTTTATGCCTTCCCTGATCTACCCTCATATTTTTCTGACTCATATTCACTTTCTCATACACACCCACTACTATTTATGGTCCCATCAACTTCCTTTCCCTGACTTCATCACAAAATGATGGAGTTCTACACCACTTTCTATATATTTCCTCAAAAGGTTCTATCTATATACTATAATTAGAACTATTATTATACAAAATATCAATTAAAGAAATATGATGATCCCAACATCCATGGTAATCCATTGAATAAGCTTGATGAATATCTTAAAATTTCATAATTTTTATCTCTTGTTTTCCATTATATTGGGGATTAAAATTAGTGCTTAAATTTAATTCATTTCCCAATAAATTTTGATGGCCTTTCCAAAATATTGTAGTGAACCTAGGATCATGGGCTGACACAATAGTGAGAGGAACTCTATGTAAACTTATGATCTCATTGAGGTATAGTCGAGAAATATGATCTAAATACATGGTGTCTTCATAAGTAAGGAAATGTGTATATTTATTTACATGATTAATAATAATCCAATATCATTTTTACCTCGATAAATCATTTGTTTCCCTACTATGAAATCCATGGATATATTTTTCTATTTCCACTATGGCACTAGAAAATGTTGAATCATCCCCTTAAGTAATATTAATTCTTCGTTAACCTTCTAACAAGATAAAAATTTCATTGTAAAATCAGAAATATATTTTTCCATTCTATCCCACCAGTAATACTATTGATGGTATTTGAACATTTTAGTGTATCCAAGATGAATTGAAAATAGAGAACTATGAGCTTCACCTACAAATAATTTCTTCAGTTGGGAAACAAAGGGCAAATATAAATACATTCAAAATATTAAGAAACAATCTTTATCAAAATTAAATTTAGGAAACTTTCCTTTATAAACTAATTATACATTTTCTATAACTCATGATATTTTTTCTATGCTTGATAAATTTTGTTTGAGAGAGATGGGTGCATTGTAAACTGAAACAAAATAGAGTAATCTCCAACACCAACATCTTCCAAGATAAAATTTGTCAAATAATTAATAAAATGGTAATGTTCTACACATAAAATGGTTAATATAGAATTGTTTTTAGAACCCAAAGCATCAGAAACATTATTTTCTTTCCTAAGATGGTAACTGATCATGAAATTATAATCCATTATTAGTTCCTGCCATCTTCTCTTCCTCATGTTCAATTACTTCAGTGTAAATTTGTACTTCAATCCTGTAGGGTATATATATATTTCTAATTTTGATCTATAAAATTTTTCCCCATGTTTTTTAACAAAAAAACAATAGTAAATAATTCCAAATCATGTGTGGGATAATTTTACTCCTAAGGTTTCACTTTCCGTTAAGAACAATCAATTACATGGTTATTTTGCATCTGAATGTAACCAAGGACCTTCAAAGAAGCATCACTATAGAAGGTTCTATCACCATTTCTCATGGTCAATGCTAAAATAGGATCATTCACTAATCTTATTTTTAATTCTTGGAAATAATCCCCACATTACTTTGTACAAATTAATTTTTAACCATTTCAAGTTAACTTGGTTTGGGGTCTATATAACATTGAAATGTTTTTAACAAACTACTGATAATATCCTGCTAATAAAATAAAAAATTTAATCTCAATAACTTATTTAGGTATTGTTATTTCATCAACCAATTTTGTTTTTTTAGGATAACGAGTTATTCTATACTTTTTAATAATGTTACCAAGGAAAGAAATACGTTGTAAAGAAAAATAAAATTAGTCAAATTTTCTCTATAACATATTTTCTTTAAGAGTTTCCAGGAAATTCCATAGATGTTTTTTCACGATCCTCATAATTTTTTTTAAAACACCATAATATCAATAATAAAAACAACCGCAAACATCTCTAAATATTCATGTAATATTATATTACTAAGATATATAAATAAAATAGGGGATTTTTTCAAACAAAAGTGAATAATAACAAACTCATAGTTCCCATATCTAGTATATAATGTTGTTTTTGGAATGTCATACTCCTTCACATTTAGTTGATGGTACCCAGGTCTCATGTCAATCTTAGAAAATATATAGCTCCCTAGATCTGATAAAAAAATTCATCAATATGTGGAAAGGTATTATTTTCATAAAGGTGATATTATTTAAATCTCTATTATAAATAAAAATACTCAAATAACCATCATTATTTTTTAAAATATATAAAAACCACATGGAGAGGTACTCAGTCAAATGAAACCTTTAATCTAGAAACTTCTATAATTTCTTTTTCAATTATATAATTTATACCCAATCCATCTGTTAATAGGGTTTTGAAATTGGACTAGAATCAGGAACTAAGACAATATAAAATTTAACATCCTTTTCAAGTATAACACCTTGAAAACCATTAGGGAAAACATCCATGTATTCATTTACAACTGGAAAACCATTAATCTAAATAATTCTATTATTTTCAATAATATGAGAAATATTTATTTCATTTCCACATTTTAACATTTTATCAGATTCCTGATATATTATTAATTTCATGGGTTAATTATTGTATACAAACATAAAATATTTTTGAAAAACAACATCTTTAGCTATACAATCAATATTATCGTCGTAAACAGAAGGATATTTCATACACAGAATAACATCAATCTCTACTACGGGGAAACGACAAGGTTTTCATGAAAAGTATTTCTACAAGAAACAATAAAAATATTCTAATAATTATTTTATTTTTTATTATTTCTTCCTGGTATTTTTACTATATGTTCTGGTTTCACTTCTTCAAGTGAAATTTTAAATTTACAAAAAAATAATTTTGAAATAAATGAATTTATAGACCCTGTATAAAAAAACATTAGAAAAATCTAAGCAAACAAACACTGTACCTAATTTCTCTTCATTGGATGGTCTAATATCTTCTGATGTATTAATAATTTATTTCACTACTCCTTTCTTCTTATAGTTTAGAATCTTTCCATCACATGGGTTCCTTATCAGATGCTCATTTTCAAAATCACCCATCACATTACATTTAAAACATTTCCCTTCCTATACATCATAATTTTTCATACCACCACCATGATTTTTTTTCATTGAAATTATGAGCCATGTTTCCAAACATACCACATTGAAAACACATACCAAACATCAAAAGGAATTTGTAATGACCTGCCAATTCTCATTGGATTGAGATCACAAAGAGTCATTACTAGACCTTAGGTGACATACCAAGATGCCAAAGGATGGAAATAAATGCTGAAAGGTTTCAAACACAAGTGGGGGATGATTTACCCTTTGAGAAATAAACCAATAAACCAACCAACCAAACATTCACAATATGATGCATGACTAAAAGAAAGATAACTCAACAACTTCATGTATCTCAAAACCACATCAAAGTATGCAACAACAGAAGAACAACCAAGTATCAAAGTACATAGTGGATAAACAACACATGACTCTCAAAACATCACAAGACTTCATGCCCCAAAATCTCAAAGCTCTACAATCTCCAAACATACCGAACATCACGAAGTATTGTTGAAATTGTGGGAAACGTTACCTTTGCCCCTATCCCGAAAGATAACATCTGAAAAAGCACCAAAGTGCCAAAGTAGGGGTGAGTATAAAATTCAGTAGGTTTTCCCCAATGACTTCCCTACTCACGCCACTAGGATAGAAGATTTAGAAATATTTACAATGAACAGATTATATAAATCATTTTCTCAAAATATTTTATAACAAAATATAAAGTATTTTTCTCAAAAGCATTTATCACTAAAATAATACAAGTAAAATTGAAACCAAATTTTCTAGCAAGTTATTTTCCAGAAAAATAACTAAACAATATTTAAAATCATTTCACAATATCCCCTTTTTAGAAAACCCAACCATTCCACAAACCCATGAAACCAACTATTCATGATACCTGGATGTGGGGGAATCCCTAACCTTTATCCATCCATGAAAATATGGGGGAGAATTATTACCCTTATCCGACCCAAATTCACATGAATGTTTGATGGGGGAGATTCGTAATCTTCATCCATCCCAACACTAATGGGGGAGAACCCTAACCCTTATCTGTTCCGAATGCAATACGAATGTTTGACGGGGGAGAGCCCTAACCCTTATCCATCCCAACACTGATGGGGGATACTACTAACCTTTATCCATATCAAATAGAATTTAAATGTTTGACAGGGGAGAGCCCTAACCCTTATCCATCCCAACATTGATGGTGGAGGCCCCTAACCCTTATCCGCCCCGAATGGAATATGAATGTACATAACCATTATGACATTACACTAATGCCAAAACCAATATACCATCCCTTTCAATAAAACTCTCTTTTTATTTAAAACCAATTCCATCAAAGTTATTTCAATACCAAACCATTTCAATGAAACACCCTTTTTATTGAAAACCAATTTTCCATAAAAAAATTTGTAATTCCAACAAATCAATAATTTAAAATCATCATTTTATATTCAAGAAGCTATATCACTTTGCACAACAAGTCACTAAGATTTCACAATTTCACTAAAACCATACATCATCACTAAAGAATATTTCTTCCATGATTTTCACAATCAATTCCATTCAAATAAAACAATTTGAAACTAAGACAATAAATTCTAGCAAGAGGAGTCGAGAGAGAAGCCTTCTACATTTAGGGTTCTGGAGAATTCAACCCAAAAGCAATCGCACCCCAAATCTAGAGAATGCACAAAAAAACCGCTCTAAATCCCTTTCTCTAACATAAAAAAGCCTTAAAATCAACACCCAAGGAAACGCAAACACTAGATATACATGCAACAGATGTAAATCTAGAAAACCTAGAGGGAAGAGAAGACCTATAGAAAACCAAAGAGAGACCTTGAGGAGAGACTTACCCGGAAGAAACCACCTTCAAAACACCTTGATACCCCTTAGAATCGCTTCCAAAATGAATGGAAGAGCCCCTATAACCCTTTAAAACTGAAAATCCGAAGTGAGTCTCGAGTGGGAGAAGATTTTTAGTGAAATGAGGCACCCCCGAGGGAGACCGAATGTAAAAACCCCATCTTTAAGTGGCTACACGGTTAGTCTGTATGGTTTGGAAAACTATATTCTAACTGTGCGCATGCCACTATCTCAAGAGAAAGGGTCAAAACGGTTTCCTAACACGGTATGGAAAACTATGCACAGGCTATGCAAAGACCACTATGTCCCCCTACACAGTTTTCTGGAGACCCCACACGGTTTTCCCAAACTGCAATCAAACTATGCGCCCTTAGAAAAGCCTCAAAACTTATTCAAATCCATTCCAAACTCTCCCAACCTCTTCCCAACTCATCCCAAGAACTTTAAACACATAAAAATACCTAAAAACTGTCTATATAACTCAAACATGGGGTGCTTCATTCTCCCCAATATTGGACTTTCTGTTCTCGGAAAGTAGAGAACCATCGCTTTTCCAAAAGAGCTTAGGTCATTGCTTGATCATCTCATTCTCCTGCTCCAAAGTATCTTCTTAAATCTGACCATGTAGCCATAAAATATGAACTAAACTGATTATTTTACAATGAAAGACTTTTCTTGACTATCAAAAATCCGTATTGGCTCGTGCACCATGTAATCATCCAGTTCTAACTCAACATGATCCTAACGAATCACATGGTCATGATCTGGCTGATGCTTTTTCAATTGAGATACATGGAAAACATTTTGCACTGAACTAAACTGTCATGGTAATGCCAACCAATATGCCACCTCTCTAACCCATTATAGTATCTCTAAAGGGACAATTTATCTAGGATATAAATTTCCTTGATTCCTAAAATGACAATGTCCAAGCCTTGAAGATATCCTAAAGAAGACATGATCACCCACAACGAACAACAATGGTCTTCTATAGTGATATGTATAATATTTTTGATAACTCTAAGCTGTCTCCATCCTATTTCTGAATAATTGGATCTTCTCTGTTGGTTCTTAAATAAGGCTCAACCCAACTAGTGATGTTTCACCTGTATCCACCCAGTATAGTGGAGAATGATAAGGACGCTGATACAATGCTTCAAAAAGAGCCATATGTATTGAGGCCTGATAGCTTTTATTGTATGAGAACTCAACCAAGGGTATATTATCCTCCCATGGACTAGAAAAATCTATCACACAGGCCCTTCACATATCCTATAAGGTTTGTATCATCCTCTCGGATTTCCCGCCCATCTGCGGATGATACACTGTGCTCATAGTCAACTGAGTTCCAAGAGATTACTGTAAGGATTTCCAGAAACGTGATGTGAACCTTGGATCTTTATCTGAGACTATTGAAACCGGTACTCCATTCCTCTTTATCACTTATCATATGTACATTTTTTATAGATCCTCCACCGTATGAGTTTCAGGAATAGGGATGAAATGAGCCTACTTGGTAATCCAATCCACTATCACTCATATGGCATCGTGTTTATGAACCATTCATTGAAGAAATATAACAATATCCATTGCTATCTGCTCCCATTTCCACACTAGAATAGGTAAATACTGCAACATTCTGGCTAGTCTCTGATGCTCTACCTTAACTTGCTGACAAGTTAACCATCACGAGACGAACTCAACCACATTTCTTTTCATGTTTATCCACCAAAATTGTGCCTTAAATGCCTTATACATATTCTGTATACCTGTATGTACAACCCATCTCAAATGGTGGTAAGCATAAAGGAGTTGTTCCTAACAAGCCATAGGTACAACCATCCGATATTTAAAGCACAAAACTGAACTCCCATTATGTTTTCATCCCTCAATGGTCTCCCCACCAATGAGTTTTGATCTCATAACCAGACATTCTACATCATATGTTTGTTCCTCTTTGACCATTTTTACTAAATTAGAAACAAGTGTAGCTAAAAAGAAAACTGTAAAATCACCTAGTCATTCACATTCCATGTGAATTTGGGCTAGGAACGACATAAAATTCTATTAATATGAAGCTTATTTTTTCAACTGAGCACATGAATTTCTACTCAATGCATCGGACACTGAATTCCCTTTTTTCGGTGTATACATCAAGTCAAAGTCAATCATATGGAGATACTCTATCCATCCCCTTTGTCTTTGATTCAAATCTCACTGTGATAAAATGTGTTCAAATATTTTGTGGTCTGTAAACACAATAAATATATCACCAAAGAGATAGTGTCTCCACGTTTTCAAGGCATGGACGACTGTAGCTAACTCCAAATCACGTGTTGGATAATTCTTCTCATGCCCCCTCAACTGCCTTGAACCATAAGAAACCACATGGTCTTATTGGATGAGAAAACATCACAAAACTGATCCTGAAGAATCACAATACACCACATACCCCTATCCCAATTTTGGCCAAATCAAGATAGGTGCTGATGTAATCCAAACATTCCACTCCTAGAAAGACTTCTAGCATTCCTTTGTACATTGGAATGGAGCATTCTTTTTTCTGTCAGAGATGTTATTGACGAATATAGTCATGAGAAATCTTGCACAAAGCATAAATAATAACCAGCTAGACCATGAAAACTTTGTATCTCGAAGACATTTTTCAGTGGTTTCCATGAGTTAATTGATTCGATATTTTCAGGATCAACATCAATTCCTTTTGCAGAAATGACATGGCCAAGAAAAAGTAATTCATGTATCAAAAAATCACACCTTCATAATTTGGTATACAAATGGTGATCTCTCAAGATTTGTAAGACTGTTTCCAGGTTCTCTCTTGGTCATCCCATTTCTTTGAATACACCAAGATGTCGTCCACAAACACCAGAAAAAAAGAATCCAGATATCACTAAAATATTCTATTCATCAAATCCATTGAGACCACTGGTGCATTCGGTAGACCAAAAGGCATGGCTACATATTCATAGTGGCCATATCTGCTTTTGAACACCATCTTAGGAATATCATCCTTTAGAAATCTCAATTGATGATATCATGATCGCAAGTCAATCTTTGAGAACCACTATGATCCCCTTAATTGATCAAACAAATAATCAATGTGTGGGAGTGGATATCTATTCTTTATTGTAAGTTGGTTAAGCTTATGATAATCAACACAAAACCAAAGAGTTCCATATGTTTTTTTACAAAAAAAACCGGTGGTGCCCACAGAGATATACTTGGCCGAATGAAACCCTTGATTTCTAGTTCCTTCAACTACACTTTCAATTATCTTATCTCTATTGGTGCCATCCTATAATATGGAAGGTAATAAAGACTTCTCCCCAAATGGAGATCAATTGTAAACTCCACTACCCTTAGAGGTGGTAACTCTGAGATGTTCTTTAAGAAGACATATGGAAATTGATCCACAACTACTGGAAAAATATTTCCTCGATATCTTAGAATGATGTCAAATAAAAAACATCTAATTGATATGAGGTCATTCCAAAAATTGGTTCCAACCAATCTGTTTCACCCATATTTGCATTTTTATCCCCTCTAAAGAGATGTCTAATGCCATCCTCTATCACAAAACTCACCGTTCATGCATAGAAATCAATGTGGTACTTAATGTTTTCAAACCAATCCATTCCTAGGATTATTTCATAAGAATATATATCAAGCAATGAGAAATCCCACATAAATTAAATATTTTCGATTACTAAACAACACACTCGACATAGGAAGGATCAACACTCTCTTTGAACCAGAGGAGTTTGTAGGTTCAAAACATAATTCATCATTTCTATGTATAAATCCAACATGTCAACTATGTGAGAATCAAGAAAATAATGGGAAGCATCTGTATCAAAAAAAGATTATATCAACAGGGAATTTAAATGAACCATACCTTGCATTCTGGATGGTCCTGACTGATCATCCACTACAACTTGCTCAACTCCAAGAATATGCATGATTTCCAAGCTCTGCTATTTATTATCCTACTGTAACTTCCCTTTATGAGGAGTTTCATGAACACATGACCTCAGAGAATTACATAAATACTACCGAAGATGCCCCATCTTCTTGCTGTTATAACATTCTCAACGTTGTGCCTTACAATCCCGCTTGATGTGGCTCGTAGATCCACACTAGAAACATCAGGAATTACACTTGGGTCTTGGAGGAAGTTTTAACAATATTTTGATCTTATTATAATGTGCTCCATGTCGATGAGAAAAGGTTTTCGTCTTTATCTTCCTCTCAGTGTTAGGGTTTAGACCTCCTCTCGTGAGAAAAATCATACTTTCATTACATGGATTTCCGATCATGATAGATATTGTAACATTTGTATCTGGTTGCAGCCCCAACTCAATGGTTTGAAAAGCATGAGCGATGCTTTGGACCAATTGTTGGTTCACCTATGGTTCATATATAACCAAATTATCACTTGCCTCTTTCAGCTAGTTTCTATAATTCTTATCAGGTTCTATTTATAAAAAAACAACAACCTCTGTCAATCTCACTCTCTAGCAACTGATGGCTTAACATTTAAAATTATATCACATCGTCTATCAAAAACTTTTTTTTTCAAAATAACATTTTTCTATGTTCAATGATTTTTTTTGAAAAATCAACTATTGGTTTTGAAAATCCACCATTTTCAAAATATAAAAAATATCCTCTTTTCAAAACCTTTCATTTGAAAAAAAATTCTGCATTTTTCAAAAATTTACATCTTTGTAAAAAATCCTAAATCGTCACTCACAATGAGATATGAAATCATAGTGTGAATTAATTCCTATACAATTCATATCATGCTCATCTCATTGGATAAACCCACGACAATAAGATTTCCAAAATTCTATAAGTGCATCTGAAACACTTATGTACCCAACACCCTGGTAACTTGAAGTTCAACATAAACAGGTTAACAACATCCTTTTATTCTATAAATTTCAAGCTTCAACAATCCTACTATTATCTAAGATTCTAACCAAAGGAATAGATGGAAATGAATTTTAACTCTAATAGAAAGAACATTGATGATTTGTACCATAAAGGAAGGACCATACTAATACCATTTTTAATGACCCACCAATTCTCATTGGCTTGAGAGCACAACGAGTAATTACTAGGCCTTAAGTGACATCCCCAAGATGCCAAAGGCTGGAAATAAATGCCAAAGGGTTTCAAACACAGGTGTGGGATGATTTACCCTTTAAGAAATAAACCAATAAACCAACCAACAAAAAATTCTATATATGATTCATGACCAAAAGAAAGAAAACTCCACATCTTCATGTATCTCAAAACCACATCAAAGTATGCAACAATAGATGAAAAACCAAATATTAAAGTACAAAACTGATAAATGACATAAGACACTCAAAAGATCGCAGGACTCCATGCTTCACAAGATACAATCTCCACAATCTCCAAACATCCCAAACATCACAAAGTGGTGCTAAAAATGTGGGAAACATTACCTTTTCCCCTATCCCAGAAGATAGCATCTGAAAAAGTACCAAAGTTCCAAATCATGGGTGAGTATAAAACACAATAGGTTTTCTCTAATGACTTCCCTACTCACACCACTAGAATAGAAGAGTTAGCTACATTTATAATGAAATTTTTATATAAAAGTTTTCTCAAAATAGTTTATAACCAAATATAAACAAGTATTCCAAAAACCATTTATCACCAAAATCATAAAAGTGAAATTGAAACCAAATATTCCAGCAAGTTATTTTCCAGAAAAATAACTAAACAAGATTTAATATCACTTCACAATATCCCATTTTGTCATACCCAACCATTCCACAAAAACATGAAAACAACCATGCATTCTACCTGGAAGAGGGGGAATCCCTAACCCTTATCCTTCCCAACAATTATGGATAACGATTCTTACGCTTATCCGACCCAAATGCACATGAATGTTTGATGTGGGAGAGATCTAACCCTTATCCATCACAACACTAATGGGGCGACCCCTAACCCTTATCTGTCATGAATGCAACATGAATGTTTGACGGCGGAGATCCCTAAACCTTATCCATCCCAACAGTGATGGGGGAGACCCCTAACCCTTATCTGTCCAGAATGCAATATGAATGTTTGACGGGGGTGAGCCCTAACCCTTATTCATCCCAACACTAATGGGAGAGGACCCTAACCCTTATCCATCTTGAATGCAATATTAATGTACAAAACCATTATTCCATTATACCAATTCTAAAACCAACATGTCATCCCTTTCAATAAAACTCCCTTTTTATTGAAAACAAATTCCATAAAAGTAATTTCAATACAAAAAAATATCAATAAAACATAATTTTTATTTAAATTCCATTTCCATCAAACCATTTAACAATTCCATCAAATCAATAATTTAAAATCATAATTTTAAATTCTATAAGCTAAATCACTTTGCACAACAAATCACCAAGATTTCAAAATTTCACTAAAACCATAAATCATCAGTAAACAAGGCTTATTCCACGCTTTTCACTATCAATTCAATTCAAATAAACCCATTTGAAACTAATCTAATCAATTCTAGCTAGAGGAGTAAAGATAGAAGCCTCTTACCTTTAGGGTTCTGATGAATTTGACCCATAAGAAACCTCACCCCAAATCCGGTAAACGCAAAACCAAAACCTATCTAGATCCTTTTCTCTAACATCTACAAGACTTAAAATCAACACCCAAGGAAACCCAAACACTAGATATACATGAAACAGATTTAGATCTAGAAAACCTAAAGGGAATAGAAGACCTTTAGAAAACCAAAGAGATACCAATATGAGAGACATAACTGGGAGAAACCACCTTCAAACCACCTTGAAACCACTTAGAATTGCATAAAAAATGAGTGGAAGATCCCCTACAACTCTTGAGAACCAAAAATACCAAGTGAGGCACGTGCGGGAGAATATTAGGAGTGAAATGGGGCACCCCCGAGGGAGCCCAAATTTAAAACCCCATCTTTAAGTGGCCACACGGTTAGTCCGCATGGTTTGGAAAATCGTGTGCTAACTGTGTGCTCGCCACTGTCTTGAGAGAAAGGGTTCACACAATTTACTTGAATGGTTTTGAAAACTGTGCATATGCCATGTGAAGCCCACTTTCTCACTTTGCACGGTTTCCTGGAGAACCTGCATGGTTTTCCCTAACTATTCTCAAACCGTGCACCCTTATAAAAGCCTCCAAACATATTCCAAACCATTAAAAAACTCTCCCAGCCTCATCCTAACTCATCCCAATAATGTCAAACACATAAAAAGGCATAAAAAAGGCTAAATACCTCAAAACAGGGGTGCTACATTCTCCCCAGAATTGGAAATTCCATCCTAGAAAAGTAGAGAACCATCTCTTTTCCAAAAGAGCATGGGTCATTGCTCGGTCATCTCTTTCTCCCGCTCCCAAGTCTCCTCTTGAATCTAACCATGCAACCAATAAATACGAACTAAAATGATGATTTTACCATGAAAGAATTTATCTTGCCTATCCAAAATTCTCATTGGAATATGCACCAAGGAAGCATCCGGTTCTAGCTCACCATGATCCCAACAAATCACATGGTCACGATCTGGCTGAAACTTTTTCAATTGAGATATATGGAACACATTATGCACCAAACTGAACCATGGTGGTAATTCCAACCAACATGCTAGCTCTATGACCCGTTCCAGTATCTCAAATGGGATAATATATCTAGGAGATAATTTTACCTATTTGTCAAAATAACGATTTCCAAGCCTTGGAGATATCCTCAAGAAGACATAATCACCCACAATGAACGACAAGATCATATATGGTGTTCTCCATAAGATTTCTGAAAACTCTGAGCCATCTCAATCCACTTTCTGGTCAATTGAATCTTCTCCATTTTTTCTTAGACAAGGATTGGCCCAACTAGTGAAGTTTCACCTATTTCCACCCAGAATAGTGGATAATTACAAGGACACCCATAAAATGCTTCAAACGAAGCCATATGTATCGAGGACTGATAACTGTTATTATCTGAGAAATCCACCAAGGGTATATGATCCTCCCATTAACCAACAAAATCCATCACACACACCCTTAACATATCCTCCATGGTTTGTATCATCCTCTCAGATTGCCTGTCCGACTGCGGAAGATACACCGTTCTCATAGTAAACTGAGTTCCAAAGCTTGCTGTAAGGATTTCTAAAAATGAGATGTAAACCTCAGATCTCTATCTGAGACTATTGAAAATGGTTTTACATGAATCTTTACCACTTCTCGGATGTATATTTTTTATATATCCTCTAACATATGAGTTTCACGAATAGGGATGAAATGGGATGACATGGTACACCAATCCACTATCACCCATATGACATCGTGTTTCTGAACAGTTCTTGGAAGACCTATAACAAAATCCATCATTGTCTGCTCCCATTTCCACAGTGGAATGGGTAAGGACTGCAACATTTTTACTGGTTTATGATGCTCTACCTTAACTTTCTGACATGTTAAGCATAGTGAGATGAACTCAACCACCATTAATTTAATGTCGCTCCACCAAAATTACACCTTCAAATCCATTTACATATTCTGTGTACCTGGATGTACAACCCATCTTGAATGGTGGTAAGCATGAAGGAGTTTTTTCTAAAAAGACATCGGTACAACCATCTGATCTTTAAAGCACAAAACTGAAATCCCATTAAGTTTTAACCCCTCAATGGTCTCTCCACCATTGAGTTTTGAACTCATAACTAGAAACTATACATCAAAGGTTTGTGCCTCTTTGACCATTTTTACCAAATCAAGAACAAGCATATCTGAAAAGAAAAAAAGAACATCACCTCTATATTCACATTCCATTTGCATTTAGGCTAGGACTGAAATCAAATACCATTCATCTGAAGCTTCTTTTTACAACTAAGAATACAAATCTCTACTCAATGCATCCACCACTGAATTACCTTTTCCTGGTGTATATAGAAATTCAAAGTCAATCATCTGGAGATACTCTATCTATCTCTTTTTTCTCCGATTCAAATATTGCTGTGAGAAAATGTGTTTCAAGCTTTTATGGTCTATAAAAATAGTGAATTTCTCACCAAAGGGATAGTGTATCCACGTTTTCAAGGCAAGGATGACTATAGCTAACTTTAAATCATGTGATGGGTAATTCATCTCCTACACCCTCAACTGCCATGAACCATAAGAAACCACATGGTCTCCTTGCATGAGAACACTACCCAATACTGATCCCAAAGTATCAAAATACCCCACATAACCCTTTCCTGATTTTGTAAAAAACATGATAGGTGTTGATGTAAGCCAAACTTTTAACTCCTAGAAAGACTTCTGGAATTCGTCTCTCCATTAGAATAGAGCAATTTTTTTCAGAGCTGTCATTGGCCAATCTAGTCAAGATAAATCATGCAAAAAGTGTTGGTAGTAACCAGCTAGACCAAGAAAACTTTGTATGATACATTATCACCACCCGCCTTCGGCAAGACGATGGAAGGGGTGACAAAGGTCCCCACCCTTCATTCCTCTAGTCGAAGATGAGATAATGACCCCCAAGTCCCACCTCTAGTAGGCCCCGAGTGGCGACTAGCACCAAGGGTATAACATTTTCACAATATGGGAGGGATTAACCTTTTTAGTTAACCAAGATTGGGAGAAAGAATGAGTCAACACCAAAAAACACCATGTATAGAAAACTCAAAGTAAAAAACCAAACTACATGCATGTTTTAATAATAAAACTGAACAAAGTACAAGAACTCCAAAGTACAATACCAAACAGAAAAGGAAAAGGCTAATCAGAATCCAACAGCGACCAACAGTAACTCCAACGTCCAGACTAGTAAGGTCTCGCACGACCTCCGAAGCCCTCCTGGAAACCTAAAACTAAACTTAAGGTGACCATACAAAGTATACTTATTAGGAAAGCCTAAATATCTCATTCACAGGTGGGGAGACATCCTAAAGTCTCGTGTGAAGTAGAAGAAACATCATCTATCAAGGAATCTATCCATCCCACCTCACCAGACACGCTCACCAAATAACACAAGCAGTAAGGTAATAGTAAAGAACAAAACATTTGGGTACCCCACACCACTATTTCCCCCACTAGATAGTTTCTCATCCCTAAGGACAAATGTCCTGACCGTACGATGCTCTTCCTGCCCGCACGAACCTGGGCCTCACAACCACACATCCCTGCCCGCACACACCAGAGCCTCATCTCGAAGACACCTGGGAAAACAAACCGTAACCAGAACCCCTGCCTGAAAACACCTAGGACTCATCCTGAAGATTCTTGAAAAAACAACCTGCCTGAAGAGTCCCGAGCTAACAACACACCAAACGAAACCTACCTGAAGAGCGTTGGGTGTAAGTTCACCTCTAGCCATCAGAGCCTAGGGAAGAGGGAGCATGAAGGAGAGTAACTAGGGGGAAACACCCTTCCCCATGACATGGGGTGTCCAACACTAAGTACCCAACGTGGGTGGGGCGAGACTAAACACAAAACATGCAGTTACACATATATATACCAACACACATCCCAAACTATGGCTCCTCAAACAGATACAAGGAGGTTCCCAAGCACTACTGCCTCAGAAAACAGGCACACAACAAATAGTTCCCAATTTCTCTATTCAAGTTATCATTTCATAACAGTTCAGTATGAGTTAATCCCTTGACTAATGGGCAACTAACAGGCACAATCATAGATGAAACAACAATAAAGCAGGAAAGAAACCATCAGGTAATTTAAGAATTCACACCCAATTCTCTTGTAAATAATAACACCAAAGTGGGATCAGTGGAAACCCTCGAAAAACTGGAACCAATGAAAAACCCAACAAACCATTGCATATCACCATATTAATTCATTACCATTCCACCCAGTTCATTATTAACTTTCCACTTTTGTTCATGTTCACAACCCAACCTGCAGCCCTGCTGCCAAAAACCATCACAACAACACAATAACTCATGCCATTCCATCCACGCCATTCACAGCCCCACTGTTCACCAATCCATAACAAAATACATTCACCCCTTCACCCATTTCATAAATGAACCATCCTAGTGTTCATAATTCATTCTTTTATATTATTTAGTTCAACTAGGGTGATCACACAAGGTTATGGGCATTCATATTCAACAACCAAGTTTAAGTGTTTCATCGATTCATACATGATTCCCATTCACCAAACAATGCGTAAAAAAAACATAACATAGGTGTGCAAACAAAGGCCCCCAAAGGCCATGATTTTCAGTAGGCCTAATCCCATTCAATTCATAATAACATCATAGAGAAACCATGGGTTAAAACATGTAACAACATTAACAAACTTCCTCATCCCCGTTATTTAACCATTTATTGTCTTCATTACATAATTTATTAACTGCATCGTGGGAACCATAGAATACCCACCCCTCATGATACACAAGGAGGATAGACAAAGGTAAGATCCCTACTTGATTGATCAAGGACCGACGTTAAGTCCTCGCATGGAAACTGGAAATCAGGAGTAGCAAGAACTCCACGGAATATGATCAAGGAAAACTTCGCAATGGGGGTACAACTCGTCGGGAGGATGGGTACTCTAAGCACAGGGTGATATAAAAAGAAGAAACCCATAGAGAAGAGAATCCTTTAGGTTATAAAGGATGAGATACAACATTCTCGGGACGGTTAAGATATGGAGAAAAAAAACTCGAAATCGAGGAAGAAGAGGGATCGTGGGTTGACCACGTGGCTAGGCCACCCCACGTGTCCAAATTAAAAGGTCCCCACCCTTCAAGGTGGTTAAAACCGATGCACACCTCCTTAACCAAGGATAGACTCCTCACAGGATGCGCTACAGGTGTTTCTGAAAATGCGGTTAAAGGCATGACCAAAACGCATGGTTTTTCATTTAAGGAGGGTACCTCACCAATCATTTAATTAAACACCATTAATGGGATTTAAAACAAGCTTAAAGGGGAAAACATGGTTTAAAAACCAATTTGAGAAAAAAGGAGGCGCTACTGGAAAACCCGTGGAGAGGTCACCGGTAGTATAGGTCTACCGGTAGACCAAGCTACCGGTTGGTCGAGGCGACCGGTAGGTTGAGGCTACCTGTAGGTCGAGGCCACCTGTACCCAATCATAGTCATGATGCCATTTGTATGGTCCAAAAACTATAGATAAAACTCTATCCTGGGAAATGGATGAATCTATAACCACGTTACAATATTACCATCATGAGTTTGATATAAAAATCATCCATTAATGTCTAACTATGTCATGTAGGATATGAAAATGTGAATTTATTCTTGGTCATTAAGAGTATGAACTATATGAAAATGTGGGCCTCATACTCCAATCAAACAATTTCTTCCCAAATATTAGGATCTCATCACAAACCCAAGATGCCTCTTCCATCAGAACACATACTACATATCCAACATACATGTAGTATCATATAATCCAATGGAAACTACCATCGACTCTATAATAAATTTATACATTTAGTACAAAGGCTATCAAAACTATCTTAGATCATAGAGTAAGGATATCTCTCAATTGAGTCTTAGAAAAAATACATCATTTATCACTAACTATAGTTGAGAGGATCCACTCTAGGAAAGGGATCATCATGTCTCTACCTCTTCACACAAGTTTTATATCTATGAGTATCATCCTACATTTGATACAAAGAACCCATAAAAATTAGGAAGTATCAAGATGATATGAAACAATAAGAACATAAAATACCATAATTTAAAAATATATGATTCAAGTATCAAATTACTGGTACATATGGATAATTAATTTTAGATCTGGGTTGAATAATAGTTTATTGGATTCCTAGAAAAAGGATACATAGGTCTCCACACAAATGAAGATCTCTCAGATTTGATAAACAGACTAAATACCTCCTTAACATTATATCCCTAAATTCCCAAACCAACCCTCACATGAATCCTAACTCCAAAAATTTTCCCTATGGCTCATCCACTCTGATACTAATAAGACACGATCAGTCCAATTAGGTTTACACCCATTATAGGGGTAATCCATGTGTTCCACCTTAATCAAACTACCCATAGGATAGGGGATGGTGACTAGGACTAAGTAGGAATATAAAAAAGTATGGGTGGAATTAACCAATATCGAAAAAAAACTACACATATCTATAATGCATAAAATAACAATATATTCTTATTATATATATGTAACCAAAATTTATAGATTAAATGTATGATAAATCGAATATAAACATGTATCCACATAGGAATATTTTAAAGGAACTATACATCAGACAATCACAAAAATAGAATAGATATTAAACATTGAAATTCCCCTCACCAATATTTGAACTAATAGATTTATATTTATTTACAATGTTCATTTTAACTATCTAAAACCACAATGATCCAAATATATATTTTACGATTCACTAGTAATTCTCTAAACAATCCAAACTAGCTCCAAAATCAGGAGGACCATCACTAAACAGTGCATCCCCTACAGAGACACAACATGTGTGGGCACAAAACCCTTATTGGGGTGAGTTTAAACATACTTAGTATGACACACCAAAACCACAAATAAGATACAATAAACAAGTCATATTTTACTCTAGTGTGGGGAAGTAAGTTGGAGTAAAATAAGAATAGATCCAGATATTTTCAACCATTTGATATCTATGGGATGAAAATAATTCCTATTCATCTTAACTCTAATAATTAAAGGTCATTCCTCATGAGAGACTAGGGATGATAAAAGTAACAAAAATAAAATAATGTATAAAGTTTATAAACTACCATATTTTGCATCTTAGAATAAACTTAGTGGTGTATGTGGAGTCGCAATTCTCAATGTACATGATCTATTTAGCAATTCTTTGACACCACCAAAATAATATATTGAGTGGAATTTACTCCTTATTGAGATAATCATGTAACTCAAGGGATTATCGCATATTTACATGAATCATCGCTATTTCACCATTCATGAAACTATTAGGGGGATAACATATCCAATAATATGTCAGGTTAAAGGAAGTATTATTTTATATTATCACAACAACCCAAGAATTGAAACCTACTCGCCTTAGAGAATATGAAATAATAGACCCACGCCTTATTTTTTAGCACACAATTGATGTGGGAGTACCTAATTTTTTTTATCAATTACATTTAACATGTCATGTAGTACATAGTAGATGAGTGAGGAACTAACTGTATATATTGAGGTCTCGTTCCTTGATCATTTAAGAGAGTAGCACATTCTATTACTAGTACACAATACCCATACCTCTAAACACACAATATAGGGGGGAGTACCTAACCCCATGAAATCGATGATCACCATTCCTGAGAACCATCATTGGAATTATGAATATAAGAAGGATACAATACTTGTATCACCATGTGTCTCACCTATGTAAAAAAAATAATCCTACCAAAACCTTATATGTATAAAGATGCCCCGTATGGACTACTCATATACCCAAATTTGAGTCTGTTATATGGATATATGAATAGAAACTATGGTTGTAAAAGTTTATTTCATGTGCGATAGGGGAACATGGTGTATAAAATATTTATGGAAGTTTCATCATGTACTCATCTTCATATTTATTGTGATGTCAACCTATAAGTTATGTTCTATAATATACATGAATTGTGGGGCCAATAGGGTACTTTGAATATATCCTTGATACAAGGATCCATGTATTGTTGAGATACATGGTTTGTCTGAAGTGGTACATAGTCTATGATTCCTACATGAGCACTCAATGTGTATTTCTATTCATCTGAGTAATGTAGTCTCTGACTAAATGTCATGACTTTGTGGTCATAAAGAGTGTAGTAAAAAATGATTCCGTAGTGTTTAGAACTTCAAATGTTGTGTCTTATAGGATATACATAAATATACTCAATCTACATTAAATTTTTCTAGGAATGTACTTGTATTCCAAACTTATTCAAACTAAATTTCATGTGAATCAATATATCACACCTTGTGATATTTATAATCTTAAATAACAATAGTATTAGATCTAAAGAGGTATAAAGTGTGTGTTCCTTGTAAATACATGTCGTTTTACTACGTTTTTCTCTCATTTTTTTCGAACACTACTAATTTTATTGTTGTATCCACTTTAATTCTACACAATTCATTTTTTTTATCCAACCCTTCATATTCCACGACTAGTATGGGTCCTTATCAAAACTCAATTTACTAGTGTCTTGCATCTCCCAAATAATATGCTATCATGAATAACATTCATGTTTTATGGAGTGTTACCTTCTATGGATCCATTTATGATAAACTACTATCACTACTAAACATAATTACATAACCATTTTAATCACCCAAATGAAAAAAACATTAGAAATGAAAAATATTGGAAATTATTAATAGGTAATCAAGGTTCAATGGGTTGTTTTAATATCGACCACCCAAAAATTCATTCATAAATCACATTGTGGGTACATGGAGAAATATTGGATCATAAAGGTTTAATATGTGCTGATAGATGAAGAGGAAAATTATACAGAATAATTTCATTATTAAATTCTATTATTTTAGAAATTTATTTCCCAAAGAACATCTACACTAATAATGAGGCCAACAATCCAAATGATTAAAATAAATATTAAAATATATAACTTTTGGATTTCATGAAATAGTCATTAATATAAAGTTATAAAACCCACCATATGTAATAATGTCCATTTCTTCAATCCATCGTTAACTACATGGTTCTTTTTATAGTCATCATGTGATACAATTGACATTATCATTATGGATCCATTATAGTTCTATCAATCCAATGTTGATTCCACCAAGATCATGCCCCTCCTCTTATATATAATGTTATAGAAATGGAAATAGTGACAACTCTATTTCCAATTCTTTCGTAGGGGAGTTTCTCCTCGCATCATCGTTGACAGCGATGGTCACATCTGTTTCCCCACATTCCCGCTTTCCAAAGGTGGGTGTTATTTATCACTTCTTTAGAGATGTCTTCTCCTTGATTGAAACAGGATGATGGGATGTTGGTATATCTTTCCATGTATTCCTCATTAAAATTAATTTCCTAGTTTGGATCTACCTTATAGATTAATATGTTTTTTGTGAATATCATTCTGAGTTCCATATCTTTGTGGACACCTTTTAATTACGCTGCTTCCACCAGGACATTCGAAAGGGTCAAGTCGAGATAGAAACCTTCATTCTAGGTAGTAGTCACATTGGGCATCAGTGGCATGTATGGATACTGGACCCTTGTTACACCTGAATTTTCCCTTGGATTCCCATTTTTAAAATAGTGTATTCCATGAGGTTAATGTCTAATGGATATGGATGAGATTGATCAGAATACCGATGAAAGTGGATTATATTAGAACATCCATAGGAGGAAGCACATGTAATTTTTATAGGGTGAATGGGTCAACATGTCCGTGAGGACAGACCCTAGATGTTATGTCTTAAAAGGGAACGTTTCACACCATGAAATCCGATCCGAAAACTACAAAGGGAGAATTAGAGAAAGTGGATCCTAGAAAAGTTGGCACTAAGGTTTACCATTGGTTGGGGTTGAACATCAGAGAGGCATACTATGTACCCTATTTAGAAGACATGGATCAAAAACCATATAGTACAATGTGGCGATTTGGGGAATACACATGGTTAGCTTCCCAGGTGTCGCAAAAAGCAGCAATGGGATGGATGAACTTACCATGATAAGAGAAAGGTGATTGAGAAAATTGTTGTGTCTAATGCATGGTTAGCTACCCATGTGAATGGCCTACTCCCACTGTAATGGGGTAGTCTGTGTAAAATTTTGGTGGATATGGAGGAAGTGTTGAGGGGTGAGTAAGGGTGAGATGGAACCAATGTAGATATTATGGTGCTAGGATTGAGCCTCAGGTAGGTTTCCAACATATCCAGGTGGATGGTAGTCAAATTATACATAGTTATAGATGGGGAGATGAGACACTTGAGGAGGTGGATCTTGATAATGGAACTCATAAATGGGGAACCAAAGAAAATAGAACCTTTGGGTTAGGGCATGACCCTCTTGAGACACAAAGGTTTGAAAGAAAATACAATATGGGAAATGAGTGATGTTATTGAACCTTCACAGAGGCTTCCAACATAACCTATCTAGGAGACAAGGATCAAAGTCCATTTAGTTAAGGATAGGGAATAAAATCGAGGTATACACAAAAGATAGCAACCCTAAGACATGATTAGTCATACACATGGTTAGAAGCCCATTATAAGACATACACTCTTGGTTGGAAGAGTGTGGAGATGTGTGGGTCTTATGCATGGTTAGCTTCACAAGTGGATCAGAAAAACCCAAGGATACTTATCCAAGATATACATCCCAAAAGGAAAATAATCGCATCAAGAGGGTACATCCCTTATGTCATGAACCAACCTGGGTAAACCCTGAACTGGTCACCCTATTCGATCAGTTTCATGGCCTAAAGGGCGTTCCAGATCACCATGGACTGGAAACTAGTGTCGGGTATCAACATAGTACACAATGGAATGAGTTATCCTAATAAATAAACAAGAAACTAAACATAAGAATATGTAAAAATTGTTAAATATATAAATAAAATCGAACTAAACATCATTTATACAAGAAAATGAAAATAAAAAATTGATACAAAATACAACCACCCATAGAAGAAGACAACACCATCTCTATGTGAGCCAACGAGTTACTCTATAACATAAGATCAATCATCACCCAAGGTGACCGAACTCATGTTTAAACCCTAATAAGGGATAAAAATATAATAGAACTATCATATTTAGTATTACAACTCAGTAGGCTAGCCAGATAATCTATTTAATAATGAAATTCCTTTAAAATAAAAGAAACATTAATTTTGAGGTTTGAACTAAAATATATCAATGTGTTATTTTCTAGAATTATTACTAAAAAAAATTACAAATCATTTCCCTAATTCATTTTTAAATTGAGTTTCGATTCATTAGAGTTAACATATCATTTTCAAGGGGAAAGTGATGTTTTTATTTTCAAATTGCATAATGAGGAAAAACAAATTTCTTTCAGAATAGTTTTCATAAACCATATTAAAACCAACACATCACCTTCCAAGAAAAACATTTCACTAGAATGAACTATAATAGTCATACAACAAGGGAAATGGAAAGAATCACACAAGTATCCCAATCATTATTACAAGTAGCTAAAAGCTAAATTACATAGGTGAACCAAGGAGATCAAGAATAATCCAAAAGACACCATACAAGAGACCCCATCCCAAGTAGCATGACACACACAATGAAATCAAAAATCTCAATACGCTCAGCCACCCTTTCTCAGGATAGATCAAGGTAAAATCCCATAGTAGTTAACCCAGTATATCAACTTACTGTGGGCCACTGGTCTGTATGTGACCTACCAGTGCAGTAATCGTTCTTAGAAAATTATTTCTATATTTCAGGTTCCTATGTCTCATATTCAAAATTGGGTTGATCCAACCAATTACAATTGAGCATAAAATCATAATATATATAATAGTAATCCACAACAAGACTCACCCCGAGTCTCCCCAGGATAAATATCATTCCTTAAAATAAATAGATCATAAACTGAGTAACCCTAATAACAAATCCTGATTATTACACAATAAGGACCTCCTATCCATTACACATAAAAAATACATGATAAACATCCATTGGGGTTTTTTTATAATAAACACTTTCCATTACATTTAAAAAGGGTCCTTAAACATTCCACAAAAAACCTTCATAAAAATGCAATACATTTTTCAAGAAGAGGTTTCAAAAAAAAATTTCCATACAAATACATTTATAAAACTCATTAAAAACATTTACATCTCACTTTCTAAACAAAACCATTTTCTCTAAAAATTCCAACCAGGCCACATTTCACTATCCTATATCAAACTGACTACAAAATCCTAAGACACACTTTTTTTAATATTAAACCATTGAAAAATATTTCCAGAAACCCAAAACCATCTTTCCAAATGCTACATATTTATTAAAAAATTGAACCCATTTTTATATACAAAAAATTAGTTATAAAATCCAACTAAGAATTTCATCGAACAATTGGTCTGCGCTACATAACAAAAAAAGCCTAATGATCACAAAATAAGGATTAAAACTACCATTTTCTCACCAAATAATTAAAAAAAGGATCATATATTCATATTATTATAAAAAATATGATGTGAAAATCAAGATACTAATGATTTATATATGAAAAAGTCAAGTGAAAGGGAAAACCTACCTCAGATCTATGACGAAATGACAACGCACCACCGAAAACACTCAAGGAGGGTTCCACAACCATAGATATACCAAGATAAACCCTAAAAGAAAAAAAACCAACATAAAAAGGGGAAAAAAATTCTCAGTAGAAATGGCCATGGGATAAGAGAAAACTATAAAGTAATTAGAGGAGAAGAAATAGGGAATAAAGGAAAAGCGGAAAGGGAAGGATTTGATGAAGAAAACAAGAAGAATCACTACTGGAATTCTGGCCTATACCAACAACCTTATCCAAAGGGTTTTCTCAAAACTATTGGGACAAGGTATGTATTAAAATTTTTTCCAATGGTTTTGAAAAACCATTGGGAAAGGACTATCTATAAAAATAGTTTTGAATAATAATTGGTATAGGGTTATAAAAAAAATAATATGCCAATTATTTTTATTAACCATTGGTATAGAGCCTATATCCCCATTGGTTTTATAAAATGTTGGGATAATTTTCCCCCAAATATAGCATCGATCCCCCTCCCCATTCCAGGTTTGATTTTTCCTCCCAATAGCAGCGCTGATCTCTCCCAGTTGGTGACCACTCTTCCAACAAGTGATCCACCGTTGTTTTAAATTGTTTTCTTTCACTTCAATTCAGGTTCTACATATATTTATCTTCAAATTGGTGAGTACCGTTTCTTCCATTTATTTTCAGTTTCCCCATTGGTTTTCAATATATCATCATTTAGATGTATTTTTGGTTTTTCATATAAAATATTTGTATACACATAGATTCGCTAATTTTGTTACATATACAACATCTATATACCCATAGATACACTAATTTTGTATAAATCCTTTATATTACATCTTTATAGATACATTGTATCCTTATACACATAGATACTAATTTTGTTACATATACTGCATCTACATACATACATTACATCTATTTTTTATACATATATTGCATCTATATAAAGCCGTTATAATTTTTTATATGCATACTGTATGTATTTTACTATTACAGTATTAAATCACAATCTATTACAATATGAACCATATACTGTGCAATATGTAATATGTGTATACATAATGCAATATGTAATCTAGTTTTCTATTACATTGTGTATATCTAATATGTTTTAATATGAATAAAAAAGTATAGTATGAAATCAATAAATACACTATGCAATATGTAAAATGTTTTTTCTATTATACCATTCAATAGTAATTTGTTTCAATATGCATCATACCCTATGAAATAAGTAATGTGTTCACACTATGTAATATGTAGTATGTTTTTCTATTGCACCATGCACATGTATGTTTTTGCAATATGTGTCACACACTGTGAAATATGTAATCTATTATTCTTTTACACTATATAATAATAATCTATTTCAATAAGTAATATTTTATTCTATTATACGATGTATGAAATATATAATCTTTTTTCTATTACACAATCTAATAGTAATCTATTTCAATATGAATTGTAAATTTTTCAATAGTAATCTATGTATAAAGTATCATTCATCATGTAATTTTAATTTATTACAATATACATCGGTAAATTGTTTTTATTTACCATATTGAAACATACAACATAAATTATGAAATGGTACTCTGTTTTTTAGTATTCAATGTAATAGTATTCTGCAATGAGTGTCTGCAATACACTTTTATTAGAAACCCTACTATATGAAATAGTAATTTGGTATGTAATATATTTTTTTAATTATATATTGAATTGATAATTCATATAATACTGTATTTCATCTAGTTTTGATATAGGCAATACACTATTTATAAAATATTATTGTATAAACTATATGAAATACAATACTATTACATATAATAAAAAATGAAACAATAGTTTAATATGTTACTTGTGTGAGGAATGTTTGTGAAGTGACCTATGGGATGAACTTAAGAGAAATGACCTATGTGAGGCACTTGGTAATAATTCATAACTTTTTAAAATTCATTTCCAATTCCACACAACTCAATTGAGATAGAATTAACTCAACATTGACCCATGATATCCTTTACTCAATGATACATTAAAATAATTACATTTGTACTACTAAAATCTTGTATTCCTTCTTCAATATTTGCAATGGATTAGATTTTTTTTATATTTTAGATAAATATGTTGATTAACGCATCTACGAGATATTAGATATTTTTTACCATGATATTACCTATTATATGACCCCCGCACTTCTGAACCTTGTGAAGCATTTGAATAAGTACCATTTTCATCCCAATCGAAATGAATTACTAATATATGGCCATAGAGTTAGAATAATGTTCTCATCCTAAAGTGGGATGTCCCTTTAAAATATTGTATCATGTATTGGAGTAAGGTAAATATAACAAATTGGGGTATAGCATAATGTCTGTGAACCCTATAGTAACTCATCATGCATGATTTATGTTATTTTTTGATCACCTACATGTTTCTATTTCATGACACCAAGATTGATATCTTTTAAATAACACACCTTATAAAAAATATCATTGATGTAAAAAAATAAAATGACACCATTGATTATAAATATATCATTAATTATACAATACACTGATCTATATAAATATAGACTTAATGCCAAATAGTTTCTCATAATTATCCCAGAGAGGTCATTATTTATACAATGGTTTTCCATCACATACACCATGTTTCAAATAAATATCACAGTTTTATATTTATAGTAATTATATATATATATATATATAAAATTTTGTTGACTTTTATATTATGATTCTCATATAGAGTAGTGTGTCATTTATGGTTTTGTATAAAGTGGAAAATTATCATTTACTTAAATTAAATTTTCAATTGAACTTAATTCTTATTTAATTTATTTCAAGAAATGAATTACTAAATTTTTTAACAGATTGGAGAGAAGTTAGATGTATGAAACTTATTGGATCTCAAGCGATTTTCAAGACAATTTGAATAGATTTTATATTTTTCATTTTCCAATGCTTCAGATAGTATTCACATACACTTCACATGTTACAATTGTGTTGCAAGACCTTGGTTGAGCCACGAAGATGTTAGATACCATATAACCAAATATCGTTAAAAAAAACTATTATATGTGGTATCAAAATGGGGAGAAAAATGGAATCTCAAAATGTAGATGATCTAAATGGAAGGATAGGATTGGAGAATTTTCTATATGTTCAGTTTCTATTAATCAATCATTATGTGAAAGAAAGGATTTATACCCAAGAAGGCTTAGATATGAGAAAAAATGATGCATATAATTAAATTTATGATGTTTATAGTGTGAAAAAATTTAATGATGTTGCCACGACTCCAATATATCAAGAATGTAGTAAAATGAAAAAGCAAGAATTTTTAATCTGATTGTTATATGGGAATCCCATATATGGGATTTCAAATACTATCATTGATTTCATTATTACCTTATTGAAGGACATACCTCTAGATGATGCAGATATTTCCACAAACCACTATATGGAATGGATGATATTTTAAGACCTTGTATTTACAAAAAACAAAATTCATGCTTTCCAAAAATATTGTACCTTATTATCAGAGGAAACTGTTTAAAGAAATGATTATATAAAATGTGGAAAATCCCAATGGAAGCCAATAGATAATGGAACACCATAATGTGTGCCATAGAATGCAATGTGGCATTTTTTATAAATTCCTAGACATCAGACTATTTTCTTGTTTGATTAAATTTTAATAAAAATTTGATGGAATGATACCGAGAGAAAGAGGAATAACAAAGAGGTTGTTCACTCTACAGATGGATTTTTATGGTATAGACTTTATACTCAATATCATGATTTTTCACCTGGTGTTTTTAATACAAGGCTAGGTATTTCATGTGATGATTTTAGTCTGTTTGGGAATATGATTACTTTTCACATCATATGGCCAGTTTCCATACACATTTTGAACCTTCCCCCATGGTTGTGTATGAGAAAACCTTACGCATTCATGAGTATAGTCTTATCTAGACCATATGATATCGACAATGATATATTAATATACATGAAACCTTTAATAAAGAGTTGAAACTTCTTTGGGAGGTGGGTGTCTTCACATACAATGCATGTTCAAAAGACATATTTGAGATATGTGTTGCGCTTATATGGATGATCAATGATTTTATTGATTATGAAATGATTTCTGGATGAATGAAAAAGGGAAAACTATCATATACTATTTTTATGAAGAATAAATGATCAAGAAGACTAATATATCACTGAATTTTTTGTTTTATGATACATCAATGGTTCTTTACAATGAATTATCCATGTAGAAATAATTATTGAATATTTGAAAATACTATAGAGACCGATGATTCATATCAGTGTATGTATGGAACTGATGTGCTTAATTAATTTCAAGATTTCAATTTATCATTCTAGAATGGTAAAAGGAAACTTATAAAGAGGAATAATGATTCCAATGATACCATTACAATTGGAAGAAGAGGAGTATTTTATTTGAGTTGCCTTATTGGTAAACTAATTTGTTATGTCGCTGCTTATATGTAATTCACATTGAATATAATATTTGTGAATTTTTTTTTTCTATTACTCAAAATGTCAATGGAAAGACAAAAGATAATTTCTAATATCAGCATGACTTGGTGGATTGGGGAATCAGACCAGAATTGTATCATGTGTGTATCAGTGAAAATAAATGGAAAGTTCCATATTATTCTTATGTGATGACACCTGAAGAAAAAAAATAAATTTATGGAAGTACTATAGACTATTAAAGTTCCTAATGGATATTTAATAAATATTTCAAAATGGGTCAACAAAAGAGAGTTTAAGATAAAATATTTGAAGAATCATGATTATCATATCTTTCTGCATGAGTTTATTCCAATAGAAATCCTTCATATTTTGTCCAATAATGTAATGGTGTCAATTACTAGGTTGTTCCATTTGATTAAATATCTTTGTGGTAAGATGTTATCCAAGTCCTTCTTGAAACAAATTTTGGTATATACACCATTAATTTTTTGTGATTTAGGGAAAATATTTCCTCCATCATTTTTAGAAGCATGTTGCATCTAACTATCTATCTTACAAAACAATAGATATCAGAGGACTCATTTATTTTCATTGGTTTTATCCAAATGAAATAAATATATACATATTGAAATTTTATGTCTGGAACAAGAATCATCATAAAGGTTCTATCATGAAAAGTTATGTGGATCAAGAATGAATGGATTTGTGCTAAATGTATTTGTATAATATTTATATGATGATGATCAGGACAATGAGAAATGAAGAAGAATAGTATGAGAAAATTGAATCCATATTTCCATCATTTCCTTAAACAATAAGAATTCTCAGAACATATATATTGATGAAATTAAGCCTTGAAGAGTGAGATATGTCACATCATACAATGTTGTTCAACTATGATTTGTTGGATGACTAAATCAAGTATTTAAACTGAACATGTATATATTATATCATCTCTTGTAATATTACTTATCTATTAACCTATTTTTATTTTTATCAATAGAGAACATAAAGAAATGAAAAATAGAAAGCACTGTTCCTTAACTTTGAGAAGGATAAAGACTTTTCATAGAAAATATTTTTCTTCATGGTTTAAATTGAAGGTAGAAATATTAATGTAATAAATAAATTAAATAAATGAATTAAATATTTAATTAAGTTTAATGTTCATTTATATATTAGTTATTTATTTTTTCTACTAAATATGCCTCTGAGGAAATAAGAGCATTGTATTTTGGTCCTAATACCATGGTTTATGAATATAAATAAATTTTCATCAATGGGTATATATTTATTTTCACTAAACAAGAAAAGAACATGAACACACACCATGATGGTGTTATGCTATAACTTCCACAATAGTCTGTTATAATAGTGCATAAGATAATATAACTCATTTTAAAAATCTAGTTTATTATAGAGTCATTCAAAAACTAAACATATTGGATTATTACTCTCATGGTTGAGTCTCTAAGATGAAATTCCAGTGGTTTACTTCAATAATAAGCCCTGGCACTTTCATGATTCTGGATTTCATGTAATTGACATGACTCACACTCTTACTACCGATGAACCATATGTATTGGCATCAATGAAAATTTGGGTTTTTATTTCAAAGATCATCTTTGACATAAATTTTGTGTCATTATTGATGTAATTCAAAGTCATGTATTTTATGATGGTGATGATTTAATTGAAACCATCCCTACTTCCATTGACACTAATCCATTTGTTATTATTATGACTCCAATAGTTCAATTTTCAGTGTTGATTGTGTACCAGAAGTTGGTGTGGGAAATATATAGAATCATCCATATGTTTTCTCAGTTCATTGGTTTATCTCGACTTGGGTTGTCAAGGTTTTTACTATTCAAAATTATTTAATGTTTATTACAAGAATTTTGTATCTAATTTGACCTTAATGTTAATTTTCGATGACTATTGGTTTAAAGTTTATTTTATTTTCATTTTATAATATTTAATTGAACTGTATTGAAACCTACTAAACAAAAAAAATGAAACAATTAAATAATAATAAAAAAGAGGAATTTAAAAAGAGATATTAAAATTATTGATATGAAAATAAAAACAAATCAAAATAATGTGATAAAAAAATAGATAATTTACCTAACTAATAATATGGACCAAATGACCTAATACAAATAAGTAATGTCTCATATTTTTTGTTTTTTGGGGTTACACATTAGTTATACTTTTCTAATTACTTCCATATTTGTTTTCAAATGAAGTAAATGAAACATATTAAGTATTAGCCAAGAAAAGGATGATGGAAAACAATCTTAGAATGAATGAGATTAGAATTCCTTTATTTGTTCCTATTGTGAGTATTTTATTTCAAATATATATATATATATCAATAACATATAATGTCATGTGATTAATTTTGTTTTAAAATATTATGTAGGATCCACCACTCAAGCGCCAGTTATTCGATGATCAGCTTATTAGTAGTCCCAGTACTCAAGCCAGTGGTATGAGGGGATAGTAAGAGAGCTAAGTGCTCTAGTCAGTGTACCCATTTAGACCCTAACCCTCCAAATTAAATACCATCTTCCACACATTCTGATCCCACTGTGTCATTAGGGACACATAGGATATTTAAGCCTCCCATGTTTTCCCCATCCTTTATGTCTAAGCCTCCTCACCCATATTTATGGTATACCATGATGATTCCCCTCCTCATCCATGTCATGCATTTGACCAGTCATCTATGTCATATTATTTACCATCTAATTCATTCTCTTTGAGATTCTACATTATTTCTTTGACTCCTTCACCGACAAAGACTGTGCCTACAGATCATACACTAGGATCCACTCCACCGGTATAGGGCGATTTTTCTTTGGTGCCTATGGATCCAATGTCTCACATTAATAAGACTACCATAATTATATTTTATAACCCTAATAATTTTTTTACCATAATTTATTTTCATTATAACATGTGTTGATATAATATTTATTTTTATTCTACAATAGTTTCATCTTTTAATAGGTGGTGGGGGAATACACTCTTGTATAGGTGTGGAACCACCAAACACTATTGATGGTAGAATACAACTAAGACAACTAAATGGTTGAAAAAATAGTGTATTAATGTTGTAGTTTTTTTGGAAATGCTTTCCAAATACTCAAACAACCCGCTAGCCTAGTCTAATAGGGATAGTTTCCAAATGAAGTCAAGGAGAATTATTAGGCATAGATATTGATAAATAATCAGTTGGATTTAATGTAATATTTTTTATTTATATGAATTAATATTTTGGTGTCAACTTTGTTTTAATTTTCTCGATGGTGAGGGTGCATGACCAACACATATAATGGAATTAGGTGATCTTTAGAGAGTCCATAAGCACTATTTTTATATTGGTTGGTGTTATAGAGTTTGCATAGAGTTTGAGGTGGTACCTTTCATGGATTATTTCTCGATATAATAGTATCAACAAAATATTACTCATTGGAAAAATACTAAGTTTAAGGTATTAATCAAATTTGTGGGTTTTAAATTAAAATTTTCTTGTTATTCATTAATAATAACTTTTTTAATATTAAATTTTATTTATAAATCATCTAAAAAAAATAAAAATAAAATTGATTCTAAAAAAAATATCTACACTTTGGGGTATACTACGTTGTCAGATCATGAGGGGAAGTAGGTATAGTTGTTGATTACAATTTTTGTTTAGCAATTACATTTTCTATTATATCGTAAATAATTCATTCAATTTTTAAAGTTTTGATATAATTTTAATTATGAATTACTATATAGGTAACCTATTTAAATTATGGTTTCCTACATTCAATGTCATTGTAGAGGGTAGTACTGAATATTAAAGGATGTGTGCCTCGAGAAAATAGTTTTTCTAGAGTAGAAAGAAAAAATATTGAAGTGTGGTTAAAAAAACAACATAGTAGTATATTATAGGTTTCATGTAGTTAGTTTCAAATTTTAATATCTATGTTATAACATAATAATATTTTTATGCTTATAATAGAATGATTTGGAGGCCCTCGATGCCCAAGAACATGACAATGTTGGGTCAAATGATCACTTACATCATGTTTTGGGAGATGAGCATCATATAAGAGTACACTACTGACCTAGGATATGTAAAGTCCTAGAAAGGTATTTGCCCTTAGTAGGTTCCATTTGTAGTACCAATGAGTTGGAAAAGGTTAAGGAATGAACAGAACATTCTGAAAAAGGTTCACAAATGCAGAATAATGAGTTAAATGGGAAAACATTACATTTATGAAACAAATGAATGTTTTATGTCCATCAATTCCACCAGAGATAGGCATGGATTTTCAAGAATATATGTCATCGATGAAATCATTATATAGTTAACCAGGTGGAATTCCTAGTGGTGGTTGAGAAGATTTCATTCCTAGGGATGATGATGCTGAGGATTATGGAAAGGAAGTGGTTGATGATGAGGTTGACGCCAAGCCCGATGTCGGTGATGAGGATGAGGCAGAGGCTGAGGTAGATGATGAGGGTGAGGATGAGGCCAGGGATGAGGATGGGGATGAAGACAGGGACATGGATGAGAATGAGAATGAGTTTGATGATGAATATGATGAGGGATGAATTGATATATTGCATTTTTTACTGATATTACTAAAATTTAAAGCATGATGAATTGCTGTGTCAGAATATATGTGTGATTAGGTTGGTCACATTATTCTTAACTAAGGTAGCCTAGATACTATATAGTTTTAATCACAACACATTTTACCAATGTATTTTCATCTTTTTTTTTTGAAAATGTAATTAGGTTATTTAGATATTTAATATATGATTAAACATTCAAAGGATTTATTAGGTCAGTGGTATTACTTGTATCATTATTTCTTTATCTATAAATAATAAAACTTGACCAGACATGGAGGTATTGATTCTATGAATTATATTTTCTCATGGTATCAAAGATATTTCATAACCCTACCTATCCTTATCCATGACACCCTCCCCAATTCCCCCACCCACTATGCCAAATCCACCCTTTTCCATGGACCCTCCTAGTATTCCCATCCGTTTTATCTCCTTTCCACCATCTTCCCTCCTATTAAGTTCACTTATTATCCAACCCTTCTTGACATCTCAGCCTATGATTACGTTGTGTGTGACTAAGAAAATTTTTTAAAACACACCTTCTAACATTAGTTAAACACTTTTTTTAGGATTATAGTTATTCCATACAAACATATAATATTAATTAAAATTTTATTTTGTAGTGATTTTAGTATCTTTTAGTTCCATTTATAATTCTTTCAGTCTTATACAACTAATCAAATTCTCCATGAGTCTTATGGATGATCATTTGGCCAATGCATTTTTTTGACTAGGGAAAGATCGTATTTGTATCTCTTGAGGGTATGGACCTTGATTATCATTTGGTGGTAAATCCTCCCTCTTCAATATATCTCAAAGTATAAGGCATGTAATATGGATGAAATTAAAATATTTTACTTATTGATCAATTCAATATAACATTCGGTCAATGGGGTTACCTGCAGAATAATTATGTTAACTTTCATATACCCTAAGAGAAAAATATTAAGTGTGTTTTAAACACTATTAAAAATATTTTACATATTCATATGAAACATACTTATTTCCTCATGTGCTAAAAATTATTTAAATCATATCAATATGGGATCCGTGAATAATAAACTATTCCATAGGCACCAATAGAGTCTATAACCAAATCTAGTTAGATATGCCTATTTTATCTTCTTCAGGGTCTAACATCCAATTATGCCACCACTATGACAAATATTCTAGAAAGTCCAACCACAATCAACATATCCTATCTATTTAATTTTATTTTTGATTCCAACACTATTTTTGATCATACTATAGTTTCTTTATGATATATCATAGTTACATGAAATCATATCAAGGACATGGTGGTGTGCACTATTCCACCACTCATGGACTTTCTTGTGGAAGTGTCCATAGACACATCATTTTACAACATTATGAAAATAAATTCCATTACATTGGAAACTATTAGACTCTCAATGGATTACCAATGGCCCTTCGCACTACCTAGGCAGCCTTCGGTGAGTCACAAAATCCACCAAAGAATACACTCAAACTCTTAGCTGAAGAACATGAGCTTATTAATTTTCATTATACCACTTATTAGTTATCTTCCTAACATTAATTTTCTATTGATTATTTACATTATGGGACAACATTTTGATCTGGTCTCATTCCCACTTTACAAAGGTAATGGGTCTCTCACCATCGGGGTGATGGCAATGGCTCCCTTCATCCACAAATCCATATAAGGTTTCTCAATCTCTCTTTGAGTAAGAATTACACTCAATTTAATCACATTCATCAATTTAAATACATCTATAAAAATTAATACGAGCCATCAAAATCCTATTCTAAAATATCATTCAAGTGTTTTAAATATTAAACTAACCAATGAATAATACCAACGCAAAAAGGAAGGATTTCCATTTCTCAATCTATCCAGTGTTATTTTTCCCTAGTGTTCACTTTGGTGTGGATATCACCCTTATTTTGGTGTGGATACCATCCTTATTTTTTACATGTATTCAAGTGACATGTTTTTCTTTCTAGTGTTGTATTTTTCAAAGTCATTTTATTGTATATTGTCTATATTTTCATGTGTATTTATAGTGTGGTGTTTTTTCCACTGTGGTGTTTTTTAGGCGTTGTATCATATTTGTTTTAAAGTGTTGTATTCATCATTATTATAAAGTATTTTTTCATATGTTCGTAAAGTATTTTTGAGTGTTGTTATTTCTTGCATTTTAATTTTTTTATTGTCTGCATTAGAGTTATTTTTATTTATATACATTTTTTTCAATGTAATGAAAATTGTAGGTAATTGTATAGGGGAGGATGTTGTACGTTCCTATCCATAATTAGTGTAATCCATACCAATGTTTTCTAAACCATTGGTATATATTTGAAACCATATCTATACCAACGGTTCATATGAAACTATTGGTAAAACTATATATAAATGGTTTATAAACTGTTGCTATAGATTTAAGTATTGATATATACCAATGGTATAAAACTGTTGGTAAACATCTATTCCAATGATTACCACAAACTATTAGGATAGTGTAACTTTTAGTCTCTTATGCCAATAGTTAAGGAATAACCTTTGGTATAGGAATATCCCCATGCCCCAATAGCCAATGGTTTGGAAAACCATTAGTATAGGGAGTACTAATGGATTTTAATCCTATACCAACATTTTAAAACTTTTGGTATATCCTATGTTCTCAATATTTTATCACTAACATTTGGTGATAAATCTCCCGATATGTAAGCCAAAATGAAGGAAAACGAATTTGTGGATCCCTCTGATAGATACCCCAACATGTAGGTCTTTAAATGGGAGGTGGAATCACTCAAATTGTATTTTTAAATTAAAAGTAATTCATCTCATAATGGGATGCACAGTTTTGATGCATGGTTTTGTAAACTGTGTTCAAATCGTGTGAATGCTACTTGAAAAATATGAAAAATTGTAGGTTTAGGATTCATAGTTTAGGCAAATTGTTCTTAAACCATGTGATCACACAATTTTTCCAAACCCCTCAAATGACACCCCAAACACTGGGGAATCCCGCCCAATTAGTGGAATATATCATTCATGAAATTAATTAAATTCTAGCATGTTATAATCACCTCCATGTTTGAATAAATTTCTATACATGTAATAATAATTAAAAAAAACTAACAGAACATAGAACACTCTATTTTCTAATTCTAAATTATATAATTATCAAATAATTCCCATAAATATTTTTAGGTAGCTTAACACTATGCCTTGCTATCATTTTGATTTTATAAAATATTAGTTAGGTAAAAGCATGGAATTGTCTCTTTCTCTCTTTGATTATTCTAGAATAATAATCATTATTCTAGAAGAGGAATTTTTTTATTTCCCTTTTAATTTTATAATCATACTTATTATATAAAATTTTAATCTACCACATATAGTAAATTAATATACTAAATTATTTAATTTTTTATCAACAATATTCATTTCAATATGAAATTTCTAAAATCTAGGATAACTTTATTTATCATTGGCATGAATTATTTTTTCTAATTCAATTCTAGAATTTAAATATCAACAAGTTATACATTTTTTCAATGTAGAAAACTTATTTTTCATTTTATTAATTAATACATAATTTATATTACATGAAATTATAGTATAAAAATATAAAAACATTGTACAATATAATTAGTCTTCAATTTGAAATTATGAATTAATTAATACTTCTTTATCATTAATAGAATTCCAAAAAACTATATTTTATCCTCATATTTTCAAATTATATCATGTTAATTCATTATGATTTTACTTCCCATACAATTTATCTAATTATATTTTAAAAAATACTTTTAATCAAAGAATTTAAAGCATTGAAATTTCATAGTTTTATAGTATGAAAAAGTTGAAGCCATTGTTCCCCAACCTTGTGTTTTCCACTAAAATATTAAGCACCCAAAATGATATAGGAGAGAGAGTGAGTAAGAGAGATTTTAGTATCTTGGATATAACTACTCTTGTGGATAAGAAAAAAATCCTAGGTTAACTGAAGATATAATTTCATGACTCCCGAGGAGTCTTTGAGATCATCAGGTCTTGTAAAGGAAGAATGACTCAGTGAGGGGTCTGGTAATTTATAATACATAAAAAAGATCTATATGTATATATTAAATATGTAATTAATTTGTTCCCAAATAATTCCTCACACAACCCATTCATATTGACTAAAATTAGGGGATGCCATGTTATTGTATTTAAAATCTTAAATAAGATAACCACAAAAAATTTCCACATTAAAGTTGTCATTTTTGTTGAAAATGAATGAAGGGATGTTCGAGGAAAGAAAACAAAGTTTTTTTAATTTTTTTTGCTAAACTAATGTAAGAAACATGTGTTCTATCTGGAAAATTTATGTTCAGCATTTTAAAATAGATACCCTCACTTGATCTTTGGGGAAAATCGATAAATCTTAATAATGTTAATGATACCTTAAAGTATCATGTTTAAAAGTTCAAATAACCTTATATGAGCTTCATCATAACATTATCCTGTTATAGAAAAACTAAAAAATCTTTTATATTAGTAGGGTAAGGCCTTTAAATTTATTATAGAAACAACTACATACCCTTACATAAGCTAACAATACACAAAATATGATAGAATAATTCACGGGCTATGTGACTCCACCCTCATGTAATGATAGCATTATGTGTAAGGGTAATTATATTTACCTTTAGGTAGTGGCCAAAATAAAAGGTAACCCTTACGTAACCATAGGATAATCGTATCCATCCTTACATAGGTTGACCCATACCATTATTTTATTGGGTGTTATATCCAAGTTAGACTTACATAACATATATATTACAACATGTACCATTAAAAATCATTTTAAAAACATGTTTTATCCTTACACATATGAATGACATGCATAAGATTAAAAATAACAATAAAAAAATTATTTCCACATACAAAAATATTAAAAAAGTCATAATAATATTATATCTCTTCATGAATAATTAAAACTTCTAAAAATATAATATTCACTTTAAAAACATCCAAATAAATTTCCCAAATACACTTTTAAAAAATGAAATTATATTCAAAATTTGGAAATCCATTTTATATCCTTTTTATTATTTACAAAATAATTTTTTAAAAAGAAATCTAAATTTATGATATTTATCCCAAACCACTAGAAACACCATAACAACAAATCACGGGATCAAGAAAATCTATACCCTTATAATTTCTACCTATCTTGGGTACCTACATGGTTTGGATGCATTATTTTATTAATTATACATGAAACGATCATTTATCATTTTTCCTAGGATGTGTGATTTTTTAGAATTTCACACACTTAGTTCTAACCATGCACCAAACATGCCCCACCAATTATCCTTCTACAAAAAAATTTGCACAGTTCCTGTAGAATTCACAAGGTTTGGACTAACCATGCTCTAATTGTTCACCCTAGGCCTTATAAACTCTCTAAAACCAAAAAAATTACCACAACTCATAAAAATAAATTTGTAGTCCAAATACACATGAATAAAGTAATAAATTAATTTATAAAGAAACTGAAAAATCAGATTTCATTATCACATGTAGTGGGAGACATTAGCAGTTTCATGAATAATCCCTAAAAGTAATAGTTGTAGGTAAAATAAATAATTTAATACCTCAATGGTTCCCAAAATTTTTCATTATATTTTGGATTTCATTAATCATTGTATGGGTTTACAAATTTCGACTTTTGGGGAGATACAAACACCACGAGAATCCCAATTTTCAATGTGTTCACTTGTGGAGGCACAAATACGAATTGAATATTGATGTCTCAATTAGTATTTTTTACCTAGAATAATGAAGTTATAATTACTTACACTAATAAATGTTTGGAATGAGTAGATTTGGATGGAGGGACTATTTTGGGATATTATAATAAGGAAAGAGGTTGGTATGTTATTCTATAATTCACAATATGTGATCCACATAAAAATTAATCTAGCATTTCATTCCATGAAAAATCATATTCGGTTGGAATATCAAATAATATGAATGTTTTTGGAGGTGAAAGTGTTGGATCATGGAATGGTATTTGGATTTAAGAATATGGAAGATATACTGAAAAATGATGCAATATGAGATATATTAGGGTGTTATTTCATCCTAGTTTTACTAGGATGACAAAATGAATGTTTGGGGAAACATGCATATAGAGAAGAATATTTATAGTGGAAGATAATTACAAATTATTATGTATGAAATTAATTCTAATCATAAAAAATTATTCTCAAGTGGGTTATTTTTAGGCTCAATAATGCGTAAAACATTTTTTCAACTAAATTATTGGAACTTATGGAAGAAATAAATGTATAATTATAATATTTAATATGGATGAAGATGGTGGAGCAGTGTCACTAAGATCTAGAAGTTTAAAGTAGGTAGGATAAAGTATAACTCAAATCCAAACTCTGAATGTGGGTGAAGGATCCATTTGAATTACTAGAAAAATTCAATGGAGATTTAAGATTAATCTAATGATCCATGATTGATTAATCTAATTCAATGAATAAGAAAGAAAAAAATATTTACCTAAATATTGACTTAATTATAAGGATTCATTTTAGTTAATTATGTGGATTCATTTTATGTATTGATGGGATTATTCTAGATATATCATCCAAAATTAATTAAACTTGATAATATAAGAAGGTAGTGGAAACTACTGAAGAGATAGATACTGTGGAAAATTCATAAATAAATATGGGCCCTGGTCATTTTTGATTGAATTGTTTCATTATTTCAATCATATTTAATTCCTTGATAAAAGAATTTAAAGTGTTCCTCCAGTAAACCGGGACGTCATTGCAATAATTTAAAATATTATTTTTGTCTTTTACTTATATATTATATCATTTTGATTTGGAATATATTATTAAGTGTGTGCATGGGTGTGGTGTAGGATGGTCGAGGTGACTATTTTCCCAATTTCTCATTACTTATTAAATATATTTTCATTTCAATTCAATGTTAGAATATTTTCTTCAACCTGGGGAGGTTCCCAATGATAAATTCTATATTGGGAGGCTTCATACCCGACAACACAGACCAATTACAAAAATAGAGAAATAAAATAATACATTGAGTGTAAAAGACAATAATAATTGTCAGAAATAGATAAGAATATTAGTGATTTATGAAAATAGTAAAATTAAAACTAGTATGTCTATGAAAATGTTACCACAAACATGATGTTCCCATAGGCATGGTCTATTCATATAGGTAGAGTCCAAAGTCAACAAATTTTTACACTCTTCCCAATAGTAAACATTACAAAACGAGTACTAAAAACAAGTATAAACTTAAACCACTGAGTAAAGTTATAATTCTAAATATATTTCCTTAAATAATTGTAAAATTAATTACAACTTTAAAATATTGTGATTGAAATATTACTAATGAAATTAAAATTATTATAAAAAGTTATTTATTGAAATAAAAACTAAGAGATATATTTTGAAAAATTATTTCCTATGAAATTTTAGTGTCATTCATCTAGGAATTATATTGAATATTTTAATTCCAATTTAACCAATTTTAATGATTTAAACATAATAAAATCTACCAATATCATATTAATTAATTTAATTCCTTTATATGGTGAAATAAAGTAAATAAATTTAATTAATATATAATTTATTTTCAAAAGATCAACTTTTTATAATTTAAATCACTCTTTATTATTGATTTTATTTCTACAATCACGCTCATTGATAAATAATTATTAAATAATACAATATGTTTTAATGACTGAAGTAAATATTCAATCACATAAAAATAATTTTTTAATAGAGATAATTTAAAAATAGGTATATATACTTCTAATATTAAATCCTTAACTCGCATTAAACTTATCTACTCAAGATTAATGATCATCAATAAATATTTGTTAAAGAATAAAAATAAGTGAGTTTTATAAATATTGAAATGAAGAATTAAAATAAAAGTGATTAAAGAGTATGAAAAAAATTAGAACATATTATAATCAATAATTTATTATCTTATAATACATCCTTTACAATAGAAAATAGTAGCAAAACAACATGGAATTAAAAAAATCACAAAAAAATAAATAAAAAAACTATATTTTTTATTCTCATAATCAAAAAATAATGTGGCCCAAGAAATACTGAATTAGTGACTCAATATAACAATAAAAATAGAAAATCCCCCCTACTATTTCCCTTTTAAAAATAGTGTGATATTCTTTATTTAAATTTATATCCAATTCCCATGGGATCATACCTTTTTGTTGTTTTTTTAATTTTCATTGATTTTATATATCTTCTATGTATTTTTTATTTTTAATAAAGAATTAAAAATGAAAATCTTCCGTTATTTTCATACCATGAGGTAAAAAAGTGGAATCTATTTCATGAACCAAGAAATTTCAAACCCATTATAGAAATGGTTTATTTATTAAATTTTTTTATTCAAAACACTTTAACTAAAATAGTATTTGATTTCAGTATTATAAGATATCGATTGAATGATTAATTCCTTTACAATGTATGGTTATTGTGTCATAACCTTAATGTTCTCCAAGTTTATATATATATTAGATTTAAAAAACATGGAAAAATTAAAAAAAATATTTTATGAGTATAATTTTAAATTAAAATTACACTGGAAAAAATGTTCTACAACTATGTATCACCCCCAACATTCATACTTCCTTAAAACTATTTTTATGTTCATACAAATTTCCATGACCACATTAGTGAAATTTTCATGAAATGATATATTGGTTGATAAATGATTTATTCTTATAAAAATATACATTATAATTAGGGTATAATATTAAAATAGGACACACTATCACCATCCATTTTTATTTTTAATTACAATGCATTTGGTGTTTTTATTTTAAATTTACTTTGGTTTTATGATTTTTAAACTTACCATACTTTATATTTTTGTCGATGAAAATCATCAAGAAAACAATTGTAAAGGATTAAAGAAATGACAATGTTGTGTTCATATGAAATTTTTATCAAAATATTACAATTTATATAGAAATAAAAGTGTTACATTAGTGTCACTTTTCCTGTACACTTTGGTTATTCATGGGGAGATTGAATTTTATATTTATTTTTGTTTAATGTTATGCATGTGAATTTGAATTATTAAAAAAATAGAATCTATATTTTATATTGTTATTTTTCATTGATATTTTCATCCATTATAATGTACATGTGGGAATATATATTGTGTTTCAATGTCAAATATAGTTCAATTTTACCAATTTATGTGATTTATAACCTTCATTATATTCATAATTCATTGGACTATTAGATTCAAGCACATGTTGACACATATATAGTCTTATTATCAGTCTAGGTGGGATCCTCACAATGTCAGTTCATGTCAACAGATATTGTTCTTTCACATGGTTATAATGTTATTACATTGAATTTTATCTATGTGTTTTTATCGTGTGATACATTTGGGTATGTCCATGACTATTTTAATGAAGAATTTTATTTTAAATGTGAAATAAAAATAATTAGTTAAATAAAAATCCATGTGAATTTGATATATATAATTTTTTTTGAATATTCCTATAATGCATAAAAAATATTGTTAGTGGCATGTATTCATGGTGTGTATTAGATGATATTTGATAAAATTTTTGATATGAATAGAGTAAAAATGTTTAGATCATTAATATACATTAATCAGTATCAATATATTATATGAATTTCAATTGAAACTTTGTTTATGTTCTTAATTAATCAATTATGTGGGTTATTACAAAGCTATTACCCACAAATTATCTTGTGTAAGACATGAGATATTAAATGAAATATTTTTATGTAAAATTTAGGCTACACATTTCCTAATACCACCAATAAGATTAAGTTCCAATAGGTATATATTTTGGATGATTTATAAGATTAATATTGGTAATATTTTTTCTACTTAACTATTTAATTATTTTATATATTGTAAATTAAAACCGTTTTTACCTATATAAAAGTATTTTTAGAGAAACTAATTGGCTAGTTCATGGTAACATATGAACTTTTGGTAGAATAAAACATTATTATTATGAAAAATATGATTGTTATGTGACTATATTAAAAAATAATATAATTTTATATTATCTAATAATGATACTCACTTGATATATACTGTTATTTTTGACTAAAATGATATAAAATATTAATTAAAACTCATATTTATATTCGTTATTAAAAAATATAGGAATTACATCTAAACCTAGATTAATTACTTGAGAAAAAATCTCAGTTATTGAGGGAATAATTACATTTTAAAACAACTTATACTTAATTCACCTGTTGTTTTTAAAAGGAATAATCAATCTATTATATGTGTTATAATATGTCACATTCAATTCACCATTATTTTTTAAGAATAATGCATTATATGAAATCATGGAATCATTTAATTGTATTGAATATATTTAGAATTAATCGAAGTACATTATTCTGAAGGTCTATATTTTATAGAAATTAATTAGTCTAATTATTATTTATAGGGATTGGGAACTAGGTAGGTATAAAAAATTATTAAAATGTGAACCATTTAGAATATAAAATTTGAATTGGTCAAATGATTGGTTAATGTTTTGTGTCAAAAACTGACCATGGTTTACTATGATCAAATTTTAAACCTCTTTAAAGTGGATTGGTTATATATTTTAAACATTACTATTATATTACTTTCATTATTTTGATTTTTTTTTGATTTTTTTAGAAGAATGGTGTAAAAAAATAATTATAATTTTTTATATACACAGAGGATATTATTTGTATCTATGAAAAACTGTTTAATTTTTTGTATATTTTATAACTTAATAATAAAATCTATAATTTATGATAATAATAAGGCCATAGTTAATGATTTTAGTTCCACTTATCGTTTTTAGTATTTCACAGGTATTATAAAAGATAAATACAACCAAATAATAAAAAATAATGAACTGTTTGAATCATAAATTATAAATCATTTGATACATGAAAACATTATATAATGGAAAAATTGTTCAAATATTCTCTCATATGAAAAGAAGAGAGGGATAATGAGTTATTGGACATAAAACATTCAAATATATTTTGATCAATGAGTATAAAAAAAAATTATGGTTCTCAATACTTTTCCACATATATTAAAGAATTTATTTGGTATGTTTATGTATTTGTAATGAAACACATGTTTTGAACCATTGAAAAGTTCACAGTGTTTAAAAAATTAAGATCAAAATTATCATTAAATGAGTTTATGACAGTTTTAGTAGATTAGAGATGTTAATTTTTGATAGAATATTTAGTTAAATATATAACAATTGAGGTATTATATCACAACCCACTAACACTAAAATAAAACAGTATTTAACATATAATGATATATGACGAGTCAACCTAACCTTTTTTATATCATCATATGTTATAGTGTTTTAATAATTAAATTTACAATGAAACTTTTGTCATATAATTATACTCAAAATACATTATATGAGATATGGATAACAAAGTACCATAATATATAATTTATAAGGATGATTTGTTATAATAAATAAAACTATACATTAATGCAAAGACTATGATAGATTATATTAGACCACATAATTTTATAGGATAGTAATATCAATGACTTCTTGAATTTAATTATGTCGGGGAATGGTTTATTATGATACATGGTTTATTTTATAACATATGGAAGTCATTGTTTCTCCCATTTTACAGTATCACACTCAATTAACTTATCATAAGATGACATTTGGAAGAGTTTCAATGTATAATTTATTTATTTAAATTTTAATTAATTCTTCATAAAAGAAGAGTTTTGAGTTAAAAAAATGTCTAATTCATTAAATTTTTATGAAATGTTTCATTAAATATAGTCGAATGTTTTGAAACCAATAAGTCTCATTATATGAATATATATAGATCCACATAGTTTTTAATTGGTGTAAACCTAAATACTATGATAAGATCACTAAATCTATTCAATCCAAAGATATATATCTCTATCTAACTAAATCTAATGTTCTAGAAAACCATTAAAAATATATAACCCTTCCCCAATATTAGAAGTTTTATATATCCCATGGAAAACCTTAGAGGTGGGAATCTACTGGAAACTTCTAAGTTATCATGATCAATCTCATATGGATAACCATTAACTAGTTTTCATTTGTTAAAAAAGGTTTTCTAGTATTGATTTATTTATTTAATCTATTATAAATATAAATATAATTTGTAATTATAGGTTTTGGATAATGTTTTCTACTATTTTTGGAAAATTATTATCCCTTTCAAAATAGATTAGTGGTATCAAATAATATTCAATTATGTTAGCATTAAATATTTTAATTATAAAAGAAACTATAAAAATTATTATCTCTTTCACTATGGTGTTGTATATATTAAAATGATTTTGGTTTGTGTTTTTTATTAAATTATCATATAAATCTTAAAATAAAATTGTTGTGTCCTTATAAAAGAAACATAAATATGTCATGTTTTAGCTAAAAATCCTTGAATAAATAAAAAAAATGAAGAATCATTTGTTAACATCACCATTTCATATTCAATGAATTATTACATCCTTATTGTAGGAACTATGAAGATAAGACATATTGTATTAGATGTAGAAAATTCAGGGTTTATGTTGTGACCATAGAACATACATAGCTTAGTTATATCTTAAATAGTTATAGTCCTCCCCACGGATTGATTTTTCACCCAACACATCCCACACCATAGTATATGTATAAAATGATTATATTCATTCCCATGAATGAGTTTTCATCTTGGGATGAAAACATAATGATGACTAAATAAAAAAGGCATCGATTTTGTACTTTTTTAAAAAATATCCTTTGTTAAAACTCTTAAAATTATTCATTGAATTGGGTCCTCCAGAATTGCACTAAATTAAAAGGGCGTATTTATACCATAAAATAAAATATTTCAGGATATTATCAAAGTTAAAAGATTATTTACAAGATTAAATAATTTATAATGTAGATAAATTATAAAATAAATAAATGTATAAAACTGTTTATATTGGTTTTTTTATAAACGATAATATAAAATTATTATATTTGAAGGCCTTATTTAGAAAAAATGTGATGTTTAGTTTATGTAATTTTTTACATTAAATAAAAAAATTATATGTTTATGAAAGTGTTCACCTATATCAAAGATATTGAAATATAATGTAGTTCATATCAAATATAAGGTAAATAAATATTATAAAGGAGTTTAAATTAAAATAACTAAGAAATTTTTATCATTATTTATTTTATGGAATGTCCCAATAGAATTTATAATTATAATTTTTTCTTTTATTATTTATGAATTGTTAATAAATCTTTATCACATGTATAAATAAATTATTTGTTAATTTATTTTGTACACTATTTAATCATTATTGAATAAAAATATAATATTTGGAATTTATTTATGATTTAGTATCATTATATTTGAACCAACTATCAAAAAATATCATATATTCATTTATGGAGTTACATGAGAGGTATGATAATTGATTTAGTTTCCTTATACCTTGAATATAGATTATTTAAGACATATAATCTATAATTTACATGTTTAATGATGTTTATACATTTTAGGTTTTAAAGTTATGATAAAATTGATTTCACTATTAGGTAATAAACAATGTATAATATGAATTAAAATCAAATGAATAACTTTCCTAAGACCATGGAATCTATCAAAAGAAATGGGGTGTTGGATACATGTCACGAAGTGCTTATTATTATAAGGATTATTGATTTCATATGATGGTAATCCTTCACCTAAAGGGTTTAAATATACATGTTTAATGTGATACATTTGGATATGTGTAAATTTTGATTGATTCTAATTATTGGTTATAAACATAATCATTCAGTTATATACAGAGTTACACATCAATATGGTTTAAAAATATTGATTTATTATAAGTACTACATATTCAAAACTAAATCATTGCAAGCATAAATAAATATAAAGGAAATTCAGGTGATAAAATAGTGAGATATTTAATCCTTATTGGAATTATAAGTGTTAAATTCAATCCCATAAAAAAATTTTCCACAGCCATGACCATAAAAACATATAGGTTATAAAAAATATTTACCATATAGATTATATTGTTTAAGGTAAGTAGGATATATGTGGTCATAACAATTAGGTACCTATATACTATATGATATTGGGTAAACATAACTTGGTTATCATATTGATTAGGATATGATAGGAATATCATTGAGATATTCAACATGATGTACTGAGTAAATAGGTTTCCATTCAACTATCTAATGGGAATATGTGATATTGTTCACCTGATTGTATACCACATATAGTAATGAATAATGTTACAATATTAGATAGGATATTTAATGACGATATATAAATATAGGCCCACTATTGGATATGATAGAAATTTAAAATGGTTTATCATTTTAGTGGGAAATTTTTTAATTAAATTTTTTATTTAATGAATATAAAATATGATGCATATCAGAAAAATTCATCAATTATAGATAAAATGGAATCATCATCATCAAACATGATTTTTTTATCATTATTTGAAATTTATAATCATAATGGAATAAATTAATTTTTTTGATAGAAACATAAGAAATATACATATAAAAGAAGAAATTTTTCATGTTTTAGAGAAACCCCTTATTAAGTAGTTGATATTTGAATTTATTCAATAATAAACTCTAGACAAATAGGATAATATTTTGGAGGATTTACATGATTTTACTTCACTAATTTTTATATCCATTGATTCTAAATTTCAATAAAAATAAGAGAACTTTGGGATTTTATAATGATAAATAACATTAAATGCTTCAAATATGCATAAACTAGGAATGAGAGGATTGAGGTCAAAGCCAATATTTAGAAACATGATATCCAAAGGAACTTCATTAACCACTCATTAACTCAATATGATTAGATAATTAAATGGCTTGGAGAGGTTGGTGTGTTCATTAATTATTTTTTTGGATACATTAATCATTTTTACATATTATACATGAAATTTTATAATAGTTTTTTAAGAATTAAGACATGAATTAGTTAAATATTTTTTCCCAATCTACTAAATATTATATGGATTACTAAAAAGTGCATAGGGGTGTATCCTCTAGGGTTGTGATGATTTCACAAAATGGTAAGGGTTTAAGTTGGAAGAATAAGATTTTAGGGTACAATAGCCAGCCTTGATCATTGAAACTAATGATAAGTGTCAAGATGTAGAGGTAAAGAATCCATTGTAATGAACCTGGTCATTGTAGTTTGAACTATCTAGAATACCTGATGTTTTTAAAGAAGCATTATGGAGAGTCTTAATGGGGTATTAAAGTTATATAATTAAGTAATTATATTTTTAAGAGTTTCTAATACCATATTCACATTATATAACTATTGTAAATATGTAATGAAATTTACAAAAGAATAATGATGGATAGTTATAACATAATATATGAATTCAATTAATAGATAAAGGGGTTGATAAATCAATGAGAATGATTTAATGGATGAACATAAAGTTGTAAGATGTCCAAAATAATGATTGTGTATTTTCATCTTGTTTTAATCTTATATTTTTAGAGGATGTATTATAAAATATTTCTGTCTCAAATAAATGATATATAATTTTTGGTACAGGTGTTTATGGTAGGTCAAATTCTACAATATTTTATAAAACAATATAATGATTAAAAAAATTATGTGGTAAATTATTTTATCCATTCTGTTTATTAATATATGAGGGGAAGTGTTCAACCACTCAATAGTGGAATAGTTTGATGAATAAAATCAAATTTTAAAAATATATCTCTCAACCCATACAAGATTACACAATAAATATACATTGAAAATTAATTAATTTATTATTAAAATTAAATGAAATGTGGAAATAAATAATTTTGGGTATCTTATCATGATATTTTGGATAAAATATAGACAAAAAGAAATTTGTAGTATTATGTTTGGACTTAATAAATTTCAACATTTAATAAAAATTTGATAATAGTAGTCGTATTCCAAGTGAAATCTAGGTAATATCCAAAACTTTTTATGGGTGTGGTTGTAAATATAATAATGTTAAGGGTTATATTTTCATTATCAAAGTTTCTTAAAAAATAATGTTTTAATATAATAGTTCTATGTTGATAATTATGATGAACATAGACAAATCTGTATATAGACAATAAATGTTGTTAAAATTTTAATATTTAATGTTTTGAAGTAAAGGATATTTAAATACCATATTCAAAGAGTTTAACATTATGAATAGTATTCCAAGTCACCTGTTTAATAAAAAAACATTCTTCATATATATTACTCACTAAAGTACCTTAGTGGGGGGATCTTATCAGATATTACTATAGATAAATCATTATAATTACATATATATATACTTATATATAATTATTTTAAGAAAACCATAAAACTAGAAAAAAATAAGGTCTCCCTGTGGTCTATCAAATGTGATACAATTATGTACGTGATTATGTATTTTTTTGTATTCTTAATACTGTTTATAAATATTAAACATATGATTCTATAAAAAAGAAATATCTAGTTTATCTTTTTATACATTGGATGAATATATTACATTTAGTTTATGTATAATTGGAATATAAAATTTTCCAATTGATTTACCACTAAATGATTTTATTTATATATTATTATAGATTTATATAAAATTTTAACATTCACAAGGGTATTATTTCCAAATTGGAAATATAATATGCTCATGAGGTATAAAATTAATTGCATAAACAGGATGAACCACCAAGTATACAACATGGTGGGTCATACACCATGTCTTTGGTATACAAGGGGTTCATGTTTCAAATTGAATAATTGTACTACATTTTGGGAAGATACCTATCATGAGAACATTCATACTATGAAAACATTCTTACCCCAACCTTAACACTTACCTAATCATGAGTGGTTGGGTATATTTATGATCATTTCATGGATGCAAGGTTAAAAAAATAATACCTTTCCTCTCATGTGATCACAATGTCACATGGGCTCTTGATTAAGATAGTCTCTAAGGAACCATGGATTTAAGGTCATCATGTTTTGAGAGGGAATTTGATTTTTTTTCTTGGGGATGGTTTGTTTTAAGAACTAAAATTCATGATGGAAATAAAAATCATTGGGAATCTCAAGATAAATATTTTGGATCTAGTTTGAGACTCGGGTGGTTGCTGAGTTCTCAGGAGAATAGTAGAGTAGGTAGTAGGGTTGGTCGAGGCTACTCCAGAAGTAATAGCTAGCCTGTAGCACCCCACTAGCAAGCCAGTGGTGAAGGAAGTAGCCCGACACCCATGTTGGGCTCATAGAATAGTCAGGGATCCCAGGTTGGATGGTTAGTGCCACCCTCCTGAAAACCAATGGAACTTCTATAGGGGTGTTTTAATGGTGTGATTTACTATATTTGAATGCTTCAAGGGTATCCAGATTTAACTAGGTAAGGTACGTAATAATGCCCATTTCAATGATGATTTTCCCTCCCTTATCATATCTTGGATCCCTTTATGTGCATAGTAAGTTCTATGTGTTTTTTATGAAGAATAAAGGTATGTTACTCCTTTTTATTTGGTTCTTGATTCACCATTTTATCTAATTGATTTTCTTCATATTGGGATAGGTTTTTTGTGTACATTCCACTATATCATGGAGTAATCTGTTATGATGATATGTCTGACTATGATATACTCTATAATACCAAACGTAGGATCGAAATAATAATGAGATTCTCAGATACAAGAGAGGGGGGGGGGGGTGAATTTTACCTTTTAAAAATTCCTTTTGAAAGATGGTTATGTTTAACAATGTCAAACAAGATAATTCACAAGACCTCTATAAGTTCTAATCACTTGATAAATTCCAGAAAAGTGATTCCGAAAATAAAACTTAACAAAATTTTACAAATATGAAGATTCTACCTTAAAGGTATAGAATCTAACTATATTATATTACAATTAAAGAAGTATAAGAAATTTACACTTTACTTAACAATAAAAAATGCAGTAGAAATTTTTTTTTTGTAAAACTAAAAGTAACAGGTAAAAAATATTTTAACCCAAAGAGGAGGATATCCAAAAACCTTAGATAAAGGTCCCTTGATTTATACTTTCAAGAAATTCTATCTTACCCACACCAGGGTAAGCCCTCGATACAAAGATCAGAGTCTGTCTTGCTATCCCCACAAGCCCTCAACTCTCAGGTAGTCAGAACCTCTATCTTCCTCATCAAGGAAGCCATAAACTTCAAGGTGTTAGAACCTCTGTCTTCATATGCCCAGAAGCCCTCAATTGTACACAGCAACAATCAGAGTCGCATGAAGCAAATATGCATAAGTAAAGGTTTGAACAAGCTGCTCAAACTTTTTACATGAAGCTTGAGAGTTGATAATAACCCCTCTCTCTAAAAATCATTTCAACAATATGTAATCACATATGTCAAAGTTGTGTCAATGTCCTGTATTATTCTTTTCAAATGAGCTCCTATTTATAGGAAAACCTCCAACAGTCGGCTCCCTCCTCCAACAGTCATATTCTTCATTGAATTTCTGAGGGACCTGTACATGTGTAACTCAAATAATTCTTAATTGATAACTAAAAGAACATCACCGTTTTTTAATAGAAAAAGTGTAAGCATAACAAAAAAATAATATTCAGAATGGAGAAATGGAATGTTTAGAATGGAAAAGTTAATGTTCGGAATGTAAGTAAATGAATTCGGAGTCTGTATTATTAAGATATTTAGATTCTGTTATGTAGTAAGTCATAATGATAATTCATAATCATAATTCTTCATCAGAATTTGTAATGAGAATTCGTAATTAGAATTCATCATCAGAATTCGTAATGAGAATTCGTAATCCTAATTCATCATCAGAATTTTTAATGAGAATTCGTAATCAGAATTCATCATTATAATTCATAGTTAGAACTTTATATAAGTCTATAATCAGAATTCAGAGTTGAAATTAATAAAAGTTTGTAATAGGGAATTCTGAATAAAACTTCAAAAAAGTTCGTAACATTAATTCAGATCCTAAAACAGAATGCTTAATATCAAAGTATTATATGATTCAGAGGTTTTAGATATGATTCTGATTTTTATACTTAAGAAAAATATTGATATGAACAAAGAAAACAATGTAGGGGGTAAATTTCCTTTGGCAAGGAAATTTTCCGTATAGAAGTAAAATAGGGGTAAAATGAAATTTTCCTTAAGATAAGGTGTTTATGATTTTTAAAACAAGAGAAAAAATTAAGTCATAAGAAAACCTTGATGACTTATAAATCTCCCCCTTACATTAAGGAATGGAAAAGTCATAAGGAAAACATTATTGACTCAACAATCTCCCCCTTTTTTGAAATCACAAACATCCTTACGAAAAATAATGCAAAGACTTAGAATAAATTTCTAGACTTGAAATTAAATCTTATCTCCCTTTGTTTATGAATAATGGTTAATACGACTAACTCCCCCTTAGGATTTGGAACTCTAAGGATTGTATTATAGATTTCCGGAATGGATTCTCATTATGAATATGGAAGTCTTCTTAATGAGCACTCCCCCTTCGATACACTCCCCCTTAATTAGGGATAGTTCTTCATATACTTAGAATTTTTTTCAATATTTTGAGTTCTTTTTCCTTCTCCCCCTTTGTTATTTTCAAAAAGAGTTTGAGGGAATGGAAAAGGAATATGGTACCTGAAACATTAAATACATACAAACAAGACAAGAATTGGCAATTTCATTATGATTGGTAATATTAGTACAAGGGAAAATTTTCAACAAAAGATCAGAGTGGTCTATTTTGTTTCTTTATTCCTTGGGCATTAGCATCTTGAAAATTGTCTTTAGCTTCTTCATCTCTTTGTGGACCTCTTATACTTGCTTCTCCAAGGCAGTGATGTTTTCTTTTTGAGCCTTCAGGACCTCTGCCGGAGTCTTCATGGCCTCTTCCTGAGCCTTTAGAAATTCATCTTGCTTCATGAGTTTTTCTTGTATCTCACTCTGAATATCCTTCTCTATTTTCAGGCTTTGAGAAATATAGATCAGTCAGTCTCAATTACTTTAGAAGTTCCAAAGTGAGTAGCTTCAAGTTTCTTCCATATAGAATTTGCTGGTTCACAAGATGAAATTTGGATATATATATTTTTAGTCATTGAACAAAGTAAAGTATTGCATACCTTATAATTAAGTTGATAATCATGCTTTTCTTGATTTGTAAAGGCACTTAATTATTTATCAAGAATTTTGTATACACCAGTGAGCATAAAAAAAATTTCAAACCCAGTGTTGACAATGAAATTCTTCATGCGATATCTCCAGTATTCATAATCATTACCATCAAAGATTGGCGGTCTTGTTGGATTGAGATTGTCTATGGAATCAACATTAATTCCTGACATCTTTAAGAAAAGCCTTTCCACAAACACATGTTAGTAGAAAAAGTTTGCAAAAAAGGAAAATATTCAATGAAAGAAAATACAGAGTACGAAAAAGTGAATCCTAAATATATGAGTCCGAAAAATAGATTCTGAAAAAATATGAATCCGTAAGTGTGAATCCGAAGATTTAATTCTGAGAATTATCTCTTGAATTTTATCGTGAGATTAATTCAGATTGAACCAATTCATCTTATACCAATTGTTAGGATGGTATGTCTGAGTGTGATATACTCTATAATACCAAACTTAGGATCGAAATAAGAATGATATTCTCAGATACAAGAGGGGGGGGGGGTGAATTATACCTTTTAAAAATTCCTTTGTAACTTTTAAAGATGGTTATGTTTAACAAGGTTAAACAAGATAATTCACAAGACCTCTATAAGTTCTAATAACTTGCTAAATTCTAGAAAAGTGTTTCTGAAAATGAAACATAACAAAAGTTTACAAAGATGAAGATTCTTCCTTAAAGCATATAGAATCTAACTATATCAGAGTACAAGTAAGGAAGTATAAGAAAGCTACACTTTACTTATCAATACAAAATACAGCGGAAAAAAAGTAGTTAAACTACAAGTAACAGGTAAAAACTCTTTTAACCCAAAGAGGAGGATATCCAACAACCTTGGATAAAGGTCCCTTGATTTATACTTTCAAGAAATTTTTTCTTACCCACACCAGGGTAAGCCCTCGATACAAATATCAGAGTATGTATTGCTATCCTCACAAGACCTCAACTATCAGGAAGTCGGCACCTCTGTCTTCCTCAGTAAAGAAGCCCTCAACTTCGAGGTGTTGGAACCTTTGTCTTCCTATCCCCGGAAGCCCTCAATTTTACACAACAACAATCAGAGTGACGCAAAGCAAATCTGTACAAGGAAAAGTTTGAACAAGGTGTTCAATATTTCTGCATGAAGATCGAGAGTTGATAAGAGCCTCTATCTCTAGAAATCAATTCAACAGTATGTAATAACATATTTCACAGTTGTTTGAAAGTTCTATATTCTTCTTTTCAAACAAGCTCCGATTTATAGACAAAGCTCCCACAGTCAGTATGACAACCCTGCTTTTTATTACAACTTAAACATGCTTTATTACATAAAACTTCACTTGATACAACAAAGAAGATCGAGAGGTTTAGTGTCTTTGGGGCTTAGGATCATTACATAAAAACTTTAAACTTGAAATACAACATCCTTATTGAAAACTTCCTTTACATGACCACTACATTCCTTCGTACTTAGCATTGCATGGGATAACCTGAGGACATGCATAAGAAAAGGGTGAGCTATAAAGCCCAGTAAGGGAGTACATAATGAATAACATGAGGAGTACAATACATGTTAGGCAATAGGCATATCAATAGAGCATAAGAGAGACATGAACATAAAGGCATGATAAAGCATGATAATCATAACATGGAAATGTGGCAACAACACTTAACATTGAATTAGCATGAGCCAAGGCTCATTGCACATGGAGCATGAGTAAACCCTCATTGCACTTGAAGCACGAGTAAACCCTCGTTGCACTTGAATTAGCATGAGTCAACACTCATTGCACATGACGTATCATGATACTATACTTTACCCAATGCATTGGAGCGCTATAAAGGGCGCACCCTTCTTAAACATTTCATTTCATGCATAAGTGTGCCACATGGATCATAAAACATGGATTCATAAAACATAATAATTTCTTCCACGATAAAGGAAAGTGGAATTCATACATGAAACTTTACAATCAATAAGTAAATGTGCATAAAGGTGAATACCCTTGATGGAGAAATGGGCATGGTATTCACTACACAATGACATTGGCTTAGAAAATCGGTGCGATTTCGGCAGCGTAACGGCGTGACATAAGAACTCATAAAAAGGGTTGATGAGAGAGAAAGGGGTTCCTCATCATATTTACATGTAATGGATAGTAAGGAGGTCATATAGATATATGTCCCATCAATTGAAAAGGAATTTAGATTCATGATACAAAATTATTGCTTGAATATAGAAGAGGAGAAAAAGGTTCCTTTCGGAATTTCGGCATAGTAACGGGTGTACATGGGAGGCATTTAATGAGAGAGAAAGGGGTCTCCCATCATTCAAACAATAAGAGGGCAGTATGGGAGAGGTGCGAAACCATACCCCAACATTCATAAATGAAATTAAAAGGGCAATTCAACTTAAAGAAAAATGACAAAAATGAGAAAGGAAGAAAAACCCTTACTTGGAAGTGTGCTTCCAAAGGCTAGAGAGAGGCTTGTGAGAGGCTTCTTGGGAGCTTGGGGCACCTTGAGAGGATTCTAGAGAGAGTAGGGAAGAGTTTGGACGAACTTCAAGGGCTTTGAGTGAGGAGGAAGTGGGAGCTTGGGTGGGTTTATATAGGAAAGGTGAGAGAATTCTTTATTATTTAGGTTTGGGACCCCTTATATTAAAATAATCCAAACCACAAACCATCCCATGGTATTTGCCCATGGTTTCTAGAAAAGGGAAGAGGAAAACAATATTTTACAAGGCCAAGGTCCGAACTTATTAAAAAATTAGGGTTGCTTATGTGGAGGTGAGTCACACTCCCATGGAAATTAATTTAAAAAGGCAAAGTGTTGAATAAGTCTTGAGGGCTCCATTAATGCTTTGAAAAGTGAGTCAAACAAACCCAAAACATCATTATTTTATTGATAAAACACATATTGTCCGAACATAAGGATTATGGTCTTTTATTACATCACCATTGGGTCATTATGATGTCATAAAACACATTATATATTTAAATGGTATTTAATTTTTACCCAAAAATTTGACTGTCTCAGAAAATTATGAAAAAATTCACCGTTGGATAATTTCGACGTCCTGATTCCAAAAATAATATTTATTTTATCTAAATAATTTTCTAAATATGTGAATTTTCACTTTTAAAATAAAAACCGACATTTATAAAAATTCACGGGTTTTGACAGAAATGGCTTTCAAACCTTAATAAAAATTTTAATTGCATTCATAAAATTATAAGATCATTTATATTTAATAAAAATTAATTTAATATTAATAATAATATTTTATTAAAATATTATTTAATTCAAAAATCCTTTAATTTAATAAAATATAATTCTTAATTAAATAATAACTAAAAACATCATTTGTACTTTAAAAACTAATTACAATGCATCAAAAATGACTAGAAATTATATTCATTATTATATACAAAAATAATATACATGAACATGGTGCTACTTATTTGTTACATAACCCCTTAAAATAGCCGCATAAGACCTAAGGGTAAGGTGTGCGATGGTGACAGACTCTTGGGGTTGCTCGGATAACATCGCTCGAGTGGTAATCTCTATCAACTTCCATTTTTCCCGTAGACGATCACGTTAGAGCTTGACTTGATGAAGCTCAGCTTGGGCTTGGTCAAGGGCAAATCCCAAAGACGCCACCTCCTTTCCGAGCTCCGACAAATGGGCTTCGTAAGGGGAAATTCTACTGGATGAGGCCATCGCTTCCTTTGTCTGAGTAGAAAATTGGTTCGTTAAAGCCTCATATTTAAACTACCCAGATGATCACTGTTCAACGGCTATAAAAGTAACGGTCACAAATCTTAACATTAAACTAAAGAAGTTGACATCATATAAAAACATAAAAAAACATTTAACTGGATCAAGAGGGATTTTCCATTAACGAAATTTTGGGTCGTTACAACATTCCCCCCTTAAGAAATTTCGCCCTCGAAATTTTCCTTTTCCCACACTAAAACAAATGTGGGTAACTTAGCTTCATCATATCCTCCGACTCCCAAGTTGCTTCTTCAAACTTGTGGTTTCTCCACAACACCTTGACGAGGGGCATTTTCTTATTTCGTAGAACTTTTTCTCTACGATCTAAGATCTTCACTGGTTGCTCCTCATAAGAAAGATCGTCTTCTAATTGTACCACCTCGGAAGAGAGTACATGTGAAGGGTCTGGTATGTACTTCCTTAAGAGGGATACATGGAAGACATCATGCACCTTGGCCATAGTAGGTGGAAGTGCTAGTCGATAGGCCACAGCCCCAACACGATCAAGAATCTCGAATGGGCCGATGTACCTTGGACTTAACTTCCCTTTCTTTCCAAACCTCATGACCTTCTTCCACGGAGATATGCGTAAAAACACCATGTCTCCGACTTTAAACTCAAGGTCTCGTCGACGATTATCTGCATAACTCTTCTGTCGACTTTGGGCTGCCTTGATATGCTGCTGAATGGTTTTCACCTTCTCCACCATTTCTTCGACCATTTCTGGTCCAAGCAGCTTACGTTCACCGACCTCATCCCAACATGCCGGTGTTCTACACCTTTTCCCATACAGGGCTTCATATGGTGCCATTTGGATGCTCGAGTGGAAACTATTATTATAAGAGAACTCAACTAGGGGAAGATGTTGATCCCATCCTCCTTTAAAGTCCATTGAGCACGCTCTCAACATATCCTCAAGTGTTTGGATAGTCCGCTCGGATTGGCCATCAGTTTGAGGATGATAGGCCGTACTGAAGTTCAGTTCAGTATTCAGAGCATGTTGAAGACTCTTCCAAAACATAGAGGTAAATCTTGGATCTCGGTCCGACACAATAGATAGTGGTACTCCATGCAACCGTACCACTTCCCTGATATATATCCGTGCCAGTTGATCCAAAGAGAAATCCTCTCGAATAGCAATGAAGTGTGCAGTCTTTGTAAGACGATCCACAATAACCCAGATTGCATTGTTGCTTTTGGATGTCCTTGGAAGTCCAGTGACGAAGTCCATGGTGATGTTCTCCCATTTCCATTCTGGTATGGGCAATGGTTGCATCATCCCCTTAGACTTCTGCCTCTCTGCCTTCACTTGCTGACACACCAGGCACTTTGATGTATATTCGGCGATCTCCTTCTTCATATTATCCCACCAAAAGTTTTCTCGGAGATCTCGATACATCTTTGTGCTCCCTGGGTGAATAGAGAAATTTGAACTATGTGCATCATCCAAAAGTTCCTTCTTCAGCTCCGAACTTGATGGGACACATAGTCTTTTCCCAAACCGCACAATTCCTTCTTCATTAACATTAAACTCTGAGGATTTTCCCTTTTTGATAGCTTCCACTTTTTCTTGGATTCTTGCATCATCCTTTTGAGCATCCTTTAACTTTTCCAAAAGAGATGGTTGAGCAATCATTTGTGAAAGGATTGATGATGTTCCCTTCTTTATGATTCCCACGTCCATCTTCATCAAGTCTAAGAAGATTGGATCCTTCTCAATTCTCATCATTGATAGAATTGCTGGATCCTTTCTACTTAGGGCATCCGCCACCTTGTTCGCCTTCCCAGGGTGGTAATGTATTGAACAGTCATAATCCTTGATGAGCTCTATCCATCTTCTCTGGCGCATATTAAGCTCTTTCTGTGTGAATATATATTTAAGACTCTTGTGGTCAGTATATATCTCACATTTCTCCCCATAGAGATAATGCCGCCAGATTTTCAAGGCGAAGATCACCGCCGCCAACTCCAGATCATGCGTTGGATAGTTTCGCTCATGGATTTTCAACTGTCTTGAGGCATAGGATATCACTTTATCATTCTGCATCAGCACACATCCTAAGCCCTTCTTCGAAGCATCACTGAATACCACAAAAGCTCCCCACTTGTGGGTAAAGTGAGCACAGGTGCAGTGATAAGCCTCCTTTTCAACTCCTTGAAGCTTTCTTCGCATTCATCACTCCAAGCAAACTTTACTCCCTTTTGAGTTAGCTTGGTAAGAGGGTTGGACAATCGTGAGAAGTTTCTCACAAATCGTCGATAATATCCAGCTAACCCCAAGAAGCTACGGATATCAGTTACCGATGTTGGCCTCGGCCATCCCTCAATTGCATCTGTTTTGGAGGGGTCCACAGATATCCCATTGCTTGTGATGATATGGCCCAAGAATGAGACCTCCTTCAACCAGAACTCACACTTGCTGTACTTGGCATAGAGCTTCTCCTTGCGCAAAGTCTCCAGTACAGTTCTTAAATGCTCCTCATGGTCCTCCTTGGTTTTGGAGTATATCAGAATATCATCTATAAAGACTACCACAAATTTATCTAGGTAATCTCTAAAGACTCTATTCATCAAGTCCATGAATATTGCTGGAGCATTGGTGAGTCCAAAAGGCATTACTATGAATTCATAGTGCCCGTACCTTGTACGAAAAGCAGTCTTGGGGATATCTTCCTTCTTCACCCTTACTTGATAATATCCCGACCGCAAGTCGACCTTGGAGAAGTATTGAGCTCCACGCAGCTGATCAAACAAGTCATCGATTCTTGGGAGAGGATACTTGTTCTTTATCGTGATTTTGTTAAGTTCACGATAATCGATGCAAAGCCGCATTGACCCATCCTTCTTCTTGACGAAGAGGACTGGTGCACCCCATGGTGATGCACTTGGGCGTATAAACCCTTTATCCAGATTCTCCTGTAGTTGTTTCTTCAGTTCTTCAAGCTCAACCACAGCCATTCTATATGGAGTCTTGGATATTGGTAGCGCCCCAGGTATAAGTTCAATTGAGAACTCAACATCTCTTCTTGGAGGAAGACCAGGAAGTTCCTCGGGAAATACTTCAGCGAATTCCCTCACAATAGGCATTTCTTCAAGGGTGGTTTCTTCCTTGGACTCAATCATCTGAGCCAGATATGCGTGCTCATAAGGCAGTAATATCCATGCTTGAGATGATGGAGATAAAGGAGATTCATCTTCCTCCTGACACTTGTAAAGAATCGGGGGTCGATTCTCCATATGGAGTGTGATTTCCCTCTCCCGACAATTTATGTTGGCTCTATATAAGGAAAGCCAATCCATGCCAAGAATTGCATCAAATTCCACCAAAGGGAGTATGACGAGGTTCGCCGGGAAATTCAATCCACAGATTATAACAGGGGAGGACTTATACTCATGGGATGCAATGATTGCCCCATTTGCCGTACTCACCGACATCTTTACTTCCATGACTTGTGGTGGTGCAGGGATTATTCTACTAAACTTTTGAGATATAAAAGAATGCGTAGAACCTGAATCAAAAAGTACGTTCGCTATTCTTGAATGAATAACTAGCGTACCTGTCACCACTTCGTTGTCGGGGTTCACTTCGGCAGAAGTGATGGCAAAAGCTCTTCCTTGCTGTCTTGGAGGTTGTTGATTGCCTCCGATAACCCTTGGATTAGGGCACTGATTCGCAAAATGACTCGGTTCTTTGCATTTGAAGCATTGAACAACACGTTGAGGTTCGAACGGAGCGTTCCTCCCCTCCGTCGCAGCCGCGGGTCCTTCTTGCTGACAGTTAACAGCTAGGTGCCCTTCTCTTCCACATTTGAAGCATTTTCTTGTCCCCCTAAGGCAATTTCCAGGGTGCTTCTTTCCACACTTTTGGCAAGTGGGGTGCTGGAATTTCTTAGCGCCGTTGGATTTATCCATCGGACCACCAGCATTGAAGTCCACCTTCCGCTTCTTGTCCCCATGATACCCCTGTGATTCTCCGATCTCCATTTCAACCTTAAGGGCACATCGGACAATTTCCTCATAGCTGTCGAAGTCACGGATCGCTAATGCTTTCCGCAAGCTAGGCTTCAGCCCACCAAAGAAGCGGTCAACCTTGCATTCGGGGGTAACGACAAAGCCAGATGCGTATCGTGCAAGCCTTGTGAAGTTTGCCTCGTATGCTCCCACAGATTCCTCATCTTTCTGCTTGAGGGAAAGGAAGTCCCTTTCCATCTTAAGACGGAGGGTGCGTGGAAAATATTTATCGAAAAACATCTTCCGGAATAACTTCCATTCCAAAGCCTCGATCTCCTCCTCAGGCTTCGTATTTTTGATCAACGTCCACCATTGATCAGCTTCACCCTCCATACGATAAGCCGCCAGGAGAACCTTCTCTTTTTCAGAGCATTGGAGGATGGAGAATATCTTTTCAATGGAGTTGATCCATTGTTCAGCAATCGTGGGATCAGATGATCCACTAAAAGTAGGAGGCCTTTGTCTCATGAAGCTTTCAATAGCGACTTGTTCTTTCTTAGGGGGGGTTGAACGTTCCTCTTGACCAGTGTTTCTATTCAAAACTTGAGTTAGCTGAGAGAGAAGCGTGACAAAGTTCGCGATTCCCGCTCCCATTGGATTGGGCATCTCATTGGTACAATCATCACACTGATCTTCACAACGGTTGTTAGCCCGAGTACTCCTATTACCGGCCATTGGCTGGAATAAAAGGAAAGTTAGGGGTAACACATAAGGGGTAATCCAAAGACAAAAGTTGATGACTTATAAATAAACTTTAATCTCTTTAACTCATGAGTCTAAAGGATTCAACCTAGGCTTTTCATGATCTACCTTCTAACATATATTCTTAGGGGAATTTTTCCCTTAATAAGGGTTCATACTAAGATTGTGATTTTATCAAAACATATCCCCCGGGAGTGTCGTAACCAAGAGTGCAGCAAGGCCCGTTGTCGTGCACCAGTTCCCGTTCGAGTCTAGCTCAAAGCGGTGTTTTCGGGTTTTACCCCTAGGATACATCTGTGCCAGAGCCGCCTCTACCTGCTCGTATCCAGACAGGGATGTATTTGTTTGATAAACCACTTACTTAGTATTTACCAAAACTTAGGAATGTTTTTATTATGCTTAGTCTTGTATCTAAGGCTTTACTAGGGTTTCCTAATCCCAAAAATAACTAAACCTATCCTTTGATACCAACTATGACAACCCTGCTTTTTATTACAACTTAAACATGCTTTATTACATAAAACTTCACTTGATACAACAAAGAAGATCGAGAGGTTTAGTGTCTTTGGGGCTTAGGATCATTACATAAAAACTTTAAACTTGAAATACAACATCCTTATTGAAAACTTCCTTTACATGACCACTACATTCCTTCGTACTTAGCATTGCATGGGATAACCTGAGGACATGCATAAGAAAAGGGTGAGCTATAAAGCCCAGTAAGGGAGTACATAATGAATAACATGAGGAGTACAATACATGTTAGGCAATAGGCATATCAATAGAGCATAATAGAGACATGAACATAAAGGCATGATAAAGCATGATAATCATAACATGGAAATGTGGCAACAACACTTAACATTGAATTAGCATGAGCCAAGGCTCATTGCACATGGAGCATTAGTAAACCCTCATTGCACTTGAAGCACGAGTAAACCCTCGTTGCACTTGAATTAGCATGAGTCAACACTCATTGCACATGACGTATCATGATACTATACTTTACCCAATGCATTGGAGCGCTATAAAGGGCGCACCCTTCTTAAACATTTCATTTCATGCATAAGTGTGCCACATGGATCATAAAACATGGATTCATAAAACATAATAATTTCTTCCACGATAAAGGAAAGTGGAATTCATACATGAAACTTTACAATCAATAAGTAAATGTGCATAAAGGTGAATACCCTTGATGGAGAAATGGGCATGGTATTCACTACACAATGACATTGGCTTAGAAAATCGGTGCGATTTCGGCAGCGTAACAGCGTGACATAAGAACTCATAAAAAGGGTTGATGAGAGAGAAAGGGGTTCCTCATCATATTTACATGTAATGGACAGTAAGGAGGTCATATAGATACATGTCCCAACAATTGAAAAGGAATTTAGATTCATGATACAAAAGTATTGCTTGAATATAGAAGAGGAGAAAAAGGTTCCTTTCGGAATTTCGGCATAGTAACGGGTGTACATGGGAGGCATTTAATGAGAGAGAAAGGGGTCTCCCATCATTCAAACAATAATAGGGCAGTATGGGAGAGGTGCGAAACCATACCCCAACATTCATAAATGAAATTAAAAGGGCAATTCAACTTAAAGAAAAATGACAAAAATGAGAAAGGAAGAAAAACCCTTACTTGGAAGTGTGCTTCCAAAGGCTAGAGAGAGGCTTGTGAGAGGCTTCTTGGGAGCTTGGGGCACCTTGAGAGGATTCTAGAGAGAGTAGGGCAGAGTTTTGACGAACTTCAAGGGCTTTGAGTGAGGAGGAAGTGGGAGCTTGGGTGGGTTTATATAGGAAAGGTGAGAGAATTCTTTATTATTTAGGTTTGGGACCCCTTATATTAAAATAATCCAAACAACAAACCATCCCATGGTATTTGCCCATGGTTTCTGGAAAAGGGAAGAGGAAAACAATATTTTACAAGGCCAAGGTCCGAACTTATTAAAAAATTAGGGTTGCTTATGTGGAGGTGAGTCACACTCCCATGGAAATTAATTTAAAAAGGCAAAGTGTTGAATAAGTCTTGAGGGCTCCATTAATGCTTTGAAAAGTGAGTCAAACAAACCCAAAACATCATTATTTTATTGATAAAACACATATTGGCCGAACATAAGGATTATGGTATTTTATTACATCACCATTGGGTCATTATGATGTCATAAAACACATTATATATTTAAATGGTATTTAATTTTTACCCAAAAATTTGACTGTCTCAGAAAATTATGAAAAAATTCACCGTTGGATAATTTCGACGTCCTGATTCCAAAAATAATATTTATTTTATCTAAATAATTTTCTAAATATGTGAATTTTCACTTTTAAAATAAAAACCGACATTTATAAAAATTCACGGGTTTTGACAGAAATGGCTTTCAAACCTTAATAAAAATTTTAATTGCATTCATAAAATTATAAGATCATTTATATTTAATAAAAATTAATTTAATATTAATAATAATATTTTATTAAAATATTATTTAATTCAAAAATCCTTTAATTTAATAAAATATAATTCTTAATTAAATAATAACTAAAAACATCATTTGTACTTTAAAAACTAATTACAATGCATCAAAAATGACTAGAAATTATATTCATTATTATATACAAAAATAATATACATGAACATGGTGCTACTTATTTGTTACATAACCCCTTAAAATAGCCGCATAAGACCTAAGGGTAAGGTGTGCGATGGTGACAGACTCTTGGGGTTGCTCGGATAACATCGCTCGAGTGGTAATCTCTATCAACTTCCATTTTTCCCGTAGACGATCACGTTCGAGCTTGACTTGATGAAGCTCAGCTTGGGCTTGGTCAAGGGCAAAGCCCAAAGACGCCACCTCCTTTTCGAGCTCCGACAAATGGGCTTCGTAAGGGGAAATTCTACTGGATGAGGCCATCACTTCCTTTGTCTGAGTAGAAAATTGGTTCGTTAAAGCCTCATATTTAAACTACCCAGATGATCACTGTTCAACGGCTATAAAAGTAACGGTCACAAATCTTAACGTTAAACTAAAGAAGTTGACATCATATAAAAACATAAAGAAACATTTAACTGGATCAAGAGGGATTTTCCATTAACGAAATTTTGGGTCGTTACAGTCAGCTCCCTCCTCCAATAGTCATATTCTTCCTTGAATTTCAGAGGGACCTGTACACGTGTCACTCAAACAACGATTAATTGATAAATAAAATCACGACATTGTTTTGTAATAGAAAAAGTATAAGAATAACCAAAAATTGATATTCAGAATGGAGAAAATGAAAGTTCGAAAGGGAAAATTTAATGTTTGGAATGTAAGTAAATGAATTCGGAGTCTGTAGTACGAAGATATTCCGATTCTGTTTTGTAGGAATTCGTAAGGAAAATTCATAATCAGAATTCTTCATTAGAATTCGTAATCAGAATTCATCATCAGAATTTGTAATGAGAATTCTTAATCAGAATTCATCATCAGAATTCATAATGAGAATTTGTAATCAGAAATCATCATTAGAAATCATTGTTAGAACTTTATATAAGTTCATAATCCGAATTCAGATTTGAACTTAATAAAATCTCGTAACATGGAATTCAGAATAAAACTTCAAAAAAGTTTGTAATAGGGATTTAGATCCTAAAATAGAATGCTTCATATCAAAGTATTATATGATTCAGAGGTTTTAGATATGCTTTCTATTTTTATACTTAGAAAAATATTGATATGAACAAAGAAAACAAGGTAGGGGTAAATTTCCTTTGGCAAGGAAATTTTCCTTACAGAAGTAAAACATGGGTAAATTGAAATTTCCCTTAAGATAAGGTGTTTGTGATTTTCAAAACAAGAGGAACAATTAAGTCAAAAGAAAACCTTGATGAATTATCAATCTCCCCCTTACATGAAGGAATGGAAAAGTAATAATGAAATCCTTATTGACTCAACATAATCATATGAGGGTTCTTGGGAATTCACTCTACTTGTGAAGATAGAATCCCAATATATTTAATTCATGTAGACAAAAGATACTTTGTTCTTTCTTTTTTACTCAATGAATTTAATAGAAAATTTAAATTCAATTGAAATATATTGATAATGGTATTGGTTTTAGGTGACATGGATTTAATCAAGAATGATATCTGGGATTTGGTATGAACATTCCATAGGTGGTTGGTCGTGTTTGTGTCTTAACAGTGGTTCAGAGATAGTTTTATAGCTATTATGCCATATTTGATTAAATTGAATAAGTTTTTATAAGTTTTTATAATTAATTATTTATGGTTATCAGATTGAGTTAGATTCATGGAACAATGATGGTGTATTATTGGATTGGATGAGATTGACGGATGCATGTGTTGGCATGGTGGGTGGTTGGACAAGGCCATATGATGATTTTAAAGAGGTTAAATTCAATATTAAGGTAGGTGTCCCATATAATAATAAACAATATGATTATTTATGCGTGAGTGTGAATGATTTCATATGTTAATGGGTTTGGTAATATATTTTTGGGTAAAGAAGTGGTTGGGGTAGATGAGATAAGATAGTGCTAGGTCTCTTATTCTTTAAGTACGTTATCATGAGATCCTTGATGTTTTGGAGTCAGTCTGGTGATTTTATCACCAAGTGTAGAGGATAGTATTGAGTTCTAGTGAGACCTTAGAAGGTCTCATGGTTCTTGTTAATTACTAGATATACAAAGTTGGGGTTTCTAGGGCTAGTGGGTAGGCATGATGGGGCTAGGTTAGATAGTGATAAGAGAGACCATTTTGTCTCACGGGTGGTGGAAACACCCTCCTGAGGTTATAGGTGAGTCAAGGTGAATGAAGTGATTAAGATAAGTTATTCAGAAAATGGTCAAATAATGTCAAGGGGTATTTTATGAAGAGGTATAACTCACCTATGAGTCCTGGGCTGATTTGGGACATGATGGTTTTTGATAGTCTCGGGGTGGAAAGATTGCAAATGATAAGAGAATTAGTGAGGTTTGAATAGACTTTGAGTTATAGGTCAGGTTGAGACTTTTAGTACTATCATCACTAGTTGGTGGAATGTATGATGTGGAATTTATGAGCAGATACTTTTCTGGGTTTCAGGGACCCAGTGGACACCCTATCGGCATGTTGATATGTGTTTTAGTGAAGGTCTTATTCTCAAGAGACATTCCCCCTAGGATTGTCTAGCTAATAGAGTTATGGGTCACATAACTAAGATTTTATGAATCATAGACCTCTCTTTTAGATTTATTAGGTTGGCATGATTGATTTGACCTACCTCTAGTCTTCAGGGTCGGTTCGATGTACTGAAAAACCTACCCAATGTATATTGTGATGGGTAAGTGTCCTTTGTGACAAAAACATTGAGGCTTGGGTCGGTGTATGACCATGTCACACTCTATTTGGAATCAATTGAAGGAAATTTACACGTGTGGATATGTAAGTGGGATTTCCTCGTATAATTTTGTAGGGATGTGTCGGTGTGAGAGACCTCCCAAAATGTCTATGGGGATGTATCAGTGTAATATTGTTCCCCGACACATGGGTATTAGTTTCAAGACCATTCAATACATTTCTTAGGTTGATGTGTATGTATAATACCTTTACTAAGGGAATTTTATGTGTAGGACTACCCTGGGGAAAGGTTCGTGGTGCGTGGAGGACTGATGGACCTCCCTAGTGTGATTTGGAATGGGTTGAGTGTTTTAGACATATGACTATGCCCAATGTTTGTGGGTATCAGGTTGAGATTTTGTATAATTACATACCCATACTATTTGGGTATGGGATAGTCCTTGATATGATGGAATGGGGTGATGAGTGGATCTTGAAATTGTTTCAAAACAATTATGTACAGGATCAAGATATCCTAGTTTTCACTCGATGACCCGATTGGATTGTGTACCTCATCTTGTGTCGTTGCATACTAGTTAGCACATAGTAAAATAGAGAGCATGTTTATTTTTTCCTCATGAACACACATTCATAATACTAAATATATTATGACTGCTTAGTGATACAATATATAGTTTTATTCTCACAACATGCATGGTTATCGAGATGTATATACTTACCTTATGTTTTAATTTTAGGTCAGATCATAAGTTTTATAGAGATTCCTACTAAATAAGGATAATGGTATCACAAGATTAGAATGAGGCCCAAAGATGGAAGTAATGCCATAGTGTGTGAGTTGTATTGTTTTATTTAGGATTTTTTCAGAGATTGATTATAGTATGAAAATTTTATGATAGAATTATACCTATTACTAATTTCATTTAGTTATAATACATATTCTGTTATGATATGAATGTAATTTAGTTATTTGTAATATTTCATAACTTATAGTAGACGTAAGAATATCCCCATTACATGTAATGTTCCATCACAACTAGTTAGATGACACTGATATATAAGGACTCATGCTTGAGTCCTTATGGAACTTCTTCTTAGATAGGTTCTGGGACCAGGGTGTTACAAAATGATATCATAAGCATTGTTTTGTTTTATTTTGTAGGGATATGGTCAAAATTTGTTATAGGGATGTTTCAAATCTTGTGATGGATATGATACTGATGCATCGAGAACACTTATTTTGGTATAAAATCCATTTTATTCGATAATGGGATTTCAATTTTTGGTTTGAGATGTTATTATTATAAAACTTCACTTAGGATGATTCACATGGATTTTTAGGTAATGGATTATGGTTTTTAGATATTGGTTGATTGTAAAGAGGCCCATGGTTAGCTATTGTTCTTTTTTGAAAGTGGACATGTACATGCATCATAGAAGACAAGTGTAATTCACATGACATATGTGTGCTTGGATGTGGTTGTTTACTGATAAGAGGTTTATGATGTTTAATGTGTCAAAAACAATATATATTGTATTTTTATATATAATTTATTAATGTAATTATACTCAACTTGACTGTGTTTTTTTCTTTTGAAGGAATGTTATGTGGATTCTATGGTGAGAGGTTCCCTTATAATGAAAATTAATTCCTTCATTAATAGATGCATAAAGACCATATATGGGTTGATTCGAAAGTTTGACACCTTAAATATAGATCAATGAGGTAAATTATTCGTGATAGATGGTTTAAGGAAAGGAATAGATTTAACTATGAGAGTGGAACCCTAAGTGGATTGTGGAAAAGAATGTAGCATTCTTTGGGGTTGGTGTTAAAGGATGGATTCAGAGGTTATGACCATTTGGTTGATTTAACATTTGGGTTTGGATGTGATTTCATCTTGAAGAATGGGTGTATAGATAGGCAATTAAAGTTCTTGGATTTTTCATGCATGGAAGTTTTTCATATATAATTAATGGGAAAAAGTAGATTCCCTGATTTTGAAGAGGTGTAATGATGGTAGTTCATGTTGGATGAGACAAAAAATTTCTTAGGGCATGTTAATCATGTTAGAATGGGTCCGGTTATATGATTAGTCCTGATTATATTGTATGGTTGTTGGTATGATAGATATTGGGTTTTGTTGTAGACAAGAACATGTAAGTTGGTTCTTGGGGGATCACTCTACCTTAGGGAGTGTAGAGTGAGTTTTGATGATGCATTTGGGTAAATATCAATGCGTGAGGGAAAAAATCATGGGTGATGCAAGGTGTCAGTTGGTTCAAGATTTGGTGAAATTGACTATGTATGACTCAATTGAAAATGTTTCAGGCTGTGGATGAACCTGATTAGTGTGGTGGTGCAATATCTATGGTATTTTTATATTAGAGTATCTCTCAGGGTGTGGCGATTGGTGTGTTCAGTGATATATATGCTGGAATTTTAGGGCATATATTTTATTGAGAATTCGAAGACATCCTATGGCGATGAAATGTGATGTTAGTAACAGATCCACATACCATGGTACTATCAATAAAAACTTAGTCCTTGAAAATAGTTTTCTAGGGGATGAGAGTTTATCTCATGTATAGTGACACACATGTGGTACTAGGACCCATTTGGTGTCAATTCTCATGGAGAGGTATAATAGAAAACATATAGTGGGGGCCTCACCATTGGATGTATAGAGTTAGTGAACCACATTTTTTATTATCTTAGGTAGTTCCAAGGATAATGTTTTAATGAATTGGAAATGGGTGGTGGTTCACATTTAGAGTTATAACATGAGTACGAAATGGTTTACCACATCAATTAATTACATGTAGTGAAATATGGAGTGTGGGACATAGATCTTGAGTGGATGTTTCATTAATGAAAATAAAGATACTCTTATGGTAGAATGAATAATATTAGTCATAGGTGAATATACATTGTTTTGGAAGGTTTGTGGAGTTAATACTAGCTATGGATGGTTAGAATTTCATTTGGATATCAGTGCATGGGAGAACCTAAATCATCCCATTATTTTAATAAATACCATCTCTTGAGTTTTTTTATGATTTCATTTGGAGTTATTGCATTGGCATCCGGTCCGAGAAAGTATTGGAGTGATTAGAGAATGGGTCAGATATGAGGTGAACTGATGATTGGGTTGATACCATGACAACCAGAGAAATAGGTTGGTGATCCAACCATGGAATTATATTAATAGTCAGTTTCAAACATTGGTGTCTTGACTGAAAAACTTTTATGATTCCTATGGTTTTATGACATCATGTCTAGTCATAGAGGTATCATATCAGTGTGAGTGGCTAATCGTTTTTAAAATAAGTTGGTTAGTGAAAGGTTTAATAATGTTTATTCTATGGTGGGGACATGGTGATGTTAGAACCATTTGAGGATTGTCATATAGGATATGATGGTTATAGTCCTGGGATTGATCGAGAAGTTTGGGTGTCTAGTGTCTATTGTGGAGAGTTATAGTGGAATAATATTGGGAATTTATGGATTGAATGTGGTGATTTATTGACGTTTTTATGACTATGGAAAGTTAGGAGTTTGGGTTCATGAGTTTACATATCTTTTTAAGGATGAGGATTGTTATGGTTGGGAGTTTTTAATTCCCCGTGTATTTTAATAAATTTTATTTTGAGTGAAAATTTTAATTTTCCCATTGCTGGAAAATACATTTTTAAAACTGATGTTTGTGATTGGAATTTAAACCATAGGGTTTTTAAAAATAAATATTTTGGATGTGGTTTGAGGATTGGGCGGAAGTCGGGTTCTCAATATATTATTAGAGGAGGGACCAAGGGTGGTCAATGTTTCTACAGTAGGACCAACAAGGTGTGGGGTTGACAGAAGGATAAAACCCCTTTTGGCCACATTAGATGGTCAATGAACCTAGGTTGACTAGATAGTGATCCATTATCTCACTAGTGGGTCAACTATAGGGGTGTTTTAGTGGAGGTGTTAGAAAATATTTCCATCAAAATTCCATTATAGTGTTATTTTACTATTTGTGTTTTTTTTTAAATATGGTTGAAAATATTACAATATGGGATGTCCTCTATATATCAGTTTTGAAAATATAAATTCTGTCTAACATTATTCATAGACCAGAAAGTGTTTAATTGAGTTTGTGAACCTCTAAGAAAAAATAAGCATTTTTCATAGTAGATATGATATTCAAACCACAATGAATGTCTACAAGGGAGTTCATCATTTTTTAATTAAGGAAGTGAATTATGTCTACCAAAATGGGTTATTCAATACATGAACATCATTTCACTATTAATTTATAGGGATCTTGTTGTTTTTGGATTGAAGGTGGTGATTTAGGGGTGACACATATGAATAAGTTTTCCATTCGGACTATATATTATGTTCAGTTTGTTGTGAAGGCTCTTCTGTAAAGGATTTTATAGTTATTGTGATTATCGGGATTTCTAGTATTCCATTTCTTATATAGAGTACCCTAATCACATAATTGGAAAGAGTGAGAATTTTATCAGGGAGTGATTATCTTTATATGAATTTGGTTGTGTAATAAAGTTATTCATGAAGGTGGTGTTCCTTAAAGTAAGTGACTTCGGAAGTTGTTGTTAATAGAATAAGGTAAATCATGAAGGAGGTTTTCTAAAAGGAAATATTATTTAATTTAATTAGTTTTCTAGGACACTATAGATCATGAAGGAAAATTAGGATGACAAATTGAATGTAGTTTGTGAAGCATCAACCGTCTACGAAGAATAGGAAGTTCATAAAGAAAAGGTGTTCCATGAATCAATCATGTAATGCGGTGCAAGGAATCTCATAATATGAATTAGGATGTTCTTGAAGGATTATAAATATTTCAAAAATGTTTTATCATTTGAATAGTATAATTTTAATATGTAAATCTTGAAGAAGAAGAAGATAGTGGATCTTCACTATCTACCTATATTTGCAAGAGGACTTTATTATTTGTTACATTAAAAACAGTGAAAGTAAGAATTCATATCTCTTGAAGATCATTATAGATCCAATTAAAGGATAATTTATTTGTCTACTATAATTATATGTATGATCTAGTTTTTTGGAATATAGATTTGTTGATCCTAATTATTTTCATATAGGTGAATAAGTGTCCCAAAATGAAAATTTTTAGAGTATCTACATATTAATTCCAATGCATTTAGTATTTATAATGAAGAAACCCACATTTACAAAAAAAATTATATAAATCATTTTTAGAGTAGTGATAAAAGGTAGAAGAAGAATGTGATCCCTTCCACCAGCAGTGACCCAAGGAAGTAAATATAGAGGCAGTGACCCTTGGGATGTAGTAAGATGTCCCTAAATCTTGTAAAGAAATGATCCTGGTTATAGAAGTGGTTTAGACCGAACCATGTATTACAAGTGAGCTTTAGTTGATTTGGTAAAATAGTGAATTTTGGTTGTTTTCTCTCTTGATGTAGCCTAGTGATGGTAAACTAATTAAAAATTTGTTTTTTCCATATTCTTTTCTCCTATTTGTACATTCAATGAATCAACAAAAGATAAAGTTGGAAGAGATAAGATCAATATAAAAATAAAGAGAAAATAAAGTGACCCTTATAATTAATAGGTCATGACCGAGTGGGTTTGGAAGAATTTCTAAAAGATTATACAAACCATGACCCCCATCATAGGGTGTCTAAGAACCTTTTAGGGAAATCAATTGGTATTAGATCGATTGGTTTATTTTATCATATTATTTTTCTATTAATTTTTTATTAATGTTTTATTCAATTATTAGCTTGGTGTGACATGTAAAATGGAATAAATTCAAAGGAGAATAAAAATTTTGGTGTTATTCCCCAGTGTGAAAGTTTCTATGGAAAGAGTGTAATTTAGTTTAAGGAAATAAACAATATACTGAAGAATGGTTTAGTTGAATTAGACAATGAAAATGTATACTCACTCAATTATATTGAAATAATGAGTGTGGAACCTAATATTCCAAGTGATGCTAGAACTAAATATGAGGAATAAAATCCAATAATTCCAAAAGTGGATGTTTTCCATATAACTAATTAATTATATCAAAAATTGAAAGAATAAAACCCGTCTAAAGATATCCATATCCAAGTGTAAGAAAGTTATTTCAACAAGATAAAAGGTTTAAATATAGGACTTATTGAAGTGAACATATATCTAATGGAGAATATTGTTTCCCAATATAATAAATTGAAAAAATCAAAGCCGTTGATAAGGGAATTAATATGAATTCTGAAGAAATTATAAATTTGGAAATCAAAAATTATTATCCTATTATACACCTATCAAAATAGGTACATGATAATAAATGGATACAATAACATAATGAGATCTTTTGAGGACTCTGCTTCTTATATGAATTTTAAAATAAAGGAGGAAAATGACATGGAAGATAGGCTCTCACGTGCATTAGAATTTGACATGAGTTATGTTAAGAATATCAAGAGATAATTTAATTCTTAACAAGAATGAAGGAAGTTACTTGTGAAGTTGGTATTCTGAGAAGAAGGTAGATAAAAATCGAGGCAATTTTCAAGGAAATATTAGTTTGGTGAAGTAGTTAATGGGGAACTATATCTCACTGAGGAAATGGGGAGGGGGGGGGGGTCATGAAGTATATGTAGTTATATAATTTAAATAAATTCAAATTGAATTGGTTGTTCACAAATAAAAGGAATTATATGATGTGCTTTCATTAAATGGTACAAGGTATCTTGCGAAGAGAAATAGGTTGTATATAAAGGAGAAAAAAAAGTTCATGATTGGTTTAACTAGTAAATAATTTAATTTTCATACTATAATTATAAATAATATAGATATAGAAGATAGATGATTTTCATCATCTGATTATATTTTTAAAAGGAGATTATTCCCAGCTTTTAAAGAAGTGAAAAGAAGACATGGAATCTCTTGAAGATCTTGCAAGAGAAAAAGAGGATCTTATTTATTTGTCTACAGTAACAGATGTTTGTTCCCGTTTTTTGGAAAGTGGATGTGTCGTATCCCGATGTTTTAAAATAGTTGAATTAACATCCCAGAATAAACACTAACCAAGCATCTACCTACTATGGAGGATGCATTTGTAATTTCTAATTAAGGGACCAACATTTCCATAAACTATGTATTAATCCTTTCCAGAGGAGTGAGAAAAGTAAGAGAAATAAGGTGATAAATTCCATTGTAATTGATCCCTTAATGGAAATATATATGGAGTGACCCTTGGAACGTAATGGTAAATCCCAAATCTTGTAAGGTAATGAGCCTCAGAAGAGAAGTGATTGTGTCCAAACAATGTATTGGTAGTGAGATTTAGTGGATTATTAGCATTGGTACATTATTTTTGTATGCTACTTGTACATAACCCAGTGAGGGAGATCTATGTCAAAATATGTGTGTCCTTCTTATTTCTATCATTAATTACATTATATGCCTCATCATGAGATAAAATTGGAAAGGATAATATCAATATAAAACTAAAGAGAAAGGGAATTGAACCTTATAATAAAGCAGTCAATATCTAGTGGGGAAGGAATAATTTATAAATGAATGTCCATACCCTAATTAACTCCTCAATCATTATATAATCATCTTTTAGGACTAATAGGGGATATTCCCATTTTTTTCTTCTTTGGGGGTCTCTATATAGAACAAATAATGGGGCTCAGGATTGGCTATTTCTTTCATGATATTAACTCCACTTGCTTATCATTAATTCCCTTTCAATAGGGGATGGTTCCACATATTTTTATGGTATATTGAGGTAAGATATTCAATTTTCATCATTATTAGATTATCATTTAACTCCTAGTTATTTTTCATTGATTTATTCTAGGTTTTGGGTTTTGATACCACTGGATCATGGTGGAATCGATCGAGGGTGATGGGTATTTATCTCTGATTTTTAAAGAGGGAGTCTCAAGATGTTTTTGACATGACGTAAAAATAAAATTTGGTCAAATTATTTTTCATAAAAATTTTAATTTATAATTAGAATTTAATTTAATAAAATTGATGTTTTCATCAGTTTTTGGTGAAAGGTATTCCGACTGGGATGGAGTTAGAGAGTGCTGACAAACTTTCCATGGGTGGTTGGTCATGGTATTGGATCAATGGTAGTGATTGATGATTTATTTGAGGATTATTCAATTTTTTTTTAAATTAAATAATTTATTATTTATGGTTCTAGACTTGAGTTACGTACTTGGGAGAATGGATGGTGCTCAATTGGACTAACAAGTTCTTAAATGAGAATCAAAAATCTTGGAAAGGGGTTATATCCAATATCGAGGTAAGTGAACCCTATAATACAACACTATTTTTTTAATAATGATTTGGAATTAATAAATATTATAATGGGTTTTAGCATGGGGTTTTAGGAACAAAATAATCCAGTATAGATGAGATAGGATGGTGCTCAACCTCTTATGATTGGAATAAGTCCTCTTGAGAACTTGTATGATTTGGAGTCACCCTAAAAACATGGAAAACAATGGGAGATGTTAACATTGAATTATAGTGAGACCTTTGAATGTCTTCGGGTTTGTTTTGAGATATGTATACTATATTTTTTATTACCTAGGAATAGTGGTAAGGCATGATGGTCTTATGGGTGAAAGGTGATGGGTGAGATAGATATGTATATCAGGTGAGGGGAAATCACTCCTATGTTCAGAGGTGAGTCATGGTGCATGTGGTGAGTTGGATAAGATGGTCAAGAAATTGAATCTATATTCCAAGGGATATTTTCATTGATGGGACTCCAACTATGAGGGCTGATTGAGTTTGAGATGTGATAGATTAAGATGGTCCATGGGTAGTGGAATTGAGAATTTTGAGGGATTCAGTGAAGTTGGAATATATTTTGAGGTCAAGGTCAGAACAATAATTTTGGTTGTGACTTCATTAGTGAGTGAATTATTTAGTTGTAATCACTGATCATATAATTTTTTAGGTATATAAGATCTATTGGAAACCCTATTGGGTATGTTGAGATGTGTTCCAGCAAGGTTCTAGTTCTAGTTTGACTAGCAACTAGGATTGTCTGATGAATAGAGTGATGGGATTTGTCCCTATGTACCTGTTCTAGGGGAACCTCTACTTGAGGAGGATATTGTGGATATTCTTATGTTCGTTACAATATATTCTGTAAGAATGAGTCAGGGTACTTAGCAACCTCATTAGTGTCTGCGGGGATAGGTTGTGTGCTATGTGACATTGACATGGAATTTTGGATTAGTGGATGAATGTGTCATGCTTCTTTGGGTATTGAGTCAATTTCATTGATATGTGTGACCTTGGTATATGGAAAGACCTCCCTAGAGTCATTGGGGATTGATCAGTGTGATGGACCTCCCCAATGTGTGCGGTGTTAGTTCGATGGATGATCATTCCTTGATGCTCGGGTATCGGGTTGAGGACATTTCCACACATGGATTGGTTTAGTGTGCACATTTTGGATCTTTTCTTACATAGAAATGGGTCATGGATTTACTAAGGGTTTTAATGTGTCATGATAGATGACCTATGTACTTCCCATTTGTTTTTATGGATGTGTAGAATCTTTTGGACATTTGACTGTGACTAATGTCTATGGGTATTAGGTCAAGGATTTCAATGGAACCTCACCCAGATTTTTTCAGTAAGGTATAGTCATCATTATGACGTAATGATAAAACAAGTGTATTCTAGCATGGCACCAAAGAAAATATGGTCATGGTTAAGGTGACCTAGTTATTACCTGATGACATGATGGGCATCTGTACCACATTAGGTTTCATGGAAGCCTTGTTAGTACATAAATAATCAATAATCATATTTATTATATTGAATTACATCATGCAGACACATGCATATGATGCCATATTTTAGGGGTTTTAGTGAGTCTATAGAGTTTTATTCTCATACCCGGCATGGAAATATCAGTGTACTTGTAGAACATAGGTCTATATTTCCTGATGGGGAATATGTTTTGTATTAGTTCATGTTGAGGTAGATCAAGGGTATTATGATATTGGTATAAGGCTCAGAGTTGCAAGTAAGTCCATGGTGTGAATTTATTCTTTTGGTATTATATTTGAGATTACACCGAATGGAGAAAAATGTATATATTTTTTGAACAATATCATCATGCATGTTACTAGATGCCTTTATATTTTATGAATACTTTGATATGATATGGATTCTATTTAGTTATTTATTATATTTATTACTTTGATTAGAGGTAATTTTCTCCCCATTAAATGGATTAATCCATTTCTGCTATATGAAATCCTATGAAATATGAGGAGGCATTCTTTAAGACATTTGGTTCTCTAAATCAGATGTGTTTCAATAATTGGGTGTTACAAAGAATGAGGAATTTTATGGCCATACATATAAAAATTATATGTTATATTTTTATCTATTTGAATAAGGGTAATGTGGTATGATTATCCAAATAGGTGACTAAAAGATTATGTTGTCATATATCTGGTTAGTATATAATTATAGAATCAATAAGATATTTGTAGGCTGTATGGGATTCAAATAATTTATACACCTTATCCCTTCAATGTTGTGGGAAAACAAATTATATTATTATCAATTATTGTATATGATAAAATGGGTGGACACAACTATAGATATACATGTAAATGATAAATATGATTCTAGATCCTACATATCATGAGTAATATTGACATAATTCCACAATCCACTATTTTCCTATAATGATGGATTATATTATTCATATTTTTTTCAATGCTACAAAGGCTTGTGGAATTACTCTTTCTATTTTTTCACCTGGGTTTAATTTTTGTAACAAGGTGCTTGTACAAAACATTGGGGGTGAATAAGATATTCCCTAAGTTTGTTTTTCATGTGATGCATTATAACCATATCATAAGAGAATAAATTGGGATATAATATGGTTTGATATTATATTACATTCCATGACCTTCGAAATTTCTAATTTACAATTGAATATATCATATAGTATCGAATCATAATATGTAATTTACATGGATCATTATGATTATACATGGTAGTTGATCATTAAAATTTAACAATACAATTTAGTCTCCATGTAATTTATCATTGTAAAACTCATAAGATGAAATGATTAGAATGAAAAATATGCTTTCATGTTATGAATTCATGAACAATTTAACCATCACACAAGAATTTTATAATCTCTGATTAAACAATGTAATAACTTATGTTCTTCTCCGATAGTTATATTAAGAGGTAATAACCAAGATATTTTTTGTTGTCTAAGCATGCTTGGTCCATCAATGATTTTTTATGGTTCTCCCACCGTTTTTATGAACATAAATAGGCACTAAAATTTCATGAGAATAGAGGAGGATCATACTCATTTGATGGTTAATTCAAGTAGTCCCAAGGATAATTCACAAATAGAGGATTCATTAGATGCATCCTCTTGGAAATTTATCAACCATAATGATTAAAGATCATGAAACAAATGTATTATTCAGTGTAAGGAGCACAATGTTTTAAATTTTATGGTTACTAGACTTCAATTTCATCAAAGGAAGATCTTTATATTTAGGGTTTTTAATTTTTACTACTATGTTGATTAGGTGTTAAAAAATCTATAGAGTATCATCAATTGTGTAACATACCTACCTGATCTATGGAGTCTAATTCAGGTTCTATGTGGCCACATGTGAGCCTCCACATATGGAGTAGGATTCTGACTAGAAGAGAGGTTCTATGTCTGATGGTTGGGAGGCTATTACCTTCTTATCATGTCATTGAGAAATTTATTAAACCATAAAATAAATTTCAAATTAATAATCAGAGTAAACATGGCATATAAATAAATTTCATACCGGTCATAAAAAAATCATCTAACATAGTTTTAATTCTATCCAGAGTATAAATAAAAGATAATAAGAGGTAATAAATATAATATAAAAAATAGAGTCTCCTATAGAGTTTTTACTGGTCTGCTCCAACTCGTTGTTCCATTTCTAGTCCATCCACCACATGGCCCTTTCTATTATCCAATTATCTATTCATAAAATCTATATGAACATTGAAATTATTAATCAGGGTGTGAGTAAGAGACTCTCTTGACAACCGCTAATGTGTCCTTACCATAAGTGGACAATATCCAGTAGTGTATATCATGGCACAAGTAAATTATCAATAAAGAAACAAACATACATGTGTGGGGTCATCATGTGATGAACAAGATTCCATGAACCCCATCCCCACCTTCTTCCTCTCATTATCAATAAGGATTTGAAGAAGTAACATACCTCCATCAAGGTAACAAAGCTCACCCCACACAACATGTGGTTCTTGTAGGAATGTAGCATGTTCTATCAGGTTGATCCCTGACATTATTAAAATTTTAATCGCCCACATACCCAATCTACATAAATCCATGACTGATATATTTGAGGTAGAAATTCTACTTTCCCCTCTACATGGGTATCCACACTCTCTTTTAATGATGTTAGGACTTCATCAGTTTGGGTAATAGGCCGCTGATGTTTTCCCCTCTACAGTAGAATCCACAACCACATTTAAGTATATTAGATATTCATAACTCCAAACCTCAAGGCTCCAAATAAATATCTAAGTCTTTGTATCATAATTCCACATGATATGAAACACAAATATAGTACATGTCATATCAAGGAATGATAAGGCATGCCAATATCAATGTTAGGAGCCACACATAATCATATTGTCATAATCAAGCTCGCTCAAGTGTACTCATGCTGCCAGGTGAAACAAATATCATGCTTGGATAAATAAGAATAAAAATAGTATCATGGGAACACCATATAAAAGTCCCAAAATGGAAAGGAACATTCTAACTCAATGTTTTTTATATCTATGGGAAAGCATATCCTCCTATGTGTGGTTCGAAAACTGGATTGGAAATGTCCACAGTCAAGAAAACATCCTCACATGTCTTATTATCAACATTTTTAAAACATCATCACTCTAGGTTCATCAAAGGATCTTCGAACCAAATCCAACTATTTTATTTCAAATAGAAATAAAATATAACATGTAATGATACTTTTTATCTCCTTGATAATTTACAAATTATCTTTCTAATCTAGCGCATGCTCTCAAAATATTTTCCTTAAGAATAATTATCTTCTGAAAATTTGATAACAATTATAATTTTATTACTACATTTTTTTATTTGATAATGAAATTATCCTTTTGTAATCATCTTTTGATAATTTATAATAAATTATTCTTTTATAACAACATTTTTTTAATTTATTTTAAATTATCATTTTATAATTATCTCATGATAATTAATCATAAATTTTATTTTTTTTAATTATATCTATTTAATTTTACATAAATTTTCCCTTGGTAATTTTAAAAAAATTATCCATTGATAATCATAGTATGATAATATTTATAAATTATCCATTGATAATTTTATAATATTATATTCAATAATCTCATTCAATTACCCTTTAAAAATTTAACGTAACTATCATTTGTTTTCTTTCTAAAAATTGAATTTTTATTTATTGATAAGACCCAACCATAGCCCTCTCACTCATGAAGGAAAAGGTGATAGAGTCTGAGGGAATCACCCTTGAAAAAAACATAGAGTCATCCGGAAATGACCCTACCTATCTATAGATAATCAAAGAGATAACTGAGCTACCTTTGTTGGAGAGCGCATCAGTAGAAAATTTACCATCTCTCTATGTATGAATAACATGTGTCCCCTAGTCAAAAAAAAGTATGCACCTCCTAATTAAATAAAAATTATCCCATGGGGTATTTCAGTTACCTTGAATGTGCCCCACTAGTACCACAGAGTCCGACCCAACCTTAGTAATCTGAATATTATAAAGTCTGCATATCATCAAACCAGTTATCATAGATCATTATTCTACACTGAGAGAGTTCACTGGACCATATAATGGGATGAAACCCAAATGAATGAAGACACTGCTATCCTTAACCCTACCCCTCTTTCATCTCCCCATGATTACAAAATCCATCGACATTCTGTTTTAGACCAGATATTGGTGGCTTGCACTTGACCCATTAGTCGTCCTTACACATTTTTCATCCATGTTTTCCCATGTGTGGATATAGAAACATTGAAAGTATATGTATAGAACCATACTTTTAAGAGATTTACCATTTCATCTAGTTGTGCCTTCTCTCTAACCATCAAATAATTTAAGGATTCCGAGTCATCGTGCCTTTCCTAGTTCCTTTCTTCCCAATGGTACCAATAGACTACCATAATAACCACCTCTATGTTCTTCATCTATGAACTATGCGGTCAAACTCCCAGAAGTTAGATCTCATAAAACTCCTAAATATAATCCATGTGAGATGGTATAACCTTTCCCTAACACAATGAACTCCACAACACCTTCTTATCCTATTCACTATCTAGAAAAAGGTGTGGCGTAGTTTCTAGTTGCGGTGATGAGAAGTAATGGAATCTCAAAGCTAGAACAATCCCCTTCCACTTGGGATTTTCATCTGTAGGAAGCACAATTTATCATTCTCCAAACCAAAAAATTAAACTTAACTAGAAGTTCATTACACCACTTCTTAGATGCCCAATCTTCTGAACAACTTCTAGTAAGCATAACATGTCTAAAATCCCAGATGTTAAAATTCCTATAGGTTACTCTAGAAATAATTCATCTATCCGACTCCTCATCCCATACAATGATTTCCTAAATAGTTTTCTAATCATGATTTTAAATTGAATTGATAAACACTAGAAATGTTATACTATCTTTTAAGGTGATATGAGGAACTAGAAAACTTGTAAAGAATAATTTATCCCCTTCCCAATTTTCTTTCTAGAGGATAAGGTCCCCATTCCCATATACTCACAAAATATTATCCTTCAGATCCATTATATGTGACGTCATGCAACGAGCCAATAGTTTCATTCAACCATTTCTCATTGACCAATCCTCCCAGTCTTCATTGTATTTTCCCCTCATGAATCTCACCCACAAATATTCCCCTTCAATTATATCCCACACAATTTTGGGATGCAACACCTTAATAGTTTCCAAAATGTCATAGATATCAATGTCTCCTTCATTAATGTGTTAAACCATGAAGTTTATAGGGTTCCCAATGCAAATTTCATTTATAGTTTTCATCCCACAAAAAATCACAAAATGATCTCCAACTTAAAATAATTTTTTTGGTGGCTTGATTGTGGAGAGAACATGAATTGGAATCGATGTTAGGACACTATTGATCAGTGTAATACGTCCACCGAATGATAGGAACCTATTTTTTCAGTAAATAATTTTTCCAATGATCATTTTGATGGTCTCATAAAAAATTTTCTTTTTTTTCTACCGCTGGACATTGGATCTCTAGGATAACTCAAAGGGAGATGCCTCTTTTGTATGCCTAGTTGACCCTGAATTGTGTTTCTTCATCTTCTAGAGTACTTTTTTATAAGAAGACACTTCTTTTCATTTGATTAACCTAATTACCACTAATATTACCATAAACATTCATGGTTTCAATGAACTCCTTAATCGTGAGATCATCATTATCATGATCCTCATTCAACTGTGGGATATAGTTCATGAAAAATGCTTCGCCTGACTTAACTTTTTTATGCCATAATCCTAGGAAATTGTGTCATGACCCAACCCAATGGGGCTCGAGCCGTGACTACCCAAGAAAAGATACAATAGGTCAGGGCCTAGCGACTAGCACTGAGTAGGCTATCACACGCATGGGAGGCATTATCCTAAGGTACCTGTACACATGCACCCACATACAACTCCATGAAACAGTGAAGAGATATATATATAAAACTAAAAATAAATGCTGGGATATATATATCCCAGAACCAGAGTACAATAGAATTAAAATAGGTAAAAGACATGGCTCACCAAAAGTAAAATGCAAAAGCATCCAACCTACTTCAAAGGAGGGGATCACTGTCAAAAGCACATGCCAGAAAGCTCCCCGATATAGCTCTGGTAAACACCCTGGTCGGTCAATCTCACTAAGCTCTGCTAGATCTGGGTCCTCCTGGGACTTCATTGATAAGAATGTGGTCTTCAAAATACACAAAAATGTGTGGGAAAATACCGTGCATGGGTGAGTATATTAATACTCAGTAGGCTCCCAGAAAACCCCAAAAGAAAAATGAGAAACTGAAAGGCATCAATATGCTCGTCCTAGTTAGAGGGAACTCAAATGAGGGAGAAACTCCACCTCGAGACTTCCCTAATCTAAACTCAACTACATAGATCGAACATGTATATGCCCATACATATACCAAGAACAACTAGATATACTAGTATCAGGCACCATGCCTCATGAGTGTCGGACCTCATCGCCAGTGATAGGTTTGACTCGAGGCTCTAAGGCATTAACATAACCATAAGAACACACTCCATGAGATTTGTCATCCCAAAAGACACATGTTCTAGAGGTACACTCCACCGGGTTAAATCGCCATTCTAGATGGCCCATCCAAGATAATAGGCTCATTAGATATCATCACTGAGAAAATTACACAAAAACAACAGAAAACTAATCTCCTTGGATATGAGATCACTCCCTTGATTCACTTGGGGATACAAGATCCCATGTCAGTAACTTGAAGATCTCTCAGATAGGGGATCACTCCTAGGATCCACTAGGGGATACTACAACCTGATCTGATGTTCCACATATCAAAACACATATATAGAGGTTAATCACCCGTATAAAGGTGGGCTCAAAGATGCTGAGAACCCCATCATGAATAATATGCAAAGTAGGGGATCAAAAAAACAATCTCAGAAACCCTATTGAACCCACACACTGAGTAGGGGATCACATTACTGATGATATCACAACCCTATAGAAAACCACACGCTGATTAGGATATCATATAATTGATGATACTGTAACCCTAATATTATGACCTACTACGAAGGGGATCATATTACCGATCATACCTCAAACCCTACAAGGTTTTACTTCTAGATAGGGGATTGCCTCCCATGGATAAGTGCTCACATCGATACCAAGAACCTGATATAGGGAAGCAAATCTAGTGGATCATGCTCTAGACTCACTGGAGGGATACCAAAACTCTATCTAAAATTCCTTCTATCGAGGGGATCACAAACCTGTACTGGGGTTGTAATGCCTCCTGAACCCTAATAGAAACAAAACATGGGTGTTTAGTCAACTATTGCTCATCCAAACATCGCTAACCCAAGAAACCCACAACATCTCCATTCTGCGCACCTCCTAGGCCTAGTGCAAGTCCACCATCGCGTTCTATGCATAAAAAACATAGGATAGGCTATTTACTGACCCGTAACAGACAGCCGGTGAAAATTGTACTAATAATTGTAAAAAATCTGATCGGGGCCCAAATATCAATTCTGAAACGCGTCAAGAAGATGCCACCTTTGTGATCCCCTTGTAAAAATGCACAATATCGACTTCTCATTCATCCAAAAAGGACACCAAACAAAAACGTCACGTTTCTTTGTAAATGCCCAAACCCTGCCACGTAGGGCGCGCAACCTGATCTCAGTCCCATCTCTAGAAATCTATCTTTAAACATCCAATTTACCATCAATATCACAATTACACTGATGTCATGTCAATCAGATGCTCTGTACAAAAGTTATGGCAGGTTGAAGCTGAATAATAATAAAATATTATTATTATTTAAATATTTCTTAGCCCCTGGAAATGAACCCAACTCATAAAATTACTGAAGAAAAATAAAAAGTTCCATCTCGATGCAAGGAATGTGTCACCACAAATGGATCTCCAATTGGACTTCTGGTTTGTGAGTTACGGGGGTTTAAAGATCCCCCAGAAAATGCTGATCGGACAACTTCCTGTCTCGCCAGAAACGACCGCACCAAAGCTGAAAACCACTACACCGGAGCCAGAAACCACCACCCCAAAGCTAGAATCCTCCGTGACAGAGCCAAAAACCGCCGAACCCCCACCACCCTCACCAGATTATTCCATGGACACCGTAGGAATCTGGCCTTGCCGCCCAAAATCTTCCGCAAACCACCGGGAGCACCCCGATGCTCAAAATTCAGACCCAAAACAGGTTTCGGAAATCTCAGGACCCAAACTATACAACCATTAATAATATTTGAAGAAAAAAATCACTTAAATGATATCCATTATTTTAAAACTCAAACTGCATACCTCAGGGGCGAAGCACCAAAGCTTCGGGTGCAGAATGACACTCGCAACATAGTGATGCTTGATCTGCCGATGATCGACGCCAAAAATAGTTGTTTGTGGCACTTTGGTTTATGGAAAGAGGAAGGAAAAGGGGATGATCACCTTACATATAGGAAGAAGAAGAGGTAGAGATTATTGATTTTTATATATTTATTTTTTTAAACAAAAACCACAGTTTAACACTCTACCAACACGCCTCTACCCAACACTCAATGTAGAAAAGATTAGGTCACCCCCAAGGTAAATGTGGTGTTCTAAAATCAACTGCACAATTAGAACTTTAATCTGAGACTCTGTTACAGAGTTATTCGAGCTGATGCTCATAAATAAATTATTCATTTATTTAAGAGAACTCCCAGGGTCACCTTTTTCTACTATAGGCCCGCACCCACAAAGGTTACACCCTACATAGGTTAAATGACACGCTCCAGATGCAACTGTGACCTCATATTTCTGATCTGAGCTATTGTTTAGGAGAAAAAAAATTTCCTCCATCTGCATAGTATAAAAATACTTAATATTTTTATAACATTAATTTAGGGCACACCGGGCCTCGGAATTTTACGCTGTCTTCACGTCTAGCTCTGGAATTATTCGTAGTAATATTCTAAAGTCTGACAAAGAGAAAATATGGGTTTCTACATCCTACCAACCTTATGAATTTTCATCCTTGAAAATACATCAACACGAGGAAAATAAACTGAACTCTGAACTGGGTTTCCCACACCAGTGAGTTCACCAAAACTGCAACAATTCCACCAAGTGTTCCTATGCTGCCAACCAGAACACACTATGGAGAACCCATGGCTTTTCACACAAAATCCCCAACAAACAACACTGCCCTAAACACATAAGTCAGAGGGACTCTTCCTTCGCACCTCGATACTATCTACTTTGGGTGGAACTGACTCGTCCACATAGGTTTAATTGCATCACAAAAAACGTGTCTCTGTAGGGGAAGGATATCTCTTCCTCATGCATTCGAAGCATGTTGAACAACACCAACACTGGGGCTTACCAATGCCCTAAAAAACCTTGATCAAGCAACCTAAAGGAAAGAGTACCACCTAACAGTATCTATAAAAAGTACTTTAGAATTTAGAATGGACACAAATCATACCTATATCTATCCGCAGAGCCTCTGGGTCAATAACCACTATGGAATGCAGTTTTCCTCTCCCCTGTCCTCTAACTCCCTGAGCCCAGCATGGACCACCTGGGGGTGGTGGTGGTAGAAACTCATACCGTATGAAACGTCTCACCACTGCACCATCCCCATTTCCATGTCTGTCGCCCTGCATAACTCCATACTCGAGACGCTGCCTTTACCAAGGTGACCTGTCGACTGGCTTCGTTTCAGTAGAACAGTGAGTCAGAAAATCTCTAGCAAGATGTCCTTGACTGCCGCAAACATAACACTTCCTCTCATATGGCTATCCAAAACTGGTCTAAGAGACCTGAGAGCCATGAGTCTCATATTATCCATCCTGGGTTCACCTTCTGAATCATCGAGTAAATTCAGACCCTTGAACCTGCCATCAATTACTAGTTATTGAATTAGCTACTGAGGTCTCAGCTCCCACATTCCCATCACTGATGGGCGAAATCAACTCATCCAGAAATCTCTCAACCAAAAAGGTCCACACCAACACTCCATCATAGGTGGGTAGGCATAAAGAAACCAGACCTACCCATATGTCTCTGCGTGGGCCCTGCTCGAAGGTATAAGCCTTAAATAATGGATATCAAACCATATATAGGGTGTAACACGATAAGTATGTAAACCTCGTTGAGTACTCTAACACAGTGATGCCCTTATGTCGAAGCTGTAGAAGATCCTAGATTCACATTGACCTCCCCGTGACCGAATAGAACTATTCCCTGAATATCCACTAAAAATATGTCCATTTGAATGTGTCCTCGTCAAGGGAATGCGTTAATAGACTCCACCATCGCCTGACCGAACCAGGAAAAAGGCTCACCGCTAGGACCACCATCTGATCTGGAGGTGTCCTCACCAAGAAGAAAACTCGAGTAACTACTTTGAGCCAGTCATCAGCTGCCTGGGGGTCTGGATCACCCTGGTACCTCAGAGGTTGCAGCCTATGGAAATCATGCTACACACTCAGCCTGGAAACATCATCGCCATGAACTACTGGCACAACCTACTACTCGATAAGTGGTGGGTCAACTGGAAAACCACCTGGAGGTCCAACCTCAAAACTTGTGCCCTGCTCCAAAGCCTCTACTCAGGGTGGATTGTCACCACAATTCCATAGCAGAACTCTCACTGGATGTCATTGTCGAGGCATCTTGAAATACAATCAAGATGAACCGTGGTCTAAGTGTATATCTGGGGATATGACTCAAGAAGGACAAGAAAAACCAAAAACCCAGTCCTATATAATGCATGTAACATTATTACTCTACAACCAGGTATCGAGTTGTAAGGCAGGTTATCAGAGTCTGGGTGAATGGATTCGCCAGCCTCTGCACCAACACTAGAGTCCCTGACTTGAAATCCAAACTCAAAACATCCTAACACTACTCCTGTGCAACCTAAACCAAAATCACAGCTAGGCCACCAAAATTCATTGATCCCAAAGGTGGAACCACATCTGATACCACTCTATCAAGGCCTGACCCAATGAGGCTCAATCCACAAATCCCCAAACCCACCTCAAATAGGCCAGGGGCTGGCGACTAGCGCTGAGTAGGATATCACAAGCATGGGTGGCATTAGCCTAAGGCACCTTTACACACGAACCTATATACACCTTCATGCAACAGTGCAGAGATATATATAAAAATAGAAAAGAAATTCATGCATACATCTATCCAAAAACCAGAGTACAATAGAAGAAAAAAAGAGAAAATACATGGCCCACAAAAAGTAAACTATAAAAGCATCCATCCTTCTCAGAAGGAGGGGATCGTTGTCAAAAGCACCCACTGGAAAGATCTTCAGCAGAGCTCTGGTAAACAACCCGGTTGGCCAAGCTCATTAAGATCCACCTACTCTGGCTCCTCCTAGGACACCTTCGAAAGCCCTATGGTCTAAACAAGACACAAAACATGTGTGGGCGAAGCCCGTGAATATGTGAGTATAAAGATACTCAGTAGGCACCCCAAAAACTCCAAAAATAAAGTGAGAAATTGAAAGGCATCAGTCTACTCATCCCAGCCAGAGGGAACCTGAATGAGAGAGAAACTCCATCTCGAGACCATCCTCAGCTAAACTGAACTAGACAGCTCAAATAGGTATATGCCCATACATATACAAAGAACATCTAGATATACCTTTCTCAGACACCAAGCCTAATGAGGGTCCAACCTCATCACCAGTTATAGTTTCGACTCGAGGTTCTAAGGCATTCACATAACTAGGGGAATACACTCCACGAGCTCTATCATCCCAAAAGACACATGTTTGGGTTGTAAACTCTACCAAGTTATATCTCCATTCCAGATAGACCATCTTAGAGAACACGCTCATCGAATATTGTCACTGAGAACATCACGCTGAAACAACGAAACACAAAACTCCTCAAATATGGGATCACTCTTAGGATCCACTAGGGGATACAAGAACCCAAGCTAGTAACTTGAAGATATCTCAGATAGGGGATCACTCCTAGGATCCCCTGGGGGATACTACAACCCGATCTGACATCCCACAGATCAGAACACTCAGTTATAGGATTTTTGCCTGTATAAAGGTGGAATCAGTGATGTGGAAACCCCATCTGGTATAACTTGTGAAGTAGGGGATCGAACCGACAATACCACAAACCCTACTGAACCCACACACTTAGTAGGGTACCACATTACCAATGATAATTCAACCTTACAGAAAACCACACGCTTAGTAAGGGATCATATAACTGATGAAACCGCAACCCTACTACTATGGCCCACTGTGTAGGGGATAATATTCCCGATGATACCTCAAACCATACAGGGTTGTCCTAATATATAGGGGATCACCTCTCGTGGATAAGCAGTCACATCGATACCAAGAATCCGATCTTGGGAAATGAAGCCTGAGGATCTTTCTCTAGACTCACCGGAGGGATACCACATCTCTATCTGAAATTAATCCTATCGAGGGGATCACAAACTTGTATTGGGGTTGTAATGCCACATGAAACCTCATAAGATCAAAACATGGAATTTCACTCAACCACTACTAGTCCAAACATCTCTAACCCAAGCGTCCTGCAACATTTCCACACTGCACACCTCCAACGCCCAGACAGAGGCCACATTCGTGTTCTACACGGGAAAACACATAGGATAGGCTATTTACTCTCCCAAAATGGAAAACTGATGAAAAAGGTACTATACCCCATAAAAAATACAAGCAGGGCCCACACATCGATTACAAAACTCATCAAGAATATCACATCATTGCGATCCTCTTGAAAAAATGCATGAGATCGACTACTCTTTTGTCAAAACGGACATCAGAAGAAAAAGTCGCGTTTCTCCGTAAACACCCAATCGGTCCTTGTGGGGTCTACACCCTAATCTCTATCCCATCACTCAGAATATATCATAAAACATGGAATTTAACATCAGGATCACAATGACACTAATGGAACGCCAATCAGAAGCTCTGTGCATCAGTTATGGCAGGTCAAAGATGAATAATAATAAAATATTATTATTATTTAAACATTTCATAGCCTCGGGCCACATACCCAAATTATATGATTCCTGAAGAAATATCAAAATGTCTATCTCAACGCAATGAATGGGCTGCTAAAAATAGCTTGAAAATCAGACTTCTGGTTTGCAAGTGACGAGATTTAATGATCCTTGAGAAAATGTTGACTAGACCACCGCCTTTATCGCTAGAAACCACCACACCGGAGCTGAAAAATACCAAATCAGAGCCCAAATCCACCATTATAGAGCTAGAAACCACCGTTCCATTGCCTCTCTTTCTAAATTCTACCATGGATGCTGTAGGAATCTGGCATTGTAGCCAGAAATCTTCAACGGACCACTGGGAGCACCCTGGTGCTCCAAATTCAGATCCGAAAATGTTTCCGAAAGCTCAAGACCCAAACTATAAAAAATTTACAATGATTTGAGTAAAAAACAACACATAAACGAGATCTAGGATTTTAAAACCCAAATTTCCTACCTCGCGGGTGAAACGCCGAAGCATTGGGTGCAGAACGACGCCCGCAACACACTAAAGCTTGATCTACAGCCAATTGGCGCCAAAAACAGATGTCTATGGCACCTCGGTTTGTCGACTGAGAAAGGGGAAAAGAATGATCACCATGTGAAGAGGAAGAATAAGGGGGAGAGATAAATATGATTTATTTTTATTTATTTATTTTTTTAAACCAAAAACCATAGTTTAACTCTCTACCAGCATGCCTCCACCCGACATCCGGTGCGGAAAATGTTATGTAGCCCCCAAGGTAGACGTGGTGTTCTAAACTCAATTACGCAATTAGAAATTTGATTTTATACTTTGTTTAGGTGTTATTAGAGATAATGCTCAAAAATAAATTATTCATTTATTTATGAAGATGCCACTAATAAACCTTTTATAGCATTTCTGTACCCGCAAAGGTTACACCCTACCTAGAGTAAATGACATGCTCCTGACACAACCATGCCCTTGGATTTCTAATATGATCTATATATTGGGAGAAAACTCTTCTCCTCTAAATTCATATTATAAAAATACTTAATATTTTTATAAAATTAATTCCAGGCACACCAGGTCTCCAAATTGCATGGTGTTTTTGTGCCTAGCGCTAGAATTATTCGTAGGAATATTCCAAAGTCCGAAAGGGCCAAAACATGAGTCACTATATATTGGGTCTTCCAAAAAAACTTCAAAATATTCCTAGTTTTTCCTTCATGTCAGGTTCATATCCACTATGAATGAATCATTTTCCAAATGAAAATTAATTCATTTGGTCATCTATTTTTCCTGCAATCATGCCTGGAAGTGTGTTGTATTTGGACATGCCTCCCTAGTCCAAGTGGTTCTTGACCTTTCTCTACACAACATTTCATCCTCAGGGAGTCTTTCAGTCAAAGTGTTTTTTTCTTAGTCAACATAGCAAAAAAAAAATAATCATTCCAGAAGGATTGTAGAATTTCCTCCCTTTTTTCGATTTCCTCCTTAAGATTATTCAAATCACTTCCCTCCTCCCTTATATTATTTGATGGAGGATCAATTGCAACGGTAAACTCAACCTCAATCACATGCAGATCACTGGAGGTGTTCGCAACAATAAAAATATATATCACCAGCAACATGGTATTTATTTCTTCTCTCTTAAAGTCAAATATAACACACACGACCCTCCATATTTATTAGGATACATCCACACAACAAAAATCAAATAGATAAAATAAAAGTTCAAAGTTGGTTGCAGTAGGTGCCTCCCAAGCCTCCATATCCACACACGTGAAGCAGCCAATCTTGAATTTCTTAAAGCCCCAATTGCTACAGTAGAGGCTGGCACCGTCCAAGAAAAACCATGTTTTATTATCCAACATTCTTATCTAAAACCTTAATTTCTTTTTTAGCTAATACAACCATTCCCTCCCATGCATCACCTTCAACTGATTGTTCCATGGAATGAATGATCATCTTCAAAAAGCCATTGACATTGCGCCAATTGGAAGAGTATAATAAATGTTTGTACCTCATATTGTTCTTATTAAGATTAATCAAAAGCGGAGTATGGTCAGAGATGGCTCTGTTCATATAGGAGATTGATATTTTTTTGAAGGAGTCCAACCCTTGCATATTGGTCAAGCACCAATTGAGTCTTCACTATGTTTTCTGGGAAATCGTAAGGTCGTTGCACCATGTAAATTTTTGATTAGAGAAACCAAGGTCAAAGAGGCCATTTCTAGTTATGATGTTATTGAAATGATGCATTACTTTTTCAAAGGAGGAAGCCCATTCGTGCTTCTTTGAGGGCGCTGCAATAGTGTTGAAGTCACCTCCAATAAACCAGGGTAGGACACCAGGATCAAACATGAAAATATTTTTCCAAAAATACATTCTGTCATCAACCTAGAATCTCCCATAAAAGATAGAGAAAAATAACTTGATGCTTCCTGTAGAAATATTTGTTGTAATATGCTGAGATGAGGCTTCCACATCAGTCATAGAAATTTCATTTTTCCAAAACAACCAAATATTACACTTGCATGGATCAACATGCATAAAATTCTGATATACGATTCTCTTCGCAAAAGAAGAAATACGCTCTAAAAATTTTTTAGGTTCAAGAAAAGAAACCAAGGAAATATGATGATGATGATATTTAGAGATGATAAAATCAGTCTTGACGCATGCCCCTAGACCCTGGGCATTCTATATCAGCAAGGAAACCATCTAACGAGAGAGAGGGTGGTCTTTTGGCCTAAAACAGCTGACTTTATGAATGATCAGGGTTATCAATGACTCATTTTGAAAAACATAATCCCTTATCGATGAGAGATTAGGTATCTCCACGGATGGTAGAACCACCTACGAAGAACCATCCAATGAATACCTTAAGATGGAAAAAACCCCAAGCTTCATGAATGAGTGAGGTTAACCATGCAGGACCTATAGAAATGTAGTGGGGGGGTTTGTCCCTCCCAAAACATGCCAACAACGTAAGCTGGTAAAAACCCCAATTTTCCTCATGTTATTCTGATGAAAGATCCACTGTAGGGTATCCATTTACCATAGTTGATCACTAAGGGGCCAACCAGACTGCCAAAATCTGAGGAAGGGTTGATCTATCTTGTGGAGCCGATGAACTAGTAAGCACCGCATTGTGAGAATAACTTATAATTGAATTATTTTTAGTTAGTTCTAAATATGTCATTTATTAAGTAGTTTATTTAGTTCTAAATAGTTTATTTAGATATATTTATTTTGAAATAATAATTATAATTAGTAAATATTTAGTGTATATTTACTAATAAATATCATATGATTAAATGTTTTAAATTTTTTGTAGCATACTGATTATATAGTTATCTATGTAATAAAATTTTTGTCTACATAGAAACACATGCATATGGATCTGACATAGATGTGCCTCATATTAACAACTCTGAAAAAGTTTTCCGGGATTGAATCGGGGTAACTTGGTACACGTCGACGAGCCTTATAACACTCCTGGTTTGACACTCTCGAGGGATCTGATTTATATGATTCATATTTTCTCTATAAACTACTAAAATACCCAAGAAAAGAAAAATCAAATCAGTATATTTATCAATGATAAAATGATAATTATGATGATATAAAATCAAATGGACAAGGACAAAGACATTAAAGAATTGAAGTTACTATTAGTAATTGAATTGTTATTAGTTAGTTTTACAGATGTGATTTATTAAGTCGTTTAATTAATTATATATAGTTTAGAAATAATACCTATTATTAGTAATGATAAAGTATAGATTAATTAATGAATAACTTAGGATAAAAAAATGAATACATAAAATGATTAACTATTATTAATTAACTAATTAATATCATGTGATTTATGATTGAACAAGGAATGATTATAGAGTGATTGAAGAATGATTAACTAATGAATAACTTAGTAATGATTAACTAGCAATTAATGAATGATTAAATAAGTAAAAATTTTACTATGAAACATTAGTATCATTTTTTAGGATATAAGAAAATGATTTAAATTTTTTATATCATAAATATTATATAGTTTAGAAATAATAGTTATTATTAATAATTATTAATTATAGATTAATTAATAAATAACATTGGATTAAAAAATGAATACATATTATGATTAGATAACAATACCTATGATCATATAAATTGAAATGGAGAAGAACAAACACATTAAATAACACATGATTACTTTAAAACATATAAGAAATACATTAACATTTTTCAATAGAACATGGTTTGGATGAGATGAGACTCACTTCATATGGAGGAAAAATCCAATTTATTTTCACTTGGTAGCTTAATAACATCTTCAAAAGATATGTACATCACTTTAAAATTTTAAAAAGTATTTATACCTTCTAATAATATCTAAGATAATATTTGAGATATGTTATTTGAAGCTCAAAGATTTTTAAAATTCTAAAGTTATGTACATACCTTTGGAAGATGTTATTAAGAAACAACTGAAAATAAGCTGGATTTTACCTCACGTCCGAAGTGAGGTTCACCCCATCCAAACGGTGTTCTATCGAAAAAATGTCAAGGTTTTTTTGTATGTTGTAAAGAATTAATATGTTATTTAATATATTTTTTCTTATTCATTTCACTTTATATGATCATAATTATCATTTTATCAATGATAATTAAACTGATTTGATGTTTTCCCTTCTTTATTACCTCAGCTTCAAAAACATTTTGTGACTTATATTTTAATAACAGTGTATATAATGAAAAATTAGTATCATATATTAGTGTATAAAAAGATGTTCTAAAATTTCAGTATAATAATTATTTTATGGTCAACCATCATTTTCAATATTAGTTACACTATCAGAATCTTGATAAAAACACATTTTTGACATACAGAGTCATGTTTGCCTGTGTGTACTGCTATGGGGAGGTTATTTAAACTAAGTATGGAGCTTCTTATAGAACAAAACCAACAAAAATGGTTAGTAAAATTGAATGTGTAACCCTAAGTGATCTTCAAGATAGAATTTATGGTTCCATAAATCAGGGACCCGGTCAAGATATCAAGTCTATGAGATATAGACATTTATAATTCTTGTCTACACTGTTGCATCTAGATTTTCCATTTGTTGTTAATGCGTAGTGGGTAAAAGAAATAAATTTATTTTCAAAACAGTCATATGGTACCATGATGAAGTTATATGATGATGTTTCTACTGTACAACAACAATGCCTAGTTGTACGAAGATGTAGACTTTCAAGAGAGGGTGGAGAATCTACCCCATGAAATTGAGCCTATTCCAAATGATAGAGAAGAGGACAGACGATATTATCTTCCAAACATACATGTCAATCTAACATCTAATAAATATTTTTATAAAGACAGAATAGATGGTGAAAACAATGATGATGAGGAGGGAGCATTAGAAGTTGGGGATGAAGTTTCAAGAAATGCCTTAGATGTACAACAACCTCGACCCACAATAAATCATCCACCACTCTTTGAAACTTGGTTGAAAGAAACGACACATGTTCTTGAATTTGACTGGAATTTTATAACACTTACAATCGAGTTTCCTTGAGTTGTACCAGATAAGTTTAGTGAACTGGACAAAACCATATATATTAGAAGGGATTTTCCAAGTAAAGATACATTAAAAAATATGCTAAAGAGATTTAAAATTGAGAGGCAGTGTATATATATAGTTCAAGAATGAGGCCAGAAAAAATACCTCATACGGTGTGAAAAGTATGTGGATTATTATATATTCTTCTTAAGGATGATTCTATACATTGCCTTTGGAGGTCGTAGAATATCGAATATTTTGGAATATCATACTTACATTTAGCTAAACATGATACAAGATCATACCTCTTTGGATGATGATTTTTTTCATCCATTATCATCAAGATGATTATAAAATGCTAATACGTTCTTATATAAATTTTTCAAGCGAGGATAAAACAAACTTTATGTTATAAAATTTCTTATAATTAGGTAAGGATAGTGAAACCAAAGGAAATTCTTAAGGTCTATAGTGATTGGGATGACTCCTATCGGGTATTGCCTCTATTTTTATCCATACTGAGACGCATCAACCAATTTTTCTTCCATCTTCATACGAATGAACACATGTCTCAAGATAATCAACTTGATCCATATCGTGTTCAATTTCATCTGTTGTTTTGGGAAATCCTCCCCTGCATCTCTGTATATTTTTTCATCAAATCGTTCATACATATTAGTGGAACATTTCTACAAGGAAAATACAAGGGTATATTGTTGGTTTCAACAACCAAAAATAGAAATTGTTCACCTATTATTCTTGCCTTTTCTGTTGCGGAGAAGGAAAAATATGAATCATGTAGTTGGTTTTTTCCATGTATCAACAACCATTTCACCGATATTCATGGGGTATGTTCGATATATAATCATAATCGAGAAATTAATGAGGTAATCAATGTGGACCCTAATACATAGAGACCCCCAAATGTACCTCATTGGTACTATATCAGATGCATTTCTAGAAATGTATGGAAAAAAGTTCATAATGAACCCCTGAAGAAAGAAAACCCGGGGCTTTGTATGCATTGTCTTTTTTATTTTTTACTATTTCAATGTAATGATGAAATCAATTTATATGAAATATAATCACTTATGTATAGAATATGAGCTAGATCAGTGGATGTCTGAAGAATGTTTTGAAAAAAATCCAAAATTCTAATCAAGAAGTGTATGATTATATGATATAGATTCCAAAAGAAAAATGGACATTGGCATATGATGAGGGGAATAGGTACAGACACATGAAAAAAACATTGTGGGGTTTATCAATGGTGTCTTCAAGGGTCTTCACAAGTAACCAATAACAACCCTAGTTTAAGAGACATTTTATCATTCTGTAAAGTACTTAGTTGATATAAAAAAATAGCATCAGATGAGATTCAGCAGGGGATTTGGTATGGAAGGCACTTTCATCACAAGATTGATAAGAACATTGAAGAATCTTTTGTTTATTATGTATGCCTTTTACAGTGATAATACTATCAATATGAAGTTCAATAGCATTTGGACCCCATCAAAAATTGCATCGGTTAAAAAATATTGGTATTAGTGGAAGAAAATAAATATCAATATGGAAACTTTTAGGCCTTATAGTTTCCATGCGCACATGACATCACAACATGTTCCTTTGTGAATATATTATTGGAATCATATTTTGATCTAGTGTACCATATAGACACCATTTCTAGCTATTATTTTACACCATGGATGTCTATTAGGGAGTATTGATATTTTCCAATGCCCAAAGGCCATCCGATAATGATCTATGACATTAAATGGTTTCATAAAAATTGGAGATCGAAGGCCATAAGGATGAAGAATGAGATGGACTGGCCTCAATAAAAAGGGAATAGTCTGAGATATACCATATTTCATCAAGAAGGTCATAAGTAAAAATGATTCACTAAAATTGCTGGGTTGATTTCACACTCTAAAGCACAATGATGTATTGTCTCCATTTTGATATGCTCATATTGTAAACTGTATGGTGTTATTTAATGTATTTTTTTCTCCAGTTTACTTTATATGATCATAATTTTCATTTTATGAAAGATAATTTAACTGATTTGGTGTTTTATCTTCTTTTTAACAAAGTTTACAAAACATTCTATCATTGATATTCTAATAAACTTTTATATAACAAATCAACAGTATCATATTTTAGGGTATAAAAAGACATTAAATTTTTTTAGTATAATAAAGATTATTTGATCAACCATCATTGTCAATATTAGTTATAATATCAGAATCTTGATTATAAAATATTTTTGACATAGAGAGTCATGTTTGCCTATGTGTACTACTATGGGGAGATTATTCAAACTGAGCAAGGAGGTTCTTAGAGTACACAAAAAAAGTGGTTAGTATAAATAATTCTATAATGATAACTGATCTTTAAGATAGAATTAATGGGGAATAAACTAAAATGCAGGATGAATGGTTAAAATTATGATGATAATGACATAAACCCATTCCTTAACCATGAAGAGTAAGAAAGAAAAAAAGTAGTAGAAAAAGGAAAAGAAAGAGAAGATGGAGAAGATGGCGAAGAAGGGGAAGACGGTGAAGATGGCGAAGAAGGAAAGCATGTGAGAAAATAATCAAGAATCATACCATCATGTGGGAAATGATACATAAACTACAAATCACACCATTTTATAATAAAATTTTATATAACAATGGAAAAATGTTTATATTTATGAATATATAAAACCATATCTTACAAAACACCCTTTGATAAGTAAAAACATATCTCAAAAACACTTTAAAACTATGCTTTGAGAAACATGAAGACATATCATTTTATTTTGATACAAAATAACTTCATAAAATAATGTTAATGTACATGATATGTACTGAATTCTAAATGTCAAAAAATTATGATGACTATAACGTTATATCTACATTTTACACTTTTGATTAATTTCAATTTTTAACATATAGATGGAGGATACAATACTAATCACTGAGCTGGCTGAACAAATCTCATAGGTTGTGCTACATAGTGGTGTGGTTCGAAAGATTAGGGTGTATTGAGCACACATGTTTCATCACAAGATTCCTCTAGCCTCCATTATAGCATACCTTCATCATGCTGGATTCTATGACGTTGTAGTGTCTGATTGAACATTTTTTGACCATAACCTGCTTGCTGCCTTCCTAGAGAGGTGGAGACCAGAGACACACACATTACAACTTCATAAGGGAGAGATAACTACCACCCTCTAGGACATCACAATCTTTTTCTATCATCTTATCCAGGGGGAAGCTGTTATTGGACCAACCGATGCATACTGGCCTGACCATGTTCATAGATTGCTAGGTGTCAACATTTTGGCACCCTTGTGCTACAGATAGAGGGTCGATATCTATGAACCATATTGAGATGCAAATTCATCATTTAACCAATGACTCTGATGATCATATTTTCATGAATCATGCTTGTGGATACATATTATAGATCATTGGAGGGACCCTGTGTGTTTATTACTCAAGGAAGCATGTGCACATGATGTATCTATCCCTATGGGAGGACTTTGATCAAGAAGGGATGTATATATTTGGATATTAATTCTTGTATTACACATACAAAGCATTATGCATGTCATGGCATACTGACCACATAGATCTCGGGGGATGCATCATCCTTATTCAGATGTGGGAATGGGAGCACATCCCCGTAGTCTACATTTATCTTGTTGGAGATCCAGTGCCAATAGAGGTACTGTATGATGATCGACATGGAAACTGGTATGATAACTCATCTCTACTAGTTTTTGATTCGAGTAGGAGTTATTGAATTTAATTTATTATTATTTATTACTTTTGATGTTGTATTTTATAGGTGGACTCAGAAACACATCTTCGATAAGATTCCGACACACCATTTGGGTGTATACTGTCTCAAGTTGGATAGTTTGCGACCCAACCAGGTAAGTATATACAATCTATCATTTTCTAAAAAATTTAATAATAAAATCAATTTTGGTTTTTAGTAAGGAACCTTTTTGAAAATTCCAACATGTTGTTTCAGATTACATGAATGCTAATTGTGCTATACTGGATCAGTTACCAACATACTTCATTTTTCAAGGGTTGTAGTTCCAATCATTCACTTTCATATTATTTAGTGGCACAAACTTGACAGAGTCATGTTCCATTTTGGAAATGTTTGGCCTATTCCATTTTAATCACCATAGAAATGGAAGCTTCATGAGTTCAAGCTGATAGGGTTGTAGGACAAGGACTGGCACTGACGACATGCCAACTTTATCAAACTCTAAGGCAGACAAGAATAATGTCATATCCTAGGTATACCTACGATGATATTCCTTATTTCAGAGTAGTTTGAGTATGAGTGATGGTATAGACTGAATTCTATACTATATCTCACCAAGTATGGCCGAGCGGTTCATGATATTGTATGTCAATAAATTACCATTAGGATATTTGTTCAACTCTTTTATAATTCATTTTGGATATATTTCTAGTGTTCCCATCCAAATAATATTATTCACATGAGTGATCCTAAGGAGGAGAGTGTTTCTAACCTAGTAGTGATCCATGCCACAACATTGAAGATGATGCCATATTATGAAGAAATTCATGAGATCATATTCTATTGACCACCCTAGAGAGCATAGGTTATTGCTTAGAAATTTCCTCCAGTTGCTTCTGATGCTGAAGAGCCATGGCGATGATGATGTAGATCGCCTCATCCTATATGTGATCCCGCACCCATTCCATAGGCATAGGTTGGCCCTATAGCAGTCCAACCTCAGAAAATTTTAGATGTATATCAAGAGGCATGGGATCATTCTTTCTTAATAGGATATCTGCAGTTCTCTCCAGCTTGGGGTCCATATCCATCCTAGGTTTAGGAACTAAATCCATCACATGCTTGGTTCATCACTGTGATGATGGTCGGTCCTTCTACCACACTAGTTGGAGAAGGATTGAGAGAAAAATAAGACATTCAGTTGACACCTCCTCCCACTGACACATAGGTGGATCATTCCACAGTCGATATTCTAGTGCCCAAGGATCAACCCTCTCTAGGTCATCAAAATCCATCCCGACACGGAGCTCGGCGATCTCAATACAGGCGTACACTTCACAAACCACCATGTGGGAAAAAATATCATCCCCGTAGACATTGATTGTACTTGTTCATGTGTATATTTTATGTCTATTTAAATGAATTTATTTTTATTACTATCAGTCATTTTTACACATTTATCCAGTGTTTCAGTTTCCATTAATATTTTAGTCATAGTTCACATTTTATAATATTTCAAAGTCAAATACTTGAAACATAAGTAAACTTTTGAATTTTCATATATGTAACTTTATAAAATTATAAAATATACACTATAAAAACAGTCTAAATATAATTTAAAACATATCCAGAACATCCAAAAAGTAGTTTAAAATAAAATGAATTTCATAAATATATTAAATAATGTCTATTCAAATATTTTTTAAATGACCAAGATCTCATATACATATTATTACCCCATATTTATCATAAAAATCTATAAATACCGTTAAAAATATAGGGGCATAACATCTTTCAGAATTGGGTACATGATAAAAAAATTAACATAGTCTTTTATACCCATCTTCATACATTCCCCTAGACCTCACCTTACTCTTATTACCTGGAATATCTTGGAGACATATAATGGAAAAAATGGAATGATTATATATAATCACTTAGAAACATGACATAAGTGTCAAATATCATAAAATCATGGTAAACATAAGAGTTCATAAAGTGTGGAACAAACATAAGACAATCCATCATAATTTATATATTTATAATGTATAATAATATTATAGTTATCTAATAATGAAAAAATAGTATTTAACTAAATGAAATGAATAATAATACCCTATATAAGTGATTTCTAACAATACACATATAAATCATAAAATAAAAACCAATATATGATTAAATATAAAAAAATAATTTATTTGTGGAAAGGTGGAAGCGGACCTGCTGCCTTTAATACAGTTTTTTTTAAAAAGTTTAAACTACAAAATTTTAATTTTTTTAGAAAAAATATAAAAAAAGACATATTTTTATTGTTATTGAGAAATTTTTTACATAAATTCACAATATATACCTTTTGATAATTTTTATAAATTACTTATCGGTATTTTTTCATAATTATATTTTTATAAAAAATCTTAATTATATTTTGATAATTTCTACTAAATAATCTTTTGATAAATTTTATGAATTACATTTTGATAATTGTGTCGATTGTCACTTGGTATATCCAGTTTTTGTAATATTAATTTAAAAACAAATATCTCTTTTTTAAATTATTTGGATAACGGAAAAGGAAAATGTAATAAATTAAAATTTTAAAAAACATCAAAAAAACCTTGAATTAATACTTCACAATACATAATACATAATGAAAATTCCTCCATCGCACCTAGAACCTAGTAAGAAGTGAAAATTTGATGGATGGAGTTCCACTAAACGCATAAAGTGGAGTTTCAAGATCACACAAACTCAATAAAATCAACTAACATTGAATTTGAAGTGGTTTTACTATTTTGGAAACCCAAGGAAGGTGTATTCTATCACCTAAGTACAAAACCCCATTTTCATACAAAGTTTCAATCAAATTTTGATGGTTGAGTCATTAATTTCAACTATTTATGGGGTTGTTACTTTTTCACCAGTTAGACAAAGCTATATTAATGGTTTCTGAATTAAACCCTGTAACACCCCAAGATTCCACGGTATGCTTCTCTTTGAATAATACAATAGCGTTTGTTGTACGAAACTTCGAGTTCTAACACACACCACAACAAATAAAACTAGCTGTTATGAATAGTAATACCCACTTTTTGAAAATTTATACATTTTATCTTTTAAAATGGGCTTCATTTTTGGATTTGGAATATCGAAATTAGCTTAGGGTGAATTTTTGGTACTTTTCTGATAATTTTCATATTTTTATGAATAGTGAAAATTACTAAACTTTAATTAATAAAAACTTTTTTAAATTGAAATAATTAATAGTGATAAATTATGAATTTGAGTGGTTTTAAAGTATATTTAGAATATATTTTTACCAGTTAATACAATTTTGGTAATTTGACATAATTTCACATTTAAACCGGACATAAACAAGTGTCAATATTTTGATAGTTATTATTTCTTAAAAACACTCTTTTTGTTTTGACAACGGGAATTAATTTTAAATTAATTTCAACCACTTCTGTGTTTTGAATTTGGATAAATGGACTCTATATTTGGAATCTAAATTTCCAATTTTTTTAAATTTTTAACTCTTATTTTTAGACATTTTGAATGATTACTTCGGTAAATATTTTATTTACCATGGTTAAAGGGTAAATCCAGTAAATAAGGGTAAAAAAATAATATTATAATAATATTAAATTACCCTAAAACGTGTCCTAACCCTATTTACTGATACATTTCCGACCATGATCATATTTGGGTCGATTTGGGGACCCCATGGAGCCACTTGTAAGTGATAATGACACTTTATATTAATTAAGTTAAAGTAAATACAAAAATGACATAAGCATATATCTTTTAGCAAATTTTTTTTACATAATGTTATATATAAGTTATATTTTCTACTATAAATATTAATTATAAAGATAAAACTATTTCCTACATAATGATATTTTATTTATAATTTTAGGAAATTGAATAATTAATTTTATTTATGACACTATAATGATGCAGTATTTTCCTTATTAATGAAATAATCAAATAATTTGTATTATAAATGTTTAAATAAATATAATTTGAAAGTTCTGATGCCATAAAATAATTTTATCATTTACTATGACATTTATTTATTACTTAAATTAATTTTTTTTGAATTAATAATGTTGTTAAGACTTTTACAAAAGACAATTATTGAATAGTGTCAAAATTGACATAAATGAGTTTTTAAAACGAATATTATATTATTAATTGATATTATATTTCTAAAAATCTATGGTTTGGCCAAAGGACTTATATAATGACAGGTCTTTCAATAATGGACCACTTTGGGGTCTCTTTGAAGTATATAGTATTTTTATTAACCATATAATATTAAAACACAAAGTGACATGGTAAATGTCAAAATAATTAACTAAGAGTTAAAACTAAAATATAAGGTTAATAAAGTGACCCAAACCAATCTAAAACATATTGGTTGAGTTGTTTTAGACCTATAACCACATTATAATTTAAATAATCCACTTTTTAGCCATTAGAAACTGAATATGAATTTATTATAAAATAATATTTCTAGCTTTTCCTAAGGTTCCCCTCACAACTCTTATAAAAGGGCACTACCCATTCTCTCAAATTCATACCCTCAATGCATTTTGGTTCAGAAAAACCCTACCCAAATATACTATAAACTTCACTCACTTCATCCTAGGAGCCTTAATTTAGTCAGGAAGCCAACTTAATCATCCCTTTTGGTCAAATAAAAAAGGAAGAACCCAAAGAAGAGGTAAAAATATCACCACCTCTTTCAAGTTGCTTTCTTCTTCCACTTCTTATTTCTTTGTTATTTAAATTATAAAATAATAACCCCAGTATCTTATATATAATTTGATGTTTTTATAAATATGGTACAAACATATTCAGTATTATATCCATCCTTTGAATGAAATGTCACCATACGTGTGTATGTACGACTTACCATCTCCACGTCATGGTGTAATTGTTATTCAAAACATTATTATTTGGATTGGTATGATAATGATGTGTAATTGATGTAAATAATAAATATAAAATGATAATTATTCTTTATATATGATATAACATCCAATTATATATTATTTTAATATCAAAATAATGATATTGTCGCTCGTGCGTACGTACGGACTACCATCTCCACGAACGCAATGAGATTCATTCCCCATCATATCCATTCAAGTATAATTCTAATTTGATGAATAAAAATAATATTTAAGGACTTGATATCATTATGGATATGAATAATATACAACCTATCCATAAGAAACACGACTTATGTAACAAAACATATAAAATAAAATGAGTAAGTTAACACCCAAAACGACGATAATACTAAGATATTATTAACAAAGCAATGTTAAAAGATCATATATGATATCATATTAATGTATATTATTATTTTATAATTTAACAACAATTATTTCACCATTATACAGGAGGTTAACTTACCCTTGACCAAGGAAGAGTACAAGGTAAGGGTTTATTTCACAATCTCTTCATTATCCGAGGTTGTTTATACGTATTTTTCTACTGGGACCTCTTTATCATCCACATCCATGATTCTTAAAAATGTATTTCAAATCATTCTTACTATTTTATAGACTATGGGATAAAGTCATTTATACCCTTGTTTAACTTTTTATAAGATGTTTATAAAGGAATCTTTCCGTCGTTTTCCAAACAAGGCCCTTTTTAACCTTTTAGACAAAATTAAGGTAAGAATGTCTTTTTTTAACTTATACAACAGGTGAAACTATTTTCCGCCATTATAAAATCGTTGAAGCATACCTTACAAGATTATAAGAATATTTTCAAAGTAAATGTTTTATTTTATAATTATGTGACTCTCAAATGATTTAAAAAAAAGAGATATTTCCCTCAAATAGTTTTGATTTCATCTATGTCAAAATCATTTTAAATGTTTAAAATATTTATTCTTCTAAAACATTCTCATTAATGTCCATGTTTGAAAAATGGTTTTAAGGATTTATTTAAATGGACATGAATGTTTTAAAATGTTAATTTCTTTAAAAAGTTTCAAATTGGTATGAGACACATTGATTCAAAAATGTCTTTAAATGTCTTATTTTCTAAATTGTGTGACTTTTAAATGTTTTCATGAAAAGGGATATTTCAATCAAAGAGTTTTACAAATAATTTCCATCTATGTCAAATACTTTAATGGATTTTAAACTTGTTTTGAAGTTGATTTTTTATGATACAAAACTTCCATATTTTATTGAAGGTTTTGTGATATGTTTGACTGTTGATGTGTTATTTTTATACCATTCATGGTTTATGGTTAAAGTATTGACATTTCATATCCTAGTTCTTATACGAATGTTCATGTTATGTGTCTACCATTTTATATGAGGAATGTATTGGACATAGTAAGTGATGGGTGGAGCCCGATATAGCTCCTTGATGCATCAGTAGGTCTCATGAGACAACTAGACGTGGAATTGGCCCAGGCCATTTCCCAATTTGAGTTATGGTTTTGGCCGAGGCCTTAGTCATTTTTAGAAATCTTGGTCAAGGCCTTGACAAAATGTTTCAGAATGTCCGACATTATACATTCCCTCATTATGGAAATAATATTGATGGTTCATGTGGTCATTCGACTAGTAGAATACCCATGATTATGTTTTATTATGGCTTTATTTACTTATCTCATATTCTTTACATAAAATTATTCATGTTTATTATTGGTAAATGCATGTGGTTTCAATTATTCTACATTCTTAATATTTATGCTATCTTCTGCTGTATTGCTTACCCTTACCGAGCGTTAGAGCTCAACCCTTTCCATGTTTTATTTTTCCCAGAATTCCAAGAAGTGTGTTGTGATTGATATACAAGGTTAAGCTAAAGGGAATAATGGTGTTCTCAAAGAACTATTTATGTTGTGTTTTATGTTTGAAATTGTAATGTAATGTTAATGTATGTAATCTATTTTACAAGACTTCTAAACTGATCAGTCTTTTAGGAAATGATTTCCTTGTTATCATGCCAATGTATTAAAATAATTCACCGAATCTGGGTAACTGGGGTCAGGGAATTACAAACCCTATGAAAAATTCAGGTTTTACTTGTAGAGAAGAAGAACCCCTAAAAATAAAACAGAATAAAAAAAATAAAAAGATGAAGAAAGGGTAAAATAACATACCCCCATGTGTAATGTAATTAACCACCTAAAATCGCTCAAATATAACACCACACCTAAGGTAAAACAAGAATTATGGACCTAACAACAGTCTCATATTTCCCATTAAAGACATTGTTTGAGTGATATTTATTTTCTTCATAAAAATAATAGTATTAGTATTGAATAAATTACTAACAAATCTGAGGTAAAAAAACTCCTATCACACACAATGGTATTATCACTCCTACAGTGAAACCTATGTTCATGATTTAATGGAGATCTCAAATATTCAATCTGAGACACCATTTAGTTGATATTAAATTTTTTTGGAAAACAACTACACGTGTGTTATATGATATATTTAATATTTTTATTCTTTCACTATCAAGACTATATGTGAATCAGAATTTAGAAAAAAAGTTCTTTAATTGGAAAATATTCCATAGAATATTACATGGTGTTAATAAGTAATTTACCCATTCAAAATTCCTTTAAACTACTTATTATGATATTTTTATCAAAAAATTACTTTTTCACGTAAAAATACTAATAATTTATTAACAAAGTTGTTTTTATTATCCTTAAAAAATAATGGATATTACAATTCTCCACATCTATCAACACCCCTTCCCTAAAAAATAACTGTAGTGATCTTTATAGAACAACTTATGCCACTAAACTCCAACATCAAACTTGCACCCCCATGTCTCATCCAAGATCTGTCCATAGTGCCACTAAATCCAAGTGACCAGAATCATATTTCCTTGAATGAATTCCTCATTCTGGTCTAATATCTACATTATACACTCATAATATGATGCATTCCACTCCATCTCATCATCCTCTAAGTCTATAACATGTGCAAGATAAGTAATGTACCTCCAAAGATGAGAAATGTTGAACACATTATAAAATCCTCAATAACTTATAGGAAGGTCCTAACGGTATGCCAATGTCCCCATATATTTAGGGATCTCTAAGTATCCCATAGAGTTTATGTTCGATTTCCTATATTCCCTAGACATTGTTTCCCTATCCCAGGAGTCACTCACAAGGAAACCACATTTCCCAGAGTGAACTCCAAAGGTCTCCTCCTACCACCATCATATGATATTTTTCTTCTTTGTTCAATGATGAACCTCTAATGTATTAGCTAAACTCTCTCAGAGGTCCCTAGAACCATACTGGTCCCCAAAATTGCTTCCTCTCCTACATCATTCCATCAAAACGTTAAACAATAACGGCTCCCTTAAAGAGCCTCTTAAGGTACCAAGGATATGTGATCAACCCATACTCTAACAAAGTCTACAATGAAATCTATTAATCATACCTTCTAATATTCATATATTCCACTAAGACAGTTCATCTATCTATGGATGGTACGTTATGTAAAACCATAACTGAGTCCTTAGGGACTTATTTATTCCCTACCAAAACCACAATGTAAAACATAAGTCTTTTTCTAAAAAAATCTATAAGGGACCACCATATAATAATACAATTTTTTGGATAAATATAATTTCCAATTCGAATACTAGGTAAGTCTTTATTATTGGTAAAAATTAGTCAAATTTTTCCAGCTAATCCAAAATCAACCAAATGTTTCATGACTCCTCGGGGTCCCAAGTAACCCCATAAAAAAATCCCACCTTGACCTCCTTACATTTAGTGATTTAGAATTCCCTCACTGATCTCTCACTGAGGGAATCAATAACTACAACTATCTCATATACTACCATATCACGTCATCATTCCACAATGTCTTGGAGAAAGGTATGTTATGAAAATATAACTTGATAGATAAGTCAAGTCCAGACAGAACCCATAAATAAAAAAAAAATCACTAGTATTAAACATGGTAAATAATCAAAATGGTATGTTCAATACCATTCCTTGTATAGTAACAAGTTCCTCATAACCATATATTGAATATTGATCTAATGTATAGACATGGATTACCTTTGTTCCATGACCCTATTCGCGACTCTCATAATACATCATCATCAGGGGGTCTACATCCACTATTGGGGTCCTCCACACCCAACATTTCTAGACCTCCAAAAACCCCTAGTAGATACCATCAAGAAACATAACCGAAGATGATCAGTCATTCATAAATCACAGAAATCCTCTACTGAATTCCTTAAAGTACTACTACAATATCAACTTAAACCATAGTTATAGCACTTGTCTCTCATAAAGTGTTCTAAAAATGTTATACTATGACTGAAATTTATACAACTGTAATACTCCTCGTCCACCATTCACTTTTTACAATTAGAATGAACTCATGTGGTTTTAAGGTACATCTCAATAACTGGCCTAACATGAGCCCTACGTAAGCCTGCTACATTATGCTCTTTCACCCCATTCCCATATGCCTCAGCCTTATGAGAAACATGTGAGTATGTCGCTGGGTTAAATCCATTAACCTGATGTTTATGCTCTGATCGAAGGACTCTCCCAAACATTTGATCCTTCTCTAATTCATTCATAACCAACAAAGGGGAAAGGAATAGAAACTACATAAAACTTGTGGAGTATGGATATACAGTCATATATATATTTTATAACTCCATGAAATCATAGGCACAGTCCAACATCATCATTTCTGATAAAACTTATTGAGAAACCACTCCTTGATGGACCCCCCATGTAAGACCCTCTCATCTCCCAATGTGATTGATGGTTATCCACCATCTCATAATATGTCTTTAGAACTTGAAGGCCACAAAAATAATTCACCCCTCCTTAAGAGTCTGGACCGGTATGAAAATAGTCTTGTTGACGTCCATCCAATCCATTACCACTATAATAAAAAACTGATTTAGTGGTGGTTTTTTCACTATTTTTTTAAAATGGATGCTAAATTATTTTCAAGAAAAAATTTACCATCGGTTTTAAAAACCATCGAAAAATATTTTTAAAATATTTTTTTCAAAAAATTTAAATTTACTTTTAGTGGTAGTTTTAAAAACACGTATGCCAAATTAATAGAAGAAAACTAAAAAAATAAAATATTTAATTAAGATTAATTATTTATTAATTAATATCAATTTTTTTATTTATAATTTTAACAAATTAAAATTTTATAATTAATAAAATTTATAATTATTATTTATTAATAATTTTAATTATAAAATAAATCTTTAATAAATATAAAAGCATAATTTAGTATCAAATGACCATAAATTTTGACCCAATAGTTTATTTTAGCTCCATAACTAGTCAAATTGAAGTTTATTAAATGAGGTAGAAAAATTCAATTTATGCTTTGTAATAATTTAAAAAATAAAAATTACTATAGTTTTAAGAAAGTTTGGAAATCGTACTTGGACTTTAAATGGCCATAACTTTAGATTCGGGTGTCTATTTAGGCTCTACCTCATATAAAATCGAATCTTGCAGTGCGCTTCACTTCCAATTTTTTTTGGGAAACCCCAATGATGATTTTCTATGAAAAATTGACAAGAATTTCTCTAAACTAATGTTTTTATTTATGGTATCCAATTTTTTTTAACATTTGATGGAATTTTAGCCTTATTTAAGGGGTTCATGTTGTCTTTTATTGGTTGGGACTGAATATATTCCTTGGGATTAAATTCATACTGAATTATGGCTTTGAAATTTAATCATTTTTGAACAATCTATTTTTATTTATAATTAAATACTTCCATATTTTATTATATTTACTTATATTAAATTACTTATATAAATACATATTTACATAGAAATGTATTTTTAAGCATATAACCTATAAGGAAATAATTATCTTTTAGACATTTAATTTAAAATAAATAATTATTTATTTATTTTACCTTATAAAAATATTCTAATAGGTATATATTTATATACCAATACAAGTAATGTTTATATATAAACATGTTTATGTCAATAAAAAAATTATATTTATGTGTATATTCTAATATATTTATAAAAATGCATATACATTTAAAAATTTGTGTGTGTATTTGAGAAATATAAAAATGTTATTATGTGTCAATAATATTGTTTGAATACATCATATATAAATTTATTTTTACGTAAACATATCATAATCATTAAATACAGTATTTAAATGATTTTACAATAAAATTATATTAACATATGCACACACACATATAAATAATTCTTATATATAGATACGCATGTGTATTGATAAATGGATATATATTTATATTTATATTCTAACATATGTAAAAACATATTAACATATAATATATTTAAATAAATTTAATTATATATATAGCATACAAAATCAATGAGATTTTATCTTCATTTAAGAGTGTCTTCATAGGTTTTTTATGTCTTTAATGACTACTTGAATTGAGTTACATTCCTATTGATTTGATAGTGTTGAAATTATTGTTCATTCTCATCTGTTGGTAATTCATTATCAATTATATATATATATATATTAATTTATGAATATTTTTGTATATATATACATTTGTAAATACTAATACATATTTATGTTTATATATGTTTATATCCTATACATGTAAATATAGATATAGAGATATTTATATTTACATGTGTATATATATATATTTATATCAATATACAATTATATATCTGTGTGTATTTACATATACTTATGTAATATAAATTTGTGTTTATAAATATGTTTTTAAATTTTGTTATATGTAAATATATTTATAGAAAATTGGATTGATTTATTATTTTATGATTTTATAATTTTATAATTTTATTAATTATTAATTATTTTTAATTATTTATTATTGCTTAATAATTATTTTATTATTTTATTATTTATATTATTTTTTTGTTTATATATATACATATTATTTATTTATTTATTAGTTATTGTGTATACAATAATTATTTATATGTTATTTATTTAATATTACTTTATTATTAATTTACTGTTATTTCATTATTATTTTATTATAACATCTTATTTTTTTGGGTTTCATTATTATTTTATTATTTGTTTTTAGTTAATTTTTTATTATCTATTTATTAAATTTTAATGTTTATACATTAAGTATTATTATTTTTTATTTTAATGTTAATTTATTTGTAACATATTATTTATTGTTTATTTATTCATTATTCATTATTTATTATTTAATATCTATTATTTATTAATTTTTTATTTATTTATCTTTCAAAAATTTATTTTTTAATGATTTTAATATTTATAGATCACCAATATATTATATATTATATATTTTAATTATATGTCATGTATTGTATATTTATTATATTCCAATTGTTATTTATTTCAAATTATATACTATTTATATTTATTTTTTATTTTTTTTTTCATTATTTATTATTGGTTATTTATTATTTAGGAATTTTTATTTAATATTTAATATTTAATATTTAATATTTACTATTTATTATATACTATTTATTATTCACTACTTATTACTATATAATATAATTATTTATTTGTTATTCATTTAGATTTTAATTATAATTGAGTAATTAGTAATTATTAAATTTTAATAATTACTTCTTAGTGATTAATGATTAATTATAAATTATATATTATTAATTATTATTGATTAATTATTTTTTTAAATTAATTATTAATAATTAAAAATTATTATTTATAATTTACTATTCATTTAGTTTGTGTCTATTTGTATCTATTTATTATGTATTTTTTCTTTTTAAATCGATATATATATGTGTGTGTGTGTACTAAATTATATTTATTCACTATATGATGAGTCTACTCATGTGGTAAAGTCTTTGGAGAATAAACAATATGCATGGTGTTCAAATATCACCAAATAAAGAATTTCTATATATGGAATATGCATGATTGTGCATATGCATGGAAATAAATAATATTTTAAAAAATATATTAATTATGAGAATTAAAAAAATTAACAAAAAAGTAAAACATAAAAAAAAAATCAATTCAATATTAATATATTAATAAATTAATTACAATAATACTGAATAATAAATTCTAGCTAATAAATAATATTAATAATTTAATTATGAGAATGAAAAAATAACAAAAATAATTACATTAAATGAATAATATAAAAATAATTATAACAAAACTATAATATTAAAATAACCAATAATCTATTTTGAGAACAATAAAATAACAAAAAAATTAATAAAAAAAATTAATTCAATAATAAATAAATTATAGTTTATTAATTAACTAATTATGGAAATTATAAAATAATAAAATAATAAAATAATAAAATATTAATATATATGTTAAAATATTAAAATTAATTAAATAATTAACTAATTAAAATAATTAATTAATTACAAAAAATAAAAAAAATAAAAAAAAAATCGTGAAATGATTTTTTTGTGGTTTAAACCGCCATCGCCAAATGATGCCCCGATTTTGGAGAAATACCGTTAAATCATTTTGCAACGATTCTTAAAACCCACTGCTAAATGAATGCTGACAGACAATTTAACTACGGTTTAAACTACTGCTAAACGCCTATTTTGGTGAAATGTACATCGTATGGGCCACTAGCACCTTTGAATGTTGGGGGATGCTGAAGCTGAAAATCCTAAGTATTGTCAGTCATATACCTTTGAGGGATTCCATCTTGAATGGGATTTATCTGAAAGTGTAATGACTGAATGGGATCAACAACCAAGGTCATCTATTCTGGTATAAGAGGGTGCTAGGGAGGGTCCTCCTTCAGAATGGTTGGTGGCAGTGGGATATCTTGTGATGACTCAGTTCGTTATATCATCCAACATCTCCAAGGTGGAATCTTATACATAAGAAGGAACATTAGGAACCCAAATAGATCTTAACCAGACTTTGGGATCATACAAAGGCTTTTATAGGAGTTGAACCTCAACCCAAGGTTCACCCCTCTAATGACTAACACTGGTGATTGTCCAAGCACATTAGTCTCCAACATCATTTATATTCTAACAACACATCATCCATAGTTCAACTAATTAAATACAATATAGATATATCACACAACACGTCAACAAATATATCACATAATGAAACTATCATGAATAGATAGTATAAAAAAAGGTATTTAATTGAGGAACTACTATACGACATAACAACATTTACATATATGGAATTTGAACCTACATGCCCAGTCATGATGCATGGACGTACATGAAATATTATAAATCACTTATCAACCCCATGTGCATCACCCAATTTGTTTTTCATCAAATGTAAGAGTAAAACATAAATTTCCATTTTATAGTAACTTAGAGATCCACTATAAAGTGTTTTCCAGACAAAATGATAGTTCACATGCCTGAGTCCCAACCATCCTATCACCTATATAGCTTGACTAAAAATAATACAAAGAGAATAAAAAAGTTATTGATTCTTGGTGCCCTAACACCTTTTTTAATTATCCTAACTTATACCAGCAGGTCTGAGCCAGGTGATGTGTGTAGTCATGCGCTCTTTCCCATACACAAGAGGTTATCACCAAGAATTAATGGTCTAAATCATAGAGTGGGGAGACTATACAAAATGTATTATGTCATCAAACTGGATAATAAGCAATAATACCCATAATAAATGAATAATCTATATAAACATGGAAACTAATACATGGAATACATGTCATAAATAAAAGAATATCCCAAAGTTATTAGCCAATCCAGAGTATTAAAAAAAAGAATAGGATGAAGTAAATGAAATATCAAACAACAAAATCTCCTTCAATTTATATATTGTATGCATCAACATCTTGCTCCACTACTCATATATCCACCACAAGGACATTTTTCTTCACTAGATCTTTGGTCCTGAAATCTAAAAGCACACTAAAATGCCTGATTAGGGCATGATTAAAATAATCAATATGAAACCACCAATGCTTCCTTACTATAAGTTTATAATATATAAAAATTTATGTCATGAAATATGTAAATTCTCAAAAAAACATACAACAATAAATGTTTCAAGAAATTGTACGTTGTGCATGCCTCCATGAACCACAAACCCACCTACTTCAGCTCACTTCTGGTTTGGATTTTAAGAATTCACATACATCTATCAAGGAATCAAATCACACCCCACCATGCTAGTAGTTGTCACAGGAACATGATGCATTCCATTAGATTTATCCTTAGCCAGCTTATCTATTTAATCACCCATGGAACATGTCTATAAGAATCTCTTACCTTATGTTTTTTGGGGGATTCATGAATTGATTATTTTCTTATTTAGTAACATTATTTCTAATGTTTTGGATCTTAATCATTTTAAAGGATTGTAATGTTTATAATTTATAAAATTATTTATGTTAAACATTGGATGAGTTTTTAGATATTAATTTATTACATCACCATATGAATATTTATACATATTGGATAACCTATTTTAACCATTTATATATAATAATAATAATATATTCAAGGAATGACATTTCATTCTATTATGGATCATATGATCCATTAAATGTAAATTCTAGTTCTTCATGAAAAACATTCATCCGGGATATTCATTTACTTTTTCAATAAATTATGTGTAAAATGATCAAAGAACAACCAAAATACAAAATTATGTCTAAAAAAATAAAATTATATCAAGTTAATATACTTTAATTTATTCTCAGTCGAGAAGGTAAAGAAATTCCTCAACTATAAGAAAATTACATTGAAACAAAATAAACTCTTAATAATTTACTTTATATTGAACCTATGGTCTTTTAAATCATATTATATTTATGGTTTTATGGTCCTTAAAATTCCATTTATAATTCAATTTCTTGTGATCAATGACCTCTATTACTCAATATAATTTTTTTACGCTTTTCTTCCATTCCATATGTTCACCATCCACCAATGTTCTCATACATAGAAACCTGGTTTTGTGTTATTAAACAAGAAAATTTTATCTCCCTTATATCTTATCAAGGTGATATTTTATTTAACCTTCTCATGATGTATAATATCAATAATGGTATATTCAAATGAAAACTCCTTGATTCCCAAGATCAATAATAAATTATGAGGACTCAATTTATTTAAGGGGTAGAAGGAAAACCCCATGATTTTAAAATATTAATATCATATTTTATAGCATGTCTAAAATGAAACACCCTGAATTGAATAGAATATAACATCCTGGCACTTTATTATACTTTTCTTTTTTAAAATAAATTCTATCTCCTCAATATATTTCAATTCATGAAACACCACGTTTGAATGAAACATGATACTTTATTAAAATATTATTATTTAAAATTACCATTATAACATTGCTGTTAAAATGGAGGGTGTGAATATTAAAAAATAATTTTTTAGAATTATTTTTTAAACATCTATAAATTAAATAAAATGTATATCTATTATTTAGATATAAAATTCAAAACATTTAAAATAAAAAGAAATACTTTTCGAAAAAACTAATTTTTTTCTAAAAGAATGTTTAGTTGGGAATTTAGAAAATAAATTATAATAAATTATTAAAAATATTAGAAATATTATTTGAAAAAATAAAAAACATTTTTAAAATATAAATTTGGAAATTATCATAAGGTGATTTTTTGGGATCTTTCTCAAATGTGTCATTTTTTGATGAATAGGAAAAAATACTAAATTTTAATTGAAATAAAAATTTTAGATTAAATTATTTTAAAAGGTAAATTATATTTTTAATTTATTTAAAGTAAAATTTGTTCAATTATATTTTTATTAATCCAATTTAGGTTATTATAGTCACTTTAATACTAAATTTTCATATAATAACCTTGTAGTGTTTTGAGCATTTTCTCTTTGAAAATCCACTTTCTCATCATGCTTGTGGGGTTAATTTGAAATTAAAATTTTCCACATATTTGAATTTAATTTGGTAAAATGGATTCCATATTTTTAATCATCCTAATTTATGTTTCAATATTAGTTAAACATAATTTTTTACCTAAATTAATAGTGAAAATAGTAAAAATTAATTACCTAGGTTAAGGTAAAAATTGATTCACTAGGGGTTAAACTAAAATGATAAGGGTTATAAATACCACAATATTTGTCTGAAATATATTTTTTGGATGTATTTTGACCATAAAATAACACTTAAATTATAATAATTCTTTTTTTACTGTTATTTCATGTGACAAATAAGGGTACCCCTTTTTCTTTATAATAATTACAAGTGTGCCACTCACCTCACTTATAAATGGCCACCCCTCTCCACTCTTCTTTAGACCATAAAAACCTTTTGGATCAGATATCTCATATAAATATAACTTCCAAACAACCCTCCACTTATCCAATAATCCTTTGTTTTTTATGAAAGAAACCCTTAGATAGATTTGATGTAAACCTAAGGAGGTTACTCGAAGAAGATGTAACATTCTCTAATGAGATTTTTGTTTTATTTATTTATCAACATCCTTAAATTAATATTAAACCATTACTATATAATAAAAATAGTACATTACATATATTTTTATATTTATATGCAATTTTTATGATCTATATCCATCCCCACTTCCATTAAATGGGTTGTGTGATCATCATTTGTGTGTACAGCGGATTACCGTATTGCGAACCGATGTCATTCATTTTTTCATTACCACATATCATGGTTGTTTATATTTATGGATATAAAGTATATATATGATATTTATAAAATATTTTTACCTATTTAAAACTATATCATATATACCTTTTTTTATTTTTATTTCGTAGTGGATACAATAACATTGCTTGTGTATATGAGGAACTGTCACCTAATGATGCAATGTGATTATTTTTTACTAACGATTTACATGTGAGTTAATATAGACAATTATAATTAATATATTTCATATAAATTACATAATTATAAAATTATTAATTTTTTTTATCATTATTAAAATATTATATATCATTTTATTTTTTTTATGCTGAAAAATGATAACATTGTTCGTGTATGTGTGGACTACAGCCTTGACGAAGTGATGTGAATCTATTTTCCCCACCACAAAAAATGGATGATGTTTATAAATAAATGTAATGGAATAATATGATATTTATGAAATTGTGATAATTGTTTAATTATATAATATTACTTTTCTCATTTCCATAATGATCATTGAAAAATGAAAACGTTACTCATGGGTATGTTTGACCTACCATATCCAAGACCTAAAGTTCTTCATTTTCCATTACCATCTATCAAGATAAGTTTTAAAAGTAAATTTTATGTAAAAATTTGATAATTAGGTCAATATTTTTAATTTAAATTCATTTATTTCATGGGGCTTATTATTCAAAATTTACCGAAGTAGTAAGGTTTTATTTCACAATCTTATCATAATTTGAGATTATAATTGTTTAAGCCTCCATTATAGAATTATTTGATATTTATATCTTAAAATAAGTATATTTTATTATATTAACATAATTAATGATCCTTTTCATGCAATATTATCATTTACCACCATTTAGTACTTAAAACTATTAAGAAAATATTTTTAATAAAGTGTCACTTTATTTCTCTCTTCAGTTAGAAATAATTTTTCACCAAACCCCATGTTTTATAAAAAAGTTCTCAAAAAAGTTTTCACCCTTTTAAAATTTTATTGTAAGGTACATATTTACCCATTTTTACTTTTTAGAAATGTTTTGAATGGAATATTCATGTTATTTTCAAAATAATTCATATTTGGGTTATACCAAAAATATGAAATAAATCATTGTTTTAACATGTATGATATGAAAATAATTTTAAACCATAATGAAAATTTTATATTTTAAGGATTATCTTATACATTTTAAAAGGTTATTTTTAAATAAATGGGGTTTCAATATATTTTCAGAACATTTGGTTTTAAAATGATTTTCAATGACATAAGGTTATTTTTTACAAAAATGTTTTCAATGATCTTTTTATGGTATTTCTACTCATTAATAGCAAAAATAATTTATAGAACATATAATACACTAGGGTTTTGATGTATAAATATCATACTTCTTAATTATTACGATGTTTTATGTGATTTTGACTTAGGAAATACAATTTTCTTACAATTCATCATATTACTCTAGATGGATTACAGTTCTCTTAATTGATTGGGAAACGTAATTAAATTTCATAGGATAGTATAATAATAATTTTTATATATATTATTTTTTACCCCATTCATTTAAAAAATTAATTGGACTTGGTATGTGATGGGTAGGTCCTGCTATAGCCCCTCTATGCATTATCGGTCTCATGTGACAAGATAAATATGATTTTTTCTATGACCTTACCCATTTAAATAGATGTCTTGGGAGAGGCCTAGATGGTCTTATTTCTATAAGTTGAATCCTTTATGGTATATTTTTGATGTATAAAATTATGTATCGCGTCATTATGAATTTATTTATTGATATCCCATGTGATTATTAGAATAGTTAGAATATACATGGCTAGGTTTCAAGATAATGTGATTATATATATGGTATTATTTGTTCATAATTTATTCATGTCATATTATTATTTAGTTATTGATTTATCGTAATGTGTTTTAGTTATATAAATTTCCATATTAATTATACCTTATTTATTCATACCATCAACTGTACACTTTCTCTTATTGAGCATCTTAGATCACCAATTACTTTTATTTTATGATTTATATGTAGGAATGTGCTAAGGGGAATAATGGTGTCATAAAAGAAAATACATTCGACAAGTTATGTTTTTAAATTAATATTATTTCAATTACTTATCTAGTGTAAAAAGACTTGTAAATTATTCAGTCCTTCAGGATGTGATTCCACGTATCATATTCCAATGAAATATGGTAGACATTAGATCTGGGTTAATGGGATTGAGGTCATTATAAATAATATAATAAAAAAATTAAATATGTTATCCTCACATGTGATTTATCCAAAATCCTAAGACATAATAATTCTTTGTCATACCTAGGGTAAATCGCACATTCAATACCTAATGGTTGTTTCATATTTTCATAAAATAAATGGTTTTGGAGATATTTCATTTTTTTTCTGGAAAAAATGTTCTTGCATAATATTATATTTTTACCATTTTTATGGCCTAACCAAATTTTTGTTTCACATAATGGTTATATCATGACTAGTGTAAAACTAATATTCTGTAATTAATGGATATTTTAGATTTCCTATATTATAGTATATTTGAGATATATTCCATTAATTATAAAACATCACACCCATGGTATAATACTTTAAATATTTTTATCATATCAATACCGAGGATCTATGGGTCTCAGAATCCCACTCTAACTAATCAAATGCCTCCAAAATTATTCTATAGAATATTGAAAAGTGATAACATGAATTTTAATTTTATGTAATGAATTTATATATAATATTAGGTTATTTTTTTCTGAAAAATTACATTTTTGTATAAAAATACTCATAAATTATTAAGGTATTGGGTTTTGTTATCACTAAAATTGAGGATATCAAAAGGATTCACCTTAATAAGGTGAACCTTTCCATTCAAGATCTAAACAGATTAGAACACCATAGTTATGTGTGCTTATCCTGGAGAATTTATCAATATGGGTCACCTTCTAGGATGTTTCATTGGGTGTGTGTGAGTGAGAAAAAATACACTAGAAATAATTTTTTTGGCTTATGAGGATAACCATTAGTCTTCTAATTAACCATAGTGGGTAATACAATATGGTGTAAAGGGAAGGAAACTACGGTATTATAGGATTCCAATGGGATTAGTTGACCGTGTTCATATCCCAAGGATGGTTAGGTCATGGAATATTTTATTAGAGCCAATACCCTACAAGAAAATCCTAGGTAGTACATAGGTTTCATGTTTGGTGTCCATAATGAGGGAGTTGTGCCTTAATGGGGTGAAGAGTGTAGCACACCCATAAATGTGATACTTAAAAGTCTAAATGATAGTACCAATTTCAAAATGTGAACCTTTCTTTTCAATATCCTACCATATTATAATACCACAATTAAGAATTCTTGGATTGGAGTATTTATTAGGATGGGTGACCTTCTTGGATGTTTCTTTGGGTGCGTGAGAGTGAAAACAAAGAATAGTATAACTATCATGTGTTGGACTGCAGGGATTGAAATTATTCTAATGACCCTTTCAGGAATATGGGTGGGCCCTAGTTAAGGGGACATGTGAATTTGGGGAAATTTGTTGAACCTTGTGGGTGAAGAACCAACATACATGTTAAGGGAGGGTTTATATGAATTAGCATGGCCTAGTTGTTACAAATAGTATCATAGAAAAGTTTAATGATTTTACTACTTCATGCAAACTATCATGCATGAATGATAGAAAAGGTTATATCTATGCCTCAAAGCTTAATTATTGATTCAAATAGAAGCATGGACTTAGAATTGGGATAATGAAGATCATTCATAGGTTCATATGGATTTCATGTTGGATGATTTCATATGAGAGAAGGAGTTTCCACCCCATCAGTGATATCTGTTCTTTACACATTCAATTGATTTATGAATTCATGTTTTAAAAACTAATAAATTTGATATCTTATGGTATTCATATAATAAATCCTCAAATATGATAGATATTTGGCTCTATTTCTTGGAATATGATGTTTCATATCATAAACAGTGATTGAGTCACAACATATTATATGGTATATCATAGGTAATGATGTAATTTAATCCCTTAGTTTTTTAATATATCATATTCTATGATATAGTCTATTGATATCTTCAATTGAAATAAGTAATAGTAGAGTATCATATCACCTATATGATATGAAATATATTTTCTAAAACATAATTTCCAGGCCACTACACAGTAGATTAACATAGAAAACTACGTGTTATAAGATAAAAGATGCTATTTTTGTATTGGTTAATCTCATGAAATCCCCCAAGTGCTGCATCCATATAACACAAGTCAATAGTAAGCCTTGTTAGTTGAACACTATTTGGATAATCCTATGTAAGGTCATTGTGTGGCAGGTGAATATTACATAGAGTCCATATCATAGGTTTTTTCCTAGCATGCCAAACATATATTGCATAGTCCATCACTTATCCTTTGTTGATTTTATCAATCATAAAATATGATTGATTTCACTGAAGGGTTTGGCCTATAGTGATTTATTATGTGTCAGAAATGATATATGGTATATCAATCTATATGATATGAAGGGGGAAATAAATTTTCATATTTTCAACTATGAGTTGAAATAAGTTATTTTATAATTTCCATATAAATTATTAAAAATGGTATTTTGGGATATATATAAAATTTCCAAAATGATTATAAATTAAATAATTCTAAATTGGTTATAATTATTTATTAATTGTTTCTAAAACATTTAATAAATAAATATTCCATAATATAAAATATTGGCATTAAATACCTTTGAAAATTATATTTAATGACCTATAATTTGGATATAAATGGTATATATGGAAATTATAAGTGGATTTTATAAGGCATTTATAATTTTTAAAATATGGCCAAGTGTAAAATATTTTGTCTTAAAATTATGAATTTTTTATAATTATTTTATTTGGACTGTTCATATTAAAGGCCTTCATAAAGAAAATAATTATACCATATTACTTTTATTATAATTGATATTATCTATATCTAAATATTATTAAATATTTGATTTTCATATTATTTAAATTTTTTACAAAATAGAATAGGAATCTAAAATGTTTGTATATCATTTAATATCATATATTTAAGTAAATTTATATATTAAGAATAATATTAAGAAGATCATATTAGAATTAAAAATTCAATGTTTATATATATATAATTATGGAATTTCGTTAATTTATAGCTAAATTATATAGTGTTTATAATACCCTGATTGATGAATTCTTTATAAAATTTTAATCTCATATTTAAATTAGTGAATTTTTTTACTTTAATAATTTATCAACCAATTTATATATCAGTATTATTTTTTTATTATGAATGGTTGTACTCTATATTTTAATAATTAAAATAATTCTATATATTTTCATATACCCATATATAGAGTTACATTCTGGGTATGATAATTGATATAGTTTTGTTCTACCTAAATATTGGATTGTTATTGGTTTTGCACTTGAAATGAGTAGTTAGTTAAGATTTAAACATATTATTTGTCATAATTACGATGGAATTTATATCTCTCTTGATTAATGTATCCATTTTTAGATGTAAATTATGTTAGAATTCTCACTAGTTAGGTGGCCTAGGAAATGTAAAGAAAAGTGAGGGTATACTATTTATAGCTCCATGATTAATCATATAGATTATTGATTTCATATAATTCTAAGACATTACATGAAAGGGATTCATGTACCTTATTCATGGGATGTAGTTGGATATATATTAATATATTTGGATTTTTATTTGGGTCAATAACAAATGATATTAGTTGTGTAAAGAGTTACACATCAATATGGCTTGAACATATTGATTTGTTAGAGAGAATAAGAAAATAAACTGAATCATTAGAATAATATTTATTTTATAACAAAAATACCTTAGATAATGTAGTGAGATTAAACCCAATTTAAAAATAATAATTGTTAAATTACTTCTAAAGAGACACTTTACATGACCTCAATCATCCAAATAGTTTGGTTCGACCATAATTGGGAAGCCCTATATTATCTTGGGTATGAAAAGTATGTAATGGATGAATGAAATAGGATTAGGTTCCCATTATTGGAATATTTTTGGGGTTAAATGTATCCGAAAGACCCTAGTAGTATGAGGTATCGTGGGGAATTGAATTGAGAATATCAATATAATGGATTAGAGAAAAAATATTTCTGATCAACTATCCCCATGTCAAATATTATATGATTGGTATTATTTACTACTTAAATGACTAATCAGTGAGTGAAACTCTATAGTGGACTCTTTTCTTAGCGATATATATATATATATATATCTTATTCTACCAATGGATTCTTTGTATATTAAAATGGGTCTTCATTTTACTAGAATAATAGTTTATAAAATTCTATGTTAAATGATTGTAAAAGGTGATACTCATCTAAAAAAAGATTCAATTTAAGATAAATTAAATCATCATTATGAAAAATAAAATTGATATTAATTCTAGTTAAAGAGTAATAATATTGTAATAAAATATTTATATTAGTTTAAAACTTAGGAATTTTATCCTAAAATATTAAATATTTTATGTGTTTGAGAGAAACACTTCCTTAGCAACCAAATATTATAGTTGACCAACACTTGAATATAAATGATTATGAGAATCATATAATGATTCACTCAACATTTCAATGTAATTATATACAAATTTTACAAACTAACATAATTCCCTACTCATATATTCGATATGACTGACCGCGTTAATGAATTAATGAGACCTAAGGATTCTAGTAAAGTTTTTTTGGGTATGAAATTCATTCTCATTTCCCTGTGGGAAATTTGAAAATGGTGAATTAGTTTAATAATTTTCCCTATTTTTAAAATGAAATTAAGATATATTAATTGATTCCAGTGATATCTAGGTTTTAGTGTTGTACTGATAGTAAAATTGGTTATCCGTTGAAATGAAAATAAGAAAATTTAGATGGAAAGTATAAAAATGATTCTTCAAGTAGATAGTCAAGGTAATTGAAACCTAAAAATAGTGTCTAGAAATAATGAAATTTATTCCATGTGATGGAATTAATTTAGATATATGAATGAAATTAGGAAACTACTTGGAATCAGAAAGTCATGATATAATGTTATATTAATCGATTATTTATTTTTAAAAGGTAAAAAATAACAAATATATAATTTATAAATATTATAAATATACTAGAATTAAAAATAATATAATGAAATGATGCATATTATATTTTTTACTCAAATGAGTAAAAAATGGGTTCATAACAAATAAATTCAATGAAAATGAATTTATCAATATCAAATTGATCTTTTTAAATAATATTTATTTTGAAATTATTTATCAAATATGATAAGGGAATTTATTTATTAAAAAAAGTTATTATAGACAATAAAAGATAATGTATTGAATAAAAATGGTTTTTGATCTATTAGATTCAATAACATGATTTGAGAAAAAGATAAGTATAAAAATAATTTATTAAGAGTAAAAGTGTTTATCATGAGTTTTGTTAATATTTTAGGTATTTGATCCCACCATCAATTGAATTTTTTAATGAATGAAGTCTTATTTTATGAATAATTATATAAATTCATAGAAAAAAAATTAAGATATGGATAAAATAATTTATTTATTAAATTTTACAACTAAAGAAAATAAGTATTGTTACTTATCACAAAAAGTGGTTGCGTATCATAACATGATATTTTGATGAGAATATGGTTTCTAAGAGGCTAGTGGGTGTACCTTTAGACCTATTGAAGTTAATAGTTAAAAATGAAGGATTATACTGGTCATAATACAATGTGAATATCAATTAATATCCTTAAAATGTTTAGTATATGTTGATAAAACTATAAATTGAATAACTACACTGTTTACCATATTATTTTTAAGGGGAATTTTGTTGGAAACGATTCCAAGGATGATTATTATCAAAAACATAAAAAGATTTCTATACAAAAAATATTATTTATTACCATTTTAGCATTTGAAAATTTTAATATAAGGACTTTGAATACTTTTTCATGGATTTGAACATTGGGAATATGATTCCTTAGAATCACTATTTTTCAAACTAGCTAACTTCAATGATTTTACTCATTAAATATGTATTGTGTGAGGGTTTAATTAGATAGTCACATTGAAATGTGACAATGATTAAATAGAGATGTAATGAGTTTGACATTACCCTAAATGTGTAGTGGACATAAGGATGATCTTTCTATTTATCACATGTGACATGTTAGACAGGTGCTTATGTATGGGTTTTTAATGTTCTTAACTTATTTTATGAATATAAAACATATCATGTTATATAAAAGGTAACATCCACTTTATTAATATTTTATATTGAATGAATATATATATATTATTGTGAAATAATGATTGACCTCTCAATGTATGATGTTGAATTGTATCTAACTAATTTTTTTCAAGTAGTATTATTGTTTCTGATGAAATTTCAGAGTTATCATGAGTAAGATTATTATATTAGGATATATAATATGTTTATGATACATAAAACAGTGTTTTCCCTAAGACATCTTTTGATCGATACCGCATGGAGGGTCATACCAATTTCCTTTTTTATACTAGTGGTGCGTAGTATGCATTTGGATATACCCATTCTTGAGGATAGAGAGTTACCTATAATGAGAAAATTTATACTTAATTCCTTTCTTATTCAAACCTTGAGTCTTAGAAAATTATGGGTGATTTGGTATATTGATAGTCATTTCATCAATTGGAGATTAACCAAGGTGAGATTTGTCCTTATGTATGATAGGTATGACATATATGCCATGAATTTTGATAGAATGATAACGCTTATCATAATAAATAAATAATATATATTATGTCCATTTTAATATGTTGTGTGTAACGCCCCGAACCCAGCTACCCAGAGTCGGTGCATTAATTCATAACATTGGCATGATCACAAAAGACCAAGTCTCGAAAGACCGATTAGTTTAGTAGCCTTAGAAACACTAGATACATTAATAAGTCTTACATTACATCATAAAGTAAAACAAAACTACAACATCTTCTCTTCATATCCCTTTATATTATCCCCACAGGTCATTCATAATATACTTCTTCACATCCTGGAAAAATTAAAACATTGAAAGGGGTGAGCTCAGATGCTCAGTAAGGATAACAACATAGCGGAAGCTTTCATAAAAAAACATTAACATTTAAGGCAATGTATAACTAAAACAAAAGCCTTTTAAACTTTAACTTTAGTATAATATGGCAAAAGTAAAATGAAATAATTCCATTTACTTACTCACATGGATATTCTACTAGTCGAATAATCACATGAAATATCATTAACCACTTTCATAATGATGGAATGCATAATGCCAGACTATCGTAACCACGTAGCCAAGGCCTCGTGCCAAGACCACAAATAAGATTTTGTCAAGGCCTCGTGCCAAGACACTAGTTTGTCTCATGAGACCTACCGATGCATCGAGGAGCTATAGCGGGCTCCTCCCGTCACTTATTAAGTCCAATGCATTCCTCATATGAATAGGTTTAAACATATCATAAACCATAACATAATCATATCACATAAAGTATGCATAAAGGAAACATAACATTTCCACATTTCAATCTCAAGATATAAATACAACACATTTATATAATAAAAAGACTTTAAAAACCATTTTCAATACCAAAATAAAAGAAATTTAAAACTTTTTATTTATTTTTCATTAAAAAAAGTGATGGCTTGTAGAGGAAGCCGGAACTCAAATAAAAGTCACGGTGGCGGTGAAGTCGTTGTCGCCGCATATGTACGGAAAGAAAAACATTCCCTTTTTGTCGTTTAGTAAAACACTTTCTATAAAAAAATATTCCTTCTGAATAAATGTAAAAGTCAAAGGGGTTTATACACCGTATAGAAGAAAGTTGTGTATAAAACCAAATATGCCTCAATGAAAGGAGATTGAGACGAAGTCCTTAAAAAGATCATTTTTAAAATAAAATAGATCTATTATGTGTATTCACTATAGGTACACATAAAGAAATAAAAAATAAAAAATAGGACATAATAATATCATGACATAATTTTAAAGTAGGAGATTAACCCAAAGAATGGAAATTGGGTTAAGAAATTCCCTTACCTCATGTCCGACTTGACTCAACCATTCTTTAACCTCCTGAATAATAAACTATAGTTAGTATCTACCTTATTAGGAACCATTTTCAATTTCATTATCCTTTTTATATCACTTATTACAATGTTATGCACATTATGTAATTATTTAAGTTAATAACGGTCGTTTTGTCGATCTTTGGTACTTGAGTCAAAAATAAACTTATTATAATTAAAAGTTGTTCATGTGGTGAAATATCCATTATATCCAGAATTATATTCATGATATAGATATCATATATCTCATATATATCCAGTATATACATACATTTATAATATTCCATAACGTTTAGAGGTAAGAAATGAAATGCACCGTTCCTGGAGACGGTAAGCCGTACATACGCATGAAAGCTACTTTCATTTCTATTTTGTATTTAATTAAATCATAATAACATAACGGTATATTATAATTCCATTATAATATCATATATAATATCATTTACTTTATCCTTTATACATCCCACATATGGCATTAACGATTCAAATCACTTTGAGGGGGCGGTAGTCCGCACTTCCTAAAATGAAATTATCGCGTTTACCCATAATGGAAATCATAAAGTATGACATAAATGAGAAATACAGAAGCATAAGGAAAACATAAACATATTATATATCATATATAAATATAGTGACATCTTAATGGCCACCTTTGAAGGTGTTATATGAGTGTTGAACAATCATCATTTCGTGAGGCAAAAATTCTCCATCCACAGAAACAATATGTTCTTTAACCATTAGATGTAGGTGTGTGTAAGTGTAGCTCGAATCCTTCTTAAAAAACATCCTAGTATATTGAGGATACTGGTGTTGTTACAAAATAAATTAATAAAAAGTGTTTAGGGGGTTGTAGAAGAAAAATAAAACAAAACAACATTAGAGAAGACATTACCTTAAAATCGGGTAACTCTTTTTGATTTGAGCCAAAGGCTTTCTTGGGAAGCGTTCTACCCAAAGTGAGGCTTCTAGGAGTAAGAGGGGGAAGTTGGGAGAGTATTTGGGTAGAGGTTGGATGAGACAAATGTCTTGAAAGTGTGAATGATGTGGTAGAGGTGGGGGCCTTTTATAAGTGGAGAGGAGGGGCACTCTTGGAAAGTAAAGAAAAGTCACTTTATTATAAAATGAGTTTCGGATTTTAGAGGTCCCAAACTTATATAATTCGAGGATAAGGTGATAAGGGTTCGAAATATACTCATCCAATAGGTTATTGACAAGTGTAAGCCTTGGATTTTACATTATCTCTTTATTTTATTTAAATCGTTAAATAACGAGGTCATCGCTCCATCATCATTATGTCATAAATAATTTAATTTATTTAATGTCTAAAAATTATAAAAAAACTACTATGATGTAGGAAATATTTTTAGATTTCCAATGACTATTTATAGTCAAAAATATGACTTGTATAACCCCATGTAAAATTTGTTTTAGTAAAACATTTCATGTTTGTGTCATTTTTTTACTTTAACATTAAATAAAAGGTATTTATGTCATTTTCCAACTAAAGTGGCTCCATGGGGTCCCCAAGTTTACCCATGGATTTTCTTGGTCGGCCATGGCACATCCAATGAGGGTATTACATGTTTCAAGCTTATCTCATATTATTAAAACATTATTTTTACCTTAAACTACACTAATTACCTCTAATCGCGATTAAGAACTTAAAAGTTACTATTCACCAAAAAATTATTTTAATCTCATTGAACCACATTTTACTTCTTAATGACAACCATGTATGTAGGATTTTTGAAATTCAAAACACAGAAGTGGTAAAATTTCATTTAAACAAAAAATCAGTTTTTATAAATACCACTTAGTGGTTTCACTATTCATCAAAAATTGAAGTTTTTCAGAAAAATCCCAAAAATTCACCCTAAGCTATATTTAATATTCTGATTTAAAAAATTATGTCTATTTTAAAAAATTCCAAACATATAAGTTGCATTAATTAATTTTATAATTAATTCCCGCTGTCACAACATATAGCGTGTTTTTAAGAAACAATTTATATCAAAAGATTGACAATTGTTCATGCCCAATTTCAAAGTGAAATTAATTATAATGAACACCATTGGTTAAAATGGTAAAAATATATTATAATTATACTTTAAAACCACTAAATATTATAACTTATCACTATAAATTATTTTGATTAAAAAAGGTTGTTTTAAGTATTTTTCACTATTCATAAAAATTTGGAAGTTCTCAGAAAATTACAAAAAATTCAAAATAGGATAATTTCAATATTAGGAATACAAAAATGAATTCCATTTTGAAATATAAAATTTATATAATTTTAAAAAGTGGGTATTACTATTCATAACGGCTACTTTGATTGGTCGTGGTGTGTTAGAACTCAAAGTTGCGTACAATGCAAGCTATTGCATTATTGAATGAGAAGTGTATCGTGGAAGCTCAGGGTGTTACATTCTCCCCTCCTTCAATAAATTGCGTCCTCGCAATTTGAAATTTTTCTTGGAAAATAAAAGGTTGAAAATAGAAAATACCTTTGTGGAAAACACACATCAGAAATAAGGTTAATAAAATTTAACCTTAATAAGAGGGAAAGGGAAATGAAAAAGTCACCACCCAATTATGATCTCGATTAGGAGAACATTGGTGGCAATTAGAGACATATAATTGGAGGAAAAACGTAAATATTTGTAGGGAGTGATTGAGGTCATCAATCACAAACAAGTGTCAAATTGAGGGCCTCAAAGCCTTCAATCTATGTTGATTTAAAATATCATCAGTTCAACAAGACATAAGGTATTAGGATAACACATTTTTTGTTTTAATATCCCTTTAATAAAGTTTAAGAATTAATTTATTCATAGAATAAGATATAGGTATATATATATATTTATGCTTGACAAGTAGAGTTTCAACCTTCAACTAATTTCTACCACAAACTCATCTTTCAGTCAAAAAGATAATAGAACTCAAAAATATTCTATTTATCCTAATTGTATAAGGTTCCAAATATTAACAAATACAATTTAGATTAGTAAAACTATTTTGTATTAGCCAGGGACTTCCTGTAGGCTAGTGGTAGGTGATAAAGTCCTGTCACACTATGGTTGTGGGTTCGATTCCTACAGCTTTGTCCGACGCGACGGGTTATTCCCCACCCTACAGGTTGTCCTTTTCCTAAAACTATAGTATTATAATATTCCAAAAATAATCTTCAGAAATGTTTTAACCTTAAACAATACTATCCAAAGATAAACTTAATCCATTCCCACCTTTATAGTTATCCAAAATACCTCCGTCCAGACTTTTTCTAAAAGGTCTCTAAATTCCAAAATCAATTTTAACATCAGATTCCCCAAACAAAGTAAAGCTTCTCTTATTGTCACATATTTAAAATATGATTACCTTCATCATATTAAAACCTTAATGAAAACAACATGTACTGCAGTACAATCCTTATATATATCACATTATTCTTATAACCATAATCTAGTTCTTGAGTCCAAAAACACAAATACAATAATTATTCAACTTCATATGTAGTAACAGTATAAGCTTGGCCTTGATCCCTTGGCCTTTTCTGAGGTATGTTTTCCTGACGCTTAGGACATTCATTTGCATAATTCCCCATTTCCCTACAATTGTAGTATTCAACATTGATAGCCTTTTTCTTTCCCTTGCAATCACGCACCTGGTGACCTTTTTCTCCACATTTATAACAAACCCCCATTCCTTTTAGACAAGTACCAGGGTGATTCTTCCCACAATTATCACATAATGGAGGATCTTTCTTTCCCTTTTTCCCTTTATCCATCTCTTGTTCCACCGTTCTCTTATTCTCTTGCTTTACTTTATTGTCATAAGACTTAGAGAATTCTTTTTCTGTCTTGATAGCACACGAGACTATATCTTCGTATGTTGAGAAAGATTGTGATACTAAAGCTCAACGAAGAAATGGTTTTAACCCATCAAAGAAACGATCAATCTTACTTCTTGGGTTACGTATATAATCTGCAGCATGTCTCCCTAACCTTGTAAAGTTGGCCTCAGAATTTGAGACATTCTCATCCTCCTTTTGTCTCAGACTCAAAAATTGTCTTTCCATATCTACTTGATGGTCATGTGGAAAGTATTTTTCTAACAAAAGTTCCTTGAACTCTCTCCATTCCATATTTGATATTTCTTCATCTTCCTTTGTGTTTTGAATCAGCGACCACCGTTGATCAGCATCTCTAGTGAGGCGGTAAACTTCCATGATAACCTTTTCCCTTTCACTACTCCCCAATGCGTGGAATATTTTCTCTAAGGAGTTTATCCATTTATCAGCTACTAATGGATTTGTACCCCCATTAAATGTTGGTGGTTGTTTCCTCATGAAACGATCTAACATTGATCCTCCACGTTGTGGATCAGGGTGCTCCATACGAGTAAGGTTATTATTCATAACTTGAGTGAGTTGTCCCAGTATGGTAATAAGTTGATCAGCACCAGTTGTATCTCCATATCCACAATAATTTTCTTGAGCAGGAGGGAAATCCCTACACGGAGTGCATGCATTGATACGGTATCCATTCCTTCCACTAGGCACCATTTCTATACAATGGCATAAACTAGATTAGTTTATGAATCAAAATACATAATTCCATACTTATAAAATACTTAACATAAATTGAACTATTTATGGATATAATCCATAATTATAAAAATGTTTTGTTTGAGGATGTATATACTCATAACACTTCATAGTGGTTTGTAAAGAAAACGAGAATTATCCAAAGCATATCCCCCGGGAGTGTCGTAACCAAGAGTGCATCAAGTCCCGTTGTCGTGCACCAGTTCCCATTCGAGTCTAGCTCAAAGCGGTGTTTTCGGGTTTTACCCCTAGGTACATCTGTGCCAGAGCCGCCTCTACCTGCTTGTATCCAGACAGGGATGTACCGCTCGAAAAACTCACAAAATCACTACAACAACAAAATTCTAGGAAGTTCTTCTATACTAATCCTCAAAGTCTATCTTTGGGATATGTGCTCTAATTAGTGTTTATCTAAATCTAGCTTCCAAGGTTAGTACAAAACTGCCTCTGATACCAACTGTAATGCCCCGACCCCACCTACCCAGAGTCGGTGCATTAATTCGTAACATTGGCATGATCACAAAAGACCAAGTCTCGAAAGACCGATTAGTTTAGTAGCCTTGGAAACACTAGATACATTAATAAGTCTTACATTACATCATAAAGTAAAACAAAACTACAACATCTTCTCTTCATATCCCTTTATATTGTCCCTGCAGGTCATTCATAATATACTTCTTCACATCCTGGAAAAATTAAAACATTGAAAGGGGTGAGCTCAGATGCTCAGTAAGGATAACAACATAGCGGAAGCTTTCATAAATAAACATTAACATTTAAGGCAATGTATAACTAAAACAAAATCCTTTTAAACTTTAACTTTAGCATAATATGGAAAAAGTAAAATGAAATAATTTCATTTACTTACTCACATGGATATTCTACTAGTCGAATAATCACATGAAATATCATTAACCACTTTCATAATGATGGAATGCATAATGCCAGACTATCATAACCACGTAGCCAAGGCCTCGTGCCAAGAACACAAATAAGATTTTGTCAAGGCCTCATGCCAAGACACTAGTTTGTCTCATGAGACCTACCGATGCATCGAGGAGCTATAGCGGGCTCCACCCGTCACTTATTAAGTCCAATGCATTCCTCATATGAATAGGTTTAAACATATCATGAACCATAACATAATCATATCACATAAAGTATGTATAAAGGAAACATAACATTTCCACATTTCAATCTCAAGATATAAATAAAACACATTTATATAATAAAAAGACTTTCAAAACCATTTTCAATACCAAAATAAAATACAGTTAAAACTTTGTATTTATTTTTCATTAAAAAAAAGTGATGGCTTGTAGAGGATGCCGAAACTCAAATAATGGTCACGGTGGCGGAGAAGTCATTGTCGCCGCATATGTACGAAAAGAAAAAAATTCCCTTTTTGTCGTTTAGTAAAACGCTTTTTATAAAAAAAATATTCCTTTTGAATAAACGTAAAAGTCAAAGGGGTTTATACACCGTATAAAAGAAAGTTCTGTATAAAACCAAATATGCCTCAATGAAAGGAGATTGAGACGAAGTACATAAAAAGATCATTTTTAAAAGAAAATAGATCTATTATGTGTATTCACTATAGGTACACATAATGAAATTAAAAATACAAAATAGGACATGATAATATCATGACATAATTTGAAAGTAGGAGATTAACCCAAAGAATGGAAATTGGGTTAAGAAATTCCCATACCTCGTGTCCGACTTGACTCAACCGTTCTTTAACCTCCTGAATAATAAACTAGAGTTACTATCTACCTTATTAAGAACCATTTTCAATTTCATTATCCTTTTTATATAACTTATTACAATTTTATGAACATTATGTAATTATTTAAGTTAATAACGGTCGTTTTGTCGATCTTTGGTACTTGAGTCAAAAATAAACTTCTTATAATTACAAGTTCTTCATGTGGTGAAATATCCATTATATCCAGAATTATATTCATGATATAGATATCATATATCTCATATATATCCAGTATATACATACATTTATAATATTCTATAACGTTTAGAGGTAAGAAATGAAATGCACCGTTCATGGAGACGGTAAGACGTACGTACGCATAAACGCTACTTTCATTTCTATTTTGTATTTAATTAAATCATAATGATATAACGGTATATTATAATTCCATTATAATATCATATATAATCTCATTTACTTCATCCTTTATACATCCCACATATGGCATTAACGATTCAAATCACTTTGAGGGGGCGGTAGTCCGCACTTCCTAAAATGAAATTATCGCGTTTACACATAATGGAAATCATAAAGTATGCCATAAATGAGAAATACAGAAGCATAAGGAAAACAGAAACATATTATATATCATATATAAATATAGTTACATCTTAATGGCCACCTTTGAAGGTGTTATATGAGGGTTGAACAATCATCATTTCGTGAGGCAAAAATTCACCATCCACAGAAACAATATGTTCTTTAACCATTAGATGTAGGTGTGTGTAAGTGTAGCTCGAATACTTCTTATAAAAACATCCTAGTATATTGAGGATACTGGTGTTGTTACAAAATAAATGAATAAAAAGTGTTTAGGTGGTTGGAGAAGAAAAATAAAACAAAACAACATTAGAGAAGACATTACCTTAAAATCGGGTAACTCTTTTCTATTTGAGCCAAAGGCTTCCTTAGGAAGATTTCTGCACAAAGTGAGGCTTCTAGGAGTAAGAGGGGGAAGTTGGGAGAGTATTTGGGCAGAGTTTGGCCGATCCAAATGGCTTGAAATTGTGAATGAGGTGGTAGAGGTGGGGGCCTTTTATAAGTGGAGAGGAGGGGCACTCTTGGAAAGTAAAGAAAAGTCACTTTATTATAAAATGAGTTTCGGATTTTAGAGGTCCCAAACTTATATAATTAGAGTATAAGGTGATAAGGGTTCTAAATATACTCATCCAATAGGTTTTTGACAAGTTTAAGCCTTGGAGTTTACATTATCTCTTTATTTTATTTAAATCGTTAAATAATGAGGTCATCGCTGCATCATCATGATGTCATACATAATTTAATTTATTTAATTTCTAAAAATTATAAAAAAAATAGTATGATGTAGGAAATCTTTTTAGATTTCCAATTAATATTTATAGTAAAAAATATTACTTGTATAACCCCATGTAAAAATTGTTTTAGTAAAACATTTCATGTTTGTGTCATTTTTTTACTTTAACATTAAATAAAAGGTATTTATGTCATTTTCCAACTAAAGTGGATCCATGGGGTCCCCAAGTTCACCCATGGATTTTCGTGGTCGTCCATGGAACATCCAATGAGGGTAGTACATGTGTCAAGCTTACCTCATATTATTAAAACATTATTTTTACCTTAAACTACACTAATTACCTCTAATCGCGATTAAGAACATAAAAGTTACCATTCACCAAAAAATTATTTTAATCTCATTGAACCACATTTTACTTATTAATGACAACCATGTATGTCATATTTTTGAAATTCAAAACATAGAAGTGGTAAAATTTCATTTAAACGAAAAATCAGTTTTTATAAGTACCACTTAGTGGTTTCACTATTCATCAAAAATTGAAGTTTTTCAGAAAAATCCCAAAAATTCACCCTAAGCTATATTTAATATTCCGATTTCAAAAATGATGTCTATTTTACAAAATTACAAACATATAAGTTGCATTAATTAATTTTATAATTAATTCCCGCTGTCACAACATATAGCGTGTTTTTAAGAAACAATTTATATCAAAAGATTGACAATTGTTCATGCCCAATTTCAAAGTGAAATTAATTCTAATGAACACCATTGAATAAAATGGTAAAAATATATTCTAATTATAATTTAAAACCACTAAATAGTATAACTTATCACTATAAATTATTTTGATTAAAAAATTTGTTTTAAGTATTTTTCACTATTCATAAAAATTTGGAAGTTCTCAGAAAATTACAAAAAATTCAACATAGGATAATTTCAATATTAGGAATACAAAAATGAATTCCATTTTGAAATATAAAATTTCTATAATTTTAAAAAGTGGGTATTACTATTCATAACGGCTACTTTGATTAGTCGTGGTGTGCTAGATCTCGAAGTTGCGTACAATGCAAGCTATTGCATTATTGAATGAGAAGTGTATCGTGGAAGCTCAGGGTGTTACATTGTGGGTCCTATGATGTTATCATATATAAAGGTGAATGAATTTTTTATGTACCCATAAATCTATTCTATCAATTATTAAATAATCATGAACGTCTGAGCTAGATATATGGTATTTATATACTCTATATCCCGTGGTCACTAGATGTTTTAGATAAACATTTCATAAGATGACTCATAACTTCATATGATGCGGATGGTGTTCACAAGTATATTGATACATGTATATAATATTTGTTATTATATATCCATTTGTATCTTGATTGGAACTGATTCTTTTCTAGAAAACTCTATTTCCTTACATATCTGAATTCTAGAACTGATATTTCCTTACAATGTTACTTATCATAACTACTTGGATGATTCTATAGAAACTAGATTATATCTCTGTATGACCTCAGGTGTGCCTTTCTATATTCCAGAGGCTACTGAATCGTATTTAATGTCTAAGGTGATATTATGGGGAGATATACCCTTTGGTATAAACATCCATTACTCCAAATTGAATCAACATAAAACTAGTTATCTGAATACCTAATAAAAAAAATAGCACCATCTCCACTAGATTAAAACACAACACATACAATAATATAATAAACTCTCAAAAATTTAACACTAATAAGTAAAACATATATAGTAACTCTCATGGAAAGATCATATACAAACAAGATGAAAAGTAAATAAATAGAACCATTCTCTATTGAAGAGTTTGAACTCAACCCCATATCCTGACTCTATACAATATATCCAGCTCAACCATTAAACAATGGTCCTCTACACTATTTGTTCCAATAATCATGATGTCTACTCAAGTACAAAAGTGTCAGGGACTTTAGAGAAATATGTCATTATAACTCAATAGGCCACCCAAAATTGCCTCTCTGACATAACTAGTATATAAAATCCATGTAAAATGTGATATTCTCAGAAATAATAAAAAAACTATTTTATAAAAAATACCAACCACGTCCTTGGGCACTATCCAAGTGCCCTAGTAGTCACCATTCCTACATCGACCAATGCTAGGGTCTCTTTTATAAAGTCACTTATCATAAGAAATGGTCAACGTAAAACCCAACAATATACCATTAACATGACACACATGGGTTGCAATAATTTTCATCCATATAACCTTTTAATATCATCTTTAAATTTGGGGAATAGTGTCACTTCCAAGTAGAATCAGTTATCATAATCAAACCCTGGTGAGATAATCATCCACCAAAAATATCATCATTTATTATAATCAATACTTAGGTGGATAAGTATACACCCAATATATATCATATATCACAATGAATTATCAAGGGTTTATTATTCTCCTCAGATACCACTATATATCATCAATCATTAGAGAGACTACCATTCTCCAATAATTCCAAAATATATCATCAATAATCAAGGGATAATCTCCCATTCTAGATATATCTATGTATATATCATCATTATCAGGGGAATAAGTGAGAATCTAGGATACCACTATATAGCATCATCAATGAGTGGGATAAGTGACCACTGTAAATACCACTATATATCATCTTCACTGAAGGGATAAGTTCCCACCCCAGGTACCACAATATATAATCATCAGGTGGATATATTTCCATCCATATTTCCACAACATATCATCATCATTTGGGGAATACACAATCATATAGGATACCACTATATATCACTATCATTGGGGGATATGTGCCCAACCTAGATACCACTATATATTATTATAATTGAAAGATAAGAACCCACCACAGAGACCATCATATATCATCACCATCATAATTGAGGGGACAAGTTCCCATCTTGAATACCACTATATATCATCATTGTGATGTAATAAGCTTCCCCATTATATTCCATTATATATCATCAAAATTAGGGAGATAAGAATATACACTTTATACCATGGTATATCACAATCAATCATGAGTTTAAGAAACAATATCATGGAATATACATTGTCCACAAAGTGATATCATTGTTGGTACCCCCCACCATGGGTTCTCTCAATCCATTTATAAATTCTAGGGTCAAATATTAGATTATGTTCATGGGGGTATAATTACATTAAACACACACAAACCACACATAAACAGTCCTTAAAGGTAGTTCATAGACCCCCTAAGGGTTGTCCCACCCAACCACATTATTTATTTCATTATATATATTTTTCATGAAGGCCCAGTGTGAATGAAGTGCATTACATGGCCCGTAGGCCCAAAATTTTGGCACAAGTCCCATTATTTGAATAACACTAATGTAGTACCCCGACTGTAATATTACCACCATCACTATAGTACCCACCACTGCTATAGTTCTCTCTACTACTACAGTGCCTAATACTGCTCTAGTTATGCTAAAATACCCCTGCTACAATGATTCTACAATGCCTCTATAGTATCTGCACTCCATGGGATTTGAACCACAACCTTTGATATAGATTTACAGGTGGCTTACCACCAAGACAAAACCTAATTACATAAACACTAGGGTCATATAATATCACCCAAATTGAATAACACCCTTTGATATATCCACCATCACATCGTGGTGGAACTAGCCACTTAGTAAGTATAATATAGGAATAATATAAAAGGGATTTCATAATGAAAAAATAACTTTAAAATTCAATCTAGGTTGTTCCACTCACACCCAACATATACATAAACCCTTTCAATTGTATAACCACATAAATATACACATAATAGTGTGGTAAATATGTCCCACACACTAAATAACTATCCAGGATGTTATATGGTACTCAATGTTTCAAATGGCATATGCCCCAAACAATATATTTCTAAGCCATAACACTCACCTATATAGAAGGAATGAAGGGAATATATCCCAATTACATATATTTTGCACCATTTATTTCACACCCATATTTGTTTGAAAAATTACATTACACATATTTATGGTACTCCCATAAAAATCAGTGTATAAAGAATCAATATAAGAAATCAAGGGTCTATTGTTGCCTAAGAAGCATTCATTCTAATCTTGGGGCTTAAAAAATGATTTTTAATTGAAGGTTATGTTCATAGAAGATTTTTTTTTTGAAAAGGTGGAGGGTATTCCATTTTATTAAAATCAAATAAAATATAGTAACCAAGGAAGGAGTATGGGAAAACAAGGAAATCCCAAAACATCAAAGTATCTTATTATCTTTTTCAACATTTTTTCAGTTAGCCTTCATTCTTCTTATCTAATTGCATCCATCTCTTCTCTTCCACGCCCTTATACCCAACCTCTTGATCTCCACTTTCTTTCACTTTCCCTGCATGAGGAGATTAATGTCTTTAATAAAGCATCTCAGCATCTATTCTCTCTGAACCTGAGCTATCCTCTTTTTCTTCATTGTATTTGTCAGTAGAAGCATCTTTTGTCACAGGAACCATCATTTCTTCTGCAATAATCAGCTCAACAACCATTGGGGAAACAAAATAGGGTTGTGTCTTCTTATAAGAAACAAAATATAATCCTTCTTTATCCACAATTTTCTTTGAAGATTAATGGAAAACCTTATAGATGACTGGGGAGTTAGATTCTAAAGTTTGTTTACCTTTTCAATTCACCAAGGAAACCATCCTTTCCTATAATAGTTTTTGATCAACCTCATGTTTTTATTAATATTCTCTTAATTTCAATTTTTTTTGTTAGGAGCATCAACATGATGGAAATTTTCCTCTTTTGTACAAATATCAACCCAAGCCTTCTTTTTTTTGTTTTCAGAGGTGGAAGCACATACCTTGGGTGAGTCTGGGTGGTCACCCTTTTTATCAACTTTAGATGCCTCTTCCTTAGAGGAACCTTTTTCCTCTTTATCAACAGGATTAGCAATAATGCACAAATCTTCAATACTTCTATATAAGTCTTTTCCATCCTAATTCTACAACTATGTGTCAATTTTCCAAGAATATGTAGTTTTGTTCTTCTTGAGACAATTATTCACATTATGACCACACAATAAACAGTAGATGCAAACTATAGAATTCCTACAAGAAGATAGGTTAGGACCAATAACATTGTAGTACTTGCATAATTTTGTCATTTTTTCATGCATGATCTTCAGGTCAATAATATCATAAACAGTTGCAATCATCACCTAGTCAACACGAGTCAAACCCAGCTTAACATCAACCATAAACCAAGAAAAGTGGCCAAAATGGGAAACTTCCATTTCCTTATCAATTTTTAATTTTCATACCAGTGGATAAGGAAATATCATAGAATATTTTGGGATTCTAGAGTATCCACTTTAATTCATAAACTCTTACCCAATTTGAGTTGTAGTGTTACCAACCTATAAGGGATTGAACTTTTTGTCCCATTATCGCAAGTAAATAATTCCTGGTTTGAGTTCAATGGAACCAAATCCCCATGATCTAAATTTTAATTTATCTATGGGTAAAATAATATAAAAGTATCCATGACCTAGAGTGACACACTTCCATGATGAAAAACCCCAAATAAATGAAATACATTCATTGAGTTCATCAATTTTCATAGGTTTTGAACCTTTAGGAAGGAAAATTCGAGCTATGATTGAGAACTAACCCATTTTAAGATGTTCGGAGACTGAAACGAGATCCAATTTGATGTGAAAAATATTTCCTTTTCATCATATGGAAGAATAAATCCCACATTTGAGATAAAAATGGAGTGGTTAACACTTCCCTCCCGGTGAACTTCCATAGGAAACTCCATTACTAGATCAAGATTACCTGCTCTAGAAAATCTAGATCAATCCCGCATTGTGGGTATAGGAACATCATTTGTGGAATCCTTTCCAGCAACCACCATCATGTCCAACCCTTGGAAACCTCCCATAATAGGCATCACAGCAGTGTAGCTGGATCACGTGCTGCCTGCAGTTTTTATCAGAACCAGAGAAGGAAAATAACCAATCGGGTCTGTCGCCATGTATTTCTACTCATACATTAAATATGTGATGCCTACACCAGTCTCCTTACCCACAACCTATGTCATCACCATCATGGTGACTTCACAATTAAAAACTTCCCTCACAATATTGTACGAAAATATCTCTTCGCTCACTGCATCCATGATAGAAATCATCCTACTCTCATCACCAGACGACACTACTTCCATACTGCCAGTGTCGTCCGCATCCATCGAGATCACGCCATCTTCAAATCCGGGAACCGTAGTCACTTTATGTGAATCCAATATCTCTCTGCACACAACAATAACTACAGTAGATCTATAAAAATATATCCTACCTTGAGAAACCAGATCCACAACTGATATCAGATCATTATCACCAAACCCCAAGATTCATTGATTAGTAGAGAGAGAAGGTGCCACTTCTCTAATCCCCATGCCCTCACAGAACCATTTTCACCAAGGATGAGTGTACAGAAGTGGATAGATCACATGAAATATAATATAATGTATAACATTTTAGAAATGTTTAGGGACCACCTACCTCAATCGAACTTAATTCCCTTTATGTGAATTATGGCCACTAATTCAAACCAAGATCAACTATAAATTATCCATTAACATGAGTGCTTCACACTATTAGACCCCCCATGACCATGGGTTTATATCCCATGGTGATATGCTTATGGTGGTAGGCCAAACATTCACCATGGTAAAAGGATGCATATGGACATTGGTGATATGTTACCACAATAATCCCACCCATTTCTATATATTGAAGTATGAATTAAATTTCCTAGTTGAGAACATGGTGGAAAGTACTTATAGTTAGAGTCCATGCTTCCCATGGCTACAGGAGAGTTCATAAATGCAATTTTAGTGCGGAAATGCTGTAGGAAGACACTATCACCATAAGAATATATATCTGATGTAGTATATCCTTTGACCACCATCATAGAACCATGGATATATATAGACATGGAGGTACCTATTAACATTTACACACAACCACCATAGGAATATATTCCTATACTAGTATCCCTTGCACTTTCATCCCTACCTATATAGGCATATATGCCTTTGGTATAATCATATCACACTATCGACCTAAAACTATAGGCTTATAAGATTATGATGGTCTCCATTTCACTTTCAGCCTGCCACCATGGACATATATTACCATTGAGTTATCCCTCACACCAAAACCCTATTACCAATAGAATTTTTTCTTATGGAGGTATACCGCTCAAAAATACTATAATTAATATAATATTATATATTTAATATATATATATATATAAATATTTAAAAGAAAATTTAGTGTATTTATAGATTACATTATGGTTTAACATAGAACATATAAGTTCAAAACTCATAAGAGGATAATATTTTAAAATTTTCTCCACCTATATCCATGAGAACAATACCCATGGTGAAAAGGTTCCACATGTACTTTCCTACAGGCATGAGAATGATGCCCATGCCAATAGACTCCCTACTTCCATGGGTAAAACACCCATGAGAATATTTATCTACCTCCATGGGCATTATGACCATGTAAATATAGATCATATCCATTATATTGTGGTAAAAAAACTATATAGATATTGTCACAGCTCTATCGACCATAGGAAACCATCTTGTGGATGTAACTTATAGTTAAGTTCATGGACCATTTCTATATTTATTTTTGTACATGTGTAATTTCTTCAATAAAATTTTGTTAAATTATAAAATATTTATAATAAACTTATAAACTAAACTAATATGAATTATATAATAACAACCATGGGAATAATCAATTGAAAAATTATCAAGATATCTCTCTAGGATTAAACCTTGAGAAAAAGGGTGCACACTACCTGTTGTGTTAACCCAACCTGAAATATATAGAATACCAAATTTATCACTTCAACACATCAATAAACTTCACCAAAACCAATGTAAATCCATAACTAACTCAATTTTAAGACACAAATATATGAAACTAAATCAAACTCAGTGTGTCCATCCACCCATGAATCCCTATATCCAACCTGAGCAGAGAACCCATCAAATGATATGATTCCACTATACCTTAGTGGAAGCGTTTCTAAATACATAATCCCCATTACCTAAAATTAGAAAACAAATCATGTAGAAGGATGAGAGGTATGTGGAAGGATAAAAAGTATCATTAATACCAAGAGAAATCTCCCAAAATATACCTAGAACAAAATGTATCAAGGATATAGGAAGAGGGGAATAAGACCCCAACCTCACATTCTTTGAAAAAACTAAGAATACATTACCTCAATTGTGATATTAAATTTAATATCACAAAAGTCTACACAACCCTTGGTTAAAAAAAACTGGATAAGAGGGAATTTGAATTTGACCCATATAGATTATAGCATAATAACATTGCAAGGAACCCATCATTGTGTGGCCCTTCATCTCATGACATAACACATATCCTCTATCTAGAACCAAAAACCCTAAATTCACCTGATAATTTCATGTTATAGTGTGACCGCTCCATTTAAGACACAACCACAAACCTATATAATCTTGATGTTATTTCATCCTTAGGAACCTATATCCTATTTGATTATTCAATGACAAGAAAACCTCATGGTGTTGCCTAGGATTTCATGGAATGAATATCCATATGTAGAGAATTTTTTTAATCAATATGAAAAGATACATAATCTCATGAAGTATTGGTGTTAAACCACTATAGATTAATTATATATAGCCTTTCATCATAGAATGACTATCCTCTGTTATAGCGTGATCTAGGTGAAGGTTCCATGTGATGAAAATCATCTTTTTTTGTATGACACTCATTTTTAGTCACAAATCACATGTAATAATTGACTCACATGATCAAAATGTCATGTATAATAAAAAATTAGATTACATGACAAGATTAGAACTTCATAACTAGAAGAAAAGGTTCTTCACATGCAATTTATAATTAAAATATAATAATATATATAATTACCTCAATTTTTAAAAGTACTTTCGTTGATGATCTGATTGAATCAATCTTGTCACACTATCATTGCACTATAAGATCCAAGTAAAAAACCCACCATGTAGTGATCCAAATGTGTACCACAATCATTAAGTGATTTCAAATAATTGTTGGGTGCTAGCATGACCATTTCTGATTATTTATGTAGTTTTTGGATGATTGTAGTAGAATTATTCCTGAGAGAGGAAGAACACATGATGATCTCTTATTGTCATGGGAGAGAAGGTGAGGAGATAACTCTAGATCTCTTAATCTATCATTGGTGTTTGAGAGAGTCTCAATCAATCATTTTTTTACAATGAATATGTTTTTTGAAATGTGATATAATTAGGTATTTATTAAATCTTGTTTAGGGAATGGAAATTTTACACTTAACCCTTTTTATATTTAAAAATGTTAAATGAACCCATTTCAAATAATAACAAGAATAATAATATTAATTTCAGAACATGAAAAACACACTTAATAATATATAAATAAATATCATTTATATTATTTCCAATCATACCATTAAATATGGTCTTATTCTCCTCGCTAACATTAACATATACTCAAAAAAATTAATTTTTATAAAATAAATAAATATGACTGAATTAAGAATAGATAAATATTATAAAAATTATATTCACCAAACTTGAAATAAAATATTTTTTATTTTTATATAACTATATTATTATTTAAAATAACTTGTGATAATATTATGATGATCAACCAAGAGTCATTGGAGTTCCAATCACCTCTAGAAGGACATTATCAAACTGTGTAGTAATGTGAAATCCCAAGTCTAAGACAAGTGTCATTGGAGCCCCATGTAACCTTAAAATCTCTTACATATACAATTCCCACAATTATTAACTTTAATGGTGAAATAAATCAATGAGAAATGAGACAACATTACAAATAGTTAAATCACTACCCAAATGGTCTGCTTACCTCATGGAGTTTGAGTGTAACAGCCCAGGAAATTTTAATGTTAATTAATTAATTATTTAATAATTTTGGTATAATTTAAATCAAATCAAGAAAGGTTTTAATAAAATCTTTTATAAAACTAAGATATTTTTATTCAATATTATAAAATACTACTTTTCATGAAATATTATTTTATTTCATTAAATTAATCTTATTAAAAAAGTATGTTAATATATATTATTTATTTTAAAGTATGTTTTAATTTTAATTTTTCAATATATTATTATTTTTGAATAATTTTTTTTGATTTGAAATTATAAAAAATAATATATATATTTCAAATGTGACATTAATTTATTTACAAGATAATTTTAATATAAATATATTTAGTGGTTTTTCTAAAAAATAAAATATTTGAATAATAATTTTTTTTGAAAATTTAAAATTATTAAATATTACATTTATATAATGAAATGTATATATACATACAAATATCTAATTTAATATTTATGATATTAATTATAATTAAAAATTTAACCACTATTTTGAAATAAATAAAATCATATAATTATAATTTATTTTAATAAATTATTGCTGATAATAATAAAATAATAATAACAAGAATAGTAATAATAATTAATTTTAAATCATTTTTTTAAAAAATTGTTATTATTTTTTAAGATAATACATTTATAAATATATGATAATATATCATGTTTTTTAATAAAAATTTAATATTTAAAATATATACATATTTTTATATTTATATAAAAAGGAGATTTATATATATATATGCACATATATATATATATGTATATATATATAACACAAAAACTAAGCTAATGTAATTATAAAACTAAAATAATGGGTTTTATATAAAAATGGTAAAAAAATTTTAATAAAAAAGAACATGATATAATGAATTTAAAAAAACATTACATGAATTCATATAAAAAACAACATGTAACGATTAAAAAAATAAAATGATAACAAAATAATAATGACATCACATGATCGTATAATGATATTTTTTTGATTTGAAAAAAGGGGAGATAATCAAGAAATTAAAAAAATGAATAACTTGGAATGAAAATGATGACATGAAATGATTATTTTAATATGATAATATTAAATAATAATAAAGGTATTGTGATATAGAAAAATAAACTCAAATTTTAGGATTGAGGCACACCGTTGACTTCTTGTTGCTTCTAGAAGAAGCTTGATATGTATATATATTATATGAAACAATTGATAATCTCACTATTGAAATTTTTTAAATTAATTTTATTTTCATAATATTCTATTCTTTCCATTATTTTGATCGATCTAATTAGAGAACCTTACAATATATAACCCTCATCCCTTCTCATCTAAAGACCCAAACTCATATATTTTTCCATTTTCGTGAAGTAAGAAGCCAGTGGCTCCTTTGATCAATTTTCTTTTAGGCAAGTGATTTATTTATTTAAAATATTTTAAAATTTATAGTTATCTTAAGGGTTATTTATATTTTACAAATAATATTTGTTTTAATTTATTTTTATGACTTTATTTTTAAATTAAAAGATATATATAAACATATATATATGTATATTTTTATCTTTTTATCTATATTTTTTAAGACTTTATAAATGTAAGCGTTTGTTTTAATTTTAATTTATCAAACTATACTGGATTTTCAAGGACATATATATATATATATATGTGTGTGTGTGTGTGTGTGTGTGTGTGTGTGTGTTTATCTATCCATTTGTTTGAAAAATATATCATGAAAGGGGATTTTGTATTTCTTTTATCAAAGGCTTTGATCATGTTTTCAATATATCGTTTTATATTACAAAGATTTATTTATATATATATATATATATATAGGTTTGTATATATATATATATATATATCGATCTATTAATATTTTTTAAGAATTAAAAGGGATTAATAATTTATTTTGAAATCCACATGCAAGGATTTGAATTTGTTTTTATACTATCATTTTATGTGTATATTTTATATATAAATGTTAAATATTATCATTTTATGATCCAATTATAAATTAAACCTATCATTTAAATTTCACATAGTCTTTATACATACATGAATGTCATAATTTGTATAATATTTCACCATAATCTATAATACATGAAATATCTTGGATGCATTAGTTTTTTTATTAATTGTATATATATAAATGTGTATTGAATCATATTTATCTCGGAAATAATTTTTGAATTTATTTTAGGAGAGAATGTTAATAAAATTCTATATACTCTTGACAAGTTGAGAAAGTCATTTAATCCAATATTTAAGAAGGTTTTTAAATTAAGTTGTAAGAGTAAATTTATTTATTAGCTTATGTTTTCAATGTTTTTAAATAAGAAAACTCGGGGAATAATGTATATATATATATAGAAATCTTAAAATGTTTTCATAAAAATATAGTACTTAAACATTGTAAATATGGTAGGGAATTGTGGAGTGGACACATTTCTTGTCAAGCAGGTAGGCCTAAGACAACATTTAATGTTTCATGTGGCCCACTTCTTTGTTTTCAAAATCTTGCATTTATTGTTCATAAAAATATCTAGAATATGTTTAATGAAATTTTTCATTAAACGTAAGTATTTTCAAATGTATTACTATATTTATAGGGTGTAATTAATTTAAATAATGTTTTAAAATGTTATTTATAAATGTATTTTCAGTAATTAGTTTTCAAATGAACAATTTAAAATTATTTATAAAATATTTTAAAATCCATTTATGGGAAAATTATTCATCACCCTATGTTTTTAATTTAATTATCATAGGTTTAGCAGTTTAATTTGTGATTATTCTTTCATTAAAGAAGTAGTTCACTTAATGAATTTTTATTTATTTCATTTCATTTTATACAATCTTGTTATGTTTTAAGACACACAAGTAATTCTCCAAAACCAAGACCGGTAAAATTTCTTGGTATGTAATAAATGTTATGTATTCTTGTTCAATTTCTTTTTTAAAATAATACACAACATTAATATGAAGAGAACCCATAAGCGCGAGTTTGGGGATTTACAATGAGGCATTCCATTAATGAAATCCACCTATATATTTCTCTATTTCTATGTTGGGATGATAAGTGACTGAAGTAATCTAGAAGGATTTTGGTGCTTGACCTTAATCTATTGGAATATATAGTAATGACATACAATGTTAGCTATGAATAATTTCATACTAGGGCACAAAAATGAATGCTCTAGGTCACAAAGAATATTTTTTGTGCTAGGGTGTATAACCTACATACAATGATGAAAATATCCCAACATAACCTTCCATATATTCTATTAAAAAATGTACGAAATCATAATGAAATTAATACCATTAATATAGAGATACCACTCATTGATGGTCTCCCTAGTATATAAATAATCATTGATATTATAGAACTTATTATCTTACTCATACTCCTGGAGAATTATCTTGAGGGTAGAGGATGTGAAATGTACACTTTCGATAACATTACATACCCTTCCTCCCTAATCCGAAGTGAAACTAGGAAAAGTGTCAAATAAAGATAAATTTATCATTTCATTCCTTCACATACTTATAAGGAAAAAGCCTTAAAAGGGCGTTACTAATCACATAACCCACTCTAAGAGTATTATAAATTTCATGGAAAAATGAATTTAGGTATTTCACCCATTTTGTCATCCTAATGTTTAATTATTTTTTAGAAAATATGTAATGCATAATTTTATAGTCAAATTTAAAAAATGAAATTATTACTAAAAGATAGTGTCAATAAATCTTAAGGGTATACACCAAAACTACTTGTAAAAAATTTTCAGTGGGATAATTCCTCTCATGACATTAAAAATTACAAGAGTCAAAATCCAAAACATCATCCCCATGAATAAGGAATTAGCCTGATCCTACACTCAATGTATCATAATAATCATATTATAAAAATCGATCCATTTTTAGTGTAAAAATCTGTGTTGAGTTCAAATGCCACATTATCTCATCAAATGATGTCTGAAACTTTGATTCCCATATTAATGTCACCCACTTTCAGGTTCTAGAAGCCAATAGTGATGTGTTTCCCCCCCGATTTCAAGTAAGTTACCATTTCATTATGTTGTTTAAGTATGTAAAGTGTTTGGGTGCTGTTTATGAGGGTTTGAAATACTATTAGTATGTTTTTTTGGGATTTTCTATAGGTTAACGGTTTTAGCACAATTTTTGGAAACCATGTCTCTCTTATAGGAAATCATGTACAGTGAGACAAATGATTATGGGAAGGGGCACAGGTAGGTGGATGGTCTTTCCCAACCGTGCGGACACCTAGGAGAAACTATGCAATGTGGGACAATGAAGTTTTTCAAAGTTGGTGAACAAATTGTACAACCATATAGGGAAACTATGTGAGGTTATCCTTGAATCAAAGGATAAGGCACAATCATCGAATGGTTTTTCTTAACTGTGTGACTAATTGTACATAGTTTAAAATTTAGATCCTTAAAAAGTTTAATATAACAAGTTTTAACCTATAATTTTCACATGTTTACTCTAAATTACTATTAAATCAATAATTCTTCATTCAAAAGGCTATGTAATCTCTCCCCATTGGTCCAGAGCTAAAGAAAAGTCTTTTATTAGTGCGTTGAAGCCCGATTCCCTTGGTAAGTCATCATTTATGTTAATTTTTCATTGTTTTTCATAGATCTACTTTCTTCCCTCTCTTGGTTTCATATATATAGTTCGATGTGGATAGATCCATGGTAATTGTTTCAAATAATGGTTAGTTTTTCCCTTATCTATGCTATGAGAAGTTATCTAAAATGGGTTTGTGGAGATTCAACCTTGTTTTGGGGGTTCTTTCATGTCGTTCTTCATTTTCAACATAATTCCCAAGGTAAATGGACTCACCCTTGACTCCACTTTTTTTAACATGAATTCATAGTTTCTAATTGGTTAAATTTGATGACATTTATTGTTCCAGTGATGTTAAAATCATTTTAGAAACCTTCTTTAGTTATGGTTTGTGGATTTATGAAATGGTGGAAATTGATTGTGAAATGTTATTTTTTTTTTCTGATTTTAAAATGTTTATTTTAAAATATGGCTTGTTGGATGTATGAAAATGGTTTGTATGAAATGTATTAAAAAAATGATGGTTTTATTTAAGTTTCTTGGAATTTTTTATATGAAATGGTTTTGGTATAAATTGGTTTGTGTGAGTTCCCACTTTCGACGTGACACTGAATAACGTGCGTTTACCACTAGTGTAGAAAGAGAAGTGACCCTAGATAAGGGGAGAGTGTCAATGGGTAAAAATTATATTTAGTAGTTTGTGATGACCTTGTGCATGGATGAGAAACTTATGATTAGTGTGGGACTATTATTGAAGCAAGCATGTGTGGGTGTGTGGTGAATCAAATAATGTGTATGCCAAAAGGTAATGCAAAATGGTTTAAAGTATTATTTGGTTTATTTTCATTGGAATTTTTTTGGTGTTAAACTACATGGATTTGATATAAAATGTCTTAAAATGTTTTATATAATTTTTTAATATAAATTTGACAACTTGTTCTATCCTTGTGGTGTGAGTAGGGAAGTCATTTCTGGAATTCCTATTGAGTTTCATTACTAAACCCATATTTGGAACATTGGTTCTTTTGCAGATAATGTTCATAGAGACATATAAAAAGTTAGTGTATCACACAACTTTTGTGGCGATTCATGATACTTGGGTTATATTTTTATGTTGGAAAATGTAGAAGTTTTGGATCTGTGGAGTTATATCTTTGGAGACCTTAGTTTTTGTTGATTTTTTCTTCTCCTTTGTACATTGATATTAGTTTTTTATGCTATGGTACTCTATTGTAGATTGGTTTTGATATCAATAGTAATACATTGAGTTTTTTTACATTGTTATCATAAATTATGTAGTTGTTCTTTGGTTATGGTATGTTTGGTTGGGTTGTTTTATTTTCAAAAGGAAAATCATCCCCCATTGGTTGATGAATCCATTCACATTTATTTCTAGAGTTTGGAATATTGGATATATCACTTAAGGACATGTAATTCACTTAGGCATTATCAATAAAATGAGGAGGGGAGGGATGATACACGAGTTATCATCTTTTTTGGTCCATGACTTGTGAGAGTTAGTAGTCTTTGTTGGTCATTGACTTGGTTATCATTTTCATTACCATGGAGTTGAAATTCATTCTGATATATTCCTTACGTCGACTTTGTATAATGGAGTATGAATGTCGAGACATGAAATATAGAGCCTGGAAAGACATAGCTAACCATTTTTTGATGAATATCAATATTTTAGGGAGTTTGATACACAATTGTCTTGGATACATATATAATAATTTTAATCTCTTTATCATGGGTTTATCCAATGAGAAGTGCATGATATGCATTTTATAAATTATTTCCTACAAGGATTTCCTAGTTCATTTTTTGTAATGAATTATTATTTTGGTGTGAAAATTATGATTATTGAAAAACATTTGATTTTTTTTTCAAATGTGATATTTTGAAAAAGGAATGATTGGGCTATTTTGAAATTATTTGGATTTTCAAAAGTGTAGTGAAATATTAAAAAATGGATTAATAATGAACTGAATAATTTTAGAAGGAATTTTTGTGATATAATGATGTATCATAATTTTAAAATTTTCAGCCTTCAATTACTAAAGAGTGAGACATATAGAATTTGTTGTGTTTATATAAAATGGAAACCATTAGGCATCATAAAAACAAACTATAAAAATCTTATGAGAACGCGGTTTCACTTGAACCAAAAGTGGAACAATTTTTTTAGAGTATTGTCCATGATTTCCAAGCTATGGATAGAGGGAAACGATTGGATAATCCAAGGCAAGTGGAACACTCCATCAAGTTCCAAAATATGAATACCCCCATATTTTGGGGTGATTTGGAACCAGAACAGAAAGTGGTGTGGATGACCATACTGAATTGAATCTATGATTGATTTGGCACACCAAAAGATGTGAAAGTCATGTTTATGATCTATATTCTAGATGATATTGTACACCAATGGTGGGATTTATTAGTTTAGGATAAATTAGACCATATCCGTTAATGGAAGGATTATGGAGAATTATTCCACAAACAATTCTATCCTCATATGTTTAGGATCTGTAGAACGAAAAAAATTCTCCAACATGAAATTGTAGATTCTCAAAGTGATAGAGTATGAGAAAAAATTAATGATTTTTCTATGCTTTACAATTGAATATGCTCCTAGTGCATCCTTGAAAACACAAATTTTTTAATTGGGGATGAGGTAAGGTATTAGCTAGAAAATTTCCATTCACTTTATAATAGATTATATAGATATTTTAAATATAGAGATGGTAGTTGAATGAGACATATCAGGAGCTACAAGTGGATATAGCGTGTTGATACCTACGAAAAATGGGAGGAACTCTAATGTTGGGTTCAAGTGGAAGAGGGAAAGCTATTTCCAGGGTACTATGAATACTCAAGATCATATATAGGGATTGATTAGTCTTCCCCCAATACCCAAGATATAATTTTGAAATTTCTAATGTGGTTCATTAGACAACATCACATGATAGTGTAAGACACCACCTAGAGCATGCCACAATTGTAATCAGATTGAGCACCTTTAGTTCTATTGTCACAGTACTTTGAGGATAGGTTTTTAGGACACTTATATTTTATCATTGACATAATATGATTCAATAGGATAAGGGTAGAAGAAAAATTATGTTCAGCACAATAGAGCTTCTATGGAAATTCTAGGAATACCATGGATCCTTAGAAACAACAATCTCAATAAGAAAATAAATAATAAAGTGTCATGAAAAAGAAATTATATGGTGATGAGAAGGTTATTTTGGATGATCAATCTAGACCATAAATGGTGATAGGTATGATTCTTTTTACTTCTACCCTTAGGTTTTTTTGTTATGGGTTCATCCTATTATTTTATAGCTTTTCGTGACATTATTTTTCCGAGTTTAAATACCAAGACAATTCCTTCCCTGATGAAACTAAAAACTCCTCTTGGTCAAATGTAATTTCGATCATTTATGTTTAGAAATTTTTCTATAACTTTTAATGGTGCTGAGATGATATGGGATTTATCTATGATGTAAATAGATGTCTATGTCATAATCAAGGGTAAATATTGTATGATAATGTTCAAGGATGACATCAAATGTTATAACTAAAGGGTAAATTTTACGACTGGCGATGAAATAAAGAATATATTTATATGTGATTAAAATATAAAGGTTGGTGAAATAGGATTTTTGGAAACTAAAGTTGGAATTATTTCATAACAAATCCTCAAATTGACTTTGTAATCAATGGAACAGATCGAGAATATAATTTTTCCACTTGTTGTTGATTTGTTTTAGTATGTTTTTCCTAAATATTTATCATGGTTTCCACCCACTAGAGAAGTGAAGTTTATGATTTATCTCCTTCTAGAGAACAATCATATTTCATTTCAATATTATCAGAATGACCTAATAGAATTAAGGTAACTAAAGGTGTATTTAGAAGAGTATGATAAAAAAGGTTCATTTTGTCGAGCATGTCTCTATGGGAAACACCACTCTTATTTGTCAAAAAGGAGAATGAAACTCCTTGGATAGGTTTTGATTATCGTAATCATAATCAATTGATGATAAAGAATTGGTATCCCCTTCCATGTTTTTATGATATGTTGAATCTGTTGTGGGGAGATCAGTGGTTCCCCAAGATTGACTTTTGATCAGGATATCCCCAATTTTCAGTTTAGAAGGAGGATATTATAAAGACATATTCTAGTTGTATATATGGAAATTATATCTATATGTTAATGCCTTTAGATCTTACGAATTCCCCAAATGTATTAATGGAATTAATGAATTGGATATTTCAGAGGTATCTAGATGCTTTTGTGGTGGGGTTTCTAGATGGCGTATTTGTGTATTCACGGACATGTGTTGAGCCTAGGAAACACCTGCAGATAATTTTGGGAAACTATAGAGATCATTGTTTGTATGAAAAATTATCAAATTTTGATTTTTGGATACATGATGTACATTCCCTTGTCCATATAATCACTAAAAATAATTTTAATGGGGATCTATAAAAGATATTTGTTTTTATCTCCTGGAAATTTCCAAATAATTTCTTTGAGATATGTAGTTTAAATGGTCTCAGTGGTTATTACTGATTCTTTGATCAGTATTTTTCATGAATGGCCCCACCTATAAATTATTTGACACGGAATAATGTTCCATTCCAATCAAGAGATGAATGTCCAAAGTCATTTCAAGAGCTTAACATCCTCCTTACATCCTAAAAAATCATGATTTTTTAGAATTCAGACATGGGTATGTGGTGTAGGGTGATGATTTGGGATCAAGGTTGGGATGTGTTCTAATGAAGGGAGATCATGTTTTTTCTTATGGATCAATATTTTTACAGTTTCATGAGTAAAAATTTCTGAATAAAATATTTGGAATTAGTTATCATAGTCCATGACTTGAGGAATTTGCATCATTACCTCGTTGGTGAGAAATATAATCCATTTAGAGATCATAATATCTTGGAAAACATTTTGTCACAAATTTATTTGAATCAGAGACAATGTTTATGGATGAAGTATCTCAAAATTATTGAATTTGAATTTATGTATACACCCGATAAAGAATATACAGTGGTAGATTAATTAAGGAGAAATCGTATTGTCAAATGGAAGAAGAGGCTTCAAAATAATGGTAGTTGATATCAGTGATAACTTACCTGATATTAGAATGTGAAGACTAAGATGATTTTTTAGTTTTCCCTCTAATTTCTTTTGTTCCAGATTTTTTGAAGATGGTTAAAAAGGAATATATTTTGTATTATGAATGTTTTACCATGAGATAAAAACTCAATGGCGGGGAGAAAATTGATGGATGGAAACTGGATGTGAGTTCAGTTTTGTGTGGTTTTGAGATCGGATGGTTGTACCTGTGGCTTGTTAGGAATAAACTCTTCATGATTACTAGAATTTGAGATGGTTTTTTCATTTTAGAATACAAAATATGAATAATTAATTGAAATCATGGGTTTGGTGGGTCGGTAAGTAAAGTAAGGTGACATAGTTTGTTTAGAGATACTTAAATTGTCCACAGGTTAATGAAGAACATTGACAACCAGTTGGTATGTTTCCGTTTTACCCATTTCTATTTGGAAGGGGGATTAGATAGAAATGTATTTTGTAATAGGTCTCATAATAATGGTTTCAAAACCCAAATCCATTTGTTTGATAGTAAATTTTATCACATTGGTCGGACGATTTCATCAATATTCATGAATCCTATATGTTGGAGGAGTTTTCAGAAATCTATATCTGATAAGTGGTAATGAGGCATGGTGTAAATGTTTTGATAGTATCAGATATATATTTGAGGTTAATTTCCCATTTATGAAAATCTATACATAAATATCTTGGGTGTCAGTTGACTATGATTACGACATATCAGGCTCAGATGGTTAGGAAGTACGAAGGGATGATAATTTTTTTGGAATAATGTTTTTGGATTTTGTAATGGATTTTTGTGGATCATGGGAAGAACACATACCATTAATGGAGTTCATATATAAGTTTTATTTTTAACATTAATCAATACAAATGGGCCTTTTGGTGCATTTTATTTTCAACCTTATGTTTCACTTCTTTGTTGGGTTGAAACAGGTGAGACTTAACTAGTTGAGCTAATCCATGTCCAAGAAACAACAGAGAATATTTAGTTTACTATGAAATTGATGGAGACAACTTAGAGTCATCATTAATCATATTAAGATCATTGCTGATGGGGTATTTTCATTCTAGGTGAGTGATTGTGTGTTTTTTGATAATCTCTCCAAGGAATGGAAATCATAATATATCAAAGTAGGGTAAATTATCTTATCAATACATAGTCCCTTTTGAGATACTTGAATGGGTTGGTGGGGTGGAATATTGGTTGAAATTACCACCATAGTTCTATTCCATGCACAATGTGTTTCATGTCTCTTAGTTTAAAAAGTATTAGCCTGATCCTAGCCACATGATTCAATGGGATCACATTAACCTAGAGTGAGATGCTTCAATGGTACATGTGGAAATATTGATTGTGGACATGAAAGATAATGTCTTGCATGGGAAAAGAATTAGTCGAGTGTATATTTTGTGGAAACATGGTCATATTCTAGAAGAGACATGAGAATAAGGGAATGAAATGGTAGAGAAATGGATCAAACTCTTTCAGGACACCAGTGGGTTTTACTTTTCATATACAGGAAGCCCATTGGTGGAGAGATTGTAGTACCCTCAGTTTCATCTAATAAACCTTTTCTAGGATTTTTATGTATGTAAAGTGTTTGGGTGATGTTTGGGAGGGTTTTTAGGGAATTTGAAATTTTTTAAGGATTTTTTACAAGTTCAACATATGATCAATGTTTTTGGAAACCATGAAACTCCAACAGGAAACTATGCATAGTGAGACATAGGATAAGGGGAAGGTGCACGATTAGGCGTATGGTTTATCCAAATAGTGTGGAAAAATAAGAGAAACTATAAATAGTGGGACATAGATTATTTTCACATTTGGTTCATGATTTTTCTAACCATGGCAAACAACAACGAGAGGTGCTCCTTAAGGTAGTGGATTGAACATAATTAGTGCACGATTTTCCCTAACCATGCAACTAACTGTACACGGTTTAAAAATTTGATCCTTAATAAGTTGATCTAACACGTTTTCACCTCTAATATGAATATGTTTTTCTCTAAATCACTCATAACTTGATATTTCTTCTTCCCAAAGGACTTGGTAGATTTTCCATCGATCCAGAGCCGATCCGAAGGAATTTCATGGTGAATTAAAGGCTGATTCCTATAGTAAGTCATTAATTATGGTAGTTTTCATGGTATTTCATAGACCTAATTTCATACCTCTAATGGTTTGTTAGATCTAGTTTACTGTAGATATATCTAAAGTGGTCAATACCAAATTATGGTTAGTTTTTTTACTTATTGATGCTAGGGGAAGATATCTAAGGCATGTTTTGGTGATTCAACCTATGTTTGTGTGAGTTTTTGTGTTGTTCTTTGTTTTCTCCATAATTCATGAGGTTGGTAGAATCACACTCAACTCAACTTTATAGTACATGAAGTATTAGTTTTAAATAGGTTATATTTCATGATTTTGATTATGAAAATTATGTGAACATCATGGTAGAATCCTTATTTAGTGATTGTTTTAGGATTTATATAATTATTGAAATTTTTTTGTGTAATGTACTTTGTTTCTTGATCTTAAATTGGTTTTTTTAAAATATAACTTTTTGGATTTAATAAAATGGATTGTTTGAATGGTTTTCAATAAATGAATGGTTTTACTAAAATGACTAGGAATGGTTTATTTGAAATGTTTTTTTATACATGGATTTGTGTGAGTTCATGCTTTTGACATGACCCTGAATAATAGGCGTATACCATTGGAGTGCATAGGGATGTGACCCTCAATAAGGATCATGTTTCATTGGGGAAAAATGATATATGACAATTTTTGAGGACTTAGTGGTTGGATGAGAAATAGATCATGAGTATTTACCATTCAGTGAAACATCCATGTGCTGGTATGCGGTAAATCATGGAATGAGTATGCCAAAAAATAAATGTGAAATGGTTTAAAATATTGTTTGGTTTTTTCCCTTGGAGTTATATTTGGTGTTAAACTGCTGATATTTGATATAATATTTTTGCAATTGTTTATATAAATTGTTTATATAAACTTGTTGACATGTTCTATCTTAGTGGAATGAGTAGGGAAGACATTTTGGGATAGCCTACCATGTTTCATTATTCAACCATACTTTTCCACATTGGTGATTTTGAAGACATTTTTCATCAAATCACAGGAAAAGTTAATGTATTACACATCATTAGTGGTGCTTCCTAATATTTTGGTCATATTGTGGAGTTAGATAATGTAGCATGGCTTGATCTGTTTAGTTATGTATTTGGAGTCCTTATGTTTTGTTGGTTTTTTATTCCACTTTTCAGTTTTATATTAGTTGTATTCTATTGTGGAACTATGTTTTCAATTGGTTTTCATATCAATGGTATTACATTGAGTTATTCTAAATTGTTATCATGCATCATGTAGTGGTTCTTTGGTTATGGGATGTTTGGTTGGGTTTTTTAATTTTCAAAGGGAAAATCATACCCCATCGATTGATAAATCCCTTAGATTTTATTTCCAACCTATGGCATCTTGGGTTTGTCTCTTAAGTACATTTAATGTGTATCTATATTGTAAATCCAATATAGAGGGGTATTATTTTATACTATTCATGATTTTAGAAATCATTTTCGATCCAATGACAGTATTCAGAAAAAAATAAATAGCATTGAAAATCAATGAAATTATATATTTCTTCCCATGACATGATAGTCATCACCTCTAGGGGATAAAATAAGATACCATGTTCTGAGAATACATGTCTTAAGAAGAAACATATTAGTTCCAGAATCATAATTTGGTTAATTTTTCAAATAGGAGGTGATACCTTGGGTTTCTGAAAACATGTCTCAACAGAATTATATGATATTACTCTGTCTTAATGTAAATTATAATTTCATCCTGAAAAAATAAGGAAAAATGTGTCAGGACACTAGTGGAAAATATATTTCATTATTTCCATGAATATCATTGGAACATTAGTTTGGTGAAATGGTGTTATGAGGTACTCAAAATGGCCATACATACTTCTGAAGTTGGTTATTTAAATATCAAACTCCTTGATTTTGAGTAGGTGGTATCCAGACATAGAATCTATTTTTGAGAACAACTTCCCCCTTTTAACTAATTTAACAAATAATCAATGAAGTGAATTAAATATTTTTTCTTAATAGTTACTCGATTGATCTTATAATAATTAACTCATAAGGGGAGAGTTATATTAGCTTTTTATAGAAAATAATAAGAGTTTTCTAGGGTGACACACTCAGGGATATAATAAAATTTTCTCTCAAATAATGCAACTAAATTTTTAACTCCTTTAACTCATCTGGATCCATGTGGTAAGATGGAATCAATATCATCTGATATCTCAATAATAATTAAATTGAGAACTTTAATTCTATCAATAGTGGAAGACTAGAAAAATAATCCTAAAAAAATCAGGAATCTTATTTACTACTAGAGGAAGATCACAACTAAAATATTAATTTCCTAGAATAAAAATAGAAAAATACATCAATTCATCAAGCTCTGGAAGAGGTGGGTTTTCCCAATTAGACCTTAGGTCCCATTAACCTTTAAACATAGAAGATTTTTTGTCTGGGAAGTGATGGTAATATGAAGATGATAAAATTAAATTATATCATTATGAAAAATAAACAAATCCATGCCAATAATAGACTCAAGAGGTCCGCACAAAGAACTATAAATTCTCATTACCAGATCTTTGTCACACCAAAAGAAATATCATGAGGTTTATAGGAAACAAGGATAATTATTCTTTCCTAGAGGCATCATGAATTCAATAATGAATGGAATGGGTTATGTATGAATTTTAAGAAGATACACCATATGATTAAAAATAAATGAATGAGAGGAACCTATATCATATTCAGTAGTCACTATAGTTTAACCAATAGAAATGATACCTCTCACTGTTGCAAGTCCCGCACCAACATCCACTAGAGAATCTTCAACTACATGTAATTAATTAATATAGAGTCATATGGATGGAAACCAATAATACATGGAGAATATGACCACAACAGAGGTCATATAGGCTCTAATGAACCCATTATAGAGAATGTAGTTGAAATATCCAAATTAAACCAATACATCTGACCATAAAATCCACATAAATTGTAGAGATTTGGAGGCATATATCAAAACCAATTTTTCCCCCTGTCTAGCCACATTGTAATCAAGTCATGCCACTATCCACTAATGTTGGTTTATGAATAGGATTTTTAGAATAATCACCGCACTTTATTCTATAAAAATCTATATTTTTACACTAACCCATATAAGAATCACTAAATCTACATCCGAAGGTTGAAGAATCCTTGATCAGCCTTAAATTACAATCTAGGTCAGTCACCCCCAAAAACAACTTATGCACCATATCAACATAGGTATAAATATTGATCATAAAGAATTTATATTGGATATTAGGTAAAAGGCCCATATTGAGCATTGAATCCCTCATCTTCTGATTAGACCCAACGATAGGTGCTAACAATGTGATCTCATAGAAGTTATTATCATACTCAATCAGTGTTTGACTTCCTTTATAATTGGTGAGGAACTCCTTATATTTCACCAAGTTCATAGAATCCAAGTATATGTTCGATGAATATGGCCTTTAATTCCACACAATCTAGTACATCATTATTATTTTCTAATAAAATAGAGTCCCACCACATTTTAATTGGTCTTTAAAACTAGAATACATCACTCCTCATCATTATAGAACTAGTGGTCTCTAAACATTCTAAGATTCATTCAATATTACTCAACCAATCCTTCAACACTTGGGGATAATTCATAGCTTTGAATGACTTTTGTTTCTAATAAAGAAACTCTTAGAGACAATTCCATTAATTTTCCTTTTTAATATTCCACCATCCTAGCCTAGACAGGGGGTGTTGTCACACCTTGGACCATATCTCATATTGTGATCACAACTACATTGATGATATTTTATTAATCTAGATAGTTTCCTAGTCATGGTTCATCGACATCACCCACTCAAAAATCCACTAGATGTATTCCAAGGGGGGATGGTACTACACATCATTATAAAATGTGAAAAAAAACAAGAGATCCATGAATAAATTTCTACTTAAAAAAGTTATTTTTCATAATCATAAGGAGACATGGAAAGAATAAATACTGGGATTAAATAAATCTAAATAAAAAAATAACATTTCTTAACCACTCTTGGTAACATAATTATTGTCACAATTAGTGATAGAATAAAACTCACTCAGAAAAATTTCCCATAAGTTTCTACATTCATAAATCCTATCTAAAAATATATTAAAAGACACACATCGATAATGAAAACAAAAAATTATACTCATCTGATACCAATTTTCATGAATCGTCCTAAACTACCTAACTACGTAGAATACATGTTAGTCTATAACATGAAAGTCTTCAAACAAGAAACATGGTAGTAATAAAAACTTACTAGAATGATTTTTCAATAAAATTACATAAAACAACATATAATAAATAATGGAAATGTTGGTGTGTAAATACATGAATAATATTAAAAAGAGAAAATAATGAGGAAAATCATTCACCAAAAGACACAACATAATCCAATGTAAATAATAATTGAAAAGATAAATCTCCATAAGACACATATTTATCATTAGGCTCCCACACCCTATTAACAAACAAACCCACACCCCCATTGTGGTTCCTTTCCCTTACCTGCATTAGAAAAAAATAAGATCTATATTCACCATAAAGTGTATGCATGGTGTGAGAAAAAAAATTATAGTAAGATCTTAAAAAGTGTTTCATAATCATATTATAATATAAAAAAATTCTTCTAATTTAAAAAAAAAATAAGGTATGATATATAATTTAAGTAAAAAACATGAAAAATCACCATTTTAACTTTTTTTTAAAATTATCTCTAAATACAATAAAATTTCATAATTTCAACAAATTATTTAAATATAAATTTCAATGATAATAATAGGTAAAATGGTGTCTTAAAGTAAAATCCAATTTTGTGAGGATTCATGTAAAATTCACATGATAAATAGGCCACCAAGTGTACAAATTATCTTAGGAGAATGGGAATAGTGGGTAAGTGTTCACTCTAAATAGTGGATATATACAACACATTAGGCTACATTGTGTACATATTACCCATGAATAATAGTCTTAGGTGATAATAGTTCATCCTTCATTAATTATCCTTACCTATTCAGTGATCATAGTTGATATTACTATACCAAAATAATTTAATTTCTTATATAGGTATTAACACAATATTTCAAACTATAAAAACTTTATTTAAAACCATTTACATTAACAACACTAAGGGATAAATACATTTTTATAAACATCACCAAAACCACTATATTTTAAAAATCATGCCTTTGAAACCATTTCAAAATCCAAATTATGATAAATATGTAAACCATGTTTTTCAACTATTTTATAAACCAATTGCAAGGTTCCATCATGCCTAGTTTTTAAAATAATTCCAAATCAGAAAACCACATACCTTGAGACTATTGAATATAATCAATTGAACATGACCCACAAGATACAAATAACTAGGCGTTCATGAAGAAAAATAAATACCATAATATTTGAATTATCTAATTAGAATATCCAATTCATCAATTCAGTATCAACAGATTAGTGAGGAATCACTTAACATAGCATTTTAATAATAATTCACAATATTCAATAGATATTTGAACAATATTACCCAATACCATGAAGTATCTATATGAAATCCAAATAGATCAGGTCAAAACCCTTGGTTCTAGCATCAACAACCCGGATTTATGGTTCCTTTCAAGAATATAAGAGAAGATGTTTAAGAATAATGAATAATGATATAGAATGACCAGTAACCATTAAATTTTAAGATAATTAACTCTTATATCCAAGTGATTCGCATGTTATATGAAAATCAATCTAAAAAATATCCATATGGACTCTCCTTGGTTGAGATCATAATTCACAAGAAGATTAATGAGGCAAACCAGAGGTGCTTTATGTTTTAAAAATAAAATTAAGATAAATCAATTAACATGTCATGGTTTTGACACATAGTATGTGAGAAAGTGCACCAACTATTTCCCCCTTTATTGGATACTATAGGAACCATAGGGTTTGGTTAGGAGGATTAAAATTTTTTGCACCAACTATGTGGAACACATAGTTCCCATGACGTGTGGTTTTAATAGAAGGTCACATGGTTTGGAAAAACTATGCACCTAACCATGAACACTCCTCTAGGACTCCAACACAATCCATATTATTTTCTGAGAACACCTGCATGGTTTCTATAACCATGATCCAACAATAAAATATCTAATATAACTTCAAAAAACATCTAAATGACATTGAAAATAACCAGAGTAAATCCCCAAATGATATATGGTCAAAAAAGGGATGTGAGTACCTAAATTAAACACTTATATGTGAAAGACTTACTTCTATTATGTAATGTGATTCTTCAATCCTCATAAAATATTCATAACTCAGTATATAATGACATCTTTCTTGGTTAATCCAATCAAAATTTATCATCAAAATTATCAGGTACTCTAATTTCCTACCATTTTTTTCTTCCTCAATACATATTTATATAATTCTTATTGAAATTATTCTTGATGAAAAAAAATAAAAATCCTCACCATGTTGGACCAATAATATCTCTCTTTTTATATTCTATCAAAACCGATATAAAAAATTCATAACATTAAATCTCTTTTCATTTTATTCTTTATATATAAATTATTGAAAATAATTAAAAAGAATCATTATAGAGGATGGTGCCAATTAAATTAAATAATATTTCCTCCAATTATTCCACTCTATGTCTATGTGAGCAATGATCAATATAAAAAACAAGATGGTCTAATTTAGACAAAAACTTTTTCTATTATAGACATGAATTTTATACTTAAAAACTCCTTAATTGAGGGATATTCAAATATATTTTAAAGTTGGAATCATTTTTTAATATAATATCTTGTGATTTATAACCAAAATTCCTTTTTTAATGAAAAATTTCATTCACTTCTTATGAATTCCAAATTGTTTGAAATAAAATATTCTAGATGATTCCTAAATTTTCTCCCCATAATGGTATAAATCCATATTATTATAATATATGTTGATGTTTTCATTAAAATTTATGATATTCAATGTTAGATCATATATAATTTTGGGACTTATAATCTTTTATCTAGTTTTGACATCATTCTCATCTCCTCAACTCTCTACATTAGTCACCTTCAATTCCCTGGAATAAAAAAACAACCACCAAATATCTAATGAATTAGATAGAAATCCATTCATCATTAGTTCTAGAAAGAAGTTTTGAAATTTATTTTCAAAAAATATAAGAGTTTTTTTCTTGCTTCATATTTGGGAGAACTATTAAGCCTATATTTTTTTAATTTATAGCTTACATTCCGTATAAAAGCATAATTATCTTTTATTTTTTAAAAATATCCTTATGTGGAATTATTTACTTTATATCAGCCATAAAATTATCTTATTATTTTTTGTACATGATTCATATAATATTTTATTTGGTCTCAATCTAGAAATATGATCATACAATCCTTTAAATTTCGACCAATTTTCTTTCTTACACAATAAATATTCTTAGGAATATATGTGTTGATAATTTTTTAAACATCTAAGAAGATTATAATTTTATTTAACTGTCTTATTTATTTAAAATTAATATATATTTTATTCCACTCATGAACTCTATTTGTATTTCTATCTACTTTATAACTATTAAAAACATCAATCACGATATTCTAACAAAGAAAACTGATTTCTCATACAATAGAAGTAGCCATTTCCCCATGGAATATCAGGATTAATTTCCATTTTGGGATTATTTGGGTCAAAATGATTTTTTATATACAAAAGATTTCCAACATAATTTTATTTATTCATTATTATCTTTTGGGGTCATTTTTTTCAATAGAGTTTGGCACATTTTTTGGTATTTTGGATATAAATTCCTCTTCATTATGACCAGACTCATAGATATTTCAACATAGACACATTATGAATCTAAATTGATTTGAGAAAAAAATAACGTTTCAATTTATTTTTATATATTTATTCAATTTATATTTACTCCAAATGATGTAGGAATCCTATGATTTCTATAGGTTGGCATATTATACAAACAATTAAAAGACACGTTAATTAATATTTCACATCACCTGAAGTAGAAAATAAAATATTTTCTTCTCTTGAGAACAATAATATATATTGAATTTTTGTTCATTCTATTTTTTAAACTTTTCATCCTTTATATGGGATTATTTTGGGGAATGACCACTCTTTCACTTATTTTTAATAACCATAAATGTAGTAGTGACTTCCTGACCATTTTTATTAACCCATGTTTCTATATAATTTGATTTATATCATATACATTCAAGAAAATAACATTATGGTAAATTTGGTTTTCTGGTTCAATGGTTAAATTTTTATAAGATATTATATTACATTGATCACTATATAGTCTCATGTTCTTCTTTGCATAAGATAAAATTCATTTAAAAAAAATACACTCCTTGGAATTATATATGGAAGAATCTCTTTTCTCCCATAATTTTGTTGAATTTTCTTATGTCAATTATGAATTTTTTATATTGAATCTCCAATTTAATATAATTTTAATTGAGGTTATTTTTCTCATCCTCTAATAAACTAAGTGTATTTATTCACTCTTTTATTATTTTATTAGAACTGTCGTCATGCATCTTGTTCTTCTCTTACAATATATTGTCTTGGTATTTTATGTTATCAGATTCAATATATTATTGATCATTTTTTACCCCAAGTATAGACTTTTTTATTTTCTACCAATTAATAAAATATTTATTAAAAATATTTCAATGATTCAACTTTCTCTTGAGTTATTTTAAGAAACTCTCTCATTTTTGGAGAATTTATCTTCATGCACAATACTTATTATCATTCATATACAATATTTGCGATATTTTTAAACAAAAAATATTTTTTTATATGACCATTCCTTTATATTTTTCATTTTATCATGGTTGATGATATAGATAATTGTGACCCACACTTTTTTTTCATATAAATTACTTCTTTTTTGATGAATATTCAATAAACTTCACAAATACATGCCTAAGGATCGTAAAGGTTTTGTGTATTTTGAGAATAAATAATCAATATTATTATTACATGAATGATATTAAAAATCTACCATAAAGATATTTTTATATTTCACAATTCACAGGAATTAACTACATAATCCTTTATTTATAAACCGTGGAATGGAAACATAAGAATGAGTGATCTCATATGCTCAGTAATAGTAAACATGGGTGTTGACGCTCCTTTCTTCACAGAATCTAAAGATCGGAAAAGGGAATATCTGAGCTCAAAGTGATTCAGCCTTTGAAGAAAACATCAAAAATCAACAAAGGAAGAATGGATCAACAGCAACTTCACCGCTCAAGTTATCTAACTGGCGCGCAAGTGTACTTGCGCGGCTACCTTGGTCGCGCAGGTGACTTGCGCGACCTAATTGGTAACCGCCCGGTAACCGCCCGGGGTCTTCTTTTGCCTATAAATAGACCCTGTGGGTCCCCCATTCGAAGAGGATCTTTTTCCAGAAACTCGGATTGAAGCTCCCGACGCCCAAGTCTCTTCTCAAAACTTCCAGAACACTTCTAAGGTAATTTCTTACCTAGAACGGAAGATCTAAAGAGAAGAAGGATGGCCTAAGTGTTGAAACTTATCAAACACTTGCGCGCCGACTTATTTCCTTCAATATAACTTGCGCGTCCCTTTTCTGGAAGAAACTCAAGAAAATTCTAAAGGGTTTAAAAAAGAGTCGCTCAAGTATTTCAATGCTGGTAGAAAATCGCGCAAGTACACTATGTGTCGCGTAGGTATACCTGCGCGACCAATACTTGCGCGCCCACGGAAGACTTGCGCGCCTTGAAAGACTTGCGCGTCCCTATCTTTTTGGGTGCCCATATTGCCCATTTTTACCCCTCTTAAGCCATTTCACCTTTCCTTTTCAAGATTCAATCTTCAATACACTCTTCAAATCCATTTATGGCATGATTTATTGATTTTACTTTCTTATCTGAAAGGAATTCTGTGGAATCTCTCTCAAAGTCTAGTGATTTAAATATCCTTATGTCACTAAAATACGGAGAGTTCATTCATTCAACCTCATCCTTTAAGATGAGAGAATCCTAACCTGGGTCTCCTTTTCAGGAATAATCCCCAGTTATAAAACCTTTAATCTGGGCATCTTCCTCAGAAGTAAGCCCCAAATTCTTAAAGTTCCCAACCTCAAACTTGGGCATCCTCCTCAGGAATAAGCCCCAAACCTTAATCCCTAACCTGGGTCTCCTTTTTCAGGAATAAGACTCAGTCATAACCTTGGGCATCCTTTTAAAGAATAATCCCCAAGTCTCCTAACCTGAGTCTCCTTTTTCAGGAATAAGACTCAGTCATAACCTTGGGCTTCCTTTTAAAGAATAAGCCCCAAGTCCCCTAACCTGAGTCTCCTTTTTCAGGAATAAGACTCAGTCATAATCTTGGGCTTCCTTTTAAAAGAATAAGCCCCAAGTCCCCTATCCTGGGTCTCCTTTTTAGGAATAAGACTCAGTCATAACCTTGGATCGCCTTTTCAGGAATAAGCCCCAAGTTCCCTTAAATTTCTCTTAACCAGTCATAATTTACCTTTGATTTGGGTTTCCTTTTCAGGAGTAAAACCCAATCATAAGTCCCCTCCTAACTTGGGCATCCTCCTTAGGAGTAAGCCCCAAGATTAGAGTATTCAAATCTCCATGAAGCACATATAACTTTATGGACCCTGTTCATGGATTTTCTCCCTAAAAGTAAATCCTAAACCTTCATCTATCTGGGCAGTCATCCATACATAAGCCCCAAACAAATTCTTATGATTGCATCTTTCATGGCACAATTGTCTAAATTTTACCAATACCTCTTGTTTCTCACACCGAGCATGACTCACGTGAGCTTAGAGTGTAAAATTAATTATGACATTCATCTTTGAGCCATCAATCATAAACATCATACTCCATTTCTCGAACTACGTGGGTTCTGATTCCTTTTCCAAAACAAAGGATACGTAGGTAGCCCATTTATGGGTTCGATCCCAACTTTGAAATAATCTCTGTCCTTCTGAATGACGATAAACTTCAAGTGCCCCACTGAGTGGCTTTAAAATCAGCCTGGTCATCATAAATGACCAAGAGACTTTTATATAAATGTTTTCAAGGATACCATTGACCAATAATCTCTAAACAGATATAGATGATTCTCTATTGATGAAGAACTTCGAATACATATAAAAGATTCTCTAAATTTCTTTGAATATTTAATCATTGATTGTTAAAACTAAAGGAAAGCACATTTTATACTTGGTAATGTAATAAGGATTCACGAACATAACTTAAATCTATAAAGAGAGTCCCGGAGTAGACAATAATTCCCCTCAAAAAGGTGTGATGAGTCCGACCTCCCATCCTCTCGACCAATGCAAATTCCTAAGCCTCATTAGTCCACAAGCTAATGAGCGCCTTCCTTTGGAAAGTAGGTCCAAACGGATGTGGAATCATTGGATGTTTCCGGTTCTACGAACAAACCCGTTAGAAACCGATCAGAACGTTTGAATCTCCCGTCGAGGAGGTCATCCCCGGATTCCGTGCGAAACAAAAATGGTGAACCCGACGTGAATCCTTAACCAAGTTAAATTGATGTTCTTCTTATTTGTTAGGCCCCTTGGGCCAAAAAAGCAATCATTGACATGTTCTCATCCAAAAGATGCAGTGGCCGGATTCATCTTGATTATGTCTGTTACATGGAACAGGCACTCTTTTCTCAAGATCTTCTGCAAAATGGCTTTCCTTAAATTCACCTATGTGAATACTGCTGCTGTGAACACCTCTACTGTGAGGTCTGCTGCTGTGAAAACCAATGCTGCTACTCCTGCTGGAACGTCATCCGCTCTGAGGATGACATCACCAACTCAGTGTCTTCAACACTGGGTTTCTAATGCACTGGTTAAGGAGTACCGTCGCAACGGTACTATCCCAACTCTGGAGGCCGCTCGTCAATCCCTCCAAGTTAACAACTCTACCTGGTCGTCCGGACAACGGCGGCCAACAATCAAGAAGCAGGCGGTGCTGACTACCGTCTCCAACCGTTTCGGGTCGTTATCCCCGGAACGCAATTTCCATTCACTCCCTTACTCTGAGGAAGTGAATGAGCAGGTCCCGCAGGACCTTAATTCAAAAAGACAGGAGTCCTTCTCAAGGGCTCCCATAAACAATCACCGCCAGACTCGTGTGGTAGTGCGCCCTCAACATGATGAGGGTACCGACTCCAGGCATTCAGCTCAGGTTCCTTGAACCCGAGCAGGCAAGATGAACCGCCAGAGACGGAATCCGGTTAATAATAAGCAGGTTGTCATCCCTTCCATCTCTGGAGAAGTCCACCAACCTAACTTGGTGGAAAACAACGAGCAGGCATACACACCTATTCGTTTTAATTCCACTGTCCAGCAGACTCGTCTGACAGCATCAAGCCTATCCCGCCAGGCAATTCCGGCGGAGTACCATAGGCAGGAACATACACCTGCTTATACATCACCAGTTAGTCAGCAGGCTCATCTGACTACATATGATGGATCTCGTCAACCGCGTTTGGCGAAGTGTAATCAGCAGGCACATACACCTGCTAATACTAATCAGGCCTACCAACAGTCTCGCTTGGTAGCGCCCGGAGAAGTCAGTCGGAAAGTCCCGACAACAAACAAGAGGCAGACTCAACTCTCTGCCTCCACACTTGAGTACTGTCAGGATTCAAGACAGGAAAAGGAGGACAGGAGCAGGCACATACACCTACTCCAAGCCCGGAATGGACATATATCCCCGTTCCGGCGGCTGAAGTCACCAAACATATTTTGTAAATGGTGAAAGAGAAGAAGCAAATTCCTGCTCATATTCTGGATGCTTGCCAGGATATCATAATAGCTTCAGCATCATCTCAGGGACAGACACAGAAATCTATCCCTAGCAATGGAGTGACACATCAACGATTCACTCCGGAACAGACACACACATCTGTTCCAGTCCAAGAGGGTTATGGGGCATACTCCCCCATATCATACGGACAACCAAGTCAGGCACATACACCTGATTTGAGTGGAGATCGTCAGCCTAACCTGACCATCTTTCCTGATCAGGCACATACACCTGCTCAGAGCAATAAATTTCGTCATCAAGTGGTTTCTAAAGCGAGTAAGAAGTCATCTAAGAAAAAGATCCGCCCAGCACAGTCAGAAGATCAAAGGCCAATCTGCAACAAGGCCTTGCTCGATGCTGGAGTTCTTGAAGCCCTCAGACATTTATCTGTCGGAATTCAAGATTCTACTCCCTCAGTTCCCAATAACGGGAACATTAATTCTGAAGGTCTTCAACAGACACTTCCTCATGAAGACTTGCTTCATGAAAATTCGGTCAATCTTGAAGTTTCTTCTTCAGATGAGAGCCACAGGAACCCTCTGTGTGGTCAGAAGACCAAGGAGCAAGAGATTTCATCTTTTGCTGTAACCCATCATGACGGTCCTCCTCATGGTGATGAACTTCGCTGCGAAAGTCCTCTCCGTAGTAGTGATTCACGTTGTCTCGAAAATTCTTCAGAAGGCAATGTAGTGACGAGAAAGCCCTCCTATCTCGAGGCACTTGCAAACGTAAAACCAGTCATGTCTGATGCTTTACTATCGGCAGGTGAAACTCTTTCTCCATCAGAAGATAGCCTGGGGTTCAGGTTATTCTCCAAACCATCACTGGGTCATTCATCTTCCAGCATGAATAGTGATTTCTCTACCAATCTTGTTGAATCCGATGAAGCAACAAGGAAACACCAACTCTGGTACAAACAGGTAGAAGAATCTTCATTTAATGATAAAGAGGAAATGCTGAACATGAGGAAAAAACTGGCAAAAGGTGAAGTACCAGTCATGTTTTGGCCTTTGGCTGACTCCCAGTACGACATTCCAAAGATGTTGACGGATGATGGAATCCATGATATTCGTCTCAACATATGGAAAACTCTTTTTCAATTAAAGAAGAAGGTATTATCTTATGATGAATATGAAAATCATCTTAAGATAATAGAAGGGTTACAACGCCAGATTGATTTGGCATCTCTATCAGTCTCTCGGTATCCGAAGGCTGAAAAGAAACAGAGAACCCTTCAACGTTCATGCCTTGGCGCACTAAGAAAATTGCGTCAGTTAATTGCCAATGCTCCATCTGATGTTCATATCAGAGGATGGGGTGTTCATGGAGCACTACATTTCACAGTGCTTTCCAGTCAGCAAAGCCCGCCGAAAATGGTCTCATGCAATGTTATTACCCATGGCCGGCCACAGTCAATGGGCTTTGTTCATAATCAAAAGCTTGATCAAGAACAAGATTCAACTAGTTCCTCTCAAAATCAAGTATATAGAGAACAGGTTGTTGAATTGCTCCTACATCAAGCAGGCGAGAATATTGCACAAGCCTCTTGTCTAGAGCAAATACGTCATCAAATGACAGAAGTTTCAGAAATCATCTGACGATCTGTTGAACCAGGTGATAAAAGTGGATACAGGTTAATGCATCCAGCTAATTTCCGAACTAAGATTCGCAAGATCAAGAGAGATTTTAAGAAGATCTCAGACATAGCATGTCAAGAGACACCCCAGCTTGCCAGACTGGGGACTTCTCTAACCCAACCCTCAGAGTCAACAAATGGGATTCAAGGAGTTGGGCGGAAGCAGCAGGAACAACCCCAGTCCACCGGACTGGGGACTTTTTCAAATCCTCAATCCCTCCCTCAGAGAAAGTCAGTATTCTGTCGATTACGGAATAAGCCTCAAGAGGAACGAAGAGCCAAGCTGTCAGGAGATTCTCTCCAAATGACCGTTCTCCAAGAAATTCCTGAGGGATCAAGTCAACGGAATGCCATGTCTCATCATGGACATGGAAGGAGACAATATCACAGAAATGCTGATAGAAAGGATTCCATGCAATATGCATCCATTAATGTCATCAATGTCGTTGCTGCTGATTCACCATATGAGGCTCAATCAGAGGGATCAGACGAAGAGGTTCCTGCTCAAGAAGTTGCGCACACAGACCTAAATGAAGAAGGTGTGCGCACACGTAATCAAAGGCTTACCCAAAATCTGGGTATTCCTTCAAGTAACCCACTTCCCCCTCTCCGAAAAGGATCCAATAAGGGGAAAGGAAAGAATCAGGTTACTTCTCACCCTTCCTCTGAAGGAGGTCAATCGCTCTCATTAGAGCAAAGGTTTGCACAACAGGAGGAAGAAATGAAAGAATTAAGAAGGTTGAATGCAGAACTACTTCAGAGTAGTCTTCTTCTTAAGAATTCTGAAGTCCGACAGCCGAAGGAATTTGTTGTAACTACTGAGATGGATCAAGAATATCCTCCTTTATCAGTACACCCTCAGAGGTCTAATCCTACGGGTCAAACACAACAACGGTTGGCAGCACTACCATTAGTTGCAGCACCAACCACCATGTCTGTCCAAGCTCCATTCATTTCACCTACCCAAAACCAAGTTCAACCTGACGTTTCTCAAAAGTTAATAACTACTATTGAGTCATTAACAGTTCGGTTAGAAACTATGGAAGGGAAACGGGCACAAGTTCAACCTGAAAAGAAATTTTACCCTGAATGGGTAGATTCAATTTCTCCTCCATCCAGTTTTGGAAACCCTATTTTCCCTACTTTCAATGGATCAGGCGACCCTGAACAACATTTGACGCATTACGTGTCTTGTTGTGATCCTATGATGGGAACTCCAGAGCAGCAAGAAGCAGTGAAACTCAGATGCTTCGTGCGAACCTTGCAAGGACCAGCTTTTGTCTGGTATACAAGCTTGCAATCCCGGTCAGTCATCGGATGGGAGGATATTCGTCAAAAATTCCTTCTTCAGTTTAGCTCAACTTTTCCAAAAACGACAGTTTTCGATCTTACAAACTGCAAACAAAGGGAAAATGAAAGAGTCTCTGATTTCATTGCTCGTTGGAAGGGATTAACGTATTCGTTGAGTTTAGCACTCCCTCAGGAGGAATTGTTGCCAATCTGTGTGGAAAATTTGCGTGACGAATTACGCACACCATTGATCCCTGTGAAATACACAGGAGGGTTTTGAGACCTTACTTCAATCGCTCAACAGATTGAAGATTCCCTTATACAGGCTAAGGTTAAATCTCGTGTAATTCCATCAGCTCCAGGAAGAAGAATGGGTAAAGCAGAAACTGCTACAGTTATGCTTAAACAGGCACCTGTACCTATTTCTACTTCAAAACCTTCATCTTCTCGAAGGGATCCACCTCCTGAACGCCAACAACAAAGGCTGTTTTGTCCAAATGATCAAAAAGATCAACGACGAAAACAATTTGAGGATAAGAAGAGTAAAACATACTCTTTCCTAAGTGAGAAAGTTCCTGGTTACTTCATTTCAGCTCTGGAAAATAATTTGGTTCAATTACCAGTGCCGAAGAGGCCAAACAAGGAAGGAGATGAAGACCGTCCCAATTATTGTCCCTTTCATCAAATGTTGGGGCATCCCATCCAGGAGTGTTTTGTCATTAAAGACCTCCTGCAAAAGATGGTCGACTTGGGACAAGTCAAATTGAAGTGTTCTTCAGCTCATGTAGCGTGTATTACCGCTACAGATCCATAGGAAGGAGGTGAGTGGCAGGAAGTCAAAAGCAAAACTGCGAAAAAATATGATGATTGGATGGTCAGAAAGACAATCAATCAGACCCATTCCATTTTGCGAACACAATTGAAGAAGCCAATTGTGTCTCCTACAAAAGCTGCAGTAAAGCCTCCATCAAAAGACAAATCCTCAAAAGGGAAGCGCAATTCAAAGAAGAAAGAGGAATCAGGAGAAGATGAGTATGTAGCAAAGCCTAAATTGTCTTTGACTCTGGCAGATTTCATGCCATCTACTTCGAAGCCACGGGCACCGTCCCACCAAACGGCACAGCCTAAACAGGTTAACCAGGGAGAGTCTTTATCAGATGAAGAGTTAATCTTTGGTTATGTTAATATGATTCAATTAACAGATTCATATTCCAGTCTTGATGAGCCTGAATTCCCTGTATCAAATAAGGGAACCCGAGGAAGTTCTAGAGGTTCAGGATATAGGGGAAGACGTGGATCTTTCTGAAGCCACTACTCTAATTCTACCCCTGCTAGCACTGTATATGCAGCAGAAACTCATGGTAGAACCCTTCAGCGAGCTCAAAAAGAACAAGCAAGTTCTTCTGCCAATGGACAACTCCGCTTCGGCACAGTTATTTTGGAAGACCGATTAAAGGTTCCATATTCTTTATCTCAGAAAGTAAATGGATCTAATCAGTCTAATCTTCCAAAACCAAAGATGTTGCCAACTTCAATACAAGATGCATCAGCTTCCAAAGCATCTGCTTCCAAGGTACCTGCTAAACCGCATATTCCTATTGGGAAACGCAGACCTCTAGATCAAAAGTATGATATATTGAAACACTTGGCCCAAGTACCAGCCAAGTTATCAATTTTGGATGCTTTGAATCTGTCAAGATATCTTCGGGAAGCACTCATCGAAGCTTTGTCAAGTCCTCAGGAGTTTGAAGCTGAAATTGCTGCAGCTGAAATCTATCAAATAGAGAATAAACCTGCGGAATGCCATGCAGTGATATCTTTTACTGATAAAGATGAAGATGATGTTGTGCATGGGCACATAAAACCTTTGTACTTATCTGGAAAAGTCAATGGTATAGATGTTCGAAGAGCTTTCATTGACAATGGTTCAGGAGTCAACCTCATGCCCATTCGCACACTTCGTCGATTGGGGCTCACAGAATCTGATTTATCTCCTTCTACCATGATGTTGCAAGGAAATGATAAAAATGAACAAGAACCACTGGGAGAAGTTACGCTCAGAACTCAGTTTGGAGATCTTGTTTCCAATTCGGATTTCATGATTGTTGATCAAGACTCAGCTTTCAATATCTTGCTTGGAAGACCCTGGCTACATCAGCATGCAGCTATTCCTTCATCATACCATCAATGTCTCAAATACTGTTTCGATGGTCAAGTTGGAACATTGTATGGTGATAAGGCCCTGTTCAATACATGTGAGTCTCAATACATTGAGGCGGAATTTTATCACATGAAGGGAAGAGAAAAATCTACAATGAAGGAAATTACCAAAGTTAATGCTCCATATGGTTTGGAAAAAAATTCCAATAAATCCATTTTCACATGTGAGTACAGATTATGTGTTACCTATCAGTCAAATTGACAAAATAGGCCCAAATCAAAATACTCTTATGGAAAGATCCATAATGTCAATTACGGCAACCGAGCCAGACAACATGGGAGAAATTGGTAACTTACCAAGCAGTGATGAAAGCATAAGTGGTGACGTTTTCATTTCGTCTGCTGAAATCCAACAAGTCTATACTTCGCTAATCAGGCCAGAAGAAGTTATAGCAACACCAGAGGTGAATATTGATGTCGATTCTCAATCCATAATCTCCTCTTTATTTCCCAAAGAAGACCCTTTATCATCAATAGGGTTGGAAATGGAAGCTTCTTCTTCAAAATGTGAAAATTTTGACATCTCTTATGATCATGAGAATTTCGTTTTTTCATCTACTTTGCAAGTAGAAACGGAAGAAATAACACATGATGAAGAGGAAGAGGAAGATATTAGAGATGCTCCTCCAGCATTTGAAGAGGGTATCTCTACCACTGTGGATGAACTCAGAGAAGTAAATCTGGGTACAGAGAAAGATCCATGCCCCACTTTAATTAGTGCGGCCATGACCCTTGAAGAGCAAGAGATGTATATTTCTTTTCTAAAGCTAAATAAAGATATTTTTGCTTGGAATTATACAGAGATGCCTGGCCTTGATTCTGATGTTGCCACCCATCATTTGGGTTTGCCAAAAGAACATCGAGGATTCAAGCAAGCCGCGAGAAGAACACACCCAACCTATGCTTCCAAAATCGAGGCTGAAGTGGATAAGCTTATCAAAGCTAACTTCGTCAGAGAAGTTCAATATCCCAAGTGGTTGGCTAATATTGTCCCTGTAAAGAAGAAGAATGGACAAATTAGGGTTTGCATCGATTTCAGAGATCTTAATCGGTATTGTCCTAAAGATGATTTCCCAGTTCCGATTACAGAACTCTTAATCGATGCGACGGCTGGCTATGAAGTACTTTCTTTCATGGATGGATATTCTGGATATAATCATATCCGAATGGCCCCAGAAGATGAGGAATATACATCCTTCAGAGCTCCTCAAGGTGTGTTTTGTTACCGGGTGATGCCCTTTGGTTTAAAGAATGCAGGTGCAACATATCAACGCGCCATGCATCGTATCTTCAAACCTTTTCTAGGGAAGTTTGTTGAATGCTATGTAGATGATTTGGTGGTTAAATCCAAACAACGTTTTGATCACTTTTCTGATTTGGAAGTCGTATTCCACAAGCTTCGATAACATAATTTGAAGATGAACCCCTTAAAATGTGCTTTTGGGGTAACCTCAGGAAAATTCCTCGGCTTTGTTGTACGCCATCGTGGTATTGAAGTCGATCCTGAGAAGACCAAATCAATCCTTGGTATGTCACCTCCTCAGAATTTGAAAGAATTAAGAGGACTTCAAGGACACTTAGCCTATATTCGGCGTTTCATCGCCAATTTGGCAGGCAAAAGTTTACCCTTTACCAAATTATTGAAGAAAGGAGTCACTTACCAGTGGACTGAAGAATGTCAAGAAGCATTTGATGTTCTCAAGAAATACCTCTTGAGTCCACCAGTACTTATGCCACCTGTTGAGGGTAGACCTCTTATCCTCTACGTGACAGCTTTAGAGCGATCATTGGGTGCCTTTCTCGCTCAAAAGAATGATGCTGGGAATGAAAATAGTCTCTACTATCTCAGTAGAACTATGCTTGAAGCAGAAACCCGGTATTCAAGTATTGAAAAGTGCTGCCTAGCATTAATCTTTGCAGTTCAGAAACTGAGACACTACTTGTAACATCATGAGGTCCAATTAGTATCTCGTAATAATCTGCTCAAATTCATCCTTAGTCGTCCAATGCTTACAGGACGTCTGGTAAGATGGGCGGTTATTCTACAACAGTTCAACATTTAGTATGTGTCTCAAAAGGCAATTAAGGGCCAAGCTCTGGCTGATTACCTGGCTGAACATCCTTCAGTGGAAGACACGTATTCAGATATCGAACTCCCCGATGAGGAAGTTTTATCTATTCAAGAGAGTCCTCAAACATGGGAAATGTATTTTGATGGTGCTTCTAGAAGTCCAACAGGGAAGAAAATGGAAGATCCTAAATTCAACAAAGTTGGTTTAGGAATTGTGCTCATTTATCCAGATAAGGCAGTGTTACCTTATTCCTTTTTGTTGTGGGAAGGTGGTACCAATAATGAAGCTGAATACCAAGCTCTCATTATAGGCTTGGAGTTAGCGCTTCAAGAACAAGTGAATCACTTAAAGGTGAAAGGTGATTCAGACCTGGTAATCAAACAAGTCAATGGGGATTATGCCATCAGAAAAGAAGAATTAATCCCTTTGTATGATTACGTCAGAGAGTTAATGTCGGAATTCCCTTCAGAACCGACATTTTCTTATGTCCCAAGATCACAAAATGCTCAAGCTGATGCACTGGCTAATATAGCCACAGCTTTAGCAGATCCAAATCGGGACGAAACAACCATCTGTATTGCCCACCGTCGTGCAATTTCACCTTATGTTCAAGTCAGAACAGAGGAAATTAATGAAATTAGTCCCATTCCTGAACCGTATGGTCATACTACAAGATTGATGTCACCTATCAAGGAATACCTTCAAAATGGAACACTTCCACCTGATAGAGCCGAGAAAGAACAAATTCGGCGATGTGTGGTCAATTTTACTCTTTATGATGGTCCAAACCACCTCGAGAAAATTCTCTACAAACGTGGTTTTGATGGAGTTCTCTTCAGATGTATTGATGGTGAAGAGACAATGGCTGTCATAAAATAAGTGCATGCAGGAGTCTGTGGTGCCCACCAGTCTGGACATAGATTGTCTGATCAAATTCGAAGGCTTGGATACTTCTGGCCTTCAATGATACAAGATTGTGTTAATTTCACAAAGAAGTGTCATTCATTCCAAGTATATGCCAACTTCATTCATCAACCTCCAGAGTTGCTTCATACAGCTAAATACTCATGTCCATTTTCCACATGGGGAATGGATGTGGTGGGACCTTACCCTTCAGCTACGGCCAAGCAGTTTAAGTACATTCTTACTGCTACTGATTTCTTTTCCAAATGGGCAGAGGCAGTACCTCTCAAAGAAGTCAGTTCTAAATGCATTGTTAGCTTCATCAAGTCTAACATCATTACTAGATTTGGTGTCCCTCATACCATATTGACGGACAATGGCACCAACTTCTGTTCTTATGAGGTAAAGAAATTGTATCAAGAATACAACATTAAGTCCAACCATTCATCTCGATATCATGCAGCAGCTAATGGCCAGATAGAGGCCTTCAACAAGACTCTTTCAAATATACTGCAAAAGATGGTGGATAAAGATAAGAGGTCATGGCCTGATAAACTCTTTCATGCTTTATGGGCTTATCGGACTACCACTCGCAATGCAACGCGGTCTACTCCATATTCATTGGTATATGGAATAGAAGCAGTCTTGCCAATTGAAGTTCAATTGCCCTCACTCAGAATAGCCATTTGTGATCAGTTATCAACAGATGAGCAATCCCAAAAGCGGTTGAATGAATTGGAACAGTTAGATGAGAAAATATTGTGCACTTTGCACCACTTGGAAATCTATCAGAATCGGATAGCACGAGCTTTTAACAAAAAAGTTCGTCTTCGTTCATTCATTTAGGGAGAATTGGTATTGGTTCTCAGAGCACCAACGATACCAGGAAAGAAGCCTCCCAAGCTTGAACCAAAATTGGAAGGACCTTATTCAATACATAAGGTCTACTCCAATGGAGCGTATTCTCTGATCTCAATGGATAGAGAACACATCACGACTCCAACTAATGCCATATTTCTGAAGAAGTATTTTGTATAAACACAAAATATTGTTCCCAGATCCAAAACAATCACATTAGATCATACTTTTGTCCTACATGACATTAAACTATTATCATTGTCCTACATGACATTAAACTGTTATCATTGTCCTACATGACATTAAACTGTTATCATGTCCTACATGACATTAAACTGTTATTATGTCCAGCAAGACGTTAAACTGTGATGTCCTATCTACATGACGTTAAACTGTACAGAAGTTCCTATATTTTCTCCGAGATGAAATTAAACTATATTATGTCCTAGAAACATGACATTAAACTGTGTGTGGCACTTCCAACGTCCAGCATGACGATAAACTGTAAAAAGTACCCAGAACTGATATCCTCATATTGGTTCACCTTAGTCCTAGCTACATGACTTTAAACTGTACAGAAATGGTCCAGTATGACGTTAAACTGCAACTTCGTCCCACACGACATTAAACTGTGAAAAAGTTCCCTAAACCGTCCAGCATGACCTTAAACTGCATCATCCCTGGTCCATGTATATGACCATAAACTATTTGCAAATCCCTTATGTCCAGCAAGACGTTAAACTGTGACGTCCTAAACTACATGATGCTAAACTGTATAAAAGTCCCTCACGTCCGAAAAGACGTTAAATTATATAATCATCAAAGGTCCAGCATGACATTAAACTGCACCATCCACGGTCCATGCATATGACCTTAAACTATTCACACTTTCATCCAACATGACATAAATGGTGTGTTATTTTGTCCTTACGGCATGACATTAAACTGCACAGTCCCCCTTTCGTCCAATATGACGTTAAACTATTTTATCCCCATCGTCCTAACTACATGACTCTAAACTGTACAGAAAATCCTTGATAGGTCCTACATTACATTAAACTGTATTTTGTCCCTGCTACATGACACTAAACTGTGCAACACCAATAGTCCTAACTGCAATACTTTAAACTGCATAGTCCCTTTTTTATGTCCTACATGACATTAAACTGTGCATCATTAAGGTTGTTATTACCTCTTGTTTCTCACACCGAGTATGACTCACGTGAGCTTAGAGCGAACATCAACCATAACATTCCCTTTGGGCCACTAACCATGTGTAAGTCCCAACAATATTTTTTTTATTAGATCATTGTCCACAAGAACAACTTGATCATTAATTCATTCTTTAATTGAACTACGCGGACTTTGATCCTCGCCCTCCAGGCTGGGTATGTAGGCAACCTCCCAAGGTTCATGACCAAAAACAATCTCTTCACATCGGTTCACCACAACCTCATATGATGTTGATTTGTGAAACCGCCCCTGGAATCAATATCTTTACATTGATTCACTTTCGTCCTTGTTATATGACGTTAAACTATACAACACTTTTGTCCGGTACGACAATAAACTACAATATTCTTTGATTTCCTCATTTGAGAAGGAACCATTATTGACATTGATTTTTTTTAAAATCATGTTTCATTTTCAAAAGACTACGTGCATACATGGTAATGCCTAAACTTTTTATCTCAGGTTAAACCATCATTGCACTAAAGTCCCCTTTCACCCTTCACATGTACGAACCAAATTTGTACAAAGGGTAGTTCTAGAACTACGTGGACTTGATTCCCATCGTTATGGGATACGTAGGAACATTCGAGTGTCCCTCGAATCCAGTCCCAAGTCTTTTGGGCCTAACCCCAAATTTCACTTTCAGTCCCTTGGCTGAAAAGTCCTCATGAAAACACACACTATGTATTCATTATTATGGTCCGAATTCTATGACCCTAAAATAAGATCACTCATACTTTCGTCCTGCATGACGTTAAACTGCATTTCAAGAACTACGTATGGCTTGATTCTCATTCTTATGAGATACGTAGTGAAGTCCAAGTTTCAATTCAGGACCCAGCCACAACATGATTATGGTTTTCATTGACCTATGTATCTCTATATACATTGGACAATACCCATCTTTATGTGTTATAATCCTAACCTTAAATATTTTCAGATCTTCATAACCCTTTTCATGACTTCTAGTCACAAAAATGTCAAACTTTTGAGAATTCTTTTGCCTGACTATGCAGCACGTTCTCATAGGTGGCCTTGCATAAACAGTCCACATAACATACTGGTCAGCCAAAAGATGCTATTCATTTGACCATGTAGCCAATGCCCATAGGTGGCCCTGCATATTTCAACCCCCTAACGGGTTTTGTTAAATAATAGTAACTTCATTCATGGGAAGAATGCCTCTTTTGTCCTTATTTTTCTTAAACGACAATATGTAGGGATCCGCAAAAAATAGCCATCCTTAACATATTTGTCCCATATCCTTTTTCATGATCTGAAAGTATTCAAGTCTATGGTTTATTTTTCTTCCCTACGTTTGGGTCAGACCTTCGTAGGAGTGATATTCATCCAGTTCTTTGATGTTCTTGTTCGGAAATATCTTCTCCATATTCAAGTACCTCTTTCCATACAACAAACTCTATGCTTTAGAAAATTTGAATCTCCATAAACTTTCACTGGCTTTTAGCACTAGGAAAGTAAATTTCTGGGAGTTCTTTTGCCTGACTATGCAGCACGTGCCCATAGGTGGCCTTGCATAAACAGTCCACATAACAGACTTGTCAGCCAAAAGATGCTATTTATTTGACCATGCAGCCAATGCCCATAGGTGGACCTGCATATTTCAACCCACTAACGGGTTTTGTTAAATAATAGTAACTTCATTCTTGGAAACTAATTCTTCTAATGCCTTTTATCTCTTTTTCATATCATTCCTCAGATTCAAATATTCTTAATCCATAGTTTACTTTTTTTTCCCTCATACTTGAGTATGGTAATATGTTTTCAGATAAATTGTCAAGGAATTGAATCCATTTTTTAATCCATTTTGGTCAAATCTATTTCGACCTTAAACATTAGCCCCTTTATGTCCGGTGTGCATGACATTAAACTACCCACACAAAAGACAAAGGAACTCTGAATAAAAGTCAAGTTCCAGCTCACTAAATATACATTTTTGTATGATTTAGGTAATATTGAGCAGTTAAAAGATTCAAAGTTTGTAGGATTATTTGTAATAATCCTAGTAAAAATCAAACTATGCTTACTAGGCCCATTGGCTTAAGTAAATTTGAAGCAGGTAATGAAAGAATGCAGGTACAAATGATGGAAGACAAATTTTTTTTTCATTGATACACAAGAGTTAGAAGGACATCCACAGACTGGAGTCTCTTCTCTTCTTTCAAGAATTACAAGAGGCTTTCAACATAACACTTCATTTGATTTACGACATCCCGATCTTCATTAGCAACAACCTAGAATTCATTCATTCAACTGGATACAATAAGAGATGCAGTGATACCAGCTCTTCTTGGAACAATTGTAAAAGGATGTTCTTGAGTGCGGTTTGAGAAAATTTTCTGCTGATCAAACAGTGAATCTGTTTCTGTCCAAGAGACTTGGAAGATGGATACATAGATTTGAGAATGGAGCATTGGAAGTAAAGATCCATTTTGAGAGAGTACTCTTTTCAGATATTGCTCTAATATCATGTTTGTCTTCTCTCCACCAACCATTAGTAGAAAAAATTTCAGCCCATGGGTTTTCCATTTTCATATCTACAAGGGAATGACATGGAGGAAGAATTTGAATGTTCACACCATTGTTGTTACTCTTAATACAAAGCATAACCGAAATAGAGAAATAGCAGTGCAGCTGCATCTCAGGGGTATAATTGTATGCATTTGGAACATTGAATCCTTGCAGATGACCATGAACACACAGAGATAGGTAGATGCTCTGTGGGAAATTAATATGATATTTCTTCAAGTACTTATCCAAATCTGGGAAAGTGTTGTCGCAGATATCATAGTAATCATGGCCAATAATGTTCATCATGTCATCAATCCGCTTGCTAGCCAGTTCATCAGCCGTTCCAATTCCCTTAGGAGCCATTGAATCTGTACAAAAGTTGAACAAATTTAACTCTTAAATGGGTTTATTTTTTTAAAATTTGTGAAAAAATTCGGAAAAAATGGCCAAGGCATTAAGTCGCGCAAGTCTAAACAAGCACGCACAAGTATTTTGTGTCCCGCGCTAGTTTTTGACGCGCAAGTATAAACCGCGCAAGTAAGAATACCTTTACAGGAGCGCGATAGCGAGGGAACAGTGGAAAAGAGACTTGCGCGGCTTAGGTGACATGCGTGGCAAGAGCTCGAGAAGGGATGAAGTCCGGAAATCCGGATACTTGTACGGAGGTGAGGCCGTGTATTTATAGGCTAGGAAACCTACCTGAGCGCCACACCCAGAGCGCTTAAGGCCTGCGCGACGCAGACTTGCGCGCTGCCCTCTGCGCACTGAAAGACTTGCGCGCCCTCCCTTTTCCTTTGGAGGGATTCGATTTCCTCAGAGTCAAATCCTCATTTCTCTCCGGATCCAACTCTGAGGGGGGACATTTGTTGACGCTCCTTTCGTCACAGAATATAAAGATCAGAAAAGGGAATATCTGAGCTCAAAGTGATTCAGCCTTTGAAGAAAACATCAAAAATCAACAAAGGAAGGAAGAAAGGATCAACATCAACTTCACCGCGCAAGTTATCTAACTGGCGCGCAAGTGTACTTGCGCGGCTACCTTGGTCGCGCAGGTGACTTGCGCGACCTAATTGGTAATCGCCCGGTTACCGCCCGGGGTCTTCTTTTGCCTATAAATAGACCCTGTGGGCCCCCCATTCGAAGAGGATCTTTTTCCAGAAACTCAGATTGAAGCTCCCGACGCCCAAGTCTCTTCTCAAAGCTTCCAGAACACTTCTAAGGTAATTTCTTACCTAGAACGGAAGATCTAAAGAGAAGAAGGAAGGCCTAAGTGTTGAAACTTATCAAACACTTGTGCGCCGACTTATTTCCTTCAATATAACTTGCGCGTCCCTTTTTTGGAAGAAACTCAAGAAAATTCTAAAGGGTTTAAAAAAGAGTCGCTCAAGTATTTCATTGCTGGTTGAAAATTGCGCAAGTACACTATGTGTCGCGCAGGTATACCTGCGCGACCAATACTTGCGCGCCCACGGAAGACTTGCACGCCTTGCAAGACTTGCGCGCCCCTATCTTTTTGGGTGCCCATCTTGCCCATTTTTACCCCTCTTAAGCCATTTCACCTTTCCTTTTCAAGATTCAGTCTTCAAGACACTCTTCAAAGCCATTTATGGCATGATTTCTTGATTTGAATTTCTTATCTGAAAGGAATTCTGTGGAATCTCTCTCAAAGTCTCGTGATTTAAATATCCTTATGTAACTAAAATATGGAGAGTTCATTCATTCAACCTCATCCTTTAAGATGAGAGAATCCTAACCTGGGTCTCCTTTTCAGGAATAATCCCCAGTTATAAAACCTTTAATCTGGGAATCTTCCTCAGGAGTAAGCCCCAAATTCTTAAAGTTCCCAACCTCAAACTTGGGCATCCTCCTCAGGAATAAGCCCCAAACCTTAATCCCTAACCTGGGTCTCCTTTTTCAGGAATAAGACTCAGTCATAACCTTGGGCTTCCTTTTAAAGAATAAGCCCCAAGTCTCCTAACCTGAGTCTCCTTTTTCAGGAATAAGACTCAGTCATAACCTTGGGCCTCCTTTTAAAGAATAAGCCCCAAGTCCCCTAACCTGAGTCTCCTTTTTCAGGAATAAGACTCAGTCATAATCTTGGGCTTCCTTTTAAAAGAATAAGCCCCAAGTCCCCTAACCTGGGTCTCCTTTGTAGGAATAAGACTCAGTCATAACCTTGGATCTCCTTTTCAGGAATAAGCCCCAAGTTCCCTTAAATTTCTCTTAACCAGTCATAATTTACCTTTGATTTGGGTTTCCTTTTCAGGAGTAAAACCCAATCATAAGTCCCCTCCTAACTTGGGCATCCTCCTTAGGAGTAAGCCCCAAGATTAGAGTATTCAAATCTCCATGAAGCACATATAACTTTATGGACCCTGTTCATGGATTTTCTCCCTAAAAGTAAGTCTTAAACCTTCATCTATCTGGGTAGTCATCCATACATAAGCCCCAAACAAATTCTTATGATTGCATCTTTCATGGAACAATTGTCTAAATTTTACCAATACCTCTTGTTTCTCACACCGAGCATGACTCATGTGAGCTTAGAGTGTAAAAGTAATTATGACATTCATCTTTGAGCCATCAATCATAAACATCATACTCCATTTCTCGAACTACGTGGGTTCGGATTCCTTTTCCAAAACAAAGGATACGTAGGTAGCCCATTTATGGGTTCGATCCCAACATTGAAATAATCTCTATCATTATTAATGACGATAAACTTCAAGTGCCCCACTGAGTGGCTTTAAAATCAGCCTGGTCATCATAAATGACCAAGAGACTTTTATGTAAATGTTTTGAAGGATACCATTGACCAAGAATCTCCAAACAGATATAGATCATTCTCTATTGATGAATAACTTCAAATACATATAAAAGATTCTCTAAATTTCTTTGCAAATTTAATCATTGATTGTTAAAACTAAAGGAAAGAACATTTTATACTTGGTAATGTAATAAGGATTCACGAACATAACTTAAATCTTTAAAGAGAGTCCCGGAGTAGACAATAATTCCCCTAAAAAAGGTGTGATGAGTCCGACCTCCCATCCTCTCGACCAATGCAAATTCCTAAGCCTCATTAGTCCACAAGCTAATGAGCGCCTGCCTTTGGAAAGTAGGTCCAAACGGATGTGGAATCATTGGATGTTTCCAGTTCTACGAACAAACCCGTTAGAAACCGATCGGAACGTTTGAATCTCCCGTCGAGGAGGTCATCCCCGGATTCCGTGCGAAACAATGGGATATATCAAATAATGATCATATGAATTCATAATATTATAATAAGGGTATGAGGTCCTCAAGATAAAATATAATGTTTGTACCCAATCTATCATGGATCATTAAAATGATATATAGAATAAAAAATTTATTATTTCAAATTACATGAATCATATGTTTGAAAAATTATCAAAAATAAATCGTTAACCATAAGTTTATGACATTAATATGTATCACCATAATAGGAATAGAATAAATTACATAATTTATGGTTAACATACATGACCATAAAATCATATTAGATTAGGAATCATTACATATTTCCCATAGTGGATCAGAAATCCCCACATATTCCCCAGTGTGGATCAAACACATTGTCATGTTTCCCATAGTGGATCAAGCACAAAGAGTTGTTTAACATAGTTATATCATGATATATAAAATTTAACATAATGTATTAGAAGAATACATAATTCCAATACCACCGATAAAATAATTAAAACCATACATATATCTTCCACAAAAAAAATAGAACATTCATCCTATCGTCAAAATAAATCATTTGGAATAGAATTGTGTATCATAAAATTTTCATCATTTTTTAATAGAATAACTCATTGAAAATAACCATGTTTCAAAAAAAAATATTATCATAATAATAATAAATCATCTTAATAAAGAATAAATATAGTATCATTTGATCATACCCCAAGTAAATAATAATTATCATCTAGGGTTTTGTTATAGCTGAAAATACGTTTAAAAGTTATCTAGAATATTTTTTCGAGGAAAATACCCTTTTCATTATGAAAAAATTCATTAAAATATAAAAAATATAAAATATTATGGAAAAAAATTACTTTAAAATAAACTTGAATTTTTTTTAAGTGAACTTAAAAATATTGTGCGTTCATCACATTGGTAAATCTTGTTCAATCTATATAAGATAATGTAGAATATTTTTTTTCAGATTTTTGTAAAATGTCAAAAAGTACCTTCCCTAAAAATGATAGGCATGTTACTTTGAAAAATTATTATATAAATAAAAATAAAGGAAAATAAATAAAAATATAATATTATAATAGTAAAACATTATTTAATTTTTTTAGAGAAAACTTTTATATTGACTAAAAAGGATTTTCAATAAAATAGAAAAACATAATATATTTTTCTTTAAAATTATTTTTCTAATCTATTGAGTAAATTAATGTAATAAATATAAAATAAAAACATATATTTCAAATAAATAAACATAATATAATAAAAATATAATTTATGTATCCAAAAATTATTATGTATGTAACTCAATTGAAATTCAAGTATAAACAATTTTGAATTAAAGAGGATTTCAAAATTAATTCCTTACATCAAGTATCGCTTATCCTAATAGAGATTTTAATTTTTAGTATATTAAAAATATATTTATTATAAATTTATTCTAAAAATATAATTATATATATAATACCTTGTATGATTTACTAAAACTATTATCACCCATTTACTTACAAATTTGTATTAAAATCAATATTTTGGGTGATAAGTACTTTGTTTTTCAAGCATGTTTCGGTTTTGTAGTCTCATTCCTAATACTATGATTATGGTTCCATAGTCTTAATAATTTTAGTCATTATATAAATAAATTATTTATTCATTATATATATACTTATTATCTTCCATGAAAGGGATATATAGAAAAATTATTTACACCACTGATGGAGACGGTAGGCCGTACATATGCGTGAATTTTATTTTCATTTACAAATGAGAAGATAGAAGAAAATATAAATAATATTTTATCATTATAAATCCACAATAATATCATAAATATCAAATATAATCATTGATTAAAACCATATAATTATCCATGTAAAATTTATGTTAAAAAATAATTACACAGCTATGTGGAGATGGTAAGTCATACATATGCATGAGCAATGTCTTCATTTTTTATAGGATGTAAAGGAGGTGAATAATGGTTATTGAATTTAAATAATATTATATATAATTAATAAATTCTTTAATTATGGATACAATTAATTTATAAAATTTAAAAAAAGAAATGAAATTGAAAACACTTGGTTAAGAGTTATACCACTTTGTTAAGAACCATATTTTGGCCTACACCCTACACATTGAAAAGAAGGTATTTTAGAAATTATAAGAGAAAAAGGTCATGGATAATGGATTTTTGAAATTATTATGTTATAAATTGAATAATATATAAGTATCATGTAGTGTGGAGAAGATATGAGAGTTGGTATCGTTTTATATGAGAGGGAAAAGACATATATAGAATTACTTAAAGGTTAAATAATATAAATATCATAATCATTTAAAAGGAACCTAGGAAATTAAAACTATTAAATAATATGTATTAGGTAAGAAATAATATTAACCAATCACATTTCGTCATGTTTTTGAAGAAATTTAATCCCTTTATTTCAGTTATACCAATTTAGACCTATTTTAACCGTAACAAGAATAACATAAACCTTTACCATGAGAACATAATTATATGACCAAAAAATGTGAACATATTAAAAAAATTAAATATTATTATTCCAAATTTGATATCAATTTTATAAAATTTAATTTCTATATGTTTCATAAATTAAATTTAATATAAGAACACAAAATTTCTAGAAAATGGTTTTTAAGAAAATAATCGATTTAAGAGTAAAACCAATTTTACCTTAAAATAAGATAAAAAATTGCATTACACAAATTATTTTGGTTTAAAAATAAAATATCGATGGTATTTATAATTTTTATGTATGAAAAAAAGAAATGTAATATTTCAACCATGCCGTTAATTACAATGAATTAAAAATATGTTGAATTTTGAATAAAAAATATCTTATCATCACAAAAGTGAATCTTGGGTTCCCAATTTAATAATATTTTTTCAAAATAAATAATATTATTGTTTGGGTATATATTTTTTCTAAAACCACTTCATTAAATAGTATAATGTTAAGTGTTAGGTTTATTTTAATGATTTCCCATTGTTTTTAACCAAAATTTTCCTCTTTTACCAATGCGATAATTATATGTTTTGATAACCATTCATAATAAAAAAATTAAATTTTCCCAATCATATAATTCTTATTATTATAATTATAAATATGTAATCCATTTTACTAAATTCATATAATATAATTTCAAGACATTTATTTAAAATTAAACTTGCAAAGTGTGACCAAAAGTAGTTTTTTTAAAGAAAATGTTCTCATAAGTCTAAAAGTTTTCATACCAAAATTCACCCAAAAAATTATTCCAATGACCTAAAATAGACTATTAATGATAAATTTGAACTAATTATACATTTAAAACCATTTAAAATTAATATATATCTTTTTTAAATTCAATAAATTAAAATGTATTTTTAAATACAAATAGTATTTTTCAATATTCATTGAAAAATAGATCTTCATATAAAATTATAAAAAATTTACCCTAAGATAATTTTAGAATGATGAGACATCATATATTTAATGAAAAATCATATTGAGTTTTTCTAGTGAATATATACTTTATGATTTTTGGACTAGTATATATATCTAATATTTATCCTTAAATATAAATCCCTTATATAGTTAATGAAAAAATTACTGTAACTAACCACAAATCATGACTTGGGTAATTTTTCTCATGAGACATCATTTTTCATTAGGTATAAGATATACCACATCAATATGCATGAGAAGGTATCCCAATCCCATATTTTTTGAATCTATATATATTATTAAGCCTTATCCACTACAAGGTAATGTTATCATAGATGCACTTACTAACCTTCTCCTAAATTCCATAAAATTCTCCTCACATTCATTTGACTAAAGAATTTGGTTCCTTTCTGAGTTAACTTGGTGACTGTATTAGATTATCATAATAAATTATCCACAATGTGTCAATTATATCCATACAAACCAAGAAAACTATATAACAAATTCATTGTGGTTTTTCTGGGCCAATGTCTAATAAATTCAATATTTGAAGAACCCTCACATGTGATTATATGACAAAAAATTGATACTCTTGTATCCAAAAGTCACCCTTTATAAATTCCATATAGATCTTCTCCTCCACATGGCCATTAGGATAATCCTTGTGTGAACTTCATACAATTCCCTGCACATTGAATATATAAAAATATCTTCTATAAAGACTACAAAAAACCAATCAATGTAATATACAAAGTGTAGGGTCAAAATAATGATGTGGATGCTCAATATACAAGAGGGGGGGGGGGTGAATTGTACACTTTAAAAATTTCCTTAAAAAAGGAAAGATCTAAGTTTAACAAAGTTAAACTAAGAAAATTCAAAATACATCTAACACCAATTGAAATATTGGGACAAAGTAAGAAGTTATAAACTTCTGGTTCTATACACTTGCTTAAATCTGGAAAGTGATTCGGAAAAATTGGTTCTAGAAATATGGATCCGGAAAATGAAACATAATAAAAGTTTACAATTATGAGATTCTACCTTAAAGCGTATAGAATCTAACTAAGTCAGAGTACAAGTGTAAGGAAATATAAGATGGTTATACTTTCCTTACAATACAAAACGCAGCAGAAAGACAAGTAGTAAAACTACACGTAACAAACAATAACTCTTTTAACCCCATGAGAAGGGTATCCAACAACCATTGATAAAGGTCCCTTGATTTATACTTTCAAGAAATTATGTCTTACCCACACCAGGATAAGCCCTTGATACAAAGATCAGATTTTGTCTTGCAATCCCTGAAATCCCTCAACTATCAAGTAGTCGGCACCTCTGTCTTCCTCAGCAAGGAAGCCCTCAACTTCAAGGTGTTGGAACCTCTATCTTCCTATCCACGGAAGCCCTTGATTGTAATCACCAACAATCGGAGTCACACGAAGCACGTCTGCACAAGGAAAAGCATGAACAAGTCATTCAAAATTTCTACATGAAGCTTGAGAGTTGATAAGAGCCTCTCTCTCTAGAAATCACTTCAGGAAGTTCAGATCACCAAAATTCCAAAAGTTGTTGCTTCTTTTCAAATGAGCTCATATTTATAGGTGAAGCTCCAACGGTCGACTCCCTCCTCCAATGGTCATATTTTACTTAAATTTCGGAGAGACCTGTACACGTGTCACTTAACCAATGGTTAGTTAGAGATAGAATGGACAAAATCGTTTTATAACAAAACATGTGTAACTGGAAGCACGACATCATTTTGTAATGAAACAAGTATAAGTATAAGAAAAACCAAAGTTTGGAATGTAAGAAAATAAAAGTTCAGAGTCTAACCAAAATGAAAATCAGAGTCTATAATAACGAGATATTCAGATTATCTTTTATTGGAATTCGATACCTGAATTATGTGGAAATCCAGAGTCTAGATTTCTAAGGAAATTTGGATTCTGGTTTCACTAGAATTCAGAATCTGAACTTACAAATTTCAGAGTCGAACTGATAGAAGATCAGAGTCGAACTAAATGAAGTTCAGAGTCGAACTCATAGAATCTCAGAGTCGAACTCATAGAAGTTCAGAGTCAAACTAGTAAATTTTCGGAGTCGAACTCATAGATGTTCGGAGTCGAACTAGTAAAAGTTCAGAGTCTAGATTTCGAAGTTAAACTTTGTGAGAGTTCTTATCCAGAATTCGGAGTGGAACTATATGAGAGTTTGTATCTAGAATTCTGAATAAAACTTCATTAGAGTTCATATCCAAAATTCAGAGTCAAACTATATGAGTGTTCGTATCCAGAATTCAGAATGGAACTTCATTAGAGTTCGTATCCATAATTCAGAATGGAACTTTATTAGAGTTTGTATCCAGAATTCAGATCCTAAAACAGAATTCTTCATATCTAAGTATTATATGATTCCAAGATTTTAGGTAGGAATCTGATTTTTATACTTAAGAAAAATATTGATATGTATAAGGAAATCTAGGTTAGGGTAAATTTTATTAAGGAAGGAAATTTTCCTTAGAGAAGTAAAATATAGATTTGGTTAAGAATAAGGTGTTTTTCATTGTCAAAACAAGAAGGAATGGAAAAGTCACAAGGAAAAACTTATTGAATCAACAATATCCCCCTTTTGGGAAAGCACAAACAACCTTATGAAAAAGAATATAAGGAATTAGAAAATTTTCATTAGACTTTGAGATTAAAACTTATCTCCCTTTGTTCAAGGATGATAGTGAATACAACTAACTCCCCCTTAGGCATAGGAACTCTAAGGATTGTATTCTGAATTTCTGGAGTGGAGTTTTCATTGTCATGGGAATGAAAAACCTCATAATAAAAAACTCCCCCTTACTTTAAGGATATCTTCACTTAGAAAATTTTCCCTCTCCATTTTAAAATTTTCCTTCTCCCCTTTTGAGTAGTTATTTTTCCTTCTACCCCTTTGTGATTTTCAAAAAGAATTTAAGGGAATGGAAAAGAAATATAGTAACTGAAATATTAGTAAAGATAACAAACAAAAAACAACCAACCAAAGATTTCATTATAGTTGAAAGAATTTTTACAAGGAAAATCAAATGCAACAAAAGATCGGATTGAGTCTATTTTTCTTCCTTTTCCTTTGGGATCAGCTTCTTCAAATCTTTCTGATCCTCCTCAGCTTGCTTCTCCAAAGATTTTATCCTTTCATCTTGTGCTTTCAAGGACTCATATTGTTCTTTAAAGACTTCATCTTGCTTTACAATATTTTCTTAGAGATCAATCTGGAGATCTCTATCCCTTTTAAAATTTTGAGCAAGATAGTTAAACTTCCCATTTATGTCCTTAACTTTTTGATTCCGAGAATTTTTCTAAAGGTACATCTTTTCCTGAAGATTCATAATCATTGAATCCTTGTTGTCAAAAGCATCTTTAACATAATTCTGAAAATGATCAAACTCTGTCATGTCTTCATCAATTTTCTTAGACCACAAAGTGATTTTGCTACAATATTTCATGTGAACATCATAATTGATAAGGAAATTTCTATGATCTGCTTCAATCTTCACACACTTATCCATCACCATAGATAAGGATTCTGACTTCTGATTCAGACTATGTTGCATAATCTGGCATCTGGAGTCTACGGTGGGAAATATCGGAATAGTGTTCATAAACTTCTTCAAAGATTCAACAACAAAGTTATGACCCAATACTAATGATTCAGAATCTCATAACTTTCTTGGGGATTGTTCTTCAACATTTTCCACCATCTTTCTTCTTGAAGAACCGGCAAAATCCTTCTTCATTATTATATCTTTTTTTGGGGTGTCCAAAAGCACTTGCTTTCCCTTATCAACTTTTGGAATGGGTTCCTCATTAATAGATTCTTACTTGGATTCAGTTAGTTGAACAATCTTATCTTCATTTGGTTTCTCCTTCTCTACTCCTTCTTCAAGGTAATGCTTCTCATAGCATACTTCCTCCTCAGATAATTCATTATCTTTCTCTTCTTCCTCAACTTTATCTCTATTAACTTTTTTCTCAACTCCATTTCATGGAGTGACAAGATTTAAAGATTCAGCCTTTTCTTGATAACCCTCAACTTGTTTAAACAAGTCATCGAGATAATCACTTACTTCTTCTTCTTTTTCTTCAACAACTTCTTATAATACTTCTTCACCAGTTGTTTTCTCTACTTCTTCAACAACCTCTTTCCATTTGTACGTTTCTAGAGTGAAGTACTTCTATCCAGGAGTCTCTAGTAATGGTTGGACAACAAAAGTTTTCGGAATGAGAATCTTCTCAAAATCTACTTCTATGGCCTTTAAGAGATATTGAACAATATCTTCTTATAACATCTTATTTTTCATCTTGATAATCTTTTCAAAATATCTTTTTCTACCATTCATATGCTGGGAACATCCACTATCCATGTACCAAGTACTATTGTTGGTACTTACCCGATTTTTCTGAAAATGAGAAACAAGTTAGGTTTTAGGAATACAGACTTTCTTGGATCTAGAATTGTTAGAATTTTTTTTGGGTATCCAGATTTGTTTAGAAAAATATTCTTTATGAAACCCAAGATATTGAACTCTATTCAAAGAACAATGTTTCTTCCAATGCCCACCACTTTTACACTTAGTGCAAAAAGGGGCTCTAGATGGAACAAAATAGTTGTTTTTGAAGACTAGTTTTTGGTGAGTATAAACTACTCCAGTAGTGTTTACTTGAGGTTTAATTTGAGAATAAATCTTGTCAAAATTTTCCTTCCCTGAGGTAAATTTTGAATGATGCTTTTTAAGAGAAAGTATTTCAGATTTCAGTCTGATGACTAAATTTCTATCCTCAGGAATCATTTCCATAGAGTTATATTTTTCCTCAAAAACATTCATCTTTAAAATAGAATTCTTAATATCTTTATAAAGTTCTTACTTATCATAATTTTCTTTCTCATGGTCTTTAGAAAGTTTTTATAAAAGCTCTTATTTATCATTAAGATCTGTAGAAAGACCTGAAATCTCTTTTGTAAGAATTTCTTCCCTAGTATTTTCCTTGTCTAATTTATTAGAAATTTTACAATTTTTTTTCTTCATGTAACTTGGAAAATATATATACTTCTTCATATGAAGGTTAATTATTTTCTAAGGATGAATTATCTTCATTAAAATTACTATTTTCATAATAGTAATTCTTATCAAGAGATAAATTTGTTAAAGCCTCGGAAGAGCGTACCTTGGCCATAAGAAATGTATGTGGAAAAGAAGTATTAGCAATGAATCCCATATTCTTATGAGATGATGAATCATATTATAAAGATTCACTTTATGAAGAGTATCCAAAGCTAGAAATCCAGGTAGTATTAGCCTTCAGACTTTTCTTAGCTTTAGCTTTGTAAAACTTCTTCCTGTTCCTTTCAGAATGCCTCTCTTTCCTTTCGTTCTTTTTAAGCATAGGGAAATTAGGTATAAAGTGTCCACTTCTCTTGAATTCATAGCATGTGACCTCTGAATCTTTCTTATCTTTCATTTCCTTCTTCTTATACTTGGATTGCAAATTTCTTTGACCAGCTATCTTGTTCATCCTTCAACTAAGATTAGCTAACTCTTTTTCTGAGACATCACCCCCACTAGATTCGGATTGGATAGTAACCTTCTTAGATTTTGATCTAGTTACTCTCTCAGAAGTCTTATCTTTCATGTTATTTGATGTAGTAGTAAAATCAACAGTACCATTCCCATTTTTCTTTTTGATGTTTTCAGCATCTCTCTTCATCCTTGTTTCATATTGGAGAAGAGTTCCAAACAGCTCATCTAAGGAAATTTGAGTGACCTTCCTGTTCTCATCAATAGAAGTTCTCTTTGATTCCCACTCATTGGGCATAATATCAATGATCTTTTCAACAAGAGCTTCATCATCTATACCTTTTTCTCCCATAGATTGTAATCTATTCACGATAGTCATAAACATTTGTTGCACCTTACAAATGGGTTCTCCATATGGAAAATTGAAGCCATGATACTCAGCTCTAAGCATTGATCTTCTAGTCTCAATCACTTTGGATGTACCAAAATGTGTAACTTTGAGTTTCTTCCATATACAGTTAGCTTATTCACAAGTAGAAATTTGGTTATATATATTCCTAGTCATTGAACATAGTAGAGTAATGTGTACCTTATAGTTTAATTGATAATCATGTTTCTCTTGGTTTGTGAAATTACTAAATTCCTTGCCAGGAATTTGATAACCTCAAGTAAGTATAACAAAATTTTATACTCTAGTATTGATAACAAATGTCTTCATTCGATCTCTCCAATGCTCATAATCATTTCCATCAAAAATTGGTGGCCTTGTAGGATTTAAGTTGTCGATGGAACCAACATTGATTCCTGCCATCTTAAAAATCATTATACACAAAAAATTGTTAATAACAAAAGTTCGGATTCAAGGAGAATATTCCTAAGTATGGAAAAATATAGAACAATGAAAAACTAATCAAGAAAAACTTATATGTGAGTATAATTATTTCAAAGATCTCCTCTGATACCAATTGTAGGATCGAAAAAACGATGTAGATGCTCAATATACAAGGGGGGGAGGTGAATTGTACACTTTAAAAATTTCCTTAAACAAGGAAATATATATGTTTAACAATGTTAAAATAAGAAAATTCACAATACCTCTTACAAAAATTGAATGATAGGGACAAAGTAAGAAGTTATAAACATTGGATTTTATACACTTGCTTAAATCTGGAAAGTGATTCTGAAAAAACGGTTCCGGAAATATGGATCCGAAAAATAAAACTTAATCAATGTTTAAAATTATGAGAGTCTACATTAAAGCGTATATAATCTAACTAATTCAGTGGATAAGTGTATGAAAATATAAGAAGGTTATACTTTCCTTACAATACAAAATGCAGCGGATAAACAAGTAGTAAAACTACAAGTAACAAACAATAACTATTTTAACACAAAGAGAGGGGTATACAACAACCTTGGATAAAGGTCCCTTGATTTATACGTTCAAGAAAGTCTGTCTTACCCACACCAGGATAATCCCTCGATAGGAAGATTAGAGTCTGTCTTGCTATCCCTGCAATCCCTCAACTATCAGGTAGTCGTCACCTCTGTCTTCCTCAGCAAGGAATCCCTCAACTTCAAGGTGTTAGAACCTCTGTCTTCCTATCTTTGGAAGACCTCGATTGTAATCACCAACAATAGGAGTCGTAGGAAGCAAGTCTGCACAAGGAAAATCTTGAACAAGTCATTCAAACTTTCTGCATGAAGCTTGAGAGCTGATAAGAGCCTCTTTCTCTAGAAATCACTTCAAGAATTTCAGATCACCAAAATTACAAAAGTTATCGCTTCTTTTCAAATGAGCTCCTATTTATAGGTGAATCTCCAACGGTCGACTCCCTCCTCCAACGGTCATATTTTCCTTAAATTTCGGACGGACCTGTACACGTGTCACTTAACCAATGGTTAGTTAGAGATAGAATGGATGACAACATTTTATAAAAAAACATGTGTAACTGAAAGCACAACATTGTTTTGTAATGAAAAAAGTATAAGTATAAGAAAAAATAATGTTTGGAATGTAAGAATATAAAAGTTTGGAGTCTAACCAAAATGAAAATCAGAGTCTATAATAACGAGATATTCAGATTCTGGTTTATAGGAATTCGGAACCTGAATTCTATGGAAATACGGAGTCTGAATTTCTATGAAAATTAGGATTCTGGTTTCAGTAGAATTCAAAATCTGAACTTACAAAGTTTGGAGTCGAACTGATAGAAGTTTTGAGTCGAACTAATATAAGTTCGGAGTCGAACTCATAGAAGTTCGGAGTCGAACTCATAGAAGTTCGGAGTCGAACTAGTAAATGTTCGGAGTCCAGAATTCAGAGTTGAAATTTGTGAGAGTTCGTATCCAGAATTCGGAGTGGAACTATATGAGAGTACATATCCAGAATTCGGAATGGAACTTCATTAGAGTTCGTATCTAGAATTTGGATTCAAACTATATGAGAGTTCGTATCCAGAATTCGGAATGGAACTTCATTAGAGTTCGTATCCAGAATTCGGAATGGAACATTATTAGAGTTCGTATCCAGAATTCGGATCCTAAAATAGAATGCTTCATATCTAAGTATTATATGATTCTGAGATTTTAGGTAGGAAATAGATTTTTATACTTAAGAAACATATTGATATGTATAAGGAAATCTAGGTTAGGGTAAATTTCCTTAAGGAAGGAAATTTTCCTTAGAGAAGTAAAATATATATTTGCTTAAGTATAAGGTGTTTGTGATTTTCAAATCACGAAGGAATGGAAAAGTCATAAGGAAAACCTTATTGACTCAACATAAAGACTATCTTCATTAAATATATTATTATAGTAGGGAAATTTGTAAGACCAAATGACATAAATATAAATTTATGATGTCCATACCTCATATGAAAAGATATCTTGGGTATGTCTTCAAATTATCCCTCATCTAATAGCACCCAAATAGAATATCAATATAGGATTTGTATTTAGATCACCAGTTTTGATTAAAAAATAATTGATATGAGGCAGAAAATAATGGTTCTTGATAGTGATCTTGTTATATTATCAATAATTATTCCATAATGACATGGATCCTGCTTTATTCATAACAAAAATCATGGGTGTACCCTAAGGTGATGATCTTCACCTAATAAATCCATTTCCAATATTCATAAACAGTTTATTCTTTAATTTTGGAAACTCAATTGGGGAAATTCAATCAGGAATATTTGAAATAGGTGCATGACTAGGTATGACTTCTATTTAAAATTCAACTTTAATACTTAAATAAAGACTATTAAATTCTTTTGAACATGCATTAAAGAAATCCCAAAAAATAAGAATATCTATGATTTTATGTCTCTCCCCAACAATCTAATACAAATAAAATTCATGTAAATTAATTAGTACCCATAATATATAATTAATTTCCAATGGATGTTTATATTCATCCTCACATCGATAAATGATCATAGGTTCATAAATAATTTGAAATGTGACATACATTCGTAAAATATTATTATGGGAGACATATAAATATATCCATCCCATGAATTGAATGAAATAAAATTAAACTAAATAAAGAATCATAAGATTTGGTGAAGCAATGTCCAACATAGTTTAATAAAAGAAAACCTATATATTGAATATGATACCATCATACCATTAAGGGTTTTCACTACTTTTCATTGATTATAGGAATAAAAATTCCTCAATACATTTTCTAAGATCAAATAGTGTACTTAAATATTTGAGTTACCTATTAAAAACTAAACTTAATAATTCCACATATAATCCATTAGTAATACAGAATTATTAGCAGGATCATCGAGAATCATGGATGAGAGTGTTAAATCAAGAAAAACCATTCATATGATGTCTAAATATTTTCACCTTCTTTTCAATATATGAGACCATAGGTTTATCCTAGGCCATCAATGGATATATTATTTTCAAATCCTTTATAATGGTTCTTAATAAAAATTTGATTTAATGTTAGAATATACCTCGAGAGTGTCAAACTTTCTGTGTAATAAGGGCACACTCACCACGTAATAAAATGATTGATGATATATAATTGTTGGAATTGAAAAATTCTTCCCTAAATTTTTTCAAATGCTCCCATAAATGATCCAAGAGAATATCCCATTTCGTAACCATCTATTTGATAGGTCGTAGAGACCGAACGGATTTACAGATTAAGAGTTATGGATATTTGAAGTTGGGTTAGAAAACTGTTTCGTGGAGCCCATTCGCGAAGCTCCCTCTACCGCAGGGCAAGGAGGCGGGATTCTCGACGAACTCCTTTGATGTTTGCGAACCTACTGTAGAGAAAGTAGGTGGGATGCACTATGAACCCCATTGACCTTTACGAACCCGCCGTGGAGCAAGGAGTCGGGATGCTCCTCAAACCCCTTTGACGTTCGCGATCCTCCGTGGAGCGAGCTCTTGCTTCGCGCCGAGCGGGCTTTGCTTCACGGAACCTCCTGCCTATAAATACCTGGATCACCCACTTCATGATGATGGTCACTCCGCCCCTTGGGTGGCTGATCTACCAGTTCATGGAGCTCTGCATTTTTTCGTGAAGAAGCTCCATGAGTCCATGCTCCACGAGTAGCTTGCTTCACAAAGCTGCTTTGTGAGTCAATGCTCCGCGAGGAGCTTCCTTTGCGAAGCTGCTATGTGAGTCTATGCTTCGCAAGGAGATTGCTTAGATATGATACTCCACGAGTCCATTCTCTGTGAGTAGATTTCCTTCCCAAGACTGCTTCATGAGTCCATGATCCATGAGAACCTTTTCTTCGCGGAGCAGCTCCACGAGACCCCATGCTCCCCAAGCCCCTTTTCTCTATGAAGCTACTTCGTGAAGACCTATCCTTTGCGAAACTCCTACCTTCACGCCCACCGGTTCATACCACAGAGGCTGCGCCCACACACCCCCACTGGGGGTTAGTGCTGACCTGCTGTCCCAGCCCTCTAGACGGGTCCCTTTTCTATCGTCACTGAACCCCATGAAAAATGGAGAGTCGCACTACGAACTTTTCAGGCCGGGAAGTTCGAATTTTCCATTGCACCCTTATGCGCACCCACCTTCCATATATGGAATACCATGATTTGAGATACTCCTCTGCACACCATGAAACACCTTGAGTCAGCAAATTACTCTTGGTTAGTTTCCTATGTTGTGAGTTGATATTCTCGTCATCAATTCCCCATGAGTACCTTGAGTTGAACCATTCATCAAGAAACTCATGCAAACCACATCACCTAAGTCCTATGCCAGGTTGATTAGAAAGGGAAACCCTTGCGTAAGTCCCAACACCAACCATTTCTAGGCACCTTATGCCCAACAGTCATCTCTATATGACTCTAAACTGTAGTGTACCCTATGTTCCATAAATAGGATGCCTCTTTCTCCAAAAAAGAGATACCTTATGATCCAAGCATGAGATGCCAATAATTTTATCTACATGAATTTAAACTGTAGTAATCCCCATATAAAAAACATAGGATTCCTCTTACTCAAAGAGATGCCTTATGATCCAAGAATAAGATGCTAATAGTCTTCTCTACATGACTATAAACTATAAAATTCTTTATGTTACAAATATAGGATGCCTCTTTCTCCAAACAAGAGAAGCCTTATGCTCCAAGAATGAGATTCCAATAGTCCTATCTACAAGACTATAAACATTAGTACACCATTTGTTACAAAGATAGGATGCCTCTTGCTACAAACAAGAGATGCATTATGCTCCAAGCATTAGATTCCAATAGTCCAATCGACATGACTATCAACTGTAGTACACCCTATGTGCCAAACATAGGATGCCTATTTGTCCAAATAAGAGATGCCTCATGATCCAAGAATAAGATGCCTAATTCCAGGATTATAGTGGTGTAATTTCAAGAGCATCGGAATCTGTTCAAACATTCCATCACACTACCTCACGCTTTGCATGTCCTTCATTCGGATCTCCATCCTATTCCAGGTCTGAAGGGACCCCCTAACGACCTGGTCCCATGTTGCATCAGCTCACCTACCGTCCTATGCCAACACCCTGTAATAATTTGGACAACACATCAATTGAGGTCCTGTGTTTCGAACATGGTCATAAGTAGACCCTCATTTATTTGTCCCCATTTTAGGCTAACGTGATATGGATGATGTGTTTCGAAAACGGTCAACAATTATCCTCCATAGCCACTCCACCCTCATTGCATTCCAAATGATGGGCATGTGATTAACGCTTTTCATCTCCCTTTGTTTGGACTAATTCCAACGCCCTTGGCATTATCCATCTTATGCATTAGTGCATAGGTGAAGGCCTCTACCCACCGATGGGTTGGGATTCCCTCATGGCCAGACATGAGGAAGAAATTACAAGAAACTTATTTGTGTAAGCCCCATTCACCATTGTCGATCCCTAAAGGCACCCATGCAGCTTCCATGCGTAAGCCCCATTCATCGTTGCCGCTCCATAGAGGTACCCTGGTAGCTTCCCTTGTGTAATCCCCATTCACCATTGTTACTCCCTCACAGCACCCATGATGATTCCTTGCATAAGCTCCATTCACCATTGTCGCTCCCTAGCGGCACCCGGGATGCTTCCTTGCGTAAGGCCCATGCACCATTGCCACTTTATAGCGACACCCAGGCTGCTTCCCTGTGTAATCCCCATGCACCATTTCCACTCCATAGCGGCACATGGTTATCTTCCTTGCGTAAGCTTCATTCACCATTTCCACTCTATAACAACACCCAGACTGCTTCCTTATGTAATCCACATGCACCATTTCCGCTCCTTAGAGGCACTGGAGAAGCTTCCTTGCGTAAGACCCATCCACCATTGCCGCTACATAGCAGCACTCGAGCAACTTCCTCGCACAAACCCCATCCATCATTGCCACTCCATAGAGGCACCCAAGAAGTATCCTTGCGTAAGCCCCATCCACCATTTACGCTCTATTGCGGCACCGAGGTAGCCTCCTTGCGTAATCCCCATCCACCATTGCAGCTCCATATTGGCCCCTGAGCAGCCTCCTTACATAAACCCCATCCACCATTGTCACTCCATAGTGGCACCTGGGCAGCTTCCATGCATAAGCCCCACTCACCACCCTTCAAGAACTCACCTTTGTGCTGTGATCTGAAGGTCCTTGCTACCTCTTGTTTCTTACACTGAGCACGACTCATGTGGGCTTAGAGTAAGCATCAACCATGAAATCTTCTGTGAGAAGCCTATGGTGTAAGACCCAAGCACCATTCTGAACTACATGGACTTTGATCCTTGCTAAGGCAAGGTACGTATGAATAATACCCAAGGTTTAATCCCAACACCCGGTCGCTCAGACCCCCTTCACGTTGGTTCACAACATTCTGGGCCACCTTAGAGCGTAAGCCCCAATGACCCCTTATGAACTAAGAGGACTTTGATCCTTGCCAAGGTAGGGTTTATAGGAAGCCTCCCTAAGGTTCAAGATCAACAACCATTGGACCCGACCATATTGACGTCGGTTCGGCTACACCCACATGAACTATGTGGACTTTGATCCTTGCCCAGGCGAGGTATGTATGATGCCTCCCTGAGGTTCAATCCCACCACCCATTGGTCTGTCCAACACCCTTCATGTCAGTTCACCAACCCCACTTGAACTACATGGAATTTGATCCTTGCCAAGGCTAGGTACGTAGGAAGCCTCTATGAGGTTCATGCCCAAAACCCATTGGTTCCAACAATCTTCACGTCGGCTCACCAAAACCCATTCTGAATTATGTGGACTTTGATCCTTGCCAAGGTGAGGTACGTAGGAAGCCTCCCTGAGGTTCACGCATAACACCCATTGGTTGCTTCGACCCCCCTACACATTGGTTCAACAAGAACCAATCAAAACTATGAGGTCTTTGATCCTAGCCAAGGCGAGGTATGTAGGAATCCTCCCTGAGGTTCAAGCCTAACACCTGGTCGCTCCGAACACATTCATGTCGGTTTTCCCAAACCCATCTGAACTACGAAGACTTTGATTCCCTGCCACAAGGATACATAAGAAGTCTCCTCAAGGCTCAAGTCCATCATCACCATCATCCTCACTTCGGTTCCATCTCACCCCCTTCACTTATTTCAACTCTCCATCATCCATCTTGATTCTTACCCAGGCCACCACATCCTAGAGGGATCATGGAATCCACATCCTCACTGCTTCTAGCAGTACCTGGGATGCTTTCCATGCATAAGCCTCTGTATGTATCCAGGTTTTTGTGCTTTCTGTACACCCCAATTCATCACCCCTTTTAACTACATGGGTTTTGATACCTATCGTCTACATAGGTTACGTAGGAAACCTCCACGGGGTTCAATCCCATCCAAGGTAAACCATGGTGTTTCCACATTCTAGGGTGCACACTCCCTAATCCACCCTATGTGGTGTCCAGATCAGCCTTCACGGTGTGACATCTTCCCTTTATGGGACACACCATCCTAAGGATTCTCTTATTGAGTGTTCAAATCCATCTACCTGGTAAACACTTCTGGAACTCCCTCCTAGTGATAGACAAATATTATCCGTCTATATGGGACATTCTAATCACCCTCATTCTATCTCCGCTAGACGTTAAACTCATGGCCTACCTCATGTAAAACATGAGACGCTTGAGGAAATCCTCGTAAGTCATGCCTTTGGTATAACTATCTCTTCTAGACGTTAAACTCACAACATACCCCGTGTCAAACATGGGAGGCTAAGGAAAACCTCAAAGACATGCCTCTACTACAAGATAACCCATGACTGACATGGGATAAATCTGGTTTTTTTCCCTTGAGATTCCCTTTTATGAGGAAGAATACAAATTATTCAGTCTCCATGCATCCAAAGATGCCCTGACACACCTGATGTTGTCATCTACTCCAACCAAAGGTTTCTACCATGTCAAGACCCCATGGAATGTCCTAACGGAATTAGTGAAATTAATCGGTGTCCACAATGATATGGCATCGGGAACGAGATTCACGAACCATGACATAGTCTATAATGGAGATCAGGATTAAGTGAAGAGTTCCGAGGAGGAATCCACAAAAGGAAGAACCGACATACCATCATCCCATTACGATCAAGGAGAAAATTTTCCTCAACAAGGAACGGATGCCACCCACCTTTGGAAAGTGGGAATGTGGGGAAGGAGCTATGCTTCCTCCACCGACGGATGCGCACCCTCGACAAAGGAATCAGAAACAATAATAAATAAAATAGTTTTTACATTATTCCCCCCAATATGAATCCATTAAAAAATCCACATCAACTTGTAGTATTCATAAAAGGATGTACTTATTGTAGAACTAAATAATGTCTTTCTTACCAATACTTTAGGATTCCATCTGATGTATAGACACATCCCTAGGTTTTTCATTAATGTTACACTATCATACTCACAAAATATTGAATATATATATCACTCAAAACAAATTATAGTGACCCATACTTTTCATACATAAATATCACATTTTTTAGATGAATGTTCATAAAATTTCATAAATACACACTCAAGAACCATAATGTTTTATTATCTTTGGATACTAGATATCCAATATTCTTATTTCATAAAGGATATTCAAGATATCCCATATTTATTTTCCCATAAAGTATTATTTTTAGAAATACCCTATATAAATCTTTTTTCATAACCAGGGAAATGTAAACATATGAAATTTTTAGCTGAGATCATCGTTAGGGGTAATCACGATAGATATAAATTAGTGATCATATGAATGAATAACAAAAGAATAGGGTAAGGAAATAATGGTCATATCTTAAAATTTTCATAACCAATATATCATGGATTATAAAAAATGAGAAATGTTACAAAAAATTTACAATATCAATTGTCATGAATCATAAGAATGAGATATCATACTAAATAAATAATAAACCATAATTTAAAGTCATAAAAGTGTGGTACCATCATAGATATTGAAATCATTTCATATATAAAGTTTAAATAATAAGACGATAATATAATATTGGATCATGAATCATCTATTTTTTCCTATAATGGATCATGTATTTCTACCCATTTCCCTTGTAGTTCCTATGCATCGACTTGTTTACCATAATGGATCAATAAAATAAACTTCTTTCCCATAGTTAACTCAAGAGATATAAAACATAACATAATGAAATAGAGGGATATATAATAATTCTACCACCCATCACATAATTAAAGTAAAATATATGTGTTCCACACGATCATAAAACATTCATCGTATTTCCAGAATATAACCCACAAAAAGAAAATGTCTTTTTATCAACATTTTATCATAACATAACCTATTGAAAATAAATTGGTTTCATAAAAAATTATCTTCATAATAATTATTCATCCAGATAAAGGACAAGGATTTTATTATTAGGTCATGTCTTTAGTAAATCATAATTAAAATCAAGGTTTCCATCAAAGGTGAAATTTACTTTAAAATATCACTAGAATATTTCTGAAGGAAAATATATTTTTCAACATTGAATCAAATATTTAAAATATAAAAAAGTCCAAATTATTATGGAATTTTTTTATTTCAATAGAACCTTTAAAAAATTAATTAATTGTTCAAATTATTTAGGTTTCATTATTGTGGTAAATTCTATACATATTATATATATTAAAATACAAAATTCCTATAACACTTTTGTAAAAAGTGAAAAATTACCTTGTTTAGAAATTTATTGAAATATTACATTGAAAATTAATTATATAAAGTAATAATAGGGAAACAATTACGTTAATAAATCATAGAAAAATAGAAAATAATTTAATATAAAACATTCAAATGGAATAAAAATTAATTTTGGCCTCATAGTAAGATAAAGTCGATTTTCCTTAAAAACATTTCCATGTTCTCAAGAGTACTTTAATTAAGTATAATTAAATTTAAACATGTAATATACATAAATAATCATATTATAAATTAAATAATATTTTTATATCATATAATTATTATAAAATTTTCACAACAGAAATTCAAGCTTAAACAATAACAATTAAAATAGGATTGATACTGAAATTTCAACATCAAGTCTCGTATTTAATTATATGAATTTAAAAATTCTATGTAATAAATATATATTTTTTATAAAGATATTTAAAAAACATAATTATAGAAATAATTACATTTATGATTTATTTATCACATCTTATGACATATTTAGTAGAAAATATTTATAAAAATCAATCTACTGGGAGATAACTGCTTCGTTTTCCATGAATATTTTGATTCGGAAGTCACAATCATTATACTTTGATTAGGGTTTCATAATATCAAATTTTTTAATAACGATATAAATAATATATATATTAATTATATATATATATTTATCTTCATCCATAAAAATAATAGATAGAAAAATTATTGACATCGTTTTTGAAAATGGTAGGCCCTACGTACGCATGAACCGTATTTAATTTTATAAAGAGAATTAGGAAATAAATATAAATATTATTTTATCATTCATGAAAATTAATAATGATTTTAATATCATCTATAATTCTTATTCACCTCTTTATATCAATCCAATTAGAATTTTTATAAAAAATGAATTACACCTCTATGTGGAACCGATAAGCTTTACGTAATCATGAGTGATGTTTTTATTATCTGAAAGATGGGAAAGAGGTGTATAATTGTTATTATATTTAATAAAAAAATATGATTATTTGAGATACTAAATATAAGGCCCCATCCTTAAACCTTACTTAATCGTGAGTTATTACAAGATTACACATTGAGTGTCTTTTCAGGTTTAGAGTTTTAGAGAATCAGATCATAAAACTTGCATTACTTTCCATATTTAAAAAAAGTGGTTACATAAAAGATAGTATTCATTTTTCCCATCAATGGAAACATATTTAAAATAAAACATGGATTCATTCCTGACACTTCCTTGACACTATCATCATATCATGTACCCTTCCCTTGACCTGTGAAAAACATTTCAAAAACTTGGGATGAGCATAAAAAGCCCAGTAAGGGATATAAAAATATAGAAAGGAAACATGAGTACATGTATACATAAGAATGAAATCATACTTTACCCATAAAACATAAGCACTTTAACATACCTCATAAAATCATGAATAAATCATAGAAATCATAAGACATAAAGGTAACTTGAGGCATTCATAACATTCTTACGTAGGGAGTAACACTCTTGGTTACGTTTGGAATACCCACCACAGTATATTCCCTAAATCTCTTCGGAGAAACCTTAACGTTTCACTCCTTCACATTACCCAATGCATTGGAGAGCTATATCGGGCTCACCCGCCATTAGTTTATCACAGAACCACCCGTCTTCATAACAATGCCCAAGAACCATAACATAATCTTATCACATAAAACATGCATAAAGGAAACATAACATTTCCACCTTTCAATAAAAAGATATAAATACAACACATTGATATAAATACATTTTGAAAACCATTTTCAATACCAAAATAATAGAAAAGTAAAACATGGTATTTATTTTTCTTTTAAAAAGAAGGTATGGATTGTAGTGGAAGACGAAACTCAAATAATGGTCATGGCGGCGGAGAAGTCGTTGTCGCCGCATACGTACGACGAAAAAAATTCCCTTTTGTTGTTTAGTAAAACGCTTCATATAAAAAGATTACTTTTAGATAAACGCAAAAGTCAAAGGGGTTTATACACCGTATAAAAGAAAGTTGTGTATAAAACAAAATATGCCTCAATGAAAGGAGATTGAGACGAAGTCCCATACAAAGACGGTATCGTTGGATTAAGGATAAATCAGTTACATAACTATGTGTGACAAACGAATACACAAAATATAAGTGGGTATTAAGTGTAAAAAAATCAGAGGACATTAAAACATAATCATAGAATGACATATTTAAGGTGTACAAGTTTATCCCAAAGAATCGAAATTGGGTTAAGAAGTTCCCTTGCAAAAATTCGACAGCCTAACGTGGTCACTTCAAAATTCAGAAAAAGAGTTGATGAGAGATAAAAAGGGTATCTCATCACTTGGACATAAAATTTACATCAATAAGGATATAGAATAACATATCCCAAAATAATATTATGTGAATTAAAAGACATAACAAAATAAGTCTTTTAAAAAGAGGAGGGTGAAAGGTTCCCTTACCGACATGGGTATCTTTCGAAACATACGCCCCATGAAAGAAGGACAATAAAAAATTGATGTAAATACTCATAAATGAAAGAATATTACACAATCTATAAAATAATGGTCAGTACATACACCACTCAAATGAAATTGTGGAAAATGTAGCATAAATCTCACAGGAATAAAAGTGAGATGAAAAATCCCTTACGAAAACTCAGCAGCCTAACGGAGCCACTTAAAACTTCCAAAAATGGATTGATGAGATCAAATAGGGTATCTCATCACATTACAATAAAATTTAAAACAAGTGTAATATAAAAGAACATCCCCCATCATAACAAAGAGGATCTTAAAAGAAGTGACATAAAGGAGAGTACTTAAAGAGAACGAGAGAGGTTAGATCTCTTACGAAAATTCGGCAGCCTAACGGCGCCACTCAAAACATCCAAAATGGATTGATGAGATCAAATAGGGTATCTCATCACATTAAAATAAAATTTACAGAAAGAGGAATATAAAATAAAATCCCCCATCATAACAAAGAGGAGCTTAAAAGAAGTGACATAAAGGAGAGTACTTAAAGAGAAAGAGAGAGGTTAGATCTCTTACGAAAATTCGGCAGCCTAACGACGCCACTCAAAACTTCCAAAATGGATTTATGAGAGAGAATAGGGTCTCTCATCATATGAACATAAAAATTACATTAAGAGTAATATAAAATAACATCCCAATAACAAGAAAGATGAGCTTAGAAGGAATGACATAAAAGAGTGTACTTAAAAAGAAAGAGAGGAGTAGGATCCCTTACCTCAGGTCCGACTTGACTCGATCGTTCTTTAATGTCCTGGATAATAAACATGAGTTAATTTAAAAATTATTAAGAACCTTTTTCTAGTTCATTATTCCTTTTATATCACTTATTTCCATGTTATAAACATTATGTAATCATTTAAGTTAATAATGTTTGTTTTGTCGATATTTGGTTCTTAAGTCGAAAGTGGACTTCTTACAATTACATGTTGTTCGTGTGGTCAAATGTTCATTATATCCAGAATTATAGTCATGATTTGGATATAATATATATCATATATATCCATAATATACATGTATTTATAATATTACATAATCATTTAGAGGTAAGAAAAGAAATTCACCGTTCATGGAGACGGTAAGCCGTACGTACGCATGAACGCTACTTTCATTTCTATGTCATATTAATGGAATTAAAACCAAATGAGAGGTATGTATATTTTAATTCCAGAATTATATTCATCATTTATATTTAACATAAATAATATATAATAACTTTAAATCCGTCCTTTATACATACCACATATGGCATTAACGAATCAAATAACTTTGAGGGGGTGGTAGTCCGCACTTCCTAAAATGAAATTATCGTGTTTACCCACAATGGAAACCATAAAGGTATGACACAAAATAAAAATACATAAACATAAACATATTATATATCATATATAAATATAGTGACATCTTAATGTCCACATTTTAAGTTTTTATATGAGTGTTGAACTATCATCGTTTCGTGAGGCAGAAATTCGCCATCCACAGAAACAGTATGTTCTTTAACCATTTGATGTAGGTGTGTGTAAGTGTAGCTACAATGCTTATTATAAAAACATCCTAGTATATTTAAGATACTGGATTTGTTACAAAATAAATGAATAAAAAGAGTTTACGGGGTTGGAGAAGCAAAATAAAACAAAAGAACACAAGTGAAGACATTACCTTAAAATCGGGTAACTCCCTTTGGTTTGAGTTCAAAGGCTTCCTTGGGAAGACTTCTGCCCAACGTGAGGCTTCAAGGAGTTATAGAGGAATGTGGAGAGACATAATGGGAAGGTTTTGGCTGAGACAAAGGCTTTGGAAGTGTGGGTAAGGAGGTAGAGGTGGGGGCCTTTTATAAGAGGAGAGGAGGGGCACTCTTGGAAAGGTATAAAATGTAACTTTATTTTCAAATGAGTTTCGGATTTTAATGGTCCCAAATTGATGTGTTTCAAGGAAAAGGTTATAAGGGTTATAAATACACCAATCCAATAGGTTTTGGACATGTGTAGGTCTTAGATTTTATATTATCTTTCCATTTTATTTAAATCGTTAAATAATGAGGTCATCGCTGCATCATCATGATGTAATAAATAATTTAATTTATTTAATGTCTAAAAATTATAAATAAAATAATATGATGTAGGAAATCTTTTTAGATTTCCAATTAATATTTATAGTCCAAAAGATAATTTATGTAGAAAAACTTAAAAATATTTTACTTAGGTGATACATTCTTTGTTACATTGAACATCTTTAAAAATAAAAAGATAAAAAGTCACTTTCTCACAAAAGTGATTCCATGGGGCCCCAAGTTAGAAAAAGGCATCGCATGGTCGGAAATGAGACAACCAGTAGACTTAGGACACATTTTGTGGTCATTTTTTATTATTATGATATTATCTTATTTTCTTTAACTACCCGATTACTCATTAATCAAGATAATTAAAGATAATTACCGTCGTTAATATTCATAATGTCCAAAAACAAAAGAGTCTTAATTACATAATTTGAACCTTCTGATTCCAAATATGTAATTTATTTTACCAAATTACAAACACATAAATTGCAAAAATTAATTTAAAAAATCTTCCCGTTGTCAAAACAAATAGCGGGTTTTTTTGAAACAATATTTATGAAAAGTTTGGTACTTGTTTATGCCTAATTCCAAAGTGAAATTAATCCCAATGACCATAATTGAATTACATGGTAAAAATATATTCTAATTAAACTTTAAAACAAATTAAAAAGATAATATAACAATATAATTAAATTATATGAAAAAGCAGTTTTGATGTAAAATGCAGTATTTTTCACTATTCATTGAAAAATGAACATTGTCAGAAAAATACCAAAAATTAACCCAAGGTAAATTTAAATGTACCAATCATAAATAATATGTGTATTATGAAAAATAGAGCTTATAAAATTTTCAAAAAGTGGATTTAAAAGGGGTTCACCATCAAAAGGTGGTTAATCGACCTTTTAAAGAATATTAGAATGTTTACGCTTAAAAACTGGATTCATTTGCATTTTTAATCCTATAACATTTATTGTAAAGAGTAAAAATATTTGAAAAACATATTCAATCATTTTGTAGTTAGTTCTTTTCATTACTGCCATTACAACGGCTAGGCTTTAACTACCATTTAAAATAATATTATTTTATTATTAGAGTGCAACGTAAAATTCCCAAGAAACTCGTTGTTGCGTATTGGGTATGCCATCAAGCATAGCATCCCATTTAATGTAATATTAATATTTTATTCACAAATATGGATAAATATAAAGATTTCATATTCTTTATTTACCTGGGGTGTTACATCCTTGCCCCCTTTTGGGAATTGCATCCTCGCAATTTTAAAATTGGGCTTGGAAACATCCTTGAAAGTCCCACATCAGAACAAGAGTCGGTAAAACAATCACTTTAAAATAAAGAAAGATAAGTACAATTGTCACCCGAGTTAACCCATACTAGGATTCCAAGTATGAAAATATGGACATGGAGGAAAAAAACATAGGGTCTTGTTCTGATGGAGAGTGATAGAAAACATGTTTAGGAGAAAGTTAAGCACTAGAAAATCACAAACTTGTGATGGGTTAAACGGTATTCGATTCCCCAGTAGGAAAAGTTAATAGACAACATTTTTATTTTAAGTTACTTTTTATTGAGGAATTTATTCATAAGGAAACATAATCACTTATCATGTTTACTTTCAACTTTTATTAGACTCCTTACACAAACTCATATTTTCTCCAAAAGAGAGTATTTATGAAGACTTGTTCACATTAAGAGTACTATAATCAACTTCTAGAGAATAACCTAATCCAAAAAATATAACTATATACTTCCCATGTATTTAGACTTTAACCAAAAACAAAACCAAAAAGGTTAGTACAAGATTAGATAATCCAGAAAAGGATAACCCTTTATAAAAAGAAAATCTATTCATAATCTCCTAAAATTGTCCAACAAAACCCAAAGTTCAACGAGGACCATTCTATAATAAATTTATCCATAAAATTCTTCAAAGTAAACCAAACTAAGATTGAAACCCAAATATTTGAAGGATTTAGTCACATAGTCTTCCAAGTTAAATCATAACATTTATCTCCAAACAACATCAGTTGCTCATAATGTCTTGTATTGAAAAGTAATTAACCTAATCACATATCCTCCATGATAGGTTAATAAATATCCATAGATAACCCAAAATCAACTAACTCTTAATTCAAAAAATCATATAACTAAAAAGAATCAGTCAAACTAACCAGGGACTTCACGTAGTCCAGTGGTAGGCGATAAATACCAGTTGCACTTTGGTTGTGGGTTCGATTCCCGCAGCTTTGTCCGACGCAAAGGGTTGTCACACGGTCTGCGTGTTGTCCTTTTTCCAAAACTATATAATTCTCAAATCATTCCCCAAAAAGAGATAAAATCATCCAAAATAACCATAACATAATTTAACCTCAATTTTATCTCAAGCCTTTCACTTCCATCATAACATATAGTAACCCATAGTTACCTCAAAAGTAAGGATCATATAAACCCAAATAGTTCTTTATAACTATGTCCACAAAAGAATAGATAACTATTCCTTGAATAAAATTTTCATATATTAAACATCAGGGTTACACATACTATAAAAAGTCTTCTAATGTAACCCCTTCATCAAAATAGAATTAACACTCTTAATAATTTCACCATAACTCTTGAAGCCCTTATATGTTGACATCTTACTCATTCAACATTCTTCACAACCCATTAACCATTCATTTACAACTTATTCTGAAATAATTCTTTCCTACAAACAAAATCATGAATCATATCCTAAGATTCCAAAATAGGAGAAAAATAGTTATGAAATAATCCATACCTTTGATTGGTCATTTTCAGTTTCTTCATCCTCAATCGGAATGGCATTAGGTATTGGTAAACGAACATTTGTATGATCTTGGTGATCCCATACACGAAACTTCTTCATAGGGCATGTGTTTGCATAATGACCATGCACACCATATTTAAAACATTCAATTGATCCCTCAGAATGAACTTCTTTCCCTTTCCTCGAGTCAACTAGATGCTTCCTTTTTCCATGGCAGGTTCTTGCTTTATGACCTTCATTTCCACATCTATAGAATATTTCTGTCCCTTTGAAACATTTTCCTAGGTGTTTCTTTCCACATTTTTGACACATAGGTTTTTGAACACACTTACCTTTATGATTATTACCCGTAGTTCCGTAGGGATTTGTTTCTCGCATATATGATGCCTTAGAGAAATCACCAAGGTTTATGTGGTCAATCATGACTCCAGATATTTGGTTGAGGATAATCACAAGAGTTCTCATTGAAGCTCCCATATCATTCAGTTTCTTGCTCAAAAAACTGTCACAGTTTCCTTCACATCCACTGTTAATTTGGTGCCTGCTAGATCCAACCATTTACTAAAACCAAAAAGGTCAGTGTGAGTATATCAACAAAACCATCATGTACTAATGAGGAAGATAAACACTAAGATATACTTACTCATTCACTTTATCTAAAACTAGTACTCTTTCTGAAATCTTAACCATTATGGTAATGTCACTTATTCTTAAAGAATACCCTAACATCTAAAGTTATCTAAACCGAACTTTGATACCAACTATAAGGCCCCAACCTTAAACCTTAATTAATCTTGAGTTACTACAAGATTACACATTGAGGATCTTTTCAGGTTTAGTGTTTTAGAGAATTAGATCATAAAACTTGCATTACATTCCACATTTAAACAAAGTGGTTACATAAAAGATAGTATTCATTTTTCCCATCAATGGAAACATATATAAAATAAAACATGGATTCATTCTTGACACTTCCTTGACATTATCATCATATCATGTACCCTTCCCATGACCTGTGAAAAACATTTCAAAAACTTGGGATGAGCATAAAAAGCTCAGTAAGGGATATAAAAATATGGAAAGGAAAAATGAGTACATGTATACATAAGAATGAAATCATACTTTACCCATAAAACATAAGCACTTTAACATACCTCATAAAATCATGAATAAATCATAGAAATCATAATACATAAAGATAACTTGAGGCGTTCATAACATTCTTACGTAGGGAGTAACCCTCTTGGTTATATTTGGAATACCCACCACAATATATTCCCTAAATCTCTTCGGAGAAACGTTAACGTTTCACTCCTTCGCGTTACCCAATGAATTGGAGAGCTATATCGGGCCCACAGGCCCTTAGTTTATCACAGAACCACATGTATTCATAACAATGCCCAAGAACCATAACATAATCTTATCACATAAAATATGCATAAAGGAAACATAACATTTCCACCTTTCAATAACAAGATATCAATACAACACATTGATATAAATACATTATGAAAATCATTTTCAATACCAAAATAAACGAAAAGTAAAACATGGTATTTATTTTTCTTTTACAAAGAAGGTATAGCTTGTAGAGGAAGCCGAAACTCAAATAATGGTCATGGCGGCAGAGAAGTCGTTGTCGCCGCATACGTACGACAAAAACATTACCTTTTGTCGTTTAGTAAAATGCTTCATATAAAAAGATTCATTCATATAAACGTAAAAGTCAAAGGGGTTTATACACCGTATAAAAGAAAGTTGTGTATAAAACAAAATATGAATCAATGAAAGGAGATTGAGATGAAGTCCCATACAAAGATGGTATCCTTGGATTAAGGATAAATCAGCTACATAACTATGTGTGACAAATGAATAAATGAAATAAAAGTTGGTATTAAGTGTAAAACAATCAGAATACATTCACACATAATCATAGAACGACATATTCAAGGTGTACAAGTTTATCCCAAAGAATCGAAATTGGGTTAAGAAGTTCCCTTGCAAAAATTCGACAGCCTAACGACGTCACTTCAAAATTCAGAAAAAGGGTTGATGAGAGATAAAAAGGGTATCTCATCACTTGGAAATAAAATTTACATCAATAAGGATATATAAGAACATATCCAAAAATAATATTATGTTAATTAAAAGACATAACAAAATAAGTCTTTTAAAAAGAGGAGGGTGAAAGGTTCCCTTACCGACATGGGTATCTTTCGAAACATACGCCCCGTGAAAGAAGGACAATACAACATTGATGTAAATACTCATAAATGAAAGAATATTACACAATGAGTAAAATAATGGTAAGTACATACACTACTCAAAGGAAATTGTGGAAAATGTAGCATAAATCTCACGGGAATAAAAGTGAGATGAAAAATCTCTTACGAAAACTCGGCAGCCTAACGGCGCCACATAAAACTTCCAAAAATGGATTGATGAGATCAAATAGGGTATCTCATCACATTACAATAAAATGTAGAGAAAGAGGAATATAAAATAACATCCCCCATAATAACAAAGAAAAGCTTAAAATAAGTGACATAAAGGAGGGTACTTAAAGAGAAAGAGAGAGGTTAGATCTCTTACGAAAATTCGGCAGCCTAACGGCGCCACTCAAAACTTCCAAAATGGATTTATGAGATCAAATAGGGTATCTCATCACATTACAATAAAATTTACAGCAATAAGAATATAAAAGAAAATCACCCATCATAACAAAGAGGAGATTAAAATAAGTGACATAAAGGAGAGTACTTAAAGAGAAAGAGAGAGGTTAGATCTCTTACGAAAATTCGGCAGCCTAACGGCGCCACTCAAAACTTCCAAAATGGATTGATGAGAGAGAATAGGGTCTCTCATTATATGAACATAAAAATTACAGTAAGATTAATATAAAATAACATCCCAATAACAAGAAATATGATCTTTTAAGGAATGACATAAAAGAGTGTATTTAAAAAGAAAGAGATGAGTATGATCCCTTACCTCGGATCCGACTTCACTCGATCGTTCTTTAACGTCCTGAATAATAAACTTGAGTTAAGTTACACTTTATTAAGAACCTTTTTCTAGTTCATTATTACTTTTATATCACTTATTTCTATTTTATAAACATTATGTAATCATTTAAGTTAATAATGTTTGTTTTGTCGATATTTGGTTCTTAAGTCGAAAGGGGACTTCTTACAATTACATGTTGTTCATGTGGTCAAATGTTCATTATATCCAGAATTATATTCATGATTTGGATATCATATATATCATATATATCCAGAATATACATGTATTTATAATATTACATAATCATTTAGAGGTAAGATATGAAATGCACCGTTCATGGAGACGGTAAGCCGTACGTACGCATGAACACTACTTTCATTTCTATGTCATATTAATGGAATTAAAACCAAATGAGAGGTATGTATATTTTAATTCCAGAATTATATTCATCATTTATATGTAACATAAATAATATATAATAACTTTAAATCCATTTTTTGTACATCCCACATATGGCATTAACGAATCAAATCACTTTGAGGGGGCGGTAGTCCGCACTTCCTAAAATAAAATTATCGTGTTTACCCACAATGGAAACCATAAAGGTATGCCAAAAAAGAAAAATACAGAAACATAAAAATATTAAATATCACATATAAATATAGTGACATCTTAATGGCCACCTTTTAAGGTGTTATATGAGTGTTGAACAGTCATCGTTTCGTGAGGCAGAAATTCGCCATCCACAGAAATAGTATGTTCTTTAACCATTTGATGTAGGTGTGTGTAAGAGTAGCTAGAATGATTATTATAACAACATCCTAGTATATTTAAGATACTGGAGTTGTTACAAAACAAATAAATAAAAAGAGTTTAGGGGGTTGTAGAAGCAAAATAAAACAAAAGAACACAAGTGAAGACATTACCTTAAAATCGGGTAACTCCCTTTGGTTTGAGCTCAAAGGCTTCCTTGGGAAGACTTCTGCCCAATGTGATGCTTCAAGGAGTTATAGAGGGATTTGGAGAGACAAAATGGGCATGGTTTGGCCGAGCCAAAGGCTTTGGAAGTGTGGGTAAGGAGGTAGAGGTGGGGGCCTTTTATAAGAGGAGAGGAGGGGCACTCTTTGAAAGGTATAAAATGTAACTTTATTTTCAAATGACTTTCGGATTTTAATGGTCCCACATTGATGTGTTTCGAGGATAAGGTGATAAGGGTTAGACATACACCCATAAAATAGGTTTTGGACATGTGTAGGTCTTAGATTTTACATTATCTTTCCATTTTATTTAAATCATTAAATAACGAGGTAATCGCTACATCATCATGATGTCATAAATAATTTAATTTATTTAATGTATAAAAATTATAAAAAAAATACTATGATGTAGGAAATAGTTTTATCTTTACAATGAATATTTATAGTCCAAATGATCATTTATTTATACAAAATTAAAAATATTTTACTTAGGTGATACATTCTTTGTTACATTTAACATTCTTTAAAAATAAAAAGATAAAAAGTCACTTTCTCACAAAAGTGATTCCATGGGGCCCCCAAGTTTGGCACAAGGCATCCCATTGTCGGCCATGAGACAACCAGTAGACTTTGGACACATTTTGTGGTCATTTATTGTTATTATTATATTATCTTATTTTCTTTAACTACCCGATTACTCATTAATCAAGATAATTAAAGATAATTACCGTCATTACTATTCATAATGTCCAAAAAACAAAAGAGTATTAATTAAATAATTTGGACCTTTTGATTCCAAATATGTAATTCATTTTACCAAATTACAAACACATAAATTGAAATAATTAATTTAAAAAAACTTCCCGTTGTCAAAACAAATAGCGGGTTTTTTTGAAACAATATTTTTGAAAAGTTTGGTACTTGTTTATGCCTAATTCCAAAGTGAAATTAATCCCAATGACCATAATTGAATTACATGGTAAAAATATATTCTAATTAAACTTTAAAACAAATTAAAAAGATAATATAACCATATAATTAAATTATATGAAAAAGTAGTTTTGATGTAAAATGCAGTATTTTTTACTATTCATTGAAATATGAACATTGTCAGAAAAATACCAAAAATTAACCCAAGGTAAATTTCAATGTCCCGATCATAAATAATATGTTTATTTTGAAAAATAGAGCTTATAAAATTGTCAAAAAAGTGGATTTAAAAGGGTTTCGCCATCAAAAGGCGGTTAATCGACCTTTTAAAGAATATTAGAATGTTTACGCTTAAAAACTGGATTCATTTGCATTTTTAATCCTCTAACATTTATTGTAAAGAGTAAAAATATTTGACAAACATATATAATCATTTTGTAGTTAGTTTTGTTCATTCCCGCCATTACAACGGCTAGGCGTTAACTACCATTTAAAATAATATTATTTTATTATTAGAGTGCAACGTAAAATTCCCAAGAAACTCGTTGTTGCGTATTGGGTACGCAATCGAGCATAGCATCCCCTTTAAAGTAATATTAATATTTTATTCACAAATATGGATAAATATAAAGATGTCATATTCTTTATTTACCTGGGGTGTTACACTAAATTAATTATTTTTTAATTGATTATATGAATTTATAGTAGTTATAATAATAAATACAATTGAAAATCCTCGGTTTTGTGTTATACCTCTTCCTTGAGAACCCTATTCTATATTACACCCTAAGCCTAGAAAAAATCGTATTTTGGAATTTAAAAAAGTTATAGGTAATGTTGGAGGAATATATTAAGGTATTATAGTCAGTATTTGCTATGATATAAGGCTAATCATTTGTGTTGAAGGGGGCATAAGTTGTATCCTTTTATAGGGGAGGGAAAGTAAACACTTGAAATTACTTAAAATATAAAATAATATATATTTATTAACAATTTCATATAGATCCATGGAATTAAAAATTCAAATATAAGATGTGATAGGGTTTAAATAAAAATAAAAATTAACATTTAATAATGTTTGGGATATATTTTAAACCACATATTCTAGTTAAAAAACATTACACCAATTTTAACCATTATCCAGAAAACTTAACTTTTACAATGATAACATAACTACATGACAAATAATAAAGGGTACTTACAACTAAATTTCGATATGATAATTTAAATTTGAAATACATTTTATCATATTTAATTTCTATATGTGGAAAAATATAATTTTAATATAATAACACAAAATTCATGGAAAATGTTTTTTTTATAAAATACCTCATTTAAGAGTAAAAACCATATTAACTTAAATTAATTTAATAAAATTGATTCATTTTTTAAAAACCTAAAAAAATAATTAAGGTTTTTATACTTTTTTAAAAACAAAAATATAAATAATCTTTAATCCTTTCCATTAATTACAAAGAATTTAAAATAATAGAAATTTGAATAAAGTATTAATTATCTTATCAAAAGTAATTATTAGATTAAAATTTTTATAATTATATTATAAAATAAAATTTTCAAATCATTATGGAATTTTTTTTTCAAACAACACTTCATTTAAAAGATTAAATTAATGTATTAGTGTTATTTTAATGTTTTCCTCATGGTTTTAGCCCAATTTTAACTCTTTTACTAAGGTGATAAATATTTACTTTTCTCACTAATCATAATGACAAAAAATTATGTTTACCCTATTATATTTTATTAATTATAATGATTCAAAAATGGAAGAAATTAATGATTATAGTCTTTCCCAAAAAAAATGAAAAATCTTTTTTTTTAAAATGTATTTTCAAAGCATATAAATACTTTTAGAAAAAATTGATTGATTATTTATCAATAAGTTTTATTTATATAAAACCTTTATATATACTTGTAAAAATGTAGTTAAAATAATTCACCCTAAAAATGTAAGTATCAAGGTAATAACTATCTCATTAAATAATAATATTTACATGGTATATTATGGTTCTTTTAAACAAATTGTTTTCAATACTAAAATCTATCTAAGAAATTAAATTTATTTGAAATATAATATGTCATAAAATATGTTGTGGTAAAAAAAGAATTCTTAATTTTGGAGGGATGTCAAAGAAGAATTTAGGAGTCCCCTATATAGTGTATAAGGATAACCATTGGTTTTTCAACGATAGATCTAGTCCTTTTTAATCACTATCCACAATCTTATAATAGTATATATGTTTTTCAAATTTAAAATAGAACAAAATTGGGGTTATTTAGAATTTTATATTATGAAATTGAAGAAAAACGTAAAAGTAGAAAAAAAAACAGTTGGCCAGAAAAGTATAAGAGCCTACTTTGAATTATAATAAGTATAATCAATATAATTCATTAACTTATCCCCTATATTATCTCATGTATAAGAATAATAATATTCTCAAGGACCCTAAAACATAACATCAACTCATTTATACTCCATGGTGAGTGGATAATAACACTCCTCAACTAAGGGAATGGAAATTATAACACACCTAGAAGCAATTGGACACTATTTATCCTAAAGAATCACACAAATAAAATCATATGAATTGTGAATTAGGAAAAATTAGGCCTTGAATAAAAAAATATGGGAAAATAGATACATGTTTATAGAAGATGGATTAATAATTTTCCCCCATTCTTCAACTTCACTACAACATTATAATCAGGGATATGATTTAAGAATAAATCATAGAAATTAAATAATGTCAATTTGATTCCTCCTAGAACACCCATGATGAGTTAATGATCTAACATTATAGACTACTAGATCACAGTTACAGAATTGGTGTTAATAAAAGTAAAGAAATATGGGACATAAGAACATAACACAGTAAGATGAATAGAATATTGAATTATATAAAAACATAGAAATACGAAATATTAGGTAAGTCATGTTTTGTTTGAAGTGAAGGTCTTGAATCTAATATATATATATTAAAAAATATGGGGATGATGGAAATATATATATAAATTTTATTATATTCTTTCTCTTACTCTTAGACTTTAGTGAAGTGAGTTGTGATCTTTTTATTACCTTCTAGATTTCTGACATACAAATAAGCTTGTTGATTATTCTAGAAAATCATCTTGAATATTATCCTTTCTTATATTCCCCCCCCCCATGATCATTTAAATTCTTATTTTTATATATGTGAATCACATAGATTTCAGGGATATGTGTTCCCATGATTTGGGAAGATAGTGGAAAGTAGTTTTAAATTTAGTCAATGACTTTTATGATTTAGGAATTTCGATATCTAATTCTACACGACCAATAATTTTTGAAAAGTTAAGAATTTTATGCATTCCTCTAAACTAATAAAACTAATCTCATGTATCAACTTCAATAGATTTCATGAAGTCCAAATACCAAAGTAAGATTTTCATAAGGTAAAATTATCTCATAAATTGAACATCATTGAATTTTGAAGGCTCAAATATCATATATATGTTTTGTTCTCTTGAAAATATGTTATGTATCATCCTTATGCTTTATAAAAGTTTTTTATAAATTATATCATAAATTAGAAACCATTTTTATGATAATTTCCTTTAAAAAATCGGTAAAACATATAGGTATCCCCAATAAAATCCTCACTTATCATAATCCTTAATCAAAAATGAAAAATACCATACACATTATGTAATATGCCCAAAAAATATCATATATATCATCTATTAGGGGAGATATAAGTTACATAAGATTTTTACTTCCCCAATAGATTACAAATCTTATTAACTCATCCAAAAAATGTTATTTATCATCCATTGGGATAGAAATATGTTAAGTATCATGGTATTGGATTAAAAACCCATATTCATCACTTCTTTTGTCGATTGATCAATCTTCCCAACTTTAGAATATTATTCACCTTGATGTACGACCAACACATTGATAATTTATCATCCAATATTAATTACCTTATACCTGATCACTTGGAGGAGATATTTCTAATTTTCTTGAGTACTTTGTATATAATGTGAAAAATATAATTACTGTAGGATTAATTATTATTACTATTGGATTATTTTAAAATAATGAAATTAATATTTTTAAACATGTTAACAGCTTATAAAAAAGAATCCAAAAATCAGTTTATGGATTTATATTTAATTTAAAAATGAATAAAAAAACTAAAAATCATGATTTAATTCATTAAAAAATTTAATTCCAAAATCTATAATGTGAAAATAAGTAGAAAATTTCTTAGGTATTAACTAAATTGTGGGGTTAATTATCAATGGATAAAATATTAAAATGGTGAAAATGTTATCTCTCATCACTCCCTCTGACTTAAAAAATTGAAATACAGAGAAATAAAATGGTTTCATATACAAAAAATTATTACAATTCCTAATTAAATTAATCATACTATAAATAATGGAAAAATATTCACTGAACATTGAAATTTTCATGATTCCATTATAATAATATCCCACTATTAATTTCATTTAACTGAGGCTTCCAAAAATTAAATCAATATAATGTTACTATATGACCAATCACACATAGAAATATTCATTCATCATACAAATAATATAGGAAAAGAGGATTTATTCATGTTCTTAGAGTTTATGTGATCTTAAAATATTCTTGAAAATGCCCAACGTTCTTCTCTAGATGAAACTTGAGTTGTACTCAAGAATATATTGAACATATTTTTATAAAGTTCAAAGGTTGGTTGGATATGATGTTTAATATTATAAGGCACATGAGGAGTGTTCAATATCTAAATATTATTAAAAGTGAAAATTCAAAATCTATAGACAATGACTATAGATCACTCAACTACTCACTATGTGTATCATATTAAACTCACTCACCCTTTTTCCCTTTTGTGGGTAACATCTAAATATTTGAAATAATATATGATAATTCTTATTTTTTCCATTTCTTATTCCATTTTATATACACATTTTTTGGTTAATATTTTAACATATAGGGTAATATTTTTTTTATAAATAGTTTTTTGATAAGATGGTAGAATATATAAAAAATAATTAATTTTAAATTGTGAATGAAAAAACCAAAAAAACATAGGTACCCTTTCACTCAACCAAAAAATATAGGCTTATTACATGGAATTCCAATTGATGCACTCCATCCCCTACACTTTTTGAAAATATAACATGAATAGTGAACTAAAATTTTGATCATCTAAAAAAATATATTTATCATTGAATGATGGACCATATCATAAATATATCACAGTTGAGCCTTATAGATTCAAACAAAATCATAAAATTTTCTAGTTTCTTTATATGATTCGAGACTCTCAGGAATGTTATTATAATAAATAATATGTGATAATGGAATATGATGTCTCTTGGGATTGATATTGATAAAATGTGTAAATAAATTCATAAATTTGGATACCATTTTCATTTTACTTTATTACGATCAATTTCATAAAAAATGGGAAAAATAACACAGATATTGAATAATTTCAAATGTTCATAGTCAATGAAATCCCTCAAAACTATAATGTTATATTTCATGAGATTAAATAACATTTTAACTCAAATATCCTTTACAAAAAACCCATAAAAAATAAAAAATAGATTTTTTTACGAAATCGATTAAAAAACTATACATCAACTAATTATAAATATATTATAAAATTTTTTGACTGCCCATTATATATTCAAAAGTAGAAACTTATGTCCAGGAATAATATAAACTGATCTTAGTGGTACCAAAAATATAAAGGAAGAACATAACCTTGTTGTTATTACATTTTAGGTTTAAGTTAATATATTCCCCATGGTACTTTGTAGAAAAACTTCATCTAGCCTATAAGATGATTTCAGCTTAAAAACTAATATAAAAAATAGAATTTAAGTTCATAAATTTTATTAAAGATAATAAAAAAGGGAAAAACATGGTTTGAATCAAACTAGAATGAATGTTATTATTTCCCCTTGTGGGCTGTTTAGGTGCTCGACCACAACTAGAAGGGGGTTTTTGTTTCTTTGATAAAATCATAGTTAGTTATTTTTTCCAATATCCGTGAGTGTAAATTATTTTTATAGATCCCAATAATTGAGCACTTTAATCCTATACCAAAAATTTATAAATTGAAATTAAAAGGAGGTATTATGTGTATGTGGAATCCCTGCTAGTTATTTTATCCTCCTCTAGTGAATGTTCATAGTGATGAGGATGTGCTAAATGATTCTCCATAGATCCTAGAGATTATTCTTCATGTTGTGAAACCAATTTGTTAAATACAAGTACTAGTTTCTCTTCTTTGATGTCTACAAAATATTCTTCTTCAATACCTATAAAAAATTCCACTCATACAAACATTAATATTCATTATAGAGAGAGAGTTAGATTATAGTTTATGTTATAGAAAATAAATAGAAACTAAATATACAGAGATCTCTACTCCCTTTATTACCTTGGGAATGTTCACTTTAACATGAATTAATTCTTATATAAAAGGTTATATAGGAGTTTGTAGTGGATGTATAGGTTTTTCTTCAAATACCAATATCTATTTTTCCTCTTATTCTACCTTTTTCAAAGAATACTCAAATAATTCTAAATATCTATAATAAAAAATATAGTTAGATTTAAATTCAATTTTCAAAAATATAAAATATATAGGATACATGACATAGTCACCCCCTCTAATGTCACAACTAGAATAATTTTTTCTTCTTAGTGTGTCTCAGGTGAAATATCAGAAATATGTGGGTGTGATGGCTGTTAAATTACTTCTTCCACCTCTTGAATGATTTATTAGTAAAAAGATAAGGTTTATTTAAGTTATTAATATTCATATTGTTTTTTTCTCCATGTTTTTTGAGTGTGGTGGATTTTGTGTGCATTTTAACAACATAGGAAAATCATATATAGATATTACATTATTTTTTGAATATTCATTGCATTACAAAAACACACTCTTGAGGAATGTAAAAGTTTAGTGTCCTTCAAAACATGAAGGCAAAAAAAGTCCATAGATAAAATATATAATCTCCTGCTATAATAAATATCACTATAAATCTTATTAGAAATTTCAAAGATAATACATTACTTCATAACCTAGGGAAATGAAACAAAATAAATTGTGACATAAAATTATCAGTGAGGGTAAATAAGGGAGACATGTAAGACTATCACAAACATAAAGGTATAATAACATGATCATCACAATTTAAAACTATAACATGCATATCAAAGATATTAATATTGAGTCATGATATAAATATTGTTGGTTCATAAGAGTTTAATCATAAGGAAATTATTGTAAATAACCATGGGGGCATAACATGTCACAAGACTTGGAATTTATGGGATACACATAAGAATATAAAATCATTTTCATATAATCAAAGGCTCACTAAAAAGGCTATAATTTTGGAATTTTTTTACTCCCAAAACCCTCATAGTAGTCAAGGTTTACTCCCAAGAACATTATAGTGGATAAATTCCCTTTTTAACCAAGTTAACTCCCTATTCAAATCTAGTTTATCTCCAAAGATAAAAATAATAACCCAATGTATTGGAGGATGATTTATGTCCCAAAAGTCTCATAATGAAAACCATATTTATGTGTTCTAAAATAAAATAATCCATTCATCATATCATAACCCATAAATTTAATGGGGTTCATAAACATTTCATCGTATACTAATTTATAAAAAAGGAGGGTTTCATAATTTTTTCATCATTTTATCATAGAATAATCCCTGAAAAGTATCAGGTTTCATAAGAATTTTATCATGGCATAAACCAAATAATAGTAATAGGTTTCATAAATATCATGTCATCATAAGAATACACCATTAAAATAATTAATAATAATTATCTCATTAGATCACATCCACGGTAAGAAATATGTAAGATCCAAGGATTCCATCTTATATGGAAACTGAATTGGAATGATCATTTGTAAAATTTATTGAGTAAAATATCTGTTCAATATTTAATTTTTTTAAAAAAATAATAAATTTTAAAAATATATTTATCGGAAAATATCCTTGAAAAAATATAATGAAATAATAAAATCAATAGCTAGTCAAGATGTTAGATTCTTACATTCCTACCACACATGTTAAAATGAACATTCCTTTCACATTATTAGTAAAAGAAAAATGATCATTATTTTGAGAATGAAATGAAGATTAGTTTCAATAATTTTTTGTGAAAATTAAAATATGGGTAAAAATTTATTTTAAATATATTTTTAGAATAATTAATCATTTTTGAAAATATTTTTTGAAAACACTATTTGGGATGAGAATAAATTTTTGCCCAAAGAGAGAAATAATTTCAAATTTTCCTAAAAACATTTTCTTAGTTTTATTAAGTACAAAATAGTGGGAAATGGTACTATTTCTTGAAAAAAACATGAATTACCATAAAATTAAAATATTTATGAGTTCATTTAGTATACTATAATTGTAAAAATTATCATAAAAAATCTTAATAAACGATGAGAATGTGACATAAACTCATTACCACATTGGTAACATCAAATTGTAAGCCCTGTGAAGGGATTAAATAAAATATAATATAAAATTTCATGATTGTAACCAAATTAGTTATATTAAAAAAATTTATATATGCTCCTCGTGAAGAAATATTGGTGTATAAAATAACATACTTCTCAAAGAAGTAAAATCGAGACAAAAATACATTACCTTAGGTCTTTACTACCTTCATACACATTCAAACTTCTTATATAACAAATAAATGTTTATTGTACATATATCACATAACTATATATATATATGAACATATATATATATATAACCATATATGAGTTACATATAACCTTTTTTTAAATCATTATTGACAATTCAATGTTAATGATACGTTTCGGGTAATAACCACAATTTTTTCGTATACATTTTGATTTGTTTTTTTTTGGTTCTCTTACACTAGTCATGGATTAATCATATCCAAAATCATAACCATGATATAATTATCATATATATTCCATTTATATTTATTTAGATAATTCCCTGATACATTGAGATAGAAAATTAAATGCACCATTCATTGAGGTAGTAGACCGTATGTACGCATGAATATCATTTCAATTTTCAAGCCATATTGTTAGAATAAAAAGTAAATGATATATATTATCTTTAAAAATTAATTATTAGGTCCAATATATATCATATTTTTATTAAACTCATTCTTAAATAATTCCATGTAAAGTGTGAATGAATCACAACGCTTCGTGAGGCGATAGTCTGCCAAAGAAATGAGTGAGGTTATCATATTCCAAAAATGGAGAGTATAAAGTTATATGTGATATAATAACTTTATAATGATAAAAAATCATAAATAAAATATATAAATAACAAATTAATTATTATTACCATACTTTAGAGGTGGTAATAAAAACAATGAATGACTTCGGTTTTTGAGGTGGTAATATGTTGTAAACCCAAATGGGTATTTTGTAACCCATTTGATGGATGTTGAGAAGTTTTTTTGGCCATTAAATTATCATAAAAACATACAATTATATGTAAGATAACTAATTTTTACATAATAGTATTTGAGTAATAATTTATAGATGTGGAGGATTAAATAATACAAAAATAATCATTGATTAACGTCAACACTTCTTGAGGTATCATCCTCAGGTTTTCCCCATAACCCTTCATTGGATGGATTTATGAAAAAAAATTAGGATTATTATATTATAAGAGATACTTCAATAGGTTATTTATTCAAGTATTGTGCAAACCAAAATGTTTTTATGGTGTGAGGAATATAAGAGAATGTTCGGCCTTTTAAAAGTGATGTGAGTTTCACAGTTGTAATGTTTTGAAAAGAAAGAAGTAAACCAATGATTTTTTTCATGTAAAAATGATAAAAAATGGAATATTATTGATTAAATAATGTATATGGTAGAAATATTGACTTAATATTTGTTTGGAAACGTTTTTAGTCATTTTCGACCCTTATATTGTTAGTTTAACCCTCGATAAATCCATTTTTACATTAATCGCGGTAAATAATTTTTACTACATCTATAATTAATTTTGGCCAAACATTTTGTTGGAATTATTTTATAATATAAATTATTATGATTTCAAATAATGAACAAAATTTTCCTAATTCCATTAATATAAGTGGAAATATTTAATTTAAAATTAATCCCAAAGACGCGATGAGAAACCTAGTTATTAAAGAGAATTATTTAAATGTTTAAAAAGTTTTTATATCAGAACTCAACATGAAATTAACTAAAATGAACTAAATTAGATTATTGTATCTTTAATTTAACTAATTTTACTTTAAGAATAATTTAAAATATTATTTAACTTTATGTGTAATTTAAATAAAAAGTACATTTTTAATTAAAATTCAGTATTTTTTACAATTTGTCAAAAAAATTAAACATTTCAGAAAAATCCAACAAATATACCCAAAGATAATTTTGATATATTGATTAAAAAATATGATGTTTATTTAAAAAAATTATTTTTTTTAATACTGTGAAAATTTAATTTTATAAATGTAAAAAAAATAAAAAACTTTTTTTTGAGACAAAAGTATTTTCGAAACATGAAAAGACATTACCAATAATTAAGTATTTTAATATCAATATGTTTTCATTATGTAAATCTAATTTAGTTAATATTTTAAAAGTATTTATTACTATATATATTGCTATGTTCAGTGGATAAGTTATAACTATATTGTTTAAATGAAAATATTAATAAAATATCATTGTTTTTTTAAAACTCAGTGTCATGTGTAATGCAAGATAACATAGTGTTGGGGTAACATAGGATTAAATCAGTGAAACATATGATATAAGCTATTTAATAAATTTAATTTATTTTAAAAAAATACATAAAATATTATGCTGCTACATTCTACGCCCTTTAAAATATTTTTTCCCTAAAAACTCACCACTCTTGTAAAAATAAACTAGGATAATCCTACCTTGTCATATCCTCAAGTTCCCACATAGCTTCTAGAAACTAGTGGGTTGTCAAAAAGATATTTACCAAGCGAATGGTATTTTTTCAGAGAAATTTATCTGTATGATTCATAATTTATCCACTTCTTTTCTCATAGGAATGATCTTACTCTGTTGGTTTGAAATTTATGTTCAGTAGATGTGAAATGATAGATATGTACTTCTTCATGAGAGATACATGGAACACATCGTACATTTAAGAGAGGTTTGGTAGAAGCACCAACCGATAGGGTACCACCCCGATATGATCAATAATTTCAATGGGAATGATATACAGAGGGATAAATTTCCCTTTCCTCTTAAATCTCATAACCTTATTCAATGAAAAAATTCAAGAAATAATTTTTCACCAACATCAAATTCTAGATCCTGCCGACGATTATAAACATGAAATTTCTATAAACTCTGAACTTCCATGATATTTTGATGATTTGATTTAACTTTCTCTTTCATTTATTCATCCTTCTTAGGCACAAAGATAAAAAATTTTTATCTTCATTAAATAATGATGGAGTACTAAATTTATTTCAATAAAGGAATTCATAAAGAGAAAACTAAAAGATTTACTAAAATATATTGATTTAAGAGAACTCAACTAGTTTATGTTTTTGATCCCAACTACCTATTTAATCTAAATAACCAGATCTCATTATATCCTATAGGGTTTGAATTTTTATTTAAAACTTACCATCTATTTTCAGAGGATACGCAGTACTTAAAATCAAATCCGAATTAATAGCATAATGTTGAATTCATCATAAATTTAGGTAAACCTTGGATCCCAATCAGACACAACAGAATTGGGTACTCCATGAAACCTTAGAACACCCTTAATGTATATTATTGAAAGATAATCAAAATAAAATTCTTATCTGATAGGGATGAAGTGTCGTGGCTTATGATTCCAATTTACTACAACCCATATAGCATCATTCCCTTTAGACATTTGGGAGAGTCCGATGACAAAATATATGGTGATGTTTTCCAATTTCAATTCTGGTATGGGTAATGAATATAGCATCCCCTTAGACTTTTATTCCTTAACATTCATACATACCATTAATCGAGATACACAATCTATGATATATCTTCTCATTCCATCCCCTAGAATAATTATTTTATATATATATACATATTTACACATCTTGGATGAATAGAGATTGATGAACTACCATCTTCCTCTAACAAATCCTTCTTTAAGTATGGTGTAGATGGAACACAAACATATTTCTTGAACTATATCATTCCATCACGATCAATTTTAAACTCAAAAATATTTCTTACCTTTTTTTAGATTCATATATTCTTTATATGACTCTTTAATAATCACATGGATTGATAGTTGAACATTCAATTGGTCAAGATAACATTTTTTACCTTCCTTTAGGATTTCAAGATCAATAATTTTCATATCTGTAAATATTTGATCTTTTGTGATCATTATCATGGAAAAGATAGACTGCAAATTTCAACTCAAAGCATAAACAACCTTTTCCTTTTTCCCAAGGTGGTAATTTATTGATAATTCAAATTTTTTAATTATCTCTAAGCATCTTTTAAGGAACATATTCAATTACTTCAATGTGAACATACACTTCAATATTTTGTGATCAACTTATATATTACAATTTTATCCGTAATGATAATTCCACTATATATTTACTAAAAAAACTATAGCTAAATCCATAACATGAGTTGGGAAATTTTTCTCCTGAATCAGTACTTTTCATGAGGAATAAGCTATAACAATGTCATTTGGAATAATAAGACATCCCATATATTTTTTTATACATCACTATAGATTAAAAACACTTATTCATTATTGGGTAATGTAAAAATTAGTGTGATGACTAATCTTCTCTTTAATTCCTTGAAATTTTCCCCACATTCATCAGTATAGTGGAACTTGGCTCCCTTCTATGTTAACATTATGATTGGATTAGAAAATAAGGATAAATTATACACATAACATCAATAATATTCAGCTAAACCATGAAAAATATAAATAAGAGTAACCATTATTGGCTTAGTTCAATATTCAAAATCATTTGTCTTTGATGGATCAACTTATATACCCTATCTTGGGATTATGTAACCCAAAAATGAAAAGTTTTTCAGTAAAAATTTGGAATATTAATTTTTTATACAGTTTCTCCTACTTTGGGTTGTTTTGTATAATTGTCAAATGTTCATCATGTTCATCCTTTTAATTTGTGTTAATAAGAATATAATATATAAATAGTACAATAAACTAATCATGGTAATCTCTAAATACACTATTCATTAAATTCATGATGATTATATTGGAGTTAGTAAGACCAAATTAAATTACTATATATTAATAGTGTACATAACTTGTATGAAATGTTATATTTGGTATATCATATTTCATTACCCTTATTTAATGATTACCAAAAATAAATTCATTCATGGAAAATTTTTGATCTCCATGATTTTAATCCAAATGGTCTCCAATATATGGTAAAGGATAAATGTTTCTTTTCATGATCTTATTAAACTCCCAAATAAAAAATTCATAGTCTCACAGATTCATCTTTATTTTTAATAAAAACAACAGATACAACCTAAAGTGACACACTTGGATGAATGAATATCTTGTCAGGGTTCTCCTAGATTTTCATTTTTAATTCATGAATCTCAATAGGTGTTATGAAATAGGTAATCATAGAAATTAGTGTGGCACCATGTATGAGTTATATTGAAGCCTCAACATTACATTTTTGTTGAATACCATGAAATAGTTCAATAAATACATCCAAAAATTCCCACAGAATATTTATATCATCAATAAAGAGTTTCACCCCAACCATTTGAGATAAAAAACTCTTTTAGAAGGTAAATAATACCCATATAATGGATATAATCTCCATTATAAGTTCACACTTATCATCACATTGATAGATGACCATATATTGGTTTTTAATATCAAACATGATATCCATTATGGAAAAATTGATTTGAGGTTTAAGTAGAGGATCCTAATCCGTGACATAGATGACATAAAATTCCACTAGAGGAAGAATGAAATGATTTATAGGATGAACATTACAATAAATTCCAATAGAATATGAATCAAATACTTAATATGTGATCATCACACCATAATGGGGTTTTATTCCTAATTATATATATAATCATTTCAGTTTCATCTTAATACCCTTTAAAAACTATTCAGATATAAATGAATTAATATATCCATATTCAAATAAGACATTACCTATTCTATATTGGATGAATAAATGCACCTTTCACTACTTCATTATTGTAACCCACATCAGAAATTGTGATCAAATAATATTTCACGTTGTCCCATGGACAAAGTGGTTTCTAATTTCAATCATCTTCATTAACCATATGATTTGAGAATTGGTTGCATAGTGGCCATACTGCTTTCATTTGATACAATATAGTGCATTCCATGTAGCTTTCCCTCTATTCCCATTATTTGAAAACTTCTTCCATTCACTTAGGAAATCAATTTTATAATAAACATACCTCCGACATAAAAATAATTTACTAGTCCCATTAAGACAATTTTATCCATATTTCTTCCATAAATTTAGTATAATGGAAATTTCATATTATTCTATATATTTATTTTATATTTTACTTTAAATTCCATATTACTTTTATTTTCAAAATCATGGTATTTATTCATAACTTAAAATTACATTTCCTCCTAGATAGTACATCAAAAAGTATCTTTATATCTACTGATGTCTCTTATGCATTAAACCCTTAAGATAAATGGTTTTAATCCATCAAATAATTAATCAACCTTAATCACATATTGGATGGTAATAATAGAAACACACCTTGAAAGTCATGTAAAATCTTCTTCTTAGGTACGAATTGATTCATCATTATTTTTTATTAAATAAAATAACACATTCTTCATTATAATTCATCTAATACGATAAATGTACTTTCTAAAAAATAATTTCCTAAAATCACCCCAACTCATGGAGTCAATTTAATCATGTTTCCTCACAATCTTGATAATATTCCATGATTGATTTGCTTTACCCTCCAAATGGTAGATAGATGAAATTAATATTTCATGTTTCAAACATTGGATAATGGTAAATATATTTTCAGTTGTACTGATCCATTATTCTGAAACTAGTGCATTAGAAGACCCACTGAGAGAATATGTAAGTTTCCTCAGAAAGAACTAAACACAATGGTGTTCCATCATTTATTCATTTTTAAGTCCAACATGATTTATATCTTCATAATGCTATGTGATAATAGAAACAATATTTTTCATTCTATATCCCATAACATTAGGATTATCATGAGTACATTCAATACATCTTCCATCACACTCAACATTAAAATATTTCCTTCATGTTCTATCAATGGAATAAAACTAAATACTATAATGTATGAAAAAATAATCCTGATTAGGAACCACATAATCCTAAAAAACCATTTATAAGATGTTTAAATCATGAAATATTATTTTTTTAATCCAAAATACCTTTGGTTTATCCTAGTTTATTCATATTCATCATCTATTTAAATCTTTCATGATGTTTTATAAAGCATTTTTATAATTTTCAAAGCATATCCCTCAGAATTTCCAAACCCGATGCACAACAATATGAATTTTCATAAACCATAATATGATTGAGAGTATCTCAATGATACTCATTCAGAATTGTTACACCTAGGAATATCTATTCTATAGCCACATACACTTTTTGTATCCAGGTAGGGATATAATTTCTTGTAAACCACTCACTTTTTTCCTTTAACAAAATACCATTACATTTTTATGTACTTTGACTCATCCATAGAATTTTCCTTAGACATTTACTTTGGTCTCTCACTAATACTTTTTCATCCTAGTTTCTAAAGGATAACTAAATCTATCCTATGATACCAAATATTTAAACATGAGTTTATCATACATATATATTACATCGTTGTTTATGAATATTCATTACATTTCACAAAAAATTTACGAGGACCGTAATAGATTACTAGATTTATAAACACGGAAACACTAATAAATAATCCATAGGTAAAATAAATCATATACCACTCTGATAATCATAACTAAAACCCTTATTTGAAATATCACATTTAATACATTTCTTCATAATCTAAGGAAAGGAAACATAAGAATGGGTGAGATCAGATGTTCAATAAGGGTAAATTAGGGAGATTAGTAAGAATAACATGAACATAAGTGTATGAAAACATGATCATAACATTTGAAAACCACACCATGCATATCAAAGACCATAATCATGATCCTTGGAATAAATATTTGTATTTTATATGACATGAATAATATGGAAATAAAAGAACATAACCATGGGAGAATCACATTGGCATAAGATAAGGAATTTCTAGTATACCCACATGCATCGAAAATTATTTCCAAACAAGCCATGTATCACTTCCAAGGATATAATAATGGAATGGGTTCATTAAAAAATATATCATTTCAGTCATGGTTCACTCCTAATACCATCATATCTAAAAACTTTTGTTATAGATTTTAGTTTACTTCATATTCCAGTCCTATCTTTCTCATGATATATAACCCAATGCATTAGATAGATATATAGGTTCCACCTATATCATAATAAAATCCAAATTTATGTGTGACACAATATACTAAAAAATATATAATATCATAACCCATGAAATGAAATTAGATTCATAAATATTTCATCGTATCATAACCCTGAGAAATGATATATGTTTCATAATCATTTCTCCATAAAATAACTTACGAATCAAAGTGGGTTTCATAAGAATTTTATCATAGTATAGCCATTGGAAGATAAATGGGTTTCATAAAAATCATGGAATCATAAAAATAAATCCTTAAGATTAATAATAAGAATGTTATATTTGGATCATATCCCCAATAAGGCCATGGTAAGATCAGTAGATGGAAGCATAGATAGAAAATTATTTTTAATGATAATTTAGAATAATACTTGTGGAAAATATTATTTCTTCATAGAAAATATCTTTTTAAAACAAAAAACATTTTGAAATTTTTTTATATTTTAAAATTAATTTAAAAAATTATAAAATAATATATGAATAAATTATTGGTTATGATGTAATAATTTTTTTTTATGTCTTACTTGTTAAAATGAACATTCCTTTAATATTTTTGGTAAAATATTGAAATGAATTGTTTGGAAAACAACATAAATATTCATTAACAAATTTATTTTTTAATGATAAACCATGTGTTTAAATAAATTTAAAAAATTACATAGTAATAATAAAACTTTTTATAAATCATTTTTAGAAAACATGGTTTTGGATTCAAATGGATTTCCGATAGAAGATAGAAATAAATTCAATTTTCTTAATTTTTCTCAATGATTATAATACCAAAGAGTTGGAAAATGGAGTTATTACATGAAAAAACCATGAATATACATATTAGAATAAAATTAATGAATTTATTGTCATTTGAATCATATTATATTATTATAAATGAAATAATCATAAACAATATTAGTAAATGATGAGACAGTAACATAAAATCATTACCACATTGGTAACTATGAATCGTAATCCACATGAAGAAAACAGATAAAATAAATATCAAAATATCATGAGAAAAAAATATATGATACTATATTTCAATTGGTATTTAGATACTCCTCCTGATTTAATATTGGTTCATAACATAACTTTTTAAAGAAGTCAAATTGAGAAAAAAAATCCCTCACCAAAAGTATTAACTTTCTTCGTACAGGTTCGAACCTAATGCATAACAAATATAAGTTTGTATAAATCAATTAAGAATCACACACACACACAGACATATGTATATATATCATACCATATATTAGTTCATTATGACCATTTATTACCCATTTATTAACAAATCAATGTTAAAGTTACTTTTCGGGTGATAAATTCTTTGTTTTCATATATATTTTGATTTTTTTTGGGTCCTAATAACATTATCAAAGTTTAATAGAATAAAAAAATAAAAAATGATATAAATATCACATATTTTTACTATATATTTATTCATATTAATCAATAATATTTATATATAGAAAATAAAATACACTATTCATAGAGACGATAAGTCGTCTATATGGAGAAAGGCGGTTTTAATTTTTTTTATCAGATTGAAAGAAAAAAATAAAATGATATATATTATCATTTTAGAATATTATTTATTTCACACATATAAATATATAATATTTTAAGTACACCCATTTTTAATATATTCTATGTAATGTATGAACGAATCATATCACTTCACGAGGTGGTATTCCTCCAAACACACACCCGATGATTTTGTATTCCCACATAACAGAGAATATGAGGTTATATGTGATATAATAATTAAAAAATAATCATAAAATCATAAATATCATATATAAATAATTATCCATTATTATTACCAATATTGGTATGTGGTAATGAAATAATGAATAACATTTGTTCACGAGGCTGTAGTCAACCGTACACACGAACGATGATTTTCTAACCCATTTTATGGGATTAGAAATATTTTAGGTTATGAAATTAACATAAAAACATATATGTATATGGAAGATAATAATGTTATTATATCATCAGGGTATAGTAATAATTAAATGAGTTTTAGTAATAAATAAAATAAAATCACTCATTGAAGAACATCACCTCTTCTTCGGGTATCCTCTTTAGATTTAAAAAAAGCCTTCCTAGGTGGGATTAATGTCTAAAATAATGATTCTAGGATTATAGTATAAAATATGGAAAGTTATTTGGTTAGTTATTGTACTAAATAAAAAGCTTATGAGGTGAGTGGAAGATAAGATAATGGGTTTCCTTTTATAAGTGAGGTGATTGACACACTTGTAATCTTTTGATAAGAATGAATTTCACAAATTATTTATTCATGTCACAAGCCACTAAAATATAATATAATTGATAATAGAAGGATTAAGGTGTAAATATGTCCATAAAATAGGTATTTTACAAGTATTTCATCTTGTTACACCATTATAGATTTAGTTTAACCCCGGTTAAATCCATTTTTACGTTAACCGCGGTAAATATTATTTACAGTTTTTACTATTAAATTTTATCAAAAATTAAATTGAATATATAAGATAATATAAAATATTCTAAATGAAAATATGGAATCCATTTTTCCTATTTCTTTTCGGAAGTATATAATATTAATTTAAAATTAATACCATAGACGTGATGAGAAATCAGGGTTTTAAAGTAAAAACTTTCATAATATTTCAATGTTTTTATATTAAATTTCTGTATAAAAATGAATGAAATAAACTCAATTGGATAAATTGATTTATTATTGTTCTAATTTTACATTAAAACCAATTTAAAATATAATGTATCTTTAGAAATATTTAAAATTTAAATAATTTTTTCAATTAAAAATTCAGTATTTTTCACTATTTTTCAAAAAATGAAACTTTAAAAAAACAAAAACAAAAAAACCATAAGATAATTTTGATACGATGATATATTTTTTTTTATTTTATAAAATTAATTTTATCAAAGTTGTAAAATTTAATTATATTAATGTTCAAAAAAATAAATAAAATGTATTTCTGGGAAAATAGTTTTTTTGAACCATATAAAGACTTTTCCCAAATTTATGTATTTTATTGTCAATATTATTTATTTATTTAGAAAAATTTTAATTAATATTTTAAAAGTAGTTATTGATATTTATATCTCATTGTTAATAATTATGTTTTATTTTCCATGATTAAATTAATATATTAAATATATATCATTATTTTTTTTAAATGATGTGTCATTTGTAATGCAAGCTAACCCAATATTTCTTCTAGCACAAACTTAACATGGTCTTACATGTAATTAAATATATAAATAAAATTTAAGTTATTTGAATAAAATAATTCAAAAAACCTTTGGTGCTACATCCATAATGTCATTCAACTATTCTATCTCACTTTGTAGTTACTTAACATATTAGTATAATAATATTGAGATAATGATAGTTTTTTAGATATCTTATGGTGTTTGTAAATATTTGGTATGATTTTTTGGAGGAATTTATAGTTAATGATGTATATCTTCATTGATATTGTATATCCCATATTCTTATTCATTGGTTTGTACCAATGAATGTTCAATTTATAGACATTATTATTTCCCCATGGTCTCTTGTGGGAAAACCAAATGTTAAAGCAACTATTGTAGGGTGAGGTATCTAACCATTAAATAAATATCATCCACTCAATAAATTTGTTGATACAAATAAAAATCCATTATAAATAAATGGACTCACAATTTATTCATGCTTAATTCCCACACTATTTCAATGCATCTAGTGATGTAGTGATGGTGAGGGGTAGACTATGTGAATATCAGTATATTTTCAATAAAAATTATTATATTATACCAAATATATAAACATAAAATAATACCTACATTAGAATTGAACATAATATGGTTGGATATATGTGGTTTCAGAGGATGAATGGATTTATGTCCCTCCAAGTGTTTAAGCAAGTTCATTCTCTTAGTTTAAGAGTGTTGTTTCATACTCACGAGGGAGGGAAAAGGTGTTGGTGATCTATTTTATGGTCTTTGAAAATATTGTTGTTGCATACATCATAAAATAATGGGGGATAATTAGATTAATGGTATTGAGTTTTCTTATTTAGTTAGGTTATATAAATAAAATTTAAGTGAATAACAAACACATTAGAATTAATAGTTGGACCATATACTTTACATAATACCTCTATTACATTTTCTTATTTACTTTTGTATAAATTTAATAAGAAAATAAAAAAAACGCATTTTATTTTTTTAAATAATAAATATTAAAATCTAATTATAAGTTTGGTCATAGAGATTTTTTAGGATTGTCCCCTTGAGGGGAAAAACATTAGTTAGATTTTTTTAGAAGAAATTGATTCCTTGACAAAAACGCCAAAGCACCATTTTTTATATAAAAAGTGGTTATAGGAGTCTAAAATATTGGATCATATTACAAACATTCACATAAATGGGGAGTAAGTCATTAGGTAGATCATCTAGCTAGTTAATATGTTGATTTACTCCTTTATTGGAAGGGAAATATCCAACCATATTAACTTCCCGGTAGATATGAGTGGTAATATGATTGATGTCGTAGAGTGAACAGATAAAATCTATATAACATATAATAGATGACCAAGCTAGATGAATCACACCATTTTAAATTGTAAGCACTATGGTAGTTGAATCAATTTCAATATATATGTTGTTCCAACCATGGTGCTTAGCAAAATAAATAGCATGAATAAAACTGATCATTTTAGCTTCCAATGGTGAGGTAATCCCAAAAATTCGAAAGAACCACCATAGGATCTGACTGTGGAGATCCCAATATATGCCACCACATACCACAAGGCCCAGATTTCCTTTAGATTGACCATCCACATTGACCTTGATCCAAATAGAGGATGCCAGTTACCAGAAAACCTCAAAGGTGTGTCATAACTAGCGATAAATACCAGCCACCCTAAGTTTCTGTAGAATCATAAAGTCTTTCTTTGTATTATTGCAGAATCCCTTCTGAATCAAAGTAGCTTCTTGAATAGTAATGAGGATCCACATATGACTGGAATTCATGTTAAGAGATAAATTATTGTAAAGAATTTCATTTCTATCATACTAGATCACTTGATGAAGATCTGCAACTACAACAAGAAATAATTTCTTGATTTTTTAGGTGTTATCCATATAAACATAAAGCTTTAGATGATTGTTGATGGAGTCAAGAATAATCCACCTACAATAAAAAATGTCAAAAATATAGTTCCAAAGATCAATTATAGTGGGAAAAGATAGAAATAAGTATTTAGTATCCTCTATATGTTGATTAAAAAGATGAAATTTTGAGCAAGTGTGGATCCCAAAATATTATAGACAAGTAACTCTGGGGATCATGTTTTAAACAATACTCCAGATAAGAGTAAGTATTTAAGGCTATATCCATATCTTTTCAAAGTTTATAATCCATCTAAAATCATTTCTAGAGTTATGAAAATGGTGGGAATAATATGTTTTTGAATTCATCATACCACAGTGTGAAGGCTCCCAGACTAAAAAGTCAACTGTGCTAGATAAATTATAATTTCCAATTATATGCAAAACATTCTCAGTGATACTATAGAGATGAGAGTAATAACATCCCTAATAGTGTTATTATTGCTTTCAGTAGATTGTTTAGTGGGTTTCATAGAAATTAAAGGATCACCAGTCCAGTTATACAACCAAATGTCAATGGAGGAGTTCCTAGAAACCATATATCTAGAGTTGGACATAATATTGATATACACATTTTTAATGGAGGTCTAGATGGAATATTTCATATAGATCATGTTTTCTTTCTTCACCTTATCAAAAAACCTATTTTTGATGAAAGCAATAGATGGTGAGTGATTATAGATCAGGTTCCAAGTATGTATGGATTAAAGGGACTCATTAAAAATATTTAAAATTTTAATGAAGAGGACACTGTTGTCCAAAGGATTTCAACAAGTATACAACAGTATAGTCACCAATTTCTTATTCTGAGTGTTGTTGGACCAAAAAAAAATTTTGATGGAAAAAATCATATTTTTAATAAGACAGGGAGGCTATTTATATACCATGATAGAGTATACCAATTAGGAGATAATGATAGATTTGAAAAGAAAAATTCTAACCACCATAGATAGATTTTTACCTTTTCGAGTGGAGAGTTGATTAAGGAATTGATCAAAAATGTTCAAGAAATAGTTATATTTGGTTCTTCCCCAAAATATGGGGACACCGAGGTACTTAAAAGGAAAAGATCCTTATTGAATTCCTAATTCATTGGTTATACCGTGCTTTTTATTAGCTAGAAAATTTCTCCCATAAAAGATAGATGACTTTTCCAACTAATGATCTGACCTGAGACCTCATCGTAGTGATAGAGAGCATATTTTAGTCTTCAAAAGTTTCTTTTATCACCGTGTATGAAAATAATGATTTCATCTACATATAAAATATTTGTGGGGTCATTAAAATTCCTAGAATCATGGATGGGTTTAGGTTTTCCTTGATCCACAAGTCGAGTGATAAATCTACTTAAGTAGTCCTCCGCAATGGTGAAGAGAATGGTAGAAAGGGGATCACCTTGTCTAACAAATTTCGTACACTTTAAATAGCCTCTGGGGGATCCAATAACCAGGATAGATATGGAGGCCGTGTTAAACATGGTTTTGATTATAGTTATAAAATAATTAATTAAGCCAATGCCTAAGAGAACTTTAAATATGAAATTCCAGTCCAAGGTATCAAAATATTTTCTAATTTCATGTTTTATGGAAATATTACCACCTATATTAGAGTTGTTTAACATGTTACTGAATTTAGAGTCAATACAAATTCAGTCCTGAATGGATTTTCCCATTACAAAACCAAATTGATTCCACGAGATAATTTTTTTAGTCATGGAATTAAAACTATTTGTAATAAGTTTAGTGATGATTTAGTATAGAGTGTTAATAAGAGCTATGGGTCAAAAAATTTGAATCTTAGAGGTATTGTAAACCATGGGGATTAAGGAGATGAATTGCATATTAAACCCATGGCGTAAATATCCCTTATAAAAATAAGAATTTGATGAATTTTCAAACATCATCTTGAATAAAATCTAGATATTGCTGGTAGAAACTATTATTAAAGCCATCAGGACCTGGGGAACTATCAAATATTAATGTAAAGACATTGTCTTTGATTTATTGCTCAAGATTAATTCTTAAAATAAAAGATTTATCTTCCTCATTGACAACAACATGAATGAAATCATGTAAGAGATCCTTATTGATGTTAGGACCATTGAAAATGGATTCAAAATAAGAGACAACCTTACAAGAAATATCATCCTCATTATCCAAAAGGTTGTACCCATATTTGAGAAATGTTAAAGGCATATATGTTTTTCTTATTATTTGAAGAGAGTTATTGTACTTGGTGTTTCTATCACCATCAGTTAACCACTTGATTTTCAAGGCATGTTTACATATGTTATCCTTAAAGGTTATATGTGAGTTATGATTCATAAAAATGTTAATTTTATAATTCTTATTAGCAATAAAATCAATATTGGTGTTTTTTCTTTGACATTTATGAAGTTCATTATCAAGAAACATGCTATCTTTTTAAATTTGTTTTTATTTTGAGCTACAACAACCCTTAATATTTTTATCATGATATTTTAATTTAAAATAATAGGCAAAGGAATCACCAATAAATGTGGGGGGGGAGGGTATAAGAACACATCACCCCCAGATAAAAAACACTAAATTATATTAAAAATATAGAAATAGAAAATCCTTGCTAAATCAAGTTACATCTAAATTCAATAGATAAAAAATAATCTATGTGTTTTTATAAAATGGTTTGGTGGTAAATATTGATAATTAGTGTGGCATATCTTTCTTACTCCTCTTATACTTTAGTTAACTGAGTTTCAAGCTATTTATTCCCTCGTGGATTCCACATATATAACCTAGGGTCCATATTTATCCATTAACTCATCTCAAATATTACACATTATCATAATTTTCCCTATGATTACTTCTTATTCTTCATTTCATAGATACACATCATGTGGATATCTTGGAGAATAATTTCACTGATTTGGGAAGACAATATAAATGAGATTGAATTTTAGTCAATCTCTTTTCTATTTTGATAATTTCATTGCTTAATTACAAATGGAATATTCTTTTTGAAAAGTACAATATCTTTCCCATGCCACCTTATTTTCATGTATTAACCTCACAAGATTCCACTATGTCAAAATATAAGACCTATGATTTTTCTTATAAAAAATTATCTATGGTATCTTCCTCCTTCAAAGTTAGAAAAATAAAATATCTTATATATACTAATTTCTCTAGAAAATAAGATACATATCTTGTCTATGCTTCATAAAATTGAGTTATTTATGATCATATAAATTAAAATAAATATTTATCATCATAATTTCTTTCATAAAATATGTTATTTATAAATGATTCCTCTATAAAAATATTATATATCATCTTTCACCAATAAAAGATGAATAATATCCTACATATTGTCCATTATTTGTAAAAATTATAAAATATATCATGTTATCGTGGAGAATTATGTTTTGTATTATTTGGTTTTGAAAAAATATTAAATATATAATGTACACTTCAAAACTGTGTTATGTATCATCTGTTGGTCCAAAATTATATTATGTATTATTGTATTTTCATTAGAAACCTTGCGTATAAATTATTTTGTTTTTTAGTCATCCAAAATTCAGAATGTTATGCACATTTATATGGGGCCTACTCTTTTCCAATCGTATATCCTTCAACAAGTGTCTTACTCATAATTTCAAAGATTAGATTTTCCCATTTTTCATTAATAATCTAAATATAATGGGAGATATATAAATATTAAAGGATATATTCATGTTATAAAATGTTTATTTAAAACAATGATAACTATATTTATAATCTAATAATAATTTAAGAAATAGAATCTAAAAATAAAGTATGAATTTTTCATTAATTGCAATAAAAAAACAAATTAAAATGAATTTAACAATTTAGTTTTAGATACAAAAAGGTAAAAAAATTGATTAAATATCATAGTTATTAACTACATTATGGGGGTTTATTACCATTTATAATAAAATTCAAATAATTGAGATATCTACAATAATCCTTTATCACCCCTGTAGGATATTAAAATTGAAATAATTAAAATGAAGTTCAAAAATGGGTTTATTTTATAGATATTTTTGTATGTAAGGACATGATTCATCATAGAATTTATCTATTATATTTCATTAATGTCATCTTTCTTGTAAGTAATTATTTCATGAAAAGGAAAATTTTGGCATGAAATTTCAATTAATATATCTCTATGTAAAATCTTTGAAATTTCTGATGTGAGAGTGTTTTAAATCTTCTAACTACTGTATTTTTCTTTGAATACATTAATATTCTTGGAATTTTATATATCATCATGATTATAGAATGAAAAATTTGAAATTTATTACTCATTCAATAAGATGGATAACTTATTTAACATATTCATTTCAGTCTTCCTCAAATTTTTCAGAGTATTCATAGCAATATAATTCATTTTTTTGCTGATGAATCAACTAAAATTATACACTTTATGATGCCTAATGAATAGAAGTACCAAAACCAAATTTTTTGAAATGTTTAGATTTTCTAGAATCTAATCAAAGGGGGATGCGTATCTTTTATAATAATATTTATTACACTAGAATTAGTGAGACCACACTGAGAAGGGGGTAAATAACCGCAGGTTAGTTTTAACCAATTAGAACCTTTTTCAATTGTTCTACTATACTAATTCAATGGAAATATTTCTTACACTTTCTCACATTAATTTTAAATTCATTAAAAAACAAAAAACAATGAAAACAAAAAAAATCATATAATAATTTTTTCTTTGGGTTCACCTATAATATGGGAAACTATGTGTTTGGTGTATGGTGGATGTTATCAAACACACATATAGTTCCTTTTAATAACATAGTTAATCTTAATCAAGGGTACAACTATTAATCTATACCCATAGTATCAACTGGGTATAATGCAAGAACCAAATTAAGGTTCATTATTCTTTGGAAGTAACTAGATCTTCTTCTCCAAATACAATATTTGGATGGATAATTTTTATGTTTCATTGGTAGTGAATGTAAAAAAACAAAGTTATTATTATTATTTTTAATTAATTAAATTTATTCAACATATTACATTACTCACAACATTGCATTTTAATGAACCACGAAAAATTATCAATACTATTATTTAAACAAAATCACTATTAACTAGCAGATAAATTTAGTTGAATTGAAAAGAATAAGAATATTTTAAATTTTAAGTATTATGGCTTTATATAAAGAAAATATATTAATAATAATGTACATTATTCTCATAAAAGTCTTAATATGTTTTATAATACTCTTTTTAAAAAAATTGTTTTATTTGTTTCATTTTGTGAACAAGAACACATTAATTTTTGAAATATTAAAAATAAAATAAAAATATACCTAATTTTTGAATTCATTAAATAAAATTTATAGTCAGTTGATATTTGGGGATATATCTGAAATGATTAATTTTTAGAAAAATAGTGAAAAATATTTCTTTTTTTGAAAACTTTTTTTCATTAAAAGAATTTATAATTGTTTTAAAATGGGTTTAAACGTAATATTATTACCATTATATATATATAAATAAAATTTTGTTCATTTTAATTAATATACATTGAATTTTTATATGAAAACCTTTTATCCTTTTAAACATTGTCTCTTTGGAAAACATATTTCTCATTGTGACTACAGTTTTATTTTTAGAATAATTTATTTCCATTTTGATAATTGAATTTGAAAACATAGATTACATATTTAGAATCATAATAATTTATATTATATAATATGGTCAATTAAATATTTCACCATAATGAATATAAGGCCCCGGCCTTAAACCATACTTAACATTGAATTAAATGAATAATTCACGTCGAGGATCTTTTCAGATTTAGAGTTTTAGAAAATTAGAACATAACTATTACATCTCAAAAGATTACAAAGTAGTCACTTCTACTAAGTCTCCATAATAAAAAAAACTCTTAAAAAGAAACATGTCTAGTTCCATGTTTTATATAGGATGACATTCCCTTGATCCCATCCTTGACATTATTCTACATTAAGTCCTGTGAAAACATTTCAAAAAAAACTTGGGGTGAGCATAAAAAGCTCAGTAAGGGATACAGAAAGAATGAAAACTGTTAGTTTTTCAAACATCAAGTAAACCATATATACTCTATCAAAGTAATACCTTCACCTTCATGAAGTAGTAAAAACTCTTCACTGAATAAAGTATCATTACTTACCTTTTTGTAACCAAAGGATTACCATAAAACCCATAAAAAGAACACATAACATAATTAATGGTAACTTGGGACATAAACATACTTAAGTGGAATAACCATACGGTCGACTTCCACACATATCACGTAATGGAATAGCCATACAGCCAATTTCCATACATACTTAATGGAATAGCCATACGGCCGACTTCCATACCCAATGTATTGGAGGTTATAACGTAACCACCCGTCCTGGTATTCACAGCACCACCCGTCATATGGTTTATAACGTAACCACCCTTTAAAATGTCCAAGTACCAATATAAAATCATAAAACATAAAACCAATATAAAGGAATGATAACATTTCCACATTTCAATCACAATATATCATAAATATATTGACATAATAGAATCCTTTTCAAAACCATTTTCAATACCAAAATACATAAAAGAGTATATGGTATTTATTTTATTCTAAAAACATTACGGCTTGTTGAGAAAGCCAAAGACCAAATAATACTCGCGGCGGCGGAAAAGGTCGTTGTCGCCGCGTACGTTAAAAGAAACATTCCTTTTTGTCGTTTTGTAAAACGCTTCGTAGAAAAAGATTCCTTTTGTATAAAAGTAAAAGTCAAAGGGGTTTATACATCGTATAAAAGAAAGTTTTGTATAAAACGAAATATGCCTCAATGAAAGGAGATTGAGACGAAGTCCCTTACCTCGGGTCCGACTTGACTCGATCGTTCTTTAACGTCCTAAATAATAAACTTGAGTTAATTTCTACTTGATTAAGAACCTTTTTAGAGTTAATTATTCCTTTTATATCACTTATTTCCATGTTATAAACATTATGTAACTATTTAAGTTAATAATGTTTGTTTTGTCGATATTTGGTTCTTAAGTCGAAAGTGGACTTGTTACAATTACATGTTGTTTGTGTGGTCAAAGGTTCTTTATATATAGAATGACATTCCTTATTTGGATATCATATATATCATATATATCCAGCATATACATGTATTTATAATATTATATAATCATTTAGGGGTAAGAAATGAAATGCACCATTCATGGAGACGGTAAGCCGTACGTACGGATGAACGCTACTTTCATTTCTTTGTCATATTAATGGAATTAAAACTAAATGAGAGGTATGTATATTTTAATTCCAGAATTATATTCATCATTTAGATATATCATTAATTATATATATCCATTATATACATGTACTTGTAATAGTACATTACATTCGGGGATAAGAAATGAAATGCACCGTTCATGGAGACGGTAAGCCGTACGTACGCATGAACGCTACTTTCATTTTTATCTCATACTTTAATGGAAAGAAATAATTATTATATAGAGTTATATTATAATTCCAGTATAACATCATATATAATAACTTTAAATCCATCCTTTACATGTCCCACATATGGCATTAACGAATCACATCACTTTGAGGGGGCGGTAGTCCGCACTTCCTTAAATGAAGATATCATGTTTACCCATAATGGAAACCATAAAGGTATGCCCAAAATGAAAAATACAGAAGCTTAAAGAAAAAATAAACATATTATATATCATATATAAAAATAGTGACATCATAATTTCCACCTTTGAAGGTGTTAAATGAGTATTGAACAATCATCATTTCGGGAGGCAGAATTTCGCCCTCCACGGAAACCGTATGTTCCTTAACCATTTGATGTAGTTGTGTGAGAGTGTATCTCAAATAAATCTTATAACAACATCCTAGTATATTGAATATACTGGTGTTGTTACAAAAAAAGTAAATAAAAAGAGTTTATAGGGTTAGAGAAGCAAAATAAAACAAATGAACAAGAGAGAATGAATTACCTTTAAAAGTGTAACTCCTTTTTATTTGAGCCTAAAGGCTTCCTTTGTAAGGATTCTGCCCAAAGGGAATCCTCTAGGATGAGTAGAGGGATGTGGAGAGAGTAAATGGGCAGGGTTTGGCCAAGCCAAAGGCTTGAGGAGTGTGTGTAAGGTGGTAGAGGTGGGGGCCTTTTATAAGAGGAGAGGAGGGACACTTTTGTAAATTAAAGAAATATTACATTATTTGAAAATGTGTTTCGGTTTTAAAAGGTCCCACATTGATATAATTCGTGGATACGGTGATAAGGCTTCGAAATCTACTCATCCAATTGGTTTTGGACATGTGTAGTTCATAGATTTTACATTATCTTTCCATTTTATTTAAATCGTCAAATAATGATGTCATCGCTGCATCATTATTATGTCATAAATAATTTAATTTATTTAATGTCTAAAAATTATAAAAAAAATACTATGATGTAGGAAATCTGTTTAGCTTTCCAATTACTATTTATAATTAAAAATCTGATCTTTATAACCCCATGTAAAAATTGTTTTCGTAAAACATATTATGTTTGTGTCATTTTTACTTTAACATTTAATAAAAAGTTATTTATGTCATTTCCCAACCAAAGTGTCTCGATGGGGTCCCCAAGTTGACCCATGGCTTGTGTTGGTCGGCAATGACACAACCAATGAGGGTAGGACATGTGTCAAGCTCATCTTATTTTATTAAAGCATTATTTTTACCTTAAACTACACTAATTACCACTAATCGCGATTAAAAACTTAATAAGTTACTATTCACCAAAAAATTATTATAATCTCATTGAACCACATTTTACTTCTTAATGACAACAATGGATGTCGGATTTTTGAAATTCAAAACACAATGATGGCAAAATTTCATTTAAACGGAAAATCAGTCTTTATAAGTACCACTTAGTGGTTTCACTATTCATCAAAAATTGAAGTTTTTCAGAAAATTACCAAAAATTCACCCTAAGCTATATTTGATATTACGAATACAAAAATGAAGTCTATTTTACAAAATTAAAAACATATAAGTCACATTAATTAATTTAATAATTAATTCCCGCTGTCAGAGCAAATAGCGTGTTTTTATGAAACAATAAGTATCAAAAGATTGACACTAGTTTAAGTCCGATTTCAAAGTGAAATTAATTCCAACGACCACTATTGGATTTAATGGTAAAAATATTTTCTAATTTCACTTTAAAACCAATTCAAAAGATAATCTAATCATATAAATAAATTAGATTAAAAAGAGGTTTTGAATTAAAATACAACATTTTACACTATTCATTAAAAAAATGAACTTTATCAGAAAGGTACCAAAAATTTACACAAAGTAAATTTTGATGTCCCGATTCTAAAGAAGAGTTATATTTGGTCCAATAGAATTTATAAGATCGATCAAAACTATATTTAATGAAGGTTCTCCGTCAAAAGGTGATAAGTGGACCTTTCGTGAAAATTAGGGTATAAATGCCTAAAATTGAATTCTTTCCGTATTTTAAACCTTTATCTTTTATTAGATAAATGTAAAAACATTTAAAAACATATATAATCATATTTTAGTTATTTCTATCCATTCCCGGCAGTACAACGGCTACTCGTTAACTAATATTTAAAATAATATTATTTTATTGTGTGCAACGTAAGTTTTCAAAGAAACTCATCGTTGCGTACCGAGTACGCTATCGAACGTAGAAACCCCTTTTAATTAAAATTAATATTTAATTCATAAATATTAATAAATATGAAAATTCTTTATTCTTTATTTACCTGGGATGTTACATCCTTCCCCCCTTTTGGGAATTGCGTCCTCGCAATTTTATTCACTTATCAAAATAAGTGGGGGTATTTATCCCTCATAGCATTTTCAGATTCCCACGTTGCCTCTTCAATCACATGGTTTTTCCACAAAACCTTTACCTGATGAATCACCTTATTCTGTAACACCTGCTCCCTGTGGTCAAGAATCTGGACTGGTTGTTCTTCATAAGATAGGTTCTCTTCCAGCTGAACTACCTCTAGACTCAAAACATGAGATGGATCTGGCATATACTTTCTCAACATTGAAACATGAAAAACATTGTGTACCTGAGATAAAATCGGAGGTAAAGCCACTTGGTATGCAACTGATCCAACACTCTCCAGAATTTCATATGGTCCAATAAACCTTGGACTCATCTTTCCTTTCTTACCAAATCTCATCACACTTTTACAGGGAGAAACCTTGAGAAAAATATGATCACCTACCTCGAAATATAGATCCTTCCTCCGGTTATCTGCATAACTCTTCTGCCTGCTCTGAGCTGTTCTCATGTGCTTCTGAATCAACTGAACTTTTTCTGCCATCTCTTCTACCAATTCTGGTCCCATCATCTTCCTTTCACCCACTTCATTCCAAAATGCTGGATTTCGACACCGCTTCCCATATAATGCCTCAAATGGTGTCATCTGTATACTGGAATGAAAACGGTTTTTATAAGAAAACTCAACCAAAGAAAGTTGTTGGTCCCAACTTCCCTGATAATCCATAGAACAAGCTCGTAGTATATCCTCCAATGTCTGGATTGTTCATTCTGACTGCCCATCTGATTGAGGATGAAAAGCTGTACTAAAATTTAATTCTGTACCCAATGACTTATGAAGGCCTTTCCAAAAGTTAGATGTGAACCAGGGATCACAATCAGATACAATGGTGAGAGGAACTCCATGTAACCTGACTATCTCTTTAAGATACAAACTGGAATGTTGATCTAGAGAGAAAGTATCTTGTATAGAAAGGAAATGAGCAGATTTGGTCAAGCGATCAACAATAACCCAGATTGCATTATTACCTCGAGATGTCCTCGGTAATCCCACAACAAAGTCCATGGATATGTTTTCCGATTTCCACTCTAGAACTGGTAAAGGCTGAAGCATCCCTTTCGGTAACTGCCGCTCTGCTTTAACCTGTTGACATGTCAAACACTTCACAGTAAAATCAGCAATATCTCTTTTCATTCCATCCCACCAGTAATACTCCTGCAGATCTCTATACATCTTAGTACTCCCAGGATGAACTAAAAACAGGGAACTATGAGCCTCACATAACAACTCATTCTTCAACTGTGAATCACAAGGCACACATAACCTCTTCCCAAACCTCAAAACACAAACACAAACTTATCCAAGAACTCATGGAAAATTTTATTCATAAGGTCCATGAATACAGCAGGTGCATTGGTTAACCCAAAAGGCATAACTACAAATTCATAATGGCCATATCTAGTACGGAACACAGTCTTCGGAACTTCTACTTCTTTTACTTTCAACTGATGGTACCCCGACCTCAAGTCAATCTTCGAAAAATACTGAGCTCCCTAGAGCTGATACCACTTCATTCGATGGCCCAACATCTGATGAAGTTGTTGCAAAGGATTTCACCACCCCTTTCTGCTTGTAGTCTGGCTGCATTCCCCCAATTGAGTTCTTTGTTGGACACTCATTTGCATAATGACCCATTTCATTACACTTAAAACATCTTACCGTTGGTTTTTCATTTCCTGCTTGATCATCTTCCTTACAGTTACAAGCAATATGACTTACCACACCGAAATCACTTACCAGACTTGGATAAACATTCTCGAGGATGCATTTTACCACACTTCTCACAGGATGGATATTTGGTTTTCTTACCTCCTTGCTTCTTTGATGAATTCTTCCCGTTTTCCTTCCAACTAGACCTCTTATTCTATTTTTTGTCATAGAATACCTGATCATCGGCAAACTCCATTTCCACCTTCTCCGCACATCGAACAAGTTTTTCATAACTTTTGAACTCACGAGAAGCTAAAGCCCTTAGATACTTTGTCTTTAACCCTGATTAAAAACGGTTTATTTTACTATCAAGATCTCGTATGAAGTTTGGAGCATACCTTGCCAATCGAGTGAACTTTTCTTCATAAGCAGCCACTGAATCATCCTCCTGCCTCAATTCTAGGAACTGTTTTTCCATCCTAAGACGAACCACCTTAGGAAAATATTTCTCAAGAAACATACCTTTGAATTCTTCCCAGTGAAGATCCTCAATCTCATCACTATCCCTTATATTTTTCACCATCGACCACCACTGATCAGCTTCACCTTCAAAACGGTAAACCGCAAGACTAACCTTTTGATGTTCTGAACACCCCATGACATCAAAAATCTTCTCCAGTGCTTTAATCCACCCTTCAGCTTGCACAAGGTCAGATGATCCTCAAAATGATGGGGGATGTTTCCTCATGAAATGTTCCACCATTGACATGTTCCTCTGCGGTTGATCTGGCTGATCTCGTGCATGGATACCACCACCATTTATAGCCTGAGTCAACTGTGCCATCACTGCAACAAACTGTTCAGTTCTGATTCCGACCATCTCAGGTTGCTGATTTGGAAGGTTATCTTCCTCCTGATGTCGTCCCAACATAGCTGCTTTGTTTCCTCTACGGGAAACCATTCTGAACACAGAAATATCTTAGGCGAAGCAACATGGTAATCTGTAAATGCTATATCATTTCAATCATATCATAAATTAACTTATAATTTAACAATTTTCTAACTCCTAAAGTTGTCTAAACCAACCTTTGATACCAACTATAAGGCCCCGGCCTTAAACCATACTTAACATTGAATTAAATGAATAATTCACGTCGAGGGTCTTTCCAGGTTTAGAGTTTTAGAGAATTAGAACATAACTATTACATCTCAAAAGATTACAAAGTAATCACTTCTACTAAGTCTCCATAATAAAAAAACTCTTAAAAAGAAACATGTCTAGTTCCATGTTTTATATAGGATGACATTCCCTTGATCCCATCCTTGACCTTATTCTACATTAAGTCCTGTGAAAACATTTCAAAAAAAACTTGGGGTGAGCATAAAAAGCTCAGTAAGGGATACAGAAAGAATGAAAACTGTTAGTTTTTCAAACATCAAGTAAACCATATATACTCTATCAAAGTAATACCTTCACCTTCATGAAGTATTAAATACTCTTCACTGAATAAAGTACCATTACTTACCTTTTTGTAACCAAAGGATTACCATAAAACCCATAAAAAGAACACATAAAATATATAAAGGTAACTTGGGACATAAACATACTTAAGTGGAATAACCATATGGTCGACTTCCACACATATCACATAATGGAATAGCCATACGGCCAATTTCCATACATACTTAATGGAATAGCCATACGGCTGACTTCCATACCCAATGAATTGGAGGTTATAACATAACCACCCGTCCTGGTATTCACGGCACCACCCGTCATATGGTTTATAATGTAACCACTCGTTAAAATGTCCAAGTACCAATATAAAATCATAAAACATAAAACCAATATAAAGGAATGATAACATTTCCACATTTCAATCACAATATATCATAAATATATTGACATAATAGAATCCTTTTCAAAACCATTTTCAATACCAAAATACATAAAAGATTATATGGTATTTATTTTATTCTAAAAACATTACGGATTGTTGAGAAATCCAAAGACCAAATAATACTCGCGGTGGCGGAAAAGGTCGTTGTCGCCGCGTACGTTAAAAGAAACATTCCTTTTTGTCGTTTTGTAAAACGCTTCGTAGAAAAAGATTCCTTTTGTATAAAAGTAAAAGTCAAAGGGGTTTATACATCGTATAAAAGAAAGTTGTGTATAAAACGAAATATGCCTCAATGAAAGGAGATTGAGACGAAGTCCCTTACCTCAGGTCCGACTTGACTCGATCGTTCTTTAACGTCCTGAATAATAAACTTGAGTTAATTTCTACTTGATTAAGAACCTTTTTAGAGTTAATTATTCCTTTTATATCAGTTATTTACATGTTATAAACATTATGTAACTATTTAAGTTAATAATGTTTGTTTTGTCGATATTTGGTTCTTAAGTCGAAAGTGGACTTGTTACAATTACATGTTGTTCGTGTGGTCAAAGGTTCTTTATATCTAGAATGACATTCCTGATTTGGATATCATATATATCATATATATCCAGCATATACATGTATTTATAATATTACATAATCATTTAGGGGTAAGAAATGAAATGCACCGTTCATGGAGACGGTAAGCCGTACGTACGCATGAACGCTACTTTCATTTATTTGTCATATTAATGGAATTAAAACTAAATGAGAAGTATGTATATTTTAATTCCAGAATTATATTCATCATTTAGATATATCATTAATTATATATATCCATTATATACATGTACTTTTAATAGTACATTACATTCGAGGATAAGAAATGAAATGCACCGTTCATGGAGACGGTAAGCCGTACGTACGCATGAACGCTACTTTCATTTCTATCTCATACTTTAATGGAAAGAAATAATAATTATATAGAGGTATATTATAATTCCAGTATAACATCATATATAATAACTTTAAATCCATCCTTTACATGTCCCACATATGGCATTAACGAATCACATCACTTTGAGGGGGCGGTAGTCCGCACTTCCTTAAATGAAGATATCGTGTTTACCCATAATGGAAACCATAAAGGTATGCCCAAAATGAAAAATACAGAAGCTTAAAGAAAAAATAAACATATTATATATCATATATAAAAATAGTGACATCATAATGGCCACCTTTGAAGGTGTTAAATGATTATTGAACAATCATCGTTTTGAGAGGCAGAATTTCGCCATCCACGGAAACCGTATGTTCCTTAACCATTTGATGTAGTTGTGTGAGAGTGTATCTCAAATAAATATTATAACAACATCCTAGTATATTGAAGATACTGTTGTTGTTACAAAAGAAGTAAATAAAAAGAGTTTATAGGGTTGGAGAAGCAAAATAAAACAAATGAACAAGAGAGAATGAATTACCTTTAAAAGTGTAACTCCTTTTGATTTGAGCCTAAAGGATTCCTTTGTAAGGATTATGCCCAAAGGGAATCCTCTAGGATGAGTAGAGGGATGTGGAGAGAGTAAATGGGCAGGGTTTGGCCAAGCCAAAGGCTTGAAGAGTGTGTGTAAGGTGGTAGAGGTGGGGGCCTTTTATAAGAGAAGAGGAGGGACACTTTTGGAAATTAAAGAAATATTACATTATTTGAAAATGTGTTTCGGTTTTAAAAGGTCCCACATTGATATAATTCGTGGATACGGTGATAAGGGTTTGAAATCCACTCATCCAATTGGTTTTGGACATGTGTAGTTCATAGATTATACATTATCTTTCCATTTTATTTAAATCGTCAAATAATGATGTCATTGCTACATCATTATTATTTCATAAATAATATAATTTATTTAATGTCTAAAAATTATAAAAAAAATACTATGATGTAGGAAATCTGTTTAGCTTTCCAATTACTATTTATAATCAAAAATCCGATCTTTATAACCCCATGTAAAAATTGTTTTTGTAAAACATATTATGTTTGTGTCATTTTTACACATTTAATAAAAAGTTATTTATGTCATTTCCCAACCAAAGTGTCTCGATGGGGTCCCCAAGTTGACCCATGACTTGTGTTGGTCGGCCATGACACAACCAATGAGGGTAGGACATGTGTCAAGCTCATCTTATTTTATTAAAGCATTATTTTTACCTTAAACTACACTAATTACCACTAATCACGATTAAAAACTTAATAAGTTACTATTCACCAAAAAATTATTATAATCTCATTGAACCACATTTTACTTCTTAATGACAACAATGGATGTCGGATTTTTGAAATTCAAAACACAATGATGGCAAAATTTCATTTAAACGGAAAATCAGTCTTTATAAGTACCACTTAGTGGTTTCACTATTCATCAAAAATTGAAGTTTTTCAGAAAATTACCAAAAATTCACCCTAAGATATATTTGATATTACGAATTCAAAAATGAAGTATATTTTACAAAATTCAGAACATATAAGTCACATTAATTAATTTAATAATTAATTCCCGATGTCAGAGCAAATAGTGTGTTTTTATGAAACAATAAGTATCAAAATATTGACACTAGTTTAAGTCCGATTTCAAAGTGAAATTAATTCCAATGACCTCTATTGGATTTAATGGTAAAAATATTTTCTAATTTTACTTTAAAACAAATTCAAAAGATAATCTAATCATATAAATAAATTAGATTAAAAAGAGGTTTTGAATTAAAATATAACATTTTACACTATTCATTAAAAAAATGAACTTTATCAGAAAGGTACCAAAAATTTACACACAGTAAATTTTGATGTCCCGATTCTAAAGAAGAGTTATATTTGGTCCAATAGAATTTATAAGATCGATCAAAACTATATTTAATGACGGTTCTCCGTCAAAAGGTGATAAGTGGACCTTTCGTGAAAATTAGGGTATAAATGCCTAAAATTGAATTCTTTCCATATTTTAAGCCTTTATCTTTTATTGGATAAATGTAAAAACATTTAAAAACATATATAATCCTATTTTAGTTATTTATATCCATTCCCTCCAGTACAATGGCTACTCGTTAACTAAAATTTAAAATAATGTTATTTTATTACTTGTGTGCAACGTAAGTTTTCAAAGAAACTCATCGTTGCGTACCGAGTACACTATCGAACGTAGAAACCCCTTTTAATTAAAATTAATATTTAATTCATAAATATTAATAAATATGAAAATTCTTTATTCTTTATTTACCTGGGATGTTACAATGAATATCAAAAATAGTATATATTATTTAGTCCAATAAATGAAATAATCGTATTACCGGGGTCTTACACTCAAAAGATAAGGGTTAAAAATGAATCAAAACTTATCTAAACCCTATTATCTGAACATATATCGACATTATCTCTTTTATTATAAATAATGGTCTATTTTTTTAGGATAATAATTTATGTACACCTTTTTATTTTAAAAATTTACATGTGTGCCACTCACCTCACTTATAAAAGGCCATCCCATCACCTTTCCTCTTCACACATCCAAAATAGTTTTTGGATATTACAAGTATAAATACATTAATTAATTCTACAAAATCATAAAATAATCCTTTTAACATAAATACATCCTCACAAATTTTGTGGTTCAAATCTAAGGTTGTTACACAAAGAATATGTAAAATTATTCAATAAGTGTATTTATTTTATTTATTCCTCTACCACAAAAGTTTTTTATTCAACCATGGTAAAATAATAACCATTGTATATTAAATATAATTAGATGTTTTAATTTTATTTTAACTACCCACATACATTTCCACTTCCCTCAAATGAGAAATGATAATGTCGCTCATGTGAACTGTGGCCTACCTCCTCGTGAACCGATGTGACATGTTGTCCCAAAACACATCTCACGATTGGTTATGATGACGGGTAAAATATATATAGGATATTTGTAACATAAATATAATTATATAAATATATTATCATATATAATTTTTTAAATTTCTCTTCCTTTGAGAATATGACAACATTATTCGTGTGTATGGAAAACTACTGCATCACGTAGTGATGTGATCTGTTTTTCACTTATATTTTACTGTGATAGTAATAAGATATATATTTATTGAATGTATTTTTCATATATGAAAAATATAAGATTCTTTAATGTTATTATATCATTTACCTTTTTTTATTCATCCATTGAGGAAATAGGAAAAACATTCATGAGTACGTATGAGCTTCCATCACCATTAATGATATATTTCATTTTGTATCTCTAATTTTTTGGATTACTATAAAAACATATATATACTAAATATATATATATATATATAATTATTATATTCATTTATTTTATGGAACAATGATAAAATTAAAATTATAGAAAATAAAAAATAAAAACATACATGAAAAATAAATCAATTATTTCCCAAAAAATTACATTAACATGGAATTGTCAATAATGGGTAAAAAAGGTAATATGTAAATAATATATGGTTATATATATTTATTTTAGTATAATATATTTATAATAAACTTATAATTATTATATCCTAGTTATGAAAAATTATGAAGGAATATGAGTCTTAAGGTACTGGATTTTCGTCTCACATTTATTTTCTATGAAACACATTTCATATTCATCATGTGTTTTTTATGTTGTATATATAATCAATATAGTTTTATTTTATGATTATTATACCTAAAATTATTTGTATTTACATATATATTGTTTTACCTCTATTTCATTTGTTTTTTGTATCAAAATTTCCAAATCAGTAAGGTATTTTTGTTATAATTTTCCTTCCTTAAGACATGTGTTATATGATGCACCTTTATTATTTTACATGGTTTATATAAAAAACCTTAGACCTATTACATAATTAATACCCTTAATTTCATGATATTTAGTGTTTCGTTTTAGGTTAATCTTTAATTTTACTTATAATTCAAATGATACCAATGTTGTAAAAATTTTATGTTACAGTATCATCAATTATTGGGTTTTTTTATGACTATGATTCCAATGATAAAATATTAATATACCTATCTCAAGAAACCTAGGAAATATTTTATCCCTTATTTATACCAATTAAATACATGTTTTCATTTCATTTAATTGGATTTATGTACTCAAGAGTCTAAAATAGTGTTTTTAAGAAAATTCATCTTTATTTCTATTTTCTATTGAAAACATTTTTTCTTCCAAAAACATGTTTGAAAAATATTTTTTCAAAATAATTTTTTACATTTTCAAAATGATTTATTAAAAAAATATTCCCCATGTTTTAGTTTTTTAAAAAATGAATGGAATATCCATGTTGTATTCTAAAACAAGGAACATTTCTACTTTACCAAAATTGGGAATGGAATCTTCATTTTAATGAGTCTGACATGAAAACAATTTACCAACATCATGACCATTTTTTTATTTTAAGATTAATTTTTAAGTTTTTCTTATTTATATTTGAAGAAAATGATTTCCATAAAAGTTTATAAATTTTTAATTCTTCAAAAAAATTTTAAAGAATGTAAATTTTCTTTAAGAAACATTCCAATTGATTTTTATTTCAGAATAATTTTCCATCTAAAATGGCATACATTGATATTAATTAATATTTAATCATGTTATGAACAAATTATACCATATTTATCCACACTTTTAATGGATTAAGTTTATAATGATATGATTTTTATGAACCCCATTTCTCTTCCACTGGTTATACCATGATAAAATGATTATGAAACCCATTAATTTTTTCACGGGATATGCTTTGTTGAAATAATGAAATGATTATGAATCCTGGTTATTTTTCACAAATTATATTATGAGAAATTTTTATAAAAATCATTTATTTTCATGAGTTTTGATATGATGATTATTTTATGATATAGTTGAAAACATAAGTAAGATGTTCATTTTGTAATGGGAGGGACCTATATCAACCTCAAATGTATTGGTTAAAGATTGAAATGTCATGAGAAAAATAGCACTCAAATGAGGAGTCAACCTTGTACTGGTAGAGACTCTATCCACTATGATAGTCTTGAGGGTGAACCTTTAATCTTATTATGGTTTTGGAATAGTACCCATTCAACTATAATAGTATCAGAATTGATCCTTGAACAACTAAGGAAATGATTATCTATGATTATGTTACAATTCCATATCTTATTCCATTATTATGATCTAATGGATATTGTTATTTTATTCCATTATGATTCATGTCTTATGAACTGTAACTCTATATTGAGGGGCCCATGAATATGATCTTTTATGTGCAGGGTGTGATTTTCAAATATTATGCTCATATTATCATACCATTATACTCAAGTTATGATTATATATCTTCTTTAGTTACCCTTACTATGGATTTTACCTCACACTTTCTTATGATTTATTTCCCCAGTTTATTATGAAATGTATTATGTAAGATTTTTTTAAAAAGGGTACTAGATATGAATAACATAGTAGGAGATGATTTAGTGCAATTATGAACATTTTTTTTTTCATATTTCCCAAGGCCCCATACCTTTATGATCCCGCGGTATGTGTTTCTGTAATATAATTAAGGTTCATTATAAAACGATATAATAAATATTTATGAAAATCTTAGGTCATGTTATTTGGTATCAAAGGTTATGTCTAGGAAATCTTTGGAAACTTGTATGAGATTTTTTTTGTGAGAACCATTAGAATGAGACTAAGTATAGGGTAACATACTAATGTTTTTGTAATGAATATATCATATTCTTTACCTAGAAATACATATCTATCTAGATAATACAACTGTAAATGGTTCGTGAATAGATGTAAATTGTGGAAATTGATTCATAAAATCCACATTGGGCTTGACTAATGCATTACCAGGTATATGGAAATGATTCTTAATACGCACCTATATTGAAACTCACACAGGATGTGATAAAGTCAAACAATATTTTCTTTCAAACTTTCATGAATGATTTGAACATATTTTGATCATGGATAATATTGGTTAAACATATTTTTTCATATATCTAAAATAAAATCTCTTGATTTAGATATCCTAAATGAATTTCCTTGAACATGTTTCTTTCTAATATGATTAGGGTTTCTCAAAATAAGATTTTTTATTTTAGTCAATGGCTAGAACCTGAAGAAATCATGATAATGATGAATGTGATGGAAAATGAAATGCTTTTCCTCTTTAGAGGCCAAATTTTATGGTATATAGAAGGAAAAATCTCTTTTCTATTCTCATAAAAAATTCTCAAGCTATGAATCATATTATAATTAAAATCAAGAAAAATAGGGAACAACATTCTTTCAAGACCATCATATAGAAATGTCTACCTTTTTAGTGGGTATTTTTTAGAAATGGATTAACACCACTAAAATGATATTTTCTATCCTCTAATGTCCAAATAATGAGAAATTAATTTTCTCTATCTACAATTTGGGAGGTGAAGAGGATCAATTATTGAATATTATCAAGAATATAAGGAAATAAGATGAAGTTAACTATATGGATTAGTATGTTTTCAAGATTTTTCTCAATAAGTACATTCATAAATTTACTTTTATGTGGATAGATAATGTGTTATTTTCCATTAAGTAAAATTATGAAGAATCTATTGGTACATATGATGTAAATTTAAAAATATTGATGAGATATGCTTCTGGTATTTTCATCTAACCTAAATTTATGGTTGATCGATTACTCAGTGGCTATAAATAATGTTTAATAAAAAAATTATCCGTAATAGAATTTAGTAGATAAGAATTGTTTTTTGGGCTCTCTCATGGTGAAAATAAAGGTTGAAGTTATGTTTCAATTTGATGATTTTGATAATAATAGAAAAAAATATTTCAAAGGAAAATCTAAAAACCATGAAGACAATATGATGATCATTATTTTATGGTCAATTTTTGATCATAAATATAAGAAAAATTATCCTAATGGGACCAATAAATGATTCAAGTGTCGTAAAGAATATCATTGTGAAATATAATTCCAAAGTGGTGGAAAACATTTAGCAAATGATAGGAATATGGAAAAATATCCACAAAATTCTCCACCCATTATCTAGTGTTTCAAATTGTTTCAAATGTATGGAGTATAGAAACTATGATAAATACATCCAAAATCAAAAGGATAATGATAGTTATCAATGTTAGTATCATCTTTAACTAAGAAAAAATAGAAAATACCATGTGATCACTATTTCTGATGAGAGTGAAATAACCACATGGTGAAATGTACACTTACCATCAACTATAAAACTATTAATGTCTTTTTTGACTATGGATCTACCCATTCATTCATATATGAATAATATTAGAGGGGTTTAGAGATTCTACCCAAATGAATATTTGTATAATTTTTTTGAAAACTCTTAATGGTATGATGACCAAATTTCATGTATATGATTCATGTGTAGTTCATGTTTATGGGAATGAACATCCTAAAAAATTGTATAATTATTCCTCTTTTTGAATTTGATATTATCCTTTTGAAGGATTGGATTTATCAAAAAAAATACCACATGAATTATGAATAAAGGGAAGAAAAAATTGGTCTTCCATACCAATAAATGATTGTTCATCAATGCAATGAAAAATATAAACTTTTAATGGATGTCTCACCAATTTTATTTTGTTTGATTTCCACTCAATTGAAGAGTTTATCTCAGATGGTTGGGGAGAAACTCAACATTGATGATACACCAATTGTTTTTCGTTTTATTTTTGTGTTTCCAAAAGTGTTTTTTATACTTATAAAAAAATAAAAATTTTATTTTTCAATAGAGCTTATACTCTATGTCGTAGAAATTTCAATGAATCTTTATATAATGTCCCAGATTGAGTTGCAATAATTGATTTAGAAACTATAGGTAAATATTGATCAGGTATTTATTTGGTTAAGTGTTTCATCTTAGGGTGAACCCATTATCACTGTTAGAAATAAATATGGATCTATGAAACATTGTATTGAATATAAGTAGTTGAACAATATCATAATCAAGAACACGTATCCTCTACCCTATAATGATGAATTGTTCTTATGAAGAATGACATGGTCAAAGCTTATGCCTCATGATAATTTAAGGTTCATGAGAAAAATTACCCAATTCTTTTGGAGTAAGCTATGGTAATTTTTTCATTAATGATATTGAATAATTATCCTTACCGAGAAAAGTGTGATATATATATTGATTACACTGAATATTTTTAAAGATAATAAAATATCATGACTTCTCAATATATTACCTCCTTGGGAAAGTGAATATAGTGTTTACTGATTTGATTCAAAAGGATCATGCTATGTAATCCATAACGAGGATAAAAAAGATCAAATATTTGTGTATTTGAAAAGTATGGATGTAGAAATCCAAAAAGAAGGGGAGAAATCGTATCTTTCTCAACTGAATGTTCAACCATATATCCACATTATTATTAAAGAGGTGAAAATGATGATTTAGATTTGAAATAGAAGGTTTTAAATGTTCATGATTTTAACTTTGACTATGATAGAAGGATATGGTTTATAAAACATGTATATGTTCCATCCATATCATATTTAAAGGAGTTTTTAAAGTAACTCATAGTTATTTATTCTCTATTCAACCTCAAAACATGAATATGTATATAGATTGAATGAATATTTATGGTGTGATGGCATCAAGAGAGATATTCTGATGATTGTATCTTTTTTCTTAGTATTTCAACATGTTAAAGCTATGAGACACAATTCTATGGCGATGTTACATATATTACCCATACCATTATAGAAATAGGATATAATCACCTTCGATTTTATCATTGTAATCCCAAAAATTTCTGAAGGGAAAAATTATATACGGGCTATAGTTGGTCTCCATAAAAAGTGATCCCAGTTCATCACGATTAGAGAAATATTATCTCTGGATCAGCTCACTAGTATATAAATTAAGTTATAATATTTAAGGGAGTAACACATTAAATTATATCTTAATGGGGTTTTAGGTTTAACATGAAGGTATTGTGAATTCATCATCAAGATATTGATAAATATCTGAGTTACAATAGAAAGTATCATCCTCAGAAAGATGGTCAGTCTAAGAGAAAAATTCAAACCCTAGAGTATAGGTTGAGATATTATTCTATGCATTTCAAAGGTTGTTGGGATCAAAAACATCTGCTATTTGAGTTTTAATTAAATAAAAACTTTCAAATAAGTATTCAGATGGATCCTTATAAGGAAATATATGTAAATAAGTGTAGAGATATAATGTTCTAGAATGATTTTGGGGAAATAAAACTATTGGGACCTGAGATAGCAGATGAAATGGAATAAAAGGTTAAACCCACTCAACAAGACCTAAGAGTGGTACAAATTCAATAAAAATGTTTTTCTGATATTCACCGATGTGATATAGAATTTAACATTGGTGGAAATATATTTCAAATAATTCATTCAAAGAATAATTATATGAGATTCTATAATAAAGGGAAACTAATACCCATATATGGCAGTCCCTTTGAAATACTAGATTGTATCAGGATGATAACTTATTAGTTAGTGCTTCCTCCTAACCCATATCAAGTCCACAATGACTTCAATTTATTTCTCATAATGATGTACATATATGTACCATCTATGTACTGGACTAAGAGTTCATACTATGAGAGCATGATCCTTCATATAAGGAATAACCAGTGGATAGTTTGGACCATATAAAGAATTATCTATGAAACATGATCACTCACATGATAAATGTTTTGTGGAGAAACCACCAGTTTGAGGATTCTATGTGGGAACCTGAGGATGTAATGTGGGAGAAATATTCTCATTTGTTTGTACTAAGGTGATAAAATTTCAAGGGATAAATTCAATTACATGGGTTTATAATGAAACACCTAGAGTTTTTATTATTATTTTGGAAATAATTTAATTTCATTAATAACATTCAAAACCCACAACAATGAGTTATAACAAACCATGAAGAAATATTAATATTATTCTTTAAACATGGATGTTATTACCTACCCATAAAACATGATTGAATTAATAGTAATAAATAATTCTATAAATTAATTATACTAATTTTATATTAAGTAAACATATTGAAAAAATGTACTTTATTTTCCATAAATTCTTTAAATATATAAAAAATACAATTTTTTTCAAAAAAATGTCCTTTTTTGAATAGTAATAAATTATTTTTCTGAAAATTTTAAAAAATAAATTTTGAAAAAAATCACTTTTGAATTCATCATATCTAAATTATACTAAGGTGAATTTTTGGTATTTTTCTAAAAAGAATTATTTTTAATGCATAGTGAAAATACTGATTTTTATTGAAAATTTTATTTCAACATAAAGAATGCATGAGGTAACATGATATTTTAATATTGAATTTCAATAAAAGTTAGGTAAAATGTGTATCTATTAACCGAATTTATGTTATTGAAATATTATTTATATTGAATTTTGATATAAAACCTTTTTAAACATTTGATCATTTTCTCTTTGAAATTCTCATTCTTATCATGACTACAGATTTAATTTTTAATTAAAATTTTACAATTCTATGACTTTTATTTTAAAATTGATTCAATATTTTGAGTCTTAATAAATTATATTATCATAAGAGGCAATCATTATTTTTGAAAATAATGAATAGTATAAACTAATAATATTATTTACCTCGGTTGAGGTAAAAATGGGATTACCGATAGATTTAACTAAAAATATAAGAGTTAAAAATTAACCATAACTTGTCCAAAACCAATTTTATGGATATAATTATACCTTATATATTAAAGTATCAATAATGTTCAATATTTTATCATTTTTTAATGAGAAAAATTTGGGCACAACCTTTTCATTTTAAAAATTAAAAGCATGCCACTCACCTCGCTTATAAAAGGCCACCCTAATCCTCTCTTATTTGCACTTCCAAAATATTTTTTTAGAAAATACCAATCAAAATACATTAATTACCTCCGCTATAATATCATAGAATACTAATTTTGATTACAATTTAATTCAAGGATTTTTTTGTGCTAACTTAACGAGGTTACCCGAGAGAGCGGACTGTAGGTGGCGCGCTTCATCCCTAACATAGGTAGTGCATGATGGACACCGTCTCATCCCATCCCCCACCAGGGGAGGGGATTTACTTATAATTTAGATAGAATTACCAATTATATTCTGTTCTCAAACCCTTATTCCTTACCTCTGTTCCCCAAAATTTCAATTTTTTCTAAGCTCTCGGACCTTCGTGATGGATACCCTCAACTTGCGATTTCTATCGTAGAATTCATTGATGCTCCAGCTCTCAAAAATCTCACTACAGTTGCTCAATTTCCTTTGAAGAATCCTTTGGTGGACTCCTTTGATAGTTTTTTTTTAAATCCTGGGGACTTCAATATCGGGTGACTATTAGACTTTTGAAAAATAATCATATCATTATTCTCTTCGCATCCATGGAGGATATGTTCACTGTGCGGTCCACAGATCCTCGATCCTACAATGGCCTACAATTTCATCTCTTAAAATGATCTTGTGATCTTTATATGAGCTGCGATTACCCATCCATGGTGTTGTGGGAATGTTCTCCCAAATCCCTCTATAATCCATATGTTTGGAAACATTGTTGGAAGCTACATATCGTTCGACTCAAGAACAAGCTCCATTTTTCATCCTATTTACCCACATATTTGTGTCAAAGTTGATGTTTATAGACCTGTGGTTTAATGAATGTGGATTACGGTAGGAGAATAATTTTGGTGGGAGCAGTAGGTAGTGCTCGAATCTTAGATGAAGTTCTATTCAAGGTGTTCTCACCTTAGGCACTAACCCCACTCATGCTGAAGAGGAAGCAGGGGTAGACAAGGGAGTGATGAATGGCCCAATGATACCCCATATTACTGATCCTCAATATTAGTTTCACATAGATTCAACCAAGGTCATGCATTTGGCTTCATTAGGCCCAGCGAAAGAAGTGGCGGGGGATGGAAATATCTCTCGAAGTGAAGACAAGGTGGTTGGCAATGTGAGCTCGGTTGAAGTGTCTTAGAAGCAGTACATGATGCTACCTCCAGAGTTGAGAGTAATCTATATCTTCAATACATTGAGACATGATCTAGTAGACCCCCTGTCTTGAAATCAGGAACTACAGAAAATATAGAAATGGTGGATAAGCACAATTGTAGTGATCAAACTCACGTGGCCTCAGATGGGGCTTAAACTTCAAATACCTTTGGGGCCTTGAAGTCATGTACCTATGACATAGCTGTGTGTGCATGAAATAGTATCAACCCTAGAGGAATTATTCCACCGACACACGTGGGATGTTTCAAGGTTGGTCAAGAGTGGGAGGTTCCAAGTACAACACATATCATCCGAATAACAAACAGGGACCCAGGAGAACTTTGGTCTATCCCAATTTGAACAACCATTTTTATACACTGAGTGTCGAAGGAGGGGCTGGATATAACAACACTTGTCCCATAGAAGCTGAGTCAGATAGGGAAATACCTTCATCTTAAATTGGAGAGTATGGTATTGGCCTACACAGCCTGAGGAGGAAGAAGGGGAATAAATAGAACATGGACCCCGAAAGTTGCATTGTCACCAAGAAGCAGAAATAAAAGGGACCCAGATACTACTCATATCTTCCTAGGCTAATGGAGACACATTCATACAAAAAAGATAGTAAATCCATAGAACAGAAACGTCAACCAATGGAAGAAAGGGAATTTTCAAAAGTTATGGGCACTAAGACTGGTGTAAAGAAGGATAAAAAAGTAGGTGACAACAGTGCCCCAAAGTAATAGGCAGAGGGGTATGTGGATGTTTTGGAGTCTCCTCAAGATAATGAAATTGGGAAGATTGAGGGACAAATTGGGGGGATTCCACTGCATCTAGAGGATTCATGGTTACTGGAGATGGTTGCGCACGTTTCTATACAACAGTGGGAGGCAAGGACTCTTGATGGTACTCAATTAAAGGAAGATATGTCTATAGACCCCAATATAGAACTGCTCATGAATTCGGGAGAAGAGATGGAGGAGGATGTCCTGAAAATTTATTCGACAAAGGAAGAGGTTGATCAAATGATTAAAAGAATGATCCAAGGGGCCATTACTAGGGAGCAAGGCGATTAGATAGAGAATAAATACCACATATTGATTAGAGGGTTGAGCATGTGGATTATTAGAAAATAAGAGTATGTTTAGTCTTGGTATTATCTATCAGAACACTATGAATACATCTTTAAGGATAACCCAGACATCTAGGTAAATTCTGTTCCCTTGAAATTATGTATGGAAATTGAGTCCAAATGGATTAAACTTTTCTTTTATAAGTCTGTAGTTTATTTTTTTGTCTGACCTGGTTATTTTTTAGGGTTCAACCTTTCCCCTTGAAAGTGTTTTAATAATAAAAATTTATTTTGGAGTAAAGAGGTTACCCAAAGAAGAGGCAATGTTCATCAATGAGAAAATTTATTTTATTTCTTCCTTCACATACTTGGAGTATTATTAATTAATAGTGATATAATAACCTCATTATATTCTATATGGTTAACCATTTTTATGTTAATCACATTACCTACATCCATACCCTATTCCCTAAAATGGGAAATAATAGTATCACTCATGTGTGCGGTGGACTACCTCCTCACAAACCTTTGTGATATGTTCTCCATTAAAAACTCTAATGGTTGGATATATTAAATATATGTTATATTTATAGAATAAAAATACTTTTATAAATATATTATAATATTTTTTCTATTCAATTCCATAAAGAATAAGATATGATTGTTCATGTGTACGGTGGACTATCGCCTCACGAAGCGATGTTATCCATTTTTTCACTTATGTTTTTTAAATAAGGTCATAAGGGAAAAATTTAATTAATATATTTTATATATATGAAATATGTATAATCATATAATTTAAATATATTATTCAACTATCTTTTTCATAAACAGTCTAATAAATGGAAATTATGTTCATCTTTACATATGATCTACCGTCTCCATGAACGGTGTGTTTCATTTTTTATCTTCATCATTTATGTATTACTATATCTAAATATATAATAAATAAATATGATATATATATATATATATCACTTTTAACATTATATAAATGATTTAACCATGGTAATAGTAAGAGAACCATAAATAAAAAATTAAAACATACATAAAGAACAAATCAATTATTGCCCGAAATGCGACTTTAACAAAGATTTGTTATTAAATTAGTAAAAATATGTAATAATTATATAATATATGATATGATATATATTATAATTTTTATTTAATATATTTATAGTAAACTTATAAACACTATACAGGAGGATTGAACATGTATAGAGAAGTTAAGACATAAGGTGTGATATTTTTATCTGACTTATATTTTCTATGAGACACATTTCATATTAAACATTTTTTTATTTAATGTTGTTTTTATAATGACTATGATTTAATTTTATTAATATTATCCTTAAAATTATGGTTATTTATGTATAAATCTTATTATCTAACTTTAATGGAGTTTATGGATCAAAATTTACCAATGTGGTATGGGACTTTTGTCTCAATTTTCATTCATTAAAACATATGTTTTATTATGCACCTATCGTCATTTATGAGGTGTATATACATCTCCATTGAAAAGTTATATAACAAATATACTTATTCTAATTCTATTTAATTTTACATTTAATGTTAATCATTAATGGTACTTATGATTAAGAAGATTCTAAAGTGGTGAAGATTTTACGCTACAATCTCATCGATTATAAGGATTTTTTATGATTATTAATACGATGATGAAATATAATGCTACATAACTCATAGAAAATAATGTTTTATTTTAAAAAAAAATTATTTTTAAACTCTCCAAATAAAATATTTTAAATTCTCCAAATGAAATATTTTAAAAATATTACCCAATTTTTTATGTTTTATAAAATTTATGAAAGGAAGAACAATTAATTTTTCCAAAATGAGTCTTGTTTGGATTTAAGAAATAATAATAAATGATTATTTGTTTTAATATATGAGACATGGAAAAAATTTACCAACATCAGTACCATTTGTTTCATTGATGATTAATTTAAAAACTTTCAAGGATATTTTAAAGGAATATGATTTCTAATTTTTTTTCAGAATTTTTAATTTTAAAAAAATGTGATTTTACATGAAATAGTATTTCACTCAAGAAACATTCCATGTTATTTTTCTTTCAAAATAATTTTCTATATAAGGTGTTTTTTTATGTTACCTAATATTTATTATATATTTGATCGAATGATATTATATTTATTATTTCTCAAGATGTATTATGTTTATGATGAAAAGATGTTTAGAGGACCCATTTCACTTTGTTTGGTTATACCATGACAAAATAATTATGAAACCCACTTCATTTTATATGGGTAATGCATTGATGAAATAATTAAATAATTGTGAAACCTATTTACTCTTTGCAGATTATGTTATAATGAATGTTTATAAAACCTATTTCATTTCATTTTTTCTAATATAATGAATATCTTATGATCTTATGGAAGAAAAACTCATTCTTCTTATTATGTAATGGGAGGGACCTATATATCCCTCTAATGAATTTGGTAATGATGGATATCTCTTGAGATAAATAGGATTAGAATGCGGAGTTAACATAAGTCGGTGAGGTACTCTATCCACTATGATATTATTGGGAGTAAAACATGACTAATATGATGGTTTATTGTGTGAACCAACTCCATTAAGATATTCTGAGCAATGTGACTTTAAATTATAAGGAAATAATTTTATATGATTATGTGTAAGCCACAATTCCATGTATTAGTCCATTATTCTCCTCTCATAGACCATGTTATTTTATTCCTTGATTATTCATGTCTAATGAAATTAAACTCTTTATTCCATGAACAATAATTATGATCTTTGATATATAGGGTATAGTTTTCAAATGTTATTTTCATTTTATCATACCCTTATTCACACGTTAAGTTAACATATATCCTTTATTTACCATTTCTGAGCATTTGAGCACACCCATTCTTATGTTTCACTTCCCATGGTTATGAAGAAATGTATTATGTATTATATTTATAAGAAAGGTGATAATTATAACACACATAGTGGGAGATGATTTTGTTCAGCTATGAACCATTTTTTATGATTCCATGTTTCCAAAGGTACTATACCTTTATGATCATTAGGTGTGTATTAGGGTAATGTAATAAATGTTCATAAAAAATGTTTTAATATCTATGTATGAGATGCCTAGGTCAATATTGTGATGTCTCGTGTCTCTTTGGAATGTTACATATCTCATCTTCTTTGTTAATATAAAACAATCAGAGGTGACCCTCATCTACACATTATGATACAGAGATATCATAGGCTATATTCTCAGCATTCATCGATTCTTGAAATAATTAATAGAAACAAAATAATATTCTCTCTATATTTTTTTATTCAATGCATAAGGATGTACTTTTCACTAAAATTCATGATATTTTCTTTGACTCACAATGGATCTATAGGATAATTGTAATGTTGATAATCTCTCTATAAATGATATATTCTTCTCCCCCTTCAACCTTATATATTTCCTTCATATATTTGGAATATAATTTTCCTTAATTGAATATTAAAATTATTCAATTTGGGAAAATTATTTCTCCGTTATTCATAGTCTTCAAAAAATATTTTAAAAAATATTAGATAAAATTTCTCCAAATTCCACTTTCTTTTAATCTTCATGTGATACCCTTAATTATCGTAGATTCTATTCTCAATTAAATCTCAATAAAAATTGTATAATATTTTTTCCATGTATACATAATAACATAAAACAGTATATTAATGTTGTGAATCTCTCCCAAAAATCAATCATTATAAATAAATACAAAATATTATTCTCCTTGTAGTGTGACAACATCTCAGATAATAGCTAATTATTCATCATTTTCTCATCTACATATAACTTTTCAGTTTGATGTTCTTATTCAAGGAATAGACCACATTTATCTTCTGTATTCTTCATCATTGAAAACAATTTTTGAATAAAATATTTATACATTATGATGATGGTATTTATAACATGATTAATAACCCAAAATTATTGAATGTACCACTAAAAAATTATCCTATTTTTTCAAAACTAAAAAACAATGGCATAATGATTTTGTACCTATTCATCCCCAAAATATTTTTTGTCTGATTTTCTATAAAAAATTTATCTATTAAAATTATATTTACTCGTAAGTATCATATAATATTTTAAATTTCTTTATTTTATTAAACACTTAATCTTTTTGGTATATCTTATGATCACTTCAACTTCTGAAAACCATCAACATTAAATATCTTCAACTTCCAAAATATTGAACATTCATTACTTTAAATATAATCATATTCTAATCTTCTAGACTCATCATGAGTCATGCAATATTCTCAAATAATCATTATTTTTATTAAATTTACTTATCTACATAGATATATCAAACTTATATCTTCTAATGAATTATCATTCATGAAATTATTCTTTGGAAACTACTAGTTATCTTACAAATCAACTTTATCCTAAGAACTAAAAAAACCAAGAGAAATATAATGCATAAAACTTTTTCAAAATCTCAATTAGAAACATAAAATTAATCTTATGTATGAGAAGATGTATCTATAATATTCTCTAAGAAACTATTACACATTCATTGAAAGGGACACTATATATACTTTATAGAATCATATAAGCCATTATATATCATCCAGGGAAGCCTTAGATATCTAGTAATTTTTAAATTTTCAAGAAACTATAAATATAATTTAATATTATGTAATGACATGTTCTTAGAAATTTCAACAACCCAATACTATGAAATTATTTATATTTATTTGACCTTTTTAACTCTTTGACTTATGGATTTCTAAGATTCATCCTCTAATAATTTATTCATCTTTTATCTTTCAGAACATTAATTCTATGATTAATGTGTACTTATTATATAAATATTTCTTTTGGAATTTATCTCAAAGAATACATGCATACATAGTAAGTATTCTATAGGTGCGTATTTTATATGTATATATTTCATAAGTAGTTAACAAAATAATTTTCCTTCAATTTTTTTTACTTCAACCCCACCAAGTGTAGTACAACATTACTAATCAGTTTTCATTCTTTATAAAAACATTAATGTATTCTCAAAGCTATGTTATATAGAATCAAAAAATCTTCTTAATGGATATCCCAAAGTATTTTTAATTTAATCATATCACACCATTTATAATATAAATAATGAAATTACCTCAATTTCACACTCTATAGCATTTCTTCAATCCCTGTATAATTTCGAATCCTAAAAAAATAATAAAATTCTCACTGGGAACTATATTCAACCTTTTCATAATAATTATTGGGTACTCAAAATTTCATCCATGTTTTTATTCTTAAACACATATTAAGAGCATGCTTATTTACATCATTCTTATTAGAAATAAATATAACTCATCACCAAGTGGATCCAACATGAGTAAGATGGGATACGTTCATGGGAATCATCTATGGATGTACCCCTCTAAGGACTGTTTTCTTCCCATAATAATTATTCATTTTGACTATATAATTGTGTAATTTCCCCCCATTAGCTATTTCTATGGGCATGACCTATGGATATTGGGATCTGCCGACTCACGTGTTCATAGTTCCAGTTATGGCCATGGTTTATCCAATATATATTAACCAATTTACACAAGAATAACCCAAGGACATAGGTGTATAAATATAATATATTGACATAGACATAACTTGGACTATGTCTATACATGTGGACAAATTATAGTGGTCAGTGGCCGTACCCATGGAAATCTCCCATAGGGTATATTTACATAGCTATAACACCCACATGTGAATTTAATGTGGTAATAACTTATTTTCAAGGTCAGTGGGCCTACAACCATGGTTTTTACCTATGAACACATCACTTTTTCTAGTAGTGATGGAAGACAATGAGGACCATCCATATAATAGATTATGACTATTGAGTAGGAAAGAAAAATGGAAGGAGGAAATAAAGGTTCAGTCAAGTAAATTATCCACAGTGTATATTCTTTACCCTTAGTTCATTTTTTTACATCCTATATATTCATGATTAAATTCTATTTATCTTAAATTAAACAAACCTGTCCCACGATTCTTCATTTACATTACATACATACAATATATATATATTAATAAGTGAAAAATAGATAGTTAGTGATCCAAAATAGGATCCTTGAGATAAAATCCTTGTCAACCATTGCACAACAATAAGAGTATTATAAAATATACTCTTTCATTCCTACTCTAGGCATGTCATATATATATATATGGTTTTATTATTTATATTATTAATGATGTTATTATAATAGATATAACTTTAAGAAAAATATTTAAATATATGTGTATCTATTTTTATTTATTATTACCATTTTTTTGTTCTTATATGTATCAAGTGTCATAGCCTAGTGGTTACACCCTTATGGCAGGGTTGGGGTCTTAGATTCGAGCCTCTCTGAGTTTTTGTAAATTTGTGTATCTTGTATCCTTTTACCATATACCTTACTATAGTAAAATTATTATTATTATTTGATAATTTTTAATGGAATAATGAAATATAATTTTAAATAAGAAGATAAATTTGAATGGGTATTAGAATTATATTGGGGAAATTAACTACACGAGCCTTCCATTCTCTCCTCCCTTTGTTGAGTACAAACATGTTTTGAATTTATTATTAATATTTTTGTTTTGGAAATGACAAATTATTTCATGTTTATCATTTACATTATTTTACAATCATAATAACATTTTTTATAATCATATACAATCGTAATCACAGATTTCATTTTCCATTGTAACCACACATGTTGTTGATCTACATTGTCATTTTATGCAGTTTGTTTTTCAATTGTAATCACATATATTATTTTATAATTGAAATCAAGTATTTTGCTTTCAATCATAACCCTATGCATCATAACCCAGAATCGTAAACAGGTTATTAATCATATTCATACTGAGCATCGTAACTAAGAATTGTAACTAGGCTATACATCAGGCATCGTAACCACATGAATCGTAACTATGTGCATCGTAACCGGGTTATGTAATGTATCGTAATCATGTATTGTAACTAGGTTAAGTATTGTATCGTAATCATACATTATAATAACATGTATCATAACTATGTTATGTATTTTAATTGTGATATAAATTGTAACCATGACTTAAATTGGAACCAGTATATTTATATTATCCATGCTTAGTATCGTATCCATGTTATGCATTGTACTCTCATAATGCATTGAATTTATGTTTTACATCAATACTGATTACATGTTTCTCTTACTCATTTTTTCTTACCTTTTTACTTAATATTTTCCAACTAAAATGATGTTGTTGATTTTTTTTATATGAATCAAAACGATGTCGTGTTTTCTATTTGTTTTGACCATTGTAATTCCAAGGGTCCAAGTCGCTCCGAATTTTTTAGAGAAATATAACTCTTGTACGAAATATGACTGTTGGAACCTAAATCATATAAATATGAGGTCATTTGAAACATATTAATTATCTTTTGATACTATCATTTTCTAAAGAGAGATAGACTAACTTCTCTCCTACTTCATGAGAAAATATTTAATGATACAATAAGTGATGGACTTATTCCAAGTTATTGTATTTCTATAAGTGATTTGTTTTTTCTCAATGTGACCGATCATTGTAATAATGATCGAGGGATTTTACGGATAGGATGATATGCTTCTGATCCTCATATCGAGGTCTTTCAATTGATTGAAGGACATAGGTTCCAGTTACCTTTTTAATCGAGGGATACTGAGGATAAGAAGACAATCATGTTGATCATCATATTGAGGGATTACTAAGGTGGTGGTAAGACAAAAATTTTATCCTAGGTGAAAGGATACCCTAATATTTGGGATAAAATAATTGTAATACCCTTACATTTCCACTTCTATTTTTAATATAAATGGAATAATTTTTTTTCTTATTTCTATTCATATTATATTACTATTGTAACTATTTCCATTATGATTCATTCATTGCATATCATATTAAGTGATTCTATACGTTTTATGGTAGAATCATTTACATTTTTATTACTCCGATCATTATATTCTATTCAAATACAATTATTTTTCACAACTTGTGGTATTATAATATATCACATCCATGGGATCCTAGACCTGTATGGTTATTTTTATTCATTGTGAATTGTATTGGTTTAAGAAATCTTAAACCAAATTATTTTTTAAGTGTTTAAATACAATGTTTTTAAACCTATAATTCACCTCTCTTGTATTGTGCCATCTAATATACACTTACATCTATATTATTATCAAACAATTTATGTTAGAGTAGTTTTCCACTGTTTGTTTTTACTTTCCTCATTTATTTTTAGAGGATAATTTCATTTCTATTACAAATATTTTGTTTATAACAATTTACTATAATAACTTGTGGAGTGGAAAAGTATTGCTTTTAGAAGATGAAAGGAATGAATATTGGATCAATTGAAAATTTGAATCCCACTAGTCCACATATTGTTTATGGAAATGATTCTGAGTATTATAGAGATTGAATGAATACTTTTTTCATTAATATTGGAGTGGAAAACGTTTTCCTTCTTACTATAGATTATATAATATCTGAAAAAGAAGTCAGAACCTTCGTTAACCAAGAAAAATTAGAATATCAACTGAATTACAAGGTATGTAATACCTGGTTGAGATCTATGACCAGGAATATATTTATTCAAATATCATTGTGTGAATCAGCGAATTGTATCATGAATAAATTGGAAGTCACACATTTTGGTACATCTAAAGTTATAAAAAATAAGAAGATAAATTCTTTGAGTTGAATATTAGGGGTCTATTTTTTTCCTTATAGAGAACTGGTATTCAAGGTACAACAAACATTTATGACTATTGTAAAAAATTTACAATCAATGGGTGAAAAAGGTCTTGATGATGAAGTGCTTGTGGACAAGATAATCGATATAATTCCAAATGAGTGGGAATCAAAAAGGTCTGCTATTTATGAGAATATGAAAGTTACACAAATCACTCTTGATGAATTATTTGGTACACACTTATAACATGAGTAAAAATGAAAAGATATGATTATTTAAATAATGAGAAGAATGGTAATAGAAGTGTAGCTTTTACTTCTACATCTAAAGCCAAGACACCAGAAAGGGTAACAAGATCCTAAGCTAAGAAAGTTGTTGTTGTATCATAATCGTGTGAAAGTGATCAATAATAGAATGAATTAACTAGTATTTCTCAAAGAATGAACAAGATTATTGGAATGAAATACTTTTAGTACCTATTCAAAAAGAAAGATACTAAGGACAAGAAAGACTTAGAAGTAACTTATTATGAGTGTAAAAGAGCAGTTCATATTAGACAAGATTTTAATTTGTTTAAATGAAATGATATTAAGTATAAATATTATGAAATAAACATGAAAATGTATTATAATTCAATTACAAATAATTTCTTGAATGATAATGATACTTATAGTGATATTGGTGGTGATTCATCAAAAGAATCTTCAGAATATGAATCTTCTAGTCAATAGAATATAATACTCATAACCAGAATACCTATTTAAAATAATTGTTTCATGGATAAGGTTCACAATATAGAAACTTTTACAAGTGTGTATTTAAATTCAAATTACTCTAATGAAAAATATTCTTACTCATTAGATAAATTATCTTCCTCAGAAGAGAAAAATTTTATTTTTTTGAAGAAGTATCAATATTTTCCAAATTACTTGAAAATATAAATACCAAACTCAAGAAAAATATTGATAAATAAAATTATAGAATATCTATCTTTATAAAATAATTATCAGATATTTCACAATATCTTGTTAGGAGAAAAATTTATTTTGGAAATATTTCAAAAACAACCTTATTGAAGTATGTTCTGAGAATGATAAATTTTCAATGTAATTTGAAAAACATAATCTAGAGAAAAATGTGTTTGAAACAAGAAAATTCCAAAACAATTCCTTATGTGAATGATAATATAGTCATTAATCTAAAATCTTAAAAAAATTCTCCAAAGAATATTTTATCAAATGTCATTACTTTTAGTAAAAAATTTGACAAAATGTATTCTCAAATTTTTCCTTTAAGGAATAGATCTGGAATTGGTTATACTCATCAAAAACCATTTTTAGCCACAACTATTTTTTACCCAAAGTGCTCTATTCTACACCAAATGTCAATGTGTTGAACATTGGAAAAGAAATTGTTCTCTTTAAAAAAATAAATATTTAGGATTTCACAAATCTCATTTTGAAAAACAAAGGTGGATACCTAAAATTATTTTGTCTAATATTTTTGGATCATAACATGTTTGGGTTCTAAAAAACTAATTTCTTCTTTTTCATGAAAAAAAATTGTACCAACAATAAGAATACTTGGTAAATGAATAGTGGTTGTTCTTGACACATGACAGGAAACAAATATTAATTTGAAAAGATTCTTGAAATGAAACGTGGAATAGTGACCTTCGGGGACAATGATTAGGGAAAGATCATTGCAATAAGTGATATTGTTCTTTTCGAAAATGTTATAATTTTAATTTTTTTTGTTAAAAGTCTTAAGAAAAATATTATAAGAATACTCCAATTATGTGATGAAGGTTTTCTTGTTAATTTTATAATGATTCATTTATAGTTCACAATTCCAATGATGAATTCATTATTTCTTCCCATAGGCCTGAAAATTATTAAACACATAACTTAGAAGACCTTAAGATTTTTGAGTCAATAAGGTTTTCCTTATGGATTTTCCATTCCTTCTTGTTTTGAAAATCACAAACACCATATACTTAAGAAAATCTATATTTTACTTCTCTAAGGGAAATTACTTTCCTTATGGAAATTTACCCTAACCTAGATTTCCTTATACATATCAATATTTTTCTTAAGTATAAAAATTGGATTCATACCAAAAATCTCGGAATCGTATAATACTTTGATATGAAGAATTCTGTTTTAGGATCTAAATTCTGGATACGAACTCTAATAAAGTTCAATTCCAAATTTTGGATACTAACTCTAATGAAGTTCCATTCTGAATTCTGGATACGAACTCTAATAAAGTTCCACTCCGAATTCTAGATATGAACTCTCATATAGTTCGACTTCGAATTATGGATACGAACTTCTATGAGTTTGACTCCGAACTTCTGTGAGTTTGACTCTGAACTTCTATGATTTCAACTCCAAACTTCTTTGAGTTCGACTCTAAACTTTTATAAGTTTGACTATGAACTCTGTAAGTTCATATTATGAATTCTAGTGAAACCAGACTATGAATTTCCTTAGAAATTCATACTCGGAATTTCTACAGAATTCAGGTTTCGAATTCCTACAAAACAGAATACTAATATCTCGTTATTATAAGACTCTGAATTCCATTTTGGTTAGACTCTGAACTTTTGTTTACATAAATTCCGAACTTCAGTTTTACTTATAATTACACTTGTTTTGTTACAAAACGATGTCGCGCTTTCAATTATTTACTAACCATTGGTTGAGTGACACGTGTACAGGTACCTCCGAAATTCAAGGAGAAATATGACCGTTGGAGGAGGGAGCCGACCGTTGGATATTTGCCTATAAATAGGAGTTCATTTGAATGAGCTCAATAATGAACTTTGACATCTGTGCATACATGTTGTTGAAGTGATTTCTAGAGAGAGAGGATCTTATCAACTCTCAAGCTTCATGTAGAAAGTTTGAACAACTTATTCAAACTTTTCCTTGTGTAGAATTTTTTTGTGCGACTCCGATTGTTGGTGATTACAATTGAGGGATTCCGGGGATATAAAGACAGAGGTGACAAGCACCTTGAAGTTTGAGGGCTTCCTTGCTGAGGAAGACAGAAGTTCCAACTACCTTAATGTTGAGGGCTTGTGGGGATAGCAAGACAGAGACTCCGATCTTCGTATTGAGGGCTTACCCTGGTGTGGGTAAGACAGACGTTCTTAAAAGTATAAATCAAGGGGCCATTATCCAAGGTTGTTGGATACCCTTCTCTTTGGTTTAAAAGACTTATATCTTGTTACTTGTTTTTGTTACATGTTTATTTGGTTTTCGCTACATTTTGTATTTCTATGGAAAGTATAACCTTCTTATATTTACTTACACTTGTACACTAACTTAGTTAGATTCTATATGAATTAAGGTAGAATCTCATATTGTAAAATTTAGTTAAGTTTCATTTTCTGGATCCATATTTCTGGAACCTATTTTCTTGAATCTCTTTCCAGATTTAAGCAAGTGTATTGAACTAGAAGTTTGTAACTTCATACTTTGTCCAAATATTTCAATTGGTGTTAGAGGTGTTGTGAATTTTCATAGTTTAACTTTTTTAAACTTAGAACTTTCCTTGTTTAAGGAGATTTTTAATGTGTACAACCCCCCCTCTTGAATATTGAGCATCTACATCGTTATTTTGATCCTACAATTGGTATCAGAGCGGGTATCTGAAATAATTATACTCACATATATGATTTTCTTGCTCAGTTTTCATTGTTCTATATTATTATTTATTAGGTATATTCTCCTTGAATATGAACTTTTGTTATTAAAAAGTTTTTGTGTAGAAAGATTTTTAAGATGGCAGGAATCTATGTTGGTTCCATCGACAACATAAATCCTACAAGACCACCAATTTTTGAGGGTAACGATTATGAATATTGGAGAGATCGAATGAAGACTTTTGTTATTAATACTGGAGTACAAAATTTTTTTATTCTTAATAGAGGTTATCAAATTTTTGATAAGGAAGTTAGTACTTTTAAAAATCAAGAGAAGCATGATTATCAATTAAACTATAAGGTACAAAATACTTTACTTTGTTAAATGAATAGGAAAATATATAACCAAATTATTTTTTGAAACAAATTATTGTATATAGAAGAATCTTGAAGTTATAAATTTTGGTACATCCAAAGTGATTGACACCAGAAGAGCTGTGCTTAGAGATGACTATCATGGTTTTAACTTTCCTTATGGAGAACCCATTTGTAAGGTACAAAAAAGATTTATGACTATCGTAAATAGCTTAAAATCTATGGGAGAGAAAGTTCTAGATGATAAATCTCTTGCTGAAAATATCATTGATATTATTCCCAATGAGTGGGAATCAAAGAGAACAGCTATTGATGAGAATGAGAAGGTCACTCAAATTTCCTTAGATGGTCTATTTGGAACTCTTCTCCAACATGAAACAAGGACGAAGAGAGATGATGACAACATCAAAAAGAATAATGAGAATGGTATTGTTTATTTTTCTACAACATCAAATCACATGAAAGCTAAGACTCCTGACAGAGTAACTAGATCCAAGTCTAAGAATGCTATTATCCAATACAAATCTAGTGAGAGTGAAGTCTCAGAAAACGAGTAAGCTAATCTTGCTCGAAGGATGAACAAGATAGTTGGACAAAGATTTTTCCAAACTAAGTATAAGATGAAGGAAAGGAAAGAAAAGAAAGATTCAGAGGTCACATGATATGAATGAAAGAGAAGTGGAAACATAAGACCTGATTTCTCTATGCTTAAAAAGAAAGAAAGGAAAGAGAGGCATTCCGAAAGGAACAAGAAGAAGTTTTACAAAGATAAAGCTAAGAAAAGTCTGAATGCTAATACTACATGGAGTGATAGCTGTGGAGACTCTACAGAAAGTGAATCTTCGGAATACGATTCATCATCTCAGAAGAATGTGGGATTCATTTCTAATACTTCTTTTCCACATATATGTTTTATGGCCAAGGTACGCTCTGCTGAGGCTTTAACAAATTTATCTCTGGATAAGAATTACTATTTCGAAAATAGTACTTCTAATGAAGATAATTCATCCTCAGAAAATGAAGAACCATTATATGAAGATTTATCATGATTTTCCAAGTTACATGAAGCAAAAAATTCTAAAATTTATAATATATTAGACATGGAAATTACAAGGGTAGAAATTCTTACAAAAGAGATTTCATATCTTACTACAAATCTTATAGATAAAGAATAGTTTTTAGAAAATCTTTATAAAGATATTGAGAAAGAAAATTCTGGTATAGAAGATCATTCTATAGATCTTAAGAATTCTATTTTAGAGATGAAATTTTTTTAGGAAAAACCTAACTCTATGTAAATAATTCCTGAGGATAGGAATTTAGTCATTAGACTAAAATCTGAAATATTTTCTCTTAAGAAGCTTCTTGGAAAATTTACCTCTAGGAATGAAATTTTGAAAAGATGTATTCTAAAATTAAACCTCAAGGAAACAGTACTGGAGTAGGTTATAATCACCAAAAACCAGTTTTCAAAAACAACTATTTTGTTCCATCTAGAGCCCCTTTTTTCACTAAGTGTCAAAGTGGTGGGCACTAGAAGAGAAAACATTATTTAAATAGAGTTCAATCTCTTGGGTTTCATAAAGAATATATTTATAAGAAAATTTGGATATCCAAAATTTTATTGTCTAACAATTTTGAATCCAAGAAAGTCTTGATTCTGAAAACCTTACATGATTCTCATTTTTAGGAAAATAGGGAATGTTCCAACAACAATACTTGGTACATAGATAGTTCATGTTCCCGGCATATGACTAGTAACAAACGATATTTCAAAAATATTATCAAGGAAAAAGGAGGAAAAGTAGCTTTTAGTGATAATGCTCAGGGAGAAATTATTGGTATAGGTAAAATTGTTCTTCTTGGAAAAACATTGATTTCAAATGTTTTTTTGTTAAGGGTCTTAAGCACAACCTCATTAGCATAAGTCAATTATGCGATGAAGGATACCTTGTGAATTTTAGGAATAATAAGTGCTTGGTAAAAAATTCCAAGGATGATTTTATTCTTTCTGCCCATAGGCAATAAAATGTTTAAAAACTAATCTTAGAAGACCTTAGGATCCAAGACATACCTTGCCTAAGTGCAATGGAAGATCATTCTTGGTTATTGAATAGAAGACTAGGTCACTATAACCTTAGAAACTTATAGAAACTCTCTAAGAAGAAATTAGTTGAGGACATACCAGATCTTATATTTGATTCTTCTAAAGTTTGTGATCCTTGTCAATATAGAAAGAAACATAAATATAGTTTTAAATCATTTGATAAAGTCTCAACTACTGATGCACTACAGTTGGTGCTAATGGATCTTTTTGGTCCAACACAAACTGGTAGCATTGGGGGAAAGTACTATGTATTCGTTTTGGTTGATGATTACACTATATTTACATGGGTCTATTTTCTAGAAAAGATGTCTGATTCTTTTTTTGATTTCAGAAGTTTTAGATCCCATGTTAAAAATGTGAAAAGCCTTCCACTGAAAACTATTCATAGTGATCATGGAGAAGAATTTCAAAATTCTGATTTTGAAACTTTTTGTAGTAGAAAAGGTATTACTCACAAATTTTCAGCACCTAGAACACCTCAACAAAATGGGGTTGTTGATAGAATTAATATAATTCTTCAAGAGATAACTAGAACCATGTTGAGTTAGTATTCTGTTGATAAACATTTTAGGGCTGAAACTGTAAGTACTGCTTGTTATACTATAAATTGAGTTTTGACTAGAACTTTTCTTTATAAAACTCTTTATGAGTTATGGAATGGTAGGAAACCTATACTTTCTTACTTTAAGGATTTTTGTTACAAGGTATTGATCCTGAATACTAAAGATAATCTACACAAATTCGCACCAAAATATGATGAAGGAATTTTATTAGGCTACTACACAACTTCTAAGGATTATAGAGTTTTCAATAAAAACACTTGTACTATTGAGGAAACTGTACATGTCAAATTTGATGAAACAAATCCTTTTATTTTCAAACAACCCCAACCTACACCCTCATATGTGTTTTCAAAAACTAATTATCAACATTTGTTAGAAGATCCTTCTGATAAGGAAAATATTCAAGAAAATAATTTTGAAACATTTACCTTAGAAGACTTTCTACCCTTTGTTAATGAACAAGTTTTACAAAACTCAAGTCAGGTGTTTCTTAAGAATCATCCCAGTGATAGTATCATTGGTGATGTAAATCATCCTATAAGGACTAGATGTTATTTGAGGAATGAAGTAGAACATCTAGCATTTCATTCCCAATTAGTACCATATGAAGCTTTTGGTGATGATGATTTGATCAAAGCCATGCAGGATGAACTAAATGAATTTGAAAGGAAAAAAGTCTGGACCTTGGTTGAAAGACCTTAGGAAACTTCTGTTATTGGAGTAAAGTGGGTCTTCAGAAATAATTGTGATGAAAATGGAGTCATAGTTAGAAATAAAGCTTGACTAGTTGCTAAAGGCTATAATCAAGAAGAAGTAATAGACTATGAAGAAACCTATTCTCCAGTAGCTAGACTTGAATCTATTTATATCTTACTTTCCTTTGCAGCATTCTTCAATTTTATGCTTTTTCAAGTGGATGTGAAATGTGCTTTCCTTAATGGTTATGTCCAAGAGGATGTTTTCGTTAAAAAAACTCCTGGCTTTGAAGACACAAAACATCCTGATCATGTTTTTAGACTCACCAAATATTTTTATGGACTTAAACAAGCGCCACGAGCTTGGTATGATAGACTTATAGGATTTTTGATTCAAAATAACTATGTTAAGGGAAATGAAGATCCAACTCTTTTTATAAATAAATACAAGAAAACTATTTTGATTGTTCAAATATATGATGATGAAATCATATTTGGTTCAACTCAGCAATCATTAACTGATTCCTTTGAAAATCTAATGAAATCTGAGTTTGAAATGAGTATGATCGGTGAGTTAACAGTTTTCCTTGGTTTTCAAATTTCTCAAAAACAAGAAGGAATATTCATATCCCAACATAATTATATTAATGATCTTCTTAAAAAGTATGGATATGACAACACTAAGAGTGTAAGTACTCCTATCGGTACCTCGAATACACTTGATCTTGATGATGCTTGGAAACAAGTAGATCAAGAATCTTTTAGAGGTATGATAGGAAGTCTACTTTACTTGATAGCTAGTCAACCATACTTTATGTTTTTAGTATACTTATGTTCCAGATATCAATCCAATCCTAAGTAATCTCATTTAAAAGCAGTGAAAATAATTTTTCGCTACTTAAAGGGAACCATGGATTTAGGATTATTTTATACTTCTGGAAATAATTTCATCTTAAAGAGTTTTTCTGATGCTGATTTTGGTGGGTGGAGAATGGATAGAAAAAGTTTATCTGGAACTTGTCATTTCATAGGAGATTCATTAGTTTCTTGGTCATGCAAGAAGAAATTTTGAGTAGCACTCTCCACTGCTGAAGCTGAATAAGTAGTAGCTGAAAGTTGTTGTGCTCAAGTGTTGTAGATGCAACACACACTCACTGATTATGGCTTGAGTTTTACTAAGACTCAAATTTTGTGTGATAACACAAGTGAAATTTCCCTTAGTAAAAATCCTGCACATCACTCCCGTGCAAAGCACATAGATATTAGGCATCATTTTATTAGGGATCACACACTTAAAGGAGATATCATTCTTAAGTTTATTAGAACGCAAGATCAACTTGCTGACATTTTCACAAAATCTTTACCTTCCGATAGATTTGAATACATTAAACAGAAGTTAGGAATGATACCCATGAGGTAATATTCCTTCATTAACTTATAGTTGAGCCATTATCCTTACAGTAATAAACTCTTTTTCATATGTGGAGTACATTTGATTGTGAGTCTTTCAAAATTTTACGTAATGATTTTTGTAAAAATTTTCGTAATGAGCCTTTCAATATTTTTTTTTCATAATTTCTGTGTCAAAATTTTTCAGAATCGAAATTTTCATAATGAAATTTTTGTATTGGAAATTTTTGGAATGAAGTTTTCATACTGGAAATTTTTGTAATGATGATTTCATACTAGAAATTTTCATAATGATATTTTCGTACTAGAAATTTTCGTACTAGAAATTTTTGAAATGAAGTTTTCGTACTGAGAATTTTTGGAATGAGAATTTTTCTAATTTTCATATTGAGAATTTTCGCAATGGAAATTTTCGTACTCATATTTTTTCATAGTGAGTTTTTCGTAGTGAGTTGTTCGTAGTGAGTTTTTCGTAGTCAAAATTTTCTTCAAGAAGAATATTACCAATTAAGAATAAACTTCCAAGACAATTGGAAAGGTATGACTTCCTTACTTAAGTTTTCATAGTCATTTTTAGTTGCTAGAAGTTTCTTATCCTTATAAAATTTCTCGGATTCATTTCTACTAAAATCTAAATGTTTTTGTTAAAACCTCAAATGATCGGATTCAAGATTTCCTTGCGGGTATGTTTTCAACCGTCAGATCAGATTAATGAAATTTTCATCCATTATATTTCTTTTAGAAGTTCAAAGGTCAGCTCCATCGTCTATATAAAGGCGGCCCTGATGGTTGTCCCATATCATTTTTCAAGCTCTCTCATGTCAAAGCTATGTATCAGTTCTTAAATGTCATTCCTAATCCTTCAGAGCTCCTCCATTTCTAATGTATATTGAAGCTATTCGCAAGATATGTCTACCTAGAACCCAATTTCAAAATTGAAAGTGTACAAAGAAATACTAGTCCATCCAAATTCTTACATGTACGATTCTATCATCTCAATGGACATCAAGTTGAATGGTTGGGAAGATGCATGTGTATCCAAGACAAGTGATCAAGATGCGGTCTATCTGGAGTTACTTGTAGAATTCTATGAATCAACATGCTTTTATGAGGAATATGGAAGAGAAAAGTTTTCTTTCAAGTCTTATGGAAAGTCTTAAAAACTTACTTACACCAAGGCAGTAAGCTTGGTGGGGCTAGCATATGAAGGAGAAGCTGAATTTTGTTCACACAAACTCCCAGATGCTCAAGGTAGTTTTGTTAAGGTTAAGGCCTTACAATGTCTTGGACTTGCTGATGTCAAGACAACAAAGAGTTCTCACCTATCTCCTAATAATCAGATTCTTCAGCTTTGGGTACAAGGTTTCCTGGTTCCGAGAAAGGGTGATAAAGATACCCTGACGAAAATTTACATATATTTCGTATAATTCTTGATGAATTTAAGAAAAATAAATCTGATGAGGCATGTTATTGTGATGATCAAGAACATCAAGAAAAGAAAATTTAGAGCTCAAATCATCATGTACCCTACCTTACTATCAAAGTTGATAGTTTGGTGTCTTGATTGTTTCAAGATTGCATGTAAGTCTAAGGTTCGGAATTGGAAGCTTATGCTTGTCAGTGATGACATGCTGAAAATAATGAATATGACTTTTTCTAAGGAAACATGAGAGTTTTATAATTTTCCATTGGAAGAGGCTGAAACCATTTCGGAAAATGTAGAACAAGCTGAGCCAGTGAAGAAAGTTACTTGGAATAGGTAGCTTAAGGAAGTGGTTGGTGAAGACAAGAACCCCAAATCTAAGGAAACCCAATCCGCACCTCCCAAGCTGAAAAACCAGAAAGCATATCCAGATGAGTTTTTTGCTAAATGGAGAGAAGATAAGGAGAAAAAAGAAGAAGGGGATCCACAGTTTAGATTAGACCCTACTGAGGCTAAGGCTTTAAGAGAAAAAGCTGCGGATGAGTTAGAGAAACAGGCTAAGTAGAAGAAGATGAAGAAAAAGATTTTAGAAGAAGAGATTGTTCAATCTCTCTTAAAAGCCACAAAAGTAGCCTCTGAGAAGATTCCCATTCCAGAAAATTTTGATGTCCAACCATTACCAGAGAATCCTGGGAAGAAATAATTAATTCTGGAAATGTCCAAAGAAAAAGAGGTTGTTAAAGAAGTAGAGAAATCATCTAGTGAAGAAATAGAAGAAGAATTTGTTGAAGAAGAAGAAAATGTAGAAGAAGGAAGTGATTATCTGGATGACTTGATCAAACAAGTGGAAGATTATCAAGAAAAAGCCGAATCCTCTAAGCTAGTCACTCTGGGAAAGGGAGATGACAATGAAGGTAAGAAAGATGATGTCGAGGAAGAAGAAAAAGAGAATGAATCATCTGAAGAGGAAGTATGCTATGGGAAGTATTATCTTGAAGAAGGAGTAGAGAAGGAGAAACCAGATGAAGACAAGATTGTTCAAGTATCTAAATCCGAGGAATAATCTCCTAATGAGTAACCCATTATGAAAGTTGATAAGGGGAATCAAGTGATTTTGGACACCACAAAAAAATATATAATAAGGAATAAGGATGTTTCTGGTTCTTCAAGATGAAAGCTGGTGGAAAATGTAGAAGAACAATACCCTAGAAATTTATCGGATTCAGAGTCATCAGCATTGGGTCATGACTTTGTTGTTGAATCTTTGAAGAAGTTGGTGGACACCATTCCGATCTTTCCCACCATAGACTCCAGATGCCAGATTATGAAACACAGTCTGAATTAGAAGTCAGAGTCCTTATCCATGGTGATGGATAAGTGTGTGAAGATTGAAGCAGATCATAGAAATTTCCTTATCAATTATGATGTTCATAGGAAATCATGCATCCAAATCACTTTGTGGTCTAAAAAAATTGATGAAGACATGGTAGAGTTTGATAATTTTTAAAATGATGTTAAAGATACTTTTGACATAAAGGACAACAATGTGAAGGATCTTCAGGAAAAGCTAAACCTTTAGAAAAATTCTCGGAATCAACAAGTGAAGGACTTAAATGGGAAGGTTAACTCTCTTGCTCAAAATTTTAAAAGGGATAGAGATCTCCGGATTGAGCTTGAAGAAAATATTGTAAAGCAAGATAAAGTTCTTAAGGCACAATCTGAGTCTCTGAAAGCTCAAGATGAAAGGATAAATGTCTTGGAGAAGCAAGTTGAGGAGGATCGAAATGACTTGAAGAAACTAAAAACACCTTTGAAGAAGTTAATTCCCAAGGAAAATGAGGAAAAATGGACAAATATGACCTATTGTTGCATTTGTTTTTACTTGTAAAAATTCTTTCAACTCTAATGAAATATTTGGTTGATTGTATTTTGCTTGTTATGTACTAATTTATCAGGTACTTTATTTCTTTTCCATCCCCTTCAATTATTTTTGGAAAATCACAAAGGGGGAGAATAAAAAAGAACTACTCAAAAGGGGAGAAAGAAAAATTTAAAATGGAGAAGAAAAATTTCTAAGTTGAGATCCATCCCTAAGTAAGGGGGAGCTTATCTAAGGGGGAGTTTCTCATTACAAAATTTTTCATTCCCATGATAATGAAAAATCCATTCTGGAAATCCAGAATACAGTCCTTAGAGTTCCAAAGCCTAAGGGGGAGTTAGTTGTATTCACTATAATCCATGAACAAAGAGAGATAAGTTTTAATTTCCAAGTCTAATGAAAATTTTCAAAGTCTTTATATTCTTTTTCAAAAAGTTGTTTGTGCTTTCCAAAAAGGGGGAGATTGTGGAGTCAATAAGGTTTTACTTATGACTTTTCCATTCCTTCTTGTTTTGGAAATCGAAAACACCTTATTCTTAAGAAAATATATATTTTACTTCTCTAATGAAAATTTCCTTCCTTAAGGAAATTTACCCAAACCTAGATTTCCTTATACATATCAATATTTTTCTTAAGTATAAAAATCAGATTCATACCTAAAATCTTGGAATCATATAATACTTAGATATGAAGCATTATGTTTTAGGATCCAAATTCTGGATACGAACTCTAATGAAGTTCCATTCCGAATTTTGGATAAGAACTCTAATGAAGTTCCATTCAGAATTCTGGATACGAACTCTAATAAAGTTCCACTCCAAATCCTGGATACGAACTCTCATATAGTTTGACTCTGAATTCTGGAGACGAAATTCTATGAGTTCAACTCTGAACTTCTATGAGTTTTACTCCGAACTTCTATGAGTTCAACTCTGAACTTCTACAAGTTCGACTCCAAACTTCTATAAGTTCAACTCCGAACTCTGTAAGTTTGGATTTTGAATTCTAGTGAAACCAGAATCTGAATTTCCTTATAAATTCAGACTCCAAATTTCTATAGAATTCAAGTTCCGAATTCCTAGAAAACAGAATCTTAATATCTCTTTATTATAAGACTCCGAATTCCATTTTGGTTAGACTCCGAAATTTTGTTTACTTACATTCCAAACTTCAGTTTTACTTATACTTACATTTGTTTCATTAAAAAACGATGTCCTGATTTTAGTTATTTACTAACCATTGGTTGAGTGACACATATACAGGTCCCTCCGAAATTCAAGTAGAAATATAACCGTTGGAGGAGGGAGCCAACCGTTGGAGCTTCGCCTATAAATAGGAGTTCATTTGAACAAGATCAATACTGACCTTTGACATCTGTGCATACATGCTGTTGAAATAATTTCTAGAGAGAGAGGCTCTTATCAACTCTAAAGCTTCATGCAGAATGTTTGAAGAGCTTGTTCAAATTTTACCTTGTGCATAATTGCTTCATGCGACTCTGATTGTTGGTGGTTACAATCGAGGGCTTCCGGGAATAGGAAGACATAGGTGCCGACTACTTTGAAGTTCGAGGGATTCCTTGCTAGGGAATACATAGGTTTTAACTACCTTAAAGTTAAGGGATTGCGGGGATAGCAAGATAGAGACTGCGATCTTCATATTGAGGGCTTACCCTGGTGTGGGTAAGACAAAAGTTCTTTAATATATAAATCAAGGGACCTTTATCCATGGTTGATGGATACCCTTCTCTTTGGATTAAAAGACTTATATCTTGTTACTTGTGTTTGTTACAAGTTTATTTTTTTGACTGCATTTTATATTGATAAGGAAAGTGTAACCTTCTTATATTTACTTACACTTGCACTCTGGATTAGTTATATTCTATATGCTTTAAGGTATAATCTCATATTGTAAACTTTGGTTAAGTTTCATTTTCCGGATCCATATTTTCGGAACCTGTTTTTCGGAATCTCTTTCCAGATTTAAGAAGGTGTATAGAAATAGAAGTTTTTAACTTCATACTTTGTCCCAATATTTCAATTGGTGTTAGAGGTGTTGTGAATTTTCTTAGTTTAACTTTTTTAAACTTAGATATTTCCTTGTTTAAGGAAATTTTTAAAGTGTACAATTCACCCCCTCTTGTATATTGAGCATCTACATCGTTATTTTGATCCTACAAGGATCCAAGGATTACCTTTCTTAAGTGAAATGTAAAGACCAATATTTGTTATGACATAGAAGGTTATGACACTATAACCTTAGGAAATTTTTTAAACTCTCAATGAAAGGGCTTGTTAAGGATTCACCAGATTTAAGGTATGATTTTTCAAAAGTTTGTGACCCTTTTCAACGTGGAAAGAAACATAAAACAATATTAAAATAAATCAATAAAGTTTCAACTTCTAATGCATTATAGTTGGTTCACATGGATCTTTTCATTCCTATACAAACTAGAATAATTGGAGGCAAATACTATGTACTTTTTTAGTTGATGACTACACTAGATTTACATGGGTCTATTTTTTGAAAAAAAAATCTGAATCCTTTTTCTATTTCAAATATTTCATACCTCAAGTTAGAAATGAGAAAAACCTATCAATGAAACTGTTTGTAGTGATCTTAGTGGAGAATTTCATAATTCTAATTTTGAAACTTTTAGAACTAAGAAAGGTATTACTCACAACTTTTCAGCTCCAAGAACCCCTCATCCAAATGATTTTGTTGAAAGAATAAATGGTATTCTTTATGAAATAACAAGAACTGTGTTGAGTGAATACTCAATTGAAATGTATTTCTGGGCTGAAACTATTAGTACTTCATGCTATACAATAAATTGAGTTTTAACTAGGTCTTTTCTTAATAAAACACATTATAAATTGTGGACTAGCCAAAAACATAATGCTTCTTACTTAAGAGTATTTGGATGAATAGTATTCATATTAAAAACTAAATATAACCTATAGAAATTCACACCGAAATCTGATGAAGGAATATTTCTTGGTTATTCCACAACTTCTAAGGCATATAAGGTTTAAAAAAACTATTCTACTTTTGAGGAAACCATGCATGTAATGTTGGATGAAACTGACCCCTTTGTTTTTAAATAACACTTACCTACATCAAAAGATATGTTGTCACAAAATGATTATAAACCATTAATTTAAAACTCCTTTGAAAAGGAAAATACATAAGAAAATATTTCAGAATAATTTACCCCAGAAGACTTGTTATCCTATATTGATGAACATGTTTTACAAAACCAAAATCTGATAATTATTAGAAATCATACTAGTGATAATATCATTGGTGATGTTAATCAACTAATAATGACTAGAAATTCCTTGGGAAATGAAATAATGCATCTTGTTTTTTATCTTAATTTGAACCTAAAACATCGAATGAGGCCTTAGGTGATGATGATGGGATTAATCCAATGCAATATGAGATAAATGAATTTTAAAGGAATCATGTCTAGTCCTTGGTTAAATGACCTAAATAAACAACTTTAATTGGTGTTAAATGGGTTTTCAGAAACGAATGTGATTAAAATGGAGTCATTGTAAGAAATAAATAAAGTCTTGTTTCTAAAGGCTATAATCAACAATGGGGGATAAACTATGATGAAAACTAAGATCTTGTAGCTAGAATTGAGTCTATTGGTATTCTATTAGACTTTTTAGCATACTTCAATTTAAAACATTTTCAACTGGATGCAATATTTTCTTTTCTAAATGATTTTTTACAAGAAGATTTTCATTATAACAACCTCAACGTTTGGAAGATACAAAACATCCTGATCATGTTTTTAAACTTACCAATTATTTATATAGCCTTAAAAAATCCCATATAGCTTCGTATGACAAACTCACATGATTTATTTTACAAAACAATTATGAAGAAGGCACTGAAGATCCAACTCTTTTCATAAAAATGGAAAATAAAAACGTTTTGATTTTTCAAATCTATGTTGATAAGATTATATTCGGATCAACTCAGCAATCCTTACCTGAATCTTTTGTGAATTTTATGAATATTGAGTTTGTAATGAGTATGATGGGTAAGTTATCATTTTTTTATGTTTTTAAATATTTAAAAAACCAGAGGGAATCTATATATACCAACATAAGTATATTAAATATTTAAATAAAAATATGGATTTGACAATAATAAAAGTATAAATACACTAATTGGTACCTCAAATACACTTTATATTGATGAAGATGGGAAACCATTAGATGAAACATATTTTATAGTTATGATAGAATGTTTGTTTTAATTAACATCTAGTCATTTAGAATTAAGGTGTTCAGTATACTTATGGGCAAGATATCAATCTAATGCAAAGGAATCTCATTTAAAAGAAGTGAATGGATTTTTTCACTATATAAAGGGGACTATGGATTTGGGACTACTATATTCTTATAGAGATGATTTTATTTTGAAAATATTTTCAAATAATCACTTTGGAGGTTGTATAATGTAGAAAAAAAAGTATATTTGGAACATGTTATTTAATAAGATAGTCATTGGTATCTTGGTCATGAAAGAAGCAACATTCAGTAGCACTTTCCACTACTAAAGACGAATATATAGCAACTGGAAGTTATTGTGATCAACTGTTATGGATGATACACACACTCACTAACTATGGAAAGAGTTTCTCCAAAACAAAAATACTATGTGATAATACTAATTCTATTAAACTTAGTAAAAACCCTGCACACCACTCATGTGAAAAACACATAGATATTAGGAATCACTTTTTTAGGGATCATACACAAAAAAAGATATTATTTTATAATTCCTCAGAATACAAGAATAACATGATAATATTTTTTTAAAACAATTATCCTTTGATAGATTTGAATACATTAAAAAGAAAATAGTATTGATCACTATAATGTAATCATTTATATCTATTTCTTTTTTAATCATCTCTTTAAATTGAGATACTCATTTTCAACTAGGGAGTATACATATTTTTTATTGGGTTCAGTTATTAGATTTACTTTTTATTGGTTTTGCATGAATAAGTTTTGAATATATCAGTCATTCATTAATCGGTTTTTCATGCATTGATTTTTCAGGTTTAGGTTTTCCATGTATCGGTTTTTCATATATCAGTTTTTTATTTATCAGTTCTATTTTTATTGGTTTTACATTTCTATTGGTTTCACTTTTATCAGTTTCATATTTTAATTAGTATCACCTTTATCTTTTTAATTTTTCATGTCATCGGTAAAAAAATTATCAGTATTTGATTATTCTATTGGTACTAGATTACCATTATTGGATTATTCTATCGGTACTATATTATTGGTAATAGATTATTTGATTTTATCAGTTTTAGAATTCATAGTGGTTTTAAATTTTTTTATTATCATAAGAACAATATACTGAAACCAATACATCTATTCAAATACATCGACAAATAAAATTTCTAAAGCCTTATTTTTGTTGTTTAAATAGTTTTTTCTCAATTATTTCTTTTAACTTCAAATTAGATTCATTTTGAATATTATTTTATTCTAATGAAAAACTCAAGAATTTGAAATCATTCTCAACCATTGGATCTTTTGGATATAATATTGGCCATCAATTTCTTTTTAAAAGAACATAACCCAAATCAAAATCTTCCATTTTTCTTCAAGACCTAATGTTCTAAAAATCTACATAGTGAATCGTAATAAGTTCTACCTTAGTTTTCATAATCAGAGATCTAATCAACTTTCTTAACTAGGAAATAATTAGGGTTTGAGTTAGTCTTCCATGTCTGAGTCTACTACTTCATCTCCAAAAGAAATGTCTCCAAAATAATTTTCTTCCATTAACTTTTGATGTGAAAGGGTAGTCTCCTAAGACATTTAAGAGAGTTTTGATTCGTCTTTGAAACGATGATAAGCATCTATGGGTGGGAAAATATTTTTGTTGAGAGATCATATTTTGATCAGGATTTTGATTATCATAATGATGTGTTACAATTTCATGAATCAGTAGAGATAGACAAGGACCATATGATTTCTTTTATGATGTATGATAAGAGGTATACAACCTTCATAAAACATGTAGCTACATTTCTAGGTGTTTCATTTGAGGATGTTGCCCTTTTTCCATCTCCTAAATTACCGGAATTTGATGGGACTTTTGATTAGAGTAAATCTGTTGAATCAATTTTTGAGACTCATGTGGAAAAGAGAAATGTGTGTCACGTATCAAGAGATAATCATATCATATCTCTCTGGATGCAAGGATTTTTAGTGATGATAAAGGGTGATAAAGAAACTTTAAAAGTTTCTGATGTGTATGTGCTTGATTATTTGGTGAATATAAGAAATATCAAACTTATGGGATTAATTTTCTTGAAAATTTAGAAGATAAAATCTGATTCCATAAAATAATAGCTGATCATGTTTCCCACCATTATCAGTAAGTTTCTGAAAGAGCACTTGAAATTTTGTAATATTATAATTAATTCAAATTCTACTTCCTCCAAAGATACCTTAATCAATAAGGATACAATAATGAGGCTCAAGTTATAATTCAATCCTCAATCGATAAAGTTTAAGAAAGATCTGGATGATAAGAAAGAAAACTAAGTTGTTGAAGCTAGTGATAAACCTTCTAAGACATCGAAAGTAACTTCAATAAAAAGAAATGTAGTTAAGACTACAAATCCAAATACATAAAATAAGAAAATGTTTGTATCTGATGTGGTTTTTGCTGAGTGGGGGAAGAAAAAGGAAGAAACGAAAGAAGGGGATCCTTAGTTTGGTTTGAATCCACCTGAACCACTATCACTAAAAATAATATCTGATGATATTTTGAAAGAAGGATAATGAAAGAAGATAATGAAGAAGATAAAGGCCCAATAAATTGACATTGATATTATTCTCAAGAAATAAGATGAAGAAAAAACCGGTATTGTAATAAGGGAGCCACCAGTTCGTACTCAGTCAGATCCAACAAAGAAAGAAAAAGAAAAAAGGATTCTGAACAATCGATTACACAATATCTTATTCAAGAATATGGTGAAGAAGAAGAAGAAGAAGAAGAACAAGAAGTACAAGGTCAAGAAGAATAAGAGAAATAAATCATGGAGAAGAATAATATGATCAAGATGAAATATTAGTGGTATAAAAACAAGATGCAAAAAAGAGAGGTCATAATGTAAAATCTTCAGATGTTCCGTTGTTTAATTTTCCATCTCCTGATCCTTATCCTTCTAGGAATGTTTCTCAAATTGTATCTTCCAATAATGTAATTATGATTTTAGATAAATAAGAAGAAGAATATGATAATAATTATAATAAGCCATCTCAGTTGATAGATACTGAAACTCATTTTGGTGATCTCCCTAATTACACTGAGGATACAGATTCTAAATGGACAATTACATTGAATGGAATTTAGTACATATAAAAATACATGAATATATTTTAGAACATGGTAATATTCATTCCAAATATTGATGCTAGGTTATAAATCCTTTCAAATTCCCATAATGATAGAACATACTCTTTCAAGGTTCTGATGGATAGGTTTTTAAGACTTTTTGAAACTTTTATGATATTCAAGGAATGTGCGGCTGAGCATGGTAAGGCTTGTAATATGGTTATGAAGTGTTCATACAATGTAGATGATAGTATCAAGAATCATCTAGATAATTAAGATTAATTGGTGAACTGGGTAAATAAACTAAACTCTCTCTATCAAAAGTTGATTGCTAATTTGAATGAAAATCTTGGAGTCTTTCAAAAACACAGTACATTAAAAGGAGTAGCCTTAGAAGAGCTTGAAAGATTAAAGGAAAATTTAGAGAATGAATGTAATTAGGTTTTTTTACTCTCTAATATATTTTTAATTTTGGAGAAATCATAAAAGTTTAAAATAGAGGATTTTAATTCTTAGGAAGAAAAGCATAAAGCTCAGGAAGCAATCAATCAACATCTAGAAAAAAGGCTCTGGAAACAAGAAATTGTTATTACTGAACAAGATGTGAAATTATAGGCTCAAAAAGAATCTCAAGGTAAAATGATGGAGGATATAAAAGAGTTCAAGAAGATATAGTTGTTGATGTTTAATCTTTTGGAAAAAAAGGGGAAAGAATGATTTCTAAACTCTTGTTGTAATATAAACCTATTTCATTCCATGAATTGTCTATTATTTTGTACACTGTTTCTCTATACTTTTTCAACAAATGAATACATTCCATTATTCATTTTGAAAATCACAAATGGGGAGAATGTTTTTGAAATGACAAAATCGACGAATACCTTATTAAGGAAAATAACTCATGACTGAAAGAAAAGTGAGTACAATCCCTAGAAATTTGTTTAAATCTATGGTGGATTTAGTCATATTCATTATTAATTTCAGAAGATTTGTTAAACTCAGGGAGATATAAGTATTTATTATTTATGTTATTTTGTTCTTTCCAACTAGGGGGAGATTGTTGAGTCAAAATGTGTTTCGAATTTATCATTGATATTTTTTTTGGAATTCAAAAATTACTTTGTTTTTATCATGTATGTTGTTTTACAATCGTAATCACATATATTGTAATCACAAACAATCATAATCATAGATTTTTTTTCCATCAAAACTACACATGTTGTTTATCTACATTGTAATTTTATGCGGTATGTTTTCTAATCGTAATAACATATATTGTTTTACAATTGTAATCAAGTATGTTGCTTTCAATCATAACCATATACATTGTAACCAAGCATCATAACCATGTTATGTATCATATTCATGCTTAACATCATAACCAAGAATCATAAAAACGTTATACATCATACATCATTACCACATCCATCATAACCATGTGAATCATAACCAGGTTAAGTAAAATATCATAATCATGCCTCGTACCTATTTATTTATTGTATCATAATCTTGTATCATAAGAACATGTATCGTAAACATGTTATTTTTTGTAATTATGATATGAATCCTTATCATGACCTGAATCATAACCAATATATGTATTTTATCCTTAATAAACATCGTAACCAAGTTACGAATCATACTAATGTCATATATTGAATTATTTTATTAAATTAATACTAATTAAATTTTTCTCATACTCATTGTTTCATAATTTTGTACTACTAATTTCTAACTAAAATGATGTTGTGGAGTTTTTTATACCAACAAAAATGTTGTCATGTATTCTGTTTGTTTTGACTGTTTTAATTCCATGTGTCCAAGTCCCATTGAGTTTTTTTTCTAGATATATGACCATTGGAGGATATATGACCATTATAACCAGAAGAAATAGAAATAAGAAGTCATTCAAACAGGATTATAAAAAATTTGCTACTATCAAGTTCTAGAGAGAGATTGATCGACCTCTCTTTTTCTTCGTGTGAATGCCTTGAAGATACAAGAAGTGAACAGTTAGTTCCAAGTTCTTGTATTTCTATTAGTGCATTGTTTTTTCATTGTGAGACCAATAATTGTACTAACTATCAATGGGTTTTGGGGATAGGATGACGTTCTACTGATCATTGCATCGAGGTATTTCAATTGTTTGAAAGACAGAGGTGCCGATTACATTCGACATCAAGGGATTCTGGGTATAAGAAGACAGTCATGGAGATAATCGTATTGAGGGCATACCAAGGTGGTGGTAAGAAAGTAATTTTATCCTAGGTTAAAGGATACCCTAATATTTGGGATAAAATAATTATAATACCTTTACATTTCAGATTCTCTTTGTAATAGAAACGGAATCATTTTTTTTATTATTTCTATTCATATTATATTACTATTGTAATTGTTTCAATTATGATTCATTCATTACATATTGTATTAAGATATTCAATATGATGTATGGTAGAATCATTTAAACTTTTATTACTGTGATTATTGTATTCAATTCGAATACAATTGTTTTTCACTACTTGTGGTATAACAACATATCATATCCATCAGATCCTAGACCTCTATGGTCATTGGTATTGATTGTGAATTGTATTGGTTTAATACATATTAAAACAAGTTCTTTCTTAAGTGTATAAATACAATGTTTTTAAACATATAATTCACCCTCTCTTATATTTTTCCATCTAATATACACTTATATCTATAATATGATCAAACACCCTTTTATTCTTACTTTATCTAATAGAGAAGTTGGTGCTGAATCATGAAATACCTATGGAAATAGGATTTTATAATTGATACTAGAGTAATCCTTGTGATCTTATCTGAATGTTACTCCTATATTAAAATAAGGCCAGTTATATTGGATTTTATAGGGGGGTTTATAGGTTTACATTTTATGGGGGTTTTTTATAAAAAAAATTTACCCCACAAACCTAAATGTAGTAAAAGAAATATAAAATTTAAAGATTTGTATTTGATACCAAAAAATTTTCTAGAATTTTATACATAAAAAAGAGACAACATTAAAAAAAATATTGGATCACCTATATACCATAGTACTTTTTTGGTTTAAAATATTAGAAAATTAATGAAAACTGATACATAACAATACCCATGCCATAAAGTGATCATTTTTTCTTTGATATTAATATTTTATTAATTGAAAATAACTCGTTAACATCTCAAAAAAAATTCTTAACATAAAAAAACTTTCTATAAATAATTTATTTTATATAATTAGTCATAACATGGGAAAATGTGAAACATAATGAGGGTGATCTCAAACTCATAGTGAGGTTAAACATAAGAAATAATAGTTTAATAAAATCTGTGAGAATAATATGAGAATAATTTTCTGTTAACATAAACAATGTGCATGAAAATAACATAAGAAAATCCACACCCATATATATTTAAACCATAAATTATAAGACTTTTCATAAAGCATTAAAATAAGAAAATTTTTATATAATTCAATAATCATGATCCGCGTGAAAACCAACCTTTAGAAAATGATCCATTATAACTCATATAAATCATATAGAATGTGTGTTGGTATCTTAGAACATTATCATCATAAAAAATGGTCACTCATTTTAGAAATAAATTAAACCCAATTAAATATATAAGAGAAACCTACCAAGTTACCTATCCTTTTTGTGATTTTATAGACATAGAACATTACCTAATGAATTGGAGAGATATATTTGGCTCACTCATTGTATATTTTATATTAGGAACATCTTATATCGTGATCCATAACTACCTAAACCATTATAAAAAATAATTTCTAAGTATCATATGTGATTATAACACATGGAAGCTTACATTTTTATCAAACTCATAAAAACAACTGGTGTTCCTTTTTTAGGTTTATTTACTCATGGAAAGGAAATGAGTTTCACAGTAATATATTTAAAACAGTGATCATAATACATCAAGAGAAAATATATGGAAGGTATTATACAATAATATTCTAATTGAATAATAGGAATTATTAAATGATGTTTACAAATATTCCTTCAAATGCACATTTAAAAAAATATAATTTAAAAAAATGGAATGTAAAATTTTCCTTTAGTAACTTAAAAAAAATTAAAAAAATACTGAGAAAATGATTTTATTTTAAAATGAACATTGAAAATTTTAAATGAAAATTCATATAAAATATTATATATTATGTGGAAAAATTTAGCTCATGTTATAAATGTTTAAAATAAAAAAAACTACAAAATTTTATTAAGAGAATGAAAAGTGACAAACACAAAAAAAATAAGAAATTTAATTTTTAAAACCATTAAAAAAATAAAAGATCATTGATAATAAATTTTGTATAACATTTATGTTCTGAGAAGAATTTTTTTTAAATGAGTTGAAGTGACTAGTTGTATATTTTATTTATATATTTTTACAAATATAATGGAAATTGTTTAAAAGAAATGAGATATATGGTATTTTAACACCAAAAACTATTTGGAAGAAAGAAAATAAGATGAAAAATAAACTACAATGAGTTTAAAAATATTCATGATATTATATATCATGATTTGGTATATAAACCATATAAATGAATATTGGTTAATTAATCAAAACATATGTCAAAGAAACAATCTTGAAAATATAAACCCTTTTTACTTTGGTAATGATTGAATAAAAAAAATTTAAATATAGAAACACAACTTGATTCCAAAAAATTATTAATATACATGAAATAATATGTCAAACTACATATATGGAGAAATAATTAAACCCTATTAAATAAATCACGGTGCATAAAATGAAATATGAATCAAATAAACGTTATTTTGACCATGAATACCGTTCCAACATATATTAACTTTTAATGAATATTTTATGAAAGATATAACATAATTAGAAAATTAAATATCATGATTAAAAAATTATTCATCATATCATATATCAACTGGAAGCATATAATCTTATAAAACAAATTGGGTTCATGTTACAAGACATGTATCAATGAAACAATTTTTAGATAAATAATCTATGCAGTGAACATATCATTGATGATTGAATTAATCAATTAAGATATTAAGTGTAATAATTTTTAAACCACAAAAAATGTGGAAATAAAATATAATAGAATCATATTTTATTTCATACATAATATTGGAATTAAATAGTTAATGAATTTGTTGAATAACCAAATGAATGGAAATTGAGTTTAGTAACCCTTTCCTCATGTTAATATTTTCAATGTATGTCCTTTAAATAATATATAATAAACTTTTATTAATAATATACTTTATTTAAAACCTTTTATATGTTTATTAATTTTTAATTGACCCATGTATTTCATTTATTTAAATGAAATATTTAATTTCATTATTAGTTTAGTCCACATGATTGTTTTGAGGATGTTCGGGTCATAATAATAAAATAACATTGGCAAGTTGTAAGTGTGGAAAAGGTTCATTATTAAATAAGAACTATAATAATAATAATTATATAATTATAATTTTATAGGTAATATTCAATTTTATATCCTTTAATTAATGGATTACATGACAAAAGAATCACATAACTTCGTTGTGGTCGTAATCTACATGTAAACAAGACCTAAATGGCCCAATGGCATTAATTTTTATTGATTTTTTTATAACACCCATTTCAAGGGATGAGGGGGATCCCTTATATGGCTTGTAGGTTTATAGATCACCTGGCTAGTAGTCTTAAGATATTCCATGGCCCAATGGTCTTAGAGAATTCAGCAAGACTATAACTATAAGAAACTACCCCTCCCAACATCTGAATCGTAATGGTAGCTCTCCACCTTCACATGGCCATTTGTCTTGGATTCCCATTGAAGAACAACATGGTCCAGATGGAATATCCATAACATCTCATTCTTCCAAATCCATTTGGATCTACTCAGGTGAGTTCACTTTCCATGAATCCTCAACTAGGGTTGTTCCTTTTTTATTGAGTTTATATGGGGTAACTGCACTGATCATGTGGCCCGAAGGCCTTGAGGTGGACTGAAGGCCTTAAGGACTCCAAGCCCATCTCTTTGTAAACATGAACAACGTTGTCCTTTTCAAATGTATGGAAGGGTAAAGAACAAAGATGATGTGTTGTATTTAAAAAATGATTATTATTTGATTTATATCACATATATATATATTGAATAAATCATTTTAAAAATCCATTAAAGGAGGTGATAAATAGTGAAACACATCATTTCATGGAGTTAATAGTCCACACGTACTCATGAACGATGTTTTCATTCCTCATATGAGGGAAAATGAGATGAAAAAGGGTTTTCAAATAATCATAATAAGATTTAAGTATATTTTCTATACTAATGTTACTACATCATCAGGGTTTATTATTATTTTATGGTGTTAGAATACGAAGTAAAATGATAACACTTGGTTAAGATGATTAACTCCTCTTTAGAAGACCACGTTCAGCTTACACCTTAATATATAAAAGTTCTTATTTTTTGAGTATATGACCAATAATAAGTATAGAAGAATATATGAATTTTAATTGTGTAGGTATTATTTGATAAATTTTCTCATTAAGTGTGGATAAGATAAAATAATTGGTGTCCTTTCATAAGAGTGGAGAGGGGTACTCTGGGAATTAATTAATGTATTATATTAATTCAAATTTATATACATTTTCATGTAGAAATTACTGATATATTTTGAATATATTATGAAGATAATTCTACTTAATCTCATCCAATAATATTTATACTTTTTTAGGTGGTGTTTTAGAAACTATTTCTTAGTTTTTACCCTCACTAACCAATATAACGTTTACTAAAATAACAATATTTTTACTCTTTATGTGTTAAGAAAGATATTATATAAGTAAAAGGGGGACATAAGTTCAAAATGGATGAAATTATAGAAAATATCATATTCACTTAGAAAATTATAATATTTTTATGAAATTTGTAGTATTTTAAAATATATTATTTAACATAAATTAATATTCAATTCATTTTCAGAGCATTGTTTTTAATTTGACCATAAAAAATATCTATAAAAAATTTAGTATGAATATATATTTTAAAAAATATAATAAATTAAATTTATTTATAAATATCATGGAACACCATAACTAACTCAAAAAATATTACTTCTTCAGTTTGAAAAATCATTTACATGATTTTTCTACAACAGGCCCAAGTACTGTTTCAATGTTGAGTAATCCTGTAAGGTAATTATTCATCAATAGAAACTAAAAATAAATTATCATGATAAAAAAGTGTAATTAATATTTAAAATAAATATATATAACTGGACACAATTTTTTTTATACATATGAAAAAATATTAGATTTATTAAAAAACGTAAAGTGACAATTTATATTTATTCTGTACATTAAATAATCTAAAGGTATTTATAAATGTAAAAAAGAAAATAGAATGATAAATGTTTTAATATTGGCTAGTAATTATAAAATAAACTCATACAATATAAAAAATGCAGGTGTTATATAATTTTTAAATCCTTATCAAATTATTTTTAACTTTAATTACCTGATTTAACCTAATGGAATGAAAAATCATTTCCTCCATTATAATTTAGAATGAAAAAATAGTCTTGAACTATTTAATAAATATGTAAATGGTTATTCATAATATATAATCCATTTTACTAATTTCAATCTATAAAATAATTCAAAATTTACTTAAAAATTTACCTTAAAAAACATAATGTTAATGGATTTTCCAGGAAAATAAATTTTTAAGTATAAAAATGTTTTCATATAAAAAATAAGAGTAATTTAAATAATAATTAAATTAAATATATATATTTTTAATCAGTGGAACAAATTAAAAATTAATATATATTTAAAAATATTGGTCTTTGTAAATACAAGAATGGAAAAGAAAGTTTTCTTTAAAATCAGAATTCTTTAACTATTCACATAAAAATTAATATTTTTTAAGAAAAACAAAAATTTCACCATAAGATAATTTCTATATTACAATTTAAAAAATTAACCAATTTTTATCAAATATAATTTATAAAATTTTAAAAAACATTTTAGAATATTTTCTCAATTTTTTTTTAAAAAACCAATTTTTATTGGAATAATAATTTTGATTCCTAAAAATACTTTACTAAAAATTGAGTTATTATTTATAAATAATTTATAGATAATTATTTATTGAATAGGAACATTATTTATAAAATTCATAGTGAATTTACTCATATTAATACCCTTTAATTCAGTGATTAGGTAATAACAGTTGTATTTAAAGGAAATGTTTCACAGTTGTTAAATCTCATTGTGGTGTGTTGTGTATAGTATCAAAAATTCTGTTCATTTAAAATATTAAGGTATTACATTCATCCTAATTTTAATATACTTCATCCTTACAATTTTATCTTCAACATTGGAAAAATATTTTTATATTTTAAAATCCCTAGTTAAAGACCCACATCATAAAAAATGGTTACAAAGGCATCCTTTTAGAAAGAGGGAATGTGAAATATGAAGGTCGACATAAAAAGTAAAAAATTAGGTTTATAAATAGGATTACATTAGTGAGATGTTAAAATATGGACATATAGAATAAAATTAATAACAAAATAATTATGGTTAGTGATAGAGAACTTGGATCAGAAGAAAGTGAATAATCAAGAGAATGATAATGACGACAAAACCATAAATCAATAAGGGAATAAGAAACCCATTAAAAATTTAAGGTAATATGAAATCATCTTTATTTCAATATACTTTTCTTAGAGTTGAGTAATTCATTTATCACCCATACTAAGAACATCAGAGAATATGAGTACTTAATTTTATTCAATTTATAAAAACAGTTTCATCATGTGGTTGTGCTTTGATTAATTTCCACATATATCATAACTCTTATTCCAAAAAATGAATATTCATGATTATAATTTCATTCCTATATCACTTAAATAATCTTCTAATAGATCACATGATCCAAAAATGTAAATTAAGTTATTCCAACCATCTTAGAAATTAATCAAAATAAAGATTCAATCATAAGTTATGATAATAACATAATTAAATAAACCTTAATATGAAGAAATAACACATTAATCTATAATTTAAACAATAAAAACAATGGGATGACTTAGAGAATTACAAGAATAAATAACTCTATATCAAAATTAACCTCAATAACCTCAACATTATTGAATTTTATAACCTCAAATGTTGTCTCATACCTTTTATATTATATCCCCAAAAATGAAATATAATTCTTCTAAAAAAATTCATTTTAAAAATATGGCTCATAATTACTTTAGCACAATAAAGAGACAACCAAAATATTGTTAGACACATTCAAATCCCATTATATAAAGCCAAAAGGGGGTTTTTTGATTAAGATCAACACATTATTTATTAGATGATGTTTGAATCCAAAAAAATTTAGCTAAAATCAAATGAAAACATACGAATATAAAATGTTATATAAACCCTCCTCTAATACTAACTATATTAAACATGAACCCACACTCCCAAATCTGGTGCTAAAAATATAATACATCCCTATATTTATTTTATGCTGAAAACATGACCCAATTTTATACATATAAACATGAAACTGAAAATAGAAATATTTTATCATTCATATAACAATTAAACTTTCCAATTTTGAGTTTTATTGAATTAGTAAAAACTCTTACACAACAATACTCAGGTCTTGAGGTGGTCATTTATCCTATTATACATAGTTTTAAATATTTCACCATAATATTCCAATATCTACCATAAAATTATACACACATGAAACATTTATAGACATAATTTATTTATCATTATCTTTATAACCCGGGGAAATGTAAAATGTAAGAAATGTGATCTAAAATTCCCAGTAATGGAAAACATAAGAAATAACAATTGAATGTTATATGTGGGTATATGATGGAAATGATGATATGATAATATAATAATATTGAATAATGAAAACATGAGTGATTTCATACCCATAAAAACATGAATAATAAATCAAGAGACATGGAATCAAACACAAACATAAGACAATAGTCGTATAAGTCAACAATCGTCATCCATGAGCAAAGAATACTTAAGTAATGGATCCATTATAACTCATAGAAGCATATAAAAATGAGTTAGTATAATGTAACATTATCATAACTACTTGTGTTCACTCATGTGTGAAAAAATAGATCCAAATTAAATCTATATGATAAACTTCCGTGATTAACTCCCTCCTTCTTGCCTTTAAAGACACAGAAAATTACCCAATGCATTTGAGACCTATATTAGGCTAACTCATTGTAAAATCTATTTTTTGGTCACACATTATAAACAATAATTTCAAATTAACAAACATTAATATAATAAATTAAATATTTAATCTTTAATAAACTTTTAAACAGAACATTCTTTCTAATAGAGATTGTTTTAACTCTAGAAAAGAAATTAGTTTCTTAATAATCTCTTTAAAACCATAATTTTAAGTCATCCATAGAAAAAACATGAATGGTATCATATGAAAATATAACTAGTGAATTATAAGAATAATTAATCTATGTTTAAATAGATGCAAATACCTTTAAATGAACATTTAAAATATTTCATTAAAACCAAGGGGAAATAAATTTATTTTTTCCATTAAAAATAAATAAAAAAATATTGAGAAAAAAAATTTATTTGAAAATAAAAATAAGGTAATTTAAAAAATTATTCAAAGAAAATAATATCTATGATATTGATAAAATTAATTAATTTATAAAATATTTGAAGTAATCATTCTTGTTAAGATTTTATAATGTGATTCAAAAGTGATGTATGCTGAAAACATTAAAACATTACCATTTTAAAACCTTTTTAGTGAAGGTAAAAGATCATGGAAATTAAATTTTTGAAATAATATAAGTTTATAAAATATTATTTTTAAAATATGATAATGAACATTAGGAAAATATTGGTTAATAATATATAAAACCATTATAGAATTTTTTTTAATGAGAACACATTTATGGTATTTGAACACCAAAAAACCATTAAAATAAAGAACTTATGATGAAACATAAAATATCAGGATTTTAAGAAGTTGCATGATATTATATATTGATATTCATTATATATTCCTTATAAATGAATATATGTACATCAATAAAACTATATCTTAACAATGGTTGTTTGAGATGATACAACCATTCAACTTGTGTAATGATTGAATGAAAAATCCATTTAATGAAGAATGGTAAAAATGATAATTTATATGAAATAAAATGTTATAGAAAATTCATAGGGAAATAATTAAACTATATAATATAATTCATGGTTCAAAACATGAATTATATCTAAAAAATTGATATTGATACCAAGAAAACCCATACAAGGTTTATGGGAATTGATTAAATATATAGTGAAATAGTTAACATCAATTTAACATTAAATATCATGTAAAAAAGATTAATTCATGATATTACATCCCAATTAGAAGAATAAAAAAATTATAAAAGGATATAATTTCTTATTAAATGATATGTCTCAATGAAATAATATTGAGATGAATAATGCAAATAAATACCATAACATTGAAGGTAGAATTAATCTATGAAGTGGGTATCCCTAAAAATTGTAAAACCAAAAAAACAACAAGTGGAAATAATACATAATTGAATCATATTACATTTCACCCATAATTTTTGAATAACCTAGTCAACGAGGAACACATATAAATAAATGAATGGAATTTGATTTCAAAATAACTTACCTTTTGTCAAATTTTGGATTTTTGTCCTTTAATTCCAATATAATAAACATATATCAACTATTTACTTATTAAGGAACCTTTTATTCATTTCCAAATTTATCATAAAACCATTTATTTCATTTTTTTTTCAATAACATATTTAATCACCTAATCAGTTAAGTCAATGTTGGGTTCTTTGATAATGTTTGGTTCATAATTATAAAATGAATTTGGTAGGTTTCCCTTAGAAAAATGGTAATCATTCAATAATATCCAAAGAGTTAATAATGTAATAATTATAATTTTTATATAATATAAAAAATTTACAACCATACATTGGAGGTGTAAATGAAAAACAAATAACATCGCTTCATGAAGATAGTAATATACATGTACTCATGAGGGACATTATCATTTTCCAATGGAGGGAAGGGTAAGGAAAAAAGATGATATATTTAATATATATAATGATAATTTTTTGTGTAATATCGTATATTTACATTAAATACATCATTATAATTATCTATTATAGGTGGTGATGGAAAATTAAACACATATTTTCATGAAGGTGGTAGTCCACACCTACTCATGAACAACATTTTTCTTCAACATATGATGTCAATGGACATGAAAAAATGGATTTAAAAAATCCATAATAAAATTTTATTTTATTTTTCAAATTATGTTATTATATATTAATAGTGAATTAATATTTTAAAAAGGGAGAATATGAAGTAAAATTAAAATGCTCAGCTAATATGATTACATACTATTTAGAAGACCACCATTGGCTTACAAATTAAGACATCTAGTTAAGTTTTTTTTTATTATACCGAGACCTATAGTAAGTGATGAGGAATATTATTATCGTATTTGGGTAGGTATTTTTCATGATAAAAGGCTATTGAAGTGTGTATATTATAGGATAGGTGGTTTCATTTTATAATAGTGGAGAGGGGAGCTCTTCTAATTACATTAAGTATTAAATTTATAAAAATAAAATATCATTTTCCTGTGAAAAAATGATATTTTTAAAATAAAAAATGTAAATAAGTATAATTCATCTCATAATATAAAATCTATATATGTTAGGTGATGTTTTCACCCTTTCATCTTAGTTTTAACCCATGTTATCCCTTTACACCATTATTATAAGAAAACATATTTTTTACACTTTAGGGTATAAGAATATTACTATATTAGGATAAGTGACACAAAAATGGATAATTACTGATATTATCAATGATATGAAATTCACGTGGTTAGATATAATTTCTATAGAATTTAAATCATTTAATAAAATATTATTTAACATAAAATACCATTAATGTAATTTCAGTGACTATTTATATAATTTTTATTGAAAAATATAAAGATAGTAATTTGGTTCAAATATAATTTTTGAAAACATAAATTATACATTTTATTTATATTAAAATTATGAATATTACTGTATTCCATCTGAAAATATTACTTTGTATGTATTTAAAATCATTTTTTGTGATTTTTCTACACATTGTGCAAGCACTATGTCGATATTGTTTTAGAATATAAGGTAATTAGTTCATCACTAAAAATAAAATAAAAAATTAAAATTAATTCATTAATATATATAATAATCAATTAGTTACAAACAAAACCTCATTTTATCCTTATGAAAGAATTACTAGAGTGATTAAAACAAATAACATGACATTTTAAATTAATTAATTACTTTAATTAATATAATGGTATTTATCAACAATTAAAGGAATAAAAATTCCAAAATTTCAAAAAAACAGTAAGTGGATGGATGAACCAAAACGATCCAAAAAAGTAAGGGAGTTGTTTTATTGATTTATAAATCATTATAACATTATTCTTAACATTAATTACCTAATTTACCCATACATAGGTGACAAATATTTACCATAGTTACTATTATTAAAGAGAAAAAGTAAAATAGAAATGTTCAAACCATTTTTAATCTATGATTTCATATATTTATTAAATTTTTTCATATTCAATTCATATATGTTTCATTAATTACTTTTTCAAGAAACCAATAAAACTTGACAAAAAATGATTTTATAGAAAATTTCATTTTTAGTATAAAAATATTTTTTATATAAAAATGAAGCATAATGTCGATTATAATTTATAGGCAGTGTGAGTTAATTAAGAGCGGCTGAATGAAGTTCCCAATAAAAATTTCTATTTAAAAATTAATGTTAAAATAAAATCACCTTAATTAAATAAATTAACCATTTAATAAAAATAACATATCGATATAATATTTTTCCTTTTAGAATATTTCATAAACAATGATTAATTCATATTTAAAATAATGTTGTAATTATATTACCTTTTGAAATTAATTTAACAAGAAAAACATATATATAAACACCATTTATGATTAACGATCAGTGAAAATTTTTTCTTATGGATTTCAGACAATTTAGGTATTGGATAAAAAAATAAAAAAAAATCAAGTGGTTTGGTGTTAGGATGTGAATTAATCCCATCCACATGGAAATCACCGACTTCGAGAAATAATATAATAATTGACAAAAAGATCTACAACCTGGATCAGGAAAACAAACAACAGGCACAAGTTGTCCATGGTAAAAATCATCTTCCATAGTTATATGTATGAAGTAAAATAGTACAAACCACAGAAGGAAATATTCAACGGATAGAGTGGGTAAAAAGATGTAAACACTAGTGGAAAAAACCTTTAACACGTCGACATTGATCACGTCAGTTCTATATAACCGACGTGCAAAGATGTAAAAATGGATTTTTTGCGTTGGTTATAAAATTACCAACGTAAAAAATACTAAGATTAGATTTATCACCGTGATTATTTTATAACTACCGTGAAAATTTAATCTGGACGCTTTATCATGTCGGTTATTTTATGACCGATGTGATAATGTAAATCTTGGCAATTAATCACCTTGGTTATCAAAAGAACCGATGTGATATAGCACTATTTATCACATCGGTTATAAAATAACCGATGTGATAAATCTTTTAAATGATTTATCACGCCCCGTATTCAGTTATTCTATTTTCTTCTATCTGGCGACCTGCGACTCGTCTCTCCCCCGTAGAAAACCTAGAATTTACTCTTCAAAGTTATGAGTTCCAGCCTCATTTTTCCAATATCATTCATCATATTTATTGTCACCAGATCTATTAGGTCGACTCACAACACTCATGTAAGCTTCACACGGCTCGGTTTTAGTTTTTATTTGTTGTGATGCCCTAAAATAATTTTTTGAGATGTTATTTTTCTATATTTGTTCTTGATATCATGGTAAGTTTTATTGAGTTCATTTATACCATGCTAAATTCTTTTCTTCTAAAAGAATCCATGGAATTGATATCATATAACTTTATACTTTGTGTGTGTTCCATTATGTGTGTGTGCGTACATGGGGTGTTGAAAAGGTTGGTGGGGATGTCTACATGGATGGGGGGCTGTCTAGGGGGTACGGGGCTATCCATGGGGTGGGTGTGTCCAGGGGGTATCAAAGGGAGTGCAGGGTGGTGTCCGAGGGGGGGGGGTCTTTCCAAAGGGGTTGGGGTGTCCAAGGGGGTGGGGGGTGGTGTCCAAGGGGGTGAGGGGGCTGTCCAAGGGGGTAGAGGTGTCTAGGGGGCTAGGGGGGGGCTGTCTCGGGGGTGGGGGTGGGGGGGGATATACAGATGGGTGGGGGTTTCCAGGGGGTGTCAAAGGGGGTGGAAGTGGTGTCTAGGGGGTGTGGGGGTTGGGGTGTCCAAAGGGTGGGGGTGTCCAGGGGGTGAGGGGGTGTCCAAGGGGGTACGGGTGTCTAGGGGGTGGGGGTGGTGTCCAGGGGGGTTTGTGGACTATCCAAGGGGGTAGGGGTTGTCCAGGGGGTGGGGGGTGTCCAGGGGGTTGGGGGATGTCTAGAGGGGTGGAGGACTGTTTGGGGGAGGGGGCTATATAGAGGGGTGGGGGTATCTAGGGGGTATCAAAGGGGGTGGGGGTGGTGTCCAGGGCGTTCAGGGTCTTTCCAAGGGGGTTGGGGTGTCCAAGGGGTGGGGGTGGTGTCTAGGGGGTGAGGGGGCTCTCCAAGGGGGCATGGGTGTCCAGGGGTGGGGTGGGGGGAGGGTGGGGTGGGGGGGTGTCTAGGGGGTGGGGGTGTCCAAGGGGGTGGGGATGTATAGGGGGTGAGTGGGTTGTCCAAGGGGGTAGGAGGTGTCGAGAGGGTGTCAAAGGGAGTGGGGGCCTATCCAGAGGGGTGGGGGTGTCAGGTGGGTGTCAAAGGGGGTGGGGGTTGTGTTGAGGGGGGGGGGTGTCCAAGGGGGTAGGGGTGTCCGGGGGGGGGTGAGGGGGTTGTCCAAGAGGTAGGGGTGTTCAGGGGGGAGGTGTATAGGGGGTGAGTGGGTTGTCCAAGGGGGTAGGGGGTGTCCATGGGGTGGGTGGTGTCCAGGGGGTGAGGCGGCTGTCTAGAGGGGTGGGGGCTGTTCAGAGGGGTGGGGGTGTCGAGGGGGTGTCATAGAGGATGGGGTTGGTGTCCAGGGTGGTGTGGGGGCTATCCAAGGGGGTTGGGGTGTCATAGGGGGGGGTGAGTGGGTTGTCCAAGGGTATAGGGGGGCTGTCTAGAGGGTGGGGGGTGTCCAGAGGGTGGGATGGGATGTCCAGATGGGTAGAGGTGATGTTTAGGGGGGTGGGGGGGGGGGCTGTCCAGGGGTGGTGGTGTCTAGTGGGTGTCTAAGGGGGGGGGTGTCCAATGGGGTTGGGGTTTGGACAACCCCATAACCCCCTACACACCACTCCCTCACCACTTAGACACTTCCCACCCCCATGGGCATCCCCCACCCCATAGACCGGCCCCCACCCCAATACACCCCACCACCCTAGACACCCTAGACACCCTAGATAGCCCCCACCCATGTAGACAGCCCCACCCCCTGGATAGCCCCCTAGATAGCTCCCAACCCCCTTGGACACCCTCTTGGTGTGTATATATATATCCCAACGGTTTCATTGAGACCGTTGGAATATTTTAATTTCAGGTAGTCTATACCAACAGTTCCTGTAGAATCGTTGGTATAGGGTCGTTGCAACGACCATCATTCCAACAGTGTGTGAAACCGTTGGGTGCCCCACTTGTTTCATGGGTTATTCCAATGGTTTCAAATCATTGGGATATGTGTAATTTTTAGTAGTGAATGTATACTTATTTTAATATTAATACTTCATATTTCTTTTTTACGGAAGAGTGAATTGGGTATCCAGTCTCACCAGGATGTATTCTTTGTGTACCTTAAGAAGAAATGATGCACGATTAATTTAAAACTGCTATCTCTAATTATATTTTTGTTTTTAAAATTATTTTAATATTTTTTTCAAATATACATATATTTGTTTTATATTTTGAAAGTGTTTTTATATTCAAATTATGATATTTTTCATATAAATATATATTTGTCTTATCTTAACAAGTTGTATAATTTTTATATTTGTTATAGGTTAACAATGATTCAAAGTTGGATTACAGCACATCGAATGAGTAATGAATATGAGGATGGTTTTGATGCCTTTTTGGAATTTTCTATATGAAATGTTCCATGTAGTGACATTTTTTTCTGTCCATTCCTGAAATGATTGAATATGATGAAGTTAAAAAGTATAGAGATCAAAGATCATCTGATTTTTCATTATTTTAATCCGGGTTACAACCCATGGATTTGGAATGGTGAAACTAGATAGAATATCAGATCTATTGATGATGATGATTTAAAAGATGGTAACTCCGATGCAATTGAAGAAATGATTGGAGATATTGTAGTAGAAGAAATTCAGATAGAACTGACAGTTTCACGTCTATATAGTGATGCTAAAAAAACACGGTATCTTGGTTGTACATATTTTACGGTTTTTTCAGCAGTGTTAAGATTGATTAACCTGGAGGAAAAACATGGATGGAGTGATAGAAATTTTTTAGAGATTCTATAATTGATTAAAGACATTCTTCCAAAAGATAACGATCTTCCAAATTCACATTATAAAGCCAAGAAAATATTATGCCCAATGAGATTGGGATACAAGAAAATACACACCTGTCCGAATGACTGTATAATATATAATAAAGAATATGAATTTCTGTAAGAGTTCCAAAAATTTGGGACATCACAGTATAATTTAAAAGAAAAATTACAAGCTAATCTAGAGATTACAAAGATCCCTTCCAAGGTATTTTGGTATCTTCCAATAATTCATTGTTTGAAACGTTTATTTGCTAATTCACAAAATGAAAAAATGTTAAGATGGCATGCAGATGAGCAGATATGTAATGGAAAAATACGACATCCAAAATCTTTTCATAATGGAAGAAATTTGATGAGCAGTATCCTACATTTGGAAATGAAATTAGAAATCTCAAACTACGGTTGTGCACAAATGGAATGAAACCATACCGAACCCTCATTATTACACATAGTTCATGTCCTTTTTTGTTTGTAATTTACAACCTCTCTCCTGAATTTTGTATTAAGAAAAAATATGTCATGTTGAGTATAATGATATTTGGTCCGAAGCAACCCAAAAATGATATTGATGTTTTCTTTTCACCATTGATTGATGATTTTAAACCTTTATGGGAGGATGATATTAGGGTGTATGATTCTAATAAATAGAATATTTTTAGCTTCATGCAGTGATTATGTTCACTATAATTGACTCCCCATCATATGGAAATTTTTCTGGATACAGTTTTAAGGCACATAAAGCATATTCAATTTGCGAACAACAGACTTCATATTATCAATTGCATCATGGGATGAAAACAATGTACATGGGTCATCGAATGTTTTTCCTATGGATCTCTCTTATAGAATAATTAAAAATAATTCAATGGCTCATGATAATTTTATATTGCTCCAAAACCTTTATCCCCTTATGTGTATTTTTAGAGGGTGGAGAACCTTGATGTGACATTGGGAAGGGAACAAAAATATGGTAATGATAGACATATTTGGAAGAAAATGTCAATATTTTTTGAGTTACCATATTTGAGATATCATGATGTTAAACATAATATTGATGTCATGAATGTTGAGAAGAATATATGTGATAGTTTGATTGGAAGATTGTTAGATATTAAAGGAAAGAAATAATATGGGTTTAATGTATGAATAGACTTAAAATCAATGGGAATACGTTCGGAGTTATCTCCCACTCCTAATGGAAGATGAAAATTTCTTCCTCCTGTTTGTCATACATTTTCCAAGAGGGAGAAAGTTAGATTTTTTCAGTGTATAATTATATCAATGTGCCTCAAGGTTATTCTTCAAATGTAAATTTTTTTGTCTCATTGAAGGATTTGAAGTTGATAGGTATGAAATCCCATGATTTTCATGTCATGATGCAACAAATTATACCTGTTGAATTACGTGGAATATTTCAAATCCATGTTAGAAAGACATTAATGAAGTTGTGTTATTTTTTCAATTCAATTTTTAATAAGGTTATTAATGTGAATTCTTTGAACATTTTGTAAAAGGATGTAATTTATATACATTTTCAATTGGAAATTTAATTTCCTCCATATTTTTTGAAATAATGGTGCATATAATGATTCATATAGTTCAAGAAATAAATATTTTTGGACCTGTTTATATTCTTTGGATGTGTCCTTTTGAATGGTATATAAAAATATTGAAGGGGTATATTAATAATCCATATCGACTTGAAGCCTCCATTGTTGAAAATTATATTTCTGAGGAGGTTTAAGAGTTTTGTATGAGCTACTTGGCTGCGACGGAGCACATGGGTTTGCCTCTATCTTGCCATGAATGATTTAATAATGAGGGAAAGGGGATTTGTGTCTTGAATGTCAAATCATTTTCATCTGAACATATGAAGAAGTTAGAATTATACATCTTGAATAACATATTTGACGATCAACCATATATCACATTGCATATTAATGAGTTGAAACAATGTCATCCAAAGAAGAAAGAAATATTGAATTTGAATGAGCACAACAAATTTTTTTTGTCATGGATTAAAAAGACATTGGTTGGTAGATCAGATGTATAAAAGACATTAGGATTTATAGTGGGTGGTCCATGTTTAAATGTGATAACATGGTATGATTATGACATTAATGTCTATACATTTTATACTAAAGCTTAGGAAAATAAAAGGGTATTTTAGAATAGTGGTGTATTGTTGTTTGTAGAAGCAATGCATTTTTCGATTTCTAAAGAAAAAAACCCAATTTTTGAATCATATTCATATTATAGAGTTATTGAAGAAATATGTGAGGTTTATTACTTTAAGATTAAAGTTCCTATTTTTAACTCTAAATGGTTTATTAGTAAAAATAGTGTCATACATGTTGAATTTGGAATGACAGTTGTTAATCTGAATAGATTGGAAGACACAATTGATTCTTTTATAATGGAAACACATGAAAAAAAGATTTTCTATGTAGTTGATCAATCAGATATGCAGTGGTCTGTTGTTTTACATGGGAAAAACAATATGATGGTTAGGATCATCTTTATGAAGATACTGATTTATGTGATATCCTTACTTCCATGGAAATATTAGTAGAACATGATGATGATCATATTGAAGACATGGTTTGTGCCATAAATAATGATCATGATGAAGGAATATGGGAAAATAATCCATTTGTACATTCCTAATATTAGAGGTAACATATGTTTATTTCTTGTTTACATTTATTATTTTCATTAAATGTTGGATATTATAATTTTTTCTTTATTAAAATGCGTATTAAAACAAATAAGTAATTTTTTTTTGTTTATTTTGATTTTTTTAGTGTAGTTTACCATGTTTATAATAGTTTAGCATTGTGTACCATAGTTTAACATTATATAATTTATATATTTATCAATTTTGTTGAATGAATATTACACAACCATGTTTACCATGTTTACCATCTTTACTATAGTTTAACATGATTATCATATTAACCATATTTACTATTATGTAACTTAGTTAAAATTTCAATTTTATGTTTACATTAGTATTGTAATATTTGAATTTGTATATTTTTGAACTAATGTTTGTTTTTTTATTTTAAGGATAATTACAGATCAAAAAGTTGATCAACCACATGATTATGGAAATGAGAATAATTATCATACCTCTGGGGGAAAACATTTACATGCTCCTCTTGATGTTCCCCAATATTCCTCATGTGCTCCCATAACAACAAAGAGTTCAAGGGTTGGTAAATGTGGGTGCACTCATTTATGAAAATTATCACTTGCTTGTACACAGGACAGGGGGATACTGATTGAGTTTAATGAGAATGATATTCCTAGAGGTCCAAATGCAAATGATTTTAAAAGTTTTATTTCAACTCAGGGTAAGAGAAAAGTAAAAATTTTGTATGATGATTGGAGAAGTGTGGATAATGCGATAATATCTCAGTTTTGGGAGATGATTTTGTTAAGTTTTTTTGTTATTGTGTTCTTATTCATTAAATTTTTCTAGTATAATATGTTTTACCTATTCTTTATCAGATGAAATTTTATATTCCTGACACTATAGGAGTCAGGAAGAAATGGTTATCGATGGCTACTAGAAGGTGGAAGGATTTAAATTCAACCCTCACATCTGATTTCATTTTTGTTTATAGGAGTCATGAAAATCATTTTCATATATATCCTTTCATAGATGAAGACACATGGAGACCGTTTATTGAAATTAAAATAAATGATTCATATTTTGTAATGGAAATGTAAAATTTTATTTGTTTTCTTATAAAAATTATCTTATTAATGTTTTCTTAATGATTTCTTGTTCTAAATTTACATAAAAAAGGAAATATCATCAGGAGATCCAATATAATAATGTATACCCTCATATTTTATCTCAAAGAGGGTATATATTTTTGGTATAAAAAATAATGGAAGAAAAATTACAAAATTTGTGAGCTGAGTCTTCAATCTCTGGAAAGGTTTCCCCTGCATCCCCTCCAAATAGAGATGAAAAATGGAAGACAGATCAGATGGGAAAAAAGGGCAATATCTATCGAACAATTTGAGAATCGTAGCTAAGAGGATTGTAAGATATTTATTTTATTTATTTATGTTAACGAAATTATTCATATAATTCGACTCATTATAGAAATGTTAAATTAATTAATACATGATTCTATTGAGGAGTAGAGCTCATGGGGTTATTTACAGCTATTGTGTGGCAAGATATTTTATTTTCATCATTGGGAAAGCCTGAACATCCTGGTCATGTATGAGGATATCTGATGGCTTTATCAGTAATAAAGGTGTTTCCATGTTCATATAATTCTTCCACTGAGGGTGTTTATAAAAAAATATAATCCTTGGAGGGTAAAGTTCATAATATTAATGCGATGATGGAGAAAAAGATTAGAGAATTCGTATAGTCTATGCTTTCTGACATGCAATAAAAATTTCAGACTACAGCTCCCCCTTCTCCACCTCCCCCTGTAGACCCCATTATCTATCCTCCACCTCTGATAATAGCTCCCACTGCCACAACTTAGCCTGTAGACCCCATTTCTTATCATACTCCTCTGCCACAACTTCATACTTATTGAGAGTTGTATGTTGAGGATCCTCAACATCATATAGTTTCATATGGGCTGGTATATTTTATAATAGATATAGTTCATCATCAAAAATTAGAGGTAGAGCATTATAGGGTCACTGTATAGGATATTATAGATAGATCAACTCAAGTACCATTACCTACTGATGAGGTGACGATAGTTGGACATAGTATCGGCCAATTTTTAATTTAGGCATCCAGACTTCTGAGACTCATTACCATAGAGGGATGTATGTTATATCATATATTTTTTTATTAATGTTGTTTTAAAATCTGAAAAATAATATATTTTTCTATTTATTTTTACAGGAATACTTCAAAGGTAAAGAAATACTGTATAGAAAACCATAAAGACAAATGGCTATGACATCCGATACAGATTCTAGTAGTCTTGACAGATTGTCATGATATTCAAATTTTTTGGGGGATAATTATGAGTTTCGAATAGAAGATCATGTTTGTGGATGTGAAATAACTATGGGGATTGTGAAAACTGATATCACGGAGCATGTTAATAGAGATACGCTGGGCATCAACGTGGTGAATTTATTTTCTATGTAAGTCTTAACACCTTTTCCATATGTTATATTTATTAAAAATGTATACATATGTTTTTTTTGTATGTGGTATCTTTATATCATGTGTGAGAAGATTGAGCGGACAGATGTATATGAATTCATGGACCCACATTTGATTTCCCCTAGTGCACATGCATTGGATTAGGAACAAAGAATGATTTATATTGCTGAAATATTTGAACTGAATATAATCACAAAGTGTGGGATGATGCCTTTTTGTGAGAGGTATGAAACACATCTCTGGAAAATAGTTGATTATCTTTTAACATAAAAAACCACTAACATTAAATTATCTCTTATCAGTGATCATTGGATGTTAGGTGTTTTTTACCAAGGGAGAAAAAACTTTATTGGATATGCTCTGTCCATGGTGATGTGCGGGAATGTTTTAAGAATATGTTGAAAAAGTATGTTTAAATTTTTTAAATAGTTGCATATATTTCAAAGAATTATAAATTTATTTTATTTATATTATTTTTTTATAGGGGATGGGTCTTCTCTCAAAAAAACAGAAAGAAAAGGAGTGCCAAGATCAAATATGTAGATTTAAAAGTAAACATCCATTTATAATTTTTACTTTTTGATGTATAACATAAAAATAATATTTTGAATTTACACTCATTCAGACAGAATTTTCATGAACAACAAGGTGTCATCGAATGCAGATATTATATGTTAAGATTTATGCATGAAATAATTACAACTGGAACACTTTTAAACCATGACATGGTAAGATTTACTTTTAAACCATTAAATTGTTTGATTTATTTTTAAAATTTTCCATAATATTTAATTTTATTTATTTATTATACATGTTAACTACTATCCTTTTAACTTGTAGCTTTTTTATGACCATCAACCCTATAGTGCTCAAGAGGTCAAACACTTACAAGTAGAATGGTCAAATTATTTTAAAGGTTTGATTGGATATTAGTTTATTTGTAGTGTAAAAGGTAATTTTGAATATTTCCATTATAATTGTGTATTTGGTAGTAGTTTAGGTTGGATTTAGGTTTTTTGTGGTCATTGTAAGTTATGAATGTTGTATATGTGACAGTTTAATTTTTTTCTACTTCTTGTTTTGGTTTAGTTCTGATAGTTTTTTCTAGTATGAATTCTGGTCTGGGGGGGGAGGTTTCCAGGGGTGTGGGGAGGTGTCCAATGGGGTGGGCATGGGAGGGGGGGGGGGGTTTCAGGGGTGTGGGAGGGCTGTCCAGTTTAGTGGGGGGGGGGGGGTTTCTAAGAGGGTGGGAGGGATGTCCAGGGGTGTGTGTGTGGGGGGGGGGGGGGGGGGTACAGTGGGGTAAGGGGGTGTGGGAGGGCTATCTAGTGGGGGAGGGGGTGTCCAGGGTGTTCATGAGGGTGGGGGCAGTTCAGGGAGTGTCCCGGTGTGTGTGTGTGTGTTTGTGGGGGGGGGGGGGTTCTAGTGGTGTGGGAGGGCTATCCAGGAGGGTGTCTGGGGTGTCCATGGGGGTGGGGATGTCCATGAGGGTGGGATGGATATCTAGGGGTGGGGGTCTCTCCAGGAGGGTGGGGGTGTCCGGGGTTGTGGGAAGGCTGTTTAGTGGGGTGTGGGGGGGGGGGGTCCAGGGGTGTGGGAGGGCTGTCCAGGGGGTGGGCGATGGCTATCCAATGTTGCGGGGGAGGGGGGTCCAGGAGGGTGGGATGGCTATCCGGGGGGTGTCTAGGGGTGTGTGGGGGGGGTTAGTGGTGTCAAGGGGCTTTCTAGGGGTGTGGGCGGGCTGTCCAAGGGGGTGTCCATGGGTGGGGGGTGCCCAGTGGGGACAGGGGGCTCTCTAGGGGTGTGGGAGGGCTGTCCAGGGGGGGGGGGGTCTAGAGGTGTGTGTGTATGGGGGGGGGGGGGGGGGTTTCTAGAGATTTGTGTGTATGGGGGGGTTCTAGGGGTGTGGGATGGCTCTCTAGGGGAATGATGAGGCCTTTCTAGTGGTGTGGGGGCTCTCTAGGGGTGTGGGAGGGCTGTCCAGTGTGGTGTGGGTGTCTAGGGTGTCTATGAGGGTGGGGGAAGTCCAGGGGGTGTCCTGGGGTGTGTTTGTGTGTGTGGGGGGGAGGGTGTCTAGGTGTGTGGGAGGACAGTCCAAGGATGGGGGGGTGCCTAGGGTGTCCATGGGGGTAGGGGTGTTCAAGAGGGTGGGAGTGCTATCCAGGGGGTGGGGGTTGTCTAGGAGGGTGGGGGGTGTCCAGGGTTGTGGGTAGGCTATTTAACGGGGTGGGGGTTTCCATGGGTGGGGGGGCTGTCCAGTGGGGGTGGGTGTCTCTAAGAGGGTGGGAGGGCAGTCCAAGGGGTGGGGGATGTCCATGTGGGTGGGGGGGTTCTAGGGGTGTGGGAGCGCTATCCAGGGGGTGGGGAGTGTTGACCAATGAGGTGGGGGGGGTGTTGGTATCATTTTGTTATGCTTAAGGTATTCTTTTGGCTGGGAATAGTTGTGGGGGTATCCAGGGGTGTGGGGGGCTGTCTAGGAGGGTGGGGGTGCAATCTAGGGGTTTGGGGGGGGGGGGGTTGGTCTGTTTTTGTTCAGTTTTACGTATTCTTTTGGTTGGGAATCATTGTGGTTGAACAGTTTAATTAAAAAAAATTGGTTTTTTACATCGATTATTTTATAACTGATGTAAAAAATTCACCATGATTGATTTTAACGTTGGTTTTTTGAAAACCAAAATAACATATTCATGGGAATGGTTTTTAAATCAGTTATTTCATAACAGATGTAATAAATGGAATGTAATATTGTTTTATGTCGGTTATAAAATAACCGACATAGAAGATATATTCTCACATCAGTTATCATTTAACCAACGTGAAAAACTACTTGGCAGACTACTTTATTACATCGGCTATGGAAATAACCAATGTGATAAATGCCTCAGAGGAGTGATTTAGGATTTTAGTTATATAATAACCGATGTGGTAAAGTATATTCAATGTTGGGTTTTAAATAACCAACGTAATACATCACGACTACAAAGTTCTTTCCACGTTTTGTTTTGAGTAACCAACATGAAAAACACTTCGGTTTTTTGTTTTTTACATCAGTTTTAAAATAACCGACATAAAAAACAATATTTATAACGTATTCTATAATAACATCGCCCAAAAACTGAAGTAAAAACTAAAAAATATCCACTTTTAAAAACATTTTCCTACACTAGTGAAATAAAAATAGAGAATAATAGTTATTCTCTAGTTTATGTGTAGGAGACAATATGGGTCTGAAAGACAAAGTAACACAAAGTTCTTAAAAAATATAATGAGTAATGAAAATAATATAAAGAGAATAATGATGATTGGTTGTTTATGCTCATAATGTTTGAAATATTCAAAATAACATTGATGAGGAGTTTGATCTTTTTTAATGCTGGAGAAAAATAGAGGATCATAGTATTTTTTGTGTGTTCCAGTTGAGCTATTTTAATATCTCAATCAATTTAGGAAATCTTTGTTGTGATTCTGTGTCAATTATCTTCATAGTAGATGAATCATTAAGCTTGTGTAGGCTCACCAATTAAATTGCAGGATTTTAAGTAGAATTGTTAGATAATTATCATCATACCACTTGCACACACCTAGAGAGATATGATCCTTCACATAGATATAGTATACTCGGTTGAAGGTGTCCCATAATCCTCATACGGGATTTTACTATGTCATTAATAATTTCTAAATTTATCCTTGAATGGAAATCATTGTTGATCCATTCAGGTCAAAGTCCTAGAACATCAGTTGTAGCATGAAGCTGGTGGTGACTTAGTAGCTAGCAGTATCTCAGAATCACGGTGACTCAGAGTCCAAGAATGAATCTAAGTATGATGGTGGTAAGTATGGATGGTAGCTCCTTGATGGTTACAAACCTAGAGGTGAATCCACTGACTGTTACAGGCTTGGTGGTGACTCTACTATTTGGGGAAAGGATGGAGGTAACTCGTCTCATCAATAGTTCATGGCCAGCGGCGACTAGCCTCAATGGTAGATTCTGGCTAGTAGAGACTCACCTCAGTGGTAGCTCCTAGATAGTGATGAACCACCTCAATACTTATCCTGATTATCAAAAAAACATTCTTACCATATAATTTTCTATCATACAACATTGAAATAATTAATACTTAAATAATCATGGATTGTGATCATTAAAATAAGGAAGTGTTAATCACTCTCCTCATAAAGACATTCCAATATTATCTTTATTTCTGATGATCACTATAGTACCCCACAGTTTTGTTATGTAACTATTTTTTTATAATTCTCATTAATATATTTTTTTAGGGTAAATGTTGGGAGAGTTTTGAGAATGTTTGTAAAATTTTGGGGATGAAGGGAAGGTGCACAGGATGCACACAGTTTCTCTAAACTATACAGAATCCAAAGAGAAACTGTGGATAGTTTCAGATAAAAGATAATAGCTTTGAAATGGTGGGTGAACTATTAAAAAGTTCATGTTAGGATTCCTTCAAAGGGTATTCCCTTTAATTATCTAACAAACCATTAGCATATGGTTTGTCTAACTGTGCGACTAAACCATTTGTAGGGTTTAAGCGAGATCCTAAAAAAGTGGTTCTCAAATGTTTTTGACTCTAACTCTCTTATTTTTCCCCTTTATTAACCTAACTCGGGATTAATCTCCATTAAAGGTCAGAGAACCTATTCTAATCAAATTATAATCGATTCAGATATTTAATTTGGTATTTAGAATCTCGATTCTTGAGGTAGGTCATCATTCTTCTTTGTTCGTATCACGTTTTCATAGATCTAGTTCTCCTATTCTCTCAGTTTCTCAAATATATGACCATTATGGGTAGATGTATGATTTAAGATTCAATATATGTTGATATTTGGTCTGGTTTTTGATATGAGAATATATCTAAGAATGTTTTGTGGAATTCTTACCCAGTTTCATGAGCATTCTTCGTCCGTTTTCAGTTTTCGCCAAAACAGTCAAGGTAGGTGGAATTAATATTACCTCTTCTTAGTATAACTAATTTACATGATTTAAAACTAAATATATTTCATTTAATTGATTGTGAATTGTGTGTTTAGAAATTTTTGGAAACACTATTTAGTGACGTTTTGGTAAATTGTGGATATATAGAAAAAATATGTCCTTGAATAATTTGATTTGATTCTCCATTTTGAAATGATTATTTTAAATTGGTATTTTCCATAATTGTTTAAATTGGATTTGATTAACGTATTTTCAATAAATGGAATGGTTTTATTGAAATAAAATTGTTTATTTGATTTTTTAATGGTTCTCAATAAAATAATGGTTTTATTAAAATGGTTTGAATTGGATTATTTGAATGGTTTTGGTATATATGGGTTATGTGAGTTCATGTTCGACATGCCCCAAAATATGGGATTTTCACCATTAGATTACAAGGTGTGTGACCCTAGAAAGAGGGAATGTGTTAGAGAGACAAGGTAATTGGATGAGAGACTGCACATGAGTATGGAACTATCAAAACAAAGGACGCATGGTTGTGTGTGTGAAAAGGTGAAATGGAATGGTTTTTCCAAAATGATATTTAGAAATTGTTTTAATGCCTTATTAGTTAATTTTTCTATAAATATAACCTTCTAGAAATTTGTTTGAAGATAGAACATGTTTACTCTTGGTCATAATGGTTTTTGGAACTTATTTATATTTAATTATAATCTATTTTTCAGAATTGATTTATATAAATAGAATTGTATTATTGTTTCTAACTTTTCTATCCTAGTGGAGTGACTGGGGAAGTCATTGTGGATGTCCGAATGAGTTTTAAACTCACCCATTCTTTGTCACATTGGGGATCTTACTGATTCTATCTTCTAAGACATTGGAAAAGGTAAAGTATTACATGTATTTATCACCACTTTGTGATACAAAGTCTGTTTAGTGATGTTGGAGAATGGATCTTTTAGAACATGGAGTCTTGAGGTTTTCATCGAGTTTCTTTTAGTTATATTACACTATCTACTTTGATGGTTACTTTTCTTATGATGTAGTACATATTGTTGTGGTTTTTATATCAATGAATTGTCTGAGTTTTCTTTCATTTATTCATGCCTTATATAGTGAGTTGTTTAGCCATGGTTACAGGGTGAATGATTTTAATTGTAATTGGTTAAATCATACAATAATTGAATTTTAAACCCTTCCAAATTTATTTCCTACCTTCAGTGTATTGGGGATCTCTCTTAGGGCCTAGTAAATATTTAATGTATTCTCAAGCCAAATTTAATAAGTGGGTCATTAGAAATGGTATTAGTTTTTTCAATCCAAAATCTTGTTTGATATTAGTTGTATCATCTTGTTCCTCTCCTTTTCAAACAAGTATTCATCTATTTTCTTGGTCTTAGAGTTGAAATTCATTATATTCTATTCCTTGGGTTCTGATCTTAGAATGGAGTAGGATTGTCGAGACATGAACTTTAGAGCATAAAAAGATGAATCTATCCTTTTTATGATAAACTCCATGCTAACTGGGATTTGGGTACATAATTGGTTTTGGTTCACTTATGGGATATTGGAATCTCAATTTCCTAGGTTTATCCCATTTGATAAGAATTAAATTAATTGTAGAGGAATGAATTACAACATGGATTTCATATTTCAATTGAGTAATGAATTATGATTTTGTGCAAAGGAGGAAATTTTTGAAAAAAGTTGCTTTTTTTTCAAATGAAAGACTTTGAAAAGATCTTGGTTGATGCATATTAAAAATGGTTTAATTTTTATAAGATGGAATATTTATCAAAATATGGTTAAACTGGGAGAATATTTTTTTTGGAAAACAATGTTTGATAATTGATGTGATAGAATTTGAAATGATAAGACTTCAGTTTCTAGAGAGTGAAAATTAAAAATTTTGTTGTCTATTTTGAAAATGGAACTTGGTAGACATATTAGAAACCAACTAGAAGAAGCTTCAGATAATATGGTTTCACATAAACCATAAGTTAACCAAGAACTAGTTTAGAATATCTTCTATGAATTTAAAGATGTGTACATGGGAAACTAGAGGGATGAGACAAGAAATGTGGATCATTCCGTCTAGTTCATGAAGTAGAATCCACCCATATTCTGAGGTGATTATATATACAAAAAGGCAGATGTGTGGATGATCATGACTAATTATATCTCTGATTTTATCTGTACACCAGTAGAGTTTAATGTTAAACAGGGAATGGATATGCTTTAGGATATTGCACACCAGTTGTGGGATCTTGTGGTGCAGGCTAAACTGGATCAAACCCTTAGTTTGGATGATTTTGAGGAATTTTTTAATAAACAATTATATACTCACAAGTTCATGATCTATAGAATGATAGAATTATTTGGCATGGAGCATTAAATATCCTTGTGATAGACTATGTGGCTAAATTCCTTAATTTAGCATTCTTCACACAAGAAGTTACAGCAAGTGTGTCTTTAAAGGAATTCATCTTCGAATCATGGATAATCTATGATATTCTATCAAGATTTTAGTGCTTTTTATTATGGATTATATAGATCTATTGAATATAGTGATAGTCACTAAATTTGATATTCGAGGAACTATGGGAGGAGGAAGTATGATGATAACTATAAGAAATAGTGGGAAGATGATTGCTGGGAACAAATACACCAGGGGAACCTATTTCTATGGTGGGAGAAAGAATCATAAAAAATGGATGGATTGGTGAACCTTCCTCCACAAACCAAGAGAAACGCAGGCTATTTTCAATGTGATTCACTTGACCACATAATGTGATTGTGTACGACACAATATAGAGCATGTCATAACTACAAGTAGATGGGAATACACCAGTACTATTTTTACAGTGCTCCATGGTTAGGTGATCAAGACACTTCTCAGGTGTCGTAAGCATAATATTCTTCAATGGGGTGAGGGCAGCAGAATCAAACATGTCAGCAGAACAAGGCTAGCCATGGTTATTCTAGGAACACCATGAATCCTCTACAAGGGAAATATCAGCAAGAAAATAATGAGAAGAGTACAACAATGAAGTAATTGTATGGATATGAGTAGGTTATTATGGATGATTTGGTTGGACTATCTATGGTGATAGTTACAATTATATTGAATTATACCCTTATAGAAGTGTTGTTTGATACTAGTGCGTCAAAATCCTTTATTTCTTCTCAAATTGTTGATTTTCTATGTTTAAAACTTTAGATGATGCCCTATATGTTAAAACATAAAACTCATCTCGGTAAAAGATAATTTTGAGCATTTGTGTGTAGTTTGTGTTCTATAACCACTGATGGAGATGATCTGATGCGGGAATTCTTTGTGTTGTAGATTGATGTATTCGATGTAATCCTAAGTATTGGTTAGTTAAAAACGTTCATGTATCACATCAACAGTTATATAAGAACAATCAGTATTACAATTGAGGAATGTTTAAACCATATCTTTAAAGGGAAAATGGTTGTAATGATGGGTGCAATGGGATATTTAGCATCTTTAATGGAAAAAATATCTTACGATTTGGTGGAGTTGACATTTTAATTGATAGAAGATATTTAGGATATTAGTTTTCCACTAATTGTGGTTCAATTTCTAGAAGTCATTCCCAATAACTTCTCAAGGTTACCAATTATAAGGGAAGTGGAGTTTATTACTGGTCTCCTCTCATAGAAAATTCTTATTTCCATTTCATCTTATTAGATGGAACTAACAGAGTAAAGGGAATTGATAGTGCTGTTGAATGACATAGAATGAAAAGGTTTCATTCTGCCGAGCATGTCTCTGTGGGAATCACTAGTATTTTTTGTGAAGATAGAAGATAGAACTCTACGGTTGTGGGTGAATTATCGTAAGCTTAACCAAGTAACAATAAATAATTGGTATCCACTTCCACACATTGATGATATGTTTGATTAATTTAGGGGAGCCTAGTGGTTCTGTAAAATTTACTTGTGATCAGGATATTACCAATTGAGAGTTTGGGAGGATTATATTCTAAAGAAATATTTTAGAATAAGATTTCTCTACTATGAATATGTATTCATGCCATTCGGTATTAAGAATTCACCAAAAGTCTTTATGGAATAGATGAATCAGATATTTCATAGATATCTAGATCCTTTTGTTGTGGTGTTTTTGGATAACATTTTGGTGTATTCAAGGACAAGGTTTGATCATGAGAAACACATGAAGATAGTGTTGTAAATCTTAAGATATCTTCATTTGTATAAAAAATTAACAATGTGTGATTTTTGGATATAATACATACTCTTTTATGGCCATTTAATTACTAGAAGAGGGGTTTCTGTGGATCTAGAGATGATATAAGCTGTTATCTATTGAAAACTACTGAAAAATGTCTTTGAGATATGAAGTTTCTTGGTACAACTAGTTATTAATTATTGTTTGTACAATAATTCTCACAACTATCCTCAATAATTATTTCTTGTATAGATAAGAATGATCCATTCGAATGGACTTAGTAATTTCATAAGTGTTTCCAAGAGTTTAATGTTTGTCTTACATCATTACCTATCTTGATTTTTCCTGAATCAAGATAGGGTAGGTGGTGTAATGTGATGCTCCAGGATATGAGTTGGGATATGTTCTATTTCAAAGAGACCACATGGTTTCTTATAGTTAATGGAATTTGAGAGTGTATGGGAAGAATTACACCGCACATGATTTGGAGTTAGTTGCCATCGTCCATGCTTTGGTGACGTGACCTCACTATATCTTTGGTGAGAAATTTACTATTTTTATATATCATATGATCTTAAAACATATTTTATCACAAATAGATATTAATTTGAGGCAAAAAAAATATGGATGTAGTTTCTCAATTTTTTTGAATTTCACTCACTGTATACCCCATGAAAAAGGTACTTCAGTGGATGATGCATTAAGAATAAATTCAAATACTCGGTTGAGAAAAAGATGCTTCAGATGAGTGGAAGATAATGTTAGTCCTAACCGGCATGCTTGTGAAATGTGAAGACCAAGGAGATGTTTCAGCCTTTTTTTAATTTTATGTGGTTCTTGATTTGGTAAAGATAGTTAAAGAAGCACAATCATCAGATGTAGAATGCCTAGTTATGAGTTAAATACTCAATGGTGGGGAGACCATTGAGGGGTGGAAAATTGATGGGAGTTTGGTTTGTGGTTCAAAGATCAGATGGTTGTACTTATGTTTTGTAACAAAAAACATGTCATGATTACCACCATTCTAAATGGGTTGTACATTCATGTATATAGAATATTAATAAGTAAATGAATGTGTGGTTTTGGTGGATTTGAAAGAAATGAAATGTGGATGAGTTTGTTTCAAATGTATTAAAATCTCACCAATTTAAGGAAAATAATTGATAAACACCATTTATGTTGTAGTCTCAACCTATTATAGTGTGGAAATAGGAGTATATGACCATATATTTTCTTACAGGACAACCAATAATGGTTCTAAAACATGATTCCATACGGGTGATAGTGGATCATCTCATAAAGTTGGCTCATTTCATCCCAATTTGTGAAACTCATACGGTGGAGGATCTATCGAAAATCTATATCCAATAAGTGATAAAAATACATTTCATACCAGTATCTATAGTCTCGTATAGAGATCTAAGGTTCACATCTCATTTATAGAAATCCTTATAGAAATCCATTGGCACTCAGTTAACTATGAGTACAATGTATCATCCTCAGAAAGATGGGCAATCCAAAAGGACGATACAGATGTTGGAAGTCATGTTATGGGCTTGTGTAATGAATTTTGGGGGATCATTAGAATAACACATACCCTTGTTGGAGTTCTCATATAATAACAGCTATCAAGACTCGATACATATGGATCACGTTGAAGCATTGTATCTGTGTCCCTATCAGTCTCCACTTTGCTGGGTGGAAACAGGTAAAACTTCACTAGTTTGGCCAACCCCTATCGAAGAAACAATAGATAATATTCATTTCATTAGGAAACAAGTTGAGACAACTTAGATTCATAAAAAATAATATGATTTTCACATCAAATACTATTGTTTTTCATGGTGAGTGATCATATGTTCTTACAGATATCTCCATGGATTTCACATTATCATTTTAGGAAGAAAGTAAAGTCATCACCTTGATAAATTATTTCCTTTGAGATACTGTAATGGGTTGGAGAGGTGGAATACTGGTTTAATTTACCACCATGGTTCAGTTTGGTGCATAATGTGTTCCACGTATATTAGTTGAAAAAGTATCAACCTGATCCTGACCTTGTGATCATATAGGATCACATTGACCCAGAGCCGGATGCTTCATTAGTACATATCCTAGTGAATATTGTAGATAGGAATGATAAAATATTTCATGAAAAATAATTGGTCTAGTACGTGTTTTATGAAATCATGGTATGATTCAGTAAGAGACTTGGGAACATAAGAAGTAAATGAAAGAGCAATGGTTGGAATTATTTTAGGGTAAGGATGGTTTTCTACTTTCCATGGAAGGAGAGGCTAATGTTGGAGAGAATTTCATATCCCTAGTTTCTGGTACATAACCCTTTATTGATGATTTTTTGGAATATAATGATTAATGTTGATGGATGGGAGAGTTTGGAGAATGATTGGATAGTTTTAGGGCTGAAGGGAAGGTACACGGGATGTGCATGATTTGGCTAAATGGTGGGAATCCTAGGAGAAACCGTGCAGTGTTTCAAGTGTTGGATAATATCTTCGAAACATTGGGAACATATTTAAGAATTCTATGTAAGGAATCCATGTGAGGATCTACCCAGGAATTATATATTGCACGGTTAGTGCACATTTTGTTTTACTGTGGGACTAAAACATCTGCAGGGTTTAAGTGATATCCAAAAAAAGTTGATACCAACTGTGTTTGATGCTAAATACCAAATTTATTCTTCTAAACGTCCTTCAATTGGTATTATTTTCCATTAAAGGTTTTATAACCTCTCCCATGAAAGTATGAATTTATCTGGATGATTTCCTTGGCGTTTAGAAGCGTGATTCTTGAGGTATATTATAGTTCTTCTTCGTTCTTGTCATGTTTTCTTTGATAAACATAGATATACTTATCTTATCCTATTTATTTCTCATATATACATTTTTTATGGGTAGATATAAGATTTTTTAGGCTAAATATGTTGATATTTTGTATTTTTGTTGATAAGATAATAGATCTAAGGCAGTTTTGTGGAATTCTAACCCGGTTTCTTAAGTATTATTCGTCAGTTTTTATGGATTTCCAAAATTGTAAAGGTAGATAAATTAATATTCAAATTTAATATATTTTGATGAATTTATTTTGAATTGGATATATAAAAATTCTTGGAATCCCTCTTTCAGGGCAATTTGGTACATTGTAGAAATCTGGAAAATTCAGGTCCTTGACTAATGTGCTTTGATTCTTGATTTTAAAATGAAGATTTTAAATGGGGATTTTTTCAGAATTTTTGAAATTTGATTTTATTAATGTTTTTCAAATAAAATTAATGGTTTTATTAAAATGAAATAATTTATTGGAATTGTTTTTTTAATGGTTTTCAAAAAATGAATGATTTTATTGAAATGGTTTGAACTGGATTATTTGAATGTTTTTGGAATATATGGGTTGTGTGAGTTCATGTTCGAAATTACCCTAAATCAGGGATGTGTACCATCGGGGTAAAAGGTGTGTGATACTATATCCGGGGCATGTGTTAGTTTGAGACATGGTAATTGGATGAGACACCACTCATGAGTATGGAATTGTCCAATCGAATTATGCATGGTTGGGTGTGTGAAAAGCTGAAATGGAATGGTTATGACAAAATGATATTGATAAATTGTTTTGAAGAAATTTCTAGTGGTTTTTCTAGAAATTTTAATTCATGGATATTTTTTTTTAAAATAGCACCTATTTACCCTTGGTTATAATAGTTTTTGGAATGTGTTTATATTTATTTATAAACTATTTTTCAGAATTGTTTTGTATAAATGGTTTTATATAAATGATTCTATCTTTTCTATACTAGTGGTGTGAGTATAGAAAGTCATTAGGGAAATCCTACTGTGTTTTTTACTCACCCTTGGTTTGGAAATTTGTTACTTTTGAAAATTGTATCTTTCAATACATGGTAAAAGGTAAAGTATCACAATTATTGAGCACCACCTCATGATACTTGGGTTGTTCGGTGATTTTGGTGCATAGAGCTTGTGGATTATTGATTCTTGTGGTTGTCTTAGAGTTTCATGTTGTTATCTTCTTCTGTCTACTTCGATAGTTACTCATCTTACTCTATGTATACTTTAGTGTGGATTTGATAGAAATGAAGTGGTTGAGTTTTCTTTCATTTATTCATGCATCATATAGTGAGTTGTTTGTTTATGGTTGATGGGTAATGGTTTTTGTTCATAAAGGGTAAATCATCCCCCACTTGCATTTTAAACCCTTCAGCATTTATTTCCAACCTTTGGGGCCTTGGGGATGTCACTTAAGGCCTAGTAATGGTTCATTGTATTCTCAATCCAATGAGAATAAGTGGGTCATTACACTCACAGAACATGGAATTTTATTATAAATGTAATATATAATTAAAAATATATAATTAGATAGGTATTTAAATTAAAAAAAATATTCTTATGATTTCAAAATATATATGAGTGATATAAACAACTTATCATATCAATGAAATGTAAGATCTAAAAATAGATTTCACATTATACAATAAAACAACATTAAGACCTAATTAAAATATAAAATTAAAATAAATAACTGAAATATATAATTAATAATTCATAAAGTATTTAGATTTTATATTTTATCCCCTAGTAGTAAATAAATACCCATTATATCTCCCCAATTGATATAGTCAAGAAGAGAAGAATGATAAAATTAAAGTATAATTAAATGATAATAACACTAAGATATTGCATTTATTATTAGACAAAAAGTGTTGAGTACATCACTAAAAAGAGAAAGAGTACATGAATGACATCCCTATCAAAGACTGAATCTAATCAGAGTCACATTTAGAGTTAAATTGAAGGTTGTTTGTGATATCTATTTTGTCTTTTTCATTGTCCTTGTCCTGAGGGGCTGTAGTAGTAATAGTGAAAATTGGAGTATAATTTTTGATGGATGGGATTATGGTCCAAGGTGGCATTTACTCCTGAAGAAGGACATGACTTAGGGATTGAATTAATTCAACTACTGATAAAACCAAAGGCTGATATGGTGGAGGCATAAGACAATATGTCTAAGAAATCACTACAGGTTTGTATCTTACATGTTCTGTAGATGTTAAGGAAAGAGCAATTGTCAATGGGATGGCCTCTCTTTCAATTTCAGTCATAATGGGAACTTGGAGAAACTATTTCATGAGGTTGATAATGTTTATAATATGAGTACCGCTACTCTATATTGAACAAATGAAATACCTTTTCTCTTTTGTAAATATCTACAATAATGGTGTGAGAACCTTCAATTGAGTCACATGTTTTTTAAAAGCCATTGAAAATGGGGAAGTTTCATGTTCTCTACCGAGAATCTGAATTTACCAGACATCTCATTATTTTTTACAAATTCATGAAAAATAATACTTTATAGATTTATTTATTATGTCCTTATCTTCCCTATGTTCATTGGAATATTCCCTTTTCATATCATAGATGTACTCTCCATGATGGTGTATATACGTTAATTTATCTTCATGACTTGGCACATAACCTAAATAAGTATTGAATTCTTCACTAAATATCTATTTGAGAAGCTCCCTATCATTTGGTACTAAAGTAGGAGGTGGTGCAGTGGATAAAGAGTTAATAATATAAATTCTTTCCAATTTATGAATAATATAATTTATTCTCAGTAAGAATGAGGATGTCATTCCCCCTATTAAGGCTTTTATACTTTCCTGTTCTTTTGACAATATTCTATTCTCCAATTCTAGTTACTAAATTTGAAATCAATAATTTGGTTTTAAATGAGATATAACAATATCAAACAAATATTGAGTACTTTCTTCACTAATATAAGAAACTGGAGATGGATGATAGCTCAAAATATTTCTGAAATCAAAAAAAAAATTCTTCTCAAGGATTAAAAATTAGAATCCACACTTCTTTAGAAATATTTTAAATCATCTTTTTCATAACATGAAGTGAAAAAACAAATTATGGAGAACGATTATCTCTATTTTCAGGTTGTATTATAGCCTCAAATGGTCTATCTATCTCCATTGGAGTTCAAGGTTTCAACTCTCCATCGTGATCAATATGATCCCCTAAGAATCTGTCTCATATGACAGGATTTGATTCAAAATATAAATCACTTTAATCCAATCCAATTATAAAAAATAGGATACATTTATCATTAATAAAAATAACTATCTTCAGGTATTGTATATGTAATTATTGGAGGTTCTCTAGGAATTTGAGAAGATTCACCAAATTCAAGTTTAGAGGGGTTTGATCTGCATGAGCTATCTGTTATAGATATGCTAGCTCTGTGTGTTCCATTAGATCTCAATGATCTGTAGGTTTTTGATACTCCTCCCCTCACTATTATAATTCTCATCATCTATATAAATAGTTTGTATAACATCCATTTCATCATCATTGGATATATCCTCAGTTCATATAGAACTTGATACCACTGGTGATGAAGGGTGTGACTGAACCATCTCATTATCATAATCATCATGATAATATCCATTCTTATAATTCACATACTTATGAACATATCCATGATCATATCCACCATCATGATCATATCATTGGTCACATTCATCTTTTTTACCAAAGTGATCTTTATTATTATCTACTTCATTAGAATCATTATCATTATAGGCACTTCCATTTCAAGAAATATCAATTGAGTATCTTGATGATTTTGAGGACGATTTATTGAATTGGTCTACTCCAGATACATCAGTTTCCTTATTATCATATTCATATGAAATTCATTCTCTAGTTGGTAGAGAAATAAGTGGACTGATAGGACCACAAGAAACATTAGGAGGGGATTTAGGGATCTCCAGATCACTCCCCACTTTAACTGAATATTTGTTTTCTTCTTCCATAGATTCCTCAAACTTTATCACTACCATCATGATAATGATATTAAACTAACTCATTGGGCTCAAGAACAAGATCCACCATGACCATTGGTCTGGTTGGATGACCAATAGGGCCGAATTCATCATATAATTTTTGATTGTCTATTACCCACCACTTCTTCCATTGATTCCAACTCACTTTAACCATTTTGAAAAATCTCTAGGAAAAAAACCACCATACTTATCCTGAGCTAATTCACCTTCTTTGACTACGACCATAGTATCCAGGATCAAATATATCATCTTATGTTATATCATAGAGTTTTTACTTGAAGTTTTATTATACATTTCATACATACAGATCATTAAAAATCAACAAATAATGATACTTTTTTCATAATTCGTCAAAATCAGAAAGTAAAAACATTTTTATCTCATAGTGTGGAAATCCCCATTTCTCTGAAAAAATACATGTTGTAAAATCTGGAATAACATTTTACATAAACCATCCAGTTCAGCATCTGTTGGTCGTCATAGTGTACCATCACCTGTAAATGGTAGGATAGATTATTCATAATTAAAAAATCCACTATTATTTTGAATAATTCCTTAAAAATCCTAATATACCCCTTCATGGGTGATATTAGGAACATTTCCCTTTACTTTAAAGAGAAGGAAAACTCTTCTCCATCAATGAGACTTTTTATTTCATCCTCTGAATCACCAAAAACAAGCTTAGTATTCTGATAAAATTGATAGACCAACCTCAGATAATACACGTGACGATTCATTGTAAACCAATTCATACAATTCTGATCTTCTATAACATTCAAAAAGAACATATTGCTTGATGGAAGCCATTACACATCTGTTTTATTTTTTGTGTCAATATCTCAATTTTCCAAATAAAGGTTTCAAGAAATAATAGGTGAATAACTTGCAGATTCTTTTCATTTCTTAGATTGTCTCTATTATTCTTTATTTGACTCCGCTAATCACTTCACATGGGCCATTGTGATTAGTTTAAGGATTAGGTATAATGAGAGCGGAATGAAAGATGATCTATCTAAGAGGAGAATATGCTATCAAGAGATCAAAGGTATAAGTATAAGTGAATCAATTTGATTGTATCTACGACTTTCATCATTTAGGGAAATAATAATAAATAATAATAAATAATAATAAATATAAAAAAAAAATTTAATCGGGGAAAGAATATCAACATTAATAAGGAAACATTAACAAGAATTAGTTGTGACTCATTTACAACAACAACTCATCAATAGAGACTTGTCAAGACCCGTCTCCCGGGGCCCATGCTGTGACTCCCCTAAGCCCTCATTCCATAGGACAGGGGTTGGCGACTAGCACCAGAAAGACATATGCTTAAAAAAGGAAGGCATGGCCTCAAAACCTGTACACACACAAACATGAAACACTACGCACAAGTGTAACACAAAGGAAGAAGAAAGGTACAACCACGACTCAAAACCAAAAATGATATTATAAGTTAGTACTGAAAGGAAAAGAGTCCAGAATATAAGCCCAAATGAAATGGAAGTACAGGTAAAAGAAAAACATTTCTTGAGGTCGCCCACCAACGATCCAACTAGAAGGGTACGTGCAGATCTTCATTATAGCTCTCCACCTCAACCGGTCACCTCTGTACACCATCAAGGCCTGGCTCCCTGAGTCTCAGTCAAAGCTTCCCATCGTCTTCACAAGACACAACAAGGTGCGGGTGAAACCCTTGTAGGGGTGAGTATAACAATACTCAATAAAGTCCCCGAGACCCCCGAAGGACTCATAGAATTCAACAAAGTAATAACCACAAAGCATGATCTCAATAAAAATTCACAAAGAAAAAGGATTAGCTCAAACTAGGTATAACATAAATACAGAAGTGCAAATGATTAGTTGTAAAGATGGATCATCTTATTCTGTCGAGAGACTCTACTGCTGACCTGGACTAGTTTGATAGATGCAGACCCACACAGGTTCACTAGGTGCTGGATGATAGAGGATCTCTAGGTGCTTATCCACAAAGGATCACTCAGCGCTGACCCATACTTGATTAATCTGTGCTGACCCACCTAGGATCAATAGGTACTGACCCATAGAGGATCACTATTCATTCTTCACGTCACAAACACCCACTAGATTTCCATACATAGCATGATTGATTCATGGAGGATCTTCTCCTCTAGCCATGTTTCATACCTCAATAACCAAGAAGTCCCATGAAGATGTAACCCAATGAAACTTTATTTCAAAACGGTTCCAATGCAGTTGACGACGCATCAATTAGATGCACGGTCTATAAGTTATAGGCATTTTAGTGTCAGGGGCCCAGTTGGATTTGAGTTCGATCCAACCCAGTCATACTCTATCTTTCTCTAAAACTCACGTGAAGTATTTCAAAAGGATAGACCCATTCTAAGGGTTCGAACGTCATAGAAGGTTCATCAAACATATGTCTAGTTTACAAAATATGCCCATTTAAGAGAAACTGGGTTGTGTAGGGTCTGAGTTTGGTCTGACCCGACCCAAACCGCTGGGCCCGACCCAAACTGGCTGTTTGTGGCCCAGTCCGGTTGGGCCCGGCCCACAAGGCTTTGGGACCAGTCCAGCCCACTGGCTAGTTGTGGGGGTCCTCAACCCTTCCGAATGAACTATAGTCTATTCAGTTCTTCAGATAGGCAGCCCTAGGCTAGCGCGGTCCCCTCTAGCCGTCCGGTCCCTTGGATCAATCTTGGGCAGGACCCACAGTCTGGGTCTACCTCCATCGTGGCCAGAGCCTCAACACTTCCTCTATGGGAGACCTTTGGCTTCCTCTACTTCCACTGTGGCATTCCATTCACCATCAATGTGGCTAGCATTGGCTAGTTACCCCCTGTCCACCGCGACACCTTCGGGCACTGCCACCACTTCACGACCAGCGAGAGTCGGCCACCGGTTCCCCCGGTTGTCGTTCACGTCACCCCTGTAGGGCTTCCACGGGCCTCTAGTGAAGCTCCAGAGGTCCTTTTTGTTTTCTGACTGTGCCTACTAGCCTCCCAAGATGCTGCATCATAGCATGGCCCCCAGTTTCATCTTGTCGCCATATCGGTTGGTCACCCATGGAGAACACAATCATTACCGAGATCAGTGGATGTTTTTGGCCTTGTTCTGTTTGTCTCAGGCCCTCCGCGTTAGCGTTATAATATGGGATGAATTATTTAATCATAAAAACTTCCATAAAGTAACCCTGCATTATCCTCCTACATTAAATAATGAAAAACAGATCTACCCATTGGATGGTTGATCCGTGTTCTTCATAATAATCATGAGTCGGAAAAAGGGATGAATTAAGAACATAACCCCTACCTTGAATCCATTTTAAGGAATTGTAGATGAGGTAGAAGATTCTCTATCCAAAGGTGTTTTTCAGTGTTCGTTGTCACCCATCGATTCCTTCAATGATTATCGCTCAATCACCATTCTTCATTGGAGTAGAAATTATATGGTGTTTCATATGATCCTCCTCTCATAGAGTTCCCAAAACCCATGCCCATGCTTTGATTAAATAGGATAATAATCTCCCGCGTTGTGTTTAATATTATGTCTCATCAATTAACCGTAATTACTGAGTCAATTACACACAAAAAAAATTTCATTACAAAACAAAAGAAATTAGAGGTTCAAGACATTTAAATGTCTCTTAATTAAGATCTGATGTTGCATATTGGTCCCACCACCATTTCTCAAAGGTTGCAAAAAATAAAATAAAATAACCTTTAATGATTTTATTAATTTTTTGTAAATCCAGAAATTATATTTTTCATCTGAATTTTCCTAAAAACATTTAAGCTTCCCCTAAGAGAATCCTAGTGCTACGAATTCAATGGTTCCATCAGATTTTTAATCCTAGCACTAGTTTAAAAGATAGAAATCAGATCTCCCATGTTTACTAAATGTACATTTAAAAAGTTAAAAAATTATTAATATTCACCCTCGACCCGCACCAGTCGAGGTTCGGCTCTGCCAAAGGGGAAAACACCCGCACGAGCTCAACATGACACTCAGATTCTTAGTCCAAGTTAACATTTAGGTGTTAATGAATTTGAAAATAAAATATTTGTTACTTAAATCTTTTGTTTATGGCCAAAAACTAACCTTCACTATTGGCCCGCGTTGGCCATGGTTATGATTTTCCTAAGGAAATCATAAACGCATGAGCTCCATGGTGGTCTCTAATTTTTAATATAAGTCACCGTTTGTGAGTTATAATCATTAGAAAAATATGATAATTATATTTTATTATTTTATTTATGGTTATGCCATTATTGATTTTTCACACTGGAGGCATGCACTGACTAAAATTAAGTCAGGCCTAGGGTAAACCATCCATCTTGAATGCAACAGTGCCCTCATATTTCTGATCTGTGCACCCTTTTAAGATTTATTCTAAATTTTTATAAAAACTACTCAAACATGTTATTTAGTGCTTAACATTATTTTTCACGGATCATTCCGGGCACTCTGGGACTCAAAATCACGTGTTTTCAATTTTTTCAATCTCATAATTATTACATATAATTAAAAATATTATACAGAATTTACGGGTCATTACATTTTCCCCACCTTAGTACATTACATCCCCAAATCCAAAAAAATGTAAAATCAAACAAGTGGGTTACTTATCATTAATCCAAGCCTCCCGCTCCCATGTGATCTCTTAGAGGTTCCTGTGATGCCACCAAACATGCACCAGAGGAATCTACCATCCAAAAAGGACCCGACCTTATAGATCATCAATCTCTACTGAGAAATCCGCAAAAGATTCCCCATTTTCAATGTAGATTTGTCCATAGTCAATGACTTGTGATAGATCAAGAATATATCTCCTCAGCTACTGCACAAGGAAAACATTATGCACTTGGTGAATCTGTGGGGAAAATATAGATGGTATTCCACCTCACCAACTTTGCAGAGAATCCGAAAAGGTCTGATGATCTTTAAAGATAGTTTGTTGTGCCATCCAAATCTCTGTAATCCTCCTCGGGGTGAGACCTGATAGATAACATGATCTCCCTACTTAAATTACAAGGGTCTCTATCTCCTATAGTCCTAATACATCTTCATTCTATGTGCAAGACTCATCTTCTCCTAGATGATCAACACCTTCTTGGTGGTAGGACCTACCAACTCCAGACCCATAAGTGATGACTCCCCTGGCTCTGTCCAGCAAAGAGGTGATCTCCATTGTCACCCGTACATGCCTCAAACGGTGGCATGCCAATAGTGGAGTGATAACTATTTCTGTATGCGAACTACACCAAGGGAAAGTGATCCTCCCAACTGTGGCTGAAATCAAGGATTCAAGAAAAGATCATGTCCTCAAGCGTCTGTATGGTCTAATCTATCTGACTATCTTTCTGAGGTTGAAAGGCGATGCTCAAGCATATCTAAGTCCCAAACACCTCATGCGATCCCTTCCAAAACCAGGATGTAAAATGATCTTCATGATTTTATACGATCATCTATAGGACACTATGAAACTGTAGAATCTCCTTTACATTGAGGCGTCCCAATCCCTCTTCTAATAATTTCTCTTGGATGGGTAGGAAGTTGGCTGACTTCATTAGTTGTTCAACGATCACTCAAATAGAATCATGGAACCTAGACGTACGTGGTATCTCTATCACAATGTCTACGGAGATTCCATCCCACTTCCATTCTGCTACCTCAATTGGCTAAGCCTAGCCAACTAGAACTTGGTGCTCAACCTTCACTTTCTAACAAGAGAGGCATCATGAAATGAACTCTGCCACTGCTTTCTTCATCACTGGCCACCAGTACTGATGTTGTAAGTCTTTGTACATATTCTCCAAACCAGTATGTACTTCCAAAGGGGATGTTTGGAACTCCCTCAACACCTCCTCTCGTAGCGTCACTAGTTCTATAGTGCATCCTCTGAAGAGGATGACTTGCTCTCCACCTTCAGATAATCCTTTACGAACCTGTCATGAAGATATATGAGCACATAGCGTATCACAGTCAAAGTCACCAAGTTGTGCTTCCCTAACTCGCTGAAGGGGTTGGAGAGTAACTATCATATACTTGAGGTAAGATTCTCCATCACTATCCACATAGGACAACTATAATGAAGAGAGATTCTCTATCACCTCACTCAGAAACTATGACCCATACTTCCTACTGAGTGAGTCTGATACAACTTTTACCTTTCTAGTATTATTGAAAATCTCAAAGTCATAGTCTTAGATAAAATCTATCTATCACTGCTGTCTCAGGTTCAGGTCCTTCTATGAGAAGATATACCTAAGACTCTTGTTATTAGAGTAGACAGTAGACCATTCAACCAACTATACTCTCAGATCATGGAGCTTTGCACAAGCCATATGATATACAGTTGTAGATATTGATTTCATCCTTGGGTACAAGCCAATGCAATGTCCCTCTCTCTATAGGAGGTAATACTGGAAACATCTTTTGAAAGGATTTTCTCGAATTCTGTCACTACTGTTGGGAATAGAAAATTCAAAACACCTTCTTCCACGAGGGTAAGGTTGGCTGACTCATGAGTGATCGGCTACACCCACCTATGCATGAGTTTATCCCATTCTAAATAAGCTTATTTTTTCACAAACCAAGGGAACCCCCATTCCAACGATATAAATATACCAAAACATTTTTGCCTAAAATCGTCAATCTGAGCATGAAATATGGATGAAGATTACATACCCAGACTAACGTCATAAGGCCTTAATGCCACCACCAAGAGGTTCCAACTAAAACTCTCACATCTAGGTTCATATCACATCATCAGTGAATGTGTGATTATCGAGTCTCCTCCCATTGGTATCTCTAGACGTAAGGTTCAAGTCAACAGTTTTTACCAGAAACTCTAGGTGTTGAACAAGATTTGTGACAACAAGGAATGATTAGTACCTATTTCTATTAAAATGTAATCTAGTAATAGAAATAGACCATACCTCTAATAATTCCTAGATCCCTTGGGTCACACTCATTGACCGCATGAAACTACTTCATTCCCATGTCCTTCGGCTCCCTGAGTCTGGTGGGGCCATATATGGGTGGTGGTTTTAACATGTCAAAATGTATAACACCTCCTACTACTCTCCTAGATATTCTTCCACATTTTCTTCCCTAAAAGTTTATTTTAGCTACCACTTTCTCTCCCTGAATTTTTTTACATGTCCATGTATCTGAGATTGATGCTAGTTTCCTAATTTCCGACTACTGACATTTATGGAATGTGTCTACTCATCCAAAAATATTTGAACCACAATGGTTCTCTCTAGAAACCTATCATAAGTAGTAATTCACATATGAATAGTTCTAAATAGGATTTACCAAAAAACATATCACTCGGAGGTCTGAGACATGAATCATTGGTCGTATCATATTCATTGGGTAACTGGAATGGTCGATATGCCTCAATGAATACTCAGTTACTGAAATATTGTACTATTGAAACTATAGAAGATCTTTGTAACACAAAACACTTTTTATTTTTTTATGGTAAGATACCCCATTTTCTGAAGAAGGTTCTCAAGATTTTTCCATGGGAAAGTCACCTCATCATAAGAAAGGGGTTATCGAAAACCTTCCATCACCCTAATGAGCCACATAGAATGCTCACTTCCAGGACCGCCATCTAATCTAATGGTTCCCTGGATAGATGTAAACATGGTCACCACCTCAGGCCAGTCCTTAGCCACCTGTGATTCGGGCTCTCCTCAATACATGATGGGTATCTATCACTGAAAATCATATAAGGAATTTATCTTATATGTGTCCTCTACCGGTAGCGCCGGTAGTAACTGCTGACCAACGGGAAATGGTATTGATCAGACACCGCCTGAAGGTACCATCTCAAGAAACTGTAGCCTCATTACTCTGGGGACCATCATCACAGTCACACATTGGAATCCTGGCTGGATATATGCATGGATTCATCTTGAAAGTGAATAAAGATTATCCACGGTCAATATGTTATACCTGGTGTGCTGAATCAAAAATGATAAATAGAAAAACATTTTCAAAACACATGCAAATAGTGCTTTTGTATACCGCTTCTGAAAACAGAACTCAAGGTCCTTGTGTATTGATATGTCAGCCACTGCACCAACACTGGATGCCCTGGAATGAAATACGATCTCAAGACACTGAACACTATTTCCCCCCATTGAAAATACATACTCTTTGTTATTCTGGTTGAACTTACTTCCCTTTGCTACCACTTTGTCATGATCCATCCCTCAGGGGACCATGCTATGAATACCCCAATCCCGCCTTCCATAGGCCAGGGGTTGGTGACTAGAACTAGAAAAACATATCCCTAAAAGGGAAGGCATTTCCTTAAAACCTGTACACACACAAATATGGAATACTGCACACAAGTATAACACAATAGAAGAAGAAAGGAACAACCACAACTAAAAACATCAACATTATGTCAAAATAAAAATTGAAAGTAAAAGGGACTAGAATACAAACCCAACTAAAATGGAAGTATAGGTAAAAGGAAAAATATCTCTTGAGGTCGCCCACCAAGGATCCTACCTAAAGGGTAGGTACAACTCGTCATTATGGCACTCCACGTAAACTGGTCACCTCTGTACGCCGTCAAGTCCTACCTCCCCAAGTCTCAGTAAAGATGCCAGTCACTTGCACAAGACAAAACACAATGTGGGTGTATCCCATGTAGGGGTGAGTATAACAATAATCAGTAGGGACCTAAATACCACTGAAGGTGTCTCAAAATTCTACAAAATAATAACCACAAAGCATGATCTCAATCATAAATCACAAAGAAAAAGACTTAGCACAAACCAGGTATAACATAAATACATATGTAAATATGATTAGTTGTAAAGATAGATCATCTTATTATGTCAAGAGGATTTGATGCTAACCCAAAAGGTTTATATAGATGATAATCCACACAGGTTATCTTGGTGCTGACCCACACATGATCGCTAGGTACTGACCCACTCAGGATCACTGAGCACTGACCCACACAGGATCGGTAGGCGTTGACCCACACAGGATCACTAAGTGATGAACCACTTATGATCGATAAGTACTAAACTACAAAGGATATTTGAGAATTTACCCACATAGTATTGATAGGTTTTTACCCACACAAGATCACTATTCATTTTCACGTCAAAACCAGCCACTAGATTCTCGCACATAACATGTTTGATTATGGGAGGATCTGCTCCTTAATCCATTGGTTTTACGTTAATAGCCAATAAGTCTAATGAAACATTAACCTAATTAACCTCCAATTAATAAGGGTTATAATGCAACAGATGGTGCATCAATTAGATTCTTGGTTTGTAAGATATAGGTATTTTAGTGTCGAGGGCCTGGTTAGATTTGAGTTCAATCCAATTCAACTGTATAACAAATTTCTCCAAAACTCATGTGAAGTTTCTAAAAAGGACCACGTTTTCATAAGGGTTCCTACACAATAGATAGTTCATAAAATGAATGTCTGGTTTAGAAGATATGCCTATTTAAGAGAATTGGGTCATGAAGGGTCCGGGTCCAGTCCCATCCGGTGGGCTGATCCAACCCAGCCCGTTGGGCCCGACCCGATCTGGCTAGGCCCAGTCTATTCGGATGGGCCATGATATTATCCTAGCCCACCTAGCTGGGTGTGGCCCACCAACTGGGCATGGGTGTCCACACCGCATTCATACAGACCATCGTCCATTTGGTTCTTCAAACAGGCGGCACCATGCTAGTGCCACCCCATACATTTGACCGGTCCATTGGACCAGTCTAGGGTAGGACCCATAGTCTGGGTCCACCTCCAACGTGGAAAGAGATTCAATTATTCTCTTGGCATCTAGAGATGTGACACTTCCACTATGGCAGCCCATTGGCTACCCCCGCTTCCGCAGCGGTGTGCCGCCAGAGTGCATCGTTCACCGTTAACATGACTGGTGTCGGTCTGCCCCCCTGTCCACCTCAGCACCTTTGAGTACTACCACCTCTTCATGGATAGCAAGATAAAACCATAGCCTCTTTCAGATGGGAGCACCACTGCGCCAGAGGGGCTTCTGCGAGCCTCCTGTGAAGCTCTAGAGGGCCGTTTCCTTTTCTGACTGTCTGTATGAGCCTCCCAAGACCATACCTTCACCACATGGCCCCTGGTTTCATCTTGACACCTTATCGGTCAATCAACCATGTATAATTCAATCATTACAGAGATTGGTAGAGGTTCTGGGAGTTGTTGGGTAAGACCCGTGCCCTCCGCGTTAGCGTTATAATATGGGAAAGAATATTTTATCATAAAAAATACAATAAAATAACCCCACATTATCCTCTGGAATTAAAGAATGAAATGTCAATCAACCCATGGGATGTTGATCAATGTTCTCCATAATATTAAAGAATGGAGAAAAGTGAGTAATTCAGTACATAAATGCCAAACTTTAATTCGTTGGAATGCGTTGCTGATGAGGATGAAGAGTCAGTGTCCAAATGTGTTCATTGGAGCTCGCCACCACCGATCGATTCCTCTAATGACAATCACCCGATCACCGTTATTTGTTGGAGCAGAATTTCTCTGGAGTTTCTTCATATCCTCCTTTCATTGCTCTCCCAAAACACATGCCCACACTTTGATTAAACAATAGAATAATCTCCCATATTCTTTTTAATGTTATGGATCATTGATTAACCATAAATAATGAGTCAATTACACACAAAAACGTCGTCATTACAAAGAAAAATAAATGAGGGGTTCAAGACATTCAATTGTCTCTTAATTAATGTCTGATGTTGCACTGTGGTCCCACAATAATTGCTCAATGGTTGCAAAAAGAAAACAAAATAACCTTTTATTATTTTTTTGTGAAGTCCAAAAATTAACTTTTTTGTCTGACTATTTTCTAACAAAGTTAAACATCCCTTAAGAGAATGTCAGTGTTGTGAATTAAATGGTGCCCTTATATTTTTAATCCAAGCACTAGTTTAAAATATATAAATAATCGCTCACATGTTTACTGAATGTAGCTTAAATAAAGTTAAAAAATTATTAACAGTCACCCTCGACCAGCGCCAATTGAGGTTAGGCTCTATCTAAGGGAAAAATTCCCTCAAGAGATCAGCGGTACTCTCAGATTTTCAATCCGAGTTACAATTTAGGTGTTAAAGAATTTTACAATAAAATAGTTGTTACTTAATTATTTTATTTAGAGAAAAAAACAAATTTCCACTTTTGGACCGCGCCGGGCAAGGATAAAATCTACCTAAGGAATGCATACCCTCACTAGCTTAGCAGTGGTCTCAGAATTTTAATCCAATTTACTGTTCATGATTTATATGAATTTGAAAAAAAATAATTTTATTTTATTATTTTATTTACGGTTATGCCATTTTTGGGTTTTGTCACAAGAGGCCTACACCGACTAAACTTAAGTCACATCTAGAGTAAACAAGCCATCTTGAACATAAATGTACCCATTGATTTCTGATCCAGGAACCCATTTAAGAGTTATTATATTTTTTTAAGAAAACTATCCACACATGCTATTTAAAGATTAATGTTTTTCACTGATCATTCAGGGCACTCTGGGCCTCAAAATCATGCGTCGTCAATTTTTATAGCCTCATAATAATTTAATATAATTTTAAAAAGAATATTAAATTTTCGGGTCTTTAAATGACTCATCATTCAAAACACATCATTAAAAATTCATGTTCTCTGTAGTTTAAAATTTTATAATTCAAAGGATTTGTAGAGATATCAACCAGCTGATGTTTATTTCTAATTAATTCTAATGTTATATCACCTTTTTAATAAAGATCTATTAAAAAGTGATTTCTTACATTAATGTTCTCTATTCTAGTGTGAGATAATGTATTTTGAGAAATTTTTATTTCACATGGGATATCAAAATTTATAATAAAATTTTTAAATTGGTATCCAAATTCTGGTAAAGTATGTTTCATCGACAAAATTTGTGTACAACAACTGTCTAAAGTTATGTATTCTGCTTCAGCAGTGGAAAATGAAATAAAATATTGTTTCTTACTACACCATGATACTAGACATTTTCCAAAAATATGACATGTTCATGATGTTTGTTTTCTATCTAACTTAATGCCAAAAAAATCATCACTTGAATAACTTACTAAATCAACTATTTTCTTCTTGGATAGAAATATCCAATTTTTTTTGTATATATGAGGTATTTAAAAATTATTTTTACAGCTACAAATTGTGACTCTTTGGTATTTGCATGAAATCTAGCACACATAAACACACTAAAAATAATATCAGTATAACTAGCAATTAAGTACAATAAACTTCTAGTCATACCTTTATAACTAGTTTGATATATTGATTTCTCTACTTCTTCACGATCTAGATTATAGGCAGTACTCATGGGAGTATTACTACTTATAGTGTTGTCTAACCCAAAACATTTTTTTATATTTTATTTTATTTAATATAATTCCTTCTTAAATTTGAAATACTAGAAGACAAGAAATAATTTTTTTCACGGATTAAATGCATTTCAAAATCATTTTTCATTAGTTTTGAAAAATCTAGTCATGAGGAATCACTCATAGATACAAATATTATTTCATTCATATATATTGTTAGGATAAAAAAATATTTTGAATTTTATTTTAAAAAAAGTGTTGGATCAGCTATACTTTAAAAAAAAATTAATATGAAAATATGTAAGCCTATCATACAAAACTCTTTCAGGTTATTTTAAATCATATAATTCTTTTGAAATTTAATAATAGGATTTTGAAAATGTGGATTCTAAAATACCAAGGGTTATTCACCAAAAAAATCCTAAACTATACAACCATTTATGAATAAAATTTTAAAATCCATTGGATATAATTTGAATTAAAGTTTTTTTGATTGGAAATAAATATCTTAATGTCTTCATGTCTAGATACAGTTGAAAGGGTTTATTTATAATCAATACCTTATTATTTATTATAAACTTGTGCAACTAATCCATAATTTTTTCTTACTATAGCACCTCGCTCATAAACCATGTTTCTAAACACCTAAATATTTCCAATTGTTGGGGTATCATTAGGTCTATCAACAAATTCCAAAATATTGTTTCTTTCAAATTTATAATGTTCCTATTACATATCTATTACCCAAAATTCATCACTAATAGCATTGTTGATATTTTTTGGTTCATGTTGTAATATGAAATCTGGGGGATATATTTGATTCCTAAGGGAGGCCCAAGTTTTATACCTCTATATAGGATTCCAATTACATCATCTAAAGGATGGTTTCTATGATTTCTAATAGCTATTTGAAATGAGGGGATGGTTGTCTAAATATCATCTTTAGGTTTATTTTCTGGTTGTTCACTTGATGAACATTATACTTGTTTAATAGAACTTTCAAAAGGATGACCATTAATATTTAGAGTTATCAAATCATCCTCAAGGTTCTCTAAGATAGTATTTGGATCAATATGGTTGGTTTTATAAATCGTAATGTGAAAACAATTCTTCCATTGATGTTGATCTTTTATTAAATAGTATATAATAATTACTAGATGTTAAATATCGAAAAAAACTTCCTTCATAACTCTTGGTATAAATTCTTTCAATATTATACATTCTATTCAAAATAATTACTTTTGAACCAAAAAAATGAATGTAATTAAACTTTGGGTTTCTATTATTACATAAATTATAAGGTGTTATTTTAAAGATATGTCTAATTAAAACTATATTTATATTATAATAGTTTTTGTTAATAGCCTCTACTAAAAATTAGACAGGTATGTTATAATCATTTAGCATAGTTCGAGCTATATCATGAATATTTATATTTCTTCCTTCTATAATAATTTTTTGGTGTGGTGTTTGTTGTGATTATAACCATTTTGAGAACAAATTGATTCGAAGTATTTATTTTCAAATTCTTGACCATGATCAATTAATAAGGCCTAAATATTAAGTGTAATTAGATTTTCTATAGATTTAGAATACTTAATAAAGTTATATAAAGCTTCACTATCATGAGTTAAGAAGAATACACATGTGTTTCTTGGAAAATAAACTACAAGAACAGAAATATAATTTTTTTTCATTTAAACTGTAAAATATAGAAGGTCGATAGTGGTCTATAAGAATTTACTCTAGATGATGCGAATTTGGAACTTCTCTCTTAGATTTAAAGGAAATCTTATGTTGTTTACCTTTTTGATAGGGGATGCCGACCATATTATTTGAGATTTATAGTTTTACTTGATCTTTAACTAACCCTATTTTAGTTAATGATACATGTGATGGAATATTTCAATGGCATAGTATCTTATTCCAAATATATGATTCTTTATGAAAGTTTCTTACCTATGATATATTTTTAGAAGATAAATAATTTCAATAAATAGAATAAATTTTATCATTTCTTGAGACTGTAGAAATAAAAACATTTTTATTATTGAAATCATGATAGGAATTAATTTAAAACATTAAAGAAAATAAATAATCACATATTTTTTAAATGATGAGCATATTATTTTTTAAAATAATCAGTATATAATACTTTATAAATTAATACAAAATTATAATTACAGATTTGGGAATGGACAATAATTTTTTCATTACAATTTTTTCCAAATGTATAATAGCCACCCTCATCATTGATTAAATTTTTTACGTTTGAATATTAACCAGTAATATTTATTGAGCACCCACTATTCAGATACCATAGGAGTTTGCATGATTTTTTCAAACTTAATTCCTACAATATAGAGTTTATAAAAAAATTAGTTTGATACCCAAATATTTTTGTGTCATGTTATTTATGTAATAATAGATTTTAGAACCAATAATTTCATAATGAGATTCTTATAAATTTATTGTTATTTTCTAGAAATAAATAATTTATTAGGTAAAATTGAGTATGTATTTGTAGTATTTGAATTTTATTAACTGGTAATGGGAACAAATTTTGTTTTTATGGTTTTTCTCTTCCCACATTTATAACCTAAGGCAGTTTTATACTTTGGAGCTGTTTTATTTCCGATCATTTCTGTTAGATTTTTCTTTCCATTTTAAAACTATACTAAATCCATTTTAATTGTTTATTGGATAGTTTTATTTAAATTTTTCTTTTAAAAAAATAAATTTTTTCTTTTAAAAATGATTTTTTCCTCTTTTAAAATAATTAAATTTGTTTAAATATTTACTATAAACGAATTTTGTTTCTTAGTTATCATATATTAACCATTTAGCTCATGAAAGTTAATTTCTAGCATGTTATAGTATTCATACAGACCATCATTGTTCATGTTTTTTTCATTAAATTCATTTTTTTGAATAATTTGGAATATTTATAGGAGAAGTAGGAAGAATATTTTTACCTCTCATGTTCTTGCTACTAAGTATATATTTTCCCAATGAGACTAAAATTCTTGATTATTTCTGGAATTAAAAGTGTTATCTTTATAGGCACTCTATGTTTCTTTGATGAATTTATTGAATCTTTTGTCCTTATCTTCATATTACTTTTTATATTTCATTTTTTGATAGTCATATTTAATGTGTCCTTTCCTATTACATTCTTATAAGGTGATTTCATTTTGAGTATCCTCCTTTTTACAAACCTTTTTCCACTTTCCCTTAGTGACATAGTTTCCTCCAAATTTTGATTCATTGTAGAACATTGTTTTCCTATATAATTTCTTAAATCTTCTAGCCATTTGGGGCATCTCTTTATCACTATTATGAGGAAATTCTTCTTCACTTGTACATTCAACATGTACCTTTTATATTTGATTGGAGGTAATAGTCTTGAAGGCTATTGATTTTCTTTTTATATCATTTTCATCAATATCCTTGTTAATTTGTTTTTCTATCCTTATACATCACCACCCTTACTATCAATTATTTGAAAGGAAGTTTACTAACACCACAAAATTATCTGGTTGACAGTGTTGTTCCTCTCCACCTATCCGGTAAGAATCTAAGTAGTCTCATCACATAATATTTATCTATCATTTGTTTTCCAGGTGAGTGCATGATATTCAATATTTCATTGAACCTATGATACTTATTATAAATAGGTTCTTCATATATCATTTTAAAAATATTGTACTTGTTTGTATATGAATTTCATATATTTTCTTTAATATTGGATGCCCCTCATGAGAGGCAGATAAGGTATCCCATATTATAAAATAATATGTTCAATTTGATATTCTATTAAATTGATCATGAAGAATACACAAAAAATGATTTCGTATAATTATAATTGTTATTGTACTTAGTTTTTGTATCGTCACTCTATGTAACACTATCATTTTGTTGTATTTCATAATTATCTTCTATTACAGTTGAAATGTTAAAACCGAAAATTTGTAAATACATTTTCATTTTGATTTTCAATTAATCATAATTGTTACGATTATAATAAGTTGGTTTGTTAGAAGTATGTACTTATTGCCTATTATAATTAATGAACTAAAATTTAGAATTTGATGAAATTTGAGATCATTAAAATATGGCTATAATCATAGCTACAAAGATAATTCGAAAACCCTTTGTTACCAAATGTAGGTCAGAGTGAGTAACTCAAGTGTAGGGTGAATTGATTTTAAAATAAAATTTATATTTAAAAAATAATGTTAAAATAAAATCTACTTTAAAAAATAAATTAACTAGTCAATAAAAATAGAAGATTGATATAATAAATTTTTTTAAAAGTTTTCTCAAATAATGATTGTGTATTAGTTTAAATAATGTTGAATTTAAATTAAATTTGCAATCAATTTACTTAGACCAAAATGTGTATAAAAAATAGTTAATAATAAATATCAATGTAAAAGTTATTTATTTATTAAAAACAATTTAGGTTTTAAAAATAAAAACAATCAAAATAACATAGGGAAATAAATTAGTGGATCAGTCTCAAGATGAGGCTTAATAACGTCCACATTAACATCACCTACTGATAAAAATATTATAATAATTATCAAATAGATTCACAACTAGTATCATGTAAATAAAAAACATAAATAATATTTCAAGGTAAAAAAGTATCCTCCATAGTTATACATGGGAAGTAAAATAGTATATACCACATAATTACCTCTTCCATAAACACAACATATAAATAGATGTAATGGGAAATAAATGATAACGATTATTCTTCAATTTAGGTTTAGGAGATAATATTTTCCTTAAAATAAAAGTAACAATACACTGATCAAAAAAAAGAAAGAGAAATCAAATGAATATATAGATAATAGTGATGATCTATCGGGTATGCTTAGAATGATCGAAATCTGCAGAACAACTTTGATGAGGAGTCCAATAATCATTTTTAAATGTTGTTAAAAAATTGAGAATTGTAGGAATTGTAAGGTCTTCTAGATTATATATGTTGATATCTTAACCAATATGTTTTATTGGTGTAGTGCTTCTATGTCGATGTCCTTTATAGCTATTGAATAAGTAATACTGTACTTTTTTATAGATTCAATTTTAGGATTTTTAGTAGACTTTTCAAATAGTTATCTTCATACCACAGAGATAGAGAGAGATAGTTAGATGATCCTTATAATAGATATAGTAGCATCTGTCGAAGAGGATTCAAGATCTGCTAATAGGATTTAACTATGGCATTAATTTTTTTTCAATTTATCCTTGAATAGAAATAGTAGCTGAGTCATTAACATAAATGTCCTTGGACAACAAAGGTAGCATGAAACTGGTGATGACACAACATCTGATGGTATCTCATACTAGTGGTGACTTATTTTGAAATGATGAATCATATTCTAACAGTGATAGGTGATGATGTCAAATCCTTAATTGGTGAAAATCTTGGCGATAACTCCACTATTGGTGATAGGATTTACGGTGACTCTGCTAATGGTGACAAGGCTGGTGGTGACTCAACTCTGTGGTAGCTCTTAGATCATTGTGACTCATAGAAATAATTATCTTAATTATCATAAAAACTTTCTTACCATATGAAATTCTATCATACAACATGAAAATCATTAGTACTATAATAATCATGGTTTGTGATCTTTAAAATAATGAAGTTTTAAATGCTCTCCTCATAAGGAGGTTCCAACGATAATGAACTTACAGAAATTATTTTTCTTCAAAATTAATTTATTAAATAATAAAATCAATTAAAAAATAATTATATTTAAATATTTTACTAGAAAATATATAATTGTATAAAATTGGCACTTCTTCACTATTCACTAAAAATTAATCTTTTCAGAAAAATTCAAAAATGATAATGATAGATTTTTTTGATATATTGATTTTTAAAATTATATCATTTATAAAAAATACAATTTATAAATGTTTTATAATTTAGTTGTAATATTCCATCACAAAAAGCAAAAAAACATATTTTTTTAAAATATATTTTTGAAGCATAAAATAAATTTACCAAGAATTGAGTGCTTATTTACAAAGAACTGATCAATAAATTCTTATTGAGTAGACAATTTATATATATAAAACCTAATTTTTTTACACTTATTCATACCCTTAAATTGTTTATTGATGTTATAATGAATATAATTAAATAATAATACTATTTAGTAGTTAAAGCTAGATGTTGTGTATCATTTTTTTCTATCAAACATAATGTTCAGTTAAAATCTCAGTTTATTAAATTCTCCCCTACTTTATTAATTTCATCCTCACAATTTTTTATTGATCTTATTAATATAAGTATTAAAATTTTAAAATTATTTTTTTGAAAACCCATATCGTAAAAAGAATTAGTGTAAATTCCTTTTGAATAGTGAGAAAGTGAGTTATAAATGTAATCTAGAAATGTACATTACTAGGTTTCCAAATGAAATAATGTTAGTTAAAAGTTATGTTATAGAAATTTAAGAGAAAATTATTCTCTAAATAATTATGGGGAGAGACAGATAACATTGATCATAAGAAATTGAATGATAAATAGATATTTAATTCCCACAAAACAAGAAATTAGTAAAGTTTTTATAATTCTATCACTTAATCAGAAATGAAGGTAATGTGAGAAAATGTTAATTCCAAGATCAATTTCCTTGAATTGAAAAATTCCATTTTCATATATAGTAAGAACATTATAGAATATGATTACATGATTTTATATCGTTTCATAAGTACAGTGTCACCCTTTAGATGTGATTTGACCAATATAAACACCTATTACATTTATTATTATAATAAATGAATATTCAAGATTAATTTTCATGAATGAATCCCTAAAACAAAATTCTAATGGATCACATGATACAAAAAAATGTTAACATTATTTTCCTCTAATATTTAGTAATTAAAAAATGAAAATGGTTAGTATAAGGTAATATAATACCAATAATTATTAAAATTATATATGAAGAGATAATACATTATTATCTAAAATTCAAAAATAACACCATATGACTAACATAGTTAATTCTATAAATAATCAAACCTATATCCCAATTAACAATAATAACCTCAATATTAATCAATTTTTTAACCTAAAATTATATGTTATACCCTTAAACATAAATCCCAAAAAAAAATAATTTTACTCTACTGAAATAGTCATTCTTGTTTATCCTAAGGGTTAAATATACCAAATTTTAATAAAACATCTCCCAAAATATCATTAATCAATTTTATATCCCATAAATAAAAAAATAAATAAGAGTGTAATTAAAATTGAACATACAATCCACCTTAATAATAAAAAATAAAGATGGATTCCATGACTCTTACGTTAAACACACTTGAAAAAAATATTCTCAAAAGTTATCTGAATGCTCTAATGATACCAACTATTATATACCTCAACTCCCACTCATGGATTTGGTGAAGAGACATAATATTTATATTTATGTATTTTATGTAGATAAAATTTATCAAATTTTTCCATAAAAAACACATAAAATAGTGAAATATTGGATCACTTAAGTACCAAATGACTTTTTTTTTAAATTTTAAGAAATTAGTAAAAAATCTTGTTTAAAAATACTAATGAATTCAATTGAAAATTTTTCAGACTATAAATATCGTATTTATTTAACTATATGTGTTAAAATTTTCCCATAATCTTCTCTTCACATGAAACCATTATATGAATTATTTATTTAGAATCATTATTCATAAGCAATGGAAATAGAAAAAATAAGAAGTGTGGGATCAAATATAAGGTAAGGCTTAACATTGTAATTAATAATTTAATTTCATGAGTGTGAAAAATGGGAATAATATTATGAAAACATAATTAATATGAATTATTATAACATAAAATATTTTATACACATTAAAATATAGATCATAAATAAAAATACATGTACACAATCATTACCATAATACAAGAGTAATATAAATCATCAAACATGAGCCATGTGAAAACAATCCTTGAGAAACTGACCAATTATCCTATATAGATGTCATAGATAAAATGTGTCCATATCTCAAAAACTAATCTTAATCACCCATGTTAACACATTCCATTAATAATTTAATCCTTATTAAACTCATAGAAAAAACCTCTTCGACTAACTTTATGACTCATTATTTAAATAACAAGGAATATTATCCAATTTATTGGAGAAATATAACAGGTTCACCCATAATATATGTTATATAGGGATCACCAGTTTATTCTAATTATATTTGGATCAAACATCATCATTAATAATATATAAGTAATTTATAAGAATATAACACATGGATGATATTATTTTCCAAAAAAATTGAAATACAACATGCATTACTTTATATATTGATTTACATATAAAAAAGAAATTTGTTTTGTAATAATATATTTTAAAAAATAGTTATCTAAAAAATAAATAATATTTATGGTATCATAATATCATATTCTCTATGAATCATATGAATCATTAAATAAATTTTACATAGATGAAAATGAAACTCTTTGCTTCCTAGAGGTGGTAATCCACACGTACAAATGAAAGATGTTTTCATTCCACTTAAGATATAAATAATATAAAAAAGGGTTATTGAATAATCACAATAAAAGTTAATTATATTGGACATTATATTGTTATTATATCATAATTTTTTAATAAAATTTTATAGAGGATTAAAAAGAAGTAAAATTATTATGCTCGTTTAAGATGGTTGCCACATCTTTAAAAGGCTGCCTTTGACAGACAAATTAATATGGAATGGTTTGTATTTTGGTGAGACCAAGACATATATGAATTGTGGAGTAATTTTATATATGTATTTAGGTTTGGATTGGATAATATAAAGGTATCTTTAAGTGTGGAGGATATAAGAGGGGTGGTGTCCATTTATAATAGGGGAAAAGGGCACTGATGGAATTATATAAATAATTAAATTAATATAAATTAATTATCATTTTCATGTGGATCCAAATTTATATATTTTGAATATAGGATGGATTTAATTATCAATTATCTCATGAAACAAAATTTATTCAAGTGTAGTTGATGTTTTATACATTTTATCCTAGTTTTAACCCCTATTGAACCTTTTAACAAATATCGTGTTAACAATATTTTTTACTAATTAAGGGTCAAGAAAATTACTATATAAGGACAAGTGAATGATAAATGGATATTGGTTGATATGATTGAACCTTTAACTTTTACTTCATAAATGATAATATTTTTATGAAATTTAAATCATTTAATAAAATATTATGTGACATTAAATACCATTAGATCCATTTTCTATATTATTTACATAATTATAAATTAAAAAAAATTCCAAGACGATAATGTATTATGAATATAATCTTCAAAAACAAAACAAATACATTTCATTTTTCAAAAAAAAATGTAACATAGTAAATAAACCCAAATATATTAGTTTTTATGTTTTTAAAACTATCTATTGGATTTATCTACTACTTTTCCAAGCATGGTGTTTTCGTTAAATAAGCGTTTAAGATATCAATTTCAACTCTATCAATTAAAAAACATATCATGAAAAACATAATTACTATTTTATATATTCAATTATAACTGAGTATAAACTCATTTAGCCCAATGAAAATAATTTTAGAGTGATTAAAATAAAGAAAGTAACTTTTTATATTTATTCATTAACTATAATAATATAATTGATTTTATCATGAGAAAATAGAACCAAAATGACATATTTTTTTTAATATCTGATGGCTATTGTCAAAATAGAGTCCTCTAATAGAAATAATTTAGTTTTTAAATATATTTTTCAATCCTTGTCACATTGTTTTTAATATTAATTACACGATTTACCCTTAATGTGTTGGAAAATATTTACCATGGTTAGAATTAAAATGGATCAAAATAAATTTGACACATTTAAGAAAAATTAAATATTGATTGAAAATATTGACCCTATTTTATGAAATTCAAAACCTATAATTTTTAATTTTTTTTAAAATAGACATGATAGATAAGATAAAAAAGTGTTTTCCAAAAATATCATTTATATCTGAGAAAATGTTATTATAGAAATAGGAAAAAAATTGATTATACTTAAATTAATTGGACTATTTTATATTTAATAAAGATAATAAAATTTTAAAATGAATTCCAAAAAATGTATCTTTGTAAAATAATTAATAAGAAATTTAAATTGATAGGTCACAATTACATATATATTTTTATTGATTTATAATTTGTTTTGATAGAATATTTAATTAATAAATATATAATTCTATCCTATTTTTATATTTAATTGATTTTAATTTAAGAGACATAATTTCATTTAAATAAAGGATTTTATGAAGGAAAACATGGAACTATTTGAATATTTGGACACCTTTCACCACAGTGCGAAGCGGAACAACTCGACACTTAAAGAAAAAAGGATGTAACTAAGATTGATTATAGAGTAATTCCAAGTGCTTCCAAAATCATCACCTTGGATACAAACCTGAAGGTTGATCCATAAACATGGTGAGGTTATTCTGAAATTGGGCATTTGTTTCACTAATATATGCATCACTTTTCACACCTAAAAATTGTTTTATTATTTGTATGAGAATAGGAAAATGAAACTCACAATTTCAAATCAATTTAAATAAAATGGTTGACAGGATAAGAAATTTTTATATATATTTTTATAAAAATAATTCCTTAAATATTTTTAATTTAATAAGTTTATTGTAGGTCAGAAAGATTCATGCCTTATATTCCATTTACACTAGGAGTTCATAGAGGACACATACTTGGGGATTTTTAGCGACATCATTAATGATGTAAATCCTGATTTGAAACCATTAATACAATGTTAACAAAAAACATAAATATCAGATAATTTAGAATTTTGGTGGAATTAATTATAGTATGAAAAGTATATTTCTTATGAAATTTGGATCCATATATAAATAAGACATGTCCACAGATGATGGTATTGTTTGTACTCCTATGGAGAGGTTTTTCTGGGGTTCCAACCGAGGGATTATTATTTGCAGTTAGGTTTTATTAATTTCTATTTTCTATTTTTTATGTAAATGTTTGCTGATTTATAGTTTAATTCCAATCTCTTTTATTCATTATTTTTCTGATTAAGTCTTTTCTAATCTATCCTCTATAGGTTTTGTTTTTTTCATTATCAATTATCACCCAAAAATGATTATATAAACTGTATAGGGAAGAGTTTAATTGTTTAAAGGGGTTCTATAACAATAATATCCAGTCTTCCTTCACTTTTTATATTATTTTATTCAATAAAATCGTGTTATGCCTATATTTTTATTTTAACCAAAATTTATTTTTTGAAAAAATGATTTAAATATAGAATTAAATCCAACATGATTGAGATAATTAATTCATGAAAATAGTATTGGATTATTATTATATTTTTTATAATCTTCACTTTATGTGTTATAGTTATTTTAATTCATCATACCATGAACAATTTTTATTCTAGGGTTGATTAATAGGGATTGAAAATTTCTCATATCTATATAATTGAATGAGTGTGTAGCTATTTCATCCAATTATTTTTCATGTAAAGTTGAATTAATTTATTCATTAAAACATCCCATCCCCTGGAACTGATTCCTCTCTCTTATACCTTTTTATTAATTATTTTTTAATTTATTTCTCTTTTAATAGTTCAAAACATATAATCAATTAAAATTATACCACCCAAAATTATTTTTAGAAGCAAATTTGTGTTCTTCATTCTATTTATGATTGGCCTAAAACAACCAATAACATTTACCATTATAACCCATATAGTATAGGGAAAATATTTATTTCTAATTCGATCACCCATATGTAATTAATGACACTTCACAATAACAAAAAAATTTCTTTTAAATTGGTTTTTTTTCAGACTTTACTGAAAAATATGTATTTTATGAAGAATACAAAAAAATTCCCTAATCTAATTTTAATATGTTGATTTCAAAAATGATATCCTTTTTCTTAAATAAAGTTACTGGAAGTTAAAGAATTTAATTATAATATTCACTAAAAAAATCAATAAAATCCATTTTTGAAGGAAATGTATTATAAAGAAAAAATTGTATTTAATAAAAATGAGTGATCATATCCAAAGAATTTATCAATATGTTTTTATCTAGTAGGAATTTAATTTATATAACTCAAAATATGGTATCACATAGTTGTGTCATCCAATTCAATAATGAGGTTATAATGATCATATTTAATTTATATTATTTCTTCGTCATTAAATCTTGATGAAGTGTGACATGTATTCTACTGAACATAGTGTTCATTTAAAATCTTCAGGTATTAAATTCTCCATTTCATTAATAAATTTCATCTTCACAATTTTATCATTCACTTTGTAATCAATTTTTTTTACATTTGAAAATACCATTATTAAAACTCACATCATAAAAAGGGTTAATAAAACATCCTTTTGAACATTAGGAGAGAGAAATGTGAGTTTCATCTTGAAAATAACATATCTTGGTTTACTAATAGGGGAAAATTATTAGGAAGTTAAAATACAGACATAGAGGATGAAACAAATTCAAAAATAATGATAGGGAGTGATAAAAAACATTTATCACAAAAAATAGAATGATCATAAGAAAGTCAATGAAAAAAACCATAAATCTATATGGTATTTAGAAGACAATAAATTCATTATAAACGATGGTAATAGGATATTGTTTTTATTTCATGATAATTTTCCTAGAGTTGAGGAATTATTTTTAAATCTATACTAAGATCATAAGAAAATATCATTACTTGAATTTCATCCATTTTATATTTATTTTTTCATCATTGGGATTTTATTCAACTAATTTCAACTTTTATTACATATAAAATTCATATAAATTACATTCATGATGAATTTTTTATCCCTAAAGAACTAAACTCAACATCAAATAGATCAAATAATCCTATAATTGATAAGAATTTATTCTCCCCATCTTTAGTAATCAACCAAATCAAAAATGGTTTGTACAAGGTAATATAATACCCATGATGAATAAATATTCATATAAAAAACAATATATTAATCTCTATAATTAAACAATAACACCAAATGTTTCACATAGAACATTAAATAAATAAATAACTCTATATCCCAATTAACCTCATAACCTGAAAATTAAATAATGTTTTAACATCTCTGGTTATCTCACACATTCTAGATTAAAAAACCCAAAATTTAATATCATTCTTCTAAAATAACACTTCATGTTAAACATGAGAGTTATATATACCTCTACCCAATAAATATTCTCCTAAAATATATTGAAGCTCCTTTAAATACCATCACATAAAATATCAAAATGGGTTTCTATGGTTTTTATCATACAATAAAAAATAAACTTATAAACCCATGATGGTACCCATAACTCTTAAGTTAAAAAAACATTAAAATATATATCTCTCCAAAGTTATCTAAACCCTCATTTGATATCAAATTTGTTAACCCTAATCTTGTACTCTTGGATATGGTGCTAGAAATATAATCTATATATATTTTGATTTGATTCAAATAAACGTCATTAAATTTTATATATCCAAAACAAAAAACATCAAAAAGAAATATTTGATCACATATATACCAAATGAACATTTAGGTTTATTTTTTTAGAAAATTATAAAAAAATTACAAAATAATACTCATGTTTTAGAGTGATTATTTTTTCTATTATATCTAGATTTAATTATTTCAAAATAAGTATTAAACATATCCCATAAACATTTTTACACATGAAACCCCTCTAGACCTAATACATTTAACTTTATTTATCATAACATTGGGAATTGGAATAAAATGAAGGGTGAGATCAAATTTTTGGTAAGGGTAAATATAAGCATTAAGAATTGAATGCCAAATGTGAGAATTATATGGAAATATGGGTATGATAAAATTATCAAAGTACATGGGAAAAACATAAGATAATTCATAACAGTATAAATATAGTTCATAAACTAAGAGCAACGGAATAATGATTTAATATAATACATGAGTCATATAAGTCAACCGTAATGATACATGTGAAAGTAATCCTTGAGAAAAATGAACTATCAGAATTCATAGGAATCACAACAAAAACATAAAGGTTTCTTAAAACCTTATCTTCATCAACCATGATCACTCATGTAAGAAATAACTAGGTAATAGTTAAATCAATTGGAGATACTCTCCAATTTATTCCCTTATTCTTTAATTTAATGAAAAACAACATTACTCAATGCATTGAGTGATATATTGAGATCACCTTTCATATAAGATATATAAGGATCACCAATTATCATGATCCATATCAGTCTCACCCATCATAATAAATAAGTTCCTTGTACCTACATGAATATAACACATAGAAGATTTTACTTTTCATCAAAATTTTAAAATTAAAATGAATTCCTTTATATCTTTATTTTATGATGGAAAATAAATAGAATTGGTGATATTATCCTGAAAAATATCATTATAATCAATAAAAATAAATAATATGAATTATATAATAAATTCATATTCTTAGTAAATTATTGTAATTATTAAATGATGTTGAAATAGATAAAAATACATTTAAAATAATATATAAAAAATTATTTAAAAATAAGAGAAAATACCATTTTCTTTTACTGAATTTAGTAACTAAATTTAGAAAAATATTAATAATGATATTTTATTTGAAAATAAACATGGAAAATTTTAAAGTAAGATTCAATAAAATTTCTGATGATGAGAAAATCTATACATATCATAAATTTTAAAAATAAACATTTTCATTAAACTTTTATAAAGAGAGTGAAAATTTAACCTTTGGAAAGAATTAAGAAATTTCCTTTAGAAATAATTTTAAGAGATGTTAAAATATTATGTAAAATAGATTTAGGACATCATATATGTTTAGAAAATATAATTTTTTAAATAATTAAAATAGAAATAGGGACGATTCTTCTTAAAATTTGTTAAAACATTTAAAATAATATTTTAAAATAAAAACCATTTAAGTGTTCATAAAAACAAAAACTATTTTTATGAAAGAAAAAAAAGAAACATAAAATAAACTAATTATAAAAATATATTTAATATTATATTTTATGATTCAATATATACACCATATAATTTAATATAAATGATTTAATAAAAACATCTATCATATAAGGATGTTTGAGATGAGAAACCCTTATAACATGGGTAATACTTGACTAAAAAAGACATGATATGAAGAAACATAACATGATTATAAAATTACCATAATTTCGATGAATTTTAATGCTAAATTACATTTATGGAGAAATAATTACACTATATAATGTAATTCATGATGTATAACATAAACTATGTCTCAATGAATTGAAATTAAGATCATGAAAACCCTTGAAAATTTTATATCATTTGATTCAAAGTCTCATGAAAGAGTTAAATTGAAAAGAACATAAAATATAATGGTCAAAGATTAATTTAGGATATAATATCTCAATTGGTAGTGTATAAAACTTATAAAATGATGTTGGGGGTATATTATAATGCATGTATCAATGAAACAATGTTAAGATGAATTATCTTTAAAACGAGCAAATCATTGATGTTAGAATTAATAAATGAAGTGATTATGTGTAGAAATTATGAAAACACACTATAAAAGTGAAAATAAAACATAATAAAATAATTTATCATTCCATATATAATAATGGAATAACAATGTAAATTATGATTAAGTATAAACAAATGAATGTAAATTGTGTTAAGAAAACCATTACCTCAAGTCCAAATTTCCAATGTATTTCCTTTAACATATGTGTAAAAACATGTAATAATTGTTTTCTTATTTAATAACTATTTAAATGTTTATTAATTTATCATTAAAACGTTTATTTTATTTATTTAAGGGAAATATTTAATTACTTAATTATTTATTTCCATATCAGGTGTTTTGAGGAATTAAAATTCATAATTTCTAAATAATGTTTATAGGATGAACATGGACAATAGGATTGTAGTAAACTAACCTGAGTAAGACTAGAGCCAGTGCCCTCTATAATTACATTTTAATGATTACAAATAATCAAATATTGATGAATCAAAGAGTTTAGTAGTCTTATAAACCATATATAAACATGAGTCTTGTTTTATAGAAGAATACCCCAATTACCACATAACTTTTTTCTTGAATAATAACATTATTCCAACTATGATATCCTTGAATATATTACTTAGTACAATTATTGGATTCCTGGAGAAAAGAAAAATATATTGGTGATATCAAATTTAGAGTATGTGTTTATCGTAGAGTATGAAATAATTAATTAATATAAATAATTGATATGGAAAAGTAATAATTGAACACACATTCCATGTATATAACTAGATAAGTCATAATCAATATGGAAAGGTAAATAACTAGAAACTATTCCTTTTATTAAATAAAATCAAAATAAAACGAATCAATATATTTTTTTCATAGTGAAAATCTAATGAATAATAACTATTAAATGAAAATAAAGGCAATGCCTAATTATTGGGGGTCAGGTTTCCTAGTAAAATTGTACCATTACTATCGATACCATTCAAAAGATTATTTATAAAATTCAGGGTGAAAAGTCATGTATCTTAGGCCATCCAACTAATTCATCTAATGAGACTATCGATGCATCATGGGGCTATCAATAACCAGGACCCAACCACATCGTACCTACTCGAAGAATTTTTCAAATATCGCAAAATCAATTTAATTCATGAACAATGTGCCGTATAAAATTTCTACATTTGAAAAAATAATGGTTTTTATGAATATTTAACCAAATATAAAATTAAATTCAAAGTAAATACCATATGTAAAACTAGTAAACATTTTAAGTAATAATCTTTTCAATGATAAATAATATGGATATTTTGGGGAAAATTAATGGTCAATGATAAATGAAAAATGAATATTTCCAATGTACTACAAAAATAAATCAAGGAATTTAATTTAAAATTATCTTGGAAAAATAAATATTAATCCATCATAAGTATGAATAAGGATGGTATCATTAAAATAAATCCCATTTGGAGTAAAATTAATGGTTTCTATAATTGAGTGATTGGAACACTATAAAATGTCCCTTTGAAAACATTATTGAGAAAAATATAATTTTTATTTTTAAAAACATCTTGAAAATATGTTTATATTAAAATAACTTCTAAAAAAAATTTATTAAAATAATTAACCTTTTAAACGTACAATTTATTCTTTAATGTAATGATGGCGGCCAATTTCGTGCAATCCATACAAGTTAAAAAGAACAATCTGTTAATAAGGTAAAAATGTTATAAAATGCCTTGTTTGGAAAGGGAAAAGAATATTAATTAATAAAATAAAATCAAATAAATGGAAAAAATTAATTTAAATTTATTTTTATAAATATTACAAATATTTTTGATAATATTTTTAGAAAACTAGGTTTTTAGAAGAAAATAGATTCTTTTACTCAAGAGGGAAATGTAGTCGGGTTTTTTTAAAACATTTTCAAAAACATTTTAAGTTCCAAGGAGTGAAAATTTTTAATATTACAAATAATGGTTCACGAATAACTTTAGAAGAGTAAAATAAATGGGCTTATTATATAATGTTCAAATATTTTTCTTTTAACAAAATTTAAGTGAAAATAATCCTGAACAAAATAAGACTGTGATGTAAACCCCAGAAAAGACTATTAAGATGATGTGAGATTAAATAAATGAATATATTATGTGTGTAAAATATAAATTATCATAAAATAATGTAAAATACAAAAATATATTGTAAAATTTTATTACAAACCTAACCATTGAATTTTAACGATAATAAGAAAATTATATAACATAATTAAAAGGTATCATGTTATCAATTTATTTACCACATGGAAAATTTTAATTCCAATTGAATTAAATAAACCTTTTCATATTTTAAAAAAATAAAATGATGATAATAGAATTTATTATTTCATATATAAAAGGGGTAGTTGATACAACATAAAAAATGAAATATGTAGTGATCATGACATATGCCTCGAGGAAGTAAATGTGTGATAAGAATCAATTACCTTGTCTTTACTTTTGGGTGAATGTCCTTTATCCTCCCATTTAATATTTTTAATAAGGAAAATAACTCATGCATATATGATAATCATATTTATAATTTCATATATTATCATCATATTTTATATTTTTACCCATTTTTTAGTAATCATTAATTATTTTCATTATTTTAGGTGATAATTACATTGTTTATCGATTATGATGTTGAATTTTTACATTTATTCATATTAATTAGATAATTATTTATTCATCTAAAAATTTAAATAAATTATTCAAATGTTATATAAGTTTATTATATTTGTATTTATAATAATCAATAATATTTTGAGACAAATAATGAAAAGCGTCATTAATTGAGATTGTAGTCTATACATACGCATGAATGTGACATCCATCTATTTTTCTTATTTTAATGTAATGAAAATTAAATGAAATATTAGTATATTATAATTAAGATATATTATTTATGTCATTTATGTATGATAATATTTTTAAAACCATTAGTTATACATTCCATGTATAGTGTGAATGTGTCATATCGCTTTGCGGAGGTGGTAGCCCACACTTCCCCAAATAATGATATCATATTTAAAAAAATAGATAGAAATAAGGTTTTATTTATATAACTATTACATAGTTTTTCATAAAACTAAATATGAAATATATCATATGTAAACTGGTTTTACACGATAATTCCCAATAATGTGAGGTGGTAAAGGAAAAACCAACAACATCATTTTATGAGGTGACAATTTTCCGTACACGAACGGTATGTTCATTTACCATTAAATGGTAATGTTTGTAGGTATAAGTAGGAAAATTAATTTTAAAAATTTTAAGTTTATTTACGATAATTATGTTATTATATAATCATGGAATTATAATAAATATTGGAGTAGATAAAGAAATAGAACTGAAGTGATCATTGAAGAACATTACCTCTTATTTTTTTAACTGCTATTGGAATATACTAAAATACTCCCTTGGTTTTCATTAATATCATATTGATGCTACTAGGATTAGGTAAGTGATTTTAGATATTATTATATCAGGTTTTTGGTGAGAAAAAGTGCATTATAGGTGTGAATAAGTGGAAGGTGTGAGTGCCTTTTCATAATGTAGGAGGACTGACATTCTTATATTTTTTTGAAAATGGAATTAAACCCACGTTTTCCCCGTGTAAATTGGATCCAATAATTTTCAATACTATCTAAAATTAGTAAAGGGTCTAAATAGAAACATGAAATGGATTTTGGACTAGTGTATATGTAATTTGGGATCATATATTTAATGTTTTTGTTCTTTATTAAGCTAATTTTTCTCTTAATCTCTATAATAAATTTTAATTACATTCAATATTAATATAGTTCAAAAAATAAGTTTAAATTATTAGACATTATAAATTATTATCATTCCAAATATGGAATCCAGTTTACCAAATTCCAGCCACGAAGTGGTAAAAATCAATTTAAATTTAATCACAGTTGTTGGATAACAAAGCGAGTTCTTAAAGTAAAAATGTTCGAAAGCATGAAATTATTTTATGTCCAATATCAATGTGAAATTTATTAAAATGACCTAAATTAGATAAATTGATTTATTTTTTATCTAAATAAACTATAAAAGCAATATAAAATATAATTAAATAATATAAATAAATTATATGAAAAGGGAGTTTGGAATTAAAATTCATTATTTTTAACTATTCATCAAAAAATGATACATCATAGAAAAATTCCCATAATTAACCCTAAGAAAATTCTTCTATTTTGAATTAAATAATGAAGAATATTTTTTTACACATAAATTTTATAAAATTTCTAAAATGTTTAATTAATATAGATTTTCCATTAAAATTCAATTAACATTTCTTTTTTAGAAAATTATTTTTTTGCATAAAACCGGGTTTATTCTTATCTTATGCTTATCAAATCTATTGGATAATTGTCAAAAATATTTTATCAAATATATAATATATATATTTTATTAATAATATTTACTAATTTTAATTAATTTAATAAATTATTGGGAAACACCCTTGTAAGCATAAAAAAAATCTCTTTTATATTGGTTTTAAAATTTATTTTTAATTATTTTGTAACATGTGAATTAATTTTATAATTTTATTGACCATATATTTTCATAAGTTTTTAAATTCTATTCATAAATTATAATTTAATTTCTATGTTATATCTTGTTATATTAAATAATATTAGTAGTATTCTGCAAAACACGGTGTTGCATGTAACATAATCCATTGAAGAAACTCATTATTGTGTGCAATAGAAGCTAAATTATTATTGAGTTCATTGTAAGATATTTTATTGACTGAATTTATTTAAAATAGTAAATATATTATCAAGCAATAATATATATTATTCCATTACAAAATCAGTGTTGTGTGTTATACAAGATATTGAATAACAGAAAATGTTTCTGAATTTTATGCGTGTTACATTCTCCACCCCTTTAATAAATTACATACTTACAATTTTAAATCGGTCTAAAAAATCAAGGGGTTGATATTTAAAAATTACCTTCTTGAAAAAACATATTAAAAGATTTTATAAAATTTCCACGTAATAATAGGTAATGATTGGTAAAAAGGTCACATGGAATAATATATAACAAGTTTTACATATTGGAGAAAATTAGTGGAAAGTAGAGATACATAAACGGAGAGAAATTTTAAATATTTATAGAGAGTAATTGAGGTCATTGATCACAAACAATTGAATGATAAATGGAAATTTGAGGAAATATAATACATAAATATGCGATGTTTTAAAAGAATACAGATATAACAAAAATTAAGGAATTAGGAAAACAATTTTTTTAAGATACTTTTCCTAATGTTGAGTAATTCTTTCATTGAACATAAATATAAGAAAATATATTTAATTGATATGATTCAATTTCATATGAATGTTTCCATATTTTTTTTTTGGATTTGATCAAATTCTAATTCATAACTTACTTTATGAAAAGGATATCCTATAATGAAGTATTTTTATTTATAAAGCACTAAAATATACTTTTAACGAATTGTAGAGATCATAAAGGAGTGAAATGTCATCCCATTTATCTCTAACTATTATAAAAATCAAATATTCCAAATAAATTAATATATAAAAATTAACATTAACACAAATGGTTCATCATTAATATTTATTTTTTAAATTGTATAACTACAAATTATGACACATTATCCAGGATATCATGTTTTACTAGTGGTTGGAAAAAAAACCCTTATTATGCTTTGGAAATGGTTTCAAGTCCTATGGCCTTTAAGAACATTATGGGTTTTCCCCTAGCATATATTATGTCCTTTTTAAAAACAAAATTAATATAATTCCTATAATATTTTGAAAATTTAGATTAAAACCCTAGAAATTTAATCATTAAATATATTTTTAACATAGGTTTTCAATAAAAACTCACTACATAAATCCTTAATTAATTTATTTTTACATTATTCTCTCCATAGTCTATAGTTTATCCTTTTCAATGTGGAATGAATTTGTTAATTCCTAGTTTCAAATTATTTATGTTGAAAAACAATAAATAGATCATTATGATGATATTTATTTCCTTACATTGTATCCTTCATTTTTCTTTGAAAAATCTTTTCTTTATATCCCTATTTCCGACACATAAATAGTTTATTAGATCCATTGATAAATTTTCCTTAGTGTATCCTTACATATTTATTCATGATGGAAATCAATCCTTATTTTCTCTATGTATTCCACCACTCAACCTCTTAGAAACCTCCATCCTTATCTTCATTGGTGAGTTTTGTAGTATGATAATATATATTTTGTTAATCATGTTTTGATAAAACTGATTAGGCATAAACATGATGTAATTAAATTCGATAAAAACAATATTATGTTCCTCATTTCCCCACCTTTTCATTCATGTTAAATTTTAAATTGACTAATTAAATTTCCATCCATTTATAAAAACCAGAATGAATAGCGTGACTTCTAATATTAATATTGAGAAAATAATATGATAATTTTTCAGATATCTAAATCATGACACCTTATTTTCAATCTTTAACACACTATATTTATAGTAGATTATTAATTTTCATTATACATTCAGATCATTAATAATATATTGTAATTGAAATTTGAATTATTCGAAGCATATCCCCCATGAGTGTCAAATAAGGTTCGCAGTAACGCCTATAGTCATGTACCAGGTTACCCTGAAGTCAACCACGACACACCTTGTCATATCTCTTCCAGAACCACGTCCACTTGTAAAATCTAGACATGGATATATTTTTTGGAATTCCCACATAATATATACTCTACTATAATTCTATAATTTTCTTATATAATTATATCCAATTCTACCTTAGGGGTATGTTCTGTAATCTATGTTTTCATAAATGTAGTTCAAAAGGTTACTACTAAACTTCATCGGATAGTAATTATTGAAATGTGACCCTATTAAGCTCGAACTAATTTTATTCTACCATTATTTTGGCAAGATTAGAAGGAATAAAATCTCAACAGACTGAATAATTTAGTAGTCTGGGTAAAATAGATACATACATGAGTATGTATTACAAATGGATTTACCAATTATATCATTTTTATGTTCTTGTATAATAAGTTTATTCCAAAAATGATCTCCTAGTATATAATTCTTAGTACACTTCATATATTTCTATGGAAAGGAAGCGAAATAATGGTGATATCAAATGGCTAAAAAGGGTTTATAATAGAACAATTAACAATGAATCGATAAGCATAATAGATATGGAAGTTTTATAACTGAACACACATAACATGTAAATATTTAGACAAGGAATAATAAACATGGAGAGCTAAATAACTGAAAAACATTACCTCAAACAATACGTTAAGAAATAAATGCAGCCATTAATATTTTCATTGATTTTTTTTATAATAATAACTGAATCGACCTGAAGGTAATGTTTAATTATTGGATGCCATGTTTCCAAGGTAAATGGTACCTTTGCCTTCAAGTCCATTCACAAGATGGCTTATAACATACTAAGTAAAAACCTTTTAGCTTATTCTAGAAAATATAGTCATCCCATGAGACTACATTCATCAATGGGATATCTATAACAGGGACCCACCATTATCATACATTTCCAAAGAATTCCTTATATATTGAATAATAAATTTCATTAATGAACACTTTTCCTTATCAAAATTTTTCAGGGATTCAAATATGTGTATTCATCATTATTTCCCAAAATATCAAATTACATTCAATATAAAAACTATATTTAAAAATAGTATTTTGTTTGGGAAATAATTATATACATGATAAATGATATGGATATTTGGGGGAAATTTAATGTTCAATGATCACTAAAAAATAAATATATTGAGGGGACAAAAAAATTAATCATAGATGTGAATTAAAATATAATACATATCCAAAAAAATTAAAAAACAACCAGAAATTTAATATGGATGGTATCAATAGAATATATCCCATATGGATTAAAATTAAGGGTTTTTGTTGTTGATGAGTGCGAATACTAAAAAAAGATAATTTAAAATCATTATTGAGGAAAATATACTTTCTATTTTGAAAATAATTTATTTTAAAATAAATTTTAAAAACCATTATATTTAAAAATCCCCTCTTAAACTTGCAATGTACACCTCAATGAAACAACGATGGGTAATTCTTTACAGGTTGTAATGAGTAAAAGGTACATCATTTTGTGACGTAATAATGTTAAAAAATTAATTATTCAGAATGTGACAAGAATATTCATATGAATTTTTTTAAAAAAATGGGTAAAAATTTTATTAATAAATCAATCTATAAAGTTTTAATATATTTATATAAAATTAGTTTTTTTTGAAGAAAATATATTGTCTAACAAAAGAGAGAAATGAAGTAGGGTTTTCGTAAAACCAGTTTATGTACCAAATCGTGGGAAGTAGTTATATTACATAAAAAAGGGTCATTAATAACCATGTTCGAATAAAAATAAATGGTTTATTAATTAATTTTAAAATAATTTCATTTAATGTAAATTCACGTGTAAAAAATTCCGAAAAAAATGATATTATGAAGTAAATCCGTGAAAAGACAATAATTTTGAAGTGAAAATCCATAAATGAATATATTATGTGTATACAATTTAAATACACAAAAACTATGGTGAAAATAAAAAAATATTTAATACAAACTTATTACACACATAATATTATAATTTAAATCCCAACAAGGAAGTAATAAAACTGAATGAAAAGGTATCAGCATATGAAATTTATTACAACTTGATAAATTTTAATTGAAATCCCAATAAATGAAATAAATCATATTGAAACATAAAATAGAATGAATATAAAATATTTAATTACGTAATAGATCAAAATGGGTGATATATATACCACCTAAAATAAAGAATTGTTGTTTTCGACATATACCTCATGAATGTATTAGTGAGACATGAATCCCTTACATGGTGTCCCCTTTTGGGTGAACATTATTTATCCTCATTTATAATAATTTTAATCATGTAACTAAATTATAAAAAAACCATAATAAGTTTTATAATTTCATATATGATCTTTTTAAAATATCTTATTACCCATTTTGGGTAATCGTTCCTAATTTCTACTATTTCGGTTGTTAATTTACTATTTTCTGGATTATGTTTTGACTTGTTAATTTTATTTTGATTACATAGATAATTATTTCACCATCTAAATAATTTATAACAATATGATTCTTTTTTATTCATTATATATTTATTTTTAATAGCCCATAATATTTGGAGATAAGAAATTAAATGCACCACTCATATAGATAGATACACATGAACGCTACTTCCATTTCACTCTTATAATCTAAAAGAATGAGAAATAAATTTTAGTTTTGCATATTATATTAAAATTATAACATTTATGTCATATATATCACATAATTTGTTTATAATAATCCTTTATTTGTTCCTTGTATGTTGTGAATGAGTTACATCGCTTTGTGGTGGTGGAGGACCACACTTCAACAAACGATGTTATCATATTTAAAAATATGGAAATAATTAAGATATGTGTTATATAAAAATTAAATAATTTTTAATACAATATAATATAATATATATTATATATAAATAGGGTTTTAATCATTATTCCCAACTATTAGAGGGGGTAAATGAAAAATGAATAACATCATTTTGTGCGTTGATAATTTGACTTAAATAATGGTTTGTTCGATACACATTGGATGGTAGTGTCTGAAGGAATAGGTTGAACTATTAACATAAGAAAAATATAAGGGTATTTATTTTACTAATTTTTTTATCTATTCACAAAATAATAAAAAATTATTTAGGAAGGAAATAAATAGAACTCATGTGATCATTGAAGAATGTTACCTCTTATACGGGTAACTCCTAATGGTGTATACCAAAAGACTTACTTGAATTTATTTCTGATGGAAGAGATGATGCTAAGATGATGAAACAGATTTTTTGGATATTATTTTAGTAATTTTTTCATGATCCAAATGTAATAACCCATGTTTAAAAAAAATAAAGACTATGATCGATTACATGCATGATATTCCACATCAAGTTAAAATAAACAATTAAATATTATTATTTAAATTTTAATATTATAACATATTAATTATAATTAAGGGAATAAATATTATTAAATTAATTATAAAAATATTGTTTACCCATGTATATATAATTATTTCGTGACCAATTAGTTATAAATTAATGTAAACCCCGTTTTAAAATAAAAAGGAATATTATACTGAAAAAATATTTAAACATACACAAGAATATTTTTTAAATTACTATAATAACTCTTTTTTGGATTTGATTAATTAATTATATATTTATTACATTAAATCTTGTTTTTAACATTAATTTTTTTCTATACATGATATATAAACAAATCCAATTTTACTCATAAAACAAGTATTTCTCTAAAAAGGTAGCTTTTCCACCTTTTAATGGCACATCTATTTAAAATAAAGTGTTTGAATATTTTATATGTTCTATTGGAAAAAAATAAACTTTTTATTTTAATAGGGTGTATAAAAATTTACATTGTATTATTTTTTTTATATTTCGGAAAAGTTTCATTTTTTGATGGATAGTGAAACAATACTGCATTTTAATTGAAAAGTAATGTTTCATCATTTTTTTAGTGTGAGAAATTATATATTTGAGTATTTTTAAATTATAACTGAATAATTTTACTATCATTTAAACAAATTTAGGTCATTGGAATCATTTTGACATTGAAATTAAATATAAAAATAGTGTGACATTTTGAAACTTTTTTTAATTTAGAAACCCATATTCTTAATCCACCAAGGGGATTAATTTCAAAATAATTTTAACAAATTATGTGAATTAAGATTATAAAAACATACATAAATGTTTTTAATAAGTATGGTATTTTCAGTCTAATAGGATCAATATTATTTATTGTTAAATGTAACTAAGTATTTTTTCCGTGGTTAATGTTAAATCTGGTATTTAGGGGTAAAAATAATATTATAAGTGTTATAAAATTACCCTAACACTTGACTTAATTACATTAGATATGTGTGATTATACCAAAATCATATTTTTTTTATATTTTAGTACCTCTTAGAGACACTGGGATGAATTTATTCCTTTTATAGTATTTTATTTTATAGAATTGAAAAAGACAACGTACCCATGTATTAATAACAATAACAATTCTAATATATAGTCATTTAGAATATATATTTGACTAAAAACAGTCCTTTAAAATATAAAAATTTTATATAATTAATTGTAATTTATTTATAATTTTCAGCGATAATGTAATGAAATTAAATGGGTACCAAAGATGATACATAAATTTCTTTATTAATGTAATAATCAAATGAATGATATTAAATATACTAAAATAAATTTAATTTTATATAATTAATTCCAAAAAATGAATTTATAGATTAATTTGACATATTATTGATTATTAAAAAGTTTTTTTCCAACTTATCTTTCTTCAATGATGTTTTTAAAAAGTCAATTAATGAATAGTGTCAAAAATTGACACTATTGATAATTTAAAATAAATAATATTTTATTAAATGATATAAAAATTCATAAGAAGACAAAATTAGACCAAATTATTAGCATAAGACCTAAAATATCATCTTCTAATTATTCATTGGTATTTTTTAATTTTATCATAATTATATTAACTCTCAAAGTGTAAATTACATGCTATCACGATAAGAATTAAAAGGGTTTAATAAGAGTAAAAACAAAAAGATAAGGAATAAAAAATAATAAAAACTTGTATAATATTTCTAGGATTAACTTATGTCTAACCATATTAATACTATATAATAAATAAATTAGTTTTTATAATTTTTTAGAGTGAAATTAATTATATTAATTTAATAATTTGAAATATTCCAAGACCGCCCCTCCCCGATCCTATAAAAGGGAACTCATTATTTTTTTATTCACACATAAAAACCAACTTGGATTAGAAAATAACTACCCAAATAAATTTTTAGAATACCAAATGACATTTTAGAGACCTTATTTAAGGCATAACACTCACCTTAGAGGTGTCAAGGTGTTAATCAAAGGAGTTCATTTGAAGAAGAGTTTTCATTTATAATTTACAATTTCTATTTAACAACTTCCTCCACCTCCTTCAAATAGCCCTCAAACATGATGAAATAATAAATCCATTTTATTTAATATAATTATATGTTATATGTTAATATCATTACCTAAATTCATCACTAATTTCATCAAATATGAAATTAATTATTCATTCGTTTGTACGGCGGACTACCAGCTCGTGAATGAAAATAATTCATTTTCCATTACTGTATCAAATGAATAGTTATAAAGATTGAAGTAATGTTTATATATAAAATAGATGACATATTTATCATTATAATTTAATAATATATCAATTAAATTCTTACGTTTTATGCACATGAAGACAGTAATATCGTTCATGCGTAAGTGTGAACTCTCACCTCCATGAAGTGATGTGATTCATTTTTCATCACCACATCAATTGAATGATATATATAGGTATATTTAAATTATTAATATGATATTAATGATATTACTATCATTTTTAAAGATAAAGTAATACTTACCTTCTGTCAATAATGATAATTGAAAAATGAAAACATTACTCAGGTGTATGTACGGTTTACCCACTCCATGACTGTAAAGTAGTTCATTTCTCATATCCATATTTAATGAATTGATTTAAATGTATGATTTATTTATAACAATTATTATTAAATCAATAATATTATTCTATATATGATGAAATAATGACCTATTTGACCATATTTTAAATATCAAAGTATTTTTTGACTCATGTACTGAATATCATCAAATAATCCTATGTGAACATAAATAAATAAATAATTGTTATGACTTGATAATAAGTTATATAAAAGGAATAATAATCTTTAAAAATGTTCTCACAAAATTCAATAATTAAAATATGTCTATTATTTAGGAATATGAATATTTTACAAGATGAGTCGGACTTAGGGCAATAAACATTCATTTAAAACCCATTTTAAATGTTCATTTTTCATCGAGTTTTTAAATACAAAAGGTATTTGTTAATACTTATACGACATGAGAGGATTCTAAATCATTCATTAATCATTAAATATATAATTTTTCCTTTATATATTTTCAGTTTTCATTCAAAATAATGTGATTTCATTAATATGTGTGTTTTTTACATTATAAAAGTTATTTTTTCATAAAAAGAGTATTATGAGATTTGATAGTGTTTTGATAATGGGTTTAAAATATTTTTCATGGGTTTAATTCATGATATCTTCCTTGTAATGTTTTTATTTTTTGTTGAGACAATTATAGATCATGATATAATGGGATGAACACCATTATTTCTCAAGTTATGTCATGTTGAGAACATTATAGATCAATATATGATGGGTGAGCCCCATTAACGATTTTAAATGCATTGGGTACTCCAATGTTGGAAGTTAACTATATAGTTTTTTCATCTGTTAGGGTTAATTTTATTGTGATATCTTTATTACGACACAATTATCCTGCCTATTTTTTCTATGCATGAAAATATGTTTTTAAAGAAAGGGTTTTTAGTAATTTCCATATTTTCACTGGACTAATATATTATTTATTTTGTGACATAAATATTTTTTTTCTCATACAATGTTTTAATTTTTTTCATAGATTATAAATATTTTTAAGAGAAAGTATGAATTCATGTTGAAATTTATGAAGATTTTTCTTGAAAAAGAAATCATTTTTAATGTTTTATTGTATGAAATAAAGGGATACTATCCAGAAGTGTCTAATTTATATTTTATGGATTTTTTATTTATAAGATATGTAATAATAATCAAAAAAATATAAATTTAAGAGATCCTTTAATGTGAATTATAGTTTTAAAACAACAAAATATGTAATGTTTTTGGTCGGGTCCTTACAGTTGGTATCAAAGGTTATTATAGACAACTTTGTAGATTAGGTTATTTTATTAAAAGTTAGGGATATCATCATGGGTTTCTAATATCTATGTTGATCAGAATTTCAATGTCTTATAAAAACTTTTGAGGATTTATGTTATGATATTTTAAGGTTATTTTTTGTATTTTTGGAGATATGTATTTTTATGTAATTATGTGTTATTACTTTTTAGGATGAAAAATGAAAGGTATGAGAAAAAAAATTATGGTAAAAACATGTTATTTTGTTTTTTTTTTGAAATTTATCATATTTTTAGAATTTAATAATAATTATATTGTTCCATAAAACAAAAAACCCACAGGATGGGTGACAAACAAATCACATTCTGCAATACCGCAAGAATCAAACATACAACCGAAAGGAGACAAGGGTGCATCGCCTAATACTGTTTTATGTGATGTACCAATTAGTATGAAATTTAATTTTTAGTTATTTAATTTTATGGTTAAATAATTATTTGAGTTTGGTGATATATCTTTTATCGAATAGATAAATATGGGATTCGAATATTATTTAGTGACATTGTTATTAATGTTATTTCAAAACTTGTTCAGTATTTTGGGAATTCTTTATGATTAAGGTAAATATAATAATATGGTATATTCTTTGAGAAATTATTTTTTAATTATATATTGGGTGAATCTATGATTTAATTGAGGACCTTTGGTGATTGAAGTTATATATGGAAATGGTTAGCCGATCATGAAGACTACTAGGGAAATTAGTTTTTTATATGTGACTTCAAGACTAATTGTTTTTATTTTGAGATAATTCATACAATTTATTTTTCAATACTATTTGATCAATCCATAGGGATTTTTTGATTTAATGATTGTTCAAATTATTTTGATAAATTTCTGGGAGAAATATTTATCAAATGGTTTATATTGAAATTTATGTATTACTAATTAATTTTGAAAAAATATCTTATCTTGTGATAAATATTTTGGTTTTGGTGAATGTATATAGATAATATAAATAGATAATTAACATTTATTGGATTATGTGACTCTCTAGAAGTTGATTTTAGTTATTTAAGTAAGAAAAATTCTTCTTGAATTGTAACATCCCATCCTAGATGCCACTAAACTGGTGCTATGAGATAGGGGGTTATGTGGCCTCAAGAGCACATCCTCGTATGCCCAAGGTATCTGAATAGTAGCGAGGACCTAGGGTGTGATAGTGAGGAGACTAATCCTTCATATTAGAGTAAGAAATTTCAGAAATATCTATGTATCATACAAAATAGAAAGTAAACAGAGTACCAAATTAGTAAATAACTCAAACAGAACATCTCGTATTAATAAATGAAAAATATATAAAACCCATAAAAGTTATGCCTTATAATAAAAAACTTGTCACCCACTAGGTTGAACATGTAGATACAAGGATAAAAATAAACTAAATGAGAAAGTAAAGGGATATACTAATTACTTTAAGAAAGACCACATACATGATATCCTTACATTGTTGACCTACAATATCCTGATCAGAAAATACCACCTGGGTAGCTCTTCTCAAACAAAAAACCACGACCCTAATCCCTATCCACCATGAAACTCGTGTTGAGCCTAAAAAACAGACATAAGTTCTACACATACACTGAGGTTCACGTTTATGGGCTACAAGTCATCTCAGTTGTCCAACCCAACAAGAAACCTATAAATGTATACTGATTATATGTGTATGAAAAAGTAAACTTCCCAGACTAAGATAGGCACAACTAAAAATGAAGTAAACCAAATGTGAAACCATATTTGAACCTTTAGTCCTTAACCTAGTAAATTTGGCACGTACCACCATGGATTTCAATATATATATATATATATATTTGTGTGTGTGTTTGTATAGTCCCATAACTATACATACATAGATTGATATGAAATACATGAGCAAGTGAATCAAATAACATAAAAACCAATAAATGTTGATCCATGGGCCCATAATCCCAATCACCTAGACATCCTATGGACACACATTTATCTGGATACCACTCCACTGAATCCATGTATCCTTAATTCAATCTCTAGGTCCATAATTAAAATCAATATATACCTACTTCATCCAACTCTAGAATTATATTTCTACGAATGATATGTTGCCATAGGGGGAAACTTTTTATACACATGGTTTCACCCATATTTTCCTTCAATCACTAATATGGATACCATATACGGTAGATCAATCCTATAAATAAGGTTACCTTATACCAACGGTCATTCCTGTAAAGAAGGATACCATATACTAATGGTCAATCCTATAAAATGCCATTGAAACCAACATCGTCCTATGTTGAGTAATCACATGTAAGACCCCAATGGATGGATCCAAGGAACTCATCAAAGGAATTTACATCAGTCTATGCTGAGAAATCACATGTCACAAACCAATGGTTTGATCCAAGGAACTCATCTGAGGAATCCACATCACCTATCAAACCCCAATAGCTTGATCCAAGGAACTCATCCAAGGCATCCCTATCATACACCAATGGTCGGATCCAAGGAACTCATCTAAGTATTTCACATCTGAACCCAATGGTCAGATACAAGGAACTAATCTAAGGAATTCACATCAGACCACAATGGTTTGATCGATGAAACTCATCCAAGGCAGCCACATCATACCTAAATGGTCGGATTCAAGTAACTCATCCCAGGCATACACATACATCATGCACGACTCAATATCCGGATCATAGGAAACACCAATGGACATCCCAGCAATGTAAAAATATCAAAATATATACATCTAGTCTTAATAGCCAAATCATAGATAGTACCAATGGGTATACTAGTAAATATTATAAATAACAAAGATTAGAAGTTGGATCCTTTGTAAGCACGTATAGGAATCCCCACAACCATAAATTGTCCCAGGAAGAATATGCAGACATCCCAAAAGAAGTATATATGCCTCACATTAGGCTCAGAATCCACCATCTAGGATGAACCTCTAGCGAGTATCACCACATCAGCAAGAAACATATAGAAGAGATAAAACATATAAAGGGTGTCCTAAATTCCCAACCCAACACTATATCCATAACCCCTAGGGATTATATGTTCTACATGGTTTCTAAAGTGACACCCAGTACCATCTCTACCCAAACCTGATGTACAACTCCAGGTCTATCAAACAATGAGAATCTGCTGGGTCCCCCAAGACAAACACTGAAGAGGCATCCTAATCGAGATCCTTAAAATGAGACATTGGCACAAGGATCCTTGAAAGGACCCCGTAATTCAGTACATAATAAAAGGAAACCTATAGGGTATCCTCGACAAGAATAAGAGGATAAAGGAAACCAACACATGATACTTTAACCGATTTACAGATTAGTGATCCGATAAGGGTCTTCATAGAATATCTCTTCAAAAAAGGAATACCTTATGAGATCCTCTAATGTAACTGGTCTCATGACCTCTTTGACTAGAAGGGAACATCTCACAAGGGAGACACACTCACTTGAAAGCTATCAAAAATCTGTAATGAGAGATATCCCATGGAGAATCTTAGATAATGGTCCTAAACTGGGATTGTCCAAACACAAAACCTATAATTATAGTTCAAGTATCTCTATCATGAGATGACTAGATTTGATTACTCGATGATGAACCCATCCATTTATAAATAATCCCCCAAACACCCACTAGGAGTCCTCATAATCCTCCACAAGTTTCACCAAAATGATCGACCAAGAAAACCACTATGAATGGACTAATCGTGGGTCTAATTACCACTATGAGTCAAGAGAACATGAAAAACAGTCAAAGGATTGAAAAAGGGTAAGTAAAGGGCATATCCCCATAGGGACATGATGTGTACTCCCACAACTCAACATGGACGTGTACTCCAACTAGACTAGGTGTTTAAATTCCCTAGGTACACGATGTGTTAGGAGGGAACATGGAGTGTAACCCGTATGGGTTAACATCATGTGTCACTCAACCAACCTAGTTATTTACTTGGCAAATCCATGTGCTTCTAATTGGCATGAAACCCACATGGTGTTTGGCCATATACTTCACATGACCATGGACCTCTACATGGGTTCACTTGGTAGGGTACTCGATTACATGGTCGAGTACCAATAAATGGTTTGAACACCCTTATACCAAGTATGTAATCCCAAAATTCATCTTCCCTGAATAATAAGAACACACAACATGTCACCCTAGACTAAATGTCATGTTTTTTGGTTTTCCCGAACAGAAAACCCCCAGGTCGCTGAAAACCCCAGTTTTTGTCCCAAAAAACAGCTCCAAAAAACTAGAGAACAAATACAAGTATAGTAGGGATTTAAAACATAAAACAAAAATTCTATGAGTATTTGAGATAATATTAAAAATCACCTACCATTGGGAGGAAAGTATTGATGCTTTGATAAAATCTATGATCTACGATTGTCACATGTCGAGGCCTTCATAATAGTACCTATCCTCCCTACTTTCTCCTCCTCTATTTAACTCTCCATATCTTTTTTAAACCATTATCTAATGGAATATGAGGGGATATTTAGGTTTCAATGATAAAGACATAAAATATAATATAATTCCAATAGAAAAAAAGAAAAAAAGAAAAAGAAAACGAAAAAAGGTAATAGGACAAACTTAGTTCCCAAATCAAGTTTATGCCTTACCTAGGATGAACACCACATTCTAGAGTCAAATGTGAAGATGTAAAATCAATCCAATGACACCTTAAATTTTTTGTCTAAAAAAACCTGCTCGAACAATTTAATAATTAATTTATTAAATTTTAATTATTTTTCTGAAATTCGAACGATTCATATTTCCACCAAACTCCAATCCTATTGTAAAAAACCTATTCTGGGACACATGGAGTGGTTAGAAAATTTATATGATACCATATTTTAGGAGAAATTACATTTTTAACCCTTATAATATTTGGAAAGAAAATCAATTCAAATTTTAACTCGAAATTACAGTCTGAAAAAACAGGGCTCTTTTCAAACTCCGCACCATAAACCTTCTCACCCCCAGGAAGCCTGGTGAAAAGATTAGCATTTATTATCTCAAACCAAGAATAATCTCATCCAGCTATTTAAATTCTCTAACGACTAACCTCATAGAACCAATAATTGTCTTTTATATAGAATACATTTAACTATAATTGATCTAGTACTCCCCACCATAAGAATACCCTTTTTTTCATCTGAAAACAAAAATTTGAGCCCAACAAACTATGAAAAACCACTAATTTCAAATGAAATTTAGGTTCACCACCCTCAAACATCCAATGGAGTTCTATACACAATATGTAATACATTACAATACTCATTGAGTGAAACCTTAACAAGTTTCCTTCCTCAACCAAGGAACAACATGTAGAAAGAAAATGAGATCAGTATAGGGATAACAATCTCTCATCATACTCTAGACGAAGACAAAATAGGGCATGAATGTCTATAAATGGGAGTGTACTAAGATTCCATATAAATGAATATATATATCTCTCTCATAAATGGCCACAATCATGTAAACACATGGCTAGGATTCGGCAATGTGCCAACCATATTTCAGTGACAAAATCACTGATGATGTACCTGCAACCACAGAGGGACATTGATAATTTAAGCCAAAAATCATAGTAAACCCTTCCAATATATGTCTTGAAAACATATGTCCTCATATCTCACCTGTAAACCCTTTGATTTACAATTTAACTACACTACATGAAACCAACATATACCTTTATAACATGAATCATGGTCTAGAGAGTCATCCCTTACGAGGTTAAGTTGAATGTACTATATAGCATGTTAGTCCCATTATATGAGAGGATTCCTTGTATATCCACTCTAGAAAGGATAACCTCCCCTATGCCATGATTTAATCTATGATTTCCTATCAAATGACATCATTCTAGTCATGAGAACCTACCCACACTCTGACAAAATTAGAAACAACGAAACCACTGGTTATCCAGGCCAGGCACCTAAACATTCCTTCCCGTTGATGCAATAATGATACCAAAAAACCATGGTATTTTCCCAAAGATGATGGAATCAAGATTATTATAATGAAACTCAAGCACATACCATGTCTAGATCACAAAATAAGCATAAAAACAAACTCAAAGACAAATAGGTGTCCAAATACATGGGTCAGCCTTTCCTGTAGGTTTTCCCTCGAAATAAACAGACGTCAACCTATAAAGGTTTGAGTAAAACTAAGGGCCTCTTGGTCTTCCACGTAGACCTATAGAACAAGTCTCACAAGTGTGTCACACGTTCTAACCACCAACCCCAAAATATGAAAATGACCTTCAAGGGTAAAAACTGAAAACATGCCCAACAAGGGCCTGATCCTCACCAAGATACTTTAGAAGAAACTTATCCCTATATGTCATGATAAAAATGAAACATAGAAGATGAACTAAAACTTAACGAGAATATATGTATGACAATACCCCCTGGAGGTCCAGTTCACTAGAAAAGTCCCGACATCCATCCATATGATACTCAACAGGCTGAATAGATAACCAAAAACATGATAAAGCACATCCTAAAAGGGGTGGAACATAAAGGTATCATGTTCCATATCGACCAACTAGGTTTACTTCACCTCTCATGCATGAGGAACAAGTCATCATCCTCATCCCCAAACACCTCAACATAGATCGACATAACCTACAATCAAAATGAAATATATATAAAAATGAGGCCCAAATGAATAGGCCTATGTCATTAGTAAAAAAATACAATATCATTCCTCTATTATGTGAATCCCACATGCCCAATATAATGCATGAGACACCTATTTCTTTTTCTGGAAAAGAGTAAAAATCCATATATGACCTCCTTCCAATGGAAAATCTCCAAATATCCATAGTAAATCATAACAACCACACAACATATACATCGATTAAGGTGATAATAATATACGACTATCACATCATAGATTGGGACAACAATCCCAAACCCCCTAAAACCTAGAATTATTAATAAAACAAGTGTTCTCGATGTAATAGTCAATTATCAATCATAGGTTCTAACACATTCCTAATACTCATATCTAAAATATCTCAAATAGTAATGACTAAGAAGATAACATCTTTGATACCACTTGGTAACATCATGACATGGATGAAACTAAATCGGTGCTCTGAGCTAGTGGGTTACAAGGCCTCATACATGCCTCTATATACACCACATGCTACCGAATAGCAGTTAGAGATTTGGGTGAGATATTGGGGTGATTATGCCCAAATATCTAAGTAAGAAACAAAAAAAATATATAAGTATAACAAAGAAGAATAATTAAATAGAGTAAGGATGTTGTAAATTATTTATGTAGAATATGTTGTTCTAATAAATGAAAAATATTTAAAAACTCTAACAACAATGCCTTATAATAAAACAGTGGTCACCCACTAGGCCAACCATGTAGATACAGGAGTAAAAAATAAACTAAAATAAAACGTTTGGGTCTATACTACTATCTCATATCCAAAACACATACTTGGTATTCAGACACTATTTAACTACAGTATCCTAATATGATGAAACCTCACAAGTAGCCCAGCTATTATATTCAACCATGGGACTTATCCCTATCCACCATGTAACACATGATCAAACTTAATAGCAGACATAAGGTCTACATATACACCTAGGTGCATGTGCATGAGTGAGAAAACAATCTCAATAGGACACCCTGATAAGAAACCTATATATGTATGCTACTATAAGTGTATGAAAAAGTAAGCAACTCAGCCTAGATAAGGCGCAACTAAAATTAAGTTAACCAAACAGAAAACTTTAATTAAACCCTGGATCTTTAATCCTATTCAACTGGGTAAGTTCATCCATGGATTTATATATCTATAGGTTTATATATATTGTCACATACCTATAAATTCATTCATCGATACGACATACATGAATAAGTGAGTAAAATATCATAAAAACCCACAAAATGTAATCCATGGGTCCGTAATCCTGATTGGCTAGACATCCTGTGCATGGGTATTTACCTGGACATTGTTCCACTCTGGTCTTGTATCATTAAATTAGTCTACAGTTCCATTATTCCAATTGACATATACGTGACTAAGAAAATGTTGAAATTATATCTCATAGAAAGGAATATCCTAAGAGGGGGATACTCATCCAACACCTGGGATTAGTTGTACTTGCCTATAATCACTAACAAGAATATCATATACCAATGTTCAATAATGTAAATAAGGATACCGAATATGGATGTTCAGTCCCATAAAAAAGGATACTATATATTTAATATCAATCTTGTAAAAATTCACTACAACCAATATCATCTTGGGTCGGGTAATCATGTGTCAGACCCTAGTGGCCGGAACCATGGAACTCATCCGAGGCATCAACATCATCATAAGACGAGTAATCACATGTCAAACCCTAATGTCTAGATCCAAGGAACTCATACAAGGAATCCTTATAACATATTAGACCACAATTGTCAGATCTAAGGAACTCATCTAAGGAATCCACATCAGACCCCAATGGTCAGATCAATGGAACTCTTGCAAGGATTTCAAATCAGAACCCAATGTTCAAATCCAAGGAACTTATCCAAGGAATCCTCATTAGACCCCAATAGTCAGATTGAAGGATCTCACCCAAGGCATCCACATTAGATCCCAACAGTAAGATATAAGGAACTCAACCATGTAATCAATATACCTCATGTAAGGTTCCAAAACTGGATAAAAAAACACCTCTAGATATCCCAAAAATTTATATATATCATAATATATATATCAAGGTTTAATATAAAAGTACCAGGTAGTATATATGGTTATACTATAAAATACGATCGATAAGATGATATATTGATACCATTGTTTGGATTCCCATAACAGTGCTATTTTCCATCATGTTTGTCTAAGATTTTCTGTCAAAGTTGTTATTTCAGAGGTACTGGTGGAATCCTTAATCCTTTGATTTAAGGGGAACATTGATGGATTGATATTTTTTTCTATGATTGTTAGGTTCCATTCTATTTTAGTTGTCATTGCTTGTGTCATTAATTTTATAGATTTCGTTGAATCTCCTTTGAAGCATGTTGTGTCATAGAGGGGGATCAACTTGGTATAGATGGGGCGAGAACTTTTGAGGTTAACATGTTTGATTCAAATCCAAGAGTGGTGGATGAGATTGAGGTATCATTCCAAGCAGGGGTTGACGAAGTATCCAAGGATTCTATTCCTTCGAAAAACATTTCCCCTACTAATCTTAATCCATAATTTTATGATTTATATAGATGAATACAATGTGATCTATATAGGGAGGTGTATGGTCTGAGAGAGATGGAACGTACTCATGGGGCATGTAATTCTAAGAAGCTAGTTCAATGCAACATTGATCTCAAATTTTCATCATATATAGAGGCTATGTGGTCAGGGAAAGAGATAGTACCTAGGTGACTTGGTCCTTCTAAGGTGTTTCATGAGGTTTGATAGGGATGTGAAACTATTTACAAGGTTTAGGTGCTAAAAAAATAGGTAATAGAGTGATGAAAAAAAGTGATGTGTGAACTATTAAGTTAGGAATCCTATTTGATGGGTTGGCATGAGAAGGGATAGATCTGGATCATGATACATCTTGGAAAAATAGACTAATTGAAGATATGAGTTTCAAAATTGTATAATATAGTGCTGAATTTTCATATCATCTTTCATAATATTATAAAAATGAATAATACGGTAGAGGGTACTCATCCTGAGGAGGAGGAAGGGAAAAAGAGGAAACCAAGTAGCAGGGAGCTATACCCTGATCCATGGATAGAATTCAAAGGGGTGGAATTACTATTTCTACATACCCCAACCAATGGAGACAAGAGAATCCAGAAAATAAAATTAAAATGATCAAGGAGGAGTCTTATTGGAGGCTTTCATGGTGTAAAACCTTTCTTCCAACATGTTTAACAATGACCGGGTTGAGGCTGTTAGTGAAGGGGAGTTATATGAAAGAATTATTCAATCTGAGGAAGAAATCCTGTAGGAATATCATCTGATAAACTACTTGAAATAGAATGGGAATAAGATGACTGATATATTGCTACGTGTGGAAACTAATGAGGTTTATATAACATGAATCAAAAAGAAATATTTTATTCTCATTAGAGGATTCAATGATGGTAAGTTAATAATGGAGGATTTCATTCAGACATGAGATATGTCAGCTTACTAGTTTGAATACCTTATCAAGGATGATCTAGGTTTAGAGTTAAATAAAATTATTTGGAAATTACTTATTAATATTGAATAAAATAAAATTAAAATATATTTCAATGGATCATCTATATTTAATGAGGTTTGAAGATTTTTTTACCGGCTTGAGTTCTCACGTTCCCTTAAAAGTGTTTTCAAAATAAAGAAGTAAGTTACAAGTTAGGTATAATTGTTAATATATGAAATAAACTGACTAAAAAGATAGATCCCTAGTGATAATGTCTTGTAATCCAAACAAAAACAATATATCTTAGGAAGAACATTTGAGAATCCAAAAAGAATGAATGAAACCATGCACTAGGTGCAACAAACACCAACAAGGACACACATATGGTGATAATTGTTTAATCAATAATAAACATGTGAAATTGATAAATAAGAGTGAGGTTGTATCTAACACCGAAGCCAACACTATTTCCATATCCCCAAGGGTTTAAATTTTCGGTACAGGTTTTTATGTTGACAATTGATACCATCTCTACCCAAAACTGATGTAAAATTCCGTGTTAGTTAAACCAAAGGCACCCACAGGGTGTCTCCATCCATGAACTGAAGACACATCCTACTTAGGATCTTTAATATGATACACAAGCACATTAATCCTCTAAGGACTCCCTATGTTTGAACACAATTAGTCAGATCCAATAGGGGATCCTCAGAAATGATAAGAGGATAGAGGAATCCTACAAGAGATCCTATAAATGATATTCATGTAAGGGATCCTAAAAGGGACTCCCTAGAACCACTCATAAAAAAGGAATCTCTAAGGGGATACTTAGAAGAAACTGTCCCATGGCCTCTTAGGCTAGAAGCATATATCTCATAAGTGAGACATCCTTATAAGAAATCTACTAGGCCCTGATCATGAGAGATAGCCCATAGATCATCTCAGATAGAGGTCTCAAACTAGGTTAGTCTGAACACCCAACCTACATTTCATGTTCATGTCTCTCTCTCAAGAGACGAATGAATTTGATTAGTGGAGGAGAAACAACTCTATTTAAATAGAATCTAAAAAACCCCATTAGAAATCCTAATAATTCAATATGAATTTAAATATCACGATCTATGCGGAAACCACTCATAATGGAAATTTTTTGGGTCCAATTCCAACTCTAGGTTAAGAAGACATGAAAAACACTAAATTTATTAAAAAAGGGTCTATACGTGATGTGTCTCTATATATAAAATATTTGTACTTATGAAACCCCACATTGACATGTGATCCAGATGTCTTGGGTATGTAAACACCCAAGGTACACGACGTGTGTGGAGGGAATAGGGAGTTTACAAAACATGGGTAACATGCTCATGTCCCTCAACTATCCTGGCCATTTACATAACCAATCTATGTAATTATACAAGGTGTCCAACCCACATGGGGTCTAGTTCTGTACTCTACATGGACATATACCCATACATGGGTTTTCCAGGTAGGGTACTTGGTTACACGACCGAGTACCAGTACATGGATTATACACCCCAATATACTACATATACTTTCAATACATTATATTCCTTGAAGAGAATGAACACATAGTGTATCATATGATACTATACACTGTATTGTCAGGTTTTCTCAAACAAAACCCCCCAAGATCACCCCAAACCCCTATTTTATCACCAAAATAACAGATCCAGATACTAGGGGACACATAAAAGATTAATAGGTATTTAAAAAATAAAAACATTATATGAGTATTTGAGACAAACATTAAAAACGTCCCTCCTTTGAGTAGAAACCGCCAAACATTGGCTCAAATCTATGATCCACAGTTGTCACATGTTGATCCAACATGTCGAGAGCTTCATGATGGTTCCTTTTTTTCCTATATCTACAAATATATCTCCCGCTTTATTTTGTCCCTCAGTTTATTGGAGTAGAAGGAGGATCCATATGCATCCATGATAAGTATATAAAAGAGATAAGAAAGAAAATATAAATGAATGAAAAGAAGAAAAATAAAAAAGAAAAGAAAAAGGGGCCCGAGCAGGCCCCATCACCCATCTTGATTGTATATCTCACCTAAGATAAAATCCCCATTAAGGAATCAATGGAATTGATTTAATCTCAATCTGAATTTTAGTTTAATATTTATGTCTGAACGAACCTATATAAAAAATTATAAATTTAATTTATTAAATAATAATTTTTTATTATCTGGCCAAAATTTGAATTGCTCAAATTTTCTAAAAACACTTGTCCTAGGGTAAACACCATATTTTGAGACCAAAAAAGTAGTCAAAAAATTATCTAATATCATATATTAATAGAAAAGACTATTTTACACATTATAATCATCTTAAAACAAGTATTCAAAAATATTTCCCAAAATTACAGTCTTAAGAAACATGGGTCCTTACATGAATACTCATTATTTAGAGAAAAAGAAGAATTTGTGGTGGAAATTTATTAAAGGATGAAACTATCATTTTCTAGTATGAAAATTTCTATATTTTATTTGTCCATGTAGAAAAGGAATTACTTAACTCTATGAAGTAGATCTTTAAAAAAATGTATTCCATTTACTTTTCTTACTAAGAATTCAATATCATTTTTTCCATCACAAACTCATGGTTTTGTGATTGTTGAAATTATACTGATCTTGATTTCTATCACACTCCATACAAATTTGAAAATTATTTCTCCTTTTTGGGTCCGTGTTTTCCTATATAGATCCCAAGTATGTCTTATCTCAAGTAACCTTCATACTCCCCTTTCTATCTTTTAAAGTGGATGTTTTATTACTCCTTTTTCTGATGTGAGATTTTAGTAAAAGTAATATGAAAAGTAATATCTTAGACACTAAGAATGATTTCAAATTGTAAAGATGCAATTTATTGAAGGGGGGAATTTAACGTCCAAATTTTAAAAAAAATGAAAGAATACATTCGATAGCATACATGATACACCACATCATGTTTAAATAAATAATTAAATATTATTATTTAAATGATACCATTATAATAGATTATATTGAATTTTTGAATAAATAATATGAATTGAAGTAATATTTTTTTACAAAACTATATATAAATATTTTTATTTGGTGACCAATTAATTATAAATGAATGAAAAACCCTTTTTTAAAGGAAATGTTTTACTGAAAAACTATCAAAATGTGCACAAGTTTGTTTTAAAAATACTAAAATCACTCTTGATGGATTATATTAATCGAAAATAAATGTAATATATTCAATATAATGATAAAAACTCATTTTATGTGTTTTCTAGATATGATATGTGAAAAAATCCTATTTTACACTGTAAACATGTATTTTGTTTCAAAAAAATCAGTTTTATAGGCTTTTGATGAGACACTTGTTTGAAATATTGTTCTGTAAATCATTATACGTTTTATCTGAAAAAATAAACCTAATATTTTAAAATTGAGTATAAAAAATTCACTTTGTCTGATTTTTTTATTTTTTGAATAAGATTCATTTTTTTGATGAATATTGAAAAAATACAGTATTTTAATTGAAAACTACTTTTTCAAAAAATTTATTTATAATATAAAATTATATATTGGAATATATTTAATTTTTAATTTAATCATTTTTTTATAATTTTATCCAACGTGGGTCATCGAAATAAATTACATATTGAAAATGGATGTAATAACATTGTGATGTTTTAACCATTTTTAATTTAAAAAATAGTTTTCTCGATCAATCAAATGGTTTATTTTTTAAAATTATTTTATCCAATTATGCGAATTGAATTTTAAAAAATTTACTTACATGTTTTTAATATTTATGATATTTAAATTCTAATAGAATCAACTTAATTATTTTTGAATAGTGAATTTTGTATTTTTTGTTACCACGGTTAAGGTTAAATCGGTTAATTAAAGGTAAAAATGATATTATAAGAATTATAAAATTTCTATAACACTTTTCCAACTCTCTATTCACAAGTGAATATCTACCAAAATCATATTTGGGTAAAATTTAAGACAACATGCTTCTGGTTGGATGAATTTATTCCTATTATAGTATTTTATTTTAAAGAAAAGACAACGATGAAAAACATATATATTAATAACTATAAATTTTTTAATATTTAATTATTTAGAATATATATTCAAATATAAAGTCTATTTAGATATATAAAATTTGTATATATGACATGTTAATTTATTTATAATTTTTAGATGTAAAATTATTAAATTAAACGGTGACATAATGATGATGTAGAAATTTCCTCATTAATGAATGAATCAAATAAATGATATTAAGAATACTAAAAAATATATTATTTGAGTTAATTTATGAAATAAGCTAATTTTATGAACTGATTTTACATATTAGTGATTATCTGATGTTTTTTCAATCTTATATTTATTTTATGATATTTTTAAAAAGTAAATTACTGAATAATGCCAAAATTGATACTATTGATAATTTAAAAATAATTAATATTTTTTTAAATGAAATAAAATTCATAATAAAATTAGACCAACATATTGGTATAAGTTATAAAAAATCATTATTTTACCCATTCATTAGTATTTTGTAATTATATATTAATTATACTAACCCTAAAATAGTAAATTCAATGATAGCACTATAAGAATCAAAATCGGTAAATAAGGGATTAAATAAAAAGATAAGGATTCAAAATTAATCAAAACTAGTATATTTTTTATTGGATGGATTTATTTAATCCCTTAAACATCCTAGATTCAAAATAAATTAGTTTGGGACCATTTTTATTAAAATATTAATTTATATTAATTTATTAATTTAAGAATCTTACGAGTTATCCTCCCCTCTCCTATAAAAGGGAACCCATTCTTCTCTTTTCATCACACATTAAAAACTATTTTATTCAACCAAAATCTTAAAATATTCATTTTTATAACCCTACCCACATTATATATCCCTTATTTTATTAAAAAACTCACCGTACATATGTTAAAGTTTTAATAAAAGGATGTTGTCCGAAGAATAGGTATCTTTTTTATTAAGTGTTTCTATATTATTTCTTCTTAAACATACTTAAAATGTTATTCATACCTGATGAAATAATAACTAAATTATAATAAATATATAAAGATGTTATTATGTTAATATCATCAACAAAATATAACTACAATATCATCACATGGTAAATTAATTATTCGTTCGGGGGTACGACATACTACCACCTCAAGAACCCAAATAATTACTTTTATATTTCTATCTCTTAAGACTAGTTATAATGATAAAATTAATGACTATATATAATATTAATGAAATATTAATCACTATAATTGAAAAATATATCATTAAAATTCTTAAATTCTATCCACATGCAATTGATAACATTCTTTGTGTGTATGTATGAACTATCACATCAACAAAGCGATGTGATTCATTATTCATGACCACATCACATTGATTAAATATATAAGTATATTTATATGAATAATATAGTATGGATGATATTATTATCATTCTATAAATCTAAAATAATATTTACCTTCTTTCCATAATGATCATTTTAAAATGAAAATGTCACTCATGCGTACGTATGCTTAATGTCTCCAAGATTGTAACGTAGTTCATTTTTCACTTACATATTTATTTAATTGATTTAAAATTATGATTTATTTTTAATAATTAGTATTATTTCATGATTATTATTTTGGAGACGATTTACTAATTACCAGTTTGACCGTATTTGACATACCGATGTCATTTTAGACTCATGTATAGAATATCATCAAAACATCTCACGTAAACATAAATAATTAAGTAATTATTCTAACATGATAATAAGTGATATTAATAGAATAATAGAAAATAAAAAAGGCTCTAGAAAATAAAATAATTAACATATGTTTATTATTGAAGAATACAATGATTGTACATGATGATTCAGTCTCAGTGTAAGGTACTTTCTTATAAAAGCCTCTTTTATTGACCATTTTTCATCTTTTTAAGACAAAATAAATGTTTTTAACTTATACATCAAGATAGGTTTTTATAACATTAATTATACATTAATAATTTAATTTTTTCCTTTGCATTTTTTCATAGTTCCTTCCAAACTAAATGGTTTTATTATTATGTGCACTGTTTTTACATTTTAAAAATGTTTTTCTAGATAAAAGGGTATTTTTAGATTTGATAGTGTTTTTATTTAGGGTTTAAAAAGGTTTTCAAGGGTTTAATTGATGATATGTTGCTTTTAAATTGTTATTTATATATTTATCACATTATATATCATTATATGATGGTTTTAACACCATTATAGGTCAATATATGTTCGGTCAAGCCCATTATAGCTCATGATATTATGAGAGGGCCTCATTATAGCTCTCTAATTCATTGGGTATTCTAGAGATGGAAGTCAAACATATGGTAATTCCATTTATAATGTTTAATATAAATGTGATACGATAATTATGTCCCATGGAACCTGCATTATTTTCTATGCATGAAAATTAGTTTTTAATAAAAGGGTTTTTAACGGTTTACAAGTATTTTAGACTAATGAATTATTTCATTTGTCCCTTATTGAGTTTATTTTGCACATCTCAAGTTAAAAAAATCATAGGTTATAAGGATTGGTAAGGGAATATAGGAATTTAAGTCTAATATTATGGGGATTTTTGAATAAAAAATCATGGTTTTATTTTAAATTTTTAATTTTATGAACGAAAAGGTTACTTTTTATAGGTTTCCACTTTGTATTTCATGGTTTCGTTATGTATGAGATATATCATAATTCTATAAAACTATTAACCGAAAATATCCTTGAATGTGAATTATAGATTAAAAACACTCTAATAAGTAATTTTTATGGTTTGATCATTATACTAACATTCTTGAGATATATGAATAAGTTGGAGGGGTGAGTGACTTTTTATAGTTGAGGAGGAGTGAAATTTTGTATATTTTGGAAAGGGGAATTACACTCATGTTTTCCCCATGTACAGTAGATCCAAAAATTGTGAAAAGTCTATAAAAAGTAGTATGGAGTCTTTATATGAACATACAGTGGATTTTGGACAAGTTTAAAGGTCATTTTGGCTCTTATGTTTACGATTTTAGCCCCTTGGAATGCTATTGTTCATTTTAATTGAATTAATTTATTTAAATTTATTTCTCTAATATTTTTTGTCAAGTAGAAAGTTTAACATATTATAAATTATAAATTATGATTATTCCAAATATGAAATTAATTTTATCAAATTCCAAATATGTATGTGTAATAAATTAATATATATTTAATCTTATGGACAAGACGACAAAGCATGATTTTAAAATTAAAATTTTTATAAGATTGATATATTTTTGTATCCCTTTTCAATGAGAAATTGACTCAAAAATATAAATTAGATTAATTGATGACTTTTTTTATCTAATTAAACATTAAAATATTTAAGAATATAATTTAAAAATATAAAAAAATTATAGGAAAAATAAATTCTGAATTAAAATTTAGTATTTTCACCATTCATAAACAAACCAAACATCACCGAAAGATAAAAAAAAGTCACCATAAGTTAATTTTAATTTTATGATTTAAAAATTGAACATTATTTTTAAATATAGAATTTATAAGAGTTAATTTTTTTTATAATAGGTTCTCCAATAAGGTGCATTAAAATTTCCCTTTTAGAGAAATATAATTTTTAATCATAAAATGGGGTTTATTCTTATATAATTCATTTAAAATATGTTGGATGAATGTAAAAAATATTTGATTTAATATATAATATATATATTTTATTAATTTCATTCACTAATAGTAAATAATTTAATTAAATATGATGAAAAATCATTGTAAGTATAAAAACATTTCTTTTATATTGGTTTTTAAATTCATTTATAATTATTTGGTAACCTATGAATTTATTGTATATTTTTATAAACCATATAATTTCATTAGTTTGTAAATAATATCCATGACCTATAATTTTATTTTTATATAATATCATATTATATTAAATTATATTAGTAATATTCAGTAAAACTTAGTCATCGGTGAAACAAAAGCCATTGAAGAAACTCTTTGATGTGTGGGATGTAAGCTAACTTCTTATTTCATGAATTATAAGATATATCATATATTGAATTTATTTAAAATATTAAATATATTATAATGTTCCTGGATATTATATTCCCTTACTCTCATGGTGTTGCACATCATACATGTTATTGAATAAAAGTTACTCTTTCAGAATTTTCGGGGTGCTGTAGGGATAATTATTACATAATGTCAAAAATATAAATCCTGAAATATTTATAATTTTGTTACAATAAAAAAATTTAGAACCATCCAATAAAGGTTTACATGAGTAGAGGATCACATTGCTTTGTGGAGTTGGTAATCCACAAATACACAAGAATGATATTATCATGTTACAATAGATAAAAGGGTATTGAAAAAGATGATATCATATCTTTATAGAATTATAATAATTTCATTATATATATATACATATATTTACATTAAATAAATCATTAAAAATAATCATTATAATATGTGATGAAAAATGATTCACACAATTTGTGGAGTTAGTAGTCCACATGTACACCTGGACATTGTTTATATTCATCATAGGATGGAAATGGAGATGAAAACATGGTTATGACATAGTTATAATAATATTTAAACATTTTTTTCATACATATTTTATTATATAATAATATTTTAATAATATTTGATAGATTCATAATAAAAATTAAAATTAAAATGCTTTTTTAAGAAAACCGCCTCTTATTTAGATGACCACAATCGGCTTGCATCCTAGTAATTTTAAATTCATATTTTTTTATAAAAGAAACAAGATAATTAGGGGAGGAACATTATTAAGGTATTTGGGTAGGTATTTTCTGAGATAATAGGGTCTAGATGTGTGGACAAGTGAGAAGAGGTGGTGTCCTTTTATAATAGGCGACATGACCACTCTTTGAATTAAACAAACTATTAAATAAAAATAAATTAATTTTTAACTTCATATTGAATCAAATGGATATATTTTTAATATAGGTTTTATATAAGTTTAAATATTAAAATAAAAAATAATTTTGTTATATTAGGTTATTTGTAACTTTTACATCTTAGTTTCATCTATATTTATCAAAAAACATGGTCACAATGTTTTTTAAAATTTAATGGTAATGAATGTTACTATATTAGGATACATGACCTAAAATGGGAAATTATTGATATTATAGACCATTTCTATTTATCTTGTATGAAGATAATAATTTTTATGAATTTTTAATAATTTATTAAAAAAAATTATCTAAGATACCATTTAAGTCATTTTCGGGACGATTTACATAACATGACATTAAAAAATATCAATATAGTAATGTAGTTCAAATATAGACATTAAATATATCAATACCACAGTATAAATTTATAATTTTTTTGTAACACCATAAATCACCCCAAAAATATTACTTTTCTAGTTTTTATAATCATTTAAATGGCTTTTCTATTGTTTTCACAAGCACAATTATGGCGTTTGAAAATTATTTATGGTAATTATTTACTAACTGAAAATTAAAAAAAAATCACTCATAAAAAATGAGAAATATTTTAAATAACCACTTAGAACTGAAGGAAATATAATTTAATCCTTATCAGATAATATCAGAGTTATCAAAATAAAAAACATACATTTTATATTTAATCATTAGTTAAAATTAATATAAATAAATTTATCAGGGTAAAATTCACCAAAATGACAAATTTTAAAATATGATATGGTTATAGAAAAAAATCATACTGTAGAAATAAATCAAGATATATATATATATATATATATATATATATATATATTTATATACTTATAATATTATTTTTAACCTTAATTATCTGATTTACCCTAACAGATGTGACAAATATTTATAACAGTTACTATTAATAATAACCAAAAATAAATTTGGACTATTTTCCAAATTTTTACATGGTGATTCCAAATATGTAATCCATTATATCAAATCAAATCACTATATGTTTTATAAATTAATTTCAACATAATCCTAAAAATTTATAATGAAAAACAGTTTTCCAGAAAAATGCATTTTTAGTATAAATACTTTTGTATAGAAAAAAATAATCATAATGGAAATTATAATGAAATAAAATAAAATATTTTTAATAAATAAAATAATTAAATTTCAACATTTATTTAAAAAATGGGTCTTTGTAAATATTTTAATGGAAAAAAAATTTTCTATAAAATCTGTATTCATTTTATTATTCACTGAAAAATTAATTTTTTCAAACAAATCCAAAAAATTTACCCTAATATAATTATTATTTTGTATTTAAAATAATATTTCTTTTTTCAAAAAATAAATTTCTAAAAATTTAAGAAATTAATTATAACATTAAAAAAAAAGAAATAAAAACCAATTTGGAAGAAAAAATATTTTTAATGACTAAAATGACTGTAGTTTTAGTTCATATATTATAATAATTTTCCAATAAATTTCTACTTAGTAGAATAATTATATATATAATTTATTATTTGGTAAATCTAATTCAATCATATAAATTCGATGTCTTGGTATAAAGACTTATCCTTAGACATTTCATAATCTTTAGTTTTATGTCATGATATAATCCTATTATATTTTATGAAATTTTTGGTTATAGTGTTTTATAAAATTATTCCATCACTCATACATAATAATACCTCCAAATTAATAGTGAACACTTTCAATAAGTATCCATTTTATCCATAATATATGACATTTAAAATAAAGCTTAACTTTTTTCATGAAAAACCCCCATAAATTTCAACTAGACTTATTTATTATTGATACTCATCATTAGACAATGTGAATTGTTTTTAAAAACATGGAATGAGAACAAAATCTTAGTAGGATACCTAAAAATAAATTAAAATATTAGTTTAGTAAAAACATAAAAACTGATGAAATATTTACAATCACATCACTATTTTTTGAGAAATATAAATACACTATTTTCACAAGAAAAAAAACACACATTTTTATCTATGAAATCATTTAAAACCTTTATCAAGAATTCAAATCTTATTTTATATCTTATTTATAAAACACTTTAAAAACCATTTTAATTAGAATAACTATAAATACCATTGGAAATATAATCATTACTAAATGAATTGAAGATCCATAGTGGGGATTTTCCTTCAAATAAGTTATATTGGAGTCACTCGTGAGGTATAATGCAGATCAAACCTTTATATATGCCATATCGGGCAAACCTGTTTCTCATGAGCTATAATGTGGTTCGAGATTTTGTATAAGCTATATCGACCTCATCTGTGAGATATGATACGTCTCAACCCTTGGTATAAGATATTATTGGATCTATAATTTCATATAATTGTCATGTAATATTTCATGAATAAGAAACATTAATCATAAAAACCTTTTAAAAACACATTTAAACTTATATGAAAAACACCTTCAGATAAAAACACTATTTTCTATTAAAATCCCATTTTCAATAACAAAACACACTTTTCATTGAAAAATAATTTCCACAAAAATGGATTTCATAGTTTAAGAATTATTATAAGATTAAAAATTAATATATAAATCAAATAATGGCCATGATGGTTGAAATTATTTTGTTGATGTGTTTGCAAAGTATAAAACATTCCTTTCGTTTTTTTCATAACATTTTGTATAAAACATGTAAAGAGTTTCCTATTGAAAAAAATTTAATAAATAAAATATATACATAAAATGGATATTACAAATAATTTACATCCATATTAAAACATTAATAAATTTATTTTATAAACATAGAAAAGGAAGGGATATAGTTTAAAGGAAAACTATAAAATAAGACTCTTTTTGAGTAAAATTCCCTTATCACTTGGGAAATAGTTGAATCATAAAACCCATTAAATATTAAAATTAAAAAAATTAAATATCATGAAAATATATTTATATTTTTATATACATATTCATGATATAAAATGAAAAATGGGTCTGTATATACTCCATATAAAATAGTATAGGTTGTTACAATCAGAAGATACCTTAATGAATGAACATTTAGACGAAGCCCATTTCCTTGAGTCTCATTTGTCACATGTGTCTTTATATTTATGAATAAGAAAATTATTTTAATTATCCAATTTAATGATGAAATTTTTCAAGTTTATTATTAATTTTATTTCACTTTTTAACATTTTATTTACAATTACTTAATCAATTAAGTTTATCTCATATGTGTTGACCATATTCATCTTATGTTTCAAAATTGCATCCCTAAGTTGGTAACAGTAAAATAGATAATTATTTAATCATATAAAGAATAATAATCAGGACTTAATTAAAATATTTATAAATAAATTATAATTTTAAAATCAGTCATGGAATACTTTTATAAAAAATGATCTAATGTTATGATCATGGAGATTGTAGACCGTTCACATGCATGAGTAACGTTTCCATTTTCAATTATCATTATAGATACAAGGTAAGTTAAAATTTTCATTCCATAATTACATTTTTATAATTAATACCATTATATTTAAATATATATACTTATATATTTAATTATTTTTATGTGGTAATGAGAAAAAGAATCTATATGCTTCGAGAAGGCAGTAGTCCACGTGCCCACGAATGATGTTACACGTTTTTATTAAGTGAAAATGTATGATAGAAAATGTTTTATTATAATTACCTAATGATGAATATATCAGTAATATTATTTCATACATATCATATATATTTATTATCATTAACCTTTTTAACTTTGATGTAACACATTAGAGATAATGAATTACATCACCTCTTATGGTGGTAGTCTACCGTACACACCAACGTCGTCATCATATCCCTTACATATGGGAATATAAAAATATTACATATGATATAATTACTTAATATTTATAATAATGTTATAAATAAAATATATAAACTTTATATTCATCATTATTCTTACTCATGAGAGTTGGTAATGGAAATGACATCATCGTTTTGTGATGCTTTAGTCTGCTGTTCACATGAATGATGATTTCATAACCTATTTGATGATCTGTCTATAGGTGTAGCTCATAACCTTAAAATAAAAACACATGATTACATAATTTATACTGAGATTATTATATAATCATGTTATAATAATAATTTAATAATTCAAAAAAGAAAATAAAATAAAGATGCTTGTTGAAAAACATTACCTCTTCAATGGGTATCTTCTTTTGGTTTACGGTAAAACCTATCTAAGATAGAATTATTCTAAAAATAATTCTAATATTATGAGGGTAGGGATATTTTTGAATGATTTTGTTAATTATTTGATGATTATAATGTCTTAATAGGTGTGGAGAAGTCGGGAGAGTGAGTACCCTTTTTTAGTGGAGTAGAAGTGGCATTTTTGTTAGTACTCATAAGTATTCCCTATTGGAAGCTATAACTTTACTCATGTGCTCAAAAAAAATAAAAGTAATATATTAGAGGAAAATTATAGCGTATAAAAAAATACACTCTCTTAAAAAGGAATTTATTTGTATCATTTCATTCTGTAGTCTTTATGTTTACTCAGTTTTACCCTTTCAATTTTTACCACGATAAATAGTTTCTAACCTAGGTAATTTATACATGAAAATTTAATTCAAGTGAGACTCATTATAAAATTTATACCCACTCATTATAAATTTTAGACATAATTAATAAAATAAAAATCCCAAGTGTATTGTTAATTAATTTTCACAGGAGCACATGTAATGCACAAAAACACAACTTTAACATTAACCTCATTAACAATGATTTTACTATTTAGGGGTATATATGTTCATTATAAAAGTTCAAGTGATCTATTGATATAAAATATTATTTATTTATAAACTTTTAAAAATCACTTGGTTGAGGGTAAAACTTTTAGTAAATTTAAATCTTTTAATAAAATATCAATTATTATAAAATAACATTAATATAAATTTTGACATTGTTTAATTAATTTAAATTTTAAAACATCACTAAAATTATGGAATTGGAATATATTAATTTTAAAAATGTGTAACATTATATATTAATAATTAAATTTACATCATTTTAAATATTTTTAGTATCATTTATTTTAGTTAATTATTAACCAAATAATTACTATGTTGGTGTTTGTTAATCATTTAAGAAAATATTTCATATATAAACATTAAATATAAGTTTTTATAATTATTAAAAATCATTTGTACTTTATAATAATATTTATAAATAAACTAATATGTTTTATTCCCTATCCTAATGCATTATAGATTTTAAATTCAAGGATAGTTCATTTTTTCTATTTTTTGTTCCATAACATATTATATTGGTCACATTAAGGGAATAATATCCCACTAACTCATAATGTTTTATCATAAGGAGGTAAGTTATAAATATGGATTGAAATGTAGTGTTTTATAAATATATAGGTTAATTTACACATTATATTCTATGTTTAAGAACTAAGTAAACTTGGTTTTACTTTAATCAGTGTAAATAATTGTAACTATTTTCACTAATAATTATTATAAAAAACAAGATTAAATTATTAGGTAACATAATTTTTTGAATTCAATTATGGAATAAATTTATATAAATTAAATTAACATAAGAGGTAGAATTTAATTAAAAATTTCCCCACAAACGTGATGAGAAAGTGAGTTTTAAAAGTGAAAGTGTATAATTGTTCATAATGTTTTTATATCATAAATGGATATGAAAATATTTAAAATGATATTAATTGTATTAATATATTTATAATTGAATTATTACGAATTTAATAAAAATGAAATTTATAATTTATAATTTCAAACTATTTTGATAAAAATGCATCTTTTAATTAAAATCTATTATTTTTCACTATTCATTAAAAAATGAAACATTTCAGAAATATACCAAAAATTCACACTATGATAATTTTTATATTCATATATCAAAAATTTAAATCATTTTTCCATATAAATATTTAATGTATGGTACAAATTTATTTTAAATTATGTGCACCATGCATGGTTAAACCATCACTTAGAAAAAAAAAATTTCAACAACATTCTTTCTTTTTTAAAATTATTCTGATTTTTTTACTAATCAAGAGATAATAAAATAATTTTTTACAATATATAAATATTTATATGTTATTTAATACTATTCATAACCTCCAATCCACTTCTAGGATAAATATATTATATTAAATATTAATATTAATATTAAATTGTTTTCTATAAAACATGGCCTTGCGTGTAATGCATGATATAAAAAAAACTCATTATTGCATTATAATGAAGTTTAGTTTGGGTTTTGTATTATTTATTATATTGATTTTTTTTAATTTTATTAAAATATTAGGTTGTTACATCTTTCCACCAATTAAATAAATCATGTCCTCATAAATTAATCTTTTTATCGGTAATCAAATATTAGAGATTCTCAAAATAAAATTAATCCTTTAATAAACTTATTCACATCTACATTCAGTTCAAATTATTTTATTATGGTCTAATAAAATTATTTGTGTATTATTAAAATTTCATTAATGATCATATTAACCAATAAGTTTATTTATACCTTTAAACTTATGTATATAACAAGTAAACACAGTATCCCTCAAGTTAAATTTAAACTAAAATGTATACATCAAATATCAAAGAAGAATCCATAAATGGTTCAAAATGTACCTCTATTACATAAAATGATAAATTAGGGGTTCCTAACTCATTTAGATTACTATATTTCATTAAAAAATATAGAGTTCATTGGAGCTTCTCCAACTTCACCAGATAGACCAACATATATTGTAGAAGTAGAAAAAAAAATTTCCACCAATTTTTTTCTATTGATCATGTTGATTTTCACCATGAGTAAGTGACATTAGACACATGTTAGAATATTGAACCAACTCATTATAGGTGGAAAATATTTCTACTGACTAGATATTTGTTATCTCATTCCAAAAATTTTCAGGATTCATTTCTTCATAGTTAGGAACCTTGTGACCAAACATACCACCCCAATAAGGATTTCCAGATCCTAAAATACATTCCTCAAAATATATTTCACCACTATCGGTACTGTTTTTGGGATTACCCCAGGAATTATTATTTGGGTTCTTCTATATTTGGAACCACCTTGACTATTTATTACTCTAGTCATATTGAGGAACATTAGTGTCAGAAAAGTCTATCTCAAAAATACTTAGCACAAAAAAAATTCTCATAACATTTCAAATTCTAATATGGCCAATGAAATTTGTATTATTGGTTTCAACCCTGATTAAAATCAATTAATTTCATTATCATTGTATCAAATGATGTCCGATATAAACTTGTCTAATCTTGTGATATTTTTCTCTTAAGAACCCATAAAACTGTCATCTTTTTTCTCCAATTATGAGAACTATTTTTACATAATATGTAGAACTACCTTATGGAAATATTTATAAAGGAAAATATACATAAATGTTTCCCATTAAATAGATTGATGATCATATTTCTCTATATTATTATTAAACAATGACCACCATCAATCCATATCACATTCAAAATGATATATGGAACGATTTACTTTTTGACATTCAAAACATATCGTGGATTAAAATATCTTCTCTAGGGAATTGATCTATCCTTCAGCTACTATAAGGTATGATGATTCATTAACAAATGGGGGATTTTCCTCATTAAATACTCCACTATAGACATTTTACTTTAAGGTAGACCAGGTTCCTCTCTATCAATGATACCAAAACCATTTTTAGGTATTTTCAATTGATCCATTACTATAATAAACTATTATTCTCCATTTCATACCATATAAAGATACTAATTTGGAAGGATATTTTCTCATCGGTGCATTCACACTACATCCTTCATGTTTACTAACTTAAGAATAATTCTTAATAAACATTGTTTAGATGAATAAACAAGTTAATCCTAAATGGTATAACATTTCAAATTAACCATAAACTAAAATTATCCAAGGCCATCCTATTAACCATGTCCTAACTTCAGAAGTTGTCTAAACCATCCTTCGATACTAACTATAAGGACCCAATATTAAAAATTTAATAATCGTGTGTTTTAATTCAATAAATAAATATATTTTCTTAGAGAATATATTTAATTTTAATGTTTTAATTTATTTTTTCATAACACATATATATCAAAACCATGAAATACAAATTTTACAATTCTTATTAGTTTCCACTTTTCACATAATAGAAAACTTTTAATATAAATCCTGATTTTTTTCATGAAAAACACCAATAATATCAAAATGACTTATTTCTTTACCTCAATTATCCTTATATATGGTGTTCTTTTAAATGGGGTAAGCATAAAATCCCAGTAAAGGATATACCAAAAAAGTAAAAAATCAAAAGATTCTGACAATTTATTAATAAAAATGAAAATAGAGCACACAGAGAGAGGGTGGGTGGAGAGAGGATTTCCCACGTCCATCATGAAACAAAAATAACCATTATAGCATGAAATATATTATTCATATTCTATGTCCCAATTGTTTCCAAATTAGATTGCGAATTACCGTGATTAATATTTTTAAGGATCTTGACATTAGACATTCTTGATAATTATGGGGATGGTATAGTACAGACATTACATGGATGTTTTGAGTAGTCTTTCTGCAGTATTCTCTTCATAGAAGAATGTGTGGAACCTTTATTTTAAATTATATATTTTTTCATATAGCACAAAATCCTTGAATGATGCATAACCACATCCAAAAACTTTGAGATCACAATCTTGTCTAACTTTTCCTCATATATCAGAGACCCCAGGTTACACGAACCCTCACCAAAAAACTAATATTGTGGATGAATGTTTTATAATACCATACCTTGAATGACCTCACTATAAAAATTTTTAGGAGGAAACTCCTCATTCACCCCACCTTCCTTATGGATAGAAAGGTGATCAAAGGACGCCTATTGTGTGTCCATAATAGCTGAGGAGACCTCTCTATCTACAGTATCTTAAGACATATCCTCCTATAATTCTAATCCTGAGCTTTTAACACCAAGACACTCAAAAATGTTTCATATGTTAATGACTAGAATGATTCATATAGATCTCACCCAATTTTTTTACCTTTACCAGAACCACAATGCCTTTACTGTAAGTATAGTCAATTTCATTATTCACCTTTGTCTCCACTCCTATTGAAACCTCATTATATTTCTCCATCAATTCAGTCCTTGTATCCCTAGAATTAGGTACACACATCCCCCCAAATTCACACCTCAATTTATCATAAATTTAAGAATCATTAAGATTAAGGGGTACTGATCTTGTCTCATTCATTGAATTATAATTGTTAATTAGAATTAAAGAAATATGATTAGTAGGAAATTAAAGCTTTTTCAACCCCCACCCTCTTATGAACCCACACTAGCAGCCTCCAATTGACTACGTTGCCTGGAATTAGCACCACATTAGATATTTTCCTTTTGACATGCATCTAAACTAGACACATCTTCTATATCATTTCCCTTACCACTAGTTTCCAGACCTAGATGCATCTTTTTATAAGGATATTTGTTTCCACACCAGCAAATTTCTTTCAAATACCCCAATTCCTAGAAGGAGGAATAAATGATCTACCCATAACTCAAGGACAACTGATTCCATATTTCTATATTCATATCTAGCTGTTATCCCAAAAAATATTTTTTGGAAATCACAAAACATAAACCTTGAAACATATTCTTAGTGAAGTCAATTGACACACATACCCTATTATTTTATCAGATTAGAATTATTTTAAATCAAGGAATCCTAACATACAAATAAATGAGGGATTTTTAAAATATAGAGAAATATTATGGAAATTAACACAAATATCCTTTTTAGTAATATCTTGTTGCATCTAAAGAACAAAAGTCCACTGAAATAGAAAAAAGTGACAATCATTGCAGATATGGGGACCACTAGACCAGGCCCAGATCGAGTCACTCTCTTAGGTGAACTGGATCATCATGTGTTTGTTATCAAGGAGACCACTAGGGAGCTCTCCTATAATCCCCATGATCCAATGATAAACCAGTCAAATGCATCCACTAAGGGATGAGGTTCTTTGAAATGAGCCATTAGTATCACGTTATTATGTATGATGCATCAATGAATAACTATTTTCAATAATGGATATTAAAATAAATGAAATTAGTTATTCTGTAAAAACATGAAAACCCATGAAAAATTTAAATTTACATAAATGTTCATTAATCAAAATAAATAAATATTTTTCTGAAGAAAAAAAACCTTTTTACTCTAATAAATCCTTTAAAAACAATATAAATAATTTAAAACATATTTTTAGGTAAATTAGAACATTATATTCACAAAACCCTATCAAAACCCTTTTAATTATAATAATCATATAAGTGATATATAATATAATCATTACCAAATAAATTAGAGATATATAATGGGGTTACCCTTCATATAATCAATTTCAGGCCCACCATTGAGCTATAAAGGGGATCAAAACGTATTATCAGCTATATCATGCTCACCTATTTCTCTAGAGCTAAAACAGGCGACAACACTTCATATAAGCTATATCGGGATAACCCGTGAGATTTGATGGGGCTCAACCCTTTGTATAAGTTGAATTGAACTCACCTGTTTAATATAATGCCCATATTACTTTTCATGAATAAAAAATTTCATTAGAAAACCCTTTGAAGACTCTTTTAAACTCATAAGAAAAAACTCCTTCATAAAAAACACCATTTTCTATTAAAACCCCATTTTAAATGACAAAAACTCATTTTCATTGAAAGATAATTTAAAGAAATTACCATAACTAGAAAAGGGTTTTGTGACACACAAAGACATTAAAATATTTTCATTTTTGAATATATTTATTTTTTTGTTAGCTTTCATTATACAAAACAATCTGTTATGATTATGCTACACAGAAAAATTAGTTGGATTGTGTTACACTCAAGACCTAGTTACAGTGAACAACAATATATTATTAAATTTATATTATTTAATATAATAATATATAACATAGCCATTAAATTACTGTTTATGAACAATATTTACTAAATTATTAAAGTATAGTTTGAATTCACTACTCACAAATTAATTACAAATTAATATAATAACAAATTCAATATAATGAGAATGTTTTTATAAAAAATATTTTATGATAACAAAGGAATTTAATCCTAATGAATTATATTAATTACTATTGGTGAATGATATTATTGAAATATATATATATATATATACAATATTCCATAACATATTTTTTCCATTCATCAAATATATTTGAATGGAAAAATATAAGAACATACCCAATATTATAGATAAAAACCAATATTTTTATAAAGGCAATTTTATTGTCTTTCGATAGAGGAAAATTTTTAAATCTAATTTTGAAACTATTTTATATTCTATTTTAAATAATAAAATTAATCTTTGAATTAAAAATATAAAAATGTACATTGGTTTAATTTTTGGGTATTTTTTGAAAGTTTTCTTGTTTTGATGAATTGTGTTAAAATATTGAATTTTAATTTAAAAAAACTTTTTTATCCAAATAATTAATAGTGTAAAATTATATTTGTAATTTTTTTAACGTGTAATTATATATTTTTTATCAATTAATCAAATTTAGGTTAATAGGATAAATTTCACATTGAAATAGCATATAAAATCATTATAATATTTTGAATGTTTCCACGTTTAAAACATCATTTATCGTTCCCTTAACATGATTAATTTTAAAATAATCACTGAAAAATCTATATTTAAGATATTTTAAAATATATTTCATATTGGGGATCAGTTGTTACAAATTATAAAAACGTTTTTCTTTTATTTTTGGTCACATGAATAATAAATTTAGTAATATTTTAATTACCATGGTTAAGGGTAAATCGTTTAATAACGGGTAAAAATAATATTATAAAGACCATAAAATGAGCCTAAAACTTGTAATAATTATACTTTATGAGAGATTTTAGAAAAATTATAGCCTTTTTTTATTTTATTTCCTATTATATCAACTTCAATAACTTTAAATATTTTATAGAATTTTATTTTAAGGATTGTCAATATGTCACACTTTTTTTAAATAATTATAACATTTTTATATATGGTTATTCAAAGTAAATACTTGGATATAAATATTTACTTAAAATATAAAATTTTAATATTCTTCATGATTTTTTTAATTTTTAGGTAATAAATAATTAAATTAACGATTTTCAAAATGATGATGTAATATATGATTAATTAATGGATATATCAAATAAATGTTATTGAAAATTTTAAAATAAATATAATTTGATATAATTGATTGTGTATAAAAATTTTCTAGATGAATAAATTATATTAAGAATGTATTAATGGTTCTGGTTCGAATTCATCTTGTGCATTGATATTTTTAAAAAGCTGTGAACTGAATAGTGTCATAATTGATATTAGAGATACTTTAAAATAATTAATGTTTTATTGAACGATATAAAATTCATTAAAATATAAACATTTGAATTTTTTTGGGATAAAGTATAAAATTTAATATAGGACTCATTTATGGTCTATTTGAAATTTTATAGAAAATATACAAACTCTTAAAGATTAAAAAAGATAAGTTGTTAAGAAAAGTGTTAAAGGATTTAAATAAGGGTTGAAGTGAAAGGATAAGGGTACTAATGCGACATAAAAATATCTAAAAAATATTTATTGTTAGTATTTTGGAACATAATCATCATCTATAATTAATAAATAACTTTTTATCTATTCGAAATAAAAAATTAATTTATATTAATTTAATAGTTTTGGAGTTTCCAAAATTACCCCCACCTCAATTTTAAAAGGACTCCCCATCCATGCTTACTCAATCCACCATGAGCCTTCTATATTGACCAAAAATGAGAAAATAAGCTCCCAAATTCCTTAACCTAATCATATAAGCATAAATTTGGGAATAAATCTATACAATGAATGCTTTTCAGATAAACTAAATGGAGTTTCCAAAATAAAAGGTAACATTCTTCAATGATCACTTTTGTTTCATTTCATTCCCCACAACTAAATTTCATATTGTTACATGATTATATAATAAACATAGTGTCATACATATAATTATATGTTTTTATGGTAAGGTTTCTTAACAACACTTGAACAAAATACCATCTAATGGGTAGCTAACATACTCTTTATATGTACAATGAACTACTGCCTCTCGAAATGATGATTGTCCATTTTTTCATTAAAACCATTCATGGTTGGGAATTATGATGGAAACTCTATATTATATATATATATATATTATTTATTATTTCTTTAATTTTCTTTAATTATTTTATAAAAGATACCCTTATGATTACCTTTTTTATTAATACGATAACATTATATGTGGACTTGTGGACGACAACCACCTCAAATTGATGGGATTCGTTCAAACTATAAATAGAACATATAAAATATTATTTTAATAAATAAATAAATATATATATTGAATTAATATTACTCTATAATTATAATATACACATATATCAATTATTTTTCATTTTTTTCATATAAAAAAAATTAATGTAGCATTCACACGTACATACAACCTACCGTCTCCCTAAACGGTGCATTTAATTTCATATTTCAATTTTTTTTAGATTATTATAAAAATACATATACAGAAAATATATAATATTTAAATCATTTTTACATTATTTAAATGATGAAATAACTATCTAATTAATATTTTCAATAAATAACAAGACAAAACCTAATTGAGAAACCTAGCAATTAACACCCAAAATAGTGAAAATTACTAAAGAATGTTAAAAAATGGGTAATGGGATAGTATAAGATGATAATATTTGATATAATAAATGTTAATATAGTTATATAATAATAAATTAACACTCTTAAAGCCATTATATAGGATCTTAAATGATGATCACCCAAAGGGAAACAAAAGGTAGGAGATTTTTATCTCACTATTTACATCTTTGAGATAAATGTCATAATCACCACTTAATTATTTTGATGTTGTATCTACTACCACGTTTGATGTATCATATAAATAACTCTTCATCTTTATGTTATTCAATGTTTTAATTGATAATTATTTACTTTTATGTGTATTATGATTAAAATATTTCAAACTGTTATGGGACACTTTGACTTAAAAATATCATTTTAAATCAATTATTCAACATATAAGGAATATTTTGGTCTTTTAAGACATTGGTTTTATACTGACAAATGAATTCCCCTTGATGAATCGATAGTCTCAAGATATTTAATTGTTAGAAAAAATTTATGTTTTTGTTATATGATATGCTAAACCGTCTTGTGCAATTTCTTGATGCTAAAGGTTCCATGTAGCTAGAAAACATGGAATCCAACAATTATTAATCACCATAATTTAGACTTAGTTATTATTTATCCATGATATTTTTCATCGACAAATACATGGATGCATTCTATTCTCAATTTATTTATTTAGATGTCGTGAATTTCAGATTCTTACCTTTCTATTTTTATTTTTCCTTATTAATATATTTGAATGGAATTTTCATCAGTTATTTTCCTTGTCATATTGGTTTATTTAGGTGGATTAATTTTAGCTTGTACTATACTTACTCTTACTGAGAATTTTATCTCACCCTTATTATTATTCATTTCATTAGGTTATGAAGATGAATAATTTGAATGAGTTTCAAGGATGATGTTTATTTATTTTTATTATGTATCAAGATTTTATATCATATTTACCAATGTATTATGGGTATCATGTATGTAATATGGAATTCCAAGATTGCTAAACTGATTTGTACTTTTGGATTTGATTATGTGTATTCATGATAATGTAATAAAATAATTCATCGTATTTGGGATTTTGGGGTCATGGTATTATAGTTGGTATCAAAGGAATTTCAGTTGAAAATATTAAAACAAGATCTAGAAAATACCAGATTAGGGAACATAACCCTAATATAGACATTGAGAATAAGTATAGAAGAACATCTTACAATTTTTGTTAGGTATAGATTTTTTTAGTCTTCATAGGAATATATCCCTATATAATTACTACAAGTGGACATGTTTTTGGAAAAGATGTACATATTGACAAAAAATCAAACAAGTTGCATCATGCCTGACATGGTGTAACTTAGTATAAGAAAACGGACCTTACTGTGCACCTAGTTTGATACTCCTTGGGGATACACATAGGATAATTTAGATGAAATATATGAAAAATACTTATCCCCAATGAAACCATGTTTATGATTATGAGATTAGCTGTAGGTAAATTTTTTAATTTATGTTATGTATTTCACTAGTTGCAGGATTAGACAATATGTTTCCTAATGATTTGATCTTGTATAGTGTATTACATTATATAGAAATGGATCCTGTAAGGATAAATTATACCAATAATCATATAAAATGTAAAAATTTACCTACTAAGGAAACCAATAAAGTTGTTATTGGAACTATGAAAATTATGACCATACTAGGGAAGCATAATCAGGTTATGGAAAATAACCTTGCTTTAATTGAGTATCCAATTCCATAGAGAGATTTTAGGATGTTGAATCACTTTATGTGAAAGAGGACCCCATCATTTAATTGGACTAATAATCCAATAAAGGCTACGAAAGGGATTATGTCATTGGAAAATATATATATGGAATTTGGGTGTGGTAAAAAAGAGAAGGGTCCACTTACAGTGTATTGTATAAATGGTGATGTGGATCAATGGTGGTCGATGATCCAGCATACTAGTTAAGATGAAAAAATATAACTCATGGAATGGATATGATTTATGGATACATTATTTTATAAATATATCCTTGTGATTTGCAAATAAAGATGAAGAGAATGTTATTTAGTTTAAAGAAAAAGGACGAAGAATGTGGTGTCGAGTTTGAGGCTACATTTAAAAGGTTAGAAAGGTATGAAATGGATTTTATACGCTACATGGATTTCAAGATAGATCATTTATTTTACAGAATTAATCAAAATCTCTAAAAAATAGGTTTCCCAGACTTTTTTTTCATACAATGAAATAGTTTTATGTATGATCAAGATTGAGAAATAATTATCAATGTCTTATGGTTTCTAAGGGAATCAAGAGAAGAAGAGAAAAGAAGAGAAAATAACGGATAAAGGGAAGAAAGGAATGAAGGATTTTTAAACATGAGATAACTATGGAAAGAATATCTCTAATAAATGGTTGAAAGGATTGGGAGTATGTTATATGTGCATAGAGAGAGTCCATTACAAAAAAAATAATTTAATGGGAAGAAGGAAAAATCTAATATTCAGTGTAAAAAATGAAAGAAGATATGACATGATGAAAATGAATTCTCCAAGAGTCATGAGAACATACCTCAGAAGAATATAAGAGATCAATTACAATATTATTCTACTAAAACAACCAATGAAAAATGATTAATGTAGTTTTGTATTTGTATATATGAAATATTTTGTAAAATTATTTTAATGATGATGGTATCATCATATGAACTATGAAATGTTAAATGATTGTACTATACTAATTTTTAATTAATGATTTGAGATCATATGTTGAATGTTACGATAAAAAATGATCTAGTAGAATGTTAAACATTTTGTAAAACACACGTTTGAGGGATAGATAAATCGTAATATGGTCTCTATGAGGAGATATTGATGTTAGATAGATATATTATTGTTATAGATAAAGTAAATTGGATACTACTAATGATTCTAAAGTGTTGGATAATTATATTTTGGAAAGGATAACCATTCATGAAATGATAAAAGTTGATATTTGGATGTGGTTTTAGAGGTTAATGTATTATATCACCATATAATGCAACCTTTTCTTAGAGATGAAGTATAAATGGTTCAAGGTGTAATAAAAAGTTATGACTGGGTTTATAGAGACATATTTTCACTTAAATTCATAGAGATTGGATGAATTTCTCAACTCTCAAAAAATGATCATGAAGATTTTTGTTCAATTGTCATCATTTTTTATGATATTACTAAAATTTATTCATACCCATGGTTTGTAGTTTGTTGTTCAGCAATATTCTCATGAAAATGTTCTCTATAACTCTCTATTAGAACATGATGGTTATATTTATCTTCCATATCCATTTTTTAATAATGTTATTTTATTGAAAGGCCCAATTTTATTGGGACCATCACATTTCGTTTTAGCTATTATTAAGAATATTTGTTATTAAACCTATTTATGATCTTGATTTTCGAACAATTATTTACTTTCCAACATCAAACCCTAGACTACTCAGATCATGTTTAATTTTGGAGCACACAATTTAATATAGGCAGGGAGAATGAAACACCCCTATACATTACAATATTATCATTTTTGAATATATTTAAGATTTTCTAGGTTTCTATATATGAAACACCATGTTATGTTTATGCTATACACAATAATGAGTTATCATTCATTACAGATAAGGAATAGCTTTACCAACAAAATATACATTATTAAAATTTTATTATTTAAAATTATATGATATAACCTAGCGGCACTCTTAGAAGCTTTTCTCTTGAGAGTGCCCTAGGGTTTCATTTTTGGGTGATTCAGTGCAGACGTCAGGCTCTTTGGAGCATGATTCTCTAGGGTCGGTGTAGGTTTTCGGCAAGCGGATGACATTAGTAGTGATGGTGGTAAGTCAAGGCAACAAACCTCATCGGGTCTTCATTCGGGAGTAGCGCATCAATGTTGTTTCTCGGATCGGCTTGGTCTTCAGGTGACATTATTTGTGGAAGATGTGGTTTCCCAACTAGTGAAGGCAGTAGGGATTAGTGGTGGGGTGATGGTTTCAGGAAGCTGATGGTGCCTTTCGCTTTTTGTGATTCTTATACGACCAAGATTTCACAGTCTCAGCTTCCTCAGGATATGGATATGGATTCGGCCGTAGCTCAGGTGTGGTGGCATCATTTAGCTCCTGTGGAAAAATAGTAGATGGTCTAACATGGATTCATTCAGTGTTAGTGAGGGTTTCCTATCACTTCATTTTCTCCGATCCATTTTCCTCCTCCTCTGTTCCTATCATAGTCATGTTTTTAGGCATTCTCATCCGACCTGAACATTTTGAAGCGGTGAATTATGGAAATGTGCTATCTTTCCTTGAAGATATGGTATTCATTTTATGCGTAGGAGGTGTTGGTTTCACTTATAGTGGATCTTACAGTGTTTCTTCCATAACTATCGCCATTGGTTAGTGGTTTCAGTCACCTATATCTACGATGGCCTCTTGACTCTGTGGCGGAATTCCCAATCAGATCTGCTATAGCAGTTTCTTTGAGGTTTTGGGATGTGTGGACAGTCTTTCATTGCACTGGCATGTCCTGAGTCAGATGAGCTGTGGTTTGAAGTCTTTCTAAGTTCTCCATTTCATCCTTGATGTCTCATAGGGTTTTTTTGTAAAAGGATGAGTGGTTTGATGTTGGTTAGTTGTGATTCATTTAATTTTTTTACCTCTTTGGTGTTGGGGGGACATGGATACAATCTCTATCAATGAAATTGGTTGCTCATTCCTATTATATTACTCCATGAATCTACCTCTCTCTCCGAGGCAGATCCGAGTTGTGGTCTACATGGTGAATTATGATGTGAGGGCGAGCAACCACATGAATCTTGTGGTGGTTCTATTTCTATTGGCTTCCATAGGTTGATGACATTGAGGATGTTGAAATTTATTGAAAATTTTATCTCTCTTTTTGGAAGTGTTTCTTGTGTTGAGTCTACCCATGCATGGGTCTTCATAGTTTGTCACTGCGTGTTAGTTGTTGGTGATTTTCGATTCTTGCATTAGAAATATTTTAGAAACTCTACAAGGATCAGCTCCAGATGGGGATTCAGAGTAGAAGTATTCACCGAAGTTTGGCCCTCTAGATTTGGATGAATGAGAGAGAGTGACTTTTACTATAGGTACCAGACCCATACAACCCTACACAGGATAGATAACTGAGCAGTCTTACTGAGGCGGAGGATTGACTTAATGATGTTGTTGTTGGGGTGGGGCAGTTTCTATAGTCTTTTTTTGGGATGACTTTCCTTTTAATTCTTCTATTTGGTTGTAGTTGTTTGGGTTCACACTTTCCCTTTATATGGCAGTTAAAAATACGAAATAATGGATTCTAGAGTATAACCTAGAAATTAATTTTGTGGGTATGAATAATATCAACTAACTCATTAAAATATATTTTGAGCTCATTGGTTAAAAATTAATTATAGATGAATATAAGAACCAATTAAATATAGAGAGAATATTTTTATAAAAAGTATTTTTATTCTGACAATGGTATGTTACCCTAATAAGTTAACATAATTACTATTGGTGAATGATATTAATGAAATATATATTTTATATATTCAAATAAATATTTTTTACATTCATCAAATATAATTTATAGTCCAAATATGGAAACAAATACACTATTAGATATAAAAATCTATATTTTAATAAAAGACGTTTTACTACATTTTTATGGAAAATAAAATTTATATCTAATTTTTGACACTTTTAGATATTATATTTGAAAAAATAAACCTATATTAATGTTTTTTTAATTTTAGGTATTTGTTTGAAATGTTTCATGTTTTGATTAGTAATGATAAAATATTTCAATATAATTGAAATAGATTTTTCATCTAATTTACTTATAGTGATAAATTATATTATTAATTTGTCTTAAAGTATAATTGGAAAATGTTTTTATCAATTAATTCATTTTAGGAAACTAGAATAAATTTTAAATTGAAATTGTATAAAAAAACATTTTAATATTTCAAAAAATTTCACTTTAATTATTTTCTCTCGTTCTGTCAATGGGATTTGTTTAAAATTCATTACTACAAATTCTTTGTTTTGAATAATGAAAAATATATTCCATATTTTTAATAAGTGGGTCCAAATTATGTAAATAGGTTTATTTTCTTTTTCAACATATAATAGTAAATATAGTTATATTTCATTTTCTAAAGTTAATGGTAAATCGTGTAATTATGGGTAAAAATAATATTCTAAATATGATAAAATTACTCGAATGCTTCTCTTAATTGTATTGGGATAGTTACTTTCAACAAAAACCATCCTCATACTGAGTTTATGGTCTCTTGGTTCCATTGGGATGAATTTAAAGATTTATAGTATTTTATTATAAGGAAATTCCAATGTGTCACACTCTTATTTTTAAAAAGAATTACATTTTTATATATGATAATTTAGAAGATATATTAAACTATAAATAGTTATTTTAAATATTAAATTACAATATTATTAAAAATGATTTAATTTTAATTTTTAGGGAAAAAAATTAAATTAATGGCTTGCACAATGATGATGCAATAATTTTTAATTAATGTACATATCATATAAATGTTAATAAATTTTTTAAAATAAATATATTTTTATATAATTGATGTCATTAATGAATTAGATATTATACCGAGACAAAATATGAAGGATTTAATGGTTTTTTGAAGTTATGTTATTTATGGATATTATTTAAATAGACAAAAATAAATGGTGTTAAAATTGGCATTAGTGGTATTTTAAAATAAATAGAATTTATTAAATGATATAAAATCCATAAAAATTTATAATTCAAACAAAATATTGGAATAAATTTAAAATTTTATCCATGACCCATTTATGGTTCATTTCTTATTTTTTCAAAAATATATTAACCCTTAAAGTGTAAAAATCCTTGTTGTCGCAGTAAGAGTTAGAGGCTTTACTAAGGGTTAATGGAAAACGTTAAGGGTAATAATGTGACCTAAACTAGTATAAAAATTATTAGTTGAGAACATTTTGAACTATACCAATCATATCATTCAGATAAATAACTTTGGATCTATTTGGAATAGAATATGAATTTATATTAATTCAATTGTTTATGTGTTTCCACAAGTTCCGCTCACCACAGTTATAAAAGGGTACCTCCTCCCTCAAATCCTTTCACCACTATGAGAATTATATATCGACCAAACCATTCACAAATAAGCTCTAAATGTTTATAAACTAATTATATAATCTTAAATTTAGGCATAAATAAATCCAATGAATGCTTTCAGTATAAACGAAAATTCGTTACCCAAATATAAGTTAACATTCATCAATGATCACTTTAGTTTTATTTCATTCCTCACTCTTTAAATTCTTATTATTAAATGATTATATAATAAAACTTATATACTTAATATAATAAGCTATTTTATGTTAATATTTCATCTTACAGTAATGCACAAAATCTATCTAATGGGTCACAAATATACTGTTTATGTGTATGTAGAACTACTACCTTATTAAATGATGATTTTTTTATTTTCCTTTTCCATTTTCATGATTTTTAATTATAATGGAAAATATATTTATATATCTTATATTTGATATTTATCATATTTTTATTATTCCTTAATTCTTTTATATCACATACACTTATTCATTCCATTTTGTATAAATATGACAAATTCGTTTGTGGTAGTGTGGACTACCGCCCCATCAATGAGATGTGATTCGTTTACACTATACATGCAACATATAAAGAATTTGTTTTATAAAAATATGTGCTATATATGAAATATATATGATAATGGAATTATAATATACATATATATCATTTACATGTCATTCTTTTGATATGGAAAAGAAAAGAATCTATCGTTAATGCGTACGTACGACCTACCTTCTCTATAAACGATGAATTTTATTTCCAATATCTATATTATATGGATTATAATATATATATATATATATATATTGAATATATATAATATTTAAATCTTGTTTTACATTATAGAGACGATGAAACAAAAATATAATTAATAATAAATAAAACTATAAAGTCAAAACTTACTTGAGAAACTAGGAAATTAACACATGAAATGGTTAAGAAACAAAATAATGTTTACAAAATATTAATAATATATTATAAGATGATCATATATGATATCATAAATATTAATATGTTTTTATAATAAGATATAAAAACTCTTAAAATGAAAATACAAGAGGTTAAATCATGATCTCCCGATAATAAATAAAAGGTATCATATTTTCATCTCACTTTTTAATTTTTTTAGATAAATGTTATATTTAATATTTTTTTTATATAGTGTATCTACTGCCCCATTTGATGAATTATATATTTAATCTCTTTATCATTATGTTATTCAATGTTTCAATTGATAATTATTTACTATTATGGTTATTTTTATTCAAATATTAGAATGTTGTATGGGAAACATTGATATAACATATAATTTCAAGTTGATTACTAAATATATGAGGACTAATCTGTATATATACAAAACAGGTTGGGGAATAGGTAATAAAATCACCTCAATGCATCAATAATCTCATGAGATGAAATAGTTTCCTGAAATGGTTAGGTTTTCCAGATATGCTAAGATTTCTTAGAGATTGAATCAATGTTAAAGGATCCATGTACCAAGGAAAAATGGAATAGAATAATTAAGAATCTCTTCTATTTAGACTTAGTTAATATTTATCTATGATATTTTTCATCGACATATCTGTGGATGTATTATATTCTCAGTTTATTTATTTATATGGCCTGTGTTTCAATTTCCTTTCTTTTATGAAATTATTTTTATTTATCAAGTTATTTGAATGACATGTGTTATCAGTTATTTACCTTTACATTCTCATTTATTTTCATTAATATATTATTACTTCTTATTTACATAACCTTACTGAGTATTTTAGTTCACACTTATTATGTTTCCATTCCCCATGTTATGAAGAAGAATTTATTGTGTGATTTTCAAGGATGTTGTTTACTTATTTTTGTTGTGAATCAAGATTGTATTTACTATTACCTAATGGATTTGGGTATCATGTATGTAATTTGGATTTCCAATATTTTTAAATTGGTCAGACCTTTATGATTTTATTCCTAGTAATTATGCCAATTTAATAAAATAATGCACCATATCTTGGATTCTAGTGACATGGAATTAATGGTTTTTTACATTATAAAATCATGTTATCTTCCAAATGATGATAGAAATGAAATAATGGCCCTAATGGTGGAAAATATATTTTCATTATGTACATTAATAATAGAACATTTATTTTATCCATATGCCAAAACTTTCTATATAAGACATGTAACAATATTCCATTTAAAAACCATTTAAATAAAGAAAAAAAATTGACATTAAAATTAATTTATAAACCATTTATTTATATAAAAACATTAATTAAATCATTTTAAAACATTGACATTGATAAAAAAGAGTTTCAAGGTAAATTTTAAAATATGATTCTTTTTTAAAAAAATTACTTATCACATAGAAAAATCTATGATACTAAAACCCATTAAAAAATAATAGTAAACAAACCTAAAATATCATAAGAATATATAAATTTCTGATAAAATATGTAAAAATTTCTATATATACACCTTATCAAAGAATATAGGTGCATTACATCAGAATTTTCCTCAATGAAAGTCAATTGAGTTGAAGTCCCTTACCTTTAGTCTTATTCACCACATGTGTCTTTGTCTTACTTAATAATTAAATTTTGTTAATTATTAATTTAATCATAAAATATTTCTAGTTTCTTATTATTTTATAAACTTATTATCATTTAATATAAAGTTACATGATCAATGATGTTTATATCAGATGTTTGGGATATATTCTACATATGTTTCAAAATGACTTTGGTAGGATTACTAGGAGAAAATGGGTAATTATTGAAACATAAAAATGATAATGATAATTAAATAATTATCATATAAATATAATAATTATAAATTTGAAACCAATAATGGATTATGGTTATGAAAAATGGACCGATGTTATGATCATAGAGATGGAAGGTTGTATGCACGCATGAATAACATTTCCATTTTTCATTAATAATTATGATAAAAACGAAAGAAAAATTTATCATTTAATAATGATAATTATATCATAAATATAATAATAATTCATTATATATAATTATATATTTAATTATTATGATGTGGTGATGAAAAGGGGAATCACACAGATTCGAGGAGGAGGTAGCCCGTACATCCACGAACGATGATATCACTTTTTTAATGAATGAGAAGGTTAGAATGAAAATATTATATTATAAATCCATAAGTATAAATTTTTAATGAATAATATATAATTTATATCACATATATTCTTTACCTTAGCCGTATTATATTCCATTTAATGCATTAGTGGAAGCGAATCACATCACTTCGCAAGGTAATAAAATATCATACAGAAGAATGGAATAATTGTATCACATAATCATTGGAATATAAAAATGGTATACAATATACAATTATTAAAGTTATATAATAATTTTATAAATATAACATATAAAATATATCTCTACCATTTTTCAGACCATGATATCTAGTAATGGAAAAAATGAATGACATTGTTTTATAATGCGATAGTCCACCGTACATAATAATAATGATTAAATAACCAATTTTATAATAGTTTTTTTGGGTGTATGTAAGGAATTTAAAATAATATTTTTGTATATTTAGGATTATAAGGATATTATATAAACATGGTATATTAATAATTCTTGTTATTTTATAATTATGGTGGAGGAGGAGTGGCATTATGGTAATTACAAAACATTATTCCTTATTGGGAGGTATCCCTTATATTATTTGCATAAAAAATTGAAAAATAAAGGTTCAGACAAAAATTATGGTTGATTCATGCTTAAACCACATAAAAAAGATAATATTTTTTTATCATTTTCTTCTCTTGACTTTATGTTTAATCAAAGTTACCCTTTTTTTATGATGGTAACTAGTTTTCTAACCTTTGTAATTTATAAATTTTTACTATATTAAAGTGGAACATATTAAAAAATTTAAACCTCATGATTATAAATATTATATCTAATTTATAATAAAAAAAATCATGTGTGTTGCAAAATAATTTTAATAGAAGCAAATGTAACACAAAAAAACACTATTCTTTCTATTACCGTGCTAACAATGTTTTTTCTTTTTGAAGTCAATATGTTAATTATAAAAGAAAAATTCGTACTTTAATTGACCATAGTATATATTTTTTTATTATTTATAAATACCTTCTAAAATTATAGTTTTTTATGTAATTTTAAATCAAAAAATAAAATATCATTTATTATAAAATTAGATTCTTGTCAATATTAATATTATTTATTTAAATTAAATTTTTAAAAATCAAGAAAATGATGAATTTGGAAGATTTAAATTTTACACCTATGTAACATTACATATTAATCTAGAAAATTAATTTAATAAAAAAATTCATTAAATGTACTTCACTTTTATTTCTTTTTACTATCTTTTAATTTATGTAATTATTACGTAAATAATTTCTATATAGGTGGTTCCTAACCATTTTATGTAACTAATTAATCTAAAAAAATTAATGATAAATTATTATGATAATAAAAACTCATTTATAATTCAAAATAAAATATATAAAAAAATAAACATTTTTTCCTACCTCAGAGCGTTATAGATATTTAAATCTAAGAGGGATCTTTTTTTATATTTTTCATCACATAACATATCATATAGGTCAATTTCAAGGAATATAATCCCAATAAATTATAAAAATATATAATAATGGAAGCATAGCTTTAATATGTCCATATATTTTCTGATGGACTAATTTTTAGGTCATTTTAAACCTTATATTCACTGTTTAACAACTATGTAAACTAGTTTACACTTAATAACCATAATTAATTTGAACCGATTTCACTAATCAATATAAAAAAACTAATATAACTTATTAGATAATATAATGTATTCTTATTCCAAATAAGGAATCCTTTTTTCCAAATTTAGTACAAATAAGTGGAATGATTTAATTTAAAATTAATGTCATATAGTTGATGATGAATCAGGTTTTTAAACTAAAAATGTTAAAAAGTACACAATGTTTTTATATTAAAATTCAATATGATAATTATTGTAATAGATTATATTGCATTAATATATTTATAACTGAACTGTTAAGGCTTTAAAAACAATGAAATATATAATTTTACATATTTAATTATTGATATGAACATGAATTTTTAAATTAAAATCCATTTTTCACCAAAAAATGAAACAACTAATAAAAATAAAAAACCTAAGATAATTATGGTATATTGATTTAATAAATGATGTAATTATTTTCATAATTTTTTTATAAATGTTTTAAAACTTAATTTTTATTTATTTTCACCAAGAACAATTAGACATTATTTAATGAAAAAAACATGATTTCAAAGAACATTCCTTTTGTTTAAATTATTTTATTTTATTATAGATCAACTAATAATCAATAAAAATGAGAAAAATATATATTTTCATAATTGTGTTAGTCTTATTAACTACCTCTGATCATAAATTTAGGTGGTAGGTATCATATTAATTTTTTTTAATAATATATCATTGTTTGGTAAAATGTAATCTTGTAGGTAACACAAGATGTCAATGCAAATCTTTGTTGCCTGTAACAAAATCTATGTCTGTGTTGTGAATATTTAATACTATTGAAAATAATTTTAATCTTTAAAAATATCTGGGTGTTTCACTAGGTTATGATGGTCTAATTTAAATGATAATATTTTATAGTTGTGGAAGGTCTATGTTGTTTGTTGTGTACGCTATCAAACATAGTATTTATTTAAAAACTCAGGGTATTAAAGGTCTAAGGGATGAATCATGGCATATAAGCTATGCTCATTTTTTGAGGTATATAACCATAAAATATTTTCTTGGTTTTCTCAGTTTTTATATATTCATGAGTGAGACGGGTTTGAAATGAACATAGGGAACCCAACACTTTAAATATGTCCTCATGAAGGGATCCCAAATGGGAAATATAGGAAACTAATCTACACTCGACCTTCAAGTTTATAAAATATATGAAAAATAATTTATCATTATTGAGGTGAAGAGGTATAAAATCATCCATTATAAGAATAGAATTTGGGTATTCTAGTGATATAAACATATAAGGTATCCTCATGGGAAATGGGGCCAGATTTATACATTGAGTATCCCATATATTATAGAATAAACCATGGGTGATAATAAAACTAATCAATAAAGCCGATCAAAATATTAAAAATAATATCTAACAATAAAATAATTGGTAGAATATTAGTTAAGCATTGAATTATAGGTAAGTAATTGAAATAAAATATATTTAAAATTTTCCAAAACATATAAAAAATCTAGTGAAAATTATTTGGTGTTTTTATAATATGAAAATAAAAAATTGACATTTTAATGAATCATAAAGAATCAAGTAAATTATTTTATAGAATTATTAGGATGATAATAATATGGGATATTTAATAAATTATATATAAATTGTATTTGTGATAGATAATATTGAATAAGGAATTTACCATTAAAAAAATTATTCAAGAATTATTAAAATATTATAATAAAATTCAAATAACTCATTATCATGAATTATTTTATTGTTATCGAAGAAATTCCAAATATTTATTTGGATACGGTAATCAAAACAAAAACTAAAATGTTTCACAAGAGCTTTATATAATTTTAAATTATCAATTATTTTTTACATGTATTTTCTTCATCAAATCTAATTTTTCAATTCCATTGTAATGAAAATAGAAATTATATTATGATTTGAAATTATTGAAATTATTGATGATATATAAAATTTTACAAAAATATTAAAAAATTATTTCCGAATTTTTTTATACAATGAATATTAATAATAATTATTTAACATTGATTTCTATTTATTATGATTTAAATTAGTATTTGAAAATAATTTAATCAAGGAAAAATAATTCAAAACATATTTAAAACTCATGAATTAAAATAGTGAATAAAAAATATAATTTCAATCCATAAATTCATCATCTTGATAATGTTACATCTCTAAAACACTAACTATATCATCATATTCTAAGAAATTATATCCATAAAAAAATTAATAAATATGTTGATGGGGGAATATCTGGTATTTTTATCTAAATCACATATCTCAAGTCAAAAAAATAAAATGACACCTCTTGTATTCCTCCTTCATGTGTTCCTAATCATTTGATATGTCCATAAAATCACAATCTCCTTCAATCATCAAAATCTCTATATTCATTATTCAAAACCAAATTCCCCATCCAATCATTTTTCATTCCTTCTCTGCGAAGGTCATGGATTTTATTCTCAATTATAATCATCTCCTAGTAGACCAACTATTAATATTTGATCATTATTCTTCATCAAAATGATGTTCTTATATCAACATCATGGTTTACTGGAGTAAAAAACACATTCTTGTTATATCATACATTTTTATGGATATATAATTTGGACCACTTGATGGATGTTTTTTCTAAAGTGTTCAACCAAAAAATCTTCTTCAATGTCCGTTTTTATTAATTCATTCATTTGTTTCATATGGTTCTCAAATTCTTCCGTTCTATCAAATTCGAATTTCCTTCGCAGATTAATAAATTTAAAAAAATTTACGGTTTTTACAATTGTTCTAAAAATCCATTAATATTTTTTCTTTTTTTAGGATGTGATTTTATAGTGGTGTAGAATTTTCTTGTATAGTAATGTGGAGGATCTCTTTGAGGAAAGTTACAATGTTTCTCTTTATATGGTTGGATTCTCACCCTATAAAACTGTAATTATAATGAGTCATATTCCAATCCTATTGAGGATATAATATTTTATCAATGCTATAATCATATACATAACAGAGACTAACCCTTAATGAGGATTTGGAATCAAGCGTATAATGTATATTATTTTTTCTAACACACCAACCAGATCCTTCTAAGATAATAAATGACTTTATAGGTATAATAATATTCAATATGGAATGTTTCTCTTGAGAATTGATCAAATTAACTCTTATATCAAATAGAGTCTCCATTTCATATGTGTTAGATAACACCATAAAATAGTGGTTCATCCCCCATGGAATTGGGTAGACACCTATTCTATAATGGAATATCTTATCTAGATTAATAATTTTGGTTGGATGAAAACCAATCGAATAAGTGGCCTAGATCATAGTCACTAGAAAATTAACGTGTCTATTAGATTAGGAATTCTCTAATTGATGGTCATAATTATACCCAGTTAGTGAACTAGGTTGAACCACCTGATGTAACCATTCAAGCATGGACCTAAAAAAGAAAAACCTACCAATCTTTCAGGAAAAGTAAAAGCTAATAACATTGTGCTATTATGACATGAAAAATAAAAACTACACCAAACAATCACCACATTTCTTCATTATGTGGGTAAGTGTGCGTGTTAACAATGTGTTGAACCTTTCCATACAATATTTCACCCCAAACATCATAATTTTAAATAAAAATATAAATTTTCCAACTATTAAATAAGACCCCACCCTATCCCACTTTTCTAATGAGTGAATCCTAAAGTATTCCTATTTTAAAATCAAGGATAAAAGAATTGACACTTTTAAAAAAATATTAAAAATACAATAATCCCCACAATTTTAAAATATTTAAAAAACACTTTGAAAATATTGCATAATACTCTCTTAGAGAGAATATTCATAAATTGGGTATCTCTCAATTTGTTACTTTATATAGTAAAGGAAAATAAAATATGATTAGAGAAATAAGATGACGATTTCTTCAACATGAAACTCTCATTGTCAAATATATTTTTTTTGTAAAAATTCCTTTCGAATTCCTCTATTATTCATATAATCATAGACACCATTATATCCATGTGTCACATATCTTTTATCAATGGTTTGGATCCTAAATCATAATCCCTTTCAAGTTACCCAAATCCAGTATTTACCTAGTCGAACCAAAAAAGGATCCCCTGTTTCGAAACTAGTTTTATTTCTTTCATTATTAGTATTTTTAAACACTCTCACATTTTATCAAATGTATTTTCACTCTTTTCCTGTTATTTAATATCCCATTGGGGTTTACATGACACTTAAGAAAAAAGTTCCTATACTAAACTTATACATTTTTATTTATCGCATATTAAGTTGAGGTCCAATAATTGTTCAATTTTTAATAAGGATATTAAACCAATCCCTATGGAATTTTAATACAAACAATCCATTGGATGTTCCACTGTTAGTAGATGTACCAAATTATGGCTTAATTAAAAAATTCCATATTTATAAATCAATCTTACATAAACTCTCTCACATTTCAATTTCTAAGACATGTGTGTTTGTATTTTACACTATAAGTAATTCTAAAAATCCTATCCATTTTTTATTGACTACTTTAATGTATAGAAACAGTGTACATCAGTGTTGGCCACAATATTGATCTAATAAAAGAGATCTAGGAAATTATTCTTACTTTATAGTATATGTTAATGCAACAAACATAGAATTTATGGTAGAGTTTTTTATACAATTTAATTTCTTTGATCCCTAAGATATCACTCTTCCCCCATGTATAGATATGAAAAAACACACAAAAGAGTGATCCTATATATCAATAATCAATCTTGTAAGAAAAATCATTCCAACATCATTGGGATTGTACTCTAACATAGAAATTAATAAAAAATTGTATTTAGGTACTCGAGTAATATTTAAAAATAAATACCAATTTTCATAACATAAATTTCATGTAAAATTTATAAATATTCAAAAAAATTGAGAAATATCATGTTTTTCCATGAAATATATTAGACACACAATAACCCTTACATATTTTATTTAATAAAATCCCCTATAAATACTTTTTAGCATCCTAAAAATAAAAGAATATGAAGTAGAAACCAATGAAAAATAATATTATTTGAACCTATTTATGTCATTTTTTATATGATATTGATAAATAAAAATAAAATTCCAATTTCGAAAAATTTGATCCTTAAAAGAAAATTATATTCACCCAAGCCTTTTATATCAATGTTTGTAGAAAAACATACTTTTCCTCACTTGATTAATATCAATTCCAAGTATGATAAAGTCATCATCATATATTCAAATAACCACACTGTGGTTATTATTTCATATAGTGTAAATAAATCTATATAATTGGATTACTAAATTTACACTTGATAAAATTAAATCATTAAATTTCTCATGCTATTAATTTTTATCATTTTTTAATCTATATAGGGACCACACTAATTTGAAAACCTTATTTTATTTTATACATACATAAAATCCTTACAATTTATATATATATATTTATTCATCTAATTCCCCATTTATGAATGTTTTTTTAACATCCATTTTCTAGATTTTAAAATTATATATTTATGTTAATTTGATAATAGTTCTAAGAGAATAAATACATTCTATAAGAACATAAGAATTGAAATAATAATTCCTTTTTTTGGTAGACCCTTTGGATAATGATATAACTGCTAGAAAATGGTTCTTTCCCAATGCATATACACCCAAGATTTACAAAAAACCATGGGTATATGTGTTTTTTTATTATATATATCTATATTTTTAATAAAATTATGGGAATTCAATCCCTAATTTCAACCCACCATCATGATTCTCCTACAAACACACTCTTTTCCATTAGGATCCCATGATTGAACCATCACCTCACCAAACTCCTCCTACCAGCCCTCTGCTCCCCTTCATGACCACTACCACCTATCCCTCTCTTCCCCTCTCTGACCTCCTCCTCCTAGCTATCCCACCACTACTTCCCAACCATCTCCTCCCCTCTCCGACATCCACCTCCCAGCTCCGCCTCCACTCTCGACCTCAACCTCCCATCCTTTGCCTCCACCTCAATGTCTTGTCCTCTACATCCCGACCCCCAGCCCCTCTCAGCTCCCTCTCCTCCGGGGATTTCCCCCTCCCCAATCATGGATCCCTCTCCTCTAGAAACACCCTCGACCCATTCATTTCATCATGGTTCGGAATTTCTTATCCTTTCTTATTTATTATTTCTAAAATATTCACTTAATATTATATTAACAGCCTCAAAAATTTTACTACACAATCTAACTTTTTCATTATTTATTTAATAAATATGTATTCATCTTAGAGGTAAAATCTAATTCTTCACATTTTTTTGCAACATCCTTTTTCATTTACAATGTTTCATACCACTACATTTTGTTCTTCGTATATAAAATAAATCAATAATAATATAGGATAATGTTGTTGAGTTATTTTATAATATTCACTTCCCCTATAAAAATTACATGATGTCTCCAATATGTTCCTCCAAATTTTATGATCCATAATTTATTTCATTAAAGCTGATTATTAATAGTAGTGGAAGTAAATATTTTCATGGATTTCCTAGCTGCTTGATCCCCTATCATTGAATACAGCTAATTAAGAGACTGATTTTTTATTTCACAATGGTAGAAATATTCTCTATCTAGGTCACTATCCATTCTTGTTCTACAATGGAACCAATTCCATCTATACACATTTAATATTCCATGGTTACGAATGATGTATATTATTCACCTAGATGAAACCTCAAGTCTACGTAGTTCATTACCTCAATATTATATTTTTATCAATAAAAATTGTTATGATTTTGTGTTCTATTAGACCCCTATAATGTTTCATTGCAATAACTATTTTCAATTAACAATGAAATTCCTTAATTTTTACCAGAACATGATCCCTATTGTTACCCAAACCAATGATGTAGGGGACCTATTTTCTTACTACCCCTGATGTATCATCAGTCTCATATTGTGGTGACTGAGGTTACACTCCTCTGAATATTGAAAAATCAAGTCAAATATTGGTTAAAATTGGTTCTCATATAATTTCAAACATATTTATGGCCAATTTTAAATTTAACACTAGCGTCTTGTAATCATATACTGAAACTAGCCTCTCATGAGACTTCTTAATAATCTAGTATAGCCATTTACTACCAAGTTTTTGCTTATTCTCCAGGAAAAGAGAAAATCTAGTGAAATACCATTAAAATTACACCATCAATTTCACATTCTTTTCCTAGTGTTAGTGTTGATGCAAGGCCTTCTCCACCACTGAGGCCTTATTCTTTGCCAAGGCATTCAATTCTTCTCCAACTATGACAACATAGTCTAGGAACTACCCCAATCCAACGGGATAGAATTCATAACTCATATATATTTTTTGTTGAGTTCCCCCTATAATCAATCGCTAAAACTCCCTTGTGTGTTTTTCCTTTTCATTATAAAGATATATTATACTATAAAGAAAAATATTTGATTCTATACCTTCTACAATAGCAATTAAACCCTTAAAATAGTTAACATTCAAGTTGATTTATGATCAATCCAGATCCATGTTCTAGTTATCATTATGTAGTGTAAGACTACTCCATAAGTGAAAAAATATATTGTGTCTTCACACAAGGGTGGATCCAAGATTAAATCAGAACTCAACTACGTCATAATTTACTAACTTATCATGAAGACTATATCCAAGATCCAAGGACCCACATTTAATCTATATTATCCCCATACATCATAGAAACTATAAATTCATATTTGGTATTCCATTCTCACCAAGAAAAGAGCACCCTTATTGTTTCTTGAAACCATAGGTGTCCCAACATGTCAAACCATATAAAAAACTTATAATTATGTTATCATTTTATAATTCAACTATAGTTGTTTCATAGTCTCACCAGTATTCAAAAATCTTATCTTGAGTTTATAAATCCTTGTACATAATCAATTTTCCATTGAAAACTATAATTTTTTTTCAAAACACTAACTCACATATTGTATTCATATCAAGATCACCAGGTATCTCCATATTCTTAAACCCAATCCCCATAAAGAGGGTTATTACCCATGGGAACCAGTCATTCTACCGACCATGAATACTGTTGTTCTACCTGACATCTACTGATGTCACCCTGGCTAGGAATCTGAATGTGAATTCCCTTCTTAAAACTGTGTATAAGAATGAAAGAACAAGCACATAAGTACTTATCTCAGAGAACACAAGTCACATAACACACCTATCAAAAAAAAATTGTCAAATTTTTGTGAATTGACATCATAAAATAATGTTTTTACTTATAACTCATAAAACTAAATGTTCCTAAAAAGTTTCCAACGAGTCTAATGGGTTACCCTTAAAGGTTAGAATGTACTAAAATCCAATCCTAGAGTCTTTATAAATAAGTAAACTAGTCTCTCAAACATTCTCCACATGTTATGACTTACAGTGGTTATAACTATGGTTTCACTCATCTCTATCTCATGGTAACAAGTCATTCAACATTCCAAACTCTAACTTTTATGTTTCATCCAACCATTGAAATTAATTTCGAATTAACTACTCATAGTCCAAGAATAAACCAATAGTTTTACAAGTAATCACTACACATATTAAAACAAGCTCACTCAAACTGTGACCTATATAAAAATTCACTATAGTCTTAGAGCCTCCTCATCATAGGGATACTACATAACTTTGGCACTCTTAATATCTCCAACGACCAAAACATAGGATCCTAATATACTACCCACCTCATCACCAATATATATATATAATTTAAAATTATTTTCATTACACTTTATAATTTTATATGGACCCAAAAATTCCATAGTAAGGGAATATATGAATGATATTTCAAATAAATATTGTAGATAAAAACACTCATTATATTTTAGATTTAATTTTATTTTAGATGGTGCCTCATAATAATAATGTTAATAAAAATAATAATATAATTTAACCATTTACCTTTACCCAAAACACCATATCTATGCCTTAGTTAAATAAGATTTCAATTACATGTTATTTAGGAAATCATTATTCATGTAATAATTGGAATTTTGTTTAGTTATAATTTTTTTATAATCTCTGCATGTAGTCTTATAACATGTAAATTATAATTTATGGGATTGGATAGGTATGATGAAACAATAAAATTTCATAAAAAACATATAAATTTTATCAAACACTTGAAATAACCAACTCCAGTCATTTTTAACGTAAAAAACAAAATTCCATCATGCATAAGAATGCTACATGATAGATAATATTGTTGAACACACCCCCTCTTGTCATAATATTCCATGACATGAATCCTATCAATCCTTCACCTCATAATCATCTGTATTACCTATGTTTAATTTAGATAATTTATATAATTAAATACTATAAATATAAATTTAGTTATAGATAACATGGAGTTTCCACTAACACAGGTTGGCTAGTCCCAGGGAAAAACTCCAAACCGTATCTCAACACATTCTTAGTCTATTTTGTATCTTTCCAAAATAGTAATACTTACAAAACCTCAAATAACATTTTACTAGGTCCTACCACCAATCATTTCTTGGACCATTGGTAGATATATTACCTCAGAAAAGCCTCTCCATAAGCTGGAGGATGTTGAGTAACAGTGGGGTCTCAAGTAGTACGGTGGGGAGTTTATACTCACATATTTGATTAAAGAAATAGTATAAATAAACATAATAATATAAACATATATAAAAAATACATTTAATTACACAATGAAATGTTCCAATAATAATCAAAATGATCCATGGAATAAAAAATTAATTTTATGCAATACATTCAGGTAGTCATAATATAACTGGAATATCAGAAAATAAATCTATAAAAATGATGAAAAATGGTATTAAGTATCAAAATAGACCCAAAACCCATTCTTAGTCTTAGAAACCATGAAATAAAAAACATCATGTGATTTCCGAAATCTAAATATACAATATAATAATGATAATAGCTCATGTTCCCAAGTTCCATGGTAGAAAGTGCAGGGTTTTGTTATAACTCTGTAAGACTCCAAAAATGGTGTCCCTACAAATAAAATTAAATTATAGTTTCATTTAAATGTGATTTACTAATAAATTAATGATTATCATATTAATATTTGAAAAAATTCTAATTTATGTAAAAGTGTAATAAAAATAATATTAATGCTCGGTCTCTATAATGACACTCAACATCATTTTGTATCTAGTTTTTCCATCACAAGAGAGACTATATGCATAGTACATGTCAAATCGTAAGTGGAAACAATGTAAAAACAAAGGAAACCAATGGAATAACAATATAAGAGAACCCAGATGGCGTAATAGAGTATTATAACTCAATAAAATTCATAAAAAATACAAATGGGTGAGCCTTTCCATTCATGAAAATCCATTCATCCATTCTAAAGTCAAGGAACCATTCATGGAATTTAGAAGAATGGTAGTATAATAAACCATATCTTACAATAGAGGTATTCCAACCAAATAGATCAGGTGAAATATAGTTAACTCGTCATTTAAAATTAAATTAGGGTATGTCATAAGAATCCAAAACATTAGTTGATTACATTTGATACATAAGAAATTACCAAAATCCTTGGAGATATTTCCATGGTCAATATACTTCAATTTCCATCATTTTCATTTCTTATGAGAACCCTAATCACGGTGTGTTTAAAAATCAATGTTCAATATTAATATAATATTGTGTATTTAATTTTTCAAATGATTTTAAATTCATTAATTTTACAAGAATGGCCTTTTCCCTTTTAAGATATTTGTTGTGACTTGTTCAAATTTGTCTACAGTAGGTATTTCTAGGGTATTAATTTATTAAAACAAATCATCAAGTGATTTAGTTTATTAAATTTATGATTTATAATCTTTATACTAATATTTTATACCCATTATTGTTTCATATAAATTATCTAAATGATTTTCATTCTTGTAGATGAAGTGGTTTTCATTCAATCTCTTTTCCCACTTTGAATTAAATGTTTACCCATAGAAAATAATAAATTAAATGAATATGTGGGTCGTTTAAAATATTTTTGATGATAGGTGATTGTTTTTATCTCTCCCTTTATTTTAAAATTAAATAACCCATGTTTAAGGGTGTGTTTTAATGTTAAATTTTGTTTTTTATGTTACGCCTAAGGGGGGATAAACTTCTTATATCTCTCCCTTAGCTCAACTATAATGACGCATACTAATCTATCATAGGAATAGAGACATTGTTTCCTCATTATGGTTAACCTTATTGATCAACCGTTTACAGGATAGAGGTAAGACTTTTATCTCTGATACTGAAGGGGTTGAAATAGGTTATAAACAAAATACACGCAGAATACAAATGTGAATTAACTATTATGTTTTTTATTCTAATATTTTTATCTTCTATAGTATATATCCCATTTTTAATTATGATTTATATTATTGATTTAAAATATATATTTTTCATGTTATAGAATGGTTAGAAGCTGGATGCATCATACCGATAGGATTTCAACCATGTTTCAAAATAATTTGGAGATTTTTTTGATTCTTCGTTTGGAAAAGCTTCAGATGGAGGTTTTATACAGTGTCTATGCTATAAATGTGTTGAAATACCATAGTGAATATGTGAAGAAGTTGGCAAACATAGAAAAAAATTGGATTTCAAACAAACTATTATGTTTGGTATCGTAATAGAGATATGAGTTAATGTTCTACTATTCATGAACAAAATGAAAGAAGTAGCATGGAAAATTTGAAATTTGATCAGTTTTAATTCATTCATAGTCCCAATAGAGATAATATTATAGTGTATGAATAAAAGGATATAAATACACATGAGGGAAATACTGAAGTTGATGATGAGAGAGTGAAAAATTTATTTCATGATGCTAGAACTCTAGTATATCAGGAATGTACTAAATTGAACAAGATCGAATTTTTAATGTGGTTATATCATGGGAAAACCATGTATTGAATTTCTAATACCACTATTGATTATATTATTACATTTTTGAAGGAAATTATTCTTTATAGTGTAGATATTCCTCTCAAATAATTACATGGTATGGAAGATAATTAAATAACTCTTATTTGATACTAATAATGTCCATGGATGTCTGAAAGACTGCAGTTTATTTTGGGAGGAAACATCTGACTGTAATTTCGGTAAATAATGTGGTATATCTCAGTGGAATAAAAATGCAGATGGAACACCATATTTCATGGCACAAAAATTTATGTGGAACTATCTATTTATTCCTAGACATAGAAATATTTTCATGTCTATATAAATATCAGCCAATATATGATGGAATTATGCTAAGAGAATTAATAGTAGCTATGTGTTGGTTCATCCTGTAGATGGATTAGTATGGCAGACATTTGATGCACAACATATTGATTTTGCATCTGAGGAGTGTAATGTTATATTGGGACTATCCTATGATGATTTTAATTGGTTTGGTCAGATGCTTACTACTTACAGCATGTGGACTGTTTTTATTCATGATTATAATCTTCCTATATAGATTTGTATGAAAAAACATTTCAATTTCTCAACTATACTAATATCTGTACCTTTTGATCCCTATAAATATATTGATGTCTAATTGAAAACCTTAATAAGGGAGTTGAAATAACTTTGGTATTTGGGTGCATGTACATTCGATGCTTCTCCAAAGAATAAGTTTCAGATGCATGCTTCCCGTCTAGAGATCAAAAATGATTTCCCTACTTATGCAACGATGTTTGGTTAAATGATGAAGGGAAAAATATCATTTACCATTTTTATGAAGAATCCACAATTGAGAAGTATTAAATATCGTCGTAGTTTTAGATTTATGGGGCATCAACGATTCTTTCCAATGGATCATCAATACAGGACGAATTTTCAGAGGATTCATAATACCCTAAAAAACATCCTCAACCAATTTTAGGCAGTGACCTGCTTAATTAATTTAATTAGAAATAATAAAGAACAATGAGGAAGATTTTTGACACTTAAGCCACTTATAATTGAAAAAACATAAGTATTTTTTTAGTTTCCATATTGGTCTACCAATTTTTTATGTCATTATCTAGACATAATGCATTTTGAGAATAATATTCATGAAATGTTGATTTAAATTCATCTGAATATCAATGGGAAGAACAAATATTATTTTAAATATCTGTGGGACTTATTGGATTGGCGTATTTGACCAGAATTGCATCATGTGTGTACCGGTGAAAACAAAAGGAAAGTTCATTGTGCTTCTTATGTGATGAAACTATAAGAGAATGATCAATTTATTGATGTATTGGACAATATCATGGTTATTGATGGCTATTCTAGAAACATTTCTAAACGTTCCAACAGAAGATATGTGAAACTAAAATCTCTAAAAACTCATTATTATCGAAATTTTCATCATGAATTGATTCCATAAGAAATTCAGAAATTGCTATCTAGGAATGTAAGTGTAAAAATGATTCACTTGTGACGTTTTTTTAGATTAGTTTGTGCTAAAAGGATATTCAAGTCATTCATGATAAAAATACCAGAAGAGGCGGCATTAATTTTATGTGCGATGGAAAAAAAATTCCTCCATCCTTTTTCACATAAAAGTTGAATTTAATGGTTCATCTTCCAACTAAAATTCTTCTTGGGGGACCATTTTATTTTTTATGGATGTATCCTACTGGAAAAATATGTGCATAATTAAATAATATGCCTGAAACAGGAATTATCCCATAGTTCTGATTGTGAGGGGTCATCTGGCTCACGAATATATGGATTTTTTTCAATGTATTTTTTAGATGTTACCACAAGACATAACCATCTAATGATTAATAGAGATGAACAGTATGAGGAAATGAAGCCCTCATTCCAATATCTTCCCAAAACATGAATAATTCTTTGGTCTTATTCATTTTCTACATTTAGCATTGAAGAGTGAGAGATGGCACATAGAACAGTCTTGTTTGACTATGGTTTGTTTGATAACTATATCATATAAGTAATTTTGATATTTATATGTTATCTCATATTATGAAATTTCATATATACCTTAAAATTTTATTATTATATTATGTATGGAACATAAAAAAATTAAAAGTATAGTTCATTGATCTTTTCCTTTGAGAAGGAGAGAGGCTTTTCATAGCCTATAGTTTCCCGTATGGTTTAAATCAAATATATTACCAATACTTCAATTAGATTAAAATATATTTATCCATTTAATTGAATTATTAATATATATTTATGGTGTGGAATTTACATGTTGTATCCATTTCTCAAGAATTAAGAGCATTGGATTTTTCCCTAATTCTATTGTTCATGAATGAAAATATTTAATAATCAATGGATATAAATTTGTTACAACGGATCAAGTGGTGAAAATGGGAACACAAGATGATGGTGTTATGTTAACTACTACAAAAGATTGTTATGCCAATGTATCATATAGTCGGCCTTGATATGAAGATTTGTATTATTATGGACATCTTAATAAAATATTTTTATTAGATTACTACTCTCAAGGTAGATTCACTATGATGAAATGTAAATGGTTTGATTCAATTAGATGACTGGGTACATTTAATGATGATTGTGGATTCAAAGTTATTGATATGTGTCTATTAGTTCATACCAATGAACCATACATTTTGGAATCAATGGCTAAGAATGTTTTTTGTGTGAAAGATCATCTAAGACCCGAACATGGTGTCATTAATTATGTAATCCCAAGTCATTTTTTCATGATGTTGGTGATGAATGTGCCACCATTTATGTCCTCATTGGTGTTGGCCAAAATATTCCATTTGTTGACTCACATTGTCCCATTGTGAGAGTTGATTTTGATCCTAAATTAGTGGTTGGTAATATATAGAAGAAAGCATATATGTTCACTATTTCTTCATTTTATATTGACACGAGTTTCTCATGTAAGAATTAGTATAATTACGTTAATTATGTTTTAGCTTGGAATGATATGTTTTTTTTATTTTATGGCGTCATTTCCTTAAATCGGATTTATTTCAAGGTATAAAACTTGGTCTAAATCTTGTTTTTTAAAAAATTATAACCTTTTAATGTAAATTTAAAAATTGTGTTAGTCATTTCCTTGTAATCATTTGTACAATTAGTAATTAAAAGAATTCAAATTTACTCCTCCCATTAATTTCTGATAGATGTAAGTTGTATGCATGATTTTTAAAAACAATTTCTAAAAACATTACTTTTAATTCTTATTTAGATTTTGAGAAATACTATAAAAGGTCAAAGGAAGTGACTATTTGATCCCAATCAACCAGGGCGTGATCGTGCACTACCTCCATCGCTTCCATCAGTGAGTATAATAATTGTAATGTTTTTCTTCTTCATTACATATAATTTCATGTTAATATTATTTATCAATTTTTTAAAGACATTCAGTTCCACTAGATTTTACTCGTAATACTGATAGCATGAGTAGGAGTGGGGATGCTCCTAGACCTATATGAAGAACCTCTCATACCCATTTTCACACTGACTTAGTAGTAGACACCCCTTACACGACACCTTTCTATTATTATATTTAATTCTCCATGGATGTTATTTTCAATGCCTCCCATCATCTCAGCTACCCACTTATTCACATGCCATGCCTTTTTCATCTTCATAGATGACCCCACTAATGCCTCCATAATCTCATTTTTTGTTCTTCCCATACGATGACTACACAACTTCCGTATATGTTTCCACAATTTCCATATCTATATCAGATGATGTATCTCTCATCCTACTACCTATATGACTCCATGTCTACACCACCTCTAATATTTACCATCCATCAAATATCTGATGAGTATGTTCTATTTGATTCTACTATAGTGCATGAATGAAACCCATAGCATGCATTATAACAAACACATCCTGTAGAGGCTGTCGAGTTATGCCATCCCACATATCCATCACGGTCTACTAATTAGCCTGAAGACAGTTTTTTTATTAAAACTGTTTTAAATTATATCAATTTTTTTATTGCACTGTTACTTAATTCTTCTTTCCCCCCACGTTTTCTTATTCAGTGGGATCTTCTACTAGGTGACATGGGTGCACTCGAATGACAGAATATTGGAATCTCCAGTCAAAGATAACGGTGTATTAAAATCGAAAAAATCAGTTGTTAGGTCCAAATGCAATGTAGTGTAGAAGTTTCATGGACACTTTGGCCAATTATCACAATATGATTTTGGTGGAACCAATGTAATGGAGATGTATCACTAAAGATATAAAATAAAAATAATGGGATAAAATATTTATAAGAACATTTTATAAAGTAATATCTATATTATTGTTGTATTTAAATGAAAGACCATGTTCATTGCAGATACTGTTTAACACTCTCGACGGAGAAGCTGCTTATACTGAAAGGGTGATGGATGTTGGGGAGTTGTGGTGCTCATATAAGAATGAGTTGTATGATGGATAGAAGAAAAGGGTTTGTAATGACATAGTGTATATCCCCATATTCCCTGACGGTCTAAAAAGTAAATTTGAAAAAGTTATTACACATTTGAAGACTGATAAGTTTAAAATAATCTCAATCTTTATTGGTTTTAATATAATATCTAATTATTAATACTTGTATCAGAATTTTTTTAGGAAGTGTCAAAGAAAAATATAAATAGTAAGGATTCAATGACATATTTTTACACATTGGGGTTCACTACAATGCCTAGTCATGAAAAACACAAGGTAATTTTACTGGGTATTGTGATGTTATACAGGATGTTCTAATGAAAATATTTTTGAATAGACATTGTCTAGATTTGTGCCTTACACATATATGGTTATAATATAGATTCATGCATTTCTCATTTGTAGTAAGCTGTATTAGGCTTTAGAGGTCATGTACCTCATGCCAAATTATTTTCCTCCAGTAGAAATAAAAATGATGGAAGTATAGTAAATGCATAGACACAAGATACAATTTTAATGTTTTTTATTTAAATTATAAATATTTATACGAATTTAATAATTCAATAGGTTTATAATTTTTACAGTATGTCTTGGGGGCCCTTTATGGTAAGTAATATGACAACATTAGGCCACATGATCATTTAAGGTAGGTATTAGGTGAGGAGCACCTAGGGAGAGTATGATTTCAACCAAGGGAAAACAGCATACCCTATAGGTATTTGTCATCCTCATGTTCCTCTCAACTCTCCCAGACATTTGATCTGAAAATTGCTCATTCTGAAGAAGCTGAGGTAAAGAAAATATCTTTAAAGGAGTGTCAGAGAAGTAAGATAGTGACCGAGCATTTCATGAAAGCTATGGTAGTTTTGATTTTTTCGCTTCCATCGGAGGGTATCTCTACTTTTAATTATATATGGAATAAATGATCTCATTTTCAAGTGATTACAATGAGGTTCATAGTGGAGATGAAGGTCATGGTGATAGAGATATTGGTGGTGAGGATGTTGTTGATGCTGTTGTTGGTGATGAGGGTGCTGACGATGATGTTGTTGATGTTGATGATGATGGAAATAGTCATAAGGATGATGACGTTGGTGATGGGGGGATATTAATCCTTTCTATTTTTGAATTAACATGGAGAATTATATATGTACTCTAGGAAATGAATTGAATTATTTTATAAATGAGAATGGTTAATTTATTTTATTCTGAAAAGTTATGCATAAATTTTCACATACATTTAAATAATTTTCTCATGTTATCGGAATTATAATTAAATTTATTTGTGACATATCCTTAATATAACCATATGGTTTTGTTTCCTGAGTCTTATTCATATGCTGCCTATTTCATTTCTACACATTGGTAGTTGGATCTGAAATTCAATGTGAGGTATATTTATTTAAGACATCAAAAAGGATCATGATCAACTACAAGAACCGGTTGATCTATCATGGGTAAACTCAACTACCATGAGTATAATGACTTGAACCATTAAAGGTTGTAAAATTATGAAAGTAAATTTCAATTTCAATTTTTTAGATTTTTTTAGAAGCGAGAGTCAAAACAATATTTTGAGAGGTTTGGATGCATAAAAAAAATATTTTTGGGAGTGGTTTATGGACCACAAGGTGATTTTGGTGTTTCAAGAACACCAAAGAATGTATGGGTGGTTGGTATGTTTCAGTAGTGATCTCAAGTATATTTGTATATTCCTCTTCTGTGTTTAAACCCTCACTAACTGTCATATCATATCACTTGGTTTTTTAGGTATTCAATGTCAATTCCCTTAGACCATGGTATAATCGATCAAAATGGATGGGGTTTCATACACTCTACATAGAAGTCATCCTCGTATCACATCTGCATGCCAACACTGTCTATTTTGTGAGGTATGTCATAATTGTGATTTTTAAAGATTTTTTTCTTAAATTAAACTAATTTATTGAATGATTCATTATTTGTTGTTAAGTATTTTTCTCATTTTGGAGATGGGTTGTATTGTGAACCCTTTGGTGAGTTCGTTCAAGGTCTCTATGATGAAAAGGTACTTTGTGAGTAGTTTGGTTATTATTCCACATTGGTTTAAATTAAATAATCATTTAAAATTATTTATAATTAATTATTTATGTCATGTAATGCAAGGTATGTCCTCTGGTAGAGTTACATTCTTAGATAAGGCATGGATGAGATTGATCAATGATTGATTGATATCGGATATGGTTGTAACACCTTGATGGAGGTATGTGATCCCTTTAATACAAATCCACATATGTGATCTTGCATGATTTTCATGCTATATTAATGTCCCCTCCTAACTTTCACCCCAACCCCAACATGTTGTCCCCTCCCTACCAACCTGTACACCCCCTCTCCCTCCCAACTTCTTGCCATAGCCCCCTCCAAACCTGCACCCCTTCTCTCTGAACATGCATGCCCCCTCCCCACCCACCCCCCTCCTTATCCCAACCTAAATCCACCCACCCCACAATCCCAAAATTCATCCTCCCTACCAACTTGTCCCCCTCCCCCCTTACACACCCATCCCCCTCCTTCTTCCATCCTATAGCCCCATCCCCACCCACCCAAAACTCATACCCCCTCCAAACCAGCACACCCCCTCCCTGACAACCTGCACCCCCCTCCCCCTCCCAACCGACACACCCCTCCCCCTCCCAAATGGTAGACCCCACTCAACATGTCCCCCTAATAAAACACATTTTTATTGAATATTTTATTGATAAAAAATTCTAAAATTTTCTCACATTGTGTTAAACATGTTTATTTATAAAATATTTAGTATTAGATCATTCATTTGAAAATTTGATGGAAATTCCAGTTTTACCCTTTATAGTGCACTATATTATTTCGGAGATAATTTTAAATATATTTATTATTTTATCTTTAAATTTTGTAACTTTTTTACTCACATAACAGAATACAGAATTTGTTCAGAACATTGGAGCTAAATCATGCATTTGGTTGGACTAAATGGACGATGAAGTCAAAGGTGGGTTGGGCATGCAAGATTGGATGTCACTATAGTGCTTGGGCCATATCTTCTTTATAATAGCTTGGATTGGTCCCAAAGTTTTATAGGAGCTCACCAAACAAATTTTTTAAGCATCATTCTTCTAAAATAATAGCTGGTTTATGAGTTTTGAGGTCAAATGGGTTGTGAAATTTGGCTTAAAATATTTGGTTGAGATTCCCCATTCAAACATGGAACAACATTGAACCTAACCTCCAGACCACTATATAAATTTGTATTTTCACTCTTTGTGATGGTTTTTCAAGTTTATGAAAATGTGTGTCCAAATTTTTTGATCTTGGAATCATTTTAATACTCCTGTAATAAATAATACTTTATGCATATATCTCTTCCAAGTAGGCTATCCTCTCCCTCCACCACTTTGTGATTCATGGTTTTCATGATTGTAATTTGAATTTTTCTTCAATAAATATTATGTATTATTCTATTTGTAACTTCATATTTTAATTCCTTGGGATGGAATCAAGATTATAAACAAGATTGGGTTATACCCTTTCTAAACCTTTGCAATTTTATAATGTTTCTACAATGACTACACCGCCCATGGAAGTGTAGTTTTTTTAGTAATCGATCAAAATCTATCCTTCTTCATTAATTTATTTTAAATCCATGATATAATGTGATTAAAATAATATGATATATATATATATATTCAGTTTTAAATTTAATTGAAACTAAGAAATCAATTAAACAAAAAACACAAAACATGTGAGGTCAGGAATTGTGTGAATTGTGAGAGCACGAAATTAATCGGTAATACAAAACAATACAATATTAATTTGTAGTGTTCAAATATAATCTCTAAACTCAATTAATTCTAATTTAAAAAGAGTAAATGTTCCTTAATTGACCAATGACCATATTCTAATATTCGAACATCAATCAAATCAGGTTGCTGCGATTGCATGTTCCGAAGTTAGCCAAGGGTTAAATTCACTTCATCATTATGGTAAAGTTAATTATAATAGGGTTTGGGATTTAAAAAATTAAGGGTTAATAGTTAAGAGGATATTAATTTAAATTATAATGATTAATAAATTATTTAATATGTATATTTAGATCAATTACACTTTCAAAAAAATGTTTTCTAAAAAAACATCTTCTTATTGTGCTTTGTTAATCAATTTTTATTTAACAAAACTAAAAAAAATGAAATTTTTTTCATGAATAATTCTTCTTAATATTTTATAAATTTTAAGTAAACCCCCCATTATTTTTAATTGGTGTGTTTTTATTATTTTATTTTATTTTTAAATTACCTTTATTATGTTATTTTAATTATCACTTCATGAGAGATGACCTATGTCAACCACCCTACTGCACCTAAATAACCCCAAACAAAATATCATTTTAGAGAACCCACAATAGATCCTTTCATATTGCAATCATTTCCTGGGAGGTAAGTAATTATTTATACCATTTGAAGTTATTCCTTTTATTTTTTATTTTATTATATTCTTCTCCACTTTATTCCTTCTTTAACCAATCTGAAGTTTTCTCATTCTTTTGGTTTATTCTTCTTCTTCTTTTTGGACCATCAACTCAAGATTTATATTTTTATTTTATTATGATCCATTTTTCTTCTTTTCAATTTTATTTTATTTATGACATAGTCTATTCTTGATGATATTTTAGATCATGATCTTGAGATTGAATGTAGACTTAGGGCTCGAATTAAATATTCTCAGTCTACAGGAAGTTTCAACATTCAACCAGTTCGATAATTTCTCCATTCAAGGAAAATGGAAATTCAAAAAACTTCTAAATCTAAATTAAAATATGAAACAGTGGGTGAAAAAAATATTAATGAACTTAATATAACTGTTCAAGAGTTAGATGCACTAGGCATTAACTTTCAACCATATTTTATTGTATTCCCAAACCTCAAATAATATTTTGAACTGAATTATGGGTTAATTCACCTACATTCAAGGATTCATGGAATATCTAGTGAGGACCAAAAAAAAATAAGTTAAATAATTTAATGTGGTTTTCTCCACCCTTAAACCAATAAATGTCTCAAAAATTTCAAATCAAACTAAGGGAATTCCCATTTTCACATGATGGAGTTGCAAAAAAATGAATGTATTATTTAATACCTGAATACATTACTTGTTGGAATGATTTGAAACTTATGTTTTACAGCATCAAGGACCAATACCATTCATAAGGTGATCTCTGGCATCAAGCATGCCAAATGAGAGTAAATGTATGAGTACTCGGAGCGATTCAAGAAGTTGTGTGCAAGCTATCTGCATCACCAAATCAGCGAGAAACACCTTATCCAATATTTATATGATGGACTCACACAAATAAAGAGGAACATGGTGGATGTTGTGGCTGGAGGAGCATTGGTCAACAAAACACAAGCATCTGCACATGCATTGATCGACAAGATGTCACAAAACTCTGAACAATTTGGTGATCGAGGCACAACACATGTTAAAGGAGTACATAAGGTAAGTCCCTCCTCTCTTGAAAATAGTTTGATTGATACTATGTTGGAAGAATTGATCACCATGGTAAGGCAGATTACATTGGATTAAAATTCATACCAACCCCCATCTTTAAGGCCTTGTGGATTTTTAATTGAGACAAGCCACCCAACTTTATGCTTCCCCCAATAACAAGAAATAAATGATTTTGCAGTAGTGTTCCCTAGGAGACCATATCAGCAACAACAACAACCACATCCAAAAAATAAATATGATTCCTTTTCCCCAACATACTTCCAAGTGTTTAAGGATAAATCGTACATAATTTATGGCCCTAGAAAACAATAAAGGCCCCTTTTTCCACAAAACATCCAACATCCACCACCTTACCATCATGGTTTCCGACAACACAAATGGTGATGTGATGCTCAATAATTAACATGTCAACAATAAGGGAACCCAAAATACAAGGTAGATTCTAACACTGATGATATTTTGAATCAATTTGTTCTTAATCAAAAGAATGAGATGAAGAGTCGAGGTTCGGAGCTAAGGGATTATAAGACTCAAATGAGGCAGATTGGGACTGCCATCCAGGAACAAGTAAGTAAGAATTCTGGAAATCAACCTTCCCAACCTATTCCAAATCCCATGGGGAATATCAGTTCAATCTCATTGATAAGTGGGAATAAAAAAACATATATATCTGTAACTGTCATTCTGTTGGGATTAACCTATACTCCAGAGAATCCTTATTCCACACCAACTGAAAGAAACCCATAGAAAAAGATAATGTTAAAAAAATATTGGTGATATTCTTCCTAAACTCCTTCCATTTCCAAACAGAGTTGTAAAAACCAATAAGTTGGCTGAAGAGGTGATGAAAAAATAATACTTTGATACATTCAAGCGAGTTGAGAACAAAATTCATCTACTTGAAGCAACAAACAAAATCCCAAGGTATGAAAAAATCTTAAAATAACATTGTACCAATCAAAGAGGTCTCAAGAGAAATGAAAGGATCAATCTTGGAAAGAATGTGTCAACATTCATTACACAAACTCTAGAAATTCTAGTGTAAGGATACTAAGACATTCACCATCCCATGTACCATAGGGGAGTTGTACTTTTATGATGCTCTTGTTGATTTAGGAGCTTCCATAAATGTGATTCCTCACTCTGTATTCTCTTCGTTATAGGATGGTGAGTTGAAACTGACGAGAGTAGTGGTGTAGTTTGCGAATAGAGCTATGACATATCCAGCAAGATTCATTGAGTATCTACTTACCCAGTTAAGATACAAGATCTTTCTAACATATTTATACATGATAAAAATGGAGGATGATCAGGTAAGTTCACATGGTCCCCTTATCTTAGGCAGTAACTTCCTTTAAACTCCTAAAATAGTCATAAATGACCATGAGGGTATATATTTAGTAGAGTTGGATATGAAGTTTTCATATTTAATGTTATGGACTCCATGAAGTACCCCTCAGAGGACCTCTGTACTTTTTTTATCTCCCATTTTGAACCACAAAGTAATAACCCCATAGATTTTGATTGTCCTGTTATTTGGGAGATTATGAGCATTGGTTCTAGTTTGATGTCTAAGAGTACTTCCACACCCGTTTCTAATGCACAAAGCACTCCTAGATTTTGATTTTGAAATGAATTCGTATTATGATTTTGATCATGTGAACTCTGATTATGACTAAGCTATTGAGTATGATGATCGATTTGATGTGTTATTCTCTAATTTTGATGATGTATGTTCTGATACCGATGCTCATTATGCACATTTTTTAGTTCCTTCTATGTCTCCATCCATACACCACTCACTACATAGGAACTCAACCCATTTCCACAAAATATCTAATAGTCATACTTGTTGAGTGGTGAGAAATTACTTGTTATCATTTCTAAAAATTTCCCTTTTGAACATAAGATATACTTTTGAATAATTTACCGAAGAACATCCAAGAAATTTGGTGTACCTTGGATAAAAAATCAGGTATTATACCCTTTATTTGCATTCATATGATTATTTTGGAGGATGGGGATAAACGAGTTAGGAAGCCACAATAGAGACTGAATCAAACTATTTTGAAAGTTGTTAAAAATGATGTTGAAAAATTTCTCAAGGTAGGAACAATTTTTCCTATTTTAGATTCATAGTGGGTGAGTACTATTCATGATGTTCCTAAGAAAAGTGGTGTTATTATTATTACAAATTAAAAAAATGATTTAGTTCCAATGAGGGCACAAAAGAGTTGGTATGTGTATTGATTATAGGAAAATAAATCAATCTACTCAAAAAGACCATTTCCCCTCCAATTTGTTGATCAAATGCTTGAGATACTAGATGGGAAGACATATTATTGTTTCTTGGATGGATTTTCTGGATATTTTTCAGTCCCTATAGCTCTGAATGATCATAATAATTCAACATTAACATATCCATTTGACATATTTTCCTACTAAAGGATGCCTTTTAGACTTTTCAATGCCCTAGGTACCTTCTATGGATGTATGGTGAGTATTTTTTCAGAATTCATTGAGACCTACAAGTAGGTATTTATGGGTGATTTAACTATGGGTGGGTCTTCATTTGATTATTGTATCTCTAGTTTGGGAAAGATGTTGAAAAGTTGTATTCAGAAGAAAATTTTATTGAACTTTGAAAAGTGTTATTTCATGGTAGTGAAAAAAAAATTTATTTGGGAATGTAGTGTCAAAACATAGTTTAGAGGTTGATAAATCTATGTTAAATATTATTTTATCCGTACCCTATTTTTCATGTGTACGTGATGTTATAAATTTCATAGGGAGTGTAGGTTTTTATCGGCGCTTCATCAATTATTATAGTTAGACTTCTCTTCCAATGTCGCGATTTCATCAAAATGATTTTGATTTTGTGTTTGATGATTCTTGTAGGACTTCCTTTGACGAGATTAATAAGTGTATAACCAGTCCACTAATCATACAGCCCCCACATCAGGACCTTCCATTTTAACTTATGTGTGATGCGTCCAACTTTTTAGTTGGAGCTATCATATCGCAGGGGATGGAGGTACATTCACATGTGATTTCCTATTCATCAATGACATTAGATTCTGTACAATAAAACTAAAAACCCATGGAAAACGAGTTTCTTTCTATCATATTTTCTTTAGATAAATTCTATTCATATTTATTAAGCTCTAACGTAGTTGTTTTTTCTGACCATGCAGTTCTAAGGTAACTCTTCAAGAAGTTGATTGCAAAGCCTAGACTTATCCTATTTATGATCCTCCTTAAAGAATTTTATATCAAGATAATAGAAAATAAGTGGTCAGAAAACATCATTGAGGAAAAAATGAGTAGGATAACACACAACTTAGAGGCTGAAACATTGGACTAGGTTCCACTTCAAGAAACATTCACTGATGAGCATCTTTATGCACTCTCGGTATGCATCCTTGGTATGCTGATTTAGTTAACAACCTTGTGACCTATGAAAATCTTGAAAATTTTATGAAACATCAAGTCCAAAAGTTAAAGAGTGAGTCAAGATCTTATTTTTGGGAAGATCCGTACCTATGGTGCATGTGTAGTGACCATGTTATTAGGAGTGGTGTTCCTGGTTAGGATTTTGAGTCTATTTTAAATTTTTTTCATACACATTATTATTTTGGAAACTATGGTCCCCAATGTATAGATAGTAATTTATTATACTTCATATTAAACTGTCCTAGCTTATTCTATGATGCCCATGTGTTTTGTAAGTCATGGAATCATTTCCAACATGCTGGGAAAATTTATAGGAGATATGAGATTCCCTAAAAACCCATACTATTTTGTGAGATTTTTTATTTATGGGGAATAAATTTTATGGGTCCTTTTCCAATTTCATTTGGGTTTTGTTATATTTTGGTTTTTGGTGATTATGTGAGTAAATAGGTGGAGGCTAAGGACACCAGGATTGATGACTCTAATGTTGTAGTAGACTTTTTCGAGACAAAGATTTTTGTAGGTTTGGAGTACCAAAGGATATCATCATTGACCAGGGGACACACTTCTTCAAATAGAATTTTTATTCCATCCTTCATAAGTATGGGTTGAAACAAAAAACATCAACACCATACCACCTCCAAAAAAATGGTCAGGGTGGGGTTTAAAATTGTGAGTTGAAACAAATTTAGGGGAAAACCGTGAAACCGAATAAGAAGGATTGGACCATGCATTTGGATGATGTGCTATGATCATATAAGACATAATACAATACACCCATAGATATTTCCAAATTTCATATTGTTTTTTTGGGAAGAATTTCATCTCCCTATGGAAGTTGAGTGTTAGTCTTATTGGGCTATAAAGAAATGAATATTAGATTTGGCCCATGATGGAATTCAAAGGAAGCTTCAAATTCAAGAACTTGAGGAGATTTTATTGTCTTCAAATGATAACTCTAGGCTCTACTAGGAATGATCAAAAGAAAGACATGATATAATGATCTAACAAAGGGAGTTTCATGTTAGAGAGAAAGTCCTTCAATACAGTTCACGAATGATGCTGATGCCTGGTAAGTTGCATTCCTGATGGTTAGGTCCTTATATTATATCTAATGTTTTTCCTTATGTTTCATTGGAGATCACACAAGAGGAAACTAGAATGGGATTTAGAGCCAATGGGAAATGTTTGAAGAAATACATTGAGGATATCCTACTAATGTAATAGATTTCATAACACTGCATTTTCCCATTATTACTTGAGCATATTAGGCTGTTTCTGACCCTCTCGATTTTATATTATTTGTCCTATTTTAAATTATAAATTTCATGTGGATATGCCATCTCATAGATTCACACTAAGGTTAATGCAATATTTTATGTTTGCGGGAGGGGACAACATTTTGGGGTAGATATTTAGTATTTTCATTTCTGCGTTTTGTGATTATTTTCTATTATTTTTTGGTTAAAATTTTGAAAATCAAAAAAAAAACAAAATAAATAAAAAAACAAATATATAATGTAACATTCTCATGTGAAACATATGTAAAATTCATTTTTTTAAAATTCATTGGTAGAATTAAAAAAATTGGTAATAATTCATCATCAAGGGATGATTTTTATTAAAATTGAAGTCATTTATGATATGAATGGTTATATCATTATGAAACCTTTTAGATTTTAACATCATAATTTATGATATTTGTTCATGGTAAATAGTTTCATTGAGTTCTCCACACAAATTTTCACTCAACCATGAATTTTGAAATTTCTCATACTCAATTAATGGTATATTCATGTCAGGTACAAAAATTCATTGGTTTATCCATAGGTTTTTTTTCTCTTCCGGACGGGGTCATTAAAGTACATAATTGACCTATGTGTGTGTACTTATTATCAAACTTTTGTACGCCCTCAATAAAATATATGGGTTGTGTCTTGGATGAGTCAAAAATAACTCTTCATCGACCATTGATCTTGTTATAACTATTAAAATTAGTGTCACAAGGAGATAAAACATGGGTTGAGAGTTGAGTGTGATATTTATTCCAAGTTCATCTTAAAAAAATGAGGGGAGTGATAAAATGTATAACATATGGTGATATCATGGTCGGGAGCTTACTGTTTGACATTCAGGAATGATTAAGTGAGTGGGTCATGAAATTCGATTAAAAAATAATGTAAAACATGTTTGGTGTATTAAACCACATAAGAATAATTATTTTACTTGAACTGATTATACTGAATAATGGGTGGATTTATGAGCTTGGAAAGGTTAGCAGACACACGTGGAGAGTTAGTGGCATGGAAGACCCATGACTTGTTTCACTATGATTAGTGTTACAAATCTCACTGGAATTTGTTTTGACAAAATTCATGAGAAAATTTATTTAAATTTTTTTGACATTGACTCTTGATGGGATTCTTAAATTTTCTATATTTTCACTATGGATTGAGAAATTTGAAAATGCATATCTTTTCATATATTTCTTCGAATAAATGATATGAGGTTTTTCCAAGGAGTGTTGAAGGGTAAGTGTGGGGGATTTTATAATACACATTTTTATTGAATATTTTATAGACAATAAATGATATAATTTCCTCACATTGTGTTAAATATGTTTATTTATATAATATTTTGGATTAGACCATTCATTGAAAAATTAGATTGAAATTATAGTTTTATCCTTTATAGTGCATTGTAGTATTTTGAAGATAAATATTTTTATATTTATTATTTGAACATAAATTTTTTGTAAATCTGTTATTGAATTAATGGTCTATAACTTTTGTTCAGGACATTGGAGCTAAATTGTGCATTTGGTTGGTCTAATTGGACCATGATGTCAAAGGAGGTCTAGAGCCACCAGATTGGACATCACTGTAGTATTTGGGATATATATTCCTTATAAAAGTTTAGATGGGTCCCAAATTTTTATAGGATCTCACCAACCAATGTTTTGACCAATAATTATTCTGGAAGATCATATGGTGAATACGTTTTGGTGGTGAAATTGGCGGTGCAATTTGGATTAAAATATTTGGGAGAGATTCCCCATTCACATTTTAAGGCACTTTGAACCTAGCCTCCACACCACTCTATAAATTGGTGTTTTCACTATTTGGGATGGTTGGTCTAGATTATGTGAAGGTGTGTCAGAAATTTGGGATCTTGGAAACATTTAAATCCTCTTGGAATAAATAAGAGTTTATCCATAGATCTCTTCCAAGAAGGCTCTCCTCTCCCACCTTCACTTTGTGTTTCATTATTTTGTTGATTGTTATTTGAATTTTTCTTCAATAAATATTTTGTATTTTATCTTTTTATCTTAATATTTATCTATTTTGGGAGAGAATCACGATTAGAAACAATATTTGGTTATACCCTTTCTAATCTTTTGCACTTGTATAACTTCGCTACGATGATTACACCGCCTAGGGAAGTGTAGTTTTTTAGTAATCGACCGACCTATATCCTTATTAATAAACTTATTTTGAATAAATGATATAATTTAATGCAAATAATATGATATATCAATTTATTTTTTAATTTAATTTAAACTATGAGATAAATTGAACAATCAAAACAAAATATGAGAGGTCAGGAATTGTGTGAATTGTGAGAGCACAACCTTAATCGATAATAAAAAACCATACAGGATCAATTTTTAGAGTTCAAATGTAATCAATAAATTCAATTAATTATAATTTGTAGGGAGGAAATGTGACTTAATTTACCACTAACCATAAGCTAACATTATAACTTCAATCAAAGTAGGGTGCTGCGATTGCATGTTCCGAAGTTGCCTTAGGGTTAAATTCAGTTCATCTTTGTGGTAAAGTTAATTCTTATAGGTTTTGGTATTTAAAAAATTAAGGGATCATAATTAAGTTGATAATAATTTAAATAATAATTATTAATAAATTATTTAAGAGGTAGAGTTATATCAAATAAACTTTCTAAAAATGTTTTCTAGAAAAACATCTTCTTCTAGTGCTTTTTTAATCAAAATTCATTTCAAAAACAAAAATTAAAAAATAAAATTTTATTATAGAATAATTATACTTTTTATTTTATAAATATAAAACAAAACCCCCTATCCTTTTTATGTGGTTTTTTATTACTTTATTTTATTTTCAAGGTACCATTATTAAGTTGTTTTAATTACCTCATCTTGAAAGACGACCTAGGTCAGCCAACCTAATTCACTTAAACAAACCCAAACTAAATATCATTTTAGAGTGTCCACGACAGTTCCTTTTATCCCCCCTCCCAACTGGCACACCCCCTCCCATCCCATCCCAACCTACATCCCCCACCCTCCCTCCCAAAAATCATCCCACTCCCAACTTTTTCCCCCCTCCATACATTCACTCCATTCATCCCAATCTGCACCCCCTCCATACATGAACCTCCTCCCTCCAAAACTAAACCCTTCCAAACATGTACCCCCTCCCTCAAAACATGAACACCCCCATCCTCACACCCAACCAACACACCCCATGTTGGATACTAGATTTATTTTATTTTTTTGACTCTTATTTTAATAATTATTAATATTTTCATGCAACAAGGGCTTTATTTTACCTTTATCCATCATATTTGTTTTATCTATTTTCATTAGAGTTATAGTATTTAGATATCCACTTGTGTTTATGTAACACTACATATACATTTAACCTCTCTTCTCATAGATCCATAAATCTTTTTTCTATTTTAACATATTTTTTCTCATTCTAAAACTGTATTTCCCTTATTATAGAGATTGTTTCCTTACATTATCCTTCATGAGTATTGATGTTTCATCACCATTCTGTATGTCGATGATTACGAAAAATAAAATATCTTATAATGAAATTATAATTATTATTATAATTTTTTATTTGAGATGATTTATAATGTTATATTTATTTTCAAAGCTCCATGGGCTCTATACACACATGAATAGTGTATCTCCTCCATTCATAGTGTCTTCGCATTATCAATGTAGAAGGGTTCTGTTGGATTGACCATCTAGGTCATGAAATAATTAGTTCATGTAATGAAAATTAGGAGAAACTAGTTGTAATCAAAGTATATGATTATGAATTTAATGTCAGATTGTTTTTGGTAAGAAAATTTTAATTTGTAATGTAGGATCAGTTTTGGTTTTTATCACACATTCTTGTAGTTTTTATTTATAATGCATGTTCTATATTGGATGAGTATTGTTTTTATTACACTCTTCTTGGTCTAATATATGGGGCTGATTGGAACATTCATTAATTCAATATGCATTTTTTATTAATATGAAATATTAATATATGTGTTATGAATCTATTTCTAATATGTGATATGCATTCTTTTTCTAATATGACATATGTATTATGTTCATTATCAGTATATGAAACATGAGTTCTCTTAATAATACAATGTTTTCATTTTTATTATTATCAATATATGGAATTTTCATTCTATTTGTTAAGAATGTATCAAATATGGAATATGTAATTTTTATTCTAAATATATGCAATATGGAATAGAAATTGTCAATATATGAAATATGGAACATGTGTCTTGTATATAAGAACTTTAATTTTTTTTATTTTTATAGAAAAATAAATATTAACGAATATTAATTTTTTTGGTTTCATGTTTTGAATAATTATAGAGGATTTCTTGAACTGAACAATCAATGGCGATTTAGATGATTGATGAGTTCCAAATTTTATATTCTCATAACATCATCATCAATGTTTTATTCATCCCTTTTTCATATATTTTTCATTTATGTAATTATAATATTATAATGATAATTGGATGTTGATTATGAATTCCATAATTAATTGATTATTTTTTCAAGGATCTAAATAGTTTTCTCACTCTTCTTGTTATCATTTTTTGTTGCAATGTGGTATCAAATTGTCTGTAATCATCTAGTAATCCATCTAAAAGTGAAATAAATTATATTGTTTTATCTTTTAAATTATCTATTATGTCTTTTACTAATCCTATTGATCTTATATATTATATTAATTATTATAGTGTTAATTTACTATTTAAGAAAATAGAAGGCAGTGAAGAATGGTATTTAATTTTGGACTCTAATGCTGGAATTAATTTTGGTTCTTACAACTAGTAACATTAGATAAAACTTATTTTGTTATCATAATTATAGAAACTTATATCATTTGTAATGATAATTTGATGTCAGTAATATTTTGGTAAGACAATTTTCATTTGTAATGTCGGTTCAATTTTTATTTTTATCACACATTCTTACTGTTTTCAGTAGTTATTCAAGTTCAGTATTGGATTTTATCATATATAATTATCTTTAGAAATTTCAATTAAGGTTTATAATTTTAGTTGTTTTCATGTTCTTGCAGTTATAATGAGGAAATGCAGATGGTTACTTAATCTCAGACTTTTATAATCGGATTAATTGATTTTCATACAATTTTTAATACATGTTCTTATCTATTTTTTTATTATACATTCGTTACTGCAAAGTTTTCATTATATTATAATAGTTAATATACTGATTAAACCCTGATTATATTCCTTCCATGATCTTATATGTAATATAATGATTTGAATCTCATTAGATTCCGTCCAGTCTTTCTATCTAATGTAATCTTCATTCTCAATATAATCCTTGATTTCCCAAGATCTATCATCACGAATCCTCTAGAAAAACTAATTTTTAACTCCCAAATCACTGAAAATGCATTCTGAACATATACATTTAAAAAAATTAAAATAAGAAAATGATAATGGTTAAAACATACCATTTCTTCTAGTAATTTTCCTCACTATTACAAAAACTTAATCCATCTTCTTCCATTAATGATTTAATCTCATGGTTCGATTATAGTTATACTTACTCCAATCCATAGAATATTTTATTAATATTTAAGACAAAAATATAGTTATCATCTACTGGTCATCCTATCAGTTTATTCAAATAGCTCTTATATTCAATATCATTATAAAAAAATCTATCTTAACATCTATTTATTATAAATAAAAATCTTATAATTCCAATAAACATTGAATTATTCACATTATAGAATGATTAACTACTGGTGAAAATATATTTTTTAAAATAAAAACCTTTTTTTAAAACCCCTTCATTAATAGTCATGTTTTTATATTTTCCTAGCATCAAATTATTCTATAATATAGTAATTCCATATATTCTGAGGTTTTGTTTTACCCTATAAAAGATCAGTTATCTCCCATGATCCATTGAAATTTGATTAAGGCATCTCTTCATTCATGGATAACTCCCACTATTTTGAGTCACTATTTCAAACTGCTTCCTAGGGATTTGTAGGATCTCATGTATCTATTAGAATAAAAAAGTTAAAATCATGCTTAAACCTTTACACTAGTCTCCCAATAATGGTTAAAAAAATACATCATTATCTTGCATTTAATATGATAGTGGTGAATGCATGTGTAAATATAAAACAATTATTTATTACATCTTTAACCCATTCTAGGGTAAATCCTTCTAGAATTCAATGGAATTTATAGAAAGTTCCAAAATCATCTATTGAAACTTCTTGTTATAGTTTTATATAGTACATATTAACCATATAGACTTGTAACCCTACAAATATGATAACTCATTACTCTCTACACTTAATGATAATACACTACCATAGATACTCAATTGTTATTTGAAAAGGAAGCCTTAGTTTCATAGAGTAAATTCCATTAATGAATAAAATTTAACATTTATCAAGTCAAATAAATCACCATAGATAGTTTTCCTAGGTAGATTTATTGAGATATATCTATATGTTTTAAATTTTGTGTTATCATTATTTAATGAAACATACACCCAAACCTCCTTCATGATAATCTATATGTCTAGATTCAAATATTATTTATATCCATTAATATCCTAATATTTTTATTCCTTATATACCAGGATCACCAAAATTTTCTGAAATTATAGTTCCATACCTTTTGGTCATCAGAATTTGTACTTCCAATAACATCCACCCCATCTGAATTTTCATTCATATAAAGGGTCCCATCCTTTAATACTCATGAAACAATCATTGATAGTCAGGTAACATTATATACCTCATCAGAAAATATAATTCCATTTCCAACGTCATTATGTTTTCCAATAAAAATTATATTTCATACTAGTCTTTATTGTGTGTAAATGCTTCTATTATGGTCTATATTGGATGTGAAAGATTTTAAGAAGTAGGTAGTAGGAAGGTGTGCAATAGTTGGAAGTCAGAAGAAATAAAAAAGGCTCACAACTGCTACTGCGTAGGGGAATCACCTATACCTAAGGTTTATTGAACCATGTGTATATTATATTTTTGTAAAAATATATTCTCGTAGATGTTAAAACCATGGGAATGGGTATATTTTAGTAAAAATATATAACAAAAATTTAATAAAAACTGTGGGTATTATTCTAGTTTGGTAGTCACCTATACCCATGATTAATTTTGAAAAAATAGATTCCCACAGTTCTTAAAACCATGGGAATAGATTTATACCCATGATTTAAGTTAATCATGGGTATTATGGAATTTCCAGTAGATATACCCACCGTTTTGTGAAAACCATTGGTATATGACAATTTTCCATTAGTGTATGGATTTGTATTATTCAATAATAGAATTGAAAGTATTTTCCCATATAAATTTTCATATAAGAACTATATATTTTGAATCTTGAGGATGATAAACAAATCTCCAAGTATTATTCATGGCTATAGTGTTCATGTTATCATTAACAACTTCCTTCCAAAGAGGTGCATAAAAAGATGACATGGATTCTTTTAACAAAATTTGATCTAAAACTATATTATTAAAAGGGATTTTCTATTGAAATATTATCATTAATTACATATAAAATGTCCATATTAAAATAATATCCAATTGAATTAGGTATATAATATTTCTTACATTTATGAGACTCCTTGTTTACACATTCTTGAGAAATTCTTTTATTTACCCCAAATTCTATAACTTCGTCATGTTTATATAAAAATTTAAAGATAGATTAATTAAATATAATATCTAATGAAACTTTAATTATGTTAACAACTACTTAATAAACTAATTCTATAACCACAAATGCTTCATATATTTAATAAATATTCAATCAATACCAGTTTTAACTAATTTTTCCTATTTATATTTAGGAACACATATAATTACAAGATAACACCGAACATTTTAATAATATAAGATTATTTTCTTATTTTTTTGTAATTTTTATTTATTTATAGCCTTCTATTTTTGTGGAACTCCATTTATTTTTTGAACCAAATTTAATTGTGTTTTTCTCAAAATATCCTCAAGAGACCCATGGTATACATCCTAGAGTAAACCATTTCCATGATTAATCTATTATTTCTCTATGTATTATCATTTTTTTGAGGTATATAGGGAGTTATAACTTTAGGTATGTTAACATTGAATAAAAAATTAAGGACTATAATATTCAACTCCCATGTTATATCTGAGGTATTTAATTTTAATTACACATTTTATTTCAATCACATTTTTTGTATACTAAACATATATATAACATTATCTTTAAAATGTAAAAAATAGATCTCAGAAAATATAGATCAATCATAATTGGATGTTAAAATGTTCGTTTTATTATCCATGTTTAGTGTATAGTTAAACTAACCTACTCAACTATGTATTAATTCTAAGAAAATACATTCCTTTTCTATAATTGGTAGTTTCTCGAAAAATAATTAACTTTTCATAAAATACACACATTTATGGTAATTTTTATTGATTGTAGTTAATGATTGAATTTTTTTTCATATCAGTTTTTTCCAAATTTATTTGATCTAGACAATTATTCAATAAATTAAAATTCTCTACCATTTATGAAAAAAATTATTTTTAATTTGAATAATATATCATGTAAGTGATCCTTTACAAAATATATATCACCCTTTAAGAGAATAAATTTATATCCATGAAATAAAATCATAAATCCATGATTTCTTAACATGATCCCTATAATTAGGATCCTAAAAAAATCAGGCACATATAAGATATATTTAATTTGACAAAATATCTTTAGTTAAACTACATATTAGAAATACCCTTCCCTTATTCCATTATACATGAAATTTTACAAATATAGAGAACAAAATCATCATTTATTTATCTTATCCTCTTGAATTTAAAGTTTTATTTCCCATGTTTTTTGTATCTAAAGAATCGATCCCCAAAGAATATTTATATTTTAAGAAATTAGCTATTAATTTCATAGAAACAATGTGATCTAATTACATGTTTTTCCCAATTTATTCATATAGAGAAGAAATTCCTTCTTATAAGTATTAATCTTTTCAATATAACTTACATTCCACTTTCTTCTTCTCTAATAGTTCCCTTTTTTTCCAATGATAGTTTGGATGTTTTCCCCTTTAAAACCCCACACAAACCCCTTCCTTCTGTGATGAGGATCTTGAATTAGTAATTCTTATGTACATTTTCATCCTAGGTATTTTATATATTCATATTAAATGTATAGGTAGTTGAGTTAATAAATGATGGAAATATCTTATTTATTATGTTTTATATAATGTTTAACATTCTTCCATAAGATGTTTATTTTATTAATAATGAATGAGACATTGAAAAAATCATCAATTGTTATCTTATTTTTATTTAGTTGTGGTAAGAAACTTTTTATTTTATTGAACCAATCACTAATCAATCTAATTTATACCATTTTTAATAAAATTAAATTTATTAAACGAATTAGTTTTCCCCACATACCTAGTGATTTAACTTTTTTAAAACAATCCTGAATCACATTTTCATCAAGAAGAGTTGTTATGTGATGACGATATTATCAATTATGGTGTTAATTTTGTTTCCGTGAAAAATGAGATCTACATTCACCCATTTTATCATCATATGGGAAACATTAATTATCTAATATTCAGATTTGTGGGACTTTTAATTGATATAATGAACATTGAAATGATAGATTCATGTAGAAAGTGCAACCAATTTTCCAAATCAAGAAATTATTTCCATCAAATTGATCCACCTCTATCACATAGGGGATAATTTCTATATCCATGTTAATGAGAGACTACAGTTTCATTTCTAGCGATATAGATGGGTGATGGTATAGAAATATATATAATTTTAGGAGATATATCTCACCTGGTAACATTGCAATGAAACTCTCTTTAAGAGTATATTCTCCCCCACAAAATTAGTAGGTCCATTGGTTGAATATTTTTCTTATTTATGATTCAATGGTGGTATATTTCTATATAGTGATACTTTTTAGAGAGTGACCCTTAAAGTATATTTGGAATTAAATAATTAAGGAATATTAATTTTTTGAGGAATAATAATGACCCTTTTTTCAAGTTGAAAACATGAAAGTAATCACAATAATTGAGAGGGACTAGAGTACATGGAAATTTTATAAAGTCATTTTTTGTGTAACAGATCAGCCATTTAAATATAATTGGAGTACCCGATTGAATAAGTTATCATATCCCATTGAATTGGGTAGAAACCTGTTCTAGAAAGGCATAAATTATATGGATTAGTCATTCCATTCTAATCATACTCGATTAAATAGTGGCCCAAATAATACATACTAGTGAATTAATGTATACTTTAGATTATGACTTGTTTGATCGATGGTCCAGATTGTGGTTGTTTTAAAAATTTTATCAATACAAAAGAAATACCAATTTATTCCTAGGCCAAAATGAAAATAACCTATAAACCCATCAGGAAAAATAAAAGTAACCTCTACGCAGTTTTCACAAAAACACATTGCGAACTAAAAATTTCTCCAACAACGTTTCACATTATGTGGTCATGATGATCGGATGTTGTGATACACCATCTCCCATACGATTGTTCTTTCATATATAATAATTTAAAATAATAATAAAATTATCCCTCTTATAATGGTGACACCTCTCCAACCCACATTTATATATAAGATTCTAAAAGTCTTTTCCTTAAATTTTTTTTAATATTTTATAGATATTTAAAATACAACAATCCCCGAAAATTCTAAAATATTTAAAAGAACATTTAAAATTCAACAAAAATACACTCCTAGAAAGGGCATAAAAACGACATTTCTCAATTTCTACATTATATAGTAAGGATAAATCAATGAACAATATATTAATATGTGGACATTGATTTGAAAAGTTAACATTTTTTAGAATCATTATTCTTTCTACTCAAGTACATTAATATGCATCATTTCATAATATAATCGTAGACATTATTATGACCATGTGTCACATTACTATTCATAAATGATTGAGAGTCAAAGTCATATGAAATAATAGTAATCTCTCTCTTAAATTTACATATGTGATCCAAAAAGTGTTCACATACTTCAACACTTGTTTATTTCTTTGGATACCTAAGAGTCTTATAATCACCATCATTTTCTCATGGGAATAAAACACCATTTAAAGGATTTAATATACCATTGATATTTTTTAACACATATATTAGAATCTCTAACATATTACTTATTCATGTGAATTTATAAAACATTGCGTTGGTGTATCATCATGGATAAATTTTTTACGAAGACATTAACCCATCCCAAAGGTTCTTGTGTCCACCTACTCCTTATTAATTCAAATTTATAGAAGGCCTTCCAAATTCTAGCTTGATATAACAATTCCTATAGTTATGATATGATATTTTATCAATTTTCTCACATACCTATATCTAATTCTAATTTTAATTCATTTATATTTTAAATGTCGATATATTCCCTAAGAAGTATTACTTTACTATCGTAATATATAGGAATATACACAACAAAAAATTGTAAATTTGTCATTTTTTTAGCTATGTTTCCCTGAAACATGTATACATTTAACGTTAGTTGTGTTTTCATGAAAAATTATATAATTTATCCATAATATAATTTTTGTATATTTTATCAATTTAGCTAAATATTGTATAAAATTTCACTAGTTTAGAAAATTTTTTAACTTTATTTTAATAACATAGCTGATTTATAATTAATTATTATTTTTAATTCATTTTATAAACATAGAATATTTTTTACCTTGTTTTTAAGTATAAATATATTAAAAAAATATATTAATATTTATTTATATAAAATATATTTTCATTTTTCATATTATAAATATAATAAAAACAATTTATATATATTTAAATATTTTTAAATAAAAATGGATTTATATTTTAATAAAAATATTATTTATATAATATATGTTTCTTTCTATGTATCTACATAATATTTCATTTAAAAATTGCATTTAATATATATTATATTATTATATAATATAAGAAAATAATATAAAAGTATAAATTATATGTACATTACTTATATAATATTAAATATAACAATAAAAAGAAATGTTATATATAAAAAATAAATACACACATGTATAATTATTTGGATGCATACATATGTGCATAATATATATATATATATATAAACACAAACATCTACATAATTATATATTTAAATATTTGAAAATATTTTTAATAATTTTAAAAATTATAAATTTTATCTTTGTGTCTCTATATGTATGTATATATGTAAATTAATATATTGATTTTTATATAATCATACGTATATTAGTATATTATATATATGTATGTATGTATGAATATATTTTTACATGCTTGCTTGTGCTCATGTATGTGTGATGCTGTGTTAACACATTAATTTAATCATGATCATATATATATATATATATGTATATGAATATATAAGTATATATTAACATATATATATTAATATGTATATAAATATTCATATATATCAACACACATGATCAAAGGCATGTGTATGTATAATAATATATTAATACATATTTAATTCTATGTATAATTTTTATATTATATATATTAACTTATAAATATTTAAATATATATATATATATTTATATATCTATACATATAAATTAATATATATAAATTTATATTTGTATTAAATTATATCTAAATAAACTGTAATATGTTTATTTATTAAAAACATGCCTAAATGAGTGGTCGTGTAATAATTATGATATGCCACATCGTTGGTTCAATCCATGGGATTTGTTTGTTATTTTAATGGATGGGGGTGGGGGGGTCAAGAAACATTAGTTATCAGTGATGTTCATTGGTTCATAATGGTGACTAGGGGGAGTGGATATGGATTCTTGAGGGGGTGGACACAACATCACCATGATACGTGTTGGGAAAAAAGGTGTGTGGGGTTATGTGTGGTGTGGTGGGTATGATGCACTTGGGGGTAGAGAGAGGATGTGATCGTGGACAAGAGAAAGGGACACTATTGGGGGAAAGCCATTAATCTAAAATATTTTTAAAGGAAAAGAGACAAATAAATATTTATTATAAAAACAGGCAAGTATATTCCAATTTTTAAATTATTTTCATACATATAGAAAATTTATGTCAAGAATGTGAAAAAAATGCAGACCTCATTTAACAATGTTTTTTAAAAATATATGTAATATATACCACAATGATTAAAAACATAGCTAATACCAAATAGAAATGAAGGTAAATTCCTATTTTTTGTATTGAGGAGACAAAGGTATAGGCCGAAATGTTATATTTTTAAAAAATAGATCTATGTTATTTTACTTAATTTATAGTAGTTCTTAATGAAAAAAACTCATAATACACTGTGGAGTCTGTTATATTTGTTTTTAGTTGATCACTAATAAATCGCTCCACGTAAAAGTGAAAATCCCAAAAAATTAAAAAATACTGATCATCTAGATTAGTAATACAATTTCCATTGAGGAATCCTTCCAACACCCTTTAGTTTTTACAAAATCATATATAGTAATTCATAATACCATTTAGATAATTTATTACTCATTTAATTGTATCCTAGTGTGAATAAAATAGATTACTTGTATATCTGATCAATATTCCAATTGAATAGGAAATATCATGTCTTGTACATATCTGGGTATACATGAGAAACAAAAAACCCTTTCATATTCCAGTTGAGAAACATCTCTATGAGGATTTAGGAACATCCAACACCTTGAAGCATATGGGGTATAAACCTATGAGTAATCAAATTTATCTGACTTTTTAAATTCATTTTTTATATAATTCAATTGAGAAAGAAAAATAAAAATTTATTTTAAATAATTTTGATTCCTAAAATGATCTAAGCTGCACCTTAGTATTTCATATCAATATTTCTAGATACAATAGAGTTAGATTCATTTTCAGGATTCATATCAATTATCAATATCAGTGTTTCATTTATATATAAAAAAGCCACACCATCATTTTTATAAAACCTTCTATAAACCCCATTATTATCTTGGTTAACTGCATATCTATTTGATAAAATTATTTATTAAATTTTATTTTCCATTGTTTTGGAGATGTTTTTAACATATAAAAACTATTCTAATTTTGATACTATCTTTCCTTTTTGGGTACTATAAATCCTTATGGTTATTCCATATATATTTCTTCAAATAATTCACCATTTAAAAATGTTTTTTAAAATCTATTATCTGAATCAAAAAATTATATATGGATGATAATGTAAGAAGTATCCTATTATGATTAGTTTAATCCATAAATGAATATGTATTGAAATAATTAATTCCATTCATTTCGGTAAACCCCTTTATCGCCAATCTTGCATTGTATTTTTCAACTGTAGCATCAACATTTAACTTCATTAGGATACAACTTTGGAAAACATGTTATTAGGATACTCATTTATTTAATCCTATTTTATCGAATTACACCTTTTTATGTAAAGCGGTAAACCTAAATTCATCAAATAGAGAAACACTTAATTCAATATATTTGTTAATAGCTACTAAATAATTTGATTCCACAATTGTAAATATAAAACATTTTTTACTTCTCCTCAAGTTTATTAAATATTCAATAAAAACCTATTTACTTACCATTTAAAATTTTATTTTAGGTAATCTCATGACAAACCCACAAATTTAAATAATTTATGTTAGGTTTTCTAGGATTGCATAATACATATGGATCCATTTCATTAACATTTATTAATAAACTAGTTAGAATGTATAATACATTAAACAATCCATCATCCCAAAATCATACGGAAAGACCTGATATTGACATAATGGAGTTGACTATTTTTATTAGCATTCTATTGTTTCTATATGATAAAACATTTTGTGGAGGTGTATAGTGAGGTATCACTTCATGTATGATCACTTGGAATTAAAAAATGAATGAATATAATATCTATTTCCCCTTTTATCTATGAGTTTGTTAATTATAATTATATATTCGTCTTCAACCTCAATTTAAAGATATTAATCTTATCTATAACACCATCGTTAACATATAAAATATATATAAAGAATCATCTAGAATAATCGTCAATAAAAGATACTCATATTTTAACCTTTGAAGGGCGGATAATAATAATCACACACATTAATTTGTATTAATTCAAATAAATAATTTTTTCTTTCTATATTAGGACATGGTTTCATAATTATTTTAGTTTTCATAAAAATTGAACATTTTTTGTTATTTTTATACATTAATGGAAATAATTCAATTTTTGACATGTCTTTCATTTGCATATAAATTTTGTAATGTAAATAATTTATTCATAAATACATAGTCTTTAAAATTTAAGGAAAAATTAACATTAAAATTTAAATGGAGTAATCCAATATACAAGTAACCCATTTCAAAAATTATCCAACCATTATATTAAAAAAATTCATTTACCTAAAATATATATTTAATTCTATACTTTTTTAATAACCTACATGAAATTAATTTACAAAAAGAATAAAAAAATATAAGATATCATTTCATTTGAGGATATTTTTTGAGATATATTCTATATTAACCACATGATTTCCTTGAACATTTTTTCACACATAGTTCCCCATGTATAGAAACATCCACGTGTCAATTGGTTGATTCTTCTTGAAAAGAGATTTGTAGTTTTATATGTATCATGTGGATATGGAGTTGAAAAACCAAGAATATCTATCCTCAAGTGAATTATGTTCAACTATCATGGCTGTAAATTACTCCTTTAGAGTTTTATTTACATATTTCTTCTTATAGAGAAGAAATTCCTTTTTATGTGTATTGGGTTTTTATAGAAGTTGTGTACCTATTTCTTCTAATTGAATAGTAAATTTCAATATAAATGATGTTTTAGATGTTGTTCCCTTTTAGTAATTGGAAGAAACCACTACCTACATCATGAGGATCTTATATTTATCATTCCTAGACCAAATTCACCTTCATTATTTTAATATTCCTCCTTATTTTGTACATAGTTGAGTAACACATTAAATGAAAACTATACTTATTTTTTTAGAGTGTGATTGAAATTCTTCCAATAATGTAGGAGTTTATCAGTGATTTATGTGACAGTGATAAAATCATCTACATTTATTTTTTATATTTATGTTGTAAGATACATTTTATCGAGCATAAATTTTCTATGATAGATATACTATTTGAAATTTTTGTATAAAATGAACTTTATTACTAGGAATATTTTCTCACGTTACATCATGTTTGATGTATGCTAGTTCTAAATAATCATATATTTAATTACCCATCATGAGGAGTTGATATGTGTCAAATAGAGGTTTGGTTATGGTGTTGGGTATATTTCATTGACACATGATATCATCACAGTACAATTTTCCACTTGAATAGGAAATGTGAAGCAGCTCATCTTTGGATGAGGGGATCTTCTAAGTTGAAAGCACAAAAACCAATTTGAGATGTACAAGTATCTAGTGTATCCTATTTTTTCAACATATTAAAACGGTTTCCATCAAATTTTCATCATTCATCACACAATTTTTCATTGAAATATGAATTTTAGATTGCGCATAATTTCAATATTTTTATGGGTTTAAGTGGGTAATGGTATTCATTTTTATTAGACAGTGGTAGATTGAGACAACTAATGCATGAAAAAATGTTTCTCCCTATTAGAGTATATTTTCCCCAAGAAAATGTTCAGTATAATTGGTTGCAATATAATTCTCTTCATGATATAATGGTGGATAGTTAATATTTAATCTTACTTAGTAGAGAGTAACCATTTAAGATTATTTCAAATAATTGGAGTATTGAAATGTATTTTTTGTTTCACAATAAAATATCCTTTGATTCATGTTGAATAATTCTGGGGATATCAATCTTTGAGTGTGATTTATGTCCTTTGGAATTCGTCAAATTCTTTTTTTTCATATACTGTAGAATCCATTTTATAAGCGTTGGAGTACCTCTTAAAAAAGGTATCATACTAATTATAATGGGGTATGCACATTTTATGGAAATACATATCTTATTTGGAATAACAATGTCCCTAAAATCATTCCTAATCAAATTAGTGGCACAAACTACCCCTGTTAGTGAATGGATGTGTCTATTATATCAGGCGTGATAAAATTGATGTTCCAAATAATACTTATTCATTAAACTAGGTTAACCAACCAAATATAACTAGGACTAAATTGAAAAAACATATAAATTAATTGAAAAAATAAGGTGCCTCTTATCACCTTAAAATGATGTGGTGTGTAATGTGAAAAGTGTGATAATAAACCACCACATTTCACAATCACACTTGAAAATGTGGATGTCAGGGTGTCCCATCCCTAATATGATATTTTGTTTTCATATAAACATTTCAAATAATGATAAAATTATTCCTACTATAAAAGAGACCTCAATTCAGTCCACTATTTAATGGGGGGATCCAAATGCATTTCTCTTTAAAAAACAATATATAAGAAATATTAAATATTTGAAAAAAATTTAAATTGTAACATAACATATGGTTTTAATCAATTCACATTAGTAGATTTTAGTGACTATTTAGTTCTCCTTGACCTATATATTAATATGATAATAAAATTGTTTTGATCTTCAATTTTGTAATAACCTCAACTGTTTTTCTTCACTGGATCTCTATCAACTACCATGTTACAAAAATCAATTCCATAGATCACAATATTATCACTTGTAAATGAAAATGAAATTAGATTGTTACTATTATAAATTGAATCATTAGTGCTGGTTTAGTTTGATCAAACACTACAAGTTCAAGATTAATAAGAGTTCATAAGATTTGATTAACCGTGTTAATATTATATCTCCATTTAATTTTTTACACTTTGATTTAATATTGGAACTTAATTGATTATCCTTATTTTTATTTTTATGTAGTTTAAAATTTCTAACAACACCCCTTCTTTAATCATATTTTTCATACTTGAGGATTGGTTTTTCTAATGATTCATATAAAAACATTGAAGGGATTCAATCTAGAAAGAATTTCATAAATAAATTATTTAAACTATTATTATATGAATTGTTTAGATGAATTTTCTTAGATAGACTTTGTGAAATGATTATTATTATATGGGATTTTTTTGTGGTTCTTCCACATGTTGGCTCAATAGATAGGCATAATTTCTTACATAACCCTTAGCGTTAAATTATTATTATGTCATAATGTTGTTTCTTAATAATTATTGTGAAAAGTGAAACTATAGAAAAGAACATATTCTAATCTTTCATTATCTAAAGAAATTAAAAAAATTTATAATTCACTAACAAAATTATTTAATATTATATAGATAAAAGTATCTACAAATGTATTAATTGCTAATGTCAAATAAAAAACATTTCAAAATTCTAAAATTCACTAAATATTTCGTTAAAGATTAGTAAAATTTAAATTTTAGTTTTAGGGAATATATATATTTTGAAAACCGCAAGATCATCTAAACCTAGAGCACGTGTAGTTCCCTTTTTAAAATAATTTTTCTTTTCAATTAATGTTTAATTTTTTTTTAAAATTTTAGGAATTAAATATTAAAATTTTAGGAATAGAAAATTAAATTATTTCTAATAAAAAATAAACTCCTTTAATTTTAATAAATATTTCATCAAATTAAGGAAATTAATTATTTTTAATTTATTTCAGTATAAAAATTAATAAAATGTTATAAAAGTAATATGTGCCTTATATGTAAAATGGTCATGGATAAAATTCTCTTACCCTTAATCAACTAATTTCCATCAAGTAATTCATAAATGTTTTCAAAATTATAATGTTTAGGGATAAAATTAATTTATATTAAATTTCAATGAATAATTTTAAAAATGGTAATACCTCTATGATATTCAATTATTATTAAAAAATGTAATTGTCTCAATAAATTTTTTTCACTAATTTTTTGTTATTAGTTTTTTATAAATAATAATTATAACATTGATGAATGATGATAATTGAAGATGTTAACTCCCATTTCCAAAGATTACTTTTGAAATACCCCTTTCATAGTGATTTAGAAGTCACACAATATGATAAAAAACCAATTATTTACTCCCATAATTTTATTGTATAAATGAATGTTTTTTATAATTATTGATTAAAATTGTTCTATAAAAACTCCCTCAATTAGTTGTATCTTAAATCCCCTTAATCTAACACTAAGAAGTGATATTATTCAACCCTCAACTTATCTCTTTTTTAAATAGTACACTATGTTTAAAAGGAGAAAATAGTATTGTGAAAACTATTTATCCACAAAAACTAATATATCAGTACCCTTATCAATAAATTATAAGGAATTAATAATATATATTTTATCTTAGGACGAAAATATAATTCTATATTTAATTTATGAATACACATCATTTACTTATCTATAGTTGTCAATCAAAAGAATTTGAAGATAATTTCATGACCTAGGATAATTAATAATCATTATTTTTAACACACATTGATTAAGTCATTTTTCAAACATCCATATTTAGAAATACTCAAAAAATATGAATGATAAGTTTTTATTCTCATTAAACAACAGAGATATTACTTAAAAATATGAGTAGTTTTCATAGATTCTTTTTGAAAAGAATTATTGGGAGATTGATATGAATAAAAAATATTGTATTTACACCATGAAATAAAAAATATATAACTATCCAAGAGCATGAAAATTTGAACAAAATAATGTAAAATGGAATCTTTCCAAATATGAAACCTAATTATTGAGAACAAGAAATTTTGAATAAAAAACATGAAGATTAATTTTATTTCTAACAAAATAATGGTTATTTCACATAAATATAAATATAACCCATGAATTTAGTTTAAATATTATCCTCAATGTTTGATCATATATTGTAAATGTGCATCTCAAATGAATTTAAATATCATTTTTCTATTTCAATATAGAAAATATTATGCTGAAATATCATAATAAAGAAAATCAACAATTACATAAAGATTTATTTTAAAATATAATAATTCTAGGATAAAAAATTAAAGACGAATTAATCCAAAGATTTACATATGTTTTTACTCTAAAATGAATCTCAAATTGTGCCTAAATATTCATTATTTTTTTAATAAACCACTTTCTTTGTGTTTTATATGTTATCAATATGTGTCAATAGATTTCAATATGATATATAGATGCACTTTCAGGGATTTTGGATGAAGATGGTGTTGATGAAGTAAGGATTGTAGATGATAAGGAATCCATGTATGTTGAAAAGGCATATGTTCTATTCATATTTATTGGATGATGTTTGATGATAATGGTTCAAATTGAAGTGATCTTGATAATAATGGAAGAATAATGGATTGTGGGAGATATATGGTAGGATAATCGGTATCAGGAAGAGGTTAATGGTCTATAAATAGTGGTTTCTATAGAAGTTTAGGAGACCATAAGTATTGGGGCAGATCATGTGGAATAATTCGGAAATGTTATATGTCTCAAAACATATATAAATATGAACAAAAAAGGATGAAAGTTGATTCAGGTGTTGTAAAGTGAGGTGTTCATCTGAATATCAAATATCACAAGATTGGTAGTCATTATTCTAAAAAATATTATATTGGAGGAAGTTTAAAAGAAGTATGAAGGTCAAAAAGTAGAGAATATGATGTTTGGAAGTGGGTTGAAGAAGTGTGTAAATTTTTTGAAAATTTTCATATATGCTTTGTGTCAGGGAATATCCACGTATGATTTTTTTCCTAGTATAATAAAATCAATCTACCCAATATTCCTACTGCATATGAGAATTTATCATGATAGAAAATTGGTGACTTATGTGAATGGATCAACATAGAAAAACAGTTCATGTATATTAATTTTTTACAGAAGCTAATTTTCTATGTATGATAATTTTAAAAAATGATTATGAACTAAATAAGGGTAACATAACTTCTAGAAAATTGTAATGAAAAATGAAAAAAATAAGTGATCATAAAATTTTTATATGTAAATAAATGATCTTGTAATGATAATAATTGTTTAAACATTACTATGAGATTGATATTCAAGTAAGTTCATTGAAGAAAAATGGATATCGAGTGAATAACATCATATGGAAATAATTTTATAAAGAATATTAATTTTTTATTATAGTTGGAATGATCATAAGACTCTATGTGTAAGACATTGTGAATAAGAATCATGAGTATATGACATCAGAGAGGTGGAAAAATGGAAAAGGAAAGGGTATTATTATTTACAAGATGAGTGTATTTCTCTGAAGCTAACTGTACGAATAAGATATGTATCTTAAGTCATTATTAATGTAAGACATTATTTGAATGTGATGTCAAAAAGATTAGAAATTAATAAATTCATGAGTGTAAGGAAATTTATAATCATATAGTTACAATATAATCCTTGATGAATAATAATATTTGAGATGTATATAGGATAATTAATATGAAGAAAATTTTATGGAACAAATGGAATAAAGAAGAATGGAATATATTATTTATTCATGAATATGTTAGTGTATGAATAGTGAGGTTAAATTATTCAACATTAATCATGAAAATATGAAGAAGGATAACCCAATAAATGATGGAGAAGAGAGTGTGAGGTTTCTGTCAGAAATAAAGAGTGGTTCATGATTGAATTTACTAGAGAAATATAATTATTTGTTTTAAATGAATGAAAAATATAATGGATTGATGCGTAGTTTTGAGGAATGGTGAATCAGAATGAGTTATTTTAAATTAATATCCAAAATTTATGTTAAATAATTTTATGTGATGTTTTATGATAATGTTTATTAACATGGAAGTAGTTAATTCCAAGTATTAAAACCTTTTAAATAAGAATAGGATAATGATAATGAATTTGGATCTAAATAAATACCTTTATAGGTGAGATATAACGGTTTTTTACTTAATTATAATCTTGAAAATTCAATATATTTAACTCATGTGACATTTTCAATGAAAATTAAATATAAGATCATTAAAATAAGAAATGTACACTTCAGCTACTCTTTATTAAATTTTTATATATATATATATACATTTTGTTGGTCAAGAATAGTGAAACTATATAAGGAAGTGGTTTTTAGAAACTATTATTCAAGAGATTATATTCTAGAGTCATGAATAGGATCTGACATGAGTATAAACATAACACATTTTTCATGTTGAAGCCAAGGAGGAACTACTATAGGTTGTAAACACTAATGAAGAATAAAAGATATGATAGAGGAAGGGAGAAATAAGATAATAATGTGTTATTCTTATCACATTTCATAGAAATAAGATGAATAAGAAGAAGATATGAAAATGTATATTTTCCTCTTATGATGTATAAAAATTATATAAATAAGGTGTAGTTATCTAACTTTATACTACAAATAATGTGTGAAACATAGTGCATAAAAAATATGTGTCTCTTTATTGTATATTTTTGAATTTTAGATGATTATATGAGATAAGAATAAAGATCACTATAATATTTAATTGATGTTTAAGCTGTTGGAAGTCTCTATTAGTATTTGAATGAAATAGATAAAATTGAACATTTTATATACCATAAGTATAAAGGTTCAACAATGGGATATATTTGGCTTATATTATCACTAATACAGGTAATTATGATTATTCTCCCTCTCCCAATGTATAAGTAACATAACATTAGTTAATTATTATTTATGTGAAAAAATATTTCTACATGTATCTCATTATAGTGTAGAATATGTGTATTTGTCCCCATCATAGACAATTAGAACTAGATACTATTATTGAGTTGTGAAACATGTAAAAATATTTCATGGTTTCCTTTAAATTGTTTCAGTTACTTTTATGAAAAAAGTAACAATGAATAAGATAATCAAGATCATAATAGGGCTAATAGGTAATAGGATAAAATTGGTTTAATTGGAATAAAAAGTCACAAAAAAATGATTTAACCGTCCCCTTCTTAGTGTTGATCATATCCCAAAGTGGTTAAGATTAGTCTATTAGAGATCAACATTCTAGTTCTATAATGAGCATGGTAAAGGGGAAAATGATAGAAAAATAATTTTGAATAAGATGATCATCTTCTAGATAAGAGGGCGTTTTAGGTTTTCTATGACATGACAAAAAAGATAAATCTAGTTGTGATAATGCTGAAAATTTGTAAAATTATACCAATAAAGAGATGGATAGTCCTTAAATATCATGAAATTTATTAAATAAAGAGGATGTTTTAGGTATTCCATGATATTAAAGCAATAAAGATAAATATTGCTTTGAGAAAAAATAAAATTTGGGTAATTCTACTCTGAAGGAGTTGGATAGTCCTTCCATATAAAGGGATTTATTAAATAAATAGATATATGTAAATTATTACCAAGATAATACTAAAAAAGATTCAAATATAATTTATTATGATATTATTATTAAAATATTTTAATTATTTTAGTAAATATGATTAATGATATTATAAATTTCATTACTAAAAAAATGTTATCTATATTTTTTGAGTGTTTGAAAAAATTATGGAATTAATCACCAAACATGAAGGTGAGTTAGAGAATATGGTTAAGTCTCCAAGGGATGGGATTTGAATTAAATAATTATATCTAATAAGGATAAATAAAAGGAAGAAAATAAATGTATATTGATGAAATTTGCTCCAGGATTTAATTGGATTGGACAAAGGTAATCTAAGTGAAGGGTAATACAACTAAACAATTTTAGAAAACATTCATGTCTATTATGTTTTTATGATGAATTCTCAAATAAAAGTCAATGATAGGATAATAACGGAGCATGAAACATTTATAAAAGAAAAAAAATCCAATTTCATAAAGGGTATTTTAAAATAATTAGGAATAAATTTTAATATGCATTAAAAAAAGTTGAAGATGAAAAAAATGAATATTATCAAGGAAATAGTTCTTTGTACTAAACTCGTAGATTTGATGACAATATAAGATCAATGTTTACAAGAAGATGATAGAAAAAGTTCTTATGCAACAAAATCTTCCTTGGAAGATTATAATTATGAAATACCACCATTTTATTGAAAGAGGATCACTATATTTTTTAACCACTCTTAAGAATCTATGGAGATAATGGTTCCATCAATATGAAATTCTAATTATTGTACTAAATCTATATATAAAAATGGTACAGGTTACAAAAATCTATATTAAATCATGTATTACGAAATATTAAAGGAAATATACCCCCATTTTTATAGTGGATATAAGGAATAAAGAAACTTTTTCAAAAATAACATCCCAACCATCTTTAGATAAAGCCTAAAATTACCATTCTCCAAAATCAAAAAATTCATCAAAATTTTCAATGGAGGAAGGGAGATTTTTTTATAGGGATTTTTTGGTGTTGAAATGGGATTGGTTACAATGAATTAGATTTTTTCAAAAATCCTTTAAAAACTAAATATCACTGTAATCTTACTTATTTAAGAATAAAGTAAGTTAAGAAGAACCACACATCGATTGAGAAAAATATGCCTCCCTCAAAAAAGTTTTAACATAAAAATTACTAGTATGTTTGAAATAAATTTTCTTCCAAAAGTGGGGCATTAAAGTAACGACATGTATCAAAATAATTTGGGAGAATAATGTCATGGAACATGATAAATAATAAGAGCCATTCTTGGAAGGAATTATGAATAAGGATGAATATTAGATTAGTTTGAAGAAGTTCGAAACAATGGGTGAATTTGCCTTTAAAAATTACCATAAAAATGATTAATTTGAAATAAGTTATATGAAAATAATTAAGAGGAGTGATACATCTCAAAAAAAATATGTAATGAAAAAAACTCATTAGAATATATGTGGTTAACCAAAACATATTTCTAGTTTACCCAAAAACATTTTAGTAATACGATGAGAAGATTTGTAAAGAGACAAGAAAATAGAGGAGGAAAATGAAGAAGATATTTCCATTGAAAACGAATAGGTTCCAAATGAATATGAAAATTTTCATTATTGTTTTTTTAAAAAATAAAACCCATCATTTTAAAAATATTTATGTGACAAATGCGACGATACTGGTCACAATTCTAAGGCACATATAACTATTCTACTAGAACAAGAAGAACCCCTACAAATAATTAAGAATGAAATACATATTAACACTATTTAGAAAACAAATTTATCTATTAAAATAATAATAATATATGATAACATTCTTGATAATAAAAACTATTGTATCACAAGATTCATATAATTTAATTTTAAGCATGTTCTCTAGTGTGGAAAATATTATATAGATTTGTTTTAATTCAATTCTAGATGTCCCATATGAATAAGTTATCATAGAAAATTAATCTCTCACTTGGTATTCTAAAAAATATTGTTATCATAACATATTTTATGATGCTGAAGAAAGTGTTTATATTCAACAACTAATACAAAATTGACGAATATATCAACCTAAATTGATCTTACAATTGGTATTCTAGGTAATATTAATTAAATTATATAATCATTGGTAATGTTTTGGATGTTTTAAAATATATTAAACCATAACTAGAAGACCCATTTTTTATTCTTGAAATGGATATTCTAAAATATATCTATTTATGATATATATTAGTATGAGTATCATTAAGAGTCTCTCTATAAAGTTGACATAAGTTAAGATGGCTGAAGAAGCATCTATAATTATTATTTCATGAAAATATAGATATTCAATAAAGTGTTTAAAGAACATGTCAATTGGGAGGTATAAATTCCCTTTAAATTTATAATCCTTTGAAGAATAAAATCTAATCAATAAATAATGGGTGGATTGACATAAAGTCAATGGAATTTATTTCTATATTTGGTGTAGATTTATATTTTTCCCCTATAACATCAACCCCTCTCTGAACATGAATGTTTTTGACTTTTTTTCAAGTGGGTACAAGAGTTTGAGGCTGATTTATTCTATAACATATTTGTATCCCCATTAGTATATGATTTTAAAATTTTTGGGCATGATTTAAGAATGTAAACAAGTTATCATTTCATTTGGTAACATATTCAGTTGAAAATTTATGTCTTTCTTTCTAAATAAAATATTCTTGAATTATTCATTGACCTCAGATCATGTAGACTTGTTTTTAGATGATTGATATAACATTTCTTAATAATTAATCGATACTCTTTTACCAAGGACATTTTTTTCATTTCAATAAGGGGTGGAGAAATTTAATTTAATTATTTATGGGAAAGGGGGATAGTATATTAAATGGAGAATATTGACATATCATTTCTTTCGAGAAGTGACATCAAATATAATGGGTGTTATTTGTAACCCCAATTTGTGTGTGTTGCATTTGTGGGAAATAGTTGTGAAGAGATGTCAATATGATATATAGATGTATTATCATTGATGTTGAATGAATATATAGATGTTAAAGAAATGATTATGGATGATTATAAATCTATTTTTGTTATAGAATTAGAAGTTCTATCGATATGTATATGATACTATTTGATGATAATGACAATTATAAGGATATTACCACACTAAGAATGATAGATGAAGTAACTATGTGAGATGAATGGTAATATAATCAACTTCATAAAGATATTCATGGTATAAAAAATATTTCTCCTTCATTATGTTAATAGATTTCATGTTTTCTATCCAGACAAGTGGATGAAACCGATGATGGTATAAAACTCTAATCATATATATTGACAAATAAAAATAAGAGGATATTTTATTCAACTGATCAAAATAAGGGTGTTAAGAAAAAGATAAAATATCATGATATTGTTCATCATGATTCATGCCATTAATTTCTTGAATAATGAATAAAATAAGGAGAAGGTCATAAAGTGGTGAAGATAATGTTTTGTAACTGGTTGAAGATATACCGAACCACATATGTGAATTTCCATACATTCACCATGTAAATGAATATCCACACAGGGTTTTACCTATGTAAGAAAATCTATATTTTTGAATATCCAACCTCATATGTAAATTTTTCATGTTGGTAATTTTTTTATATATGCAAATGAATCAACATAGCTGAATGTTCCACATTTATGATTTTTATACAGATGAGAAATAGCCACATAAAATAATGGTACATGGATGAGGGAGGACAATGTTATGGAAATATACATTTTTTAAAAGGTAATAAGGAAGGGTATGCATAACATATATTGAAATTTATATATTCTATGCAATTCACTTGTGTTGATCCTCATAATTTTAAAAATATAATGAAATTGTGGTTAAATCAAGGTTATTAGAGAAAAAATTTATTTTGAGTAAAAAACATCAAATTAAACAAGATAATGTGAAGAAGATCGAGTTGTTTTTGTATTTTAAAAGAGTATAATTATTTGAGATTAAGAATAATATAATAATAAACATGGATGTATGACTTCACTGTGGTAGAAAATTTGTTTCAGTGGGATAATTAGACATTATATTATGATCATAATACTCTCAAGTTTATTAAATGACTATTATTATTATAATAAGTTATTATGATAATAAAAATCCATCAAGATATGGATTCACAAAAAAATAGAGACGTGAGAATGAGGATTTGGATATGTGTATGAATTATGTGTAAGACTTTAAGACTTATCGAATTTGATATGTCTGCAAGTTGATAAATACGAAGTAGATATTATGGAATGAATGAATGATGGAATCTACAAAAACTTCAATATTTCATGAATATATTGGTCTATGTATGGTGAGATTTAATTCAAGAATATTAATTATGTAATGATGGGGTAATAATAACAAATAATTGTTGGAAAATGAAGTGTGAGGTTTGTGTCATAAATGAAGAGGAATTCACAATTTTATTTACTGTAGAAAAATGAATATATGTTTTAGATATATTAACATTTTTAGGGATCAAAATTCAAATTAATATGATTGAAAATTTGTATCAAGTGTTTTATATTGACATACATTTATTATGTGAGGTTATTAAAAGTGAATTTGTTAGATAATAATTATTAGTTTGCGGGAAATTAATGACTAGTCTTCAAAAATTTTAAATGATGAGAAGTATAGATAATGATTATAGATCTAGATGATGGATTTTAATGTTGAGATCCAAGTACATTAAATTACTGATAATCTTTTAAATATAAAATATTTTATTCATGAGGTATTTTGAATTAAAATAGAATAGAATAATGTTATAATAATGAACAAATGCTAAAACTTCAAATTACTCTCACTATATATATATGCATTTTTTAGGATAAGAATAGTAATCTTGTATTGATAAATTATTGTTTAAAATAATGATTCAAGGAATAATATATTAGATTCATGACAAAGATATGACTTGAGAATAATCAGTATGTATTCACTGTATCAAATACATGGAGTAGCCAATATGGGATGTAATAATTAATTAATGATATAATTGAATATTTAAGAAGAGTTAATGAAGAGAACAAGGTGTTGTACAAATCTATTTTCTCATGAAGGATAATGAAAAGAATAGAGGATAAGGGAAATGTTTTTATAGTTCTGATTCACACAAATAATAGACGTAATGATTAACACATGAAATTTATGCTGATGAGGCCTGAGGATATCACTGCCCTCAAATTAACATTTATTACTCCTATACTATAACATTGGTGTACGGTCAATTATCAGAGAAGGTAGGTGAGTGAATTATAGGTTTTTAAAATTATAAACCTCACTGTTTTCAGTAATGAGGTAAAAATATTTATAGTTTTCCAAGGTTTTTAACTATTAACTTTTTATGTATATTGTTTATAAAGATAGTTAAAATTAAAACAATATTTCAACTAAGAAACTAAATCTTAAACTTAGTGATGATGAACTAAAATAAAATAGTGAAACAATGCATTGCAGTAAGACAAAGAGCGAAATCAACAGAGTTCTCAGGAATTATATACATCTGAAATAAATGGAGGTTCTCTCCACATTTTACTATTGAATCACACCTCATGAAAGACTGAATAATCTCCCTCACAAGGAAATTCATCAAACAAAGGATTGAATATTTGAGTTTTCCACTCTATAAATCATCTGATCTACTATAGAACATGGAGAGAAAACAATTGGTAATTAACTCACCATTAAATTCCAATTGTTTTGACAGTTGAAGATTCGATAAATTCCTTCAAGATAAGTCTCTCTGATCAATTTCGAAGTTTATAATTGAAAACATTGAGGTATAATTGATAAATAGATTAGAAATAGAATATGTCCTTCCAACTGATTCTAATTTCTTTTAAATAAAATCACATGAAGATTTGTTGATAAGAACCTGTATGTTTTAAAAATTCCAAATTTAGAAAGTTTAGCCTATGATAATATTAATTTAAACATTAAAAACACACAAAAAACAGAGTATAATGATTATGGATTGAGGGAATAAGAACTCCTCTATCACAACATTGCTTCCGAGCTCCCTCATCAACTTCTTTGCAAATGAGCTTCTCCCAGAAGTCTTATCTCTCAAAAAATGTGGCGCTCTTAGATGGATGTGACCGTGAGAGTCTAATGATAGTCTCCCTCAAAGTCAAATGAGTGTATTGATCTGCGATCCAAAGGACTGTTCCTGGAATGAGTCATCTTTCTCAATTTCACTACTACTCTAATTTATATGTCTACTGTCATTTGCTTCTCGTCACTGAATTTTCCCACCAACTGTAACTGTCCTTCATGTCTGCACCGCACAAGTGTGTTTTTTTACCAACCACACATCACATTAGAAATTCCCTAGAAACTAACACCTGATGAGTTATTTGGAAGCATATGGACGTGTTTCCATCTCCTGTGTGAAACTGCGATGTTAGAATAGAATAAATGAATAAATGAATAAACCTTTAATTTTAACACTTTACAAATAAATAGAAGTTTCATTAAAGAATACTTAAATGTTATTAAATTAAATTTAATAATTATTAGTTATTATTTTATTGGTTAACTAACTTATTTTATTTAAAGTTTTTACATGTTGTTCTCTATATTTATTTAATTATGATGGAGATAAATTAATAATTAGATTAAATTAAAAGTTTCGTATTTAATAATATTAGTGTTTGATTTTTTATTATATAAGTTTTTTAGATTATTATTTGATGTTATCAAAATAAATAGTATTATTTTAATTATTACAATTTATATTATTTAGTTATTATAATTTATTTATTTTATTATAAACTATAAATCATTATAAATTATTTTAGTCAATTTATTTAACAATTATGTTTTATTAATATTATATATCATATATTTTTTATTTATTCATAATTATTATTAAATAAAGTTTTGGATTAATTGTTTATTAAGTCAAGTTTTTATTGAAGTTATCTATTAATTTGTTTTTTCAAAATAAATGCTTCTTCCTCCCCCTAGTAATGCGAAACGGGCGGGCCGGGGCGGGGCGGGCCAAGCCTGCACGGGTTTGAGCCCACGCGGGTTTGTCCGCAAAAGCCCGCATATAATGCGAACAAAAAATTTCAAGCCCGCCCCGCCCCGCATAAACCCGCGGGTTGCCCGCGGGCTTACCCACCTTTACAAAAAAAATACTATTTATAATCATTTAAATACTCTATTTTTTATCATTCTTAAAGGTATTTGTGGGGAGAAGTGTGGATTAACAATAACTAGAGCTTTAAAGAATGTGATGGAACATTTTTTTATGTGTTAATGGTGGCATGCGGTAATGCCGATGTGGTGGTGAACTGTTGCGATAGAAAGTAGGTGAGTGATCGGTGATGGACAATGAATGATAATGTTGGTTGTGTGGTGATGTGAACAACTAAACCAGTGAATGAATGAAGTTTCTCCAGGTAACGATTAGTTTCAGAGGAAGCTATTAGTGTTTTCACGAGGTTCTATCCAATTCTCTTAATAACAAAATTAAATTAAATAATAACAAAATTAAATCAACCTAAAAAATATTATGATTATAATAACTCTTATAGAATTGAAACCAAGCGCAGGGGCGATGAGTTCCATTTTTTGAGAGATGGGTTGACACACCATGTGAATATGGTTAATAAATACTATATAAATAACATAATATCATATTAAAACAATAAATATATGCCTATTTAAAATTCACATGTGAATAAATGTTGAATTAATATGACCATTACGGTGAGAAATCATATGTCGCCGTTTAACCATTATTTTTTATTAAAAAAACTAAAATGTTAAAGAAATATATATTGTAAAAAATAATATATATTTTTTTAAATCAGGCTCGCGGGCAAGTCCGCACCCGCGCGGGCTCAACCCGCATTAGCCCGCACCCGCGCGGGCTCAACCCGCATTGGCCCGCACTCTAAACGGTCAAAATTTTCAGGCCCGCCCCGCCCCATATCCGCCCCATACCCGCAAATCCCGCGGGCCGTGAGCCCGCTTTGCATCGCTACCTCCCCCCAATCTCAGCGCAGTAGGGGGTTTCTACTCTAGCAGCTTCCCATGACGGACCGAACTCCCACATCAACGATGACACAATATCCCGTCCTTCACAACAGTAATACTATAGCCTTGGATTCTCTGAAACAGTGGTGGAAGAAGGTCTTCAATCAAGATCTGCAGCACACAACCCTCCTCCACACGGCTTTAACCAGTGACGGGTCCGACCAGTTCATCTCTTCCAAAGAGTAACGGGACTCCCTGCACGATTCTTACTCTCCTAAACTAGTTCAAACATGTCCAGTTTATCATCACGGTGAAACCCTCACCAACCACACCGGATGAATATCTGGTTTTAGGTCTTCAATAGCAGCGATTTAGGTCATCAACGGCAAACTTCTTCTTCTCGACGGAGATTGGCATCAACTCCTCCTTCCAGCATCAGACTTCATCCTCCAGTGGCTCAACATCCTCCAAGAAACGACGCAAATCAGCTCAGCCTCCTTATTAGAATGTGATTCAGTGGTAGACATCGCATGGTGTCTCCTTCTTCAGTCCGGCAAAAATCATTTTCTCTAGTGCACTGTGGTGCAACACTCTTCTCACAACAGTAGTGGATTTCATCCCGGATGACGGTTTCTCTGCTTCGTGTGAAAAGCATTAGTGTCTCAACAATTTTGGAATGCTTTTTTGATTGATTTTGGATTTTAATAATTATGGTGTTGGTATGTGTTATATGTTTCTTTGATTCTCTGGTTTTGGGTCATTGTGGATCCATTCTGTGGAAATAGTGGAAATAGTGTGAAGGATGGTGAGTGTTGTGTATATCTGATGGCACCGTTCTTGCAGAGCACTGGCGAGGAAATGATGGAAGAGAAAATTGAAACAGTTCCATTTTTTTGCTATGGCACCATAAACCTTCCGTACGGTGAGACAGTGATGGGAATTGACAGGGGCACCGTAAAGGGAAATGATTATTGTGGCACCGTGATCGGGATATGGTGGTAGGGGTTATTGTGACACTATGGAATGTGGGAAGTGGTAGAGGCTGGAACCAGTGTGAGGAAATACCGTGAAGGCTGAAACCGTGAAAGATAAAATTGGTGTCACCATGAACTTCTACAAAAAATAAAATTTATTAATTTGTCGATAAAAAACATAAACTAAAATACATACTGATACCTAATTAAAAATTGAAATTTATTAAAATTATTGTTAAAAACATAAAAACATAAATAAAATGAATGAAACAAATAAGTCTTTAATTAAATTATCAAAAACATTATTATAAAAGATTTCAATTAGAAATAAATAAATTCTTAAATTAAGAGACCATTATATTTTAAAATTTTAAAAGAAATTTTATTTTTTTAAAAATTTAACGAACAAAAAATTATGTTAATTTATTTAAATTAATTACATTAAAAATTAAATTAATTTAAGGTAAGCAGTTATGCATTTTGTTATTATATAATTAAGTAAATTTAAAACATTAAATTAAAAGGATTTAATTAATGTAGAAAGTTTTAAAAAACATAATTTTATAATTAATTTATTATTAAAAGAAATATAAAAATTGGATTATGTTATTTAAATTAACTAAAATTTAATACAAGAAAAGATTAAGTAAAACTGCATTATTTATATGCAAAAAGAATAATTACTAAATTAATTAATAAATGTTAAATTATTCAATATGCAGAAAAAAATCACCAAACTAAATAAAAATTTACTAGACTACAAAATTAATGTAATACCTAAATTAACTATTTTAAAGCTTAAAATACATATATTATTATAAAATTTATTAATTGACAAATTTTTTATAAAATAAAAAAGTGTTAATTTATAGCAAAAAGTACAAAAATAATTAATTAAAATCAATACAAATTAATAAAAAAGATCTAGAAAAACTATGTAAAATAAGTCCACATCAAATTCCTCCACAGTTAAGCATTGTTTGACCTCAAACAATATCAAGTTTAATTATCATTGAAAAACATATTGTATTACTTATGATACAACTCAAACTATAACATGTTCAATACTTAAAAATAGAGCACTGGAGTGTCAATAGGCTTTTATAAAATGAATTGTTCAATTGAATCCTTCCTTGTCACAACCCGCCCTCGGGGCCCGTGCCGTGACTACCCCAAGTCTGCCTTCCATAGGCCAGGGGCTGACGACTAGCACCAAGGCGTAAATCCCAACAAAAAGGGAAGACATTCCCTTTGAAAAGTAAACAACCACCACAGAGTAAGCAAGCAGAAAAGTAAACACTAAGTAAAAACTGTACAAGCTGTGCTGAAAGTAAAAGGGGCCGGAAATACAAGCACAACAGTAAAGTACAACTGAAAGGAAAAATAGCAACTGAAAGGGAAAACTGTAGCGTCGAGCCGTCCTCTGGAAATCCCACCTGAAGGGTGGGTACAGATAGTCTCCACTGCTCCTCAGATCCACCTGACCGCTCCGAGTACGTCCCGCCCAGTGGTCCACCTCCAGGTACCGTCTTGCTCCACACGCCTCCACCACAATCAGCGCTGTCCGTCGTCTGCAACCAACACAACGTAGTGCGGGCAAAGCCCGTGCATGGGTGAGTATAAGCTACTCAGTAGGGACCCCGAGACCCCCGAAGGTCCCCCGAAATCCACAAAGGATAATCCACAAAGGAAGGATACAATCACGAAGTAACATCTGACACGGCTTAGGTATATGCTCATACATATACCTAAGTCATCAATTCCCGTTCGGCTCCAACGTCCGAGCCCAAGCACAACCCAGTCCACACAGGAAAGCAAAACGTACACCCACACAGGATAGCTCAACACAATCCACATAGGAGAGTAAACAGTAAATCCACACAGGATAGCTCAACACAATCCAGAAAGGAGAGTAAACAGTAAATCCACACAGGATAGCTCAACACAATCCACAAAGGAGAGTAACGCAAGATTCAGCTCACACAGGTATACTTCTTCGGATGACGATAAAGATGATCACTGATCCATCTAAGTCGTCGGACCCACGAAGGATCGATAGGTAACTAACCCCCACAATGACCCACACAGGATCGGGCCCACACAGAACCTGTAGGCGCTGGCTCACACAGAACCGCTGAGCGCGGACCCACACAGGATCGGACCCACACAGGATCGGGCCCACACAGGATCGTGCCCACACAGGACCTGTAGCACTGATCCACGGAGGATCGCGAAGTGCAGTTGTCGTCGCAGTCCACTGAGGATCTCTGCACAGTCGTCGCCGCAGTCCACTGAGGATCTCTGCACGGTCGTCGTCAGAGTCCACGGAGGATCTCTGCACAGCCGTCGCTGCAGTCCACTGAGGATCTCTGCACGGTCGTCGCTGTCGAAGTAGCAGTCGCAGCCAGCCTAGGGTTCCCGCACACAGCAAGCTCGTTCGGGAGGGTCCGCTCCACGAGCCGGGAGGCTGATACATCAACTGACACAAAGTCCGAAGTTGATGTATCCAAAAGTTCCGTATCGTCAACAGGAACTCAACGTCGCAGACGGCGCGTCAATCAGACGCCCGGTCTGAGAGCTATTGGCATTTTCGTCCCAGGGGCCCGGTTGGTTTTTAAGGAAAAACCAACCTGACCGCACTCCACCTGCGTCCAAATCTCGGGCGGAGTATGCCAAAAGATCCGTCTCACTTAGAGGAAAACAACAAAGCTGACGGCACGTGAATCGGATGTCCGTAGCTCAAGATATGAGTGTTTCCGCTCCGAGGGCCCGGTTGGTTTCGTGTACGAACCAACCCGTCCGAACTCAAAGTACTCTGAAACCTTGAGTGCGATATACCGAAACGACCGCCTCGAACCAAGGATCGCGTTTCCGCTGACGGCGAGTCGTTTGGAATCCCGTAGCTCAAGTTACGGGCGCTTGAACGAAGACCGTCGGAAGACGGGGGGTACGGGCCCGGGCCGACCCGGTCCGGTCCGGCCAGGGCACGGCCCGGCCGGTCAGACCGGCCTGGCCCGGTTTGGCCGAGCGGCCGAACAGCCGAGGCACGCGGGGCACCGCCCCCGCGGCCTGGTGGTGCCGCGACCCCCCGCGTGGGGCCGCGCTGAGTCGGGACGCGGCTTCAACCGCGTCCGAGGGCACCGGACCCGCGCGGCCGTGAGTCCGCGGGTGCCGCCGCCGCCACGCTGAGTCGCGGCGGCCTGTCCGGCGGCGCGCCGGGGCGCCGTCGCTCCCGGCTGCCGGCACCGCCGCGCCGGCGACCCGCGCCGCCGGCGAGTTCCGCGGGCCACCGGGATCGTTCCGGTGGTCCGATTCTCTTCCCGTCTGCGCCATTGCTCCTCCCGGGACTCGTTCTTCACTGAGGGATCATCAAACATCCGTTGCGGCACGTTCCGTCATCGCCCGTCAAATCCGTACAAACGAAGAACGTCGGAGGGTCGTCGGGCCGTGTTCGTTTGGCCCGCACCCTCCGCGTTAGAGATAAACAAACGGGGGAATTTTATTCCACACAGGAAGCAACAATTTTAATAAGGTTAAAATTGTTCACAATTCGGTTCTTTAATTTCTTTAAAGAAACATTGAAGGGAATAATAAAAAGGGGTAATTCCCAAAATAAATCCCTACTTCGTCGATTGTCGCGCGCGGGCGTTCTTCGCGGAAAAGCTCGTCGCGGAAGAGAGGGATCGTCGCGTCGTCGCGGGGAGGCGTCGCGTTGTCGCGGAATCCGGTGTTGAGTCGGCGAACTCAACGCAACATGAAACAGCAGATTTAATTTAATTAATTAAATCCGTGTTTTTGGTTAAGAACCACGAAGGAGATAAAAAGGAAGGTCCGAGACTCTTACCTCAAGCAGCCGATCGAAGATCCGTCGCGGGGGAAGAGACGTCGCAGAAGAACGTTGTCGGCGATGCGGATCACGGCGTCACGTCATCGATTTCCGGGTTCGGCGTTCTTCGCGTTCTTTGTGTTCTTCGCGTTCTTCGCGAAGGAGGAAGAAGGAACAAGGATTCTGTCTCAACGAGTAATCCCCCAAAAGATTTTGGTTGGTCTTATTTTATTAATATGCCAACACACGAAAATAGGTTAAGAAACGATTGAATTAATTCGTTGAATTAATTCAACAAAAGAAACAGCCCAATTAATTCACGAAATAAACCGCCCTATTAAATGGTCTGTTAAGATTTTAAGAAACGCGTCAGTTGACTCTCATTAAGACGAGTTTTCGCGGGTGCGTTTCTTAGCGGAAAGAAACGGCGGGGCTCGTTCGGGCCCCACCTCACAAATATCCTACCAAAGGGGTAGGATATTTCTAGATAGCATCCTATCCGGTTCAACTCAGTTCAAGCCGTCAATAAGTGGCTTCAAGTGGCTTCCAAGTGGCTTAAGTGAAATAAAATAAAGTTGTCCGAAAATTATTTTATTTCTTAACTTTAAGCCCAAAAATTAAAAACCACACCCGAGCAAACGCAACTCCGGAAGAGGCGTTTCTAAGCGAATACCGGCGCTGCGATTTCATCGGTGCCCTCAGAATTCGATTTCGGGCACCGGTTCAAAAGTTAGAAAAACCCGCTCATCCGTTCACTGAACGTACCCGAGCCAAACTTCGGAAAATGATTCCGGGACACCGGGCCTCGGAATCAGGTGCCGTCAGAAACTGCGCTCTTGTAAAATTCCAAAGAAAATGAAGAAAAAAAATTTCCTTGAAATTTACGGGTCTTTACATTACTCCCACCTCAGGACTTTACGTCCCCGTAAAGATACATCATAAACTAGGGAAACAAATGTGGGTACTGAGCACGCATCTGAGCCTCCCGCTCCCAAGTGCTCTCCTGGAGGTTCCCGTGCTGCCATATGATGCGCACAAGAGGAATCGATCGCCCACGTAGGACCCGCTCCTGTCGATCCTCTATCTCCACTGGGACCTCCTCAAAAGTCGCCCCATCATCCACGTCTAGATCCCCATAGTCAATGATGTGCGTCGGGTCGTGCATGTATCTCCTCAGCTGGGATACGTGGAAGACGTCGTGCACCCGGTGCAACTGAGGTGGCAGAGCCAGATGATAAGCCACCTCGCCAATCCTGCTGAGGACCTAAAAAGGCCCGATGAAGCGTGGAGACAACTTGCTGCCCCGACCGAATCTCTGCAACCCACGTCGAGGTGAGGCACGCAATAAGACGTGGTCGCCATCCTCGAACTCTAGTGGCCTCCGCCTCCTGTCAGCATATGTCTTCTGCCGGCTCTGTGCTGTCCTCATCCGCTCCTGGATGACCTGGACCTTCTCTGTCGTGGCCCGGACCATCTCTGGTCCCACAAGTGTTGACTCCCCAGGGTCTGTCCAACACAAAGGAGATCTGCAAGGCCTGCCGTACAACGCCTCGTAGGGTGCCATCCCGATGGTGGAGTGGTAGCTGTTGTTGTATGCGAACTCCACCAAGGGTAGGTGGTCCTCCCAACTGCGACCAAAGTCGAGGAAACATGCACGAAGCATGTCCTCGAGGGTCTGAATGGTCCTCTCCGTCTGACCATCCGTCTGTGGGTGAAAGGCGGTGCTCAGACGTAGTCGCGTCCCGAACGTCTCCTGCAACCCCTTCCAAAGCCGGGAAGTAAAGCGAGCGTCCCGATCGGAGACGATAGTCAATGGCACACCGTGAAGCCGTACAATCTCCTGAACGTAGAGACGTCCCAAGCTCTCCACTGAGCCCTGCTCTCGGATGGGTAAGAAGTGTGCTGACTTGGTGAGTCGGTCAGCAATCACCCAAATGGAGTCGTGACCTCTGGAAGTGTGTGGAAGTCCAGTCACGAAGTCCATAGATATGCCATCCCACTTCCACTCCGGGACCTCCAAGGGCTGTACCAAGCCTGCTGGTACCTGGTGCTCTGCCTTCACCTGCTGGCAGGTGAGCCACCGCGAAACGAACTCTTCCACAGCCTTCTTCATGCCCGGCCACCAGTGTTGACGTCTGAGATCCTGGTACATCTTCGCCACTCCAGGATGTACCGCCAAAGGAGAAGTGTGGAACTCTCTCAGCACCTCCTCTCGTAAAGCAACTGGTACCAAGGTACGTCCTCTGAAAAGGACATCGTGCTCTGCTCCAAGGGAGAAACCATCAGGTGCCTGTCCCAAGGATATCTGTGCACGCCGTGTCTCACAGTCAGCGTCCCCACGCTGTGCCTCTCTGACCCGCTGTAGAAGTGGAGGAGAGACTGTTAGAGACTGAAGGAAGGCTTCTCCGTCTCTATCCACGAAGGATATCTGCAAGGCGGCTAGCTGCTCTGTCGCCTCTTCAAGCAGCTGAATGCCCGTCCTCCTGCTGAGGGAATCGGCTACCGCGTTCCCCTTTCCAGGAGTATAGACTATCTCAAAGTCATAGTCTTGGAGGAACTCGAGCCATCTCCACTGTCTTAGGTTCAGGTCCTTCTGAGAGAAGATGTACCTGAGACTCTGGTGGTCAGAAAAGACTATGAAGCGCTCGCCCATCAGATAGTGCCGCCATGTCTTCAGGGAGAAGACCACTGCTGCCAACTCCAACTCATGGGTAGCGTAGTTCTGCTCATGCGGCCTCAACTGACGTGATCCGTAGGCAATCAAGGCCCGCTCCTGTATCAGGACACACCCGAGTACGGTCCCTGATGCATCGCAGTAGACTACGTATCCAACTCCCTCCTCAGGCAACCTCAAGATAGGTGCGCTGGTCAACCTCTGCCTCAGCTCCTGGAAGCTCTGCTGACATCTGTCTGACCACACGAAGGGTTTCCCCTTATTCATCAACGCTGAGAGTGGGGCCGCAACTCTGGAGAAGTCCGGCACAAATCTCAGATAGTATCCAGCTAGGCCCAAGAAACTCCGCACCTTTGTCACGCTCTTGGGTGGCTCCCAAGCTAGCACTGCCTCGATCTTCGCGGGATCCACTGCAACACCCGCCTCAGAAATGACGTGCCCCAAGAAGTGGACCTCACGTAACCAGAACTGACACTTTGAGAGCTTTCCATAAAGCTGGTGCTCTCAGAGTGTGTCTAGTACAACACGCAAGTGGTAGGCATGCTCCTCCTCCGTGGTCGAGTACACTAAGATGTCGTCGATGAAGACTACGACAAATCGATCGAGGTATGGCTGGAAGATCCTATTCATGAGGCTCATGAACACTGCTGGAGCGTTGGTCACGCCGAAAGGCATAACCAAGAACTCATAGTGGCCATACCGACATCTGAAGGCCATCTTCTGCACATCCTCGTCTCGAACTCTGAGCTGATGATAGCCTGACCTGAGGTCTATCTTCGAGAACCACCGTGCTCCCTTGAGCTGATCGAAGAGGTCATCAATCATGGGTAGCGGATACTTGTTCCTCACTGTCACCTAGTTCAGGAGACGATAATCGACACACAGTCGCAAGCTCCCGTCCGCCTTCTTGGCGAACAATATCGGGGAAGCCCAGGGTGAAACACTGGGTCGGATGAACCCCTTGCCCTGCAAGTCCTCCAACTGTACCCGCAGCTCTCGAAGCTCAGCGGGGGCCATCCGATATGCTGGAGTGGATATCGGTGCTATCCCAGGGTAAAGGTCAATATAAAAGTCTACCTCTCTGCGAGGAGGTATTCCTGGAACCTCGTCGGGAAAGACGTCCGCGTACTGATCCACCACTGCAGGAAAACCGGGACTCCGCACGTCGACTGCTCCCAGGATGAGGCTAGCCAACTGATGAGTGATGGGCTGACCTATCCTCTGTGTGAGTCCATCCTGTGCTGCTAAGGCTCCTTTATCGCCGGTGAAGGTGAACCGGCTCCCGTCGGTGCGCACACATCGCACCTTGCGCATAATGCAGTCAATATGAGCATCGACCGTTGATAACCAATCCATGCCCAAGATGACGTCGTAAGGCCTCGACGCCGCTACAAGAAGATCCCAGCCGAAGCTCTCGCCTCCTAAAGTAAGCTCACACTGCCGGCACCAGTGCGTAATCGTCGAGTCTGCTCCCATAGGAGTCTCTAGACGTAAGGATCGAGCCAACGGCTCCGTCGGAATCTCCGAGCTCCGAACAAGGGAAATGGCTATGAAAGAGTGACTCGCTCCTGTGTCTATCAGAACTGCAGAAAGGGTGGAATAGACACAGATCGTACCTCGAATCATCTATGGCGTGCCGTGGTCGTAGGCCTTAGCTTCCTGGAGCTGTGCCTGTCTCTGCCCGCCAGCTCCCTGTGGTCGGGGCGGGCCTCCTGGTGGTGGTGGTGGCAGAGCCTCAAAGCGTCGCCCACCACCTGCTGCTCGGCCAGCTCCTCTACCTCGTCCGCCTCCTCCCTGCGGACCACCACGGTCGACCCTCTGCCTCTGCCTGGGTGGTCCCTCCACCGTCTGCTGCCCCTTGGTACGACGGGTCGGGCAGTCACGAGCCATTTGGACCTGCCCACCACACTCGTAGCACTGTCTGCCTCTCGGAAGGCTGGCTGCGCGCTGTGTGCCCCGCACCGCTGAGCTAGTGTCCCGGGGTCGTCTGCCGGAAGGCCTGGTCTGCCTGGAACCCTGAGACATCCGTCGGCTACCTGCTACCGAAGACTCCGCTATCTACCGCCCTGCGGCAGGTCTCGCTGTGGACTCAGCCAGGAAGCTCTCAATCAGAAGGGCTCGCTCTAGCACTCCTGCCTGGGTCGGGATGCTGAGGGAGATCAGCGATGCCCTGATCTCGTGTCTCAATCCCTGCTCGAAGGTCCGAGCCCGGAAGAAGGGGTCCCGTACCATGTCTGTCGAGTAGCGAGATAGGTCGGTGAACCTCGCCGCGTACTGGGCGACCGTCAAGCTGCCCTGCCGCAGCTGAAGAAGCTCCTGGATGCGCACCGCACGGAGGGTGGCAGGGACGAACTCTGAGCGAAAGAGGCTCTCGAATTCTGTCCAGATGAGGGAGGCCTCATCGTGTACCTGGAGCATCAGGCTCCACCATCGCCCTGCTGCTGCGTGCAGTAGGCTCGCCGCGAGGATCACCATGAGGTCTGCTGGTGTCCTCACTAGCCTGAAAACTCGGACGATCGCCTCCAGCCAGTCCTCGGCTGCCTGGGGGTCCGACTCCCCACGGAACCTGGGTGGTCGTTGGCGCTGGAACTCGTGCAGAGTTCCGAGGCGTCGTGCATCGTCAGATGCCAGTGCTGGAAGCATCGGGGGCTCGGTGGGTAAAGGTACCGCCGGTGCCTCTGCTGTCAATGAGCCCTGTACCGAGGCCCTGTCGCTCGGCGGGCTGTCGTCGCGCTCTACTCTAGGAACCCTAGATGGCTGCTGTCGTCGTGCCATCCTGAAAAGGAAACAAGTGCGCCACGGTCAGAACAGTATACCTGGTGAGCTGACACAAGTAATCACGAATAAAACTTGAAACACACATGCAATCAATGTTTTCGTGCATTAAGTCGGAAATCAGAAGTCAGGGTCCTGGTGTATGGATACGTCGGCCGCCGCACCAACACTAGACTCCCTGGACTGATAACCACACTCAATATGCTAAACACTATTGCTTCACATAGAAGAAAGATCAGAGTCTGCGGTAGAACCGACCACCTGTGATACCAATTTGTCACGACCCGCCCTCGGGGCCCGTGCCGTGACTACCCCAAGCCCACCTTCCATAGGCCAGGGGCTGACGACTAGCACCAAGGTGTAAATACCCACAAAAAGGGAAGGAATTGCCTTTGAAAAGTAAACAAGCACCACAGAGTAAGCAAGCGGAAAAGTAAACACTAAGTAAAAACTGTACAAGATGTGCTGAAAGTAAAAGGGGCCAGAAATACAAGCCCAACAGTAAAGTTCAACTGAAAGGAAAAACAGCAACTGAAAGGGAAAACTGTAGCGTCGAGCCGTCCTCTAGAAATCCCACCTGAAGGGTGGGTACAGATAGCCTCCACTGCTCCTCAAATCCACCTGACCACTCTGAGTACGTCCCGCCCAGTGGTCCACCTCCAGGTACCGTCCTGATCCACACGCCTCCACCACAATCAGCGCTGTCCGTCGTCTGCAACCAACACAACGTAATGCGGGCAAAGCCCGTGCAGGGGTGAGTATAAGCTACTCAGTAGGGACCCCGAGACCCCCGAAGGTCCCCCGAAATCCACAAAGGATAATCCACAAAAAAAGGATACAATCACAAAGTAACATCTGACACGACTTAGGTATATGCACATACATATACCTAAGTCATCAATTCCCGTTCGGCTCCAACGTCCGAGACCAAGCACAACCCAGTCCACACAGGAAAGAAAAACGTACACCCACACAGGATAGCTCAACACAATCCACAAAGGAGAGTAAATAGTAAATCCACACAGGATAGCTCCACACAATCCACAAAGGAGAGTAAACAGTAAATCCACACATGATAGCTCAACACAATCCACAAAGGAGAGTAACGCAAGATTCAGCTCACACAGGTATACTTTATCGGATGACGATAAAGATGATCACTGATCCATCTAAGTCGTCGGACCCACGAAGGATCGATAGGTAACTAACCCCCGCAATGACCCACACAGGATCGGGCCCACACAGGACCTGTAGGGGCTGGCTCACACAGAACCGCTGAGCGCGGACCCACACAGGATCAGACCCACACAGGATCGGGCCCACACAGGACCGGGCCCACACAGGACCTGTAGCACTGATCCACGGAGGATCGCTGAGTGCAGTAGTCATCGCAGTCCAGTGAGGATCTCTGCACAGTCGTCGCCGCAGTCCACTGAGGATCTCTACACGGTCGTCGTCGGAGTCCACGGAGGATCTCTGCACAGTCGTCACTGCAGTCCACTGAGGATCTCTGCACAGTCGTCGCTGTCGAAGTAGCAGTCGCAGCCAGCCTAGGGTTCCCGCACACAGCAAGCTCGTTCGGGAGGGTTCGCTCCACGAGCCGGGAGGCTGATACATCAACTGACACAAAGTCCGAAGTTGATGTATCCAAAAGTTCCGTATCGTCAACAGGAACTCAACGTCGCAGACGGCGCGTCAATCGGACGCCCGGTCTGAGAGTTATTGGCATTTTCGTCCCAGGGGACCGGTTGGTTTTTAAGGCAAAACCAACCCGACCGCACTCCACCTGCGTCCAAACCTCGTGCGGAGTATGCCAAAAGATCCGTCTCACTTAGAGGAAAACAACAAAGCTGACGGCACGTCAATCGGACGTCCGTAGCTCAAGATATGAGCGTTTCCGCTCCGAGGGCCCGGTTGGTTTCGTGAACGAACCAACCCGGCCGAACTCAAAGTACTCTGAAACCTTGAGTGCGATATACCAAAACGACCGCCTCGATCCAAGGATCGCGTTGCCGCTGACGGCGAGTCGTTTGTAAGCCCGTAGCTCAAGTTACGGGCGTTTGAACGAAGACCTTCCGAAGACGGGAGGTACGGGCCCGGCCTGACCCGGCCCGACCCCCCCGGGAGTCGGCCGAACCGGGTCGACCCGAACCGGGTTGACCCGACCCGGTCCGGTCCGGCCGGGGCACAGCCCGGCCGGTCGGACCGGCCTGGCCCGGTTCGGCCGAGCGGCCGAACGGCCGAGGCACGCGGGGCGCCGCCCCCGTGGCCTGGTGGTGCCGCGGCCCCCCGCGTGGGGCCGCGCTGAGTCGGGACGCGGCTTCAGCCGCATCCGAGGGCACCAGACCCACGCGGCCGCGGGTGCCGCCGCCGCCGCACTGAGTCGCGGCGGCCTGTCCGGCGGCGCGCCGGGGCGCCGCCGCTCCCGGCTGCCGGCGCCGCCGCGCCGGCGACCCGCGCCGCCGCCGAGTTCCGCGGGCCACAAGGATCATTCTGGTGGTACGATTCTTTTCCCATCTGTGCCATTGCTCCTCCCAGGACTCGTTCTTCACTGCGGGATCGTCAAACATCCGTTGCGGCACGTTCCGTCATCGCCCGTCAAATCCGCACAAACGAAGAACGACGGAGGGTCGTCGGGCCGTGTTCGTTTGGCCCGCACCCTCCGCGTTAGAGATAAACAAACGGGGGAATTTTATTCCACACAGGAAGAAACAATTTTAATAAGGATAAAATTGTTCATAATTCAGTTCTTTAATTTCTTTAAAGAAACATTGACGAGAATAATAAAAAGGGATAATTTCCAAAATAAATCCCTACCTCGTCGATCGTCGCGCGCGGGCGTTCTTCGCGAAAAAGCTCGTCGCGAAAGAGAGGGATCGTCGCGCCGTCGCGGGGAGGCATCGCGTCGTCGCGGAATCCGGTGTTGAGTCAGCGAACTCAATGCACCATGAAACAACAGATTTAATTTAATTAATTAAATCCGTGTTTTTGGTTAAGAACCACGAAGGAGATAAAAAGGAAGGTCCGAGACTCTTACCTCAAGCAGCCGATCGAAGATCCGTCGCGGAGGAAGAGACGTCACAAAAGAACTTTGTCGGCGATGCGGATCACGGCGTCGCGTCGTCGATTTCCGGGTTCGGCGTTCTTCGCGTTCTTCGCGTTCTTCGCGTTCTTCGCGAAGGAGGAAGAAGGAACAAGGATTCTGTCTCAACGAGTAATCCCCCAAAAGATTTTGGTTGGTCTTATTTTATTAATATGCCAACACATGAAAACAGGTTAAGAAACGATTGAATTAATTCGTTGAATTAATTCAACAAAAGAAACATCCCAATTAATTCACGAAATAAACCGCCCAATTAAATGGTCTGTTAAGATTTTAAGAAACGCGTCAGTTGACTCTCATTAAGACGGGTTTTCGCGGGTGCGTTTCTTAGCGGAAAGAAACGGCGGGGCTCGTGCGGGCCCCACCTCACAAATGTCCTACCAAAGGGGTAGGATATTTCTGGATAGCATCCTATCCGGTTCAACTCAGTTCAAGCCGTCAATAAGTGGCTTCAAGTGGCTTCCAAGTGGCTTAAGTGAAATAAAATAAAGTTGTCGCAAAATTATTTTATTGCTTAACTTTAAGCCCGAAAATTAAAAACCACACCCGAGCAAACGCAACTCCGGAAGAGGCGTTTATAAGCGAATACCGGCGCTGCGATTTCATCGGTGCCCTCAGAATTCGATTCCGGGCACCGGTTCAAAAGTTAGAAAAACCCGCTCGTCCGTTCACTGAACGTACCCGAGCCCAACTTTGGAAAATGATTCCGGGCACACCGGGCCTCGGAATCAGGTGCCGTCAGAAACTGCGCTGTTCTAAAATTCCAAAGAAAATTAAGAAAAAAAATTTCCTTGAAATTTACAGGTCTTTACATTCCTAATAATAAAATTCTCACTGGTAGTCAAGAGAGAAATGAATCGTCAAGTAATGTAATTGTCATGCCTCATATGTGGTGCAAATTAATGACTAATTTTAATAAATAACAAAGAAGAGTGTCCCCTATGATCCAAATCAAACATCCTGTTCTAGGGGTTATGATCATGACTTCAAAAACAATATACCCAAATCACTCTAAAAACAGTCCCTAAACCAAATTTCCATTAGATCAATAATTTTACTCATGCATGAATCATCCACCAACATTTATTTCAGAATCAATAGATTTTAGAAAAATAATTCCCATTTTTTGACAAAAATTTTTATGTTGCAGAGGGAATTGATGGTATTTCAATTAAGTATAATTAATAAAATTTAAAAAATTGACCACGTCCCCCACACTTAAAACCCAAATGTTACCCTAATGTTTAGTTGTAAAGTGGATAAGAAAAATTAATAAATCAAGGTTAAAAACAAATTTTGTATTTAAGTAGATTGATGAAATGTATAAAGGGTCTCATTAAAGTTCAAGAATATTGTTTCCAATAATGAATAACTTATATGTAGGTACATTAGCAAGTACACATATTAATATTTAGTCCATTGAAACATAGTTCCCATTAAAATTCAAACATGACATGCAACTTGTGGGTGCACAATGAATTGGGTGTAAGTGTTTTAAAAAATTAGATTCAATTAGATGTTAAATAAAGAAGAAAAATGCATGCCAAACACCCCAACCTATACAAGAAGATTCATGAAAAACACATTAGCAAGCCTATATCCACTACACTTAATATCATGCAGTGAGAAGATTATAATAGAAAAGAATTAATATTCATCAATAATGTACATGAAGAATTTTTATTTACACAGTGATATAAAACATACATTCATTCTAAAACAAGTGTAATTTTAAACATATATAGATTTTTTCATAAAATACATGCAAAAATTGTTAAAATTAGTAAATAGATGAATAATGAAATAGAAATTAATACTAAGGAACTTCCATGACTTAACATTTTTTCATTAATCCTTCAATATGGAAATTACACTCTTTTATTAACACTGTAACATCATTCTAAAAACACAGAACATTTAAACTAGGAACAAAAATCCAATAGAGACAGAGAATACAGAAGACAAAAAAGAAAAACTGTATTCAATGAAAAAACAATATATAAACAAAAGTAAACACAAAAGAAGATCTACGGGTTGAATCCCATGAAGCACTGAATTTATAGTCTTCAGTTTGAAATTATTAAATTAAATTTTTTTTATAAAAACAAACAAAACTATGCGTTTCCTCTCATGTAGTGCTAGGTTTAATGTCCCCAGCCGGACTCACCTAGTAACTAACTCTAGTCACTAGGTGGATGTGATTTCTTTAATAGAAACCACCACATGTTTTTGGACCAATTGTGTTTAACAAATAAATGATATTTTTGGGCACCAAAACTTATGAAAACTAAAAATAAACTCTCATAACTAGAAAAATCTCCAAGAAACATCCTTTAACAGTTATCAGCATTGTGTTGTCAACTTGAAGATCATGTTCAGATTTTACATAAATGATATTATTATGAAAGGATGTCAAGGAATTAAGTGCTTCAAAGGGAGTGGAATTATCCTCAATGCTATATTTCATGACATCAACATTAAAAGATTAAAATTCAAGGGTGTTAATGGGTGAGTTCGGATTAGTAGGTTCAATATGGTATTAAATAAAGTGTTAAACAGAATCATGTATAATGGAACTCGAGCAAAAATCCTCTTATAAACTACTATCAATATCTGGATGATCTTCGGCACCCGACTCAAATAAGGATGGATGTGATAGAAATGGAATAAAATTTATTTTATCACTATTTAAAGATTCATGTTTAAAAATTTTAAAAATCTCCTCTAAAATTTCCCCATTAGTTAACTTACACTCATTATCTACTGCTTCTAACAAACCAATTCTGCCTAATTAAAGTTTGTTCTCAACCTCTCTTTCATTTTCAAGTTCAAAAATCTCACCTTAAAAAAATGTAATTTAAATGTTGAAATTAAATTTTAGGAGAAGAATTTCACAATTCAGTTTCAATGAATTCAGAATTTAGAATGTTCAAATTAAAAAAATTCTCCTCAGTTTGGTTAAAAATACTTTCCATTTCATTGCATAATGTTTTAGAAAAGTGATTACTATGAGAATAGGAAAATGAAAAATCATTAGTTAGTCTTTCTTCAAAAATAATTCCCTCATCCTCATCATTCAACAATATCTCAGAAATTATTGGTTTTACAAGTTCAAAACATGGAAGGGAAGTTATCAGTTTAGGATCAAGTATTTGAGATTCTATGATTTCTACCTTAAGGTTATCTTCCAAAGTGTTTCCAGTATTATATTCAGAATCATAGTTCACAATATTAGAATTGGTAGGTGAAGAGTTTTTAATAATCAAATTTTCATTTTTTAGTTTTAATTCAACCTGAGTGACTTCATTATTAAAATTCCTAAAACAGTGATTTTTTCTCGAAATAAGAAATGATGAAATGAACTGGGCAATATTTTTCAATCTATTTTAATTCATCTTCAAAATTGTCCAACTAAAAATCAGTATAGTTACTTTTGGGGTCTTCATTAATGTGTTCTTGATTAACTAGATTGATTGTTTCGAAAATTGGTTCATCAAAATAAATTTTTTTAGAAATAATGTGGTGTTTCCCAATTTCAATTTCACTTTCTTCTTCAGTTTGATTTTCAAATCTATTATACACATTTTATTTTTCTTTTTCTTCAAATTGTTCTGGTTCTTTAACCTTTTGTTATAATTCAAAGAGAATGTTTCCCAATATTTTCATTTTTTATCTCACTCTTGAGAATATCTATGTTGAATTTCATGGGTTTTAGTTAATAAGGTGTTCAATATTTCCACCATAGAATCTAATATAGAATCAATTAGGTAAATTTTACCTAGTGTGTCAGGACTGGGCACCAAATATTCATTTTTCTCAATGTAATCACTTTGTTGTGGCTGGTTATAGATACACTTCCATGTAGTGTGCCCATAACTACAACAAAAATCAAAGTAAGGCCCCAGTTGATTACAGTTTTGATGTTGATCCATTTTTTTAAATGTAAACTGGTGATATTATCCAAAAAATGTTTCAAAATTGATGCACAATTTTGAAATTCAACAAAATAAGCATTAAATCTCATAGTTTTTAAACAGTTTTTTATAAATTTTTGAGTGTTTTTTTGTTTTTATTGATTTTTTTACATTTTATTGTAACCCTAGACTCTCAACGTGTGTCTTCCCAGCAAAGACACTAAATTTTTATGAGTTCGTAGGTCGTCATGACCCTAAAAATTACATTTATTACTCTAACACTAGAACAGTGGTGTAGGGTTGATCCTCAGATAAGGTAGGTGAGAGAATTATAAGGTTTTAAAATTAAAAACATCATTGTTGTCATCAATGAGGTAAACATCTTTTTAGTTTTTTTTAATATTTTTTACTTTCTATTTTTATATTTTTTTTTATAAAAACAGTGATAATTAAACCAAGATTTCAACTAATTTATTAAATCCTAATCTAAGTGATGATGAAGTAAAGGAAAACTGTGAAATAATGCATTACGACAAGACAATAAGCAAGATAAATAAAGATCTTATGAATTCTAAACTTCTTGATTGAATGGAGGTTCTCTCCATATCTTTTTGTTGAATCACACCTCAAAAAATACTGAATAATCTCCCTAACTAAGAAATTAATCAGACAAAGGATTGAATCTTGAAGTTCACCGCTCTAGAAATGAACGGATCTTCTATAGAAGTTAGAAAGAAAACTGTGGGAAATTAACTCTCCATTAAATTATAATTTCATTGACAGTTGAAGCTTTGATAAATGTCGTTAAGATCAATCTCCCCAATCGATATCGAAGTTTAAAATTGAAAACATTGAGGTGGGAAAGATCAATAGATTAGAAATAGAATCTGACTCACTAACTGATTCTAATTTTGTAAAAAAAAATTCACAAGATGATTTGAAGATAAAAAATCAGTAATTTTGAAAAATCAAAAATTGAGAATATTTATCCTATGATCATATTGATTTCAACATAAAAAATTCACGAAAATAGAGTGCATGGATTATGGATGGAGGGAATAAGAACTCCCCCATTACAACTCTGCTTCTGAGCTACTTCATCTTCGACTCTACACATGTTCTTCTTCCATAAGTCTTCGCTCTTAAAAAAAATGTGGTGCTCTCAGATGGATGTGATCGTGAGAGTCAAATGAGAGTCTCTCTCAAAGTCGAATGAGCGTCTTGATCTTCTCTTCATGGGTGTGTTCATGGAATGAGTCAGCTTCTTCAATTTCATTGTTCTTCTACTTTATATGTCCACTGTCATCCGATTCTCATCACCATACCTTTCCACCAATTGTAAGTGTCCTTCACTTGTGCACTGCACACATGCGTTTTTTCACAAACCACACATCTCATTAGAAATTACCTAGTAACTAACTCTTGATGAGTTATTTGGAAGCACTTGGATGCGTATCCATCTCCTGCGTGAACCTGCACTGTTAGAATAGAAAAAATAAATAAATGAATAAACGTTTAAATGTAATCATTTTAGAAATAAATAAAAGTTTCATTAATGAATGATGAAATGTTATTAAATTTAAATTAATAATTATTAGTTTTTATTTTATTTGTGAACTAACTTATTTTATTTAAAGTAATTACATGTTATTATTGATATTTATTTAATTATAAAGGTGATAAATTAATAATTATATCAAATTAATAGATTAGTATTTAATAATATTAGTGTTTAGTTTTTGAATATTTATGTATTTTAGATTTATATTTGAGATTATCATAATAAATATATTTACTTTAATTATAACAATTTATATTATTTAATTATTATAATTCATTTATTTTATTATAAAATATAAATTATTATTAATTATTTTAGTTAAATTATTTAACAATTTTGTTTTATTAATATTATATATCTTATATTTATTATTTATTCATAATTATTATTATTTTATATTTTGGCTACGTTGTTTTTTATGTTATGTTTTTATTAAAGTTATCTTCTAATTTATCTTTTTAATATAAATGCTTCTTCCTCCCCCAAATCTAGGTACTGCCTGGAGAGGGATTATTCTTTTTCAGTGGAATCCCACAATGGACCAAACTCCTACAACAATGGTGGCACACCTTTCTATCCTTTACAGAGGAAATACTGCAACATTAGATTCTCCAAAACAGTGGTGGCAGACGGTCTTCAATACAGATCTACAGTGCACAACCCTCCTCCACACGACTTCAACCAGTGGTGGGTTCGACTGGTTCAACTCTTACACAATGAAAAGTGACTCCCTACTTTATTCTTCTTCTCCTCAAAAAGTTCAAACAGGTCTAATTTATATTTATGGTGAAACCCCTATCAGCTACTTCAGATGAATATCAGTTTGTAGGTCATCAATAACGATGATTCTGGTCATCATTGGCAGCCTTCCTCTTCCCGACAGGGATTGGATTCAACTCCTCCTTCTAGGATATATTTTCATCCTATGGTGGCTCGACATCCTCCATGAAATGGAACGACTCATCTCAGCCTCCTCCTCATAAAGCAATTCAGCAGAAGACGATGCATGGCATCTCCTTCTTTAGTCTATTGAAAATCCTTTTCTCCAGTGGACAGTGGTGAAACACTCTTCGCACAGTAGCTGTGGCTTTCATCCCAGATGAAAGTTTCCCAGCTTCATGTGAAAATCCTCAACAGCTCAAAGATTTTGAAATGGTTCTTTTATCGAGTCTGAATTTGAATAATTCTGGTCCGGGACTATGTTCTTAGTTGCTTTGATTCTCTGGTTTTGATTCGTTGTGGATCTATTCATTGGAAATAGTGTAAATGGTGGGAAGAATGGTGGGTGTTGAGTAGATCTGATGGAACCATTCTTGCAAAGCACTGGCATGGAAATAGTGGCAGAGAAAAGGGAAATAGATCCATGGTTTTGTTGCAGCACTGTAAACCTCCCTTATGGTGAGACAGTGATGGGAATTGAAGGTGGCACCGTAAAGGGAAATGGTTGTTGGGGAACCATAAATGGGATATAGTTGTAGGGGTTATGGTGACAGTGTGGAATGTGGGAAGTGGTAGAGGCTGGAACTGGTGTGAGGAAACACCATAAAGGCTGAAACCATGAAAGATATAAATGGTGTCACTATGAACATTTGCAAAAAATAAAATTTATTAATATGGAAATAAAAAACGTAAACTAAAATACATACTGATACCTAATTAAAAATTAAAATATGATAAAATTATTATAAACAACTTAAAAACTTACCAAAAATCAATGAAATAAATAAGACATCAATTAAATTATAAAAACAATATTCTAAGGCATTTAAATTAGAACTAAATAAATACTTAATTTAATAGACCATTACATTTTAAAAAGTTAAAAGAAAATTTATTTTTTAAAAAATTAAATGAACACCAAATAATGTTAATTTATTTAAATTAATTAAATTATCTAATTAAATTAATATAAGGTAAGCAGTTAGTTATTTTTTTATTATGTAATTTAGTGAATTTAAAACATAAAATTAAAAGGATTTAATTAATGTAGAATGTTTTAAAAACATAAATTTATCATTAATGTATTAATAAAATAAATATAAAAATTAGATTATGTTATTTAAGTTAACTAAAATTTAATTCAAGAAATGATTAATTAAAACTACATTATTTATATGAAAAAGGAAGAGTTACTAAATTAATTTATAAATGTTAAATTATTAAATATGCAGAAAAAAATCTCTAAACTAAATAAAAATCTATTATACTATAAAATTAAAGTAAGATATAAATTAACTATTTTAAAGCATAAATACATAAATTATTTCATAAAATTAGTATATGATAAAAATTATTTATAAAAATAAAAAACTGTTAATATAGAGAAAAAAGTACACAAATAATTAATTAAAATCAGTAAAAATTAATAAAAAATATGTGGAAAAACTATGTAAAATAAGGCCACATCAGATTTTGTAATGTGCGTGCACACTATTATACACATTGAAGAATAAATTTTTCTTGAATGTTTTTGTGGATGTAAAAGAATTAGAGAAGGAGAATCCGAAGAAAAAATGTGACACTAAATATATGCCTCAACTAGTGATGAAATCAATTAGTGATATAAAGAAATTAATAAATATGCTCATTGACTTCATAGATAATATAAAGACTCAACAATGAGTTTTAGTTAGAATAGGTTATCACTAGTTCAAGGACTCTATATTTAATTTATTTCCTCACTCATAAAGATTAGGTAACCACACTTCATTTTAATATTTTTTCTAATCCAATAAAATACAATATTATTTCCTTATAATAGAGTCATTTTGTACTGTCCATCGCCAAAAAAATAAAGACTAGCTTCCTATATTTATAAGTGAACCTTTTAAAAACATTGTGGGTTATTATTTAAATGATTTCATATAATTTTAAAAAAATGAGGAATAATATGTAAATCAATTCCCAAACATGTCTATGAGGTAAAGCAATCAAATGGATTTAATAAGAATAAAAATTTCCCAACATTGATTCACCCCTAGTGTTGGTAATATCCCAAAGTGGTCTTAACACATATAATTCATGAATAATATTTTAAGAAAGAGTGTAAAATTTTAAATAAATTTAATTATAAAAATAGGCTTATATGAAGAGAAAATATATTTAATTAGTTTTCTATATTTTCAATAAAATATTAAATATGATACTAAAACAACATTACAATTTATGGAAATGAGTGATTTATGGTAGCATCGCCTCAGTAGTGTTTATTGGGAAACCAACATATGTTGAGGTGTTATATTGAATGTTATATTACAAAAATAAGTTATTTAAGAAGATTATAGCAAGGAAAACAGAAGAATTTTTTTTTAATAATAATCAAATTTAAATAATTTTTATGTAAAATACTTTGTAATAACAAGGTGGGGAAAGTATGTGAATTCTTATGAAAATATTTGGTAACCTATTTTGGGATTTCTAGAGTCAAAATGTTGTTTTAAAATTAAAAAATAGATTTTTTACAAATTTACATTCATTCATCAGAATCTAGATCATTTTTAGGAATAAAATTATCATATAAAACTTATACAATGTAATAGAAATGAATTAGTGACCCAATAACAAGATGAATTATGTGAGATATCTGAAATAATGCATAAAATGTAGATGAATATAAAACATATGTGTTGTAATTACATAATCTGATCTAGCCAGTCTGGTCCAGAGTGGAACATTGAATCACGAGAACCTCCCGATATGAAAGAGGATTGCGACTAGTAGTGAGGGCTTTAATGGTGAAGTGGGGAGAATATTTTCCTAGTATCCAAATACTCACATTATAAATATTTGATGAAAAGAAAAACTAGATATAAGGGTAAAGAAAATAAAAATATAAAATATGAAATATTAGATGAAATCTCTGTTTATCTAGAGAATCACCTATAATAACCACAGATCCCCAATGTGGAAAATAAATTTGTGTATAAAAGAGAAACCAAAAAAATAAATAATGCATCACATAATCACTACAGAGTTCATCATCGTTCTTCCATTGAAAACCATGATCCACCTCCTCTACTCCACGTTTCTAGGCACTCACCCTTTCATGGATCCTTCATCATGAAGTTCACACATGAATCAAGAATCCAATACAAGGTGTGATTACAAAACTAGAAAGATGCCACCAATTATTCCATTACACAAGTGAATTTATTGAGGTGTACGACACTACAAGAATGTAATGAATAAGTAAACAATAAAACATGAATGTGTTGGGTCATCATGTGATAACCAATCATCCAAAAACCATGACCCCACCTTATTCATTAGTATATCAATAAGAATACAAATGGTAGTGACAACATGTTTTGAAATATTCCACAGGGTCCTCATAAAATTTTAATAGCCTATGCAATAAGAAGTATAACTTTATTTGTAAGATCTAAATATTTTTTAAGGTACTTTTTTTGTATGTTTAAGTTTATTTTATTTAACATGGTCAAATAATTTTTTACCAAGTTTCATGATATGTATTTGGCGGTGTTTAGGGTGTTTGAGATGAAAAAATGGACGAAAAAGGAGTTTCTAGGTATGGTGCATGGTTTGCACACAGTTAGTAAAAACCAGGCGGATCAACCCAGGTTACCATGCAACCATAGACAATGGTTTTCTTAAGGTTATCACATAGTTAAGCTAATTAGGAATAATTAATAAAAACCCTGCAAAAAGGGGAATTATGGGATATTATCCATCACATGGATTGTGCACTGTTTGGAAAACCGTACGGGTAAACCGTGCAACCTGGTGAAGTTGATAAATTAACAAAAACATCATCATGGTATTTTAAAAACCATATTCTGATTTCTTCCTTTATTACCCCTTGCAACCCTAGTGAGGAAAAAAATCTCCCAAGAGATTCCATATCCGAATCTCCTACATCTCTAGGTCTTTTGGAGGGCCATTGGTTGCGAATCGAAGATCTGAGTAAGGATAATCTTTATTTTACTTCTCTTTTTTTTGGTTCAGGGTTCAAATTTCTTCCTTAGTTCCATATAATGATCTTAAATCCTTCTTTACCAATGAGATATTTTTTTAGACTTCAATGAGGTGTTGAATCAGGATCAAAGGCCTCGATTAGGGGTGGGTTTTCTAATAGATGCAACATATGTGTATTTCAAGTTATATCACACAGTTTCATTTTATATTTGTGCATTATTGGGATTATTTAGTAGTTAATAATTATTGTGATTTTTATCATTTGATGGTTATTTTTGTAATGGATGTCTATAGGATGAATAGAAACCCTCATGGTCCTCGTGGGACACATAGAGAATGACTTGAACTTTTTAGGGCCAACCATAGGGTGAACCAATACTTTCAAGACTTAGTAGTGAGCTATGTATGATAAAGGTTTCCTTGTGACCCTATAAAGCACTTGATTATCATGTTGAAATGTTGAATGGGAGTGAAAAATAATTATTCGAATTTTACTTTACTTAGTATTGTCTTACAAGATTGTTTGGTATGGTAAAAAAATTTGGTTAAATTAGTTAAATGGGGATTTAGCCTTGTTGATATTGAATTATATTGAAAAACCTAAGATGGTGGGTGTATGAGAAATATTGAAACATTGGAATGGTAATGGATTTTGAATTAATAAATATTTTTAATGGGGTGGGACTTGGGAAAGATAATTTTACAAAAGGGTAGTGTAATGTAAAATGACCTTGTGAACGGGCTATGACATGACATTGAATATCATGTTGATTATTATGAATCATGATTGTTATATTTATTTTTTGTATTAGTTTTTATATTCTTTGTGTGTGGTCAATGGATAAATAAGCATGTGTACATTTCTTGGTGGTTGGACTATGGACGGACGCTCCTCCCACAGGGTAAGGTTAGACTGATACTCTAACAGACCAAAACATTCTTGGGTTGGGGTGTAACACCCCAGGTAAATAAAGAATATGACATTTTTATATTTATCCATATTTGTGAATAAAATATTAATATTACTTTAAATGGAACACTATTCTTGATGGCTTACCCAATACGCAACAACGAGTTCCTTTGAAATCTTACGTTGCACTCTAATAATAAAATAATTTTATTTTAAATGGTAGTTAACACCTAGCCGTTGTAATTACAGGAATGAAAAGAACTAACTACATAATGATTATATATATTTTTTCAAATATTTTTTCTTTTTACAATAAATGTTAGAGGATAAAAAATGCAAATGAATCCAAATTTAAGCATAAATCTTCTAATATTCTTTAAAAAATAGATTAACCGCCTTTTGATGGAAACCATTTTTAAATATACTTTTGAACATTTTATATGTTGTATTTGACAAAATAAAATCCTTCTTTGGAATCGGAACATCAAAATTTACTTTGTGTGAATTTTTGGTATTTTTCTGATAATGTTCATTTTTTAATGAATAGTGGAAAGTGTTGTATTTTAATTCAAAACCTCTTTTTAATATAATTTATTTATATAGTTAGATTATCTTTTTAATTGGTTTTAAATTGAAATTGGAATATATTTTTACCATTTAATCCAATGGTGGTCAATGGAATTAATATCACTTTGAGATTGGACATAAACGAGGGTCAATCTTTTGATAGATATTGTTTCTTAAAAACACGCTATTTGATTTGATAGTGGGATTTAATTATAAAATTAATTAATGAAACATATATGTTATGAGTTTTTTAAAATAGATATAATTTTTGAATTCGGAATATCAAATATATCTTAGAATGAATTTTTGGTATTTTTCTGAAAAACCTTAATTCTTGATGAATAGTGAAACCACAAAGTGGTAGTTACAAAAACTAATTTTTTGTTTAAATGGAACATTACCACTTCTGTGATTTGAATTTCAAAAATCCAATATAAATGATTTTAATTATTATGTAAAATGTGGTTCAATGGGATGAAAATAATTTTTGATGAAAAGTAACTTTTAAGTTTTATTAATCGCAATTAAAGGTAATTAGTGTGATTTAAGGTAAAAATGATATTATAATAAAATGAAAATATGTTTACACTTGTCCTAACCCTATTATATGAGTCATGGGCGACCAATACATCAAATGGGATGATTTTTGGGACCCCATGGAGTCACTTGGGTAAGATAATGACACTAATGCCTTTTATTTAAAGTAAAAAGTAAAAATGACACAAACATGTATTGTTTTAATAAAAAATATCTTACATGGGGTTATACAAGTCATATTTTGACTATAAATAGTAATTGGAAAGGTAAAAATATTTCCTACATCATATTATTTTTTTATAATTTTTAGAAATTAAATAAATTAAATTATTTATGACATCATGATGTTACAATGATTACCTCTTTATTTAACGATTTAAATAAAATGAAAACATAATGTAAAATATAAGACCTAAAAAAGTCAAAAACCTATTGTATGGGTGGATTTAGAACCCTTATCACCTTATCCTCGAAATATATCAATGTGGGACCTTTAAGATCCAAAACTCATTTGAAAATAATGTAACCTTTCTTGACTTTCCAAGAGTGCCCCTCCTCTCCTCTTATAAAAGTCCCCCACCTCTACCTCCTTATCCACACCTCTCAAGACTTTGGATCAGCCATGCTCTGATCATTTTGTCTCTAAACATCCCTCTCCTCATCCTAGAATCCTTACCTTAGTCAGGAAGCTCTCCAAGAAACCCTTTTGGTTCAAACCAAAGGGAGTTACCCGATTTTAAGGTAACATCTTCACTTGTGCTCTTTTGTTTTATTTTTCTTCTCCAACCCCCTAAACTCTTTTTATTAATTTATTTTGTAAAAACACCAGTATATACCATATACTAGGATTTTTTTATAAGAAATATTATATTTACACTTACACACACCTACATCTAATGGTTAATGAACATACTGTTTCTGTGGATGGTGAATTTCTGCCTCACGAAACGACGATTGTTCAATATTATTTTAAAACCGTCAAAGGTGGCCATTAAGATGTCACCATATATAGATATGATATATAATATGTTTATGTTTTCCTTAAGCTTCTGTATTTTTCATTTATTGCATACCTTTATGGTTTCCATTATGGGTAAACGTGATATCTTTATTTTAGGAAGTGCAGACTACCACCCCCTCAGAGTGATTTGATTCGTTAATACCATATGTGGTACATATAAAGGATAGATTTAATGATATTATATATGATACGATACTAAAATTATAATACTATTTTTATCATTATGTTTTAATTCCATTAAATATGAAATAGAAATGGAAGTAGCGTTCATGCGTACGTACGGCTTACCGTCTCCATGAACGGTGCATTTCATTTCTTACCTCTAAATGATTATGTAATATTATAAATGCATGTATATAATGGATATATATGATATATATGATATCTACATAATGAAAATAATTCCGGATATAATGGATATTTTACCCCATGAACAAACTTGTGATTATAAAGAATTTATTTTTGACTCAAGTACCAAGTATCGACAAAATGACCGTTATTAAATTAAATGATTACATAATGTGCATAACATGGTAATAAGTGATATAAAAGGAATAATGAACTTGAAAAAGGTTCTTAAGAAAGTAAATATTAACTCCAGTTTATTATTCAGGAGATTAAAGAATGATCGAATCAAGTCGGACATTAGGTAAGGGATCCGACCTCTCTCTTTCTTTTTAAGTACTCTCTTTTATGCCATTTCTTTTAAGCTCATATTTCTTATGTTGGGGGATGTTATTTTATATTCCTCTTGCTTTAAATTTTATGTTAATATGATGAGATACCCTATTTTATCTCTTCAATCCATTTTTGATGTTTTATGTGGCGTTGTTAGGCTGCCGAATTTTCATAGGGGGATTTTCATCTCAATTTTTATTCCCGTGAGATTTATGCTACATTTGACACCATTTCCTTTGAGTGGTATATTTATTGACCATTATTCTACACTTTGGGTAATATAATTTCGTTTATGAGTATTTACATCAATGTTGTATTGTCCTTATTTCACGGGGTGAATGTTTCGAAAGATACCCAAGTCGGTAAGGGAACTTTTCACCCTCCTCTTTTTAAAAGACTTAATTTATTGGCTATTTTAATTTAAATATTGTAATTTTGGGATATGTTCTTCTCTATACTTATTGATGTATATTTTATGTCCAAGTGATGAGATACCCTTTTTATCTCTCATTAACTCATTTTCTGAATTTTAAAGTGACGTTGTTAGGCTGTCAAATTTTTTGCAAGGGAACTTCTTAACCCAATTTTGATTATTTGTGATAAACTTTTACTCCTTGAATATGTCGTTATATGAATATGTGTGAATATACTCTGATTGTTTTACACTTAATATCCACTTATATTTGGTGTATTCGTTTGTCACACATAATTATGTAATTGATTTATCCTTAATCCAAGGATACCGTCTTTGTAAGGTACTTCATCTCGATCTCTTTTCATTAAGGCATATTTTTGTCCTAATACAAGGATTTATTTTATACGGTTTATAAACCCCTTTGAATTATACTTTTATTCGAAGGGAATATTTTCTATACGAAGCATTTTACTAAACGACAAAATTTATGTTTCTTTTTAACGTACGCGGTGACAATGACCTTTCCGCTACCGTGAGTATTATTTGATATTTGGATTCCTCAACAAGCCGTTATATTTTTAAAAGTAAATAAATACCATATAATCTTTTTTGGTATTGAAGATGGTTTTGATAATGGATTTTTTATGTCAATATATTTGAGTGACATATTGTGCTTGAAATGTGGAAATGTTTTCTTTCCTTTATAATTGTTTTATGTGTTATGATTTTATAATGGTACTTGGACATTTGACGGGTGGTTACGTGGTAAACCATATGATGGGTGGTGCTGTGAATACCAGGATGGGTAGTTACGTTATAACCTCCAATGCATTGGGTATGGAAGTCGGCCGTATGGCTATTCCATTAAGTATGTGTGGAAGTCGACCGTATGGTTATTCTATTTAAGTATGTTTATGTCCCAAGTTACCTTTATATGTTATGTTATCTTTATATGGATTTTATGGTAATATTTTTATTAAAAAAGGGTAATTAATGGTCTTTTATTCCGTGAAGAGTTTTTACTACTTCATAAAGGTGAAAATTATTACTTTGGTAAAGTACTCATGGTTTAATTGTTGTTTTGAAAAACTAATAGTTTTACTTCTTTGTGTATCATTTACTGGGATTTTTATGCTCATCCCATGTTTTTGAAATGTTTTCCACAGGACTTAAAGATGAATAGGATCAAGGATGTGATTAAGGAAAGACATTATATCTAAAACATGGAACTAGAAATGTTTATTTTTAAGTGTTTTTTTATTTTATGGAAACTTAGTAGAAGTGTCTACTATGTAATCTTTTGAGATGTAATAGTTATGACCTAATTTCCTAAAACTCCATTACTGAAAAGATCCTCTATGTGAATTATTCATTTAATTCATGATTAAGTAATGTTTAAGGTTGGGGCCTTATAGGTGGTATCAAAGGTCGGTTTATATAACTTTAGAGGTTAGCGTATTCTCTAAGCATAAGTGACATTACCATAATGGATAGGATTTCAGAAAGAGTCATAGTTTTAGATAAAGTGAATGAGTAAGTATATCTTAGTGTTTATCTTCCTCATTAGTACATGATGGTTTTGTTGATATACTCACACTGACCTTTTTGGTTTTAGTAAATGGCTGGATCTAGCAGTCACCAAAGTAACAGTGGATGTGAAGGAAACTGTGACAGTTTTCTGTGCGAGCAACTGAATGATATGGGAGCTGCAATGAGAACTCTTGTGTTTATCCTCAACCAACTATCTGGAGTCATGATTGACCACCTAAACCTTGGTGATTTCTATAAGGCATCATATATGCGAGAAACAAATCCCTACGGAACTATAGGTAATAATCATAAAGGTAAGTGTGTTCAAAAACCTATGTGTCAAAGATGTGGAAAGAAACACCTAGGAAAATGTTTCAAAGGGACAGAAATATGCTATAGATGTTGAAATTAAGGTCATAAAGCAAGATCCTGCCATGGAAAAAGGAAGCATCCAGTTGACTCGAGGAAAGGGAAAGAAGTTCATTCTGAGGGATCAATTGAATGTTTTAAATGTGGTGTGCAAGGTAATTATGCAAACACATGTCCTATGAAGAAGTTTCGGGAATGGGATCAGTAAGATCGTACAAATATTCGTTTACCAATACCTAATGCCATTTCGATTGAGGATGAAGAAACTGAAAATGACCAATCAAAGGTATGGATTATTTATTAACTTTTGTTTTCCTATTTTGCAATCATAGGATATGATTCATGATTTTGTTTGTAGGAAAGTAGTATTTCAGAATAAGTGGGAAAGGAATGGTCAATGGATCATGAATAATGTTTAATGAGTAAGTAGTCAACATATAAGGGCTTCCAGAGTTATGGTGAAATTCTTAAGAGTATTAAGTCTCTTTTGATGATGGGGTTACATTAGAAGACTTTTTATAGTATGTGTAACCCTGATGTTTGATATATGACAATTTTATTCAAGGAATAGTTATCTGTTCTATTGTGGACATAGTTATAAAGAACCATTTGGGTTTATATGATCCTTACTTTTGAGGTAATTATGAGTTACTATATGTTATGATGGAAATTTAAAGTCATTAGATAAAATTGTGGTTAAATTATGTTATGGTTATTTTTGAGGATTTTATCTCTTTTTGGGGAATGATTTGAGAATTATGTAGTTTGGAAAAAGGACAAAACACAGACTGTGTGACAACCCATCGCGTCGGAAAAAACTGCGGGAATCAAACCCACAACCAAAGTGCGGCTGGTATTTATCACCTACCACTGGACTACGTAAAGTACCTGGTTAGTTTGACTAATTCTTTTTAGTTAGATGATTTTATGAATTAAGAGTAAATTTATTTTGGGTTATCTATGGAAATTATTAACCTATCATGGAGGATATGTGATTAGGTTAATTACTTTTCAATATGTGAATTTAAGAGAAACTGATGTTGTTTGGAGGTAAATGTTACGATTTAACTTGGAAGACTATGTGATTAAATCCTTAAAATATTTGGGTTTCAATAATAGTTTGGTTTACTTTTTGTCTTCATTGAACTTTGGGTCTTGTTGGACAAATTTTGGAGATTAAGAATAGATTTCCTTTTTATAAAGGATTATCCTTTTTGGGTATTATCTGATGTCATACTAACCATTTTTGATTTAGTTTTGGTTAAGGTCTAAAGACATGGGACGTATAAAGTTCTATTTTGTGGATTAGGTGATTCTCTATAAGTTGATTATAGCTCTCCTAATGTAAACAAGCCATCCAAAATACTTATCTTTTGGAGAAAATATGTGTTCATGTAAGAAATCTAGTAAAAGTTGAATGTCAACATGACAAGTAAGTATGTTTCCTTATGTTTTAGTGAAGCTCTAAAATAAATTCTTCAATGAAATGTAACGAAAAAAATGTTGTCCGTTAACTTTTCCTACTGGGGAATCCAATACCGTTTAACCCATCACAAGTTTGTGATTTTCTGGTGGTTAACATTCTCCTAAACATGTTTTCTATCACACTCCCTCATAACATGACCCTTTGTTTTTTCTTCCATATCAATGTTTTCATACATGGAATCCTTGTATGGGTTTACTTGGGTGACCTTTATAATTCCCTTTCTTTCTATTAAAGTGATAGTTTAATTTAATCCTTTTTTGATGTGGGGCTTTCAATGACGTTTCCGAGCCCAATATTAAAATTGCGAGGACACAATTACCAAAAGGGGGGAAGGATGTAACACCCCAGGTAAATAAAGAATATGAAATTTTTATATTTATCCATATTTTTGAATAAAATATTAATATTACTTTAAAGGGAACGCTATGCTTGATGGCTTACCCAATACGCAACAACGTGTTCCTTTAAAATCTTACGTTGCACTCTAATAATAAAATAATTTTATTTTAAATAGTAGTTAACACCTAGTCGTTGTAATGATGGGAACGAACAGAACTAACTAAAAAATGATTATATATTTTTTTCAAATTTTTTTACTTTTTACAATAAATGGTAGAGGATTAAAAATGCAAATGAATCCAATTTTAATCATAAATCTTCTAATATTCTTTAAAAGGTCGATTAACCGCCTTTTGATGGAAAAACCTTTTTAAATATACTTTTGACAATTTTATATGTTTTATTTGACAAAATAAAATTCTTCTTTAGAATCGGGACATCAAAATTTACTTTGTATAAATTTTTGGTATTTTTCTAATAATGTTCATTTTTTAATGAATAGTGAAAAGTGTTGTATTTTAATTCAAAACCTATTTATAATCTAATTTATTTATATAGTTATATTATCTTTTTAATTGGTTTTAAAGTTAAATTATAAAATATTTTTACCATTTAATCCAATGGTGGTCATTGGAATTAATATCACTTTGAGATTGTACATAAACGAGTGTCAATCTTTTGATAGATATTGTTTCTTAAAAACACACTATTTGATTTGACAACAGGATTTAATTATAAAATTAATTAATGAAACTTCTATGTTATGAATTTTTTAAAATAGAAATCATTTTTGAATTCAGAATATCAAATATAGCTTAGGGTGAATTTTTTTTATTTTTCTGAAAAACCTTAATTTTTTATGAATAGTGAAACCACAAAGTGGTAGTTACAAAAACTGATTTTTCGTTTAAATGGAACTTTACCACTTCTATGATTTGAATTAAATAAATCCAATATATATTATTTTCATTATTAAGTAAAATGTGGTTCAATTGGATGAAAATAATATTTGATGAAAAGTAACTTTTAAGTTTTATTAATCGCGATTAAAGGTAATTAGTGTGATTTAAGGTAAAAATGATATTATAATAAAATGAAAATATCTTGACACTTGTCCTAAACCTATTTTATGAGTAATGTCCGACCAAGACAACCCATGGGTCGATTTTTGGGACCCCATGGAGCCACTTGGGTAAGATAATGACATTAATGCCTTTTATTTAAAGTAAAAGTAAGAATGACACAAACATGTATTGTTTTAATAAAACAATTATTACATTAGGTTATACAAGTAATATTTTGACTATAAATAGTCATTGGAAAGATAAAAATATTTCCTACATCATATTACTTTTTTTATAAATTTTATACATTAAATAAATTAAATTATTTATGACATCATGATGATGCAGCGATTACCTCTTTATTTAACGATTTAAATAAAATGAAAAGATAATGTAAAATCTAAGACCTAAACATGTCAAAAAACTATTGGATGGTTTTATTTAGAACCATTATCACCTTATACTCTAAATATATCAATGTTGGACCTTTAAGATCCTAAACTCATTTGAAAATAATGTAACCTTTCTTGACTTTCCAAGAGTGCCCTTCCTCTCCTCTTATAAAAGGCCCCCACCTCTACCTCCTTACCCACACCTCTCAGGACTTTGGCTCGGCCAAGATCTTATCATTTTTTATCTAAACATCACTCTCCTTATCCTAGAAGCTTTACCTTAGACAGGAAGCTCTTAAAGAAACCCTTTTGGTTCAAACTAAATGGAGTTACCCGATTTTAAGGCAACGTCTTCACTTGTGCTCTTTTGTTTTATTTTTCTTCTTCAACCCCCTAAACTGATTTTATTCATTTATTTTGTAAAAACAACAGTATATTCCATATACTAGGATTTTTTTTATAAGAATTATTCTAGCTACACTTACACACACCTACATCTAATGGTTAAAGAACATACTGTTTCTGTGGATGGTGAATTTATGCCTCACGAAACGATGATTGTCCAATATTCATTTAACACCTTCAAAGCTGTCCATTAAGATGTATCCATATTTATATATGATATATAATATGTTTATGTTTTCCTTAATCTTCTGTATTTTTCATTTATGGCATACCATTATTGTTTCCATTATGGGTAAATGTGATATCTTCATTTTAGGAAGTGCAGACTACCGCCCCCTCAAAGTGATTTGATTCGTTAATACCACATGTGGTACATATAGAGGATAGATTTAATGATATTATATATGATAACATACTAAAATTATAATACTATTATGTATCATTATGTTTTAATTCCATTAAATATGAAATAGAAATGGAAGTAGACTTCATGTGTACGTACGACTTACCGTCTCCATGAACGATGCATTTAATTTCTTACGTCTAATGGATTATGTAATGTTATAAATTCATGTATATAATGGATATATATGATATATATGATATATACATAATGAATATAATTCTGTATATAATGGATATTTTACCCCATGAACAAACATGTGATTATAAAGAGTTTATTTTTGACTCAAGTACCAAGTATTGACAAAACAACCATTATTAACTTAAATGATTACATAATGTGAATAAAATGGTAATAAGTGATATAAAAGGAATAATGAACTTGAAAAAGGTTCTTAAGCAAGTAAAAATTAACTCCAGTTTATTATTCAGGAGACTAAATAAGGATCGAGTCAAGTCGGACACGAGGTAAGGGATCCGACCTCTCTCTTTCTTTTTAAGTACTCTATTTTATGTCATTTCTTTTAAGATCATATTTATTATGTTGGGGGATGTTATTATATATTATATTGCTTTAAATTTTATGTTAATATGATGATATACCCTATTTGATCTCATCAATCCATTTTTGAAGTTTTATGTGGCGCCGTTAGGCTGCCGAATTTTCATAAGGGAATTTTCATATCACTTTTTATTTCTATGAAATTTATGCTACATTTGCCACCATTTCCTTTGAGTGGTACATGTACTACCCATTATTCTAATCTATGTGTAATATACTTTCGTTTTTGAGTATTTACATCAATGTTGTATTGTCCTTATTTTATGGGGTGAATGTTTTAAAAGATACCCAAGTCGGTAAGGGAACTTTTCACCCTCCTCTTTTTAGAAGACTTCATTTGTTGGCACTTTTAATTTACATATTGTAATTTTGGGATATGTTCTTCTATATACTTATTGATGTAAATTTTATGGTCAAGTGATGAGATACCCTTTTTATCTCTCATCAACTCATTTTCTGAATTTTGATGTGACGTTGTTAGGCTGTCAAATTTTTGCAAGGGAACTTCTTAACCCAATTTTGATTCTTTGGGATAACTTGTAATCCTTGAATATGTCGTTCTATAAATATGTGTGAATATCCGATGATTCTTTTACACTTAATATCCACTTATATTTGGTGTATTTGTTTGTCACACATAATTATGTAATTGATTTATCCTTAATCCAATGATACCGTCTTTGTAAGGGACTTCGTCTCGATCACCTTTCATTAAGGCATATTTTTGTTCTAATACAAGGATTTCTTTTATACGGTGTATAAACCCCTTTGAATTATAATTTTATTCGAAAGTAATCATTTCTATATGAAGCATTTTACTAAACGACAAAAATTATGTTTCTTTTTAACGTACACGGTGACAATGACCTTTCCGCCGCCACGAGTATTATTTGATCTTTGGCTTCCTCAACAAGCCGTTATATTTTTAAAAGTAAATAAATACCATATACTCTTTTTTGGTTTTGAAAATGATTTTGATAATGGATTTGTTATGTCAATATATTTTAGTGAAATATTGTGCTTGAAATGTGGAAATGTTTTCTTTCCTTTATAATTGTTTTATGTGTTATGATTTTATAATGGTACTTGGACATTAGACGGGTGGTTACGTGATAAACCATATGACGGGTGGTTTCGTGAATACCAGGATGGGTGGTTATGTTATAACCTCCAATGAATTGGGTATGGAAGTCGGTCGTATGGCTATTCCATTAAGTATGTGTGGAAGTCAACCATATGGTTATTCCATTTAAGTATGTTTATGACCCAAGTTACCTTTATATGTTATGTGTTCTTTATATGGGTTTTATGGTAATATTTTGGTTACAAAAGGGTAAGTAATGGTCTTTTATTTAGTGAATAATATTTACTACTTCATAAAGGTGCAATTTTTTCTTTGGTAAAGTACTCATGGTTTACTTGTGGTTTTGAAAAACTAACCGTTTTACTTCTTTGTGTATCCTTTACTGGGATTTTTATGCTCATCCCAAGTTTTTAAATTTTTTTCCACAGGACATAAAGATGAATAGGGTCAAGGATGTGATCAAGTAAAGACATTCTATCTAAAACATGGAACTGGACATGTTTCTTTTTAAGTGTTTTTTTATTTTATGGAAACTTAGTAAAAGTGTCTACTTTGTAATATTTTGAGATGTAATAGTTATGACCTAATTCTCTAAAACTCTAAACCTGAAAAGATCCTCTATGTGAATTATTCATTTAATTCATGATTAAGTAATGTTTAAGGTCGGGGCTTATAGTTGGTATCAGAGGTCAGCCTATATAAATTTATAATTTAGGGTATTCTTTAAGCATAAGTGACATTACGATAATGGTTAGGATTTCAGATAGAGTCCTAGTTTTAGATAAAGTGAATGAGTAAGTATATCTTAGTGTTTATCTTCCTCATTAGTACATGATGGTTTTGTTGATATACTCACACTGACCTTTTTGGTTTTAGTAAATGGATGGATCTAGCAGTCACCAAAGTAACAGTGGATGTGAAGGAAACTGTGATAGTTTTCTGAGTGAGCAACTGAATGATATGGGAGCTGCAATGAGAACTCTTGTTTTTATCTTCAACCAACTATCTGGAGTCATGATTGACCACCTAAACCTTGGTGATTTATATAAGGCATCATATATGTGAGAAACAAATCCCTACGGAACTATAAGTAATAATAATAAAGGTAAGTGTGTTCAAAAACCTATGTGTCAAAGATGTGGAAAGAAACACCTAGGAAAATGTTTCAAAGGGACAAATATATGCTATAGATGTGGAAATGAAGGCCATAAAGCAAGAAACTGCCATAAAAAAAGGAAGCATCCAGTTGACTTTAGGAAAGGGAAAGAAGTTCTTTCTGAGGGATCAATTGAATGTTTTAAATGTGGTGTGCATGGTCATTATGCAAACACATGTCCTATGAATAAGTTTCGGGAATGTGATCACCAAGATCGTACAAATATTTGTTTACCAATACCTAATGCTATTCCGATTGAGGATGAAGAAGCTGACAATGACCAATCAAAGGTCTAGATTATTTCTTAACTTTTGTTTTCCTATTTTGGAATCTTAGGATATGATTCATGATTTTGTTTGTAGGAAAGAAGTATTTCAGAATTAGTTGGAAATGAATGGTTAATGGATCATGAAGAATGATGAATGAGTAAGAAGTCAACATATAAGGGCTTCGAGAGTTATGGAGAAATTCTTAAGAGTATTAAGTCTCTTTTGATGATGGGGTTACATTAGAAGAATTTTTATAGTATGTATAACCCTGATGTTTGATATATGAAAATTTTATTCAAGGAATAGTTATCTGTTCTTTTGTGGACATAGTTATAAAGAACCATTTGGGTTTATATGATCCTTACTTTTGAGGTAATTATGGGTTACTATATGTTATGATGGAAAGTGAAAGGAATGAGATAAAATTGAGGCTAAATTATGTTATGGTTATTTTTGATGATTTTATCTCTTTTTGGGGAATGATTTGAGAATTATATAGTTTGGAAAAAGGAAAACACGCAGACCGTGTGACAACCCATCACGTCGGACAAAACTGTGGGAATCGATCCCACAACCAAAGTGTGACTGGTATTTATCACCTACCACTGGACTACGTGAAGTCCCTGGTTAGTTTGACTAATTATTTTTAGTTAGATGATTGTATGAATTAAGAGTAAGTTGATTTTGGGTTATCTATTGAAATTAATAACCTATCATGGAGTATATGTGATTAGGTTAATTACTTTTCAATAAGAGACTTTAAGAGCAACTGATGTTGTTTGGAGATAAATGTTACGATTTAACTTGGAAGACTATGTGATTAAATCCTTAATATATTTGGGTTTCAATCATAGTTTGGTTTAATTTTGGTCTTCGCTGAACTTTGGGTCTTGTTGGTCAAATTTTGGAGATTAAGAATATATTTTCTTTTTATAAAGGATTATCCTTTTTGGGTATTATTTGATCTCATACTAACTTTTTTTGTTTTAGTTTTGGTTAAGGTCTAAAGACATGGGACATATACAGTTCTATTTTGTGGATTAGGTGATTCTCTAGAAGTTGATTATAGCTCTCTTAATGTAAACAAGTCATCCTAAATACATATCTTTTGGAGAAATTATGTGTTCGTGTAAGAAATATAGTAAAAGTTGAAAGTCAACAAAACAAGTAAGTATTTTTCCTTATGTTTTAGTTAAGATCTAAAATAAATTCCTCAATGAAATGTAACTAAAATAAATGTTGTCCGTTAACTTTTCCTACTGGGTAATCCAATACCGTTTAACCCATCACATGTTTGTGATTTTATGGTGGTTAACTTTCCCCTAAATATGTTTTCTATCACACTCCCATAGAACATGGCCCTTTGTTTTTTCTTCCATATCCATGTTTTCATACATGTAATCCTTGTATGGGTTAACTCGGGTGCCCTTTGTACTTCCGTTTCTTTCTTTTAAAGTGATATTTTAATTTACTCCTTTTATGATGTGGGGCTTTCAATGAAGTTTCCGAGCCCAATATTAAAATTGCGAGGACGCAATTCCCAAAAGGGGGGAAGGATGTAACACCCCAAGTAAATAAAGAATAGGAAATTTTTATATTTATCCATATTTGTGAATAAAATTTTAATATTACTTTAAAGGTAATTCTATGATTGATGGATTACCCAATACACAACAACGAGTTCCTTTGAAATCTTACGTTGCACTCTAATAATAAAATAATTTTATTTTAAATGGTAGTTAACACCTAGCCGTTGTAATGATGGGAATGAACATAACTAACTACAAAATTATTATATATGTTTGTCAAATATTTTTACTTTTTACAATAAATGTTAGAGGATTAAAAATGCAAATGAATTCAATTTTAAAAATAAATCTTCTAACATTCTTTAAAAGGTCGATTAACCGCCTTTTAATGGAAAACCCTTTTTAAATATAATTTTGAAAATTTTATATGTTTTATTTGAAAAAATAAAATTCTTCTTTAGAATCGGGACATCAAAATTTACTTCGTGTTTATTTTTGGTATTTTTCTGATAATGTTCATTTTTAAGGAATAGTGAAATGTGTTGTATTTTAATTCAAAACCTATTTTTAATCTAATTTATTTATATAGTTAAATTATCTTATTAATTGGTTTTAAAGTTAAATTAGAATATATTTTTACCATTCAATCAAATGGTGGTCATTGGAATTAATATCACTTTGAGATTGGACATAAACGAGTGTCAATCTTTTGATAGATATTGTTTCTTAAAAACACGCTATTTGATTTGACAACAGGATTTAATTATAAAATTAATTAATGAAAATTCTATGTTATGAATTTGGTAAAATAGAAATCATTTTTAAATTTAGAATATCAAATATAGCTTAGGGTGAATTTTTGGTATTTTTCTAAAAAACCTTAATTTTTGATGAATAGTGAAACCACAATGTGGTAGTTACAAAAACTAATTTTTCATTTAAATGGAATGTTACCACATATGTGATTTGAATTTAAAAAATCCAATATAAATGATTTTCATTATTATGTAAAATTTGGTTCAATGGGATGAAAATAATTTTTGATGAAAAGTAACTTTTATGTTTTATTAATCGCGATTAAAGGTAATTAGTGTGATTTAAGGTAAAAATGATATTATAATAAAATGAAAATATCTTGAAACTTGTCCTAAACCTATTTTATGATTCATGTCCGACCAAGACAACCTATGGGTCTATTTTTGGGACCCCATGGAGCCAATTGGGTAAGATAATGACATTAATGCCTTTTATTTAAAGTAAAAGTAAAAATGACACAAACATGTATTGTTTTAATAAAACAATTTTTACATTGGGTTATACAATTCAGATTTTTGACTATAAATAGTCATTTGAAATATTAAAATATTTCCTACATAATATTTTTTTTAATTTTTATACATTAAATAAATTAAATTATTTATGACATCATGATGATGCATCGATTACCTCATTATTTAACGATTTAAATAAAATGAAAAGATAATGTAACATCTAAGACCTATTCATGTCAAAAATCTATTGTATGGGTGGATTTCGTACCCTTACCACCTTATCCTAGAAATATATCAATATGGGACCTTCAAAATCCGAAACTCATTTGAAAATAATGTAACCTTTCTTGACATTCCAAGTGTGCCCCTCCTCTCCTCTTATAAAAGGCCCCCACCTCTCAATCCTTTGTCTCGGAAAATATCTGATCATTTTGTCTCTACACATCCCTCTCCTCATCCTAGAAGTCTAAACTTAAGCAGGAAGCTCTTTAAGAAACCCTTTTGGTTCAAACTAAAGGGAGTTACCCGATTTTAAGGTAATGTCTTCACTTGTGCTCTTTTGTTTTATTTTTTTTCTCCAACCACCTAAACTCTTTTTATTCATTTATTTTGTAACAACACCAGTATCTTACATATACTAGGATGTTTTTATAGGATGTATTCGAGCTACACTTACACACACCTACATCTAATGGTTAAAGAACATACTGTTTCTGTGGATGGTGAATTTTTTTCCTCATGAAATGATGATTGTTCAATATTATTTTAACACTTTCAAAGGTGGACATTAAGATGTCACCATATTTATATATGATATATAATATGTTTATGTTTTCCTTAAGCTTATTTATTTTTCATTTATGGAATACCTTTATGGTTTCCATTAAGGGTAAACGCGATATTTTCATTTTAGGAAGTGCAGACTACCGCCCCCTCAAAGTGATTTGATTCGTTAATACAATATGTGGTATGTATAAAGGATATATTTAATGATATTATATATGTTACCAGACTGGAATTATAATTTTATTATGTATCATTATGTTTTAATTCCATTAAATATGAAATAGAAATGGAAGTAGTGTTCATGTGTACGTACGGCTTACCGTCTCTATGAACGGTGCATTTCATTTCTTACCTCTAAATGATTATGTAATATTATAAATGCATGTATATAATATATATATATTATATATATGATATCTACATAATTAATATAATTCTTAATATAATGGATATTTTACCCCATGAACAAACTTGTGATTATAAAGAGTTTATTTTTTACTCAAGTACCAAGTATCGACAAAAAGACTGTTATTAACATAAATGATTACATAATGTGAATAACATGGTAATAAGTGATTTAAAAGGAATAATGAACTTGAAAAATGTTCTTAATAAAGTATAAATTAACTCAAGTTTTTTATTTAGGAGATTAAAGAACGATCGAGTCAAGTCGGACACGAGGTAAGGGATCTGACCTCTCTCTTTCTTTTTTATGTACTCTCTTTTATGTCATTTCTTTTAAGCTCATATTTCTTATGTTGGGGGATGTTATTTTATATCCCTCTTGCTGTAAATTTTATGTAAATATGATGAGATACCCTATTATATCTCATCAATCCATTTTTGAAGTTTTAGGTGGCGCCGTTAGGCTGCCAAATTTTCATAAGGGGATTTTCATCTCACTTTTTATTCCCGTGAGATTTATGCTACATTTTCCACCATTTCCTTTGAGTGGTATATGTACTGCCCACTATTATACTCTTTGTGTAATATACTTTCGTTTATGAGTATTTAAATCAATGGTGTATTGTCCTTCTTTCATGGGGTGAATGTTTCGAAAGATACCCAAGTCGGTAAGGGAACTTTTCACCCTCCTCTTTTTAAAAGATATCATCTGTTGGGTCTTTTAATTTACATATTGTAATGTTGGGATATGTTCTTATATATACTTATTGAAGTAAATTTTATGTCAAAGTGATTATATTACCTTTTTATCTCTCATCAAACCATTTTCTGAATTTTGAAGTGACGTTGTTAGGCTTCAAATTTTTGCAAGGGAACTTCTTAACCCAATTTTGATTCTTTGGGATAAACTTGTAGTCCATGAATATGCCATTCTATGAATATGTGTGAATAACCTATTATTTTTTTACACTTAATATCCACTTATATTTGGTGTATTAGTTTGTCACACATAATTATGTAATTGATTTATCTTTAATCCAATGATATCGTCTTTGTAAGGGACTTCATATCGATATCCTTTAATTAATGAATATTTTTGTTCTAATATAAGGCTTTATTTTATATGGAGTATAAACCCTTTTACTTATACTTTTACTCGAAATGAATACATTCTATACGAAGCGTTTTACTAAATGAAAAAAAGTATTTTTCTTTTTAACGTACGTGGTGAAAATGACGTTTCTGCCGCTATGAGTATTATTTAATCTTTGGATTCCTCCACAAGCCGTTATATTTTTAAAAGTAAATAAATACCACATACCCTTTTTTTGTATTGAAAATTGTTTTGATAATGTATTTTTATGTCAATATATTTAAGTGATATATTGTGCTTGAAATGTGGAAATGTTTTCCTTCCTTTATAATTGTTTTATGTGTTATGATTTTATAATGGTACTTGGAAATTTGACAGGTGGTTACGTGATAAACCATATGACGGGTGGTTCCATGAAGACTAGGACGGGTGGTTATGTTATAACCTCCAATACATTGGGTATGGAAGTCGTCCGTATGGCTATTCCATTAAGTATGTGTGGAAGTCGACCGTATGGTTATTCCATTTAAGTATTTTTATATCCCAAGTTACCTTTATATGTTATGTGTTCTTTATATGGGTTTTATGGCAATATTTTGGTTACAAAAGGGTAAGTAACGGTCTTTTATTCAATTAATAGTTTTTACTACTTTATAAAGGTGAAAAGTATTACTTTGGTAAAGTACTCATGGTTTACTTATTTTTTTGAAAAACTAACAGTTTTCCTTCTTTGTGAATCCTTTACTGGGATTTTTATACTCATCCCATGTTTTTGAAATGTTTTCCACAGGACTTAAAGATGAATAGGGTCATGGATGGGATCATGGAAAGGCATTCTATCTAAAACATGGAACTAGACATGTTTCTTTTTAAGTGTTTTTTTTGGAAACCTAGAAGAAGTGTCTACTATGTAATCTTTTGAGATGTAATAGTTATGACCTAATTCTCTAAAACTCTAAACCTGAAAAGATCCTCTATGTGAATTATTCCTTTAATTCATGATTAAGTAATGTTTAAGGTCGGGGCCTTATATGTGGAATCAGACAGATGCTATATTCCCCCAATGTTTGTATTTAATGAAAATACCTTGACTGAGGTTCCATGGTAAGAGTGGTGATTACTTGATTTTCTCATACGTAGTGAGATAGGGACTTAACCTGTTCACTCATGTATAATAAAAAATTCAATGAATATTGTGTGAATAAGATAAATTTATGACTCATGGATCTTATGTTAATGATGAACAAAATGACGAGATGATGTACATAATGAACTTGGAACAGTAATCCAAATAGTAATATAAAGGTAGATAAAGGTTAATGTGGATCCCTGAACTATCTTTAAATTAATTCCCATTTAATTATACTTGTATGCACATTTTGTTAGACTATAGTTTTTGGATACATCGTTGGTGGTGGCCTACTGAGTTGTATACAGAACCTAGAGAACACGAGAATATTTCAAGCTTGTTGGTTAGGACAAGGGAAAGAGTCCTATGATTGGGTGTTGAGATGGACACGGAACATGCATAGAAGAGGTTCCTGATTTAGAGTTTGGACCTTTTTGGGGATTCCATTGTTGTCTTTATTTTAGGTTTTTTTCACTGGTCATTGTGGCATGACATGACATATTTACTATTTCTTGTGGTCCATACCCTATTTGGGAGATGTTTTTCTATATATACTACTGGTTGTTTCTAATTATTTTCACTATTTATACAGAGATCTACTCTGGAATACTCTGATAAAGAGGGTATAGTCTCCCCACATGACTAATCTAGACCCTAGATGCTAGTTGGAAACCTCTAGTGTATGGGGAGGTGTGCTTGAGGTCTTGTGGTGACTCGACTCGGGGCACTGGTTTAGTGGAACCGGGTTTGGGGACGTTACAATGTGGTATCGTGGGAGTTGATATCTCTTTATTACTATTTGGTTATGTTAGATGGGATATTATTATAGTTTCAGGCCTTGGTAATGAGCTCGCGCTTGGGAGTAGCTAACCAAAGTACAGGGGAAAACCCTAGTCACCGAGGTCGGTAATAGTTTTCTTGTTGTCTGTTGTTAGATTTGATTATTTTTCACCATTGGGTAATGCACATGTGGTGTGATGTGATAGATTAATGATATTTTTCTCATGCTTGAAATGGCATAAGGTTTTACATTAATTCATCATTCTAGTAACCTAGGTATATAAGTGACTTGCATTACAGTAGGAACACACACATGGGATGGGTGTGTGGGACATAATGGGTAGAATGCATTTAATTGTATTGAAAATAGGGAAATGTTGTCAAACAGGATGATATAAATAGGTAAAAAGGGAAAGGATATATCTATGTAATAATTAAGGAATGCTGCTTAATAAAGAAAGGTAGGTGAATTTAAAAGTTTTTGGCGTAAATTGGGATATGGAACTTGTTTTAACAAGGTGTAAAATATAGGTCTTGCCACCATGTGAGTTAGTTACCACATTTTAGACATGTCCTTGGGAAGAATGGTAAAGGGTTGTGTTCCAGATATAACAAATCCCAATGGGATGTGTATGCGAAATGGATTGTTTATGTCTAGTGACGAGCCTTTTATTATGCCTCATGAACGTTTTAGGGTTGGGTTCAAAAAAGTTTATGTTTGGCTTTATAGAGAAATTACACCATGAAGGTGCATACCAGTTGGGAGAAAAGAGGATGTTTTTAAGAATTCTCCCCCAGTAGTAGAGCTAGAAGACCCAGTGGTTTAAGATGACAGGGAAGACCAGTTCCATGAAAACTTGTCTAGTTTTATGTAGATGATGGAATGATACACAGAATGGATGGTACCAAGTATGTTTGGATTGACCAGGGAGTTTCATCTGCAACACCCTCTGACCCTTACCATAGGGGGTGGGCCAGAGGCATTTAAGTTCTGGATAGATTCTATTCATGAAATTATTGACCATGTGGAGACTCCTTCTGAGAGGTGAGTTAATTTGGAATCTTATGTGTTGTTGTTTTAGGCAAATAATTAGTGGGATATATTAACTCAGAATGAATAAGTATAGGGAAGGATGTGGAAGAGTTTTACGGAAATGATCAAAGTGAATTACTAAATACAAACCTTATGGTTTGAGAAGGGTGTGATATTTTTCAGCTTGACATAGGGGATAATCATAGTAATGGAGTATGCAGGCCGGTTCATGGACAAGCAATATTTTGTTCCTTCTTTAGTGGGAGATGTGGAAACTATGGAAAGACACTTTTGGGATGGACTTCAGCATGAGATCAGATATCGAGTAAATATATTTCAGATGAATATGTTTCCTTATGTGATAGATCAGATCTTCATCTCAAAAGAAAAATTCAAAGAGGACTTCAGAGGCAAACATGCATTTATGGTGGGGAAACTAGTGGCGTGACTTTCGATTGTAGGAAGAACTGTTTCGAGAATTTCCACTAGGGAATCAATGGACATCATAACCAGAAAAATGAACTGGTCTCTCAGGTTAGTGATCAAGTTTACTGCAACCAGTGTGGCAGGATGGGACATGTGTGAATTAATTATTCCCGAACACCTATTTAGTGCTAATCATGTGGAAACATGGGACATGTGAAGCAGTTATGTAGGAACCCACATCAAATGGAAAGTGTTGGAGGATAGATATTAGTGAAGCGTGCAGGAAGGGCATCAATTACCCTATATCAGGCGCGTAGTTAGAGATCCACAGGTCATACAAGTAAGGGTGGTTGAGTTAAACTCCGGAGAGAGACCATTCATACAGAAAGGGAGGAGCATTGTAGGGTACTCAAGCTGGATCCTAGGGTAGAGGGACATGCCACCTGCAGACAGATCAGTCTAAACTAGGAGGAGGTGGGGGATGAATCTTCTAAAATTCAAGGTATGATTCTTGTAGCTTCCAAACATTAAAATTCTCTATTTGAAATAGGTTCCACAAATTATTTTATTTATAAACAGTTCATAGTAGGGTTGTTCATAACTGTAGAAAGCGTGTGTGGAGTTATGTCACTTGATACTCTATTGGGGGTGTGAGTTGAGAATATAAGGCTGTGTAAATATTTTGCCTTAGAGGTTGGTGGATATCATTTCATATGGGATCTTTTTGTTCTAGAGATATCTGGTTTGGAACTAATCTTGGGTATGGATTATTTAGTGGAGTATCAAGCCCATATCAATTGGTATTGACATTGGGTAGCGTTTATGACTCCCGCTTTAAGAACATTTGTCCTTCGTGGTGTGTGGGACTTTTGAGAAAACTGTGTAGGGAAATATTTTTAGAAGTTTGGAGAGTGCACGACCCAGGTGGCATGCCTGGTTCTTGATGATGGAGTAGTGGAGTAAAATGTATTTCCTCTTATTGTGGATCAGTTCTGGGATGTGTTCCATGAGGACATCTCATGGCCACCACCTGAACAAGATATTGAATTTATGACCAAAATGATACTGGGTGTAGAACCGGTATCCATTCCACCACATCAAATGGAACTGAAACAAATCTAGGAGCATAAGGCTCATCTAGAAGAGTTGGACTGAAAGGGATTCATTCGACCATTAATGTCGCCATGGTAATCACCCGTGCTATTTTCTAAGAAGGCTGATTGGTTGTTGATGTTTTTCAACTATAAGAAGATGAATAAGATGACGTTTAAGAATCGATTCCCTCTTCCCATAATTGATGACATGTTTGAAAAACTAAGTGGTTCCATAGTTTTCTCCATGAAATATTTCAGATTGGGATACCATCAGTTGAGTGTGAGACCTTCTAACATACCACATATAGCTTTCCAGAGAAGGTACATGTTGTATGAATTTTTGGGGATTCCATTTGGGCTGACCAGTGCACCATACGTGTTTATAGAGAAAATGAAAAAGATATTTCACCCCTATTTGGATAATTTACTGGTTGTATTTGTTTATGATATCTTACTGTAATCATGAACCCTTGATCGTCATGCCCAACATCTTGACATTGTCTTGAGTACACTGAGAGATCATAAGAATTACAACAAGCTATCAATGTTCCAATTCTTGATAAATAATGTTAGTTTATTGGGACACATAATTTCAAAGTCAAGTGTGTCAATTAATATAGATATGTTGTAGGTTGTGGTTTCATGGGAGCTCCCATGTGTGTTTTTGATGTTTGGAGTTTTCTGGTTTCAGCCAGATATTACCAGAGGTTCATTAGGTATTTCCCCTATTTGAAAACATCACTCTCAAGCTTAAACAAGAAGGGTGATATGTTTAAGTGGTCAGTGGAAATTGAAATTTATTTTAATGAATTGAAGAATGTGGTTGACTACCACATTGATTCTAATCTTACCTAAACCTGGGAAGAAGTACACCTAGTTATGTGATGCATCTGGTGTCGGAATTGGGGTAGTTATGATGTAGGATTATCAATTTGTAGCCTACAAGTATAGGAAATTGAGATCACATGAAATAAACTACCCTACTCATGATCTTGAGCTGGATAATGTAGTTTATTCCATAATGTTTTTGAGGATATAATTCATAGGGAAATGATTCACAAAGTTTTTTATCGTATGAGTTTATAGTATATACTCTCTTAGAGGGATTTAAATCTTTGATAGTAATGGTGGGTCGAGTACCTAGAATCCTTATATTTTGAGTTGGTTTACACACCCGTAAAAGGGAACAATGTTAAAAATTCTCTGAGCTGGAAGACTCATAATGATGTGGTTCAAGAATCCAAATCAAAATAAAAAATTTTGTCATTGTTTGTGGAGATGCACATTAAGGTACAATATGGAAATAGAAAAATATCCCTTGCATCTTTAGTGATTGATTTTGCACTTTTGGTTTGGGTCAAAGAGAGGTAGGTGGAGGATCCATTGTGTTAGGGTAAGAAAGAAAATCTTAAATGTGGGGAGTCACCTTCTTGTTGGGCCTTATGTGGTGATGCGATCATCTCTTTTATAGTTTGTGTGGAAGTACCAATTTGATTGAAATAATAGTTAATGGATGAGTTCCAATCATCAAGATGAGCATTGCGTATGTGCTTGACTATGATGTATCATGATCTTCGTAGGTAGTATTGGTAGCCGGAGATGAAGAATAATGTTTCGGGTTTCATGGAGGGATTTCATACATGTCAATTGGGGAAGTCTGAGCATTATAAACCACATGGTTTGTTACAGTTATTTCATATTCTGAAATTGAAGTGAAATGATGTAAACATGGAATATGTTCTGGTACATCTAAGGATCCCTTCAAAGAATGATGAAATCTGGGTCATTGTGGATCAGTTGAATAAAGTGGATCATTTATTGGAAATCTATGTGACATACACAGTTGATCGGTTATGTGATTTTTTTATAAGTAATGTGACTTCATGGTGCACTGAAAACCATAGTTTTAGATCGTGATATGTGTTTAACATCACACTTCTAGAAGGGATTAAATAAGGGGCTTGGAATCCAGGTACTATTGGGTATCACTTATCACAGGAAAATTGTTAGGTAGTCTGAGAAAACAATTCTAGTATTGGAGGACATGTTAAGAGTTCGTGTCCTAGAATTTTGTAGTTCTTGGGAAAATCACTTATCACTCATTGATTTTTCTTACAGTAATTGTTTCTGTGATATGATTCATATGGAACGTTTTGTGTCACTTTGTGGGAAACCATATATATATCTATTATACTGGTTAGAGGTTGGGAAATCTAAGTAGTTAGAATAGAGTCTCATGCAGGAGTCATTAAATAATCTCCATTTGATTTAGATGGACATGATAAATACTGAGAGGAGGAAGAAGTCATGTGTATATCGGCATCATATAACTATGGGGATTGTGGTAGAGGATAATATGTTTCTTCAAGTGTCACCATGTTTAGGTCACTCTCAAATTAGAAAGTAGGGCAAGTTAGAACCATGTATGGGGGGCCATTTTATATTATGGACAAGATCAGACTAGAGTCTTACTGATTTTCCATTCCCCATTAGTATAGTGGGATGCATGATATTTTTCATGTCTCACAACTTTGGAAGTATCATCATTATCTATCTCATGTGATAAATGTTGATGATGCTGTGCTTGAGCCATATGTGTCCTTTTAGGAGCTTCTAGTTCATATTTTAGATCATAGTGAGAAGGTTTTATGTAGAAATCATATACCATTAGTTCGTATTTTATGGTGGCATGGAAACATCTAGGAAGAAACCTGGGAGAGAGAGTCAGATTTTTGATCCCATTGGCCGGACCTCTTTTATTTGGAAACTGAATGATGCTCAGGAAGAGTAGCTCGAGGAAGAGCCTTCTGAAAGTGGTAAGTTTATAAGATCTATATATTTCATAAGGTATGTTTTTGTTTATGTTTCATTTTAATTCCTTTATCTTTGTAAAATAATTGTTTCCCAAAGTTCATGAGAATTATAGGGGGTGTTTTGGGTTTTCGGGATATGAAAATGGTGAAAAATGTGTTTCTAGGTATGTTGCACAATTTGCGCACAATGTGTAAAAACCTTATGGATCATCCCATGTAACCATACAAACTTTGAAATAGGATTTATCATGATTATCACGTGGTTATTATAACTCTTTGGAATTCCCAAGAAACTCATACAAAAGGGGGATTTTGGGATTATAGCTCACACACGGTTTTGCAGAGTTTGGAAAACAGTTCGAGTAAACCATGTAACCCAGTAATGTGGAGAAATTTAATTTTTTTTTATTAAAATATTTTATAACCAACTCTTTATTTACTCTTTTCTTCCCCCTTGAAATCCTATAAAAGAACCAAATCTCCCAAGAGCTTCGAAGGGTTACTCTACCTCATCAATAAGTCATTTTTAGTGTCTTCGGTTGTGAATTGAAGATCTGTGTATAGCTAATTTCCCTATTTCTTCTCTTTTAGGTTTTGGGTTTACATTTATTCTATATATCATTAATAACCTATACAACCCTTCTTTAATATGAGATATAAGTTGATACATCAAAGGGGGGTTGAATCGGGATCTGATTCCCTGATTAGGTGTGTGTTCTCCAATAGATCCAAGCTAGGTGATCTATAAATTAAATCCCATAGTTTTGTTTGAGATTTTTTCATTCTTAGGTTTATTTCATGGTTAACCATTGTTTCTGTTTTTATCCTTTGATGATTATTAGTGTAATGGATGACTATATGATTAATTGAAACCCTCATGGTTCATATGAGACATATAGAGGATAACTTGACCTCTGTTGGTCCACCCATGGGGTGCACCGATACTTTCCATACATAAAAGTTATCTATATATGATCAAGGAAAACTTGGGACCATGTATATCCCTTTATGATCATGTTGAAATGTTTACAGGGAATAAAAATAAATTATTATAATATGACTATGCTTATTAGTAGAGTAAGGGATCATTTAGAAAGGTAATAAAAATGGGTTATATAAGTTAAATGGGGATTGTGTCTTATGGATAATAAATTATGTTGAAAACCATAAGAGGGTGGTTATTTGAGAATTTTTGACACATGGGATTTGTAATGGCTTGTGAATTGATGAATATGGTTAATAGGGCGAGACATGGGAAAGAGAATTAGGCTAATGTGTTGTGTAGTGTAAAATGGAATTATAAACAGGCTTTGGAATGACACTAAATATCATGTTGATTGTCGTGAATAATGATTTTTATATTCAAGGGTTGTATTTGTTTTTAATATGGGGTGTGTGTGGTGAATTGATAAATAAGAATGTGAACATGTCTTGGTGGTGGTATTTAGGACCAATGCTCCTCCCAAAGGCAGGCTTGGACTGATGCTCTATCCCACCTAGGAATGGACGGGTTGGAGAGTCAGACTGATGCTCTATTCCCCCAATGGTTGTATTAAATGAAAATACCTAGACTGAGGCTCTAAGGTAATATTGGTGATTTCTTGATATGATCAACCCAAGTTACATAGGGACTTAACTCATTCTCATATGTGGAATGATAAATTTCATTAATATTGTGTGAATAAGGTAAATGTTTGACTCATGGATTATATGTTAATTGTGAACAAAATGAATAGAATATGTACATAATGTTCTTGGAAGAATAATCCTAATAGTAATTAAAATGTATATAATGGTTAAAGAGTGGACCCCAAACTCTCATTACATTAAATCTTATTTATTTAAATATTCATCCACTCTTAGTGAGACTAGTTATTTTGTAGACATTGTTGGTGGTGGCGTACTTAGTCGCACTCACACCCTGCTTGCGACTCCTTTGGAAACCCAATAATATTTCATGCCTGCAGGTTAGGAAAAGGGAAAGGGTCCAATTCTTGGGAGTTGAGTTGGACATGGGACATGCATGGAAGAGGTTCCCAACATGTAGTCAGGACCATTTTGGGGATTCCACTGTTGTCTTTGTTTTGGGTTTTCTTCACTTAACATTGTATGACATGAAATATTTACTATTCTTGTGGTTTGAACCTATTCGGTAGATGGTTGGCCATCCAGGAAATTGGTGGTTTCTTATTATTTTTGTTATTTATAAAGTGATATGTTGTGTCTTACTATGATAAAGACTGTATAGTCTCCCCACGTGACTAATCAGGACCCTCACTGCTAGTCGGCAACCTCTAGGATACATCGTGGTGTGCTTGAGGTCTTGTGATTACTCGACATGGGGAACCTATTTAGTGGAACCTAGGTCGAGGAAATTACATTATTAAAAATTTATAGAACACCGCATACACCATCGTAAGGTGGTCCTCTATCCTATTATGATGGGATGTTTATATGATATCCCCAATGAATTTGATCACAGTCACCCCACTATTGATTTTCTCCCATGTCATTATTCTAACACATTGGATACCCTTGACCCATACATGTTCTACCCCCATATTGGCAGAACATGCATGTGATATCCATATAGTCCTGTCAAGTAATACAATTCCTTGGCCTGTGTCAAACCACCCATGACCCCCCATAATGAGGACTTAGAGCCATTTCTGAAGACCGTAAACATCTTTATATCTAAATAAATGTTCCACAAACTATTTGAAACACACAAGAAAGTCATATCATATCCATAACTGATAGCTATGTCAATAATGGTTCTCCCAAGATCATATACACATTTATCATTTGTCCTAATAAAAAACATCACATAATTACAACAACCATATACAAGGTCCCTATATAAGAAGTGTCTTCCTATCTATTTATTTTTTTATCCCAAACGATAAATTCTACCAAGGGTTTCATCACTTAAATCATGTCCACAGAGTAAATAGAATAATACTTCATGTCATCGGTTCCCCAAGGAGGACCACTGTCATTGGTAGATATGTATTCTCTCATGGGAGGAGGAGTATAGTTTGAGATCCCCATTAGCCTAGATAAACAAGAATAATTATAAAAGGAACGAATCACCCTGGATCATTTCTCAAGAAGGAATAACATCCAAACCCTTTACCTAAAATAGTTGGGATCAAAGGAACTAGCATGTGGATGTGGTTAAATTGATTAATAGATGGAAGAATAATATACTAATTCATTAAACATATCGTTTTAATGATCACATGTGATTCCATTAACATCCATAACTCCCTATTAAATATCAGTGAAGGAGTTTTCAATATCAAAATTTGTAATAGCCAAAACCATGGTGTAGTGGTTCCTACCACAGTCATCATAGCCCTGATCTAACTAAGCCCCAGAAACCTAAAACATCTACCCACCATGATGTAGTTTCTAATAATTTTCTATATTGGATTCAACAAACCATACACCAGGAGGTGGTGGCATTGATATTGTTGTCATACACAATTGGGATCATCATACTACACTCTTGAGAGTACACCCAGTGATGGGGATTTCAATCATCATGTTTCTCACATTCATTTTATTATCATAAAATATCTTAACCACATTGTGGTAAATCCCATTATGTACCTAAGGAATCACCAAAAAAACCTATCTATGACAACAACAACTTCCAACTTATCCATGAATCATGTTATCCCATTATAATACCAAAAAACAACATTTATGGTATTCCAAACATAAATTATTGTACCCCATAAATACAAAGAATGTTATAAATGTCCCCAATAAAAATCAATTTTCTTTAAGAAGTTCCTCTAATGGTCCGGCTAAAAAAACATGGGACACTGTGATCATAAATTAGATATGTAACATCCTAGGAATTCTAACTAAATTTTATTATATAAATTTTTTATTAAATGGAATTATTTATAATAAAAAAATAATAATAATATTTTTAGGCAATTTTTTTCAAAAGTAATATTTGAAATGAAGTGTTTTAATTAATTTTAATTAAAAAACATATAAGTAATTATAACTATTACTTATAGTTTCCAAATTTATTCTAAAAATAAATATTGCTTTTCGTTGTTTAAAATAATATTTTAGAATAACTAGGATTATTATTTGTGTAAAATAGAATTTATATTTTACCAAAAGTGTATTTAATAAATTATTTTAATGATAATAATAAGGATAATTTTTTTTGTAAAAAATAATTTTTTTAAGATAATATACAAATGTATGATATATATTATGGTTTTGTTTTATAAAAATTATAAATTATAAGTATTTATAATTATTATATTATGAAAATGCATATTATATGTATGGTTTAAATAAAAATGTGATTTTATTTATTTATTAAAAAAATTAATTAATTATATATATATTTATATTTATTAAAATGCTAAAATGATATATATATATATATATATATATGTAAACGAATTTAAAACAATAAATAATTGAAAAATGTGAAGTTTTTTAAGAATATATTCTTTACTTGAAATTATAAATTATATGTTTTATAATTATTTATAATTATTTCACATGAATTAATAATTAAATAAATACATATATTCACTTGTTTATAAGTAAATATAATTATCTTTTTTTTGTATATATACATACGTTATATATAATTAGTATATATATAATTTTCTAAATATATAAATAATGTTTATTATTTTATTATATATATGTGTTTTGTTACTATAAATGTTTATTAAATTATTTTGATTTTTTTTATAAAACAAATTATAATATGAAATTTAAAAGAGAAATAGTGTTGCACACTTATCAAAGAGGCATCAATTTTGTGCCATAAATCATAAAAAAACGAGATTTAAAAAATTTGAAAAAAATAAATTATAATAATTGAAATGGAAAGGGAATTTCATCTTCCCCACGAAGCTTCCCCATGATCCACCTACAACTCGTTGACCTTCAAACACAGTGTCACTGTCAAGATACCATAGCTGAACCACCAGGGAGTCATGCCACTGTCGTCCTCCACTGGCAACCACCCATGTCAGGACCATCACTGGTGAAACTCTTTTATCACCAACACCCTATTACCCCTGATTTCTATGTTCACCTCCTTCTTCCTTGTTTAGTCTCACCAGTATACATCCCACATTGTTGCCATTGTCCCCTCACTTCATCCCCACTTTCCCATGATGCCTTCTATCTACCCTCTTCGTATCCCCGTTATATTTTACCCTCCATGTATATTCGGGGGTGGTGTTTTATATTATAACCAAATCCCCATCCATGACTCAGATCCCCTTAATTGTCCAAATTTTATATTTTTAGGGATTTAATTCATCATGTTACTCATTTATTTTTACTAATTAACAATATTTTTGGTTAGCTTTAGTCAATTCAGTTTTTGAATTTGAATTTTATCTAATTGGAACTTCGGTTCTATTATCAAACCACTTTGCACACCCTAATGTGATCCCAATTTTTCCTTGTCCTGATCTCTCTCTCCCTATCTTAGTTTCTAGAGAGCCCACTTCCCTATTTTGATATACGTTAGTTAAGGGTTTTAACTATTTTTGATCAACTATTCCGCTTTGTAAAGACACCCACCCACACAAACATATATCTATATATATATATATAAGTCTATATGAATCTATATCTAACAATATAAATACTTTCAGATGTTATAATATGATAATATGTCATAAATTTCATTTTCAAACCTATATTTGGTAAGGGTTCATTTGGTTTTGCATTTGAAATTTCAAGACTTATATGTATATGTGTTAGTATGTACAAATATATATATATATATATTGTTTGGTTTAATAATTTTTGATGAAATATCCTTGTTTTATATTCATGTTTTATGTGATTAAATTTGTTTCTTTTTGATTCCATCAATACTTATAAACAAAAATATTTATATTCATAATTATATATACATACAGCAATTTCTCTTATGATTTTATGATGATAAAAATATATTATGATGTATGTATGTTGCAAACATTTTTATATACTATGAAACTATAAATACAAAATTATTTATTTATTATGTTATAAAATTTATGATTTATACATAAGGGTGTATATACATAAATATATATGTGTGTGTGTATATATATATATATCCATCTATGTATAATATATTCAGAATAACTAATGTATGAGTGTATGTTTATTTTATCAATTTTAATTTTAATTTGGAATAATGGGATATTAATTCTAGGTATGATTCCAAAACCATTACTCCACTTATATATATGTTTTCAACAATGGTTATGTTTTAAATTTGATTTCACATTTACTCTGCCAAGTTATATTCCTATTTTTGAAGTTTTTAAAACATGAATTTATTCCATAATGATGAGCATTATAAATTCAATACCATATGTCTATATGTATTTATAAAATATTATATGTTTATCTTCATGTGATATGGTTTTTGAATTAAATGGTTATTTCTAAGATGTATGGTTTAAAAAAAATAATCTATTTATAACCAATAAGAATTTTATACATTTTTATATGTGTGTATATATATAAATACATATACATACAAATATACACACATATATATATGTGTATATATATGTGAATATTTATACACATGTGAGTAAATGTAATTGTTTCTATGTATTTTATTAATTTTTCTAGAACTATAATCTTAAGGATTTAGGTTTTATCAAACGATTTTGATTCTGAAAAGGAGAACATATAAATATATACATATTTTACATATATATGTATATATATAGAAAAGTTTGTTCTCAATTTAAAATCCAGTTTTCCCTTGTGGTTATTCTTTTTGACCAATGATTTCACACAATATAAAAACCCTATTTTGTTATTATACACCTTAAAATTTTAAAAGGGCTATCATTTTAATATTTCAGTTATTATTTCATGTATATACATATTGTATATTTTTTTATTAAATAGGATTAATATTTTGTTTCTAAATCCTTATAAGAAGTTTGAATTTTTTTATTCTTTTATGGTTTTGATTATGAATAACCAAAGTATTTAAATGATAATAGTTTTCATTTTATGTGAAAGGTCTAAGCATGTTATTATTTTATGTGTTCAAGCATTCATTTCCTGTGAAAACATTCATTCTCACCTCAAGGAATGTCCTGGATAGTTAGTCATGGCCACTGACTAATTTATAAATGACATATCCTGAATTTTAGAGAGAATTTATGTATTTATTTCATTATCCTAATTATTTTTCCATTAAAAGTAAATAAGGGTATTCTGATGAAATATATATACATCAATTATGTTTTAACCCTTTCAAAAGTGGAATGCATTGGACTTATTTAGTGATAGATAAGGCCCACTATAGTCTCTCGATGCAGCAGTATGTCTCGTGAGGCAAAAAAATTGTGTTTAGGCTGAGGCCTTACCCTAGTAGTTTCTGGCGCCTTGGCTGAGGCCATGACAATATGTTTCAGTTGTATGGAATTATGAATTCTGACATACATTGGACTTATTATGTGATGGGTGAGGCACACTATAGACTCTTGATGCATCGGTAGGTCTCATGAGACAAAAGAGAATTGGGCTTTGGCTAAGTCCTTACCCTGGTATTTTCAAATGTCTTGGTATGTTTCATAATGTCTAGCACTATGCATTCCCTCATTACGAGGTTAGTACTTTTCCTTCCATGTGATTATTTAACTAGTAAAATATCATTGGAGAAGAATCATTTTCTTATGAAAATTTATATGGATTAGTTAATCAGATGCGCATGGTATAATGTTTTATATTTATGTATATAGTAATATACCAATTCATTTTATTTTTAATATATAAACACAAGTTAAAAAATCAGTTATCATTTCATGGATTGAATTTCTGTGTTAGATGATAATTGAAATCATTTTATGTGAAAATTATGAACAAGTATTATTTGATGTGTAAATATGTATCCCCACGACTAACATGTCATACATAATTATGTATGGTCATTATCTGATGTATAAGTTTAATTCCATTCAATTTTTGTTCAAGTGTGTGCACCCTTTATAATTTATTTTATTGGTAACTTTTAAATAATTATTGATATTTTGAGCATATGATTTACCGAAAAATGATTTCTGTAACTCATGAAAAATGATGGTGGCATGCTATGGCATATGTTATTTTCTTTTAAAGAAAATGATTTAAGTATGTCTTTTTTATTTTGACAAAATGTTTTTAAAATTAATTTCTTAATATATTTTAAAACACCTTACTATGAATTGTAAATTCTCACCCCACATTATAAATTCATTTCATACATGTTGAGCATATTTATCAGTGACATTATTTACATTGTAGAGGTAGTTCATTGAAGTTTATATTTGTAAAATTTTGAGGAAATGTAACTGCTTTATTTAAATCTATAAAACCTAGACCAGTAATGATCTTTTTTTATGTAATGTTTTGTCTAATGTTTAAGTTATTTTTATAATAAAAATTACACCACAAATTTTTGTACCAGATCTAGGAAATTGGGCTCGGAGTGTTATAGTTGTAATCAATGGAATGGTCTAGACAACATTAATAATTAGATATTTTTGAGTCTAAAAAGTATAGTGATCCTAGAATTTCTTAATTCTATTGAATAAAATTCATAATTCTTTTAGTTTTATGAAACAAATTGTGAGGGAACAATTCTATTAAGGGGAGAATAATGTAACATCCCACGAATTCCAACATAATTTTATTATTTAAATATTTTATTAAATATATTTATTTATAATTAAAAAAAACTAATAATATATTTGAGACAATTTTCATAGAAAATAATATTTTACATCAAGTTTTTCAGTTAATTTAAATTACAATACATATAATTAATTATACCTATTACTTATAGTTCAATTTTTTTTTTCTAAAAATAAATATTGTTTTACTTTTTTGAAGATAATATTTTAAAATAAATATGTTTATTATTTTCATAAAATAGAATTTTTTTTTATGAAAAGTACATTTAATAATTTATTTTATTGTTAATAATATTAAGGCTAAAACGTTTTTTAGAAAATTTTTATTTTTAAGATAATATAAAAATATATGATATATATGATTGTTCTGTTTTATAAAATTTATAAAGCATAAATATATATAGTTATTATATTCTGAAAAAAACATATTATATGTCTATTTTATATAAAAATTTGATTTTATTTATTTGTTAAAAAAATGAATTATATATATATTTTTTGATATTTAAAAAAAATCATAAAATGATATATAAGAAAAAAAATTTAAAAGAATAAACAAAAAAATGACCAATGTGAGATGTTTGAAAAATATATGAATGATTTTAAATAATAAATTATATTTTTTATAATAATATATAATTATTTTACATGACATAATAAAGAAATATATAGGTACATTATTATAAATAAATAAAATTATCATTTTTTATGTATATATATATATATTTTATTTAATAAAAATATATACAAAATATTTTATAAATATATAATTTAGATATATTATTTTATTATATATATTTATTTTATTACTATAAATTTTTATTGAATTATTTTTATTTCTTTAAAAAATTCTAATATAATTTAAAAAATAGAAATGGCATTGCGAACTTATCATAGAGGATTGAATTTTTTGCCATGACTCATGCAAAAGACAAAATGGGATTAAAACAAATGAAAAATTAATATCAAAAACTAAAATGTAAAATGAAGTACATATTTCTCTCGAAGCTTCCCCACAATCTAGCTGTAACTCAACGACCTTCAACCACGACATTGTCATCAACCTACCATAGCTGAATCACTGAGGATTCTTGTCCCTTTCATCCTCTACCAGCAACAACCCCTTCTGAGACCAGCACTGGTGAAACCCTTCCATCAACAACACCTGATCGTCCCCCTCATTACAAATTCACTACCTTATTCCTCATTTATTCGCACAAGTCTCCATCTGACCGTGTAGCCGACAACCCCTACATATATCCCCACATTTTTGTGATTCCTTCTTTCCACCCTTTTCATAAAACCTTTAGATTTGACCTTTCATATATGTTTGGGGATGGTGTTTTATTTTAAAACAAAATCCCCATCCATGACTCATATTCTCTTCATTATCCCAATTTTATATTTATAGGGTGTCAATTAATTCTATTGTTCATTGATTTTCACTAATGAACATTTTTTTGTAATCTTTATTCAATTTTGTTTTTTAAATAATAATTTTTCTAATTGGAACTTTAGATCTATTATAAACCCTCTTTGCAAACCCAAATGTTACCCTAATTTCTCCTTGTCAAGCTCTCTCTCCCTCTCTCGTTTTCTAGAAATACCACTATCCTATTTTTACCTATGTCAGGTATGGGTTTTATCGATTTTTGACAAACTATTCTATTTTTCCAATATATATATATATATATATATATGTATAAGTATATATGAATCTATATTTTACTATTTAAATATTTTCATATGATATAAGATGATAATATGTCTTAAATTTTATTTTCAAACCTCTATTTGGTAAGGGTTCATTTGGTTTTGTATTTGAAATGGAAAGGATTTTTTTGTATACGTATGCATATGTACAAATATATATATGTATATATATCTTGGTTGGTTTAATAATTTTTGATGAAAACTCATTTTTTTAATTCATGTTTTAATGGATTCAATTTGTTTATTTTTTATTCCATCAATACTTATATACACAATTATTTATATTGACAATTGTATATATATAAACACACCTATTTTACTTATGATTTGTTGATGATAATTATTTATTAAGCTTTATTTTTGCATCAAGTATTATTATGTACTATGAAACTATAGGGCGTCAAATTATTTATTTATTAAGTTATAAAAATTTACTCTTTATGATTAAGGGTGTATATATATGTATATATATATATATCCAACTATTTATAATATTTCAGTAGAATTAATGAATGAGTTTATTCTTATTTTATCAATTTTAAATTTAATTTGGAATAATGGGATACTAATTCAATTTACTATTCCAATACCATTATTCCACTTATATATATATTTAACAAAGTTTATGTTTTAAATTTTATTTCTCATTAACTATGCCAAAGTATATTCTCATTTATCGAGGTTTTTATAAAACATTAATTTATTCCTCAAATTTGAGAATTATAAATTCAATATCACATCTAGACATACACACACTCACACATATATATAAGTATGAAATGATTATTTTCAGTTGATAAGGGTTTTGAATTAAATGGTGATTTTTAAGATATATTGTTTATAATGGATAAACTATTTATAGCCAATAAAATTTTTATACATTTATATATGTATATATATATATACAAATATATATATATATATATAGATTCATACACATGTGAGTAAATGTAACTGTTTCTATGTATTTTATTAATTTTTTTTTGAAATTTAAAAATTAAGGATTAATGTTTCATAAAATGATTTTGGTTCTAAAAATGAGTTCATATAAATATATACATAATTTATGTATTTATGTATATATGTTGAAAATTTTTGTGTCAATTAAAATTCTATTTTTACCATGTGGATATAATTTATGATCTATAATGACGAACAATAACAAAACCCTCTTTTGTTATTCCGCGCCTTGAAATTTTAAAAGGGTTATCATTTTGATATTGTAGTTATTATTTCATGTATATAAATATGTGTATATCTTTTTTTATTAAACATGGTTAATCTTTTATTTCAAAATCCATATAAGAAGTTAGAATTTATTCTTATTCTTTTATGGTGATGATTATGTGTAACCATAGTATATAAATGATAATAGTTATCATTTTTTGGTTGCAAGTATAAAAAAGTTATTATTTTATGTGTGAAAGCTATAATTTCCTGTGTGAAATAGCATTTGCACCTCATGGCATGTCAATCATAGTCAGTTACTTCCAACATCTAATTTATAAATGACATACCATGAATTTGAGAGATCATGTATTTATTTAATTTGTTATCATGAATATTTGTGTGTTATATGAAAATAAGGGTATTCACAGGGCCTATATATACGTCAGTTATGATAAAACCCTTTCATATGTGGAATGAATTAGACATAATAAGTGATGGGTGAGGCCGGCTATAGCCTCTCGATGCACTGGTAGGTCTTATGAGTCAAAAATAATTGGGTAATTGATGAGGCCTTGGAATATTAGTTTCCAATATCTTGGATGAGGCCTCAACAATATGTGTTAGTTGTTCGACATTATGCATTCCCACTTGAATCAGACTTATTATGTGATAGGAGAGGCCCACTATAGCCTCTCTAGGAATCAGTAGGTCTCATTAGAAAAACAAATTGGGTTTTGGATGAGGACTTACCCTAGTATTTTCAGATAACATGGATGAGGCCTTGAATGTATGTTTCTAAATGTTCTGAATTAGGAATTCCCCCATTAAGAGGATAGTATTTGGCCTTCCATTTGATTATTAAACTACTAGAATATCCATGGATAAGAATCATTTTCTTATGAACATTAATATGAATTTGGTTAGTCATATGCCAATAGTATAATGTTTCATATTTATGTATATACTAATATAGAAATTCATTTCATTTTCATTCTATAAATAGAGGATATGAACTCATCTATCATTTCATGGATTGCATTTATGTATTATATGATAATTGATACCGTTTTATAAACAGGTATTATTTCATGTGTAAATGTCTATCTTCACCATTGACATGTCATAAATAATTATATATGGTCATTATATAACATATAAGTGTTATTCCAGGCATTTTTTTTCAAGTGCATTTATACTTTATATTGAGTTTTATTGGTAAATTTGAAATAAGTATTTCAAGGGCTTTCATGTTTTATTTTGTAATTTATTTGTAACTTTTATATATTTATGGAATCTTTTGAGCATAAGATTTCCCTAAAAATGTTTTTAGTAACTTTCAAAAAATTAGAATGACATGATATATGAAATGTTATTTTATTTTAAAGAAAATAATTTAAATATGTATTTTTTTATTTTATATATTTTTTTAAAAAATAATTTATTAATTCTTTTAAAAACCCCATACTGAGCATTTTAAATGATCAAATTAAAATTTAAATTAATTTTTACAGGTTGAGTAGATTTATCAGTGACATTTTTTAACTTTATGTAGGTAGCTTATTGAAGTTTATTTCTGTAAAGTTTTGAGGAAATGTTACAGTTGTATCGAATTATACAAATCCTAGACTAGTAAAGATATTCATTTATGTAATGTGTTGTTTTATTTTTCATTTATTTTTATAAAAAAAATTACACAACATATTTTACTATTGAATCCATGCTACTGGGGTCAGAGTATTACAATATTCACAACCCTATGTATCTTTATGGATCCCGCTATGTTACCACCAGGATTGAACAAGAAGATTATTCTCCCCCATAGTATCTTCTTACCTCATTCAATAATATAAACTATTTTATCCACAAATATTGTATCTTATTCCAACTCAATATATTCATTGTCATTCACATGCATAGGATAAATAATATTACTTGAATTTTTAGATATATGAAACATGTTATACAAAATTCAATATTTTGTAAGAAGGTATAGTTGGCAATACTTTACTCTAATACCCTCTTTCATCTAAAAATATATCACAAACCATGAGGCGAACATCTCTTGATCTCATAACTTATGATACCCCAGTGGAGGTGAAACCCATAAGAAAATGTGCTCTCCCATTGTGATCTCCAAAGGTTATATCCTCCAGTTAGCATAAAATTGTTGGCTACTATTAATTGTAGTCAATAAATTAATTCTCAACTTCAATATATCATATGTATCTTATATTAAACATGGAATAATAAAATATTCATCACGTACCCAATACCAACATGAAGGTGGGTGACACAGTCATCCATAAAAGGCCAAAAGTTTCTACAAGAATCGATACTATGAAACCATTATTGAAATTAAAATCTATTATGGCTAGATAATCCATTCATTATCTATCAAATTATAGGACAAAAGATTTGATTATATCATCCACGATCTTGGTCATCCTCTCAAACTATTTATCAGTCTTTGGATGATATGTTGCACTCAACTTTAACATAGTCCCAAATTCAAACTATAATACATACCAAAACCATGATGTAAAATTTATGTCCACGTGAAATACAATAATTGAAGTCTCTCCATGTAGTCATATAATTTCACAAACATAAATCATTCTCAAAACTTATACAAAGTGAGTTTCCTAGACTGACAATATATGTGGCCAATTTTTTAACCAATCCACCTTCACCCAAAAAATATCTTAATATCAGGGGATCTTGGAAAACTACTTCATGAATTACATTATTATAGCATCTCACATCTACAATGTTACAAGATTTAGATGAAGTTAGGATTTTGGTCAGAGGTGTGCTGCATTGATCCTCTCACTTGTATGTAATGAGAGATGATTCCCTCAATATCTCTCTTCATTGCCATCAACTGTTTGTGCCACCTGACATCTTTATAAATCTCTATTGACCTGGGTAAAAATTCCGTTGAGATGTATGGGATACCATTATTATAGAAACCAACAAATTTTATAAATAAATATTACATCTTTTTATATGAATATTCGTTACAGAACATTATGATCCATTCCAGAACCATAAGTTTTTCTGGGGATTTGAAACATTGAATTATAGACAATATTTTCATAATATATTTCAATTTTCTGCCACTTATTAATTTACAACTATATCCCATATTAAATATATCATACTTAAAATATGTAATTATATCTTTGGAAAAATAGAACATAATAAAGGGTGATTTGAAATGCTCAGTAAGGGTAAACATATGAGTTATCAATGATCATTTAATCATAACATGAGAATAAAGGGTATGAGAACTTTTTTTTAATATTTTATAATCAATCCCAACAATTCTTGTATCATAAATACGAGTCATGGTATAATTCTTGATAGTTCATAAGACATGAATCATAATGGGATCAAATAATATAAGTCATGAGAACATATCATTAGAATAATCTCATGACATGAAAGAGTCATATAAGGATTTAGATAATAATAATCATAGAAATACAATGTCAAGGCTTTCCACCAAATAATTCATTATATTTTTGGCTTAGGTAACCATCCATGTACCAACATCGGGCTTGGAATGACCTCCCATATACCTTGTTTGTGGATTTGGATAACTTCCCATGTAGCCTTTGAGCTAATATAACATTTATATTTAACAATTTAATTATAAGGATATATAAATACAGTCCCACAAACCACATAATCATTAATTCATTCATATTTATTCCACAAAATCGTAAAAAAATTCATAAAAACATTACATGTGGAGGAAAAAAATGGGATTCATTGATATTTCATTCCTATTGCTAGAAACAATCCATATAAATAATAAAGATAATATAATTATATCATATCCCTAATAAATCTAAATTAATATTAAGAGATGTTATCAAAGATGGAAAATTCATTCAAAATATCATTGGGATATTTATTGAGTAGAATACCCTTTTCAGTTTTAAATAACATATTAAGAAAAAACAATTTCCCAAAGATAAAGGAAATTTTAGAAGATAAAATATCCTTGGAAACATTCAATTGAAGCATAAAATCATTATCTAGTCATAAAGGTGTGAAATTATGATCAATTTATATATTTTATAATAAAAACTCATTTCAAATTTTTGTTATAAAGATTAATGTAACACTTTTAGAAAATGATTGGAAGATTCTATAGAAACCATTTTATAAAAATTATATCATTGGTAAAATTGAAATTAAATATATATGAGAATATTAAAAAAATCCAATAATTTTTTTAAATAAAACATTGACTTGGAAGAATCCGGATTTTCATTCAAAGAGAGAAATAAAATCTATTGTTCTTAAAAATGTTAATTGATCCTATTGAGTACTTAATGTATGTAAAGTGAACATTTATTCTCATGAAATAACTAGAGTAAAGTAAAATATATTTTATTTATCAAAAATATATCATATAATTTCCTTAAATATAAATTCTAGAATAAATAATCCAGATTAAAATGAGATTTTAATATAAATCACTTAGCACTTTGCTGTCAGGCAATTCAAAAACAAATTAAATATATAAACATATATGGATATATAAATCCTCATACAATTTATGTTAAGAATGATAAAATATATCCATTGGAAGTATATAAGACACATAAAAGAAACATGTGGTTAATATGAACTATGTCTTATAGAAATAATAGTAAGATGAAAATCCCCTACCTTGAGTTTGACTTTCTTCATAACCAATTTAAAATAGTTTATAAAAAAATTAAAAAAATTTATATATATTCAGGATTAATGTATATATTTATCATATATGATCCATTAATAAAATGTTAACAATTATTTACTAATAATTATTTATTAAAGTAGTTGTTTCCTTATGTTAACAATTTCATTTTTTCATGAGAATTTTGGTTTAGTTGTTCCTATCCTTGTAATTTGTCTTGGAAAAACAATATTGTCAAAAAATACCATATAATGTACGTTTTTTTGATCTCAAATACCCATAATTATTCACAAATTATCTTGTTTTCTTAATATGTTTATGATGTTTAATTATAATTTATGCTTCTTATTGTTATTTTCATTATATATGCATTCTAGAAGACTTCGAATGCAATTTTATAATGTTGGGAAAATTGGATATGAGACATTTTTTCTACATTGATCAATTGACTATGTCAGTCACCTACGTAATGTAAAAAAAATTTAAATTGGATATCTTTCAGAATCACCTAGGTGGACATTACTTATATTGATTATATCTCTTAAATGAGGAATACAATACGTCAGTCACTCATCGACATAAAATGGTTACATGGAAGTATTATGATATGTTAGATTTCATTTATGTGATCAATAATATATGTAAATTTGTTATGTGATGAAATCAGTAACATGAATCACTTACATTGTGAAATTTTATATGTTTCCTCAATCGGTTATGTTAGTTTTATTGAATCTTCTATGTGAAGAAATTAGATTTTTAATTTCAATGAGCTACATTATATTTGAATATAGAAATAAAAATAATATGTGATTCATCTTTTTCATGTGATGAAAAATTACCTATGTGTATTCAAATATACAAGCACCTATATGGATTTAATTTTTAAATTTGGATATGTCATGCTTCATGTTGGTATTTATTATCATTGAAGTAGTCAAGTGATATTTTTTCCCTATTCAATTCATAAATGATAAATTACCTATTAGGAAAAAATAAACTATAATAATATCAATGTAATTAGATAATAAAAAAAGGAAAAGAATATTTTATTTTTCCCACTTTTCCTGAGTAATTTTCAAGAAAAAAGGGCATGTCACTGAAACTTGGTTTTCTACAAAAAATATTTTATGAATTTAAAAATGTATAAGTTAATTTCAGTGTAGAAAAGTAAAAGAGTTAACAGATTTCATTTGATGATATGCGAAGTTTACAAAAAAACACAATGAAATAATTCTCAAATATATTATAAATGACACTAGGTTTTTATTGAAAATAAATTAAAAGAAATATCATCTCATAATTATTTCTTATTGATGATTATTACATTGTTTCGAAGACTATCATTGATATTCTATTCTTTAAATAATTTATCATAGAGATCTTTATCTTTTCCTATTTGTTATATAATATAGTCTTGACATGAAAATAGTAAAATCTTTTTTTTTCTTTCATTGTAATGATTCCCAAGAAAAGAATATTTGAATCATGTTGGTGGTAAATACATTTTGAAACCCTATTAAATTATACAATGCATATTCCATGTGTTGGATATTTTCACTCAATCGTTTAGTCCATTGTAAAAAAACTTGTAGTCCCTAGGAAAAGGTATGGTCAACTAAAAATCATCAAACATGTGGATAAGGGTGGTGGTGGAGTTTACTATGGGACATCAATTCGACGATCCTATATAAATCTCTCTATGACTATGACCTTTTTTATGATTTTATTTCCATTAAATTCTTAACTATTGAAAATAGTAGAAATCAGTCATAAATAAGAGATGGTGATTTTTTATGTAAAGAAAAATTTAAGTAACTCAATTTACTAACTATTATATCTTAATATAGTTAGTCCTCAATATTTATTGGTTTCAAAGATATTGATTCTATAGTTGTCTACAATAATGATTGAAATCTAATGATCAATTCAATAATTTCATTTATGACTGAAAATAATGAATAAATCCATATGGTTATAGAACCTTATTTAAAAGGTTATAATTATGTGTATTGGAAAGAAAATATGATCATATATCTAAATATCCCTATTCTGAATGTTTATCTTAAAGTTGTGCATCATTAATAAATTCCAATGCTAAAACGAGAAACATGGGGTGCTGAAACTGATGATATCTATAAACTTAATTACAAATCTATGACTGCTATAATCTATGTATTATTTCTATAAGAGTTAAATAGAGTTTCTTAATGTCAAACATCCCATGAAATGTAGACTATAATTTTAGTTTACTGTGATGGAACTACAACACGTAGGCTCTAATAAATGATTCTACAAAACAAAAGATTGACAATTTTAGAATGATGTATAGTGAGAGTGTCACATATTTCAATGAAATAATAATAGAAATTATAGATAAATTTTCCACTTTATAAATATCTATTACTGAACTACATCAATATATGAATGTTCTTGGAGTACAACCACCAAGGTGAAGTTGTATTTTCAATGATATCGAAAAAAAGAGGCCAAAAATATCAAAATAAAATATCATTTGGGTAAAATCATGATTTATATGTAAGATATGGAAGATTAATCTAGAGATAATAGTCTAGTTAAAATGGTGAATTCATATTTTAATTTTTCTTGTTCAAAAGATGAAAAGATGGGAAAAAATTCAAATAGTCAATACAGGTGATGCAAATTCCTCAAGATGTTCTACTTTAGAATGTGATCATTTTCATTTTTCAAGAAAATTAATGAATTTATATAAATGGAGAATAGTTTTTATGAATCCTTTTACAAATATAACAATTTATATGGAAATTATAAAGAAGTGTGACGTTATGAATTTATGAAGCTTGTACATATCAAGAATGATTTTTTATAGGATCAAGATATGGAAATGTCTAAAAATAAATGATTCCAGAAAGTTGGTTTTAAGAAGAAGTATAATATGACCGTGATGGTATCATGGATTTGTTAGGATGATTCTAGTGTTGTTTTATCTTTAGAATTAAAAGTTGCGTAGTATAATCTGAAATCCAACATGTGTTTTATAGAATGTACTTATGAGGTATATTTCTTTATACGTCGGATAATAAAACTAAACCAGAAAATGGAAATTGAACATTTGTGTAATAGGAGTAATATTATTCTATGTTATAATCCTTGTATAAATCATCAAAAAAATACGTAGATTCTAAAAAATATCATTAAGTGGTTATTAATGACAATAATTATTTAAATAAAAAATTCTAATTTTAAAACAAAATTGGAAAATTATACTCCATCATACGTTACACATGGAAATAAAATCGAAACATTATGAATATGATGTTCAATACTTTAAAATGGATACATGTTTATTTAAAAAAGTTAAATTTTTCTAAATCAAATTCTATTAGAGAGTAAAATGTGTAAAAATAAATTTTTAATATGAAGTAAATGTGAAAAACATAAGTTTTACATGAACTATTTTTTTACTTATATCCATAAATAAATATCATTCAAGAATAATATTATTATCATTATAGTTTTCTAGGACACTATGAAAATAGTTTTTATATTCAAAAACCATTGGTTCATTGATGTTTAAAAGAACTTACAAAAAAAAGATTTTCATTTTTATATTCTGAAATTTTTGGACAACATAAATAGATTTGGATTCATATATACAAAGTTAATAACATTCTTGTAACCAAGAAAATATGTGTACGAAAACAATTTCTTGTTTAATAGTTCGTTGTAGATACAATGTTCCAGAATGTCTAGTGAATGATACTATATAGATAGTGGATTACCAAGGAATATGAGTGGATATTTTTATAATTTTCACTCCTTATGAAGGATATATAGAGGTCATGTCACCTTTAGTGACAATGCGAAATAAAAAATAGTGGGAGTTGGATAAGTTGTAAATTTGATGTCTTCCCTTATCAAAAAAATTTATCTATATGGACGGATTAAATAAAAATGGGATGAGTAATATCAATTTTGTAATGAATATTATTTTAATAATTTTTCATGCAATTCATGTTCTATATTAAAGATAAAATTCTTATATTTAACACTCCAGGAATAGAAAATGTATTTACTATATATATTATTTCACTGTGTAGGCAAAAGGTGAAATCATTAAAAAAAATAATCATAGTTATTTCATAGAATACTCAATAAAATTAGTGTTTATTATTTTAGAAAATTTGCCAAAATGAATTTAGTTTCAGATATAAATCAACTTAAAATGAATTAAAGAATCTAGGTGATTCATTCCAAATCGAAAATAAACAGATGACATATTTTAAACCAATTAAATAGGTTTCTACTTATAGACCTCTAGAACTAATTAATATGGTTTTTTGGGGATATCTATTCTTTCACGACAAAGATAGATTTTTTTTTGTTTTTTAACTGATGATTACTCTAGATTCACATGTTTTTTATTTTTTATGCGTTAAAAGTGATTTTAATTATATTTCTATATGTTTTTTAAAACTTATTAAAAATATAATAATTTCAAATCTTATTCATTAAGAAGTAACCCTGAAAGATATTTTGAAAATCATGTGTTCAATGCGTATTATTCAAAAAATTATAGCAAGTATAGTTTTTCTACACCTAGGATACATCAAGGAAATATTGTTTTTGAATGGAGGAATAATACTCTGTATAAAATTTCTAAAACCATATTATGTGAATATAACATGGTAGCTAATTTTTGGACTGAATCTATTAACACAACATGTTATTTCATAAAAGGAGTTCTAGTAAGACCTAATTTAATGAAAAAATACAATATATGGAATAATTGAAAGAAATTTTTTTTGATACATTATGGTTTTTAGATAAAATATTTATATTCTAAACATTAAGGATAATATTGGTTTGTTTTATCCAAAAGCTAATGAAGAAAATATTGAAGTCTATTCTATAGCATCAAAAGCATATAGATTTATAAATAAATGTCTGAAGATTGTTAATGAATCAACTCATATGAAACTTGTTTAAAGTAATCCTATTTATAAAAAATAATATACTTTTTTTGATATTAGTGGTTCTTATTAAAACATGATGTCTAAACAACTTTTTAATGAAAAAAGGATAATTAATTGGTACATTATTTACCTTATATAAATCATGAAAGGTTAGATTATAGAGAATAGAAAAGCATGAAACCTAAAAAACCTAAAACGTTAAGAACAATTCATTAGAAACTGTTAAAATAATTTTATATGAAGGAGTTGTGATTATATAGAGTGTAAGAAAACATGTTGAGTTTCTATCTTTTTATATTCATTAGAACCTAATTCGTAAAAATAATATATGGTTGTAGAATTTTATCTTTAGTTATGAAAGTGGAATGAAACTATTTCAAGAGGAAAACGTAATGAGAATTAGTAGATATACCCTATGACTATCCACTTATTGGAAAAAATAGGGTTTTAAGAAGAATAAGGATGATCATAGTGTGATTAATAGAAAATAAGCTATAGTTATATCTAAAGGGTATAATTAAAAATAGGGTATAGTCTATGTGGAAACTTTTCCCAAATAGTTAGATTAAAATCCATTAATATTCCATTAACCTATGAATATTATATCAATTTTAAAATATATTATATGGTTATAAAATCTATTTTCTAAATATTATTCTAATATAGGAAGTTTAATTTGAACAACCTCATAGTTTTGAAAATCCTAATTATCTAAATTTAATTTATAAACATACCAAAGGACTTTATGGATTTAAATAGGAACCTATATCTTTATATAAATATTTTTGTTCTATTCTAATATCAATATTTTTTCAATATGTAAAAAATTTCTGAGTTTATTTATAAAAATATCATAGTAAGATATAATTTGAATAAAAATTTAAGATGATGATGTTAATTTTTGTTCTATAAATAAAAATTTCTATAATGAATTTTCAAAACACATGAAAAATAAACATTAAATGTGATTGATAATAGAGAAAATTTATTTTATTTTTTTTAAAATTTATTATAAATTTATTGGGATTGTTATAAATCAATGAAAATACATACTACACTTACATAAAAGGTTTGTAATTTAATATAGTAAAGTACATGGTTCTCCTATGAGTTGTAATGAAAAACATGGCTTGGATGAAGCTTGAAAACCAGTTGAGAAAAATATTTAAAATATAATAACTGGGATTTTACTGTATTTGACTAGTAGTCGATTAGATATTTTGTTTTTAGTATTTTCTTGTGCTAGATTTCATGCTAACCCTAAATAATCTCATTTCAAATCATCTGAAATGGTTTTAACATATTTAAAAGTAATAGTTTCTCAATCTTTTATTTTTTTAAAAACATCATATTTTAATTTATTATCATCTTCATATTCGAACTTGGGTGGTTGTGGACTTGATAGTAAGAGAACATTATGATCATTAAATTTTATAGGTAATTCTTTAATATCATATTCTAGTAATAATAAACACTCTATTTCATTATCTATAATAGAAAAATAATATATTCCTACTGGTAGTTGTTGTGAACATGCACTATGAATGAAACATACCTTAATGAATGATGGATTCAATTATAATCCAGTATCAATTAAATTAACTAACCTTGTGCTATCAACATTTCTGAGAATACCAAAAATTATTCAAGAACAAAGTATATAGACATACAACATCATTTATTAAGATAGCTTTCTAAAAAATGTGATATTTATCTTATTTTTATCACTAAAGATAATCAATTATCCAATAATTTTACTAAACACCTTGTATGTGATTTTTTTTATTTTTTAAAAGGGAATGGGTTTTATTCATCATCAAATTAATTTAATTAGTTTATTTCTAATTTAAATGAATCTATTCTATTTATTACTATTTTTAAAATTTATAATAAAACATTTCCTTATAGAATTTACATTAATATAATACGTAGATTACTCTTATTTAAATTAATTGTCTATTTAAATGTTGAAAATAACAATTCTTTGATCATTTATTGTTATTATTATTTATTTATTAGTCAATTGTAATCCTACACCCTAAATGGATTTGTAAGAAAATTTGGATTTAGGTATATGACCGAATAAAAAAAATCAGACCTAATGTATTTTTTCAATTCATTTACTTAACCTCCCTTTGAATATGAACAGTCATCCCTAACCTCTTGATCCATGTTTGACCTTTAACTCATATGTTTATAATGGAAAATTTGAAACATGTTGATGATAGAATCTCGAGTTTTTTCTATGATTTTTTTAGGAATTGGAAGAAGTGTTCTTGCCTGAAAGTCCATATATATGGTGTGCCTGAATAGAACTGAATTTTTTTTCAAGAAATATCTTGAGTTTCATTCTTATGATTTTGTGTTTAATGAGGTGAAGTCAAATTTTGTTTCTGGGGAAGTAATAATTCTTCACTTAATGAATTTATTGTTTTATTTTATTCAAATGAAGGATGTAATATCATCAATTTAAAAGGAAGGATAGTGGTAGTTTCATATATTAAAAGAGATTATATCATTCACTAACCACTGAGGGGGAGTTTTTTTAGTCAGATGCTTTTTGGGACAATCTCAATAGGTTTAATCGAAGTGCTCTGAATTTTTTTTGTAACCTTTGTTCATAAAAAAACTCATGAAAGAGTTTCCATATTAATGAAATGTTTTATATAAATTTTTCCAGATAGTTATTACATAAATAGAACGAGTGAATGGTAATGTTATCTTTTAAGATATGTATTGGATGTATGTCTTGATCAATGATGTTAATTTTATTTTTCCAATATATATTATGAGTTTCATGGATAATTATTTTTAACGATAATGGGATGTTATACTATAATCCTTATATTAGATTAATATGAATAGTTTTGAAAATAGATAATTATATCTAAATAAGGCAATGCAGTGAAGTAATATAAAAGTAATTGTAACATCCCCATCCAAAAAGATACTATAACTGATGCCCCTAGCCAGGTCATTATAAGAGCTCATGTGTGCCTTCATGTACGCTAGAGGCATTCAACAAGAAGTGAACATCTATAGAAGAACATTGGGAGATTTTACCAGCTTAATAGAGTGAAGGCACAACAAAAGTAAAAGAAAAAATAATGTGACCAACCAATACAATAAATGGGAGACATGAAACAGAAAATAATAAGTGACATAATTCACAGGACAAGATAAAATTTAATGAATAATCTACATTTTAAGTAGTTATACAATATAAAATAAGACCTGAAAAAATAGAATATTCTAATCCCAGACCCGAGTCCCAACATGGTCTTCAACTCCATGCTCCAACCCTTCATCCAAAGCATAACCAAACACCATGTCCCTATCCTGAGTTTGAACCTAAAAAATAATATATTCTCAGGTACAAAAGTTCCATGGTGGCTTAAGAATGGTGTGACTAAAACTTTGTAATCCACCACCAATGATTTCTAATGTAATATCCAGTTTGTACAATTCGAATGCAAGAAATATTTAAATTAACAATATAGTAACAAAACAGAAATTTATGTAATTATCTATAATCCATGTACCCATTATGTTTTCTATAATAGAATAATAAACAAAACTAACTCAGGTCACAATAGGGGTCTTAGACAAGGCACAAGGGTGATACCCACATTGAGCCATAATGGATTTAAATAACCAGAACTCATAGTGTACCCACTAGCTACAGTATTTATTTAATCAATTTTCATCACTATTTCCATTTCATCACTTATGTTATCATAATTACTAAATTTATACTCATCTCATATTCCATTGGTTAGTAATTACATCATTTACACAATAGTGTATGCCAGTAAAGTACCATCCATAATGGGGATACATACTACAATACTCACAAATCATTCACCAATCATAATTAACAACATACCCGAGAGCCTTAGTCAAGTAATCATGGCATGACCAAGAGTTTTTGAAGCATAGAGACTCAGTCTTACATCCAAACCCACACCATGACCTTTGGTTTGGAATCATAGAGCCTCATTATAGCATCACAAAACTTCATTGTATAACACTTACCTTAGTGCCTCAGTATAATATGTTTCATATAATATATCCATTATAGGCATAAGGCATTAGTCTAATGCCCCAACACATGAATTCCTTGGTGGGGTTAGAGCATTAGTCCCCCCTAACCCATGGGAGGATCCTCAGTCCTTTATCCCACCACCAAGCCATGTGCACATGCTTATTCAACCATTTTCTTCAAAAAACATGTCACAAACCATACATAACAAACACACATAAATTTCAAATCTCATATTCCATCATTATAAAAATGAATAACTGTGTCACCTTAGAAAATTTACCTAATACATTGGGATCCAATTTAATATTTTCCCCTTTATCATGTCTTAACTCACTATGTATGTTCATTTACTTCCATACATTATTCTATTTAACATATTAAAAAATTTCCATATATTTACTCCATTAACCTATTCAATATTTCTATGTATTAACCACTTATGAAATTCAAGTACAAATCAAAACCCATTGGGAACATTCACCTCAATTCTATTTAACCAATTTTAACATCATGAAAAACATTTCTTATGCAATATCTTTAACTAATAACATTCATCAATTAGTTCATTTAATAATCATGATAACATTCCAACATAATTATTATGGGTTCTCTCTCAAAAACCCTTACACCCCTTCAATTACTAAGGTCCCATCTGTCATTTATAAACTGCGTCGTACAAAACACAATTGAAATACTAAATAAAATTATCTTGAAACTAGCCTTTTAAAACATGAGTCATCCCTTTCTAAAAACTAAAACATGACCCAAGGTTTTTTTCATTTTCAACCAATGCAGACAACCATTAAACCAATTTAAAAAAAATTAATACTTTTTATAATTAAAAATCATTTGAAATCTCTTAGAAAACCCATTTTCATTACATTGAGTTCAAAACCTCCTTTCAAAACATTTTCCAATTTCAAACATCAATTTTATTTCCATTAATTTGAAATCAGGTAAAATCTACGAACACACCATCATAATTATTTCAAAACCATTCAATCATTCACAAAATTCAACATAGAGTTTTTAAAAAAAATAAATTATGATCAGCCACACATAAAGTACAAACTTAATACCCAATCTCTCATAATACCCATATATCAAGGTTTACTAATTGTATTCACCAATTACAAGGGTCTATATTACCCCATGGGTAGAATTATGTTTTATCTCACATCATCAACAAACCCAGCCAGGTTTGGGAAAGTTTCCCACTTCAATCTAATGCCTAAAAATAATCCCATAAACTAATATATAAAAACACAACATAACAGTGAAACGTAAAAGCTACATACACGTATATGACACCAAGACTATGTGAAAATGAATAATGACTTCCTACCACAAGTATGTGGTTGAAAATTTATTTAATCTCCTCCTTTGATTCATGATATAACCCCCACTAAATCCCAAAAGGGACATCCACAATATATTAATGGTTTTAGGGATTCGGAGGAATATAAGGGATTCTCCAAGCCCTAATATAGAAAATAGAGCAAAGAGGTGTGTTAGACTCACATGGATAATCAATTTTTATCCAAACATGCTCTAAATGTCCAAAAAATAGAAGTTGAACCTTCCATGTGGGTGGGAGGGGGGATATTGGGTTGTCACCTAGGCTACATGGGGTCAAATGTGAGGAAAAATCGGATGGGGATCAAAAATCATAAGATGTGAAAATTGTAATTATTTTAACTTTTAATTGGGAGATTAGTTTACCTGTATGGTTTTCCAAACTATGAGAAAACCATGCTTAAGAAACTGTTTAAGTGAAGTTGGGTCACAGATTACTGGGAGATACCCACATGGTTTGGGAAACGATTTTGTACCTGCATGCTATCCCTCTTTCCAAAATGGATCCCATGATGCATAGTTTACTATGTTAGGTTCCCTGTTTTCCAAACAGTGCACCAACCACATGCTGTGCAACGTTTGGCCACATGTCACCTCCTTACATGTACCACACCCACATCACACCGATGAAACTACTCAAGAACACAATAACCACTTCCGTAACCATAAAAGAATGTTTAACCAAATTTTTTAACATGGACCTACCTTCACAAAATGTCAGGATCTTAAAACCTCCCAGCATTATAATAACTTATCTTCGGGCCTCACTTTCAATAATTCCCAATACCTCTAGACCAAAAGTGTCATGAAAATTACCCAACAATAAACCATCATTTCCCATGTTCCTCCCTGAACTTATCTTTGACATAACAACACTAGAATCAAGGGAATAGTCCAACCCCCAAAACATTTTGCTCGCCAGGGTTCACAATCCTATCCCGATACTCATTGAGGGAACATCCATAAAAACTCACCATTACCCACTCAAGAACAAGGGGATTTCAGGGCCTCAATACTAGATTATCACACTAAAGAAATCTGACATGGCACTACATGAACCTCGGAGAGAAATTGGAACACTATCAGTTTGATCCCCTATACAATACATAACCCAACTAACTTAGATCATTTAAAAATGTTTGGAATGTAAAACCCAAAAATACTATTCATCATAAGGAACCGAACGAGACAAAACTGGGGGCGAACATCTATCACCAAAACCATTTACCATTATGGCTCCCATCTGATTACATGTATCGCAACCCTCCTATTACACTATTAACCGACCACTTTCCCACAAGGGTACTTCCCAATATATGATCCTGCCTCTCAACACCCTTTTTTGATATTGAGCACTCTCATAATTGAAAAAGAGACCATAAAAATTCAAATCAATTTTAAAAACATACAAGATGCGTTTTCTAACTCACCAGGACCAGACATCGACAAGTGAATAGTCCAAAATTAACATTCAACTATTTCTTTTAATCCACAAATATTGGACACCTACACCATCCATAATCATTTATGGGTAGATCAATTGTTCTTTATATAATATTCTTATTACTGAAACACTCTTATCCTTAAAACCATAACTAGAGGTGTGTTTTAACAAACCACATCCATTATTTTTCCCCCACTAATTCGGGAAATTCCCAGTCGACTCACTAAATTGGGCCCCCAAATTACACTATTGAAATGTTGCCACTTCTCCAGGCTACAAACCCTTATCTCTTATAGAATTCCAAACCATTGGTATGTACCAATTAGTAATCACCCCAATGTTTAGTAAAACTCTTCCATCATGGAATTTGTTACACTTAAAAATATATAGTACTATAAAACACCCCTCAACACATCTTTGGTGCGACCACTCTAATTACCCTTAGAAATAGACTATGTCTGAAGCCATAGCTCGACTTAATCAACTATCACATCTATGAAAACCTAACCTTAATTCATGGAATCCCAAATATGCACCTCATAGGTTTCACATTGGAATCCTGATGCCACCACATCCTCTTCGCATCTTGCTCCACACATCTATAACAATACATGACACTTACTACCTTATATGTATCACTGTCCCTATTTTTCCCATAAAATTTCAACCTCTTTGGATTATTATTAAATACATATTGATCCCCCAAAAAAAGATATAACAGTCCATTGTTCACTGTTGTGACAAAATAAAAACACCCGAAACTCATTCTTAGATTACGGGAATGACACCCATGGAATATCTTGACCTCTTTTCCATTATAAAGACCTCTTCTACAATCAGACGAGGTTTTAATCCCCTATAATATGGCTCCCTCACACCTACCATCCATTGTACATATCCTATTGGATGTTCCAATCCATCCATAACACCCTCAAGTCTCTAAGAATAGTTCTAGTGATTTTTTTGTGTACCTGGGAAAATTTCAAGTTATAGGGCATGATCGTCAACAGAAAATAAAAAATTCTGAGAAATTGTCGATAGTCACCACCACAACTATCCATCACCACTGTCACCTCTCACAAATAAGACACCTCAATCTACCGAAGGTATCTATCTTCCCTGACCACCAAACCCTCATCTACACTAGAATACCACAAATTAATTGGGGTTTCAACCAAATTCACAACCACCTCATGAACCTCTACTAACAGGTCATATTCCAACATTCCTATCAGTATCAACATAATCACCCCACATGAGTACTTTTTTTTCTGTCTCAAAAATCACAAAATATATGCAATGATCTACTCCACCGGTCCAAAACCAATTGGGTTCTTTCACTTATAGGGCCTCCCCACCTATAATCCAGCAAGATCACATACTCATACATCCATACCACCTTTGAAAATATCCCAATGACATAGTGTATCTCTCATACTTCCCAACCACTTGGCACTAACTAGATCCATTGTAGTCTCTCACTCCCCTATGAAAAAAAGAACCCATATATAGCTCACATAAGCCATGCATCAATAAATATATCCCCATACCAACATTTCCTTCTGGATATAACTATGAAAAATAAATATTGTTAGGTGATTGAATTATCCGACACATCTCAACCACGCTTACAACTGAATTTATGTTCCCTTGTGCCTCCCTAAGGTGCATCCAAGGCATAACTATGAACCTTTACCAAAACTTGAGGTCACCCACCATGCATTGATTACACCTTCGATGTGTTACTTGTGACACATGAACTCATAAATACTTACACCCCGACTAACCTCTATCACTTGTTATCCTCAAAAGAAAAAGGATACCAACCCCCCAAACTAGAGTCGCACCTAGAAAGGGTCCCTGGATCTCTCTAGTACATACCTGGCGAACCTCACCCAACTGACTCTTTGTAATGTTCATCCTACCACCGATCCAAAAGAACTGATTCTAATGTAAAAAAAAATTCATTATAGACCCAAAAAAAAAACATAATCACACCCTCACAATAGCACCATGAACCAAACACACACTCTAATGTCAGAACAAAAATCACAATATCTCAAATCACAAGAGTCACCACATTAAAATTAATAGATGATATATCATGGCTTCAAGGTCACAACCTAACAAACGACATAACAAACAACATTCCATTTAACTAATACATCTAACTCAACAAGATCTCACATCTCGTAACATGATGTCTCAAACTATAGTATTCTCATGACCCTAACCATATGTAAACAAGGTCAACAACCAACACAAGGAATAACCACCACTAGTGTCCCTAAAAGGTTCCATAATTCTACCATTTTCACCTTACTCAATCATGCCATTTAAACCCAGGATTTAACATTTCAAGACATTTCATTTGTAAAACTAAAAAATTAACACATTGAAAACCCATTTTTTCATCCAATAATTTCAAAAATATCAATTTATTTCAAAGTAATATTTCAAAACATTTCCCATTTATAAACCCATGGGTTTACATTCCTCAAAACCTCTGTTTAACCCACTTTTCAAAACCCATTATTTCATTAAATTTAATGATTTATACCCATTTGGTTCATCATCATATCACTCAAAATTCAATCACATGAAACATACAGATGATAGATCTGTCCTATGTTCCTAGCATGATGAATGAACTTAGATACCCATTCATGCTTCACTAATCCAAGAGATGAAACCTCATAAATAAATAACATCACATCCATGTATGCCACCCAAGTTGGAAATATCATCCAACTATAAAATCATAAACCAGAACATCATTTACTTACCCATAAAAAATGGGGTTTCTCGTATATGTGGGGCTTCAGGAAGCCATGGACGATCTCATTTCCATCTCCCAAAAATTTCATAGTATCATGTCTTCCATGCTATGATAGTAAGAAAAAAATACAATTGGGATCTGATACCACTTTGTAATTACTTGGAACCAGAATTCACTATATCTGGTGCCCCAAGATGGGACCTTACATTAACATAGGCACACCTCCCTATATTATAGAGACTACTGAATATTGGAGTGGCTCTAAAGAGGAACATGGGGAGTCTATACTCACTTATCAATGTGATGCCAGAATAAATATAACACAAACATATAGTGTGACCAACCAGAGCAATAAATGGATGACATGAAACAAAAACCAATAAGTGACCAAGTACACAGGCTATAAAAAATCTAATGAATAACCTACATGACAATAAATCATACAATATATGAAAAGATAAGGAAAAAAAAATAATCTAACCTAGATCCTGAGTACCAACCCGATCCTGACCTCCATACTCTATCTTGTCTTCCCAAGCATAACCAAACACCAGGTCCCTGTCTTGGACCTATAACTAAATAAAGAAGCAAATACTTGCGTACCAAAGTTAGATAGAGGCCTGAGAAGTGTGTTATTATAACTCAGTAGGACACCACCAATGGTGTCTAAAGAAATAACTATTATGTACAGAGTGAATTTAGGTAAACAAGTGTAATAATAATCACAGAACATGAAAAATATTTAATTGATTATATAGTATCCATATACCCATTAAGTTATTTAGATTATATCAATAAACAAAACTAACCTTGGTCACATTTGGAGTCCAAGGCAAGGAAAATGGGTGACAGACAAATTTAAAACATATAGATTTAACTATCCACAACTCACTATATACAAACTAACTACAATATTCATTTAATCAATTTTCATCAATATTTCCATTTCATCACTAATGCTATCTTCATTAGTAAATTAATCTTAATCTCATCTTCCAGGGGTTTGGCATTAAATCACTTACACTACGGCCTCAGCCAGTCAATTACCATGCATAAGGTGGAAACATACACATATACTCACAAAGAATTCACCAATCATAATTATCAACATACCCCAAAGTCTCAACCTAGTAATCTATACAAGAACATGTGTTTGGGTATCATAATCCATCTTTATGACATCCCAACCACACCATAACCTTTGGATGGAAATAGTAGATCATTAGTCTAACATCACAAACATTCATTACATAACACTTAACTTGGATCCTAGGTCTATGCAGTTTAATTGAATGAAACCATTAGGGGAATAAAGAATGAGTCTGAATCCCTAACCCATGCATTATTGGGCGGGATTAGGGCATCATTCCAACTTGAACTCGGGGGGGGGGGGCTCAGTCCTTTATCCCACCACTAGTCTATATGAACATTCTTATTTAACAATTTTCTAAAAAAACCATCTCACAACCCATACATAACCAATAAACATAACATTCAAATCTCATAATAAATCAACATAAAATTCAATATTAATTTGTTACCCCTTAGCACATTTAACTAATACATTGTGATCTTATTTTAATAATTCCCTATTCTCAATCCACAACTCACTATATATGTCTAATGACTTCCATACATTATCCCATTTAACATATTAAATAATTTCCATAGGTTAATTCACATAACCCATTCAAACTTCGCATGTATCAACCACTAATAAATTTTGAGTGAAAATCACAATCAATTTATCAAATTTTCCTCAACAAAATTAAATCCATTTTACCATTATTTCCAATACCTCGTTATGCTATATCACCAACTAAGACCATTCATCGTTTAATTTATTTAATAACCATGTTAACATGCCAATATAATTGTAATTGGTTATCTCTCACTAACCCTTATGTCCCTTTAATTTATAAGGTCCCATCAAACCATTATAAACTACATCATGGGAAAAAATCAAAATACTCATTTAAATCATATTTAAACCAAAATTTAAAATACAAGTCATTCCTTTTAAAGAAAAAACCTTCCCCGAGGATTTTATTTCTATTTTCAACCAATCCTGACAACCATTAAATCGTTTTCACAAAAAATGGATCCATGCACTAATTATAAATCATTTTAAATATTTTAGAAAATCCCTTTTCAATTACATTGATTTCAAAAACTCTTTTCAAAGTATTTTTCACTTTCAAACATCATTTTTCCTCAACATATTTAAAATCAGGTCAATAACCCAATCACACCATCAAACTCATTTCAAATTCATTCATTCATTCATAAAAACAACTTAGAATTTAATTTAGTCAATTCATTATGCTACCCACATATCATGTTCACAATCATGAACAATTTTAGCTCATTATAACCTTATCTCATAGTTTACTATGTTTTTTCACCATTTATAAGGGTTTGACTTACCCCATTGGTAGCCATAGGTTCACTTCCATGTCATCGAAGAACCCAAAAAGGACTGTAAAATGTCTCTCACTTCAATATAATGTACAATCTCTTCATGTACCCCAAGATATAAAATAGAACATACAAGAAAAAAAGAACAACTACATACCCATATGTCAAATAAAGACTATGTTAGAATGCTTAAAGGACACCTACCTCATGTCATTGAAGAAATATTTCTTTATTTCAATCATTTATTCATGTTGAAACCCTTGCTAAAGCCCAAATCTATAATTCATAGGAAAAGTTATAGTTTTATGGATTTGGGATATGATAAGTGATTATATAACCACAATCTAGGAAATAGCACAAATAGAATTGATAGAATCATCAGAATCATCTATTTTCTCGCAAGAAAACTTTTAACTCTTATTAATATTGGGGAACCATCCCTGGAAGAGTAGGGGGATACTGATTCATCACCTAGGGTTGAGGGGGTCGAATGGGAGGGAAAATCGGGTGGGGATCTAAAATACTAGGATGGAAAACTGTAAAATTTTCAAATTTTAATGGGGCACATAGTTAACCCACATGTTTTTCCAAACCATGTGCAAACCATCCTCAATATACTATCAGGGGGATGTTGAGTCGCACAATTTTCAAAACCATGTGAGAATAAGGCATTACCCACTATCTAATGGAAGTTGGGATGCAAAATTACATGGATATACCCACATGGATTGAGAAACTGTGCATTAATAGGGTGATATACCTCTATCCAGGATGACTTCCATGCCACATAGTTTCCTTTTCCATGGACACAATTTTCCAAACCATGCGCCAATAGTGTGTTATGCACTATTTTGATTCTTTTCACATCCCTTCATGTCCTAAACCCCTAGAACATTCTCTAAACTCCTCAAGCACTCAAGAACCACTTATTTAACCATAAAAGAAAGTTTAAATAAATATTTTAAGAAGGATGTACCTTCAATAAAGGTCTATATCATAAAATAATACCCTATCAACATTTATCAATAATAAAATTGGATATTAGTTTGATTCTACATTAATTACATTTTTGGTGGTTGGTCAGGAATGTGTGAGTCAAGGAACGTAATCTCAGACCTCACTACAAAGTGACGAAACAACTATCAAGATTTTTTCTTCTAGGGGAGTACAAGATACATCAGCTTTAATTACCAAGACTAAAATTACAGTCATCAATCCAACATTTGATGAAATTATTTAGTTTCTGGAGGATATAGATAATGAAATTCAATCTATTAGTGAAGTGTCTATGTCGGTTGAGGAATATTATCATATAGAGATAGTTTTTGAGATACTTTTTTCTTCTTATTATGATATTTTATTTAAGAATAGTTCAATGATTTATGATGTTAAAAAATGTACAGAGTTTGTAGAAGTTCAAGAAGATGATGATTCAATTCTACTTGGATCACCGGTTCAAAATATAATAGTTGTTGATGTGGTTATGGAATCTAATAAATGTTCCCATACACAATCAATTTCATATTCCATTTCAACATCTCATGAAGTAACTAATTATATTAGAAATAGTTCATAAATCATCGAATAATATGTGTTTTCTAATTATGTAATGATGGAGCTTGGTAGTCTATGATTATATTGGTTTGATTTAATATTGGATCCAGTTCCCTGAAAAATGACATCTGATAACTCAAAGTGTCCTCCATCTCCATGTCAGTATTTAATATGTTTTTTAGAATAGTGTATGACCCATAAAACTTAATCAATAATATTTGGATATATCCACTTATTCTTCAATATATATCTAATGTATGTTCCATGGAACATGAGGAAATTATATCCTTGATAAGTGGTTTGACTGGTTTTTGTCCTACGAAGACTGAGTTTAGTGATACTTGTTATTTGGATTCATCTCAAAAGGATATGTTTTAGAATACATTATCAATTAAATATAGTTTATATTAGGAATTTCTTGATGATATGATTTATTTTATAGCAGAAGTGTAATAGACTCTATACAATGTAATTTTTTTGTGTTAAATCATTCTTTGTTTATAATGAAATTTAAAGCATCTGCTGCTTCTACCTTAGAATATCTATCTTTTTGATATTTCTAGAACATATATAGTTAGATAAATACGGAGATAGGGTTATTATATTTTCATATTTAGTGTATCCAAGATGATATTTGTTATCTAGTGATGTTTGATGAGATGAAAAATGTATTTTTTTCATTTTTATGATAACCAGGAATATATTAAGAATCATAGTATTGTGTTACAAATGTTCATGAATAACCATTTTGGTCCTATTGTGAACTCACTTGGAGAAATGTTAAAAGTGAATTAAGGTGTTTCAAAGGGTTAAATAAATATATTTAATGGTTTCCTTTACCTTAATAAAAAAACAATTTTTATTAAGAATAATGAAATATAATCAATGGTTTTGGATTTTTATAATGTGATAGAATCATGTTCCGAATCAGTTTCATCATTAATAAAATATCTAGAAAAACCAATTCCAACTATCGGAATGGAGTTGGTTGTTTAGAAACCTATTATAATTTAAAGATTATTTGAACTCTAATTGGAAATTAGTTATCAAGTGTTTATGTATTATATAAAGTATGTTAAAAAGTTTTTCAGAATTTTCTATTGAAACTGAATAAAACACATCATAAATTATAGTGACTGACTAGTATGATTATTAAAGTACAGGTGTTTGTGATTCTAATTATGATGAATGTTCATGTGGATATGTATTATGGAATTTCATCTGTAGACATTTCTACTCTACATCAAAATAATACTAAAAGTGAGTTTGTAATGTAATATATAGAAAATGTAGAACACCTTAATTTATTTATGTCAAAATCATCATAACATCGGTCACTAAAATTCATAAGAAATAATATATGTTTATTATTATGTATTTGAATTCGGATGTTTTTTCATAGGTCAACATGGGTTTTTATGTTCTATTTCATATGATAATAAGAAGACCTCTTGGAACATATCCTACTATTTCTTCTCAGCAATCTCAGAATAAAATAAAAGGTATTTATGATAATTTAATGACATCAATTCCAATTCATTCTTCCTTAAGACCTCATCAATCCTAAGATGAAACTCTAATTAAACTAAAATGTTTCTCTGAATGATATATTATAATTAATGTGTTTGGGGGTATAATTGAATTTCAACAATATTAATGAAATTCACCAGTATTTTTTTCTAAGGAGTTTCTTATTTACTTTTATTATTTTATGATATTTACGTCTTTGTTTTATTTAATGAAACTCAATCCATCCATAATTTCATAATCAGATTTAAAACTACATTTAAAAAGTTCATAACTATAATTACCTACATTAATGCGTGTTTAATATCTCTTACAATTCCCTTTAAATAACATATAATGTGGGATAAAAATATTAATTTTACCTTACAATGGGGAAATAATACGTTTAATTTTACCTTTTAAAAAAGTGGTGATGTGTATAAAAATGGGGATAAACTTTTACCCTTCAAAATGGAAATGAAGTAACTATCTAAGGTGGAGAAACACAATTTTTAACCTCTATTATATATTCGATATCTAATTTATATGAAACCTTTTTATATTTATTTTTTGATGTCTTATAGAATATATAATGTGTTTTATGGGTCTTATGGTCATCTAAATGGGGGATATTGTTAAACTACTAATTTTGATCCATCCTATCTCATATACATTATGTTTTAATTATCTCAATTACCCTTAATAATTTGATGATGATCTTGATTTCTATTCTTGTTTATCATGTTTTATTTTGTTTTATGTTTATGACAGTTAAATTCATTATATTTTCATTCTGGAAAATTAAGAATGAAATCATCACAAGTCTAGAAAATTAGATTTGTTATATTTTTTCCTACATGGATTTATCAACTATTTTAATCTCATATTTAAATAATGTTTTTATTTCAATTTAATATTTCACAAAATAACCTATTTTAAAATTTCATATGTCAACTAGATCTCAAATGTGAAGAATACCCTAAATCAATCTTCTTTCTAAATACAATAGTTATGTGGAAGTAATTTTACATGAAAATATTCTCATGTATGATTAATCGTCTTCTAAATTGGCTATGTGAAGAAATTAGTTTCCTGAATCACCAACATAGGGATAGTAGCTATGTTCCTTCAATCAGCTATGTAAGTTTTGTGAATCAACTATGGGAAGAGAATGTATACATAATTTCAATCATCTACAATAAATTAGGCTAATTGAATAAAATTACTCTGTGATTCAATTTATATTTTTGAATCGAAATATTCTAAATGGAATCAAATCTATAATTATATACATGGATTAAATTATGTAATTTAGCTATGTCATGGTAAAAATGTTGTATTTATTTCTATTTATTCTCTTATGTGTGTTTTATATTCTATTATAATATTATTAATTCTCTATTACCCTTTTAAGGAATAATAAATTTTAAAAAGGTCAATGTACTGAGACAGAACAAATATAACAAGGATGTTTTATTTTTCTCTATTATTTCTAAGGTATTTTTAATAATTAAGGACATGTCACTAATCTCTATTCTTATAGGATAATGTATGGTGCATTTAGAGAATAATAATTGAATTTAAATGTGTCATATTGATAGCGTAAACCTGTTTAATGTGAAAATCTATTATGTGTACAAGAATAATATAGAGAAATCATTCTCAAAGTTTTCTAAAATGACACTTTGTTTTGTAATAAAATAAATAAGAATATGTCTCATCTCCTTAGATATAAATATCAACAATTCTTGCTAATTTTTTATGACTCTCATTAGGATTCATATTCTTCATATCATTTCTTATGGAAATATTTAACTTTTATTTCTGTTATATCATAATATTGTGAGCCAAAAATTATAATCTCATTATTTTATTATCTTTCGTTATAAAGTTTTCTAGTAAAATACACATTGAAGAATGTTTGTCATAAAGCCTTCATGGAGACATCTTAAAACCTCATGTTCCTATACTCATTATTTTATTCTTGAACACAGGCATGATGTTTTTAGCAAAATGAGTATTTTAGTGTAAATAATCACAATCACGGAGAAGGGTGGTGATAGAGTGGACTAAAGGAATTCTATTCCATGAACTACTAAAAATACCTATATTTATATTTCAATTTTTTTATTATATTTATTTTTTGATTATTTTCTATCGAATATAATATAAATCAATCATCCATAATATATGGTCATATTTCAAAGTGAAGAAAAATTTAAGAAACTAAATTTAGCATTTCCCTCCTCTTGACTCATAATACTGTTTGTATCATAAAACTCATTAATCATGGTTACATGATATATAGAATGTAAAAAATTTAATAAATATCATATATATTAATTATATATATATATATTAATAAATTAAATTTATATATATAAAAATTAATTACATTATTCTGTGAGATGGTAGTCAATACGCACAAATGAACATTATTTTCACTTTTTGACGTATGCGAAAAAAGTAAGGTAAATAATGATTCACTTATATAGAAGAATTTTTATCATATATATCATATATGTTAATTAAATATATCATTACCATCCAAATAACGTGAAATAAAAAAATCATATGCCTTCATAGAAGAGGTAGTCTACATATACACATGAGTGATGTTATCATTTTTTATTGGGTTTGAAGGTTAGGAGGTAGATATGGTATTATATATTATAAATAAATAATTTTACATTAATATAATTAATAAATATTAAAACAATAATAATTACCATTCATGAAATATGGTGGTGGAAAATGAATTGTATCGCTATGTGGAGGTGGTAGTCCACCTATACACACAACTGATACTTTCACTTCTTATTTATTGATTGAGTGTAAATTTTGGTGGTTCCAAGATCATAATACCATTTAATTATATTGTGGATACATAAATTATTATATTATGATGTGAACCAAAAATTTGGATGTTATATAAGGATAAATAAAATAAAAGATTTCATGTAAAATGATTACTACTTTTTTGGAAGGCCTTATTTTGATCCGTTATTATGTTAACACAAAATTGAGTTTTACGGATAAAATCACCTCTAATTCATCAATAGGTAATTTTAAAATATACATTAGTAGGTTTTGGTTATTCTACAAAACTAAAAGTTGTGTAAGGAAAAGAGATAACAACTTTTCTTTTATATGGGAGGGAAAAAAATCAAGGAATTCCAGAAAGTTATTAAAATATATAGAATTAATTATTAATAATAATTATTCAAAATAGACATATTTTAAAAAAAACGTATGACGTAGAAGTATTTTTATCCAATAAAAATTATAAAATATATGGTGTCATTTCAAACTATATATTTTGGTTTAACCCATAGGTTAACAAATTTTAATCTCAACAATGGTAACGAATTTTCCAAACTCAAAGGGTTATAAATTAAATTATAATACCACATAAATATAATAAATAGAAATGGGATTAATGATTCAAACATTATTATCCCACAATACCTCTTTAAATATTACTATTATTTTTAAATAATTTATTAATGTATTATTTAACATAAAATATCATTATTTGTCATTTTTGACACTGTTGGATTAATATGAATTTACAGACATCCGGATAGTTATGGAATTATAATATAAAACAATAAAACATCACTAAAAGTTTATATTAATATAATTTTTTTTTGAACAGAATAATTCATATAAATTTGAAAACTTCTAATAAATTTTAAATCAATTATTTTATTTTTTTATATTAATTGAAATGATACTATGATGGTGTTATGTAATCACTTAGGTTAATTATTCATTTTCTAAAAACTAAATATATATAACCATGATAAAAAATTTCACTATTCATTAAAATAAATATTTACAACTAAACTTGTGCTATTTTTATCCTTATGTAATAATTTATGAGATATTAAATACAATAGGGTTACTTTTTTGAATTTTATGTAATTAAAATAATTCAAACATCATTATCAAGATAAAACCAAACCATAATTACACATAAAATATTTTTTTGGTGGATATGGTCAAATATATTCCATAAAATGAAATAAAGTAGTGTTTTGGGGTGATTTTGAGACATTTCTACATGGTTTTAACCTATTGTTACATATTTTACCATTTTTTGGGATGTCAATTATTTAACACAGTTACTAATAATAATGAATTAAAAATTAAAGGGTCATAGTTTCCAAATTTGAGTATCCTAAATAAAAATATGGTATCATTTTTTTAGTAATGAATATCTCTATGTTTAGAAATAAATTTCAATATAAATTCTTAAATTATAATGAAAAAAGTTTTTTCAAAAAAATATTTTTTAAACATAAAATTTATATTATATCAATATCATGAATATTAATAATATAAATGAAATTAATTATATAACTTTGAATAAAATGTATAATATATCATAGTAACACAAAATAAAAAATTTAATCACACTTTTAAATTACTTTTTTTATTGAATGAAATGATAGTATTTGAAAAATATGTATTTTTCAACATTCACTATAAAATGAATTATTTTAGAAAAATCATAAAAATTTACCCCAATATAATTATAATAATATTATTTCAAAAATGAATTTATTTTATAAAATGTAATTTTTACAATTTTAATTATTTAATTAATACTTCAAAACAAAAAATGAAAAAAATCTGAATAATTTCCTTTTTAAAGAACAAGAGGACATTACTAAAAAAACTATTTTGTTGCTTCCTAATAACTAATAAATATATTTGTTATTTACTAGGACCACAATACATATATTCCCTAATATTTTCACTCTTATTCATAACCACTAATTCACATACTATGTTATAACAGTCACATTTAAATAATAATATTTTTATAATATTTCCCAATACACTTAATGAATGGTGTTGTGTGTTAAGTAATATATAAATATTAATAATATTTTAAACTAAATATTTTATGTATCACATTATCCCCACTTAAATAAATTATAAACTCTTAATGTTACCTCGGTCATCAATGGTTCAATATTCAAAACAATTTTTTTTTGAAATTCATATCATACAATTATATAATAAGACATATTTTAAAATGGAAAGTGGGAACATAAAGGTTACCTGAAATAAAAAATATTCATGGTATGATATAATAAGAATATTGGTGGGAAGTTATATTATATGAATGGAGGGAAAAAATAGCATCCATGTACTAATAGAGAGTGATTGAGAAAATGATCATGAGAAAGGTAACGACAACAGAACCATAAATCTATGATGGATGAAAATACCATTTAATCATTATAAATAAATGTAAAAGATTATTTTTTTTAATTTCAAGGACTTTTTCATATATTTTAGAGAATATATTAATATAAATCTATATAAAAATATTAATTTTACTTACTTTTTTCCTTCCATTTCATAATCACAATTTCAACCATTGTTTGGGTTTTTATGAATTTCCAATTCACCGCTAACTCAAACAAATGAATATTAAAGATGATTGTTTCATACCTGATGCCCTAAAATTTACATTTAACATATCATAATATCTATAAAATAGTGATAATTCATTAATTATTTCTCTAAATTTCTATCAAAATTAATATTTATAGCACAAGTTATCCAATATGTATTTATAATACATTAATCTTTATATTTTCCAAAGATCACCAAATGTTCAAGTTAACAAATTCCATAAATATTTAAGTTGAGGAATCCTAAAAAAATAAAATAAAAATTTAATGTTCATAAATCTAAAAACAATTTATCTCACATAGTCAAATATATATATATATATATATATATATATATATTTCAATATCATCATTAAGATTTATCACCAAAAACCATAATGTATCTCATAATGTGTTATACCTAACATGTTATTAACATGATTCTATTAAAACATGCTAATAATGTGAATGACCATAAAACGTCAATGAAAACATATCTGCCTAAAGAAAATCACAATATTTATTCCTCAAATAATATCACAAAATTATTATTATATTCCCTAATTTTACAAATAAATGAACTTCATACAAGGTGACCTAAATCACATATTCATCAAATAAAAAACCAATATCATGGTTTACAGTACTATATCATTTACCACATCAATTTCAATCATCTATTTATCCCAACTGAACATTATTATCTATAAATTAGGAATGTATTAAGGGTTATATTTCCCTTCATAATGTGTTTTCTAAAACTATCACGTTACCAATAAATCACTCTTCCTAGTTATCAATACCATTTGGCACATGATTTAAAACCCATAAATAAAAACTTGTGTTTTATAATCCTCCAATGTTTCATAATTATTATAACCATAATATAATTGATATTTAACTTCCACAACATAATTTATAAATCCGAATACACATAGACATCTATCCCTTCACATCAATAATTTTCATAGAACAAGTCAATCTCGGGTCTTGTAGTTAACCCTTATATTAAGGAATTTGCCTAGATAATTCCAAAGTTATCCACATATAGTAAATTTAATTCCATGTTAATTTTTATCTCTATGACATTCATTTACACATAGAAAATATATTACCCTTACCTTGAGAAATTATACTAGGTTCTCCTTCCCACATTATAGAAATGAATAAATTGAACTTTCTTTCCTCTATGAACATTACCACATAAACGGTCAAAAAAGTACATCCTCTTATTATTTCATGTGTTAAGAAACTAACCAAATTATATGTTTATTATCATATTTCATTACAGATTGATTAGTAATAATCAAAAGCGGTTTCCTTCTAGATCATATTTCATTTAGTTGATCATTAGTATAATCATTTCATTGTCCATCACATTCAGTATTAACATGAATGATCATGGTTCCATCATTTTAATAAAACAAAAAAACATATTTGTTTAAATAATAATCATATTGGAAACTAAATAATCAAGAGAAATAATTTATGTGATGTCTAAATCTTGATACCTTATTTTCATTCTATGGAACCTATGTTTTATCCTAGGTTATTCATGGTCATAAAAAATTCAGATCCTATATAATGGTTTATAAAAAAATTGAATTACCACAAGAATATCAATATGGAGTGGATAAACAAGTGAATCGTTAGGGACTGCCTACTAAACACTAGAATAATGGTTGAGATATACAAGAAAAACTATTTTTATAGTGGTTACGCCTAGATGCAGGTATTCCAAAACCATGTACACATGTAGTTTCTAGATATACATAATGTTCAATGAAATACACTCTCTATTATTTACCAGAGCATATGATTATCTCTTATAAATAGTATTGTCCTATGATTTTTTTAAAATATTCTTATCCTAGTTTATGATGACAACTTGTACTTTTTCAGATATTGAGTATATCAAACCATACTTTTCATACATAAATATTACATGAGTATAGATTAATATATTTTATTTGGCAGTATAATCCTCGAAAAAAAATAAGGTTATTATTCTCTAGAAACATGTATACATAAAAATCAAGTTTATAATAGATCCACATCATCTACCTCATTGTTCTTTACAACTAATACCCTTATTAGAAAAATCATAATTAAAAAAATTCACCATATCATTAGGAAATGGAAAAATAATAATGAGTGAGTTCAGATGCTCAATAAGTATAAAAAACGGAGCTATCAAAGATATTTAAAGATAAAATTATAATATAGGGTACAATAACATGATATTAGACTTTTAAAGTCATTACCATCACTTAATAAATCATATAAATGAGTCATGGTATAAATCATGAAAGTTCATAAGACATGAATCATAATGTGGTCTAAGAACATGAGCCATGAGAATGTAACATTAGAATTATATCATGTAATAATGGTAAGGCATTAATTATGGAATAATAATAATCATAGAAATGATATTTATAGGCTAAAAACCAATATATTCATAACATGTTACGATTATGAAAACCACCTTTGTATAGGCTTTGGGGTAGGGATATCATCTCATGTACCATATTTTCCTCTATTTATATCTTTTTATATACCCTTATTAAGACACCGGATATCCACAGATGTACCCTTTAAATACATATAACATTAATCATTACCCAATTAATAAGTGGGATATATAATTTTTGGACCACCCATCATATAATCATAAATCCATTCAGATGAATGCCACATGATCATAAAAACATTCATCATAACAAAACCCATGGATAATAAAATATAGTTCCTTGATATTTCCACAGTATAACCACAAAACATTTAGATAAATAATAAATATGGTATTAATAGATCATATCCACTATTAATCACAAGTAATATAAAAGGATATTCTATATATGAAAAATTCAATTAAAATGTCACTAAAACAATTCTTTATGATAATACTATTATATTTTTAAAACACATATTCATTTATAAAAATTACCATATATGATGAAAAATATTTTATTTAAAGAAAACATGTAAACTTGTAATGTAATATTAAAATCATTTAGTGGTCATGATAGTGGGAAATTTTGTTCATGTAGTGTATGTTAAAATAAATATTCCTTTCATGTATTTTGAAGAAAATCAAAATTAAATCCTTAGGAAAATGAAAATAATATTTGTTTAAATTTTATTTTTAAAAAAATAAATCATTGAAAAAATGATTTAAATAAATTATAGACGAGTATTGAAAACAATACTATAAAAATTTTAATGAAATCATATACAAGGAAGAAAATCCTTTTCGACCGAAGAGAGGAATAAAGTTTGTTTTTGTGAAAAACGTTCTTTCATTATATAGAATATTTATACCAAGGAAAAGAAAAAAAATATGAATTATAATGAAATAAATCGAGTGAAATAAAATAAAATCTATTTATCAATAAATGATCTTATATTTTAGTTCAATGGAAATACATGCATAAAGAAATACTGATTAAAATTAGATTGAAACATAAATCCCTAACCACTTTAGTAACATTTAGGTAAAACCCACATAAGAGATAGAACCTAATAATGATATATAAATACCTATAATATTAATGATAATAATAATAAAATAATTACATGTGATTTATATACACCACATAAAAGAAACAAGTGTTGAATATGAAATCAGTCCCATATAAAAAAATGTGATATGAAAATCTCATTCCTTGAGATCGAATTGAATTGATATAAATTTAATGTAATATATTATAAATTTATATTTATAATACCAAAATAACATATTAGTGTACATATTTATCATATATGATCCACTTATAACATTATAACTCACATTTATAAATAAATCCTCATTAAACCCAATGTTTATCAATGATAACTATTTCATTTTTTCATGAGAATTTTTTTTCCACAGCTCTATTACATGAAAATTGATCATGGTTCAATCATATATATTATTTTAATACTGATATAAATATATAAATATATATATTATTTGTATAATTTTTTGTAGTCATCCTAAAAAGTTAATAATTGAAATAATGAATTGCAATATTCGTGGATACAATAGATCGTATGTATTCATGAATGTTGTTTTCACTTGTTGACCGAAGGAGAAAAAAAGGTAAATAATAATTCACCCTTAAACTAACATTATTATAACATATATGAAATATATATTCATTAAATAGATCTGTAATTAAATACAAGTAATCTGAATGAAAAAATTAAACACAACACTTGGTTGAGGCAATAGTTCACACGTACTCATGAGCGATATTATCTTTGTATATAGGATTGTAAGGTAAGTATATTTATATGATGTTATAATTTATGAAGCATAATTATCTCATAACTATAGTTTATATAATTTAAAATAATCATAATAACCATCAATGAAATATGGTTATGCAAAATTAATTGTATCTATATGTTTAGGTGGTTGTCCAGAAGTATACACGAACAATAATTTCACATCCCATTAGATGGAATATTGGGTGAAATTTATTGGATATGTTATAATAATAATTCTTCAATATTTTTACCATACTGAATTTATTATTTTATTTTGAATGAAAATAATTAAGAGAAGGTATAAGAAGATATAAATAAAAATAAATCAGGTAAGATAATTACATATTCTTTGGATGGACTCCATTAAAAAATTTGCAAATGACACTTGGTATTGTATTTTAATATGAAAACACCAATAATTCCTGGATATGTAATTTTATAAGTTTTTTTATGTTTTTTTGGTGTACATAGCTCAAATTGGTTTAATGAAAAGATATTATTTTTATCTTCTTATTTGGGTGGAAATGAATGTGATTGGAAATATTTAAAATAATAAAATATAATGAAGTAATTCTATATAAAAATTATTCCAAATGGATATGTATTTGAAGAAAATTTGTATAAGGTCAAAATATACTCATCCAATGAAAATTGGAAAGATCTTGGTGTAATTTTAAACATTTTCTTTCAGTTTAACCCTTTGGTTAACTATACTTAATCTTAACTATGGTATTGGGTTTTTAATCAAAATGGGTTATAATTTTACATATAATTTAATAATAATATCGTATATGGAAAAAGAATGAAATTTGAGACCATTTATCATCCTAATTTTCCTCATGAAATTGATTTCATATGTTAAAATAATTTATCAAAATATTATTTAACAAAAAAATATCATTAATGTAAATTTTGGCATTATTAATTCAACTAAAATTTGAAGTCATCATGATAGTGATGGAATTAGAATAAAAACCTTCCACACATACCAAACATGTTATATCATTCAAAAAAATTGGAACACAATAATTCACCCAAATTTGAATTCTATTATACTTTAATATCATTTATTTTATGTTTTTATATTAATTTAAAAAACACTATATCGGTGTAGCATAATGATTTAGGGAAATTATTTATCACTAAACTATATAAATAAATAATAATGGTATAAAAAATTAATTCTGATTTTAAATAAAAGTTTATAACTTAACTTATCCTCCTTTTATCCTTATGTAATAATTTTAGACATATTATATGAAAAAAGAGTGGATGTTTTGAATTTTCCTTATGTACAATAATATACACATCATTATCACGAGAAAATCAAAGAAAAATGTAATATATTATAAATTTTTTAATTATATGGTCAAATTTATTCCATCTAATTAAATAAGATAAATTTTTGGTTTTTGTTTCAAAATTTATCTCATACTTTTAACCATGCTTTACCCATTTTACCTTTATCGAGGAGACAATTAATTAGCATGGTTTCTATTCATAAGAGAAAACAATAAAAGAGGACTATTTACCTACTTTTAAACTACTTATTCCAAATATTCAATCTATTTTTCAAGATTCAATATCTATATGTAGATGCAGTCAATTTTAATATAAATTCATAAAACACACTGAAATATAGTTGATAGAAAAATGCGTTTTTAAATATAAAAATTAACAACTACAAAAATAATGAATATTTATGATTCATATAGAAGAAATTATATTATTATGAATTAAATTTATCATATATCACTTTCATACTAAATCTAAAACACAATGTGACTTTTAAATTATGTGGATTAATGGAAATATATGAAATTATTTGAAAAATTGGTATTTTTTACCATTCACTGATAAATGAAATTTTATAGAAAAATTAAAACTATTAACCCTAAATTAATTTTTAAATGACTATTTCAAGGATTATATTTATTTTATAAAATAAAACTTGTAAAATATGAATAAATGTATTATAATTTCCTTGAAAACAATCTAATGGAAATAATTTTTGAATAAAATATGTTTTAGAATCATAAAGAAACATTAATAAAAAATGGAGTTACGGTTTCCATTGAATTAATAAGAAACTTTTTATCTAGTTTTACCATAATAAATATATTTTACAATATGGTTAATCATATTCATTCCATCTAATTATACTACTATATAATAACGTTTGTTTTTATATAATATTTTTTTTATAATATATCTTAACTCGCTTAAAGCTTGGTGTTGTGTGTTAAGAAAGATATAGATATTATAATTATTTTAAACTAAAATTTTAGGATACTACCATCATTATATTTCCCCTCATGGAATCAAGAACCTCTACTCTCCCATAAAAAAGGTCTTGTTATCAATATTCATCAAACATCCTATAAATGGGTCACATCCATCCAATTATACATGCATCGCTATGAATTTTGGATTCGATTCCAATTTTTTATTTACCCATTCCACCAACATATATGTGATAGAAAGGGATAATATGTCATCAACCATTGGTGCTCAGATGAATCTATTAACCCTTTATCCAACATAATCATCATCTACTATTTCACCTCTAATGGTTTCTCTCCAAAATCTTATGTTTTCCTAATGAGGGAATCTAAAATGACGTACTTTTATTCAAAGTATATCAACCTTAAAATTAATTATCGATAGAATCTTCACCCAACTCGTCTATTAGGGATTCACATCCTGATGAGGGAATATATATTGTAATCTCATATGGGTTGTGTATATGATAATCTATCACTAAAGATATTAGAGTTAAAACACATCATATAATGGAACATGGTTTTAAATTTCATGTTATGTTTAGCATAGTTCTTCTCATGGGGTCATTGTTTTTTGGGAACCATAAGCTACTACCTAATCCCTTTATATTAGAAAAACTCTTGAACCAACATCTGAGGCATCAGATTAAAGTATATATCCTATCTCATTCAATGAAAATATTGGGATCATTATTGTCATCAATCTCCAATTCATCTCCCAGAAAGACTATTTTCACTAAAAAATCTCATCAAACTTCACTCTCTTCTTAGTAATCCCATTAATAGTTAATTATATATGGTAGAAGTCGTAGATTAACCATATGTAATATCCCTGTAAACCCAGAATTCTTTTATTCTCAAAATCATTCCTTGGGTGTTACTATGACATCCCAACATATACATTCTCTGGATATAAGAAAATTACAACATCAAAAATCATATTAAAAAATAAATGTGACTCTTAGATCCATAAAAGACACCAATATAGATTGTATTAGAGATGATTTCCCCAATGTTTACTCAACAAAATATACATGTGCATAGAAAACATCTCGGAGATCTGTGACTATATAATGATATCATCAACAAACAACATAAAACGGATTAAATATATGGATTTAAGATCCCATTAAAGTGACACATGAAAACCATTGGTGATATTTTCAACCCAAATTTCAGGAAAAGATTATCATGTAGTCTTTATCTATGCTTGAATGATGTCTTTGATGTATCCTCCCCTCTAAACCAAATCCAGTGGTAACCAAATCGTATGTTAGTAATAGAGAACCACCGGTCATCCTATAATTTATCAAAAAATTCATAAATCCTAAAAAATAGATATATATTATTTATGGTCACCTTGTTCAACATCTTTTTCACTATAAAAAATTGAAGAGTGTCATCCACCTTCACTGTGAACAACGCTAGAGAACCCCATGGATATGTTCTCGTTATAATAAAAACCTTTCCCTTCCAAATCCAAGTGATTCAACATACATTAAATTATCTTGGTTAATAACATATGATATTGATGATTTGATAAGAGTTATTCTCCATGAATGAGTTTTATCTCAAAATCAATTCATTTATCAGGAATAAGTCCTAAGAAATCATCTTGAAAAATATCTTAGTAACAGTCAGTCCCAAGTGGAAAAGGGGAGGGAGGTACCGTCTTCTCCACTAGAAGAACCAAATGTACTATATTCTATTTTATAGCTCCAAAATATATCAGTTCTAGACCCGTTCTACCACCTCAAATATCCACTTCTCTAGTAGGAACAAACATCTCTCGCTTAGGCATGATAATGGACAATTATCTCTTGTAGCAGTAAATGTGTGCTTAATAACTTTTCAACCAGTCCATGTAGAAAATCATATTCAAAATATTTGTCTTAGGAAAATGAAATTACATATACATTCATATCCATAATATATAATGTAATTCTCTAGACATCTATGGATATTATCCACTTCTTTTCCCAAGGATGCCTCAATAGATCAACTATGAAGATAACTTGACAGAAATGTGAATGCCAACTACAAAATGATAAAATATAAAGTAATGGGAAGATGATGTATCCAAAAAAAGTATAAAATAATGTTGACGTGATCAAGAATTTATCTCAAAAAATAAACTTTCCCTATCCACTTCCATTTAAAACTTGGTCATTGTATACACTCTTCGTACCTTAGATCCATGGGCATACCCCTAAGGTGAATAACTCATATATGTCACCAAATTATAAGGCTTTTATATCCTAATTATGGTCCCCCACCAATATATTATCCTAACCTCCCCCAATTATTTCAAAACATTATTGATCTTCAATTCCTTATAAAAACAACTATATACATCGTTAATGGAGGTTCTTAAGTTGTCACCTGAATCCCAAAATTCCAGATTTTAGTGCCTCATTCCAATCGAAGAGTGGAGAAAAATGAAGAAACTCCAAGAAATGAGAAGAGTTTTTAGATACTGACATCATCCCCTAGAGTAAAATTCTAAAATCCTGAACATGATATATCTTAATTATATCATGGAACCACTACTCACCAAAAATTTCTTTCAAGGTCATCAGTGAATAACTTGCATGCCTACCCTCCTAGTTCAGGGAACCCCACTGTAACGCCCCAACCCCAGTTACCCAGAGTCGGTGCATTATTTTAATACATTGGCATGATTACAAGGAATCAAGTCCCAAAGGACCGATAAGTTTAGCAGTCTTGGAAAAATAGATCACATACATGAATGTTACATTTTCACTTTAAGACGTACAAAACAACATAAATAATATTTATGAACGCCATTATTCCCTTGTCTTAACCCTGCATATCAATCACATTACACTTTTTGGAATCATGGGAAAAATAAAACATAGAAAGGGGTGAGCTCAAATGCTTAGTAAGGGTAATCAATACAGCGGAAACTTTCAAAAATAAGCATAAATATTTAAGGTAATGTATAAAACTAAAAAAAAAGCCTTTTAAACATTAACTTCAGTATAATATGGTAGAAATAAAATGAAATAATTCCATTTACTTATTCACATGGATATTCTACTAATCGAATAATCACATGCAATATCACTAACCACTTTCATATTTATGGAATGCATAATACCAGACTATCATAACCACATAGCCAAGGCCCCGTGCCAAGACTACAAATAAAAGTTTTTCAAGGCCATATTCCAAGACACTAGTTTGTCTCATGATACCTACCGATGGATTGAAGAGCTATAGCGGGCTCCACCCATCACATATAAAGTCTAATGCATTCCCATATAAAAAAGGTTTAAACATAGCATAAACATTCGTATTAAAACTAGCATACGAAATGTAAATACTTTCCCCATAAAACATGAATGGTATAAAAATAACACATCCACAGTCAAACATATCACAAAACCTCCAATAAAAGTTTTTATAATAAATCAACTTCAAATGAGCTTAAAATCCATCAAATGATGAGTAAAGATTTTTTAGAGAAATATCCTTTTTGTAAAATCATTTAAAAGTCACACATTTATAAAGGAAGTAATTTTAAAAGAGATTTTTCAATCAAAGTGTACCATACCAATTTAAATTTTTTGAAAATAATTATCATTTCAAAACATTCATGTCCATATAAATAAATCCTTAAAATCATTTTAAAAACATGGACATTAATTGAAAAGATTTAGAAAGATAAATCTTTAAAACATTTGAAATTTTGATCTTGATAAAGAGTACCTTTAAAAATCCTTAAAATATTCATTTTGAAATCATTTTTTATGAAAAATTGACATCGATGATAAAAATGTACCAGAAAATACTTGCACGTAAACAATCTTGGATAATGATGAGATTGAGGAATTAACCCTTACCAATTTGGTAACTTACGAAACATACAACCCATGAAAGAGATATCATACAATGAATATTTAAATACACTTAAATTAAATCTTATTACACAAATAATACAATTATGGGCATTACATAGACCACACAAAAGGTAATAGTGGAAAAATGGCATGAATCTCACGGGAATAAGGAGTGAGATGAAAACCCCTTACCTTGTACATTCCTTTAGTCGAGGGTACGTTTAAACTTCAGTACGAAGATCGTATTATGTTATTAAATTATAAAAAAACCATATTAATATTTATGATATCATAAACGATTCATTTATAACTTTATTTTACCCATTTAATAATAATTTCCATGTTAAGTTAACATTTCGGTTAATAATCACTTTCTTCATCATACGTGTTTTAACATGTCACTCTTGGTTGTATCACTTAGACCATGATTTAAATACTTCAAACATGATAAATATATCATATATATTTAGAATATAAATATTTATAATAGACATATATATGAGAAGGGAAACACCGTTTATGGAGACGGTAGTCCGTAGGTACGCATAAACGCTGTTTCTGTTTTCATATAGTATTGAACAGAAGTAAGTGAATAAGATATATGTTAGTACATAAATCCTTATATATATATATATATCTCCATTAGAATTATTATTTCATATATTACATATTTATTAGTAATATATATTTTTATAATCGTTGATGAATGGTGAACTTTGAAATGAATCTCATCGCGTCGTGAAGATGGTAATCCGTACGTACGCACGAGTGAAAATATCATTCTTTTGATATTAAAATAATATATAATTGGATGTTATATAATATATACAGAATCATTATCATGTTTTGTTTATTATTTACATGAATTAAAAATCATTATTATACCCATCCAAATAATGTTATATTGAATAACAATTTCACCACGACGTGGACATGGTAAGCCGTACGTACGCACGTATGGTGACATTTCATTCAAAAGATGGATAGAATAATGAATATAGTTGTACAATTTTTATAATAATATTACAGTATATAGGAGATACTGGATTCATTATTTTAGAATGGAACAAAGAAAGAAGAAGTGGAAGAAGAAAGGAACTTGAAAAAGGGTGGTGAAATCATTACCTCTTCTTCGGGTTCATCCTTTTGATTTGATCAAAAGGGCTACTTAGGATGGCTTTATGACTAAAGGAAGGACTCTAGGATGAAGTTAGGGAAGTTTAGAGAGTATTTGGGAAGGGGTTGTCCGAACTAAAAGGCTTTGAAGGTGCGAATTAATGAGAAGGGGGAGTGTCCTTTTATAAGAGGGGTGAAGGGCACCTATGGAAAAGCTAGAAATATTATTTTATAATAAATTCATATTCTATTTCAAATGGCTTCAAAGTAGATTATTTAAAGTTTAAGGTGTGTATGGGTCGGAAACCACTCAACCAATATAATTTAGACAGGTTTTGGTCATTATATTAACCTTATCTTTTAGTTTTAACTCTTAGTTAATTAGTTTGACACTTACCATGTCACTTTGTATTTTTATATTATATTGTTAATAGACATACCATATACATCCAAGAGACCCCAAAGTGGTCCATTAATGATAAAACTATCATGATATAAGTATCTTGGAAAAACCATAGATTTTTAGGAATATAATATAAATTAATAATATAATATTTGTTTTAAAAACTCTTTTATGTCAATATTAACATTATTCAATAATTGACTTTTGTAAAAATCATAACAGAATTTTTACTTCTAAAAAAATTAATTAAATCAATCCTAATATGTCATATTATCCTATAAAATTAGTTTAATTCATTAAAAGTCTAAAATTATATTTATTTGGGTATTTATAATATTAGTTATTTAATTTTTTACTATTATGGTAATTACTGCATCATCATTATTTCATAAATAAATTAAATTATTTAATTTCTAAAAATTATAAATAAACTATCATTATGTAGGAAATAGTTTTATATTCATAATGAATATTTATAGTAAAAAATACAACATATATAACCCTATGTAAAAATTGTTTTTCTAAAAGATATATGCTTTTGTCATTTTTGTATTTATTTTAACTTAATTAAAATAAAGTGTCCCTATCACCTACAAGTGGCTCCATGGGGTCCCAAAATCAACCCAAAGATGCACATGGTCGGACATGTATCTAACAATAAGGTTACTACACATTTTAGGGTAATTTAGTATTATTATAATATTATTTTTTAACCCTTATTTACTAGATTTACCCTTTAACCATGGTAAATAAAATATTTACCGAAATAATTATTCAAAATGTCTAAAACTAAAATTTACCTATTTACACAATTTGTAAATCCTGATTCCAAATATGGAATCCATTTTTCCAAATTCAAAACACAGAAGTGGCAGAAATTAATTTAAAATTAATTCCCGCTGTCAAAACAAAAAGCGTGTTTTTAAGATATAATAACTATCAAAAGATCGATACTTGTTTATGTCCGGTTTATTTGTGAAATTATGTCCAATTACCAAAATTGTATTAAATAGTAAAAATATATTTTAAATATACTTAAAACCACTCAAATTCATAATTTATCACTATTAATTATTTTTATTGAAAAAGTTGTTTTTAATTAAAATTTACTAATTTTCACTATTCATCAAAATATTAATGTTATCCGAAAAGTACCAAAATTTCTCTTTAGGCTAAATTCGATACTCTGAATCCAAAAATTAAGTCCATTTTGAGAGGTAAAATTTCTAAAATTTTAAAAATTAGGTATTACTATTCATAACGGCTACTTTGATTGGTCGTGGTGTGTGTTAGAACTCAAAGTTGCGTACAACACATGCTACTGTATTATTCAATGAGAAGCGTACCGTGGAAGCTCGGGGTGTTACATTCTCCCCTCCTTGAATAAATTTCATCCTCGCAATTTGATATTGTTATTTGAAAATAAAGGTTGAAAATAGAAAATATCTTTGTGGAAAAACCCACATCGGAAATTTGGTTAATAAAATTTATTCTTAACAAGATGAAAAGAGAAATGAAAGGGTCACCAAAAAATTATGATCTCCATTAGGAGGACATTGGTGGAAATTATAGACATATAATTGGAGGAAAAACGTAAATATTTATAGGTAGTGATTGAGGTCATCAATCACAAACATGTTTAAAATTGAGGTCCTTAAATTCATCAATCTATGATGATTTAAAATACCATCGGTTCAAAAAAACATAAGGTATTAGGATAACACATTTTTGAAGTTTCAAAATATCTTAGTTGAAATCCCACATCAAAAAATGAATTAATGAGGTCTCTATTTAAAATAAAGAGTGGAAAGTATAAAGATTACCGAAAATAACACATACTAGGGTTCTATGTAGGAAAATATAGATATGGAAGAGAAATATAACCATCAATTATCTGATGGAGAGTGGTAGAGAGAACATGGCTATAAAAAGGACAACAATCCCAAATCCATAAATTAGTGATGATCTAAGGTACCATCTAGGACAACATTTTTTTCTAAGTTCCTTTTCATAATGTTGGGGAATTTATTTATTAGATTGGCTAAGATCATAAGGATATATACTTACTTTATAATTAGAGTTTTATCCATTAATAAATTTCTACCACAAACTCATCTTTCACCCCAAAACATAATACAACTCAAAAATACTATATTTATCCTAATCATATAGGGTTCCAAATATAATGAATTTATAATTCACATATCAGACCCTTTCTGTAACGAAACAACATTATACCATCCACGAACATCATGTAGCACAATGGTAGGCGATAAATCCCAATTGCACTATGGTTTTGGGTTCGATTCCCGCAGCTTGGTCTGAAACGACAGGTCGTCACACGGTCTGCGTGTTGTCCTTTTATAAAAATCCAAAAAAATAACATTTCAAACTTAATCCATTCCGACCATTAGACTTATCAAAAATACTATTATCCAAACTCACAGTCCAAAATTTTCAAGGAAGTTAAACATAATGAGGATCCTTTTTTCCAAGTAATAACATGTGAACGCCTTCCTCATATATTCTTTTACAACACCGCAACATCCTGAATTACCAAAATCAACCATCTCTTATTCCAAAATCACTTCCTCAATATTAGGTCCATATTAAGGTTTATCTTTCCTTCAACCATGTAATTTCAAAAAAAAAATAACTCTCTATAGAGTCACTTTTCTTAGTACCATAAAATCTCAAATCCTTCATTAAATAGTACTGCAGTAAAATCCTTATTTATTTCCAGAACATCATTGATACAACTCTTAAATGAAATAATTCTAAAATTACAACATAAGAACACTAGTCATTCCTCTTCATCTGTGGTAGTATCATAACATGATTATTATCCAATAACATCATTTTCAGTACAGTCTGATGACTGGGACATTGCTTCATGTAGTGTCTAAAATCCTTTCAAATGAAGAATTGTAAATTCGAAACCATTTTCTTACCCTTGAAGTCACGTACTTTGTGCCCTTTTCCTCCATAATTATAAAAAACTCCCATTCCTTTCAGGAAAGTTCCAGGGTGTTTCTTCCCATAGTTATCACATATGGTAAATTTCTCCTTTTCCCTCTTCCCTTTATCCAACTTTCTCTCTTCCATCCTTTTCTTCTCTTTCTTCCCTTAAAAGACATAGGACTCCGAGAATTCTTTACTCATCTTATCAACACATGATAAAATGTATTCATATGATGATAATACGTGGGAAAGTATTTACCTTCTAAATTCTGGCATAGGACCACGAAGGAAATGATCCTTCTTACTCTTTGGATCATACGTATTACAGGAGTTCACATTCCTTCTACTAGGTTCTATTTCTATACAACAGCATAAAATACTTCAGTTTATGAATTGCAATTAATAATTACCAAACTTTTAAAATACCTAACGAAAATTGAACAGTTTATGGATATAATCCATAAGCATAAAAATTTCTTCTTTGAGTAAGTATATACTCATAATCCCTTAATAATGGTTTTTAATGAAAATGAGAATTATCCTAAGCATATCCCCCGGGAGTGTCATAACCAAGAGTGCAGCAGGGCCCGTTGTCGTGCACCAGTTCCCGTTCGAGTCTAGCTCAAAGCGGTGTTTTTGGGTTTTACCCCTAGGTACATCTGTACCAGAGCTGCCTCTACCTGCTCGTATCCAGATAGGGATGTATTTCTCGGAAAACTCACAAAATCTCTACAATACCAAAATTCTAGGAAATTCTTGTATACTAATCCTCAAAGATTATCTTAGGGCTATGTTCTCTAATCAGAGTTTATCTAAATCTAGTTTCTAAGGTTATTGCTAACCTCCCTCTGATACCAACTATAACGCCCCAACCCCAGTTACCCATATTCGGTGCATTATTTTAATACATTGGCATGATTACAAGGAATCAAGTCCCGAAGGACCGATAAGTTTAGTAGTCTTGGAAAAATAGATCACATACATGAATGTTAGATTTTCACTTTAAGAAGTACAAAACAACATAAATAATCTTTATGAACACCATTATTCCCTTTTCTTAACCCTGAATATCAATCACATTACACTTCCTGGAATCCTAGGAAAAATAAAACATTGAATGGGGTGAGCTCAAATGCTTAGTAAGGGTAAGCAATATAGCTAAAACTTTTAAAAATAAGCACAAACATTTAAGGAAATGTATAAAACTAAAACAAAATATTTTTAAACTTGAAATTCAGCATAATATGGTAGAAATAAAATGAAATAATGCAATTTACATATTCACATGGATATTCTACTAATCGAATAATCACATGAAATATCACTAACCACTTTCATAATGATGGAATGCATAATTCCAGACTATCATAACCACATAGCCAAGGCCTCGTGCCATGACTACAAATAAGATTTTGTCAAGGCCTTGTGCCAAGACACTAGTTTGTCTCATGAGACCTATCGATGCATCGAGGAGCTATAGCGGGCTCCACCCGTCACATATTAAGTCCAATGCATTCCCATATGAAAAGGTTTAAACATAACATAAAAATTCATATTAAAACTAGCATAATAAATGTCAATAATTTCTCCATAAACCATGAATGGTATAAAAATAACACATCCACAGTCAAATATATCACAAAACCTCCAATAGAAGTTTTTTATAATAAATCAACTTCAAATGAACTTAAAATCCATCAAATGATGAGTAGAGATTTTTGAGAGAAATATCCTTTTTTTAAAATTATTTAAAAGTCACACATTTATAAAGGATGTAATTTTAAAATAGATTTTTTAATCAAAGTGTCCCATATCACTTTGAAACTTTTGAAAAGAATTATCATTTGAAAACATTCATGTCCATATAAATAAATCCTTAAAATTATTTTGAAAACATGGAGATTAATTGAAAAGATTTAGAAAGATAAATCTTTAAAACATTTGAAATTTTGATCTTGATAAATAGTACCTTTAAAATTCCTTAAAATATTCATTTTGAAGTAATTATTATGAAAAATGGACATTGATGATAAAAATTTCCCAGTAAATACTTACACATAAACAATCTCGGATAATAATGAGATTGAGGAATTAACCCTTACCAATTTGGTAACTTAAGAAAATTACAACCCATGAAAGAGGTATCATACAATGAATATGTAAATACACATAAATTAAAGTGTACTACACAAAGAATCCAATTATGGGCAGTACATACACCACACAAAATGTAATAGTGGCAAAATGGCATGATTCTCACGGGAATAAGGAGTGAGATGAACACCCTTTACCTTGTACTTTCCTTTAGTCGAGGGTACGTTCAACCTCTTGTATGAAGATCGTAGTATGTTATTAAATTATACCAGAACCATATTAGTATTTATGATATCATACATGATTAATTTATTACTTTATATTCCCCATTTAATAATAATTTCCATGTTAAGTTAACATTTCGGGTAATAATCACTTTCTTTATCGTACGTGTTTTAACTTGTCACTCTTGGTTGTATCCCTTAGATCATGATTTAAATACTTCCAGAATATCAAACATGATAAATATATCATTTATATTTAGAATATAAATATGTATAATAGACATATATATGAAATGGAAAACACCGTTTATGGAGACGGTAGTCCGTACGTATGTATAAACGCTATTTCTGTTTTCATCTACTATTGAACGGAAGTAAGTGAATAAGATATATGTAAGTACATAAATACTTATATATATATATATATATATAAATATCCAGTAGAATTATTATGTCATATATTACATACTTATTAGTAATATATATTTTTATAATCGTCGATGAATAGTGAACTTAGAAATGAATCTCATCGCGTCGTGGAGAAAGTAATCCATACGTACGCACGAGCGAAAATATCATTCTTTTGATATTAAAATAATATATAATTGGATGTTATATTATATATACAGAATCATTATCATGTTATATTTATTATTTAAATGAATTACAAATCATTATTATACCCATCCAAATAATATTATATTGAATAACAATTACACCACGAAGTGGAGACGGTAAGCCGTACGTACGCATGTATGGTGACATTTCATTCAAAGGATAGATAAAATACTAAATATTTTTGTACCATTTTTATAATAATATTACAGTATATAGTAGATACTGGATTCATTATTTTATAATGGTAATAACAAAGAAAGAAGAAGTGGAAGAAGAAAGGAACTTGAAAAAGGGTGGTGAAATCATTACCCCTTCTTCGGGTTCTTCCTTTTGATTTGATCAAAAGGGATCCTTATAATGGATTTATGACTAAAGGAAGACCTCTAAGATGAAGTGAGGGAAGTTTAGAGATTATTTGGGCAGGGTTTGGCCGAACTAAAAGGCTTTGAAGGTGTGAATTAATGATAAGGGGGAGTGTCCTTTTATAAGAGGGGTGAGGGGAACCTTTGGAAAAGCTAGAAATATTATTTTATATTAAATTCATATTCAGTTTCTAATGGCTCCAAAGTAGATTATTTAAATGTTAAGGTGGGTATGGGTCGAAAAACACTCAACTAATATAATTTATACAGGTTTGGGTCATTTTATTAACCTTATCTTTTAGTTTTAGCTCTTAGTTAATTAGTTTGACACTTACCATGTCACTTTGTATTTTTTATATTTTATAGTTAATAAACATACTATATACATCCAAGATACCAACAAGTGGTCCATTAATGATACAAATATCATGATATAATTCTCTTGTCCAATCCATATATTTTTAGGAATTTAATATCAATTAATAATATAATATTTGTTTAAAAAACTCTTTTATGTCAATATTGACACTATTCAATAATTGAATTTTTTAAAAATCATAACAGAATGATTACTTCTAAAAAAATTAATTAAATAAATCCTAATATGTCATATTATTCTATAAAATTAGTTTAATTCATTAAAAGTCTCAAATTCTATTTATTTGGGTATTTATAATATCAATTATTTAATTTTTTACTATTATGGTAATTGCTGCATCATCATTGTGTCATAAATAAATTAAATTATTTAATGTCTAAAAATTATAAATAAACTATCATTATGTAGGAAATATTTTTATCTTTATAATTAATATTTATAGTCAAAAATCCAACATATGTAACCCTATGTAAAAATTGTTTTTCTAAAAGATATATGCTTATGTCATTTTTGTATTTATTTTAACTTAATTAAAATATAGTGTCCCTATCACCTACAAGTGGCTCCATGGGGTCCCAAAATCAACCCAAAGATGCACATGGTCGGACATGTATCTAATAATAAGGTTACTACACATTTTAGGGTAATTTAGTATTATTATAATATTATTTTTTAACCCTTATTTACTAGATTTACCCTTTAACCATGGTAAATAAAATATTTACCGAAATAATTATTCAAAATGTCTAAAACTAAAATTTACCTATTTACACAATTTGTAAATCCTGATTCCAAATATGGAATCCATTTTTCCAAATTCAAAACACAGAAGTGGCAGAAATTAATTTAAAATTAATTCCCGCTGTCAAAACAAAAAGCGTGTTTTTAAGATATAATAACTATCAAAAGATCGATACTTGTTTATGTCCGGTTTATTTGTGAAATTATGTCCAATTACCAAAATTGTATTAAATAGTAAAAATATATTTTAAATATACTTAAAACCACTCAAATTCATAATTTATCACTATTAATTATTTTTATTGAAAAAGTTGTTTTTAATTAAAATTTACTAATTTTCACTATTCATCAAAATATTAATGTTATCCGAAAAGTACCAAAATTTCTCTTTAGGCTAAATTCGATACTCTGAATCCAAAAATTAAGTCCATTTTGAGAGGTAAAATTTCTAAAATTTTAAAAATTAGGTATTACTATTCATAACGGCTACTTTGATTGGTCGTGGTGTGTGTTAGAACTCAAAGTTGCGTACAACACATGCTACTGTATTATTCAATGAGAAGCGTACCGTGGAAGCTCGGGGTGTTACATTCTCCCCTCCTTGAATAAATTTCATCCTCGCAATTTGATATTGTTATTTGAAAATAAAGGTTGAAAATAGAAAATATCTTTGTGGAAAAACCCACATCGGAAATTTGGTTAATAAAATTTATTCTTAACAAGATGAAAAGAGAAATGAAAGGGTCACCAAAAAATTATGATCTCCATTAGGAGGACATTGGTGGAAATTATAGACATATAATTGGAGGAAAAACGTAAATATTTATAGGTAGTGATTGAGGTCATCAATCACAAACATGTTTAAAATTGAGGTCCTTAAATTCATCAATCTATGATGATTTAAAATACCATCGGTTCAAAAAAACATAAGGTATTAGGATAACACATTTTTGAAGTTTCAAAATATCTTAGTTGAAATCCCACATCAAAAAATGAATTAATGAGGTCTCTATTTAAAATAAAGAGTGGAAAGTATAAAGATTACCGAAAATAACACATACTAGGGTTCTATGTAGGAAAATATAGATATGGAAGAGAAATATAACCATCAATTATCTGATGGAGAGTGGTAGAGAGAACATGGCTATAAAAAGGACAACAATCCCAAATCCATAAATTAGTGATGATCTAAGGTACCATCTAGGACAACATTTTTTTCTAAGTTCCTTTTCATAATGTTGGGGAATTTATTTATTAGATTGGCTAAGATCATAAGGATATATACTTACTTTATAATTAGAGTTTTATCCATTAATAAATTTCTACCACAAACTCATCTTTCACCCCAAAACATAATACAACTCAAAAATACTATATTTATCCTAATCATATAGGGTTCCAAATATAATGAATTTATAATTCACATATCAGACCCTTTCTGTAACGAAACAACATTATACCATCCACGAACATCATGTAGCACAATGGTAGGCGATAAATCCCAATTGCACTATGGTTTTGGGTTCGATTCCCGCAGCTTGGTCTGAAACGACAGGTCGTCACACGGTCTGCGTGTTGTCCTTTTATAAAAATCCAAAAAAATAACATTTCAAACTTAATCCATTCCGACCATTAGACTTATCAAAAATACTATTATCCAAACTCACAGTCCAAAATTTTCAAGGAAGTTAAACATAATGAGGATCCTTTTTTCCAAGTAATAACATGTGAACGCCTTCCTCATATATTCTTTTACAACACCGCAACATCCTGAATTACCAAAATCAACCATCTCTTATTCCAAAATCACTTCCTCAATATTAGGTCCATATTAAGGTTTATCTTTCCTTCAACCATGTAATTTCAAAAAAAAATAACTCTCTATAGAGTCACTTTTCTTAGTACCATAAAATCTCAAATCCTTCATTAAATAGTACTGCAGTAAAATCCTTATTTATTTCCAGAACATCATTGATACAACTCTTAAATGAAATAATTCTAAAATTACAACATAAGAACACTAGTCATTCCTCTTCATCTGTGGTAGTATCATAACATGATTATTATCCAATAACATCATTTTCAGTACAGTCTGATGACTGGGACATTGCTTCATGTAGTGTCTAAAATCCTTTCAAATGAAGAATTGTAAATTCGAAACCATTTTCTTACCCTTGAAGTCACGTACTTTGTGCCCTTTTCCTCCATAATTATAAAAAACTCCCATTCCTTTCAGGAAAGTTCCAGGGTGTTTCTTCCCATAGTTATCACATATGGTAAATTTCTCCTTTTCCCTCTTCCCTTTATCCAACTTTCTCTCTTCCATCCTTTTCTTCTCTTTCTTCCCTTAAAAGACATAGGACTCCGAGAATTCTTTACTCATCTTATCAACACATGATAAAATGTATTCATATGATGATAATACGTGGGAAAGTATTTACCTTCTAAATTCTGGCATAGGACCACGAAGGAAATGATCCTTCTTACTCTTTGGATCATACGTATTACAGGAGTTCACATTCCTTCTACTAGGTTCTATTTCTATACAATAGCATAAAATACTTCAGTTTATGAATTGCAATTAATAATTACCAAACTTTTAAAATACCTAACGAAAATTGAACAGTTTATGGATATAATCCATAAGCATAAAAATTTCTTCTTTGAGTAAGTATATACTCATAATCCCTTAATAATGGTTTTTAATGAAAATGAGAATTATCCTAAGCATATCCCCCGGGAGTGTCGTAACCAAGAGTGCAGCAGGGCCCGTTGTCGTGCACCAGTTCCCGTTCGAGTCTAGCTCAAAGCGGTGTTTTTGGGTTTTACCCCTAGGTACATCTGTACCAGAGCTGCCTCTACCTGCTCGTATCCAGATAGGGATGTATTTCTCGGAAAACTCACAAAATCTCTACAATACCAAAATTCTAGGAAATTCTTGTATACTAATCCTCAAAGATTATCTTAGGGCTATGTTCTCTAATCAGAGTTTATCTAAATCTAGTTTCTAAGGTTATTGCTAACCTCCCTCTGATACCAACTATAACGCCCCAACCCCAGTTACCCATATTCGGTGCATTATTTTAATACATTGGCATGATTACAAGGAATCAAGTCCCGAAGGACCGATAAGTTTAGTAGTCTTGGAAAAATAGATCACATACATGAATGTTAGATTTTCACTTTAAGAAGTACAAAACAACATAAATAATCTTTATGAACACCATTATTCCCTTTTCTTAACCCTGAATATCAATCACATTACACTTCCTGGAATCCTAGGAAAAATAAAACATTGAATGGGGTGAGCTCAAATGCTTAGTAAGGGTAAGCAATATAGCTAAAACTTTCAAAAATAAGCACAAACATTTAAGGAAATGTATAAAACCAAAACAAAATATTTTTAAACTTGAAATTCAGCATAATATGGTAGAAATAAAATGAAATAATGCAATTTACATATTCACATGGATATTCTACTAATCGAATAATCACATGAAATATCACTAACCACTTTCATAATGATGGAATGCATAATTCCAGACTATCATAACCACATAGCCAAGGCCTCGTGCCATGACTACAAATAAGATTTTGTCAAGGCCTTGTGCCAAGACACTAGTTTGTCTCATGAGACCTATCGATGCATCGAGGAGCTATAGCGGGCTCCACCCGTCACATATTAAGTCCAATGCATTCCCATATGAAAAGGTTTAAACATAACATAAAAATTCATATTAAAACTAGCATAATAAATGTCAATAATTTCTCCATAAACCATGAATGGTATAAAAATAACACATCCACAGTCAAATATATCACAAAACCTCCAATAGAAGTTTTTTATAATAAATCAACTTCAAATGAACTTAAAATCCATCAAATGATGAGTAGAGATTTTTGAGAGAAATATCCTTTTTTTAAAATTATTTAAAAGTCACACATTTATAAAGGATGTAATTTTAAAATAGATTTTTTAATCAAAGTGTCCCATATCACTTTGAAACTTTTGAAAAGAATTATCATTTGAAAACATTCATGTCCATATAAATAAATCCTTAAAATTATTTTGAAAACATGGAGATTAATTGAAAAGATTTAGAAAGATAAATCTTTAAAACATTTGAAATTTTGATCTTGATAAATAGTACCTTTAAAATTCCTTAAAATATTCATTTTGAAGTAATTATTATGAAAAATGGACATTGATGATAAAAATTTCCCAGTAAATACTTACACATAAACAATCTCGGATAATAATGAGATTGAGGAATTAACCCTTACCAATTTGGTAACTTAAGAAAATTACAACCCATGAAAGAGGTATCATACAATGAATATGTAAATACACATAAATTAAAGTGTACTACACAAAGAATCCAATTATGGGCAGTACATACACCACACAAAATGTAATAGTGGCAAAATGGCATGATTCTCACGGGAATAAGGAGTGAGATGAACACCCTTTACCTTGTACTTTCCTTTAGTCGAGGGTACGTTCAACCTCTTGTATGAAGATCGTAGTATGTTATTAAATTATACCAGAACCATATTAGTATTTATGATATCATACATGATTAATTTATTACTTTATATTCCCCATTTAATAATAATTTCCATGTTAAGTTAACATTTCGGGTAATAATCACTTTCTTTATCGTACGTGTTTTAACTTGTCACTCTTGGTTGTATCCCTTAGATCATGATTTAAATACTTCCAGAATATCAAACATGATAAATATATCATTTATATTTAGAATATAAATATGTATAATAGACATATATATGAAATGGAAAACACCGTTTATGGAGACGGTAGTCCGTACGTATGTATAAACGCTATTTCTGTTTTCATCTACTATTGAACGGAAGTAAGTGAATAAGATATATGTAAGTACATAAATACTTATATATATATATATATATAAATATCCAGTAGAATTATTATGTCATATATTACATACTTATTAGTAATATATATTTTTATAATCGTCGATGAATAGTGAACTTAGAAATGAATCTCATCGCGTCGTGGAGAAAGTAATCCATACGTACGCACGAGCGAAAATATCATTCTTTTGATATTAAAATAATATATAATTGGATGTTATATTATATATACAGAATCATTATCATGTTATATTTATTATTTACATGAATTACAAATCATTATTATACCCATCCAAATAATATTATATTGAATAACAATTACACCACGAAGTGGAGACGGTAAGCCGTACGTACGCATGTATGGTGACATTTCATTCAAAGGATAGATAAAATACTAAATATTTTTGTACCATTTTTATAATAATATTACAGTATATAGTAGATACTGGATTCATTATTTTATAATGGTAATAACAAAGAAAGAAGAAGTGGAAGAAGAAAGGAACTTGAAAAAGGGTGGTGAAATCATTACCCCTTCTTCGGGTTCTTCCTTTTGATTTGATCAAAAGGGATCCTTATAATGGATTTATGACTAAAGGAAGACCTCTAAGATGAAGTGAGGGAAGTTTAGAGATTATTTGGGCAGGGTTTGGCCGAACTAAAAGGCTTTGAAGGTGTGAATTAATGATAAGGGGGAGTGTCCTTTTATAAGAGGGGTGAGGGGAACCTTTGGAAAAGCTAGAAATATTATTTTATATTAAATTCATATTCAGTTTCTAATGGCTCCAAAGTAGATTATTTAAATGTTAAGGTGGGTATGGGTCGAAAAACACTCAACTAATATAATTTATACAGGTTTGGGTCATTTTATTAACCATATCTTTTAGTTTTAGCTCTTAGTTAATTAGTTTGACACTTACCATGTCACTTTGTATTTTTTATATTTTATAGTTAATAAACATACTATATACATCCAAGATACCAACAAGTGGTCCATTAATGATACAAATATCATGATATAATTCTCTTGTCCAATCCATATATTTTTAGGAATTTAATATCAATTAATAATATAATATTTGTTTAAAAAACTCCTTTATGTCAATATTGACACTATTCAATAATTGAATTTTTTAAAAATCATAACAGAATGATTACTTCTAAAAAAATTAATTAAATAAATCCTAATATGTCATATTATTCTATAAAATTAGTTTAATTCATTAAAAGTCTCAAATTCTATTTATTTGGGTATTTATAATATCAATTATTTAATTTTTTACTATTATGGTAATTGCTGCATCATCATTGTGTCATAAATAAATTAAATTATTTAATGTCTAAAAATTATAAATAAACTATCATTATGTAGGAAATATTTTTATCTTTATAATTAATATTTATAGTCAAAAATCCAACATATGTAACCCTATGTAAAAATTGTTTTTCTAAAAGATATATGCTTATGTCATTTTTGTATTTATTTTAACTTAATTAAAATATAGTGTCCCTATCACCTACAAGTGGCTCCATGGGGTCCAAAAATTGACCCAAATTTGAAAATTGTCGGACCTGTATCCACCAATAAGGTTAGGACACGTTTTAGGGTAATTTAGTATTATTATAATATTATTTTGTAACCCTTATTTACCAGATTTACCCTTTAACCATGGTAAATAAAAAATTTACCGAAGTAATTATTCAAAATGTATAAAAATAAAAGATACCTATTTACAAAATTTGTAAATCCTGATTCCAAATATGGAATCCATTTTTCCAAATTCAAAACACATAAGTGGTAGAAATTAATTTAAAATTAAATCTGCTATCAAAACAAAAAGTGTGTTTTTAAGATATAATAACTATCAAAAGATTGATACTTGTTTATGTCCGGTTTAATTGTAAAATTATGTCCAATGACAAAAATTGTATTAAATGGTAAAAAAATGTATTCTAAATATACTTTAAAACCACTCAAATTCATAATTTATCACTATTAATTATTTTGATTATAAAGTTTGTTTTTAATTAAAATTTAGTAATTTTCACCATTCATCAAAATATTAATGTTATCCGAAAAGTACCAAAATTTCACCTTAGGATAAATTCGATACTACGTATCCAAAAATGGAGTCCATTTTGAGAGATAAAGTTTCTAAAATTTTAAAAAGTAGGTATTACTATTGATAACGACTACTTTGATTGGTCGTGGTGTGTGTTAGAACTCGAAGTTGCGCACAACACACGCTACAGTATTATTCAAAGAGAAGCGTACCGTGGAAGCTCGGGGTGTTACACCCAACATCTCCATGTATATCTCTAATGAAAAAAATAATTCAACCTTACATATTAGTACTTTGGAGCATCGATAATCTCAAATATCCCCTCAATGATGACAATCATGTCCTTATTAGCCTGAGGTTATCCAATGACTTGTATGGATGGAGAGGTCTAGAAATATAATTACTAGGAATAATTAACTATTATACTTGGTGCCCACCCACCTTGAATGGAACAACCAGAAGACTTTTAGATATAAGATTTATACCCCAAAACCACTAGGCTAGGCCTGGGAGAATGAAAATCTACATCCTCCAATACATCATGGGGCTGGAATAGAGTAGTTATTTTGATTAGGAACATTCTTCATACATTTCTAGGTTATCCCACCAAATTTATTCTATGAGGAAATTAATACAATGCCAAAAAAACTCTTAGAACACCTATGATAGTTTACTTAAGTTGAAATTATTATGTTATTATTGGATAACACAAGGTATTTCTATAGAGAAACATATAATAGGTGGTCAACTGCAATGAAAAGTAATAACCCAAATAGAAAAAACCAGGGTTAAATTACATTTTTTTTCATAATTGAATGTTATTAATAATCTAATACATATAACATAAATAATTCAAAATATAAAAAAATATAAATATCAGCAATTTATATCATAGATTTATAAGCATAGATAAAGAAATTTTATTAAAAGGACTACTATGCAATGGAAAGAATATTTATGTTTGAAATTTGATCATGTGTGCCTAATCATGTTGCATGAATGCAATAAAATTCCATAAAAGTATTATAAAATACACATATTTAACATGAAAACATAATTTTGTAATTGTAACAGAAGTCCCATCACTAGTAACTCAGTGGTTCATCCCTTAAAAATTTTCATGAAACGTACAAGACTGTCCTACCCAAGTTCCATATAGACTAACTCCTTTTATCCATTTCTTAAAAATAGTCAATAATTAAGGAAAATAAAAGCAAAATTTAATAAAAAATTATAAATCCCTGGACAGAATTACCCAGTCTGGGCTACAGAGTTACATGACCTCATGCTCTCCTACCCATATATATGATGTTTATGACTATGAGATGTGTTTTTAATGGTGCAGTAGGGAGACTATACCCATTAAATCAAAATATATACATTTAAATCATATCATGAAATGATTAAAAACATAAAAAGTAATAATGGAACTAAATAGTAACAATGTAATAACAAATGACATTTCAAGTAATCTAGAGTCTCAAAAGTAATAATCAAGTACCCCCAATGTGGTAGGTAAACCATATAACAAGAAAAAGAAGAAAAAAGTCATTGAAACATCATACTGAATTCTATCTAGGTACCACCTTTGAACATGAAGCTCCACCTACATATCTCTATATCATTGGGACCTTTACCAGTCATGTATCCTTCATCAAAAAGTCCACACACACATTAAAGGGATCTTTCAGGGTGGGTGTATAACCCTAGTTGGTTACCATCATTGTGTTCATAACTATAGTTCTTATATATAATGAATATTAAACCACATAAATGTAGTGAAAAATAAAATAATCATCCATGAAAGGGTAATGTCATCATTTGATAATTATGACACCTTGAGCCCCATCCCCACCTAATTTGACATAATGCAGTTAAGGATGCCAATGTCAATCACTAAATGTCTAGAAATAAGCAAAACGGTCCTCATGTAGGTTCCTAACCCTACAACCATAAGTCACATGTTCACATTCCACCAATAAGGAATACCTCACATCCCACTATAAGGTGGCCATATGTAATCACATGATGGTACATCTTCCTAACATGACCGATGGATTTAAATGGTGTGGTACCATGTAGACTAAAAATCCTCATGATATCAAACTAGTAATGTAAATCAAGAAAATTCAATGGCCTTGGTCACAAGACCCACACTCTCCCTCAACAGGGCTATCTAACCATCTTGATATCTGAAGTAAGGTACCACCAGCTACACAATACCCACATGAAATTCATATAATAGAAATAACCCCTATTTATATCCATCATGATTATCCTATGTCCAAACACACAGACACCCACAATAATCACTCATAAATCATGGATCTCAATTGCACATTAGTACATACAATCACATAATACCAACAACCATATAAATGGGAAACTTTGGGTAATGATCTTCAAACCTCAAGTGTTCTAATTCTTCAATACGTGTTCCTACAGTGGTTTATCACTCGTATCATATCTTTTCATCAAATATAATAAGACTATATTCCATGGTCTCCCTGTGTATTTCTTCTATCAATAATAGATCTAAATTTTTTTCGATAGAGAAGATAAATTGTTTGATATCCCTATGATACTAGGTCAATCATAATATCCCTAAAAAGTAAGTAATAATACTAACCCATTAATCTAAATGAATGAACATCAAAATACCTTCCCAAAAACATCTGGATCATTGGATCTCTAAATATGGGGGAGAAGGGAATAATGAATTAATAATTCATTAAACATACCCTCTTATTGGTCACAGACATTTCCATTAACATTCTCAATTCTCTTTGAATTATTATCATCCAGATTGTTCATTTAAAATTCTAAAATATCCATAACTATAGCGTGGGGATTCTCCCCATTCTCATTGTGGAATCAATAACACCAGAACCAATTTACCCAAAAATACTGCCCTATATAGCATGGTATCAAAAAAATAATATTTTTGGACTCAACAAAACATCAACTATGGTTTTGTGAAGCTGCACTTGCCATTGTCCCTTGGTGTAATTGTATCACTATAATCATGATACCACACTGAATTATAATTATTTCAATTAATTTTTTTAAAAATAAGTTTTTTTTTCATAATACAACCACCACCTTGGAGTTGTTCTACCCTTGGTGTATATAGAAACACACAAAAATTATATTAAAGTCATCAAAAACCACCGAATCATCTTAGATTAAAGTTAAACCATACAAATTAATATTAAAAAAATAAAAGAATGTTGAAGTTAAACTAATTTACCTCATGAAATTTGATGTTGTTACATTTATAAAATTTAACAATGATCACTACTCTAACATATGTTATTAGTAATCATAAACATCACTTATAGGAATTCAAATTATATCCCTCCTTCTAGATGTTTCCAAACATAGAAACCAAATAATTTTTTTCATGATCTATAATCTCCTCAACCCCTAAAATTCTACTGTATATGTCATAAAGGATGAAGGGAAATAAATATTTCATCGACATGAATGATTATCATGAACAGATATGACCTAAAAACCTCATTATAGTGTCCGTAGTATATATACATTCTTGGATTCACATAAAAAATTATTCATTTACTCAAGAATTTATAGCACATGAGATAATATATTATATTTAAACACTTCCTATCTTATTTTCATATTGATTCATCAATGTGTTTATCATATAAATTCTACTTTGAATCTCCCATAATAAAGATGGAAAAGGTGGAATGTGATCAGTACATTATCTTTCAACATTCAAATTACCAAATCTATAATAGGATATTTGAGAAAATTATACACCAGTATTCATTCTAAAATAATAATACAATTATTAAATCATACAAAAGAATTACCTTGGGTAACTTATAAAACTCTTTTGTAAGGACATCATTAACTTCAACTTATATGTCATCATACATAATACCTTGTGGAAACCAATCCAAAACCCTTTTTTTTACTCTAAAGCAACATTACATATTTTATCTGAGTAAAACTCATTCCACATTTAGTAAATCATAAAGTTAGACAATTTATCCATTATAGAATTAAGAAAATATAAAATATTAGATCCCTAATTGTTAGATAAGAAAGGCCTCTTGAAAAGCATCAATATTTATCAATCTATAAAGGGATTTTCATTGTTCTACATAAAAAAAGTATATCCCTATATATGTGTCCAATAAGTTCATCATATTTAGGAAGGAAATTCATGAGTAGACCCACTAGGGCTCACTTGACTAGAGTCAAATGGACTATGACACCACAAACTAGGAAAAAATTAGGGAATGGATGAAAACAAGAAGTAAGTAGGCATCCCACTCACATGGGTGGCCTTAGAATATAGATATTTCACACAGACACACACACATACACCCACACACACACATATCTAAAACAACAATATTTAGAAGAAAGGAAATAAAAAACTGATGTCAAGATACATGCAGACATCTAAATCCCCTATTAGGGTGTAAAAATTGTTTTTAAAAGAAAAAAGGGGCACAATAAAATCCCACCAATGATGTAAAATAGTCAAACCTACAGAAAATGAGGGAACTAGATTCAAATGAATGTCTTGGAACTAATTTTGGTCTGTCAATATCAACTATGCTCTCTTAGTCCTTGTCCACCAAAGACTCCATCAAATTGATTTTCATGTGTATAAGACATGGAATGTGCGTGTAGATCCCATGTAAGAGTGAGTAAAATCATACCCCAGGTCTACGAGGAATCACCAAAATCAATTCATCAATTTAGTTAGCTCATAAAAAAATGATAACTTCAAGGACACATATATAATCATGAAATATAACAATTATTAATAAAGGGACTCAACCATACTACTATCCTATAATTACCTTAGAGTAATTATTGTAATTATAATATGGGAGAACTCCACCTTTTTGTATTTCTATCACTAATTGTATTCATCTAAGTGTTCAGGATTATCTGAAATTTCGATCGAAAATAAGATGATGGAACCTAGAATATGTTGATACATAGATACAGAACCAGATCCTAGCCCTATGGGGGGATCCTAAATAGAGTCTAACTAATTAGATATGATGGGGATCACACACCGATATATATGATAATAGGATTCCTAGCCCAAACTAGTGAGGAATGAAAAAGTATCACAATTTGGGCCACATGGATTGATACTAAGATCTATTAATGACTGATCCATAGAGTAGATCACTCATCCAATTCCTAGGATTGGATATCTCAGTATACCCATATAAAGATTGGTCAAAGGGAATTCACTATATTGATACCCATCAAGAATGAAGAGAAAGATGGCCTAGACCAACCCTAAAAGAAGTACATGACATGTATATGGAATATACAACATGACATGGATAACCAAGTTATTCACATGTCCTTTGGACTATACACGTTTACTCTACCCCATTCCCGTGTACTCTGGTTATGACAATGTCATCTGTCCATTCTGGAGTACTCTCTTCATGTTTGTGCCAGTATAAGTAGTTGTACCAAGTAACTAGCCATGTCCATGATCATATACCCTAGGGGTAAATGTTTGTTTACTAGCATCAGGTCACATGATATGTTGAAAAACCATACAACCTATGAAATTTAATTTAGCAATAAACCATATCCAAAATATAAAGGGGTCCATGTGGAATGTGTTAATATGAAAAACATATTGTATAACTCATATTTATTCCATAAACCAAAAAAACTCATCTATCATTGCCTGCACCACTGTTGTTTGTGATCATTTCATAAAATACACCAACTAACAAGGATATGATGTTGAATAAAAAAGAATCATAGATAGAGGATTGATTATAGTCAAAAAAACAACTTGGTAAATGTGATCGTAGTGTCACACAATTACATTACCAAAACCATGGATGAAAAATCACAATCTGAACTCTTATCCACATCTGAAATCCAAAAAAATCTTAATTATTTTTCAATCATTCCATCAATCCAAAACCTAAACGCTTGGAAAAAATACATTACACCAAATTATTTTTATGATATGATCAATTATCTGGTATTGTAGAGACATCAGTCAAATGAAATATTTATGATGAACACATAATGATCAATGAGAGAAAAACATAAATCCAAATAGAGAGAAACATACATCCACCATTATTTATATTGGAATCAATTCATAAATTTAATAAATGTGGATCATATCAGAATAATTATTTTTCAACAATCAATATCAATTCTTAATTCATGGAAGATAATTCGATGATCAACCTGTAATGAATTTTGTTAAGAAGATTTATTCTCATTCAACATGGGATTATAAAATGGGGTTTAAACCAACAAAAACTAATTCCCTACCTTGAGATTATATCGACCACAAATGAATAATGATTTTTTTCTTCATCATTGGAGAAATCAAAGAATATCTTTTGTGATGAAAATTCCCTAAAAAAGGATCACTACCCATCAATCCATTATTTTTCATCAATTGATTTCTTCTATAGCTCCTCTAAAATCCATAAGGAAATGAGGTTTATCCAATGTATTCACCATAATAGAGTTCATATAGAAGAGGATTTGGTCTATCTATTTAATAAATAATAAATTAATCAATTTTATTATTTATTTATTAATCCACCCATGAACACTCTTATACCAATCACCTGATGCCAACAATGTTTATATCACAATAATGGTAAAACTTAAATTTTAGATATAATTTCTGTTCATGGGGAATTTTTTATTTTACAAATTTTTTTTACATGTAATATAATATATTTACTACATTTTTTATATCAAAACTGAGGATCCATGGGCCCCATAACCCCACACTATCTGCATGCTTAGGTTTGAAAATATTACTTACAATATTCCAATAAATTTACATGGAATGAACAAACACCTCACATTCTCCCCACCTCATGTATTTTCAGCCCAAAAAATGAAAAATTACTCAAATGTGTGAGGGTAATGAGCTCACATATGGCTTTCCACATCCCAAGGTATTTCTAGAGGATTCTCATGCTTTGATTGGACAAGCCCAAAATGAATCGCTCTCTCACAAATCATATTCTCCTACCAATACTAGATTTCTACCTCGTACACTATGACGGTAGATCAATCATATATGTCCATATTTCCCCATTCGATATCATGTGATGATTTATGCACATACCTCCTTAGCTACGACATATGGAATCCATCATGTACCTGATCAAACTATTATGGTGTGTCTAAGATGTATGACACCAAAATAACCATACACAATATCTGGAAAGTGCTCACGAACCTCAATGATAACATGATTACCAAGACAAATCATTTTAATATTCTCTTAGTTGAGACCATATGGCACACATGGTATCCAACATCAAACTCCAAAGGCCCTTTCCGTTACTCATTGTATGATTTTTGGAACCTCTGGTTAGACCTCATTCACTTATGGATGTTATGCACCTTCTATATTTTTGGTTCCACTAACTATTGTCCCATGATTATTGAATTATCTAGGTTATTCCATCATACTGGTGACCATTAGTTTCTGAAGTCGTCTATCAGATGGCTAATATGTGGTTCAACATGGTGAGTTGAAGAATGATGTCCCATATAGTATTGAGAACCTATAGATGATCATGGATGCCCTTTCAAAAATTCTATAGATATATCATCCCACATCCACATCATTGTATCAAGGGTTTGAACCAAATCCACAAGATCCTACTGCTCAACCATTACATTTTTTACAAGTGACACATATAGAAACAAACATATCTAAGCATAACATCATCCCTATCCACCATAACTGATGTCGAGGTTCTGGGTACATCTTATCTACTCATGTATTCAATGCTTAGGGCGATATAAAAAAACCCCTCAGTATCTCCTCTCATAGAATCATTGGAATCATTTTTCCTAAAAAATTATGATATTCTCCCCGTTCTTAAAAAATCCATCAAGATCACATACAATGGATATCGGAACAAGAAATTTCTCATAATTTCTATCTCCACAAAATTCTATTTCCACACACTAATGAAGATAAGGGGTAACATACATTTGATAGATGTAAACTATACTATCCTCATCCACTAAAGAAAACTATTTGAGCCCAATTAATAAGATTCCTCCTTCAAAAACATTGAAGGAAATTTCCATCTATGAAAATATTCCTCCAAGCTCTCCTTCTTGATAGTATAGACTATCCCAATGTCACAGTACAAAAGGATCTCTATATACTGCCTCTACCTCATGTTATGATCTTTCTGTGAAATGATATAATTGGAATTATTTTGGTCATAAAGGAAGATAAATCACTTTTTCCATATGGTAGTTTCACCACATATTCATAGTGAAGAAAACCATTTTCAAATATCGATCATGAGTGTCATAGTACTTATCATGGGGTCATAGTTTCTAGGAACCATAAGCAATCACTTCCTACCGCTACATTAAATCACATCCAAGCCCAGTCATGCATGTACCATAGAAGACTACAAACTCAAACCCTCCTCTCGAAGTTTCAACATAGTGTCATTAATTAACCTCTTATGAACACTAGAATATCTAGCTAGAAACTCTCCATCCACACAAAATGATGTCTTTTGGGTCAATGAAGTTAGGGGTCAGAAAATACTGGAGAAGTCTAGAGAGAATCTTCAATAATTTCCTACCAAACCATGGATTCCCGTACCTCTAATAAACTCTTGGGTGGATCCCCAGAAATAAATGTCCTGTCATATTCTAGATCCACTACTACACCCTATAATAAGATGACATACCCCAAGGTGTATAAATCTTGAATCCATAAATAACACTTTGAAGGATTCTCAAAATTCTAGTTCCCTTAGAGTATGTCTAGAACCATCCAAAACTGTCTCACATTCCCCTCTTATGATACTGAGTAAACCTATATTTCAACATTGAATACAACCAAAAATGAATCCAATAAGGGAAAAATGATAGATTTTATAAGTACCTCGAACACAGATTAGGAATTCATCTTTTTTAAGGGAATCACTAAGTGCAATTAATGACCATAACAAAATTTTAATAATGTTTTTGATATATCCTCCTCCCGAACTTAGATATATTTATATCATAACCCATGGTAAATCATAAAGAACCATCATTATCATTTATACTAGATAAAAATTCATTTATTACTAATATTAGATATTTATTATTTATAGGAAAAAAGTTTAATTGACGATAATCTCCAAAAAAATAGAAAGATCCCATCTATATTGTTAGATAATAAAATTGGGGGTCACTAGGGAGACACACTATGTATGAAAAATCTATTCCCCATAATTATCTATCAATTCTCAATTTGAGACTTACAATATGCTGGTTTAGGTATAGGTTCACCCCATGGGTGATATTTTATCCATATGATGATCTCTTCGTGGGGAGGTAAACCTAGAACATCCTCAAGGATGACATCCTCATACTCAGACACCACAATATGATTCTAGAAACATATAATATCCACTAAAAAAAAGATATACAATAATTCAGATTATTAATATGCTATATCCTCAAATATATGTTCTCATCGTTCGTTACGTATGATTCCTTTTAACTGAAGATGAAAAAACTAATCCCATTACTATAGATGAAACACATCATTTACATAAATCATTCAATGGGTGCATGACCTGTGGAAAAATAGTACATACATATAGTTGCATATAAAGACCTAATTTTTTATATGAAAACATTCCATAGGAATATTTATCTTCCAATAGTTAGGTATAATTAGTAGAAAAAATATTTGATCAATGATTTTTTTCAATGGGAGTCTCCAATTGGAAAGGTCAAGCCAAAGGCTCCACTAGAATCTTTAAATCACAAACAAGGGTTGTGGAAATATAATAGTGGCTTGAACTTGTGTATATCATTATTATATATAAATTACATAATAAATTTATTGCACCTATAATAACCCTTAGATCCTTTGAGTCATAATCCTCTACCACCTATAACTTCCCATACCCCAACCACTAGATACCAAAGCCCAGAGTGAACCAACTAGGGTGGTAGTAGTAATAGATATAAACATCATCCACATCCTACTAATCTCCCATATCCTCTTCTAAATTCACCAACATGAATAACTCCTTAATCTAAGAACTATTACTTCCTTGTTATTCTATCTAATTTCTCTTGATCTATTAAACATAGGGTCAAAAAATCATATGTGAGATTTCCCTACCTGCCACTCGAGAAACATAGAGTCCCCCTTGAATGAATGGAATATCCACGAGTAACCTAAAATGTATACCATATATCTTGAGATTTCTTCCAAAAAATAATATCATTTCAAGATATTTGGTCTTCAATTATCTATCGGCTACTGATGTCTCAATCCATGAGTTCACATAGCTAAAAGAAACTATCAGTATCTACTCAGCCAAAAATCTATGCACTATCAAGGAATGATCTTGTTACCTAGCATAAGTAGAAATATAAATAGATACCACACAATCCCATATATATTGATGAAGACCATGCTCAACTTTTATCAGTTTAAATTACTCATATTAAACTATATCTATGGAGTTCCATGAGAGGTAAGTGAGCCTCGATAAATATCTACAATGTTCATGATAGTCTGTTGGAGCTCTGGAATCTCTTATACTCATACTTCTCGTAATTTATCCAGTTAGAAATAATAAATGAAGATACAATGAAACTATTTCCATGACAAAGTCACTTCATCATCTGTTTGAGTCACCAGACTACACCATTACGCTACAAATCCATGGATAAAAACTTCTTTAGGGACCACTATCTGATCAGGAAGTTTTCTAATAAAAAGGGATTTTTTTTTAAAAATAAATATAGTTTGTATTATTCTATCTCTTGGTCTAGATCACCCCAAAACACATGGTTTCACTACCTCTAATGCTGATGGAGTGTGATCAACTTGCGTACATCCTCTGCTATAGATTTCGATGAAACATGATTCTTACCAGGTGGAGGTAAGACTAGAAAACTATATAATGGTGCTACCTCATTTACACGCCCCTAAATTAAAGCCTCATAAGTAGATAGATCATCGTCATGATAAATCTATAGATTATGATTGGATTTTGTCTTGGAGTCATTTTACATAAGTAAAGACACACCATTTTCATAGAGTGTATATGGGATGATGACTCAAAAGGGCTATGTAAAACAAAACCCATTCCTATATGATTCATGTACCAATGTATTCCCTGTAACCAATTCCTAAATATATTGAGTGAATAATAATGTATATTATTTCCTAGTTAATGCATATATAATCCATGACAACATCATCCGTTTACCTAGAATGAGAAATGAAATCGAGGTAATTTAACACTACTACCATAGATACCGAACCAATCCTCATAGCTAGACAATCTCTAAACTATAGTCCTAAGATGACAAACTATGACACCACTATATCATGATTTGACCAACTGGGACAACCTGGTATAAGGTATGTTGAGTGTGACACCCTAAGAGCACTAACAATAGGCCAAGATCTAGCGACATCTGTAGACTTGGAATACTCTAACATGGGAGGTCTTAGACTATGCTACCCATACACACACACACACACACACACACACACACACAAACACATCTAAACCCTAGTGAGATGTATAATGGAAGGATACAACTAATATCGAGATGAAGGTATAAAACTAACTCCCACATAAAATTATTGAAAATGTACATGAAACAAAAAAGGGTTCAATACATGCCCACTAAAGATGTAAACGATTCCAACCTTCTAGAAAGAAACAGATTTCTAAAAAATGTAAATCATGGAACAAAGAGTGGTACAATAAGATCAACTATACTCCACCTTCTCTAGGTCCACCAAAGTCTCTATATAATGGAATGTCATCTGCATAATACAAAATATATATGGGTAAAGATGATGCATGTGTGATTATAATAATACCCAATAGGACACACAAAAATCACCTAATAACAATAATAAATATAGTTATTTAATAATAAAGGATATCATAATGATATATAATATACTCATAATATAAACCAGGGCACAATATAAGGCATTGAAAATACTTCCATCTTATGATATCGCTCGATGTTTAAAAGTAATACTCGTCTTGGAGAAGTCGCTCCTCTGATATTTCTATCATTGATGTCCATTATCCAATAGGTCATACTCATGAAGAAATTCAATGAAGAAGTATATTTTGAGCCTCATAATATATTGATACAATGTTTGTGTATCACGCCTAGGTCCTAGAGGAAACCCAACCCTATCTAGATTAATCCTATAGGATATGAATTCAATGCCATAATAGCCTGTAATAGGACACCTTACCCAACCAAGGAATGAATTATAAATGATAAAACATTGGTAGACATGGAGCGATGTCAGAGCCTATCCAAGACTGATCCATAGAGGGGATCACTCATCCTATTATCAGGATATGATACCACATATTTCCTTAATAGGTAATGACCAACATAATTCACTATACTCGTACTCTTCTAAACTGAAGAGAATGGAGGTATCAACAATTACAGGGTGAATCAATGTCATATATATAGAGTTCCTGACATGTCTAGGCTATCATGGGTATTCACATTTATTTCATCTCATTCTCGTGTCATGTTACCTTGTACATTGGTTGTGCGTGTCTACTCAAGCCATGCCCATGTACTGTAGTTATTTATGGGTTTTTTTGGTCAGGTTCATATACATATACCTAGATGTACACATTTACCTAGTTGTGACCATGCCCATGTATCCTAGAGGTGTACGCCTAGTTTCTATCATCATGTCACATGGCCTATTGATATTTCAGTTGGTGTGTCATATTTAAGTATTTGTGAAACTAAAGAAACAATAGAAAGGGATCCACGTGGTTTATGTTCATTCAAACTACACTATGTGTAAAATTGATTCATTGAAAAATAGAGAAAAGCTCACGTGTCTTCCCTCACACTATTGAATATTAATATATAATAATGAAAACTACCAAGGAACATAGATATGATGTCTAAAGAACATGGATCATCATCGGTAGCTAGAATCCATCATCCAAAATTCCTCAAAAATTGATTCTCCTCATGATACACCGAATCATCGCCAAACCAAAGATGAAAATCCTTCATCTGGTCTCTAATCATTATCCAATATCACATAAAACCACATTAAACCTCAATTATGCACTCAATTATGAACCAAAACCCATATAAATGATCTTTCAATCCATATATTGTTTTCACAATGACCAACTTCCAAGTATTGTTAAATTATTTTTTAAATGGAATACCAGTGATGAATGCATGAATAACAATGGGAGAAAATAATGAAAAAAATAGTGACAAATTAATTTTGGTTATATTTCAGATTTCCCTAAATCATTTGATAGAGAAAGAAACCATTGTATGAAAATAATAAAGGATAAAATAACAAAATCAATTCATATTTCTAGGATAATAAATCAACACATGTATATTAAGGATCAACCCATGAATAATTTTTTTAATAATATTGATTCATGTTCAAAATAGAAAAATATAAATGGGGATATATCTAAAACAAAATAAATCCCTACCTTGATATTTTATTGATCAAATATGTATAATGGTTCCATTTTATTATTTTTGGAGAGAACCAATAACTCTATTGGTGAAGACAACACCCTAGTAAAATGATCACTTATCATTGATGCATTGTTGCTCTTCAGGGTATTTCCTCTATGTGTCTTCATAAATGTTGAGGGTTATTTGGATACCGATATTATTTTCCGTAAAAAACATAATATAGAAGAGTATTAGATCTATAAATTTAATAAATAATAAATTATACAATATATTTATTCATTTTTTATTCCTCCCATGACAAATCCTAAACCAAAAAACTAATATGAATGAAGGTTATGTCATTCCTTGGTTAAAACACACATTCATTATTTAGTGGTTGTCTTTTTTTCCATTCTATACTTTGTTTTTTATTTATTTCATGATATCAAAAATATTTTCCATGCATGATATAATATTTTTATTATTTTTATTATTTCCAGACTGATGATTCCAATACCTAGAATCCCATGCTAACTCTACCACTGGTTCATTATATATTTTTATAATATTCCAATTATTTAAAAGGAATGAACACATTTGTTAAATTAATTACCATATCATCCATTTTCTGAAGTAATCGAGTGTCCAATGGAATTAGAGTACATCAACCCCATATATTTATCTCATACATTCCCCACACCCTTATAGATAATAATATCATATGTATGATCAAAATATGGTCATAAAATTTATCATTCCATCTCAATCATGAACCTAAATTTCATATACTCCATACAAGAGGGAGAATTTCATATTGGTTAATCCTAAACTGATGAAATGATTAGAAACATACCAATCAACCCATTGATTAACTAAGACATAAATATTGTGTAATAAATTTATAAAAATATGGTGGTTCTCATGGAAGGTATCTCACTAACCTTAGGTAGCGGGGGATATAAATATTATCTTTTATACCCTAGTACACCAATGAAATATTGTGAGACACTTTATATGGTATACTTCTTGGGTCATCTTGTAACACCCTGATATTGTATGAGATCAATTATTTTTAATTTCTTTGATGTATTGTGTTGTACACTACACGAAGATTAGATTTCACTATTAACAATAGAGTATTGTCTTGTAGTATATGTAACACTATTCTTGGCATGTATTATACACAATTTCGTGTTCTTTTGATATAATTTTTTTTAAGAAACACTAATATAGATTATGTTCAATTTATAAAAGAACTATTTTTGGATTATGTTATACACAACACCAAATGAATAATTCACTAAACACAACACTAACTAGGCTTGCATTATAAGAAAGAGTGACCTTCCCTGATAGATTATGTAGTACACAATACCGAGTACCACTAAAAATGCTATATTATTAAAATATTATAAATAAAATTTCTTTTATGAATATTTTTAACTTCATTTTGAATTTTATATAAGATTAATATTCATCTTATTTATTTTATATGACATTTTATAAGAAAAAATTCAATTATTCTGAAAAAGAAGTATTTTTAAAGAAATACATTATTGCCACATTTTGATGGCAGAAAAATTTTAAATATAGTTTTTAGCACTTTTATATATTATATTTGAAAAAATAAATGACTTATTTGGTTTAATGGAATCAAAATTTAACTTTCATTAAATTTTGGTATTTTTTTGATGAAATTCGTATTTTGGTGAGTAGTACAAAATACTGCATTTTAATTCAAAACATCCTTTTCATGAAATTTATTTATATAGTTATATTATTTATTTAATTTTTTTAATGATTAATAGGATTATGTTTTTATCATTTGTTAAAATTTAGATCATTGGAAGTAATTTCACATTTAAATTGGGAATATACACATTAAATATTTTTTATATGCTTTTGCTTCATAAAAACCTGATTTTTGGTTTTGAAAATGGGAATTATTTTTAAATTAATTTATTCCAATTATGTTTTTTGAAATATAAATAATGGATTCTATATTTGAAAATAGTGGGTTTAAATTATGATAATATGTTAGTTTTTTGTGGATATTATGAATAGTAACGATGGTAATTTTTATTTAACACAGTTAAAGGCGAATTTGGTAATTTAGGGTAACTAAAAATATGATAAAGATCATAAAATTACCCTAACACATAAAAAGAATCATATTGGATGAATTATTGTCAACCAATATCACATAGGGGTCATAATTGATTCATTTAAAGGTCTTTCTTCCATGAATGTGATGTAATTATAATTAAAACAAAAGAATGTGACAATATGTCACTCTCATATATCTTATAAGTATAATAATTTTAATAACGTGATAAAAATAATAATACTTCCACTAATTGAAATTTATGTTATATCCATGGACCTATAGCCACAGTTTTATAGGTCTGTGGCTATAGCTTGTATATAGCCATGATTTAATTAAAAGCCTTGGCTAAAATTCGCCATCCTTTTTTTATATCCACCAGGGTCCTCCTTCATTATCCCATGATATAAGACCCTTCGTACCATCCTCCTCCATCCTACCCCAATCTGTGACCCTCCCCCCTCAACTCCTTTTCACGGCAGCACCCTCTTTTTCTATCCTCCACTAATACGCAACACTCTGCCATGGAACTCTCTCACAATGGTGCTATCCTCCTCCATCCTCCCCCGATCAGCGACCTTCCACCCTCGTCCTATCTCATGGTGGCTCCCTCTTCTTAGATATCCTCTGCACATGACCCTCCAAACCCGACAGTACAAATCATGACCTCTCTCACCATTTCTTATCATTTCATTCTAAATCAATAACATGCGGGATTTTATCTATTTTGATAAATCATTTGGATTTATATCAGTCCATCCATCAATATCAGACAAAGAGGCTCATATAACTATAGTGTAGGTGGTTCCTAAGTTTCTTCTTCAATTTATAAGAGTTGTATGTTCTTTATAATGTGTGAGTTTTGACAAGCATGTGAATATTCCATGACATGAAACTGGATTATATTTCATTGTGTTTAAAGAGTGAAATAATAATTTTACGGTTGTGAGAGTTCCTTTGGGTTATGTGTTTTTCTGGATGGCCATATATAACCATGTACATAATGTAAAAAGTTTTATAATTGTGGATTGATAACTCAAGAGGTGTTTTCTTTGATATGTTTGACTTAATAGACCATGATTGGTTCCCTTGAGTTCCCATTAATGATGTGGAACTCTTATATGTAAGAGGTTAACAAGGGGCTTACCTCATGGTAGGATTTTTTCTTATTATCGATCAATCGATTGTTTGTATGTTGTGCCACATTATGGTTTTCTTATGTTTGTTGCTTCATTTTTTTTGTAAAAAAGTACATTTATTGAAATTTTTTTATTCCAAAACCAATTTTGGGGGTTTATTTTGTAATGTAATTTGAATATCATGAATAATGTTTTCAAGAGTAGTATAGTTTAAAACAAAACTGGAAATTTACTTAAAATAAAAATACATTTCATGAAGTGTTTTAATTTAAAACCATTTCAGTGATTAATTTGAAAATGGGACTAGTGGATGTTTTGGATTAGAAAAACAGGTTTTATGATTTGTTTTTACTTTCACCTTAAAATTTGAAAGTGTTTGATTTCATTATATAATTTGGGAAATTATTTAAAACGAAATATGATTTAAGGAAATTTTTTGGTCTTATGATGAAATTCATGAGGTGTTTTAAAAATAGAAGAGAACTTTATAAAGTTTGAGTGATATTTTATTTTAAATAAGTTCATGTTTATCAAATATGGTGTTAATATTTATTAAAATTCTATACTTGGGAATTTGTATTTTAACCCTATGAAATAGATTTGGTATTTTTTAAGGAAGTGATATTATTTTCATTGTTTTTTCGTTTTGAAATGAGTTTTCATACTTCTTTTTAAAATGTGGGGATTTTTAAGAAAGATATTTTTACAGTTTGATCTTATTTATGTGATTTTAGTTAATCTCATAGTTCTAAATGAGATTGTTGTTTTTGGAGGTATAAGTCATATATAGTTTATAACCATGTCTTGTGATATTTAAATTAATTCTCCCATAAAGGGATCAGTAGAAAGTACATAGCGTGTCTCTTTGGATGACGATGAGGATGAATATTATCATCATTGGGTGTTTCTATTCTTGTTATAAACTATTCCCAAACATTTAATAGAGGGTTAAAGTTAAACCATTATATATTTTTGGTTTTCTTGAATCATTTTCTTCAATTTCACAGTGATAGAGGTTTACTATAGATGAAAGAGAAGTTTTAATCTGACTAGACATATTGGAAAGTGATTTCCTAGAACTTGTCTTTTTTATGGTTATCAAGATTTGAGTGATCAATTGTGTTAGGTCGTATTATGGTCTTAACATTAGATATAACCTCAGAGAGGGGGATCAGGGTATGCCAGTCTAAACCAATTTAAACACATTACCTTAAATATATGACTGCCCTATTTGAATCTTGACCTCTTAACCATAAGGGTCACTTTATTTATATTTTGCTTAAATTGATCCAATTACCAATTCAATTGACCCCTTATTAATATATATTCATTATGTTTTTTAACAAAATTTTGGTGTTCCTGAAGTATCCCATGTTGTTTAAGGATGCCTAAGGGGATACATATCAAAGAAAATATGTCGAAATAGGGGGAGGATTGTGAAACATAAATGATATTTTATGAATCTTTATATTTTTTTCATATACTTGGATAATGTTTATGAAATAATTATATTGTGTTATAGGTTATTGAGTATCTATAATTAGATTGTGGGAAAGGATAGATGGAGGGGTGCAAGGGGGTGTGCAAGGGTGGGGGTGTCCAGGGGAAAGGGGTGCAAGGGGAAGGGGGTGTCGGGTGGGGGTGAAGTGGGGAGGGGGCATGGGAGTGGGGTGTGCAGGGTGAAGGGGGAGGGGGTGTGTAGTGGGGATGTGGCAGTGGGTGGTGAAAGGGTGGGGGTGTTGGTGTAGGGGAAGGGTGAGGGGTGCCCATTTGGGAGGGGGCAGTGGGGTGTGAGAGGGGCAGGGGGAGGGGTTAAAGGTGCGGATGGGTGTGTGTCAGGGGAAGGGGGTGAAAGGGGTGGGGTGGGGTAGGGGGTTCTGGTGTAGGGGAATGGGGGTGGAAGAGATTCTTGATAATAAAAACATCACAAGTTATTATGAATAATATAGATGATGTTGATTCGATTCTTGGGTTGTTCATCGTAGCTTAAATCACTGTAATTTGATCTGAATGAGTTATGTTTGAAAAATAAAGAGCTTTATTAATGATCTTGGTATTTTTTATTGGGATGTACTTATCAATATGAATATTATTTGTTAATTTTTGGTGATGGATTCATGTATCATTTGTCATGTACAGTTGACACTCTGATCACATATATATAAGAAGTATTTATGTCTCATTTCTCTTCCCACCATTTTCTAATAGGTGGATTCTTATGGTGAGGCTGGTTAAATCCACCACCATCAAAGGCAGTGAGTTCAACATCGAATTTGGGTAGGGATTATTCCATTTATATTATTTGGGCCAATTTTAATTAGATCTTTTTGATTTTTGGGTTCGTTATATTTTTTCAGTTTGTTTTGGAATTTGTTGAGGTGGATTCAAGTCACCATTGACAAAGTATTACATGGGTATGCATAGGTAGACATATACATATATAAGATATCCCATTATATATATTCACTCATTGAAGTATGAATATATATATCTGGGATAGGTGTTCTTATATATGGATAAGATAAATTCATACATGTGTAAGTGTAAAGGGGTATATGAAAGTATAAACAAACATCTAAGGACCCCCTTGTTCATATTTGTCCATGAAAATATTTACATGGGGTATAGGTGTCCTAATTTATATGTGAAGTTTCATATTCATCTGAGTAGAAAAAAGTAAGATTTGAGTTGTAGTCATCAAAAGAAAACTTGTTTCTATAACGACCATCTTTTCCAAGGAAGAATGTTAATATAGACCTTGAACTTATTTATAGACCTTGTTATAAGAGGTTAATAAATGATAGTGATTTTTAGATATTAGAACAAGAGTTCAAAAAACCATACAATGATCATCCTTAGAGGAATTCATGATCTCATTCAACATCCCATTAAATTCATCATAAAAGACCACTACTTAATTTAAGGATCTATTAGTTCCAATACCAATCATCCTAACATGTCCTCTGGTATCATGGAACTCATCTGTAATATTCCTCTTGAAATATTGAATATGTAATGGTGTGAACATATCACACTATAGGGATTGAATCTGTAAGGATACATAATTCAATTTTGAGAAAAATTGATCAACTCCACTTTAAAGAATTTGAAAAACTGAAGGATATGAGGTGGAAGTAATATAGGTTTGAAACCTTGTAATGAACTCAAACTAGATTAAAACAAATCTTTATAAAGTGTGTAGGATTCCCTTCATTTTTGTCCAGGAACACTTAAACACATCAAGAACATGTTGAGACATGTCTAATTTCACCATTAGATGGTTTTGGAACATGTAACTTTGAGATAAAACAATTACACCTAGTTCACTGAACATTGACTTGGTAGTATAAACATGATGTTAATATTAACTTCTTTTATCCAATTCATTCAATGGAATTGAAAACGAATTCTATAAGGATTAGTAGAATATCCAAGCATGGAGTAGGAGTAATATATATGTGAGTATGAACCCCTTGAATATACCCTATCGGTTAGGGAAAATGATAAATATTTTTTAGAATTAAAGAGGTGAAAATGGTATTTTTTCCCAAAAACCCCACTTATAGGTTTTTTTAAACTGTTCACAAACTATATGAATACCCAGAAAAATGGATATTTCCTTTGTCTGCAGTATTCCACATGGCTTTTTACCAAAGCTTTCATGGTTGTAGACAAACCGTGGGGAATTTTTGGTTCCCCAGTCAGCAGTCGCATTATTTAAACATAATTTACGGTCTGAGTCACATTATTTCCACTAATTGTTTGGGCCAAATCCCTCCTACTCAAGGATGGGTCTCACAACAAGTTATGATTTCCTATTTTATTTATATTTATACCCTCCCACTCATGTTTAGTTATCATAACTTATCTAATAACACCTCCCACTCACTCAAAGTGACTTCACATAAACCCTCTCAAATAGAAGCCATCTCACTTTGGGTGAGGTCATGTATTTTATCTTATACCAAAAAAATATCACTCAAGGTGAGTTATTTATTCTCATCTCATTATATCACCCACTCACATAGGTTGAGGTCCCATATCTCATCTCATATCAGCAATCTATTTTTAGGTTAGGTCTCTTATCATATCATGTACCACCACTATCTCATTCAAGACATGGATAACATGAATACCATAATGAAATATGAAATACATAGAGAACACAACCATAAACCTAGAACATGGATATCTTGTAATCCATACCTATATCCCCACAAAATGATAACCCATAGTAAAACTCATAATTATATATTTTTTCCTTTATTTGACTTGGTACCCAGTGTACCTAGACATGGTAATTGATGGGTCTCAAAATTAAGTGGAATAGACTAAAAACCCTTTAACTACTACTTGATTACCCAATGAACCACTTTAACACCTAAAGAGGCATAAAATCTTATCAAGATACATCCCAACAATGATATTGTTTTTCTAAATACCACTTCTTGAAACTCTCGCTACTTGAAGACTAAAAAATCAATTTCATTTGAATTCTCTCACTCATAACATTATAGGTAATTATAAACTCTCCATGAAATGGATACACCTCCTTGGAAGGAATTATTATTTATACAAAAAATATAGATTTATTAATCATAATGGAAATAACTACTCATTCAAAATTCAATATTGGATTTATTAAAATCATCCATTATCCTAATCTAGGTAAAAATAGTGTTTTTCTAAAAAAACATCACAATAGATCCTTTAAACACATATTTCATTATGTGGTTGATGTAGAATGAAATGAGGAGGCTAGCATGGGGTGAATTGGGTGGGAAGGGGGTAGGAGGTGTAGGTGGGGAGTTAGGGGTAAGGGGTGTGTTGGGGGCAGGGGGTGTGCTGGGTGCAGGGGGAGAGGGTATTCATGTGGGGGGGGGGGGCATGGGGCGATGGGTGTGCTAGGGGAAGGGATGTGCAGGTGGGGGATTGTGAGGGATTTGGGGGTGTGTAGGTGGGGGGGGGAGGTGACTGGGGGTGTACAGGTGGTGGGGAATGGGGAGGGGTGTGCTGGGGGGAGGGGGAAGGGGGTGGGTTAGTGGAAGGGGGTGTGTTGGGAGAAGGGGAAGGGGGGGTGTGCTGTTGGGGGGGGAGTGCCGTTTGGTGGGGGCAGTGGGCAGGGGGTGTCCAAGAGGGGTGGTGGGGGTCCAGGGGGAGTGGAGGGGGAGATTTGCAGGGTGGGTTACTGCAATGGGGTGGGGTGTCTAGGAGGGAGGGTTGGGATCCCGGAGGGAGGGTGAGGGGGTGCCTAGGAGGGGGTATGATAAAGACAATCAGACATCTTTGTGTCTGATAATGTAAGTCATTAATTCTTATATTAGTGTTGTATTTTTTATCATGTTGATGTTTCCTCATCATTGTACAATATAATTGTTTCTTATTTTTATATTATTGAAATACTTTATTCTAGGTGGTGTTCTTACGGTGCACATAGGGTCCAAAGGTACTGAATAACATAAATTATGTGTTCGTTACATCATTAATTAAATTATCACATCTTGAATATTTAGATTCTTTTGTATTGGACTTCTACTTTCAAATCCCCATATAAGTTCTTATGTGTTTTTATGTTATTCTATTTTATCTTTTCACCGATACCCCTCACAAATTTGTATTAGATCCAGACTTGTTTCCCTTTTCTATCAAACTAGTTTCTTTTGTTAGTAATTGATTTTTTGTTTTTATAAATTGTGATCACATCATAAATTGCCTCTATTTATCTACTATATTTAATTAGATCCATTTTTAAATTCATAATTCCTCTTAATTTTAAATCTCTATTAATATATATAGTTTATGATTAAGATCGGTTATATTTTAGGGGTTCACACTTATCATTGTTTGAAAGAATTACACTTCTAATATTATTATAAATTTTTCATAAACTAGGTTTGAAATCAGAAAATTCCATGGCGATAATGACTTTAACATTTGAAAAAATAATATGAGATCCATACTAGTTCATTAAGGCTTAATTGATTCCATATGTAGGCCCATGAAACGAATTATTACTATAAATAAAACTATAAAAAATATCACATAATATAAAGATGTTCCTATGTATGTTATAGTTAAAGAACATTGTTCTATGTTTCTTTATTTAGGATATAAAGAGCTTGGGGAAACATCCTTTGAATCTACAGCTTCTATTATTTGTCCCAAACAAGAAAAACTATACCTGATATCCTATTTAGTTAGAATTTATTATAAAAGACACCAAATTTTAAATTTTATGATAAAAACTATTAGTTATATAAAGTAACATTTAGATTTACCTCGTAGGTGGAGGGTGCATGGGAGAGTGGTAGGGGGAAGGGTAGTGGGGAGGGTGTATGTGGGGTTTAATGGGGGGGGGGGGGGGTCTGCAGGGCAGTGGGGAGTGTGCAGGTTGGGGGTAGTGTGGAGAGGAAAAACTGGCAGGGGGGAGGGTAAAAGGGGGAGGGGTAAAGCGGATCTATAGGGCATTGGGAGGGTGAAGGTGGGGTGTGGGGGGGGGGGGGGGTCTACCGGGGGGAGGGTGTACGTGTGGTTGAAGGGGTTGTGGGGGGAGGTAAAACTAGTGTGGGTGAGAGGGTGCAAGGGGGAGGGGGGTTCTTATGTTTTGTGGTGAGGGTGTAGGTGGGGTGCAAGGGGGGTTGTAGGGCAGTGGGGAGGGTGCAGGTGGGGTGCAAGGGGGTGGGTAGGTGGGGGATGGAGGGGATATGTTAATGATGAATTCATTCATGAATAACCTTTATATATTCACCCAAAAACTTATAGTGTTCTCCCTATTTGGACTAAATTTTCATTTATTTTTATGAATTATAGTAATTTCTCCATTTCATGAAGTCTATACATGAATGAACATATAGAATAATAGCATCATTAAATAAATACGATTTATTATTTTAACAATATCCTAACATGATTTTTCTCTCCTTCTTATTTTGTCCTATTTAGACCATAAGTATCTTACAATTTCTCTATATTTTAAACATCCCTTTTATTTCTCTTTAATTTTATGTTCATGAATCATCATCCATAAGAATATTTCATTGTTTTCATTAATTATACGTGTTCTCATTTGTATGCATTTTGTTTATCAGAGTATTTTATTTGTAACATAATCATATTATATGTACCACCATATAAACATTGAATGTTTTCATTAATTAAATGTGTTCACATTTTTATTCAATATTTCTATCACGATTATTCTCTCCTTCCACTGATTTAGGTTCATAAACCAATGAATATTTCAATGATCATGAAGATAGTGTGGCGAAGGTGGTCTGAGAGGAGGGGATAATGATGTTGGTGTTTATATTAAAGATGATGGGGGTCATGGTGGTTCTGGTGATATGTATATTGAGGTACATTTCAAAAGTAAATTTTACCTTTGGTGTGTACATTTAATTTTATCAAATAGTTCTTTTTGTTATGATGATATTGATATTGATATTTTATATTGCTTATATTGGACAGAGTTTGAATTATTATTATATATATATATATATTGTATTATGATTGAGTATTGTTTAATTAGGAAGGTGGTTTTTTTATCCTCGTAGATAGAGGATTTGAGTACTAATATAAGGTGAAGATATTATAGAAGTATTTAGTGATTAACTATTGTCAGGTAAGAATCAATTTACATTATTATTAATTGTGGATATAGGGTCAATTTTATGTGGTCTTTCAAGTGTTATTAGGGACCAAGATCCATGGTTTCACCATGGGAGACTAGTACGGGGAGGGGAAGGGGGTGCATGGGGAGGGGGCAGGGAGCGGGGGGATGGGGTGTCCAGAGTCAGTCTTGGTGGGGGGGGGGGGGTTGTTTAGGGTCTATACTGGGGGGTCAGTCTTGGGGGGGGGGGGGTTGTCTAGGGGGGTTGTCTAGGTTCTTGGGAGGTGGGGGTTCATGTTCTGTCCATGGGGGGATGGCAGGGGGACTGGAATGGGGAGGGGTAGGGGTTGCATGGGGAAGGGAGAGGGAGGGGTGGGGGAAGGGTGAGGGGGTGTCCATGGTCTGTCCTGGGGTGGGGTGTGTGTTATGAGGGGTGTTGAGGGGAGTGGAGGTCTGTGTCTGTCCTGGGGGGGGGGGGGTCTGTCCAGGGTTTGTCTGAGGGGTGTCTAGGGCCTGTCCAGGGGAGTGGAGGTCTGGGTCTATTCTGGGGGGGGGGGGCTGTCCAGGGTCAATCTGGGGGGTGAACAGGGTCTATCAATGGTGGTGTCCATGTTTTGGGGGGGAGGGGGTGGTAGGGGTACTATAAAAAAGAGGGGTAAGGGTGCATGGGGAAGGGAGGTGGAGGGTCAGGGGATAGGGTGAGGGGGTATCCATGGTTTTCCTTGGGGTATGGGGGTCTATTTGGGGGGTGTCCATGGTCTGGGAGGGTGTCCAAGAGTGTTGACCCTGGGTATAGGGGGTTAGGGTCTATCTAGTACGGGGTATGGAAGGGGGGACTGGTAGGGGTGGGTCATGGGTGCATGGGGAATGGAGGGGGTATTGGCAGGGGCAGGGGTGTCTTGGGTATGTCTTTGGGGGGGGGGGGGGTCTAGCTAGGGGGATTCTAGCTGAGTGAAGGTCTGGTTTTGTCCTGGTGGGGGGGGGGGGGTCTCTCTGGGGGTGTCTAGGGTCTATTTAGGGGGTGTCCAGGGTATGGGGTGTATGTCCAGGGTCAATCTCAGGCTGTCTAGAGTATGGGGAGGGGGTGTCCAGGGTCTATCCAGGGGGTGGGGGTGTCTAGCGGGGGCAGTCTAGGGGATTGGGGGTCTGGGTCTGTCCTAGGGGGGTCCCTCTAGGGTATGTATGGGGATGTGTCCAGAGTTGGGGGGAGGGGGGGGGGTTCACGGGTCTGGAGTGTGTCCAGGGTCTGGGGGGTGTCTAAGGTCTGTCCGAGGGGGGGGGGGGTGTCCATGGGAGTGGATGGGAAAGCTTCTCTTGGTGGAAGGGTTTTGTAGGGGGGAGGGGGGATTTGTAGGGTGTGGGCGGCTAGGGGGATTTTCAGTGTGTGGGTGGCTATTTATTTTATGAAATGGGAAACCCTACAAAAATAGTTTAGAATTATGGCCCTAGATCTTTATGCCTTACGATGTTACCATGGTTCGAAACTGTGGCTTTAGATATTCATCCATGGATCAAACCATGGCTATTGGTGTTTCCCAATTGCCACACTAATACCATTGTTTTTGGTCTTATAGCCACGATTTTAAACCGTGGTTATAGGCTAAATTTCTAGTAGTGTTCTAATATTAATATTCTCCAAAAATATAATGTAGTTATATACATCATGTGATTTTATTTATATTTTTTACGGATTAAATAATTACCACTAATTATGACACAATATTGATGATGAAATTATTTTATTGATAAAAATAACAAATATATGGTATTAAAAATGTTAAAATATATATCATTTTACCTAATTAATGTGATCGATGAATTTTTTTAGGTGACTATGACATGTTTGGAGAGTACTAAATATTTTGGATAGGATTTACATTTTGTGTGGATATTATTTAAAATAAAATAAATAAATAGTGTCAAAATTGACACTATTTATATTTATAAATATAATCGATTATTAAATAACTTAAAAATCAAAAAAATACTTATAATTAAAAATTTTTAAATTATATGGTGTAAAATTTCATAAATTAACCAATTGTTGAAAATTAAAAACACATAAGTGAATATTTATATCCATTTAATATTTATAATTTTATTACCATAAATAAAATTAAATAGATTAATTAATGATAAATCCTAATGATAAGGTTTAAAATAAAATCAAACCATGTCTAAATTTTATTGTATGATAGGATTTAGACCCGTACACATCTTATCTTCTAAATAAATGGGTTTGGGATCATTATAATCTGAAAAAACAATTATAACAAATTAATATTTCAAGACTTTCCAAAGGTGCCCCCCCTCTCTTATAAAAGGGCACATCTCCTTCTCTTTTAATCACATCTAAAAATCACTTTTTCTCAGAAAAAACCTACCAGAAACTCCTCAAGATTTCCCTCACTTCATTTTATAGGACACCCTTTAGGCCAATAGAATTCTTAATGAGTCCTTTTTTCATACCAAAAAGAGATAGCTGAAAAAGAGTTAATTGTTTTACCACCTCTTTCAAAATTCTATTCTTCTTATACTTCTAATAATTATGTTATTTCCTTACTAATGTAAAAAATCTAGTATATTATACATGATTAGATGTTATTAAAATTATTGTAAAACTTTATACCTCCTTTTATCCACTCTAACAATAACAATATCACCATGCATTCGTACACACAACTTACCATATCCACGCCATGTTGTAATTATTATTCAACAATACGTAATTGGGATGTGTATATTTATGATTATAAGGGATTTAAATGATGAATATAACATTATAATTATTATGTACAATTCTTATATAATCCAATTCTATACTATTTTACCTTCAAGGGAATGATATCATCACTTGTGTGTACGTACCTCTTACCATCTCCACAACGCGATGAGATTCATTCTCACAATGACAATTCAAGATTTATTATAAGTTATATATAATAAATAATCATAAAATATGAGACTGTATAATTATATTTTGTTTATGTGTGTATATATATATATTTACTTGTTTCAATTCAATTCAATAAAGAAATTGAAATTCCGTTCTTGCATACGTATGGCCTACCATCTCCTTGAACGGTGCATTCTATTTCATTTATATATCTATTATATATATTTCTACAATAAATATATATAATATATAAATAAGTTTTTAAAATATTGATGTAAGTAAATAATGATCTAAGTAATCAGGTCAAGAATAAAAATTCAAAACAGGTACGATTAATAAAACAGTTATTACCGAAAAAGTTTCTTTAAAATGGAATTGATAAATGAACAATTAATAATATGTAATAAGTGAATAATAAATGAAATAATAAATATTATTATGGTTTTTTTACAAGTTAATTATATGTTTAAAGACACAATATAGGAGTTTCTGACACATAATGAAGAACTCAAATCAAAGGTAAGGGATAACATTGAAAATCTCATTTTTATCTGATATTGTTTATTCGTAAGTATTTACTGGTTTATATTTATCATACACTTTCATGTTTCCTAAATATGGATTTAAAAATATTCTTTATATCCTTCTATAATGGTTTAATTTCAATTTTACCCATTGATGAGTTTTTACTAAATGGTATGAATGGAATCTTTTGTCGTTTTCGGTACGAGGTACTTTAGGACTTTTCTTACAAAACTACTATAAGAATGCTTTTTTAACTTATACGACATGAATGGATTTTTATGATTTTAAAATACCTTATTTACTTGAATTATACCCTATGTTCTAGAATTTTCATTTTCACATAAATTTATTTCTTCTAAAATTATGTGGCATTTTGAGAAAATAAAACATTTTTGTATAAGAAAAGTAAATTTCCTGAAGAATTAAGGTCTAGTGTTTTATCAAAATTATTTTCCATTAAAGATAAATATTTTTAAATAGTTATATGTTTCTATCTATATTAATACAATTATTTAATTTAATTAATGATGGAATGATATTTTATATGGATTATGTAATGATGGAATGATTTTTAAGAAACCCATTTTATTTCATGTGTTCTGCTATGATGAATGATTTATGTTTTTATAGAAAATATAAGATTGATTTCATTATGAGATTGTTGGGACTTATATCTTACTTTAATGAGTTGAGTAATGATTTATATCTCATGATATATACATGACTGGAATTGAAATTAAATCATGTTTAGTAATACAGGGCTATAAGGACAAGTAAATCTGGTTCAGTAATACATGGCTGAAGCGACAAGTAAACCCAGTTCAGTAATATACTTTTTCCACTATGATGGTCCTGGAAGCAATGACATGTCTAATTTAGAAATTATATTATGTGCTTATTTTTTTTTCTGTATATCCGTGTTTTATTCCAGTTATATTTTATCATGGTCAATGATCTATAATGATAAGTGCCTTATGAACTGCTAGGATTTATTTTAGGACTCAAGATTTTGATATTTAATCTTTTTGTTCATGTTTTTACATTATAATGTTTATGATCTGCTTTAAGTTCTCAATGTTTAAAATTAATGAGAATTTGAGCTCACCCCTTTTATGTTTTATATTCCCCATGATATAAAGAAATGTTTTAGGTGGGAAAACAAAAGGGGAATATCTTTATAAGATGTGTTGAAGATCATTCCCCAAGTTAGAATATTATGTTCCAGGTTTTCAATGACACAAAAGTAATACAGTATTTTGGGGTTTATTGGATTCATGTATTAATTATTATGCGAAATTAATGTAATGTACATGTATGTAATGCTTGGGTTTTTAGGGTTGGTATCCGAGCAAAGGATTAGTTAACCTCTGGAAACTATGATGAAAACAATTTAGTGAGATCCCTAGATATATTTCTAATAATATTTCTAGGTATTTCCAAAGGATAAGTCAAGTTTACGTAACAATCCTAGGGGTTTTTGTGATAATCATGACTATCCTAGGGTTAAACCAAATATATCATAGATTGAAATAATATAAGTAATTTACCTTACTTATGTATTCTAATAGCTAATATGTATTTATCACAAATTTATTTCTGGTCTTAGTAAATATCCATAAATATATAGGATATTGTTAACAATTAAATACTTTAGATATGGGAATGGTGATAATTATGGAGATTTATTTCTAAAGTTGAAATAGCATGGAGAGAATCATGATGATGGTACAAGTATTGGTAACACTGCTGAGAATAAAGAGATTATACACTACATTTTAAAGGTATGTGATGTTATTAAAGTACTGTTTACATTAAATATAAGAATCTTGGCGTTTAGAAACCTCAATATGTGATTCATACTCTATTAAAGATGATGACGATGGATCTTAATTAATTATTTATGAATTAAGTTAGATGATTGAGGTAAATATTTTTAAGAATTCAAATATTATGTTATATGAATCATGAAAATAAAAAAGTGCTTTCAGTATAAGTTTTTAAAAATGGACTGGAAAGGATATATTGAATTTTTATTAGGAGCCAAAAAATGTGAGTTAATGGTATGGTGACATACTTGGAGAACATATGATTAATGGAATGAAAACCGTTAATATGACCCTTATGTATAGATAATGATGTTTTGACAAAGATATGATGGATTTGAATATGTAAATTGGATGATGATAGTTTTTTTGAACTAATTATGGAGTTATTAACAAGTGGGTTATTCTATCACGGATGAAGTAGAAAAATTTTTGGGACTTAAGAAATATGTCCAATAAATTTTGGAATAATTAAACATGAATGTTTTCAATAAGGATTTTTGGTAATTGAGGTTATTACCATGACTCAGGAGAATTGTTGATGAAATCATTCAAATGTTTGGATTATGACCGACAATATATTTCTTATGATATATGATGGATAAATGAATGTATTAATATGCTTGTTATATGATTATTGTTGTAATTTTGTTTTGTACTATGATTTTGGAAAGATGTATTTTGGATAATATTAAAGGATGGATTAAATTAAGTTGGTCTTCAGATAGTATTATTTAAGGATAAATAATTCTGTTTAATATTATTTCTAGTATGTTATAATAATATAGTTTTAGAAAAAGGAAATCCCATAAGAAGGACGTTAACCAATCCCACTAGAAAGGGCTATGGGAACTGAACCCTCAACTAAAGCGTGACATTCCTTTATCACCTACCACTGGCCTACAAGAAGTCCTTAATTAGTATAAATTAGTTTTATTTTATTTAATAGGTATTATAGATGAATTATAAGTCAATTTTTGGAACCATATATGATTAATCTCACCACATATAGAATTATTTATATTTGATAACATGTGCTAACATTTTTGTGATAAAGATAAATTGAATGAACTATCATTCTATTTATGGATCATATGATCTGATAACACTTTAAGAATGAAAAATTCAACTTCGTATCATTGAATAAGAGATGACAAGGAAATAGTTCAAGGCACAACCAATGATGAGATTCTACTAAGATTATGTAATTATTTATTCTCATGTTATTTAACATTGGGAAACGTATATTTACAAATTTTTTTTTATCCTTGTACTTTATTATCTGATGAATCAAATTTCCCCTTAAATAATCATATATTTTTGGCTTTCTGGTTTTTTAGCATTCTCTGATCCCGGTTCTCTATCACTGTCCATCAGAATATAATGGTTAGATTTTTCTGCCATATCAATGTTTTCACTTTCCTCTTATGTTATCCTATGTGAAAACACAATGATTAGTTAATTTGGGGAAAAATAATGTTTCTAACATTCCTTTTTAAAATAAAGTATTAGTATTCCTTTTTATGATGTGGGTTTCTATGAAATGTTTTTAGTAGTAAAACTTTTATAACCCTGATGATTTTCTAGGGAAATATTCATTTTAAGGGGGTAAAATGTGACACCCAAAGATTTTATAAGAAAGATTCATTTTAGTTTCTTTGATTTATTTTTTTGTATGCTACTCTAAGATTATCTTTCACTATACACAGCACCGTATCAGCTTGTAGTATACGCAAAACTATTCTTGGCTTATGTTACCCACGATTTCAAGTTCTTTTGATAGAATTCATTTCACACAAAAATGAGTATAGATTTTTCTCAATGAAGAAGAAAAATATTTTTTTTGATTATTTTACACATAACACCAAATGGATCTTTCACTAAATGAAACAGTGACTTTTCTTGCAATACAAGCAAGAGCGTCCTTCATCGATAGCTTACATTGTATGCAATATGGAGTTTCACTAAACAATGATATATTATTAAAATATTATATATAAACTAAAAAATATGTATAGTACTAACCGAATTTCTAATTTTAGATAAGATTTAAATTCATCATCTGTATTTTCTATAACATGATATAAGAACAAATTCATATTTTTAGATAAAAAAATTACTTTTCAAAAAATATTGTTTTGCTTCTATTTGATGGCACATAATTTAAAAATCCAGTTTTTAACACTTTTATATTTTAAATTTTAAAAACATATTATTTGGAAGTAGGACATCAAAATTTATTATGGTTTAAATTTTGGTATTTTTCTGATAAAATACATATTTTGATGAATAGTGAAAAATAATGCATTTTAATTCAAAACAGCATTTTCATCTAATTATTTATATATTTATATTATATTTTTAATTAGTTTTAAAGGGAAATTGGATTTTTTTTTTATAACTTAATAAAATTTTTTAAATTGTAATTAATTACACATTTAAATTGGATATAAACACATGAAAATCTTTTGAAATGGTTTTACTTCTTAAAAACATGTTTTTTGGTTTTGACATTGGGAAATAATTTTAATTTAATTAATTCCGTTTTTTTTGGATTATGAAAAATGGATTCCATATTTAGAATCAGTGGGTCTAAATTATGTGAATAGGTTAATTGTATTTTTTTGGACATTTTTAATAGTAATTATGATAATTTCTATTTACCATAGTTAAAGGTAAATCAGGTATATTATGGTAACTAAAAAATGGTAAAGACAATAAAATTACTCTAACACCTGCCAAAATCCAATTAGATGAATTGTAGTCAAATAATATCACCTAGGGGTCATAATTGATTTATTTTATGGACTTTTTTCTATTAAAGTGACGTAACAATAATTAAAATAAAAGAAAGTGACAACTTGTCACCCTCATATATCTTATAAGTATAATAATTTTGATATAGTGATAAACATGATAAAACATCGAATATAAATTGTCTCCATAAATATAATGAAATTATCTACATCAGTTGAATATATTTATAATTTTTATAAATAAAATAATTTCCATTAATGATGACATAATAACGATGTAGAAATTATTTTGTTGATAGAAATATCAAATAAATGGTTTTGAAAATATTAAATTCAATTGAATATGAACTAATGAATGTCATCCACAAATTTTATACATGACTATGTCATAGTAAGAGTTTTTTAAATATTTTCGATCGAATTTATCTTTTGCTTGGATTTTGTTCAAAGTCAAATTAATATATAGTGTCAAAATTTACATTATTTATATTTTATAAAAATTACATATTATAAAATAATTTAAAATTCACAAAAATATTTAAAAATTGAAAAAGTAAAAATTAAAGGGTAAAAATTTCATAAAGAATCCAATTATTTAAAATTGACAACACATGTGTAAATATTTATTAAAATTTTATATTTCGAATTTTATTACCACAAATAAAATTAAATTAATTTAAAAAGGATAAATCAAAATGATAAGGTTTAAAATAAAATAATAAAATCTATAAATTTTATTGGTTGAGATTATTTCGACCCATAGTCATCTTATATTTGAAATAAATTAGTTTGGGAGAATAATTAATGAAAAACAGATTTATAATTATTAAATATTTCAAGACTTTCCAAAGGACCCCTCCCCCTACTTATAAAAGGGAATATCTCCTTAACTTTTAACCACACCTAAAATTCCATTTGGATCTTCAAAACCCTACCAAAAAATCCTCCCAATTTCCCTTAATTTATCCTAGAGGCCACCCTTTTTTCAGAAATCCATCTTATGAATTCCTTTTGTGCATACTAAAACAAGATACTTGAAAAGGAAGAAACTATTTTATAACCTCTTTCAAAATTCTTTTCCTAATTTAATTACTATTATTATGTTGATTCCATAATAAATTAATAGATCTAGCATCTTATATATGCTAATGTGTTATTATAATTATGGCAAATCCTTATACATCTTTTTATACATCCTACAAATAATTATATCTCCATGTTTATGTACGTATAACTTACTATCTCCACGCCGTAGTGTAATTATTATTCAAAAATACATAATTTGGATGGGTATGTTGATATTTATAATGGATTTCAATAATTAATATAACATTCTCAATATTTTTTAAAATTCATATAACATCTAATCCCATACTATTTAATCATCAAGGGAATGATATCGTCGCCTCTGCGTAGGTACAACTTATTGTCTCCATGATACGATGAGATTCATTCTCCACATTAACCATTCAAGAAAAATTATAAGTTATATATAATAAATAATCAAGAAATATATGGACTAATAATTTTACTGGACTTATATATATATATATGTCATTTACATGCTTCTATTAAATTCAATAATGAAACAAAAACAATGATTATGTGTACGTACGACCTACTGTCTTCATTAATAGTGTATTCCATTTAATTTATCTATATATTTTATATAATATATATATATATATATATATGATACATAAGTCATGTTTTATATTTTGTAATTAAGTGAATCATGATTTAATTAAAAATATCAAAAATAAAAACTCAAAACATGTATGATAAATAAAACAATTGTTACACAACATATTGCTTTAAAATGGAATTGATAAATGAACGGTTAATATAATTTAATAAGTGAATAAAATATGATATCATAAATATTATAACTGTTTAGTTACAAGTTAATAGTATTTTAAACCCACTATACATGAGTTTGAGACACATACAAAAGAAATTAGATCTAAGATAAGGGATAACGTTGCAAATCTCGTTTTTATCCATGATTGTTTATTTGCAATTATTTATTAGGGTATATTTATCATGAACATCCATTTTTCCTAAATATGTATTTAGAAATATTATTAATATCAATATATAATTGTTTAAATTCAATTTTACCCAATGGTGAATATTTACTAAATGGTATGAATGTATTCTCTTGTCTTTTCTGGGAGAAGGTACTTTTTGAATTTTACAGCAAACCTTTGAGAATAAATTTTTTTAACTTATATTACATGAATGGATTTCTATTCTTTAATAATCAATTATTTCCTTGAATATCCCCCTAAAATCTTACAAGTATATTTTTACATAAAATTTTTTATTCAAAAATTTTATGATATTTCGAGAAAATAAAACATTTTTTAATAAGAAAGGATATTTTCCTCAAGAATTATGTTCATGTTTTTATGAAAATTATTTTCTATATAGGACTACACTCTTTAAATAAGGTTTCATTTATATCCCTATTATTACTTTGATTTTATTATGTTAATGATGGAATTATTTATTATATGGATTATGTTATGATGGAATGATGTTAAGAAACCCATTTTTTATAGGGTTATTATATGAAGATTGATTTATGTTTTTATAGAACATGTAAAAATTATTTCATTATAAGATGGGTGAGACCAATATCTCCCTAAAATTCATTGTGTAAATATTTTTATCTCATGATATAAACATGACAGGGATGATAATTAGATCCGGTTTAGCAATACATAGCTCGAACGGTTAGTAGATATGGTTCAGTAATACATTGATGGAATGACAAGATAACACGGTTCTGTAATAGATTTTTTTTAAATAGGATGGTCTTCGAATTAATTCCTTGGGTACTTTGGAAATCATATTATGTACTTATTTTTTTCCATGATTCCATGTTTTAATCCAATACTATTTTATCATGATTCATGTTCATTTATGATATGTTCCTTATGTACTACAAACATTTATTTCATGACTCGAGATTTTGATATTTATACATTTTTCATGTTTTTAAATTATTATGTTTATAGTTTGATTTATGATCTTAATTATTACCTTATAGAGATTTTGATCTCACCCCTTTTATGTTTTCAATTTCCCAGGATATAAAGAAAGGATTTAGGTAGGATAAAAAATGGGGAAGATCTTTATGGGGGATTTTGAAGATCATTCAGTTATTTAGAAGATTATTTTTCAGGTATCCAAAGAAAATAAACCAATATGGTCTTTGGGCTTCTATTTGTGTCATATATTAAGTATTCAGAAAAAGTAATGTAATTTCCATGTCCTTAAAACTTGGGTCCTTGGAAATCTAGTGCAAAAAACATGTTATGTTCTTTATGATCATAATTTATATCCTACTATAGATATCTTATTCATGATAACCTTAAAACATCATCAAAAATATAATACTCCATGATAAAAATTAGTCAGGGAAAACTGAATTTCATGCTTTGAGAGGTTATTTATCATTAATGTTCCTGAAATGTATACCAATATATACATATATGAATCCAACCAAAATGAATAAAAATGTGTATATTGTATTTATTATTACATGATACATTTCATACTATTATAGACTTTTATGAATAATAAAAATCCATATATAAGTATCTTTATAAAATTTTACATATCAAAGACTACCAGATTGGACTTATATTTATGGCACATTTATGGGTTTTTAAACTAATTACATATATATATATATATTTATATATAATTTCATCATATCTCCATGTGACCATCCAATAAAATAATCCCCTTTAATGTTTTAGTGAGTAACATCTATGAGGATTTTTTCAATAATGGTGAAAATTAGGAATCATGTTCCTTATCTTATAATCCTTCATTATATTCAAACTACCTAAATGAACAAAATCCATTGTTATGATGTTTATAAATTTAATTATTTACATAGAAATATTTATAATTACATTATTATCCACATCCTTTGAAAACTATTCAATTGAATATTATCCTTAAAATAAAATGTAACCATTTAAATTATTACATTACCAATACAGTCTAATATTATTTTAGATATTATATCCCATTAAATATTTAGAGTAAATAAATTTAAATATTTAGATTTATTTTTTCCATTATACCCTACCCACTTTTTTATATCAATTAAATTAATTTCATCTTGAAAAATAAATTATTGTTTTTATATTTAATTTATATATGTTCAAACATACACTCACAATCCTATTAAATACATTATTCTATTCAAAATATCATTTAATGTCAAAACAATTATATTATATTGTGGAAATAGATCTTGTTTTCCTTTATTATGAATATTTAACAAAAACAATCTCTATATATATCTTATATCATATTCTATGTGTTTACTTTATTTTTTAAAAGATGAGTTTATTCTCTATAAAATTTTATTGATAGTAAAGGAATATTAATTCCTTATACTTTGAAAATTATATACATAAGAATTTTAATCCTAGGTAAATAAATTTACATTATCTTTTTATAAAGTAGGTTATAAAATATCATTAATCATGAACGATGTGAAAAATCTCATATTGTTCATAGAAACTGCTTGTTAGTCAAAAATTCCTCTCATCATATAAAAGAAATCGGATAAAAATTCATATCCTTTACAAATATCCATATAAACATTATATATTTCATTACATTAAAAACCATCATGTATAGACTCAATGCTTTGTCTCTTTAATGTAAAATATAATCTCTATAAATTCTTACCTTGATTTTAAAATCCTACATTGTAAAACCCCTTGTTTTTCTGTAGAAGTATTCGGATATGTTATAGGTACTATTTGGACTGGTTTTGAGTACATTTATTTTTAGCTTTACATGGGGTGTGTTTGAGTGAAATATTTTAGAAAATGCAAGAAATATGGAAGTTCATGGTTCACACATGATTTTCCCAAACTGTTCCTACTGGCCCAGCAAATTATGTAATCCTGGACAAAGATTATTTCCATAATTGGTGCATGGTTTTTCAAACAGTGCACCAAATTATGAGATACCACACAACAACACCTTGATTAAGTGAAAAATAAAGGATTATGGGTAGGGGAAACTATACGCCCCAGGTAGGAATTAATGTATACATGATTTTAATCCCATTAAAATTAGTTTTTAATTTTCATGATCCCCAATTTTAACCTTTATTCTTCCCCTAAATCAAACCCTGATACCTTTTTAAAATTCTGGAGCCTACCATATATATTCCATGTCATTATAAACTTCATTCATGGTAATTTGAATCTTGGTTTGAAGATATGCACCACACCCGGTTTGAGGATCTACTCCTGTGTGGTTTCCATTCTCCTTCTCGGTCTTTTCCCATCCCTGAAGTATTTTTATTTTCCATTTTTTATATATCTGTACATATATTTTAGGATATAAATCTATTATTTTTTAAATAGATCTTTATTTAAGGTATATTGATTTTTTTGTTCATGGATTTTTGTTTAAGATCTTCATTTCACTCTTCGTCATTATTCTGTTTATATTTAAGGATTTCAGTTGTCAATTCATTGTCAAACTAATTGAGATATGTGGTCTATATTTCAAAAACCAAATTATGTATTGCAATTATTTCTATGTAATTATATAATTTCAATTTGAATTTTATCGATTCAATTCATAATGGAAAAATTAATTGGTTGAAATGTGAATTTGGGGATAATAAAATTATATATTTTTAATAATTATGATGGAATTAGATTGTTTAATTGGATAATTAATTGTTTAATTATTTTTTAGATATTAGATATTATTAATTGAATAATTAATTTTTTAATTAATTGTGGGATATTAGTGATTAGGAATTGAATTAGTAATTAGTGACTTAATTATAGGATATTTGAGATTGTGAATTGAATAATTAATTTCTGAATTAATTCTATGATATTTGTGATTGGGAATTGTGATAAAATAATTTTTTAATAAGCAATGAGATATATGTGATTAATTAATTGTTGAATCAATTTATAGAAGCATGTGAATAAGAAATATCAATATTTTATTAATTAATTTTTGAATTAATTAATGTTGTATTATGATATTGTGATAAATGTGATATTGAAATGATGAATGGTAATAGTGGAATTCACGAATGATTAAAATAGTGAATTGTAAAAATTGTATTCAACTATGAAATAATGAATGGTAAAAGTGGAATTCAATCATGTATTAAGAAATATTAATGTTAAGGATGATACTCAATTATGAAATTATGAATGGTAACAATGGAATTCAATTATATATAATTAAATATGAATGGTAACAATGGCATTCAATTATAAAATATAAATGATTACAATGACATTCAATTATAATGTGATGAAAGGTGATAGTGAAATTCAACAATTAATTTTGAAATATGAATTGTAACAATGAAATTCAGGTATATAATATGGTTTGGGTGTCCTTGGGAACTAAGGGGTTTATGTGGTTAAATACAGAATAATTTATAATGTGATATCGATTTACTTGTGGATTGTATTTATAAATTTATAAAACATCATACACTATTGGATTGGATATTGTTTTATTTATCATTGGTGGTTTCCTACTTAGTTTGAATCACACACTACTTGGGATGCCTGATTAGTAACCAAATATATTTCATAGTAGTAGGATAGAATAAGGTAAATGGACCTTTGTGGGATGGATGATTTAGTATGAACCATTGATAAGGGAACCAGACGTGGTTTGAGACAAGCATGGGAGTTTTTTGTGTCATAGTTTTTAGTTTCATTTGGACACATTGCATATACTTTATCATGGAATATCTACTTTGCAGTTGTGATATTGTATTTCAATTATTGTCAATCATGTGGTAATGGATTGTTAAGTTTTTGTTATATAATTCATTGGTTATTGTTTATTTATTTCTTCTAGGGTATTTCTATGTAAAATAGGGTATTGTTTCCCAATGAATGATATTATACCCTTGTTGCAAGTCGGCTGCCTATGGCATATGAGTAGTCAAGGTTGAGGTAATGTGACCGACCGGCTCGGGGCCCTAGTGTGTGGAACCATGGTCTGGATGTTACAAAGCTGTATCAGAGTGAGTTTTCTCTTCTATTATTTTTCTGTCTATTTTGGAAAGGTATACAAAAGAGTATAAAAATTTAGGACTAGGTTATGAGATTGTACCTGAAAGTAGCTAACCCATATACAGGGGAGAACCTAAATACCTAGGGTGGGATTGTTGTTGTTATTATTGGATATTACAGTTGAATATTATTTCACCTAGTGTGAGGAAATTTATATTTGAGGTTTTAGACAAGGTACTTCGGGGCAGGAGAGCCCATATGAGAAGTGTGGTTCATCTCAGGGAGCTGAGACTATATCGTAAGAAAAGGGGAAAGACAGTAACATGACATTCATCCTATATTTCTAGTTAGTGAGGTTTGATCATTGAAAATGAGGGGTTCTATTCTTGTGATACTACATTAGCTAGATAATTTTTTTATATTGGTGCCTCTCATTCATTTATTTCTCCACAAATTTTGAATGGTGTGAGCCTAATAGTGTACTTCATTAGTGGTGTATTAACGATAGATACACTATTACGAGTAAGATCAAGAGACATATATTTCTTCAAGGGGTTTTCTTTTAAGGATGTGGAGTATCCTTTTTTGGATCTTTACATCCTAGATATGCCAGTCTCTAAATTGATAATGGGTGTGGACTGATTGGTTGAATTTTAAGATCAGATTAATTGTTACTGTATGAGAGCGACTTTTACAACTTATAATGGTGACAATTATATTCACTATGTAGTGTGGGAAATAAAGGAAGTCCAAGAAGGGTCAATTACTCAACAACTGGGAGATCTCATAACCTATGATTCTAGTTTGATGTTAGATGATGGGGTTTTAAAACAAAATATATTTATAAATGTATTGGATTGGTTTCATGATGTTTTCCATGAGTACTTTTTAGGGAATTAACCTAAGAGAGATGTGGAAAATAAAAATGAGCTCATACCGGGGGCTGATCCAGTCTCAATTTGACCATATATAATTGAACCAACAGAACTAAAAGTAATAAAGATAGAAGAAGAGGAGTTAGAGGAAAAGTGGTTAATCTATTTGAGTATTTTGAATTGGGGTTATCTAGTGTCATTTTTAAATAAGGATTATGGGATTTGGTGCATGTGTGTCGATTTCTGGATGTGGATCTAGATTAAAGTGAAAAATCTATATCCTCTTCTACATATCGACAATCTATTTGACTATTTGAGGGTAGATTGAGTATTCACGATGATAAAATTTTAAGTAGGGTATCATCAGTTGAGATTTTGACCATCTAATATATTGAATATATTTTTAGGAGTAATTTGTGCTATATATTTGTTCATCCTAATTCAATTTAGGTTGACTAATAAACCAATACTGTTTATGGCCTTAATGATCAAAATCTTCTATATTTACATGGATCAATTTGTGGTAGTGTATGTGATTGAAGTCTTGATTTAATTCAAGACTCATTTCAATCATTACTAATATCTTGAAATCAATATGATTACACTAAGATATCAATTTATGTACGCCATGCTATCTAAGTGTCAGTTTTGGATTGACCAGGTACACCTATCCAAACACATAATCTTAGTGGAATGTGTATTTGTGGACCAAGAGAATGTTCATGAAATGATTTCTTAGGAGAAACCCATGAATGTTTTTGATATCTTTAGATTTCTAGGGATATCTATATATTTCAATAGATTCATCTAGTAATTTTCACGATTATAAATAACACTTAAAGATTGACCAAAAAGGGGATAAAGATTTAATTATTTAAATCATGTGATAATTCTTTCTAGGAGTTGATGAAGTAGTTGACATTGGAAATGATCTTGATCCTTCTTAATATAGGTGAGGAGTATATGGTGTATTGTGACACTACAGGTGTAAGACATGGAGTATTGTTGATGTAGGGAGATCGATTTTTTGCTTATGAGTCTCATCAATTGAAGCCACATGAATAGAAATACCATATGAAAAACCTCGTGATGACTATTTCTATTTAGGATTTAAATTGTTAGTTATGTTGTATATTAGGTGAAACATTTATGGTGTATACTGATCACAATATCCTGATGTAAATATTTTCAATGAGATATTTGATTCTTCAAGAGTTGAGGTGGGTTGAGTATATGCAATCATTTGACATTGTGATTGCATATATTTCTATGAAAGGGAACAATATAGCTGATGATTTATAAAGGAATACATTGACTCAAGATATTCAGGAGTATATATCTAAGTATTATATGATGGCCTTACCGGTAGATATTCAGGTAGTGGTTTAAGAGAGTCAAAAGGAGATAACATATGTGTTAGTCCAAGTGGAGTCTACACTTTCCCAAAACGTGCACCCAGCCCCAACAAATTGTGAATCCCAGGATAGTGAGGTTTTGTAGAGCTGTCTCAAGTTTTGTCAATTTGTATGCCCAATTAGATGAAACCATAAACCACCCTTGGGTGAAGTCCATGGTTAGGGCGCACAGTTAGGGGAAACTGCGCGCATCCTAGTAGCAAACCATGCATGCAATATTTTAATCCCCTAAAAAATTAATTTTAAATTTTATAGAACTCCCATATTAACCCCTATTCAGCCCTATCTTGAACAATGATGACTTTTCATGATTTTAGATCCTCTCAGATATATTTGAAGTCATTATAACTTCTTTTCTTGGTGATTTGAAGCCAAAATTGAAGATCTACACCCCACCTAGATTGAGTATCTAATCCATTGAACTTTCCTTTATCCTTCCCAATATTATTCCATCCTTGAGGGATTTATATTTCTTGTTTTGGTTAGATGTAAAATTAGTTTTGAGAATCTAGATCTAGGATTGTGGATCTACATATTAATGTAACAGATATTTATTTTTTTGGATTATGGATTTAGTTTTTAGGTCGAAATATTTCTCCAAATTATTATTCCTTTCAGATTTGAGGTTTTACATTAGGATTTCTTTGTTAATAAAATTGAGGTTAGTGGTCTATAATTTAAATACCAATATATTAATTCCAATTCTGTCTATATAATTGTATAATTTCTATTATATGATTATTAATTGAGTTCTTCATAGAGTTAAATAATTTTTTGAATTAATAAATTGGGGGCACTAGAATGGTAGATTTTGAATAATTAATTGTAGATTAATTATGTGGGGATTGTAAATCAATTGTGGAATTAATTTTGGGATATTTGATACTGTGAATTGAAAAATTAATTATTGACTTTATTATGGGGTATTTGAAATTTTGAATTTAATAATTTATTTTTGAATTAATTATGTGATTTTTTATATTGTGAATTGAAAATTTAATTAATTAATTAATTATAAGATATATGACTTTTTGAATTGTAATAAACTAATTGTTGAATTTTTAAAGATATAGTTGCAATCAATTAATTGTGAAATTTATTAATTTTGTATTTTTATATTATTATATATGTGATATTGAAATTATGAATTGGAAAAATGGAATTCATGTGTGGTTAAAACGGTGAATGGTAACAATGGAATTCAGATGTGACTCCAAATATGAATTGTAAAAATAGAGTTCAATTATGAAATGATGAATAGTAACAATAAAAATCAGTCCTGTATTATGAAATATGAATGGTTGCAATGGAATTAAATTAAGAATAAACGAACGGTTACAATGGAATTCATTCATTTATTACAACATATTAATGGTAATAATGGGAATGAATTATGAAATGTGAATGGTGAAAATGGAATTAAATTATGTAATGATGAATTATAATAGTGGAATTCAGTCATATATTATGAAATATACATTATAACAATGGGATTCACAAATATGATATTGTTAAAGTGTCATTAAGAACTAGGAGGTTTGAGGATTATGTGGTTAAATAAATAATAATTGATAATTAGATATATATTTATTTATGAATTTTATTTATTTATTTATATAACTATATACACTATTTTACTGGATATTTTTTAGATATCATTGGTCCTTTCCTTCTGTATTGTACTCACATCCTACTTGGTATTCCTATTCAGTAACCAAATAGGTTTTATGGTTATAGGAAAGAATAATGGAAGAGGCCATGTGACAGATTATGGAGTCAGGGATGTAGTATGGATGAGTTAACTGAACGTGGTTTGGGAACTTCTTGAGAGTTTTCAGTGTCTTATTTTTTAGTTTCATTTTGAAAAATGGAATGTACTTTAGAATAACATATATACTATTTAGTTATGATATTTTAATTCTAACATTAGTCATCTTGGGGTAATATATTTTTCTGTTTATTTAATATCATTACATGGTTATTGTTAATTTATTTTTGATGATGTATTATTTTGATATAGAGGGTATACTCTCCCCGTGACTTATATTAGACCCTCATTACTACTCCATAGCCTATAGTGTGTGAGGAGTTGTCCATGATGTCATGTGACAGACCATCTCGGTGCACTAGGGTGTGGAACCCATGATGGGATGTTAAACTAATAATTACAACAATTTTAAAATAGAGAGTTTTTATCGCATACCCTTCAAACTGATGAATTAATTTATATAACACCAATACCAAACATGGACATTACATGGATTTATAAAATCTTTTTTTATTCACAATATTACATCTTATGGAATCCTTACTCCTCCCTGATAACACCTTTAGATTTCAATAACACAGACTAGTTGCTTGAATAGTTTTTCTAGACTTTCCAACTAACATTTATTCTTATATTTTTATTTTTTCTCATTTGTACAACTGAAAAAGCACCAAAACCCACAAATCGCATGCCCATTTAAAATTTACACAGTAATTTGTGAAAAAGATATGGTAATTATTTATTGAAATAAATTATCATTATAGAATATATCCAACATAATTATTTACATAGCTCGGAAAAATCATTAATGGTTATTTATAGTGTCCCCAATTCATTATCATATTCATCTATATTAAATATATTAGTGACGATTAAAATTAAATAAGAATTCATGTATCTAATTCTATTAAAACCATAATTGAATCCTTTTATACTTCAATAATATTCATGATTCATTTTTTGAACAACTTAAAATGTTTTAACCCTAAAGTTTTTTGGTAAAAAATATAGTATATTTCATTGCTTAAGAAATATTTTTATGAAACATGTTTTCTAGGTTCATTAATATAGGTTTCTCATTTTCAAGGATTAATCTCATAGTTAGGTTTTATGATGATAATATTATTGATCTACAATAGAATATTTTTTCGTCAGTGTATTGTCTTTTACATAAATTTTATAGTATTTTTATTTTTTATACTCCACTAAAACGATGATGCCATTAAAATTCATCATATCTTATAGTGGGAAAAGATCCATATTTAACTAATTAATATGTGAATTTTATCCTTACTCAGGTCACATAGGTTGTTAGGTAGGGTATTATTAAGCCATATAATATAATATTGTTGGATAGATTAGAGGAAAACTCGTTATCTAATCCATACAGATAAAAAAACACCATTCCTTTAGTGTCCAAACCCATTGGGTTTTCATATAAAATTTAAGATAAATATTAGAATAGGATTTTGTTACCTAACCCTTATGTTTATCAATTTTTATTATTCCATTAACAATATAATCCACCAGTAATCGTCTTTGATAGATCTTATTTTGTTGGAAGATTTAGAGATTTAAATGTTCTTTTTTGGATAGAATCTAATATAAAGTATTTTAAAGGGTATTTCATTCACCATCTTATCTCATGTTATAACCTTTATATATATTCAATAATCAAATTATTTAGTTTGGAATATTTTTCATTTATCCAAATAATTGTGCTATGCCCATAATGATAAGTAACTCTTTATGTAACCCATAGCTTGTGTTACTAACTCAAATTAAAAGATGAATATATTCATACATATCTAAATTCAATCCATACATAAGGTATATAAAATCATTTCAGGTAGACTCTTTAAATTATATGAAATTTAATATCCCTACATGATTCATCTTAGAGCCATAGATAGTCAAAACTAACTTCTCTTGAGAATACATAAGCCTCCAGGATAGTGAGTAATACGACCCAAATCACTGTACAAAGGGATAATTTACTCAATAAATAATATAATTCCTACTAAATTTTAACACCTAATATTTTTAAATCATAATATAATATTAAACTCATGTTCATACCTCAATAAAATCCAAATAAATAGAAGAAGAAAACTAAATATATTATAATACATAGAATGTATCTCCTTAAATTCATTTACATTAACCTATAAATATTTTTTACACCAATAAACTAAATTATAAACATAAAAATACATAATAAAAAATATATATTTATTAATAATAGACATGGAAAAATTAAATTAAAGAAAAATTAATTATTTAAAAATTTGATAAACTATTTATCCATTATTTATAAAATTAATCTAATAAAAAATATAATAATGGGATGGGAATAGTGGAACCAGAAACCATGTTTCTTCGAGAGGCGAGAAGAACACTCACAATGCACTCTTCCAGTTGGTGATGATGGAGACCTCAGCTCTGGATCCTCCCCCCTTGGTGGGGGAGGGGACATCATCTTCCCTCCGAAGAATAGGGTCAACATTATTCCCATTCTCCAATATGGATTTTCTTCCCCCATCTCCAATAGCGTCAATAAGACCTAAAGTCCCAGAACATCTTGATGGACATCTGATCCTTCATATTTCGACTTCTGAGTTCATGGAAACCTTAGAGCTACCAAACCCCACATTGGTATCTCTTTTTAAGAATAGGTAACCTTCCATCGATGCATTTGAAAGATTCATCTTTGCCTCAGGGGATCTTCAAGAAAGGGTGACATTCAACTTTCTTGACAACCACCGAATCATGATTCACTTAGAATTAGAGGTGGAAATCATCGATTACTGGTCGAGATCCCCTCATAACATCAATGGTATTCAATTCTTCCTTCAATGAAGGTCCTTTGACTTCCACATGAAACATTATTTTCCCTATGCTGAGGTCTCAGTAAGCCTCCAAAATCTTTCATTACCTTTTAAAAATCCATCTGTTATCAGAATGCTGGGTAACCTCATCAGTAGGTTTCTATGCTCTGATATCCACACTAAGGCAGTGTACTATCCCTTCAATCCCTGGGTCTATGTAGAAGTGAATGCATCTCATTTACATTTAGAATTTGTTTGGATAGCTATTGGTGAAGAATACAGGTGAAAGAAACGAGTGGTTTATAAGAATTTGAATATTTTTTGTTTGACCTATAATCGCCTGGGAAAATATTTAGATGTTTTCCTAAGGGGACCTCCAACATTGGATTTGGAGACTCTCTGTAGTGGATACCGTGTTTTTTCAAGGAGGGAATAAGTTTCAAAGGGTAATGCTTTTGTGATTTACCGGGGGTTTGGTTCCGAATAGATGGAAATTTTCTTAGATGGCTACATTGGAGGTTCTCAGTCACCTAGTCCTTTGAAGCAAGAGGCTGTGGAGGGCATTCAAAAGGTGTTTGGGGTCATCCTTCATGGTCTCGAGGCGATGGAAGAAACGGTGACCCAAGATAATCTGAAGGTGTCTGATGTTTTTAGCAGGTTGAGGCAAGATTTGGAGGGCCCTTCCAGGCTATTCTTATGGAAGGATGTTGATTAGATCCTTGTGTAGGATTAAGTGGAACATCACAGGAATGGAACTGAGGAGGTTATGGAGTAGCAGGTTGAAATAGGGGTGTCACCCTTAATTTGGAAGTGGCCAATTCAGTCACAATTTGGGAAGTTTGTGGTCATGTTCCTTCGGCCAGGCCTATCCTTCAATTGAGTAATAGGTTCGATGGCCTCACAGAAGCAAGATTCAATTATAATCCGATAAAACCTAATGATGCTTAGGGGGACTGCATGGAAAACCACCATGATGAATATTTGGGTCTCGAGGAGGCCTCTATGGCTGTTGAAGACACTCCTAGTTTGGATATCAACAATTTGCAGTACAAAGCAGAGTACTTATGTGCATCAGTTGAGGGTGAGGGAAATGAAACTATTAAATGTAATGGAATTGAGGTTAGGTGTCTTCGGATGATTGAATGAATCATGCCTGAATAGAAGAGAGGGAATGAAAAGGGATGAAAGGACCCTGTTTTGTAGAACCTCTTTGGAAAGAGGGGGTGTATTTCTTAGGGTAATAAAGAAAATGTGAGTGGTCTGGCCAAATGGTTATATATTTATATTGTACAAGGTGGGGGAAAGAGGATGACAAAGGATGAGGGACTGTTGTCTGCTATTCCAAGACAATGAACATGGAAGGATTACTCTTACCTACCATGACTGGTGAATACTAGAGCTTCATCTAAGCGAGATGGCAGGGTGATCTTGGATTAAAAAAAGGCTTGTACAAGAAATCATGTCCAAGGAATCTCTGACTAGATCAAATGAGGAGTCGAATACAAGGTGATATTCTTTTGAGGCATTATAATCCAGCTTCTAAATGGGAATCCGCTACTGTGGAGGAGGATACTTGTGCAGGTTGTGGTGACGAGTATGGATATTATGATTGTAGTGGTTGTGCTGGTATGTTCTTATTGTTTGATTGCATGTTCTAGGTTTGTGTTTGTGTCTATTGTGATCTTGTAAGGTTTATCACTAGCTTTAAAGTGAGTCTTGGTTTCTCACTTTTCATAATAGTTTTTGAAATAAAAAATTTAATTTTTAGTTAGTCTAACTAAAAACACATTATAATTAAGCTACACATTTTAGAGATTCTATAATTTAAATAATTATAAACAATATATATATATTCACAATATGAACCACCTTATATGATTCATTATTTGAAATTAACATTAAATATATGATATTACATGAAATAAAAATATTTTATTTATCAATTTCAATTGTGTAAACTATTTAAATATCTAAATATCATATATTTATTATTAACTAAACCTTGATAAAATAAATCATTAAAAATCCAGTTTATGTTGTTTAAATAAATTAAATAATCATTTTATTTTTCACAATGTAAATTAATTATTTATAAATAATTCATAACTAAATATATTCTCATTTATATTTTTCATTATTTTTTTAAAAAAATTATCAACTACCTTTTAACTATTTAAAGAATAAATTTTTATAAATAACGAGTCTTTAAATGTACACTTGAAAAAGGAATTTTTATATTTATAATTAATATTAATAAATATATTTTTACTAAATGTTTCATAAAATTTAAATATTAATTATATGAAATTGTAAATAATTAATTTATAAACCCAATTATAAATTATTAAATATCCAAAAATGCCATTTTCTATAGTTTATAAACAATTTATAAATTATATAAACCAATATATAAATGATATTTCATGAGAAATAATTTATCTCAAGAGTATCGTTTTTAATGATATGGCATATCATACAAGACTTTAATGGAAAATATATAGGATTAAATCACACATCATAGATTTTTGGGATATTAAACAAATTTATGATTCATTTAAGACTACGTGAACAAGGATTGATATGTAAGAATAACTTGTATAACTATTTAGGATTAATATCTTAAACATGATAATCGTTAATTGTAATATTCCTACCACATTTAATTAATATCAAATGTCATGGGCTTGGTATAAGAATGAAAAGGTTCCAATGTACAAATAATCACGTGGGTAATGTCTTAGGTTAGATTAAAGTAATAAATGACATGAGATTAATAATGTGGTATATGATGCATTGTAAGGAAACAAGAGAATATCATAGATTTGTATTGCATCATTTTAGATGTATAATCTATTCATTTCACACTAACTAATTCTAAAGAACCATAAATGTTTTGTATGATTGGATAATAGATACATAATAATCTTATTTATTAAAATATCTTTATGGCCTCCCATAATAATCTTCTCACATTGTAAATATCTTAGACATACCCTACATTAAGCTATTGTTTATAACATGGGAATTTAAAGATAAGAAATAGTGGTCTTTGATGCCCAGTAAGTGTAGGAATATGAGATATTAAGCAATGATAATATGTGAGTATAAGGTAAGAATAATCATATAGTAACAGGATCATAACATACAATAATCATACCCAATCAGTTAATTATCATTAATTTTAAATCATGGTATAATGGTTTTTCAAATAAAAAAACATATTCTATAAGATTGTGGAATAATTAATAATGAACCATGATCCATGCGAATTTATCATATGAATAAGATTTGTTTGGAATAAGCATTATAATAAATAAATCACTTCCTTAGTCAAAATTCACTCCCATGTTTATCATTGTATAAAAACGCCCGTAATGGAAATTCATATCCATACATTTCAAACATTAACATAAGAGTATCTTCCATCTAGTAAACTCAATCATCCATTATAAGTTTATTTACTCTATCTCATAAGAGTCTCCAAACGTTCTTACCATGACCTAGTATATTAGAGGCCTATTTTAATCTAGGAACACCCATAAAATAATAAAAAATACATATGATTTCTGCAAGATCAGAAAAAATTAATCATATCATCGAATTAATAAGACATGAATTTTTTTTAGAATTATTTATCCATTCCATAACAACATAGCCATTGTAAAATAATTGGGATTCTTCAAGTATTCATCATAACTAAATTAACTAGGGAATATAAATGAGTTTCATTGAATTATCCATAAATCATCGTTATTATAATCCATCTATAGAATGAAATTATTTGGCATCATAAGATCATATCCCAAGTGAATCATAAAAATCCAAAAATAGTATTTACATTAGTAGAAATACCATTAAAATATAATTAGAACCATTTTAGGAAAACATGAGAGTTATCCATTCATTTCTAATTCATTTGAAAAAAAATTCCTTGAATATTGAGAACAACCTTTTATTTGAATATAATGAAGGAAATTTGTAAATTACTATTCAAATCATGAAATGTTCATGATGGTGGAGACCTTTTCATGCTGTAAATTTTAAAAGAAAAAATTACTTTCAGAATTTTATAAAATATAAAAAATACATTTTCATAAGAAATTTATGAAGATCAATTATTATTATTTTTAAATAATTTAAAACGTAATTAAAATTTCCTTTCAAAAATATTTCATGGATATATAATAACTTTAATAATTTTTTTTAAGATTATGAACATAGAAGGAAAATTTCCATGACCGAAGAGAAAATATTATTGGATTATATTTAAAAATAATTTCTCAATGATTTTAATTAAAAAAGTGGAGAAAATGGTAATATTTAAAAAACAATATAAATAAACAGATGAGAAGAAAATATAGGTGTTTTATTAGTTATGTATAACATATTATTCCTCAATGTAAATTGAATTATAAGAAATCTATATTAAAATGATATTAAATCATAAATCCTTTACCAATAGTCTTGTCATGCTTCGTATGTTTTCAATTATCATGTATAATTAATATAAATTTATTAGATGTATTGATAGAACCATAATAATATATAATACCATATATTATTTACTTATAACATCTTATCAATTTTTTGTTAATAATTCTCTATTAAAATCATTGATCCTGTAGATAAATCCTTCATTTTTTATGCATGTTTTAGTTTATAAGTACCAGCCCATGTACAATTGTTAGGGTTAAATAATGTCCAATATATAAATCTTTTAATTAATATGAAATTTTTTCATTTTTTTACTTTTATAACATTTCATCTAACATGGTGATGAATGTTTATTTACATTACTTCATAGAGATGATAGGTCATATATATGCAAGAGTGATGTTTCCAAATTTTTATGTATGGAACAAAATAAAATTGTATAATAAATCACCTTAAAATAACTACAATAATATCACAAATATCATATAATTTAAGTAAATCCATTATTATAGCCATTAATATGAAGTGATGATGAAAAACAGAATACATTACCTCGTGGAGGTGGTAGACCATGCATACACAAGAGCCTTGTTTTACATTCCCATAGGTTAGAAAGGCTGTGGATAAGGACTTTTTCATCATCATAAAAATAATTTTGTATATTTAATATAATGAAATTATTATTTCAAAATTTAAACCAAATATATATAATCTTTATAGGTAGAAATAAATTTAGAAGTCCTCAGTTAAGAGTTATACCTCTTCATTGAGAAAACTCATTTGGATTACACCTTAATCCTTGAAAGGATTCTATTTTTTTAATTCATTATGCTATAGAATACATGTAATTTTTCATTGGATAAATTAAGGTAGTTTTTTTTCTAAGATATATAGATAAATGATTTTTTAATAATGATGCATATGAGGCTCCATTTCCTAAGTGAGAGAATGGATACACATGGAATTACATAAAATAATAAATAATATATATTATAATCATTTAAAGTGTTACCAAGGAACAAAAAAATAAAATAAAATATATTATGGGGTTGAAAAAATATCTTCCAATAAAATTTGATAATTTTTTGTAAAATTTTATCCTTATCTTCTTGTTAAACTGCATTAAAGCCATTTTAATCTTCATTATGATAACTATGATTTATATAATGATAACATAATTATATAACCAAAAATAAAAGATAAATTATAACCAAATTATAAAACTATTATTATATATTTTGAATCTTTTTTATCATATTCAATTTTTATAATATGTATAATTAAAATTTAATATAGGCCCACAAAACACAATAAAAATGGTTTTTAGGAAAATACAAAATTTATTAAGAAAAATTCAATTCACCTTGAATTCAAGTAATAAGTAAGTTCAAATGAATTTAATTGGTTAAATTATAAAAAATTAATAATTTTATACATATTTATCAATACAAAAAATAATATAATATTCCAAACAGACCATTAAATGTAATGTCCCAAAAATAACATTTTATTTGGATGAAATATCATTTATTTTCACAAAATTCAATCTTGGGATCCCAAATTAAAGATAATGCCCTAATATATATTATGTAAATCCATAAAAATTTAATTAGTCAATAGAAATGTTTTAAAATTTATTAATTATTGTTTATATCAAAATAATTCAAAAAAGGGACAGTATTTGAAAAATAGGTACTTTCACTATTCCCACAAAAATCAATTATATTTTAAAAATGTAAAATAATTAACCAGAAGATAAATTTTATATGATTAATAATAAAATCACATTCAATTTTTAGAGTAATTTTTTTATAATTTTCATAATTTAATTAAAATATTCACATGCAAAATTTAATAAAAATCACTTTTGTAGAAAATGTATTTTGAATGAATGAAGTGACTTTACTAATAATTGAGTACATAATTATTATGAATTAGACAATAAATTTGAATTATATAAAACCTTTATAATTTTTATAACATTTTTATTCATATTCGTATTGATAATTTTAAATGTTATCTTATGAATATCGCATTTAAATAATAAATTTTTATATTATTTCATATTTCACATAATGATTGGTGTTGTATGTTAAGAAAACTATTGAACATGTAAAATTTATTTATAAATAAATATATAATAACTTATTGGGGTGTCAAATTCTACCACCTATAATAATTTGTCCCATTAATTTTTTTGAATCAGATAAAAAAAATCGACGCTGCTTCTACATCATCACATTCTTAGGATCACACATAGCTTCATCAAATTTATGGTTCACCCCATAACATTATCTAAGTGATTGTTATTGTTTCACAACACAATATCTATTAAATTTATAATCTTGATTAGTATTTTCTCATAATAGATATCATGATCTAGTGGTATGATCTTTCAGTACAATACATGTAAGGGATTAGTTATGTACTTCCACTTAAGAGATACATAGAACACATCATGAACATTAGAGATATTCAGTATAAGAACCATAGGATAATATGTCGTCCCGATATGATCAAGAATTTTAAATGGAAGTATATATCTGAGGAATATCATTCTATTATTTCTAAATCACAAAACTACTTCAAAGGAGATATTCGTAGGAATACCATGTCACCAACCATGAAACCTATATCTCAATGATGATTTTCTACATAATTTCTATATGAATATAAGCTATATTAATGTGATTTTGAATTTCATTGACCTTATATACCATTTTCTTATCTATCTCAAGTACCAATAGATTTCTTCCTCTAACATCATCCTGACATGTTATTGTTCTATAATTCATACATTAAAGAGATTTATAATAAGTTATCTAAATTCTCTAGTGAAAGTTATTTGTGTAAAAAAACTCCAAAAAAGGTGTTTTTTAAACCATAAAACTTTTAAATCCATAGAGAGAGATCTCAAAATTTATTATAGTCTATTAATGTCCTTATTCAAATGGACATTTGGTTAAAGTTAGTACGGAGTGATAAAGGCTAACTATGTATTGAAATATTCCTCATGACTTCTCCAAAACATCGATAAAAACCTTAGGACCCAACCAGAGATGATATAATGTGGTACTCTATAAAACCTTACCACTACATTAATTAAAATAGTTAAAATATTTTCAAGGTAATAAAATTATCTGATGGAAATGAAATGGCTAATTTTATAAGGAGGTCTACTATAAACAAGATATCACGGTTACCATTATATGTTTTATGGATTCCAATTCTAAAATTTGAGGCAATGTTTTTCCCTTTCAATTCTGGTTTGTGAAATGGTTGTAACATTGATGTGACACTATTTTTACATAGTTTTTCCACATATTTTTACTTAATTTTTAATGATTTAATTAATTATTTAATAACTTTATACTAAATAATTGTACTTTTTTATTTTTATTTTTAAATTTGTTAATTAATAATTTTTTATAAATAATTATGTATTTTCAGTCATCATAATAATAATTTTAATCTTACTAAACTAATTAACTTTAATTATGTCTTATTTAGTTTGGTTAATTTAAATCAGCTTGACTTTTTAATAAGTTAATATCTTTTTTACACAATAATTTAATCAATGTAATTCTTTTAATTAAGTTAGTTTTTATTTTAATAATTTATATTTTATCTTAGTTTCATTAAAATATTTTAACTTTATTAATTAATATGTTTAGACATCCTTCTTATCATTTAAGTAAATAATTTGTGTATTAAATTAATAGTTCTTTTTTAATTTTATGTGATAAATTTGCATTTAAATTAAATAATCTAGTGTTATATAAAAATAATTATGTAATCTTATATATGGAGATAAATTATAAAGTCACTAAATATTGATTTTAGTCTATCGGTGAGGTAGACAAGAACTAGTGGTGACGTATTAGGTCATTGATGCTCTCCATTTCTATTTTCTTCTGCCCTGTAATAAATTTATTTAGTTATTTTATTTTTAGTATTTTATTAATTTAGTTTAACAATTATTCAGTTTAAAATTTAAGTGGCGTCAATTAATAATTTTAATGTTTTAGAGGTTAATAAAAATTATGTCTTAATTAATGGTGTTTATAATTATTTTAATTAATTATTTTTAGACTTTTTATATAGTTTACTTAAGTTTAAATTTTATGTTTAATTTTATGTTTTTAATTTATTAAGGTCACCGTTAGTTATTTATTTTAGTCATAACAGTTACCCTTTTTCTTTTGGAGTAACGGTGAGATATCATTTTTTGTACCGGTATCCTTAATTAATAGCCAACAGTAACCTTTAGTTGTAACAGTGACCCATGCATATCACTGTTACTACTATGTACCGGTGACCCTGGCACCGGTTCTTTCTTTTCTTTATTTTTTTCTACCAGTGACCTTTTTCGCTGATCTTATTTTATTTTCTAATAGTAACATGTTCCATTTAATTGTACCGCTGAATATTATTTTATAAATAGCGATGACCTGTTATTTTAATTAAGCTATCAGCAACCCCTTTTTATTTTCACTGCACCGGTAACTATAATTTTTATTTTTAACGGTAACCTTAAACTATTTAAGATACTTGTGAGAATTTAATTTTGGTCTATCACTGACCTTATGCTGTAATGTTTCTTTTATTCATAATTTGCTCTAGCAGTGACCTTGCCACTGTACTCACCGTTGCACCCCTTTTGCACCTCACTGGTAGACAACTCCCCTGCATCTCACTGTTATTCCAGTGTTTTATTTTATAACTTTATCATTAACCACCTCACCATTATAATTCATTTATTATCCACCTTATACTTACCCAATTCCCCACTACCTCACTGTTAGGCTTTCTTTCGCAACACCTCACTGTTATGCGTCTTCACCTTCCCTGCACTGCTCTCCTCAACACCCTTCTTCTACCACATTGTTGCCATCATATTCACATAATAAGATCTTCAATGACCTAAAACCAGATCCGAATTGAGACCCAAACAAAAATCGAACCGGATTTAACATCAAAGAATCATATTCATCAAATCAGATTAGAATCGAAGAATAAAAATAAAATTTCCAGACCTAAAAATCATATTAATCTTTGTAAATCTGGATAATAGAGATCCAATTTGTTTGGATCTGCTGCACTACTCGGAATCTCACTACACACAATGTCACAACCCGTCCTCGGGGCCCGCACCATGACAAACCCAAGCTTGCATTCCATAGGCCAGGGGATAGCGACTAGCACCAAAGTCGTAAATCCCTATACTAGGAAGGCATTGCCAATATAAAAGTAAACAAACACAACAGAGTATGCAACTGAAGTAATCACTTAGAAAAACTATATACAAAAGTTAGTGATGAAAGGAAAGGGGCCAGAAATACAAGCCCAAAAGTAAGTACAGTACAATTGAAAATCTAGTACAACTACAATAAAATAAAACAACAACTACTGAGTTGTCCTCCGAGAATCCCCCCTGAAGGGTGGGTACAGATGGCCTCCTCAGTACCTTGGGTTGGTCTGTCTGCGCCGTGTACGTCTCACCAAGAGGTCCACCTTCAGGTACCATCCAGCTCTACAAGTCTCTACCTCGATCAGTGATGTCCATCGTCTGCATCCAACACAATGTAGTGTGGGCATATCCCCTGCAGGGGTAAGTATACAATACTTAGTAGGGACGCGATGTCACGAACCGATTCGATCGCCACCAACAATGGCACCAAACCCAGCCTGTGACAAGGCCCGAAGGGTGTTCCCGATCACCATGGGCTGGCACAAGTGCCCAGGTATCATAAAATCAAAATTGGGAACGATTTACCCAAGTTTATAAAGATAAAACAACAAAAGAATCCAATGAAACAAATCTGGATTTTTCAAACCAAAATATCTTTTAAAAAAAATTCAGAACTGAATTACATAGCTTAAAACAACTCAAAAATACTATACCAAAGGTAAAAAACCAAATAAGGACAGCCCAAGAACCCTCATGGAAAGGGGCACCTCCCCCAATCCACCTCCACAAGACTTCACCGCCAAGGACCTGCTAGAAACCCAATCCACTGGAACAAAAAACTGTACCCAACCTGCGACAACAAAAATAACTAAGTCTACTTACACCCAAGGGTGTAAGTAGGGTGTGAGCCAATTCCCAGTAGGATACCACCACTAAGAGATTCCATGTGATAAACATTCAAAGACACAAAGCTTGCAAGTTTCCATAAACAGAAAATCCTAGTTACAATTTCTAAAAGATGAAACTAAATAAAAACAATTTTCAAGTGGGCTATCATTAAGAATCAACAATTTAAAAAACAAAATTGTCAATACTACTGAATTTTCCATCCAACTATACCGTATGCTGACAGTAAGTACAAAGTAAATAATTAGCACAAGAAATAGGAAATAACCCCTAGGCACTAGCTCATTCTGGGTCCCAGGTACCTCTTATCTCGGTGAGAGTAACCATCACAATATCCGTTCTCGTGCACGAGCCACTAGTAGGGAACATACCCATAACCTAGGGGTCCCCAATCATCATCATCATCATAGTTTAGTTAGATTTGTAACGGTCAATCTTGCTAAGTTAAACTGAGGCCAAACCCCACGGATTCACTAGCATACTAGTACACATCCACCCACTTAGATACCCGGGTTTTCCCTTTGTGCTCAAACATGTTCAACAAGCCAGGAAATATAGTTTTTACATATAGATATCAATTCCACATCACACATTAACCAAACAGCCCCATTTACATAACATAATTCAGAAATTCCACTTTTCATTCAAATGCATTTTGAAATCAAGCTCACACCAAAATAGCCCACAACACTTTTTTCATAACTTTCACAATCCAACACATCCTTTAACAATTTTATGAAGTCCCTAAAAAATATGATAAACATCCCATAACAGAACTATTCACATTTAAAATGGCTCATTTGAACGTATAAACAATCCAAAACAGTTTTCCAATATGGATTCACCTCTTACATAAATCATTAAACCACTCAAAACTTTCATAAAACAATTCTAAATAGTGTACCAAAGATTTTCAAATAAAACCCATTTCAAAACCATATTTGAAGGAAAAAATCAAACCAATACAAATTCAAAACAGAATTGGAATCCCTAAAAACATTTATTAAACAACCCCATGTGTTATACAAACACCTCAAACAATAGCACAAAAGATCCACATGAAACGCACACGTTTTCAAAATAACTTTCAAGAAGTACAATAAAGTTTTACACCTTAAACCCTTAAAAAACTCTTTAAGTCCTAGTGTCACACCAATACCCCACCAAATCAGAATTTTTATACCAAACAAGATTTATTAAACCAAATTCATATGTTATAAAACAATCCCAAACAATACCCAAAGGGTTACACATGAAAAACGCCAAATTTTAAGCTAAAATGAAACTATAAAAATAAATACTTAACCAAATCCAACATAAACAATTTTTGCACCACACACAGAATATTATGGAAAATCATAAAAAGTAATTCAAGCAAACTAACTCATATAGAAATGATTACACACAGAATCACCTACCAGAAGTGTCAAATCCCTCAAAACATGGTTCAAAACGTCAACCGCACAACCGCCATATCACATGGATAATAAATTCAGACCTATATCACAATATATGACCAAAAATACACCAAATGAAACCCTAGTATCAGACCCTAACTTCTGGAAATTTTAGAACAAAATGAAAGAGAGAGGAAACCCTAAGGGAAAAGGAAGAAACCAAGAAAAAATCAGTTACCCAAAACAATCCTGAAGAAAACGACCCAAAATTGACAAGAATATGAATTTTAAAATAGATAAAAATTTAATGGATATTTGAACAAGAATGAGAAGGTAATTTAGAAATTGTAATGGGAAAAAAGAGTAAGAATAGAAGGAGTTATGAAAGGATCAATTTACCTCTCCAAATATGGATGATTTCTGAAATCTGGAGACATTTTTACCATTTTCATGATTCTATCGAGCTCCAAATTGTGGGAGGAGGGCATGGGGGCGCGCCTTAGGTAAGTGGTCCCGAGTGAGAGTTTGAATCACCGAACAAACGCAAATAGTGAAGGAGATATTAAAGAATAACATTAATTTTTAATGAAAAAATGGACTTTCGGGTAGGCCCAATTCCATAAATAAAAACCCATATCCACCATGATTATGGATTTATAAATGGTAAAAATAAATATGGTGGTGTTACTATGTCAGGGGATGACAATTAGGAATTGGAATGGATGAAAAATGTTGAAAAACAAAGAAGTTATAAAGGAATCAAAATTTATTTTTAAATCTGGAATTGGGCTCACGGTTTGGCCAAATTCATAAAAACTCACCCATTCCTCCATAAATACTTGGGAAACCCTCAAAACAAATCCTGAATGGAAATTAAATGGAATTTAACTTTAAAATAGGTTATGTATGTGACAATTCTCCCCACCATGAAAACATTCCGCCCCGTAAATTCACATCAAGGACAAAACAACAACCAAACCCAACTAAGAAACCAAGAAGTACTCCTTTGCCAGGTTTCACCCCCAAAGGCCAAAACACCTCCAATGATCAATTAAATATTACACTCACAACCAAAACATACACCACTTTCCTGAAATGATCAATAAAATTCATACTTTATCTCAAAAGAGAAACTCCTCAAACACTATCCGAACAAGACTCATGAAATTCACCGAAACGAACAACAACATCGAACAAGGATACACTTACTTTTAACTAAACCATTGTTCACTCTCCAATCCCAACGTTTACTCAAGGAATATGTTTGTAGCTATATATTTCAGAATAAGACTACCTACTACCAAGACAATACCATGGATAAATATGAGTTATTGGTACGGGGTGGACACAAATATGCTCCCCTCCAAAAGAGACAACCTATATTTTTCTAAGACAGAATCAAAACACTAATAGGGGAGGCCGGAACGGACTCCTTTGTACAATGGGTAGAATTCCATTCAATGCTTGTGAAGGAATGCATTTTAGAATCATAGTGGGTCTCCCTACCATAATAACTAACCATATTAACTAACCGGCTTGGGCCGACACAGACATGAACAATTTTTTTTAAGATTTGGCAAGGGCACAGGGTTAGTCTGCATGATTTGGGAAACCGTGCACTAGCTGTGCAGATCATTCTTTCTGCATTGATTCCTGGAACACGGTCACTACTAATCGTTCACAAACATTGTCCTCAGTATTTCTATCCAAATTTCCAACCATTCTCCAATGATTCCTTGGAAACCAAAGTGGGAGGGAATGACATTACATGAATTCATGGGTAAAAGGCCCTCCACCTATTTCCACCGTACGGGAACAAAAGAGAAAATATAATGACACCAGAGGTTTAAAATCTTCTTATCTTTAATAATGAGGATAAGACATTATACAAGGGTTTAAACAACCCTGTGATTTCCCCTGACTACGAGCCAGCTTCTCTCCGAGACCTATGGCTGGAGCTCAAATGATTGAATCATCTTCGGCCTCGTAGTTGGGCTTCGGAAACCCCTTGGATGATAATTATTATTTATATGCAACCAATAACTACACCGCAATCCCCGATATGTTTTCCATGAAATAACACATTCCAAACTCACATTAACCTAACCCGATGTTTCACTGAAACAAGGGCTTAGAAAATGCACACACAACAATCCTTGATTGTTTGGGTGAGAAACAATAGAAGTAAAGAACACCTAAACTCACCTTCCTCTAAAATGGATGATTTTGGTGTTTTTATAAGGGAGACATTCACCCAACATAACAGCGACTCTCGGAGGATTTTAATACTTTCACCTATATGGTCAATCGAGCACATGACGTCATAAGGAATCACCTAACATGACCATTACGACTGATATAAACCATGCATGGAGAGGGACCTTATACGGCATCCCCAAAAAACACACAATTCTAGAAAGTGGCTACAATATCCTATCATGACAATATTTCCCACATCGGTGGTTTAACATGAACTCATGCTTCATAGAAACTATGAATAACCCAAAGTCCCTCTTAGACACCATCGAGACACTCATCCACACTAACAACCCTAGACCACATCCACCTTCAACGAATCAGGTAGCTTAAAAAAACTAAGGTCTCTTTTTACCATCCACGAGCACTCTTTGACAACATGAGGATCCAAAAAAACCAAGGATGTAAATGGTGTAGACTCGTTCTACAAAGCTCAATAAAAGATTCTTTACATTGATCAACTGGAGGATTTTCCAACAACAAAACAATCCGAGTTTCACTTCAGTTGTGCACTAACCCTAAATGGGGGTGTACGTTATCCAACGAGAGAACCCAAGGACACAACCAAGATGGTCCATTGGTAAAAAACCATAAACCAGATCCAAACACGTGAAGGTAACCAACATAAAGGTGTCCTGAAACATATCTCATAGGAGACTACTAACCGGTCCTTCTACCCAGCTTACTGACTAAACATAAAACCAAAACACAGTTCAAATAAGAGGGGTTATTGGACTAAAAAAACATCCCACAAAAACAACATTTTCAAAAACCCATAATACAAACCATCCCAAACTATTCATCAAGACATCATGTTTTTCTTTAAAACCATTTATTTGAAAACAAACGGTTCAACAGTAAGAGTATCGACCAATGGTACCCCATGGGCCTCACATATGTATGTTTTTGTGCCACACCAGACACCCTCCTCATATCGGTCCCGACACTCATCCAGTCGTTCCATCAAGCATCCATCATCCCATATAACCCCATGCATGTGGTCGCTAATGGAAATACCAATGGTTAAAACAAAAATTCTTTCCACTTTTCAAAACCAAAACCGTCAACCAACAAATCCTATTTTCTCATTACCGCTAACCACGAGATCAAAATCCCAGCTCACATCTTACAAAAATTTTCAGAAAGTCACAACCATTTATAAAATAACTCACATTCAAGATATTCACATCAATTTCAAAACATCTCATCCCATTAAAACACACTCTGATTGTTTAGAAAACTCTATTGAAAACACTATTCAAAACAAACTTCAATATAGTTCCTACTTTCAAAGAGGTGTAAGCACACCATTTTACATTTCAAAACAATTCTAAAAATTCAGTTCCGCCATTTCATAAACCAAACCATTCCCTCTTTATTTGAAAATCATTCCATAAAAACTTTACGCCTCTTAAAACCAAGTCACCTTAAAACCAAAGTGCTAAGATTTCAAAACTAAAGCACAAAACAATGCGAGAGGAAACTAGTTTTAGTAGGTGACATGGAAATATGGTTGGCAGCCATATTCCAATAACTTCACTGTCACAGAGAGTGTTCTAGGGAATATCCCCTTCTTCACATGGCTTGCCCGGCCCTGCGAGCTCACTGAGACCATTAACCCAACTCTCTTTTCATTTACCCTAATCATCATCAAACCAAGAAAACCAAAAGAATACGAAAGGTCTTGACTTCCTCTAGAGACTTGAATCCATTCATGAGGTGTGGTGATCAGCCACACTACTCATAACAAAAATTACAAGTCCCAAAAATCCTAACTCCATATTATCCTAACTGTTCCCCAAATAACATGACCCAAAGAGAGATAACCTCCTCTGATACCATTTGTCACGAACCAAATCTGGTCACCGCCAAAACCGACACCAAACCCAGCCCGTGACAAGGCTCTAAGGGAGTTCTTGATCCCCACGGGCTGGCACAAGTTCCCGGGTATCATAAAGTGAAAATTGGGAATGATTTACCCGAGTATATACAAAAGAAACAACAAAAGAATCCAATGAAACAAATCTGTATTTTTCAAACCAAACAATCTTTTACAAAAATTAGGAACTGAATTAAATATCTTAAAACAAATCAAAAAGACTATACCAAAGGTACAAAACAAAATAAGGAAAGCCCAAGAACCCTCATGGCAAGGGGCACCACCCTCAAGCCACCTCCACAAGACTTCACCACCAAGGACCTGCTAGAAACCTGAACCACTGGAACAAAAAACTGTACCCAACCTGCGACAAAAAAAATAACCAAGTTTACTAACACCCAAGGGTGTAATTAGGGTGTGAGCCAATTCCCAGTAGGATACCAACACTAAGAGATTCCATGTGATAAACATTCAAAGAAAAAAATCTTGCAAGTTTTCATAAACAAAAAATGCTAGTCACAATTTCTAAAAGATGAAACTAAAAAAATAGTTTTCAAGTGTGCTATCATTAAGAATCCACACTTTTAAAGAAAATGTCAACACTACTGAATTTTACAGCCAACTATACTATATGCCGACGGTAAGTACAATGTAAATAATGACAAGAAGAAATAGAAAATAACCCCTAGGCACTAGCTCGTTCTGGGTCCCAGGTACCTCGTATCTCGGTGAGAGTAACCATCAAAATATTCGTTCTCATGCACAAGCCACTAGTAGGAAACATACCCCTAACCTTGTGATCCCTAATCATCATCATCATAGTTTAGTTAGAGTTGTAAGCATCAATCATGCTAAGTGAAATTGAGGCCAAACCCCACGGATCCACAAGCATATTAGGACACGTCCACCCACCTAGATACCCGGGTTTTCCCTTTGTGCTCAAACATGTTCAACCAGACAAGAAATATAGTTTTCACATGTAGATATAACTTCCACATCACACATTAACCAAACATCCCCATTTACATCACATAAATCACAAATTCCACTTTTCTTTCAAATGCATCTTGAAATCAAACTCACACCAAAATAGCCCACAACACTTTTTTCATAACTTTCAAAATCCAACACATCCTTTAACAATTTTATGAAGTCACTAAAAAATATGATAAAAATCACATAACAGAACTATTCACAATTGAAATAGCTTATTTGAAAGTATAAACAATCCAAAACAGTTTTCCAATATGGTTTCACCTCTTACATAAATCATTAAACCACTCAAAACTTTCATAAAACAATTCTAAATAGTGTACTAAAGCTTTTCAAATAAAACCCATTTCAAAACCATATTTCAGGGAAAACATCACACCAATACAAATTCAAAACCGAATTGGAAGCCCTAAAAAAATTTATTAAACAACCCCCATGTTTTATACAAACACCTCAAACAATAGCACAAAAGATCCACATGAAACGCACACGTTTTCAAAATAACATTCAAGAAGTACAATATAGTTTTACACCTTAAACCCTTAAAAAACTCTTTTAGTCCTAGTGGCACACCAATACCCCACCAAATCATAATTTTCATACCAAAAAATATTTATTAAACCAAATTCATATGTTATAAAACAATCCCAAACAATACCCAAAGGGTTACACATGAAAACACCAAATTTTACGCTAAAATGAAACTATAAAAATAAATGCTTAACCAAATCCAACATAAACAATTTTTGCACCACACACAGAATATTATGAAAATTCATAAAAATTAATTCAATCAAACTAACTCATCTAGAAATGATTACACACGGAATCACCTGTGGGAAGTGTCAAATCCCTCAAAACTTGGTTCGAAACGTCAACCGCACAACTACCGCACCACAAGGAAGATAAATTCAGACCTAGATCACAATATTTGACCACAAATACATCAAATTAAACCCTAGGATCAGACCCTAACTTCTGGAAATTTTAGAACATAATGAAAGAGAGAGGAAACCCTAAGGGAAAAGGAAGAAACCAAGAAGGAATCAGTTACCCAAAACAATCCTGAAGAAAACGACCCAAAATCGACCTGAATATAAATTTTAAAATAGATAAAAATTTCATGGATATTCTAACAATAACGAGATGGTAATTTAGGAATTGGAATGGGGGGAAAAAGTAAGAATAGAAGGAGTTATGAAAGGATCAATTTACCTGTCCAAATCTGGACGATTTCTGTAATCCAGAGAATTGTTGACCGTTTTTGCAATTCTATCGAGCTCCAAAATGTGGGAGGAGGGAATGGAGGTGCGCCTTAGTTAAGTGGGCTCGGTTGAGAGATGTAATCACCGAAAAAACGCAAATAGTGAAGAATATATTAAATAATTAAAATTTATTTTTAATGCCGAAAATGGTCTTTCGGGTAGGCCCAATTCATTAAATAAAAACCGATATCCACCCTGATTATGGATTTATAAATGGTCCAAATAAATATGGTGGTTTTAATATGTCAGGGGATGACAATTAGGAAATGGAATGGATGAAAAATGTTGAGAAATGAAGATGTTATAAAGGAATCAAATTTTTTTTTACATCTGGAATTGGGTTCATGGTTTGGCCCAATTCATAAAAACTCACCCATTCTTCCATAAATGCTTGGGAAACCCTCAAAACAAAGCATGAATGGAAATTAAATGGAATTTAACTTTAAAATAATTCATGTATGTGACACCCGAGACCCAAGAAAGTATCCCAGAATACACGAAGGATACACCACAAAAGAAAGATATGATCATGAAATATCAACTAACTCTACTTAGGTATATTACCATACATATACCTAAGTTATCAGTCACAGTTCGGCTCAATCTCTTGAGCCCAATCATAACCTAGTCCACACAGGAAAAAAGTTAACCACATCAATGATAATGACTGAAAGTCAAGTCTCATCTCAAACATGTATACATCTTTCGTATCGTGATAGATATGATCAGATATAGTCACTAATTCATCTAAGTTATCGGACCCACATAAGATACTAGACAATCTAAGCTATTAGACCCACATAAGATACAAAACCATCTACTCTGTCAGACCCACTCAGGATACAAGAAAAGAAGTCAAAACTATCGACCGATAGAGGATAAAAGAATAGTAGTCATCACTGTCGAACCCACGGAGGATTCCAGTACAGTATTCATCATCATCAAACCCACAAGGTATTCCAGTACGCTAGTCGTCGCAATCGCAGCCATATCTAGGGTTCTCGCACACAGCACGCTCGATTTCGGGAGGGTCGGCTCCTCGAGTCAAAGGTCGATACATAAACTATCATGAAGTCCAGAGTTGATGTATCATGAAGTTCCGTCTTGTCAAAAGAAACCCAACGCAACATACGACACATCAATCAGACATCTGGTCTGAGAGTTATTGGCTTTTCTATTCTAGGGGCCCGGTTGGAATTAGGTTCGTTCCAAACCCGGACATTTTTCAAAGTCATCCAAAAATCACTTAGATTATCTCAAAAGGACCGTTTCGTCACGAGGATCCCAGTGCAATAGACGGCGCGTCGATCGGACACGCGGTCTTTGAGTTATTCACATTTAAGTGAAACAGGCCCGGTCCGTCAAGCCCAGCGGGCTGGCGGGTCGGCCCGACCTGGCTCGGCGGGTCCGACCCAACTGGGTGCCGGCCCATCCTGGTGGGGTGCGGTCCAACCCACGCATTTGGCCCGGCCTGCTGCCGGTCGCGGCTCGGCCAACTGGCCGAGCGGTACGGGGGGTGCGACCCCCCGGTTTTCCGAAACGGTGGCATCGAGCGATGTCGCCCCGGCTACCAGGCCGGCTGAAGCTTCCCGGTCTTCTCTGGTGAGAGCAGCACGCACAGCATGCCACTATCTTCCCATGTGGCACCTTCGGGTGCCACAACATCCTTCAACCCGGCCGGCCGGTTCGCCCGTCGAAGCGGCCCACGAAGCGCGGGCCGTGGTTCCTCCGCAGCGCGACGCTAAGAGGCGTTGTCGTTCCTTCAGCCTGGCCGGCTGTATCCGACTGGTTCTTCTTCGTCCGAGCGGCTCGCGAATGCTGGCCACGGTTTCCTCCATGCTGACGCCGACTCTGATCGCCACCGCCAAAATAAACAAGATTTTTCAGAGGGTCGTTGGGCCGTGTTTGTTCGGCCCGTACACTCCGCGTTAAGAGATATCGAAAGGCCATAGATGATAAATTGCATTCATCAATGATGAGAGTATAATTTTATTAAACTAAAATTATACAAAACCCCCTACCTCGATTCAAGGTATGTTGCACATCAAGGAACCACATAAGAAGGTGTTGCAGAAGTCAGACGTCGCAGAATACAAACGTCGACTCTGTTGACGTCGAGGTGCATCCGAAGGGGAAGCATCATAGAAGAATTTTTTCGCATTCTTCGTCGGAGATGTTTTTCATTGAATAACGGTGTTCTTCATCGATAGAATGAAGTTCCTCCAAGATTTTTCTCCCTAAGTCTCCCCAAAAATATTTTCCAAGGAAAATATAATAATAGGATTCCCCCAAAATTATAATCATGCCATGCATTTCAAATTAATTCAAAAGAACTCATGACACCTCAAAATAATTAATAAAGGCATTAATTATTCGTGATTTGGCATCATTAAGAGGGGAATATGGAAAGGCTCCACTTAAAGTGGGAGTTAAAAAGTTAAGAGAGAGGTTTAAGGGAGTTAAAGGGGGAGCTGAGGTGTTAGGCTCATGTGGGCCCCACACACATTATTCACCCATGGGAGGTTATGTGGGATGTGGGATACACCTACAACTCCTCCTTGGAGGAAATAACCACTCCTTAACAATAAAATTTTGTACACAACAATTTTATTAAACTTATTAAAAAAACCCCAAATATAACTTCCATCCTCCATAAAACGCAACTGCGGTAAAGGTCCCCTTAAGCGAATACCGACGATGCGAGGTCATCGGTGTCCTTAGATTTCAATTCCGAGCACCAGTTCAAAAGATAGAAAAACATGCATGTATGTTTACTGAACGTACAGGAACAAAACATCATAAATTTATTCGGGGCATACCTTGCCTCAGAATCAGGTCTCGTCAGAAACTAAGGACTCGTAAAATTTCAACGAATTTAAGAAAAAAAAATTTCCTTGAAATTTATGGGTCTTTACACACAAGGCTCGAAGCATCTGGTTAAGCCGCTGTGTGAAGAGGACATTTCCGGTACCGTTGGAGCCGAGGAGCTGGGATGTCACACCGTTGCTGGGTGTCTTCATAAGCAGAAGAGACACCACACTGGAGCTGAGGGAAGCCGCCGCACCTGCTTCTAGTGCCGCACTGCCCTTGAGTGAAGGAGACCGTCGCGCCACGCTGGAGTCAGGAGGATCTCAGACCCAATCAGGCGCTTAAGCCGTTGTGTGAAGAGGAGGTCGCCGGTTTCCAGGAGGAGGAAGAAGACCCCCTGTGCGCCGATAATTGGGGGAGTATGAACAGAAAATATAAATAAAAATTATAAGAAATATAATATAAAACAAAAAGAAAAGTTAATGTTAAAGTTAATTTTAATAAATCAAATGAAAATAATAGAATTTATAAAATTTATAAATTTAAACAACTATAATATTAATAAATAGATAAATTATAAATTAAAATACAAAACAAAATTAATAATAAGTGTAATAATTAATTAATGTACTGATTGTAGTCAATATATAATTAATAATAATTACAAATAAACTATAAAATATACTTATTAATTTAAAAATATTTAAAACTAAAGTATTAATTTTAATTATTAAATTAAAATAAACTAATTAATAAATTTTTTTTATTTAAATTAATCGAACAATTTAATTTCATAAATAATAATTACAATAATAATAATTAAATTAGTAAATAAAAATAATAATAATACAATCTAAATTGTAAATTTTTAATTACTTCTTTACTTATGACGTTAAATTTTAATAACTTAGCTAAAAATGATAACATTAATGACTTAGTAATTATATTTATTAACTTAATTTAATTAATAACTTTTTAATAAAGATATGTTTTATCATAGTAATATTAAGTGAATAATATTATAAATAATAATAATGTAAATAATAATTATCAACTATGATATTTATTAATTAACATTAGTTAACTTTTTAATAATAATTATTTTCTTTGATTTTTAACTACTTTCTTTCATTTATAACATGTGTAGGTTCATACCAAAGTCATAAACATGTCTATGTTCACTCAACTAACTCAGTGGAAGTTATTTATGCGGGAAAAACTTGTGTGACATGCCGGTTGTGAAAACATGCACGTTTTGCGGTGCTTTTGTGAAGGGTTTTCAAAGTTGGTGGTAGATGTTTGGTGACAAGCAGCAGAAGACAACATGATACATAAAGTAGAGCAAGGAGCATATCAGAAAGGAGGAGGAGTGGGGATTCAGACATTAAGTGATGTATTGGAGATTCGAGAGCTTCTCTCTCATCAGGAGCATAGAGAGACCGGAGGGCGACTCAAGAACCTCTACCTGGAGCTGGAGAAGCATAGGAGCAACAACAGTTCATGATAGCAGAGGGAGTTTACTTCCTCTGTTATATTAATTCTTCTCTTTCGTAATAAAATGAACTTAGTGTACGTGTTAATAGGGATAATTTCTAGCTAAGTCATTAGTTCGGGGATCAATTGATGATTTACCAGGTAACTTTCAATTCTCATTTCATTTAATCATTTGAATGTAATCAGTATTGATCGGCGAGATCAATACTGAGTTCGTCTAATTTCTTGTATCACTAGAACATAATCTCAAAACTTCATAGTCAGTTGGCGAGATTGATTATGGAAACACATAAAAAATATATATTCAAAACTCTTCAGGTATTAGGGTGAGTTTTTCTTGTTGTTAGTTTTAAAAATAGTTCATGGTTGATTAATTTTGGAGTAGAAAAATTTTAAATTGGTTGACTAGTGTGACTTAACTCTTGGTGAGGGAGGTGAGTCATTATAATTATAGTGGTACTCTGCCACAACATTTAAGTGAATTGAAAAAACATCAAAACCAGTACAATGAAGATTACTCCCCGAGCATTTCAATAGATTTTTCATTTTATTAGTGTTCTAAACCTCTAATATTCCTTATTTTACAACAATCCCTAGTTTCAATATAGTTTTGAAACCTATTTTCAATGTTCATTCACTCTATTGCTTATTAAAAAATATATAAAAAAATTATAAAAAGTGAAAAGAAGAAAAATCACTACATTACTCACAAAAGTGGTGCATATCTTGTTTTTAGAATATTAGTGGCCAAATTAGCCTTCCATGTGCGTTCGACCTTGCTTGACACAAATACAGTAGTTAGTAGGAATATAAATTTTAAACTTTGATCAACTTCAACGACAGTACATTTCATGTTTTTGGCACCGCTGCCGGGGAAGGCACGCCCTGAGTGTTCTATGTTTTAGATTATTTTTTAAAAAAAGTTACAAAATAAAAATAAAAAATCATATAGAAAAAAATATGATTAAAAAAACAACTTTTATCTAGAACCTACTGTTTTTGTTGTTTTTGGAAAATTTGCTTCACTTTGAACTATTGTGTGTTTAATCTCACCTAGTTTTAGTTAAAAAATGGAAGTTAATGAAACTTGGGAAGAACATGGGCCACATTGTGTGTGTTTTGGCTATTATGGGCACACTGCTTGGCAGTTTGTCTATAACCAACCAAAAAAAGATTTTTACATTGAAGAAAATGAAAAACCTGAGTCTAGTCTTAACACCCTAGCTAAAATTGAAATAATTGATTCTAAATTGGATGATAGGGTGGAACTAATTAGCACTTGGTTAACTAAAACCCATGAAATTAAAATTAGAAATTCTCAAGAACAAAATCAAGGAATGAAAAGATTAGAAAACATGCTATTGTAATTACAACAAAGGGTTAAGGAACAAGTATAATTTCAAAATAATGAAAAAGAAAATTTTTATAAAAGATTTGAAAATCAAGTGGAAGAGGAAATTGATTGTGAAACTGTAAAAGTAACCATTCTATTTGAGAAATCTGATTCTATTAAACTAAATATGGAAACAACCAACTCATTTAATGAAGAACACAATTATGAAGATCCCAGAATGAACTTTAATGCTGCCAAGTTAGAAAATTCTGAAGATGAATTAAAACAGAATGAATATGAATATCCAGTTCTCTTCATAATTTCTTAATTTGAGAAAAATCACTATTTTAATTTTTTTGAGAATGAAGTCACTCGGGTTTAAGTCAAACATGAAACTGAAAACTTGAAAGTAAAAAACTCTCCACCCAATTTTTCTAATTTTGTGAACAATGAGTCTGAACATGATATTGGGTATAATATGGATGAAAACCTTAAGCTAGATAACATGGAATTTGAAATCATTGAACATGAACTGAACACTTCTCTTCCAGCTTTTGAAACTCCAAACCCATCTATTTCTGTAATGATGTTGGACGATTTATAGAATGAAGGAATGTTTTTTGAAGAAATATTAAATGAAGAGATTTAATCTACTTGTTCTTAGAAATATTGTTTGTTTCAAACTGAGTATACTAAAATTTAAAATAGTGATGTTATACAAGGGGGTAAATGTTTAAATTTGAACAATCAGAAAATTGAATTTATTGAAGCTTAATTAAACACCACTCCCCCTGATTTGAATTTTCGGGAACACACTATAGATTTTGTTTTGGGATGTGAGCCTTTTGAACTTGAACTTTAGAGAGAGGTTTATTAGAAATTATATAATGGTTTCATAATTGAATTGATAGAAGCAGTAGATGTTTAATGTGAGTTAACATATGAGGACATTTTTGAAGAGATTTACAACACTGTTAAACTTGAATCATTGAATAGTGACGAAATAAATTCTCTTCCCGGTCTGTCACTTACTTCCTAAACTATGAAGGGTGTTGATCCTTCTCGTGATACTGATAGTAGTCCAAAGGGGGAATCACACTTGTGTTCCATTGTCCATGATTCAGTTCATCCATTAATTGAATTCCCTCTTCAGCCTACTAATCAAAACTCACCTATGATTACCTTTGAAGTAGAATATGTTAATGATGAAGCTGAGAGAGATGGCCATGAGAATAATTCCACACCATTTAAAGCACCTAGATCTATGTTGTCCCATTATCTATATTCAAATCTTTAAATGTCTGAACTTATTCTGGAAGTGGACAACACTATACCCACTATAGTTAAAGGGTGCTACATAGGGGTTATTTCAGGTTAGGAGAGTTTGATTTTAGTCTACATTAGTCTTGTTTTCTGAAAATATCATCATTCTATTAAAAATAATTGGTCCAAACACATGTGGTGGTTCCTATAAAAACCACATCCACCTAGTGACTACAGTTAGTTGCTGGGTGAGTTCGGTTGGGGACTTTAAACCTAGCACTGCATGGGAGGATACCCATGGTTTTTATTTTTTTTTTCAATAATTTTTTTAATTAAATAAAGTCTAATTAAAGATATTAAATTCAGTGTTTCATGGTAGTCAACCCATTCTCCTTTTTCAACATTTTCGTTCTATTTTTTTCTGAATAATGTGAAGCTTTTTTTCCAACTGTATGCTATGTCTCTGCTAGATTTTTGTTCCTGGTTTTCATTTTTTGTGTTTTTTAGGATGATGATTCTATGTAATAATGGAGTGTAATTCCCATGTTCATCTCTGGAAAAGAACATAGTCCGGGAAGTACTTCAACTTTTTGCATCTATTTCAGCTCCTTTTTTTGCTAATAAAATTCTGCTCACAAAAAAAATTCTGCTTGTCTAAGAAATTCTACTATATATTTGTTGAAAATCTGCTGCATAAATTTCATATATAAATTTTTTTTTATCATGTGACTAAGATAAATTAAATATATACATGTTCATCTTGCTGGGAACTAAAATTCATTGTTTAAAACCCATTCTCTACCTGAAATTAAGTGGGGGGGGGGGGGGTACATGCTCACTGGTAATTGTGTTTTTCAATGGAAACATTTAGTTTATAGGGTGTTTAGCATTCATAATTATGCTATGTTGAACATACATTTGAATCATACTCTGTTAAAATGCTTACTCCCAATTAAGTATACCCATACACCTTATATGCTGCTTCTGAGCTATAATGGAAATTATCAACTAGATTAATTGTTAATGCATGTTTTTTTTAATGAACATGTTGTTAATTTATTCATTATAGAAAACAATATTTTTGAACTTCAATGTGACCTTTATACATGTCATAAATAAACATAATTGAAAATATGTTTTGAACCTTAATTGATTAATTGTTCTTCTCCATACATAGAAGCCAACTTTGGGGACAAAGTTGGGTTTTAAGTCTGGGGGAGGGAGCAATTATTGACTATAATAAACTATGATTTATTTAAATTACATCAATTCCCACTTCAATTTAAATTTCTTGTAAAAAATTGTTAAACTTTTCAAAATTCTTGCATAATTTTAGGCTTTACACTTTACTCAATTGGGTCTTGCCTTAGGAAAAGTTACTTGCTTGTAATTGAGAACTGCTTTGAACATGAAATTGATGATAATGGATGATTGATGAGTGATCTTACTTAGTTATTTGATGGATATTTAGTTTAGAAACTACTTCTGAAAGTGATATGGGTACCCTTTTAATGGAGTTATGATCATAATCTTTTGGAAATGGATGTTTGTTTCTGATTCTAGGGGCCTCATTTATCTTTTAATTGTTAAATTTAATTTCTTTAATGAGACAATGTAAATGGTTTCTATATAAATCTTTTGGTACTAGGAAAATTTGGGCATCTGGGATTCCACGGTGAGTCTCTGAGACCCTAGATGCTGGGTGCGTTTCTGTTAACTTTAAGACTACTGTTCACCTTGAATAAGTGCATTGCACAGTGCTTAGCACATGATATATGGCTTGGGAATAAATAAATAAAGTGTCTAGGGTCAAAAATGTGCTCAATAAGGTGATGGGAATGATGAACGCCAACTGAATAAGGGAAAAATTGGATTATATGGGAGCCATTTAGGTTATATAAAAAAGGTTATTCGAAAAAAATTACTTATTTTTGGAACATAGGATTCAGTTAATATACAATGTTACTTGTTTAAGGTCTTAATTCCAATGATATTTTACCTCATGTCACTCTTGACATTAGAACATGAGATTGGTTTGAAGTGAGTCATTAAGTTGTATCATGTATGAGGCATGACATCTTCATTGCTTGATGATTCGTAGCTTTCTTAATTACACTTGAGTAATTTTTATAGGTAAGATTCATATGAGTAATTCATTTCATTATAGCCCGCTGTTATGTATTGTCCTCTGTTTTGATTTCTAGACATGTTACATTTTGATCAAAATCATTAATACCATACTTATGTTTTTCAAAGAAAATAAAACATGAAATTTTTTTAGGACGGACAATGCTTAAGTGTGGGGGAATTTGATGAGGATATATTTTAACATAGGTTTTCCACATCTTTTTACTTAGTTTTTAATGATTTAATTAATTATTTAATCACTTTATTCTAAATAATTGAACTTTACTATTTTTAAAGTTAACATTGTTAATTAATCAATTTTTATAATTAATTATGTATTTTTAGTCATCAAAATAATAATTTTAATCTTACAAAACTAATCAAAATTAATTAGGTCTTATCTAGTTTGGTTAATTTAAATCTTCCTGACTTTTTAATAAGTTAATATCTATTTTAAACAATTATTTAGTCAATGTAATTATTTTAATTAAGTTAGTCATTTTTTAATAATTTATCATTTAACATAGTTTCATTAAAATATATTAACTTTATTACTTAATATGTTTAGACTTCCTGCTAATCATTTAAGTAAATTATTTTTGTTTTAAATTAATGAAAATAGATCACTTTTAATTTTATGTGATCAATTAGCGGTTAAATTAATTAATATAGTGTTATATAAAATTAATTATATAATCTTATATTTTCAGATAAATTATTATGTCACTAAATATTGATTTTAGTCTACCATTGTGGCAGAAAAGAACTAGCGGTGACCTATTGGGTCACCAATGCTATTAATTTCTATTTTCTACTACCCTTTAATAAATTTATTTAGTTATTTTAATTTTAGGCTATTATTAATTTAGTTTAGCAATTATTCAGTATTTAATTTAGGTGTTTTCAATTAATAATTTTAATTTTTTAATAGTTAATAAATATTATGTCTTGATTAATGGTGTTTAAAATTATTTTAATTAATTAATTTTAGTCTTTTTATTTAGTTTACTTATGTTTTAATTTTATATTTAATTTATTTGTTTTTAATTTTTGAAGGTCACCGTTAGTTATTTATTTCAGTCCAAACGGTGACCGTTTTCTTTTGGAGTAATAGTGAGATTTCATTTTATGTACCGATATCCTTAGTTTATATCCTAATAGTGACCTTTAGTTGTAACAATGACTCATGAACATCACTATTACTACTATGTACCGGTGACCCTCGCACCGATTCTTTCCTTTCTTTAATTTTTTCAACCAGTGACCTTTGTCGCTGCTCTTATTTTATCTTCTAACAGTAACTTGTTTTATTTAATTGTACTGGTGACTCTTATTTTATAAATAGTGGTTAAATGTTATTTTAATTAAGCTATCAACAACCCCTTTTAATTTTGGATACACCGGTAACATTAGTTTTTATTTTTAATGGTAACCTTAAACTATTTAAGCTACTGGTGAGCGTTTAATTTTGGTCTATCAGTGACCTTGCGCTGTAATGTCTCTTCTATTCTTTATTTTCTCTAAAGGTGACCTTTCCACTGCAGTCACTATTTCACCCCTTTTTCACCTCATTGTTAGACAACTCCCTTGCATCTCACTGTTACGCCTCTGTTTTCTTTTATAACTTTATCAGTAACCACCTCACCATTAGACTTCATTTTTTCTCCACCTCACCATTACCCAATTACCCACTACCTCATAGTTAGATTTTCTTTTTCTACACCTCACTCTTATGCGTCTTCAACTTCCCTGCACTACTCTCCTCAACACCCTTCTTCTACAAAGCTATTGCCATCATTTTCACATAATAAGATATTTGAAGACCCTAAAACAGATCAGAATTGAGACACAAACAAAAATTTAACTATATTTAACATCAAATAATCCTTTTCGTCAAATCAGATTAGAATCAAAGAATGAAAATAAAATATCCAGACTTAAAACATAGATTAATCTTTGAAAATCCGGATAATAGAGATCCAATTTGTTTGGATTTGCTGAAGTACTCCAAATCTCGCTGCACAAAAGGCTCAAAGCATCTAGTTAAGCCGCAGTGTGAAGAGGATGTTGTCGGTACAGTTGGAGCCAAGTAGTCAGGATGTCACACCATCTGGGTTCAACCATGAGTAGGAGAGACACTGCGCTGGAGATGAGGGAAATCGCCGCACCTCCTGGTAGTGCCACACCACTCTGGAGTGAAGGAGACCACCGTGCCACGCTGGATTCGGGAGGATCTCATACCCAATCATGCACATAAGTTGCTGTTTGAAGAGGAGGCCGCTAGTTTCTAGGAGGTAGAAGAAGACCCACTGTGCGCTGATAATTTGGGGAGTAAGAAGATAAAAAATATATAAAAAATACAATAAAAGTAATATAAAACAAAACAAAAATTTAAAGTTAAAATTAACATTAATAAATCAAATGAATATAGTAGAATTTATAAAAGTTATATATTTAAACAATTATAATATTAATAAATAGATAAATTATAAATTAAAATACAATACTAAATTAATAATAACTGTTAAAAATAAATTAATATACTGATTATAGTAAATATATAATTAATAATAATTATAAATAATCTATAAAACATTCTTTTTAATTTAAAAATATTTAAAACTAAAGTATTAATTCTAATTATTAAATTAAAATAAAATAATTAATAAATTTATTTTTACTTAAATTGAACATACAATTTAATTTATGAAATATTAATTACAATAATAATAATTAAATTAGTAAATAAAATAAAATAATAACACAATCTAAATTATAAATTTTTTATTACTTCTTTACTTATGTCATTAAATTTTAATAACTTAGTTAAAAAATTTATAATTAATAACATAGTAATTACATTTATGAACATAATTTAATTAATAACTTTTTTGTAAAAATATGTTTTACCATAGAAATACTAAGTGAAAATTTTTATAAATAATAATAATGTAAATAATAATTATCAACTAAGATATTTATTAATTAACTTTAGTTAAATTTTTAATAATAATTATTTTCTTTGAGTTTTAACTGCTTTCATTTGTTTATAACATGTGTAGGTTCATACCAAAGTCAGAAACACATCTATGTTCATGCAAAAAACTCAGAAGAAGTTAGTTATGAGGGAAAAACTTGTGCGATGTGCGAGTCATGAAAAAACAAATGTTTTGTTGTGCTTTTGTGAAGGGTTTTCAATGTCGGTGGAAGATGTTCGGTGACAAGCAGTAGAATACAACATGATACTTTAAGAAAAGTATGCAGCATATCAGAAAGGAGGAGGGGGGGATTTAGACATTAAGGGAACTATTGGAGATCCGAGACCTTCTCTCTCATTAGGAACATAGAGAGTTCAGAGGGAGACTCTAGAACCTCTACCTGGAGCTAGAGAAACATTGGAGAAGCATCATTCCAGGATAGCAGTGGAATTTTACTTCCTATGTTTTCTTAATTATTCTTTTTCGTAATAGAATGAACTTAGTATATGTGTTAATAGGGATAATGTCTAGCTATGTCGTTATTTTGGGGATCAATTGAGGTTTTACTGGTTACCTTTCAATTCTCATTTCACTTAATCATTTGAATGTGCTCAGTATTGATCGGTGAGATCAATACTGAGTTTATCTAATTGCTTGTATCTCTAGAGCATAATCTCAAAACTTTACAGTCAGTTGGTGAGATTAATTGTCGAAACACTTTTCAAACTAAATAGATTCAAAAGACTTCAAGACTTACGGTGATTTTGTCTTGTTGTTAATTTTCAAAATATTACATGTTTGATTAATTTTGGAGTGGTGAACTTTTAAATTGGTTTACTAGTGTGACTTAACTCCTAGTGAGGGAGGTGAGGCATACTCTTTATAGTGGTACTCTGCAACAAAATTTAAGTGAATTGAAACACCTTCAAAACTAGTATAATGAAGATTACTCCCTAAGCAGTTTGAAAGATTTTTAATTTTATCAGTGTTCTAAACCTCTATTATTCCTTGTTTTACAATAGTATCTAGTTTCAATAAAGGTTTTAAACCTTTTTTCAATGTTCTGTCACTCTATTCATTATAAAAAAATATATAATTTTTTTTATAAAAAGTGAAATGAAGAAAAATCACTGCATTGCGGACAATAGTGGAGCTTATCAAGTTTTTAGAAGATTAGTGGTCAAATTACCCTTCCCGGTGGGTTTGACCCTTCTTTCCACATATAAAGTAGTTAGTAGGAATATAAATTTTAAACTTTGACTGACTTCAACGATAGTATAGGTCAAACTTCCCCTATAATTCTATCTCAAAGCCTTAACATTACAACGTACAATTCCTCATAAAAAACTCTACAATATCTATTTTCTTTTTTCCCACCATCTATAAACTTTCGTATCTCAATATATATTCATACTTCTATATGGATAGAGAATAATTAACTATGATATTCATCAAATATATACTTCTCTAATCATATTATTAAAGGGACAAATACTTTATTCCTGTATTATTTTAGTACATCATTGTCATGGTTGTATTCAATAATATACTACACCTTCTTCTATAGTTCCATATAATTATTATTTTCCTATTTAATCCTCACATGGATGGATGGTTAAACATTCATATGAGAATGATATGATTTTCTCCCATTCATCAGGATTTAAAGAATAATATTTTTTAAATCTAAAAATATTGGATCTATTTTAATCCTCATCATCGGTACACTAATGTTGTCATTCCTAGTCAGAGAATTAGCAACCTTTTTCACCTTCTCAAGGTGGTAATGTATTCAAAATTTATAATAATTTATCAAATCCAACCTTCTCCTTTGGTTCATATTAAACTCTTTCTACAAGAATATATACATCAATATTTTATGATCAGTATATATATCACATCATTAAAAATAATTATAATTCTTCTATATTTTCAATGAATTATTTTTTATTCCAAATCCAAATTCTAATTCAGGTAATTTTTCTCATTAATTTTCAATTAATGTGAGGCATAATATATCACCAAATCATTCTAACTAAGGATTTATCCTAGTCCCCAGTTCTATGAATAATTAAATATGAAAACAATTCTCTGCTATAGGGTAGTATAATCATAGGTTCACTAACAAACATTTTTTAGATCAATCAAATTTTCATCACATTCATCTTTCCAAAGAAACATTCCTCCAATTCAAGTCAACATGGGTATTATAATAGATATCCATGATAAATTCCTCAAAAGTATTTTTACTACCCATCCAACTAACAAAAACAATGGATCTATGTTAACATGGTTGGTATAGACCATTTTTCAATAACCATTACCTTTGATGGAACCAAAAATTTTACCTCACATTGGATTATATCATCACATAACGAATCTTTTTAAATCCAAAGTTTACAATTGGTAATTTTTTCATAAAAAGTTTCTTTTCCTATGGTGATTAGTATAATAATATAATTATATTCATACACATGATTACTCTTTAAAAATATATTAACATTGTTAGTAAATACTTCCTCAAACTAATCAAGGTAATCTCTAAATACTCTATTCATTAAATCTATTAAGAGAGAAGGAGAATCAGTATATCCAAATGGAGTCACTATAAATTAATAGTGAACATACATCATATGAATGTTTTTATTTAATAAAACCAACATCATTACCCTTATTTTATGATATATAAAAAATGGACAATATTTTAAAATTATTGTGAAAGGAACCTATGATCAAAGATGTTACCAATATGGGGTAAAGGGTACTTGTACTTAATAATGATTTTGTTAAGTCATTGATTATCAATGAAAGGATAAATTTAACCATATTTATTCACAATAAATAGAATAATTTCACCCACTGGTGACACACTTGGGTGTCTAAATTCCATAATAAGAATCTATTATAGTTTTTCATATATTATGGAAACTCAATCTGAGAAATTCAATATACTGTATTTTAAATAGGTGTAACACTAGTTATGAGTTCTATTGAAAAATAAAAATCTCAATTCATGGAAATACATGAAATTATTTCATTAAATACCTAATCATATTCCTGAAAATAGTCCTATATTTTATATTGAGTTTATCTTCATCCATTTGAGTTAAATATTCCCTATGAATAGGTAGTAAGATCCATTAAATGGTAGTAACTTCAATTTTAATTTCATATTAATACTCACACTAAAATATGATAATATATTGATTAAAAAAATAAAACATGATTTTCCATCCATAGAAATTCATATGGGATCTATATTGAAATATTTAATCCTTTCCCAAAATCATATAAATTTCAACTAGTGGGGATCACATTATTTGAAGGAAGAAAATTCCCACAAACTTCCATTATAGAGAAGTAATAGACATGAGATGCGATCCTCACGATATTAGTATTTTTTCCTGATAAATACACATTCATTATTTGAGGGTGTGATACTGTACTCTTAGAAAATTTTATTGATATAAAATATTGGGTAGATTGTGAATTAAATAAAACAATTTCAGTTCCATATTGGATGGTCAGTTTACCTTTCATGACTTTGTTCTCATAGCACATATCATCATTTTCCATAAAATTATCATTCACTTCTTCTCTTGGATTAAGAGGTTAATGATTTTTAATATCATAATTGTCCCTAAAATTCATAAATTTATTAGAACAATATATATACTTCTTGCTAGTATATCTTTAGAGTGTTTGTGAAACATTATGTTCGTATTTTTCATTATTCCTTTCATTTAATGTCATCTTTAAATTACATAGATATTATTATTCTTAAGGAAAATAGTTTACACACATATAAAATTTACTATGCCCTATAATAAAATTTCATTCATTATTTATTCCATACTTCAATAATGAAGCACACTTAATTTTTATTCCTCTATGGGTTTTATTATTATATTTTTCTCATAATTTCCATTTCACTTATTTTTCCCCAAAACAATGGGAACAGTGAGAGTGTAAAATTTTTATTTCTAGTTTAAAATCACATTAAACAATTTCTCTATATATATAGAATTATTTTACAGAAAATTAATTTTTGATAAGTGGTCTCAAGAGACTAAATATTTAGTTAAAATTACATTCTCTATTGGTGAAAAAAAATCATACATTGAAAATTTTGTAAAATTTTCCACATTGATAATAATGGATTTTTTATAATAATTTTTTAGTTGAAATAATTATATTTCTATTTTCATGTGAAGAGTTTTGGGAAAATTCATAAAAAAATAATTCATTAAACCCTCCCAATATTAAGGAATCAATTCACTCATCATGTCATATACTATTGATAATATTCCACCATAAATAAGCATCAACTTTTAAAAAATATACAAACAAGATAAATTTTTCATGTTCTCAACACTAAAAAGTGTAAAATAAATTTTCATTGGTATAGATTCAGTACTGGATCGGATAAACCACTAATATAAGGCTGAAGTTTCAATATAAAAGACTCAATAGTGAGTTGTTCCTTTATTTTTCAATTTATAAAATTAATTTTATTGATTTTACTATCCATATCATGAGAGTTCTAGGTAATAATAGCCATAATATTTTTTATCATATCCCCCATTTATTTTTGCTCTCATAATAATTAACATTTTATTACCAATCACCATCATTTTAAACACAATTATTCATTCTTCCATTAATTTACTAATACCAAATCATGGTGAGTAATCATGAAATCATGAAAAATATTTTTTAGATTGTATAAATCAAGACACCATATTATCGACCTAAGACACCTTAGGATTAACCAAGGTCATTAATAGTCCTAATATTTTAAAATCCATCATAATGGTTTATAATTAAAATGTGAATTAACCTAAGAATGTCCCCATGGGAGTGTCTAGCCAGGTGTACAATCTTAATCCCACTCATTGTCCATCAGTGAATAATGAGTTGCCCAATGTTCCACATTATTTTTTTTCATCTTGGGGCATATCTTCCATAGAAAAATTCACTTTCTTATATCTATAATTTTATATGAAATATTCAAAAACCACACAATCACTACTTTACAAAATCAGTAGTATGTTATCAAATACTTTGAATTTTCCATAGGGTTTTCAACAAAGTTATCTAATCAAATTCTCTAAAAATAACTAAACCGTTATCTAATACCAATTGATGTGAACCCAAAATTTTATACATTAGTATCATATCATTTTAGATGGACATTTAATAAAATTAAAAATTATATATTAAAAAATTCCCTAAAATTTTAATGTCTTTATAGATTACCCACATAATCATATCATTTATTGAATGTTTAAAATATCCATAATGATCATTTCATATAGAAAACTTCTTAGAAATACCCATCTTAAAACATAAAAATCATAGCCTAGGTAAAGGAATCATAATAAATGGTTCAATTAGATGCTCTGTAAGAGAAAACATAAGAAATAATAAATACTGATCATAATTTAAAATAAGATAAAAATAGTGGCATGAAAACCTGATTATAACCTAAAATAATCAAACAAAAATAGGAAATTTCATTAATCATAAATCATGGCACAAGGATTTATCATAAAAATTTAAATAATCCCTTAGTGTGTGGAATAGAAATAATTACTCGTGATCTATGAGAAAAAATAATAAGAATAATAAATTAGACGGTATTATATGATCATATCACCAATGAATCATAATAATCATTAAAGGATTATGAAATATATAAAAAATACCTTTAAATAATCATTCAAAAATTTATTTGAAAGAATCATAAAATATATTTCTATTTTGATATCAATTTAACTAAACATTACAAGATTATTGATAAAACACATTAATTTTAAAATAAAAGAGGAAAATTGTAAATAAGTTTATAAATAATAGTATTGTAATGATAATATGAATTCATTTAATTTTGTATATGTTAAATGTAAACATTCCCTTCGTTCTTTTATAAAAATTAAAAAAAAACTAATTCAAAATATTTTTAAAAGATTACCATTTTAAATAACTTCAAATAACGTCCATGGAAGGTAAAATGAAAATTCTCAAACATTTCATATATTTTTAGAAACATTTTTTTTGAAGTGTGTGGACATAGATGAGAAAGTTCATCAACAAATAAAGGAAATACGATCAGATTTTACATAAAAATATTTAGTCGATCGTTTTATGTACCAAAGATATGAAAAATGTACAAATACATAAAAAATATATAAATAAACTTTTAATAATAAAATAAATCTGGTTTATCAGATATATATCATATAATTTACCACTTTGGATATTAAAGCATTAACAATCCAGATTAAAATGAGATTGAAACATAAATATCTTACCCTATGTACCATATTTATTTATACACATTACAATATACTTTATAATAAATATATATTTATTTTAAATATATTATTAAACCATAATCATATATATAATTCCATATATTTTTTACTTATAGCATCTTATCACCCATTTGTTAATAATTATTTATTAAAAGCACAATTTTCGGTGACAACTGCTTTATTTTTAATGCATATTTCTGGTTTTCCATCCATGTTCACATACATTTATAATTACTCTATAATATACATAATTTTAATCATGTAATTAATAAAATATATAATCATTTTATACAATTTCAAAAATATTCATAAAAATTGATGATTGAAAATGAATTACATCACTTCGTTGATATGGTAGTTTGTATTTTTGCAAGAGTGATATTTCCACATTTTTATGTATGTAATGAAAGATAATTATAAAATTATTCACCATTATATAACTATAATAACATCATATATATAATAAATATTCATTAAACCCACAATTATTAATATTAGTGTGAATCAGTGATGAAGAAATTAATGCATCACATCGTGGATGTGGTAGTCCACACATACGAACAAGTCATTTCTTCATTTCCCATAGGATATGATGGAGATAGATAATGGTTGTTACATAATCATAAAAAAATACAGTATATTTGAAAAACATAAGTAATTATTTTAGATTTGAATCCTCAAATTTAGAGTGGTTAGTGGAAGAAATAAAATTGAATGTACCCAGTTAAGAGTTATACCTCTTCATTAAAAAGATACATTTGGATTACACCTCAAATCATGAAAGTATTTTTTAGATATAACGTAATATATAGGATGTTTGGATGGAATTTATTAAGGTATTAGTTCATATTTTTTCAAATATATAGTTATAAAATTTTTTTTATTAAGGGAGGAGAGTAGGTTCTCTTTTACAAGTGGGGGAAATGACACACTTAAAATTACTTAAAAGATTAAATTATATATATAAAATAATCAAGTCAAGTAGAACATTGGCATCCAGAATTTAAATATAAGATGTTATAAAATATAAATAAACTAAAAAACTCATATTTAGACAATTTTATTTATATATTTTAATCCTTATCTCAAAGCTGAACCATGTTAACGCATCTTTGATTGTAACCATGATAACCTAGAATTTTCCAATTCTAACATAAATGTATGACCCAAAATAAAAGGTTACATCTAATAAAAATTTTGAATTTATGATTAAAATTTTGGAATTAATTTTAAAATATCCAATTAATATAGGTTTCAAAAATTAATTTTAATATAAGAATACTTTATTTCTGAAAAACATTTTCTAGTAAAATTTCTAATTTAAAAGTAAAACTCATTCATTGTTGAATAATGTATTAAGTTGATTTACAGGAATTTGTTGGGTTAAATAAAATAAAATTAATATAAAAAATTATCTTGGAAAATTATTCTGTAAAATAGCAACCATACAATAACATGAAAAGATCCAAAAACAGTTTTTTATTTCAATAAAATATCACTTATTTTCACAAAATTCAAGATTTGGATCCCAAATTCATAATAATGATTTAAAATAATTTATATTACTCCTTTAACCATTATTTTTTAAATATGTTATAAAAGTTAAATTATCCATTCTTTCATCATAATGATTTTAATAAAAATGATAGTATTTGAGAAATTTTCATTTTCACTATTCACCCAAAAATGAACTATTATATAAATATTTATAAAATTCACCCTAAGATAAATTTTATATGTTGCATCAAATAATGATATCCATTTTTTCAATTAAATTTTATAAAATCGGCATTAATTTTCTATAATATCCATGAAGAAAATGAAAAAAAACCAACTTTGATGAATATGAATTTATAAATACTAAAATAAATTTACTAAAATTTGAGTACTTATTTATTATTCCTTAATAAAAATATACTTACTATATAAATCCTTTATATATATTTTCAAAAATGTGGTTATTCATATTCATACTACATATTTTTAAAAATAAGGCATAATATTCACATTTAAATAATAATGTTTTTATATTATATCAAAGTATTCTTAAAGCTCATTGTTTCATTTCAAGAAAGTTATTCATCAAGTAAAATTCATCTTGAGAGAAATATATCACAAAATAATTGGATGATAAATTGTGGTTATCATGGTCCATGATATATTATATTATTAGATGAATCTTGAAACCATTATATGATTAATTCACAAGGTACAATATTATTTGAGATTAACTTAACAAGACATCATATTAAAAAAATACAAGTAAAATTTATGTAGAGTATGCCTGGGGATAGAATAAGGTGAGAAAGCCTGATATAAAACCTTCATAAGATAAAAATTCAACAATATAATGATATTGAATACATGTTCCTTACATTTGATAACCATACTATGTAGAATTCATATAACATTATATCACATGTATTTTAATAATTTTATGATATTCTATATTGAAACAAATTTTCAAACAATTTTTTTTTGAATGATTTAGAGTATCTAATCAACATGGTTGTATTTAATGCCACTTGTTTTTTTCAAAATATTATACAACACTTATACATCACAATGAAAAATAATTATAAATCCAATAAAAATATCAACCATGTGAGATATTTGAAAATATGGGTAAACATGAAATGTAGATAAAGAATGTGTATACCTTTAACCATTGAGATCTACTTATACAATATTTTTCATGATATATAAATATAACCAATAGTAAGAAAAGTAGCCTCCCTAATCCATATACATCCCCAGGTAAAACCCAAATCCCTTATCACATGAGCTGGACTCTCTTGAACCCATGACACACTCGTGTATTGGGGGTAAAGGAATGAAGGGAGAGCTATTATGGGTATGGAGAATTGGCTTGAATACACAAAAACACACCATATCATGGTAGTGTGTACCTTTTATAGCTATTCACGGATTCTCATTGAATATTTATTCATTTACTCATGTTTTTAACTCATGAGTAATCCTCTTATGGTTATAACCTTAGTAAGTTATGTTTAGAATGAAACACACAAGAATTTTTCATATACATGTTACTTAGAAACTAAAATAATAATGATATCCATTGTGGAAGATTATCTTAATGTTTAAATTTAATGTTAAAATTACCATATCTACCATTGTATATTTTATATAATTATATCATACAATTAATCCCAATCATATAGTACCATTATCAAGGAAATGACATATGCCTTTGGATATTGACACACACAATATTCCTATAACATGCAATATGATATGATCTAAAACAAAAACACACACACACACACATATATATATATAGATATATTAGGTTTCGGGGAATATATTTATCACATTTAACATGAAAACCCATCTTTTATGGTACTATTAAAAATCATACACCTCAATAAATTCAAACATTTCATTTTATAGATAAATTTCTAAAAAAAATTATATTGATGATTATGTTAAAAAGAGTATTTTGATGAAAATCCATCCCAAAAATTGTAATGTACACAACCTATAATATTTTCATAGTATTTTCTTAAAATATAGTGAACTAATATTGAATTAGATTTGTAGGATCTTTATAATGATGTAGATGCTAAATATAAAAGAGGGGGGTGAATTGTGTACATTAAAAATTCTTTTGGAACCTTTAAAGTTGGTTAAAACTATCTATTGTTTAACAAAGTTAAACAAGGTAAATTCAAAAGACCTATTAGTTCTACAAACTTGCTAGATTCTGGAAATATGGTTTCAGAAATGAAACATAAGAAAAGTTTACAGGAACAAATATTCTACCTTAATGTATATAGAATCTTACTAATTAGAGTATACAAGTACAAGAATGTATAAAATAGTTATACATTCCTTATTAATCAAAATGCTGCATAAAACTAACTTGAAACAATACAAGTAACAAGTATGAAATCTTTTAACCCAATGACTAGAGTATCCAACAAACTTGGATAAATTTCCCTTAATTTATACTTTCAATAAAGGCTGTCTTACCCACACCAGGGTAAGCCCTCAATAAGAATATCAGAGTCTTTTTTTTCTATCCCTACACGCACTTGAACATCAAGGTAGTTGGCCCCTCTTTCATCTTTATCAAGGAAGTCCTTGAACTATATGGTAGTCGACACCTCTGTCGTCCTATCCCCGAAATGCCTCGATTGTACACAGGAACAATCGGAGTCGCACGAAGAAATCTGAACAATATGTTCAGTATGCACAAGGAATTAGAGTATCTCTATCTCTAGAAATCACTTCAGCAGCATGGGTTATCTAGAGTTGTAGAACAGTGTTCAAAAGTTCAAAAGTATTGAGCTCGTTCAAATGAGATTCTATTTATAGGCACATTCCTAACAGTCGGCTCCCTCCTCCAATGGTCATATTTTTTTCTTGAATCTCATTGGGACCTGTACATGTGTCACCAGTTGGTTAGAAATAGAATGCATGACACCGTTTCATAATTATAACATGAGTAGGTAAAATATTGTTGACCAACCAATTTGTTTTTTGAGTCTTAGGAAAAATATAGTTCAGAGTCTAAGGAAATAATTTTTGGACTCTATATTACATGGATATTCAGATTCTTTCTTTTAAGAAATTAAGAACATGAATTCTAAGGAATTCGAAGTCTTAATTATAAGGAATTCGGAGTCTGAATCATAATGAATTCAGAGTCTGAATTCTAAGGAATTCAGAATCTGAATTCTAAGGAACTTGGAACCTGAATTCTAAGGAATTCGTAACCTGAATTCTATGGATTTTGGAGTCTAAAATCTAAAAAATTCAATGACTGAATTTCAGAGAATTTAGGGTCCGAATTTTAGAGAATTAGGAATATTAATTTCATAGAATATAAAGTTTTATTTTCAAATAATTTGGAGTCTGAATTTCAGAGAATTTAGAGTCTAAATTTTAGAGAATTCAAATTCTGAATTTCAGAGAATTTGGAATCTGAATTCAGATCCCGAAAAAAGAATACTCTATATCTATGTATTTATTGAATTCCGATGTTTTAGATTTTAAACCAAATTTTATACATTGGAATAAAAATAGTTAGATTTATAGAAACTAATATATGAACAATGAAAACATGGTAAGGTTAAATTTTCCATGGGGAAGAAAAATTTTCCATATTAAGGAAAATAAAATTTTCCATATGATAGAGTGTTTGTTATTTTCAAGACATAGAGGAATGGAAAAGTCATATGGAAACTTTATTGACTAAAAAATCTCCCAAATTTTTGAAAGAAAAAACATCCTTACAAAAAATAATATAAGAACTTTGAAAATTTTAAAATAAAAAAAACATATCTCCATTTACTTATGGATCGAAGTGAATATGACTAACTCCCCCTTAGGCTTTGGAAACCCTAAAAAACGTATTCTTGATTTCTTGAATGAGATTGTTTATTTTTCTGCATATGAAAATATTTATGATAAAAACTCCCCCATGAGTGAACTCCACATTAATTAGGGAAATTAGTTCTTTAATTAGTATTCATTTTAACATTAATTTCTTTCGCTTTGTGATTTTCAAAAAGGAATAAATGGAATAGAACAAAAAATATGGTTCATGAATGATTAGTACTAAAAAACCAAAAATATGAAGTCTAAAAATAATTTCATTAATATTGGTAGAATTTGTACAAGTAGGAAAATAAACCAAAGATTAGATTTGAAAAGGAAATTATCCTTCCTTCTTATTCGATACCAGCTTCTTCAAAATGGTATTTAGCTCTTGAGTTCTTTGTGATCTTCTTCGGCTCTCTTTAACAACTAGTCATAGACTTCACTTTTCTTTTCTAAGGCTTGAATTTTCTCTTCCAGAGCCTTAAGATTCTATTCCTAGGATTTCAATACTTCTTCATTCTTTTCATGCTTCTCTTCTATCTAAATTTTGAGAACTCTTTCGCATTTCCAATTCTGAGCAACTGAATTTAGTTTCCCATTCAACTATTCAATTTATTTCTTCCGAGATGTCTGTTCAATGCTTAAATTTTCCTCAAAACTATATGTGAGATCCTTGATATTCACATCTTCGGTGTCAAAATCATCCTTGAAACAATCTTGAAATTCTTCACATATTCTCATCTTTTATATTGTGTTCATTGAACAACATGTCATCTTCTTGCAAGATATTTTATGAGCCTCATAGCTAATGAAAAAAGATTTGAAATTTGTCTCAATACTAACACATTTATACATCACCAAGGAAATAGAATCCGATTTCTGATTTAATGTATGCCAAAGTATCTGGAATCTCTAGTCTATACTTGGAAACAAGGGAATAGTTCAAACAATATTTTTCAAGGACTAAAAAACAAAGTCATGTCCAAGTGAGGATGATTCTAAATCGAAGAGTTTGGTTGGTGATTATTATTTTTCTATTTCAATAGCCTTCTTCTTTGATAAAGTACCAACTAATTTTTTCTTTACCACAGATTTTCAAGGTGCATCCACAGCCACTCATTTTCCCTTATCATACTTCGGAATGATTTCTTCTTGATTAGGAGATTCATGTTCGCTATCTGATTGCTGAAAATTTTTATCTTCATCAACTTCATTCTTCTCTGCTGCTGCCTCAACATCCTCTGGCTGTATGAAATCATGATTGATACTTTCTTGTTCAGAAAAATTACACACTTCTTCCTCACCCTTCCCATATTTTCCTAGGGTAGCTAGTTTTTATGACCCAGCATCAGAAGTTCAAATGGAAAAATTCTTAGAAGGACTTTCCTTCTCATGGAAATCCTCTACAAGATTTATCAAGTCCTCAGTATCACCACTTACCTATTCTTCTTCTTCTTCTTCTTCTTCTTCTACTTCTTCTTAAACTATTTCTTCTTCTTGATGTCATTTCAGAATTACTAACTTCATTTCTGGAGACTCTGGTAATGGTTTTACTAAAAATATTCAGGTACTAGAATTTGTTCAGAGGCTTTTCAGAAGCCTTGATAAGAGATTTAATGACTTCAGCTTCCAAAAATTTCTTCCTTTTCTTCATTCCTTTTTCTTCCTTTTCAAGATTCTCAGCAGACTTTTCATTCAATACATTTGATTAATAAGGGTCAATACCAAACTGAGAGTCCCCTTTCTTCCAGTTCTTCTTAACTTCTCTCCATTTAGCCACAGCATCAATTAAAATAGGCTTTTTTCTTCTTTGGATTCAGAGGTGCAGACTGGGTTTCCTTTACCACTTGGGTTTTTACTTTCTCTTCCGTCTCCTTAGATTTTATCTTCCTTCCACCATTCTTAGAGGTTTGAACCACTTATGGATCCTTTCCTAAGGCTTATACCACATTTTCATAAATATCAAATAATACTTTGGATTCAATGGAAAATCTAATCTTCATTCTCCTTAGTGTGTCATCACTCAACAACATGACTTTGTAATTTCTCAGCTTGGAACTACATTGGATTTTGAATGACTGATGGAAAAAAACAATAACCATTGAATGAATGGAAGGATACATAATAATTTGAGACACCAAATTTCCATTCTTGATGTTTTCAATCATAACCATAATATACTTAACCTAATTTATCTTCCTGAAATTCACCACAAAATCTAGAATATAGATTTCACATCTTCTTCAGGGAATCCTTATCACATTTTCATTGAATTATAAGCCCTTGAACCCATATCTCAAGAATTTGTATGATCGTACACAGATGAATAATCTTCAGAGTCTTTACTTCTGAACGACCAATGTATGCTTTGGTCTTCTCCTTATCAAAACATCCTTGAACATCAGGTGGCTTGTGAGTACAAAACTCAGCTTCCACTTAATAAGGAATTCTAATCAAGCTTGCAGCCATTGGGTAAGAAATTGAATATGTCTTTCCATAACACCTGAAAGAAAATTTATCTTCCCCTCTTTCATTGAAAAAACTAACTGATTCATAAAACCCCACCATTAACTCTGGATATACTGGATCCTTGACTTTGGCTTTGAAATAAAGACACTCTCCCAGCCATTACACATGATATTCTTAGATACGATAGAGTCATATTTGGCATAAAACATCTGATCGACTAACCTTTCTCTGTAGATATACCACTCGGAGATTTTCTTAATAGTTGACATTTCTTTTTTAGAAGAGGCTTCAGCAGTCATTCAGAAGTAAAGAAGACCTAAGAAATTCAGAATGGGCTTAAGTAGGAAGGTCAATGCTTCATCACGCAAGATCTTTGGATTCGATGTGGGATGACCATTGGGGGTCCTTTATATAGGCAATTGAATCGACGATTCATCATCCCTAATTTATCCAATGTTTGAATGTTTATTGAGAATAACTGACGATTGAGATGATAGTCGAAGAAATATATTGATAGATTTCAATATTTTGAGGTTTTTAAGAAAAACATTCAGATTTAAGGAAAAGTTAAACCGAAAATTTAAAACAAGAACAAAATACCAACAAGTAGAAGAATATTTCAAAAATTTAGGAAAGAAAACATACCTTTTGGATTGCTAGCAAGATTATTCATAATGAGGGAGAATTATTCTTGAAAAAAATTTGATTCCGAAAATTTCGGTTATGACAAAAAATTTAGAATATGAAAATTTTTATTATGGAAATTTTAGTTATGAAAATTTTACAACAAGAATTTTGACTATGAAAATTTTTAACTACAAAAATTTTAACTATTAAATTTTTTAACTACAAAAATTTTTGTCTATGAAAATTTTATCTTACAAGAAAATGTTCTCACCCTATGAAAAAGAGTTTTTTACTATAAAGAGATAGGTTTCAACAAGAAGATAATAAGGAGGAATACCTTAGGTTTATCATTCTATACATCTATTTAATGTATTCAAATCTATCAGATGGTAAAGATTTTGAGAACATATCAGCAAGTTGATCTTGTGTTCCGACAAATTAAAGAATGATATCTCATTTTTGTATGAGATTCATAAGAAAGTGATTTCTATTATCTACGTGTTTTGCACGGGAGTGATGTGAAGGGTTTTTAAAGTTATAGTGTCCTAACCTTCTACGACATAACCAAGAATTATCTTCCATTGCACTAAGACAAGGTTGATCTTGGCTCCTATGGTCTTCTATGTTTAGTGTGTAAACATTATCTTGCCTATGGGAAGAAAAAATAAACTTTCTTGGAATTGTGTACTAAACACCCGTCATTCATAAAATTCACAAGGTAAACTTCATCATGTAATTTACTTATGCTAATAAGGTTGTGCTGAAGACCTTTAATGAATAAAACATTTGGAATAAATGTTTTCCAAGAAGAACAATGTTACCTATACCAATAATTTCTCTAGGAGCATTATCTCCAAAAGTTACTTTTCCTCCATTTGTCTTGATAATATTTTCAAAGAATCTTTTGTTACCAGTCATATTCCAGGAACATATACAATCCATTTACAATGTATTGTTGTTGGTACTATCATTACATTCCTGAAAATAAGAGTGTTATACATTTGGAACCCAAACATTCTTGGATCCAAAAACATTAGAATGAAAATTTTTAGGAAACCAAATTTTCATTAAAAAATTATCTCTATGAAAACCTTAAGACTGAGTTATTTTTAAGGAACAATTTTTTCACAATGCCCACCACACTGACATTTAGTGCAGAATGGATCACTTTGAGGAAAAAATAATTGTTACTAAAAATCATTTTTGAGTGAGTATAACCAAATCTATAATTATTCCTCAGAGGTCGAATTTTGGAATACATCTTATTAAAATGTTCCTTTCCTATGGTAATTTTTTAAAAACACTTCCTTATGGAAAATATATTTGAATTTAGCATAAAAAATGTTTTTATCTTAAAAAACATTGGTTTTAGCACTAGATTTAGTCTCAAAAATATTTTTTGTGGAAATTACTTTTTCAAGATCCTTGGAATATTTATCCTTCTTAGAATTAACATCCTCAAGGGTTTTTGAAATAATTTCAAAATCCTAAATTTTCTTATCATGATCTTTATAATGATTTGACACTTTATTAGTAAGAATAGAAATCCTTGAATTATCATTATCATGCTTTTTCTTGACTTTAGAATTTTTATTCTCAAGGAGCATAGAAAAACTAGAAACTTCTTCATAAGTAGGTAATGTATTATCTTCATCAATTTAAGTTTCTTCTTCCGATGATTCATAATATTTACTATCACTAAAATTTGATTTCAAGGATATATTGGTTATGTATTAATAATTTTCTACCTTAGCCATTAAACAATGATTTTCAATAGGTATCTTGGATAATAGAACAAGATTATTTTGACCAGAAGATTCATACTATAAGGATTCCTCAAAAGATTCACCACCACTAGAACTCTAGGTGTCATTTGATTTCAAAACATTCTTAGATTTATCCTTGTAGTACTTCTCTCTATTTCTCTCAGAATACTATTTCTTTCTATCTTTTCTCTTAATCATAGGACAATCTGGCCTTATATGCCCTACTCTTTTGCATTAAGAGCAAGTGACTTCTGAGTCTTTCATGTCCTTTATTTCCTTCTTCTTATATCAAGACTGAAAGTTCATCAGTCCAACAATTTTTTTCATTATTCTGGCAAGATGGGCTAACTTTTTTTCTGAATTTTCACTTCCTCTAGATTCGTATTGAATAACAGTTCTCTTAGATTTTGATCTTATAACTCCCTCAGGAGTCTTGGCTTGTGTATGATTTTAGGTAGTTGTAAAAGAAACACTTCCATTTACATTTTTCTTCACATTTAGATCAACATATCTTTTAATTATAATCTTATTTTGAAGATGAGTTCCAAAAATCTCCTCAAGATTAATCTATGAGACATTCCTATTCTCATCAATAGCCGTTCTCTTTGACTCACACTCATTAGGCATGATATCCATAATCTTGTCCAAAATTTCCTTATCATATAAACATTTTTCACCCATGGATTTTAAACTTTTAACAATGTTCATAAACCTCTGTTGTACATTAAACACTAGTTCTTCATAATGAAATAAATAACCATGATACCCAGCTCCAATCATAGATCTTCTAGTTTCGATATATTTGGAAGTACCAAAGTGAGTTACTTCAAGCATTTTCCAAATACAATTTGCCTCTTCATAATAAGAAATATGGCTATATATATTCATGGTCAGGGAACACAGAAAAGTATTGTGTACCTTATATTTATGTTGTTATTATGACTTTTCTTGATTAGTAAAAGTTCTGACTTCTTTATCAAGAATCTTGTAATCTCCAGTAAGCATTAAAATGTTGTCCACTCCAGTATTAATAAAAAATGTCTTCATATGATCTCTCCAATATTCATAATCATTCTCATAAAATATATATGGTCTAGTAGGATTGAGATTGTTAATCAAACCAATATTAATTCCTTCCATTTCAATGAAAATATCATTCCACAGAATCTACACAGTAATAAAAGTTTGTAAACAAGGATAAAAATCCTAAGCAAGAAAAAATATAGAAAAAATGAAACAAGGGGAAGGAAAATTATATGTGAATATAAGTATTTCAGAAATCTCCATTGATACCAATTGTAGGATCTAAATAATGATGTAGATGCTCAATATACAAGAGGGGGGGTGAATTTTATAATTTAAAAATTCATTTTCAACCATTAAAGTTGGTTAAAAATTTCTATTGTTTAACAAATTTAAACAAGGTAAATTCACAAGACCTCTTAGTTCTATAAACTTGCTAGATTCTAGAAATATGGTTCCAAAAATGAAACATAAGAAAAGATTACACGAACAAGGATTCTACCTTAAATAATATAGAATCTTACTAATCAAAGTAAACAAGTACAAGAAAGTATAAGAGAGTTATACATTCCTTGTTAATCAAAATTTAGTGGAAAAAAACTTGAAACAATAAAAGTAACAAGTATGAAATCATTTAACCCAAAGATTAGGGTATCCAACAAAGTTGAATAAAGGTCCCTTGATTAATACTTTCAAGAAAGTCTGTCTTATCCACACCAGGGTAAGCCCTCGATAAGAATATCAGAGTCTGTCATGCTATCCCTGCAAGCCCTCAAACTTCAAGGTAGTTGGAACCCATGTATTCCTTATCAAGGAAGTCCTCAATATTTAAGGTTGTCGACACCTCTATCTTCCTATCCCCATAAGCCCTCGATTGTACACAGAAACAATTAGAGCTGCATGGAGCAATCTGAACAGGATGTTCAGTACGCACAAGGAATGAGAGTATCTCTATCTCTAGAATTCACTTCAGTAGCATGTGGTGTCTAGATTTGTAGAACAGTGTTCAAAATTTCAAAAGTATTGAACTCATTCAAATGAGATACTATTTATAGGCACAATCCCAACTATCGTCTCCCTCCTAAAATGGTCATATTTTTCCTTGAATCTCGAATATAACTATACACATGTCACTCAAACAACAGTTGGTTAGAAACAGAATGCACGAAACTATTTCATAACTATAAATGATTAGGTAAAATATGGTTGCACAACGAAATTTATTTTTCCGATTCAATGCAAAAATAATGTTCAGAGTCTATGAAAATAATGTTCAGAGTCTATATTACATGGATACTTGGATTATTTTTTTCAAGGAATTCGGAAGTTGAATTCTAAGGAATTCGGAGTCTGAATTATAAGGAATTTGGAACTTGAATTCTAAGGATTTCGGAGTCTAAATTCTAAAGAATTCAGAGTCTGTATTCTATGGAATTCAGTAGATGAATTCTATGGAATTTGGAACCTGAATTATAAGAAATACAAAATCTGAATGCTCATGAGCCTCAACCCGGTTGGTGAGGTATCATTAAGTGAATAAACAATACCCAGGTTCAAGACTAGGTAGAGGCATATTTTCTGGGTTACCATAGCAGGCATTGTAGCAGGAACTGTAGCAGGTATTATTCGGTGCTGTAGTGGCCAGAACTATTCACCTTGGGCCACCGGTTTGGGCTTCGAGTCCTTAAGGATTTTGGGCCACCAAGTCCTTTGGGTCAGTAGGGATTTCAGACAACCTTTAAGGCCTTCATCTCACCTCAAGGCCTTCGGGACACATGCAGTTTCCACGGACACACTTAAAAAAGGAGCATCCCCAAAATAGGATTTAGAGCTAGTGCACTCACCAGAGCAGATCCAAATGGATTTTTCAGAATCAGAGGATATGGATATGCCATCACGAATAGCCTATTCGTACAAAGGAATCCTAGCTAGAAGGCCATGCGAATGTGGAGAGCTATTATCAAGATGCAGAAGCGGGGGATGGGCGGTTCCTTGTAGATAGTCTGGTTGAATTCCTTAAGACATTCGGGTCATGTAATCTCCCAAGCCTGTAGGCCAAGTAGTATCTAATCCTAAAGGCCTTTTAATGTCCCCCCCATTCATTAAAATTGGGGTTATAAAAATCAATAAAAATAAAGGCTTTCGGTCCATTCGGGCAGGCAGAACCTGAATTATAAGAAATTCAGAGTCTGAATTTTAAGGAAGTCAGAGTCTAAATTATAAGGAATTCAGATTATGAATTATATGGAATTCATATTATTAATTCAATGGAATTATGAGTCTAAATTATATGGAATTCGGAGTATGAATTTCAGATAATTCAGAGTCTGAATTTTAGAGAATTTAGAGTATGAATTTCAGAGAATTTAGAGTCTGAATTTCAGAGAATTCGTAGTCTGAATTTCAACGAATTTGTAGTGTTAAATTCAAAGATTTAATAGTCAGAATTTCAAATAATTCATAGTCTGAATTTTTGAGATTTCAGAGTTTGAATTTCAGAGAATTTTGATTCTAAATTTTAGAGAATTCGGAGTCTGAATTTCAGAAAATTCAGAATCCGAATTATGTTCCTGAAAACAAAAAACTCTATATCTAAGTATTTATAGAATTTCGTGGTTTTATATTTGAAACCTAATTTTACACTTAAGAATAAAAAGAGTTATATTTAGAGAAACTAAAATATGGACAATGAGAACATGGTAATGATAAATTTTCCTTGGGGAAGGGAAATTTTCCTTATTAAGGAAAATACAATTTTCCTTATGATAGAGTGTTTGTGATTTTCAAAATATAGGGCACTGGAAAAGTCATAAGGAATCCTTCTTGACTCAACAAGAGTATTATGTTTTCTCTACCATTCAAATATGTGGTAACCTAAGAATAACTTACATAGATATTTTTTCATTTTAGATGAATATTCAATACCTAACAAAAATATACATTTTTTAGAAATATTATGATATATGAATACAAAGGTGAACATGAAACTAGGTTCACTCATAATATTTTTATATCATGAGTTGTATATATTTTCTAAATGCAATGGATGATTATAAAATACTCACCCATCTTGTAATACATTCATACATATGCCACAAGATCATCAAATAACGTATCATTTTATCATATCCCATCGCATGAAAAATAAAATGGGCTTCATAAACATATCATCGTTTCAATAAAAAATGATATAGAGAATTAATAAATATAATAGAATTGGTTAATATACTTAGTGAATAATAAGTAACGCAAATTAATGTTGTCATAGATGAATATACCTTTAAAATATCATCAGAATATTTCATGAGGAAAACAATCTAATAATTTTGATATAAAATATTTGAAACTAAATTCTTTACATAATATTATGAAAAAATATCATTGGAAAATAACCATGTGAAATTATAGTCGAATCATAAAATAAATGAGAAATCATGATGGTAGGAAAATTAATTTGAGTGGCTATGTTAGAAAATATATTTTTTCTACACCTTTAAGAAAATGTAACATGTAAGGAAAACATAAAGTGGGTTATCTTTAATAAGATTTTATAAATTAAAATATCAGTACTAATATACTTAATAAGTCATTTTAGGATTGTATAAAAATTATTGAAAACATTTTAAAGAATATATTTTCATGTCTGAATAATTATATTGACTAAAGAGGAAAGAAGGTGATTATTCCCTAAAATCATTTTCTCATTTACTTTTAGTACTCAAGAGAAGAAAATTGAACTAATACATGGAAATTACATTAATATTTAGAGGTGAAGAAAATATATTCTATATAAAGTATAATTAACTTATAATTCTCTTTAATGGAAATATAGCTTAGACAATTACAAAACTAAATAGATTGTAACCTTATCTCTTTCATTATGTCTCATACTATTTCATATGAAATAAATAATCATCTACAATTAATATATATTTATTAAAAATATATTAAAAAATAATATTCCTACATAAATTATTATTATTAATTAATTTATAATTTTCAATTATCCATTTATTAACAATTTCATAATTTAAAAGTACATTTGGGTGAAAAATGTTCTGTTTTCTGTGTGTATTTCAGTTTGATAGTTCTAGTCTCACACCTTGGTCATGGTTTAATCACATATGTAATATGAATCATGAAATAATTATCATATTTAATATTTATGGACACTTTTATGACCGGTTATATAAATTGGTGATGAATCATTAAATACATCACCTAAATGGGATGGTAGTATATACGTACACACTGGTGGTGGTTTGACTTTTCGATGGATGGAGTGAAGGAAAGGTATATTTTAATTCACCCTCATAAAATAATTATAATATCATAAATTTCATATGTGTTTATTTAATATATATATATATATATATATTACCATCAACGTAGAGCAGAAATGGAAAATGAATCGCACCATATTATTGAGGAGGTAGTCCACAAATACGCCCGAGCGACGTTATCATTTTCCAACAAATGTAAAGGCAATAAGTTAAATAAGATACCATAAAAATATAAGTATAATAAATTCATAAATATGATATATAAAAATCAATCCCAAAAAAATAAATGACAATGAATGGTGGTGATGAAAAATGAAATACATCGCTTTACAAGGCAGTAGTCTACACATATGCATGAATGATGCTTTCATTTCTCATTAGATAGAGTAAAAAATTGATGAATATAAATAAATAGAAATAATAACATATAATTATATTGTACATATTAATGTTATTATATCATCATTATTAAAAAATAATTTATATTGGTGTAAGATGATATAAAATGAAAACAATTGGTTAAGAGTTATCCCCGTTCTTTAGACAACCTATGTGGCTTACTCCTTATGTATTTTAAGTATGGTATTTGGTTAAACTAAGAACTATATTTCATTTATAGGGATATTATTAAGTTATTCTATTAGGTATTTTTCAATATATAAGGCACATGATGTTTGAGGAAGAGAGGATCAATGGTATCTATTTATCAGGGGGAATGATGGCATAATTGTCATTTTTCAAAAGTTTGAAACATATTATTTCCTTAATCAATCCAAATTGATTTTAATTAAATCATATAATACTATAATATTTTATAATGTAAAAATATTATCATAAAATCAGAATTATATGTGTTTTTATGTCATTTTATAAAATCGAATCTTTATTTTAACCCGTTTTAACTCTTACCATGGTAACTAACTTTTTAACCAAATTTATTATTCATAACCATGAAAATACGTGGAGGAAATTTTTCATATTAATATTTAAATTTTGTAAAAATATAGGATCCATTTTAATATATTAAATTTCTATAACTGTTTGAAATTAATTTTAAAATACGTTTTTAAAATGAAATAAAAGGTTTTCTAGAAGAATTCATTTTAAGCATAAAATTGAGTTTAACTTCATTCCATGCCATGGAAAAATTATTATAAAATTGTTAAAATATTTTATTAAATATATAATATAATTATTCACATCAATTATTTTAAAAATATATATTAATATAATTTATTGTGATAAAAAGTTATTGTCTGCAAAAAATATGTTTTTAGAAAAAACATATCTTATTACCTATAAATAATCTAATCATAATTGGAAACCAATTAAAAACAAATGAATGATTTTTATTAATTTGTAAAGAATAATTTTTTATTAAATAGTTATTATTATTCATATATTTGAAACCAAAAACAAAGAGATAACATTCACATTAAATTATAATATTCTAATATTATCTCACAGTTCATTTGAACCTGGTATTTCATATAAAGAATGGAATTAATGAAAATATATTATTTAAATAGAAATATATCATAAAATACTCATGCGTTAAATGATATATGGTGATTTTTGTGGTTATATTATATAAATAAATAAAATATAATATAGGTGAATAATCCTTCAAATAAAACACTAAAAACATTCCCCAGAGTCGCATAGAAATGATGATGGGTGTGGTTTATGTTTGTTTCTGAAAAGTAGACCAACTAATAAAAAAATATATAAAAAATATGAATCAATATTTACTGAATAAAAAATAATCATGGGAATCCACCAATGAATCAGTAACTTTTTTGGTCTGTGGATTTACATTCAATGGAATATATTTAAATTATGATGGAGTAAATGGTTTCTTGTATTGAAACCAGAACATGTTTACCTCACTTTTTTCTTGATAATATAAAATCTTATTAATCTCACAATAAAATTTGGAAGAAACCAAATATTTTAACATAAATTGAAATGTAACTTTGTAAGTCAACTATTTTCATTTTAAATCTACATTTTATCCACATTTACATTAATAAAATAATTTATCTATTTGGTGAAGCTTTAAATAGAAACCAAATAAATGTCACCTCTAAAATTGTTTCGAAATAAAAGATGTGTTATTCATACTTATTGGTATACAATCCCATAAAAACCACTATATAACATACTAAAATATTCAAATCAATTCAAGGGAGATAATCAACATTACATTAAAATATTTAGAACTATTTATTTTCTTAGGATCTATGAACATTTAATTAACATAGAGGAAACACCAATATATACATAAACCTAGTATCTATAAATCATGAAAATAAAACCATGTTATATATAAAAAACAAATAAGGTAAAATTAACCAGTAAAGAGTTATACTACTTACATCAATGAATATTCGTGATGATTATCTCTAAAGGTAATTGTAAGGAATCCATACTGAAAATTTTATCCAAAGATTAACCAAATCAACTAACGCATGTGAGATATGAATCCTTCATCCATGGTATGTTGGTTGCTCAGTAGAAAAACAAATTAAGAAGTGTTATGTTTAGTTATGGGAGAATTAGTTGGAGTTCAAATGTTAATCATATCATGGGGACTGATTCATTATAAAGTAACATAGTGGTGCACCACATGGTAATGCATTTACTTATTCATTATGTAACCAATGAGTAAATGGAATATAGTTGGAATGTTTTGTAAACCTATCTCTAGAAATGAATTTATCAGATAAATTATATTTTTTATTCTTCTAATTTTTTAACTTCATTAGATAATAATACTAAAAGATAGTCAATGTAGGTAGAATACCCTAATGATAACACTTATCATTCATCTATTAAAGGTAGTATCATGTTATCACTACAACATGATTTAATATTTCATATTTATATATGCCTAAAATATGACCCAAATTGATGCATTTCATAATATATGATATATACATACTATACACTATAATATGGAGTTTGGTATTATATCCAACAATAGTACATTTTCACTAATGCATTATAGACTTAATGTCATTTAACCCTATATTTTATCGTATATAATAATTTGTGAAACTATACCAAAGAGTTTTTTAATACTTTTACTAAACAGTTGGAATGATATGATCAACTTCCACTTGTATGATATCATATAAAACACAATTTTAATTTTTATCCAAAAATCATTTTCAATAACCCTAATAAAATTTTAGAGAAATTCTGGGAGTCAAACATAGTACCCATTATTTCAAGAAAAAACGGTGACACAATGATAGTTTGTATAATTGATATTATATATGAGTTATTTTATTAATAAATGTAAGTAAATAGAGGTCTCTAAAAAACCATTGGTGTTACTCAAGTATCAAAGGGATATAGTATGATATCCATCAAACACATATATCTCTATATCTAATTCAACCTGCTGCATCATATTAAATAAGGAATTTTCATAATATAAAGTTTTCATAGATATCGAGTGACCATGAGTAAAAAAGAATTTCAATCCAATATATCCAACAATTAATTTCATCATTAACCATGTATAAAAAAACCATGATGATGAATACACCACATATCTTTCACCATTATAAATGGGTATATCACATACCCCTCACTAGATAGATAATAAAATAATATATATTTTCTAGGTATGGTTGTAAAATTCCTCAATTTATCGTAATCCCTGGCCTAAATTACATACTCCTCATATGAGAGGATAATAGTTCATTGGTGGAGGTCCAACTGATGATAGGATAAATCTAACACCCAAACACCCTCAGATTAACTAGGAAATAAGGCTTACATAATAATGGAATTAAAGTATGAAGGTTATCATGATTGTAATCTGAACAACCTCATTTATGGGTAAATCCAAATATTAAAAATAAACTCATCATATAATAAAAAAATTGTATGATGCATGAGGTTGTATACTTTATGGGTTGTTCTGTGCAAAAATCTTATTTTTTTCTACAGGTTTATATATATATATATATATATATTTGAATCATACTAACTCAAAAATTAACATTTTCTTAAATCCAACAATACTAAATGATAAAAAACATTTTTTATATATCAGATTTTTACTTTGAGATGTTTGTTTTATAGGTTTCTATGGATGTGTGTAAAAATTTCTAAACAATTAAGAGTATTAGCAACATGGATTTGAAATAACAACTATACAAAATAATAATTACCAATTTTTACCTTAAACTAGGGTTTACTACTATAGTTTATTTTGATCTATTGATGATGAAAAATACAATCAATGACTATCAACCTCTCCCATATGAGGTTTATTCATTGATTATAAAAAATCACCCAAATGGTTTGGGTAGGACCTCCATATTACCTATGATATTCACATATGTTACATCGCTAAGGAGGATGGATGAAGAGAGATTTCAGATGGAGATATTTTCATCTAGATACTTGATGAAGGATTTCACACATAAAAATCTTGATCATTCTTCCTTTATATACCCGTTATGAAATTCCTATGTTATTACATTATTTACTCATGCATTTAAAAAGTTTTGAGTAATGAATTTTCCACCTATTCATTCATCCCTTGAATGAATTCTCCAATTAATTTTTTTAATCAATGATATCCAACAAGATAAAAATATTTTAATTTCAATCTCATAATCTACCACCTCAAAAAGAGAATGATTGTAATTACAAATTAATTAGACTATATTAGTCATAGAAAACTGATTCACACATGTCGTATAATATGGAATTACAAAGAATACGTGATATGATATCCATATATCGTATAATTTAATATACATGAAAGAAAAAATAAATATTTTTACCACATGACCTCTATACTCTATGGTATTTCATATCATTCATGTTAATAATGGTATTTAAGGATTTTATTTTTTAATATCTCATTTTCACTAAAACCATTTTGATTTCATTCCGTTTCACCATATATTGTATCACTAACAATAACATGTGAAACCATATCCAAAAATACTTTTGGATATATTATTAAACTCTTATTTTAATGTTATCATTTCTGTAACTGTGTATTAAATCATATGAAATTCCTTGTGGACAAACATACAAAAACTTTTTGGATAAACTCTTAAATTATTTTATATTATCTATATGAAAATTTTCAAACATAATCCCCATTCTATTAACCGTAAAGTGTGACACGATTTTCCTTTATAGCATTAGAAAAATATGAAATCTCTAATTCATAAATTTGTGGAAATAGAATCCTCTAGAAAAGAATCGATTTTACTCAATATACAAAAGTATATAGATTGATCTCCATAAAAAAGTATCATTATCCTATTTTCACCAAGTACATCATATAAATGGATATATGATCATATAATCCCATTTTGTAGCACATTAAGTGACCACAGGACATAATGTATTCCAATCTTGTATAACCTCTTCATACATTCTTTATTATTTGAGTATAAACATACTAAGTCTACGAAGACATTATTCTTCATTCATATTGATAATACCTGAAACATCTCGGATCTGGGGGACACATAAAGGTTCCTTGAACCCAGTTGGTCACATAACCTCAAGCACGTTTCCCCAAATCCCACTGTCTACTGACTAGTAGTGAGGGCCACGGTGAGATATTAGAGTAACTATTCCCAAATTGTGAAAGTATACATAGCAGAGAGAAAATAGTAATCAATTGCAGAAGTATTAATACCATACAATAGAAGTAAACAATAGAAGACTAATAGTAATATAAGAACTTGAGAATATATAAATGATTCATGTGGCATGTATCTAGAAAAGTATCCAAACAAGTCCCAATGCTGGAAATACAATACTGAAACCAATTTACAGAAATGTATGTAAAATCTAACATCATCACAATCCTCATCTTGGTCCCCTGCTCTCCAGCTCCAACAGCAATCAAGTACTTGATGAATAAGGGTGCTTTCCATTATCTTTACTTACAACCATATAATTGGTTTGGGTCAAAAAACATGACTCAATAAGGGGTTGAGACGAATCCTAGTAGGCAATCACCAAAATATATTTCCCTAACTATCATTTAATACATATAACATGTAAATTAAGAAATGATGAAAGAAACTAGGAAGTACTCAAAATTAAACAATCGTACAATTTTCAATTACTCTAATTTGACATTAATTATTCTTCTATTGAATCATGTAAACCTTGTGATCTAGCCTAAGTTATGTATCCCATATGTAATAGTAATAAATTAACATTTCAGAAGACCATATACACAATCAAGTAATATAGAGTCCAAGCTTGTGCTTTGGCTTGGTAGACTCATCATATTCATTCATCCATTCATAAAAAACCCTCTGGGAAATCTCTCATAGTATAACCCCTTGGTTTATCATAGCACCAATTCAAAAAATAGCGACCCTCTGGGAATAATTCTCGGTCTAACTGCTTTGGTCCCACATAGCACAAAATCAATTACAAATGACCTCATAAGTCGCTCTCACTGTCAATACTCATTCTTCAACATAGAATTAATACATGTAAATTACCTCTTGGGTAGATCTCACGATCAATACCCATAGTTCAACATAGCATAACTAATTATGAAAGACGTCTTTGATAGATCTTCCAGTCAATAACCCCTGGGTCAACATCTACACCAAGGATCTCACAGTCCTATCTAAATAATGTGAAAGTCCCGCATTCTTCGTAGTCCAAGGCTCTCATTTTCCCTTTGAAAAATAGTGCCCACATAATATCAAAACATACCATATAATTTATAACTACTACATGGATAAAAATTTATAGATCATATCACATGTATTTCGTTTAATAATATATACTCATTATAAATCAATAAAGGTGTGGAAAAAAGGTACATAACTTTACACATAACCAACATCCCCTTTTTAATCTACTAAACTATTACAGGTAATAACCAAGGTTTAATTCCAAAACATAAAAAACCCCAATCATGGGTATGTGGAACTTTTAGAACATATAATTCAAATAAAGTCAATGAAAATAAAAAACCACCTACTTTTATGTTGTACGATCAATAACCTTGAACATAATCCCTTAAATCGGCTTAGTTCAGCATAGATTTTCAAAATTGTGAAAATGTTCAACCTTGAATAAATCCCGCTAGAGGAACAATTAGGAAGAATGGATCTTGGGGAATTGAGGAATCACCGATGGGATTCCAACACACCCAATGGTGTCATAATTAGAGGTCAGATGGATAATTGGGAGGAGTTTGGAGGCTATCAACCCTTCCATCATGATCTTGTATAAACCACTACCAGAAGAAGGTGTTTCTAAAGATGAGACTTGACCGTGATCCAATTTATCAAATAAAAAGAAACCTACATGGCGTTTTTATTAAATATAGACACCATATATTAACCTTAACTAGTCCTCACCTTAAGTGGTGTCCCAGGTCCCCACACGACTTAGTACTCAACCATTACACGACCAGTACAGGGCAGTGTGTGGTAACAGGGTTCACGAAATGTACTCATAAGTACAGGACATGTACATATAAAAATCACTATTATTGTTTTCCCTCTAAACAACCTGAAATCAAGATTCATACCAAAAATGAATATTTTGGTTTTTACAAGGATCCCCCCTTTATATAAATTAAACCTTGAATTTCCATTCCACGGTTGGTGAAGATAAAGCTTCAAACAAATCAGACCATTGTGATAATACGTCAGCCTCTCTCTCCCATGTCTCATCCTTTACTCGCTCATGATACTATAACACCCATACAAGAATAAAAAAAATCCATTGAGAATATTCGTGTTGTAATCGTCAATCCAAATAGGGTGCTCCTTGAAGGATGCATCCACCTCTGACTCAAAGTCCTTAGGTTGAAAATTGTGATATGAGTCTAGAATTTAATGGGGTTGCTAAGAAACCTGAAAGACGTCATGCATATCATGGTTACTATGAGGTAAATGCAATCGATAAAAAATTGGGCCGACTCTCTCAAAAACCTCAAACGGCCCAACGTATCCCAATAAAAGCTTCCCTTGTCTCATGGTCCTCATGTGTCGCAACCTATTTGTAACATTCAGGAAAACATGATCTCCGACCTCGAACACCATGGTCCATCTCAATAAATTAGTATAAAATTTTTTCTGAGACTGTGTAGTTTCCACCATATTCGGAATCAACTCCACATGCTCACTAGTCTCCTGGACAAGGCGATGTCCCAACATAGCTGCCTCTCCTACCTTCAGCTGACATAGGGGTGATTGGTATAGCCTACCATACATATCCTCATAAGAATCCATATGAATCATTGCCTAAAAACTATCTTTGTAGGGAAATTATACTAGGGGTATATGTCTCTCCCTATTTCCACCAAAATCTTGGACGCATGCTTGAAGCATGTCCCCCAAAACACAAATTGTGCGCTCATATTGGACATCTATCTGAGGATGATATTATGTACTCAGATGTAATAGTGTAAACAAATCCCTCTGTTGTCCCTGCTAGAAATGAGAAGTAAAATAGTCATCCTGGCCTAAAATGATAGAGTGTAGAACCCCATGCAAATGTGAAATATCTTGAATGTAAAACATTCCAAGATCATCAACACTGAAGGTTTTGTTGATCTGAAAGAAATGGGAAACCATCTTATGTTTTTCAACAATAACCCAAACCACATTATTACCATAAGGTGACCTACGTAAACCTATCATGAAATATATTGCTTTATCATTCCACTTCCTCTCAAGAATGGGTAACTACTGTAAAATTCAGGCCAGTTTTTGATGCTCCACCTTCACCTGATGACATGTGAAACATCTCATAAAAAAACTAGGCACATCCTTCTTCATTTCTAGCCATAAATACTGAAAATGTAGATCTTAATACATTTTGGTGACTACCGGATGAACTGATCATACTGAGGAATGAAAATATCACAATTACTCATCATGTATGCTTGTTGACACCCATAAGCGCCAATGAAAACACATGACCTCCTACTCACCTATGGTCCACCTAGAAGTAGAGTCCTCACTTGAAAAATGCACCCGTAGGACTAGGCCTTCAGAATATGATAGTTTCCTCCTTCTCACTCGATCCATTAGAGTAGAGGTAGTAGATACAGATGAAATAAACTTGTGCCTCTATCTGTCATTATCCTCCAAATGCATATGTGAGTACATATCCATATGCTACCACTAATTGATGGCCTCCTGAACATCCTATATCTGAGTCCTCCTTCTCAATGAATTATCCACTATGTTTTCTTTCCCAGGTGTATAGGCAAGTTCAATGTCAAAATACTGAAGGTACTTAACCTACCTTCACTATCTCAAATTCAGATCACGATGAGTAAATATATAATAGGGACTTTGGTGGTCAGTGTATACCAAAAAATTATCTCCCAAAAGATAGTATCTCAAACATCACAAGGCATGAAACACTACATCCAACTCAAGATCATGGGTTTGGTAATTATTCTTAGGTGGCCTCAACATTCAAGACATGTTAACAATGACTCCTTCCCCCTGCATAAGCCCTTATTCCAGCCCGATAACTGATAAAACACATTAAATGGTGTAACTATTGCTCAGATTTGAAAAAAGTTTGATCGATGTTGATGTAAACCTCCCTTTTAGCTAATGAAAGGATGAATCATCTAAATATATCCACAAGTACATCCTACCCTTATTTTTCATCCCCATCAGTTGCACTACTAAGTTTAAAAGTCATGTATAAAGTGTCTATAGTAACCAGACTACCCTAGAAAACATCTTACCACAAAGACATTCTTTGAATTATCCCAAGAAACCTATACTCTCATATTCTTTGGTTCTATTGATACTCTGGTCTCTGAGATGACATGGCCATAGATGTGAATTTGATTCATCCAAAAGTTTCACTTTGAGAGATTAACTTATAACTGATGATCTCATAATGTACTCAATATGATAACAAGATGGGTGGTATGGTCAGGTCGAGTTTTATAGTACACCAGTATATCATCCACAATGACTACCAAACAATAATACATTTAATGATAGAACACTCTGTTCATCTGTGCTATGAAAACTGTCGATACCTTCATGAGACTGAACGACATAACCAAATACTCATATAGAACATGACATATCTAAAAGGCAGTAAGAGGTATACAAGATGGTCTAACATGAAACTGATGATAATCGAATCTCAATTCAATCTTTGAGAACACATGGTCTCCTCGAAGATGATCAAAGATATCATCAATCCTCTGAAAGGGATATCAGTTCTTGATCATCAACTTGTTCAGACTCCAATAATCCTCACAACGTCTGAGGTTATCTTCCACCTTTTTTGAAAAAATAATAGAAAACCCTCGAGGAAAAGTATTGGGTTAGATGAAATTCTTTTCTTGCAACTCCTCTTACTTTTTCTTGAGATCCTGTAACTCTGGTGTATCCATCCTATAAAGAGGAATGTAAATTGGCGCCGCTCCTGGAAAAAGCTCAATAGAGAAATATACCTCTCTCTATATCAAAAAACATGAATAGTCATCTGTAAAGACATCTATAATATGATCCACCACTGAAAGAAATTCCATATGCAAAGTCCCCTGGTCATCCAAATATATTCTAGAAAACTAGGATGTAATTACACCCAACCCATGAGGCTTGGGTCCATCTATGATCACATGTACATCTCATTATCCATTGTGTACAAAAGACCCACCCTATAGTGATGTGAAACTCACCCTACGATGATAGTAGTCTACAAAGGCCTGATAAAATATTAACCAGTCCATTCTGAGAATGACATTGAAGCCTGTCATCTCTAATACATAAAGGTCCCATATGAAGTGAAACTCGCAAACCTCAAGAGGGAAATCCTTACACTAATGTACACTAGACATCCTAATTCCCAATGTAGTATCTAGAATCATAAAATCCTTAGAATTAATGATACAGTGACCTAGGATCTCCACAATGAAAAAAAAAATAAAACTATGGGAAGCACCAGAATCAAAAAAGAGCAGAATTTAAAACTGAGGCAACTAGAATCGTACCTCTATCCATAGAAGGTCTAGGATACAACTCTTACTGGGTCTACTTCATAAAAAAATTATGATCTGTATAGCGGCCATGTGATCCTGAATAACTACCCTGAGCTGATCCACCCTTCTATCACTGAAAACGTATCATCAGGCTACCACGACCATGACCACCTCCTCGACCTAAAGGATCTGAAGAACTCTAATTCCCTGAATGATAAGAAACTAGTTGTCTTTCTTCTGAATGTGGAGTCTTATTATATCCCCTCTCACTCACTGTTGGTGAGAACATACTACAAAAATGATGAATATGACCCATATTTCTGCAATATCGGCACTCAACATAGTCGATTGGGAATTGAGGTATCATGTTCCCACTCTTCCCGCACAAGTAGCTTCTCACCTGGCTACCTGAAGATATATCCCTGTCACTGGAATCACCACGCGAAGGCTCTCTATGGTGCTTCCTACTATCAAAATAAGGATTACCTGCTCTGGGGGATGAAACTATATGGATCATAGCTCCCAACATCTTTAAATTATGATCAGTATTTAGTGCATGGTTTACTATATAAGTCACTGAAATCAATCTAAAAACATTAACCTCTGATCAGATGTTGTACTTGATACCGTAGTCAAATCACCTATCTAGTGATAACTCGTCACCCCCAAAATAGGTGTGAACTGATGAAGCTCTGTAAAATTAAATGAATAATCCATCACTGAAAGATCACACTTCTCCAAATTCATTATCTCTGAGGCTTGGTCAACCCTCAAAATATCGGGGTAAAAGTAATTGTACAAGGTCCTCCGAAACTCTTCCCAAGCCATATCCGGATGACATACCACCTATGAGATAACATCACACCATATCTTGGTGAAATTACATGGCATGTACGTCACGATCCTCTCCCTCATTTTATAATTCCCCTCCAAATTCTATATGATAGAAAGCATGGTCTCCAACCATGACTATGCAGCCGGTGGTCCCCCATCCCATTAAAAATTGGGAGGATGCTAGTGCTGGGAAACCCTCATTAACTCCTCCATAGTCAAGGAAGGATGTGGTAATCCTTGAAAAGTCTGAATCATCCTCGTGAAGCCTTCATGGAACTATGCACCAATACTTGTTTTTATATTTACATATGGTGTGACGATGGGAACGACGAGAGGATCTACTGGTAGTATCTGATCTAGCATTTCTGGTGTCTGATCATCGACATGAACCTCGTGTACAACCAGAGGACGTCTAGGTGGAATGTGTTTGCAAGTTCAAGTGAACCCCTCAGTTCAAGATTATCAAGTACAAAAAAATAAAAGCGTATGAAATGAACAAGAGAAGGAAATTATTCGTGTTTAAAAAAAAGGTCACATGACATGTAGTACCACTACACAACGTGTTCCCTTTATGCCTTAGCATGGGCGAGTACCTCTTCCAACATGGACATGTAACACCCCACACATAAGTTTTGTTTCTCATGAGACATGACATGTGCTTGAATGTTCCCTCCTACCCATGTTCTTCTACAAGGCTATAACAACAGGTTTCTGTTCAGTTGTAACACTACACAACTTTTTCATCATAGAAATGGCTTGTACCATATAATATCCATCCACCAATGTCATTAGTCACATGGCCAGATACATGGTCATTTACTACACGATGTGTATAATCTATACACCATGTGTAGAACCCAAGTGTCATCCACCCGTGTCGTTAGTCAAATGAACAGATACATGGTCTCTACAGCATGGGGTGTACTTCTAGTACACGTCGTGTTCTACCAAACATTTATTAACCCAGTATCTCTGCTCACACAGTCAGCCATACGGTCAACCATTACATGGTTTATACATACAGTAAACGTCCTTTACTAAAGTAATGCTTTTTTCCTTCCAGAAGAAAAGAACGCATGGCATGTGTTCATGATAAGACACATTGGTTTGTTTGGGTTTCCAGATAGTAAGCCTCTGAATCTTCTCTGAAACCAACAAAATCATAAAATTTTGGTCAAGGGCTACCATGTTTTGATCCATGGGATCCCATACTCCCTAAAAATCATTTTTTGGCATCCTTTTTGATACAATACCTTTATAGAATTCAATTAAAGTTGAAATATAATCCACCGAATTCCGATCCAGGAGGGCCCATAACACCTCAAAGACCAAAGATTAGCATCCATCGAAATGAAACATTACATCTAAAAATACCCAATCAAAATTTCATGTATTATATCTTGAAATATTTCAAAACAACATTAATTTTTAGATTAACATCTACCACAATATCAGGAAATCCGTAATGAACCCTAAATAGGATGACTTGAATGCATGGAATGTGATCTCTAGAAAGTGCCTATATGATGCATGGGATTGAATACCCTTATATAATCTGGGGTCAATAGAAATAGAATCAAAATGATATAAATCATAACAACACAAAAAAAGTGAATCATCTAATGGTGAAATCAAATCAACTATAAAAAAATCCAAACCAGAAACATTGACATATTCGATGTAACATATATTTTCACTATACATGGGTTAGCTACTCCCAAGAACAACTTATTACCAACTACCCATTCTGTCCTATCCCAGTATATTGGATCCAAAAAGTAAGGTAATGAAAAAAGAAAACCATTTGATACAAATTTGTAACGTCTAAGATCTGGGTACCACCCAAAGGCTCCCGAAACTCGGTTGGTCACATAACATCAAGCGCATTTCCCAAGATGCCAAAGGCTACTGAATATTATCGATGGCCATGTTTTGATATTGGGGAATCTATTCCCTCATTGGTAGAGTATACATAGTGTAATGAAAATAGTAGACAATAATGGAAGTAGTAATATCCTAAAACATAATTAAATAGTTGAAGATTGATAGTAATATAACAATTTGTGCATGTATAAATGACGCATGTCACGTTTTTCTAAGAAATAAGTGACACAAGTCACAATGATGGAAGTTTAATATTGAAACCAAAGTACATAAAATGAAGTAAACTATAATAGTATCACAAGACATGGCTTGGTCCCATGCTATACAGATCCAAAAACAATCAAGTACCTGATGATGAAGAGTGTTTTCCATTATCTATACATGAAACCATATAATCTGTTTTGATCGAGAAACATGACCCAAACAGGGTGTCGTATGAATCCTTGTAGGAAACCGCCAAAAGATCGGTGCCTAACTTTAATTGAATATATATATAGTAGATAAATGTAGAAATTATGCAATAAACAGGGAATTACTCAAAACTAAACAGTCCTACAGTTTTAAATTACATTCATTTAACATTCATTATTCTTCCTTTGAATCATGTAAACCTTGGTATCTTGCCTAAGATCTATATCCCCTAGGTCATAGTAACAAATAGATGTCTCAGAATACCATCTACACAATAATTTAAGTCCAAGTACAATATTGTGCTTTGGCTTGGCAGACTCATCACAAGAATTCAACCATTCGTAAACAAACCTCTTGAAAAGTAGTCATGGTCTAACACCATGGTTTATCACAACACTAATTCATTAAATAACAACCCTATGGGAAGCTCTCTCAGTCTAACTCTTGTAGTCCCACATAGCACTAAATCAGTTACAAATGACCGATTTGGTAGCTATCACTGTCAATACCCCTTGGTCAACATAGAATCAATAAATATGTAAGACCTCCTCGGTAGCTCTCATAGTCAATACCCCTAGGTCAACGTTGAATAAGTAATTATAAATGACCTCCTGGGTAGATCTCACTGTCAATAACACATGTTCCAACATCTATACCATGGCTCTTATGGTTCTATTTAAATAATGTGGAAGTCCCCAAAGTCATCCTGGTCTAAGGCTCTCATGGTCCATTGGAAAAAAGTGCACACATAATATCCAAACAGCCCATGTAATCTATAATAACTAAATTGATAAACATTCATAGATAATATCACATAAATTCCATATAATCAAACAAACACCATCATAATAAATCAAGGAATAGAAAACACGGTACCTAACCTCACGCATAAGAAACTACCGGTTTTGAATCAACCAAACCAGAATAGGTAATGAGTAGGGTTTAATTCCAAAACATGCAATACCCCAATAATGGGTATGCGGAAATTTTAGCATATATAATACAAATACAATAAAAAAAATGAAAAAACACCTACCTTGATGTCATATGATCAATACCCTTGCACATAGTCCCTTGAATTATCCTAGGTTGTCATAGATCTACTAAAAGGTGAAAAAAGTTTAACCTTGACTAAATCATGAGAGAGGAAGAATAAGAAAGAAAGGCTCTATGGGAATTGAGGAATAACCAGTGGGATTCCAATGCACCAAACTGTGTCTCAATAATAGGTCAAGTAGAGAATTTGGATGGGTTCAGAGTTCGTCATCCCTTTTTTCATGCTCTTATACGAACCACTTCAAGAAGAAGGTGTTTCTAAAGATGAGATGTGACCCCACTCCGATTTATCAAATAAAAAGAAACCTACATAGTGTGTTCAATAAATGTACATGTTGTGTATTAAAATTTTGTTGCACTCATTCTTAAGAGGACTTTCAGGTCACCACACGACCATGCACTTGGTTATTACACGACTAGTACAAGGCTGTATGTGGTAGCTGGTTACCCGACATGTACTCATAAGTACAAGGCGTGTACATAGAAAATTCCCAATTCTTCATTTTTCCTAAAAAATGACCGATGATTAGGAACCATACATAGAATGAAGATCCTATTTCTTACAATACCAATATCATAATCCTTTCATCCAAAAATAAAATCACATAATTTGAAATTTTTATGTATGGACATAAATTTCCTCCATCTATCTCAACCAATGGACCAATTTTTATACTCATTTTATGTGATGAAAAATCCAAGTTACGATAATCTCCAGCCTATGAAATAAAAAAAATATAGTCATACACCCACTATTTTTCTAATAATCACACCTTTCATATGAAAGGTATCAATGTATTAAGGTATTTAGGATTGGTATCTCATGAACCTCAGGTATGAGGATTCAATATTAACCTTGAACCCCTTGCATACCAAAGAAATAGTTTATAACACTCTATGTGGTACACATCATGGGCCATACAATGAAAAATGTTTATTTTGTTCTTTATGATAATATTTTGAATACTGATACAATAATACTACACACACTAACCATAAAATTTCATCATAAAATATACCACTCCTAGATGAACATAAGATAGGGATAAATCATTGTCAGATTTTGAATTGTCAATAATTAGTTCACTTAACTATGTATATACATATCTATGTTTGTGTGTCTGTCGATTTTGAAGGAATGATAACATGGATGTTGAATTTTGTGGGATATGATACAATCATATTCCTAAACCCCATTAAGAACTAAAAAGCATACCTATTTGTCTGGTTAACATATCACATATGATATACTACCAAATCAGTATTAGGTTTTCCTTACATTTCATGTATTGTTAAATTCATTACATATATGTAACTTTTGTCTCATATCTATGCAAATGTTTAATAAAATCCTCCCATATATTTTTTGGTGAGTAACATAAATGGAGATATCCTTTTTCAATAATGGTATAACTTAGGAATCACATCCAAATTATGCAACTCTTAGAATATGTACTCAATCTGTTTTAATTAAAAATATCAAAAGATATGATGTTAGTAAGATATTTTTTCTACTAATAAGTCATTTTAAATTCTTCATCATTAACTTTTCCATAAAAAATATCTTTAAAAATATTTTTGTAACTAATGTAAATCATTGAATTATTTAATTACCAATAAAACCTAAACTCCTTTGGGATATAAAATTACTTTCACCACATCATGGTAATTAAATGTAACTCTTTACATTAATATTTACCATCACACACAGCACTCTATTATGATATCTAGTGACAATCAAATTGATTTTTGATTGGTATAATAATTTATATATTGTCATTCAACTACTCAGAGTCCAAAGACACTTACACTAGCCTCTCAGAAAATATATTATTCACAGAATTTTATGATATGATACACAAAATCTATTTTATTAGAAATTAACTCTTATTTACTTTTAGTTGATATATTTAACAAATAAACAGATGAAAATAATAACATATATAGTATTTTATATGGTTTTTATATTTTCATTTAAAAAATGACTTTCTTGGATAAACACTTTATCCAAAATTGGACTCAATTTACTCTTATCTTCTTTTAAAACATATTATAGAATTTTATGAATCAAAAACCATGTGTATCAAACCTTTAATCATTTGTTTTAGAAAAAAAACCATTATTTATTGGAATCTCGCAAGAGATATTATAATGAGAACACAAATACCTATCTTTTAATTTTGAACTAATCCAATCTTGAATTACATCTCACATCATAGTCCTTAATATAGAAACTCAAAACTTTATTACAAGAATGTATATATCAGGCTTCTTTCATCAAATCTTCATCAATTTTAAACCCTTTAATATTCAAAAAACTTGTATAATTTTTTTATGTATCATCTATATTATCATAATATAATAATTTATTTCAGTACCATAATACATGATATGGATTCCCCTATAGGTTTCATTTGACCCATCATGTATTCAATGTTCTTCCCTCTCCAATGATACGGGTTTTTATAATAAATCACTACACATATGATTTTTTTATTTAGTTAGAATTATGGACACTCCATTTTCTATTTTAATATAATTCTTGAAAAGGTATTACACTTATCCTTCTAACCCATCTTCATGTGACGTGATCCTAGACCTCAAATTTAATGCATTTAAATACAAACCATATTATGGATTTATGTACAAAATGAATAAACTAATTCATATTATAATTTATAATGAACTTTTAGAACCATTCATGAAAGGATGTATAATAAATTCTATATCAAGATCATTAATAAAAGGTGAACCCATAATCACTTAGTAATTTACATACCCAATCATATTCAGTACATCTATAGATAAAACTATTCATTTATCCTTATTGCAACATAATAGATCCTTCTAAATCAAATACCTCTCATTCCTTGATTATTTCTAATATATACTTGTTATGTAATATACCATCTTGTATGAATCTATGTTATCATGTCATTATTGTATTAGGTGATCCGTGGTCACAATAATCACAGTAGATACTTTTTGTTAATCTTTTAGATATTTATCATAAGCAACTTTGACTATTTTTTGGATGGATTCACCAGATGGTTGATCATGATGGGTTTTCTATAACATATTATATTTTTATTATTTATGAATAAATAGTTTTATGTTATCATAATACTCGCGGAAATTAAAACCATTGTTTTTTCCATAACCAAGATATATCCTAAGGAAATTCTCAAAGGTAATTATGATTACATTATCTAAAGCAAAATAATTTATCAGATGATTATCTTATTTTCAAATTCATTTAATAAGAGAAATTATTAATTTTGTTAATATTAAAAATATAACCCCTTTTATGTTTCATCATAAGCATTAATTGGTAAAGATATATATTTAATCACGAATTACATTGGATAATCATGTATATAATATGTGAATATATCTAGTTAGAAACCATTTCATTAGAAAATATATGACTCTTAGATAGTTGAGTGGATAAAACATCTTGCAATACATCATTTGGGAAATCTCAAATAAATTTCTTTGGTATCCTAATGGTTATGGTTTCTCAAGTTAGTATAATAAAAATTATGTTCCATGAAATAGATACCTAATACTTATGGACACCTCATTACCTACTTACCTTATATAATATAATTCAGGATCCCCTAATAGTTAGGGTTACCCATGTAGAATTATCGAGGTCTTTACATATATAACATTGAGTGGAATATAACACTTCGTATAATTAATGGGGATTTAATCCTAACAACATATGTCATGTTATTATCATTACATGTATGAATTCTTATAATGATTTAGGATGGAATAAACATTCTTTCAACAAAAGCAATATCTTCAAAAAATATTTATGTGTATATCTTTACATAACTCATATATTGTGTTTATAAAAAAAATTAAAACAAAAATATATAAATATATATCTAAATGAATCTTTTGTATAAGTTATATGAAAACCTTTTATGTAATGCCTTAGAATTTTATGAAACTAACAGTCCCCACAAAATTAACACTAGAGAGACTGATAACCAATCCATACTTTTCTAAAAAAAGAATAAACCTCTAGAAAAATGAGAAGTATGACCTAATGTCTCTCTACCATCAGAGTAATTACACAATATTGAACTTAATTCTATCATAATTCTGACACCTAACATGTATGAACTATATTTAACTACATAATTCAAGCTCATAATACAATACATGCAATATTGTTGGTAAAATAACAATAAATTAATTTTCATACCAAATATATAACTCCATAAATTCATATTTAATAGTATATATGATTTTAAGGAACACTAAATCATAGAAAAGAATTATAATTTTAAAATGAAAATTTTGAATAAAACATGGAAAAAATTAAATAAATGAACAAATAAAATGTGTTAACATGTGATAAAAAACATATCAACACTTATTAAATAAGGAAACCATAAAAAATTAATTATTGAATTTATTGTATACACTTAATAATTTAGTTAAATATACACTTTACATTAGTATCTAATATTAAAAACATTATATTATACATTATATAGCATCTTTCTCTAAATATATGATAATTTGTGAAATATAAACAATTTATATTCACGTCTTATTCAGGTAAATGTCTTAAATAATAAAAACATCACATATTTAACATTATTTTGACCTTAATCAAATAAAATATCAAAATTCCATTTTGATGTGGTTTAAAATTTTCTTAAAAAAATCCTTTCAATTTGTAAAATTATTATTACATTTATTGTACAATTCATAATATAAAATTTCAATTCAATTATTTTTTCCCTTATTTTTATAATTTATAAAAAAATTATAAATTACAAATATAATTTTCATATAAAACATTTATATCTAAAATATAAGTTATAAAATTTCATTTTAAGTTGAATTTTATTAATAACAGTAAATATAATGAAACATGTATTTAATAATTTTTTCCTCATAATATCATTAATTAATTATTAAAAAAAAAAAATTAATAAATATTTAATAAATTTATCAAATATCCTAAAATAGTAATTCATATAATTTACATAAAATATTTAAATTATATGATCAAATTATTAATTAGAATATAAAGGGAAAATATTATTTATACAACAATTTATGATAAACCACATACCATAGGCAATAGTTAGATAACAATGTGGGTGATTTTTGTCTTATTTTATGATAGATAGTGCACATTTTGTGAATGATCATAGTGTAAACCTACCATTAAATGAGCGATGTAAGTTATCGATGTTTATGATGTGTGGTCTAGGTAAGATAAATCATTCGATGTGTTTGATAATTTTATTCTATGATTGGAATCATAATAAATTTCAAGATATGATCCTCTATTTTATAATCATAGCCTATATCTTTCATCTACCATGATTCTTGACAAATCATACACTATTAAATAGAAATATTGAAGTATTTCAATATGTCATCCTATATAATAACTTTTATTGTCTAGTGTTACCAGATCATAACCTATGATGTCAAATGTCATATAGCCAACTGTATATGAATAAAAGACATCATATTTTACAACATTTCATATAATATAAAAAATTTTGATATTCTTTTTTTATGAATTATCTCATATTTCGAAACCCACAGCATGGAAGAGGTTCAACTATTGGGTTTTTATAGACGTGAGGAAATTATTATAAACCATTAATCTCAAGAATATCATGTCATATAAAAACCATAAAAATGTAAATGAATAACGTATATATTACAATGGGGTTTTCCACTACTGGGTCCTTTGAACTATTCTTGATGAGGAACAAAAGGAACAACCATTGGAATAATTCCTATAAGGTGTATCCCTGGGATATATTGAATCACTTATATTGTTATTTAAATACATCTCCACCCCATATTGTATTCTAATATCTCAAGTCACTAAGGAATTCATAATAAGTGAGTTTCAATATAGAGAGAGTATCATCTAGAGTTCTTTTTATTGATTTCAATCCCAAGTCACATAGGAAATCCTCCTTTAAATATCCCATGGGAAATTTTAATTTTATTACAAAATTTACTAGTGATATAAAAAATGAATGAGTAAATCTGCATCCTATTGAACCCATGTAATTATATCGTTTTTTTTTCATTTATTCAATATGTTTTTGGTTTGTGGAATTGAGGTTATGATGGTTGGAAAATTTTTATGGATTAATTTAGTGGAATTGTAAGTTATGATTGAGTAATTATCCTTAATAATTTCTAAATTTTTTGAACTATTCTCATCTTCAATGAAATGTTCCAACTTCACATATAGAGTGTGAATTGTACAACAAATTTAAAAATGTTATGAACATGAAATTATTTTTTTCATGAATATAATTTCAAGAAGGTTTTAAAATATTCCCTTTATTGTATGAGGATATATGAAGAATAATTTATGTAATTTAAGGAATAATTCAATTAAGTTTGATGAAATTTGAAGGCCATGAAAAATAAATTCTTTCCTGATGATTGGATGAAAAATATATTACAATTTTATTCTATGAATATAATTATTATGTTTATTTTAAAATTGTAATAAACCAATAAATGGTCCATCCATAATCCAACCATACACCACCTTAACCACATGCGGGACCTCAGTGATCAACAATATGGGATGCGATTAACTTGGCCAGTCCATTGAAGTATAAGTAGATACATAAAACCCATATGAAGCACTGGGGGAAGAACCTAAAGGGGATAAAGCAAAATTGGTGCAAAAATCCCCAGGATATACACACAATTGAGAACATATATATGTTTTTAGGTGGTTTTAGGTAGGTAGGAACAACACATAGAATCCCATGTGTGTATAGTGTGGTTCTGAGAGTAGAACTTTGTCTACTTGCATCTGATAATTTCTTGGAAAAGTGTGTATTATATGGAAGTTCACAAATGAAAAATAATTTGATATGTGAGATAGAAATAATATGATATTATTCATCTATAAAAAAATATTACAAAAATATTTTGAGTCATCTGATCTATTTATTTTGGGGTTTTAAATCAATCATGTGATATAATTGTCTGTATTATCTCTCGTTCAAGGGTTTCAAATGAATTCCAATTCATGGTTGAAACTTTGATGATTGAAATTGATGTCACCATGGTCGTTATATTGTTGAGATTTTTTGGTTATGGGGAAAATAACCTCCATCCCTTAAACCTCTATCTTGTATATAAGAATAATTTTTAATAAAGGAACTTTTTTTAAGAAAATATAGAGTTTTTTATGTGTCAATTTATGCATTCCTCATATAATAATTATTTTGGAATTATAATAAGTTATAGAGTGTAAGATTATTATTTTTATTCATGAGACTATTCTTCTCATAAGAACAGACTCTGTGTTTTCAGCAATACAATGCTTCTAAATTGGAGCCCATGTTTGAAAGATTAAAAAACACCTTTAACATTTCGAGCATTAAATAAACCTTGACTCAGAATTTAACTTGGATAATTATTGGGGAATAATATGTTGGTATTAAAATCATTGATGATCTAGGCTAATGTGTTGGAGCTCACCTATAAAAGGATTTAATCTAACCAAAGAAACATTATTTTCAATATTCATTGAGGCTCTCATTTTCAGAGTGAAACAAAGTACCACAAAACTATTATTTCACAAAGAAAAGGATCTACAAAGACACTTTCATGCATGAAGAAGAAGAGACATCGATGTGCATCATTATCATGAATAATAGTAAGAATGTGATTCTTCATATCCTGTTATATGAATTGTATATATGGTTCATCAATTTCATTGTAATTTTTAAATGGTTACTTCCATGATGAAAACATGAAGGATATAATGAACGCCTTTTAATGTTTCATAAAGGAGGAGAGTACATGAATCAAGGAGAGGATCTTATTAATTCTTACAAGAATTCATTCATACATGAATGAATTATAACATTATATAAAGGATAAAAAGGTTTATATGTTTATAAAATATTAATAAAGTGAGCCCATCTATGCTTGTGTTTATTCAATTATATTAAACTATACTTTATTTTATTAAAAACATTGTTTGTGAAGAACGTAAAATTTATGCATGAAGTGGTATTGGGGAATTATGTTCCATAATATCAAATATATAAGTGAGTTCAATACATTTTATTGGAAGGGATAATTTCTCAATAATTTTTTCATTGAGAAAACTGATTATAATATCTGAGATCAGTTATATGTTTTCAAGATTAGAAAGCTGCAGAGGAATAATAAATTGTACACAATCATAAAATATTCACTACACTTGTGGTGGAAGATCACTCTGAATAAGTAATAAGATGTTCTCTTAAAGGGTCATCATGAATAATAAGGAACATTTGACTTGGGGGGTCTAACTAGTTTTTGAAGAGGCTCACGGTTGAGGTGTATAAATATACGTCGAGAATATGGTAATGTGGGATCTAACCAACCAAGGTGGAATTGTTAGATTATAATGGGGGTATAACTAGGATCAACTGGAAGACTGACACTATAAAATACAATAACCAATTACTTCTAAACAACTTACAATTAATGAATTGATTATAGTTGAGAATCCGTGTTAGGAGTTTTAACCAAACTGGAAAAGAGTTGGTCTATATACTAAACCTTGTAAATACAATGTGTCAAGAAATATCTTATTAATTATATACATTAGGGGATATAGTTAGATATCACTGAGTGGATCAAGGACCATAAAAATATTAAGAGGTTGAATTTATAAGAATATATTTTTTCAATAGTTAATAAATAATTCACCCCTATCAGTAGAAAATCTGGCTTAGGATTTACAGTTGTTATCAGCTGGAGGTTCCTTATATAGATCAAAATGTGTTTCGCTAATGTGAATATTTTAATAAATGAGTATGATACTTCATATAAAGAAAAATTATTTTACCCATGTGGATAAAAATCTTGGGATATTTACCAACTCTCAGAAGAACGTGAAGAATATACATGAAATGATAATAAATACGAATATTATAGAAAATGGAGGGACAACTTTAACTGAAGGTAATATAAATTGTATAATTTTAAATAATTATTTTGATTATGATTATTTTAATAAATATTTTTCATTAATTGATAATTAATTATAAAATATGGATATACATTATAAATTCAATGAACATATGAATAAGTTATCCAAAGTATTGTTAAAATTTATTGGTTGAATTTTCAAGGGTCTTCAAGATGAAATACTAATGCTATAAGAATAGCCTAAGTATGCATAACATATAATAGATAAATAGTCTGGAATATACAAAACTATCCCAAAACTAATAAAAAAATAAAATAATATCCCTTTGTAATTAAAGATATTAGTAAACTTTTGAATAATTTCAAACTGTATTTTTTAGAAATAATTTATTGATTTTTTTTGTAAAATATGTCAACAGACATGAAAAATTATACAAGGATTTTATTCTTGTGACACCTGCTCTGTTAAATGGTAATCCAAATAGGGTAAAGGATCTTGAAAATTCTTTATGAGAATGAAAAATACATTAAGAAAGTATAGTGAATATTAAGGAATATTGGGAATATATATTTAGATAAATTGAGGATGAGAATAACACCCTCAACAAGAAGTGTTTAATAATAGAGGAGATAATTAATAATCATGAATCACCACATGTTAGAACTTCAAAAACTGATAAAAAATAGATGCATCCACAAAAGTTTTCATTGGGGATCTAGACACTAAAAAAGCATGAGATCATACTCTAACAAAATGGTAGAATCCTATAAAAATAATGTATCCCATAATCTATAAAGAATCAAATTTACTTATTTTGTTTCAATTTCTAGTACAAGTTTAAAACAAATCTATGGGAAATTATTGATGCTGAAAAATACTGATAAACCCATCATATTATGAGTATATGAGAAAAAAATTATGAGTATTTGTTCCCTGATATGCTACCAAAATGATGGTGGTTACACTAAAAAAAATGAAATTTACCAACCCTATAAAATCAAGATATACAACACCATGTGAAAGATAAGAAGATTCCAAGGAAATATATTTTATTACATGATGTTTATGAACTATTAATAGGAATTTTGGAAACACATAACAACTCATCAAAATAATATAATCCCTATAGAAAGGGGATGAGGTGATAAATAAAGGAGAAAAAAATAAGATAAGTAAATTGAATTTCATGAATTAAACTAAATTTAAAGGTTAACCATAGAATTATAGATAAATTAAGGTTATAAATAAGAAATATAGATTGAAATGTAATTTATCTCCAATGGAATTTGATATTTCTAGTATATTCTGTGATAAAAATAAATCTAAACATAGTATAACTAAGAAGAAAAGTGATACATTATTTTCTGTATCAAAGGGAGAAATAAATATGTTAATAAATTCAATTACACTAGAAAAAATAAGTCTCAATTTGAATAAGTATAAAATGAAAAACTATCTATATATATTACATATAAAGGTGGAATATTTTAGTTTAGTTGGTTTTATGATTTTATTAAAGGAATGGGGACAAAGCCTACTATATCTAGCATAACATTTTATTTCTAAGAAATATACAAGAATCAAGGGTTAGTAAAGGTGAATATATGAGAATAAGTTATCAAAAAATGAATTTTTTGATCATAAATCCATCTAATCTATCAATTTAGAACACATAATACTTACTCGAATACATATGTTTTAGATGTATGTAAGAGGGTCACACTGCTATGAAATTCCTAAAAATACTTCTAAGATATAATCCCAATATTCTGATAGTTAATATGATATAATTGAATTTTTTTTATTTCATGTGATTATTTTGATAAGAAGGATAATTTTTGGAAAGGATTCCTTGTTATTTGACCAAATCAATTGAAACTTCATAAACAATTAAAGGAATTTAAAAAAACTGTTAAATATAAATGAACGTAGGTGTCCTCAATAACTGAGTTGATATTTGATAGTAAGTTATCTACAATTGAAAAATTGAAAATAAAGAAGAATTGGGTGGAAGAATTTATTCCACACAATGAATAAGTTTAAGTTAAAATGATAATAAAAAATATGAGACGCAAAATAGAAATAATATTTAAAAGAAATATTCCATTATTATATTTGACAAAAACAAATGATCGGGTTTGGGAAGAAGCTCCTAGCATTAATGATAATCCAAAAAAAATTAAAAGGTCTCTCATTATTTATATATATATATATATAATTTTTTATTAACATATTGGGAACATAAGGTGATGTATTCATCCATTAAGGGGGATCATTGATGAGATGATGATATTAAATCGTCACTATATTGTGAATGTTGGATTTATGAATAGTGTTTTAAAATTTTAAGATGAGGTATGAAAATAAATACCAAATTTATACACCAAATGAACTGAAAATTATTATCATTGGGAGTTGATATTAATCTATTAAGGGGAAGATATAAATTTTTGTGCCATATCATTTTGATGTGTTTGTTGAGGTGTGTGCATGGTTTTTCATTTTGTTGATAAATATAATTTTTTTCATCCCCAAAAAAGTGATTTAATTTTATCTGGGAAAGATTTCAGATAATTTATAGTTTATCTAAATCATTGAAAACATTGTTTATATACCTTTTATTTTTTACTCCCAGTTAGCCCATGTAGATATATATTTGATTTACTATATAATTTTTTCTAAATAATACCATTTGATAACACCCCTATCTTAGAAGGGTTCAATGAAAAATTATATAGTGAATTATAGTTTTTTTGCTAAAATGGTTATATGAGAATACCTTAACTTATATTTTCCATTTTATTATCATTAAGGAGGATATGATAAACAACATATTAACATTTATTTTATGAGGATACATTGAAAAAACAAAACGAGTGTGATTTTCTATCCCAAGTATGTATTTAATTTGTTTCCAATGATAAAATATGTTTTTGTTGAGTGGAATTTACAGGATGGTTCTTGGTGACTTTAAATGGATTCATTTAATGTAATTGGATGTATTTTTTGAGAAATTTTACTTTATAATTATATTGACTGTTGAAACATTATTGTTTCTAATTAAATTGTCTTATTTTACTAAGATAGAGAACATTTTTTAAATCATTTAACATGTTGAAGACCATGTAATTTTTTTTTGAAATGATAATTTTAATAAGTCCATGTAATGTCCCTATTTTTTCATGATGATACATGAAGAATAATTTGATTAATTTAGAAAAAGACTCAATATAATTTTAGAGAAATATAAATTCGGTGAAAATTAATATTTTTATTGTCGATTCATGAGAAAATATATTCTAAATGTATATTATACTTAGATTAGTATATGTATTTTTAATGGGATATAACAAAAAAATGGTATAGCTATAACCCATCAAAGGGCCACATCAACCACATGATATCTATTCATCCTGGATAGCCTATAGAGGTGGAAGAGGATGCATATCTCTTAATTGTAGAACATGGGTGAAGCACTTACAAGAGGTCACACATTGTGTATGTACAGAACCTACAAGTACGTGCATGAGTGAGCAAATATGTAGATGGGAAGGTAGGACTATGTAGGGAGGTACGCTTTTTGAAAGATCATGTGTGTATCCTATGGTTCTTGGAGCATACCCTAGGTTATTATCATCTACAAAAAACATGGAATTTTTAGTATTAAATGGGATCTCTAAACTTTTGAAATATGTGATGTGGAATAGTTGAGTCTTGGTATTATTCACCCAAAATTAAATGTTAAACTAATAAAGTGATATGTATGATCTGTTAATCCTAAACTACATGATCAATCTAGTGATTTCATCTTCAATCTCGGCTCTCACTCGAGGGTTTCACATACCCCATATTTCTCATCTGATACATAGATGATTGAACTCAAGGTCTCCGTGGCCATTTTTTGGATGACAGTTTCAGGTGATGATGCTAAGAACATCCAAAAATGCAACCTCTATCTTGAATGCCTGGATCACATTGACAAATGGTTAACATTCATATATGAAATTATTTTTATGAGGTTTTTTTAGGAATCTAAAATATGGAGATGAGTTCATGGATCTAAAATGTGATAGGTCATGAGTTTAACTGTTATATGCAAATGACGCTTCATTACATAATAAAGGATTCCAAGATTTTTGGCATTAGGATGGTTTATGCTTGAAACCCATGTTTGAAGGATTCAAAAAATATTTACATTACCGGGAGTTTAAAATAATAATAAAACATAGTATTTTAAACATATAGTCGAAATGGAATATTACTTAGGCATTCAAGATGGAAAAGATCGAGGCTCAGGTGGTGAATCACTCCTATATTAAGAGATAATCCAACACGAAAGTTATTATTTCCTATCATCATTGAGGATATCATTTTTAGATTACCTCAAACTCATTTTTTATTAAGGGAATGCTTCAAGAATACACATGATTTTGTGAAGTAGAAGAACCTTCCATTAGTCTCTTTGGTTATAATAAAAGAAAATTATTGAGATTCTATATAACTTATTATGTGAAGAATAATAGGTATTCCATGAATCCTTCATGGTTTTCCTAAAGGTAATAGTGTTAACAATAACATGGATGATATACTAAGAATCTATTACTAATTTTTGAATAGGTATAGTTCAAAATTTTTTGTGAATATCTTGTTCATCCATATGCAAATGAATGTATACATGAATTCAGAATCACATGATAAAAACCAAAATAGAATAAATAGGTTTAGAAACACATTAAATAATAAAAAATTGGACCTATATGTGCTATGGTTTATTTAATTCAGATGAATCATTCATTTATTCATTATAAAAAGTGTTTTATAACTCCCTAAAATTAATACATGAAGAAGAATTAATAAATTACATGTATTGAATTCACATATCTATGTGAGGTTGCGGTATCCTCATTAGAAGGAATAATTTCTATAGTATTATTGAAATGGGGAAACTGATCATACAATAGGTAATGATATATATTTGAGAATGGCCACCAAGCTGCAAAGGCACTTGAAATAATGAAAAATATGAGAATATCCAATATAATTATGGAGTATAGTCACTTTTAAGAATAATCATGACTTTCTGTTATTGGATCAATATGAAGAAGAAGGATCTCTTCAATAGGGGTGTCTAACCTGTTACTGAAGAGGATCATGGTTGGGGTGTCTAACCTATCAAGAAGAAGATATAAATAGTCCTATCCAACAATTTAAAATATTTATACTGATTATGGGAATAATTAGAATCAACTAGAGGATTGACTATTGGGTTTTATAACCATGTGTGGTGTCAACCATCGTAATTGATTAAAATATTATTGTGGAGAATATATGTTGAGGGGTCTAACCAACATGGAATGGTTTGGGTCGTGTATATAAACATGAATATATCTTTTTTTTGATAGTATCTCTTATCATTTTTTCATATTATGGGAGACATTGAGATTATATTGAGTGAATTGTGATCCATTACAATATTATTAGTTTGAATTCAATGGAAAATAAATCATAATAATTAAAATTAAAATCCACCCCTAAATATGGGTCAATTTGGAATGGGGATCTATATTTTGTGTTAGAGGGATGTTACCACAAAATATATTATTTATTTATGAATTGTGGATTTATCTAAATTAGTGAGATTCCATGTATAGAGAAAAAAGGATGATACTCATGAGGATAGGAATTTGGACATTTCTATCAAGATTCATAATATCGAAAATAAATTTCATTAAATTAAAATAATTGAACATTCCTATGGAGAATAGAGATAAAATACAGTAAAAGGTAATATGAATGGTATAAATTGAAAAAAAATTTGTGGTTAAATTTTTTTGTTGAATAATGTTAAATCATTGTCGATGATATATCACTTAGTGATATTTGTTATGAATTCAATGAAAATATGAAAATATTTCCAAAACAAGTGGTAAAATGTATTATTTGGTTTGTTAAGGGTATTCATGATTAATAATTATTAGTGGAAGAAGAGTTTAATGATATAGAATAAGCATTGGCTAAAAATAATTACATGTTCAACACTCTCAAAAACCTAGTTAAAGAAAAGGATGAAATAAGCTCACATTGAAATGAATGACATGGTGATGCTTTTAAATTTTTATATTGTAAAGTTTGTGAGAAAGAAATATTTGAAATTTTTTTGTAGATGAATTCTATGTACTTTAATCATTTCATATTTTTTCTTTAGTTTTCAAATATTTTCAATAAGAGAATAAATAATATAGGGTATAAGTGGTGAATAATTCTTTACATGAATCAGGAAAATGAATGAATAATTAATTGATAAAATTAAGTAAGATTTTATATATATGCTAAGATTAGTTAATTATTAAAATTAATCCATCAGTATAATGTATTTAGTGTTGGAGTTCAGATTAAAGAATATGGAAACACCATAAGCTAGAAAATCCCAAATTTCAAGGAAAATTGATGCTATAAAACAAGTTTTCATAGAAGACCAGGACTCCCAGAGGATCACCAGAACATCCAATACCCAAATAGTAACATCCTATAAGAAGAAGTTATCCCACATCATTCATATTATTTGAAATTATTGTAAGAGTTTTAAAATAAAATGTGGGAAAGTATTAATTGTGAAATATACTGATAAAACCACCACATCATGGGTGAGAAAGGTAATATGTATGGAAATTTCATACCAATGAATTTCCCAAATTGGTGTGGTTGACACTCAATAACAAGAAGTTGCACAAACTGTAAAATATTTACATACTACACCATAAAATAAGAAAACAATTTTACATGTCTATTTTTTTTGTTTATTGAAGTATGGGAACAAAGAAATAGAATGTTGGCATAACCTGGGAATTGATGAAAATTATATAAGGCCGCTAGAAATGGAGAGATAATGTAAATAATTGAGAAACGTGATGTTAGGTAATGAATATTTCACTATGTCAGCTAAAGTTAAAATTATATATTCAAATGTTTATGAATTGAAGGGTCTAAACATTTAATATAAATCACAATTTAATCCTTCTCCAATAATTAATTTTTGTTTTAATGGTGTATGAGACATAAATAAATATAAACCTAATTATTACTAGAAGAAATGTTTGAAATATTTCCCTACATAAAAGGGAGAATGAAATATGACAATAAAATCACATTCTCCTCTAAAAAATTAGGCTTGGTTTGAATAAGCACAATAAGAATAATTTCATATAAAAAATAAATTTCAAGGTGGAAGATTCATGTTATTTGTTTTATGTTGGTGTTTTGAATGTTATGGTAAAAAATAAAACAATATATTTTATTTCATGTTGTTTCTAAGAAATAATCATGAATCAAGGGAAGTCATGGTGAATATATCAGAACATGTTCTTAAATAATTAATGGTTTTATTAGAAATCCATCCAAGATAACCATTTATAATAGATTTGAATTTATAGAAGAATTTTATCGATTATGTAAGTTGGAGGGTCACACAAGCGAAAAATGAATGAAAAGAGGGAAATTACATATTACCTATGTTGGGAAAGGGAATATGATATAACAAATCAAATAGTTGTATTCCATGTAAAGATTCTAAAAGGCGGGTAATGTTAGAAAAAAATGCATATTATTTTGTCCAAATCAATAGAAATTTTCTAATCAATTAGAGGAAACAGAAATACTAGATAATTTTAAAGGAATTAATGTAGCCTTAGAAAATGTATTAAAATTTAATGAAAAGTTTTCCACAAATATAATCATAAAACAATAGAAAAAGGTGATGGAAAATATATTCTATACCAAGAAGAAGATCAATGGACGAAAATTGATAACCAAATAGATGCGACTGAAGACAAAAATAAGAGTCCAAATAAATCATCCTTAATGAGATTAGAATTATGTAATACCTCATGTTGAGAAGAGTATCTCATCATAAATAGTATTCCAAAAATAAAATATAGGTCACCCATTATTCATATATATATACACACGATTTTTTACTGACATGATGGTATTTGAAGGAGGTGGATGAATCTATTAAGGGAGAGAATGGATGTGATCAGCTGTTAAATCTTAAATAAAATGTGAATGGGTGGATTATGAATAACTTTGAGAAATTCGAAAATTAGATATGATAATCCCTCCTAAATACCTACTCTAAATGAATTGTTAATTATTATCAAGGTGATATATCATTAATGTAATATAAGAGAGTTATAAATTTTTTCACATAAACATTATGATGTTTTCATTGATGTGTGTTCATGGTTTTGCATTTTATTGATAAATATGATTATTTCAACCCCTAAAATGAGAAATGATAATTTGAAAGAAATTATTTTACATACATGTAATTTATGTACTGTACATATATATTCTTGTATATAAATCACCTATTTTCTACTCCACATTAGACCATGTATACATAGAGTGGATTAACAAAAGAATCATTTCTAAATAAAAACATGTGATATGATTCATCTCTTAGAATTTATCGACCAAAAAACTTTAAAAGGGAGGAGAAAATGAATTGGGTAATATGATGAGATGAATATACCCCCTGTTATCCTTTTAATTTGATTGTCAATTATGAAAATAATGTAAACTACATATTGAATTTTATGACGTGAGAATATATGGATAAAAAACAAATAAGGGAACATATTTTATCATATGTATGAATTTTATTTGTTTTCAATGATCAAATAATTTTTTGGTGAGTGAAATTACTGTGACAATTCTTGGATAATTGTTTTGGATTCATTTGATGGTCTTGGGATTAAAGTATGGGAAATTATGATTGGTAATAATGATTATTTTCGAACTTTTATTAAGTGTTATTACATGTACATATGACACATGGAGAGTACACATTGTCTACGATATTTAACAAGGAGAAGACCATGAAAATATTTATTTTCATGATGATAATTTTTAAAATTCCATGAAATATTTATTTTATTTCATGAGGATTAATGGATAATTATTTGAGGAATTTAGAATAAGAATTCAAAATATTTTTATGGAGAATGAAGTTTATAAAAAATAATATTTTTCATGATATTTTGTGAGAAAATGTACTGAAATTATTTTATAAAAATTAAATTAAAATAAGTATTTTTTTATCGACCATAAAAAACGGGTCATCTATAATCCAACCAATTTATACCTCAACCACATGTGGGATATAGGTAGTCAACTAGGACAACCCACTAACAAATAATAGGATTCATAACAACCACAAAGACTTTATGGATAATGTGAATTCAATCAAGAAATAATAGTGGGTTCATAATACCTGTGAAGATGCTCTTGGCTGAGTACAAATGTAGGCGGGATGGTGGCCCAGTATTAAGTGGGGTGGCCTGTGTATTATCAAGTGTGTGTGGTGTTGTTCTGGGATCAGACCCTCGACTACATACAACTACCACTTATGTGGAGAAAAAAATATTATATGGATATGCTCAATTGAAGAAATATCTGATGTGGTATAGAGGTGTCATGGTACTATTCACCCATCATTAAATGCTATGAAAACAAGGGGATATATAGGATCTATTAGTTTTTTCCATTCGATCAATAGAGTTATGTATTTATTAAAAAAGGATATCACTAAAGGATTTCACATGCACTACAGTACATTAATAATCCTTTTATTATCATACCTAAGGTCATCATGGTAATTATGTGGATGATATTTTGATGATTTGAGGCAAAGAACCTCAATGCATGAAACATCAAACTTGCATGCATGAATCATTTCTAATAAAGTACAAGTATAGAGGATGATATGGTGTTTTAGGAGGCCATTATTTAATCCATAATACATGGATGAGTTTTTGATTCCAAAAAATTAATAGAGCATAAGATTATTTTTAATTTTCATATGAGCACTCATCACATAAAAAAGGATGACATGATTTTTCGCACCATGAAGATTCAATGTTGGAAATTCATTTTTGAGAGATTTAGAAAATATGGAGTTATTTAAGAGTTTTAAATCATCTTATACTTTCTATATATCCTATTTAATTGACATGGCGTATTATATATTCTTTCATGTCAGTGATGATCTAGGATAAGGTGGTGGAAAATTATTATAAAAATATATTATCCCAACCAAGATATTTTATTGTCAATCATCATTGAGGTTATAGTTTTTAGAGGAAAATTGTTCATTGTGAAACTCCTGTTTTTCACAGAGAAGGCATTGTGAACCTCCTTTCATGCATGAAGAAGAAAAACCTTCCACGAGCCTCATAGGTTATGAATATTAAAATTATTGGTCATATATAATCCATGTTATGTGAATAATATCTACAGTTCTATGAAGCATTACTTGTTTTCATGACAGTACATTCATGAAGAATATCATGCATGATATACAAGTTATCTATTAATGTAGTGTGGAAAAGGACAATGTATGAAGATTAGAAGAACTTGGTAAAGAATAAGTGAATGGATATTCACTTATAAAAATGAAATAGTAAAAATAATTTTACAATCATATAGAATAAAAATAAAGGGAATCAGTATGTTCTATGCTTTATTAAATTTTGATGCTGCAACATTTCATTCATTACAAACCATATTTTAGATTTTCATGTAATCAATTAATGATTTCAAATTGAGAAATTGAGATCATCAATTGAAAAATTCAAATTGAGTTCGAGACTTTATAATGATAAGGAATAATTGTATGGTTATTATTTTACAAAGAAAAATGATCATACAACTTGTGATCAAATGTATTTCAACATGAAGAACATGCTTCATAGGTGTTTGATGTTTTACACAAGTGGATCAGAACCAATATTCTTATGAAGGAAGGTCACTCTGGAGTAGAGAGAGGACATTATTTAATAATATTAACACAAATATTAAGTATATTTTAATTTGGGGAATAACCAATAACTAAAGAGTCTCAGGGACGGGGTTTATTACAAGTTTAGGGTAGGACGGTTGGGGTTCTAAACAACCATGTCATGAACTAGCCCAGATACCCTAGTACCATGACAACTGATCCTTCCCTATCACAGCTCAAAGGGAAATTGTGATCCCCAGGGGTTGGGGACTAGATCCTAGCATCATAATAGAAACAATAGGGAATAATTTATGCAAAAAAAAAATTGATCCTAAAATGAAACAAAAATTGAGTGGTCAAAAATCCAAACGGTGAATTTTTTAGGACCAAAAATTTAAAATAGTTACCAACTAGAAGATAACAAACCCAAAAGAGATATCACCCCCAAATGATATCATCAAACTAGAAAAAAGTCTCAATGTGATTATATAATAAGTTTATCAAATATTCCCCATTCACCATCAACACTCCATTATCACATGGATCAAGAACATCAACAACCTCTAAGTCAAACATTTACTTTTCTTAGACCTGGTTTATGAAATCTACCAATAACTAATGGAAAAGGTAGGGTGTGAGCCATAAAGCCTATTTGGGTCTCACCAAGTGTTTTGAAATCATTTCCATATCAATTATCAATTTATTTTATCAATTAAAATAAAATAATCCATGTAATTACATTTTCATATTTTAAATCATAACATTATTCTATTATAATGAGATGGAAGATATATCAAAATTGGTTTCATATATGAATAAATTGATATTTTATGTAATGTATTTATATAAATAAATTTCTATGAATAAAAATATTTCAAAATAAATGTTACTTATAATCAATTCAAAATCCATGAAATAGTTTTCATAAGCCCCAAGATTCTATTAGTTCTCAGTATTAGGATTTCTTAACCTCATAGTCAGTGATCACGGCCTAAACATATTCTCCATGTCATGTAAAATCACAAATATGCACTCCCAATCCTAGAAAATTACTTTCTAATGGTGGTTTGGTTAGCGTTTTCCTCCAAAAATCCATTTATATAGAATCAATATCATAACACACATTTTTTAGTCATGAACTAACAATCTTGGATCACATTTTCTTCAAACAAACAATCAATAAAACATGTGAAAATTTATCATTTCAAATAATTTCAATAGTAACATTTCAATTTCCTGATTATAGTTATCAACATGCTTTTAAATTTAATGAAACTCAATATTTTATCCACGCATCCCTTTCATAACATCTTTAAATTTCATACATTTTTTCAAGGTTAAACATAAAATCAAATTATAAAATAAATTTCAATATCAACCCATCACTTTTATCTCACATCCTCCAAATAACATTAATTCTGTTTAAATTGGGGGATTTTCACAATTTCTATGTCATTTCAAATAACTCATGAATCAATTTCAGTTCAAAATTTCTAAATCATTTATAAACTCAATTCAATTAAATAAATCAATTAAAGGTTTTAATTAAATAGATAAATAATATCGAAGCACCTACGTTTACAACAATATATCACAATGGACAATACTCTCAGTGAATAACAATAATTTAGAATAAAGAAGTGTAAGATCTACGAACACAACCTAGAATTGATATATATCAAAAAATAGATTAGATCCATAAAATACATGATGATATATTGATCTCTAAGGAGGAGAGAATAGGATATCAGAAGAAAATACATAGGTAAAGAATCACATATCGTAAAAATATCAAACACAATCATTAGGGAATTGATATAAAATAAAAAGTGGTTTGATAAGTCAATTCGATAACATGAGATCCACCAAGTTAAAAAAATCATTTTAGGGTTTGATGGGGGAATTTTAGGTTAAATTGTGATGTTTGGGCTTGTTAATTAAATTTTTTGGGAATTAAAATCTTGTACACATGTTTAAGTGACTGTGGGAGTTCATGGATTAGGAAAATTGTGTTTCATCCCTGAGACCCTACTAGTTTTGGAGGTTTATTTCCTCTAGATGGGGACATGTATTGTCAAATAGTATTCCAACCAAGAATCCCAAAATATCTGGAGTACAAGGTTTTCACATTGGCGGTCACAATGTTTGGGAAAATTCTACCCCAACTGTGAAATACTGAAAAAGTCTCAAAACCATCCAAATATTCCATAAAATAACCCAATATAAGACCCAATATTAAAGGGATAAAAACAATGGACATTGAATACCAAAAAAAAGTAACATGATGTTACAAACTCACTGCAATAAACACCTCCTTTACCTAGAAATCCTTTCAATAAGTATTCATATTCAAATGATGTGACCACTAATCTCTCATTAGTGCATCATGATACCAATTATTATGTGAATCGAAACCATGATTCCATATAACATGGAAAAAATGTATCATACTCTCATAAAGTACCTTTTTCGTAGAATCTATAGTAAGAAAACAATTCTCAATAATGAATAAATTAAGCTCAACATCAAAATCCACCCCACATTAGACAAGATATTTGTTAAAAGGATACATCTAATGATACGATACATAAAACATGTTGTGGATTAAATGAAATTGGTTATAAGTGATCAATTTCAAGAAACTTTCCCCACATAATCAAAAATCTCAAAAGAAATGGCAACCCTCATCTACGAATTCCCTATTTCCCAGTGCATAAATTAAATAACCAAGGTGATACTATCAAGAACAACTATTCAGTTATTGAAAACTCCAATAGTCATTGATGATGATTATCACTGGATTTTTACCCACTCCAATTTGTTAATATACTTTGAATAACTAACTTTAAATTATTTTTTATCTCTTGAACCAGACTTTGTTCAACAAATGATCTTTCATCATTATCTGACCAAAATAACAGAGATCTTGAGGGACATCCATATATGGCCACTAATGGACCCATTATAATCATACACTACTAACTAATTTTATAATAAAATAGAACCATTCCAAAATTTTCATCACAATATCCACAGAAGTTAATAAAAAACCCCATAACATGTACTCCATAATTTTTATTGCTCGATCTATCAGTTAATATTTTTTTGGTGATATGTGTGATCAAACATACATAAGACCCCATTAACTCCTAAGGTCCCTCCCAAAAGTATGCAGTAAAACAAATATCCCTATCATACATATAACAGATGGAACAAAATTTAATTTAGAAATATCCATATATGTAATAATTCCTAAAGACTTTAAAATTGGATGTATCTTGAATGATAATAAATAGAGAAGATTTTTCCAGCCAATCAATCCCAACCCATATCACATTCATCATTCACGGGGAATGTGGAAATCTGACCACAAAGTCCACAAAAATATTATCACACTTCCATGTTTGAAATAGAAGAGGATGAGTAAATATATAGGGTCTATGGTGCATAGATATGACCAGTTTATAGGTATAAAATGATAAACAATGTCAACAATGTATCATCTCACACCCTTCCACAAAGTCAAAGTCGGATTACATATAACATATTAGTGCTACCCAAGTGTACCATACACTGGGAGTTTTGGAAATCATCCACCATAGTTGTTACCTCTAGATAAGGCTTGATAAAATGGTTTTAGAAACATATGATACCTTTTGAAGAGAGTGATTGATCACTAATGTTCTCCCCACTATAAATAGAGTCCTCAATTCCATGGAATTTATCATCAAGATGCTACTAATGAAGAATCATATGAAGAATATATAATGGAACTGTAAGGTATGTAACACAACATTAGATTCAAACACATTGGAACCTAAATGAAACGATTCAAATAGATCCATTAGATTCCACTGTAATAAATATTCCTTCAGGGCCTTGGATTAAAGGTTCCTTCTCAAATCATTAGTAGTGAGATTTCCCCTATGAGGGGTGTACGTAATGTTGAAAACAAAAGTTTGAAGGAACTTTACCCAATTACTCTATCGAAGATTCATATAATTTTATATATTATATAACTCAATATTTTATGTTTGGGATGAATGGGATATCTCTCACCAAAATAGTAATACCTCTAACTCTTATGATAATGCATCACATATGCATGTTTGAGATAATGAGTTGGATATTTCATACTGTGTTGCCTAAGGTTTCTAGAATAATAGGCAACCATGTTTTCTCATTACATAAGTACATAGAATGAACATGAATATTATTCATCACAGAAGACAAAAAAACCCTACCTATCCTTTCAAAGAGACAACAGCAGTGAAAAATTCAAAATAAAATTCATTTCAACAAAAGAACACAGGAACATTCCATCCTAAAAGAACTTCATGGATATTTGAGTGAGAGTGACCATTGTATAGTCCATCTTCAAGATATATTTTACAAGCCTATGGTATTATTGTAAAGACCCGTAAAATTCAATGGAAATTTTTTCTTAATTTTCGTTGGAATTTTACAAGAGCGCGGTTTCGGACGGCACCTGATTCCGAGGCCCGGAGTGCCCGGAATCAATTTCTGATGTTTGGCTCGGGTACGTTCAGTAAACGAACGAGCGGGATTTTCTAACTTTTGAACCGGTGCCCAGAATCGAATTCTGAGGGCACCGATGAACACGCAGTGCTGATATTCGCTTAAGGATACCTTTTCCGAGGTTGTGTTTTATGCGGAATGAAAGTTAGTTTTGGGAGAAATTATAAGAAGTTAAAAAAAATGTAGAAACACTTTTTATTTTTAACTTGTTAGTTATTTTCTCCCAAAGGGAGTTAGAGGTGGGACCCACATCCACTTAACCTCCCTTGGGAGGATTAAGTGTGGTGGGTCCCACATGAAGCATAACTCTTCACCTTCTTTTTTTTAACTCCCTTAAACTCCTCTTTTAATGAACTTGACAACTTGGTTAATTAATGGAGTTGAGTTGTTTGAATTTCAAACCTTTGAAATTAAAATTGATAATTGTGTGAATAAAATAAGACTTTAGCTTATTTTATTTGGGTTAGAATTCTCTAGCCACCTTGAGAGAATTTGGATCCTTCTTCTTCTTCTTCAAACTTTGGCGAAGAACGCGAAGAACATACGGACTTCGACGAAGAACGCCACGTTCTCGGGAACCGTCTTCCGCGACGCCATACCCGCGACACCGACGACGTCTCTTTCCACGTCATATCTTCCGCGAAGGTTTTCCCATGACGAAATCGCCGTCAAAGAGCTTCGAATCCTCACTTCACGACATCGGCGTCCTTTTTCCGCGACGCCGACCACCGCGACGCTCGTCTCCTGCGGGTCGTTGACAAACATCGTTCTTGAAGCCGAGGTAGGGGGTTGTTGTTGTTTTATTTAATTTTTTCCATTCTTGATTCTAGAATGTCGAACTTTGCGGATAACGAATAATTGATATCGTTTAACGTGAGGGGGCCGGACCGCACGAACACGGCCGAACCCCCCTCCTTTGTTCTTGTTTGTTTATTGCGGATGAAACGAGATGTCGTGGTGCTGTTGCACAACGCGGGAATCGCACGGCAATTATTGCGCGGCGCCGTCACGCCACGCCATGGAAGAATTTCATGGATGCGACACTGTCGTGCCGCGTCGAAGGGGAACCCAAAGGCGCCGCGGCCGGAGCGGGGCCGCGGCAGAGGGGCACGGTGTCGTCGCACCGCATCAGACGACGAAGGCCGCGGCCGGTTCCGGGCCGCGGTGGAACGAGAAGACCGGCGGCTAGCCGGGCCGCCGGTGTCGGAAGCCGGAAGGGGTACCGGCCTTGCCGGTCCCGTTGAGGAAGAACCGGCCAGCCAGGACGGGCCGGCCGGAAGGGAGAAGAACCGGGGGAATTAATTCCCCCGGCAGCCCAAAACTGCCCCCCCATAATGGGGGGGCCGCGGTTAAACCAGGGGGGGGGGGGGGCAGCGCCCCCCCGTTTCTTTTTTGTTTTTTTAAAATAGGCCCCCTCACGTGGGGGGTCGTTTGTTTGTCCAAGGCGCGGTAGCTTGCCGCGCCGCCAGCAGAGAAAGGCGGGGGCCTTGCCCCCCGCGCGTGGCACCCGAGCTGCGCCCCGGCCGCGCCGCCGCGCCGGGCCGTGCCGCTGCGCCGGGCCGCGCCGGGCCGGGTCGGACCCGGGTCGGGTCGACCCGGTTCGGGTCGCCCCTGTTCGGGCCGACCCAGGGGGGGTCGGGCCGGGTCGGCCCGGACCCGGACCCCCCATTTTCGAATCGACTTCGGTCTTTTGCCCATAACATGAGCTACAGACCTCCGATTGATGAACCGTCAGCGGTAATGTGATCCTTGGATCGAGATGGTCGTTTCGGTATATCGCACTCAAGGTTTCGGAATACTTTGTGTTTGGCCGGGTTGGTTCGCACACAAAACCAACCGGGCCCTCGGAGCGGAAATGCTCATATCTTGAGCTACGGACGTCAGATTGACGTGCCGTCAGCTTTGTTGAGTTCCTCTTAGTGAGACGGATCTTTTGGCATACTCCGCCCGAGGTTTGGACGCAGGTGGAATACGGCCGGGTTGGTTTTGCCTTAAAAACCAACCGGGCCTCTCGGACGAAAAAGCCAATAACTCTCAGACCAGGCGTCCGATTGACGCGCCGTCTGTTACGTTGAGTTCCTGTTGGCGATACGGAACTTTTGGATACATCAACTCAGTACTTTGTGATATTTGATGTATCATCCTCTCGGCTCGTGGAGTGGACCCTTCCGAACGAGCTTGCTGTGTGCGAGAACCCTAGTGCTGGCTGCGACTGCTACTGTGACGATGACGATTGTGCAGGGATCCTCAGTGGACTGCGACGATGAAGATAGCTAGTCTTGTATCCTATGTGGGTCCTAGCTGTGCTGGTCTTGTATCCTATGTGGGTCCCATCTTAGATGATTCAATACTGGTCTTGTATCCTATGTGGGTCCAGTATAGATGAATTGATGAAGACAGTTGGTCTTGTATCCTATGTGGGTCCCAGCTTAGATGATTCAATACTGGTCTTGTATCCTATGTTGGTCCCAGTATAGATGAATCGATGAAGACAGTTGGTCTTATATCCTATGTGGGCCCTAGCTGTGCTGGTCTTGTATCCTATGTGGGTCCCATCTTAGATGATTCAATACTGGTCTTGTATCCTATGTGGGTCCAGTATAGATGAATCGATGAAGACAGTTGGTCTTGTATCCTATATGGGTCCCAGCTTAGATGATTCAATACTGGTCTTGTATCCTATGTGGGTCCCAGTATAGATGAATCGATGAAGACAATTGGTCTTGTATCCTATGTGGGTCCAAGTTGTGCTGGTCTTGTATCCTATGTGGGTCCCAGCTTAGATTATTCAATACTGATCTTGAATTCTATGTGGGTCCCAATATAGATGAATCGATGAAGATAGTTGGTCTTGTATCCTATGTGGGTCCCAGCTTAGATGATTCAGTATCTATGTCTGATCATCTCTTTCACCTTATCGATGATGTATACATGTGTGAGCTGAATCCTGTTTACTTTCCTGTGTGGATTGGGTTGTGTTATCCTGTGTGGATTACGTTTTGCTTTCCTGTGTGGAATACGTAAACTTTCATGTGTGGACTGAGTTGTACTTGGGCTCTGAGGTTGGAGCGTAATGGAATTGATGACTTAGGTATATGTGTGGGCATATACCTAAGCAGTGTTGGTTGTTACTTCATGATTGTATCATCCTTTTTGGTTTATCCTTTTTGGATTTTGGGAGACCTTCAGGGGTCTCGGGGTCCCTACTGAGTAGCTTATACTCAACCCTGCACGGGCTATGTCCGCACTACGTTGTGTTGGTTGCAGACGACGGACATCGTTGATCGTGGCTGAGGCTTAAAGAGCAGAACAGTACCTGGAGGTGGACCACTGGGCGGGACGTGCCCGGAGCGGACGGCGGGACCCGAGGAGTAGTGGAGCTATATGTACCCACCCTTCAGGTGGGATTTCCAGTGGACAGCTCGGTGTAGCGACTTTTACTTTACAGTTGCTGTTTTCCCTTTCGAGTTGTACTTTACTTTCAGTTGGGTTTGTATACTGGCCCATTTACTTTTCCTCCCTTTCAGTTGTACTCTGTTCTTACTTAGTGTTTACTTTTCTGCTTGATTACACTATGGTGCTTGTTTACTTTACAAAGGCAATGCCTTCCCTTTTTACCGGGATTTACGCCTTGGTGCTAGTCGCCAGCCCCTGGCCTATGGAAGGTGGGCTTGGGGTAGTCACGGCACGGGCCCCGAGGGCGGGTCGTGACAATTATCATGAAATTCCCAATAAGGCTTGCAAAAAAATGTTTTGAATGTGAGGGAGTCAACTTAATATGTGACCTGACCAGGTCACCAGACCACAAGAACAAAGTATACGAACTCTATTGGATTCAACATATCATGTCACCTGACTTTGAAATCCTAATTCATGAAACAAAATTAATTATTTTATTAGATTCAAATTATCATGTCACCTAACTGTGTCATCCTACCAAAAAATAATACATACTGACTTTGTGGGTGTTAACTGACCATGTAACCTGATCTTGTCACCTGACAACATGAAAATAATAGTAATGACCTTGTGGGAGTCATCAAACCATGAAAATTGACCATGAAAACCTCCCGCATGAATAAAATTGACTGACTATTTGGGAGTCAACTGACTATGCCACTTGACCGTGTCAACCAACCATGGAACCTACAATAAGAAAATTTCCTTCTATATATTTACTATAAAAATGGGATAAAAAAATTATATTATTAATATTATGATGAAAATATGGAAACTTTGTCTAAATTTAATTAGATTTAATTAAAAAATGAATAAATCTCTATAAATATAGAAATTGTAATTATTTTATATGGTGTTTTTAGTATGAATTCTACAGTTTTCCATAATAATTTGTCTATTATAGTTTGATGTTATCTTGAGATGTAGAAATGAGATTAAGTTGATTCTAGATTCATATGGAAGAGAAAATTATCCAAATATAATAAAAATTTATATTTATATATACAATTATTCTATCTTGAATGTATTTTTTTATTTTGAAACCTTCTAAGTTAAAAATCATCACATTTCACTATTCACCATTGAGAAAATTAGGAATGTGAATTTCATTATGTAGATTTTACTATTCATATTAACATATGTAAATCCCATACATAAATATTCTACATAAAACATATATGTGGATTTAATTATGTAGATTTTATATTTCTTATATGATATTGATAAAATGTAAAATATTCTATATTTTACATAACATTTCACATTTCTATTTGCTTCATGTTTGTTATAGATATAATTAATGTTTTAATTTTTCTATAATGACTTATTAATTATTTATAATCCTTGAAAATATATTTTAAATTGTATTATGAAATACTTATCTCATGGTTTAATGTGTAACATTGATTTTGGGTGGAAACGCGAGTTCTACATTAAATTTTTCAAGAATGTGAATAGTTTGTCTTGAACACTTTTTTAGAGTTTTCAAAGGGAATTTAATGACGATTATAATGTACATTATAGATGTACTAATTATAATAACGTGTAATAACTATAAAAAATGAATTTATTTTTAAATTATATTTATTTAACTAACATGAGTACACTTTTCATGAATATTTTAAAATAATTTTTCAGAAGTATTGGGAATGTTGAATTCCAATAGGATTCTAGTGTTGGATATTTTTTTCATAGGTGAAATCACTATATGGAGTTTGATATAACTAAATTAAATGTGTGTTTTTATTAGTTTATTGAATATTAAAAGGATGAAAAAAATTTATGATTTCTTATGGATCTCAACAAAACATTAATTGCTTCATCCTTTTCTTCTGGAGAGTTTACTATTTCCTCAAAACTCGAATAAAGAATCTATACATATGGGTCAATGGTCCTTTTTATTTCTATCCTAATTCTATGTTTATAACATCATTAGGTTGTAGTAACCATTAAAAATTATTATTATGGGTTTTGAAACGGAATCAATAGTTAAGAATTTGGTTTGGCCTCCAGTGGAAAATGGTAGATTGTTCAGGTTGTGCTTCCAGGTAGATAAAAGAAGGTTTGGTTTGTGTTTACGAACCCAAGGGAAGGAGGTATTTTAATAAAGTGGTGTCTCAATGTAGGAAAATATCATTGTTGGATTCCATTATATTAGTTATTTTGGATTCCCTCACTCCCATAATGTGAGATTTGTGAAGAGTAGATGTAGGATCATTTAGATCTGAACTACTATAAAAATCTATTATATACTCTTTAATTAATTTTTTTCTAAATTAACATATTAACCCTGACATATACTCCTAAAATTTATTAATGAATTTTAAATGGTCTATTCACAATACACCCTCTAGGTTATCTTTCTATATTAACGCTCTAATAAAAATTAGTATTAGTGGGGGACCACTAGCTGTATTTATATACTTTTCATCCATGATAAAAAAAATTATGGACATAACCATATTAGTGAAAATATCTTATTTTATCATGAAGAAACAAGTTCTATTGATAGATGGATAACTCAAAACCTCCTCATTTTGATGGAACATAATACATGTATTTTTAATTTTCATTAGAATCATTCTTGGGAAAACATTTCATTGATAATTGGATGATCATGGAAAATCCACACAAGCTCCAGAATAACAACATAAATCTTTGGATAGAAATTATATGGTAATGTATGCTACGAATTTCATGTGGGTGAATATATTATACTATGCAATAAATTGGAATGTTTATATTCATGTTTCAGGATGTAAAGAAACTCATGAAATCTAAAAAATTATACAATTTACACATATTGGTTATGATAAACTTATTTGAAATATGTTGGGTATGGTGAGGGATTAATATGAAGAATTTAAATGGGTGAAAATGAAATTTTAAAACAAATGTTCCATAAATTCACTAGTATTGTAAACAATGTTTTTAATTTGGGAGAGACTTGTGAACTTATTATTATTGTGTAAATTTTTCATAAATCAATTCCTAATATGTGACATGATATAAATGAAGAAATATGTGAAATTAAGAACTTTAGAGAATACATACTTGATGATACTATTATATCATTATAAAAATATGAGTTAGAATTGAAAAATCTTATTGAAAAAAATAATTAAAATAAGAATAAATTTTTGTTTAAATCAAATGTATCTACATAATCTTATAATTATGAGTTACAAAGTACTTATAAAAATAATATTTTATATGTTTCAAAAGGTATATATAAAAGGATGAAGGATACTTTAGAAAACATCAGAAATACTATCCTAAGGATAATGACACTGAGAAAAAGAACAGTTATTTCATTTATATAGACTCTCAAAATATAATTTTTTTATTGATGAAAAATGGAGAATATTGAGACTGATTACCCAATACTAATGACAGATAAAGTTTGGAGTATAAAATATATGAATTAATAGAAATAAATGTTTATCGGATGGAGTTATACAGATGATTCAACCACTACTAAAAAATGTGCCTCTAAAAAATAAGGTTCAAACTTGTATTTGATGGCTTATTCAAATCATTCAAGTGATTATAGTTATTATTCAACATGTGATTCTAAATTTTAAAAAACTATTATTTTTTAATTTCATAAAGAAGTTATTACAATTTTATATAAATTTGTAAATTTTAATTGTTTATACAATAATACTAAAAAACAACATAAGGATGTTCTTATAGAAAATTAAAATATGAAATCTATATTGGATGATAAAATTTTACCTCATAAATTTCCAAACAATGATCATGAAAAAATGAAAAATGATCTTTCTGAAAATGATAAATTAAATAGAGAAGTTGATTTCATATCAAAATGCAATGAATTTTAGATAAGAAATTTTGATACAATTTTAATGTGAAATGAAAATCCTCAAAATGATGTTGAAATTTGAAAATCAAATAAGTCAATTTTTTCCAAGGAAGTGAAAACATTGGGAAAATTATGATTTTTAAAAAATTAACAAAATAATAAATTTTCTTGGATATAGTAACATTTTACCTATATTATATAATATATTCTATGTTAAATTATCCAATGTAATTGTATCTACTAACACTTTATTTATGTGATGTGGAAGGTCATTAATCTAATCATTATTCTTTGATATTTCTTCATTTTCTTGGATATACTAAGGATTTTATTTTTTAATATATTATCTTATATATTTCTAATTAAAAAATTAATGAAATATACTTAGGTTCCCAAAAAAATTTAAATTCTAATCCAATCTAACCGAAATTTACTTGGGTACCAAAAATCACTTAATTATTATTTGTTTATGAACTTTGCCTTTGTAAATCCAATAAGGATGTTTCGTATCTAGAAAGTAAATTATTAAGAAACAAGATAGGCGATATGTCTCATTTTCATTCATTAAATAAATTTTATAGATGTAATGTTTAATATTACGAGAATTCAAAATTAAAGGTAAATTTTTTTAGAGAGGATAAAATTTACAATTCTATTATTATTTATAATGTATTATTTTTTTAGGGATTAAAACATAATTTAATAATAATTTCTTAGCTATGTGATGATATAATATTTAATAAATTTATAAATCATAAATGCATTGTTTTACAGTTTAAATATGATTGGGTTTATGAAAATTTTTGAGATAAAATTGTATCAATAAATTTTAATGAATTTAATGATCAATAAATTCAAATGATTAAATTTTATAGAATTTAAAAATATTTTTATTTCATTGGTGGTCAGTTCATGGGAGCATCAGTTCAATGCATAAGACATCAATGAAAAAATATTCTATAGTTACCATAACTGATAGATGACTGTAGGTTTTTTTGTTAATATCTCTTAAATGTTAAATACAAAAAAAAATAATTTTCAAGTTAGTTAAATAAGTAAAAATAGTAAGACATATTGATCTCAATTATTTGGATTTATGTTTTCCTATAAAAACATCAATTTTGAGAGGTGAATGATATTTTTTTGTTATTATAAACATCTTTACATGATACAAATGGGGTTTCCTTCTCACTATTAAATATAAATATCTATCTATGTTTACCATTTTTTATAATCCTATTAAAAATGAGGAAGGAAGTTTAATTAAATAAATTAGCAGTGATCGTGGTGGTGAATACCACAGTCTATAATTTATCTAGATTTATAAATAAAATGGGCATTTTCTCAATTTTTTATCCCCTAGGTTACCACAACCAAATGGTGTAGTTGAAATGTAAAATAAAACAATTGAAAAAGGGTAAAGAACCAAGATAAATGATTTTAAGATACATAAATAATTTTTTATAGAATCTATAAATACATCATGTTATTTATCTAATAAAATCATTTTAATACCCTTGTTAAAAAATAATCTTTATGGCCTCATGAATGGATGGAATCCTAAAATTTGTTCTTTTAGAGTGTTTGGATGTAGAATTTGTATTCTTAATAATAAAGATAATTCAAATATATTTTATGATACTTTTCAAGAAATTTTTTTATTTTTATATTCATATAATAGTAAGTAATATTCATTATATACTAATATAACCATGGTTTCAAATGAATCGATTAACATTAAGTTTGATAAATATAATTTGAATAAATGTGATGATGATATTGAATAACACGAGGAAGAATTTATAGATATTTATTTTAAAGAGGATGTAAGTCAAGAAAAAGGTACACATATCAAGAATGATAATACTTCTTCTCAATATGTGCATGTTTATGAAAAATCATTGAAATATCATAGAGATTATCCCATTGATAATTTTATTAGTAATATTGAATCCAAATTTCAAACCCAAAAATTTGTTAGGAATGTTTTTGGTTATCATAATTTTATTTATGATATTGTTCTAAATAAAATTGATGAATAATTAGATGATTTTTATTTTATTTTGGATAGAAATATGAAATATATTATTTTACTAGGAATGATGTGTAGACTATAATTTTTCTATCAAAATAATCTCATGTAATTGTAACTAAGTGTTTCTTTAGAAATAATTTTGATGATCCTAAAAATATATTTAATAGATAAAGATATTTTTTCGCACAATGATATTCTCAATAAGGGGCTATTTATTTTAAAAAAATCCCATTATCCTATTTATATGTTATAATAAATTAGTATACAATTGGAATATTCAACTATTTGTAGTTTCAAAGTATTCCAAAAATGTAACACCCTGAGATTTTATGAAAAATATTCTTTTTAATTTCATTAATGTCTTGTGTTGTATGCTACACCAAAAGGAGCCTGCACAACACACATCCTTGATTTTCCTTGCATTACACGCAATCACGACCTTCCTCGATAGCGTGTGTAGTACGTAATAACGAGTTTCACTAAACAACAATATGCTATTAAAATATTATTAAAACTAGCCGTTATGAATAGTAATAACCACTTTTTGAAATTTTATAAATTTTATTTCCAAAATGGACTTCATTTTTGGATTCGGAATATCGAAATTAGCCTAGGGTGAAATTTTGGTATTTTTCTGAAAACTTTTAATTTTTAATGAATAGTGAAACCACTAAGTGGTAGTTAAAAAACTGAATTTTTCATAAAACTTAATTTTACCGCTTTTGTGAGTGGAATTTCGAAAATCCGAGAGACACGGTTAATATCAAGGACTAAAATGTGGTTCAATGAGATGAAAATAATTTTTGATGAATAGTAACTTTTTACTTTTTTTTACCACGGTTAAAAGTAAATAGGGTAATTAAGGGTAAAGATGATATTATTTTTACCCTAACACATGTCATAATTCTATTGGATAATTGTAATTCGACCAAAAACAAACTTAGGAATAAAATATGACCATTTAGGCCCACTTGGATTATATTAGGACATTTATTATTAATTTATTTAAAGAATGGTTAAATAGTTAAAATCAAAGTTTAATAAGTAAATAATTTTTAATATGGGTTTATACAAAAGATAAATTCGACTATAAGTATTCATTAGAATGATAAAAATCTTTCCTACATAATGGTATTTTATTTGTAATTTTTAGACATTAGATAATTTAATTTATTTATGACACAATGATGATGCAATAATTATTTTATTAATGAAATATTGACATAATTGATGTTATAAACACCAAAATAAATGTAATTTCAGACTTTTTATGAATTAAACTAATTTTCTAGGTTAATATGACATGTTAATATTGATTTAATTAACTTTGTTAGAACTTATAATTCTGTTATGATTTTCACAAAAATCAATTACTAAATAGTGTCAAAATTGACATAAAATAGTTTTTAAAACAAATATTATATTATTAATTGTTATTTTATTCCTAAAAATCTAAGGATCAGCTAAATGACTTAGATAAGGTTATATATATTAATAATAAACAAGTTGGGGTTCGTTTGGCTTCTTATAGTAAGTTTACTAACCTTATAGTGTAAGAACACAAGAAGACACGGTAAAAGTAAAATTATTTAACTTAAATGTTAAATCTAAATGATAAGGTTAAAATAGGAACCTAAACTTGTCTAAATTCTATTGGATGAGAGGATTTCGACCCATCCCCACCTTAGCCACTAAATAAATAAATTTGGAGCTATTTGAAACCGAACTTGACTTTATAATAAAATAATATTTTTAGTTATTCCAAAGGTACCCCTCTCCTCCCTTATAAAAGGGAACCTCCTCCCTCTCCTCCTCACACCAATTTGAGCATTCAAGCTCGGCCAAACCCTGCCAAAATCTCTTCTCCACTTCCCTAGTATCATCCTAGAGGTTCTGGTCTTCTTCAAAGACCCATTTTAGTGCCCTAAAAGGATGTCTCAAAGAAGCACTTCAAAGAAGAGGTAATGTCCGTTACCGATTCTTTCATCTTTATTTCTTCTTCCACTTCTCCTTATTAGGTTGTTTCATTATGAAGTAATAAAATCAGTATCACTAATATACTGATATGTTATTATTAGTATGAAACAACCCTATTTCACCATCTATCCATCCTACGGAAAAAGAAATCACCGCGCGTGCGTACGTACGGAATACCGTCTCCACGTCGTGGTGTAAACTATTTTCCACCACCACCTTACATGGATGGGTATAATGGTGTAAAGAATAACTATACATAGTTATTAGAACATCATATTGATTCTGATATATTTTATCATCCACTCTAATTCAATTCAATAACTATTGAAATGATATCATCGCTCGTGCGTACGTACGGACTACCGTCTCCACGACGCGATGAGATTAATTCTCCATGTTAACCATTTAAGAATGATTATAAAGTATATATAAGCAATAATAATGAAATATATGACTTTATAAATCTACTGAATTTATGTGTATATATATGTATGTCATCTACTTAATTCCACTCAATTCAATAACGAAAAGAAAACAACGTCCATGCGTACGTACGGCCTATCGTCTCCATGAACGGTGTATTTCTTTCCATTTATCGATCCATTATATATATTTATATTCTGAATATATATTATATTTAAATCATGTTTTATATTATATAATTAATTAATAATGATCTAAGTAATCATATGAATAATTACAAGTTAAAACACAAATGACAAATGAGACGATTTTACCCAAAACAATACTTTAACATGAATTTACAAAAGAACGGGTAATATAAAGTCATAGGTGAACCGTATATGATATAATAACAATGAATATGATTCTTTAATAAGTAAATGACATTATTTAAATCATTATACAGGAGGTTTGGACACTTACGAAGCAAATCGGACCTAAGGTAAGGGAAATATCACAATCTCACTTTTATCCGAGATTGTTTTTACTTTGGTAATTACTGGGGTGTATTTTATCATCCACATCCATGTTCCCTCAATATTTAATATTATTTCCATCCTTCTACAATATTTTATATCCAATTTTACCCTTCGGTATGTTTTTTTGTAAAAGATATGAAAGGAATCTTTTGTCGTTTTTCGTACGAGGTGCTTTTTGACTTTTCCGACAAAAGTACGCGAAGAATGTTTCTTTAAACTTATAGGGCATGAATGGATTTTTAAAACATTATTTCCAAGAAGATTCCTTTACAAGTTTTCATGTTTATTTTTAATCGACTTCTTTTAGTTTATAATTGTAAGACATGTTATGAAAGGAAAAGTTTTTTTGAAGCAGAAATGATATTTTTCTCAAGAATGGAGTTCAAGTGTTTTATCAAAATTATTTTCCATCTAAGATAATAAAGGGTTCTGTTTTTATCCCTATTATTACATTGATTTTATTATGTTGTGATGGAATTATATTTTTATGAATTATTTTATCTTATATGAATTTTTTTATGATGTCACACTGTTTAAGATTCCCATTTTTATTACATGGGTTATGCTATGTTGTATGGTTTATGATTTTGTGGCACACATAAGAATGGTATAATTATGAGATGGGTGGGACATATATCTCCCTCCAATGCATTGGGAAAAGATTTTATATCTCATGAGATAGACATGGATGGAACGGTAGGTTATACCGGTTCAGTGAAACAGGACTGAAACGAGGGTGACTCAGTTCAGAAAGGGACTTTGTCCACTAAGATAGTCTTGGAAATGAGTCTTGACTAACAAGAAATGATTCTCTATGATTATGTGTGAATTCCACATAGTTTCATGTTTTAAGTTATGATTATTGTGATTACATTTAACTTCCATGATTTATTCCATGTTATGAAATTATGATCTCTTTTGCAGGTTAAGATTTCCAAAATGTTATGTTCTTATGAATATGATGTGATTGATATTTCTTTTGTTTACCCTTACTGAGAATTTGAGCTCACCCTTTTATGTTTTCTTTTCCCCAGGATATAAAGAAAGGTTTTAGGTAAAAAAAGGAAGATCTTTATTGGAGATATTGAAGATCTTTCACCACGATTAGAAGATTATATTCCGAGTTTCCAAAGACACTAAACTATTACGGTCCTTGTGTGTGTGTTTTTATTATGTACTAAGTATTCCTCAAAAGTAACGTAATGTCCATGTACGTCAAGATACGGGTCTCTACAGTTGGTATCAGAGGAAAGGTTTAGTCAACCTTTGGAAACTAGGATGCGAAAACGTTAGTGAGATCCCTAGAGATATTTCTAAGGTATGTCTAGGGATGTCCCTAAGGATAAGTATACGTATAGGATATAGTCCTAGAACTATGGTAACAATCATAGAATTTAACCTAAGATGTTAGATATCAAAGTTACTCCCCCGTTATTTTGATTTTTGTCTCTAATACTATTCTTTTTTTGTTTTAGAAAATGGCTGGAAACAAGATGATTCATGATAATGGAGGATATTATGGACAATGGAATGATATTCTTCATGAGAAACCAAATGAAATGGGATTTGGAAGTCCAACCATGATTATTATGCTGAATCAGAAATCTCATAATATGATCAATAAACTCAAATTTGGTATGTTTCCTGACTCAGCTAATAAGAGAATGATGGAGTTTCATGATGATCATAGAGGAAAGAATGTTCAATTTCCACTATGTAAATCATGTGGGAAGAGGCATCAAGGAGAATGTTTCAAAGGAACTGGAAGATGCTTTGGGTGTGGAAAAGAAGAACACAAAGCCAGTAAGTGCAAAGGAAAAGGTTCAGTTAACACCAGGGATGAGGATAATGGTATTGCTACGACATCAACAATGGTTAAATGTTTTAAATGTGGAATGTACGGGCACTATGCAAACCAATTCCCTAAGGGAAAGTCTCATGAAGAGAATCAGTATGGTCGTATAGGTAGTATTTATGTGGATGATGATGAAGAGACTACAAATGTTATTTGAGATGAAAGAATTGTTGAAGCTCGGTCAATGGTTTAAGAATGTAGTGGAGTGATTACATGTTTATCATGTGTAATGTTGTATAAGTAATCTCATGATACTATGGAATAAAGAGACATCTATGGATTGTTACACTGTTGTCTTTCCTTGAGTTTTGAAAGTGTATGATTAATGTTACCAGAATCTATGAAAGGTTATTCAGATATTTTTGGAATGTTGATGATATGCGCATAATGAAGGGATCAGGAGAAAATTAAATGTTTGATAGTATTCATGAGCCCATGACTGATATAAGGAGAAGGTTATATCATGGTTTGAGTATATAGAATTTTTGGATTTTGGTATGTGGAAAGAGTTATCTTTTGACAGCATTCATGTTTTCACTAAGGTTCAATGGGTATTCATTCTTCAAGAGAATACATGATTAAGGTATTCACATGTTTGTAATTTGACTAACAAGATATATCTTATGATATATGGGGGATAAATGATGGGATTCACGTGATTGTTCTGTGACATTTCAAGTAATCATTTTCTTTATACTATGAGCTTGGACCGAAGTATTTTAGATAAGCATAAAGATTAGAATGGATTATGTTGGACATAAGTTAGGATAAAACGTTTTTTGATATTATTGATGGGATGTTATAGTAATATAGCTTTAGAAAAAGTACAACCTGCAGGACGGGCGACAACCCATCGCGTCGGACAAGGATGTGGGAATCGAACCCACAACCAAAGTGCGACTGGACTTTATCGCCTACCACTGGCCTACAGGAAGTCCCTGTTCAGTAGAAACTAGTTTTATTATATTAAGCAGTATGATATATGAAGTATAAGTCCACTTTAGGTACCATATATGATTAATATCACTATAGAATGACTTATTTATATTTAATAACTTTTTCTAACCTTTTTTTTTTGAGACAGATGGAATGACCTGTCATTCTATCACATGATCTGCTAACACTTCACGAATAACAAATTCAACTTCATCTATTTAAGAGATGAAGTGGAAATTGTTCAAGGCACGAACAATAGTGAGATTGTACCAAAATAAAGTATTTATTCAAATTCTTCAACTTTAGGGAAATGATCTTGAAAACCAAAAAATGTTATCCTAGTGCTCTTATATCTGATTAATCAGATGGTACCTTAGATCGTCACAAATTTATGGATTTGTGATTGTTGTCTTTTCCATATCCATGTTCTCTACCACTCTCCATCAGAACATGATGGTTAGATTTTTCTTCCATATCCATATTTTAACCTATGTGGAAACCCAGTGATTAGTTTATTTTGGTAACCGTTACGTTTCATACTTTCGTTTTTAAAGATTGTGTTTGGTATTCCTTTTTACGATGTGGGTTTCTATTAATGAAACTTTCGAATAGTAAACCATTTATAACCCCGACGAATTTCGAGGGCGAAATACATTTTAAGGGGGGTAGAATGTAACACCCCGAGATTTTCTGAAAAATATAATTTTTAATTTCATTAATGTCTTGTGTTGTATGCTACACCAAAAGGAGTTTGCACAACACGCATCCTTGATTTGCCTTGCATTACACGCAATCACGACCTTCCTCGATAGCGTGTGTAGTACGCAATAACGAGTTTCACTAAACAACAATATGCTATTAAAATATTATTAAAACTATCAGTTATGAATAGTAATAACCACTTTTTGAAATTTTATAAATTTTATTTTTCAAAATGGACTTCATTTTTGGATTCAGAATATCGAAATTAGCCTCGGGTGAAATTTTGGTATTTTTCTGAAAACTTTTAATTTTTGATGAATAGTGAAACCACTAAGTGGTAGTTAAAAAACTGAATTTTTCCTAAAACATAATTTTACCGCTTCTGTGAGTGGAATTTCAAAAATCTGAGAGACACGGTTAATATCAAGGACTAAAATGTGGTTCAATGAGATGAAAATAATTTTTGGTGAATAGTAACTTTTTATTTTTTTTACCACGGTTAAAAGTAAATAGGGTAATTAAGGGTAAAGATGATATTATTATTACCTTAACACATGTCCTAATTCTATTGGATAAATTTAATTCGACCAAAAACAAACTTAGGAATAAAATATGACCATTTAGGCCCACTTGGATTAGATTAGGAAATTTATTATTAATTTATTTAAAGAAGGGTTAAAATAGTTAAAATCAAAGTTTAATAAGTAAATAATTTTTAATATGAGGTTATACATAAGATAAATTCGACTATAAGTATTCATTAGAAATCTAAAACGATATCCTACATAATGGTATTTTATTTGTAATTTTTAGACATTAAATAATTTAATTTATTTATGACACAATGATGATGCAGTAATTACTTTATTAATGAAATATTGACATAATTGTTGTTATAAACACCAAAATAAATGTAATTTGGTAATTTTTATGAATTAAACTAATTTTCAAGGTTAAAATGACATGTTATTATTGATTTAATTAACTTTTTTCGAACTTATAATTTTATTATGATTTTCACAAAAATCAATTACTAAATAGTGTAAAAATTGACATAAAATAGTTTTTAAAACAACTATTATATTATTAATTGTTATTTTATTCCTAAAATTCTAAGGATCGGCCAAATGACTTAGATAAGGTTATATATATTAATAATAAACAATTTGGGGTTCGTTTGGCTTCTTATAGTATGTTTATTAACCTTATAGTGTAAGAACACAAGAAGACACGGTAAAAGTAAAATTATTTAAGTTAATGTTAAATCTAAATGATAAGGTTAAAATAGGAACCTAAACTTGTCTAAATTCTATTGGATGAGAGGATTTAGACCCATCCCCACCTTAGAAACTAAATAAATCAATTTGGAGCTATTTAAAACCGAACTTTACTTTATAATAAAATAATATTTTTGGTTATTCCAAAGGTACCCCTCTCCTCCCTTATAAAAGGGCACCTCCTCCCTCTCCTCCTCACACCAATTTGAGCATTCAAGCTCGTCCAACCCCTACCAAAATATCTTCTACATTTCCCTAGTATCATACTAGAGGTTCTGTTCTTCTTTAAAGAACAATTTTAGTGCCCTAAAAGGAGGTCTCAAAGAAGCACTTCAAAGAAGAGGTAATGTCAGTTACCGATTCTTTCATCTTTATTTCTTCTTCCACTTCTCCTTATTAGATTGTTTCATTATGAAGTAATAACATCAGTATAACTCATATACTGATATGTTATTATAAGTATGAAACAACAATATTTCACCATCTATCCATCCTACGGAAAAATAAATCACCGCGCGTGCGTACGTACGGAATACCGTCTCCACGCCGTGGTGTAATCTATTTTCCACCACCACCTAAAATGGATGGGTATAATGGTGTAAACAATAACTATACATAGTTATTAGAACATCATATTGATTCTGATATATTGTATCATCCACTCCAATTCAATTCAATAATTATGGAAATGATATCATCGCTCATGCGTACTTAGGGACTACCGTCTCCACGACGCGATAAGATTCATTCTCCATGCTAACCATTTAAGAATGATTATAAAGTATATATGAGCAATAATAATGAAATATATGACATTATAAAGCTACTGGATTTATGTGTATATATATGTATGTCATCTACTTAATTCCACTCAATTCAATAACGAAAAGAAAACAGCGTTCATGCGTACGTACGGCCTACCGTCTCCATGAACGGTGTATTTCTTTCCATTTATCGATCCATTATATATATGTATATTATGAATATATATTATATATAAATCATGTTTTATATTCTATAATTAAGTAATAATGATCTAAGTAATCATATGAATAATTACAAGTTAAAACACGAACGACAAATGAGACGATTTTACCCAAAACGCTACTTTAACATTAATTAACAAAATAATGGGTAATATAAAGCCATAAGTGAACCGTATATGATATAATAAAAATTAATATGATTCTATAATAAGTCAATGACATTATTTAAATCATTATACAGGAGGTTCGGACACTTACGAAGCAAATCAGACCTAAGGTAAGGGAAATATCACAATCTCACTTTTATCCGAGATTGTTTTTACTTTGGTAATTACTGGGGTGTATTTTATCATCCACATCCATGTTCCCTCAATATGTAATATTATTTCCATACTTCTACAATAGTTTATATCCAATTTTACCCTTCGGTTAGTTTTTTTGTAAAAGATATGAAAGGAATCTTTTTTCATTTTTCGTACGAGGTACTTTTTGACTTTTCCGACAAAAGTACGCGAAGAATGTTTTTTTTAACTTATACGGCATGAATGGATTTTTAAAACATTATTTCCAAGAAGCTTCCTTTACAAGTTTTCAAGTTTATTTTTAATCGACTTCTTTTAGTTTATAATTGTAAGACATGTTATGAAAGGAAAAGTTTTTTTGAAGCAGAAATGATATTTTTCTCAAGAATGGAGTTCAAGTGTTTTATCAAAATTATTTTCCATCTAAGACAATAAAGGGTTCTGTTTTTATCCCTATTATTACATTAATTTGATTATGTTGTGATGGAATTATATTTTTATGAATTATTTTAACTTATATGAATATTTTTTATGATGTCACAATGTTTAGGATTCCCATTTATATTACATGGGTTATGCTATGATGTATGGTTTATGATTTTGTGGCACACATAAGAATGGTATCATTATGAGATGGGTGGGACCTATATCTCCCTCCAATGCATTGGGTAAAGATTTTATATCTCATGAGATAGACATGGCTGGAACGGTAGGTTATACCGGTTTAGTGAAACAGGACTGAAACGAGGGTGACTCGGTTCAGAAAGGGACTTTGTCCACTAAGATAGTCTTGTAAATGAGTCTTGACTAACAAGAAATGATTCTCTATGATTATGTGTGAATGCCACAACGTTTCATGTTTTACGTTATGATTATTGTGATTACATTTCACTGCCATGATTTATTCCATTTAGGAAATTATGATCTCTTTTGCAGGTTAAGATTTCCAAAATGTTATGTTCTTATGAATATGATGTGATTGATATTTATTTTTTTTGCCCTTACTGAGAATTTGAGCTCACCCTTTTATGTTTTCTTTTCCCCAGGATATAAAAAGGTTTTAGGTAAAAAAAGGAAGATCTTTGTGGGAGATATTGAAGATCTTTCACCACGATTAAAAGATTTTATTCCGAGTTTCTGAAGACACTAAACTATTACGGTCCTTGTGTGTGTGTTTTTGTTATTTACTAAGTATTCCGCAAAAGTAATGTAATGTCTATGTACGTCAAGATACGGGTCTCTACAAAAAAGATGTACAATCCAATTTTTTAAATGGATATATTTCTAATGAAGTGTGTGTTAGACAACCGCTATGTTTTGAAAATTAGAAGCATCATGATCATAATTTTAAGATATTTAATGAATTATATGGATTAAAACAATCGATACAAGATTGGTAGGGAAGGATAAATAGTTTTTTTTTGAAACAAAATTTTGATAAGGTAATCATTTGATCCAACATTACTTACTAAGAAAATATCGAATCATATTTTTATTGTCAAAATTTATGTTGATAGTATTTTATTTCTATCCTAAAATGAAAATATTTTCTATGAATTTTTATAATTGATGGCCTTTGAAATTGATATGAATATAATGGGGAAATTTGAATTCATTCTTGGTTTAAAAATTTATCAAATAAATGATCATATTTTTATAAATCAATTCTTATATGATAATCAATTGGTTATTTTATTTCTATTATAATCATATAAATGTGAAAATACTCCCATGGGTACTAAATTTACGTTAGATGAAATATAGATATAAAGATAACATCAATTATGTTCCATATAATAGGTAAATAGTCAGTTTAATGGGTTTAAATTAAAAAAGTATATTTCCCTTTTAACTCTCGTATCTGAATATATAGACATGGTATCCTGTTGTGCAAAATATTTATTGATTAAGAAAAAACATTGAGTATTGGTTTATATTATAATAAAATTACTATTTAAAATGATAATAATTAGGATACCTCTATTTCCAAAAAAAACATTACAACACACTTAGGCTATGAAAATTGATGTTAAATTTAATTTTCTTCTAGATCATGTTTAGAAATATAATATACATCTATAATTTTCTTCTACAAGAAAACCTACTTGCTAATGAATTTACTAAGCCCTTATATTTTAATATGTTTCATAAAATCAATATCAAACATGGTATAATGGATATTAAAATTTACAATTAATTACATTAGAGGGGAGATTAGGTGTTTTTATGAAAAATTCATATTTACATGATATATTTGAAATATGAAATCAAGAATTCATATTACTTTTAATCCATTTTTGTATATATTTGTGGATTTTATTACTTGTTTTATAATTATTATATGTTATACATAATTTTATATTACATTCTAAACATTTAGTTAGAAACAAACATTATTGTGTAATGGGGTTTTCACTAATTTTTTCCAATTTTTCTCAATAAACAAAATATTCTTAACATATTTTTTGATAATGGATGATTTATTTGTGGATCATTATTATATGTTTTTAAATATAAAGGTTTAATAAAGTTGTTTATTAAATTTCTTTTTTAATAAATATTATTTCATTTAAATGGATATTATATTTTAAGTATTTATATAAATGAGAGGATTTTTCAAGTAAAACATTTTCTTTTTGATAATTTCAAAAGGGGGATAAGTTATTGAAATTATAAATTGTTTTGTTATTATAAAATGGGGGATGTTGAGTAGCTCTTTAACTGCACAATCTCCCATGGTACGTTTCCATTTGATTACTTCAGCAGCTTGCGTTGTACGCAGCTTGGAGTTTTAACACACCATGACCAATCAAACAAGCCTTTATGAATAGTAATAAACACCTTTTGAAATTTAATAAATTTTATTTTTCAAAATGGTCTTCATATTTGGATTATTAATATCAAAATTATATTAGGGTGAATTTTTGGTATTTTTTTGAAAACTCTAAATTTTTTATGAATAGTGAAAAACAATTCATTATTCTTTAAATCTGACTTTTTATTTAAGTAATTAGTTATATTATTTTAATTTATTTTAGGCCAAAATAGATACATAATACCTATATATTTTTAATTAATTTCATTAGAGTAATTTTATAATAAGTTTTAATATATAAAATTTTATTGAACTTTTAACCGTATTTTACCCACCTTCTAGGGGCATTAAAAAATTTGGATAAAACATAGTTTTACCACTTATATGAGTTGAATTTAAAAAAATCCAAGAGATACGGTTGACATCAATAAGTAAAATTTGGTTCAATGAAATGAAAATAATTTTTTGTGAATCATAACTTTTGGCTTTTATTTACCACGGTTAAAAATAAATAGAAAAATTAAGGGTAAAAATGATATTATAACTTCCCTAACACATTTCTTAATTCTATTAGGTTAGTGTAATTCGACTGAAAAACAACATTAGGAATAAAATATGAATATTTTGGTCTACATGGATTAGATTAGGACTTTTATGATTATTTTATTTAAAGAAGAGACAAAAGTGTAAAATTCAAAGTTTAATAACTAAACCATCGTTAATATAGGGTTATAAAAAAGATAAATTTCACTATAAATATTCATTAGAAAGATAAAAATACTTCCTAAATAATGGTATTTTATTTATAATTTTTATATATTAAATAATTTAATTTATTTATGAAAAAAATGATGATGCAGTATTTACCTTATTAATGAAATATTAAAATATTTGATATTATAAATATCCAAATAAATAAAATTTTATACTTTTTATGAATTCCACTATTTTTACAAATACATATGACATGTTAGGGATGATTAAATAATTTTTTTGAAGTAATCATGCTGTTATGATTTTCAAAAAAACGAAATACTAAATAGTGTCAAAATTGACATAATTTAGTTTTTAAAACAAATACAATATTATTAATTGATATAGTAATTTTAAAAAACTAAGGTTAGTCCAAAGAACATAAAGAAGGTTATATATATTAATAATTAACCACATGGGGTTTTCTTGGCTTCATATAGTATGTTTATTAACCATATAATATTAAAATACAAAGAGACATGATATATGTCAATCTATGTAACTAAGAGTTATATATAATAGATAAGTGTGATATGGTAACATAAACTATCTAAAAACTATTGGTTGAGATTTTTTAGACCCATACTCACTTTATCCTCTAAATAAGTTATTTTTTATCCATTAGAAAATGAAAAATGATTTTATTATAAAATATTATTTCAAGATTTTCCTAAAGTGACCCTCACCTCTCTTATAAAATGGTACTTCCCTTTATCTTAAATTCACTCATGAAAAGTCATTTCGCTCATCCAAACCCTACCAAATTGTCCTCTCAACTATCCTACCTTCTACTTAGAGGCCTTACTTTGATAAGAAATCCAACCTAAGGACCCCTTTTGATCAACTCAAAGGAAACACCCGAAAAAGAGGTAATAATTTCACCACCCTATTTCAAGTTCTTTTCTTCTTCCACTTCCTTTTTCTTTGATATTATACCAAAATAGTAACTCAAGTACCTTCTACATATTTTGATGTTATTATAAATATGGTACAACCGTATTCTTTATTCTATCCATCCTATAAATGACAAAGTCACCATACGTGCGTACGTACGGCTTAACATCTCTATGTTGTGGTATAGTTTGTTATTCAAACACTTCATTATTTTGGTTGGGTATAATAATGAGTTTAATTGATTTAAATAATAAATATAAAAGTTTAATGATTATTTATATATGATATACCATCCAATTACATATTATTTCTCCATCAATGTAATGATATTTTCCCTCGTGCTTACGTACAGATTACTATCTCTAAGAACACGATGAGATTCATTCCCCATCATAATAATTCAAGAATAATATTAATTTTATGATTAAAAATAATGTTTATGAACATAATATCATTCTATATACGAATCACATACATCCTATTCGTAACAAACATGTCTTACATAACTAACCATATAAAGTAAAGTGAATCAGTTTACACATGAAACGATGATACTAATAAAATATTTTTAACAAATAAATATTAAAAGATCTTATATTATATTATATTTATGTATATGATAATTGAATAATTTAATACTAATGTTTTAACTATTACAGAGGAGGTTAAAAAATCATAAACTAAGAAAAAGTACAAGTTAAGGGTTAATTCTACAGTCTCTTTACTTATTTGAGGTTGTTAATACGTAAGTATCTACTGAGACTTCTTTATCATCAACATCTGTGTCTTCATAAAAATGTAATTTGAAAAATTATTAATATTTAATAGACTATGGTTTAAAATAATTTATATCCTTATTTTACCATATATGTTTTGAAATAAATCTTTCCGTCATTTTTCAAACAAGGTACTTTATGACCTTTTCAGCAAAATTAAGGTAAGAATGTCTTTTTTTAACTTATACGCTGAGTGTGGCTATTTTCCGCCATTATAACATTGTCGATACTTCCCATACAAGCTTATAAGAATATTTTAAAAATCATTTTTTTATTTTATAATTATATGACTTTTAAATGATTTCAAAATAGAAAGATATTTTTCTCTATAAAAGTTTTGATTTCAACTATGTCAACATTATTTGAGGGATTTTAAGCTTGTTTTATGCTGATTTATTATGATAGTGAAATTCCATTTTTTACAGAAGGTTTTGTGTTATGTTTTATTTTTGATGTGTAATTTTTACACCATTCACTCTTTATGAATAAAGTATTGACATTTCGTATGCTAATTTCAATACGAATGGTTATGTTATGTTTGAAACTTTTCATATGAGGAATGCATTGGACTTTGTAAGTGATTGGTGGAGCCCGATATAGCTCCTAGATGCATCTGTAGGTCTCATGAGACAAACTAGTGTCCTGGCATATGGCCTTGACAAAATCTTATTTATAGTCTTGGCACAAGGCCTAGACTATGTGGTTATGAAGTCTAGAATTACTCATGCCATCATTATGAAGGTGGATATTGTTATTGCATGTGATTATTTGAAAACTAGAAAATCAATGTAAATAATTAAATTTAATTATTTTATTTTATATTTTCCATATTATCATGAATTTTATGTTTTAAAAGCTTTTTTTAGTCTTATACATTTCCTTAAATGTTGATTCTCATTTATGAATGTTTCTACTATATTTTTATCCTTAATAAGAATATGATCTCACCCCTTTGTATGTTTTATTTTTTCCCAGGATGTGAAGAAGTATTTTGTGGTTGACTTGCAGGGATAGGATAGGGATATAAGTGTGTTCAAAAGAGGACAAAATGCTTTTGATTTTTTATTTCATGGTGTAATGTAAAACTTATGAATATATTTAGTACTTCCAAGGCTAATAAACTGATCAGTCTTTCGGGACATGATAACTTGTAACATGCCAATGTTATGTAAAAATTCACCGACTCTATGTAACGGGGGTCAGGTCGTTACAGTTGGAATCAGAGTAAGTTTTGTACAAACCTCAAAATCTTGATTTAGAAAACCTCTGATTAGAGAATAATAGCCTAGATAGTCTTTGAGTATTAGTGTAGAAGAACTTCCAAGAATTTCGATACTATAGATATTTTGTGAGTTTTCCAAGAAATATATCCCTGTATAGATACGATCTAGTAGAGGCGGCTCAGGCACAGATGTACCTAGGGGTAAAACCGAAAACCCGCTTTGATCTAGACTTGAAAGGGAACTAGTGCACGACAATAGGCCTTGTAGCACTCTTGGTTACGACACTCTTGGGGGATATACTTAGGATAATTCTCAATTTATTTAAAAACCACTATGAAGAGTTTCTGTGTATATATTTCCAAAAAAAAACATTTTTAGGATTATGGATTGTATCCATAAATTGTTCAATTTATGCTCACTATTTTACAAGTTTGGAATTATGTATTGTGATTTATAAACTAATCTACTGTATGACATTTTTTAGAATTGATGCCTAGTAGAAGGAATAAAAACTATATCAACCCACATAATTCATGTATGGATTTACCTCCTACTAAAGATAATTATAGTGGAGTTGGTGATGCAACTGGTGATGATCAGCTTGTCACCATACTAGGACAACTCACTTAGATTACGAATAATAACCTTACCCGTATGGAGCACCCCGATCCACAATGCGGAGGATCAATGTTATACCACTTCATGAGGAAACAACAACAAATATTCAATGGGTATACAAATCCTATAGAAACTGAGCAATGGATAAATTCCTTAGAGAAAATATTTCATGCTTTGGGGAGTAGGAAAAGGGAAAAAAATTTCATGGTAGTTTATCGCCTCACTGGAGATGCAGATAAATGGTGATCATTAATAAAAAACACAAAGGAAGATGTAGAAATATATAACATGTAATTTAAGGAGTTTAAATAGATTTTATTATAGAAATACTTTTCTCATTACTATCCTGATGATATGGAAAGACAATTTCTGAGTCATAGGAAAAAAGATGATGAGAATTTAGAAAAGTATGAGGGCAACATTAGAACGTTATAAAGGCATGCAGCGGATTGTATACGTAACCTAAGGAGTAAGATTGAACGATTCATTGATGGGTTAAACTCATTTCTCCAATGAGTATTAGTCTCAAAATCCTTCTCCTCATATGAAGATATTATCTCATGTGACATCAAGATAGAAAAGGAATTCTCTAAGTCTTATGACTTTAAAGTAAATAAAGAGAAGAAGAGATCTACTGAACACTCTATAAATGGAAATAAGGGGAAGACAGAAAAAATTGAAAACCCATACTATGGTAAATGTGGTATGAAACACCCTAGTACTTTCTTGAAGGGAATGAGAGTCTGTTACAAGTGTAGTGAAATAGGACACCAAGCTCGTGATTTCAAGGGGAAGAAAGAGGTTGTTAATGATGAATGATATAATTTTAGAGGGAATTATGAAAATGAATGGCATAAGTGCCATGGAAACATATTCCAGAAAAGGCCAAAGGAGAAAGGCTAAGATTATTTGATCACTACTACTGAGGTTGAAGATCTGAAATATATGGTGGCTGGTAATTTAATGGTTTCCTCACGTTTAGCCAATGATTTATTTGATTCGGGATAATCACGTTGTTTTATATCTTCCAAGTTTTCTATGAAAATTAGATATTATCAATTTTACATAACAATGGTGTTGTCAATCAAAACACCCAATGGAAGTATCATCAAAACAATGTTTCATGAATCATTTCCCATTAGGGAATATAAATGTTCTTTATCTACTGATCTAATCGTCACACCCATGATTTAATTAGATATAATCCTCATAATGGATTGGATTTCAGACCATGATGTGAAATTTTATTATAAGAAGAATGAGGTTACAATTTTCAATGATGATAATGAGTACCTTATCTTTAGAGTTGAAATTTCCCCACCTGATTCTTATCTAGATCTTCCCCCAGTAGCTCTACTAAATTTAATTATTGGGGAATAAGAGAATGAAATAACTATGGGTGAAGAAAATATTTTTCTAATATAGGATTTAACTATTGTGAACGAATATGTTGATGTGTTTCCAGATGATTTACCTAGACATCCTCCTGAACAAGAAATTGAGTTTTACATTGATTTAATTCTTGGTTCATGGCCCATATCGAAGACCACTTATAGAATTGCCACTGTGAAATTAGTGTAACTAAAGAAACAACTAGATTAATTGAGTAATTAGGATTCACTCTCCCTAGTGTTTCTCCATAGGGATCCCTTGTTCTTTGTGTTAAGAAGAAAGATGGATCTATGAGGCTATGAATTGATTACAGGGATATCAATGCTATCACAATAAATAACAGGTATCCTCTACCTCAAATTGATGATTTATTCGACCAACTTCATGGAACTCAATATTTTTGAACAATTGACCTTTGATCTAGATTTCATCAGTAGTGTGTGAAGAAGTAAGAAATTCTAAAAACAGTATTTCGAACTAGGTATGGGAATTAAGAGTTTTCAATAATGCATATTGGAATGACTAATACAACCTATATCTTCATGGATCTAATGAATAGAGTTTTCATGGAATATCTTGATGAATTTGTAATAGTATTTACTGATTATATTTTAGTATACTCAAAAATCTATGAATATCATGAAAATTTCATGCACATTATCCTAAGGACTCTTATAAGAAATGAGTTACATGGGAAATTTAGCAAGTGTAAATTCTAGATTCCAGAGATTTCTTTTATTTTCCATATTGTCTCTAAAGATGGAATCTCTGTTGATCCTTCAATGACCAAGGTAATACAAGAATGTCTAGAACCAACTAATACAAATGAGGTACACAATTTTATTGTTTTAGTAGGTTATTATCAATGTTTTGTCCATAATTTTTCCTGATTGGCTAACCATTTACCAATTTCACACATAAAGGGGTAAATTTTTTTTTGGAAAAAAGTGTTTGAATAATGTTTTTATGAAATAAATAGAATACATTTAAAGACCCTAAATTTCCATGTAAATATCTTTTTAATAAAAATGGAAATTTTACGAGTCCGTGAAAATTGACGGCGTGTGATTCCGAGGCCCAGTGTTCCCAGAATCAATTTCTAAAGTTTTGTTAGGGTACGTTTAGTAAACGTACGAGTGAGTTTTTCTAACTTCTGAACCAGTGCTCGGAATATAATTCTGATGGCACCTTTGAACTCTCAACGTTGGTATTCGCTTAAGGATACTTTCACCTCAATGGAAAATGGTTGAGGATGAAAGTTAGTTTTTGGATTTTTTGAGTAAGAATAAAAAAAATTAAAAGTGCGTGACATTTTTATTTTTATTTTGCAATGCCCATGTGGGTGTTGGGAGGTGGGGTCCATTGAAACTAAACCACCATGTGGAATTTGGATGTGGGGACCACCAGACTTTAACCTCCCATGAGAGGTTATGGTGGTGGGGACAACCCGTGATTAAACCCCCTTGAAACCCCCCTTTTATTGGGAGAAATCCTGAACTCTCTAATAAATATAGAGCAACCTCTTAAACACCTCCACAATTTAATTGTGCCAATGCTCCACAATTTAATTGTGCTAACTATCCCTTAATCAATTAAAACTTTTTGAATATTATGCCAATGAATTAATAGATATTATAATCTATTATCTTGGCCTGCCTTTTCTTTTTGGGTGGAATTGGGGAGATGAGGATCTTGGGAGAAACCTCCCAAAAAATAATGCTCCACCGACGAAGAACGCCGACGAGGAACGCCTTCAACTATGAAACATTACGTCAACTTAGACCTTCTTCCTCAAAACATCCTTCGATATGGGACATGTTCACTTACAACAAATCCACGTCCGCCTTCACGCACCAACCTTAGCCAACAACGAACAGGTTAGGGGTTTAATGATGTTTGGTAATAACTTCACAAGTACACCCCTTATTTTCTTTTTCATGTTGGGAAGAATCTTTTCGGGAGGGTTTGATATGCTTTTTTCTTGTGAACCTCTTTCTACCACTCTAAGGGGGAGAGTGCGGGTCAAACTAACGTGGCTTGTCCTCTTCGTAATCCTTGTGTTGATTTGCGGTGTTCTTCAAAATGGATGAAGGTGGTGAAGGAGACGAAGGTGATGAAGGCAACGGAACCGCCACTCGCGGCCTCCTCTACCTACGCTTCCACCCATGGCTTCCACAACCCGCACAACCCCTAAAGAACTCTGACCTCCAAACTAAACTGGCCATGCACCGCTGTCGGCCGAACTGGCCCTGAGCCACGCCACGCCCCGGCCGCGCTGTGTCCTGGCAGGACAGGCCCCCGGCCTCACCGACCTCCAGGCCGAACCGGCCCCCAGCCAATCCGGCCTCCCATCCGAACCACCCTGGCCGTGCCATCCACTAGTTGAGCCACCTCTGATTCTTCGACCTCCTGGCCAAACTGGCCCCCGTCGCGCCACCCGTTGTCCGAACCGGAGGCGCCACCCTCGCCCCCAGGACGAGCCGCCTCGAGTCTCACCCCTAAGACCCTTTGAGCCGAACAGGCCCCACCCTCCAGGACAATCCACCAACATGGTTCCCTATCGGTCGTACCTCCATCATGCCGACCCACAGTCGTTGAGCTTCCACGCGGTCGTTCCGCGCCCTCACGGCTCTTCGCGGCCCCTCACGTCCTGCTAGGCTAGGACTAGTGGGCTGGGAGAAACCCAATAGACTGGCCTTCCCAATGGGGCAGGCCAGACCCAACGGGTCAGGCCGGGCTGACCTGAACTGGTTCAGCCCAGGCTGGGTCGGGCTGGGTTGGTCTGACCGGGTCGGACCGGACCTGAGCCCACTATGACCCATTTACGGTCCTCCTGCCATATCTTTGTCACCAGATGTCTGTTTGATGAACTGACATCGGTGCTAGAAATCATTTTGCATGATGGTCCCTTTGAGTATACCCCAATAGATTTTGGGATATAGGTGAGATGTGGTCATGTTGGATCGTGTACGAATCCAACCGGGCCCCTAGGACTTAAAGTCTAATAACTCACAGACCGGGCATCCGATTGATGCATTTTCTATTGCGTTGAGACCCCTATGACATAGAAGACATTTGAGATAAATCTTTGGGTGACTTCATGGAAGTTGGAGTATCGACTAGTATCTTTTGGAGTGAATCCTCTCGTAGATGAGCGAACATAGTGCGGAGACCTAGTGGTTGGCTGAGACTTGACAACTAATGACCGTTTGACCCGGAATGACTCAACAGGCCCAGTGGGGAGTGCCTTGGTGATGCGGTAGACTGATGTTGGGGATTGCCTCTTTGTGACGCGATAAACCCATGGCGCACGACAGGAGGAGAACCTCAGCAGTCTTTGAGGGGGAGCGCACTAGATGACGCGACAGACCCATGGTGGGGAGCACGCTTGATGACGCGGCAGATCCACGGTACTCGACAGGAAGAGTACCTCAGTAGTCCAAGGGTAGTGGGAAGCACGCTTGGTGTCGTGGAATTCCCAATTTAGTCGATAGAGGAGGAGTTCTCCAACAGCCGAGGTGTTCGACTTTGTGTTTGGAGTTTTTCTTGATACTACCTCTAGAATAAATCATGGTTTTAGCTGAGTTAGAACCTTTGTGTTTTCCTCTTGATTCAGATGGATTACTTGATATCATAGGTATATGTATGGGAATATACCTAAGTAAGAATATATTTTGATTTCATACTATGTGTTTTATCCTTGTTGGATTTTGTGATACCTAGAGTGTCTCGGGGTCCCTACTGAGTATCTTTATACTCTCTCCTATAAGGTCTATGCCTGCACCTTGTTGTGTTGGATGCAGACGACAGATAGCTCTGACATAGTCCGAGAGTATCAGAACTGGAAGGTACCTGGAGGTGGACCTTACGATGAGTCGGTATATGGACGAGACGGACGGACGAGGAGTTCTGAGGAGGAGATATGTACCTACCCTTCAGGTAGAAACCTCAGAGGATGACCCAGTTGTTGTTTTACTTTTTGTTAAGTTGTACTTGTACTTTCAATTTCTTTTACTATAGAGTTGAGCTTGTATTCCGACCCCCTTTTTTGTTCAACACACTTTTGCTATATTGTCTTACTTGTTTTTTTTGTATCCAGCTGTGTTCTTGATCATGTGTGTGTTTATAGATTATAAATGCAATGCCTTCCTAGTTTTAGGGAATTATGCCTTTGGTGTTAGTCGCTAGCCACTGGACTATGGAAGTTGGACTTGGGGTGGTCACTGCACGAGCCCTGTGGGACGGTTCATGACAAATTTGTATTAGCGGAGTCTGTTCTACCATAGAACATTGGACTCTGATATTTTTTGTGAATCAATAGTGGTACGTGTAGTGAGTTTGAATTACAGTTTAGGGAGTCCACTGTTGGTGCGGCAACCGACGTATCCATAATACAAGACCCATACTTCGTATTTCCGACTTAGTTCATGAAAACACAGATTGCATGTGTGTTTTCAAATGATTTCTTTATGTTAGCTCACCAAGTCAACTCACCAGGTATAACTTTTTAATCGTAGAACACCTATTTCTTTTCAGGACATCTCCACGCAGACAGCCGGCTAGAGTTCCGAGAGTTGTACGCACATATAGCCCATCGAGCGACGAGGACTTTGTGTAGGGCCCTTTTGCAACGGAGGTGAAAGTGGTTCCACTCTCCGTTGGGCCACCGATGCCTCCATCCCCGGTAGCATACGGTGCCCGCCTTTTGAGCGTGTTGCATGTGTTTTAGTACTAGAGTCCACCCAGGTTCATGGGTGATACGGAACCACATGCGGCTGAGGATTGGATATAGGCCGTTGTGAGAGTTTTCTGACTGGTAGGGACACCATCCAATATCATAGTGATTCTTTCTACAAAAATTCTCCAAGAAGCAGCAGGAAGATGGTGGAGCTTGATGATCTAAGTACACGACGAGGTAACGCTTCTCTGGGAAGAAATCGAGAGCCTGTTTCGGGAAGAGTTTGTTCCAGTGACTCTTCGCACAGTGCACATTCAAAAGCTACTTCATCTGTAGTAGGGAAGCATGTTGGTAGCTTAGTACTCAGCGAGTTTCACATAACACTCATTCTATTCCACCGATATTGTGCAGCACCCATTCTTTAGGGCCTGGACCTTCGAGCAGGGACTTAGGTGGGAGATCAGGGCTTCGGTGATCCCACTCAGCATCCCAACGTAGGCGAGGGTGTTAGAGAGATCCCTCCTAGTGAAGAGTTTCCTTGCCGAGCAGTCTCCAGCAGTGCGATCCACCACCAGTTGACAAATAGCAGATTCTTCTGCAACTGGTAGTAGATAGATTTCGTAGAGGTCCAAGAGTACCATACCTACAGGTGGATGACCACATGATTTAGAGTCGGTTATGCGGGGCACCAGAATCAAAGACATACATGCTAGGAGAGGATAGTGTTTCACATGTGGGGGGTAGATTCACTGATGTTATTAATATTTTCATGACTTATTATATACTCCCTTTACTGATTTTATATGAAATGTGAATAATTTTTGTGAAATATTAATATTTTAATACTATGTATAATTTTTAGCATTTTTAAAAGTATTCCAATTGATTCAGTTAACTATTTTATTTATAACTCTCCCCCTACTAATAAAAATTGTGTGATTATTGTTTTTATGATCCCTAATTCTATATAAAACATTTCATTAGAATGGATCATGGGATAATTATTCAATTTTAAAGCCCATATGGACCAAACAAGGAGGCCTACAGAATCTTTGAAGAAACTGGCCCAGCCATGAAGATTTAATTACTGGGCTCAATCAGGAAGTCAAAATTTTTTTATTCTCCTCCAAAGTTCTGGGGATAGTTATAGTCATATGGGATAAAAATTTCAAGTCCCAAATATAAATGCAAAGGGCCCAACTAATTCTTTTAAACTTATACAACATTTTTTTCCGGGAAATAAAATTAATACAGTTCTGATGACATGGTCCCTGATATATAAATCATTTTGTGTTTATATTTTTCAGTGAGAACGAGGAGATATAGTTGGCTGACATTATTGAAGACAACATTTTGTTTCGAAGTAATTTTCCTATTCAAAAACTCTTTCACATTTTGGACATCAAAAATATTGGATTGAAATGGACAGATTAAATTTGTTTAATAAACCAGCCGTAATTTTGGCTATATAGGTCCAAATGACTTCAAATTTTGAGAGAGGTCGGCCATATTTATTATATACTACTGTGATGAAGATTATATCTCGATATTCGGCTATCTGAATAGACAACATGGAGATGCAAGTTTAGGGACATATTGGGAATGAAAACAGTCCTCTTACTTGGGCTATAAATTCATCCCCCTCCTCTCTTTCGAGGGGGTTGGAATTTCAGAAGAGAGGAGATAATATAGGCACAAACAAAGCCTTGAAAAACGCTTGGGAGGACCTTACATATTCATGTTTTCACTTGAGAGACCATTCCTCCTCTCTTTGTTTTCATTTACTTTTATGTTCTCCATTGTTTTAATTTTGTAATTCCTTTATTTTGTAATTCTGTTTTAATGAAAATTTCTCCTTAAATATCTCTTATTCTCATCCACCTTCTGTATTTTAATATTAATTTTATTAAATTATTTTAAATTTAGTTGAATCCCCTTCCCTTATTTTGCTTCCTCATTCAATCGAATTCTGTTCTTAATTCTCATTATTCATTGTGTGTGTGTTCGACGCACCACTCTTTTCTTATCCATGTATTTTCCTTCTCTTATTAATTTATCATCATAATAATTATAACTAGATTACTAATCATTTAAATTTTTGAGTAAATCTACCATTGGGGTGAGTTATAATTTGGGGATATTAAGTGATTGAGATCCTTTGCTCGATGAGTATTCTTTGAGTTAATATTGTGTATGTTGAACTTTATTTGTCATGGATTAATGAAATGTTTTGTTTAATATGTGGATTCCATGGATTATTTAAAATAAAAATACACTACCATAAATAAGTAATGTTAATGATTAGAAACCTAAGGTAAGTTATGGCTTGGATTAAAGCTTTAACACTTAGGAATTCCGATCAAAATCATCTTGTGAAGTGGGTATTAATTTAATGCAATATAAATCAAAGATCAATGATTTCATAAGCTTAAATACCAAATAATGAAATCACCCCAATAATTATCAATTTTTTAAATCAAACATCATCCATAAATTATTTCCTAAGCTCAGCAAACAAACCCCCCAATCAAAATACAATCAACTAAAAATAAACGACTATTACAAAGTATCATCGACGAGGATTCGACCTGAGTGCTTCTATACACAATAGTAGAACATCAGAACGTTGACCGGTCGATATGAGAAAATCGGTTGTGGATTTCAAATGGCGCCATTTTCAGGGATGTTTCTTTATGTAGTCATTATTTTCATGGTTATTTTAAAAAAATGAAAAAAAAAACAAAATTTTAAAAAAAATTTGAAAAAAACACAAAGAAAACCCCCTCTTCTCATAAAAATAATAAATGGATGACAAAAAATGAAAAAAAATTCCTCCTATTTCTTCAAAAATATCTATTAAATGTCCCAGAGCCTTGAAACAAATCTCCTGGATTTGTTTGACCCTGAAATTGAGAAAAAACTTCACCAAATTCGGAGGAACATAAGAGATAATCAAATAATTCAAGAACCAGTCCTTATCCAACTAGTTGAATTAGAAATGGCCAATCCTAGGTAACAAACACACAAAAAAATCTTCCTCTGATATAAATTACAAACCTCTTGGTATTCAATATCCAAACATAGAAGCAGACTTCAAACTCAAATCGGGTTTGATTCATCTTCTCCCTCATTTCCACGGGCTATCCGGTGAGGATCCACATCTCCACCTTAAAGAGTTCAAAGTGGTGTGCTCTACCATGAGGCCTCAATGGGTTTCTGAGGAACAAATCAAACTCTAAGCATTAACTTTCTCCCTATATGACTCCGCCAAGTGTTGGATCTACTACCTTCCTCCTGGTTCCATAACCACATGGAATGACATGAAGCGACTCCTCTTAGAGAAATTGTTTCCTTCTTCTCATACTACTTCTATCCAAAAGGAAATAAGTGGTATCTGTTAGTTCCCATGTTAATCACTCCATGAATACAGGGAGATGTTCAAAAATATTTTTTCAACCTGCCCACATCACCAAATACTTGATCAAATCTTGATCCAATACTTCTATGAGGGGTTACTTGCTATGGATAGAACTCTCATTGACGCCGCAAGTGGTGGTTCTCTTGTTGATACACCTCTTACAGCTGCAAGAGATCTAATAAGTAACATGGCTGTAAACACACAACATTTCCATACTCAAGTACATGCTCAATTAAAACAAGCCCAAGATAATCAATCATTTGAGATGAACAAGATGACTGAGTGTATGAGTGAACTTACAGGTCTTGTGCGACAACTAGATGTGGAATAAAAATCCCCAACCTTGTCTTCGTCACAATCACTATTCCCTGGACCTGTCAAAAATTTTGGACTCTGAAACTCTCCATCTCATCCAACTGACACATGTCCACAACTTCATGAGGATCAATCCGATTCATCTGGACTAATGGATGCTCACCGGAACAGCAACCATCAACTATCATGTCAGTTTGTCAGAATCCTCAACCAACCACAATCTGAGCCCTTCTCTTCTTCCTATAACCAAGGCCTTAGGTATGGTAATCCCATATGTCATCCTCCTCAATTTCCTCCTCAAAACCCAAACCAATTTCTATATGGTCAAGGTGTTGGTAACTTCCAAAAAACTTATCCTTTTCTTCCTCAACCTCAAAGGAACAATCCTCCTCTTGGATTCAATTATCCTAGTGAGCCTTCCCAATTCCCAAACAAATACAATTTATTTCCCAAGAACCAATATCAAGGCAATCCCAATACGAGACAAGACTCTTCTTCCAAGCAACCCTGGTAATGTGCAATTGAAGATTTTGCCTCTTTCACCCGTTCCAGCCTTAAAAACATTGAAACCCAAATTGGTCAACTTGAATCCCACCTTAGTCAGTATCAACCATCCAATTCTTCACTACTCCTAGTTCAACCATTACCAAACCCCAAGGGTAATGTAATTGCAATTCCAATTAGATCGGGAATGCAAATTTATATTCCTCAAGATAAGTCCCCTAACCCTCCTTTGAATGTTGACCTAGAAAATGAAAAGAAAAATAAACATGAAATGGAACCTAAAACCATTACCTCATCTCCTTCAATTCCACTTAGGAACCCAATTCCTTTTCCTCAGGCTGTATCTAAGCCAAATAAGTCCTTTGAAGCCGATCCTGAAATGTTCGACATGTTTAGATGTGTTGAATTCAACATCCCCCTCTTAGATGCCCTAATAAAATTTCAAAGTATGCAAAGTTTCTCAAGGATTTGTGTACCCCCAAGAGGAAACATAGGACCTTCGAAAATGTTTCAACCCAAGAGTCCATACCCATTAAGTGGAAATATCCAAGGAATTTTACAGTTCTATTCCAAATTGGAAGTTCCAACTTTGATGATTCAGTCATATACATAGGAGCCTCAATTAATTCCATTCCCAAATCCATCTTCTCAAACCTTTGTCTAGGTCCCTTACATCCAACGGGTGATGTCATTCATTTATCCAATAGAATTAATGCAAGTCCTGTGGGTATAATTGAGGATGTCCTTGTTCGAGTCAATGATCTAATCTTCCCTACTGATTTCTATGTCCTTGACATGGATGTTGAGATTAACTCTTCTCGATCTCCCCTAATTCTAGGAATACCATTCCTCATGACTACGAGATCCAAGAATTATGTCCATTTAGGCATCTTATCCATGGAATTTGGTGACCAATTGGTCAAATTAAACATTTTCCAAGCCATGTGATACCCATATTAGGATCACTCTGCCTTCTCAATCCATGCTTCAGAGGACACTTCTAAGAGTCAATCGAACCCCAATCCACCATGTTCTTCATGTTCTAGTGAAAATGGATCTTGTGAAATCTTCACCATGATTAACCAAGTCATAAATGGTGATGTTGATGTGGAGCTCTCATTCAAGGACTCCATCAATCTAATGGAACTTAAAACCTCTCTTGAATCCAAAATCAACTCGAATATCTACTTCTCCACCTTGTACACTATTAAAAAAAATATGAAGCAACTGAAGTCCCTTCATCCATTCCTGAGATGTCTAACCCACAAATGATAGATGATACTGATCTAAAACCTCTTCCAGAACACCTGAAATATGCATTCCTTTTCCATGATCACTCTTATACTATCATTATATCTTCTTCACTTACTGAAACTGAGGATTCCAAACTTTTCCAAGTGTTAGAGGATAACAAAAAGGCCTTAGGGTGTACCCTAGATGGCGTACCAGGAATCAACCCTGCCCATTGCTTGCATCACATCCATCTTGATGAGTCTTCCAAACCAATTAGACAACCACAAAGAAGACTCAATCCACTCATACTTGAGGTAGTTGGTGAAGAGATCACCCAGATTCTTCAAGCTATTATTGTCTACCCAATTTCCGATAGAGAATGGGTTATTCCAATTCAAGTTGTACCTAAGAAGGGTGGGATAATTGTTGTCACAAATGAACATGGAGATGTAGTCGCAACTCGAGTGAAGAACAAATGGTGTGTGTGCATCGACTATAGTAAATTGAATGTTGAAACAAGAAAAGATCACTACCCTCTTCCATTCATTTATCAAATGCTGGAACGATTAGCCATAAAGTCACACTATTTCTTTCTTGATGGAAACACCGGCTACTCCCAAAACCCAATCGCACCTTAGGACAAAGAAAATACTACATTCACATGCCCCTTTAAAATATATGCATATAGAAGAAGGCCTTTGGTACTTTGAAATGCTCCTGCAACATTCCAAAGGTGTATGATAAGTATCTTTTCTAAATTCATTGAACACTACATGGAAGTCTTCATGGATGACTTCACCATATATGGAGATTCATTGGAATATTGTTTGAATTCACTCTCTCTAGTCCTCCAAAAGTGTGTCAAGTGAAACCTTGTGTTAAATTTTGAAAAATGTCACTTTATGTTTGAAAATGGGATTGTTATAGGGCACATAGTATCAAAAGATGGTATTGAAGTTGATCCTACCAAAATTTAAGTGATGCAATCACTCTATGAACCCACTTATGTCCAAGAAATCCATTCATTCCTCAGTCATGATAGTTTCTATCGGATAATAATCGATAACTTCAGTAAAACTTCCATCCCACTCACTTGTTTGCTTTAAAATGATGCCACTTTCTTTTTCGATGAGGTTTTTAAGAGATCCTTCGTTGAACTCAAAATTTCTCTTACATCTGCTTCGATAATCCAACCCCCAGATTGGTCCTTACCCTTTGAATTGATGTGTGATTCTTCTGATAGAGGGGTTGGAGTTTTTCTTGGTCAAAGACGAGAAAATATTCCTCATGTCCTATATTATGCCTCAAAAACATTGGATGAAACTTAATATCACTACACTGTCACTGAAAATGAACTTTTACCAGTGGTTTTTTCTTTAGATAAATTCGGGCCCTATCTCTTAGGTCCCAAAATCATCATCTTCACAGAACATTCTGCAATATTGTTATTACTCAAGAAAATTGATTCCAAACCGAGGCTAATAAGATGGATCCTAATTCTCCAAGAGTTTGACCTTGAAATCAATGTTAGACCAGGAAAAGAAAACCCTATGGCTGATCACTTTAGTTGAATTTCTAATTCTTGTCATTCTGAAATCGCCGATCCTAAATTCCCCACTGAGCACCTTTCATCACTCACTCCAAAAATACCATGGTATGCCCCAATTGTAAATTTATTGGTTTCTGGTGTTTTTCCTGAAAAGTTTTCAAAAGAACAAAAAATGAAGTTGAAATGTGATGAAAAATACTATTTTTGGGAAGAAAATAACCTTTGGAAAACTGGGGCAGACATGGTAATAAAGAGATGTGTCGATGAAAATGAACATTCTTCCATATTAGAATTCTGTCACTCAATGCCTGGTGGTGGCAACTTTGGACCTCAAAGGACATCTTGAAAGGTCCTAGACTCTGGATTCTTATAGATTTCACTCTTAAAGGACTCACAGAAGTACTTTTAATCATGTCCCACTTTCCAAAAGTTAGGCACAATTTCTACGAGAAATGAAATGCCCCAAAAGCCTTTAATTTTCTGTGAGATCTTCGATGTTTGGGGCTTCGATTCCATGGGAGCATTTCCCCCATCCAATGGATTTTCATACATCCTTCTTTAATTTTATTATGTTTCTAGCTGGGTTGAGACCAAACCCACTAGAAAGGATGATTCACATACTGTTAGTGAGTTCCTAAAGACACACATCTTCCACAGATTTGGAACAACTCATGCCTTGATCAGTAACTAAGGAACCCATTTCTGTAATAGAACCATGGAATCTCTTTTGAAAATGAATGGGGTTATACATAAAACATCAACATCATATCACCCTCAGAAAAATGGCATGGCTGATCTTTTGAATAGGGAAGTGAAAAGAATGCTTGAGAGAATTGTAAAACCCACCAGAAAAGGCTGGCCTGAAAGACTTGGTGAAGCACTTTGGGCTTATCGAATTTCCTATAAAACACCCATTGGGATGTCTCCATTTAGGCTAGTATTTAGTAAAGCATGTCATTTTCCAGTTTAAATCCAACATAAGTCATTTTTTGCAGTGAAAACGTTTAATTTTGATCTTGAAAAATCAGGTGAAGAAATATTGTTGCAATTAGCTGAACTGGAGGAGCTTCAACTTGATTCTTTTGATAATTCTATTCTCTACAAAAAATCCAAAGTACTCCATGACAAACACATCCTGAGAAAGGTATTCCATGAAGGTGAAAAGGTAATTCCCTTTAATTCTCAATTTCTACTTCACCCAGGTAATCTTAATTCTCATTGGCAAGGTCCTTTGGTTATTACTAATGTTTACCCATTTGGTGGAGTGCAAGTCCAAGAACCCTATTCCAAAAGGACATTCACGGTTAATGTACATCGGTTAAAGCATCACCATGAAAGGACACACATCCCAGGAACCACCTCAACTTCCATCAGATCCCCAACTTCTGTAGTTGACCCACCACTGGATGGAGAGGGCAACCCACCAAATCCAAACTAGGGGGCACCTCTTTCCCTTTAACTCTCTCTCTCTCTCTCTCTCTTCTTAATCCCACATTCTAATTTTTGTTACCACCTTTCTCATCAAATTTTTTTTATTTACACTTTCTATTTTGTGTTGGTGTGTCTTTATAAAAAAACTAAAAAAACCTAAAAAACATAAAATAATAATAATAATAATTTAAGAAAAAATATGAAATATAAAGAGTAATGCTTACTCACCATACAATTTTTAAATTTTTTCTAACCATTTTGGGGAGTCAAAAGACATGTTTCCATCTCAAAATTTATTTATTTTACTCATAACATTGGATAAAGAATTTTGTGTCAAAACCAATGAATTTTTAATGCTCAATTTTTTATTTAGAAAATGATTTTCCCCAACTACAAGACCCAACATTAGAATTAATTTCAAGGCTACCAATGGCCATATTTTCAAAATGAGTGTTTTTTCACCTCTATTTTTGAATCTTGAGTTTTTGGACCTTCGAGCTGAATTTCCAACTTTAGTGTGCATTAATATGATAGAGGCATTTTTCTGAACTACATGAGAATTATAATATCTAATTAGCCTCCCATAAACAATACATTAATACTCCTTTGAAAGCCCCTTTAAGCCAATAAAAATCTTTTCCATGATAGCCACATTAAAAGCCCAATACCTTTTACCACCCAATATCAACATGGTTTTTCATTGCAGAATTTTTTGAAATTTAAGTATAGGGGGAATATATTTCATTGTTTGGGTACCCTTTTATTGATTTTCAACGAGTTATCATCTGCCTAAGGGGAAGAATCTATTTCAGTATGGGGGAGAGTTTTCTATTCAGTTTGTTTTGGGGAATGTAATGTACTTACATTTTTGTAATTTTGTAAATTTTATTGACATGTGTTAAAAAAAACCAAAAATGATGAAAAAAATCAAAAAAAAAAAAATGAAAAAATGGGTTGTGTCTTGGGTAGGTCAAAAATAACTCGTACTCAACCTTTGATCTTATTATAACTATTACAATTAATTTCATTAGGAGATCAAACATGGTTTGGGATATGAGTGTGGGATCTGTTTCAAGGGAAACTTTTAAAAAAACAAAAAAAGAAAGAAAAAAACGAACACTCACATTATATTCTTATTGGGAGAAGTTTTGTGGATGGTAAATATCTCATCTTCTCATCCCATTCAAATTATCTTCCTCTATTGTGTCTTTAATCACACAATCATTCCCTTGTAAATATGTGTTTTCATTTCCTTCCATGTTTTATTTAAAAAAAATGTGCATTGTTTTTTCTATGTTGGTGTTTTACCCCTCTTCTTTAATCTCTTGGAAATTATATTACTACCATCCCATTTCCACAGAAAACCCCCTTAAAATACCTCTTGATTCTTTTGCACTTTGGATATGGATTGGAAGCTGAGAGATCTTTTCAAACTCTAAGATTTTCACTTTCGGTTTGTGAAAGGGTGAACCTCCACAAATGAATTTTATCATCTTGAGAGGTGTGATTTTTTAGTATCCATATTTTACATTTCTAAATTTTAGGATGAAAAAATAAATTAGTTTTGGAACATTTTTTCTGTAATGACTTGTGGTGGAAATCAAAACAGATGAGTGAAATTCTCTAAACCTCCCCTCTGATTGGAGAAAACAGAATTTTAATATTTGTTGGTGAGTGGAAATGATTTTGTCATGTTTTTATATTTGTTGCACATGAGGAAATGTAGAAAAATAAGTGTTTGGGAGTTGATGTTATTAATATTTTCATGAATTATTATATACTTCATTTACAGATTTTATATGAAATGTGCACAATTTGTGTGAAATATTAATATTTTAATAATAAGTATAATTTTTGGGCATTTTTAGAAGTAGTCCAATTGAGTCAGTTTAGTATTTTATTTTTACCTCTCACCCTACTGATCCAAATTTTGTAATTATTCTTTTTTAGGATTCCTAATTTAATATACAACATTTAATTGGAAGGGATAATAGGATAATTCATCAATTTTAAGGCTCATATGGACCACTCAAGGAGGCCTATAGAATCTGTGAAGAAACAGGACCATCCATGAAGATTTAATTGTTGGGCCCCATCAGGAAGTCCAAATTCTTTTATTCTCCTCAAACGTTCAAGGGATAGTTAAAGGAGTACTGGATAAAAATTTCAAGGCCCAAATCTAAAGAAAAGGTTCCCCACTAATGCTCTAAATCTCTTTCCACATTGTTGGATGGGAATTAAAATAAGTACAGTGTTAGTGACATGGATCCTGATTTAAACATAATTTTGAGCTGAGATTTTTCAGGGAGAAAGAGGAGATATAGGTGACTAACTTTGTTAAAGACATAATTCGGTTTTGAAGGAATATTCCTATTCAAAAACCCTTTTACAATTTGGACATGAAAAACATTGGATTGAAATGGACAGATTAAATTTGTTTAATCAGCCGGCCATAAAGTCGGCTACATGGGTCCAAATGACTTCATATTTTGAGAGAGGTCGGCCAATGTTATTATATACAACATTAAAAGTTAGATATCTCGAGATTCCTCTATATGAATAGCCAACTTGGAGATGAAAGTGGAAGGATAGATTGGGAATGAAAACAATCCAGTTCCTTAGGCTATAAATTCATCCCCCTCCTCTCCTTCAAGGTGGTTGGAATTTCAGAATAGGGGAGATCATATTGGCACGACCAAAGCCTTACCAAAGGCTTAGGAGGACCTTCCATATTCAGGCTTTCAATTGAGAGACCTTTCCTCCTTTCTTTATTTTCATTTACTTTTATGTTCTTCATTGTTGTAAATTTGTAAGTCCTTTCTTTTGTAATTATGTTTTAATGCAATTTTCTTATTAAATATCTCTTATTCTCATCCAACTTATGTAGTTTAATATTAATTTTCTTAAAATAGTTTAAATACAGTTGAATCCCCTTCCCTTATTTTTCTTCCTCATTAAATCAAAATTCTATTCTTCATTCTCATTATCGTTTGTGTGTGTGTTCGACGCACCACTCTTTTCTTATCCCTTTATTTTCTTTCTCTTCATAATTTATCATTATAATAATTATAACCAGATTACAAATCATTTAAATGTCTGATTAAATCTACCATTGGGGTGAGTTATAATTTGGGGATATTATGTGATTGAGAGCCTTTGCTCTATGAGTATTCGTTGAGTTAATATTGTGTATGTTAAACTTTATATGTCATGGATTAATGAAATTTTTTGTTTAATATGTGTATTCCATGGATTATTAGAACAAAAAATACACAACCATAAACAAGTAATGGTAATTATTAGAAACCTAAGTTATGTTACGGCTTGGATTAAAGCTTTAACACTTGGGAATTCCGATCAAAATTATCCTGTGAAGTGGGTATTAATTTAATGAAATATAAAACAATGCTCAAGGATGTCATAAGCTTAAATACCCAATTATGAACTCAACCCAATCATTATAAATTTTTTAAATCAAACATCATTCATTAATTATTTCATAAGATCTGCAAAAAAACCCCCGAATCAAAATACAATCAACTAAAAACCAACGAGTATTACAAAGTATTATCACTGAGGATTCAGCCCGAGTGCTGCTATAAACATTAGCAGAGCCCCAGAACCTTGACTGGTCGATAGAAGAAAATCGGCCATGAATTTCAGTCACATTGCTTGTGACTGTCTGAGGCACTATTCAGATAATCAACAGACAGTTGAAGGACTGCCCAGGCAGAGACAACGATTCGATCAAGGTGGTCCATAGGGAGTAGGCAGACGTGGAAGAGGATCTGGCCGTGCAGCTAGCAGTGGGAGACAATTCAACTTGTTGTCACCACCACCAATAGGAGGTTCACCCCGACCACAGGGAGAAGGTGGATAAGGGATATCTCAGCTCCAGGAAGCTGAGGCTTACGATCATGGCACTCCAAAGATGATACGAGGTATGGTCTGTGTCTATTCCACCATAGCTGCAGTACTTATAAACACAAGTTCCAGTCATTCTTATATTTCCACTGCCCTCGTTTGGATCTTGGAGATTCTGAGGGAGCTGTTGGCTTGATCCTTACGGCAAGAGACCCCTACGGGAGCAGATTTGAAGATTACACACTAGTGCCGGTAGTGTGAGATTACTCTAGGAGGTGAGAGCATCAACTGGGATCTCCTCATAGCGACGTTGAGACCTTATAATGACATCATGGGTATGGAATGGTTATCTACAGTCCATGATCAGATTAACTGTATTAGGTGCATAGTGCGGTGTGTCCGCATAGATGGGACCAAGTTTACCTTCACCTGAGAGAAGGAAGCCTTTGCAGCACATGATGGACTTGCTCGGAGGAGAGTGCTGCCTATCACTCATCAGTTGGTTATCCTTACCCTCGGATCCATTGATGTGGAGAGTCCGAGCTATCCTGTAGTGGTAGACCAGTACACGGATTTTTTCCCTGATGATGTCCCAGGTCTACCCCTCACATAGAGGCAGACTATTACATTGACTTGTACCCTAGGATGACACTGATATCTACACAAGAATGTCGGATGGCTCCCACATAGCTTCACAAGGTATGTGCATATCTAGAAAAATTTTAGGGGAAGGGATCAATTAGGGCTAGTGTCTCTCCCTGGGCAACCCCGATTCTATTTTCCAATAATGCTGATAAGATCTTGAGGCTTTGTGTTGACAATCGGAACCTGAACTAGGTGACCGTGAAGAACATTTACACACTCCCGATGATTTACAACCTCTTTGACCAACTTATGGGAGCACGGTGGTTCGCGAAGATAGACCTCAGATCGGGCTATCACCAGCTCAGAGTTCAAGATGAGGATGTGCAGAATACGACATTAAAATTTCGGTACGACCACTATGAGTTCTTGGTTATTTCATTCGGCATAACCAACTCTCCATCTGTGTTCATGAGACTCAAGAATAGGGTCTTTCTGCTGTTCCTTGATCACTTTTTAGTGGACTTCATCAATGAAATTCTGATCTACTCAGCTACTGAGGATGAGCATGCCTATCATTTGCGGGTAGTACTGGACACACTCCGATAGAACCAGATTTATGGTAAGCTCTCAATGTACCAGTTCTGGATATGAGAGGTTCACTTTTTGGGACATGTCATATCAAAGGGAAGATTTTTAGTAGATCCAGCAAAGATTGAGGCAGTACTTTCTTTGGAGACACCCAGGAGTGTGATGGAAGTACGTAGTTTCCTGGGTTTGGCTAGATACTACCAGAGATTTGTTCCATAATTCTCCAGAGTTGAAGCACCAATATCAGCCTTGAAGAAGAATGGGAAATGCTTTGTGTGGTATGAGAGATGCTAACAGAGTTTTTAGGAGCTGATTCAAAGGATAACTACTGCCCCTATCTCGAGGATTCCATAGGAAGGCGTAGTGTATGTAGTATAATGTGACACATCAGGGACCAGACTCAGATGTATCCTGATACAGGAGTGAGAAGTAATCGCATATGGTTCTCGACAGTTAAGAAAACATGAGTAGAAATACACTACCCATGACCTGTAGTTTGCAGTAGTGGTCTTCGCCTTGAATATGTGGTAACACTATCTTATTGGAGAATGTTTTACCGTGTACTCTGATCACAAGAGTCTCAGTTATATCTTATCTCAGAAGGACCTGAACTTGAGACAGTATTGCAGGACTGAGTTCCTCCAGGTCTATTAATTCTAGATAGTTTATACTCCTGGGAAGGGGAATGTTGTTGCAGATTCACTCAGCGGGAGGTCTGGTATACAGCTGCTAGGTGAGGCGACGGAGCAGCTAGATGCTTTACAGATATCTATTGTGGACAGAGATGGAGAAACTTTTCTATAGTCTCTTACAGTCACTCAACCACTTCTTTAGTTAGTCCGGGAGGCGCAACATGGGGATGCAGACTGTGAGATATGACATGCTCAGATATCCATAGGACATGCACCTAATTAATTTTATGAAGGTGGGGAGCATGTTATCCTCTTTAGAGGACGTACAATTGTACCAGTGTCAATTCTGTAAGAACTGTGGAGGGAGTTCCACAAATCCAGTCTAGCTATACATCCAGGAGTGGTGAAGATGTACCAGGATCTCCGACGATAGAACATGTGGCTGGAAATAAACAAAGCAATTGCTGAGTTTGTCTCTCGATGCCTCACTTGTCAGTAAGTGAAGGGGAAGCATCAGGTACCAACAGGATTGGTTCAGCATTTAGAGGTTCTATAGTAGAAGTATGATGGGATATCCATGGACATCGTGACAGGACTTCCACATACATCCAGGGGACATGACAGGATTTGGGTGATCGTCGAACGACTCACCATGTCGGCCCACTTCCAACCGATCAGAGACCAGGGTTCAGTAGAGAGCTTGGGAAGCCTCTATGTGTAGAAGACTATGTGGATACATGCTGTAACTTCTAGGATTATCTCCAATCATGACGCACAATTTACTTCCCAACTACGGAAGGGGTTGAAGGTGGCTTTCGAAACGCAGCTTCGTTTGAGAACCACCTTTCATCTTAAAACGAATGGTCAAACTGAGCAGACCATTCAGACCCTTGAGGACATGTTGTGTTCTTTTATCCTCAACTTCAGTCATAGTTGGGAGGATCACTTACCTTTGGTGGAGTTGTCATACAAAAATATATATCACTCCACCATTGGGATGGCACCTTTCGAGGCATTATATGAGAGACCTTTCATATCTTCTTTGTGCGGGACTGACCCAGGGGAGTCAGCACTAGTGGGACCAAAGATGGTACGGGCTACCATAGAGAAGGTTCAAATTATCTAGGAGCGGATGAAGTCTACACAGAGCAGGAAGAAGATTTATGACAATAGGATATGGAGACCTCTAGAGTTAGAGGATGGCGACCACATCTTTCTACGAATCTCACCACGACGAGGTTTGCAAAGATTTGGACGATGTGGAAAGTTATCTATGAGTTTCATCAGACCATTCCAGGTCCTCAGCAGAGTTGGAATGGTGGCATGCCGCTTAGCTCTCCCACCTCAGTTGCATCGGGGAAGGACGTCTTCCATGTATCCCAGCTGAAGAGATATGTGCAGGACCCTTATCACATCATCGACCATGGTGAGGTGGACATCGATGATGGAGAAAATTTTACGGAGGTTCTAGTAGAGATTGAGGATTGATAGAAACAATACCTTCATTGATGGTCCATACCTCTGGTGCGCGTTTGTTGGCGACACAGAAACCTCCAGGAGAGTACATGGGAGTTGGAGGCTAAGATGCATGCTCAGTACCCCCACTTGTTTATCTAGTTTGAGTTGTGGCTTACGGGGACGTAGAGCCATGAGGTGGGGAGAATGTAAAAACCTAGAATTTCAGTGTAAATTATTATTTAAAATAAATGGGAATTTTATGAGTCCACGAAACTTGACAGTGCATGATTCTGAGGCCCGGTGTACCCTGAATCAATTTCTGAAGTTTTGTTCAGGTATGTTCAATAAATGTATGAGCGTGTTTTTATCACTTCTGAACTGGTGCCCATAATGGAAATATGATGGCACCATTGAACTTGAAGCACCGGTATTCGCTTAAGGAGACTTTCACCACGACAGCAGATGGTTGTGGGTGAATGTCAGTTTTTGAGTATTTCATGTAAGAGTAAAATAAAAATAAATGTGTGTGACATTTTTATTTTAATTTGTAACACCCTTATGGGTGTTGGGAGGTGGAGTCCACCAGAACTAAACCTCTATGTGGAAGTTGGAAGTGGGGACCACCAAACCTTAACCTCCCATGAGAGGTGATGGTGGTGGGGACCATCTTCTATTAAACTCCCTTGAATCCCCACTTTAATTGGGAGAAACCCTCAACTACCTAATAAATGTGTGAGGGGGGGGGGCTTCTTCAACACCTCCACAATTTAATTGTGCCAACGCTTCACAATTAAATTGTGCCAACACTCCCTTAATCAATTAAACCTATTTGAATATTTTTCCAATCACTTAATAGATATTATAATCTATTATCTTCGGCGGCCTTTTAATTTTGGGTGGAATTGGGGAGGGGAGGAACTTAGGAGAAAGATCCCAACGAAGAACGTTCCACCGACGAAGAACGCTCCACCAATGAAGAACGCCGATGAGGAACAACTTCAACTACGAATAATGACCTCGACTTCCACCTTCTTCCTCGAAACTTCCTTTGACGTAGGATGAGTTCATCAACAACGAATCGACATTCGCCTTTGTGCCCCAACATCAACCAACAAAGAACAAGGTAGGGGTTTAATAATGTTTGATTATCAATTCACAATTATACACCTGCCTTTCTTTTGAGGCCTCCCAGCCGAACCGGGCCTCGGACACCCCGACCTCCTGGCCGAGCCGCCCAGGTCGCGCCATCCACCGACCCACGGCTGCTCCGGCATCTCGGTCGAAGCGGCCCCAGTCACGCCACAAGATGGCCGAACCGGCCCCAACCGTGCCACCCCATCCCTCGAGCCGAGCTGCCTTGAGCTGCGGCCCCACATACCTCTGAGACAAACCGGCCCTACCCTCCGTGCTGAGCCACCCACACAGTGCCCTCTAGGTCGAACTGCCCTCACAGCTGGTCTGCGCCCTCACGGCTCTCCGCGGCCCCTTGCGGCCGGCTGGGCTGGGCCCAATGGGTCAGGCTGAACACAACAAGTTGGCCCACCCAACGGACCGGGCCAGACCCAATGGGTCAGGCTGGGTTGACCCGAACTGTGTCGGCCCAGGCTGGGTCGGGCTGGGTCGGACCGGACCCGGGCCCACTACGACAAATTTACGCTCATTCGGCCATATCTTTGGCAGTAGAAGTTTGTTTGAAAAACCATCAATTATGATTGAAATCGTGGAGCATGATGGTATCTTTGTGTATACACCACTTGAGTTTGGGGTATAGTTGAGATACAGTAATGTTGGATTGTGCACAAATCCAACTAGGAACCCAATACTAAAAGGCTATTAACTCACAGACCTGGCGTCTGATTGATGTGCCATCTATTGCATTGAGACACCTATGATGCAGTGGACCTTTGAGATACTTATTCGTGGGACTTCACAAAATTTGGAGTATCGACCAGTAGATTATGGAGGGGATCCTCTCGGAGACGAGCGAGAATAGTGCGGAGGCCTAGTAGCAAGATGATACTTGATGACTGCTGACCGTTTGACTCGGAGTGACTCTACAGGCTCATTGGGGAGCACCTTGCTGACGCGGCAGACCCGCGGTGGGGAGCACCTCTATGTGACGTGGAAAACCCATGGTACTCGACAGGAGGAGTACCTCAGTATGCTTTGAGGGGGAGCATGTTTAGTGACAGGGCAGACCTACAATGGGGAGGGCGCTTAGTGATGCTGATGATCCATGGTACTAGACAAGAGAAGTACATTAGCAGTCCAATGTTAGTGGGAAGCACGCTTGGTGTCGTGGAAGGCCCAATGTACTCGATTGAGGTGGATTTCTCCAGCAGTCGAGGTGTTCGACATTGTGTTCCGAATGTTTCTTGATACTACCCCTAGAATAAATCCTGGTTTGAGCTGAGTCAGAACCTTTGTGTTTTCCTCATGAATGATATGGATTACTTGATAACATAGGTATATGTATGGGAATATACCTAAGAATGGTTATATGTTGATTTCATACTTTTTGTTTCATCCTTGTTGGATTTTGTGAGATGTAGAGGTTCTTGGGGTCGCTACCAAGTATCATTATACTCACCCCTATACGGGCTATGCCTACACCTTGTTGTGTTGGATGCAGACGATAGACAATGCTGACTAAGGTTGAGAGTACCAAGACTGGATGGTACTCGGAGGTGGACTTTATGAAGAGTTGGTACACAAAGTAGACGAACATATGAGGAGTGCTGAGGAGGTGATCTATACCTACCCATCACGTAGGAACCTCAGAGGATAACCCAGTTGCTATTTTCCTTTTTCTTCAGTGGTACATGTACTTTTAGTTTCATATACTTTAATATTGTTCTTGTATTCCAGCCCCCTTTTTCTTTCTACACTCTTTTGTTATACAATCTTACGTGGTGTTTCGTATCTAGTAGTGTTCTTTCTTGTGTGTGTGTTTACAAATTAAAAAGACAATTCCTTCCTAGTTTTAGGGAATTACACCTTTGGTTATAGTCACCAGCCCTTGGCCTATGAAAGGTGGGCTTGGGGTTATCACGACACAAGCCCTGGGGGACGGTACATGACAAGATTATTTAATTATTATATCTTGACTCTACCATTGGGGAATGATGGGTTTCCTATATATATTGATACTTCAAATAAAGGACTTGGTTGTGTCCTTATACAGAATTATAGAGTTATTTCCTATGAATAACAGAAGCTAAAAATTCATGAACAAATCTATCCCACTCATGATATTGAGTTAGCAGCTGTAATATTTTCCCTGAAAATATGGAGACACTATCTCTATGGTGAAAATGTGAGATTTATACTGATCACAAGAGTTTGATTTATATTTTCTCACAAAAAAAATCAAAATGTGGAAAAGGCTATGGCTTGAACTACTCAAGGATTATGATTGCACAATACACTACCACCCAAGGATGGAAAAAAAGGTGGAAGATGCTTTGAGAAGAAATGATCATGGATTTTTGAACTAGATAAGAGTTGAAAAGGATCCTATATACATGGATCTAGTGAAGATGGATATGGGAATAACTATGGAAGGTGAAACTTCAATTATTTTTCAAATGGTTTCCAATCCATCCTTACTATAAAGAATAAAATGTTCTCAGACTGATGATGAAGAAATTCAAAAGAAAATTAAAGCTCTGAACAATGGGAGATTGATCAACTTTGTATATGAATATGGAACATTAAAATTTGGGAAGATAATTTGTGTTCCCGATATAATTTATCTAAAAATGGAATTGTTGGATGATGATCATAGCTCCAATTTCTCTATACACCCTGGTAGCACTAAGATGTATAAAGATTTGAAAGAACAATTTTGGTGGGGAAACATGAAGAGGGAGATTTTTGATTTTGTGTCAAGATTTATGTTTTGTGAAAAAGTGAATGTTGGAATGAAATAGCATGGAGGAGTCATGAAACCTTTTCCCATACCTGAGTGGAAATGAGATAATATTATGATGGACTTTTTCTTGGGGCTACCAAAGACTCCTAGAATGAATGACGCAATATAGGTCATTACTAATCATCATACCAAGTCAACACATTTTCGTGATATAAGATAATATTTAACACTTGAACGTATGATAAGACTCTATATTGTTGAAGTTTTGAGACTTCATGGATTACCCCTATTTAAGGTTTTTGATCGTGATCCCCATTTTACATCAAGATTATTGAAAAGTCTTTAGAATGCCTTAGATACTGAACTTTTTTTGAGCACTGCCTACCACCCTTAAACTGATGGAAAACCAGAATGGACTATTCAAACCTAAGAAGAAATGTTGATATCTTTCTAACCTGACATTCAAGGTATGTGGGATCAGTATTTACCTCTATTGAATTTTCCTATTACAATAGCTCTCATTCAAGTATTCAGATGGCACCAAATGAAGCTTTATATGTATAGAGATGTCGCACACCAACTTGTTGAGATGATGTTGGTGAAAGAAACCTCATAGGCCCAGAACTTGTTGAGGAAACAATATAAAAGGTGAAGATTATCCAAACCCACAACAATGCAACAAAAAGTAGGAAAAAGAACTATGCTAATAATCGGAGGAAAGATTTAGAATTTCAAGTAAGAGGTCATGTTTTATTAAAGGTATCTCCATAGAAGGGTGTTATATGATTCGGTTAGAAGGGTAAATTGAGTCCCAAGTACATCAGACCATTCAAAATTCCAGAATGAATTGGAGTTGTATATTATCATTTAGAAATGACTCCAAGTCTCTCCAATGTTCATGATGTGTTCCACGTATCACTATTGAGAAAATACATGTCTGAACCAACGCATGTACTCACCTATGAGGAAATTGAACTAGAACCTGATTTGACTTATTATGAAGAGCCTGCCAAAATTCTTAATAGCATAGAACAAGTGCGGAGAAACCGAATGACTCGTTTGTTAAATGTTATATTGAGGAACCATAAGATGGAAGAGGCAATGTGGGAACCCAAGGAACTTATAATGAAGAACCACCCGAATCTTTTTATGAAGTAATGTTATAGATATTTTGAGGATGAAATTAATTTAAGGAGGGGAGAATGTAACACCCCAAGCTCCCATGGTACGTTTCCCTTTGAATAATCTAGTAGCTTGCATTGTACACAACTTGGAGATTTAACACACCACGACCAATCAAACTAGCCGTTATGAATAGTAATACCCAATTTTTTAAATATTTTAAATTTTATTTTTTAAAATAGACTTCATTTTTGAATTCGGAATATCAAAATTATTTTAGGGTGAATTTTTGGTATTTTTCTGAAAACTATCAATTTTTTATGAATAGTGAAAAACAATGCGTTATTGTTTAAAACCAACTTTTAATTCAAGTAATTAGTTATTTTATTTTAATTTATTTTAGGTAAATATAGATACATAATACCTCTATATTTTCAATTTAAGTCATTGGACTCATTTTATAATAAGTTAAAATATATAAAATTTTATTGAACTTTTTACCGTCTTTTACCCACCATCTAGGAGCATTTAGAAATTTGCATAAAACTTAATTTTACCACTTCTGTCAGTTGAATTTATAAAATATGAGAGAGACGGTTAACATCAGAAAGTAAAATGTGGTTCAATAAAATGAAAATAATTTTTGGTGAATAGTAACTTTTGGTTTTTATTTACCACGGTTAAAAGTAAATATGGTAATTAAGGGTAAAAATGAAATTATCATTATGCTAAAATATGTCATAATTATATTTGATAAGTGTAATTCAACCAAGAACAACTTTAGGAATAAAATATGATCCATTTGGATAACTTGGATTAGATTAGGACATTTAATATTATTTTATTTAAAGAAGAGATAAAAGTGTTATATTCAAAGATTAATAACTAAAATATTTTTAATATAGGGTTATACATAAGATATATTCGATTATAAATATTAATTATAAAACTAAAAATATTACCTACATAATTGTATTTTATTTATAATTTTTAGATATTAAATAATTTAATTTTTTTATGATACAATGATGATGCAGTAATTAACTTAATAATGAAATATTAATATATATGATATTATAAAAATCTAAATAAATATAATTTGAGACTTTGGATGAATTAAATTAATTTTATAGGTTAATATGACATGTTAGGGTTGATTAAATAATTTCTTTCAAATTAATCATTTTATTCTTATTTTCACAAAAACCAAATACTAAATAGTGTCAAAATTGACATAATTGAGTTTTTAAAACAAATACAATATTGTTAATTGATATAATATTCCTAAAAATTTATTGTTTGGCCAAAGGACAGACCTAAGGTTATATATATTAATAATGAACCACTTGGGGTTATCTTGTATTATTATAGAATTTTTATTAACCATATAATATAAAAATACAAAGAGACATGGTAAATGTCAAACTATTTAACTAAGAGATAAATCTAAGCTATAAGGTTAGTATGGTGACCTAAACCTGTATAAAACCTATTGGTTGAAATATTTTCAATGCAGACCCACTTTATCCTCAAAATAAATCCTTTTTTATCCAATAGAATCCGAAAATTATTTTATTTTTAAATAATTCTTCATGATTTTCCTAAAGTGACCCTCACCTCTCTTATAAAAGGGTACTTCCCGTTCTCTTAAATTCACACCTTCAAATCAATTTTTCTCGGCCAAACCCTGACAAAATATCCTCTCAAATATCCTCCCTTTGACCTAGAGGATTTAAATTGATCAAAAAGCCAACCTATGGAGCCCTTTTGATAAACTCAAAAGGAAACTCCCGAAGAAGAAGTAATAATTTCACCATCCTCTTTCAACTTCTTTTCTTCTTCCACTTCCATTTTCATTGATTCCATACCAAAATAATAACTCAAGTTCCTTCTACATAATTTTATGTTATTATAAACATGTTATAACCATATTCGTTATTCTATCCATCCTATAAATGAAAAAGTCACCATACTTGCGTGTGTACGACTTACTATCTCCACGTCGTGGAGTAGTGTGTTATTCAAACACTATATTATTTTGTATGGGTATAATAATGAGTATAACTGATGTAAATATAAAATATAACATGTTAATTATTATGTATATATAATATAACATCCAAATAAAAATTATTTCACCATTAATATAATGATATTGTCACTCATACGTACGTACGAATTACCGTCTCCACGAATGCGATGAGATTGATTACCCATCGTAATCATTCAAGAATAATTTTCATTTTATGATTAAAAATAATATTTATGAACATAATCTCATTATGTATATTAATTAAATACATCCTATCCATAACAATAATGGACTACGTAAACAATCACATAAAGGAAAATGAACCAGTTAACAACTGAAATGATGATACTACAAAAGTATTATTAACAAGCCAATATTATAAGATCATATATGATATCATATTAATGTATATGATTATTTTATAATTTAATAACAATGATTTAATTATTATAAATGAGGTTAACATACTATCAACTAAGGAAAATTATAAGGAAAGGGTTAATTCTACAATGTTTTTACTTATCTGATGTGGTTAATGTGTAAGTATTTACTGGGACCTCTTTATCATCCACATTCTTGTTTTCTTAAAAATGTAATTTGAACCATTTTTACTATTTGATAGACTATGGGTTAAAGAAATTTATACCCTTATTTGACCATATTTTTTTTGAAATGAATCATTCCGTCAATTTTCAAATAGGGTACTTTATGACCTTTTCGACAAAATTAAGGCAAGAATGAATTTTTTTAACTTATATGGTGGGTGCATCAATTTTCCACCATTATAACTTTTTTGAAGCTTCCCATACAATCTTATAAGAATATTTTCAAAATAAACATTTTATTTTATAATTTTTTTACTTTTAAATTATTTCAAAATACAATGAGATATTTCTCTAAAAAAGTTATGATTTCATCTATGTCGACATCCTTTGATGGATTTTAAGCTTGTTTGAAGTTGATTTATTTTGATACAAGACTTCCATATTGTATTAATGGTTTTGTGATATTTATTTACTGTGTATGTGTTATTTTTACACCGTTCATGGTTTATGGATAAATTATTCACATTTCGTATGCTAGTTTTAATACGAATGTTTATGTTATGATTAAACCTTTTCATACGAGGAATGCATTGGACTTAGTAAGTGACGGGTGGATCCCACTATAGCTCCTTGATGCATCAATAGGTCTCATGAGAAAAACTAGTGTTTTGGCATAAGTCCTTAAAAAGATCTTATTTTTAGTCTTGGCACAAGAACTTGACTATGTCGTTAAGAACTTTGGCATTATGCATTCCATCATTATGAAAGTGGCTATTGATATTGCATGTGATTATTCAACTGGAAGAATATCCATGTGAATAAGTAAATTGAATTATTTAATTTAAAATTTCCATATTTTGATAAATTTTATGTTTAAAAGTCTTTTGTTTTAGTCGTAAACATTGCCTTAATTTTTTATGCATATTTATGAATGTTTCCGCAATATTGTTATCCTTACCGAGCATCTGAGCTCACCCCATTCTATGTTTTATTTTTCCCCAGGATGTGAAGAAGTATTTAATGGATGACCTTCATGGATAGGCTAATGATATAAGTGTGGTCAAAAGGGGAAAAATGTTATTGACGTTTTATTTCATGATGTAATGTAAAACTTATGAATGTATCTAGTAATTCTAATGCTACTAAATCGATCAGTGTTTTGGGACATGATTCCTTGTATCATGCCAATGTTATGTAATAATGGCCCGACTCTGGTTAACTGGGGTCAGGGTGTTACAAGCTCATTCAACGTCATTAATTTTTTTTATAATTACAATAATATTTTGAATTATATATCCATTAAATTATTCTTAATCATAATTATATCATAATATTTATTATCTTAATTTTTTTAGTTTTTTAGTTATTATAGTTCATTAAATTTTTTATAAGTTTCACAAAGTGATCATAGTAAAAAATGTATATTAAAACGTTATAATATAATTTTACTTATTATCGAACTAAATTATGAAATGTTTTCAAATTTCAAAATTAGGAAATGTACATAATATTTCATATGAGAATTAACTGATTGTGTCACCTGACTTTGTCACCTAACAACACGAAAAAAATTTATTGACAATGTGGAGGTAAACTAACTGTGTCACATGACTGCATGAAAAAAAATGTATTTACTATGTGAAATTAAACTAAACATGTCAACCTACCGAATGGAAGAAATGTACTGAAAATATGTTATTCAACTGGGCATGTCAATTTAGCATACAACAAAACCATTTCAACATACCATATGAACAAATTATACTAATTTGATAGGAGTTAACTGATTGTATCATATAATTGTGTTACAAGACTATATAAAAAAAATTTACTAACCATGTGGGATTCAAATAACTATGTCACCTAATAATTTCAACCTACCACATGAACTTAATTTAATGATTATATAGGATTCAACTGACTATGTCACCTAATCATGTCAACCTACAGTAAAACCTAGCATGAGGAAAATTTTATTCTGTATTTTTACCAAAACATGGGAAAGAAAAACTCATATTTATGTGATGGTAATGGATTTATAAATCTAGGAAAATTATAAAAAATTAATTATAGTAAATAAAATACTATACATATGTCAATATATATACAAAAATTATATATCTATTAATGCATGATTTTAGATTCAATTCAGAAATTTTCCAAAATAATTAGGCAACTATAATTTAATGATATCTCGATCCGTATAATTATGAGTAATATTATTATTGATTATATGGAAATATAATAATGTTATATAAATATATTCCACTAGAGATATATCTTATTATTCTATTTGGAAGAATTTTTTAATTATGAAACATTATAAGTTATGATTCTAAGATTTTCTAGAATCAAATACATGAAAACTCAGTACATGAATTTAATTTTGTAGATTCTTCTATGTAGATTAAACCATCTTATAAATAAATATTATACTTGAATCCCCTATGCATTTATACTTATGTGGATTATTGATCTCATATAGGATGTTGTAAAATCTAAAATCTGCTCTATATTATGTACCATTTCATTTTTCCATTTGATTCATGTTCATTATGAATATAATTATTAATTTATTTGTTATATAATTACAAATTAATTATTTATAATCCATTAAAATAAATTTAAATATTTTTATTTACAATTTTATCACATGGGTTAATGATAAATGATTACTTCTTAACATAAGTCCCTTATTAATTATTTTTTTAATGTGAAATGTTTGACTCACATACAATATAGGAATTTTCCAATAGACGTTAATGTTGATTATAATTATTCAAAAATGTTGTATTATTTATAGTTATGAGTTATCGCTGCAATGTATTAATTTAATTTTCCAAAATATCAAATCAATCAATGTGAGTATTCTTTTCATGCACATTTAATAAATATTTTTTATGCTTTATTGGGAGAGATGATCAAAAATTGGATTTTAGTGTTTATTTGTTGTGCATAAATGAACATGATATATTGATTTGGACATATATAGATAAAAATAGGGTGTTAAGGATTATTTATCAAAACATAGACTATAAACATTGATGATCATGAATGGATCCCAATGGGACTTCAATTTTTTAAAACTTTTCTACTATAGAGTTCACTGCCACCTCAACACACAAACTCTAAATATGTACAGATTGTTCTGTGGTTCAAATTTTTTCTATCCTCATTATGTATGCATAATTATAATTGTTATACTAAAAATTAAAAGGTAGTATTTTGTGATGTGAATCCTAATAAAATATTAGGAATTAGGTTGTTCCTATAGTGGAAAAGGATATTTCGTTCTATTTGTGCCTCATGTTAGAAAAGGCGTGGTTGTTTTAGGATTAACCCTACAAGGGAAAAAGTATTTGTAATCAGGTTGTGACTCTAGGTGGGAAATGGTCATTATAATATTCCATTATATTATTTATAGTGTGTGCCATCACACTCAATATATGAGAGGTGTGAAAAGTAGAAAATAAATCATTTAGATCCAACCTAGTATAAACATAACATATATTCACTATATTTTATTCCAGCATTACCAGAATAACTCTGATATATAATCCTTAAAATCATTATTTTTTTTGAAAGTATAGTTCATCCAATTGGATAATTTTTTATCATAACTCTATACCAAAAAGGATCAAGTGAAATACCATGTCCTACAACTAGTGTACCTACAACACAACACCCCAAATCCAAAAACTATACAACAATAACATAGAATATAGTCTGTGATTCCTCAAGATTTCTTGAATTGCTCCAAAATGATTTATGTGATCCGCCTTGTTTTTTTGTGAAACATGATGTCATCCATAATGAGTAAAAAAAATAAGTTGTGGTGCTCATGTAATATTATATTCCTTAGTGACTTAAAAATTGTAGGTTAATTGTTTAGACTAAATTGAATAACAAGATACTCATAATGGTCATACCTAATCATAAAGGTAGTTTTAAAAATGAATAATTTTTTTAATCTCAACTGGTGACAACCATATCAATGATCAATCTTTAGATAACCCTTCACAATTTTCAATAGGTGAAACAGATCATCAACACATGAAAATGAATATTTTTTCAGTATTTTACCATGATTTAGTATCTAGTAATCAACACGTTAGTGAAGAGTTCCTTCAATTTCCTATGCAAAGAGAACCTATATCACCCAAGGTGACACACTCAGGCATGTAAAAAATTTCTCTAATTTATTAACCAGCTAAGGATTATACTATTTTAATTCAACTAGTTTAATGTGGTAATGAGAAATGGACAATAGATAAGTACCAGGTACTAAATAAATAGAAAGATCTATCTATCTTACTAGTGTAAAAATAAATAAATTATAAGAAAGAGTGTTGAGAAAAATGAAAAAAACTATAGGTAGATCGTCACTCAATGATTCTCACTATATATCAAATATAAATACTCATATTATGAAGCCAAAATCTATAAAATAATTCCATGATCTACTATAATATGAAAATTATTCTCCCTAAAAGATATTATAAAACCCTTTGGGTAAAAAAGACCTATCAATGGTAAAAATCAATCTGGAAATTATGAGGAAATACCAAATCCATCCAAAAAATGGCATCATGTGTATTTATATTGATAAAAAAAATACTCTAGGTGAGCTCAAACTGTGATATAGAGTATAAAAAAGAAGAAAAACATCAACCCAGCTCTCCCTTCATTTCAAGGGGATTAGTAATATATATCATGAAAGATAAATTATTTATAGGATAGTTTAGAATGATTAAAATATGAGCCAATATAGACTATTTAGATTCATCAGTATCAAATAAAACAATCACAAACTATGAAGTTTTATAAATGGTAACTATCAAGGTTACTGGACATGAATATACTTCCTCTAGAGACTCATCAACTGTGTCAAGTAGAATTCTTTTGAATGCTTGTGATATAATTCCATTAGATATTGAAGCATATGATTTCACCATATATTTTTTTAGTGAATATTATCTCATTAAAGTACATGAAGAATAAATTTAGTTATAAAACATTTTCAGGTGACCTGATCATCCACATGAATCATATATATTTTGTACTTCATTGAAATCCTATATTGAATGTGTATCCATACCACACTAAAATAATGTTAAGTGGAATCTTATAGGAGTTTTAGTAGGTCTGGATTACCCCTTGTTTTTAGATCTACCAAGAGACTCATCATACTTCCTACTACCTTTAATGTGACTAATATAATTTACATTGGGAGAAAAATTAACTCCCGTCGAGCTTGACATAATATAGTATTAAAACCCATAGATCCATTGTTTATCTAAAAAATAAGAATTAGAAGTCAGATTCAGTCAAGAATAAAATTATATGATATCTTAAAAAATGCCCATATCAATCCCTTCTTCCATTAGCTTATCATTTTTCACTTATATAGGAGAAAACTGAACAAGATTTGTGAGACGGTTCGCATATAGTTTCATGGCCTTATCACCATAATATAGGGTAATAGACTCTATTGGTTTCTCCAAGACCAAATATCATAAATAGAATTGAATATTTAAAATATCCCAAGATTATTTCCACTATAAACCCTAAATCGTTTTCCCCATCACCATCGATTCCCAAAATTTAGTTCTATTCCATTCCAACATGAAGGTATCGTATTTCAATAAAATATGTTCTTTTGTTACTATGAACAAAAATATATATTTTCAACCAATCCTTATCCAATTAAGTATCCATAGTGAATTAGAATACAAGTTTATTCTTGTAAAAAATATTTCGAGAACAAGCATGATATTATTCCCTTCGAGGTTCCACAACTAGAACCTGAACAAGAATGAGTGTAAGAACCTATACAAGATCATTGAAACTGTGCATCTTTATCTATATAATATTCTATTTTAGAAGAGGATTCACTAACTATGGTTCATCGAAAGCTTCATCATGAGGCTTATTCAATCATTTTATCAGAGTCATGATACTACATAACATTAACAAACAACACTAAAACATCAGTAAATGTAAACATATTAACAGCTCAAATGTGATATATATGAATATAAATTCCATAAAATTGGGTTCATCATTGTTATTTTTCAAGATACATAAATTATATTATGTGAAGATAGTAGAAATGAATTGAAAAAAAAAATCTCAAAGAAACTTTTCCTGAAACACCCATGGAGACTTTATGCTCATTATGGTGAGATCTGGCTTGGAACACACTTATAAAAACCTAACAAGTCCCATAAGTGATAACTACTATCTACAATTAAAACCAAAATATATACTTACATTATAGATATATAATTAACATGAACCTCTTATACCACTTTTTCATAAACATTCTCATATACCTTGGTACCCTAATACCCAAGTGGGCTTAGAAATATCCCAAATAAGAATTATCAATCCCCATAGGTCATGGAATATCACCTATATTCACAATGATAACAAAATTAAATGATTAATCCCTAAAAAATGGTGGATAAATTGATACAAAGTCAATATAATCAACACTTCAAAGGGAGTTAGTACCAGATCCAAATTTAAAAAAAGTACCCATAAAAATATAAATATCCCAAAGGAAATATTTTCCCAAGATGATTATACAAAACTAGACATAATTCTCAAGGATCTTATGTATCAAGTGGATCACATCTCCACTGGTCACTATCAACACTCTATAGTCCCAATAATTAATAACATCAATCACCTCTATGTGGATCATTACATTTAATTAGACCTATCATACGAAAAAACACAAACACTAGAAGGAAAAGATATGGTGTGAGCAATAAATCCCATTAGGGTCTCCCCAAGTTTCTAATAATCATTTCCATAACAATTAACTATTTATGTTATTAATTTAAATAAAACATGTCAAGACATTAATATTTTATCTTTTAAACAAAAAAATGTTTCCATTACAATGTGATCGATGATATAATAAAAAGGTTTTCAAATAGTTCCAAATGAATATTTTATATAAAAAATGTATACAAATAAATTCTCATGAATAGAAATTGTTCACAAAAATGGTAACTATAATCAATTAAAAATAAAAGAAACATGTTACATAATCCCTAAAATTCTATTATTTCTATGCTATTGGATTAATAAAACTATAAATCACTAATAACAACTCCAACATCCACTCCCCATTAAGTAAAATTACAAATATCCACTCCCCATAGAATAAAATTACAAAATGATATAGGTTTAATTATGGTTTTCTGTGTTAATCCATTAATAGGGGATAAATATTCTAGAATTATTTTCATAGTGACCCACTAAATACACTAAATCATATGTTCTATAAATAATAAATCTATCAAATATGGGAATATTATTCATTTCAAATAATTTTAATATCCCCATTTTAATATCATAATTTCTATTTTCACCCAGAATTCTCATTCTAAAACATAAACATAGGTTTTCATAAATTCATTTTTCACTTTATTATATTTTTCTCAATATTAAATATCACATTAATTTCTTAAATTACCCAATATATCAATACATAATTTTTTTCTCAAATACAACCAATAATTTCAAATCCTTGAAAACTGCGGGTTTTCAACATTTTCCATACAATTTAATATAATATGCCAAATAATTTAAATTATAGATTCTAAATTAATTTAAAAATATATTTCATGTTAAGAAATAAATGCATGGTTTAATTAGTTGAACTAAATTATATGGAAACACCTACCTTTAGAACAAGAGATCACAATGCAAATACAAGCAATGGGGAATGACAACAGCTAACGAAGGATAAAAAACTCTAGGAAAAATACTATAATAATAATCCATAAATAATGAGATTAGATAAATAAATAATATAATGGTATATCCATATATAATTATGAAGGAGAGGAAACCATATTAAACTACATGGGGATAGATCCACTTACTAAAATAATATTAAACATAATCATCATGGATTCGATGTAATGACCCGACCCCAGTTGCCCGGAGCTGTTGCATTATTATATTACATTTGAATGATTAAAAGAAAGTAAAATCCCAAAGTAATTAATTGATTAGTAAATTTGGAAACAAGATACATACATAAGTTCAACATTACAAATTGAAATGAAGAAAAACATATAGGTTCCATTGGGGACATACACCACTCTAAGATTAACCCTAAAAGTCAATCATAATATACATCATCATGTCCGAGGAATAATGAAACATAATAAGGGGTGATATCTGATAATCAGTAAGGGTCAACAATACAATGGAGAATATCAAAAACATAGAAATTATTCATGATTAATAACTAAAAACATGTAACTTTATAAATAAACTTGAACATAATATGGAATGAATATGAGCTGAGTAAATATTTCTATAATAAAACATAATCACGGGTATTCTAATAGTATAATAACCACATGAAAATTAAATTTATCTCTTCATAAAGAGGGAAATGTATATGATGAACATTTTGAAACATACCATGAAGGCCGTGGTTAATATATCAAAAAAATATTAAGGCCTTATCCAAAAACATATAAAAAAATGTGGAAGGCCTCGGCTAAGTCAATATCTCTTTTTATCATGAGACCTATTGATGCATTGAGGGGTTTTAAAGGGCCCCAATCATCACAGAATAATTCCAATGCATTAATTATAATAATGGGTGTACACATAATCAACATATTCATTCATATTGAAATGAACATATGAAATGTAACTAACTTTCCCAAATCAATAAACAAAAAACAGTAATTATTCAGATTAATATAGTGAATGGTTTCAATATAGAACATCCATATTCAATATAATAATAATCCATGGAAAAAATATGGTAGATTATATCATAAAATATTAGACCTATTTTTAAATATGAATCAATAAGACTGTAGAAACATATGAAAACAATCTTAAAAAACCATCGATTAAGTCTTGAGATTAATACTCTTTACTTAAAAATGAAGAGATCCTTGGAGAAAATTATAAGGACCCGACCTTAAACATGAAATAATCTTGAATTAAATGTATAATTCATATTGAGGATCTTTTCAGGTTTAGAGTTTTAGAGAATTAGGCCATAAATATTACATAACAAAATGAATATTACATGTAAAAACTTCTACTCAGTTTCGATTTTTTTCATAAAATAAAACCTCTTGAATAAATGAGACATGTCTAGTTCCACGTTTTAGACAGCATGAATTTTCCTTGATACCATCCTTGACCCAATTCCACTTTATTTTGTGTGAAAAACATTTCAAAAACTTGGGATGAGCATAAAAATCTCAATAAGGGAAACACAATGAAGGAAAACTATTAGATTTTTAAAAAAACAAGTAATCCATGAATACTTTATCATAAGTAATTTTTCTCCTTTATGAAGTAGTAAATACTCTTCACTGAATAAATGATCATTGCTTACCCTTTTGTAACAAAAATATTACCATAAAAACCATATAAAGTATACATAACATATAAAGTTAACATGGGACATAAACATTATTAAGTGGAATTACCATATGGTCAACTTCTACAAATATCACTAATTGGAATAGCCATACGGCCGACTTCCATACCCAATGCATTGGAGGTTATAATGTAACCACCCGTCATGGTTTATCACAACACCACTCGTCATATGGTTTATCATGTAGCCACCTGTCAAATGTCCAATTACCATCATAACACATAAAATATTGAAAATATAAACATTTCAATAATAAAATTTCGTTTTAAATCAGAAGAAGTAATTTCAAGTTATTGAAATATTTATTCCATTTTCATAAACCATTTAAAAAGATATTTTTGAATCAAAGTGTCCCATACCACATTGATGATTTTAATGGAATTATAATTTTAAAACATTAATGTACATATAAATAAATACTCAAGACCATTTTTAAAACATGGATATTAAAGATAATGATTTATAATAATAAATATTTAAAACATTTAAAACGATATTTTAGTTAAAGAGTTTTTAACAAAATGAGAGACTCTGGAATAAAAATAATTGGGGAATAAAATTTAATATGAACTTTATAATTTCATGAGAATAAAGTTATTCATGATATAATATGTCAAAGGACAATGTATACACCATATAAGAGTTAATTGGTGCATAAGAACAATAAATTCATAATGGAAATGTAAATTGAGATGAAATCCCTTATAAAGATGGTATCCTTAAATTAAAGATAAATAAATCACATAATTATGAGTGAAAAATATAAATACACCCAATATAAGTGGATATAAAGTGTTAAACTATTATAGGTCATTCACACATATTCATAGGATGACATATTCAAGATGTACAAGTTTAACCCAAAGAATTTTAATTAGGTTAAGAAGTTCAGTTACAAAAATTTAAAAGGCTAACGACATCACTTTAAAATTCAGAAAATTTGTTGATGAGATAAAAAGTGTATATCATCAGTTGGACATAAAATTTACATCAATATGGATATAGATGAATTTATCCCAACAAAATAAGATGTAAATTAAAAGACATAACAAAAATAAGTCTTTTAAAAAGAGGACGGTGAAAGGTTCCCTTACCGATTTGGTATCTTACAAAACATACGCCACATGAAAGAAGAACCATAAAATGTAGATTTTAATACCCATAAATGAAAGTATATTTCCCAAAGATTAGATTCATGGGAATTACATACACCACTCTAAGGTAATAGTGACAAATATAGCATGAATCTCATGGGAATAAAAATTGAGATAAAATACCCTTACCTCTTTGTAATCAATCGAGTTTTATTAAAAATAGATAATAACCACCAAATGAATCACTGAATAACATGAATATAAAGATAATGATGATAATATATATCAATGGAAGTATAAATTAAACCACATTCAATAAATATGTGGCAATCAATGGAAATCTCATGGAATTAAAAGTGAGATAAGAAATACACTTACCTTGTGTCATACTTGACCCGTATGTTCTGTGTTCTTCCTGAATAATAAACTTAAGTTAATATCTAATTAATTAAGAAAAATTTTAAATTTTATTATTCATTTTATATCACTTATTATCTTTCTATAAAAAATATTTAATTATTTGAGTTCATATTGGATATTTTATCGATGTTTGAAACTTAAGTAAAAAATGAACTAGTTATAATTACAATTTGTCCATGTGGTTAAAAGTCCATTTTCTCCAGAATAATATAAATGTTTTATATATTATATATATCATATATATACAGTGTATATTTATTTATAATATTCCATTTCATTTGGAGTTACGAAATGAAACGCACTGTTCATGGAGACGGTAAGTCGTACGTGCGCATAAATGCTACTTTCATTTATATTTAATATGTAAAAGAATTAAAACATAATGATACATTGGTATATTATAATTACATTATAATATCAAATGATATTTATGATAAATAATTTCATTAACTCCATCCTTTATTTGTTCCATGTATGTAATGAACGAATCATATCACCTTGAGGGGGTTGTAGTCTGCATTTCCTCAAATTAAATTTTCGCGTTTAACCATAATGGAAACCATAAAGGTTTTCTATAAATGAATAATACAAAATAATAATGAAAACATAAACATAATATACATAAAATAAAAATATATTACCATCTTAATGGCCACCATGTTAGGCGGCATGAGATAATCGAACAATCATTGTTTCATGAGGTGTTAGTTTTTCATCCACAGAAACAGTATGTTCTTTACCCATTAGATGGAGGTGTGTGTAAGTGTAGTTCAAATATTTATTATAAAAAAATCCTAGTATATTTAGTAAACTATTTTTTTAATATAATGGAATAAAAATATGTTAGGGGTTTGGAGAAGTAAAATCAAACAAAATACAACAAAACAATTTAAGAGAAACTGTTACCGTTAATTTGGGTAACTTTATTTGGTTTGAACCAAAAGAACTTCTTGAAGTGCCTTCTGCCTAGGGGATGTCTTCTAAGAGGAAGAAGGGGATATTGAGAGATTATTTGGGCAGGGTTAGGACAAGCCTAAGGGTCTTGAGAGGTGTGTGGAATGGGATAGAAGTGGTGTCCTTTTATAAGGGGGTGGAGGGGCTCTTTAGGAATGTGTGATAATATTATTTTATTATATAATGATATTCGGTTTCTAAAAGTCCAAAAAATATTAAGGTAGAATATAATATGACTCATGGTCTAAATAAATTCATCAAATAATAATTGGACAGGTTTTGATGTTATTTTTATATTTATAATCTTATTTATTTAAATCATTTATTAATGAGGTCAATAGTGCATCATTATTGTGTCATTAATAATTTAATTTATTCGATGTCTAAAAATTATAAAAATATACCATGATGTATTAAATCATTTTATCTTTCCATTTAATATTTATAGTAGAAAGGATAAACTATGTAACACAATGTAAAAATTAATTTACAAAGAGATATTTGTTTATGTCATCTTTGCCTTTGCTTTAAGTTAATTAAAATAAAGTGTCATTTTCATTCATAAGTGGATATATGGGGTCCCAAAATCGACCCAAGAATTATAATGGTCAGTAATTACTCATTTAATAATGTTAGAACAAGTGTTAAGGTAATTTGGTATTATTATCATATGATTTTTAACTTGAATTACCCAATTTACCTTTAACCAAGGTAAATAAAAGTTAAAAGTTACTATTCACCAAAAATTATTTTTATCTTATTGAACCAAATTTTAATTACTATTAACAACCATGTACGTCAAATTTTTGAAATAAAATTCATAGAAGCAGTAAAATTTCATTTAAATGAAAAAGACAGTTTTTTTAAATACTATAAAGTGATTTCACTATTCATCAAAAATTGAAGCTTTTCAGAAAAATACCAAAAATTCAGATTAAGATATATTTGATATTCCAAATTCATAAATGATGTCAATTTTATCAAATTCAAAACATCAAAGTTTCATTAATTAATTTAAAATTAATTATCATTGTCAAAACAAATAGCGTGTTTTTAAGAAACAATAACTATCTCAAGATTGACACTTGTTTATATCCAATTTCAAAGTGAAATTAATTCCAATGAACACCATTGGATTAAATGGTAAAAATATAATTTAATTACACTTTAAAATAAATTAAAATGATATTCTAACCATATAAATAAATATGATTTTACGATAGGTTTGAATTAAAATACAATATTTTCACTATTCATCAGAAAACATAGTTTTATCAGAAAAATACCAAAAATATTACCCAAATTGAATTTTGATGCCCCGGTTCTAAATAAGAATTTTATTTTATCAAAAATAACATATAAAAGTGATCAATACTAGATTTAATTTGGGATCTCCAGCAAAAGGCGGTAAATCATCCTTTTAAAGTAAATTATGCTTAAAATTAAATTCATTCACATTTAAGCCTCTATCATTTATTTGATAAATTTAAAAACATTTAACAAACATTTATAATCATATTTTAAATAGTTTTGTTCATTATAGACATTAAAATGGCTAGGCATTAACTACTATTTAAAATAATAATATTATATTACTATTTTTCAGTATGACTCAACATTGTGTGCAATGTAAGATTTCAATGAAACTCATTATTGCATATCAGGTATGCCATAGAATCATAGCATCCCATTTTAAAGTAAAATTAATATTTAATTCAAAAATATTAAAAAATATGAAAATTTCTTACTCATTATTTACCTAGGATGTTACATCCTTCCCCCCTTTTGGAAATTGTGTCCTCGCAATTCTAAAACTGGGCGTGGAAACTAAATTGAATGTCCCACATCGGAAACAGAGTATATAAATATATGACTTTAAAATAAATAATGAGTAGTATAATTTTCACCCAAGATAATCCCATACTATGATTCCATGTCGGAAAACATGGATATAGAAGAGAGAACAAGCCATCATGTTCTGATGGAGTGTGATAGAAAACATGGTTAGGAGAAAGTTAACCACCATAAAATCACAAACTTGTGATGGGTTAAACAATATTTCCTTACCCGGTATGAAAATTTAACGGTTAATATTTTGTTTTAAATTACTTTTCATAATGTTTAGGAATTTATTTATCAGTTTAAATAAAACATAAGGAATCATACATACTTGTCATGTATACTTTCATCATTTACTAGATTTCTAACAAAAACTCATATTTTCTCCAAATGATGAGTATTCAGGATGACATTTTAACATTAAATGAACTATAACCATCTTCGAGAGAATCACATAATCAACAAATGATGAACTATATATTTCCCATGTATTTTCACCTTAAGAAAAACCAAAAAGGTTAGTACATGATCAGATAATCCCCAAAAGGATAATTCTTTATAAAAAGAAATACTATTCCTAATCTCCCAAATTCAACAAACAGTAACCTAAGTTCAAAAAAGATCATTCAATAAATAAAATTCCATAAAATTCTTCAATATAATCCAAACTAACATTGAAAACCAAATCTCAGAAGAATTTAATCCCATAGTCTTCCACAGTAAATCTTAACATTATTCTCTAAATAACATAAATTATTTTTAAAGTCTCATACTAAAGTGTAATTAAACTAATCACATATTCTCCATGATATGTTAATAATTTCTATAAATAATTCAAAATTAACTTATTCATAATATCCTCTAACTAAAAATAATTACTCATACTAACCAAGGACTTCACATTGTCCAGTGGTAGGCGATAAATCCTAGTCTCACATTGGTTTTGGGTTCAATTCTCACAACTTTATCTGATGTGATGGGTTGTCACACGGTTTGTGTGTTGTCTTTCTCAAAGACTATATAATCTTATAACATTCCCAAAAAGAGATAAATTCATCACAAATGACCATAACATATTTTAACCACAAATGTTATCTAATAACATTCATTTTCATCCCAAAATGTATTAACCTTTAATTGCCTAAAATTCAAGGATCATATAAACCCAAATGGTTCTTTATAACTATATCCAAAAAAGAAAAGATAATTATTCCTTGAATATAATTTTCATATATCAAACTTCAGGGTTACACATACTATAAAAACACTTCTAATGTAATCCCATCTTCAAAAGAGCCTTAATACTTTTAAGCATTTCACCATCCTAAAATCAACCATAACTCTTGAATCCCTTATATGTTGCCTTATTACTAATTAAACATTCTTCATGATACATTAACCATTATTTACCAACTTATTCTGAAATACTTATTTCCTACAAAAAAATCATTAATCATATCCTAAGATTCAATAATGTCAAAACATATGTTAAGAAATAATCCATACCTTTCATTGGTCATTGTTAGTTTCTTCAACCTTAATTGGAATGGAATTAGGTATTGGAAAAAAAATATATGTACAATCATGGTGATCCCATACCTAAAAAATCTTAATAGGAAATTTCTTTGTATAATCACCATGCACACCACATTGAAAACATTCAATTCATCACTCAGAAAGAACTTCTTTCCCTTTCTATGAGTCATCTGGATGCTTCATTTTTCCATGGTAGGTTCTTGCTTTATGACCTTCATTCCCACATCTATATCAACTTATCATCCATTTGAATCATTTTTCTAGGTGTTTATTTAGACATCCTTGAGACATAGGTTTTTGAACATACTTACCTTTATGATTATTACCTGAAATATTGTATGGATTTGTTTCTCGCATATATGATACCTTATAAAAATCACCAAGGATCAGGTTATCAATCATTAATCCATATAGTTGGTTTAGAATAACCAAAAGATTTCTCGTTACAGCTATCATTAAATTCAGTTGCTTGTTCAGAAAACTATCACAATTTTCTTCACATCCACTGTTACTTTGGTCCCTGCTAGATCCAGCCATTTACGAAAACCAAAAAGGTCAGTGTGAATATATCTGTAAAATCATCATATAATAACTTATTAGGAGGTTCAATACTTATTAATATTATCCTAAACTCATTAAAAAATAACTACGACTCTTTCTAATATACTAACCATTATGGTTATGTCACTTATACTTAGATAACACCCTAACCTCGAAAGTTATCCAAACCGACCATTGACACCAACTATAAGGAACCAAGCTTAAACATTACATAATCTTGAATTAAATGAATAATTAAAATTGAAGATATTTTCAAGGTTATAGTTTTAAATAATTTGTCCATAACTATTACATAACAACATGAGTATTACATGTAGACACTTTTACTCAGTTTCAATTTTTTTCATAAAATAAAAACTCTTGTATAAATAAGACATGTCTAGTTCCATGTTTTTGACAACATGAATTTTCCACGACCCCTCCCTTGACCCTATTCCACATTATGTCCTATGAAAAACAATTAAAAAACATGGGATGAGCAGAAAAAGCTCAGTAAGAGATACAAAAAGAAGTAAAACTGTTATATTTTCAAAACAACATGTAATCCATGAATACTTTATCATAAGTAATAATTTTCCCCTTTATGAAGTAGTAAATACTCTTCACTAAATAAAAGATCTTTGATTACCCATTTTTAACCAAAATAATACCATAAAACCCATATAATGAACACATAACATATAAAGGTACCCTGGGATATAAACATTCTTAAGTATAAAAATGATACGGTCGACTTCCACAAATATTACTAATTGGAATAACCCTACGACTGACTTCCATACCCAATGCATTGGAGGTTACAACGTAACCACCCATCCTGTTTAATCATGGCACCATCTATCATATGGTTTATCACGTAACCACCCATAAAATGTCCAAGTACCATCATAACACATAAAATATTGCAAATATAAACATTTCAATAATAAAATATCATTTTAAATCAAGAGAAGTAATTTTAAGATATTAAAATAATCTATCCATATTTATAAACCATTTGAAAAGTGATTTTTGAATAAAAGTGTCCCATACCACTTTGAAGATTATAATGGAATTATAATTTTAAAACATTAATGTCTATATAAATAATTACTCAAAACCATTTTTAAAACATGGGCATTAATGATAATGATTTAGAATAATAAATCTTTAAAAATATTAAAATGATATTTTAGTTAAAGAGTTTTTAACAAAATAAGAGACTCTTGAATAAAAATAATTGAGGAATAATATTTAATCTGGACTTTATAAAATCATGAGAATAAATGGATTCATGATATAATATGAAAGAAGATAGTATGTACAGCACATAAGAGTGAATTGGTGCCTAAAAACAATGAACTCTCAATGGAAATGTAAATTGGGATGAAATCCCTTATAAAGATGGTATCCTTAAATTAAGGATAATCAATCACATAATTATGTGTGAAAAATATAAATACACCAAATATAAGTGGATATAATGGGTAAAACAATTGTATGTCATTCAAAAAATTTCATAGGATGACATAATCAATAAGTACAAGTTTAACACAAAGAATTTAAATTGGGTCAAGAAGTTACCTTGAAAAAATTTGAATACCTAATAGTGTCACATTAAAATTCATTAAATGGGTTGATGAGATAAAAATGTTATATCATAAATTTGACATAAAATTTACATCAATAAGTATATATAATAATATATCCCAAAATAATAATATGTAAATTAAAAGACATAACAAAAAAGAGTCTTTTAAAAAGAAGAGGGTGAAAGCTTCCCTTACCGATTTTGTAACATAAAAAACATACACCACATTAAAGAAGGAACATAAAATTTAGATTTAAATAAACATAACTGAAAGTATTTTACAAAAATAGTATAATCATGGGCATTACATACACCACTCAAATTTAATAGTGACAAATATAGAATGAATCTCACGAGAATAAAAAGTGAGATAAAAACTCCTTGCCTAGTTGTAATCAATCGATTCATATGAACAAAATATAATAACCACAAAATTAATCACAAAATAACATGTATATAAAAATAATCACGATAATATATATCAATTTAAGTATAAATTACACCACATGCAATAAATAAGTGGCGAAAAATGTAAATCCCATAGAATTAAAAGTTAGATAAGATATCCCGTTACCTCGTGTCATAATTGACTCATATGTTCCTTGTACTTCCTGAATAATAAACATAAGTTAATATATAATTCATTAAAAAAATTTAAAGTTTATTATTAATTTTATATCACTTATTATCTTTATATAGCAACTAGTCAATTATTTGAGTTCATATAGAATATTTTATCGATGTTCGAAACTTGAGTCAAAAATGAACTTGTCATAATTACAATTTGTCCATATGGAAAAAATTCAATTATATCCATAATGATATACATGTTTTACGTATCATATATATCATATATATCCAGTATATATGTATTTATAATTTTTCATATCATTTGGAGTTAAGAAATGAAATGCACTGTTCATGGATACGGTAACCCGTATGTACGCATGAACACTACTTTCATTTCTATATTATATTTAAAGGAATGAAAACATAATGATACATTAGAATATTATAATTCCATTATAATATAATATGATATTTATGTTTCAAAATTTCATTAAATCATTTTTTTATACATTCCACGAATGTCATGAATGAATCATATCACCTTGAGGGGGCAGTAGTCTGCACTTCCTCAAATGAAATTATCACATTTACCCATAATGGAAACCATAAAGTTATGCTATAAATAAATAATTAAGAAGCATAAAGAAAATATAAACGTAATATAAATCAAATATCAATATAGTTCCATCTTAATGGCTGCCACATTAAGAGGTAGGAGATAATCGAACAATCATCGTTTTGTGAGTCGTTAGTTTTCCATCCACAAAAACATTATGTTCTTCACCCATTAGATGGAGGTGCGTGTATGTTTAGTTCGAATAATTGTTATAAAAAAATACTAGTGTATTTATGATATTGGTGTTTTTATAAAATAAAGGAATAAAAAGGGTTTAGGGTGTTTCAGAAGTAAAATAAAACAAAATAAAACAAAAGAATTTTAGAGAAACCATTATATTTAATTTGGGTAACATTCTTTGGATTAAACCAAAAGAACTTCTTAAAGTGACTTCTTCCTAAGGTAAGACTTATAAAAGGAATATGGGGATCTTGAGAGATTATTTGGGCTAGGGTTGGATGATCCAAGGGGCTTTAGAGGTGTGATGAATGGGATAGAAGTTGTGTCCTTTTATAAGGGGAAGGAGGAGCTCTTTAGGAAAGTGTGATAATATTATTTTATTATATAATGATACTCTGTTTCGAAAGGTCCAAAACTCATTAAGAGAAATTATAAGATGTCTCATGGTCTAAATAAATTCATAAAATAATAATTGGATAGGTTTTGGATGTTATTTTAATATTTATAAACGTATTTATTAAAATCATTTATTAATGAGGTAAACACTGGATCATTATTTTATCATAAATAATTTAATTTATTCGATGCGTAAAAATTATAGAAAATATACCATGATGATGGAAATATATTTATTTTTCCAATTAAATTTTATATTCGAATAGATAACTTATTTAACACCATGTAAAAATTAATTTACAAAGATATATTTGTTTTTCCCATATTTGCCTTTACATTAAGTTAATTAAAATAAAGTGTCATTATCATACATAAGTGGCTCCATGGGGTCCTAAAATAGACCAAAGGATTTCCATATTCATACATTACTAATCCAATAAGTTTAGAACAAGTTTTAAGTAAATTTGTTATTATTATCATATTCTTTTTAACTTAAATTGCTCTATTTACCTTTAACCACGGTAAATAAAAGCCAAAAGTTACTATTCACCAAAAATTATTTTCATATTATTGAAAAACATTTTACTTACTAATAAAAACCATTTATGTCATATTTTAAAAATTAAATTCACAAAAGTGATAAAATTTCATTTATATTAAAAATTCATTTTTTAACTACTACTAAGTGGTTTCACTATTCATCAAAAATTGAAGCTTTTCAGAAAAATACCAAAAATTCAGCCTAAGATATATTTGATATTCCAAATTCAAAAATGATGTCTATTTAACAAACTCAAAACATAGAATATGCATTAATGAATTTAAAATTAATTCTTGTTGTCAAAATAAATAGCGTGTTTTTAAGAAACAATAACTATCAAAAGATTAACATTTGCTTATGTCCAATTTCAAAGTGAAATTTATTCCAATGACCACCGTTGGATTTAATGGTCAAAATATAATCTAATTAAACTTCAAAACAAATTAAAAAGATAATCTAACCATATAATTAAATTATATTAAAAGGTAGTTTTACATTAAAAGACAGTATTTTCAGTATTCATCAAAAAACAAAATTTAATTAGAAAAATACCAAAATTTTACCCAAATTGAATTTTCATGTCCCTATTATAAATAAGAATTTTATTTTATCAAAAATAACATATAAAAGTGACCAAAACTAGATTTAACGAGGGTTCTCCATCAAAAGGTGGTAAATCAACCTTTTAAGGTAAATTATGCTTAAAATTAAATTCATTCACATTTTAATCCTCTAAAATTTATTAGATAAATGTAAAAAAATTTAAGAAACATGTATAATCATATTGTATTTAGTTTTGTTCATTTCCATCATTAAAACAACAAGGCGTTAACCACTATTTAAAACAATAATATTATATTATTATTTTTCATTATGACTCAGCATTGTGTGCAGCGTAAGATTTCAAAGAATCCCACTGTTGCGTATTATGTATGACATCGAATCATAGAACCCCCTTTTAAAGTAAAATAAATATTTAATTCAAAAAAATTTAATAAATATGAAAATTTCACACTCATTATTTACAAGGGATGTTACAAAAAGCATTGTCTAGAACAGAAGTAAAATAATATAGTTTTTTCATAATAATTTCATTTTATTAAAGTAATTTTTCTTAAAATATATTATGAATTTCCCTAGAAAATATGTATGATTTTTTTAAATTTCATTGAAACAGGATAGTATTTTGGGAATAATTTTTTAAAGATCCTTTTAAAAAATATAACTCCCCATAAATTAATGTATTATTTGGGATGGTACACATATATATAACATTAACATCTAAATTATGAGGATTACATTTGAATATATAAGAATATAATTGAGGTGTGTAAATAATAAAAATAACCAGAATCCAAAAGGTGGTTTTGGTGGAAAACAATTACCTTAAGTCCGAAGGTTCTCTTCACTTAATCTAAATGACCTTAATTGTCAAATTTATGTTCATAAATTAATGATTCCAGAACCTCCTATACTTTAAATTTATTTCTTATAACCTTATTTGGTACATTAATGGCCTTTTAATGGGTTACGAGATTCAATTTCATTGTTTAAGAGCATTTTCATCCATGGTTTTCATGATTACTTTACTTATATTCATGTACGGATAAACATGTAGAATGAGAATGGTTGTCTAGAAAAGAAGTTAAATTTTATTAGTGAAAAATGATATAATAACATGGTTATAAAATTACTTTGGTTATTGGGAGTGAATATGAATCATTATATAAAACTTTAATGACAATTGTTTGGGTTACCTGGCTGTTTTTTTATCATAATGAACTCATTTGGATTTATAAATTAATATAATGAATAAAAAGGATTAAAAACAATAAATATGTTATAATACATATATTATAGTATTTTTTAACAATAAAAATGGTTTCATTAATATAATTGAAGATGGAAATCGAATTTAAAAACCTGTCGTCCTTGAATGTGATAAATTAACACATCTTGGATAGAGTTTTCATTTCTAGTATAAAAGATGGAGAAATGAGAGATGATGAATAATTACTCTTTTATAAAAAATGAATTTTATTACATTTATGTTAATAGAGTAATCACATCATTTATATGAATGGAGGTGAGCAAATAAAAAGAAAATAAAGGAACTCGAAATAAAAGAAATGAATGCGGGATTTACCTCTTGAAGTAATTTTCAATGACAACCTCTTTAGGGAAGAGGTTTTGGCCTTTTTATGAGTCCAAGGAATTATGAAAGAGGGGAGGAGATTGGGGGGATATTTGATTATAATTTAGACATGTCACATGACTTCAGATGAGTGAAGAGAAGAGGGGTTAAGGGTGGGTTTTATAGTGTTGGAGAGGAGGGTTTTCCCATTATTTTACTAATTATTTTTATATTTTGCCAAAGACAGCCAATAGTATTGATTAATTTGACTAGTAATAGTAATATGTGCATGTGAGATCGAACAAAGTTGTCGTACATCAGTCTTAAATCACTTATGACTCAATTAATTATTTATTTAGTATTTATCGTAAATTATTGTACTTTACTATTCACCTAAAATTGAAGTATTTTTGAAAAATCCAAAAAATTATCAATAACCATTTTTCAACATGTAAAATCAAAAAATAAGGTCTATTTTATCAAAATAGTTTTATAAATATGTGAAATTTATTTTTTAAATAAAATAATTATTTAATTGAAAAATACATTTTTAAAATTTAAAACTGATTTTAGAATATTATCAAAAATTATCTGTGTCTCATAAAATTATCCTAAAATCATTGGTCCAAAAAATATTTATTTATGAATTTTTTTTTGGAAAAATAATTTTTTTAATTTGAAATTGTAATTAAATATTTTTTTCACAAAAAAATACAAACACATAATAAATAATTTCTAAAATATTATGTTTCATTTATAAGGCATCTAAATGTTTTTTTATACTTTCATGGGTGTTATTACTATTCATTAGTTTCATAATACTATTCATAAGGGTACGCTACTATTCATAAGGGTCAAGTTACTGTTAAAAAAATGTAAGTTGATCTTATCTGACTCTAAATATCTTATCAAACACAACTGTGTATGTCAGTTTTTTAAAATTCAAATCATAGAGATGGGAAAATTTTGTTTAATGGATAGGTTATAAAAAAGTGCGGGTTTTTAGAGACTTATTGTTTCGTGCATTCAATATTAAATTTTTTTTCAAAATCATGGGGAGTTACCTTTGAACTTTAAAGGGAAAAAGTGTATTGATTCAATCCCACCCGTTGATAGCTTCTAATATACAAAAAATAATTTTACAGTTGAGTGGTAGAAATTAGAAGTTAAACAATGGGGTTTCAGGTTTTTAAATAATTTTGGCAGAGTTTGAATAATGTGTTCACTATTAGATTGAGGGGGTGCATGATTTAGGAAAACTGTGAACCATTCATGTGATCCTACTATTTGGGGAACATGGTTTCCCTTATGTGAGTAAATGTTTGGGGAACCATGAACCAAAAATGAATTCTCTATAGTATAGAGGTTCTCAGTTTTCACTAAGGGGTGCACAGTTGGGGAAAAATATTCTCCACAGTTCCAAAAAAGCCTCAAATCGCATCCAAAGTTCTCCCAAAACACCATGAGACATGAACAAACTTCAATGGGATTAAAATAATGGTCAAATAATATTCTAATGTAGGTAACAAGATGATACCAACTAAATAAAAAAAATTTGATTTTTGGAGGGTATAACCAAGATCAACTAGATGATCTACTATAGTAGTGTATAACCAGTTTTAACATAATACATTGTAATTGATAAAAATCATATATTGGAGAATCCATGTTGGGGGTCTAAACAAAATGGTATTCAGTTGGTATTGGTACAGAACCTTGTAAATATTATGTTCCATGTTATATCGTATCATTTACATATATGAGGCATGACTATAAAATATTAATAAGTGGATCAAGAAATGATACAAGTTCAATTTAATGAATTCAATGAAAAATGATTCATAAAAAGTAAACTATTGATAAACCCCCACCCCTCTAATATTTCAATTATTCATGGGTCTCTACACAACCATTCATGAATCTATCCCTTGAATGTATTTTCATTTTAATTTTATTTAATCAATAATATCTAATAAGTTATTTTGGTTTGGACATTAATCTCATTAAATCCAAAAAATAAATAAATGAATCATAACAATTGATTCATAGAACTATGATATTACAATTTCTTATCAATATGACTTTAACAAGTAGCCTTGAGAAAAATATATAGATCATATAATCACATATAACCAATGGAAAATAGTTATCATTTTTTTACATACATTTCTTACACAATAACATGTTATATCTTACCATATGATATATGGGATTTAGGTAATATATACTTTATAATAATCATTTAACTTCATGAGATTACATAACCAAAATGAAAGAATGATAAAGTGGGTATTTTATTTTATAACACCTGATACATTATATTTTCCAATACTCATTAACAATACATAAAAAACATAAATATGTGTTTCTGTAACAAATCCCATTTAATATATTAGAATATCAAGCTTATGTTTGTTTCAATTGATCGGTTTTACTAAAGTCATTACATCTTTATATAATTACTACCATATATATTTATGACAATGTGATAAAACCCCCCCACTAAACTTTTTAAGGAGTATCATCTATAAAGAAATCTAATATCAATTATAGTGAGAAATAGGAATCAAATTCCTAATATTAAACTATTTGAACACCGTTTTCAAGATTATTTACTTTACAACATCAAATGTTATGATTTTAATAAGTTTTTATGTCCACATGGAACTCTTTCTTAGTCCATTATCAATATCATCCTTAGAAACCTTTCTTTTAATATTTTTCCTAGTAAATTTTCAGAAACTAATGAAACTAATTATATAATACTTTTATTGGGAAACCCTAAACCTATTATTAAATTTAAGATTGAGTCAATTTAACAAGAATAATATTTTATTTTTTATATATTATCTTCTAGAAGTCCAAAACATACAACCACTAGCATCATATAAATAAAATCTCATTATAACAACATGATAATATAAAAAACCATATTGTTTTGGGAGAGAACTCTTATTTCCTCTTATAAGTTATATTTAACAAATAAATTATTATATCTATATATAATATCTTATTCTATGTGATTACAAAAATATTCTAAAAAGAAAACATCATTATTTTATATTCTATATACAGTGGGATGAAATCAATCATATTTTATCAAATAACTAAAAATTAATTATTATGATTAAATATATTTTATCATTGTCACATTTTCAAAAATTCTATTGAAATCGAGTTATGAAAAACCATATTCATAAAAAACATCATCTAATATTTTTCATAACAATACATTGTAAACAAATATCATATATTATCACATATGGGGAATGTGTTAACTATAAAAATAATTTATTTAGATAAATATAAGCTATATATAATCCTTTAAATTAAAATCCATTTATTTTCAACCATTTTCTCTATTATATTTTTTCAAACTACAAGATATATCAATTAGTTCTAGATTTTTAACTGATGAATACTAAACATAATTTGAAAAATATACATTTGGGAACATATACTCTTAAAATTTGAACAATTAATTCTATAATGCTAATACCAGACATTAAAATTCAATTGAATATCCACAACTCAATATATTTTCTAGAAAACTCCATCCCATGGAAATCATTTACATCCTTCTTGATGACTACCATTTTATTATAGTGAACTGGTCAAGGTATTTGTAGAAAAATATTTTGTACATTTACAAATAAATTTTCTTCTTATAGTGTAAACCCTTTACTTATTTTTTTTGTCAATCAGAATACCCAAAACATGACATATCATACCTAGTTCATCTATAATAAACACTGAGAAAATATTGTAATCATTTTTGAATTCATTCACACTATCTGAAAATTCCCATCATTGAAAATAGAATTATTTATATATCCAAAAAATAACTTAAGAAAACCATTATTAAACTATTATATTATTCACATAAGAATCAATTTCAACAAATTGATTTTCTGTTCCAAAAGTACGTTATTTATCAAGGTATTGTTCTAAAAAAATATTTCTATTAGCATCAAAACAATTATTATTTTTATACTAATCTAATGATATTAATACATTAGTAATATTCATTCATGAGTTGATATTGAAGTTATATTTATAGATGGGGATTCAATTATTCTATAATAATATAATTTATCATATGATTTTCATGATTTTCATTCATAGGATAATAATGTTCATTTAGTATACTTCATCAAAAATGATTCCCCCTTTTAAATTCATCAAATTAATTAGTATTCCATGATCCATATTTATTAATGAATTACACTTGTCAAAAAAATCTTTACTATACCTGGTAGAAAATAATGACACTTGTGTCATATATGAATCTGACATAGTTGAGTAGACAACACATTTCCCATTCCATAATAAGTATTATTTTAACCTAATTCCTACGGTGATTCAAAAATTATTGTTTAATAGATATGTTTAAACAAAATCATGAACTAAGAACAAGAAACTTGAATAATTTGGTCACATTATTACTTTATTTCAATATACAACATATTACATGGGAACGTAATAGTTTGGGTTACTAGTATGGAATAATTTTGGTCTTCAAATTTTATTTCCTTATATGGAATATGAGAATTATTATTTTATATGGGGTTTAATAACACCATCATATATCATATATTCCATTTACATGTGTACTTTCACCAAATGATTATATAATTAATCACATTTATCCCACAAAATCAGTATGTTGAATCCATGTTGTTTTGTAACAATTAACAAAACTCATAATGTGTGCTACTATCCCAATTAAAAATTTAACTATATTTATACACATTTAAAATAATCCCATGTGTAAGGAAAATAAAACCCACTCATATAAATATTAAAATTATATAAAATTATGAATCCCCATAAGAGCATGCTTCGAGCAAGCGATATACAACCCCTTTGTTTAAGAAAATCCTTAAGCCTACAGCCGAGTGATCATTCTAACCTAATGTATTTCTATTGAAAGAAACATTACTAATGTGATAATTAATCTCCATTATAATACTAAAAAATAATATATATATATATATATATATATATTATAATCAGACATTGAAATCAAATCAGAACCAAGTATAATCCAAATTCAAGGTAAAATAAAACTAAATTAATTATTATACCAAGAATGTAACCCCATGTATACATGTATGAAAATTTATAGGAGCACTTCATAAATTAATCTAATTCATAAAATAATTCACTATGTAATAGTTATATGTATGAATAATTATGAAATAAACTAAATAAAGGATCAATTTAAATATTAAAAAATGAGATAAATATTTTATGAACAATTATAAAATAAATATAATTAGTGAAAATTTATTATTTTTCATACACATTTTGGACATTCCATGATTAAATAAAACTAAAAAATTATAGTTACCTCCAATATGAACACTTCATATTATTCTTTTATAAATAATTTACATTTAAAATATTATATTAGTGATATATAAACAATTTTATATTTCAATTCAGTCCAATAAATAGTTTTAATAATCTAAAATCACATATTTAAAATTTGTTTACCCTTGATCATATAAATTATCAAATATCTGTTTTATTTGGATTAAATAATTTCATCAAAAGGCCTTAAATTTGAACAATTAAAATTTGTTATTTTCAATAAATCATATTATTAAACATAAATATTGTATATTTTATTTAGACTTGTTGTTTTAATTTATGAACCATTTTTAAATTAAATTTATAATTTATATATATATATATATTGAAATTTTAAATCTATTTATATAAATTCGAATTTTATTTTTAATGTTAACAATTAGTATAATAGATATTTATTTAATTCATGTTTCATAAGCCTATAATATTTAATAATAAGATTTTTATAATTAAATAATTTATAAACCTCATTTAAATTTAATAAATATCCCAAAATATTTTTTTATTATAAATTATTAATAATTTTTAAATTAAAGAGTTAATTTCATAATTGAAATATTGAAAAATATATTTTTTATAATTTTATACCAATATTGTATTTAATAAAATATTTTATGAAACCATTAATCTCTATTAGTCATTAAAATGATTGATAATATTCATAATTCCCATATAGAATAATTTAAATTGTTCTTATCAACCAAGATATGTGATTTTTTGACCATTAAATGTTAAAACTACACACCTGGGTGACCTATGTGACAATAAAAGAGTGACCATGACTATCATAGATCATGATAATCCCTTGAAAGGTATTTATCTTCATCACTTTGGAGTCTTATTAATCAGACTTCCAAGATATTTTTGATATGATGTGGTGCATTTTTTTGAGGACACATAACGTTGCTATCACCTCCTAAGATTCCATATATCATACATTAAAATATATTTAGAACTGAAGAATTTTATTTTGTTTAACCACCTATAAAATCACATAATTATTGAAATTATTCTCACCTCCATACATTATCTCAAAACATAAGGCTCCAAAAATAGTTTTTAATTATATTCCATAATGATAAAGCTTACATAGTACAAAATTACAATCTTATTTTTCAACTTCAATAATAACATGTAATATGATCTAAAATTTCTTAATTTTAAACATGATTCAGAGAATCCAATGATCATATCATGGATGTTTTACCATTTTTCTGGTTTCATAGGATTTATTAACACTTTATTAACGTGGTTGAAATAATAAGAAACCTAAAAACACAAGATCTACAATTCAGGAAAACAAAACCATGGAACATTTAAAATGAATAAAAAAGATATACCTTTCACTACTAGATGACTCATCTAATATTTTTCATCAATATGGTTGATAAATATCACTAATAAGTAGTAAAAGGAATCACTCTCATATGGTGTATAAATGGATTGACCAAATAACCCAAAACATGAATTGGACTATTCCTTCCTCTACGATATTCTAGAACCTCACTGAGAAAGGGACTAAGGAGTAGTGATGTTCTTGTATAATACAATCATAAGGGGATCTAATGATCAATATCCCAGAGTAATATCATCCTTATAAAGGCCAGTTCCTAGAATTTACTCATGTATTATTTAATGCATGGGTAATGGAAAACATTTATAATGGTCTGTAACCCTAAAAAAAACCCCAGTATTTATCATTCAAATAATATTTTAATTCTCCCACACCTATAATATTATTAAATATTAATGTAACATGATTTCCAATTTAAGTAGAATACGTGAATTGTAACTCTTATCCTTTAGTTTTCAGAAGTAGTAGCATGTTATCAATATAGCGTAATTTACAATATGTCTTTAAACTTGGAGTATGATATTACTTATATAAAATAATGTAATACCATATAAGATATATATATATATATATATCATAAACTATGAGATAAGTATTTATTTCATGTCCATAATAAAAACCATATGTAACAATGTCATGCTATCTTCAACTTTTCCATTTTTTTAATGATTTATTTTATCATATATTAAATCGAGTTCAATAGGCATGGTATTTATAATATATCAATGTCCCAAATTACTAACAAATGAAATGTTTTATTTTTAGGATGTGTGGTCACTTCTAAGACATGTATGTCATAGTCCCATCAATATAACCTTTTTGAAACACCAACAATATAGTTTAGGGATGACCATGGTCATTTCATAATGATATTTGGTGGATAATTATTATTATATTCACTGATTTATGTTTTTAAACTATTTTAATTATTTTGAAACTAAATGTAATATTGGAGAATTTGGCATATTTATAGAAAATTTATGAAATAAAACAAAGAAATTTAAACATAATCAAGTGTTAGCAGGAAAGGGGTCGGTCATGGGATAGTCGAAAATGGGTCCCCCACTACCCTTATTGGTTTCGTAAGTTTCTTTTATGATCCACACTATAAAATTATTTAATCACCAACCTCAAATAATATTTTAAGGCTATGTTCACTTTTGTAAATATCCCATGAACTTCAATTCTAACCTCTTATGATGTTTTAGCTAATGAACATTCCACTATAGTAGAAATGTATCCAATATATATATATTCCCATTTTAAAAAATTTGTCTCAGGGTCATCTAAACTAAAATATTTTATCAGTTACGAAATATAATTGAGGTATATTGGTTTAGATAAGATTGGACTGAATGATGGTAAATTGTGAGGAGAAAGTGGAAAAATGACAAATAATCCCCAATGAAAACAATTATCTAATCATTACCTAATCTAAAACATGAGAAATTTGTCGGCTAGGGGATTAAGAGCATCTTATAAATCTCTCATGGGACCTAACACTAGGTTAGAGGCTCGTCACTATGATAATTGAATGCATAATTTTTTGGAAACACAATGGAAATTATTGGATAATAATAAACACAAAACTATTGTTAAATTTTTTTAATATAAATTATAATAATTATGGTCATATACTAATTCAACATGGGTCTGAACTCATTAAAAATTTGTTGTCTATATTTTTTTATAGTCAATGTAATCACCCCTCACCATGAGGTATGAGGTTATAATAGGGTAAGGGTGAGAAGATAAATTCACATAGATATTCTCGATTCATCCCCACAAAGTTGTTATTCCCCCATGATCTCTTATTCTCATAAATTTCTAGATGAAATAATAGTATATTAACATATCAATAAATCCTCAATTTGTGTAGGCATCATGCACATCAAAAATTATATTACATGTGCATGGATTCTAGATGAGATAAATGATTGTTACACTTATATATGATTGTTTTTGGTCAGCCGTGTCTTCAGAAAATATTTCAAATATATTTATATTGTATGGTAGGAGAATGATATATTTCATTTGGTTTATATGGTTTGTTCATCCCTAATGATCCATTTTCAATAAATTATATGTTTCTCCAATTATTAATAGGATATTGGTCTAAACTGATGAAGTTTTAATAGGCGGGGAGTCATTAGATGATGAATTTCATATCATTGAGGTGGGAAGATAATGAATAATAATTATTAGTTCCTCTTATAGGGAGATATGAGGAATTTAAAGCTATTGGTTTACTTATTTGGATTCCATGGGACCTAGTTGTCAATCTCATGCAACCCACTTGTAATCTCACATGATGGATTAGTGTGAGAGCTTAATAGGACATAGTACATAGATCGGATGATAATTCATATATATTGGTTGTGTGGGGATTTAATATAATGTGAGGTGTGTTATTTTATTGTTAATATCATGGGGACCTATTTCATTTTTATTTGATCAAAGATCACATGGGTTATTCCTTCTCAATGTGCACCAGATCATGTTTAATTACATTACATGCTTGACATGAACACCAAATCAAAAAAAATAATTTTGAAAATAAAAATACAAAATGGTTTAAAATCAAAGGATAAAAACATAAATATATATATATATAAACAAATACATAGAAGAAATAAAATAACAAAATATTATAACGAAAAATGAAACAACATGGACGATATATCTTACAAATCATTGCCTACACTGAGAACCTGGATGAAAAGAACTAGAAGGAATATCTAGAACTGTTAGGGTGGTAATCTATTGAACATCGTCATTTTTATCCCCAAAGACTAATATGTGGGAACTCCCAACCGAACTGAACTCCCATAATAATTCATGAATGTCTCTATACATATATATTAAACAAACACTATTTTCACTGGTCCCCTGATAATTGTTTCTCTTGTTTTCATTCAATACAATTTCGAAGTCTTGGAGGATAAAAGTGATCCTTTTGAATTAATAGGGAACAATGGGAATGGAATAATATATAGGGATTAACTATATTGAGTATGTAGGATAGGTGTGCAGTTGAGCTTGCATTGGAATTTTTTTCTACAACAATTAAAATTCTATAATTATGTGAGAATAAAATCAATGAAACCTCATGAGAATATTTAATACCCCCCAAAGTATTTCAAAATCAAATACTATATGATATAATATTTAAAACATATAGTAGATTTAGATTAAAACATCAAACACAAGAACTGTGAATTATTATGTCCCCTCACTTTGCAGTTATAAAAGAGAATATCTCCAAAGAACTATGTAAAGTTATTTCCACCATTATGGATGAATAAAACACTAAATAAATGGGATATATAATAATTCCTCCAACTGTATGTTCGTGTCAGATTCAAATTCATAATACACGTGATATATGAAATTAAATTATCTGACTACCTTGCTATTGAGGATTAAATTTTCCCAACCAACTGAGATTAAAATCTCACCAATATCAGAATAATTTTCCTAATAGAGAGGGTTTGTGTTGGAATGAATTGGAAATCTATCACCTAAAGTAAAATTTATTTACAAATCACATTAGAATAAATAAAACCAAAAGATTCTATTAACCCTTATAGACAAAAACTAGTTCTTAAAAATATTATCAATATCGAAACCAATGTATACCACAATATTATTTGTTATGATTGATATATGATTATTATTATTTATAAAAATCACAATGTGTCCAGTTATATAATACTGATAAATCATTAAATTCATAAACAATCGACCATTTTTTTCACTTTAGTATAGTTTTTATAATAACACTTAACAAATAAGAAACTCATGTATATATTTCAACATACTACCCTCCACCTTCAAACAATTCATATGATGATACCTATAAAAAACATGGGTTTCACTTCCTCAAAGGTGGAAAAATATTTTTCATACATAATCAAATAGATAATAAGATTAGATTAGTCATCTTGGAAATTCAACAATATAAAAGGATAATACTCATAATTTATCTTCACATTCACATTAGAAAAGTCTAAAAACTATTTATTAATCTCATCAAATTGAACTAATATTGGATTATCAAGGACCATTTTAAAATTTTGATGATTTAACTTCTTTTAAAACATAAAAGAATACATTTTAGGAACACATGAGTGTGATACACCACTAAAAAGTGGGGGAGGGGGTTGAATCAGTGGTGGCACTTTTTGAAAATAATTTAAATGAGGATAAAATATGTGATTTTCTATATTATTTTTCCATTCAATATTAATAATCACATGTACTCATATTAAATAGATAAAAATGAACCTATGGTATTTATGTTTTTACATGGTTTGGTCCAATTTTGGGTACCTAATCCATTATACTTTTGGGTTCAGTCTGATGAACATATATTACAATACTATCTGTCAAAGGTTCTAATAATGAATATTGATGGAATAAACCTTTTCTATGAGATGTATTTGGAAGGAATAATTATTAACCCATGAATATTTTTAAATTGTTTCCCCAATTCACAATGTTTAACAACATAGTAAATTGAGAGAGATCTCTTTGACTTTCGAATTTAGTCGTAAACAATAAAAAACATCCTCTAAGACATTATGTTTAACTAAATATAATCCTTTTAGTGGCTAAATTCGAAAACCTCAATTTTCATAAATATAATGTCTAAATGAACATCCTGTAGTTCATAAACATTATAAAAATCCAATATTTATACACTTCTTCCATCATCCCAATTTTCTATAGATTCAAAAATCACTTTCTACATTCAAATATATCTATTGAAATGTGCAATTATAATTATCTATCACATATTTCAAATTTTTTGTTGTGAATTCTGAATGAACATAAAATTTATATAAATAAACACACATAGTGAAATATAATGAACGAGGTCTCCCAATTGAAAATCCATCTAACTCGTTTCCTCAATCATGAAACTTCATTATTTATAAAGATATTTTGATTTTACATCATCACAATCTCTTTTTAATCATAACATCAATGACCTCCAAGGATTATATAAATCATTATAGAATCACTCATGTAAGAATTTGGATTTTTTATCATAAATTTCATCTAAGAATCATCAAAATTTATATTTTATAATATATCAAATTATATAATCTTAACTCTACTTATACTACTAGTTATTCCTCAACCTCTAATTATATAATTCCATCCAAATCAGATAATCTTTGAATTATTCATAATTAATCATATATTAAGCTTAAACATCATGCATTTGAAAATCTTTTTTACCAATAATTATTTAAAATTATAACTTATAATGTCTCAGTATTACAATATTAAATCTGTTTCACCACAAATTATATTCATATTTTGATCACTAAAACATTTTCTTTACTGATATTAGATAATTTATCATCTTTTAATACATTTATACTTCAGTCCATGTATTTTCATCTATATATCTAAAAGACAAGAGTAATTTTTTCATTATTGAATTCTTTGATGATTAATTCTATTTTAAAACACCTCCAAAATTTACTATTTTATCTTAGGATTACCTATATTATCATATTGTACATAAATTTCATCAACAATATTAATCATAATATAGAAACTCTCAAGATAATCCTTCTCATTTCCTCTTTAGTATTTCTTAAAGAAACTCATCTTAAATCATAATTGATTTTAAAATCACCTTGAAATTTATAAATTTTATGAATAAAATAACATCATATACCTATCATATAAATCCTCCATATAGTTTGGTATTAACAGTTCTAAAATCCACCCCAAATTTTGATAAAAAAACCTTCATATATTCTTAATCTTTTTAAATGTGTCTAACTGGTTGATTCTTACATTCATTCTAATTGAATCTTATGTAAGATTCAATTAATCATACACATATCATTATTCCATAGGTTGTTTTGAAAAAAAAATTATCATTACCTTCATGTAATAAATATTTATTAATATGTATTTTGTAATAAATTAATCTATATCATATTTTTTCACCCTTGGAAAATATCATTCATAATCTGTGATAATATTATGTATTACATAAGGTATTTTTCATTAGTAGTTTTCAATAGGATATTTAATAAATTTCTTATATATTTTAAAAATCGTTCAAATTTTTTTCCCCTTTCACCTTATAGAATACACATATTAGCTTCTCTAATTTTTGGATTTGTGGGAGAAAATTTTGGTACTCATCAGCGATAAAAAATATAGACACATTTCATTTTCCAAATATATCACCATTAATAATAACTCTTAAATAAATGGAAATATTGGTATCTTATAGAAAAATAATTGGATCCCCAAATGATATATATTTTAGATTTATCCAATAAGAACTTACAGATTCAATAATTCCACCCCATGGGTTTTTTAATCTATCCCTTTCTATTTTTTGTGAACACCCAAAACTCACTTTTACAATTCCTTCTATTCTCATTACAGTTTCTTAAAAAATTTCATTAAACCTTTAAAATGATTTAATATAAGTGTTTTGAAACCCCATTAATGTATAATATATTTTTTAGATAATTTTATCCCCTGGAGATATGTAATTTTATTGAAAATGGTTTTGAATATCTCGTTCTCATCCAACATTCAAAAAATTATTTTTTTGGAACTGTATATCCAATTTTTTATTAAATAAATAGTTCTAGATTAATAAAATTTACAATAATGGTTTTATGAACTCTTCTCCCCATTTGGAAACTAAATTTAATGAGTATTCAAGGGATACTTTCCATAACTTATGTAAGTGAGAGGGTAAGGCTGAACATGATGTTTCATCCTTAATTGCTCAAATTCCTTCCTTGGAATAGCTTCAATAAACATATCGTCAATTTTAACATTAGTTGATATATACTCTAACATCACATATCCACATGAAAATTTATCCTCTATTAATTGATATTTTATATCTATCTATTTTGATATGATTTTTTTCACTGTCATCATTGAATGATAAAAGACACATTGATTGTCTTGAGTGATTTTCTATGGTTACTCAATATTCACATTTAAATATTCAAACTTATATTTCTTTAACAAAAACTATGTACAAAAATTTATAGCTAAAACAACTTCTCATTATCTATACTCCAAGTCATATAACTCTACTTATTACTATTCCAACTCTCACAATATTTTCCAAATACAATGTTCCTCTATATATTGATTTTAAATAAACTCAATATAAATCCAAATATACATTTTCATATCCTAAAAATTTCAATTAACCAATTATATAATACATCAAAACATATATTGATATTCATTTTTTATAAATGAGAATTATTAAGTCTTCTATCATGTGTTACTCCATTAGATTACACTAATATGTAAATTATAAATCTATTTCATACAAAATAGTTATATGTGATTTTATAAGATTAATATTTCTTATGATTCACTTAATAAATCATTTTTTAATCAAAATTATTCTTAATTCACCATTAATATTTTTTACAATAACTATTATTAGTGTGGGAACATCCTTTAAATCATTCATGAAAAATATATTTAATATTTTTTTTGGAATACTTCACATATTAATGGAATATGTAACATTATTTTTGTAATGCTTGTAATCACATAAAGATATTTTTCTCTTAGATCATTAAAATCTCAAATTAAACCATGAACTTATTAGAAATTTTATAACTTGTAAACAAAATATCAACAATTATAATTATGTTTTCAATATAAAAAATAAAAATTATATTGTCTAATATCATAACCTTGACATATAACTTTCTATAAACATTTATTTTAGAAACGTTTAATAGTTTCAAGTAACATTCTTGTCTATATTGATAGAATATTAAATAATTCAACACATATAATTATTTAATGAAATTTTACACTTTTGAACCATTTAAATCATAAATCAATATTTTATGTATCTCAAGATAAAATTATTCTTCAATATTTCCATTTAAAAATAGATATTTTACATACATCTAATAAGCATTAAAACACAAGTGTGTTGTAACATCCAAGAACATATTAATAGATTTAGGTCATACAATAGGTCAAAATATTTAATAAAAATTAAATAGTTTTAAGTATGGATACCATTTTCATATTAACACATCCATATTCCTCAACATATCACCTTTTTCATTAAACCTATTTCAAAACACTCACTCTATACCACTAAAACTATTTCCTTATAATTTAGGGAAATGCTAAATGGTTTTTAAATTATCAATATGGTCATGTTATTTATTTATTGAATTTATCTACCCCTTGTAATGGACTACATTTATTACCAACTATGTTTAATATTCTTAATGATGATAATTCTATTTTTCATTGAGCATATTTCAAAACACTCACTTTATATCAATAAAACTATTTCCTTCAAATTTAGGGAAAATATTAAATGTTTTAATTTAATCAATATGGTCATGTTATTTATTTAAGGAATTTATATACAACTTTTAATAGACTAATATTATTACAATCTATGATTAATATTATGAATGATGATAATTTTATTTTTTAAGTCACATATTCCTTCTCATCTCCACTAGAGGTTCCCTAAAATTGATGACATTTTGTATTCAATATTACTCCATAACGTTCTAGAAAATATATTTTATGTTACATTTTAATAATCACTAGATTCATCATAATTAATTTATCACAAATTGGTTTTATAAACCCTTAATTCTCATTAATTTCTTTTAAATTCATCATGTTATATTCCATTATAAATTTAAAATTTCATTCATATATTAAGTCCATGTTTTGATGATTTTAAATCACTATCACATAATACAAATCAAATAGTTGATGTAACATTTTTTATATAATTTTTAATTCCATCCGTTGAAAATTTATCCTATAAAAAATAATACTTCTTATTTTTCATTAAACTATCTTAAAATTAAATTTTTTATCATCATTAAACACAAAGTCATGAAAACATTGAAAAACATCCTTGAATATTTCTTATTATTCCAGATCTCATATAGAGTCTTTTTTTAGTCCAGTCTCAAGAAAAACCTGTTTCTTATATGTATATTTTTACTTATAATAATCTAATATAAGAATTTTTATGGTATATTCTATGGATATTGTTCATAATGTTATTAAAAAACTTCTATTTTTCATTATAGAAGATTATTTTTAGGGGTTTGTAAGGGGAATTGTACTAATTTCTAATATCATGTCTGTATATGTATTATTAAAATGAATTTGGGGTATATTATATTATATTTAATAATCATAATTTTTGTATGTGTACTCTAAGTTCTTTCAAAACGTCCTTCCTAAAAGTTTTGAACATCCATACTACATTGATTTATATTTTAGAATTATAATTTTTGTCAATTGATTGATTTCGTCAATGAACATGTTAATGTATAAATAAACACTACTAGACTAATATTTTATAGACGCACATAAATCTGATTGAATTAACCCACACATATGGGTGGATAGAATTTTAAACATTTTGGGACTTTGACTAACTGTCCTCCCTTTTTCAGAAGTTTTACTGATGTATTGTCAACCTTTTTCTATATAAGGTAAGACTCTCACCCTATCGTTATTCAAAAAAATGTTAATATTCTGTGTAAAATAATTATAATCCACTTATGTTACATGTTTTTTTATTTAATAACACCTCAATAGCATGAGTTACATTGATTTATAATTTGGAACAAATTAATTCTCATTAATTATCGCTGTGTGATATTTTTTACATCTTTCAATAAATTTATAATTAATTTCTTTTTATTGAAGATAAATTATTTTCTATCATCACAATGTTGACTTGTACTTAATAAGTTATTCTTAAGATAATCAATGAATAAATCATCATTTGACTTTTGTTTATGAGCATTAATTTATATTGGGATTACTCATATGATTTTAATATGACTATAATTTCAATATATATATTATCCCCTATCATTCACTTCTATGCTTCGCAAAAATCTAGTGCCATTTGTCATATGAGAAGAATAAAAATTTTCAAATATCCAAGTATTACCATTTATACTAACATTCATAAAACAACAATATTGATTATAACACCCCAAAAATTTAATGGGATGTTTATGCTAAATACATTCAATTCATTTGATATCCTATATTTCTTGAAGCATTGAGTCTCTATGATAAAACACATGGTTATTATATGATATATTCATAAACTAGCCATTAAACATAAATTTCCTACTTCTGTGTTTTGAATTTCAAAAAATGGACATACATGGTTGCGATCTGGGTGATATTTGGAGTCTCATAAAATCAAGTTAATTTTCAGTGAATAGGAATATACTCTTATGAATAGTAACATTAACTTATGAAGAGTAACTTACACTTATGAATAGTAAACTGACCATTATGAATGGTAACCTTACCCATGAACGTGTAAATAAAATTTAGGCACCTTGAAAATGAGGATGAATATTTTATGTGTTAGGATTTTTCGATGAAATGATGACTTTAATTAAAAATTAAATTTCCCATATTTAAGAAATTATTTTAGAAAAAAGGAGGACATTTTTTGATTCTACACATCAAAAAATGGTTAGCATAACTTTTTGATATTTTTATAAAATACAAGATTTTTTGGTGAATAGTAAAATACAGTAATTTGTCATTTAAATACATAATAATTTAAATCCAGTATTCCTAAAATCATTTTTGATGTATGAAAATGAATATAAAACTCACAGGAACTTATTACTATTCTAGGTCTTGGAATCATCACTATTTCTTGTCTTAGGGGAAAATAATAAACTAATTATTAAGATGTTAAGAAAACACTCCACCCCTCCCCAATATAAACCACCCTTTACCCCCTCTTTCTTCCACACCACTCAAGATTTTTTCATTTCCTACGTTTTAAAAAAACACACATCCCAATCCCTCCCCCCACATCAAATACATTATGGTCTCACCAAAAGGCCAAAAACAAGGGCCTAAAATAGATTCTCAAGGAGGAGTACTCAAGAGGGGAACCTCTCTACCTTTTTATTTCAACTTCTCTTACAAGTTACATTATTTTGTGGCAATCTCATCACATCCACACATCCAAATTCTAGGATAATTATAGTACCATACATGAACTATAATTTTATAATTATAATGAAATATTTCCTCATCATCTCTCTTTTCCCCCTCTACTTACACTAAAAATAAAAATACCATTCGAGATGTGTTAATTTATCACATTCAGGGACGACGGATTTTCAATTTCTATTAAAATAATAACACTGGTCATGAAACCCTTTTCATTGTTGAACCAGATCATAATATATGTATATTTACATTATTAAACGTTATGTAATTTTTATGCACTCATAATATAAAATAATAATACAAAAGAAGTTCATTATGCACAAATCACCTTGTTAATCCAATCATTTATCATTAAATTTTAACTAATGAGTCAAGATCATTTTCTATAACCCAAATTAATTATAAGATAATCAATATCTCTATAATTTAACTAATAAAATATATTAACATGTCTGGATTTTTATCCAAATTTCAAATGAACTTCTATTCATGAATACAAGTAAACAGATCATGATAAACAATGAAGAAAATGCTTCCCAAAAAATAAAATTGAACCTCTTAAACCCCTCAAAAGGCCATGGAAGAAATTAATAAGGTTATAATAAATCAATTAAATATATATTAGGTCTTTTAATTATTAATTAATGAACCTGGTTTTTTTATTCAGGTCATTAAGATCAATCGAGAACACATTCGGGCATAAGCTAATAGGTATCTCATCTCACCATTATTTATATGAGATTTCCATTATTCTCCACTTGTTTCTTGTATTTGGTGTATGTTTACATCCATTTGATATATAATATCATGATTCCATATGAATTCAGGATATTCATTGTTTCAATTTATGATTATTAACTCGATTGATTACAATATTGTCAGGGACATTGTTTCGGATTCCATTTCATTGTGGTTTACTTGTTCTTGTGCACCTAATCATTATTATGTGGTGTAACTACTTCCCCTTTAATATTGTTTTTCATTTGAACTTGTAAATATATTATATATCTATATTATAGTTTCATGGATATGATTATTATCTTAAGTTGTATAGCCTTTTATATACGATTTTTTTGGGATTTTGTTTTAAATATGGAAATATTGATGAATATGTATCCTCCACTGTATATGGATATTGAGATGTTATATTGTAATTTTTTTTGAATCTATATATATTTAATACTTTGGAATTTTAATTATTGTTGGGTCCCTCTATGGCCTCTCGATGAATTGAAAAGTCTCATGAGACAAATCAGTTTGTGAAAAACCCATCGAGTTTGTTTCCAAAACAGAATTAGATGGGTATATACCCTCATACATAAACCATTTCTATGGTATTTTCATGACCCATCCCCCAGGGTCCATGTTGGGACTACCCCAAGCCTACCTTGCATTGGCTAGGGCAGACAACTAGCACTGAATGTGTATTCTCTAAAACGGGGAAGGCATTGCCTTTATAACCTGTAAACCCACGCAACTAAGCACACAAAAAGATACAAACACAAGTAAACTGAATGAAATAAAAGAGTGTGTAAAATAATTAAAAAGGGGCTTGAATACAAGCCCAACTGGAAAGTACAAGGAAACTGGAAAGTACAAGTAAGATGAATAGCTCCGGTGAACCCCTAACAAGGATCCTACCTGAAGGGTAGGAACTGCTCTCGAACGGTCATCTCTACAATACGCCTAGTCTAATGTCCCCCTTCGATAATCTTCTAGTCCTGGTACCCTCGTCCTCATTTAGCATTGTCCTACTACTGAATCGAACACAACATGGTGCGGGCATAGCCTGTGCAGGGGTGAGTATAAGGATACTCAGTAAGGACCCTGGGACTCACAAGGTCTCAAAAAATCCACAAAGGATAAACCAAAATGTCTGGAAACAATAATCAAACATACTTAGGTATAATACAATACATATACTTATGTTATCAAGTATAACCATTTCATTCATGAGGAAACACAAGGTCCTACTCAAAATCCCAAAGCTCATCTATTCCACAAAGGAAGGAATACCACAAAGGTAAGTACCAAAAAGGTAAATCCATAGAGAATAATACCACAGAGGTATCACTATGAAGGTAAGTACCACAAAGGTACAACACACAAAATAATACCACTAAGGATAGTACCACATAAGTATGCCACACAAAAGATTACCACAAAGGTAAAGACTCAGCTCACACTGGGTATAACTTAGGTACGATAGTAAATATGATTATATATAAATACTGAATCATATTACTCAGTTAAGAGGAATACCCAAATATTATCTTAAATCAACAGATCCACATAGGATCCAAAATCATCAGACACACATAGGATCCGAGTACATCATCAGAACCACACAGGATCCCATTACATCATCAGACCAACATAGGATACTTGTACAACAAACCTACATAGGATCCTAGTATAGCAGACCCACGTAGGATCCTATATTAGTCCCATGTGGATTCTTAGAGCACATCCAAGTGAGACTCTCAATCACAGACCCACAAAGGATCCAAAGAATAGACCCACACATGATCCCTTTCTCATGTTACAGCAAACTTCAATGTTCCCACATTAAGATCACTTGATTCCGGGAGGATCTACTCCTCAATCCATAGGTCGATACTCCAACTGCCATGAAGTACCATGAAGAATTATCCCAATGTACTGCCACATAAAAGTGGTCTTAATGCAATAGTCGGTGCGTCAATCAGACACCCAGTCTGTAAGTTATTGGACTTTTAGTCCCGAGGGCTCAGTTGGATTCATGTTGGATCCAACCCAGTTATAACCCAAGATAATATAAAGATAATGTAGGGTATACCAAAAGGTCCACCTTGCTCCAAGGATTCTGGTTTCACTGACGGTTCATCAAACGAACACCCATATCTCAAGATATGGCCAAAAGAGCGAAAAGGGTCGGAGTTGGCCTGAGTCCAGTCCGACCTGGTCGGACTATCCCAGCTCGACTCGACCTCGGCCAACCTGACCTAGTTCAGGTCGCCCCAGCCTGACCTGGGTCCGATCTTGGGTCTGGCCCGCGGAGGTGGCTCACGGTGCGGCGGCCCGCGGGGGCACGCCGTGCAGCGGCACGTGGTGGCTCATAGTGCTGCGGCTGGCTAGTCATACTGCCTTTTTCATCTTGGCACAGTCACGCGTTGCGGCTCTTGATCCACTGAGCATCGCGGTCTCATGCATCCATCTCCTTTGTGCGATCAGCCGGAGTGCTGGCTGCCTTCCTTGCTCTGTCGCGGCTCTTCTCGAGTGGTGCGGTTATGCAGCCGCCATCTTTGTGGCTGGCTTTGATGCCGATGGCCGTTCCTGAGTCCCTCTAGTGCCATTCACCGGCACCGATCTCCATTATCCTCCACAGTGATGAACGTGACAAAACCAACAAGGATTGTGGAGAGGTCGGGCCATGTTCGTTTGGCCCGCACCCTCCGTGTTAGGGGGTAGCAAGGAACTCAATAATTCATGAATCGTGACGAACGTTAAGAACGGGTAAGGGGGTATTCAAAACAACAAACCTTACCTTTTCATTCATTGGAGGATGTCTTGAGGAAGAAGGCGAATTCATTATAGAATTTCGGAATTCGTTACCTCCACAAGGTGCTTCTGATCCGGGCTCAGGCCGGTTCCCTGTTCTTCATTGGAGAGGCATTCTTCATTGGAGAGGAAGGGTTTCTCCATAGCTTCCTCCCAATTCTCCTCTTTTCCAACACTTCAACAGCCCATCCTCGCAAGGTATGAGGAGCCAATATAAATTAAATTAAGTTTAACAATTTAATTTCATGGAAATATTAATTGGATCAATTAAATGGGAGAAATAAATTAATAGAGAGTTGAGAGGTTTTCCCCCCCATTAAAATGGGTTCGGGTGGTCCCCTCCACCAGGGATTTGAATTGGGGGTTTTCTAGGTCGGGTGGTCCCCACCACGGATCATTAAAATGGGTGGCTAAAGAAAACTAAAAAAAGTTATTCTTTATCTTATTTTTATTTCCACGAAAAATATGAAAACTACCATTCACCCCCGACCATGTTCGGTCGAGATAAAGGTCTCCTTAAGAAAATACCAGCGCTGTGAGTTCAACGATGCCCTCAGATTTAAATTCCAAGCACTGGTTCAGAAGTTACAAAAACCCGCTCACACATTTACTAAATTTACTCAAAAAAATTTCAGTAATTCATTCCGGGCACACCGGGCCTCAGATTCATGCGCCGTCAGTTTTCACAGACTCATAAAATTCACATATAATTTAAAATAATAAATTACATGGAATTTCCGGGTCTTTATATTCTCCCCACCTTAGGGATTTGCATCCCTGAAAGCCACATCACAAAAACTACGAAATAATGTGGGGGTACTGAGCACAAATTTAGGCCTCCCTCTCCCATGTGCTCTCCTGGAGGTTCCCATGCTACCAACGTACATGCACTAAAGGTATCGACCACCCAAGAAGGACCCACTACTGTAGATCCCCAATCTATACTAGAACCTCTGTAAACATCGCCCTATTATCGATGTCCAGCTCACCACAGTCAATGATGTGTGAAGGGTCGTGCACGTATCTTCTCAGATGGGATACGTGGAAGACGTCATGCACCCGGTGCAACTAAAGTGCAAGAGCTAAGTGGTAATCCACCTGTCCAACTCTACTGAGGACCTGAAAGGGTTCAATGAACCTCGGAGATAACATTCCACCCCAGCCAAATCTCCACAAACCACATCGAGATGAGGCCCCCAGAAAGACATGGTCACTATCCTCGAACTCCAGAGGTATCCATCTCCTATCCGCATTTGTCTTCTGCCTCCTCTCTACAGTCTTCATCCACTACTGGATTATTTGCGCCATCTTTGTGGTATCATGTACCATCTCTGGTCCCACGAGTGCTGACTCCCCTAGGTCTGTCCAACATAAAGGCGATCTGTAATGTCAGTCATACAACGCCTCAAAAGGTATCATACTAATGGTGGAGTGATAGATATTGTTGTATGCAAACTTTACCAAGGGAAATTGTTCCTCCCAACTGTGACTGAAGTTGAGGATGCAAGCACGTAGCATTTCCTTGAGGTTCTGAATAGTCCGCTCAGTCTGGCCATCCGTCTGATGATGGAAGGCGGTGCGCAAAGGATGATGCATCCCAAAATCCTCCTACAACCCCTTCCATAGATAGTAAGTTAAATGTTCATCACAATCGAGGACAATCATCGAGGGTACTCCATGTAGCCACACAATTTCTTGCACATAGAGGCATCCCACGCTATCTATTGAACCTTGTTCTATGATTGGTAGGATGTGGGCTACCTTGGTGAGTCGGTTGATGTCCACCCAGATAAAATCATGACCCCTCGATGTATGTGAATGTCCTGTCACGAAGCCCATGGATATCCTATCTCACTTACACTCTGGGACCTCTAAAGACTGAACTAATCCTGCTGGTACCTGATGCTCCGCCTTCACTTTCTGAAAAGTGAGGCACCGAGAGAAAAACTCTGCTACTTCTTTCTTCATTCCCGACCACCCAAGTAGTCATCAGAGGTCCTAGTACATCTTTACCACTCATGGATGTACCCCTAGAGGGGATGTGTATAACCCCATCAATACATCCTTCCAAAGATACACTGGTTCCATGGTAAATCCTCTAAAGAGGATGATGTGCTCCCCAACGTCAGAAAATCCATCAGGTGCCTGTAATATGGATATCTGAGCACGTCAAACCTCACAGTCAGTGTCCCCATGCTGCGCCTCCCTAACTCACTGATGATGTGGCGGAGTGACTATAAGAGACTGAAGTTAATATTCTTCATCTCGATCCGTATAGGATAACTGAAAAGTGGCAAGCTGCTCTGTCACCTCACCTAACAGCTGTATACCAGATCTCCTGCTGAGTGCATCTGCCACAACGTTCTCATTCCCAGGATTATAGACTATCTTGAAGTCATAGTCCTAGAGGAACTCAAGACAAATTCATTGCATTAGGTATAAGTCCTTCTGAGAGAAGATATAACTAATACACTTGTGATCAGAGTAAAATGTTAAATGTTCATCCATTAGACAATGTCGCCACAACTTTAATGCTAAGACCACTACTGCTAAATCCAATTCATGGGTAGCATACTTACACTCATGTTTTCTCAGTTTTCAGGGAACCATATGCGATCAATACTTCCTCCTGTATCAAGACACATCTGAGTCTGGTACCTGATGCATTGCAGTAGACTACATACCCAATTCCCTACTCCAAAAGACTCATGATAGGGGCACTAGTCAGCCTCTCCCTCTGCTCCTAAAAACTCTGCTGGCATATCTATGACAACATGAAGGGTTTCCCCTTCTTTGTAATTCTGATAAAGGTTCTAAAACATTAGAGAAATATGGCACAAACCTCCGGTAGTATCCGGCCAAACCCAGAAAACTATGTACCTCCGTCACACTCTGGGGTGGCTCACAAGAAAGTACCTCCTCAATCTTCGCTGGATCCACCAAAACTCCATCCTTTGAGATGAAATGTCCAAGAAATTGAACCTCTATGATCCATAACTATACTATTGAGTGCATACCATAAATCTAGTGCTCTCAGAGTGTGTCTATAACTATATGAAAATGATAGGTATGCTCCTCCTCGGTAGATGAGTAGATCCGAATGTCGTAGATGAAGACTACTACCATGCAATAAAGGCATTGACAAAAAATCCTCTTCATGAGTCCCATGGACACTACAAGAGTGTTAGTCATGCAGAATGGTATAACCAAGAACTTTTAGTGGCCATACAGACATTTGAAATCCGTCTTCTGCACATCCTCGTCTCGTACTCTGAGCTGGTGATAGCATGATCTGAGGTATATCTTTGAGAACCACTTTGCTCCCTCCAGTTGATAAAAGGGGTCGTCAATCCTTGAATGTGGGTACTTGTTCTTCACGGTCACCTGGTTCAAGTGCCAATAGTCAACACACAGTCTCAAGCTCCCATCTGCCGTCTTGACGATCAAAATCTAAGCTACCCAAGGAGAAAAACTGGGCCGAATGAATCCCTCCCGCTGCATGTCCTCCTGCTGTACCCGCAGCTCACGGAGCTCCACATGAGCCATATGATACGCTGGTGTAGATATCAGTGCCATCCTCGGGTACAAGTCAATGTAAATTTCCACCTATTATGAGGTGGTAGACCCAGAACATCATCAGGGAAGACATCAGCGTACTGGTCCACCACTACAGGATAACTCAGACTCTCCACATCAACCACTTTGAGGGTAAGGCTAGCCAAATGATGAATGATCGGCTACACTCTCCTCTGGGTAAGTCCATCTTGTATTATAAACATTCCCTTATCACTAGTGATGGTAAAATTAGATTCATCTATATGGACACAACACACTTTGTGCCTAATACAATCAATAGGAGCATTGACTATAGATAATCGGTCCATACCCAAGATGACGCTGTAATGCCTTGATGCAGCTACTACGAGATCCCAACCAAATCTCTCACCTCCTAGAGTAAGCTCACACTCCCAACATGAATTTTTAATTTCCTAATCCTCTTTTATAGGAGTCTTTATTCATAAGGATCAAGCCAACGACTCAACCAGAATCTCCAAGCTCCGAACGAGGGTAGTGGCAATAAAAGAATGACTGACACATGTGTCTATAAGTACTGTAGCTAAGGTGGAGTATACAAAGATCATAACTCTATCATCACCAGAGTGACATGGTCATTGGAATCAGCTATATGGAGATGAGCTCACACCAATCCACTTTCTCTTTGTGGTCGAGGTGGACCACTAGGTGGTGGTGGCGGTAACACATCGAAAGGTCACCCACCACCACTTGCATGAACAACTCCACTACCACATCTGCCTGCTCCTTGCATACCTCCTTGTTTAATCCTCTATATCTTCATAGGTGGTCCTTTGACTATCTTCAGATCATTTTTATGGAGGTTTGTACAGTCACGAGCCCTGTGACCCTACCCGCCACATGTGTTACACTGCATGTTCCTCACATGACTGGCTCTGTCTCTGATTCCCTACACAACCAACCCTTAATTCTGCAGTTGTCCAACTATAGGTCTAGTCCTATTGGACCACTATGACATCTTTCTTCTTCTAGTTACAGAAGACTCCACAACGTGACGCCTGGTGGTGGGTCTCGCTGCTGGTGACTGCTCAGCAAAATAACTCTCCACTAAGAGGGCTCGCTCTAACACCCCCTCCAGCGTCGAGATGTTGAGAGAAATCATTAAATCCGTGATCTAATGCCTTATCCCATGCTCGAAGGTCTAGGCCCTAAAAAATGGGACCTGAACTATACTAGTGAAGTAGCGCGAGAGGTCAGTGAACATTGATGAGTACTGAGCCACACTCATGCTGCCCTGCTATAGATGAAGAAGCCCATGTATGCGCACTGGGAAAAGGGTCACTAGGACAAACTCTGCAAGAACCAGGCTCTCAGTGTCTACCCAGAGAATTTTCACCTCATCGTGAACTTGGAGAATCAAGATCCACCATCTGCCTACTGCTACCTATAGAAGACTGGTGGCAAGGCTCACCATGAGATCGGATGGTGTCCCTACCAATCGAAAGAATCTCACCACAGCCTCCAACCAATCCTTACCATCTTTTGGGTTCGTATCACCCCTGAACCTGTGTGACCTCTAGATCTAGAAATTGTACAACACGCTCAAGCGACATGCACTCTCTACTACTGGGGTTGTTGGCATCGGTGGATCGATAGGTAAATGTACAGTTGGGGCCTCCGCTGGTGCCTCTGCTGAAAGAGGGCCCTACACCAAGGCCTTGTCGCTCGGTGGGTTATCATCGCGTACTCTACCTGGAACCCTAGCTGGCAGTCTGTGTGGAGGCATCCTGAAAAGAAACATGTGTTCCACGGTCAAGAAGTAATACCTGGTGAGATGACTCAATAATATCACATATAAATATTTTCTAAACACACACGCAATCAGTGATTTTTTGCACTCAGTTAGAAATCAAATGTCAGGGTCTTGGTGTATGGATATGTTGGCTGCCGCACCAACATTGGATTCCCTAAACTGATAACCACCCTCACTAAACATAACACTATTTCCGTTAAAAATATCAGATTCCAATGTTCTACGGTAGAACCGACACCTCTAATACCAATTTTTCATGACCCATACCCCGTGGCCCATGTCGTGACTATCCCAAGCCCTCCTTCCATAGGCCAGGGGAAGGGGACAAGAACTGAAATCATATTCCCTAAAACTGGTAAGGCATTTCCTTTATAACCTGTAAACTCACGCATCCAAGCACACAACAAGATACAAACACAAGTAAACTGAATAGTAAAGAGAGTGTGTACAATAAGTAAATAGCATCTAGAATACAATCCTGACTCAAAAGTACCAAGAAACTGGAATGTAAAAGTAAGATGAACATCTCCTGTGAACACCCACCAAAGATCCTACCTGATGGGTAGGTACAACTCTCAAACGGTCTACTCTATTGTATGCCTCATCTAATGTCCACCTCTTATCTACCTTCATTCCTAGTACCCTCATCATTAGTCAGCAATGTCTATTTTCTACCCCAAACACAACAATGTGTGGACATCGCCCATGTAGGGGTGAGTATAATGATACTCAGTAAGGACCCTGAGACTCACAAGGTCTCAAACAATCCACAAAGGATAAACAAAAAAGCATGGAAACAATGATAAACCCTACTTAGTTATATTCCCATACATATACCTAAGTTATAAAGTATACCCATATCATTCATGAGGAAACACAAGGCCCAAATCAATAGCCCAAAGCTTAACCATTCCACAAAGGAAATAATACCACGATGGTAACCACACAAAGGTAAGTACCTCAAAGGTAAATCCACACAGAAGAATACCATAGAGGTATAACCACGAAGGTAAGTACCACAAAGGTATGCCACATAGAAGAATACCACTGAGGTAAATACCAAATAGGTACACCACATAGAAGATTACCACAAAGGTAAAGACTCATCTCACACAAGATATAACTTAGGTACAGTAGTAAAGATGATTAGATGTAACTACTGAATCATCTTACTTTGTTAATTGGCAGACCCACATATGATCCAAAATCATCAGACCCACAAAGGATCCTAAATCATCAAACCCACATAGGATCCTAATACATCATCAGACCCACACAGAATCCAAGTACATCATTAGACCCATATAGGATCTTAGTATAACAGACCCACATAGGATCCTAGTACATCATTAGAACCACATAGGATCCTAGTATAAAAGATCCATGTAGGATCCTAGAGTAGTCCTACATGGATTCCTAGAGCAGATCCAAGTGAGACTCTCAAACACAGACCCACAAAGAATCCCAAGCAGAGACCCACATTGGATCCCTTTCTCATGTTATAGCCAGCTACAGGGTTCATGCACTAAGCTCACTTGATTTTGGGAGGATTGGCTTCTCAATCCACAGGTCAATACTCCAACGAACACAAATTCCCATGAAAAAGTATCCCAAAGAGCCTCCATGTAAAATGGGTCTCAACGCAACATACAATGCATCAATCAGACACCAGGTTTGTAATTTGTTGGCTTTTTAGTCCCGAGGGCCCGGTTGGATTTATGTTCAATCCAATCGGGATGTACCCCAACATAATCCAAAACCCATGTGGGGTATACCAAAAGGTATGTCTCGTTCCAAGTTTTCTATCACTACTGACTACTCATCAAACGGACATTTGGATCTCAAGATATGGCTGAAAGAGTGAAAAGGGTCGATGTTGGAAGAGGTTCGGTCCGACCCGGCCCAACTCGGGACCGATCAAGGGTTCGGCACGGCCACTGGAAGGCCCTCAGTGCAGCAAGATGTTTTGGCTCACCGTACGATGGCCCACACTGGCTTGCGGTGTTGCGGTTGGCTAGTCGTCCAGCCTTCCTTCGCGCGGCGTGGTCACTCGTCGGGCCTTCACAGGAAACCGGTTCGGTCGGCTACCCTCCATGGACTTCGCGGCCTCGTGTCACGGCTCTTGCTCCGACGGGCGGCACGATTATGCATCTCCATATCCTTTGCGAGACCTTCCATATTTTCATCTTCCGCCCTTTCTCCGCCGCAACTGATGGGTTGTGGCTCTTTTCCAGGGGCGTGGTTCCCCCTCTTCCATATTCACGGCTGGCTATGATGCCGACCACTGTTACAGAGTCCCACCAGTGCCAATTGCCGGCACTGGTCGCCATCCTCCCCCACCCTGAAGAACACCACAAAAACCACAACGATTGTGGAGAGGTCCGGCCATGCTAGTTTGGCCCACACACTCCACGTTAGGGCGGTAGCAAGCAGCTCCATAATTCTTGAATCACAAAGAATGTTAAGAATGGGTAAAGGGTATTCAAAACTACAAACCCTACCTTGTTTTTCATTGAAGGATGGCACGAGGAAGAATATGAATTCGTTGGAAAATGTCAACATTCATTTCCTCTGTAAGGTGCATCCGATCCGGGCTTGAGTTAGTTCCTCGTTCTTTGTTGGAGAGGAATTCTTCATTGGAGAGGAAGGGTTTCTCCATATCTTTCTCCAAATTCTACTCTTTTCCAACACTTCACCAACACATATTATCAAGGTATGAAGAGCCAATATAAATAAAATTATGTTTAGAAATTTTAGTTTTTGGCACAATTAATTGTCTCAATTAAATGGGAGAAATAAATAAACGAGGAGTTGTGAGTTTTTCCCCCCATTAAGAGGGGTTTCAGTGGTCCCCACCACCATGGATTTGATTTGGGTTTTTTCAAGCTCAGGTGGTCCCCACCACCGAGCATTCAGTAAGGAGGTTAAAGAAAAAACAATTATTCTTTATTTTATTTTTTATTTCCCCAAAAAATGAGAAAACTAACTTTCACCCTTGACCAACTACGGTCGAAGTGAAGGTTTCTTTATGAAAATATTGGCGCTGCGAGTTCAATGATTCCCTCATATTTCAATTCCAAGCACTTGTTTAGAAGTTAGAAAAAAACCCGTTCACACGTTTACTGTATGTACCTTAAAAAAGTTCATAAATTCATTCCAGGCACATCAGGCCTTGTATTCACACATTGACAATTTTGGTAGACTCATAAAATTACTATCTAATTATAATACATTTACATGGAATTTCCTCGTCTTTACAGGAATAGTGGTATCATGTGCAATACACATGACATCGAATTAATAATAATTTTATTTATTGATTTTTAGTTATTACTATCCATGAGGTTTTCAATATGAAAAATATATGGATGTCGTTTCATTCACAGTTTATTAATGGAATATGGTTTTCATTTATTCACTATGCCATTTTGACTACGCCAATTTAACTATGATTCAAATATTTTTATTCAATATTTTTGTATTTTTAACCCATAATAATCATTGGAGCACACCCATTTCATTTGTTTTCCTTTAATAGGTTATGAATTGGAGACCATTTGTTGAGTTCTCATGGATGTAGTTTATTAGTTTTTGTTATATATTGTATTTTGTTACCTTTCCTAGTGTAATATGAGTTACATGTAGCAATATAGTTTCTTCAAGAATATTAAAATGATTGTTCCTTTGGGGTTTTATTCATTTTAATCATGCTAATGAAATAATTAATGCATCAGCTCTGGGATTCTGGGGTCATGGTGTTACAGTTGGTATCAGATGATGTTTTTTTATCAACCTTAGAAACAAGATTTCGGAAACATAGTTTATAGGGAATAACCTTAATCTTTATTTGATAAAAATCATAGAAGAACATAATGACATTTTGGTAAAGTAAATATTATCGGGGTCTTTCTAGAAAATACATCCCTATTTGGATATTACAATGGATGTGGTTCTAGCACAAATGTACCTATGAGTAACAAGTATGACCAGGAGTTTTGGGCTTGACCTAGGGTATCCTGGTATATGATAATGGGCCTTACTGTGTAACTAGTTTGACACTCCCGGGGGATATTCATTGGATAATTTACATTTTATTTACTAACCATTATTAAGGATATAAATGAAATATAAACAATGTTTATGATTATGAGATTAGTTGTGGATAAATTTTCATATTTTTGTAAGTGTTTGCTTGTTAGAAATTATGAACTACAACCTAATTAAGTGTTTTCCATTTTTTGTGATGATGCCTAACGGAAGAAGGGGAATCAATACCTTTGATCAATGTACAGATTTCCCCACTAATCATGTAAACACAATCCATGTAGGAACAGATCAGATCTTGATGATATTTGAACAACTTACTCATGTTGTGAAGAATAACCATGCTACACCTATACCAGATCGTTTCATGTTGTAGAAGCCCCCATATTTTAGTTGTAATACTAATCTGGTGGTATCATATTAGGTGATCAAGTCTATTGAAAATATTTTTTTTTGGAATTAAGATGCATTGAAACTGAAAAGGTAGTCCTGTCAGTGTATTTTCTCATGGGTGATGCTGATCAATGGTGTTCCTTGATCCAGAATACCAATGATGAAGAAGAAATGGATGACATGTAATGGATAAATTTTAAGGAATTATTATTTGAGAACTATTTCCCTCAAGAAAAACGAACTAAAATGTAGAGGAAAATCAATATCAAAAAACAAAGGGATGAAGAGAGAGTTGTGGAGTATGAGTCTACCTTTACAAGGTTATCTAGGTATGCTTTAGATTTTGTAGGTGATTTAGAATATAGTATTGATCATTTTTATAAAGTTATTAAGAAAAGTTTTCCAAGGGAACTGAATTTCCTTACATTTTCTTCACATCATAAAATTATATGATGTGCCATCAAAAAAGATATGGAATTTATAGATCAAATTAGTTCAAGGGAAATCACGATAAAAATAGGCATTCTGATAACCATGGAAAAGCTGAAGCACCAATAAATAATAAGAGACTGAAGAAATTTACATTATGTGGGAACTGTGGAATGAATCATCCTAGGAAATTCTTGAAAGGTAAGGGAGTTCTTTATATGTGTAGAGAATAGGGTCATAGATCTAGTTAATGAAATAGGAAGTGACATTTCAATGATATTCAATTCTAAAATTATAGAGAGATGGGACACTAGGAAATTGAGTGTCCTAAGCACCAAGTACACTTTCCTCAGAAAAGGTTATGAGAGCAAGGGAATGCTTATACTATTACAACTGTGGAGGTTGAAGTTCATAATGATTTGGTGGAAAGAAATTTAATTGTTTCCTCAAACATAGACAATGCTTCATTTGATTATGGATGGTAACATTAATTTATATCATCCTAGTTTTTCATGAAAATTAGACATGTACAATTTGATTTAATAAAGGAGTTATCAGTCAAAACTCCTCGGGGAAGTGTCATTGCAAAAAAGATGTGTCGATCAGTCCCCCTTATGGCACATAAACATGATTTGGTTTCTAACATTATCATTGTTTCAATGATTGACTTTGATATATTTCATGGTCTGAATTGGCTGTTAAATTATGATGTGAATATCTATTACAAGAAGAATGAAGTTACAATTTTTTAGAATAGTGTATAATCCCTTATCTTTTAGTAGAAACCAGAACATATGATTCTTATCTACATCCACCATCGGTAGCTCTACTGAATGAAATTCTTGGAGAGGAAGAGAAAAAAATATCTACGTGTGAGGAAATAAATCTTCAAATTAGTGACATACCTATTATGAATGAATAAATTGATGTTGTAATGTCCCTGAATTACATGGATTTGTTTTCAAATAAAAATGGGATTTTTAATAGCCTAGTCTTTGAGGCAAAATGTAATTTTGAGACCTGGAGTGGCCGAAATGGATTTTAGACCTTTTTTAATGTTTGTCAATTAAACGTGAGAGCATGTTTTTCTATCATTTGAATTGGTTCTCGGATCAAAAATCCAAAGGCACCATTCTACTTAGGATGATAGGATTATCTTATAAAGGACGTAAATTTGACTAGAATGGGTTGAATGGAAAAGTAATTTTTTGGTATTTTTAAAGAAAATTTTAAATAAAATACACTGGATTTATTTTATTTTTTCTGGATTTTCAAATCATTGCAGCCGAATAGTTTTACAACCATGTGAAACTTAATACATTGTTTAATTAAATGAAACAATGTAATGAATTCATAATATAAACTTAACTGAAACGTTGGTTCGTGTTTCGACCATTAATGGCCAAGAAGATGATGCAGGATTGTTGGCACAATCCTAGTTCTACTCCAATGATCTGGTGGGTGATGAAGATGAACACGAACCCCCCTTTGAATGGATCTCCACCAATGATGATCAACCAATGTCTTAAAAGAGAGGATCATAGAATGAAAAATGTAGCGACACTGTGCATATCCAACAAATGATCCGACCCAAGTCGGCACGATTTTTTTTAAATTAAATCCTCCCCTTTTATTTGTTTTAAGTGAAAAATTATGGTCAACCCACGAACAGGTTGACCCATGGTTTTATCATCCTTATGGGATGAATTTTGTTTTCTTTGTTCTCGGTCTTTCTAATGGATCTGGTTAACATCAAAATGAACAAACGACCATGGTTTGATCATCGGGTTGATTATTGTGCATTTCTCCCCCATGTTATTTGCATTTATCATGGTTGGTGAATGGTTGATCATTGTGAAACTATAATTGGTGTAGTGATCCAACATCTTGGATCAGGAACAAACAATGCAAGATGAAGGTGCAACAACAACCGATGGTGGGAAGACTGAAGTGGTGCATGAAATACCGGCAATGTTGTGTTTTCTAACAGAAGGGATTGAAAACAGAGATTTCAACCCTAGGGGATAAAAAATGTGGTACAAGGGATTCAGAACACCTTCTAGTTCAAAGAATGGACAACCAGAGCACATCTGGTGGTTCGCGGAACAGCCTGCCAGTGTGCTGGCATTGGTGGTAGTAGGCAGTGACGGCCATGTGCTTGTGAGGAGGAGGTTGGATGCCTGTGAGAGTTGATGAAAGAACCCATGGAAACAGTCGTGTTTACCATGGTGGTGTTGCATGACTGGATGTGTAACACCCCGACCCCAGTTACCTAGAGTCGGTACATTATTTCATAACATTGGCATGATCACAAAAGATCAAGTCTCAAAAGACGGATTAGTTTAGTAGCCTTGGAAACAGTAGATACATTCATAAATGGTATATTACATCATAAAGTGATAAACTACAATAACATAGTCTCCATAGTCCACTCCCATATCCCCTTCAGACTATCCCTGCAGGTCAGTCATTAAATATTTCTTCACATCCTCTGAAAAATAAAACATTGAAAGGGGTGAGCTCAGATGCTCAGTAAGGATAACAATATAGTGGAAACATTCATAAATAAACATAATCATTTAAGACAATGTATAACTAAAACAAAAGCCTTTTAAACTTGAACATCAACATAATATCAAAAAAGTAAAATGAGATAATGCCATTTACTTATTCATATGGATATTCTACTGGTCGAATAATCACATGAAATATCAATAACCACTTTCACAATGATGGAATGCATAATTTTAGACTATCATAACCATATAGCCAAGGCCTCATGCCAAGACTATAAATAATATTTTGTCAAGGCCTCATGCCAAGACACTATTTTGTCTCATGAGACCTACCGATGCATCGAGGAGCTATAGCGGGCTCCACCCGTCACATATTAAGTCCAATGCATTTCTCATATGACCAGGTTTAAACATAACATAAACATTCGTATTAAAACTAGCATACTAAATGTCAATAATTTCAACATAAACCATGAATGATATAAAAATAACACATCCACAGTCAAAAAAATCAAAAAAACCATCAATACAATATGGAATTTTTGAATCATAATAAATCAACTTAAAATAAGCTTAAAATCCATCAAAGGATGTTGACATAGATGAAATCAAATCCTCCCCTGTTATTTGTTTTATGTGAAAAATTATGGTCAACCCACGAACAGGTTGACACATGGTTTTATCATCCTTATGGGATGAATTTTTTTTCTTTGTTCTTGGTCTTTCTAATGGCTCTGGTTAACATCAAAATGAACAAACGACCGTGGTTTGATCATCGGGTTGATTATTGCACATTTCTCCCCAACGTTCTTTGTATTTATCATGGTTGGTGAATGGTTGATAATTGGGAAACTATCCTTGGTGTAGTGATCCAACATCTTGGATCAGGAACAAACAATGCAAGATGAAGGTGCGACAACAACCGATGGTGGGCAGACTGAAGTGGTGCATGAAATACCAGCAATGTTGTGTTTTCTGATAGAAGGGATTGAATACATGGATTTGAGCCCCAGGGGATAATAAATGTGGGCCAAGGGTTTCATAACACCTTCTGGTTCAAAGAAAGGACAACCAGAGCACATCTGGTGGTTCCCGGAACAGCCTGCCAGTGTGCTGGCATTGGTGGTAGTAGGAAGTGACGACCTCATGCTTGTGAGGAGGAGGTTGGATTCCTGTGAGCATTGATGAAACAACCCATGGCAACAGTTGTGTTTACCACGGTGGTGCCGCATGAATGGATGTGTAACGCCCCGACCCCAGTTACCTAGAGTCGGTACATTATTTCATAACATTGGAATAATCACAAAAGATCGAGTCTCTAAAGACCGATTAGTTTAGTAGCCTGGGAAACACTAGATACATTCATAAATGGTACATTACATCATAAAGTGAAAAACTAAAATAATATAGTCTCCATAGTCCACTCTCATATCCCCTTTAGACTATCCCTTCAGGTCAGTCATAAAATATTTCTTCACATCCTCTGAAAAATAAAACATTGAAAGGGGTGAGCTCAGATGCTCAGTAAATATAACAATATAGCAGAAACATTCATAAATAAACATAAACATTTAGGGAAATTTATAACTAAAACAAAATCCTTTTAAACTTGAACTTAAACATAATATGGAAAAAGTAAAATGAGATAATGTCATTTACTTATTCAAATAGATATTCTACTGGTCGAATAATCACATGCAATATCAATAACCACTTTCACAATGACGGAATGCATAATTCTATACTATCATAACCACGTATCCAAGGCCTCATGCCAAGAATACAAATAATATTTGGTCAAGGCCTCGTGCCAAGACACTAGTTTGTCTCATGAGACCTACTGATGCATCTAGGATCTATAGAAGGCTCTACCCATCACATATTAAGTCCAATGCATTTCTAATATGAACATGTTTAAACATAACATAAACATTTGTATTAAAACTAGAATACGAAATGTCAATACTTTCTCCATAAACCATGAATGGTATAAAAATAACACATCCACGGTCAAAAAAATCACAAAACCTTCAATACAATATGGAATTTTTGTATCATAATAAATCAACTTCAAATAAGCTTAAAATTCATCAAAGGATGTTGACATAAATGAAATCAAAACTATATGAGAGAAATATCTGTTTTTGTGAATTCATTTAAAAGTCACATAGTTATAAAATAAAACATTTAATTTGAATTTTTTTTTATAAGCTTGTAAGGGAAGATTTGAAGATTTTATAATGGCCGAAAATAGACGCACCCGCCGTATAAGTTAAAAAAACATTCTTACCTTAATTTTGTCGAAAAGGTTAAAAAGCACCTTGTTTGGAAAACGACAGAAATAATCCTTTATAAACCTCGTATAAAAAGTAAAACAAGGGTATAAATGACTTTAACCCATATTCTAGTAAATAGTAAAAATGTTTTGAAATACATTTTTAAGAAACATGTATGTGGATGATAAAGAAGTCCCATTAGATTATTACGTATAAACAACCTCAGATAATGAAGAGATTCTGAAATAAACCCTCACCTTGTACTTTTCCTTGGTTGGGGTAGATTAATCTTTTGTATAATGGTGAAATAATTTTTATTAAATTGTAAAAGAATCATATATATTAATATGATATCATATATGATCTTTTAACATTGATTTGTTAATAATATCTTAGTATTATCGTTGTTTCGGGTGTTAACTTACTCGTTTTCTTTTATATGTTTTATTACGTAAGACGTGTTTGTCATGGATAGGTTGTATCTCAATCATATCCATAATGATATCAAGTCCTTAGATACTATTATTAATCATCAAATGAGAATTATACTTGAATGGATACAATGGAGAATGAATCTCATCGCGTTCGTGGAGACGGTAGTCCGTACGTACGCACGAGCGGCAATATCATTCTTTTGATATTAATATAATATTTAATTGAATGGTATATCATATATACAGATTAATTATCATTTTATATTCATTATCTACATGAATTACACATCATTATTATACCCAACAAAAAAATAATGTTTTGAATAACAATTACACCACGACGTGGAGACGGTCTGCCGTACGTACGCACGCATGGTGACATGTCATTAAAAGGATGGATAGAATACTGAAATATGGTTGTACCATGTTTATAATAGCATCAAATTATATATAATATACCGGAGTTATTATTTTATATTGTTAATAACAAAGAAAGAAGAAGTGTAAGAAGAAAGGAACTTGAAAAAGGTGGTGAAATCATTACCTCTTCTTCAGGTTCTTTCGTTTGAGTTTATCAAAAGGGATCCATAGGTTGGATTTATGACTAAAGGAAGGCCTCTAGGATGAATTGAGGGAAGTTGAGAGAGTATTTGGGCAGAGGTTGGCCGAACCAAAAGGCTTTTAATGTGTCAATTAGTGAGAAGGGGGAGTGCCCTTTTATAAGAGGGGTGAGGGCCACCTTTGGAAATGCTAGAAATATTATTTTATAATAAATTAATATTCGGTTTCTAATGGCTCCAAAGTGGATTATTTATAGTTTAATGTGGGTATGGGTCGAAAACCACTCAAACAATAGAATTTAGACAGGTTTGGGTCATTATATTAACCTTATCTTTAATTATTAACTCTTAGTTAATTAGTTTCACTTTTACAACGTCTCTTTGTATTTTTATATTATATGGTTAATAAACTTACTATATACATTCAAGAGACCCCAAATTGGTCCATTAATGATACAACTATCATGATATAAGTCTATTGTCTGAACCGTAAATTTTTAAGAATTGAATATCATTTAATAATATAATATTTGTTTTAAAAACTCGTTTATGTCAATTTTGACACTATTTGGAAAATTGATTTTTTGTGAAAATAATAACAGAATGATTATTTAGAAAAAAGTTAATTAAATAATTCATAACATGTCATATTAACCTAGAAATTTAGTTTAATTCATAAAAGTTTCAAATTATATTTATTGTGGTATTTATAATATCAATTAATTTAATTTTTCACTATTATGGTAATTACTGCATCATCATTGTGTCATAATTAAATTAAATTATATAATGTCTAAAAATTATAACTAAAATAAAATTATGTAGGAAATCGTTTTAGATTTCTAATGAATATTTATAGTCTAAAATACAACATATATAACCCTATGTAAAAATTGTTTTTCTAAAAGATATATGCTTATGTCATTTTTGTATTTATTTTAACTTAATTAAAATAAAGTGTCCCTATCACCTACAAGTGGCTCCATGGGGTCCCAAAATAGACCAGAAGATTTCCATGGTTGGACATGTATCCACCAATAAGGTTAGGACACGTTTTAGGGTAATTTTGTATTATTATAATATTATTTTTAACCCTTATTTACCGGATTTACCTTTTAACCATGGTAAATAAAATATTTACCGAAGTAATTATTCAAAATGTCTTAAAATAAAAGTTACCTATTTACACAATTTGTACATCCTGATTCCAAATATGGAATCCATTTTTCCAAATTCAAAACACAGATGTTTTAGAAATTAATTTAAAATTAATTCCCGGTGTCAAAACAAAAAACGTGTTTTTAAGATATAATAACTATCAAAAAATTGATACTTGTTTATGTCCGGTTTAATTGTGAAATTATATCCAATGACCAAAATTGTATTAAATGGTAAAAATATATTCTAAATATACTTTAAAACCACTCGAATTCATAATTTATCACTATTAATTATTTTGATTAAAAAATTTGTGTTTAATTAAAATTTAGTAATTTTCACTAGTCATCAAAATATTAAAGTTATCCGAAAAGTACCAAAATTTCACCTTAGGCTAAATTTGATACTCCAAATCCAAAAATGAAGTCCATTTTAAAATATAAATTTTATAAAATTTTAAAAAGTAGGTATTACTATTCATAACGGCTAGTTTGATTGGTTGTGGTGTGTGTTAGAACTTGATGTTGCGTACAACACACGCTATTGCATTATTCAAAGAGAAGCGTACCGTAGAAGCTTGGGGTGTTACATTCTCCCCTCCTTCAAATAATTCTGTCCTCAAAATATCTAGAATACTACCACATGAAAAGACTCGGGTGGTTCTTCATTATAAGTTCCTCTGGTTCCCACATTGCCTCTTCCATCTTATGGTTTCTTCACAAGTCTTTTACCAGACGAGTCATTCGGTTTCTCAGTACTTGTTCTCTCGTATCAAGAATCTTGACGGGATCTTCACAATATGATAGATCGAGTTCTAGTTATAATTCCTCATAGGTGAGTACATGTGTTGGGTCAAGCATGTATTTCCTCAATAGTGTTACGTGGAACACATCATGAACTTTGGAGTTACATGGCGGCATTGCCAAATGGTAAGCTACAACCCCAATTCGTTCTAGAATTTCAAAAAGTCCGATGTACCTGGGACACAATTTACCTTTCTTACCTAAACGTATGACTCCCTTCCATGGATATACCTTCAGGAAAACATGATCACTGACTTAAAATTCCAAATCCTTCCTTCGATTATCGGCATAGCTCTTCTGCCTACTTTAAGCTGCTTTGATGTGATTTTGGATTACCTTCACCTTTTCCATCATTTCCTCCACCAGTTCTGGACCTACAATTTTTCTATCACCAAAGTCATCCCAACAGGTTGGTGTGCGACAACTCTTTCCGTATAACGCTTCATATAGAGCCATCTGAATACTCGAATGGAAGCTATTGTTATAGGAAAATTCTACCATAGGTAAATATTGATCCCACATACCCTAAAAGTCCAGTGAGCAGGATCTCAACATGTCTTCTAAGGTTTTAATAGTTCGTTCTGATTGTCCATCTGTTTGTGGGTGGTAGGCAGTGCTCAAATGAAGTTCATTATCCAAGGATTTATGAAGAGTTTTCCAGAATCGTGAAGTAAAATAGGGATAATGGTCAGAAATAATCGATAGGGGTACTCCATGAAGTCTCACAACTTCATTAATATATAGTCTTGCTAGACGTTCCAGTGGTAGGTCTTATCTTATAGAATGAAAATGTCCTGACTTGGTAAGACAATAAAAAATAACCCATATTGCATCATTCCTTCTAGGAGTCTTTGGTAGTCCCATGACAAATCCCATCGTGATATTGTCCCATTTCCACTCCTGTATGGGAAGAGGTTGCATGACTCCTCCAGGTTATTGCCTTCTAGCTTTGACTTGTTGAAAAACCATACATCTTGACAAAAAATCAGAAATCTCCTTCTTCAGGTTGTCCCACCAATAATGTTCCATCAAATCTCTATACATTTTGGTGCTCTCAGGGTGTATCGAGAAATTGCAACTATGAGCATCATCCAAAAATTCCCTTTTTAGATCAGGTATATCGGGAACACAAAGCCTCTTCCCAAATTTCAAAACTTCTTCTTCAAACACAAAGTATCTCAATCTCCCATCATTCACAGCTTTAATCTTCTTTTGAAATTCTTCATCATCGGTCTGAGAACTCTTAATCCTTTCTAGTAAAGATGGTTTCGCAACCATTTGAAAAAGCATTGATGTTTAACCATACCTAGTTATTCCCATGTCCATATTCACTAGACCCATGAAAATTAGATCTCTTTCAATTTGCATATTGTTCAAAACTCCATGGCCTTTTCTGCTCAAAGCATCTTCCACCTTGTTTTCTTTCCCCGGGTGGTAGAGTATCATACAATCATAATCCTTGAGTAATTCAAGCCATCTCATTTGCTTCATGTTGAGTTCATTTTGTGAGAAAATATACCTCAAACTCTTGTGATTAGTATAAATCCCACATTTTTCACCATAGAGGTAGTGCCTCCATATCTTCAAAGAAAATATCACAACTGCTAACTCGAGATCATGAGTAGGATAGATTTGTTCATGAATTTTCAACTGTCATGATGCATAGGCAAGAACCCTATCATTCTGCATAAGGACACAACCAAGTCCTTTCTTCGAGGAATCACTATAAATAACGAACCCATCATTCCCCAATGGTAGAGTCAATATAGGATCATTGACTAATCTTCTCTTTAGTTCTTCGAAACAATATTCACACTCTTCTATCCAAAAAAATTTAACCCCTTTACATGTGATCTTTGTTAATGGGTTAGCCAACTGGGAACAATTCTGGGCGAAATGTCGATAATAACCTGCTAAACCAATAAATCTATGTAACTCAGTTATACTCATAGGTGCTGGACATTCTTGGATTGCCTTGGTCTTAGAAGGATCAACAGAGATTCCAACTTTAGAGACAATATGGCCAAGAAAAGAAATCTCATGAAGCTAGAATTCACACTTTCTAAACTTCCCATATAATTCATGTCTTCTCAGAGTCCTCCGGATAATGCTCAAGTGATTTTAATGATCTTAACATCATTTTTAGTATACCAAGATATCATCAATAAATACAACCACAAATTCATCGGGATATTCCTTGAACACTCTATTCATCAGATCCATGAATACAGAGGGTGCATTAGTCAATCCAAAAGGAATTACTGTAGGCTCGTAATGCCCGTACCTGGTTCGAAATGTTGTCTTCGTAATGTCTTCCTTCTTCACACACAACTGAGGGTATCGAGATCGAAGGTCAATATTTGAAATGTATTGAGCTCCATGCAATTGGTCAAATAAATCATCAATTTGAGGTAGGGGATACTTGTTCATTATTGTTATAGCATTGATCTCCCTGTAGTCGATACATAACCTCATAGATCTATCGGTATTTTTAACAAAAAGAACAGGGGATCCCCATGGAGAAACACTAGGGAGAATAAATCCTTTATTACTCAATTCCTCTAGTTTTTTATTTAGTTCATGTAACACCCCGAGATTTTATGAAAAATATTCTTTTTAATTTTATTAATGTCTTGTGTTGTATGCTACACCAAAAGGAGCTTGCACAACACGCATCCTTGATTTGTCTTACATTACACGCAATTGCGACCTTCCTCGATAGCGTGTGTAGTACGCAATAACGAGTTTCACTAAACAACAATATGCTATTAAAATATTATTAAGAATAGCCATTATGAATAGTTTTAACCACTTTTTGAAATTTTATAAATTTTATTTTTCAAAATGGACTTCATTTTTGGATTCATAATTTCGAAATTAGCCTAGGGTAAAATTTTGGTATTTTTCTGAAAACTTTTAATTTTTGATGAATAGTGAAACCACTAAGTGGTAGTTAAAAAACTGAATTTTTCATAAAACATAATTTTACCGCTTCTGTGAGTGGAATTTCAAAAATCCGAGAGACACGGTTAATATCAAGGACTAAAATGTGGTTCAATGAGATGAAAATAATTTTTGGTGAATAGTAACTTTTTACTTTTTTTACCACGGTAAAAAGTAAATAGGGTAATTAAGGGTAGAAATGATATTATTATTACCCTAACACATGTCCTAATTCTGTTGGACAAGTGTAATTCGACCAAAAACAAACAGAGGAATAAAATATGACCATTTATGCCCACTTGGATTAGATTAGGACATTTATTATTAATTTATTTAATGAAGGGTTAAAAGAGGTAAAATCAATGTTTATTAACTAAAACATATTTAATAAGGGGTCATACAAAAAATAAATTCTAATATAAATATTAATTAGAAAGCTAAAACGATTTCCTACATAATAGTATTTTATTTGTAATTTTTAGACATTAAATAATTTAATTTATTTATGACACAACGATGATGCAGTAATTATCTTATTAATGAAATATTGACATAATTGATGTCATAAATACCCAAATAAATATAATTTGAGACTTTTTATGAATTCCACTAATTTTCTAGGTTACTATGACATGTTAGTATTGATTTAATTAACTTTTTTCTAACTTATCATTCTGTTATGATTTTCACAAAAATCAATTACTAAATAGTGTCAAAATTGACATAAAATAGTTTTTAAAACAAATATTATATTAGTAATTGTTATTTTATTCCTAAATATCTAAGGATCGGTCAAATGACTTAGATAAGGTTATATATATTAATAATAAACAACTTGGGGTTCTTTTGGCTTCTTATAGTAAGTTTATTAACCTTATAGTGTAAGAACACAAGAAGACACGGTAAAAGTACAATTATTTAACTTAATGTTAAATCTAAATGATATGGTTAAAATAGGAACCTAAAATTGTCTAAATTCTATTGTATGAGAGGATATCGACCCATCCCCACCTTAGCCTCGAAATAAATCAATTTGGAGCTATTTAAATCTGAACTTGACTTTATAATAAAATAATATTTTTAGTTATTCCAAAGGTGCCCCTCTCCTCCCTTATAAAAGGGCACCTCCTCCCTCTCTTCCTCACACAACATTGAGCCTTCAAGCTCGGCCAAACCCTGCCCAATTCACTTCTCCACTTCCCTAGTATCATCCTAGAGGTTCTGGTATTCTTCAAAGACCCATTTTAGTGCCCTAAAAGGAGGTCTCAAAGAAGCACTTCAAAGAAGAGGTAATGTCCGTTACCGATTCTTTCATCTTTATTTCTTCTTCCACTTCTTATTCTTAGGTTGTTTCATTATGAAGTAATAACATCAGTATCACTCATATACTGATATGTTATTATAAGTATGAAACAACCCTATTTCAACATCTATCCATCCTATGGAAAAAGAAATCACCGCGCGTGCGTACGTACGGAATACCGTCTCCACGCCGTGGTGTAATCTATTTTCCACCACCACCTTACATGGATGGGTATAATGGTGTAAATAATAACTATACATAGTTATTAGAAAATAATATTGATTATTATATATTGTATAATCCACTCCAATTCAATTCAATAATTATGGAAATGATATCATCGCTCGTGCGTACGTACGGACTACCGTCTCCACGACGCGATGAGATTCATTCTCCATGTTAACCATTTAAGAATGATTATAAAGTATATATAAGAAATAATAATGAAATATATGACATTATAAAGCTACTGGATTTATGTGTATATATATGTATGTCATCTACTTAATTCCACTCAAATCAATAACGAAAAGAAAACAGCGTTCATGCGTACGTACGGCCTACCGTCTCCATGAACGGTGTATTTCTTTCCATTTATCGATCCATTATATATATATGTATATTCTGAATATATATTATATATAAATAATGTTTTATATTCTATAATAAGTAATAATTATCTAAGTAATCATGTGAATAATTACAAGTTAAAACACGAACGACAAATGAGACGATTTTACCCAAAACGCTACTTTAACATGAATTTACAAAAGAAAGGGTAATATAAAGTCATAAGTGAACCGTATATGATATAATAACAATGAATATGATTCTTTAATAAGTCAATGAAATTATTTAATTCATTATACATGAGGTTCAGACACTTACGAAGCAAATCGGACCTAAGGTAAAGGAAATATCACAATCTCACTTTTATCCGAGATTGTTTTTACTTTGGTAATTACTGGGGTGTATTTTATCATCCACATCCATGTTCCCTCAATATGTAATATTATTTCCATCCTTATAAAATATTTTATATCCAATTTTACCCTTCGGTAAGTTTTTTTTGTAAAAGATATGAAAGGAATCTTTTGTCATTTTTCGTACGAGGTACTTTTTGGACTTTTCTGACAAAAGTACGCGAAGAATGTTTTTTTAACTTATATGGCATGAATGGATTTTTAAAACATTATTTCCAAGAAGCTTCCTTTACAAGTTTTCATGTTTATTTTTAATCGACTTCTTTTAGTTTATAATTGTAAGACATGTTATGAAAGGAAAAGTGTTTTTGAAGCAGAAATGATATTTTTCTCAAGAATGGAGTTCAAGTGTTTTATCAAAATTATTTTCCATCTAAGATAATAAAGGGTTCTGTTTTTATCCCTATTATTACATTTATTTGATTATGTTGTGATGGAATTATATTTTTATGAATTATTTTATCTTATATGAATTTTTTTTATGATGTCACACTGTTTAAGATTCCCATTTTTATTACATGGGTTATGCTATGATGTATGGTTTATGATTTTGTGGCACACATAAGAATGGTATCATTATGAGATGGGTGGGACCTATATCTACCTCCAATGCATTGGGTAAAGATTTTATATCTCATGAGATAGACATGGCTGGAATGGTAGGTTATACCGGTTCAGTGAAACAGGACTGAAACGAGGGTGACTCGGTTCAGAAAGGGACTTTGTCCACTAAGATAGTCTTGGCAATGAGTATTGACTAACAAGAAATGATTCTCTATGATTATGTGTGAATGCCACAAAGTTTCATGTTTTAAGTTATGATTATTGTGATTACATTTCACTTCCATGATTTATTCCATGTTATGAAATTATGATCTCTTTTGCAGGTTAAGATTTCCAAAATGTTATGTTTTTATGAATATGATGTGATTTCTATTTCTTTTATCTACCCTTACTGAGCATTTGAGCTCCCCCTTTTATGTTTTCTTTTCCCCAGGATATAAAGAAAGGTTTTAGGTATAAAAAAAGTAAGATCTTTATGGGAGATATTGAAGATCTTTCACCACGATTAGAAGATTATATTCCGAGTTTCCAAAGACACTAAACTATTACGGTCCTTGTGTGTGTGTTTTTGTTATGTACTAAGTATTCCACAAAAGTAATGTAATGTCAATGTACGTCAAGATACGGGTCTCTACAGTTCAACTCATTCTACAGTGGCCATTCTATAAGGGGTCTTCAATATAGTCCTTGATCCAACAATTAAATCAATGGAAAACTCAACTTCTCGTTCTGGAGGATGTCCAGGTAAATCATCCGGAAACACATCTACATATTTTTTCACAATAGGTACATCCTCTATTTGAACATTCCTTTCCTCGCCCACTGTAATTTCATCCTCTTCCTCCCCAATAATTGAATTTAGTTGAGCAACTGAGGGTAGATCTATATAAGAATTAGGTGGTGACGATTCTGCTCTAAAGATAAGGAGTTCCTTATCATCATCATAAAAAATTGTAACCTCCTTCTTCTTACAATAAATATTCACATCATGGTCCGAAATCCAATCCATACCGAGGATTATATCAAACCTGATCATAGGCATGACGATGAGATCAGCGGATAAAGAACATTTATGTGCTCTAATGGGGACTGATTCACAAAACTTTGTTGCAATGATACTTCCCTTACAAGTTTTAACTGACAAATCCCTTGTTAAATCAAATTGGAAATATCTAATTTTCGTAGAAAACTGGGATGATATGAAACAATGCGATGATCCAGAATCAAATAATGCATTTGCTAAAATTGAGGAAACCATTAAATTACCTGCCACCACGTCTTTGGGAGCTTTTACCTCAGAAGTAGTGATAGAATAATATTGGCCTTGATCCCTTGGCCTTTTCTAAGGTAAGTTCCCCTAACGCTTAGGACATTCATTTTCATAATGTCCCATCTCCCTGCAATTATATCATTGGACATCGGTAGCTTCCTTATTCCCCTTGCAATCACGAGCTTGGTGGCCTTTTTCACAACACCTGTAACAGACTCCCGTTCCTTTTAAGCAAGTACCGGGGTGTCTCTTCCCACATTTACTACAGGATGGATATTCAAATTTTCCCTTCTTCCATTTATTTCCATTCCCATATTGATCAACAGATCTCTTCTTCTCTTTCTTTGCTTTAAATTTATATGACTTAAAGAATTATTTCTCTATCTTGATATAACATGAGACAATGTCTTCATACGACGATAAGGATTGTGAGACTAATGAATGACGAAGAAATGGTTTTAAACCATCAATGAAACGATCAATCTTACTTCTTGGGTTACGTATATAATCTCCAGCATATCTTGCTAACCTTGTAAAGTTAGCCTCATACTTTGAGACATTCTCATCCTCCTTTTGTCTCAGACTCAGAAATTGTCTTTCCATATCTGCTCAATGGTCACGAGGAAAGTATTTTTCTAAAAATAGATATTTGAACTCCCTAAATTCCATATTTGATACTTCATCATCTTCCTTAATGTTTTGAATCAATGACCACCATTGATCAACATCTTCAGTGAGGTAGTAAACGGCCATGATAACTTTTTCCCTTTCACTAATTCCCAAAGCCTGAAATATTTTCTCTAGGGAACTTATCCATTGCTCAGCTACCAATGGATTTATACTCCCATTGAATGTTGGTGGTTTTTTCCTCATGAAGCGATCTAACATTGATCCTCCACACTGTGGATCGAGGTACTCCATATGGGTAAAGTTATTATTCATAACGTGAATGAGTTTTCCCAGTATGGTGATTAGTTGATCAGCACCAGTTGCACCACCAGCTCCACTATAATTATCTTGAGCAGGAGGGAAATCCCTTCACGGGGTGCATGCACTGATACAGTTTCCATTTCTTCCACTAGGTGCTATTTCTAAACAACGTCATAAACTAGATTAGTTTATGATTCAAAATACATAATTCCATACTTATAAAACACATAACATAAATTTAACTATTTATGGATATAATCCATAATCATAAAAATGTTTTCTTTGAGGATTTATATACTCATAAACCCATCATAATGATTTTTAATGAAAATCAGAGTTATCCTAAGCATATCCCATGGGAGTGTCGTAACCAAGAGTGTAGAAAGGCCCGTTTTCTTGCACCAGTTCCTGTTTGAGTCTAGCTCAAAGCAGTGTTTTCGGGTTTTACCCATAGGTACATCTGTTCCAGATCCGCCTCTACCTGCTCGTATCCAGACAGGGATGTATTTCTTGAAAAACTCACAAAATCTCTACAATACCAAAATTCTAGGAAGTTCTTCTACACTAATCCTCAACGTCCATCTTAAATCTATGTGCACTAATCAGATTTTATCTAAATATAGCTTCAATGGTTTGTTTAAAACTTCCTCCGATACCAACTGTAACGCCCCGACCCTAGGTACCCAGATTTGGTGCATTATTTCATAACATTGGCATGATCACAAAATATCAAGTCTCAAAAGACCGATTAGTTTAGTAGCCTTGGAAACACTAGATACATTCATAAATGGTAAATTACATAATAAAGTGAAAAACAATAATAACATAGTCTCTATAGTCCAATCCCATATCCCCTTCAGACTATCCCTGCAGTTCAATCATAAAATATTTCTTCACATCCTTGGAAAAATAAAACATTGAAAGGGGTGAGCTCAGATGCTCAGCAAGGATAACAATATAGCGGAAACTTTCATAAATAAACATAAACATTTAAGGCAATGTATAACTAAAACAAAAGCCTTTTAAACATGAAATTCAACATAATATGGAAAAAGTAAAATGATATAATTCCATTTACTTATTCACATGGATATTCTACTGGTCGAATAATCACATGCAATATCAATAACCACTTTCACAATGATGGAATGCATAATTCTAGACTATCATAACCATGTAGCCAAGGCCTCGTGCCATGACTACAAATAATATTTTGTGAAGGCCTCGTACCAAGAGACTATTTTGTATCATGAGACCTACCGATGCATCGAGGAGCTATAGCGGGCTCCACCCGTCACATATTAAGTTCAATGCATTCCTCATATGAACAAGTTTAAACATAACATAAACATTCATATTAAAACTAGCATATGAAATGTCAATACATTCTCCATAAAACATGAATGGTATAAAAATAAAAAATCCATAGTCAAACAAATCACAAAACCTTAAATACAATATGGATGTTTTTTATCATAATAAATCAACTTCAAATAATCTTAAAATCCATCTAAGGATGTTGACATAGATGAAATCAAAAATATTTGAGAAAAATATCCCTTTTTTGAATTCATTTAAAAGTCACATAATTATAAAATAAAACCTTTACTTTGAAAGTTTTATTATAAGATTTTAAGGTAAGATTCGAAGATTTTATAATGGTGGAAAATAGCAGCACCCGCCGTATAATTTTAAAAAAACATTCTTACCTTAATTTTGTCGAAAAGGTTAAAAAGCACCTCGTTTGGAAAAATACAGAAATATTCCTTTATAAACCTCTTATAAAAAGTCAAACAAGGGTATAAATGAATTTAACCCATTTTCTAGTAAATAGTAAAAATGTTTTGAGATACATTTTTAAGAATCATGGATATGGATGAAAAAGAAGTTCCAATAGATTATTACGTATAAACAACCTCGGATAATGAAAAAATTGTGAAATAAACCCTTACCTTGTACTTTTCCTTGGTTAGGGTAGGTTAAAATCCTGTATAATGGTGAAATAATTGTTATTAAATTATATAAGAATCATATATATTAATATGATATCATATATGATCTTTTAACATTGATTTATTAATAATATCTTAGTATTATCGTTGTTTCGGGTGTTAACTTACTCATTTTCTTTTATATGTTTTGTTACATAAGCCATGTTTGTCATGGATAGGTTGTATATTTATCATATCCAGAATGATATCAAGTCCTTAGACACTATTATTAATTATCAAATGAGAATTATATTTGATTCGATACGATGGAGAACGAATCTCATCACGTTCGTGGAGACGGTAGTCCGTACATACGCACGAGAAACAATATCATTCTTTTGATATTAAAATAATATTTAATTGGATGGTATATCATATATACAGATTCATTATCATGTTATATTTATTATCTAAATGAATTACACATCATTTTTATACCCATCCAAATAATAATGTTTTCAATAACAATTACACCACGACGTGGAGACGGTATGTTGTACGTACGCACGTATGGTGACATGTCATTCAAAGGATAGATAGAATACTGAAATATGGTTGTACCATGTTTATAATAATATAAAATTATATATAATATACTGTAGTTATTATTTTATAATGTTAATAACAATTAAAGAAGAAGTGGAAGAAGAAAGGAACTTGAAAAAGGGTGGTGAAATCATTAGCTCTTCTTCGGGTTCATCCTTTTGATTTGATCAAAAGGGCTCCTTAGGTTGCTTTTCTGACTTAAGGAAGGACTCTAGGATAAAGTGAGGTAAGTTGAGTGAGTATTTGGGCATAGGTTGGTCGAACCAAAAGGCTTTGAATGTGTCAATTAGTGAGAAGTTGGAGTGCCTTTTATAAGAGGGGTGAGGGTCACCATTGGAAAAGCTAGAAATATTATTTTATAATAAATTAATATTCAGTTTCTAATGGCTCAAAAGTGGATTATTTAAAGTTTAATGTGTGTATGGGTCTAAAACCACTCAACCAATATAATTTAGACAGGTTTGGGTCATTATATTAACCTTATTTTTAAGTATTAACTCTTAGTTAATTAGTTTCACTTTTACAATGTCTTTTTGTATTTTTATATTATATGGTTAATAAACATTCTATATACATCCAAGGGACCCACAAGTGGTCCATTAATGATACAACTATCATTATATATGTCTCTTGTCCAAACCTTATATTTTTAGAAATTTAATATCAATTAATAATATAATATTTGTTTTAAAAACTCTTTTATGTCAATTTTGACACTATTTGGAAAATTGATTTTTGTGAAAATTATAACAGAATTATTACTTTGAAAAAAGTTAATTAAATCATTCCTAACATGTCATAGTAACCTAAAAAATTATTTTAATTCATAAAAAGTCTCAAATTATATTTATTTGTGTATTTATAATATAAATTATTTTAATTGTTCACTATTATGGTAATTACGACATCATCATTGTGTCATAAATAAATTAAATTATATAATGTATAAAAATTATTAATAAAATACCATTATATTTGAAATCGTTTTATCTTTTTAATTAATATTTATAGTCGAAAATCCAACATATATAACCCTATGTAAAAATTGTTTTTCTAAAAGATATATGCTTATGTCATTTTTGTATTTATTTTAACTTAATTAAAATAAAGTGTCCCTATCACCTACAAGTTGATCCATGGGGTCCCAAAATCGACTCAAAGATGACCATGGTCAGACATGTATCCAACAATAATGTTAGGACACGTTTTAGGGTAATTTAGTATTATTATAATATTATTTTTAACCCTTATTTACCGGATTTACCTTTTAACCATGGTAAATAAAATATTTACCGAAGTAATTATTCAAAATGTCTAAAAATAAAAGTTACCTATTTACACAATTTGGACATCCTAATTCCAAATATGAAATCAATTTTACCAAATTCAAAACACATAAGTGGCATAAATTAATTTAAAATTAGTTCCCGCTGTCAAAACAAAAAACGTTTTTTTAAGATATAATAACTATCAAAAGATTGATGCTTTTTTATTTCCAGTTTAGTTGTAAAATTATGTACAATGACCAAAATTGTATTAAATGGTAAAAATAAATTCTAAATATATTTTAAAACCACTCAAATTAATAATTTATCAATATTAATTATTTTTATTAAAAAAGTTGTTTTTAATTAAAATTTAGTAATTTTCACTAGTCATCAAAATATTAAAGTTATCTGAAAAGTACCAAAATTTCACCTTAGGCTAAATTCGAAAATCCGAATCCAAAAGTGAAGTCCATTTTGAGAGATAAGATTTCTAAAATTCTAAAAAGTAGGTATTACTATTCATAACGGCTAGTTTGATTGGTTGTGGTGTGCGTTAGAACTCGATGTTGCGTAAAACACAAGCTATTGCATTATTCAAATAGAAGAGTACCGTAGAAGCTTGGGGTGTTACAGGATGGATGCGGCTGAGCCATGTGTGGTATTTATGGTCCTCTCATACTGACCGGCAGGCACTACCTTGTGCATAAGCGGACGTGGTAAAGTCACATCTAGTCTGGAGGAGATGGCCCACTATAATTTGGGTTGGGATTTTGCTGGTGTACCGCACCAAGATAGGCGGTCTGGACTCGACCCACGACCTAGTGGGTCGAGCCCCATGGTTCAGACACACAGCCCACCGGGCTGAGCCCAACGGGCTGGACCCAAGGCCCGAAGGGGTGAGCCCAATGGGCAGAACCCATGGCGTAGAGGGCTGGGCCCCTTGGGTCAGTCCAACCAGGTCGGCATAGACCCAGACCTAATCGGCCCCTGTTTCACTAAAATGGCAGTAACATCTAAACAGAGCGTCCATTTTATGATCCATCTACTACGTTGGGACCCTTGGGAAAAGATAGACCGTTTGAGATACTCTAAGTGAGTTTTCTAGAATTTGGAGGATGGAATATTTTGTTTGAAGAGTATTCTCTCCCAGTATGAGTAGACATTGGTCAGAGTTTGGGTGATTCTTATGATGAGATGTTAGGATGGTTACTCTCGTGATGACTCAATGCTCTACTACTCCCTATCCCTATGATGTGATGGGTATAGGACTCCCCATGTATTGTGTGTGGGTTCATTTTCCTTTGAGTGATTTCCTCTGATAGTGTATCTCCCATGTAGTATTAGGGCGTAGGTTCTCAGAGATATTTGTAATGGAAGATTCAGTACTCCCATGTTGTGCCAGAGAGAGGGCCCTTTATCCTTTGAGTTGATACTTATTTATTAGACTTGGGTAAGGGTCCTCCATATCTAATTCACATAGAGTCGGTACTCACCTACCTGATAGGGAGAAGGTTCTCTTTTGTTGGACTTGGTTCTCCCATGCTGTTCCCGGGTGTGGGTCCTCCTTACGTAGTGCTACGGGAAATTCAGTACTCTCCTGTCGTGCTAGGGAGCAGGTCCTCTTGCATGGGGTCAGTACTCCCCTAATATGCTAGGGTGTAGGTCCCCCATATTGAACAAACTGACCCAGTTGGTACTCTCCTATATTAATAGGGTTTGGATCCTCTCATCACTGAGTGGTACTCCCCTACCGGGTAGGGTGCATGTCCTCGATATACGAAGTTGTACTCTCCTACCAATATAGGGTGAGGTTACTACAAGATATGTACTCCCCCATCATACTAGGGTGCGGGACCTCTAGTCACATATTAGTACTCCCCTACCAACGAGGGTGTGGGTCTAGAATTAGAGATCGAGCTCCCTCGGCTTTCATACACTATAGTGAGGAGTGGTCCCATATACTTTATGATAATGATTCCAATATAAGATTTAGTTCTCCCTCGACAGACTGAGGTGTGCGTAAATTCTTATAGGAGTGAATGAGGTATCATAGGTAAATCTGGAGTTTCCCTCCCTCAACTAAGTGCAGTAACGAGGAGAGATCCTCTTCACTTGGGTCTCCTTAATCTTGCATCAGGCTCATGGCTGTGATGGCTAGACCTCAAGTTTCGAACACTAGAGTCAAACCCAGTATAATGTTCCCAATGGTTCACATTCTCTCAGACATACCATTCTTAATTGTATAATTGTACCCGATGGAGTGCATCTTCTATAGGGGTTACATCATGGATAACTGAGCTCATGGAGCGTGATCTCCTAGTTTGGGTGTTATGACTCGAGCCTTTAATTAGAGTCTTTAAGATATCTTTTTGGTTGGGACCACATGTTTTATTAGTGGTTGAAACTATTATACATGGATTTTAATGGTATATTTATGGGAATATACCCATGTAGATATGATTGTGAATTCCTTTGTGGTTTTTCTTTTATGCATTCCCTTTGTGGTTTCGAAGGCCCCTACAAAGTATTATTTTACTCATCCCTAAACAGGTTTTTCCCACACATGTAATGTCTTGTGAAAACGACCGACACATTGATGAAGTCCCACAAGAACAAGACCCCTGTCATGTTCAGTGAGATCAGACAGAGGAGGTGCACTTCTATAGTCACAGGTAGCTACCCTTCACCTACCCATTAGGGAGGATTCCTAGCAGACGGGCTTCAGGAACTTGTAGTTTTACTTTTGTTTTGTTTTTCTTTTTGTGGGATTGTATACAGGACTGGTTTTCCACCATGTACTTTACTTTATGTTATACTTTGTTTGTGTTTTACTTAGTGGATTTAATGCATAGTTTCCTTGGCATTTACTTTCTAGTACCTTTGGATGGAAGTTGTGTGCATGTGTGCAGGTACTCAGAAAAATGCCTCCCGATTATGAAATTATTCCTTCGGCGCTAGTTGTGTGCCCCTAGACTTTGGGTGGTGGGCTTGGGGTAGTCACAAAATGGGCCCTGGGGAATGTTTCATGAAAAATTCTTATCAGAGGTGGTCGGTTCTACTTCAAAGAACAATGGTCTATTGTTTTTTTGGGTAACAAGGTTAAGGGTTTTGAGTTCTCCATTCAGGCTAGAGACTCTAGTGTTGGTTCGGAGGATGACGTATCCATACACCAGGACATTGGAAGCCTTTTTTATGACTTGGTACATGAAAAGACTTGTTTCTTGGAAATAAAGGGTTCATGTATCTTGTATGAATGGTTGGGAATTCCATGTCCTTCTTGAGTCACTTCTCTATATATACTCTTTAATTGTGATTCATCATGATATATTTTGGGATGCCACCATAATGAAAGCCTGATAGGATTCTACAATGTGATCGTAATGATGATCCACCTTGATTGGAGGATTCCATTCATGGTATGAGATCTATGGCGTTACCTCCGAGTGGTGAACCAGTGATGAAACCACCAATCAGTCAGCAGAATATACCCGTGCTACCAGTTGAGGATGCATCATGGCTGAGAGTGCTACAAAAGTTTCAGAGGTAGAGACCTCCTAGGATCTGAGGCAATATAGATCCTCAGGTATCTTAGGATTGTATTGAGGTGGTTACACAAGCCATCCGCCATGTAAATACGCCTCTCATCCGGATGAAAATATTAGATGTTATCCTAATTCATAGCTCATAGGGTAGATGGTGTATCTTGAAGATCTAGATTCCTAATGAGGTGACCTTCGTCGAGATTGAATATGAGATCCTCTTCAGGGAGGAGCTATTTATGGTGACTCTACGCTATGTGCCTATACAAGAGTTGCGGAACCTATGGCAGGGAAGATTGATGGAAGCAGTGTACACAGCGAGAATCATAGACATTTATTTATCCTCAATTGGTATAGTGTGAGATCCTTACGTTAGGGATTAGACCTTCGAGAAGGGACTATGTCGGGATATTAGGACGTTAGTGATACACCTTAGCATTCTGACATATTTTGGGGTACTGGAATGAGTCTCAGTGACTGAGAGATACCTTGTAGAAGAGATTATGGATATGACCAACCGAAGGGGTAATGTGGTATAGGTGTCTGCTGGAGCTAGTAGATGACATGTGACTAGATCATGGCATAGGAGGCATAACAATGCCTAAACACAGACATGTGGGTCTGTGGTGTTGGATTAATGCCAAGGATTAGATCGTCATCATGATAGGTGGTGTTATTCTTGAAACGGATGGGGGAATATCACAAGAGATTTTCAAATCAACCATGTCGATGAGAGGGAGACAGAAGACAAGCTGGCTTAGCATAGACATCACAAGGATCTTGGAGTTCTGCAAGTTGGAATGAAAGGAAGGGAAGTTTGATGAGCAAAGAAGGTGGCATGCAGTTTTTAGCTTTGAAACCACCACCCCTTGGTGGTCCACTCTGTGTTCAGGGAGTTGGAGGATGTGGGATAAGACAACTTTAGAGGATCTTGGCTTATGACTAGGAATCTCCATGAGAAATTTGAGATATGATTTGTGTATTTTATTTTGGCTGCCTTTTCTTAAATAGAAACTGGTGATAGTTGTCCTCCTTTACCCTTGAGTTCTATTTGGGACTTTAAGGATTTGGTTGGACCGTGGACTTGACCCTCCCTCTTAGATACTCCTACTAGAGGAGACCCATTGATCACAGACTGGCACTGATAGTGTAACTTGGATCTTGGAGATAAGAGTTACGATTGGGATCTATTTGTCATGGATTTTAGGCCTTATGGCATCATTTTGGGTATAGAATACTACTGATAGTACATTGATAGATGATATTATGCAAAGGATGCGATGTTTCTACATTGGTGATGAAGGGTTTTCCCTTGCGGTGAATGGGAAACCCAGGCAGCACATGGTGGACACTCGTAAAGATCCATGTTTGGGATCAATCCATGGTGGTAGAGTTAGACCCTATGACGGTTCCATAGTATGAAATGGTTTTTACCATCCATACTCACATGAGATACCTCTAGTGAGTGTGAAAGTGATCATATTTTGGTATGTTGATTGGCCACTATAGGTTGTTGATAGAGGGTATGGTAAGACCCAACATTTTCTCGTAGGAAGCCATATTTTGTTCAAAAATACCACTATGTGATTAAAATCAACCTTGAATGCATAATTCTTGTGAGGATTTAGAAAAATTCATCCAAGGGTGGATGTCAACTGTGGGTTTCACTTTGTATCTATGTCAGGTTAGCATGGGGGTGAGCCACTAGACCCCATGACTACAAATGGATTGAAGTGATTAATAATTTTCCCACATGTTATAGGTAAAGAGACATGTCACCATTGTTGCATGATGTTGACTTAGCATAAGTTGGACATGAATGTGGTCGATCTCAGTGGTTCCTCAAGGTTCATGCTTGTAAGAACCATAGAGACCCTTGATGAACTCATTTTTATTACCTTGGGTTTAGAATTTATCTTTTCAGGGATAAAAATCCTTATTGTGGGGAGAATGTAATGTCTCAAAATTATAGGCATTTTTTCAAATTTAAATTTCATATTTATGGGACCGTACTTCGATATGACACGCAATTCTGATACATGGAGTTGTAGGAATGAATTTTCAAACTTTTTTTAATGTTTATTTATTAAACATGATAGTGGGGTTTTCTATCTTTTGAACCAGTGGTCGGATCAAAAATATTAGGGAACTATTAAACTCTAGATGACCTGATTCTCCCATAAAATACATAACGTTAACCGGAACAAGTCGACTGGAAAAGTTATTTTTTGGTACTTTTGAAGAAAAATTTAAATAAAATAAACTGGATTTATTTAATTTTTTATGTATTTTTAAATTGTTACAGTCCAACAATCTTCCAACCAAGTGAAACTGAATACACTATTTCATTAAATTGAAAGTCATAATGACTATGTAATAGAAAAATAACCAAAATGACGATTCAAATTTTGTTATTTAATGGACAGGTAGATGAAGCATGATTATTGGAACAATTCTAGTTCTGCTCTAAAGCTCTGGTGGGTGAAAATGAAGAATTCCAACCCCCCTTCAAACAGATCATCACCAACAATGATTGACCAACGACCGCAAATAGAAGACCGTGGAACAGATAATGCAGCGACCCCGTGAATCTCCAATGAACGATCGAACCATGGTTGGGGTTTTTTTATTGAATTAAATCCTCCCCCATTGTTGGTTATATAAAACCAAGGTAGATCAACCCATGAACATGTTGAATCATAGTTTAATAATCTTTATGGGATGATTATTGTTTCATTTTTTGTGATATTTCAAACAGAGTAGGTCGATGACAAAAAAAACATTCATGGTTCGATCCTTTGGTTGATTATTCTGCTTTTCGCCCCCATGTTATTCGTTGGTTGGTGAACAATCGATTATTGTGCAACCCTCCTTTGGAAAACGATCTAACATATTGGATTGGGAATGGAAACGACACAATGAAGGTGGGATGATGACCAATGGTGGGTGCATCAAAGCGGTGTCTGAAATACAGGAAATCAGGATTTTTCCAGAGGAAGGGATCAAAAAAAGAGATTTGAACACTAGGAAATTAAGAACGTGTCCTGAGGGATCTAAAAGTCCTTTTGATTCAATGAATGGAATACCGGAGCACATCTGTTTGTCCGAAGAGTAGTACAATGGTGCTAGTGGTGTCCGAAAGAGACATGTGGCGGCGACCGTGTGTCGGTGCAACAGAGGTCAAGTGCCTGTGGTGGTGGCTTGAAGAACTTGTTATATTAACTGTGCGCGGTATTTTCTGTCATATCTTGTGGATCGGTGAGACGTGGTGGTGGCTCTAGCTGGAAGTGACTACTACAGAAGCAGACATGGAAAAGCCACATCTGGGATAGAGGATCTACCCACTCTGATGTGGGCTAGATGAGTCGGCCCACTCTGATGTGGACCGAGCTTGTGTTGGTGGGCCACACCTAGCCAGGCAGTCCAGGCCAGACCCACAGCCCACCGAGGTGAGCCTAAGGGCCTATTCCCAGGGGCCAGTAATCAGAAACTGATTGGCCGAATAGACAACCTAGCTGGTTGGGACCTATGGGTTGGACCCGCGGGCTGGGCCCCTTGGGCCGGGTCTGACTGAGTTATACCGGACCTTGGCCCAACCACCCCTTGTTTAATTAAAATGACAGTAACTTCTAAATGGATCATCCATTTAGAGTGATGTCTATGGCGTTAGAACCCTTGGGATGAGATGGTCCTTTTGACATACTCAATGTGTGTTTTTTAAAATTTTTGAAGATGACTTATGTGGTTTGAAGAGTTTTCTCTCCCAGTATCTGCATATTTTGGGCATAATCTAATTGATTCTTATGATGAGATGTTTGGATGGTTACACCTCTATTAAATCATGGTGTGGTTACTCTTTATCCATATTCTTTTGTGGAGATAGGAATCCCTATATTTATGTATTCTGGTTCATTTTCCATTGACTGGTTTCCTGTGATAGTGTTACTCCCCTATAAGATTAGGGCGTGGGTTCTCAAAGAAGTTCGTAAAGGAAGAGTCGGTACTCCCCTTCCATGTCAGGGAGTGGGTCCTATATCCTTGGAGCTGATAATCCCCTATTGGACAGGGGTATGTGTCCTCCATATCTAACACATACATATTCTATACTCCATTACTGGTTATGGAGCGTGTTTTATATGGTAGGAGTTTCTTCTCCCTTACTATTCTACTGTGTGGGTCCTTATTACATAGTGTTACAGAAGAGTCGGTACTCCCCGATCATGCTAAGGAGCAGTTCCTCTAGCTAGGGGTGGGTACTACCCTAACATACTAGTGTGTGGGTCTCCCATAGAGAATAGACTGACAGAGTCAGTACTCCCATATATTACTAGGGTGTGGGTCCTCTAGATACTGAGTGGTCCTCCCCTACCTGGAAGGGTGAGGGTCCTCGATGTATAAAGTTATACTCTTCTACCAACAAAGGGTATGGGTCCATCATGAGTAGTACTCCCCTGTGATACCAGGGAATGATTTCTCTTGTCATTGAGTAGTACTTCCATATCGGGTAGGGTGCAGGTCCTCGATTGAAGATAGAGCTCCCTATACTATCAGACACAGTAGTGAGTAGCGAGCCCATCGAGTTGATGAAAATGTTACCTAGATAAGAGTTGGTTTTCATTGATGGACTAAGGCATGATCTACTTATTATAGGAGTGAATGATGTATCACATGTTAATCTAGAGCATTTCTCCCCCAATAATGTGAAATGATGAGGATCAGGCCTCTTCAAATGGGATTTGATAGACTTGAATTGGGAACAAGGCTATGACCACTAGACCTCCAACATAGAGCACTAGAGTCAGAGCCAGTAGAATGTTCCCAATGAAAAAAATTCTCTCAAACAAACCATTCAGAATGCTAGGATTGTACACGATGGAGTGAATCTCTTGGATGGGTTCTTTAAGGGATGGTTGAGCTTGTAGAGTGTGATCTCTTGGTTTGTGTGTTATGACTTGAGCCTTCTATTAAAGTCTTGAAGATGGATATGTGGTTGGGACCACATGTTTTCTTAGTGGCTGAAATGCGGATATCTGGATTTTCATTGTATATATTTGGTCATATACCTGAGTAGAGACGAATTTTCATTCCTTTTACATTTTTCTCTTGTGATTTACATTTGTGGTTTCGGGGTCCCCTTATGAGTATTGTTTTACTCTACCATAAATAAGATTTTACCACACGTTTCATGTCTTCTGAAGATGACCTACACTTTGACGGTGTCTAGGGAAGACCATTTTCCGGTGGTATTTATTGAGATCAGATTGATGAGGTGCACTTCTAAAGCATCAGGCATCTACCCTTCACCTAACCTTCAGGTAGGCTTCTCAGAGGATGAGCTTTAGAGATATGGAGTTTTACATTACTTATCATTTTCTTTTGGTATGATTTAATACTGGCACGGGCTTCCACCCAATACCTTATATTCCATTGTACTCTGGTTGTGTTTTACTTAATGGATTGTATGCATGGTTTCATTTTATTTTACTTTCTAGTGCCACTGGCTAGAAATTGGGTTTTTGTGTGTACGTGTACTCAATAAAATACCTCCTTCTTGTGGAATAATTCCTTCAACACTATTTCCCATCCACTGAACATTGGGTGGAAGGATTGGGGTAGCCACGACATAGGCCACCGGGGATGGGTCTTGAAAGATCTATTTTAGAGGATTTACCTAGACATCCTCTAGAGCAGCAATTTGAGTTCTCTATCGATTTAATTCATGGTGCGAGACCTATATCAAAGACTCCCTATATAATTACCACATTGTAATTTTTGGTGAAAAAGAATGAAATAATGGAATTGAGTGAAAAAGGATTTATTCATCCTAGTGTTTCTCCATGGGGATTTCTTATCATTTTTATCATGAAGAAAGATGGATCCATGAGGCTATGCATTGATTATAAGGAAATAAATGTTGTTACAATTAAGAAAAATTATATTCTTCCAAGAATTGAAGAATTATTTGATAAATTTAATGGTACCCAATATTTTCCGAATATTTTCCACCGATTGGTATATCATAAGCTATGTGTGAGGAAGGAAGATATTTCAGAGACAACATTTCAGACTAGGTATGCACATTTCGAGTTTGCAGTAATTTTTTTGGACTGACTAATGAACCCTCTATTTTCATGGATATAATGAATAGAGTTTTCAAGGCATATCTTGATGAATTTTTCTGTGGTATTTATTTATGATATCCTGGTATACACCAAAATATTTAAATACCAGGTAACACATGAAATTTATTCTAAAAATTTATAGAAGAAATGAAATATATCGGATGTTTAGAAAGTGGGAATTTTGTCTTCAATTAAAATCTTTTCATTGAAATATTGTCTATAAGGATGGAATATTAGTTGATCCTATGAAGAAAAAGGCAATTCACGAATGACCCATGCTAATAAACATAACTGAGGTACATAGTTTTATTGGCTTATCAGGTCACTGTCGGAATTTCGTTCCGAATTTCACCTAATTGGTTAACCCGCTAACCAAGTTCACACATAAAGGGGATAAGTTTGTATGGAAAAAATAATGAACATAATGCATTGAATAATTGAAAAAAAGATTGCTCAATACTCCAATTTTCACTATTCCATATGGAAATGATTGATTTGGGATATACAGTGACACATCAAAGAAGGGACGGGGTTGCGTCCTTTGAAAAATTATAATGTTATTGCTTATGAATCATGTTAGTTGAATACTAATGAGAAAAATTACAACTCTTGATCTTGACCTAACAACATTAATCTTTTATCTAAAAATATGGATACATTATCTATACAATGAATGATGTGAGATATATACAGATCACAAGAGTTTGAAAAACATATTTACATAGAATTAACTCAACATGATGCAAAAGAGATGGATCTAGTTACTCAAAGATTATGATTGTTCCATACACTACCACCCAAGAAAGGAAATAAGGTGGAATATGAATTAATCACGAATGATCATGGATTTATAACCCAAATAAGTATTGGGAGAGATTATATATTCATGGATCTACTAGGGATGGATATGGGAATTGTTAATGAATGGGAAACATCATTACTATTTAAAATGATTACTAAACCTTATTAACTAGAAAAGATAAAAATCACTCAATCTAATGATGAAAATATATAAAAAAATTAAAAGCTGTTAAGGATAGAAGATTGTAAAACTTCGTTTATGAGGATGGAGTTCTAAAATTTGGGAAGAGGTTATGTGTTCCATCAGTACATGAGCTAAATAGGGAACTATTAGATGATGCTCATAGATCAAATTTCTATAGACACCCTGGTATCACTAATATTAATATAAATCTGAAAGAACATTTTTTGTGGGATAACATGAAGCGAGAAATTTCTGATTATCTGTCATAGTGTCTAGTTTTATTACTAGTGAAGGTCGAGAAACAACATCCCAGAGGGGTCATGCAAACTATACCACTTCCTATGTGGAAGTGGGATGAAATCATGATGTATTTTTTCACAAGACTACTAAGGAAACCAATAACGATTGATTCAATTTGGTTTTATCTCCTCACGAAGTCATCATATTTCTTTTCTATAAGAGAGGATTTACCACTTGAGTGCCTAAAAAGGCTTTTTATTAATGTAGTTGTAAGAATTCATGGTGCACCTCTATCTATTGTGTTCAATTGAGATCCCCGATTTAAAAAAAAATTCTAGAAAAGTCTCCATAAGTATTTGGATACCAATCTCTATCTGATTACTTCTTGTCACCCCCAACCCGATGAAAAATCTGAAATTAGTATTCAAACACTCGAAGACAGTTTGATATCATGATCTCTTGACATTCAATGTATGTGAGATCAATAATTTTGTTTGGTGGAATTTTCCTACCATAGTAGATTCCATTATATCATTCAAATGGCGCCATATGAAGCATTATATGGTAAGAGGTGTCGAACTCCAACATGATGGGATGATATTCGCAAGAGGAAACTTATAAGCCCAGAACATATCGAAGAGACAACTGTAGAGGTAAAAAAATTGGGACCATATTAAAGAATCCCAATGTAGGAGAAAGAGTTATGATGATAATTGGAGAAAGTATTTGGAATTTCAAGTAGTTTATCATAAATTTCTAAAATTATCTTTGTGTAAAGGTGTCTTAAGGTATGGTATGAAATGGAAACTAAACCCTAGGTACATCAGATTGTTTGAAATTAGGGAAATGATCAAAGTTGTATCTTACTATTTAGCAATGCCACCATGTCTCTCCAAAGTTTATATTGTGTTCGATGTGTCATTTTTAATGAAATACATTCCAGACCCAATGCATGTGCTCACCTATGAAATAATAGAGCTAGAACCTGATTTGTCTTACTGTGAAGAGATTATCATGATTTTTGACACTAGAGAGAAATTATAGAGAAATCTAATAACTTTTCTTGTAATTGTTCTTTAGAGAAAACATAAAATGGTGGAAGAAATGTGGGATCATAGGGATTTTATAAAGAATAACCACCCAAATATTTTTACAGGGCATTAATTTTGACGATGAAATTTCAAAATGTGGGAAGAATATACCTCCCAAAACATTTTTTAGTATGTATCTCTTAAATAATTTCAATTAATTAGATATCTTATATTGCATGAAGCAGTGAGTCTCTGTGATACAACACTTTGTTATTATAGGAGACAGTCATAAACTACCCATTCAACTTATATTTTCCACTTATGTGTTTTGAATTTCGAAAAACAGACAAACTTTGTTGCGATTAGGGTGATATTTGGAGTTTTATAAAATCAAGTTAATTTTCCATAAATAGTAACATTGCCTTATGAATCGTAACATTCCATTATGAATAGTAACATACCCTTGTGAATAGTAATATTCCCATTATTAATGGTAACTTTACCAATTAAATTGTAAATAAAATTTAGGCACCTTAAAAATGAAAGTGAATATTTTAAGTGTTGGTATTTTTCGATTAAATGATGATTTTAATTAAAAATTTAATTTCTCATATTTTATAAATTATATTTGAAAAATAAATTTCATTTTTATATTCAACATGTTGAAAATTATTTATGGTGATTTTTTATGATTTTTCAGAAATACTTGAATTTTTGTGAATAGTAAAATACATTAATTTACTGTATAAATATATTATAAATTAAATCCACTATTCTAAACATCATGAGTGATGTGAGCACCAAAATCTCAAACTCAAATTTACTAATTACTATTCTAGGTCATGAAATCCTCACTATTTCTTATTTAAGGGAAAAATAATAAACTAATGATTAAAATATTAGGAAAACCCTCCTTCCCTCCACTATATAATCCACCCCTCACACCCTCTTCCCCCCACACCACTAAATCTTTGAGCCTTGTATGTGCTCTATGAAAAAAAATTCCCAACCCCACCTCAACTTCCAAGACCTTCTAGTCTCACCAAATGGCAAAAAACAAAGTCCATAACGATATTCTCAAGGAGGAGTACTCATGAGGTGAACCTCTCTTTTTTTCTTTCAACTTCTATTAAAAATTACTTTCTTTTATTCCTCCCTCAAAACCTCCCCTCATCCAAACTCTATGATAATTAAAATACCTTAAATTAACTATATTTTTATGCTAATAGAATATTTCATCATCATTTCTTTTTTCCTCCTCCTCTTACACTAAAAATGAAAATATCGTATGAGATGTGTTAATTTATCACATTCAAGTATAACAGGTTTTAAATTTCTACTACTATATTCATGAATGGTCATGAAACCATTTTAGGGATTGAACCATATCTTAATATATGTATTTTTACCTTAGTAATTTTTTTGATTCTTATACACACATAATATAAAATAATAATACAAAACAAATTCATTATGTACAAAACTGCCCAGTTAATCCAAGCATTAATCATTAACTTTTTACTAATGATTCATCATCATGATATATAACCCAAAATCATTATAAGATAATTTATATCACATTAATTTTACAAATAATATATATTATGAATTCTGTATTTTTACCCACATTTCCAGCGAACTTCCATTCATCAATACAATTAAACTAATCATGAAAACCATAGAAGAAAATTCTTCAAAAACAAAAAAAATGAACCTATTAAACCCAAAAAAAAGTCCATGAATGATCATAATAAGGTTATTATAAATAAAATAAATGTAGAGGAGGTCTTTTAATTGTAAATTTATGAATCAATATTTTATTATTTAGGTCAATAAGATCAATCGAGAACACATTTGGGCATAAGGTAGGGGCGTCTCATCTAACTTGTATTTCCTCGATATTTCCAATGTTTTGCACTTATTTATTGTATGTGGTTTATGTTTAATAAAATTTGATATATAATAACATGATTCTAATTATATTCATGGTATTAAATGATTCACTTCATGATTATGAACTTGATTGATTACAATATTATAAGGGTCTTTATTTTAGTTTCCATTTTAATATGATTTACTTTGTATTATGTACCTCATCATTCTTATGTGGTGTACATATTACCCATTTGAGATCATTATTATTTTTTACATGTAAATATATTATATATCCATATTATGTTTTCTTTAATATTGTTATTATCTTATGTTGTATACCCATTTACATACATTGTATATTTGGGATGTTGTTTTAACTATAAAAATATTAGTGAATCCATATCCTCTACTCTATAAAGACATTAAAAAGGAATATCATAATTGTATTAAATCTATGTATACTGAATTATTTGGACATGAAGTGATAGTGGAGGCCCACTATAGCCACTTTATGCATCAATAGGTCCCATGAGATAAATTAGTTGGCGATAAACCCTTTGAGTTTGTTTCCAAACAGAATCATATGGGTATCTATGCTCAGACATAAATCATTTCAATAGTATAGTGATATCATGTCCTAGATACATGGAATTCTATTACTAATAATTCTATTTATTTATTTTCATTTATTACTATCCATGGGGTTTTCACTATGAAAAAAAATCTATGGATGCAGTTTCATTCCAACTTTATTAATGGCATGTGTTTTTCATTTATTTATTGTGCCATATTGAACATTCCAATTTTATTAGGATTCAATTATTGGTGATTCAAGATTAAAATATTTTTAACCCTTACTAATCATTTGAGATCACCCCTTACACTTATTTACATTAAATAGGTTATGAAGATGATACCATTTATTGAGTTCTCGTGGATGCGTTTTACTAGTTTTTTTATGTATTGTATTTTTTAACTTTCCCAATGTAATATGAGTTACATTTACATATCTAGTTTCTTCAAGACAACTAAAATAATCATTACTTCAGGATATCATTACTTTTAATCGGGAAAATGTAATAATTAATGCATAGGCATCATGTTTCAAGGGTTGGGGTGTTGCAATGATAAATATTTCTTTAACCTTTATTTTCATAAAGTCATTTCATTTTTCACCAAAAACAAATTCCATGGGGATTGGATAAACATTATTCAATATAATGAACCTTTTTGTTGAAACTTCCATAATACTCTTCTGGGACATCAAATACATTTTCTATATCAATCCTTGTTGAGATTTTAGTTTTAACACTCTTATTCCAAATATTATTTCACCTTTTATGAAAAATAATTCCCTTATTTCTAGTATATCTCCTCCTTGACTCATTAATATTTTATGAAAGTTAAATTTTATTCCATTAGATTTAGGTTTTGATCCCAATGATTTAGTGTAATCAAGAATACCCATTTAAATTCTTTGTTCCATAGTAATATGGTTCTTGTTACAGAAACTGGGTTCTTATAAAAAAATTTATTATCCATTAACCCATTGAATTCTTTATTGGACCTGGATAGTCAATTAGAATAGATTTAATAACAACATAAACACCATGTTATCATTATAAATTTTTCTATATGTTGGATTCTTCAGAAGCTTGATATGAATTAAACTTAACATTTATAGATTTTTTGAAGACTCCATTCATCAATTTCATTTTTTATTATTATAGGGACACCTTAATTATTTCATTCTAATATCATATTCCTTTTTAGTATGATTATCTATATAAAAATTCAACATATTTTCCTTCTATAAACCTTATATATTTTGATTATTTATCTTCTCAATATAACATGTCCCACTTTTTATATGGTCTTAATTAACTTCTTTTTATTCAGTAGTCTAATATCCCTTTGTTTCTTGGTGTTTTGATTTAGAAATCCTCTTGTTTAAATTTTCAAAAATATTCCATTAATATTTTCCGTCATTAATATTTTTCCACACATAATTATTCTTCATATTTTTTATTATATTCTATGATGTTCTTGAATTTTTCATGAACCTATTCTTTTAAATAACTTCTTGAAATGGAACTGTTACCATCTTATATTCTATAAAATGATTCTCATTTTTCATATAGAAAATCTTTGCTAACATATTGTTTATTTTTTTAACTTCACTGATGAATGAACCAACATCATTCTCTATGACATTCCTTCATTCTCATCAATTTCTTATTCTTACTTTATCTTCAACTAATATTCAAATGAAAAAGTGTCACATTCAAACACACATAAAATAATTATGTGTTAGTTTCCCCTTGTAATTTTATTTTCTCATTTTTCACAATTTTATGATGTGATCCAACATTTTTATATACTAGTTATTATTATCATCTTTTTACTATGTTTATTTGTATAACACAACTTTAAATTCATTGAATTTATGTATTTTAATTGATTCAAAATTCATTTCCTCATTGATATTTTATTAAATTCTATTGTTTTTCTTATTATATATGTAAAATTACTTTATTTAGCTCCCCAAGAGATAAATATTATCTATATTATAGATTTTTTTCTTTCACATCAAAACATTAATGGGATTCTCTACAATTTGTTTATAATTGTTAAATATTCTAAAGTTTATTTGAATAATATAATTTTTTTGAAATCTCATTTAATATTTTGAAGAAAATATAAATTATTTCATCATTATACATCCACACATCATCAAATTTATCTCTTTATATTTGAATCTGATCTTCCTTTACGTTGACATTTCCTTTAGAGATACCTTCATGTTTATTCTTAGTGTCATTAACGGTTTGGATACCCATCACCTTTATATATAATTTTTTTGATAAAGATGTATCAATGGTGTTCAATGCCTTTATATAAATTTACAAATTCTTCTAATCAGAAAAACATATAAATTTTTTTATCCATCACAGGAAACCCCATAACGACAGCATTTACAACATCTAGGAAAAGTGAAATAATATTGGGTATCATATAATTTGTTGAACAATTATAATTATTGTAATAGAATATTGTAATACCTATACTAATGAATAAATTAGGATTCTATAACTCCACTAAATAAAGGATTTGTTAGAGGGATCCTTGGATTCCCTACTAGCACTTGAAGCACTCAGGAGTGTCATACATTTCTGGGGGGGATGAATAAATGGTCGTGTTCTTATAAAATCATTCAAATAAAGATAAAAATATTTTTTTTAGAATCTAAAAACTCTATATATATGTATACTTCCCATACTCATACATAATAGTAATAAAATAGACACAGTCCTTAAATTGTTTTAATATTTTTAGTCTCAATGTTGGTACATAAACTTTGTTTCATTTCGGTTTAGTTTCATAAACATATTTTTCACTACTATCCATCCCAAATTTAAATACTATATCGAAGGAATAAACTTTTTCCTTGATATGGTGGGAAAAATAATCACATGTATCATAATTTTATGTAGGAAAAATTACCCTTAAAAAGGTTTTTTTATATTGGGTTTTCTTGGATACTAATTTACCCAACACAATTCATGGAGATAGATAACTATGAATCCTTACTAATTTAGAAGAAAATATAATATTTCGTCATTTCTTTTATGTTTTAGTAAATAATATCCTATCACAAGATCAATTTTTAATCCTTTCCTGTTCATAACATTTACTTACAGTCCCTCAACTCTGTGAACATTCAAAATTTATACACTTCCTCCAACACCATGAAATTATATGGAATCACATCTCTCTTTCCTCAAACAAATGTCTCCTTAGAAATGTACAAGTTAGACTCCCCATGTCTATTCTCTCAAATTTTCAATAGTGAACATTGAATGAACTAAAAATTAATCAATCCAAACAAAATCAAATAAAAATGGGTAATGTGTTCCTCAAATTGAAAATCCCACTAACATTATTACGATATAAACAACCATCAATACTTCCAAATATCTATGAATTTCACTTTACAAATTTATTCCTCAAATATAATCATCAGTGATCATTAAGGGTCAAATATATTTTTCTAGAATAGAAAATTCAATATTCACGGTTTTCACCATGATGTTTATTTAAGTATCACCACACTTGAAATATTCTAATATCATAACTATCGTTATCTTTGATCTTCTCTTCTGCTGAGATTTAATTCTTCCTACGAGTATCATAAATAATTTGGGTCATGAAGACATTGAATTATTAGAAAAAAAATATTACAGACCTACAGAACTTCTAGTGTTGTATCTTTTGTCACACATACATTTTGTTTAAATTATATATTTTGTTGTATCGGGCTCACAACATTTTATTATCGTACCCATTGATCATATTTATCTTTTGATCTCTATAACATATGGTCTCCAGCTAATATAAAACACCTCATCAAGTAATACCATTATGTTTTTTGATTTAAGATTATCTTTTGTAGCACTAAATCTTCATAGTAATTCATCCGAATTAGTTAATTATATAATATTAATTTCATTATTTATATTCCATCCTCATTGACTATTATATCATCTAATTATCAACATTATACTACAATAATACTATTTATTTTGAAATTTGATTCATTATCTATGAATTATAATGATCGGTATGATCACTTTCCCATTTGGGATTTTGGAATTAAACTCATCTGGAATCGTAGATTAATAAAAAAAATAACCCAAAAATTTATAGCATTTATGATTAGAATAACATCATATGACTAATATTATTAACCCTTTCAACAGTTTTTTCTTCATAGTATCATTATTTCCTTGTATTCTGATTATAAAACTCTAATATTATTAAACTCCTTAAATATGGCTAAGTGAAATACTCTTACATGACTTTTTGTAGACTTTTATGTAATAAGTAATTATTATGTCAAATTTATTTATACTTCATTATTTTACTCAATTTGTTTCATCATGTACATCATATAAGACTTTTTTTCTTATTTATTACATTAAATTCCCCTTTTATACATTTTATCACCATTAGAAAATATATTTTATGTGATATGAAAATATTTTTGTTGCGTTAGATATGTACCATTTTTTATTTCTAGTTATCTCATCAATAAATTTTGTTCATAGTTAAAACATATTAATAATTCTGTTCAATTTTCACCTTCAATGATACTCGCATTAACTTATCCAATGTTTTTTCTTTTGTAACTACTAATATTTGGAAATATTTAATTTCCATAAAAAACAAATATATTTCTACATTTAGGTATCTTAGAAATATTAGAAATTTCCTTTTTACATATAACATTGGTATCTTCCAGACACAACATCAGATCATCATAAGTATTATATTCTATATCCATTCACTTGGAATATAGAGTCTCATCTTCAATTGCTACTCAAAAAACTCTTCCGCATAAGGATAAAAAATAAATCACCTTCAAAAATTCAAATTCATGGATTATTCAATACATAGTCATTTATTGATGTTCAGGTTTCAACAAGATAGTCTAAAAAGAGGTCCCATAAACTAATCCACATAGGAATTTTTTCCATAAGGTCAGTAATAAACAGTGGTCTTTCAAATGAAAAGTAATTTAAACATTAGTATAAGAGGTTTAAGTCTCCCAACTAGCATTGATGGTGGTGATATTTTTATTTAAATGACATAGGGTATCCTTAAGTTCCTTATATTAAACAAGAGTGCATAAACTTACCCTCCACAATATAAAAACATTTTCTCTGTGAAACTTCTCTATTTGAAACAATTTAGAAGATATTTATAAACCCAAAATCAATATCTGATTCCAATTATTAGAGGGGAGGGTCAGTGGAATATTTATTATCAACTCCTGAATGGAAATAAAAATTCAATTTTATTAATGATATATATAAAATAAAATTACAGTGTGATGGGAAAAAGTAAAATAATGGGGAAAAGGAAACAAGAAATCAAAAAACAAATAAAGAAAAATACTGAATGTAAACTAAACAATGATATATACAACTATGTACCATTTTGGATCTATGTTCTTGGAAAAAACAATGCCTAATGTCATATTAAGAAATTCAAAAAATAGTCAAATTAAAATCTTGAACCAAGCTAGCCTATCCTTACATGATACACATGATTTCCCCTGGAAGATTCGAAAGGGAATTCTTAATCCCCATGGGATGTTGACTATAGCCTAAACATTAATGAATTTCTCTTGGGAATTGTTTCTCCCATAACTAATAAAAATAACAAAGTGGAATTATCAACAGAAATCCATGATGATCATTCCCTAAGTTGGACATTCATATAATTCTTATAAATACCATAATAATATAATTTACTCAAAACAAGGAATCACTCAAAATAAACATTCAACCTGCATCCACATAACATAAATACCAAAGAGTACTATAAAACTAAACCAAGATCATTGAATTTGATAGGTTTGAATTAGCTAAAATATACATGGTACAATATAACTAAATGAAAACCCAAAATACCATTCCCCTAGTCACCTCATGACCCAACGTCACCTTCCATTACCAAATCCAAAATCCTACTCGTTGAGAGACCCAAGATAAACGTCCACCAAGAGTTACTCTATATAACCTAAAAATATAAAATCCACTTGGTCTACATACACTAATTTCAATAATTAGGGTATATGATAAACATCACAATAGTATTTAACTAAAAATTCCACGCATTTTCATTTAAAAAAATTCCAAAACATTCAGTTTAAAATACATTTCATTGAAGTAGTTTTTAAAATAATTAAATAAGAAAACTCTTAAACCATTATGAAATCCTTTCTGAACACTAAATGGATAATTTAGCCTAATCATTTATTTTTCCCCTTATAAAACACCATTGGGAACTTATTTTACAAAACAATTTTCAATCCACATTTAAATTCACTTTCAAAATCACCCAACATGTGAAACTAAAAAACAATGAAATTATTTTCAATAAAACATATAAAATATAAATATATGGTTATAATAAAAATAAATCCATATAAAAAATATCTATAAAAAGAACTAAATTGATGGTTGTTATTAAAATATATAATACATTTTAATTGAACAACAAGAAGGTAACGAAATAAGAAAATATGATCCTGCACATACTCAAGTAAAACAACATGTCATACTATAGATGAAGTTACTACTCAATAACCTCCTCATATTTTCTAATTGAGGTTCACTGGTTTTACACCTCATAGTAATAATGTAATATGTACTAGGTGATACTACTGTAACACCCCGAGATTTTATGAAAAATATTTTTTTTAATTTCATTAATGTCTTGTGTTGTACGCTACACCAAAATGAGCTTGCAAAACATGCATCCTTGACTTGACTTTCATTACACGCAATCGCGACCTTCCTCGATAGCGTGTGTAGTACGCAATACCGAGTTTCACTAAACAACGATATGCTATTAAAATATTATTAAAACTAGACTTTATGAATAGTAAGAACCACTTTTTGAAATTTTTTAAATTTTATTATTAAAAATGGACTTCATTTTTGGATTCGGAATATCGAAATTATCTTAGGGTGAAATTTTTGTACTTTTCGGATAACTTTCAATTTATGATGAATAGTGAAAATTACTAAATTTTAATTAAAAACAACATTTTTAGTCGAAATAATTAATAGTGATAAATTACTAATTTGAGTATTTTTAAAGTATATTTAGAATATATTTTTACAATTTAATACAATGTTGGTCATTGGATGTAATTTCACATTTAAACCATACATAAACAAGTGTCAATCTTTTGAAAGTTATTATCTCTTAAGAACACGCTATTTGTTTTGACGACATGAATTAATTTTTAAATTAATTAATGCAACTGATATGTTTTGAATTTGGTAAAATAGACATCATGTTTGAGTTCATAATATCAAATATATATTAGGCCTAATTTTTGGTATTTTTCGGGAAACTTTCATTTTTTGATGAATAGTGAAACCACTAAGTGGTAGTTAAAAAAATGAATTTTTCATAAACCCTAATTTTACCACTTCTGTGAGTGGAATTTCAAAAATCCGAGAGACACGGTTGATGTCAGTAACTAAAATGTGGTTTAATTAGATGAAAATAATTTTTGGTGAATGGTAACATTTTACTTTTTTTACCACGGTAAAATGTATATAGGGAAATTAAGGGTAAAAATGATATTATTATTACCCTAACACATGTCCTAATTCTATTGGATAAGTGTAATTCGACCAAAAATAACCTTAGTAATAAAATATGACCATTGAGGCTCACTTGGATTAGATTAGGACATTTATTATTAATTTATTTAAAGAAGGGTTAAAATAGTTAAAATCAAAGTTTAATAAGTAAATCATTTTTAATATAGGGTTATACATAAGATAAATTAGACTATAAATATTAATTAGAAATCTAGAAATATTTCATACATAATGGTATTTTATTTGTAATTTTTATACATTAAATAATATAATTTATTTATGATAGAACGATGATGCAGTAATTATCTTATTAATGAAATATTGACATAATTGATGTTATAAATACCCAAATAAATGTAATTTGATGGTTTTTATGAATTCCACTAATTTAATAGGTTAATATAACATGTTTTTATTAATTTAATTAACTTTTTTCTAACTAATCATTCAGTAATTATTTTTACAAAAATCAATTACCAAATAGTGTAAAAATTGACATAAAATAGTTTTTAAAACAAATATTATATTATTAATTGATATTTTATTCATAAAAATATATGGTTCGGAAAAATGACTTAGATAATGTTATATATATTAATAATAAACAACTTGGGGTTCTTTTGTCTTTTTATAGTAAGTTTATTAACCTTATAGTGTAAGAACACAAAAAGACGCGGTAAAAGTAGAATTATCTAACTTAAAGTTAAATATAAATGATAAGGTTACAATAGGAACATAAACTTGTCTAAATTATATTTTATGAGATTATTTCGACCCATCCCCACCTTAACTTTTAAATAAATCAATTTTGAGATATTTAAAACCGAATTTGTCTTTATAATAAAATAATATTTTTAGTTTTTCCAAAGGAGCCCCTCTCCTCCCTTATAAAAGGGAACCTCCTCCCCCTCTTCCTCACACCACTTTGAGCCTTCAAGCTCGGCCAACCCCTACCAATTTCTCATCTCCACTTCCCTAGAGACATCCTAGAGGTACTGGTCTTCTTCAAAGACCAATTTTAGCGCCTTAAAAGGATGTCTCAAAGAGGCGTTTCAAAGAAGAGGTAACGTCTGTTACCGATTATTTCAACTTTATTTCTTCTTCCACTTATTATTCTTAGGTTGTTTCATTATTAAGTAATAGCATCAGTATCAATCATATACTGATATGTTATTATAAGTATGAAACAACCCTATTTCACCATCTATCCATCCTACGGAAAACAAAATCACCGCGCGTGCGTACGTACGGAATACTGTCTCCACGTCAAGGTGTAATCTATTTTCCACCACCACCTAACTTGGATGGGTATAATGGTGTAAATAATGACTATATATGATTATATTAAATTGATATTGGTTATGAAATAGTATACGTACACTCCAATAAAATTTCACAATCACGAGAATGATATCATCGCTTGTGCGTACGTACGGACTATCGTCTCCACGAACGCGATGAGATCCATTCTCCATGATTAACCATTCAAGAATGATTATAAAGTATATATAATGAATAATAATGAAATATATGGAATTATAATGTTACTGGATTTATGTATAAATATTTATGTATGTCATCTATTTAATTTCATTCAACTCAATAAGGAAACGAAACAACGTTCATGCGTACGTACGGCCTACCATATCCATGAACGATGTATTTCTTTCCATTTATAGATCTATTATATATATGTATATTCTGAATATATATTATATATAAATCATGTTCTATATTTTGGAATTAATTAATCATGATCTAAGTAATCATATGAATAATTACAAGTCAAAACACGGATGACAAATGAAACGATTTTAACCAAAACGCTCTTTAATAGGGAATTTACAAAAGAACGGGTAATATAAAGTCATAAGTGAACAATATATGATATCACAACAATGAATATGATTATTTAAGAATTCAATAAAATTATTTAAATCATTATACACGAGGTTAGGACATTTACGAAGCAAATCGGACCTAAGGTAAGGGATAATTTTGAAATCTCATTTTTATCTGAGATTGCTTATTCGTAAGTATTTACTGGTGTTGTTGTTATCATCTATTTCTATGTTTTATAAAAGTTTTTTCATGTATGTTTAAATTCCCTTTTTACCCATTTTTACTTTTACCCCATAGTATGGAAGGAATCTTTCTTTTGTTTACCCTACGAGGTACTTTTTGACTTTTTCGACAAAAGTACGAGAAGAATGTTTTTTTAACTTATACGGAACGAACGGATTTTTATGGTTTTATAAAGCCTTATTTTCATGAAGATTCCTCCAAAATATTTCATGAAAATTTTCAACAAAATCCTTTTCTTTTAAAATTTCATGACATTTTGTGAAAAGAAAATGATTTTGAAGATGAAAGGATATTTTCCTCAAGAATTCATTTCAAGTGTTTTACCAAAACCATTTTTCATCTAAGATGACATTATTTCATATGTGTATGTTTCAAGAATAAATTATCTATGATTTACATGTTTTGATTATTCTTATTAAGAAATTATATCCATTTCTTTTGTATGGATTATGTGATGATGGTATGATGTTTATAATACCCATTTTATTCATTGGGTTATTATTAATGATGTATGTTAATTTTGTGGCACAAGTAAGAATGATTCCATTATGAGATGGGTAGGAATTATATCTTCCTACAATGCATTAGGTAAAGATTTATATCTCATGAGATAGCCATGGCTGGAACGGTAAGTTAATCCGGTTCAGTGTTACAGGACTGAAACGAGGAGTGACCTCGATTCAGAAAGGGACTTTGTCCACTAAGATGGTCTTGGCAGCAATGCCTTGGATACTATGGAAATCTTAACATGTGCTGAATGGTTTCCACAATTACATGTTTTACTTCCATGATATTTTATCATTCTTAGTGTTTCTTTATGATCTATGCCTTGCGTACTTCAATGTTTTATGTCATTGCTCAAGATTTTGATGTTTAAACATTGTGCTCATGTTTTTATATTGCAATGTATATGGTTTGTTTTATTTTATCCATGCTTACCCTTACTGAGCATTTGAGCTCACCCTTTATATGTTTTATTTTCCCCAGGATATAGAGAAAGGTTTTAGGTAAGAAAACGAAAGGGGAAGATCTTATGGGAGATGTTGAAGATATTTCACCACGATTAGAAGATCACGTTCCGAGTTTCCAAAGACACTAAACTATTACGGTTCTTTGGTGTCTGTTTTTGTTAGGTATTACGTATTCCACAAAAGTAATGTAATGTATATGTACGTTATGTTTCGGGTCTCTACAGTTGGTATTAGAGGAAAGGTTTAGTTAACCTTTGGAATCTAGGATGCGAAAATGTTAGTGAGATCCCTAGAGATATTTATAAGGTATGTCTAGGGATGTCCCTAAGGTTAAGTATAAATATAGGTTATAGTCCTAGAATTATGGTAACGATATTAGATTAAACCTAAGATGTTAGATATTTATGTTACTCCCCCTTTATTATGATTTTTTCTCTCACACTATTTTTTTTGGGTTTTAGAAAACGGCTGGAAACAAGATGATTCACGATAATAGAGGATATGATGGACAATGGAATGATATTTTTCAGGAGAAGCCAAATGAAATGGGATTTAGAAGTCCAAACATCATTATTATGCCGAATCAGCAATCTCATAATATGATCAATAAACTAAAATTTAATAAGTATCTTGACTCGGCTAATAAGAGAAAGATGGAGTTTCATGATGATCATAGAGGAAATAAAGTTCAATTTCCCCTATGTAAATCATGTGGGAAGAGGCATCAAGGAGAATGTTTCAAATGAATTAGAAGATGCTTTGGGTGTGGAAAAAAAGGACACAAAACTAGTAAGTGCAAAGGAAAAGGTTCAGTTAACACCAGGGATGAGGATAATAGTATTGCTACGACCTCAACAATGGTTAAATGTTTTAAATGTGGAATGTACGGGCATTATTCAAACCAATTCCCTAAGGGAAATTTTCATGAAGAGAATCAGTATGGTCATATGGGTAGTATTTATGTTGATGATGATGAAGAGACTAAAAATTATATGTGAGTTGAAATAATTGTTGAAGCTCGATCAATGGTTTAAGAAGGTAGTGGAATGATTACATGTTTATCAAGTGTAATGTTGTATAAGTAATATCATGGTACTATGGAATAAAGAGAAATCTAAGGATTGTTACACTGTTGTCTTTCCTTGAGTTTTCAAAGTGTATGATTAATGGTACCAGTATCCATGAATGGTTATTCAGATATTTTTGGAATGTAGATGATATGCGCATAATGAAGGGATAAGGAGAAAATTAAATGTTTGATAGTATTCATGATCTCACGACTGATATAAGGATAAGGTTATATCATGGTTTGAGTATATAGAATTTTTATATTTTGGTATGTGGAAAGAGTTAACTTTTGACAGCATAAATGTTTTCACTGAGGATCAATGGGTTTTCATTCTTCAAGAGAATACATGATTAATGTATTCACATGTTTGTAATTTGACCAAAAAGATATATCTTATGATATATAGGGGATAAATGATGGAATTCATGTGATTGTTATGTGACATTTAAAGTAATCATTTTCTTTATACTATGAGCTTGGACCGAAGTATTTTAGATAAGCCTAAAGATTGGAATTGATTATGTTGGACATAAGTTAGTATTGTTTAAGGATAGAACTTTTTTCGATATTATTGATGGAATGTTATAGTAATGTAGTTTTAGAAAAAGTACAACCTTAGGACTGGAAATAGCCCATCACGTCAGACAAGGCTATGGGAATCGACCCCACAATCGAAGTGAGACTAGCCTTTATCGCCTACCACTGGCCTACAGGAAGTCCCTGTTTAGTAGAAACTAGTTTTATTATATTAAGCAGTATGATATATGAAGTATAAGTCCATTTTAGGAACCATATGTGATTAATCTAACTATAGATGGACTTATGTATTTTTGATAACTTTTATAACCTTTTGTTTGAGATAGATAGAATGACCCATCATTCTATCACATGATCTACTAACACATCACGAATAACAAATTCAACTTCATTTCATTAAGGTATGTAGTGGAAATTGTTCAATTAACGAACAATAGTGAGATTGTACCAAAATCATGTAAGTATTTCTTTTAATTCTTCAACTTTAGGGAAATGATCATGAAAACCAAAAATGTTGTCCTAGTTCCCTTATATCCGATGAATCAGATGGGACCCTAGATCATCACAAATCTTTGTATTTTTGATTGCTGGATTTTCCATAGCCATGTTCTCTACCACTCTCCACCAGAACATGCTGGGTAGATTTCTCTTCCATATCCATATTTTCACCTATGTGGAAACCCAATGATTAGTTTATTTGGGTAACCGTTACATTTCAAACTTTTGTTTTTAAATATTGGTTTTGGTATTCCTTTTTATGATGTGGGTTTCTATTAAAGAAACTTTCAAGGAGTAAACCATTTATAATACTGACGAATTTTGAGGGCGAAATTCATTTTAAGGGGGGTAGAATGTAACACCCTGAGATTTTATGAAAAATATTCCTTTTAATTTCATTAATGTATTATGTTGTATGCTACACCAAAAAGAGCTTGCACAACACGCATCCTTGACTTGCCTTGCATTACACGCAATTGCGACCTTCCTCGATAGCGTGTGTAGTACGCAATACCGAGTTTCACTAAACAACGATATGCTATTAAAATATTATTAAAACTAGCCGTTATGAATAGTAATAAACACTTTTTGAAATTTTGTAAATTTTATTTTTCAAAATGGACTTCATTTTTGGATTCGCAATATCGAAATTATCTTAGGGTGAAATTTTGGTACTTCTCAGATAACTTTCATTTTCTGAGGAATAGTGAAAATTACTAAATTTTAATTAAAAACAACCTTTTTAATAGAAATAATTAATAGTGATAAATTATTAATTTGAGTATTTTTAATGTATATTTAGAATATATATTTACAATTTAATACCATTCTGGTCATTGTATGTAATTTCACATTTAAACCAGACATAAACAAGTGTCAATCTTTTGATAGTTATTATCTCTTAAGAACACGCTATTTGTTTTGACGACATGAATTAATTTTAAAATTAATTAATGAAACTGATATGTTTTGAATTTGATAAAATAGGCATCATTTTTGAGTTCATAATATCAAATATATCTTAGGCCTAATATTTGGTATTTTTCTGGAAACTTTCATTTTTTGATGAATAGTGAAACCACTAAGTGGTAGTTAAAAAAAATGAATTTTTCATAAAACTTAATTTTACCGCTTCTGTGAGTGTAATTTTAAAAATCCGAGAGACATGGTTGATTTCAGTAAGTAAAATGTGTTTAAATGAGATGAAAATAATTTTTGGTGAATAGTAACTTTTTACTTTTTTTACCACGATTAAAAGTAAATAGGGTAATTAAGGGTAAAAATGACATTATTATTACCCCAACACATGTCCTAATTCTATTGGATAAGTGTAATTAGACCAAAAACAACCTTAGGAATAACATATGACCATTTAGGCCCACTTGGATTAGATTAGGACATTTATTATTAATTTATTTAAAGAAGAGTTAAAATAGTTAAAATCAAAGTTTAATAAGTAAATCATTTTTAATATAGGGTTATACATAAGATAAATTCGAATATAAATATTCATTAGAAAGATAAAAATATTTCCTACATAATTGTATTTTATTTGTAATTTTTCGACATTAAATAATGTAATTTATTTATGACACAACGATGATGCAGTAATTATATTATTAATAAAATATTGACATAATTAATGTTATAAATACCCAAATAAATGTAATTTGAGACTTTTTATGAATTAAAATAATTTTATAGGTTAATATGACATGTTATTATTAATTTAGTTAACTTGGTTCGAACTAATCATTCTGTTAGGATTTTTACAAAAATCAATTACCAAATAGTGTCAAAATTGACATAAAATAGTTTTTTTAAAAAATATTATATTTTTAATTGATATTATATTCCTAAAAATATAAGGTTCGGAAAAATGACTTAGATAAGGTTATATATATTAATAATAAAGAACTTGGGGTTCGTTTGCCTTGTTATAGTATGTTTATTAACCTTATAGTGTAAGAACACAAAAAGACACGGTAAAAGTAAACTTATCTAACTTAAAGTTAAATATAAATGATAAGGTTAAAATAGGAACCTATACTTGTCTAAATTCTATTGGATGAGAGTATTTCGACCCATCCCCACCTTAACTTCTAAATAAATCAATTTGGAGCTATTTATAACCGAATTTGGCTTTATAATAAAATAATATTTTTAGTTTTTCCAAAGGAGCCCCTCTCCTCCCTTATAAAAAGGCACCTCCTCCTCCTCTTCCTCACACCACTTTGAGCCTTCAAGCTCGTCCAAACCTTGCCATTTTCTACTATAAACTTCTCTAGAGACATCTTAGAGGTCCTGGTATTATTTAAAGACAAATTTTAGTGCCCTAAAAGGAGGTCTCAAAGAGGCACTTCAAAAAAGAGGTAATATCTGTTACCGATTCTTTCAACTTTATTTCTTCTTACACTTATTCTTCTTAGGTTGTTTCATTATTAAGTAATAACATATGTATCACTAATATACTGATATGTTATTGTAAGTATGAAACAACCATATTTCACCATCTATTCATCCTACGGAAAACAAAATCCCCGCACGTGCATACGTACAGAATACCGTCTCCACGCCGTGGTGTAATCTATTTTCCACCACCACCTTACTTGGATGGATATAATGGTTTAAATAATGACTATATATGATTATTTCAAAGTGATATGGGTTCTAAAATAGTATACATACACTCCAATACAATTTCACGATCACGGGAATGACATCATCGCTCGTGCGTACGTACGGACTACCGTCTCCACGAACACGATGAGATTCATTTTCCATGATTAACCATTCAAGAATGATTATAAAGTATATATAATGAATAATAATGAAATATATGGTATAATAATGTTACTGGATTTATTTTTATATATATATATGTATGTCATCTATTTAATTTCATTCAACTCAATAAGGAAACGAAAACAGCGTTCATGCGTACGTACGACCTACCGTCTCCATGAACAGTGTATTTCATTCCATTTATAGATCTGTTATATATATGTATATTATGAATATATATTATATATAAATCATGTTTTATATTCTGGAATTAAGTAATCGTGATTAGGTAATCATATGAATAATTACAAGTCAAAACACGGATGAAAAATGAAACGATTTTAACCAAAACGCTCTTTAACATGGAATTTACAAAAGAACGGGTAATATCAAGTTATAAGTGAACCATATATGATATAATAACAACGAATATGATTATTTAATAAGTCAATAACATTATTTAAATCATTATACTGGAGGTTCGGACACTTACAAAGCAAATCGGACCTAAGGTAAGGGATAATTTTGAAATCTCATTTTTATCCGAGATTGCTTATTCGTAAGTATTTACTGGGGTTATTATTATCATCCATGTCCATTTTTTATAAAAGTGTTTTAATTTTTTTTAAATTCTTTTTTTACCCGTTTTTACTTTTACCCCACGGTATAGAAGGAATCTTTCTTTTGTTTACCCTACAAGGTACTTTTTGACTTTTTCGACAAAAGTACAAGAAGAATGTTTTTTAACCTATAAGGCACGAACGGATTTTTATGGTTTTATAAAGCCTTATTTTCATGAAGCTTCCTCCAAAATATTTCATGACTATTTTCAACAAAATCCTTTTCTTTTATAATTTCATGACATTTTGTGAAAAGAAAATGATTTTGAATAAGAAAGAATATTTTCCTCAAGAATTCATTTCAAGTGTTTTACCAAAACCATTTTTCATCTAAGATGACATTATTTCATATGTGTATGTTTCAAGTATAATTTCTCTATGATTTACATGGTTTGATTCTTCTTATTAAGAAATTATATCAATTTCTTTTATATGGATTATGTGTTGATGGTATGATGTTTATGAAACCCATTTTATTCGTTGGGTTATTATGAATGATGTATGTTTATTTTATGGCACAAGTAAGAATGATTTAATTATGAGATGAGTGAGACCTATATCTCCATCCAATGCCTTGGGTAAATATTTATATCTAATGAGATAGGCATGGCTGGAACGATAAGTTAATCTGGTTCAGTGTTACAGGACGGAAACGAGGAGTGAACTCGATTCAGAAAGGGACTTTGTCCACTAAGATGGTCTTGGCAGCAATGCCTTGGCTATTATGGAAATATTAACATGTGATGAATGGTTGCCAAAATTACATGTTTTACTCCCATGCTATTTTATCATGCTTAATGTTTCTTTATGATCTATGCCTTGCATACTTCTATGTTTTATGTCATTGCTCAAGCTTTTGATGTTTAAACATTATGTCCATGTTTTTATGTTCAAATGTATATGGTTTGTTTTATTTTATCCATGATTACCCTTACTGAGAATTTGAGATCAACCTTTATATGTTTTATTTTCCCTAGGATATAGACAAAGGTTTTAGGTAAGAACACAAAAGGGGAAGATCTTATGGGAGATGTTGAAGATATTTCACCACGATTAGAAGATCACGTCCCGAGTTTCAAAAGACACTAAACTATTACGGTCCTTTGGTGTCCGTTTTTGTTATGTATTACGTATTCCGAAAAAGTAATGTAATGTATATAAACGTTATGTTTTGGGTCTCTAAAACTACTCAAGTCAATAAAATAACTATTATATAAACTATCTCTAAATATCCCACATAATACCACATATCCCAATCAAATTAGCTATGAGGTGTACGGAAACATTTATCACATATAAAACATTAATCAATTCATCATAATAAAATTTATTCATCCCACCTCTATACATTTTCTAATGTAAAAACCCTATTTAATATATAAAAAATAATCTCCAAATCTCATAAATTTAAAATTCCACAAATATTATAATAAAATGAAGCATTGAATGAGGATGAAGTTCATTTGTGAAAAACATGTTATGAAAGTTTCCAATTATTTCATGAATATTGAAGTAATAACATCATTTCCAACCATCACTTAAAAAATATAAACATAATACTATTTCCCAGCCTCTTATTAAAAGTATCAAATAGGCCTTTAAAATTTAATTTAGAAAAGAAACCATGAAATATCTTATGAAAAACATTTTATAAAGTCAAAATATTATTCGAAGACCTTATTTGAATAATGAGAATCCAATCATAATTTAAATATAATCCAAAAAATATACACATATGTGAAACATTATTGATAAAGATACCGATTATCATAAATATAGTTTACACAAGGATAAAATTATAATTCATAAACTAAACTCATGAAAATTTATGAGTAACCAAATCAGAAAATTATATAACACCAGAAAAACACAAATCATTCCATGTGAAATCATTATAATTATAAAACACCAATTTAATATCTAAATTCCTTTTGAAAATAATTTAGGCCTTTCCAAAAAAAGATGTGAGATCATAAAACATTAACAATAACTTTATAAAGTCTCTATATTTCTCTAAAATAAGAATACTTTTTTATAAAAACACATTTTTAATTATTAGAAAAAATTGTTTGTCTACAAAATGAAAATCCATGGTAACAAAAATGTATTTCATGAATAAAAATATGAATCCATTATAGATGAGGAGATGGATGTAGAAGGTAAAGTCTACATAACTTAGACAAATAACACCTAATGTATATTGAACAAGCCATAAGATATTATTGTCTAAAATAGGCTCGTGATGATAGAAATGAAAAGAAATAAGCAGAACATAATAATATTCAGTAAAAGATTATTTAACATTAATAAATCCATGTAAAACCATAAATGGGGCCCATAAATCCCAGGTAAAAGGGGATCTGGTCGCACCTATGTCTATCAATAAAAGATGATCCTATAAATATAGAAACAAAGGACCCTAAAGGGGATAAATTCGATAAGGGTAATTTAAAAAATTTTAAAAATTTAAACAATCCATGATAGGACATGATTTGACAAAATCTATTCATGGTATAGTTTAACCCCTCTAAAATGATTATCTATTACCTATGGTGGGTTATAATGCGATTTTCACTTATTGAAACATGATATACCTCCCTGAAAAATAACCACAATGTATTGGTCTCATTAAAGAGTGACTTATCATACTCATGAAAGGATGAACACTGTACAAAATACCTCTTGGAATGGACTCTCTTAACCATTATGAGACATGCTACGTTCTAGAACTATGTCATACTCAGAAGTAAAAAATTACTGGAAAAACATAGAGATATGACCCTTAGTTGATTCATGTACAACACATCATTCCTACTAAAATATCATAGTTTTTATGAAATAATCTATAATTTACAATATTTTTCATCAAGGGATTATTGAAATATATTTTGAATTATTTTAATAATTGAATGGAATGTATGATTTAAAGTGTTTTTCTAGATAATTGTTTCTTTATTTTAATTTTTAATTATTCTTCATTAAATGTTTTTAATTTGTATTGATGCTTTATTAAAAATTATAAATTTGTTGATTTTTATGATATTTTGGATTTTTTTGATTTAATTGATTCAAAGATTCATGTATTTATTTGGAACATAATATTTAGGTATTTATTTTATTGTTACGTTTTTTTTATTGAATTTTTATTTGCAATTATTTTGACAAATTTTTTACAATCTTATATCTATGTTTTATTTCAATTTATTAAAAAAATTCGAAGAATATTTACATTAACATTTTTAAAAAATAAAATATTTTATAATTCATTGAAATAGTACAAGGCTATAGGAAGAGATTGTGCCTCAATCTTGGTCAAACATGTGTGATATACTAACTAACACCATGTCGTAAAATACACATAGTCTTAAAAAAATTGCCAGAATACATGATTAAGATTTAGTGAGATGTTTTGATCGATCAAATGAATATGCGTGATAGAAAATAATTCTTTATTAAGAGTGGTGAATTTCTACAATTTATTGACATAATCATGGGTGAAAATTCTTCCAATCAACTGCTACTAACTATTGTGAACTATTCAAAAATTTAATAAAGGGAAAAATACCTCACATTCCACCAAGAGAATGAATTTTTATTTCTGATTGATAATGAACAATACATATATTATGGAGATTTAATAAACCATATAGAATTTGGAATCATCAACATGAGGGATTTTGGTCCACTATGTTTCCATTTCAAACAAAAAACAAAATGAAATATGAGCATAAGAGGAAGATGAAATCTCTGACATGAATAAAGTTAAAGATCAAACATAGTTGTTATTGAAATAAGAGAGCACTAAATTAGTGGAAGAATTAATTTAATGAATCAAAATGATCAAATTATATAAAAAAATACATCCCTACGATCAACCTAGTATCTCATATTCCTCATTGAAGATGATGCATGATCTATGTAGAGTATTAATTTCATAGAAAAGATAAAATTGACCTTACTATTTATTAATTATGACTCAATACAATCATGGAACCAAGTATAATGGATTATTTGATGAACCAAAATCAAATAAAAAGGGAAAAATAGATTATAGTAGTTAAACCAAGCCTACTTAAGTTGATCAAAATAGAAAATTAACATGAGTGAGATTGATGGTAGTTTTATTATAATCGATTGAAGAATGTGTAAAAATGAAGACTCTTAGGGAGTCTAATTCAACTAAAATTGTGAGAAGGAATCTATTTTATAGTTCATAATCATGTATGTTGTCATTTTATTTGTAGATGATCCTATTAATAATGTTGTGGATATTAGATGTCGATTATATCGAGTAAGGTCAAATGAGACCAACCAAAAATGTTTTTCCCAATGATGATATCATTCATAATTCAGATGAACATAGCATTGGATGTAGAATTTATAAGGGGGGAATTTAAGATATAGATGGTTGATCCTAGATATGTTGATATTTTTTGAATTCCTATGATGATGAAGATCCATTAAAAAATTTCTCATAATTACTATTCCATAGATTATATGATATTATTGTATTTTTACTATTGATTCTGGATGGTTTTCTAAATGAACATTATAAAAATTACTATAAGAAATAAATAAATTAAACCCATCAACAAGGATCTCTAATTCTTTATAAATAAAACTTCACATAATACTGAAATGAAGAAATGATGTAAATGTGCATATTGTACGTAGAATAGTCCATTGAATAATCTTATAATGTAATACCATGGGTTTTTGAGACATCACAATGTGGAATCTAGAAAATGTCTCACAACAGTAGTGTAACCATGGGCTATGTTGAAGCATCTTATGTTTATATGGGATTATAATTTCATATATAATGTGTTATCATCACATATACAATGAATTAAGAAAGGATATATTCTAGATTCTTGGAGGTTCATCCAAAAGTAATCTCTCCCACTACCATTGTATGAAAATGGATTATAATTCCATAAGGAAACCCATTAGGTCATATTATTTACTCATGTGTTCATAAATTATGAGGTAATGTTATGGCTATAAAATTATATCATTGAATGAATTTTATACATTGTAATTAAATAGATGTTTCTTTAGATAATTTTAATAATTTAATTGGTATAACTATGAGACCTGGAACTAAGATGGTATGAAATTCCAAGGCCCGATTTTCCCTAAAAAATAATTTAATAATCATCAAGTTTTAATTAAAAATTCTTGGGTAAATAACATGAAACATTAATAACTTTTATATGGGTTCCCAGATCAAAAATATGAGGGCACCAATGCATCCAAAAAAACAGCAATACCTAAAATGGGTACTAACCTTGACCAGCATGGGTCGAGGGTGAATGTTTTTTTTGTAAATGAATGTAATTAAAATATAAAATAAAAATATTCGAAATTGACGTTACATGGTGATGTAGTGTCACTTTAGCTTCTTAATAAGCCACATCATGGGGATTCATGATTATCTCCATAACACTGTGAATTCCTCCCAGGTAAGGAGAAGACAAATCTCTCAAAAAAGAAAGGTGGTGGATCGAAAATCAGGATTTGGATCAGGCATCGATGGATTGAAAAGGGATGAACATATATTCCTTAGTCGTCAACAATCGATCCAATCCCGCGTAGGGAATGAGTTTTAAATTGTTCCCCTCCCTATTCTTTATTCCTTTTTCCAATAATAAACATGAATCAATCCATGAACCTATTGATTCACAGGTCATGTGTAGTGTATTTTGGGGATTCTATTGCATGATGATTATCATGATTTATTTATTTTTAGTATTGATTTGTCATTTCCCTCTATTCTTCAATATTAAAGTTGGAAGATCAAGGCCGATAGAAATAATGACAAGATCCATCCACATTAGGTGTTCTTGTTCATCGAATCCTTTCCCCAATTTTTTTTCTCATTCTTCATTGGGCGCATCGATATAGAGTGGAATCTGGGACCGCAACAGTGTGAGGTGGTGGCTCTGGAATTTTCAGGTTGAGCGTGGCGAGAGGAGGTCACCGGCAGGGGAGTCGGAGGATGAGGAAACATCGGCCTAGTGGGGAATCTAGGCTAGGAAGACCAGAGAGGACATTTTCTAGCATGGCATCTGGGGGCGAAGGCATCCCATAGTATATAAGGACCACAAAGGCAGGACGTGCCACTGTAGGGGTCTGTGGGTGGAGGCGGAGGAGGCCTCCAACTCAAAGGCCAGTAGCGGGATCCGAAAACTATGTGTGGTTGAGGAAGGACTCATCGGTAGAGGGATGCACATTACCAGCGGTGAAAAAAATGGAGAACCTTTGGTTGAGATGCAGGCATTCACTAGTCATGCAGACTGGCCGTGTGGTCAATTGAGCCAGATGGCACGCGGTCAGGTGACCGCGTGCGCAAGGGACGGGCACAGCTAGCCGGGTCGTCTCCAGGTGGTCCCAACCTGCACGCTCAAGCAGTCCGGGTTAGAGAGGGTGGGTTGAGCTAGTATTTGGCCTAGTTTGTGGTTGGTTAGGCCCAGTCGGGTTGGGATGGTCCTAGCGGGCCCTATGTCAGGTCGGGTTGGTCTCAAACTGAACCCAACCGTACCCTTTTCACTAAAAGGTCAATAACATTCAATCCATATGCACGTTTGATGGACTGTCTGTGGAGTTGGGACCCTCGTAATGGGAGAACCATTTTATGATAGTATATAAATTTTTTTAGAGGGTGGAAGCCATCCTTTTTGTCTTTAAGAGTATGTTCTCCTAGAACGAGTGTGCTAAGAGCGAAATCCAGTGGATGGTTGTGACCTACACAGAGTTTGTCTCCCACCAACAAGTGACATGTCTCATACAGAGTGTGTATCGTACAACTATAAAGATTATGTCTCTTAAGATGTGTGTCTCATGTGCCAACATAGAGTGTGTCTCCAATAGATTAGGTCTTCTACGCCTACACGGAGTGTGTCTCCTATGAAGACTCGAAGTGTGTCTCCTTGGATTTTAACATTCTAGGAATTTATTTGTATATGTATTCCATGTACATATACTATATTGATATGACTCTAGTGACTATCTTGACTGTAGTTCTGAGAGGCTACACATCATGAACCACTTTGGTAGAATACTTTGTTTATTACTTTAAATTATACTCTTTTGGTTTCCGGACCCTACTGAGTATTGTTTTACTCACCCCTAATGGGAATTCCCCTCACGGGTCATGACATGTGTAGAAGAATGATGATTTGATGGATTCCTAGGTGGAGTAGGAACAAGTGGTTCTTAGAGTGATCCAGAAAATGAGGTGCTCTTTTATGGCTTCAAGTATTTGACCTACACCTACCCATTTGGTAGGGTTTTCAGTGGATGAGTTTAGGAACTTGTGCATTCATATTGATAGAATATTATATTTTTGGGCTTGTATACTGGACCCACATTACTTTTAGTTTTTAATGATTACTCTGTGTGGGTTTTTTCATAGTAGTATAGCTGCATGTTGGGCCGGTTTGTTCGGTTTCAGCACTATTTCTTGGAGATGGGTGCATGTGTTCAAGTAAACGGAAAAATGCCTCCCACATGTGGGATATTCCTACTCGGTTCTAGTCACTAACCCTTGGCCAATGGGAGGTGGGTTTGTGGTAGTCACAACATGGGCTGTGGGAGGACGGGTCATGATAGAGTGGTATCAAAGCCAATGCTAGTTCTATGTTATGGACAAAGAGTTTCTGATTTTGTTTTGAGGTGAAAATGTTAAGTGTTTTGAGTTCTACATTTAGTAAAAATTGTCTAGTCTTGGTGTGGATGATAAAATATCCATACACAAGGACCCTGAATTCTACTTTTTTACTCTGTACATGAAAATACTAGTTTCATGCCAAGCGTGTTCTAATGTCCTTCTTGAATCAGAGTCAGCTCACCATGTATAATTTATTGACCTTGGTACATCTTTTTTTGTTTCATTATGCATCCACACAGGTATCCAGCCATGATTTTGGGTGGGAGGATGAGGATGGACTGCCGAGTGATGAGGCATCTATATAAGGATTGTTTCCAGAGATAACACCAAATAGTGGTGTACCAGTGATACTACCACTTGGAGAGCAGCAGTTCCTATCGACGTTACTGGTGGAGGATGAACACATGGTCATTGCATTTCATGAGTTTCAGAGGTAGAGACCTCCCAGTTACCAAGGTGAGATATATTATCATGTAACTGGGGATTGGATGGAGGTAGTTACATGAGTTTTAAACCTATTGAGGATGCTTATCGACTAGACTATGGTCGTTGATATGATCCCTCTTTAGGGAATTTGGGGGAGATGTTGGAGGATGACGACACATAATCATGAGGAGGTGACCCTCTCCTGCACAAACATTGAAAGTCTCTTCAGGGAAGATTTCAATCTTGTGATGTTATGCTATGTTTTTATACAGGAGCTACTACACCTATATCAGTGTTGTCAAACAATAGCAGAGTATTTAGTGAGATTCACAGATCATTCTCTCAAATCCACAGACATGTTACAATAACCATTCTTCAGGGACTGAACCGTCAACCAGGGGATACACCTAGAGATCAGGGCATAGATGATATCCCTTACCATTATAAAACATGATGGGTTTTCAGAGCGGGTTTTTCTTATAGAGAGAATTCTGGTGGACATGCACTTGAGGTGGGAACTACGATAGGGCCCCAGGTAGCTGAGTCATCAAAGACAGGTAGCTAACAGCTGATGCATACGTCCTATTAGACCGACCAGTCTATAGAGTCAACCTTAGGATTCAAGATCAGTAGTGCAGGGTTTCTAATGTAGAACAAGTTAGCTGAAGGAGAGGCTAGGCCACTCCTGCGGTGGTCAGGTATATATGGATAGAGATTTCTTGACCGATCATACAACCGATTAACCGAAGGTCGAGGGACCATCGAGGAATTAGAGGAGGCAGGAAATGTGTGGTCTCCTAAGTGATAGACATGGTAGAGGAGGACTACAAGAAGCAGGAGGTGAGAGGTGGTTCAAGGTACTACCACTACCTCCCCCAGGTGGTCCACCCTAAGCTCAATGAGATAATGGATAGGGGTGGGACCAGGTCTAGGATATGAATGATTAAAATCCCAGGACTCATAGGATGATTAAAGGTACGATCTATTTCCTATCCACCCTAACTTTAGTTCTTATATACATAGGTGCTATTCACTCCCCCCTTTCCATGGACCTTGTTTGGAACATGGAGATTCCAGTGGAGCTATAGGATTGATCCTTACAATTCAAGACACCTACAAAAGGGGATTTAATGATTCCATACTGGTTCTGGATGTGTGAACTAACTCATGGAGGTGAGAGATTAGGCTTTAATCTCCTAGTAGTGTCATCAAGGCCTTATGACATCTTTCTGGGTATTGAGTGGTTATATAATTTCCATTCACATATTGACTATTTTATTTTATTAGTGTTGTGTGTCGGCAGATATGGGACCATGTTTTTATTTTTCAATGAAAATGAAACACATGAAGTGCAGGAAAGACTTTCCTAGAGGTGGGTGTAGACTATTACTCAATATTTATCTATCCTTACTCTCGGTGAAGTGGATGAGAGGAGTCCTCAGATTCCCATAGTGGTAGATGAGTATGAGGACATCTTCCTGAAGGATGTTCTTGTATTACCACCCAATAGGAAGGTAGATATATTTACTGATATATACCTATGGATGAAACTGATATCTAAAACTACATAATGGATGGATCCTACAAATCTTCAAGAGTTGAGGGTATAGTTGTAGGACTTCAGAGCAAGAGCTTCATGAGACCCATTGTTTTAGTATTGGATTCCTCATTATTGTTTTCTATGAAGTCAGACGAGGGCGTGTGGTTATGTGTGGACTTACGGATCCAAAAATAGGGGACTGTGAAGAACAAGTATCCATTACTGAGGATTTATGACCTCTATGATCAGTTAAAGGGATAAATATGGTTCTTAGAGATAGACCTCAGATTGGGGTATCACCAGCTTCATGTGCGCGATGCAAACATACCAAAGATGGCTTTCATATGTAGTTACAACCACTATGAGTACTTAGTGATATCTTTTGGCATTATGAATACCCTTTAAGTGTTAATGGGACTCATGAAATTGTATCTTCCTATTGTACTTAGACTGGTTCGTGGTGGTTTTAATTGATTTCATCCGGGTGTACATGACATATGAGGGGTACATGATACACATGAGGATGGTCCTTGACACACTCTAATAACACCATCTATATGGAAAACTCTCTAAGTTTTAGTCTAGTATTTAGGAGATCCATGTTTTGGGACACATCCTTTTAGAACCTGGAGTTGTAATTTATCCGGCAAAGATAGTGAAAATGTCTTACTTGGGATCCACCCAAGAGTGTGACTATGGTTAAGAGTTTCTTGGGTTTTTTTGGGCACTATTGGATGTTTGGGCCTGAATTTTCCTAGGTAGAAACACCCTTGATGGATTTTAAATAGAAGGGACCACCTTTCATGTGGAAGAAGAAATTCCAGCAGTGTTTTTTGGTTCTGAAGTGGTGGTCAATGAGATCCCCTATCATGATACTACCAGAAGAAGGTGTCAGATATGTAGTTCTATAAAATGAATTAGGGACTAGACTGGGATGCTTCCAGATATAGATGAATGTTGTGATTTCCTACTGTTCAGAATAGTTGATATAGTAGGAGAATAACTACATGAACCATGATCTCGAGCTAGTCATAATAGTCTTCACACTAAAGACATGGTGATACTTCTTGATGGGAGAGTAGTTTACAATATACCAGGACCAAAAAAGTCTCTAGTATATCTTCTCTATGATGGATTTGAACATAAGAAAGATGAGGTGGAAATATTTCCTTCGATATTATGACTTTGAGTTTGTCTATTCTCCTAGAAAGGGGAACATGGTGGAAGGAACACTCAGTAGGATATCCAGTTCGTATTTGTTGAGTGAGGTGTTAGAGCATTTTTCCATGATGCAGATATCCTTCATTGATGGGGAGGAGTATTTTACCTTTAGTATATGGTTGCATCCCTCCACTCTTACAACATGTCATGGAGGCACAAGTAAGAGATGTCGATTGTGATACCTGACAAGCTTATTTATCCATAGGGAAAGCCCATGATGAATATTCAGAAGGTGGGAAGCACATCATCCTTTTCATAGGACACATTTTTGTACCAATGGTGTTGCGAGATTAGGTTCTGAGAGGGTTTCACAAAACCCCTCTGATGGTACATCCGGGTTTGTCAATGATGTTCTAGGACCACCAACATCAGTTCTGTTGGCCGGGGATGAAAAGGTATTAGAAGAGTTCATTTCTCAGTGCCTCACTTATCAACAAGTGAACGTATAGAACTATGATCTAGCAGGCTTGACTCATCCACTCAAGGTGATAGAGTGGAAATGGGATGGAATATAAATGGAATTTGTGATGGCATTACCATGAGTTTCAAAGGGACATGATTCCATCTAGGTGATTGTTTAATGACTCACCAGGATGGCTCACTTCCAACTGATCTGGGAGAAAAGTTTAGAGGAGGGCCTAGGACGCCTCTATGTGTAAGAGATAGTTCAGATCCATGCATTCCCATCAATGGATGACATAGGTTATGATGCTCTATTTACATCCCACATGTTGAAGGTATTATTGGAGGATTTTGGGAATCAGTTGTGCTTGAGCAGAACATTTTATCCCCAGATAGATGGCCATATGAAGAGGACCATCCAGGTTCTAGAGTACATGCTACGTGCTTGCATCCTAGACTTTGGCCACAGTTGTGACGACCACCTACCTATTGTATTGTTTGAATATAACAACAGATAACATAACACCATTGGTATAGAACAGTTTTTGGCCTTGTACAAATGACAATGCAAGTCACCACTATGCTGGACATACCCAAGAGAGTCAGCACTCGTGGGTCCAGAATTTGTATGATCTTCCACCGAGAAGGTTTAGATTATCTATAAGTGAATGAGGACTACACAATGCTTAGAGAATTCATATGATGATTGGTGGATGAGGCCCTTGGATTTTGACGAGATAGACCATGTGTTCTTTCGAGACTCACCTAGAAGGAGATTGAAGAGATTTGGCAGGGGCAACAAGTTATCTCTGAGATACATTTTTCATTTTTTGATTATGAGTAGAGCTGATGACATGGTGTGCTGTTCAGCTCTACCCCCATTGTTTAACTGGGTGCATGATCTCTTACATGTTTTTTTGCTGAGGATCCGTGTACCAGATCTATCTCATGTCATCGACTTGATCGAGCTGGACATTGAAGATGAGATGAATTTTTCATAGTACTTGTTGGTTATCGAGGATTGATAGGAGATGATCAATCATGGATTGTTTATTCCTCTAGTTCATGTTCATTGATAGGACTATAATCTCCATGAGAACACATAGGTGTGGGAGGATCAGATTTTTGCTCAGCACCCTCATGATTTCATTGAGTATCCTTTATTTTGGACTTTGGGGAAATAAATCCCTAATGAGGGGTGAATTTAATGACTCAGATTTTTCTATACATTATTCAAATTTATTAATTTGGAAAATTCTCAGACAAGGAACTAAGACGGTGCCTAATTCTAAGGACCAGTGTGCATGGAACAATTATTTCAATAAGGTTTGGTATTTAGTTAAAAATTATTAAGGGATTACCTTGATCATTAATAACATCTAAACAGGAGCTCGGATAAAATATTTGAGGGCACTATTGCATCCAGAACAATGGATTTACCTTCGGAGGGTGATAACCTTGACCGACATAGGTTGAGGGTGAATGTTAATTTTTGTATGTGAGTATCATGAAAATATTAAATAAAAATATTTTAAATTGAGGTTCCATGGAAATGTTTCATCATTTTATCTTTTTAATAATCCATGTAAGGGGGATTCAGGGTTATCACCATAGCCTAGGTAAATCCTCCAAGGTAAGGAGGATACAAACTTCTTGACAATGAACTTCGGTGGATCAACGGTTGGGATTCATAGAAATCATCGACAGATCAACAAAAAAAATGTATTCTTCTTTGTTAGAGATTGATCCAAATCTAGGTGGGGTGTGTGTTTAAAATTGATTCCTCTCTCCATTATTTATTCTTTTTTCTTTCAATGAATGTGAATTAATCGATGAACATATTGATTCATGGGTCGTGTGTTTTATAGATTTGGGATTATATTGTAGGGTGATTATCATGATTGATCTATGTTTAGAATTGATTTATATTTACCAACTATTCATAAATTCTACTTTTAAAGGATCAAGGCTGACACAAATAGACCTAGATCCATTCACTTTGGGTGTTCCGATGACTCTCCTATTTTCCCAAATTTTTCTTCTCATTATTTGTTGGGCGCATTGATCCATAGAGGGATCTAGGACCACATCAGTGTGAGGAGGTGACCGAGGGTGGTGTCTCCAGCCATTTCAAGAAGAGCGTGGTGAGATGTGGTCACTGGTGGGGAGTCTGATGGTAGAGGAGACATCGTTCTGGAGGTGCAGTCGGGTTAGGTGGACCCAGAAGGATGGATGTCAGTGGCGACATCCTAGGGTGCAATAAGACCGCGGTGGAGGGATGGCCCACTACAGGGGGATGCGGGTGCAGGCAGAGGAGGCCTCTAGCTAAAAATATGATTGAGGGAACCCATGATGTCATTGGATCAAGTGGCTAGAGAAGGATGTGATAGTGGAGGGATGCATCTTGTTATAGACTCATCCGACAAAGAACTCATAGTAGAACCACGTGAATGTGCATGTTATGCGGGTCAACTAAGTTGACCGAGGTGCCAGCTCGATCATGTTCCGGTGACTGAATGGCATGGGGAGGGGCACGACTTTCCGGGCCATTCCTAGGTGGACTAAAACATCACACATGATTAATCTGGGCGGGATGAAGGGGGTTGGTCTGTGTCAGGTTGTTCTGATCAGGTCAGAACAGACCTAAACCTAACATGCCCATTTTCACTAAAAGGACTATAATATTCAAACTGAACGTTTTTTTATGTTCTATTTGCAGAATTGGGACCCTCGTAATGAATAAATCTTTTTGGGATAAACTCCATGAGTTTTCATAGATGTTGGTGTATGAATGTTAGGCTCTATGATTACGTGCTCCTGGAAGAAGCACACTAAGAGAAGAATCTAGTGGCATAATGTGACCTACATGATGTTTGTCTCCTACAGAGTATGTCTCCCATGACTACATGGGGTGTGTATCATATAGAGTGTGTCTCTTGCACCTACATGGAGTGTGTCTCTTATATATTGTGTCTCCTTCACCTACATAGAGTGTGTCTCATATGGAGTGTGTGTCCTACAGAGTATGTATCCTACAACTATACGGATTATGTATCCTACAAAGACCATGAGTGTGTCTCTTTGGATTGGGATATTCTAGGACATTCTTATTATATGTATTTTAAAGACGTATACTAGTGTTAACCAACTCTAGTGACTCTTTTTACTATATTCCTTAGAGGTTACACTTAGTGTACCTCATTGGAATTCGGATTTTTTGTATTTCTTTCGGATATACTATTATAGTTTGTGGTCCATAGTAAGTATTGTTTTACTCACCCCTAAATGGATATTTCCCTCACATGTCGTGTCTTGTGCAGATGACCAATGATTTGGTGGAGTTATAGGTAGACTAAGACAAGGTGGTGTTAAGAGTGATCCAACAGATGAGGTGCGCTTCTACGGCTTCAATAAGCTAACATACACATACCCTTCAGTTAAGGTTGTTTGCAGACGAGTTCAAGAACCTGTTCATTTAATTTAGAAGCCTTTTGTTTTGTTGGTCTTCTATTCTTTCCCCCTTTGATTTTATTTTGTACTATTTATTCGGTGTGGGGTTTTTTTAGTAGTATACATGCAAGTATAATCAGCATTTTTCAAGAACTTTTTCTTGGAGATGGGTCTCTTTGTTCATGTACTTTGGAAAATGACTCCTACTAGTGGGTTATTCCTACTTGGTTCTAGTCTACAGCTCGTAGCCTTTGATAGGTTGGCTTGGGGTGGTCATGGAATGGGAACTGAGGGATGGACCATGACAAACCTCCCCATTGTTTCATCTCATTAAATGTTTTCTTAAATGATATCCAAACAAACAAGAAATATGTGAGTGTATAACATTAGCTAAGATCAAAAGAAAGCATATCCCCCTACATGAAAATAAAAATTTTCATCCAAATGATACTATTCACATATATATATATATATATATATATATCATATATATATATATATAGATCATATATCCATCAATATCCCACTTTCAATAATTCCTGATAGACTTTGTGTCATTTCACCTTATATCATATCACATACAATAACTTGTGAAGCCATACCCAAAACACTTTTGGATATCTTTATTAATGATTTTTTAAATGAAACATCCTACTAAATTCTTTTAGGTACTACTTGACTCTTGTTTTGATTCCATTTTCATCATTACCATTTGGGACTTTTGGTGATGGGGTGTGTTTTTAGGGAAAATGACCTAAATTTTGGGGATATATGTTTATTTGAGTTGACGGAGTAAATATATATATTTGAAAAAGGTACTATAGGGAAGCATAATGGTTTTGGATGTTTCTTAAGGGATTATATTTTTTGATGCATGTATAAGATATTTACATCATAAATGTAAAGATTATGGCATAATTTTAGCGGTGGGAATATTCTATGAAAATGCTTTGGTCCATATAAACATTGAGGATGTAAATTGAATTTATTCTATATAAACAATTATTATGAATTAATATCATCACTTAAGATAATTTATCCGGAGTAAAAATTATTTTATAATATATGAGTTATGGTAAATTTATTGAGTAATAATGGGATTTATTCTATAATCACCTCATGACCATTGGGTTTTATTCACCTCTCGTGTAACTCCATTTCCTTCATCGTGTAGTGGTTTCCCTGAATCCATATATACCTCCATGATGTGTTTGGATTTTTTCATTCCCCATGCCTAGAATGTCTCAGTTAAGTGTATTTTCAGTGGGGTGGGTTTTTTTTCCTTTCGGTATGTGAATTCACCCTCTCTCTGATAACTTTGATGATCTTAGTGCAGTATCAATGTTGGTTATGTTTATAGATTTTATTGTGATCAACTATTGTATCCAATATATCATTTGATGGTTTACCTAATATATTTTCTTTTAGAGGACGATCCTATAACACTATAAGAATTTAGGAATGGAATCTATGCTCAATAGTATACATGACATGAAACAAAAAAACTTAAATTAACCATGAAATAATAATATTTTAAATATGACCATTATAACCTACAATTAAATTATAGAGTATGATTAATGTTAAATATATTTTGAAACATAAACACATTTATATATATATATATAATTCGTACATAATATAAATTTATTGGAAAATTCTTCATAAATAGTCATTCCATTTGGAGTAAATTAATTTTATTCATAAAAAAATCATAAAAAATGTTTTTTATTTTTTTCAGAGAAAATAATATATTTAATTTCTATTTTTAAAAAAAATATTTTATTAGGAAATAAAATGTAATTTTTAAATTATAATACTAAAATTATCATTGGGTGAAATTTTGAGTTTATTAAAAAATATTTATTTTTCTATGAACAGTGAAATATACTTATTTTTATAAATAATGTCATTAGTTTTTATTGAATTAAGTAATATAAAATCACCATTATTTTTTGAATATGATTACAAATTTATATACCCATTATTTATTTATATATAACTCACATATTTGGATTTGATTAATCTTTATAACGTATTTTCGTATAATTTTATTTTTGGTCTTAAAAATAGGGTTTGTATGAAAAATGTGTCAAAGTGCACAATGATTATAAATTTCAATTAATTAAATGAAAAAAAAGACATGATAAAATATATATATATATATATGTGTGTGTGTGAAATTTATATATTTTATATCCTAAAATACTGATTTAAATTAATATAATTATTATCGTGGTTCTTAGAGTTAATATAAAATCTATTTTTTCATTAAAAATGCACTTCTTGAAAACATGTTTTTTCATCCTATCTAGGTGTTTGATTTCAAATTAACTTATTCAACATTTGTCAGTTTATTTTCTTAATATATATTCCATATTTGTAATTTGAATAATTTATATTATATAATAAGGTGATAATATTATTTTGTTATAATTAATAGTGAAAACATTAAAAATATTTTTTCCCCGTTAAGGAAAAAAATATTTAATGGGGTTAAACTGATATGATAATGGTTAAAATGACTCGTAAAATTGCATAAAATCTATTTTATTATTATATTGTGAACTTTACATCTATAATTATTGGTAATGATCCATTTTGTATCCATTTTGAGTGAAAAATTTGTGTATCACATTGTATTTTCAATCATTCTAAGTGAGCCAGTCACCTCACTTATAAAGTGCAACTCTGTCTCCTATCCTCCAAACAACATATATCCATTTTTTTTAAAATACCTACCCATATAAAATTCATAACTACCTAATCCCATAAAATAAACATTGGAATTATAATAAATCCATCTTAATAATGCTTTTGGTTCAAACCTAAAGAAGTTGTCTGAATAAGTGGTGTCGTGCTTAGCTAAGAATTTGTATTTAATTTATTCTTTCTCATCCTTAAAATATTCATCAATTATTAATATATAATTACAATAGTCTCTACCAGGTTATTATATTTTATTGTTTCAATAAAATAATCTAAATCCCTCCCATCATACATCAAATTTGAAATAAAACCATAATTTGTGTGTATGATGGACTTTTTCCCCACGAACCGATGTAATTGTTATTCATAATCACCTCTCATGAATTCTTATAATAATGGATTTAAAGAAAATATATGATATTTTTAACATAATTATACTCCTTGAATTATTACATCACACATACCTTCATAAATTCTATTATATGGAGGCTATTATAACGTCACTCGTGTGTATGACAAACTAAAGCCTCATGAAGTGATATGATTCATTTTCACTAATGATTTATAAATAAGGTAATAAGTATTAAGATAATGAATTTATGTAAAATTATTAAGATATTAAGGAAATATTTATCATTATGAATATATAATATATAATATTATTTCATTCCATTCCAATAAATGAAAAATTTTAATTTCTTTCATGCATACATGTGGACTACCACCTCCAAAAATAAATATTATTATTTTTTCATCATAAAATCAAAATGATGATATATATATATATAAATATATTTAAAGATATAATTTGTTATTTATGAAGTGATTATAATTATAGAATGATAAAATATTACATAACTTCTTTCTAAAATGATATTTGAATACTTTAAATGCTACTCATGTATACATATGACTTACTGTCTATATGATCGTAAAAAAGTTTATTTTTCATAAAATTCATTCATGAATATATTTTAAAGTATAATTTATTGTAGGGGATCCCTCATCATAGTGTTTACATCCCACATTGGTCTCATTTTCACTCTCTAGGTGGAAGCCAAGGATATGCTCACTGGATTAATTATATGCTGCCATGGAAACATTGATATAACTAAAGTGGAAACCGACTCCATGATACTACACAACTCATTGTGTGACATATGTTTTATCCCTTGTTCTATATCATAAACCATTATAAAATACATATGTATACTAAATAATAATTTAAAAGTGGTTCAAATTTTGAGTGGGAGAAATAAAAATGTAAACTATCATGCATCCTTAGATTACCATGACTCTGGAATTACCTGCTTTTCAAATATGATCTTTTTGAAGCATGTGGTGGTTACTCTTGTTATAGGGGATTTCATTAAGATACACAATTTTAGGCCTCCATGGGATCTTTCATGACCCATAGTTTACCTTGTATCAATTCCTATTCAATAATAATTAAATAAATATGATGTATAAATATGATAAGTATTTTATTATTATTAGTATGGAGGTGTTTAAATAAAAAATTTGACCATTTTCAACACACTGAAGTCATTTTTAAACAATTAACCAAATTCCCTTAAAACACACGTTGTAGAATTATATGACAAATTATTTAAATATTCTATAAAAAATAAATGAAATAAATTATTTACGTATAAGGTATTAAACTAGAAATTTTTTTTATTAAATAAAATTATTTAAATTATTTTCTCAAATAGGTGTTACAAGACATAAATGGAAGGTCCAGACTTGAGGTTTGGGACTTCGTCTCAATTTCCATTCCTTGAGGAATACTATAATGTTATGTACCTAATTTATTTTATATGGTGTATATAATACCAATTTTACATGTAATATAACGAGTCCTTGATACAATATGGTATTATATGATTCAATTTATATTATTTCATGAAAATAGATTTTATTTGAATGTTACGAATTTGTAATGAATTTCATAAAACAATTTCACTCTATTCAGTTGTATTATTTTTTTAATTTTAAATAATATTCTACGATTATGAGTGTAATTAATTTTTATTATATTATATTCTATTCCAAAATATTTATGCATATTTACATTTGATGCACATAATCTATTAATTGATTAATTATCACATCAACTATATGATCATTTAAAGGGTTCCTAGTCTCAAATTTTCTTCACTAGGACATATAATATGTAATACACCTATATTCTTTTATGAAGTTTGTCGACTAAACATTTTACATATTATATAATGTAAATCCTTAATTTCAGGATATTTAGTGTGTCACTTGATGTTATTCTTTCTTAGGGCTTATGATAGAATTTTTACCAAAGTGGAAAATGATATATGTTACAATATATTTTCTTTTGGAATAATTTTTTATCAAGTTTCATTTGGGGAAAATAAAATGTTTTTTTATATTGAACCAAATATATTTTATTATCCTATTTTAATAATGTGGTTTACATATTTAATTTCAATTTATTCACATATTTATTGAATAATTATCAATAAATTTGTTTATAATTTTTATCAATATTGTATCATACTTTTATGAAATAAATATTTATATTCTATATCTTCGTTTTCAAGACTGTTTTCAAAAGATTTTTTTTATAAACATATATTATTTATCAACGAAATTTTTTATGTTCTTTTATATTCTTCTAAATGGTTTTAAAAAAGAAATTTCTGAGTTTTTTTTATTTGGGTCACTTTGAATCCCTTAAATAATGTTTGAAAATAATTATTACCCAGCAAGTCCATCTAGAAGCTATTATTCTGACTATTTATTAAATAAAATAAAATGGTACAGAGGTGAAGGGAGGGGTCAAACAAAATAACTTTCCCTCATCCAAAAAACACGAAATTATTGATCATAATATGACATTTCATTCCCATAATCAGAGTCATCAGCAGTTTCCCATTCAGAGTGGGACCTACCCTGATTGAGGATCTTAATAATATCAGAATTGAACTTTCCAGATGCCTTAGAGGATCGTGTAGACACAGTGTGAGGTGTATTAGAATAATACTTACTTGGTTGTCTCTTCGAGGAAACAGGAATGGAGGAACAATCATCAACCTTCCCCTTTCTAGAAAGGAGAGAATCCTTGAAGGTAATAGGGTCATCGTCCGCCGCTGTCTCTTCTGCCTCAGTGATGTCACCCCACTTCCCAGAAATCTTATAAGAAGTCAAAAGATTCTGAATTTCCCTATGATAATCAACATTTTGAGGCGGCTCGGAAGGATCCAACTCAATAGTCTCATTTCCTGCACCATAACTATCATTCAAAATTTTATTTGGAGGGTCAGTGAAAGCAGGGGATCCAGCAACAGAAAGGATAGAAGCATGTCTAGTCTCAACTAACCCAGTGGGAGTAAGACCACAACCATCCTTAGATGCAATCTCTGTTGAAAACCCATCTCGATCATTAGATGGGCCACTCATGAAAGACATATCCACTATCAGCCCTTTGGCTTTCAAATTATGCACCTGAGAAACAGATTTACCAGAAGCCAACATCTCAGCTAGAGTGGCAGATGATTTCTTGAGAAAATGTCTATCATGATCAGGAGACTTTGTCAAATCCACATTCTTCCTCTCAAGTTTCCTTATACAGAGAGAAATTGGATGCCCCATCATCCCACATCTCTCACAAGAGATCTTCCTCCAACATAGCTCCAACAAGTTCCCCACAGCCATGAATTCGGTACAAAAAAAGTGGTTTCCTTTCATACTCAACATCAATATGGATTTTATCAGTAGGAGTGGAAAGAGTTACCTTATCAATCAAGGTGGAGCTCAAATCAACCTCCACCAGAATTCTAGAAAAATTTCCATACTGAAAAAATTCAGTTTCCTTGTCCAGGCAAATAAAAGACCTAATTGCCATACCAATATCATGAAGAATCATTGGATTCCAGAGGACCCAATTAATCCCATGCAAACGGACCCAAACCTGAGAAAAATCATTCCTTGTACAAGAAGCACTAAAATCAAGTGACTATTCATGAATATGAAGCCATCCAGGTTTCAATGATAGAGAAACAATGCTCCATGCATGTATTTTGAATTCATTCTATGGGAAAATGCAATGGAAAAATCCACGACCAGGAGAAACACATCACCAATCAGAGGATCCCCACAAAAACGATACCCATCTGACTTGATAATGAAACTTCCAAGACGTCTCACCCTTCGCTAGAACATGGCGTGCAATTAGTGAATTATTCCCAATTGAAATCCTCTCCTCAAATATATCAAGACTGACATCAACTTGATCTAATGACCCCTTTCGAAGAATTAAGTTTTAGCCTGAGACAAAGAAAGAAGAAAACGAAGGCATAGATTTAGAAAAGCCCGTTCGACCACTCTGGCCCTTTGCAATGTCATTCTGTTCCATTGAGACATCCTTCAACTTCACCGTATCAGGATCAGAAGACATGGAGGTAGAGTCCAAACTCTTTTGTAACACCTTCTTTGACGCAGATAGCATATGTGACCCAATCGAAACCATATCCCCCACAATAACAGCCACATGCTTAACACTACTAGCCCTGTTTAATCAAATTATTAATGGAATAAGGGATATTATATGATATTTATTATGATATTCATGTTTTATGTACATTATTTATGTTATGGTCTATGTAAAATATTAATGATGGTTTGAACCCCATTATATCTCATGAGTGAGATCGATATAGCTTAAATAATGGCTGTTCCTAGATAGAGTTCCTATAAATAGTCTAATTATATTGAATATTGGATATATGATTATTGATATTTGTTAGGGTTTTATTAGTGTTATATAATGGTTCATTGAAGATAATTTCCAAGGATACCAATGATTCTTATTTAAGTTTTCTATGGGTTTTGTTGTTTCTTATGATGCATATTAACATCACATGGGTCATTATTATTATATGTAATGAATCTTGTTCTTTTTAAATCATTATTCCATGTTCTATGCTTTATGATTTATGTATTGATGTGTATTATTTCTATCATCTTACCAATTCTCTTTGATTATAATATCAAATCCCTATACTCTTATTATACATAACGATGAAATCCAATTGTTAATTCTTTTTTACCCTTACGAAGGAATTTAATACACACTTCTTATGTTTTCATTCTCAAGGTTAATGAGAATTCTATTATGTGATTTTTTAGGGGATGGCTTCATATGTGAATAATTTTTTTTAGATTTTCAATACATAATATATTAGATGAATATATATGTATAATGGGAGAAGATGTTGATCTTTATGAACCAATTGATTATATATCCATTCGTCGAGAGATTTTGTAAATTATCTAAAACTCCAAACCAAAAAGGTCTCTTGGTATGTGAGTGATCCAATATTTCATTTTCATATAATACATTATGGATGATGAAAATTGGGTCACCTTCCTCGATAACAATTCTAGAAATTTAATGCTAGTGTTTTAAGTACCTAATTAGAGAGTGTGGGTTCAAGGGGGTTACAGTAGGTATTATATAACGGTTTAGATAAATTTAGATATTATGATGTTTTCATTTTATGTTGTATTAAATGTTAAATATCGAGTTATGGGTTTATAATTTTATGGTTAATCCAAAGTTCAAATTCATGGGCACCCCTAATGACGTTTTAAGTGATGGATGTATAAGATGATTATGAATATTTTTGGAGATATTTTCTTTGGTTAAGATAAATGTAACCCTATGGTTTAACATGATGTATTATTTAAATAATAGTACCATTAATTTTATAGACATAAGATTAATAGTATTTTGGAATGTTAGGGTTTATCATATATTTTATATTGAGTTAATTATGTATTATTACATTCTTGGAAAAACTATATGATTAAGGTATATAAATTTTATGGGAATGAGACTTTAAAATTGATTTGTGTTATTAAGAGCTAAATGTTAAATCATATTTTCAAAAATATCTGATCAAAAAATTATATTTTTTTATTTTCAATCATTGTAATTATAAATTTGAATAATTGTAAGGAGATATATTTATGGGATTTTTTTAGTTTGAACTTTGGGCATCACTATTTTATTTTATAGATTGATGATACAAATATTTATTTATTTTCAGAATTTTCATACCATGTTCTAACCATTTTAGTTTTTTTAAATTTACAATGATTGTTGGAATATACTGATTATCCCTGTTATAGTTATGTGATACTTTAAATGTTTGTTTTCAATCTTCAAGCATGAGTAGTTATTCTTTTAAAAAAATTGTGGTTGAATCCTTTTTTATTATTATTAAATCTATGACCTCTTCCCAATCATGGTAGAGAGAAACCAATTATATATCCCAAAATCCCAAGACCATGTGGATCATGAACATGGCATAAAGGCATAGTTCAGCATCATTCCTGCATCGTCCCTCTTGTATCACTAGACCCACATCATGCCTACATCATCATCTATCCTTATCATACCTAAATCACTTCCAGCATTCATTATTATTTCATCATCACCTTCATCATAAATCATAAAGGGGATTTCTGGGATTTGAACCATGGCATTGTGAATGAAGGATTGTGGGGATTACCACTTAAAAACCACCTCAAATGTAAACATGTTATTTGGGTAAAGAGGTATAGGTTGGTGCAACACCATGCCTATCCTAGGCCCAACACACCACCAATGTGTCACATACCCCCAGCTAAATTTTATTGTATAAGGAATCACGCCTACATGAGTTTCATCTTTACGAAGTGTCTACCTGAAAAGGTACCACTTAACCAACCCTCGGTCAGTAAACATGTGTATCAGTGATGCTTGACTCCCATTATGGGCCCTGATAAAGCCAATGAAATAGCATATGTTCCGTGGATATGAAATGGATTTGAATTACCCTATGAATAATATGAACATGGTTTGATTCTGGTGGGATTCGACCCTATGGCTATTACTACGGAGAGTGAGGGGTACAACCAGCGGGTACCGCATGAGAAATTATTCATGAATGCTCATCATTTTGGGAAAAATATGAGACTCCGATGGAAATTTATTAAAGGATAAGATTATACATATAACGTTAGTGTATTTACTTACTTCCAAAGTGTATATGGTAATAAATTACTGTAATAAAGGAAAGGTATATTTAAAATGAAAATTTTATTCTATTATGCATACATCTGATCGAATGATTTTCTTTTTCACGCCTCTTTGGATTATCATTTGTTTTTTTTTATTTTGTGATGATAATTCTCTTTATTGTGATCCATAATCATTGAAACTCTCCATAATTATTGCGGAATTATGTTTTCATCACTTTTAACAAATGTTTCCCAACATTTAAATCTTGTTCTACATTATACCATTTAACCTTATTACTTCCCCCTCTCCATATTCATGTTGGTGTTTTATTAACATTTTTTGTGATTTGGGACTTCAATAATGTTATTTTGAAGTATCAAAAACATCTTTGTAGAGTTAAAGGTCATATATTGAGGAAAAATTTTAATAAAGGGGAAGGGGTTATGCAAGGGAATAGGAATTCTAAAAATGAAACTATAATCAATTGTTATTAAGACACACAACACTAAACACAAAAAAAACAAAGAAATAATATTATTTTAAATGTGATTGTTTAATCATAGCCATTAAAATTATGGGTAATAACATTATTAACTAATTTATGAGATAAATATAAGTATTACTCATTATAAAAATGTTGATAAATTATTGGTAAAGAATCATTCATTTTTTATTAAAGTATTTTAATTCATCACAATTTTTTTCCTAATTTTTTTTATTTTTTTTGTGTGAAAATATTATAAGGAATTTTTGTAATTTTAGAAAGTGAATTAAATATAATTCACTTCATTTTTAAAGTTACTATAATAAAAGTATCTTATTGTGAAATTTTAGGTTTTTTAGAAAATAATGATTTTTTAGTGAATAGTGAAAAATACAGATTTCTATAAAAATGACATTTATTTTCAACATTTTATGTAATTTGAAATTACTAGTATTATTTGAATATGATTCAATATAAAATATGTATTATTTATTTATATTTAATTTACTTGATTACATTTCAATTATCATTATATTTTATTTTATTAAAATATTATTTTGTGATTATAAAAATGATTTTTATTGAAAAAAATTAATGTGAATAATGTTTCTCAATTTTGATTAAATAAAATAAAAAATAATGTGGTGTCCTATATGTAAAAGTTAAGATATATTTGATCATTGGTTTCTATCTTTTGTATTTCATGAAGATTCAAGGGATCAAATGATTTAGACAATGGTTTTTGAAGACAACTTTCAATGAGTACTGTTAATGATAAAATTTATTTTAACCATGACATAACTATATGGTATATATATATGTTTTAATAAATCATTATATAATTGTTTAGGTATGGTTAGTGAAATTGTGCGGCCTCCAGGGCAAACTATGCGCACATTTTGATAGAGGTGGTTACATAGTTGTAATACGATTAAACTAACATTGCATCCAAACCATGATACAATCTAGAATAGACAACAATGGTGGACTATTAAAGTTCATGGTAAGTTAATCCATGTATAATCTACTAGGATACCATGAAAAATCATTTTGGACATTAAAAATTGGTATTTTCCCCTTTTTACTGGGAAATTTTAAAGATTAATCCCCACCTAATCTAATTTTGGATCTTGTTAACCTTTCCCTAGATCTTTAAAGATATATCCCCATGAATTAATTGTGGAAATACATCATTCATGATGGATCAAATCTAGGTATGATGAGGTTTTTATTTGGTATCCCCTATTCATTGCAGTTTTATGTTAGATATCTTCTCCTTTCATCATGATGGAACCAAATTAGATTTTGATTTGGGATTTAATTGGTTTTATGAAGAATCAATTTTGTTTGTTGTGGATCAAGCATTATGAGGACCTAATCTAAAATTTTATAGTATCCGTTTAAAGGGAAATTTTTTTTAACTCTATTTGAGGTTGGTTCTTCTATACAATCTATTAAATATTTGAATTTCTTATCATTCCGGTGAAATTAATCTTTTTTCATTAAATTTAATTGATTTTTGGTATCAAGTGTTTTCTTGTAATGATATGTTTTTAATGTTTTTCACTTATAATGGGTTTTATCACACCACGTGTTTGAATAAATTAATGAATGGTGGTTTTTATTTTGAAATGGGGTTTCAAATACATAAGTGGATTTTATTATCATTTATAATGTTTTATAAATTATGATCATGGTATAAAAAATGAATTTTTCAAACATATCACATTATTAACCTCAAGTGCATCAGGAAAAAGACTTAGGTAACCTTATAATATGTGGCACTGGTAGGGGTTACTTTTGGGATATCGATGTATAGTGGAAGGACTTCATATTTGATGGTACCAACATAGGCCTAGTGTAAGCTTTAATTTATTTCTAGTATGTATTCCCATAGGCTAGGTCTGAATAAATAGTGATTTTTCATATATGGTTTATTTATCACATGGTGTTTTATGTTATGGATTGTTTCTCACATGTTCTTATATGAGGTTATACCACATAGATTCACCTGATGGATTATTTCATGGAAATATTTTTAATCACATACCTCTTGGTGTTTGGATTTCTATTCCTATTTTGTCACTTAAATTATACATATTATTGAATTTTTTAATATGATAGGCTTTTAGAAAAACCAAATGAAATGATTTACAAAAATGGTAGATGAAAAGGCTTTGTAAAACTATTTTTTAATTTAAAATATAGAATTTATGCATTCCTATTATTTTAATTTTTATATAATATTTTTTGGTGCCCTACTAAGCTTTATTCTCACTCCATAAATATCATTTCAGTAGTTGTAGAAGTTATATTTTAGAATCCTAGTAAAGGGAATAAATTTTTTTAGCATGTTGGATTCTCTTATTATTACAACTATTGGTTTGTGGGTTTGGAGGTGATGGTAGGTCACATTGATATTTTTTGTTCTAGATATTTTAAATACTTTATGGTTTGACACGTTTCACCTTTTTTGAATTTTTTATCTATTTATTCTAATTTTCACATTGTTTTTATGTCTTGTTTTTTTGATATGCCTCACTTGTTTCATTTATCATTACTATACCTATATGTGATGGGAAATATTGGGTGGATTGTCTAGTTGAATTTTGAAATAATTTTGTATCAAATGGAAAATAAACATGATTTATGTCAAAATACATATTTTTTATATTTTTTATAAGTTATATAGTAGTTAGGACCATCGAAATCTACACAATATGTACTAGAGGGTTCTTGGCCATCTCACTTATGTGTCTAAACTCGAGTTACTATAGGTGGTTAGAACATTTTTACCATGTTTGAGATAAGGATTTTGAGGTCCTTTGAGTGAATTGGATATGGAATTTATTTAAATGGAAAATTTATTTCTTAGTTTTTTTTCATTTTTTAATTTCTATTTAATTAATTTCATGATGTTCTAAAGAATAATGTGAAATCTAGAACATGTTCTTAAGATTTTGGAATATTCCCTAAATAATATTAGTCATTATATTTTTCTAAATATAAAATTCCTCCGAGAATATGTATTGTAAATATGAGAGAGGATGTACTGATGTAGAATCCAGTGGTGAATCCTTTATTGGACCCTTCATTAAGAATTTTTTTAATCCATGCAATTCAGACTATAAAAAAAGTGGGTGTCAGGAACCTGAGGCATGTGATGGATCATGGCATTAAATTTACTATGAAAAATCCCCCGATCTTATATGGTGATAAAGAACCCTAGGAATTTGTTGGGTGTCTTCAAAGGATTGAGAGATTTTTTGACTTCTTATAGGATACAGATGAATCTATGGTGGGTTTCTACATATACATGCTAGGGGGATTGATAAGGATATTGTGGGACTCTATAGTACCTGCTAAAAGGCATGAGGTCCGTACCTAACTTCTTTTAATAATATCTTCAACCAAAAGTCTTACCCAAAGACATTACATGTTGTGAAGAACTAGTTTTTTCTAACCTTGGAGGAAGTAAGTACACATTTCTGTAGTATTGCACCTACGTTTTTGAGCCTCTTCATTTAGAACCAGGGCAAGTAACCAATTAGTACCTAATGGATTGAATGATTAAATTGGGATTATGGATGGATATTCAGTTGATGATGATTATTCTGTGACTTCAAACATTCATGGAGGTACTCTTTAATGAATCTTTTGATGAGGTTGACATATATGGGAATAAAGGTTTGGGTTGAGATTTGGTTAGTGTAGTTGTTGTCCAGGGTATTTCTTCTGGCAAAAAAAGGAAGTTTAAGAGAGGTCAATTTTCCTCAATACCAATTTCAGGGGATTCAAAAGGAAAATAATCAATTTTTCTACCATCAATTTAAATGGTGTGGTCATACTAATACTAACTATACTGAGGATCCTAAGACTTATCATTGTTGTGGAAAGTCATGTCACCTAATGTGTTTTTTGAAGAATATCCCAAGAATTAATGAAGGATACACTCTCACAATGAGATCATATGTAAATACCTATGCATCCAAGGGTGGTCAGTCTATTCCATAGGCCATGGGAGAAGTCCATGTTCCTCTGACTGATGGCTTTATATGGCATAGTATATGCCTGACGAATCTAATGAAGGTATATCTTCTATTATAGGTACGATGTTTATTTCATATTCTACAGCACTCGCATTATTTTATGTCTGTTATACTCATTATTTTATATCATCAAATTTATTTTAAAATTTTGGATTATGTTTGGATCTTATTCTATACTTGTTTATAGATTCCACTAATTTGGGAAATAGTTCAAAACATGGTTTCAAGTGTTCTATGTGTTGGGTGATGATAGTCGACAATGAGGTGGTATGGGATTTTTAGTTATTTTATTGAAATAATTGACATGATATATGAAATGTTTTTTATGATCGATATTAAGGACCATATATATTGTTATCTGTTTTGGGTTCTATTTTTATCTACTAATGGGATCACAAATGTTTTTTTTAGGTTGGGTGGAACTATATATCTCGAATGGAAAATCTAGTTTTACTTTTTTCGGTTGTAATATCATTATAGTTTCCATAGATATTTCTTAATGTTTATCACTATTTTATTGGTAAACTACATCATATAGTGGTGAGTGAATATCCTAAGGTATTTCTGGATTATTTCTACGGCTTACCACCATAGAGAGAGGTTGATTCCACTACTAAACTTCTTCTTCATTAGATAACCATTTATATTCCATCATATCAAATGGAATCTTCTAATTTTGTGGAACATAAATTCTAGCTTTAGGATCTGGAGACTAAAGTATTTATTTATCCTGGAGTGTATTTGGGGGATTCTTGTATGCTATTTACTAAGAAGGAAGATTGAATTCCACGACTTTTTAGGGATTATCGTTTGTTAAATCAGGTGACTGTTAAAAAAATTTAGTTTCCTAGAATTTATTATCAATTTGACCAACTTAGAGGAGAATTATAGTTTTAAATGATTGAAATTAATTTTGGAATCCACCAATTTAAAATCTAAGAAGATTATATATCTATGAAATAATTTTGGATCCAATATTCTTATTTCCTATTTCTTGTGATGCCATTCAATATTACTAATAATCTTATAGTATATGTGGATTTTATTAAATAAATATTTCTTATATTCTTGGAATATTTTTTCTTGTGTTTGTAGATGATGTTTTTGTGTTCTCCATGATAGAGGAGGACCATAGGGATCACTTAGATATCATTCATCAAACCTTGAAATAGAATCCCATATATGGTACTCCTTCCAAATGTAATCTTTGGATATATAATGTGATATTTATAGGGGATGGGTTATTTAAGAGGGACTTCTTAGTAGATCAAGTAATGTTATAGGCAATTAGATCTTGGGAGAACCCCAAAAATATCTTTCAAATCTGAAGCATCTTGGGTTTTTTCGGTTACTACAGATGGTTTGTTTAGGGTTTCTCCAAGATCTCATCTTCAATATAATCTTTAACCCCAATGGGTGTCAAGTTTTAATGGAATGAAAAATAAAACAGATCCTTTGAGTAAATGATAGTGAGGTTGAATTGAAGACCATTTTTTATTCTTCCATAATGTGGTTTAGGTTATAATGTTTTCATTGATTTTTCTGGTATGGATTTGGGATTTGTCTTAATATAGGATAAACAGGTGGTGGAAAATGGCTCTGACCAGTTATTCCCTCATGAGTATAACTACCAAACCCATGATCGTGAGTTGTAACTATTTTGGAATTGAAATACGTTCCCCTGAATAACTCAAGGAATACTACAACTGGGGAGGTATGAAATCCATGTTTAAATGATCCAAATATCATTAAAGGGGTACAACTCATGAAGCACCTTCACACAAACCCTCAGCCCCATGAAAACATGAGGTATTGATGGAAGGCATTGTGAGTCTGAAGATCCCCACGAACATCGTAGATAATGTCTACGGGAGGCTCTGTGTGTGCAACGAGATATGAAACTTCCATGAAAGTAGTTGACATTGTCCTACATGAGTTTGACGATTCTCACACAACTACATAGAGACCATCTTTGCTCCACAACGCACCTCCAGGAATTGAAAGAGCCACTTTCCGATAAATATATGGCTCCCCATCAAAGCTTTTGTTACTTTCAAATTTCTCATTGAGATCCCCATTTCCCAAAAGCTTCAGAGCATGATGATCTAAAGAGAAAAATGTATCCCCCTAAGTGCTGGAAAATTGTGAAATCGCCATTCCTTTATTTTGGATTACCAATACCTACGATAGAGATACCCCTTTGGAAGGCATATTCCCATTGAAAAGAGGATGTCCCTCAAAGTTACTTAAGGCTTCATGAACCATTAATACCTAGTGAAGGACTCATTTTACAACTCATGCCTCCATGCTAAGGCAGCATCAGGCTACTTTATGCAGCTCTAACCATCACAAATCCCCTAACCTCCACAAGGCACTTGAGATTCATGAACCACCTCTCATTGAGGTCACCTTCTTCATGATACCCTCTTCCATGCGGCCCTCTAGGGTTCTAAATAGTAAATTATTGGTCTCTTATGTGTAATTCAATGTTTCATTACTCTACCTAATTCTTATTCACATAGCTATGCTAATAGTTATTATTTATTCACATAGATATGCTAACGTGGAACCCTCGACGGACCACTCCTCCACCCCGTTGCATTCCAGAATTGATGTTGACATCCCTTACTAATGAGTAAATGTGAACCAATTAAGTAAGTCCAAGGTGTGAGGATAGAGTCCACATAATCTAAACTATAAGATGTTAAAATACCAGGCACCATCATCCTCATAACATGATGTTAAACTGTAGCCTCTCCCCATGCCATGCACATGGGTTTCCCCACCTCAGAAAATTCTCACTCCCACTCAACTCCAAAAGTGTATGATCTTCCTCACATGGGATTAGATCCTCTTTGTATGGAACAAAATCTTCTCCTGGAGAAGGGAAACCATCCTAGTGACTTTCTTTTAGGATGGACCACCCTTTCTCTCCCTTTTCCCAATATTCATATCCCTAGGATTATAACCATGCATAATCCCCACACCATTCCTCATCGATGCATATTTGAAGACAAGATTTTTTGGTCTACTACTTCTTCCTTTTTCACACACTGAACATGACTCTTGTGGTCTTAAGGGTAAATAGTAGTTTTTAAACCCTTCTTATGGGAATCCATCACAAAGTAAGCCCCAGTTTCCACATTCATGGGCTTCTAACCATGTATAATCCTCAAACCACTAAACTATGTGGGTTTTATCCCTATATTCTAAACATGGTACATAGAAATCCTCTCTATGGTTCAATCCTCACAACCAATAAACACTGGTTCCCCCCCTTCAAGGGGTTCTCTATTGGATCTTAGCATCCACCCTCATACATTCCTATATTGTCCTTTCCCTTGAGTCATGATATCTTGGGAGGATCATGCCCCCCTCATAAGTCAAATCTCGTTCAGGTCTGCCTTGGTGGACAGCCATTCATAATCCCCAACCACCTACCACATTTTGACTGGGCAGCTAACCATGCATCATCCCTAGTTCCCTGATTATAACTATGTGGACTGTGATTCAAAACTAACTAGGATACTTAAGAAACCTCTCTAAGGTTCATTCCCTACACTTTCATCATTATGTTGGTTCAATTTAGTTCATCCTATTAACCCAATCCCCCATAATTGATCCTAATTTTTAACCAGAACTCTGCATACCTATGGGATCATGCCACTCATTCGGGCCATCTTAGTACATAATCCCCTTCCATCTGTTCCATCACCTAACCCTTATCCTGGTGGGGTCACATCATCTATATGGTGGTTCTCAGTTCATAAGCTCAATCAATCTAATTTCAATTCCATTCCACACCCAAGCATATTACCATGCATAAGTCCCACACAATCCACATTCATCTAACCAAGAGTGATCTTATTTGAATGGATAGCTGGACATTTCTAAGCCCCAAAATATGCCCCTTCGAACTACATGGGTCTTAATCCCTACCTTTAATACAAGCTACGTTGGAAGAATCTATAAGGTTCAATATCAGCCAATGGTAATCCTTGGTGTCCCACTCATTGTGAACCACCTCCTTGATCCACCCTTTGTGGCATCAGATTATCATTCATGGTGAGAAACCATCCCATTATGGGACAAAACATTTTCAGGTCCGTTCTCATTTGTCTTTCTGATCCACCCATATAGTAGACCATCCAGGTGCTCCCTCCTAGGGATATTCCTATCTAATCAACCTTTATAAGTGTTTTTACATGTCTAATTGTTTCTACTAGACATTAAACTCATGGACTACCCCATGTTAAATGTGGTAGGCTTAGAAAAAACTCAAACACTTACTTCTATAATAAGAGACCCCAAAATTATCATGGGAAGCCTTTGGCTTCTGCACCCTTGAGAAGCCATCTATTGATGAAGAATACAGGTTTTCTAGTGGTTCACCTTCTAGATATGCCATCGATGCCAAGTGTGACTACTATCCTAACTAAAACTTTCTTCCCTGACTTGACCCATTAGAATGTTATGAGAAAATTTGCGTAATTAACTTGAATCTATAAAGAGATGACAATGATAATGAGATTCATGAACAACATATTATTTGGTAAGGTAGACATGGACTTGGAAATAAGTTTCGAGGATTAATCCATTGAATGAGAAACCATCATCCCATCATCCTGTTTTGATCAAGGAGAAAACACCTCTAATGAAGTGATGAATATTTCCTACCATTAGAAAGATGGAAATCGGGGAACCAATCATCACATTACAAAACGATGATGCATGCCTCAGTGGAAATTGTTAGAAACAAAAACGGTGAACCCTACATGAACTAGTTCTCCTCCAACTACAAGAATTATTATCACATGATACATCAATATATGATAATGTCACCATATCTAGCTATCTAGTTCCAGGTCCTTCCAAAAAAATAATCGACCTAGCATGAAACTCATAAAAATTAGATGCATTTAATCATTGGGCATTCCGGTATGTGTAATTATTAGAATATATCTCTCCCTATCCAACCATAAATGACTAAATGATGCTGGTGAATTGGGAATTTCATTCCAAATATATATACTAATGGTTGAAAATTTATTATTTGTATGACCCAAGCTAAATGAAACTAGTCGCCCCTACCCATATGTTTAGGGACTGGTATAATGATAATGTGGTACTCTGCCAGGAATCTAATTTCTCTATGAAACAATTCATAGCCATGGATACCTAGCACCCACACCCTGTCCCACTATCTAAAATTATTTAGAAGAGAGTGATTGACATTATTGTCTGATGATACAATGAGGATGGGTCATTATCAAGAGTGATATGACCCCCAAGACATTGAGGCCTATACACCTCATCATCACTTCCACCCTCAAGGGTTGTATAGGGAGACACTACTCCCCACTCCGACATTTAACCATTTCAATAACCTCTTTCTAGAAAATTCTAGCACATCACTCTGTTAAGACAATGAGGTAAGGGGAATCCGAGTCATTCTGGAGATGACTGTCACCCCAAAGCATACACTAAGGGATCCCACCATGAATAATAAACACCAACAATTAACTGTCCATTTTGCCAAAGAATAGGTTGTTTACAACCCTACTCCACAATGTACAGTCCAGATGACCTGATGCCAACATCGGGCCCATGTGTTGGAAGACACTCATTAGAGGGTTCCATCTTCAACAAATTCAGTAGACCATTCCACTACTAATTCATACTACAAGTTCCCTATTACAGCATAGCAGGGGAAAATCAAGGCCCAATTAGGATTGAGACCTCAGCCTCCCCATGGAGGACTGGGTTTACTCTTTCATTCGCAGACATGATCGACAACCATCGCATGACATCCCATGATGATGATGTCTAGTATAGAAGCCCTCCTAATACCATATTTAGCCAAATTGGAGGTCCTATCCACTCTCACACTCAACATGGAGACCCCCCCAATGTGAACGACATCATTCCAAGTATATTACCTCCCAATCATGTTGACATCCAGCAAGGAGGCCCTCCCCATGGTTATGATTCTAGATACATAGGTCATTCACACATCTCAAATCTTCAATGAAAAGACCCACCTCATGTCATTCCTAGATCAATTGAAGGTTCTCCTCAATTCAGCATTCATCATCATGGAGTTCCTCCCAATGTTGTCACCATCTCTAGAAGAGGTCCTCCCTACTCTAGAAATCATAAAAGATGTGGTTATCCCCATTTTATCAACGATCATCAGCGAGGTCCTCCTCATGTTCATCTTGATTAGTACAATGGGCCTCTTCATGATATCACTTCTAGTCTGCACATAGGTCCTCTCTGTGCTACAGGCAGTTTATATGGAGGTCCTCCACATGTTCTTACCAGCTCTAGTAGAGGTCATCCTTATTCATATGTCAGTAAACATAGAGGTCCTCCCCATTTTATGTTTGACATATTCAAGGGTACTCCTTGAGCCTCATCTCACTAGAGTAGAGGTCATCCCTACTCCAACAGTAACTAATATGAATGTCCACCTCATGTCTCAGCTAGCCCAAGCAGAGATCTCCCCCCCCCTCCCGCTCTATCACTAACCTGCATGGAGGTCCACCATTTGTAGAGGATCTACCCTAACCTGAAGGATCATACAAGGGAAGATGGGAGAACCATCACCAATTAAATAATAGTTATGTGAAATTCCAGATAATCTATAATCTAGTCCTCTTTTCAAATTATGAAGTGGAATTTGAATTGATGATGGATTCTTCGCCCAAATACTCTACATCAGAGTTAGGGGAAATAAAATGACACATAAGATTATTCATCCTAGAATGTGAGATGTACTAGATCCTTGAAACCCTATATAGGTACATGTTGGGTGGGGGGGGGCAGATTTAGCTCCCATCTAGGGTCATTTGGTACAGTTCTGTCTAGAATCTCAAGATTCATTCTCTAACTCAAATGAGATAAAAAAAAGAGTTATTCTATGGTTTGTCTTAAAATGAGCACCAACCTGATTTACCACCAATGACCACCACCCTTGATCATAAAGTAGTGGTCAACACCCTTTACTACAAGGATATGAGGATGTGGTCGGTACCCTCCCCAAGAGATGACCTCATCTACAACGTCCTTCCTTATCATGTAATGTTGTCTCCACTGACTTGTCCACCACCACAATAGTCTAAATCAGTTCCATTTCTAGTTCCTCACCCACCCCTAATAGAATAGTGGGGCTACCCAGAGCCAAATCCCAATTATGAACAGAGAGGTTTTTGAGACACTCTTGCGGTGGATCAGTTATCTAACATGTTCTGGGTGATGGAAACATCATACTTCAACATTATAGAGTCCCTCATCTTGGGCTACATCATTTGTTTTCAAAAAAATATCTTGTGGTTTCATTTTTCTTTTATAAGTGATGGTCAACTTATCAAAAAATCCTAGAACTTTATGACGACATCGGCCAATAGTGACACATGGTTGACCAAGTCATGCTTCTTATGTCTTAGCCCCCCGTATCTCCTGGATTTCACCGAAATATCATGTATAAGTCTATTAAAAGCTTCTCTTTACTCCTAAAAATTATCAAAGTGGCGTCCACACATGATAATATTTGAGGTTGAGGGGATATGTGCTTCTCTGCACTTCAACTTGTTCCCAAAACAGCTAGAACTACTTGGTGATATTTAAGATATTCCTCTAGGAACTATTGTAATAAACGTGGTTGTCCCTAAGATATACGCCAACGGTTGTGTTGGTGCAGGGTTTGAACTGGATGACCCAACCCCTACAGAAGAAAAACATATATTGGATCCTTTGGGAATTGTCACTCATCTACAATGGCTGAGGCTTGGCCTTAGAGAACCCTCCGAGTCATTTCCACAAGGACAAGACCCAACAAGGGTAAAGGACCATGGATGACATCCATGCATTTTTACCTGTATGGTTTTGTGAATAAGATGGAGGTTCATACCACTATGACCCCATCCTATAGAAACATACTGAGTAGAAAAGGATAATCGATGAGGTTCTTGTCGATTTCCTTATAGGGAGGCATCTATACTATAGTGATCCTCTATATGATCTTTCGCCTCCTCCCTTGAGGTTGTAGGAGAAGACACAAATTCTTCTTGACTTGTTTCCTCATCTGTATCCATACAACCCTATACATCCCAACAATGTAGAGGCCAGTGATTATGGATAATTTCCATGGTTTTCAACACAGAATCCCCCTGAACCCTATTATTATCATTGTCACGATCTTTCTTAGGTCGTTCCTCTAGAATCTCTTTAGGTTGTTCCTCAAGTAGTTCAACTAGAAATTCATTAGTCTTTGGGAATTACTATCATGTTTAATAGCCTACTGATGAATATTGAAACATACTAGTTTCAGAAGCAGTCTAGGGAACCCCGTACCCAGTTGGTCACATGACCTCTAGCACATTTCCCCGAATTCCAGAGGCTGCGAACTAGAAACGAGGGCCTTGAGTGTGGTTGTGGGTAAACTATGCCCTTATTGGCAGAGTAACACAACATAATTAAAATAGATAGATATTGTGGAATTAGTAATAATACCATACGAAAAGTAAATAGGAGATGTAATAAGTAGTTGGAGATCCCATATCTAAATAATGAAAGATACATATGTCCAGGATAACAGCCGAACAAATCACAATTCTGGAATACAATACTAAACCAAAGTACAAAAGAAAACCATTAAACATCTCCATATCATCACAGGCCTCTGCATGGACTCATGGTCCGCGGATCCATAACAATCATGCACTTAAATTAGAAGGGCGCTTTACCTTATATATACTTCCAGCAATATAATCAGTTTGGGAAAAAAATCATGACCCAAATACGGTGTCAGACTAATCCCAGTAGGAAAGAACCCAAGGATATATTCCTAACAGTTAGTGAATATATATGGCAGGCAATAAACAAAATGATGCAGTAAGCACAGAAGTACACATAGTAACAATCCTACATATTCAATTGAATTCATTTTCATATATCATGTCAGTAGATAATAGAAAATAGGAAACCCTCTAGGAATTACTCATAGCCTAACCCCTCTGGTTCAACCAGACACACACAAGAAACCATATAGAAAGTACATAGAGTCTAACCCCTCTGATTAATCTTTAGCAATCACAATCTGAGGAGGTACTAAATGTCTATTAACCATGTGGTCTCGAATCGGTAACTAATAGGAACTCTAAGGAAGCAATCAATGTACAATTCCCCCTATGGAACGTATCGAGGAAACTATAGAAACTATGAGGGAGCACAAAGTCCATCCCCATATGGTCTTGCAATGTAACAGTAAACAGAGACTCTATAGAAGCCCTCAACATCCATTCTCTATATAGTCTACTACACCAGGTTCCCACGGTCCTGTGTAAGTCAGTCAATCCCAAACGATATATGGTAGCCAATGTAAACCTCAATAACTACTTGAATAAACAATATACAACATATAATTGCATGTTAGATAATAATCACTCCATTCTAACAATACTAGGCATGGGAATAAAAGCAGAAACCAAATAAGAAAAGCTCGACCAAACTATAAAAAACAAGAAAACATGGTAAAAACATCCATAACATGGAAAAGTTAACCCTATTCACAACAATTAACCTATATCCAAACAAACACGACATAGAAGGTAATAACCAGGGTAAAACCATAACCATGCATTACCCCGTTCATGGGCATTGGGCATTTTTGCACATAAAATTCAAAGACTATCTACAAAAAGGCACAAACCACCTACCTCATCATCATGAGATTGATATACGTGAAACACTGGTCTTGAATCACAATAAAATTCCGTAAATCTACAAAAATTCTAAAAACATTAGACGAAGGATAACTCGTGAGAGAATATAAATCAGAAGACGATGTTCTTAGAAGAAGGGAGAACTCACCGTGGTGATTCCAATGCAATTGATGACAGTAGATTTTCTTAACAGATGGCGAGTCAGGGGATCTATTAAGATCTGTGGTTGTACAGTATTTCCTGGATGAGATGGAGGAAGAGAAAAAAGGTTCTCCCAATTAGATGCAACCCTGGTCCATTTATTGAAATAAAGAAAGTACACGGTGTGTATTTTAAAATTACACAACAAGTATTTTAAAAGCACACATTGTGTACTTGCCTTCTCCGGCCTCCACTTTAGGTGGTCTCCAAGTCACCACACACAGCCATGTACTTGGTCGTTATACATCTAGTACATGGTCACCCGCGACAATCAGGTACAAGGCGTGTACTTAAACTTCACGGAGTGTACTTAAAGTACACGACGTGTACTCCTGGAATTTTCAAAAACTCTTTTTTTTCTCAAAAACAACCAGAAAAAAAGATACTGAAAAAGAAGAAAATAGTCCTTAAAAACTTCACCCATTAAATAAATTTGACCCTGAATTTTCCTAGAAAGGCAGCATAGGAGATGAATCCTTAAATAGCTACAGACAGTGTGATCGCACATTGGCCTCCCTCTCCTAAGTGTTCTCCTGTGCTCACCCATGCTACCATATCACTCATGCCAATGGAACAGACCGGGCATAGAAAACCTTTTCATTTCAATCAATAATCTAGATAAGACATTACTCAAATGAGTCACCCACCTCTATCTCAACCTCCTCGGGTTGGAAAACGTTATACGGGTCTGAGAAGTAACGTCGGAGTTGAGAAATGTGGAGGAAATCATGCATATCTTGGTACCTCTGAGGTAACTGTAGCTGATTAGCAACTAGAATGACTCTCCCCAACACCTCAAATGGCCCGATGTATCTCGGTGAAAACATAACTTGTTTCATAATCCTCTTGTGTCCCAACCATGGTGTGAAACGCAGGAAAACCTAATCTCTGACCTCGAACTCTAATGTTCTACTTCATCGATCCGCATAAGATTTCTGTCATGACTATGAACAAGCTATCCTCTTCTAAAACAACTCTATATGCTCTGTGGCCTCCTGGACAAGATGAGGTTCTAGCATAGTTGCCTCTCCTGCCTCCATCCAACATAAGGGAGATCAGCATGGCCTACTATACAAAGCCTCAAAATGTTCCATCTAAATAGTTTCATGAAAACTATTATTGTAGAAAACTCCACAAGAGGTATGTGCTTCTCCCAAGAATGTCTAAATTATAGGACACATGCTTGAAGAATTTCCTCAAGAACCTGAATCATACGCTCGGACTGACCATCTTTCAAGGGATGATAGGTTGTACTCAGAAGTACCTATCTACCCATTTACCTAGGAACTAACTACCAAACCCAAGAAGTTAAATGTGTGTCCCTATCTGAAAAAATAGAGTGTGGAACCCCATGCAGATTTACAATCTCTCATATGTACAACCATCCCATCTCATCAACACTAAAGTTCTCTAGAGCAACAAGAAGTGAGAAACTTTTTTGAGTCTATCAAAGAAAACCCAAACTACATCATTCCCTCAAGGTGACCCCGGTAAACCTGTCATGAAATTGATCATGACATCATTAAATTTCCTCTCAGGAATGGTTAACTACTACAAAATCCCTGATAAATAATAATGCTCTGCCTTCACTGCCTGATAGGTGGAACATCTCATGAAAAAACTAGCAACAACTCTCTTCATACCTAGGCACCAATACTGATGGTTTTGATCTAGATACATCATGGTGACAACATGATGAACTTCCCAAACTATGTAATGAAAGTCTCGAATCATCTCCTCGTGTTTGTATGCTGGCACCCACACGCATCCATGAAAATGCTAGATCTTATCCTCACCTAATATCCATACAGGAATAGGGTCTTCTCATGACAAACTATCCTGTAGTGCTAGACCTTCTGAATTTGATAGCTACCTCATTAGAACTCAATCAAGAAGAGTAGAGGTAACAGTTATATAAGATAGAAACATCTACCCATGTCTATCATGCACCACCAAATGCATTTTAGAGAACTGGGCTATAAGATTCCACTCACTACTGGACTCTTCAATTGCTTATACATGAGTCTTCATGCTCAATGCATTAGCCACTATGTTTCCTCTCCCATGTGTGTAGGCATGATCAAATTCAAAAGACTGAAGGTACTCAACCACATTTGTTGTTTCAAATTCAGGTCATGTTGAGTGAAGATATACATGAGATATTTGTGGTTAGTGAAAACCACAAAATGATCTCCAAATAGGTATTGTATCCAATATCTTAAAGTATAAACAAAATCAACCAACACGAGATCATGTGCCAGGTAATTTTTATCATGTGGAATCAACTACCGAGACATGTACGCAACGACTCCTTCTCCCTACAAAAGCGCTGCTCCCAGCCTGATACCTAATGCATCATAGTACACAGTATAGATCATTCCCAGCTATGGGGTAAATAGTATTGGTGATGAAGTCAACCTTAATTTCATTACTTGAATGGATGACACACAAGAATCAGACCACAAGTACTTCACACCCTTTTTATTTAGACCCATTAGTGGTGCTGCTATGTGTGAAAAGTCATGTATAAAACTTCTCTAGTAACTAGACAATCCTAGTAAACATTATACCTCAAATAATTTCTTTGCCTTCTCCTAGGAAACTATTTCTCTCACTTTCTATAGGTCTACTAATACTCCTATCTCTGAGATAACATGACCCAAGAAGCTAATATGGCCCATCAAAAAGTGGCATTTTGAGATCTTAGCATATAACTGATGCTCTCTCAGTGTACTCAAAATGATCTCAAGATGGGTAGCATGGTCGTGTCGAGTGTGAGAGTATACCAAGATATCATCCCTGAAGACTACCACAAAAAAATACAAGTATGGATGGAACACTTGGTTCATCAGTGCCATGAAAACTGTAGGCACGTTCGTGAGACTGAACAGCATAACCACATACTCATATAGACCATACCTACTCCAAAAGGCTATAAAAGGTATATTGAATGATCTAACACGCAACTGATGATAACCAGATCTCAAGTCAATATTTTAGAATAGCTCGGATCATCGAAGCTGATCAATGAGATCATCAATACTCAGCAAGGGATATTAGTTCTTGACTATAAACTGGTTCAACTTTTGATAATCCACACAATGTCTGAGGGTACTATCCTCTTTCTTCGCAAACAATAGAGGAGAACCCCAAGGAGAAGTACATGGTCAGATGAAACCCTTTTCCTGCAACTCCACCAACTGCTTCTTGATATCCTACAACTCTGGTGTTGCCATCCTATATGGAAGAATAGACACTGGTTCCACTCCTGGAACCAGCACAAAAGAAAATCCCACCTCTAACTCTGGAGAAAACATGACAAGTCCTCTAGAAAGACAACCCTAAAATGATACACCACTATAGAAAAGTCCATCTATGAAGTCCCTAGTCATCCAAATATATACTAGCAATCTGAGTTGTAACTCCTCCCAACCCATGATGCTCAGGTCCTGCTCTACTCTCCTAGACATCCCATTCATCCTTATGAAGAAACGATCTTCCCTCTCATGATGTGAAACTCACTCTATGGCGATAACAGTAGACAAATTCCTAGAAAAAAACTAACCAGAACATTTTGATAATGACATCATATCCTGTCATCTCTAGGATATAAAGACCCCATAAGAGGTGACACCGACCAACCTCGAGATGGAACTCATTAAACTAATTTATACTAGTCGTTCTTGTCCCCAACGGCGTGTCTAGCATCAAGATATCAGTAGAAGAAAATATACCGAACCCAAGCTGCTCCACCACACCAAAAAATATTAATCTATTGGAAAATTGCATTTTGAAAAGAGAAGAAGCTAAAATTGAGGCAATTAGGATAGTACCTTGAATAGTAGAGTTTCCGGGATCCTACTCATGCTGGGTCTATTCCATTGCAAATGTATGACATGAACTGCGGCCCAACGACCCTACCTGGTCACCTTTAGATGATCCACCCTATTGTCCGTGAAATCCTGGTGGTCGGATACCATGGTCGCGAACTCCACCTCAGCCTAAACTGCCGGAAGAACTCATGTTCCCTGCCTGATGAGAAACTGGTGGTGATACTCCTAAATGCAGAGTCATAAAAGAACCCTTATCACCAAAGGCTAGTGAGATGAACTAACAAAAGTGCTGAAGATGGACCATCTTTCCACATGGTAAGAACTCCACTAGGTCTCTCGGGCAATGTGGCCTCATATGCCTACACTTCCCTCACTAGTAGCACACCACCTGGCTACCAGAAGAAGTGTCCCTCATCCTCATATCCCCACACGTAGACTCCATGCGGCACTTCTTAATATTAGTAGGATAGATACCAACTTCAGATGTCGAACAACCTTGGCCCACCACTCCAAAAATCCCTCAGATTGTGCTCTGTGATTAGTGCCTTGTTGACCATATATGTGATGGAATCCATCTTGAAAATGTTCACTTGAGATTGGATGTCAGGCATGAGACCATCCTCAAACTTCCTTTCCAAGAATAACTCATCACTTCTTAGGATAGGCATGAAGCGCTGCAGCTTAGTGAAATGAGAAGAGTACTCCATGGCCGAGAGAGTACCCTACTCCAGACTCATGAACTCTCGGGATTGATCAGCCCTAAAAGTCTCTTGGTATAATTAGACCTAAAAGACACATTGGTGTTCTTCCCAATCCATAACTTTCTTGCGTCTCACATGTGAGATCACATCCCACCTTCTCTTGGAGGAATCCAGAAGCATATACATAGTGAGATTCACACTCCTCTCTATAGGAATCTCCATATGATCGAAGATATAGAGCATTTATGTTTTTTTAAAAATTCATACACAATGTGTATAATTCCTACATGGCGTGTTCCATTAATCGTTCACATAGATGTGTACTTCTACCAACCCTGGTCATGTAACACCCCATACACATGGCGTTTTTTCCTACCACACAACATGCACTTGAATCATCTTATCCTACCTAAGTTATTCTACAAGGCTATGCCACATGTTTCTACTAAAACAATACTACACAGCGTGTTAGTTCCAAACACGACATGCACTAGACAATCTTCACCGACCCTCTTTTTTCTTCGCATGACCGGTTACATGGATCACTCTACACAGTGTGTTCCAGATGGACATGACATGTACTAGAAGTATTATACCACCCCGTGTTGTTTGTTACATAGATGGATACAAGGGTTATACTAAATGATGTGTTCAAGGTTGATATGATGTGTTAAATTTAAGTTTTATCAATCTGTGTCGTTATTCACATGGGTGGACACATGGTCTAGACAACACGATGTGTACAATGGTACACGGTGTGTTCCACCACATATTTCCCAACCCCGTGTCTTTTCCCACCCATCCAGTGAAATGGTTAGAGGCCACACGATGTATACATACAGTACAAGATGCGTACTTAAAAAATTCCTTCCCAAACAGGACACATGGTATGTATTTATCATTATATGCCATGTATTCTATTTTTTTCAAGACAGTATGCCTTGGAAAGTACTCTGAAACCCATAAAAACACTGAAACAAACATTAATGTGCCAAATTCTTATTCGTGAGGGACCATAATCCCCACGAATCAAATCTTGGCATCGTATACATGTAATACACAAAGATTAACAATACAATTATCCACCAATTTCTGATCCATGAGGTCCCGTAACACCTCAAGAACCATAGTCTGGTGCACATTCAAAAAAACTTTACCCAAACCAATACCTTTTCAAAAAGTAGTTATTCTACTAAGGAATCTATGACAATAGAATTCATATATTACACAACATCTATCACAACAACAAGAAATAACTAATTCACCCTAAATGGCATGGAAAGAATGAATGACATGTGATTTCTAGCAAGTGACTATATGATGAATGAGATAATATAATCACATATCATCGGGTTTCAACAGAACATAACCTCAATAATATCAACAATAACATCACAAAACATGTGAATCACCTAATGGATAAATCAAATTAACTTTAAAATTTCAAAAAATCAGAAAAACTACAATAATGAGGTAAATTGTCTTTTCCCTGTACACGGGTTAGCTACACCCGGTAATATCTTATTACCATGTACCTATTTCTTCCCTATCCCAGGAAATAGGCTCCTAAAATTATGTCAACAAGAAAATAACCCTCTGACACCACTTTGTAACGTCCCAGTTTGGGAAGCCGCCCAGAGGCTCCCCGTACCTGGTTGGTCATATGGCCTCAAGCGCATTTCTCCGAATGCCAGAGGCTGCTGACTAGAAGCAAGGGCCTTGGGTGTGATAGAGGGGAAACTATTCCCTCATTGGTAGAGTAACACTACATATGTCAAATAGATAGCAATAGTAGAAGCAATAATAATACCATACCAAAATTAAACTGGAGAATTAATAAATAGTTGGAGCTCAAATAACATAATAATGCATGAGACATATGTCTAGGAAATCATCCAAAAATCCCAAAGCTGGAATATAGTACTATCCCAAAGTACAAATGAAATTTAGTAAACAGCTCCACAGCATCACAGGGCTCAACATCATCCAATGCTCCCCAGCTCCATAGCAATCATGTACATGAAGTAGAAGGTTGTTTTCCCTTATCTATACCTGCAGCAATATAATCAGTTTTGACCCAAAAGCATGACCCAAATAGGATGTGAGACTAATCCTAGTAGGCAACCACCCAAAGATCTATGCCTAATAGTCAGTGAATATATATGGAAAGTAATAAAAAAATGAAGCAGTATATAAGGATGTACACATAGTAATAATCCTACAAATTCAATTGTGTTCATTTTTATATATCATGTAAGTAGCTAATCCAAATCAGGTAACCCTCTCAGAAGTACTCACAGCCTAACCCCTCTAGTTTAATAAAATAATCACAAGAAACCCTATGGGAAGTACCCACACTCTAACCCCTCTACTTCATCTTTAACAAAGACACTTTGAGGTAGCACTCACCATCAATTCCCATGCGGTCTTATATCAGAAAGTAATAGGCACTATAATAAAGCACTTAATGTCCAATTACCCTTGTTGCCCATATCACGGAAACTATAGGCACTCTGAGGGAGCACAAAGTCTACCCCCCTATTGTCTCACAATGTAATAGTAAACAGACACTAGGGAGAAGCCCTCAACGTCCATTCTCCCTATGGTCTATTTCACCATGCTCTCATGGCCCTATATAAATCAATCGTGCACAAAACATATGTGGCAGCTAATTTAATCCTCAAGAACTACTTGGCTAAAATATCAAAAACATATAATAGCATGTTAGATAATAATCACTTCATCCTAACAATACTAAGCATGGGAATCAAATATGCATCCTAACAGGAAATGCTAGACCAAACGGTTAAAAACAATCAGACAAGGGAAAAACATGCCTAGCATTGAAAATTTAACCCTATTCACAAAAATTAATATCTATCCAATAAATCAAGGAATAACATGTAATAACAGGTCTAAAACCATAACCACTCAATACCTCATTCTTGGGTATTGACTATTTTTGCACATAAAATTGAAATACTGTCTACGGAAATTCACAAACCACCTAACTCGGTGTCATGATATCAAATATACGTGAACCACATGCCTTTAATCCCCCTTGAACACTGTATATCTTCAAAAACGCTTAAAACGTTCAACTGAGGATAACTCGTGAGAGAAGAGAAAACAAGAGATGAAGTTCTAGAAGAAGGAATAACTTACTGCGGTGATTCCAACACAATAAATAATGGTCGATTCGAAGAACAGACGGCGATTCCTAGGATCAGTGAAGATATATAGCTGTACAACTTCTTTTGGATAAGACAAATGAAGAGAAAAAGGGTTCTGTCGAGTATAAGCATCCCTAGTCCGTTTAATGAAAAAAATAAAGTACACAGTGTGTATATTAATAGTAAACAACATGTACATGCCTTTTATGGACTCTTCTTTAGGTGGCCTCTAGGTCACCACACACGGCCATGTATTGGGCCATTACACAGCATGTACATGGTCACCCACAGCAACCAGGTACACAACAGCAACTTAAATCACACAATGTGTACTCCTAAAATTTTCAAAAACTCCTCTTTTTCTCAAAAACATCCATAAAGAAAAAAAATAACTGAAAAAAAGAATTTTTTTCTTAAAAATTGGTATTCAAGGACCCTCTCCATGATATAACTCCCTATTAGAATGATTTTATGGATGCTCTCATTTCCCACCTTAAGGCCCTTGACAAACAATAAGTGGAAATCCCACATAATGGTATTCCATATCTGGAATGGGTAGATGATATTCTCACACCCCATGATTTTGTGAACCCTAAATTTTACCCATTAAATGGAATTGGAGACTCACTACATCATCAAGACCACTTTATTTTAAAGAGTAAACTCATGTCGTAAACTATATCACTGGAGGAAACTACCAAGCTCTAGTGTTTTTTATAAACACTGGATGGACCTGTGTTATTTTCATACCGACAGTTATCCATTTGGTCTGTAGTTGGTTGAGAAGATCTTCATAGGTAGTTCCTCTATCATTTCATCTCCATTATTTACAATACCAATATTTCCAATATCTTTATGTGAAAAAAAAGTCTAGATGAACAGGTTGTTGGCTTTATCGCCAGGGGAAAGGGCCTCACATATTCACATGATATACCAATGACTCAATAATATATGATAACAATGTGTGTGGGGAATAGGAAGACTGAATTTGTCCCCTCCCTCATCCCACATAATGTTTAGGTGTATTTTGGGATTTTTATGGCATGTATTAGTACCTAGGGTAGGCCGTGAAGCATGATAGACAGTCATGCCTATTGCCTCCCACAGCTCCTATATGAAGAGTTTATAAGGCCAATATTATTGTCCTCGAATAGGTAGAGACCCCTAGACCTGTATAATTTTTAACAGTAGAGCCAATTCAAAATACTAATTTAGGAAAATAGCTACAATATCAACCTTAGGCTTATCATAGACCACCTCATAATCGACCATCACTTGTCCGTCTAGCACTGTTACCTTGGTGATATCATCATGCACTAAAAACTGATAAATATCCAACCTATCAACTTGGACAGGATCCCAGAGTTCCTTTTCTAGATAGGATAAATTATACATACACATTTGATAAAGTTGAGGTACTCAGTTATTTTTTTAAGTCCCTTGCATTAGGGAATCCTAATGTTTCCATATTAAAAGAAGCCCCATGACGAATATATCACTAATCACCATGACTATTTTTGTTATCACATGATCCTAGGACACACCATTAAGCGATGCTATGTGTTTAAGGACTCACTCAAGGACCATATTGAAAACAATGTCATCTATTTGGGTCCTACCCCAACATAGGTGGCCTATGTTTCTACAAATCATAACAGTGAAAATAAAGGTGAATAGTAGCAGGATTCCAACCGTGGGTCTCAGAATTATGATGATTGTTTATCCCACAGTTCAGTCACTCATTCACATGGTGTCATTCATACCCATTGGAATCAGAACAATCATTCTCATTTTCCCATGCCTCTTGCTATTTATGATTCTCTATTCACATCGCTATCTTCTACTTCTCATAACGGAACACACTGATGGCATATGGAAAATTTTTTCCCCGCTCCCATGAAAAAACCATCTCAAACTCTCTAGAAATTTAGGCCCCCAGATATGGGATTCACCTCATAATTCCCCCAGTATTAGAAAATTTATTATGGAATGATTAGATGTATCCCTCGGTTAATACAATCAAACTTGTGATCCCTTACATGGTTCCCGGTGATAGGGACCATTATGTAGGTCCTCCTAATTTTCTTTTCTAATTCCATCACCGATGAGGCCATGAACATGTGAACCATCAGAATGATAAGGACACCACTACATGACAAGACGTTCAAACTATTGAGACTAGACAACAAGCTCAATGTAGATCTCATCATGTTCGATCCTCTCATCCTATATCATTAGGTTCAAACCTTCATCCTACTTCACTAGGAAGGACACATCCATTGTTTCATGATTTGTCGTGTCTTTCCTTGGAAAGAACACAATCATCTCGTATTCAACAGGTAATAGTTTTGTGTGGTTTAGTTCATGTGCAATGGGATATCCCCAGCCTCAACCAAAATCATCTAGTTCAAACAATAGCGCTCATCTGGTCCTAGAAGAGAATTCCCTAGATCATGATTTTCAAAATGAGTCAATTATCATAGTTTATCATTCTATTACTTGTTGTAATATTCATTTTAATGGTGCCTCTGGAATCCCAACTAGAATGAGGCTCAATAATCCCTAACTCAATAGAGTGGGCCTATGGATTATCTTCATCACACCTACATATGTTGACTTTCCCCATTCATTTTTATTTTCATAAGGCTACACCAACAACAAGGTAGATTATCAGGCTATCACTAGTGTCTCTTAAGATTGATGTTTCCTACCTACATGTGAAGGGGTACTCTAAACTAGTCATCAATTATAACAATGGTGACTACTTCATCGGGACTCTAGATATCTTACCCTTTCTCAAGCATGCTTTCCAGCTGATGGACTAGTTTCCTTTGCAAATATTCATTACTCATATTCTTCAGCCGCATAATGGGCGGGATGATGCCTTGGAAAACTTAGCTACTTATCTCACATAACCTATCTAAGAATATCTATTTATTTATATAACATATCAAAGGTTCATTTCCCCCATCTCCTAATATGACGATGACAACAAATTGGTAAGTTACCTTAAAACTGATGCTTCTTGATTAGGAACTCTATATCCCCTGTTGTAGTAGAAGAATCCTATGATTGGAAAAATCCTTTCATCATGTACATATAACACAGTAATCCCCTTAGAGACAGAGCTATGTGTGAGGGAATTCATCATCCTACAATGCAGTTTACCCTCCAGATCGGTACCATCCATGAATAGATCCTCTAAAAACTTGGTTTTGATGGAATTATCATATGCTACATTCATGGATATGGGATTACCTAGGTTATGAAATATGTTCCTTCTGGTTTCTATGGTTCCCATCAAGCTTGGTCGAAACTCCCTCACTAGATGGAGAGTGAGTTAATCCACCCACCAATGCCATGTTCATCAAATAGTACTTCACGTGAGCTAGGTTCTCATGTCATGTCTGAAATTAAAATATTTTTACATTCTATATGACTATAAAATTCACATGGTACAAGATCTATTACCTTAAACTAAGATCCCTTTCACCCCGCATGATGTTAGACTGCACAGCATCATCCCGCATAATGATAAATTGCACAGTCACCTCATGGTTCGAGCTCTATAACCTTAAAACAAGATATATCTCTTCCATCACGGATGATATTAAACTACATGGAATTAAAGAAAAACATACTACTTGATTCCCATCATTAAGGGATACATAGAAACACGTAGAAATTTCATCTATGGCTCATCCTTCAATTAAAATTTTTGGCCCTATTCTATGAGTTATTCCTTGAGATTTTGTGGTTTGTAGTTTCACCGCCTTGTCCCTCAATCACATCTTGTTTATTTATGAAACCATGATACACAACCCCATATTGGTAGCTTCACCCCATAGTCTGACTTCTATAACACAAAACAAAGGTCTCTTTCATCAAGGAAACATGACATCAAACTATGCTGCCACATCCCAGATGATGTTAAACTACCATTTCATACATATGATACATTAAAAATCATAGAATTTATGGAATTATCTGCATAACCTTAGATATAATGTTACCCATTGTCCTGCATGATGATAAACTAGGACATCCTACATGATGTTAAACTAATACCCACATCCTCACCACGTGATATTAAACTGAATGAAATTTCAATAACTAGGTGTGGCTTGATTTCCATCCTCACGGGATACATAGAAATTATTATATATTTTCTCTATGGTTAAACCAAAATATCAGTAGAATTTTTTTCCTCAGTTTCTCCGGGTAATATGTTGTGTGATGGGTCTTCATTATCATCATTCACATTCGTTCATAGTAGATGCATTATGTACCTCCCTCAGGAATATTCCTATGACCATCATCTTTAATTCATGATGAAAATATATACAAAATATCAAGAATGAAGTATGGCTTGATTCCCATTCATATGAGATACATAAGAATGCCTAGTTATTTAGTCATTTGGCCCAACTGTAATTCCATCCTTTCAGCCCCATGGCCGGAGATCTCTCTTAGGAACACATGGTGGGGGGGGGTATTTCTTCAATCCTCTTTCACATTACCACACTAATTATATCCCCTTTGAGATACCATTCCCCCAACATCCTAGTAACATGACGATAAAATTTGTTATGATCTATTTCATCGATCCTGAACAATGTTAAAATGAACGGAATTCAATTACTACATATTTCTTAATTCTCATCTTTATGAGTTATGTAGGAACAATTGAGGATTTATTTTTCAGGTCCATTCATATTTCAACATTCCTTTTTCATGGGAATATGTTGTATGGGTAAGGGAATCCTTGGTCCTCATTCATGTCATGTCTTTCACCTCTCCATGCCACATATACCCTTTAGATTGGCCTCATCCAATGGTCTAATATCTTAACCATAAAAATATATCCTCAGTTTCATGGTGACATGATGATAAACTACATGAATCTTTCATTCTTATCACACAACGTTAAACATTATGACATTCATTAACTACCTGTATCTTGATTCCCATACTTGTGGGATATGTAAGAATTCCATGACACATTGTCTTTGAGTCTAGCCAACAGTTTATTAACCATATTTTATTTCTACTCATCCACTTAGTTTTGAAGTGGTCCACTACCATGCCTATCCAAGAGCCATCTTGAGACTTATTACACTAACAAGGGGTTAAAATCCCTCAATCTAATATGCCTCATTAATGTGCTCAGATGCATTATGGTGTAGGGCTTAGAGTTTTGGATTCCACATAGACATTCCCTCATTCCAACTCCATACTTCACATGTTCCTTTATCTTGGTCTCCATCATCTTTCACATATGAAGGGACCCCCTAGTGGCATGTTTCCCATATTTATGTCTCACCTACTGACTTATTCCAATGCCTCAAGAGATTTCAAGAAACATTTTGTGACAGGTCCAACATTTCAAACATGGTCAGCAGCTGACCCTCGTTTTTATGTTCCCATCCCAGGTTTCACGATATTGATGGTGTGATTAGAACAAGGTAATTAGTTATCCTCCATCTTTATTCCACCCTCATTATGTCCCAAATATCAGAAATTATGATTCACATCCTTTTTCACAACCTTATGTCCAGGAAGAACTCCAACACCCTTGGTGTTACCCCTCTGTGTTCTATTGTGTGTTGAGAAAACTCATTAAGAATATTGGGACACCCATAACTCAACATTATTGTTCCCCTTATGTGTTCTTCCAAGTGTCGTAAGGATCCTCTATTCTCATTGTTTCCCACACCAATCATGTATCACATGGTATTTGGGGACATGGGTGGGTTTGTACCTGCATGTAAAAATCACACCATCCTATGGTCCAAACTCTATGAGCATAAAGAAGGAATTTACATCCCCAGAACACACTATTAAAATAGGAATTCAACTCTATGACTTATGACATCAAATTGTGCATGGGTTTTCCTTAGGGAATGTGTGGTGTTGGGTGGATATCTTGTGTCCTCATTCAAAATGGATTTCTCCAGGTAACCACACAATACACATATGATTTGGAAGGCTCATCATATGTTTCACGATCTATGGCCATAAACTAATATCTACATCATCTATATTACATGATGATAAACTATATAATATCTTTTTTCCTTATCATGTGATGTTAAACTACACATTCAACATTCATAATGTATGATTTTAAAATACACACCACTATGATGTCTTGACCTAAGAAGGTGTTTCCCCTCAACACTGGTCACTCATAGTTCCATATTCCAAAACTAAATATGGCTTGATTTCTTCCCCCAATGGATACTTAATGACTCCCAAAAATCATTCCACCTAGACGAAACACATAATCATGAACCCTTTTGCTCCTTTTTTGATGGGTTCCCTCCTCATAAATGTGTGGTGTGGTGTGGATATCCCCATTCGTCACTCACATCAGGTTGAATTATGGAACCACACCACACACCTCACCTTTTTTATCTTGAATTCTCTAATCTTAAGCTGCTATTTTTAGTTTCCTAGTTCTCATGATAGTAAACTATTTGATGACCACAATATTCTCATTTTTTAGAATATCTCTCCCATTTTTTTGGTATTAGTACATTACCATGCAAAATTTTCCATAAATATGTGTGGATTGATTCCGATCCTTATGGGATACGTAGTGACTCTCTGACATCGTGTCCCCATGACGAGGCAAAAATTAACTATTTTATCCCTTTTGGTCTATGTTCCCCTTTGATAATGTGTTGTGTGGCCAGTATCACTTTGGTCCTCATTCACATCAGGTTATTTACTGCACCATGCACTTATCCTTGTGATTCACATGACCAAGGTGCATGAAACTAAACTACGCCACACCATTGTCATTATTGCATGACATTAAACTACATGGGTATATACCACACATGAAGTTAAACTGTTAAACTGTGGTTCACACTATATGACCCTAAAATATGATCTTATAGTCCAACAAACATGCCCTTTCATTTTTTTTCAACACCTCCTAGGCTTGAGGATGGATCTGATCCAACCTACATATTTTCTGCACCAGTGTGTTTGAATGTGTTGTTAAATGAGACTTGGAATGCTATATTTCATAGGTATATTCCTTTATTACACATCCAAACTTCATATGATATTTTATTTGGGTCTGTCTGATATTTCACATCTCATGGGACACCCAAATGGCATGGTGTCTAGCCACATAGCTCACCTACCATCCTTGGCCAATGCCCTAAAATATTTCAAATGTAATTTTGGGAGAAGTCTCATATTTAGAAAATGGTTAGTAGCTAACCCTCATTTGTGTGTTATCATACCAAGTTACATGATATGGATTATGTGTTTCAATCAAGATCACTATTTATCCTCTATAAATATGCCACCCACCTTGTGTCCCATGAATGAAATGTTGTTATTCTAATTTTCTTACCCCTCTTGTTCTTGTTGATCTCTAACACCCCTTGTGTCATGCCTCTGTGCATTTTCACATGTCATGTAGGAATGTTGGAATAGTTTTTATTTTCCCACCTAATGTTTATTTTACATTTTTCGGTGCCCCCATATGATTTGGAAATCCTGATATAATTTCTTATTTTCCCACACTAAGAATGGATCAAACAGGATTGGGGGTATGGGTAGGGCTTAACCCGTATAAAGAAGCTACACAACCTCATGGTCCAAGTTATATGATCTTAAACTAAGATCACACTCATCCTTCATAATGTTAAACTATTATGTCCATACAAAAAAATGATAAATTGAAAGGGTTGGTTCAGAAATATGACCTTAAACTATGACATCATCATCCTAGCCGCATGAAAAAAATGGAACAACATTGTGTTGTTATCACTTGAGAGAAAATCATCCTTAACACTGGTCATCAACCACTATTTCCAACTCTTTCACTGGGGTGTGAATCTGTCCATGGGGACATGTTCGCCTTTGCCCCGCATTCCTCCATCCCAATGGTGGGTGGCATCTCTTTCTTATTCAGGGATGTTTTCTCCTTGATCAAAAAGGGGTGATGGGATTTCAGCCTCTCCTTCCGTGGATTCCACCTATGAATTTTTCGCCTAGTCTGGGTCTCTCTTGAAGATTAAGATATTGTTTGGGAAACTCTTCCCGACACCATATATTTGTGGATGATGGTCAATTACACAACTTCTGTTAGGACATCCCATAGGGTAATTTTGGGGGAGAAACCTTTGGTCTAAGTAGTAGTCACATTGGGAATCACCGGTATGTATGGATGGTAACACACTGGTACATAATGATTTATTCCCCTTATTATAGGGCTTCAAGAGGGTGCAGAATCCAGGGGCATTCCACTTCAAGTAAAGTGAATTTTATGCTATGGGCATGTCTCCAAGGTTTTCTTCAGCATCCCATGTTTAACACAGGGTATTCTATGAATTCTACTTATAGCAGAGATGGATTAGACTGATCGGAACATAAATGGAAGTGGATAAGATGGGTACTTCCCTATGGGGGATAACGTCAGATGTTTACATGTTGGGTTGATCAATATTCCCAATGAGGAGAGATCTGAGGATAATTGAGTCTTGAAAAATGGGACACCATGGTTTACCAATGGTTAATACTGGGCCTCGTGGAGGCTTCCAGTGTACCCTATATAAATGACAGGGATCAAAATCCACATATTTGGAGAGGATGAATCATTGGATTAGGGTGTATACAATGGAAAACAACCCCAAAGACATGTTGGGGGGTTTACGCATGGTTAGTGGCCCATGTGCTACAATGGTGCAATGAAATGAATGGGTCGTACACATGGTTAGATGCCTAAATGGGAGGCATGTTTTCAACTAGATTTGGTCGATCTGGTAATGTTACGATGGATATGGATGGATTGTTGAAGGATGGAATGAGTTGGGATGTAACCAAGGACCGATGTGAAGGTGATTGTGTTGGGATTAAACCTTGAAGAGGTTTCCTATGTGTCCCTAGGGTAGAGAATCAAAGTCCATGAAGTTATGGATTGGGCAGTGAGTCACCTGAGGAGGTGGCTCGTGATAATGGATGCATGGATGGGACCTGAAGGAAGTAAAACCTCTGGGTTGGGGAATTACCTTCCCGAAACAAAAAGGAACAAGGGATAGAATGGGATGGGATATGAGTGATGGACTTAAAACATGGGAGTCTTCCTATGTACCTTTCTAAACAATGGAAAAGATCGAAGTCCACATTGTTCGGATATGGGGATAGTATCAAGGTTTACATAAAGGAAATAAACTTGGCGACATGATGGGTCTTAAGTGTGATTAGTAGTCCATCTCAAGAGGGAAATTGTTGGTTAGAAGTGTATGGATATAGTTTGGGGCTTAAACAAGGTTAACTGCCCGAGGACTAGTCTAACACCGCTAAAGGGCCTACCAAGGATGTGGGTCCTAACAAAGGGGATGTCAATGATTACAATTGTTTTGGGTTAATTCTTAGGGAGGATTCCTATGTACCCTGGATAGGAAACAAGGATAAAAAACCACATAGTTTGATAGAATTTATTTTAACGTCGTGTGGGATCAATGGGAAGTACATTATAACATCATGCGGATTAGGGTGATCCAATGTGAAGTGGTCAGGATCGATGGATGATGGGATTGAACCTTATAGAGTCTTCCTATATACCTTTCTTGGAGAGGGAAAAGATCAAATTCCACATAGTTTGTTATGATGGGGAATGGGGATTACACACTAAGGTGTCCAAAAGAGGATGTCATGGTTGATTCTTACTCTAAGACCACGTGAGTCATTCTTAGTGTGAAAAAACAAGAGGCAAAAAAGTCTTTCAAATAATGTCATGAATGTTGTGTTTGCGAGGAATGAAGTGGAGCTTACACATGGTTAACAACCAAATGAAATTATTGTTGGTACATACTCAACAAGGGAAGCCCGAGTAGGTGTCCAGATGTATGAGGAGGATATGACCATTATACCCAGAACACCCTATCAAGTTCAGTCAAGGATTACACAAAGACCACATGAGGTTCACATGGAATCAAATCTTATAGGAAGAGTGGAGTGAGAAGGTTCCAATCCCCATCCCCTTCATTGTCTACTCTAGAACTTTTGCTTATGCAATGATCACAATTTAATTTCATGTGATGCGGATGTAGGTGCCTGGCATTTTAACATCCAACATATTGAATAGTAAGGATTCACTCCCCAACCCTGGGACTAACATAACTGGCACACATTAACCCATGGTGAAGGGAAGGAAATACAAATTCCTTATAGATATCGGGTTATATAGTGACCAATTGATGGTCACATGTTAGCGTGACTATGAAATGAAGAAATAGACATTGGAATTATTATGATAAGAAGCATAAGGAAATGATATAAACATGAAACACCACCAAAGGGACTTTGAAATCACATCGTACAAGCCTAGAGGGATACATGAAGTAAGGGTTCACGAAGCAAGATGCCTCACATAGAGGTGATTTGAAAATCTTAGGGTCTTGCAGTGAATATGGGTGTAACGCCCCGACCCTAGATACCCAGAGTCGGTGCATTATTACATAACATTGGCATGATCACAAGGGATCAAGTCTCTAAAGACCGATTAGTTTAGTAGTCTTGGAAACACTAGATATATTCATAAGTCTTACATTACATCATAAGGTAAAAAAAACTACAACAACATCTTGTCTTCATATCCCCTCATACTATCACTGCAGGTCATTCATAAATTACTTCATCATAATCCTGGAAAAAATAAAACATTGAAAGGGGTGAGCTTAGATGCTCAGTAAGGATAACATTATAGCGGAAGCTTTCATAGATAAGCATAAACACTTAAGGCAGTTTATAACTAAAACAAAAGCCTTTTAAACTTGAACTTCAGCATAAAATGGAAAAGATAAAATAAAATAATGCCATTTACTTATTCACATGGATATTCTACTAGTCGAACAATCCCATGAAATATCAATAACCACTTTCATAATGATGGAATTCATAATGCCAGACTATCATAACCACATAGCCAAGGCCTCGTGCCAAGACTACAAATAATATTTTTCCAAGGCCTTGTGCCAAGACACTAGTTTGTCTCATGAGACCTACCGATGCATCGAGGAGCTATAGCGGGCTCCACCCGTCACTTATTAAGTCCAATTCATTCCTAATATGAACAGGTTTAAACATAACATAAACATTCGTATTAAAACTAGCATACAAAATGTCAATACTTTATCCAAAAACCATGAATGGTATAAAAATAGCACATCCACAGTAAAAAATAACTCATTCGATACAATATGGAAGAATTTATTGTATCACATTAACCTCAATCAAGAATAATGAAGGATGTTGACATATATGAAAATAATCATCAAAACTATTTGAGAGAAATATCCCCCCTTTTCTTGAAATCATTTAAAAGTCACACAATTTGTCAAGAAGTCATTTAACAATTGATTTTTGAATCAAAGTGTCCCATACCACTTTGAAACTTTTAAAAGGAGTTTTAATTTTTAAACTTTAATGTCCAAATAAATAAATCCTTAAAACCATTTTTAAAACATGGACATTAATGAGTAAGATTTAGATGAATAAGTCTTTAAAACATTTAAAAATGGTATTTTAGTTATAGATTCTAACCAAAAGAGACACACTTGAATACAAATAATTGAGGTAATCAAAACTTTGTAATATCATGAGAATAAAGGGATTCATGATATACTATGTAAAAGTACATTATATACACCACATAAAAGTGATTTGGTGTATAACAACAAATAAGTCTCAATGGAATTTAAGTTGAGATTAAATCTCTCATAAAGGCCGTATCCTTAGGTTAAGGAAAAATCAACGACATAGTTATGTGTGAAAAATATAAATAAACTAAATATGATTGGATATTTAGTGTAAAACAATCAAAGGACATTCACACATAATCTTGTAAAAACAACACCAATGAATTGGATGTTTAACTCAACAAATGGAGAATGAGTTAAAATTACTCTTATCAAATTCATATCGATGACTTGAGAAATTATCAATGGAGTTATTATGTGTATCAAAAGTATATCCACAGGAAGGGGAGTGGAAATTATGACATAATAAAATGAATAGTGATTCCACACATAATCTGGGAGTTATATAATCAATGAAATATGCGTAAAGCCGAATGAGTGGAAATTGAAATCTCAAATTCCCTTATCGATTTGGTAACTTATGAAACATGCACCCATGAAAGAAGGATCATACAATAATGATGTAGGTAACCATAAATTAATGTATATTAAACAATTAATACAATCATGGGAAGCACACATACACCACATACAATAAATAAGTGGTGAACAATGGAATTCTCACGAAATTAAGAGTGAGATAAGAAACCTCTTACTTTGTAATTTTTCCTTGGTCGACGGTAGGTTAACCACCTGTATAATGGTGAAATAATTGTTATTGAATTATACAAGAATCATTTACTTTAATATGATATCATATATGATCTTTTAACATTGATTTGTTAATAATATCTTAGAATTATCGTCATTTCGGGTGTTAACGGGTTCATTTTACTTTATATTCTTTGTTATGTGAGCAATATTAATTATTAATGGGATGTATATTATTAATATACAGAATGATATCAAGTCCTTAGATACTATTTTTAAATCATCAAATTATAATTATACTTTAATGGATATGATGGAGAATGAATCTCATCGTTTTCGTGGAGACGGTAGTCCGTACGTACGCACGAGCGACAATATCATTCTTTTGTTATTAAAATAATATATAATTGGATGGTATATCATATATACAGAATCATTATAATGTTATATTTATTATTTACATGAGTTACACATCATTATTATACCCACCCAAATAATAATATATTGAATAACAATTACACCACGACGTGGAGACGGTAATCCGTACGTACGCACGTATGGTGACATGTTATTCAAAGGATGGATAGAATACTGAATATCGTTGTACCATATTTATAATAACATAACAGTATATATATGATACTGGAGTTATTATTTTATAATGGTAATAACAAAGAAAGAAGATGTGGAAGAAGAAAGGAACTTGAAAAGGGGTGGTGAAAACATTACCTCTTCTTCGGGTTCTTCCTTTTTATTTGATCAAAAGGGCTCCTTAGGTTGGATTTCTGATCAAACTAAGGTCTCTATGTTGTAGTGAGGGAAGTTGAGAGAGTATTTGGGCAGGGGATGGCCGAACCAAAAGTCTTTGAAGGTGTGAAGAAATGAGGATGATGAGTGCCCTTTTATAAGAGGGGTGAGGGGCACCTTGGGAAAATCTAGAAATATTAATTTATAATAAATTCATATTCGGTTTCTAATGGCTCCAAAGTTGGTTATTCAAAGGTTATGGTGGGTATAGGTAAAAAACCATTCAGCCAATAGAATTTACACAGGTTTGGGTCACTATATTAACCTTATCTTTTAGTTTTAACTATTAGTTAATTAGTTTGACATTTACCATGTCACTTTGTATTTTTATATTATATAGTTAATAAACTTACTATATCCATCCAATAGACCCACAAGTGGTCCATTAATGATTAAACTATCATGATATAAGTCTCTTGGCCGATCCTTAGATTTTTAGGAATTTAATATCAATTAATAATATAATATTTGTTTTAAAAACACTTTTATGCCAATTTTAACACTATTCAATAATTGATTTTTTTAAAAATCATAACAGAATTATTACTTCAAAAAAAGTTAATTTAATCAATATTAACATGTCATAGTAACCTATAAAATTAGTTTAATTCATTAAAAGTCTCAAATTATATTTATTTGGGTATTTATAATATCAATTATTTTAATTTTTCACTATTATGGTAATTACTGCATCATCATTGTGTCATAAATAAATTAAATTATTTAATGTCTAAAAATTATAAATAAAATACCATTATGTGTGAAATCTTTTTTTATTTCGAATGAATATTTACAATAGAATTTATCTTATGTATAACCCTATATTAAATTTTTTTTAGAAAATAAACATTGATTTTAACTCTTTTAACTCTTCTTTGAATTAAATAATACTAAATGTCCTAATATAATCCAAGTGGACCTTAAATGATAATATTTTATTCCTAAGGCTGTTTTGGTCGAGATACACTTTTCCAATAGAATTAGGACATGTGTTAGGGTAATATTAATATCATTTTACCTTTAATTACCCTATTTACTTTTAACCGTGGTAAATAAAAGTTAAAAGTTACAATTCACCAATAATTATTTTCATCTCATTGAACCACATTTTACTTCTTGATATTAACCGTGTTTCTCGGATTTTTGAAATTCCATTCATAGAAGCGGTAAAATTAAGTTCTATGAAAAATTCAGTTTTTTTCACTACCACTTAGTAGTTTCACTATTCATCAAAAATTGAAGTTTTTCAGAATAATGAAAAAATTTCAGCCTAATCTATAATTGATATTCCAAACTCAAAAATGATGTCTATTTTACTAAATTCCAAATATATAAGTTGCATTAATTAATTTTATAATTAATTTCTGCTGTCACAACAAATAGTGTGTTTTTAAGAAATAATATATATCAAAAGATTGATAATTGTTTATGTCCAATTTCAAAGTGAAATTAATTATAATGAACACCATTAGATAAAATGGTAAAAATATATTCTAATTATACTTTAAAACTACTCAATAATATAATTTATCACTATAAATTATTTTTATTAAAAAAGTTGTTTTAAAGTATTTTTCACTATTCATAAAAATTGGAAGTTCTCAGAAAAATACCAAAAATTCAACTTAGGATAATTTTGATATTCCAAATCCAAAAATGAAGTCCATTTTGAAATATAAAATATATATAATTTCAAAAAGTATGCATTACTATTCATAACGGCTAGTTTGATTGGTTGTGGTGTGTTAGAACTCAATGTTGCATACAACACATGCTATCGCATTATTCGAAGGGAAACATACTGTGGATGCTTGGGGTGTTACATTCTCCCCTCCTTCAATAAATTGCTTCCTCATAATTTTTAAAATTTTGCTTGGGAATATAATGTAAAGTCCCACATCGGAAAAAGAGTCAATAAAACAATCACTTTAAAAGGAAGAAAGAGAGGTATAAAGGTCAACCAAGATAACCCATACTCGGATTCCATGTAAGAAAACATGGATATGGATGATAAACTAAGTGTCAAGTTCTGATGCAGAGGGATAAAAATCATGATCAGGAGAAAGTTAACAATAAGAAAACCACAAACTTATGTTGGGACAAACGGCCATTAGTCTCCTAGTAGGAAAGTAAATGGACAACATTTTTTTGTTTTAAGTTAAATTACATAAGGATGAGGAATTAATATATGATATTGACTAAGAATATAAAGATATATACTTACATTTTATGTAGAGTTTCATTCTTTAATAAATTTCTACCACTAACTCATATTTTTTTTAACGATCAGTATTCAAGAAGACTTGGTCACACTGGAAGAGTTTCTATAGAATCACATTATCCATGCAGGATGAACTATATATTTACATTGTCTTTAGAGATTAATCAAAACCAATATGGTTAGTAAAAGATCTAATGATCCCCCAAAAGGATATTCCTTGAGAGAAATAAACACTAATCTTAATTTCCAAAATTAAACCAACAATACCCCAAAGTTAAATAAATACCATTCAATAACCAATTGTCCTTAAAATACTTTAATATAATCAAAAATAATATTGAAAACGAAAACTTATTAAGAATTTAGTCTTCCACGTTAAATTGTATCTCCAAATGACATTAATTACTCTTAAAGTCAGATACTTAAAAGTAATTAACCTAATCATTTCCATAAATAACCCAAATCATTATAAATCCACAATAAAAACATAGATAAAAATCCACCATTATTCTTCAAATGAAGTCCCATACTATTCTATTTTCCTTGGGCATATAGTGTTCACACCAAAGAGAACAACTTCCAAAATAACATTTATCACTTAATCACCAAATCATTTTCATATACTAAGGGTATTCATTTGATAAGACATAAGATCCCAAATCAAATTATTATTGATCAATAAAATCATTTAATGAAAAATAATTGTCACACTAACCAGGGACTTCACGTAGTCCAGTGGTAGGCGATAAATCCCAATCGCACTTTGGTTGTGGGTTCGATTCCCACATCTTTGTCCGACACGACGGGTTGTCACACGGTCTGCGTGTTGTACCTTTTCAAAAACTATATTTTATAACATTATCAAAATGAGATAAATTCCTCAAAATAACCATAACAAAATTTAACCCCAAATGTTATGTCATACCTTTCATTTTTATCCCAAATAACTTATAATTGCCTCAAACCCAATGATCATATAAAACCAAATGGTTATTCATAACTATAACCACAAGAGAAAAGATAATTATTCCTCAAATATCATTCTAACATGGAAAACTGCAAGGTTACAAATACAAGAGAAAATTATTCCAAAGTAAACCCATCAACAAGGAGCACTAATACTTTTTAAACATTTCTCCAACCATTTATTTCCACACTGCTTCTTCTTTGACAAAGAAAATATCCTATAGAATAGGGCATTCACTCGGGTAATGGACAGGTCCCCTACATTTACAGAAAATGACTGTAAATGGACTCTTGGGACCATTTTTATCTTCTTCCATAGTACTCTTCATTTTTCTTCAGCAATTCTTCACTTTATGTCCTTCCTTCCCGCATGTAAAGCATTTCTTTGTCCCATTGAGACACTTTCCTGGGTGTCTCCTTCCACATTTCCTGCATGATGGAAATTGATGATTTCTTTCTCCATGGTCTCCACTACTGGAGCTCTTATCATTCATCACCTTTCTCTTCTTTGTTGAGTCCGGTAATCAGTTAATATATATATTTTTGATCATATTTTTGGAAAATTGATTTGGCATAAAGACGATATCTTTTACGCCTACCAACATTCCATTTTGTTGCTCATTGCCACCATCGTTCCCACCTTGTACATCATTCTCAAAGTCACTATGAATTCCTTCGAATCCAGCCATTGACTTAAACCAGAAAGCATTGTATGAGTAATAGTAGTCATAAAATCATTTAGAGATTAACATGTCACCATATTCTCAATTTGAAACACATTAGGATTAACCAAGGTCATTTACTCTCATCTTATATATATAATACTTTAAATCGGTTTGTAAAGAAAATGTAAATTATCCTAAGCATATCTCCTGGGAGTGTCGTAACCAAGAGTGCAGCAAAGCCCGTTGTCGTGCACCAGTTCCTGTTCGAGTCTAGTTCAAAGCGGTGTTTTCGGGTTTTACCCCTAGGTACATCTGTGCCAGAGCCGCCTCTACCTGCTCGTATCCAGAAAGGGATTTATTGCTCAGAAAACTCACAAAATCTCTACAATACCAATATTCTAGGAAGTTCTTCTATACTAATCCTCAAAGTTCATCTTAGGTCTACGTGCTCTAATCAGAGTTTATCTATATCTAGTTTCCAAGGTTTGTACTAAACTTCCTCTGATACCAACTGTAACGCCCCAACCCTAGATACCCAGAGTCGGTGCATTATTACATAACATTGGCATGATCACAAGGGATCAAGTCTCGAAAGACCGATTCGTTTAGTAGTCTTGTAAACACTAGATATATTCATAAGTCTTACATTACATCATAAGGTAAAAAAAAACTACAACAACATCTTGTCTTCATATCCCATCATACTATCACTGCAGGTCATTCATAAATTACTTCTTCATAATCCTGGGAAAAATAAAACATTGAAAGGGGTGAGCTCAGATGCTCAGTAAGGATAACATTATAACAGAATCTTTCATAGATAAGCATAAACACTTAAGGCAGTTTATAACTAAAACAAAATCATTTTAAACTTGAACTTCAGCATAAAATGGAAAAGATAAAATAAAATAATGCCATTTACTTATTCACATGGATATTCTACTAGTCGAAAAATCCCATGCAATATCAATAACAACTTTCATAATGATGGAATGCATAATTCCAGACTATCATAACCACATAGCCAAGGCCTCGTGCCAAGACTACAAATAAGATTTTGCCAAGGCCTTGTGCCAAGACACTAGTTTGTCTCATGAGACCTACCGATGCATCGAGGAGCTATAGCGGGCTCCACCCATCACTTATTAAGTCCAATGCATTCCTCATATGAACAGGTTTAAACATAACATAAAAATTCATATTAAAATTAGCATACGAAAAGTCAATACTTTATCCACAAACCATGATTGGTATAAAAATAGCACATCCACAGTCAAACATAACTCATTCGATACAATATGGAAGAATGTATTGTATCACGTTAACCTCAATCAAGAATAATGAAGGATGTTAACATAGATTAAAATAATCATCAAAAATATTTGAGAGAAATATCCTCCTTTTTCTTGAAATCATTTAAAAGTCACACAATTTGTCAAGAAGCCGTTTAACAATAAATTTTTGAATAAAAGTGTCCCATACCACTTTGAAACTTTTAAAAGGAGTTTTAATTTTAAAACATTAATGTCCATATAATTAAATCCTTAAAACCATTTTTAAAACATGGACATTAATGAGTAAGATTTAGATGAATAAGTCTTTAAAACATTTACAAATGGTATTTTAGTTAGAGATTCTAACCAAAAGAGATACATTTGAATACAAATAATTGAGGTAATCAAAACTTTGTAATATCATGAGAATAAAGGGATTCATGGTATACTATGTCAAAGTACATTATATACACCACATAAAAGTGATTTGGTGTATAACAACAAAGAAGTCTCAATGGAATTTATGTTGAGATGAAATCTCTCATAAAGGTCGTATCCTTAGGTTAAGGATAAATCAACGACATAGTTATGTGTGACAAATCTAAATACACTAAATATGATTGGATATTTTGTGTGAAACAATCAAATGACATTCACACATAATCTTGTAAAAACAACACCAATGAATTGGATGTTTAACTCATCAAATGGAGAATGAGTTTAAATTACTCTTATCAAATTCGTATCGATGACTTGAGAAATTATCAATGGAGTGATTATGTGTATAAAAAGTATATACACAGGAAGGGGAGTGGAAATTATGACATAATAAAATTAATAGTGATTCCACACTTAATCTTGGAGTACTATAATCAATGAAATATGTGTAAAGCTGAATGAGTGGAAATTGAAATCTCAAATTCCCTTATAGATTTGGTAACTTATGAAACATGCACCCATGAAAGAAGGATCCTAAAATCATGATGTAGATACCCATAAATTAATGTATATTACACAATGAATACAATCATGTGCAGCACACATACACCACATGCAATAAATAAGTGGTGAACAATGGAATTCTCACGAAATTAAGAGTGAGATAAGAAACCCCTTACTTTGTACTTTTTCCTTGGTCGACGGTAGGTTAACCTCCTGTATAATGGTGAAACAGTTGTTATTGAATTATACAAGAATAATTTACTTTAATATGATATCATATATGATCTTTTAACATTGATTTGTTAATAATATCTTAGAATTATCGTCATTTCGGGTGTTAATGGGTTCATTTTACTTTATATTCTTTGTTATGTGATCCATATTCATTATTAATGGGATGTATATTATTAATATCCAGAATGATATCAAGTGCTTAGATACTATTTTAAAATCATCAAATTATAATTATACTTGAATGGATATGAGGGAGAATGAATCTCATCGCGTTCGTGGAGACGGTAGTCCGTACGTACGCACGAGCGACAATATCATTCTTTTGATATTAAAATAATATATAATTGGATGGTATATCATTTATACAGAATCATTATCATGTTATATTTATTATTTACATGAGTTACACATCATTATTATACCCACCCAAATAATAATATATTGAATAACAATTACACCACGACGTGGAGACGGTAAGCCGTACGTACGCACGTATGGTGACATGTTATTCAAAGGATGGATAGAATAATGAATATGGTTGTAACATATTTATAATAACATCACAGTATATATATGATACTGGAGTTATTATTTTATAATGGTAATAACAAAGAAAGAAGAAGTGGAAGAAGAAAGGAACTTGAAAAGGGGTGGTGAAAACATTACCTCTTCTTCGGGTTATTCCTTTTGATTTGATCAAAAGGGCTCCATAGGTTGGCTTTCTGATCAAACTAAGGTCTCTAGGTTGTAGTGAGGGATTTTTAGAGTGTATTTGGGCAGGGGATGGCCGAACCAAAAGGCTTTTAAGGTGTGAAGAAATGACAATGACGAGTTCTCTTTTATAAGAGGGGTGAGGGGCACCTTGGGAAAATCTAGAACAATTAATTTATAATAAATTCATATTCGGTTTCTAATGGCTCCAAAGTTGATTTATCAAAGTTTATGGTGGGGATAGGTCGAAAAAAATTCATCCAATAGAATTTATACAGTTTTGGGTCACTATATTAACCTTATCTTTTAGTTTTAACTCTTAGTTAATTAGTTTGACATTTACCATGTCACTTTGTATTTTTATATTATATAGTTAATAAACTTACTATATACATCCAAGAGACCCAAAAGTAGTCCATTAATGATTAACCTATAATGATATAAGTCTATTGGCCGATCCTTAGATTTTTAGGAATTTAATATCAATTAATAATATAATATTTGTTTTAAAAACTCTTTTATGTCAATTTTAACACTATTCAATAATTGATTTTTGTAAAAATAATAAGAGAATTATTACTTCAAAAAAGTTAATTGAATCAATCCTAACATGTCCTATTAACCTATAAAATTAGTTTAATTCATTAAAAGTCTTAAATTATATTTATTTGGGTATATATAATATCAATTATTTTAATTTTTCACTATTAGGGTAATTACTGCATCATCATTGTGTCATAAATAAATTAAATTATTTAATGTCTAAAAATTATAAATAAAATACCATTATGTAGGAAATATTTTTATCTTTCTAATGAATATTTACAATAGAATTTATCTTATGTATAACCCTATATTAAAAATGTATTAGCAAATAAACTTTGATTTTAACTCTTTTAACTCTTCTTTGAATTAAATAATAATAAATGTCCTAATCTAATCCAAGTGGACCTTAAATGATAATATTTTATTCATAAGGCTGTTTTGGTCGATATACACTTTTCCAATAGAATTAGGACATGTGTTAGGGTAATATTAATATCATTTTATCTTTAATTACCCTATTTACTTTTAACCGTGGTAAATAAAAGTAAAAAGTTACAATTCACCAAAAAATATTTTCATCTCATTGAACCACATTTTACTTCTTGATATTAACCGTGTCTCTCGGATTTTTGAAATTCCATTCATAGAAGCGGTAAAATTAAGTCTATGAAAAATTCAGTTTTTTTAACTACCACTTAGTAGTTTCACTATTCATCAAAAATTGAAGTTTTTCAGAATAATGCAAAAATTTTACCCTAAGCGATAATTGATATTCTGAACTCAAAAATGATGTCTATTTTACAAAATTACAAACATATAAGTTTCATTAATTAATTTTATAATTAATTCCCACTGTCACAACAAATATCGTGTTTTTAAGAAACAATATATATCAAAAGATTGATAATTGTTTATGTCCAATTTCAAAGTGAAATTAATTCTAATGAACACCATTGGATAAAATGGTAAAAATATATTCTAATTATACTTTAAAACTACTAAATAATATAATTTATCACTATAAATTATTTTTTATTAAAAAATTTGTTTTTAAGTATTTTTTACTATTCATAAAAATTGGAAGTTCTCAGAAAAATACCAAAAATTCAGCTTAGGATAATTTCGATATTCCGAATCCAAAAATGAAGTCCATTTTGAAATATAATATATATATAATTTAAAAATGTATGTATTAATATTCATAACGGCTAGTTTGATTGGTTGTGGTGTGTTATAACTCAATATTGCGTACAACACACGCTATCGCGTTATTCGAAGGGAAACATACCGTGGAAGCTTGGGGTGTTACAATGGGCTTGGACAGAATAGGGACTTGTAGAGCATAAGGGATCATAGATCATAGAGGATCTCAGAGCCTTGTGACCCAACTTAATCATAGAGTACACATGTATTTGGAGTGTTCTTTATAAAGAATTAGTTCTTTGCGATGTCCTGAGTAGCCGTAGTGGTAACAATCAATTGCGGTGGACCATAGTCTCTACAATGGGAATCCCACCATGAAGAGGGGGGAAATTTGAGTAAATGAAAAGGGATTTTGTAATGATAAAGTAACTTATATGATTCATTATTATATTGGTTTATACATTAAAGGGCACATCAAGTTTCAAGCGCTCATATGGTGAAAGGTTAGGGTGTTGGTACTTTTGGAGTAGGGGAGCTGGGTATTTATAGGCCCTAGGTGGGTGCGAAGGGTGGAGGATGAGAAGCGAAGTAATCCACTCCCCAAAACCTACAGAAAACCCATTCAAGTTTCTTCTAATCATAGCATTGAAAATAAAACATCTCCACAATGATTACAGAGGATTCTGGAATCCATCATATTTTTTTGATCATGGATCCATTCATCATTCCCTACGCGGCGCACATAGAGATCTCTACATTCAGTCAATTTCATCATACCTATAGAGATTTCTACCACTTTTCTCTATGGCTAGGGTAGAGAAGGCCTTTTATTTGTAGTGGTCGTGGTGCTGGAGGGCTTTAAAAGTATCTTTTTGGAATATTTTTGTTGGTATTTACTTATTTTTTCCAAGGCACAAATTTTGGCGCCAACAAATGCCCCCAAACAGAATGGGGACCGTTGAGAATATGAGGGTCAAATTCTGAGATAAAATTTCCAAAATTTAGGTAGATTGTAAAGTGGAATTGCGATGAGGGCATGAAAAGCACGAGTTGGGCCACCGTAGAGTTTTTCATGAAGCTCACCGCAGTGGGTGTGGGATTGCCTCATCTATTGAAGCGGAGATGCTAGGAGTTATCCATGCTGTTGATTTTTCTCTCCGAAGAGGATATTGAAAACTGTGGATTGAAAGTGATTCTACCACCATTTTTCAAGCTATTTGGAATGGATTTATTCATCTCTCCTGGCCGATCACTACACATTTGATGAATTGCCTGAATTTGATTCAGGGGATTGAGTACATTGCCACACATATCTTCCGTGAAGTGAATGATGTTGCTGATTCCCTTGCCAACAAAGGTGTCCACAAGAGCATGATTTGGCTAGATCCTCTACCAGCTGATTTACTTCACCTCTTTGAAAGAGATTGTAATAAAATCCCATCCTTTCAACTCATGTAAACTGTTGTTTCTTTAATTAATAAATGGTTCTTCGGTCTTTGACTGAGGCATTACCCCCAAAAAAACTAGACATCATATTTGAGGCACCACAATCCATGGATACTCTATACCGCAAATTCAGCCCTTACACTCTGCGACCACGTTGTCTTCCAGTCGTATTTGAGAATGAGATCTAAAGGGAGAGTATGTGACTGAGCTCTATAAATGTGATCTATGAATGAGAACTGCAATCAATATTTGTGAACCTTAACATAAAAAATAAATGAATTTGGGTAGAACGTACAACCATGAAGATTCTCATGGGGTCCTTGTGGACACTTCTTAGAGGAGAGAAATGTCAAACAATTTTGGGATTAGAGAGTGTGTACAATGCCACTCAGATCCCAAATCCCTATCGGAGCTGATGCTGAAGAGCCAAAAGACCTATCCAATTTTCAAAATACCATCATTTTATGGATTTAGTATGAGGGATGATGTTCTGATCCTTGAGGAATGTTGGAATAAACTATATTAATAGTTCAGGAGTATGTTGGGACAACACTAGTGGTTAAGACCTCCAAACGACCAAACATGGGAGGATCACACACTTATAAATGATTATTGTATATACAATCACACCCAAAACATTGATGGGAAAGAACTAATTCCCGATGACTCTCCCAAAGAATACCATACTATTCTGAAAGTGAATCTAGGGAACCCAAATAAGGGGTGAACTGATGAGTGGGATCTGTGCCAGGGCATAAATTTCATAGATGATTGGGCTTAGGGCTACTGGTTCCATGCATCCGGTATAGATTTTGGGGTATTTCTGAAGTGGGGAGTCTTATATTAAGTAGAATGGGATTCCCAATTCCACATTTATAAGATGAAGAGCATTATATCAGATTTGATGAGAAGGTGGAAATCAACGGCCAAAAATTTTCACCTTCACCCAGGGGAAGTCGGCATTAGCTTCTTAGATGACCACCAGATTTATGGGATCCCAATTCTGTGGAATATGTACGATTAATTACACCCCCACGGAAAAAGAATGGGAGGATCCAGAGAAGATGTTGTGGAACGAAATGTTGCATATGGTCCTATTTTGGAGTTTGGACAAGCAGTCAGTGATGGACGTCCACTACAAGAGGTGGTTTGAACATTTCATAAATTTCCCACCAAATCACATTGTTGAAGGGGATGAGGCTCCCTTGAAGATACCAACATGGCCTCCTACTGGTCTCAAAGGGGGAGCTCATCACAACAAATAGAATTCTTATTGGTGCGTCCTATAGGATAATAAATGGAATCTTTATTGGTATAGTGTCAACATCGAGCAGAAAATGGTGGTTAGGCCGGTTGGTTTCAATTATGAACATATTAGCAGTTGGATGTTACAAGTTTCAGATATGAAAATAAGAGTGCAACCAAGCATGTTCATTATGGCATCCATGTTGTGGATGGGGGAGCATGTCCATCATGGCATCCCAGTGCTGGCCAAGCTGTACAAGGTGTTTTGGCACATCAGAAAATGGAAAAGGCCACAACAAGTATGTAGACCACTCCGCTACCTATATGGCTAGATAGTAGCACAAATTAGGACATACTAATATCCAATCCCTATTTTTCCTCTCAGGTTAGTCATCCGACCATCCATTCTCAACGAAGTGGTGAGATTTTCATCCAAGTGGACTCCACCAATTGCTCTGAATAATGTATGGAAGGATGGTGAATTCAATTTCCATATGTTCCCACTACCTATGAGAGTATTCATCTATGATGGACATATAATTATGTAGTATCAGTCCTACCTCTGGGAATTTTAGTGTGTAGTTATGGTGGCATGGGTGAACCATGATCCAATCTTCAATCCATATATCTAGCACCACATCGTGAGGCAATTCTAGTGTATGTTGAGACTAACACCACAAGTATAACTTGGGGTATTCCATGAGGATCACCAATGTGTGATGAGGTAGATATGGATCATGTTAACATGGGTGGATAGAATGACGCATAATTATTTTCCTCTATCTACTTCTGATTTTGGGATAGTCATGAAAGATGCCAAGAACTAGGAGTCAGCCTACTTGGGGGAGATGTTGAAGTGATGAACTATCTGTGTCAAAGATGGGGTGAATCCTCCGCATCGAATATGAGGTCAGAAACTGGAAAGAACCTGTCGTGACAGCCGAGATGATGGACATTATAGTGGTGTGGTGGCAGTAGGGCCAATAATTCTAAGGATTGTGTTGAGTGGAGGGAAACCTACAACAATGGACCTGGTGGCCCTAGTTGAACAAAGTCAAGATGGAGGATGGCCATCCAGAGGGTCCTATTGGATACCCACCCAGGATCCTGAGATATGACTGCTCCACATAGAAATGTTATGGAAGTTGTCATTCCCAAGGCTTGGGATACCTGGGACATCAACAAGATATTTTACAATCCCTCGAATATGTGGGATCTCATCAAACACCTTGGGAGGTATTTATTAGAGATTTTTCATTCTAAGCACTATTTTTTTGTGTCTCGGGTGGAATGGGAGAAATATGTTTCTAAACAGGAGGACTATGTGCATTCTAGGGGCTCTAAACATCTAATGACGTACTGGGTGAAAGTAATTGTCAATCAAATAGTCCCACCATAGTTTTCTACTACTAAATTGTTGTATCACTATTCCGTAACCAAATAATTAGAAGAGTCCTCCTAGGAAAAGGGGATGGCAAAGGGATCCCATTAGAGAAAGGTGAGTTTACCACATCAGAGTTATAAAATCATGTCAAAGATCTTGAGTTAAAGTATAAACGGTTCCAATGTGGAACATTCAAGACTACCCAAATGTTTTATGTACCTATAACTTGTCAGGTATATGTGGGACTTCTACAGAAAACTTGTTCCCACGTGATAGCAGATGTAACTTTGGAATTTTCATCCTGGACAATGGTGATCGTAGTGGCTAGAAGGGCTGCGACACCTAGGGTGGTTCTTTCAAAGTCTTCAGAGTTCCTAACCTTATATTGGGGGCCATGTCCTGGTAGAAACAATTTGAGAACGATACTTAATGTTTTACCTCTATAAGTCCTCTTCATTGTAAAATCCATAACAGTTTTCTATCGAACCCGGACAACGTACATTCGTGTATTGTTGAATGAACATTTTTTCAAATGGTGTGGGCTGCATTGTTGAGGATGGATGGGGCTTACAACACTCCTCTTCCATGGGGAATGCCAATTGTCATGGAAGTGGAATACCACACTGACCAGACCATAGTGATCATGATTACAGATAGGACCACTGGTAGGATGGAACCTGAGATTGCCGAGGTGAAATTGAGTAATGAGGTTCAACCTGATGACATGGAACCCAGCCAACCAAACACGACATGTAAAGAAAACCCAATTGATGAATTTATGGGGGATTTCCCAGTATATGAACCTATTGATCCAGAGAACCAGGATGAGACTAATTCTGATAAAGAGGATATAAAAGTCATCTATCACTTCTCCTAGAAGCTGGTCACGCTATTCATCAAGGAGACCCCACAAGTAGAGTGGATAATCCAGATAGGGAGACATCATCCCAAGATTTCCATATTATGTGCTAGAGTGGTGTATACCCGATGGAAACATATGGTTTTTCGATATTACATGGAAAAGAAAATGTAGGAACATTACTGCATCCTCAGTGTCAGCTCACAGTGAACAAAGTATGTTAATATCAAGAAAATTAAGGAGGCTGATCAAGAGATCCAATGCTTGAGGGTTTAAGAGAACATACCTTCTACATTCCTCGATTCACAATCACAACTCATATCACAATTTATGGCACAATTGATCGAGGTTGAGGAATAGAAGAGGAAAGCATCCCAAGAGATGGGTATTATAGGATTTGATGGGGATTGGGAACAAATCAGGGCTAATTAATAGTGTACCATTGCTATTGAATAGGATGGTGAGATTAATAGGTTATAGAATCTTTTTTTAGGACACACACCAAAGAGTGGTGGAGAGAGAATTCTCTATTGAGGAGGTTAAACCCTCTGTTTGAGGGACAAATCCATGGGTGTTATAATTTTCATGAACTCATGAATGTAATTTCATTCTTGTTTATTTATTTTAAGTGTGTGTTTGGATATCTTGCTGCTTGTTTGTTAATTTCAGCACATATAAACTATAACTGTGAAGTAACCAGTGACTAATCCCGAAGATCATGAGGGTTGTACCCGGTTTGAGAAATAAGGGATGACTACATAATTATTCACATTGTATATGAGTGTTTCGACTAAACATTCTAACACGTGGGGTCCAAATAACCACCCAGAGTTTCTAAGATAGAATAAGGGTCTCGATTGAAGAATATGGTCCTTAGAATAGACAAAACACTCTTCTCAATGTAATTTGTTCATTTGATGGATTATACCAGGGGTGTTGGGATAAATATGAATAGAGGGTAATGAAAAATAAGATTTATGATGCCCAAAATTCGAGATATAGTGATGATAGAATTCTAATGGGGGATAGCTGTTGACCAAATTTGAAACACATCATTCGAATTGTGTAAGATAAAATGGGAAATACCAAATGAGGTCTAACCACTGACCGTATTAAAAAACATAGGGCCAAACTCGAAGTGCTGTTGAATGTCCTCCAAAACATTTGCCCATGATGGTTGGTGGGACTTAAGGCTAAGCATCCTAATAATTAGGTTGTTCCTTAAAATGTGGGATGGATTTCATATCAAAAATAGAGGTCACACAAAGCATGGTGATGGAATGAATGGATGTTGGGATAATGTCCAATACTCGTGAAATTAATCAACTTTGATGAAAGTACACTGGATAAGCATATTGGTATAAATTGTGATTAGTGCAAAATCTTAGAGGGACCACTTTGGCGAGGACCTATGATGGTTTGAATTTTCACATCATGTAAATGGGGATGATAAGAATGCATATTACAATCATATGGTGAGGAAGAAGCATCAAATAGTTTAATTACATATAATCCAGATGTTGCACATAGTAGAAGTTTATACCACCTAGACCCTACTCAATAGTTTGAAGTCATGTCACATGGACTAAAAACCCCTAATTTAATGTCATAAAATTCAGACCATAATTAGGGGAAAAGTACCAGGAATGTTAATGGTCATGGGGATGGGCCCGAGGAAAAATTCCTAGGCATCCCTACGTATCCCATAAGGATGAGAATCAAGAGAAATGTAGTTCATGAACATAGTGTGTCCAGATACCAACTCCGGAAGGAGAAATCCATTCTGTGGAGGAAGATGGAACATCCCATTATTATGATGGGGAATCCTGAACTTGTTCAGGGTAGGGCCAGTGTTTAAAGTCATGGGTCAAGGACATGTGTATAAAAAAAAGAAATGTATGGTTCAGTTCACAATCCGACATAAATGAGAACCAGAGAGGTCTGCACCACATCACATATTACTAAAAGGGAAGTCAGGGCCGAGAAGATCAAGACATGGGTTTTACCATTCAGTTGGTTGGACTGAGGAATCAAATGCTGGAATGCCTCAACGTATCCTTCAAGGGTAGGAACCAAGCCTTATGTATTTATTTGAATTCCAAACAGTTTAACATCTTGTGTTGAGGATGATAGTGTCACAATTTAAGTTCGTGTGGAAGGAAAAACATGTCACACCATTCTATATATGTATATTACACTACGACGACCCATAATCCTACATGAGCCATGCTTGGTGTAGGAAACAAGGATCAATTTTAGGCCTTCCCAGTCTAACAAGAGAATGCAATGGTGGAATGGAAATTTTGTGGGGGGGAAATACTAAATGAACCTATATTCCAACTCAATGCAAGTGAATTCATAGAGATACAACACCTAGGGTGTCTGGGATCCGTAAAACAAAAAGGTTAATTAAACATGCGATTCAAAGCATTTGATATTTGGGACACCATTTTTATGGAGTGATGATAAAAGATAAGTATTGACCATGTTGAAAACAAATCATCCATTTAGTGTTAGCCTAGAATGGGAAAAAATGAGTGATGACTGCTGGCTAAATTCACTACATGATACCTATCTCATAATGACATTTGAAATCCTCTGGGATGTCAGCCCAAATTGGTAGGAGAGCCATAAGGCCAATAATCGTTTCCATTGAGGGGTGGGGTCCCTTTTTATGTTAAAGACAATGAAAACCCCAAATGAGGGAAAGTGCATTGCATGATAATTACCCTTTTAAATTAATCATCATGAAGGACAAGAGAAATGAGTGGAAATCTCAAAGGAAGTACACGTCACAGTTATTATACACCTGAAATGAATGAGAACTAATGAGGTCTACACCACACCATGTAATTTTGAGAGAACCCTGGACAAAAGGATATGGGGAGGTGAATGTTATTATGAATAGACTAGATATAAGAAGTCGTGGAATCACTACATATACCATAAGGATGAGAATCAAGCCACATGTAGTTCATGGAGATGGTATGGAAGGCGGCCAATACCCGAGTGTGAGAGATCCCCTTTTAAATAATAATATCATAATTGGCATGCATTTTAACATCATGTGAATATATATTGTAATACTAATAGTTTAATATCATAAAGATCAGACCATAAGGTTCCTAGTTTAATGCCATGTGTGTGGGAAATGTCTGTGTTTCTTTATCATCATGCAGTAAAGACGAATAAGATAGAGATATTTAGAAGAGTAGGTGTGTGGGGTGGATAACGAAAACCCAAAATTAATGAGGATATTATTCTACATACACCACATAATTATGAGGAAACATAGGATGACATGACAAAAGGTTGTTCATGGGGATGGAGATGGACCACAAAAAATAGTCTGTGATTCACTACGTATCCCATAAAAATGGGAATCAAACAATACATAGTTCTTGATGACTGTATGGTTGGATACCAATACTGAAAAGGGGAAACATTTTCTTGGTTGAAGACATCATATGAAAAGGTAATTTATCATTTACACAACCTGGGTGTAAATGATGTAGTTTAGCATTATACAATAATGATGTATGGTATCCTAGTTTATGGTCATAGATCTCAGACCGAAATGGGGAGATTCCCAAAGTGAAAATATGTGAAGCAGTGCCATAAAGAAACCCGAGGTGGATATGGAGCAGGTAGTTCACACTACAATACATATATTCAATATAACACACATAGATTAAAGTCATTATGCCTAGACTAGAGGACCAAAGATCCTAGATTAAGGTCATAGAGTTTGGACCAAAAAGGAAGTGTGAACCTTCCATGCAGGCACAAACCTGACCCAAATCCCAAATCCCATGTGAGCTATGATCGGTGTGAGAAACAAGGTTAGAGAAGAACTTTACAGTAAATAGATGAACATGGTATGAGATGAAGGTGAAAAACGAAGGGTTAACCCATGACACTGGTTCATCCTCATAATGTGTAATGGTGCATGAAAGGATAACACTCAGGGTGCAGAAATTCCACTTGAACATGATGAAGTGGAAAGGGATGTGAATCACACGACTAGTACTTAGGGCATAATGGGGGTGCCATAACAATGGAGGATAACTATTGACTGTGTTTGAAATGTAGTAGTTATATTGTGTGAACTAAAATGGGAACAGAAAATGAGGGTCCACCGCTGAGCAAATTTTCTACACAAAACCTATCTCATAATGTCATTCAAAAAACTCTGGGATGCTGGACCAATGTGGTAGGCGATTCATAAGGCTAGGAATCTATACCGTTCATGTGACCATTCAGATGTGAATGATTCTAGAAACCCAAACAATGAGAAATGTGAAGCATAGAAACAGATGAAAGTATTTCTATGAAGAATCCATCACAAAATTCCTACACCACAGTACATCTGGGAATGTTGACGAGGAATAATAAAGTTTGAGAACTCTAGAAAATTATAGGTAAAATGGATTCATGAACCTAGGGATGGAACAAAATATGAAATGTCTAGGATTTCCTATGAATCCCACAAGGGTCCGAACTAAGACACACATAGTTCATGAATGTTCTTCAGTTTGATGTCATGTGGTAAAGTTATGAGGGAACATGGGAGGGAGATCCCAGGTGGTAAGTATATGGCATGGATATTATAAACCCAATTTGATTGAGGACCAATGAAGTCTACCATGCACTATGTGCTTCCAATATAGTTCTGGCCAAGGGTCGTGAATGAAGGTATGATTTGAGGTACCAGGGGCTAGAACCGAAGATGAAATACCCAGAAATTCCTATATATCTCATAATGATATGAAACAAGCCTTACATAGTTCTTGAAAATTGAATTGTAGGATACCAATACCAGGGGAATAATATCATCTAGGTCTCTCCCATGCACTAAAAGAAGTCGAATTTTATGGATCTTATTTTTTCTTTAGTGTTGATGGTATTTTTAATAAACAAACTTAGGATGGAGAATCTAGGAATCACCATATGAATCAAGACATATGTAGGCCTTGAAAAATATCATGTTGGATGATTGATGCCAAACATGGTGTCTTCTCACGCGAGGACATAGTAATGCGGTGTTTTTTTTCATCATGCGACCTGGAAAATAGTGTCACAGTTTATAATCAGAGGAAATTCCCAACCCATGAAATTTAATTTCGTGTGGAAATGATGAAACAGTTTAAAATCATGTGGGATGAGGAAACATAGTTTAACATCTTTTGGTATGGATGCATATGAAAGAACAAGGTTATAAAAGGAATTCACATGGAAAGATAAATCATACCCGATGTGAATGAGGAAAAAATTCCACACCATAACATGTAAAATCATTGGGGGGAACCTCAGGCCATGGGTCCTGAAACGATCGAGGGTCCAAGCGTTGGACCAGAAGAAAATATTTCCATACATTCTAATATATCAAATAACGATGAGAATAAATCCACACGTAGGTCTTGAAATGTCTTTCCATTTAATGTAATGCAATAATTACACAATGATATGAGTTATATCAATGAGGAATGTGTATGTGATATAAAAATAACACATCACGAATGAGGACATAAGTCCACATACTCCACACCATTCACAATTCCATGTGAGAATTCAAGCTATATGGCCGAGTGAAAGAATAGATGAACATGGGATGGACCTAAAGATGAAATGTCTTAACATTCTTATACATCCCATAAGGATGATAATCAATCCATTTATAGTTTTTGAAATACCATTAATTTTATCATCATGCTTTTAAGATGAAAATAAAAGGGTATGGAGATATCTTGAGAGAGTTTCATGGCGGTGTTATTGAAAACTTGATGCGAATGAGAAAATATGTCCACACCACAACACAAACCCCTGGGAGAACATAGGAAAAGGGGATAGAAGGAAGTGGAGGTTTCTAAAAACTGGGGATGTACCCAAGGATGAAATTTATGGGCATTTCTACGTATACCATGCGAATGGAAATCAAGCCATATGTAGTTCTAAAAATGTCGTGCTGTTTAACGTCATCTGGTAAGGATGTAAGAATGAAAGATTTTCTGAAAGGATGCGAACATGATGAAACCATTGTAGTCCCTATGTGATTGGTGACTAAATATGTCAACACCACACCATATTCAGTCCCTTGAAAAGAAGTAATCCCAAGGGGGTGAAGAGACTTGTTTGGTTGGACTTAAAGATGAAATGTTTGGGTGTTCGTACATATCCCATAAGGATGAGATCCAAGACATACATAGTTATGAAATGTCGTGATGTTTAACATCATGTAGTTATGGCATATGAAAGAAGGAGTGTCTCAAGGGGATGCATGTGTAGTTTGAAAAAATATCCCAACGTGAATGTGGGAAAAGAGTCCATACCACACCGCACAATCCTAAGAAAAACGTGGGCCAAGAGGCTGAAAAGGGTAAGGGAGCTGAGGTAGGGCCATGAAGGAAAGGTAAATGAATACCAAAAAATCAAATAAGGATGACAATCAAGACATATGTAGTCATAAAATATTTTTTTAGTTTATCATTGTGCAATAAGGACATGTGACATCTTAGTTTATGGTAATAGAGCCCAGACCATAGATGACAAGTTTAATGTCGTGTATGTGGGACAGAAGAGAAAAAAGAGTGGAATCACCATGCCTGTCATTTGAGAGACCATGGGGATGGAAATAATGATTGATGATAACTATTGACCATGTTTTCCATACAATATCCATATCGTGTGACCTAGAATAGGAACACCAATTGAGCATCGACCACTGACCATATTCACATCGTGGGACGTGTGTCAAATCTTCATTTTAGATCCTCTAAGATGTTGGCCCCAAATGGTAGGTGGGACAAGGTGCTGTGAGACCAGACCACTAGGAGGGTCCTTTTGGATGTGAACGATGACAGAGACCCAAATGGTGGGAAGACAGAAGCGTGGTGGTACCCATGAAGTTCAACATCTTGCAGTAAGGACGAGGGATATTTTATATTGTGGTTGTAGAGCTTAGACCATATGTTGTATTCCCCATTGGAAATTTATCATCATGCATGGTGAAAGGGATCTTATTTTAGAGTCATAGAAATCGTACCATATACATTTTAACATCTTGCAAGATGAAGATACGAATTTTAATGGCCTCTAGGATGGAAATTCCCTTACAAGACGTACATATTGAGGAATTTGGAATTGATGGGAGGAGTAATACTCTCATTATCCATAGTGACTAGATATTATTCACCATTGGGGTAAACCTTATGAATTACATAAGGTCTATCCCATTTGGGCTCTTGCATTGGAGGCTTCCTATCGGATGTCATTTTTGGTTTTAAGGCCAATACCACATCACCTTGAAATAAAGAGTAGGGGAGAACTTTTTTGTTGAATGCCCCAAACATCTTGTTATAATGCCACTCTTTTTTGAGCAAGGAACAGAGCATGTTCTCATTTAGTGGTTCAAGCTCATCCAGATGTATTTCAACTACTTTTGTTGGTGCATGTTGATCATAGATGGTTGTTCGTAATGAGGTTATCCAAATACCAATGGGAAATACAACATCAAATCCATAATCAAAGGAATATAGAGTCACTAGGATGGAATTACAAGATGTATTTTGGTAAGCCCAGAGATATTTGGGGAGTTTTTCCAGAAAATTATTCTTGTTCTATCCAACCATGATCAACATGAAGTTAGAGAGTGTTTTTTGGAATGCCCCAATATGCCCATTTTATTGTTCATGATAGCTAAAGGTATGATTAGAATGGATTTTGTACATGTACAACAGTTTCTTCAGTTCAACTGCTCATAAGTTGGTGTTGTTATTGGTGAGTATGACATGAGGGACTCCGAATTGGTGGATGATATTGGAGCTCAGGTAGTAAATGATAGAATGGGACTTAACTTCCTTGAGTGTAACTGCTTCCCCCCCAAGTGGAAAATAAATCTGTAGCAATCATGATGAACTTGAACTGGATTGCTATTGCCTACAAATATGGCCCCACTATATCAATTCCCTGGAATTTAAGGGGATAATTGGTATTATGGAGAGGCTCTCTCAACTGATGTACAAAATTATCATGGATATAGCATTCAAGACACCTCATGGAATGATGAATATAGTAGTAGATCATGGAGGGTAAAAAATATCCCAATATTCAGATCTAATGAGTGAGTTTTGGCCCAACCTGATGATCCATGTAGGAACCCCCATGAACTTCCTTCACAACCTTATAGATCTCAACTCCTTGAATGAAATAGAGGAGAATCCCATCAAACCCATGTCTATAGTGGATTATCCCAAGAATCATACCACTATAGAGGGTGAACATCACTTCACACCATCATATTTGGTCACATTCAGCTCAGGGTGTCTCGAGATTTTTTTACGAAGATACTCAATAAAAGGAGTCATCTAGTCAGAGGTCTCCTCCAAAACAACTGTAGAAGGGCAAGTTGGTCTCGATGTAGAGGCATCAATGGTAAGGTGACTTACCTATGGAATATCATCATCATCCGAAGTGACAAGAGAAATGAATATTTGATATTCCATATAGATAATAAAATCATCCTAGTCGGGTTCTACAAGAGATGGATTAAGGATGGCCAAGCCATTGGCTCGACCATTCTACGATCGAGGGACATGAGTATCTTCTGGAAAAGAAGGGAACGGGCCCATCAGCTAGAGAGTACGCTCTAATGAAGGTTTGATCTTTGTAAACCTGACAACTTAGTCTTCATTGATATTCTTAATGACTTGTTCAGAGTCCCCTTTCACATGAAAATTGGGAACATCAATCTTGAGGGCCAGCTCGAGACTAGTGATGAGATTTTGATATTATACATCATTTTTGGTGCATCCTTATAACAACATGAATGAATATGGAAGGATAGATTCTGCAAGAATGATGAATATGATACCTAGGACTACTCTATTGAGTATGGGATCATTGAGTCCCCAACCAGTAGGGCTATGGGAATCACCATAAAAGTGATCTTTTCAAAAATGAATGGATTGATACACTAAGAGGATTTCCACACTTGGAATGTCATGATCCAAATATTTCTCTACTAGGTCTGGATGGTTAGTATGAATGTATGGTAATGCCTATCACTTCATAATTTATTGGGGGACAAACTTGATGTATAACTTTTGAAGGATCACTACCCACCAAGCTAGATGGCCTGTCAACATGGATAGATTCACGATGTACTTTAATGCATCCACTCTGGATGCTAGCTATATCTCATAGTGTAGAAAGTAATGTTTCATTTTCTTCCCCACAAATACCATCACAATGAAACTCTTCTCGATATAGGAATATCTAGTATCTAAATCGAGGATCATGAGGCTGAGATAGCATAAAATATTCTATGTTCCCTCATTATTCTTCTGGTAAATAAGGGTGATGAGGGAACCTTCAAGAGTGGTCAGATAGTGGCCTAGTGGCTTTCTGGAAATAGGTTGCATTAGAACCAGAGGTTGTAGTATGTTCTAATTTATTTCCTCAAAAGAAGTATGACACTCTTCATCCAACTGATAATAATCATCTTTTTTCATGAGCTAGGAAAAGGTATTACACATACTGGCTATATTTGTGATGAATTGATGTATGTAGGCAAAGTGTCCTTGAAAGCCTCATAGCTCCCAAATATTATTAAAGGATACATCTAACTGATTGTCTTGATCATCTCTGAATTGATCTCAATGCCTCTGTAACTAACAACAAAGCTGAGAATCTTTCTAAAGGTGATCCCAAAGGCACCCATCAAGGGGTTCATCTTCAAATGGCGGGAATATAGGAAGTTGAAAACTTCTCAATATCTCTGATATGGTCTTGACACTAGAGTGATTTAAACACCAGATCATCCACTTATAATTCCACCAATGTCCCAAGGATTGTCTTGAATATGTGGTTCATGGCATGCCGATAGGTGGGACCAACATTCATTAGACCAAAAGGCATTACCTGGTAGTAGAATGCACCTTGTGGTTCCCTAAAGGTGGTACACTCTTCATCTTCTAGGGCCATTCATATTTTATTATATCCATAATACCCATCCATGATTGAGAGAACCTGGAACCCAGCAGTGGCGTCAATCAACAGTTCTGTCACGGAAAGGGGAAATCATCATTTAGATAGTGACGGATGAGATCTCAAAAGTAGAATATGATCTTTTTGTTCATCTTTCTAATGGAAAAAATGTTAGCTAACCATATGTGGAATTGTAACTCCTTGAAGATGCTAGATTTGATGATATTATCATTCTCAGCCTCGACCATGGCACAATGAGAAAGGTGCATCTTTTCGGGAGGTTAATTGAACCCTTGATGTCTTTCTAGGAGACAATGATGGTGGACATCGACCTAAGGATCTCTCCCTAGAATCTAATCTTAACTCTAGGAAAATACAACATGATTTTTCTTCAGTAAATCCATGTAACATTTTTTCTCTCCTATAGGCATAACTATTCTAATGAATGTGGGTTTCAGATCCGTCCATGTACCGAGGTTCACCTATACCAATTAATCAATCGTAGTCAATATTCCCTCTTCAAATATGGGAGGGGTTTCTTAAAAATCATATTCATCATCCACAATGATAGGATCATTAGCATGAGGAAACACCTTCGTGTTGACAGATACTAGCGGGAGCCTAGTGCTAGCCTGAGCGGTAGTGGAAACCTCAACGGTGTGCTCCTACACTGCTGAAACCAAAGAGATGAAAGATGTTGAACTTATCCCATATATCCTTCAACCAAAGGGACTATATTTAATAATATCAAAGTAATAGTGGTTCATCATATTGATCTAATTTATCTTTGACCGGTGATAAAAGCATTTATGACGTACTGTTGTTTCCATGAGGTGAACAACCCGATACCTTATATGATCATGGGGATCTAAGATCACTCAAGACTGATTTTTTTATCAATTTGAGGTGATATAATGACATTCCTTAGACTTGATAATGTGATATCCCATCATTCTAAGGACAAAAAATCATTACCCTATGTCCAGGGTTCTGTCCTCCAATCGGTGAATCATGAAAATGTAGGCATCTTTCAGTTCTGTCCATAGGTCAGTCGTAGCCATAGAATGCTCAACTTCATTAGCCTGAATCTTCATGTCCATTCTATTATAGTATTCATCATATAGGTGATGGTATTTATAAGATAAAATGTGATATTCATCACGTTGGAGTATTCCTACTCGACCATTAAGGGAGTACATAAGAAATTAGTGATATGAGGAAGGGACTGTCGCATGTAGGTGTAGCCATGGTCTACCAATTAACATCTTGTCAGTGGTTTCTTTTGAGGCATCAATGAATTTAGAGTTGGAAACTAGGTCATCAAATAGGGTATTTAGGTATATCTTTCCAACTGGTGTCTACTCCATCCTTTATTAACCATGAATCTTCAAGTTGGAGGGACCCAAATCTGTTTCCAAAAACCCCATTTTATGGAGTGTCTGGGTCGAGACAAGATTGATCCCAAAGCCCATGTAGACCAAAAAATGATGGAAATTCACACAATCAAACATTACAATGATGTAAAGTGGGTGGATGGGACCATATATAGGAGAGACTTCTTATTTTCTAGAGAAAGAGATGATGTCCTGACATTCTGCATATATAGTAGTCTCAGTATGGAAGGATTTTGTGGCATCCATTTTTTTCTCAAACTGAAGGGGGCTTCTTAATGCCTCTGCAAGGGATTCATGTATATCTGATGATAGGAGGATATCCTTGAGTATAGATAGCCTCATGTGAATATTGGAAAGATACTAGAGGACATCCTATTTTTGTGTCAGCAATACAGATCTGCTGATTGGAGGTCGCTTTGTGTCATGAGGTATAATGGGTGATGCAGGATGAACCAGATGATTCTGACTGGTGCTGGGAATGTCCTAATTCTCACTAGACGAACTGTGTAAACTAACTACCAGATGAGGGCCACTCGACTGAGATTCATCCACAATAGTATGTGACTGATCATAGCACGGTCATGGTGGCTCAGACTGATTATGCAATAAAAACGGTGTAGGGGGTGAACCTGATGAAACAAGATGAGATGGTTGTGAGTGTTGATCTCTATGTTGTGCAGGCTATCTGGTCTCGGTGGCATGCATAGATTGTCTTGAAGCATTGGGAAATGAATTCTGGTGATTTACACACCCACGACTTCATCGACGGTGGTGTCGCTTGGGGGTACTGAGCACGCATCTGAGCCTCCCGCTCCTAAGTGCTCTCCTAGAGGTTCCCGTGCTGCCATCTGATGCGCACTAGAGGAATCGATCGTCCATGTAGGACCCGCTTCTGTCGATCCTCGATCTCCACTGGGACTTCTGCAAAAGTCTCCCCATCATCAACGTCCAACTCCCTATAGTCAATGATGTGCGTCGGGTCATGAACGTATCTCTTCAGCTGAGATACGTGGAAGACGTCGTGCACCCGATGCAACTGAGGTGGTAGACCCAGGCAATAAGCCACCTCGCCAATCCTTCTGAGGACCTGGAAAGGTCCGATGAAGCACGAAGGCAACTTTCCCCCTCATCCAAATCTCCGTAATCCACGTCGAGGTGAGACACGAAAGAAGACGTGGTCTCCATCCTCGAACTCTAGTGGCCTCCGCCTCCTGTCAGCATAAGACTTCTGCCGGCTCTGAGCTGTCCTCATCCGCTCCTGGATGACCTGCACCTTCTCTATCGTGGCCCGGACCATCTCTGGTCCCACAAGTGCTGACTCCCCAGGGCCTGTCCAGCACAAAGGAGATCTCCAAGGTCTGCCGTACAACTCCTCGTATGGTGTCATCCTGATAGTGGAGTGGTAGATGTTGTTGTACGCGAACTCCACCAAGGGTAGGTGGTCCTCGCAGCTGCGACCAAAGTCGATGACACATGCGTGGAGCATGTCCTCGAGAGTCTAAATGGTCCTCTCCGTCTGACCATCCGTCTGAGGGTGAAAGGCGGTGCTCAGACGTAGCCGCGTCCCGAACGCCTCCTACAACCCCTTCCAAAGCCGGGAAGTAAAATGAGCGTCCCAATCGGAGAAGATAGATGATGGAACACTGTGAAGCCATACAATCTCTTGAACGTAGAGACGCCCCAAGCTCTCCACTAAGCCCTACTCTCTAATGGGTAAGAAGTGTGCCGAATTGGTGAGTCAGTCAACAATCACCCAAATGGAGTCGTGACCTCTGGAAGTGCGTGGAAGTCCAGTCACGAAGTCCATAGATATACCATCCCACTTCCACTCCGAGACCTCCAAGGGTTGTACCTTGCCTGCTGGTACCTGATGCTCTGCCTTCACCTACTGGCAGGTGAGGCATCGAGAAATGAACTCTGCCAGAACCTTCTTCATGCCTGGCCACCAGTGCTGTCGTCTGAGATCCAGGTACATCTTTGCCACTCCAGGATGTACCGCCAAAGGAGAAGTGTGAAACTCTCTCAGCACCTCCTCCCATATAGCAACTAGTACCAAGGTACGTCCTCTGAAAAGGACGGTGTGCTCTTCTCCAAGGCAGAAACCATCTGGTGCCTGTCCCGAGGATATCTGTGCACGCCGCGTCTCACAGTCAGTGTCCACATGCTGTGCCTCTCTGACCCGCTGTAGAAGTGGAGGAGAGACTGTGAGAGACTGAAGGAAGGCGGCTCCGTCTCTATCCACGAAGGATATCTGCAAGGCGGCTAGCTGCTCTGTCACCTCCTCAAGTATTTGAATGCCTGTCCTCCTACTGAGGGCATCAGCTAATACGTTCCCCTTCCCAGGAGTATATACTATCTCAAAGTCATAGTCCTGGAGGAACTCGAGCCATTGCCACTGTCTCAGGTTCAGGTCCTTCTGAGAGAAGATGTACCTGAGAATCTGGTGGTTAGAAAAGACTGTAAAGTGCTCTCCCATCAGATAATGCCTCCATGTCTTCAGAGCGAAGACCACTACTGCTAACTTCAGGTCATGGGTAGCGTAGTTCTGCTCATGCGGACTCAACTGACGTGATCCATAAGAAATCACGGACCGCTCCTGCATCAGGACACATCCGAGTCCAGTCCCTGATGCATCGCAGTAGACTACGTATCCAACTCCCTCCTCAGGCAACCTCAAGATAGGTGCACTGGTCAATATCTATCTCAGCTCCTGGAAGCTCTGCTAACATCTGCCTGACCACACGAAGGGTTTCTCCTTCTTCGTCAAAGCTGAGAGTGGTGCCTAAACTCTAGAGAATTCTGGCACAAATCTCCGGTAGTATCCGACTAGACCCAAGAAACTTCGCACCTCCGTCACGCTCCTGGGTGGCTCCCAAGCTTGCACCGCTTTGATCTTCACGGGATCCACCACAACTCCGGCCTTAGAAATGACGTGCCCCAATAAGTGGAGCTCACGTAACCAGAACTGGCACTTCGAGAGCTTTCCATAAAGCTGGTGCTCTCGGAGTGTGTCTAGTACAACCCGGAAGTGGTAGGCGTGCTTCTCCTCCGTGGTCGAGTACACCAAAATGTCGTCGATGAAGACCACAACAAAGAGATCTAGGTATGGCTGGAAGATCCTGTCCATGAAGCTCATGAACACTGCTGGAGCATTAGTTACCCCGAATGGCATAACCAAGAACTCATAGTGGTCATACCGACACCTGAAGGTCGTCTTCTGCACGTCTTCGTCTCGAACTCTGAGCTGATGATAGCCTGACCTGAGGTCTATCTTTGAGAACAACCGTGCTCCCTTGAGCTGATCGAAGAGGTCATCAATCCTTGGTAGCGGATACTTGTTCCTCACTGTCACCTGGTTCAGGTGATGATATTCGACACACAGTCGCAAGCTCCCGTCTGCCTTCTTGGAAAACAATATCGGGGAAGCCCAGGGTGAAACACTAGGTCGGATGAACCCCATGCCCTGCAAGTCCTCCAACTATACCCGCAGCTCTCGAAGCTCAGCGGGGGCCATCAGATACGCTGGAGTGTATATCGAGGCTGTCCCGGGGTATAGATCAATATAAAAGCCTACCTCTCTGTGAGGAGGTAGCCCTGGAACGTCATCGGGAATGACGTCCGCGTACTGATCCACCACTGCAGGAAAACTAGGACTCCGCACGTCAACTGCTCCAAGGATGAGGCTAGCCAACTGATTAGTGATAGGTTGTCCTCTCCTCTACGAGAGTCCCTCCTGTGCTAAAAAGGCTCCCTTCTCGCCGGTGATGGTGAACCTGCTCCCGTCGATGCGCACACATCGCACCTTGCGCCTAAAACAGTCAATATGAGCATGGACTGTAGATAACCAATCCATGCCCAAGATGACGTCGTAAGGCCTCGGCGCCACTACAAAAAGATCCCAACTGAAGCTCTCACCTCTTAGAGTAAGCTCACACTGCTGTCACCAGTGCGTAATCGTCGAGTCTGCTCCCGTAGGAGTCTCTAGCCGTAAGGATCGAGCCAACAGCTCTGTCATAATATCCGAGCTCCGAACAAGGGAATTGGCTATGAAAGATTGACTCGCTCTTGTGTCTATAAGAACTGCAACAAGGGTGGAATAGACACAGATCATACCTCGAATCATCTCTGGCGCGTCGTGGTCGTAGGCCTCCGCTGCCTGGAGCTGTGCCTATCTCTGCCCGCCAGCTCCCGGTGGTCGGGGTGGCCCTCCTGGTGGTGGTGGTGGCAGAGCCTCAAAGCTTTGCCCACCACCTGCTGCTCGGCCAGCTCCTCGGCCTCGTCCGCCTCCTCCCTGTGGACCGCCACGGTTGACCCTCTACCTCTACCTGGGTGACCCCTCCACCGTCTGCTGCTCCTCGGTACGGCGGGTCGGGCAGTCATGAGCCATGTGGCCCTGCCCGCCACAGGCGTAGTACTTCCCTCCTCTCAAGAGACTGGCTCCGCGCTGTGTGCCCCGCACTGCTAAGCCAGTGTCCTGAGGTCATCTATGAGAGGGTCTGGTCTTCCTGGAGCTCTGAGTCATTCGTCACCTACCTGCTGCCGAAGACTCCGCTACTTGCCGCCCTGCGGTAGGTCTCGCTGTAGACTTAGCCAGAAAGCTCTCGATCAGAAGGGCTCGCTCCAGTACTCCTACCTGGGTCGAGATTCTAAATGAGATCAGTGATGCCCTGATCTCGTGTCTCAATCCCTGCTCGAAGGTCTGGGCCCGGAAGAAGGGGTCTTGTACCATGTCGGTCGAGTAGCGAGAAAGATCGGTGAATCTCGCCGAGTACTGGGCGACCGTCAAGCTGCCCTGCCGGAGCTGAAGAAGCTCCTGGATGCGCACCTCACAGAGGGTGGCCGGGACGAACTCTGAGCAGAAGAGGCTCTCGAAGTCCATCCATAGAAGAGATGCCTCATCAGGCACCTGGAGCATCAAGCTCCACCATCGGCCCGCTGCTGCGTGCAGTAGGCTTGCCGCGAGGATCACCATGAGGTCTGCTGGTGTCGTCACTAGCCTGAAAATCCGTACGACCGCCTCCAGCCAGTCCTCAGCTATCTGGGGGTCCGACTCCCCACGAAAACTGGGTGGTCGCTGGCGCTGGAACTTGTGCAGAGCTCCGAGGCGACGTGCATCGTCAGCGGTCGGTTCTGGGAGCATCGGGGGCTCGGCGGGTAAAGGTACTGTCGATGCCTCTACTGTCAACGGGCCCTGTACTGAGGCCTCGTCGCTCGGCGGGCTGTCGTCGCGCTCTACTCTCGGAACCCTAGCTGGTTGCCGTCGTCGGGCCATCCTGAAAAGGAAACAAGTGCACCACGGTCAGTACAGTATACCTGGTGAGATGACACAAGTAATCACAAAGAAAACTTGAAACACACATGCAATCAATGTTTTCGTGCATTAAGTCGGAAATCAGAATTCAGGGTCCTGGTGTACGGATACGTAGGCCGCTGCACCAACACTGGACTCCCTGGACTGATAACCACACTCAATATGCTAAACACTATTGCTTCACATAGAAAAATGATCAGAGTCTGTGGTAGAACCGACCACCTATGATACCAATTTGTCACGACCCGTCCTCGTGGCTCGTGCCGTGACTACCCTATGCCCGCCTTCCATAGGCCAGGGGCTGGCGACTAGCACCAAGGCGTAAATCCCAGAAAAAGGTAAGACATTGCCTTTGTAAAGTAAACAAGCACCACAGAGTAAGCAAGAGGAAAAGTAAACACTACGTAAAAACTGTAACAAGCTGTGCTGAAATTAAAAGGGGCCAGAAATACAAGCCCAATTGTAAAGTACAACTGAAAGGGAAAAACATCAACTGAAAAGAAAAACCACAGCGTCGAGCCGTCCTCTAGAAGTCCCATATGAAGGGTGGGTATAGATAGCCTCCACTGCTCCTCGGGTCCACCTGACCGCTCCGAGTACGTCCCGCCCAGTGGTCCACCTCCAGGTATCGTCCTGCTCCGCAAGCCTCCACCACAATCAGCGTTGTCCGTCGTCGGCAACCAACATAACGTAGTGCGGGCATAACCCATGCAGGGGTGAGTATAAGCTACTCAGTAGGGACACCGAGACCCCCGAAGGTCTCCCGAAATCCACAAAAGATAAACCACAACGGAAAGATACAATCACGAAGTAACAACCAACACTACTAAGGTATATGCCCATACATATACCTAAGTCATCAATCCCCATTCGTCTCCAACATCCGAGCCCAAGCACAACCCAGTCCATACAGGAAAGCAAACGTATACCCACACAGGATAGCTCAACACAATCCACAAAGGAGAGTAAACCGTAAATCCACACAGGATAGTTCAACACAATCCACAAAGGAGGGTAACACAAGATTCAGCTCACACAGGTATACATCTTCGTATGACGATAAAGATGATCACTGATCCATCTAAGTCGTTGGACCCACAAAGGATCGAAAGGTACTAACCCCCGCAATGACGCACATAGGATCAGACCCACACAGGATCAATAGGTAACTAACCCCCGCAAAGACCCACACAGGATCGGTCCCACAAAGGACCTGTAGGCGCTGGCTCACACAGAACCGCTGAGCGCTGACCCACATAGGATCGGATCCACATAGGATCTGTAGCACTGATCCAAGTATGATCGCTGAGTGCAGTAGTCGTCGCAGTCCACTGAGGATCTCTGCACAGTCGTCGTCGCAGTCCACTGAGGATCTCTACACAGTCGTCGGAGTTGCAGCCAGCACTAGGGTTCCCACACACAGAAAGCTCGTTCGGGAGGGTCCGCTCCACGAGCCGAGAGGCTGATACATCAACTGACACAAGGTTCGAAGTTGATGTATCCAAATGTTTCGTATCGTCAACAGGAACTCAACGTCGCAGATGGCGCGTCAATCGGACGCCCGGTCTGAGAGTTATTGGCTTTTTCGTTCCAGGGGCCCGGTTGGTTTTTAAGGCAAAACCAACCCGACCGTACTCCACCTGCGTCCAAACCTCGGGTGGAGTATACCAAAATATCCTTCTCACTTAGAGGAATCCACCAAAGCCGACGGCATGTCAATCAGACGTTCGTAGCTCAAGATATGAGCATTTCCGCTCCGAGGGCCCGGTTGGTTTCGTGTACGAACAAACCCAGCCGAACCCAAAGTATTCTGAAACCTTGAGTGCAATATACCGAAACGACTGTCTCGATCCAAGGATCGCGTTGCCGCTGACAGCGCATCTTTCGGAGGCCCGTAGATCGTGTTACAGGCAAAGGACCGAATCGGTCCGAAGACGGGGGGTCTGGGCCCGGGCCGACCCAGCCCGACCCCCCTGGATCGGCCGAACCGGGTCGCCCGACCCGGTCCGACCCGGCTGGACCCGGTCCAGCCAGGCCAGGGCACGGCCCGGCTCGGCCGGCCGCTCCGGCTCGGCTCGGCCGAGCGGCCGAGCAGCACGGGGTGCTCGCTTCCCCCGCGTGTCAGCACCGCGGCCCCCGCGGGGGGCCGCCCTGGTCAATGGACGCGGCAAAGGTCGTGACCCGTGTGTGCGCCGGACCTGAGTGGCCGCGGGTCCAGTGGCGCCGCCGCCGGTGCCGCGGCGCCCGCGACCCGCGCCGCCGGTGGCTTCTGCGGGCCACCGAAGTTGCTCCGGTAGTCCGTTTTCCTTCCCGTCTGCGCCGTTGATCCTCCCAGGTTCCGTTCTTCACTGCGGGATCATCAAATCGCCCTTGCATCACGTTTTTTTGTCGCCCGCCAAATCTGCGCAACCACGAAGAATGGCGGAGGGTTGTCGGGCCGTGTTCATTTGACCCGCACCCTCCTCGTTAGATAATAACAACGGGAGAATTATTCAGCACATGAATACATAACCAAAAACATTTTTTAATGAATCAAAATTGTTTTCATGAACCGGGTTCTTCATTTTGAATGGAAACAAACACGGGAATGTAAAACATCCAAATAAAATCCCTACCTCTTCAAGTCTTCGCACGCGCGTTCTTCGCGGAATTTGATCACCGCGGAAGGAGGCAATCGTCGCGTCGCAGAAGGCGTCGCGTCGTCGCGGAAGGGCATCGCGTCGTCGTGGAATCTGGCGTTGCGTCGATAAACTCAAAAGACCAAGAAACAACAGATTTAATTATAAATAATTAAATCCGTGTTTTGTTAAAAACCACAAAGGTGATTAAAGAATCGAAAACTCTCACCTCAATGGATGATCGAAGATCAGGGTGGGGAAGAACGTCTCGGATGAAGCGTCGTCAATCTCCGAGGGTGACGGCGTTCTTCATATTCTTCACGTTCTTCGCGTTCTTCGCGTTCTTCGCGTTCTTCGTGAAGGTGGGTGAAGGCACAAGAATTTCTGTCAAAATTCTCTCAACATGTAATCCTCAAGATGTCGGCGTTGGTCTTATTTTATTTATACGCCAACGAATTTCAAACAGGTTAAGAAACGAATGAAATTAATTCATATAATTAATTTCAATGAATAAACTGCCCATTGAATTCAATGAAGAAAACCACCCAATTAATTGGTGCGTTAAAATAAGAAAACGCATCAGTTGACTTTCATAATGACGGGTTTTCGTGGGTGCGTTACTTAGCAGAAAAGAAACGGTGGGGCTCGTGCGGGTCCCACCTCACAAATATCCTACCAATAGGGTAGGATATTTTTGGATAGCACCCTATCCGCATCAACTCAACTTAAGCCGCTTTAAGTGGCTTCAAGTGGCTTCTAAGTGGCTTAAGTGAAAAAAAGTATGGTTTTTCGTACAATTATTTTATTTCTTAACTTTAAGCCTTGAAAATTAAAAACCACACCCGATCAAACGCAACTCCAGAAGAGGAGTTTCTAAGCAAGTACCGGCATTGCGATTCCATCGGTGCCTTCAGAATTCGATTCTGGGCACCAATTCAAAAGTTAGAAAAAACCCGCTCGTCCATTCACTGAACGTACCCGAGCCAAACTTAGGAAAATGATTCCGAGCACATAGGGCCTCGGAATCAGGTGCAGTCAGAAACTGCGCTCTTGTAAAATTCCAAAGAAAATTAAGAAAAAAATTTCCTTGAAATTTACGGGTCTTTACATTACTCCCACTTCAGGGCTTTACGTCCCCGTAAAGATACATCATAAACTAGGGAAACAAATGTGGGTACTGAGCACGCATCTGAGCCTCCCGCTCCCAAGTGCTCTCCTGGAGGTTCCCGTGCTGCCATCTGATGCGCACTAGAGGAATGGATCGTCCACGTAGGACCCGCTCCTATCGATCCTCGATCTCCACTAGGACCTCTGAAAAAGTCTCCCCATCATCAACGTCTAGCTCCCCATATTCAATGATGTGCGTCTGGTCATGCACGTATCTCCTCAGCTGAGATACGTGGAAGACGTCGTGCATCCGGTGCAACTGAGGTGGTAGAGCCAGGCGATAAGCCACCTCACCAATCCTGCTGAGGACCTGGAAAGGTCCGATGAAGCGTGGAGACAACTTGACGCCTCGGCCAAATTTCCGTAATCCACATCGAGGTGAGACACGCAAGAAGACGTGGTCACCATCCTCGAACTCTAGTGGCCTCTGCCTCCTGTCAACATAAGACTTCTGCCGGCTCTGAGATGTCCTCATCCGCTCCTGGATGACCTGGACCTTATCTATCATGGCCCGGACCATCTCTGGTCCCACAAGTACTGACTCCCCAGGGTCTGTCCAGCACAAAGGAGATATGCAAGGTCTTTCGTACAATGCCTCGTATGGTGACATCGCGATAGTGGAGTGGTAGCTGTTGTTGTACGCGAACTCCACCAAGGGTAGGTGGTCCTCCCAACTGCGACCAAAGTCGAGGACACATGCGCGGAGCATTTCCTCGAGAGTCTGAATGGTCCTCTCCATCTGACCATCCGTCTGAGGGTGAAAGGCGGTGCTCAGACGTAGCCGCGTCCCGAACGCCTCCTGCAACCCCTTCCAAAGCCGGGAAGTAAAATGAGCGTCCCGATCGGAGATGATAGATGATGGAACACCATGAAGCCACACAATCTCCTGAATGTAGAGACGCCCCAAGATCTCCACTGAGCCCTGCTCTCTAATGGGTAAGAAGTGTGCCGACTTGGTGAGTCATTCAACAATTACCCAAATGGAGTCGTGACATCTGGAAGTGTGTGGAAGTCTAGTCACGAAGTCCGTAGATATCCCGTCACACTTCCACTCCGGGACCTCCAAGGGCTGTACCAAGCTTGCTGGTACGTAATGCTCTACCTTCACCTGCTGGCAGGTGAGTCATCGAGAAACGAACTCTACCACAGCCTTCTTCATGCCCGACCACTAGTGCTGTCGTCTGAGATCCTGGTACATCTTCACCACTCCAGGATGTACCGCCAAAGGAGAAGTGTGTAACTCTCTCAGCACCTCCTCCCGTATAGCAACTGGTACCAAGGTATGTCCTCTGAAAAGGACATCGTGCTCTGCTCCAAGGGAGAAACCATCTGGTGCCTTTCCCGAGGATATCTGTGCACGCCGCGTCTCACAGTCAGCGTCCCCACGTTGTGTCTCTCTGACCCGATGTAGAAGTGGAGGAGAGACTGTGGGAGACTGAAGGAAGGTTGCTCCGTCTCTATCCACGAAGGATATCTGCAAGGCGGCTAGCTGCTCTGTCGCCTCCTCAAGTAGCTGAATGCCTATCCTCCTGCTGAGGGACTCGGCTACTACGCTCCCCTTCCCAGGATTATAGACTATCTCAAAGTCATAGTCCTGGAGGAACTCGAGCCATATCCACTGTCTCAGGTTCAGGTTCTTCTGAGAGAAGATGTACCTGAGACTCTGGTGGTCAGAAAAGACTGTAAAGCACTCTCCCATCAGATAATGCCGCCATGTCTTTAGAGTCAAGACCACTGCTGCTAACTCCAGGTCATGGGTAGCGTGGTTCTGCTCATGAGGCCTCAACTGATGTGATCTATAGGAAATCACGACCCGCTCCTGCATCAGGACACATCTGAGTCCGGTCCCTGATGCATCTTAGTAGACTACGTATCCAACTCCCTCCTCCGGAAACCTCAAGATAGGTGCGCCGGTCAATCTCTGTCTCAGCTCTTGGAATCTCTACTGACATCTGTCTGACCACACGAAGGGTTTCCCCTTCTTCGTCAAAGCTGAGAGCGGTTCCGCAACTCTAGAGAAGTCTGGCACGAATCTCCGGTAGTATCCGGCTAGACCCAAGAAACTCCGCACCTCCGTCATGCTCCTGGGTGGCTCCCAAGCTAGCACTGCTTCGATCTTCGTGGGATCCACTGCAACTCCCGCCTCAGAAATGACGTGCCCCAAGAAGTGGAACTCACGTAACCAGAACTGGCACTTCGAGAGCTTTCCAAAAAGCTAGTGCTCTCGGAGTGTGTCTAGTACAACCCGCAAGTGGTAGGCGTGCTCCTCCTCTGTGGTCGAGTACACCAAAATGTCGTCGATGAAGACCACGACAAAGTGATCAAGGTATGGATGGGAGATCCTATTCATGAGGCTCATGAACACTGCTGGAGCATTGGTTACACCGAATGGCATAACCATGAACTCATAGTGGTCATACTGACACCTGAAGGTCGTCTTCTGCACGTCCTTGTCTCGAGCTCTGAGCTGATGATAGCCTGACCCGAGCTCTATCTTCGAGAACCACCGTGCTCCCTTGAGCTGATCGAAGAGGTCATCAATCCTCGGTAGTGGATATTTGTTCCTCGCTGTCACCTGGTTCAGGAGACGATAGTCTACACACAGTCACAAGCTCCCATCTTCCTTCTTGGCAAACAATATCGGGGAAGCCCAGGGTTAAACACTAAGTCGGATGAACCCCTTACCCTGCAAGTCCTCCAACTTTAACCGCAGCTCTCGAAGCTCAGCGGGGGCCATCCGATACGCTACAGTAGATATTGAGGCTGTCCCGGGGTACAGATCAATATAAAAGTCTACCTATCTACGAGGAGGTAGCCCTGGAACGTCATCGGGAAAGACGTCCGCGTACTGATCCACCACTGCAGGAAAACTAGGACTCCGCACGTCAACTGCTCCAAGGATGAGGCTAGCCAACTGATGAGTGATGGGTTGTCCTCTCCTCTACGAGAGTCCCTCCTGTGCTGCAAAGGCTCCCTTCTCGCCGGTGAAGGAGAACATGCTCCCGTCGGTGCGCACACATCGCACCTTGCTTCTAAAACAGTCAATCTGAGCATGGACTGTAGATAACCAATCCATGCCCAAGATGACGTCGTAAGGCCTCGACGCCGCTATAAGAAGATCCCAACCGAATCTCTCTCCTCCTAGAGTAATCTCACACTGCCGGCACCAGTGCGTAATCGTCGAGTCTTCTCCCGTAGGAGTCTCTAGAAGTAAGGATCGAGCCAACGGCTCTGTCGGAATCTCCGAGCTCTGAACAAGGGCAGTGGCTATGAAAGAGTGACTCGCTCCTGTGTCTATAAGAACTGCAACAAGGGTGGAATAGACACAGATCGTACCTCGAATCATCTCTGGCACATCGTGGTCATAGGCCTCCGCTACCTGGAGTTGTGCCTGTCTTTTCCCGCCAGCTCCCGATGGTCGGGGTGGCCCTCCTGGTGGTGGTGGTGGCAGAGCCTCAATGCGTCTCCCACCACCTGCTGCTCGTCCAGCTCCACTGCCTTGTCCGCCTCCTCCCTACGGACCACCACGTTCGACCCTCTGCCTCTTCCTGGGTGGCCCCTCCACCGTCTGCTGCTCCTCGGTACGGCGGGTCGGGCAGTCACGAGCCATGTGGCCCTGCCCTCCATAGGCGTAGCACTGCCTGCCCCTCGGAAGACTGGCTCAGCGCTGTGTGCCACGCACTACTGAGCTAGTGTCCTGAGGTCATCTACGAGAGGGTCTGGTCTACCTGGAGCCCTGAGTCATCCGTCGGCTACCTGCTGCCGAAGACTCCGCTACCTGCCGCCCTGCGGTAGGTCTCGCTGTAGACTCATCCAGAAAACTATCGATCAGAAGGGCTCGCTCCAGTACTCCTGCCTGGGTCGGGATGCTGAGGGAGATCAGCGATGCACTGATCTCGTGTCTCAATCCCTTCTCGAAGGTCCGGGCCCGGAAGAAGGGGTCCCGTACCATGTCGGTTGAGTAGCGAGAAAGATCGTTGAATCTCGCCGAGTACTGGGTGACCGTCAAGCTGCCCTGCTGCAGCTGAAGAAGCTCCTGGATTCGCACTGTACGGAGGGTTGCCGGGACGAACTATGAGCGGAATAGGCTCTCAAAGTCCATACAGAGAAGAGATGCCTCATCGTGCACCTGGAGCATCAAGATCCACCATCGTCCCGCTGCTACGTGCAGTAGGCTCGCCGCGAGGATCACCATGAGGTCTGCTGGTGTCCTCACTAGCCTGAAAACTCGTACGACTAGCTCCAGCCAGTCCTCAGCTGTCAGGGGGTCTATCTCCCCACGAAACCTGGGTGGTCTCTCGAGCTGGAACTCGTGCAGAGCTCTGAGGTGACGTGCATCATCAGCAGTCGGTGCTGGAAGCATCGGGGGCTCGGCGGGTAGAGGTACCACCGGTGCCTCTGCTGTCAACGGACCCTGTACTGAGGCCTCGTCGCTCGGCGGGCTGTCGTCGTGCTCTACTCTCGGAACCCTAGCTGGTTGCCATCGTCGGGCCATCCTAAAAAGGAAACAAGTGTGCCACGGTCAGTACAATATACCTAGTGAGCTGACACAAGTAATCACAAAGAAAACTTGAAACACACATGAAATCAATGTTTTCGTGCATTAAGTCGGAAATCAGATGTCAGGGTCCTGGTGTATGGATACGTCGGCTGCCGCACCAACACTGGACTCCCTGGACTGATAACCACACTCAATACACTAAACACTATTGCTTCACATAGGAGAAAGATCAGAGTCTTCGGTAGAACCGACCAGCTCTGATACCAATTTTTCACGACCCGTCCTCAGGGCTCGTGCCGTGACTACTCCAAGCCCGCCTTCCATAGGCTAGGGGCTGGCTACTAGCACCAAGGCGTAAATCCCGGAAAAAGGGAAGGCATTGCCTTTGTAAAGTAAACAAGAACCATAGAGTAAGCAAGAGGAAAAGTAAACACTAAGTAAAAACTGTAACAAGCTGTGATGAAAGTAAAAGGGGATGGAAATACAGGCCCAACTGTAAAGTACAACTGAAAGGGAAAAACAACAACTGAAAAGAAAAACCGCAGCGTCAATCCGTCCTCTGAAAGTCCCACCTGAAGGGTGGGTACAGATAGCCTCCACTACTCCTTGGGTCCACCTGACCACTCCGAGTACGTCCCACCCAGTGGTCCACCTCCAGGTACCGTCCTGCTCCGCAAGCCTCCACCACAATCAGCGCTGTCTGTCGTCTGCAACCAACACAACGTAGTGTGGGCATAACCCGTGCAGGGGTGAGTATAAGCTACTCAGTAGGGACCCCAAGACCCCCGAAGGTCTCCCAAAATCCAAAAAGGATAAACCACAATGGAAAGATACAACCACGAAGTAACAACCGACACTGCTTAGGTATATGCCCATACATATACCTAAGTCATCAATCCCTGTTCGGCTCCAACATCCGAGCCCAAGCACAACCTAGTCCACACAGGAAAGAAAACGTATACCCACATAGGATAGCTCAACACAATCCACAAAGGAGAGTAAACCGTAAATCCACACAGGATAGTTCAACACAATCCACAAAGGAGGGTAACACAAGATTCAGCTCACACAGGTATACATCTTCGTATGACGATAAAGATGATCACTGATCCATCTAAGTCGTCAGAACCAAAAAGGATCGAAAGGTACTAACCCCCGCAATGACCCACATAGGATCGGACCCACACAGGATCAATAGGTAACTAACCCCCGCAAAGACCCACACAGGATTGGGCCCACACAGGACCTATAAGCGCTGGCTCACACAGAACCGCTGAGCGCTGACCCACATAGGATCAGATCCACACAGGATCTATAGCACTGATCCACGTAGGATCGCTGAGTGCAGTAGTCGTCGCAGTCCACTGAGGATCTCTGCACAGTCGTCGTCGCAGTCCATTGAGGATCTCTGCACAGTCGTCGTCGCAGTCCACTGAGGATCTCTGCACAGTCGTTGGAGTCGCATCCAGCACTAGGGTTCCGGCACACAGCAAGCTCGTTCGGGAGGGTCCGATCCACGAGCTGAGAGGCTGATACATCAAATGACACAAGGTTCGAAGTTGATGTATCAAAACGTTCTGTATCGTCAACAAGAACTCAACATCGCAGACGGCGCGTCAATCGGACGCCCGGTCTGAGAGTTATTGGCTTTTTCGTCCCAGGGACCCGGTTGGTTTTTAATGCAAAACCAACCCGACTGTACTCCACCTTCATCCAAATCTCGGGCGGAGTATGCCAAAAGATCCTTCTCACATAGAGGAATCCATCAAAGCCAATGACACGTCAATCTGACGTCCGTAGCTCTAGATATGAGCTTTTCCGCTCCGAGGGCCCGGTTGGTTTCGTGTACGTACCAACACGGCCGAACCCAAAGTATTCCGAAACCTTGAGTGCGATATAACGAAACGACCGTCTCGATCCAAGGATCACGTTTCCGCTAATGGCGCGTCGTTCGGAGGCCCGTAGATCAAGTTACGGGCAAAAGACCGAATCGGTCCGAAGACGGGGGGTCTGGGCCCGGGCCGTCCCGGCCCGACCCCCCCTGGGTCAGCCGAACCGCGTCGACCCGACCCGGTCTGACCCGACGGGACCCGGTCCAGCCAGGCCAGGGTACGGCCCGGCTCGGCTCATCCGAGCGGCCGAGCAGCGCGGGGGGCTCGCTGCCCCCACGTGTCTGCACCGCGGCCCCCGCGGGGGGCCTCCCTAGTCAACGGACGCGGTAAAGGCCGCGTCCCGTGTGTGCGCCGGACCTGCGCGGACACGGGTCCGCTGGCGCTGTCGGCGCCGCCGCTCCGGCGACCCGCGCCGCCGGTGGCTTCCACGGGCAACCGGAGATGCTCCGGTGGTCCATTTTCCTTCCCATCTGCGCCGTTGATCCTCCCGGGTTCCGTTCATCATTGCGGGATCATAAAATCTCCCTTGCATCACATTTTGTTGTCAACCGCCAAATCTGTACAACCACGAAAAACGGCGGAGGGTTGTCGGGCCGTGTTCGTTTGGCCCGCACCCCCCGCGTTAGATAACAACAACGAGAGAATTATTCAACACATGAATACATAACCAAAAACAATTTTTAATGATTAAAAATTGTTTTCATGAACCGGGTTCTTCATTTTGAACGGAAAAAAACACGGGAATGTAAACCATCCAAATAAAATCCCTACCTTGTCATGTCATCGCACGCGCATTCTTCGCGGAATTTGATCGTCGTGGAAGGAGGCGATCGTCACGTCGCAGAAGGAGTCGCGTCGTCGCGGAAGGGCGTCGCGTCGTCGCGGCTTCCGGCGTTGTGTCAACGAACTCAACGGACCACGAAACAATAGATTTAATAATAAATAATTATATCCGTGTTTTGTTAAAAACCACAAAGGAGATTAAAGAATCGAAAACTCTCACCTCAACGGATGATCGAAGATTGGGGCGGGGAAGAACGTCTCGGATGAAGCGTCGTCAATCTCCGATGGTGACGGTGTTCTTCGCGTTTTTCACGTTCTTCGCGTTCTTCGCGTTTTTCGCGTTCTTCGTGAAGGTGGGTGAAGGTACAATAATTTCTGTCAAAAGTCTCTCAACGTGTAATCCTCAAGATGTCGGTGTTGGTCTTATTTTATTAATACGCCAACAGATTTCAAACAGGTTAAGAAATGAATGAAATTAATTCATAGAATTAATTTCAACGAATAAACCGCCCATTTAATTCAACGAAGAAAACCGCCCAATTAATTGGTGCGTTAAAATAATAAAACACGTCAGTTGACTTTCATAATGACGGGTTTTCGCGGGTGCGTTACTTAGCGGAAAAGAAACGGTGGGGCTCGTGTCGGTCTCACCTCACAAATATCCTACCAAGAGGGTAGGATATTTTTGGATAGCACCCTATCCGCTTCAACTCAGCTTAAGCCGCTTTAAGTGGCTTCAAGTGGCTTCCAAGTGGCTTAAGTGAAATAAAATAAGGTTTGTCATACAATTATTTTATTTCTTAACATTAAGCCCGAAAATTAAAAACCACACCCGAGCAAACGCAACTCTGGAAGAGGAGTTTCTAAGCAAGTACCGGTGCTGCGATTCCATCGGTGCCCTCGAAATTCGATTTCGGGCACCAGTTCAAAAGTTAGAAAAACCCGCTAATCCGTTCACTGAACGTACCCGAGCCAAACTTCAGAAAATGATTCCGGGCACACCAGGCCTCGGAATCAGGTGCCGTCAGAAACTGTGCTCTTGTAAAATTACAAAGAAAATTAAGAAAAAACTTTCCTTTAAATTTAAGGGTCTTTACATTACTCCCACCTCAGGTATTTACATCCCCGTAAAGATACATCATAAACTAGGGAAACAAATGTGGGTACTGAGCACTCATCTGAGCCTCCCGCTCCTAAGTGCTCTTCTGGAGGTTCCCGTGCTGCCATATGATGCACACTAGAGGAATCGATTGTCCACATAGGACCCTATCCTATAGATCCTCGATCTCCATTAGGACCTCTGAAAAAGTCTCCCAATCATCAACGTCCAGCTCCCCATAGTCAATGATGTGCGTCGGGTCGTGCACGTATCTCCTCTATTGAGATACGTGGAAGACGTCGTGCACCCGGTGCAACTGAGGTGGTAGAGCCAGACGATAATCCACCTCACCAATCCTTCTGAGGACCTGGGAAGGTCCGATGAAGCATGGAGACAACTTGCCGCCTTGGCTAAATCTCCGTAATCCACATCGAGGTGAGACACGCAAGAAGACGTGGTCGCCATCCTCGAACTATAGTGGCCTCCGCCTCCTATCATCATAAGACTTATACTGGCTCTGAGCTGTACTCATCTGCTCCTGGATGACCTGGACCTTCTTTGTCGTGGCCCAGACCATCTCTGGTCCCACAAGTGCTGACTCCCAAGGGTCTGTCCAGCACAAAGGAGATCTGCAAGGTCTGTCGTACAACGCCTCCTATGGTGCCATCCCGATAGTGGAGTGGTAGCTATTGTTGTACGCGAACTCCACCAATGGTACGTGGTTCTCCCAGCTGCGACCAAAGTCGAGGACACATGCATGGAGCATGTCCTCAAGAGTCTGAATGGTCCTCTCCGTCTGACCATCCGTCTGAGGGTGAACGGCGGTGCTCAGACGTAGCCGCGTCCCGAACGCCTCCTGCAACCCCTTCCAAAGCCGGGAAGTAAAATGAGCGTCCCTATCGGAGATGATAGATGATGGCACACCGTGAAGCCGTACGATCTCCTGAATGTAGAGATGCCCCAAGCTCTCCACTGAGCCCTGCTCTCTAATGGGTAAGAAGTGTGCCGACTTGGTGAGTCGGTCAACAATCACCCAAATGGAGTCGTGACCTCTGGAAGTGCGTGGAAGTCCAGTCACGAAGACCATAGATATCCCATCCCACTTCCACTCTGGGACCTCCAAGGGCTGTACCAAGCCTGCTGGTACCTGATGCTCTGCCTTCACCTACTGGCAGGTGGGGCATCGAGAAATGAACTCTACCACAGCCTTCTTCATGGCCGGCCACCAGTACTGTCGTCTGAGATCCTGGTACATCTTCGCCACTCCAGGATGTACCGCCAAAGGCGAAGTGTGAAACTCTTTCAGCACCTCCTCCCGTATAGCAACTGGTACTAAGGTACGCCCTCTGAAAAGGACGTCGTGCTCTCCTCCAAGGGAGAAACCATCAGGTGCCTGTCCCGAGGATATCTGTGCACGCCGCGTCTCACAGTCAGTGTCCCCACGCTGTGCCTCTCTGACCCACTATAGAAGTGGAGGAGAGAATGTGATAGAATAAAGGAAGGCTGCTCCGTCTCTATCCATGAAGGATATCTGCAAGGCGGCTAGCTGCTCTGTTGCCTCCTCAAGTAGCTGAATGCCCGTCCTTCTGCTGAGGGCATCGGCTACTACGTTCCCCTTCCCAGGAGTATAGAATATCTCAAAGTCATAGTCCTGGAGGAACTCGAGCCATCGACACTATCTCAGGTTCAGGTCCTTCTGAGAGAAGATGTACCTGAGACTCTGGTGGTCAGAAAAGACTGTAAAGCGTTCTCCCATCAGATAATTCCGCCATGTCTTCAGAGTGAACACCACTGCTGCTAAATCCAGGTCATGGGTAGCGTAGTTCTGCTCATGCGGCCTCAACTGAAATGATCCATAGGCAATCACAGCCCGCTCCTACATCATGACACATCCAAGTCCGGTGCCTGATGCATCTCAGTAGACTACGTATCCAACTCCCTCCTCAGGCAACCTCAAGATAGGTGCGCTGGTCAATCTCTGTCTCAGCTCCTGGAAGCTCTGCTGACATCTGTTTGACCACACGAAGGGTTTCCCCTTCTTCGTCAAAGCTGATAGTGGTGTCGCAACTCTGGAGAAGTATGGCATGAATCTCCATTAGTATCCGGCTAGACCCAAGAAACTCCGCACCTCCGTCACGCTCCTGGGTGGCTCCCAAGCTAGCACTGCTTCGATCTTCACGGGATCCACCGCCACTCCTGCCTCAGAAATGACGTGCCCTAAGAAGTGGACCTCACGTAACCAGAACTGGCACTTCGAGAGCTTTCCATAAAGCTGGTGCTCTCGGAGTGTGTCTAGTACAACCCGTAAGTGGTAGGCGTGCTCCTCCTCCGTGGTCGAGTACACCAAAATGTCGTCGATGAAGACCATGACAAAGCGATCGAGGTATTGCTGGAAGATCCTGTTCATGAGGCTCATGAACACTGTTGGAGCATTGGTTACACCGAATGGCATAACCAAGAACTCATAGTGGTCATACCGACACCTGAAGGCCGTCTTCTGCACGTCCATGTCTCGAAATCTGAGCTGATGATAGCCTGACCTGAGGTCTATCTTCGAGAACCACCGTCCTCCCTTGAGCTGATCGAAGAGGTCATCAATCCTCGGTAGCGGATGCTTGTTCCTCACTGTCACCTGGTTCAGGAAATGATAGTTGACACACAGTCGCAAGCTCCCTTCTGCCTTCATGGAAAACAATTTTGGGGAAGCCCAGGGTGAAACACTGGGTTGGATAAACCCCTTGCCCTGCAAGTCCTCCAACTGTACCCGAAGCTCTCGAAGATCAGCAGGGGCAATCTGATACGCTAGAGTGGATATCGGGGCTGTCCCGGGGTACATATCAATATAAAAGTCTACCTCTCTGCGAGGAGGTAGCCCTGGAACGTCATCGGGAAAGATGTCCGCGTACTAATCCACCACCGCAGGAAAACTAGGACTCTGCACGTCAACTGCTCCAAGGATGAGGCTAGGCAAGTGATGAGTGATGGGCTATCCTCTCCTCTACGAGAGTCCCTCCAATGCTGCAAAGGCTCCCTTCTCACCGGTGAAGGTGAACCTGCTCCCGTCGGTGCACACACATCACACCTTGCGCCTAAAACAGTCAATCTGAGCATGGACTGTAGATAACCAATCCATGCCCAAGATGACGTCGTAAGGCCTCGACGCCGCTACATGAAGATCCCAGCCGAAGATCTTGCCTCCTAGAGTAAGCTCACACTGCCGACACCAGTGCGTAATCGTCGAGTCTGCTCCCGTAGGAGTCTCTAGCCGTAAGGATTGAGCCAATGGCTCTGTCGGAATCTCCAAGCTCCGAACACGGGCAGTGGATATGACAGAGTGACTCGCTCCTGTGTCTATAAGAACTACAAAAAAGTTGGAATAGAAACAAATAGTACCTCAAATCATCTCTGGCGCACCGTGGTCATAGGCCTCCGCTACCTGGAGCTGTGCCTGTCTCTTCCCCCCAGCTCCCGGTGGTCGGGGTGGCCCTCCTGGTGGTGGTGGTGGCAGAGCCTCAAAGCGTCGCCCACCACCTGCTGCTCGGCCAGCTCCTCTACCTCGTTCGCCTCCTCCTTGCCGACCGCCACGGTCGATCCTCTCCCTCTGCCTGGGTGGCCCCTCCACCGTCTGCTGCTCCTCGGAACGGCGGGTTGGACAGTCACGAGCTATGTGGCCCTGCCCACCGCAGGCGTAGCACTGCCTGCCTCTCGGAAGACTGGCTCCGCGCTGTGTTCCCCGCACTGCAGAGCCAGTGTCTTGAGGTCGTCTACGAGAGGGTCTGGTCTGCCTGGAACCCTGAGTCATCTGTCGGCTACCTGCTGCCGAAGACTCCGCTACCTGCCGCCCTGCGGTAGGTCTCGCTATAGACTCATCCAGAAAGCTCTCGATCAGAAGGGCTCTCTCCAGTACTCCTGCATGGGTCGGGATGCTGAGGGAGATCAGCGATGCCCTGATATCATGTCTCAATCCCTGCTCGAAGGTCTGGGCCCGGAAGAAGGGGTCCCGTACCATGTCGGTCAAGTAGCGAGAAAGATCGGTGAATCTCACCGAGTACTGGGCGACCGTCAAGCTGCCCTGCCACAACTGAAGAAGCTCCTGGATGCTCACCGCACGGAGGGTGGCCGGGACGAACTATGAGTGAATGAAGCTCTCGAAGTCCATCCAGAGAAGAGATGCCTTATCGTGCACCTAGAGCATCAAGCTCCACCATCGGCCCGCTGCTGCGTGCAGTAGGCTCGCCGCGAGGATCACCATGAGGTCTGCTGGTGTCCTCACTAGCCTGAAAACTCATATGACCGCCTCCAGCCAGTCCTCAGATATCTGGGGGTCCGTCTCCCCACGAAACCTGGGTGGTCGCTGGCGTTGGAACTCGTGCAGAGCTCTGAGGCAACGTGCATCGTCAGCGGTCGGTGCTGGAAGCATCGGGGGCTCGGCGGGTAAAGGTACTGTTGGTGCCTCTGCTGTCAACGGGCCCTGTACCGAGGCCTCGTCGCTCAGCGGGCTGTCGTCGCGCTCTACTCTCGGAACCGTAGCTGGCTGCCATCATCGGGCCATCCTGAAAAGGAAACAAGTGCGCAACGGTCAGTAAAGTATACCTGGTGATCTAACACAAGTAATCACAAAGAAAACTTGAAACACACATGCAATCAATGTTTTCATGCATTATGTCAGAAATCAGAAGTCAGGGTCCTGGTGTACGGATACGTCGGCCGCCGCACCAAAACTGGACTCCCTGGACTGATAACCACACTCAATACGCTAAACACTATATCCTCACATAGAAGAAAGATCAGAGTTTGTGGTAGAACCGACCACCTCTGATACCAATTTGTCACGACCCGTCCTCGGGGCTCGTGCCGTGACTACCCCAATCCCGCCTTCCATAGGCCAGGGGCTAGAGACTAGCACCAAGAAGTAAATCCTGGAAAAAGGGAAGTCATTGCCTTTGTAAAGTAAACAAGCACCATAGAGTAAGAAAGCGGAAAAGTAAACACTATGTAAAAACTGTAACAAGCTGTGCTGAAAGTAAAAGGGGCCGAAAATACAAGCCCAACTGTAAAGTACAACTGAAAGGGAAAATCAGCAACTGAAAAGAAAAACCGCAGCGTCGAGCCATCCTCTGGAAGTCCCACCTGAAGGGTGGGTACAGATAGCCTCCACTGCTCCTCGGGTCCACCTGACCGCTCCGAGTACGTCCCGCCCCGTGGTCCACATCCAGGTACCGTCCTGCTCCGCAAGCCTCCACCACAATCAGCGATGTTCGTCGTCTGCAACCAACACAACGTAGTGCGGGCATAACCCGTGCAGGGGTGAGTATAAGCTACTCATTAGGGACCCCGATACCCCCGAAGGTCTCCCGAATTTCACAAAGGATAAACCACAACGGAAAGATACAATCACGATGTAACAACCAACACTTCTCAGGTATATGCCTACACATATACCTAAGTCATCAATCCCCGTTCGACTCCAACATCCGAGCCCAAGCACAACCCAGTCCACACAGGAAAGCAAACGTATACCCACACATGATAGCTCAACACAATCCACAAAGGAGAGAAAACCATAAATCCACACAGGATAGTGCAACAAAATCCACATAGGAGGGTAACCCAAGATTCAGCTCACACAGGTATACATCTTCGTATGACGATAAATATGATCACTGATCCATCTAAGTCATCGGACCCACAAAGGATCGAAAGGTACTAACCCTCTCAATTACCCACATAGGATCGGACCCACACAGGATCAATAGGTAAATATCCCCCGCAAAGACCCACACAGGATCGGGCCCACACAGGACCTGTTGGCGCTGGCTCACACAGAACCACTGAGTGCTGACCCACAGAGGATCGGATCCACACAAGATCTGTAGCACTAATCCACGTAGGATCGCTAAGTGCATTAGTCGTCGCAGTCCACTGAGGATCTCTGCACAGTCATCGTCGCAGTCCACTGAGGATCTCTGCACAGTCGTCGGACTCGCAGCCAGCACTAGGGTTCCCGCACACAGCAAGCTCGTTCGGGAGGGTCCGCTCCACGAGCCGAGAGGCTTATTCATAAACTGACATAAGGTCCGAAGTTGATGCATCCAAAAGTTCCGTATCGTCAACAGGAACTCAACGTCGCAGACGGCGCCTCAATCGGACGCCCGATCTGAGAGTTATTGGCCTTTTCGTCCCAGGGGCCCGGTTGGTTTTTAAGGAAAAACCAACCCGACCATACTCCACCTGCGTCCAAACCTCGGGCGGAGTATGCCAAAAGATCCGTCTCACTTAGAGGAATCCACCAAAGCCGACGGAAGGTCAATCGGACGTCCGTAGCTCAAGATATGAGCGTTTCCGCTGCGAGGGCCCGATTGGTTTCGTGTACGAACCAACCCGGCCGAACCCAAAGTATTCTGAAACCTTGAGTGCGATATACAGAAACGACCGTCTCAATCCAAGGATCGCGTTGCCGCTGACGGCGCGTCGTTCAGAGGCCCGTAGCTCATGTTACGGGAAAAAGACCAAATCGGTCCGAAGACGGGGGGTCTGGGCCCGGGCCGACCCGGCCCGACCCTGTCCGACCCGGAGGGACTCGGTCCGGCCAGGCCAGGGCGCGGCCCGGCTCGGCCGGCCGGTCCGGCTCGACTCGTCCGAGCGGCCGAGCAGCGTGGGGGGGCTTGCTGCCCCCGTGTGTCAGCACCGTGGCCCCCGCGGGGGGCCGCCCTGGTCAACGGACGCTGCAATGGCCGCGTCCCATGTGTGCGCTTGACCCGCGCGGCCGCGGGTCTGCTGGCGCCGCCGCCGCCACCGGCCGCCGGTGCCGCCGAACCGCCGGTGGCTTCCACGGGCCACCGGAGTTGCTCCGGTGGTCCGTTTTCCTTCTCGTCTGCGCTGTTGATCCTCCCAGGTTCCGTTCTTCACTGCGGGATCATCAAATCGCCCTTTCATCACGTTTTGTCATCGCCCGCCAAATCCGCACAACCACGAAGAACGACGGAGGGTTGTCGGGCCGTGTTCGTTTGGCCCGCACCCTCCGCGTTAGATAATAACAACGGGAGAATTATTCAACACATGAATACATAACCAAAAACAATATTTAATGAATCAAAATTGTTTTCATGAACCGGGTTCTTCATTTTGAACGGAAACTAACACGGGAATGTAAAACATCCAAATAAAATCCCTACCTCATCCATTCGTCGCACGCATGTTCTTCGCGGAAATTGATCGCCACGGAAGGAGGCGATCGTCGCGTCGCGGAAGGCGTCGTGTCGTCACAGAAGGGCGTCGCGTCGTCGCGGAATTCGGTGTTGCGTCAACGAACTCAACGGACCATGAAACAACAGATTTAATTATAAATAATTAAATCTATGTTTTATTAAAAACCACAAAGGAGATTAAAGAATTGAAAACTGTCACCTCAACGGATGATCGAAGATCGGGGCGGGGAAGAACGTCTCGGATGAAGCGTCGTCAATCTCCGAGGGTGACAGCGTTCTTTGCGTTCTTCGCTTTCTTCACATTCTTCGCGTTCTTCACGTTCTTCGCGTTCTTCGTGAAGGTCGGTGAAGGCACACGAATTTCTGTCAAAAGTCTCTCAACGTGTAATCCTCATGATGTCGGCGTTGGTCTTATTTTATTAATATGCCAACAGATTTCAAACAGGTTAAGAAACGAATGAAATTAATTCATAGAATTAATTTCAACGAATAAACTGCCCATTTAATTCAACGAAGAAAACCGCCCAATTAATTGTTGTGTTAAAATAAGAAAATGCGTCAGTTGACATTCATAATGATGGGTTTTCGTGGGTGCGTTACTTAGCGGAAAAGAAACGGTGGGGCTCGTGCGGGTCCCACCTCACAAATATCCTACCAAGAGGGTAGGATATTTTTGGATAGTACCCTATCCGCATCAACTCAGCTTAAGATGCTTTAAGTGGCTTCAAGTGGCTTCCACGTGGCATAAGTGAAATAAAATAAGGTTTGTCGTACAATTATTTTATTTCTTAACTTTAAGCCCGAAAATTAAAAACCACACCCGAGCAAACGATACTCCGGAAGAGGCGTTTCTAAGAAAGTACCGGCACTGCGATTCCATCGGTGCCCTCAGAATTCGATTCCGGGCACCAGTTCAAATGTTAGAAAAACCCGCTCGTCCGTTCACTGAACGTACCCGAGCCAATTTTTGGAAAATGATTCTGGGCACACTGGGCCTCGGAATCTGGTGTCGTCAGAAACTGCGCTCTTGTAAAATTCCAAAGAAAAATAAGAAAAAAATTTCCTTGAAATTTACGGGTCTTTACAGGTGGATCATCCTGTAATAATTCAAGCATCATGGGGGACTCTATTTCTGCTACTGCGGTGGACTCACCCTTGATGGCTCTTCTTGCAGGTGCTACGAGAGGAAATGGACTTGCCTGCTTGGCATCCTGCAAGGATTCCTATAAATGTTGAGCATTGTCTGAGAAATCCTGAAACCTAGATGAGAAGTTCTAATTGGTGAGAGAAGGGACCAGTCTGATCATCAAATTCCCCACACACATTATTATCATTGGATCCTTGGTTAGTGGAATTTCGAGAGAATATGTGAGTCCCATCCACATAGTAATGAAGTCTATGACACATTCATTTATCCTCTACATGCACTTAAAGAGGTCGTAAATGCTTGTCTTCTGAGTCATGGAACTAAAGTGGTAGAGAAACTGCCTTTGAGGATCCTCCCAACCAGCTATTGACCACATGGGTAATTGGATATACCAAACAAATGTTATCCCTTCCAGTGTCTGTATGAAACACTAGAGCTTGGGGACCTCCTACTACCCTGGAGTTCCCAGCATGGGTCCATACCTTGATATAAAGTGGTCCAGATGATTTAACGGATCACCAATCTCATTAAAGGGGGAGAAATATAGATTTATGTTACTCGGGGGTGATAGAATATCATCTACCCATGCCATATATGGCTTTCTATCATGTAGGATTGAAATGTATTGTGTTTCTAGGGCCTCAAGGGAAGAAATAATTTCTTCCATCAAATCATATGAATAAGGATTCAGATCTTGACGAGGTTCTCAGACCACCAATGTGTTATATGGTACTTAAATGTGTTATGTTGGCCGAATAGCTCATGGGGTGTTATGAAGAATTACCTGAGGAGTTAGGGAAATAATTTCACGAACCGAATCGATCGCCACCAAAAATAGCACCAAACACGGCCCGTGACAAGGCTCGAAGGGCGTTCCCGATCCCCACGGGCTGGCACAAGTGCCCGGGTATCATAAAATGAAAATTGGGAACGATTTACCCGAGTTTGTAAACATAAAACAACAAAAGAATCCAATGAAACAAATCTGGATTTTTCAAAGAAAACAATGTTTTATATAAAATCAGAACTGAATTACATATTCTAAAACAAATCAACAATACTATAACAAAGGAACAAAAAAATGAACATCCCAAGAACCTCAACATGAGAAGAGGCATTTCCCTTAATCCATCTCCACAACACCACATCATGAATGACTGGTGAAAATCCAAACTGTTGGGACAAATGTTATACCCAAACCTACGACAACAAAAATAACCAAGTCTACTTACACCCAAGGGTTTAAGTCGGGTGTGAGCCAATGCCTAGTAGGATACCACCACTAAGAGATTCCTTGTGATAATCATTCAAATACGAAAAGCATGCATGTTTTCAAAAACATGTAATTTCTATTTACAATTTCTAAAAGATGCAACTTAAAAAAACAGTTTTCAAGTGGGCTAATTTAAAGAATAAACACTTTTAAAATAAATTCAAAAGCTACTGAATTTTACAGCCAAATATACCATATGCCGACGGTATGTATAAAGGATATAATGAGCACAAGCAATAGGAAATAATCCCTAGGCACTAGCTAGCTGTGGGTCCCAGGTACCTCGTATCTCGGTGAGAGTAACCACAAAAATTATTCGTTCTCGTGCACGATCCACTAGTAGGGAACATACCCATAACCTAGTGGTCCCCAATGATCATCATCTTAGTTTAGTTAGAGTTGTAATCGTCAATCATACTAAGTGAAACTGAGGCCAAACCCCACGGATTCACTAGCATACTAGTACACGTCCACCAACCTAGATACCCGGGTTTTCCCTTTGTGCTAAAACAAGTTCAACAAGCCAAGAAATATACTTTTCACATGAAAATGTCCCTTTCACATTACACATTATCCAAACAGCCCCATGCACATCACACAAGTCACAAATTTAACTTTTCATTCAAATTCATTTTAAAATCAAACTCACACCAAAATAGCCCACAACACTTTTTTTCATAAGATCCACAATCCAACACATCCTTTAACAATTTTATGAAGTCCCTAAAAATATTATAAACATCACATAACAGAACTATTCACATTTAAAATGGTTCATTTGAAAGTATAAACAATCCAAAACAGTTTTCCAATATGGTTTCACCTCTTACATAAATCATTAAACCACTCAAAACTTTCATAAAACAATTCTAAATAGTGCACCAAAGCTTTTCAAATAAAACCCATTTCAAAACCATATTTCTAGGCCAAAATCACACCAATAAAAATTAAAAACAGAATTGGAATCCCCAAAAACATTTATTAAACAACTCCCATGTGTTATACAAACACCTCAACCAATAGTACAAAAGATCCACAAGAAACGCACACGTTTTCAAAATCACTTTCAAGAAGTACAATACAGTTTTACACCTTAAAACCTTAAAAAACATCTTTAAGACCTAGTGGCACACCAATACCCCACCAAATCAGAATTTTCATCCCTAACAAGATTTATTAAACAAAATTCATATGTTATAAAACAATCCCAAACAATACCCAAAGGGTTGCAAATGAAAACACCAAATTTTAAGCTAGAATGAAACTATAAAAACAAATGCTTTACTAAATCCAACATAAATAGTTCACGCACCACACACAACATATTAGGAAAATTAATAATAAGTAATTCAAGCAATCTAAATCATCTAGAAATGTTTACACATGGAATCACCTACCTTTTATGACGAAACCCTCAAAACATGGTGTGAAACATCAACCGCACCAACCCGACACCACAAGGAATATAAATCCAGACCTAGACCAAAATATCGGACCAAAAGGACACAAAATCAAACCATAGTTTCGAAACTCAACTTCTGGACATGAGGAACTTCATGAAATGGTGAAAGAAACCCTAAGGAAGGGGAAGAAATCAAGGAAAGAAACTCTTACTTGAAACATCTTGAATCAAACGAACCAAATACACCACAATTTAAATCTACAAGCAACCAAACCTGATATGGAGGCTCTAATGGTGATGATGAGGTAATTTGGGGACTGAAATTGGGGCAAAAGAGCAGAAATTGAAGGAGTTATGAAAGAAATGATTTACCTCTTCAAATCTGGACGATTTGAGAAATCTAGAGACTTTTTGCCCAAATTCGGGACACAAATGATCTTCAAAGTGGCTAAATAGATATTGGGGGTGATCCTTAGGTTTTAGTCTTCGAGTGAGAGGTTGAATCACCTAAAAAAAGTAAACAATGAATGATATATTGAAATTTTTAAAAAATAATTTAATGTTGGAAATGGACTTACGGGCAGGACCATTACCTTAATTAAAAATCCAAATCCATCATGATTTGGGATTTCTATGTGGTTAAAAGGGATATGGTGATTTTAATATATTATGTTATACCAATTGGGAAGTGGAATGAGTATAAAATAGTAAAAATTTAAGGAGTTATAGAAGAATCAAAATTTGTTTTTAAATCCGGATTTGGGCTCACAGTTTGGCCCAAATTTTCAAAACCCACTATTTTCACCAAAATGAGTGGTAAACCCCCAAAAAAATCAGGAATGGAAATTAAATGAATAATTAATTTTAAAAAAGTCATGTGTGTGACAAATAACCTATAGAGAGGACGATGGGACCAGTGGACCGATCGACAAAAACTAAACCAGGTCCTGAGGAAGGTTTCCATGTGATTCGGCTAGATTGGGTGATGTATATCATAGGTTATTCCCGTAAAAATAGAACACAACTCTATTTCTATGGGAAGGGTGGTCGAGATCACTACAAATAAACTCATTGGTATGAGGTTGTACCTACCACTACCCATGTTTCCTCAGTGAAGGATTACCATGATCTGGTTGTCGCTCCATGGTGCGCTCTGTGGGGAGCTCGTCATCAATCTTTTTATGTTCAGCGTGATTTTGATGGAACACGACCATTTTAGTGTCATCTTCCATCTTTTTCACTGATATAGGCTGGTAAAATGGTTTTTCATTCCCAAATTTCACTTTATATTTGCTGGGGTCTTGACTGAGATGTAATGATTTAGAAGGTGAAGAAAGGCCAAGAAATGTTTTTTGTTGGAGAGTATGGATTCATTTCAGATCTTTCTGGTGTTTTACTACATCGACGAGCTATTCATCATATCCAAGCCTGGTTCTAGTGCCCCCTTCTGGTTATATCTCAGGAATAACTAATGTCATTGTGATAATTCCTGGAGAAAGATCCTCGATATCACTAGGTGAACCAGGCTGATGTAGGATATGACAGTATGGTAGGGCAGCATACTGTCCCCAACCATGGATCTAGATATGAGGGGAATCTTTGTTGATAACTTTTTCGAGCATAGTGAAGCTCTGGATACATTATTTCTAGAGGGTCTGATGATAACTAGGTGATGGAGGGTTCTATGAAACTAGAAGTGATGCCAACTTGACTAGGCGACATAGCTGGCAAATGTCATCATAGAGTTCCTAGCTATTGGGGTAAGCTAACTTCTAACAATGAAGAAAGAAATTAATTGTAACCAATGTTTGGTTGAGGAACATAACCACGTCTTGGGTTAGGAACTCTAAAATGTCAATGTTTGTGGTTGCAATTGGCCAAAACATCTCAGGGAAAAGGTACACTACAAGAATGTCCTCCCAACATCTGAGCTAGGATGTGGGATCCAACCCTTAATTTTCACACTCTTCGATTATAGGTTTTTGTGGGACTGGTAATGGCACTAAATCTAACCATTGGGGTGGAAGACTGGACGTTGGAGAGTACAACGTGCGAGATAACAAGCCACTGCTTCTTAGTCTATCTTCTATGTAATTCATTGATTACACCACCACATCACTGTATGATGGACTAATGACCACTGCTTCCCACACATGGGATAAGGTTGTTGGTAGTGGGTCATGCTACTACTCTTCCTCTACTGGTCCCCATGACAACCCTATGTGACCTCTTGTTGAGGTAGAAAATTATCTTGTTGACAACAAGGATGATTTTATTTTCATTCCCTAGAAATGGGAAAAATCCTCCTCCTCATGTATATATCTTCAGAGGGATTCATGGATCTGGTGGACTTCTCTTTTAGAAAGTATGAGGCTGATATTCCATATTCATACCTCATCCCTCACCTTAGAGGACTGAGCTTACAGTTCCATAATCAAATTGCACTCCTCTTCAGAATCTAAAAATCAAACAGGGTTGATCACAGTGTGAGGAATCTTTGGATTAATTCTATTCTAGTGATGAGCCAACATCCTTCCCTAGGATAGTTTATTAGGGAAAGCTATATTTTTGACATGGGGAGAACCTCTACTTGGCTTTGTGCGGAAGCAAGGAGGTCCTCTTCTTGGAAAAAGTATGGTGCAAGGACCACCTGAGAAAATTTCAAATGAAACACATGGAGGACCTCTATGACTGAGGGTTCTCTAGTGGGGAGTGTCCTCCTATAGAGCTGGAAAGAACATGGTAAGGGCCTCCATGGTGATCGTCCATAGTGTGGGGAGGACCATCGTGTCAAACGGCTCTGGTAGCTACAGTACGAGGATGGCCTTTGTTCGGACTATACTATATATGGGAAAGGCCTTCATGAAAACCATATATGAAGTGGGGAGGTCCTCCGCTAGAGTCAATGAGAATAGGGGGAGGACCTCTATGTTAGTAAGTGATAAGGAAAGGAGGATCCTAACATTGATAACCTGGAAGTAAAGAAAAATTTTCTTACCCAAGACCAGGAGCACGGGGAGCACCTTCGTGCTGAGTTTCGATGAATCGATGAGGGTCTCCGCTCAAGCTAATGATGGTTACATAGGGGGAACCAAAATATTGAATGAATGAGTGTGGTGTACCTATACTATGTCTAATATGGTATGGGTAGGACCAACGTATTGTATTTCATCATCATGGGTCGGCCCATGATGACTGCACCTTTCACCAATTACTGGGGAGGTCAACTAAACCTGCATGTGAGGTGGTTGGTGCCTCACTCCAGACTGGGCATGGAAATTTCCCTAATCTGGGACAACAAGAGGGGTTCAATAGCATGTTCTAGTGGTGTCTCAAGGTAGAGGAGTTTTATAATATGATTCCCCATGGAAGTCATCTTCCTCATATTGCACCCGATGTTAACGCCGATTCAACCAATAAAAGGATAGTTGTGTATGCGTATTGACCACATGGTCCTCAGAATGTGAGAATTGCTAGTAACATGGATGTGGCTAGGTGAAAGTCCTCATCAGCAGAACCCTAGATGATGTCCTAGCCGAATGGACATAGAAATCCCTTACTTGATCCGTATAAGGGAGGGAATCATAAGAGCACTCTGGGGATAGGCTTCAAAAGATATTGATGGTCAGAGTGGGGAGTAGAGGCTCCTTGAACGGTCCTTGTGGGTGTCAGTCTTGTTGGGGAATAGAGGCCCCAAGGTCTTGATGGTACATGTTCCTTATTGGGGTAACCCCCTCAAATTTGTATCAATGTACAAGAGTATTAATCACCCTCATTTGAATGAATTCGGAGGGTCACATGTGGTGTGGGTGCCTGACAGCTCTGGTCATGAATATTTCCGTAGAAGAGATGAAGCCATGCATGACTAATGTGTTGGAGGTTCCCCTACCCCTACATCTACAGGTAGTAGGTGATCATTTTCTCGTAGTTTTATCTTGGTTCCTACAAATCAGGAATATTCAACCATCAATATAGATAATTGGAAAAAGATTCCCAATTCCCCATCATCGTTCAATCTTCCATGGATGGATAGAAATATCATTGGTGACAACATCATAGATAGGTATTCCCAATGAACAACCACCCCAAATCTAAGTGAGTTTCACACAAGATCCACTATTTTCATGGTTGGACATGGATCCAGAGTGAAGGATATGTTGAAATGGTTTATTGCTAATGTACCGATTTCTACTAATCTCTATATTGAAGAGAATAAATTCACGTTGGGTTCACCATTTTTTTTTTGACTCTTTCACCAGGATGCACATTTGTCTATGGGGATGTTCTATTTTTTTCCTTTCATTCTCACTATCCAAAGGTGGCTGGCATCCATCACTTATTCTGGGATGTTTTCTCCTTGATCAAAATGAGATGATGGGATTTCAGTCTCTCCTTCTATGGATTACTCCTTGAAATTCATCACCAAGTCCGAGTCTCCCTTAATGATTAAGATGTTTTTCATGGAACTCTTCCCTATTCCATATCTTAATGGATAATTAATAATTACATTGCTTCTATGAAGTCATTTCATGGGTTTATTTAAGGGAAGCAACCTCTGTTTAGGGGATTAGTCACATTTTATATTGATGGCATGTTTGGGCGCTAAAACACTGGTAAATCTCTATTTATTACCCTTATGATAGGAATTCTCGAGGGTGTATAAGACAGAGGCATACCACATGGATTTTGGGGAATTATCTTCCATAATAATGTCTCCAAGGTTTTCCTTGACTTACCTTGTTTAACAAGAGTTATGTTACACTTTTATTATCTAGTAGAGACTGATCAAAATGATCAAAACACTGATGGGAGTGGATTAGATGGGTATATCCCTATGAAGGGGCTCTTGAGATGTTTACTAGATTGGTGGATTAAAACTCTGAATGAGGATGGATATGAGGATGATTAGGTTCCAAAAAGGGGACACCATGGTTTACCATTCACTAGTATTCATCCTCATGGAGACTACTTACACACCCTATATAAATGATAGGGATAAAAACCATCATAGTTTGAGTGAGTGAATCATGGGATAAAGGTTTATACAATGGACAACAACCCAAATAAATGATAGGGGTTTATGCATGGTTAGCGGCCCATGTTCTACAATGAAGAAATTAAATAAATGGGGCTTACACATGGTTAGCTGCCCGAATAGATGGAAATATTTCTTCTGGATGTGGTGGCCCAGGTAAAGTCAGGGATGATATGGATTCAGTGTTTAAGAATGTAATGAGTGTGTATGGATATGAGGACCAATGCGAAAGTGACGATGTATATATTGAACCTTGAAGTGGTTTCCAACGTATCCTCGTGGAAGGGAATAAAATTCCACGTAGTTCTATGTGGGAGATGAGTCACCTAAGGATTTGGCTCGGGAGAATGGATGCATGGATGGGAACTAAAAGAAGTAGAACCTTTGGAATTGGGAATAAACTTCCCAAAAAAATGAATTAGGAAGAGACCGTGATGGGACATGATTTATGGGATTGAACCTCAGGAGGATTCCTACGTACCATTCACAAAAAGGGAAAAAATCAAATTCCATGTAGTTTGGATATGGGGGAATAATATCAGGGTATAGACAATGGACTGCAACCCAATGACATGTTGGGGCATAAAAGTGGAAAACAACCCATAAAAATAGGGACACCCTTGGTTGGAGGAGTATGGTTTGATTTTGGGGATTACATATGGTTAGCTTCCCGATGAATGTTTTGACACTGTTAAAGGACAGACCAATGATGTGGGTCCTAACAAAGGGGATGCTAAAGTTTACCAGTGTTTGGGGTTGAACCTCATGGTGGATTCATATATACAGTATTTAGGAGACAGGGATCCAACCACATGTAGTTTAGTAGAATATTGTTTAATGTCCTGTGAGACAAAAGTGGAATACAATTTAACATAATGTGGAAGGAAGGTGAGCTGATGTGAAGTGGTTGGGATTGATTGGTGTTGGGGTTGAACCGCGGAAAGGCTTCCTATATACCTTCCATGGAGATGTAAATTATTAATGACAATGTAGTTTAGTAATATGGGTAATGAAGCTTAGACACTATGGTGGACCAAAGATGATTTCATGGTGGATGCTTACTCTAAAACCATGTGAGTCATGATTGGTGGGAAAATAAAGAAGACATAATAACCTGATGATCATGTCATGAAAGGTGAATCCACAAGGAATGAATTGGGGCTTAAAGATGGTAGTGGCCCAAATAAATGAATGTTGTGACTTCATCCAAGAGGGAATCCTGAGTAGGGGTCCCGATGTACGAGGATGATATGGCCATCGTACCCAAAACACAATTCCATGTTGGGTCAAGGATTTCACAAAGACTTTTTGAGGTTCACATGGATAAAAAGCTCAATGGGATATGGGAGTGAGAAGGTTATAATGCCCAAACCTTTCACAGTCCTTTGTAGACTATTTCTTATGGGTTGATCATAGTTTAGCATCATGTTTTCTGGATGTAAGTGCTTGGTAGTTTAACATCATGTAGTTTGGGTGGTGATTATTCACTCCCCACCTCTAAGACTTAAATAACCGGTTCAATTTAACCCTTGGTGAAGGTAAGGCACAAGAAATGACGTATGGAGATGGGGTTGTGGAGTGATCCATTTACGGGCTCATATTAATGTGGCTATGCAAGGGAGAAATAGATGTTAGAGTTCTTAAACAATGAAGCATGAGGAAATGGAACACAACTTGAAGCACCGACCAAGGGAATTTTGAATCACATCCTAAAATCTTGGAGGGCCGCAAATGAGAAGGGTTCACAAATCAAGAGGCCTCATGGAGTGGGGCTTCACAAATCTCTAGGGTTGTAGAGAATATGTTCTCATATAGTGTTTGGTCTCTCAAAACAGATGGATTCATTGAGCTCATGCCTCCAAAGAGCATTAGGGATCGTAGAGCACAAGAGCTTTCATGACATATGGGCTCACAGAGCATTGCGACCTAGCATAATCAAGTAGTACACATGTATTTAGAGGGTTATTTATGAAGCATGGGTGCTTTATAAAGTTTTGAGTACCCAAAGGGGTCTCATTCCATTGATATGGGCCATAGGCCCTATGAAGGGAATCCCCCCACGAAGAGGGGGAATATTTGAATAAAAGGAAAGGTATTTGACAATGCTCAAGTACATCAAATGATTTATTTTTCTAATGGTTCATAGTGAAAAGGTTGATTGGTGTTTTATGAGCTCAGAAGATGAAAGTTCATGGTTTTAGTCTTTTTGGAGTGGGGGAGATGGGTGTTTATAGGCACCAGGTAGGTGCGAATAGAGTAGGATGAACCACAATGTAATTTACACTCCGCAACTGAAATAAAAAATCTATTACGTTTCTCATAATCATATAGTCGACCATTAATATTTTCTGGAACGATCACATAGGATTCCATCTTCCCTCATTTTTTGGTGACCATGGAGTCGTCCATCATTCTCATCATAGAACTCACATAGACCACCACTTTCGATCAATTTCATCCTAGTTGTGGAGTTGTCCGTCACTTTTCTCTACAACGAGTGCAGAGAAGGCATCTACATTGCATTGGATGAGGTGCTAGATGGATTTTCAATGCATAATTTTTTGGAATCTTTTTGGTGTACTTTACTTTTTTTTTCAATGCATAGACTTTGGAACCAACAACCATGACATCTGTCAAGACCTGTATATGGCTTGATTCTTTTGAAAATACTCATAATTTTCACCTTGGTCCATAAACTCAAAGAAAAGAGGATCAAAAGGAATAAATAAAAAATATCTAATGCCTCTTATCTCTATTCATGGGTCTGTCTTGCATAGTTAAATGGACATTCATGAAATGTTTGTGGCTTGATTCCCATCCTTGTGGGATATGTACTGAATCCTAGATCACCAATCTCAGGTCAAGACACAACATTACATCCCCTTTTTCATATAAAAAACAATAACTTCATCCTTAACACATGATGTTAAATTCATAGGATTCCATAAATAAGTGCAACTTTATTCCCATTATAATGGGATACATATTGATTCTTGAACATTTTTTCTAGGGCCTAGACAAATGTTCATTATCATTTTGGGCCATTTTCCCCTATTATAGTCCAAAAACTATGCCATTAAACCTGGATACCCCAAGGGATATGTGGTGTGATGTTAAGTCTCCTTTTCCATTATTTAGGTTTGGTTTTCCCCTCTCACTGCATCACATATTCCACCTTATCATCTAGTCCTTGGTATTTGTATGGTGTTAGATCCACATTTGGCCCATTCACATTGGGTTCCTATCCTCTATTCCATGAAAATAGTATAACAATATAAGTAATGGTCCAAGCCCTATAAACATAAAATGGAAGACCATGTACAGGATGTAATACCATAAAATATATGAAAATAACTTAATCACATGATATTAAAATATGTGATATCTTAATCACATGAAAATAAACTATAAAATAAATTTTCATCAGTTTTAGGATGAAAAACTGTAAATCATCTCATACACTCATTTTAGAGGTCCTCTCCCACAATCTCAGTTCTCTACCACATTGTTCACATCTTCATTTTTATTTTGGAATATGAGATCATACTCTCTAGGGAGATATGATTGATCTTTGTTAAAAACAATGTGCCTACACCAATGTGCTCCAATCCATGGTGGAATAATTTCAAGAGTGTTTGAATCTCTTTGAATATTAAACCACTCCAAATCCATGATTTGTGGGCCCCTTATTTACATCCTCATCCTCTTTCGTATCTAAAGGGACCCCATAATGTTCTGGTCCCATGTTGTTTTTCCCCACCAACCATTTTGGGCCAAAAACCCAGAGGACTTGGGATGACATTTTGATTTTGGAATCGTGTAACAAAAATGTTCATCTATTGGCCCTTGTTTGTTTGTACCCATCTCATTATTGGGGTACATATACTATGTTTTGAATATAGTCAGTATTTCTATCATATCTGTTTTCCAACATCATTATATTCCAAATTTTGGGAATTATTATTCAAACATTATATTTATCATTTTTTCAGAATAATTCCAATTCACCTAGTGATATACCAATATTTCACCAAAGTACATTGGGAAAGGGGAATTGAATATTTTGAGATCCCTAATCCCATGTCACTTTCTCTTTCAGTCTAGACAGTCTGGGTGGTTGGTCAATAATATCATACCCCGATTATTAGATGGTTATCTATAACTCTAATAAAGTGAACGATTATGTGATCATCCTGTGTTTATCACACCACACATGACCCACGTGAGCATAGGTATTGATAATTTGTTGCATAAAATATATGATTTAGGTGCAATAATTGAATCATGAAAAGAATATTTCCGTATTAATAGTTCAAAATTAGTATGAAATTATGTTTCATGAGCATGAAAAAACATGAACCCTATGTATTATCCCCATTAATGGAGCACCATAACTCCATATCTCTATGATGTGTGGCTTCCATGATTTCTTATCATCTCCTGATCTCCATTTATTATTCACCTTCTTAAGGGTGAATCTTATTAGCTTTTATTAGAACTTGGTCACGTTAAGCTTAAAGGTCATCCACATGGCCACTTGCCTGCCTCAACTACTTTTGGGCCTCAGCTGGCTAGAACTTCAGTTGTGTGATGTGTCCTGATTAATCAGAAATGAAATCAATGTTCTCATATATATACTCATCTTGGTGTTAGATATCCTATACAACCTACTAATGTTTCTGGATGTTTTTATATTTTCTTGGCACCATGTAGCATCCAGATGCTTATTTATTTCATAGATCTTCACATTATGGTAGTCCTAGATTAGCATGGGAAAATAATGAGTGTCTACCACTCCAACACCTAGTCAATGAATAGAGTGGTGAAGTGATCTCATCAATGTTATCCACTCAAGAAATAGAGTGTTCTAGATAAATCATTATATCTATTTACATGATCGGTTTCAGGTAGCCTAGTTGTCATAGATTATGTAAAAAATAGACTCTTTACAACTCTTCTGCTTCTGTAGGTTCATACTCTTTTAATTTTTCCAATAATTCAATTGTTGAGTCTTCCTATAGCATCATGTCAGTTTGGTCAAGCTCCATATTGTGAGGTTGATCTCTATCACATGATTCTAACATGATAAGTTTTTCCTTATCAACCCGTTTGGTGATGCCATCATCTTCCACGATTGGCCAATTTCTAGAGATCATGTCTTGGTCATCGTGGACACTTGGCTCTATATGAGCTGGTACCCTTCTTAGTAGAGGGGCCCTGGGTCCTCTATCCTTTCACACTGTTAAAACAACCACCACTCTAGGGACTGTTCAAGAATGGGATGTGTCAGTATATATATAATAATAAGTAAAAAAAATATGAATTTTTAATGTATGAAACTTACACTAGTCATGTGATGGCTTCTCATGCTCCCTCCTTGGGCATCTATCCACTAGGATGCCAGGACATGGCCCCCGTATGTGATTATGGGATCTGAAGGTCTGAAGATGCCACTCTAGACTCTCTAACACTATTAGAACCTAAAACAATGATTTCATTATATATGGATCCCTTTTCATGATTTTATAGGACTCGGGTCATGCATTTATCCCCACGGGAGGGGTCTCTTGTGTAAGGATCTCCTATACAAAACAGATTCTAGTCAAGGAACATAGATAAGAGTAATGGATATAGAAAAAAGGGATTAATTAGAGATTACATCAAGAGATTCAGGAGATCCTCATGAAAAGGTTTTATATAAGGTTTCAACCTTTCATTCTTCTAGGGGACTCCCTTTGTCAAATACTTCCCCCTAGGACCTATCAGATTCTTAGGGAAAGGTAAAGATCACTACTATTTCAGAAGCTACCAATTTCGTTGGAATTTTCAAATCTAGTCATATTTCGTATGAGAGATCATTGGATGTGGAGTTCCTCAAGACTGGACTAGGTTATCCATATCAGTCACACACTACCCCGTCTACATGTGATGCACATAAACCATCATTGTCTTGACCCATGATTAGATGGTTGATCCCAATATGGTTGAGGAGATCTCACATTTTGTAACTACTGAGGAGTTACCTTTTGAAATCCCATGATTCCTAAGCCTGAGGGTACACATCATCGTCATGTATATCCATGAAACGTACCATCTCCTCAAGAACTTGGATATGTATTATATGGAATTTTATTTAGGGTCTCCCTTCAACTCAATTCTACCTAAAAAGAACCACTAAGTGTATTGCAGCTTATCTTCTTCCACTTTTGGCCAGTCTAGGCCACGGAACATTTATATCTACTACTGTATCACCACCTCCATGATGTGAATGATATGTATCACCATATAGTACTCTAGTTTTAGTTCATCCTCTACCTCGAGGATGAGGTTCCACTCCATCATCTGTTCGAATGGTCCATTTTTTATGCATTTCTCCTAGGTAGGTTTTATTCTTGATCTGGGTATATGATTTGACTATTCAATAGGTGGAAGTGTGTGGGGTCATCTCATCATGTAACATCTCTTATTCTCACATGAACATAAAACATATATGCCTCATCACACATGGGTGTTCTTCATGACGTACCCCCAAGTAATGTTTCAGGGCTATCCTTTGTAAGCATATTAATTGCCTCATGAATAGGTGTAGTGTTTATGGTTTCCATATTTTCTCAAAATCCACCAACACCACTAGTACTCCAAATTGAAAGCATAAGAGATATGACCGGTTCTCTTCAATTTCCCTACCATCATTAGTGAAAACTCTCATTGGTAAAGGAAAAAATTGGATGTTGAATTCACCTTCTCTCCAAATATTATTCAACACTTCCTTAGAGTTTATCTTGAATGAGAAACTTCCCAAAACATTTATAGTGGATGGTTGAATGTACACCATTTAAGGGAAGTGGGATTCTGGTATTTGTATCCCCCAATTTATGCCTCCAAACATTCACAAATTAATTGGAGCTGTCCGAACATGAAAAAATGCTTCTTCACCTCACTAATATGCCAATTCACATTCTAAAAAATTTACAAAACCCAAACTCCAATGATTTTTCACTACCAAATTTCTATCACAATCACATTGATGAATGTCCATGGTCATGAACACATATGTGAATCTCTTACTAGAAGCATCCACCCACAAATGAGAGCATATATAAACCCGTCCAACTAAACTCTCAGTTATTTCTTGATATTGATGGTGTACCCAGATGAATGCAATTATCTACCCTCTACTATTCACTAATAAGAACCTTTCCTTTCTCACTGGTCCCCTATTGGATTGGTACATGGCCATATAGAAAATTTCATAGGGGGCCTCCTCTCCCTTGGTAGGGCTCTCCATAGGGAAGTCCAAGAAATGAACAAACCACTGATTAAAGCTGATTTCCCTTATTATATTCTTATATTTATCTACCCCTAGCAACAGATCTATAAGAATATTCACCTGGCTTGAAATATGCTCCCAATCCTCCCATTCATTATCCACAGGGAGGAATTCGTCAAACAATCCCCCCCAAAAAGTGGATCACAGAAATATGGTGAAGGTCCCATAGGCCAATTCAATCCTCCTCGTGAGGCTAATGAAAAGTGTTGGTCCTAGATGACAATCTACTCAAAAACTCACGCATGATGTCGTTCAGTTGGTAAATGTTAAATTTGGAAACCCATGGTGCCTCATATAGTCTTACTCATCTCAGCTATGCCCCAAATTCCACACAATATTCACACATCCAAAAATTCCAAGCCCTATCCTCTATAATGTTTCTGCCCTAGCGTATGTTCCAATCATTAGTCCAACCTTTATCTAGGTTCCCTAACACCTATGTGAAGATGGTATGATGTTGAGGGGATATTTATTTGGATTTAATGGTTTCTTATCAATATTTTCAAGATGATAGTAGAGGAAATATGTTGCGATAGGTGAATGATCCTTCGCAACATGGTCTTGAGTAGCCTAGTACCACATGTATTGACCCAATGTTCCTCTCAACTAGTAATATGGTTCATCCCTTCCTACCTTTAGCATGAAGACGTCCTCCCTTAGAACAAATCCATAAATTGAAAGTTCCTTGCATTGATGAAGGTTCATTCATACGTTTTCCAAATTCTTCTTCAGTGACTTGTTATCTGATTGGATCCAACCATACTCCCTAATTAGAATGTTTTTCACCAATTCCTCCCTTCAAGAAGAATTTGCTAGAATCTCATAATCATATTCTTGGGATTCCATCATATTTTGGGATTTTTTATCTTCATTGGTTGTTTTCAAGGATTGTTCGCGAAGAGAAATCATTTATAATTGGATCACAGAGCTGCAATATACTCTTCACATATCATGGAGTACTAGATGAACGCGATTCCCATGTTATTTAAGAAGAATTCAAGGATCAAGCGTCTGATAAACCCAGTCTCTGAAGATATGTTCATAGGTTGTAGATCATCGTGAAAAGAGATCTTAGGTGTGAATGTTCATGATGGTCTAGGGTAGATCATGGCCCCCTCATTCCCCAATTATAGTGTATAACCAAACAAGAATCACAATGGCCCTCTTTCCAACCTAGATTTATAGTTCCCTTTTTCCAACGTGCATCACATCCTACATCTTTATTCATCTGTGTGACATTCCTATTTTTAGTGAATTTCCCATAGAGTCTAACCCTTTTTTTCTATCAGCTCCAATTATGAGGGGGGGGGGGGGGAATTTGTTGGCACTAAAATATGTTCCCCCGAACAAATAATGGAACACTGTAGCTAGTTGGGATTGAATCAAATTTTAAATGGCCCAAATATCATCGAAGGGGTCTAGCTCATGATTCCCTGCCGCACAGCCTCTCGACCCCGTGAACGCACGAGGCACTGACGGAAGGCTCTGTGAATCTGATGAGTACAGTGACCACCAAAAAGGAAGTGGATGAGAGTCCACAAGATTATGATGATCCCTGTGACCACTATAAATAATGTTTATGATGTCCTCTGTGAGTCCAACGAGCCTTGCGTCACTTTGCGAAGACCATTTTTGGAATATAGTGCAACTCCATGCCTCATGAGAGCCCTTTTTTAATAAATAGTCATCACCCCATCCAAAACGTTGTTACTCTGACCTTTCCACTTCTGAACTCTCTTTTAGTGATGTTCCCGAGCACCGCAAACATGAGAAAAAAATGAATGTCCCTAGATATTGGAGCATCATGAATTCCCCTTTCCTTTATTCTTGTTTATCCCAACCTATGGTTGGGATGTCCTTCATGAAACCATATGCGCTTCACGAAGGATGAAGTACCTCTAGGATACTTAATTCATTGTGAATCATTAAGCCTTTGAAAATAAATAATTTTACAACCCAAGAATCCCTACCAAGGCAAGGTCACCCTACATCCCAATGATCATACCTTCGTGAAGCCCCTAACCTCTATGAACTACTTGAGCTTTGTGAATAAACTCTTAAAGATTCCCCCTTTTTTGAAAAACCCACTTTCATGTGGCACTCTAGTCTTGTACATAGAAATTTATTAGTCCCTCATGTGGTGTTCATTATTTAATTTCTCTACGTAATGAATCAACACATTGGTACACTAATAGATATTTCTTATTCACATAGTTATGATAACATGGAGCCCTGACTAACCACTCATCCAACCTAGCACCTTGTGAATTACTGGTTCCATCCCTTCACTAAGTGTTAAAGGGCTCCTATTATGTTTGTTCTCTTGGTGAGGGGCGAGTCCTCATCATCTGAGATGTTAGACATTAAACTATCAATCACTATTTTCCTCAAAACCGGACGCTAAATTGTAGCCCCGCCTCATACCTTGTACATGAAGTTACCCTCCTTAGGAATTTTCCAATCGCATTCATATCCATAGGAGTGAGTTATCCCTTACATGGGATGAGATCCTACTCTAATGAAACATCATCATCCTACGTTGAAGGGAACCATCTTAGTTTAAGCCCCTAGCCTTTTTGTAGAAGGTACACCCGTGTTCCCCCTTTTCCCAATATCTATCTCCTTGGGATTCTAACCATGCATAAGCCCCACACCATCCCTCGCTAAATCACCTTTCAAAAAATGATAGTCTGGTATACTGCTTCATCTTGTTTCTCACACCGAGCAGGACTCAAATGGGATTAGAGGTTAGTAGTGACTGTGGAACCCATCATCGGGGTATCCACCTTAGAGTAAGTCCTATTTTCCACCTTAATGATCTGATAACTATTTGGAAGCCATGAATCACTAAACTATATGGGTTTAAATCCCCTTATCACAAATATGGTATATAGGAATACTCTATGTTATTCAATATTGAACACCAATAAACCCTAGTGGACCCTCTTAGGGGTGAACCTCCTGGATCACAACATCTTCCCCCATCCATTCCCATCTTGGTATTTCCTTGAGCCACAATATATTGAGATGATCATGCACCACTCAGAGTTCATATCTCATTCGGTCCACCTGGGTAGAAACCCTTGTATAAAACCCAACCACCTATCCCATTTTGACAGAGTGGCTACCATTGAAAAATCCCCAACACCCCCATCAGAACCGCATGGACATTAATTCCCAACAAGCTAGGATATATAGAAAACCACTCTAAGCTTCATGAAAAAGATTTTCATCTTCACATCGATTACACTCATTCCATCCACATCACCCAATCCTCTATTATAGATCCTTATTCTTACCCATACTTCCATATCCTAGTAGGATCATACCAGTCATTAGGGTTGTCTCAGTACTTAATCCCCAACCATATGCTCCATCCCTTAACCCTTATATAGGTGGGGTCACATCATCCATAGGGGTTCTCTTAGTATGTAAGACCCATCCATCCCATTACTTCTCTTTACAACACTAAAGAAGCTAACCATTCATATTCCCCACATAATCCACATCCATCCAACCGAGAGTGATACTCTTGTAAAGGGCATCTAGCCATGTAAAATCCCAAAACCATGCCCTTTAGAACTATGTGGGTTTTGATCCCTGCCTTTTCTATAGGGTATGTAGGAATCCTCCTTGAGGATCAAACCAACACAATAATAAACCTCAGTGTCCCCTCATTGGGACCAACCTCACTGAATCCACCTTTAGTGGTGTCCAAACTAACATTGACGGTTTAAAACCTTCCCTTTATGGGACACACAATTCATGGGTCTACCCTCATTGGGTGTTTTGATCCACCCATCTGGAAAAACATAGATGTTCTACCTCAAAGGGATGCTTCTATCCAAATCACTATTATAAGTTTTCTAATCAGTCGGATATGTTTCCACTAGATGTTAAAATCACTGCCTACCCCATGTCAAACAGGAAAAGTTATGAGAAACCTTAGAGATATGTATATGAAATATGATATCCCACTATTGACTTGGGAAGCCTTGGGTTTCTATTCATTTACCAATCCCTCTAACAAAAAAGAATATAGATGTTCTAGTGTTTTAGCATCCAGACATGCCATCGATACCCAATATCACTCCTCTACTAACCAAAAGTTTCTACCCAAACATGACCCTTGGAAATGTCATGAAAGAAGCATCGTAATTAACCAGTTTCCACATAGAGATGGAACCAGGAACAGGTTTTACGAACAACATATTAATCTAGGAAGAAGAAAAATACTAAGAAATTAGTTTATAGGAGGAATCCATGGATGGTGGAAATGAAATCCCATCATCCTGTTACAATCAAGAGAAAACAACTGTAAAGAAGAGTTGAATAGCTCATGCTGTTGTAAAGTAGAAATGCGGGGAAAAAATCTGCGAGTCAAGAGATAATGATTCCCTCCCCAATGGAAAGAATTAGAGATAGACTAGTTATAAATTCACTCAAAACATGGAATCAATATCTCTTTTGGGAGTGTTTTACAATGTATTATTATCATAATAACTGGAAATATATTTTTATATATAGGGATCAAAAAATTTGATAGAGATATTAGGTGGAGAATATACATACTTTTCATGTTTTACAACTTATATACACTTGGGAATAATAATATTGTTTCTAATATGTTGAGTAGAAAATTATTTACATAAGCCAAGAAATAATTAGTTGATGAGTGATATTCAATGAGTTATTTTACTAATACAACCATTGTAGTGGATGTGGTTAGAGGAAAGGATTTATTGGATTTAGTGAAATATCGATCATCTTTTAATGGGAGAGATCTTCTTGAATAGGTGATAGACACCAATTTCAAATACTTTAGTCAGTTTCATTATGGTGGGGAGACCTCAAGTGATTGGTCTCTATCTCTTAGTGGAGCTTTGTGAATATTTAGTAAGTTGGTTGTTCAGATTACTATGATGTGAGATTGGATGCATAGTGGATACTGGTTAGGTTAGTCTATACAACCTAGGGTTTCCTATATGTCTCACTACATGAGGCATCAACATTTGTGGCTAGGGATGCAGTGGTCTATTGTCGATTTTGTATGGAGGTGTGTTACTTTTCATAAAATCCATTTGGAACACTATAGAACTACATGTTTATTACAACTTTTACCTATTTCAATATGGATGTTGGATGATATTTACATGGACATTTCCAAAGGATCTCCACAAAATCCTTATGGGAAGAATGTAATTTTTGAGATTATTGACCATATTTTAAATTCACATCTTTTTTTACATATCACAGATATGATGAATGTGTAGCCATATGAAGAGTTATATTCATGATAGATTTATATACATCATGGTGTTCCATATATGATTGTTTTTGACAAGTATGAGAGTTCAAAATCTTGGTTCTAGAATGTTTTACAGAACTCGATGAGTTCCTAGATGAAATTGAGCATGGATTATCATCCACAGATGGATGGTAAAATAGATTTACCATTCCAGGTTCTTGAGAATACAATTTGGCCTTGGATTCTTGATTTTAGTAGAACATGGGGATATCATTTTCCATTATTCAAATGTTTCTATAATAATAGTTATTAGGATTTTACAAAGATGGATCAATTTGAATTATTGTAAGGGATTACATTTAGATCTTATTTGGGCTCGGTAGTGTTGGTAGATAGGTCCTTATTTCGACTATTTTTCATTCAATAGATGATGAAAACAGTTTAGCTTATCTGGAAGAGGCTGGTCACAACATAGATTCATCCAAAATCTTATGTGTTTTTTCTTTATTAGATGAAATATTTTACAGTTTTTATTGTATATTCCCAATAATTTAACCTAATTTGGGACATCATCAGTTGGGTAAAAAATTGTAAGTTGGAAATGAGGTTTTTTGGACCATTTAAGGCCATAGAGAATCATGGAAAGGTGGTTTATCAGTTTCACTTATTTCTTAGTACATTGATCCATGATGTGTTTCAGGGTTCCCGGATGATGTGGTATCACCAAAATGCTTCCCATTTGAATGAATTAGATTATATTGATATTTACATATATACTACTATTATAGAGAAACCTATTCATATTAATGATCACTAATGAAAAGGTATTGTGTGGTAAAATGATTCACATAATAGATACTACGGAGCTATTTTTGGGATAGCCACAAGACATTGAAACATGAATAGTTAATGAGACACAAATGAACTTATTATTTTCTAGGTCCATAATTATGTGGAAATTTTTGGGATATAAATTTATTATGGGAGGAGAATTTTAACTCTTTCTAGGTCCTAGGTACACAGTAGTTGAGCCTATTTTCTATTTTGGGGTTCAGGATGATTCAGGTGACTAGAAATTAAAAAAGTTGTGTTTTTAGAGAAAAGAGGTGAGGATTATGGTTAAAGTGAATGGTTAATTTTACCATTTTATTACTATGTTTTATAGATTAATGATTTAATATAGGGGGTTTTAATAGTTTCCATATTCCCAATAAAACCATGTGGCATCCAGTGGAAACTGTGAACCCTTTGGATAGGGTTGGTAGCAATGGTGGTGCACATTTAAACTAACCATGTGGCCAAACATTTCAAGCATCTTCAATGAATATTATGGGGAAATGAATAAGTTTGACAATATGTTTAACTATATAGCCTCCTCTTGGAAACTATGTGACCCCCTTCTGAACTATTATAAAATGAGAGTTTACCATTTTAGCTTTTCCCATATTATAATATAATCAGTCATTATTCTCATTTTGGATCTTCCTAACACTTTCCCAACACATTGGAGTTCACTCCCACTTGATTATAGGTGGAAGTCTTTCATTCTCCTTGGATCACATATAGGTATGTTGCATTTTTGATATGCTTTTCCCACTTCTTTTTAGGTCTACACTAGTTGTCTTGCAATCAATTCTTATTGAAACCTATTTTGGATTTGATACCAGATATAATGGGTTTCAAGAAATATTGATGTTGTTTATTGTGTATCTAGGATCATGATGACAAAATATACTCTTTTTTTGTCTCGGTTTTCAAGGATTTTTTGATCTACCATCATTTTGATGTATGTTTTTCTATATAATGGGTTAATTATATGAATATCTTACCATTATAGTGAAATGTTTTATATTTTTTCATTTCATTAAATTTATTTGTGTTTAAATGGATTTCATGAACATATTTTTAAAGGTGTTTTTTTGAAAATGGGGGTATTTACAACATATTTTTTATTAAATTCTTGAATTGTTTTTTATTCAAAAATGGGTTTTCAAACACTAAAGTAGATTAGATTTTCTCTGAAATTTTATTTTAAATATTAAGCAATGTTTTAAAATAGATTTGGAATAAATTGTACATTGGGAACCTTGGGTGCATAAGGAAATATAAATAGGTTAACATAGTGTGTGTGGAACCATTTGTGTTTACTTTTGGGAAATCGATGGAATGTGGAAGCACTTGATATTAGTTGTTATAAACATAGATTTGTATTTTGATTTATCTTATGTCTAGTATTCATTAACATTGGTGGGTCACAATATGGAGTGATTTTTAATTTACCATGTATCTATTTCATGATGGATTATGTCATGGACTATTGCTCACATGTTTTCATATGAGGTTGTATCACATGAATTCACATGATGGACTACTTTATAAATACGTGTTTACTCAGTCACCTTTTCATGTATTGATTTAAATTCATAAATTATCATATATATTATTCATATTCATGGATTTGTGAATACTAAAATGTTTTTGAAATCAAATGTAAATTAATTACAACCAGGTTTGGGTTTGTGAAAATTCATTATAAAATTGATTTTATTTCAAATTCTAGAAGAGTTGCATTATGATTATTAGAGTTTGGATTGAATATGCGGTGGTATACTGGTATGATTTTTTCTTGCACCCTAATTATTTAATTGGGTAGTTTTAGATTTAAAATTTTAGGATCATGGTAAATGTATGTTCATATTTTATCATTTTGGATTGTCCTGTTATAGTAGACTTCGGTTCGGGGTGGTTTGTAGGTGACATTTGGTCGCATGGAGACATATTTGTCTAATCATTTCATAAATTTTGGTTTGTATGTTTTTTCACAGATATTATGGTTGATTTTATCTCTTTATACAACTTTTTACTCTATTTTATTGTCTTGTTTTGGGTATATGCCAGACTTATTGCAGTTATATTTGTTATACCTCAGTGTGATGGGCTAGCTCGGGTGCCCTGTCTGGTTGACATGCATTGTTCTGTAACACATAATGGGGAATGATTAAAATTAAATATATTTATTATATTTATATGAATATTAATATAAATTAATATAATTATTATTACTTTTCGTAGAGTTAATATGAAATCACCATATTCATTACAAATTCACTTCTTGAAAACTGTCTTTTCAACCAAATTTATGGGATTTATTTTAAATAAAATTCAACTCATCTATTAATTTAATTTGGTTCAATATATTACTTATTTGAATCAATATAAATTATATTATAAAATAAATTCAACTTAATTTTTGGATATAATTAACAGTGAAGAAAAGTAAAAATATTTTATTACAATTAAGGTAAAAATGAATTAAATAAGGGGTTCATTTAAACAAATAATTGTTCAAAATACCTAAAAACTTATATAAAATATATTTTATAAACATATTTGGACCCTATAATGTCCAATAATCTATAATGGTCCATTTGGGTGACTTTTACGTGTGAAAAACATGAGTATAAATTTTTCATTTTAAAAATTACAAATCTTCCTCAAACCTTAGTTATTAAAGGCCATTCGCTCTCCTCAACTCATCACACAATAAAACAATTTTGTATTGAAAAATAATTAAAAAATACATTATATAATTCAATCCCAAAATCCTGGAATTTTCTTCTTATCATAAATCCATCTAAATATGGATTTTGGTTCCAACCTAAGGTGGTTGTCCATGGAAATGTTATAGTTCTTAAGAAATTTTTTTTATTCGATTTCTTCTTCCACGTGCATAAATTATTTTTCAGTTATGAAATTATAATTAAACAAATATCTCTCATATACTTATATATTTTTTGTTAATATAATAACCTAAATCTCTCTCATACTCTATGTAATGGGAATCAAAACCATCATTCATGTGTGTAGTGGACTAACGACTCGTGAACCGATATAATTCTTTTTTCATCATCCCCAATTAGAGACTATTATAATGATAGATTAAAAGTATATATATTATATTTGAAACATAATGACACTCATCATTATATTATATCGCATATAACTTCTTACTTTACATTCCATGGGGTATATGATAATGTCACTCAAGTGTATGGTGGAGAACAACCACACGAAGATATGTGAATAATTTTCACTAACACTTTTCATGGAAGGTAAAAATTATAAACTTAAAAAAATAGGTCTAATAATTATGATATTAATTAAAAGATTATCCATAGAAAAAGATAATATTTCATCTTATTTTTTACCTTTCCTGTAACAAAAAATTGAAAATTTCGTTCATCTGTACGTGTGGAAAACTACCTCCATGAAGTGATGTTATTATTATTTCCTTGACCACATCACATAGATGATATATATATATATATAAAGAAATAATATAAAAATTTTTATTTTAAAATCATTTGGTACTAGTAAAATTTAAATTACCAATTTTCTATAATAATCATTAAAAAATGGTAATGTTACTCTTGTGTACCTACCACAAACTATCACCATGATCATAAAATAGTTCATTTTTTATAAGAATATTTAATGATTGGATCTAAAAGTATAATTTATGCATAGATATGATAAATTCATCATCATTATTATTATATATTTATTGAAATAATGACCTATCTATCTACCATTATATAATCTCACCCCTCTTCATCAACTTTAGAAGTGATAGGTGTGCTACTTGGCCTTAGGTGACATACCCAAGATACCAATGTCTGGAAATAAATGTCATGGGACTCAAGAACATTTGAGTTATCATTTTTCCTTTGAATGATAAAACATAAAAATGAAATAAAAAATAACATTCCAAACATATATATTATGTTTGAGTATAAAATTCAACTTAAAATATAACCAAACTAATAAACCATATCACAGTATAAGAGGAAACCAAAAGACATACTAAAAAAGAACTTAAAGAAAACAAAACTCAAAAGTCCCAAATAATATAAACATGAAACAACCAAACTAATCCAAGATATTAATCCATATTACTATATCCTAGTATCATGAAGAATCATTAATGAATTGAGATACATTTCTTTTATATTTTCTCAATAGATGACATCGGTAAATTTAGAACAGTACCCAAGAAGGGGGTGATTATAGACTCAGTAGAAATTACCAAATGATTTTACATCTCATACCAATAGGAAAAAATGTTATAAAAATTATATGAATAAATTAAAATAATTTACAAATAATTCATTTCAAAAACACTAACAGGTTCCCAAGAAAAGGAATAAATAAGATCCAATAAAATTTCACATTCAATTTTTATATTCATTCCATTTTCCAAACACATAGATACAAACACTCAAACACAATCTTGGTGATGCCATTTATGGTGTACCGTCATATTCATACTCTTTGACAATGTTGATCATGTAACACCCCAAGCTTACACGGTACTCTTTTCTTTGAATAATACAGTAGCGTGTGTTGTATGCAACTTCGAGTTCTAACACACACCACAACCAATAACAGTAGCCGTTATGAATAGTAATACATACTTTTTGAAATTTTATAAATTTTATCTTTCAAAATGGACTTCATTTTTGGATTCAGAATATCGAATTTATCCTCGGGTGAAATTGTATAACTTTTCGGATAACTTTTATATTTTGATGAATAATGAAAATTACTAAATTTTAATTAATTTTTTTAATTAAAATAATTAATAGTTATAAATTATAATATTGAGTGGTTTTAAAGTATAATTAGAATATAAGTTTACCATTTTATCCAATGGTGGTCATGAGAATTAATTTCACTTTGAAATTGGACATAAACATTTGTCAATCTTTTGATTGATATTGTTTCTTAAAAACACGCTATTTTTTTTGACAGCAGTAATTAATTATAAAATAAATTAATGAAACTTATATGTTTGGAATTTTTTAAAATATTCACCTTTTTTGAATTCAGAATATCAATGATAGCTTAGGGTGAATTTTTGGTATTTTTCTAAAAAACTTCAATTTTTTATGAATAGTGAAACCACTAAGTGGTAGTTTAAAAACTAATTTTTCATGTAAATGAAACATTACCACATATGTGATTTGATTTTAAAAAATCAGACATACATGGTTGTCATTATGAAGAATAATTTGGTTCAATGGGATTAAAATAATTTTTTTTGGTGAATAGTAACTTTTAAGTTTTATTAATCGCAATTAAAGGTAATTAGTGAAATTTAAGGTAAAAATGATATTATAAAAATATGAAAATATCTTGAATTTTTTTTAACCATATTAGATGATTCATGGACGTCCCAAAAAATCCATGGGCCTACATGGGGACCCCATGGAGCCATTTGGGTAAGAAAATGACATTAATAACTTTTTATTTAAAGTAAAAATAAAATTGTCACAAACATGTGTTGTTTTTCTAAAACAATTATTACATGGGGTTATATAAGTAAATATTTCAACTATAAATATTAATTGTAAAGCTAAAAATATTTTCTACATCATGATATTTTTTTAATAATTTCTAGACTTTATATATATTAAATTGTTAATGACACGATGATGATGCAACGATTACCTCATTAATTAACGATTTAAATAAAATGAAAATATAATGTAAAATCTAATACTTAAACTTGTCCAAAACTTATTGTATGAGTATATATCTAACCCATATCAACTTATCCTCAAAATATATAATTTTGGGACCTTTAAAATCCGAAACTCATTTTATAATAAAGTAACATTTCATAACTTTCCAAGAGTGCCCCTCCTCTCCTCTTATAAAAGGCCCCCACCTCTACCACCTTATTCACACCTTCAATCCATTTGGATCATCCAAACTCTGCCCAAATACTCTATAAACCTCCCTCTCTTACTCCTAGAAGCCTAACATTGGGCAGAAGTCTTCCCAAGGAAGCCTTTGGCTCAAATCAAAAAGAGTTACCCGATTTTAAGGTAATGTCTTCTCTTATGTTCTGTTGTTTTATTTTGCTTCTACAACCCCTTAAACTCTTTTTATTCCTTAATTTTGTAATAAACCAGTATATTCAATATAATAGGATGTTTTTAGGTGAAGAATTTAATTTACACTTACACACACCTTCGTCTAATCGTTAAATAACATACTGTTTCTATGGGTGGCAAATTACTGTCTCACGAAACGATGATTGTTCAATCTTCATTTAACACCTCTCGTGGTGGCCATTATGACGACACTATTTTAATATATGATATATATATATATATATATATTATTTTTATGTTTTCCTTATGATTATGTATTTCTCATTTATGGCATACCATTATGATTTCCATTATGGGTAAACGCGATAATTTCATTTTAGGAAGTGCGGTCTACCGCCCCCTCAAAGTGAATTGATTCGTTAAAGCCATATGTGGGAAGTATAAAGGATGGATTAAATGATATTATATATTATATTATATTGGAATTATAATACACCTTTATATCATTATGATTTTATTCCATTAAATATGAAATAGAAATGAAAGTAGCGTTCATGCGTACGTACGGCCTACCGTCTCCAAGAACGGTGCATTTCATTTATTACCTCTAAATGTTACGTAATATTATGAATGAATGTATATAATGGATATATATATGATATATATGATAAATACATCATGAATATAATTCTAGATATAATGGATATTTTACCACATGAACAACTTTTAATTATAAGAAGTTTATTTTTGACTCAAGTACCAAAGATCGACAAAACGACTATTATTAACATAAATAATTACATAATGTTCATAACATGGTAATAAGTGATATAAAAGGAATAATAATTCGAAAAAGGTTCTTAAAAAATTATAAATTAACTCTAGTTTATAATTCAGGAGGTTAAAGAACGGTCGATTCAAGTCGGACATGAGGTAAGGGAATTTCTTAACCCAATTTCCATTCAATGGGTTAATATCCTACTTTCAAATTATGTCATGATATTATTATGTACTATCTTGTATTTATAATTTCTTTATGTGTACATATAGTGAATAAAAATAATAGATATATTTTATTTAAAAATGATCTTTGTAAGGGACTTAGTCTCAATCTCCTTTTATTGAGGCATATTTTGTTTTATACACAAATTTCTTTTATACGGTGTATAAGCCCATTAGACTTTTACTCAAAAGGAATATTTTTATACGAAACATTTTTAATAAATGACAAAAGTAATATTTTATCGTACATATGCGGCGACAACAACTTCTCCGCCGTCGTGACCATTATTTGAGTTTCGGCTTCCTCTACAAGCCATAACTTATATTTAAATGAAAAATGTAACACCCTGAGATTTTATGAAAAATATTCTTTTAATTTCATTAATGTCTTGTGTTGTATTCTACACCAAGATTACCTTGCTCTATACGCAACACCGTATCAGCTTGTAGTATACGCAACACTATTCTTGGATCGTGTTACACACAATTTTGATAATAGTTATTCTACAAAACATTGAGTTTATATATATATATATATATTCAATGTATAAATGAAATATGGTTGGATTCTGTTATACAAAACAACGAAGGATTCTTTCACAACACGCAACCCTGACTTGGCTTGCATTACACGCAATCGCGACCTTCCTCGATAGCTTGTGTTGTATGCAATACCCGGTTTTAATAAACAACGATATATTATTATAATATTGTCATCAACTAGCCGTTATGAATAGTATTAACTAAATTTTGAATTTTATAACATTATTATTCATCTTACACATTTTCTAGAACATGGTATAAGAACAAAATAAAATTTTCGGGTAAAATAAGTATTTTTCAAAAAATGCAGTTTTGCCGCCTTTTGATGGCGCACCCCCTTTAAATCTAGTTTTTGACATGTTTATAAGTTCAATTTGACAAAATAAAATTCTTCTTTTGAATAAGGATATAAAAATTTACATTAGATAAAGTTTTTATATTTTTCAGATAACTTTCATATTTTAATGAATAGTAAAAACATGATATATTTTAATTAAAAACAACTTTTTTCATCGTAATATCTTATGTGGTTAAATTATAATATTGAATGGTTTTAAAGTATAAATAGAATATATTTTTACCATTTAATATAATGTATGTCATTAGCATTGATTTTACCTTGAATTCGTAGGTTAAATTAATTCAATCTTTTGCAATGTTTTAAAGGAAAACCAGTTTTCTTTCGACAACGGGATTAATTTTAATTTAAATTCTGCATCTTTTGTGTATTGAATTTGGAAAAATGGATTCCATATTTGGAATCATTGGGTCCAAATTATATTAATAAGTTACTTTTTATTTTTGGGCATTGTGAATAGTAACTACGGTAAATTTTATTTACTATAGTTAAAGGTAAATCGGGTAATTAAGGGTAAATATAAGATTATAAAATTACCCTAACACTTGTAAAAATCCTATTGGATGGCTAAAAGTAGACCCATATAACCTAAGGGTCGTATTAGATTAATTTTATGGGCTTTTTTCCATGAAAATAATTTAATTATTATTAAAACCAAAGAATGTGACAACATGTCACTTTCTTAAATCTTATAAGTATAATAATTTTAATTTAGTGATAAACTTCATGAAACATCAAACATGAATAGTCTCCAGAAAGCTAATAAAATTATCTACATCATAGGAATTTATTTAGAATTTTTAGGGATTAAATAATTATCATTTATTATGACACAAAGATGATGCAATAATTATCTTATTAATGAAATATTGACATAATTGATGTTATAAATACCCAAATAAATGTAATTTGAGACTTTTTATGACTTACACTAATTTTATAGATTAATATGACATGTTATTGTTGATTTAAGTAACTTGGTTCGAACTTATCATTCTTTTATGAATTTCATAAACATCATGTACCAAATAGTGTCAAAATTGACATAAAATAGTTTTTAAATCAAATATTATACTATTAATTGTTATTTTATTCCTAAAAATATAAGGTTCAGCCAGATGACTTAGATAAGATTATATATATTAATAATAAACAACTTTGGGTTATTTTTGCTTTATATAGTAATTTTATTAACCATATAGTGTAAGAAAACAAAAAGACATGGTAAAAGTAAAATTATTTAACTTAGAGTTAAATCTAATTGATAAGGTTAAAATAATAACCTAAACTTGTATAAATCCTATTGTATGAGAGGATTTCGACCCATCCCCACTTTAGCTTCTAAAGAAGACTCTTTGGAACCATTATAAACCGAATTTGACCTTAAATATAAAATAATATTTTGAGATTTTCTTAAGGTGCCCCTCTCCTCCCTTATAAAAGGGCACCTCCTCCCTCTCCTCCTCACACCAATTTGAGCATTCAAGCTCGGCCAACCCCTGCCAAAATCTCTTCTCCACTTCCCCAGTATCATCCTAGAGGTCATGGTCTTTTTCAAAGACCATCCTTAGTTCTTTAAGTTGAAGTTAAGTGAAGGCGCGTCAAACAAAGGTAATATCCAATACCGATCTTTTTCAATTTCTTTCTTCTTCAACTTTTTATTCTTTAGTTTTTTCATGATAAAGTAATAACATCAGTATTTCTTATATACTGATATGTTATTATAAATATTAAACAACTCTAATTAACCTTCTATCCATCCTACGGAAAAAGGAAATCACCGCGCGTGCGTACGTACGGAATACCGTCTCCACGCCGTGGTGTAATCAATTTTCTGCCACCACCTTAATTGGATGGATATAATGGTGTAATGAGAAACTATATATGATTATTATAAAGTGATATTGATACTGAAATAGTATACATACACTTCAACACAAGTTCACGATCATGAGAACGATATCATCGCTTATGCGTACGTACGGACTACCGTCTCCACAACGCGATGAGATTCATTCTCCATGTTAACCATTTAAGAATGATTATAAAGTATATATAAGAAATAATAATGAAATATATAACGCTATAAAGATACTGGATTTATATATATATGTATGTCATCTGCTTACTTCCATTCATGACAATAAGGAAAGGAAAACAGCGTTCATGCGTACGTACGGACTACCGTCTCCATGAACGGTATGTTTCATTTCATTTATCTATCTATTATATATATATATACTGAATATATATGATATATAAATCATGTTTTATATTCTGGAAGTAAGTAAATCATTATATAAGTAATAATAATTTCAAGAACAACAAGTCTAAACACCTACGATAAATGAAACGATTTTACCCAAAACGCTTTTTTAACATGGAATTTACAAAAGAACGGGTAATATAAATTCATAAGTGAACCATATATGATATCATAACAATGAATATGATTCTGTAATAAGTTAATGACATTATTTAAATCATTATACAGGAGTATCAGACACTTACGAAGCAAATCTGAATTAAGGTAAGGGAAATATCACAATCTCATTTTTATCCGAGATTGTTTATACTTTAGTATTTACTGGGGTGTATTTTATCATCCACATCCATGTTTCCTAAATATTTAATATTATTTCCATTCTCCTACAATTTTTTTAAATCCAATTTTACCCTTCGGTGAGTTTTTAGTAAAGAATATGAAAGGAATCTTTTGTCGTTTTTCGTACGAGGTACTTTTTGACTTTTCCGACAAATGTAGGAGAATAATGTTTTTTTTAACTTATATGGCATGAATGGATTTTTAAAACATTATTTCCATGAAGCTTCCTTTACAAGTTTTCATGTTTATTTTTAATCAACTTCTTTTAGTTTAATGTTTTATTACATGTTAATAAAGGAAAAATGTTTTTAATGAAGAAAGGATATTTTCCTCCAGAATTCATTTCAAGTGTTTTCTTTTCAAAACTATTTTCCATCTAAGATGACGTTATTTGATATGTATGTCTCAAGTAAAATGTCTCTATGATTTAAATGGTTTCAATTTTCTTATGATGAAACGATATCAATTGTTTATGGATTATGATGGCATGATGTTTAAGAATCCCATTTTATTACATGGGTTATGCAATGATGTATGATTAATGATTTTTTGGCTCACATAAGAATGGTATCATTATGAGATGGGTGGGACCTATATCTCCCTCCAATGCATTGGGTAAAGATTTTATATCTCATGAGATAGACATGGCTGGAACGGTAGGTTATACCGGTTCAGTGAAACAGGACTGAAACGAGGGTGACTCTGTTCAGAAAGGGGCTTTGTCCACTAAGATAGTCTTGGAAATGAGTCTTGACTAACAAGAAATGATTATCTATGATTATGTGTGAATGCCAGAAAGTTTCATGTTTTAAGTTATGATTATTGTGATTACATTTCACTGCCATGATTTACCCCATGTTATGAAATTATGATCTCTTTTGCATGTTAAGATTTCCAAAAGTTATGTGCTTATGTATATTATGTGATTAATATTTTTTTTGTTTACCCTTACTGAGAATTTGAGCTCACCCTTTTATTTTTTCTTTTCCCTAGGATATAAAGAACAGTTTTAGGTAAAAAACGGAAGATCTTTATGGGAGATTTTGAAGATCATTCACCACGATTAGAAGATTATATTCCGAGTTTCCAAAGACACTAAACTATTACGGTCCTTGTGTGTGTGTTTTTGTTATGTACTATGTATTCCTCAAATGTAATGCAATGTCAATGTACGTCAGGCTTCAGGTCTCTACAGTTGGTATCAGAGGAAAGGTTTAGTCAACCTTTGGAAACTAGGATGTGAGAACGTTAGTGAGATCCCTAGAGATATTTCTAAGGTATGTCTAGGGATGTCCCTAAGGAGAAGTATACGTATAGGATAGTCCTAGAAACTATGGTAACGATCTTAGAATTTAACCTAAGATGTTAGATATCGAAGTTACTCCCCCTTTATTATGATTTTTTCCTCTAACACTATTCTTTTTGGGTTTTAGAAAATGGTTGGAAACAAGGTGATTCACGATAATGGAGGATATGATGGACAATGGAATGGTATTTTTCATGAGAAACCAAATGAAATGGGATTTGGAAGTCCAAACATCATTATTATGCCGAATCAACAATCTCATAATATGATCAATAAAGTAAATTTTGGTAAGTTTCCTGACTCGGCTAATAAGAGAAAGATGGAGTTTCATGATGACCAAAGAGGAAAGAAAGTTCAATTTCCCCTATGTAAATCATGTGGGAAGAGGCATCAAGGAGAATGTTTCAAAGGAACTGGAAGATGCTTTGGGTGTGGAAAAGAAGGACACAAAGCCAGTAAGTGCAAAGGAAAAGGTTCAGTTAACACCAGGGATGAGGATAATGGTATTGCTACGACATCAACAATGGTTAAATGTTTTAAATGTGGAATGTACGAGCATTATTCAAACCAATGCCCTAAGGAAAAGTCTCATGAAGAGAATCAGTATGGTCGTATGGGTAGTATTTATGTGGATGATGATGAAGAGACTACAAATGATATGTGAGATGAAAGAATTGTTGAAGCTCGGTCAATGGTTTAAGAATGTAGTGAAATGATTACATGTTTATCATGTGTAATGTTGTATAAGTAATCTCATGGTACTATGGAATAAAGAGACATCTAAGGATTGTTACACTGTTTCCTTTCCTTGAGTTTTGAAAGTGTATGATTAATGTTACCAGTATCCATGAAAGGTTATTCATATATTTTTGGAATGTAGATGATATGTGCATAATGAAGGGATAAGGAGAAAATTAAATGTTTGATAGTATTCATGAGCTCATGACTGATATAAGGAGAAGGTTATATCATGGTTTGAGTATATAGAATTTTTGGATTTTGGTATGTGGAAAGTGTTAACTTTTAACTGCATTCATGTTTTCACTAAGGTTCAATGGGTATTCATTCTTCAAGAGAATACATGATTAAGGTATTCACATGTTTGAAATTTGACCAACAAGATATATCTTATGATATATGGGGGGATAAATGATGGAATTCACGTGATTGTTCTGTGACATTTCAAGTAATCATTTTCTTTATACTATGAGCTTGGACCAAAGTATTTTAGATAAGCCTAAAGATTAGAATGGATTATGTTGGACATAAGTTAGGATAAAACGTTTTTCGATATTATTGATGGGATGTTATAGTAATATAGCTTTAGAAAAAGGACAACCTGCAGGACGGGCGATAGCCCATCACGTCAGACAAGGCTGTGGGAATCTAACACACAACCGAAGTGTGACTGGCCTTTATCGCCTACCACTGGACTACAGGAAGTCCCTGTTTAGTAGAAACTAGTTTTATTATATTAAGCAGTATGATATATGATGTATAAGTCCATTTTAGGAACCATATATGATTAATCTCACTATAGAATGACTTATGTATATTTAATAACTTTTTCTAAACTTTTGTTTGAGATAGATGGAATGACATGTCATTCTATCACATGATCTGCTAACACTTCACTAATAAAAAATTCAACTTCATTTATTTAAGAGATGAAGTAGAAATTTTTCAAGGCACGAACAACAGTGAGATTTTACCAAAATAAAGTATGTATTTATTCTAATTCAAACTCTTCAACTTTAGGGAAACGATCTAGATAACCAAAAATGTTGTCCTAGTGCTCTTATATCTGATTAATCAGATGGTACCTTAGATCGTCACAAATTTATGGATTTGTGATTGTTGGCTTTTCCATAGCCATGTTCTCTACCACTCTCCATCAGAACATAATGGTTAGATTTTTCTTCCATATCCATATTTTCACCTATGTGGAAACCCATTGATTAGTTTATTTGGGTAACCGTTACGTTTCATACTTTTGTTTTTAAATATTGGTTTTGGTATTCCTTTTTACGATGTGTGTTTCTATTAAAGAAACTTTCAAGTAGTAAACCATTTATAACGCCGACGAATTTTGAGGGAGAAATTCATTTTAAGGGGGGTAGAATGTAACACCCCGAGATTTTATGAAAAATATTCTTTTAATTTCATTAATTTCTCGTGTTGTATTCTACACCAAGATTACCATGCTCTATACGCAACACCGTATCAGCTTGTAGTATACGCAACACTATTCTTGGATCGTGTTACACACAATTTTGATAATAGTTATTATACACAACAATGAGTATATATATATATTCAATGTATAAATGAAATATGGTTGGATTCTGTTATACAAAACAATGAAGGATTCTTTCACTACACGCAACCCTGACTTGGCTTGCATTACACGCAATCGCGACCTTCCTCGATAGCTTGTGTTGTACGCAATACCCAGTTTTAATAAACAACGATATATTATTATAATATTGTCATCAACTAGCCGTTATGAATAGTATTAACTAAATTTTGAATTTTATAAAATTATTATTCATCTTACACATTTTCTAGAACATGGTATAAGAACAAAATAAAATTTTCGGGTAAAATAAGTATTTTTTAAAAAAATGCCGTTTTCCCGCCTTTTGATGGTGCACCCACTTTAAATCTAGTTTTTGACATGTTTATAAGTTCAATTTGACAAAATAAAATTCTTCTTTTGAATCAGGATATAAAAATTTACATTAGATAAAGTTTTGATATTTTTCAGATAACTTTCATATTTTAATGAATAGTAAAAACACGCTATATTTTAATTAAAAACAACTTTTTTCATCGTAATATCTTATGTGGTTAAATTATAATATTTAATGGTTTTAAAGTATAAATATAATATATTTTTACCAATTAATATAATTTATGTCATTAGCATTGATTTTACCTTGAATTTGTAGGTTAAATTAATTCAATCTTTTGCAATGTTTTAAAGGAAACCCCGTTTTCTTTCGACAATGGGATTAATTTTAATTTAATTTCTGCATCTTTTTTGTATTGAATTTGGAAAAATGGATTCCATTTTTGGAATCAGTGGGTCCAAATTATACTAATAAACTACTTTTTATTTTTGGGCATTGTGAATAGTAACTACGGTAAATTTTATTTACTATAGTTAAAGGTAAATCGGGTAATTAAGGGTAAATATAAGATTATAAAATTACCCTAACACTTGGAAAAATACTATTTGATGGCTAAAAGCAGACCCATATAACCAAAGGGTCGGATTAGATTAATTGTATGGACTTTTTTCCATGAAAATAATTTAATTATTATTAAAACCAAAGAATGTGACAACATGTCACTTTCTTAAATCTTATAAGTATAATAATTTTAATTTAGTGATAAACTTCAAGAAACTTCGAACATGAATAGTCTACAAAAATATAATAAAATTATATACATCATAGGAAGTTATTTAGAATTTTTAGGGATTAAATAATTATCATTTATTATGACACAAAGATGATGCAGTAATTATCTTATTAATGAAATATTGACATAATTGATGTTATAAATACCCAAATAAATGTAATTTGTGACTTTTTATGACTTAAAATAATTTTATAGGATAATATGACATGTTATTGTTGATTTAAGTAACTTGGTTCGAACTTATCATTCTGTTATGAATTTCATAAAAATCATGCACCAAATAGTGTCAAAATTGACATAAAATTGTTTTTAAATCAAATATTATATTATTAATTGTTATTTTATTCCTAAATATCTAAGGTTCAACCAAATGACTTAGATAAGATTATATATATTAATAATAAACAACTTGGGGTTCTTTTGGCTTGATATAGTAGGTTTATTAACCATATAGTGTAAGAAAACAAAAAGACACGGTAAAAGTAAAATTATTTAACTTAGAGTTAAATCTAATTGATAAGGTTACAATAATAACCTAAACTTGTATAAATCCTATTGGATGAGAGGATTTCTACCCATAAACACTTTATCTTCGAAATAAGACTCTTTGGAACCATTATAAACCGAATTTGACCTTAAATATAAAATAATATTTTGAGATTTTCCTAAGGTGCCCCTCTCCTTCCTTATAAAAGGGCACATCCTCCCTCTCCTCCTCACACCAATTTTAGCATTCAAGCTCGGAAAAACCCTGAAAAAATATCTTCTCCACTTCCCTAGTATCATCCTAGAGGTCCTGGTATTCTTAAAAGACCATCCTTAGTTCTTTAAGTGGAGGTTAAGTGAAGGCGCGTCAAAAAGAGGTAATATCCATTACCGATCTTTTTCAATTTCTTTCTTCTTCAACTTATTCTTCATTAGTTGTTTCATGATAAAGTAATAACATCATTATTTCCTATATACTGATATGTTATTATAAATATGAAACAACTCTAATTAACCTTCTATCCATCCTACGGAAAAAGGAAATCACCGCGCGTGCGTACGTACGGAATACCGTCTCCACGCCGTGGTGTAATCTATTTTCTGCCACCACCTTAATTGGATGTGTATAATGGTGTAATTAGTAACTATATATGATTATTATAAAGTGATATTGATACTGAAATAGTATACATACACTTCAACACAATTTCACGATCATGAGAGTGATTTCATCGCTCGTGCGTACGTACGGACTACCGTCTCCACGACGCGATGAGATTCATTCTCCATGTTAACCATTTAAGAATGATTATAAAGTATATATAATCAATAATAATGAAATATATGACATTATAAATCTATTGTATTTATGTATATATGTATTTCATCTACTTACTTCCATTCATGACAATAAGGAAAGGAAAACAGTGTTCATACGTACGTACGGACTACCGTCTCCATGAACGGTGTGTTTCATTTCATTTATCTATCTATTATATATATATATATACTGAATATATATGATATATAAATCATGTTTTATATTCTGTAAGTAAGTAAATCATGATATAAGTAATAATAATGTCAAGAACAACAAGTCCAAACACCTACGATAAATGAAACGATTTTACCCAAAACGCTTCTTTAACATGGAATTTACAAAAGAACGAGTAATATAAAGTCATAAGTGAACCATATATGATATCATAACAATTAATATGATTCTGTAAGAAGTTAATGACATTATTTAAATCATTATACAGGAGGTTCGGACACTTACGAAGCAAATCAGACTTAAGTTAAGGGAAATATCACAATCTCATTTTTATCCGAGATTGATTATACATTAGTATTTACTGGGGTGTATTTTATCATACACATCCTTGTTTCCTAAATATGTAATATTATTTCCATTCTCCTACAATTTTTTTTAAATCCAATTTTACCCTTCGGTGAGTTTTTAGTAAAGAATATGAAAGGAAACTTTTGTCGTTTTTCGTACGAGGTACTTTTTGACTTTTCCGACAAAAGTACGAGAAGAATGTTTTTTTAACTTATACGGCATGAATGGATTTTTAAATTATTATTTCCAAGAAGATTCCTTTACAAGTTTTCAAGTTTATTTTTAATCAAATTCTTTTTGTTTAATGTTTTATGACATGTTAAGAAAGGAAAAATGTTTTTAAAGAAGAATGGATATTTTCCTCAATAATTCATTTCAAGTGTTTTTTTTCAAAACTATTTTCCATCTAAGATGAAGTTATTTGATATGTATTTTTCAAGTAAAATGTCTCTATGATTTAAATGGTTTCAATTTTCTTATGATGAAATGATATCAATTGTTTATGGATTATGATGGCATGATGTTTAAGAATCCGATTTTGCTACATGGGTTATGCAATGATGTATGATTTTTGATTTTGTGGCTCACATAAGAATGGTATCATTATGAGATGGGTGGGACCTATATATCCCTCCAATGCATTGGGTAAAGATTTTATATCTCATGAGATAGACATGGCTGGAATGGTAGGTTATACCGGTTCAGTGAAACAGGACTGAAATGAGGGTGACTCGGTTCAGAAAGGGACTTTGTCCACTAAGATAGTCTTGGCAATGAGTCTTGACTAACAAGAAATGATTCTCTATGATTATGTGTGAATGACACAAAGTTTCATGTTTTAAGTTATGATTATTGTGATTACATTTCACTGCCATGATTTACCCCATGTTATGAAATTATGATCTCTTTTGCAGGTTATGATTTCCAAAAGTTATTTGCTTATGTATATGATGTGATTGATATTTCTTTTGTTTACCCTTACTGAGCATTTGAGATCACCCTTTTTTGATTTCTTTTCCACATGATATAAAGAAAGGTTTTAGGTAAAAAAAGGAAGATCTTTATGGGATATTTTGAAGATTTTTCACCATGATTAGAAGATTATATTCCGAGTTTCCAAAGACACTAAACTATTATGGTCCTTGTGTGTGTGTTTTTGTTATGTACTAAGTATTCCGAAAATGTAATGTAATGTTAATGTACGTCAGGCTTCGGGTCTCTACAAAAAATAAATACCATGTTTTATTTTTCATTTATTTTGGTATTGAAAATGGTTTTGATAATGTTTTTATTATATCAATGTGTTGTATTGATATCTTGTGATTGAAATGTGGAAATGTTATGTTTCCTTTATGCATGTTTTATGTGATACAATTATGTTATGGTTTATGATATGTTTAAACCTATTCATATGAGGAATGCATTAGACTTAATAAGTGGCGGGTGGATCCCTCTATAGATCCTCAATGCATCATTAGGTCTCATGAGACAAACTATTGTCTTGGCATGAGGCCTTGACAAAATCTTATTTGTAGTCTTGGCACGATGCCTTGGCTACGTGGTTACGATAGTCTGGAATTATGCATTCAATCATTATGAAGGTGGTTAATGATATTGCATGTGATTATTCAACTATTAGAATATCCATGTGAATAAGTAAATGGAATTATTTCATTCTATTTTTTTCCATATTATGCTGAAGTTCATGTTTAAAAGGATTTTGTTTTAGTTATACATTGCCTTAAATGTTCATGTTTATTTATTAATGTTTCCACTATATTTGTTATCCTTACTGAGCATCTGATCTCACCCCTTTCAATGTTTTAATTTTTCCAGGATGTGATGAAGTATATTATGAATGAACTGTATGGTTAGTATGAAGGTATATGAAGACATGATGTATTTTTAGTTTTTTTTACTTTAGGATGTAATGTAAGACTTATGTATCTAGTGTTTCCAAGGCTACTAAACTAATTGGTCTTTAGAGACTTGATATTTTGTGATCATTAAAATGTTACGCAATAATGCACCGACTCTGGGTAACTGGGGTCAGGGCGTTACAGTTGGTATCAAAGGCAATTTAGTACTAACCATGGAAGCTAGATTTAGAAAAACTCTGATTAGAGCACATAGCCAAAAGATAGAATTTGAGGATTAGTATAGAATAACTTCCTAGAATTTTGTTATTGTAGAGATTTTGTAAGTTTTATGAGAAATACATCCCTATCTGGATACGAGCGGGTAGAGGCGGCTCTGGCACAGATTTACCTAGGGGTAAAACCCAAAAACACCGCTTTGAGCTAGACTCGGACGGGAACTGGTGCACGACAATGGGACTTGCTGCACTCTTGGTTACGACACTCCTGGGGGATATACTTAGGATAATTCTCATTTTGTTTACAAACCATTATGAAGGTTTTGTGAGTATATACTTCCTCAAAGAAAACATTTTTATGATTATAGTTCAATTTATGTTATGTGTTTTACAAGTATGGAATTATGTATTTTGATTCATAAAATAATCTAGTTTATGCCATTTTTTAGAAATGGAACCTAGTGGGAGGAATGGAAATCATATCAATGCATGCACTCCATGTAGGGATTCCCCTCATACTCAAGATAATTATAGTGGAGCTGGAGATACAACTAGTGCTGATCATCTTCTCACCATACTGGGACAACTCACTCAGGTTATGAATAATAACCTTAATCGTATCGAGCACCCTGATCCGCAACGTGGAGGATCAATGTTAGAACACTTCATGAGGAAACAACCGCCAACATTTAATGGGGGAACAAATCAATTAGTAGCTGAGCAATGGATAAAATCCTTAGAGAAAATATTCCACGCCTTGGGGAGTAACGAAAGGGAGAAGGTTGTCATGGCAGTTTACCGGCTCACTGGAGATGCCAATCAATGGCAGTCGCTGATTCAAAACATGAAAGAAGATGAGGAAGTATCTAATATGGAATGGAGGGAGTTAAAAGATATTTTCATAGAAAGATACTTCCCTCGTGACCATAGAGAAGATATGGAAAGGCAATTTCTATGTCTGAGACAAATGGAGGATGAGAATGTCGCAAAGTATGAGGCCATCTTTATGAGATTAGTGAGGTATAATACAAATTATATATGTAACCCAAGAAGTAATATTGATCGTTTCTTTGATGGGTTAAAACTATTTCTCCGTCAAGCATTAGTATCACAATCTTTCTCAACATACGAAGATATTGTCTCGTGTGCTATCAAGACAGAAAAGGAATTCTCTAAGTCTTATGACAACAAAGTAAAGAAAGAGAAGAAGAGAACAGTGGAACAAGAGACAGATAAAGGGAAAAATAGAAAGAATGATTTTCCATTAAGTGATAATTGTGGGAAGAATCACCCCGGTACTTGCCTAAAAGGAATGAGAGATTGTTTTAAATGTGTAGAAAAAGGTCACCAGGCTCGTGATTGCAAGGGAATGAAAGAGGCTATCAATGTTGAATGATACAAATGTAGGGAAATGGGGTATTTTTCAAATAAATGTCCTAAGCATCAGGAAAACTTACCTCATAAAATGCCAAGGGATCAAGGACAATATTATGATGTTACTATAGTTGAAGTGGATTAATTATTTTATTTTTGCTTTGGGACTCAAGGATTATATTCTGGTTATAAGAATAATGTGATATATATAAGGATTGTACTGCATTACTTGTTGTTTTCATTAAGGTTTTAATATGATGAAGGTAATCATATTTTTAGTATGTGACAATAAGGGAAACTTTACTTTATTTGGGGAATCTGATGAATTGATTTTGGAATTTAGAGATCTTTTAGAGAATGTCTGGACAGAGGTATTTTGGATAACAATAAATATTGGAATGGATTAGGTTAAACATTGGATAGTATTGTTTATGGTTAAAAAATTTCTGAAGATTATTTTTGGAATATTATAATACTATAGTTTTAGGAAAAGGACAACCTACAGGTCAGGGGATAGCCCGTCGCATTAGAGAAAGCTGTAGGAATCGAACCCACAACCATAGTGCGACAAGACTTTATTACCTACCACTAGCCTACAGGATGTCCCTGGTTATTACAAAATATTTTTCCTAATCTAAATGGTATGTGTTAATATTTGGAACCTTATAAAATTAGGATAAATAGAATATTTTTGAGTTCAATTACCTTTTGGAGTGGAAGATGGGTTTTTGGTAAATATTTATTAAAGAATGAAAGTCTACATGAAAAGTCAGTATATTTCCTTACGTTCTTAGTAAATCTCCTAAATAAATTCCTCAACTTTATGAAAGGTAACATAAAACAAAAACGTTGTCGGTTAACTTTTCCTACTGGGGAAGCAATGATTGTTTAACCAATCAAAAGTTTGTGATTTTCTTGTAGTTAACTTTCTCCTAACCTTGTTTTCTACAACTCTCCATCAGACCTTGATGGTTTGTTTTTCTTCCATATCCATGTTTTCATAGAATCCTAGTATGGGCTATCTCGGGTGACCTTTATACTTCTCTTTCTTTCTATTAAAGTTATATTTTTATTAACCCTATTTTGGATGCGGGTTTTCCACAAAGATATTTTAAATTTTCAACCATTTATTTTCAGAGAAAAATTTCAAATTGCAAGGAAGAAATTTATTTAAGGAGGGGAGAATGTAACATTGCAAGCTTCCATAGTACGCTTCTCTTTGAATAATACAGTAGCGTGTGTTGTACACAACTTTGAGTTCCAACACACACCACAACCAATCAAAGTAGCCGTTATGAATAGTAATACATACTTTTTGAAATTTAATAAATTTTATCTTTTAAAATGGACTTCATTTTTGGATTTGGAATATCGAATTTATCCTAGCATGAAATTATGGATCTTTTCGGATAACTTTTATATTTTGATGAATAATGAAAATTACTAAATTTTAATTAAAAACAAATTTTTTAATCAAAATAATTAATAGTGATAAATTATACAATTGAGTGGTTTAAAAGTATAATTAGAATATAATTTTACCATTTTATCCAATGGTGGTCATTAGAATTAATTTCACTTTGAAATTGGACATAAACAATTGTCAATCTTTTGATTGATATTGTTTCTTAAAAACAAGCTATTTGTTTTGAAAAAGGGAATTAATTATAAAATAAATGAATGAAACTTATATGTTTGTAATTTTTTAAAATAGAAACCATTTTTTAATTCATAATACCAATTATAGCTTAGGGTGAATTTTTGGTATTTTTCTGAAAAACTTCAATTTTTGATTAATAGTGAAACCACTAAGTGGTTGTTTAAAAACTAATTTTTCGTGTAAATGAAACATTACCACTTATATGATTTGATTTTCAAAATCCTACATACATGGTTTTCATTAAGAAGAAAAATTTTCTTCAATGGGATAAAAATAATTTTTTGGTGAATAGTAACTTTTAAGTTTTATTAATCGCGATTAAAGGTAATTAGTGAAATTTAAGGTAAAAATGATATTATAAAAATATGAAAATATCTTGAAACATTTCCTACCCTTATTGGATGAGTCATGGCAGACCATTACAATCTATGGGTCAACTTGGGGACCCCATGGAGCCACTTGGGTAAGAAAATGACCTTAATAACTTTTTATTTAAAGTAAAAATAAAATTGTCACAAACATGTGTTGTTTTACTAAAACAATTATTACATGGGGTTATATAAGTTAACCTTTTGACTATAAATATTAATTGGAAAGATAAAAATATATCCTACATCATTATATTTATGTTTATAATTTTTAGACATTAAATAAATTAATTTTTTAATGACACGATGATGATGCAGCGATTACCTCATTAATTAATTATTTAAAAAAATGAAAAGATAATGTAAAATCTAAGGCTTACACTTGTCAAAAACCTATTGGATGAATATATTTGGATCCCTTATCACCTTATCCTCGAAATATATAATTTTGGGACCTTTAAAATCCGAAACTCATTATATAATAAAGTAACATTTCATGACATTCCAAGAGTGCCCCTCCTCTACTCTTATAAAAGGCCCCCACCTCTACCACCTTATTCACACCATCAAGCCATTTGGCTCGGCCAAACTCTGCCCAAATACTCTCTCAACTTTCCTATATTACTCCTAGAAGCCTAAATTTGGGTAGAAGTCTTCCCAAGGAAGCCTTTGGTTCAAATCAAAAAGAGTTACCCGATTTTAAGGTAATGTCTTCTCTTAGGTTCTTTTGTTATATTTTTCTTATACAACCCCTTAAACTCTTTTTATTACTTTATTTTGTAACAAAAGCAGTATATTCAATATAATAGTATGTTTTTAGGAGAATTATTTGATTAAAACTTACACACACCTTCGTCTAATGTTTAAAGAACATACTGTTTCTGTGGGTGGTGAATTACTGTCTCACGAAACGATGATTGTTAAATATTCTTTTAACATCTCTCATGGTGGCCATTATGATGACACTGTTTTCATATATGTTATATATATTGTGTTTATGTTTTCATTATGCTTATTTATTTCTCATTTATGGCATACCATTATTATTTCCATTATGGGTAAATGTGATAATTTCATTTTAGGAAGTGCGGTCTACCGCCCCCTCAAAGTGATTTGAATCGTTAATGCCATATGTGGGATGTATAAATAATGGAGTAAATGATATTATATATGATATTATACTGTATGTATAATAAACCTTTAAATAATTATTATTTTATTCCATTAAATACAAAATAGAAATGAAAGTAGCGTTCATGCGTACGTACGGCTTACCGTCTCCATGAACGGTGCATTTCATTTCTTAGATCTAAATGTTATGTAATATTATGAATGAATTTATATACTGGATATATATTATATATATGATATCTACAACATGAATATAATTCTGGATATAATGGATATTTTACCACATGAACAACTTGTAATTATAATATGTTTATTTTTGACTCAAGTACCAAAGATCAACAAAAAGACCGCTATTAACATAAATAATTACATAATGTTCATAACATGATAATAAGTGATATAAAAGGAATAATAAACTTAAAAAAGGTTATTATGAAATTATAAATTAACTCTAGTTTATTATTCAGGAGGTTAAATAATGGTCGAGTCAAGTCGGACACGAGGTACGAGAACTTCTTAACCCAATTTCCATTCAATGGGTTAATCTCCTACTTTCAAATTATGTCATGATATTATTATGTCCTATAATGTATTTATACTTTATTTATGTGTACAAATAGTGAATACACATAATAGAAATATTTTATTTAAAAATGATCTTTGTAAGGGACTTCTTCTCATTCTCCTTTCATTGAGGCATATTTTGTTTTATACACAACTTTCTTTTATACGGTGTATAAACCCCTTTGAATTTTACTCAAAAGGAATATTTTTATGCGAAGTGTTTTTACTAAATGACAAAAGGAATTTTTTGTCGTACATATGCGGCGACAAAAAACTTCTCCACCGTCGTGACCATTATTTGAGTTTTGGCTTCCTCTACAAGCCATAACATTTATTTAAATGAAAAATAAATACCAAGTTTTAAATTTCTTTTATTTTTGTATTGAAAATGGTTTTGATAATGTTTTTATTATATTAATGTTTCGTATTGATATCTTGTGATTGAAATGTGGAAATGTTATGTTTCCTTTATGCATGTTTTATGTGATACAATTATGTTATGGTTAATGATATATTTAAACCTATTCATATGAGGAATGAATTGGACTTAATAAGTGGCGGGTGGAGCTCGCTACAGCTCCTCGATGCATTGGTAGATCTAATGAGAAAAACTAGTGTCTTGGCATGAGGCCTTGACAAAATATTATTTGTAATCTTGGCACGAGGCCTTGGACATGTGGTTATGATAGTCTGGAATTATGCATTCCATCATTATGAAAGTGGTCAATGATATTGCATGTGATTATTCGACTAGTAGAATTTCCATGTGAATAATTAAGTGGCATTATTTAATTTTATTTTTTCCATATTATGTTGAAGTTCAAGTTTAAAAGTATTTTGTTTTAGTTATACATTGCTTTAAATGTTCATGTTTAATTATGGATGTTTCCGCTGTATTGTTATCCTTACTGAGCATCTGAGCACACCCCTTTCAATGTTTTAATTTTTCTAGGATGTGATGAAGTATATTATGAATGACCTACCGGGTTAGTATGAGGGGATATGAAGACAAGATGTTTTTTTAGTTTTGTTTTACTTTATGATGTAATGTAAGACTTATGTATCCAGTGTTTCCAAGGCTACTAAACTAATCGGTCCTTCGAGACTTGATCTTTTGTGATCATTCCAATGTTACACAATAATGCACCGACTCTGGGTAATTGGAGTCGGGGCGTTACAGATCATGTCACTCCAAGACCATAATTCATCCCACAATACACATGGAAAACATATTATTAAAAAATATTACCAATCCATTCCACATTAAAAAAATATACTTATTTAAATTAATTCAAAAAATTATTTACTTATATTCCAAAACAAAGCAATAATTTTAATCCCAATCATCTAAAAATAAAAATAATGTTTCTCCAATATACGAAATTATTTTTCCATAATTTGTACTAAAAAATTATTTTCTAATAAGAATCACAGATGTAATTCCCCACCATTTAAATAAAATAATTCAATTAATACTATTCCTTGATGTTATAAATCAAGAAGAGTTGAGAGAGAATCATACTCCATCATAGTGGTGGGATAAAATAATTGAAACCATAATGAATCGCTAAATACAGATTTTAATCTCATTTCCGTCAATTAAATAATGAAAAAATCATCAATATTTCTATTATAGACAATATATATCATATATTGATTATATCTATGGTCCTAGGAGATGGAAGGATACTATATCTATGAATATTGGTGAATAAGTTTGATTTACAAATGAATTCAGGACTCCAACGTACATTTATTTGGAAGAGAATCACTCCTAGATCAAAGGGGTCATATTTTAATCCTTGGGAGAAAACAGAATTTGAGATTATGGATAACTACGGTAAAAATGAAGGATAATTTTATTAATACATATTGGATCCACAGTTTATGGGTTCCAAATATACATTTCACGGTTAGGCAGCATGGTTTGGCATACCATGCACTAAACGTGTGGTGATACTATCATAAAACAGTTCCTCACACTATTGGATTTCATCGTTAGAAAAAATATGCACCAAATATTATATTATCTATGATTAATTCTCTATGGTTCCCCTAGTCACTTTCTAGATTTTATTAAATTGACTTACAAACTTGAACCTCCCTAGTGCACACCGTATTAACTTTCCCGGTTACCTAGAGTTGGTTCACAGTTTCTACTAACTGTTCACAAACTTCGAACCTCCATAAATTCATCTGAAACTTGTTTACAGATCTAAAAACCTCATAAAATATCACAAAAATATTATATAGCCTCTATATATAAGAACTATGTGTTATGTACCTAAAAGTGGGAGTGATATATTCTCCCACACCATTGTTAATTCCATACTCAGAAGTTAGAAATCCCTTTTAATCTTGGATGAGATCATTCCTTTCCTCTAACTTTATCCTCTCACGCTCCAACATTTCTTCTAAAATCCAACCAGGTTTCCATTAAACTCAATGTAGACCAATTATTTACCTATTCAATATCATCTTTTGAAAATCAAAAATCCATTCTAGCACATGAATCAACATAGTATCCAGATCTAGGTCAACATGATCCCAATGAATCACATTTTCTGGAACGGGTTGGTACTTCTTCAATTGTGATACATGAGTCACATTGGTAATTAAACTGAACCATGGAAAAAATGAAACCTATATTCCACCCCACCAACATTTTTATGTATCTCTAAAAGGCATATGTACTGAGGATAAAACCATTCCTACTTATAGAAATGATGATTCCCATTGCTTGGATTGATTCTAAAAAATAATATACCACTCAACTAAAATGATAATGGTAAACGATTATGATATTTATATAATTTATGAGGACTCTGAACCATCATCAGACTTTATTTGATCAAATGAATTATCACTTGATTCCACATAAGAAAGTGTTGAATAAAAAGGATGACCACACAATGATTCAAAATGAACCATATATATTGAGGCCTGGTAATTTTTATTGTATGAGGATTCCACTTATAAGAATTTCACTTCCCATGGGACCCCAAAATCTATTAAAAATGTCATAAGAATTTCCTTTAATGTTTGGTTGTCCATTCAAACTATCAATGTATTTATGGATGATAAGCTATATTAATAGTAAAATGGGTTCTATGTGATTGTTATATGTATTTCAAAATAAAATATGTAATCTTGGGTTCCTGATCAGATGAAATCGAATCCAGAACCCCATGTTTCTTTAACACTTCTCAAGTTTAGATTTTGGAAAAGTATTCCACCATATATCATAAAAAAAGGGTTGATGTTAACTGAATTTTTTAACTCATTACACTATCAAAAATATGTCATCGTGTTTATTAACCATCTTTCATTGACTTATTATTAAATAGATGGCTATTTTCTCCCATTTTGAAATATTATTCAGAAAATAATATAATATGTCTACAATATGTTGGTGATTTTCCTTCACCTACTGATAGGTGAGGCATCTCAAGACATAGACTTCTACATTTAATTTCATTCCAACCCATGAAAAAAGTGATTTCAACTCTCTATATGTCTTCTATATTCCAAAAGGAATTGACCATCTTGAATAGTGGTAGGAATGAAAAATTTGTTCATGAGAAACCAATGGTTTGACTACCCATTCTCTAATTTAAAAATCTAAATACTAATCTATCTTAAATCACACAATATTCTCCCCACCATAGAGTTTTTACCTCCTAGTTACACATCATGATCAAATGTTAGAGCCTTTCAAACATTGAACACCAAATAATGTGAAAGTAAAGCTAGAATGAAAAAAGAAACTTTACCTTGTTCTCCATAATCCAAATCCATATCTACAATTATAGATATTAGTTTCCATTGGTTCAAATAATATTTATAAAACTAAACATATGAATTCATGTTCAATAAATCCTCCATGAATTTCTCTTTACCTAATGTGTACATCATATTGATCTTTGAAATATAATGATACTCCATCCATATATGCTTCCATAAATTGAAATATTATTGTGAGATGTTTTTTTTCCAAACTATTATGGTCCATAAATAATTTTAATACTTTACCATATAGTTAATTATTCCATGCCTTCAAATAAAATCACCCTACAACTAATTCCATGTTGCGTGTTGGGTAGTTCTTCTCATGAAACCAAATATATCCTAAGACATAAGAAACAACACGATCTCCCTTTATAAGAAAACATTCCAAAATAGATATCGATGCATCATAAAACAATACATACCCCTATCTAGAATCTGGAAACAAGGGTATTGGGGTTTATGTAAGTATATCCTTATTTTCTTGAATGTATTGTTGGAATTGACTATTCCAATGAAAATGAATGATTTTTTTCATCATAGATTTCATCAGTGATCCAAAAAATGAAAAATCATGTATTAAACATATGGAGTATACCAATATTATATTGAAACTAAACATCTCAAATAAATTATATAGTGGTTTCAAAGAGATAATATCTTCTTCCTTTCACGATTTATAGAATTGAAATTTTTTATATATGATATGGATAAATAATTGTTACACTTGTATCCAAAAATCACACTTTTATAACGGGTAATATGTATGATTGTCACATAAAATACCCAAAACTATAGCCAATTATTTCCCATGATCTGATATTTTCCTAAAATAAACCATTACTTCATCCAAAAAAACCACATCAAAGGAATCCAATTACCTCTTAAATATTTAATACATCAATTCTGTAAAGGTGGTTGGGGAATTCATAAAACCAAAAAGAATACAGAATGATTAATAATATATGAATCATCCTCTAAATTATTTTCTCATAATATCTCTCTTCTGAAATCATAGTTGGTGATATCCCTAACATTATTCAGCCATAGAGAACAACTTGGATCCCATAAATATATCAATGTATTATTGATTATTGGTAGGGGATAATTATTATTTATCATAACTTATTTATGATCACAATAATATTCACAAAACTAAAAGTTTTAACCACATTTCCCCCAAAAAACCAGTTATTCCCATTGAGATATGATCGATTGCATAAAATCATTACTTTTTAACTCATCTAACTGAAATTTTAGTTCACTCAATTATTTTGTTGACATATAACAAGTCATAAGTCATATCATATCGATCTCTTATAGGAGAATAATTGTAAACTTCACCACTCATTTCGGTCGAAACCCAGATAATTTTGTAGGAAAACTAATATGAAATTATTCCATGATGTTTTTAAAATCTCTATATCCTTTCTGATTAATATATTCCAATGTTATCACTGCCCACTGATATGAGATAGCTCCAATCACAAGTGAAAATTTTACTAATCTACTCTGCATTAAATCCCAATATCCACTAAAAATATTCATAATGTTATCAAGATATGCCAAACTAACATATCTAAAATAAAAATAAATATTACTCATAAAAGGAGTCAACCAATAAAAACCTAAAATAATTTCATCAATGTCTATCTCAAGTAGAGTGTAATCCCAAAAAATACATCCCCATCAATAGTTACAGGACATTTTTTTGATGCAATGGCTCTAAATTAAATTTTGAAACTTGGATTTTAATGATTCCAAATGAAAGACATCTTATCAACTTGTAAACACATATGATCAATAACATGTGAAGTAATAAATGTGTTTGTTTCACCCGTATCAAAAATATCATTCATAATCGAGGAAAAAAATCATACCTATCACTGTCGAAGGACCATATGATCATCCATGACCACTTTTGTACCTATAAAAAATTATTTATATGATCCATTGTTCTATTTGTTACACTGTAGAGATTGAATTGGTTGAGGATACATGGTGTACCAATAAAAACATTAAATTTCTTTACTATAATGACAAGAGTTATTATGCTACACTCATCCCATTGAAGCATAATATTCCTGAGTAACATGAGATGTTTTCTATAACCATGCCTTGGGGAACTATGAAAATAATGTTGATGTTGTCCCATGTTATTTTAATTGTGACATTATCTTGGTTGTGTCATAAAATATTTCTTGATCTTATATATTAAACCGCACTAAAAACATCCTAGATTATATTTTTGTTATGTAGGAATATTTACTAATCCTCTATTCTAATTTTGAGGTGTCCCACCACTCTGCAAATAGGTGTTCATTTTCTGCATATTCCTATCATTAGAGATTCCAACTATTCCAATAGGAATAAACATACTCCCACCATGCATATTAATAGAGATATATCTTTCATCCACCATCTCTCTATTGAACAATTCTATATTATTCATTATACAAAGAATGAATTTTATTGATTGAATATTCCACCTAAATCCCGACTAAAAAATGTGCAACTTTAAAAACACACTTCAATAAATTTTTGTGTAAAAAAGACTAATTTCATAATTTTATCCATGTACTTTATAATTGTGATGATATGTTACATAAAAAAACGATAAACTCCACTATTTTCACAATCTGAAAGGTGTGAGAAATGAATTTATTGTTAAACAATTCATCAAAATCCCATCATGTCGTTCCTTGGTCCAATTTTCCTTAAATGGATAAATCTCACCATTTGGATTCCAAAATATCTAGAATATATGTTACCAAATTTATATTAGTCTCTGATGGTGTCCAAAGGATATAAAATACTTGATTCGTCTTATTCAACCAGACTTCTTATTTTTCTGGCACATAATCTCCTTGAAAGATGGGTGGATTGTACTTTATGAACTAAAATTAATGGCCTAATTAATGAGGTTTATAATTCCTACAAACCTTATCCATGGATTGAAAAGGTAGTAAAATTCATTGGACTTTCTATTGTATTACCTATATGTATGGTGTAGTCACATTCTCAGTAACCTCTTCTGATTGATTTATATGACACCTACCTGGTTCCATTCACTATAACTTTAACAAAACTCGGTGTAGCCTCAATCATTATGAAATGAAGTCTTATAAATTCAAATTTACCAAATCAACACATATCACACCATGTATTTCAATAAGTATACAATATTCAATAATTCAATACATTTTTAATATACTACATCCATATATTTTAAAATCATCAATTTTCATCATTTCCTAAAATAAACACTTTTTTCAATTGCATAATCGACTAAAATATGAATTAATAATGAATTTATATTATTAATTCTTTCTATTTATGAATTTCATTAAACTCTCATTAGTAATAACCATGAAAATTAGGCGACTTCTCGCATATAAGGGTCTTAAAACACTGAAAAAATTAATTTCAACATATATAGTTTAGTTGTTCCTACTAATTATATACATTTCAAGTTACAATGTTCTTAAATCCTTATTATAATCCCAATGGATAGACTTATACCATTTACAACTCCAATACCAAACAAAACATTCACAATTTGGCCCAAAAAATAAATGAACTGACCAATGCCAATACCATTACCAAGTCAGGAACCAAACATACTAATAAAATTTGTAACATCCTTCCCCACCTCATTGGATTTAGATGTGACAGGTGTTCCAAAGATAATTAGGTGACATATCCATTATACCAAAGTCTATCAACAAATTAAAAAGTCCTTGAGAACATTTGAGGGACAATTTTAATTTTTAAATATAAAACATCCAAACTACATCAATATCCAACAAATAATCATAGTGATTCATCGGTAGAAATTAAACCTAAGAATAGTTTAAACCAACAAACCATATCATATTACAAGAAAAAATAGAAAAAATTATTTGGATAGGATAGAACCAAAATACTATAAAACTCAAAACATCCAACAGATATCAACCAACAAAACCCAAACTTCTGCAATCTCCATCTCCACATTCCATGACCATAGTTTGATAAAGCATAAATAAAGAATATAGATATAGTACCTTAATATATTTCATGATAGAAGATGTATAAAAATACACAATAGTTCCCAAGAAGGGGTGATTCTAAAATTAGTTGGATTTCCTTAATTAATTCCCAACTCATGAAAAAAATGACAATTTTTTTTATCATAATTATATATAGTAGTTTAAAATCATTTTAATCTAGTTTATATGAAATGGTAGACAAGTTCCAAAGAAAAATAATCAAAAAGGTCTAAAAAATTATTATGTTGATCTTGAATATTCATTCCCATGTCTACACACATTACCACACACACCCCCTTTGGCTTGGTTTCCCCATTGATAGTGGAAATTCTCATCCATAATTAATCCCAAAATTAATGGTGGTAATTCATGACCATAATCTCTCTCACTTTATACACACCAAAATCATTATGCTTAAATCATAACAGGCCATCACACATTGGAAAATATTCATTCCTTAAATAAATTAAACAAACTCTTTATATTCATCCTAAAACATCCGATATGTTTAAAGCCATCCTTATAAAATTATAACTACAGAATCATTGAAAAACCAAATAAATTTCCCGTAATTTAAAATTCATAATCAAAATCGATTTTTTGAATAAAAATCAAACAAGTATTTAACCACCATTTAAATCATATTATGAAATTAAAACTAATCCTTCAAGTTTTAAATCAGGTGGAGTCAAGAGATAAGCCACCTACCTCACTATAAGGAATTTAATTAAATTATCTCCCTATAAAATGGTTATCCCTTTAAAAAAACATCATGTCTAATGTTGGGACAAGATCCATATTTCACCAAGAGTTTTACAGATTATCATGTAAATAATTCATGAATATGTTTATTTGACAATAATATTCAATCATAACATATATGAATCTTGGATATTTGAGAGAAAAGTGCTTTTCACAATCCATAATATTGAAATACTCAACTAGATTCCTCTAGTATCATAACTGTTAGGGATTTCCATCCAATGTTTCATAAGGAAATAAACAATAATAATAAAATAAAACAAAATAAAGTTATACTTATGTTCTTCATGAAAATTCAATCAATATAATCTATAGTTAGTTAAATATGATGTTACTTGTAAAATATAATCCATGGGTACTCATGATGAGATTGAAGTTACCCTTTTGAGTTATCTATGTTTAGAAAAGTGTCTATCTGGATGTAGTCTCACACTTAGTATTTGAAGGGTATTTTAATCTCACCATCTAAGATCATGATATTCAGTTTTATATCAGAACTATAAATATTACCAATTTCAATGCACCCATTTTCATGGTTTATTAAAATACAAGAAATAATAACTAATACCATGTTTTATTAATACCATGGTAATAAATTTCCCAATCCCCTCTTCCTAATAATTTCCTCCCACCTTATCCCCCCCTACATAGATCTACTCCTTGAATATACTTTCCTTTTACATAGAGAGTCGAATCCACCGTTGAATTTATACTGGCTATCATCAAACATGATCCCCATCCTCCACAGATCATCTCCAACCCTATTAATTATTGATCCTAAGTTATTATTCTAAAAAATCATCTTCCCTCCCCTTTTATATCTTGTTTTATTAAACTATATGGAAGATATCTACAAATCATACTACTCATATTGTTGCATGCATCCGTACTCTTCTCTTATTTTCAAATACATTTATAAATACATCTATCTATGGATTTTTAGAAAAAAGTAGATAACTTCTTCCCCAATTTACTTGAAATATTATTATGGTCCATCTTTCCAAAAATTCAATTAAGATTTTTCAAACAAAAAATTGATCACTAAAACCCATGTAGTCCATATTTTATCCCCTGATCTATTTACATCCCTTAAATATTGTATGTCCTACTTTTGGTCATTTCTAGGAACTACTATTTATGGCCCACCACACTCTACTTTTTTGCAAGTATTTTCCTTTTAATTGATGACATCGACCTCCTAGAATATCATAGTGAAATCACCGTTTTCGGCGATGGGGCCGTGTTCTCCTCGTGGGAAATAGATTTCACATTTTGGCGTCTTATGAATCTACTTAAAAATGAAATTTTTAGCAGCCAGTACCTTCACAAGGAGACTTAGAATAATAATGGAAAGATCTTATTTCTATTCAATGTAAAATACCTAGGAATATTTATGGTTAAGTTTTTTATAAATTTTTTAAAACCATCATAACTAGGGTATATTAATTTCCATTATATATTACTAATAAATATTTTTTATTCATTATTATTTACCATGGAAGGTTCATTATTGCACTTATATTGATGATATATATTTATTTTTATCTCCTGATATATTTTATGGTATTTACAAATAACTAAAACTCTAGTTGTTTCTCGAAACACTTTATGTTTTTATTTCCACTTTAGTTGATGTTATGTATTTATTTTTACCCACAAAAATTACATTTTATATATCCATTAGTTTTATTGTTTTATATTTATCTAATTATAATTATTAATCTATCACTAGTATTGTACCTTCTATTACATTATATTTTTTCCTTTTATACCATGCTTTATCAATTAACAAAGTGGTTTCAATATCATAACCATTTAACTGTTAAACAATTAATATTCTTTCTTACTCACTATGGAAGGATCATGTTGCCTAATATATAAGGTATATATATATTTTAATATACTAATACATTATAAGGTACATAGATGTAACAAAAACTATAGGTTTATCTAAAAACTCTTCATGTTTGGATGTTCATGTTGCTATATTTTGGTCCCACTCTACTATCAAACATCCAATCCCCATAGACATCAATTCATACACTATATTAATAATATTTTAAACACAATTCCAATATATCATGTATAAATATTAATATTATTTATTATGTTTTTATTAAATTTATTCAATTTATGTTATATATTAAATATATTAATCCACTCTATGAAAATATTATTATACTTAGTGGGGAACATCTTTGATAGAATCTATGTAAACATTTTTTCCAAAATTTACCCTTGAAATTTTAGAATGCTTTATTAAATTTATTTCTAAATCAAAATCTCAACAAATACCACATATTACACAACCATACACGGATAATAATTTAATTATATTATACTATCAGTTGCAAAATTTATATTTAATTTCCTTTTTTAGTTGAAACATTCATCATATAAATCATAACATGCTTACCAAAAGTTGAATAGCTATTGATATTTTCACCATATTTTTTATTGAAGGCACGAACATCAAAAAATTATTATTTCAAACAATATGAGATAAAAATTAAAAAATTAAATCTAAATCTATATTCAATAACTTCTATAGTATCCCAATCACATCATATAATTCCAATGTTTCCAAAGTACACACCAAATGTAATGGTTTTCAAATACATAGTCATATTTTACTTTCATTTAAATTAAATCATGTAAAAAATAATTTAAACTAACCTCGGTAGAAGGAAACTTAGTTGGAACAATACTGTATCTTTTAGTAAGAAGAAAATGTTATCATAAAATAAATTCTACATATATTGGATTCATATAATGAAATTCATGTACTTATTGTTTCCATGTGATCTTATTAAGAATTACAAATGTCTTGGGATCTTTTCAGTTTTTATTCCCTGGTGCCTTGTTATGGTTTTTTGTTTAATATTTATATTCCAATGTTATCATAGGATCAATTATTTATCATTTTATGTTTTTAAGTAGTGCCTTACTAATGCCTAATTCATTGTATTCTATTACAAAAAATTCATATAAATCCTTATTTGTTAAAATAAAATTTTATGTTTTTTATTTTCTTACATATGGTAATTTCATTACATATATATAATTTTAAGATTACGGTTTTATATAAAAATTTTATTTCTCTAAAAATATGTCATTTCACATTCTATTTTACATGAAATGTTTATCTATGTTTTATCCCTTATCATATTAAATTTATGTATAATATTTTTCCCACAGAAAATTTATTTATAATTTTTTTTCTTGAGAAATCCATTTCAAATCTACTATTAATTTAATATACAAAAACATTATAACATTTACCATATTTTATGATTCAACCATAACATATAATGAAAAATATTTCATGAAAATATTTCCATGAGAATGAAAGTTTTAATATAGAATTATTACTTCGTAGAATATCAATATCTCAAAAAATAATCACAAATTATACATTTTCATAAATATTTGGTAATATAATTGAGATAGATTACATTTTATTTTTTTCATATCAATTAAATATACATATATATATATATTCAATAACTTTGATTAATGTTATTCAGGTATTCTTAGCTATTTAACAATAATAAAAAATATACCATACTCCTTCCAGGTGGTTAAAAATTCATACATAGATATATGATCAAATAGTTCAAATCAAGTGATATTATCAATTTTAAACATTCATAGTTTGTTTAGTTCCTTTAATTTCTTTTGAAACACTCTTATTTAATATTTTTTATATATTATCCAATAAAAACAGTTTTATTACCAAAATTGGATACCATCTGTGACTCCCACCATTGGAATATTGGAAATGAATATAAGGATGAATGAAAACAATAGTCCATGGTGTAAATAATTTAATACATGAATTTTTAATTAATATATGTTCTTTTTTTTATAATATTTTTTATATATTATTTTTTTCACACTAGACCTTTTCTTTCAAATTATTTTAACTGCACAAAAATATTAATGAAAAATTTAATTTATTAACAATAGTTGATACACTTTTAATTATCATTTTATCATCATTTTTACCCTTATAATTTCCATATCATAAATTGTAATTTTATATTATATATTAAATAAAATAGTTAACTTCAAATAATTAATCTTACATCACTCATTTTCTAGATATCACTAAAAATATTATTCCAGAAAAGTATATGATAGATAATGTCACATTTTTAATAAGTTTTTGTAGTGGGAAAACAAAAGTAAATAAAATAATTAGAATTAAATATTATAAATAAAGAGGGAGGGGAATATGTTTTTCTCTTTGTGTTTATTATATTGTTTTGAATTAAAGCATAATAATGAATGGGATTGAATATTTTCTAAGGAAGGTCCCTAAAGAAACCATATCATGATATTTTTAATCACCATTTATAGTTACTTTTTTTCTGTAGAATTTGATTTCGTTTTCTTAATTTAATCATATGTGTTTTATGATGACAAATAGGGATATGAAGATAATTGTTACTGTTTACAATGATCATTACATTATTATTTAAATAATTGTAATATCTTCTATTAAATAGTTCTAATTGGAGATCATTTCATTTTTAGATTATATCATATGGTATAGGAAATTAAATTTATTTATGTCTGTTATGATTTTTTTAATATTAATTTTCATGAATTCTATTCATTCATCAAAAACAAAAATTGTTATTATTGGAATTTTCATTCTGTTATGGAAATATTTTTAGTTAATATAGGATCCCATGGGTATTAAAATGAATGGTCATTAAACCATATTGATATGCCAAGAGGTATACTATGTTTATATAAATTCATAATGCAGTACCAATATAATGTTATTTCTTTTTCAATAAATGTAAAATACGCATACATTAATTATTGTTTAGTTTACATTGGTTTATTTTTAGAAAGTATTAAATATATATATATATATATATATTTTATATGCAAAAATTTTATAACTTTTATTCGGTATAATACATCTCTTTAAATTTTCAATTCACATTCAATTTATTAATATTATAAAAAATATATTTACTTTTCTCTTTCTTTCCATGAATATGATTTTTAATAAAGACGAGGCTTGACTATTAAAAAAATATTTTTTTATACATGTGGGTGTGCAATGGAATTTCATAATTAACCAATTTTATAGTTTATTTATTTTCATTTTATTTATTGATGTAATTTTTTCACTACATAAAAAACATTTTCTCGAATATGAAATTTCTAATAAAAATATTTATGAAAAAAATTATTGTGTATTAAAAGTACATTGTTTCACTAATGAAATATCCTATTTTTATTTTTAAATAAATCAATTTTCAATGATAATTGGAATATCTAATAAGAAGAATTCACTAAAATATCTAATAAAGTATTATATGTTCATTTTTAAATAATATATTTAACTACATAATAAATACAATTCAATGTAGAATAAATGTTTTTTACGAGTTTATTATTTCACTATAGAAAATAATTACTTTATTTTCATAAAATAATTCATTATAGAATAATAGAATATTACATGTTCATGTTTTCACAAAATAAATAACATATTTCCTTTTTTATCAATTTTTTACATGTTCATTTTTTCACTAAAAACATTTTTTCCTTTGGGAACCTAAAATATTTAATAAGAATAATTCTCTATTCAATAATAATGTATTTCATGATTTAATTTTGAAACCTATCGAATAATATTGTATATGTTTATATTATGTATTATTATTAAATTTTCATTTTTAACATTTTCATTACATGTTGATGAAATAATAAATAAATAAAATTTATGAACCCTTCAAAAATTTAATTTTTTAGAACCATTTCAATATATATAGTAGATTAGTTTATAATACTATAAAGTGAAATGTATTCAACACTCCCATAGTTACATATTTTATATTTATTTTATAAACAATATCATTTACATAGATTCACATGTTTTAATTGGTTAATAATTTGGTAGGCCCAATGAAGGTGGAACCCAATTTCAAAATCATTGGAAATGACTATTCCATGTATCATATTTTTTAATAATATATGTGAAATATTTTGTCAAATTTATTTTACATTCGAGTGGACATTTCATTGGATGTCATGATACGATAAAAGTTCTTCATGGGGGCATGATGATGGTAAAATATATGGATCCTGACATGCTTAGTTATAAGTGATTAGTATATAAAACGTGAAATTCTCTTCATATGAGGATGCATAAATCCTATAGTGGTTTCCAAGTTCCTCATTAAATGTAAATGTTCATTATATAGGATCTCCATCTATATAAATATATTAAAGAATAATATTTTATATCCCCACTTTAGTATTTTAATTTTTAATATATGTATTGTGTATACTCTATTATATCATTCTATTTTTTTATACTAAATTTTTTCTAATACATTTTTTATATTTCTAAATCATCTTATCTAAACAACATATTGTATAAAAATCCACACTAATATTTGGTTGGTCATCCTCCCTGTGTAGTTTTGTGAATCAAATTTGAAAACATTGGATGATGAATTTACAATTCCCAATATATATCAGAAATACATATCTGATTTTTATTCCATAATATGTTATATAATCACATTAATGAATATGAAAACTGTGTTGTACTCATTATCTAATATTTAAAAATATGTCACATATGAATTTCAATTTTATAACCACTTTATTGGAACAATGATTTCAAAAATTATTAACAAATCTAATAAATATGTGTGGTTATCATGTAATTTTTTGACTATACATTGTGTTATATAATAAATATATGTGAAATTTAATATCGAATGACTACCATTATAATTATTTCATGTATTTATAGTCCATATAATTATATGATTCAAATTTTACACTAATAAATTCTTCTGGACTAATATATTTATTATTTTATTTTTATTTTAAGGTTTCTCTCTTTTTCTATATTTCTTATTTTTTTGGATACCCAATTAACTTCATAGTACTTATGACCTCTTATTTTATAATTATTTATAATTTTATATCAAATATTTTTTTTTCTACAATTCCTCTCATTATATATTACATTTACATAAAAAATTAATTAACAAATTTAGTGAAATATGTACCCTCAGTCTATCATTTTCTATTATTTTACACAAATAATTAATTTATATAAACTATTTTTTTCATGATACTTTTTTTGTAATAATTATTTCCAACATTATATTACATTTACAATAAATCCTGCAAAAAATTTTCGTATAGAAAAACCAAACTATCTATGTATGTTATATATCATTGATATTTATTGTGTTACCATATATATTCCATTTATAACTTTCTTATATAAAAAACATCACTCTAACCATTATATATAATTTATTTTATAAATATAAATTTAGTTATATTGTTTATGTAGCTACTTCATCTACTGAAAATGAAAAATCACCCATCCATATCATTTTTCTTTATCAATATATTTTTTTCTTATCTATTCATTATCTTAAAATTAATTATCCCAAATACCCTTTACCTATTTTATCTAGGGACATTGGGTGTAGTAAAAAAATTCCAGATTTTTTCTAAATTTTTATAAAATAATGAATACGATGAAATTAGGGAAAACATAAAATGATTTATTTTTTTCTAATATGCTATATAATAAAAGTTAAAACTATCATAATTTTCACCTTACAATTATCATTTTCATTATAATATCATTGTTTTACACAATCAAAAACTTTGAATTCTATGAACCTAAAGAAATTCTCTATGTTTGTATGCTATATTAGTATATGTAAGTAATGGGTTGTTAGATAATGTTCAACCAAATTATATTTATTTCAGTTATTCAAAAACTATTTTACAAATAAATTCATAAATTAATTACTAGTTTCAATTTTTTTATATTTCACTAGAGTTTATCTCAACACTACAATGCTAATAAAAATCATCTAATCACTGAGTTTATATAGGGTAATTGTATTAAATTGATTAATGGAATCTAATATTTGTGTGATTTCATATGATATAAAGTCCCATTTATGGGAAGAAACTACACATAATAAAAACTCAATGAAATTTCTTAAATTTTATTGATTCCATATAGATTCTGTAAGTTTATTTCTTTTTGTATTATATTAGTTTATACTTTTTTTAATAAACATAACTTCTTACATATGGAATTCAAATAAATTTAATCTTCTTATATGTGTTTATTTGATTGGTAATTAGTCTAAATGATGATAAATAGACTTGTTTTGATATGTAGAATTACCATCATGGCAATGAAATCGTGATATAGGGTTAGAATTATGATTGGACACATTTAAACTGATGAATTGGTTAGGGAAAGTTAATATGAAATGAATAAGATAAATGAAACATAATGTGATGATTTTTGATAGGTAAATAATTTTATAAGGTTATGAAAAAATGGTATTAATGATATATTATAATAAAATTTAGTCTTATTAATTTTATATACTAGAATTATAAGTTTCAATATGTACTAATTATATGTTGAACATTTATTTTTGGTTTTAAGGTGTATAATTGAAACTAAAATAGTTTTTTTCATGTGGAAATTAGTTTTTAAGAAGGATAATGTAACGCCCAGACCATAGTTACCCAGATTCCGTGAATTATTACATAACATCGGCATGATTACAAAAGAACAAGTCTCGAAAGACCGATTAGTTTAGTAGTATTAGAAACACTAGATTCATTCGTAAGTCTTACATTACATGATAAAGTGGAAAAGTATAAGAACATTGCCTCCATAGTCCACACTCATATCCCCTCAAACAATCCCTACAGGTCAGTCATAAAATACTTCTTCGCATCTTGGAAAAAATAAAACATAGAAAGGGGTGATCTCAGATGCTCAATAAGGATAACAAAACAGCGGAAACATTCATTAATAAGAATAAATATTTAAGGAAATGTATAACTAAAAAAAATCCTTTTAATCGTGAACTTCAGCATAATATGGAAAATATAAAATGAAATAATTCCATTTACTTATTCAAATAGATATTCTACTAGTCGAATAATAACATGCAATATCAATAACCACTTTCATAATGATGGAATGCATAATGCCAAACTATCATAACCACATAGTCAAGGCCCTATGCCAAGACTAAAAATAAGATTTTGTGAAGGCCTTGTTCCAAGAAACTAGTTTGTCTCATGAGACCTACCGATGCATCGAGGAGCTATATCGGGCTCCACCAGTCAATTACTAAGTCCAATGCATTCTTCATATGAATATGTTTAAACATAACATAAATATTCGTATTAAAACTAGCATACGAAATGTCAATACTATTTCCATAAACCATGAATAGTATAAAAATAACACATCCATATTCCAACATATCAGAAAACCTTAATTACAATATATAAGTTTTGTATCATAATAAATCATCTTCAAATAAGCTTAAAATCCATCAAAGGATGTTGACATAGATTAAATCAAAACTATTTGAGAGAAATATCTCTTTTTTTAAATAATTTAAAAGTATAATAATTATAAAATAATAAATTTACATTGAAAATATTATTTTAATAATGTAAGAGAATCTTTGATGATTTTATAACAGAATAAAATAGCTGCACACTCCTTATAAGTTAAAAAAGACATTCATACCTTAGTCTTGTCGAAAAGGTTAAAAAAGTCCTTTTTTGGAAAACGACAGAAAGATTACTTTATAAACATATTATTAAAATTAAAACAAGTGAATAAATTACTTTAACTCATAGTCTATAAAATAGTTATAATGTTGTGAAATAAATTTTTAAGAAACATGGATATGGATGATAAAGAGGTCCCAGTAGATAATTACGTATAAACAACCTCGGATAATGAAGAAATTGTGGAATTAACCCTTACCTTGTACATTTCCTTGGTCGAGGGTAGGTTAAAATCCTATATAATGGTGAAATAATTGTAATTAAATTATAAAATAATCATATACATTAATATAATATCATATATGATCTTTTAATATTTCTTCGTTAATAATATCTTAGTATTATCGCTGTTTAAGGTGTTAACAGATTTGTTTTCCTTTATATTCATTGTTTTATGAGTCATATTTGTTATGAATGGGATGTATATTATTCATATCCAAGAATTAAATTATGTCTTTAAACTTTATTTTTAATTATCAAATTAAAATTATTCTTGAATGGATAAGATGGGGAATGAATCTCATCGCTTTCATGGAGACGGTAATCCGTACGTAAGCACGAGCGACAATATCATTCTTTTGATATTAAAATTATAAATAATTGGATGGTGTATCATATATTAAAAAAAATATCTATTTAAATTTATTATTTACATCAATTACACATCATTATTATACCCATCCAAATAATAATGTATTGAATAACAATTACACCACGACGTGGAGACGGTAAGCCGTACGTACGCATGTATGGTGACATGTCATTCAAAGGATGGATAGAATAATGAATTTGATTATACCATATTTATAATAAAATCACAGTTTATAGAATATACTGGAGTTATTATTTTATAATGGAAACAACAAAGAAAAGTTAGTGTAAGAAGAAAGGAACTTGAAAGAGGTGGTGCGATATTTACCTCTTCTTCGGGTTCTTCCTTTTGATAGATCAAAAAGATGAATTTGGTTGGATTTATGACTAACATAAGGCCTCTAGGATGAATTGAGGGAATTTTAGATGATTGGGCATAGTTTTTATGAGCCAAATGTCTTTTAAGGTGCGAATTAGAGGGAAGGGGCGAGTTCCCTTTTATAAGAGGCGTGAGGGAACCATAGGAAAATCTTGAAATATTATTTTATAATAAAATAATTTTCGGTTTCTAATAACTCAAAAATAAATTATTTAAAGGATTAGGTGGGTAGGGGTCTAAAAGCACACAACCAATAGTTTTTAGATAGGTTTGGGTCACTATAGTAACCTTAACGTTTAGATATAACACTTAGTTAAATAGTTTGAGATTTACCATGTCTTTTTGTATTTTTATATTATATGGTTAATAAACATACTATATACCTCCAAGTGAACCCCAAGTGATTCATGAATGATACACCTATCATTATATAAGTCTTTTGGACAAACCTTATATTTTTAGAAATATTATATAAATTAATAATATAATATTTGTTTTAAAAATTCCTTTATGTCAATTTTGACACTATTTAATAATGATTTTTTTTAAATTCTTAAAAACTTTATTAATTCGACTTAAATTTATTTAATCAATCCAAAAAAGTCATATTAACCTTAAAAATTCGTGTATGGCATCAAAACATTCAAATTTTATTTATTGTAACATTTATAATACCATTTATATGATTCATTCATTGAAAAAGAAAATACTGCATCATTATTGTGTCATAAATAAATTAAATTATTATATGTATAAAAATAATAAATAAACTACAATTATGTATAAAATCTATTTTTCTTTCTAATGAATATTTATAGTTGAAAGGATAAAATATATAACCCTATGTAAAAATTGGTTTTCTAAAAGATATATGCGTATGTCATTTTTGTATTTACTTTAACTTAATTAATATAATGTGTCATTATCACTTACAAGTGGTTCCATGGGATCTAAAAATAGACCCAAATATGTCCATGGTCAAATATATATCGTCCAATAGGGTTGGGAAAAGTGTTAGGCTAATTTAATATTATTATAATATTATTTGTTTACCCTTATTTACCAGATTTACCATTCAACAATGGTAAATAAAATATTTACCGAAGTAATTATTCAAAATTTCTAAAAATAAAAGTTACCTATATAAAAAAATTTGAACTCCTAATTCTAAATATGGAATCCATTTTTCTAAATTCAAAACATAGAAGTGGTAGAAATTAATTTAAAATTAATTCTCGTGGTCAAAACAAAAAGCGTGTTTTTTAAGAAATAATAAATATCAAAAGATTAAAACTTGTTTCTGTCTAGTTTAAATCTAAAATTACTTCTAACTTCCAACATTGGATTAAATGGTAAAAATATATTCTAAATATAATTTAAAACCGAAAAATAATATAATTTATCACTATAAATTATTTGGATTAAAAAAGTTGTTTTAAATTAAAGTTTAGTATTTTTCACTATTTATCAAAAATTAGAAGATCTCAAAAAAATACCAAAAACTCACCCTAAGATAATTTTGATATTAAAAATCCAAAAAAGAATTCCAATTTGAATAATAAAATTTATAAAATTTCAAAAAGTGTGTATTAATATTCATAACTGCTACTTTGATTGGTTGCGGTGTGTGTTAGAACCTCAAAGTTGCGTACAACACACACTACTGTATTATTCAAAGAGAAGTGTACCATGGAAGCTTGGGGTGTTACATTCTCCCCTACATCAAATAATTTCATCCACAAAATTTCTAGAATATTACTACATGAATAGACTCAGTAGGTTCTTCTTCATAAGTTCCTCTAGTTCCTACATTGGTTCTTCTATTTTATGGTTTCTCCATAGAACTTTTACAAGATGAGTTTTTTTTGGTTTCTCAGCACTAGTTCTATTATATCAAGAATCTTGACAGGCTCTCTGCAATAAGAAAATTGGGTTCCAGTTATAATTTCTAATAGGTGAGTACATGCGTTGGGTCGGGTATGCATTTTCTCAACAATGATACATGGAACACATCGTGAACTTTGGAGAGACTTCGCGGCATTTCCAAACGGTAAGCTACAACACCAATTTGGTCTAGAATTTCGAACAGTCCGATGTACCTGGGACTCAATTTACCTTTCTTACTGAAACGTATAAATCCATTCCCCGGAGATACTTTCAAGAAAACATGATCTCCTACCTGAAATTCCAAATCCTTTATTCTGTTATCGGCATATCTATTCTACCTACTTTGAGCTACTTTGATGTGGTTTTGGATTACCTTCACCTTTTCCATTGTTTCCTCCACCAGTTCTGGTCCTACGAGTTTCCTTTCCCCAACATCATCCCAATAGGTTGGTTTTCGACTTCACTTTCTATATAACGCTTCATATGGTTCCATCAAAATACTTTAATTGAAGCTATTATTATATTAAAATTATATCAAACGTAAATATTGATGCCACATAACCAAAAAGTAAAGTGAGCAAGAACTCAACATGTCTTCTAAGGTTTGAATAGTCTGTTCTGATTGTCCATCAGTTTTGGGGTTGTAGGCAGTGCTCAAATGAAGTTAAGTATCCAAGGATTTCTAAAGACTCTTCTAGAATCTTGATGTAAAACGTGGATCACGATCAGAAACCATTGATAGGGTTACTCCATGAAGCCTCAAAAAATCATTAATATATATCCCTACTATAATTCCATGTGGTAGACCTTCTTTTATAGTAAGAAAATGTGATTACTTGATAATATGATCAACAATGACCCATATTGCATCATTCTTTCCAGGAGTCTTTGGTAGTCCCATGACAAATTCTATCGTGATATTATCCCATTTCCAATCAGGTATGGGATGATGTTGCAAGACTTCACCAGGCTGTTTCCTTCCAGCATTCACTTGTTGAAAAACCATACATCTTGACACAAAATTATAAATCTTTTTCTTCATGTTGTCCCACCAAAAATGTTCCTTCAAATATCTATACATCTTAGTGCTACCAGGGTGTATAGTGAAATTGGAACTATGAGCATCATCCAACAATTATCTTTTTAGATCAGGTTACGTATATTAGGAACACAATGTCTCTTCCCAAATTTCAAAATTCCATATTCATACACAAATTAACTCAATATATCATCATTAAATGCTTTAATCTTATTTTTAAACACTTTATCATCGGTCTGAGAACTCTTTTTCCTTTGTAGTAAAGATGGTTTGACAACCATTTTAAAAACATTGATGTTCCACCGTACATGGTTATTACCATGTTTATCTTTACTAGATCTATGAAAATAGGATCCCTTTCAACTATCATCTTGTTCAAGACTCCATGATCATTTCTACTCAAAGCATCTTCCAACTTATTTGCCTTCCCCGGGTGGTAGAGTATCATGCAATCATAATCCTTGAGTAGTTTAGGCCATCTCCTTTTCCTCATGTTGAGTTCATTGTGTATGAAAATATACTTCAAATTCTTGTGATCAGTATAAATCTCACATTTTCCACCATAGAGATTGTGTGTCCAAATATTTAAAGAAAAGATTACAGATGCTAACTCAAGATCATGAGTAGGATATTTTTTCTCATGAATTTTTAGATGTCGTGACACATAGGCAATAACCCTATCATTCTGCATAAAGACACAACCGAGTCCTTTATTTGAAGAATCACTATAAATAACAAACCCAAAATTCCCTGATGGTAGATTCAAGATAGGGACATTGACTAATCTTTTAATCAGTTCTTTAAAATATTCTTCACACTCTTTTGTCCAGACAAATTTAACCCATTTTCATATGAGCTTTGTAAATGGGTTAGCCAATCGGGAAAAATTCTAGACGAAACATCGATAATAACCTACTAAACCAATAAAACTATGTACCTCAGTTATACTCGTTGGTACTGGCCATTCTTGGATTGATCTTGTCTGAAAAGGATCAAAAGAGATTCCATCCATAGAGACAATATGGCCAAGAAAAGAAATCTCTTGAAGCTAGAATTCACACATGCTAAACATCCCATATAATTAATATCTTATAAGAGTCGTTAGAATAATGTGCAAGTAATTTTCATGATCCTCATAGATTTTAGAGTATTCCAAGATATCATCAATAAATACCACTACAAATTCATCAAGATATTCCTTGAACACTCTGTTCATTAGAACCATGAAAATAGAGGGTTCGTTAGTCAGCCCAAAAGGAATTACTGTAAACTCATAATCCCTGTACCTGGTTCGAAATGCTATCTTTGGAATTTCTTCCTTCTTTAAACAAAACTGATGGTATCCAAATTGAAGGTAAATCTTTGAAAAGTTTGAGCTCCAAGCAGTTGGCCAATAAATCATCAATGCGAGGTAGGGGATACTTGTTCTTTATTTTTATCAAATTGACTCCCTATAGTCAATACATAACCTCCTAGTTCCATCTGTCTTCTTAACAAAAAGGATAGGGGCTCCCCAAGAGAAACACTAGGGAGAATAAATCCCTTATTACTCAATTACTCTAGTTTTATCTTTATTTCCACTAATTCCATAGTTTCCATTCTATAAGGTGTCTTTGATATGGGCCTTGAACCAGAAATTATGTCAATGGAAAACTCAATTTCTCATTCAAGAGTATGTCCAGGTAAATATTCTAGAAACACATCAACATATTCTTTCAGAATAGGTACATTCTATATTTGATGATTCCATTCCTCACCCACAGTTATTTCATTTTTCTTCCAATAGGCCCCATTTCTCAACAATAGCATACACTAGATTAGTTTATGAATCACAATACATAAATCCATACTTTTAAAACACTTAAAATAAATTGAACAGTTTATGGATATAATCCATAATCATAAAAATGTTTTCTTCGAGGAAGTATATACTCATAAAGCCTTAATAATGATTTGTAATGAAAATGATAATTATCCTAAGAATATCCCCTGGGAGTGTCATAACCAAGAGTGTAGTAATGATCATTATCTTGCACCAGTTCTCATTCGAGTATATCTCAAAGTGGTGTTTTCAGGTTTTACCCCTAGGTACATCTATGGCAGAGCCGCCTCTACCTACTCGTATCCATACAGGGATATATTGCTCGAAAAACTCACAAAATCACTACAATACCAAAATTCTAGGAAGTTCTTCTATACTAATCATCAATATACCTCTTAGGTCTATGTGCTCTAATCAGAGTTTATCTAAATCTAGCTTCCATGGTTTTTACGAAACATCCTCTGATACCTTCTGTAATGCCCGACCCTAGTTACCAAGAGTTGGTGCATTATTACATAACATTTTCATTATCACAAAAGATAAATTGTCGAAATACTGATTAGTTTAGTAGCCTTATATACACTAGATACATTCACAATTCCTACATTAGGCGATGAAATGGAAAACTACAACAACATATCCTCCATAGTCCACACTCATATCCCCTCAGACTATCCCTGCAGGTTAGTCATAAAATACTTCTTTCATATTCTGGAAAAAAATAAAACATAGAAAGTGGTGAGCTCAGATGCTCAATAAGGATAACAATAGAGCAGAAACATTCATAAATAAGCATAAACATTTAAGGCAATGTATAACTAAAAAAAAGACTTTTAATCATGAACATCAGCATAATATAGAAAAAATAAAATGAAATAATTCCATTTACTTATTCACAGGGATATTCTATTAGTTTAATAATCACATGAAATTTCAATAACCACTTTCATAATGATAGAATGCATAATGCCAGACTATCATAACCATATAGTCAAGGCCTTGTGCCAAGACTAAAAATAACATTTTTTCAAGGCCTTGTTCCAAGACACTAGTTTGTCACATGAGACCTACCGATACACTGAGGAGCTATTGCAGGCTCCACCCGTCACTTACTATGTACAATACATTCCTCATATGAACAGATTCAAACATAACATAAACATTCATAATAAAACTAGCATACGAAATTTCAATACTGTATCCATAAAAAATGGATGGTATAAAAATAACACATCCATAGTCAAAAAGATCACAATACCGTCAATAAAATATGAATTTTTTTATCATAAAAAATCAACATCAAATAAGTTTAAAATCCATCAAAGGATGTTGAAATAGATGAAATCAAAACTATTTGAGAGAAATGACTCTTTTTTTAAATCATTTAAAAGTTTCCTAATTATTAAATAAAACATTTAGTTTGAAAAAATTATTATAAGATTCTAAGGGAAGTTTTGAAGATTTTATAATGGTGTAAAATAGCCGCACATGTCGTATAAGTTAAAAAAGACATTCATACTTTAATTTTGTCAAAAAGGTTAAAAAGGACCTAGTATGGAAAACGACGAAAAGATTCCTTTATAAACATCTTACAAAAAGTCAAAAAAGGGTATAAATGACTTTAACCCATGGTCTATAAAATAGTAATAATGTTTTGAAATTCATTTTTAAGAAACATAGATGTGGATGATAAAGAGGTCTCATTAGATAATTACGTATAAACAACCTCAGATAATAAAGAGTTATTGGAATTAACCCTTACCTTGCAATTTTCCTTGGTTGAGGGTAGGTTAACCTCCTATATAATGGTGAAATAATTTTTATTAAATTATTCATAATCATATACATTAATATGATATCATATATGAACTTTTAACATTGCTTCGTTAATAATATATTAGTATTATCATTGTTTCGGGTGTTAACGGGTTCGTTTTCCTTTATATTATTTGTTTTGTTAGTCATATTTGTTTTGGATGGGATGTATATTATTCATATCTAGAATTACATCAAGTATTTAAACATTATTTTTAATCATCAAATGAAAATTAGTCTTGAATGGATACGACGGGGAATGAATCTCATCGCGTTCGTGGAGACAATTATCTGTACGTATGCACGAGCAAAAATATCATTCTTTTGATATTAAAATAATATATAATTGGATATTATATCATATATACAAAATCATTATCATGTTAAATTTATTATTTACATTAATTAAACATCATTATTATACCCATCCAAATAATAATTTACTGAATAACAATTACACCACGACATGGAGATGGTAAGCCGTACGTACGCACGTATGGTGTCATGTCATTAAAAGGATGGATAGAATAATGAATTCGGTTGTACCATATTTATAATAACATCACAGTATATAGAAGATACTAAATTTATTATTTTTGAATGGAAACAACAAATAAAAGGTAGTGGAAGACGAAGGGAACTTGAAAGAGGTTGTGAGATATTTACCTCTTCTTTGAGTTCTTCCATTTTATTTGATAAAAAGGACTCCTTAGGTTGGATTTCTGACTAACATAATTCCTCTAGGATGAATTGAGGGAAGTTGAGAGGATAATTGGGTAGATTTTGTCTGAGCCAAATGTCTTTTAAGGTGTGAATTAGAGAGATGGGGGAGTTCCCTTTTATAAGAGGGTTGAGGAGAACCTTAGGAAAAGCTAGAAATATTATTTTATAATAAAATAATTTTCAATTTATAATGGCTCAAAAATGGATTATTTAAAGGATAATTTTAGGATTGGTCTAAAACCACTGAAACCGTAGGTTTTAGACAGGTTTGGGTCACTGTAATAAACTAAAGTTTAATATTTAACTCTTAGTTAAATAGTTTGACATTTACCATGTCTCTTTGTATTTTTATATTATATGGTTAATAAAAATACTATATACCTACAAGAGTACCTAAAATGGTTAATTAATGATAAAAATATCATTATATAAGTCCTTTGGACTACCCTTATATTTTTATAAATATTATATAAATTAATAATATAATATTTTTTTTAAAAATTCCATTATGTCAATTTTGACACTATATAATAATTTTTTTAAAGTCCTAAAAAATTTATTAATTCAAAATAAATACATTTAAACAATACTAACATGTCATAGTAATCTAAAAAATTCGTGTATGGCATCAAAACTTTCAAATTGTATTTATTGTAACATTTATAATACCATTTATTTGATTCTTTCATTAATAAATAAAATACTACATCATTATTGTGTCATAAATAAATTTAATTATTCAATGTCTAAAAATTATAAATAAAATACCATAATGTATGAAATCATTTTATCTTTCTAATGAATATTTATAGTCTAAAAGATAACATATATTACCATATGTAAATTTTGTTTTTCTAAAAGATATATGCTTATGTCATTTTTGTATTTACTAATTAATATAAAGTGTCATTATCCCTTACAAGTGGCTCCATGGGGTCTCCAAATCGACCCAAATATGCCCATGGTCGGACATGTATCATCCAATAGGGTTAGGACATGTGTTAGGGTAATTTAATATTATTATAATATTATTTTTTACCCTTATTTACCGGATTTACCCATTTACCATGGTAAATAAAATATTTACCGATGTAATTATTCAAAATTTCTAAAAATAGAAGTTACATATTTAAAAAATATATACCTCTTAATTCTAAATATGGAATACATTTTTCTAAATTCAATACACAGAAGTGGCAGAAATTAATTTAAAATTAATTCCCATTGTCAAAACAATAAGCGTGCTTTTTAAGAAATAATAACTATCAAAAGATTGACACTTGTTTATGTGTAGTTTAAATGTGAAATTACACTCAATGACCAAAATTGAGTTAAATGGTAAAAATATATTATAACTATAATTCAAAACCACTCAATAGTATAATTTATCACAATAAATTATTTGGATTAAAAAGGTTGTTTTTAATTAAAGTTTAGTATTTTTCACTATTCCTCAAAAATTGGATGTTCTCAGAAAAAAACCAAAAACTCACACTAAGATAATTTTGATATTATGAATCCAAAAATGGTGTCTAATTTGAATAATACAAATTATAAAATTTCAAAAATGGGTATTACTGTTCATAACGGCTACTTTGATTGGTTGTGGTGTGTGTTAGAACCTTGAAGTTGCGTACAACACATGCTATTATATTATTCAAAGAGAAGCATATCGTGGAAGCTTTGGGTGTTACACATAATCATGTAAATCCTACTTTGGTGAAGTAACTAAAATCCTTGTTTGGTGAATTAACCTCAATAATGAAATATTTATAGGAATTATTATGATATATTTTGTGGATTATAAGAATCTAGTAATGTTATTTTAAGACTATAATGTGGTGAATAAACTTATAGAAAGTACATAGAGTACATGGGGTGTTTGAAATATTCTTGATCATACCAATGTGTATGATTTTTATGCATTAAATGGTTTTCTAAATGTACTAAATACGATTAAGAAAAAAATGGTATGACTTTTAAGGGGAACACATGTCCAATGTAAGCTAAAAAAGAATGTGTGATGACATTATTTAATTAGGTTTGTTATGATGTGAGTTACATGTAAATTTATATGTAATGAAGATGAAAATGAATCCCTAAATTGTTATATATTAATGATAATTTTTTAATGGTCCGGTAATTATCCTTGAAAAGAAATTTTGTATATTGAGACCTTTTTATTGGATATTTATGTATAATTGAAAGAAAAAATAAAGATATTAAATATAGTGAATCAATTTGAATCACAATATTGACATCAAATGCTATCTAGGGGGATAAAAAGAACATATGTGTTTTCATGGGATATTAATGATGTAATATGTTTCTTTTAGTGATGTATGAAATTTTTAACACTAACCATGTTGTTCTATTTTCGTGTTATAGTAATGGTCAGTTATACGTGTCTTATAAAACTCCATGGTATTCCATAATTGGCCTTGAAGGTAATTTATTATTTCTAAATTACATTATAATTTCTATGTTCACATTTAACTCATCATTTTAATGGTGGTTCATATGGTTTTTACTAATGATTAAATTCTCACTCACTATATATAACACCTATTGTTCTTGGAATATGAATAAATTATGTTTCTAGTAATTAAAAGTAGTTTTTAGAGGTTTTATTGATTTATAGAGATTATTTTAATCTTAGTATTCAATATTATAGATTAATAAGAAGTTTTGGATCCACAGTTGCCTCCATTATACCTCTCAACTTCATTTCTTATATATTGGTTTATATGAATTCCATTTTAGTATAGTTTGAATAATTTACATTTGGGGGTGTGTTAGTATATTATATCTATAATTAATTAGTAAAAGTGAGTGATAGATTAAATTGATAAATAAATTATAAAATACAATAATATTTATCAGTTAATTTATTGTTTTGTAATTTTGATTGCATTCCATGTGATATGGGTGCATCGTGATTTGTGGAATAAAATATAATACCTTATATTTTATATAATAATTAAATTTAATCTATTTTAAGTTAATATAAAATAGATCAATATTATTTAATTATTTCCTAAAGTTGATTATAATGGTTAGGTAAATCAATTAAAAGATAAATGAATTTTTATGGAACCTTGAGAATATGAGTGTTATTGTGAGCTGCAGCAGCTACAAGATAAGATTTATCATTGTTTTTTGTTATAGTTTAAGAGTTGTTTTTCTAAAATATATATGATGTAACTACAATTAAACCTCAAGAAGTAGTACATTCTTATGGAATCTGTAGTATACATCTATGATTTTAACCATTTTTGTGTCTTCCAATATTTATACTTTTAATTGTGGTATTAGGTTCCAATATCCATGGTTTAATAGGGGTTGTTGCAAAAAATATCCATGGTTTTAATTGTGGTTGTAGATTTCAATTTCCATGTTTTTAACCATGTTATTATGAGCAAATTAAGTTAGTTGAACCATGTCTGTACTGATCGAATTCCTCTGTTTTAACTATGGCTACATATGGCCAATATCAACAGTTTAAACCGTGGTTATTGAAAACACCTATTGAATTGGATTTATCAGCCATGGTTTAGGAAACTATTGCTATAAACTATTTCCATAGTTTTTTGGAAATCCAACATTATTCTAAACCATGTTCATAGAAAACTCTCTATGTTTTTAATATTCATTATTCTATTGATTTTAGTTTAGAATCTTATTCCATTAACATAATTGATATATTCAAACTATATTGATGTGTAACTCTTTAAACAACCAAAAATTTTGTGTTACTAACCCTAAATATTCATTCAAAGTATGTTAATACACATCTGAATGTATCATATGCATAAGGTATATGAACACTTCTTCGAAATTTGTAGTGTTATATAAGACATTATATTATCAACATGAGTTATCCTAGAGTGATAGATATCCAATCCCATTCACCGACCTAGATGAGGCTTAAGCCTCTAGGTAGGAAAGTTTTATAAACCCAAGTCCCTCTAAAAGGAACACATTATTAAAGAGATAATAAAATTACTCATAAATATAACAACTAATATGGAAAAACTATATTGAACAACTAAATTAACATTCATAACTTAAATTACAAACTGAGGTCATGGTATATGAAAAAGTAAATTTATTATCATAAGTGAAATGTGTTCTAAGGCTCTATATTATAAATATATTAAAATTTAAGCTAAACCATATAACATTAATCATATAAAATTTTTATAAATATGAATAAAAACATGGAATTATTTTTAAATAAATAAACAATTAAAATTTTAAACATGAAATAACCACTTATTAAAAAATTTCATAAATAAAAGCTAATTATTGGAACATTATATTCATTCCAACAAAAACTCTTTCATATTTATCATTATATAGAATTTATATATACAATATTTTATAAATTTTAACAATTTATATTGTAATTTATATTATATAACCATTTTACATAATCTTAATATTATATACATAATCATTATTTCGATCATGATCATATAAATCATCAAATAAATTTTTTATGTGGCTTAAATAATAACCAAATAATCCACACCTCCTTTATTTTTATAAATTAAAAGTTATTAATTGAAAATGATTCATAATTTAAATAAAAAATTTATATTTCAGATTTATTTTCTAATTTATAAACAATTATGAAAATGTTATTATAAATTCTAAATAAGTACTTTAATTACTATATCGAAAGACATGTTTTAAAAATTCATTTAAAATATATATAAATAATAAAATTTAATATTTATGGAAAAATGTTTCATAAAAATTTATTTATTTATTAAAAAGTCAAATTATTTAATATATAATCCTTTTAATAATTAAAATATCTCAAACTACCTTTTATAATAATTTATAAATAATATTTAAATAATTAAAAATATTTAATAATTAAAAAATAACTTTTAAAGTGTTTTTTTACCCTTATGCATAATCCAGATTCTATATAATTGTTTAATCTTATTCTCGTTGTGTAGAAAGTTTATATAATGGTATAAATTCCACGACCCTTACGCAGAACTAGTTGTGTAAAGGAAAACGTTAACTTATTAATATGTGAAACCATTTACATAAATGCAAGTCATAGATTACCTTTACATACTGGTGTTTTGTATAAGGATATGTCTTAATAAACCTTATGAATACCACTCTATGTAATGGTATGTTCAGATCACCCTTATGAAGAACAATTCTATATAAGGTAATTATTAGAAGACCCTACTGCAGAATCCCACTTCATAGGTGTAATCCAATGCGACCCTTATGTTGAGATCTTGTATGTAAAGATAAACCATGATGTTCCTTACAATAAATTCTTTTTCAAAAGAATAAATCATGATGACCCTTTTGCATAAAACCTTAATGTAGGATATCAAAAAACTAAAGCATGGGATGCCACTGATACCATTGATGGGGTTTTAAGTGAACCTAATAATAATTATTAGAGTCATCGTACAAAATTAAAACATGTTCTATGATATTTCTTGCTATATAAATGAAAAGTCATGAAATATTAAAATAATGAAATGTTTTAAATGTGTGTACCATACACATAAAAGGCCACATCATCATCATCTAAATCCATCACAAGGGATTCAGGGAGATAACTAAGTTGTATCCAACAACATATCATCACTCTAATGTATCCACAAGTAGTGATTAGTTATATTATGTTCATATAGGACTATTATTCCCCTCACAATGTCTAGTATCTCATATCAAATGAATGAAGAAATGAGAGCTTCGAGTTTCTGGTCAGATTAAAAAATAATAATCATTCCCATCCCCATCATATGATAATGATTTATAATTCCCCATGTAAACCCATCAGGATTTATCATTGAATCACGTGTTCATCACGCATGATTGAATGTTATGGTTAGAAAATGAATTCATCATATGTCTATTATACCTCCTATCCATTTCATCTTATTAAATAGTTCCTTAAATAAGACCCAAAATTTTGTGGATGATGGAGCTGTCTAGTGTCATATAATATAAAAAAGAACAATATCTCTTTGCATGAAAATCAAAATTTTCATGAAAATTATACATATCATATGTATTCATATTATATATATATATATATATAATTTTTTATGATATAACTCCATCTATTTCTTTCCATTGTAGTTCAATTATTTTGTTGATGAAGTGGCCTTCATTGACCCGAATGATGTGATTGCATTGATGTTTGGAGACACAAAAAGTGTATATAGTTTATTTATAATATGAATCTCAAGACATGAAAATATGTAAGTAAGGGTACAAATATATAATGTTTTTCAATTAGCCTCTCTTTTAATGGCCGATAGATGAGTGGTGGAAGGGCAGTAGTACGTGACATGATGGCTACATCAAGAGAACCCATGTTTTCCAACTTATCATATAAGGGACCACTATATTTTCACAAATTATGCATCAAATCAGAAATTAAAAATTAAAAATAGAGAGTTATAGAACCCTATCTAGGATTCCATATGCATAATGATATAGATAAATGCCTTCTTCAATTAATTTTTACAAGGGAAAAAGTAATGGAAATTTATTTTTACTAAAAACTACGATTAAAGAATTTGAGTTGTTTAGACATTAAAAAATATTGTGAGATATTCCAAGTCACCAAAAAACAGTGATTATATATATTGATGAGATTGAGACATTGACAGAGGACATGAAAACTTTTCTATTATAGATTTTTGGAACATGGAAATCAAGATTTTCTAAGGCACTGAATCATTATGAGTACAGTCAATATAATCTAGTGTAGGAGTAGTAAAAAGGAAATTAGTCAAGAGAGATATAAGGGAGATTTCCTATCTTCTTCATTATCATATTTATTAATTCAAATTAAATTGTTTTTTATTGAAACATATTTATGTATAATATTTGTGTGATGAAATTTGGTTGATTCAGTTATTTATTTTATCTTTATTCCATTATCATTTTAAATTAAATCAATATATCTATCTTTTTTAATTTAATGAATTATGTTACTGGTATGTTTTAAATTAATTCAATTGGTATATAATATCCTTGATAGTGAATTTAGGATAAACATTTTTGAATATTTATCATGATTATATTTTCATAAATGATAAAAAACATTTTAAATAGATGATCAAATTTCTCTTTATATTTCACCTTTATTAATATTTTTCTTTTATGTAGTCATACATTTGTCTTTGATTTCATCTAATTCAAATATTCTTTTATTTATCATCTATTATTTTGTAAAATAGTATTCTAACTATTGACTGTGTGTGCATTTTTGGACTGTTTTTGTTGTTTTGTTGTTTTTTTCATAGTACACAATAACAATTACCTTAATTGAGGTTCGATTACCGGACCATCTCTAGATAAGTAGTTTATTCATTTTAAAATTAGATTTATTCAACAACATATCATTAAATATTTAACATTATTTTTTTGGAGGGATTTGTAAATCAAACAAAAAAATGTTAGAAAAAATTAAAAAAACATAGAAAATTATAAACATAAAAAATTTAAAGAACAAAATACTATAAAAATAAAATCTACTCTATGATTAGAAATATTATATGAAAATATCATGAACCAATGTACCGATTCACATTACATCAAAGTCATGAAACCTAGAACCTATAATTCATGATATTAACATTCAATGCACAACCATTAAAATAAAAAAATTAAATGGAAAAATTGATAAATAGAGATAGAGAGTTGCATAAGATAACTAACAACAATTTCTATTAAATCTCATTCAATGAAATATTAAACATTCTAATATTAGGGTGTGTCAACTTCAAAAAGTTTAATGTAATACATATTATCATAGGTTTTCCCAAATATCCCCATTTTATGATCTCAAAAATCCATATCAACCAATTTTAACTACATCTAATGGAATATCGAATGAGTATACACTCAAATTCATTAGTGATTTTTACAAAATTTCAAAGAAATTTCCACTAAGAGAGGATGAAATTAGAATGTGATTTATTCCTTTATGAGGTAATATCAATGAAAAATAGGGTTTTTGGATTTAGATTATAGCATGATTATAATGGGAACATACATATAATTATTTTGTCATAAAATTTTACCTATGTGGAATAAATATAGAAATAATTAATCAGATCAAAATATTTTTTTCCAGATGTTAGAGAAGCATTTTCAGGCATAAGATATATTTATTGACATGAAAATGAATATCCGACAATATTAGTACTACACAGATTCCCTCATAAATATATATTTTGATTTATTTTTCTCAGAAGAGAATTTGTTTGATCAGTCAAATAGAGAAAATTATAATGATAAAAAATGATGAAGAGTTAAGAAGTGTTTTTGAAAACCATTACTTAAACTATCAATATAGAAACTGAAGGATAATAAATGATGATTGGGTAGAAAAAAATATAGGATCATGGTTTTAAATTAATTCTCAACTTAGCCAAGTAAATAATAAACACTTTCACTTAATGAACTATAATACTAAACAGAATATTTATCATGCTAGCTGTCAAATCTAAAACCAAACAATTATAGATCAATTTTAATGGTGCATAACTTTTAGATACTCAAAATATTGTTTTTTGGACTTTCGCATTCATGCTCAACCACTCAAAGATTCCAATATTTCATAATACATACCTTGGATGAAAACTAGATTTGATCCACTCTCAATCATTGATAATCCCAACTATAGGTACCATCATTATTTACCTTCTAATTATAATAAAATACATAGAAAAAATATTTCTTTGGGTTGCCCAAATTAGTCAGAATATAAATTTCAAAATCAACCTAGGTATAAGCCTAGTAATTACTAATAGGAATCATGTGGTACACTAAAACAATATTTACGAAAATTTGACTCATAAGATGAAATTCTAGATTCAAAGAGAGATAAACATATGAGAAAAAAGATTCTGAAAAATTAAATAAATCTCAACCATGACCTACATATGGTTCAATTGTTTAGAGACATAAATTGAAGAGATAATGTATTTTTATTAGAAAAACTAAAATCAACCCTATGGAATATGTCTTGTTTGTGGTCAGTAGGAGTGGTTTAAAAACTCAATAGGTGGTCAAAAATGAATATTGGGATGTCTAAAATGAAAAATTGAATAAATATAGACACTAAATTATATTTAATATCCAATATAGAAATTTGGAAGTCACATCTAAAAATTAAATAAATTTATCTATTTTTTTGCAAAAACAAAATTAAAAATACATAAAAATTTAAAAAAACAATGTGAAAGAAAATCTTGTATAAGAGATTGAGGAGGTTCCTTTTATTCATTGGAGTTATTCCCCACACATCCCATTCAGTTAAATATTGAAACCCAAAAATTAAAACTATATTTGATTCAATTTCATTGTATTTTCAAAAATCTCTAATTGAAATCCCATTCATTCGAGCATTAATTTATATTTTCTCATTTATTAAATTTCACAAAAATATTGTTTCAAACCAGAAAACAATGGAAAATATTTCTACATATAGCCTCATTGAAGAGTGTATCTCTATCCATTAAAAAATTACACTAAAACTCAAAAATCCAGAAGGACGTGTCATTGCCTACACCATTTGTCATTGTGGAAAGTTGAATCATAATTATGATCTTGGTGCTATCATAAATCTACATCATTTTGCATTGATTAAATGATTGAGATTAGGATAATTATAACTCAGTACCATGGTTTCACAACTAGCTGGCTAATATTTTACACATCCTCTAGGTAGAGTAGATGACCTACTAATAGAAATTTGTATGTGGTTCTTACCAATTAACAATCTTGTTATAAATATAGAGTGTGGATAAGATGTACCTTTCATCCTTGATAGTCCCTTCATATCCAAAAGATGTTATTTTATCAATGTATGAGAATGATATATTATTTTTATGTTCACTGAGACATGGAAGAGTTTCATGCATTTAAAAATATTAATGAATCAATATTTTGTGAGAACTATTAAAGAGTTGAAATTGATGATTTTTTATTTATTTAGTTATAATGAATAATTATATAAAAAATATGATAATAAACTCATGTGGATAGTGAATATAATATTTTCAAACATATTAATAATTCTCTGAATGATAATACAACTACTCTTCCCAAGTTGGATAACCATTGTTGTCCATAATTAGAGAATTATTTAAAAGATAAATTTTATTATCTTGATATTATAAAATTTATTAATGTGTTGGAGGATTACTTTAATTATTTAAAAAAATTTGAGGAACATTTTATACATTTGAGGGAAAAATATTGAAAAATACTTTTAAAATATTCTGTGAAAAACATTTTTGAAATCAAAATTGGATACTTTGAACAATGCGTTATCCAATTTATAAATCAATGAGGAAATGTGTAATTATTGTATTCAAATTTATAACCTAAAAATATACACACTCAAACTATGAAATAAATTCATATCCTTTGGCCTCCTGGGCCTAAGAGTTTACCTGCCAGTGAAGATACGTCACAACTAGTGTTTAAAATGTAAAATAGACACATAAAATAATCATTGATGGGTGAGAAATATTCACTATATCTCATTATCTAAACAGTTAAATATAAAACCCAAGAGGAAAAGATGTTTAATGTTTTGAATAAGTAAAATAAGGATATTGGTTGGACAACAGTTATCATTAATGGAATTAATTATTCATTATATAATCTTACAATCCATATGGAATCCAATAAAAAAACAAAACATGATGACCAAAGATGATTAAATCAAAACATTAATGAGGATTTTAGAGTGAAATCAATCAAGATACTGGATACTAGTATCATTTATCCTATATCAGAAATAACTTTGGTGATTCCTCTCCAAATATTAACATGTAATGGAGGTTCTACTATTATAACTAATGAAAAAATGAACAAATTCACGTTATAAAATAGACTAAGTGAATATTCTATATAAATGACATGAAGATAAATTCATAAACACGGAAGGATAATTTTCTCATTCCATTCATAAATAAAATTCTTAAGAGGATATTAGGAAATGAATTTTTCTATTTTATAGATGGTTAGTCTTGGTACGTCAAAATTCCTGTTACCCCAAAATATTAGAAAAAACCCACATTCATATTCCCATTTGGAAAATTTTCTTACTTGTGAATTCCCTTCATCTTTCCTATTACACTAATCACCTTTCAAATGTTTATGGTGATGATTGTTTTGGATATGATTAGGATATTATACAGCTGTTCATGGATGATTTCTGTTTTATTAAAAATATATTTCAGAGATGTTTTCAAAATCAGGAACATGTTTTGGAAGCATTAATTGAGAGAAATATTTTTCTTATTTAGTATAAATACTAATTAATGGTTACAGAAGGAATTATGCATGTCCATAAGGTTTCATAAAAGGGTTTATAGGTTATTAAAAAGATTCCCCTTCCTATGAATTTACAAATTGTTAGATGTTTTCGGCCATTTTGATTATTACTAATGATTTATAGAATATTATTCTATCATAAAAAGCCTCATCAACTCACTACTTAATAAAGATACACCCGTAAAATATGAAAATAATTTTTTATAATATTTCTATTTTCTTAAATGAAAACTAACATAATCACCAATCATTACTACACCAAATTGGATTTTCCATGTGAAATAATGTGTAGTACAACTGTTGTGGTTATTGGAAAAATTAAATTCTAGATTAAAAATGATAGGATGGATGGAGTGTATTATGCTAAAAGGATTATAGATAATTCCCAAAAAAAATTACATTATAACTAAGATAGATATTTTATTAGTTTTGTTTATAATAGAGGTATTTTGATAATAATTGATATTGTCCAAAGTCATAGCCTTCACTGACTATTATTCATGGAAATACTTTTTATCCACAAAAGAGGCCAAACCTTTGTTTACATGACATCTTATTATGAAATAAGTATGTGATTTAGATATTAGGGAGAAGAATATGTATGAATTTGTAGTGGTCATAATTTTTATCGGTTATCTTGTAAAAAAATTGATGATCCTATAGAGATTAATTCTCCTTTTCCAAATGAAATATTGTTTGTTGCGTTAGTCACACAGTTTAATTTTTATGTATATTTACCTAATTTCATAGATTCTAGAGTTATTCCTTAATTTTTTACCCAAAACAAATTTATGAAATTAATTTTTTTGTTAAAGTAATACTTTTGGGATAACCCTTTGCTATTTTTCTTGTGTTCTAATAGTATTTTTAGAAGGTGTGTTCATAAGGATGATATATTTCCCATTCTTTAAATTTGTCAGTTTATAACTTTGTGTTTACATTATTGAGTAGATAAGAGTACTCATAACAATAATGAGTTCAATGAGCTTAATATTTGATTGTTATGACTATCTAAGATTTAGTAAAGTTGTTAGAAAGAAAGAGCTACCTCTTAGGGGTGTTTTACATGTATATATTTTTGGGGTTTGAGGATTATTAATTATGGGAAAATGTTCATATTATTATGTAAATTATTATATCATGGTGGTTGTAGAGAATGATTCTATATCGGTTAAAGTAGTTAGAATTTTAACTTATCGATATATTAGTTTGATTAATTTTTTAGGAGAAAATATTTCTTGATTTATGATGTCAAAATATTTTACCATAGATAATAGAACTCAAATTAAAGAATATATTTTACAGTATTTAATGAAAAAATATGAATGTATAAACAAAAAAGATACTTTTTACCACCCTAAATCTAGTTAAAAAGCTGATATCTCAAATTAGGAGCATAAATAATTTTTTGAGAAAATTGTGTCTACTTCTAAGAAACACTAGCATTTGAAACATGGTTATTCTTTTTTGGCCTACTAAATTTATTTAAAAAATAATATGAACCTCTATTTATTGACTCCTTTTTGGGAAATATATTCATTTTCATATGGGTTTGAAAAAAAATATTTTTTGGAATTTAAGACCCTAATTTTTGATTTTAATTGTTTTTTAAATAAATTAATCCTTGAGTTTAGTGAGCATAATAAGATTATAAGAGATCCTTATGAAAAATATACGATATACAAGGACATGACTAATTATTTTAATGATTCAATCAACTATAAATTATAATTTATGGTATATTAATAATATTATATTATCTATTTCTAGACATTATATTTTTTTTCTGAGAAACATAAGTCCATGTGTTCTAGAGCTTTCACCATCCTTTTTGTGTTATTAAATGGTGTTATAGATTTAGTTAGTGATTAGTATAGACAATTCATAATAAATAGTTAAATAAGTAAGCACTAATTTTACGGGTGTCCAAGGGGACTAGCTTCCATATATTTCTTTAAAAACTATTCTTTTACTAATTGTAGCTAAAGAATAAAAAAATTAATAGCTTCATGTGATCCAACCCATGTCCACCCATGTATATTTCTACCTTGTTTTTGTGAATAATAATTTACTTTTGTGATTTATATATTAATCATTTTTAATATGGATTTAACTATTGGCCACCATATTATTTTTTAAAGAATATTCCATGTGTTTTAAAAAACATGTGAAGATCCCCAATTTTTTTATGATGATTGTAGTTTTATTATCATCTGTAGATTATGCATCAATTTTTATATATCTATCACTACATTGAGATATATGGGGGGATTTTACCCACCTTTTGAACTTTACTGAGGATAAAATCTATGTATAAATTTTGTCACTTACTAGAATCATTATTTTAAATTATACTTCTTTATTTGATTTGAAAATTTACATGTTTGTAAAAAAAAGGAAAAAATGCATGTAAATTTTAAATTCTATTTTAATTAATCATAATAAATTTTTAATAATGGTATTTCAACTGTATGATATACCATGAATCAAAATTAATCTTCTTTTTGAACTTTATCTTTCTGAAATGATTCTACCATTTTAAGATTAATAATTGGGGACAATGTTTGGAATAATTTTGAAGGATGAGACTCTAATGTTTGGAATTGTACTATAATGTAGAACAAAACATAAAATCCTTAAAAAATTTCAAAATTGACTACTTCCAAGATTTAAATTTCTTATTAAGTGGATGAAAATTTTAATGACTTATTACATTTTATTTTCCAATTTGAGGGGGTTCACTTTTTATGATATCTTGTTCATTTAATTAAGTTATAATTTTTTATATTATATATTGAAACAATGGGTCAATAATTAGTTGTATGACTTAAAATTATCATTGGTTTTGATATTTTTAACTATGTTATAAACATTTTAGTTATTCTTCTAAATTTTTTATGTAATTAAAATCTAAATCATTGATAAACTCTTTAATCTTTATTCATTTTCTATAAGATGAGTTTTTTATTTTGTGTTTCTAATTATTCTATCTTGATCCTTAAATTGTGTTTATTTTTATTAGGGATCCAAAATTATGTACCTATATTTCTTAAATGGAACAAACATGTTTTGATGTTTCATATAAATACAAAGGGTTGTTTTTTTAAACCCTAACAAAATTTATAATATTAATCATTTATATAAAATCAAAACTAACTTATGACCAAATTTCTTATTTATAAATGGGTACCTTGTTTTTATTCAGGATGGTTTTCCTGGGGCATGAATCATAGAGAAAATTTTTATTAGATTCTCTTAAATTTTCCAAAAGAATCAATGTAATTATAGAATATAATCTACTAGCACATGAGCCTCAGCCTGATTGATGAGGACTCGTTAAGTGCATCCAAGAGACCTGGGATCAAATCCCGGTGGAGGCTAATTTCTAGGGGTACTGTAGTAGTACTAAAGCAGTACTATAGTAGGAACTGTGCAGAACTTTTGTAGGTACTGTAGCGGGAAATGTAGTAGGCACTATTTGACACAGTATTAGTCGGGAATATTCCCCTATTTGGGCCTTCAGGCCACCAATTTGGTCCACAAGATCCTTAAGGCCTTTGGGCCACCTAGGCCTTTGGGTTAGTAAGGCCTTTGGGCCACTTTAAGGACTTAGGGAAACCTTAAGTGTAGATGCAAACCAGAAAACATACAAGGAATAAGCTTTAGAAAAATGAGGATTTAGGTTCTTTCACCATAGTAGAAGATAAATGGATTGCAAGAATGAGAGGGTATGGAACCTACCATCGGGGAAAGCTTGTGCATGTATGGGAAATCCTAGACAAACAACCATTCGAAGGTGGAGATCTGATTTCATGATGAAGATGCAGGTAGGAGTAGTTACAAGTAGTTAGTCTGGGTTGTATGAAATGTTTGATGCCTACGGGCAATGAATTCTTCAAAAGACTACGGGCCATGTAATACTTATGCCTACGGGTTTTGTAAGGGTTCCACCTCACCCCTTAAAAGGTTTATTTTCCAAAATCAATTAAAAAATTAAGGCCTTCGGGCCAATGGAGGAGGAAGAATATAATCCACTAATTGCTACAAAAAAATGAAATGTAGAGGTGTGATAATTATGACAACAATAACCTTTACTTACCTCATAATTTCAATAAAGAGTTAAAGGAAGTGTTGATCACCCTCACTTATTATTTAATTAAAGATTCAATAAAAGGGGGAAAATATTAAGAATTATGTTTTATGAACTACTCAAAAATAGGGGAAACAAATATAAAAATACCTCTCCAAATCCCTTAAAATACCCAATAGTCCAAAAGTGATAATCAAAAGTTGAAGACCCGATGTGGGTCTCCCCACCATATAATAATTTCACAAGAATTTTGGATAAAAAAACCATTCCTTGACAATGTAAAATAACCAAAAAACACGAATAACTCCCTAAAATATATAATACTAATGAAAAAACTCACTCCACTAGTTATTCAAAAATTACTTTGAAAAAAAAGAGTTTCTCAAAAATATCATAGATATCAAAAATAAAAAAGAGAAAAAATTCAAGGGTCAAAATATAAGTATTTTTCAAGGAACAAGAGAGAAATAAATATGGGAGGTACCATAAAAATTATCTTTTATAATAATATATATATTTGAGATAAGATATGGATTCATTTTCCTAATTGGTACCCCAATCAATAAAATGTCAAAGGATGACCCAATCGACCATATTAATGAATGGTCTTTAAATTTCTTGAATAAAATGGATTAAAATTACCAAAAATACCACACTAATAGCATCATAGAGATTACATATTCACCTAAGTTAAAATAATAGAATAATAATATTCTCCAAAATCATTATGTTTTTATAAAATTGACTCATTATGTTTCCAATTATCACAAGGTATGAAACTCTGATCAATATCAATGGAAACAAGGTTTCCTATCATCATTGGATATAAACTAAAAATCAATTCCACCATATTGACCTTAAAGGCCATATACTTATATGATGTTAAGTCACAAAAAGACACTCTAGATATGAGGTATGGATGGATTCCCTTTAAAAAAATGTTAAAATTCAACGTTCCCTCAAATAATAACATATACGGTGAATGTATAAGGCTATTTAGAATAGTTGACATGATCCATAAATAATCATTCACCATATTTGAAACTAAAAAGATCCAAAACATTATCCACAATCAATTATTCATGAAAAATTCCTTGAATTAATATGGACATAAATAATTCCCAAGACATATTTCTATACTACATAAAGATGAATGATGATATCCCAAAACATCCAACTTGATCAAAAAAAAAGTTTGAGGTTGAATTCGATATCAAGTATTTGATAGTTTTTGGTGAGTTGAACACCCCTTAAATCCTCTATGGCCACTATATATTCTCTGCAGCCCTCAATTCCTCTCGAAGATGACCGAATATGTGGAAGATTTTATCTCTACAACTCTAAATTTAGTTTGGGAAGATTTGAATATTGCAACAATTACACAATTTCTCTAAGAAGTACTAATATAAGTAACACTTCATATTAAATACATTATATTATCCATGAGGGATAATATATAAGGTATACTATAAATAACATAAGAGAAAAATGAGACTCATTCAAAAACACTCAAGATTCAAATAATTATAAATTATCAAACATAGAAAATTAAATCATTAACACCACTCAGAAAACCGCCCACATTAAATAAAATTTTAATGTTTATTTATAAAACATTTTATAATGATAAAATTTTACATAAAATGATGTTTTAAACCCATTATTTCATTTTTAAAATCAATTTTAAAATAAAATATATCCAAATTCTTTTTATACTATCTAGTAATTTTCCATTATTAATTTCAAACACAAGACACTTAAATATAAAACAATGTTTTCACCATGATTTATCAATGAAATAAAATCAAATTAATTTAAATAAAGATAAAATATCTATTTAATTAATCCTAATTGTTTCCAAGCTTTAACAAAAAAATATGAAAGATATATGAGTAAAAAATTTAAAAATGTGTTAGTGGTAGTTCAAAATTTTAGAACATGGTTGACATATCAGGTATCATCCATGTGACCACCAATGATATATTATTTGAATTATGTTCCATGGATCTGTATGGGTTTTCAAACTATGATGTCTAATTATACACCCCCATCTCTTCTCCCATTTCCACCCTAAAATATGAAAAATCTACAATTAGATTACATAATATTAATATAATTCAAAACACAATAAATTTAGATAAAAATACATTAATATAAATAAATTTTGAATTTAAAATTCAGGACTCGGAACTAGACTACCCATAGTTACTCAAGGAAATTTTTGAGAAAGAGATAACTAGACTCTCAATGAATATACCAATCATGTTTCCACACTCCTATATCTAGTATACCATTAATTCAAAAATAATAAATACAAGTTTTATACCATTTTTCATGAACCATGATCACTAGTCTATAAACTATTTCATCTTACACCATGGGATACCTTTAAAACATTTGTTTCCTTCCTAGATCACCATATGATATTATAGACCGAGGGAATATACCGGGTTAATGAAAATCCCCATGATCTAACACATTCTATTTCATTATTATATTTTCCCATGCATGCACCATCTAATAATTTCTAGGTGGTCACTGATCTTGTCACTTCTCTACGAAAAGAATGCATAATTATTGAATTCAAATCAAATAGTCTCTTGAAAAGAAAAGTAGAAAAGTAGAAATGGTTGTACAAATTAGTCCCTTAATCCTAACTTTTTGTAGGGGTTATATTATCCATCCAATTAAATAAAAACATATATGTTCTAGAATAAACACCTTAAACTAAAGACGTGTCACAACACTTATGGAAGGGTATTGAATTTGATAAACTTTTTTTTATAAAAAAAACCATATTATCCTAACATATTACCCATGTTAGCCTAAAGTAAGGCGATAAGGTAATTATTGATCCAAAAAGGATGGAAAATAGATATTAGGCATCAAGGAATCACACTTGGGAATAGTTTTACCCATATGAAATAACGAGAACATATTTTTATTCTCACCATTAACTTGAGCAGACACATCTATAAGTTAGAATTACATTTAAATAAAATAAAATAATTTATAATATAAATAATTCAAAATAAGGAAGCAATGAAATTAAATTTCCAACCCACATACACATTGAATAAATACTAAATTATGAAATGAAAGTAATCCTTGATATATAATACATGAAGGTCAAATTAGTTGATTCATACATATTAAAATATAAACAAAAGAAAACATGAAATAGTACATCAATTATTTCCTCATAAACCATGGTCATAATCCTACACCAAAGCAAAAATTATTCCTTATAAACAACCAAATATAAAATTCTAATAGGATGAACCCTAAGGGAATCTAAACCTGAAAAATACACTCAGTCTATAGACACTGGATGGTATATGAATAGTGTGATCAAAACATCTAATTATATCTTTACCAAATCATTTATAAATTTCCTAATCTAAAACATTATGTAAATTTTAGTTTAAAATAAAATATAATAAATATATATTTTATTTATTTAAAAAAACCCCATAAACAGTTGTTAAAACATTTTTCAAACAAGATGGAATGATTTAAATCAATCATTTTTTAATTAGAAATCCAGTTTGGGAACATTCATTCCAAACCCATTTATCGACCACATTTAAATATATTTTCTCAATCCCTAAAAAGTGAAATTAGAAAACAACTGAATAAATAATCAATAAATGACTTTATAAATAAAAATGATAGTGGAAAAATATTTATATCAAGATTAAAATATAAAATAATAAAATTTCACGCATCAATGACTATGAATAAAATAGAAAATATATTAGAATCAAACCAGAAGGATGAAATGAAAAATTCATAGATCATGATGCAATAATGAGTGAAAAAAATGTAGAAAATTTACCAAAGTACATGAGTGAGATAATTTGTGTGATATATAGGCAATCACGAGAAAATAATATGGTACTAGTGAAAAAATCCTAATCCTATGTAGGAAACACTATTTGTTTTCCTGTCAATGATGTTGATATTGAATAACCTCCCAAAATAGTTACGGTGTATCATGTTTTAGGGGATACTAATTAGTGAATAAACACAAATAACATAGAAACCGTCTCAAATATCTCACTTAAACTACTAGGATCCGCATGAAATTAACTTGAGTAGTTGGTGAATCATTTTCCACATATCAATCATAAATCAAAAAATCAAAATAACATTTACTCAACCCAAAATTTTACACCCTATAATTCATATCCCCTCATTAATATGCAAATGAATTTATTTAAATATCATAAATTTAAAGTTACAAAAAAACATGATAACATGGGGCTTAGTATGATGGTGTAGCTCATTTTTGGAAAATAAAAAATGCATGGTTCTAAATGGTCCTTAAGCATTAAAAGTGGAATGAAATTTTCAAACATACCTTAAAAACTATAAAAAACCAATATTCATAGATGGTATAATTTTTAATATACCAAATGGTCAAAAAATTTGATTTAAAAATGAGAACATAAAAGTTCTATTTAAAACCTATTTTCAAAACAAATATTATTTAAAATTCTTTTCTGGATTAGTTAAAAAATATTCAATCTAAAATATATTCCACAAAATGTAAAACTACCAGAAACATCATAGAAAAGTGTATATAATATCATAATCATATTTCTCATATGAATAACATAACAATTCATAATGTAAACTTATCTTAATATATGACTAACGGATTCCCTAATTCGAGGAATACATCAATGTCACAAATCATTCCATCTAGAATCATTTGATGTACAAAACTTCATTTGAATGTCCAAATTCCTTTTGAACCCCATTATGGAATTTAATCAATGAAATAATAAACATGCCATTCTCAAAAACCAAGTCTCAATATCATGAAACATTTTCAATTTCATTATAATCATACCATAGTTCTCTAAAAGAAGAAAAACATTTAAATAAAACACGTTTTAAAAAGCTCAATAATTCGTAGTTTTAATAGAAAAGGAAAATTAATAGAAATACCTGGCTATGTTAATCATAGAAAAAATGAACCCCATAAAGAATAAAATAAGTATTCCAAAGGAGTAATCCACACACCATAGTCACCAAAAAAACATAATTATTTAGAAATATCCATCTCCTATGGTATGACCAACTTAATATCATTGGGATTTGGAGTAGAATAAACATGATGGAATGAATAAGAGATGATAAAAGATGATCTAACCTAAATAAATCCACATTGTAACAACCCGACCCTAGATACCCAGAGTCTATGCATTATTAAATAACATTGCCATAATCACAAGAGATCAAGTCCTGATATACTGATTTGTTTAGTGTCCCTGGATATACTAGATACATTCATAACACTACTAGAAATATGGGATTTTGAGTCCATTAACCAATAGCGACCGCCATTGGCGGTCGCTATAGGTTACCAATAGCGAATGCCAATAGAGGTTGCTACGTTTCCTTAAAAAAAGGGGGCTTCAGCGCCCCCTCCTCTCGCGAAGAGCCCCCCCCGAATTCCCTCTCCCATTGCCCGTGCCCTCCCCGTCACCCGCACCCTCCCCGACGCTGCGCGCCCTCCCCGCCGCCCCACCCTGCTCGCAGCCCCGCCCTCCTTGCCGCCCCACCCACCGCAGCCCCGCCCTCCGCTGCCCCACCCTCCGCCACCCCTCCCTCTGCCACCCCGCCCTGCGCCGGCCCGCCCTGCGCCGGCCCGCCCTACGCCGGCCCGCGCTGCCCCGCCCTCCGGTCGGCCGCCCTCCGCCAGCCCCGCCCTCTACCGGCCACCCTCCGTCCGCCCTTCGGCCGCCCTCCACCCTCCGTCCGCCCTTCGGCCTCCCTCCACCCTCCGTCCGCCCTCCTGCCTCCCTCAACCCTCCGACCGCCCTCCGCCGGCCCCGCCCTCCTCCGGCAGCCCTCTGCTCGCCCTGCACCCTCCGGCTACAGACGCCCTCCAACCTGCGGCCACCCTGCTGCCTCCCTCTACCCTCGGGCCTCCCGCCACCTAACTCCGGCAGCCCGACAGCCCTCCGACCTCCCTCTGGCCTTCGGCCTCCAACCCCTACGACCTCCGTCCTCCGTCCCCTCGCCCCCCCCAGCACCCTGAACACCCCCCCCCCCGCCAACCCCCATCCCCTTCCTCTTCGTCCCATCCCTCGCCACACCAGCTCTGCCTCCGGCTCCCCACCACTGCCTCTCCTCTCGCAGCACCGCCTTCGGCTCCCCTCCCTTCCAGGTTTGTAGTGAAATCATGTATGACATGGGATTTCACTTACATGCATTATTATTTTATAAATGGTTCACAAACAATTAATTAGTATTTATTTTAAATATATTTGATATGAAAAACTATAATGTAATAAGTCTTGTGTAAATGTTTGTTATAGGGATCTTATTATGGATAAGAGTAGGATTGATCTTCCAAATCGAACGTCTAGAGAGTAGTTCAATGGTATTATGCAGTTTATTGACTTCACCAGAGGATTTCAAAGTGACTATATTAGTTGTCCATTTAGAAAATGTTCTAACAGATATCAATTCACAAGAGATACTGTGAGGGAGCACCTATTCTTTAATGGATTTCTGAGAAATTATAAGAGTTGGACTCTTCATGGAAAATAATATGTTCTTTGTGAAAATACGGATACAGTTCAGATGGATGTTGATGCAAGGATGAATGATCCAATGCATGAAAGGATTACTGAAATGGTACGTGGGTTGGATCCTGAAGGCATTGACATCCAGAATCTTGAGACCGGTGAGATAAATCTTCGCTTTGGTGTAGATCGTGATTCAACGAGGTTTTATGAAGCAATTGATGATGCAAAAATAGAATTATATCCTCGATGTACTTCTTTCAATAAATTGTCATTTATCGTGGAGTTGTTTCATTTGAAGACTTCGAATCATTGGTCAGACACATCATTCGACATGCTGTTGGTGTTATTGAAAAAGGTTCTTCCTGTCGATGCTAAGATTCCCATGTTGTATTGTAACACCTGAGACTTTTATGTTATATAAATTATCAAAGGAATCTTTTTCTACACACAACACTTTCTTGGCATGCATTACAAGAAATCGCAACCTTCCTCGATAGCTTGTGTCATACGCAATACCGAGTTTCACTAAACAATGATATGTTAATAAAATATTATTAAAACTAGTCGTTATGAATAGTAATAACCACGTTTTGAAATTATATAAAATTTATTTTTCAAAATAGACTTCATCTTTGGATTCGGAATATCGAAATTATCCGTGGGTGAAATTCTGGTATTTTTCTGAAAACTTTCAATTTTTGATGAATAGTGAAACCACTAAGTGGTAGTTAAAAAACTGAATTTTTCATAGAACATAATTTTACCACTTCTGTGAGTGAAATTTTGAAAATCCGAGAGACACGGTTGATGTAAGTAAGTAAAATGTGGTTCAATGAGATGAAAATAATTTTTTGGTGAATAGTAACTTTTTATTTTTTTTACCACGGTTAAAAGTAAATAGGGTAATTAAGGGTAAAAATGATATTATTATTACCCTAACACATGTCCTAATTCTATTGGACAAGTTTAATTCGACCAAAAACAACCTTAGGAATAAAATATGACCATTTTGGCCCACTTGGATTAGATTAGGACATTTATTATTAATTTATTTAAAGAAGGGTTAAAATAGTTAAAATCAAAGTTTAATAAGTAAATCATTTATAATATGGGGTTATACATAAGATAAATTCCACTATAAATATTAATTATAAATCTAAAAAGATTTCCTCCATAATGGTATTTTATTTGTAATTTTTAGTCATTAAATAATTAAATTTATATTTGACACAAAGATGATGCAGTAATTATCTTATTAGTGAAATATTGGAATAATTGATATTATAAACACCAAAATAAATGTAATTTGACTCTTTTTATGAATTAAACTAATTTTCTAGATTAATATGACATGTTAGTATTGATTTAATTAACGTTTTTCGAACTAATCATTCTGTTATGATTTTCACAAAAATTAATTACTAAATAGTGTCAAAATTGACATAAAATAGTTTTTAAAAAAAATATTATATTAGTAATTGTTATTTTATTCCAAAAAATATAAGGTTGGAAAAAATGACTTATATAAGGGTATATATATTAATAATAAACAACTTGGGGTTCTTTTGGCTGCTTATAGTAAGTTTATTACCTTATAGTATAAGAACACAAGAAGACACGGTAAAAGTAAAATTATTTAACTTAATGTTAAATAAAAATGATAATGTTAAAATAGGAACCTAAACTTGTCTAAATTCTATTGGATGAGAGTATTTCGACCCATACCCACCTTATCTTTGAAAGAAATCAATTTGGAGCTATCTAAAACCGTACTTGACTTTATAATAAAATAATATTTTCAGTTTTTCCAAAGGAGCCCCTCTCCTCCCTTATAAAAGGGCACATCCTCCCCCTATTCCTCACACCACATTGAGCCTTCAAGATCGGATAACCCCTGAAAATTTCTTCTCTCCACTTCCCTAGAAACATCCTAGAGGTTCTGGTCTTCTTAAAAGACCTATTTTAGTGCCCTAAAAGGAGGAATCCAAGAAGCACTTCAAAGAAGAGGTAATGTCTGTTACCGATTCTTTCATCTTTATTTCTTCTTCCACTTCTTCTTATTTAGTTGTTTAATTATTAAGTAATAACATCAGTATCACTCATATACTGATATGTTATTATAATTATGAAACAACCCAATTTCACCATCTATCCATCCAACGGAAAAAGAAATCACCGCGCGTGCGTACGTACGGAATACCATCTCCACGCCGTGGTGTAATCTATTTTCCACCACCACCTTACTTGGATGGGTATAATGGTGTAAATAATGACTATATATGACTATTATAAATTGATACTGATTATGAAATTGTATACATACACTCCAATGCAATTCCACTATCATAGGAATGATATCATCACTCGTGCGTACGTACAGAATATTGTCTCCACGATGTGATGCGACTCGTTCTACATGATCTTCATTTCATAATGATTATATAAATGAATTGAATGTATGATTATGATATCTATTACACTAATAACATTATGGAAATGAGTTATCAATAACCTAAAGAGAAGAATAAGAATTTATTCGACAAAACACACATAAGAACAAAAAGTTATAAACACCCGAATAACAAGTAGCAATGAAATATTACTACTAAGAAGATAAGAATATGACCATATGTGATATAATAAAAATAATTATGATTCTGGAATAAGTCAATAACATTATATAAATCATTATACCGGAGGTTCAGACACGTACAAAGCATATCGAACCTAAGGTAAGGGAAATATCACAATCTCATTTTTATCTGAGATTGTTTATACTTTGGTATTTAATGGGGTGTATTTTATCATCCACATCCATGTTTCCTCAGTATGTAATATTATTTCCATCCACCTACAATTGTTTAAATCCAATTTTACCCTTCAGTGAGTTTTTAGTAAAGGATATGAAAGGAATCTTTTGTCGTTTGTCATATGAGGTACTTTTTGACTTTTCCGACAAAAGTACGAGAAGAATGTTTTTTTAACTTATACGGCATGAATGGATTTAAAAAAAATTATTTCCAAGAAGATTCCTTTACAAGTTTTCAAGTTTATTTTTAATCAACTTCTCTTAGTTTATAATTGTATGACATGTTAAGAAAGGAAAATGTTTTTGAAGTAGAAAGGATATTTTCCCCAAGAATGGAGTTCAAGTGTTTTATTAAAATTATTTTACATATATGATAATAAAGGGTTCTGTTTCTATCCCTATTTTTTATATTTATTTTAATATGTTGTGATGGAATTATTTTTATGAATTCCTTTATCTTATATGAATTGTTTTATGATGTCATGTTGTTTAAGAATCCCATTTTTACTACATGGGTTATGCAATGATGTATGATTTATGATTTTGTGGTACACATAAGAATGGTATCATTATGAGATGGGTGGGACCTATATCTCCCTCCAATGCATTGGGTAAATATTTTATATCTCATGCGATAGACATGGCTGGAACGGTAGGTTATATCGGTTCAGTGAAACAGGGCTGAAACAAGGAGTGAACTCGGTTCAGAAATGGACTTTGTCCACTAAGATAGTCTTGGCAATGAGTCTTGACTAATAAGAAATGATTCTCTATGATTCTGTGTGTATGCCACAAAGTTTCATGTTTTATGTTATGATTATTGTGATTACATTTCACTACTATGATTTATCCCATGTTGTGAAATTATGATCTCTTTTGTAGGTTAAGATTTCCAAAAGTTATGTGCTTATGTATATGATGTGATTGATATTTCTTTTTTTTTTAACCTTACTGAGAATTTGAGCTCACCCTTTTGTATGATTTATTTCCCCAGGTCAGGAAGAAGGTTATTAAGTAGAATATGTCAAAAAGGGACTCCAGATATGATGAAATAAATGGGAGGCAAAGTAGATGCTTTATGAACCAGTTGTTTATGTTTCCCGGTTTCTAAAGACACTATACCTAGACAGTCCTTTCTTGGTTTTGTTATATGTTGTAATAAGTGTGCTTCAATTCTGAAGTAATAACAATGTATGTAAAGTATGGGTCGTTATAGTTGGTATCAGAGGAAAGGTATAGTCAACCTTTGGAAACTAGGATGTGAAAGCCTTAGTAAGAACCCTAAGGATACGTCTAAGCATAGAATACAATCTTAGTGTTTTAGAAATGGCCATGAATAACCTAGGATAAGACCTTAAGTGTGAAATTTTATTCTTTATTATGTGGATTTCCTATTATAATTAGTGTTTCTCACACTATTCTTCTTGGTTTTAGTCAATGGCTGGAACCCGAAGGAACCGTGTTAATGCGGAATGCGACGAGCAATGCAATGATTGTCCTCCTGCGCAACCACACGTTATGGGAGATGGAATAAAAAATCTTGTAGCCATTCTCACACAACTTTCTTAAGCTCAGAATCATGCAGGACTTCCAAACGAGAAAACTAAGGAGCAACATTCTGTTTAATCCTTCATGAGACAGCGTCCACCTTCATTCAGCGGGTCTACTGATGCATTAGTTGCTGAAAAATGGATTAGTACTACTGAAAAGATATTTTCAATTCTTCAATGTTCTGAGCATGATAAAGTCATTTTAGTAGTGCATCGTTTGGAAGGTGATGCTGATCAATGGTGGAATCTTATTAAGAATACGAGGAAAAGGGATGAAATTGAGACCATGGAATGGGACGAGTTCAAGAACTTATTTTTCAATAAGTACTTCCCTCGTATTCTCCGAACAAATATGGAGAAAGAGTTCCTTGAACTGAAGCAAAAGGATGATGAATCTATTGGTACCTATGAAGAATATTTTACAGGACTTGCAAGGTACGCTTCTGGTATTATTATCCAACCTGAGGGTAAGATCGATCGATTATTTAGTGTATTAAAACCAAGTCTTCGAAGAGCCTTAGCCATAAGGGGCTTCAATAGCTACGAGGAAATTGTTCGATGTGCTCTCAAAGTTGAGATGGAGATTGGAGTAACCCATCAGTCATTTGGTTTTGATAAGAAGAGGAAAATGGAATTCAAAGGAAAATCTAAAGAGCACACTGAAAAGAAGATGAGCATTCCCTTATGCTCAAAGTGTGGAAAGAAACATGGAGGGAGTTGTCTTAAAGGGACAAGTAAATGTTTCAAATGTGGAATGGAAGGTCATCGGGCATTTGAATGTCATGATGATGGGAAGAAGATGTCTATTGATGCAAACAAAGGAAGGGATACACAGAATGAACCTACTACACTTCAATGTTTCAAGTGCAAGGAGTTGGGACATTATTCCAATATATGCCCTAATATAAGGGTTGATGATGATGGTCGACGTCAACAAACTCTTAAGGCTAAAGACAAAGGAAAGTCACATGCAATTTCTATCAGTGATGTAGAGTACGATAACGATGTGGTGAAAGGTACACATACCATCTACTCTAAAGTAGCAAATGTTTTATTTGATTTTGTATCCACCCAGTCCTTTATTTCTGAAGAATTTTCTAAGGGTATCACCGTATTACCTCAATAATTAGATGTTGTGTTATCTGTTACAACACCTAATGGAACAACAGATGCATCAAAATTTTATAATTCTTCTCCGATTGAAGTTTGTGGGAAAGTGCTTCCTGAAAATCCTGTGATCCCACCTATAGTGTAATTTGATGTGATTCTTGGCATGGATTGGCTTTCACTACATGGAGCTCATATCAATTTCCAAATAAGGGAAGTCACATTTCATATTCGAGATCAATCTATGATCGTCTATCGATGCAAGGATGAACATAACATTCCAGTGGAAATTTCTTCCATTATATGGGTATTGATTCCACTAAATGAAGGTTATTTATCTCAAATGGTTGGTGAGAAACTCACGATTAAGAATATTCCCATTGTATGGGAGTTTGATGATGTATTTCCGGAGGAATTACCGGGTCTTCCACCGTATCATGAAGTTGAGTTTTCAATAGAACTCGTATCGGGTGCTTTGCCTATTTCAAAGACTCCTTATAGAATGGCCTCAATTGAGTTACATGAATTGAAGAAGCAACTCCATGAGAATCTTGATAAGGTGTTCATACGCCCTAGTGCGTCACCTTGGGGAGCACCTGTTCTGTTTTTTTAAGAAGAATGATGGATCAATGAGACTCTGCATTGATTATCGAGAACTTAACAAGATCACTATCAAGAACAAAAATCCTCTCCCACGCATTGATGACCTATTTGACCAACTACGCGGAGCTCAATACTTTTCCAAGATTGATCTTCATTCAGGGTATCATCAATTAAGGGTCAAAAAGGAGGATATACCAAAGACGACTTTCTGTACAAGGTATGGACACTATGAATTTATAGTGATGCCATTTGGTCTTACTAATTCCCCTGTTATCTTCATGGATCTAATTAATAGAGTCTTTAGAGACTATCTTGATCAGTTTGTGGTAGTCTTTATAGATGATATTCTTGTTTATTCAAAGAGCAAGGAATAACGTAAAGATCACTTGAGAATTATATTGAAGACCCTGAGAAAGGAGAAGCTTTATGCCAAATTTACCAAGTGTGAATTTTGGCTTCAAAAAGATGCATTTTTGGGTCACATAATCTCAAATGAGGGGATATCTGTGGATCTGGCAAAAACAGAGGTTACCAAAAGATGGTCGAGACCAACAATAGTAACTGAGATCCGAAGTTTTCTTGGTTTGGTTGGATATTATCGACGTTTTGTGAAAGATTTTTCATGATTATCTAATCCACTCACCAAGTTGACTCGGAAAGGAGTGAAGTTTGTTTGGACGAAGGAATGTGAAGAGAATTTCAAGGAGTTGAAAAGAAGGTTATCAAGTGCACCTGTGCTCACACTTCCTTGTTGTAGAGAAAGGTTTTTGATCTACAGTGATGCATCCAAGAAGGGATTGGGGTGTGTTCTTATGCAAAATGATATGGTGATAGCTTATGCCTCGCGACAGTTAAAAATACATGAGAAAAATTACCCAACTCATGATTTGGAGTTAGCTTCGGTAATCTTTGCATTAATGATATGGAGGCATTACCTTTATGGTGAAAGGTGTGATATTTATATGGATCATAAAAGTTTAAAGTATATTTTCACACAAAAGGAGATGAATATGCACCAAAAAAGATGGTTGGAGCTGATTAAGGATTACGACTGCTCAATCCATTACCACCTTGGGAAAGAAAACAAGGTGGCAGATGCATTAAGTTGACAAGACCATTCTAGTTTATCCATGATGAGGATCACAAAAGATCCAATATTTATGGATTTACAAAGGATGGATCTTGGAATTAGAATGAAAGGGGAAAAATCGTATCTTTCTCAAATGAATGTTCAACCATCTATACATGTGAAGATTAAGGAGGCACAGAAAGAAGATGTCAAGTTAAAAAAGAAGGTGAGAAATGTTCTTGAATTAAACCTTGATTATGATGGGATAATAAAGTTCAGGAATCGGGTTTGTGTTCCTCCCATCCCCGAATTAAAGAGGGAGCTGCTGGATGAGGCTCATAGTTCTTCATTCACTATTCATCCTAGAAGCACGAAGATGTATAGGAACCTGAAAGAATACTTCTGGTGGGATGGAATGAAAAGAGATGTTGCTGAATATGTCTCTCGATGGTTGGTTTGTCAACAAGTTAAAGCTGAGAGACAGAAGTCTAAGGGGATGTTACAACCATTACCCATACCCGAATGGAAATGGGAAAACATCACTATGGACTTTGTCACAGGAATTCCTAAAACATCCAAAGGCAATAATGCTATCTGGGTCATAGTTGATCGTCTTACAAAGTCTGCACACTTCATTGCTATTAGAGATGATTTCTCTCTGGATCAGCTTGCCAGGATATATGTAAAGGAAGTGGTAAGATTGCATGGAGTACCACTTTCTATTATATCTGATCGAGATCTGAGATTTACCTCGAAGTTCTGGAGAAGTCTTCAGCATACTCTGGATACAGAGTAGAGTTTCAGCACTGCTTATCATCCTCAGACAGACGGTCAGTCTGAGAGAACAATTCAAACTCTAGAAGATATGTTGAGAGCTTGCTCTATGGATTTCAAAGGTGGTTGGGATCAACACATACCTTTGGTGAAATTTTATTATAATAATAGCTTTCACTCCAGTATTCAGATGGCTCCTTTTTAAGATCTCTATGGAAAGAAATGCAGGACTCCAACTTGCTGGGATGAAGTTGGGGAAAGAAATCTTTTAGGACCCAATCTCATTGATGAAATGGCAGAAAAGGTCAGATCTATTCAATAACACATAAGAGCAGCTCAGAGTCAACAGAAAAGTTATACCGACAACCAAAAAAAAAGACCTAGAGTTTGAAGTGGGTGATAAAGTGTTCTTACAAATATCTTCCTGGAAGAGGGTTATGAGATTTGGAAAGAAGGGGAAGTTGAGCCCCAGATATATCGGTCCTTTCGAAATACTGGATCGTGTTGGGAAGGTAGCTTACTGATTGGCGCTTCCACCGAATCTCTCTCAAGTTCATGATGTGTTCCATGTATCTCTAATGATAAAGTACATACCTGATCCTTCAAATGCACTCAGCTCAGAAGTTGTACCACTGGAGCAAGGCCTTTCTTATGAAGAACAACCGATAGAGATTCTGGATCGTAGTGAAAAAGTCCTACGAAACAAGACCACACTATTGGTGAAAGTTTTATGGAGGAACTACCAATTAGAAGAAGCTACATGGGAGCTTGAGGATATGATGAGGGAGAAGTATCCTCATCTGTTTGTTAAAAAGTGATGAATTTCAAGGGAGAAATTCATTTTAAGGGGGTAAAATGTAACACCCGAGACTTTTATGTTATATAAATCATCAAAGGAATCTTTTTCTACACACAACACTTGCTTGGCTTGCTTTACACGAAATCGCAACCTTCCTCGATAGCTTGCGTCGTACGCAATACCGAGTTTCACTAAACAATGATATGCTAATAAAATATTATTAAAACTACCCGTTATGAAAAGTAATAACCACTTTTTGAAATTTTATAAGTTTTATTTTTCAAAATGGGCTTCATTTTTGGATTCGGAATATCGAAATTATCCTAGGGAGAAATTTTGGTATTTTTTTGTAAACATTCAATTTTTGATGAATAGTGAAACCACTAAGTGGTAGTTAAAAAACTGAATTTTTCATAAAACTTAATTTTACCGCTTCTGTGAGTGGAATTTCAAAAATCCGAGAGACACGGTTGATGTCAGTATGTAAAATGTGGTTCAATGAGATGAAAGTATTTTTTTGGTGAATAGTAACTTTTTACTTTTTTTACCACGGTTAATAGTAAATAGGGTAATTAAGGGTAAGAATGATATTATTATTACCCTAACACATGTCCTAATTCTATTGAACAAGTGTTATTCGACCGAAAACAACCTTAGGAATAAAATATGACCATTTAGGCCCACTTGGATTAGATTAGGACATTTATTATTAATTTATTTAAAGAAGGGTTAAAATAGTTAAAATCAAAGTTTAATAAGTAAATAATTTTTAATATGGGTTTATACATATGATAAATTTGACTATAAATATTCATTAGTAAGATAAAAATATTTCCTAAATAATGGTATTTTATTTGTAATTTTTAGACATTAAAATATTTAATTTATTTATGACACAAAGATGATGAAGTAATTATCTTATTAATGAAATATTGAAATAATTGATGTTATAAACACGAAAATAAATGTAATTTAACCTTTTTATGAATTCCACTAATTTTATAGATTAATATGACATGTTAGTATTGATTTAATTAACTTTTTTCGAACTAATAATTCGGTTATGATTTTCACAAAAATTAATTACTAAATATTGTCAAAATTGACATAAAATAGTTTCTATAACAAATATTATATTAGTAATTGTTATTTTATTCCTAAAAATCTAAGGCTCGGCCAAATGACTTATATAAGGTTATATATATTAATAATTAACAACTTGGGGTTCGTTTGGCAGCTTATAGTATGTTTATTAACCTTGTAGTATAAGAACACAAGAAGACACGGTAAAAGTAAAATTATTTAACTTAATGTTAAATCTAAATGATAAGGTTAAAATAGGAACCTAAACTTTTCTAAATTATATTGGATGAAAGTATTTCGACCCATTACCACCTTAGCTTCTAAATAAATCAATTTGGAGCTATTTAAAACCGAACTTGACATTATAATAAAATAATATTTTTAGTTTTTCCAAAGGAGCCCCTCTCCTCCCTTATAAAAGGGCACCTCCTCCCTCTCTTCCTCACACCACATTGAGCCTTCAGGCTCGGCCAACCCCTGCCAATTTTTTCTCTCCACTTCCCTAGACACTTTTTAGATGTTCTGGTCTTCTTTAAAGTCCTATTTTAGTGCCCTAAAAGGAGCTCTCAAAGAAGCACTTCAAAGAAGATGTAATGTCCGTTACCGATTCTTTCATCTTTATTTCTTCTTCCACTTCTTCTTCTTTAGTTGTTTCATTATGAAGTAATAAAATCAGTATCACTCATATACTTATATGTTATTATAATTATTAAACAACCCTATTTCACCATCTATCCATCCTATGGAAAAAGAAATCACCGTGCGTGCGTACGTACAGAATACCGTCTCCATGACGTGGTGTAATCTATTTTCCACCACCACCTTTCTAGGATGGGTATAATGGTGTAAATAATGACTATATATGACTATTATAAATTGATACTGATTCTGAAATAGTATACATACACTCCAATACAATTCCACGATCATAGGAACAATATCATCACTCGTGCGTACGTACGGAATACCGTCTCCACGATGTGATGCGACTCGTTCTACATGATCTTCATTTCATAATGATTATATAAATGAATTGAATGAATTAATATGATATATATTTCACTAATAACATTATGGAAATGAGGTATCTATAACCTAAAGAGAAGAATAAGAATTTATTCGACAAAACACGCATAAGAACAAAAAGTTATAAACCCCCGAATAACAAGTAGCAATGAAATATTACTACTAAGAAGCTAAGAATATGACCATATATGGTATCATAAAAATATGTATGATTATGGAATAAGTCAATAACATTATTTAAATCATTATACAGGAGGTTTGGACACGTATAAAGCATATCGAACCTAAGGTAAGGGAAATATCACAATCTCATTTTTATCCGAGATTGTTTATACTTTGGTATTTACTGGGGTCTATTTTATCATCCACATCCATGTTTCCTCAATATGTAATATTATTTCCATCCACCTACAATTGTTTAAATCCAATTTTACCCTTCGTTGAGTTTTTAGTAAAATATATGAAAGTAATCTTTTGTCGTTTTCCATATGAGGTACTTTTTGACTTTTCCGACAAAAGTACGAGAAGAATGTTTTTTTAACTTATAAGACATGAATGGATTTTTAAAACATTATTTCCAAGAAGCTTCCTTTACAGGTTTTCAAGTTTATTTTTAATCAACTTCTCTTAGTTTATAATTGTATGACATGTTAAGAAAGGAATTTTTTTTGAAGTAGAAAGGATATTTTCCTCAAGAATGGAGTTCAAGTGTTTTATTAAAATTATTTTCCATCTAAGATAATAAAGGGTTCTGTTTATATCCCAATTTTTTACATTTATTTGACTATGTTGTGATGGAATTATTTTTATGAATTCCATTATCTTATATGAATTTTTTTATGATGTCATGTTGTTTAAGAATCCCATTTTTACTACATGGGTTATGCAATGATGTATGATTTATGATTTTGTGGCACACATAAGAATGGTATAATTATGAGATGGGTGGGACCTATATCTCCCTCTAATGAATTTGGTAAAGATTTTATATCTCATGAGATAGACATGGCTGGAACGGTAGGTTATACTGGTTCAGTGAAACAGGACTGAAACGAGGAGTGAACTCGGTTCAGAAATGGACTTTGTCCACTAAGATAGTCTTGGCAATGAGTCTTGACTAATAAGAAATGATTCTATATGATTATGTGTGTATGACACAAAGTTTCATGTTTTATGTTATGATTATTGGGATTAAATTTCACTACTATGATTTATCCCATGTTATGAAATTATGATCTCTTTTGCAGGTTAAGATTTCAAAAATTTATGTGCTTATGTATATGATGTGATTGATATTTCTTTTGTTTACCCTTACTGAGCATTTGAGCTCACCCTTTTGTATGTTTTATTTCCCCAGGTCAGGAAGAAGGTTATTAAGTAGAATATGTCAAAAAGGGACTCTAGATATGATGAAATAAATGGGAGGCAAAGTAGATGCTTTATGGACCAGTTGTTTATGTTTCCCAGTTTCTAAAGACACTATACCTATACGGTCCTTTCTTGGTTTTGTTATATGTTGTAATAAGTGTGCTTTAATTCTGATGTAATAATAATGTATGTAATGTATGGGTTGTTATATTTATTACCATGCTCGTAAGCTGATAGAGAACTTAGGTTTTACATATGAGACCATATATGCATGTGCAAACAACTGTATGTTGTTTAGAAAGGAAACTGCCCATTTGGATATTTGTATGGTTTATGGTACTTCCAGGTGGAAAGAGAATATGGTAAATCAGACTCATCAAAGTCAGATTGTGATACAAGGGAAACTGATTGCCGTAAAGCAAATGCATTACTTTCCCCTTAAAACAAGGTTGAAATGATTTTTTATGTCATCTAATGTTTCTAATTTAATGAGATGGCATGCAGAAAGAGTTCATGAAAGTGATATGTTAACCCACCTGGTAGAATCTCATGCATGGAATGATTTTGATAAGAGACATCCCGACTTTTCCAAAGATGTTTGTAATGTCCGATTGGGATTGGCAACAGATGGTTTCAATCCATTCAAGTCTATGGTTGGTGCAACTCATATCACATGGCCCGTGGTGTTGGTTCCGTATAATCATCCTTCGTGGATTTGTATGAAGAAACAATTTATATTACTTTCCACTCTTATTGATGGACCTAAATGTTTGGGGGATAAGATTGATGTTTACCTTCAGCCATTGATTGATGAGTTGAATGAATTTTGGGGCGATGGAGTGATGACTTATGAATGAAATGTTCAAACTGCATGCTGCTTTATTGTGGACAATCAATGACTTCCCAGCTTATGCAAATTTATCAGGCTGGAGTACGAGAGGGTAATTTGCTTGCCCTTTTTGCAAAAAAGTAAAAAATCTGTATGGTTAAGCATTCCAAAAAATGGGCATACATGGGTCACATACGTTTTCTCCCCCCTCAACACAGGTTTAGAAAGGACAGAGTTGAATTTGATGGTTCTAGAGAGTTCAGACCATCACCAAAGATCATGATAGGAGTCGAAATGTTATCACAGATTAAGGAAGAAAACATCCGCACTGTATATGAAATTCAAGATTTGGTGGCTCCTCTGGTACGAAATATTCGAGCTGCGGGTAGGCAGCGCAGTCACAATTGGAAAAAGAAAAGTATTTTTTATAGTCTTCCGTATTGGAAAACTAATATGTTGAGGCATAATTTGGATGTCATCCACATTGAAAAAAATGTTTGTGATAACATATTTCGGACCATTTTAGGTGTCAGTGGGAAATCAAAGGACCATGTTAATGCACTCCATGATTTGGAAGAAATCGGTTTATGGAAACAGTTGCATTTACAGTTAGCTGAGGGAAACAAATCATATATGTCTACTGCACAGTATATGATGACTACAAAGGAGAAAGAGACATTTCATTCCATTTTGAAGATGCTCAAGGTGCATGATGGTTACTCTTCTAATATTTCAAAGTGTGTGAATATGATGAGCAAGACATTGCAGGGGTTGAAAAGTCATGACAATCACATACTACTTCAGTAGTTGATTCCAATCACAATTTGTGATTGTTTATCCCCCAATGTTTTTCAGTCGTTGATTGAGATGAGTAATTTTTTTTAGACAGCTTTGTTTAATAAATCAATGAATGGGTGATTTAAAAAGATTATAGGACCGAATTGTACTTACGCTTTGTCACTTTGAGAAACTATTTCCCCCCTCATTTTTCGATGTTATGGTCCATTTGACAGTGCACCTAACTAATTATGTAATGGCTGCTGGTCCAGTGCAATTCAGGTGGATGTATCCTATTGAGCAGTATTTGAGTACATTGAAACGATTTATACGCAACAGAGCTCTTCCGGAGGCATCAATAGCCAATGGTTATTTGATGGATGAGTGTACTACTTTTTGTGCAGAATATCTTACGGATGTTGAAACAAAATTAGATAAGCCCTCTCGGATTCAGGATGGTCCAGTTGGAGAAGGAACCACATATGATATGGACACCATCGAGTGGATACAAGCGCATCGATATATCTTGTTCAATACTCCATCAGTTGCACCATTAATGCAGTAAGTATCTTATCACTTTTATTTTTTAACTTTTACATGTTGGTTTTTGCATAAGATGATCATTTAAACATTGTGTTATCATTTCCAGAAAAAACATTAATGAGATAAAAGAAGAGATGCATCGTGCGACTGAGTTGCAAATTCAACAGTCTCATTATGCGTCATTTCATGATTGTTTCAAGGATTATGTACGTATAAATAGATTTTTATTATGAGTGAATTATTATACTAATTTCTTTCATCATATATAATTATTTAATTCTATGAATTATGTAGGTTCATAAGATGAGGGGGTTAGGGGACCCCATGCTAACTGAAGAATTTATCCAACTGGCTGAGGGTCCATATATAACGGCTCGTCGTTATAAATCTATAGATGCTAATGGTTTTCGATTTCGCATTAAAGATGTTGATGACAAATGAGCAACAAAAAAAAGTGGCATAAGTTGTCCATTTGTCGATTCTGGTTATTACTATGGTCAATTTATAGACATCATTGAATTTGTATACACACACGGGGTGAAGTACATATTGTTAAAGTGTAATTGGGTTGATCCAGTGCGTGGATGTAAAGTCGATCAATATCAGTTTTCATTGGTGAATTTTTACTATATGTTATACAGAAATGAATGAGTTGATAATGAACCTTTCATTTTGACATCATAAGCGGAACAAGTATTCTTCGTTACTTTACCTTCGAATCCAAGTTGGCAAGTTGTTGTCAAAATGTCATGGAGAGGAGTGTTTGTATTTGAACAAGATGAACCCGAGACTGTTCCTTTTGTTTCCCAACAGCTTGATCAATATACCGTAGTTTCACGTGAAGAATATATTTATTGGGTCAGAGAGGATGTTGAAGGAGAAACGGTCAATTTTCATGCTTAATGAAAGGTATAATTGTTTTCCCACTATTCAGCCTATGATATCATAAATTATCTAAACATTTTATAAATCCTTGTAAGTTTTAATCCTCACTTTTGGATGTTTATTAAGTTATAAATATTTAGGGTGATTTAACTCATGTTATATTGATGTTATTGTCGGTGTATTTTCTCATTGAGGTATTCTTCATTTGATTCATGTGCTGTTTTAATTTTTATTAATTCAATTTGAAATTTGGCTATGCATTGATTGGTTTTGTAAATAATTTGTATATCTGTGTTTTCAATTCTTTGATTTTTTAAAATTCATTCATAACTAATTATTCAATCCCTTTTTGTTTGATTAACAACTGTACAAGTTTTATTTTTTAAATAAACAATCCAATTTATCATTTGGGAACTTTGGATAGTCCCCTTACTAATGTTTTCCATGACTGCAGGCATGTCAGGGGAAGAGGCAGAAGATCCACATCATCCATCTGAGGCATCTATGTCTCAGGGTCGAGGTATGTTGGAATGTCATTATCCATATTTTTTATGTAATTAATAAACATATAGAGATATATATATATTTATAACATCTATAATTTTTTATATGAAATTGTTTTCAACAGGATCAGACTCGACCGCTTCTTCCTCTCGTAGGAGAGGCCCTGGTCGTGGCATATTATCATGGAATTCTGACACGACTTTTGATGTTTCATTTGATGAGGTATTTCATCCTGTGGGGTGGAATCCCCCTGCATTTATTCATCATTTGGGTCATATCATACGTGATCCACATCAATTTCCATTGACCACGCGTGACTGGGCTTCTATCCCTTAGGAAACATTAGATAGTCTTTGGAGGGAGGTTCCGGTAAGAAGACCATTTTACTTTATTCCCTATGTATAAACAACAATAACATATGTGATTTTTTTCTTTAATAGAAAAATTTGAAAGTATGTCCCGATGAGTTTCGGCCAGTGTGTATGAGCAAATGCCATATGATGTGGAAAGAATATAAAGGCAAAGTCAAGAGGGACCACTGGGTACCAAATGTGGGTGCCCCAAACATTCTAGAAAAAGTCCCGAGAGGTGTCCTCCCGGCTCAGTGGCATGATTTAGTTGAATATTGGTCTACTGAAGGTGTTGTGGTTTGTATATTTATTTTGGTATATATATTTTCAAGAATGTGTGATTTGTTTGATATTTGAATGAATTGAATGTAGGAGGTGTCTACATGCCATTTTGAGAATCGAGCGTTGCAGGGACCACCTCACAGGCTCGGGACTCGTCACATGTCTCAGATCCGACATGAGGTATTTATTATTCATTTTTTAATTTATTTTAATTAATATGGTTTTGTGTTTATACTCTATTCATATATAGTTGTGGGAGCAAGGTGCACCAACTGGTAAAATGTCGGTGTGGATGAGGACTCATGATCGCAATGATCCAGAGGCTGCAGCATTGATAGTAAGTGCTTGTACTCATTAATAATACATACATAAAATCTTTATATTAATATATGTATATATATTTAAATATTTCACAGGCTCAATTTGAAGTTGAATTAGAACATCTGCCAGGGGACCAACGACAGCTTCCCATGCGAAGGGATGAGATCTTTCATCGCATCATTGGTCGGGACGGACATGGATATAGTTTGACCTATAGAACAGGGATTACTCATTCTATAGTTTCACGCGCTGCGGTTGTCGGTCCTGCTATTTCTCAGATGACACAACAGCTGTCAGATTTCGAGGCACGGCTGTGGGCTTCTGAGGAGGAAAATGCGCAATTGGCTGCTGAGGTGAGAGCATTGTGGGAATATGTGCGTCCAGGTGATGGTGCAGGGAATCACACAACACAGTTTTATACTGTATTTATTTATTTAATTTAAATTATTTTTGTTATGAAAATATTCATAATGATTATTTGTTTTAGGCCCCTAGCCCACTGGATGGAGGTCATTGATGAACACGCATGACACATCATATTCACAAGGTGTGTTTCTGCATTTAATGGTAGGGTTGTTATTGATATTTATGTTGGGTTTCTAGTGAGTTTTTATGTGATTTGAGGGTATCATGTGTGTTTTGGCCTCACGCAATGTTTGTGTGCACGAATTGAGAAGTAACCATTAAACTGATTATTGATTTAGATATTTTTTGTTCATTTAATTTTTAATGTTTATAATTTCATGTTCTGTAATATTTTTAAAAAAAATACGTGATTCCTAACATAATTCAATAAACTTGTTTTTGATGAATGAGCTGAGTTCACTATTTGTAGTCCCCGGCCTACCCCGGACAGCCCTCTCTGCACTCTGGGCAGCCCTCCCCGCACCCCGAAAAAGCCCACCCCACCCACCCCGGAAAACCCCCCGCACCCCGGACAGCCCCCCCGTACCTCGGACAGCCCTCCCCGCACTCCAGACAGCCCTCCCCGCACCCCGGACAGCCCCCCGCACCTTGGAAAACCCTCCCCGCACTCCGTACAGCCCTCCCCACACCTCAGACAGCCCCACGCACCTCGGACAGCCCTCCCCGCACTCCGAACAGCCCTCCCTGCACCCCGGACAGCCCCCCCCCCGCACCTCGGACAACCCTCCCCGCACTCCGGACAGCCCTCCCCGCACCCCGGAGAGTCCTCCCGCACCCCGGAAAGCCTTCCCCGCACTCCGGATAGCCCTCCCCGCACCCCGGACAACCCTCCTGCTCCCCGGACAGGCCCCCGCACTCCGTACAGTCCTTCCCGTACCCCAGACAGCCCCCTCACTCCGGACAGCTCTCCCTGCACCCCAAACAACCCTCCCGCACCCCGGACAGGCCCCCCGCACTATGTACAGTCCTTCCTGCACCCCGGACAGGCCCCCCAGCACTCTTTACAGTCCTTCCTGAGAAGACGACATGTCAATCAGACGTGCCGTGTGCCCGCGGTGACCGGGAACGCCGTTCTGGTGTCATAAATGGCCAAAACGGGCATCTAACGGTCAAACTCATAGCGGACGACATCAGATTGACCTGAAATCACAGGACAACAATCTAATTATTATTCAAAACGTGTACGCGTAGACGGCAAGTTAATCGGACGTGCGGTCTGTGCGGTAGGGCTCATTGTGCGTTTTTTAAGTGTTGCACGGACTTCATAAACGCGAGTGGGGGGGGGTCCAAATAGGCTGAACGACGTCCAAATGTCTTAAAATCAGATGAAATCAAAGGTTGAGTGAATTTTGATGTGGTTGAGCAGATGGAACGTCAATCGGACGTGTCGTGTGCCCACGGTGACCGGGAACACCGTTCTGGTGTCACAAATAGCCAAAACGGGCGTCTAACGGTCAAACTCATAGATAACGACATCGGATTGACCTGAAATAACATGAAAACAATCTAATTATTATTCTCAATGTGTAAGCGCAGACGGCACGTCAATCGGATGTGCGATCTGCGCGGTAGGGCTTATTATGCATTCTTTAAGTGTTGTGCACGCTTGATAAACGCGTGGGGGGGGGGGGAAACAGGCAGAACGACGTCCGAATGGCCTAAAATCAGACAAAATCAAAGGGTGAGTGAATTTTGATGTGGTCGAGAAGATGGAACGTCAATCGGACGTGCCGTGTGCCCGCAGTAATCGGGAACGCCGTTCTGGTGTCACAAACGGCCAAAACGGGGATCTAACAGTCACACTCATAGAGGACGACATTGGATTGACCTCAAATCACAGGTAAACAATCTAATTATTATTCGTGACATGTACGCGTAGACAGAATGTCAATCGGACGTGCGGTCTGCGCGGTAGGGCTCATTATGCGTTCTTTAAGTGTTGCGCATGCTTGATAAACACGCGTGGGGGGGGGGGGGGGGTCCAAACGGACCGAACGACGTCCGAATGGCCTCAAATCAGACGACATCAAAGGGTGAGTAAATTTTGATGTGTTCGAGTAGACGACATGTGAATCGGACGTGCCGTGTGCCTGCGGTGACCAAGAACGCCGTTCTGGTGTCACAAACAGCCAAAACAGGCGTCTAACGGTCAAACTCATAGCGGATGACATCGGATAGGCTTGAAATCAAAGGAAAACAATCTAATTATTGTTCATGATATGTACGCATAGACGACACGTCAATCGGACATGCCGTCTGTGCAGTAGGGCTCATTTTTCATTCTTTAAGTGTTGCACGCGCTTGATAAACGCGCGTGGGGGGTCCAAACGGGCCGAACGAGGTCCAAATGGCCTGAAATCAGACGACATCAAAGGGTGAGTGAATTATGATGTGGTCGAGTAGACAGCACGTCAATCGGACGTGTCATGTGCCCGCGGTGATCGGGAACGCCGTTCTGGTGTCATAAACGGCCAAAACGGGCGTCTAAAGGTGAAAGTCATAGCGGACGACATCGGATTGACCTGAAATCACAGGAAAACAATCTAATTATTATTCGTGACATGAACACATAGACGGCATGTCAATATAATGTGCGGTCTGTGCGGTAGGGCTCGTTATGCGTTCTTTAAGTGTTGTGTGCGATTGATAAATGCACGTGGGGGGTCCAAACAGGCTGAACAGGGCCCGAATGGCCTCAAATCAGACGAAATCAAAGGGCGATTGAATTGTGATTTGGTTGAGCAGACGGAACATCAATCGGACGTGCCGTGTTCCCGTAGTGACCGGGAACGCCGTTCTGGTGTCATAAACAGCCAAAACGGACGTCTAACGGTCAAAGTCATAGAGGATGACATCAGATTGAAATTAAATCATAGTTAAACAATCTAATTATTATTCGTGACGTGTAGGGGGAGACGGCGCGCCCATCGAACAAGCGGTGAACACGGTACGGCCGAAGGCGTCGTTTTCAGCAGCTCGGCACGCGCTTAAACAGCACGTTGGGGGGTCAAAACCACCCGAATGACCTCTGAATTCCATGAAACCATACGACATCAGCCGTTGTGTGATTTTTGAAATGGTCGGGCAGAAATATCATCAATCAGAGGCGTCGTTTGACCGCGGTGACCGGAAACGCATTTCCGGTGTCATAAAACACCAAAAACGGCGTGAGACGGTCGAATTCAGAGTAAACGTGCTCCAAATGACCTCAAACCACACAAAAACATTAGGAATATTATTCGTGACATATAGGAGGAGACGACATGCCCATCGGACGTGCGGTGCGCGTGATACGACTGAATGCGTCGTTTTCAGCAGCTCGGCACGCGCTAAACCGGCGCGTTGCAGGTCAAAACCTCCCGAACATCCTCGGAATGCCATGAAACAGTACGACATCATCCGTTGTGCGACTTTTAAAATGGCCGGGTAGACGGTACGTCAATCTTAGGTGTCGTTTGACCGCGGTGACTGGAAACGCTTTTCCGGTGTCATAAAACACGAAAAACGGCGTGAGACGGTCGAATTCGGAGAAAACATGCTCTGAATGACCTGAAACCACACAAAAACATTAGGAATATTATTCGTGATGTGTAGTAGGAGACGACGTGCCCATCGGATGAGCGGTGCATGTGGCACGACCGAATGTGTCGTTTTCAGCAGCTCGACGCGCGCTAAACCGGCGCGTTGGGGGGTCAAAACCACCCGAACGACCTCGGATTGCCATGAAACCGTACGAAATCTTCCGTTGTGAGATTTGTGAAATGTTTGGGTCGACAGCATGTCAATCGGAGGTTCTATTTGACCGTGGTGATCAGAAATACGTTTTCGGTGTCATAAAACACCAAAAACGGTGCGAGACGGTCGAATTCGGAGCAAACGAGTGACCTGAAACCACACAAAAACATTAGAAATATTATTTTTAATGTGTAGGAGGATACGGATCACCCATCGGAGGTGCGGTACGCACGTTACGTCGGAGTGTGTCATTTTCAGCAGCTCAGCGCGTGCTAAAACGGCGTGTTGGGGGGTCAAAACCACCCGAACGACCTCGAAATACCATGAAACTGTATGACAACAACATTTTTGCGATTTGTGAAATGTTCGAGTAGACGGCACATCAATCGGGGGTGGCGTTTGACCGCAGTGACCGGAAACGCGTTTCTGGTGTCATAAAACACAAAAAACGGCGCGAGATGGTCGAATTCGGAGAAAACGTGCTCCAAATGACCAGAAACCACACAAAAACATTAGGAATATTATTCTTGATGTGTAGGAGGAGACAGACCGCCCATCAGAGTTGTGGTGCACGCGTTATGTCTGAGTGTGTCATTTTCAGCAGCTCGACTCACGCTAAAACGGCGCGTTGGGGGGTTAAAACCACCCGAACAACCTTAGAATTCCATGAAACCGTATGACAACAGCTTTTGTGAGATTTTTGAAATGGTCGGGCAGACAGCACATCAATCGGAGGTGTCGTTTGACCGCGGTGACCAGAAACGCGTTTCTAGTGTCATAAAACACCAAAACGGCGGGAGACGGTCGAATTCGGAGAAAACGTGCTCCGAATGACCTGAAACCACACAAAAACATTAGTAATATTATTATTGATGTGTAGGAGGAGACGGCGTGCCCATCATAGGTGCGGTGTGCACGTTACGTCCGAGTGTGTCGTTTTTAGCAGCTCGGCGCGTGCTAAAACGGCGCATTGGGGGGTCAAAACCACCTGAACGACCTCGGAATTCCATGAAACCGTACGACAAAAGTTTTTGTGTGATTTGTGAAATGTTCGGGTAGACGGAACATTAATCGGATGTGCCTTTTGACCGCGGTGACCGGAAACGTGTTTCCGGTGTCATAAAACACCAAAAATGGCGCGAGGCGGTCGAATTCGAAGCAAACGTGCACCGAATGACCTGAAACTACACGAAAAAATTAGGGATATTATTCGTGACATGTAGGAGGAGACGGCGCGCCCATCGGAGGTGCGGTGTGCACGTTATGTCCGAGTGTATCGTTTTCAGCAGCTCGACGCGCTCTAAAACGGTGCGTTGGGGGGTCAAAACCACCCGAACGACCTCGGAATGCCATTAAACCGTACGACAATAGCCGTTGTGAGATTTGTGAAATGGTCGGGTAGATGGCATGTCAATTAGAGGTTCTGTTTGACCGCGGTGACCGGAAACGTGTTTCTGGTGTCATAAAACACCAAAAAACGGTAAGTCGTACGTACGCATGAGTGATAATATCATTCTACTGATGATGAAATCATATGAAATTGGATTTTATATTATATATACAGAATCATTAGAATGTAATATTTATTATGTACATCAATTATACTCATTATTATACCAATCCAAATAATGAAGTGTTGAATAACAAACTACACCACGATGTGGACACGGTAAGTCGTACATTCGCACATATGGTGAATTTGTCATTCATATGATGGATAAAATAATGAATATTGTTGTAATGTATTTACAATAACATCTATGTATGTACAAGGTAATGGATTTATTATTTTATTATGGAAACAATAAATACAGAGGAAGTAGAAAAAGAAAAGTACTTTGAAAGAGGTGATAAAATTATTACCTCTTCTTCGGGTGCCTTCTTTTTTATTTGAACAAAAGGTCTTTTTAAGTTGGATTTCTGATCAAATTAAATCTGTTAGGTTAATGTGAGGGTAATTGAGAGAAGATTTTATCAGGGACTGGAAGAGAAAAATGTCTTTGGATGTGTGAAGATAAGAGAAGGGTAAGTACCCTTTTATTAGAGAGGTGAAAGGATCTTTATGAAAATCATGAAATATTAATTTATTATAAAATTATTTTCGGTTTCTAATAGTTCCAAATGAATTTATTTCGAAGATATGGTGGGTAGGAGTTGAAATCCACCCAACCAATAGGTTTTAGACAAGTTTAGGTCCCCAAATTAACCATATCATTTATGTTTTACTCATGGTTAAATAGTTTATCATTTACCATGAATTCTTGTATTTTTATATTATATGGTTAATAAACTAACTATAAAAAACCAATAGAAACTAATGTTGTTCATTATTGAAATAAAAAATGTTATATATTTCCTTTGGACAAATCCTATATTTTTAGGATAATTAAATCAATTACTAAAATAGTATTTATTTTAAAAACTCATTTATATCAATTTTGACACTATTTAGTGTTTGGTTTTTTTGAATGTCATAAAATGTTTATTACTTCAAAAAAAATTAATCAACCCTAAAATTTAATATTCAACTATAAAATTCGTTTATGGCATAAAAAGATTCAATTTAAATTTATTTTAATATCATAACATCAATTATTTCAATCATTCATTAATATGGTAATTACATCATCATCCTTAATTCATTAATAAATTTAATTATATAATGTCTAAAAATTATAAATAAAATACCATGATATAGGAAATATTTTTATTTTTCTAATTAATATTTATAGTCGAATTTATCCTATGTGTAACCCTATATTAAAAATGATTTAATTATTAAGCATTTAATTTAACACTTTTAAATATTCTTTAAATAAAATATAATAAATGTTCTAATATATTCCAAGTGGATAAAAAGGATCATATTTTATTCTTAAGGTTTATTTATTTCAAAATACACTTATCCAAAATAATTAGGGCATGTTTTGGGGTAATTATATTATCATTTTACCTTTGATTACCCTATTTACTTTTAACAGTGGTAAATAAAATTCAAAAGATACTATTCACAAAAATTAGTTTCATCCTATTGCATCTCATTTTACTTACTAATGAAAAATATGTTTGTCAGATTTTTGAAATTCAATTCATAGAAGTAGTAGAATTTTGTTTTATGCAAATTTTCAAATGTTTTTAGAAGGTAGGTAAAAGATGTTAAAAAGTTCAATAAAATTTTATATATCGAATCTTATTATAAAATGACACCAATGAATTAAATTAGACTAATATAAGTATTATGTAACAATTTTGAAATTAAAATAAATTTATATTTAAAATTATTATTTAAATAAAAATTTTGTTTTAAAGAATAACGCGGTGTTTTTCACTATTCATCAAAAATTGATTGTTTTCAAAAAAATGCAAAAAAATCAAACTAACATAATTTTGATATTCCAAACAAAAAAAATGAAGTTCATTTTGAAAAATAAAACATATAAATTTTTAGATATTGGGTATTGAAATTCATAATTTCTTTTTAAATGTGTAGATTGATTGGTCGTGGTGTGCTATAAATCAAAGTTGCGTACAACGCTAGCTATGGTATTCTTCAAAGAGAAATGTACCTTAAGAAGATTGGGGTGTTACATTATTCCCACCTTCAAATAATTTTATCCCTGAAATTTATACAATATTACTACAGAAATTGATTCAAGTGGTTCTTCATCATAAGTTACTAAGGTTCCCACGTTGCCTCTTCCATTTTTTGGCTTCCCCAAATAACATTTACCAGACGATTTGCTTGGTTTCTCAACACTTGTTCTATGGTACCAAGAATCCTGATAGGCTCTTCACAATAAGATAGATTGGGTTACCATTATATTTCTTCATAGGCGAGTACATGTTTTGGGTCATACATGTATTTTCTCAACAGTGATGCGTAGAACACATCATGAACTTTGGAGAGACTTGGTGGCATTTCCAAACAGTAAGCTATAACTCTAATACATTCTATAATTTTGAAAGGTCTGATGTACCTGAGAAATGATTTAACCTTCTTACTAAAATTTAAGACACCCTTCCATGGGGATACCATCAAGAAAACATGATCTCCTACTTGAAATTCCATATCCATCCTTAGGTTATCAGCAAATCTCTTTTTCCTACATTGACCTGCTTTGATGTGGGTTAGGATAATCTTCACTTTTTCCATTTTTCCTCAAAATTCTCTAGGCCTACAAGATTTATTTCTATAACATCATCCCACCATGTTGGTGTACTGCATCTCTTTCCATATAATGCTTAATACGGTGGAATATGAATACTTGAATGAAAGATATTGTTATAGGAAAATTCTACTAAAGGTAAATATTGATCCCACATACCATGATAGTCATGTGATCAAGATCACAACATGTATTCTAATGTTTGAATAGTACTTTCAGATTTTCCATCAGTTTGAGGGTGGTAGGAAGTTCTCAAATGAAGTTCAGTATCTAGATATTTCGGAAGACTTTTTAAGATTCTAGATGCAAAACTAGGATCACGATTATAAATAATTGATATGGGTACACCATAAAGTCTTACCAATTCTTAAATATATAGTCTTACTAAACATTTAATAAGTAAATATTCTCTTATAACATGAAAATGTGCTGACATTGTATGACGATCAATAATGACCCATATTGCATCATTCCTTCTAGGAGTCTTTGGATGCTCCATGACAATGTGTATCGTAATGTCATCCCATTTCCACTCAGTTATGGGAAAAGGTTGCATAAATCCTCTAGTATATTTTCTTTTATCCTTCATCTATTGAAAAATAATACATCTTGACACATAATTAGCAATATCCATCTTCATATAGTCCCATAGAAAATGTTCCTTCGAATCTCTATACATCTTAGTGATACTAGGGTGTATAATGAAATTGGAGCAATGAGCATCACCCAAAAATTTCATTTTTAGATCAAGTAGATGAGGAACACAAATCATCTTCCCAAATTTCAAAATTCCATCTTTATATACGAAGTCAATCCATCCCCCATCACTCACAGCTTTAATTTTCTTTTGAAACTCTTCTTCATCAGTCTAAGAACTTTTTATTCTTTCTAGTAAATATGGTTTGGAAATCATTTGAAAAAAGTATTGATGTTTCACCTTCCATGATTATTCCCATATCCTTATTTAGTAGATACATGATCATAGGATACCTTTCAACTCTTATCTTTTTCATAAATCCCTAATCATTTCTGGTCAAAGCATCTTCCACCTTATTTTCCTTCATTGGGTGATTGTGTATTGTGAAATAATAATACATGAGTAGTCTGAACCACCACCTTTGCCTCATGTTGAGTTTTTTCTTTGAGATAATATACTTCAAACACTTTTGATCAGTATATATCTCATATTTTAATTATAGATATAGTGTCTTTGTATCTTCAAAGCAAATATTACTTCTTCTAATTGAAGATCATGAGTAGGATAGTTTTGTTCATGAATTTTTAGCTGATGTGATGCATATGCAATAACTCTATCATTCTACATAAGAACACAACTAAGTCCTTTCTTTGAAGAACAATAATATATAAAAATCCCATTATCCCCTGATAGCGGATTCAATATAGGATCATGGTATAATATTCTCATAAATTGTTTAAAACATTATTCACACTCTTTTGTCCAATCAAATTTAACACCTTTACATGTGTTCTTGGTTATGGAGTTATCCAAAAAGGAAAAAATCTGGACAAAACACTAATAGTAACCTACTAAAAAAATAACATTGTGTACCTTAGTTATACTCATCAGTTCTGGGAATTATTGTATTTCCTTTGACTTTAATGGATCAACAAAGATTTAATCCTTTTATAAATATGGCCAAGAAGTAAAATCTCATGAATCCAAAATTCACACATTCTAAACTTCCCATATAATTCATTTCATCTAAGAGTTTTAAGAATAGTGAAAAAGTTATTTTCCTGATCTTCATAGATTTTTTAGTATAACTTAATATCATCAATAAATACAATTACTAATTCATCACAATATTCATTAGATCCATGAAACCATGGGGTTGATTAGTCAGTCCAAAAGGCATTATTGTAAACTCGTAATGACCATACCTAGTTCAAAAATGCTGTCTTCGGAATATCTTCCTTCTTCATGCACAAATAATGATATACTAATTGATGGTCAATATTTTGAAAATATTGTGCTCTATGAAGTTGATCAAATAAATGATCAATGTGAGGTAGCAGATACATTTTCTTTATTTTTGTAGAATTAATCTCCATGTAGTCAATGCACAACCTCATAGATCTATCATTCGTCTTTAAAAAATAAATGGGTCTCCCCATGGAGAAACATTATGGAGAAAAAAATCTTTTGTTACTCAATTACTCCAGTTTTTTCTTTAGTTACACTAATTCCACAGTGGCCATTCTATAAGGGGACTTTGATATGGGCCTTGAACCAGGAATTAAGTCATTGGAAATCTCAATTTCCCATTATAGAGGCTGTCTAGGTAAATCCTCTAGAAACACATCAACATATTAATGAACAATTGGTACATCCTCTATTTGAATATTCCTTCCTTCCCCAATAGTTATTTCACTCCCTTCCTCCCCAATAATGGAATTAATAGAGATACAAGGGGTGGATCTAGATGATAACCATATGGTGATGCTTTGGCACCAAAAATATGGTATTATTTATCATCATCGAAAATTATAACCTCCTTCATACAATAAATCTTCACATCGTGGTCCATAATCCACTCCATACGAAGGATTTTATCAAATTCAATCATGGGTGTGATGATAATATTAGAAGATAAAACATGTTTATATTCCATGATGGTAACTGATTGATAATATTTTATTCCATGATACTTAAATTATGAGTATTGAATGAAAACTCCCTCGTTAAGTCAAATTGGAAATATCATGTTTTCTTGGAAAACTGGGAAGATATAAAAGAATTCAATGATAATGAGTCAAATTAACCAATGGCTAATTTTAAGGAAATGATTAAAGTACATGACAAGATGTCATTAGGAAAATCATCCTTAGCAGTAGTGATCACAATAAGCTTGTCATTTTTCCCTTTTCCTTTTCAAAGGTATGTTACCTTGATGCTTTGGACATTCATTTTCATAATTCCCCATTTATTTAAAACTGTAGCATTGAGAAATGTCATACTCTTTCTTTACCTTGAAATCACGAGCATGGTGTCCATTTTCTCTACACTTGTAAAAAACTCCCTTCCCCTTTAGGCATGTACCGAGATGTTTATTTCCATAATTAATATAGTATGTAAATTCAACTTTTTTCTTTCTTATCCTTATTTAGTTTTTGAGAGTGTTTCACAGATCTCTTCTTCTCTTTCTTCACATTAATTTCATAAGACGTAGAGAATTAATTTTCTGTCTTGATAGAACATTAAACTCTATCTTCATACGATGAGTAGGATTTTGAGACTAATACTTGATGGAGAAATGTTTTTAAACCATAAAATAATCTATCAATCTTACTTCTAGGATTACATATATAATCCATTGCATGCCTTTCTATCCTTGTAAAGTTATCCACATACTTTGAAACATTATGATTCTCCTTTTCCCTCAGAATCAGAAATTTTCTTTCTATATCTGCTTCATGTTCATGATGAAATTATTTTTTTAAGGAAATATCTTTAAACTCCCCCATTCCATATTTTATACTTCTTCATACTTCTTTGTGTTTTGAATTAATGACCACCATTGATCTGCATCACATATGAGGCGATAAACTACAATGACAACTTTTTCCCTTTTTCTACTCCCCAAATCCTAAAGTATTTTATATAAGGAACTGATCCATTTCTCAGCTACAGAATGATTTTTAGTCCCGTTGAATTTTGGGGGTTTTTTCCTAATGAAGCGGTCTAATATTTTTCCTCCACATTTTGGATCAGGGTTCTCTATATGGGTAATGTTTATATTCATAACATGAGTGAGTTGATCCGGTATGGTTATAAGCTATTAAGCATGAGTTGCATCACCATCTACACTATAAATATCTTGAGTAGGAGGGAAATCCCAACATGGATTATGTGTGTTGATATAGTTTCCATTCCTTCCACTACGCACCATTTCTAAAAACTTGAATACACTAGATTAGTTCATTAATCGCAATGCATAATTCAAACTTGTAAAATACATTGCATAAATTGAACAGTTGATGCCTATAATCCAAAAATAGATAAATTTCTTCTTTGAGGGTTTATTTACACATAAATCCATCATAATGGTTTGTTAAGTAAATGTAAATTATCTTAAGAATATTCCTAGGGAGTGTAAAACTAGCTGTGTAGTAAGTATCGTTGTCGTATACCAGGATACCTCGGGTCAAGCACGAAACTCAATGTTGGTGTTTTGACTTCTAGGTACATCTGTGCCAGAACCACATCCACATATAGTATACAAACATATATGTATTTCTTAGAAAAACCACATAGTATCTATGATTCAAATTCTTTTTAGATATTATTCTAAACTAATCCTCAATGTAAATCTGAGGGTAATGTTCTCTAATCAGAGTTTATCTAAATCTATTTTTCAAAGTTTGTACTAAAATTTTTCTGATACCAAATTTAAGGCCTAGAACATATTTACCCAGTGTTGGTGAATTATTACATAACTTTTTCATGATCACAAGAGATCAAGTCATAAAAGACTGATCCATTAAATAGCATTAGAAGTACTACATACATTCATATGTTTTACATTACATTACAATATGAAAAAGAAAAAACATTGTGTCACCTTTGAACACACTCATATCCCATATCCTATCCCTATAGGTCTGTCATAATTTAATTCTTCAAATATTGGAAAAAATAAAATATAAGAAAGTTTTGAGCTCAGATGCTCAGTAAGGATAACTATATAGAACAAACTATCAAAAATAAACACAATAATTTAAGGAAATTTATAAGACTGAAACACAAGACATTTAATCATAACATTCATCATAATATGGATAAGATAAATCAAATAATTACATTTACTTATTCACACGGATATTCTACTAGTTGAATAATCAAATTCAATATCAATAGCTAATCCTGTAATGATGGAAATCATAATGTCAGACATCATAACGACATAGTCATGGCCTTGTTCAAAAACTAAAAATAAAGATTTTTTCAAGGCCTTGTTCCAAGACACTAGTTTTTCTCGTGAGAACTAATGATGAATCGATGGGCTATAGTGGGACATGCCTGTCACTTACTACGTCCAATGCATTCTTCATATGAATTGGGTGAAACAGAACATAAACATTCGTATTAAACTAACATATGAAATGTTAATAGATTAACCATAAACTATGAATGACATAAAAATAAAACATCCACAGAAAAATATATCATAAAATAATAAATACAATATGGAATATTTCATCATAATAAATCAAATTCAATTAAACAAAAAAATCCAACAATAGATGTTGACATATATGAAATCAATACATAATCTATTGGAGAGAAATATCTTTTTCTAATTTGAAATCATTTAAAAGTCAGATAATTATAAATTAAAACATTTAATTTTATAATATTTATATAATATTGTAATGGAATCTTAGAAGTGGTTATAATAATGGAAAATAGTTGCACATGTCGTATAAGTTAAAAACATTCTTTCCTTAATTTTTCAAAAAGGTCATAAAGTAACTTGTTTGGAAAATGACTAAGGATTCCTTTAAAAACATTTTATAAAAAGTAAAATAAGGGTATAAATGATTTTAGACCATAGTCTAGGAAATATTAATATTTTTTTAAAATAAATTTTCAAGAAACACAGATGTGGATGATAAACACGTCTTAGTAGATACTTACGTATAAACAACCTTGGATAATAAAGAGATTGTAAAATTCACTCTTAATATGTAATTTTCCTTAGTCTATGGTACTTTAACCTCTTTTATAATTGTTAAATAATATATTTATGAAATTAAACAAGAACCACATACATAAATACAAAATCATATATGATCCTTTAATATTTCATGTTAATAATATTTCAGTAGTATCATAGTTTCAAGTGTTAACTCATTCGTTTTCCTTTATATGTTTTGTTAGGTAAGTAATGTTTTTTATGGAAAGGTTGTATTTTATTAATATATAAAATTATATTACATTCTTAAACATTATTTTTAATCATAAAATGAAAATTATTCTTGAATTTTTATGATGGGGAATGAAATATCATCGCGTTGTGGAGACGTTAATCCGTACATACACATGAGAAATAATATCATTCTATTGATGGTTAAATCATATTGAAATGGATGGTATTTTGTATATTCATAATAATTGACATTTTATATTTATTAATTATAGTAATTATACTCATTATTATACCCATCCAAATACTAAAGTGTAAAATAACAATCTATACCATGATGTGGAGACGGTAATCCGTACGTACACACGTATGATGACTTTGTCATTCATAAAATGGATAGAATAATGAATATGGTTATAAATTATTTTTAATAAAATATCAATTTTTAGAATGTTTTGGTGTTATAATTTTAGTATGAAAACAACACTGAATGAGGAATTTGGAAAAGAAAAGAACTTTGAAATATGGGATAAAATATTTACATATTATTTGGGTGCTTCATTTTGATTTGAAAAAAAGGGCTCCTTAAGATGGATTTATGATCAAATTAAGGCCTCTAGGTTTAAGTGAGGGTAGTTTGGAGGAGATTTGATTAGGTTTTGGACGAGAAAAATGGATTTGGACGTGTGATGTTAAGAGAAGGGAAAGTACAAGTAACAACCCGATAATTTATGAGAATTATTCTTTTTAATTTCATTGATGTCTTGTGTTGTACGCTACACCAAAATTAGCTTGCACTATACGCAACACCATATTATCTTGTAGTATATGCAACACTATTCTTGGCTCGTGTTACACAAAACTTCAAGTTCATTTTGTGGAATTTATTTTATGCAACATTAAGTATATATTTTGTTTAATGTATAAATGAAATATGTTTTGATTATGTTATATGCAACACCAAATAGAGATTTTACTACACGCATCCTTGAATTGGCTTGAATTACACTCAATCAAGACCTTCCTCGATAGCATGTGTAGTATGCAATACTGAGTTTCACTAAATGATATATTATTATAATATCATTTTGAACTAGCCGTTATGAATAGTAATACCCACTTTTTGAAATTTTATATATTTTATTTTTCAAAATTGACTTCATTTTTGTATTAGTAATATCTAAATTAGACTTGGGTGAATTTTTGGTATTTTTTTGAACACTTTAAATTTTGAATGAATAGTGAAAACACGTGGTTACTATTTAAAAACCGACTTTTTATTCAAATAATTATTTATTTTATTTAAAATTATTTTAGATCAAAATTGATACATAATACTATATAATTTCAATGTAATTAATTGGAGTCATTTTATAATAATTGTAGATATATAAATATTTTATTTAACCTTTCACCGTCGTTTACCTACCTCCTAGATGCTTTTTGCAAACTTACATAAAACATTATTTTACTACTTCTATGAGTGGAATTTCGAAAATCTGAGAGAAACGGTTAATATAAAGGAGTAAAATGTGGTTCAATAAGATAAAAATAATATTTGGTGAATAGTAACTTTTTACTTTTATTTACCACAGTTAAAAGTAAATAGGGTAATTAAGGGTAAAAATGATATTATTATAACCCTAACATATGTCCACATTCTATTGGATAAGTGTAAATCGACCAAAAACAACCATAGGAATAAAAATATTACCCTTTAGGTCCACATGGATTAGATTAGGACACTTTTTATTATTTTATTAAAAGAATAGTTAAAATAGTTAAAATCAATGTTTAATAACTAAAAAATTTTAATATAGGGTTATACATAAGATAAATTCGACTATAAATATTAAATAGAAATTTAAAAAGATTTCCTACATAGTGGTATTTTATTTATAATTTTTAGACATTAAATAGTATAGTTTATTTATGAAACAATGATGAAGCAATAATTACCTTATTAATGAAATATTAACATAATTAATGTCATAAATACCCAAATAAATGTAATATTAGAATTTTTATGACTCCACTAATTTTATAGGTTAATATGACATATTAGTATTGATTCAATAAACTTTTTTCTAACTAATCATGTTGTTACTATTTTCACAAAAATCAATTACCAAATAGTGTCAAAATTGACATAAAATAGTTGTTAAAAAAATATTATATTATTAATTTTTATTATATTTTTAAAAATAAAATATTTGGAAAAATGAATTAGATAAGGTTATATATACTAATAATTATAAACGTGGGGTTCTTTTTTCTTGTTATAGTATGTTTATTAACCATATATTGTGAGAAAACAAGAAGACAAGGTAAAAGTTAAATTATTTAACTTAGCGTTAAATCTAAATTATAAGGTTAAAATAGTAACCTAAACTTGTTTAAAATCAATTGGTTGAGAGTATTTAGACCCATTCCCACCTTAGCTTCGAAAGAAATCAATTTTGAGCTATTAAAAACCGAATATGACTTTATTATAAAATAATATTTTATGTTTTTCTTAAAGTGCCCATCTCCACCCTTATAAAAAGGTCACCCCTTCCCTCTTCTCTTCACACCCTTTTGAGCCTTGATGCTAGACTAAACCCTTCCAATTACTCTTCTCAACTTCTCTAGTTATATTATAGAGGTTTTGGTATTCCTAAAAGACCAACTCTAGTGCCATAATAAGAATTTTAAAGGTGGTGCATCGAGGAAGAGGTAATATCTTCTACCGACTCTTTCAAGTTTCTTTCTTCTTATACTTCCTCTTCTTTAGTTGTTTCATTATAAAGTAATAACATCAGTATTAATTATATAATTATATGTTATTATAAATATTAAACAACCATATTTCACCTTCTATCCATCCTATGGAAAACGAAATCACCGCACATGTCTACTTACGGAATACTGTCTCCGTGCCGTGGTGTAATAAGTTTTTCCACCACCACCTTATTTGGATGGGCATAATGGTGTAAAGAAAAACTATATATAGTTATTAGAAAATCATACGGATTTTGTGATATTATATCATCCAATCCAATTAAATTCAATTATTATGGTGATGATATCATCGCTCGTACGTACATACGGATTACCGTCTCCACGACTCGATGAGATTCATTCTCTATGTTAACCATTCAAGAATGATTATAATGTATATATAATGAATATTAATGAAATATATGACCTGATAAAGCTACTGTATTTATATATATATATATATATATCATCTAATTAATTCTATTAAGGTCAATAAGTAAAGGAAAACAACGTTCATCAAGATATAAGTAATAATAATATCAAGAACAACAAGTCCAAACACGTACGATAAATAAAACGACATTAACCAAAATGCTACTTTAACATGGAATTTACAAAGGAACGGGTAATATAAAGTTATAAGTGAACCATATATGATATCATAACAATGAATATGATTCGATAATAATTCAATGAAATTATTTAAATCATTATACAGGTGGTTCAGATACGTACGAAGCATATCAGACCAAAGGTAAGGGATAACTTTTCCAATCTTGTTTTTATCTGAGATTGTTTATTCCTAAGTATTTACAGGGGTTATATTTATCATCCATGTCCATGTTTTCTAAAAATGGTTTCATGTGTGTTTAAATTCCTTTTTACCCATTTTTGACTTTTAATACATGGTGTGTAAGGAATCTTTTTTTTCACCATACAAGGTACTTTTTGACTTTTCCGACAAAAGTATGAGGAGAATGTTATTTTTAACTTATACGGCATGAACGGATTTTTATGGTTTCATAGCTCCTAATTTTAAAGAAGATTATTCTATAATGTTTCATGATTATTTTCAAAAAAAATTCCTTTTCTTTTAAAATTTCAGGGCAATTTGAGAAAAGAAAATGATTTTGAAGAAGAAAGGATATTTTCCTCAAGAATTTATTTCAAGTGTTTTATCAAAACTATTTTCCATAAAAAATGAAATTATTAAGTATGTTTATGTTTCAAGTATAATATATCTATTATTTACATGGTTCTTATGATTAAATTATATCCATTTATTTTATATGGATTATGTTATGATGAGATGATGTTTATGAAACCCATTTTTTTGTTGGGTTATTATGAATGATGTATGTTTATTTTTGTGGAACAAGTAAGAATGATTTAATTATGAGACGGGTAAGACCTATATCTACCTACGATGCATTGGGTAATGATTTATATCTCATGATATAGACATGGATGGAACGGTAGGTTAATTCGGTTCAGTCTTATAGGACTGAAACGAGGAGTGAACTGGATTCAGAAAGGGACTTTGTCCACTAAGATGGTCTTGGAAGCAATGCCTTGGCTACTATGGAAATCATAACATGTTCTTAATGGTTTCCACAATTTCATGTTTTTATTCCCATTCTATTTTATCATGATTAATTTTCCTTTATGACCTATCCCTTACGTACTGCCAAGATTTATTTCACAGCTCAAGATTTTGATGTGTAAACTTTATGTTCATGTTTTGATGATCAAATGTATATGGTTTGTTTTATTTTCTCCATGATTACCCTTAATGAGAATTTGACATCACCCTTTATATGTTTTCTTTTCCCTAGGATATAAATAAAGGTTTTTGGTACGAAAACAAAAAGGGGAAGATCTTTATGGGGGATGTTGAAGACCATTCAGCATGATTAGAAGATTATGTTCCAAGTTTCCAAAGACACTAAACTATTACGGTCCTGGTGTGGTTTTTTTGTCATATGTTAAGTATTCCGCAAATGTAATTTAATATCCATGTACATAAAGCTTTGGGTCTCTACAGTTGGTATCAGAGGAAATGATTAGTAAACCTTTGGAAACTAGGATGCAAGAACTTCAGTGAGATACCTAGTGGTATTTCTAAGATATGTCTAGGGATGTCCCTAAGGTTAAGTATAAGTATAGGTTATAGTCCTTTAATTATGGTAAAGATATTAGAATTAAACCTTATATGTTAAATATTGAAGGTACTCCCCCATTATTATGTTGTTTTCCTAACATGGATTTTGCCTCTCACGCTGTTCTTTTTGGGTTTTAGACGATGACTGGAACCTGAAGGAACTATGTTGATCAAATGAAATGGACAATGAAATGATTATCCTCCCGAACAACCAAATGTGATGGAAGATGGAGTGAAAAATCTTATTTCTATACTTACACAATCTATGAATCATTCTGGATTTCTAAATGATCATAGAAGGGAATAATATTCTATTGAGTCCTTTATGAGGAAAGATCCACCTTCATTCAGTGGGTCTTCTGATCAACTTGTTGCTGAAAAATGGATCGGTACCATTTGAAATATATTTTCCATACATCGTCGTTCAGAACATGAAAAATTCATTCTGTCTATTTACCGTTTAGAAGGTGAATCAGATCAATGTTGGACTCTAATTAAGAATACAAGGCCCCAAGAAGAAAATGAATCCATGGAATGGGATGAGTTCAAGAACTTATTTTTCAATAAGTAATTCCCTAGTATTCATCGAATAAAGATAGAAAAGGATTTCCTTGAGCTTAAAAAAAGGATGATGAATCTGTTGGTATATACGAAGCGAATTTTACAAGGCTTTCAAGGTATGCATCTGGCTTTATCATCCAACCTGAAAGTAATGTTGATCGATTCTTCAGTATCTTAAAACCAAGTCTTCGATGGGAATTATCTATAATAAACTTCAGTAGCTATGAAGAAATTGTGCGTTGTGCTATCAAGGTAGAAAGGGAAGTTGATGTTACATATCCATCACATGGTTTTGACAAGAAAAGAAAGATGGAGTTCAAGGAGAAATCTCAGAATAATGGTGAAAAGAAGATGAATGTTTCTTTATACTCAATGTGTGGAATGAAGCATGGTGGATATTGTCTTAAAGGGACTAGAAAATGTTTTATGATTGGAAAATAATGTCATCAAGTAGCTGAGTGTCGAAGTAATGGAAAAAGGGTTGCTAATTATGTTAATAAAGAAAATATTGCAGAGAATGAACCACCAACACTTCAATGCTTCAAGTGCAAGGAAATGGGGCATTATGCTAATCAATGCCCTAATCCAAGGGTTAATGATGATCAACGTGAGAAACCTCTTAAGGAAAAGGACAAAGTAAATTCATATGGGATCACTATTGCCAATGTTGAATATGAAAAATATGTGGTGGAATGATTAAGTGTTTATGTAATTGGATTCCAAAATAATGTTGTATTTAGTATCGTGGAATATTGGAATATTTATATATTGGTCTATTGTGGTTTTCAGTAATTTTATGGTACTGGTAACCATGAAAAGTGATTGAAATATTTTTGGAAAGCAGATGATATGTGCATAATGAATGGATAAGGAGAAAATAATATGTTTGATAGTATTCATAAGTTCATGACTGATATAAGAACAAAGTGATATCATGGTATGAGTATATAGTAAATTTGGGATTTTGGTATGTGGAAAGAGTTAACATTTCACAGCATTCATGTTTTCACTAAGGTTCAATGAGTATTCACTTTTCAAGAGAATACATGATTAAGGTATTCACAAGTATGGAATTTGACCAAAAAGATATATAGTATGATAAATGATGGTATTCACATGCTTAGTAAATGACATTTCAAGTAATCATTTTTTGACACTATGAGGTTGGACAGAAGTATTTTGGATAAGCCTAAAGATTGGAATGGATTATGTTGAAAAGTAGTTAGTATTGTTTAAGGCTAGAACTTTTTCGATATTATTGATGGAATGTTTTAATAATGTAGTTTAAGAAAAAGGACAACCTGCAGAATAGGTGACAACCCGTCGCGTCGGATAAGGATGTGGGAATCGAACCCCCAACTGAATTGTGACAGGCCTTCATCACCTAACACTATCCTATAGGAAGTCCCTGGTTAGTATAAACTAGTTTTATTTTATAAATCATTATGATAGATGAAGTATAAGTCCATTTTTGGAATCATATAGGATTAAAACCACCATAGATGGACTTATGTATATTTGATAACTTTTCCTAACCTTTTGTTTGAGACATATGAAATTACCCATAATTCTATCACATGATCTTCTAACACTACACGAATAAAAAATTCAACTTTATTTCATTAAGAGATGAAGTGGAAATTGTTCAAGGAACGAACAACGATGATATTATACCGAAATAAAGTAAGTATTTCTTCAAATTCAAATTCTTCAACTTTAGGGAAATCATCTTGAAAACCAAAAATGTTGTCCTAGTGCCCTTATATCTGATGAATCAGATGGTACCTTAGATCATCAAAAATTTATGCCTTTTTGATTATTGGATTTTTCATAGCCATGTCCTCTACCACTCTTCATCAGAACATGATGGTTATATTTTTCTTCCATATACATATTTTTACCTATGTTCTCCTATGTGGAAACCCAGTGATTAGTTAATTTGGGTAACCATTACGTTTCATAATTTAGTTTATAAAGTTTAGTTTTGGTATTCCTTTTTACGATGTGGGTTTCTATGAAAGAAACATTCAAGTAGTAAACCATTTATAACTCGGATGAATTTCGAGGGCGAAATTAATTTTAGGGGACGTACAATGTAACAACCCGAGATTTTATGAGAATTATTCTTTTTAATTTCATTGATGTATTGTGTTGTACACTACACCAAAATTAGCTTTCACTATACACAACACCGTATTAGCTTGCAGTATACGCAACACTATTCCTGGCTCGTGTTATACACAACTTCTAGTTCGTTTTGTCAAAATTATTTAACGCAAAATTAAGTATAGATTTTGTTTAATGTGTAAATGAAATATGTTTTGATTATGTTATACAAAACACCAAACAGAGCATTCACTACACGCATCCCTGACTTGGCTTGCATTACACGCAATCAAGACCTTCCTTCATGGCGTGTGTAGTACGCAATACCGAGTTTCACTAAATGATATATTATTATAATATTATTATGAAATATCCATTATGAATAGTAATACACACTTTTTGAAATTTTATATATTTTATTTTTCTAAATGGAATTCATTTTTGGATTCATAATATAGAAATTATCCTTGGGTGAATTTTTGGAATTTTTCTGAAAACTTTCAATTTTTGATGAATAGTGAAAACATTAGGATACTATTTAAAAACTGAATTTTTATTTAAATAATTATTTAATTTATTTAAATTTATTTTAGGTAAAAATTGATACATAATATCTTTATAAGTTCAATGTCATTTGTTGGAGTAATTTAATACTAATTTTAGATATATAAAAGTTTTATTGAACTTTTCACCATCTTTTACCAACATCCTAGGAGCTTTTTGCAAACTTACATAAAACGTAATTTTACCACTTCTATGAGTAGAATATAAAAACTCCGAGAGCCACGGTTAATATCAAGAAGTAAAATGTGGTTGAATAAGATAAAAATAATTTTTGTTAAATAGAAACTTTTTACTTTTATTTACCATGGTTAAAAGTAAATAGGGTAATTAAGGGTAAAAATGATAATATTATCACCCTAAAACATGACCTAATTCTATTGGGTAAGTTTAATTCGACCAAAAAAAACCTTAGGAATAAAATATTTCCCTTTAGGTCCTCTTGGATTAGATTAGGACATTTGTTATTATTTTATTTAAAGAAGAGTTAAAATAGTTAAAATCAATGTTTAATAACTAACAAATTTTTAATAGAGGGTTATACATAACATAAATTAGACTATAAATATTAAATAGAAAGATAAAAATATTTCATACATAATGGTATTTTATTTATAATTTTTAGACATTAAATATTTTAATTTATTTATGACACAATGATGATGCAGTAATTACCTTATTAATGAAATATTAATATAATTGATGTTATAAATACCCAAATAAATGTAATATTATACTATTTATGAATTGAAATAATTTTATAGGTTAATATGAAATGTTAGTATTTAGTCAATAAACTTTTTTTCGAAGTAATCATGTTGTTATGATTTTCACAAAAATCAATTACCAAATAGTGTCAAAATTGAAATAAAATAGTTTATAAACAAATATTATATTATTAATTGTTATTATATTCATAAAAATATAAGGTTCGGCCAAATGACATAGATAAGGTTATATATATTAATAATGATCCACTTGGGGTTATTTTGTCTTGTTATAGTAAGTTTATTTACCATATAGTGTAAGAAAACAAGAAGACATGGTAAAAGTTAAATTATTTAACTTAGCGTTAAATCTAAATGATAAGGTGAAAATAGTAACCTAAACATGTATAAAATATATTAGTTTAGATTATTTATACCCATACCCACCTTAGCTTCTAAATAAATCAATTTTGAGCTATTAAAAACTGAAAATGACTTTATTATAAAATAATATTTTATGTTTTTCCTACAGTGCCCCCCTCCTCCCTTATAAAAAGGGCACCCCTTCCCTCTTCTCTTCACACACTTTGGAGCCTTGAAGCTCTACCAAACCTTGCCAATTACTCTTCTTAACCTCTCTAGGTATATCATAGAGGTTCTGGTCTTCTATAAAGACCAACTATAGTGCCTTAATGAGAAGTTTAAAGGAGGTGCGTGGAGGAAGAGGTAATCTCTTCTACCGACTCATTCATGTTTCTTTATTCTTCTACTTACTATTATTTAGTTGTTTCTTTATAAAGTAATTACATAATTATTAATTATATACTGATATGTTATTATAAATATGAGACAACCCTATTTCATCATCTATTCATCCTATGGAAAATGAAATCACAGTGCGTGCGTACATACAAAATATCATGTCCACGCCGGGGTGTAATCATTTTTTCCACCACCACATTACATGGATGGGTATAATGGTGTAAAGAATAAATATATATAGTTATTATAAAATAATACTGATTTTTTGATATTATATCATCCAATCCAATTCAATTCAATAATTATGGGAACGATATCATCGCTCGTGCGTACGTACGGATTACCGTCTCCACGACGCGAGGAGATTCATTCACCATGTTAACCATTCATGAATGATTATAAAGTATAAATAATGAATATTAAAGAAATATATGACCTGATAAATCTACTGTATTTATGTACATATATATTTCATCTACTTAATTACATTCAAGTCAATAAGGAAAGGAAAACATCGTTCTTACGTACGTACGGTCTACCGTCTCCATGAACAGTGTATTTCATTTAATTTATCTATCTATTATATATATATATATGTAATGAATATATATATCATATATAAATCATGATTTAAATTCTGAAAGTAAGTAAATCAAGATATAAGTAATAATAATATCAAGAACAACAAGTCCAAACACGTACGATAAATATAACGATTTTACCCAAAATGCAGCTTTAACATGGAATTTACAAAATAACGGGTAATATAAAGTCATAAGTGAACCATATATGATATCATAACAATGAATATGATTCTGTAATAAGTAAGTGACATTATTTAAATCATTATACAGGTGGTTTGGATACGTACAAATCATATCGGACCTAAGGTAATGGATAACTTTTCCAATCTCGTTTTTATCCGAGATTGTTTATTCGTAAGTATTTACTAAGGTTATATTAATAAACCACGTCCCTATTTTATAAAAATGGTTTCATGTGTGTTTAAATAACTTTTTACCCATTTATGACTTTTTCTATATTGTGTATAAGGAATCTTCTTTTTTTCACCATACAAGGTACTTTTTGACTTTTCTGACAAAAAGTACAAGGAGAATGTTATTTCTAACTTATAGGGAATGAACAGAATTTTATGGTTTCATAACGCCTAATTTTCAAGAAAATTATTCTATAAGTTTTCATAATTATTTTAAAAAAAAATCTTTTCTTTTAAAATTTCATGGAAATTTGAGAAAAGAAATGATTTTGAAGAAGTAACGTTATTTTCCTCAAGAATTCATTTCAAGTTTTTTATCAAGACTATTTTCCATCTAAGATGAAATTATTAAGTATTTTTATGATTAAAGTATAATATGTAACACCCCAAGAATACATAATGTCTTATTTCTTCAAAATAATTCAATAACTTGCACTACACACAACACCGAGTTCAATTACACCATGACTTACCAAAAATCCATTCAAAAGAGGTTATGAATAGTATTAACTAAATTTTAAACTTTATATAATCCTTATAATTTTTCCATATTATGAGTATCTTAGAAATAATACATGAAAAAATTCATTTTTAGTATTGCACATTTATCAACTTTTAATAGTGAAACCTTTTTAAATACAATATTTTAAACTTTTTGACTAAATGGGGACATCAAAAATTTAAAATGAAACTTCCCAAGCTTCCACGGTACGATTTCTTTGAATAATACAGTAGCGTGTGTTGTACGCAACCTTGAGTTTTAACACACACCACAACCAATCAAACTAGCCGTTATGAATAGTAATACCAAATTTTTGAAATTATATATATTTTATATTTCAAAATGGTCTTCATTTTTGGATTCGTAATATCTAATTTAGCCTAAGGTGAAATTTTGGTACTTTTCGAATAACTTTCATATTTTGATGAATAGTGAAAATTACTAAATTTTAATTAAAAACAACTTTTTTAATCAAAATAATTAATAGTGATAAATTATGAATTTGAGTGGTTTTAAAGTATATTTAGAATATATTTTTACCATTTAATATAATGTTGGTCATTGGACATAATTTTACAATTAAACCGAACATAAACAATTGTCAATCTTTTGATAGTTATTATCTCTTAAAAACAGGCTTTTTGTTTTGACAACGGGAATTAATTTTTAATTAATTTCTACCACTTCTGTGTTTTGAATTTAGAAAAATGGATTCCATATTTGGAATCAGGATGTCCAAATTGTGTAAATAGATAACTTTTATTTTTAGACATTTTGAATAATTACCGTGGTAAATATTTTATTTACCATGGTTAAGGGTAAATCTGGTAAATAAGGGTTAAACAATAATATTATAATAATAATAAATTACCTTAAAATGTGTCCTATCATTATTGGTTGATACATGTTCGACCATAGGCATCTTTGGGTCGATTTGGGGACCCCATGGTGCCACTTGTAGGTGATAGGGACACTTTATTTTAATTAAGTTAAAATGAATACAAAAATGACACAAGCATATATCTTTTAGATAAACAATTATTACATAGGGTTATATATGTTGGATTTTAGATTATAAATTTTCATTAGAAAGATAAAAATATTCCATACATAATGATATTTTATTTATAATTTTTAGACATTAAATAATTTATTTTATTTATGACACAATGATGATGCAGTAATTACTAAAATAGTGAAAAATAAAATTAATTGATATTATAAATACAAAAATAAATATAATATGAAACTTTTAATGAATTAAACTAATTTTCTAGGATAATATGATATATTAGGATTGATTTAATTTACTTTGTTCGAAGTAATCAATCTGTTATGAGTTTTAAAAAAAATCAAGTATTGAATAGTGTCAAAATTGACATAAAAGAGTTCTTAAAACAAATATTATATTATTAATTGATATTAAATTCCTAAAAATCTAATGTTCGGCAAAGAGACTTATATCATGATAGGTTCATCATTAATGGACAACTTGGGGGTCGCTTGGATGTATATAGTAAGTTTATTAACCATATTATATAAAAATACAAAGAGACATTGTAAAAGTGAAACTAATTAACTTAGAGTTAATACTTAAAGATAAGGTTAATATAAGTTCCCAAACCTGTCTAAATTATATTGGTTGAGTTGTTTTAGACCCATCCCCACCTTAACCTTTGAATAGTCAACATTGGATCCATTTTAAACCTATTATGAATTTATTATAAACTAATATCTCAAGCTTTTCCAAAGGTACCCCTCACCCCTCTTATAAAAGGGCACTCCTCCTTCTCATTTCATCACACCTTCAAAGCCTTTTGGTTCGGCCAAACTCTACCAAAATACTCTCCCAACATCCCTCACTAAAACCTAGAGGCCTTAGTTTGATCAGAAAGCCAACCTAAGGATCCCTTTTGATCAAATCAAAAGGAAGAACCCGAAGAAGAGGTAATGATTTCACCACCATTTTTCCAAGTTCATTTCTTCTTCCACTTTCCTATTCCTTTGTTGTTACCATTAGAAAATAATAACTCCAGTATCATATATATACTGTGATGTTATTATAAATATGGTACAACCATATTCAGTACTCTATCCACCCTTTGAATAACATGTCACCATACGTGCGTACGTACGACTTACCGTCTCCACGTCGTGGTGTAATTGTTATTCAATATAATATTATTTGTATGGGTATAATAATGATGTGTAACTCATGTAAATAATAAATATAACATGTTAATGATTCATTATATATGATATACCATCCATTTATATATTATTTTAATATCAAAAGAATGATATTGTCGCTCGTGCGTACGTACGGACTACCGTCTCCACGAACGCGATGAGATTCATTCTCCATCATATCAATTCAAGTATAATTATCATTTGATGATTTAAAAATGATGTTTAAGGACTTGATATAATTCTGGATATGAATAATATACAACCTATCCTTTACAAACATGTCTTACGTAACAAAACATATAAAAGAAAACAAGTAAGTTAACACCCGAAACAGTGATAATACTAAGATATTATTATCAAATCAATATTAAAAGATCATATATGATATCATATTAATATATATGATTCTTGAATAATTTAATAACATGCATTTCACCATTATACAGGAGGTTAAACTACCCCAACCAAGGAAAAGTACAAGGTAAGGGGTTTTTATCTCACTCCTTATTCCCGTGAGATTCATGCCATATTGCCACCATCACCTTTTGTGTGGTGTATGTACTGCCAATAATTATATTCTTTGTGTAATACACTCTAATTTATGTGTATTTACATATTCATTGTATGATACCTCTTTCATGGGTTGTATGTTTCATAAGTTACCAAATTGGTAAGGGTTATTTCACAATCTCTTCATTATCCGAGGTTGTTTATACGTAATAATCTACTGGGATCTCTTTATTATCCACATCCATGTTTCTTAATAATGTATTTCAAAACATTTTTACTATTTTCAAGAATATGGGTTAAAGTCATTTATACCCTTGTTTGACTTTTTATAAGAGGTTTATAAAGGAATATTTCTGTCGTTTTCCAAACAAGGTGCTTTTTAACATTTTCGACAAAATTAAGGTAAGAATGTTTTTTTAACTTATACGGCGGGTGTGGCTATTTTCCGCCGTTATAAAATTGTCGAAGCTTCCCTTACAAGATAATACAAATATTTTCAAAAGAAATGTTTTATTTCATAAATATAAGTCTTTTAAATGATTTCAAAATAGAAAGAGATATTTTTCTAAAGTAGTCTTTATTTCATCTATGTCAACATCCTTTGATGGATTTTAAGCTTATTTGAAGTTGATTTATTATGATACAAAACATCCATATTTTATTGAAGGTTTTGTGATGTTTTTGACTGTGGATAAGTTATCCTAATGTCACTCATGTTTTTTTTAGAGTATTGACATTTCATAAGTTATTTTTAATCCGAATGTTTATGTTATATTTCAACCTTTCATTCAGATGAATGTGTTAGAAAAGTATGTTCCGGGTTGGGGACCGGTAATAGTAAGCCCTCCGCTTTGGTCTCCGGTTATTATAGGAACTCCGGTTTGGTCTACGGTTATTAGAGGAACTCCGGGTTGGTGTCCGGTTATTAGAGGCACTCCGGGTTTGTGTCCGGTTATTAGAGGCACTCCGGGTTGTGTTCCGGTTACAGTTATCCCCTAGGTCTTGGAACGAGGCCTTGACAAAGAAATTAAAGTTCAGTATTATGAATTCCAACATTATGAAAGTGGTTATTGATATTGCATGTGATTATTCGATTAGTATAATATCCATGTGAAAAAGTAAATGGAATTATTTCATTTTACTTTTGTCATACTATGTTGAAGTTCAAGTTTAAAAGGCTTTTGTTTTAGTTATACATAGCATTAAATGTTTATTCTTATTTATGAAAGTTTCCAGTATATTGTTATCCTTACTGGGCATTTGAGCTCACCCCTTTTCTATGTTTTATTTTTCCCAGGAAGTGAAGAAGTAAATTATGAATGACCTACAGGGATATTATGTGGGGACATGAGTGTGGTTTGTGGAGACAATATGTTGTTGTAGTAGTTTTTCATTTTATGATGTAATGTAAGACTTATGAATATATCTAGTGTTTACAAGGCTACTAAACCAATCTGTCTTTCGAGATTTGATCTTTCTTGTGATCATGCCAATGTTATGTAATAATGCACCGACTCTGGGTAACTAGGGTCGGGGCCTTACAGTTGGTATCAGAGGGAGGTTTAGTAAAAACCTTGGAAGCTAGATTCAGATAAACTCTGATTAGAGCACACAGACCTAAGATGAACTTTGAGGATTAGTATAGAAGAACTTCCTAGAATTTTTGTATTGTAGAGATTTTGTGAGTTTTCCGAGCAATACATCCATGTCTGGATACGAGCAGGTAGAGGCGGCTCTGGCACAGATGTACCTAGGGGTAAAACCCGAAAACACCGCTTTGAGCTATACTCGAACGGGAACTGGTGCACGACAACGGGCCTTGCTGCACTCTTGGTTACGACACTCCCAGGGGATATGCTTAGGATAATTCTCATTTTCTTTACAAACCATTATGAAGGGTTTATGAGTATATACATCCTCAAAGGGGACATTTTTATGATTATGGATTATATCCATAAATAGTTCAATTTATGTTAAGTGTTTTATAAGTATGGGATTATGTATTTTGATTCATAAACTGATCTAGTGTATGCCATTTTTTAGAAATGGCGCCCAGTAGAAGGAATGAGAACTCCAGAAATGCACATGATCCAAAGAGAAGGAAGGATCATATCTTTCATGGTCTTAAGCTAGAATTTATAAGAGAAATAGTCTCCCATGTATTATCATCATATGAAGAAATAATATCATGTGTTGATAAGATAAGTAAAGAGTTTACTGAGTCCTATGGCTTTGAAGGGAAGCCAGAGAAGAAAAGGATGGAAGAGAGAAAGATGGATAAAGGGAAGAGGGAAAAGAAGAATTTTCCCATATGTGGTAACTGTGGAAAGAAACACCCTGGAACTTTCCTGAAAGGAATGGGAGTTTGTTATAAGTGTGGAGGAAAAGGGCACAATGTACGTGACTGCAAGGGTAAGAAAATGGTTTCAAATGTACAATGCTTCATTTGCAAGGAGTTTGGACACTACGCGAACCTATGTCCCCGTCATCAGACTATGCCTCAAATGATGTTATTGGATAATAATCAAGTTATGATACTACCACAGATGAAAAGGAATGATTAGAGTTCTTATGTTGATTATGTCAATTGAGTGTTGTATCAACAATGCACTTGTTATAATAATTATGGAGTATATAAGGATTTTACTACAGTACTATTTCATTAAGGACTTGAGATTGTGTGGAACAAAGAAAAGTGACTCAATAGCAGGATAAATTTTTGGAAAATATATGGTTGAGAGAATGATAAATCATAATATAGTTCTGATACTGAGGTAGTGATTTTGGAATAATATGTGATTGTTTTGGATAAATTATATTGGATATTCTTGACTACCTTGGAACTGATTAATGATTTGTATATTCCATCATTGTTGGAGTTTAAAACATTTTTGGATTAATGAAGTATATCCAGCATTCTATATGGAATAAGGGAGCATGAATGTAATCAATAAGGAATATGGTAATACATGATGAAGGTATTCATATGCTATTACGGGGTAAAAAGGATCTATATTATGTTTAACTTCCTTATAAAAGTTGGACTGTGAGTTTGGACAGAAGTATTTTGGATAGTTCTAGTTTGGATTATTTTGGATTTCCATAAAAGGACAACCTGGAGGTCGGGTGGCAACCCGTCGCGTCCAGCAAGGCTGCGAGACTTGAACCCGCAACCGAAGGGCGACAAGGGTGTATCACCTACCACTGGCCCATGAGATGTCCTGCATTAAACAATGTAGTTTTTATTAAAAGATCTTGTAGATGAATTATAAATTCGTTTATTTTGGAACCCTATACGAATAGTGTAAATAGAATTTTTTACATTCTATTATCTTTTAGAGTGAAAGATGAGTTTGTGGTAGAAATTTATTAATGGATAAAACTCTAATTATAAAGTAAGTATATCTCCTTATGATCTTAGACAATCTCATAAATAAATTCCTCAACATTAAGAAAATCAACTTAGAACAAAAATGTTTTCCTAGATGGTACCTTAAATCATCACTAATTTATGGCTTTGGGATTGTTGGCCTTTTCATAGACATTTTCTCTACCACTCTCCATCAGATAATTGATGGTTAGATTTTTCTTACATATCCATATTTTCCTACTTGGAACCCTAGTATGTGTTATTTTCGGTAATCTTCATACTTTCGACTCTTTATTTTAAATAGAGGCCTCATTAATTCATTTTTCGATATGGGATTTCAACTAAGATATTTTGAAACGTCAAAAATGTGTTATCCTAATACCCTATGTTTTGTTGAACCGATGGTATTTCAAATCATCATAGATTGATGAATTTAAGGACCTCAATTTTACAATTGTTTGTGATTGATGACCTCAATCACTACCTATAAATATTTACGTTTTTCCTCCAATTATATGTCTCTAATTGCCACCAATGTTCTCCTAATCGAGATCATAATTTGGTGGTGACCCTTTGATTTCTCTTTTCCTCATATTAAGACTAAATTTTAGTAACCCAATTTCCGATGTGGGTTTTCCCACAAATATATTTTCTACTTTCAACCTTTTATTTTCGAAGAACAATTTCAAATTGCGAGGACGCAATTTATTGAAGGAGGGGAGAATGTAACACCCCAAGAATTCATAATGTGTTATTTCGTCAAAATAATTCAATAACTTGCACTACACGCAACACCGAGTTCAATTGCACCATGACTTACCAAAAATCCATTCAAAAGAGGTTATGAATAGTATTAACTAAATTTTAAACTTTATATAATCCTTATAATTTTTCCATATTATGAGTATCTTAGACATAATGCAAGAACAAATTCATTTTCAGTATTGCACTTTTATCAACTTTTAATAGTGAACCCTTTTTAAATAAAATATTTTAAACTTTTTGACTAAATGGGGACATCAAAAATTTAAAATGAAACATCCCAAGCTTCCACGGTACGCTTTCTTTGAATAATACAATAGCGTGTGTTGTACGGATCCTTGAGTTTTAACACACACCACAACCAATCAAACTAGCCGTTATGAATAGTAATACCTAATTTTTGAAATTATATATATTTCATATTTCAAAATGAACTTCATTTTTGGATTCGGAATATCTAATTTAGCCTAAGGTGAAATTTTGGTACTTTTCGAATAACTTTCATATTTTGATGAATAGTGAAAATTACTAAATTTTAATTAAAAACGACTTTTTTAATCAAAATAATTAATAGTGATAAATTATTAATTTGAGTGGTTCTAAAGTATATTTAGAATATATTTTTACCATTTAATATAATGTTGGTCGTTGGACATAATTTTACAGTTAAACCGAACATAAACAATTGTCAATCTTTTGATAGTTATTATCTCTTAAAAACACGTTTTTTGTTTTGACAGCGGGAATTAATTTTAAATTAATTTCTGACACTTCTATGTTTTGAATTTATAAAAATTGATTCCATGTTTGGAATCATGATGTCCAAATTGTGTAAATAGATAACTTTTATTTTTAGACATTTTGAATAATTACTGTGGTAAATATTTTATTTACCATGGTTAAGTGTAAATCTGGTAAATAAGGGTTAAAAAATAATATTATAATAATGCTAAATTACCCTATAACGTGTCCTAGCATTATTCTTTGATACATGGTCGACCATAGGCATCTTTGGGTCGATTTGGGGACCCCATGGTGCCACTTGTAGGTGATAGGGACACTTTATTTTAATTAAGTTAAAATGAATACAAAAATGACAGAAGCATATATATTTTTAGAAAAACAATTATTACATAGGGTTATATATGTTGGATTTTAGATTATAAATATTCATTAGAAAGATGAAAAGATTTCATACATAATGATATTTTATTTATAATTTTTAGACATTAAATAATTTATTTTATTTATGACACAATGATGATGCAGTAATTACTAAAATAGTGAAAAATTAAATTAATTGATATTATAAATACCTAAATAAATATAATATTAAACCTTTAATGAATTAAACTAATTTTATAGGATAATATGATATATTATGAGTGATTTAATTTACCTTGTTCGAAGTAATCAGTCTGTTATGAGTTTCAAAAAAATCAACTATTGAATAGTGTCAAAATTGACATAAAAGAGTTCTTAAAACAAATATTATATTATTAATTGATATTAAATTCATAAAAATATAATGTTCGGACAAGAGACTTATATCAGGATTGTTTAATCATTAATGGACCACTTGGGGGTCTCTTTGATGTATATAGTATGTTTATTAACCATATTATATAAAAATACAAAGAGACATTGTAAAAGTGAAACTAATTAACTTAGAGTTAATACTTAAAGATAAGGTTAATATAAGTACCCAAACCTGTCTAAATTCTATTGGTTGAGTTGTTTTCGACCCATACCCACATTAACCTTTGAATAGTCAACTTTGGAGCCATTGGAAACCGATTATGAATTTATTATAAACTAATATCTATAGCTTTTCAAAAGGTGCCCCTCACCCCTCTTATAAAAGGGCACTCCTCCTTCTCATTTCTTCACACCTTAAAAGCCTTTTGGATCTGCCAACCTCTGCCCAAATACTCTCCCAACATCCCTCACTACAACCTAGAGGCCTTAGTTTGATCAGAAAGCCAACCTTTTGAGCCCTTTTGATCAAATCAAAAGGGAGAACCCGAAGAAGAGGTAATGATTTCACCACCCTTTTTCCAAGTTCATTTCTTCTTCCACTTCTTCTTCCTCTGTTGTTACCATTCTAAAATAATAACTCCAGTATCATATATATACTGTGATGTTATTATAAATATGGTACAACCATATTCAGTATTCTATCCACCCATTGAATAACATGTCACCATACGTGCGTACGTACGGCTTACCGTCTCCACGTCGTGGTGTAATTGTTATTCAATATAATATTATTTGGATGGGTATAATAATGATGTGTAACTCATGTAAATAATAAATATAACATTTTAATGATTCAGTATATATTATATACCAACCATTTATATATTATTTTAATATCAAAAGAATGATATTGTCGCTCGTGCGTACGTACGGACTACCGTCTCCACGAACGCGATGAGATTCATTCTCCATCGTATCCATTCAAGTATAATTATCATTTGATGATTTAAAAAATGATGTTTAAGGACTTGGTATCATTCTGGATATGAATAATATACAACCTATCATTTACAAACATGTCTTACGTAACAAAACATATAAAAGAAAACAAGTAAGTTAGCACCCGAAACAATGATAATACTAAGATATTATTATCAAATAAATATTAAAAGATCATATATGATATCATATTAATATATATGATTCTTGAATAATTTAATAACATGTATTTCACCATTATACATGAGGTTAAACTACCCCAACCAAGGAAAAGTACAAGGTAAGGGGTTTTCATCTCACTCCTTATTCCCGTGAGATTCATGCCATATTGCCACCATCACCTTTTGTGTGGTGTTTGTACTGCCCATAATTATATTATTTGTGTAATACACTCTAATTTAGGTGTATTTACATATTCATTGTATGATACCTCTTTCATGGGTTGTATGTTTCATAATTTACCAAATTGGTAAGGGTTATTTCACAATCTCTTCATTATCCGAGGTTGTTTATACGTAATAATCTACTGGGATCTCTTTATTATCCACATCCATGTTTCTTAATAATGTATTTCAAAACATTTTTACTATTTACAAGAATATGGGTTAAAGTCATTTATAACCTTCTATGAATTTTTATAAGAGGTTTATAAAGGAATATTTCCGTCGTTTTCCAAACAAGGTGCTTTTTAACCTTTTCAACAAAATTAATGTAAGAATGTTTTTTTTAACTTATACGGCGGGTGTGGTTATTTTCCGCCGTTATAAAATTGTCGAAGCTTCCCTTACAAGATAATAAGAATATTTTCAAAAGAAATGTTTTATTTCATAAATATAAGACTCTTAAATGATTTCAAAATAGAAAGAGATATTTTTCTAAAGTAGTCATTATTTCATCTATGTCAACATCCTTTGATGGATTTTAAGCTTATTTGAAGTTGATTTATTATGATACAAAACATCCATATTTTATTGAAGGTTTTTTGATGTTTTTGACTGTGGATAAGTTATCCTTATGTCACTCATGGTTTTTTTTAGAGTATTGACATTTCATAAGTTATTTCTAATCCGAATGTTTATGTTATATTTCAACCTTTCATTCAGATGAATGTGTTAGAAAAGTATGTTCCGGGTTGGGGACCGATAAAAGTAAGCCCTCCGGTTTGGTCTCCGGTTATTAGAGGAACTTCGGTTTGGTCTCCGGTAATTATAGGAACTCCGGGTTGGTGTCCGGTTATTAGAGGCACTCTGGGTTGGTGTCCAGTTATTAGAGGCACTCCGGGTTGGGTTCCGGTTACAATTAGCCCCTAGGTCTTGGGACGAGGCCTTGACAAAGAAATTAAAGTTCAGTATTATGCATTCCAACATTATGAAAGTGGTTATTGATATTGCATGTGATTATTCGATTAGTAGAATATCCATGTGAACAAGTAAATGGAATTATTTCATTTTACTTTTGTCATACTATGTTGAAGTTCAAGTTTAAAAGGATTTTGTTTTAGTTATACATAGCCTTAAATGTTTATTCTTATTTATGAAAGATTCCGGTATATTGTTATCCTTACTGGGCATTTGAGCTCACCCCTTTTCTATGTTTTATTTTTCCCTCGAAGTGAAGAAGTAAATTATGAATGACCTTCAGGGATATTATGTGGGGATATGAGTGTGGTTTATGGAGACAATATGTTGTTGTAGTAGTTTTTCATTTTATGATGTAATGTAAGACTTATGAATATATCTAGTGTTTCCAAGGCTACTAAACCAATCGGTCTTTCGAGATTTGATCTTTCTTGTGATCATGCCAATGTTTTGTAATAATGCACCGACTCTGGGTAACGAGGGTCGGGGCGTTACATAATATATATATATTATTTACATGGTTCTTATGATTAAATGATATCCATTTCTTTTATATGGATTATGTTATGATGGGATGATGTTCATGAAACCCATTTTATTTGTTGGGTTATTATGAATGATGTACGTTTATTTGTGTGGCACAAGTAAGAATGATTTCATTATAACATTGGTGGGACCTATATCTCCCTCAAATGCCTTGGGTAAAGATTTATATCTCTTGAGATAGACATGGCGGGAACGGTAAGTTAATCCGGTTCAGTATTACAGGACTGAAATGAGGAGTGAACTCGATTTAGAAAGGAACTTTGTCCACTAATATGGTCTTGGCAGCAATGCCTTGGCTACTATGGAAATCATAACATGTGCTTAATGGTTTCCATAATTACATATTTTTTCCCCATGCTATTTTATCATTATTAATGTTACTTTATGACCTATTCCTTACGTACTGCCAAGATTTATTTCACAACTCAAGATTTTGATGTGTATACATTATGTTCATGTTTTAAAGTTCAAATGTATATGGTTTGGTTTATTTTCTCCATGCTTACCCTTAATAAGAATTTGGGCTCACCCATTATATGTTTTCTTTTCCCCATGATATAAAGAACGGTTTTAGGTAAGAAAACAAAATGGGGAAGATCTTTATGGGAGATGTTGAAGATCTTTCACCACGATTAGAAGATTATGTTCTGAGTTTCCAAATACACAAAACTATTACGGTTTTTGTGTGGTTTTTTTATGTATTAAGTATTCTGCAAAAGTAAGGTAATATCCATATACTTCATGATTTGGGTCTCTACAGTACCCTTTTATAAGAGAGGTTATGGGAACATTACGAAAATATTGAAATAATAAATTTTTATAAATTTATTTTCAGTTTTTAATAGAAATAAATGGATTTATTTCGAGGATAAGGTATGGATGTGTCTAAATTCACTCAACCAATAGGTTTTAGACAAGTTTATGTCACCATATTAACATTATATTTGATATTTAACTCTTAGTTAAATAGTTTAACATTTAACATGTATTCTTATATTTTTATATTAAATGGTTAATAAATATACTATAAAATTCCATTAGAACCTCATGTGGTTCATTAATGAAATATCTAACATTATCTATTTCTTTTGGATGAATATTAGATTTTTATTGAGTATTATATCATTTTATAAAATAGATTTTGTTTTAAAAACTCATTTATGTCAATTTTTACATTATTTAGTGTTTGGTTTTTTGAAATTCATAACAAAATTATTATGTCTAAAAAAATACATTTAATCAACCCTAAAATTTCATATTCAACTAGAAAATTCGTTTATGGAATCAAAAGATTAAAGTTTTATTTTTTAATATTTATAACATCAATTATTTTAATATTTCATTGTTAAGGTAATTACCACATCATAATTATGTCATAAATAAATTTAATTATTTAATATCTAAAATTTATAAAAAAAATAACATGACTTATGAAATAATATTATCTTACTAATTAATATTTATCGTTGAATTTATCTTATGTGAAACCTTATATGGAAAATGTTTTTGTTATTAAAGATTGAATTTAACACTTTTAACTCTTCTTTAAATAAAATATAATAAATGTCCTAATCTAATCCATATTGGTCCAAATAATCATATTTTATTTCTAAGATATATTTTGGTCTAAATACACCTATATAATAGAATTATGACATGTGTTGGGGTAATTATAATATCATTTGTACCTTTAATTACCCTATTTAATTTTAACCGTGGTATATAAAATTCAGAAGTCACTATTAAAAAAATTTATCTTCATCCTATTGAACAAAATTTTACTTACTGATGATAACCGTGTGTGTCTGAGTTTTAAAATTAAATTCATATAAGCGTTAAAATTTATTTTTATCCAAATTTGAAAATGTGCCTAGAGGGTAGGTAAAAGATGTTAAAAAGTTCAATAATGTTTTATATGCCTAATCTTATTATAAAACTACTCTAAAAGAATTAAATTGAAATAATATATATATTATGTATAAATTTTTAAATTAAAACCGATTATTTAAATAAAAAGTCAGTTTAAATAATAACGCAGTGTTTTTCACCATTCATCAAAAATTTAATGTTTTTAGAAAAATACCAAAAAACACCTTAAGTTAATTTTTATATTCCAAACCCAAAAATGAAGTCTATTTTGAAAAATAAAATTAATAAAATTTAAAAAATTGGATATTACTATTCATAATTTCTTTTTAAGTGGCTAGTTCGATTGGTCATGGTGTGCTAGAACTCGAAGTTGCATACAATGAAAGCTATTTTATTATTCAAAGAGAATCATAACATGGAAGATTGGAGTGTCACACACATAGAATCATAATGCGGGTAAAATTGGTAGTAAATGAGTGGGGGTCACACCTAAGATTACCCTTGTATATTATTGTATGAATAGGGAATGAATAGACCGAAAGGGAGAAAAACATCAATGGTAATTTATTGAATTTAGAAAATTAAATGCTTGATAGGCTAGGTCACGATGTAAAATTCTCAAGTATAATTGTGATGAAACTCTCCCCTAAATTGAGCTCCACTATATAGGTTTGGTCATGGTGTGAACTCCAATTTTCATGGTGTGATGTTACTCCCCAAAAAAAATGACCTCACTCTCTTGGTCTTTTGATAGTGTAACATCCGCGAAACATAGCATAATTCAACCCATAAGAAACCCTTCATGATGTGACATCTCTTGGTCATGGTGTAAAATTTTGTAGTATATTTTAGGATCCATGTTGGTTTATCCATTAAAACTGACACTCGGCCCAATATGTGGCATGGACTGAATGGTATTCTTAATCTCCATGGGAAAGAAAAAAGTACCTGGATATCAACCATAAAACATGGGAGTTATTATACCCTTGTAAATAACCATTAATATCCTACCAAAATAAATAATCCAAAACTATATAATCAAGAAAAAACGTGGAACAAAATGTTTTTAGTTTCAATTTTATAAATTTTTTTAATTCCAAAAAAGGTCAACAAAAAAATTGAATTAGACACTGTCCCAAAAACCATTATATATAAAGAGGATGACCATCCTAAGACTACTTAAAAAATAACTTGTAGAAGACTAGTAGCATCTTGAACCACCATATCCAAAGATCGTTCCCTTACCTGTGTCATACATAAAAATTATACTAACACCAAAAGGTGTAATAAGGGTGTGAGACGCATCCTAGAAGGATTCCACGTAGTAATAGATTTCGTGTCATTAACATTATAATATAAGACAACATGCATGTTTTATAAAAGGAAATCAAGAAATTTTTTTATAGGAATGATATTAAAGGAAATCATTATTTTATTTTGATATAAACAACCATGTACACCATATGCCGATGGTATGAAAAATATTCCCAAATAAGCACTAATTCATAGGATAACCCTATAGGGACAAGCTAGAAATGGGATACAAGGTGAATCATATCATGGTGATATGTGGTATAGAAACCACACCCATTATCTTTCTCATGCACAAGTCACTGGGAAGGGACACCCCAATGGCATAATATTCTCCAACTACCATAGTTTATTTAGGGTTGTATTGTCAATCCTAGTAGATGAATCAGGGAAGAACCACTTCATAGTCAACTAACTTACTAGTCCTAGTCTTCCCACTTAGCAACTTAGGTTTTCCTTCTTTCCTCAATTTTCAATCCACATATAACACACAATATCACTTTCACATAAATATATGAAAAACCATATTATCACACATGGTAAACCACTATTTCCACATACAAACCCATTTTAAAACCCAAAACACCAAAAATTGATTTCAAAACAAAATTTTATCAAATTACATAATCTATTAAACATCATTTAAAATTTATAAAAACCCTTTAAAGAAGAAAAAACTATATCCCAGATAGTATACAAATGGAAAATAACCCATCTCAATTGAAAACCCATATTTCACCAAAACACACTTGGAATCCATATAAAAATACATTTCTCACAACATATATAATCCATAGATCATTAATAATATGAAAAGAAATCATATTACAATCATAAAATAATATATAAGCACATAACCACCTACCTTAACTGTAGAACTTTCTGAAAAATAGTGAATAACCAGAACCTCACTTCATAAAAACCCTATAATGTCATTATTAAACTAAAAACATTAATATTGATCCCTATTAATTAATATTAAACAATAAAAATGTCACCCAACTTATTGTAGACACAAAACCCTGAAGAATGTGGTAGTAAACTCTATATGGGAGTGGAAATTAAGAGGATAAGTCACTTACTTGAATATTCAAATAGAAATCACAACAATATGGAACCGAAATATAGCCTAAAATAGATTAGAGTAAGGGGAGTCACACATATTTATATAATCATGAGTGGGTTGAGTTTAGGTGATTTGGGGTTAAATTTGAAGCTGGTATTTAGGGAAATTCCAATCTCTTAATGACTAGGACATGTGCATAGTTTTCCCACATAGTTTTCCGAACCATGAAATAATTGTGCATTCTATACTATCCAATCAAGAAAAAATTCATGGTTATCTCACATGGTTTACAAACAATACACTATCAATGAAATATTCTTATGTCTTAAAATGACACCTTCAGGCACAACTTTTTGGTTAAGGCGCACAGTTTCCCTTAACTATGCACAAGCCATGCACCACCCCTACCAATGACAATGTTTTCATTTTTCATCAAAAACTCAAAGAAAACCTATTATATAAACATATTCTCTAAATAAGTTGAATAAATACCTTACAATTAAGACATGTGTATGGAAATTTTCCCCACTATGAAAATTTTCTGCCCAAAAAAAGTCAACTCAGAGCTTGATTATAGAATAAAAATTGATACTCTTGCAGAATCCAAAACTTCTGCTCCAATGTATCATGAATATCATTTCCTTTAATCAAAATATCATAGCCCAAAAAATATAATTCCCTTTTAATAAAATTCTATTAGGACTCTTTAATTTTTACGGGTCGCTCAAACAAAGATAAATCAAGATCTATATCCAACTCTTCCCAATTGAATACATGAGATGGATATGGGTTGTACTTATTCAATTTAGAAACAAGAAACATGTCATCAATTTATGTCATATTTGGAGGAAATTATACATCTATTCCCCATACCGAGCCACTCGGTGATCTCAAAATCTCCGACATACATTAGCATTAGCTTTCCTTACATTCCAAAATATAGATGACCCAACCTAGGTGCCAAATTCAAGAAGACTGAGTCACCTACAAAAAAATCAAGATCTCAATTTATTTGATATGCATAAGAATTTTTGTGACTAAGAGATGTCACTAAATATTATCTGATTATATTTACCTTCTTATAAGTCTCTTTCTCAAGGCTTGGTCCCAATAGTGAGGCCTCACCCACTTCATTCCAACACAAAGATGATTGACAATGATGACTATAGTTTTCCTTAAAAGGGGAAATTTGAATTGAGTATTTGTAACTGTTTTTATATGTAAAGTCAATGAATCCTTAATAGCTATCCCATAGACATCTGAAGTATAAAAGGTGTTCCCGAAGCATGTCTTACAAAATCCTATTTTATTACGGCATCTGTCTATTTCTTTGAGGATGGTATGTCATGCTCATTTTGATATATGACACCATTTCATTCTAAAGGTACTCCCGGAATTGAGAGAAAAAAAAGGGTTTCTCTCACAATAAATTGAAAATAGAACACCATGAAGCCTCACTATCACATTGACATATAATCGGCCCAACTCATCCACCTTCTCTTAATCCATAATAAGAGAAAAATGTGTTTATTTGGTCAGATGATTGATAATTACCCAAATGGAAATCTCACCTCTTGGTGTATGTGGTAATCTAAAAATCAATTCCATGGTGATATCGTTCCACTTCTTGGTCGGAATGGGTAGAGGCTAAAGTAAACATGAGGGTCTTTGGGGATTTTCATTCACTTTTTATGAGGTATAACACCTCAATAAAATGTCATCTATATCCCATATCATACATAGCCACCAGAACATTCGATAAAAATCATAATAAATACTGTTAGCTTCAATATGGATATCCTATTAAGACTGGTGGATATCCAACATCACCACATTCTTCAGTGACAACGAATTTATAATGAAACCCTTATAACATAATATTCCCTCAGGAGATGATGACCAATCACAAGGCATCTTCCCATCATGAAGAAGCTGCATAAAATGTAATCACAACTCATCACTAGGATATTTCTTTAGAATCAACTCCAGAAAAGGATTCAACTGGAAACTAGACAAAACTTGACTCCATTATTCTCTTTGTTTTCCAAATTCAATATGGAAGAAGGAAATATCATCTTCCACTAATCACATGACTCCTTCAAAGAATTCATTATCACTATTCTTCTTAAATAATATTCCACAATATTACCATTTCCTCTGGTTTAAACTATATCAATTTTAAACCCCTGAATGTACTCTACTAAACAATATAGCTTTAGATTATGATCCTTTTGAGATAAAATATAGGCCAAAATACTATATTCAGAGTAAACAAAAAATTTCACCCCAAATAGATAGTGGCGCCGAGTTTTTAAAGAGTGAATCACTCCCACTAACTCTATGTCATGGGTGAGATAGTTCCTTTCATATGTTCAGAGCTAGATGAAGCCATATGGAACTACATGGTCATTCTTCATAAGGAAACATCTGAGACCCCTTACCTTAGAAATCCCAAAAGACTATATAGACATCTCTAGAATCCGGTATGATCATCACCCGAGCAGTAGTCAACCATAGTTTTACCTCAAAAAATCATTCCTGACAATCTGGGATCTATTGAAAGATCACCCCTTTTGGAGGGAGTTCATTCATGGGTAAATAAAGATGAGATGAGTCTCAAACAATCATCATATAATAACATGAAAGAACCAAATATCTTCTGATCTCGATCACATTCCTCGGTTTCTCACAAGACATGACTTCACTGATCATATAATGGCCCACTGAAACCCCTCATTCAAAATCATGTTTCCATGAAACTTCACATATTTAATCCAAAAGGTGAATTTAGATAACATTTAATAGATAGGATGATCTCAAAGAGTTCCCAAGACAATCCACCAATGTCTCTGACGCTTCGGCTTAGATTCAGAATAGACCCAGATATCGTCTATGAATACCAAGACAAATGAATCAATATAATGGTGGGAAACCATGTTCTTAAGCCCCATGAATACCATTGGATCATATATAAACCCAAAAGTCATTACAATGTAATCAATTTGGTTTTACCTACTTCGAAGAGGTGTTTTTGGGAAATCCACCTATTTAAACCTTAATTTGGGGTGTCCAGAACCCCAATATAACTTGGAAAACCACCTTTCCCCTATTAACATATCAAATAGTTCAACAATTTTGGAAATATTTTATTATTGTTTATGGTTTCCATATTTATCTTCTTGTAATCAATACAAAACCGGAGAGATCTGTTGGCCTTTTCCACGATCAAAATTGGGGAGGACCAAAGAGAGATGCTCGGTAGAATGAATCCTTTGGATTCAAAATCACCCAACTAAACCATTAATTCCCATAACTCGGTGGATCCCATATAATATGAGGCAAGGTATTGCTGCTATGTTTCTGATGTGAAATAAATCGAGAACTCCACATACCTCTCTAGAATCAGGCCTGAAATGTCATCTAGGAATTCCTACACGAACTCATCCACTACAGGAGTTAATCCACCATTAAGAAAACATTTATTTTCCTATTACATGAGTGAAAAAAATAAAAAAAAATATTTCAATATTCTTGAAGTGGAGGTCTAGAACGGCCTGACTGAGGATCCCATTATCCATGAAAGTCATCGGCAGTACGATCATGTATAATAAATCTCACTCATCTCCAATAATAATCTATATATTCCTATAAGTGAAGAATATAATTAATAACTATGATTACATTGAAGAGGTTTATATCCTAGTCTAGGAGATCCCATTCTAGATCAACCCTTGACCTGGTGAGTGAACAACATGGACGCCTAAGACCCTACTCTAGCTTCTTACCAAGCAGTGTCACCAACTCCATGACATGTGATAAAATCTTAGTTGAAAAAAGATTAGGTTCAAAAGGTGGATAGAGGAAAATTAAATAAAATAACTATTATAAATAAAAATATCAACTAGAGATGATGAAATCAAAATGGTTCCCTAAACTATCAATGTATATACATCATGTTCTGTTGGTTCTTAGTCCATTGCATAGAGATGTCTTGTATATTCCATTTTCTTAGAGAGAATACTAACATGTGGCCTTATCTTATGATGAATTTGATCTAACAAGGATCTGTTCCTATCACCATGACTACCAAATCAGGATCCCACCATCCTGGAAGTATCTTACTAAGATGAAATTCCTCTAGAAGCTACATATCCGACAACACTCTGTTGTTTGCACAACACATTGTAAAAATGTTGTAGGTGTCCCATAACATCGCACTTATGGAAAGGCTTTGGAGGATAGGTTCATTCAGTTCATATGTCTCTCGCCTTATCGAACATATGGAACAATAGTAACCCAGCATCTGAATCCACATATGAAGACTGTCATGAAGGATGGAATGAGCTCCCATATCCCTTCTTCCCATACAAATCATACTTTATCCTTTTCTCGGATGAACTACCACTTCACATTACTGACACAGTCCCATAGAAAACAAACCTACCATTATAGTAAATATAAACCATACAATCATGGTCAACCACTTTGGAATATGTATTCAACTTAGATAGAAAGACTTGAGAATGGATATCTGAACTCCACCCCCTCTTAAAACTCTAATCTTTCATCTGATCATTTTAAATGATATCAGTTGGGAACCGCACCAGCTAAGCTATGTGGTTGGTGTACTCCATCACTGAATCACCCCCTTGAAAAAGATCCATAAATTTATAGAATCTAATGTAGGATATGAAATTTAGACATTATAGATCATTGAAAATGACCATAAAGTATTTCCATCTCATCTTAAAGTGATTTATAGTTTGGATCACTGAGTCCCACCACTATCAACGGGGACCTTACAACATGAATGAAGTGCATTTCACCCTAACATCCCAAGAAGTTTTATAGAATTAAATAATCCTACCTATATTATAAATCCATTTCTCTACATCATGAGGTCTTATGAAAATATATAATGAAGGAGGATTTTTTTAATGCACTTTTGAGATTTTTCCATTATAGGACCTGGATCAGCTTCTCTAACCTGAGCAGGATAGGAACACTCTTTCTCTCCCAAAACCTGAATACCCTAGACTATATATTACAGTATTCTCTATTCAAATGGTTAAGGGTACCTATTTTAGACCTATTGCCATGGTTGCAGAAGAATTCTCTGAGAGACCTTTTTTCTTCAAAGGGAAATAAACAAAAGAAAAAATATCAATATGAGAATTATATACATTTTCATCAACAATAACAAATATAAATATTCCATAAATCCAAAAAAATAATACCCATAAAAATTACAAGACAACCAAACTAAAACACCTCCACCCATCATCTATATATATTCTATCTCGTGTATATCTCAAATGAAGTATAAATTTAACAATATTATTAGAAACTCAAGGAAACTCAAGATCTATCAGAAGGTGTACTGGATAGGAACCCTACTCACAAAATTAATCTCAAGAACAGACTGTAATAGATCATATCTACCCTCTTACCCTAAAATAACATGACCTGAAAAAAGTGTTTCCATCTATAATAAAATTTTATCACGAACCAAGAAGGGTTTCCATGAATACTGACACCCGGCCTGGTCCGTGACAAGGCCCGAATAGGTTACTAATCCCAATAGGCTGGAAACAAGTTCCTATGTATCATCCATACATCATGGGAATGATATCAACTACGTAATTAATCAATATCATCATACAAAAATAAATAATAGAAAATAAAATAAACATAAAAAACCCTGGAATAAAATGTTATCATATTCAACTTTACTAATTAAAATAAAACCTAGAAGGTCTATAATATAAATGGAAATACACTCAATCCCATAAACCATCATATAACAGGAAGAGTTTCAACATTAGTCCACCTCCACAACACCTTCAAGTAAATACCACTAGCATCTCAAACCATCATCTCCACAAATATTTCATTTACATGAGTCAAACATAAACAAATCTACTTTCACCCAAATGTGTAAGTAGGGTGTGTGACAAATCCCAATTGGATGACACCCAATAACAGAACCCATTCTATGAACATTATAAGTCAAGACCACAAGAAATTTTTATAATCGTAATGATTTAAACATTTTAATAAGTATAATTTTAAAGATGAACATGGTTTACTTTTGAAATAACCTACTATGTGAACATTATGCCATTAAAATGACAAATATTCAAAAACAAAGCACCATGTATTGGTATAAAATTAGAGGTACTAGCTAGAAATGAGAAACTATGCATATCGCATCTTGGTTAAATGTGGTGTAGAAACCATGGCCATCAGCTTTATCGTGCACGATCTACTATAACGGGACACCCTAATGGCGTATGGGTCTCGAACCATCTTATTTTAGTTAGTGTTATATCATCAATCCTATTTGATGAATCCAAAATAAACCATTTTCAAGTCAACTATCATACTAGTCCTATTCCACCCACATATCTACCTATTTTTCTCTTTGTGCCCAATTTCAATTCCACATATCAAAAGAAATATCACCTTCTAATAAATATATACCAAGCCATATAAATAGACTTGCTAAACCACCATTTCCTCAATAAAAACAGTTATGAAAACAAACACACAAAAAATTTAATTTAAAACATAATTTGAACCACGTGAATAATTTATTAAATATATTTAATAATTTATAGACGACTTGTATGAAAAAAAACAAGGAAACCCACAAGAAATACATAAGTAAAACAACCCATTACCATTGAAAACCCATATTTCACAAAAAAATCACCTGGAATACACTTAGGGACAGATTTTAAGCCACATAAATAATCCATAAAACATCAAAAAGGAAAAAAGAAAAATATTAAATTCATTATATAGTGTTTATGTGTAGAACAACCTACCTAGAGTGTAGAACATTCCAAAAAAACTGAGAAAACCCACAACCAAACCTCTATATAACCCTATAATAGAAATATTAAACTATAAACATAATTATACCACCATATTATACAATATCAAACCATAAAAATTTCACCCAACCTATCAGAGACATGAAACCCCAAATAAATAAAAAGAAGGCCCTAAAAGAGATAATAAGTCAAGAGATGATGAAACTTACTTGAAGAGTTACTGTTAAGTAACACATATATTTCCACCAAAATAGATTCCATGGGAAATGAGAGGAAGGTGATCCTAGGGATGTAATCTCATGTGGGGGTGAGTTTGGTTGATTTGGGTTTAAATTCAATAGGGGTTGTTTAGAAAATTCACAATTTTTAATGACATGGACATGCACATAGTTTTCCTGCATGGTTTTCCAGACCATGTGGAAACCGTGCATCCCTTTCTATATAAGTACGAAATGCCTCATGCTTATATAGAATGTTTGAAAAACCTTGTGCTGACCATGTGATATAACTATGTTTAAAAATGACACCTTGTCACACTGTTTCCTGGGCAAGGTGTGTGATTCCCCTTAATAGTGTTCAAGCCATGTGCCACCCCTTCCAATGACATATTTTCAATTTTCTCATGACATTAAAATGAAAAAAAGGGATGAACATTGGATCATAATAAGTGGAATAAATACTCGAAAATAAAAACACTTGTTTGATATTCTTGAACTAGAACTTACTTGAAACACTAAAATTATTTGGAAAACATTTAAATATAATAATTAAATAGAATAATAAATTAATATATAAAAATTAAAAAAGTATTTATAGGGGTTTTACACATGAAAAATAATATTTTAAGTAAAACAAACAGTTATAAATAATGATAGAATGATATGTTGGGTAACCCAGACCCATACTCCAGTTTTTGGTACTAAGAACATATATATAGTAAACAAAAATTAGTACCGAGTAATATTTCCATTTTTAAACATTAATATAAGACAAATTATTTCAGGTTTTATACATTATACCTCTCAAGAATCTCATAATCCCATGAAAAAAAATTTTAATGCGTTTGAGTATCAATTACATATAAATCTAATTTGATGATACTTGTGAAAAATTACCCATAAATATACCAACCTATAATCCATTATATACTATTAACATGTTACACATATCATTATATCATGGGTAATGTATACATAAGAAAATGGTGACCTATAATTTTTGGTAAGGTAAAACATTTCATCAATGGTTAGATCATAATTATATGACAAAACATTAGAATTTGAGGAATATATTATTAAAAATAAAATTAGAAAATAAGAGTCATCAATAAGCCATGATATCTGAACATGTAATATCAAATAGATGAAAATATACCATTTTAAAAGAGTATGATAAAATAATCATGAGGGATGGGAAATAATCACAAACATGTGACATAGAAATATGGCATGCCATTTTAAAGTGGAATAAGAAGGAATTATGGAACCAAACATAAGAACATGAAATTTTCATATTGTGAAAAAATACATGCATGTTCACCCATATGTTCTAAAGAATTGATACATGTAAACCCTTTTAGTTATTAAAAATTCATATAATATCTATTCCTTTATAATGTGAAAAAATCAACCATGTCCACCCATTATGTTGTGAAACAAATACAAGAATTAACACCTTTTATATTATGAACAAATACATGAATCATCCCACTTTATTTTGTAATGAATCACATGATTCCCATTAATTAATTTCTAAACAATCCCATGATGTTCATACGTTATGGTTTAAAAAAATTAATGATGTCCAATCATTCTGTTGGAACATTCTCATAATGTTATAGCTTAATTATCTCATGATATTTAAACATAACAAATCATTGGAAGGTGATATAGGACTCCAACCGTCATCATTTATACATATTTTTTTCCATATATACTTAATCATTAATCATAACATAAATATCACATGGAAATAAAGTGGTTTTAATATTATCTTTGAATGGTTTCTCATAACATGATATAACAAGCGGATCGGTTGATACCAAAAATTCAATAATCCAAAAGGAGTTTTTCATTGATGAGATTATAAGGTGATTCAAAAAATAGTAATTCCATAGAATATATAACATTTTGAGTTATAGTGGAAAATATAAGTAAAATGTAAAAGAGAATTTATATAAAATTTCACAACATTATAATAACGAGTCGATGTTTTGAGTTACATTTGATAATGTCATTTTGTGATTATTGAAATGAAGAACCCTTCCAAACATTATTTTGGAAGAAATTTCAAAAATGGATCCCTTAAAATAAATAAATTTTATCTATATTAAACCTGTAGTGAAAGATAAATTTTATTATTATGAATGGAAAAACATTTTAAATTATTTTAAAAAATAACTTTATTGAAATACACATCATAAAAAGTGTAAAGAAATTTATTTCTAGAGGCTGGGAATTGTTGTTAAGAACATCAAATTTTATAAAGAAATAAATCCATAAATATAATTACACATTAAATAAATAGGTAATATATTATAATATCATCATGTATAAGATAAAAATATTATTGTCAATCCATAATAAAAAAAGATTTTTTTGTTGTTGAACCTTGTTGTTTCATTTCATGTCACAATGTGACAATTGGTGAATGAAGTGGTGATGCTTGGAGAATTGTTATTGATTCATCTAATTGGATATAATTTAAAGATTGGATAGTTAATCTTGTTTATTTATATTTTAATTATTTATTTTTTTGATCTTCAATGTCTAAGACATGTTTTTCTATTGAAACAATGTTTACTCTATGTGTCAAGGATTTTATCGAAGGGGAATTGGGAACTTATTGTTTCATGTTTTTTTGTTTGAAATGGTTATGAATTTTTTTATACATTGAAATTATGTAAGTATTTTTATGAGTCCACTATTAAAAAACAATCTATATCTTATAAGAAAAAACCATGGGCTAGTTCTCAACTGCTTCAACCCCTATAGTAAGGCCTTTATAAAGCATCAGGCAAAGGGAAATGTCATGCATAGGTACACAGGAGAAGGTGTGCCTATAGACTTGTCAAGATGGATAGCAAGAATGGAGTTTAATCATTTTATCAAAATTATTTTCCATATAAGATAATATAGGGTTCTGTTTATATCCCTATTTTTACATTGATTTTATTATGTTCTGATGGAATTATTTTTATGATGTCCTTTTATCTTATATGGATTATGTTATGATGGCATGATGTTTAAGAATCCCATTTTTATTACATGGGTTATGCTATGATTTATGATCTTGTGTCACACATAAGGATGGTATCATTATGAGATGGGTGGGACCTATATCTCCCTCCAATGCATTGGGTAATGATTTATATCTCATGAGATAGACATGGTTGGAATGGAAGGTTAATCCGATTCAGTGATATAGGACTGAAGCTAGGAGTGAACTCATTTCAGAAATTGACTTTGTCTACTAAGATAGTCTTGGAAATGAGTCTTGACTTCTAAGAAATGATTCTATATGATTATGCGTGTATGCCACAATGTATCAGGTTTTATGTTATTATTTTTGGGATTACATATCACTACTATGATTTATCCCATGTTATGATATTATGATCTCTTTTGCAGGTTATGATTTCCAAAATGTTATGTTATTATGATTTATATTTCTTTTGTTTACCCTTACTGAGCATTTGAGCTCACCCTTTTGTATTTTTTCTATTCCCTAGGTCAGGAAGGAGGGTGTTAAATAGGCTATGCCAAAAGGGACTCTAGATATGATGAAATAAATGGGAGAAAATGGAGATGATTTATGAACCATTTTTTTATGTTTCCCAGTTTGTAAGGACACTATACCAATACGGTCCTTTCATGGTTTTGTTATATGTTGTAATAAGTATACTTCAATTCTGAAGTAATAACAATGTATGTAAAGTATGGGTCATTATAGTTGGTATCAGAGTGAGGGTATAGTCAACCTTTGGAAACTAGGATGTGAAAGCCTTAATAAGAACCCTATGGATATGTCTAAGCATAGGACAAAATATTAGTGTTTTAGAAATGGCCATGAATAACCTATGATAAGACCTTAAGTGTGAAAATTATTCTTTATTATGTGGTTTTCCTATTATAATTATTGTTTCTCACAATATTATTCTTGGTTTTATTCAATGACTGGAACCCGAATGAACCGTGTTAATACGGAATGCGACGGGCAATGCAATGATTGTCCCCCTGAGCAACCAAACCTTATGAGTGCTGGAATGAAAAATCTTCTAGCCATGCTCACACAACTTTCTCAAGATATGAATCATATAGGACTTCCAAATGAGAAAAGGAAGGATTAACATTCTGTTGAATCCTTCATGAGGTAGTGTCCACCCTCATTCAGTGGGTCTACTGATCCATTAGTGGTTGAACAATGGATCAGTACCACTGAAAAGATGTTTTCAGTTAATCACCTTGGGTCTACTAATACATTTGATGACGTCTTTTCGGAAGAATTTCCTAGTCTTCCACCAAATCACGAAGTTGAGTTTTCAATAGAACTCGTACCGGGTGATTTACCTATTTCAAAGACACCTTATTGAATGGCCCCAATTGAGTTGTAGGAAATGAAGAAGCAACTCCACGAGAATCTTGATAAGGGATTCATACACCCTAGTGCATCACCTTGGGGAGAACATGTTCTTCTTGTTAAGAAGAAAGATTGATCAATGAGACTCTGCATTGATTATTGAGAACATAACAAGATCACTATCAAGAAAAAATACCCTCCCCCACGCATTGATGACTTATATGACCAAATATGCGGAGCTCAATACTTTTCCAAGATTGATCTTTGTTTAGGGTATCATCAATTAAGGTTCAAAAGGGAGGATATACCAAATACGGCTTTCCGTACAAGGTATGGACTCTATGAATTTATAGTAATGCCATTTGGTCTTACTAATGCCCCTGCTATGTTCATGGATCTAATGAATAGAGTCTTTAGAGACTATCTTGATCAATTTGTGGTAGTCTTTATAGATGATATTCTTGTCTATTCAAATAGAAACGAAGAACATGAAGATCACTTGAGAATTGTATTGAATACCATGAGAAAGGAGAGGCTTTATGCCAAATTTACCAAGTGTGAATTTTGGCTTCAAAAAGCTGCATTTTTGGGTCACATAATCTCAAAATAGGGGATATCTGTGGATCCAAAAAAAAAGGTTATCGAAAGATGGTCGATACCAACAACAGTAACTGAGATCCGAATTTTTCTTGGTTTGTCTGGATATTATCGACGTTTTGTGAACGATTTTTCATGATTAACTAATCCACTCAGCAAATTGACTCGGAAAGGTGTTAAGTTTGCTTGGACAGAGGAATGTGAAGAGAATTTCAAGGAGTTAAAAATAAGATTATCCAATGCACGTGTGCTCACACTGGCTTCTAGTAGAGAAAGTTTTGTGATTTATAGTGATGCATCCAAGAAGGGATTGGGGTGTGTTCTCATGAAAAATGATATGGTGATAGCTTATGCCTCACGACAGTTGAAAATCCATGAGCAAAATTACCCAACTCATGATTTGGAGTTAGCTGCGATAATCATTTCATTTAAAATATGGAGGCATTATCTTTATGGTGAAAGGTGTGATAATTATACTGATTATAAAAGTTTAATGTATATTTTCACACAAAAGGAGATGAATATACGCAATAGAAGATGGTTGGATCTGATTAAGGATTATGACTACTCAATTCATTTTCACCCTGGGAAAGAAAACAAGGTGGAAGATGCATTAAGTCGACAAGACCATGCTAGCATATCCATGACGAGCATCACAAAAGATCCAATATTTATGGATTTACAACGATGGATCTTGGAAATATAATGGAAGGGGAAAATTATTATCTTTCTAAAATGAATGTTCAACCATCTATACATGTGAAGATAAAGAGGCACAAAAAGAAGATATAGAGTTACAAAAGAAGGTGAGAAATGTTCCTGAATTCAACCTTGATTGTGATGGGATAATAAGGTTCAAGAATCAGGTTTCTATTCCTCCCATCCCAGAATTAAAGAAGGAGCTACTTGATGAGCCTCATAGTTCTTCATTCTCTATTCATCCTAGAAGCACGAAGATGTATAGGGACCTGAAAGAGTACTTCTGGTGGGATGGCATGAAAAGAGATGTTGCTGAATATGTCTATCAATGCTTGGTTTTTCATCAAGTTAAAGCTAAGAGACAGATGTCTAAGGGTATGTTACAACCCTTACCCATACCCGAATGTGTAGAGACCCGTATCTTGACGTAAATGGACATTACATTACTTTTGCGGAATACTTAGTACATAACAAAAACACACACACAAGGACCGTAATAGTTTAGTGTCTTTGGAAACTCGGAATATAATCTTCTAATCGTGGTGAAAGATCTTCAATATCTCCCATAAAGATCTTACTTTTTTTATACCTAAAACCTTTCTTTATATCCTGGGGAAAAGAAAACATAAAAGGGTGAGCTCAAATGCTCAGTATGGGTAAACAAAAGAAATATCAATCACATCATATTCATAAAAACATAACATTTTGGAAATCTTAACTTGCAAAAGAGATCATAATTTCATAACATGGAATAAATCATGGCAGTGAAATGTAATCACAATAATCATAATTTAAAACATGAAACTTTGTGGCATTCACAGATAATCAAAGAGAATCATTTCTTGTTAATCGAGACTCATTGCCAAGACTATCTTAGTGGACAAAGTCCCTTTCTGAACCGAGTCACCCTCGTTTCAGTCCTGTTTCACGGAACCGGTATAACCTACTATTCTAGCCATGTCTATCTCATTAGATATAAAATCTTTACCCAATGCGTTGGAGGGAGATATAGGTCCCACCCATCTTATAATTAATCATTTCTTATGTGTGCCACATAATCATAAATCATACATCATCGCATAACACATGTAACAAAAATGGGATTCTTGAAACATCATGACTTCATAAAACAAATCATATAAGGTAAATGACTTCATAAAAATAATTCCCTCAAAACAAAATCAAATAAATTTTATAATAGGGATAAAAACAGAACCCTATATTATCTTAGATGGAAAATAATTTTGATAAAACATGTGAACTCCATTCTTGAGGAAAATATCCTTTCTACTTCAAATACATTTTTCCTCTCTTAACATGTCATACAATTTTAATCTAAAATAAGTTGATTAAAAATAAGCTTGAAATATTTTAAAGGAAGCTTCTTGGAAATAATGTTTTAAAATCCATTCATGCCGTATAAGTTAAAAAAACATTCTTCTCGTACTTTTGTCGGAAAAGTCAAAAAGTACCTCGTATGAAAAACGCCAAAAGATTCCTTTCATATCTTTTACTAAAAACTCACCAAAGGGTAAAATTGGATTTAAAAAATTGTAGGTGAATGGAAATAATATTACATATTGAGGAAACATGGATGTGGATGATAAAATACACCCCAGTAAATTTCAAAGTATAAACAATCTCGGATAAAAATGAGATTGTGATATTTCCCTTACCTTAGGTCCGATTTGCTTTGTACGTGTCCGAAGCTCTTGTATAATGGTTTAAATAATGTTATTGACTTATTCCAGAATCATACATATTGATATGATATCATATATGGTCATATTCTTAGCTTCTTATTAGTAATATTTCATTGTTACTTGTTACTCCGGTCTTTATTTCCTCTTGTTCTTATGCGTGTTTTTCCTAATAAATTATTATTCTTCTTTTAAGGTTATAGATACCTTATATACAGAATGGTATTAGCGTAACATAAATAATATTTATTCATTCAATTCATTTATATAATTACTATGTAATGATGATCATGTAGAACGAGTCGCATCACATCGTTGAGACGGTATTCCATACGTACACACGAGCGATGATATTGTTCCCATGATCGTGGAATTGTATTGAAGTGTATTTATACTATTTCAGTATCAATATCACTTTATAATAATCATATATAGTTACTCATTACACCATTATACCCATCCTTGTAAGGTGATGGTGGAAAATAGTTTACACCACGGCGTGGAGACGGTATTCCGTACGTACGCACGCGAGGTGATTTCATTTTTCCGTAGGATGGATAGAAGGTGAATTTGGGTTGTTTCATATTTATAATAACATATCAGTATGTAAGTAATAATGATGTTATTACTTTATCATGAAACAACTAATGAAGAATAAGTTGAAGAAGAAATAAATTGAAAAGATTGGTAATGGATATTACCTCTTCTTTGAAACGCCTCTTTGAATCCTCCACTTAGGGAACTAAGATTGGTCTTTGAAGAAGACCAGGACCTCTAGGATTATTCTAGGGAAGTGGATAAGGGATTTTGTCAGGGGTTGTCCGAGCTTGAGTGCTCAAATTGGTGTGAGGAGGAGGGGGAGGAGGTGCCCTTTTATAAGGGAGGAGAGGGGCACCTTTGGAATAACAAAAAATAATATTTTATTATAAAGCCAAGATCGGTTTTAAATAGCCCCAAATTGATTTATTTAGTGGATAAGGTGGGGATGGGTCGATCTCCTCTCATCCAATAGAATTTAGACAAGTTTAGGTTCCTATTTTAACCTTATCATTTAGATTTAACATTAAGTTAAAAATTTTACTTTTACCGTGTCTTCCTGTGTTCTTACACTATAAGGTTAATAAACTTACTATAAGAAGCCAAACGAACCCCAAATTGTTTATTATTAACATATATGACCTTATCTAAGTCATTTGGCCGATCCCTAGATTTTTAGGAATAAAATAACAATTAATAATATAATATTTGTTTTAAAAACTATTTTATGTCACTTTTGAAACAATTTAGTAATTGATTTTTGTGAAAATTATAACAGAATTATAATTTCAAAAAAAGTTAATTAAATCAATAATAATATGTCATATTAACCTAAAAAATTAGTGGAATTCATAAAAAGTCTCAAATTACATTTATTTTGGTGTTTATAACATCAATTATGTCAATATTTCATTAATAAAATAATTACTGCATCATCATTGTGTCATAAATAAATTAAATTATTTAATGTCTAAAAATTAAAAATAAACTACCATTATGTAGGAAATCTTTTTATCTTTATAATGAATATTTATAGTCGAATTTATCTTATGTATAACCCCATATTAAATATTATTTACTTATTAAACTTTGATTTTAACTATTTTAACCCTTCTTTAAATAAATTAATAATAAATGTCCTAATCTAATCCAAGTGGGCCTAAATGGTCATTTTTTATTCCTAAGTTTTTTTTGGTCGAATTTCACTTATCCAATAGAATTAGTACATGTGTTAGGGTAATAATAATATCATCTTTACCCTTAATTACCCTATTTACTTTTAACCGTGGTAAAAAAAAGTAAAAACATACTATTCACCAAAAATTATTTTCATCTCATTGAACCACATTTTAGTCCTTGATATTAACCGTGTTTCTCGGATTTTCGAAATTCCATTCATAGAAGCGGTAAAATTAAGTTTTATGCAAAATTCAGTTTTTAACCTACCACTTAGTGGTTTCACTATTCATCAAAAATTGAAAGTTTTCAGAAAAATATCAAAATTTCACCCTAGGCTAATTTCGGTATTCTGAATCCAAAAATGATGTCCATTTTGAAAAATAAAATTTATAAAATTTCAAAAAGTGGTTATTACTATTCATAACTGCTAGTTTTAATAATATTTTAATATCATATTGTTGTTTAGTGAAACTCGTTATTGCGTACTACACACGCTATCGAGGAAGGTCGCGATTGCGTGTAATGCAAGGCAAGTCAATGATGCGTGTTGTGCAAGCTCCTTTTGGTGTAGCATACAACACAAGACATTAATGAAATTAAAAAGAATATTTTTCTTAAAATATCGTGGTGTTACATTCTACCCCCCTTAAAATGAATTTCTCCCTCGAAATTCGTCGGGGTTATAAATGGTTTACTATTCGAAAGTTTCATTAATAGAAACCCACATCGTAAAAAGGAATACCAAAACCAATCTTTAAAAACGAAAGTATGAAACATAACGGTTACCCAAATAAACTAATCACTGGGTTTCCACATAGGTGAAAATATGGATATGGAAGAAAAATCTAACCATCATGTTCTGATGGAAAGTGGTAGAGAACATGGCTATAGAAAATCCAACAATCACAAATCCATAAATTTTTGACGATCTAGGGTACCATCTGATTAATCAGATATAAGAGCGCTAGGACAACATTTTTGGTTTTCAAGATCATTTCCCTAAAGTTGAAGAATTTGAATTAGAATAAATACTTACTTTATTTTGGTACAATCTCACTGTTGTTCGTGCCTTGAACAATTTCCACTTCATCTCTTAAATAAATGAAGTTGAATTTGTTATTCGTGAATTGTTAGCAGATCATGTGATAGAATGACGGGACATTCCATCTGTCTCAAACAAAAGGTTATCAAAAGTTATTAAATATACATAAGTCATTCTATAGTGATATTAATCATATATGGTACCTAAAATGGACTTATACTTCATATATCATACTTCTTAATAAAACCAGTTTCTACTAAACATGGACTTCTTGTAGGCTAGTGTAGGCGATAAAGGCCAGTCGCACTTCGGTTGTGGGTTTGATTCCCACAGCTTTGTCCGACGCGATGGGATGTCGCCCGTCCTGCAGGTTTTCCTTTTTCTAAAGCTATATTACTATAACATCCCATAAATAATATCGAAAAATGTTTTATCCTAACTTATGTCCAACATAATCCATTCTAATCTTTAGGATTATCTAAAATACTTCGGTCCAAGCTCATAGTATAAAGAAAATGATTACTTGAAATGTCACAGAATAATCACGTGAATGCCATAATTTATCCCCCATATATCATAAGATATGTCAAATTACAAACATGTGAATACCTTAATCATGTATTCTCTTGAAGAATGAATTCCCATTTAACCGTAGTGAAAACATGAATGCAGTTAAAAGTTAACATTTTCCACATACCAAAATACTCAAAATTCTATATACTCAAACAATGATATCACTTAGTCCTTATATCAATCATGAGCTCATGAATACAATCAAACATCTCATTATCTTCTTATCCCTTCATTATGATCATATCATCTGTTTACCAAAAATGTCTCAATCACTTTTCATGGTTACCGGTACCATAAAATTATTGAAAACCACAATAGACCAAAACATAAATATTCCAATATTCCATGATACTATATACAACATTATTTAGGAATCCCATTACATAAACACTTAATCATTCCACCACATCGTTGTCATATTCAACATCGCCAATAGTGATCGCATGTGACTTCCCTTTGTCCTTTGCCTTAAGTGGTTGCTCATGTTGATCATCACTAACCCTTGGATTAGGGCATTTATTAGCATAATGCCCTATTTCCATGCACTTGAATCATTGAAGTGTTGGTGGTGCGTTCTCTACAGTGTTTTCTTTGTTCACATCATTAGAAACCCTTTTTCCATTACTTCGACACTCAGCTGCTCGATGACCTTCTTTTCCACACTTAAAACATTTTCTAGTCCCTTTAAGATAATCTCCACCATGCTTCTTTCCACACTTTGAGCATAAGGAAACATTCATCTTCTTTTCACCATTATTCTGAGGTTTCTCCTTGAACTCCATCTTTCGTTTCTTGTCAAAACCATGAGATGGATACATAACACCAACTTCCATTTCTACCTTGATAGCGCAACACACAATTTCTTCATAGCTACTAAAGTCTCTTATATCTAATGCCCTTCGAAGACTTGGTTTTAAGCCACTGAAAAATCGATCAACTTTACTTTCAGGTAGGATGATAATCCAGATGCATACCTTGCAAGTCTTGTAAAATTCTCTTCGTATATACCAACAGATTCATCATCCTTTTTCTTTAGTTCAAGAAACTCCTTCTCCATCTTTGTTCGAAGAATACGGGGGAAGTACTTATTGAAAAATAAGTTCTTGAACTCGTCCCATTCTATGGACTCAATTTCATCCCTTTGCCTCGTACCATTGATCAGCAACACCTTCCAAACGATACACTGCTAAGATGACTTTATCAGGTTCAGAACATTAAAGAACTTAAAATATCATTTTAGTGGTACTGATCCATTGTTCAGCAACAAGTGGATCAGAAGACCCACTGAAAGAAGGTGGACGTTGCCTCATGAAGGACTCAATAGAATATTGTTCCCTTCTCTGCTCATTTGGAAGTCCAGAATGATTCATAACTTGTGTAAGTATAGCAATAAGATTTTGCACTCCATCTCCCATAACATTTGTTTGTTCAGGAGGACAATCATCGCATTGTCCATTGCAATGATCAACACGGTTCCTTCGGGTTCCAGCCATCGTCTAAAACCCAAAAAGAATAGTGTGAGAGGCAAAAATCATGCTAGGGAAAACAACATAATAAAGGGGGAGTAACCTCAATATCTAACATCTTAGGTTTAAATTCTAAGATCGTTAGTACAATTCTAGGACTATAACCTATACGTATACTTAACCTTAGAGACATCCCTAGACATACCTTTGAAATATCTCTAGGGATCTCACTAACGTTTCGTATCCTAGTTTCCAAAGGTTGACTAAACCTTTCCTCTGATACCAATTGTAGAGACCCATATCTTGACATACATGGACATTGCATTACTTTTGCGGAATACTTAGTACATAACAAAAGCACACACACATGGACCATAATAGTTTAGTGTCTTTGGAAACTTGGAATATAATCTTCTAATCGTGGTGAAAGATCTTCAATATCTCCCATAAAGATCTTCCTTTTTTTATACCTAAAACATTTCTTTATATCCCGGGGAAAAGAAAACATAAAAGGGTGAGCTCAAATGCTCAGTATGGGTAAACAAAAGAAATATCAATCACATCATATTCATAAAAACATAACATTTTGGAAATCATAACCTACAAAAGAGATCATAATTTCATAACATGGAATAAATCGTGGCAGTGAAATGTAATCATAATAATAATAATTTAAAACATGAAACTTTGTGGCATTCACACATAATCATAGAGAATCATTTCTTGTTAGTTAAGACTCATTGCCAAGACTATCTTAGTGGACAAAGTCCCTTTCTGAACCGAGTCACCCTCGTTTCAGTCCTGTTTCACTGAACCGGTATAACATACCACTCCATCCATGTCTATCTCATGAGATATAAAATCTTTACCCAATGCATTGGAGGGAGATATAGGTCCCACCCATCTTATAATGAATCCTTTCTTATGTGTGCCACATAATCAAAAATCATACATCATCGCATAACACATGTAACAAAAATGGGATTCTTGAAACATCATGACTTCATAAAACAAATCATATAAGGTAAATGACTTCATAAAAATAATTCCCTCAAAACATAATAAAATCAATGTAATAATAAAGATAATAACAGAACCCTATATTATCTTAGATGGAAAATAATTTTGATAAAACATTTGAACTCCATTCTTGAGGAAAATATCCTTTCTACTTAAAATACATTTTTCCTCTCTTAACATGTCATACAATTTTAATCTAAAAGAAGTTGATTAAAAATAATCTTGAAAACTTTTAAAGGAAGATTCTTGGAAATAATGTTTTAAAAATCCATTAATGCCGTATAAGTTAAAAAAAACATTCTTCTCGTACTTTTGTCAGAAAAGTCAAAAAGTACCTCGTACGAAAAACGCCAAAAGATTCCTTTCATATGTTTTACGAAATGCTCACCAAAGGGTAAAATTGGATTTAAAAAATTGTAGGTGAATGGAAATAATATTACATATTGAGGAAACATGGATGTGGATGATAAAATACACCCCAGTAAATTTCAAAGTATAAACAATCTCGGATAAAAATGAGATTTTGATATTTCCCTTACCTTAGGTCCGATTTGCTTTGTACATGTCCGAAGCTCCTATATAATGGTTTAAATAATGTTATTGACTTATTAAAGAATCATAAATATTAATATGATATCATATATGGTCATATTCTTAGCTTCTTATTAGTAATATTTCATTGTTACTTGTTACTCGGGTCTTTATTGCCTTTTGTTCTTATGTGTGTTTTGACGAATAAATTATTATTCTTATTTTATGGTAATAGATACCTTATATCTAGAATGGTATTAGTGTAACATATATCATATTTATTCATTCAATTCATTTATATAATTACTATCTAATGATGATCATGTAGAACGAGTCGCATCACATCGTGGAGACGGTATTCCGTACGTACGCATGAGCGATGATATTGTTCCCATGATCGTGGAATTGTATTTAAGTGTATTTATACTATTTCAGTATCAATATCACTTTATAATAATCATATATAGTTACTCATTACACCATTATACCCATCCTTGTAAGGTGATGGTGGAAAATAGATTACACCACAGCGTGGAGACGATATTCCGTACGTACGCACGCGCGATGATTTCATTTTTCCGTAGGATGGATAGAAGGTGAATTGGGGTTGTTTCATATTTATAATAACATATCAGTATGTAAGTAATACTGATGTTATTACTTTATCATTAAACAACTAAAGAAGAAGAAGTTGAGGAAGAAAGAAATTGAAAAGATCGGTAATGGATATTACCTCTTCTTTGAAACGTCTCTTTGAATCCTCCACTTAGGGAACTAAGATTGGTCTTTGAAGAAGACCAGGACCTCTAAGATTATTATAGGGAAGTAGAGAAGGGATTTTGGCTGGGGTTGGCCGAGCTTTAGTGCACAAATTGGTGTGAGGAGGAGGGGGAGGAGGTGCCCTTTTATAAGGGAGGAGAGGGGCACCTTTGGAATAACAAAAACTATTATTTTATTATAAAGCCAATTTCGGTTTTAAATAGCCCCAAATTGATTTATTTCGTGGATAAGGTGGGAAAGGGTCGAAATCCTCTCATCCAATAGAATTTAGACAAGTTTAGGTTCCTATTTTAACCTTATCATTTAGATTTAACATTAAGATAAATAATTTTACTTTTACCGTGTCTTCTTGTGTTCTTACACTATAAGGTTAATAAACATACTATAAGGATCCAAAAGAATCCCAAATTATTTATTATTAATATATATAACCTTATCTATGTCATTTTGCCAATACTCAGATTTTTAGGAATAAAATAACAATTAATAATATAATATTTGTTTTAAAAACTATTTTATGTCAATTTTGACACTATTTAGTAATTGATTTTTGTGAAAATTATAACAGAATTATAAGTTCGAACAATGTTAATTAAATCAATAATAATATGTCATATTAACTTATAAAATTAGTTTAATTCATAAAAAGTCTCAAATTACATTTATTTTGGTGTTTATAACATCAATTATGTCAATATTTCATTAATAAAATAATTACTGCATCATCATTGTGTCATTAATAAATTAAATTATTTAATGTCTAAAAATTACAAATAAAATACCATTATGTAGGAAATCTTATTATCTTTATAATGAATATTTATAGTCTAAATTATATTATGTATAACCCCATATTAAAAATTATTTACTTATTAAACTTTGATTTTAACTATTTTAACCCTTCTTTAAATAAATTAATAATAAATGTCCTAATCTAATCCAAGTGGGCTTAAATGGTCATTTTTTATTCCTAAGTTTGTTTTTGGTCGAATTTCACTTATCCAATAGAATTACAACATGTGTTAGGGTAATAATAATATCATATTTACCCTTAATTACCCTATTTACTTTTAACCGTGGTAAGAAAAGTAAAAACTTACTATTCACCAAAAATTATTTTCATCTCATTGAACCACATTTTAGTCCTTGATATTAACCGTGTCGCTCGGATTTTCGAAATTCCATTCAGAGAAGTGGTAAAATTATGTTTTATACAAAATTCAGTTTTTAACCTACCACTTAGGGGTTTCACTATTCATCAAAAATTGAAAGTTTTCAGAAAAATACCAAAATTTCACCCTAGGCTAATTTTGGTATTCCGAATCCAAAAATGAAGTCCATATTGAAAAATAAAATTTATAAAATTTCAAAAAGTGGTTATTACTATTCATAACGGCTAGTTTTAATAATATTTTAATAGCATATTGTTGTTTAGTGAAACTCGTTATTGCGTACTACACACGTTATCGAGATAGGTCGTGATTGCGTGTAATGCAAGGCAAGTCAAGGATGCGTGTTGTACAAGATCCTTTTGGTGTAGCATAAAACACAAGACATTAATGACATTAAAAATAATATTTTTCATAAAATATCAGGGTGTTACAGGATGGAAATGGGAAAACATCACAATGGACTTTGTCACCAGACTTCCTAAAACATCCAAAGTCAATAATGCTATTTGGGTCATAGTTGATCGTCTTACACAGTCAGCACACTTCATTTCTATTAGAGATGATTTATCTCTTGATAAGCTTGCCATGATATATATGAAGGAAGTGGTAAGATTGAATGGAGTAACAATTTCCATTATATCTGATCGGGATCTGAGGTTTACCTCAATGTTTTGGCTAAGTCTTTAGCATACCCTGGATACAGAGTTGTGTTTCAGCACTTCTTATCATCCTCAGATATATGGTCAGTCTGAGTGGACAATTCAAACTCTAGAAGATATGTTGAGAGCTTTCTCTATGTATTTCAAAGGAAGTTGGGATCAAAACCTACCTTTGGTGTATTTTTCTTATAATAATAGCTTTCACTCTAGTATTCAGATGGCTCTTTATGAAGCTCTCTATGGAATGAAATGCCAAACTCCAACTTCCTGGGATGATGTTGGGGAAAGAAAGCTATTAGGACATGATCTTTTTGATGAGATGACAGAAAAGGTCCGATCTAATAAAAAACACATAAAATCAGCTCAGAGTCGACAAAAATGTTATGCCAACAATCGAAGAAAAGACGTAGAGTTTGAAGTGGGTGAAAAAGTGTTCTTACAAATATCTCCTTGGATGAGAGTAATGAGATTTGGAATGAAGGGAATGTTGAGCCCTAGGTATTTCGGTTCTTTCGAAATATTGGATCATGTTGGGAAGGTAGATTACCGATTAGCACTTCCACCGAATCTCTCTCAAGTTCATGATGTGTTCCATGTATCTCTCTTGAAAAGTACATACCCGATCCTTCACATGTACTCAGCTCAGAAGTTGTACCGCTGGAGAAAGATCTTTCTTATGAAGAACAACTGATAAATATTCTAGATCGTAGCGAAAAAGTCCTATAGAACAAGACCACTCGCTTGGTGAAAGTTTTATGGAGGAACCACCAATTATACGAAGCTACATAGGAGCTTGAGGATATGATGAGGGAGAGGTATCCTCATCTGTTTATTACAAAGTGATGAATTTCAAGGGCGAAATTCATTTTAAGAGGGGTAAAATGTAACACCTGAGATTTTTATGAGAAATATTCTGTTTTTATGTTATATACACCATCAAAGGAATCTTTCACTACACATAACATTATCTTGTCTTTCTTTACATGCAATCGCGACCTTCCTCGATAGCTTGCGTTGTACGCAATACCGAGTTTCACTAAACAATGATATGTTATTTAAACTAGCCATTAAGAATAGTAATACCCACTTTTTGAAATTTTATATTTCAAAATGGACTTCATTTTTTGGATACGGAATATCAAAATTATCCTAGGGTGAAATTTTGGTATTTTTCTGAAAACATTCAATTTTTGATGAATAGTGAAAACACTAGGTTACTATTTAAAAAAACCGAATTTTTATTTAAATAATTATTTAGTTCTTTGAATTTATTTTATGTGAAAATTGAAACATAATAACTATATAAGTTCAAAGCAATTCATTTGAGTCATTTTATAATAATTTTAGATATATAAAAATTTTATTGAACTTTTCACCGTCTTTTGCTCACCTCCTAGCAGAGTTTGAAAATTTACATAAAACAGAATTTTACAGCTTCTGTGAGTGGAATTTTGAAAATCCGAGAAACACGGTTAACATCAAGGAGTAAAATGGGGTTTAATAAGATAAAAATAATTTTTGGTGAATAGTAACTTTTTACTTTTATTTACCACGGTTAAAAGTAAATAGGGTAATTAAGTGTAAAAAATGTATTATTATTACCCTAACACATGTCCTAATTCTATTGGATAAGTTTAATTCGACCAAAAACAACCTGAGGAATAAAATATGACCATTTAGGTCCACTTGGATTAGATTAGGACATTTATTATTATTTTATTTAAATAATAGTTAAAATAGTTAAAATCAATGTTTAATAACTAAAACATTTTTAATATAGGGTTATACATAAGTAAATTCAACTATAAATATTCATTAGAAAGCTAAAGATAGTTCCTAAATAATGGAATTTTATTTATAATTTTTGGAGTTTAAATAATTTAATTTATTTATGACACAATGATAATTCAGTAATTACCTTATTAAGGAAATATTAACATAATTGATATTATAAATACCCAAATAAATGTAATTTGAGATTTTTTATGAATTACACTAATTTTATTGGTTAATAAGACATATTATTATTGATTTAATTAAATTTTTTTGTACTAATCATGATTTTATGATTTTCACAAAAATCAATTACCAAATAGTGTCAAAATTGACATAAAATTGATTTTAAAAAAAATACTATATTATTAATTTTTATTTTATTTCTAAAAATCTATGGATCGGTAAAAAAACATAGATAAGGATATATATATTAATAATGAACCACTTGGGGTTCGTTTGGCTTGTTATAGTAAGTTTATTAACCATATAGTGTAAGAAAACAAAAATACACAGTAAAGGTAAAATTATTTAACTTAAAGTTAAATCTAAATGATAAGGTTAAAATAGTAACCTAAACTTGTCTAAAATATATTTGATGAGGGTATTTAGAACCATAATCACCTTAGATTCTAAATAAATCAATTTGGAGCTATTAAAAACCAAATATGACTTTATAATAAAATAATATTTTACGTTTTTCCTAAAGTGCCCCTCTCCTCCCTTATAAAAGGGAACCTCCTCCCTCTCCTCCTCACACCACATTGAGCCTTCAAGATCGGACAAACCATAAAAAGTTCTCTTCTCCACTTCCCTAGAAACATCTTGGAAGTCCTGGTCTTCTACAAAGACCATCTGTAATACCCTAAGAGGAGGTTAAGAATAGGCTCTTCAATGAAGAGGAAATATCCGTTACCGATTCATTCCAATTTATTTATTCTTATACATATTCTTCTGTAGTTGTTTAATAATGAAGTAATAACATCAGTATAACTCATTTACTGATATGTTTTTATAAATATTAAACAACCCTATTTCACCTTCTATCCATCCTATAGAAAACAAAATCACCACGCGTGCGTACATACAGAATACCGTCTCCACACCATGGTGTAATCTGTTTTCCACCACAACCTTACTTGGATGGTTATAATGGTGTAAAGAATTACTATATATGATTAATTTAAAGTGATATTTATTCTGAAATAGTATACATACACTTCAGTACAATTCCATGATCATGGGAATGATATCATCGCTCGTGCGTACGTACGGCCTACTGTCTCCACGATGTGATGCGACTCGTTCTACATGATATTCAATGAATAATGATTATATAAATGAATTGAATGAATAAATATTATATATATTACACTAATAAAATTCTTTAAATGAGGTATTTATAACCTAAAAATAAGAATAAGAATTTATTCGACAAAACACGTATAAGAAAAAAAAAGTAATAAACACCCAAATAACAAGTAGCAATGAAATATTACTAATAAGAAGCTAAGAATATGACTGAATATAATTTCATAACAATGATTAAGATTCTTTAATAAGTCAATAAAATCATTTAAATCATTATACAGGAGTTTCGAAGATGTACGAAGCAAATCAGACCTAAGGTAAGGGAAAATCTCGCAATCTCATTTTTATCTAAGATTGTTTATAATTCAGAATTTACTGGGGAATATTTATCATCCACATACATATTTACTCAATATGTAATATTATTTGTATCCTCCTAAAATTTTTTAAATCCAATTTTACCCTTCAGTGAGTTTTTAGTAAAAGATATGAAAGAAATATTTTGTCATTTTTAGTACGAGGTACTTTTTTGAATTTTCCGGCCAATGTACGAGAAGAATTTTTTCTTTAACTTATACGACATGAATGGATTTTTAGAAAATTATTTCCATGAATCTTACTTTACAAGTTTTCAAATCATTTTTAATCAACTTCTTTTAGTTTAAAATTATATGACATTTTATGAAAGGAAAAATGTTTTTGAAGTAGAAAGGATATTTTCCTCAAAAATGGAGTTCAAGCATTTTATCAAAATCATTTTCCATCTATGATAATATAGGGTTCTGTTTATATCCCTCATTTTACATTGATTTTATTATGTTATGATGGAATTATTTTTATGAAGTCCTTTTATCTTATATTGATAATGTTATGATGGCATGATGTTTTAGAAACCCATTTTTATTACATGGGTTATGATATGATTTATGATCTTGTGGCACACATAAGGATGGTATCATTATGAGATGGGTGTGACCTATATCTCCCTCCAATTCATTTGGTAAAGATTTATATCTCATTATATAGACATGGTTGGAATGGCAGGTTAATCCAGTTATGTGATACATGACTGAAACGAGGAGTGAACTCGGTTCTGAAATGGACTTTGTCCGCTAAGAATGTCTTGGAAATGAGTATTGACAAATAAGAAATGATTCTCTATGATTATGTGTGTATGAAACAAAGTTTTATGTTTTATGTTATGATTATTGGGATTACATTTCACTACTATGATTTATCCCATGTTATGATATTATGATCTCTTTTTCAGGTTATGATTTCCAAAATGTTATGTTCTTATGATTGATATCTCTTTTGTTTACCCTTACTGAGCATTTGAGATCACCCTTTTGTATGTTTTATTTTACCCAGTTCAGTAATAAGGGTATTAAGTAGGATATTCCAAAAGGAACTCTATATATGATGAAATAAACATGAGACAATGTAGATGATTTATGAACCAGTTGTTTATGTTTCCCAGTTTCTAAAGACACTATACCTATATGGTCCTTTAATGGTTTTGTTATATGTTGTAATAAGTATGCTTCAATTCTAATGTAATAACAATGTATGTAAAGTATGGGTAATTATAGTTGGAAGATATTTATTTATGGTATATTTTAGGACATTGTTTGTATACCACACCGAATAATTGATATAGTTTCATTTTGGGATGATAGAATGAAGGTACAGTTATTTCTTCCTTTAAAATCACTGAAATAATGTGGGGGTGTTTGATTAACTTACCCCATTTTATTAAGGACCATTTTATCATGTTTGAGGAATCTTCTCCCCCCCATGATCTACTCCATCTTGGGAAACCAACTCACAAATTATGGTTCTACAAATCAATCTCATGTAATCTCATCCACCTTGTGGTTTCTTCGAATAATTTTTAGAAGGTCAAAAAATCCATAAAGAAAAATTTCCATAAAGGAATAATATTCTTTGTGATAATGATTTCTCTAAGGAGAATAATGACTCCCTGATGTTGATATTACTTCCATTTGGGATAATGCTTCTTGGGGAATAAAAATGTCATGATCATCCCCAGATGACATACAAAAATGTTGATGTAGTTTATGGTTGATGTATCTTCATGATCATGGTTCACAGTGATGGTGCATCATGGACCATGCTTTGCATATGAAGTTTCAAGCTATATAGTTTATAGTTAAGATCATGGTGATGAAAATTTATAGGTTCCTATGTAGTTCATGAATAATTATTTGTGGAGAAGTGCTTCATTGATAAAATTATTCATTAATACAATGTATTTTTCTGAAAAATTTAGTTCATGGTGAATGTAAATTATGTGGAAAATCAGTATACAACCTTTAAGAATTTATGAATTAGTGTGTGTCTAGAGGATGAAATTCAAGAATTATGTGAAGATTATATATAGGGAAGAATTGTTTTATGTACATTAGTTTACAGATGGGGTGTAGCCAAGACTCTTTGAAGACTCTAAAGAATCCTTTTAAACTGCCACCCAAAATCATAGAATTATCATGTGATAACTACAAAAAAACATGTGTATTAATTATTATAAAAATCAGGATGCTTCTCAGTTGAATTATGTTGAATATTCATATGAAATATTTTTTGAAGAATGGAGATTAGTGAGAACTAGAATCAATTTCATAACATATAAATTTCTAGATACTATTTACAGGTCATAGAGTTGAGATGTTTCTCACAAAGAAATAAAAATAATTGTAGAGATTATACATGAGTATATCTGAATGTAGAAATAAATTTGTGAAGAAGTGAATTTTTTGAATAGAAAGTTCCCTAATATAGTTAAATTCTATGAAATAGTTATTTCATGAACAAAAGGGTAATTTGTCAAAATATTTCAGTAGTATATAATTTAGTCGAGAGAAACAATACATGTTAAAGAATATTTCTAGCTCAATTATTCATAATATGAATTGATAAAATTTTATTTATCTTGAAGGGTAAAAATAAATATCTTTATAATTTTTTAACTAACTTTAAATATTGATTTGTGGTCATTCATTCTTTTGTTTTATAACATTTTTTGTTTCAAGGAAGTGTAAAATTTTTGTTTTAGAAAGACTTTGGAATGCATACGGGGACTATATTATAAAAATGAAATTTACATTGCAACTACTTCTGATTGTAGTGGAGAATCTGTGATTGGGGAGTCTAACCGGCCACAACAATGAGTAGTCTTATTTTAAGTCTAAACCATCTAAATCTGTAATGCTCTTGTGCCCTTTATTTTTATTTCATTTAGGAGAGATAGATATTATAGGAGTGGATATGATCCTAATAGGTTAACAAATATTAATTTCAAAATAAATAAAACTTATTAAAAATCACTAATCTTTCAATCCAATTTATCAGTTGTTTAAGTACTCTTGGGAAATTTAATTGGTATCATTAGACCAAGTTCCTTCTATCTGTATCCACTAAGTATTTTATATGAATAATCAAAATTCTATTAATTATAGGTGTGTTTCTAATTTCAATGGAAAGAAAAATCAGAGTTAGAAGAATATTATTTTTTCATGTCTTCTATCTCTTATACATTGCGTTAATGATGTAATTATTTTTGGGTTCCCACCTATTTAGGATGAAGACATTATGAATGCTACATAGAATAAAATAGCTAATTTGATGGAAAATCTCAAAATTCATTCTTTATTTCGCTTTCAGAATATGTTTACAAAAAATGGTTTTGAGGCTCAAAAGTGCCAATGCAATTTGGGATAAATTGGAAAGAAGTTATGAAGGAAATATTTAACTCAAGTAGGCTAAATTACAAATTTAGATAATTATATTTAAATATTTCAATATGGGTGAAGTGGAAAATATCAACAACTATTTCACTGAAGTCAAGGAAATTGTCTGTCTTATCAGTGAATTTTGTGAGAAGCTTTAAGATTAAACTATTTTCAAAAAATTAATGAGATATTTTTATGAGTGGTTTGATTAAAAACAACATCATTGGAAGATTCATATGTTATTACTCTTGATGAGTTACATAACATACTCATTTCATATAAAATGTAAAAGATCCAAGAATTTGAAAATAAGATATTTGATGGGTTTTATTTTGAAGCAATGATAATGATCAAAATTAGAGAAGATGAAAATTTAAAACTAGATGATTTTGATAATGAAATTAATGATTAAGATTTCAAGATAATCAATTCTCTTGTATCAAAAATATTAATGAAGAGAATGTTTAAGGGGGAAATTAAATTTTCACCAGGGTGCTATGACTGTAATGAAATTTGATATTTTACCTTAAATTCACCTAAAATGAATTTTTTAGAACCTGATATAGATGATGAGAACCCACAAAAAATGAAATGGTGGAAAATCACAAAAGGAATATCCATATTTGATGGAAGCAATAAAACAGTTTATATAAATAAGTTTAGTGAGTATGTAATATAATACTAACTCCACTAAAATTACCTATCAAAAGATAAAAATAACTTCATGGATCTTCTTGAAAAGGGTTTTGGTACATCAAATAGTAATGAAGATGAAAATGAATATAATGATCTAGATAAAATGTTAAAAAATTGATTAGATTATCTTCTTCAGAAAATCACAAAGCTCAAGAAGTAGAAAAGAGGATATTGAAATAAAAAAGAAATATTTATAGTGAAAAAAGAGTTTGAAAATAAAGAGATTCCCCACATTGAATAAATCAAAATAAACAAACTAAAATTGGATGAACTGGAAACCCTCATAAAGGTCTATTAAGAAAAAGAACTCTGTCAAAGAAGAAGAACTATCTAAGACTAAATCTAAATCTCACGAATCACATCAATGATTAAAATATATCAGAGATGTTTTTATTAAGGCTTTTGTGATCAAAGGAGAATCACCATGAACTTGTGAAAATAAGCGATTGAAGAAGCACATTAGTTTATCACTCTACGAATCTCAAAATAAATATTTTATCTCTAACAATACAGGTCAAAAAATAAATTCTAGAGAAGTATGGACAAGAATACAAGTGATAAATTATCGTATAATTATCAAAGAATATTTTTTCATCTGAAATAGAGTAAACAACATTCTATATGATGGAAAAAACACCAACATCCAATGTAGGTCTATTATCAACTGGGAAGATCATGATTCATAGGATACTGATGTTGTTGTGGAGTGTTTGTTCGTATGGATTATTTATGATTGTATAACATGTCCCCACTAGAAATGAAAAAAGAACCAATGGAGATCTATTCTTGGAACAAGAGAGATAATTTTCAAAGTCATAAAGCATTTATAATTAATTAATTGTATCTATCAACACCAAAAAATTTGACTATTTAGAATAATTTTTTGGTAGATGATGATCAGGGTCATATTATAGGAAATTGAACCGGTATTACCCTTAAAAAATTCAACCATAAGAAAGATAGGGGAGTTTAAAAAAATGATTAATAAAGAGTCATGTTTTGATAAATTTTCATTGAAAGCCAGTAGAAAAACCAAGTCATGCATTCATGATATTTTATGTTCATCACACATTACTAGAGATAAAAAAAGTATGAAAAAAATTAAAAACTATGATGGAGGAGTAGGGACGATTTGAAATTTTTTTTCACGGAAAATCAAGGGAGTTTGAAAAGAACATATTTAATTCCAAAATCTATTGTCCAATAATGGGTTATTTCATATAGGTAAGAGGAATAATTTGATTAGTTTTATCCCACATTATGATGTAAAACATGAGGTATTCTTCAAAAAGGGCCATTGTATCATAAAAACTATAAAGATGGTAGAATATCACAAAAGGAAATTCTTGTTATTTGAGATACAAGGATGAAAAACTCTAGTATAGAATGGTTTTCTATCTTTAAAAAATAAGAATTGGTAAAATACTGATGCATGATATTGTGAGATATTGGAATAAGCTCAAAAAATATAAATGTTTGAAATCTGAAGACCATAACAAAATGGAAAAATTGGCCCACAGTTAAAAAAATGGTGTAAATATCATATCTTTAAAGCCCCATAAACATATTAATATGATCATCTATGTCCAATTGATAAAAAAAATTATACTATAGGTTATTTTTATTTCATATCATTTTTTGATGATTAAAAATAAATGAATAATTTCATGTATATCAAGCACATTTTAGAGGAAACTAATATGTTCAAAAAATATTAGAAGGAAAGCTAAGAATGAAATGGGTATCTATTTCAAGAAGCTAAGATCAGATAATGGGAATGAGTTTACATGTGATACTGTTGAAAATTATATTTCCAAAAATTGAATCATGAATCAATACAACACATTATAGACTCCACATAAAAATGAGACATCTGAATGACAGAACATAAATATATTTGGGATAGGTAGAACTATGTTAGGTGAAAAAAAACCCTCGAAGTATTTATAGATAGAATCAATATGTCTTTCTACACATATATAGAAAATATTTCTTCTATGACTATAAACACAAAAGACATCAGATGAATTATTGTACAGAAAAAATCCAAATGTTAAATACATTAGTTATTTTTTGAATCCCTTACATTATAAAAATAAGGAACATAAATCTGGGAAAATATTAATAAAAATTATAAGAAATAGTGTATACGGTCTACATATATGATAGTAAATTCTTCAAATATTGTAATAGAAAAATGAACAAGATATTTGACAGCAGTGATGTAAGAATTATTGAAAGCAAGATCAAATCAGATATAACAATTTATGTAGATTTAGAATATTCATAAGAAAATGGTGTGATAAAAAAACATAAAAATAATGATGTTATTAAGAACATTAAATACAAATTCTAATATTTATTTTTATAATACCAGTGATAAAGACAAAGATGTTTAAAACAAGCGAAAAAGGTACAAAATATTAACTAAACATTTAGAGACTAAAAATATCATCATCAACCAATAATCTCAAACTCAAACATAAAGAAGATTTAGAATTGAGGATGAAACATCACTCATTTATCATGTTCAAACCCATATAGTGGAAGAATTAGTTTATCATAATGAATGGTTAATGGATATGCATAATGATCCTGATCATAATTATAATAAATCCACATAGGATCTTGTATCATGACGTAAAATAAATAAAATATTGGTACTATGTGGGTTTTTTTAATGTAACTAGAAGGGTAATTATTTAATAAAAAAATATTGGGTTTTGTGTGAATAATATTCTAAAATTTTTGGAATTGAAAATGGATAAAACAATTCCTTAATAGAAGGACTAGAAACCATTAGAATGTTTTGGAATTTAAAGAACATTATAAATATTATCAAATGGATATGAAATATTCCTTTTTAATTATGATCTTAAAGAAGAAGTCTATATTGAACATCCTTTTGGTTCCATATTATTTTTTTTTCTAAGGGATATGATGTTTTTCAAAGGTACAGTTGGTATCTACCTTTTTGTTAGAGTGATGTATAATGGCACTCTTAGAGTTATTGTATACGTATATTACATCATATTTTTTTTATGACAAATAAGGTTAATGTGAATATGTTTTTGAGAAAATGAAATGAAAGTTTGAGATTTCCATGATAAGTCAGATGACATATTTTCAAGGATTTCAGGTTGATCACAAACCAAATTACATATTTCAATCATAGGAAATGTTTTCCATAGTGTTGGTGAAAATATTTGGAATAGTAAATGTAAAATAATATTCAAAAACAATTTAATATGTAAGTAAATTATGAAAAGATTATACATGAAGAATTTGAATAAAAAATAATTCATAATAATCATTGGAAGTATGCTTTATCTCATAACATCCAGGACAGATATAACATATAAAGTGATTCAATGTGCTAGATTTAAGATTGATCGAAAATATTCTCACTTAATAACTTTAAAAATAATTCTGAAAAAGGTTAATGGAACTATGGACTATGATATTTTACATATAGACATTGATGATTTGATGTTCTTGGGGTTTAAAAATGATTATTGGGAATGTGACTATCCCGACAGGTGATCGAATTCTGGTGGAACATTTTTTATAGGATAAGGCTCAATGAGTTGGTTTATCAAGAAGAATAATTCACTAAAACTGGGAATTTTTATGTATAAATAAGTTCTAGCTACACATTCATGTACTCATATTATCAAGATCCTTGTACAGTTGGAAGATTTTAAAGTTGATACTGAGAGGCCATTGAAAATTTCTTGTGATGATCAATGTTCTATTTGATTAACAAAAAATCCAGTGCAACATTTAAGATACATGTATATTTATATCAGGTATCATTTTATCAATGAAAATTGGGTATGTCGAGATACCAAGCTTGAATACATTACAACTAAATATCAAGTTGAATATGTCTTCACCAATGCACTGCCAAAGGAGAGGTTAGTTGAGTTGAGGTTGAAACTTCATGTTCATCTCAATCCTCTTTATGTATATCTAGTGGTACCTCTTTATTCCTTATTCTTTTATGATAATTTTTAAATCAAAGTTTTTAGTTTAAAGAGATGTTATCTTCATCCTATATTTCAATTAGTTCCATGATGATAAACATGGATGTATCTCCAAAGGGGGAATATTAATATGGTCTGAGTAATCCAATCACACTCTTATATCATTCAAAATTATTAATAATAATGGGAGTAAATTATTGATGTAAATTCTATGAAAATAATAAATTCTTCTTGTCAACCTAAACTTTTAATGTGATTTTTATATGTGTGCAAGATTATGTATTTTTTAGGAGACTTTCTGAGTTAAATTTACCATGTCTAAATATTTAAATGATTTCTGAGATTCCATTGGTTATATATCTCTTATTTTATTCATGAGGTTAGCCAATATATAAATATAGGTGATTATATAAATTATCTTTTCCAAAAATAATGTGATTTAATCATTTTAAGATTATGAGTGAAGTGGTTTTTAAGAGTTAAGATGAGTTAAAAAGACCCCAAATACCCATTTAAATTGATTATCATTAAGGGGGATTATAGAAACAATCGTATTGAATATTATCTAGATGTATGTTATGATATTGAAGGGATATTGAAAAAAATAAAAATAGGGAAATTTTTGGAACATGTTGTTGTATTTGTTGTCATAGTGTGTCAATATGTGGGTGAAGAGGATATTCATAGAGAATTGTTTTGGATTCATTTGATATAATTGAATGTTAGACAGGGATATTTCTTCTTGAAACTTATATTATGATAATTTGTTGTACTAACCTATAATTTCTATTACATGTGTTATAAAGGACACATTGTTTACACTATGTGTGGATTATTTTAAGGAAGATGAATTGGGAATTGAGAGTGGATTGATTTTTTATTTTAGATTATTTTGAATTTCATTTTACATTGATATTGTGTAAATATTTTGATAAGTTATTTGGTAAAAAATAATCCAACGCATACAATCCACAATATGGGGTATCCCTCAACATTATTTATGGGACTCAAGGGTCAACCCCCAATTATAGGAACACCTAAGGTAGCAAGCCTAGAAGTAGGACCATGAAGAGATTCACACACGAAGGGGGATGCACAGACTAGACCAGAAGGCCTGATTATAGCATGTGTGTAAGATATCTTTCAAAGAACCAGTACAAGGCAAGATTATGAGCGGGGGAATAGATTTATGATAAATATGTTGGGAGGATTTTGTTGATATATCGATCCCTTGAATGATCAGGATTCAATTTGGGACAATATTATGCGGGTATTTTTCATCTATCACATAAAAACATAGATATAATTTGGTGATTATGATCAGTTCTCCCCATTTGAATTAGGACAACATGGTCATGTTGGATAAATCATCAATATCCCTTAAGCTATTCCTTCATAGATGACCACCTCGCATATGAGGGTTCTATAGATCGATCTCTCACAAGCTTCACTACCATGAATGAGCATTAAAGATTCATAAGAGGGTTTAAAGTATTATAAATGGAAAATTTCCAGAAAGTAATAAAATTATTCTCTTTGATGAGTTCTATGCGGAGAAGAATATCTCATAGATGAAGAAGTTAAATCAATATGGGATAGTACTTCATGGTGAATAAAAAACATGATAATCCACAAACGACATCCTTTGTAAATTAAGTAGTTCAAATATGATTTTTCTTTGAAATTATATATTTATATGGTGGTGCTTCACAGACCATACTTCCTGGATGATAATAAAATCCATGTATTTCGTGGTTAATCTCACAGCCAAGATGATACAAAGGTATCTGTGAAGATTGAGAATGATATTTTGTGGAATCTTTATTGATGGATGAAATGATTCCCAAATTTAGTGTTCTTTGAGAACAAATTTAGTTCACGGTGAATATAAATGAAGTGTCCATGTAGTATATGGATTTCTAGAATTCATGAAGTAGTTAATGTATAAAAGGTGTTATAATATGTGATAATTAAGTGAATATTATGTATAGAGAAGAATAGTTTTGCGTGCAACAGTTTATCGATGAGGAAAATTTAGTAAAATTTGAAAAAAATGATGGATATCTTTAAAATACTACACACGATCATAGAATTATCATGTGATAATTGTAAAAAATAACTAGTGGTTTATTTCTTATAAAAATCCCCACACACCTTAGTTGAACAGTCTTTCATATTCACATGAATCATTTTTATAGTCATACAGAGAAGTGAGAACTCATGCAGAAGTTCAATATAAATAAATTTATTATGATTATTTATCACTCAAAGATATGATTTGTTGCTTTAAAAGTAATAAAAATAATTGAAGATAATATTCATGAGTATATTTAAATGTACACCCCAATTAAATATATAATGAATTTTTATACAAAAAGTTATAAAAAAATAAATGTTATAACATAATTATTTCATGAACATAAAGATATTTTGGTATACTATCTAAGAATAGAATAAGTAAGAACTCACATGATAGATTATTTGAATAAGAAGATATTTAGTTTAATATTTTTTATTTTGAGAATATAATTTTTTTCTCATCATGAAGTCTTGAATGAATGATCATCATCCATTGTTGATGTAACAATCAATATTCATAAGTGTACTCTCACGTGTTGTGGTGTAACCGTTTTTATAGTAAGGTTGCGGGCAACTATTTTTCTAGTGGGACACTAGAATGTGTTGTGGGAATCTATTCCAGAGAATAAATCTACACTATAACCGCTTGTGATTATTGTAGACAATCTATGATTGAGGAGTCTAACCGATCACAATAATGAGCAGACTCATTTAAAGGCTAAACCTTGAAAAATATATTGTGTTCTTGTGCCATTTATTTTTTACACATTCACAGGATGTTGAGTTATTATAGGAGTAGATCATATACTAACAGATATACAATCTCTAATTCCAAAAGAAAACAAATATTAAAAACACCATAGATTCAACCCCCACCCCCTTCTCAGTGGTATAACTCCTCCCGGAACACACATTATGACTCTTGAAAATAATTTCATGAATTAAAAAAACTTACAACATCATTGTATTATGAATAAAAAATCCCTAAAACATGAGATTAATTTTTAAACCCTTTAATTTCATGAATAAAATGATTTTAATACATCCATGTGATGTGTATACACCACCAAAATTAAACAAATGATGTATATGGAATATGTTCCAAAGAATGAAAATTGAGACGATTATTCATTATCTTTATTATAACAAACAAAAACATCTAAATAACTTATTTAATAACATTTTTCATACATATTTACTTTTATTATCTTAAAATATATTTAATTATTATACATTTACCTGTTAGTTATGTTTTTTTCATCATTGGTTGATTGTAATATTAATTTTTGTTAACAAGATTCATAAGGTCATTTATGTTCCCCATTATATGATACCAAGTTCATCATTCCTAGAATATTTATGGTACTATAATATATGTTATTTAATGAAATATAATGTTCCAATTTCATTCCACAATATTTCTTTATACTTTATCATGATGAATTCAATTGTGTGCTTGTTTCATCAATTTATAATGAATGATGGATATAATATTGAAAATAATTTAAATATTAAAATAAATAATCTATAATACTAAAACATATATTTTTTTCACATTGATATATAATTATACTAGAAGGTATGTTTCCATCATCATATATGATATATATTTATTGCATTGATTAAGCATGTGGTTAAACAAAACCAATCAATAACATGTTATAATCGATTAGTTAGTATATTTAATAAATTGATTCCTTTAGCATAATATCCATATTATGGTAAAATTATGATATTTTTATATTTTTTATGGTTTAGGATGTGATTTTAAGAGAGAGAGTTAAATATTAAAATACTATAGAGATTGAAAATAAAAATATATCACATGGTGGAGTTGATAGTATGCTAGTGCACAAAGGCGATTTTTCTATTTTCCTTAGAATGTGAGAATGATGGGAAATATTTTATATTTTCTATAATAATAATCATGCTATAAATATTATATAAATCCATTAAATAAAATATTATAACTATCCATTCAATGAAATTCTAAAAAATGGGTCATTTGGATTATGTAGGTAGTAGTTCCCACATTTCACAAGGAACATTTCCATTTTTTCAAATGGTTGGGAAGATGGTAGAAAATTGTTATACCATAAAAATCTCAATATAATTATGATACTCATCTTATTATTTATATATTTTTTGACTATATACATATGATGAATAATAATAAATTAAATGAAAGTAGTAGAGGATAATTGATAATTTTACTTTACTCCTTGTATGTGATCCTCTGTAAATAATTGTAATGATTTGAAATGGGACCATTTGAGTAGACCATAACTTAATGGAAATCTCTATAAGTGTTTTGGGATTATTTGGGAATATATTGGTCAAATATAAGAGGCTTGATATGTGTATGGATAAGTGGGGTGGTTAATTTTTTTTATAAGGGAGAAGAGTGGCAGTTTTGTAATAATAAAAAAGGTAATGTCATCATTCCAAGGTCAAGTGGATGCAATAACGGAAAATAATGGGGTGGGGGAATGGTTTAGGTTATGAAAGTTTTATCCATACATTTGAACACATTTTTTAAGTTGTATTTATTTATTTTACTCTTATATTTTTCATTGGTACCATTTTGGGTTTTTACCATAGTAACAATTTTTTAACTACTAAATTACATTTTATTATGAAAACTAATATGGATCTAATTAAATAATTTATACCTAATTAATCTCCTTATGAAATCGATATTTTTATATAGATTTTATAAGTTCAATAAAAATGAATTTTAATATTATCATATATAATGAGAAAAATTCATTTTTTGAAAGTATATTTTAATCATAAAAATAATAATTATTATAAAATCACCAATTTTGTTGATTTTCAATATATAAATTGGTTTATAATTAAAAAAATATGATTTTTATGTCTTTAAAATCCAACAAAACTGAATTAAATGATGAAAAAACCTAATTAAAATATAAATATGAAAAATAATTTTTAATTGGGATAAATAATTATTTATAGTTTGAAAATGTAAAACATGGGTTTTATAAATTCCAAATATATATAAAATTCATAATTTTACCAATAAATAGATATTTGTTTATGAAAAAATTATAAAAAAAATATATTTCCTTCTTATATCATGATAAATTCAACACCACTACAATGTTTAATAAAAAGTGTATTTTCAATATTCATCGAAAAATCAATTTTTTCATAAAAATATAAAAAACTAATCTTATGATAATACTAATATTATGAACTCAAAAATGAATTTTATTTCGTCAAATTAGAATTATAAAATCATAATATTAATCTTTAGTATGAAAATATAATATATAATGAGAAACCATCTCAATAAAAAAATAAACTATTATACTTTTAATGATTTTAATGTAATTTAATTACATTTTAAATAAAATTAGTTTTAATATATTAGTTTCAAATATTAAATATTACTAATATCATATTTTAAAAGATTTTCTATTAATTTTTAAGATAAAATAAAAATCACTTTATAAATATTTCATCAAAATATATCTATTTTAAATGTTTCATATTTTCAATCACATTTCATTAATTATTTATCTCCTAAAAATTAAATTTATTCAATAAATTGTGATTAAAATAAATCAATAATACCTTAAAAATAATAATAATATATAGGTAATTTAGATATATGTTTTCATAATAAATAATATATGTATCTTTTTATTTACTTGAGGATTTGTTGTTATTTTAATATTTTTGTTAATTCTTCACATCCAATTGTATTATTTGACTAATGTATTCTCGACTTCATTTTATTTTTTCATTTTTTGAGAAAAAAGGTAATTAAAATAATTTTTTTCAATGGTAATTAACACTAAAATCATAGGTTTTTACGTCCCCCCCCCCACAAATAAATATGATTCTCATAATTTTAATTATTAGTACTAATTAAAACAATATATGTGTATCCATTCATTAGAAAAAATGTAAGATATAATTTATAATGAGGTATATACCTCACTACATTATTAATGTACATAAAACTCATCTATTACCTCTTAATGAACATATGCCTATATTTTCATGTAACAAAACTATTTTTATCAAATATGCTTCCTTAAATGGCTTGTAAAAAAGTGGGGCTTCTTTTTACATAGCTTCAACATCTTCATTTTAATTATCTTGATTCCCACCAAATATGAAAACAAAAATTATTATTATAATACCTAATAATATCAATATAAATGTCCATACAATTATGAAAAAATTGTACTAATATTTCTTACCCACAATAGTTTAATTACAACCAATGAAACATTTACTCCAACTATGATATAATTATATTTTCCTATAACTTCTTAGGTGTAACCAAGTTTTTCCATGGTCATTTTCATATTAGGTAATTTTACCATACCATAAAATATTCTCAAATAATTTGTTAATAGTTCTTAATGAGAATGTCAATCACTAATGAATAGACCATAAGAGAGTCAAATCTATTGTGTAAATATTCCTCTTGGTCATTCACCTGGTAAACATCGAGATAATGCCCAAATGTCTTTTTTAGGGTTACTACCACAAGGTTCATATGTGTTAAACCCTACTTCCACTTGTTAGTATCAAGCGAGGGATTCCATTTATTGGAAACCAGAAAATCAATAATTTCCCAAAACATTATGATGTTTTTTTAAATATGTAGGCTTATCATTAAATTTTTCATTAATTTTGTCTCATAATAATCCTGTAAAATCAAACAACCACATTTTGATACCATATAAGGAAACCCATACCCACACTCTTGGGTTCAGTACTAAAACCACCTAATTTCCAAACAAGATACCATAAAAAGTGAGATTCCCCATGGTAAATTTTTATATATTAAACATTATTTTTTATTATAAAAATTATAATTCACAATAATCTAAAAATACCAAGAACCAATTATTTAGTTTATTTAATTATTATCTATATAAAAAAACTTATTTTATGATAGTTTTTAACATTTATACATAATCTATCAACACTAGACTGCCTTCTTGAATCTTCATAGGTTATAATTGTATTAATAACCTAGTCAATAGAAACATAAGAAAGCGATGAGGTCAAATGGTCAGTAAAGGAAAAAATTTCATCCATTATTAGGTCATTATATTATTAGTAACCATGATCAATTGAAAAATATATTATTAAAGAGAACATGGGATAGTAGGAGTTATTCTAAAGTCATTATAGTATAACATCTAGTCTCAAATGAATGAATATTTACCATAGTAAAAGATTGGGGGATAATTCAAATGATCCTTGAGGTATAATCATATGAATATGACATAGTATTTTTGTATATAAGTAAAACATAGAGTAATAGGAAAGTATGGAAGAAAACAAAATCACATTAAATCATTACATTGAGAACATATCTAAGAATGTCTGCCCTTTATGTTGGTAACAAATTCATGAATTTACATCATTTATGTTGTAAAAATATTCAAGTATGTCCACTAAATTATGTTGTGAAAAATCATAAAATTTCCACCCTTTGTGTTGTGAAAAAATAAAATAATTTCCCCCATTTTTTAATCAAATAATTTCATTCCCACCAGTTTTGTTGTGAAAAAATACAAGAATTTACACCCATTATATTGTGAAAAAAATAAAAACATGTCTACATTTTATATTACAAAATAAACCAAGAATTATTTCCCTTTATGTTGCAAATAAATCCAAGAATGTTTAAACATATATTGAGAACCAATCCAATAATTTCCCACTGTAATTTTATGTGATTATCAAAGAATGTATCCCTTTATGTTGTAATAAAACCCTATATTACCATGCTTTAAGCTGAGGGAAGACCCTAAATGACAACACTTTTTGTTTTCAACAAAACCATAATTCTCATGATTTATGTTATGATCAAATCCATTATATTAAAATATTATTATCTAATGAGATATAAAACATAACAAAAACATTTAATGGTGACATATGTCCTCATACATCATAATTCATATATTTTGGTACTATATGAACACAATTATTCATTGTATCACAGTGAACCCATGGAATAAAGTGGGCTTCATATCATTAAAAAATGTTATCACATAATGTGATATCAAATTTAGTTTTATTGATACCATAAAATAAATAACCCACAAGGATTATGTCATAATTTATTTTTGGAGGTGATTCATAAAAAATACTTTCATTGAATATATATCTTTCACTATTAATGATAAAAATATAAGACAAACATAAAAGGGACTTCCTAAAAAATTTCTCAAAATTGTCGTATAGTGAAAAAGATATGTGTTACATTATAAAATATAATTTTTCAACAAAAGAAATGAAGACCTATTTAAAAAATTAATTGAGATAAATTTTCAATAATTTACCATTGAAAATACATAATGTTCATCCATAAAAATGTAGAGTGGAAGATAAAATATATAGATAATAAAGGTGAAACTAAAAGGGATGGTGGAATTAGAGAGATAGGAGACCATATCTCTCTAGAAATCATGAGCATAAGGATTGCTAAGCTGCCACACGTCTCCTTCAATGGCTGATGCATTTCTTGCACCTAGGATATTTGACTCCCACCTCTTCTAAAATATATGGCTGATACGCGAGGACCCGCTGCTGAAAATAATGAAAAAAAAGTTGAATGATGGAGACCCAACACCACCATTCGTGGGGAGATACAATGGTGTCTCCTTCCGGGATGCGCTTAAAAGCACAGATCTCAACAATGATCTATCACCAATGAGAATTCCTCTTCTCAAAAAGATAGATGATGGTGCTTTCATAATTGAAGCAGATCTAGAGGCCCTTCGTCAATGTTCACTACTATGAAAATACTCCCTCATGGGCCGCATATCCTTCCTGAAAGGTGACCGTCGTTGGAATATAATAGATCTTAAAACTTGAATTTCTCACTGTTGGGGTATATCGAATTGGAAACATGTTCCCATAGGTCATGGATATTTTAACTTCTTATTCAGTTCTCAATCTAACCTTGATAATGTATGGGATACCAGTAGTCTCCATTTAAAACATAGTCTACTCAGGATTTCTGAATGGAACTATGCATTCAATACTTACAATCATAGAAACACAATGGACCAAATATGGGTCAGATTACATGGATTAAATTGGTAATTTTGGCATCCTAAAATAGTTAATGACATTGTGTCTTGCATTGGATTTCTACTGAAAATTGATCCAATAACACTAAATGATAATTTGGGCCAATATTCCAGGGTAATGGTTGAGGATAACCTTATTGAACCTCTCTCTAATTCAATAAGCTTATCTACTAAAGAATATAAAACAGAAATTAGAATTGAGTACGATAAAAAACCACCATTATGTGAAATTTGAAATTTTATTGGAAACACAATAGAAAATTGTAGGGGGCTTAGGAAAAAAGTTATATAACCGATAGAAAATGAAAGGACAGAAATAAAACATAACAAAAAAGACAATCCAACAAGTACTAACATCCCTAAATCTTCCAAACGAATGAATGAGGTATGGGTGAAGAAATCCACTAAATCAAAATCTGTATCTTCCTGGGCTGATCTTGTAGAAGAGGATGACAATAACCTCATTAATGAGCTTTAATCCACTGTTATGGATGTTATTCAAAATCAAAAGGAAAAGGAACATGTGAGGAATTAAATAGGTATGTTATCTACCCCCCAATTGTATTACTATTTCCAATGATCATAGTTCAAGTAATGTTTCCCTGGGTACAAGAAACATATTTTAGGAAAAGGGAAAAGATATTGGGAACTCTGCTGGTATTCTAGTTACAGGTATAGACCCACAACAGGAGGCATCAAACGCATCCACTTGCCACCATATTTGGGTTTACCAACTCTACATCCACAAGAATGTTGTGACCCGAAATAGGTTGTCCCTCTCTCTGAGTCCAAATAGGTTGTTTCCATGGGAAAACATCACTGGGTCCTAGAAAGAAACCCAAAATGCATCCAAATACATCATCTCATGAAACTGATCCATCTCCTTCAGGTACAAACTCTGAAATTAATTCAGTAGGCATAAAATATAATGATAATGTTCTGACTGAACCCTATTCAAGCTGTTCCGCTAACCAAGTTAGCTCTTTACCAAAGACCAAGTAGGTTTTAGCAACTGTACCTAAGCGGAATAAATTAAAGATAAAACCTGACTTAGATGTGGACAATGGAATGTTCATTTATTTTGTTGTAAAATCAATTGTAATTGACAATGTCTACCATAAGGGGACTTCACATAATGAAATTCTGGGCAACCCCATGGAACATGCTGTCCTAAGTATGCAGATAAATGCAGAGGGTGCCCCTTCGAATTCGAATGAATCTTTAACACTGGATTCTGGGAAGAAACTTGGAAGGCACGCAGGTACATCAAATCATGGCCATACCTCAAATTTTATAGGTACACAATCCATGATTTCCATTAATAAAGCAGTATATTTATCTTGTGAAAGTAATATGGCTGCAAATGTTGTGAGCTTCAATACTAAACATGATGATAAAAATGATAACAATAGGACTATAAACACTATAGACTGACCTGTGAAGTTGTACCCTAAAAAAGGTATCACAAAAAACCACCCCACCTCTAAAAGTAGACAAGATATGACCAAGAGCCCATCTATCTCTAAAAAAATATAAGATCTACTAGACACAAGGGCTCAGGAAACAAAAAAGGGGAGTTCTAATTCTAAACCTACATATAAATGAAGATACTTTTCTAGAACACTCAGGGTATTTCCAACTCTGACACCCTTTCTATCCTAAAAGAATGATTATCACTCAATCCCCCATTTTGTTTGCTTTTGATGAACCTAGAATTAGGGTCTCTCCCAAGTTATAACAATTGTGTAAAAATGGTTATACCTTCATTGGTGCTACAAAAAATTCCTCTATAGTTGATTCTCATTGGGTCTTCTCGCACTCTTCCATTCAAAATGTCAATATCTTTAACATATCGGATCAAATCCTAACTAATGATTTGGTCCATGATAGTACTCCTACTATTTGTTCTTTTTATTATGCCAAGAACATATATCAAGATAGAAGAACTATTTGGGACGACCTCACCCTTATAAACAATAGCAATTAGGCACCTTGGTTTATAATTGGATACTTCAATGCTATTATCAATTCAAGTGAGAAAATTAGTCCTCCACATGCTACGATCTCTACAAGAGCATTCAAACCCACCATTGAAGACAATAACCTTATTGAAATAAACTAACGGGTGCCAAATACACCTAGTATAGAAAAGAATACAATACAGTGGTTTCCTCCAAACTAGATAGAGCCTTCACAAACGTTCCTACCCTGGATTAATGGGAAACCATTTCCAGCACCACCATTCATACGATTCAATATGATCATCACCCTATTTTGGTCAATGTATCCAATAACACAGTTAAACATTCTATCCCCTTTATATTTAATAATTCCTCATTCTCCAACACTAAATTCACTAATATAGTAAAGAACTTTTTTCTCTCCATGACTCAATGAAATGATGCCTTTTCACGCCCTACCAAATTAAAATCTCTTAAACAGATTCTCAAATCATGGTGTATCTCTCATGTTAAACAAATAGAAAAGGGTATTCTCCTCCTTGAGAATGGGTTAGACCACATTCAAAACCATAGCACAAATTCCAAAATTAGAATTGATTCGAGCCATGAAATCAACAATTTGATAAAACTCAACTCTTTGCTCACTTTTAAGGAAAGGATGAGAAAACATGTTTTTAAAGTAAAATGGTTATCTGACAGAGACAGAAACACTAAAGTCTATAATTCCCTTCAAAGAGCTTGGAAAGCTTCTAGAACTCTTGCCTCTTTAACAGATGGTGACAACATTTTAGACAATGGCAATGATATTGCCAACCATATTGTGTCTCATTTTGAATCTGTCTTTAATGGCCCTGATTGAAACAAAGACCTATTACCTGAGATAATTTTGATGGTGGTTAGTGATGAAGATAACAACATTATACTTAGCATCTAACTTGATCATGAAATCAAAGACACTGTCTTCGGTTTAAACTCTGATAGTGCTCCTGGCCCTGATGGTTTTAGTAATGGTTTCTTTCAACACTACTAGGATATTATTAACATTGATGTTTGTAATCTTCTTAAATCCTTCTTCTCTAATGGTTTCATACCTCATGGTCTAAATTCCCAATTTCTCTCTCTAATTACAAAGGTTAACAATGATTCTAAGATCCATTCGTTTAGGCCCATTACCCTCATTAACACCCTTTACAAAATCATTACAAAATCATTGCAAGTATACTCTCTTCAATCACTAAAAAATTAGTTTCTTGTAATAAATTTGTGGTTATCAAAGGTAGATCCATCCAAAATTTCATTTTTCTTACTTCAGAGTGTTTTAACACCATAAAAAAAATCAATAGAGGTGGTAATATATCCATTAAACGTGACAGTAAAAAATATGTTGATACCGTGGACTATAGTTTTATTTTTAAAGTGCTTCGGTATTTTTATTTTAGTGACGATTTTATCACTAGTATCTGTAATTTATTCAATTCGGCCTCCACCTCCATTCTTATAAAAAGTTCTCCCAGGGGTTATTTCAAATGTATTAATGATGTCAGGCAGGGGGACCCTCTTTCTGGCATCCTTTTCTCCATTTCAGAGGACTATGTTAGCCAAATCCTCACATATCTGGTTGGTCAAAACAAAGTCAAACCCATCCATGTTTCACGTAATTTAAACACTCATACTCACCTTTTTTATGCTGACGATATCATTCTCTTTCTCCAAGGTTATAATATAAATATTTTCACCCTAAAAAATTCCCTTGCTCATTATGAGGAAAACTATGGTCAAATGATTAGATGGGACAAATATTATATTTACTTTGGAAATTGTTTTCCCTCTAATAAGAAATGCAGTATTATAAATGAATTAAGAATAAAATAAGGTTCTCAGCCTTCTAAGTACATAGGTGTCCCCATATTTTGGGAAAGACCCAAATCTTGTCATTTCATTGATATTTCCAATCAAGTTACAAACCAAATATTCTTCTTGGAAAGGTAAATCCCTCTCTATAGAAAGTAGAATCTTCCTGGTCTAATCTACCATTGTCTCAAAAATAGTTTACTCTATAAGGGTTTACAATTGTCCTGCTACTCTTATTAAAAAATGAACACCTCAATCAAAAATTATGTATGGACTTGTTTCACTGTGGAACAAAAACTTGTCACTATACCCTGGTCTAATTGTTGTCAACCAATTGTGAAGGGAGGTATCGGCATAAAAATATCAAAAATTTTAATTAGGCTCTGCAATCTAGGCTCACTTTGAACTTATTCTATAATAACTCATAGTCTATCAAATTCCTCAAAAATATATTTCTATGGAAACTTATGAAAGGAAATACTACCTTTCGTCCCTCCTATATCTGGCCATACTTGAAGCATTCCTTTTCTTCTATAATGAGTAACTCTAGGTGGATAGTCTCTAAAAATGCCTCCCTAAACTTCTTGGTTAGATAACTGGGCTGGTGTTCCTTTAATTTCCGGGGTTTCCCTTGACCAAAGCCCTAGGAGAACCAACCTCTATATTAGATATGTTCTTAATTTTTGTTATGATCCTCTTCCTTCTAACATTATGAATGTCATTAATACCTATCCCTTCTCAAATTTTGATTATTTTTTAGTTTGGGAACATGCTCACCATGGTATGTTTGATTCTAAAAACTTTTATAACCACTTCTTATGCAACTATGATAGTGATTTTGGGTGGATAAAACTTTTTGACAAACCTTGGATAAAACCCTCGATATTCACTCTTATTTGGAGACTTTCTCACAAGAGACTTCCCACTGATAATCGTCTTCATTCATCTGGGTTTTCAACTCTATTCTAAATGCAGCCTCTACAATCAGCACAAAGAAGATACTAATCATTTATTTCTTTCTTGTGACATTGCTTCTTCTCTTTGTAATTATATTTTTGATATTTTTTATTATAGATGGTGGATTCATGACTCTATGAAAACTCAATTAAACAGATGTGTGGATCTTAATAGTTGTCAATAAATTAAAAACATTTATTTTTGTTGTTGTCACTGAACTTCACCATGTGATCTAGTATGATATAAATTCTATTATTCTTATTAAATGCTCATCCAGTCTTAATGCAGGAAAAATTCATATTCTCATTTCCATTTTTGAAGCTTCATTAATCCAAATGGGTCACTAAAACAACACGGTGCAATAATTTTTCATCCTTCATCATTTACGTATTGCGGGAAACTTTTTCCAACCACACCGCACTTTTGAAGTGTTCTGGTATGCCCCTCTTCAAGGTTTTATTAAGGTTAATGCGGATGGAACTTCCAAAGGAAATCCCGATCCTGCAGGTTGTGGTCTCGTCATCAGAAATCACATTGGTCAGATCATTGGTTGCTTCTATGGTAGTTGTGGCATTGCTCCCTCTCGGGATGCTGAAATTATCGGTATGATTCATGTTGTCTCTTTTTCCAAACAACATGGCTGGAATAACCTCTAGATTGAGAGTGATTCGACCACTACTGTACAATCCGTTTAGAATGGTGTGATACATCCAGCATGGTCGATCACCACTCGCTAGATAGACTCCATCCATGCTATTCATGACATCAACTACATCATCACTCATATATATCATGAAGCTAACATGGTTGATGATGGTCTTGCAAACAAGAGATTCAATCAACATATTAACTTGGAAGATGAAATTCATATTGGATTACATACCTTTCATAATATAGATTGTAATATGATTCCATCTTTTAGCTTTTTGTAACTCTTTACGTTAATATCTATAGTGCCCTGGTTTTCTGGCCAGGCACCATCTACTTTAAAAAAAGTATAACTGGGAAAAGAAAACTATCCTTTTTAATAATTTAAATGAACTAATTTATTGAAATTCACATTGTAAAGGGTAATAAATTTTTACATTTAAAAGTAAAAAAGATAAATTTTATGGAAACCAAAAGTAAATCATATTTTTCACTTCAAATATAATCTATGAGATGATTGGTGTGAATAGTGAATATGGTTGTTGGAGAGAAGGGCTCATTCTTAGAGGACGATAATTATTCGTAACATCATTATCATTTATAATGAAAAAATTACAGTAATGTGATTCCACAAAAATGGATTAAAATGAGTTATAAAATAATTATATAAAATAAGTAAATCATATTTTAAATCAATAGTAACAAATGAAAACAATATGAATCATGAAATTAATTTGAGTCAAGAAAAAGCTATTTTTCATTTAGAATCATTCTAATATAAGTCCCTTTATTGAAAAAACATAAGTTTAATTTTAATATCCATTAAATTATATGAATAACATAATATTTAGATATCCAAGGCTAGAATATAAACTTCCCTAAATTAAACAAGTGGGGAATGTGGAAAAGTCTCAAAGAATAAAAATTAAGGCCAGAATCCATTACCTTTTACTAATTATTATTTGAATGTGATCTAAAATCTTTTATACAAACTAAAAATCTCCTCAATAATATATTTCACAATCTTATTCATATTTATTTCCATTTATAATCTCAAAATATTATTATTTATTATATAATTACTAATTACAAATAGTTTATTTTCATCATTAGATGTTCGTAATTTTAATTTTTTCGCACATTCTTTGAAATGTTGATATCAATATTCATTATTTAATATCATGTTCATAATTACTATATTAAAATACATGATTTTTTTTTATTTTCTTATAATCTTATAGTTTCATTCCATGATTTTTATGATTACGGCTCATAGAAATGGAAACATTGGAATTCTTGTTTCAGTAAATTTTGTCTAATAAATGGTGGTATATTAATAAAAAGGTAAAATTTAATATAACATTTAAAAAAATTAAAAAAAATATTTTATAATTTCTGTATATTGATAATATAATTTATGATTCTATAGTGATAAATGATATAAATTTATAGCATTGTTTAAGTATATTGTTATACCTGCCCAAACATGATTATGTAGTAGTTGATGGGTGAGCATGGTTAAAAATAATATTCTATTAAAATAATATTCTTATTCAAGGAGAACAATTAAATTATTTATATATCATTAAGGTGGTTAATTATATTTTAATAGAGTTAAATAAAGATTAAAATACTAGAGACATGGGAAATGATATTAATCTTACAATGGAGGTGGTCGTTATGACATACACATTGATGTCGTCTTAATTTTATATAGGATGTGAGAAGGGTATGGAATGATTTATATTTATTATTATTATTATATAAATATAATAATAATCTACAAAATAATGTTTGAGATTTAACTGTTTAAGGTGGTAATTAATAAAGGAAAATGTTGTTTATGGAGGTAGTAGTCTACACATAAAACAAGAGACATTTTCATTTTTTACTGGTTGGGATGAAAATAGAAAATTGTTATTTCATACACATAATAATATATTTGAATATATATGATAATTATTTAGTTATTTGAACATGTTTTTATTATATTTGGGGGGAGTTAATATAATAAATAAAGGAAAATAAATGAAAAAGGGTAATTGATAATATTACATCACTCCTTATAAGTTATCTTTTTTGAGCCACATGGGACGTTAGTGAGATATTCCCTAGGTATTAAAATCGTTAATGTTTCCCCATGAACCCATAAAATTCACACTATTCAGTTAAATATGGACCTTACATTTTAGTAGGTTCACTCTTATATTCATATGTATGGTAATGATATATTTTACTTGTTCTCTTATCTTGGCCTAATTCAGATCAAATTAATGATATCTCAATCGACATGCACTGATCACCTTCCTGCATAATGTAATTAATGAAATAACACAAGAAAGATTTTTTTAATTGTTTCACATGCACTGGACAGTTTTCAAGGAGAAAAAATCAAAATTGTGTTGATGTTCTAAAATACACTAATATTTACTCGTCTAGTGGATATAATGATTTAACTCTAGTAACCCTATGCCAGGATTACATCTATTACAAGATTTAGGGTCTAGATCACTACCACCCAAGGGAAACTACCTTTTTCCTATCCATTTTATCAATGCTTTAGGAGGGAATTATTTTTTTCTTACAATCTAATATAAATCTTAGTTTCCTCCTGTTTGATGCACAAATTTGTTCCAATTATTTGTCACTATTTTCTCTAACCAAATAGTTGTGATTGACAAAAATGCAATAGAATCTTCTTCCCATTTGAACTCATCTTAAGGGAATTTCATATTCCTGTGTAAAATTTTTCTTTGAGTTCTAATAACGTTCTATGTCATGAAACATAATAATTTTTCATAACATTTTCTCCACATTCATGAATCATTCCTCATTTTAATTAAACATAGTAGTTTTTGGAAACTCACAACCATTCATGAAACTAGTATCCTTTTGTAAAGGGTTATCAACATTCATGAAATCCCTTGGAAAAATTTACAAAAGTCCTTTATTCATAGAACCTATGTTCATTTGAATCATTCATAAAATAGAAAACATCATGTAACTCTTTCATGAATTTAGATCCTATGGATCTTTAGTAAGTATTACTACTTAAAATGAGATTGGTGGTTACCTTTTTATAAAATTTTCCTCATCATAGATAGTCATTCCATATTTACACACAATTTTTATGAAACTCTGCAATCATGTTTACAAAACTCACTGTCTTCTTCAAAATTTTAGAAAATCTTTCATAGTCATGCAACTTCTAATAATCATATAACTAAGAAAAATTTCCTTCTTGCATCATCTATCTTTGATAAAAACCTTTTTTTAATAATTTTTAAAACATATTGAAATCAAATGTCTTTAAATTTCATTCATTTCCCATATTTTTATGGGGAAGTCAGAGAAATCCATATTTCATGAACTTGTCCCCTCTTCCAAATTTTAGACCCCAAAAAGTTGGAAAAAACTGTGAAATAACGCCACCTACACAATGGGAAAAATCAATTATTGCGACGGGTTATTTGAGACGAGATTTATTCCTGTCGCAAACAGTCAGTTAGTTGCGACGAGAATACAAGACCCATCATAATAGGTATGGCGCGGTTTGCGCGCCAAAATTTGGGAAGCCAATTTGTGACGGTGACATGTGTCCTGTCACAAGTACCCGGAGGTGGTAAATACAATTTGAGATGGGACAATTACCTGTCGCAAAACACTATTCCGCAGGTGGTATTTGCGACAGGCCTATCACAAATACCCTTTTAAGCACCGCCAGTATTTAATGCGGGTGAAGGTATTTGCGATGGTCCCCATCACAAATACTGGTGGCGGTAAATAGCAATTTGTGACGGGGATATCTGACCGTCGCTAATGGTAATTCGATAGGTAACTATATGCGATGGGCCCGTCGCAACCCGTCGCAAATATCGATGGTGGTAAATATCAATTTGCGACAGGGATATCTTCCCGTCGCTAATGGTAAGTCGGCATGCAGCAATTTGTGACGGGCCCATCGCAAAAACCCTTTTAACCGCTGCCCTTAATTAATGCGGGTGAAGGTATATGCGATGGGAACCCGTCGCAAATAAGAACGTAAAAAATATTCTAACTTATATATACCCCCATCTATTTTTTTTCAAATCATTCAGATCTGTCTTCATATTCTTCCCTTTCTCTCATTAAATTTCTGTTCTAAGTAGACATTATTTTTATTTTTATTTTTTTTATGGGAAGAGAAGAGAAGTAGTTAGGAGGTGTAAACTGAGAAAGAGTTAGGAGGTGCAAACTGTGAAGGAGTTAGGAGGTGCAAACTGAGAAGGTATTTATAGTTTAAATTATTTTTAATTTTTAATTTTATTTTTAATTGTTAATTTTAATATTTTTAATAGAATTTTTATATAGCTATATAGTATAATTAGATTATTTCGCTGTACTAATTAGTCTTTGTCTGGATACGAACAAGTAGAGGCTGCTCTGGTATCGATGTACCTAGGAGTGAAAACTCTGAAAAGGTGTTTCGAGCTTGACTGAGGGTAACCTGGTACACGACAACGGGCTTTGCTGCACTCTTGGTTCGACACTCTCGGAGGATGTTTTGGTAATAATTAGAAATAAACATATTAAAGTAGAAATAATTTAGAAAAAGTTATATTTAATTTGGAATAGTTATATGATTATTAAATTATTAAGAAATAGTTAATTAGGAAACAATTAGAAATTAAAAAAATTAGGAAACAATTAGAAATAAAATAATTAGGAAACAATTAGAAATAAAATAATTAGGAAATAGTTATAAATAAAATAATTAAGAAACAACTAGAAATACAATAATTAGAAAATAGTTAGAAATTAAATAATTAAGAATCAATTAGAAATTAAATAATTAGGAAACAAATAGAAATTAAATAAATAGGAAACAAATAGAAATTAAATAATTAGGAAACAAATAGAAATTAAATAATTAAGAAACAAATAGAAATAAAATAATTAGAAAACAATTAGAAATTAAATAATTAGGAAACAAATAGAAATAAAATAATGAGGAAAAAATAGAAATAATATAATTAGGAAACAAATAAAATAATTAGGAAACAAATAAAATAATTAGGAAACAATTAGAAATTAAATAATTAGGAAGCAATTAGAAATTAAATAATTAGGAAATAATTAGAAATTAAATAATTAGGTGACAATTAGAAATTAAATAATTAGGAAACAATTAGAAATTAAATAATTATAAAAAAATTAGAAATTAAATAATTAAAAATTAAATAATTAGAAAACAATTAGAAATTATATAATTAGGAAAAAACTAGAAATTAAATAATTAGGAAACAATTAGAAATTAAATAATTAGGAAAAAATTAGAAATTAAATAATTAAAAAACAATTAGAAATTAAATAACTAGAAAATAATTAGAAATTAAATAATTAGGAAACAATTAGAAATTAAATAATTAGGAAACAATTAGAAATTAAATAATTAGAAAACAAATAGAAATTATATAATTAGGAAACAATTAGAAATTAAATAACTAGGAAACAATTAGAAATTAAATAATTAGGAAACAATTAGAAATTAAATAATTAGGAAACAATGAGAAATTAAATAATTAGGAAACAAATAAAATAATTAGGATAATTAGGAAACAAATAAAATAAATAGGATAATTAGGAAACAAATAAAATTTTTAAGATAATTATGAAACAACTAAAAATAATTTGGAAACAATTAGCAAGCGTGATTGAACACTCATCTACCTCAATTTTCTTTTCATTTGTGTGTTGAGGCTTGACAGGAAACTTCTGCCTCCACTTGTAATATTTTCTTTTACTGTCAAATTTATCAACTTCCTCACTAGCGTAGAAATGATGAGGTTTATAATTTTGACAGCAAAAGTAAATACTACATGTGGAGGTAGAAGTTTCCTGTCAACCTCAACGCACAAATTAAAAGAAAATTTGCATAGTTGAGGGTCAATCACGTTTGTTATAATTATCAATATTTTCAACAAGTTTTTCTTTATTCTTAACATGTTCAAATTTAAAGGGTCACCAATTTTCAGGTCATGCCCAATAAAAAGTTTGCATCAATCATGTCCAATGTAAACTCTATAATTGTGCTTGCTTGGTTGATCACCTCGCAAGTAGTGTTGTAATAGGACAACCAAAGTCATGCATTTCTCATCTATAAGAATCATATCACATGACTTTTTACATAGACCATTCTTTCTCGAACTATTAAGGGAAAAATACTAAAGTTCTTTTAATTTTTTAAGGAAGAATGATCTATGTAAAGGGTCATGTGAAATGATTCATAAAGACGAGATCGAAATTACTTGTTTCATCCTATTGCAACCCTAATTGCGAGGTGATCAACCATGTAATGACAATTATAGAGTTTAAATTGGACATGGTTGACGCAAAATTTTTATTGGGCATGACCTGAAAATTGACGACTCTTTAAGATTTGAACATGTTAAGAATAAAGAAAAATCTGTTGGAAATATTGAGATTTGTAATAATTAGTAATAATTAGTAATAATTAGTAATAATTAGTAATAATTAGTAATAATTAGAAATAATTAATCAATAATAAAATAAATTGAAGTGCATGATTATAAATTGGAACAATTTCCAGCGGATTGGTGGCTACCTTTTGTTCAATGTCTCATATCTTTGTTACTTTCTTCCACTGAAATCCGTATGAAAAACGTGCTCTCACATATGTCAGAGCAAGTTTTTCATACATATTTCAGTCTGGAGAAAGTTAAAAAGAGATGATCCATCAGACAAAAGATGCTCTTTTCCCTAAATCCGCTGGAAACAAATAAGAATAATTAGTTATATAATCTCCACAACGATGATTACAAAATTTTATTTCATTATTCAAGCATATTTCATTTTACAAGTATTGCTAATTATTTCTAAATTAATAATAATTAGTGGGGATGATTACAAACTAATTTCATCGCCTGTAATTATTGGTAATTACTTAGAAATAACGGTAATTATGAATCTTCTCTTTTCAGGATATTGTTTTTCTTATATCAAATTATTTAACAACAGTAATGGTTTTAAATTTTGTAGAAACATATATAAGAATATGGAACTATGAAATTGACATCAATCATTATTAGATGACCATGCTTGGATAAATCAGAGCAGAAATCCAAACGGTTCTAGTTTAAATCCTATATATGTTGATGGCGTTGAAGCTTTCTTATCATTTTCATCATCAAAACCGGAATTTGTTTCAGAAGGGAGAATTAAGTGTTCTTGTAAAAAATGTTCTCTGAGAACGTTTGAGACATTTGACATCGTTGGACAACATATCTTGCATTATGGTTTTCAATCATATTATATTTTTTGGTATCAACACAGTGAACGCAGTTCCAGAGAAGATACTAATAATCTGATTCTGGATCCATAACAGTTTCATAATTTAGTACATGATGTTCCAGGGTCATCCATTCAACAAACTGAAATCACGGATGATGTTTATTTACCTCCCAAGTTGGCAGCATCTGAATTTGCTGAGTTGTTCAGGTTTGCTGAGGATGCATTATATCCTGGTTGCAAGATAAGAAAATTAAAAGCAGTTGCGAAATTTATGGTTATTAAATCAGATAATGGAATGTCAAATAACTGTTTTGATCAGATATTTTCTTTGGTTAAAGCACTGTTACCAGAAGGAAATGTGATGCCTCCTAATTATTATGAGAGGAAGAGACTGGTTCATAATCTGGGCCTTAGTTATTAGAAGATCCATGCATGTTCAAATGATTGTATCTTATATTCTGGTGAAAATTAGTCATTGGATAGTTGTCCCAGATGTGGACAATCGAGGTATAAAGAAGCTCTATCAGGGAAGTCTAGATTGATTCCTGTAAAACAGTTGAGATATTTTCCTCTTACACCCAGGTTGCAGCATTTATTTATGTCTCAGAACACAGCGACAATGATGTCATGGCGGAAAACAAATATTTCAAATGGTAAAAGCTTGATTCATCCATCTGATGGTGATTCATGAAAAAATTTTGATCAAACGCATCCGTCTTTTGATTTAGAATCCCGGAATGTGCGATTGGGTCTTTCTACTGACAGTTTTTTCCATTTGGATCTTTTGGTAGTCAGTATTCTTGTTGTCCTGTCTTTTTAACTCCGTACAATTTTCCTTCATGGATGTTGATGAAAGAGACTTATATCTTTTTCACATTATTAATCCTAGGACATCCGAAAAAGAATATTGATGTTTATTTGAAACCATTGATTGATGAGTTAAATTTATTGTGGATTCATGGTGTTGGTACATATGATGCTACTGCGAAACAGAATTTTGTAATGAAAGATGATTTGATGTGGACAATTAGTTACTTCTCGGTATATGGAATGTTATCTGGCTAGAGTACACATGGTCCAAAATCATGTCCTTACTGTTTGGGAGACAACAAATCATTTATGATTGTGAATGGAAAACAACCTTTCTATTTTGACTATCATCACAGATTTCTTCCAATCGATCATCCTTTTCGGAGGAACAAATCTCATTTCAGAAAAGGCATAATTGAAAGAGATGAACCTCCAAAAATGATCTCAGGTACAGAGTTACAATCAGTTGTATTTTCATTACCTTCCATCACTTTTGGACCGAAAATAAACCAAGTGAAAATTCATGGCTTTGGCCAATTGGACAAAATGGAGCATTTTTTGGAATCTGCCATATTGGTCTGATTTGTTGGTCTGAAACATGTTGGATGTCATTCATATTGAGAAGAACTGCTTTGATAATTTATTTCATACAATTTTGGATACACCGGGTAAAACCAAAGATAATGTAAAGGCACAATTAGATCTTGCCCAAAATTGCAGGCGACCAGAACATGAATTGTTTGAAAATGTCAGATCACAGAGATTAATGAAGCCAAAATCATCTTATACAGTGACCAAAGATAGTTTCTTATTATTTTGTTGTTGGATTGCATATTTGAGACTTCCAGATGGCTATGCATCCAACTTGGGCAGATGTGTTAAAAATGGTCATATTACTAGATTTGAAAGTCATGACTATCATGTTATAATGGAAAGACTTATGGGTACTGGATTAAGAGGTTTGTTGAATTCTATGATTTGGGATTAGATAACAGATATATCATATTTATTCTGAGACATGTGTGTGGCGACAACAGACTACGATACACTAAGAAAACTGGAAGAAGTTGTTGTTGTGATTATATGCAAACTGGAGAAAATCTTTCTGCCTACTTTCTTTGACTCAATGGAACATTTGATATTAAATTTTCCACATGAAGAAAAATGTGGAGGTCTAGTTTAGTTTCGATGGATGTAACCATTTGATATATGCATGCAGAAATTGAAAGAAAAAGTCTGTAACAAAGAATCAGTTGAAGGCTCAATTGCTGAAGCTTATTTGGAAGAGGAAATTTCTTTATTCTTCCCTCATTATTTTGAATCTGAATATCCCTAAAAATTTAAATACATGGTCCGGAATGAGGGGAATGTTGATGATGATATGAAAAATCAATTATCTGTTGTCAATCAGCCCAAACATGGCTTTGGTGGAGTTCATGATAGATGGATTTCAGATGATGAACATCATAGAGCTCATACATATGTTTAACTCAAATGTGAAGAAATGTAACTAATTGTACAGTGAGTGCTCCTATCCCTTATTCTATAGAATCTGTTATAGTAAATTCATCATATTGTATTTTTAGGTTATATGATGATCATATCAAGAAACAATTTCCTCAAATTACAGCAGTTGTCTTAGAAGAACGTCGGGAAAAAAAAATTTCCTACTAGTTTCAAAAACAGGTAACATACATTCTTTTTTGGTTTTACATATAAAATCAATTTATTACTTGTAATGGTGATAAATTCTTTACAGATTTTCATGTATCTGTACATGCTGATAAGATTGATAGTCGATTGCGTATAATGAGTATCCCACCATCCAAAATGGTTAAATCTTATAATGCATATGTGCTGAATGGTTATTGCTTTCATACACGTGCATATGGGGAATCAAAGAAAACAATGAATAGTGGTGTTTGTTTGAAGGGATCACATCACAGAGATATTGAAGTTGACTTTTACGGCATGCTTGAAGAAATTATTGAACTATTTTATTTGGGATAGAATTATGTAACAATGTTTAAATGTCGATGGTTGGATACTTAGAGAGGCTTGCGTATTCATCCGACTCATGGGATTGTTGATATTAAACATAAGAGTCTTCTTGCAGTAAATGAATCATTTTTATTGGCTCATCAGGCACATCAAATTTATTATGAAAAATACTATGCTACCGTAAAAGAGTTGGATGATTGGTGGAGTATAATAAAAGTTAAATCTCGAGAAAATTTGTTTACTCAAACTGAATGTGGTTCCACTAAAGTGCATGGAAATGAAATTTTTGAGGAAACTCCTCAAAACACATCTTTTTCACAAAGAGACATGAATATCGAGGATGACACCCCACAGTTATGGGTCGATGGTGACGATGTTGTCAATGATGTTACAACTGAATTTGAAATGACAAGAGATGATGAAAGTGAAACTAATATGGAAATTGATGATGTTGATGAGGAAGATGAAGACATTGACATTGAAAACTATGAAGATGAAGATGAAGATGAACATTGACATAGTAAAATGATGGTTAGAATCATAACAAATATATATCTATAAATAATAGTTATTTTCAACTGTTTGATAATAACAATCATTTCATGTTTCAGATGGACTCAGAAACATTTCGTCAGTCGCTGGAGGCTGATCTACCTATGGATGATGAGGATCTTGAGTAATTTGACCCTCATGCTATTGGCACTATAGGGAGCACTCAGAGGGGGTGTGGTCTTGCCAAAATGATGATTCTAGATCCTATCTTGGAGCGACATCCACCTCTTGGATTCGATGTGCATACGTGGTGGTATGGTAACCTGTGTATTTTCGTTATCTTTCATTATAATTTATTTATATTCTAATTGTTTGATTATTTGTTCTTTTTTCACAGTTTTACTCTTATAGCTATTGGACAGGGGATCACTATCTTACACAATTATTTTTCTCAGCCCTAGCTCTCATGGGATCAGATTCTCGCTGATGTGCAAGCCGCCAAGTTCGATCATTGGCTGGTACGTAATTAAATATTATTTATTTTGAAATTTAATTCATTAATAACTTTATATTAGGGTTTATGGTATCCCATCGACGAGAACATGCGTGCCACTATCCATGTGGCATGGGTGGTGTCTATGCGTGACCGTTTACGTCTGTTTTTTCATAATTTGAGAAAGAAGAATGTGAAGAAAGACGGAGTGAAAGAATTTGATGAGTTCTATAGAGACCACAGAATAGAGTACATTTCATCTCACGTTTGGGATGGATTATGTACACACTGGTTGGGTGGTGGGTTTCAGAGGAGATCTGCATTGGGTCGACAGAATTGGGGGAGACAAGAGGTGATGCATCGAGCCAGTAGCCGTACATTCAGTGCGTATAGAGAGTGTCTGGTATGTAATATTTTTAATATTTTATAAATATTTAAATATAAAAAGTTTATTTTATATTCATATAGGAAACCGAGCAGCCCGGTATTTCGGTGTATGGCGTTTATCGGATGTTGTGCACTGATCCGGCTACTGGAGAGATTAGAGGTGACCGCCAACGTCAGATTGTGGTCAGTATTATTTGCTTTTTAGTTTGAAAATTAAATGCATATAATCTTTTCATTATTTTAATTTCTAATTCAAACTTAAGGAGTCATATGAGGCTGTGACCTCTCAGACATAGGCTGAGAGTCAAGACGAAACGAGTGATCAGACTAGTGTCCACCCTTTTGATGAGACAACATGAATGCATGCGACTCAGTATGGATTCGAAAAGGGCCAAGTAGTTGGTATCAGCTCTCATTTGACTCTTGCAGCTTATTATGGTACTTCTGCGATGTCGGCGTCCAGCTCGAGAGGAGCTCGTGGAGAGACATCATCTTCTGCATCACAGTATTAGGAGCAGCTGTGTGCTCAGAGTCAGCTTAAAGAGGATTTGCGTCAGGGGCAGGAGCAGATGCGTTAGCAGCACGATGAAGAGATGCGTCGATGGTAGGACCAGATGCATCAGCAGTAGGATGAGGAGAGTCGTCGATATGAGGATAAAAATCAGGAGTATATGGAGTATATGCGTCATCTGACTCATAGTTTAGGGATGGTGTTTCCTTCACCACCACCTCTAGGTCCTCTAGATTATCCACCCCCAATGATTTTTTATATGTAATAAACATTTGAGTTCGTAGATTATTATCATATTAACTATTTACAATTTCTCTTTCATATTAGTATAAATATTGCATGATTTAATTTGTTTTGATTTTTTTAATATTTTATTACTTATTAGTATTATTTTTAATGTCTGCTTATTTTAGTAATATTCCTTTTATTATTTTATATTTATTGTTAATATTGAGAAGTTTATAATTTTATAATTTTATTAATATTAATAATATTAATATTATTTTTTCATAAATATATATGTTTATTTTAATAATATTATTATTATATTAATTCTTTATATTATTAATATTAGTACTATTAATTTTTTTTGATATTAATATTTCATAATATATAATAATATATTATTTATATTCATATTATTATTATTATTATTTTTTGATATTAATATTTCATAATTATATTATATATATTTTTTATTATTAATAATATAATAATATAATTTATTTATATTAGTAATGTTATTATTATTATTATATACATAATTTAATAATAATAATATTATATTTATTTTTTATGTTATTAATATTAGTATTATTATAATATATTATATTATTTATATTCATATTATTATTATTTTATATTAATATTTCATAATTATATTTTATATGTTTTTTTATTTATATAATTATTATTTTTATATAATATTATACGATTTTTATTAATTATTTTATTTTATTTTAGTTTTTTTAGTATTTGTGACAGGAATATTTGAGATGGGATTTCCCGTCGTAAAATTTTTTTTACACTAACATTTTTTATGGCAATAATACCCGTCGGAAAAAAATTTCTTCAACGGTCCATCGCAAATACCTTCGTCGCAAATATTTTTTAAATTTCTCATTTGCGACGGGTCATAAACGTGTCGCAACTAATATATCTGCGACGGCCCGTCGCACATACCTTTTTTTTATATAAATGAAAACTCAGTTGCAATGGGGGATAAATACCGTCTCAAATACTCTTTTTGCGATGGGACCGCCGCAACAACACCTTTTTGCGACGCCGTTTTCGGCAACAGGCGATTTGCGATGGAGCCCCGTCGCTAATAATCCTTTTTTTTGTAGTGCTAGTACGCACAATTTTATGACACACTTTTATATCTTCCACATCATAATACTAAGTATTTTTCAATATACATAGTTGACAATAAGGTTTTAACATCCACAATTACCTAGTTTAGGTTCTTATCATTCTTCTATAGCTTCAACCCATTTCTCATTGTTATGGTTATACTTCCACTTTGTCTCTATAAGAAACTTAACTATTTAATGATATTATTGACAAGAACAGAAAATAAAAGATTATTAACCTTGCCATGTCACTAGAAAAGCCACATCTAATTCACTAACTCAACAGAGTTAACAGTAATCGGGTGGGCATTTAATCAAACATACGACATATAAAAACACCAATTCTCATTGGTGTCCAATAATTTCCCCCTATATATTTTTTCCAAGATTTTATGAATACTTTGATTCTATCTTGATACCATGTGATGAAAATTTGTTGACATAGAGTATCTATGAAATCCATTGACTCTGTCTTGAAGCTGTTGGTGGCTAATACCTGCTATTTCATAATGTGTGTCATATGATAATACCACTTATTCAACCCCAATTAGAGTATTATTTCATAAAAAAATATCCCCTGGAATTATCTTCATTGAACAATCATATTTTTCATCTTCATATTTATATCATCCATTTCCTACCCACCCAATAATGGGATGGGAATGAACACACATGGATTCATGGTCCTCTGTTTTCCTGAAATAAACTGTGCATGGATTCATAGAACTTTCTTACACCCCTTTGATATAAAATCCAAAGTATAATTACAACCATATGTATTTAATGTAGATTCCCTATAAACCAATGAATTTTGAATTAAGGGTTTCACTTTTGGAATTCTAATTATTATCCCCATTCTTATTTATGTGAGATAACATAATATTTCATCCGTTCTATACTATTGAGATCATGTATTATGTGATTGAATTATGTATCCTTTATAAATTATTTAAAAATTTGTTTTCTTATATCTCCCCCATCTTACACATGATCCTCATATCTGATAAAAATATATAATTATCCCCCTATGATATGAAATAATTCATATTGATAATACCACTAGTAAGACCAACAAACTATCTTCTTCACCTATATAATTTTTTTAATATGTGACTGCAGTTTTAGGAAACTCTCAAATTGAAAAAATATTCTTGATATAGCTACCTTCTATAATATTTTTAGTGGTTGGAAATACCACTTAGTATAGATACATAAAAAAACAACTAATACTACTAAGTAAAGAGTCATTATTGGAAACAGTTGAAAAACATAAAAACCAATCGATGTACATTGAACTCATTAAATCCAAATGTTTCTAACATCCATAAAACATTAGATTTATTCAATGAATTCTTCTAAATTTATTACTAATCTCTAGACACCAAGTTTATTCCAATTGTTGAAACAGATACTAACTCTCACTGATGATAATATGATTGATGATACCATTAATTGAACATTTCAAGATTCCGATTGATGAAATCATGACTCTTTTGTTTCGGATTTCAAGTTCACTTCTTGAACTATATCTGAGAATTGATTTCATCTCTCATAAAAATGATTTAATTCCTTGTTTTCATGTGATAGAATCTATCTTCTGTTAATCTCAAAACCCCATAACTTCCTCATCTTAGTCACTAAATATAGAACTGAAATTAAACTTAAGAGTTTCTCATCCATAACTTCCCCTGATATCCCAAAAATAGTCTGATGATATCACATGCTAGATTAAGAACAAATTGAACATGGGTGATCATTTTTTAACTACATCCCCATTTTAATATCATCAATACTAGATTCTCTATACATCAATGCATTATGGGTATTAATACCAATTGAAATTTAATGAAATATAAACTCTCTTTTCTATATTACAATAATTATGATTCATTGTTACTTATATGATTCTTTTTATGTTCTCTTACATTGAGGTCTTAGATACATTAAAATTACGGCTTCTAATGACTTCAATCAGTTAAAATTATGGGTCACTTTATTACACTACTTTGCATAATTTGATGATACATCCCTCAGAATCATATCAACGGTAAATAATAATACACTTCAATAACAGTTAATATGATTTAATCTCATAAAGAGAGGGGGTGTTTCACTTCATCATGTTGAGGAATAAGGCTGGTCATGGTAGACCACCCCGTTAGTGTGAAAAGTTATTTTTCCCCTTTCAATATTTTTTGGATAGGAATTTCATCACCTAATCATCTTATTTTTATTCCTTGTTATTCTTCTTGGAAATCTTCTTCAGTGCCTTGGAAGTGGATCTACATTGAGTGATTCATGTTACAAAAACCTCATTTTGGGTTATTTCATTGGACATCCCCATTTTTGGCATGGTAATTTCCTTTTCATCATATCCTTTCTCGGAAAAACATCTTATTTGGTTAATCTAACAAAAAAGGGCCCCTTTTCAGGTTACTGACTGGATCCTTCTTCATTTCATCTTCTTGCAACACTATTTATCCCTATTGGATTCATCTCATTCATAACCCTTGAAAAATTTTAGGATTCCTACTTCACATGAGAGATTTTTGGAATCTGTTCAGTTTTCCGAATATTTTTCTTCTCTTTCAATGGACCTCCCTTTACAACATCATATTAAAACACCTTCTCAAACTATTATTTTCACTTTTCCTGGGATATACCATATTTATCTTCTTGTATTTCCTTATAGTATTTTTTTCAATCTAAATTATTAAAACCTCAAATTTTTCAACATTAATTAGAAAATACCCCCTTAAAGTTTTTTTCCTTGGTGAATCTTTCAATGCATGCTCATTAAACATTCTCATAGTTAGACCAGCTTCCTTTCTTTTCAACCATAATTGTTTTTTTATTTCTAAGAGGAATCTTTTGAGTAAAAATATTTTCATTCAAGACAAAACACTCATTAAGATACCTTATTTTACTATAGAACAGAAAATCTATTCTCTATCATAAACAAATTTATTTAGGTTAAAATTATATTTTCATTATTCACGTGAATTGAGTAATTCCTTAAATCACATTAAGTTCTATTTCGACAATAGTTTCCATCCATATGATCTTGGTAAGAACAGATAAACAATCTCCCATAAAAACCATACCATGTATAGTAGCATATTTATTAACATGTTGTTTCATCATGTTCTCTCCTTCCATTAATCATTTTGGATTCCAGTAAAACTCTCACAGTATGTCCCATGATTCCAAAATTGTTTCACTTAGTTGCTACCTTCCACCAAGAGAAATCTCTTTCAGGTTTTACAAGAATGTTAATCTTACTTGATGACTCTGAATTTACATATTTCTATACTACACTTTTTGACTCTCTAATGAGAGGTATTTTTTTCATTTCATTATATATTTTCAACCTCATTTCAAGCTCTTTTTTCTTCACATACATCTCCTTAAATTGGAAAGTTATCATTATCAAAATTAAGGTTGCTTATGATCTAGAATGTAACCTCTCCCCCTATTTCATTTTGAGTAGGATAATTATATATTTTTACTATTACTCAGTGGCCATATAATTATCCACTTCATGTGAACATTCATCAAATGATTCACTATAACTTTTTATCTTTTCACCCATCTTAACAATGTAATCATTCTCATAATCCTTTACTTTCCACATCTATCAGTTCTCCTCAACTAAATATTCCACTTGTAAAATCAATGAAACCATTCATGGTAATTATATTTTGAACCACCTTTGAGTCAAGGTTCATTTCTTTTTAATAGTTTTTACACTATTTCACTTTGGAAGGAATTTTTAGTGGTTAATTTACTTGAGTATCATTTATCTCCCTTGGATTTGTGGCTACATCCATAATTCTTTGATTTGTGATTTTCAGTTTTTTTTCTACAATTTTCAAAACATTAACATGTATCCCATGAGATTCATTCTTCTTTATCATGTAAATTTTTTCTTCCTTTTAATCATGATCAATGTCCTCAAATATGTGAATATCTTCCACCATTGAGTCCCTTGAATTATCATCATCATTAGTAGTTCATAAATCCCTTTGAATATCAATATCCCAAGATAGACATACATAATCATTGTATGAAAAAGTATATTTACAATATGATTAATCAATATCTTCTTTTAATGAGACTATGATAACCTTTTGTCTCGACCACACAATTCTAAAAAAAATTCACTATATGGAATCCCATTGGAGTTATTCTTCTTAAAATTCTTTCAATTTCCCATATTGTATTGGAATAAAATATTTCATCTCCAAAAACAGATTGGATAAATTCAGTTAAAAAATCCAAAAAAAAGAAACCATTCCTCTAATATCAATTGTTAGAACTACATCGAACATTAGTGAGATATACCCTAAGTGGTGTTGTTGATCAAGGTATTAAATTTCTTCATGTTTCCCCATATACTCATGAAACTATCATTTTCGAATACAATCCTAACCTCACATATTTGTAGGGAAACTCATTTGTTCTCCTATCATGTGACGATCCAATTAACAAGTGTTTTTATCTTGTCCTTAATCAGATAAGATATGTAATCTCTCAATCCACATGCCTTGATTTTTTTACTAACAAATGTATGTAAAAAACACACAAGACTATAGGATTTTACATGGTTTAGACACACTTTGTTGTGCCTAATGAGAACACACGAACATTAAGTAGATGTGAAACAAAACAAATAATATTCACTATTCTAGTTAATATAACTATTCTTCTATGTCACATCATGTCATTATCACTACCATTATAAGATTTAGGGTTTTGTTTACTACCACCCAATGGGTCACTCCCTTTTCCCCCTTTCTTTGATAACTACTTCTTTGGGGGATGCTTTTTCTCACAATCGAGTTCATTTATTAATTGTCCCATAGTTGATTCACTAATTAGCGGTCATTGAACTTCAATCTTCTATTTCCAAAAATAGTTTTTGAACATCCCAGTTCTACTAGATTCCCTGCTCCCGGCCGGTGATGAAGGAGCCACCATTGTTTGATCACGGATCAAGCTCCACTACTGGTGAACTCTAGAGAGCCCTGTTTATACTTCATTCTCCCACCAAGAAACGTTATCCTTTAAGTAAACATTATGTGGCTCCCTCTGAGCCTCTATTTCTACCTAATTTCCAGATAACCCTCTAATGGTTCCACTGGTTTCGATGGTTAGTCTAGTCCTGTCCATGGATGTTCCTATGGAGACATTTGATGTGGATGTTTCAGGCTTGAGGTGGACTCTTGTGTCTATGTTTTGAACTAATAAGCCTCATCTACCTATCTTCAAGCATTTTGTGGAATCCTTGGGTTACATGCTCGAGTTCACATCTCTTCAGTTCATCAACACTCATACTTCTTGGTATTCTCTTAGAGGAGAACATTGTTCACACCTCGTGCAGGGATCCTAGATTTATGGGGAGGTGGCGCTTCGGCCTAGAACATTCATCAATGGAAGTGCATAAAGTAATGGATATTCTCATGGAGGAAGTTTAGGTATTTCTTCTAGGCCCCCCTATAACCTTTCAAAATGATGCATTCCTCAAAGATATCCATGACTCCCTCGGTGTTTTTCATTGTGTGGATAACTAAAATAGGTTTTGGGTGGATCCTTACATCGTTCGGATGTGTGTAGAGTTTGAATTGTCCTCTCCCGTTCGAGGGAGGCTTAATCTCAAGTTTCAAAGTGCTGAGATTTGGTCCCAAGATATTTTGTACCTTGCGTATCCTAGATTTTTATCCCCCTGTCTACAAAAAATTCATTCCCTATTAATGTTAATGATGTGGCATCATAGTTCCCTCTGGCATGATGATCGTCCAGTTTCGGGGTGTTCTCCGTCATCCAGGGGCTCTTCTGGTCACTCATCTTACCAGGTCCAGGAGGCCCCTAGACTTCTGTCTCTTCTTCAGACTCTTTATCCTATGCATGCCACTTTGGTTCCTCGGAAGGATTGGAGCTTCTAGGTGGGGCTTTTTGTGCCCAAGTTCCCTACCCTCAAAGATCCCCTCCTTTATGGATGGTCAGTCTCATTGACCCATTGCTGGCTACCCATCAGATCCAATATACAAGTGGGCTTCTAGAATTATTTGTGAATATTTCCTCTATGACAAAGGATCCCTTAACCTTAACTTCTCTTTCTTCGGAGGTGGAAACGATGGAGGTCGGAATGTGTGAGGTTGGTGATATGTATGTGCATCCTCTTCCCCTCTCTAGTGATGATAAGGGACTGGATGAGGCTGTCTTGGCTAGGGGTGAGGTCCTAGTTAGCTGGGTTTCTTGTGAGATAGGGGAAAGTCCTTTGATCTTGTCCCCACCAAGCACTACCAGAGGGAAGACAATAAAGTTATGTTCTCTCCTACAACCATATCCTTCATCCCTATAGGACCTCAGTCTGGGTGTTTATACCTGTGGAAAGTCCAAACATTAGAGGTCAGAGAATAGGGATTGTCATTTATTTCACTAGATTGAGGCCAGTCCTAGAGTCAATGGCATGAACAAGTCTCTCTATGTTCATATAGAACTCTCATGGTCTCGGGGAGAGGGTCAAAACATAATTTATTTCATCAGAGATTAATAAAAACAATGCTCTCAAAGCTATGGTTTAGGATCATAAACAAAACCTGGCCAAATTGAAGGAGTTCACCTATAAGGTGAAAATTCATGCATCCATGCAGGCAGATCCAGTGAATCATCATATTTGAATATTCTAGAACAATTAAATTTCAATGGACTAGGTGAAACCATAAGAATAATTTATTATGAAGAGGGTAACAATGGGCTCCTTGAACATTATGGTTTCCTTTTGTTTATGGAAGCTGTGATGATAGTAAAATGGTAGCATTGTGGAAGGAGATAAGTGATTTTGACCAAGGAGACATTCCTTGGATCGTTGGTGGTGACTTTAACATCATCATAGAGCCAATGAAAAAAAGGATGGGGAAAGTTCCCTCACCGTTGAAGCAAGGAAATTTCTCAATTCACAGTAAGTAAGGAGCTAATAGATATAGGCTATGCTGGTGATAATTTCAGTTGGTGTAACAACCAAAGAGGGAGAAGACACTACTTGAGCCATATTGAAATTTTCCACACCAACTTGAATGACATCTATATTTTCCTATATTCCAAGGTATCCCACTCGGCTCATGGAATATCTAATCAATCTACATTGTTGGTTATGTGGCTCCCCTGCTAAGAATTTTAGAGAAAGTTCATAGTCTATAAAGAATGGTCGAGGTATCTAGAGTTCATCCATATTGCGCGGGACTCATAGAGGAAATAGTGAATGATTATTCATGGGTGGAGATACCCAAAAAACCAAGGAGGATTAAATAGAGGCTTCAAGTGTGGAAATTTGATTTCCCTCTTAGGGATCAAAAGATGGAATATCTTAAAATGGACATTGATATTTTGGAATCCAACCTGGAGGACCATTGGGATGATAAAAACATTGAGATTCTTATTTTAAAGATGAAGAAATAAGAAGATATGATCCTTGTATTGGAATGAGTGGCCTATGAGGAAGCAAGGATCATATGGCTACATGATGTGGATAAGAACACAGCTTACTTTCATGTTTGTATCAAGAACAAAAGATGGCCTATGAAAACAAATATTATCATTGAATAAGGATCCTATACATATGATAGAGATTTGGTGGGTAATATGGAATACTCTATTCTTAAAGATCTTCATGCAGGTCCCAAATCAACGATGGCCAACGGGTACCCAAGCATCAAAGTCGATATCTGGGATGTCATCCAAGAAATAGTTTCCTCTAAGGAAAATTATATCTTGGAAGAGGTCCTAGAAGAACCCAAGATCTTCACATCCATGATGAATATTGACCCCAATAGTGCAGCAGGACCTAACAGTTTCCATGTTTCGTTTTACTGATCTTCGTGGGAGGTGGTTAAGGTTGACATTATGGTCGTGGTTTAGGGTTTTTTTCAATGAGTAATTGTCCCCTGAGTTGAAAGCACCAGAATGTTGGAGCTCATTCCGAAGGTGATAGATCCATCCTCCCTCCTCCACAATCTCCCGATGAGTATGTGAAATTTCCCCTACAATATCCTTTACAGTTTCATCAACTCAAGGATAGCCACACATCCCCCCAAGTGGACTTCAATGGAGTAACATGGATTTTTGATGGGTCACTCCATCCAGGAGAAATTGATCTGTCTTAAGAAATGCTGAGGGAAACCAACCTTATGAATCATGGATCTAATATGGACATCAAACTAGATATGAAAAATGCATAGGATATAATAAAATAGAGGTTAATTAAAAGGGTTCTCATAAAGATGGGCCTTTCTCTCAAGTCTTCGAACATCTTCTCCAGATGCATTAGTTCATCGTGGAAGTTTGTTTCATTCATGGGGAGATCTCATGGCTTCTCAAGGCCACTTAGGGCTTGTGACAAGGTGACCTACTCTCCCCAACTATTTTAAACTTTATACAGGACACGTTAAGTCACCTATTGAAAAGAGGGGTCTCAAATGGAAGCATCATACCCTATAGATGGAAACAGATCCTCCCCTCCATTTCTCACTTGATGTTTGCAGACAACACAATAATTTTCTCAAATTTAGTGAATATTTCTGTGCATGGAATCAAGATGATGATGGATGAGTATTGCTTCTGTAGTTGCAAGGTGATCAAACAGTCCAAATGTAATATTTTCCTCTAACATGTGAACGATGGGATGGGACTCTCTCATATGCAGTCGTATGAACATGAAGCCATGTCATTTACCAATGGAATACCATGGAAATCCAATATCTGTAGTCATAATGTGTATTTGGTACTTTGATCAAGTGGTTAATAGGATTATTAGTTGTGTGCTCAACTAGAAGAATCACTTCTTCTCTGTTGGGTGATGTATTGCACTAATTAATATAATCCTTTCTGCCATACTTGTGCATGCGCAGACATCCATTACATTATAATTGGAGTTATCAAAGATATTTCCATGTTGTGGGCCAGCTTTTTATGAGATGCACTTTCATAAGGGAAGAGGAATTGTGTGGCATGGGATAGAATGTCACATCCTATTAATGCTGGGGGAATCAACGTTAGGAGTTTAGGGGTCATGTTGTTGTACATGCACGCCAACTTACTTGGGAAGCATTTGAGAGCCAGACCCTCTTGGGGAGAATTATGTCCCATAGCATTGATGGAATATAGATGCGGAGAATGTTCATGGATCTTCGATGTGGAAATCAGTTTTCTTTATCATCCTAGTCCTCTTTCAGCATTCCCGATGGATCATAGGAGAATTGAATATTCTGTTCTGAATGCACAACTGGGTGGGCTCAGTGCTTAAATTCTTGGGCTTTCCGGATCCCTAAATCACCTTCAAGGAGGATAGTAAGTACCAATAGTTTATCAAGACTGTTCTTGATGAAAAACTAGTATGCCATTTTCGACTCAATCCTCATCAATGATGATCCGGAAAAATGAATTTTTCTCCCATCTAATTCTGGGAGTTCACTTCAAGAGAATTCTATAGGATCTCTACTCTATAGGTGTAGTAGGTTAGCTAGAACGACATTTCATGGTGTAAAAAGATCCCTTCAAAATATAGCTTCCATGTTTAGAGAATCTAAAATTACACTATTCCTACTAACAAGAGGGTCAAGAGGATGGGTGTTAGTCTCTCTTCTTGGTTCCAGTGTTAAAAAACAAACGGGAAGAGAATGTAAATCATTTTTTAAGGTGAGTGGGCCTGAGAGGTTTAAAAATTATTTGGAGAGTTCACAGCTATCTATTCATTCATCCCTGGTATTTTTAAATTTAAAGACAGGTGGTTTTAGGGGTCTTCTAATAAAGGCCCAGAAAGGGTGGCGAGAGCTAGCATCCTTAGTGTAAAATTCTTGTAACTTTGGATGGCTCTCTACAAGGTGCGTTTTGTGGGTATCTCTTCTACAGGTTGGTCAATTATCTTGCATACTAATTTCTGGTTTCTCGAGATGGTCACTATTTTTGGGAAATGGTGTAAAGCCCCCTCACTTCAGTTTCTGCAGGTTAATTCTCCCTTGGCTGCTGCTGACCTGGATAGAAGTTAGGGTAATTGGGTGTGGTAGACTCCTCCATCATCTGGTCTCAAATTAGATACTAATGGATCCTGTCTAGTTGGTAACATGTGTGGTGGAGGTGTTGTCTGCAATATATAGGGGAGTGTGTTCCTTGATTTCATATATCACTTTGGGGATGAAAATGCTCTACAAGTAGAGGCCAATGATATTCTCACCGGTCTCAACCTATGATGATAGAAGAACATTACTCTATCCTAAATGGAATCTAATTAGATGATTATATGGGACTCTATTATGGGAAGATTCTCTATTCTATGGTTAGTTACATACATCATCGGGTAATGTAAACTGCTTCTCAACTGGAATATTCAGGTCTCCCACACATGGAGAGAGGGGAAAAAAGTCACTGATCATCTCACCTCCCTAGAAATCCCTAGTTATAATGTCACATTCCTTTTAAATGTCACCCACTTCAATCTTGAAGGGGTCAACATAATTCATGGGGAATCTTATGGACTCCATTATTATATACCCCCCTAAACCTTTTTTCTTTTTTATTTTCTTTCTTCTTTGAATAAATATAATGGCATGATGATGATGATTGTAAAACTACATTCTATCACCAAATTCATTGTCTTTCATGAAACCAGAATCCTTTAATGAATCTACATAAACCTTTAGTAAAAACCTTATTTATATTGAAACAATTCATTCTTTATGGAAGATATGTTCATATGAATCTCTCAAGCATGAAATGACTTTTTGAAACTATTTCATAAATTTAGATCCTTGGGATCTTCAATTAGTTTGGATACATCAAATGAGAGGGGTATTCACCTATTAAGATAATATTTTTCATCTTCATGAATCATACAATCTCAAACATTAAATTTGAAAAAAAACCTCATTCATGTTCATGAATATTCATTTCATTATAGAGATTTGGAGAAATTTTTCATTGTCATGAAACTTCATGTAATCTCATCACTAAGTAAAATTTATTTTTCTGCTCCTTAATCTTACACAAAACAATATTTAGTGAATCTACAAACCATAATGAAATAAAAAATAAGGATATTTCATACCTTTGTTTGAATGCTTTTAAAAAACCACATTGTAACATCAACTACATCCTTATCTAGGCGATCCTCTTTCCTTGATAGCTTCAACCCATCTCTTACTATTATCAAGATCAATATTCAAATCACACATGTTTCTTCATGCACTCTAAAACATTCTCTCTATAGAGAATATCACCATCGCATGTTTTATCCTACATAGTGAATATAAAATCCAACATGCTTCACCACACCTTGTCAATCGCAACATCACATCTGACAGACCATCTTACCAAGGATGATAGTGATATGGTTGACAATGAATCCAATAGAGAAAACATGGAAACCCCAATTATCATATGTGTCCAACACCTCTTTTTCAAATTGAATTTAGTATTTAAGATGCTATATTTTAAGAATATCAGTACCCAAGGGAATGTAAAAGAGTTTTAGGTGGTTATTTTGGCCAATTATTAATGAATCTATGAGATTTGAGGTGTGTATATTAGTGGGTAGTGATGAATCTTTTTATAAGGTAAGGGAGTGTCATTTTTATAATCATATAAAGGATTAATTGAATATTTTAATTTCATTTAAATATTACAATTTACAAGAATGAGATAGGGTAAGAGGTAATGTATGTAATGCCTTAATCATAAAATTTCACCCATGTTTTTAAAATTTTCCTATGTCTTTTAATCTTAGATTTTTCACTTTTGAAAATATTTTTGTTGCCATGGTGGCTAATTTTTAACAAAGGAATTTAATAATAAATCCCCAAAAAAATTAATTATTACATAATTTATAACTAATAACTCCAAACATGAAATATATGGTCAAATAAATATTTTAAGTATGATATAAATTAATTTTATTATTAGCGCACATAAAGAGTAAAAAATATTTTTAGAAATGATTATTTTTAAGAATAAAATTATGTTTAAGATAAATTATAAATAATATTTGGTTACATGAAATTAAATGGTTTATTATTATACAAATAACAGTTATGTGTCCTCCCAATGATTATTCCTTGTTGTAGAAGCCCCTATGTGGACTCAGTGGGGTCTTGGGTCCGAATCTCACTGAGTATGTCCTTGTCGGTAGTGTATGATTTTTTGTATTTTTACCCCACACTAGTATATTTTAAACAATATTTATGTTCCTTTAAAATAAAGTAAAAATTATATTTCCAGTTGATAAAACCTAAATAAAAGATAATGATGAAAAAGAAATTAGTAAAACAAAATATTATTTTTTTTCAAAATGTAAAACATTTATTTTTTTAATTCATTTTCTCAATTTAAATACATTATTTTATAGCGTAAATACATTTCATATTTGAAAAAAATATAATTTTTTTAATGTAATGCACATGAACCTCATCCCAGTTGGTGAGGTACCCTTAAGTGCATCCACGAGACTCAGGCTCAAAACAACGGGGAGACATATTTCAAAGGTACTACAAGAGTACTGTAGCAAGAACTGTAGAAGTATTGTACATTGTTCGATACTGTAGTACATACTGCATTAGTTATTGTAGTAGTTACAGTTATAGCTGGAACTATTCACCTTGGGCCATCAGTTTGGGCTTGGAGTCCTTAAGGCCTTCGGGCCACTCAGGCCTTTAGGTCAGTAGGGATTTTGGGCCACTTTAAAGGTCTTAGGGCCACCTCAAGGCATTCGAGTGACCTCAAGGCCTTAGGGCCAAATTCAGTTTCCCTAGATAGACTCTAAAAAAAGTAGGAACAATTTAAGGGGACTCACAGTAGGCACACTCACCATATAAGAAACAATGGATTTAGAAGAATGAGAGGGTATGGCTACGCCACCAGGATGAACTTGTTCTTGCATGGGGAGCTTAGCCAGACAACCATGCGAAGGTGGAGATCTACCATCACGATGGAGATGCTGGGGAGCGTTTGTTCCTTATAGTTATAATATTTTTTAATTCCCTAAGACCTTCGCGTCCTGTAATTTATCTTAAGCCTATGGGCCATGTAATCACTAAGCCTACTGGCCTTGCAAGGGTTCCCCCTCATCCCTTGAAAGGGGGGTTATCAAAAATAAATAAAAATGAAGGCCATATATTGTATAATTACTATTCAAAAACACTACAGTATTAATAAGAACTAAAATTTTCATTTTATACCTAAAAAATCAATCATTTTAGAAAAATATCAAAAATTCATCCTAAACTAAGAATTATATTATTAATTCAAAAATTAATTTGTGATGAGCTGAAAATTGGTGTCACTTAATGTTACCAACACCACTATTGGACACATGTCCTTTGGCGCATCTTGTTGAACTATAATGGCGGCCGACTAGAAGCAAGTGGCTAGGTTGTGTCTGTGGGGATATTTGGACTTCATTACCATAGTAGAATATAGTGGATGAACAAGATAACTGGCAAATAAAAGTAGAAATAAAATATAACCATATGGAAATGAAAAATAAACAATGAATAATTGAAAAATTAATTAATTGATAAAAATTTTAAAAAGACAATTATTCATGTCATATATCTATAAAACATGAGGACATGGATATAGTGAAGTATAAAATAATTTCTATAAAAAACTAGAAAAAGGGATCCAAAAACTATTCATTCATCCTAAGTTCACATTTAGTTGTCTTCTACATAGCTCTATCCTAATGAAAAAAATAAATCAAGTGTATGATATGGTACACTTCCCTTTTTTAGCACTTGAATTCATGTACTATTCCTAGGTACCAATGGTGACATAGATAGGGTGTCAGATAAATACCAGCAGGCCACCAAAAATTTCATCTATAAAATCTATTCTTTGTTATATAATCTGATATAGTTCAAATGCATAAATATAGAAAATTAAAGAGGTATATTAACATAAAAACATATGTACCTACATAAGAATTATCTAGTGTTTAAAAATGTAATCGTTTCATTCATTAATTATGTTATATTTTATATATGTATGTCATGTGGGTCATAACTAGAACTAACATCTTGACATGATAATTACAGTTAAGGATCCAAGGGGTAACAAGGAATCCATGTTGATAATAAAAATTAAAGGGATACATGTTAATAGACAAGGAATCCTTGACCTCATGGGTCGAGGAAACATTGTTCATAAACTATATCCTCGATATAAGGGGTAATAGTGTAATCCAAGGGGCATACCCCATGGCATTCCACAATAGAAGAATTCTAACTACGTCCAAGGAATTCATCTTATATTAAATGGGATAAGAAATAACTAGGCCCAAGGGTGTATCCAATGAACTTCATGTTCATAAAAGTAAATCTAGATCCAAGGAGTGTATCAAAGGAAATCAATAATTATAATAGAGGGATCTTACAGTGTTATACAAGGCACCCAAAATTTGAGAAAGATTGGGTTCTATTGTGGGTCTCACCCTTTGAAACCAGCATTTTGAATCGGAATGAAATCCATGAGTGCTCAAATAATTCCATCTATAATCAACGAATAATTATAGTATGAACACTACTATAATAATGTTCTCCCACACATGAAAGAATATCCTTATACCTAATTTATATAATAAATTAGGCCATGTAATACCCATGTAATTTAATAATTTATCTTTTTTATGGTCGTTTCCTTTCATTTGTGTGAAATGTCTAACTAGGAATGAAACCATTTATTAATTCATATAAGTCATAATAATTTTATAAGGTTTACTTGGGAAAATTCTAGTAAACATGAAAAGGGGATCAACAAATCTATAACTAAGCCATTCTATTGGGGATAGTCATATACATTGTATACATTTCAAATCAAACATTTAAACATTAATTTATTTATTTTTTCACTTTTTTTTTAAAGAGAAAGTTACACTATCATATTCAAGGTCCAGTGAAAAAATAATTCAATAGTCACATGATTATGTATAGATTACCATTAGAAGGTTCAAAATGAAATAGACCTGAATAGTGGTGCAGAAAAATATGTTGAACCTCTAAAGAAAATATTATTGAAAACACCTCATATGTGATAGATTGAGTGGTGATTGTAACCTCCAATGGCATGAATTAAATTTATGAAAAATGATCTAGAAAAAATTCACATCGAATACAAGAAGGAAACTTGAATTTAATAGGCCACACACAATGACATCAACATGAACACAATAATGAAAATTTATAAAATTATGAAACATGATGGATGAGTTATATACCACCTACATCATACTCGTATTACACTCTTCATCCAATTTAATCATCTAGTTTGGTCTTAATTGTAAGATATTTTATGAATGTTTAAACACCATGAGAATAGTTCATATGATCTTGAATCTAATTAGGATCATTAATAAAAAGAATAAGGACTAACATTTAAAATAAAATTGAGATATTACCTATATGGATCCAACCAATAAAAATGTTCTTTGATTAGACTCTAGAAAGAAGTGATGTAAAATATCCTAGTATATAGGAGAAAAATATCTCAATATAGGATAGAAATATCCCTTTCTATCCAATGGTGATGAATGAGATGAAGGATATGTTAAAAAAATACATTAAGGGAAAAAATTTCTTTTCACAAAAAAATTGGGGTTGCACGATTTGGACACTCGGGTGAACATACTATGCACATATTTTGTTCCATCAACTATGCTAATAGCGGAACCAACATGGTTAGGCCACTTGGTTAGGGAAACATTTTGACAACTATGAAAAAATCCTCTATAACGATGAATGTAGTTCTTTCCTAGTTGTACAGAAACTGGAACATTGTTAGGGACAACTGTGTTCCATGTATCACCCCATTGTCCAACCCCACCCAATTTGAAGTAACTATGTGTCATACTTTACACTATTTATACTAACCATGAAACCAACATTTCCCCCCACTAGATGGGGTTCAGATATTCGAACAAGCCCCATACACCCCTGAATCCTTCATGAATTCATTAGTCATTTAATTTAGGTAAGAAACATAGAATTACACTAAAACTTAAAGGATTCATACCTAATTAAAAAATAATGTTCTTATAGTCTTCCCCACTAAAAGTAACTTGTCCCCAAATTCAACTTAAAAGGAATGCAAAACACTCACTATGAACATCTCAAGACACTAGGCACGTACATCGGCCTCTCACTCCCAAGTCTCATCTTGTACATGGTCGCACTGCCATAACACCATTACTAAAGGGACAAACCAGCTATAAAGAGACTTTGTGATCAATTCAAGAGTGTTTATAGGATACTTCACAAATAAAGGACCAACATCTAACTCAATCTCTTTGGGATCAAAAGTGTGAGATGAGTCAATGTGATAATGGAGAAGATGTGAATCATTGAAGTCCTATTTCAAGGAACATTACCTATGATGTAGTAACAATATATATTCTATCATTCTTACTCACTATAGATTTTAGAATGGCTCAAAATAACTAGGGGACAATTTCCCTTTCCTCTAGATCCATCTATTCCCAAGCCTTAGTTATACCCACAAGAAAACATGATATATGACCACGATCTCTAGAGGTCCTCGATGGCGATATATTTAACACCCAATGATTTTATAGAATATTTATTTTTAAATTTAATTTATTAAACAATATAGTTTTTACACCACATTATGCTTAATGTAAAAATTATATACACTTAAATTTCATTGTTTTAATAGGAAAATTATATGCTAGCCATTAAATTAGTGGGAATGAATCTTATAAACCAAAAATTGAAATTTTAATATAATATATTTAGTCAATTTTTTTAACATTTACCCATATTATTTCATAGTATAAATATAACATTGAATCCAATCTTACACATTTAAAGGATATATTTTTTATAAAGATAGTTATACCACTTTTTAATGGTTCACTTGTTTAAAAAAATTAGAAAATTTCATAAAATCAATTGAAAAAAATATAATTCATTTTTAAAAGTTTATTTCTGACATTATATTAGGGTGACATTTTTTTTATTTTTATGAAAATATTTATTTTCTAGTGAATAGTGAAAAATCTAGATTTTTATAAAACTATCATTTTAATTATATTAATTGAATATTTATTATTTTAATAATAAACTCACCGATGAATGTTTAAATAAAGTTATGGTATCTTATGAATGAGAATATAAAATAATTATATCAATGAATAGTAAATAAATGTTTTAAATACAATACATTAAGTATTAGTATTTTTGTGAAACATTAATTATAATGATTTATAAATTAATATAATAATTTAATGAAATATTTATTTTCATAAAATAGTTTCATAAATTATAATTTCTTCATATTATGATTGTAAGATAATTTTATGAGACCTTAATTAATTTATCATTGTGTCATAAAATAATTATAATACTAAAATCAATATTTTTCAATTTTATTAATGATATTATTTAAATATTAAAATTTTCATATATAGAAAACTATTTTCATAAAATGGAGTTAATTTTTTAATTTTATATGTTGAATAATTATTTGGGTGAAATTTTGGGATTTTTATAAAATAGTTTAATTTTCGATGAACAGTGAAATACGGTAATTTATAATATATTAAAATTTTAATCAAAATAGATGAATTAAAATAAAAATCCTGATTTAAGAAAAAAAATTCAAAATTTCATGCATTAATTTATATATTTATTCACAAAAGTGAATACTATTTCTGGACTTTAGCCAAAATAACAGACAAATGAATAAAATAATCAAAATACACACATCTCCTAACCTATAAATACCACTCCTTCTGGTTACACCACAAAAAATTTAATATTGCCTGTATTCTAAAAATTTCCTCTCCCAAAACTATCTCCCATGTGATTTTATTTTTCATGTCACCAACAGATAATTTTAATGTTCCTTCTGGATATTTTCAAGAAGAAGAATTTAGGAGGTAAATCATTTTTCGCTCTTTTAATTTTCCTTCAGTTTCATTTCCTTTATTATTCATTCTATACCTCCTCGATCAAAAAAATGAATGATATTTTCATTAAATTATATATAATGAAATATTATTATGTTAATAGATTATAAACCATAAAATCACTTGTCTTCCCCATTTTATTCTAAAATAATGAAAACATCATCAATGTGGTTCTGATTTACCATCTTCGTAGATGGTGAGTTTTCATTTTTCAATTCTTCTTTAAAGTGTGGTTATAAAATCATTTTTATAGTCAAAAGATAAATTAATATATGTAGTAAATCTAATTTAATTTTATGGAACTATTATATATCCATAATATCAATTCATAAAACAAAACTAGTGTGTGATAATCAAAAAATTCAAACAATAATAAAAAAACTTATCATTAATGTTTTATCCCATGAATCATAATAATATTATTAAAAAATGATATACATATATATATAAGACCAATAAATATTCTGAAATTTCATTAATAATATATAATTTTAATTATATATAAGTATTCCCATTTCACATTATCTTTCATGCTTGTATACAACTGAACCAATCATAAAAACTAAGGAAACAAAATTGAATCTTATAAGAGATAAAAATGCTATAAATTTCTTGAATAAAATTCTAATATATTAAATTAATTTTTAATTGGTTATGAAATAAATTATTAATGAAAATAATCTCATTATCTAATAAATTTAAGGAATGTGTAGATCCTTTTTGGACAAAAGGTACGCATTTTCTCATCCCTCTTTTAGTTTTTGCGAGACATGACTAATTCATCACTATTTCATGGGTGTGTTTTATGTATAATTCCTATTTATATATCATATCATGTTTCAATTTCTCTTTATGGATTAAATTTATTATTTTATTGTCATTAAATTAATGGAGAATATGGTTTTACTGTTGGTAAAGTTGTAAGGGTTTCTCCGTGAACATCTATTTTTCCTTAGGGTTTGGATTTATTTCTCATTACCCCATATTAATTATTAAAAAATTCTATATACTTTTTAAAACATATATTAAATGTTCCAAACTCTTGTATACATATCATTTAATCTTTCATTAATGGTAGAATACATATTTAATAAGGTTCTCTTCTCAATTCATCATTATAATGTAGCCCTATTTAAATGGATCTTCCTATTTTCTAATCTATTTTCTAGTGAACTCCATAATCTATTTTAATCCACCATTATTTTTATAAAAGCACAACTTTTATCATGAAAAACTGTATTTTTTCATTCCTAGATTTAACAAAAAATTATTCCATTGTCTATTTTAATAACTCTTTATTATTTTTCCTTAAACCAAACTAAAGCATATCTTTCATAATGTTTCTTAAATGGTTTTGTTAAATGACTTCACTTTAGTTGGAAATAATTTATTTATAGAATACAATTTCATTGTAACTCCATTTTATTTTTTACTATATACATTATAAAATATGATTTAATGAAAAATTAAAATGATTTTTCAAAAGAACAATTCATTCCAATGTAAAAAAGTGTATTTCTCTTAAGAATTCCATGACCATTTTATTAGCTATCATAAGAAAGTTCAAAAAACACTATTAAATATTATGATTAATTGGGATGATATTTTATGATATCATATACTATATTTTACTACACTTATTATGATCAGTTAGACTATGGATGTGCGATCTTGATACCATTCACCATATTACATATAATGTTTATTGAATATATTTACTAATCAGGGAATATTGTGTAAATTTCTTCTGTATATGTTTGTTATGTTTCACCCCATTTATATGACTATTTCATTGGACTTAGTATATTACGGAAGGGTAACCCTATATCCCCTAGATGCATTGTTATATATCCGGAACCAAGACAAATTTGGACTTGGTCGAGGCCTTACCTATTTATTTTGGGATATGGATTGGGTTGAGCCCATTAACATTTATTTTTTGATTTCTTGTCTGAGGCATCAACAGTATGTTTCCGCAGTCCATCATTATTCATTCCATCATTATGATATTATTTATTGATATTTAATGGGATTATTATACCACATTAATATCTATGGTTATGTTTCATTATCATGTAACAATTTATGTTTCATCATTTGATCAAATTTTATTCCAGTAATATGATACCCTAGTTTATGTTTAATGGAATGTGGTTTTAGTTATTCACCTTTACTTATTTTTTATTTTCATATTTTCTTTTTTTATTACATACCCTTACAGAGCATTTCAGCTCACCCCTATCTTTTCTTTTTCCCCAAGATATAAATATGTATATTATGAATGAATTTTAGAGACACTCAAGGAGTTTATGATTGTTTATAATAGAGTTAATATATTGTTTCTCTTATCTAGGTAGTAATGTATCAATTATTTTTGTATCTAATTTTCTAAAGATACGAAACTGTTTTTTCCTTCAGGATGTGAATGCTTGTTCATCGAATCAATGAAATAAAGTAAGGCACTGGCTCTATGCTATTATGTTTAGAGTGTTTAAAGTTGTTATCATGGTTATTTTTGTAGAACCCATGGAATATAGATTTCAAAAACATAGATTGGGGAACATAAACCTAAGATATACATTGAGGAAAATCATAGAAGGAAATCCTTGAATATTGGTAAGGTATAGATTTTTTGGGTTCTCATATCAATACAACTCTATCTGGATACTATAATTATATGTGGTTTTGGAAAATATATACCTAGGGGTAACAACTCCAACAAGGTGCATCATGCCTGACAAGACATAACATGTTACATGAAAATGGTCCTTACTGTGCATCTAGGTTGAATATCCTGAGGTATATGCTTCATCTAATTCACATATTCCATACGAACCATTATGTAGGATTTGAATATACAATGAAAATGAATACAATAGGTTAATTATAAGGTGTTTTAGGTTGAAAATAAGGTGTCATGATATTATATAAATGATAATATATGTTTCTTAATATGACTCTTATTACTCAAACTATAATTTCTTGGGGTTTACAATGGGTAGATCTCAAATGAGTCATGTTAACATAGATCATGATGTAAAAAATGGTGGAAATGAGAACCAGATTAAATGTTGATAGTTTTGAATGATTTCATGTTCAAGCATTATTAGTTTTTATGAAGGAATATTAACAACATATACATTAAGAAACCCTTGATCTCCCAAAATAATTGAAGTATGGAGTTTTCTTGGAGCTCCAGTGGTGGAGACCATTGATAAAGAAGGCCCAATTTCAATCATGCAGGAATGTGGTTGGAGACACTCAGGAAAGTGTCTCAAAATAATGGAGAAATGCTTTATGTGTGAGAAATAAAGAAATAAATAAATGAATTGTTGAGAAAAAAATGAGTATGATGGAAGGAAATAAAAAACATCCTAATAATCCATTTATATTTCATTTCCTAAAATTTTGAGATTCTAGGAATTAATCGATTTAATGCCCTTTTTTACAAGATAAAATATAGTCCAAGGAAGAACCTATGTGGAAATAAATGCATGTAGTATTTATATATTATATTTGTATCGATAACATTAGTGATTCACCTTATATCAGGAATTTCCATCATAGATATTTTGGATGTTATATTAATAATTTTTTTATAAAAAGGAAACCCAACAGGTCGAGTGACAACCCATCATGTCTGATAAGGCAATACGGTTTTAACCAACAACTAACGGAAAACAAGGGTAAAATCCCTAACACTAGACTAAATGAATTCATGAATTGATTTACCTTTAATATATAAAATGGATAAAATTTATTTTTATTATAGAGTCTATTTTTATAAATTAGATAACCTAGTTATTGGAAAATGATTTGGTGGTTAAGTGATTAATTTTATTTCAGCAGACACATAATATTTTAAATAATGAATGTTGAATTTTATTATGGTGTCAAATATGATTTTATTTTTAAATTATAATGATTCATGTTAATTTTTTAAATAGTTTTCATAACCATGAAATTTTGAGACCTCATTGCACTTTAAATTTGGAATGATTTATTTTGGATGAGTCTTCAGGTTTTAATGGATTAAATTGAAGATTGTATGTTATTTTTTGCGGTTAAAGTATGATTTATTTGATACTTTGTGCTGAAAATTTTGTTTTTTGTAAATATTAAAGGCTATAGGAATGACTGGTGGATATTATGATTCATAAAAGTTCTTCAGGCATGAAAAATTCATTTTTATCTTTCATTTATAGGTGTGGGGGATGATGTGAACTTAGATCAAAGCATAACCAAAAGATGAGATTATGATTATGACATGGAAATTAATCAAGTATGTTTCTTTTATCAAGTACATTTTATGAGAGTAAAATAATCCCTCTGCACTTGGAAAAAAGATTTTAGAATAAAACTGTAATATATTTACTATTGTTTTTTAGAAATTAATGTTCTTTTAACTGATCAATGATTAATGGTTTTTTGATATCTAACATTCAAATGATCATGTTTTGAATCACACTCCATAATAACATGATATATAGATTCCTATATCATTTTCTGTTTATCTCATTCCAATAAATATTTCCTACGCAAAATACTAGTATTTTGGTTACCTTATCTTTTTTCCTTTCCCTATTATTAAAAATATATTATATCAACCATATTACGGATGTCGATTTCAAATAAAATATGTTTAAACTATCAACCATCAATTTTTAATGTACAATTCCAAATTGTGAGGAAACATTTTTTTAGGGGATAATGTGACACCCATAGATTTTATGGGATGTAACTTTTTAAATTCCCATTCTTCAACAACATTGGTTTCACACAAAACCAAGCACAAATGAAAAATGATGTATAATTAAATATCATTATGTAAAAAATCCCACTATATCATACCTGTCAATTTGGGGGGAATGAATTGTATTAAAAAAATTATGAAAATTATATATTATATATTTAGTTATTTTTTTTACATTCATCCAAATTATTTTATTGGAATAAGATTTTAATGAATCCAATATTATGCATTAAAATATTATATTTTCTTGAAAGGTAGTTTTAATACCTTTTAATAGTGAACATGTTTAAAAATAACTAGAAAATTTTATAAATTATATTTATTATAATAAGATACATTTTCAAAAGTGTATATTCCTAATTATCTTAAGGTGAAATTTTGTTTTTTATGAATATATTTATTTTCTAGTGAATAATGATAATCCCAATTATTATAATACTTTCATTTTCATTATATTAATATTCCATTTTGGATTTTAATTCTTACCTTACCTAGTTTTGTATAAATAATATTTAGGTATACTATTAATGAGAATATAATATATTGTGATCATAAAATAAGTAAATAAATGTTTAAAAAATATATTAAGTGTTGATATTTTTGTGAAACATTAATGATTATATACAATTTTATAATTAATATAATGATTTATAAGGAAATTTATTTTCATAAAATAGATTAATTTTTCATGATTATAAGATAATTTTATCTTACCGTCATTAATGTTTTAATGTTTCCGAAAAAATTATAATATTAAAATCTGTATTTTTTAGTGTAAATGCTTATTTAATTTAAAAATTAAATTTATCTAATTTAAAAAATTATATTCATAACATGGAGTTAATTTTTTATTCTAAACATCTAAAAATATTTATGGTGAATTTTTGGAATTTTCTAAAATAGTTAATTTTTGATGGATGGTGAAATGCTCTATTTGACATTATTTAACATTTTAGACCAAATACATGAATTAGAAGATCATTCCTAATTAAACCAAACAATATTTAAAACATAAATACACTACTAAATATATTTACTGACTATAATAAACATTATTTCTTGTCTTAACCCAAAATAATAATAAAATGAATAAAATAATAAAAAAACACCATTCTCCTCCCCAATAAATACCACCTCTCATAACCCCTTCCCCTCAAAACTCCAAAGACTTAAATCATGATTATATTATACCCATATCCTCTACCAAACTACTCCACCACGTTTTGGTATTTATGGTCTCACTAAAATACCATTTCAAAGTTTTTTATTGAGGTTCTCAAGGAGATTAATTCAAAAGGTCAATACCCTTTCACTCTTTTAATTTTTATTTCAATGTATTTTATTTTCCTACCCTTTCCTTATCTACTCAGAACTAAAATTAACCACTACTGAAATTTATTTTGAGTATGGTAATTTTATTATTATAATCTAATATCAACCATCAATTCTTTTCTCATCATGTTTTTATTCTAAAAAATAAAAACATTATCGGTGAGGTGCCAATTTGTGGTATCCATAGATGATGAGTTGTTGTTTTTCAATTATGCCTCCATGGATGGTCATAAAACATTATTTATTGTTAAAATCTATTTAATATATTTAATAAATATATTTATATTTTCTGGAACTATTTTATATACAAAATATTAATTCATAAAACAAAACTATCGTATGATGATTGAAAAAATGACAAAATAGTCCAAATAGTTATCCTTAATGTTTTATCTATCGAATCATCCTCATATATGAAAAAAAATTATATATAATACCATTATATTTATATTAACACCATTAATAACATATAATTTCAATTCTTTATAACTATCTTCAGTCACATTATCTTTCACACATGTATACAAGTTAACTAATCATGAAAAATAAGGGAACAAACAATCTTGAATAAAAAAATAAAATATTATAACCAATAAAAAAGTCAACAAATAAAAATAAAAAAGTTTTAATAAATAAAATATAAGTTTAATAGGTTATGAATTAATCTTATTAATGAATATAATATCATTATCTAGGAAATTTAGTGCAAGATCAGAAAACTTTTTGACATAAAGTAAGGGTTTTCTCATATCACAATAATTTCTATAAGATACACTTATTCAAAACAATATCATATGTTTGGTGAGTGTATAGTAACCAATTATGTATCATAACATTAATATATTTATCTTAATTATATTAAATTTCTTATTTTATGATTATTAATTTTATGGGGAATATGTTTCGACTGTTTGCGAAGTGGTAAATGTTTTTCCCCAAACCTCCATTTTTCATTTAGGTGACGATTTTTCTCTCATTAACCTAATGAAAATTTTAATTATTTTAATATTATTCTTCAAAATTATATTTGTATGTTCCAAAAACATGTATCTAGATCATTTCATCTTTATTTGATCGTATTATAAAAGTTTTATATTGTTCCCATCATAATTATTCTAGATAAGCAACCCCGATTTAAAAAGAACATCCCATTTTATTACCCATTTTCATGTGAACTCCAAAATATGTTTTAATCCACTATTATTTTTATAAAATATATCCATTTATAATGTAAAATTATACTTTTTAACATCTTGTTTTATAAAAAAAATCCCTTTTCTTTTTTAAATATCATTAGTATTTTCCTTTCAACCCCACTAAAGCGGCTCAATTCAATCATTTCGTAATTGCCCTTTTTACATGTTTTCACTTCAATTAGAAATCATTTATTAATCAAATATAATTTGATCATCCCTATTTTATATATATATATATTTCAATCTGATTTTATGACAAATAAAAATGGTTTTCCAAAAGAACTCATCATTTCAATGTAAAATGGTTATTTCCTTAAAGAATTACTAGATAATTTTATTAGGGTTTTTAAACCATATAAACATACTCTATTGAATATTATACCTAATTTGAATTGATATTTTATGATATCATATACTGAATTTTATTAAATTGATTATGGTAATTTTGAATTTTAATGTTCTATATTTATCACATTCACCAGATTACTCATAAAGGTTTGTGATTATGTTTTCTGATTGGGGAATGTTTTTTACATTTTGTATGTATATGTTGCTTATGTTTCACCAAATTCATATAAGTAATTATTTTAACTTAGTATATGATGGGTGGGTCCTAATATATCCCCTCGATTAATCAGAAGGTCTTATTAAACCAAATAGATATGGACTTTTTGAGGCCTTGCCCATTTATTTTTAGATTTGGATTTGGCTGAGGCTATAACCATTTATTTTCAGATGTCTTGGTCAAGGCCCCACTAGTATGTTTTAGATGTCCACCATTATTCATTCCATCATTATGATATTTGTTATTGATATTCCATGTGATTATTCTACTGGTATAATATATTTGGTTATGTTTAATTATCATGTTATTGTAAATGTGTCATTAATTGGTCAATTATTATTCCTATAATTTTATTCTTATGTTCAGGGTTTTAATGTAATGATGTTTTAGTTATTAAACTTGCCTTATATTTTACATTTATATTTTTTTCCTTTGTATAATATACCCTAACTGAGCATCCGATCTGTCCTCCTTTGCCGCCATGATGTGAAGATTTTTATTGGGAATGAAATGCATGTATAATCATGGAGTTTATGGGTGTATATAATCGAGTTTCTATTTTTTTCCTTTAATTGTTTTTATTTAAAAAATTTGTTTTTATATTTTTTTTCCAATGATACAGACCTATTATAACCTTTGGGATGATAACACTTGTTCATAGTACCAATATAATAAATTTAGGCACTACTGTCAGGATACTGGTGTCTATGTCCTTACAATTGGAAAAAAAATTCTGTCTAGACTGAGCATTTGACATATGCTTACTGATCTAATGAACCTACTCCAAATCCTCATGCATGATACATAGACTATTTTGGCTTAACTCTCCTCCCACTATTTGGAACACTGGTGAACAACTTGACCTACTAGAAAAATCTTAAAACGAAGCCATCTAAATTATCACCTAAAAGATATTATTATAGGAAAACTCTACCAAAGGGATATGATTCACCAATAAAGCACTAAGGTCATGTCATCAATATCGTAGGATTTCCTTTAGAAAATTTATTATCTATTCCTATTGAACTTCAGACTATGGTAGAAAGGATTTGCTCAAAATCACCAGTGTACCCATAGATTTCTACAACCCCTTACAAAACCATGATGTGAAACTGTCTTTCCAAAATGAAACTATATTACAAGGGACCAATTTTAGTCATATGATCTCACAAAAATAGGATCTTCCCATATAATCAACAGATAAATTATCTTAGATAGGAATGGAGTGGGTTACTTTTATTAGTCTATCAATGATAACCCATACATCGTCGCTACCTCATTTGACCTTGGTAAGAAAATGATATTGTCAATGGAAATATCTCACCCTTTCCATTTTGGTAATGGACTTTTTTGTTTCAAGATTTCAAGTATCTATTGATATACATTCACCTACTGATAGGATGAATACCTAGTGATAAAAGCTTATATCTGACGTTTAATCCTAGTATACTGATACTGTTATCACATATATCAATATATCTTAGAGATCCTTATATGTACTGCCCACTGATAAGTGTAGGACTCCTGCATAAATTCCACTCTCATATAACTAGGAGCCCAGAAATGTCCATGTAAATGTAGGATGTCATCTTGATTCGTACAGAGATCCATATGCAACACATCTTCTAAAATTATCACATGAAGAACACAGCCTTCATGATCGTAAAATTTATTTCTCTTCACTTTCTCAAGGAGGGAGGGTGTATCCTTCAAGGATGAGAGATAATGATGGTCATGAATTTCATAAAACTCTACATGAATCTAAAATAATAGATCCATAAATTTATATTCATTAATGGATTTCAATAAGGCATGCACATGAGTTTTCTGTCTCAGTGCATCAGCTGTCTTATTACCCTTTCCAGGAAAATGATCAGACACGAAATTGAAGGACTGGTCGTATTTTATGTATCTACAATGTATATGTTTTATGAAATTCTATTTAAAGATATATTTTATACTATTTTGGACCCTATATAGTACAAAGAGCTTAACCAATAGATAGTCCCTAAAACAGTATAAATAATGAAAAAATGATACTAGCGTGAGGTTGTGTGTCAATTAATATTTATCATGAGGCTTCAACTTGTGAGATCTTAATGCAATGAAATTATCCTTTTATATTAGCATTGCACCTAGTCCAATGTTATATGCATCATATAGAACTTTATAACGTCTTCTAGGTTTTGGAATAATCATAATAGATTTTTAGACAAGACTTAATTTTAGCTCTAGAAAAGTTTTCTCTCACTCTTTAGACAACATTAAGCTGTATCAGTTCATCATAAGACCAGTAAAAGGTGAATCAATGAATGAGAAGTCATGGATGAAACACATTTTTTTATCTAACCATCCCCAACATACTCTGTATATCAAGCACATTCAAGGGATGCTCTATGGAAATTATAGCACTTGCCTTACATAGTTCAATAAAGTCATCTGATTACATGGTAATATGAAAAAATATGTGAACATTGTCGATCTAGAAGTGGAACTTAGAAATATTGGCATAATTTTGACACCCTATCAGTGTACTTAGAATGATATAAATGTTCTTAACATGGACACAATGAGTGTGAGAATACACCTACATGTCATCCACAAAGACTATGACAAAATAAAACATATAGGGTTGTAACACCCATTTATCGAAGAAATGAAAATTATTAGTGTGATCATAAGTCCAAACAATATAAAAATGTATTGATACATACCATACCTACTATAGAATATTGAATGAGGAAATTCTAATCGACTAAGTCACACCTGATGATAACTCAATCTCAGGTTGATCTTTGAAAACATCCTATCTCTTCAGATCTAGACAAATAGATATTCTATTTCAGGCAGTGTATACCAGTTCTTGACCAAAATATAGTTCAACCATATATAATCCTTTCATTGAAGAAGGTTCCCATTCCAATTATTAAGGAAAATCACAAGTAAACCCTAAGAAAATGTTATAGGATGAATGAAACATTTTTCCTTTAAACCCTCCATCTATTTCATGAGTTCCTAGAGTTTAGTTGGTGACATACTATAAGGATGAATAGACACTAAAGATTCTCCGAAAATGATATAATTTGAAAAATCAACCTTTCTCTCAGAAGGTAAGATAGAAAAATAATTGGGTAAGACATCCTTGAAATAATCTAATCCCATAGAGAATTTAGTCTGATATAAACTCTAATCCTTCATGAATAGATTATCAATGTCAGTGGTCAATTCTCTTATCCCATTATGCTCTAGTCTAGATATTCTATACTAGATATCCCACTCACCATTATGTAAATAACTACAACCCTCTAGTGGTTAAAACAATACCCTATGGCGATATCAATCTATAAAGGTTTGTTACTAAACTAAAAAATTCATACCGATGATGACATTGAATCTTGAGAAAAACGATCCCCACAAGAATTGATAATATCATACCTCAAAGAGATTTCCCCTCCATTGGATTATTCCCTCTTACCATGCTCCCAATAGTATATCCAGAGTTGTTACAACATAAAAATTCAATATTTCTTTCTTGAGACATTCCATGAGAGATAAGGAGATTTGGGAGTTTGAAAAACATGTATAAAATAATATAGATAATATAGTGGAATCTCATATAATAGTTCATCATACATTATATGATCATGAACTCCAATCCTTGGGTATCGGTTGAAAAGCATGTGACTAGCCTGATGCATGATCGAGTGTTATAAATAGAATATCCTATGTGTGACTGCTCTACTGGAACTGATGATCTAAAGTCTAGATACTAGGACCATGACCTCCTCCTTAGCATGTACTTCTAGTGCTACTCTAACTAAATGCTTAGGGTGGCATAAAAGAAACTTCTCCTAAAGGTATAGTGTTTTTGTAGAGAATCTTCCAATAGATGTGGATGGAAAAGTCTAATATAATATCAAAATATTTCTTATACACCCATGATCCTAGAAATCTAGAGGGTCTCAATTTCACTAAGGCTTTGGGTTCACCAATCTTCCCCACCGATGGAACCCTAAAGAACTTCTAGTATGGGTACTCAGGATACCACAAACCTGATGGGGAACCTTGAGTGATCACTTCCTACTACTAGATGAGTTATTGTGCTATGTGGGGGAACAAACATAGTCAAGACCCATGATTAGGAAAACTATGAGCTAACCATTCATAACTCCTCTACAAAAATTTCTATAGTATTTAAATTGACGTGCAACCCCTAGATCAAAGTTAGGGAAAATTGTGCACCCTGCTTGTCCAAATTTCCCCCTATATGGTTAGAAGTAACCATGTATCCTTCACCACATAGTTTCTACTAACCATATGACTAATGTGTTTCCTCCATCAGGCAGGGATATGAGATTCTAACAAGCCCCTAACACCCCCCTAAATCACCATAAACTTTTTTATCTCCTATTTTTGTTCCAAAATAATCAATTAAACCAAATTTTAAATAATCCATACCTTAGTGAAAACCAATGTTCTAATATAATTTAATTTCATAAAATTTGATTTCTAATATATTTATTTTATTTAATAAATGAAAATTAAATATATAAATAAAAACTATTTTTTATAAAAATTAAGTTATACATTTTAAAAGTTTTCAATCTTATATCATATCACTTCTATATCAAATTACTATTATTATAATATTTTGAAATATTTAATATTTTCATAAACCTATTTTGAAATTTATAATCTTAATTTATTATGTAAAATAAAAATTACATTAAAAAATTCTTTAAAAAATTGTTATTTTTTATATTTTATTATTTTCATCACATTTCAATATTTTTTATCTTCTAACTATTAAATTTAACCAATTATTTTCGACTATCATAGATAAATCATCCATTAATAATTATAATAATAATAATAATATGTAAGGAATTGAAATATTATTTTCATAATAAGTATTTTTAATATCATTTTCACTAATTTAGGATTTTTTTTTATTTTAGTTTTACATTTTGATATTTCACATTATTCTAAATTATTTTAATAAGGTATATTATAGTTCAATTTGGTTATGTGTTTCATGTGTTGGAAGACATTAAAAATTAAATTTACTTAAATGAAAATTAATAGTTAAATATAGCAATGTTATAATATATCCATGCACATAGAACACATGAATGAATGAAAGATTACAACATATTGCCAATAAAAATGAATGATAGAGGTTACAAATCTTGGAATATACCAAGAACCCTGAAATGAATAATTGGAAGTAATATGAGATACCATCAGGTTATAAATCCTCAGAACAATAACATCATAATTCAAAAGTGCCTATATATGTGAATTTTCAATTATAATTGTTCTCCCTGAATTAGTAATGTAAGGAAATGTCAATAGAGCTTGAACCAGATCTCCTTTATTCAGATTTTTCTCAATTTTTTCACTCATTTAATCCTGGTGGTAATATTAAGTCTCGGGGGTGGGGGAAAACCTCAAGAATCATGAGTCAATAATAATAGTAGTGTAACAAGACATAATATTCAGGAGTATATGGGACACATACACGATGGAGCTTTCATGGAGATAGAAAACATCGTAAAAATGAATATGTAGTACATAATAAGAATAAACTCATTGGTGTTACATAATATTATTAAATCTTAGGAAACAGTTAATCATGGTTCCTCTAAAATTTGTCCAGATGTGATATCTTTCATATCCCTTATCCAATATTTATTCTCAAACGGCTAAAGAAAATCATAACAATTTTATATGAGGCAAGAAGTATAGAAAAAAAATTATTCCTAGGTAGATATATAAGAATAATGTCTAATTTTACACAAATGAGAAACAAAAATAATTTTTCTTATGTAGTTATAAAATATATTATGTGGGTATGAAAAATAATATCCAATAAATATGATTTCAATATTATAGAAATTAACCTAAAATACACTTCAAAAAATTTTAAATTTGGTTTTAATTTTCCATAAATCATTTAATATTAATGATAAAAAAATATTTTAAAATGAAAGCTCCAAATAAATACCATCTTAAGCATATAAAACTCAATATTTCTTCTAAAAATTAAACACATCCATTTTTAATCATTATTCATAAAATTAATTAAATTTAGAATTTGAAATTTAATTAAAGAGTTAATATTTCTAAAAAGTGGAAGAAATTGTATGCAGTTTACATGTAAAATGGAACCAAATTAGTTAAAATAAGTGTATGATTGATTTCTTTCAATAAAGAAATTTTTTTGGGTGGAACAATGATGGTTCTTGTTTTGATAAACCAAATGAAATTATATAAAAAGTTATTTTATGGGTATCTAGAGTTATTTTAATATTCTATAAAAAAATCATAGTATATAGTGGGACTAGAGAAGTCATGTTTTATCAGAAGGAATTTCATTTTACATTCACAATGAATGGTTTTCCTATTATGATAATGATGATATAATTTGGTATTTTACATAGATTATTGTTTTGATTATTTCTATTATTTTCCATGTCCACAAAATATTACTATAATCATTTTATGTCTTATAAAATATCTATATTGGTGTTTATGTATGGTATTAGATGATTTTAGTTGTTTATACACTGATGAGAATGTAACTATGATTTTTTATATCATGCATTATTTTATGAGAAATTTTATAGAAGGTCTATTATTGAACAACTATATATGGCATTGTTCATGGTGAATATATTAAATATATTCCATATAGAGATGGTATCTAATAGATAACAGGATGGGTAATGAGGTACCCTAACTCTATGTAATTACAGGTTATTTTTTTCTTAGTATGACCAGATCATGTTCATATAGTATTTTCCCACATGGAAAGACCATTCATAATGTCTAGAAAAATTATATTAGGATCATCTGATAATAGATAATGCTTGTATGATAACAAACCATGGTGACATTGTATATCCAAGGGGACTAACATGTTTATTATATCATATTATTTTTTATATTTATTTACTAATATATAATTTTAATAATTGTTATATTAATGTTTTTACTACTATATATAATTATATTTTATTCAATTCATATTTCCAGTTGTGTCTTCTATTGATTTTTGTGTGCTACCATCATGAATGTCAGTTGTATTTGGTTATTCAAAACATATGAACTCATGACATGAGCACATGAAAACACATAGATATTAATAAACATGTTTAGAGTTTCTTGTAGGTTTCTAATAATTCTTATACTCACACTCCTCATGTGCACCTCATCATAGATGTGAATATTTTATTTTCAACATAGATTCTATAAAGTATCATAGGGTAATTGGTTATAGGTGCTAAGGATCCCTCAGTTTAGAATGGTTTTTTGTTATTGGATCCTAAAGTATCATCTTAAAATTTATTTTTTGTATCTCTTTATCTCCTTAGGATCATCTTAGGAGTGATAAGCTTTATAGATAACATGACATGAAATATTTCACTATTCATAAATTTATGTTTCCAAAGCATGTATGTGATAGGTGATGGATATGAAATTTTCCCATCACATTAATGTTTTTTCCTTGATTTTTATACATGTATTTATTCATTATTAATTAAGTATTATCCCAAAAAATATTTTCGGGTCCTCATCACAAGTTGGTAGCTTTAAGTATATGGGGAGGCATTCCTAAGGTGGGTATTGATCTAGTTCTTGTTCTATCATGGGTAATTCCAGTCAAATCATTATGAAAAAATGGTATCAGAGCATGTTTGAGTTCATTATAATTACTAGAAATGATATTAAGCTTTGGTTCCTAAGAAATAACCTATAGATAGATTCGACTATCCAATTTATAGTATAATCTCATGTTACAAAAGGATTTCATCAGCATGTGAGGATGAATGAGATTGTTTCCACTTGATTTTTATTTGACCCGACACTTCACTATCAATTACGAGAGTGAAATGAATATCATGAATCATGATTGACACTTAATGATCACTGAATTTGTGTTTAGTGGTGATTAATTTAGTATACTATGATAATAATTTTTAGATGTAATGAACATGTTGAATCTTCCATGATAATTAAATGCTAAAAATAAATAAAAAAATTCTACTAAATTATTAATTTGGTAGCACATTAGTAAAATGGAATAGATGGTGTTACATATATAATTTTTTTATCAACATTAATATAAATAATTTATTATTTATTCAATATTATGATTTCACTTCCATGATTAACATATGATACGCAAGCTTCTATAGTGAAAAAGAATGTTTTCTACTTTATATATATTCTACTGTATATGTATATATGTTGACATGTCATGCGAGTAATTTTCACATTGAATTGTATATTAAACGAGTGGTTTTCAATATTACATGTATGAGTTTAAAAATATTTAAAGGCATTTATTTTTTTGATAAAATGCTTTTTTATGGAATTATTTTATAAAATTAAATGGTAGAATAACTTTTTTGTATTTTTAATCTATTAAATATATGATGTTATTTTGTACATGTCTCATGAAAATATAATATGGACTTTTTCATGATTCTTATTGTTCTAGTGGTATGACTATTTTAGAAACCCATTAGTTATATGATTTCTTAAACTATATGAGAGTCATTCTAATGCATGACCATTCTAATCTAACAATACATGACCCTACTTAATGTTGAATTATAAGGATAGATGTTGATGTGGGATAATTAGTGAGTACCTACCATTTATATTTTATAATGGTTCATGTGGTGATTATTTTATCGAATAATTTGAAACTATTGAGTCTCTTTCTATTATTTATATGTCACCCTATTGAGAAAGTGTATTGTAAGATCCTGTATTTTCATAGAGGTATGGACTCATTTAAATATTTTCAAGCCTCTTTTTTCTACGTGTAACTGTTCTTAAGGGAATAAATAATGGTACATTGGAATTCTGGGCCTGTTCAACGAACAAAAAACTAGTTTTGGTGGATCAGGGAGAAGTCCATAGTTTGTGTGAAGTGTTTACTATCTGTGTGACACAATAGTGCATCCCAAATAAGAAGAGAAATGTTTTTAACTGAATATGGGAGAAATATTGGACTTAAAAAACATGATATTAATTATAGGTATGTTGTACATGGTCATAGAATGGTTTTTCCTAACTCTATGCCAAGCCATACATGGGGGTGTCACCTTGACCAGTAGGTGTTCAATTTTTTCACACTTCCCAGATAACCATGTAGCTAAAATGTTCTTCTTTTTAAAAAGGGTGAAATTAAATTTTTTCCCTCTAATCCATTAAACTCCCCCATATTCATCATTCCATGATTAACATTCTACTCAAGCTCCCCATTTGGAACTCCTACAATGATTTGTGCCATCTCCTCCATTCAGACTCAGAATCAAATTTCCATCATAATGTTTGATCTCTCTCAGTATATAAATCATTCATCTTGATTATTATCTCAATTTATCATTCCTTATTCAATGTTATCTTTATTCAGCCTAACTTTCAAAAAATTTATAAATTTTGTCTAGTTTTGAAAATTTTCATGTTCAACCAAAATTTGATATTTATATCAGACAACAATTCATATATCAGTATAAAGTTGGTGCTCTAATAACTCTATATCATGTTTCACTATTCCACACACTGGACTGTTTGTGCTTTTACTAGAAAATGTAAAATCAATTAGTTATATTTTTATTACTTAAACAGGATAGTCTTTGGATACGAAAGTTCTTCTTTTAAAGTCATATACCATGACTTGAACCACCCCTTGGAGTGTATTACATATAATCCCACTTCCTCTATTAATATTTGGATAGAAATTAAACCACCTTTGATATGGGTGGACTTATACCTTAATAAGAGGTTTATTTAAGGGAATTTATGAGAGGTATGTTTAATGGATATACCCATGGACCATGTGATCACTTGTAAATGAATTTGAGAAAAAGATTAATGGAAAAACCATTTCACATGATCCTTTTTAATTAATTAGTGGAAATTAGTTTACACATGGACCACTTTTATTAATCTCTAGTCATGTGAGTTAAATGAGGAATTAAGTCAATTTAATGGAATGTATTATACCTTGATGAAAATTCTTATTTATTATCAGTTATATAACATCAATGTATGAATGTAATTGATAAATATTGATGTTGAAATAACATAGCCTTGATTGTTATATGATTTTGATGTGATAACATCATGTTTACCTTATATAATGTACATGAAGATCAATATTTTTTATTTGAAATTAATGGACAAGATGTTCCATGTTATTTATTTTGTATTAATGGAATTAACATTTCATATTGTTTTTTATTAATGGATATGACATTCCATATATTTTTTATATAATTCATTGACTTCAATCTCATTATAGTCTATGAATAATTATTTTACATGACACTTTTTATTATATAATCGATTAATGGACATGGATATTCAAATCCTTAATTATAATTTGTTAGAAGTGATTTCCTATATCCCCAACATGAGTACTAGTGATGATGCCCATTATTTTTAATTAGTTTGCAGAAATTATGATATTTTTAGGGATTCCTTATTTATAAGTCACGGTTCCCACCCACCAACACTTATATATGTTTATATATATAAATATATGATTTTTTATGATGAAGGAAATTCCAGATTTTGATGAAGAATGTGTCTTTGGTCTGAGATCTGGTGAAGAGGCTGATCATGACAAAGATTATGTTTATTTATCTTCCATAATTCCATTATGTCCACACACAATTCAGTTTATATACACAGCCTACAAAATATTAGACATTGTAGGCCATGACCTATTGAGTTTTACTTGGAACCCTATTTAAAAATTTGATTATTACCCATAAAAACATCATGGATAAAGGTTGGGTCAAAGTGATGATCCTAGATTTGAATACTTGATTCTCTATTCTATTATAGATTACAGGAGCAGAGGACTGAGCTAGTGATCACGATGGTATTTTATTTTTTCTTCTTATTATTCTTTTTGTTTATTTTTCTCAACATGTACTATGTATTCAAATATCTTGTTCCTCTTACTCGCCTTTTTTTATTTCATCATGACATAATAATTTTTTAGATTACACTACTTTGTTATTTATAATTGACATGTCTAGTCATTATCATTTGGATTATTTATTTCCCCTAGTTTACATTTACTAAATCCTATATTTTTTATTTATTACATCACCAATTATTATATTTTATTCAATATTGTTTCAACATAATAATGATGGTATAGACTCATCACTACACTATCATAGACTCTCGCTACTAGTTATCACCCTTTGCAATGAAGTGGGGAGTGCTTTAGGCCATGTGGCCACTAGGACGTGTCACTTATGATTAAATCGGGAATGAGATTTCCTAAATTGTAATAATAGGATTTCTTTTATTCTCATAATATTTTCGGACGAAATAATGGAGATTTGAAAGTGTCAATTTTTTTAATGAATCTATGTAATGGAGTATGAATCCCACATATAGGTCAAAGACAATTTTTTAGGGATGAGACTTGTTATTATGGTTTTTATTATTATTTTTGAACTAATATCATCATTAGGTTATGAACATGTCTTGTGATATTTAATATCATTAGGGATATTCTTTTATCCTTGGTTGGTTATGCAGTGGAAGAAATTCTCATCCATCATTACAGGCGCCTGAGGATTTATATGTCATGCATATGTTATGTCACATTTATTTTGTTGCCTGAATTTCCAATTGTATATTGTAGATGATGTGGTTGTTATAATAGTAAATATACCAATGTTTCCTATAGGTAAAATGATAAATTATTTTTCTCTTGAAGTTTCAACATCAACATAAATGGTTTTTCCCAAATATCTTAATTGTGGGACCTTTACTGACCAATTATGAGATGTTTGAGCAACATAACTACGATTACATGATCTGATACTTTATAATATTATTCATAAATTGATTCCAATTGTAATTAATAAATAATGTGACCATATAAATTATAAATGGTTATCCATATATTTTAATATCATAATATTTATTTTTCATATATTGAGGTCGGATGTTAAGGTCTCGTTATAGTTACATGAATGGTCAATTTTATCTTAAAAAGAATATGAATTTACAACATGAGAAAGGAGACACATCTAACAAGACCATTTTATTAATATAATATTTAATGAATTAATAATCATAAATGAATTGGTTACCATTAAATATGGATTCTATTTACAAATTAAACTGTGTTTTTGTAACATCCCAGGTAAATAAAGAATAAATAATTTTCATATTTATTAATATTTACGAATTAAATATTAATTTTATTTTAAAGGGGTTGCTATGTTCGATAGCGTACCCGATACGCAACGATGAGTTTCTTCGAAACTTACGTAGCACACTAGTAATAAAATAATATTATTTTAAATGTTAGTTAACAAGTAGCCATTGTACTGGCGGGAATGGATAGAAATAACTAAAATATGATTAGATATGTTTTTAAATGTTTATACATTTACCCAATAAAATATAAAGGCTTAAAATACGGAAAGAGTTCAATTTTAGGGAATATATACTCTAATTTTCACTAAAGGTTCACTTATAACCTTTTGACGGCGAACCGTCATTAAATATAGTTTTGATCACTCTTTTACATTCTTTTGGAGCAAATATAACTCTTCTTTATAATTGGGACATCAAAATTTACTTTTTGTAAATTTTTGGTACCTTTCTGATAAAGTTCATTTTTTTAATGAATAGTGTAAAGTGTTGTGTTTTAATTCAAAACCTCTTTTTAATATAAATTATTTATATTATTAGATTATTATTTTAATTGGTTTTAAAGTGAAATTAGAAAATATTTTTACCAGTTAATCCAATGGTGGTCATTGGAATCAATTTCACTTTGAAATTGGACTTAAACTGGTGTCAATCTTTTGATACTTATTGTTTCACAAAAACACGCTATTTGTCATGACAGCGGGAATTAATTATTAAATTAATTAATTTGACTTATATGTTTTGAATTTTTTAAAATGGACTTCATTTTTGAATTCGGAATATCAAATATAGCTTAGGGTGAATTTTTGGTAATTTTCTGAAAAAATTCAATTTTTGATGAATAGTGAAACCACTAAGTGGTAATCAAGCAAACTGATTTTTCAGTTAAATGAAATTTTACCACTAATGTGTATTGAATTTTGAAAATCCGACATACATGGTTGTCATTAAGAAGTAAAATGTGGTTCAATGAGATTAAAATAATTTTTCGGTGAATAGTAACTTTTTTTCATTAATCGCGATTAGAGGTAATTAGTGTAGTTTAAGGTAAAAATGGTATTATAAGAATGTGAAAACACCATGACACTTGTCCTACACCTATTGGGTGAGTCATGGCCGACCAAGACAAGCCATTGGCCAACTTGGGGACCCCATGGAGCCACTTTAGTTGGAAAATGACATTAATATATTTTTATTTAATGTTAAAGTGAAAATGACACTAACATAAATTGTTTTGCTAAACTAATTTTTGAGTGGGGTTATACAAGTCCAAATTTTGATTATAAATAGTCATTGGAAATATAAAAAGATTTCCTACATCATAGTATTTTTTTTATAATTTTTAGACATTAAATATATTAAATTATATATGACATAATAATGATGCAGCGATGACATCATTATTTGATGATTTAAATAAAATGGAAAGATAATGTAAAATCTATGAACTACACATGTCCAAAACCAATTGGATGAGTGGATTTCGAACCCTTATCACCTTATCCGCGAATTATATCAATGTGGGACATTTTAAAACCGAAACACATTTTCAAATAAAGTAATATTTCTTTACTTTCCAAAAGTGCCCCTCCTCTCCTCTTATAAAAGGCCCCCACCTCTACCCCATTTCACACACTTCTCAAGCCCTTGGCTCGGACAACCCCTGCCCAATTACTCTCTCCACATCCCTCTCCTCATCCTAGAGGATTCCCTTTGGGCAGAATCCTTTCAGAGGAAGCCTTTAGGCTCAAATCAAAAGGGAGTTACACTTTTAAAGGTAATTCATTCTCTCTTGTTCATTTGTTTTATTTTGCTTCTCCAACCCTCTAAACTCTTTTTATTTACTTCTTTTGTAACAAAACAAGTATCTTCAATATACTAGGATGTTGTTATAAGATTTATTTGAGCTACACTCTCACACAACTACATCAAATGGTTAAAGAACATACGGTTTCCGTGGATGGCGAAATTCTGCCTCCCGAAACGATGATTGTTCAATACTCATTTAACACCTTCAAGGGTGGACATTATGATGTCACTATTTTTATATATGATATATAATATGTTTATGTTTTCTTTAAGCTTCTGTATTTTTCATTTTTGGCATAACTTTATGGTTTCCATTATGGGTAAACACGATATCTTCATTTAAGGAAGTGCGGACTACCGCCCCCTCAAAGTGATGTGATTCGTTAATTCCATATGTGGGACGTGTAAAGGATGGATTTAAAGTTTTTATATATGATGTTATACTGTAATTATAATATACCTATATATCATTATTATTTATTTCCATTAAAGTATGAGATAGAAATGAATGTAGCGTTCATGTGTACGTACGGCTTGCCGTCTCCATGAACGGTGCATTTCATTTCTTATCCCCAAATGTAATGTACTATTAAAAGTACATGTATATAATGGATATATATAATTAATGATATATCTAAATTATGAATATAATTCTGGAATTAAAATATACATACCTCTCATTTAGTTTTAATTCCATTAATATGACAAAGAAATGAAAGTAGCGTTCATGCGTACGTACGGCTTACCATCTCCATGAACGGTGCATTTCATTTGTTACCTCTAAATGATTATGTAATATTATAAATACATGTATATACTGGATATATATGATATCCAAATCAGGAATTTCATTCTGGATATAATGAACTTTTGACCACACGAACAACATGTAATTGTAAGAAGTCAACTTTCGACTTAAGAACCAAATATTGACAAAACAAACATTATTAACTTAATTGGTTACATAATGTTTATAAAATTGCAATAAGTGATATAAAAGGAATAATGAACTTTAATAAGGTTCTTAATAAAGTATAAATTAACTCAAGTTTATTATTCAGGACGTTAAAGAACGATCGAGTGAAGTCGGACCCGAGGTATGAGACTTCGTCTCAATCTCCTTTCATTGAGGCAAATTTAGTTTTATACACAAATTTCTTTTATACGGTGTATAAACCCTTTGAATTTTACTTTTATACAAAATGAATCTTTTTCTACGAAGCGTTTTACTAAACAAAAAAAAGGAATGTTTTTTTAACGTACACGGTGACAACGACTTTTTCCGCCGCCGCGAGTATTATTTGGTCTTTGGCTTCCTCAATAAGCCGTATTGTTTTTAGAATAAAATAAATACCATATAATCTTTTATGTATTTTGGTATTGAAAATGGTTTTGAAAAAAGATTCTATAATGTCAATATATTTATGATATATTGTGATTGAAATGTGGAAATGTTATCATTCCTTTATATTGGTTTTATGTTTTATGATTTTATATTGGTACTTGGACATTTTAACGGGTGGTTATGTTATAAACCATATGACGGGTGGTGCCGTGAATACCAGGACGGGTGGTTACGTTATAACCTCCAATGCATTGGGTATGGAAGTCGGCCGTATGGCTATTCCATTAAGTATGTATGGAAATTGGCTGTATGGCTATTCCATTAAGTCATATGTGTGGAAGTCGACCGTATGGTTATTCCACTTAAGTATGTTTATGTCCCAAGTTACCTTTATAAATGTTATTTGTTCTTTTTATGGATTTTATGGTAATCCTTTGGTTACAAAAAGGTAAGTAATGATACTTTATTCAGTAAAGAGTTTTTACTACTTCATGAAGGTGAAGGTAATAATTTGATAGAGTATATATGGTTTATTTGATGTTTGAAAAAGTAACAGTTTTCATTCTTTCTGTATCCCTTACTGAGCTTTTTATGCTCACCCCAAGTTTTTTTGAAATGTTTTTCACAGGACTTAAAGTGGAATAAGGTCAAGGATGGGATCAAGGGAATGTCATGATATATAAAACATGGAATCTAGAAATCTTTCTTTTTAAAAGTTTTTATTTTATGGAAACCTAGTAGAAGTGACTACATTGTAATCTTTTGAGATGTAATAGTTATGTTCTAATTCTCTAAAACTCTAAACCTGAAAAGATTCTCAACGTGAATTATTCATTTAATTCAATATTAAGTAAGTTTTAAGGCTGGGGCCTTATAGTTGGTATCAGAGGTCGGTTTAGACAACTTTAGGAGTTAGAAAAGTGTTAAATTATAATATGATTGAAATGATATAGCATTTACGGATTACCATGTTGCTTCGCCTAAGATATTTCTGTGTTCAGAATGGTTTTCCGTAGAGGAAACAAAGCAGCTATGTTGGGACGACATCAGGAGGAAGATAACCTTCCAAATCAGCAACCTGAGATGGTCGGAATCGGAACTGAACAGTTTGTTGCAGTGATGGAACAGTTGACTCAGGCTATAAATGGTGGTGGTAACCATGCACGAGATCAGCCAGATCAACCGCAGAGGAACATGTCAGTGGTGGAACATTTCATGAGGCAACATCCCCCATCATTCAGAGGATCATCTGACCCTGTGCAAGCTGAAGGGTGGATTAAAGCACTGGAGAAGATTTTTGATGTCATGGGGTGTTCAGAACATCAAAAGGTTAGTCTTGCTGTTTACCGTTTTGAAGGTGAAGCTGATCAGTGGTGGTCGATGGTGAAAAATATAAAGGATAGTGATGAGATTGAGGATCTTCACTGGGACGAATTCAAAGGTATGTTTCTTGAGAAATATTTCCCTAAGGTTGTTCATCTTAGGATGGAAAAAAAGTTCCTAGAATTGAGGCAGGAGGATGATTCAGTGGCAGCTTATGAAGAAAAGTTCACTCGATTGGCAAGGTATTCTCCAAACTTCATACGAGATCTTGATAGTAAAATAAACTGTTTTTACTCAGGGTTAAAGCCAAAGTATCGAAGGGCTTTAGCTTCTCGTGAATTAAAAAGTTATGAAAAACTTGTTCGATGTGCGGAGAAGGTGGAAATGGAGTTTGCCGATGATCAGGTGTTCTATGACAAACAACAGAATAAGAGGTCTAGTTGGCAGTAAAAGGGGAAGAATTCATCAAAGAAGCAAGGAGGTAAGAAAACCAAATATCCATCCTGTGAGAAGTGTGGTAAAATGCATCCTGGAGAATGTTTATCCAAGTCTGGTAAGTGCTTTCGGTGTGGTAAGTCTGGTCATATTGCTCGTAACTGTAAGGAAGATGATCAAGCAGGAAATGAAAAGCCAACGGTAAGATGTTTTAAGTGTAATGAAATGGGTCATTATGCAATCGAGTGTCCAACTAGGAACTCAACTGGGGGAATGCAGCTAGACTACAAGAGGAAAGGGGTGGTAAAATCATTTGCAACAACTTCAGTAGATGTTGGTCCATCGAATGAAGTGGTATCAGCTCCAGGGAGCTCAGTATTTTTCGAAGATTGACTTGAGGTCGGGGTACCATCAGTTGAAAGTAAAATAAGCAGACGTTCCGAAGACTGCGTTCCGTACTAGATATGGCCATTATGAATTTTTATTTATGCCTTTTGGGTTAACCAATGCACCTTCTGTATTCATGGACCTTATGAATAAAATTTTCCATGAGTTCTTGGATAAGTTTGTGTTTGTGTTTTGAGGTTTGTGAAGAGGTTATGTGTGCCTTGTGATTCACAGTTGAAGAATGAGTTGTTTTTTTTCATCCTGGTAGTACTAAGATGTACAGAGATCTGCGGGGGTATTACTGGTGGGATGGAATGAAAAGAGACATTGCTGATTTTACTGTGAAGTGTTTGACATGTCAACAGGTTAAAGCAGAGCGACAGTTACCGAAAGGAATGCTTCAGCCTTTACCAGTGCCAGAGTGGAAATGGGAGAATATATCCATGGACTTTGTTGTGGGATTACCGAAGACATCTCGAGGTAATAATGCAATATGGGTTATTGTTGATCGCTTGACTAAATCTGCTCATTTCCTTTCTATACGAGATACTTTCTCTCTTGATCAACTTTCCCGTCTCTATCTTAAAGAGATAGTCAGGTTACATGGAGTTCCCTCTCCATTGTATCGGATCGTGATCCCAGGTTTACTTTTAAATTTTGGAAAGGCCTTCAGAAGTTGTTGGGTACTGAATTAAATTTTAGTACAACTTTTCATCCTCAATCAGATGGGCAGTCAGAACGAACAATCCAGACATTGGAGGATATGCTACGAGCTTGTTCTATGGATTATTAGGGAAGTTGGGACCAACATCTTTCTTTGGTTGAATTTTCTTATAATAACAGTTTTCATTCCAGTATACAGATGGCACCATTTCAGGCATTATATGGGAAGCGGTGTCGAACTCCAGCTTTCTGGGATGAAGTGGGTGAAAGGATGTTGATGGGATCAGAATTGGTAGAAGTGATGGAAGAAAAAGTTCAGCTGATTCAGAAACACATGAGAACAGCTCAGAGCAGGCAGAAGAGTTATGCGGATAACCGGATGAAGGATCTATCTTTCGAGGTAGGTGATCATGTTTTTCTCAAGTTTTCTCCTTGGAAAAGCGTGATGAGATTTGGTAAGAAAGGAAAGTTGAGTCCAAGGTTCATTGGACCATACGAAATTCTGGAAAGAGTTGGATCAGTTGCATACCGAGTGGCTTTACCTCCGAGATTATCTCAGGTACATAATGTTTTTCACGTTTCGATGTTGAGAAAGTATATGCCAGATCCATCTCATGTTTTGAGTCCAGAGGTAGTTCAGTTGGAAGAGAATCTATCTTATGAGGAACAACCGGTCTAGATTATTGACCACAGGGAGCAGGTGTTACAGAATAATGTGATTCATCAGGTAAAGGTTTTGTGGAAAAACCATGTGATTGAAGAGGCAACGTGGGAATCTGAAAATGCTATGAGGGATAAATACCCCCACTTATTTTGATAAGTGAATAAAATTGCGAGGACGCAATTCCCAAAAGGGGGGAAGGATGTAACATCCCAGGTAAATAAAGAATAAATAATTTTCATATTTATTAATATTTACGAATTAAATATTAATTTTATTTTAAAGGGGTTGCTATGTTCGATAGCGTACCCGATACGCAACGATGAGTTTCTTTGAAACTTATGTAGCACACTAGTAATAAAATAATATTATTTTAAATGTTAGTTAACAAGTAGCCATTGTACTGGCGGGAATGGATAGAAATAACTAAAATATGATTAGATATGTTTTTAAATGTTTATACATTTACCCAATAAAAGATAAAGGCTTAAAATACGGAAAGAGTTCAATTTTAGGGCATATATACTCTAATTTTCACTAAAGGTCCACTTATCACCTTTTGACGGAGAACCGTCATTAAATATAGTTTTGATCACTCTTTTACATTATTTTGGACCAAATATAACTCTTCTTTAGAATTGGGACATCAAAATTTACTTTGTGTAAATTTTTGGTACCTTTCTGATAAAGTTCATTTTTTTAATGAATAGTGTAAAGTGTTGTATTTTAATTCAAAACCTCTTTTTAATCTAAATTATTTATATTATTAGATTATTATTTTAATTGGTTTTAAAGTGAAATTAGAAAATATTTTTACCAGTTAATCCAATGGTGGTCATTGGAATCAATTTCACTTTGAAATTGGACTTAAACTGGTGTCAATCTTTTGATACTTATTGTTTCACAAAAACACGCTATTTGTCATGACAGCGGGAATTAATTATTAAATTAATTAACTTGACTTATATGTTTTGAATTTTGTAAAATGGACTTCATTTTTGAATTCGGAATATCAAATATAGATTAGGGTGAATTTTTGGTAATTTTCTGAAAAAATTCAATTTTTGATGAATAGTGAAACCACTAAGTGGTAATCAAGCAAACTGATTTTTCAGTTAAATGAAAGTTTACCACTAATGTGTATTGAATTTTGAAAATCCGACATACATGGTTGTCATTAAGAAGTAAAATGTGGTTCAATGAGATTAAAATAATTTTTCGGTGAATAGTAACTTTTTTTTCATTAATCGTGATTAGAGGTAATTAGTGTAGTTTAAGGTAAAAATGGTATTATAAGAATGTGAAAACACCATGACACTTGTCCTACACCTATTGGGTGAGTCATGGCCGACCAAGATAATCCATGGGCCAACTTGGGGACCCCATGGAGCCACTTTAGTTGGAAAATGACATTAATATATTTTTATTTAATGTTAAAGTGAAAATGACACTAACATAAATTGTTTTACTAAAATAATTTTTGAATGGGGTTATACAAGTCCAAATTATGATTATAAATAGTAATTGGAAAGCTAAAATGATTTCCTACATCATAGTATTTTTTTTATAATTTTTAGACATTATATATATTAAATTATATATGACATAATAATGATGCAGTGATGACATCATTATTTGATGATTTAAATAAAATGGAAAGATAATGTAAAATCTACGAACTAAAAATGTACAAAACCAATTGGATGAGTGGATTTCGAACCCTTATCACCTTATCCACGAATTATATCAATGTGGGACCTTTTAAAACCGAAACACATTTTCAAATAAAGTAATATTTCTTTACTTTCTAAAAGTGCCCCTCCTCTCCTCTTATAAAAGGCCCCCACCTCTACCCCATTTCACACACTTCTCAAGCCTTTGGCTCGGCCAACCCCTGACCAATTACTCTCTCCACATCCCTATCCTCATCCTAGAGGATTCCCTTTGGGAATAATACTTTCAAAGGAAGCCTTTAGGCTCAAATCAAAAGGGAGTTACACTTTTAAAGGTAATTCATTCTCTCTTGTTCATTTGTTTTATTTTGCTTCTCCAACCCTCTAAACTCTTTTTATTTACTTATTTTGTAACAACACCAGTATCTCCAATATACTAGGATGTTGTTATAAGATTTATTTGAGCTACACTCTCACACAACTACATCAAATGGTTAAAGAACATACGGTTTCCGTGGATGGCGAAATTCTGCCTCCCGAAACGATGATTGTTCAATACTCATTTAACACCTTCAAGGGTGGCCATTATGATGTCACTATTTTTATATATGATATATAATATGTTTATGTTTTCTTTAAGCTTCTGTATTTTTCATTTTTGGCATACCTTTATGGTTTCCATTATGGGTAAACACGATATCTTCATTTAAGGAAGTGCGGACTACCGCCCCCTCAAAGTGATGTGATTCGTTAATGCCATATGTGGGACGTGTAAAGGATGGATTTAAAGTTTTTATATATGATGTTATACTGTAATTATAATATACCTCTATATCATTATTATTTATTTCCATTAAAGTATGAGATAGAAATGAAAGTAGCGTTCATGTGTACGTACGGTTTGCCGTCTCCATGAACGGTGCATTTCATTTCTTATCCCCAAATGTAATGTACTATTAAAAGTACATGTATATAATGGATATATATAATTAATGATATATCTAAATGATGAATATAATTCTGGAATTAAAATATACATACCTCTCATTTAGTTTTAATTCCATTAATATGACAAAGAAATGAAAGTAGCGTTCATGCGTACGTACGGCTTATCGTCTCCATGAACGGTGCATTTCATTTCTTACCTCTAAATGATTATGTAATATTATAAATACATGTATATGCTGGATATATATGATATATATGATATCCAAATCAGGAATTTCATTCTGGATATAATGAACTTTTGACCACACGAACAACATGAAATTGTAAGAAGTCAACTTTCGACTTAAGAACCAAATATTGACAAAACAAACATTATTAACTTAATTGGTTACATAATGTTTATAACATTGCAATAAGTTATATTAAAGGAATAACGAACTTTAAAAAGGTTCTTAATAAAGTATAAATTAACTCATGTTTATTATTCAGGACGTTAAAGAACGATCGAGTCAAGTCGGACCCGAGGTATGGGACTTCGTCTCAATCTCCTTTCATTGAGGCATATTTCGTTTTATACACAACTTTCTTTTATACGGTGTATGAACTCTTTGAATTTTACTTTTATACAAAAGGAATCTTTTTCTACGAAGCGTTTTACTAAACGACAAAAAGGAATGTTTTTTTAACGTACGCGGTGACAACGACTTTTTCCGCCGCCGCGAGTATTATTTGGTCTTTGGCTTCCTCAACAAGCCGTATTGTTTTTAGAATAAAATAAATACCATATAATCTTTTATGTATTTTGGTATTGAAAATAGTTTTGAAAAAAGATTCTATAATGTCAATATATTTATTATATATTGTGATTGAAATGTGAAAATGTTATCATTCCTCTATATTGGTTTTATGTTTTATGATTTTATATTGGTACTTGGACATTTTAACGGGTGGTTACGTTATAAACCATATGACGGGTGGTGCCGTGAATACCAGGACGGGTAGTTACGTTATAACCTCCAATGCATTGGGTATGGAAGTCGGCCGTATGGCTATTCCATTAAGTATGTATAGAAATTGGCCATATGGCTATTCCATTAAGTGATATGTGTGGAAGTCGACCGTATGGTTATTCCACTTAAGTATGTTTATGTCCCAAGTTACCTTTATAAATGTTATTTGTTCTTTTTATGGATTTTATGGTAATCCTTTGGTTACAAAAATGTAAGTAATGATACTTTATTTAGTAAAGAGTTTTTACTACTTCATGAAGGTGAAGGTATTACTTTGATAGAGTATATATGGTTTATTTGATGTTTGAAAAACTAACAGTTTTCATTCCTTCTGTATCCCTTACTGAGCTTTTAATGCTCACCCCAAGTTTTTTCGAAATGTTTTTCATAGGACTTAAAGTGGAATAAGGTCAAGGATGGGATCAAGGGAATGTCATGCTATATAAAACATGGAATCTAGAAATCTTTCTTTTTAAACGTTTTTATTTTATGGAAACCTAGTAGAAGTGACTACATTGTAATCTTTTGAGATGTAATAGTTAGTTTTAATTCTCTAAAACTCTAAACCTGAAAAGACCCTCAACATGAATTATTCATTTAATTCAATATTAAGTATGTTTTAAGGCTGGGGCCTTATAGTTTTCCTTTATAACGTGTAATTGACATCCCATATAATGAATCTTTCTGATTAAAACATGGACTATTTACAATACATGGACCATAGTAGTGGGTAGTTGGGATAATATTTCTTTGGTAGTGAGACTGTACGCCTATTTTATTACAATGAGTAAACCTCTTTAATTATATTTCCATGTAGAGAGGTATTATGTTTCTTTATTCCGATTAGTAACATTTTTTTTTGAAAAATATCATTTTGAGGCACATACTGGACTTTGTAGATATATAAATCCACAACACTCTTAGGTATTGTTCCTTGAATGTGGCGATGACCATGATTTAGAGGTACTATGACCTGATCCACCTGTGTAGACTGTCATAGTTCCACCAGCAGAACCTCTTGTTATACTGGATCTGGTCACCAATGGTCAGCTTTGAGAGTGTTTCTTGAGGTCTATGTAGACCATGTTGGTAAACATGTGACCTACCTCTACTATAGAAGATTTGATGAAATAATTTCAATATAATTATCCACCTAATTTAGTGGTCTTCACCCATTCTCTTGATTCATGGTTAGAGGTCATTATTTCTATCATTGAGAATTTAAATACAACCCCAAGGGTAATGGTGAAACTCACATCTTATATGATTTAGGGTCCTTCTAATAATTTCTGTGTTGTTATTATATATTAATATCAGCATCGATATATGGTTTAGTGGTATTTTCAAACTAAAATCTAGGATTCCTTTTTATCTGTAAATGTTGATAGATAAACAAGATATAGAGTTTATGCACCAGCATCTGGGTTCGACGTACATCATGGACTATTCATATTAATTTTCTGAGCTCCAATATTTCATACTAACTCTTTCTAATTATGAATTTACTAGAGTGAGATGATTTGAGGATGGTCTTAGGTAGTAAATACTCTTTCATGTAAATGATTTAAATTTAAATACTATTCCTAATATAGTGAATCAACCTCACATATCTTAGAATAATATGAGAGATGATGAGGGTGTGATGCATGTTGTATTTGGAACAAATCATGGAATCAATTATTTTTATAGTTGGAAACATCATTTTTGAAGTTTCTAGGTGGATCGTTAATCAGAGTGAGTTCCCAGGTATCCCAGTGATATGCCATCAATATGGGATTCTAGGTTACATGAAGTCTCAATGTGACAGAGACCTAGTTGAGTCTCTGGATTACCGCAAAATGGGTTATCTTCAGTGGTTGTTTCAGAATTTTATTCCAATTTCCTATTGATGAGTATCCACATTAGCTAAAATTTATAGAGTAGAGTCAATAACTCCATGTTATGAAGGGAGCTGGTGTACTATAGGTCATTTTGGCCTAGGATTTGGATGCAGTCAATGAAGATAGACTTATAATATGCCACACAAGTAGAGTGGTCCTTCATAGGGAGGTTAGGTTGTAACTCATGGTCATGGATCTCACCAGTTACATGCAGTACAATTTGGATGAGATAATAAAACTTCTAGACCATATATAGTATGAGGTATGATTCTAGTAGCCTCATCTTTGGTGTTTACTTTATTTGACACATGCACGTTATATTAATTCATATCTATGGTTTTCTTGGAATTTATTGGACCTGAAAATAAATATTATTTTCAATGCGATCAATATAAAAATTTCATTTGTGAGTGTGATCAGAAATTGTACGCCAATTAATGGAGTGATTACTTGATATTGGTGACTATCACTTCTTACAGAACCCTTTTTCACTCAATATGATGGGATTTGACATAATTCTCAGGATGGATTAGTTAGTACCTTATCTATATAATAATTATTCTTATCATTGGGGAATTTCATTTTCATCAACATAGGGAGATAAAAATATTCTTATAGGTGAATGGGGGTGTATAGGATATTCGATGTGAAGTTGAGAAACATGGGCTGGGTATAGTGTCGGTCAAGATTGAAAATATTTATCTAACCAATTAGAGAGTGTGATAGAGATGTTTCCCTCTGGTGGATGATCATTTTAGGGATGTATTTCGGGTTGATTTTTCTAAGCTACCCCCTAATTGATATGTGCAATTCAAAGTTGATATTGTTCGAAGAACAACACGAGTATATATTAATTTGTATTGATTGGATCCTACTGATCATCATGAACTTAAGAGATAATTAGATAACCTAGAAGAAAAAGGTTTTATATGACCTAGTACATCACCATAGGGTTCACACGTTATTTTAAACCAGAAGCTAGTTGGGACCCTCAGGGTATGTGTGGATTACTGGAGGATGAATCAGCTTATTTGGAAGAACTCTTATTGACAAACCTGAATAGAAGATATCATCGGGATGCATTGAGGATATAAATTCTTATCAGAAATAGATTTTATGTCAATATATCATCATATATGAGTAATAACATCAAATATATAGTGTATATCTTTCGATAATAGATATTTATTGTATGGTTATTTGGAAATGTCATCAAATAAATACAGGAGATGGTTTTCAATCCCTGATGAATTGGATTTCCCACCCATACCAAGATTCATGTGTATTATTCTTGGGCGATGATATCTTGGTGTAGTCAGAAACTCTACAGAATCATTCCAGGCACATTGAAATCATTCTTAATGCACAATGAGAGAACCAACTATATCCTAAGCATAAAAAATGAAAAATTTTATTTGATAAGGTTAACTTATTAGGTAACTTCATATCAAAATCATGGTTATATGTGGATCTAGAGATGGTGAAAGACATTTCATACAATTAATATACAAATAAAATCATTTATATTCATAGTTTTGTTGGAATAACTAATTATTATAAGAATTTTACTCATAATTCCTCACACCGTGGAACATCTCTTACTGGATTGAGTATGAAGGGGGTTAAATTCTGATGGTCAAAAGATTATCTAAAATAATTTCTTGAACTGAAATGAATGTTGAATTCAGTGATGATCATAATGTTACCTAGGCCTGAAAAAATCTATATAGTTTGTTTTGATGTTATATGAATTATGAAGGGAGTCATTTTGATGCAAGATAATTGTGTCACAATGTACTGGTCTCTCCAATAGATGCCACTCAATCATAATTACATGAAGCATGACCTCGAGTTAGTAGTTGTTTTCCATGGTTTACATTACTAGACATATTATCTAATATGAGAATGGTTTTAAGTATACACGGTCCATAAAAGAAAAAATACATATTTTTTCATTTCAATTTGAACCAATAAAAGTTTCTATGGGTATAACACCATAATTAATTTAATATTGAACTTTCCTATATTTCTAGTAAGGGTTATTTAGTGGCGAATAATATTTCTAGGAAGACTAAAATATGAGAGGTACAAAAAGCCAGTAGTGGTAAATATTGATTGGTATTATTTTTAAGATGCATCTAGATGTTTATGAGATTCACAAGAAACTTATTCTTATAGATTAAGAAATTATCTAATAACATCAAGATCATGTGAAGATGAGACGACATTATGATCTTGATGGCTTGGTCTTCATGGATATAATTTCATGTAATGACCCACCACTTGGTTGGGTTGATGATGAGGATGATATATTACGTATTCATGAAAATGTTTGGGCTCTTGAATTCATGTAAGGAATTTATGTGAGTATCATGATCCCTAATGGTAAGTACATTGTATAATTACCGTTATTTAACCAAATTTACGCCTCAAGTATTGGTAGCGATGGTTGAAACGAATGATAGAATTTTTTGGTACTCGGTGTTCCACCTGTTAACAAGTGAAGTTAGAACATTAGTATCCAGCTAGTATTTTAGAATTTCAACCCATTCTAGAGTGGATATGGTATGATTTCACTGTATATTTTATGATAGTATTATAGAAATCCCATTTTGGTAGTGACATAGTATGAGTGATCATGAACGGGAATAAAAAGGTCACTTATTTCTTACATATCATGGAAACCTATTTAGAAGAAGAACATGATAGGCTTTACATATAAGATTTACATGGAATCATGGAGTTTTGTGTACCATCGTATCATATTGGGATATTCATCTTAAATCATGGTTCTGTCATGGGTTGAAGAAGGCTTTGGGTTCATGGGTAATTCAGAGTACAACATACCACCCTAAGACTGATGGTGATTCAGAGCATACTATACATGTTCTACATGATTAGGTCTTGTGTCCTTGATTTTATATGTGCTTTAGAGAAAAACATAACTCTTGATACATAATCTTAAATTTATATTTACCAAGTGAATATTTAGTTGGATCCTAATGAGACCCTATATAGTAGTTCATATCAATCACATTTGTTCTGGTTAGATGCGTGGTATGCAGTGCTATTGGGACCACATCTCGTTCTAAAGCCATTGGAGTAGGTACAACTGATATAGAATCATGTGGTTACGATATATTCTGATAAAATGACTGACATAGTCCATATCAAATGACCGCAAGTGTTTGAGGTCAAGCATTTGTATTCTTACACGTTTAATCTAGGTTGTGGCATCAATGAATTAAGAGGAATGGAATGCTGGGTCCTAGACTCATCATAACTTCTATGATTTTGGAGAAGGTTAGACAAGTAACTTATGAAATATCACTCCCTCCAAGATACAGGTCTATAAAAGATATATTCCATGATTCTCAACAACATTCATTATCATTCTGCCCTACCTCATGACTTTATTGATGATGTTGAGTTGGATGTTGGCAATTCTAATGAGGAGTATCCAGTCTGTATAGTTGTTCATAGTATGATAGATCTTCATGAATGTTCAGGTAATTTGGTTAAAGTTATATGGAATCACAATCATGTACATGACAATACCTAGGATATAGATCCCAATATACATTCTTGGTTTCCAGAGTTATTCCTTGATGTAGATCAACAAACCTAAGGGAAACTCAAGGATGAGTTTTTTTATGAAGGCGGGTTCTAGGACACCAACTTTTAATAGAAGTAAAAACTATTTTAAATGTTTTTATCCCTCTTAATTTATCCTAGTTATAGTTCCTAATATACTAATGATTATTTTGGGAGAGTCTGTGTCATTTTTGGAGCTCGGACCTCAATGTATTGGATGACTAGAGTGAGATGCACAGTTGGTGCATGATTTGTTTAACTATGAAGCTCAACCATGTGGATCAAAGAGGAGCATGGTTTGTTTAACTAGGAAAAATAGGCCACATGGATGTTCTAAAAATGCAATTAATTATAGGTGTGTGTCACATTTTTGGTTCACTATTTCTCTAAATGATGAACCTATTTGTGCAAGGGGAAGACTAGTTGGATAGTGGCTACACATGGTTATTGTATGAGTTTTCAAATAGATCACTAAACTATGTGAGGTCATGTAACCATATGATGTAGGTGTGTACAATTATCTCAGGATTTGGAAACTATGAAATCAAACTATTTTCCCTTTACATAGTTATAAATAATGGATCATGGAGTGATGGGTGGGGTCATATAGTGGGATAGTGGGGAATTGGATCGCATCACATACAATTTACAAAATCATGGAGCCTCACTCCCCTAGCTGCTCTCGAGCTCTCAGTCTCAAAGTGTTTTAGCTTACCCCAACATTAATGTTTCCTCCCCACTTATCCTCTTGGCTCTCCCCATCATAAATTATTCCTCCACGCAGCTCTCTCTCTCAATCTATCTTGGTTTTTCTATCTCTCTCTCTTCACTCTCCTTGCTCCATGATGGCTCCCTGGTTTTTTATCCGTCCTCATTGCACTTTGACCATGTGTTCCTTGGATCCTCTCCATTTTGGATTTGGATCATGGGATATGATGAGTATTTGGAATAGCAGTTTGGTTAATGAGATATCTAAAGGGGTTACTAGATTTGGCCTTTTTTTATGGGCTTCAATACCATTTCCTGTTTTGGTTTTCTCAAGTTCTAGATCACCTTTTATTTAATTTCATTAGGGTTTCTACCTATGTTTCAATCCAAAATCCTTATTCAGGGCTAAGTTCTGCTTTATTCCTCCTTTCCTTCTTCTTTTTTGGTAATGTTGGTTGTTAATTTATTTTTGTGGGTGTTTTGTGTCGGTCGTATGTTTGGGTGTTTTTCAATGGTGTGGATGATATCGATGAAAATGAGGTCTTTAGTGATGGTGTTTTTTCATCTTCTTGAAGGTTCCATGTTGTTTCCTTATGATTTCTTATTATGTGAGATTGTTTTGTTTTTGGGGAATAATTCTTTTTGGATTGATGATGGTTGATGATGGTTCATGATAATGGTTCCTTGTTCTATGGAGGATTCAATGGTCTTAGATGGTCTCCAGTGTTTTAGTTTCTGATGGTTCATTTCGGTGAAGGGACGACAGTGATGATGACGACTAGTTTTTATTATTGGTTGGTTTTTATTTTAGGGTGTCGCTTGTTGTTGTATTACAGTAGTGGATGTGGTTGTCTATATGATGGTGATAATGTGTGATGATAGCTACAATGTGTTTATAGGATGTGTGCAGTTCTCCTTGAGTGGATCGTGAGATTTGTGGTATTTGCAGTGATATGGTCTCTTTTGAATTACAAAAAAGGATGTGTGATGACTGTTTTGGCATGGTGATGCTTATCCTGGTTTAATATTTTGTAATCTGAATATTTTCATGTGAAATTTTTCTTTGTGAGGATGTGGTTGAACCCATTGTTTATCAAATTTTCCTTAGAAGTGTTTGAATAATAAAAATTTAATTTTTAATAAAATATTTCAGATTTTAAATTAAAAGAATTAGTAAATTAATAATTCATAAAAACACATGGATAGTCAAATTATTTATAAATAATAACCATTAGAACAACTATAGTAAAATCTTCTTATACAATTTCAAAATCTTATATTTCTTTTTAACCAACACCTTCACTATCAACTCTTTTATAAATCCCCACGTCATTATTTTAACCATCATCATCACCATTATTATATTATTAATTTTTATTATCTTCTTCTTCAATAACCATCATTGTTTTTATTTAAAACATGAACTTAAATCATGGTAAGATCCTCCTTCTGTTTCCCTCCTTTTACCTTCTATTTCCCTCCTTTTATAATAAGTAGGTTCACTATTACTGGTAGATTCACAAACTAATCCTGATGTAATGGTGTTTTCATCCACAAACACTAATTCATCATCAATCCCATCATAATAATAATTATTTTTTCCAAATAATCATTACTATCATCATAAAAATTATTTAGGAAAATGGGATCAAGAAAATCCTTGGAATCAAATTGGTCTTTCAATGTTTGGTTTTACTAGATAAACCCCAAGTCTTACTACCTTTAATGTTCACAACAAATTTTATCTTTAGACTGAATGTGTTTTATAATCAATTAAAAACATTATTATCACTAATGAATTTTAATCTCAAATGAATGTCAATTGATTATTTATACTATGTGAATTACATGATGAATGTTACTACAATACATCTCAAATCTTGATGAACTATAAAGAAAACACAATACATCGATCAAAATTTTAATAAAATATTATGTTCATCTTTCATAACTCCTCCACCAATCAGATGTAATTATTTTTTATAAGAATTGTTTCATACAAATCTAAATTAAGGATCATGTAATTAAATAATGATGAAAAAAATAAACTCTTACCAGGATTTATTGTACACGGTTGTGTCATTCAAACATACCAATGTGTCCCGGTGTGCATATATATGTCTCCAATTGTAAAAAAAGTCTTTTCTTCTTCCTCTGTTTTAGGAGAAAATGTTTCAATAGAATCATATAATCCTTTTATAAACTCTTCATCACATTTAATACTTTTATTTCCATAAATAAATTGAGGATTTAAATAATAACCTACAATATGATATGGACGATGCAACTAGAAATTATATCCTTAAAAAATTATCCCAAATATATCCTCCTACATTATTTTGACATTCCTGAAAATAATTATAATGATCCCTTTTTCCCTATCCATAGCCTCATTAATGAAACTAATTGTGGGTTTATTCTCCTAATCAACCAATCTAAGAACATAAACATGAGGTCATATAGCCTTGATGATATAAAAAACACAATTTTAAAGTGATGGATTCAACATAGTGTTCAAAACACCATTTCCCTTTTCTTATTTTTCATTCCTCAATATCATCCACTCTTTATAATTGGACATATTTTATATATTTTACCCTAATAATATTTCAAATGCTTTCCCAGATCAAATAACAATGATATGAAGTGTTTGGAGTATATGCCTTTTCTCTTATACATAAATAATTTTCCTAAAATAATACAAAACATTTAAAAATCAATAAATATATTATGTTTTTATCTTAACGGGTAAATATTATAATCAAATGAAAGTACATAAAATATTTTTTTATTATCATGTAACATGAATTTTATTCAATTTTAATTAACTACAAGTATAACATTTTATTATCCAATCTCTTCAAAAAAATCATCCAATAACATAAAAAATTATTATCATATTTTCATATAACTTTATACATAAAAACAACTTATAAACACCAAACTCATTGGACAATTCTGCAATAAATTGTTTTAGATTCTTCTTTTATGGTCTATCCAACCATCAAATGTGATTGAGAAGCCATAATTATCTCATTAAATTTCATTACCCTTAAACAATTACTTTGTTTACTCTAAATTATTTTAAGAAGAGGAACCATATACTCATTATAGTATAGAACATTCCTAGGTGGTCCATAGTTTCCAATTTCTTCCACTATTATATTGAAGCTTCTCTTTTTTTAAACAGAATGATATATCGTTTGGTTACCCAACCCATACCCCCAATAATTTATCAAAAAATGAATGTTATAGTTAACACGTGAGGTGTAATGAGATTACACCATCATAAAAAAGAAATAAAGATAAGCATTCAAGCCAACATGAATTATACAATGAAAATTACCCACCAAAATCATGTGATCAAAATTTTTTCAAGTATGATCACCATGGGTTTTTCAAATAATCTTCAACAAAATCGACTCTTCATTTCTAATCATAGAATAGCCCTAAAAGGACAATCTAAAATCTTAATATTGAGCCGTTATAAGAACCAATATTCAATAACATCCCTTAATTGACCAAGGAATTTAAATATCCAATACCTTCACTAAGCAAAAACTAGTTGGAGGAATGTCAACAACTATAATTCTTTTCTAGCCGAGCCAGCTTCTTCTGCCCAGTAAAAGATCAAACATGTGATGATAAATCACCATTTTAAGGAAAAATATTCTTTAAAAAGCCTCAAAAACATATTCTAAAAAACATCATGTTTTTCTTTTCAATCATCACACAACATCCTCTATAAGAGTTGGAGGAACTGCATATGATTATGAATATAAGGAAAGAAAATTCTTATAAAGCAGAAAACATAAATCTGAAATGATTGAATAAATGACTCAAAAAAACTAGGAATATGTTTCTAGTATTAAACCTTTTAATACTCATGTTTTAATCAGCAACACTTATTTAATTGAAAAATCAAGATCGATCTGTTGATAATAGTGAATAGAAAAATCATACTGAAACTAGTGGGCTTTATCTCTAGCACAAAAAACCCCCAACATTATGACCCAGACCAGAGAACCTTGTTTGGTTCAAGACTTCTCTAGATCTAATATCCAAATAGATATATCAAAAAGACTCACCAAACTATGAATGACCATCCGAAAACAATACAACTCCAATGGGTCCAAGAAACAGAAGAACTACATGTATCAATATTAAAAACCATGATAAACAACAAGCAATACTTTTATCCACTAATAATCATTCTCAAGGTATTTCTCTCATGTAAATTTGAGGTTTCTTATTGTATTTATCAACCATACTTATAAAAATATGTTTTTGGATTTCATGGTACATGTTTGTAAAAAATCCACCATTGTTTTAATTTTCGTTTGTAATTTTCACGTTTTAATCCATCCATGCACTAACTCCTCTCACATCATACTCGATCAAATTGGAATCCTTGTACACATAATCATTATTATTTTCATATTCCTCCACCTCTAGACCATTTTTTGCAACAGGTTCTACTATTTGTTTAGGAAGCTCAACATTTTTCTACCAAGAGGTTTCCAGGGATCTTGTAGCTATTAGTCTTTCAATTTTAGAATATTCTCTATGTTTTTTAGTTTTCATAGTATTTGGGGGTAATGTATCCATCAAAATCGACCATCATTTTCCCCTTATTAGAATGTGATTTGAAATAGGATTCCTCAATTTTATTAGATCTATGATCATCCTCTAGAAATGAATAATTATAATTAGAGTGGTCACCTTTCTCTTTATACCACGTATCATGTAATTCAAACTATATCACCTAATCCTCCTCCATGGAAGGAGGGGAAATGATGGAAATTATAGAATAAATCACAACTTCAATAAATCCAGACATTTCTTTAATTTCATATGAATGTTCATTATTAACCAAAATCTCCTTGTTCACATAAGCCTTTTTCCCTTCATTAGAAAATTCATATGAGACAACATTTAGCCTATGATAAACATTAGACCCATCTTTTACAGTATTATACTTATATATTTCAACCCAAGTTTCTTTCTTGGAATTTGAATTTGTATTCTTTTAGAAACAATATTTTTAAGCTTATCCAAGATTATGGAAAAGAGTACCATAATCTAGAATCTATTCATAAAAAACCTCTTTAAAGAATCCATAATCACTATTCTAAATACAGTTTTGAGAGGTGAGATTCTGAGATACATAAATTCGAATTCAAATTCTAGTGACATAAGTCCTTGAGAGAGTACTTGTTGTCATATCCATCTTTAATAGACTACCAAGGAATGTATATATAAAAAAATGTATATTTTTTAAACAAATGTAATGGTAACACCAGGAAACCAATCCCAATAGAAACTATAGGAGACATAGAGAAGGATTCAAAGTCTTGGGTAAATTTAAGAAATTTCATAAAACAACCCCCAAAATAGCATGAAAATTTCACCTAGAGTTGATAATAGTCATTCTTAGAAGAAAGGAGAAACACATCATTGAAGTATTTCAGTAGGATGATATGAAAACTAGAAACATTTATGGCTTCAAGAGAGCTTATTAAGAATTTCAATGGTGGTATGTGATTAAAGAACTTCCCAAAAATAAAAATTCCTAGATATGTTGAAATAATATTGACATATTGTTCTGAGAAATAAATTGTCGATTGTCCCTTGAGATGAAAGTGATCAGTATTGCTACAAGGATTAGGAGCTGCAAAATCATTGGGCAAGGTCTAGTGTTCTCATTTGTTCTCCTAAAGACCACATCCGCAAAGGATATAAGATTTTAAGTAGGGTTTCTCTCTCCTTGAATTCGGGTTCTCTCATGTTCACACAGTATTGGCCTCTCCAACATGTAATGTAATGTCCCAATTAATCTTATAAACTATCATAGTCTCTAATAATCTTGATCAAAAATATTTTGAATCAATTCCATTTGTGAAATGGAATCACTCTTTGTATAACACCATTCAATCTATAACTTTATTTTTTAAAATTATCCTTAATTATTCTTTTCTCGGTGTCCTTTCCTACTTTTAGAGTTTTTGTCAGACCATCCATGAAAATTACATAAAGTGTCCCTTTCACATTTTCACTCTCCTAACATGATGTTCAAATAGTTTCATTACTTTTTTTCAAATCAATGACTTAATTTTTTTAATCCCTTTTTATATATCATCATCTTAATAATTAATCTCATTAATAAATGATTATTTGTTAGTAATTTTGAGTGTTTTCACTATAGGAATATTTTATTTCACCTTTTTAGGAGTCTTATACACTTATGAACATTTCGTGATAACTGAATTTGGTGTTTTTTGGATCAAGCAATACCATCATTGGTCTCTATCATTTCATTGTTAATGTCTATTAAAATATTACATTAAAAGGAAATTTCTAAATTATTTCAATGAGGATTCTCTAATAGTAGAAAATAAAAGACTATTATAGCATCGGTTGACACAATATATAACATAGAAAATGATGCAATAGTTGTAAAAAAAGAAATAGTGGAGTGGAGGGATTAAAAAGACGTCAAAATGAGAAAAATACTAATAAAAGTATATTTTCATTATGTCACTATTTTTAGTGGTTTTGGACACCTAAATAGAGTGGAAAATTGTAGTAGAGTCTAAGAACATATGGATATGACTTGTAGTAAAGGGGTGAAAGAGAATATATGGTGTAATACTATAGTGAATATGGAAAAGTAGTACCTAGATGAAAAATGGTGTTACAGTTGGGAGAGAGTCATCACTGCTGGTGAAATGGTGAAATTGGGTTTGGGAAGTACGAGTGATGGGGATTTTATGAGTAATGGGGAAAAAATTTCACAAAAACACATTGATGCATCTCCTATCGGGATCACAGTTGATCCGAAATAGCTAAGATCATGGTATATGAAACTTAATCATGATCCATTCAGGATCTAGCCGCCATAAATTGTGGGATTCCACTCCACATTGCGTCGATGAGATCATAGCCACTACCCCATGATTTCGAAACTATTTCCTTTGAAAATAGTGAAAATTCAAATTTACCAGCCAACTGATTAACCGTTATCCACCATTTATTCTTATTTATTCTTTATACAACATCCTACTTAAGATCCCAATTTGGATATCCTCCTAGGATGGGAAGATCTCCTCCATCTGAACAAGGAAACAAATTTCTTGGGTCACATTTGATCACCCTTGATATGTTTAGGAGACACCATTATTATTTCCTCAATTTCACCCCCAATCATTTTCATTATCATTATGTGGCATAATTTACTAGAACTGATGGTCCTTATTCTATTCTTTTCCATACCTCATCTTCTATCCTAAAATTGAAGCTGATATCGGATAACGATTCTTCTACTAGTATATGGTAGGTGGCCTAATATATTTCCCATAAAGTCTTGATGTCTATATAATTCACTATTATTTTTCATGTTGTATATCTTGTGCATCACCTATAAAATGTGAAATCAATTAGATTTATTTTTATGAAATCAATTGGTTAGTATTTGAAAATACAATTTCTTCTTTAGAGGCCTTATACCTCAACTCAAACCACTCCCTTAGGTTGTGATTATTATAGTTTCATGAGACCCATTAATCATTGGAATGAAATTAAACCACCATTGAGGTGTATTTACCTACTCCTTGTAACATAATTATTAAATGGAATTAATGATATTTATATGGAATCGACATACCCATGGACCATGTAATCACTTATAAATGAATTAAATAAAGTCAAATGGTAATACCATGACACTTCAAACTTTTTATCAAAATAGTGACATGTAGTTTAAAAATTACCCCATGTTATTACTCTTCAGTCATGGAAGTAAAATGATGAATTGAATTTATTAAATAGTATGGATTATACCCCTTGGTACCTTTTTATTACTTATAAATTATATGGGTTCAATTTATTAATTCAACTGACAAATTTCATCAGTGACATTCCATACAATTTATTGTAATGTTACATGTATGTGATTACATCATACATACCTTCTATAATATACAAAACATTTCATTTTTTTATAAGTAATGGAAATGATATTCCATATTTTATATTATGAATTAATGGAAATGATGTTACCTATTTTTTATTCATGATGAATTGAAATGACGTTCCAAATTGTTTATTTGGAATTAATGGACATGAAGTTCCATATTTCTTTTCTAGTATTTCTTGACTAGATGATACTTATTATCTATGAAGAATTAATAAAAATGATTCTTCTTCTTATATAATTTGATGTTTCATATATAATTTTACATCATTGATGGAGATTTTTAAAACATGAAATTATATATCCCTGTCTTGAATACATGTGAAAATTCCAATTATTTTTTTAAAATAATGAGGCCCTTTTGATATTTTACAGGGACTCATTTTCCGACATGTTTTTCCCTCAAAAGAACTTATATCTTATTATATATATACATATTTTATGTATCATTTTCACAATAATTATTTCTTCGGCTAAAGTAGGTATGGCAATATAGGGATCCTATGAGGAGCCTGAACTTAACAAGGGTTATGTTTATGTTGTTGCCTTGAATTTATTATGCATGAATGATGTTCACTTTATAAACATAGACTATATTGTATTAGAGATTTTTTGTGTAGGAATAGCTATTCTTAATCACACTATGTATTGGTCATTGATTGTAACTTGGATTGATTTCATGGATACGAGTAGGGAAAAGTAGAAGCATCTAGATATGGATATTTTATTTTTATTACAATGATAAAGTATGGGAGACGAGGACTGAGCAAGTTTTCATGATGTTATTTTAGTTTATGTTATGATTTTTTATATAATATGTATGTCATGTAATTTTTATAACCAATTTCTACTCCCTTTACTAACAATTTTTTATACCATAAAAACATCATTATTTTTTATATGACACTCTTTATTTGGTATAATTTTTTATGTTTGATTATTATCATTTGGAAGGTTTAAATATATTTCTCTAGTTTTAATAATATTTTTTTCATTTATTATGTATTCAATGATTATATATTATTTATCATTGTTCCACTATAATTAAGATGATATCATCTTCCCACCATCTCATCTTAGAATATAGTTGTCCGTTAGTAGCATGTGGCTTATAGGGAAGTTCTCTTAAGGCCATGTGCCCAACGGGTCGGGTCACTTATGTGTGGACCATTCTAGGTATTTAAAATGAATGGATTATATGATTTATGTATTGTAATTGAGTTAATGAGATAATTATAGGATTCATAGGCTGGATATTGGTGGTATATCTATTTTCAATACAGTCACCAGGGTCATTGATATAAAATAGATATTATTTGGGAACATGTCCTATTTTCTTAACATGTTATTTGATATAGTTTATCCTTAATTTTGTGGTTCTTGATTTCACCAAAAACTGTCATGAAGCCTGAAAAATTCATAGTGTTTTGGGAAATGAGTAATGTAGGAAGTGAATATGTGTTTGGTTACTATTATAAATTGGAATTTTTATTATTCATAATGATTTTGTGGTGTCATACAGAAGGTCAAATAGGGCTTGGGGAACATAATGGATCGTAAATAGGTATCTTTATTATAATATGTGTCTTTAGTTGGAAATACATAAAAGTAATAGATTTCATAGAAAGGAAATCAATAGTATTTTGGGGTCATAAATTCATTTTTGGTGATAAAAGTAATGATTCACTAAGGACTCACTATAGTATGTTGTTAAAGTGTGATGCAATGATGCATCAAAGTACATGTTTTTAACTATATGTACCATCATAAATGGGATATATGTTATAGAATAATACCACTAAAGTGAAATTTGATTGGGGTTTTCCTATTGTAAATGTTATATCAATGAAAAATGGGTTCAACTAGATTAGTGAACAGGGTATGTTCGTAAAATATGATCAGATATACCTCATGATTTCCAAATTTTACATTCTCTATTTTTACATTGAGATACAATTAAATATTAAAGTGTTTGAGATAACTAATATTATCGATTGGGAAAATAAAAAATTTATAGGGAAAAGGTTGGTTGTATTTTAATGTATTGAAAATAGTGATTCTGTTCCATAATTTCCTGGGTGATGTAACACAATGATATTTTATGATATATTTTTTAAAAATAAATTTTATCTCTTTGATAGCTTATGACACATCCAAACGTGAGTCTAAATGAAATGTAATATAGTATAAAATTATAACCATTCAATGAAATTAATTTCAATTAATAGGATTAAAAAAAATTATGAAAATTAAATGGTTTACATAGGTATAAAATAAATTCATGAGTTATAAATCTATTAGAAATGAAAATAAAAATCATTTTAAACTAAAAAAGGAATGTTTTTTAAAAGCTTGTTTATGTGCGTGATTTGTTTTTTAAAAAAATTAAATAAATCACTATTAGGTATATAATTTTAAGGAAATTTATATATTATATACTCAATTAAATTTTTTATATTTCATCTAATATTTTTTATAATCAAGAGATAAGAATGAATCCATTATAAAGATTAAAACTCCTTTTTTCCAGAAAAATGGTTTCATCATATTTTGCACACTTTAATATTGTTCTTTTCTATATTTAAAGAGTAATTTTAAAAAGTGGACATAATTTTGAAAATAAACATCTCATAATTATCTTTTAGAGATATTTTGAGAATTATTTGAGAAGTCAAAATTTTCAATGAATAGTAGAAAATATAGATTTTTATTAAAAAATTTATTTTCGATTATAGAATTAAAAAACATAATTTTTCAAAAAAGTGTTTTCAAAATTAGAATTAATTTATTTTTATAAATAATTATCTATTTTAAAACATTACAAAATTTTTTATATTGAATTTGTAGATAAATAATTTTTAAACTTAAGAAATATTTTTCTTTGTAAAACTATTTTTCATCATGTTTTTGGGTTTAGTTTTATCATAAATTATATAAATTGTTTGATTCAATTTTTTAAAAAATGGATTCCATATTTTGAATAAGAATAATAATAATTATTTAATAGTGTGAAAATAATTTTTTTTATAATTCTTAGTAAAAATAATGACATTTGTTTACCATGGTTATGGTTAAAATACATTTACCAGAGGGGCTAATATAATGAGATAAAAGATTGAATAACATAAAATGTTGTCCAAATTCTATTTGATGGAAATATTTAGAGATGATATGATTTATTATTTGATAATGGTCTATTTTGGAAACATTTTTTTCATTAATACGTTGCTATTTTTTATTCTTTTTAAAAAATTCATGTGTCTTATATTTCCTGCTTATAAAAGGACAACGTTTATCCTATCCAATCCAAACTTTATGAGATTTTCTTCAATATTAACTTTAAAAATAACTCCATTAAAACTATCCCCATGAATAATAGTCACTCCAATGTTCATAAAACCATTTTAGGATGCATTTAGGTACAAACCTAATAGGTTTTCCAAAGAAGATGTATAGTTCTTGCCATGTGTCTGCATTTAATTTACTATTATACCTTATTTATATCGTCTTAAAATATGATGAAATAGTAAGACCAATATCTTTCATAAAATTAGTTTTTATTATTTTATTTTAATAACCTATATATATCTCCTCATCCATTAAATAGTCAACGAAACCATCGCTCGTGTGTGTGGAGGACTACTACCTTGAAAACCAATGTGAATTGTGTTCCATCGCCACCTATCACAACGGGATATAATGTTAGATTTAATTTATATATATATATATTATATTAATGAAATAAATATAATTTATTATTTATAATATCACATCTATATTCCTACCTTCTAACTTTTGGAAAAAAATAATTTCGCTCACACATATGTGTGGACAACCATGTCGACGAAGTGATGTAATAAATGTTTTTCTTTATTTTGAACTGGATTTTAATAGTGGAATATTTAATAAATATATTTTATATATATTGTATAATAATCATTATTTAATGTTTAATTTCTATTTTTCTTTATTTCATTTCATCCATCAAAAAATGAAAATAACATTCTTTCATATGTATGACATAATGCCTCCAAGAATGATAACATTCATTTTTATATATCAATTTGTTATGGATGATTATAAGTTATTTTATGTTGAATATATATTATATTTTTTTCATTATTATGATTATTTAAATGATTAATCCATGATCAATGTATAAGGACTAAAACTACAGAACCAAAAAATACATGAAAAATAAAGAAATTATCAACTAGATAATTGATTTTAATAAATAATTATTAACAAATGGTAGAGAAAAGGTTATAAGTAAATAATATATGGTATTAAATAAATGATTACGGTTATATAATGGATTCATAATAAAAATCTATTTATCATAAAAGAGGTTTAGATACATTTGAAGGAATTTGGACATGAGGTAATTGTTTTATGTTACAATCTCATTATTTAATGGGATTTTTTATGATATGTAATGGATGATTAAATTTCATTTTATTCATATCAATAATATCGAGATTTTTTCTTCTCCTCATGGTATTTAAATAGATTTTTTTTTTCAATTTACTATTTTTATGTACTCACGAGACCGAAGGATTGTTTTTATGTAAAATAAATTTTATTTCCATATTTGGTCAAAAATCATGTCTTACATGTTCAGGTATTCTAAAAAAATATTTTCAACAATGTTTTTTAAAATTTTCTATCATTTTTAATTTAATTTTAACTCGTGTTTTACTTTTTAAAAAATTCATCAAAATAAATATTTTTCATTTTCTAGAAAAGTTACATTTTCACATTTTACGAAAAAAAACGTTAAATGAGTAATTATTTTAATATAATTGTAATGAATATAATTTCCCACCTTTGTGAAAATTAAATGATTAATATATTCCTTTAAAATATTCCATGTTTTTTTTATAGAAATTTTTTTCTTTATTATTTGTGAGGTTTTTTATATTTTAAATAATTTACATCAAATTGAAAAGGTAATTTTCCTCATAAATTGTGACAAGTGATCTTTTGAAGGAATCATTCATTAAAAATGATATATTTTATATTATCTAATCATTAATGAGGTTATGATCCAATGATAACCACTATGTTATTTCTCCGAATGAATTATGTGTATGATATTGAGATATATATGAAACTCATTTGTTTTCAATAGATTATGTTATGATGAATTGATGAAATGTTTATGAAACTCATTTTCTTTAACTACTTCTCATATGATGAATTTTTCATTATCATATATCCAAAATATGAATAATTCTCTTTATGTGATAGGTGGCCCAAAAATATTTATTCCTCGAATGTATTCGGTAAAGATAGATATCTCATGAGATAAAAATAAATGGAATAGGGTGTAAATACAGTTCAGTATGGGAATATAAATTTCATGATTATCCTAGGATTTAACCTTGACTACTGTAATGTTTTTAAGAGTGATCCCAATACACAATAATAGTCTTGAAAATTATCCTTGACTACTATTGAAATGATTATCTATCATTATGTATATTCTAAATATCAATATTTCATGCCAATATTATGCTCTTAGTACTCAGGTTATTTGATTCCATTATGGTTTATATGTTATGATCGATAAATAATTATCTTATGATTCAAGATTATGATATATGATATACACTATATAATTTCCAAATGTTCTGGTCATATTCTCATACTCATATGCTCATGTTATGTTATTGTGATCATTGATATATACCTTGTTTTCCCTAACTAAGCATCATAATTAACTATTTCTAATTTTTATTTTCCCAAGGTAATGAAGAAAATCATTTTGTATAATTTGTCTAAGAAGGGATCCAGTTATAATGAAATTGGTGTAAGATGATGTAGTTAAATTATGAACCATTTTTTATGAATCCATGATTCAAAAGATACTAAACCAATATTATTATAGAGTAAATTGTTATTTTATTTAATAAACATTCATCTTATAATTTTTAATATCTATGTATAAAAAGTTATCATTGATATAGGTGAAATGCATAATTTTGTGTGGACTATCAATATTTTATGATGTGAACAGTCTATAATGAATAGATAGAATGTGAGTAATCAGATTCAAGTAAATTACTCTATATTTAAACCAGTGGATGATTCATGAGCTGGATGTGAGTGTTATGAAAGTGTTTGGATGTATAGTTCTGATTTCGGGAGGTGTTTTAAATGAACCAGTGAGTGATGTACAAAAATTTTATGGATAGTCGATGGATTTATTGACAATTAAAGAGGTAATATTTTGGTGTCAATTCCTCTAAAGGTTCATTTGAGAGAAAAAAAGGAAAGGATTTGGTGGTTGGTGTGTTATCGAAGGCATGTACTGATGCCTCTCAAGGATGATATGCCCAATGTTGGGGAGTATGTAATTGTACATGTTGTGGTTAAAAAATAATTTTTTTGAGAAACATGGAAGTAAATTTTCATTTTTAGTTATCTAATGAATATGAAAAAGATTATGATATATTTAATAGTGTCATGTGGTTGGTTTCATTAGTATTATAAAATAATAAAAGACAATGGGTGCCCAATTATGGTGTATTGGGCATTTTAATTCCTATGTAAGTGTAAAAATGGATCTACCACTACAACTGGATACATGTTGTGTTAATACCTAGCACCCTGTGGTCTTGGGGAAGTGTTAATAGAAATTATATTGTTAGTATTGTTAGTAATAATAATTATTATATTGTTGTGTTATTATAATATATTATATTATTATAATTATTATACTTAATTTTATGGGAATATTACATATATATGAATGTATATTTATTATGATGTAACAAAAAATGCATAAAATCTCTACTTATGGATGAGAAAAAATTTAATACAAAGTGGTTATAGCTAAAGAAGAGACAAAATGATTCAATTTAATTACATATTTCCCTTTAAAATATATCGTAATTTATAGCATAAATGATCAATAACTAAAATAAATCAATAAATTTAAATTTGGTTTTATTGAAATAGGGTCCTAAAAATAATTTATAGTATCACCTCATTAACAAATTCAATGATCAAGTATAATCCAATAAATATTGATACCTTAAAAAATATTTTTTTTTCTTTTAAAACTAATATATATCTATTTTGGGCTCTTACATGAAAATATTTTAGACCTATCTCATATTTTCCTCACCTCTATAGTACTCAAAAAAGAAATATGACCTTGAACCTTCCATTTAGAGTCTAATAGAATAATGATATCCAATCAAAATGAAATAACTTCCTTAGATTCCACATTATCCATGGTAGATTCAAAAATTTCCTAGATGATTTAACTTTTAATCATATTATTAAATATCTCTAATTAGTTTTTTATGTGATAATTAATTATTAGATTAATAAATCATAATTAGATCAAAATCAATTATTTTAATTCCATTTATGATGACATGAATTTTTTATGTTGTCAATTCTGTTTTGGGTGTGTGAAAATGGGGAATCAAATTAAATAGACATCAATCCATCACAAGATTCATCCTATTTTTCTTATTAATATTACTGATGTCTAGAATATTCCACTACTCCATTAAAATGCATTCCATGATCTGGAAATTCAAGGGGATAATAGAGAAACCACTTCCAGTTTTTTGGTCTATATATGGGGAAACCCTATCATTATTGTGAAACCCAATTTTTATGTAACCCAAAACATCCATAATGTCACCATAGGAATCAATAGTTCGGTTTTTCATTGTGGAATTCAATTTCTATCTAGCTTCATCAATGAACCCAAATGAAAAACGGACACCAGTTGAATTATTTACTAAAAATAAAAATTGAATAATAAATGTATCAAGTCTTTTAAGCACAACTAATTTTAGCACCATCATCTGAAACATTTGATTAATGGAATGGGTCACCATCTCGTTCCAAACTATAACACATCCAGGACGAGGTATGCATCTCTTTTATTTTTAAATATATTTTCTTTAGTGTTTTAGATTTGGTGGGGAGTATCAATGGTTTCAACAAGTGGATTATTATTATTGGTGTCAACAGAAGACCATCATCCAGCTGTTAGTCTAGATAATAGCCACTTCATTTCTTCAGTGGCTACCAAATTTCCACTAGCATCGATGATGTTTTGAATAATAAGGGAAGTATATAATTTTCTATCACATAATAACCAATTTTATTTCACAATAACTCTCCCCTAAAAAAAATTTGATCATGGATCATCAAGAGGTTCCACTTTGGCATTCTTGGACCCCTCCATCATCTTCTATTGGCATTTTTATCTCAGGTTGATCGGTTATCTTCTAATTGGAATATTCAATATGTTTAATTTTGATCTTCCATCATCAATTTCATTTAAGATAGATCTATGTTGTGTGGATATGATCTGTTGATCATGTGATATTTATTTACTTTTTTTCTCATTGATATATTGTGTGTTTTGTTTCCAGAGGCAGAATCTCCTTTGGTCATGGTGGGAATCACATGTTTAATGAGGTATGTGATCTCCTTTCCTCTCCTCTAACAATGTGATCCCTAAATATAATTTATATAATATGGGATTAATGGTAAAGGAATCCACATATCTTTTATCATGATATATTTCCTCTTGGAACATGGATACCATGTTCTCATTGTGAGTACCAAGTATTAAGGAAGGTGATTTTCTATATAGTATTTTTTTAATGAATTTTATATGCTCATTGATTTCTAAACATGTTTTCGACATGGTTATTAGAATAATATCTAATTTATGAAATTATTGTCTAATGAATTTTGATAGGAAATGAATTTCCCCTTCAAATGTTCTGAAAAATGATGATTTTAAATCACTAATGTTTTTATGGAAGATTACTTTAATATCATGGTCATGATAATGACAACATGGTTTTGAAATTGATTCTTGAATTGTGATGAGACATTTTGAAAAAAATGTATATGTGCAGTAAATGATATCCTTTAGGACTTACGCAAGGGTATGACATTGAGAAGTTTCATTGATTAAGGGAAATCACACATCAGGTTACTAAACTACTTATTTGATAGGTTTGTTGGGGGCTAGTTTACCTAACATCATTGGGGACAATTATACATTGAAGAATTCATCACCTCCTTTGGTGAGCGTTCTGAGGACATGTTTTGTTCAATCTAGTCATGACTGGTCTTTGTACGATAAATATAGCTAGCCCAATACTATGTTATCCTTTGGATACATCCATTTTTATTGGGTTTTTTATGGATATTGATTCATTCATTGATAAATTACATATGTATTATTTAATGTTCTTTGGGTACAATTTATGTGAAACAATTTTGTATATTATAAAAATGGGTGATTTTCATACTCTTGATATAAAATGAGATTTTTTTATCGTGCTATGTTTTCTATAAATTTTAGAATTTTTGGATTTGTCTATCAAATAATGATTATGGAACACTTGGTGGGATCCTATGGTGATAGTTTTTCTCAGAAACTGTACTTACCCTTGTTTGTGCTTAGAACTTGTTTTATCTGATGAATGAAAGAGAATGGTTTTATAGTGATTTTATGAGTTTATAAGTTTCTATCTTGGATTTGGTATCTTTTAGTGCGACTCTAGGATGTTTCTCAGGTATAACATGAAGTGTATGTTATTAGTTTTTTCTGACTTTTGTTTTATTTTTAGATTATATATATTGGTTTTTCTTGTTTATAATTTGGTTTATCATATGATCTATTCATTTTTGTTTATAGAATGTCTTATTGTTATCTTTTTGCTTCTCATGTTCTTGTTTTTCATGTCCATTGTTATCCTTCATGCCAGGAAAAAATCATTATCAAAGGTTATTCATGTTTCCCTGGTTCTTGTCACCAGCTTGTGGGGATAGAAAATGCACTTAAAATATTTTCATAGATCAGGTTTGTTTTTAGGGTTAATAGGAGATATAGGGGGTTTATGAAAAACTCAATAAAGAATCATCAATTCCTTCACCAATGATGGATATCTTTTTTCTTAATAGATGGATCAGTTTCTGTTTCCACAATAGGTTCCTTTGAAGTAGTGGAATGATTATTTGAAGAAAAATCAAGAACAGAGTTCAATGTTTTATAGGTTTTTGTTTCATGACAAATTTGATATTTATTGAAAATCATGTACAAAATAATCCAATGTAGATGGGATCATATGGAATCCATAATGGGAATTCTCTAGAGAAGGTAAGAGGTTGTCCAGGAAGATGTATCTATAATGCGGTGATAATTTTTATTCTCTTCCGAATTTTTATAAAAAACATAAAGGAAGATCAATGTTGAAGATGGAAAAAATAAATGTTTTTCAGGTTAGAGAAATTTTGTTCCAAAAATGGAAATGATTCATGAGAATAGTGACTTAATTATAATTTATTGAGAATATGGAAAGGGAAATGTTTTCATAATGGTTTCAAGAATTCACAGAACATGATTTTGGTTGAAGATGGTGTTTTGTGATTTAAAATATAATATAAATGATTCAGGATTTACACATGGATGGTATGGGGTTATGTTAATGGTCATCCACACCTATAAATAGGTTTTTATCTCTAACGTTTGCAGAGAAAAATACTTATAGAAATCTTGAGGCTTTTATTTCCATCTAAGACATATGTGAATGTAATTCATGAGGAATAGAGTTTATAAAAAAATTATTTACAGAAATAATTTGATTATATTTTCATGAAAATTTGAGTGTAATTTGATTCTAGGTAGTTTATCAAAACATTATAGTTCCTTTAATTTGAAAAAGTGAATTCATGTTTAGAAGTTGTGAGAATATTTAATTTTTTTTTTGAAAATGTAAAATATGTGTGATATAAGGGATCATCCTTATTAACTTAAATAATCTTGAATTTTATTCCAAAAAATAATTCCTTTTACAATTATGATCATTTAAAGTTTACAGTTTTAGAGAAATGGGATATAACATTCAACATTTATAAATAGCGGATAGCACAAAAACAGAACCCATTTCATTCAAAATATAAAACTTTTCAAATGAAAAATGATTTCTTTGAACAATCATCATAACATTTAAGTTGGATTCCTTATTTATCTTATGAATCCATATAACCTATTAAAATCATTTAAGATATGTTTTATGGGCATAAAAATCAAGTGGTATAAAAAGAACGAAATAAAACATTCATCCATAGATACTTGTAATGTTTGAAATCATTTTCAAAAGACATACTTGTCACCCATATAAACATACATTGTGGATTCTGAGATTTCCATGAGATTTACACAATACATATTGAACATAAATAAAACCATAATGGTATATTGTGTAATTACATAGTTTTTTTTACCATCATGGCTTCCATGTGATTTGTAACCCTCATGACTACCTTACAATGTTACCATCATGGCTATCATATTTTGAAACTACCGCGGTTACTCTTGGAGTAACCATACGTCTGAACTACAATATACACATAATCAATTATTTAGAGGTATATATAGGTCCCACCACTCATCATAAACAATTTAAAATAAGTAAAAAATAATCATACATCATGAATAATTTCATAAAAACATTACTTTTGAATTGTGTAAAACTGAATTTTAGAAGAGGATTTTAAAAGAAAATCCTATTTCAAATAACATATAATTGAACTGAGACTTAATAGAGTTTATTTAATATGTATATACACTGTAAATTCACATAATTTAGCATAATATAGACAAAATTCATCACACAATCAATTTTAATGCCATGAAAATAATGATGTTGAAAGTTAACCCAAAGAATGGAAATTGGGTTACGAATTCCCTTACTTTGGATTTTTCGTACATAAAAATTGACTAAAACTCTTTAATAATGGTTAAAATAATGTTATTAATTTCATAAATAAACCTATTCATGTTTATAATACATTATGGGATCATTTCATAACGTTAATTCACCTTTTAATTATTAGTATTTTGTTCCTTCTATTATTTTGGGAGCGTTCTTTACATGATTATCATGTCCGGTTTTTTTTGATTTTATTGTCGTATGGAAATGAAATTATATAAGTGTAAAGAAATTTTATTCATATGTTTCCAGAATAAATAAGGTTACCATAAATATGTTCTTATCATATATGATAATAATATTTAGTTAAAACATTAATGATATTTGTTTTGATCATTTTTGGTGGTTCCCTAATAATCCAGAACATGTTTTATTATATAATTTAAAGTCAAGAATATAAATTCATTACAAAACATAAAATAAGTTACATAATAAACATTAAATTATTTTTCAACCATTAAAATGTGTTGGTCGGAGTGGATACTCTAGAGGGGGGTGAATTGAGTTCCAATTAAAATTTTTGTTAAAATATTGTGTATTTAAAATCCCCCGATTTATAAAATAAGTTAAACTATAGTGAATTTATACAGAATGTAAATGTTTTCTGAGATTCTCAAAGATTGATTAGGTCTTAGTTAATTTGACCACAAGATCAAACTAAATTTTGAAATTAACCAACTGATTTACAATAAGTGTTAACACTTGGTAATTTAACTATCAAAGTAGCTTTAAAATAGCTTTGTATTTCAAAGAAATAGCAGCGGAATAAATAAGATATATGTAGTATACTTTGAACTTAAACTAAAGATGCATAGCAGATATAACAAGAGGTCCAGTCTCAAGCCGAGACATAGTCCTCTCATATTTATATAAATTTAATGGTTAGTGAATATATCAGCAAGTTGATATTCAGTACCAATGAATTCCAAAGTGATATCACCTTTTTTATAATGATCCCTCAAAAAGTGATGTCTTACATCAATATGTTTTGTCCTAGAATGAGAAACAGGATTCTTAGAAATATTAATATCACTTGTGTTGTAACAATTTATTGGACATGTCTGAATTGATATCCATAGTCTAGTAATGTGTGTTTCATCAACAAAATGTGTGCACAACAACTTCCAACAGCTATGTATTCAGCTTCAGCAATGGATAATGAAACAGAATTTTGTTTCTTACTACACCATGATACTAGTGACCTGCCTAAAAGATGACATGTTCCAGAGGTGCTTTTTCTATCTAACTTACATCCAGTAAAATCAGCATCAGAATAACTAACTAATTTAAATGATTGTCCTTTGGGATAGAACAGTCATAAATTGGGAGTATGATTGAGGTATTTGAAAATTCTATTCACAACATGTAAATGTGACTCTTTAGGGTTTTCTTGAAAATGAGCACACATACACACACTAAACATAATATCAGGACGACTAGAAGTCAGGTAGAGTGGACTTCCAATCATTCCTCTATAAGTGGTTTGATCAATAGATTTACTATTTTCATCAAGATCCAACATACAGGTGGTACTCATGGGAGTGTCACTACCTTTTTTTCCATCCAATACAAAATGTTTTAAAAGATCTCTAGTATATTTACTTTGAGTTAAAATAATTCCATCATCATTTTTGAAGATTTTAAATCCAAGAAAAAATTTATGTTCACCCATTAAACTCATTTCAAATTCATTTTGCATCATTTTAGAAAAATCAGTACATAGATAATTTCTTGAAGATCCAAAAATAATATCATCTACATAAATTTGTACTACTAAAACATCTTTAGAGATTCGTTTTATAAACATATTAGGATCAACTATTCCTTTTGTAAAACCTTTGGAAATTAGAAAAGTACTTAATCTATCATACCAAGCTCTTGGATCTTTCTTTAAACCATATAAATCTTTTGATAATTTGAAAATATGATTTGGAAAATGAGGGTTTGAAAATCTAGGTGGTTGTTCAACAAAAGAATTCTCAGCAATATATCCATTTCAGAATGCACTCTTGACATCCATTTGATATAATTTGAAATTTAGATGTGCAACATAAGAAAGTAAAATCCTAATAGCTTATAATCTGGATACTGGAGAAAAAGTCTACTCATAGTAAATACCTCCTTTTTTACTATAGCCTGGTGCATCTAGCCTAGATTTATTTCTAACTATGTTTCCAGACTGATCTACTTTATTTCTAAACACCCATTTAGTGCCTATTGTGAAGGTGTCCTTAGGCCTTTCAACAATATTCCAAACATTATTTCTTTAAAATTGATTGAGTTCTTCTTACATAGATATTACCCAAAATTCAGCATTAATAGCATCATCAATGTTTTTAGGTTCAAGTTGTGACAAGAAGGCTTGATGTTCAACCTGATTTCTAAGAGAAGCTCTACTCTTTGTCCCTCTATCAATATTTCCTACAACAACATCTAAAAGATGATTCTTTATAATTCTAGATGATCTAGTAAAGGTAGGATTAGAAATTTCAGGTTCTTCTCTAGGTTCTGGTTCATTAGGAGCAGATTCTGGAATAAGTCCAGAACTGGTTGTCTTTATAGCAGGTTCATTATATTTGTCAATAAGGTCCAGAACAGATAAATCTTCTTCAAGATTTTCAAGAGAGGTTTTAGTCTCATGTGGATCAGTTTCATCAAATTTGATGTGAACAGATTCTTCCACACACTAGGTTATTTTATTGAAAACTCTATAAGACTTGCTGGTTAAAGAATATCCTAAAAAAATTCCATCATGACTCTTAGAAGAAAACTTATTAATATTATCTTTTGTATTGAGAATAAAAACTCTGCAGCCAAATACTCTAAAGTAACTGACTTTAGGTTTTTTATTGTTCCACAATTCATATGGGGTATTCTTAAGAACAGGTCTAATTAATACTCTATTTATAATATAACAAGATATATTCATAGCTTCATCCCAAAAGTAAATAAGCAGGTCATATTCATTTAGCATAGTTCTAGAAATTTCTTGCAGGGTTCTATTTCTTCTTTCTATTACACAATTTTGCGGAGGTTTCCTAAGAGTAGAAAAGTTATGAAAATATTCATTATGCGAGTAGTAGGATTCAAACTCATGATTATCAAACGCACGGCCATGGTCACTTCTTAGGGATTTAATCTTAAGTCCACTAAGGTTTTCTACAGACTTGGAATACTTAACAATGTAAGAACAAGCTTCACTTTTGTGAGCTAAGAAGTATACCCAAGTATATCTAGAAAATTCATCTACTGGGACATAGACATAGTGCTTCCCATTTAATCTATAAACTCTAGATGGTCAATACAAATCCATGTGAACCAACTCGAGAGGTTGAGAAGTTGAAACTTCTTTCTTTGATTTAAAATAAACCTTATATTTCTTTCCCTTTTGACAGGGATTACAAACTTTGTCATTTGGAAACTCAAGTTTGGGTAAGTCTCTAACTAAGTTCTTCCTTGTTAGTTTTATAAGTGTGTGTATATTTCAGTGTCCTAATCTTCTATTCCATAACAATTACTCATTATGAAAATCATTTAAACAGGTAACATTTTTCTTAGCTAAGGAATTTAAATCAACAGCATAAACATTTTCATTTCTTAGAGTAGAAAATAATAAAACATTTTTAGAATTAAAAACATTACAAGAATCATTTTCAAATTTGAAATTAAAACCATCATCACATAATTGAGAAATAATTAAAAAATTATATTTAAGTCCATTAACAAATAAAACTTTAGAAATTAAAACTGAATCAGTGTTACCAATCTGGCCTAGGCCGATGATCTCTCCTTTAGAATTATCACCAAAGGTGACATGACCTCCATAAACCTTTATTAAACTCTTGAAGCATGAGTAATCCCCAGAGATATGTCTTGAACAGCCACTTTCCAAATACCATGTCTTGTTTTGGGAACTCTTCAAGAAGGTTTCCTACAAAACAGATTTAGATAGGAAATGATTTTGGTACCCAGATCTTCTTGGGTCCAGACAGGTTAGCAATCAAAGCTTTCGGTACCCACATTTGTCTTATGGGTCTCATATAATTTATAGAATCAAAAGATTTTGAAAGAAAAACACTATTTGATTTATAACAATTTTAATAACTAGTTGAAGCATATGAATGTCCAGAACTAGAAATAGCAGTATTCTGTACAGATTTAGGAATAAATCTATTCTTAGTAATCTGTCTCTATCCAGGTTTATTGCCTATTCGAGCAGTGTATTTTGGCGCAACCTGATTTACTAGCATTTTAGTTAGTGTATCTTTTCCATTTTTGAACTTCTCTAAGTCTTTCATAAGTTGCTCATTAGACATTTTCAGTTCAGTGTTCTCCTTTAACATTTGAGCATTTTTCTGTTTTTCATTAGTAAGTTCCGTTTTAACAGTAGTAGTGAGAGAATATTGTTTCTTTAATGATTTGTATTTATCCTTATGTTCATTTCATGTCTCCTCTAGCATATTACAATATTAAAATAATTCCTCACTAGTCATGTTTTCAGAATCAGAATCAGTTTCTGCATTATCTCCAGAATAATAAGAATTTAAAACAGGAGTATCAGAGGTTACCTCAGATTTGTTTGTCATGAAACACATGTTGGCATGATTCTTTTCAGAATGAGACATTTCAGTTTCACTTGTTCTGTCTTCAGAATCACTCCTGGTAGCCTTCATAGCATTTTTGTACTTACTGTCCTTGTAATCATATTTCTTCTTGAATTTTAGCTTTGGTCATTCTGCTTTAATGTGTCCTTTCCTTTTGCACTCAAAGAAAACAACTTCATCACTCTTATCTGGCTTTTTCCAATCCTTCATCCAATGTCTCTTATTGTTATACTTTCCTTTGTAATTTGATTTTCTAAAAAATTTCTTCTTCCTAAAAAATTTATTAAACCTTCTGGCTATCTGAACCATTTCAGCATCACTATCAGAATCTGAATTTTCAGTAGTTGAACTCTCAGTTTGTATTTGAGCTTTTTCTTTGTCCTTATTCATTGAAACAGTATTCTTGAAAGCCACAAATTTTCTATTAGGTTCATCATCTCCCCCTTTATTAACCATGAGTTCTTCCTCATACATCATAAGCTTACCAATGAGTTATTTGACATGTAGAGTAGCAATGTCACATGACTCTATGATTGAAACAGATGTGCCTCTCCATCGTTCTGGTAAACATCTCAAGATTCCTATAATCTATTCCTTTGCTGGAACAGACTTTCCAAGTGAATTCATTGTATTGACTATCTCATTAAACCTAAGATACATATCATAAATAGTTTCATTAGTCTTCATTTATAAATTATCATATTTAATAGTATTAGTATTTAATATCATTTCTTTAACATTGGTGGTTCCTTCATGAGAAACACCCAAAGTATTCCAAATTTCAAAAGCAGTTTTGCAAGTAGAAATTCGGTTAAACTCCTCATCTCCTAGAGCATATTACAGTGCATTCATGGCTTTACAATTATTATTGTAGGTAGTCTTTGTAGGTTCATCCCAAGTTACTCTTTTAGTTTCTGGAATTTTATATTGTGACTCTATAGCGGTCGAGATATCAAAACCCATGCTTTCTAAATTAATTTTCATTTTAAGTTTCCACAGAGCATAGTTTGTACCATTTAAGAAAGGTGGCCTTTTAGAAGCAGCACCCTCTAGTCTATTATCCATTACTAGATTTTAGAAAAATAATTTAAAGATATAAAATTTAGAACTAACAGAAATTTAAGATCTTTAAATATGCAACTAAAATCATAGTTGAAAAATAGAGTAATTCAAAATTCCTTAAACAAAAACAAAACCTTTGATACCAAATGTTGGTCAGAGTGGATACTCAAGAGTGTGGTGAATTATGTTCCAGTTAAAATTTCTGTTATAATATTGTCTATTTAAAATACCCCGATTTATAAAATAATTTAAACTATAGTGAATTTATACAGATTGTAAATGTTCTCTTAGCTTCTCAACGATTTATTAGGTCTCAGTTAATTTAACCACAAGATCAAACTATCTTTTGAAACTAACCTACTGATTTACAATAAGTGTAAACACTTTCTAATTTAACTATCAATGTAGCTTTAAAATAGCTTTATATTTTAAAGTAATAGTAGCGGAATAAATATGATATATGTAGTATACATTGAACTTAAACTAAAGATGCACAAAAGATATAACAAGAGGTTCAGCCTCAAGCCGAGACTTAGTCCTCTAAAATTTATATAAATTTTATCCACACCCTGGATCGGGGTTAACAACAGTTTAAAAAACTTTCCAGGACACGCAGGGACCTCTACCACTGTTCTTCGTGGGAAAAAACAAAGGCCAGGCCACATAAGGACCTCTTCCACAGTTGACATGGGTAAACAAGTGTTAAGAGATTTAGAGTGAGGATTTTGATATCCTCTAGTTCAGTGCAGGAGACAGTGTGTGTATAAGATATACAGAGTACACCACACTGGTTGAAAGTTGATAAGTAAATCACCTAGAGAAGTTAGATAAGAGTTTATAAATCTCTAGTGATTATCAATGCAGCCTTGGACTCTTTGGATTCAGCAGGAATTCTTCTGAGTCCTTTTCTAGTTTTTTTGTTGAAAAACAGAGTGTCGTAGTTCAGCTTGTCTTCTACAGGAGTGAGAATAGTCTCTTGATTCATCATGTGTTCTTCAGTGGTGTTGTATTTCATTCATATGAGTTCTTTGAAAGTCGTGCAATCTATTTATTTCTCAGGATTGTTCTTCTCTTTCAGCACAGTGCACTCTCTGGTGTATGTAAGTTCTTCTCATTTTATATTCACACCTTCATGCTCTACGAGTACTGCATCTCAAACTTCCTTATATTCCACGAGTTCTGGAAGTAGGAATGATTCCCTTTTCATAGGTACGAGATACAGTTTCCTGGCATGCCAACAACTATCATTAAATAACATTAATTTCATTAAAAACATCAAATATTACAGTAAGAATTATTTAAATAATATTGACAAATGGATAAGAAACAGTGTCACAATGATTAAGTAAACAGTGTCTTCTTCACGGTATAGTCTTCAAGGTATGAGGTTCACGGTATGTGCATGTCACGGTGTGTAGCTCACGGTGTCTAGATAATAGTTTTCCCTTCACTGTGTCTGGTTCACGGTGTCTAGGTCACGTTGTCTAGGTCACGGTGTCTGGGTCATGATGTTTGGGTCACGGTGTTTGGGTCACGGGGTCTGGGTCACGGTGTTTGGGTCACGGTGTCTGGGTCACGGTGTCTGGGTCACGGTGTGTCCATACATAGACAATTATCTACATTTGGACTTCGACAGTAATATGCAGAATATGGATTAAGTTTAATCATTAGAGAGTAAGAGAACTTGAATCATAAATATAAAGGCTTGATAATATATGTGAGATTTTCTATCATGAAAAAGACTTGTAAATAATAAAGAGAACAATTAACATCCATAAGATTTGTTACCATTAAGACATGATGTGTAGTTATTATTGAGATTGAAGAGCATTAGCAATATGTGAAATGAAGATTGAGATTAATGAACAGTAATAGGATTTTTGATCATTAAAACATGATTAACACATGAGGAGTCAAACAATCTCCCCCTTTTTTATGATCAAAAATCATGTAGGAAAAATATAAATGGAATGAAATATTAAAGAAACTATCATATTAGAAGAGCATATCTCAGTATAGTACTGAAACTGTTTTCTCCCCAGTATAGTACTGACACTTGTTTCTCCCCATTTTATACTTGTAGTTTTTCTTCCCCTTTTGGGATTATCAAAAAGTAGAGAAAATTAAATGAAAAGAAAAATGACATTTTTCATTAAACAAAGGGTTCAGAATACAATAAAAACATTAAACAGAAAATGACATCCCATCAAAAAGAAAATAGTCCTCAGACTCTTCAGGGATCCACCTTGTCTTTGCCTTTATCAGCAGCAGGAGCTGGTGCTGAAGTAGAAGAAGGCATAGATGCAGTAGACAAAGAGGTTAGGTGTAGAAATTCAAAAACAGATGGAGCCAAAGTAGGAGAAGTAGAAGATCTAGACTGTGGTTGGTCAAGAATGAGTGGCCGGATCTGAGAAAGAGCTTGGCTAACTGTCATGGAAGTTGAGTCTAAGGTAGGTAGATCAGGTCTAAGGGGTGCAGCAGCTAGAGAAACTATACCAGTACTATGCACAAGATTATACGGCTTCAAATGATTGATGAAATCAGTAATTATTTCACCACCATATTGCATAGACTTTTCAAAATCATCCATATTCTCCATAAATTTGTCCAACAATCTGGTGAACTCTGTAAGTTTCTGAACTTGAGATTTAAAAGCATGAGTCACTGGAGGGATTCTCAAATTTTCCACAAGATATCTAAAGTGATCTATCATATCACTTTAAGAGAAAATCTGGGAGAGATACAAATCTATTTTCTGGGTGATCTCTTGTTGAGCATCATTGGCTATCTTAGAATGAATCCTATCCAATTCCAATGCTCTATCACTGTTCTTAACCACTTATGAAAAAGAAGATAGATCCAATCCACTGAAGGAACTCGGAAGTTCTTCCTTAATTATGGAACTTATTATAGAATAATCCAAAGAATATATGGAGGTCTGACCAGAAGAAGGTGAAGCCTTGACAGCTTCGGTTAGAACTTTGAGCTTTTTCAAAACTTTTTGCAGGCATCCAGTGTATTCATCTGTAAGCTTATTTAGATTTTCTACAAGCTCCATTATGCGTTCTAGCATTTTGGTGTGTCTTTTTCCAATATTATCATCAAAAGAAAGTAGATATGGATGAACCTGAGACACAATTTCCCTAGTAAGGAGGTAATAAGATGGCTCAGGGGAAATAGAAACTGGTGCTGGGGTAGAAACAAGAGCAGGAACTGATCTCAAAGATATCTCAATATGTATGTTTTCTATCATATTTTTTAGATTTGCAACATCAGCACTCAGCAGCTTATTCTCAACTCTGACTTCTTGAATTTCTTAGATCATACTTGGTTGAATATGCCAGATAATATTTTCCAAGAGAATTGATGCATCGTCTTGACTGAACTGAGTCATTGGACGAGGTTGGGTGGAGACAATTTTCTCAACTCCAGCTAACAAAGTCTCTCCAAAAATTTTCAGATCATCTTTGGTCCAAAAGGAGTGATGCTCGGGTAAGGGTGCAGGTAAAGACAGAGGATTAGATTCTGGTTGAGGTTCAGATTCATCTTCAGACTCGGATTATGATTGAGATTGATGTTGGGTCTCTGATTCTGGTTTTGGATGAGCTGTAGACTTCAGTTGAAACAGAGAAGAAAGATCCATTCAAGTTGTAGTAACATGATGTGACTCATCAACAACATAAAAGCTTGGGAACTCATACCGAGTGTGCCCAGAATAAGTGATAGAAGGTTGAGAAGCTTCAGAAGATCTATCTTCCATAATCTCAAGGTTTTGAGGTTCCTCTCCCTCAAATTGTTCTTCCATTTCAGAGACTATAGGCTCACCATGATCAAGATCCAAAGGATCATCCATAATCTCTTTAGCAAACTCTTTCCTTTCCAGCTGAAAGGGAATTTCCATCCTCTCTTCAGAAGAGGTAATAAACTCAAGAACTGATTGTTCCACTGGTTGATCTTCTAGACTTTCTTCTTTTTCAATAGAAAGATCCTCTTCAACATGATCTACCTCTAAGGTTTATTGCTGTTCTGAATCATGAAAAACAAATTTTCATGAAGCATTAGTATGCGCTTAAGGATTGAAATCCTCACTAGAAGAAGGAGCTTCTTCTTCTCTTAAACCAACTACAACTTTCTCTCCTTGATCTATTTCAGCGGAGATAGCAGCAGGGACATCAGCCCTTTCCTTTTCATCTGGAACTGTTTCCATTGGAGGACATCCAGCATATTCTGAAGGAGATACTCCAGCTGCTACTTCCTCCTCCTCCTCTTCTTCTGAATACTCAACCACATCATTTTGTTCCAAACCAGGATCAAATAGATTTTTAGGCATTCTTGGATAGTCAACAGGATTAAACCTTTTATAGAGTTTATCATTATCCTCAACCAACAACTTCTTCCAGGGGTTCTAGGTAATCTTCATCCTTCTAATGATAGGAAAGGATAGGCAGAAATCAAAGTCCTCTAACTTTTCTCCATTTGGTCCAACCATCCCTTTTGCAACTAACAAAACTGAAATCATCCTTGAGTAAAACAAGGAGGTGGATTTGGAAGTGACTTTGATCAGCTCATAGATATAGTTAATAACATACATATAATGGTTGATCATATAGCCATTATTCAACAGGTGAATCAGAAACACATCCTGATACTTCATCACAACAAAATATCCTTTTCTCAGACTAATCAAATTCTGAACAAACTTGAACATAATTCTAGTCTCCCCATCTAATTCAGTAGATATGTACCTTCTCTTGCTGCCATTTCTAGTCAGGATTTCCAAAGCATTCTCCAGGTCAAAGATGTTGGTTGTTGGAGGAGGGTCTCTCTGGTAATCATCACAAACACCTTCGTGTGGAATCCTTAGGCATGCAGCCCACAACCTCGAAGAGAAAGAGAACTTCTGGCCATTTATCCAGCTTGTCACCAAAATGATTTCTCCAAACTCAAAGGAAAACTTTACATACTGATAGAATTGAGATACCAATCTTGGGTAAATTGGACTATTCTATCAAATGAACCATTCAATCTATCCTTTCTCTCTTAAAAATTTCAACACTAAAGATCTGCTAGACAGTAACCACTCTGGGCAATCCTCTTTTTTAGGTACAACTGTATGGCTTACCAGGTTTGGGTTGAGAGGTCCTTCAGGAGATATCCTCGGTATCCTCTTCTATTTCTTTGAGCGGCACTTCTCAGACGAGGGTGATGATGGACGCTTCATCCTTGGCATTCACTAAAGGTTCGGGCGAGAAGGAAGAGAAGGTTCAAGAGAGAGTTCTGGTAAGGAATCGAATGAAACCCTTATGTTTTATCATTTGGGAATGTCAAACACCATAAAAAAACGCGGGAAATCAAATTGAGGTGAAATAAAAATAACCACGATACGGGTTAAAATAAGAATATAAATAATCATCATGGTGAGACCGTGAGTAGGTATTACGGTGTAATGAATACTAGTCATCACAGTGAGACAGTTGGTAGTCGTCACAGTGAGACAGTTGGTAGTCTTCACGGTGAGACAGTGAGCATTCTGTGTAGTCACGGTGAGACAGTGAGTTGACAGACCGTGAGCATAAAACAATAACTTAGAAATAGTGACCATGAAACTGTAAAGTAAAATACAGAAAAGTATTAAACATTAAGATCAGTAAGATATTTAATAATGATTAATCATACCAATATTATGTATGATGTAGTCTAATCTCTCAGAATTTAATGGTTTAGTGAATATATCAGCACGTTGATATTCAGTACCAATGAATTCCAAAGTGATATCACCTTTTTTATAATTATCCCTCAAAAAGTGATGTCTAACATCAATATGTTTTGTCCTAGAATGAGAAATAGGATTCTTAGAAATATTAATATCACTTGTGTTGTCACAATTTATTGGGACATGTCTGTATTGATATCCATAGTCTAGTAATGTGTGTTTCATCCACAAAATTTTTGCACAACAACTTCCATCAGCTATGTATTCAGCTTCTGCAGTGGATAATGCAACTGAATTTTTTTTCTTACTACACCATGATACTAGTGACCTGCCTAAAAGATGACATGTTCTAGAGGTTCTTTTTCTATCTAACTTACATCCAGCAAAATCAGCATCATAATAACTAACTAATTTAAATGATTGTCCTTTGGGATAGAACAGTCATAAATTGGGAGTATGCTTGAGGTATTTGAAAATTCTCTTCACAACATTTAAATGTGACTCTTTAGGGTTTGCTTGAAAACGAGCACACATACACACACTAAACATAATATCAGGTTGACTAGCAGTCAGGTAGAGTGGAATTCCAATCATTCCTCTATAAGTGGTTTGATCAACAGATTTACCATTTTCATCAACATCCAACATACAGGTGGTACTCATGGGAGTGTCACTACCATTTGTACCATCCAATCCAAAATGTTTTAAAAGATCTCTAGTATATTTAATTTGAGTTAAAATAATTCCATCATCATTTTTGAAGATTTGAAATCCAAGAAAGAATTTATGTTCACCAATTAAACTCATTTCAAATTCATTTTGCATCTTTTTAGAAAAATCAGTACATAGATAATTTCTTGAAGATCCAAAAATAATATCATCTACATAAATTTTAACTAATAAAACATGTTGAGAAATTCGTTTTATAAACATATTATGATTGGCTATTCCTTTTTTAAAACCTTTTGAAATTAGAAAAGTATTTAATCTATCATACCAAGCTCTTAGATCTTTCTTTAAACCATATAAAGCTTTTGATAATTTGAAAATATGATTTGGAAAATGAGGGTTTGAAAATCCAGGTGGTTGTTCAACAATAGAATCCTCAGCAATATATCCATTTAAGAATGCACTCTTGACATCCATTTGATATAATTTGAATTTTAGATGTGCAACATAAGAAAATAAAATCCTAAAAGCTTATAATCTGGCTACTAGAGAAAAAGTCTCCTCATAGTAAATACCTTCTTCTTGACTATAGCCTTGTGCATCTAGCCTAGCTTTATTTCTAACTATGTTTCCAGACTCATCTACTTTATTTCTAAACACCCATTTAGTGCCTATTGTGAAGGTGTCCTTAGGCCGTTCAACAAGATTCCAAACATTATTTCATTCAAATTGATTGTGTTCTTCTTACATCGATAGTACCCAAAATTCATCATTAATAGCACCATCAATGTTTTTAGGTTCAAGCTGTGACAAGAAGGTTTGATGTTCAACCTGATTTCTAAGAGAATCTCTTGTCTTTGTCCCTCTATCAAGATTTCCTACAACAACATATAAAAGATGATTATTTATAATTCTAGTTGATCTGGTAAAGGTAGGACTATAAATTTAAGGTTCTTCTCTAGGTTCAGGTTCATTAGGAGCAGATTCTAGAATAAGTCCAGAACTGGTTGTCTTTATAGAAGGTTCATTATATTTGTCATTAAGGTCCAGAACAGATAAATCATCTTCATGATTTTCAAGAGAGGTTTTAGGCTCATGTGGATCAGTTTCATCAAATTTTATGTGAACAGATTCTTCTACACACTTGGTTCTTTTATTGAAAACTCTATAAGCCTTACTGGTTAAAGAATATCCTAAAAATATTCCTTCATCACTCTTAGAAGCAAACTTATCAATATTATCTTTTGTATTGAGAATAAAAACTCTACAGCCAAAGACTCAAAAGTAACTGACTTTAGGTTTTTTATTGTTACACAACTCATATGAGGTCTTCTTAAGAATAGGTCTAATTAAGACTCTATTTATAATATAACAAGATGTATTCATAGATTCAGCCCAAAAGTAAATAAGCAGGTCATATTCATTAAGCATAGTTTTAGAAATTTCTTGCAGGGTTCTATGTCTTCTTTCTACTACACTATTTTGCTAAGGTGTCCTAAGAGCAGAAAAGTTATGAAAATAGCCATTATGTGAGCAGTAGGATTCAAACTCATGATTCTCAAACTCACGGCCATGGTCACTTCATAGGGATTTAATCTTATGTCCAATTAGGTTTTCTACAGACTTGGAATACTTAACAAAGTAAGAACAAGCTTCACTTTTGTGAGCTAAGAAGTATACCCAAGTATATCTTGAAAAGTCATCTACTAGGACATAGTCATAGTGCTTCCCATTTAATCTAGAAACTCTATATGGTCCAAACAAATCCATGTGAACCAACTCGAGAGGTTGAGAAGTTGAAACTTCTTTCTTTGATTTAAAAGAAACCTCATGTTGCTTTCCCTTTTGACAGGGATTACAAACTTTGTCATTTGGAAACTCAAGTTTGGGTAAGTCTCTAACTAAGTTATTCCTAGTTAGTTTTATAAGTGAGTGTATATTTCAGTGTCTTAATCTTCTATTCCATAAACATGACTCTTTATGAAAAGCATTTAAACAGGTAAAATTTTTATTAGCTAAGGAATTTAAATCAACAGTATAAACATTTTCATTTCTTAGAGTAGAAAATAATAAAACATTTTTAGAATTAAAAACATTACAAGAATCATTTTCAAATATGACATTAAAACCATCATCATATAATTGATAAATACTTAGCAAATTATATTTATGTCCATTAAAAAATAAAACTTTAGAAATTAAAACTGAATCAGTGTTACCAATTTGGCCTAGGCCGATGATCTTTCCTTTAGAATTATCACCAAAGGTGACATGACCTCCATCAACCTTTATTAAACTCTTGAAGAATGAGTAATCCCCATACATATGTCATGAACATCCACTGTCCAAATACCATGTCTTGTTTTGGGAAATCTTCAAGATGGTTTCCTACAAAACTGATTTAGATAGGAGATGATTTTGGTACACAGATCTTCTTGGGTCCAGACCGGTTAGCAATCAAAGCTTTTGGTACCCACATTTGTCTTATGGGTCTCAAATAATTTATAGAATCAAAAGATTTTGAAAGATAAAATATATTTTATTTATAACAATTTTAATAACTAGTTGAAGCATATGAATGTACAGAACTAGAACAAGCAGTATTCTATCCCGATTTAGGAATAAATATATTTTTAGTAATCTGTCTCTATCCAGGTTTGTTGCCTATTCCAGCAGTGTATTTTGGCACAACCTGATTTACTATCATTTTAGTTAGTGTATCTTTTCCATTTTTGAACTTCTGTCAGTCTTTCATAAGTTTCTCATTATAAATTTTCAGTTCAGTGTTCTCCTCTAACATTTGAGCATTTTTCTATTTTCCAATAGTAAGTTCGGTTTTAACAGTAGTAGTGAGAGCATGTTGTTTCTTTAATGATTTGTATTTATCCTTAAGTTCATTTTATGTCTCCTCTAGCATATTACAGTATTAAAATAATTCCTCAGTAGTCATGTTTTCAGAATCAGAATCAGTTTCTGCATCATCTCCAGAATAAAACGAATTTAAAACAGGAGTATTTGAGGTCACCTCAGATTTGTTTGTAATGAAACACATTTTGGCATGATTCTTTTCAGAATCAGGAATTTCAGTTTCACTTGTGATGTCTTTAGAAGCACTCTAGGTACCCTTCATAGAATTTTTGTACTTACTATCCTTGTAATCATATTTCTTCCTGAATTTTAGCTTTGGTCATTCTTCTTTAATGTGTCCTTTCATTTTGCACTCATAGAAAACAACTTCATCACTCTTATCTGGCTTTTTCCAATCCTTCTTCCAATGTCCCTTATTGTCATACTTTCCTTTTTAATTTGATTTTCTGAAAAATTTCTTTTTCCTATAAAATTTATTAAACCATCTGGCTATCTGAGCCATTTCAGCATCACTATCAGAATCTGAATTTTCACTGGTTGAACTGTAAGTTTGTATTTGAGCGTTTTCTTTTTACTTATTCATTGAAATGGTATTCTTGAAAGCCACAGATTTTCTCTTAGGTTCATCATCTCCCTCTTTATTCACCTTGAGTTCTTCCTCATACATCATAAGCTAACCAATGAGTTCTTTGACATGTAGAGTAGCAATGTCACATGACTCTCTGATTGAAACATATGTGCCTCTCCATCGTTCTAGTAAACATCTCAAGATTCTCATAATATGTTCCTTTGCTGGAACAACCTTTCCAAGTGAATTCATTGTATTGACTATCTCATTAAACCTGAGATACATATCATAAATAGTTTCATTAGTCTTCATTTAAAAATTATCATATTTAATAGTATTAGTATTTAATCTCATTTATTTAACATTGTTTCTTCCTTCATGAGAAACACCCAAAGTATCCCAAATTTCAAAAGCAGTTTTGCAAGCAAAAATTCGTTTAAACTCCTCATCTCCTAGAGCATAGTACAGGGCATTCATGGCTTTACAATTATTATTGTAGGCAGTCTTTGTAGGTTCATCCCAAGTTACTCTTTCAGTTTATGGAATTTTATATTGTGACTCTATAGCGGTCCAGATATCAAAACCCATGCTTTCTAAATGAATTTTTATTTTAAGTTTCCACTGAGCATGGTTTTTACCATTGAAGAAAGGTGTCCTATTATAAGTAGCACCCTCTAGTTTATTATCCATTACTAGATTTTAGAAAAATAATTTAAAGATATAAAATTTAGAACTAACAGAAATTTAAGATCTTAATATATGAAACTAAAATCATAGTTGAAAAAACAGAGTATTTCAAAAGTCCTTAAACAAAAACAAAACCTTTGATACCAAATTTTGGTTGGATTGGATACTCAGGAGGGGGGTGAATTGAGTTCCAATTAAAATTTCTATTAAAATATTGTCTATTTAAAATCCCCCGATTTATAAAATATGTTAAACTATAGTGAATTTATACAGATTGTAAATGTTCTCTTAGCTTCTCAAAGATTGATTAGGTCTCAGTTAATTTAACCACAAGATCAAACTAACTTTTGAAACTAACCTACTTATTTATAATAAGTGTAAACACTTTCTAATTTAACTATCATTGTAGCTTTAAAATATCTTTGTATTTCAAAGTAATAGCTGCGGAATAAATAAGATATATTTAGTATACTTTGAACTTAAACTAAAGATGCACAGCAGATATAACAAGAGGTTCAGTCTCAAGCCGAGACTTAGTCCCCTCAAATTTATATAAATTTGATCCACACCCTGGATCAGGGATAACAACAGTTTACAAAAATGTCTAGGCCACGCAGGGCCCACTACCACTGTTCTTCGTGGGAGACAAAAACAAAGACCAGGCCACACAAGGACCTCTTGCACAGTTGACATGGGTAAACAAGCATTAAGAGATTTGGAGTGAGGATTTTGATATCCTCCAGTTCAGTGTAGGAGACAGTGTGTGTATAATATATACAGAGTACACCACACTGCTCGAAAGTTGATAAATAAATCAGTTAGATAAGATAGATAAGAGTTTATAAAGATCTAGTGATTATCAATGCAGCTTTGGACTCGTTGGATTCAGCTGAAATGATTCTAAGTCCTTCTCTGGTTTTTCTATTGAAAAACAGAGTGTCGTAGTTCAGCATGTCTTCTATCGGAGTGAGAATGATCTCCTGATTCGTCGTGTGTTCTTCAGTGGTGTTGGATTGCATTCATAAGAGTTCTTTGATTGTCTTGCAATCTCTTTCTTTCTCAGGATTGTTCTTCTCTTTCAGCACAGTGCACTCTCTGGTGTTTGTAAGTTCGTCTCGTGGTATATTCACGCATGAATGCTCTACGTGTACTGCATCTAAAACATCCTTATATTCCACGAGTTTTGACAGTAGGAATGATTCCATTTTCATAGGTACGAGATAAAATTTCCTAACATTCCAAAAACTATCATTAAATAACATTAATTGCATTAAAAACATCAAATATGACCATTAGAATTATTTAAATAATATTGACAAAAAGTTAAGAAACAGTGTCACAATGATTAAGTAAACAGTGTCTTCTGCACGGTATAGTATTCACGTTATGAGGTTCACAGTATGTCCATGTCACATTGTGTAGCTCACGGTGTCTGGATCATTGTTTTTCCTTCACGGTGTCTGGTTAATGGTGTCTGGGTCATGGTGTCTGGGTCACGTTGTCTGGGTCATAGTGTGTCCATACTTAGACAAATATATGCATTTCGACTTAGATAGTAATATGCAGAATATGGATTAAGTTTAATCATTTGAGAGTAAGAGAACATGAATCATAAATATAAAGGCTTGATAATATATCTGAGATTTGTGATCATGCAAATGACTTGTAAATAATAAAGTGAGTAATTAACATCCATAAGATTTTTTGTCATTAAAACATTATGTGTAATTATTATTGAGATTGAAGAGCATTGGGAAGATGTGAAATGAAGATTGAGATTAATTAACCGTAATAGGATTTTTGATAATTAAAAGATTATTAACACATGAGGAGTCCAACAAAATGGTTTTATGGACATCTTTTAAGGATGTAATGGAAATTGAGGACACGTTGTCAACGATTTTGGTAAATTTACACATTGTGGAAGGAGTTTTTATTTTTAGAATAAGAGGGAGAGGAGAGGAATAATGTCATTCATTTTTTTAAATGAACAGGATAACATATAATAATATATAATATTATTCATATTTAATACTTTTTGGATAATTGGATGGAACGATAGTATAATAAAATAAATGAAAAGAAAAGAACACATGAAAAAGGAAGAGGATTCTTACCTCTTGATCTCTTTTCCTTCAGATCCTCAACAAGGCCTTGGGTTTTTTCCTTTTTTTAAGACTTGTAGGTCATGGATGTGGGGAGGTGACTTCAGGCGGGAATCTGGCTAAACATAGGCAATGCTCATGGTTTGAGAGGTGTGAGAGGAAGAGGGGAATGAGTGTTGTATTTATAGTGGAGGAGAGGAGGGATTTTACATTATTTTAATCATTATTTTAAATTTTTTGTCCAAGACAATGAATAATATTAATTCATATGATACAAATAGCGATGAGATCATGTGAGTTTCAATAAAGTGTGCTTACATCATCCATGATGTCAAAATAATGTATCCAACTGATAATTTTAATATACAATGTTTTACAGTATTTCACTATTCGTCAAAAATTCATGAATTTCATAAAAATCCCAAAAAAACACCATTACCAATTTTTAACATGTAGAATTAAAAAATGATCTCCTTTTTTTTCAAAATAGTTTTCTAAATATTATTAATTTAATATTAAATTATAATAATAATTTATTCAAAAATTACAATTTTACAACTATAAATATATTTTCATCCCCGTGAAAAATTAGTCATAATGTATTTAAAAAAAATAATTAAGAAAATAAAATAATAATAGAATTTACTATTCCATAAGTTCATATTACTATTCATATTACTTTTCATATGTGTATGTTACTATTCACCAAAAAACAAGTTGGTTCTATCTGAGTCTAAATAACTTACTGATCACAACCATAGATGAACATTTTTTTAAATTCGAAACATCGAACCAGAAAAATTATGTTTAAAGGGTATTTATAATTTTTTAATTAAAAAAATGTTTCATGGATTTCAATTTTTTAAAAACTTTGGGTGCTAAATTATCCCCACCTTTGTTAAATTGCATCCTCTCAATTTTATTTACTTATTAAACAAGTGGGGGTACCTTTCCATTATATCATTTTCAGACTCTCATGTTACTCCCTCAGCCATGTGGTTTCTCCATAATACCATTACCAGGTGGATAAGCTTGTTTCATAAAACATGTTCCCATTAATCAATAATCAGAACTGGTTTCTCATCCTAAGAAAGGTTCTCTTCTAGCTGGAATACTTTTGGGCTCAAGACATGATATGAATCTGGAATATACATTAACAACATCTAAACACAAAAAACAATACATTATTGAGATAAATTCGATGGAAAATCTACTCTGTAAGAAACTAGTCCTACATTCTCCATGATTTCTTAAGGTCAAATAAACCATGAAGTTAGCATTAATTTATTAAAAATACACATACCAATTTTCCATGGTGAGAATCTATGAAAAATATCATCACCTACCTCATAAGAAAAGTCATTCATTCTATTTTTTGCACTGCCTATTCTGATATTTCCTCATGTGTTTCTAGATTATATTCACTTTTTCAGCTAGTTTCTCTACTAATTTTGTTCCCATCAAATTCTTGTCCATGACATCATCCCAAAAAGTTGTAGATTGACACCACTTCTCATATAATTCCTTAAAGGATACCATTTTTATAATGGAATGAAAACTGTTATTATAAGAAAACTCAACTATAGAAATATGCTGATGAAAACTTCCCTAGTGGTCCATTGAACAAGCCCGAAGCATATCCTCCAAATTCTGAATCATTCATTCATATTTCCATTCTGATTAAATATGGAAAGATGTACTAAAATTTAATTTTGTGCCCAATTACTCCAAAAATACCTTCCAAAAATTAGAAGTTAACCTGGGATCCAAGTAAGATCTAATGGAAAAAGGCTCTCCATTTAACCTGATAATATCTTTCAGGTATAGTCAGGAAAGTTTATCCAAAGACATTGTATCTAAAATAGAATTAAAATGTGCAGATTTAGTCAACTGATCATCAATAACCCCAATAACATTTTTACCCTGAGATATAATGTCCCATACTTTACATACATTGTTATTACTTCAGAATTGAAGCACACTTATTACAACATAAAACAAAACCATGAAAGGACTGTATAGGTATAGTGTCGTTAGAAACTGGGAAACATAAACAACTAGTTCATAAACCATCTACTTTGCCTCCCATTTATTTCATCATATCTAGAGTCCCTTTTTCCATATTCTACTTAATAAACTTCTTCCGGACCTAGGGAAATAAAACATACAAAAGGGTGAGCTCAGATGCTCAATAAGGGTAAAGAAACGAAATATCAATCACATCATATACATAAGCACATAACTTTTGGAAATATTAACCTTCAAAAGAGATCATAATTTCAAAACATGGGATAAATTATAGTAGTGAAATGTAATCCTAATAATCATAACTTAAAACATGAAACTTTGTGTCATACACACATAATCGTAGAGAATCATTTCTTATTAGTCAAGACTCATTTCCAAGACTATCTTAGTGGACAAAGTCCATTTCTGAACCGACTTCACTCCTCGTTTCAGTACTGTTTCACTGAACCAGTATAACCTACCATTCCAACCATTTCTATCTCATGAGATATAAAATCTTTACCCAATGCATTGGAGGGATATATAGGTCCCACCAATCTCATAGTGATACCATTATTATGTGTGCCACAAAATCATAAATCATACATCATTGCATAACCCATGTAGTAAAAATGGGATTCTTAAACTACATGACATCATAACAAATTCATATAAGATAAAGGAATTAATAAAAATAATTCCATCACAACATAGTCAAATCAATGTAAAAAATAGGGATAGAAACATAACCCTTTATTATCTTAGATGGAAAATAATTTTAATAAAACACTTGAACTCCATTCCTGAGGAAAATATCCTTTCTACTTCAAAAACATTTTCCTTTCTTAACATGTCATACAATTCTAAACTAAGTGATGTTGATTAAAAATAAACTTGAAAACTTGTAATGGAAGCTTCTTGGAAATAATGTTTTAAAAATCCATTCATGCCGTATAAGTTAAAAAAACATTCTTCTTGTACTTTTGTCGGAAAAGACAAAAAGTACCTCATATGAAAAACGACAAAAGATTCCTTTCATATCTTTTACTAAAAACTCACCGAAGGGTAAAATTGGATTTAAACAATTTCAGGTGGATGGAAATAATATTACATATTGAGGAAACATGGATGTGGATGATAAAATACACCCTAGTAAATACCAAAGTATAAACAATCTCGGATAAAAATGAGATTGTGATATTTCCCTTATCTTAGGTTCGATATGCTTTGTACATGTCCGAACCTCCTGTATAATGATTTAATTAATGTTATTGGATTATTCCAGAATCATACTTATTTTTATGATATCATATTTGGTCATATTCTTAGCTTCTTAGTAGTAATATTTCATTGATACTTGTTATTCAGGTGTTTATAACTTTTTGTTCTTATGCGTGTTTTGTCGAATAAATTCTTATTCTTCTCTTTAGGTTATATATACCTCATTTACAGAATGGTATTATTGTTATATATATCATATTCATTCATTTAATTCATTTATATAATCATTATGAAATGAATATTATGTAGAATGAGTCGCATCACAACGTGGAGACGGTATTCCGTACGTACGCATGAGTGATGATATCATTCCTATGATTGTGGGATTGTATTGGAGTGTATGTATACTATTTCAGAATCAGTATAACTTTATAATAGTCATATATAGTCATTATTTACACCATTATACCCATCCAAGTAAGGTGGTGGTGGAAGATAGATTACACTGCGGCGTGGAGACGGTATTTTGTACGTACGCACGCGCGGTGATTTCTTTTTCTGTAGGATGGATAGATGGTGAAATAGGGTTGTTTTATACTTATAATAAAATATCAGTATATTATTTATACAGATGTTATTACTTAATAATGAAACAACTAAAGAAGAAGAACTGGAAGAAGAAATAAAGATGAAAGAATCGGTAACAGACATTACCTCTTCTTTGAAGTGTTTCTTTGAGACCTCTTTTTAGGGCACTAAAATAGGTCTTTGAAGAGGACCAGAACCTCTATGATGTTTCTAGGGAAGTGGAGAGAAGAAATTGGTAGGTTTTGGCCGAGCTTGAAGGCTCAAAGTGGTGTGAGGAAGAGGGGGAGGAGGTGCCCTTTTATAAGGGAGGAGAGGGGCTCTTTTGGAAAAACTAAAAATATTATTTTATTATAAAGTCAAGTTCGGTTTTAAATAGCTCCAAATTGATTTATTTTGGAGATAAGGTGGGGATGGGTTGAAATCCTCTCATCCAATAGTATTTAGACAAGTTTAGGTTCCTATTTTAACTTTATCATTTAGATTTAACATTAAGTTAAATAATTTTACTTTTACCATGTTTTCTTGTGTTCTTATACTATAAGGTTAATAAACTTAATATAATCAGAAAACCGAACCCCAAGTTGTTTATTATTAATATATAACCTTATATAAGTCATTTTTCTGAGACTTAGATATTTAGGAATAAAATAACAATTACTAATATAATATTTGTTTTAAAAACTATTTTATGTCAATTTTGACACTATTTAGTAATTAATTTTTTTGAAAATCATAACAGAATGATTAGTTATAAAAAAGTTAATTAAATCAATAATAACATGTCATATTAATCTATAAAATTAGTCTAATTCATAAAAAGTGTCAAATTACATTTATTTTGGTGTTTATAACATCAATTATATCAATATTTCATTAATAAGATAATTACTGCATCATCTTTGTGTCATAAATAAATTAAATTATTTAATGTCTAAAAATTACAAATAAAATACAATTATGAAGGAAACATTTTATATTTCTACTGAATATTTATAGTCAAATTTATCTTATGTATAACCCCATATTAAAAATGATTTACTTATTAAACATTGATTTTTACTATTTTAACCCTTCTTTAAATAAATTAATAATAAATGTCCTAATCTAATCCAAGTGGGCCTAAATGGTCATATTTTATTACTAAGGTTTTTTTGGTCGAATTACACTTGTCCAATAGATTTAGGACATGTGTTAGGGTAATTATAATATCTTTTTTACCCTTAATTACCCTATTTACTTTTAACCATGGTAAAAAAAACTAAAAAGTTACTATTCACCAAAAAAATTATTTTCATCTCATTGAACGAGATATTACTTACTAACATCAACCGTGTCTCTCAGATTTTCAAAATTCCACTCACAGAAGCAGTAAAATTAAGTTTTATGAAAAATTCAGTTTTTTAACTACCACTTAGTGGTTTCACTATTCATCAAAAATTGAAAGTTTTCAGAAAAATACCAAAATTTCACCCTAGGATAATTTCGATATTCTGAATCCAAAAATGAAGTCCATTTTGAAAAATAAAATTATTAAAATTTATAAAAGTGGTTATTACTATTCATAACGGCTAGTTTTAATAATATTTTATTAGAATATCATTGTTTAGTGAAACTCGGTATTGCGTACGACGCAAGCTATCGAGGAAGGTTGCGATTTTGTGTAAGGCAAGCCAAGAAAGTGTTGTGTGTAGAAAAAGATTCCTTTGATGATTTATATAACATAAAAGTCTCGGGTGTTACATTCTAGCCCCCTTAAAATGAATTTCGCCTTAGAAATTCATCACTTTGTAACAAATAGATGAGGATACCTCTCCCTCATCATATCCTCAAGCTCCCATATAGCTTCTTATAATTGGTGGTTCCTCCATAAAACATTCACCAATCGAGTGGTCTTGTTTCGAAGGACTTTTTCTCTATGATCCATAATCTCTATCGGTTGTTCTTCATAAGAAAGATCTTCCTCTAACGGTACAACTTCTGAGCTGAGTACATGGGAAGGATCAGGTATGTAATTTCTCCGGAGAGATACATGGAACACATCGTGAACATGAGAGAGATTCGGTGGAAGAGCCAATCAGTAAGCTACCTTCCCAACACGATCCAGTATTTCTAAAGGACCGATATATCTAGGGCTCAACTTCCCCTTCTTTCCAAATCTCATAACCCTCTTCCAGGGAGATATTCGTAAGAACACTTTATCAGCCACTTCAAACTCTAGGTATTTTATTCGGTTGTTGGCATAACTATTATGTCGACTCTGAGCTGCTCTTATGTGTTGTTGAATAGATCTGACCTTTTCTGCCATTTCATCAACGAGATCGTGACCTAATAGCTTTCTTTCCCCAACTTCATCCCAGCAAGTTGGAGTCCTGTATTTCTTTCAATAGAGAGCTTCATAATGAGCCATCTGAATACTAGAGTGAAAGCTATTATTATAAGAATATTCCACCAAAGGTAGGTGTTGATCCCAACCACCTTTGAAATCCATAGAGAAAGCTCTCAACATATCTTATAGAGTTTGAATTGTTCTCTCAGACTGACCATCTGTCTGAGGATGATAAGCAGTGCTGAAACTCAACTCTGTATCCAGAGTATGCTGAAGACTTCTCCAAGACTTCGAGGTAAATCTCGGATCTCGATCAGATATAATAGAAAGTGGTACTCCATGCAATCTTACCACTTCCTTTACATATATCCTGGCAAGCTGATCCAGAGAGAAATCCTCTCTAATAGAAATGAAGTGTGCAGACTTTGTTAGACGATCAACTATGACTCAGATAGCATTATTGCCTTTGGATGTTTTAGGAAGTCCTGTGACAAAGTCCATAGTGATGTTTTCCAATTTCCATTCGGGTATGGGTAATGGTTGTAACATCCCCTTAGACTTCTGTCTCTCATCTTTAACTTGTTGACAAACCAAGCATCGAGAGACATATTCAGCAACATCTCTTTTAATGCCATCCCACTAGATGTATTCTTTCAGGTCCCTATACATCTTGGGGCTTCCAGGATGAATAGAGAATGAAGAACTATGAGCCTCATCTAGCAGCTCCTTCTTTAATTCAGGGATGGGAGGAACACAAACTCGATTCCTGAAATTTATTATCCCATCACAATCAAGGTTCAATTCAGGAACATTTCTCACCTTCTTTTGTAACTCGACATCATCTTTCTGTGCCTCTTTAATCTTCACATTTATAGATGGTTGAAAAATCATTTGAGAAAGATACGATTTTTCCCCTTTCATTATAATTCCAAGATCCATCCTTTGTAAATCCATAAATATTGGATCTTTTGTGATCCTCATCATGGATAAACTAGCATGGTCTTGTCGACTTAATGCATCTGCCACCTTGTTTACTTTCCCAGGGTGGTAATGGATTGAGAAGTCGTAATCCTTAATCAGCTCCAACTATCTTCTTTGGCGCATATTCAGCTCCTTTTGTGTGAAAATATACTTTAAACTTTTATGATCAGTATAAATATCACACCTTTCACCATAAAGGTAATGCCTCCAAATCTTTAATGCAAATATTACTGCAGCTAACTCCAAATCATGAGTTGGGTAATTTTGCTCATGTATTTTCAACTGTCGTGAGGAATATGCTATCACCATATCATTTTTCATAAGAACACACACCACTCCTTTCTTGGATGCATCACTGTAGATCACAAACCTTTCTCCACTACAAGGCAGTGTGAGCCCAGGTGCACTGGATAACCTTCTTTTCAACTCCTTGAAATTCTCTTCACATTCCTCCGTCCAAACAAACTTAACTCCTTTCTAAGTCAACTTGGTGAGTGGATTAGATAATCGTGAAAAATCTTTCACAAAACGTCGATAATATCCATCCAAACCACGAAAACTTCGGATCTCGGTTACTGTTGTTGGTCTCGACCATCTTTCGATAACCTCTGTTTTTGTTGGATCCACAGATATCCTCTCTTTTGAGATTATGTGACCCAAAAATGAAACTTTTTGAAGCCAAAATTCCCACTTGGTAAATTTGGCATAAAGCTTCTCCTTTCTCAGGGTCTTCAATATAATTCTCAAGTGATCTTCATGTTCTTCCTTGCTCTTTGAATAGACAAGAATATCATCTATAAAGACTACCACAAACTGATCAAGATATTCTCTAAAGACTCTATTCATTAGATCCATGAAGATAGCAGGGGAATTAGTAAGACCAAATGGAATCACTATAAATTCATAGTGTCCATACCTTGTACGGAAAGCCGTCTTTGGTATATCCTCCCTTTTGACCCTTAATTGATGATTCCCTGAACAAAGATCAATCTTGGAAAAGTATTGAGCTCCGTGTAGTTGGTCAAATAGGTCATCAATGCGCGGGAGAGGATATTTTTTCTTGATAGTGATCTAGTTAATATATCTATAATCAATGCAGAGTCTCATTGATCCATCTTTCTTCTTAACAAATAGAACCGGTGCTCCCCAAGGTGACGCACTAGGGTGTATGATCCCCTTATCAAGATTATCTTGGAGTTTCTTCTTCAATTCCGGCAAATAAATTGGGACCATTCTATAAGGTGTCTTTGAAATAGGCAAAGCACCCGGTACAAGTCCTATTGAAAACTCAACTTCACGATTTGGTGGAAGACCTGGTAATTCCTCCGGAAAGACATCATAAAAATCCCGTACAATGGACATATTCTTAATCGTGAGTTTCTCACCAACCATTTGAGATAAATAACCTTCATTTAGTGGTATCAATACCCATAAAATGGAAGAAATTTCCACTGGAAGGTTATGTTCATCCTTGCATCGATAGACGATCATAGATTGATCTGGAATATGAAATGTGACTTCCATTCTTTGGCAATTGATATGAGCTCCATGTAGAGAAAGAAAATCCATTCCAAGAATCACATCAAATTCCACTATAGGAAGGATCACAAGATTTACAGGAAGCACTTTCCCACAAACTTCAATCAGAGAAGAATTATAAACTTTTTATGTGACTATTGTGTCATTAGGTGTTGTCACAGATAACTCAACATCTAATTGTTGAGGTAATATGGTGATACCCTTAGAAAATTCTTCAGAAATAAAGGAGTGGGTGGATCCAGAATCAAATAAAACATTTGCTACTTTAGAGTGGATGGTAAGTGTACGATTCACCACATCGTTATCGTACTCCACATCGCTGATAGAAATTGCATGTGACATTCCTTTGTCTTTAGCCTTAAGAGTTTGTTGACGTCGACCATCATCATCAACCCTTGGATTAGGGCATTTATTGGCATAATTTTCCATCTCCTTGCACATGAAGCATTGAAGTGTAGTAGGTTCATTCTGTCTATCCCTTCATTTGTTTGCATCATTAGACATCTTCTTCCCATTATCGTGGCATTCAAATGCCCGATGACCTTCGTTTCCACATTTGAAACATTTACTTGTCCCTTTAAGACAACTCCCTCCATTTTTCTTTCCACACTTTGAGCATAATGGAAAGCTCATCATCTTTTCAGTGTGCTCTTTGGATTTTCCTTTGAATTCCATTTTCCTCTTCTTATCAAACCCATATGACTGATGGGTTACTCCAATCTTCATCTCAACTTTGAGAGCACATCGAACGATTTCCTCGTACCTATTGAAGTCTCTAATGGATAAGGCCCTTCGAAGACTAGTTTTTAAGCCACTAAAGAATCGATCGATCTTACTCTCAGGTTGGATAATAATACCAGATGTGTACCTTGCAAGTCTTGTAAAATTTGCTTCATAGGTACCAACAGATTCATCATCCTTTTTCTTTAGTTCAAGAAACTCTTTCTCCATCTTTGTTCGGAGAATACGAGGGAAATACTTATTGAAAAATAAGTTCTTGAACTAATCCCATTCCAAGGACTCAATTTCATCCCTTTGCCTCGTATTCTTAATAAGATTCCTCCATTGATCAGCATTACCTTCCAAACAATACACAGCTAAGATGACTTTATCATGCTCAGAAAATTGAAGAAATGAAAATATCTTTTCAGTAGTACTAATCCATTGTTCAGAAACTAATGGATCAGTAGACCCGCTGAATGAAGGTGGATGTTGTCTCATGAAGGATTCAACAGAATGTTGCTCCTTACTTTGCTCGTTTGGAAGTCCTGCATGATTCATAGCTTGAGAAAGTTGTGTGAGAATGGCTACAAGATTTTTCATTCCACCTCCCATAACGTTTGGTTCCTCAGGGGGACAATTATTGCATTGCCCGTCGCATTCTACATTAACACGGTTCCTTCGGGTTCCAACCATTGACTAAAACCAATAAGAATAGTGTGAGCAACACTAATTATGATAGGAAAACCACATAATCAATAATAAAATTTCACACTTAAGGTATTATCCTAGGTTATTCATGGCCATTTCTAAAACAATAAGATTGTGTTCTATGCTTAGACTTATCCTTAGGGTTCTTACTAAGGCTTTCACATCCTAGATTCCAATGGTTGACTATACCTTTCCCTTGATACCAACTATAACAAACCATACATTACATACATTGTTATTACTTCAGAATTGAAGCACACTTATTACAACATATAACAAAACCAAGAAAGGACAGTATAGGTATAGTGTCTTTAGAAACTGGGAAACATAAACAACTGGTTCATAAAGCATCTACTTTGCCTCCCATTTATTTCATCATATCTAGAGTCCCTTTTTGGAATATTCTACTTAATAACCTTCTGCATGACCTGGGGAAATAAAACATACAAAATGGTGAGCTCAAATGCTCAGTAAGGGTAAACAAAAAAAATATCAATCACATCATATACATAAGCACATAACTTTTGTAAATCTTAACCTGCAAAAAAGATCATAATTTCATAACATGGGATAAATCGTAGTAGTGAAATGTAATCCTAATAATCATAACTTAAAACATGAAACATTGTGGAATACACACATAATCATAGAGAATCATTTCTTATTAGTCAAGACTCATTTCCAAGACTATCTTAGTGGACAAAGTCCATTTCTGAACCGAGTTCACTCCTCGTTTCAGTCCTGTTTCACTGAACCGGTATAACCTACCGTTCCAGCCATGTCTATCTCATGAGATATAAAATCTTTACCCAATGAATTGGAGGGAGATATAGGTCCCACCCATCTCATAATGATACCATTCTTATGTGTGCCACAAAATCATAAATCATACATCAATGCATAACCCATATAGTAAAAATGGGATTCTTAAACAACATGACATCATAAAACAATTCATATAAGATAAAGGAATTTATAAAAATAATACCATCACAACATAGTCAAATCAATGTAAAAAAATATGGATAGAAATAGAACCCTTTATTATCTTAGATGGAAAATAATTTTAATAAAACACTTGAACTCCATTCTTGAGAAAAATATCCTTTCTACTTCAAAAACATTTTCCTTTCATAACATGTCATACAATTCTAAACTAAGAGAAGTTGATTAAAAATAAACTTGAAAACTTGTAAAGTAAGCTTCTTGGAAATAGTGTTTAAAAAATCCATTCATGTCGTATAAGTTAAAAAAACATTCTTCTCGTACTTTTGTCAGAAAAGTCAAAAAGTACCTCATATGAAAAATGAAAAAATATTTCTTTCATATCTTTTACTAAAAACTCACCAAAGGGTAAAATTGGATTTAAACAATTGTAGGTGGATGAAAATAATATTTAATATTGAGGAAACATGGATGTGGATGATAAAATACACCCCAGTAAATACCAAAGTATAAACAATCTCGGATAAAAATGAGATTGTGATATTTCCCTTACCTTAGGTTCGATATGCTTCGTACGTGTCCGATCCTCCTGTATAATGATTTAAATAATGTCATTGACTTATTCCATAATCATACTTATTTTTATGATATCATATTTGGTCATATTCTTAGCTTCTTAGTAGTAATATTTCATTGCTACTTGTTATTCGGGTGTTTATAACTTTTTGTTCTAATGCGTTTTTTGTCGAATAAATTCTTATTCTTCTCTTTAGGTTATGGATACCTCATTTCCAGAATGGTATTAGTATAATATATATCATATTCATTCAATTAATTCATTAATATAATCATTATGAAATTAAGATCATGTAGAACGAGTCGCATCACATCGTGGAGATGGTATTCCGTACGTACGCACGAGGGATGATATCATTCCTATGATCGTGGAATTGTATTGGAGTGTATGTATACTATTTCAGAATCAGTATCACTTTATAATATTCATATATAGTCATTATTTACACCATTATACCCATCCAAGTAATGTGGTGGTTGAAAATAGATTACACCACAGCGTGGAGACGGTATTCCGTACGTACGCACGCGCGGTGATTTCTTTTTTCATAGGATGGATAGATGGTGAAATATGGTTGTTTCATACTTATAATAACATATCATTCTATGAGTGATACTTATTTTATTACTTCATAACAAAAAAACTAAAGAATAATAAGTGGAAGAAGAAATAATGATGAAAGAATCGGTAACAGACCTTATCTCTTCTTTGAAGTGCTTCTTTGAGACCTCCTTTTAGGGCACTAAAATAGGTTTTCGAAGAAGACCAGAACCTTTAGGATGTTCCTAGGGAAGTGGAGAGAATAAATTGGCAGGGGTTTTCCGAGCTTGAAGGCTCAAAGTGGTGTGAGGAATAGGGCGAGGAGGTGCCCTTTTATAAGGGAGGAGAGGAGCTCCTTTGGAAAAACCTAAAATATTATTTTATTATAAAGTCAATTTCGGTTTTAAATAGATCCAAATTGATTTATTTAGAAGCTAAGGAAGGGATGGGTCGAATTCCTCTCATCCAATATAATTTAGACAAGTTTAGGTTCCTATTTTAACCTTATCATTTAGATTTAACATTAAGTTAAATAATTTTACTTTTACCGTGTCTTCTTGTGTTCTTATACTATAAGGTTAATAAACTTAATATAAGCAGCCAAACGGACCCCAAGTTGTTTATAATTAATATATATAACCTTATCTAAGTAATGTGTCCTAACCTTATATTTTTAGGAATAAAATAACAATTAATAATATAATATTTATTTTAAAAACTATTTTATGTCAATTTTGACACTATTTAGTAATTAATTTTTGTGAAAATCATAACAGAATTATTAGTTCGAAAACAGTTACTTAAATCAATAATAACATGTCATAGTAGTCTAGAAAATTAGTGGAATTCATAAAAAGTGTCAAATTAGATTTATTCTGGTGTTTATAACATCAATTATATCAATATTTCATTAATAAGATAATTACTGCATCATCATTGTGTCATACATAAATTATATTATTTAATGTATAAAAATTAAAAATAAAATAGCATTATGTAGGAAATCTTTTTATATTTCTAATGAATATTTATAGTCGAATTTATATTACGTATATCCCCATATTAAAAATATTGTACTTATTAAATTTTTATTTTAACTATTTTAACCCTTCTTTAAATAAATTAATAATAAATGTCCTAATCTAATCCAAGTGGGCCTAAATAGTCATATTTTATTCCTAAGGTTGTTTTTGGTCGAATTAAACTTGTCCAATAAAATTAGTACATGTGTTAGGGTAATAATAATATCATTTTACCCTTAATTACCCTATTTACTTTTAACAGTGGTAAAAAAAAGTAAAAAGTTATTATTCACCAAAAAATTATTATCATCTCATTGAACCACATTTTACATACTGACATCAACCGTGTCTCTCGGATTTTCAAAATTCCACTCACAGAAGCAGTAAAATTATGTTTTATGAAAAATTCCGTTTTTTAACTACCACTTAGTGGTTTCACTATTCATCAAAAATTGAAAGTTTTCAGAAAAATACCAAAATTTCACCCTAGGATAGTTTCGATATTCCGAATCCAAAAATGAAGTCCATTTTGAAAAATAAAATTTATGAAATTTCAAAAAGTGGTTATTACTATTCATACCGGTTAGTTTTAATAATATTTTATTAGCATATCATTGTTTACTGAAACTCGGTATTGCGTACGACGCAAGCTATTGAGGAAGGTTGCGATTTTGTGTAAAGCAAGCCAAGCAAGTGTTGTGTGTAGAAAAAGATTCCTTTGATGATTTATATAACATAAAATTATCGGGTGTTACATGAGAAGTCTTAGGTATTCCTACCACTATGTCTATTGGTATATTCTTGCATTTCCACTATAGCACTAGTATTGGCAGAAGCATCCCCATCGGTAAATATCCCTCTGCTTTAACCTATTGACTTGTCCAAAAATTCACAGTAAAATCTACAATATCTCTTTTAATTCCATCCAACTATCAATACTCTATAAGGACTTTATACATCTTATTACTGCTTGGATGAACTATAAATGGATAATTACGAGCTTCAAACAACATGTCTTTTATCAATTGGGAATCACAAGGCACACAATATATTTTTCTAATTCTCATAACATAAATCATAATCAAGGTTAAATTATGGAAACGTATCCATATTATCCAATTATAAAATTTTCTGTTTCTCATAGTCTTCCTTATGAACATTCTTAATTCTATCTGATAACGATGACTACACTGAAACCTAGAACAAACAAGATGTATTTTTGGCACCAAAAAATTCTAAGAAATAAATCCTAAAATCATTAATCAAGGGATCATGTTCCAAATGTAACATGGTTAGTGATGTTTGATTTTTTTAACTCAATTCATCCTCCATATTGTTTTTATTTCCAAGATGATAATTGATCGTGCAATCATAATCATTTATCAATTCAATCCATCTTCTATGCCTCATGTTTAATTCCTTCTGGGTGAATATACACTTCAGAAAATTACAGTTAGTATATATTTGACATTTGTATTAGTATAAATGAAGCCTCTAAATTTTTTTAAAAAAACCATAACTACCAATTCCAAATCCTATTTGGGATAATTTAACTCATAAGGTTTTAATTTTCATGAAGCACAATCAATTACCTGATAATTTGGCATCAAAACAAAACCAATTCCCTTCTTGGAAGCATTAGTTTAGATAAAAAACTCACCATTTTGAGAAGGCAAGGATAAAACTGGAGCATTCACCCATCTCTTATTTATTTCCTGAAAACTAACATCAAATTCTTCTATGAAAACAAATTTAACCACTTTTCATGTTAACATATTTAGAGGGCTAGAGAACTATGACATGTTTTTTAAAAACCTTCTGTAATAACCAGCTAATCCAATATAACCACGAATTTATATAACATTTTTAAGTCTTGGTCATTCATAAACCACTTTTATTTTGGAAGGATCAAATATTATTCAATCCTTATATACAATGTGACTATGAAAATAAATATATTTGTACCAAAAATCACACTTTATTAATTTCCCATATAGTTTCTTTTACATTGTGGTTTTCAAAACAACCCTTATATGTTTTTCATGATCCTCTTTACTCATAGAAAATACCAATATTTCATCAATAAACACAACCAAAATCTTATCCAGGAACTCATGAAATATTCTATTCATAATATCCATTAATATAGAAGGTGATTTAGTTAACCCAATTGACATAATAAAAAATTCATAATGCCTTTATCTAGTATGAAATGTTGTTTTCAGGATGTCATCCTCATTCACCTTCATCTGAGGGTATTTGAATCTCACGTCAATCTTGGAAAAGTAATAATCTCCCTGGAGCTGATCAAACAAGCCATCTATATGAGGAAAATGATACTTTTTTTAATAGTGACGTTATTCAACTCTCTATAATCAATGAAAAGTCTCATGGAACCATCTTTCTATTTAATGAAAAAAACTGGGGCACCCCATGGTGATGTTCTAGGATGAATAAATCCTTTATTAAAAAACTCTTACAATAGATTTTTCAATTCAATAAGTACCATTTGAGACATAAGATATGATTGTTTTGAAATTGGATTAGCATCAGGAACTAATTCAATTGTGAATTTTACTTCCCGATTATGTATGAAACTGGGTAACTCATTAAAAAACATAAATGTATTAATTTACTACTAGAACATCATTAATATGAAGAGCTCCTTTATTTTCAACAATATGATCAAGATAACATTCATTTATGTCTTTTAGTATTTTCTCGTATTCCTGACATGTTATCAATTGTTTTCGTCTATTCTTGTATATAAAGTGAAACTCTTTCTAAAAACAACATCATTAGCTCTAAATTAAATCTCAATAAGATAAGTAGAAATCCAATCCATTCCCAAAATGAAATCAAACTCTTCTTGGGAAAAAACAACACGGTTTGAAAGTATGGTCTATAAAAAAACAATAATAGAAAGATTCTTATAATTCCTTATTGTTATAATATTTCCCCTGGTGTTTTAACAATAATTTCTTATCTAATTGTTTTTGGTGATATTTTACATTTACTAGAAAATTACTCAGAAATAAATGAATTTGTAGACCCCGTATCAAACAAAACATTAGAAAAATATGAGTAAAAAAACAAGGTACATGCTACCACTTCAATGAATGGATCGACGTCTACTGACATAGTCGCAAAGGATCTCATTAAACCTTTATTCTTATAGTCTGGCTTCTTTTTATAATTCATATATTTATTTGGGAAGGCAATTTCAGATTGACCCATCTCACCACATTTAAAACACATAATAGTTTCTTTATCAGGATTTGTATTTGGATCAATTTCATTATAATCTTAGTCCATATGTCCAAACATACCACATCAAAAACACTTCCCAATTTTGGAATGGCATTCTTTATGGTGCTTCTTACCACACTTTTTCACAAACTATAAACTAGAAGTTCATACAATCATATTTCATTGATTGATTATTTCTCATCCCTTCCCTTCGGGTCTTAATATTCTACTTGGTGTCAAAGTGAACATGATCATTAGAAAACACCATCTTTACCCTCTCAGCACAACGAAAAAAGTTTCTCATAACATTTAAATTCATCAGATGCCAATGAAATTCGATTCCTTGGCATTAATCTGGAGTTAAAGTGGTTTATTTTTCTATCAAGGTCCTGAATAAAATTTTTAGAATACCTCGCCTATCGTGTGAATTATTGTTCATACACAACCACTGAATTTTCCTCCTTTTTTCTTCATTTCATGGAATTTCTTCTCTATCCTATGTCGAACCACCTTAGGAAAATATTTTTCTAGCAAAACACTGTTAAATTCATCCCACACTAAGGATTAAATCTCCCCTATGTACCAGATATTCTTAACCATTGAAAACCACTGATCACGTAACACCCCAAGATTTCATAGTATATTATTTTTTAAAAGTAATTTAATAACTTGCACTACACGCAACACCGAGTTCAAGCGCATCACAAGATTACCAAACTATCCGTTAAAAATCGGTTATGAATAGTATTAACTGAATTTTGAACATTATATAATCCTTATAATTTTATAATCCATATTATGAGTTTCTTAGACATAATGTAAGAACTAATTCTTTTTTCAGATAAAAGATGTATTTTTCAAAAAATGAACTTTTACCGTCTTCTAATGGTGAACTCTTTTTAATCCAATATTTGAACCATTTATATATTAAATTTGAAAAATTAAACTTCTTCTTTAGAATCAGCACATAATAATTTAGTTTCAATAAATTTTTGGTGTTACTCTAATAACTTTTATATTTGGGTGAATAGGGAAAAATGCTATATTTTAACTGAAAACAACTTTTTAAATCAAAATAATTTATTGTATTAAATTATACATTTTAATGTTTTATAAGTATAAATAGATTATATATTTTCCATTTAATCCAATTCTGGTCATTGTAAGTAATTTCACATTGAATTTGGACATAAAAAGGTGTCAATCATTTGATAGTTATTATTTATTAAAAATACGCCTTTTGGATTTGAGAATGGGAATTAATTTTAAATTAACATATGAAACTTATATGTTTTTAATTTGGTAAAACAAACATCATTTTTGGATTCAGAATATCGAAATTAGCCTAGGGTGATTTTTTGGTATTTTTTTGAAAACATTCAATTTTTGATGAATAGTGAAAAACATTGAGTTATAGTTTAAAACCAAATTTTTATTTAAATTATTATTTATTTGATTTAAATTTATTTTAAGTAAAAATATATACATAATACCTATATGATTTCAATTTAATTAATTGGATTCGGTTTTTAATAATTTTAGATATATAAAAATTTTATTGAATTTTTCACCATCTTTTACCCATCTCCCAGGAGAATTTGCAAATTCACATAAAACTTCATTTTACCGCTTATGTGAGTAGAATTTCAAAAATATGAGATATACGGTTAATATCAAGGAATAAAATTTTGTTCAATAAGATAAAAATAATTTTTGGTGAATAGTAACTTTTTTCTTTTATTTACCACGGTTAAAAGTAAATAGGGTAATTAAGGGTAAAATGATATTAATATTAACCTAACACATGTAATTATTCTATTAGACTAGTGTATCTTGACCAAAAAAACCATATGAATAAAATATTATCATTTAGGTCCACTTTTATTAGATTAGGAAATTTATTATTATTTAGTTCAAAGAAGAGTTAAAAGAGTTAAAATCAGTGTTTAATAACTAAAACATATTTAATATTGCTTTATACATTAGATAAATTAGATTATAAATATTAATTAGAAATATAAACATATTCCGTACATAATGGTATTTTATTTATAATTTTTAGACATTAAATAGTGTAATTTATTTATGACACAATGATGATTGATTAATTATCTTATTAATGAAGGATTAAGATAATTGATAGTATAAATAAAACAATAAATGTAATTTGAGACATTTTATGAATTAAAATAATTTTATAGGTTAATAGGACATATTAGGATTGGTTATATGAATTTTTTTCAAAGTAATAATGCTGTTATAATTTTATCAAATACAAAATACCAAATAGTGTCAAAACTGACATAAAAGAGTTTTTAAAACAAATATTATATTATTAATTGATATTCTGTTACTAAAAATCTATGGTTCGGCCAAAAGGCTTATATCGTGAAATTTGTATCACTAATGGACCACTTGGGGGTCGATTAGAAGATTATAGAAAGTTTATTAACCATATAATATAAAAATACAAAGAGATATGGAAAATGTCAAACTAATTAACTAAGAGTTAAAACTAAAAGATAAGGTTAATAAAGTGACCCAAACCTGTCTAAAACGTACTGGTTTAGTGGATTGAAACCCATCCACACCTTATCCACAAAATAAATCAATTTGGAGCTATTATAAAATGAATATGAATTTATTAAAAAATAATATTTTATGTTTTTCCTAAGGTACCACTAACCCCTCTTATAAAAGGGCACTCCCCCTTATCTCAAATTCATACATTAAAAGCCTTTTTCCTTAGCAAAACCCTTCCCAAATATTCTATCATCTTCCTTCACTTTATCCTAGAGGCATTTGTTTTATTAGAAAGCCAACCTAAGGAGCCCTTGTGATCAAATCAAAAGGAAGAACCCGAAGAAGATGCAATCTTTTCACCACCCTCTTTCAAGTTCCTTTCTTCTTCAACATCTTCTTTATTTGTTATTTTCATTCTAAAATAATAACTCTAGTATCTTATAAATATTGTGATATTATTATAAATATGGTACAACCATATTCAATATTATACCCATCCTTTAAATGACATGTCACCATACGTGTGTACGTACGACTTACCGTCTCTACGTCGTGGTGTAATTGTTATGCAAAACATTATTATTTGGATGAGTATAATAATGATGTGTAATTGATTTAAATAATAAATAAAACATGATAATTACTCTGTATATATGATATAAAATCCAATTATATATTATTTTAATATAAATAGAATGATATTTTCTCTCGTGAGTAGGTACAGACTACCGTCTCCACGAACACGATAAGATTCATTTCCCATCATATCCACTCAAGACTAATTTTAATTTGATGCTTAAAAATAATGTTTAAGGACTTGATATAATTATGGATATGAATAAAATACAACATGTGGATAACAAACACATCTTATTTAATAAAACATATAAAAGAAAATGAGTAAGTGAACACCTGAAACAATGATAATACTAAAATATTATTAAAAAAGCAATATTAAAAGATCATATATGATATCATAATTATGTATATGATTATTGTATCAATTAATATCAATTATTTAACTATTATACAGGAGGTTAACCAACCCTCAAACAAGGAAAAGTACAAGGTAAGGGTTTATCTCACAATCTGTTCATTATCCGAGGCTGTTTATACGTAATTATCAACTGGGACCTCTTTAACACCCACATCCATGTTTCTTAAAAATGTATTTCAAAACATTTTTACTATTTACTAGACAATGGGTTAAATTTAGTTATACCCTTATGTGTTTTTAAAGAAATCGTTTCATCTTTTTCCAAACAAGGTCATTTTTAACATTTTCGTCAAAATTAAGGTAAGAATGTCTTTCTTAACTTATATGGCGGGTGCGGCTATTTTCCACCGTTATATAATCTTAGAAGCTTCCCTTAAAATATTATAATAATATTTTAAAAGTAAATGTTTTATTTTATAATTATTTGACTTTTAAATGATTTAAAAAAAGATATACTTCTCTCAAATTTTTTTGTTTTCATCTATATCAACATCCTTTGATATATTTTAAGCTTATTTGAAGTTGATTTATTTTGATACAAAATTTCCATATTATATTGAAGGTTTTGTGATATGTTTGACTGTGGATGTGTTATTTTTATACCATTCATGGTTTATAGAGAAATTATTGACATTTCTTATACTAGTTTTAATATGAATGTTTATGTTATGTTTAAACCTTTTCATATGAGGAATGCATTGGACATAGTAAGTGACGGGTGGAGCCCGATATTGCTCCTCGATGAATCTGTAGGTCCCATGAGACAAACTAGTGTGTTGGCTCAAGGCCTTAACAAAATCATAATTTTAGTCTTGGCACTAGGCCTTGACTATGTGGTTATGATAGTCTAGAATTATGCATTCCATCATTATGAAAGTGGTTATTGACATTGCATGTGATTATTCGACTAGTAGAATATCTATGTGAATAAATAAATGACATTATTTAATTTTATTTCTACCATATTATTTTGAAGTTAAAGTTTAAAAGGCTTTTGTTTAAGTTATACATTTCCTTAAATGTTTATGCTTATTTATGAAATTTTCCACTATATTGTTATCCTTACTGAGCATCTGATCTCACCCCTTTGAATGTTTTATTTTTTCCAAGATGTGATGAAGTATTATATGATTGACCTGTAGGGATAATCTTAGGTGATATGACTGTGGACTATGAAGACTATTTTGTCGTAGTTTTTTCACTTTATGATGTAATTTAAGACTTATGAATGTATCTAGGGTTTCCAAGGCTACTGAACTAATCTGTCTTTTGAGGCTTGATCCTTGGTGATCTTGCCAATGTTATGTAATAATGCACAGACTCTAGGTAACTGGGTTTGGGTCGTTATAGTTGGAATTAGAGGAATTTTAGTACAAAGCATGGAAGCTAGATTTATAAAAATTCTGATTAGAGCACATAGCCCTAAGATAGACTTTGAGGATTAGTATTTAAGAACTTCCTAGAATATTGTTATTGTAGATATTGTTTGATTTTTACGAGAAATATATCCATGTCTGGATACGAGGAGGTAGAGGTGGCTCTTGAAAAGTTGTACCTAAGGGTAAACCCTAAAAACACCGCTTTAAGCTAGACTCGAACGGGAATTGGTGCACGACAACGGGCCATGCTGCACTCTTGGTTACGACATTCTCGATAGATATGCTTAGGACAATTCTCATTTTCATTAAAACCATTTTTAAGGGTTTATAAGAATATACATCCTCAATGAAAACATTTTTATGATTATGGATTATATCCATAAACTATTCAATTTATGTTAAGTGTTTTACAAGTTTGGATTTATATATTGTGATTCATAAACTAATCAAGTGTATGCCATTGTATAGAAATTTCACCCAGTAGAAGGAATGTGAAATCCAGAAATACGTATGATCCAAAGAGTAAGAAGGATCATATATTTCCCGGTATTAAGACAACATTTAGAGGGGAAATAGTCTCCCCTGTATTCTCAACATATGAAGAAATAGTATCATGTGTTAATAAGATAAGTAAAGAATTCTATGAGTCATATATAATTGAAGGCAAACAAGAGAAGAAATGTATGGAAAAGAGAAATATGGATAAAGGGAAGAGGGAAAAGAAGAATTTTCCCATATGTGATAACTGTGGGTAGAAACACCCTGGAACTTGCCTAAAGGGAATTGGAGTTTGTTATAACTGTGGAGAAAAAGGACACCCAGTACGTGACTATATTGGTAAGAAAAAGTTTTCAAAAGTACAATTCTTCACCTACACGGAGTTGAGACACTATGCGAACCAATGTCCAAATCATCAGAGTATGCCCCAAATGATGCTATTGGATAATAATCAAGTTATGATACTACCACAGATGAGGAGGAACGATTAGAGTTCTTATGTTGTTATTAAAAAATTGTAACATTTGAGTGTTGTATCAACGATGTAGTGGTTATAATAATGATAGAGTATATAAGGATTGTGCCACAATAATATTTTATTAACGACTTGAGATTGTGTGGAACAGAGAAAAGTGACTCAATAGCAGGTTAAATTTTTTGAAAATATATGGTTGAGAGAAAGATAAACCATAATATGGTTCTAATACCGAGGTAGTGGTTTTGGAATAATAAATGATTGATTTGGATAAATTATATTGGATATTCATTACTACCATGAAAGTCATTAATGATTGGTATATTCCATCATTGCAAGAGGTTACAACATTTTTGGATAGAAGGAGTATATCTAGTATTCTATAATGAATATTGGAGAAAGAATGTAATCAATAAGGTTTTATGCTAATTCAAGATGTTTTAGTGTTTTAAAAGAATACATCATGAAGGTGTTCACATGTTATTATGCGGCAAAAAGGATCTTCATTTTGTTTACCTTCCTTATAAATTTTGTACTGTGACTTTGGACAGAAGTATTTTGGATAATTCTAGTTTGAGATTATTTTTTGATTTCCATAAAAGGAAAACCCGGAGGTCAGGCGACAACCCGTCGCGTCCGGCAAGGCCTCAAGACTAGAACTCACAACTGAAGGGAGACTAGGGTGTATCACTTACCACTGACCCATGTGATGTTCTGTATTGAATATTGTAGTTTTTTAAAGGTTCTAGTAGATGAATTATAAATTCATTTTTTGTAATCCTATACGAATAGGATAAATAGATTTTTTTTTAATTTTTATTATCTTTTAAAGTGAAAGATGAGTTTGTTGTAGAAATTAGTTAAAGGATGGAAATCTACTTGAAAAGTATACATTTTTTTCTTCTCTTATTCTATGAAGAAATAAATTCTTCAACTTTAGGTAAGGTATCCTAAAACCAAAAATTTGTTATCCTAATACCTTACGTTTTGTTGAACCGATGGTATTTTAAATCATTATAGATTGGTGGATTTGAGGCCCACAATTCTACAATTGTTTGTGATTTATGATCTCAATCACTGCCTATAAATATTTAAGTTTTTTATCCAATTAGGTGTCTCTAATTGACACCAATTTCCTCCTAATAGAGATCATAATTTGGTGGTGAGTTTTTCATTCCACTTTTCCTCTTATTAAGAAAAAATTTTATTATCCCAATTTCTGATGTGGGTTTCCCCACAAAGGTATTTTCTATTTTCGACCTTTTATTTTGAAGAACAATTTCAAATTGAGAGGAAAAAATTTATTGAAGGAGAAAAGAATGTAACACCTCAAGATTTCATAGTATGTTATTTTTTCAAAGTAATTCAATAACATGCAATACACGCAACACCGAGTTCAGGCGCACCCCAAGATTACCAAACTAGCCGTTCAAAAGCGGTTATGAATAGTATTAACTGAATTTTTAACATTATAGAATCCTTATAATTTTAGAATCCATGTTATGAGTTTTTTAGACATAATGTAAGAACTAATTCATTTTTTTAGATAAAAGAAGTATTTTTCAAAAAATGCACTTTTGCCGTCTTTTAATGTTGAACCCTTTTTACATCAAATATTTGAAACATTTATATATTCAATTTGACAAAATAAACTTATTATTTATAATCAGGACATAAAAATGTAGTTTCAATAAATTTTTGGTGTTTTTCTGATAACATTCATATTTTGGTGAATAGTGAAAAATACTTTATTTTAACTAAAAAAAACTTTTTGAATCGAAATAATTTATAGTGTTAAATTATAAATTTTTTTGTTTTATAAGTATAAATAGATTATTTTTTTACCATTTAATCCAATGCTGGTCATTTTATGTAATTTCACTTTGAAATTGGACATAAACAAGTGTCAATCTTTTGATGGTTATTATTTCTTAAAAATACGCCTTTTGGATTTGAAAAAAGGAATTAATTTTAAAATAATAAATGAAACTTATATGTTTTGAATTTGGTAAAACATACATCATTTTTGGATTTGAAATATCGAAATTATCCTAGGGTGAATTTTTGGTATTTTTCTGAAAACCTTCGATTTTTTATGAATAGTGAAAAACACTAAGTTATAGCTTAAAACAGAATTTTTATTTAAATAATTATTTTTTTAATTTAAATTTATTTGAGATCAAAATAGATACATAATACCTATATATTTTCAATTTAATTAATTGGAATCAGTTTGTAATAAATTTAGATATATAAAAATTTATTGAACTTTTCAACGTCTTTTACCCATCTCCTAGGAGAATTTGCAAATTCACATAAAACTTAATTTTATCTATTCTGTGAGTGGAATTTTGAATATCTGAGAGACACTGTTAATATGAAGGAGTAAAATATGGTTCGATAAGACAAAACTAATTTTTGGTGAATAGTAACCTTTTACTTTTATTTACCACTGTTAAAAGTAAATAGGGTAATTAAGGGTAAAAATGATATTAATGTTACACTAACACATGTCATAATTCTATTGGACCAGTGTATCTTGACCAAAAAACAACTTTATGAATAAAATATTATCATTTAGGTCCACTTGGATTAGATTAGGACATTTATTATTATTTAATTCAAAGAAGAGTTAAAAGACTTAAAATCAAAGTTTAATAACTAAAACATTTTTAATATAGGGTTATACATAAGATAATTTCGATTATAAATATTAATTAGAAAGCTAAAAATATTCCCAGCATAATGGTATTTTATTTATAATTTTTAGACATTAAATAATTTAATTTATTTATGACACAATGATGATGCAGTAATTACCATATTAATGAGAGATTAAGATAATTGATATTATAAATACCCAAATAAATGTAATTTGAGACTTTGTATGAATTCCAATAATTTTATAGGTTAATATGAAATATTAGTATTGGTTATATGAATTGTTTTCTAAGTAATAATGCTTTTATAAATTTATCAAAAACAATATACTCAATAGTGTCAAAATTGACATAAAAGAGTTTTTAAAACAAATATTTTATTATTAATTGATATTCTATTCCTACTAATATAAGGCTCAGCCAAACGACTTATATCATGATATTTGTATCATTAATGGACCACATTGCGGTCGATTGAATGTTTATAGTAACTTTATTAGCCATATTATTTAAAAATACAAAGTGACATGGTAAATGTCAAACTAATCAACTAAGAGTTAAAACTAAAAGATAAGGTTAATAAAGTGACCCACAATAGTCTAAAACCTACTAGTTGAGTTTATTTCGACCCATAATCACCTTATACTAGAAATAAATTGATTTTTGTGCCATTATAAACCGAATATTAATTTATTATAAAATAATATTTTTTGTTTTTCCTAAGGTGCCCCTCACCCCTCTTATAAAAGGTCACTCCCCCTTCTCTCAAATTCATACCTTAAAATGTTTTTGGCTCGGCCAACCCCTGACCAAATATTCTCTCAACTTACCTCAATTTAACCTAGAGTCCTTAGTTTGATCATAAAGCCAACCTAAGGGGCCATTTTTATCAAATGAAAAGGGAGAACCCGAAGAAGAGGTAATGTTTTCACCACCTTCTTTCAAGTTCCTTTCTTCTTTAACTTCTTCTTTCTTTGTTATTTCCTTTCTAAAATAATAAGTCCAATATCTTATATATATTTTGATGTTATTATATATATGTTACAACCATATTCAGTATTATATCCATCTTTTGAATGACATGTCACCATACGTGCGTACGTAGGATTTACCATCTCCCCATCGTGGTGTAATTGTTATTCAAAACATTATTATTTGGATGGGTATGATATTGATGTGTAATTGATTTAAATAATAAATATAACATGATAATTATTCTTTATATATGATATACCATCCAATTATATATTATGTTAATATAAAAAGAATGATATTGTCGCTCGTGCGTACGTACAGACTACCGTCTCCATGAACGCGATAAGATTCATTTCCCATCGTATCCATTCAAGACTAATTTTCATTTGATGATTAAAAATAATTTTTATGGACTTGATATCATTCTGGATATGAATAAGATACAACCTATGGATAAAAAACACGGCTTATGTAACAAAACATATAGAAGAAAATGAGTAAGTGAACACCCGAAACGACGATAATACTAAAATATTATTAACAAAGAAATATTAAAAGATCATATATGATATCATATTTATTTATATGATTATTTAATAATTTAATAACAATTATTTAACTATTATACAGGAGATTAACCTACCCTCAACCAAGGAAAAGTAGAAGGTAAGGGTTTATCTCATAATATCTTCATTATCCGAGGTTATTTATATGTAATTATCTACTGGGACCTATTTATCATCCACATCCATGTTTCTTAAAAATGTATTTCAAAACATTTTTTCTATTTACTAGATAATGGGTTAAATTCATTTATATTTTTATGTGTTTTGAAAGAAATATTTCCGTCATTTTCCAAACAAGGTCCTTTTTAACCTTTTCGACAAAATTATTGTAAGAATGACTTTTTTAACTTATACGGAGGGTGTATCTATTTTCCACCATTATATAATCGTCGAACCTTCTCTTACAATCTTATAAGAATATTTTCAAAGTAAATATTTTATTTTATAATAATTTTACTTTTAAATGATTTAAAAATATATATATTTCTCTCAAATTGTGTTGTTTTCATCTATGTCTACATCCTTTAATGGATTTTAAGCTTATTTGATTTTGATTTATTATGATACCAAACATCTATATTGTATTGAAGTTTCTGTGATATGTTTGACGGTGGATGTGTTATTTTTATACCATTCATGGTTTATGGAGTAAGTATTGACATTCCATATTCTAATTTTAATATGAATGTTTATGTTATGTTTAAACCTTTTCATATACGGAATGCATTGGAGTTAGTAAGTGACGGGTGGAGCCCGCTATAGATCCTTGATGTATCGGTAGGTCTAATGAGACAAACTAGTGTCTTGGCCCATGGCCTTGAAAAAATCATATTTGTAGTCTTAGCACAAGGACTTGACTATGTGGTTATGATAGTCTGGCATTATGCATTCCATCATTATGAAAGTGGTTATTGACATTGCATGTGATTATTCGACTAGTAGAATATCCATGTGAATAATTAAATGGAATTATTTTATTTTATTTCTTCCATATTATGCCGAAGTTCAAGTTTAAAAGGATTTTGTTTTACTTCTACATTTCCTTAAATTTTAAAGCTTATTTATGAACGTTTCCACTATATTTTTATTCTTACTGAGCATCTGAGCTCACCACTTTGTATGTTTTATTTTTTCCAGGATGCGAAGAAGTATTTTATGACAGACCTTTAGGGATAGTCTATGTGGATATGAGTGTGTACTATGGAGACTATGTTGTTTTTTAGTTTTTCACTTTATCATGTAATGTATCACTTATGAATGTATCTAGTGTTTCCAAGGCTACTAAACTAATCGGCCTTTCGAGACTTGATCTTTTGTGATCATGACAATGTTTTGTAATAATGCACCGACTCTAGGTAACTGGGGTCGGGGCATTATAGATCATCTTCAACTTCAAAAAAATAAATGTAAGGACTTCCCTTTTGATTATCTAAACATCTCCTAACATCTAATATCTTTTCAAGGGATTTAATCCATTCTTCAACCACTACTATGTCAGAATATCCATTGATTGAAGGAGGGTTTTGTCTCCTAAAATATTCCACTATCATTATGTTCCTTTGTGGTACCTCTAATTATTTTCTTTCATGGATGCCACCTCCATTTATATCCCATTTTAGCTGATCCATTTCTATCACAGACTAGTTTGTTTCAATACCTACCACTCTTGGTTTCATATTTGGAAGGATAATTTTCTGGCGATGCCTCTCCACTTTATCTTCCCTTTTTCGGTGGAAAACCATTCTGAACAAAAAAAAATTATTCGAAGTAACATGGTAATAATTTAATGCTATTTAATTACGAATAAACCATATGGTAAAAAATCATTTCTGGTTTTCTAATAACCTCATTATAACCCATAATATTCTCTAAACCATCCTCTGATACCAACTATAAGGACCTAGCCTTATTACATTTCATTATCGTGAATATATATCATGAACATACTTCCATTCACATTGAGGATCTTTTCAAGTTAAGAGTTTTATATAATTTGGATATAAAATATCACATTTATACTAAGTGGATACCACAAAAACAGAACCCATTTCTTCAAAAATCTAAATCTTTTCAAATAAAACATGTTCTCTTTGAAAAATTTCCACAATATTTATCTTGGATTCCTTACTGGTCTTACACATCCTTATAATCTTTAAAAATAATTCAAAAAATTTGGATGAGCACAAAAATTTTAGTAAGGGATATAAAAAGTAGGAAATAAAACATTAGTCCATGAATATTAGTAACAGATGGAATCATTTTCAAAAGACATACTTGTCACTCATATAAACTTACTTTATGAAATAAGAGATTTCCAAGAGATTTTCACAAATAATATAGAACATAAATAGAACCATAAATATATATAGGGGAATTACTTACATAGTTTTCTAACAATCATGTCTACCTTATGATTTGTAACCCTCATGACTACCTTACAATGTAACCCTCATGGCAACCTTATTGCGCATCCATCACAGTTACACATGGAGTAACCATAAGGAAGACATCCATTATACACATACCCAATTAATTAGAGGGATATATAGGTACCGTTGTTCATCATAAAAAATTTCCAATAACTATAAAATAATCATAATACATGAATAATTGAATGAAAACATTTCTTTTGAATTGTATAAAATAGAATTGTAAAAGAGGATTCTATAAAGAAAATACCATTACAAATATCATTTAATTGAAGTGGGTACTAATATGATGGATTTTATATGTATGTACACTATAAATTCACATAATTCATCATTATATATACAAAATTTATCTCACAAGAAATTTTAATACCATGTAAATAATGAAGTGGATGGTTAACCTAAAGACAAGAAATTGGGTTATGATTTCCCTTACCACAAGTTTTTCTTAATTTAAACATAATTAAACAACATTTATAGTGGTTAATAGAATTTTATTAATATCTTAAATCGAAATATTCATGTATATAATACATTATGTGATCATTTCATACCATAATTTCACCTTTTAATTTTAAGTATTTTGTTCCTTCTATTTTTTTGTCAGAGTTCATTACAAGATTTTCATGGCCAATTTGTATTTGATTTTCTTATCATATGGAAATGAAATTCATGAAGCATAATAAAATTGAATTAATATATATTCAGAATATATAATCATACCATAAATAATTTTTATCATATATTAGGATGAATCTTTTGATAAAATAATACTGTTATTTGTTTAGATCATTTTTTATGGATCCTTGATAATCATGAACTGGTTTATTATATAATTTAATGTCATGAATTGAAGATCATTATATAAAATGATATAAGGTACATAATACACATTAAATTATGTTTCAATCATTAAATGGTTTTATTATCTTCTTGTAAGTACGTAATGGAAATTGAACACACATCATCCGTGATTAAGATAAATTGGCACTTTGTGGACAATGTTTTTATTTATTGAACAAGAGGAAGAGGAGGGGGAAAATGATGATGAATTTTTTAAATGAACATGATATCATACATGATATATAATATTATAGAGATTTAATGCCTCTTGGATAAGGGGAGGGGATGTTAGTATAATAAAATAAGTAATTTGAAAACAAAACACATGAAAAAGGGAGAGGATTCTTACCTCTTGATCTCTTCTCCTTGAGATCCACCTTAAGGCCTTTGGTTTTGGCCTTTTGGTGAGACAATAAGGTCTTGGAGGTGGGTAAGTTACATGGAGAGGGTAATTTTATGAACTTATACAATGATCAAGGGTTGATAGATTTGAGAGGAAGATGGGAATGAGGGTGGTATTTATAGTGGAGGAGAGGGGGGATTTTACATTATTTTAATCATTATTTTAATTTTTTTTCCAAGACTATGAATAGTCTTAATTCATGTGATCAAAACATTAATGATATAATATGAGTATGAAATAATTGGGCTCAAAGAATCCATGATGTCAAAAAAATAGTGTATTTAACTAATAATTTGAATATACGTTATTTTACCATATTTCTCTATTCCTCAAATATTCAATAATTTCAAACAAATCCCAAATTATCAACCAAACCATTTTATCGCGTTTATAATTAAAAAATTACCTCCATTTTTTGAAAATAATTTTTTAAATATTATTAATTTAATTTTTATATAAAATCATCATTTATTCAAAAATAACAATTTTAAAACTCTACCTCATTTTTTAACACCTTGAAAAATTAGTCAATATGTCATTATCATACAGCATTAAAAAATATAACAATAAAAAAATTTACTATTCCATACAATCATATTACTATTCATTAGGGTATGTTACTTTTGCCCAATAAAACAACTTGGTTCTATCAGACTCCAAATAACTTACTGATAACTACCGTAGATGACCATTTTGTAAAATTCCAAAGATAGAATCGGTAAAATTATGTTTAATGGATAGTTATAAATATCTAATTAAAACAAAGTTTCATGAATTTCAATTTATTTTTAAAACCATGGGGTGTTACATGTGAACTATAAGATAATTTCCCAAAAATATCTATGGTAAATTCAAATTTTAATTTGAATGAACGAAGACAATAAAGTTACAAATTTTTTAGTGTGAAACAAATTAAAGCTGGTAAAGATCATAATTTGATTCTTCATGAGGATTTGTGATTTCAATATAAAATATATAAAATTCTATTCTCATGTGTTAATGGTTCTAAACCATGAGATATAATGAGTTATCATATGGCATTGTAATAGAAGTGTTCTTCAGTGATTCTTTTACATTGACACATTACATTTTAAACAGAAGTGTTCTTTAGTAGTTCATTTATAATTATTTTCCTTCCAAGATAACCATTTAATAATTACATTAATATAATATGATATCCTAGGTATGGATTTCATTTTTTTGCTGAAACCCAACATAAATTAATAGGGGAAAGAAGTCACCATTTTTTATCGCCAATATCCTACTGATTCTATACAAGTGCATGGATGAGGATGAATCTCATTTTTAACAATAATATCAAATATATATATTATTTACTTCTGAATAAATTTACCCATAGCAAAATATTTCTACTAAGGAAAACATATCCCTTGATGGCATTCACTTTGTTAGAAAATATACCAACGCGTGCCCTGATGAATTTATCAGATTTCTTCCTAGCCAAGAGGTTGAGTTATCAATTTAAATTATTCATTGAAGTTTTTCAATATCCAAAAATCCATATAGAATATACATTATTTCAATTTAATTGGTAAAGTAGAAACTAAATTATATTTTCGATAAAGGGTTTATAGTCCCACATAATTCACCATGGGGTATGTCGTTCATTTTTATCAAGAATAAAGATGGATAAATTAAAATATTCGTTAATCACTATGATCTCAAGAAGTTAATGATATAGAACATGTGTCTTATATAATATATTTGTCACATATTCAAAACATCTATATGGAGTCCAATACTTGTCTAAGTTGGATCTTAGATGAAAATATTATCAAGTAAAAGTGATGAAGGAATATATCTCAAAAACAGTTGTTCATACGTGTTATTAGCACTGTGAGTGCATAATTAGTAACTTTGGACTCACTAATTATCGAGAGGTAACCCTTGAAATAATTAAGTTATTTTATAGCGATTATCTTGAACTGTTTTAGTACTCTTTATAGTTTCTATTCTTATCAACTCAAATAGATTGAGGAAAATGAAGATCATTTTTATATTTTACTAGAGACCTTTGAAAATAGAAAATTATATGAAAATTAATGAAATTAAGAGTTTTAAATAGTCTAAATAATATTACAACGACATGTTATCTCCAATAAATTGATATATGTAGATCCCTGGAAGAAAGATGCAATTTATGAATGGCTCATTCTAATATCTATGATGGATATCCATAGCTTCCTTAGATTATATCTATACTATCATTAATTCTTGAGAAAAATGTCATGATTTCCAAGTCGAATAAAAAAGATCACAAGGAAGGGAGTGATGTTTTTTTATTGACTAAGGAATGCAAATAGATATTTGAATAGTTAAATAAGATGCTAATAACCATACCTATTCTCACATTACCTACTAGTGGGGATGTAGTTTTTATCTATAGTTATGCGTTTAAAAATTTCTTTGGTTGAATGCTGATGAAATATGACAATGTGATATCCTATTCCTCCCTACAATTAAATATACATGAGTATAGCCACCCAATTCATTGTCTAGAATTGGTTGTAGTGATAATATCAATGAATATTTGATGATATTTTCTTTATGGGGAGAATTATGAAAGATATAATGATTATAAAATACTCATGTATATATTCGCAAAAAACGTTTTCAATATGAAACAGTGACTATGGTTAATGATGATTAATGATTGTTATTGTTCAATACATTACGATCCTTGGAAGGAGAAAAAAGTAGAAGATTCTTTGTGTAAAAAGGATCCTGCAGCCTTATAGATGATGATGATTAAAGGGGATCCCATCTTCATTGATATGAGAATTATGGAAATAGGAATCATAAAAGAAAGTTCATTATAACAATATAAAATATTATCTCTATCATACATTTTTTATTATATCATGTAGCCTCAAAATGATGATACAAAGCTATATAGAATGGTAGTGAATATTCCAAAGTCCAAATTTAATAAAGATGAAGTTATAAGGTTTGGAACCCATATATGTATCCTATAAAAACTATAAATGAAGAGGTATATTATGGATAATGTTCATAGATCACCCTTAACTATTGATCCAATAACTACTATATTTTATATAAATTCAATGATTTTTTTGGTGTTATAACATGAATAGTAAGATTTTAAAATTTATATCTTCGTGCATTTTATGTCAAAAAGTCAATTATGAATGATAAAAGTAAAATGTTATGATAAATCCATTCCAAATACCATTATATAAATGGGAAATCATAACAATTGATTTCATCACATGACTACCAATGATATCAAAAGGAAATAATTATATTATCATGGTAGTCGACTACCTTAAAGAGTTAGTGAAATTCATTTCAATCATGAATGATTTAATGTTTACCAATTCAAAAATATATAAATAATATAAGAGATATTACTACATGAAGTACCACTCTTTATTGTATCAAATCAAGATCCCATGTTTTCCTCGAGATTTTAGAAGAACCTATAACAAGAATTAAATTTGGAGCTGATTTTTAGTACATCATATCACACTCAGATGGATAGTTAGTCTGAGAGAACCATTATTACTTAAGAGGATATAATGAGATCCTTTTCAATAGATTTATATGGAATATGTGATCATTAATTTCTCTTAGCATAGTTATCATATAAAAATATATTCCATTTTAGAATTAAAATAGAACCTTATGAGGCTCTATAAGTGAATAGTTTTCAAACTGCAACATGTTAAGATAATGATGGAGAGATGAGGTGTAACAACCCGAGATTTTATGAGAATTATTCTTTTTAATTTCATTGATGTCTTGTGTTGTACGGTACACCAAAATTAGCTTATTCTATATGCAACATCGTATTATCTTGCAGTATACGCAACACTATTCTTGGCCTGTGTTACAAAAAATTTCAAGTTCATTTTGTGAAATTATTCTACACAACGTTATGTATAGATTTTGTTTAATATATAAATGAAATATGTTTTGATTACGTTTTACGCAACACCAAATGGAGCTTTCACTACACGCATCCCTGACTTGGCTTGCATTACACAAAATCAAGAACTTCCTCGATAGCATGTGTAGTACGCAATACAGAGTTTCACTAAACGATATATTATTATAATATTATTATGAACTAGCCATTACGAATAGTAATACCCACTTTTTGAAATGTTCTAAATTTTATCTTTCAAAATGGACTTCATTTTTGGATTCAGATTATCGAAATTAGCCTAGGGTAAAATTTTGGTATTTTTCTGAAAACTTTCAAATTTTGATGAATAGTGAAAACACTCGGAAACTATTTAAAAACCGAATTTTTAAATAAATAATTATTTATTTTATTTTAATTTATTTTAGGTCAAAATTGATACATAATACCTATATAAGTTCAATATAATTCATTGGAGTCATTTTATAATAATTTTAGACATATAAAAAAATTTCTTGACGTTTTCACCGTCTTTTACCCACCTCCTAGTAGAGTTTGAAAACTTACATAAAACATAATTTTACCACTTCTGTGAGTGGAATTTCGAAAATCCGAGAGACACAGTTAATATCAAGGTGTAAAATGTGGTTCAATAAGATAAAAATAAATTTTGGGGAATAGTAACTTTTTACTTTTATTTACCACAGTTAAAAGTAATTAAGGTAATTAAGGGTAAAAATTATATTATAATTACCCTAACACATGTCCTAATTCTATTGGATAAATGTAATTAGACCTAAAACAACCTTAGGGAAAAAACTATTACCGTTTTGGTCTACATGGATTAGATTTGGACATTTATTATTATTTTATTTAAAGAAGAGTTAAAATAGTTAAAATCAATGTTTAATAACTAACACATTCTTAATATAGGGTAATACATAAGATAAATTCGACTATAAATATTAATTATAAAGATAAAAACATTTCCTACATAATGGTATTTTATTTACAATTTTTTTACATTAAATAATTTAATTTATTTATGACACAATGATGATGCAGTAATTAACTTATTAATGAAATATAAAAATAATTGATGTTATAAATATCCAAATATATGTAATTTGAGACTTTTTATGAATTACACTAATTTTATAGGTTAATATGGCTTTTCAGTATTGATTAAATTAACTTTTTTATAACTAATCATGTTGTTATAATTTTCAAAAATATCAATGTCCAAATAGTGTCAAAATTGACATAAAATAGTTTTTAAAACAAATATTATATTATTAATTGTTATTTTATTCTTAAAAATATAAGGTTCGGCCAAATGACGTAGATAAGAATATATATATTAATAATTAACCACATGGGGTTCGTTTGGCCTATTATAGTAATATTATTAACTATATAGTGTAAGAAAACAAGAAGACACCGTAAAAGTTAAATTATTTAACTTAGAGTTAAATCAAAATGATAATGTTAAAATAGTAAGCTAAATTTTTGTAAAACCTATTGGTTGAGAGGATTTCTACCCATACCCACTTTATATTCGAAATAAATAAATTTGGAGCTATTATATACCGAATATGAATTTATTATAAAATAATATTTTAAGTTTTCCTAAGGTGCCCCTCTCTTCCCTTATAAAAAGGACACCCCTTCCCTCTTCTCTTCACACCCTTTTGAGACTTGAAGCTCGTCAAAACCATGAAAATTACTCTTCTAAACCTCTCTAGTTATATCATTGAGGTTCATGTCTTCTCAAAAGTCCAACTCTAGTTCCCTAAGAAGAAGTTTACAGGAGGTGTGCCGAGGAAGAGGTAATCTCTTCTACCGACTCTTTCATGTTTCATTCTTCTTCTACTTCCTCTTATTTAGTTGTTTCATTATAATGTAATAACATCAGTATTACATATATACTTATATTTTATTATAAATATTAAACAACCCTATTTCTCATTCTATCCATCCTATGAAAAACAAAATCACTGCGCGTGCGTACGTACAGAATAACGTCTCCACGACGTGGTGTAATCTGTTTTCGACCACCACCTTACATGGATGGGTATAATGGTGTAAATAAATATCTATACATGATTATTGTACATTTATATTTATTATGAAATATTATACATACACTTCAATACAATTCCACGATCATGGGAATGATATCATCGCTCGTGCGTACGTACGGACTACCGTCTCCACGAGGCAATGAGATTCATTCTCCATGTTAACCATTCATGAATGATTATAAAGTATATATAATGAATAATAATTAAATTTATGACATAATAATGATACTGGATTTTTGTATATATATATATATATGTATTTCAACTACTTAATTCCATTCAATTCAATAAGGAAACGAAAACAACGTCCATGCGTACGTATGGCCTACCGTCTACATTAACAGTGTATTTTATTCCATTTATTGATCTATCATATATATATATGTATATTATGAATATATTATATATATATATATATATATATATCATTTTTTACATTATGGAATTAAGTAAATAATGATATAAGTAATAATATCAAGAACAAAAAGTCGAAACACGTATGATAAATGAAACGATTTTACCCAAAACACTGCTTTAACATGGAATTTACCAATGAACGGGTAATATAAAGTGATAATTGAACCATATATGATATCATAACAATTACTATGATTCTTTAATAACTCAATGAAATTATTTAAATCATTATATAGGAGGTTCAGATACGTATGAATCATATCGGACCTAAGGTAAGGGATAATTTTGCAAATCTTATTTTTATCCAAGATTGCTTATACGTAAGTATTTACTAGGGTTATATATTTCATCCATGTCCATAAAAATGTTTTTCATAAAGTGTTTAATTTTCTTCCAAGTATTTTTAATGTCATTTTTACCCCACTTTTACTTTTAATTTTTGTTATTGAAGGAATCTTTCTTTTGTTTACCATACGTAGTACTTTTTGACATTTTCGACAAAAGTATGAGGAGAATGTTTTTTTACCTTATACGATTTGAAAATATTTTTATGGTTTCATAACACATAATTTTCATGAATATTCTTCTACAATTTTTCATGATTATTTTCAACAAAATCCTTTTCTTTTAAAATATCATGGCATTTTGAGAAAATAAAATTATTTTAAAGAAGAAACGATATTTTCCTCAAGAATTCATTTCAAGTGTTTTAGAAAAACTATTTTCAATCTAAGACGACATTATTAAGTATGTTTATGTTTCAAGTATATTGTATCTATTATTTACATGGTTTGATTTTTCTTATGATGAAATGATATCCAGTTCATTTATGTGGATTATGTTATAATGGTATGATGTTTATGAAACCCATTTTATTCGTTGGGTTATTATGAATGATGTATGTTTATTTAGTGGCACACGAAAGAATGATTTAATTATGAGATGGGTGGGACCTATGTCTGCCTCCAATGCATTGGGTAAAGATTTATATCTCATGATAAAGACATGGCTAGAATGGTAAGTTAATCCGGTTCAGTATTACAGGACTGAAACGAGAAGTGAACTCGATTCAGAAAGGGACTTTGTCCACTATGATGGTCTTGGCAGCAATGCCTTGGATACTATTGAAATAATATCATGTGCTTAATTTTTTTCCACAATTAAAAGTTTTATTTCCATTATATTTTATCTTGATTGATGTTTCATTATGATTTATGCCTTACTTACTTCCATGTTTTATGTCATTGCTCTAGATTTCGATGTATAAACATTATGTTCATGTTTTTAAGTTGAAATGTATATGGTTTGTTTTATTCTCTCCACGCTTACCCATACTGATCATTTGAGCTCACCCTTTATATTTTTTCTTTTCCCCAGGATATAAAGAAAATTTTTAGGTAAGAAAACCAAAGGGGAAGATCTTTATGGGAGATGATGAAGATCTTTCACAACGATGAAAAGATTTTGTTCCAACATTCCAAAGACACTAAACTATTACGATCCTTGAGTGTTGGTTTTTGTTATTTATTAATTATTCTGAAAAATTAATGTAATGTCCATGTACGTCATGCTTTGCGTCTCTACAGTTGGTATCAGATGAAAGGTTTAGTTAACATTTGGAAACAAGAATGCGAAAACATTAGTGAGATACCTAGAGATATATCTAAGGTATGTCTAGGGATGTCCCTAAGATTAAGTATAAGTATAGGTTACAGTCCTATAATTATGGTAATGATATTAGAATTAAACCTAAGATTTTAGATATCGAAGGTACTCCCCCTTTATTATGTTGTTTTCCCTAGCATTATTTTTTCCTCTCACACTATTTTTTTTGGGTTTTAGACGATGGCTGGAACCTGAAGGAACCATGTTGATCAATGTAATGGACGCTGCAATGATTTTCCTTCTGAAAAAACCAACATTATGGGAGATTTATTGCAAAATATTATTTCTATACTTACAGAAGCTATAAATCATTCTGGAATTCCAAATGAGCAGAGAAGTGAACAATATTCTATTGAGTCCTTCATGAGGCCACGTCCACCTTCTTTCAGTGGGTATTCTGATCTAGTTGTTGCTGAACAATGGATCAATACCATTGAATAGATATTTTCCATACTTCTCAATTTGGAACAAGAAAACGTTATTCTGGCTATTTACCGTTTAGAAGGTGAAGCAGATCAATAGTAGACTCTAATTAGGAATACGAGGCCCCGATATGAAATTGAATCCATGGAATGGGATGAGTTCAAGAACTTATTTTTCAATAAGTACTTCCCTCGTATTCTTTGAAAAACGATAGAAAAGGATTTCCGTGAGTTTAAGCAAAAGGATGATGAATCTGTTGGTATATACGAAGCGAATTTTAAAAGGCTTGCAAGGTATTCATCTGGCTTTATCAACCAACCCGAAAGTAAAGTTGATCGATTCTTCAATGGTTTAAAACCAAGTCTTCGAAGGGCTTTAGCTATAAGAGACTTTAGTAGCTATGAAGAAATTGTGCATTGTGCGATCATGGTAGAAATTGAAGTTGGTTTTGCATATCCATCTCATGTTTTTGACAAGAAACGAAAGATGGAGTTCAAGGATAAATATCAGAATAATGTTGAAAACAAGATGAATGTTTCATTATGCTCAAAGTGTGGAAAGAATTATGGTAGAGGTTGTATTAAAGGGACTAGAAAATGTTTTTTAAGTGTGGAAAAGAAGGTCATCAAGCATCTGAGTGTCGAAGTAATGGAAAAAGGGTTTCTAATGATATGAATAAAGAAAAGACTGTAGATAACGCACCACCAACAATTCAATGCATCAAGTGCAAGGAAATGGGGCATTATGTTAATCAATGCCCTAATCCAAGGGTTAATGATGATCAACAGGAGAAAACACTTAAAGCAAAGGACAAAGGGAAGTCACATGCGATCACTATTAGAAATGTTGATTATGACAATGATGTGGTGGAATGATTATGTGTTTATGTAAAGGTATTCCAAAATAATGTTGTGGAATCTCATTTATAGTATTTTGGATCATTGTAATATCTATATAATGGTTTATTGTGGTTTTCGATAATTATATGGTACCGGTAACCATGAAAAGTGATTCAAATATTTTGGAAAGTATATGATATGCGCATAATGAAGGTATAAGGAGAAAATTAAATGTTTGATAGAATTCATGAGCTCATGAGTGATATAAGGACAAGGTTAGATCATGGTTTGAGTATGTAGAAATTTTGGATTTTAGTATGTGGAATGAGTTAACTTTTGACAGCATTCATGTTTTCACTATGGTTTAATGGGTATACATGATTAATGTATTCACATGATTAGAATGTGACCAACAAGATATTTGAGGGATAAATGATGGTATTCATATGCTTGTTATATGGCCTTTTTAGTAATCGTTCTCTTTATACTATTAGTTTGGAATGAAGTATTTTGGATAAGCCTAAAGATTGGAATTGATTGTGTTGAACATAAGTTAGTATTGTTTAAGGCTTGAAATTTTTTTCGATATTATTGATATAATGTTATAATAGTGTAGTTTAAGAAAAGGGAAAACCGACAGAATGGGCGACAACCCGTCGCTTCAGACAGGGTTGCGAGAATCGAACCCACAACCGAAGTGCGACAGGACTTTAACACCTACCACTGGACTACAGGATGTCCCTGGTTAGTAGAAACTAGTTTTATTTTATTAAGAGGTGTGATAGATGAAGTATAAGTCCATTTTAGGAACCATATATGATTAATCTCACCATAGGATGGACTTATGTATATAACGTTTTCTAAACCTATGTTTGAGACAGATGTATTGACCTATCATTCTATCGCATGATCTGCTAACACTTCGCAAAAGACAAATTCAACTTCATTTCTTTAAGAGATGAAGTGGAAATTTTTCAAGGCACGAGAAACGGTATGATTTTTCCAAAATCAAGTAAGTATTTCTTTTAATTCAAAAATTCTTCAACTTTAAGGAAATGATCTTGAAAACTAAAAATGTTGTCCTAGTGTCATCATATCCGATGAATCAGATGGTACCTTAGATCATCACAAATTTATGGCATTGTGATTGTTGGATTTTAATAGTCATGTCCTCTACCACTCTTCATCAGAACACGATGGTTAGATTTTTCTTCCATATCCATATTTTCACCTATATTCTCTTATGTGGAAACCCAGTGATGAGTTAATCTGGGTAATCTCTATGTTTATTACTTTAATTTTTGTAAAATTAAGTTTTATAATTCCTTTTTATGATGTGGGTTTCTATGAAAGAAACTTTCAAGTAGTAAACCATTTATAACCCGAACAAATTTCGAGGGACAAATTCATTTTTTGGGGGTAAGAATGTAACAACCCAAGATTTTATGAGAATTAAACTTTTTAATTTCATTAATTTCTTGTGTTGTATGCTACACCAAAATTACCTTGTGCTATATGCAACACCGTATTAGCTTGTAGTATACGCAAAACTATTCTTGGCTTGTGTTACAACAAATTTCAAGTTCGTTTTGTGAAATTATTCTACGCAACATTAAGTACAGATATTTTTAATTTATAAATGAAATATGTTTTGATTATGTTATACGCAACACCAAACGGAGCTTTCACTACACACATCCCTGACTTGGCTTGAATTACACGCAATCAAGACCTTCCTCGATAGCGTGTGTAGTACGCAATACCGAGTTTCACTAAACGATATATTATTATAATATTATTATGAACTAGAAGTTATGAATAGTAATACCTAGATTTTGACATTTTATAAATTTTATCTTTAAAAATGGACTTCATTTTTGAATTCAGAATATTGAAATTAGCCTAGGGTGATATTTTGGTATTTTTCTAAAAACTTTCAAATTTCGATGAATAGTGAAAACACAGGGTAACTATTTAAAAAACTAATTTTTATATAAATAATTATTATTTTTAAATTTATTTTAGGTTAAAATTGATACATAATACCTATATAAGTTCAATTTAATTCATTGGAGTCATTTTATAATAACTTTAGACATATAAATAATTTTATTGACCTTTTCACCGTCTTTTACCCACCTCCTAGGAGAGTTTGAAAATTTACATAAAACTTAATTTTACCGCTTCTGTGAGAAGAATTTATAAAATCTAAGAGAGAGGGTTAATATCAAGGATTATAATGTGGTTCAATAAGATAAAAATAATTTTTGGTGAATAGTAACTTTTTACTTTTATTTACCACGGTTAAAAGTAAATAGGGTAATTGAGGGTAAAAATGATATTATTATTACCCTAACACATGTAATAATTCTATTGGATAAATGTAATTCGACCAAAAAAACCTTAGGAATAAAATAATACCCTTTAGGTCCACTTGGATTAGATTAATACATTTATTATTATTTTATTTAAAGAAGAGTTAAAATAGATAAAATCAATGTTTAATAACTAAAGGTTTTTTAATATAAAGTTATACAAAAGATTTATTCAACTAAAAATATTCATTAGAAATATAAAAAGATTTAATACATAATGGTATTTTATTTATAATTATTAGAGATTAAATAATTTAATTTATTAATGACACAATGATGATGCAGTAATTACCTTATTAATGAAATATTAAAATAATTGATGTTATCAATACCAAAATAAATATAATTTGAGACTTTTTATTATTTCCACTAATTTTATAAGTTAATATGAAATGTTATTATTTATTAAATTAATTGTGTTAGACCTAATCATATTGTTATGATTTTCACAAATATCAATTTCCAAATACTATCAAAATTGACATAAAATAGTTTTTAAAACAATTTTTATATTATTAATTGTTATTTTATTCCTAAAAGCCTATGGTTAGGCCAAATTACATAGATAAGGATATATATGTTAATAATTTACCACTTGGGGTTCGTTTGTCTTGTTATAATATGTTTATTAACAATATAGTGTAAGAAAACAAGAAGGCATCGTAAAAGTTTAATTACTTAACTTAGAGTTAAATCTAAATGATAGGGTTAAAATAATAACCTAAACTTGTCTAAAACCAATTGGTTGAGAGTATTTCGACCCATCCCAACTTTATATTCGATATAAATAAATTTGGTGCTATTATAAACTGAATATTACTTTATTATAAAATAATATTTTAAGTTTTCCTAAGTTGTCCCTCTCCTCCCTTATAAAAAGGGAACCCCTTCCCTCTTCACTTCACACTCTTTTGAGCCTTGAATCTCTTCCAAAACCTACCAATTCATCTTTTAAACCTCTCTAGTTAAATCATATAGGTTCTGGTCTTCTCAAAAGACCTACTTTAGTGCACTAAGAAGAAGTTTAAAGGAGGTGCGTCGAGGAAGAGGTAATCTCTTCTACCGACTCTATCAAGTTTCATTCTTCTTCTACTTTCTCTTCTTTAGATGTTTCATTATAAAGTAATAACATAATTATTACTTATATACTGATATGTTATTATAAATATGAAACAACCCTATTTCACCTTCTTCCCATCCTATGGAAAACAAAATCACCGTGCGTGCATACGTACGGAATACCTTCTTCACACCGTGGTGTAATCTGTTTTCAACCACCACCTTACTTGGATGGGTATAATGGTGTAATAAATAACTATATATGATTATTTTAATGTGATATTTATTCTGAAATATTATACATACACTTCAATACAATTCCATGATCATGGGAATGATATCATTTCTCGTGCATACGTACGGACTACCGTCTCCCCGAGGCGATGAGATTCATTCTCCATGTTAACCATTCATGAATGATTATAAAATATATATAATGAATAATAATGAAATATATGACATAATAATTATACTGTATTTATGTATATATATATGTATGTAATCTACTAAATTCCATTCAATTCAATAAGGAAATGAAAACATCCTTCATGCATACGTACGGCCTACCGTCTCTATTAACGGTGTATTTCATTCCATTTATTGATATATCTTATTAATATATGTATATTCTGAATATATATTATATATATAAATAATGTTTTACATTATTTAATTAAGTAAATAAGGATATATGTAATAATATCCAGAACAACAAGTTGAAACACGTACGATAAATGAAATGATTTTACCCAAAACGTTGCTTTAACATGGAATTTACAAAAGAACAGGTAACATAAATTCATAAGTGAACCATATATGATATCATAAAAATGAGTGTGATTCTATAATAAGTCAATTACATTATTTAAATCATTATACAGTAGGTTCGGATACGTACGAAGCATATCAAACCTAAGGTAAGGGACAATTTTGCAAATCTCATTTTTATCCGAGATTGCTTATACATAAGTATTTACTGGGGTTATATTTTTCATCCATGTCCATAAAAAGGTTTTTCATAAAGTGTTTAATATTCTTCCATGTATTTTTAAAGTCATTTTTACCCCATTTTGACTTTTAATTTTTTTTATGGAAGGAATCTTTCTTTTGTTTACCATACGTGGTACTTTTTGACCTTTCCGACAAAAGTACGAGGAGAATGTTTTTTGAACTTATACGGCATCAATGGATTTGTACAGTTTCATAAAACCTAATTTTCATGAATCTTATTCTACAATTTTTCATGATTATTTTCAAAAAAAATCATTTTCTTTTAGAATTTAATGGAATTTTGAGAAAAGAAAATGATTTTTAAGAAGAAAATATATTTTCCACAAGAATTCATTTCAAGTGTTTTAGAAAAACTATTTTCCCTATAAGATGACATTATTAAGTATGTTTATGTTTCATGTATATTGTATCTATTATTTACATGGTTTGATTTTTCTTATGATGAAATGATATCCAGTTCATTTATGTTGATTATGTTATGATGGGTTGATGTTTATGAATCCCATTTTATTCGTTGGGTTATTATGAATGATGTATGATTATTTTGTGGCACATGAATGAATGATTTCATTATGATATGAGTGGGACCTATATCTCCCTCCAATGAATTGGGTAAAGATTTATATCTCATGAGATAGACATGGTTGGAATGGTAAGTTAATCAAGTTCAGTATTATAGGACTGAAACGAGGAGTGAACTCGATTCAGAAAGGGACTTTGTCCACTATGATGGTCTTGGAAGCAATGCCTTGGCTAATATGGAAATAATATCTTGTGATTAATGTTTTTACATAATTACAAGTTTTATTTCCTAGCTATTTTATCATGATTGATGTTCCATTATGATCTATGCCTTACGTACTTCCATGTTTTATGTCATTGCTCTAGATTTCGATGTTTAAACATTATGTTCATGTTTTTAAGTTCAAATGTATATGGTTTGTTTTATTCTCTTCATGCATACCCTTACTGAGCATTTGAGCACACCGTTTATATATTTTCTTTTCCCCAGGATATAAAGTAAAGTTTTAGGTAAGAAAACCAAAGGGGAAGATCTTTATGGGAGATGTTGAAGATCTTTCACAACGATAATAAGATTTTGTTCCGAGTTTCCAAAGACACTAAACAATTACGATCCTTGAGTGTTATATTTTGTTATGTATTAATTATTCCAGAAAATTAATGTGATTTCCATGTACGTCAATCTTTAGGTCTCTACATGAAGCTTTTGGGACATTACATTATCCAATAAAAAAGATAAAGTTCAAAACATTAACCATCATATTAAATTTATGTGAGTTATAGGGGAAATAATGAATGTGACATATAAATTGAGGTAAGATATAATGTAATCCTTTATATATTACAAGGGAATAAATTCCTAATGTAGTAAAATGGGAATGCATGGTTCTAGATACATCAACTAATTTTACATCTTTCATCACATAGGATAAAAGACTTATAAAATTTCATTACCTCTTAATATATCTCATGTATATGATTTCTTCCATGTATCTCTCTTAATGAAGTATATACTAGACCACCCTCATATACTAAATCCATTAGTGGTACCTTTAGATAATTTAATTTCATATGAGGATAAGATATTTAAGATGTTATATTTTAGAGAAAATTCTCTACGAAATAAGACAAGTCATCTAGTAAAAGTATAATAGTAGAATAGTAAGTTTGAGGATAGAACATTTAAACAAAAAGTTGTGATGAAACAGAAGTACCCTCATCTATTTTAGTTTATTAAATTATCATTAAATGTAGAAAATTTAAATTGGTGAAGTATTTAATGACCTAACCTTCTATAAATTAAATTCCCTTATAAATAATCAAATTAAAAATTAAGTAATGTATTTAGATAAAACAATTTCACTATATTACATTATTTATTTTAGTCCATTGTAAAATATAACAATAATTATATAATGAGGTCAAAATATATTTAAGCATCATAAACATTGATAATATATATATTCTATAGATACCATTAAGATTAGTATATAGTCAGGGTTATGAGATGATCTAATTGAAACATAAATAAGAAGCGATTACCTCAACCAATGTCTTTGTGAAAATATCAAGTAGTTGATATTTAATTACAATGAAATGTATCTTCAATATATTGTTCTCAAGATTCTCTATTTTTAAATGGTACTAAATATCGATGTGATATTCATGGTGGATAAAAATAGATTGTTAGGAAATTAAATAGATACTTTTTATCACATTCACTTATCATTATATATTTTATAGATTAATTTATTTCTTATAACTATTTATTCATCTTGAAAACATGTGTATAGGTTTTAAAAACTAAAAAATATTTCAGCTCATCATAGAATAAAAAAAAACAATATCTTTTCCATTTTATTTAATAAAAGAAATTATTCCTAATTAAAAAAATTCTCCTCCACTCAAGGATTATCCATCCACAATATCACCAGAAGAAACTATATCAACATGTTTCAACAAATCAATTTTCTCTCAATATATAAACAACAAACTAAGATTTAATTTTCCCAAAATGTCCCTTATTGTTATTCTCACTTCCATGATATTAAAATTATTAGAAATATTTTTAAACCCTTCTAAAAATCATATATTATTGCAGATGTCTACTATTATGTCAGTAACATAGAGAAAACAAAAATTTTTATTTCTATATAAATTATATTCTATTCACTTTTTGTCCTCATACATCCCAAATTTTATTCCATATAATACTAGAGTTCAAATAAATCATAACATCAAAATTGTTAATTTGAAAAAGACATTCGTTGAATAATTTAACTATAAAATTATTGTATTCCCTTCATATTCATAAACATATATCACCTAAAAATATTTCAACTTTAGGATCATTAACATTTCAAACATTTAAATAATTAATTTTTATAATTTATCAACAAAATATTATAGTATATCATGAAAGATAATTTCATACATTTACACCAATAATATTAAATTCACCAATTCATAAATTTTCACATTGAATATGTGATTAACCCCTCCTATTATGAACTCTATATACCTTATGAAAGTATACATCCATGGATACCAAGAAAAAGTGATTTCTTTAGTCAATTCAATAATTTTAGTTACCTAAAAAACATATAATCCATATTTCAAATTATAATATTCAACATTTTATGTGAAATAATCTTCTTTATTCAAGGATACATTTAGATATATTTTTGTTACATCCATTTAAAACACATTGAACTCTATATGAAGATCCACTAATATGAAAAGTCTAAAAGACTCCATTCTTTTAGGTAGATTTAATGTCTCTTAAACATCAATGCCATAAAACTATTTATATACCTAAAAAATCATTCTCTATATTTAAAAAACATTCTATTTTTATCTAGATTATTTTTGAAGACCCATTTTAAACTAATGAAAATATTTTTCCTTGGTTTTCCAAAATATCTAAAATATGATTTAAAAAATGGAATCAAATTATTTATTCATCAAAATTTCTGATTAACACTAATTTTATATTTCTTCAAATAAATTTACTTATATATTAAATAATAGAGTGGTGAGTTCTATAGATATTTTCCTCTAATAAAGTTTTGTAGTATTTTTGTCTCCAATTATATTTATCAGATCAATATGAATCTTTCTTTTTCTTGTACGAGTCATAGATTAGCTCAAATAATCACATTATTCTATAGGTAATATTTCATAATAATCATACCCTTGAAAATATAAATTTTCTCTAAAATTTGTATTTTTTTCTTTACATCCATTGAACAAATAGTCATAAAAAAATATCTATATTTCTCAATGGCTTTATTCTCAGTAATTTTTAGATTTACTCTTCAATAACCATATTCATCATATTATTAATACATTTTTAGGCCTTGATCCTTTTTTGAGTATCCAAATAAAATACCTTCAACAACTAAATGCCATTATTTTCATTGATTTAATTATTTTTTTGATATAATACAATCTCTTCAAAATACTATATGTTGATTAAAATAGGGTTTGGTCCATTACATATTTTTTATGGGGAATTATCAATTCTCAAACTGAGTAATACTATATTATGAGTATTGAAATCCACTTGAACAACTTCTTTCAAGTATTTTTGTGAGATTATAAAATCTATTAATAAATTATTATATATATTTTATACCATGATATATTTTATTTCTATAACATAATTTTATTTATGGGTTCTCTATAAATAAAATTTATTCTCAATACCAAGCTTTTATAGACAATTTTCTATCTTATATGATGTGTACTTTATTATATTGTATAATTTTAGATTTTTTAGAGTTACTTAAATTTCATATTATACTCTTCTTTGAAACCTTTTTATGTAATCCAACACTTCTTTGTTTGAATGTATGAACATTGCACTCCTCATAAGATAATAATAATAATCTAAAAATAAAATGAAATAACTCTTACCATAGGTTCATACCTAACTAATTGGTCCAAACATCTCTATGTGAACCAAATAAAGCAATCCTTCCACTCTTATTCTTTATTGGATATAGAATTTTTCCATAATTCCCCTCATACATGCTTCCCAAATCTTGTGTTGGTCTCATATCATACTAGTAATATTCAATGATTATTTAAATCGTGAAATGTTTTCTATAATTTTTTAATTTACATGTCCAAACCTATGATACCATAATAATTTTTTATTATTCCATGATTAATAGATATATGTTTTCCTTAATTTCAACCTGCTATAAATTTACATTATTTTTACACCCTTTGATCAATGAATTACTCGATTTTACTTTTATATATCAACCCTTCCATCAATTTATGACCTCTAAACCCTAGTTTCATAGCCGACTAACAATACATAAATTAAAATGACGTCCCTAACATAAATAACATAATTATTCTTATATTAAACAACAATGATATTATTTCTTCAAATTAATCTAATAATTAATGATTTTTAATATCTAATGTGAACTATTCTATTAATTCTTCCTTTAAAGTTTTTTAAAAAGTTCATATTACCTATCATATAGTATTAACACCCACTATCTATAGTCCTGGTATTTTTATTACTTTTTTCTTTTATTTTTTTTTAGAAATTCATCATCTAAATTAAAGTGGATACTAATTTTCATACATAAATATTACATCTTATTGGATGAATATTAAAAACATAACATTATAGTCCCTACTAGAATCTTATATTTAAAGTGTTTTTGGAAACACCGATACCTAAAAAACTTGTTTATATTTGATCTATATAATATACCACTATGTCCATAATAACAAGAAACATTCTTAGAAATATCATACTAACATAATTTCCAAAAAAAAACCAAGTGAATGGAATAATAAACAAGGCAGATATCATATTTCTAGAAATCTTAAACAAAGGATAAATTAATGACTAATTAAGTATAATATGATCATAAATGTATGAAAACATGAGATTAAAATTATAAAATCTTACATAGTATATCATAGATTATAATAATTATTCATGTCATAAATATTGATTGTTTATATGTCATGAATCATAAAAAAAATGAGGCATGAGAGCTTAACATTGGGATAAACCATAATTTTTTTAGTAAATACAAAATAATATAAAATCATTTCCTTAGTCAAGGCTCACCACCAAGACTATCATGGTGGATTTTTTAATCCTTATTTCATCATATCCTTAGTCAAGGTTGACTCCTAAGATAATCATAGTGTAAAAATTCCCTTACTAAATTGGGTTTCCTCCTTATTTAAATCCTTATTATGTCATGAGATATCTATATTTACCCAAAGCATTTGAGGGCTATATAATTATGATACCAACTATAAAATAATGAAAATAAAAAATATGTGTTCTATAAGACCATAAAAATTTCATAATTTTATAAATAATATAATGAAAATGGGTTTTATAAACACTTCATTGTTACAACACAACATATCCTAGGGAAAAGAAATGGATTTCATAAAGATTTAAATATAACTTTGTTAACCCCTGTAAAAAATTCATTTTATATATTCATCCTTAAAACAAAATTATCATAATGTATCCAATGAAAGGAATCTGATGGTATCAGTGGATCTTATCACCATTAAATCATAAGAAGCATCAATAGATCTTATAATAAATGAAAAATACCTTTAAATGTTCACTGGAACATTTTTTAGGAACATAGAATTTATAACTTTAAATAAATTATTTAAAATATAATATTTCCCATATAATAATGAAACATATTTCTCTAAAAATAACCTCAAAAACATATAATATAATCCTAAAATAATTTAACAAACATTAAGGTTGGAAATTCTATTTATATAGTGTATGTTTAAACAATGATTCCTTTCACATTTTCAGTAAATATTCTATATTACATCATTAAAAATTAAAAAATAATGTTTCTTTTCAAAAATATTCTAAAAATAAAATCATGGGTAAATATAATTTGGACTGTCATATGATAATATTAAAAAAAATCATGTTTTTTTAGAAAACATAGATATGTAAGAATAAGTATTTTCTATTAAAGAGATAAATAAAGTGGTTATTCTGTAAAAATATTCTTTAGGTCCCTTGGATTCTAAAAATGGAAAACTCAAAGAATAAATGAAATCTACCCAAAATAACATATGAGGAAAAAATTCATGTTATTATTGATATATTTTTTATAAAACTTTATCATGAAAAATTATAATAAACAATCATGAAAAACAATGGTATTGAAAGACAAATCAATTAACACATTGGAAAATTTCAAATAAAAACATAATAAAACAAAAAAATATAGATATGTAAATCACCGTATTATTCTTGATAATAATTATAAAATAAATTCATTTGTATTATATACACCACATAAAATAAAGTAGTGGTGAATATGGCATGTGTCTTACAATATTAAAAGTGAGACAAAAATATTTTACATCAAGATTGACTCACATCAAACAAGATGTAAAAAAATTTATAATAAAATTTAATTTAATATTATTATATAATGGAATCATTTGAATAATTATAATACAATTTATTATTATCTTATATCATTTAAACACCCATTTTTTAATAATTCCTTACTAAAATAATTGTTTTCTAGTTTTGATCGATTCATTATTCAGGAGAATATTGGTTTCATAGTTACGATACATGTACATTGATCATGGTTACATCATATATATAATATTAATCATGATATAAATATAATATAATATATGTATATATATATAATCATACATAAAAGGTATACACCAAAAAATGAATTTCTTCATTTTTGGAGAGAACAGGTTAGACATAAGTATGATCTTTGTTTTCAGTTTTCAATAGATGGAAAAAAAATAAAGGTAAATAATAATTCTTCATCTCAACCCATTATTATATCATATATATACATTAAATCTATCCTTATTAACATCTTTGAACTTAGAATAAAAAATTAACAACATATCTATGTAGTGGTGGTATTCCACACGTACGAACAAGCAACATTATATGGATGATAATAAATTTTTTATTTGATGATGAATGAAACATATTTATATGAGGTAAATGAAAAAATATATTGAAATAATTCAGTTAAGATTATTACCCCTTCATATTTAGGCCTCTTTTAGGTCCTTTATTAAATACCATTTGATTGGTCTTTTAAGAATAACAAGACCAGGAAATCATGGATAGGGAAATTGATAATAGAGTTGGTCTAGTTTTTTTGTGATATATATAGATCAAATTGGTGTATGTAATAAAAATGATGTGTTTCCTTTAATATTTAAGGGATATGAAACACATTTATTTTCATTAATATATTAAAATATAATAAAGCCATTCTCAAGAAAAATGATTCCAAATGGCCAGATATTAAAATTTTGGATAGGATGAGGTCAAAATTATTCCATAAAATAGTATATAGAAACTATAAATTGGAAGACACACCCTTATCTCTTAGTTTAAACTATGGTAAATCTATTTTAGCATTAACTGCGATGAATTTTGTTTAGTGATTTTACTATTCAATATAATACAAAATGAATGTTCCACTAATATGTTTGGAAATAATGATTAAAATTTTTGAATCCATTTTATATATTTCAAATTATTTTATTAGAATAATTTAATTTAAAACTAATCCCTAATAAAACTTGTTTATATTTTTTTAATCAACATTTCCAAAAAAAATTAAGGTCACCTACATTTTTTATTATATTGAATAGTAAAAACTGTAAAAAAAATTATCATCATAGTTAAGGATAAAATGTTCTTACAATATTATAATAACTTTAATTGATTTATTAACAAAATAGATAAAATAAATTTACTTGTAAAATAAAAATGAATAAAAAAAACTTTTAAAATTAATTAAAATTAACATTTTGTCAATAATATTTATTATTTATCACTATTCATCAATAAATATATCCATTTCGAAAATTAGTAAAAAAAATCACACTCAGAAAATTTGAAAATCATTAGATAAAAAATTTAGATCAATTTTAAAAATGAATACATGAAATTAGTAAAAATTAAGTATATTATTTTCCCATAGAAAACTATAAATACCATCTTTGAGAAAAAATGGATTTTAAATAATATAATAACATTAATAAAAATTTATTATTTATTGGTCAATATATTATCTTTATAAAAAAAATTAATATTTTTTTTAAAATGTAGTTATTTTATTAATTATTACAATTTAATAGCTTGGTTATAACAATATATTGTATTTTAGTTTATTTAGAATCTAGTTGGTGTGTATCACAAGATATCATGGAAAATAAATGTTATCAAAGACAAATATATCATAAAATATTTGAGTGTTACATTAAAACCTAATTAAAAAATCAATTCAATTTTTTTCACTATGATAGAAAAAAATGTGGGTATACATGTTTAATCACATACATAGGTTAAGATGTATCTTATTTAAATTTCCTAAATATCTAGAGAACTTTAACAAAGCATGTAATCATATTCAACACACATTACCACTATGATCCATTATTTATTATAGTTTTTTCCTAAATGTAAAAATCATGATCTAATGGTAAAACCTCTATGTTAAATACATGTGGAGGAATATTTAAATACTTCCTTAGGATATATATTTTTGAACACATCATAAACCAGGTATAGGATCGATGGATGTGTTGAGTGATAAGCTACCATAAATAATTAATAAGAATCTAAAAGGGGACATTATTCCCATGGATTAGATTTTTTTCTTTCAAAATCTCATAACCTTCTTCCCTGGAGATATTAATAGGAATAAATTCTCACAGACTTTTAATTATAGATTTCATAGAATATTATCAGCATAAAAATTTTAACTACTATAAGCTCCCTTGATGGGATACTGAATGGATATGAGTTTTTCTAATATTTAATCAACTTTCATAGGCACCAATAGCTTTATTTATCCAACTTTATCTAAGAAACATGATATTCTACAATTTTTTTTCATATAAGAAATCATATGGATCCATATGATCATTTAATTGATATATATTGTTATAAGATATTTTGAGAAGATGATGGTTTTGATCCTTAAAACTCGTGACTAGACATGTAATTGGTTCCTAAACCTTATAACTCCGTCATAATCAAGGTTGAACTCAAAAAATTTTCACACCGTTTTTAACTCTATATATTTCTTTTTTGCATTATAAATACTTATAAGGATGGAAGATTGACAATTAAAATGAGAATGATATGATATAACCCTTTTCCATTGGACTTAAAGTACCATATTATAAAAATACATATATTTTGAATCTCTATCAGTCCTCATTATGTAAAAAAGAGAATAGTCTTTAGGACTTAGGGAATTAGCCACCTTCAGCACCTTCCCAGGGTGGTACTTTATTTAATTTTCAAAATCTTAATCATCTCTAACAATATTCTGTCGAATGTATTCAACTCTTTCTTAGATAATATAAAATTGAAAATTTTATGGTTAATATATATTTCAAACATTTTCTGTAGAGATAATTCCTCCAAATCATTAATATAAATGTTCATGTAGCTAACACTAAACCAGGAGTTGGATACTTTTTCTCATAACCCATAAATTTTCAACAGGCATATGCTATATCCATATTATTTTACCTGAAAACACGTCCTATTACCTTTTTTGATTCACCACTATTGATCAAAAATACTTCTCTAGTATAGGGTAGTATAAAAATAAGATCCCCAACCAATATTCTATTTAGTTCCTTGATATTTTCATGACACTTATCTATCTAAATAAACTTGGATCCATTTTGATCTAACATTATAAGTCGATTAGAAAACTCAGAGAAAATATCCACAAAGTATTGATAATATCCTTCTAAACCATCAAAACTATAGATCTTAGTTAGAGTGGTTGGTTTAGGCCAGCGTTAAATATATAATATCTTTGATGGATCCAGCGATATACCTTTACTTGAGATTGTATGATCCAAAATGGCACATGAACCTCAGCCTAGTTGGTGAGGAATCCTTAAGTTCATCCATGAGACCTAGGTCCAAACCCAGGTAGAGGCCTATTTCCGGGGGTACAATAACATACACTGTAGCAGGAAATATAGCATACAATGTAGTAGTACTGTACGCTCTGTGGGTACTGTAGCTGACTGTACATTGTTCAGGTAGTGTAGCAGAATTGTACACTGTGTGGGTACTGTAGCAGGCATTGTAGCAGTTATTGTAACAGGTGATATTCGATATTGTACCAGTTGTTACTATTCACCTTGGGCCACCGATTTGGGATTGGAGTCCTTATGTCTTTTGGGCCACCCAAGCCTTTGGGTCAGTAGGGATTTCGATCCACCTTTAAGGCCTTAGAGGCACCTCAAGGCCTTCAGGCCACACATAGTTTCCCCAGAAAGACTCTACAAAAAGGGCACAACCCCAGAAGAGGATTCAAATCAGGTTCACTCACTAGAGTAGATCCAAATGGATTTTTCAGAATGAGAGGTTATAGTTATTCCATCGGGACTAGCCTATGCTTTCATGGGATGCCTAGCCAGATGACCATGCAAAGGTGGAGAGATACTATCACAATGTAGATGATGGGAGGGTCAGTTCCTTGTAGATAGTTAGGTTGTATTCCTTACGACCTTCAGGTAATGTAATATTCTAAAGCATATATGTCATGTAATATCTGTACCTAAGGGCCTTGTAAGGGTTATCCCTCATCCCTTTAATGGGGGGTTATTTAAAATCAATAAAAATTAAGGCCTTCAGGCCATTCGGGCTATGTCCCAAAATGAAAAAAATTATACAAAATTTAAAAATTGTAATTTTATCATAAAACAAATCCTTTAATAGGGTCTCTAGTATAATTATTAAGTGATCTTTATGATCATACTTTCTTTTGTAATATATAATAATATCATCAATAAATACTACCATAAACTGATCAAGGTAATATCTAAATACTCAATTCATTAAATCCATAAATATATATGGGGAATTAGTAAGACGAAATAAATCCACTATAAATTCATACAGTTCATACCTCATAGAGAAGGCTTTCATGGGTATGCCTTAAATATTTACCCATAACTAATAATAAACATATAAAAGTTCAAAATTGTAAAAATATTTATCTATAAAAAATGATAAATAAACCCAAAAATATGTGGAAGGGGATACATATTCTTGATTGTGATCTTGTTATGATCATGATAATAAATACAGAGTCTCGTTGATCTATATTTTTTTTAAAGAACATGTGCACCCCATTGTGGTACACTTGGAAGAATTAATATCTTATCATGATAATTATATATTTTCTTATTCAATTATTGAAACACAGTAGGGGACTTACTATACAGAGACTATGAAATTTTTATAGAACCTAATATGAATTCTAATGAAAACACAACATCATAAATTAGAGGAAGACTTGAAAACTCTTCTGAAAATACATTGACAAACTCCCATAAAATATGAATATACAAATGTTTAGTCTCCCTAAAAATATCTATGATTGATAACCTTTATGGATTGGAATTATATCACCAAAGATAGATTAAATTTCTATTATATGTTTTTATTCATCCTCACACTAATAAACAATCAAAGATTCCATCAAAATATAATACATTACACCCCTTCCATGGAAATATATTTGGGTTATAAATAATGAAATCAAATCAACACCATTAATCATATCAAATTCAAAAAAGAGAGTATGCAAATATTTTATAGAATTGTAACCCCACAAACATCAGTCAACGTGGAAATATTGAACAGTGATATGACCATCATAATGTTAAATGTTTTCACTACTAACTTAACATCTAATCACTGAGGATTGGAATAAGCATTCATAGATATTTTTAATAATATAAATTAATTCACATAATAATCTCAAATATGGTACTTCAAATATTTTATCATACCTATTACCACCCCATTTATATCCTTATGTCATCATTCCCTTACTATAACCAAAATGTATAGCATGAAATTCACGAATTGGTAATTAATATGATTAATCCTAAGAAATAATTCATATAATGTATAAATTATGTCACATTATTTTCATCCTATTTCACCATAGGGTTTACCAAGGAAATCCATTATCATCATCTATTGAAATCCTCCATAATGTTATATGAATAAAATATCAATTAAACAAATCTTATTCCCAAAGAGTTCCAAAGTAGGTGTGCTGTAATAGAAAATTCATATTGCACTAGAAATATGGTTGAGATGTACTCTAACAACTCATTTATGAGTTATTACCCATAGATGTATTTTTGTAAAAACCATATCCACTTATAATATACATACATGGATGATATTATAGTAAATAGAAACTAATTTCATTAACATAACATAATAATTTATCATATAGAAAAGATTATACTAAGGGTTATCGTTAATGTTTTCTTACCCAATGTTCATAGTTTAATAAAATTTCGTATATATCAACTATAGTGAACCATATTTTTTACACCTGAATATTACATATTATTATATGATTATTCAATACATATCATTACTAACCATGCCATGTTCATATAGTTCTAATATACTTGGAAACATTGACACAAGAACATCTTGTTGAGATATTATCTACCTCATATCCTAATAAATTATTCATAACAAGAACCCTACCTAGACTTGAATCATATAAAAATAAAATAAAATGTGTAATGAGAGCATAAAAAATGGAATAAGACATACCTTTTTGGAATACACATAACAATATAAAATCATTTCCACAGTCAAATATCACCACCAATAATATCATAGTAGATTTCAATCCCCCCCTTACATCGTATTCTTTACCAAGGTTCACTCCCTAGACTATAATAGTAAAAAAATTCATACAAAATGTAGTTTTTTCTCCAATATTGACCTTATTAACCCACGATATATCCATATTTACCAAATGCATTGGAGCAGTATATAATTCTAGGCCACCCTATTACATAATGAAAATAAATTATATTTATTTTAAAATATCATAATGTATTCATCATTTCATAAACCATGGAATATATATGGGTTTTGTAATCATAGAATCATAACATAAACCATGGAAGAGTAACGAATTCAAAAAAGGTTTCATCATAACTTAGTTAACCTGTAGTAATGAAATGAGTTTCATAGAATTATTCCTCAATAATTGTAATCTTCATTAGCCATCAAAAATAATTTGGGATGGCTTCAATGGATAATATCATAATCTATTTATTTTTAACATCAATGAATGTTATTAGATATGAAAAATTCCTTTAAAAGATAACATGAACATTTCTTGGGTAAAATACCATTTTCACTCTTAAATCACTTGTTTCGAATCATAATATTTCTGAAAGATCAAGGAAAATAATTTCATTCAATAGAACCTTGGAAACATGTAAAGGATGATTCAATCCATTGAGTGATCACAATATTGGTAAATTCTATTCATTTTTTATGTGTTGAAAAAATATTTATTTCACATTATCATTAGAAACTCAAAAGTTCTGTATTTGGAAAATAAAAAAAAGATTACCTTTACAAATATAAAAAATAATAATATGGGTAAATAATACATTAATAAAATATATTATAATATTAAAAAAATTATTGATAATGTTTTTATAAAATATAGATATAGAAGAAAAGGGATTTTTGTTTTTAGAGATAAATAATGTCGGTTATCAGTAAAATCATTCTTTTTAAATCTTGAGTAATTAAAGAGAAACAAATATACTTATAAAAATGTAATATATAGAAATAAAAAAATTATAATTAAATTCTTGATATTATATATTTATAGATTATAATATTTCATTATTGGGAACTTGACATAAACAATCCCAATTAATAGTGAGATTGAATCATAAATCCCATAAAACTTTTGGAACCTTTGATTTGAAACTTATTGAAAGAGACCACCTTATATGGATAAGTAAATAAACATAATATTATTCGTAATAATCATAAAATACATTCATTATAATTATATTCACTACATAATAGGAAGAAGTGTAGAATATGTAATGTGACTCACAAAAATAAAAAATAGGAAAATACCTGACCTCAAGTTCAACTTCTTTCCAGCATTATCCAAAATATTGTAAAATAAATCTAAATTTATTATAATTTTCTAAATAATAATTATTATAAATATAATATTTTATACTATATACATATTAAATTTCAACACCCTTTTATTAATAATTCTATATTAAAATTATTGTTTCAATGTGCTAACAGTTTCATTTTTCATGAGAATTTTGATTCGGTAGTTTCAGTACATTTAATTAAATGTTGGATAAAAAATCCCCATAATTTTAATCATGATATAAATATAATATATATTCATTATATTTATTTACTTTAACTTATAAATGTATATACATAAATATGAACTACACCATCCATGGAGATGGTGGGCCATATGTACGCATGAACATTATTTTCACTTTTTGAGTGATAGAATGAAATGATGGAAAATAATAATTTGAAATTATATAATAATTATTATATCATATATATCATATATAATAATTAAATAAATCATTATTACTATCCATGAAAATTGTAAATGAAAAAACAAATCACATTGCTTCATGTAGGATGTAGTCCATACAAATATTAAAGCGATGTTATCTTCTTCTAATAGATTTGAATATAATAACATAGATGTTATATTATAATTATAGAATCATAATTTTTCCACACATATCATGTAAAATATTAGAAAATCAAAATTACCATCACATGATATGTTTATCGAAGATGAATATTATCGTTATGTGGTGGCATTAGTAATCGCGTACGGATGAGAGATACATTCAATTCTCATTTTATGGAATTGAGAGTTGATATAGGTGGTTAAATAATAATATTTTTTTAGTATATTAAGAATATATAATATTTTTATTATAAATATCACAATTTTAGTGGAGGTATATGAAGAAATAAGTTGAATGGGGTCAGGAATGAAGATAACCTCTTCTTCGATACACATCGTTTAGATCATTTCATAACGTACATTGGAATAGAATATTTAGAATAAAAAACCTAAAATTAATGTATATGTGAGTTTATAATATAATTGGGTATGTTTTCGTTAACCAAGATGGATCAAGGTGGTGTAAATAAGGGAAATGAGTGGTGTCCTTTTATAAGTTGGGGAGACAAGACACATGGAATTTCATAATAGATTAAAATATAATAAAGATATTATCCATAAAACATATTTAAAATGAATATAAATTAGAATTTGGGATAGTATTAAGTTGAAATATGGTCATAAAATATGTCTTAGAAAAGTTTAATTGTAAAACATTCTCTGATCTCTTGGTTTAACCCCCAATTAAACCCTTTCAACATTAACATTGATGACTTTTTTTAATTATCCTGGTCATTATAAATATAAATGAATTTGACCATAATATTAAATTTTGAAATTATTATTCAAAGTTAGAAAGAAATTTTATTAAATTCAATTCAAATAATTGGTTGAATTTAATTGAAAATTTACTTCACAAAATGTGAAAATGTTTCTTTGTAGAAAAAAAAATTCTTATGTTTGAAAAGATTTTATACCTAAATGAAACATAAAAATGATTCTAATTAGCTTCATTATATTATTAATAATATTAATGAACTAATTTTTAATTTAAACCATTTTAGGAAAAATGGAACCTTATATATTCATTAAATGAAATGTCAGCTTTCAATAAAAATTGGTATTTTTTATTATTCATTAAAATATCAATCTACTTTTGAAAATTGAAATCCAATCACACTAAATTAATTTTGTAATCATTATTCAAGAAAAGATTTTAATTTTTAAAATTTATTTTTTAAATTGGAATAAAATAATTATATTATTTTCTAAAAGAAAAGTATTAAATCCAATTTTTCTTAAAAATGATTTTTAAAGCTTATAATGACTGTAATAAAAATTAGGTATTTATTCATCAATAATTGTTCTTCTCCTTAAATAATTATAAATTATTCTTAAAATATATTTTTTTTAGTACGCACACATCAACTTTAATTATTATGATATAATGATATACTTTACTGTTGTTTATTTGGACTTAGTTTCGTGTGTATAAAAAAATATTGAAAAAAATTAAATTTATTTAAAGAGAAATATAATATAAAATATAAGGTTATATCATAAAAATTAATTCATTGCATCCAATGAATTTATTAATGAGTTGAAACACTTTATCGTTTCTTCCCCTTATTTTCATCAAAATCCATCAATTTAAATTCGTCATATTAAATAGGATAACATTTATTCTTCAAGGTAAATAGAATAAAAATCTATACATAAACTTTCATTTGATATCAATAAAATGATCTTCCCATTATCTAGCTATAATAAAATTATTTATGTTCCATGTTTGAACTATAAAAATAGAAAAAATTGGATTAATTTATACTTCAATGGGACAAGTTTGTTCAAACTCATCTTTTCTTGATTTTAATGGCTTCTACTCTATGATAAATTTCATCTTTATTGAGATATAAAATGGTGTATATAACAAATAAAAAAAAGGAAACTTCATAAAATGAAATATAATATTTTTTTAACTAAAATATTATATTTTTATTTTTTATAACACCTTGGCCATTGATAAGTTCTCATTGGTTGGAGAACATCTTCTTTCATCTTCTTCCCAGTGCTATTATTCTTCCCAGTTTTTGTTTTTATGTTTCACCATTATAACCAATACGAATTTTACTCATTTTATTTAGTCATTGAGCATTAAGAATTTTTCAACTATTCCCAAACCTTTTTATTCCCTATCTTCTAAGAATTCATCATAATTCTTCCCAAAATGAAGCTTCTTCTTTGAATAATCAATTTTGATTAAGTTTCCACCTATTTATCAATGAAACAGCATCTTCTCAAAGAATATCATTCTTCTTGACCTTATCCTTGACATATAAATTAATAACATAATTCATGTTTGTCATTTATTCAGTCATTATTCAATAGTTTACTTAACATTACGATTTAATTGATACACATTCATACAGTTTCACTACTTTCTCATTATGATCAAATACAGCTTCCAGATAATCAATATAGCTTGAAATATATTTCAGAAAACCCACAGTTTTTTTTCATCATTCATTGTAAATAAATACCTTCATGAACTTATTTGAACTCCACATGAAGATCTGATAATCCTTTATATTGACTTCCATCTTATTCAAAATAATTTTATTTCTTCACCAAAGTCATCATTACATCCTTTCCATCTGAGAAAAAATAGTTTCAATGACATCCAATGGTTCTTATTTAATATTATATTATTCATTTCTAAAAATAATCTTTATCTAAAATTTGATTATAAATGAATTTTAGAAACTAATTTTCCTTCAAGATGAAAAATTCTTAATTTTTTTGGTGATATCTCATGCTCATCACCCTCTTTGGACACCTAGTAATGAGTTTTAAACCTTCACACAATGATACAAATGTATAGGAATTATTCCATCAATTTTTCCTTTTCATATTTTAATATTCACAATAATTAGTGCTATAGAATCATCAATTAATTTATCACCAATTTTTATCCTCCTAAAATACTTGTTTCCTAATAGTTTTGAATGATGTTTCAATAAAATAATGTTATTAATATATTTTTGGTTTCATTCTCTTTTTATAAGAAACAAACTTTCTATGAATGTCATCAAGAGATAACTCAAAAACATTTATTTCTATAAGAGTTACTATTGGAATGTATATAGATGTTAATTACCTAGTAATCATCTCAATAATGTTAGGGTCATTGATATTTTGAAAATAACTCAAATAGAAATAAAAAACATCATTTACACAAATAAAGAAACCATTTATGTTTTCACTAGAAAACATATTTAAATATTTAAAATTGTTATTTGTGACCTACATATTTTACTCATTCACTTTAGCGTCACCAAAAATAAATCAATAATGTTTATCCAAATTATTTGTGTCATTAATAATCCAATCACCTTCATGTATATCATTTTAGAAATACTGGGTTATAAGGAATGATGAGACTTAACATCCTCGTATGAAAACCACTTGTCTAATTCCATCATTGATCTTATTTTGGGGTAACATATTTTTATACCATGTACTATACTAAAATATATATCTATCCCATGTGACTATTTATCAAATAAAATCATTTTCTTCTATATTTTATAATTGAATCCACAAAATAACAGAACTCTAATTTCATTACTAATTTTTAAAATTATTGTATCATTCTCTAAAAAGATTTATGGAATGACCAAATTCTCAGATACAAACCCATTCACCTCGGTGTCATTATGAACCATAAGATGTGTTTGATTTAGGCTAAAATATTAATAATCCCTTTAACTAAAATTGGATATTTTTATTATGTTTGAAAATAAAACCTTAATATTTTTTTATTCTCAATATAATAAAAATATGTAAATACAATGAACACATTTATTTTTCATGTTTCAACTATAAGAGGATAAAAGATGGAATTAATATCATTAAATCATTGATATATTGTTTAAAAACTACTTCACTAGTATGTTATTACAACTTTAGTAAGAGAACACTTTTTAACCAATAACCAGAACCTATTCCTCTCATCAAATATTTTTTTAAAGAGGGAATCAATGATGAAATATACTCTAATGTATATCTTATAGTATTCCAATAAATTATAAAATCACCAATAAAAATTTGTATTATTATATGATACTCTAGTTGTTAGATATATATTTTTTAGAGACAACAACAACTGAATATTTATTCAAGCCAGATCTTCAAATCACTTTAGTCATCACACACATCATTTCTCTAATTCAGATATTGAGTGATATTCTAATCAATCAAGATTCAGTAAAATATTTTAATCTTACATATTATATGTGTGATAATTTTATTATGTGTAGAATAATTCTCTTTTACCTAAGAAAGATTGAATTTCATATTTTAAAGTCAATGTACAATTAGCTTCTTTATTTTGTAGACTTAAAATACTAACCTTGATTAGTTTTCCATACAATATTAATTATTCAATAAAAATTATAAATTTTAATATGTTTAAATAACCACAAATACTCTAATATAAATTTGTATCCCCAATGAAATTCAAATTCAACAGAATCCATATGTAACATTGAAATATATCTCTTGGTGGTGTGATGAGATAGATTCAACTTAACTATTTATCAACTACAACGAGGGTTGTGTCTTAGAGAACATCCACCAGGTGTAGTGACCCATATATATGATAAAAATCTCATTTATTTCACTACAAAAATCAGAATCTCCGTGAATAAATATTCTTCTATGTCATGGATAATCTCCCCTACATTCTATTTAATGTTTGTTCTAAATCTCTTGGGTGTAATTTCTAGTAAAATTTGAAAAAAAACATTCACATAACCAAATACACTCCCTCAATTTGATATTAATACGTTGGGTCATTTTAATCATCTATCCCTTTTTGGAATAGAATAAATGTATCTATGGTGGGGACACCAAGCTTTCATCATAAACAATATTGAATGAATCCCACATTAGACATAAAAATTGGTGAGTTATTAATTATTAGACCTGATGGATTATCAACACATTTTAAAATCCTTTATGGCTTAACCAATCTCATAGGGTCGCAATTTTTTCCTACAATGTTCTGTTGTCTATTTTTCCTCACTACTTTGTGGTATTATGAACCAATTATTGGAAACCCATGTCAGGATCTCTTCCCATCCATTATTTGTCTACTCAGTGTCATGGTTGAACTTGATCCTGTCTCATAATGACTCTTATCTAATATGGTGTTTCTAGGTTGGATTTTTTTCAAAACCTCTAACACCAATGCAGTATAAACAATTTTATTGTGGAGTGTAGCTCCACAAAACAATAGATAAACAATTTTATTTTATCCTTACACACTCACTGTACCTTTTCCATGTTTTTGAACCATCAACCCCAATTATGGAATGGTATATTTAGTTGTGTTATGATTTTAACCATCTTCATTTAGAATTATATATTCTTCCCACCATTTCCTAGTCCTTAAAATTCATATTAAATAATTATAGACAACAATTAATATAAAAAATATATACACATTAGTGAAAAATAAAAATAAAAAATACAGTTGGTTTCAACATAATCTCTTGAACTAATTCATACTTCGTAATATATGATGCATAGAAATTTTAATCAATGTTTACTATAATTTTTTGGAAAACTTTCTTCATTATAATCCTAAAAAATATCGAAAATAAATTTTGTTTTTTATTATCACTATACCACATTTAAATCATTGATTTATATCACTTATTTTATCCTATTAATATAATACTTTGATGACTCACTCTTATTAGAGTATGAAAGGAATAATCCTTCATTATTAATAATCCCACTTTATTTACTTTTAGTGAAATAAATTCTACCGACAACTCTCAAATAAAAATATTAGTATTCCTTTTATATCATTAATCTATGGTTTTAAATCATATCTATATATCTATAATTTTTAACTCCTAGACTATGAATTCTATGAGTTCCTTAAAAAAATTATATCCCAATGAAATTTTATTTTCACCTTCACATATTTTTTAATATATTATTCCTTCTCACTTATATAAAATATTATTATATATATTTGTACAATTTTAACATGATGAAATTTTTTATGTTTCTTAATGTACCACTAAACCTGAAGATTTTTTTTAATATTATCTCATCGTAAATCATTAATTATTTTAACATTTTTTAAATATATTTTTTTAATCTCTTGATATCATTAAAATCAAAAAAATTTAACTTATTATTATAATATAACCTATCAAACTTTAATCATATATATATAATAAAATATATCATATAAATTGTCTTCTTCTGGATCATGGAAAAACATACTTTCATAGGATACAAGTAAATTATATTTATAACCATCATCCATCATGATTTATAGGACTCATAAAAAAATTAATTCCATATAGTTATCGTACACATGTTTCATGTTTCTCTTTAATGATTGTACTTTTATAGATACAATCATATTTTAAAAACTATATATGAAGAGTTAATTAATATTCCTTTGTGTTTGATTATAAATTTTTTTCTCCAAAGATGGATTAAAAATATGTATCTAAATCTCTATATACATTGTATAATATTGTAGTTATTATTTTTTACTTCCAAAAAAACATCTACATCTATTCTATTAATCGCAAAATTTTTATATTAGTCTAACCTTATGAATATAATTATTTATATTGTTTATACATAAAATGTTACTTTTATATCAACTTGTATAAAGGGCCATAAATTATTTTAATATTATTTCATCTAATATTTTCCCATAAAAAACATTTTTATAAAATATTCATCATTTCCAATTTTTCTTGAATATTGTTTCTTATCTTTTATGATTTTAAAAATTATTATTATTTTATTCATGTTGTATAAACACCAACTATAAAAAATCTATGAACATTCATTTCAAATCCATGAGAGATATTTCCAATAAAATTTTATTAATAAGTTTTCATTTTTCCTTAAGTTATAACAATTGAATTTATATTATAAGTGAATATAACATACCCTAATTTAATTTAAAAAATATTCTTCTCTAAATACCAATAATAAAATAAAATAAAAAATTCCACTTGAAACATAGATTCATTTCATTTTCTATAACCTTCTTAATTTATAATTTTTTTCAATCACAATATATCATGTTAGTTTTTATTTAAAAAAATTATTTTTTATCAACTTTTTTAGATAAAACCATCAATAATATAAATATGTGGTTTTAGTCTAATTGTTTGTTGTTTTATAAATAGATTCTTAACATAAATGTTATCCCTCATTCTCGTTTTATTCAAAAAAAATCCATACTTTGGAAAATAAATCCAAAAAAGTGCATATAATTAAAAAAATATGATTTATAAAATTAAATTTTTTATTTAAACATTTTTCTTATATTTTTTCATTATGTTATGAATGATTTATCAAACAATGGGTGTAGTAAAAAATCACAAAATAATAGATTTTAGAATTTTGAATTGTTAGAACCTGAGACACCCTTGGGGGGGGGGGTTAATCATGGTATTACTATTATTTCCTGTTATTTCTCAAATATTAGAAACAGAACATATTGATCATATTGTTTAATTTATCTTACACAAAATATGTCCTAATGAGAAACAAATGTGTACAAATGTGATGCAAGAAATTAATAGAAGGATTTTATATGGTTCTGTCAAATGGAAAAATAAAAGGATCACCCACCAATGATGTGTTGTTATTAATGGAAGTAATACTAATATAATTGGTATTATAATGAATCACAAGGGAACACTCCTAATATAGGGTCACTCCCTATTCATCACATCACATAATAGTTTTTTAAAGGTTATAGTTTTTTATAATCATTAAGGTGTCTTAATGATTGGAATTTTAAAAAACGAAATATTTACACCATTAAATCTATTGAAATGTAAAAGGAAATATTGTATATTATTCTCCATCTTCTTGTATCAGTTTGAAATCAACACCTTATAAGAAAAGAATAATCTAGTAGCTCTCCTATAACAACTAAAACACATTCTACGCTAGATTTAAAAAATTACCTAACATAAATTATTGTTTAAAAATCTCCACTATTCTATATATATTTACAGTAATTTTAATTCTACTACTTCTTCTTGTGATCCATCAATATTCAAAATACCTAGATATAATAACTAGAAATTCATATACTCTCTCTTTTTATTTTTTTACACACCTACCATATAATCAATATTCAATAGGTTGTCACTCCTCTTCATGAATAGATGGAAAAAGTATGTACATATTTTTATTCCTTAGAAAATTGTTGTATTTATATATATAAGTAGTGTTGAACACTCTATATTTTTACTAAATATTTCGTAGAAATAAAAACCTCTCTTTTCTTTTTATCTAGTACTCACTAGTTTATGTAGAACCATTGATTCTTCACATGTGATATTGATTTAATATTTGTGAATTTGAAATTTTATTTTCAATCTCATCCTTATTTCTAACTAAATCTTTTATTATCAGAAAGGCCCATTTTTAATGGTTTAATAGGGACCCAAACAACCATAAAAACAATGTATTACGTCATTATATCAAACTATGAGCCATTCAAGAAAAATCATTTCAAATTGGTTTCTTTAATTTTCTAAAGCATCCACTTAATACTAAATTAGTTCCATTGTGGTTTTTCATGAAATAAATCCTTTAGATTGGAAACCATCATCTCAAATATCTTGTTGTATTATTCGATGATAATCTTATTTTCATTAAATATATGAAATATAATGATTCCTTATATATAAATCCTTTATTTTTATATTTGATAAAATAAGATTTTATATTTTTCATTTTGATAATGTATTCTCTTAATACTTTGAAGTGAAAATACTTTCCCATCTTCATCTCCTTGTAGTAAAGAAACAAATCCAACAATGTTTTTGGATTTCTTTCCTCTATCATAAAATTTAATCCTAGTTATTCAACCTCATACCATCAAATCTCATATTCTATAACCTAGTAACTATCTACTATCTAATTTTTTTATCCTATTTCTATATAGGGAGAATAATCTTTCCCCAGTATATTGGGCCTCAATTTATATAAATTTTCATGGATATGTTGAACAAAATGGATAGGTTTATTAACCTAATGTTATTCAAGTCCCTACCTAAATTTACCTATCTATTTATAATTTTATTTTTATTATTTTTCATCATTGTTTATGATATTTATACATATTTTTTATTCTCAATTTACCTCTTTGTTTTCTACTATCACATGCTCCATTTTATTCTTAGTTTACTGAAAATCTCTACGACTCATTAGATTCTTTATTTATTATCCTTCATTGAGGGGATATTTTTTGGGTATCCTCACCCCTAGATATTTTCTCACCAGTCTAGTTAGAATCCACTTTGTAATCAAAAAAATTATAATTTTTTTATAATTACCTTACCCTTGTTAATCAGGTAACCTTAGAGATTGTAACCTCTCTTTTTGGTAATCTTAACTAAATCATGAGAAGGTTTTGATCAATAACCATCTGAATCATAATAATAATAATCCTATGTATTTGGGTCTAGCCAATGTGATTCTCTAGATGATTCAACATCTTTCTATACCAGAAATTGTACATATAGTTCAGTATTGTAATCCATGGAGCCATTTTTTTTCCTCTTCCCTTCTGAAATGGGAAATTCCCTTCTATAAGATTAATTGATACCCCGACATTCCATTCCTAAAATACTATACCATTAATTCCCACAATACCTCCATTAGTATTATATGTACTGAATTTTATTTTAATGACAACTAATCCCAAATTATTTCTATTAACTGGGATGAAGGTTTCTATATGCATCATTGGGTCACATAGGGCTAGATCTAGACATAATCCAATGGTGACTACATAAATTTTTTCAAATACTATATCGAAACACAAATTTGGGCTCACGGATTAAATGGGGGAGATTTTTTCTTGTCAATAATAACATCAACTCTAGGGATCAATTCATTCTTGGACATACACTCATCATCACTGATTGAACATCTGATGACATGATAGCTTCCCTTCTTGGACAAACAAGAACATCCATGTTTGAAAGTGAAATATTGTTTGCCATACATCTTTTCTATCATTACCTTATTTCTATCATTCAATGATCTATTCCTATTTCTTAATCGGGACATTACAACATACTCAATTAGTATATACTAAAAAAATATAGGATGATTAAAAATAACATCAAGACTCATTGATCACCCTTTGCATACATTGAAACACTTCATGAAATTCTATCCACACACAATAAATTATTACATTTATTTAGAAATGGATACCTGATATATCTCCTTTTATTCCTCTATAGATTTATACATCCAAGAATCCCATATTATGAATATGGTTAATCTATACATCCCATAGTAAAATAATTTTCTATATCCAATTCAAGAATTACTCTTTCAATTCACCAATCTTAGCATATTCATCTCAAGTATTTAATACTTAATATGATCACAAATCTCATAGTTTTAAAATACCCACCAAACATGTCGCATACTATATCAAGAATGTCTTGATAATCGATATTAAATAACATTTGATTATTTCTATTCATATCAACATGGATAGTTTTGATTTGATTCCTTGAATTCATATTTCTATAATATGTAATATTAGAACTACTTATTTTCAAAATTATATTGATATTTACAATCATTTTTTATCATTATAAACTCCCCTATTTTTATTACAAAGATCTCAATTTAATCCTTATAAAACTAGTTTATCATTAGGTGTTCTATGTGATTATCTGTATCAAATTTCCAATAATACTACTCTTATGATAAACATATATTCATCTAAATCCATGTTTTTGTGTTCCATGACATTATTAATTATATTTTCTTGTTTCTAAATCATTATGATTTAATCTATCAGATAGAGATGTTATTATTGGTTATTCCATTTGGTCTGATATATTTACATCCTAATCTTTAGGCATGCATCAAAGGATGGAGGCAGAAAATTAAGCATATGACATTATTTTAAAATTTGTGTGTTTTCTTATTTAAAAATGAATAGTTCCCAATATTTTTTATTTTTCAATATAAAATATTTGCATAGAAGGAAACTCGGTTTAGTTCTCAAAATGTTGTAACAACCCAATAATGGATTCTCCCAATGGAAACTCACCTTTTACATGCATAAACATTATCATAATTCAATAATATTATATTTTCATGATGATATTACATAGAATATTTTATTATTTAGAGTCTTAGAATCTAAGAACATAATTTGATGTATATAAACATTATTTTATATTATTTAATGATTCCTTTATTTCCATCATCCTTTACATTACCTTATATAATTTACTACGGATATACATCAATATAAATGAGTGACAATATATCCCCCTAAGGGATAAAGGAATGAAAAATGAAGTATAATACGACGGAAAAATTCATAAGGAATTAAAATAGATCCTAATAATAAATAAATATGGAATAACGTAAGAGCATGTTCTTCAGTATAAAAGGAATTACATGGTAATATGGATACAAATTAAAAATTATACATTCATAAGAATATCATCAACGTTAAATTCAATGGTGTTGTGACACATACATCTAATGGTGTTCAAAAATGTATCATAAAAAATAAAATGGTATTATTATAAGGAATTAAAAAAGACATATAAAGATATTAATTATTTACTCAATGAATTGAAGTTATATCAGAGTGTTCTCTTCAAATTTCCAGATTTATCGATGCTCAAAAAACCATATTTCATAAGAACAGATTACATAATTTTAGCCCAAAATTTTGGAATGTGGGGTTCATACATGGAAGACCAAAATTAATGATGTATATATGTATCTTTATGAATAAAACTTAATTAATGTTGTGTTTGGTATCCACAACATTTATGCATGGAATGGAAAATCATGGAATGATTTTGGATGTATAATTGGTATAAGTAATGGTTTAATGTATTTATTTACGAGATATAAATGTGTTATATTATAAAAAGGATTAATTTTTGTAGTTAAGAAGTGATTATGAATAGATTATGAAATATTCAAATGAAATTAAAAATGATTATTATAGGTAATGTAAAAGAATACTAAGATTGAGAAAGAGAATTTCTCACCTTTATAGTTTTTTCCTACACATGGAGAGGAAATTCATTTAGAGTATGATAGATTCATAAAAGGTATTAATGAGAGAATAAAAGAGTTAGGGATGTAATAATGTGATTAGTCGTGAAATTAATAGGGTTGGAGAGGAGTGTATTTATATCCAAATAAAAAAAATTGATTAATGTTTTTAAATATAGTTTAGAAATTCTAGGTTTTGGAGAATAATATTTCAACATACCACCCATGGTTTTGGATACTTGTTTTTGAAATAAAGAACTAATTTTTTTTTATATTTTAGTATAAGGGAGGAAAATTATTATTTTTACTACATTTGGGAGGAGAAAATATATTTTATTTAAAAAAATGTATTTAAATTTTTAATTTACACATTAGAGTTTAGAAAATTTAAAAATTATATGGAAAGCCAATTCATTTAATTAAAATAAACAATATTACTAAAATCCCCTTTTTTGGACTTCTAGTGAATTATTTTAGTTAATAAATATTTATGATGTTATAAAACATACCAACAACACAAACTATGTTTTTACAATTCATTTAAAAGTAGAGTATTTTAGAATATTATCAAAATTTCAACATAGCCTAATTTTGGTGTTTTAACATCAAAAATAATGTTTACTTTAATAAAATAAACTCATATTTAGGAGAAATAATTCTAAATTTTTTTCTTATTTTTTATTTGATGTTATTTTTAAAGGTGAAAGAAAAAAAAAATTAAATTTAATGAATTTTTAATTGTAAAATATCATACATATTGATTCATAAATAATATAAATACTTTCAATAACAAATTTAAAATATAATTATTATATATAATACTTATGAATTTAATTTTAATATATTATTTCCCTATTATATTGTGTATTATTAATATTTTAATGGTTAATTAATTGTCACATTGAATTAGTCGTATAAAAATTAGATCCAAATATACACATTACCATTTACACACTATATAAATTATAAAATTATCACACATCATAATTCACTACTTTACATGCAATGGTTCTAGGATTCCCTTGATAATTTGTATCATATTCTAAATAATTATATTTATTTTAACATTAATAATCGATAGAGTTATATATTTTGGAGAATTATATACTATATATTTTCCCTAGGTTTTTTAACTATTCTTTTTTGTTTATCTAATCATATTCTTATATGATTTTATCATTAATATTATTAAATTTTTTGAAATTATATTATGATATGTATGTATTTCTATATACTATTGACATAAAAGAACCAATTTTTTTTAATTTGAGTTATATTATTATTGAATGAATAAATCTTCATAAATTTATATTCTCACCCAATACATAATTTATTCTTTAAAATATGTGTCATTCCTCATAAAAACTGGGGTATTTCTCCTTCATCTCTTCTTTATGATACCATGTTTCTTCTTAAAACTTTTTATTTCTCTAAAATTCATTTATAAGTCAGGTTTTTAGGTTGACCAACACATGTTCAATATCATAATTAATCTCGATTGGTTTTTCTTCACTTCTCAACACAGGTTTAAATTACACACTATATTTGTCTAGTATGTGTGTTGGGTCTATCATATTCTTTCCTAACAAAGAAACATGAAAGACATAATGGAAAATGGAAATATTTGATTGTAATTTTAATTATTATGAAATTACTTCAATTTGATCAATAATAGAAAATAGTTTAATGTATCTTGGACTCAACTTCCATTTCTTTAAAAATTATATATCTCTTTTAGCTGGTGTTATGTTTAGGAATACAATATCCCCTTCATGAATCTTTATTTATTTATTTTGAGTGCTAGAAAAACAATTTTTTCAACTCTGGGTTTCCTTAATTTGTTTTGGATCATATTTATCTTTTTTTAGCATATTGCACATTTTTTTATCTTAATAATTTTATTCCTCATGCATCATAATATAATATTATAGTAATAAACTTTTTCCTATCGTGTTCTTATTAATGATTCAATTTAATACTCGAGTGGAGACCATTATTGTATGATAATTCAATAATTTTATGATGTTAATCAAAAATCCCTTTAAAATAATGTGATTTATACCTTACCACATCTTCCAATGTTTTTTAGTCCTCTCGGACCACCCCTACATTTGAGGATGAATCGTTATTCTTATGTTTAATTCAGTATTCATTAACTTTTGATGGTTTTTATAGAACAAAGATGTCATGGATAACATTATGAACTAATTGAAAGTGGTTCTTTATAAGGTCTCACAACTTCTTAAAAATACCAATGACTAAGGTACTCAAGAAATTACTCTTCTCATATATGGAAAAAAATTTAAGACATTGTTAAACTATCAATGATTACCCTTATGGATTTATTTCTTTTTTATTTACTAGGAAGTCCATTAAAAAATTCCATAGTTATGTTTTCCCACTTCCACAAAGGTATTGGTTATAACACTCCTTTGGGTAGTTTTTGATTTGCTATCACAAATTGAAAATTCAAACAAATTGTAGTATAATTCGTAATTAATCCTTTTATATCATCCCATTAATAGTGATGTCATATTTCCAAATAAATTTTGGTGTACTCAAGATGTTTAATGAATATAGAACTATGATATTTATCCATATAGATGAAATATATAGAATTGTACCAAACCATATTACTCCCTCTTGATCAACATTACACTTGGTAAAATTATTATTTTTCCTAGAATATATATTCTTTTTTAATATAATATCATATCTTTAAGATTTATTTATTTTCCCTTGTAATAATGGTTGTGATGTACTTTGGGATAATATTTATGATTTTATTTCCCTTATGACATCTATATAAATATTCTCTAATTCCTAGATAAATGGATCTCTTTCAATAGTCATTATTTGAAGAACTTTGGGCCCATCATACTCATTAGATTAATAAATTTTTTTATTTTTCTGGGTGGCAATGAATAGAAAAAGTGTAGTCATTAGAAATCTCCAACTATCTCTTTTGTCTTATGTTTGAGTCCATATATATGATTATGTATGCTGAACATTGGTTTTCTATGTATATTTGATAATTTTATTAATAAATATATTTTCTCCACATCATTAATGCAAAGAGAAAATCAGCTAGCTCCAAATCATGTGTAAGATAGTTATTCTCATGATTAATCAACAGTTATGATTCATATGAAATCACCTTACCATTTTCAAGGAGTACTCATCCAGCTGCTTTCAAGGATTTATAACTATAAATGAAAAAACATTCCCCATTAGAGGATAATGTTTATATTGGTTCACTATGTATCCTATTTTTCAATTCATGGAAACATTATTCCCAATAATTTCTCCAAATAAATAATAACCCCCTTTTTAGATAACTTGGTTCCTAGATTGGAATTCCCAATAAAATAACAAACCTTTTATACTATCCTACTAGACATTGGGAAAAAATAATCTTAGACAATATTGTGGGATGAGTCCACTCATCTAAATCCTTCATGTATTTAAGATCAAATAAGATTATATCACAAGTCATAATGTTTATCAATAATTCTACATGGTGTAATCGAAACTAACATTTACTTAATTTATAAAAAATATATATCATTCGTCAGAGTTTGCAATATAACTCATAATTGATTCTTATGCTCATCATGAGGTTTATAAAATATCATTATATTTTAAATAATGACCACCAATAATTTATTAAAGTGTTATAGAAATACTATATTTATCAAATCCATATAATAAAAATTATTAGTAGTTAATCTAAAGGGATGAATAAAAACTCATAATGCCTATATCTTTTTGGAAAGGTAGTCTTTATAATGTTATCTTTATTTATCCATAGATAATGATACCCCAATTATAGGTCAATCATGGAGAATAATTGATCCCCATAAATCTTGTCAAATATATCATCAGTCATTGGACGAGGGAAGTTTTTTTTGTACTATTATCCCATTATGATTTCTATAATGAATGAATATTCACAGGGATCCATACTTATTTTTCACAAGGGGAATACTTCCTCCCCAAGGAGACACACAATGTTAAACAAAAACATTTTCCAAAGGATCTTGATGTAGTTTATTTGATTCCTCCAACTCCATTTATGTTGTTATATATATTTTCTTCTATATAATTTTTGATATAGGTATGAGTTCAGTTGAAAACATTATCTCTCATTCGAGGGGAGGTCCACATAAGTCTCGATGAATCACATCAATGTATCCATGAATAGTATTTACATATCATATCTATATACTTTCACTTTATTCACCATATTCACCAATAATTTCAAAAAAAAAGTCTATAATGGGTGTCTATTATACAAACTCATGATAGGATATCTCACATTAAAAAATTAAAATAGGTGGTAACGTCAATAAATTGAAATTTCAATAATTATATGTTTAATATTTCATTTATAAATTAACATAAATAAACTATCTCTGGTATTATATAAAAATAGTCAATTTGAATGACCACTATTTATTATTGATAGATTTTACAAACCAAAGTTAATATGGTAATATCTATATATCATTTATGTTCAAATATTTCCTCTGGAATATTTCACTGAAAACTCTAAAACTATCTGGTAATAGTTTAATATGATATTCTTTTCAAACATCAATGAAATAAATGAATGAGTAGAACCAAAATAAAAGAATATACTATGTATATTTGATTGTATGGTGACTATACCTACAACTACATCATTTGGTGCTTCAACTCATCCATCGTCATTGTAAAAGCATGAAATTTATCTATTGGACTCTTAAGGGGTTAATGGTGGTATGCCTCCATTTCCTTCATATTAGGATAATGGTTATTGAAATGTCCATACTCCCCATACTTAAAGAATTGTACTGTAGTTTTTACTTGGGAAATATTCCATTTTTTATTTTTATTTAGATATTAATGCTTTATATCTACATGATATCATTTATCTATATGGACATATCTTTTTTTCACTTTTAACACTTTACACTACCTTGTATAAAATTCCCATAATACATTTTCCCACACATATTTCACATATTGAATTGTTGTTTCATCCCTTATCTTTCATTGATATTTTTTTTCCAAAAATATTTCTTAATCCTCCTCTTATTTTCATTCAGTCTTTGAGATGATTGATTATAACAAAATTCCATTTCCACACTGAGAGAATACCACACACTCTTCATATAACTCCCAATGTCATAGATTTTTATAGTTTTAAAAAAATGTGATCTTAAACTATCCAATAATCAACTTATATTCTCATTAGAATCAATGATAAATCATGAATCATATCATGTAATCCTTAAGTTGTTAATTTTATAACTTCCCACTATATAATTTATATTTTTCATTTTCTCAAAGAATTATCTATCAAACATGGTTCAAATGTTATGATGAATTACTTGTTTAAAATGATTTTTTTTATGTTTTCCTACTCTATGGTTTCATCCTCAAATATTAGATTCATGTTCCGGATCAATGTACAGTAATACTAAGATTCTCCCTATAAGTATAAAAATTATAAATATACTTTCTCGTAGTCAAAATAATAGAGTACAAAAAATATCATTTTCTATAATGTTAATCCTTTTTGTAAGGATAAACGTACCATAAGGTCCCTTAAAAGTAGGTATTCATTGACACAAGAAAGAATATATTATACCTACCTCTTTTACATTTTTTAATCATCACTAACTCATTTTTGTGTCTCCACTATTCAATTTCATGTGATTTCAGAAATTATATATTATCATGATGGTTGGTTGAAAACTAACTGAAAAACTTCTAATTTAATGTGAAATACTAAGACAAAGTTTCTCACTAGGAAACAAAATCATCCAATTAATAGATTGCCACCAAATCCTCAGCAGAGAAAACTAACGCACCTATTAAATCATAAAGTCCAATTTCTTATTTTTTGTGCTCAGAAACCTGCTAGTGGAGTCTACAGTATCCTGGATTGTTATATATGTCTCACTGACTAGTCAGTGGGATCTTCCAGATTGTCAATGAACCCATATAGAAATCCAAAGTACACAGTAATGATTGTCTTCATCATATCCCCTTACCTACCCACTCCTCCAGCTCAAACCCTGGACTCATGATGGATATAAATTGAATCTTTAAGAGGATTTCAAAGATAAATGTTTATTAATTGAAAATTTAATTGATCCCTATCTATCAGAAACAACTATTATTTAGTTTTGAGGATCCTCTTGAGATCTCATTGTATATTTTCTTATAAATAATTAATCTTTATCCTTTTATCTATAGTTATTCAATAAAAACATATGTATCTTCTAATATAATTGATATATTTATATGAAAATATATTTTCCTATTAAAATATAATTTTTTATCCATTCTTTTTCTTGGTAAACAATTAAAACCAATGGATATTTTACTTTGGATACCTTTAAAACTACTAAAACTAAGATCTTATTCTAAGTCTCTTGGTAAATATAAGATATAAATTTTTATCATGAGGTATGGATCCTTTAAATATCATTTAATTCCATTATTTTATCCATATGAAAGTTCTTTATAGCTTATGGAATGATTTTGGATTATTTTATGCTTGTTTGATGTACAGAGTTCCAGTTTTTAGAGAAACATGTTGATGTGCACAGTTGGAACATGGTTACTGATAACTAAATGACTCAACCTTGTTCCTTAAGAAATAGGTGAATAGTTTCACAAACCATGAGATAGAGGAAAAAAACTATAAAAACGTTTTCATACATGTTTTATAAGTTATCTCAAGGAGATTTATATGATTTGTAAAACCGTGTAACTAACTATGTGAAGGGTTAAAGGTGTTAAATAGTGAGAATGCATGAGATATTCCTAATCTATCAGGTCATGCACAAATTCATGCAGGGAATACCACTCTAGGAAATGGTCACACATGGTTGGTGTACTTTTTTTCAACTGTGTGTCCAGACTATGCACCCCCTAAAAAGTAGGGAAATTAATTTCATTTTCTTATCTTCTTTCACACAAATCCTCTTATTCTCTTTCCTTATTCAAATAACTATATCCTCCCACCATTTGAGAACTTCTCTTCTTTACATAGCCTTTGATATTACTCCTTTGTTCGGACTCTCTTTTATGTTTCTTCTTTCATATTAGATCTTAGTTAGTTTTCTCTTAAATCCACTTGAATCCTTCTTTTGTTTCTCTACCAAAACTAAAAGTTAATTACACAGTAGATAATATACCCTATTTTCATTGTATTTTTCTATTTTTCAATTTTCTCCCATTATATCTTAAGATAATAGATGATAATGAATGAAAAGTATATTAAACATCTAAGGATGGTGTTCTAAACCATTTTACCAAAATGTATAGATGTTTATATTACGCATTGTTAGGGAATACATTGAAATTTTTACATGATTACCTTTAACTATAAAACAAAATAATTAAATTATTAGAACCATTTTTATTTTCCCACATTCTCCCTAATTTCATCATTATAGGTTGTCCACCTTGATGTGATCCACTATTAGGGTTTGTCTCTCTAATGGTCTATGAATCCCATGAATTGTGTTGAATTTAAAACACCATTTGTGGTGTGTTAAATTGGATTTTATATATGAAATGGATTAAATTATTTAAATTAATGGAGTGATACCTCGCTAGTCCCTCTAAGACTAAACAATGAAATTGACCCACCCTATAAGCTGGGTAAAATTTCCATTACATATATATAAATAAGTTGGGTAATTGTTTAAAATAATGGTGAAAGGTAAAACCATGTAACCTAGTACTTTTGAAATTATAAATCTTGGTAATGGATATTACTATTATTTGGTGTAACTGGAATGATTAGTTTATATTATGATTTATTACAACCATTATCTTGAATTAACTTTAAGGTGAAGCATTATCTGAGTGATACATGAATTCTTATAGTGGTTTTCCGTGGATGAGCTCATGTGAGAGCATTGATTCATTGATGCATATTTTAAGTGAATGGGAACACATTGATTCAGTATTTTTTATAGATTTTTAATCCCTCATCTTGGTACTGAGGATTCTGTAATATTTTTTAAAATTGAATAAATTGAATTCCTTGGATTATTATCCATGGATACTACATGATATTAAATACCAAAATTGATACCATATTTGTATCCTTTTATGTTTATAAATGAGGCTACCTAGGACAGACCCCTAGGTATTGAGTATAATTTTTTACTCCTTAGGGTGAACTACCAACGGTACACCCCGAGTGTCATCACCCGATTTTTGAATTGTACATCCCCTGAAAATCTGGAAAACTTATGAGATTATCACTACTCATGGACACTTTTTTTGGAATCCTAGGGTCCCAAACATGTAATGATAATCCAAAAATGTTATAATCTCAAATAAATTTTATCTTTGGATGATGTAGGTAGTGTCAAATATGTGTCCCCTAAGGGACCTGGGCTGACGTGCTTATTTATTTTCTACTTACATTGATTATTACCTGCACAATACTCATTAAAAATTTAATTACTGGATACTAATAAAAAATATTGGTGGTGGAAAAATATTTTTTACTCCCACACTTTTTGGGCCACCAAGTGGTATATGGATAGACTTCATAGATACATGTTGGAAAAAAAGAAATTGAACATGAATATACTATTTATTTTATATGCTATGATGGTGTATGTGAGTACATGATTGAGTTTATAAACGCAATTATACTAGAGATAGATTTTACACTTTTTGTTTACTTATTATAGCATGTACTTTGTAATCATACAACCTTTTCCACCCTTGTATCCTAATTTTTTATAGAATCACAACATTGTTATTTTAAATATGATATTACCATGTTAGTTATTATTATATCTGAATGATTTAATCTTATACTATTTTTCACTTATTAATTATTTTTTATTACTCATTTATTAAACTATTGTGCTACACAATAATCATGAGGGTAATTTCTCCCCGCCATATCATCATATACCCTGATTGATAGTCGATCACCTCTAGAATATGGGGAGGCACAATTGAGGCCATGTGGCCAACCAGGTTTGGTAACCTATGAGTGAATTAGGTTTAGGATGTCACAATATTGTATCAAATCGTTCTTTTTTCCTTTTTCCAAATATCATGGGTTGTTAGTCAAGAGATATGTATGTTTTATGATTTTTTATCAAGCCTATTCCTAGGAGTAGATAAATCATGTACATAGATAATATAAAATTTCATAGTATGAGATAGGTTGTTATAAATTGTTCTTATTGGAGTTGTAAGGATTTTACTAATGTCTTATCCAAATTAATAGTTTTATTTATTTATTATTATTATTATTATTATTATTATTATGGATTCACTTTTACCCTTTTTCTAGTATGGAAAAGAAGTGTTATCTCATGCATCAATATTAGAAAGAGAGGATTTATATGCTATGGATATTCCATGCCATGTCTATTTTAGTGTTGTCGAATCTAAAAGAATGTTGTGGTTCTGTAATTTTGATATTGTAATTTGACAAAAAAAATTTATAGTGAGAGGATAAATAATTAGTTATTAATGTGTTTCCCTCTACCAAAATGGTTTTTCCTGCATATTTTAAGGTTGTCACCTTGATTAACTAATTTTTTTAGGTTTGAGATATTTTACAATGGTTACACAAGATGAAACATTAGAATATTTAAATTACTTGAATTCCAATTGTAATTTATATATATAATATTTCAATAAATATGGAATGAGGATTAATCAGATTAAATAATTGAATATGGATTGATTCATTCTAACAGCTGATGTAAGAAGTCTGGATACAATTAAATAATTTTTGAAATATAACATATATATATTAGGTCTTTATAATATTTGAATGGTTAATCGTCTAATGAGACTATGATATGTATAAATGTGTAGGTTAAATTATTGATTCATAAATGATAAATGAAATGGGTTCCACTAAATGGGGAGTCTAAAATAAAATTAATGTGATTTTTCCACAATGAAAAGGAATTTAAACTCTATATAAAGGGACTTGTGATATGTCATATGGGACATTTACCTAGACTTAACTGAATAATGGGTGTTATGAGTGTCTCTTATAGTCCTTTATAATCTTCTATATCAATGGAACATGGATATAGGAGTTGGAATAGGGGTGCATCATATTACATTGGATTAATTTAATCCTTTCCTATTCTTATCTCAATGATTTTTTGGTTATTAAATTTTTAAGGTGTGCTCTTAGCATTGGTTGAAATATTCATCTACAAAGACCTTGGGTCATGTGTGAGGAGTGTAAAACCGTGATATTTTGTGAATTATTTTCAAATTAATATAATATTTTTTTATATTTTTCATTTCATTCAACATTTCTTAAATTGTTACGTTTTTATTGTGTACAATGAAACACCAAGTTATATTTTAACTACATGCATTACCAAGTTTAACAGAACAATAAAATATTAATAAAATATTATTCTATAATATAATAAGATATAATCTAAGTATTAAATTAGTGGTATGAATTGTAATATCTAACATATGAAAATATATTATTTATAAAAAAATATATAATATAAATTCATTAGTTACCAATTAATTATAAACGTAAATGTACACCCAACAAAATATAAAGGAAATTTTTTTATTTTTTAGGCTCAAAAATATGTTTTATCCAAATAAATTAATGTAATTAAAATTTTTTATTGATAATAATGTAATATAAATATATATATTAAATAAAATATGTTTTCTATTCATCCAATATATTTTATAATAATATGAAAATAAAAAACCTAATATTTCACGTAAAAATCAATATTTTTATAAAGGCTGGTTTACTATGTTTTAATGGATAAAAAAATTTAAATCCATTTTTTCGGACATTTATAAATTTTATATTTCATAATAAAAATCAAATTTTAAATTTTGACATAAAATTTAGGTTAGGATAACGTTTTAATATTTTTATGTGAAGCTTCATTTTATAATAAATAGCGAAAAATACTGCATTTTAATTTAAAACTCTTTTTTCAGTAAATTTTTATATAATATTATATTATAATTTAATTAGGTGTAAAATTAAAATTTAAAAAATATTTTTTCAATTAATCCAATTTAGGTCATTGGAATCAATTTCACATTGAAGATTAATTTCAACACATAGCAGTCTTTTAAAAAAAATTAATTTAAAAAACAGCATTATCATCCCGTCTACGAGATTAAATTTAAAGTAATTTCTACCAATTATGTGATTTTAAATTGGTAAAGTGGATTGAATATTTGGAATCATAATTATTTATAAATTTATATAATTTCAGAATATTTTTTTTAATAAAATATTAGTGTTTGTAATTAAAATTAATTACAATGTTTAATGTGAAATTGAGCTTATCAAGGGGATAAACCATAAACTCAGGGAATAAAATACATTAAAACTGGTCCAAAAAAATCTATATAAATTTAGAAACCATAATCCATTTTATTTAATATTTTTCATTATTTCAGGAACATGAAATTGGAAAAATGTGTGTAGAATTCCAATTTCCTAAATTTAGAAGAGTGACACTCGTCATTCACTATAAAAAGGCCTCATATCCTCCCACTTCTTCACACCTATAAAGACTATTTTAATCATCCAAGATTTTACCAAAAATATCCTCAACATCCCTCTAATAATTATACATGTTTCCCCTATAAACAAAGACATCTAAGGACTCCCTTTGATGCAAACCAAAATGAGTTACCCAAATAAAAGGTAACATCCTTCTTCAAACTCTTTAGTTTTATTTCTCTTTAAAATATTTAATTTATACTTATTAAATTATTATATAACCAATAAATTAACCTAAATATATAATTATGTTATAATATTAACTTTTATAACTAAAATTACACACACATTCATCAAATAGGTAATGAACATATAGTTTATGTGTATAAAACAATCTGACCTCATGAAATGACGTCACTAATTTGTCCATTAACACCTATTATGGTAGAAAATATGAGAAAAATTATGTTTATATATGTTATATATGATATTTTTTTATTTTTTATTCTTAATTAATAATTTCATAACACTTTCCTTTATACATTACATTTTTTGTAATTATGATAACAACGTTTGGGGAACTGTGGACAACCACCACCTCAAATCGATGTGACTCATACATGCTATACATGGTATGTATAAATGAATGATTTAATTAAAACATTTGAAAAAAACTATTTATGATATTTATTACATAGTCACCTTCCAGAAATATAATACATCGTTATCTTTATTACCCTTTTAACACACACAAAAGTGATAACGTCGTTCATGGACGTGTGGACTACCACCTCCCAAACGTGATGTGATTCCATTCACAACCCAATAAATATGTTTATAAGTGTATATTATTAAATAAATATTATTTATTATATAATGATATTTCTATAAATATATAATATTACTTACATTCCATTCATAACAAACATTGAAAAAAGAAAATGTTACTCATGCATACATACGACCTATCGTCTCTGTGATTGTATGTTTGATAATTTTTTTATCCATCATTCATGAATACATTTTAATGTCTAATTTATGTATAATTATAAAAATTATTTTATGATTACTATTCTATATATATTTATATAATGAATTATTTTACAATAGTTGACCTAACAACGTCGTTTTTCAAACATAAACCAAATATGGTCAAAACACCCAATGTAAACTTAATTGTTCAAGTAGGTTTATAAAAAATTGTAATAAGTGGAATAAAATAAATATAAAACTTGTTAAATGGTATGAATAAATCACATAATTGACATATTTTTTTTATTTAGGAATATAGTGACACACGTGACAATTCGTTCTCAAGGTAAGCTAATTTCATCTCAATTTTTATTTCTATGAGATATATGCCTTATTCACCACTAATTTATTTTTTTATTGTGTATAATACCCATGGATTTATTATATGAAAATTATAATTAAATTTATTCGTATTTACATATCCATTTGATGATATTTATTTCATGGGTCTTATTTTTTAAAAGTTACTAAATATGTAATGTAATTTTGTCTAAATTTTCTTCTTTGAGACACATTCCATGTTACGAACCTATATTTTCTCGTAAGGTGTATATACTACCTTTGACTGATTATATCATGAATCTCTTTATTTTCATGATATGTTAATCTTCCAATAATTTTATTCTTTCAATTTTATTATAATTCAATGTAACCAAATTCATAATAGATTAAAGCTATAATCTCACCATTCAGTGAGACTATTTAAGCTTATGATCCAAAGAAAGATATATTATGATCCATCTCTCATGAATTCTCATGATATTTTATACCATCATGTTATTCATGTTATATACAAGTAGTGGTACCATTTTTCAATTCTTTGGTACACATGATGATAAATAATGTGTTTTTACAAAATCCTGATTGTACCTCTCTCTTCAGTCAGAAATTTGTGTTTCATCAAAACCATGTTTTTTAAAAAGGTTTCCAAAAATATTTTAATATTTTTATTTGATAATATAATGAAATATTTACCAATTTTTAATCTTTTTTAGAAAAAAAATGTTTTTTAAAAATTAATCCCCATTTCATTTTTGGGTTGAGACACTTTTAAAAACTTTTAACGGTGAAAAAGAAATGTTCAGATTGTATGAATATACCTGCCTTCATGACCATAATTCCCTTGAAGCATAGTTTAAAAGATTACAAAGTTAATTTTTTTAAGAAATATTTTTCCTAATATTATGTAATTTCAATGTTTTAATGTTTTTTTCAAATATTTTTTTTTCAAAAGTGTTTTATGTTTTAATATTATTTTAAATGACATTAAAATATTATTTTATATGTTTTCAAAGTAATTTCAATGAACTTTTTTCCAAAACATTTTCAAAAATTATTTATATTTTATCAAATAATTTTCAATGAAATGGTTTTCAAAATAATTTCTTGAATTTTTTATATGTTTTCAACATATTTTTATTGAAATGGTTATGAAATTTTTTTCAAAAATTCATTATCTATTTTAACAATGTTTTCAATAAAGAAAAGGTTTCCAAAATTATTTGAAGCTATTTTATTAGTTTTCAGAAAAACAATATTTCAAAATGTTTTTAATATTATTCTATTATTTTTCATGGAAAAAACTTTTCAAAATGATTTCAAGCCTTGCTTATATATTTTAAAAATATTTTCATAGAAAACTGATTCTAAAAAGTATTTTGTTTTAAACATACTTATTCAATTAAGAAAGGATATTTCCCTCAATAAATTTTTTTAAAAGAATATTTAAAAATTATTTCCCATCTAAAATGATATCCATTGGTGTTACACATGTCATTATGAGAAATGACATTATGGTTGAATTCATATTCTTTTTTTGGATGTTTTAAGATTTAATGGAATGATATTTGTGAAACCCATACCTCTTTATGTGGTTATATACTTTTGAAACCCGATTATTTTCATGGGTTAAGTTTTTTATGAAATGATTATGAATCTTGAATCATTATCCATTGGTTATTATATTATTACATTTTTTAGATACCCAATTCATTTCATGGGTTATTATATGATTGCATATGATATTTTTGACACATGAATGAATGATTTCATAGGGATATTGGTGGGAAATATCTATCCCTCATGTGCATTACGAAAATATTTATATATCATGGGATAGACTGAGAGGGTCTTGGGATTGAACCTTGACTACAAATATGGCCATGGGAGAGAACCATGATAACTAAGATGGACATGGGAGTGAACCATGACTACCCTGATGTTATGGAGAGGGAACGCATTCTACTAATATGGTCTTGGGAGTGAAAATTTACTCCTAATATTTCCATGGGAGTGAATCATGTATACAAAGATTGTATGGAGTGTGAAATCATACTACTAATATGGTTTTGGGAGTGAAACTTGACTACAATTATGGTCATTGTAGTGAACCACGATGGCCAAGATGGTTTGATGAGGGAACTAATACAATAATGGTGTCCATAGGAGAGAACCATGACTACCATGATTTTATGGGAATTGAATCCATACTAAAATATGGCCTTGGAAGCAACGCCTAGAAAACTATGGAAATATTTTTATATACATATGTATATTCAATAATTCCATGTCTTATTCTTATGTTATAATTTCATATATTATGGTATTTATTTTTTTATGATTAATGTTTTATGAATTTTATTTATTTACTCCATGATTTCTATTTATGATATTCCATATACAATGTATGATCATCGACGGTTATTTTCATATTCCAAAACACATATGTACATGACATGTTTATATATTTCCTCTATTTACCCATATTGAATATTTGATCTCACCCATCTCTTATGTTTTATTTCTTAGTGTTATTAATAAATTTTTTATGAATATTTACTAAGTGTTATGATCATTGTGAGAAACATTGAATATCTTTCACTGAGTTAGAAAATTTCTATTCCATGTGTCTAATAGAACTAATCTGACATGGTCTTTATGTGTCTTACCTTGTAATGTTTTTTATATTCTACCAAAATGCTGTAATTTACATATATGTTAAAACTATGTTGTTATAGTGAGTATCAGAGTAAATATTTGGTCAACTTTTAGAAACATGGATAATAAAACTTTAGTGATATATCAAGGTATATGTCTATCTATATTTCTATGAATGTCTCAAAGGATAAGTATACGGATGAGTTAATGTTTAGGAAAATATCATGAAATTAATGTAAAGGATTGAGTTGGTGGTTTCTTAGAAATATAGCCCTATTTAGATACTATAAGTAGATGAGAATCTAGAATATGTTCACTAAATATTAACGACATAGACATGGTGTGTTAGGCCTAAATCGATGTAACCTGGAACATGATCACAGGCCTTACTATGCACCTAGTTTGACACTCCTATGGAATATTTTTTGGAAATTAACAAGCTTTTTTTAAACAATAATAAGTAGTTTAATTTGAATATGTCTATTAATAAAATATAATAATCCTTATTATTAATACATTAAATAAGTATAAGTCATTATTTAGACATCCTATAAAAGTTTTTTAGTAATATGAGTTTTTCCATTATGATAAATGTTTCGCAAAGTACACATTCTAGTTTTAAACAATGAAAGTTAGTTATCATTAAATTTATTAGATGTGTAAAGAATAGAGGTTATGAAAATCAATTTCATAAGTGAAAATATCTTTATTAGAATCCAAAAGCTTGTATTAGTATTAGTTGTAATGCTGAATATAATGAGACTACAAGTGACATCTGAAAGGCATGAAATATTCTTCAAGTATTTTTTACATTAACCGTAAGAAGTATGATTATATTGAGGTTGGGGATCCTTAATTATTGATTCATATTTTATAATCTTGTAAATATGTATTAATGAATATGTTGATGAAGCCTGAGTAGTAGTTTAAGAATATAGTTGGATGAATGAATTATTTAGGTTTTCGAATTCGTATTTCATGTTATATGAATCATGAAATATATTTGTATTTTAAATATATTTTTTCAATAAGAATTGAAATTGATATTTTAAGATGTGATGAAGAAATATAAAATTTATTTAATTTAATTTGGATGATTTTATTAAAGGAAGGTAACCTTTAACATGTTCTTATGTTTAATATAATTTTTTTGAAAAAGTAATGATTGATATGAATAAGTATATTGGACAGAAGTAATTACAATGGAACTGATTGATGTCTTAGTAACATGTGTTTTATCTATCATTGATGAAGGATACAATGTTTTTCAATTTATGAAAAATATCCATTAATATTTTGAATGAGGAATCATTCATGTTTCTAGAAAAATTAATGGACATTTGGGTCATTACCATGTTTCAATATAATATATAATGTGGGTATTCATGTTTTTAATATAAAATCCAAAAGCTATTTATATATATATTGTGGATCAATGTTGTTTTATTTTAGTTACCTTCTTTATAATGTTTTGTATTTTCAAATTCTGGAAGAGTTATTAGGTTAACCACTTTTGGAAATTTGTAGTTATACATTGGATGAAGTTTGTGAGATTAATGTATTATATCAACATATGAGGATTCATGTATATTTGATAACATTTTCTATAAGGACCCAGCATTAAAACATTACATGATATTGAATTAAATGAATTATTCAAATTAAGGATCTTTTCCGGTTTAGAGTTTTGAAGAATTAGGCCATAACTATAAATGACAACTTGAATATTACATGTAGACACTATGACTCTGTATCCATTTTTTCATAAATAATAACTCTTAAAAAGAAATATGTCTAGTTCCATGTTTTAGACAACATGAATTTTCCTTGATCCCATCCTTGAACCTATTAATCATTAAATCCTGTGGAAAACATTTCAAAAATATGGGATGGGCATAAAAAACATAGTAAGGGTTATAAAATAAGTACGGAAAACATTATCCCATCAATAAATAAATATCAAAGAAACCATACTTTTCAATCATATCATACCTTACTAAATCATAAGTTTTATGAATAACACACACAAATCATAAATCATAAAGGTTACTTATAGAATACATATAAAACATACATTGTAGCTATTACAGATACATAAGGAGTTACACTTGGAATACCCATCATAGTATATTCCCTAAATCTCTTAGGAGAAACATCACATTTACCTCCGTCACATTACCCAATCCATTAGAGAGCTATCTCGGGCTTACCCGCCCTAGGATTTTCACAGAACCACCCGTATACATAAACAATGCCCAATGAACATAACATAATCATATCACATAACAAAAGTATAAAGGGAAGATAACATTTCCACATTACAATATATCATATCAAGATATTGAAATAAATAGTGCTTTATCAAATCATTTTCAAACCCTTTTTAAAAGATATTTTTGAATCAAAGTTTCCCATACCACATTGATGCTTTTAAATGAATTATCATTTGAAAACAATATTGTCCATATAAATAAATCCTAAAACCCATTTTGAAAAAATGGACATTAATGAGAAATATTTTGAAGAATAAATCTTTAAAACATTTAAAATGATATTTTAATTAAAGATTTTTTAACAAAAAGAGAGATGCTTGAATACAAATAATTGAGGGATAAAATTTAATAAAAACGTTATAAAATCATGAAAATAAAGGGATTCATGATATAATATGTCAAAGGACATTATATACACCATATAAGAGTGAATTGGTTCATAACAACAATAAAGTCTCAATGGAAATGTAAATTGAGATGAAATCCCTTATAAAGATGGTATCCCTAAATTAAGGATAAATCAATCACATAATTATGTGTGAAAAATATAAATACACCCAATTTAAGTTGATATTAAGTGTAAAAAAATAAGAGGTCATTCACACATATTCATAGGATGACATATTCAAGAAGTATAAGTTGAACCCAAAGAATTGAAATTGGGTTAAGAAGTTTCCTTGTAAAAATTCGACAGCCTAAGGACGTCACTTTAAAACTCATAAAATGAGTTGATGAGATAAAAATTTTATCTCATCACTTGGACATAAATTTAACATCAATATGGATATTTAAGAACATATCCCAACATAATAACATGTAAATTAAAAGACATAACAAAATGAAGCCTTTTAAGAAGAGGAGGGTTAAAGGTTCTCTTACCGATTTGGTAAATTACTAAACATACGCCAAATGAAAGAATGATCATAAAATGAATATATAAATACTCATAAATGAATGTTTATTAATGAAATATTATAATCATGGGTAGTACACACACCACACAAAAAGAAATAGGTTCAAATATAGCATCAATCTAACAGGAATAAAAGGTGAGATGAAAGCCTTTACCACATTGTAATCAAATGAGTCGTATGACCAAATGTTAATAACCAAACAATGAATAAATTAATAAAATTAATATAGTGATAATAATGATAATATATATCAAATCTAAGTACACAATACACCACATGTAATGAATAAGTGGTGAACAATTGAAATCTCACGGAATTAAAAGTGTGATAATAAAATCCCTTACCTCGTGTCTGACTTCACTCGTTTGTTCCTCTTTGTTCTTGAATTATATACTAAAGTAATCTTATACATTATTAAGAAACCTTTTCAAGTTTATTATCTCTTATATATCACATATTACCATGTTATAAACATTAATAAATCATTTAAGTAAATAATGGTCATTTGGTCGATATTTGGTACTTGAGTCAAAAATGAACACCTTATAATTACATGTTGTCCAGGTGGTCAATAGTCCATTATCTCCAGAATTATATTAGTGATTTAGATATAATATAAATCATATATTTCCATTATATATATGTATTTATAATAGTACATAAAATTTTGTAGATAATAAATGAAATGCACCGTTCAGGGAGACGGTAAGTCGTACATACGCATGAACGCTACTTTCATTTCTATTTCATATTTTTATGGAATTAAAAAATAATGATACATAGGTATATTATAATTCCAGTATAATATCATATATAATATCATTATTTCTATCTTTATACATCCCACATATGGAATTAACGAATCGTAACACTTTGAGGGGGCCGTAGTCCGCACTTCCTCAAAAGAAATTATCACATTTACCCATTAGGGAAACCATAAAGGTAGTCTATAAATGTAAAATACCAAAGAATAAAGAAATTATAAATATAATATATATCATATATAAATATAGTTCCATCTTAATTGCCTCCGTGAGAGGCGGTAGGAAATAATGGAACAATCATCGTTTCATGAGACGTTAGTTTTCCATCCATAGAAACAGTATGTTCTTCACCCATTAGATAGAGGTGTGTGTAAGTGTAGTTAAAATAATTTCCATTAAAACATCCTAGTATATTTAGGATACTGGTGTTTTTATAAAAGAAATGAATAAAAAGTGTTTAGGGGTTGGAGAAGTAAAATAAAAGAAAAGAAGTTAAGAGAAACTGTTACATTTAATTTGGGTAACTTCCATTGGTTGGAACCAAAAAGACTTCTTGAAGTGCCTTATGCCTAAGTTAAGTATTATATGATGAGTATAGGGATGTAGGTAGATTAATTAGGTAGATTTGGCATGATCCAAAAGTCTTGAGAAGTGTGATGAATTGGTTATAAGTGGTGTCCTTTTATAAGGGTGGAGGGGCTCTTTAGAAAAGTGTGAAAATATTATTTTATTATATAATGATATTCAGTTTCTAAATGTCCAAAACTAATTAAAGTAGAATATAAGATGACTCATGGTCCAAATAAAATCATAAAATTAGAATTGGGTAGGTTTTGGATGTTATTTTAATATTTATAATCTTATTTATTTAAATCATTTATTAATGGGGGTATATATGGCATCATTATTGTGTCATAAATATTATAATTTATTTGTTGTATAAAAATTATAAAAAAAATACCCTGATGTATGAAATATTTTTATCTTTATAATGAAAATTTATATTCAAAAAGATAACTTAAATAAACCCATTTAAAATTTAATTTACTAAAAGATATTTGATTGTGTCATTTTTTCCTTTACATTAAATTAATTAATCTAAAGTGTCATTATCACTTTTAAGTGGCTCCATGGTGTTCCAAAATGAACCCAATGATTTCCATGGTATTAAATGACTCATCAAATAAGGCTAGAACAAGTGTTAAGATAATATTATAATATTATGATATTCTTTTTACCATGAATTACCCAATTTACCTTTAACGGTGATAAATAAAAGTAAAAGAGTTATTATTCACCAAAAATTATTTTCATCTTATTGATCCACATTTTACTTAATAATAACAACCATGTATGTATTATTTTTAAAACTCAATTCACAGAAGTGGTAAAATTTCATTTAAAAGAAAAATTAAGTTTTTTTAACTACTACTATGTGGTTTCACTATTAATCAAAAATTGATGTTTTCCAGAAAAATACCAAAATTTCTGCCTATGATATATTTGATATTCCAAATTCAAAAATGATTTCTATTTGAAAAAATTAAAAACATATAAGTTTCATTAATTAATTAAAAATTAATTCCTATTGTCAAAACAAATAGCCTGTTTTTAAGAAATAATAACTTTTAGAAGATTGACACTTGTTTATGTCCAATTTCAAAATGAAATTATTTCCATTAACAATGTTAGATTAATGGTAAAAATATATTATAAATAAATTTTAAAATAAATTAAAAAGGAAATATAACCATATAAATAAATTATATTAAAATTCACTTTTGAATTAAAATACTGTATTTTTCACTATTCAATAAAAACGAACTTTATGAGAAAAATACCAAATATATATCCAAAGTAAATTTTGATGTACCGAATCTAAAGAATAGTTTTATTTTGACAAATATAACATAAAAATATGACCAAAACTATATTTAAATAGGTTTCTCCATCAAAAGGTGGTAAATTGACCTTTTACATAATATTAGAGTATTCATGCTTAAAATTAGATTCATTCATATTTTAAGCCCCTAACTTTTATTGGGTAATTGTAAAAACATTTAAAAACCATATATAATAATATTTTAATTAGTTCTATTCATTCATTCCAATAAAATGGCTAGGAATTAACTACCATTTAAAATAATAATATTATATTATTAGTTTGCAACGTAAGATTTCAAAGAAACGTATTGTTGCGTATCGAGTATTCCATCGAACATAGTGTCCCCTTTAATGTAAAATTAATATTTAATTCAAAAATATTAATAAATATGAAAAGTTTCTTATTCCTTATTTATCTGGGATGTTACATCCTTCCCCCCTTTTGGGAATTGCGTCCCCACAATTTCAAAACTGGGATTGGAAACACTATAAAAAGACCCACATCAGAAAAGAGTCAGTAAAAATTGTCAATTTAAAATAAGGAAAGAGAAGTACAAAGGTCACCCAAGATAACCCATAATAGGATTCAATATAGGAAAACATGGATATGTAAGAGAGAACAAACGTTCATGTTCGGATGGAGATTGATAGAAAAAATGATTTGGAGAATGTTGACCACCAGAAAATCACAAAATTATGATTTGTTAAACGGTCATTGATTACTTAGTAGGAAACATAAACCATAAATGTTTTCGTTTTGTGTTCCTTTTCATAATTTTGAGGAATTCATTTAATACATATAATAAGAACATGAGGAAATATAATTTCCTTCAGTTAGAGTTTCATCATTCAATAAGTTTCTACCAAAGACTAATCATCTCTCCATGCAATGAGCATTAAAAAAGACTTGGTCACATCAAAAGCACACAAATCATATTCTAGAGAATCACATAATCCACAAAATAAGAACTATATATTTCTCTTGTCTTTAGAAATCAACTAAAACCGAAATGTTTAGTGATAGATCAGATAATTCATAAAATGGACAATCTTTTATAATAAGAAAAACTACACTTAATCTTCAAAAATTTTCAAACAAACCCCAAAGATCAACAAAAACCATTCAACAAACAACTGTCCCTAAAATTCTTCAAAAGTAATCCAAACTAATATTGTAACCCAAATCTCATAAGGATTTAATTACATAGACTTCCGAGATACATCATAACATTTATCTCTAAATAACACCAGTTACTCATAAAGTCTCATATTGAAAACTAATTAACCTAATTACACATTCTCCATTATAGGTTAATCATTTTCATAAATAAATAAAATCATCATATGTCCATAGTAATAACATATATTTTTTCAAACTATAATTTCAACCATTATCCCACAATTTAAATCCCATATTATTCTATATTCCTTAGGCATATAGTGTTTCCTAAAATGAGAGAACGTCTTCCACAACAACCTTTATCACCTAATCACAAAATCATTTTTCTATACTATGTATATCCATTTGATAAAACCTATGTTCAAAAAATCAACTTATTCTTGTTCCATAAAATAATTATACTAAAATAATAAGTCATAATAACTAGGGACATAAAGTAGAATAGTAGTAGGCGATGCGCCCATGTTGCCCTTCGGTTGTGGGTTTGATTCCTGCATCCTTGACAGATGTGACAGTTTTCCACCCAACATATAGGTTTTTCTTTTTATAAAACTCAAAAATAACCTTAACATGTTTTACCCTCAATGATTTCTTTATACCTATCATTTTCATCCAAATTCATTATGATCTCTACATCTTAATTCTTAAATTCTTATTTCACCACCATATGATAAAATAAAATGATCCTCAAAATGAAGAACATCATACCTTGATCATGGTGTCCATTTGGTTTCATATTCATCTTTTTCATGTTGGTACAAGGTCCATGCATTGAAATAATGATTTAAGGAAGCTTAGAAATCATTTTATTCATCCACCCAAATACACCTTGTACAACATGGGTCATATGGGTGTACACAAAAAAACAGTTTTGTAAAATAATCATGTATGACATATAATTTCAAAACATTTGAAAAACACGATTTTTATAAAATAGTTGGACCGAATTTGAGTTGATACATTCAATTAATGGTCCTTTTAAAATACCATAAGTATGTGCTGAGAGAATATATTTTGAAAGAAAATATAAATAGTTCTTGCAAGGGTATTTTTCTTCAGCACCTTTTTTAAAATCATAATATTCTTCAAAATCTTGTGATAAGGTAAAATATTTGTAAATGCCTTGATAATATTTAACTTTCTTGAAAATAAAAGAATATTTTGAAAATAGGAGTTATTTTAAATACAACCCATGATCCATGATTATAAAGAGGTATAATGGAGGTGTTTGATGTCTCAAAAAACTACTTGCAAGTGAGTTTTATTCTAGAGAAGGTTTCACAATCATCCGAACATGAATTTGCAAAAATTGTTGCAAGCAAGTCATTGAGAAGAGATAGTAATTTCCTTTGAGATCCTCCTCCTTCTATTTTTAACTGACATTAATTAAACTAAAAAAGTTATAAAATAAGGATTTAACTGAAATAATAGACCTAGGGACTAACCATCTGTTTAATGAAAACTCCAAATCCCTAAAGTTGTCTAAACTGACCTCTGATGCCAACTATAAGGAACTGACCTTAAAACATTACATGATATTGAATTAAAATGAATATTTAACATTGATGATTTTTTAGTTTTAGAGTTTTAGAGAATTAGTCCATAAATATTACATAACAACATGAATATTACATGTGGACACTAACACTCAGTATCCATTTTTTCATAAAATAAAAACTCTTAAAATGAAACATGTCTAGTTCCATGTTTTAGATAGCATGACTTTTCATTGATCCCATCCTTGACCTATTCATCATTAAGTCATGTGTAAAACATTTTAAAAACTTGGGATGAGAATAAAAAGCTCAGTAAGGGTTATAAAATAAGAAAGTAAAACATTATCCCATCAATAAATAAAAATCAAAGAAACAATACTTTTCAATCATAACATACCATATGAAATCATAAGATTTATGCATAACACACACAAATCATAAATAATAAAGGTTACTTATGGAATCCATATCAAACTTACATTGTAACTATCACAGCTAAGTATGGAGTTACACATGGAATACCCATCACAGTATTTTCTCTAAATCTCTTAGGAGAAACATCACATTTACCTCTGTCACGTTACCCAATGCATTAGAGAGCTATCTCAGGCTCACCCACCCTAGATTTATCATGGAACCACCCATATACGTAAACAATTCCCAATAACCATAACATAATCATAACACCTAACACAAGTATAAAGGAAAGATAACATTTCCACATTCCAATATATCAAATCGTGGTTTTGAAATAAAAAATGCTTTGTTAAAGCATTTTCAAAACCATTTACAAAGATATTTTTGAATTAAAGTGTCCCATACCACATTGAAACTTTTAAATTAATTGTCATTTGAAAACATTAATTTCAATATAAATATATCCCCAAATTCTTTTTTAAAACATGTACATTAATGAGAAATATTTTGAAGAATAAATTATTAAAACCTTTAAAACTATATTTTAGTTAAAGAGTTTTTTTAACAAAAAGAGAGATGCTTGAATACAAATAATTGAGGGATAAAATTTAATAAGAACATTATAATATCATGAGAATAAAGGGATTCATGATATAATTTATCAAAGGATACTATATACAACATATAATAGTTAATTGGTTCATAACAACAATGATGTCTCAGTGGATATGTAAATTGAGATGAAATCCCTTATAAAGATGGTATCCTCAAATTAAGGATAAATCAATCACATAATTATGTGTGACAAATATAAATACACCCAATATATGTGGATATTATGTTTAAAACAATCAGAGGTCATTAACACATATTCATAGGATGACATATTCAAGAAGTACAAGTTGAACCCAAAGAATTAAAATTGGGTTAAGAAGTTCCCTTGTAAAAATTTGACAGCCTAACGACGTAACATTAAAATTAAAAAAATGAGTTGATGAAATAAGAATGGTATCTCATCACTTGGACATAAATTTTACATAAATAATTATATAGAAGAACATATCCCAACATAATAAGATGTAAATTAAAAGACATAGCAAAAAGAAATCTTTTAAAAATAGGAGGGTAAAAGGTTCTTTTGCTGATTAGGTAACATACAAAACATACGCCACATGAAAGAAGGATCATAAAATGAAGATATAAATACTCATAAATGGAAATATATTACACAATGAGTACAATAATTGGCAGTACATACTTCACAAAAAAGTAAACAGTGGAAAATATAGAATGAATCTCACGAGAATAAAAAGTGAGATGAAACCATTTACCACGTTATAATCAACTGAGTCGTATGACCAAAAGTTAATAACCACAAAATTAATCATATAATACGATGAATATAATGAGAATAATTATAATATATATCAAATGGTAGTACACAATACACCACATGCAATGAATAAGTGGCAAACAATGGAAATCTCATTGAATTAAAATTCATATAAGAAAATCTCTTACCTCGTGTCCAACATGACTTGTTTGTTCATTATTCTTCCTAAATAACAAAATAAATTTAATTTCTACTTTATAATTAAACTATTTCAAGTTTATTATCCTTTTTATATCACTTATAACCATTTTATAAACAATATGTAATCATTTAAGTTAATAATGGTCATTTGGTTGATATTTGGAACTTGAGTAAAAAATAAACACCTTATAATTACATGTTGTCCATGTAGTCAATAGTAAATTATCTTCATAATGATATTAATGATTTAGATATCATATATTATATATATCCAGTATATATATGTATTTATAAAAGTACATAACATTTTAGAGATAAGAAATGAAATGCACCGTCCATGGAGATGGTAAGTCGTACGTACGCATGATCAAAAATTTCATTTCTATTTTGTATTTTTATGGAATTAAAACATAATGATACATAGGTATATTATAATTCCAGTATAATATCATATATAATATTATTAACTCTATCTTTTATACATCCCATATAAGGCATTAACGTGTCATATCACTTCGAGGGGGCGGTAGTTCGCACTTCCTCAGATGAAATTATCACGTTTACCCATTATAATAACCATAAAGGTAGGATATAAATGTAAAATAAATAAGTATAAAGAAAATATAAACATAATATATATCATATATAAATATATTTCCATCTTAATGGACACCTTGAGAGGTGGTAGGAGATAATCGAACAATCATCGTTTTGTGAGGCGTTTGTTTTCCATCCACAGAAACAGTATGTTCTTCACCCATTAGTTGAATATGTGTGTATGTGTAGTTAAAATACTTCTCATAAAAAAATCCTGGTATATTGAGGATACTTTTGTTGTTATAAAAAATAATTATAAAAAGATTTTAGGGGTTGTAGAAGTAAAATAAAGGAAAATAAGTTAAGAGGAACAGTTACCTTTAATTTGGGTAACTTCCTTTGGTTTGAACCAAAAGGACTTCTTGAAGTTCTTTATGCCTAAGGTAAGTATTATGGGAGGAGGCGGGAGTTTAGAGATCTTAATTGGTAATAGTTTGGATGATCCAAAAGGCTTGATAGGTGTGAATAATTGGTTATAAGTGGTGTCCTTTTATAATAGGGAGGAGGGGCTCTTTAGGAAAGTGTGAAAAAAATATTTTATTATATAATGATATTCGGTTTCTAAAGGTCAAAAACTAATTAAAGTCAAAAAACATATGACTCATGGTCGAAATAAAATCATTAAAGAAGAATTTTTCAGGTTTTCGATGTTATTTCAATATTTATTATCTTATTTATTTAAATCATATATTAATGAGGTATATACTGCATCATTATTGTGTCATGAATAATTTAATTTATTTGTTGTCGAAAAATTATAAAACTAATATCATGATGTAGGAAAACTTTTTATATTTCCAATTAGTATTTATAGTCGAAATGATAGCTTATATAACCACATGTAAAAATTAATTTACTTAAAGATATTTGTTTGTGTCATTTTTTCCTTTATATTAAATTAATCAACCTAAGGTGTCATTATCACTCTTATGTGGCTCCATGGTGTTCCAAAAACGGCCCAAAGATGCTCATGGTCAGCCATGACTCATCCAATAATGTTAAGAGAAGTTTTAATGTAATTGTTTTTATTATGATATTCTTTTGACCTTGAATTACCCTATTTACCTTTAACCGGGGTAAATAAAAGTCAAAAGTTACTATTCACCAAAAAATATTTTCATCTTATTGAACCACATTTAACTTACTACTAACAACCATATATTTTATATTTTTTATGTTCAATGCAGATAAGTGTTAAAATTTCATTTAAATGAAAAAGTTAGGTTTTTAATTACTACTAAGTGGTTTTACTATTCCTCAAAAATTAATGTTTTCCAGAAAAATACCAAAAAATAAGAATAAGATATATTTGATATTCTAAATTCAAATATGATGTCTATTTTACAAAATTAGAAACATAAAAGTTTAATTAATTAATTTAAAATTAATTTATGTTGTCAAAACAAATAGCGTGTTTTTAAGAAATAATAACTATCAGAAGATTGACACTTTTTTATGTGCAATTTCAAAATGAAATTATTTCTAATGACAAAAATTATATTAAATGGTCAAAATATATTCTAATTAAACATTAAAACCAATTAAAAAAATAATATATCCATTTAAATAAAATAGATTAAAAGGCACTTTTGAATTAAAATACTTTATTTTCACTATTCATTAAAAATGAACTTTATTAGAAAAATACCAAAAATTTACCCAAATAAAATTTTTATGTACCGAATCTATAGAGAAATTTTATTTTGTCAAATAGAACATATAAAAATGACCAAAACTAGATTTAAAGAGGGTTCTTCATCAAAAGGCGGTAAATCAACCTTTTACTGAATATTATAGTATTCATGCTTAAAATTAGATTCATTCATATTTTAAGACCCTAAATTTTATTGGATAATTGAAAAAACAATGAACAAACTTATATAATCATATTTTAGTTAGTTCTATTCATTCCTGCCAACAAAACGGCTAGGCATCAACTACCATTTAATATAATAATATTATATTATTAATGTGCAATGTAAGATTTCAATGAAACTCGTTGTTGCGTATCGGGTACACCATCGAACATAGCATCCCCTTCAATGTAAAATTAATATTTAATTTACAAATATTAATAAATATGAAAAGTGTCTTATTCTTTATTTATCTGGGATATTACATGTTCTCACCAATTTTTTTGATAATAGCTTAATATGGATGGGATAAATTATAATGGATCTTATGATCTGTTAATGCTTCAAGAGTTAAAAATTCTCCCTCATTTCATTTAATGAGAGATGAGGTGGAATTTGATCAAACACTAAAAAGGGAATGGTTTTCCTGAAATCATGTAAGTTTATCTTTTTATGAAAATCAATAAAATTTATGAAAAAGTATGTTGAAACCCATAATTTTATCCTAGTACGTTTATTTCCACTGAATCAAATGGACTCTTAGATCATCTTTGATTTATGACTTTGTGATTCTTAACTTTCCCTAAACCATTTTCTCCATCACTCTCTATTAGAACATGATAGATAGATTTTTCTTTCATTTTCATGTTTTCACTTCCAACCTATATTATCCTTTGTGGGAAGCTTGTAATGAGTTATGTTGGGTAACTGTTACTATTCTAGAGTTATATTTTAGTAGATGTTTTAGTATTTATTTTTACATTGTGGGTTTTTATTAACAGAAAATTCAAGTCTTAATCATTTAATAAGATAGACAAATTTTGAGGGAAAATTTATTTTTAAGGGGGTAGAATGTAACACCATGAGAATTTAGAAAATATCTTTTTGAATTAATTAATGATTTTTCATTATTTTTCATTTCACGAAACATTGAGTATATCTTTTTTATATGAATCAGAAATGTTTGGATTGCGTTATAGGCAACACCAAGTTTTGTTTGGATTATACGCAAAACCATGTGCATAAGCGAATATAATATCCCAAGACCATAAAATATACTTAATATTTTAAATAGATTCAATATATTATTTATAGATTTAAGTCATTTGATACTAGGATAGCGTACATCACATGTAACAACAAGTATCTTCTAGGACTTGTGTAACCTGTATTTACGAGTTTAATCAAACAAAAATATATTATTAAAACATTATTACATAATATAATAAGATATAACCTAAAATATAAATGAGATATTATGAATATAATTAACTAACTTATGAAAAATATTTGGTTTATAAAACAATATAAGATGAATTCATATGTTACCAATTAATTAGAAACAACAATGTAAACCTATTTAATATAAAGGAAATATTTTTATTTTTTATGCTCACAAAAATATTTTATCATTATAAAATAAATTATTTACAATTATTGAGTGATATTAATGATATGTATATATATATATATATTATATAATAAAATATTTTTTATGTCCTTCAAATTTTTTTAATAAGAATAATATTTTTCATAAAAATCAATATTTTGATAAATGTTATTTTATATATTTTTGACGGAGAACCTATTTTAAATAATTTTTTTGGAAAATTTATAAATTTAATAGGTCAAATTAAACATCATATTTGAGTGATAAACATAAAAATTATATTGTGTTCAATTTTTTGTATTTTTCTATGAAGTTCTATTTTTTTATGAATAGTAAAAATACTAAATTTAATTTAAACCCACATTTTCAAATAATATATTTATAGTGTTTAGTTATATTTTAATTTATTTTTAATGTCATATTATATCAATTATTTATCAATTAATCCAATTTAGTCCATTAGAATCAATTTCACATTGAAATTTAATATAAAATCATCGAAAATGTTTGAACGTTTTTATTTTAACAACCTAAATTGTCTTCTTGTCTATGAGATTAAAGTTAAATTAATTTCTACCACTTATTTAATTTGAATTAGAAAAAATTGATTCCATATTTTGAATAAAAATAAATTATAATTTCTAATATACTCAACTTAGTTTTTGACCAAATATATTAGTGGAAGTAATTAAAATTAATTTCAATGATTAAAGATAAATTAATCATAACAAGTGAGTATACCTGAATCTTAACAACTAAAATAACCTAGTATATTCTCCAAAATTATGTGGATGCAACTATATCAACCATATACTCTCTTGTATCTAATTTATTTTATTATTGGAGCCACATGCAATAGGAAAACAGTTGTTGAATTTCCTTTTTAAAAATTTAAAAAACAACCACTCCTCCTCCACTGTAAAAACGTATCCTATACTCCCACACCCTCACACCTTTCAAGACACTTTGGATCAAAAAAATAAAAATAAAATAGTTCCTAAAAATACCACCCCTCATCAGATAATCCTTCAGTTGGGCATAAATCCATCCAGGCAATCCCTTTGGTGAAAACCAATAGTAGTTACCTGAATGCGATGTTGCATCCTTCCCCAGGCTGTTTAAGTTTATTTATCATTCCAATAATTCAATTATCATTATTCCATGATTATAAAATAAAATATTATCCTCAAATAATTATATGTTTTTATATTATTGGTTATAACTAAATATACACAATCATTCATCCAATTTGTAATGAACTTGTCATTTATGTGCACGACGAACACTCACCTCAAGAAAAGACGTCGTTCATTGTTCCTTTACAAACTCTCAAGGTGTAAATTATGATGCATAATATATTTTTATTGGTTATATATGAAATTTATTTTTTATTTTTTTATAATTATTTTATTATAAATACCTTTATACTTTCTATTTTGAGTAAATACGATTATATCATTTGTAGAAGTGTTGACTATCGCCTACTCAAAGAGATGTGATTCGTTCCCACTATACATGGGATGTAAAAATTATTGTATTATTTAAAAATATTTGACATAAATAACACATATATTATATTCATTAAGTAATTACATCTCTTGAAATATAATATAAAAAATTATTTATTACCATTTTGACATATTAAAAAATGATAACGTCATTCGTGGATGTGTCAACTACCGCCTCCCCGACGTGATGTGGTTAATTTTACAACACATGAATTATATATTTAAGTATATGTTATTTTTTACAATCTTATTTATTATATAATTATAATTCTGAAAATATTTAACATTACATACCTTTTTTCCATAATGATCATTGAAATTTGGTAGTTTTACTCATTCATACATATGGCCTACAATCTCAATGATTGTAATGGTTGATCATTTTTCGTATCCATATTTAATGATTTATTTTTCAAGTATAGAATATTTATAATTATGATAATTATTTTATTATTATTATTTATATGTTTATATATTAACCACTTTCACCATAGTTTACATATCAAATTCCTTTTTGACAAATTAAACAAATTTTTTCAAAACTCCCAAATGTAATCATAATTGTTTAAGAAGTTATATATAACTTTGTAAAAAATGAGTTAAAATTAAAAATAAACAATATAAATGTTATTAATAAATTATATATTTAACAAAATTTTATTATTATGGAATATAATGACACATGTTACCAGTCGTACTAAAGGTAATGGAATTAAATTTCACTTTTTATTTCCATAATATATTTTCCTTTTTCAACCCTTATTTATTTATTTTTTATTTTTATACATTCCATGAATGTATTCTATTATTATTATAATTCAATTTATTTCTATTTATATGTCCACTTTAGGATTTTTTTTTCATGGGGTTTATGTTTTAAAATATAAAATATATAGTATTTTTGTCATTCTTTACCTTCTTTGAGACACATTTCATGTTATGCACCTATATTTTTACATGAGGTTTACATGCCTCCTTTAACATGTTATATCATTAATCTCATTATTTAAATTATATTTTATGATTAATTTAATTTTATTCATTCTATTTTATTATAATTCATTGTTACAGAATTGGTAGTAGATTATAGCTACAATGTCACCGTTTATCGAGATTAATTATGATTATGCTCCAATTGAAGAAATATTATGATCAAAATCTCAAAAACACTCATTTTTATTCTTACTATATGGTTATTCATGTTATATCTATTTATAGGAACCATTTTTAACTCACTTTTAAATAAGTTGAGTAATAATTTTTTTAAAAAAGCCTGAATTTGCCTTTATCTTTAGTCAGAAATCTATGTTCCTTAAAAACCATTTTTTATAATAAATTTTTAAAAAAATATTATACTATTATATTTTGATCATTAAAAAAATTTATACCAATGGTTTCCCATAAAAATGTGTTTTAAAAAGGCATATTCTTTTTATTTTACAAGAAAAGCACTTTTATAAATATCTTACGGTGAAAAGGAATGTTCGGCATGTATAGAGTTACCCACAGACGTGACCATCATTCCCATATAGTTTCCATTATGAGATTAAAAAGATACATTTTTTTGAAAATGAATCCCTCATATTCTGGATATTTGTTTTGGTAATGGGTTCTTCAATTAAACATGTTTTCAAAAACTTTTTATATTTAAGAATTTATTAAATGATTAACAAATATTCTTTTATATGTTTTAAATGTATTTTAAAAGAAATGGTTTTCAGAATAATTTTCAATAATTCATTATAACGTTTCAAGGTATTTTCAAAGAAATGGTTTCCAAAACGTTTTCAATATTTATTTAAATAATTTCAAATTATTTTAAAATAAATGTTTTCAAAATGTTTTCAATTTTTATTTATGTGTTTTAAAAATATTTTCAAAAAAGTTTATTACAATGTTATGATTCTTATTTTATAAGTTTTAAAATAAAACATTTAATGAATTTTTATCAATATTAATTAATATTTTTTCAATGAAATAGTTTATCAAAATTATTTTAAGACTTCATTACATGTTTTTTATATCTTTTTGATGAAAAAATATTCAAAGAAATTATGTTTTAAAAAAATCAAAGAAGAATTTATATTTTCCTCAAGAATATTTTTAAAAAATATAATTCCAAATTACATCCCATAAAATATGTCATACATTTGTGTTACTCATTCCTTTATGGTAATTGATATAATGATTTCTTTCATATTCATTCATTTAATGGTTTATGTTTTAATGTCATGATGAATATGAAACTCATTTCTCTTTCACAGTTTATATGATTTTTAAAACCACGTCATTTCAAAGGTTATGTTTTCAATGAAATGATTATTAAACATGTACCTTTATCAAAATTTTATGATTTGATTACAAGTTTATGATACCCTTTTCATATCACGGGTTTTGATATTATTGTTTATGTTTTTTTGGAACATGTATGTATGAATACATTATGATATGGGTGTGACCAATATATCCCTCCAATTAATTGGGAAGATATTTATATCTCATGAGATACACAATTAAGGACTTGGGAGTAAACCTTTACTACTAAGATTAAAATGGGAGTGAACAATGGCTACCAAGATAGTATGGGGAGTAAACCCATACTAATAAGATGTCATGGGGAGTTAACGTTGACTACTAAGATGGCCAAGGGAGTAAACCATGACATCTATGATGGTATGGGGAGTGAACCCATACTACTAAGATGTTGTTGGGAGTGAACCTTGACTTCTATCAGGGCCATGAGAGTGAATCATGACTACTAAGTCGGTATGTGTAGTGAACTCATACTACTAATATGTCCATGGGAGTGAACCATTACAACCATTATGGTATTGGAAGTAAACCCATAATACCATGATGTCCATGGAAGTTATTTCAGGACTAATATGGAAATAATTTTATATTCTTATATGTCTACCACAACTCGCTACCTTATTCTTATGTTATGATTTTATAGACTAGATTATTTCATTATTTATGATTAATTTCTTACAAATTTAAATTATTTACACCATGATTTCTATTTATGATTTATTATATATAGGGTATGATATTATAATGTTATACTCATTTTCTCATACCCTTGTATTCCTATTATGCTTACATATTTCATTTATTTACCCTTACTAGGAATTCAATCTCACTTGTTTCTCATGTTTCCTTTACCCAGGTTATGAAAAATGGGTTTTAGGTAGATTTACTAAGTGGGAAGTTATTTTTGGAGAAAATTTAAGATCATTCACTGAGATGGAATATTTTTGTTCCATGTTTTTAAAGAAGAAAAAAACAGGGTCATTGGGTGTCGTGTTATGTAATGTTTTATGTATTCTGAAAAAATGATGTAATTTTAATGTACATTAATACTGGGTTGTTATAAAGATAGTGGTGATGAATATTCTATAGAGGTTGTGGGCCCTAATATACTAGTATTACCACAGGGAATTCCACTTAAAAACCATCTTATATTCATGATCTGGGAAACAATTATCAGTTTATAGAAGGATTCTAAATCAAATTGTATGATATATAATGAGGTCAACGACATGCGTCTTCTATAGAAGAGATGATTAGTGAGTTACAGGAGTAGAACCCTCGTACCATTTTGGGGTAAGGAGGTCCACAACCCATTTAGTCTTGGCTAGAGGCCATCTTATCTATCATTCAGCATCTAGAGATTTCTCTTAAAAGGGGGGTCAAGTTTGTAGCATATATTCTTAGAGGATCATATAATAAATAAGGGGATGAATTTAACTCAGATAAAAAGCTTCGGGTTGTGCTCTATAGGTATTTCCAGATAGTCTTCTACAATTATTTCTTTCTTGAGACACTAATAATTAACAGAGCGAGGGAGTTTATAAACCATGATCATTGGACTTTATTAATTATAGATTACTCCACTCACTTTACAGAGATTTAAAATTTTATTCCTTCACTCCATGGTTGACATCTCCTTATGGATATTCTATTTTTTATGGGATCACATATGCCATCCTATAACATGTGAACGTGTTTCATTTGATGATCATCACATATGAATTGTTCTATTATCACTGAGAATATCCTTAGAGAATCTAAATGTTTAGGCCATTGTGGTACAGTACCTTGGTAGGGATGTAGATCATCTATTATAAAGAAGAAAGAGTTTGTAGTGGTCAGAGTGTGCTCCACTATAGTTATGTGGTCTACAACCAATGTGTTTGGAAAATAAACACAAGGCCCCATTATTTCAATGATCTAGTTGAGAGACAATAATAAATAAATATTGGTCATATTTAACGATTTTCAGAAACCTATCATATAGTGGTTAGTAAGAGAGGATCTACACTAACTCTAGGTAATGGAGTAGGATAAACAAATCCTCATCATACAAGGAGATAGAGTGTGGCTGGACGATTAGGCTGAGAATATATTCATGGATGAGGGAGCCATGAATTAGTTGTGTAATACATAAAAGTAGGGCGTACCTAGGTTTTTCATGTTAGATCTTAGGCCCATGGATTATTCTAGATATATGATGCACAATAGACATATGAGGAGTTTCATATTACTATATCATTAGTTTGAGGTGAAATTTCAGCAGTCAATACATTTGTGAGTATTTTAGTTGACAGAAGAACATCCCACTCTTTTATATCTTGGAAAATTATGGAATTACTTGGGATTTAAATTTAGTATTTCAATGGAGTAGTTAAACATGATACACCATTTGGGACTTGATCAGAAAATTTATTCCAATGTTGGGACTTACACCGTGAGACAGGAAGTTATCGTTTCATATGAACCACTTCATAATCGAGATGAAATGGTTTGACATAATTTTTAGGATCAATAATTTGGATCCTTACCATTCCCATATTGATAACTATCACTGGATGGTGTCATTCACATCACCTGATAGAGATATCGATATTCCAAAAGGATAATGGGATGTCCATGTGAGTTGAGCTGGACTTCAGAATCATGGATTGGGTGAAGTAACAAACCAAACTTCTAGTCACTATCTAGAGGGCTAGGAAATGAGACATATAGATTATCTTCCTGTGGTGGATCATTTTAGGGACATCATCCAAAATGTCATTTTTGGGATACCTCTTGAGAGAGAAGTAGATTTTACCATTGACCTGTTTCTAGGTGTAGCAATATTATCTATTCCTCCTTATAGGATTTCTACTAAAGAGTTAAAAGAGCATTATAAGTAGTTCATCAATTTCGAATTCATGGGGTTTATATTACCAAGTATTTCACTCAGTGTTTTGCCTACTATTTTCACTAATAAGTTCAATGGTACCCCAATAATTACAAGGATTATCATCAGTTGAGTCTTTTTATAGTTAAGAACTCATATCCACTTTCATTTAATGGTGACCTCTTAAACTTTCTCCTTGGGGAAAGATTTTTTTTCTTAAAAAATTGATTTTACACCGGGAAATCATTAGTTTTGTGTTAGACCATCAGATATACCATGTAAAACATTAGTTAGTAGTTATGGATGGTTTGATTTATTTTTCATGGTTTTTAGTCTCATGAGCTCATTGGAAATTTTTATGGATTTATAGAATTAGATTTTCCACCAATATTTGGATTACTTTTGGGTAGTCTTCATGGATAATATCTTATTTTACATGTTGACTCAAGATGATTAGTCCAAACACCATGAAATTGTAAAGAGTACAATAAGAGATAGTTTATTTTATGTTATGCTCATAAAAGAACCGTTTTGGACCAGTAAAGTTCACTTCTTTGCTGACATCATATCAGAATCATGAGTATCTATGGACCCAAAGAAGATTAGAGCCATGGTTTAGTTGGAGAATACAAATAACATCTTTGATATTTAATGTTTATTGGAGCTATTTTGGTAGTATAGGTGTTTTATTCTGTATATCTAATGGTTTGTAACACCTCTTATGGTCTCGGAAAAAATTGTTTGAAATTCATATTATTTGAATCATCTCAAGAAGCCTATCAGATAATGAAATGAGGGTTTACTTTTACACCATTCTTGATTTTATATAATCCTAGAATAGGATATAAGTTTTATTATGATGCATCATGCATCATGCTATGAGTCATTATTATGTAGGGAGATTAAATATTAGGGTACAAGTCTCACTATTTTTGACCTCATGAGTGTAATTATCCAAAAACAAGATCTTATGTTTGAATCTATTGTTCGTGCCTTATTATTATAGAGGAATTATTTATTGTGAGAGTGATTCGTTATGTACAAGGATCAAAAAATTATCAAATACATATTCAATCAACATGAATTCAATATTAGGCAATAAATATGGGTCGAATAACTAAATTATTTCTACCCTTATCATTCTTATTGAACTTTAATGGGAAATGAAGTTTCTTATGCATTGATCTAGAAGACTCAAACACATGCATTTCATGAGGCCATTGATGAGAGGTAGTTGACGAATCTCTTTTATGGTATTCATCACGAGATTTTGTAGATTCATAGGTAGTTCATCTTACATATTTACTAGTGACCACTTCACTTTTGGATCAAGTGATTAAGATACAACATTTTGTTCCAAAATAATTGGTCTTTTGAAAGATCATTTTAGGTGAGTAACCATTGTATGTTTTTTTCATGGACTGATAAGAGTTATTACACATTCATGGCTGACTTTAGTTACAAGTATAAATATGAGAAGAGTTTATGTGAGAGTCTGAGGACTCTATTTGGGAAGTAAATAAAAAAAATTAAAATATGTATTGTGACTCAAACCAATATTATTGGTTTTCAAGTGTGAAAATAGAGATAACTAAATGTGTTATTGGGGTGCCACATTTCATAAGGTAAAGAAATAACACTTGTTTCAAGTGGAACATTTATAGGCTTTACCCATTCTGATATGTAAATGGTTTGGTGTCACTATAGATTTGGTGACATGTTCACCAAAATTCATTTAAGGAGTTGATGTTATATGGGTTATTGTTTACCTGAAGCCCACCCAGTTTTTATAAGGGGGGCCTTCTTGGTGGAAAATATAGAAAGGATATTTTTCAAGGAGATCACATGTTTTTATGGAGTTTTATATCCCATCATATTAGATAAAGATTCTCAACTAATTTGTTGGTTCTGGATGGGTTTGTTGAAGGAAATCTGTTCATTGTTACTTCTGAGTACAACCTATTACCCTTAGACTGATGAGAATTCCTAGAGAACAATACAGGTGTTAGGGGAAATGACCCGAGCATGAATCTTTTTTTAGGAATTTATTAGGGGAAATGATTAACACTTCCATTATTTTCATATAATAAAATCTTCTAAGAGACTATAAAAATTGTTCCTTACGAGTCCCTATATTGTAGGTCATGACATTTACCACATCTCTGGATAGAGGAAAGTGTGGAAATGAAAATAGGTCTTCATCTCAATGAGGATAATGTGAATATTGTACATCACCTCAGGATGTACAGGGATACAATATAGTCGAGGAATGAATCATATTCCAATCATCACTAACGACCACAGGAGTTTGATGTCAAGGATTGAGTCATCTTTTGTGTTTCACCTAGATTGGTGCATAAACATATCATGAGGGATGACAAGCTATCACTGAGATTATTCTTACCATTTTAGAATATATAGTGTGTTGAATTAGTAGATTATAGTAAATAATTACCTAGATATATAGGGTTATGCCTTACATTTTTTACATCTCTCCACTTTGTCATTATTATTCATACATGTCTCATGCCTTTCATACTGATGTGGTTGAGTTAGATTTGATTATTCTATTTAAGAGTATCCTATACATATCATAGATCAGAGAATGGAGGACCTATGAGGTGGGTCAGTTCCTTTAGTATTGGTGAAATGGAAGCAGAACCATGTATAGGATGATACCTAGGACCAAGAGGCTAACATACATGCTTAGTTTCCAAAACTGATCTATTATTATGTTTTACCACAATTAAAAGGGAAACATAGGGATAATGTGTTTTATAGCTGAGGGGTTATATGATCCTGGTTTTTCTAATAAGAAAATTAACATTTATGTTTTGGTTTACACCTTTATTTTTTATATATATGAATGTCACTTAGATATTATAGATGGATTCAGGAGTGTCTAGGGCTTGTTCAGAGACCATAACATTGATTTTTTTTGAAAAATTGGATGAGGCACATGGTTGGAGTATGATTAAGGATAACCATTAAGATCAAGTGTGAAAAATAAAAAATTTGGAACATGGTTTTAAACCCCATGTGATGGAGGATAGAAGACTAGGAAAAATGGTTCAATCTTGTTGTACAGTTGATCTGCATGGCATGTACATAGTTTATAAAACTTTGCACCTTACCATGTGGGGGGTTGGTGGTATTGGATACTTATCATGTAGAGGAAAGAAAGGTTTTTCAAGAAATTTTCCCAAATATGTAAGGTGGTTCCACCCAAGTAATTTATTGTGCATGGTTAGCCTATTGTTTCGCTAATCATGTAGGAAAACCATGTTCCATGTGAAAGTGTTGAAATTTCCTTCATTCCTCTAAATTTTATAAGTCATCTTACTATTTATTTCACAATTTACACAAGAACATCCTCCCTCCTTTTGATATCTACACATATCCACCAAGGATTTGAGCATCCTCCTTCATTCAAACACTAATTTATCTTTTGTCTATCATGTTGGATCAGAATTGATAATATATTCAATCCTCTTTCTTCATTCCATTATTTCTCTCACTGTATTGAATGATAAATTTATGAAAAATAATATTCCCTATTTTTTGAATATTTTTTAATTTATCTATTTTATCCCATTCTAGCATGAGTTAAGGTTAGATATCTGATTAGGAGTCTTCTATACATCTAAGGTATGTGGTCATTCCCTTTTTCTCTAATGTATTAATTTTTTTATTATACATAGTACTTTCATGTGATGGAAATTCTATGTGGTTCCCTTTAAATGATGTTTTCAATTATTAAATTATTATCACCTTATGTAGGTTTTCCATTACACCCTATTTTCATCATTAGTGGTTTTCCACCTTGATGAGATCCACTCTTAGGGTTTTTCACATTGAAGTCCAATGATTCTCATATTTTGTAATGAAGTTTTTCTACCATTTTAAGACTATTAAATTGTATTTTTTAAGGTAAATGGATCAATTTAGTTAACAAATAGGGCGATACATTAATGTAATCTTGATTTATAAAGTTGAACCACCTTCACTGGTGGGTTAACATTCTCTATCATATATATAACTACAGTGGATGATTGTTTCAAAGAAAGGGGAATTGAAAAACCATTTCATCTAGAACTCTAAATTTTTTTAATAATGTTAATCGATATTACTATTGTTATATGGAACTTGATTAATTATTTTATATCATGATAAATTATACTAACATATCATGAATTCTATTAAAGGTGATGCATGCCTAATGTGATACTTGGACACCCATTGTGGTTTTCCTTAGATGGGATCTTGGGTTGTCATTTTTTATTTCTATGTATTCCATGTGAATGGAAAAAAAAAGGATTCAATATTTAGTTTAGATTTTCAATTACTCCTCTTCATGTTGAGGTTTCACATATATTTTAAAAAATTAAGTAAATTTATCCCATTGGATGATTCTCCTAGGATTAGGATTGATATTTTAGACCGAATTCAGTGATTCCTTGGGCCCCAATGAAGCATAAAACCCATGCTACCTCGAACATTCTCTTAGTGATCAGATATAATTTTTATTTCATATGGAAAATCGCTCAGGATACACTCCTATGGACATCACCTTGTATATAAAACATAAATTCAAAAGAAATATGGTTACTTTTGTGACTATCACTACACATGTACATATTGGTTTTACTCCTCAAGTCATGAACTTACTAAAAGAAATATTATATTATCATAGAAAATCTTGCTTAGGATAATGTTGGTAGTATCAAACGAGTGTCGTATGAGGAATTTAGGACAAAAATATGATTAATTTACTATATTACTCTGATTATTACCTACACAATTCTCAATATATGTTCCTAGGATGGATTTTTCAACAAACAATTAGTGGTTTCCTACTTAGTGCTACTCACACCCTATTCAGGCTATCCATCGGTACCCAAAAAAAATCTAATGATATATATTGGGAAAAAGGAAAGCACCAACCTTTAAACACTTGATTTTATGTTCTCTGATAATGTATGGGAGTAGAGGAGGGAGGTATTTCTTAAGATTATATTGGAGATTGATTTTTCCAATTTTGTAAATTTGGTTTAGCATGCATTATGAATTCATGATACCTAGTACCTCATGTATCCTCCATTTTGGTATAGCATCTTGAAATCATTATTTTGAGTATGATATTATCCTATTGATTTTTATTTTATCTGGATGACTAAATATTTCACTATTGTTCACATATTATTTTTATGCTATTTATTAATTTTTTTATACCATTATTCTATACCTTGATCATGTGAGTAAAATCTTCCCCACCAGGCCATCAAATATGTAACACCCCAATATTCTATGATACACTTCTCTTTGAATAATAAAATAGCTTGCGATATAAGCAAATTCATGTTCTAACACACAACAACCAATTAAACAACCAATAATAAATATTAATACCCACTTTTTGAAATTTTATAAATTTTATTTTCCTAAATAAACTTTATTTTTGGATTAGGAATATCAAAAATAGCTTATGGTGAATTTTTGGTATTTTTCTGAACACTTTCAAATTTTTTGCAGAATAGTGAAAAATGGTGGGTTATTATTTAAAACCGACGTATTATTTAAATAATTTTGTTATTTAATTTAAATTTATATTTAGTAAAAATTGATACATAATACCTATATATTTTCAATATAATTTATTGGAGTTATTTTATAATAATAATAATATATATATAATTTTGTTAAACTTTTTACTGTCTTTTACCCACATTCTAGGCACATTTGAAAAGTTTCACAAAAAATAATTTTACAGCTTATGTTAATTGAATTTCAAAAATCTGAGAGACATGGTTGAAATCAGTAAGTAAAATTTGGTTCAATAAGAGTAAAGTAATTTCTGGTGATTGGTAACTTTTGACATTAATTTACCACGTTTAAAAGTAAATACGGTGATTAAAGGTGAAAATTATTTTATAATTACCCTAACACATGTACTAATTATATTGGATAATTGTATATTGACCAAAATCAACCATAGGAATAAAATATTATCCTTTTGGTCCACTTGGATTAGATTAGAACATTTATTATTATTTTATTTAATGAAGAGTTAAAAGTGTTAAATTCAATGTTTAATAACTGAACCAATTTTAATATAAGGTTATACATAAGATAAAATCAACTATAAATATTCATTAGAAAGATAAAAATATTTCATACATAATGGTTTTTTATTTATAAATTTTATTCATTAAATAACTAAATTTATTAATGGTAAAATAATGATGTAGTAATTACCATTTTAATGAATGATTGAAATAATTGATATTATAAATATCCAAATAAATGTAAATAGAGAATTATGATGAATTAAACTAATGTTATAGGTTAAAATTAAATATAAGGGTTGATTAAATAAATTTTTTTCTAAGTGATAAATTTTTTATGACTATCACAAAAACAAAATACCAAATAGTGTCAAAATTGACCTAAATGAGTTTTTAAATCAAATACTATATTATTAATTTATATAATATTCTTAAAAATATAAGGATCAGAAAAAAACTTATATAAGGTTATATATGTCAATAACGAACCACTTTGGGTTCACTTGGCGTTTTATAGTATGTTTATTAACCATTTATTATAATAATACAAGAATACATGGTTAAAGTTAAACTATTTAAGTAACAATTAAATCTATGAGATAAGGTTAATATGGTGACCTAGATATGTCTAAAACCTATGGGTTGAAATTTTTTCAACCCATTCCCACATTATCCACGAAATAAGTCATTTTTTAGCAATTATACACCAAATATGATTGTATTATAAAATAATATTTCAATCTTTTCCCAAAGTTACCCTCACCTCTCTTATAAAAAGGTACATCCCCTTCTCTCAAAATCACACCTCCAAATCCATTTGTATCGACAAAACCCCACTCAAATATCCTCCAAACTACACTAAATTGTACTTATTGTCCTTACATTGATCATAAATCCATCCTATGGATCCCTTTTGATCCACTCAAAAGGAAACACCCAAAGAAGAGGTAAACATTTCACCACCTCTTTCAAAGTCCTTTTCTTCTTCCACATCCTCTTTCCTTGTTGTTTCCATACCAAAATAATAACTCTAGTACCTTATACATATTGTGATGTTATTATAAATATTATATAAACGTATTCATTATTCTATCCATCCTATGAATGAAATGTCACCTTACATGTGTACGTACGACATACTGTCTCCATGCCTTGTTGTAGTTTGTTATTCAAACACTTCATTATTAGGATGGGTATAATAATGAGTATAACTGATTTAAATAATAAATATAACATGTTTATGATTCTTTATATATGATATACTATTCAATTATATATTATTTTACCATCAATATAATGATATTGTTTCTCGTGTGTATGTACGGATTACCATTTCCACGAATGCGATGAAATTCATTCTCCATCATAACCATTCACGAATAATTTTCATTTCATGGTTAAAATTAACATTTTATAACTTAATATAATTCTGAATATTAATCAAATACATTATATCCATAATAAAAATGGCTTATGTAACCAAGCATATAAGGGAGAACGAATCATTTAACACACGAAACAATGATATTACTGAAATTTTATTAACAAATCTATATTAGAAGATATTATATGATATAATATTTATGTATTTAGTTATTTTATAATTTAATAACATCTATTGAAATATTATACAAGAGGTTAACATACCATCAATCATTGAAAAGTACAAGTTAATGGTTAATTATACAATCTCTTCATTTTTTGAGGTTGTTTATACGTGAGTATCTACTGGGACCTCTTTACCATTCACATCTTTGTTTCTTAAAAATGTATTTAAAAACATTTTTACTATTTACTATACTATAGGTTAATTTCATTTCTAACCTTGTTTTACTTATTATAATAAAATTTTAAAGGAATCATATCGTCGCTTTCCGAATAAGGTACTTTATGGCCTTTTTGACAAATTGAGGTAAGAATGTTTTATTAACTTCTACGGTGGTTGCGGCTATTTTCCACCTTTATAACACATTAGAAGCATCCCTTAAAAGCTTATAAGAGTATTTTTAAAATAAATTTTTTCTTTTATAATTATGGGAATTTTAAATGATTTCAAAAAATAAAGGGATATTTCTATAAAATAGTTCTTATTTAATCTTTGTCAACATCCTTTGATAGATTTTAAAATTATTAGAAGTTGACTTATTATGATACAATATTCCATATTGTATTGAATTTTTTTTGATATTTTTGACTGTGGATGTGTTATTTTTATATGATTCATAAATTATGGTTAAATTATTAACATTTTTTATTCTAGTTTTAATATGAATGTTTATGTTACGTTTCGATCTTTTCATGTGAGGAATGTATTGGAATTAGTAAGTGATGGGTGGAGCCCACAATTACACCTCGATGCATCAGTAGGTCTCATGAGACAAAATAGGGTCTTGACATAAGTACTTGACAAAATCTTATTTGTAGTCCTGGCACGAGGCCTTCACTATGTTGTTAGGTATTATACATTCCATCATTATCAAATTGGCTGTTGATAATACATACGATTATTTGACTTGTAGAATATCCATGGGAATAATTAAATGTAATTATTTGATTTAGCTTATTCATATTATACTAATGTATAATTTTAAAAGGATTGTGTTTTAGTTTTATAAATTTCCATAAATTTTTATGCTTATTTATGAGCGTTTCTACTATATTGTTATCTATAATGAGCACTAGAGATCACCCCTTTCTATGGTTTATTTTTTCTAGGATGAGAAGAAGTATATTATGACTGACCTATAGGGATAGTCTAAGGGATAAGAATGTGTTAAAAGGAGACACAATGTTGTCATTTTTGATTTCATAATGTAAAGTAAAACTTATATTAGTATCTAGTACTTCCAAGGTTACTAAACTAATCGATATTTCAGGATTTGATCCCTTGTGATCATGAAAATGTTATATAATAAGACACTGACACTAGGTAACTAGGTTTGGGGTGTTAAAAAAGACCCTCACTGCTATACAGTAGCATTTTATGTATGGGGAGGAATGCTTGAGACTATATGACAGACAAGTTTTAGTTATTTATGGGTAACATGCTTTGAGGCATGAAAATAATCCCTAAAAAAAGTGTTTGTGTTCTTATTGTGTTCTTGGTTACCACTAAAGTCATGTTCTATATATATATATTGATAAATCATGAATTCATTGATGTGGGAGAGGTAGTGGCTCATAATTAATCTATTTTCACAATTACTTAATAAATTTTTTCTATTATTTATAATCTATATCATTTATTATTAAATGGGTTCTATCAATTATTTAATAAATCATTTAATCCATCAATAGTTTTATCTCTTAAAAACAATTTATCTTTTTGTTTTAGGATTAATAATATACTTATTTTTTTATTTCAAAATTCATATCATTTATTTTCACTTTGATTATCTTATTTTATCGCTTATTTTAATTTTTATATCCTTTAATATTTTTATATTTATTAAAATAAAATTCACCCCTACCAACATTTCCATATTACTCTAACAAATAATTTACATCATAAGAGTTATTATTTTTATTTTTTTAAACCATTCTTTTATATATTTTATTTGAATAATGTTTTTAAAATATTGTTTAATCCATGTTTTCAAAAAATTTAGTTATATAATATTTTCTAAAAAAACATTAATATTATTAATCTACTTCAAGAAGTTATCTTTTGATAATGTATTCTACCCTTAACACCCATGGTTCCCCATTAAGACACTCAATGGGTCAAACCCCTTTTTTTTATTGAAATGATAATAATTACTAGAAAACTAACATGTCTACTTTTCATAGAATCAATAGATATCTTATTTACAAAATTTTTATGCATGGTTATAGACATAATAAATAATCATAAGATAAATGTACTCCAAATTACATTTCCATTTTCAACATTATATAAAATCTATTAATACTCAACTTTTTTATTTAGATAAAATAAATTTAATAGTTTTCTTATTTGAAAATCAGCACCTGAAATCTTAAAATTACATGAAGTTACTCATGATGGAAATAATAATGTTAAAGATAAAAGATATTATTTATATAGATATGATTTATAATGTTTTTTTATGCATCCATATAAATCAATTACAATGATTTTTATAAATTTTATTGGTATATGATATGGTTTAAAGTCTCTTGGTGATACTCTTCTATTGAAATGATTGTCATGAATATTATTTGCATCATGCTATGAACAGGGTCACACAAAGACAAAGTGATCCCTGAATTAAAATATATCATGAGAATAGTGGTTGAATAACACATTGGTTCTCTCAGGTCATATTAAATAACCTGGAAGTGATAATCCATAAAAAAACAGAAGTGAGTGAGTAATAGAAAATTTATTCTTTTAAATCAATGATGATTATTGGAGAAGTGAAACAAATATGTTACATTTATCTATGATATTACACAAACTCAAAAATAAAAATGGATAATTCCTTGCATGCTAAAAAGTAAAATAATTGGAATGAAATTGATGTAAATTATAACAATTTAAAAAAAAGAACATGTCAAGCCAGATTTCCACATAGTCAGAAAATGAAAGGATAAAATTAAATAAATCCCTAAAATATTATACCTATATTATAATTTATGATTCTATCATATATTACTTCTCATGTTATTGATGTGACAAATGTCTCATGAAAATATTTACACATTTTATTAAGCTAACTCTCCTACTTATTCCACTTACAATTATTCCACCTCTTCTTCTTCATTGCAATAAGATTATAAAGAGATAAAAAATGGATTTTGTAAACATACCAAAAACATAAATGACATAAATATGAAATAAAATCAAGTTATTTTAAAAATAATCATATTTATAAATAAAATTTTTTATCATTGAAATTAAAAGAGAAACCAAATTTTTATAAACAAGAAAAAAATTGAGGATTTATTTAATTTTATTTTTAAATACACCCTAGGTAAGAAAAATATAACATGTTTAAAATAAGCTGTTTTTTGTTCAAAAAAATAGGTTAGAACGTAAAAAAAATTACTATTTTTAATAATAGAATCTCTCAACCTAAATTTTAAAAATATTGTATAAAAACCAAGAATATTATTTATGACTATAGTGGAAAATAACTTGTTATTTAGGAATAAGTAAATTTTACTCTGTTATAAAACTTTTTTATAAATTATACTTGAAAATATTTTGATAAAAAACCGTGGATTTTAATATTTCTTTTTGAGAACATTTTTGGAATGAAATTTTAGGTACGAAAATCATTACACACTTAATTTTTTATAATATATCTCTTAAAGGAATGTACCATAGACATATATGTTACATGTTTAGTGGGTGATTCAGAAGGATTTGCAATAACTTCTCTAATTTTGACTCAACGATTGGAATCTTTAGAGTTTTTAATATTGGTTTTTAAACTTATTCCTTTATTAAAAAGATTTTTAATATTTTAAATATTATAAAACATCATTCTTAGATTTCTATCCTATAATACTTAAAATTTAATATTTATAATTTTATTAAAGGGGTTATAGGTGTGGTGATTTTATTTAACTAACTATTTGATCAAGTAAAATATTTTTGTTATTCATTCATTTTATTTTGATTTTTTTTCTAAATTGAAATTTATCAATACATGTATTATGATCTCTCAATTTCAATGTATTTAAAAATTTATGTTGATCCTTTTCCCTCATTTTAAAATGTTTTAAAAATCTAATTGATCACTTAATTTATGATTTTATTTTTTGAAATGGATATTTTTTTATATCATGTATTATTATGAAAACATTTTAGATAATTTATTTATTTTTAAAATTATAAATATTTTTCATTTCTATGCCTTAGATGAATTTATATTTCAAAATAATTTATTATTAGCTTTGAAATTATGACTTTAGCTCCTTAAATTTAATTTAATTTAGAATGTTATGATAATTATTAAAGAAATATATTAATCATAATTTATTGAACTAAATATATAATTTATCTCTTTATTGTTCTACCCTCACTCTCATATTATGGATCAACAAGGTTGATTGGTTCCTTTTAAAGTTTCTTTTATTAAATATATTTCTTATTATCATTAATTGAAGCTTGTATCCTCTAAATAAAATACATAATATGGTGTTTATTAATGTTTAATGTCTATCTTATGCTTTATTCAGGGATCTCTATTGAGTTATTTTTTATTCAAGTATTCTTAGGAGTGTTTATTACATATATCCTTTTATTTCATATTTTTTATAAAATTTAATTTTTTCTATACACTATCCACATGACACCATTTTAGGAGTTTGTTTTTAAAAAAAGTGTTGAATGATCTCGTACCTATAATGGTAGAAAGTGGATGTTTTTTCATTAATGGTTTTCAGTAGTTTCTTATGGAAATTATTTTATTCTTAAAATAGTTTAATTTAATTTCAATAATTTATGAAAATTTTTAATTTCATCATTAAATGATATATTTATTCTTTTATATAATTATTTTATTGAAAAATATATAAAATTTGATATCATCATTTTACTTAGATGTCTATTTTCATTAATACACTATTTTTATTGAAAAATATCTAGACTGTTATATCTTGATTTTATTGCCATATCTAAAATCATGAATTTTTTACTATTTCTTTAACTTAATGACATATATTTTTTATTCTGTTAAATTTTTAATTCATTAAAAACATTAAATTATTATTGGTAATTTAAAATAAGTTTAATCTTACTAGAAAATAAATTTATATCTATATACAAACATGTGGATGTGGTTCTAAGGAAATGCACCTAGAGGTATTAAAATCTCAAAAATGGTTGTTTGTAGTTTTAACCCAATATTCAACCCATGCATGAGTAGTGGAATATTACCAAAAAAATGTTTTGAAAATCCCATTTAATATGTTTTGGATTTGATAAAAAATATAACATAACCTTAATAATGGATTATAATTTTAAATTTCCTTTTATAAATTCATTATTTTTCTAAAGTATTCAGGTTTTAATGTTTTTTAAAATGGGATTTTATTTAACCCTTTATGTTAATTGTTTTTTTTTGAACCATGAATTTAAATAATTAATTAAGAGAAACCAACCCTCAATTATAAATTCTTATATTATCCTATAGAATAACCCATTTAGTTAAAAATTAGATCTTGTTGGTTATTTTTTATTCATTTTGATTATTGTTTTATTTTAGTTTCAACAATAGTTATAATGTAGGATATGAAATTTTCATATTCATTTTTTCTATCTTATAAAATAAACCTATTTATATTAACCATTATTATTTTTTAATTGTTTCTATTATTTATTTTTGATAATAATAAAGTGGGTGAAATTTAAGAATAATTTATGTTTAGATTATTCTATTTATTTATTTTAATCACATAGAAATTGGGGGTGAAATTTCTTATAAAGTTCATTCGTTATGTTTTATTTCATTTTATCGCATTGGGGGTTAAATAATGTGTTTAATGGTTTGTGTTGTTTTAATTTCATTATTAACTATTTAAATTAATTTTAAAAATATCTATGATTTATTACTATTAAAATTCTTTCATATCTATTCTTGTTTCCAGTGTATGTGATCATCAAAACGGGGGAAACATTTATACCTCATTCAAGTAAATTTATTTTAATGATCACATAAAGTATTTTTTGTTATAACTATTCAATTACATGATATTTTATAATTTTGGTTTGATTATGATGTTAGGATAGAATCTAACCAAAGGATGACTTCTAATTTGATGATGAAAATGAAGAGAAAGTTCCTCAACATGGAAGCAACACTGAGAAACTGGTAGAAGACCAGTGATATGTTGGTATAGTAAAAAATAAGAACCTAGAACAAAATGAATCCCAAAATAAATCTTCTACAGCTGACAAAAAAGCAGTTATAGTGTAAAACATCCAACAATGATACATGAGTCATGTTTGCTCTCTGGTGGGATTATCCTAAAAGCTAGTGGAGCTGATCCAGAAAGTCATAATATGCATTAAATATGGTATTCAATGACTCCATTTATCCATTTACTCCTATGAATCAACACTTGGAACCTCAAGTAGATATAAATTGGATATTATGGAGTCATTTCAAAAAGAAACATGTATCAATTGTGAACAATATTAATAAAAAATTGGTAACAAGAATATGCTACTTTTGTTATTCCTCTATAGACCTCTTCATAATTCTATCTTCTAATTATGTGATAAATATATTTCTCTCCCTCATTATCTACATTAACAATTCTCTATCATCGAAGATAATTGTGTTATTTTCTTCAATCAATATATTCCTAAGATAATATCAATTATTATATTTCTTCAGGATCATGGTAAACCTCTAAAACCAAGTGATAATTCTCTTAAAGTACATGGGAACTAGATAAAACTAGTAGAATATAAATTGTTTCATAATAAAAAACAAAAACCATGTTTTTTCACTTTGATTTCATAGATACCACTAAATTCATAGACTATATATATCAAAAAATCATCAAGTAATTAAGTTGGAAGATATAGGGGATCATAATATAGCTATTTCCAAACATCGTTAACTAACTTCTTGTCTTATTTACTTTATGAATCCTCTATATATTAATTCATTTATTTAAATATATTAATCTATTGTTTAATTAATAAAATTATTTTTTATTAAAACTATTCACTCTCTTTATTTTATTTTTTTCATTATGCTTATTTGTTTGTATTCAAAAATATTATCATTTAAATTGAACATTCTCTAACTATCATATATTTTTCCGTTATTTTCTTATTTATATTATAATTTTGTTTAAAATTATTTCATATAAAATTTTCACACCATTTTTCATATTACTCTAACCAATGTATTCAACTTATAGTTATTTCTATCCAAGTGATGTTAGATACTCTAGAAGGTTTAGGTTATTATTCCTACCCTAAGATAACTTATTCTAAATTATCTTGAGGTTTTTAACTCAATATTCCATTAAATTATAAATGCCACAATTTCATTATCTTCTGATATAATACATAGCCAGATCCTTCTATTCCCTTCCATTTTTATAAAATTATAAAATCTTAATGAAAAAAATTAAAACAATTTTAAATCTAATGATAATAGTTCAAAAGGGGTTTTTAATCATATAACATTTTAATATCACACATCTATGATCTAATAATTCAATATTATCTTCTTAAAAAAATATTTAAATTAGTTATAAATTATATTTATTGGTCCGTATAAGTCATGTGATCAACCAAAACAAATCCTGTAAGTGTTTGTATCTAGGTGAGTAGTCTTAGGACCACTCATCACAAACCATGTAAAGATTATATTAATTCTAAACAAGAATTTTTAATATCATTACCCCATGTTTGATCTGTTCCATAACAACATCCTCATTTCATTATCCAAACATGGATGTAATTTTTAGGAAACCACTCACTCTATTATTTACCAAAATTTTGGAGGTTTTTCTATATTTATAGATATACCTTGGAAATTTACTAATTTTTATTAGTCATAATTTTTAAAAAATAACTAATCCTCCCATTTATACCAACTATGGATACCCACCGTTTAATACATAAATTTCAATAAAATTCTTTTACATAATAGTTCCATGAAAAAAATTCACATGATCTTTTGGGGTATAGAATCTTGGAAACTATGAATATAATATATGAATCCCATAAACTATATTTAATCTTATTTAATGTATCCTTAATTTTCATCATAGATCATTTCATTAAATATAATCTATTTTTAACATGCATCAATTAAAAAGGGTGATCCTAGAGGTGAGTAAGGGATAAATAAAAGAAACATGAAGAGTGAGACCAAGGATAATTCATGAGGCAAAAAATAGTTCCTTGTCATAAATACACAAGTCCTAACATAATATCATCATAATTATTACATGAAGCATAGAATGGGAATGTATCAATAACATTAATATGAGACATTCATAAGTATATCCCAAAGTATTATTATTAAGGTGTTAGAAAATATATTTCCAAGGTTGTTCATTAAGATATCATAAATCATTACCAAGGCATGATTCAAAGGTATAGTAAACATTTATTCTGTATAGAATAATTATTCAGTAAATATATTAGATAACTCTCAGAGCACATCATTCATGTTATTAACATTACTTGTTCAATATATATTATATATCATAAGTCAATAATTTATTATTTTAACCCATTAATAATGAATATGGGATTCATACATGGAATTATATAATAAATGAATTATAGTTCAATCTATATTAATAAATTTTAATTATGTTTGGTTAGGGTTTGGTATTCTCAATATATATGTGTAAAATGGAAAATAGAGGATTTATTTTAGTGGAATAATATGTATATATAATAGGTAATGCAATATAATTAAAGAGAGATGAAGGTGGTCTCATTAATAAAAAGTAAGTGGAATAGTAAATGAATGATTGTGAACACAATATTACATAATGAAACAGAAAAAAATCATATCATAAGAAAAATACTTCAATAAAAAAGAGATAGAAAGATAATATCTTATATTAAGTATCACTTCTTAAATATACATGGGAGATTCTTGGAGAGCTTAAGAGCTTTAACCATGGTAATAAAGAGAAAATAAGGGAGTGAGGGACATGCTGATTATCTAGGGAGGGAAATTAATGTGGTGGAGAAGTAGCAATTTATATCAAACTTAGGAGACTTTTTATCTAATATAAATTTTACATATACCAATAGACCTATACCAGTGGTTTGAAAAAAAAATTATAGAATCCTAAATTTGGGTACCTATACAATCTCTTTTCCAAAAAAACTCGTATACGTATTTTATTTGATAAAATTTTGAATATGAAACAAAAAATTTATGAATTCATTTTTCAACTAGAATTAAATAAGTTACAATTAAATTTAATTATATATATAATCATGTACAAAAAAATCATTGTAACTTGGTTTTTATGTAGTTGAAGTATAAGTGGGAAGTGTTGGGGACAAAACTCATTGTCCTTTTTTTACATTACCTATATCAATGGTTTCCCCAAATCATTGGAATAGTTATTTATTATTTATTTCCTATAATAATAGTATGGGAACCATTAGTACATACCAAATATACCAAATGTTTGACAAAAACCATTGGTATGGGTCTATCCCAATACAAAAAAAAACAATAGATTACAAATTATTGGTATAGTATATACCAATGGTTTGGGAGCCAATGAAAATGGTTCCAAAACCATTGGTATAACCATTTATTCTATTAGTGGTTTTTATTTTTCAAATATATCCTTTGGAATTCTAGGATTTAGAAACAATAATTTCCATTGGCCAATCATAATTTTTGATCTTGGGATAATAAATAATGACGTTTTTCTTTTTATTTTTTATTTTAGGAACATAACATAATTTTAATATGAAATTTTTCATGGGAAATTTTTTTTTTCAACAAAATAATGTTTTTTAAAAATTAAAATTTATTTTAAACATTAGAAAGTTGTTTATATGATTATAAATTCATTTTATTTTATTAAAATACATTATATTAACAAATATATATATATATATATATATTTATTATTTATTTATTTATAATGGATTCATTTATTTTAATTATTATCTATTTTAGAAAAATTATAAATTCATAAGACATACAAAACATTCAAAATTTTATTTTTAATGTTTATTAAAAAATTAAGTATTTTAGAAAATTATAAAAAATTTACCCTATCTAATTTAGATGTTTTTATTTCAAATATATTATTAATTTTATGAAAATAATTTTTTATCTATGAGAAATTTTCACAACCCGACTCATACTGGGGATCGAGCTGCAACCACCCCAAGCCCGCCTCCATAGGATGATGGTTGGAAACTATCACCGAAGGAACAAAAAACTAGGGGAGGCATTTTCTTATGAAACTATTAACACACACATGCAGCCAACACAATGAAAAATTGAATAGGAAAATAAAGAAAGATATACCACTTTTATAAAAAAAAAGAAACCATAAATATATATATCAACCTCTAAACATTAGAAGTACAAGAAAAGTAAATATGAAAGGGAAAGGGGAAAATACACACCCAACTAGAAAAGTGGAACAAACTGGTAATAGGTGAAAAATTAAAATATCCAGGAGAGTCCCACTCCTGAATCCCATGCTACGACCACCACACATGGTCCAAGAACCTCATATCCCTATTCACCTCTAATATCACGATCAACTTTTCTGTCATCCTCATGGTAACACCAAATGCGAGGAAATCCCAATCAAGGGAGAGTATAAAAATACTTAGTAAGATGCCCTAAAGGCTCGAGGGAACAACAATAGAGGTTCTAAAAAGGGGGAGTAGTACGAGGTATAACAGTAGTAGACCAGTATAGTAAAAAGTTTCAGTAAAAGGAGTGCATCTCTACCCAACAATATATATGTTCATTCAAAGAAACCCAAACGATGGAGTAAAGGGATCTCCATATTTCAAATCTTCCCAAGAAGAAGAGTAAACATCATTACCATTGTAAAACCCATCTACGATGTGCCTCATGTTGTTGCAACCGCCTAGGATGCACAAGTCAAAGGGTCTCAATTCACCACAACTTGATATTGTTTGCTTTGAGCGGCATTGACACACCCTCATTGTTTTGGGTTGCGTCACCAGGATGCGCCTTAGTGGGGAAAGTGACCCTATTTCTCATGAGTCCTTAGGTAAGATAAACTACTCCATATCATTATGCTGTATAGATGAGGGTACTGCTCTTGCAGTCATCGCGGAACACCACTTCCCATCCCATCTAGAAGTTAAACTCGGCATGATTGTCAGGGAACCCCACTGCCCAGCCTAGTTAGAGGGTAAGCCTAGTACTACCGTCGTGGAAATCCACTACTAAGCCTATCTAGAATGTAATCCTGGTATTACCATCAGGTAATGATACTAACTGGCCTAGCTGAAGGGTAAGATCAGTATTATAGTCAGGGAACACCACTTCCACGCAAAGTTTGAGGGTAAGCCTAGTTTTTTCATCAGGGAATTCCACTTCCCAGCCCATTTAGAGGGTAATACCAGATTCTCTTTATCCATACCTTTAAGATGGTGGATCTCAAAAAATCATTTAGGATTTATGATCATACCTGGTAGATGGTACCTCTAATAAAGCATTGAGGAACTCTAGCCATCCCTAATTGATGGTACCTCTTCGAAAGCATCGAGGAACTTTTTTCATCCATGTTAGATGGTACCTGTCAAAAATCATTGATGAAATCTGGACATAACTAGTGGATATTACCTATTGGAAAGCATCATGGAACTCTAGCAATCCCTTCTCGACGGTACCTCTTAGAAAACACTAACTAACAACACTGCATTCATTGAAGGTCGCCTCTATTTATACCATCTTGAAACATCCACATTTAATAAGATGAAAAAAAGGAACTCCACATCTAGATGGACCACACCATTGTGATCCTTGAGGAAAAACATGAATGGTAGACTATTCACTAGCCCAAATCGGACCCCCGATGTAAAAGTTTCATGTCACCAAATTCTGCTTGAAAGACTACCCATGTGACTCATGCCTCAGTCCCAAAACAAATTATACAGATCATGTTGTTGCGATCCTATCATTAAAACACACGAGATCGACTAATTGTTCGTCCATAATGGATACGTGGTGAAAAGGTTTCATTCCACCATAATATGTGCGATCTGGGATTTGTGGGGTATTCCCCTCCACATTGGATTAAACACCTGTAATTAGTCATGAAATGTTGACCTCAATGTCTGTGTCATGACGCTGTTGATGGCTTGCCAGTCCGATGTTGTATGGGAGAGTTACAATGTAACAACCCCGGATTTTATAAGATATATTCTTTTTAATTTCATTCATATCTCTTGTTGAATGCTACACCAAAATTATCTTATGCTATACACAATATCATATTATCTTGTAGTATACGCAACACTAATCTTGGATCGTGTTACACACAATTTCAAGTTTGTTTAATAGTTGTTATTATACACAACATTGAGTTTATATATATATATAAATATATATATATATATATTCAATGTAAAATAAAATATGGATGGATTTTGTTATACGTAACAACAAAGGAGTCTTTCACTACACGCAATCCTGACTTGGCTTGCATTATATGCAATAGGAACCTTCCTCGATAGCGTGTGTTGTACGCAATACCGGGTTTCACTAAACAACGATATATGGTTATAATATTATTATAAACTAGCTGTTAGGAATAGTAGTAAATACATTTTAAATTTTATGAAATTATAATTCATCTTACATATTTTATAGAACATGGTATGAGAACAAAATATCTTTTTTAGGTAAAATAATTATTTTTCAAAAAATGCAATTTTGCCGTCTTTTGATGGCGCACCCATTTTAAATATAATTTTTGACAATTTTATAAATTCAAATTTACAAAATAAACTTCTTATTTTGAATCCAGATATAAAAATTTACATTGAATAAAGTTTTGAAATTTTTCTGATAACTTTCTTATTTTAATTAATAGTAAAAACACACTATATTTTAATTAAAAAAAACTTTTTTCATCGTAATAATTTATATGGTTAAATTATAATATTGAATGGATTTAAAGTATAAATAGAATATATTCTTACCATTTAATATAATTTATGTCATTATCATCGATTTTACATTGAATTCATAGGTAAAATCATTTCAATCTTTTAAAATGTTTTAACTTGTAAAACTCGTTTTCTTAAAAACGGGATTAATTTTAAATTAATTTCTGAAAATTTTTGTATTTAATTTAGAAAAATGGATTCCATATTTGAAATTAGTTGTTAAAAAATTTTTTAATAGACTACTTTTTTTTGGGTATTATGAATAGTAACTACGGTAAATTTTATTTTCCATTGTAAAAGATAAATCGGGTAATTAAGGGTAAATATAATATTATAAAATTACCTCTGCCACTTGTATTAATATAATTGGATGCTTATATTTCGTCCTAATTCATATTTGGGTCGAAATGTAAACCATTTGAATCCACATTGAGGTTATTAAGACATTTAGTTTATTTTATTTAAAGGAAAGTGAAATATGTCTCACTCAACTTTAATAATTAATGTATTTTTAATATAAGTTTATACAAAATATAAATTCGGTTATAAATAATCAATTTAAATATAAAAGTATTTTATTTATCATTTTGATTTATTTATAATTTTTAAGAGATATTTAATTACCTTAATAGCTTATACATTAATGAGACAGAAATTATTTATTTAGTGAAAAATATGTAATATAGTTTTTATTGAAATAATAATACCCATTAAAAGGCTGACAAACCTAACCAAAACTTATTGGTAGTGTATATATACCCCATAATCATACAAGTACCAAATAAATGACCTTTTGGAGTCTTATAAAAGTGATTATGACACTAATATTATATTATTTTAAATGATGTCTAAGTTTTCACCTTCTTAATTTAATAAATATAACGTTTTAAAAGTTAGGTGTCTTAGAATATAAATCCGACTAAAAGTATTATTAGGAAATCTATAATATTTATATTCATCATAGTATTTTATTTTTAATTTTATTCAACAAATAAGTATATTTAATAATTATAAAAAAATATGTAGAAATTATTTTATTAAAAAAGTATCAAATAAATGGTTTCACAAATAGTAAAGTAAATATTATATGAACTACTTAATGTGATCCACTAATTTTATAGATTCATATAACATGTTAGGAACCTATTATATATTATATTTAGAAAATATCCTCTCTGTGTATTTTATTTAAATTCAAATAAATGAATATTTTCAAAATTTACACTATGGTTATTTTATAAAAATAACATATTATTAAATTGTTTAAAAATCACGAAAATATTTAAAAATTATAAATTGAAATTTATATAGTCTAAAATATCATAAAGTATCCAATTATGGAAAATTAACAACACATAAGTGATTATTTATAACCATTTAAAATTTAGAATTATGTTACCACAAATAAAATTAAAGAAATTAAATAAGGATAAATCAAAATGATAAGGTTTAAAATATGATCAAAACATGTCTAAATTTTATTGGTTGATGAGATTAATACTATATCTCATCTAATCTTTGGATTTGAGTCATTTTGAAGGTTTTTATGCAAGGTTGGATTTTATTATAAATTAATATTTCTTATAATTCCAAAGGTGCCCCTCTCCTCCTTTATAAAAGGGAACCTCCTCCCTCTCATCTTTACACAACTTTGAGCCTTCATTCTCGGCCAAACCCTGACCATTTACCTTTTAAACTTCCTTATAAATATTATAGAGGTCCTGGTATTCTTCAAAGACCAATCTTAGTGCCCTAAGAGGATGTTTCAAAGAGGCGTGTTGAAGAAGAGGTAATATCTATTACCGATTATTTCAAATTTATTTCTTCTTCTACTTCTTCTTATTTAGTTGTTTCATTATGAATTTATAACATAAGTATCACTAATATACTGATATATTATTATAAATATGAAACAACACCATTTCACCTTCTATCGATCCTAAGGAAAACAAAATCACCTCGTGTGCGTACGTACAGAATACTGTCTCCACACCGTGGTGGAATCTGTTTTTCCACAACCACCTTACTTGGATGGGAATAATGGTTTAAAGACTAACTACATATGATTATTATAACATCATATTTATTATAAGATATTATATCATTCACTCCAATTCCATTCAATAAATATCGGAACAATATCATTGCGTATGTACGGATTACCATCTCCACAACGTGATGAGATTCATTTTCCATGTTAACAATTCAAAAATGATTATAAAGTATATATAATAAGTAATCATGAAATATATGACATAATAATTCTAGTGGATTTATTTATATATATATATATATATATATGTCATCTACCTAATTCCATTAAATTCAATAAGGAAACAAAAACAGCGTTCATGCGTACGTACAGCCTACCATCTCCATGAACGGTGTATTTATTTCGATTTATCGATCTATTATTTATATTTATATTACAATTATATATTATATATAAATCATGTTTTATATTATGGAATTAAGTAATAATTATCTAAGTAATCATATGAATAATTACAAGTCAAAACATGGACGACAAATGAAAGGATTTTACCCAAAACGATCTTTAACATAGAATTTACAAAAGAACGGGTAATATAAAGTCATAAGTGAACCATATATTATATAATAACAATTAATATGATTCTTTATTAAGTAAATGAAATTATTTAAATCATTATACAGGAGGTTCGGATATGTATGAAGCATATTGGACCTAAGGTAAGGGATAATTATTACAATCTCATTCTTATCCGAGATTGTTTATTTGTAAGTATTTACTGGGGTTATATTTATCATCCATGTCCCTATTTTATAAAAATGGTTTCATGTATATTTAAAGTCCTTTTTACCCATTTTTGTCTTTTACTACATGGTATGTAAGTAATCTTTCTTTTTTTACCATACGAGGCACTTTTTGACTTTTCCGACAAATGTACGAGGAGAATGTTATTTTTAACTTATACGGTGTGAATGGATTTTTACGGTTTCATATTGCCTAATTTTCAAGAAGCTTCCTCTATAATTTATCATGTTTATTTTCAATAAAATCCTTTTCTTTTAAAATTTTGTGGCATTTTGTGAAAAGAACATGATTTTTAAGTAGAAAGGATATTTTCCTCAAGAATTCATTTCAAGTGTTTTATCAAAACCATTTTCCATCTAAGATGACATTATTTAATATGTGTATGTTTCAAGTATAATGTATCTATGATTTACATGGTTTCACTTTTCTTATGATGAAATATCCATTTGTTTTATATGGATTATGGGATGATGGGATGATGTTTATGAAGCACATTTTATTCTTTGGGTTATGATGAATGTTTTAAGTTTATTTTGTGGAACAAGTAAGAATGATTTCATTATGAGATGGTTAGGACCTATATCTCCCTCCAATGCATTGGGTAAAGATTTATATCTCATGAGATAGACATGGCTGGAACAGTAAGTTAATCTGGTTCAGTGATACATGACTGGAACGAGGAGTGAACTCGATTCAGAAAGGGACTTTGTCAACTAAGATGGTCTTGGCAGCAAAGTCTTGGCTACTATGGAAATCATAAAAAGTGATGAATGGTTTCCACAATTACATGTTTTAATCCCATGATATTTTATCAAGACTGACGTTTCATTATGATACATGCCTTACGTACTTCCAAGATTTATATCTTTGCTAAAGATTTTGATGTTTAAACATTATGTTCATGGTTTTAAGTTCAATGGTATGTGGTTTGTTTTAATTTCTCCATGATTACCCTTACTGAGAATTTATGCTCACCCTTTTTATGTTTTCTTTTCCCCAGGATTTCAAGAAAGGATTTAGGTAAGAAAACAAAGGAGTAAGATCTTTATGGGAGTTGTTGAAGATCTTCACTAAGATTAGAAGATTGTATTCCGAGTTTCCAAAGACACTAATCTATTACAAGCCTTGAGTTTTGGTTTTTGTTATGTATTATATATTACAAAAAAGTAATATATTGTCCATGTACGTCAATCTTTAGGTCTCTACAGTTGGTATCAGAGGAAAGGTTTTGTCAACCTTTGGAAACTAGGATGTGAGAACTTTAGTGAGATCCCTAGAGATATTTCTAAGGTATGTCTATGGATGTCCCTAAGGTTAAGTATAAGTATATATTATAGTCTTAGATTAATGGTTACAATATTAGAATTAAAACTAGTATGTTAGATATGGAAGGTACTCACCCTTTATTATGATGTTTTCCATATCATGATTTTGCCTCCCGCTATTCTTTTTGGGTTTTAGACGATGGCTGGAAGCTGAAGGAACCGTATTTATCAATGTAATGGACGATGCAATGATTGTCCTCCTGAAAAAAACCAATGTTATAGGAGATGAAGTGCACAATCTTATTTCTATACTTACACAAGATATTTATCATTATGGACTTCCAAATGAGCAGAGAATGGAGCAACATTCTGTTGAATCCTTCATGAGGCAGCGTCCACCTTCATTCAGCGGGTCTTATGATCCATTAGTGGATGAACAATGGATCAGTACCAATGGAAAGATATTTTCAGTTCTACAATGTTATGAGAATGATAAAACCATCTTAGCAGTATATTGTTTGGAAGGTGATGCTGATCAATGGCGTAATTTATCAGGAATACGAGGAAACAAGATGAAATTGATTCTATGGAATGGGACGAGTTCAAGAACTTATTTTTCAATAAGTACTTCCCTTGTATTCTTAGAACAAAGATGGAGAAGGAGTTTCTTGGAATTAAGAAAAATGATGATGAATCTTTTGGTATATACGAGGCGAATTTTACAAGGCTTGCATGGTATGCATATATATTTATCATTCAACCTGAAATCAAAGTTGATCGATTCTTCAGTGGCTTAAAACCAACTATTAGAAGGGCATTAGTGTTAAGAGACTTCAGTAGCTATGAAGAAATTGTGCATTGTTCTATCAAGGTAGAACTTGAAGTTTGTGTTACACATCCATCTCATGGTTTTGAAAAGAAACGAAAGATGGAGTTCAAGGAAAAATCTCAGAACAATGGTGAAAAGAAGGTGAATGTTTCTTTATGCTCAAATTGTGGAAAGAAGCATGGTGGAGATTGTCTAAAAGGTACTAGAAAATGTTTCAAGTGTGGAAAAGAAGGTCATCGAGTAGGTGAGTGCGGAAGTAATGGTAAAAATGTTTCAAATGACGTTAATAGAGAAAAGACTTCAGAGAATGCTCCACCAACACTTCAATGTTTCAAGTGCAAGGAAATGGGGCATTATGCTAATCAATTCCCTAATCCAAGGATTAATGATGATCGACGTGAGCAACCTCTTTAGGAAAAGGACAAAGGTAAGTCACATGAGATCAGTATTTGTCACATAAATGACTTATTTTAAAGTTAAATTTCATTTAATTTCCATTAATTATTTGTTTTGAAGGATTCCCAAGCATTTATGGAGGAATGGGGGAGTTTTTATGAATTGGACCAAACCGTGAGCCCAATTCCAGATTTAAAAATAAATTTTGATTCCATTATAACTCCTTCATTTTTCAACATTTTTCATCCATTCTAATTCCAAATTTTCATACCCTGACCTATTAACACCACAATATTAATTTAGACCATTTATAAATCCATAATCATGGTGGATATGGGTTTTTATATAAGGGATTGGGCCTTCCCGAAATCCCATTTTCTGCATTAAAAATAAATATTAATTCATTAATATATCCTTCACTATTTGCATTTTTTCTATTATTATAACTCTCACCCAAGCCCACTTACCGTTGGCGCGACCCCATTCCCTCCTCAAACATTTTGGAGCTCGATAGAATCGCGAAACTGGTTGAAACGTCTCTGGATTTCAGAAATCGCTCAGATTTTGAGAGGTAAATTGATCCTTTAATAACTTCTTTTATTATTACTCTTTTTACCCCATTAAGATTCCTAAAATATCTCCTAATCTTTTTTAGAACCTCCCATGAATGTATGGATGTTTTAAAATTCAGATGCTGGTGTATGTTGGGTCGTTTTCTTCAAGATTATTTTGGTTATGTGTTTCCCTCTTCAATTCCTTCCTTCTCTTTAGGGTTTCCTCCCACTTTCATAAATTTATAGAGTGTCCAGAAGTTATTGTTCATACCTAGGATTATATTTGAAGCATTTTTGGTGAAATATTATTGTTTAGGGTTTGTTTTTACATCCTTGTGGTGCGGTGGAGGTGCGGTTGAGGTTTCGTACCAAGATTCAAGGGTTTTGACTCAAAAGGTAGGTGGTTCCATGTGTAAACAATTATTGATGAGTTAGATTGATGTATTTAACCATTTTTCATATTTTTCACATGTTGGATGTGGTTCAAAAACTGTTTATGATTGATTTGGTTATGTGTTAAATTTTATAGTCGTTTTTTAACCTGAAATTGGGTGTTTTCATGTGTAACTCATGGGGTTTTATTTGGGTGTGGTTTATAACTTATGAAATTGGTTTATTAAATCTTGTTTGGCCTGAATATTTTTTTTGTTAATTAAATAGTGTCATGTGGTCCTAAAAATAAGGTTTTTTAATAGCTTTGATGTGTAAAACATTGTTATACTTCTTGAGGTCATTTTCGGAAAATGTGTGTTTTCATTTTTATCTTTTGTGGTATTATTCAATGTTGTTTTATAACACTTGAATGTGTTTTTATAATTGTATCTAGGGCTGAAAATTCTATTTTTGAAAGGAATTTGTATGGTTTTGGTCTAAAATGGTGGTTTTGAAATGGGTTTTGTGTGCAAGACATAGTTACTCCCCTTGAGTTGTTTTATGAAAATTGTGAATGTTTCGTTTGATTAAACAAAGTGGATAAAAGGGTGTATATTTAATTTTTTTGGGGGGGGTGTGTTAACCTAAAATAGGGTTTTGAAAGGTATGATGGTTATTTAATATTTCAAATATTTTTTTAGAATGTTTTATAAAGTGTGGAAATGTTTTAAAAAATGAAAAGAGAGATGCAAAACATGGTTGTGGGCTGTTTTGTGTGAGTGTGTTGTGGAAATTGAATTTTGTTGATGAAAGTGGTATTATATTTTATTTGAGTGGGATGTTATGTGAGTTATAATGTCTTTTAATAGTTTATAATAATTGTTTAAAGGGTTTTTTGAAGTGTCAATGAAATGTGCAGAGTGTTGTGGGCTATTTTTGTATGAATCGGATTTCAAAATCAATTTGAATGAAAAGTGTACTTTTGTGACTTGTGTGGTATACATGTGGGTTGTTAGGTGAATTTTTTATATGGAAATGATATTTTCATCTGAAAAGTATATTTCATGACTTGTTTAACTTGTTTGAGCCCAAAGGGAAAACCCGAGAATCTAGGTGGGTGGACGTGTACTAGTATGCTAGTGAATCAGTGGGGTTGGGCCTCAGTCTCAATTAGAAAGAATGACGCTTACAACTCTAACTAAACTATGATGATGATTATTGGGGACCACTAGGATATGGGTATGTTCCCTACTAGTGGCTCGTGCACGAGAATGGATATTTTTGATGGTTACTCTCACCGAGATATGAGGTACCTGGGACCCACAGCTAGCTAGTGCCTAGGGGTTATTTCCCATTGCTTGTGATCTCTGGATATTTTGTTCTTACCATCGACATACGGTATGAGAGGCTGAAAAATTCACTAGCTATGTTATTTATTTTAAATTTTTTTATTCTTTAAATTATCCCACCTGAAAACTGTTTTTATTTAATGTTGCATCTTTTTGAAATTTTAACTAGCATCTCATGTTTTTGAAAACTTGCATGCTTTTCATCATTAAATGTTCATCACATGGAATCTATTAGTGGTGGTATCCGGTTGGGAATTGTATCACACCCTACTTACACCCTTGGGTGTAAGTAGATTTGGTTATTTTTATTATCGCAGGTTGGGTACAGTTTTTAGTTCCATTGGTTCGGGTTTCTGGCAGGTTCTTGGTGATGAAATCTAGTGGAGATGGCATAAGGGTGGTGCCCCTTTCCATGAGGGTTCATGCTTTGTCCTGATTTTTTTACCTTTGTAATGGTCTTTAAACATAGTTTTAAGTTATGTAATTCAGTTCTGAAATTTTTTAAAAGATGGTTTTAGATGAAAAATTCAGATTTGTTTTATTGAGTTTGTTTGTTGTTTATTGTTTATAAAATCAGGTAAATAATTCCCAATTATCATTATATTATACCCGAGCAGTTGTTCCAGCTCGTGGGGATCGGGAACTCCCTTCATGCCTTGTCACGGGGTGGGTTTTGTGTCGGTTTTGGCGGCGACCAGATTCGGTTCGTGACAAAATGGTTTCAGAGGGGGTTCGCTTTTTAAGTCATGTTATTTGGGGAAGAGTCAGGATAGTATGGAGCTAGGATTTTCGGGACTTGAAATTTCAGTCATGGGTAGTGTTCTTGGCTTGCAAACCTCATGACGGGATTCAAGTCACCTGGGAAAGTATGGATTTATCTGAGTCCTTTGGTTTTCTTGGTTTAATGCTGACCATGGGAAATGAAAAAACAATTGGGAGAATAATCTCAGTGAGCTCGCAGGGCCTGGAAAGCCATGTGGAGCTGTGGATATTTCCCTAGAATACTCTCTCGGATGGAGAAGTGATTGGAATATGGCTGCCAACCATATTCCCAAATCACCCACTGAAACTACTTTCCTCTCACATCGTTTTGTTCATAATTTTTGAAATCTTGGAACTTTGGTTTTAAGAAGTGTAAAGGTTTTGTGAAATTATTTTCAAATAAAGAGGGAATGGTTTGATTTATGAAATTGTGGAACTAATTTTTTAGAATTTTTTTGAAATTGAAAATGGTGTGCTAACACCTCTTTTGAAATCAGGAACTATATTGAAGTTGGTTTTGAAAAGTGTTTCCAATAGAGTTTTCTAAACAATCAAAGGGTGTTTTAATGGGATGAGATGTTTTGAAATTGATGTGAATATCTTGAAAGTGGGTTATTTTCTAAATTTTCTTGTCTTTCTGAAATGTTTTTTAAGATGTGAGTTTGGATTTTGATCTCGTGGTTAGTGGTTTTGAGAAAAAAGGATGTGTTGGTTGACCTTTTTGGTTTTGAAATGTGGAAATTTTTTTTGTTTTAACCTTTGGTATTTTCATGAGAAACCACATGCATGGGGTTATATGGGAAGTTGGATGGTTGATGACATGAGTAGAAGACTTTCGGGATGGATATGAAGAGGGTAACCGGTGTGGCATAAGAACAGGCATGTGTAAGGCCCATGGGGTACCATTGGTGGATGTGATAACCGCTGAACCATTTTTTTTCAAAGAATGGTTTTTAAAGAGAAACATGATGTCTTGATGAATTGTTTTAGATGGTTTATATTATGTATTTTCGGAAAATTTTGATGTTGTGGGATGTTTTGAGTCCAAAAACCCGTCCTGTTCGAACTTTGTTTTGAGTTTGTGTTTGGTCGGTAAGCTGGGTAGAAGGACCGATTAGTAGTCTCTTCTGAGATATGTTTTGGGACACCTTTATGGTGGATCCCTTGATGTGTTTTGATCTGGTTTGTGGCACTTTTTGACCAATGGACCATCTTGGTTGGGTCGTTAGATTCTTTTATTGGATAAGGTATGCCCCCATTAAGGGTTAATGCATAACTGAAGTGCAGCCTAGATTGTTTTTCCATTCAAAAATCCTCTAGTTGATCAATATAAGGAATTTTTTTTTCTTTTCTCGAGATCTGTAGATTTAGACTAGAACCATTCCTTTTTTGATTTTTAGATCCTCTTCTAATGGGAGAGTGCTCGTGGAAGGTTGAAAGAGACCTTAGTTTCTTAAGTTTCCCGATTTGTTACAGGTGGATGTGGCCTAGGGTTGTTAGTGTGGATGAGTGTCTGAATGGTGTCTAAGAGGGCCTTTGGGTTCTTCAAAGTTTCTATGAAGCATGAGTTCATGTTAAACCACCGGTGTGGGAAATATTGTCACGATAGGATATTATAGCCACTTTCTATAATTGTGTGTTGTTTGGGGATGTTGCATAGGGTCCCTCTCCATGCATTGTTTATAACAATCGCAATGGTCATGTTCGGTGATGCCTTATGATGTCATATGCTCGATTGACCATATATGTGAATGTCATGAAATCCTCTGAGAGTCCCTATTATGTTGGTTGAATTTATCCCTTGGAAAAACATCAAAATATTCCATTTTAGATTAAGGTGAGTTTAGGTGTTCTTTACTTCTATTTTTTCTCACCCAAACAAACAAGGATTGTTGTCTGTGCATTTTCTAAGACATTGTTTCAGTGAAACATCGAGTTAGGGTAATGTGATTTTGGAATGTGTTATGTCATGGAAAACATATCTAGGATTGCGGTGTAGTTGTTGGTTGCATCAAAAGAATAATTATCATCCAAGGGGTTTCCAAATCCCAACTGCGAGGCTGAAGATGCTTCAATCATTTGAGCTCCAGCCATTGGTCTCAAAGAGAAGATGGCTCGTAGTCAGGGGAAATCCCAGGATCATTTAAACCCTTGTTCAATTTCATATCCTCGTCATTAAAGATATGAATATTTTAAACCTCTAGTGTCATCATCTTTTCTCTTTTTTCCCATTCGGTGGAAACAGGTGGAGGGCCATGTACCCATGACTTTGCGTAATGTCATTCCATCCCACTTTGGTTTCCATGGAGTCATTAGAGAATGGTTGGAAATTTGGATAGAAATACTAAGGACACTGTTTGTGCACGATTAGTAGTGACCGTGTTCCAGGAAGCCATTCATAAAGAATGATCTGCACAGCTAGTGCACGGTTTCTCAAATTGTGCATACTAACGCTATGCCCTTCACAAATCTTTAAAAAAAATTGGGCATGTCTGTGTCGGCCCATGCTGGTCGGTTAAGATGGTTAGTTATTTTAGTGGGGAGACACACTATGATTCTCATTTACATTCCTTCACAAACATTGAATGAAATTCTACCCTTTGTAATAAGGAGTCCATTCAGGCCTCCCCTATTAGTGTCCTGATTTTGTCTCAGAAAAATATAGGTTGTCTCTTTTGGTGGGGAGCCTATTTGTGTCCACCCCATACCAATAACTCAGATTTATCCATGGTCTTGGATTGTCATTAGGTAGTATTATTCAGAACTATCTAGCTACTAACATATTACTTGAGTAAACGTTGGTATTGGAGAGTGCCCAATGGTTTAGTTAATGGTAAGTGTAACATTGTTCGATGTTGTTGTTTGTTTGGTTGAATTGCTTGAGTCATGTTCGGATGGTGTTTGAGAAGTTTTATTTTGGGATAAAGTATGAATGTGATTAATAATTTCAGAAAAGTGTTGTATGTTTTGTTTGTGAGAGTAATACTTAATTGATCACTGGAGGTGTTTTGGCCTTTGGGTGTGAAACCTGGCAAAAGAGTACCTCTTGGTTTCTCAGTTGGGTTTGGTTGTTGCTTTGGCCTTGATGTGACTTATCGGGGCATAAAGTTTTCATGGTGGGGATAATTTTCAGATAAATGACTTATTTTAAAGTTAAATTCCATTTAATTTCCATTCATGCTTTGTTTTGAGGGTTTCCCAAGCATTTATGGAGGAATGAGGGAGTTTTTATGAATTTGGCCAAACTGTGAACCCAATTCCAGATTTAAAAATAAATTTTGATTCCTTTATATCTCCTTAATTTTTCAATATTTTTAATCCATTCAAATTCCTAATTGTCATACCCTGACTTATTAACACCACCATATTAATTTTGGACCATTTACAAATCCATAATCATGGTGGATATGGGTTTTTATGTAAGGGATTGGACCTGCCCGAAAGCCCATTTTCTGCATTAAAAATATATTTTAATTCTTTAATATATACTTCACTATTTTCGTTTTTTCGGTTACTCCAACTCTCACCAGAGCCCACATACATAAGACGAGACCCCATTCCCTCCTCCAACAATTTAGAGGTCGATAGAATTGTGAAACGGGTTGAAACGTCTTTGGATTTCAGAAATCGTCCAGATTTGGAGAGGTAAATAGATCCTTTAATAACTTATTCTATTTTTATACTTTTCCCCCATTCCAGTTCCTAAAATATATTCTAATCTTTTTTTGAACCTCCCATGAATGGTTGGATGTTTTCAAATTCAGATGATGGTGGATTTTGGGTCGTTTTATTCATGATTATTTTGGGTATGTGTTTCTCTCTTCAATTCCTTCTCTTTAGGGTTTCCTCCATATTTCATAAATTTATAGAGTGTCCAGAAGTTATGTTTCATACCTAGGGTTTTATTTGGGGTATGTTTGGTGAAATATTATGGTTTAGGGTTTGTTTTCACATCCTTGTGGTGCGGCGGAGGTGCGGTTGAGGTTTCGCACCAAGATTCAAGGGTTTTCACTCAAAAGGTAGGTGGTTCGATGTGTAAAAAATTATTGATGAGTTAGCTTGCTGTATTTAACCATTTTTCATATTCCTCATATGTTGGGTGTGGTTAAAAAACTTTTTATGATTGATTTGGTTATGTGTTAAATTTTATAGTCGCTTTAAAACATGAAATTGGGTGTGTTCATGTGTAACTCATGGGGTTTTATTTGGGTGTGGTTTATAACTTATGAAATTAGTTTATTAAATCTTATTTGGCTAGAAAATTATGGTTTGGTAATTTACTAGTGTCATTTTGTCCTAAAAATAAGGTTTGTGAATAGGTTTTATGTGTAAAACATTGTTATACTTCTTGAGGTCATTTTTAGAAAATGTGTGTTTTCATTTGTATCTTTTGTGGTATTATTCAAGGTTATTATATGACACTTTAATGTGTTTTTATAAATGTATATAGGGATGAAAATTATAGTTTTTATATGAATTGGTATGTTTTTGGTCTTAAATGGTGGTTTTGAATGGGTTTTTTGTGCAATACATAGTTACACCCCTTGAGTTGTTTTATGAAAATTGTGAATGTTTTGTTTGGTTAAACAAAGTGGATAAAATCGTGTATATGTAATGTTTGGGGGGGGGATGTTCACCTAATATGGGTTTTTGAAAGTTATGGTGGTTATTTAAGCTTTCAAATATTTTTTTAGAATGTTTTATAAAGTTCTGAAATGTTTTAGAAAATAGAAAGAGAGCTGCAAAACATGGTTGTGGGCTGTTTTGTGTGAGTGTGTTGTGAAAATTGAATTTTTTTGATGAAAGTGGTATTATATGTTATTTTAGTGGGCTGTTGTGTGAGTTATAATGTCTTGGAATGGTTTATAAATATTATTTAAAGGATTTTTGTAAGTGTCAATGAAATGTGAAGAGTTTGTGGGCTATTTTTGTATGAGTCAGATTTCAAAATCAATTTGAATGAAAAGTGGACTTTTGTGACTTGTGTGGTATACATGTGGGCTGTTTGGTGAATTTTTGATTTGTAAATGATATTTTCATGTGAAAAGTATATATCTTGACTTGTTGAACTTTTTTGAGCACAAAGGGAAAACTCGGGTATCTAGGTGGGTGGAGGAGTACTAGTATGCTAGTGAATCTGTGGGGTTTGGCCTTAGTTTCACTTAGCAAGAATGACACTTAAGACTATAAATAAACTATGATAATGATTATTTTGGACCACTAGGTTATGGGTATGTTCCCTACTAGTGGCTCGTGCATGAGAACAGATATTTGTGATGGTTACTCTCACCGAGATACGATGTACCTGGGACCCACAGCTAGCTAGTGCCTAGGGGTTATTTCCCATTGCTTGTGCTCACGGGATATTTTGTTCTTACCTTCGGCATACGGTATAAGAGGATGGAAAATTTAGTATCTATGGTATTTATTTTAAATGTTTTTATTCTTTAAATTATCCCACCTAAAAACTGTTTTTATTTAATGTTGTATCTTTTAGAAATTTTAACTAGCATCTCATGTTTTTGAAAACTGGAATGCTTTTCATCATTAAATGTTTATCACATGGAATCTATTAGGGGTGGTATCCTATTGGTCTTTGGATCACACCCTACTCACACCCTTGGGTGTAAGTAGACATGGTTATTTTTGTTGTCGCAGGTTGGGTACAGTTTTTAGTTCCAGTGGTTCGGGTTTCTGGCAGGTCCTTGGTGGCGAAGTCTTGTAGAGATGGCTTAAGGGCAGTGCCCCTTTCCATGAGGGTTCTTGGGATATCCTGATTTGTTTTGTTCATTTATAATGGTCTTTAAACATAGTTTTAACTTATGTAATTCAGTTCTGAAATTTTGTAAAAGATGGTTTTAGTTGAAAAATCTAGATTTGTTTTATTGAGTTTGATTGTTGTTTAATGTTTATAAAATCGGTTAAATCGTTCCCAATTATCATTATATGATACCTGGGAACTTTTTCCAGCCCATGGGGATCGGGAATGCCCTCCGGGCCTTGTCACGGGCTAGGATTGGTGTCAGTTTTGGTGGCGACTAGATTCAGTTCGTGACAGTATTTGCGATGTTGAATATGAAAATGATGTTGTGGAATGATTAAGTTTTTATGTAATAGGATTTCAAAATAGTATCATGGAATCTCATTTATAGTATTGTAGAATTTTGGAATATCTATGTACTGGTTTTCAATGATTTTATGGTATCGGTAACTATGAAAAGTGATTGAAATATTTTTTGGAAAGCATTTGATATGCATATAATGAAGGGATAAGAAGAAAATAATATGTATGATAATATTCATGAGCTCAGGACTAATATAAGGACAAAGTTTTATCATGGTTTGAGTATATAGTATTTTTGGGATGTGGAAAGAGTTATCTTTTGACAGCATATGGTTCTATGGTAATTCATGTTTTAAAAGAATACATGACTAAGGTATTCACATGCGATTAACAAGATATATCTGGGAAAAATGAAGGTATTCAAATGCTTGTTATAATACCTTTATAGTAATCGTATTCTTTATACTATGATTTTGTAGAGAATTATTTTGGATAATTCTTAAGGTTTGAATGGATTAAGTGGACTTATGATAGTATTGATTAAGTCTGGAACTTTTTCTGGAATGATATAATAGTATAGTTTTAAGAAAAGGGACAACCTGTAGAACGGGCGACAACCTGTCGCATCAGACAAGGTTGCGGGAATCGAACCCGCAACCGAAGTGTGACATACCTTTATCTCCTACCACTGGCCTACTGGAAGTACCTGGTTAATGAAAACTAGTTTTATTTTATTAATCGGTATGATAGATGAAGTATAAATTCATTTTTGGGATCATATACTATTAACCTCACCATAGATGGACATATGTATATTAGATAACTTTTGTTAACCTTTTGTTTGAGACTGATGGAATGACCTATCATTCTATCGCATGATCTTCTCACACTTCACAAATAACTAATTCAACTTCATTTATTTAAGAGATGAAGTGGAAATTGTTCATGGCACAAACAACAGTGATATTGTACCAAAAATCATGTAAGAATTTCTTTTAATTCTTCAACATTAGGGAAATTATCTTGAAATCCAAAAATGTTGTCCTAGAGCCCTCATATATGATGAATCAGATGGTACCTTAGAACATCACAAATTTATAGCTTTGTGATTGTTGGATTTTTCATAGCCATGTTCTCTACCACTCTCCAACAGAACTTGATGGTTAGATTTTTCTTCCATATCCATATTTTCACCTATGTTCTATTATATTGAAACCCAGTGATGAGTTACTTTGGGTAATCGTTACATTTCGTACTTTAGTTTTTAAAATTAATTTTTAGTATTCTTTTTTACGATGTGGGTTTCTATGAATAGTAAACGATTTATAACCCCGAAGAATTTCGAGGGAGAAATTCATTTTAAGGGTGGTAGAATGAAACAACCCAAGATTTTATAAGATATAATATTTTTAATTTCTTTCATATATTTTGTTGAACGCTACACCAAGATTATCTTGCGCTATATGCAATACCGTATTAGCTTGCAGTATACGCAACACTAATCTTGGATCGTGTTACACACAATTTCAAGTTTGTTTGATAGTTGTTATTCTATGCAACACTGAGTGTATATATATATATTCAATGTATAAATGAAATATGGTTGTATTTTTTTATATGTAACAACAAAGGAGTCTTTCACTACATGCAATCCGGACTTGGCTTGCATTACACGCAATCTCAACCTTCCTCGATAGCGTGTGTTGTACGCAATACCGGGTTTCACTAAACAATGATATATGGTTATAATATTATTATAAACTAGTCGTTATGAATAGTAGTAAATACATTTTGAATTTTATGACATTATAATTCATCTTACATATTTTATAGAACATGGTATGAGAACAAAATAACTTTTTCAGGTAAAATAAGTATTTTTCAAAAAATGCAATGTTGCCGCCTTTTGATGGCGCAACCATTTTAAATATAATTTTTGACAATTTTATAAGTTAAATTTTAAAAAATAAACTTATTATATTGAATCAGGATATAAAAATTTACATTGAATAAAGTATTGATATTTTTCTGATAACTTTCATATTTTAATGAATAGTAAAAACACAGTATATTTTAATTAAAAACAACTTTTTCATCATAATAAATTATATGATTAAATTATTATATTGAATGGTTTTAAAGTATAAATAGAATATATTTTTACAATTTAATATAATTTATGTCATTAGCATTGATTTTACATTGAATTCATAGGTAAAATCATTTCAATCTTTTGCAATGTTTTAACTTTTAAAACTCATTTTCTTAAAACGAGATTAATTTTAATTTAATTTATACAACTATTTTGTATTGAATTTAGAAAAATATATTCCATATTTGGAATCAGTGGGTCTAAATTATGATAATAGACTACTTTTTATTTTTGGGCATTATGAATAGTAACTAAGGTAAATTTTATTTACCATAGTAAAAGGTAAATCGGGTAATTAAGGGTAATATAATATTATAAAATTATCCTAACACGTGTCTTAATATAATTGGATTCTTATATTTCATCCTAAGGAATATTTGGATCGAAATGGAATCTATTGGAACCCACTTGGAGGTGATTAAGACTTTTAGTTTATTTTATTTAAATGAAAGTGAAATATGTCTCACTCAACTTTAATAATTAAATTATTTTTAATATAAGTTTATACAGAATATAAATTCGGTTATAAATACTCAATTTAACAATAAAATGTTTTTATTTATCATGTTAATTTATTTATAATTTTTAAGAGATATTTAATTACCTTAATTGCTTATACATTAATGATGCAGAAATTATTTATTTAGTGAAACATTATTAATATAGTTTTTATTGAAATAATAATACCCATTAAAAGGCCCACAAACCTGACCAAAACTTACTGGTAGTGTCTATATATACCATAATCATAAAATGAACGAATATATGACCTTTTAAAGTCTTATAAAAGTTATTATGACACTTATATTATTTTATTTTAAATGATGTCAATGTTGCCACGTTCATATTTAATAAATATAACATATAAAAAGTTGGGTGTTTTAGAATATAAATCTGACTAAAAGTATTATTATGAAATCTATAAGATTTATCTTCATCCTAGTATATTATTTTTAATTTTTATGCAACAAATAAGTATATTTAATAATTATCCAAAAATATTGTACAAATTATTTTATTAAGAGAAGTAACAAATAAATGGTTTTTGAAATAGTAAAATAAAAATTATATGAACTATTTAATGTGCTACACTAATTTTATAGATGAATATGACATGTTAGGAACATATAAAATATTTTATTTAGAATATATCCTCTCTGTGGATTTTATTTAAATTTAACTAAATGAATAGTTTCAAAATTGACACTATTGTTATTTTATAAAAATAACATATTATTAAATTGTTTAAAAATCAAAAAAATATTTAAAAATTATAAATTGAAATTTATGTAGTCTAAAATGTCATAAAGTATCCAATTATGGAAAATTAACAACACATAAGTGATTATTTATAACCATTTAAAATTTAGAATTATATTACCACAAATAAAATTAGAGAGATTAAATAAGGATAAATCAAAATGATCAGGTTTAAAATATGATCAAAACATGTATAAATTTGATTGGTTGATGATATTACAACTATATCTCATCTAAGATTCGGATTTGAGTCATTTTGGAGGTTTTTATGTGGGGTTGGAATTTATTATAAATTAATATTTCTTATAATTCCAAAGGTGCCTCTCTCCTCTCTTATAAAAGGGAACCTCCTCCCTCTCATATTTACACAAAATTGAGCCTTCAATCTCGGAAAAACCCTAGTAATTTCCCTTCTAAACATTCCTAGAAATATTCTATAGGTCCTGGTCTTCTTCAAATACCAATCTTAGTGCCCTAAGGGGTGGTTTCAAAGAGGCGTGTCGAAGAAGAGGTAATATCTGTTACCGATTCTTTCAAATTTATTTCTTCTTCTACTTATTATTATTTAGTTGTTACATTATGAATTTATAACATCAGTATCACTCATATATTGATATGTTATTATAAATATGAAATAACCCCATTTCACTTTCTATCCATCCTAAGGAAAATAAAATCACCACGCGTGCGTACGTACAGAATACTGTCTCTACACCGTGGTGTAATCTGTTTTTCCACCACCACCTTACTTGGATGGGTATAATGGTGTAAAGAATAACTACATATGATTATTATAACATATTACTGATTCTAAGATATTATATGATTCACTTAAATTCCTTTCAATAAATATGGGAAGGATATCATCGCTCGTGCGTATGTACAGATTACCGTCTCTACAATGTGATGAGATTCATTCTCCATGTTAACAATTCAAGAATGATTATAAAGTATATATAATAAGTAATCATAATATATATAAAATAATAATGCTACTGGATTTATGTATATATATATATGTAAGTCATCTACCTAATTCTATTCAATTGAACAAGGAAACAAAAATAGCCTTCATGCGTACGTACGACCTACCATCTCCATAAATGGTGTATTTCTTTCCATTTATCGATCTATTATATATATGTATATTCTGAATATATATTATATATAAATAATTTTTTATATTCTGGAATTAATTAATCAGGATCTAAGTAATCATATCAGTAATTACAAGTCAAAACACGGACGACAAATGAAACGATTTTACCCAAAACGCTCTTTAACATGGAATTTACAAAAGAACAGATAATATAAAGTCATAAGTGAACCATATATGATATCATAACAATGAATATGATTATGTAATAAGTCAATGACCTTATTTAAATCATTATACAGGAGTTTCAGATACGTACGAAGCATATCAGACCTAAGGTAAGGGATAATTATTCCAATCTCATTCTTATATGAGATTGTTTATTTGTAAGTATATACTAGGGTTATATTTATCATCCATGTCCCTATTTTATAAAAATGGTTTCATGTATGTTTAAAGTCATTTTTACCCATTTTTGACTTTTACTACATCGTATGTAAGGAATCTTTCTTTTTTACCATACGAGGAACGTTTTGACTTTTCTGAAAAAAGTACAAGGAGAATGTTTTTTTAACTTATACGGCATGAACAGATTTTTATGGTTTCATATCGCCTAATTTTCAAGAAGATTCCTCTACAAGTTTTCATGGTTATTTTCAGTAAAATCATTTTCTTTTAAAATTGTGTAGAATTTTGTGAAAAGAACATGATTTTTAAGGAGAAAGGATATTTTCCTCAAGAATTCATTTCAAGTGTTTTATCAAAACCATTTTCCATATAAGATGGTATTATTTCATATGTGTATGTTTCAAGTATAATGTCCCTATGATTTACATGCTTTTACTTTTCTTATGTTGAAATATCCATTTGTTTTATATGGATTATGTGATGATGGGATGATGTTTATGAAACCCATTTTATTTTTTGGGTTATGATGAATGTTTTATGTTTATTTTGTGGAACATGAAAGAATGATTTCATTATGAGATGGGTGGGACCTATATCTCCCTCCAATGCATTGGGTAAAGATTTATATCTCATGAGATATACATGGTTGGAATGGTAAGTTAATCTGGTACATTGATACAGGACTGGAACGAGGAGTGAAATCGATTCAGAAAGGGACTTTTTCAACTAAGATGGTCTTGGAAGTAATGCCTTGGCTACTATGGAAATCATAACAAGTGCTGAATGATTTCCCCAATTACATGTTTTATTCCCATTCTATTTTATCAAGATTGATGTTCCCTTATGATATATGCCTTATGTACTTCCAATATTTATGTCTTTGCTCAAGATTTTTATGTTTAAACATTATGTTCATATTTTTAAGTTCAATAGTATATGGTTTGTTTATTTTCTCTATTCTTACCCTTACTGAGCATTTGAGCTCACCCTTTATATGTTTTCTTTTCCCCATGATTTCAAGAAAGGTTTTAGGTAAGAAAGCAAAAGGGGAAGATCTTTATGGGAGATGTTAAAGATCTTTCAGCAAGATTAGAAGATTATATTCCGAGTTTCCAAAGACACTAAACTATTACGATCCTTGAGTTTTGGTTTTTGTTATGTATTAAGTATTCCACAAAAGTAATGTATTATCCATGTACATCAAGCTTTGAGTCTCTACATACAACCAATAAAATATTTTACAACAATAATAATAATATTATTATTATTATTATTAGGGTGTTTCATCAGCTTGTGCCATGTACCTGATGTAATAGTTCAACATTAGTCGTGGATCGACCTTCTTGAAAACTGGGTCACGCTGTCGTAGGCACAACATCAATTTGAATTCGTACGTTGGAGTTACGGTGGGTTGAAGATTTATTAATAATATTAAATCTAAAATTCCAAGGCATTTTGTGGGCCCAATTCATGGATTGGAGAAAAATATCTGAACCAATCATTAAACCACTATATCACCTATGGAGTCACACTGCCACTGACAGCTTGTGAATTAGACTCCCTGAGCGAGGGTTATGGGGTTTTAAAGAGTAATAATAATTTTATCATTATTAATAATAACAATAATTTCTTTTTTTGATTTCCATTTTTTCTTTTCTCTTAATTCTCCCCCTATTTTATTCCTCCTCTAGGGTTTTCCCTGAACACCCCCTGGTTTCACTCCAGCCATGCCACACCCCCATAGTCGCAGCTTGGCCTTCTCTATCGTGATGCATGTTTCTCGTCGCCGTCGTGTGGCCCTACTTGCACTACCTCCAACCGCCACACACCCTAGTCTACTCCATTGTCTCGATCCTACACTACTTCACTAATCAGCTTCTCACTAGACCAGACCGCCACTCCACCATGAGCTTCCACCACAGCATTTCCACCATGGGCTTCCGCACTTGAGGTCGTCGACCCTCACTCCACCAAAAGATGCCTCGTCAGGAGCCACCTCAACCAGGACCCTCGCTTGACCCACACCACATAATACTTTCGTGCATCATTCTATCTTCAATCTAACTCGGATTGACGAGATGAAGGAGGATCCATTATCATCAGCTCGAGATCTCTGTGTCTATATGTGGCGCTAAACAAAACATTGATTTTTTGAGGTGCTTAATTATTCAGCACTGAAGAACGCATAAAGAATGAAAAAGAAAATATAATGGTGTATGTGTGTATCGATGTACATGTCTATTTGGCCATCTTCATTGAGAATCTAGAACATTAAGAATTTACATATAGATATTTATCATACTTTATAAATTTCAATTTCAATATATAAAAGAAGAAATTGATTCAACCAATTGTTTTTCGATTTTTAAATTAATTCAGTCTTTTAATTCTCGTTCATCGTGAAAATTCAATTGGGGTAAGAAATCTACAAAGATAATTCCTACCTCATGTTTGGATCAATCTTTTTTGAAGAACACACCTGTTGTTGTAGGAGGATGATATGTCATGTTCATTGCCATTTGATCCTCCTTGATCCAAGAGTTCTCCTTTCCTCGTTTGTCATTCATCATCAGGGATGAGTTCTTCCAGAGACAGTTTATACTCTCTCTGGAGAATTTCAAGGATTATGAGTCCAAATCCCTATAGCCTCTAATTTAAAACCTCTTATTAGGTTAAAAATATTGATAAAATTTTTAAATAAATAGTCATTTAATTATTTAATTATTTTCCCATGATGGTGCAGTAGTCGAACACCAAACACCGACAAAGGTTATACACAATATAAGATAAAATATACGTTCTAAACTCAATTATGGCCTCATATTTCTCATATGAGTCCCTTTCCATGATTTATTCGGGTTTTAGCTATTAAATTAATTAATTAATAATTTAGTTCCTCCATTTAACATACCTCCAATGAGCAAGGGCTCTGAGCATCCCACACCGACTCATTTTAAGCCACACCTAGGGGAAATGACACATTCCAGACCCAAATAATTTCTTATATTTATGATATGATCATATTTTTAAGAGTTATCTTATTTTTTTAATCAAATGTATGTGCGTAATATAAAAATATACTTAAAAATTTTACAAAATTTTTTCTGGGAACACCGGGCCTCTTAATTGCACGTCATCTTAGTTCCAAACTATAGAATAGTATTTAGAAATAATGAAATTTATTATAGGTAAAAACCAGGGTCTCCACATTATTTAATTCTTTTATATTTTTCTCCTCGAAAAGAAAAACCAGTGAGACAACTTGGGATATCGATCCCACACTTGGCTCTCCCACTCTTAGAGAATCATATACATTTTCAAGGTGTCATAGAATATGGACCAAATGGATGGTCCACCCTAAAAATGATTTGTTCAGTTTATGAGGTGTGTAGAAACACACATGTATCTCCTCAATTGAGACATGTGGAAGACATCATGTACCCACTCTAACTATTTGGTATAAGGAAAGGTGGTATGCAACATCACCATCTCCTTGCACAATCTAGAATGGCATGATAGGACTGAGGGTATAGTTTCCCTCCCTAGAAGAACCTCTACATCCCACATTAAAATTGGAATCTCTATTTTTCACTGGAACAGGGTCTTGTGATTCCCTCCATTGGAATATCCATATGGTGACACACCCCAGTATATATGGTCATCCAGGATTTCACAGTCGGTGCATCAGAACTGAGAATCCCTTATGCACTTGAGAATTCAATAAGTAAACACCATATATTGAAGAAAATATTTATTGTACTACTCCACAGGGGTTAACAACTGGGATGTTTACTATTCTGAAACATCCCACACTAGGTGAGCCTGCTACTTCCTTCACTTCCTACTAAGGAAATATGGAGCAAAACCATGTCTTGAGTACACAATTCAGTCGGGCTATTCCACCATTCTTCCTCTATTATTTCTGTTCCCCATATTACCACATGCGTGAGACCGATCATAATAAGATCTCTTATGATGATATCACATCATTTGGAATCTACTAGCTGTAGCAAACGACTCAACTAGGTTGTGCTCACATCCACATCTAGCAGGTTGACATTCTTCTAACAAAAACCTCTCTATCACCAATGCATGCTCCAGCACCCTATCATAGTTGGGGATGAAAAAGGGTACAATGATAACATGAATCTCTCTGCGGATTCCATACTTGAACTTTCGTGCTAAGAAGTAACTGTTATAGATAATGTCTAGAGAGTAGTGCTCAAGGTCTGTTAACCTAGTCACATTCTCAGTCACCATCATCCCTCCTTGTCGTAACTAGATGATCTCTTGAAGTTAAACTGAGCACAAGAAAGATGGGTATAAATACTCACAAAACATCTGGTGGAATTCATCCCACGATAGTGCTAACTCATCGTGTGTTTGAGTAACCATGCTCCCCCAACATCCAGATACTCTAGGAAAAAGTTAGTTTTCCAAAGCCTCCATCTGATTTTCCGATGTCCACGAATTCCTGAATAGGTAGACCAATGAATCTTGAAAATATCTACTGTGTGAGGGTCTGACTCACCATGGATTCTTAGTGGTCTGTGGTGCTGGAACTCATGAAGTGCGCTCAGCCAGCGCATTTCTTAGCTTGCTCTGTCGGGGCTGTCTACTACTCAATAGGTTGGGGTGTTGCTACCTACCCAACTGGAGAAAGGGGCCCGTATGATGGGTCCTAAACTGAGGACTCATAAATCATAGGAACTTCATCATGAAACATATCTCGCATCATTACTTATTGTCATTAAGGAGACATCATGAATGTTTTCAAGGAGTACAAAAGTGTGATAAAAATATTTAAATATCAACAACGATGTGGAGAGGGATCGAGAATGACATTAGAAGACTCAATCCTATATTATTCATGTACTATTGATCCCTATAATAGGTCCCTGGGGTGCCCAGTCAACAAGCATGTAATCAATGTCCTAGTGAATGGATTCTTCGGCCTCCCATACCATCACTAGACTCTCTGGTCGGATATCCTCTCCTGAGACATTTTGACACTATTTACCTAAACCATACCAAGACATTTTTAGGGAAACATCCAAACAATTTTCCCATGGTCTAACCACCTCTAATAAAACTTTTCCATGACTCGACCCATATCGAGGCTAGTGCCACAACTACCCCAAGCCTGCATCCATATACCATGGGCTAGAGACTACCATCGAAGTCACAACAAACTAGCAGAGGAAATTTCATACGAAACTGAACACACACATAGCCAACTGAATGAAAAGGTCCATAGGATAATAAATAATGATACAATCCTGTAATAAAAAAGAAAACCGAACATATATTTGTTGACATCTAAATAATACATGTACATGAAAAGTAAAGCTGAATGAGAAAGGGAAAAAATACAAACCCAACTAGAAAAGTTCCATAACTCAATAATAGGTGAAAAATTAAAACAATAAGAAGAGTTCCACTATTGAATCCCAAGATAAAACCACCACACATGGTCCAAGAACCCTATATCCCTATTTTCTTCTGATATCATGGTCAACATGTTCATCCTCTATTAGGGGAAACCAATTGTGGGAAAAGGCCGAGTAGGGGTGACTATAAAAATACTTAGTAGGATTCCCTCATGGTTTGAGGGAAGAAAAAGACAGGTACTAAAGAGGATATTAGTAAAATATATGATAGAATAATACATTTATAGGATCAAGGTATACTAAAAGGACTGCATATCTACCGAATAATATAAATGATCATTCAGAAAAACCCAAACATGGGAGTTAGGGGATCTCCATCTCACAGATCATCCCAAGTAGGTGAGTATCCATCTGTACCAAGGTAAAAAACCATTTGTGATGTCCGTTATCTTATCAAAACGACCTTGGAGGCACATGTCAAAACGAATCAAGTCACCAAACCACAATATTGTATTATTTGGGTGGCACTAACTCACCTGCACGGCTTTGGGTCATGTTATAAGGATGCAACTTAGTTGGTAAAGATCCCGTATTTGTCATGAGTCCTTAGGTAATCCAAACTACTCTTCATCACTATATTTCACAGACAAGATTGTTTCTATAGTAGACATTGAGGAACACCACTTCCAAGTGCAGTTGAAGGGAAAACTAAGCATGATCATCGAATAATGCCAGTGCCTAGCCTAATGGGAGGGTAAGCCTGATACTATGGTTGGGGAATTGAACTGCCCAATCTAGCTAAAGGGTAAGCCTAGTACTACCATCAGGAAAAGCCACTACCTAGTCCTGCTAGATGGTAAGCCTGATACAGCAGTTAGGGAATGCCACTACCCAGCCCAGCACGAGGGAAAGACCATATTACCATTGTCCATCCCTGTGGGATGGTGCCTCTCAAAAATGAATTGAGGAACTCTAATAATCCCTACTAGATGGTAGCTCTAAGAAATCATTGCAGAACTCTAGCCATCCAAGATGGATGGTACCTCTCGAAAAACATCGAGGAACTCTGGTCATCCCTAATAGATGGTACCTCCCAGAAAGCATCAAGGATCTATGGACATCCTTACTGGATGGTACCTATCGGAAAGCATCATGGAACACTAGCCATCCCAACTGGATGGTACAACTGAGAAGGTACTGAGCAACAAAACTAAATTATTTGGGGATTTCTTCACGTACCATCCTGAAACATCCATATTTAATGAGATATTGAAAAGGCTATGTATATCCAAATGGATCACACTGTTTTGATTCATGAGGAAAATCATGTGACGTATAATATTAACTCATCCCAATCAGACCACTGATGTAAACATTTCACATCACCATATTCTACATGAAGGACATCCCATGGGACCCATTCCTTGATCCCGAAACAAATTATAAAGATTGCACCATTACGGCCCACTCAGAAGAACACATGGGTCGACTACTCGTTCGTCCATAAAAGATACCTTTGAAAATTTTGCATTCCTCCATAATACGTGTGAACCAGGAATCATGGGGTCTTCATCTCATCATTGGTTTAAACACCTAAAATTCGTCCTGAAATGTCCCCCTCGATGTTAGGGTCATGACATGGCTGACAGAATTCCAATCCGATGTTGTATGGGAGAGTTACGACCAATGAAATATTCTACAAAGATATTATTATTATTATTATTATTATTATTATTATTATCATTATCATTATTATTATTATTATTATTATGGTGTTTTATGGGCCCAAGCCAGGAACCTGATGTGAACGTCCAACATTGTTCTTGAATCGACTGCCTTAAAAATTGGTTTGCAATGACGTACACGACACATCAACTGACCTTTGTGTGTTGGTGTTTTGATGATTTGAAGTTTTAATATTAATATTAAATCCATAAATTCTCATCCATTTTGTGCACCCAGGTCATGGGTAGAAGAAAAATATCTGAACCAGTATTAAAATGACTATATTTCAAATGGGGTCATGTGACCATTGACAGCTCATGAATGGGAATCTTCGAGAGAGAGTTATGGAGTTTTAAAGAGAAATAATATTATTATCATTTATAACATTATTATTAATTTTTTTCTTTTCCATTTTTCTTTTCCTCTTAATTCTCCCCCAATTTTTTCTTCCTCTAAGGTTTTCCCTACATACCAACTTGTTTCATGCCAGCCATGTCACAACCCCGCAGCCACCCCCTGGCCTTCTCTGCCACGTAACCTGCGTCCCACCGCTGACCTGCTTGCACCGCCTCTGACCGCCGCACACCCCAGCCTACTCTGTTGTCCTCGTTGCACACCATCATGATGATCTCCTACTATTTGGAATGGATCATTGATCCATAGAAAGCTTTAAACTCATCCTATCCACCACAGGTCACCACGCCACAGATCGTCGACCATCCCTCTACCTGAATCCGCGTCGGTGGGAGCCTCCTAGAGAAGAATCCTCACAAAAACCCTCACATGACCCATGTCGTGGAATCCTTCTGTATTCTATTCTGGCTTCGATCTAACTCATTTATTTGACAAAAATCATATCCATGAACCTCATGATGAGATCATTGTGTTCATATGTTACGCTCAACCAAACATTTAGTTTTTGACGTGCTGAATTTTTTGGCGATGAAGAACGTGTGAAGTATAAAATAGAAAAGATCAGGGTATATGATTGGATCGATGGCCGTGTTTGATTGGCCATCGTCATTGAGAATCAATAACATGAGGAATTGACAAACATATATTTATTGTACTTCAAAAATTTCAATTTCAAGATAAATAATAAGAAATTGATTCTACCAATTGTTTTTCAATCCGTGAATTAATTTATTAATTTAATTCATGTTCGTCGTGAAAATTAAACAAGGGTAATAAATACACAAAGATAATTCATATGTTATGTTTGGATCTATCTTTTTTTAATAACTCAATTGCTATTGGATGAGTATGATCAGTAACGTTTGTCTTCGTTCGATCCGCCTTAAGCCAAGGGTTCTCCATTCTTGGTCTGGGATGAGTTCTTCCAAAGAAGGTTTATACACTCACTGGAAAATTGCAGGGATTATGAGACTAAAAACCAATAGCCTCATATTTATAAAATATTATTAGGATAAAAATCATAATAAAATAATTTAATAAATAATCATTTAATTATTTTATTATTTCCCCAAGATGGTGCATAAGATGAACACCCAATACCGACAAAATTTATATCATTTATAGGGTAAAACCCACATTCAAAACTCAAAGGTGGCCTCAAATTTCTCATCCGAGTCCCCATCCATGATTTATTTGGTTTTTATCTATTCAATGAAGAAATTAATAACTTAATTCATCCATTTATCATACTGCAAACGAGTGAGGGGTCCGAACTCCCTACACCGACTCATTTTATGTCATGCCTAGGGGAAACACCATGTTCCAGACCCAAATGTGGTATCATATTTCTAATATGATCAACCATTTAATAATTATCCCATTTATTTAATCAAATTTACACCCGTAATATAAAAATATACTTGAAATTTTTATAAAATTATTTCTGGGCACACCGGGCCTCGAAATAGCACATCATCTCAGCACCCATCTCTAGAATAATATTTAGAATTATTGAAATTTATTATAGGGAAAAATAGGGTCTCTGTAGAAATAATTAATTTTTTAATAAATTACATATTTTCTATTTAATAATTTTTTAATGGGAAACACATTATTTTTTTCAATTAACAAACTGATGAATTTGAAAAACAAATTTATTGATTCATATGGAGTATGTGAATATTTAATAGTAAATTAAAATTTTTATTATTATATATAATACATTTTAATTTTAATTTAAACTGGTATTTTACTATTCTATTGGGTATTTTTACAATTCCAATGATCATATTCCAGTCACATTGAAATAGTTAGATTGTAAAAGTAACATTTCCCTTTACACCCTCTATATACTCAACCATTATCATAATATATCATTCACTATATAACATCAAAATGTTATAAACATACCTTGGAAATTTATATCATATTCTAAGTTCTTCTATTTGTAATGAATTCATCATAGAATGAGTTATCTTCATGGTAGAATTCATGACTTTGCAGATCCCTTAGTGTTCAAAATACTATAATTATTTACAAACCTATAATATTTTTATATTTTATCTAAAATATTATTACATGATGTGAAAGGTTATTATAAAATATTATAGTGTACATATATGCTCTTAACATATTAAAACTACCATTTTGAATCATGAGTTCTTTTACAAATGAGAGAAATAAATTTTCTGCCACTACATGCCCTACTCGATGAGTCCACTATGAAACCTTACATGGTGGATTTTCATTGGCACTAGACCATGATCGTAGTATTATTTCTTACACTCACTAGCATGTATGTTCTATTTTATAGGTTATCCTAATTGGTTTCTTTTATATTATCCACCACTAATGATTATAGGGTACTCGGGTTCGTTCCTTGAGGATTGGCTATTTATTTCCATTGAATCTCAACCAACACTTTTCCCAGATAAAAAATTATAGACATATATTGTTTTTTACATTCTATTTTATCACCTTAAAATAAAACAATTATAAAAATCCCCTGATGCACAACCTTCCATTTAATTTAAATTATTTCTTATAGATAAATCAAGACCACTCCTTCCATGAAACTCATTCAACACATACATTTATACCATTAAAATATTTTCAAAAAAATAAAATGTATAAAATCAAAATTGAAAAAAAGTCCACCATTAATTGTTTTTAACATATCCCATTATATTCCCATTCTTATTACATCTTTATTCTTCAAAATTGGGTTCGTATTTTAGGTGCATTACTCTTCTTTATCTCCATTTGTAAAAAAAATACAATGGAACTTATTATCCATATTATTCCATGTATAGGGATATCTCTATCATATGCAGTCCCCATACATACTCATTGTACCAAAGATTTCAATATAAATCATCACCTTTTCATAACATCAATGACTCAATATTTAGAAATACTATAAACCCCCTTGATACATTCCTCCACATTTTGTTTAAGACCATATGATTAATAAAATCTAAAATCATAAACATATTTCATCCAACCTACATAGAAAAATAATCTTCCAAAACACTATTATATAAATTCCCCATTATTTCATAAAAATTATAATTAATGAATTTCCTCACTTCATAATGATTTTTAAACATATCATCTAATCCTATCGAGTCTGATATCATTATATTACACACAATTCATTTAACAACATTAATGTTTTCCATATAACTCACTACATATTCATTAAAAAATTAAACATGAGAAATAAAAAAATCATATGTTTTTTGGAATAAAAAACTATCAGTACATTAACATTAAATCATAATTGGAAAGAAACATATAACCTATAAAATTAGTTTATACCACTTGTTGGAAATAAATAACTAATACCATTTGAATCCCATCTCTTCATATTTATCATAAATTTTTTCCTTTTCAAATTAGTGTATTGGTACATTTAGAGATCATTTAAAATACCCCATAACTATTTACACCTCTAACAACAATATTTTTTAATATACTAATTATTAAAGACCACATAGTAAAACCACATGTTGATTACTATAATTTTCCTTCAATAAGTTTCAAGGATTATTAAAAACTATTACATAATAAATTATATTTTGGATATGAATATATAAAATAATTATTCCTCTATGAAAATATCTCATAAAACAATAACATCTTCATATATTTCATTAAGGACCTCCAACATAAGATAACCGTTAGTAACACCTTGTGAGGCTTCCAAAACAATCCTCCAAATCATTAAAAATACCAGAACAAGGGTCTGACATATATATCACATTAAAAATTTATTAATACCTATAAAATATAGTTACTCAATAATTCACAAATATATTCCATTAATGATCATGTGATGGATATATTTGTCCTTGACATTATTTTCACCTTTTACTTCATCCATGAATTTCCATATTCATGAAGATTCTTCTCTAAATGCCTACTCAAAGCATTCCCTTCATTATAAGTACATACATAGTGAATATCGCATATAGATCATATTTATCTCTTAACCCCCCCCCCCCCACCACTTTATTTATCATATATATAAATATATCACAACGAGAGAGGGGTACCTCTTTATTACTCAAGTAGAGGATTGTGGATTTTTATAAGATGCCACACCTTTACATTATATTTTCTTCCAACAAATTATTTGAATATATGTATGAATTTTACTTTTTTAAACATGGAATTTTACTCTTTGGTGAGAAACATTCCACTAGTGAAAGTATCACTACTCATAACATCTCTAGAGTCTATCAAAACCTTTGGCATAGACCTATATTATCATGTTAGACTCATTCCATTAATACAAGTATCATTGTTTGAATCACCGTTATTTCACCTTCTTAAAGTACAACTAGTTGGTATTGATACAATAATTTTTTCCTTTTTATTGCCATTTTCCAAGAATAAAAAAATATTTTTAATGGTGGAAAATTGGTTTATATTTTTATTTCTCCTTCCCTTGACCATAATATCCTCCTTCTGTTTCTATAATGGAATATAAGAGAAATCCATTATTTATACTGACATTATCTCCTTATTTTTATCTTTATTCACCATTTTATATCATAATTAATATATTTAAAGGTAAACCCATATCTATTTGCATCATATTATGTTTTCACATTGTTATAGAAGTCGTGGATCTCATATTGAAACGTTTTTTGATTCTATTGTAGTTATTGTTGTTGTCGTTTATTGAAACATGTTTAGGGTTATAACTAATATATAATTTTTCTATAAATTCATACCATGATAATAATTTTATCAATTTATATCTTCTTATAAAAGGAATTACCTAATTTTTAAACCTCTTATATTACATACATTCACTCACCTTGTGCCTTATATTACTAGAAAAATTATATGGTGATCCCATTTTTCTTTGAGAACCATTTTCAATAATTCTAGAATGATTGATCGATATTTTATTAGAATACATATTGGTGTTTTTGTTACTTCCTATTAATACCCACTCATGAGTCACAATAGTATTTTTATTCTTCCCAACATGTAATTTTCCTTATAATATTTCGTTCTGATGTTCTTATCTGTTGTAAACCTTATTAATTATCAACATGATAATTATTTTACTGTATATATTTTTTACCTATTCTTCATGATGTTTCCTAAGGAAGGTCATGGTTGCTTCATGTTGTTTCTTCATTTCAATTTTTACCATCAACTCGTGAACAAAATACTTTATAATATCATTTTTGTAATTCATATTCTTGTTCATTTTCAATTATTCTTTATAAATATGTTATGAGAGAACAAATTATTCCATCTTCAGTTTTCAATATTTGAACATATTTTTTCAAGGATTAAATATCCTCTTATAGTATATACTTGAAATATATATATAACATATGATTTTGTTTCTTCATATTAATATAAATCCGATGATATTATATATGATTATTATGACTTATAAGAGGCATCTTCTCTATCAATAGGACCAGATATTGACAACGAATTTGTTATGTTTACTTGGATAGTATCACCAAATTTCCTGCTGTAATTTATCTAATTAGTCTTTATATATGATTCAGAAAATATACATTCTAATTCTATGTAATTAAATACTATATTTTTTCAGAATCATATTTTGAACTAATGGAACCCATCTGGTCCCTCTCATTGAAGTTTGATTCCTCACTATATAGATCTTCCACATACGACATGAATTACTTAATCCATTTAGAGAATTTATTGTGACATAATACGTAAACATTAATAATTTATGCAATAACTTTCACCATATTTAATAATTATATTAGTCATGTTGGACAAACACAGAACCATTAAACTCTGATACAACTTGTTAGAACCCAAGACACCCTAAGAGGGGGTAGAATCGGGATTTTCCCCGATTAATTCTTTTCATTTTTACATATTTATTTTTTTCCTTTCATGTTACTTTTACCATGTTTGTAGTAGAATATATTCAATGTATGGTTCAATTTCTCTTTTACGTAATCTCACTTAATGAAAAAATATAATATAAAAGAATTTAATACATGAAATAAACACTTGTATTTTATTTGGTTCTCACAAATGGTCTAATCCAAGGAGAACATATCAATTATATGTTGATATGAATATAATTAATAGTAATTAAATTCATATTACAATGATTTAAAAGAAAACACTAAAAACCAATGAAAATACTTATTCACCACATTTTTCACTACTTTAGAAAAGGATATGGTTAGTTTATTGAGTTAGGGGTATCATCATGATTGTAATAATAGTCACGAACTATTTTTACCTTTAAATCTAGATAAATTCACAATTTACTATTGACTGTTTCACTCCTTATTATTATATTTGGATGAAATAAACTCCATCAATGAAATGAATGATATTTTTTCTACCCTCAATCAATAGTAAGACTTTCTCTGCAGTTAATAGTAATTACAATAATGGGATTATTATTTTAATCTATTCTCTCTTCTATAGAGATATATAATAGTGGTATATATACTACTTATCACAAGCCTTCATCCTTCAAAATAAATAGATATTTTCACTTGAAATACCATGGAACTCTTTTATACTTATTCTACAAATAGAGAAAAGATGTTAGGTTTGTATAAAGATAGGAATTATTTTTGATAAATATATGATTCAATTACGTTACTAATTTTATTATTAAACATATAAATGTATTGTGGTATAATTGTAGAGTAATTTTACATTAGGTTTTCTAAAATATTTATTATAAATAACTACCTCCCTCTACATAATTATCTACCACTTATTTTTTATAGAACCAAAAAAACTTCATGTATAATAATAATTCCATATTTTTAAATGAGAATGTATTCCTAAAATATTTATATCTATATTTAATCCATAAATACTTTACTTTCCAACACAATATAACTACAACAGAAATATTCTATTTTTAAATTATGAAAACATAAAACATCTCATTTTATTCTTCTCCAGAATCACATGAGTATTATTATGATATTATTAATATTAATACTCAATAATTCCCGTTGTAAAATAATATTCCAGATCCAAAAAATTATTATTAAGTATTTAAAATATCATTCTTCCATAAATATCACTATTTAATAACTATTTCAGAACCAAAAGATTAATTATTCATACAATACTATATGATCAATAATAAAATGTGATTGACTATATTCATTTATATCATCATGAATTATTGTAATTTATAATTTTTAATTTATTTTCCTTTACATGTTATACTACATATTATTATTTTATATTGATAATAATCATTATGATATTTTAATTTTTCCTTATAAACTCAATTATTATCATTATAAAGATATCTATTTTATCTTTTTGAAACCTGCTTAATCCTTATATATTCTAGATGACCATCCTTTTTTATATATCAATAATATATCTCATATGAAAATAATAGATTCATCTAAATCCATGATTTGAGGTCAATCTTGTCATAATATACTATGATCGTGTGTGTTTCATGTAAATTAGAGATATATGAAGCCTAATAATCAGGGATGAACCCGGGGATGTAGTTAAATGATGAATTAGATATCATATTTTCAAAAATTATCCATGTGATTCATTAAAAGTGAATAGTTACTACTCTTTTATATATATCCCATACAGGAGATTTACACATATGGCTTCCCTATTTATTACTTTTAGTGTGGTAGAAACACATCGATGAAGCCAGTAGTGGTACCCCCATTATATAAGTCCACAAACATCCCCACATGATTGATTTTCCCTTATTCCACCCTCCACTCATTTGGTCATTGTTGACCCACACAGTCCACTGTACTACCTTCCATATTCACTCTCAGATAACAATTTCATAAACAGTTAACATTAATGATGGTGTATTTCTAGGGTTTATATATTAACAGATTTCAATTTTTTTGTTAACACCCAACCAATTTTTTTAATACTAAAAAATTATAGATTGAAATAAGTTAATCAATCCTTTTTATCACATTTGAATGGAAATTCTCGTAGTACCCTTAATTCACCTTCTTTAGGATAATTAAATAATTAAACATCAATATAAATCAACACTACGAAATTAATGAAACTAATTATACACTTCCGTTCAAACATTAAAACAATTTTTAGAAAAACCATTTTATAAAATCACAATGGAAGTAATATATCCCATTTTATTTTGGGGAAATGATCCCATAAAATCCATCTTCTTCTTTTACCACTAAATTATTAAAAATTTAAAATAGATTTTGTGTGAATTTTTCTTTTTCTTCATATTTGTAAATAAAATAAAATAGGTATTCTTATACTTATTTTCTAGATAATAGGGATGTCACTACCATACTCACTCCCCATGTTTCAACATATTCCTTTCTTAACAATTTCTAATTGAAATCATCAAATTTTCTAACCTTAAATTATTAACGATTTATATATACTACACTACCCATGGAAAATTTTATAACACTACATTTAAAACCATTTGATAAATAACATCCAAAATCATGAACATGTTTTATCCAACTTCTAGTGACACTTAATCTAATTTTCCACTGTCATATAAAATTAATTTTTTATAATGATATAAGGAGTGGATTTCATAACTTCTAAATGATTTTTCAGCAAATCTTATAAGCCTAATGAGTCGGATCTCATTTTTGGAAACAATATTAATTTTTTATAAAATCATTTTTACCCATACCAATAAATATATGTTCATTAAACACATTAAACATAAGAATTAAAAATAATATTATATCAAGAATTAAAAACTATCAGTGTCAAATCCTTATTGAACAATGGGTACGAAACTTATCACTTGTACAATCAATTGATACAACTTGTTGATTCTAAACTAGTGGTTCCAATTGATTCCCTTATCTTCCAATAATTCATACAAAATTACATTATTAAAATAATTCTAATCTACCATTTTGTGTTTATATCTAACTCATGTGGACTATCACCACCTCTAAACATTGTATATAAGAAAATCCTCAGCATCAGAGACCACTTATTGAAACCACTTGTTGAATAAATTTCTTTTTTGTAAATATGATTCAATGGGTTATAAAAAAACTCACATTATATTATATTTTTTAATTATTAATATATTATAAAATTATTCATCTAGGTACATATCTTATACACTAAAAAATTCCAACTACATTCTTAATGAAGTCTTGCATTAGATAAGTCTTGGTACCGCTTTGCGAGGCATCCAAAACAAACATACCATTATTGAAAGTACATGAATATGATACCTAGATCACATCAAAAAATGCTTAATACCCACTAAACATTATTATTCTAGTATTCATAAATCTATTCAGTCATTAATATCCTCCTGTAAATATTTATTCTAGAAATTAATATAATCTTTTTCTTCATGCATGTTTTTCCATTTTCAATGAAATTATTCTTTTTTAGGGCTACATAGAGCATTCCCTTTTGTATCAATGAAAACATAGTACATATCGTACATGGATTGTATCTACCCCTCAATCCTTTATCACTATATTTATCAAATATAAAATGAAATCACAATGGGACAGAGTCACTTTCGGAGTCCTCAAGTATTGGATTGTGTATGGATATAAAAATCTTATCGTTACTTTTGATTTTCCTCCAACATCATCATAGAATATGTAGATATAATTTTTACACCTTACATATCATAGAATCTAAATATTTTGTGAGAGACATTAAACTAGTGTTAGTATATTTCCTCATCATATATTTAGATTTTATCACTATATTTGGAATAATTTTATATTCTATAGTAATACAAATAATGTATCAAAATATTTTTCTATAGTTGCACCATTATTGATGATTCTTCTTGTAAACATGTTTCATTCTTGAAAAATTCCATTTTTAATATTTATTACCATTTTATAAGAATAGAAATTGTTTTGATAGAAATATTTTTCCTTATATTCTTAGTTCTTTATCCCTTATCCGTAAAATTATCTTTCCCCTACCATAAAGAATACTATGAGAAATCCAATTCAGATAAACTCAAAATCTCCTTTTGATTTATTTCATTACCATTTTATAGCATAAAAAATCTAGTTATAGGTGAACTAGTTTTCCACACTTATAGATAAGATTCACCTTCATTATTTAAGTAGTAGACCTCATCATGACACCTTCCTTGCTTATGTTGATGGAGTTTTTTTCAACATGATTATAGTTGGTATTAATATAACATTTTTCGATAATGTAACAACATGATAAATCTTTTTTTAGATGAGATCTGGTTGCAACATCTCTTTCTTCATTAATAAAAATTTTAATTTATATACACACACTTATTTCTTGTCCAATTTTAACAAAAAATATAATTTTGATCTAATTTTTCTAAAAAAATCATTTTCATTCATTTAATTAGGTTTGATTTATCTATTCTTTTAATCCAAATTTGGGTGTTTCTTATCACTTATAATCCCCTTCCCACAAAATTATGTATTTTTATTTTTTTCCTAGTATATAGCTCAACCTTATGTTTTTTAATTATAAATTTTTACTCCTTCAATTGGATGTATAATTTCTATACCTAATAATCCATTTCACTATATATAGTCTTCACATGTTCTAAATGTTGCTTCCTATGAAAAATTATAGATGGTTTATGGTGTTTATTTATTTTTACCATTCCTACCATCAAATTTTGAACCTTATATTTAATACTACATTTTCTTACATTAAAATGATTCTTAAGAGACCACATCCAATCAAGGGGAACTCACTCTACATAACTCTATACAGTAATATTGGGAAGGATGTGGTCAATTTATATCCATAAGATTCTATTCACAATATTCATTATAAGAAAAAATTATTTTATCTTTTAAATACAAAAAATAGTCTATGAACTATAGTATGATAAAATCCCTCTTCTTCCATAAATGTGAAAACAAATTCTCATCTGAAAGGAATTATCCCACATCTCCCTTCAAACTACATTATCACATTCTATTTAGATTATAATAATTATAAGGGTTGGATTATTATTTGAATATCTCCTCTCTTATATAGAAAAATATAACAATGATGAAACTCTTAATTATTCTCATAGTCCTTCTACATTTAAAACACCTTGTATAGTATTTGAAAATACCATAACTCTCTCTTGTTCTTTTCTTCACATAGAGACCATATCATCATTTTGTACACATTTTTCCCTCCTTCAATCAAAAAACAGACAAGACACATATATTCTTCCTTTCTTTATTTGGAATAATAATGTATTAAGTAATAATAGTTACATCCACCGCATTATCTTTTAACCATATATTCAGTAGATGTGTCTATATAAAATTTACATTTTTTTGCACCGTAGTTTATATAGAACCACAGAATCATCATATGTAATAATATTTCCATATTTTGGAATATAAATGTCTTCCTTCAATCTTGGTTTGGATATTTTTTCCATTATTATTAGACGTTCCAACTCGATATCACTACATTAGAGATATTTTTTTATTGAAAGTTATAGACATATAATATCCCTTCTTATTCATATAATGACTCACATGATTATTCTTTCCATATTATGAATATGAATACTTCATAATTATCATAAAAAATCATATTAAAAATCCAAGTCAGGAATGCTTCTTTTAATTTTCTATTCTATATATAATTTTATTTAGTATCTCACACTTAATTGTTCTACAAATATCATGTTTTTTAAATATCCAAAACACCCATATCATTATTCTTCCTGATTGAACAAACAACAAACTCATAAAAATTGATTGATTATTTTCAATGAAATCCACAGGGATTCTTGTGATTCATCTACATGAATGATGATTCTAATGAAATGGAATAATACAAATACCTTTTTCATAAGGATAATGATATTTATGAACGTTTTAGTATAAATTTTTAAATTCCACATTTTTCATTACGAATACATCCATTCTATCCTTAAAAAACCCACCTTACTCTTATAAGTTTCTGGTGGCCATCCTTATAAAAATACAATTAATACCACTCATGTTGTGAGAATAGATTTATCTGAATCTATACCATTGAGTACCACATCAGGAATTCAATTCCATTTTATTACTCTATCACCATGATTTACTCTATAACATTTATATTTGACCATGTTGATTTCATATCAATCATATTTGTTGGAATTAGGACGTAAATGTGCACACCCATACTATTGGTAGAAAAAAAACATTGGATATTCATTTCAAAATTTACACACAAAATTATTTAAAATTAAATAGTTACTAAAATTTCTTATTAACCCCATCAAATATTCAAATGGATGGTTTCTTATACTATTACTATAAACATTCTAGGAATCCAAATATTAAATCACTTAGAGCCACCTCGCTCGATCGATCCACCGTGCCTCCCCACATAGTGGTTTTTTTCTAATGTCCCCATATGATCTTCATGTTAGTGTTGAACCATGTTGGCCTTTATTCTAATCTCTTTTGTGGATATTAGATAAATTATTTTATCTTGACCAAAATTAGTGATGGTAGGAATATTCAGTGCTTTTATTCAGGGCTAACCATCTTTTATTACATTAACTATCAACTAACACTTTTCAAAAATCAAACATTCAATAAATACATAGTTTTCTATTTCCATTTTAATACCATAAAATATTTATTGTCCTATATCCATTGATGAACCTTATTATGAATAATTTCATAATTTTTCTTCTTCATAAATTATGTCCCAAACTTCCATGAAAATCTTTCAAAATATACATTCATAATTATAAATATTTTCCTCAAACTAGAGTATAAATATTAGGTAAATTAATAATCATTATCCCCCATTAGAAATAAAATTAAAAGGGTGCTATTTTGTATATTTTTCTATGTATTGGGATATCATTATCATATTTAATACCTTTATTTCTAAATATTCATTTCATCATAACATTTAATAAAAATAATCACTCATCACACAGTTATAGATTCTAAATTTAGAGATTATATTCTCTGCCATTGGAACATTTATTTATATTCCCTTTAAATGAAAATGATGAGTAACATCCAAAACCTTGATCTTATTTCTACCAACTCTCACAGCAAATTAATGATCTAAATAAATCACATATAACTACTATATTCCTTCAAAAAAATTATAATTATTGAATTTCCACACATGGAAATTATATTTCGATAAATCATCTATTCTTACTAAGTGTCACCACATTGTATGATGCAAGAGGCTTTATTAACATCTTCAATTTTGTATGTATCACTCACTAGATAAAAATTAAACACTTATATAATGATTACTCAAAACTACTATGATATCATGATTACAAAACTATCTATTTATAAACACATATTAAAATGGGTGTAAAACATTCCACATATAAAATTAATTGATATGAAATTTTGATACTTAATAAATGATACCATTTTAATCCCATTTTTTCCAAATTTTTATCTGGATTTCAATTTTTCAAATTGGGATAAGAGACCTTTGTGTTCTTATCTACAACTACCCCTAACTATCTCCACCTATAGTCAATGTATTTATGAAAACCCTCAATATGGGAAAACACCTAGTAACATCACATATTTATTACTATTATTTTACGTTAAGAAGCTTTAAGGTTACATGAATAACACTCCCATAATTATTTATTCAAATTTTATAAATGGATAAAAAATTATTCCTCTATGTACATAGTTTCTACACCATAAATCTGAAAACAAATTTATTCAGAGAATACCACCATTAGAAAAGGCATATCACCCCTTTTTTAGGCTTCCAAAAATATCATTAAATTTTTGAAAAGACTAGAAAATTTATTTTACATTAACTTCACATCAAAATAGATTTAATAGAGTTTTAATTTCATTATCATAATATGTATAAAGATACTCTATCATTGATCACTTATAGACCAATTTATCCTTAACATTATTTTTACCCTTTTCTTCCTTCATGCATTTCTAAATTGATAAAATTATTTTTTCACGGCCCAATCATTGAATATCCTATTTTATCAATTGACACATAGTTTATATCCCCCATAGATCATATCTAAACCTATTTAACATTCTACTAACCTAGACTGCTTGACTAGTATCTATATTGGTAGTCAGTACATCACCTTAGGTTGACCTCCCCACATGCCAGAGGCTCTACATTAGTGGTCATGGTTTAAGGTATTATTTTGGGCATTTTATACCCTCATAATAGAGTGAAATATCAGTATAAATAAACAAAAAACAAACATAAGAATCCATCAGAGTATGTGGATGAAATATATGTCCATAGAAAATACATAAATGTGGTAGCATACAGTTAGATAGATACACAGTCACACTATAATATATCATCAAATATCTAATAGGAATGATAAAATATACAAAATAAATAAATTGAATAAAAAAGAATAAGTCTCTCTACTATAATCATTGAGCCTCACCTCATTTGTATCAGAATGCATTATATATATCCTTTATAATATTTCCCTAATGGGAGTCCCTTCAACCTGGACTTGTGATCAGTGATGTATTCTTTGATACCCATGTGCCATGGTAACCAGAGTGGGGTGTGATTAAAACACACTAGTGAACCACCAATGTCCTCTATAACACAAAAATCAATGCATTTTATGTTCATGTAATATGTAGTGTTGAATAAATAAAAATGGTGAAGAAGTCTAAATTAATATGCACCATTAATCCTTAGGTTATAAGTGATACCCAGGATCAACTATACCTATTTTAGTGAGTGTCTGATAATATCTAATAAAATGTAACCACCCAGGGGAGATTTACTAATCCTAGAAACATAAAAATCCACCTAGGGGAAAAATACCCCTCCACAAAACATTTTTACCTATTTATATGGGACACTGGGATCCATAAGGTCTCATACACCCTAGGGTACGTATCCCCTAACAAAATTAGTTACTAGGACATAAATACATAAATATTCCTATCTCACCCCAGTTCCTAACTCCTAATGTCACATTCATCACACACATGCATAGAAATAACACATATAATTGGGGGAACAGTTCACCCCATAACAAGACACGACATGCACCAATGGTATACCACCAAGAAACCATAGTTACATCATAGTTATATATATAATGGTGAATAATCCCTTCTCATTTACTCTCCTCACATTCTACATGGGTTAGAATATCACCTTAACATTATACACATTCTCTTGGATGACTTTTCAAGAACACAACACTTCCCATCACATCAGCTATCACAGGCTGAAACTATCAATCATTAGGTTCTATGGTGACACCCAAAATTATCAATGAACATATTTATAATTAACCCTCTCTAAGGTAAACATTTCAATGGGGATCCTACCATGGTACCATGGGTTATATCAGGGAGTAGAAGACTAATATGTGCACATTGATCTAAATCTCACCTCTCAGGACAACTTCCATCACATGGGGTGAATATCAACCCTCGTCATCATCAATAAAATATTATAGAATTATTTGACTCATATGATAATGTACATAGGTTTTATATAAGAGAGTTGGAATGATGCATATACCACTTCTGGAGGTCATCCAAGGTTATACAACCCACCTAACATATCATCAAACCACATGTGGTATCCCACAAATAGTGATCATGTGATATTGAGTAGTAACACTCTCACCACTCTCTAATCAGCTAAAAAAATAACAATATAATATCTATCATGTCCACCATATATAACTTGGTCCAATCAATAAAACCCATCACAACACTCTATATGCATATTTCCAAGGAACATACACTTAGGGAAACTTTTCATATGAAATAATCTACACAACATGTGGTATATACTTCTCAAGGAAGAAGTTTTACAATGAATTTCATTACTATCAAAAAATAGGTCATCAATCTAGTATAAAATGGACCATCATGGACTTTATCACTTTTTCTATTTCAATAAATTTTATTTTTAATGAATTGTTTTAGTTAAATATAAGATCAATTTCATTTATAGTGAGATTGCATATCACTAGACATGAAAATTTCATTAACTATATGGTAATGAATAATAACTAAATATCTCATATATAGTAACCCCCTTAAATTAACAATATTATAACTCTCCCACAATATCATCCAATCTAATATCATATTTCATTCCCTGAACTCAATCCATGACATCATAATTAATTAATTATAAAAATTTATAATAAATCATTAAAATTCAATTTAAATTATCATAATGCCTAAAAACTCCACTAAAAACCTATTTTCACTATGCACTTGAGTAGCAGAGTGTGTTTCTCCTCGATGTGCACCCATTCCATATAAATCAACCATTATCAAAACCCATTAAATAGAAATTTTTATCCAATTTAATCCTAATTTTATAAAAATTCACAAGGAAAAAACTCTAATGAAATGAAATTAAATTTCATATAATCATCCTTAGTTGGTTTCCTCTTGTTTAAAATAGAAAATGATAATCATCCTCTCTTATTTCCACCATGCTATAGTGGACGTGACGCCAAATCCCTTACTGATTTGCACCAAGATCAAAGACAATGAAGGGAAACCAAAAGGGTAGGATGGAAGAGAAAAACATAACTAAAATCACTGAAAAATCATACCAAGGATATTATCTTACCAAATGGGATCAAAGTAGTGATGTAAGAGGAGAGGATAGGACAAACATTTCTATTATCAATCTCTCCTCTCACCTAAATACAAAATCACCCAAACCTATAAAATATGGAAAACCCTTGCATAATAAAAATCCAAGGGATTTCCATGGTGTGTTCATGAGGGTCATAAATTAAGCCTCCCAGTAAAGAGAGTTTATCCTTTATCTTTTAAATTTTATGGTGTGAATCCCCACATCATTCACCCATCATGATATAACAGCCATCGGGCTGGGGAAACCACCCCATCCATCCTCCATCACTATATAAACAACATAGACTATTATGAAATATACTACAAGCTAGTGAAATTATAACATCAACCACCAAAAAACTAGTCCATCATTCAATTGAGAACCAAAAACATCAACTATGACTCAATAATAATATAAAAAATTCTTATTGGGATGTTCTAACACATGGAATTCGGATCTGAATAAATATTATCTGAAAAACCCCTAATTCAAATCCAAAATTTAATTTACTCTCAAATTTAAAAATTTTAAAACAAAAAAGTTATTTACAAAAACCCCACCATAAAACATCTCATCCTTGAGAATCCAATATGGTATTTCCACTAATAAACATGAACCGCTTCATTATTCAGTTCATTCTTAATTTTCCATGTTCTATCCTAGAACGCTGATTGAGATTCTACTATGTACCATCAAACAAAAGGCACATTTTTTATTAAAAATAAAGCATATTCACTTCATAATAACTAATTATGATATTAATATCTATGATAATCATCTATTATAAGACACATTGGGGACATCAATTTATTAAGTTCTAGGATTATGACATAAATCACCATAAAACCCAGTATATAATGCCCAATTTTGAGCTGAAATGCGTCTATATATGAGGACCCACTATTAATGGTAAATTTGGAATAATATTTCTCCCCTCTATATGAAAATATTAAAAAAAAAGTTCATTCTCATTAGACAAAAAACGTCAGTAGTGTGATTTCTAAGTCACCATACTAAATATCACACAAAGATAACAGCCAGTCCTACTTTTTTATCTTTGTCAATAAATTGTGGAAAAACCATCCATTTGTAAGATTTTTTTCCGATCATGATGCCCAAATATCTAAAGATTCAAAAATATCACAAACCAACCACATTTATGTTTTTAATGGAAACTCATTTTAATTCCACTATTAGTTAACTAATCACCTGAACCAAATGTTATATTTATTCCCCAAGCGATGAAATGTCACTGATCCATATCACCATTAGATCACATTTAAATCCATCCTGATCCTTATGATAATGAATGTAATCGATCCAAAAAATGAATCTGAGACACAATTTTTATATTCCCTAAAGAACCAAATACATTTGGAATAACTTTCACACTTACATCCAAAATGTATCTCAATAATTCAATGAATTATCTAATCACGTCCATGATCATACCAATATGATTGTTATACCACAATAGAAAGTTCTCTATCTGTCCCTTCACATAATGACTAGAAAAAACTATCTCATTCTTAATCATGTAACTACATGAAACATCAACTACCACCCATTCCTAAGTAACTGGGAAAAGTTTCCTAGAAATACACTAAAATTCAATATATAACAAGGGTTATACTCTCCATTATCCAATGGGGTGTTCCTCACCATATGTATTTCAATATACTACACCTATATCCCAACACCAATCAGTTCTAAAATATGACTTCCTAATAGTATGTGTTAATCCACACACTCAGGTCGACCATGCCACCATGACCTCATCATTTTACTATGTTAACCTTAACTATAGGGGGAAATTTCCCTTTTAATAAAAAGCCATTAGGAAACCAATAACACAATAATTTCATTAAATTAATCAATACATACACATGACCTTTCAATAAAATTCATCCCCATGACACCATGTGTGGTCAGTATGTGATACATCGATTTTATAAAAAACTAATTGGTGAATGCCAATCCACCACTTAGTCACCTAACCCAACTCACAATCTTACCAGTCACATAACGTGAATTCTTTTCTCCCAAAACTAAATAACCCAAAATTATCCACTCACAAGTTAATTGTATCTTACTAGAAGTATGCTGGTTTTTTCTTTCCAATAGCCATGAGGTATCTCACTCATGCAAAGGATAACCACCCAATGAACCACCACTCAGGAATTATCAAAACCCAATGATACCTCTAGTTATCTATTCCTCATAGATCAAATGATCTATATTCAAAACTCATTATTTTATTAGGAACCATGCCTAAAATAAATATGTACAGGCATCCTATTGATCATTAATTTTGAAATAAGCCTTGATACCAAAACACTTCTAGTTCATTACATCATAAAAGCCGAAGGAATCTCAATGAAAATACCACATACCAAATAGCACTTCAACTTTAGCGATCTCAAAACCCAAACCAACAATTCAAGCTTCCCATATCTATGTGACTCATGAACCTGAGTTAGCCCATATCTCATGAAACCCTTTTATATCATATAATACACCTCCACTTTAATATCTATCTCACCAATATCTTAATCCACACATTGACCACATTTTCATGACACATAAAATTTATTATGATATAAATATGAATCGGTTTTCTAGATAAGACCCTAGGTCATATTTCAAGGATTGTTGATAGGTTTACAATGTGTATTGTTAATAAAAAAACTATAGAAGAGGGTTTTGTTTAAATAGGTTAAATAAAATTACTTAATTTATATTGATTAATAGTTGAAGAACCAAGTGGATTTTGAATATTATGTGATAATGGGTTTGGTGTAAGTTAACTACAAAAATTTCAAGTTTATCATTATTAGATATTAATTAGGGTTTGAAGTAAGTATTTGGTTGTAATTAATTATAATTTTGATTACTTCCCATGGTTTTATATCAAAGCACATTGATCAAAAACATGACATTAAAATACTATAGATAATGTCCATATCTTATGAATGGAAAAATAACATCATACAAAATTTAAAATCTATAATAACTTGGGATGAAAAGGATGTGCATGTTGTCCAATCAGAACATCCCATGTCATGCACTCAAGACATCAAACTGATTGATTAAAAGTAAAGAGCATTCCATTTAATTCAATCAAATGAAGAATTAAATCATGAATCAATGTAAGATAAATATAAATGAAATGTTTTAAAAACCAAAACACATCATACCAGTAGTAGTACAGGTTTCAAAACTCCCATTATAATATGTTTATATACCTCACAGTAAACACCCACCATTTATCCCAACATCAAGAGGAGGTGGAATATCGGTTGAAACTCCTTATTCATCTGTGATCCCCCTATGAGGATAGAGGCCTCCAAAAATTCTAGTTTGAATAGATGAAACCACTAGAACTACAAATTGGTTGTGCTTGGCTCCTGGTTCAAACTAGTAAATGAGGTTCCCATGGTGCCCTTTTATAGCCAAAAGGGGAAGTGGTTTTGGGAACCTAGATTTATAGATACCACTTGTGACTAAATTTTGGACATGTAAAAGGTTATATAATGACTAGGAAAAAAGATGAGAGATGTTTTCTAGCCCCTTGATTGTATCCCTATCGGATTTGGAATCCATCATAAATTTGTATTGGGGGATATTTCCAAAATACCGAACCTAATTTTGAATTCAGAAAGATTTTATCCCCTTGACAGATTAGTTCAGATGGGCCCTAAGATTGACTAATTGGGTTTTGGTTTCCTGAGATGAGTTTAATCCGATGATTTTTTTAATATGTCTACAAATTATTATCCCATTTTAATTCATTGATTTTGGGAAATATGAAAAATAGTGGACACGTGTCATAGGGATTCCATTCAGTTTGAACCATTTTCCATTTGAATCATCTAAGGGGCCTCCAAATCACCTCCACCTATAATGAAAATATCAAAACGAGTATAATTTTCCCTTTTAACTGTGATAAATATTAAATAATGGAATAAAATAGGATTTAAAATTTCATATTATATTTGGAATTTACCAAAAAACCTTCATTAATACAATGGTGTAAGGGTTGAAATAAAATAGTCAATCTTGGTGTGATCACACCCCCAAACATAGATATTTTCACTCCATGGAAAAGTCATATATCAAAAAATTATGCATTCATATATTTCCAACTTCATAAATATTTAAACTTATATGAAAATTTAACTCCTAATAGAAAGGTTATAAAATCATAAATGACTCCGAGGAGTTATTCTAATTTATCATCAAAAAATACATCTCAAAAATGGTATCAAAATAAAATTCCAAGAGATACATGAAAGAAATAAAATAAAATAATTCAAACGATAATCATTACACTAATTCTCCATGTTTGTGTGATATGTATTTAATGTTATTCATTTCACTTTATATCAGGTAAGTATATACTATTTTAAAAATTGATTATTTACATGATCATTTCCACCATGCATTCCCTACATCCTTTGCAAATTAATTTCAAGACCCACTCACTTATGAATTCCCAGAAATTGAAACACAAGTTCCCAACCTAAAATTTCCCATATGTTGTACATATCATCACTCCCGTCATTTATTATTATTTTTCAAATGTTCCACTTGGAAAAAATATCACACTCTTATCTCAAACATTTTTTGATCTCTTCAAGAAATAAACTGTAATAGTTATAATAAAATCAAAAGTATAGGAAATGAGGTTTTTGACCTTCCCAATATAAAACCCTATTTTATTTTCTATTTTTAGGGCATAAAATAGCCGAATAATATGTACAAATGCATTGGTAAATCTTGTATAGTAATGATATAGATCAGATAAAGAAAAAACATATGGAAAAATCATTTTTTGAAAGTATAGACAAATTAATCTAATTTATATTTACCTTCTATTAAGAATGATATTTTTACACTTCATGGTTGGTGAAAACGTGTATGAAGGAATTAAGTGACATAATTTTCCCTTAAACTACTCACATAAAGGGTACCATTCTTCTCAAAGGTTTTAAAATTTTACAACCATTTATATCATCGAAAAAACCATATTTCAAAAGAAAGTCACACCACATTATTGAATTATTACTGAAATTCACATTTAACCATTTTTTAATGATAAAATAATATAAAATATGAAAAAAAAGTTATGCATTTTCCATAAAATCCATCATTAAGTGGGCATCATTTTCTATGATAAAGTAGGCATAAAAAATTAACATTTTGGAACAAAAGTGAGGGGGGAAACTATTGGGATTGACATTACTATAAAGAAAGTGAAAACTGGAAAAATAAATAATGATGATGAGAATTCCTAAATAACCCTATAATATACCCATCCCCCACACCTAAATTTTGTAGTGTACTTAATGTAATAAAATATAATTTTTGAAGGAATGATAAAACCTAGTGGGTTTCATTCATAGACTTCTTCTTGAACTTGTATTTACTCCATTAGGGACTACGGAATGGATTGTGGAAGTGCTCCAGCCACTGCCCATTGACAGTGAAGGTTTTATTGGTTTCTTCATTTTGAACCTAAAAAACACCAAATGGAAGGACATTAGTAACTATGTATGGTATAAACCCGTAGGAATGAAGCTTATCTAGAAGCAACTTTAGCCTTGAATTGTAGTGGGGACCTTATGCCCAATGTGGATGTAATGATGAAGGATGAAATAGTTGTGGGTCATGACACATGCCTATCATGGGGTGTGAAAAAAACATATATTTATTAATTTAAAATGTATTACTGTGGTTAACATAGGTTGTCTCCAGAGATGAGTTTACAACGAGTATGTTTGTCACTTAAATTAAAGAATGAATAAGCGGTTGTTCTTGGAATTGTTTGAGTGTAAATATAAATAAAGCAATTAAAAATTAAAGTTGAACACTAATGGATGAATAGAGTGATGGGGTCAGGGTAGGATCACCATTTTAAATGTCATCATAGTCATATGTATCATATTCCCTCTCTTACTTTTTAATGAAAATGAAAGGCCTCTCGATCGATTTATCAATCACCCTATTTAAAAAAGACAAATGGAACTCACTCTTATATGCTTGGAAGTTCATAAAAAATTACTAAACAGCAATGGAAATTCCTGATCCGGAATTTTTTCTCCTTATAACTCTAGAGAAAAATTCACAAGTTTCACAGACATGCAAAATATTGATGGACACTCACCACATAAAACAATTTACTCGATTGAGACAAACTTCACTAGGCGGAGGGATATTAAAAGTATTCAACCAAATCTATTAACTATGAATACACCAAACTCAAAACATGATAAAATTAATATAACTTGAAAACATTGAGAATATAAATAATTAAAAAGAAAAATATGGTTTTACATTTAATCACAAAACTCCAACATTACAAAAGTGAAACTCCACCTTCCTCGATCACTCAAAGGTTTTATACCTCCATGTGAAGGGTAATGGAGATAAAATATGAAGAAGAGTGCATGATGAAACAACAAAAAGATAAAATAGAAAACAAAAATAAATTCAAGAACTCAATACCTCAGAACATCTCCTCTTTCACCTTCATTAACCTCCATGAAAAGAAGTGAACACTCTTATTTATAGGCTTGTGGAGTTGAAAATCCCCCCCCCAAAATTACTCCACTGAAAGTTTGAGTCCAGATAGAAAAATAAATTGATTAATCTCAGGATGGTGTCTTCATAAATGTTGTTCCCATTTCTATTTTTCACGCTTCCTCAAAATATCATCGAATTTTGACAATTTTACCAAAAGTTATACTCTAATTACTAATGAAAACCTTTTCTGCCCACGGTGACTCTTCAAATTCCTCCTTTCGGTCTCATTCAATGGATGCCTAAATGACTGAATTTATTAATTAAAATTTAATTTGAAATTAATTTGAGGAGTCATATTTCTATTCTAGCTTGAATCACCTCGTTTGGACATATGTAGGCCATCATATTCCTCATTAATTATGGTGGGGTCTATTCTATCAGCCATCAATCTTTTTCCACTTGATGAATTTTTCTAGGCCATTTTGTGTCGAATTGGACTATAGTCAAGAACAAAAAGCTCAATAACATGTGCCTAGAGATCCTAAAAAAAGAATCACTTGATTTTAGTCGATATAGTAAAATATATGTCCAAAATAAAGAATCTCCATAAAACTGATAAATATCCAGAATTAACCAATTTTCATAATTAAGCCCATAATTCCCAAAACACTAAAATGATACAAATTATCTAAAATTGATTGTTTGGAATAGGTTAAATCATTGAAACACAAATATAAATAATGAAAATATTATCTCTATCAATTCTCTAATACATAGCACTTGAACTCCATGAAAATTCAACATCAAAATAAAATCAAAGAAACTTCAAAACACATGCCAATGATATCCACCAATTCCATACCAAGAAACCCAATGATATCATGTCTCATAATAAATAATTATTCCATGTTCTCAATTCATACCATTCAATATTTCTCCTCTTCATTTATCCTCTCATGCACAAAAGACACCTACTGATGTGGTAGTTTTTTCACACTCATTGTCACATCGTTTTTGTATTTTTTTATTGACTTTTTTATACCAAAATGTTTAATTTTTTTAAATAGTTGATAATTGTTGTGCCTTTGTACCTTGATGTGTAAAATAGTCATTATTAGTTTAAATCATGTTTTTTATTATGAATTATTATCATTTTAAATAATTATTAAATGAAATCAATTCTTTGGAATTTGAATTTTATTTTTTATTCTTTAATTATAGTTAGTTTATCAATTCATTAATTTAAGTAATTCTTTATTTTTAATTTTTAAATAAATAACACATAAAAGTTTTAATTATTTTAATAATTTATCTATATTTAACATTCTAATTTTATTCAATTATAATTTTTATTATTTAATTTAATTAATGAATGAATTAATTAGTTACTTAATTATTTGATTAATTAATTGTGTTATTAATTTAATCATGTGACTTTAAATACTTTTTATTTGTTTTAAATTAATTTTTTTATAATTTTTAAAACTAAATTTATTCTTTTAAATATGCATAATTATTTTTTATCACCTAAATTTCCTTTATTTTTATATAGGTTTTAATTTAATTTGTTAATTTTATTGATTTTTTTATTAATTAATTCTTAGTTTTACTAAATTATTGATTTCATTAAATTCATTTATTTATTTATATTTCATAAAATGTTGTGGTGCATGTTCCACATTTTACAAACTAACGATGACCCTGTTTCAAAATTAACGTCCTAAACTAACGGTTCCACATCACACCCTATCACCTTTCCACACCCTGCCACATGTTCCCCCACATACCTTTCCATGCTGCCACTGTTTCCCTTACTGATTATGCCACCATTTCAAACCCCCAGTCACCGCTTCCTGGTGGTTCCACACTCACCTTCCAGTTCTCCATTGGGCGCTGAAACCCCACTCATCTATGCCCAAATCCCTCTTCTCAACCCTACCGCCTCTACTCTCTAATATCCACCCTGGGTCGAACCTCACATACACTATTGAATGACCATCTCTAGCCTCTACATCACCCTGATGAGCCTCACCATACCACCACGGCCTCACGGCCGCTTCACCATGTTTCCATGCATCAGCCCTAACTTTCCTCTTATCCCTACATTGAACCCCTTTCCCCCTTTCTGCCCTCTCTTCCACGCCGCACCCCACCCCCATCCTCACATATCATTTATTATTTTTTTCTTTTATATGCAATGAAAACCTATTATAATATATATATCATTATAACGTATAATAAAAAATAAAATAGAATATGAAAAGAAAATATATATATCAATAATAGTAAATATACATATTTATATTTATATTAATAATTTTTATTTTATATTAGTAAATATAATTAAACTAATATAATATTTATTATATAAATATATTTTAGCAACATTTTATTACCCTAATAAATGTATATATTAGTAAATTCAATTTTGCATTTATGCATAATTATCTTAATTGAATTTTTTCAAATTCTAATGTTCTCTTTATTTTTATGTTGTTCTGTGCAGGGGAGCTACTTATAGAAGTAGGGATAAAAGAAGTTGTTCATGGGAATAACACGAGAATTTTCTTGAGGTAGTTGCAGAGGGAATTGTTTTCACTCACAGGGGGTTCACTTGAGAGATGGTGATGATGTCATTGGAGCACGACACGTGGATTTACGGCTTGTTAGTTTGCCCCAATTTTTAGTCGAGTTTTTTCTAATAAGAGAAGCCCTGACCCTCTCTTCCAAGAGAGGAGGACAACATGGGGGAATTATTTAAAAGTGGGAGAGGATACTCCATGATAAAGAATAATCTACACCATTCTATAACAATTCACCAGATTGGAACTCATCTTTGACCTGGGGATGGGTTCCCGCTCCTCCATTTCATCCATCCTCTCTACTCTGTTTTTTCTGTTTTAAATTGTGTCTGTAAATACTTGTGTTTCATTTTTTCTAATTCGAATTGTGATGTTTGTTTTATTTGTTTTTTTCCATTCATTCATCCTCTTTTCGTGTCGTGATCTTCAATATCTAGAAATTGGGATCTAACTTGCGGGGCTATATCCAAGTTAAGAAACCCGATGCAATATGAGGATCCAATAATCAATGCAGTCACAATTTTATTCTTGGACTTATTAAACCGTGAAAGTGAATTGAGGTGAGCGTGAGCACATCCTTGTGTTGGATCAGGTTGATAATCTCTGTTCTCACATTTTATGCCCTTAATATCTCGACTTTTCGATCAAGAAATCAAGATTGATCATGAAATTTTACCATTTAAGTATGACCATTTTCTCCTAGTGACAACCAATAGTAAGAATGAACTTGCTGGTTGAATCATCTTGAAGTTAAGAGGAATGCTTGAGCATTAAATAAATTCAATGTTTGAGTGTATAATTTCTAAGTGATATTGTTGTGTGATCTGATACATCAGTCATACACAGAGCAAAATTGGGAAATTGTATATTAATTTCTCAAGTAAATCTAGGATAGGGGTAGAGGGTAGATTAAACTGGGTCTAGCTTTTGTCTCACTAATTATAGTCTTCTATGTCTTAGGGTTATATGTATATTTTGTGCCTTATGTTGGGTCTGCACCTGCTTTATTTTCATGGTTTTGTCATCTATCTCTAGATTTGTGCACTTTTTCATCACTTCTTCTCTCTCCACTATGCTCTTTAGAACTGATTAGTGATTTCATAGGAGTTTTTTCATTATGTTTTCAAAATATTGAAAAAAACACAAAATGATTTTCAGAACAACCACTCATATATTCGACACTGCTTCTATGAGAAAGACCTCAAGTTTATCAATTGTTCTATATCATATTTCTTTATAAATATAAACTTGAACATCCTTTCAACAAGGACGATGTCAAATTCTGGTACCGTTGCGGGAGAATAAATTATTGTCTTAGTGGTTTTTCTAATTTTTATTTTAGTTTAAAACAAACAACGAAAATCATATAAAAATCATATAAAAATAGTCTACACACAAAACAGTGATGAACTATAATGAATCTGATATAGTGTCACTATTTTACCTGGTTCAAGAGCATGAGGCAGTTTTTGCTAAATTTCAATGTTGGATGCATGAAATAAAGCATTGAGACCCGACTGATGAGGAGACAAATTATTCTCAGCAGATCATCTAGTTGATGCAACAAGCCATGGATAATGTCAAGGGATACCAAGAAGATAGTGTGGTACTACCACCTCCAACTAAAGCCAAATATTCTGGAAAGTCATTGAGAAGGAAAGAGAAAAGAAACAAAAGAAAAAAAGTTATAGTTTCCCAAATTTGATATGGATTTTCCCCCCAGATTCAAAGATGGTAATTTCAAAACAAATTTCTGAGGATGTTTTCAAGGTCTAGAAGGAGATAGAACTTCCAAATATTCATATTCTGGGAATTTCATTGATGATCATCTTTTCTATGATTTCCATTCTAATGATTTTTCTTGAAATAAATATTTTAGTGATTTTTGAATGCTTCAACAAGTGGATCCTGCACATGACATTATATCACTATCCTTAAAATATTGAGTAAGTGAGGTGGTGTGTTTTGAAGAATGTATGGAGGAGGTTGACTACCTTTCTCTTACCTCGAACCCTCTCCCTGGATCACTATTCCATCATGAGGCAAAATAAGAAGCACTGATAAATAGAGTTGACAATTTTATGGAGGAAGCCATATTTTTATTCAAATTGAATTAAATCGAAGATGCTTTTAATTGGGTTTCACCCATTGTAGGTATTGAATATGCATATTACTTTTGTGACTTCTTTGAGAGTGTGGAAGTTGGGTTTTCTTCTGTTAAAGTGTTAATGAAACATCAAATTGTGGATGACACTTCCAGTTCGAAGGTTAATTTTAAATTTGAATTTTTGGAGTTGTGCACAAGTTTACAAGTGGATGATGACACATTAATTTATTTCCATGAGGAAATGTTTTATTGGTATGAACTAGAATACAAGTGACATCCATGTTTTCCAACATTAATACTTGTGCACCCTCAACCTCAATATGCAGAAGAGGGGAAGTACCCCTACCATTTGTATTCCCCTCTATCACTAATCATGTGGAACTTTAATGCCCAAGCGGTGAATTTGGTTCAAGCTGCATATGTGGTACTGTAGATATGGCAAGTGACTGAGTTTGGAAGGAATCATATCTGGTGGTTCTTAAGCAAGAAGCTAAACCCCCCCATCATACAGTGGTTGATTCACGGATTGTCCAGCTATGGACAATCAAACTACAACACCCCCTGTGGGGTTATCCAAGGATTATCCCTTTTTATTGCATGCCTTAGTATTTTTCTTGTTGTTTCTAATTTGGGTGTTTTTCTCTTAAGACAATAAATATGAAGAAGATTCCACCTATCTATAATTCAATTCCCAGAGGAACAGTGCACTAAATATCATGGATAATGCTCCATAACTCATACTATGTGGTTGCATTTCTATTTTGAGCATTAAATTTTGAAGTCTAATGTAAAATTGTTTTATCTTTTAGGTACTTAAATTAGAGCATCCAGAGTTCATACACAAAGCAATTAATGGGAGATATTAGTAAATATGAAAATATTCTCATTTAGGGGAGTTATTATTTTAATTATTTCATATTAATTCATTCATATGGCATGATATTTTGTTTTATGTGTGGGGGAGACCCCTGATTTCCTATGAAAATTTAATATGTTCTCTTTCATGGGTGTTTAGCTGCTAGCATCTAGAGAGTTGAAAAAATTATTTTGAGTTGATTTTTGAAACATTCTTGCACCCACTACTTTCAATTTCATTATAGTTTTGTCATACATCATTGTTAATCATGCTACTATTTGATGTACATTGATAAAATCTTTTGTCTAATCTTTAAAAATTCAAAGCATGAACATTTTAGGAATAGAAGTGAACATGTTTTATGGTGATGGTTAGTTGGGTTCGGTTCTTCTATTTCTATTTGTGTTTTTCTATTCTTTTTCTTTTTATGTGGTAAAGAAAATATTTGAACCTCATTTCTACCCTTCCATATCCTATTTAAGATGAACTATCCATCAATCTTGAACATCAACTATATTCCATATTATAATTCAACATTGGGAACAATTTTGGGTTTTAAGTGTGGGGTAGAGGGGTTATTCTAGTTTCATGTATAATTCCCCCTTCTTGAACTAGATGTTGTTAAAAAATGGTAATTTTTTTCAAATATACAACAAAACATCAAAAAAATTTAAATTATTTCATCACATTTAGGCTATTAGAGGTTCACTGGTTTTTCAATTATGTCATATTAGTGGATAATTGCTCATTGGATGCTGAAAGTGACACTTATTCAGAAACTATTAAGCATGAGTGATAGGGGAGTGTAATTGTTTATTGCCTTTATGAACCATTCTGTTTTGGAATTGAGGATTGGAGTGTGAGAGGATAGGTTTTATGGGACGATGATCATGAATTAGGGTAACTAGATGTTCTCAATGGAACCTAGGGGACTCACATTTTTTAATAAATAATATTCAATCACTTTAGGAAGTCAACTCTATTGAGTATTAATTATGTCCTTTGAAACTGGTGTAAAAAAAGGAAAATGGGACCCCACAGTGAGTAGCTGATACACGGTGCATTTGGAGCATTCCTCTGAATAAATTAAGCCAATTTCAATCTTAATAAGTGCTATTCACAGTGCACTGCACATGGAATATGGCTGGGAAAAATTAAAACAAAGTGCCCTGGTCAAAAATGAACCCGTTAAGGTGAGGGGAGTTTTTAACCCAGATGAACAAGAGAGCAATTTACATGGTTAATTTTCATTTGAGTAGAATTAGTAAAGTGAAAAAATTAATTCACTTTAATTTATGGAACCCTAGGGATGGTGATAATGGAAGGTTCCCTTGCTTAAGTTTTCAGTTCCACTTCATCAAACTAGTCAACACTCCAGGAATCAGAACTTGAAATGAAAATATAATTAGGACAGTTAATGAGTACAAATAGAAGCCATGACAATCTTGAAAGTGTATGAATTTGCGTGGATTTTGACTTCCAGGGCGTTTTTGAAGCTAGGAAGGACATAATTTTTGAACACCATTGAAAATCTTGACTCACTATTTAGTCTTTCTCCTCTGAGTATTATAGTCTAATCATCCACTTTTTGAACTGAAATTCACAAACCATATTTCTATTTTAATGTATAAGGAATTTATTTGTTTGCATGAAAACAAAGATTTATGTGTGTGGGATTTTGATGTGGAAGTGTTTTCATACTCTTTTCCACTTCCTTTTTTATTTTTTATTGACTTGTCTTTTACCAAAATTATTATTTTTAAATAGTTGATAATTGTAGTGCTTTTGTACCTTACTGTGTAAAACAATCATTTTCAGTTTAAATCATGTGTTTTATAGTGCAGTACTGTCATTTTAAATAATTTATAAATCAAATAAATTATTTTGAGTTTGACTTTTATTTTTTATTCATTTATTCTAGTTAGTTTATCAATTCCTTAATTTAAATATTTATTTATTTATTTATTTTAAATAAACAACACATGCTAGTTTTAATTATTAAAATAATTTTACTAGTTTTAACATACTAATATTATTCAATTAAAATCTTTATTCTTTAAATTAATTAATTTTATAATTATTTATTAAATTAAATATTTTATTAATTAATTGGTTATTTAATTTAAGAAAGTGAATTTAAATAAATTTAGTTTGTTTTAAATTATTTTATTTAAAATTTATAATACAAACAAATTCATTCTTTTAAATAATGAATAATTATTTTTATCACTTAACATTTCTTTATATTTAATTAGTTTTTAATTATATATGTTAATTTAATTGATTTAGTTGTTATTTTATTTTTAGTTTCTGTAAATTTTTGATTTCTTTAAATTGATTTATTTAATTTTTTTTTCAGATGTTATGGTGCATGTGCCACCATTTTAAAACTCATAGAGGCACCGTTTTTCAATTACTATCCCAAACTCACGATGTCACTGTTGGACAAAAATCCCTCAAGGTAACATTGCTTTATTTTTGGGTTGATTGTGTTTATTGACAAAATAGGTTTCCATGGTGATTTTCCATGTTCCAGCGATACTGTTGACAATCCATGTTGGCAAAAAACCGTGACAAAGGAATTGATGATCTAGAGGTGGTACAAAAATAAAATATACAAGGTGGCATCATTTCCCAATGTTTTCCAAATTTCTAGGGTCCAAAATTTGGAGTTTGGTGAGCATTGCGAAAATTGGATTTCCTTGAAGATCTGATTTAAATATGGAAAAGGCATGAGTTTTGCAAAGGTAGGCTTCATGGTTTGTATTTTGTGAAGACTAGAATAATGTTAACTGTGATTCTTCGCGATTACAACAAGCTTCACCAACGGCAGATTCGAAGAGCTTTTCGATGGCGAAGAGCATTGTGAGTGGAGCTTCATGCAGAAGGAGTGAAGGAATTTACAGGATGCTCTATGATTTACATGATCTTAGCAATTGGAAATTTGATGTGGTGCTTCGCGATTTTGAGACAATTTCAGCAACAACTTCTGAGCTTCTCTATTTGAACTAACATGTCTTTGACTTTCCACAGAAGGTTTGTGGGTTGGTGGAATCGCCTATAAATAGACCTCAACCCCTCATGATAAGATGAGTGTTTTTAAAAGAACATATTTTTTCTCTCGGCTCGTGAAGGTTGTTCGCGAATGCAGTGTGATTCGCGAAAGGAAGAATCTTCGTGGTGTCCATTCTAGCTCCGCAAAAGTTGTGTGCTCTGTGATAGCTCAGTGAGATTCATGAGGGAAGTCGCTCTGAGATGAATTGAGCTCCATGAAGACCTGAGCTCTACAAAGGCGTGAGATTTGCAAAAAGGTAAGAGCTTCGTGAATGCTTGTTTGAGCTTTTCAAAATTGGGATCCTTGTGAAGTAGGGTGATTTTCGAAGGTATTTCCAAATGAATCTCCCAGTGTTCAGGGGCAAAGGGGTATTCATTAGTGGATGAAATTTGGATTTCAATAGAGCCACTTCATAAAGTGGGGGATGAATTCATTAGTGATAACTAAGAGACCTATAGGCCTATAAACTGTGAGAGGTTATTTTGAAGAAGTAGTAAGCTAGATTCAGTTTACAGAGTAGTGAGTTCCCAAATTGTGAGTGGTTATAAACAAGGTGGGACAGTGAGCCTGCTTCAAACATGTATATATCAGTGCGCTTATAGTGTAATTGGTACTTCAGCACCCTATCGGTGTGTGCTCCTTGGATGTATCCTAGTGAGGGTGTACAAAGTAAAATTTTTTGTGTCATTTGCATGCTTTATGGTTTATTCGCACTCTACAATGGGAAGTAGAGAGAAGAGAGTTTGGTATAACAGAAAAACAAGATCAAATGGGGTGGCTGTTTTAATCTGTCATACCCTGATTCACCCCCCCCCCCCCCCCTCAATGGCTGTCTTGCCCAGTGGACCTAATGACCACATCAGACTCTGCCATTGTTCCAAACCCTACCACTGGTTCCCCACACACACAAATCCCTGTTTCCACCGTTACCCTTATAGGTTATGCCAACATTTTGAACCCCCATTCACTGCTTCCTCATGGTTCCACACTCACAAAAAATTAACAATGCCACTATTCTCCAACATGTCCCATCGTTTCTTTGCAAAAATGCTGCCACCACTTTACCATCACTATGCCACTGTCCTGCACTATCATTCCCACTGTCACTCCTCTATCTCCTCTTTGAAACCACTCCCTCTCCACTGCACTATATTTCCACTGTCTCGACCTCCTCCACAAATTCTCCACTTCCACCGTCTCATCCTCCATTACATAGTATCAACACAACCAACCAATCGTAAACAACTAGTACAAAATCTCACCAGAAAGAAACTTAATGTAGTAGAACAATCAACTGAACAACAAGAAAAATAAAATTCACCATAGTAACACAATTAAGACATAGATTTGGAGCGCAGTTCAAATAGAAATTATAACAGCATCACAACACATATCAAATTATAAAATTCAGATATAATTAGAGAACATGAAATTAAAATACCTCAATCCACTATTCACCACTTTCCCCATTCATCCCCCACAGCTGCATCCCAGCCTTGCTTTAGCAGCAGCTCTGCAACCCTCATCCCGTTTTGTCGTCCTCGCTGTAAAATCACCTGAACCCCATCTTATTTCTGGCCAAACCTACACTAGAAGACTGCCACTAATGTGATCCCCATTAGAACCTCTGGCCTCACCTTTGACATCTATGTTGTGTGCTGAAACCCCACTCATCTGCACCCCTATCCCTCTGCTCAAGCCATGTCACCTCTGCTCTTTAATATCCACCACAGGGCGAACATCTCTTGCACCGTCGATCGACCATCACCAAACACTGTGTTACCCTGACGAGCTGCACCACACCACCACGGCCTCATCACCACTTCACCATTCCTCTAATCCTCGGCCCCCACTTCCCTTTTACACCTATGCTGAATCCCTTTCCTCCTTTCTCCGCTCTCTTCCACGCTGCACCCCTCCCTCATCCTCACATTTCATTTTTTATTTTTTTATTATATAAAATATAAACATGTTATAATATATATAACATTATAACATATAATAAATAATAGTATAGAATATAACAATAATATATATATATATTGATAAAAATAATAATAAATTTACTAATATATATTTTTATAATAAGAATTTTTATTTTATATTAGTAAATATTATTAAACTTATATAATAGTTATTATATAAAAATATTTTAGTATTATTTAATACCCCTAATAAATGTATATATCTGTAAATTCAATTTTTTATTTATTCATAATTATCATAATTGCGTTTTTTTTAATTCTAACATGCTCTTGGTTTTTATGTTGTTCTCTGTAGGGGATCTACTTATAGAAGTGGGGATAAAATAAGTTGTTCATGGGAATAGTGCATGAATATTCATGAGGTAGTTGCATGGGATAATTTTTTTCACTCAGAGGGAGTTCACTAGAGAGTCGGTGATGATGGCATTGGAGTGTGACATGTAGATTTACTTCTTTTCAGTTTGGCTCTGTTATTAGTTGAGTATTTTCGAATAAGAGAATCCCCAACCCTATCTTCCAATAGAGGAGGAGGACATGGGTGAATAATTTAAAAGTGTTGGGAGGAGACTCTATGAAGAGGCATAATTCACTCCATTCTATAACAATTCTCTGAACTGGAACTCATCTTCGACCTGAAGATAGGTTCCTGCTCCTCCATTTCATCCATCCTCCCTAATCTTTTTTGGGTGTTTTAAACTGTGTCTGTAAATACTTGTGTTGCATGTTTTTTAATTTTAATTGTGATGTTTGTTTCATTTGTTTGGTGTCGTTCATTCATCCTCATTTCATGTTGTGATATTCAATTTACAGAAAAGGAGATATAACTTGTTGGGATTGATCAAGGTTATAAAACCCTGATGCAATCTGGAGATCTGATCATCAATGTAGTCACTATTTATTCTCGGCCTTAGTAAACCGTGAAATTGAATTGGGGTGTGCACGAATGCATCCTTGTGATGGATCAGGTTGCTACTCTCTTATCTAACTTATTATCCCCTTCCTATCTTGAATTCTCGAACAGAGAATCATGATTGGCCACGAAATTTGATTATTTCATTAGGATCATTTTTTCCTAGTGACAATCTCTGGATGGAATGAACATGTTGAGTGAATCACCTTTTAGTTTAGAGGAATGTTTGAGTATTAAAGAAATTCTATTTTGGAGTGTTTAATTTCTAGACAAGATTGGTGTGTGATACAAGACATCATTCATACACTGAGAGAAGTTATAATTTTTTATTATTTTATTATGTAAATCTAGGATAGTGGTAGAGGGCGAAAGATCTCGGGTATGGCCTTTGTCTCATTGATTGTTTTATTTTGTGTCTTGCTGTCGTCTATTTGTTCTATGCCTTGTGTAGTGTCTATAGATACATTATTTTCTTGGTTTTTTCCTATGTCTCTATATTTTTTTTCCATCACTGTTTCTCTATCCACTGTGCTCTTCAACACTAATTAGTTATTTATTAGAAGTTCTGCTTTTATGTTTTTAGAATATTTTTTAAAAACAAAAAATATTTTCAGAATGACCACTCATGTTTTTAGATTGTCCATGAAATTTGATGATTTCATTAGGATCATTTTTTCTTATTGACAGTCTCTGGCTGGAATGAACATGTTGAGTGAATCACCTTGTAGTTAATAGGAATGCTTGAGTAGTAAAGAATTTCTATTTTTGAGTGTTTAATTTCTAGATGAGATTGGTTTGTGATACAATACATCGGTCATACACTGAGAGAAGTTAAAATTGTTTATTATTTTATTATGTAAATCTAGGATAGGGGTTAGAGGGTGGATGATCCCGGGTCTCGCCTTTATCTCATTGACTATTTTCATTGGTGTTTTGTTGTCATCTATTTGTTCTATGCCTTGTGTAGTGTCTACGGATACTTTATTTTCTTGGTTTTTTCCTATGTATCTATATTTTTTTACTTTTCCATCACTGTTTCTCTATCCACTGTGCACTTCATCACTGATTAGTTATTTATCAGAAGTTGTGATTTTATGTTTTTAGGATATTTTTTAAGAACAAAAAAAATATTTTCAGAACGACCACTCATGCATTCGACATTTCCTCCTTGAGAGTGACCCTGAGGTTAGCCATTGTGCTATATCATGGGTCTTCATAAATATAAACTTGACCATCCTCGCAACTACAATGACATCACCTACATCACATGAATCTTTTCTCATCTCGCAAATATCTATTTTTCAACAATGTTTTTCTCATCCAAACCAGTGAAAGGGTCACCATAGGTTGGACAAACTCCTACTTCTCCACCGGATGTGAGTTAATTTTTTTTATCATATATACTTTGCAGAGTTTTTCTATGGATTTCGATTGGTAGGATTTTTATGTGAAATAATATGAGGCCGAATTAGGAGGGCTTTGCTGTTTTTGAAACAAAATTGCACATTTCTAATTTTCAATCGAGTATGGTATCCTACTCAATCCCCTTAGTAGAAATTCAGCTCTATCATCGTGAAAACTATAGGAATGTCTAAAAATCTCATAATTTTAGTAGAAAAATTTTCAATCTTCTCAAACATAATTTTTTTTCAAATATCCAGAAAAGGTACAACTTTATTCCTCTATTTGAAGCTCTAGAAAATCCATAGATTCTCTTATCATGAATTCTCCAAAAATGGCATATCATTCAATAGAATTATTTTTTTAGCAGCACACACATCTCTTCAACATTTTATTTTCCTCCCAAAATTTCACCAAATGAGGTAGCACAATACAAGAGATCTTGCCCGACATTTAATTTCCACTAGATCATTCAATTTCACTTCAAGAGCAGGTTGTATAGGGAAAAATGACTTGTAATGTGGATAACCTAATAGTATTTTCATGGCTTCTAAGGGATATAAGGATTAAATGTACAAGGTAGGATATAATTAAAAGGATTATCTTGAGAATGGGGATTTAAAACCAACGAAATTCCTTAATCATTTAATACTAATATACCTGAAACTGACATGTTTTGAAAGGAATAAATCAAATTCTAGTTAAAACAAGCATAGTTTGGTTCTCTCAAGAAGTGAGGTGAATTAGAATAATATGGCCAAAGGGGTTCAAAAGCCTCACATGAATGTGATTTCAAAGAAAAAGACAGTGAAATGTGGCATGGGATTCAAAAATAATAGTAATTTTAATTAAATTCTCAAAGAATTAAACATGAAACAAAATCATTTTCACCATTTATTTAATCATTGTTTCATGGAATAAATTGTATCTCCCAATGAAATGGGTTTCAAAAGTTGTAATTATAATCATTTCAGCTCAAAATAATAAAAAAACACACAAAAACTTTAAAATAAACACAGACAAATATTAAAACACTCAATATTTTTTTATACTTTTTCTGAAAAAAAAACATAATGAAAATTATAACACATAAATGGTGTAGTGTTCTCAAAGAATTAAAGTGGATTTAACATGTACGAAAATTTTAAATTGAATTACAATAATCATGTTAGTGTAAAATAGATGTACAAATTGACTTATTATTAGTGCAATATGGAGTTAATATCCTAAGTGTTTGCACACTAAAAATATACAAGGAAAAAAAATAAAAAATAAGAAATTTATTAAAATAAATAAAAATATAAATAGGATTAGAAAAGAAGGACAGATCTTGGATTAATCACCCAAGTGGGCCCGTAGTTTTGACTACCTCCATATGGGAAATTCTAATCAGTTATACCCAATCTGGTGGTGGGTGATGTTTCTTTCCCATGAACCAACAAAACTTTTTCTTTACATCATTAAATTCATTTTTTTTGGAACACCATGGGTATAGTACACCAAATCCACCTATAGGACAATAAAAAACAACTTTCATGGTTGGGGTAGGACAAATAATGAGTCATCATCTTTCTTGGTTTCTAATTTCACATCCTCCCCTTTATTCTCTAGTGGTTGCTGAAGGAATGCTGAATAATTTTAAAAATTAATGGGAAAGTCATTGTATATTTCTATTTGAACAATGTTAAAGCATAATGTTTAAATATCAAAAAATTTCCTTCCAAAGTGAGCATATTTTATCTATTTTTCCTCAGGAAAAGCCACATAAATCATCTCATATACTCCCTCCAATAAATGGTCAACATGTTTGGGAGATCTATATGTTCTTCTTTAGGTGCATATTCATTTTTTCCCTCATTTACTTAGGAAATATAAGTGTTGGATGAATTATAAAATTTCAATCAAGGGGAGATAGTAATCAACTCAGTTTTAATAAAACTAGAAGAAAATGAGTTCCTGAAAATATCATATTCCCATGTTTTCATTGCTTCAATTGCTTCTTTAGTGGGATGTCCCTCATAGAGTAGAGATTCACTAGATTTAGGTTGGTAGTCAGGTTTCTCGATATTATCTTCAAATTCCACCATGTTGGAGGTGTATTTCGTCAATAATGTTGTATCATCTACATTATGAGGAACTTTATGATTAATTAGTTCCTCACACTCAATCCACAAGTCATACAGATCTTGTTGATCTTCTATACGTACTTCATAAGGGAAATATTCTTAATTAATCTTCATTATAAATGGTTGAGAAGGGCCAAATAGATCTTATTTTTATTCCTTCAAGGTCTCTCCAGGTTATTCTACATCAAAGAAATTACTGGGAAGATACTTCCACTAATGTCTCAAGTTTAGGTTCAGGTTTCTTTTGGGTTGTGTGAACATATGAAATTATCCATTCCATTTTTTCCTCAAGGTCATGTATTTCTTCGAGAAGTCCTTGCAGTTGATATTTTGTTCGAATATCTTATTATTGTTGCATCTAGACAATTTCATGACAAAATTGTATAAAATACTTCTAGAGTCTAATTAATTCTCTAGAAAATCCTCCCAATACTAACTAATTATGTTTTTCTTTAAGGTCTTGAATGAGATCCTTGAATTCATCCTCATTGATGATTTGGATTTGAGATCCCCTGATATATTTACCAAAGAGATAAACATTATCCTTTGTAGGCCAAGGTGAGTCAAAAACTGGTTATTTAACTCATGGATAATTTTTCCATGAATTAAAGAAATACTTATTTGATAATATCATGTAAAAATATTTTATTTATTTTTTTAAAGTTAAAAGAGTCAAATATTTTTAATTAGATTATTGGCACAACCTCTCCAGAAATGGTGCCATGTTTTGACACGTTAATGTTATGGGGTGTGAAGAAAAATATATTGCCTAAGTTAAAATGTAGTAAAGTTGTAAAACTAGGATTTCTTCAGAGAGGAGTTCACAACAATTATGTTTTTCATTCAAAATAAAGAAAGAAGAATATGTTGTTTTTGAAATAGTTTGAGTTTAAAAATAAAGTAAGAAAATAAAAATAAAAGTTGAACACTAATGGATGAAGAGAGTGATGGGGTCAGGGAAGGATCAACTTTTTCAATGTCCTCATATTCATAAATATCATCTCCCCTCTCTTCCTTTTGAATGATAAATGAAATACTTCTCGATCGATTTATCAATCACCCTTGTTTATAGAAACAAATGGATCTCACTCTTATGTGCATGTATGTTTATAAACAATTCCAAAAAAACTAAGATGTGTCCCGATCAGAAATGTTTTCTCCATAAAACTCTAGAAAATTTTCACTAGTTCTACACATGTGTCAATGATCGTTGGACACTCCCCACCTAACACAATTTGCTCAATCGAGACAAATTGCACAAGGTAGAGGGAGATTAAAAGTCTTCAACCAATGATATTAATAGTGAATACACCAAACTCAAAACATGATCACATTTATAGAATTTGGAAACATTGATAATATAAATTATTCTAAAGAAAAATAAGGTTTTACATTTATGCACAAAACTCCAACAATATAAAAGTGAAACCCCCCCTTCTCGGATCACTCAAAGGTTGTACCCCTCCATTGAAGGGTAATAAAGTTGAAAGATAAAGAAGATATCATGATGAAATAAGGAAAATAGATAATATAAAAAATTACAAAATTCAAGAACTCAATCCTCCATCATAGCCCCTCTTGCACCTTCTTCAACCCCTTTGAATGGAAGTGAACACTCTTATTTATATGGTTGAGGAGTAGAAAATTTACCTCCAAATTACTCCATTGAAATTTTGAGTCTGGTAAGAATTTTAAAGTGTAGAATATCTGGAAGGTGTCTTCATAAATGTTGTTCCTATCTCTCTTGTTCATTCTTCCCCAAAATATCATCGATTTATTTCCAGTGTACCAAATGTTATACTCGAATTACTAAGGGAAAATGTTCTGGCTGAGGTGACTCACCAACTTAATCTTTTGGGTCTCATGCAATGGATGACTTAGTGATCGAATTTAATCACGAAAATTGAAAATTTCTCATATATTTCTCTTTCTATTCTACTTGGAATACCCTCCTTTGAACATATGTAGGTAGAGATATGACTCTTTAATTAAGGTGGGGTCCATTCTATCTTCCAACAAACATTTTCCACTTGATGAATTTTTATAGGCCATTGTGTGTCGAATTGGACCTTGGTCTAGAATAAAAAGTTAAATCCCAGATTTCTAGAGATCCTAAAAAAAGAATCACTCGATTTGGATCAAAATAGTAAAATATACGCCAAATATACAGAAGATATATAAAACTAATAAATATCTAGAATTAACTAATTGTCACAATTAAGCTCATAATTCACCAAAACACTAAAATGATACAAATCAGCTAAAATTGATTGATTGGAAGGGGTTATATCATTGAAAAATATATAAAAAATGATGAAAATATTATCTCTCTCAAGTATCTTCGGTTCACTCCTTATAAATCCCAGATTTATTATATGAATCTCTATGCATTTACTTTAGCTCCTAAATCTGTAACTTCTTTTTCTCACTTGCATCTCAGTGATTCATATTACATTATCTGACATCCCAATATTCACGGTTCTCTACCTCCAATGGTTAGTGTGATGCCTTTCCAAATACAATCCTATATAGTGAAATTCCAATTATGGTTTGAAAAGTTGTACAATATTCCCATAGTGCATCATCCAAGAAGAAACTCCAATCTTTCTTATTAGGTTGTATCATTTTTCCAAGATACGCTTAACTTCTTGATTTTATATTTTTTCTTGTATGTTAGTTTTGGGGTGATGTTCCAGGAGAACTTTATGAACAACCACGTAGTTACAGAGGACGTTTTTCATGTTACCATTGCAAAAATGTGAACCCTGGTCACTAATGATAAATCTAAGCAAGCTAACCCGACTAAATATTTGAGACCTGACAAAATCAACAACCACTCAAGAGTCATAAGTCATTGTTGATTTTTATTCCTCCCATTTTGAAATATAGTCAACATCCAATAATATTTAAACAAAACAATATGATTTTAGAAAAGTCCTAATGAAGTCAATTTCCCATGCTTTAAAGATCCCAAGAAATAATAAGGGTTATTGGTGAATTTCATTCCTCTTTGAGATATTCCCTATGAATTGACATATTTTCCCTTATTTACAAAATTGATTTGAATCCCGAACAAAAATGTAGGCCAATAAATTATAAAGTCAAGGACCTTTTGAGATGTACGTTTAGAACCAAAGTGTCCACCATAGGCCAATGTGTGAAAGAACCTAAGACATAATAAAATTCGTGTTCTGGGACACACCTTCGAACAACCTGATCACAAAAAATTATTCATTGGTATGGATCATCCCAAATGTACTATAATGACTCATGCCTATGTCTTTAGTATTGTGAATCCCGAAAATATATGGGGACTCTAGATGCTACCAAAAATTTTACAATGTACATATATAAAGGGGTACGTTAAACAACATCATGAATGTTCTCATGAGAGAATAATTATCCAATAGGGAGGGTTGAGTCAATATGGTGGTCGAATGGTGGGAAAATCCTGCTAAAGTGGTGGTATAAAACATTTTCCACTCCTCTATTATCATGAATCACAACGTCAAACTCATGTATAAGGATAATCCACTGAATGGGGTGGGGCTTAGCTTCATGTTTATTTAAGATAATACAATGGGTATCATGATTTGAAACCACAAATATTTTGGACCCAATAAGATATAAATAGATTTTTTCAAAGGAAACACAATATAAAAGAGCTCTTTTTAGTGGTGTTGTAGTTTTCTTGGGCAGAGTCAAGGATATGTGATTCATACTCAATTAAATGAGGATACTTCTCTACCATTTATGATAAAACTACCCCAACTTCAATGTTAGATTCACCACACATAAGTTTGAAGAGGTGATCCCACATTAGTGTTTGGATAATGGATGGTGATGTAAGACTCCTTTTAATTGAATTAAAGGAAACATCAAATTTTTTATCAAAAAGAATTCAAAATCCATTTTCAATAATCAAGACATGGGAAGTGAGATCTTACTAAAATATTTAATGATTTAGAGGTAAAAACCAACATGAACAAAGAAACATCGCACCTCAAGAAAAAAAAATTGACATTGAAGGGTAGAAATTAATTCAATTTTTTATTTATCCACTTGAATTCCTTAATTTGAAATAACATTCCCAAGAACTATCCATCGATCAAACATGAAATGTCATTTCTAAAAATTTAATACGATATATTTTTTAATCCAACGATAGAGGAATTAACCAAGGTGTTCCAAAAATTCATCAATAGTAGAGCCATAAACTGTGAAATAATCCATAAAAACGTCCTTATAATTCTCAATGTACTTTGAAAATATACACAACATACCTTGATAAAAAGTTAAATGATCATTACAAAGATGAAAGGGCATCCTCCTATATGAAAATTTGTCGAATAGATAGGTAAATGTTGTATTTTCTTATTCCTAGGGGGATATTTGGGTTTAGAAATAACCTGAATAGCTATCAAGGAAACAATAATGGGACATACCAGCTATTCTTTATAACATTTGTTCAATGAAAGGTATATGAATGTGGTCCTTTTTAATGGATTGATTTAGTCGACAGTAGTCAATACAGACTCCCCAACTATTTAGCACATGGGTTGGAACCAATTCATTCCTTTCATTTGACACAACCATTATTCTAGTTTTTTGGTACAATTTTCACTAGGCTAGCCCAATTACTATAAGATATATGATAAATGATCCCAGATGTAATTAACTTACATACTATATATTTTACCACTTTTAGGAGAGTGGGATGTAACCGACATTGATCATTCCATATAGGATTATTCTCATAATCTACAAGTATATGGTGCATAGAAATAGATGCGATAATCCTAGAAATTTCATCCAATGATCATCATATCGCCTTTCTAAAATCTCTCAAAAGGTATCGAAGTTTTTATTTTTACCATCTAGAGAGTTTATTGGAAATAATGATAGTAAATTTGTCCATACACTCAAGATAGGTATATTTTAAATTAGATAGAAGTGGTATTAGTTCCAGCACTGGTGGTTTTTTGATTGACAGAGGGGATTTAGGGGGTGTTAGGTCTATGAAACTATTTATCTACTCTTTTTTATTCATTAAGGAAAGATAATATATAAAAATGAGATTTTCAAAGTCATCAATGGTCATGGGTACCTCAGAATGAACACACTCATCAATTAAAGATCAAAATTTTCATTTTTATGAACCCAGAAAACACTCAAAACATGATTCAAAAGTCAAACAATATAATGTTGAAGATGAAGAAAATTAATTAGAGAATGGGTTGAGGGGATAATTTTGTGTGTGTGTGTCATTAGAGATAACTTACATCAAATACAGATAAATAGTAGAGTTCTCTTCAATAGGGTGTTTCATAGCATCAAGGATGTTAAAATTCACATTTTCTCCCCCGAGCTCCATGGAAAACATACCATTATGAACATTGATGACCACCTTTATTGTCTTGAGGAATGGCCTCCCATGTATGATAGGGTAATGTCCTTGGTTTTGGGTATCTTTCTATATTATGAATTTATATGTCAGTGGGGAAGATGAGATTCGTCACTTTTACGAGGATGTCCTCAACCACTCTTGATGGGTGTGTTGTGCTCCAGTTGGAATGTTGAACTATGATGCATGACGGTTGAAGCTCTCCAACTTGTAGATAACAATATACAGAGTAAGTAATTACATTAACTAAAGAACATAAATCCAGCATATCATCTGAAAAAAATTTCTCCCTTATGTTATAAAGTATAGTGAAATTTATCAGATCCTTCCATTTGGATGGCATTGCTTTTCGAATCAACACCAAGACATTTCTTCCCAGGTTGACTATCTCATTCCCCTTTAGCCTTTATCTATGGTTAAAAAGTCAATTATGAATTTTTTTGTAATGAGGAATATTTATAACTGTATCCAATAAATTATTTCTAACTTTATCCTTTTTAAGTGTATCCATTATTTCTTTATCAATCTCATTATAAAAAATTTTATTTGATTTATTAAGTCTTTTTGGGAAAGAAAGGGGAATGAATTGTTCATGGGAATACTCGATGGTAACTTTATTAACCTTTTTGTCTTATTTTTCTTTACATGAAACATTTGAGGGTTGGGAATGATAGTTTTAAAGTGGTGGACATACCTACTGGTTAGAATCATTTAATGAAGAATTTTCTCAACCACTCTAAAGTGTTATTGACCTCACCTGTTTTGATAATCCCAATTATGCTTTAATATGAGTTGATAATCCCAAATAATGTTTATCTTTATAATAATTATTCTTTCAATATATGAAGTCATATTATTAAGTTGATAAAATATCAAATGATCATCTGAATTTTTTAATCAATGGTTATCTATGTTTATACTTGTTTAGAAATGTTACTAACTCAATCTGAATATGATTTGTATAGAATAGATAAGTATTAAGTGTTGTGTCACTGATACATACCTACTGGTACATAGCCTAACGATAGACAAAGTCCACCGATATGAACAATGCCTACCGATAAGGCTAAGTACACCAGTATACAAGTCTACCGATATGGATAAGGTCACCGGTATGCTGATAGTCACCATTACACCTGAGATACTGATTGAATAATTATACTGGTATACACAAGTCGACTGATATAGACCTACCGATAGAGTAAGTCCACTTGTATGTACATAGTTACCGATACAAACAGACAGATAGACAACTACCGATATGAAGTCCTCCGATACAAAAAGGCAAAGTCTGCAGATACAAGTCTGCTGACACAGACAAATGGATGTCGTTACAAAAGAACTACCGATAGAAGGAGATACCTATAAGAGGTGATACCGATAGAAGGAGCTACCGATAAGAGTAGCTACTGATAGAAGGAGCTAACGATAAGAGGAGCTACTGATAGAAGGAGAAACCGATCCAAGCAAGCTACCATTACAAGGAGTAACAACTAATGATGGAAAACAGTCACTATTTCTCTAAATTCTATTTCTATTTGTTTATTTAGAAATGTTCATATTTGATGTTTTTAATGCACCTACTATTAATTAAAGATAGTAGATGGAATTTCAGGAACCGTACCTCGTACCTGTCAAAAGGTAATCATTCCCATTGTCGGATCTGAAGGTATATAAAGATGAACCTAAAAGTATTAAGATATACATATATAACAACAAGATGAGAATTGATCAGCCTTTCCATTCACATACAATACAATCTTATGGAAATACATAAGGACTCAAATGAAAAGAAGAAGAAGGAAAAATTCATACGAAATCTTTACAACATAAACATTAAAAGTCAAAAGAGCTTCAATGAGATGACTTTCACTCAAGATGATCAGACAGATCAACCTTGACCTGGAAGTCAAATACAAAAATGGTACTCTGTTTTTCTTGTAAAAAACTAGAGAAGGACTCAATGATGTATCTACATCAATCCAAGGGGTCCAGAGCTTCACTCAAAACACATAGATCTCTCTAAACTCATCTTTATTTGTTTGGATCTATTGTGTTTAATTTATTAACATTTTTGAGCAGTGTGTGTGATTTGTATTTTTAGACACACACTGTCTTCTGAGCTAAACTAGAGGATTCATAAATTCCCACTCAATCTTTCCCATACTCTCTATTTTGTCACTGTGGATAGTGGTAGAGGTCAACTGCAACCTAGATATCCTGTGTTCTATTGTTTTGTTTTTCCCATGAAGAATTTTGGTAGAGGTATTAGTACATTAACAGTCTGTGTACTGTTGATTACCCCGATCCAGGGTGTGGATCAAAGTTTTTATAAACTATTTGAGAGGACTCAATCTCGAATTGAGACTAAATCTCTTGGTTAAATCTGATGTGCTTGTTTATTTTGTTTTAAACAATATTGAATATTCCGTTGCTATGTACTTTGAAATATAAATCTACTTTAAAGTTACTTTGATAGATAAACTAGAAAGTGTTTATAACTTTTGTTAGCCAGTAAGTTTGTTTCAAAAGCTAATCAATCCTTAGGTTGAGTTAACTGAGAGATAATCAATCTCTTGAGAAACTAATTGAAAACATAAAATATTTATAAATTCACTACAGTTTAATTTTTATTTAATATTGGGGGATTTTAATCATAAATTTTTAACAAAAATTTTAATTGGAACTCAATTTACCCCCCTCTTGAGTGTCCACGACGACCAACATTTTGTATCGGAGGTTTATTTTTTTATTTATAAATGATTTTGAAATACTCTATTTTTCAACTGTGATTTTAGTTGTATCTTAAAGATCTTAAATTTTTGTTAGTTGTAAATTTTATCTCTTTAAATATATTTTCTAAAATATAATTATGGATAATATATTAGAATGTGTTGATACAAACAGGACACCATTCTTTAATTCTGTTAATTATGCACAATGGAAACTGAAAAGAAAAATTAATTTAGAAAGTATGGGATTTGGTATCTGGACTACTATAGAAACTCGGTATAAGATTCTATAAACTGAAAGAACTATATGGGATAAACCTACTAAAACATCTTACAATAATAATTGTAAAGCAATGAATGCCCTATATTGTGCTTTAGGAGATGAAGAATTTAATCGAATATCTTCTTGTAATATTGCTTATTAATTTTGGGATACATTGGCTATTTCTCATGAGGGAACAACCAATGTTAGAGAAATGATATTTAATACCTACACTATTAAGTATGATAATTTTAAAATGAAACCTGATGAACCTATTTCTGACATGTATCTTAGGTTCAACAAAATTGTAAATAAAATGAGCTCACATAGAAAAGATGTTCCTAAAAATAACAAATTATAACGATATTAATATGTCTTCCAAAAATATGGAGAGGCACATCAGTCTCAATAAGAGAATTTATTGATATAAGTTCACTTCCTGTTAATGAGCTGATTGGTAAGATGATGATGTATGAAGAAGAGATAAAAGTAAACAATGAGGAAGATGATGAACCAAAGAGGAAGTCAGTGGCATTCAAGTCTACTACCTCAAAGAGCAAGGACAAATAGAATGATCACATACCTAAGGAAAGCTCAAAAACTGAAGTTTCAAATTATGATAGTGATGAAGAGATGGCTCAAATAGCCAAGAGATTCAAGAAATTATATAGGAAGCAGAATTTTTTCATAAAACCAAACTATAAGGGTAAATATGACCAAAGAGTTAATTGGAAGAAACATTGGAAGAAAGCTAACAAGGATGATGAGATATTGTGATATGAATGAAAAAGGAAAGGGCACATTAAAGCTGACTGTCCAAAATTGAAGTACAAGAAGAAATACCACAACAAGGACAGAAAATTTAAGAAAGATATTAAAGAAACCTGGTGTGCTTCATAAGATAGTTCAATTGATTCTGATTCCACTCAAAATGAAAAATCTCAGAAATCTAATATGTGTTTTCTGACAAACACATTTGAGGTATCATTGGATAATCCTTATTTAATTTCATATTATTAGGGATATGATTCTAACTCTAAAAACATTTCTAGTGAAGAATTATTTTAATACATTAATATACTTGAGGAAACATTCAATGAGATGAAATATAAGTATGAAACCATAAAGAAACAGCATGCTTTAACTGGCACAGTACAATCTGCATTAGAAGTAGAAAAGGAAAATAATGCTCAACTATTAAAGGAGAACACTAATATTAAATTGTCTAATGATCAATTAAGAAAATACATAGAAAATTTCAATAATGGAAAGAATACTCTAACTCAAATTCTTGGAAAAAAAAGTATCACAAAAGTATACTACTGGTTTAGGATATCAACCTGGACAGAGACATCTTGTTAAGAATAAATTCACTCCTAAATCTGGATAGTATGCTACTACTTCCAATTTTAGAGATTCCTATTCCTCAAATAGATATTCACATAGTTATAGATCAAAAAAAGTTTATCTTTAAAAATCTTTTGAATCTATTGATTATATGAAACCCATTATAAAAATATGGGTACCAAAAGTTTTGCTTGCTAACCTGTCTGGACCCAAGAAAATATGGGTACCAAAATCATTTTCAATTTAAACCTATTTTTTAGGAGACCTGCATGAAGAGTTTCCATAATAATACATTGTAATTATATAGTGAATGTTTAAGGAATATGACTGGAGATTACTCATGTTTCAAAATTTTAATCAAGGTTGATAGAGGACATGTCACCTTTGGGGATAATTCAAAAGGAAAAATCATCATCTTAGGCCAAATTGGTAACACTGATTCAGTTTTAATTTCTAAATTTTATTTGTTGATGGACATAAATATAATTTTTTATTAATTTGTTAGTTGTATGATTATGGTTTCGATGTTATGTTTGAAAATGATACTTGCAATTTATTTAATTCTAAAAATGTTTTATTATTTACTAACTTAAGAAATGAAAATGATTATGCTGTAGATTTAAGTTCTTTAGCCAAACAAAAGGTTAATTTTTTAAATGATTTTCATAAAATGTATTGGATATGGAATAGAATATTAAGACACTGTAATATACATTCACTTAATAAATTGACTAGGAAGAATTTAGTGAGAGACCTACCTCAACTAAAATTCCCATCAGATAAATTTTGTACTCCCTGTCAAAAGGGAAAGCAACATAAAGTTACATTCAAATTAAAGAAAGAAGTTTCAACTTATCAACCTCTCTAGTTGGTTCACATGTACTTGTTTGGACCCTTTAGAGATTCTAGTTTAAATGGGAAGCAATATTTTTATGTCCTAGTAGATGAATTTTCTAGATACACTTTGGTATACTTTCTTTCTCACAAAAGTGAATCATGTTCTTATTTTATGAAATACTCCAAGTCTGTAGAGAACCTTAGTTTACTTAAGATTAAAACCATGAGTTGTGATCATGGCTTTGAGTTTGAAAATCATGAGTTTTAATCTTAGTGCTCACACAATGGCTATAGTCACAACTTCTCTACCCCTAGGACACCTCAACAGAATGGTGTAGTCGAAAGAAGGAATAAAACCCTTCATGAAATTTCAAGAACTATGCTAAATGAGTATGACCTACCTATTTATTTATGGGCTGATGTTGTGAATACAACTTGTTATATTATAAATAGAGTATTTATTAGACCTGTTCTTAAGAAGACCCCTTATGAAATGTGGAATAATAGGAAGCCTAAAGTTAGATACTTAAGAGTTTTTGGTTACAAAGACTTTATTCTTAATAATAAGGATAATATTGACAAGTTTTCTTCTAAAAATTATGAGGGAATATTTATAGGTTACTCTATAACCATTAAATATTATAGAGTCTTTAACATAAGGACAATATGTGTGGAATAATCTGTTCACATCAATTTTGATGAAACTGATAAACATGATCCTAAGTCTTCTCTGAAAAATCTTGAATAAGATTTATAAATTCTTGACCTTAATGATAAAATCAGTGAACCTCTTGTAAAGACAACTAGTTCTGGAAATATTCTAGAATATTCTTCTGGTGAACCAGAACATAGAGAAGAACCTGAAATTTCTTATTCTACCTTTACTAGATAAACTAGGATTCTAAATATTCATCCTTTAGATGTTGTTGTTGGTAATCCTGATAGAGGTACATATACTAGAGATTCTCTAAGAAACCAGCTTGAACCCCTTTCATTCATATTTAGAATGTAAAAATATCAATGATTCTATCAATTATAAATTTTGGGGTGTGGCTATGCAAGAAGAACTAAATAAATTTGAAGGAAACATAGTCTAGGAATTAGTTGAAAGACCTAAGGACACTTTGTCCATAGTCACTAAATTGGTTTTTAGAAATAAGATTGATGAGTCTGTAAACATAGTTAGAAAAAAAGCAAGGCTAGTTTCACAAGGATATAGTCAAGAGGAATGAATTAACTATGAGGAAACCTTTGCACCTGTAGCTAGATATGAAGCTACTAGGATTCTTCTTGCCTATGTTCCTCATCTGAATTTCAAGTTTTATCAAATGGATGTTAAAAGTTCTTTTCTAAATGGTTTTATAATTTAAGATGTTTTTTTGAACAACCACCTGGAATTACTAATACTCATTTTCCAAATCGAGTTTTTAATCTCTCTAAAGCTTCATATGGTTTGAAACAAGCCCCATAATCTTGGTATGATAGACTTAGTAATTTTCTTATTTCAAAAGGTTTTTATAAAGAGATTGTCGATCCAACTCTCTTTATTAAAATAATTTACAAATATGTTTTGATAGTGCAAATCTATGTTGATGATATTATTTTTGGATCTTCTAAAAATACTTTGTGTATGGATTTTTCGAAGGGTATGAAAAATGAATTTGAAATGAGTTTAATGGGAGGACAAAAATACTTCCTTGGATTTCAATTTTGTCAAAATGAAAATGGTATTATTTTAAATCAATTTAAATATACAAAAGATCTTTTAAAACTTTTTTGTTTAGATAGTATTAAGAAAAGTGATACACCTATGTGTACTATTTGTAAGTTGGATGCTGATGAAACTGGAAAATCAGTGGATCAAACTACAGAGGTATGATAGGGAGTCTCCTTTATCTTACTACTATTTCACCAGATATTATGTTTAGTTTGTTTATTTGTGAATGATTTCAAGCTAATCCAAAAGAGTCACACTTGCTTGATGTTAAAAGAATTTTCAAATATCTTAAGCATACAGTTAACTTAGGATTATTTTATCCAAAAGGACAATCATTCGATTTAATAAGTTATTCAGATGGTGACATTACTGGTTGCAAGTTAGATAGAAAGAGCACTTCTGGAACATTTCATATTCTTGGTCAGTCCCTAGTATCTTGGTGTAGTAAAAAAGCAGAATTCTGTTTCATTGTCTACTGCTGAAGCAGAGTACATTGCTGCTGGTAGTTATTGTGCACAAATTCTCTGGATGAAACATACATTATTGGACTACATATATCAGTTCAAACATGTATCTATAAACTGTGATAACACTAGTGAGATTAATATCTCTATGAATCATGTATCTCACTCTAGGACCAAACACATTGATGTAAGGCACCACTTTGTGAGAGATCATTACCAAAAGGGTGATATTACTCTTGAATTTATAGGTACTAAACATAAATTACACGAAATTTACACAAAGCATTTAATTTTGGATAGGTTAAGTTACATTAGACATGAGTTAGGAATGATAGACTTCGTAAGTTAGAAACCTCATCATTAGAAACCTCGCCGTTAGAAACCTCAGTGTTAGAAACCTCACCGTTAAAAACCTCACTGTTAGAAACCTCGCCATTAGAAACCTCACCGTTAGAAAACTCACCGTTAGAAACCTCACGGTTAGTTATCCTCACTGTTACAACTCACTGTTATTGAACCTCACTATTATACCTCACTGTTAGTGGACCTCACCGATAGAGTACCTCACCGCTAAGAATCCTCACCGGTATACCCTACCGTTAGGATTGTGTTGTTTTTAAACTTCTATATCTTTAGATTCCAGAATCTGTATCATTTATATTTTACTTATTATGTTTTATTTATTTATTCTGTGATTCCTATATGATAAAACATAAGATTTGACCTCTCTCAATCCACCTCATACCCTTTACCTTCAAGCCTTAGCTCCAAAAATCGTCGAACCCTAAGCCTCGCGATTTGAAAAATGGAAAGAGTGAAGAGACCATTAGTCAGCGAGAAGGATGATGATCCAAATGCCAAGAGAGTCAAAGGAGAGTCTAGTGGTGGAAGTGAAGTGAAGAAACCTATAAGTACGCATCTCATTCAAAGGGAAATAGTAGTTGAGAAAGAGTTGGGCATAGAATTGTTGATGTCCAGTAAGTCTTTAGTTCTGGAAGTACTGGAAGATAAAAAATGGGTAGAATGCTTCTCGAATAATAATGGTCTTTATTATCCAAATCTGGTAAAACAATTTTATGAGTTTTTTCGTTTTGATAAATCATAAGCTGAGAACATGATGATATTATTAGTGAATGGCAAAATAATATCTTTTTACTCTATTGAGTGGGCTGAGTGACTGAATGTTCCACATGAAGGATATTTTGGGTATTTCTCTAAATTATTACCTCCTATAAGTGACATCTTTGACAATGAAGCAGCTTTGGAAGAATTAACAGGAGATGGTACACTAAGAAAAGTGGTTGCTGCAGAAATGGATGGAGAGAACTAGTTACTATTCAAGTTCATCCATCATTTGCTAAGTCCAAGAAGAGGGGACTTTTCAAATCTGAAATACCAAGATATTTATTTTCTGTATCTGTTACGACATGGTATTAAGGTGAATCTATGTATATGGTTAATGACTTAGATTGAGGATATGACTAGGCCTAAATCAAAGTCCAATGCTTTATTATTTGTAAAGTTAATTTAGATTATGATCAAAGTGAAGAGAGTAACTGAGTCTCAAGATGAGACAGTAGTGGTAAGGAACAATTATTTCATCACTAGAACTGTTTGTAAATACATGAAGATCAATTAGAATCCATGGAGAAGAGAATGGTTCAGTGATGATGCGAAGATATATGATACGTTTAATCTTGTGGATCATCCTTATAGGCCAAAGGATGAGAGGGATCTAGGTCTGTGACCTCATGAAGAGGAACCTCAGTATAGTGATGATACTGATGAAGAGGATACCTATATTGCTAATGGAATGGATCCTGACTTGCCTCCAAGTCTTGTTGCTGAAATTGTATCATCTGGAAAGGAAACAGTGTTTGGAGTAAGCATTGAAGAAGCCCATATTGATGAGGAAGTCAAGCCTGCTCCAGAGAATGAAGAAGAAGAAGAATCTGAAACTGAATCATCTGCTTCTCCCACCTTGAGTTTGAGTCCATTAATTAGAAGCAATGCTATGATAGAGGCTATTCTTGTGGAAGTAGATAGACATTCCCCTATTCTAGAGGAACCTCTTGCTGTTGGAGAATTTCATATGGTTGTGGAGAATTATTCTGAGGAAGATGGAGCTGCTGAGGGTGCTATTGCTATACAGGAGAATGCATAGATTGAGGGGGAGCATCCAACTATACTAGGAAATGTTTCAGTAGATGATGGAATTGAAGACTGGGTAGAAGACCCATGTTTTGTTGTTTGTGGGTTGGACTATCCTGATTCTGAATATGAGACACCCATAAATAGACCACAAGTTAAATATGATATCTTTTATGAGATTTTACCTGAGGATGTGGTAAGGAAATATAATCTAGACCTGTTGAAGTCTAATATTAATACCTCCTTTGTGGAAGAGATAAGAAGAATGGAAACCTCTTTTATTTCATCCATTCAATCTGTTATGAATGACTCTATGACTAGTATTGTGTCAGAACGAGCACCTGTAGTTCTACCTAACAATCTAGTTACTAAGGAAGATCTTGAGTCATTAAAATCTGGGTTGAAGGAGACTTGGACTGCATCTGTTTCAGATTTCAATAATTCTTTGTTGAAGATATGATAAATATGGAAAAATCTTTAGAACTCTCTCTCGGGTGTATGGTGACAGGCCCTATTATAGAGATGATGAATGAGATAAGAGTATGTCCTTCTCAAAATGAGAGCTGGATAGGATCTGTTATTGCATTGATGTAGTCTGTTGATTCTATGACTACCTTGAGTGGTTCTCAAGCTCAAATGAATACAGATATCAATTACATTAATGGTGTATTAAGAAAATTTGTGGATGTTTTTGAGGGATTTAAGAAGTTCATGGAGCATCATGTCAGCACCCAGGACTCTTGTGAAAAATATCATAAGTGGGCTGACTATATATTTTACATAAACACTAGCCTTTACTGTTTCACCTCTGAGTTCTACCAATCCTTCTTTGGATATTGATCAGATTTGAGTTGTGATGAGAGAAGAGATTAGACAGTCTTATACCAGTGGCTCTGTAGACACTGGTGCCTTGACCCAAGTGGTGACTACAACTAGGAATATATGGAAAATTGTTCAGAATTTTATGAGAGAAGCCACTGCTTCTCAGAAAGAGGTAAAAGACAATGTGGATTACTATTTCGAAATTTTCTATACCAGGCATTAGCTCAACGACCATTTCAAGCTTATGTTTGAGAACATTAAGCTACCCCTAGTCACTCAAGCTTTAAAAGAACAGGTAATCAAGCTCAGAGAGTTTACTCCTACTCTAGACAAGTGTATGGAGAACAAGGATGACCTTATTTCTTATATGGAGAGAGGAGGAGGAATCATTATGGACATTAGGAATCGGTTGTTGCCATTTTTTAATGTATACAGTACTCTTATCATTGCACCTTCAGCCATGCCTGCCTCTACTCAGTCTGCCTCCATTCCTCAGATGACTCTAGTCCAAGCAATCTAGGGCCTCACTCCTTTGATCACTCAAAGAGTTACCCACTACAGGTCAGGGATAGTCTCTGTTGCTCAAACTCCAACAGTGCTTTCTTGAATTCCCAAGCCTTCTACATAATCTACCCAGCCTGAATTTACCTCTAAACCAAAATCCAAATCCAAAGTAGACATTCGGGTGGTGGATTAATTAGTGGCTAAGACCTTTGATAGGAATCACTTTTACTATTTTTGTTTCAATTATGTATTTCTCTTTATCTTTTTTCCCTAAGGAATATATATGATCTTAATTTCTTTTACCTTCTGTTACTTTTCTCATTCTTTGTTTCCCATTTTTTTCTCATCACAAAGGGGGAGAAATATGAGAAATATAAGGAAAGGGGGAGAAATAATATAAAGGGTGAGAAATATGATAAATATGAGCATAACTTTTATACGAGCATAAAATATTCTACCTATGGTACATTTGTTTTATATCTCTTATACTGTCGTTTCATACCTCTGGTACATTTATTTTATAATTTTACCTCTGATACATTTGTATGTGCTCCTCTATTCTCTGATACATTTTCCTTATAATTATAATATATCTGTTACCTCTGATACAATTGCTTTTAATACTATATCCTATGATACATTTAAAATCTCATATTTGAAAATGTCATTACCCACACTGAGAAATAAAAACCATTGTATTTTATACTAATAGAATAATGATTATTTTTGATTATAATACCATAAGTTGTGATTATCAAAAAGGGGGAGATTGTGGACCTCACCTTTTTTTATAATACCAATTATGCTTTAATATTCTTTGATAATCCCAAATAATGTTTATCTTTATAATAATTATTCTTTCAATATATGAATTCATATTATTAAGTTGATAAAATATCAAATGATCATTGGAATTTGTTAATCAATGGTTATCTATGTTTATACTTGTTTATAAATGTTACTAACTCAATATGAATATGATTTATATAGAACAAATAATTATTAAGTGTTGAGTCACTAATACAGACCTACCAGTACATAGCGCACCGATAAAAAAAGTCCACTGATATGAACAACGGCTACCGATAAGGATAAGTACACTGGTATACAAGTCTAAAGATTGGATAAGGTCACTGCTATGCAGATAGTCACTGTTAAACATGAGCTACTGATAGAATAAGTCTACCAGTATGCACAAGTCGACTAATACAGACCTACCTATAGATTAAGTCCATTGGTATGTACATAGTTACCGATACAAGCTTCTGATACAAACAGACAGACAGACAACTACCGATACGAAGTCCACCGATACAGAAAGAAAAAGTCTATTGATACAATTATGCTGACACAGACATATGTCTACCATTCCAAAATACCTACTGATAGAAGGAGCTACCGATAAGAGGAGCTAATGATAGAAGGAGCTACCGATAAGAGGAGCTACCGATAGAAGGATCTACCGATAAGAGGAGCTACCGATAGAAGGAGCAACTGATCCAAGCATGATATGTTTACAAGGAGTAACAGCTACCGATGGAAACCAGTCACTGTTTCTATAAACTCTATTTCTATTTTCTTATTTATCAACGGTCATATTTGATATTTTTAAAGCACCTACTACGAATTAAAGATAGTGGTTGGAATTTTAGGAACTGTACCTCATACCTGTAAAAAGGTAATCATTCCCATTTTCAGAGTTGAAGTAATATAAATAAGAACCTTGAAAGAATCAAGATATACATATACAATAACAAGACAATAATTGATTAGTCTTTACATGCACATATGAGACAATATTTTAGAAATACACAAGGACTCACATGCATACAAGAAGAAGGAATAATTCACACAAAATCCTTACAACATTAACATTCAATGTCAAAAGAGTTTCAACAAGCTCACTTGCACTCAAGCTGATCAAACTGATTAACCAGGACCTAGAAGTCAATTAAAAAAATGATACTCTATTTTTATTGACAAAAACTAGATATGGACTCAAATCTAAATTAGCATCAATCCAAGTAGTCTGGAGCTTCACTAAAAACACATAGAGCTTTCTAAACTCATCTCTATTTATTTGGATCTACATTATTTCATTTATTTACATTTTTCAGCAGTGTGTGTGCTCTATAAGTTTAGACACACACTCTCTCTTGTGCTGAACTGGAGGATTCATAAACCCTCACTCAATATTTCCCATACTATCTAGTTTCCCAGTGTGGATAGTGGTAGAGGTCAACTGTGACCTGGATAGCCTATGTTCTATTTTTTTTCCCATGATGAACTGTGGTAGAGGTATTAGTACCTGAACAGTCTGTGTACTACTGTTTACCCTGATCTAGGGTGTGGATCAAAGTTTATATAAACTATTTGAGAGGACTAAGTCTCAGCTTGACACTGAACCTCTTGGTTAAAACTGTTGTGCTTGTTTATTTTGTTTCCAACTATATTGAATACTCCTTTTCTATGTACTATTAAATATAAATCTACTTTAATGTTACTCTGATAGTTAAACTTGCAATTTTTTATATGTTTTGTTACGCATTAAGTTAGTTTCAAAAGTTAATCAATCCTCAGATTGATTTAACTGAGAAATAATCAATCTGTTGAGAAACTAATTTAAAACATACAATATTTATAAATTCACTACAGTTTAATTTTTATTTATTTGGGGGATTTAAATCATAATTGTTTTAATAGAAATTTTAATTAGAACTCAATTATCCCCCCTCTTGAGTGTCCACTCCGACCCGTAAGTGTTATTGAACAAACTTTTCCTTGGCCTTTTAGATTAGAAAAAAATAGGATGGTATTTATATAGAACCTTGCATCTTAATCTCACCGATGGTATTTTCAAATTGTCCCACATGTTTTCATAGGTTTTCAATTGTTGATTGTGTGGTATGTTGGACATGTAGAATGTTGGCAGCCATTTGTTTCATCATGTCTTCTGTTATAGGCTCAAATTTTGGAGGGGGTTGTTGGAAATTATTCTATGGTGGTTAAGGATTTATGGGTGGTGTTGGGTGACTACACTACCCTTATTGGTTACATTTTTTGAGGTTTATTTGAATACCCCCTATAATATTTTCTTTTTTGTCTTTCCACCCATGGTTGGATGGACAGTAAGGTTCTTTCCTAAAGGTTTGGTTATAGGGGTAGTTGGAAATATCACCTCACAACTCTGAGAAGTTTCTCTAAGTTGGGGTGCTTTGGTCAGAATAGTGGGAGTTAGAAGAACATATACTACAATGGATGGGAGCATGTGGTTGGGATTTCCATTGGGAAAGAGCATGATGTTGACGAAGGGTACATACCTCTTTAAACTTTGTGTCCACCTTCTTCTCAAATTTAGTATCATGCACCACATGACCCCACGAATGGGTACACAGGACCTTCAACCAAATTGTTTTGTATTTTTCACCATGATCTTAATTAGGGTTCTTACAGCAATTGGGGTCTTATAAAATAGCACACCACCAGTAGAAGAATAAATCATATTTCAATAAATAGTAATTAAACCTTCATAAAATTGCTATATTAAAAGTTGATCACCTATTTGGTGGTGTGGGAAACATAAACAGATCCCCTAAAAGTTTTCCCATTATTCATGGGGATTTTTCACCAAAAATTGTCTTTTCCATCATATTTCATTCCCTATTGACGTGTTTCTAGAGGATGGGATGTATTTTTCAAGGAAAAGGTGTTTCATGTCCTCCCAACCTCTAATTAGTGAATTAACATAATATAGAAAATCATTTTCAGTGTATTCTAATAAAAATTGGAATGCCCTAATATTTACTTATTCTTCATCCACATTAGGAGGTTTAAATGTAGAACACATAGTATGATATACTTTTAGGTGATTATGTTGATCTTCTCTTGTGAACTCGTGGAATCTTGGTAATAAATGAATTAAACAATATTGAAGTTCAAAATTGGGTGCCTCTCCTTATAATTGAATATAAGTGGGTTGGATATCAACATCATGTGAGGTTAGTTATTTTAATTTTTGGTTATCTTCATCCATGATATGTGAATTTATTTTAGTTTTTATGTTTGTTCTAGAAGAATAAAAAGAAGGATTAAGAAGTTTGTAGATGTTTTGTGAGTAATCCTTCATTGGATTTTTTGGTTCTTTTTTATGTAAATGAGGTAAGATATCCTCAAATTTGTGTTCGAATGGAATAATTTCTTCTGATAAAGAACACATCATAAATATGTCCTAAAGAAGGATTATTATAGAAATTATATTTAAATATATGAAGGAAGAATAGAATCAAAGAAATACTTATTATAATATTAAATACTTTTATAAAAAACACATGCTAAAAACAAATGAAATCCTTAAAAACAGTGCCATAATTTGACCGTGTTATCGTGAAATGCCAAATAGATTATGATTTGAATATGATCATATAGTCTAGGTATTACCCTAGGTCATCTCTCAAGGAGATTTAATATGTTCAGAGTTTTTAATCTTAATAAAAATTACTAAAAGAGGTGGTTGTTTTGAAAATAGTTTAACGGAAATAACATAATATAAAGAGTTTAATAGTTGAAAAACCATGTGTATTTTGAAAGATATGAGAGAAAGGATTTGTTTTGTGTTAACTAAAAAAATTTCAATTTCATCGTACTTGGAGATTAATTAGGGTTATATGTATGTATTTTGATGAAATTAATAAAAAACCCTATTAAATCCCATGATTTTATATCAAAGCACATTGATCCAAACATCCATATAAAAATTGTAATTCCAAGGTAAAGTTCTCATGCATGGTATAACTACATCAAAATAAAATTAAAAGCGATATTAAGTGGTGAAGAAAAGGATTCTTCTATTTTCCAATCAAAATAACACATGTCGTGCACTCAAGACTGCACACTGATCGGTTAAAAGTAATGATCATTCCATCCAATTCAATAAAATAAAGAATTCCTACATGAATCAAAGTAAGATAAGTCAAAATGAATTGTTTTCAAACCCAAACTACATCAAACCACTAGTATTACCAGTTCTATGTCTCCATATACAAGATGTGTGTCTCCCTCACAATGATGACCAACCATTTAGACCAACATCTAGAGGGGGATGAATGTCGAGTGAAATGAATTCTTCATCCATGATCCCCTTATGAGGATAGGGGCCTCTAGAACTTATAGGATGGAGAGAGGACTCCTCATGAACTCAAAATTGGTATTACTTGACTCCTGGTTTGAAATTTCAAATGAGGTGCCCATGGTTCCCTTTTATATCCAAAAGGGGAAGTGGTTTTTGGCACACAGTTTTCAAGATACCACATGTATCTCAGTTTTGAACAAGTAAACGACCATATACGACTTCGAATAAAGATGAAAGTTATTTTAATTCCTCATGAATGTCACCCTGAAAACTTTGGTGGCCATTGGAAAACCGTATTAGGAGCTATTGTCAAAATATCATACCTAACATTTTAATTCAGTAAGATTATTCCTCTTCAAAACATTGGTTCGGATGGGCTACCATATAGATGAATGGAGATGGGTTAAAGCACATGAATTTCTAGATATTCCTACAAAATTTTAGCCCATTTAAATGCACTTATTTTTCATAATATAAAAAAACAGTGGACATGTGTCCTTGGGATTCCATTCATCATGGCCCATTTTCCTTTAGGATCATCTCTGGGGCCTCCAATTCACCTCCACCTACAATGAAAATATCAAAAAAGGTATAATTTCCCCTTTTAAACGTGATAATTATTAAATAATAGAAATAAATATGAAGTGTAATTTGATATATTTTTTGAATTTACAATACAAAACTAGTTTAATAAAATGGTGTAAGGGTGAAATAAAATAGTGAAGCATGGTGTGATCACACATTAGAGAAACTATGTTCTACCCCAAATAACATATATCTTTTCCCACATAGTTTACAACTCATGGGGAACATTGATATTCCCATCTCAAATATAAGAATGAAACTCTCCTTCCAAAATACACTCTCTCGATTTCTCATACACATATATAGATAGTATCATATTCCAAACAATTTCACCTATAGGGAACAATTACCTTAGTAGATATCCACATAAAATCTACCCCATCAAGGAGAACATCCTCATAAATGTGTGTATATATAAAAACACATAATGAAATTGTTCCAAGGACATCCAGGTCATAGAAACCATCACCATATGGTTTTGTTAAATATAAATCCACCATGAATCTATATGGGAAAACACCATATAGGATTTTACCAAAAAGTTAAAAAACCGAGCCTACATTTTTTTAAAGTTATTACCAAGGAAAAAACTTCATGTAAGGACCCACTAAGTGTAATTATACATACCGTATATAAGTGACTGTATAGTCTTTTTCATGTGGAATACCTCTCTAGAATCCACATAACCAATCATTAGAAAAAATTACCATAGATCATATGTGTATAATAACATAGAAAAATATATATAGGAAAAAATCATATATTGTAATGGAATGGGTTTTTGGGGGTCCATTACTTTGTAAAAATCTGATTTTGGGTGTTCTGGGTAGTCTGTGAATGTTAACGAGGCTTCTCGGTAGCCATAGAAGGCCTACAGGTAGCTCGGTCTACCGGTAGCCGCAGCCTACCTATAGCTCGGCCTACCGGTAGCTCGGGCTACCGATAGCTATAGCCTACCAGTAGCTCAACCTACCGATGGATCGGTCGACTGGTAGCCGTAGCCTACCAGTAGCTCGGCCTACCGGTAGCTCAGTCTACCGGTCGTTGTCAGCCACCGGTAGCTCTTGGCTACCAGTCCCTCTTTCCTACCCCCACGGGTTTTCCAGTAGCACCTCCTTTTTGCTAAAATTGAGTTTTAAACCGTATTTTTAAAACTTTACGCCTGTTTTAAAGCCCATTAACACCAATTAATGGCGTTTGATTAAGTGTGGTACCCTAGTGTGCGTCATTTTGAACCAGCCCTAAAGGCGAGGACCCCTTTAATGACGTGTGGAGTCACGTGGTCAACCCACGACCTCGCTCCTTATGCAGTTTCGTGTTCTTATCCCAGTATCTCAACTATCCCCAGCCTTTATAAACTAAAGGGTCTTCCCTAGGTTTCTTTTTTCCCGATCACCCTTCGATTGATTCTTCTGCTCGACCTTGAGTTCCCAAGGTCACACCCCTACAATTTGGGCACCTCGTGTTCCTCGCGCATCAAGAGAAGCTTCGATGGTTGATCAATCGGGTAGGGGTTTCACCTTCGTCTCTCCATTCTATGTATCTTGCGGCGTGGGTACGCTACTATTTCCGTTTAATTAGATGAACCAAACATTAATAAAGATAATAAATGGACTATAAATGAAGGGGAGGGGTGTGATCGATGATGCTTCTCTGTTTCTATCCATGATTGATGATTTCTAAATTTTGTGGGCTTACGCCTACCAAAAATCATGGTCATTGGTGGTCTTTCTTTGTGCACTAATAAACCTTTACTTCTTGTGTTGGTCGTGTAAAGGAAATTGGTTAATTACTTATATTAGGATAAATAAATTAAATTCACTAGGATCAATCCTTTTCTGTGATCACCCCGGTTAAAGTACATGCAAGAATTGGAATCATGGAGTGTGTTAAATATTTTAAATCTGAAAATACCAGCATAGTCCAGCTTTGTGTTGGTGGTAGTGGTTTGATAGTTTTTTATTCACGGGCTGATTACTGGGTGACGTGGGAGGGGATAGGATCCCATGTTGTTAGGGTTTTACTGGTCATGAATTTTTGAGGTCGTGTGGTTACTTTTTTTATATCACGAATTTGGGTGGGATCCTCTATTGTTGAGAAACTGTTGAATCCTGGATTTTGGGGACATGGGGATACATATTGGGGTTTTCTTTGGTTCCATTACTTCAAGGGATCTCCCTTATCCCTTTGTTATTTTGACCTTGCATTAGAACCTAGTGTGGATGCTGAAATTGCTGTTGGGTGTAACTTTTCCCTTGGTTTGTGCTTATGCTATTAGTTTCCCAGTAGTGCAGAAACTTATCTAAATATTATTACTGAACAAGAAAGATAGGATGGTACAAATGGGGATTTGGTTTGATGTGATTTGTGACTTGGCATGGATGTTGTTCTCTTCTCTTATGAACGAATATTAAGGATAGTGTTCTTTAGTCTGGCAGAAGAAAAACCTAGATTGGGTGAGTGCTTGTTACCTATACATATACTTTTAGTTTTGTGTTTCTTATTCGTGCCCCACCCAAGTTGAGCACTTAGTTCCGAACACCCCCATTTCATGGGGGAGGGTGTTTTTTCAAACACTACTATTAGTGGCTGGTTATTAGATCCTTTCTACTCCCTTTCCCGGATATCACAAGTATCTCTGGGCAGGCTGTGATGGCCTGAGGTCCATTATTAGCCCATGAATCTTCGAGCAGGGTGGTGTGGTGGTTGTCCCAGGTGTGTGTGGGCAGGTGGTTTCCCAAGTGTCTTTGGGATGAGGTCCAGGTGTCTTCCAGTGTGGCAGTGGATCTTCTGGCCGAGGTGTCTTCGGGCGTGGCAGTGGTTATTCTAGCCTAGGTGTTTGCAGGCATGGTTACATGTGACAATTGTGGCCTAGGTATCTGCGGGTGGGGTTTGGCAGTGGGACTGCGGTGAGGTTGTGGCCCAGGTGTGGGTGGGCGGGGTTTCGTAGTGGAACTGCGATAAGAATGGTGGGATTGGTTTGATGTGTAGGATGTCTTCAATAACCAGTGGGAAAGTGGCGTGGGGTACACAAACATCGATGTCCTATTACTATACATTAATTGACTTTCGTTATTTGGGGAGTGTGCCTTGGTGAGGCTTGGGTGGTTAGTTTCCTTTCTAGGGGCTTGGTTTTCTCTTTTTCCATGGGGCATTAGCATGCCTCCCCACTTGTGCACGAGAGTCTTTGGTTTTCCTTACTGAGTATACTTGTATGAACACACTATGTATATAAAAATGCTTTCAGGATTCCAGGAGGACTTCGAGGATCATGCTGGACCGTACTAGCTCGGACCTTATGACGAATCATCGTAGTTTCTGTTGTTCTTTCATTTGGTATTTTCACTTTTTATTCTCCTTATACATTTTGGTTTTTACTTTTGTAACATGCATTTGGAATAGTTCTTGGCTTTACATTTACTTTCAGTTTGGTGTTGTGGGATTTTCTATCTTATCTCCCAATACTATTAAAAGAAAAAGGGTAATGCCTTCCATTTAGTGTTTGATTCTATACCCTTGGCACTTGTTTCCACTCCGGGACCTATTAAAGGCGGGTCATGGGGGTTATTATCTCTCCTTCAACTTAAAGAAGGAAGGGCCTGGCAATCTGCTGACCTTTCCATCCTTTTGGTAAAGGCGGGTCATGACAGAATGGAATTAGAGCTTACGTTGAGAGATAGGATGGAGTCTAGAGTTAGGAATAGTGAGGATTGCATGGGATGGTAGGGAAACAGTGTTGGGTGACCTTGGTGTGTGAATTAGGCCAGGGAAGACCAGCTAGGACATCGGATTTTAGGGCCCCCCATGATCCAATGCAAGGACTCTAGACCTATCGAACGACCAAGTGAGGCCACATTGATTGTAGGGTACATACCATAGGAAAGGTGCATGAATCATAAATGACTTGTGTTCTCATGTTTCTGGGGTGTTTTTTGAATTTGAAATAAATAAGAAGTTTAAGAAGTTTTAAGAACAATATTCTTCACTACTTGGGATTTGGCATTCATTGTTTACCTTGCAGCTATCGCACCCGGGAGATGACAACGAGTTTTAAGAGTGACCGAGGCCTAGGAGGTCAACCTGGATGATCGATAGAGGGCTGGCCGAGAGGAGGAACATGATCAGTGGTAGAGAACACTTCGATCCTTCCAGCGACAGACCCTCGAGAAGTACAAGGGCATCACCTCAGACATGAAGATGTAGGGTTGGTTAGAGGAGCTGGTGATAGCCTTCGGCTTGATCCGGGATTCGACTGAGTACCGGGATCCTCTGGAAATCAGCCAGATATGGGGAGCAGCGCGTCAGTGGTAGACTCTCTACCTTGGGGAGAGGGGTGAGGCTGAGGTGGCATGGGCAGATTTCAAGAGGGAGTTTCGAGTGGAATTCCTCTCTTCTACGATAAGGGTGGGGAAGAGGTAGGATCTACTCTTCCTCTAGAAGGGATTTATGTTAGTAAGGGAGCTGGGGATAAAGTTCAAGGATCTCATACGATTTTCTCCAGACCTCTTTCCGGATGAGGAGTCTCGGATGATACATTTAGAGGAGGCACTCCGACCCTCCCTCCAGTATGTTGTTACCCCCTTCACCATGCCAATATACTTGGAGGACCAGAAGAAGGCAGAGGTGGTGGAGAGGATGCACATGCTGGGTGGTGTGTCACGAGAGGGGATTCACCTATGCCTGTCAATGGGAATGGTTGTCAGCACCAGACCTCCTGCATCGGGACCCTCTAGGTTCCGACCAGCAGGAAGCAGGCCGCAGTAGTTCCAGTTCTGGTCCCCCCGATCCTTGACCTTTTCCTTCGGCCCCAGGACCGAGGTGCTTATTCTGTGGAAGCAATGGACATCTTCGGTATCAGTGCCCGGACTGAGTGCAGTACAGCAGTGGTGGAAAGTCCCAGCACCCACCTCAGCAGCAGCTTCCAGCTAGGCCCTTTCAGCAGCTTCCAGCTAGGCCCTTTCAGCAGCAGCAGCAGGGGCAGCGAGCTTCCGCTCCTCCGAGGGCAGACGTTGTAGGGGGAGGCCTACCTTAGGCCAGTCCATAGGGACCTCGACTAGGGCATGATCGGGGCGGCGGCCGATAACCGAGGGGAAGAGGAGCTGGGCGTGGATAGTTGCAAGCCGCGGAGGCAGTAGTTCTAGCAGGACCGGAGGTTGTTCGAGGTATGATCAGTTTGTTCAGTACCCTTTCTTACGCCATGTTCGATATCAGAGCTTCTCACTCCTTTTTTTCACTAGGTATGGCTCTTGATCTAGGCCTTGATGCCGAGATACTTCCAGTTCCCTTGGTGCTGAGCACACCATTCAGAGGTTAGACCGACTTGTTATATGTTTTCCGAGGATGCAGACTGATGATAGGGGCACATCAGTCGGTCATAGATTTACTACTGCTACAGATACAGTCGTATGATGTCATTCTAGGCATCGACTGGCTATTTTCGGTGGGTGCCGTCATCAACTGCTTTCGAGGAAGGGTTTTGTTCTCAGACTTGGGTGGTCGGCGGGTTACATTCACCGGTAAGCGGAGCAGTCAGAAGGGCATTAGGCGAGAGGAACCCCTCCTCTCCTTGTTAATTGAGCTATTAGTAGAGCCAGTAGATGCTGAGATGGTGGAGCTTCCAGGAATCGTCAGAGAGTTTATGGACGTCATTCTTGAGGAGGTAATGACTCTACCCCCTCGACATGATATCGATTTTGCGATAGACTTGTAGCCCGGTGCTCGTCCAATTTCGATGGCTCCTTACCGGATGGCACCTTCGGAGCTACGAGAGTTAGAGATTCAGATTGACGATCTGATAAAGAGGGGTTATGTTCGAACAAGTGTGTCACCGTGGGGTGCTCCAGTCTTTTTCGCAAAGAAGGCAGATGGTGGTCTCTGGTTGTGCATAGACTACAAGAGGCTGAATCAGGTAACGATCGAGAATCTTTGCCTTCTTCCGAGGATAAAAGATATCTTTGACTAGCTGAAAGGGATAGGATGGTTCTCAAAGATCGACCTACAGTCTGGATATCACTAGTTGAGGGTGAAAGAGGGTGACATCTCAATGACGGCCTTCAAGTGCAGATATGGGCACTTCGAGTTTCTGGTCATGCCCTTCGGCGTTACAAACGCCCCGGCTGTGTTCATGGGGTTTATGAACACCATCTTCCGGGAGTACCTAGATCAGTTCATAGTTGTGTTCATCGATGACATCCTGATCTACTCAATATCAGAGGAGGACCACGCAGAACACCTGAGGATGGTTTTGGAGTTCCTCCGATAGCACCAGCTCTATGGGAAGTTGTCGAAATGCATGTTCTGGACGCGAGAAGTGCACTTCCTTGGGAACATAGTGTCCAAGCAGGGGGTAGTGGTGGACCCATCAAAGGTTGAGGTAGTTGTTTCTTGGGAAGCACCCAAGAATGTGGAAGAGGTCTGCAGCTTCCTTGAGCTGGAGGGTTACTATAGAAGGTTCGTACCCATCTTCTCCCGAGTTGCAGCCCCTTTGACAGCATTGACCAAGAAGGACCAGGTTTTTGTGTGGAGTGAGAAGTGCATGACAGCCTTCAACTATCTAAAGGAGAAGTTGTTTAGTGCCCCAGTGCTGAGACTACCAGAAGAAGGGGCGGCGTATGAGGTGTTTTTTGGTGCTTCAGGGAAAGGCCTCAGATTTTTGTTGACGCAACAACAAGGGGTGATATCTTATGGGTCTTGGAAGCTACACCCTCATGAGCTTAATTATTCCACCCACGATCTGGACCTTGTAGCGGTCGTTTTTTCACTGATGTTATGGTGACATTACCCCATCAGAGAATGCTTTGTGGTCTTCACTGATCACAAAATCTTGAGGTATGTCATCTCTCAGCAGGACCAAAATTTACGACAGCAAAGGTGGATGGAGTTCCTCAAGGATTATGATTTCGAGATTTCCTACACCTCTGGGAAAGGAAACGTGGTGTCTGATTCCTTGAGTAGGAAGTCACAGAGGGATGTAGTCTAGGAGTCGGCAGACTCTTGGAAGGTGATGGAGGAGTTGGCTGCCTTGTATCTGGATGTGAGGATGGATAGTGGTAGAGGTTTCCTGTGTACGATGACAGTGTAGTAATTTATGTTTCAGCAAGTGGAGGAGTCTCAATGGGGATACTCAGAGTGCAAAGTGATGCACAAAAAAGTTGACTAGGGAAATGCTCCGGAAGGATGGAGGGAGGATGGTCAGAACCAGATGCTTTTCTGGGAAAGGTTGTTTTTTCTAGAGGCGATGTGTGTCAAGGTTCTTAGTGAGTTCTACAACTCACCCCTAGGGGTACACCCAGGATATTCCAAGATGTACCAAGGTATGAAGAGAAAGTTCTGGTGGCCCGGAGTAAAGGCAGCAGTAGCAGAGTTTGTGGCCATATGCCTAGTTTTTCAGCAGGTAAAGGCTGAACACCGAGTTTCAGGTAGCCTGCTACAGTCTCTAGATGTCCCTGAGTGAAAGTGGGAGGAAATCTCGATGGATTTCATCACGGGACTACCCAAGGTTCAGGGGGGGTACGGTTCTATCTGGGTAGTATTGGACTGATCGAATAAATCTTCTCACTTTATGGAGATCAGGGATTTGAGTGCGGTGGATGCTTTGGCATGAAGGTACACGTATGAGGTGGTGCTGTTACATGGAGTTCTGATATCCATAGTCTCGGATAGGGATACATGGTTTACCTCACGAGTCTGGGGAGGATTGTAACATGCTTTTGGCACCCATATATATCTTATCACTGATTTCCATCCCCATACAGATGGATAGAAAGAGCACACCATCCATAACTTGGAAGATATGTTGTGGGTATGTGTTCTGGACTCTAGGGGATCGTGGGTGTGACATTTTCCAATGGTAGTGTTTTATTACAATAATATCTATCACTCTACCATTGGTATGGCTCCGTTCGAAGCCTTGTATGGGAGGCCATGCCGCTCACTTGTGTGTTGGACCGAAGTTGGGGAAACGAGCATCCTTGGCCCGGAGGTGATGCAGAGCACGATAGAGAAGGTTCAGCTTATATGGGAAAGCTGGAAGGCGGCCCATGATCGACAGAAGTCGTATGCTGATAGCAAGAGAAGGCCCTTGGAGTTTGAGGTTGGTGACCACATGTTCTTGAAGGTATCCCCACAGCGTGGACAACAGAGGTTCAGCAAGGGGAGTAAGCATTCCCCCAGGTTCATCGGACCCTTTGAAGTGTTGCGGCAGGTTGGCGAAGTGGCTTATCAGCTAGAATTACCACCGCTGCAATTGAGGATACATGACATCTTCCATGTGTCCCAGCTTCGTCGGTATCTGCACGACGATTCACACATCCTCGGCTGGGGAGAGCTAGACATCGAGGAAGACGTGACCTTTGTGGAAAGACCAGTGGTGATCGAGGATCATGAGGAGAGGATGCTTTATGGGAGAACCATTCCCTTGGTTCATGTGTTATGGAGACATGGTGGTCTCTAAGAGAGTACGTGGGAGAGGGAAGCACATATGTGTTCCCAGTACCCAGAGTTGTTTTGAGTTTTGTGTCGTTCTGTTTACACTTGTTGTAGTGGAGCGTTTTACCTTGTTGGCTATGGAATATGTGGTTTTTCTTTCCTCTATGAATGTGTGTGAAAAGTATTGGCTATGGGGAGGGGAGGATAGAACCCCTAATCAAGATGCATTAAGGTGGATGCGATCAAACCCGTGTGGGCGAGTCAGTACCGCCCAAAGCAGATAGTATCTTAACATGGGGGAAGAGACTCCCCAACCCACACGACTGGGTAGTTTGACATGGTATGTTGCTTTGTTCATAAGAGGAAGGTATTTTTTTAACCATGGGGTTCACTCTTGAGAGGTATCTTTCGAGGTGGTTGTTCGGACCCTCTCTTTCCTTCTGGTTGTTTTGATTCTCGTGGGTTGTTTTGATTATTGAGGGCGAGAATAGTTTAATAGGTATCTGATGAAATGACCCGGGTTTTTGGGGGGCCATTACTTTGTAAAAATCTGATGTTGGGTGTTCTGGGTAGTCTGGGAAAGTTATCGAGGCTTCTCGATAGTGGTTCCAAGCCTATCGGTAGCTCGGTCTACCTGTAGTCGTAGCCTACTGGTAGCTCGTCCTATAGGTTGCTCGGTCTACCGGTAGTCATAGCCTACTGGTAGCTCAGCCTACCGGTAGCTTGGTCTACTGGTAGCCGTAGCCTACCGGTATCTTGGCCTACCAGTAGCTCGGTTTACCGGTGGATGCAGCCTACCGGTAGCTTTCGACTACCGGTGGCTGCAGCCTACCGGTAGCTGAGCTACCGGTCGCTGTCAGCCACCCGTAGCTCTCAACTACCGGTGGCTCTTGCCTACCCCCACGGGTTTTCCAGTAGTGCCTCCTTTTTGTGAAAATTGAGTTTTAAAACATATTTTGACCCATTTACGCCTGTTTTAAATCCCATTAACGCCAATTAATGGAATTTGATTATGTGAGGTACCCTGGTGTGAGTCGGTTTAAACCACCCCTAAAAGAGAGGACCCCTTTAATGACATGTGGAGCCATGTGGTAAATCCACGACCACACTCCTTATGCGGTTTCACATTCTTATCTCAGTATCTCAACCATCCCCAACCATTATAAAATAAAGGGTCCTCCCTGGGTTTCTTTTTTCTCGATCACCCTTCGATCGATTCGTCTACTCGTCCTTGAGTTCTCGAGGTCACACCCCTACAATTTGATCACATCCTGTTCCTCGCGTGCCAAGATAAGCTTTGATCATTGATCAATCAGGTAGGGGTTTCACCTTTGTCTCTCCTTTCTGTGTATCTTGCGGGTGGGTACGCTACTGTTTCCATTGAATTGGATGATCCAAACTTTTAGTAAAGATAATAAAAATAACCTAAATGAAGGGGAGAGGTGTGATCAATGATGCTGCTCTGTTTTTATCCATGATTGATGATTTCTAAATTGTGGGGGATTACGCCTACTGAAAATCATGGTTGTTGGTGTTCTTTCTCTGTGCACTAATAAACCCTTACTTCTTGTGTTGGTCGTGTAAAGGAAATTGGTTAATTATTTATATTCAACTAAATAAATTGAAATCACCAGGATCAAACCTATTCTTTGATCACCCCGGTTAAAGTACACGGTAGAATTGGAATCATGGAGTGTGTTAAATCTTTTAAATATGAAAATACTGGAATAGGCCTGCTTTGTGTTGTTAGTACTGTTTTGATTGTTTTTCATTCACGAGCCAATTGCTGGGTGACGTGGGAGGGGATGTGATCCCCTGTTGTTAGGGTTTCGCTGGTCATGAATTTTTGAGGCCATGTGGTTACTTTGTTTATATCACGAATTGGGGTGGGATCCTCTGTTGTTGAGAAACCTTTGACTCCTAGATTTTGGGGACATGGGGATGTATCTTGGAGTTTTATTTGGTTCCAGTACTTCGAGGGATCTCCCTTATCCCTTTGTTGTTGTGACCTTGCATTAGAACCAGGTTTGGGTGCTGAAATTGCTTATGGGTGTAACTTTTCCCTTGGTTTGTGCTTATGCTGTTAGTTGCCCAGTATTGTAGAAAATTATCTAAACATTGTTACTGAACAGGAAAGCAAGGATGATACAAATGGGGATTTGGTTTTCTGTGAGTTGCGACTTGGCATTGATGTTGTTCTCTTCTCCTATGAACGAATAGTAAGGATAATTTTCTTTAGTCTGGCTAAAGAAAAACATAGATTGGTTGAGTGCTTGTTACCTATAAATATTCTTGTAGTTTTGTGTTTCTCATTCGCGCCCCATCCAAGTTGAGCACTTAGTGCCCAACACCCCCATTTCATGGGGGAGGGTGTTTTTCCCAATACTACTATTAGTGGATGGTTATTAGCTCTTTTCTGCTCCCTTTCCTGGATAGACCAAGTATCTTCAGGCAGGTTGTGATGGCCTGAGGTCCATTATTAGCCCAAGAATCATCGGGCAGGGTGGTGTGATGGTTGGCCCAGGTTTGTGTGGGAAGGTGGTTTCCAATGTGTCTTCGAGATGAGGCTCAGGTGTCTTCGGGCGTGGCAGTGGATCTTCTGGCTGAGGTGTCTTTGGACGTGGCAGTGGTTGTTCTGTCCTAGGTGTTTGTAGGAATGGTTCCATGTGTCAGTTGTAGCGCAGGTGACTACGGGAGAGGTTTGGTAGTGGGACTACAGTGAGGTTGTGGCCCAGGTGTCTGTGGGTGGGGTTTGGCAGTGGGACTGTGGAGAGGTTGTGGGCCAGGTGTGTGGGGGCGGGGTTTGGAAGTGGGACTGCAATAAGAATGGCGGGATTGTTTTGATACATAGGATGTCTTCAATAACCAATGGTAAAGTGGAAGGGGTACACAAACATCAATGTTCTATTACTATACATTAGTTGGCTTGCGTAATTTGGGGAGTGTACCTTGGTGTGGCATGGGTGGGTAGTTTCCTTGCTAGGTGATTGGTTTTCTCTTTTTCAACAGGGCATTAGCATGTCTCCCCACTTGATCATGAGAGTCATTGGTTTTACCTACTGAGTATACTTGTATGCTCACCCTATGTATATAAACTACATTCAGGTTTCTAGGAGGACTTCGAGGATCGTGTTGGACCATACTAGCTCGGACCTTGTGATGGATCATCGCAGTTGTTGTTGTTCTTTCTTTTGGTATTTTCGCTTTGTAGTCTCCTTATACATTGTGGTTTTTAACTTCTTTAACATGTATTGGGAATGGTTCTTGGCTTTACTTTTACGTTCAGTTTTGTGTTTTGGGATTTACTATCTTATCTCTCGATCCTATTAAAAGAAAAAGGGTAATGCCTTCCATTTAGTATGTGATTCTATACCCTTGGCACTGGTCACCACTCTGGGACCTATTAAAAGTGGATCTCGGGGGTCATTATCTCTCATTCAACTTAAAGAAGGAAGGTACTTACAATTTACTGACCTTTCCCTCCTTTTGGTGAAGGCGGTTCGTGAAATATATGTTGGTTTTTAATTTAAATAGTTGAAACCTATGTCATCCGTTATATAAATCACACATAAGTCGGCACATTTCTTGTAGGTTTTTTTTTCTAATAACGTTTATCACCACATAGATTTTGTCAATGGTATAGTAGAAAAAAACCCATAAATCAATAATCTAAAACCACTATTGTATCATTCTATACGATATCAGATAATTATAAAAATCAAAAATAGGAAAACTATTCAAAAACCACATGTAAATTAGACTTATAATGGAAAAAGGTGTTTGTGACACACTAGTTTATGGTTCATCACAATTTAAAAAAATCCTTATATCATATTTCTACAATATACCCAAATAGTAAGACATAATAAAAATACTTGATCCTTCTATATCATATCCCACAACCATGGACTACTCGATCGATTCCCAAATTGGTAGTCACTCTATGAACTCAAACACACTTCTATATACACCATTGGCTTGTGATGAGAAATAATGTATTAATGTATTACCATGGGCAGATATACCCTAATACCAGAGTGAAATAATAGTGGAAATAACCAAACATAATCAATAACAATTCATTAATGTAGAGATAATAAATACCTATATCTATAAATAATAAATCATTATGAAAGCATCTAGTCAGAAAGATGCACATTCATACCCACATACATGAACTAGTCTCCCATTAGGTCAATCACATAACCAAACTAATTAAAATAAATCAAAGGGGAAATATTCTCTACATTTGTCCTTGGGTCTTAAATTATTTGTATCTAGAATCTATCTACGTTATACCACTCAATAATGCTACACCAATCCTCTCTTAGACACTGACCTATGATTAGTGAGGTCTTCTAGCATACCTATGTTCCATGGATTCTGGAGAAGGGTGTGAGTAAAATTCAGTAGGGATCCACCAATGAGATCCCTAACATAACCATAAATGCAATGTATGTGCATTTGATATACTTACTTGAATAAAAAAATGTTTTGGAAGTTTAAATATATAATCACCCTCAACCCATGGGTTATAAGGGGATACTGGGATTGACTATACCAAATTTAGGTAGGGTTGGTGTGTCCTTAAGAACTAGTAACCTCCTGAGATAAATGTACACATCCCCAAAACATAGAAAGCCACATGAGGGGAATATACCCATCCCTACAAGATATGAAACCCCAAGGTAAATATACCCATCACAAAAACATAACTACCCCAAGCCTTAACTCATCAAAATCCAAGACTAACAAAAGGGTAAAAACAACCCTATAACCATATTTACCATAATTCATTGATCACTTGAATCCATCATATATCACACACTCAGGGGGGGTCAAATCACCTACTTAAAACTACTGATTGGACCATCATTACTCTGAGATACAAATATCACCTTGGTAACTGAACCCCCATGTCACATATATTAGACACAAATTTATAAAACACATATAACCATGCGTACATTTCTCACCAATAAACAGAACCACATTCCAAAAATATATCCCACCTTATAACGTCATATGTATCATACTTATCATACAGAAATAACACACTATGGGTACATTCACTTCCAGAAACATCTCCTCAAATACTATATGGTTGGGCCTCCCATATAAATGTAGTACATGTACATTAGGATAGCCTCTCAAATACACAACACTACCAATAATTATATAAATCATTTCCTCACACCATTTACCATTACGTTCTATGTTAACACACAAAATCATAAAATTAACATATCCTTTACTAATAAACATCAAGGTAGGAATTTAATTAGGGGTCCTACGGGGACCAGTAGATCATATAATGGAATAAACAACCAACATGATCTCCTTGATATAAATAATATCTATCAGGTCAACAACCATCACACATATAGAATAAAATCACTCAGCACTTTCAAAAACATGAAATGTCCTTGTTCTGCACATACCATAATACATACTAGAATTTCTCAGGGTATGATAACCATCCCACTTACTAATATCAAATTAGATTGGTCCACCCTCCCAACATATCCTCATACAGACAAGGTCCTACCTAGGTAGGTTCTCCCATGTGAGTGGTAATCAACACTCTCCCCACTATATAATCACCTAATCCAATTGTTATAAGGAATCTCTCAAATCAACCATGCCCTATAAGGGATAATCATTCCAACCTATCACAAACCACCACTTGGTGGATACCAATAAACCAACAATAAGGGACACTCTGACTATTGAAACTTTTACACCCCCTAGGTTGTACATCTTTGGGAATAAATTTTATACTCATGGTCAAGGCCATCTGTGTCCAAGGCATAGAGATATCACATATGAAACCATCATGTCCCATAAAACTTTTCTTATTTCCATGATTGTTATTTTTAAACAATAAATATATTTAATTATAAGGTAAATCACCCTTAATGGTATGAATTCATATCACATGGAAAAATAAAACATATAAATTATAAGGAAAGGAATTGGGACCACCTTCTTCATATTAAGTTATCAACATTAAATCATAGTCTCAAAATTGTCAAGAAAGATCATCTAAGATTGTATCACCTCCTAAGCCACTAACCCAAGACAATATATCAAAATATTTTATTATAAAAAATTTGATTTTTTATTCAAATTAATTTCAACTATCATAATTCCTAAAAACATACCAAGAAAAATCTACTCACCAAAAACTTAAGTACCAAGCTGTGGTTCACTCTATTCATACAACTAAATCTATTGAAAAAAATTCCACAATAATAAGCACCCATTAAATTGAAAATTTCATCCTATTTAACAAAAATTCCATGAAGAAATTTATAATAAAATATACATCCAATCATATGGAATATGAAGGTGTTTTATTTTTTCCATAATATCCTCTATCTACATTGATAAAAAATCCACATCATTCTCACTCGATTCCCCCATGCTTTAGTGGAATCAGTATCTATCATGACCCGTCCCCTATGGCTCGTGTCCTGACTAACCCAAGCCCACCTTACATAGGCCAGGGGCTGGTGACTAGCATCGAAAGGCATAATCCCTAAAACATGGAAGGAATTTCCATTATATCCTGTAATCACATGCAACCAATCACACAATAAGATACAAACACAAGAAAACTAAATAGTAAAAAGAGTGCTAAAAGTAAAAGGGAGTCGGAATACAATCCCAACTGTAAAGATACAAGTACAACTAAAATAAAATACAACTGTAGAAAGAGAAAAGGCAGCTATTGGATCATCCTCTAAGGTTCCTACTTGAAGGGTAGGTACAAATGTCCTCCTCGGCACTCCACGTCCACTCATCTCCTCGATGTACCGTTACACCATATGGTCCACCTTCAGGTACCGTCCAATCCTGGTACTCTCAGCCTTAGTCAGTGATGTCTGTAGTCTACATCCAACGCAACAAGGTGTGGGCATAGCCCCTGCATGAGTGACTATAACGATAGCCAATAAGGACTCCAATACCCTCAAGGTATCACAAAATCCAGCAAGGATAAACCAAAAAGTCTGAAAAAATAGATAACCCTACTTTGGTGTATGCCCATACATATACCTAAGTTATCATGTAATCCATATCAAACATGAAGAAATATAGATTTTCTGACTCACCTCACACCAATTATAACTTAGGTATGATAGTAGAGATGATTAGTTATATCTATTGAATCATCATACTCTGTTAAGAGGCTCTGGTACTGACCTACACAGAATCTCTAGGAGCTGACCCACGCAGGATCCCTAGGAGCTGACCCACATAGGATCGTTGGATCTTACCCACACAGGATCTCTTAGAGCTGACCCACACATGATCTCTAGGAGCTGACCCACATAGGATCGCTAGGATCTCACCCATACCTAATCACTAGGAGCTGACCCACATAGGATCTCTAGGAGCTGACCCACAAAGGATCGCTAGGAGCTGACCCACACATGATCGCTGGAGCTGACCCACACAGGATCGTTAGGAGCTGACCCACACAGGATCGCTAGGAGCTGACCCACACGAGATCGCTGGAGCTGACCCAAACATGATTTCTAAGAGATGACCTACACTGGATCACTGGATCCGACCCAGAAAGCATCACTAGGAGATGTCCCGCACAAGATCCCTAGGATCTGACCCACACAGGATCTCTAGGAGTACTCTTCTCATCACAGCGAGCTACTGGGTTTCCGCACTAGGCTTACACATCTCCGGGAGAGTATGTTCCCCAATACACTGGTCGATTCTCCAACTACCACGATGTCCCATGAAGAGTATCTCAAATGACCGCCATGTCATAGGGGTCTCAACACAATAAATGGTGCGTCCATCGGACGACTGGTCTATGAGTTATTAGCCTTTAATCCCAGGGTCCCGTTTGGATTCGTGCTCAATCCAACCTGACCATACCCCATAATAATCCAATACTTCAGTGGGGTATACTCAAACGTACTATCACTCTCTAAGGTTACCAGCACCACTGACGCTTCGTCAAACGGACGCCCAGTGCCAAAGTTATGGTCAGAAGAGCGTAAATGGTCATAGTGGGTTCGAGTCTAGTCTGACCAAGTCCGACCAACCCAGCCCGCTAGAAGGCCCAACCCACTACGTCTGTCCCGGTCCACTAGGTGGTCCGACTTTCTGGGTCCGGCCAGAGAGGCCGTGAGGACCGCGAGGCCACGGGGGTGCTACGAAGGAGCGGGGCGGCTCATCCGTGGGGGTGTCGGGAGGGTGCGAGTCCACAGGGCGGCTCGGTCAGAGTAGCTCAGCCCCATTGTGCCGCAAGTGAATGGCGCGGGGTGGCTTGAATAGAGCAGGTTGGCCATGGGGTGCCGCGAGGGTGTGGCTGCGGGTCGGGTCGGTCGGAGCGGCTCGGACGGAGCGGCTCGACCGTGGGGTGCGGCGAGGGCATGGCGCGAGGTGGCTTGGCCAGAGTGGCTCGTCCACGGGGTGTCGCGAGGGTGCAGCATGGGGTCGCGCGGCCGGAGCCGCCCAACCATGGGGGTCGTGAGGGAGTGGGGATGGGCGGCTCGGCTAGAGTGTCTTAGCCACAGGGCACCGCGAGGGAACGACGCAGGGGGGCTCAATTGCAGTGTGTCGGGAGGGTACGGTGTGGGGTGGCTCGACCAGAAGGGTGGAGGCCATGGATGGTGGGGTCTATGAGAAATAGTGGCTACGGAGTGGCATTGTTGCATTTTCGCCTTTGTTGTAGCTGGCGGTGATGTCGGTCGCCGTTCTCGTGCCTCATCAGTGCCAAAAACCCCGCTCTGGTTGCCATCATCCTCCACCGCAAAGAACTCCACACATCATCACAAGATTTGCAGAGAGGACGGGCCATGTTTTTTGGACTGCACTCTCCACATTAGAGCGGTAGCAAGTGGCTCAGCCTAATCATGAATGATGAATGAGTGTGGAAGATATTTAAAAACATCAATCCCCACAACCCTCATCAATCTCTTTTCCCAATCCCGCAAAATAATTAGAATGGGACTACATGGTAAGTGATAATTATATAGAAATAAACCCCTACCTCATTTTATTCATCGACACAGATTGTGAGGAAGAAGAAAAATCATTGGGAACAGATGGACGTCTGTGTCGTCGACATTTTCCTTGATTGTCGGTTGGTGTATCTTTCTCTTTCTTGATTCCGAAGAACATACTTTGATGACATTCTTCATTTGTAGAATAAGTTCTTCATTGGCATTCTTTTTTTGGAGAATAAGTTCTTCGTTGGCGAATGTAATCCTTCAAGAGAACTCTCCATTTCTCACCCAAAGGAAAAGTGGTTCCAATATAATTTAACTTAAGAAGAAATTAAGTTTGTACACACACACCCAAGTTATAAAAATTAATGTAGAGGGATTTCAAGAGGCTCCTCATTATTAAAGAAGGAGTTGAGAGGTTTATCCCCCATTAAGAGGGTTTGGGTGGTCCCCACCTTTACGTATTCAAAATGCGGGTTTATACTCAGGTGGTCCCCATAACCATAACACACACATGGGAGGTTTCAAGAATAAAAATAAAATGTTAATTATTTTTATTTTTATTTTCCCACGAAAAGTCCAAAAAATAACTCCTACCCTCAACCTACCATGGTTGAGGAGAAGGTCTCCTTAAGTGAAAACTGGTGTTGTGAGTTCAATGATTCCCTCAGATTTCAATTTGGAGAACAAGTTCAATAGTTTGAAGAACCCACTCGCACGTTTACTGAACGTACCTTAAATAAAGTTTAGAAATTCATTCTGGGCACTTCGAGCCTCAAAATTATGCGCCATCAATTTTCACAGACTAATAAAATTCCCATTTATTAAAAAATTACATGGTAATTCTGGGGTTTTACATTCTCCCCACCTTAGGGCTTTACATCTTAATAATATACAACTCAAACTAAGGGAACTAGTGGTGGTACTGAACAAGCATCTGATTCTCCCACTCCCATGTGCTCTCCTAGAGGTTCCCATGCTTCCAGAGAATGAACACTAGTGCTATCGACCGTCCACGAAGGACCATCTTCTGTCGATCTTCAATCTCTATTGGAACCTCTAGAAAATTCTCTCCATCGTCGACATCCATATCGCCATGGTCTATGATGTAGTAAGGGTCGTGCACGTATCTCCTCAGCAGGGATACATAGAAGACGTCGTGAAACCAGTGCAAAATGAGGTGGAAGTGCTTAGTGGTAAGACACCTCGCCAACTCTACTGAGGACTTGTAAGGGTCCAATGATTCTCGGAGATAACATGCCTCCTTATCCAAATATCTATAAAACTTGTCGGGGTGAGACCCGTAGAAATATGTGGTCACCATCCTCGAACTCTAAAGGTCTCTGTCTCTTGTCAGCATACGACTTCTGCCTACTCTGTGTAGTCTTCATTCGCTTCTAGATGATCTACACCTTTTTCGTGGTAGCTCGTACCATCTCTAGACCCACTAGTGCTGACTCTCCAAGGTCAGTCCAGCACAAAGGTGATCTGCATGGTCGCCTGTACAAGGCCTTGAAAGGTGTCATCCCAATGGTGGAATGATAACTGTTGTTGTATGAAAACTCCACCAATGGAAATTGATCCTCCCAGTTGCGAGCCAAATCGATGACACAAGCAGGTATCATGTCCTCGAGGGTCTGAATGGTCTGCTCAGTCTGACCATCAATCTGAGGATGGAAGGGAGTGCTCAAACTAAGTTGCGTCTGGAAAGCCTCCTGCAACACCTTCCATAGACGAGAAGTAAAACATGCATCACGATTGGAGAAAATCATAAAATTTAATCCATGTATCCGCACAATATCCTTCACATAGAGGCGTCCCAAGATCTTTATTGAACTGTGCTCTATGATTGGTAGAAAGTGGGCTGACTTGTTGAGTCGGTCAACGATTGCCCATATCGAGTCATGACCCCTGGATGTATGTGGAAGTCCCATCACGAAGTCTATAAATATCCCATCCCACTTCCACTCTAGGACCTATAATGGTTGATCTAACTTGTTGGTACCTGATGCTCTGCCTTTACTTACTAAGAAGTGAGGCATAGAGAAAAAAACTCTTCTACTACTTTCTTCATTCCCGGCCACTAGTGCTATCATCGGAGATCTTTGTACATATTTTCCACTCCTAGATGTACCTCTAGAGTGGATGTGTGGAACCCCCTCAACACATACTCATGAAACACCATTGGTACCATAGTATATCCTCAAAAGAGGATGACATGCTCTCCACCTTCTGAAAATCTATCAGGTGATGTCATGTGGATATTTGAGCTTGTTGTGTCTCGCAGTCAGCATCCCCACACTACACCTCCCTGACTCACTGAGGAAGTAGGGGAGTGACTATAAGAGACTGAAGAAAAGATGCTCCATCTCTATCAACAAATGGTATCTGCAAAGCATCCAGTTTCTCTATAGCCTCACCTAGCAGCAGTATACCAGACCTCCTGCTAAGTGCATCTGCAACAACGTTCCCCATCCCATGAGTATAGACTATCTTGAAGTCATAGTCCTGGAGGAACTCAAGATGACGTTGATGAATGAGGTTCAGGTCCTTTAGAGAGAAGATATACCTGATACTCTTGTGATCATAGTACACTGTAAAATGTTTGTCCATCTGATAATCTCACCACATCTTCAAGGCGAAGACCACTTCTATTAACTCTAGGTCATGGGTAGTGTAGTTCTACTACTGTTGTCTGAGCTTTTGAAAACCATATGTGATAAATTCTCACTCCTACATCAAGACACATCCCTGAAAGGTCCCTGATGTGTTGCAGTAGACTACATTTCCTATGCCCTCCTTCAGTAGCCTCATGATGGGGGCACTAGTAAGCATCTGCCTCAGCTCCTTAAAAATCTGCTGGAATCTCTCCAACCACATGAATGGTTTACCCTTCTTTGTCAACATTTATACCGGTGCTGAAACTATGGGTAAATCTAGTAAAAACCTTTGGTAGTATCCAACCAAACCGAGGACACGCCATTACTTCATCACACTCTTGGGTGGCTCCCAAACATGTATCACCTCAATCTTCATTGGATCCACTTAAAATCCAGCCACCGATATGACATGTCTCCAAAAGTGAACCTCTCGGATCTAGAACTGGAACATCAAGAGCTTACCATAAATATGGTGCTCTTAGAGTGTTTCCAGTACTACCTACAAATAATAGGCATGCTCCTCCTCAATCACCGAGTAGATCAGAATGTCGTCGATGAAGACTACTACAATGCTATCAAGTTATGGATAAAAGATCATCTTCATGAGTCCCCTGAACACTACTAGAGTGTTGGTTACACCAAATGGCATAACCAAGAACTCATAATGGTTATAACAACATATAAAGGTCATCTTTTGCACATCCTCATCTCGTACTATGAGATGGTGAATGATTGATCTGAGGTCTATTTTAGAGAACCACCGTTCTCCCATCAGCTGATCAAAGAGGTCATCAATCCTCAGAAGTGGGAACTTGTTCTTCATGTTCACCTGATTCAGGCTCCGATAACCAACACAAAGCCTCAATCTCCCATCTTCCTTCTTGGAAAAAAAAATCAAGGCTTCCCAAGGTGAAACACTGGGCCAAATGAATCCCTTCCCCTGAAATTCCTCTAGATGTACCTGCCGCTCGAGAAGCTCTGCGAGAGCCATCCGATATTCTGGTGTAGATATCAGTGTCGTCCTGGGGTACAAGTCAATGTAAAAGTCTACCTATCTGCAAGCAAGTAGACCCAGAAAATCTTTAGGGAAGACATCTGTGTACTGTTCCACCACAATAGGATAACTCAGACTCTGCACATCAACTGCTACAAGGGTATGGCTAGCCAACATACGAGTGATCGGCTACAATCTCCTCTGGGTAAGTCTATCCTATTCTGCAAACTCTCCCTTCTCACCGATGAAGTTAAACCTGGTCCAATCCTTGTAGACACACCGCACTTTTACCCTAATATAGTCAATATGGGCATGGGCTATAGATAACCATTCCATACTCAAGATGATGTCATAAGGCCTCGATGCTGCTACTAAGAGATCCAATCCAAATCTCTCGCTTCCTAGAGTAAGCTGGCACTTCCAGCACCAGTGAATAATCATCGAATACACTCCCGTAGGAGTCTCTAGTCGTAAGGATCAAGCCAACAGCTCCATCGATATCTCCAAGCTCTGAACAAGGGCAGTGGAAATAAAATAATGACTGGAACCTGTGTCTATAATTACTACAAATAAGGTGGAGTAGACACATATCATACCTTGTATCATCTCCGGAGCACCATGATCATAGGCCTCAGTAGCCTCGAGCTGATCTCGCTATTGTCCAGCTACTCCCTATAGTCGGGTTGGACCAACTGGTGGTTGTGGTAGTAAGATATTGAATCATCACCCATTGCTAGCTACACAACCAACTCATCTTCCACGTCCACCTACTTCCTGAATACATCCTCGGTCGAACCTATTTCTCTTCCTGGGCGGTCCTTCGACCGTAAATGGATCATCCGTATGGTGGGTTGGATAGTCACGATCCATGTGACACTGCCCGCCAAATGTGTAACACTACCCTCTCTTGGCATGACTGGCTTCGCCTCGGGTTCCCCACACAACCGATCCTAAGTCATGCGGATGTCCACCTGTAGGTCTGGTAATCTTGGACCTCTGTACCATTTGTCTACTACCCGTGGCAGAAGACTCTGCTATGAGATGACTTGTGGTGGGTCTCGCTGTTGGTGATTTCTTTGCAAGAAAACTCTCCACTCTGAGGGCTCTCTCTAATTCCCCCACCTGCGTCGGGATGCTGAGTGAGATCATCGAAGCCCTGATCTCTTTCCCGAGCCCCTGCTCGAAGGTTCGAGCCCTGAAGAATGGGTCCCGTATCATATCCATGGAGTAGCGTGAGAGTTCAGTGAACCTCACTGAGTACTGAGCTATAGTAATGCCACCCTATTGCAAATGAAGAATCTCTTTTATGTGCACTGTGCAAAGAGTCAGTAAAGAAAAATCTTCCCCAAACAGGCTCTCGAAATCTACCCAGAGAAGCATCGCCTCATTGTGAGCCTAGAGCATCAAGATCCACCAACTGCCTGCTGCTGCCTATAGAAGGCTGGTAGCAAGGATCACCCTAAGATTGGTTGGTGTCCCGATCAGTCGGAAGACCCTCACTACAGCCTCCAACCAATCCTCAGCTTCCTATGAGTCTGTTTCTCCCCTGATCCTGGGTAGCCTATGGCGCTGGAACTCGTGCAATGTAATCAAGCGGCGTGCACTCTCTACTACTAGGGTTGGTGGAATCAGTGGCCAATTGGTTATGGTACCACTGGTGCCTCCGCTGGTGCCTCCACTAGAAGAGGGCCCTGCTCCGAGGCCTCATCGCTTGGAGGGATATCAGTGCGTGCTACTCTTGGAACCCTAGTTGGATATCTATGTGGAGGCATCCTGAAAAGAAACAGGTACACCACGGTAAAAAAGTTATACCTGGTGAGCTGACTTAAAGAGTTCACAAAGAAAACTCTTGAAAGCACACTCACAGTCAGTGTTTTTGTGCACTAAGTCGAAAATCATAAGTCAAGGTCCTGGTGTATGGATACATCGGCCGCCACACCAACACTGGATTCCATAACTAAAAAACAAACAAACGACACTTAACACTATTGCCGATAAAAAAATAAAGATCATAGTTTTTTGTTCTACAATAGAACTGACTCCTTTGATTCCAATTTGTTATGACCCATACCCTAGGTCTTGTGTCATGACTACCCCAAGCCCGCCTTCCATAGACCAGGGCTGGCGACTAGCACCGAAAGGCGTAATCCTGAAAACTGCGAAGGAATTTCCTTTATAACCTGTAATCACAAGCAATCAAGAACACAAAAAGATATGAACACAAGTAAAATAAATAGTAAAAGGATTGAAAAGTAAAAGGGGGATGGAAGACAAGCCCATCTATAAAGATACAAGTAAAAATTAATTACAATACAACTAAAAAGAGAGAAAATACAGATAATGGATCATCCTCCGAGGTTCCTACCTGAATGGTGGGTACAGGTCGCCTCCTCAGCACTCCACGTCCACCCGTCTCCTCTACGTACTATCACACCATATGGTCCGCCTCCAGGTACCGTCCATTCCTGGTACTCTCAGCCTCAGTCAATGCAATCTGTGATCTACATCAAACACAAAAATGTGCGGGCATAGCCTGTGAAGGGGTGAGTATAACAATACTCAGTATGGACCCCAAGACCCTCAAGGTCTCTCAAAATCCACCAAAGATAAACCAAAAGGTATGAAAAAATAGATAATCCAACTTAGGTATATGCCCATACATATACTTAAGTTATGATATAATCCATCCCAAACATGAAGAAACACAGAAGTTCTGACTCCGCTCACACCAGTTATAACTTAGGTATGGTAGTAGAGATGATTAGTTATATCTACTAAATCATCATACTCCATTAAGAGTCTCTACTGCTGAACTGCACAGAATCTCTAGGAGATGACACACACAAGATATCTAGGAGATGACCCACACAAGATCATTGGAGTTGACCCACACAGGATTACGAGGATCTCACCAACATATGATCGCTAGGATCTGACCCCCATAGGATTGCTAGGAGCTGACCCACACAAGATTTCTTGGTTCTAACCCACACAGGATCACTAGAGCCGACCCACACAGGATCTCTAAGAGATGACACACTCATGATCTCCGGAGGTGACCCACATAGGATCGCTAGGAGTTGACCTGCACAAGATCTCTAGGAGATGACCCGCACATGATCTCTAGGAACACTCTTCTTGTCATAGCCAGCTACTGGATATCCGCACTAGGCTTGCTCATCTCCGGGAGAGTCTGTTCCCCATTCCACTGGTCGATTATCAAACTACCATGATGTCCAAAAAAGATTTATCTCAAAGGAGCACCACGTCATAGGGGTCTCAATGCAACAGATGACACATCAATCGAATGCCTGGTCTGTGAGTTATTATCCTTTATGTCCTGGGGGCCCGGTTGGATTCATGCTCGATCCAACCTGACGGTACCCCATCATAATCCAAAACCCCTATGGGGTATACCCAAAGGGACCATCTTGCTCTGAGGTAACGATCACCACTGAAATTTCGTCAAACTGATCTCTGGTGCCAACGTTACGGAAAAAAGAGCATAAATGGTCATACTGGGTCTAGGTCCGGTCATACCCGGTCAGACAAACCCTTCCTAGCCCGGTGGGTCTGGCCCGGCCCAGCCTACTTGGTCCGACCCAGTAGACCGCGAGGATCGGCCTGGCTACAGGGGTGACACGAGGGCGCGGGGCGGCTCGGACACTGGGGTGTCCCGAGGGCTCGAGGCTGCGGGGCGGCTCGACTAGAGCAGCTCGGCCACAGGGTTCCACGAGGGTGTAACCTGGGGTGGCTAGACCAGAGCGGCTCGACCCAGGGGTGCTGTGAGGGCGAGGCTGCAGTGCGGCTTGACCAGAGCATCTCGGCAGCGGGGTTCCGTGAGGGCGCGACAAAGGGCGGCTCTGCTGTGGGGTTCTGTGAGGTGTGGGTTGCGGCGACTCGGCCAGAGCGGCTCGGCCGTGGGGTGCCATGAGGGAGCAGCGCGGGGCGGCTCAGCCGTTGACAGTGGGGGCCATGGGCAGCGGTGGCTGCAGAGCGGCACCGATGCACCATCACATTCGTTGTGGCCGGCGGTGATGCTGGCCACCGTTCTCTTTCTTCATCAGTGCCAAAAACCCACTCTGGTTGTCGTCTTCCTCTGTCGCTAATAACTCCACACGTCATCACAAGATTTGCGGAGAGTACGGGTCATGTTTCGTTGGCCCGCACTCTCCGCATTAGAGCGGTACCAAGCGGCTGAACGTAATCATGAATCAAGAATGAGTATGGAAGATATTTAAAAACATCAATCCCCACAACCCTCATCAATCTCTATTCCCAATCCTGCAAAATAATTAGAAGGGGAGTATAAGGGAAGTGATAATAATATAGAAATAAATCCCTACCTCATCTGATTTGTCGATGGAGATCATGAAGAAGAAGTTGAATCCTTGGGAATAGATGGATGTCAGTGTTATCAGCATTTTCCTCGATTTTCGGTTCGTGTGTCGTCCTCTTGATTGATTCCAAATAATGTTCTTCAATGGAATTCTTAGTTCAGAGAAGGTATTCTTCTTTGGCATTCTTCTTTCAGAGAAAATGTTCTTCATTGGCGAAAGTGATCCTCAAAGAGCTCTCTTCTTTGGTCACCCAAAGGAAAAGTGGTGAAAATATAATTTAACTTAAGACGAAATTAAGTTTGAATGCACACACAAGTTGGAAAAATTATTGTAGAGGAAGTTCATGAGGCTCATCCTCATTAGAGAGGGATTTGAGAGGTTTCTCCCCCATTAAGAGGGGTCGGGTGGTCCCCGCCTATAGGAATTCAAAATGGGTGTTTATGCTCGGGTGTTCCCCACCACCATAACCCACACATGGTAGGTTTCAAGAATAAAAATAAAATGTTAAATAATTTTATTTTTCTTTTCCCACAAAATGACCAAAAGCTAACTTTTACCCTCAACCTACTACGGTCATGGTGCAGGTCTCCATAAGAAAATATCGGCTCTGCAAGTTCAATGGTGCCCCAAGATTTCAATTCCGTGCACCGGTTCAAACTTTATAAAAACTCACTCTCATGTTTACAAAACGCACCATAAATAAAGTTCAGAAATTCATTCAAGGAACTTTGGGCCTCAGAATTATAATCCATCAAATTTTGCGGACTCATAAAATTCCCATTTATTTAAAAAATACATGGAAATTCTGGGTCGTTACATTATCTAAACATTAACTATTTCACACTAAAATCAATGATAATGATTTGAAACCAAAGGGATTTAGGAAGATGGAAACGACACATTGAATCACTATAAAATCACACAAAAAACCATCTCCATCCATGTTGGATTTCAAAGAGGGGTGTGGGAAGGAAGGATCGTCCAAAAATATAATTTCCAAACCTCCCTTGTCTCCCACATCTCAAATCACTGAAACCAAAAAAAAAGATGAAACTGCCCGCACTTAAGAAACATCTAGTCCTTGGTTGCAACATGACTATTAGGGTCATGGTGAAAACCTCTATAGGAATAGATAATATACTACTAACTAAAAATTACCATGACATTAACTTTCATACACATAATGTGACAATCGAGCCCCAGTAATAGCACAACCACCCCGCCTTAACATGGTCGTCGGGTCCTGGCCCACCAGGTACCACCGGTTGCCCCACAGACACGTGGGGCCCACCCCAGGGTCCACCCACGTGCCTGAACGGGTCATCTGGCTAATGACAGTCCACACAGGCCAACAGATGTCCTTTCCAGTGTGCTTTATCCTCACTCACACACACCCTGGAAAACTTCCCAGGAGGTCACCCATCCTGATCACTACTCCAAGCCAAGCACGCTTAACTGTGGAGTTCTAATCAGGCAGGCTCCAGAAAAGGAAGGTGCACCTTGTTGACTTGAGTCATATCATTTAGTCATTTTAACCCTTTATCATTTGGGGATGTTACATTCACCCCCCCTTTAGAGCACAACGCCCTCGTTGTGGGCCCTACATCTCAACCCAGGCAGTGCACCGCACTTAAGACTGGGTTCCTCCTCTGATTCCAAATGTGACAACCGGGTCCCGGTGATAGCACAACCACCCCGCCTTAACATGGCCATCGGGTCCTGGCCCACCAGGTACCACCAGTTGCCCCGCAGACACGTGGGGCCCACCCCAGGGTCCACCCACGTGCTTGAATGGGTCATTTGACTAATGAATGTCCCCACAGGCCAACACATGTCCTTTCCAGTGTGCTTTGTCCTCACTCACACACACCCTGGAAAACTTCCCAGGAGGTCACCCATCCTAATCACTACTCCAAGCCAAGCACGCTTAACTGTGAAGTTCTAATCAGGTAGGCTCCCGAAAAGGAAGGTGCACCTTGTTTACATGAGTCATATCATTTAGTCATTTTAACCCTTTATCATTTAGGGATGTTACACATAACCCTCATAGAATGAAGGCCCTCAAGAAATGTAACCCTCCTTAGCTGACCCCCTTTGTAGTGAGACCCAACTAGGTCAAGGTTTGATCTTCTGAAAGTTTCTAAAATTTAGTATTTGGGTACCAAAAACCTACTCAGTTTTTCTCCTAAGCACTGGAAATTCTTATAGGGCTTCATTCAGTATCCAAAAGAGTCCCCTTGATATGTTTTAACCATTTGAATTCTAATATGAATCCCAGTTCTCAAAATTTCCATTAATTAGGATCCAAAATTAAAATTCATCATAAATTTTCCAATTAAAAAAATGGTCTTTAATCCTTTGATATCGGATCACATCATGTATCAAATATTGTGAAAAATATTAAGGTGATATGGGTTTCTATATATTCCATTGTTTATATATTTTTTTGGCTATATAAAGACATCCATTTATTTGTTTTTTTATCCTCGCATTTGAATGTATATGTCCAAATTTTTCTCCTGATACAACCTGAAATTAAACTCTTTGGTCAGATACATCTCCTAGAACAAATACTTTTTTTCAAAAAATATTTATATTATATAAATACCATTGGCGTGGGATTATATTCTAGATTGAGACTCATCCCAATAGTGAAACCTTATCCTCTAGGAGAACCATTATTTTAACTTATTGTGGTAAACTTAGTTGGTTCATGATACACACATTTTCTCATTTTTAGTAACATTTTGAAGGACTAAAAAACATTCATTCACAGTAACATATTTGACATATATTTGACATATATTCTTATATATACTTCCCTTAGAAACAATATTTCACTTCTACTTTTATAATAGCTACTTTCATAATTCCATTTTATATACTCATAAAATAACATTTTCTATTTTTTGTTATAATTATCTAAGAAATTAAATCTATTTTTTTAGAATTAGTTTTTCCACCCTTCTAGTTATGTTTCTTATTATTTATAGAATTGGAATATCTCATCATTGAAACCTTTTCTTGTTTTCTTGCAATAATTTCTTACAATTTGTTCAATGATAGCTTTAATTTCACATTTTCTAATAAATTCAGAATGTGATACTTATTTTAGCTATTATGATATATTTTTAATGGGTATTATTTCATTGATGACATGCCAAGATTCCACACACACACACACACACTCAATGGGAATCCTATTTTGAAAAAAATATCACGGTGATCCTATTTTTCCTTCAGAACCATTTGCATTCATTATAGCATATTTGAGTTGTATTTTCTCGATATCTAGGTTGTTTTATTTCTTAAAACCTGATAAAACCCCATATAATAAACATTAGTATTTTTATTTTTCTTCACTTTAAATTTTTCATCCTCAAGATGTTTAATTCTCAATTTCTTCTACTTGAGTTGTCCTTCTAAATTATCAACCCAGTAATTCCTTTCACTATAAAATTTACTCACCTATTTTTCATGTTCTTCCCCAAGTATATGCATGGAAACTTCATGTGGTTTCTTATTTTAGACACTATACTTCTACTCCTGAGCCAACACTTTATTAAAATCACTTTTCACATTCAAATTCATTATGATGGATTATTGAAAATCTAATATAAGAGGAGAACTTATTCCTACATTGGTTTACAAGTGATAGAATTATTTTTTTCATGGATTGAATCCCCTATTATTTTTTTACCAAAAATATATATATTTACTACAATATGTGTTTAATTCGTTTTTAAAACACGTAGGCAACATTACACACAAACTATAAATATTTACAAGAGGAATCTTCCCCTAGGTTACAACCGAATACACAAAAATAATTTATTTTGATTACATGGATAGGTGAACCCAATTTCAGGGTGATCTTCCTCTTATTTTTTCATCTATAGTTTTAATGAGAGATATTACCCCTCTATAGAAGTTATTACTAGATCTTTAGCTATGTCATATATAGCACTAAGGAAATGTAGATAATTTTTATCATCCATGATAGATTATTCACCATATATATCTTCAATATAAGACTTGAATTCCTCGTTACAGTTAGGGAATTTATCTGATAGAATACAACATCCTTAATAGTCAATGTAATTCCTTATGCAGTCATTATAAATAAGATTTGTTTGGTTTAAGAAATAAAGAACACTTAATCTTTAATACCACTTTTTGGAACCTGAGAAACCCAAATAGGTGGTAAATAATGGCGCTACCAGATTACAAATATATTTTTTCGTTGTTTATATTTTTTAATAAAATTTCCCCATATTGTCTCATGAACTTATTCAATATGTGTTATGATTTATCTTACACACAATCTTATCCAATGAAAAATTTAAAATTCAATAATATAATTCATTCAATGAACATTGTAATTTTACGTATTTCACAAATATAGGATAATTTACAGTGTACAGACCGATGAGAAGTCTGCATAACAGGATGTATTACAACCCATGTTCATATTTATGTGATTAAAAAGGGAACATTTCCAATCCATGGGAACTCCATCTTCATCATTCCATGAAATAAGTTTTTTGACGGATACTATCAATTTAAAGTCATGAGGGTCTATCATGATAGGGGTAGTAAGAAAAAAATATTTACACTAGTAACTCTAAATAAATTCACTAAAAACTATCATATTTTAAACTCAATATTCATCCTTGTGAATGAAATAATCTTCCCATGAGTGATTAAGGATAATGTTTCTCCTCTTAAACCATGTCGTTAAATTTTCAAAATATTATTATATTCAAAAAAATACAATTATTCATAGAATCTATGATCTCGTATATGTCTAGTTATAAAAATTGAAGATCTCATCCTTATTATCATGATGTTTCTTCATTAAAAACAAATAGATATGGTCAATAGATATCCCATGACTCTACCTTATTCTTATTCCATAAATAGAGACCATTTATTTAATATGTAACAGGATTCTCTCCTTCTATCGATGAAAAAATTAGACAATTATTCCCCTCCTTTATTTCATTGATATATAGATGTATCATGGATTAATATTATTGAAATCCACTCTCTCTATTCAATAGTATCAAAAAAGATATCTAACATTTTCCCTCAGCATTCATGATCTTTTAGAACCATTAAATCTTCATGTGTGATAATATGTCCATATATTTCAATGTGAAAGTATTCCATCAATATCAATCTCAATATTTCATCCATATATCATATACTTTACAACACCATATCAACACACCTTAAATATTATATTATTTGAAATATGAAAATTTATGAGACCCCATTTTAATCTTCTATAGGCTCCCATGAGAAATATTCCTAGGTTATGAATATGAATACTCTATAATTCTAATAGAAAAATAATTAAATATATCTTATTCAATAATGAATCTTTTAATTATATATTATTCACTTAGTCTTGTTATGTATTTTGGACCTCATTGTTAAACAAATATAAAAATTTGAAATACTCAACAAAACACAAAAAAAACACCCAATGTGTACATAAATGATTAAGTAACTAAATATGTTATATAAATAAATGAAATAAATGTTTTAATGATATAGTAATAGAACAGAAAAAGGTTATAAAATAATTAAATTATTTATATATAATTATTATATATTTATTAATGTACACACATAGAAAATATGGATTTTAGGTTAGGGGTTTCTTAACTAAATTTCTTTTCATTCAGTTATATGACTTATTCATTTATTATATTATTTCAATTTTATTTGTCAAAGTAAGCATGTTTGATTTTATGATTATTTTCCACTTGTTGATTCTTAGATTTAAATTTTTCACACATAATCACACCAATGATTAAATCTCAAATAAATTATTTGATCTTTATAAGGGTTATGATTATCAAAATTTACTTCATTTATATTGATGTTTACGTTATGAACCTATATTGTTTTTTGAGGTGTATATACTTACCCGTATAAGTTTCCCAGGATAGAATGACCACATAGAGGGTATGGGTGAATTAGTGATTTCTTTTATGAATTCCATTTCTATTAAATTTATCTTATTGAGCATGTTAATGATCTCAACCACTCAATATTATCACTCAATCTCACCTCATGTGAAGTTTTAATAAAGGAAAGAGTAGAACACATGATTTACATGTTTTTGAAAATGACTAATTCTTTGCACAATTTATTATTCCACCCAATTATGCATTCTTCTCCATTTAAAAAGTGATTAAAATTTATGTTATCTCTAAAAGAAAGAATTATGATCTGAAACCAACCAAGAGACTGTATTTTCTTCTGGAACTAGCTAAAAGAATTCTTTCTCTACACATAATAAAATAATTTTTTCATGACAGATACATAATAGTACATATCATAAAAATGAAAACATATGTTTCCATACTCATGTAAATAATCAAGGCATTCAAATCTGCTATGTGTAGAATGTTTTTTTTTGGATTATCCTTCTCAGATGCTTGTCTTCTACTATCATTTGATTTTCTCCCATTGAATATAGGCGTTCCATTATTTTTAGAAATTTTATATTATTCCAAAATTATATTTCATTACGAATAATAATTTATCTACAACAATAAAAGCCTATGAATCTAATTATATCCATTTCTTGTGTAGTTTTCATGATTTAATTGTTTGTGAAAGTTTATATTTTTGAGTGGAAAAGCCACTATTTTGTAAATTTATTTGGGAATAAATATTCATGTTTTATTCACATCCAACATTGATGTTGTGGGTTTATTAGAATTTATCACCATCAATTATTTAACATTGGTAGGCTTAAAACCTGTATCATCACTTGAAACATCATTGGAACACAACATTGTTTCTAGGATATTAGATTCATTCCTTTTGGATAATAATTCCATTCATTGGAGGATGGTCTCATGCTTCATTTGGAATCAAATTCCACATTTAAAACCTGATTGAAAAAAATATTCATTAAGTTATATTGAATTTTATAGCTTATGGTGATTCTTAATTTTTCAATCTCATATTTTTTTTCTAAGAACTTCATATAGATGATCTTATTTTAATCCTTAACTGATCAGTGTTTATCTTCATAATCCTCCTTCAACTTCATCATTTGTTCTCCATACATGTTTCTTGACCCATGAAAAAAATTTCAAGCATCGTTATATTGGTAGATTTATTCTCCAGGTGATAATCATGGAAAACCATATAAACATTGTGCAATTTTTCAAATGCATGGAAGGTTTCTAAAAATACAATCTCAATGATTGATTTTCCTCAAACATTTCAATGTAATTATTCAATAGCTTCGTCATATATTTCATTTTAAAGATAAATTATTTCATCCTTTTTTTAAAATGTTTTTTGAGAGTATTGGATATTCTAACCATTTAAACATATTCCTCTTCCATGGAATTATTTTCTTCTTTCAGTTATAATTTTTTATTATTATGAGACATGAATCCTCTATCAAAATAATTTAAACCATATTTGGGAAGCATCATTGTATATTCGTGGAATTAAAAAAAAGATCAGTATGTGATCCATCCCCATCACATCTTGACAAGGATTAATGATAAGAGTCAAAATAAAATGAATTATTATAAGATATAACACTTTGATTAACTAGTGTCCTTATCTTTTCTATAAGAATTACTCATATTAATTTTTTCTTATATTTTCATTTAATTGTTCTAAGTATTATTAGATATTTATTTATTAGAAACCTCATGATTAAAATCCTTTTTCTCAATATTTGATAGCATACTCTTTTCATAAATTCAATACATCAAAGTGGCTCATTAGGATATTTAGAGATAACATTTATCTAATACCACTTGATGCCCCACTAGGATAGATTGATCATTGGATGGGGAGGGGGGAATCAATGGTTTCTTTTTAGGGGTTAAAATTATGTTCAATTCAACCTCCAGAACTAGATAAAGATTTAGATCCTCTAAATTTTATGTCTTAATCTCACAACATGTGTTGTTGTAATAATAAATATAGAAGCACCTAGGATTTGTAAGATTTTGAAAAATCCAACTCCTTTCTACAAAAAATTATTCCCATTAGTGGTATATTCATCACTCTGAAACAAGTGTATAAAATTTCATTCATCTCCAAATGAATGTGTTCTACTTTGAATACAATAGATAAACGTCTTTTAATTTTGTCTAAATGTTAAAGAAATATTTATCTGGATCCAATAAATAGAATCCTTCTAATCCTATCCCCTACTAGAAGACTTCACCTACTCCAAACATGAGCTGAAATAATTCTAATTTGTCAAAGGATTGACCTAGTCCAGGATGATGTGTTGATATCCATCCATGTTATTATAGGATCTAACTTGATCATAAACCTATTCAAGAACATTAAACAGCCATTGGTTGGGTTATTTAGTATTTCTTAAATATCTAGTCAATTATAATGTCCAGTTACAACAACGCAATATTGTTCATGAAAATCAACCTTCATTAAATAAAGGTCCTACCTCACATATAACTGTTCAAGAGGTTCACAAAATTTTCCTTATTTATAATTTTAGGAATGATAATATCTTTAAAAAATAAATTAATGTATACTTGAATATTAGTTCATGTATACTTCAGGGAATAATTTAATAGAATCTAAAAACAAATCCCATTAATTTATGTTTTATAATTATGTGATTGTCAATTATATTTCTATTATCTTATGACATGAATATTAATTTATATATTCATGCTAGTGCATGAACTATCCACTTTCCTCATCATTGTTTATTTTCACACACACACACACACACACACTATCTTACTTATGTTTCATACAACCTTTGTTCAATAACCACATGAAAGTGATTTAATGCAATAATATATACACAATGTCTAATTATTCTCACATTTTTTTACATTATTCCCACACAAAATATCTGTTTCTTTAGTTATTGTTCAATGTGTCGGTGTCATGAATATTTACATGTACTATCCTTTTTGTTCACCCATTATATATGAGGATATCAATATTCTTCTTCATGCATTTTCATCTTCACGAGACATAGTGAAGTTATTCACTATCCCATTATCTCGATATATTCATACAAGCCAAGGAGGATACACATGTAACACTATCCAACATTTATTTATAGAACAAGTTCCCCAAAAAGTACTACGAGTATGTTTTTCAATAGTCAATTTCCCATGATTTTACCTTATCCTTCACACATGCAGAAGCTATGTGGTTCTCCTCATTCATGAAATAGTTGTTGTTAATTGAGAGCTATTTTTATATGAAAAAATGAGATATCTTCGCAATCATTATAACTTATATCATCCTCAATGCATCTTCTATAATAAAAGGGTAACACTTCTATTGCATAATTCCTTCACAGAATTAATTAACACAAATAACTCTGAGTCCATACCCAATATTAATATGATTGGAGATCCCAATTTTTAGGTATTAGATTTGATTATGTGATGATGAAAAACATTTCATAGGTTTTTAAGTGAAATATAAATATGGTTAAGCACTCATGTGCATGTAGTGGAGATCGAATTGTCCTCTTAATTGTAAACAAATTGTACTCCTCAATGAAGATTGATTCGTTGGAGATTCGTATCATCATTGAAAGAATAATAAACGTCAAAATATATCAATTATACAAAATTTATATTGTATTAATGGATTTATGTTTCTTCAATGTCTCAAAATATTACTCATAGAATGGCAATGGTAGCCTCATTTAGATAATCAAAGGTTTAGTCTAAGCTTCTGGGAAATATAATGCTCAGATGAGGCCAAGGTTGAAGATGAAGTCCCTGGATCAATTTAAGGATCTGGATTGATGGGATCAAGTGGTTGTGGTTAGGTTCATCTTTTAAATGTTGAAGGAATAGTGATCATGTATTGGTTTTCCTCACATCGACCACAACCTCATTTGATATCTTATTTTTATAAAAATTACAATCAAAAGACTCTCGATCTGTCTGGGGATATTGACACATGTATACACCTACATGACACTTAACATGGGTCATGCCAACACACGTTATCCCACCGTCACTATCCCAAAACCATGTGCTCCTAGTATTGTGCTCTTGTAGTGACACACACCATTCCACAAAAAGCTAGCTTACATGCTAGCACCTTATTGGTGATCTTTTCTCCAACAATTTTAGTCGATGTGGAATACATTCTAACTTTATATCATCCTTATTTTTTAATAGAAGTCCCTTTTTTATAATTCATATAATTAATTCAATGTATGACATATAATTTCAAACCATAACCCATCAAATCCCTTATAAAAAATGAAAAGATGTGTGGCATGGAAATTTTTATACTCTTCTTCAAAATCATTACTATAAATAATAATTTATATTGTCATAATTAATTTCCATTATTTACTTCATGAAAACAAGAATGTGAATGGACTTTCACCTATTGTGTCTAATGTTCTCTCCTATGAAAATATATTTGACATTTCAAGATCATAATTAATTATAATCACATTTTCAACATGGATATTTTTTCAATAATTACATACAATATCATCAAGAAAGTACATAACAATTATCCAATAATCACTACTACTGGAAGACACATATTGACACATCATTGACAACAAATTAAACACTAGTTCCAACTCTTTTAAAATATATTATACACTTGTATTAATTGAATTTAGTTTTTAATTTCGAATAATTTATTTCACATTGAAAAAGATTAAATTGTCATCCCAACGATAAGGATTTTTATGATAAATCTCTTCATGTTTATAGGTGATACTGGTCTTTTATATTCATTTATTTCAGGAATCCATCTGTTCCATATCTAGGTTTTATAAAATGTTTGCATGAATGCTATTATTTATACTTAAATGATTTTTCATCACCATATTCAAATATATTTTACTTAATTTATACAAGATATAATAAGGAATCTATTTTACATGGTTTGTATGATAGAGTTTTATTTTTTTCCCAAGTGTGAAAGGAATTTTATATCTTAACAATAGTTCTTAACTACATTTTTCCTCCACCATGATTTTTTCACTAAGGATTTGTTTAAATGTTTCCAATGTTATTTTCAAAGAATTTTTTCCCTTATATTTTGGAAATTTTAATTTCAAAAAATAACTTTTGAATTGGAAATGGTATTTTCCTCAATAATTTTTTAATGATCTTGAATAGCATTTTTATTCATCAACAACAACGAACCCTAATTTTACTTTAGATTCATTGGTGATATGTTGTAGTAATACTACACTATTATTTATATTTCTGGATTGTTATTGTTTCAAATATATTTTCAAGGATTCCATTTCTTTCGAATGGGTAAATCAATCTATGATTGAACAATTTTTTTTATGTATAAAAGTGAAAGATTAAAATATTTTTTGTGAAATATATATTACTTGGACATATATATGAATGATTGATGGGTTGTTCTATTACAGACGATGGATGGATGTTATTTTAATAAACAAATGAGTGGTTTTTCTATAATCCAAGGATTGGTCGGTCTGTTATAGCCCTACAATGTATTGGGTAAATATATGAATTTAACATGGTGTAGGTTTCTCTTAAGTGATTTTTGTAATTTACATATTAGTTTATTACATTTTTATTAGTGATTATGAGAGTGATCTGATAATTATCTTCCTATATTCCAACACATTTCTTCTTTGCTTTCAATGAGTTTTAATGGTTCTTTTATTCAAGTATTTTTTTGAAATGGATCAAAATTGTTGATTTATATGACGGTTGTATTATGTTAAACCATTATGGAATGTTTCATGATTTATGATCCATGTTTTTATGGATATGAATTGTATTATTTTATGGTCATTCACTTTGATTATTTAATCATACCCTTATTCCCATCTTACTCTCACTGATGAACATCAACTACTAATTATTATGTTTACTGTTACTAATAATTTGATCTCACCCTTATTATGCTTACTTATCCATGGGTTATAAATAATAAAACTAAATTATTTTAATCCATAAGGGTTTCATGTGTGATGAATTGTATGGTATATGCTGAAGAATTGTTTTAAAATAAGAAACCCTATGTATGGTAGGAAAAAAACATTTAATGTCAAGGGTAATGTTATGTAGGAGTTTTTCGTAATTATCTAAAACATTAAACATAAAAGGTACTTTGTTATGTAAGTGATATATTATTTTAGTTTTAATTTGTTTTTTTTATATCTAAATTCTTTTCCACATTTACTATTATCAACTCATGAAATGTAATTATTATGTTTCTAGAACTAGATTTGGGAGAACAGGTTTAGGGATATTATAATATAATTCATTAAGAAGAAAAATAAATAATTAAGACTTCCAAATATGAAAAACTCATCTATGGTTTTATATTTTATTTTTTTCATAAGATGAATTTATAGAAAAATTAATCCATTTATTCCTCATATAAGTCCTAGTAAAAATAATGAAATAAATTGAAACAAAAACCTAAGGTTGTGGGTTTATTAAATGTACATGAAAACTACTAGGTATAGTAATCATTACCATTGGGTACCTCTTGAATTTGTTTTATATAATAAAGGAAACCCATTAAACATACCTCAAGTACCCACTCTTTTAGAATAAAATGTAATTTTTAATAAACAAATCCCCATCAATAAATATATTTTTATATTATAGGCACCTATGTTTAAAAACCTTGTTATTTATTTCAATATTTTGTTTATACAACCATTTTTCATTATTATTTATTTTATAAATATAATAAAAGTAATGAATTATTCTATAAAAACTATATTTATTACTAAAATAAAAACATAACATATACCCAATTTATTAAAAATAAACTAAATAAAAAAATTTAAAAATAAGAATTAAAAATCTAAAAATATAATAATAAACATGGTTATTGTACATATTCTCTCATAATTTAAATATCACCACATAATTATCTAAACCCTAATAAATAATTTAGTATATAAATTCTAAAATTTTCTACAATTTAATTATATATAAATAAATATTCTAACCTATTTTAATTAATTTTAAGATAATATTTGAAACAATATTTATTTAAAAATATAAGCACACAATTAAAGTGAATAAATTAAAATTTTTTGTTAAAAACTAGTTAATAATGAAAATGAATGAATTAAATAATAAATAAAACAGTAAGAGATGATAACCATATATGAAAACCCTACTCTTTATTACACAATTATCATTATTTATTTCATAAAAGCTTTACTTGATACAATATATAAGATCGATAGGTATAGTGTATTTGGTGATTGGTATCATTACATAACAACTTAAAACATAAAACACAACATCTTATTGAAAACATCCTTTAAATGACCACTATATTTCTTTGTACTTAGCATTGCATGGGATAACCTGAGGACATGCATAAGAAAAGGGTGAGATATAAAGTACAATAAGGGAGTAAACAAAAAATAACAGGAATATTAAAATACATGTTCATCAATAGTCATATCAATGGAGAGGAAGAAAAACATAAACATAAATTCATGTTATTGCATGATTATCATAACATGGAAATGTGGCAACAACACGTAACTTGGTATTATCATGAGACAAGACTCATTTCACATGTATCATGAATAAACTCTCATTGAACTTGAATTAGCATGAGTAAAACGTCCTTCCACTTGATGTATCATGATTCTAATATTTACCCAATGCATTGGAGCACTATTAGGGTGCACCCTTCTTAAACATTTCATTTAATGCATAAGTGTGCCACATGTATCATATAACATGAAATTAATAAACATCATAAGTTATTCCATGTTTTAGGAATGTGGAATAAGTAAATTAAATTTACCTTAAATATTTATATGTTCATAATGTTGAATACCCTTGATAGAGACATGGGTATGGTATTCACTACACAATGATCATGTCTTGAAAAAACGCGGTGCAATTTCAGAAGCATAACGACCTGACATAAGAATTCATAAAATCGGTTGATGAGAGTTAAATGTGTGTCTCATAATATGTACATTAAATTGAATGTAAGGGGGTCACATAGATACATGTCCCAACAAATGTAATGGAACATAAATATGTAATAAAAAATAATTTCTTGAATCTAAATAAGGGGAGAGAAATTCATTATGAAATTTCGGCATGGTAACACGAGTACATGGGAGGAATTAATGATAGAGAAGATTGGACTATCTTTATTTAAACACGAAGAGGTAAGTATGGGGGAGGTGTAAAATCATACCTAAACAATTATAATTGAATATAAAAAGGCATAACAATATAAGGAAACTTGGACATAAATAAGAAAAGTTTGAATCCCTTACTTGGGAGTGTTATCCCAAAGGATTGGGAGGGGCTTGACAGAAACTTCTTGGGAGAATGGGGTGCCTTGTGGGGATTCTAGAGAGATGGGGGAAGAGGATGGATTAAATCCAAATGCATTAAGTGAAGATTATGTGGGATATTGGGTGGGTTTATATTGGGAAGGAGAGGGAATTCATTATTATTTATGGTTGGGACACCACACATTAAACTAACCAAAAAAACAAACCATACCATGGTTTTTGCCCATGGTTTTTGAGAAAAGGGATTGTAAAAATATATTTTATAAGGCCAATGTCCTAAATTTCTAAAATAATGGGGTTGATTATGTGGAGGTGAGTCCCACTCTCAATGAAATCAATTTAAAAAGCTAAAATGTTTTATAAGTCTTGAAGGGTCCATTAAAGCTTTTTAAATTAAATAAAACAAACCTAAAATAATATAATTTTAATGTTAGAACAAATATTGGCTCAACATAATGTTTAGAGTATTTATTACACCACTATTGGGTCATTATGATGTCATAAAACACATTATATATTTTAACGGTATTTAATTTTTACCCAAAAAATCGACTGTCTCAGAAAATTATAAAAAATTAACCATTGGATAATTTCAACATCCTAATTCGAAAATTAAAATTTATTTTATCCAAATAATTTTATAAATATTTTAATTTTAACATTTAAAATAAAAACCAACATTAATCTAAATTTCAAGGGTTTTGATGAAAATAGCATTCAAACCCTAATAAAAATTTCAATTGTATTCATAAATAGTATAAAATCATTTATACTTAAGAAATAGTAATTTACTAATAATAATATTTTACTAAAATATTTTTTAATTAAAAAATATATTAATTTATCAAAATAGATTCCTTAGTTGATCATTAACTAAAAAATACTATTTCTGTTTTAAAAAATATTTACTAATTAAAAATTATAAAATTAAAGTTTATTATTTGTTATATACAAAAATAATGTATATAAATTTAATTCTAGGGTCCTGTTACATAACCCCTTAAAACACCCACATAATACCTTTGGGTAAGGTATGCGATGATTACAGACTCTTGGGGTGGCTCAGATAACATCGCTCGTGTGGTAATCTCTATCAACTTCCTCTTATCCCTTTGGCGGTTTCACTCAAGCTTAATGTATTCAAGCTAAGCTTGGGATTGGTCATGAGTGAAGCCCAATGATGCCACATCCTTTCCGAGCTTCGACAAATGGGAATCATATGGGGAAATTCTACTAGATGAGTTCATCGCTTCCTTTGTATGAGTAAATTAGATTTGTTGAAGCCCTTAATTTATATTAATCATGTGATCACTATTCAATGACTATATTAGAAATGTTCACAATTCTTAATGGTATTTTAAAATAAGAAACACAAATCCAAATAAGTACATATGTTTTACATAACCATAAGATTACATTTAAATAGTCCAAGAATAATTTTTTCTAATAAATTTGTGGGTCGTTAAAATATTCCCCCCTTAAGAAATTTCTCTATCAAAATTTCCTTTCCCCATAGTAAAACCAATCTGGTTTACTCTTCTTCATCACTTCTTCCAATTCACACATCTCTTCTTCAATCTTGGGATTTTTCTACAACACATTGACAGGTGGCATTGTCTTATTTCATATAACATTTTCTCTATGATCAAATATCTTCACTGGTTGCTCTTCATAAGAAAGATCATCCTCTAACTATACTTTCTATGAAGATATTACTTGTGAAGGGTCTGGTATGTACTTCCTTAAGAGTGATATATGAAATACAACATGTAATTTGGACATGGTAGGTGGAAGTGCAAGTCAATTGGCAACATCTGTGACAAGATCAATAATCTTGAAGGGCTGATGTACCTAAGACTTATCTTCCCCTTCTTTCCAAACTTCATAACCTTCTTCCATAGAGATATGCATAGAAACATCATGTCTCTAACTTTGAACTCATGGTCTCGTCGACGGTTATCTGGATAACTCTTCTATCGACTTTGGGCTTCCTTGATATACTGCTGAATGGTTTTCACCTTCTCCCTCATATCATCAACCATTTCAGGTCCTAGAAGCTTACACTCACTGACTTCATCCCAACACACTAGGGTTCCACACCTTTTCCCATAGAGGGATTCATATGGTGCCATTTAGATTATTGAGTGGAAATTATTATTGTATGAGAATTAAAACATTGGAAGATGTTTCTCCCATCCTCATATGATGTCCATAGAACGTGATCTTAACATATCTTCTAGTATCTGATAAGTTCACTCAGATTGGACATCAGTTTGAGGATGATAGGCCATATTTATGTTCAGTTCAGTTCTTAGAGCATGTTGGATGCTTTTCTAGAACATTGAGGTTAATCTAAGATCGTGACGGAATACAATAGAAAGTGGTACTCCATACAACCTTTCATCTTCTTTGATGTAAATATGTACAACTTGATCTAATGAGAAGTCCTCTAAAATCATGATAAAGTGAATTTTCTTCGTAAGATGGTCCACAATGACCTGTATAGTATTCTTTACTCTAGATTTCCTTGGATGGCCAGTGAGAAAGTACATGGTAATGTTGTCCCACTTTCATGTTGGTATGGGTAGGGGATGTATCATCCCCTCAGAGTTTGTCCTTTGAGCCTTCACTTGCTGACATACCAGGCACTTTGATGTATATTCAGCAATGTCACATTTCAGAATTCCCCACTAAAAGTTTTCTCAGAGATCTTGATATATCTTGGTGCTCCCCATGAGAATAGAGAAGTTTTAGCTATGTGCATCATTTAGAAACTCCTTCTTTCTCTCTGGATATGATGGTACACATAATCGTGACCAAAATCTCACAATTATATCCTTGTTAACCATGAACACTGAGGTTTTCCTATTTCTGACAGCATTCACCTTCTTTAGAATTTCCACATCCTTTCTTTGAGCATCCTATATTTTCTCTAGGAGGGATGTTTGAGAAATAATTAGAGAAAGGATTGATGATGTTCCCAATTAATGATTCCCATGTCCATCATCTGAAAATCTAAGAAGATTAGATTCTTTTAAATTCTCATCATTGATAAAGATGTAGGAACCTTTCTAGTTAGAGCATCTTCCACATTGTTTGCTTTCCCAATGTGGTAATAGATTCTGTATTCACAATTCTTGATGAGTTCTATCCATCTTCATTGGCGCATATTATGCTCATTTTGTGTGAATATATATTTAAGGCTCTGGTGATAATTATATATCTTACACATCTCCCCATAGAGATAATGCCGCTAGATTTTTAACACAAAGATCATATCCACCAACTCCAGATCATGTGTGGGATTGTTTTTCTAATGGGTTTTTATCTGCCATGAGGAAAAGGCTATCATATTATAATTCTACATCATCACACAACCCATTACCTTCTTCAAAGAATCAATAAATACAACAAAATGTTATCCACTCATGGGTAATGTGAGCGTAAGATAAGTGATAAGCCTCCTTTTCAACTCCATGAAATTATCTTTGCATTCATCACTATAAGAAAACACTAATCCCTTCTAAGTTATCTTGGAAAAAGGGTTGTACAATTGTGAAAATTTTGTCACAAATCGGAGATAATATGCGGCTAACCACAAGAAGCTATGGATATCTGTTACTGATGCTGGCCTCGTACATCCCTCAATAATAGATATCATGGAGTGATCCACGGATATCCAATTTCTTATCATGGTATGACCCAAGAATGAGACCTCCTTCAACCATAACTCACACTTATTATACTTTTCATAGAGCATCTCCTTCCACCAGGTATCTAGTACAGTTCTCATATGCTCCTCGTGATCCTCCTTGGTTTTAGAGTATATTATATTATCTTCAATAAAGACTACCATCAATATGTTGTGGTAATCTCTAAAGACTCTATTCATCATGTCCATGAATATTTTTGGAGAATTAGTGATTCCAAAAGGCATTAATATGAATTCATAGTGCCCATAACCTGTACAAAAAGAAGTCACAGGGATATCCTCCTTCTTCACCCTTACTTGGTAATATCCCAACCGCAAATCCACATTTGAAATGTATTGTGCTCCATACAGTTGATTGAAAAATTCATCAATTCATGGAAGATGATACTTTTTCTTTATCGTGATTTTGTGGAGCTCACTATAATCCATGTAAATGCGCATTGACCCATCCTTCTTCTTGATTAAGAGGACTAGTGAAGCCCATCGTGAGGCACTTGGGTATATAAACCCCTTATCCAGATTCTCATGTAGTAGTTTATTTATCTCCTCATGCTCCACAATATCCATTATATATGGAGTCATGGATATTGGAAATGCCCCATGTATATGTTCAATTTATAATTCAAAATCTCTTCTAGGAGGGAGACCAGGAAATTCCTCGTAAAACACTTTAGACAATTCCCTCACAGTAGGCATGTCATCAAGGACGGTTTCTTCCTTGGACTCAAGAATCTGAGCTATATACTCATGCTCATAGGTCAGTAATATCCATGCTTGAGATCATGGTTCTAAATAAGATTCATCTTCCTCCGTGAACATGAATATAATCGAGGGTCAATTCTCTATATAGAGAGTGATTTCCATATCATGGAAATTTATGCTGGATCTATATAGTTTAATCCAATCCATGAGAAGAATTGAATCAAATTCCACTAGAGGGAGTATGATGAGGTTCTCCTGGAATTTCAATCAACAAATTATAACAGGGGAGGTGTTATATTCATGGGATGCAATGATTTCTCCATTTTTTGCACTCACCAACATCATTACTTCCATGATTTGTGGTGGTGTGGGTTATTATTCTACTAAACTTTTGGGATATAACATAATGCGTAGAACTATAATAAAAAAAGTATGTATGATATTCTTGAATTAATAACTACTTTACCAATCACCACTTCATTGTCAGGGTTCACTTCGGTAGTAGTGATGTAAAAACCTCTCCCTTACTACCTTGGAGGTTGTTGGTTGCCTTAAAAAACCCTAGTCTTAGGGAACTGATTTGGAAAACTCCCTGGTTATTTGCATTTGAATAAATGAACAATGCATTGAGAGTCAAACGGAGAATTACTCTCCTCTTTCACAGTTGTGGGTTTTTCTTGTCTACAGTTAACAACTAGGTGTCCTTCTCTTACACACCTAAAGCATTTCCTCGTCCCCTTCAAGAAATTTATGGGGTGATTCTTTCTGAACCATTGGAAAGTGGGGTTCTGGATCTTCTTAGAACTATTGGATTTATCCAGCAGACCTCCAGAATTGATTTCCACCATATGCTTTTTATGCCCATGATACCCCTAATATTTTCGTATCTCCATTTCAAACTTGAGGGCACATAAGACAATTTCCTCATAGTTGTCGATATCATGGATCACCAGGGATTTCCGCAGGCTAGGTTTCAGCCCACCAAAGAAGAGGTCAACCATGCATTCAGGGGTAACGACATAGCTGGAGGTGTATCATGCAAGGCTTATGAATTTTTCCTCATACGCACTAACAGATTTGTGTTCTTTTGGATTAAGGTCAAGAAAGTCCCTTTTCAACTTAATCCTGAGGGTGCATGGGAAATATTTATCAAAAAACATCTCCAGGTAATCATTCCATTACAACACCTTGATCTCCTATTCAGGATTTGTACTTTTGATCAACAAACAACATTTATTAGCTTCACCCTCCATACAATAAGCAGCTAGGAGAACCTTCTCTTGTTCAGAAAAGTGAATGATGGATAAGATCTTTTCAATGGATTTGATCCATTGTTCTGCGATTGAGGGATCAGATGATCCATTAAAAGTAGGAGGCCTTTGTCTCATGAAGCTCTCGATAGTTACTTTTTATTTCTTACGGGGGTGAAAGTTCCTCTTGACCCGTGTTTCTATTCAATGCTTGAGTTAACTAAGAGATTATCGTGACAATGTTCGCAATTCCCACTCCCATCGGATTGGGGATCTCATTAGAACAATCATCGCACTGATCTTCACATCAGTTGTTAGCCTGAGTCCTCCTATTACTAGCCATTGTATGGAATAAAAGGAAAGATAGGGGTAACACAGAAAGGGTAATCCAAAGACAAAAACTAATGACTTATAAATTTATTTTATTTCCTTAACATATTAATCTATAAGATTTGATATATATTATCCATGATCTAATTTCTAACATGTATTATTAGAGGAATTTTTTTAAATTTCCATAATAATGGTTCATAATGATCTTGTTAATTTACCAATGAATATCCCTAAGGGGTTTCTTAATCAACAGTGTAACAAGACTCACTGTCGTGTACTGGGATACCCTAGGTCATTCCCAAAACACCATTTCAAAGTTTTCACTCCTAGTTTCATCTATTCTAGATCCACCTCTACCTTCTCGTATCTAGCCAAGGATTTATTTTCATGATAAACAACTTACTCAATACTCTCCACAACCCAGGGATGTTTTTACTATACTTATCCTAGTCTCTAAGGCTTCACTAGGGTTTTGTAATCCTAATCCCATAAATCACTAAACATGTCCTCTGATACCAACTATGACAAACCTACTCTTTATTAAACACACAACATAATTTATTACATAAAACCTTCAACTGATACAACATAAAAGATCAAGATTTATAGTGTCTTTAGGTCTTTGGATCATTAAACAACAACATAAAACATAAAATGAAACATCTTATTGAAAACATCATATACATGGCCACTATATTCCATCGTACTTAGCATTGCAAGGGATAACCTGAGGACATTAATAAGAAAAGGGTGATCTATAAAGCCCAGTAAGGGAGTATAAAAATAATAAAATGAATATTAAAATACATGTTAGTCAATAGGCATATCAATGGAGGACAATATAAATATAAACATAAAGTTGTGATATGGCATGATTATCATAACCTAGAAATGTTGAAACAACACTTAACATGGTATTAGCATGAGAAAAGGATCATTGAACATGAATTAGAACGATTAAACCATCACTACTATTGAACTAGCTTGATTAATCTCTCATTTCACTTAACGTATCATGATACTAATCTTTACCCAATGCATTGGAGCACTATTAGGGCGTACCCTTCTGAAACATTTCATTTCATTCAGAAGTCTTCCACATGGATAATATAACATGGAATAAATCAACATCACAAGTTATTCCATGATTTAGGAATGGGGAATAAATTCATAAAAGTACAATTAAATAGGTATATGTTTGTAAAGGTGAATACCCATGATAGAGATATGGGTATGGTATTCACTACACAATGACATTGGCATGAAAAAATGCGGTGCAATTTCGACAGCACAAGGGCGTGAAAAAAGAATTCGTAAAAATTGTTGATGAGAGATATATGGTAATCTCATTATATATAAATGAAATTGATATTATAGTGGGGTCATATAGATACATGTCCAAAAAATGTAATGGAATTTAGATACGTAATACAAAAGAATTTCTTGAATGTATATGAGGATAGAGAAATACCTTAAGGAATTTCAACATGGAAAAAAGTGTACATGGGAAGTATTACTGAGATATAAAGAGGATATATCATTATTAAAACTTGAATATGTAATTATAGGGGGGTTTTAAATCATACCCCAACATTTATAATTGAATATAAAAGGGCATAACAATACAAATAAAGTTGTACATAAATAAGGAACGTGAGAATTCCTTACCTGGAAGTGTGATCCCAATGACTTGGGAGGGCTTGAGAGAGAATTATTATGATAATGGGGTTCCTTGAGAGGACTATAGAGAGATGAGGTAAGTGTATGGAATAACTCCAAAGGATTTTAGTGAAGAGGAAGTGGGATATTGGTTGGGTTTATATAAGAAAGGAGAGGGAATTCTTTATTATTTAGGTTTGGGACACCACACATTAAACTAATCAAAACCACAAACCAACCCATGGTTTTTCCCATGGTATTTCGAAAAGGGGATTGGAAAATAATATTTTATAAGTAAAATTTTCAAAATTCTAAAAATAATAGGGTTTCTTATGTGGAGTTGAGTCACACTCTCAAGAAAATCAATTTAAAAAACTAAAATGTTTTATAAGTCTTTAAGGTTCCACTAAATCATTCTAATATAAATCAAAAAAACCTAAAATCACATTATTTTAATTATAAGACATATATTTTCCTAACTTAATGTTTATAGTATTTTATCACATCACTATTTGGTCATTATGATGTCATAATACACATTATATATTTAAACTGTATTTAATTTAGACCCAAAAATTTGACTGTCTCGTAAGATTATGAAAAATTTCCCATTGGATAATTTTGATGTCTCGATTCCAAAAATAATACTCATTTTATCCAAATAATTTTCTAAATATGGGAATTTTCACTTTTAAAATAAAAACTAACATTTATAAAAAATTCATGGGTTTTGACAAAAATATCTTTCAAACCTTAATAAAAATTACAATTGTATTCCTAAAAATTATACGATCATTTATAATTAATAAAAATTAATTTAATAATAATAATAATACTTTATTAAAATATTATTTAATTCAAAAATCCATTAATCTTCAAAAATATATTCCTTAGTTGAACATTAACTAAAAAATACTCTTTCTGCTTTAAAAACTATTTACAATGTAACAACAATAAAATGAAATAATATTCTTTATTATATTCAAAAATAATGTACATAATCATAATGAAATTTTATTGTTACATAACCCCTTAAAACACCTGTATAGGTCCTTAGGGTAAGGTGCGTGATGGTGATAGACTCTTGGGGTGGCTTAGATAACATCGCTCGAGTGGTAATCTCTATCAACTTCCACTTCTCTTGTAGGCAGTTTCGCTCAAGCTTAATGTATTCATACTCAGCTTGGGCTTGGTCAAGAGTGAATCATAATGACACCACCTTCTTTACAAGCTCTGAAAAATTGGCTTCGTATGGGGAAAGTCGAGTGGTTGAGGCCATCACTTCATTTTTTGAGTAAATTGGATTTTTTAATGAACTATATTTATACTAATCATGTGATCACTATTCAGCGACTATATTAGAAAAGGTCAAAATTCATAACGGTATTTTAAAATCCAAAACATAAAACCAAATAATTTCATATGTTTTACATAACCATAAGAACACATTTAAATAGACCAAGAGAAATTTTCATTAATGAATTTTTGGGTCGTTACACCCTGTACCTTGGATCGCCATTGGAATCCCATACATTATAATTAGGAGGTGAGAAATAATACATATAGAGTTAGATAATTTTTTTGTACCAAGAATAATGGTAATCCACATGATTATAGTGATTAATAAATTTCTAATAATTTATCAATTCAACTTATGTCAACTTATGAAGTGTAAAAAATAATTATATTAGAAAGATAAAAGTCTCATACTATATAAACAGCCTGACATATTTAAATGTAATAACGGATAAAAATATCAATTCAAATTTTATTACATGGTAAATATTTTATTGCCCTGACCCTAGTTACCCAGAGTCGGTTCCTTATTACATAAAATTGGCATGATCACAAGCGATCAAATCTCGAAAGACTGATCAGTTTAGTAGCCTTTGAAGTACTAGATACATTCAAAAGTTTTACATTACATCATGAACTAAAAACATCAATAAAATTTTGTACCCTTTTGAAAGCACTTATAGCCTTAGCCTATCCCTGTAGGTCAACCATAAATTACTTTTCACATCCTGGGAAAATTAAAACATAGAAAGGGGTGAGCTCAGATGCCCGGTAGGATAACAATATAGTATAAACATTCATAAATAAGAATAAATATTTAAGGAAATGTACAAGACTAAAACAATAGCCTTGTAAACATAAACATCAAAATAATATGTAAAAGATAAAATCAAAAAATTCCATTTACTTATTCACATGGTTATTCTACTAGTCGAATAATCACATGCAATATCAATAGCCACATTCATAATGATGGAATGCATATTTCCAGACTTCATAACCACATAGTCAAGGCCTAGTGCCAAGACAAAAAATAAGATTTTGTCCAGGCCTTGTTCCAAGAAACTAGTTTGTCTCATGAGACATACCAATTCATCGAGGAGATATAGCGGGCTCCACCTGTCACTTACAAAGTCCAATGCATTCCTTATATAAAAAGGTTAAAACATAACAAAAACATTCGTATTAAAACTAGTTTACAAAATGTCAAAACATTATCTATAAACCATGAATGGTGTAAAAATAACACATCCATACTAAAACATATCACAAAACCTTGAATAAAATATGGATGTTTTGTATAATAATAAATCAACTTCAAACGAACTTAAATTATATCAAATAATGTTGACATAGATGAAATCATTTTTTAAAAAAATTTCTCTTTCTATTTTGAAATCATTTAAAAGTCATATAATTATAAAAGAAAACATTTATATTGAAAAAATACTTATAATATTGAATGGGAAGCTTCGAAAATCATATAACTGTAGAAAATAGCCACACCCGCTGTATAAGTTAATAAAAGACATTCTTACCTTAATTTTGTCAAAAATGTCATAAAGTACATTGTTTAGAAAACGACGGAAAGATTACTTTCAAAACATATATGGTCAAATAACGGTATAAATTACAATAACCCAAAGTATAGTAAATAGTAAAAAATTGAATTACATTTTTAAGAAAGCATAGATGTGGATGATAAAGAGGTCCCAATAGATACTTACGTAAAAACAACCTTGGATAATAATGAGATTGTGAAATTAACCCTTACCTTGTACTTTTACTTGGTCATGAGTTCGTTAACCTCAAGCATAATAGTAAATCATTTTTACTAAATTATAAAATAAATATATACATAAAAATGATATCATATATTATCCTCTAATATTTCTTTGTTAATAATATTTCAATAGTATCATCATTTTGGGTGTTTAACTGATTCATTTTCCTTCATATGTTTGGTTATGTAAGCCATGTTTGTTATGGATAGGATATATTTTATTCATATAAAAAAAGATATTATGTTCTTAAAAATTATTTTTAACCATGAAATGAAAATTATTGGTGAATATTACGATGGGGAATGAATCTCATCACGTTCGTAGAGATGGTAATCCGGGCGTACGCACGAGTGGTGATATCATTATATTAATGGAGATATAATATGTAATTGGATGGTATATCATATATAAATAATCATTTACATGTTATATTTATTATTTAAATTAGTTATACTAATTATTATATGAATCCAAATAATGAAGAGTTTGACTAACAAACTACACCACGATGTGGAGATGGTAAGTCGTACATATGTACATATGGTGACTTTGTCATTAATTTTATGGATAGAATAATTAATCTGGTTGTACCATTTTTATTATAACATCACATTATATATAATCTACTTGATTTATTATTTTATAATTTAAACAACAAATAAAGAGGATGTGGAAGAAGAAAAGAACATCAAATAGGTAATCAAATATTTACCTCTTCTTCGGGTTCTTCCTTTCGATTTGGTCAAAATGGCTCCGTAGGTTGTCTTTCTAACCAAAGTAATGTCTCTAGGATGAATGGAGGATATTTTGGAGGATATTTGGGTAGGTTTTGGCCAAGAAAAATGGCTTTGGAGGTGTGAAATTAAGATAAGGGGAAGTTCACTTTTATAAGGGAGGTGAGGGTCACTTTAGGAAAATCTTGAAATATTTTTTATAATAAAATAATTTTCGTTTTCTAATGTCTCTAAAATGAATTAATTTGAGGATATGGTGGGGATGAGTCGAAAACATCTCAACCAAGAGGTTTTAGATAGGTTTAGTTCATCATATTAACCTTATCTTTTAGATTTAACTCTTAGTTATGTAGTTTGACATTTACCTTGTCTCTTTGTATTTTTATATTATAAATAAAATACCATTATTTAGGAAATATTTTTATATTTATAATTAATATTTATAGTCAAATTTATATTCTTTTTAACAATATTTTAAAAAAATTTAGTTATTAAACTTGGAATTGAACTCGTTTAACTCGTCTTTAAATAAAATATTAATAAATGTCCTAATCTAATCCAAGTGGACCAAAGAGAATCATATTTTATTCATAAGGTTTTTTTGGGTCGAATTATACTTATCCAATATAATTAAGATACAGTTTAGGGTAATTATGATATCATTTTTACCCTTAATTACCCTATTTACTTTTAATCGCAATAAATTAAAGTCAAAAAGTTAATATTCCCCAAAAATAATTTTCAACTTATTGAACCACATATTACGTACTGATATTAACCATGTATTCCCAATTTTTGAAATTCAACTCATTGAAGTAGTAAAATTATGATTTATGAAAACTTGCAAATGCTCCTTGGAGTGGGTAAAAGACGGTAAAAAGTTCAATATAATTTTTATATATCTAAATTTATTATAAAATGACTCTAATGAATTGCATTGAAATTATATAGGTATTATGTATATATTTTTACCTATAGTAAATTTAAATAAAATAAATATTTATTTAAATAAATGGTTGACTTTATTCAATAACGTAGTGTTTTTCACTATTCATCAAAAATTGAATGTTTTTAGAAAAATACCAAAAATTCACCCAAAAATAATTTTGATATACCGAATTAAAAAATGAATTTGTTTTTGATAAATAAAATTTATAAAATTTCGAAAAGTGGGTATTAATATTCATAACAGCTAGTTTGATTGGTCATAGTGTGTTAGAATTTCAAAGTTATGTACAATGAAATCTATTGCATTATTCAAAGGAAAATGTATCGTGGAATCTTGGGGTGTTACAAATATTTCTATTTTTATTACGATACAAAAATAATTTTTCCCTAGTTGGTGAAAAATGAATAAAATACACATTGAATTAAAAAACAAAAAAAATATTTTTTTAGATAAATTATTCAATTCTTAAACTCATATAAAAAATAGTGTCACTATTATAGTGAATAAATTGGGTTTGGAAAAGGATCATTATCAAAAAATATAAATTTATATTTACTTATTTAAGGATACTTTAATAGATCAAGCATTAAATAAGATCTAAATAAATGATAAAAATACCTTATATGACATCATAATTGGATGGATGGATTTAACATACCTATTATCTACCAAATGATTATGATTATGAATATTATTTTTCAATAAATAATTACAACACTTAGATATCATATCTAACATCATATATATTTTATCACTTTTATTATTTATATATATATATATCAACTCCATTTGATCCCATTATCAAACTAGATAACAATTGAAATATATATATATATATTAAATTACAAATTAATGTTCTATAAAAATAAAAACTATAACAATTATAGATGGATTTTATATATTTTTAGTAATGTGTATTTTAATTTGATGTTAATATTAATACATTAAGATGAATAAGATAGAAAATATCTGATTCTGCATGATGTTTAGAGTACCAGATGTATGATTACAGTGGAGGTAGGTGGTCTGAATGTTATAATCCATATGTTATGTGAATATTGTTAGTTGTTCATATGTTAGATGAGTGGAATTAATACTATATGCTAGTATTTCTTATATTTATATTATTTTCATTCCTTATGGTTTTCTATAGAATAATATAGAATGTATTATTCATCTTATTGTTAAAATTTTTTAACATTCACACTTTAATGAATGTTTGTGACCATATCGTGGGAAACAATATGAAATTAGAGTTTACTATGGAAAATGGTGTGTTCCCTATATGTTATAGGGGATCAAAGAACTAATTTAACAACTAGACCCCACTATAAATGTTGGTTAGGGTTACATGCACACATGGTGATCATTTATTTATAATCTGAAAATTAAATGACATGTCAGTTGAGATTGTAATAATTATAAATCTTGATAAATTAAGAGTGTAGAAGTTTTCTCTCATAGATGTATAACATATCGAACAAAACATGTCAATCTTATTTTTCATCCAATTTTTTGTTTTCACATTAATATATTATTTTCATGGGTTATTTAGTTTTTTTGGAGTGTTGAAACTGTGTCAAATCACTATACTGATTTAGTGTGTGTAGGACCCCGTGACACCCTGAGAGGGGAGGGGTGAATTAGGGAGTCAACTTTTTCTCTTAATGTGATGGATCATGTCCCCACATTGTTAGGAAGTTGTAAAAATAATATGATGTATGTAATCAGAAATTGAAAATTCACATTCACTGATCTGACACAACACTTTTACTTGGTTCACCACTAAGGGATACATCTGTCACGACCCATCCTCAAGGCCCATGCCATGACTACCCCAAGCCCACCTTCCATAGGCCAGGGGCTGGCGACTAGCACCAAAGGCATAAATTCAAATAAAAATGGAAGGAATTGCCTTTATCATATTAAAAAAAACACACAACTAGAGTAAAAGTGGAAGCAAACACTATGTAAAGCAATAATACAAGTGTGCTGGAAGTATAAAGGGGGCAGAAATACAAGCCCAAAAATAAAGGTACAACTACAACTGAAAGTAAAGTACAACTGAAAAGACAATAGCTGAATGGTGAAGCATCTCCTGGATCATCCTCTAGGTTCCTACATGTAGGGTAGGTACAGATGTCCACCTCAGCTCTCCACGTCTGTATGTTACCTCCGGGAACCGTCTCGTCGTGAAGTCCACCTACGGGTACCGTCTAGCTCTACAAGCCTCAACCACGACCAGTGCTCTCCGTCGTTTGCAACAAACACAATGAGGTGCAGGCATAGCCTGTGCTTGGGTGAGTATAACAATATTCAGTAGGGACCCCGAGACTCTTAGGGTCTCACTAAATCCAACATGGATAAACCAAAAAGAAATATCTCAACAGATAACCTTTACATAGATATATTCCCATACATATACATAAGTTATCAAGTAATCCATATCAATAATAAGGAAAACACAAAGGTCATTGACTCAACTCAAACCATGATTTTCATTATCGAAACCAAAACTGCTTGAGAACTCCTCCTACGTCGAGTATAGTGGACCTGTCACGACTATGTGGCGCTATTCACTAACCTTAGACTGATGAGGTACTCCTTCTTTTGAGTATTGTGGGTCTGCTGCCAAATACCAGGCGCTCCCCCCTAATCGCCTACAGAGGTACTCCTCTTATAGAGTATCGCAGGTCTGCTTCCAACTACCAGGCGCTCTGTCCACCGTGGGTCTGCCGCAAAATACCGGGTGCTCCATCCACTGGGCTAATCGAATCACTCCGAGTCGAATCGGTCAAGCAGTCGTCAGGTCTACAGCTACTAGGTCTCCGCACTCCGTACGCTCATCTCCAGGATGGTCCGCTCCATGAGCTACTGGTCCTTACATCCAAGTGACACGAAGTCTCACGTAGAAGTAAAACAATGGACCGTCTCGCCATAGGGGTCTCAACGCAACAGACGACGCGTCAATCGGATTCCCAGTCTGTGAGTTATTAGCTTTTTAGTCCCGGGGGCCCGGTTGGATTCATGTACAAACCAACCGGACTATACCTCAACTATACCCCAAACTACCATGGGGTATACTCAAAGGGATGACTATGATCCAAGGGTATCGGCACCAGTGACGGTTGGTCAAACAGATGTCTGGTGCCAAAGATATGACCCAAGAATGTAATGGGCCAATAATGAGCCCGGGTCCGGTCTGACCCGGTCAGACCAACTTGGCCTCACCCAAACTAGGCCGACCTGGTCTGGGTCTACCCAGTCAGAATCACTGGGTCTGACCTAGACGATTGGGTGAGTCATCCCACTAAGCTTTGACGTGGTCCACCGGGCCCGACCCAGTGGACCACAAGGGCGGTTCGGCCCGATAGTCACCACGTAGGCGGCTCGGTAACTCATCCATGAAGACTGGGCCAGTTCGACCAGCGACCCTGCTGGGGCGTTGCGGGCTTGTTCAGTAGGCTGGTGATCGGGAGGCCAACGGGCAGACTGCAAGGGTCACGGGCGGCCTGGTTGGTCTCTGGGCTGGCCGTGGGTGCACCGGGCAGAGCGTGGGTGTGCCAGACACAGTGCGGAATGCCGAGCAGCGCGCGGGGGCGCGTCAGGAGCATGGCAGGGCGCTGCGGGGGCACCAGGGTGTCTCGGGCAGGCCGCCTGCAAGGTCGCGGGATGCCTGGCTGGCGTGGAAGCACACCGGGGGGCACCGGGATGCCCCGGTAGGGCGCCGAGGGTTCGCCGGCAGGACACCGCGGGTGCACCGGTAGCGCGCCGGCAGGGGCACGGGGCGCCGGGTGCGCTCTTGGGAGCCGCGGGGTAGGTGTAGTTCACGGAGGTCACGTGTAGTGTGACCTTTGTTCGCCGCCTTCATCGTCGTCGCCTCATTGTCATGCCGTCGTGGAGTCATCACAAAAAAAAACGGACAGGTCAGGCCATGTTGGTTTGACCCAGACCCTCCGCATTTAGGTTGGTAGCAATAGGTTCTCGCACGTATGAAGCACAAAAACAACCGTTATTCGTTTTGAGAGAAAGGAACAACATGGGAAAGGTTCATAATTTAAATAAAAATAAAACCCCGACCTCTTACTCGTCGCTCGTTGGTAGAGTCGCAGAAGGAAGACGATGAAGACCGTCATTCGTCGCGCCCGCCACACGTCCCCAATTTCGAGTTGCATCTGTTCATTGACGATGTTGCGGAGGAAAGGTGTCTGGGGAAGGAAGGTTGAAGAATAATCACGTGGAAGATCTTCATTGGCGTTCTTCACGTTCTTCATTGGAGAGGATATGATTTCCCCAAGTGTTGGGCGTCGCAATACTTTACCAGTGCTTCGTCTCTTGGTGAATCCATCTCAAAACCTTCTCTCAAGCTCCATATATATATGAGAGGGGGATAGGTATATATCCATCATGTAATTTATGACAGTTCATTTATTTGGAACCTTCCTAAATTCCAACGATGTGGTTACTTAATTTAAAAAGGGGGTCGGGTGAATTAAATTGCGTTGGCGCAATTTAAGAGGTGCATTGGCACAACTTAAGAGGGGAGGATACCAAGACGTTTCCCCCACATATCCTGAATCAGAACATAAGAAACGAATTAATTTTATGTTGACACATAAAATTAAGTGATAGCAATTAATTTCACATCGACACATAAAATTAACTGAAAACAATTAATTTTACTTTGACCCATAAAATTAACTGATAGCAATTAATTTTACGTCGACCCATAAAATTAATTGAGAGAAATTAATTTTACATCAACGCTTAAAATTAATTGATGGGGGGGTTGAGGGGTTTCCTCTCCCTCCCAATTAAATGGGAGGTTAGGGTGTGCCGGTCCCACCTCTAACTCCCAAGGAGAGGTTTTAACTAACTCACTCAACACATGGAAACTTAAAAAAAAGTGTTGCACTTTATTTTATTAATATTTTTTTAAAAAACCTAAAAACTAACTTTTATTCCCGCTCATCTTATGTTGAGGTGAAAGTATCCTTAAGAAAAAATCGGCACTACGAGTTGAACGGTGCCCTCAGAATTCGATTCTAAGCACCGGTTCAAATGTTATAAAACACCGCTCGTACGTTTACTGAATGCACTCGAAAAAAAGTTCGAAAAATTATTATCAATGACCCTCGAACCACTGCGGTCAAGGTTAGGCTCTGCCTAGGAGAAACATGCCCCAACAAACTCAATGGTTCTCTCAGATTTTCAATTCGAGTTACCGTTTAGAAGTTATGAATTTTACAATAAAATAATTTCCACTTAATAATTTTATTTATGGCCAAAAACTATGTTTTTCAGGTGGACCACACATGCCAATGTTAGTATCTGCTTAAATAAAGCATAACCTCATGAGTTCAGCGGTGGTCTCATATTTTTAATCCGAGTTGCCATTTGTGAGCTATAAGCATTTGAAAAATAAAATAACTTTATTTAATTATTTTATTTACAGTTATTCCATTTTCGAGTTTTCTCATAGGAGGCCTGTGCTGACTAAACTTAAGTCACACCTAAGGTAAACCCATCATCTTGAGCAAAACGGTTCCCCTGGATTTCTGATCCATGTAACCCTTTAGGAGTTATTCCACTTTTTCAGGAAAACTGCTTACACACGTTAATTTACGCTTAACAAAACTTCAAAAATTATTCTGGGCACACCGTGCCTCGGAATTAGGTGACGTTTGAAACTGTGTACTCGTAAAATTTCAAATAATTTACGAAAAAAAATTCCTTCAAATTTACGGGTATTTACATTACTCCCACCTCAGAGCTTTATGTCCCCGTAAAGCTACAACACAATCTAGGGAAACTAAAGGAGGTACCGAGCACGCATCTGAGCCTCCAGCTCCCAAGTTCTCTCCTGGAGGTTCCCATGTTGCCAACGAAAGTGCACTAGAGGAATTGACTGTCCACGAAGGACCCGCTCCTGTCGATCCTTGATCTCCACCAGAACCTCCGTGAAGGTCACCCCGTCGTCAATTTCAAGCTCCACGTAATCGATAATGTGGGTCGGGTCGTGCACATACCTCCTCAGCTAAGATACATGGAAGATGTCATGCACCCGGTGCAACTGAGGTGGAAGGGATAGATGAAACGAGGATATAACTTTCCACCCCGGGAAAATCTCCGTAGTCCACGTTGAGGTGATACCCGTAAGAAAATGTGGTCACCATCCTCGAACTTCAGTGGTCTCTGTCTCTTATACTCATAGGACTTCTGTGTACTCTATGCAGTTTTCATCCGCCCATGGATGATCTTCACCTTATCCATCATACCCTTCACCATGTCTGGTCTTTCAAGAGCTACTTATATTTCCCCTTTTCTGAAAAATAGAAATCTGGTCTCATCCTCTGGATAAACCACGATTTCACCTAATACAGTCAATCCTAACATGAACAGTACAATACATTTCTTGGATGACTTCATAAGACCTCGACGCTACTACCAAGAGATCCAACTGTCACTCTCACCTCTAAGGGCTGAGTCACAATTTCGGCATCAGTGTGTGGTCATTGGGTCTCCTCCAGTAGGAATCTCAAAAGTGAGGGTCAAGACAACAGTTTTAACTGGAACCTCTCAGTATCAAGCACAGAAAAGGGAAGGAAAGAAAACTTGACAAGGAAAATGTATTTTATTACTGAAGCTCAAGTACAAAGACACACAACAACCACAAAAAAAACATCCTGGAAACTAGAATAACTAAAGAAAAAATGACTCCATACCTGGAACTAGTCCCTCTCATTTCCACCTGCTTCCAGAGCTCCATAGTCGTATGCTTCAACTTCCTGAATTTGTGCTCTCCCATGTCCACCTGCTCCCAATGGTTAGGGTGGTCCTCCTGGTGGCGGTGGGGGAAACACCTCTAAGTGTCATCCACCACTAGCTGCATTGCCATCTCATCTTCCACGGTCACCTTCTCCTTATGGTCCGCCTTGATCGAACCTCGGCCTCTGCCTGGGAGTTCCTTCATCTATATGCTGATCATATGTACAGTGGGTTGGACAGTCATGTGCCTTGTGACCAAGCCCACCGCAGGAGTAACACTGCCCGCAGAAGTGTCACCTCATCATGCATCTGGAGCATCAGGCTCCACCATCTTCCTGCTAGTGCCTGAAGGAGGCTAGCATCAAGGATCACCATAATTTCTGTTGGCATCCCTACTAGCCTGAAGACTCTCACCACAGCCTCCAACCAATCCTCATCCACTGGTGGGTCTGTATCTCCCCAGAACCTATGTGGCCTCTAGCGCTGGAACTCGTGCAGCGTGCTCAAGCGGCGTGCATCGCCTGCTGCTGGTGCTGGTGGCATCAGTGGCCCAACGGGTGGTAGTACCGTTGGTGCCTCTGTTGGTGCCTCAACTAGAAGAGGGCCATGTACTAAGGCATCGTCACTCGGCGGGCCGTCAATACGTACAACTCTCGGGGTTCTAGCTGGTCATCCACAGGGAGGCATTCTGAAAGAACTGATGTGACACGATCAAAAGACTATACCTGGTGACCTGACCTGGTTTGAGCTAACATGAAGAAAACTTTTGGAAACACACAAGCAATCAGTGTTTTCATGCAATGAGTCGGAAATTAGAATTCAGGGTCCTGGTGTATGGATACGTCGGCCACCGCACCATCACTGGACTCCCTCAACAGAAAACCACACTCAGTATGATTAACATTATTGCTTCACAGAAAATAAAATATCAGAGTCCTATGTTCTACGGTAGAACCGACTCCTCTGATACCAATTTGTCACGACCCGTCCTTGGGTCCCATGCTGTGACTACCCCAAGCCTGCCTTCCATAGGCCAGGGGCTGGCGACTAGCACCAAAGGAGTAAATCTCAATAAAAAGGGAAGGAATTGCATTTATGAAATGAAAAAAACACACAACCAGAGTACAAGCAGAAGAGAACACTATGTAAAGCAATAAGACAAGTGTGCTGGAAGTACAAAGGGTCCGGAAATACAAGCCCAACAATAAAGGTACAACTACAACTGAAAGTAATGTTCAACTAAAAAGCCAAAAGCTGAATGGTGAAGCATCTCCTAGATCATCCTCCGGGTTCCTACCTGTAGGGTTGGTACAGATGGCCACCTCAGCTCTCTATGTCCGTTTGTCACCGTTGGGTACCGTCTCATCGTGAAGTCCACCTCCGGGTACCGTCCAGCTCTATAAGCCTAAACCACGACCAGTGTTGTCTCTCGTCTACAACCAACACAATGAGGTGCAGGTGTAGCCCGTGCAGGGGTGAGTATAACAATACTCAGTAGGGACCCCGAGACTCTCAAGGTCTCACTAAATCCAACAAGGATAAACCAAAAATAAATATCTCAACAGATAACCTTTACTTAGGTATATGGCCATACATATACATAAGTTATCAAGTAACCCATCTCAATCATGAGGAAAACACAAAGGTCATTGACTCAGCTCAAACCAGTATTTTCATTATTGAAACCAGAACTACTGGAGAAATCCTCCTCTGTCAAGTACAGTAGCCCTGTCATGACTCCGAGGTGCTACTCACTAATCTTAGACTGCTGAGGTACTCTTCATTTCGAGTACTGCGGGTCTGCTGCCAAATACCATGCACTCCTTCCGTTGTGGGTCTGTCGCCAAATATCGGGAGCTCCCCCCAAATAGCCTATAGAGGTACTCCTCCTATTGTGTACAGTGGGTCCACTTCCAACTACCAGGCACTCTTTCCATCGTGGGTCTACCACCAAATATCGGGCGCTCCGTCCACTGGGCTAATCGAATCACTCTGAGTCGAATCGGTCAAGCAGTCGTCAGGTCTACAGCTACTAGGACTCTATATTCCTTACACTGATCTATGGGAGGGTCTGATCCATGAGCTACTGGTCGTTACATCCAAGTTTCACGAAGTATCAAGTAGAAGTAACAAAATGGACCGCCTCGTCTTAGGGGTCTCAACGCAACAGAAGACGCGTCAATCGAATGCCCAGTCTGTGAGTTATTAGCTTTTTAGTCTTGGGGGCCCGGTTGGTTTCGTGTAAGAACCAACCCGACCGTATCTCAACTATACCCCGAACTCCCATGGGGTATACTCAACGGGACGAATCTGCTCCAATTGTACTGGCACTACTGACGGTTTGTCAAACAGACGTCCCGTGCCAATGATATGACCCAAGAAGGTAATGGGCCAGTAATGAGCCCAGGTCTGCTCCGACCCGGCCAGACCAACTCAGCCTAACCCAAACTGGGCCGACCTGGTCTGGGTTGACCCAGTTAGAATCGCTGGGTCTGACCCAGCCCTTTCGGTGAGTCAGCCTGCTAAGCTTTGACATTGTCCACCGAGCCCGACCTAGTGGACCGCGAGGGCAGTTCGGCCCAATAGTCACCACGTAGGCGGCTCGGTAACTAGGCCTGAGAGATCAGGATGGTTCAACTAGTGACACAATGGGGGTATCGCGGGCCGGTTCAGTAGGCCAATGACCAGGAGGCCAGCGGGCAGACCTCGCGGGGCACGGGTGGGCCAGCTGGTCTTCGGGCTGGCCGCGGGTGCACCGGGCAGAGCGTGTGTGCGCCAGACAGGGTGTGGAACATCAGGAAGCACGCGTGGGCGCGCCGGGTAGCACAGCAGGGCACCGCGGGGCGCAGGGGTGTGCTAGGCAGGCCGCTGGCTGGGGCGTCGGGCAGGCCGCCGACAAGGGCGCGCGATGTCGGGCTAGCTGGGCAGCACGCCGGGGGGCGCCGGGCTGCACCTATAGGGCACCGAGGGTGCACCGGCAGGGCGCCGCAGGTGCACCGCCAGTGCGCTGGCAGGTGCGTGGGGTGCCGGGTGCACGCCAGGGAGCCGAGAGGGAGGTGTAGTTCACGGAGGTTGCGGGTAGCGCGACCGTTGTTCACCGCCTTCATCATCGTCGCCTCATTTCTATGTCGTCGTACAGTCATCACAAAAAGAACAACGGAGGGGTTGGGCCATGTTAGTTTGGCCCGAACCCTCCGCGTTTAGGGTGGTAGCAATAGGTTCTCGCAACTATGAAGCACAAAAACCACCGTTCATCGTTTTGAGAGAAAGGAATAACATGGGAAAGTTTTATACTTTAAATAAAAATAATACCACTACCTCTTGCTCGTCACTCGTTGGTGGAGTCGCAGAAGGAAGACGATGAAGACCGTCATTCGTCGCGTCCGCCACACATCCCCAATTCCGAGCTGCGTCGATTCGTTGATGATGTTGCGGAGGAAAGGTGTCTGGGGAAGGAAGGTCGAAGAAGAATCGCGTGGAAGAGCGTCGTTTTCATTCTTCACGTTCTTCGTTGGAGAGGATATGATTTCCCCAAGTGTTGGGCATCACAATACTTTACCAGCGCATCGTCTCTTGGCGAAGCCATCTCAAAACCTTATCCCAAGCTCCCTATATATAGGAGAGGGGGAGAGGTATGTAACCATCATGGAATTATGACGGTTCATTTATTTGGAACCTTCTTAAATTCCAACGATGCGGTTACTTAATTTAAAAAGGGGGTCGGGCGAATTAAATTGTGTTTGCGCAATTTAAGAGGTGCGTTGGCACAACATAATAGGGGAGGATGCCAAGATGTTTCCCCTACATAACCTACATCAAAACATAAGAAACGAATTATTTTATTTTATTTTTTAAAAAAAGCTAAAAACTATCTTTTATTCCTGCTCATCTGTCGTTGGGGTGAAAGTATTCTTAAGCGAAAATCGGCAGTGCGAGTTCAACGGTGCCCTCAGAATTCGATTCCGAGCACCGGTTCAAAAGTTATAAAATGCCGCTCATACGTTTACTGAATGTACCCGAAAAAATGTTCGGAAAATTATTATCAGTCACCCTCGACACACTTCGGTCAAGGTTAGGCTCTGCCTAGGAGAAACAGGACCCAACGAACTCAATAGTGCTCTCAGATTTTCAATTCAAGTTATAGTTTAGAATTTATGAATTTTACAATAAAATAATTTCCATGTAATTATTTTATTTACGGCCAAAAACTAAGTTTCTCAGGTGGCCCGCGCCGGCCAAAGTTAGTATCTTCTTAAAGAAAGCATACCATCACAAGTTCATCGGTGGTCTCAGATTTTTAATCAGAGATACATTTTGTGAGTTATAAGCATTTGAAAAATAAAATAAATTTATTTAATTATTTTATTTACGGTTATTCCATTTTCGGGTTTTCTCATAGGATGCTCGCGCTGACTAAACTTAAGTCACACCTAGGGTAAACCCGTCATCCTGAGCATAACGATGGCCTTGGATTTCTGATCCGAGTAACCGTTTAAGAGTTATTCCACTTTTTCAGGAAAACTGCTTACAAGCGTTAATTTAAGCTTAACAAAATTTCAAAAAATTATTCCGGGCACACTGGTCCTTAGAATCAGGTGCCTTCAGAAACTGTGTACTCGTAAAATTCCAAAGAATTTAAGAAAAAAAATTCCTTGAAATTTATGGGTCTTTACAACATCCAAGGAGCATACACTGACAGGTTTCCAGTCGTACCTAATTCCACTATTCTTCACTTGTTTTGGATTACAATGGTTCGGGCACATTCAAATTGTCCCAGGATCACTTCCTTTACAAATGTTCAGGGATAGCTCACTGCGTCCCTCGGGTCACTCCAGTTGACTCCTTCTGGCTCACAACCTTTGGTGAAGTCCCAATCGGTTTATAGATGTGAAGGTATCTTCAATATATTTTTATTGAAGTCATTGTCTCCTATTTAGTATGATAAAATGCTTGCATCAAAGTCCTGAGTTGATGCTCTTTTGTACTCAATCTTCTACATTAATGCAATAACTGAATGCACTAAATCTTCTTCTTCTCTTTCTATAATTCCCAATAATGACACCTGAGTGTATCATTATACTTCCCACTTTCTGTGAAGATCTGAGTTTAGTTGCACGAATCGTTCTTCTTCTTTTCGCAAAGAACAACAAGGGTGTTAAACACTAGTCTTTTGTGTGTGGTACTAATTCTCCTCATAAAACCAAATGGTTCATTGTTCTTCTGTCTTCGCAAAGCATATTTGAGAGTGATAAGAACCTGTCAAAGGCCTGCGGGACCCCAAAATTTTTCACGCACCCTTCTCGGTGTCTTGCATGTAAAATTCAAACCATGCACGTAAAAATAAATTTTTTGTGTGAAAAAGGCTTTTCGCAAAACTCTTCCTTTTCACGCAAAACTTCTCTTTTTCGCGCAACACCTTCTTTTTGGCGCAACACCTTCTTTTTAGTGAAATACTCTATATCTCATTTTTTCCGCATGCTAGAGCTCAAGATTTTTATATGTGTCAAGCCGCACACATTGAGAGGGGTTCACCTCATATTTATAGGCATTTTTTATCCTGACCGTAAAACCCCATCCTACACGTAAAACTGTATCTCAGTTCTTTGAATCATGCACACCTTCCTTTTATTCTTACGCACCACCATGGTTTTTCGCACAACTCATTACTTCGCCATTTTTCATCATTCTTTACATGAATCCTCTCTTGTGTGTAAAACATCCAACCCAAATTTTGCGCATAACCAATTTTTCACGCACATGTTGGATTTTCCTTGCACATGGCACGAACATCTCATATTTTTCACGCAACTTTGGCCTTTTCTGATTTTCAATGTTTCTAATTCGAGATACCTCTTGCATGAAAAGCCTTTCTCCACTATTTCGTGCACCATGCTATTTTTCGCGCAAACCCGCTATTTTTTGCGCAGCCCTTGATTTTTCATGCACGCCTCCCGATATTTGTCACACCACTTCCTCTTTGCGCACACTTCCTTTTGCCAACAACCAGTGTCTTCATTTGCCGATTTTGAGGCCCAAAAATTTGGCAAACACTGGAAAACAACACCACCTTCAATATATGCTTTGGCCATAACCTTCATGATTCTTTTCAGTGATTTTACTTCTTCAAAAACTCTTTTTCTTCAACTGACATTCTCTACTTCATGCAAAACATATGATATAATTCTTCAAGTAGGCTCTTACATGGTTATCATGCAATCATGGATAATTGCATGGTCTTCATAAAATCCTCATTCTTCTTCAATCAACCTAAGATGGATTATACCTCACCATTCTCCACTGTTGTAAATAATGTGTCACCTTTGACACAAGTTCTATCAATTTATGATCAGTAGAACAATCATCTGAATTTCCATTCCTCTATTTCATTAGAGTACTTCTTGATCTCATTCATTTTTATCATCATTGATGACTATTAACAACAAATAAAACATTATACACAAAGTGGTCCCAAAAGCGTGAGGGTTTCTTCCAATGTTCTAGTACATTAGTATATAGGGGTTATTTGTGATAAAGTTGTTTTGGAGATTTGTTGCTACCTTTTTAAATTATAGTGGTTTAGTATATACTAATAAATATTGGAAACATCCAAGTAAGTGTCATCACATTTTATTGTTTATGTATGGAATGTAAGTATACTAGGTAACATAATTAGGTGATACTATTGTCCTTAAAATATCATTATCCAGTGGGTTACTTTTTTTCGATGGTATGACATCAGAAAAATGAAATTCCTAGATAGATAATTTTTATTTGTCAAAAATTAGTTTTTGGAGGATAGATTAGGAAGAATATCTAAATCATTTGTATCATGATGTTCTGTAGTTAGGTTTCAAATATAAAATAATGGAAAAAATATTGGTTATATATGAATAAAAATACACTTTGTTTAATTTTTTTGTCATTATCATAAAACAATTCCTCAAGAATTCAGTAGATGAATATCATAGTGGATCTGAGGAATGTTCTGGGGTATATGTATGTGAAGATGATATCTTTGAACAATGTTCTCATGATTAAATTTTTATTTTAAATTATCTTTTTTGTAGTAAGACTATAATATGATCATGTGAATGACATTTTGGTGAGTATAAGTCATTCTTGATTGGTTAATGTTGTGTTTGCAGAAGATGTTTGGGATCTCGTTATCGTATCATCATTACCAAAATCATGAGATGTGATGGTGACTATCTTATTTAAATCGTGATGGATATATTATCATGGTTTTGAGGATCTCAAAACACATTTTTAATGACAAAAAAGGTAGAGAGAAGTGAATTAATCTACCAAAATATGACGGGATATAGAAGGTATAGAATGATCTCCCCATTTAAAATGTTGTAAGAAATTTAATGACAGATCTAGGGAGAGGAAACAAGGTAGATCAACTATGCATGAACCATAATTTTAGAATTTCAATAATATAGGTAATCGTAAAAAAATATTCTTGGGATCTAAGGGTGAATTCTGGAAATTCAGCATTAAAAAATTCACATTCTATTAATTCTATAGCTAAAGGATGTAACATATGGATTCATGTGTAGAAAAAGTTCCTTTAGTGGGTGATATGTTTAATATTTATTTTAACATGTGGTTTCCTAAAACTCTAATAGAGTATCATTTCACATGATGTTTATAATTATTTTAATTAATAACAGAACAAATGATTTACTTTGGATTAGGATCCTTTTTTCAATAATGATGATGAACGTCCAAAACCCCATTTTCATATTAATTTCATTTTTCATTAAGGATCCAAGAGTAGGATCTATCTAGAGGTGATCCACATGCACTCCTCTGATCTTAGAACAATTCCAACTTATTTATAGGTGCTAACATGGTGAATCAGTTGTCTTGATCCTTTCATGTTAATCAACCATCCATTGATATTTAAGGAATCCATCTTGTGATTCAAATTCTTGAATAGGAGAGATAATTATGGATTCAAGAGATAATTCTGTTTTGTATATGGATTTTATATTTCTAAATTATGTAATATCTTTACATTTTCCATTTACGAGTTTGGAATACTTTTAGAAATATTTATAGGCCATGTGTTGAGATGATGTGAGATTTTGAAGCTAGGTGATAAATAAATTTATATTTAGAAAATATTAAAGATATTTATTTTTTGTTGGTTATGTTTTCATGAAAAAAATGGAATAACTCCCAAAAATCGTCTTAGATCAAAAATATAAAACCACGGTTGAGTTCAGAATGATGGTTTCACCATAGGAAAGATATAATCATTGTCGGCATTGGAATGTTTTGAAAAAATCCTCACTATACTATATCAAAAATTAATTAAATAAAATAATTTATTTTATTTTTATGATACCTTAACATAATATAGATATATATAAACCTAGTTATAACCTAATTTCGGATTTGGCCTCATTATCATGGATTTTGATCGAGGGTCCAGTGGAGGGGATTCTGCGGATGAACATCGATGGATTAAGCTTTGACAATCAGTGCCCCAATGTAAATAAATGATATCACCAATGAAAAAAACATAGACAAATTCGTCATCAATGATTTATCCAAACCATGTTTGGAATGTTTTTTATTATTTCCCATTTTTTTGTTAAATAATGAAAATGAATTGAGGTCAATGTGATCATTGGACATGGTATATTCCTCATATTAGTGTTTTTTAGTTTTCTCTCTATATTATGAATGTGTTCTTTGTTTATATTATTTTTGGCCTACTGTTCTATGATTACCTAGAATCTGATTGGTGTGTGTTTGATATTTGGTGTAATGGAAAATTTTCATAGATCCGAGCTCAGGATTTAGATCATATGATGTGATGAAGGAATGATAGTAGTAACAAAAAATTAAAAATAGATTGACATTCTTCAAGTGGAGTTTAGCATACAGAGACATGTTGTATAAAGAGATCAGTTCGTAATAGAGTCCATATGTGGGGTCTCATGGTGGGGGATACCGATACGGTGATCAATACATGATTTATGGTGTTTCATTTTTTGGGTTTCTACTAACCTTGTTTTCATTAAACGAGAAGTGTATAATTACAATATTAATATCTTAATATATTAATTTGACATTATGATTGGAGGAATGAGGTAACACCATTCGGGTGTGGAAAACCTCTTATATTCACCCTAAATAGCCTAGGCATGTTAAATGGGGAGAGTTATATGTTATATTAATTATTATTACTAATACTAATTTTGATCTAATGAAATAAAAGTAAAAGGGGTGGAGTAATTGGTCACCATGGGGTGTGCAGTCAGTGAAATCACCCCCCACCATGCACATGAATAGAGAGGGAGAGGGGTTGGGGTGATAGTTTTTATTTTAAATTTAATTAAAATAATAAAAATAAGAAATTTATAATTGTGGATTAATAAGGGGGTGGGCTTATGAAATGCCATGTGTAATGTGAATAAACTACATGAAGACTCTTCTCCCCGAAATACCCTTTTATATTTGCATTATAGTACTAATATTATAATCATTATAGAAGTATTATAATTACTATCATTATTTCTTTTGTTACCAATCCATGTTCTGATTATACTTTTTAACAAAGACATTGGAAGGATGTATGGTCTATGGAATCAATATCATGGAATTGATAAGGGTAATTCCATTCCAATGTTGGGTACCTAATTCACACTCATGGTGTGGTTCCACAAAGCTTTTAATATTATTATTGTTGTGGTTGTTTTCATTGTTGTTATTATTGTTGTCACTGTCATAGATTCTAGTAACTAATGTAACTTCTTCGTGTGACATCTGATTTTTGAGTTGTATATGGCATCACAAGCCTAATATGTGTATATTTCAAGATAAATATAAAGTCCTTAAATTGGTATTGTCACTCTATTCGATTAAGCACCATTCATACATGATGCGGTGAAATGTATATTTTTTTCCGGGTGTCCATTTGAGGCAAGTAAATAGTATATCCATGTATTTTTTCACATGGATCATTATGGTGTGATATGTATGGACATCCATCACCATTTTTAGTAAAACAGCAGTTGATTTATGTTTAATCTTGGTTGACCTATGATAAGCCGTGTCTGATCATCTTTCTTTTTTCAGGCTCATATGTGAGTACATGAGTAGTCCACCATGCACACTTTTTCACATAGAACATAGTGATGAACATAATTTTTTTCTTCATAAATACACCGTGAAGTAATTTAATCAATGAGAACCTGTAAAAGATGCTTAATATGTATCAGATAGTGTTTTTGAAATCCCTCTTTGAGGCCTGGAGTGAGATTCTCAATCATCATCATTTGAGTAACATCATGAATTTTACCAAAGGTATAGACCATAAATGTTTTATTCTAATTACATAAAATTGAAAAATTTTGTTGCAGAAAAGGTTCAAGGAGATTATGGGGGAATCTAGAACTCATTCAAAGCCAGACCCTCAGAAAACTAGAAGAAGAATTGGCTGCAAGGTATTTTTTCAACTATGAAACACGTGGTTCATGACTGTGAAAACCATATAAAATCATTTATAGTTTTATTTTGTATGATATTCACATGTTTAGTCAATCCATGATGCAAACCATGTGATGATTCCCTTATAGCAGTGATTGGTGCATGGTTAGTTCATGTTTTGGATTAACCATGTAGCCCACCCAATTATAGTGTAAAATGATTGAATTTAAATAAATACCCCTCTTTAATTAATAAATGAAATTCTATCCTTCCACCTCCTTTATTTCCCAAGAATCTTCTTCTACCTCCCATTAAAAACCCATTTTCTCCTCTAATCTATGATTTCCTAAAACTCCTCCTTATGGTCTCAAATTCATTCGCTGTCAGTTCCTATACTAATCTATATGTTCAATCTAAAATCCTCTAAAATCTATTTGAATTTCATCATCTCAACCATTGTTCTATTTGGGTGCAAACTCATTTTTCCCTTTTTCATCGAATTTGATGTTTTTTCATTTTTTTTCATACCTAGTGAAAACGAATCATTGATACATGATGAGGGAATCTATATGAGGATAAGGTTGGTGTTAATGGCCTTTTCCAACCATCTAGTTGCATTTCATAAATTTTTTTATTGTTCTGTGAACTGGGATTCTTCTGTTTCTCAACCAATTTGTTAATTAAATTAAGATGGTTATCTCATCTAACCTTTGGTGGCGCAAGTAAGTGGTTAATGAATCCATTGGTTGATTTCCTTATGGTATTCCACCCAAATGGGATGATCTACATCGATATTTACAAAGTTACCCTTGTTATTATATTATTGAACATTATAAATTTGTATTTCATTTTATTAAAATACTTGTGCTTGGTTTTTATTTACTCAATGTAATTAACCTATTTACTAGCCTCGACCCATGAAACTTATCGATGGTTAGAATAAAATGGAATTTTCTATTGGTATATAACTTGATGCCTTAAGCCATACGACATAAATGGTTTTCCCAATGATATTATTTAATTAATATTCTCATAGAAATAAATGATTGATTTAATGGAATGTTCTCTTATTAGACATTCTATATATGTATAACAGGATTGTTAAATTGGTGTTTCCATAGGGATGAGGGTGACTCAAGGAATTTCGACTTAATAACACCTTGGACAGACTCTTTTTCATTTGATTGATTATAAAAATTCCTTAAAAATACATTATGGGTGACATCATCTATTCCAATGATGAGATCACCATGATTTTTTTTACCAATAGATGAGTGACACCAGTTCCCAAGGGGGGACCCCTTGGATGGTCTTTATGGCATGATTGGTTGTACCATTCTTTGAGAGAGAATTCGTACCCTAGATGTGGCCCTAGATATGGAATTAACAGTCAGTTCATGTTGTTTTTATAACATGCTGGAGTGAAATTTGGGACATCATACATGGGTCACCATGGATAGACTCTAAGGGATTAGTGTTTTACTGTGAACTTTGAGTGATACTTGAAATGCTCCCCAAATTGACATGGATGACATTAATGTGTCCCAACCTATTTTTAAGGGAATTATTAAAAAAATCATAGGAAAATAAATGTTTTCAAACTATATTTAGTTAGTTAGTTTAGAAAACATAGGGATGTTTCCTCTAACCAAAATCACATTCTTGGGGATAGTTCAATCTATGTCACATTACCCTACACAATTTACCATTTTAGGATCTCTAATCTTAGACACACCAATATATGCTAAAGCATGTAGATTGGTCAATTCTCTATATGTAACCCAGTTCAATGGAATTATGTTTTTATTCTGAATTGAATTAAAATTAAATATGTCACATTGCTTACATATTTTGAAACAAATGTCGATGCCTTGACACTATTGGTGCTTGCCTACTGAGATTGTATCTCACACCCTATTCAGAGGCCTATAGTTCCTAAGTAGATATTATGGTTTCAGGTATGAAAAAAGAGGTATTTACAACATTGAATTCTTGATTTACCTTCTTAGGATATAGTGGGGAGAAAAAGAACCATTCCTATGCTCCCGATTCTAACTCTTGTAATTTTTGTATTTTTTTACTTTTTTTTCACCATGTCTTAAACATTTTTATCCCCAACCCCTTTCTTTGGTTTCTTGTATAGATGCATGAAATAATATCATCATTATTGGCTTCTTCTTATTTATTCATATACCTCACATTATTTCATTATCTTTCATGTTAATACTTTTGGTTTCCACTGATTTATTGATTTTTTATTGCTGAAACTATTTATTATAAATATATTACTACCCTATACTCTTATCAATGAGGGAATAATCTCCCTGCATACATCACCAAAGACCTCGTTTCTAGAAGGATGCCTCTTGAATTTCGGTGGATTCTCTTGAGGTCTTATGGATAACCATATTGGGGCACTATTGAGTGGAATCTGGTGTGGGATACTACACTGTTTTATCCGAGTTTAATTTTCTTTTCTTATCTTACTGTTTGGTTTAGAAATGATACTAGAACATGGGATGTTAGTTATGATCATGTTCATTGGAGTATTTACCCCACGTATTGGGGAATCCAAAATTTCCTATGATATGTAAATGTTTCTTTGGATTTCTCTTGTTACATTTTCACAGTATTTCACCATAGGGTGATACACCTTCTTTACAATGATATCATCTTGATGATGTATCTATAAATTTTTCCCGATGAAATGAGGGACCATTAGAATCAAGTATCATAATAAGAACAATAAAACCAAAAAATCCATGAATTATTCTATGTCATATCTACATTATTCAAGTAATTCATTTACTTCATGTGATTTCTATTTATGTCATGATTCTATGCTTTGTGGTTTGATAGTTCTATCTATCATGGAATAATTGGCCAAATTTGCCAATAATGCCCCATTTGTTGGTTTGATTGGCGAGTTATAATGAAATTTCATCTGATCAAACCAAACCTGTATATTTTTACACATTTCATGGTGTAAGGGTCTGGATATAGTTACATGACATCAAGACATCAATTGATAAGGTTTATGGGCCCTAATGAATTCAAATTGGTGACATAATTAATAAGATCATAATTCCAATAATTTAAAAAATATAAATAGAAAACAACCATTAAATTAAAATGGTTCCTTTATATTTGAGACCTTGACCCTGTTCTAAATTGGTAGAAAGAAATAGGTTGTTACTTGATTAAATTATTTTCCATCTTGTTCTTATCACCTAGACCTGGCTCATGGAGCAGGAATATGGGTTTCCTTTTTCATTTGGATAGCATTGTGGTTATCCTTTCTTACTTCTTTCCCTGTATAATATAAATCTGGTATGTGGAAGACACATAATTTTTTTTGATTTATTATGTTGTGATGAAATCATTTTGTACACTAGGATCATGGTGATGATCATGCTACTATGGTGGTGGGTCCTAATCGACCCGTGATATCTCATGTAGTGCCACCTAAGGCGCCTCCTCTAGATCTTCTACTAGGTGATGATTCTCAATTATATGATACAATTATTAACATTATTCAATTAGTTCTAGGTGCACCTTGACCTTACCCTTATAAGGAAGATCTGTCCAATGATTTCTAGTAGTTGTATCCTCCCACCTTCTTCTGGGATGTAGGGACTTAGGCTGCTAAATCATGGTTGGAAGCTATGGTGTCAATCTTCAATCAAATATAGATGCTTCTAGAGAATAGATTCCATCATGAAACCTATCTTTTATGTGACATCACTAAGCATTGGTTGGATGTTCTAACTCAGGATGGTCAACATTTGGGTATGTTCTGGGTAGATTTCTAGGAAGCCTTTTTGACTACTTCTATCCTCAGTCCAGGAGAATGTATTAATCATGGAAATTCATGCACCATGAGCAGGGTGACATGTCCATGATAGAATACTCATCTCACTTCAATAAATTACAATTTTTTTCACCATCCATGACTGGTAATGGGAGACTACTATGAGGTTATTTGAGGATGGCCTTTTTTATGCAATATGATCATGGGTAACATCATTCAGCTGAACACAATTTCATAGATTATGAACCAGGCTCATATCATAATGTAGAACCTGAGGGAATCAGGCGATGTCAATTATGGTAGTTAAGATTATTTTAAGACTATCATTTCTTTATCCAACAACAAAAAATGATGCATCGAGGGTATACGTGGGGGTAGTACTTAAGAGATGAAACGTACTGAAAACTTTGTGGTGTTTCAACAGTGTAGTATGCCATGTCAAAAAAAAATCCCCAATGTATGAGGAACCTAATAGAGTCATTAGATTGAGTCAGGATGGATCACTTTCAGTATTTATACAGATCCTTTTCTTCAATTGTGAGTGAGTGATGTTCTTCACTAGAACCACATTTAGGTGCAAGGACAGTGACTCATAGTTAGGTAGGAAGTTAGTATTCTATAGTTAGTTCATGTTGAGTATGTGGTTATGGATGACACAGTCATGCTTCAGAGCTTAATTTTCAGTAGACTGGACCCACTCAGGCTCCTCAAGAATCATCTAAAGGCCATAGTTCATGCCATATATTTTTAGTGAATCCTATTCCATTGGAGAAATTTCTAGGACCATCTACAGTTATAGATACTATTTAGGTAGCCACTAATCTTTTATACTCCTTTTTTGATATAGGATCATCACACTATTTCCTATATACTTCAACTATGGGTATTATTCACTTTGTGATTGAGTACTACAGATGTGTTATGAACCTTGAAAAACCATTTGGATAATGAGCATAGGGTACAAACAAGTGAAAGAAATTCCCATTGAAATAGGAAGGTTCTTTTTTCTGTGGATTTTCTTCATTCTTGAGATGATGGGTTTTGATGTCATTCTCGGTATAGAATGGCTTATGACTTATCAAGAATATTTGGGTTTTTAATTACACAAAGTTACATTCAAATCACCTTGAGGAAAACATTCATACCCATAAGGGTTAATGATTTATTCAGGCTTATCGAGCTAAGATCTGGTGTACCGTGGGATTTGAAAGATGATGAAACAGATGGATTGTCTCCTTATGAGTAATCAGGGAATGATGTTAGCATAATTTACTCCTATAGTGGATAGTTTTAGAGACTTATTCCCTGATTATTTCTCTAGAATACCACATGTTGAGAGAGAGAGAGAGAATGAGTTCACCATTGAGCTCTTGCTAGGTGCGGCACCAGTTTCCATTCATCTATATATGATGAAACCTATAGAGATCCTAGAACTCAATATGGAGCTTTAAAACATAGAGGATAAGAGTTATATTTAAACAATAAAATCAATGTGGGGTTCAAACATACTATTGTCAATGAAATAATATTGTACCGTTAGATTGTGTGTATATTACTGCTGACTGAACAAGCTTATGGTAATGAATAGGTATCCATTTCCTTGTATAGACAACTAATTTGACCATCTCTCAGGAGAAATTATTTTCAATAAGATATATTTGAGGTCATCCTATAATCAGGTTCAGGTGGGTCCATCATACATACTACATACCAATTATAGGTGTATTCACCCTTCATCCTATCATCTAGGTGTATTCACCCTTCAGACACAAAAATTCCAATCATATTTAGATTTTTATGAGTACACGAAGAGAACAACGATTATAAGAAAATCTATGTAAATGCTAAATTTTGATCAGTAAGCTTCACTTCATGGGTCATATCTTATCTGAGGAAGGCATATCAATTTACTCAGAGAAGGCAAGTGTTGTGGTTTTGTGGGAGCATCCCAAGAACTCTTTTTATATAAACAACTTGTTAGGTATAGATGGTTATTATAGGTGATTCATATATAAAATATTTCTCCATGAAGAACCACTTACATAATTTACCATGAAGGGTGTGAATTTCGGCTTGACTGAAAATCCAGAGATATATTTTTTGTTGATAAAGGGAATATTCACTTCATATCTTATTATGATTTTTCCTAATACAAGAAAAACTTATATTGTTTACTATAATTCTTCATAAATTAAAATGTGTTAAATTTTAGTTCAAGGTGATAGATTCATTGAAAATTCATCCTTCCAACGAAGGGATCACGAGTGGAACTATCCTATACATGATCTCAAGCTAGTATCCATGGACCACACTTTTCATAGTTGGATATACTACCATTTCAGTGAGTGGTTCATTGTTTACACAGGCCACAGAAGTCTCAAATAAAAACCCACTTAACGGGACATGAATCTGAGGCAATGAGGGTTGTTGGAATACCTGTAATCATTTGATATTGAACTAGGTTATACACCCATAATGGGAATGTTGAGGATGATTTCTTGAGGATGTGAAATAAGACACAAGACATCACGGAGTCCAGATGTGAGTGGTAGTCAATGGATTTGTTTTCTTATATACATTTTGAGGTTCACGAAAAGCACAAGTAGCCAATTATACCAACTCAAGTAGTGAATTAAAATCTCTAGGATTGGGTCCAGATTATACATTTATTGGATTATGAGGGCCTCATCTTTGTGGAGAGCATTTCATGAGAGAAATGACCTCCTGGTTTAGTTTTATATAGCATTGAGACCCTACTCGTTTGTTTATATATATGGGTGCCTAATGATATATATTGAAAGATAATGAGATAATCGCATTCTATAGCATCCCGCCTTTTTATCACATAAACTTTCATTACATTTTACAAAATCGAGGATCTTTAAGGTTTAGTGTCTTGGAAACCAGGAACTTAAAACATGAAACAAAAAAAAAACATTCTTCTTAAACACTTGAAAGGCTTCTCCTTATGTTAATCGTAGGTTCATTACTGTATCTCAGAACCTGGGGACATACATCAAAGGAAAGGGTGAGCAGAAGGCCCAGTAAGGAAAACAAGAGAAACATTTTACATGTGAACTTGAGATACTTCAATAAGGTCATGAAAAGAACTTTAAGGCATGAGAAAGAAATCATGAGATATATCAAAATAAAAGTAACATTTTTCAAAACTTGAAGATGTGGCTACATCATTTAACATATAAAATCATGAACATATCACCAAAGTCCATCCCCAAGGTGTCATTTGAAAATTTCCAAGGTTATTCACCAAGGTATCGTGAAAATTGTAATCTCTCGTGGTTACATCATTACCCAATGCATTGGAGCCCTATCAGGGCACACCCTTAAATTTGCCTCTATTATCATGTGAGCCACATATATCATCATCAAAAATTTCATAAATAACCCATATAGCATAAAATAAATTGGTTTCATTTAATAATCACAATGTTTTAAAAACTGCTTTAAAGACATGATCTTTACGTCACTTTAAAACCCACATAAAAGGAAGGTGGGTCTCATGTATGTAAATCCTAGAATTTAAAATAGAACATTTTGGTATATATGTGAATACCCCTTTAGAATAAAGAGCTTTTAGTATTCACTTAATAACATAAAAGAACTTTAGAAAAAGAGAGAGACATTTTGAGACGGAACTTCTGCAGCATAACAGCTATGTTACGAGGTTTTAGAAGACATTAAAAAGAGAGGTAAAATGGGTCAAACATTCATAAATGACCCATAAAATATTATATGGACAGAATAAGAAGGATAAATGATCATGGTAATGAAATTTCAAGGACATACTATTTGAAATGAAAAACATGGAAGGAAGACAAAAATTAGATTTCTCTTATGAAAGTTCGGCAGCCTAACGGCGTTACTTAAAATCCAAAAAAAATGATTTGAAAAGATCAAATAGGGTCTCTCATCATGTGAAAATAAGATTTCAGTATGATAGATATAGAGATAATGTCCCAACATAACAAAAAGGAACTTGAAAGAATTGACATGAAAGTAGAACTTCAAAACAAGAAGGGTGAAGAACCACTTAAAAATTCGGCAGCCTAACGACGCCACTTAAAACTTCAAAATACTGAATTGAAGAGATCAAATGGGGTATCTCATCATATGAAAATAAGAGTTCAGTATGATAGATATAGAGATCATACCCCAACATAACAAAAAGGAACTTGAAAGAATTGACATGAATTTAGAACTTCAAAATGAGAAGGGTGAAGAACCACTTAAAAATTCGGCAGCCTAACGACGCCACTTAAAACTTCAAAATACTGAATTGAAGAGATCAAATGGGGTCTCTCATCATATGAAAATAATATTCCAGTATGATAGATATAGAGATCATACCCCAACATAACAAAATGGAACTTGAAAGAATTGACATGAAAGTAGAACTTCAAAACGAGAAGGGTGAAGAACCACTTAAAAATTCGGCAGCCTAACGGCGCCAATTAAAACTTCAAAATACTGAATTGATGCGATCAAATGGGGTATCTCATCATATGTTCATAAAAGATCAGTATGATAAATTTAGAGATCATACCCCAACATAATAAAAAGGAACTTGAAATACTTTACATGAAAATAGATCTTGAAAAATGAGAAGGGAGAAAGAATCCATTACAAAAATTTCGGCAGCCTAACGGCGCCACTTAAAACATCATAAAACGAAATAATGAGAGTAAGAGGGGATCTCTCATTATATTAACATGAAAAGGGCAGTAAGGTTATTATAAAAGGACATCCTCCAACATAAGAACATGGAGTATAAAAGGAATGACATAAAAGAGATTATTTGAAATGAAAGAGAGAGGTCGGATCCCTTACCTTAAAATGTAACTCTTAAACATCAAAGGATGGGACCTTGAGGACTTGGGGGAACCTTGGGATGACTCCTGGGGAGGTAATGAGACTAGAACTTCGTTGGGGAAGAGTGGGGAGTCGAGTGGATGAGAGGAGGGCTTGGTATTTATAGGGAAACTGAGGGGACAAGGCATTAATGGCCAAGGGACACCTCAAAAGTGGTTTTCTCAAAAGCATGGGCCCTCCCATGGTACTTCCCATAATGTTAGGCCACATGGGGACCCCCACACAATATTTCATCACCCTTGTCCGTCCAACCCTTAAAAAAATCTCATGACATCATCATGACACAGTTATGATGTCATTAAACATACCGAAACCCTAAAACTGTATTTTCACTATTCACTGAAAATTCAACTTTCTCAGAAAGATCCCAAAATTTCACCTTAATCAAATATCAATGCTCTGATTTCAAAAATGAACTCCATTTTATAAAAATAATTTTCTAAATATTTTTAATTTATTTTTTAAATAAATACACTATTCACCGAAAATTCATTTTTTCACAAAAAACCACAAAAATTGCCATAACATAATATCGGTGCTCTGAGTTCAAAAATGAAATCAATTTTATAAAAATATTTTTTTAAATATTTTTAATGTAATTTTTAATGAAAAAACACTATTCACATGAAAAAACTAATACTTGAATAATAATTTATGAAACCGTTATTTATCCATTTTATTGAATCACATTACTTAATCATGGTGCCTAGATTATTTTAAAGCTTTCTTTAAGTGAGATTACTAATCCATTTGGTCATATTACTAATCCTAATCATAAAATCACTATTCATAATTTACTAATCATCAAAAATCATGTTGATCTTATTAGACTCCAAATTTTGTACTGAACATAATTGTAGAAGACCATTTTTTGAAAATCATTACACATTTTGAATTATTTAAGGTTTACGTAAACATTTTTAAAATAAAATTCTTCTAAAATTCATCAAAAATTTGCATACTATATTTATCCGGTCATTTGAAAATTCATAACTTCATCATAAGAAGAAATCCCAATTTTTTTTAAAACAAAGGATTACACAAGGTAGTTACGGTCTCCATACATATCCTCTTATCACACCATCATAGGACCTAAGTGTAAGGTGTGCTAAGGTGAGAGAGTCTGAGGGAGGCTCGGACAACATTGCCCGAGTAGTAATTTCAATCAGTTTGAACTTCTCGCGAAGGCGATTCCGTTCTAGCTTCACATGATGAAGTTCGGCTTGGGTTTGGTCCAGAGCAAAGCCCAATGGTGCTACCTCCTTCCCAAGTTCTGTTAGATGGGCTTCGATCAGTCCAAGACTACTAGGTGAGGCTATCAAATCTTCTTTCTATAATAATTAACCAATATTTCTTGTATTTAGAGACAATAATCAAAACATTTGGTTCACAACAGTCATATTGACTGATGGTCATATAACAGTCAGAACCCAATGGTCTCATTTTAATTATAATCATGTTTATCAAATAAAACATTTTTTTTTAGTATAAAAATAAAATAAAATAACACATGAAATTAGGAAACAAGATTTATTCAAAATTTCGGGCCGTTACAATCTTCCCCCATTAGGAAATTGCGTCCTCGCAATTTTAAAAAAATTGGGTTTTGAAATTTCATTGAAAGTCCCACATCGGAAAAAGAGTCTGTGATACCATTACTTTAAAAGAAAGAAAAGGAAGTACAAAGGCCACCCGAGTTTACTCATTCTAGGATTCCATGTAGGAAACATGGACATGGAGGAGAAAACAAAGGGTCACGTCCTAAAGGTGAGTAATAGAAAACATGATTAGGAGGAAGTTAACCACCAGAAAATCCCAAAATTATGATGTGTGCAAGCGGTCTTTGATTACCTAGTAGGAAACGTAAACCAACAACGTTTTTGTTTTACGTTCCTTTTCATAACTTTGAGGAATTCATTTACAACATAGAACAAAAACATAAGGAAATATATCTACCTTCATGTAGAGTTTCATCTTTTAATAAGTTTCTACCCAAAACAAATATTTTCTCTAAACTATGAGCATTCAAAACTACTTGGTCTCATCAAAACACAAGAATCATCTTCTAGAGAATCACATAATCCACAAAATATTAACTATCTATTTCTTTTATCTTTAATCATTATCCCAAAAACCGAAAGGGTAAGGTAAAACAACTCTTCAAAAAGGATGAATCCCATAGGAATGGAAACTACTTTTAAGTCTTCAAAGTTCCATGGTACTACCCAAAGTTCATCATAGTCCATTCCATAAATAACAGTCCGTAAAATTCCTCAAAATAAACCAAACTAAGATTGAAACCCAAATACAAGAAGGATTTGATAACATAGTCTTCCAAAATAAACTTCATTGTTCATCTCCAAACAAAATCAACCACTCCTAACATCTTATAACAAAAGTATCTAACCTAAACATATTTAACCCAAGATAGGTTAATCATTCCCATAAGTAACCTAAATTACTATAAGTCCACCTTAAATTCATCGATTCTTCAAATATAAGTAAACCTTAATCCTCAATTAAAATACCGTTGTAATCTATTTACCTCGATCATATAGGGTCCCCAAAATAGTGAACATCTTCCAAAATAAAAATCATATTTTAATCCCCTAATCATCTCTGTCATATTAATACGACAATATTAGAATTTCCTATCACATTGGTTGTTGAGACATGTTCTTCCATTTCCTGCCATTAACTAAGAAAAGAAACCATAATTAGGGGCTTAAATACTTAGCCAATAATCATGAAAATAATCTTAAAGCATATAAGGATAACATGTAGTTGAAAAGTATACCCTAACTTGTGATCCCCTAGGTTCCCATCTAGGTTATCCATGATCATATATTCTTATGTGAATCTTCATTTTATTTTATCTTTGTTACTTTAACAATGGTTCATACTAAGCTTATGAATTTACCAAAGCATATCCCCCGGGAGTGTCGTAACCAAGAGTGCAGCAAGGCCCGTTGTCGTGTACCAGTTCTCGTTCGAGTCTAGATCAAAGCGGTGTTTTCAGGTTTTACCCCTATGTACATCTGTGCCAGAGCCACCTCTACCTGCTCGTATCCAGACAAGGATGTATTTTCTTGGCAACCCCTTACTCAATACTCACCAAAATACCAGGAAGATTTCCTATATTTTAACTTTTCTATAGGATTCTTCCTAAAGTTTTCATATCCTAATTTACACAAATAACTAAACCATCCTTTGATACCAACTATAGCATACCTCCTTTTTATCACATAAACATTCATTACATTTTACAAAACCGAGGATCTTTAAGGTTTAGTGTCTTGGAAACCAGGAACTTAAAACATGAAACAACAAAAAAAACATTCTTCTTAGACACTTGAAAGGATTATCCTTATGTTCATCCTAGGTTCATTACTGCATCTCAGAACCTGGGGACATACATCAAAGGAAAGGGTGAGCAGAAGGCCGAGTACGGAAAACAAGAGAAACATTTTACATGTGAACTTGAGATACTTCAATAAGGTCCTGAAAAGAACTTTAAGGCATGAGAAAGAAATCATGAGATATATCATAATAAAAGTAACATTTTTCATAACATGAAGATGTGGATACATCATTTAACATAGACAATAATGAACATATCACCAAGGTCCATCCCCAAGGTGTCATTTGAAAATTTCTAAGGTTATTCACCAAGGTATCGTGAAAATTGTAATCTCTAGTGGTTACATCATTACCCAATGCATTGGAGCGCTATCAGGGCGCACCCTTAAATTTGCCTTTATTATCATGTGAGACACATATATCATCATCAAAAATTTCATAAATAACCCATATATCATAAAATAAATGGGTTTCATTTAATAATCACATCGTTTTAAAAACTGATTTAAAGACATGATCTTTACGTCACTTTAAAACCCACAGAAAAGGAAGGTGGGTATCATGTATGTAAATCCCAGAATTCAAAATAGAACATTTTGGTATATATTTGAATACCCCTTTAGAAGAAAGATCTTTGAGTATTCACTTAATAATATAAAAGAACTTTAGAAAAAGAGAGAGACATTTTGAGACGGAACTTCTGCAGCATAACGGCTATGTTACGAGGTTTTAGAAGACATTAAAAAGAGAGGTAAAATGGGTAAAACATTCATAAATGACCCATAAAATATTAGATGGACATAATAAGAAGGATAAATGATCATGGTAATGAAATTTCAAGGACATACTATTTGAAATGAAAAACATGGAAGGAAGACAAAAATTAGATTTCTGTTATGAAAGTTCGGCAGCCTAACGGCGTTACATAAACTTCAACAAAAATGATTTGAAAAGATCAAATATGGTCTCTCATCATGTGAACATAAGATTTAAGTATGATAGATATAGAGATAATCCCCCAACATAACAAAAAGGAACTTGAAATAATTGACATGAAAGTAGAACTTCAAAACAAGAAGGGTGAAGAACCACTTAAAAATTCGGCAGCCTAACGACGCCACTTAAAACTTCAAAATACTAAATTGAAGAGATAAAATGGGGTCTCTCATCATATGAACATAAGAGTTCAGTATGATAGATATAGAGATCATACCCCAACATAACAAAAGGGAACTTTAAAGAATTGACATGAATGTAGAACTTCAAAATGAGAAGGGTGAAGAACCACTTAAAAATTCGGCAGCCTAACGGCGCCACTTAAAACTTCAAAATACTGAATTGAAGAGATAAAATATGGTATCTCATCATATGAACATAAGAGTATAGTATGATAGATATAGATATCATACCCCAACATAACAAAAAGGAACTTGAAAGAATTGACATGAAAGTAGAACTTCAAAACGAGAAGGGTGAAGAACCACTTAAAAATTCGGCAGCCTAACGGCGCCACTTAAAACTTCAAAATACTGAATTGAAGCGATAAAATGGGGTATCTCATAATATGATCATAAAAGATCAGTATGATAAATTTAGAGATCATACCCCAACATAATAAAAAGGAACTTGAAATACTTTACATGAAAATAGAACTTGAAAAATGAGAAGGGAGAAAGAATCCGTTACAAAAATTTCGGCAGCCTAACGGCGCCACTTAAAACTTCATAAAACGAAATAATGACAGTAATAGGGGATCTCTCATTATATTAACATGAAAAGGGCAGTAAGAGGATTATAAAAGGACATCCTACAACATAAGAACATGGAGTATAAAAGGAATGACATAAAAGAGATTATTTGAAATGAAAGAGAGAGGTCGGATCCCTTACCTTAAAATGTAACTCTTAAACCTCAAAGGATGGGACCTTGAGGGCTTGGGGGCCCCTTGGGATGACTCCTTGGGAGGTAATGAGACTAGAACTTCGTTGGGGAAGAGTGGGGAGTTGAATGGATGAGAGGAGGGCTTGGTATTTATAGGGAAAGTGAGGGGACAAGGCATTAATGGCCAAGGGACACCTCAAAAGTGGTTTTCTCAAAAGCATGGGCCCTCCCATGGTACTTCCCATAAAGTTATGCCACATGGGGACCCCCACACAATAATTCATCACCCTTGGCCGGCCAACCCTTAAAAAAATCTCATGACATCATCATGACACAGTTATGATGTCATTAAACATACCGAAACCCTAAAACCGTATTTTCACTATTCACTGAAAATTCAACTTTCTCAGAAAGATCCCAAAATTTCACCTTAATCAAATATCAATGCTCTGATTTCAAAAATGAACTTAATTTTATAAAAATAATTTTCTAAATTTTTTTAATTTATTTTTTAAATATATACACTATTCACTGAAAATTCATTTTTTCAGAAAAACCACAAAAATTACCATAACATAATATCGGTGCTTTGAGTTCAAAAATGAAATCCATTTTATAAAAATAATTTTCTAAATATTTTTAATTAAATTTTTAATTAAAAAACACTATTCACCCGAAAAAACTAATACTTGAATAATAATTTATGAAACCGTTATTTAACCATTTTATTGAATCACATTACTTAATCAAGGTGCCTAGATTATTTTAAAGCTTTCTTTAAGTGAGATTACTAATCCATTTGGTCATATTACTAATCCTAATCATAAAATCACTATTCATAATTTACTATTCATCAAAAATCATGTTGATCTTATTAGACTCCAAATTTTGTACTGAACATAATTGTAGAAGACCATTTTTTGAAAATCATTACACATTTTTAATTATTTAAGGTTTACATAAACATTTTTAAATAACCTTCTTCTAAAATTCATCAAAAATATGCATTCTATATTTATCCGGTCATTTGAAAATTCATAACTTCATCATAAGAAGAAATCCCAATTTTTATTTAAAACAAATGATTACACAAGGTAGTTACGGTCTCCTTACATAGCCTCTTATCACACTAGCATAGGACCTAATTGTAAGGTGTGATAAGGTGAGAGAGTCCGAGGGAGGCTCAGCCAACATTGCCCGAGTAGTAATTTCAATCAGTTTGAACTTCTCGCGAAGGCGATTCCGTTCTAGCTTCACATGATGAAGTTCGGCTTGGGTTTGGTCCAGAGCAAAGCCCAATGGTGCTACCTCCTTCCCAAGTTCGGTTAGATGGGCTTCGATCGGTCCAATACTACTAGGTGAGGCCATAAAATCTTCTTTCTATAATAAGTAACCAAGATTACTTGTATTTAGAGACAATAATCAAAACATTTTGTTCACAGCGGTCATATTGACTAATTGTCATATAACAGTCAGAACCCAATGGTATCATTTTAATTATAATCATGTTTATCAAATAAAACATTTTTGTTGAGTATAAAAATAAAATACAATAACACATGAAATTAGGAAACAAGATTTATTCAAAATTTCGGGCCGTTACACATTCCTTGGTTTGGGTAATTCATCTAGGGATCACAAATATATATATATAGATATGCATCATCAATATTGGCAACCACGTATGAAGAGGTAGATAGCAGGTTTCACCTCCTAGTGCTCCGCCGATCATCAGGTGAAGGAATATCACATGTGGAATACTATACATCTATACCATCGATCCATTCCTTAGTAGAAATGGAAGGACATAACCATGGATTTAGTGATGAGATTTATAATATCTCGATGAGGATGTGCTGAAGTATGGGTGATCATCGATAGGCTGACCATAGTCACAATCATTATACCTATCTAAGAATCCTTCTCTATTGATGAGCTAGGAAGGATCTAAATATAGAATATAGTTATATTGCAAGGTATACCCTGTTCCATAATATCAGGCCATGATTCCATATTTAATTAAAATTTATAGAAATGGTTGTCGAAGGAACTATGTCATAAGTGATCTTGAGTACTGCATATCACCCTCATATTAACAGACTATACAAGTAGATTATAAGGGTGTTAGAGGATATGCTAAGAGATAGTTTCCTTGACTATGGAGGTTCATGGGAGAAGAGTATTCCTCTGGTGGAATTTTCATATAATAACATCATTCTGTGAACAATTTAGACAGCTCTGTACAAAGCTCTCTATGGTATACCAGGTCGTTCAACTCTATGCTTACTAGAGGTAGGCGAGGTAGCTCTACTGGGTCAACGAATTGTTTAGGAAACATCATAAAAATTACATTTCATTTATAATTATATGGATATAGCTTATTCAAGGTATAATTCATATGTCAATCATCATTGTAGACCACTTGAGATTGAGGTTGTTCATCGGGTCCACTACTAGAAGATTGACTATTTGTGACAGGTCATTTATAATGGATAAATGACCCATCGAAAATAGTCCAAAGACTCTTACTATTTACAATGGAAGACTCGTTTGGTCAAAAATAGTAACTATTTGAGATGAAAAAAACATTCCATCACAAATAGTTTCAGAAGGCCTTCCCACCACCCAGTGCTAAAATCAATTTCTATAGGTATTTGCAACAGACTGTTAGTTCCAATACAAATTCTCCTCAACTCGGACGTATTTGTGATAGAATTAGTTGTCTCCCTCAAGTACTTTTCACTTCTAGACTATTTATGAAAAAATTGTTTCCATCAAAAATAATATGTGGCAAAAAATGACTTAAACCTACGTTAACCCTTTTCTTCTTCTTCCTATTTCCTTATTGTACTTCCCCTCCCACACTTCACCAACTTCTCCCTTCTCCACACCACACCACCACCCGCACCACCACACTATAATGCCACACCTATGCACCGCTGCACCCTGTGAAACTGCACCGCCATGCAGCCACACTGTCACACCGCCAAATTGCTCCCCGTACATCCTATCCTCCATTCCGCTTCATCAGAATCCATTTCAACCATTTCATAACAAACCTAGGTTGAACTCTCTATATTATTATTTCCTCATCTATTGATTTTTATTATTTTTGAGTTTTATAACTTTTATTATTTTTTTCATTTTGGTAAACTTTTGGTTTAATAGTTTATCTGTTTATCATTCTTGATCTAATATTTAGGATTGATACAATTTCTTTATTCAATATTTGAATGTTAATTTGGTTCAATATTTGCATGTTTATCTTTTTATGATGTCTAAGCTACACGAACCATTGATTTGTATAACTGAAAACATTATGTTCAATATTTACTTGTTAATCAAGTTTAATATGTGTATGTTTATCTATTTATCATACCTGACCTACACGACCCTTTAATTTTTAGTTCTTTTTCTATTTTTAATTTATTTTTTAAATTTTTATATTTAAAAAAAAATCTATGAACATGTGCCATTTTATAAATATCTATGTAAACAAATGTGTATATAAACATATGTGATTATATATATATATATCTATATCTATGTGTATCTATAAACATGTGTGATTTTTTATATGTTTATATATATATATATATATAAATTATTAAATCTAAGAAAATGTGCAATCATATATATATATGTGAACATGATTAAAAAAATTCAGAATATATTTGATATATTTATATTAATTAAAAAATCTATTAATATATATATATAATATCTTATGAATATAAAAATTTGAATGTTTTACAAAAATGTGTATGTTTTTTAATATATATATATATATAAACATGTCTATTTATATATATGAATATATATCAGGTTAAAAATAACTATTAATGATTTTGATACATATATAAATATATATATTTACATCTGAATATATATATATATGTTTTAAAAAACCATTTATATTTATTATATATATATTTATATAGATTTGATATTTATATTTTTTTAAAAGATTTATTATACATTTTATGTATTTATATTAATTATGAAATTGTGATATACATATCTAAAATATATATTAAAAATTTAATAATAATTAAGATAATTTATACTAATCATTACATAATTTACAATAATTACAAATTAATTAGTCAATATTATTAATAAATAGTTAATATGAATGTACATTCATATCAATGTATATAGATCTAATATGTAAATTTCACTGAGAAAACATGTAAAAAATGATGTAAATAGATTTTATAATTATGTGTCATATATATATATAATGAAATAAATAGAAATGACTCTCTTTTAAGAATGATGATAAAAACAATTTAATGAAAACATTTTTACTAAATTTTATTCATAAGATTTTTTTTATTAAAATCATTAAGAAGTTGGTTGTATGAAAAAAATATTTAAAATATTTAAAATTTATTAAAAATATTGTTAATAATATTGAGAATTATTTTTTTGTAAAACTATATTAAAACATATAACAATTTTATGGAAAATTATAAATTCAAAAAAAATATTTATTATTAAAAATATAGTATTAATATAAAAAAAATATAATATTTTATAATAACAGAGTCATTATTATTAATAAATTTTTAGTATTATAGATAATTATAAAATCATAATAATGATTTATAATAAAATTAAAAAACGTATATAAAAGTTTAAAATAATAATATATTAATAAAAATTACATTAATAATAATCATTACACTATTTATAATAATTAATAATTAATTTATCAATATTATTAATACATATTAAATATAAATGTTAATTAAAAATATTAATAATAATTTGAAAATATGAATAAATTCAGATTTTTTTTCAAATTTGGTAAAATAAAAAAAATGAGTAGTTGTTAAATATTATGAATATTTATTATAAATTCAAATTTAGGTCGTTTCTAGGGTAAACCCCACATCCCAAACCCAATAGTGACATCTGATTTATCATATGAGACACTGTTTAAAATATTAATAACTTTTTATAATAAATTATAAAAAAAATTAATTAATTACTCTCGCCCGCAATGTAACAAAACACCTATCACACACAAATGAAATCTCACATATAGGGTAAAAACCACATCCTAGGCCCAACGGTGATCTCTGATTTATCATATGAGACACCATTGAAGAGATATTCGATTATTTTCAAAAATTAGCATGTTTCATAAATATTATATTTAATGTTTTTATTTTATCTACACCAAGCCTCTACTGGCCCCGTTAGCTAGTCTTAACCCAAGGCCTCACTCTTCTCATATTCCATAGAATATTTCAAGTTGATAAAAAACAATAAAAAATTTCAACTAGTCAAAATGATCAGTAATATTTATTCTTATTCTTGTTGTTTTCTATATAACTGTGGACTTGGGAAGTAGACACTAGTATCTATTACATAATCATGCTTGGACAAATAATAATAAAAATATAAATAGATCTGGTTTAAATTACATCTACATTGAAGGGGTTCAATAATTTATATCATTTGCATCGTCTAATTTAGATTTTGTTTCTGAAAGATAAATTAAATGTCTATGTCATAAATGTGATCTTAGGAGTTGAAAATTTAAAAATTAAATGGCTATTGTCAACATCATCATCTGCTCTAAAGTATGATGAGAGGATGATTGCTTAGGAAGAGATGTGTGATAGAGTATATACGATGACTTTCACATGGTGTTGTTATAGAGTTTCCTCACTATAGTTCATTGAGTTATCCTCCCCTTGGTCTTTCAAGGGATCCTCCTATTTTATGATTTATGATGTTTTATGATTTTTTTTGTAATTTGATATAATATGCATGTTATTTTTTAACTGATGCATTACTTTTTTGTATGTTTTAATTTGTTTAATTTTATATTTTTTTAAATATTTTTAAACATATTATTTTTTTCATGTTTTTAACATATTATAATAAATTTTTGATTTTCTAATTATTCTTAAATATATATATATTAATATTTTTCTATATATATAAAATGTTAAATAATTTCGATAATTTTATGTATTTTAATTGTTTTTTATTATATTTATTTTGTAAACTAATTTGATTTTATTTAATATTTACATTTTTTAATATATATATATATATATATATTTGTGTTTTTATATGTTTCTTTAAATTTTTATTTTATATTTTTTATGTAATTATTAATATTTTTTTATTTTTTATTTTGTTTTTTTGTAAAAAATTAATATTTCTGATGGATGACGCCATCTGTCGCAAATAACATTTTGAACCTTTTGGATTGGTTCATCACAAATGGATATTTACAAACCCTTAAGGAAGTGTTTTGTGATAGACCCTTGGACCATCGTAAATAATTATTATATGCATTTCATCATTGTAAATAAACACATTTTTGATGCCACTATCTACTACGGGGTATTTGCGATGGACTCCCTTCATAAATGGTGTTTTGAGATGAGAGTCTATTGTAAATACCATGTCATAATTATATTAAATTACTATTATAGTATTCCTACTTGTATCACCCCAATAGGGTCATAGACGAATCAAGAGATAGGGAAAGTTACTATTGAGATATGCTGGTCCTTTTGAGATATTGGAGAGAGTTGGGAATGTAACCTATTGGTGTATATTCGTCAGAGGTACCATGCCATACAAGACATATTCCATCCATCTCAGCTTAGACAGTATCATGTCAACCTCTTTCATTTTTTTTACCCAACAGATATTGATATTGATGTTGATGTGCCCTTTGAGGATCATCCAATATGTATTGTGGGTCATAGCAAGAATGTTTGGTGGGAAATGTTATTTTCTCTGGTTTGGGTGATATGGAAAAATGGGAGCTTGTAGGATGAGTCCTAGGAGCGGGAATCAAATATACGAGAGCAGTGGATATAACTCTTTTTATATGAAATTATACTACCCTTGTAAGGGAAAGTTAGGGATGAGGTTTTTTAAGGTGTGGAGGTTGTAACATCCCAGATTTTCCCAAAGGTACATACTTTTAATTTTTTGTTATAATTATGTTAAATGGCCCTAATTTGATTCTAAATGGGTTCATGGATAATTTGGGGATGTATAAGACTCATTTGATGTCAGATCCTCAGAAAAAAAGTATATTGGGCCACACATTTTTTATGCAATGTTACAACCTAGTGAGAATGATCGTGTGAACATCTCAAATCCTTGATAGTGCAGTTTTTCATGGTTTTCACCCGAATATTAAAATATTGTGGAAAAGTAAGTGATGTGATCCTTATAGAAATGACTAGCACAAGGTCGGTGGATCATTTGGTAGAACTGTGTGGCCAAACTATGTGTGGTTTAAAAATGGATGAATTTACCAAAATACCACTCTTTCATGAATTAATGAAATCCACTCCTTTCATGTCCTTTATTTCTACAATAGCCCATTCCTCCTTCCTTTGAAAACCTATTTTATCCTTTAATATATGATTTCATTAAACTCCCCCATATGTCATATGATTCATTCTCTGTCAGTTCTGACTGAAAGCGTGATGTACTGTCTCAAATCAGTTCTAATCTATTTCAGGCTCTTCACCCCATAAATTTCTCTATTTAGGGTTAAATTTCATTTTCCCCATTTTAATGGAATTTAACTGTTTCCCTGATTTCATCCAGCCTATCTAGAATTTAACATTTTTACTAGATGAGGTATGCTCTATGAGGAAAATATAGGAGGTCATGGACTTGTTCTTTCATTTCATTACATTTCATTAATTGTTTCATTGTGTCATGACCTGAGCTTTTTTGGTTTTGCCTTTAATTTTTCAATTAACCTAAAATGGATTTATCACATAGAAATTTTTGAGCTGAGTAACCAGAGAAAAAACTCATATTTTGATCACCTTGTGGTATTCCACCAAAATGGGATGAGCTACACCTATAATGTTACAGTGTCCTTTGGCCTTGGCTTGTTGAACATTCCAAATGGGTCTTTCTTTGTGTTAAATGCCTTGATATATTTATTAAATCGTTATGGGTGATGAACCTAGTGGCTAGCCTTGCCCTCTGTCACATATTGATGGTTGTACATAATTTGAATTGTCCATTGGTGTGGACCTCAATTTCTTATTTGAAATGAATTAAATGGTTTTCTCAATGACATTCCTTGATAAATTTTTCGATGGAAAAGTAATTTTGAATAAATGGTATTGTATCTCATTACCCTTAAAACATATATAGATACCATGATTGTTAAATAGCTGTTTTCAAAGTGTTGAGGGTGATACACGGGGTTCCAACTTAAGGACCCCTTTGAAAAAATATCATGTCTATGTTATGTTTTTTAAATTACTTATAAATAAATCGAGGGTGACATATGTTATGCCTGAGATGGGATCATCGTGTGTTGTATGGTTTACCTATAGGCAAGTGACACCATTTCCCTATGGGAGAAATGTTGGATGGTCTTGATGTAATGATTGGTTATATCAATCCACAAGAGAGACTGAAGTACCTACGTGCAATATTGGGTATGAACATGGAGGTTAGTTCATGTTGTTTTCACACCATGCCAAAGTGACACTTGGGACATCGTACATGGTTCAAAATAGATTGAATCTATGCCATTGGTCTATTACTGAACCCTTTGAGAAATTATTGGAATGAGTCTCCCTGTATACAAGGATGGGATAAAGGTGAATTAACTTACATTATAAATAAATGATTAAAACGTTTTCAAAGGTAAATAAATTTTTTATAATGGTAATTGTTCAGTTATTCTAGAAAACATAGGGGTGCGTATCCATGCCCAATCACAAGCTTGGGGACAGTCCATCCTATGACAACTTACCCAACTCACTTAACCATTACATGATCTCTCAGTTTAGACACACTGTCTTAGGCCAAAGATGGTAGATTAGATTGGCCTCTATGTGGAACACAATCCAATGTAATTATCTATTTATTCAGTATTGCATTAACATTAACTATGGAACACTAATAATTTATTTTTCCATGAAATGGAAAGGTATAAACAACATGAGATTCTGCCTACTGAGATTTTATCTCACATCGTCCTCAGGTCCCATTGGTACTTGAATAAAAATTATTGTGTTATGTATGGAAAAAGGGGAGTAGTCGTCTTTCAATGCGTGCTTTACATTTCTAGGATGAAGTGGGGAGCATAGGACTAAGCTTATGATCAAGTTGCTAGTTGTAGCTAATTTTTGAAATTTTAATTTTTTCATAATGTTTTATATTATTATATCCCCTATGCATTTTTTAGTTTTTTATATACACAAGACAAACATTTAGTTGATTCTGCTTTTTTATTCAGCTTCCATAATTTTTTTCATTATCATGAATTTTCATTCTTTTGGTTTCCACTACAATTTTCAAGTTTTCATTAATTATGTTGTTTATTATATATCTATTATTGTGGTCTACTCTTATCAATGCTGACATAGTCTCTCTTTGGACGTACCCAAGGCCCTCACTGCTAGCCAATATCCTCTTGAATTTGGGGGGATCACTATCGGAAAAACCATTATTTGTGATGGGAATATGAGCCCGGTCGCAAAAAGTTACGCACGGATTGGCACGGTTTGCGCGCCAAACCGCGAGAAAGAGTATTTGCGACGGGTTAGCACCACCCGTCGCAAATGTTGGGAGGCGGTAAGACCTAGTTCCGATGAGGGAGGGGGGTCCCCAATCACAACTAGTTCGACCCCCAAAGAGGATTTGCGACGGGACCTGTCACAAATAACTTACGATGATAAAAACATATTTGTGACCGGATATTGTCCCGTCACAAAAAGTGTGTCAGCATGTCGCTTTTTGCGATGGAGCCTGTCGCAAATAACCTTTTAACCGCCGATGGTGATTAATGCGGCTGATGGTATTTACGACGGGTCCCATCGCAATAAGTACTATTAGCGATGGGACCCCCGTCACAAATAGTCCTATCACAACTAGTCTAACCTATATATACCCCTCCATTTTTTCTTCTCTCTTCCTGATTTTTTGTCCCTCCGCTTCTGTAAACTCTAATTGTAGTGTGCAAATTTTTTAGGGTAATTCTTTTAAGAAGAAGTTGTAAAGCCGCCTACAATTATAAGAGATCATGTTTAAACGTATTTATGTTTTATTTAATTTAGTATTTTTTTATTATATTTATATTTATTTTTCGTGATTAGTTGTAATTAAGTTAAAATTAAATTGTTATGTCATCAGTATTTATTTGTAATAATAAAATTAAATTATTAGTATTAATTCATAGTAATTAGTAATAATTAATAATTATTAACGATAATTAGTCATGTATATAAATAATTAGCGGTAATTAGTATTTTGTAGCTGAATTTTGCTGTAAATAATAGTAATTAACACTAATTAGAAATAACTGGAAAAAATAATAATAATATTAACAATTAGTATTAAATAGCATTAATTAGTAATAATTTGTATCAAATACTAATAAATAGTAATAAATACTAATAAATACTAATAAATAGCAATAAATAGTAACAAATACTAACAATTAGTAATAAATACTAATAATTATTAATCAAATTACTTATTAATAGTAATAAATACTAATAAATATTAATAAATAATAATAAATAGTAATAAATACTAACAAATAGTAATAAATACTAATGAATAGTAATAATTAGTAACAAAAAGTAATAATTTGTAATAATTAATAATAAATATTATTAAATACCAATAAATAGTAATAAATGCTAATAAATACTAATAAACAGTAATCAATACTAATAAATGATTATAAATAGTAATAAATTGTAATAAATAGTAATAAATAGTAATAAATAATAATAAATAGAAATAAATAGAAATAAATAGTAATAAATAAAAATAAATAATAATAAATAGAAATAAATACTAATAAATCATAATAAATAATAATAAGTAGTAATAAATACTTATAAATTTTAATAAATACTAATAAATACTAATAAATAGTAATAAATACTAAAAAATAGTATTAAATAGTTATAAATACCAGTAATTAGTAATAAATTGTAATAAATAGAAATAAATACTTATAAATAGTAATAAATAGTAATAAATATTAATAAATACTAATAAATAGAAATAAATAATAATAAATACAAATAAATTGTAATAAATTGTAATAAATAGTAATAAATAGCAATAAATGGTAATAAATACTAATAAATACTAATAAATACTAATAAATACTAATAAATACTAATAAATACTAATAAATACTAATAAATAGTAATAAATGGTAATAATTATTAATAATTAGTAATAATTAGTAATAATTAGTAATAATTAGTAACAATTAGAAATAATCATTAATAATTAGTAAGAATTATTAATAATTAGTAATAATTAGTAAGAATTAGTAATAATTAGTAGCAATAAGTAATAATTAGTAATAATTAGTTATAATTAGAAATAATTAGCAATAAATAGTAATAATTATTAATAATTACTAATAAATAGTAATAAATAATAATAAATACTAATAAATAGTAACAAAGAGTAACAAAGAGTAATAAATAGTAATAAATAGCAATAATTAGTAATAATTAGTAATAATTAGTAATAATTAGAAATAATTAGTAATAATGAGTAAAAATTAGAAATAATTAGTAAAAATTAGTAAGAATTAGTAATAATTAGTAATAATTAGTAACAATTAGTAATAATTAGTAATAATTAGTAATAATTAGTAAAAAGTAGTATTAAATAGAAATAAATAGTCATAAATAGTATTAAACAGTAATAAAATGTAATAAATAGTAATAAATAGTAATAATTAGTAAAAATTATTCATAATTAGTAACAATTAGTAATAATTAGTAATAAGTAGTAAAAATAAGTAAAAATTAGTAATAAATAGTAATACTTTGTAATAATTAGTAATAAATCCTAATAATTAGTAATATATTCTAATAAATAGTAATAAATAAAAATAAATACTAATAAATAGAAATAAATACAAATAAATCAAAATAAATAGTAATAAATAGAAATAAATTGTAATAAATACTAATAAATAGTAATAAATACTATTAAATACTATTAAATACTAATAAATTCTAATAATTAGTAATAATTAGTAATAATTAGTAATAATTAGTAATAATTAGTAATAATTAGTAACAATTATTAATAAATTGTAATAAATTGTAATAATTAGTAAAAATTAGTAAAAATTTATAATAATTTTTAATAATTAGTAATAATAAGAAATAATTATTAATAATTAGTAATAATTAGTAATAATTAGGAATAATTAGTAAGAAATAGTAAGAAGTAGTAATAAATACTAATAAATACCAATAAATACCAATAAATAGTAATAATTAGAAATAATTAGGAATAATTAGCAAAAATTAGCAATAAATACCCATAAATACTTTAAAATAACAATTAATTGCAATTAATTGCAACAAATAGCAATAAATTGTAATGAATTGCAATAAATAGCAATAATTAGCAATAATTAGCAATAATTAGAAATAATTATAATTAATTAGCAATAATTAGCAATAATTATAAATAATTAGAAACAATTTGTAAAAATTAGAAATAATTTGCAATAATTAGCAATAATTTTCAATAATTTTCAATAATTAGCAATAATTAGCTATATTTATCAATAATTAGAAATAATTAAAAAATAATTAGTAATCAAATCAATCGTAATAAATTGTAATAAATTTTAATAACTTGGCACAATTTTCATTGGATGCCGACACTCCTTTTACATGATGAATTTTCTCCATTCAACTCTCACTAACTCAAAACATTATGAAAAATAGGCTTCTACATATGCATATCCAATCACGTATCCTCGAGTTTGAATATGTATTTGTAGGAACACATTTTTAATAATGTTTTTAGGCATTGACAATTTCAAGACGATGATTCATCGACAAAAAGGGGACTCTTTTGTCTGATATCTCATTTCCCTACATCTTTTTTACAGTGAAACCACAAAGTATAATATACTCGGATGTAACCTTCTGAATTCTTGTATGCACGAAAATGAATAAGCATACCTCTGAGCAGATTTTTTTCTTTGATTTCAGTGAGAAAAATTTGCAAGTAAATGAGCCATCAGACAAAAGTGTAACCATCAATCCACATGAAATTGTGTCGCCCAAAATTAATGGTAATTATTAATAAGTAGTTGTAATTATTTATCTTCTTTTTTTGGATAGTATTTTTATAATTTAAAATTATTTAAAAATAGTAATGATTTTATATTTTGTAGAAAAATATGGAACAAGTATGTTGACAAAAGTCGTTATTAGATGATCGAGGTTGGATAAATCATTACAAAAATCCAAATAGTTCTGGTTTAAATACTTTATTTATTGATGGTGTTGAAGATTTCTTATCATTTGCATCATCACAACCATAATTTGTTTCAGAAGTCAAAATTAAGTGTACTTGAATAAAATGTGCTCTGAGAATGTTTGACACATTTGACAAGGTTGGGGGACATCTCTTATGGTTTGGTTTTCAATAAGATTATGTTTTTTAGTATCAACATTGTGAACGCAGTTCCAGAGAAGATATTAATTACCTGATTCTAGATTCATCATAGTTTCAAAATTTAGTACATAATGAAGGAGGACCATCTATTCAACAAACTGAAATTCAGGATGCTATTTATTTAACTCCTGAGTTGGAACTATCTAAATTTTATGAGTTGTTGAGGTCTTCTTAGGATTGATTATATCCTGGTTGCAAGATATGAAAATTAGACATGGTTTCAAAATTTATGGCTATTAAATCAGATAATGCAATGTTAAACAATTCTTTTAATAAGATATTTTTTTTGTTTAAAACACGGTTACCTGAAGAAAATGAGTTGTCTGTAAATTACTATTAGAGAAAGAGGCTGATTTGTAATATGGACCTTTGCTATTAGAATATTCATACATGTGAAAATGATTGCATCTTATATTCTAGTAAAAATGATTCATTGGATAGTTGTTTCACATGTGGAAAATTGAGGTATAAAAAATCTCAATTGGGGAATTCTGGATCGATTCATGTGAAAGAGTTGAGATATTTTCCCCTTATACCCATGTTGCAACATTTGTTTATGTCTCAGAACATAGTGTCAATGATATCACTGAAAAAAAATAAAATTTCAACTGATAAAATCTTGAATCATCCATTTGATGGTGATTCATTGAAACATTATGACAGAATGCATCTGTCTTTTTCTTTTGAAGCCCAAAACGTGTAATTGGGTCTTTCTACTGATGGTTTCTATCCATTTGGTTCTTATGGTAGTCAGTATTCATGTTGGTATGTCTTTATAACTCTATACAATTTACCTCCATGGATGTTGATGAAGGAGCCCAATATCTTTTTAGCTTTATTAATCCCAGGACATCCGAAAAAGAATATTGATTTTTATTTAAAACCACTAATTGATGAGTTAAATTCATTGTGGAGAAATGGTGTTATTACATATGATGTTGTTGCGAAAAAAAATTCAAATTAAAAGATTCATTGATGTGGAAAATTTGTGACTTTCCATCATATGACATGTTATCAGGAAAGAGTACAAATGTCCCAAAATCATGTTCTTACTGTATAAAAGATAACAAAGACTTTATGCTCATCAATGAACAAAAACCTTTCTATTTTGACTATCACCGCATATTTCTTCCAACAGATCATCCTTTTCAGAGGAAAAAATCTCATTTTAGAAAAGGCATAATTAAAAGTGATGAACCTCTAAAAATAATATCAGGTATAGAGTTAAAGTCAGTTGTATTTTCATTAAATCCCATCACATTTGGACCTATAGTAAACCAATAGAAAATTCATGGCTTTCGGAAAGAGCATAATGGGATAAAACGGATAATTTTTTTGGGATCTTCCAAATTGGTCTGATTTGATTTTCCACCACATGTTAGATGTCATACATATTAAGAATAACTGTTTTGATAATTTATTTTATATATTTTTTGGATACACCAAGTAAGACCCAAGATAAAGTAAAGTTATGTTTAGATCTTGCCCAAATTTGCAGATAACGAGAACTTTAACTGTTTCAAAATGTCATATCAAAGAGGTTAAGGAAGCCAAAATTAGTTTATACACTTTCCAAAGAGTGTCACTTATTATTTTGTTAGCATATTTTAGGTTTGAGAATTCAAGATATCTATGCTTCCAATTTGGGCAGATGTGTTAAAAATGGTCATATTACCGAATTAAAAAGTCATGATTATCTTGTTATAATGGAAAGACTTATGCCGATTGGATTCATAGGTTTTTTGAATTCTATGATTTGAGATTTGATAATAGAAATATCATATTTTTTTCAAGACATCTGTGTGGTAAAAACAGACTATGATTCACTAAGAAAACTGGAAATAGATGTTGTTTTCATTATATGTAAACTATAAAAAATATTTATGCCTGCTTTATTTAACTCAATGGAACATCTAATATAACATTTTCCACATGAAGATAAATGTGGAGGTTCGATGCAGTTTTGATGGATGTACCCATTCAAGAGATTCATGAAAAAATTGAAGGAAAAATTATATAACAAAACTTCAGTTGAAGGCTCAATTGCTGAAGCTTATTTACAAGAGAAAATTGTTTTTTTTCTGCTCTCATTTTTTTGAATCTGAATATCCCTCAAAACAAAAACACTTGGGATGGAATGAGGGGAATGCTGATGATGAAATAGAAAATCAATTATCTATTTTTAATCAGCCAGATCATGGATTCGGTGTAGTTCATGAAAGATGGCTTTCTGATGATTAACATCATAGAGCTCATACATAAGTTCTGCTCAACTATAAAGAAATGGAATCATTTTTACTGTGATTAATTCAATCACTTATTCTATATTTTATGTTACAGTAAGTAAAATTATTTTATTTTTCATTTATATGATAATTATATCAAAAAAACATCTTCCACAAATTACAGTAGCTTCTCTTGAATAATGCTGACAAAAAAACTTTTCTCAATGGTTTCAAAAACTGGTAACATAAATTATTGATGGTTTAACTTATCAATTCAGTTTATTATTTATTATATTGATAATTGATTTACAATTTTCAAGTGTCTCAACATGCTGATAAAATTGATAAGAGACTATGTATATTGAGTAACCCACCATCCAAAATATTTAAATCTTACAATTCATATGTGGTGAATGGTTTTTGATTTCATAAATGCGCATACAGGGAATAAAAAGACAATGAACAAAGGAGTTTTCATGATTGGATTGAATAATAGAGAATTTTATGTTGAATTTTACAGCATGCTGGATGGAATTATTGAACTGTGTTATATAGGAAAAAATTATATAACAATGTTTAAATGTTGGTGGTTAGATACTGAGAGAGGATTACATGTTCATCCAATTCATGGAATCGTTGATATTAAATATAGAAGTCTTCTTGCAGTAAATGAACCATTTTTTACAGGATCAACCGAGACATCAAATATATTACACAAAGTACTATGCTACTTCAAGATTCCTAAGTGATTGGTGGAGCATAATAAAAATGAAATATCAGGAAAATCAGTTTACCTAAACTAAATGTGGTTCTGATGAAGTAAAAGGAATGGAAATTTTTCAAGAGACTACTCAATATCCATCCTTTTCACAAAGATACATGAATATGGTTTTTGACACCCCACAATTAAAGGCCGATGATGATGATGATGTTAGTGATGTTACAAATGAATTATAAATGGAAAGAGATGATGAAACTAAAACTCCTATGGATATTGATGATGCTGATGATGAATATGAAAACATTGACATCGTAAGATATGAATATGATAATGAAGGTGAACATTGACACAGTTAAATGATGGTTACAATCATAATTAATATACATCTATATGTAATAGTTATTTTCAACTATCTGCTACCAACCATCACTTTGTGTTTCAGATGGACCCTAATATACTTTGTGAGTTTGAGAAGGCTGAGCTACCTATTGATGAGGAGTATTTAGGATCATCTGACCCTCGGACTACTATCAGTTCATAGGTTATGCGGAGGGGCACGATCTTGCATGATATATGATTCATGAACCTATCTTCGAGCGATGTCCACATCTTGGTTTCAATCTATAAGGCCCCAGCCTTAAACCTTACTTAATCTTGAGTTATTACAAGATTACACATTGAGGATCTTTTCAGGTTTAGAGTTTTAGAGAATTAGATCATGAAACTTGCATTACATTCCACATTTAAACAAAGTGGTTACATAAAAGGCAGTATTCATTCTTCCCATCAACGGAAACATTATTTAAAAATATAACACGGATTATTTCTTGACACATACTTGACACTATCATCACATCATGTACCCTTCCTTTGACCTGTGAAAAAAATTTCAAAAACTTCGGATGAGCATAAAAAGATCAGTAAGAGTTATAAAAATATGGAAAGGAAACATGAGTTCATATATACATAAGAATGAAATCATAATTTACCCATAAAACATAGGCACTTTAACCTACCACATCAAATCATGAATAAATCATAGAAATCATAAGACATAAAGGTAACTTGAGGAATTCATAACATTCTTATGTAGGGAGTAACCCTCTTGGTTACGTTTGGAATACCCATCATAGTATATTCCCTAAATCTCTTCGGAGAAACCTTAATGTTTCACTCCTTCACGTTACCCAATGCATTGGAGAGCTATATCGGGCTCAGCCGCCCTTAGTTTATCACGGAACCACCCGTTTTCATAACAATGCCCAAGAACTATAACATAAACGTATAACATAAAACATGCATAAAGGAAACATAACATTTCCACATTTCAATCACAATATAACATTTTTGTATTTTGAAATAATGAATCCGTTAAAAAAGAAACCATTTCCAAAACCATTTAAAACATTTAATAAGGAGATTTTTGAATCAAAGTATCCCATACCACCTTGAAGCTTTTAACATTTTAAACCATTAATACCGATATAAATAAATCATTAAAACCATTTTGAAAACATTCATATTAATAAGAACAAATCATTAAAACATTTAAAGCGATATTTTGGTTAAAGGGTTTTTACCAAAATTAGAGACACTTGAATACAATAATTGAGGAATAACATTTAATCAGAACATTATAATATCATGAAAATAAATGGATTCATGATATAATATTCCAAAGGATAGTATATACACCATATAAGAGTGAATTGGTGCATAACAACAATGAAGTCTCAATAGGGATGTAAAATGTGATGAAATCCCTTATAAAGAAGGTATCCTTTAATTAAGGACAAATCAGTCTCAAAAATATGTGTGAAAAATATAAATACACCCAATATAAGTGGATATTAATTGTAAAACAATAAAAGGTCATTCACACATATTCAATGGATGACATATTCAATGACTACATGTTGAACCCAAAGAAATCGAAATTGGGTTAAAAAGTTCCCTTGACAGCCTAACGACATCACATCAAAATGAGTTGATGAGATATAAAAAGTGTATCTCATCACTTGGACATAAAATTTACATCAATAAAGATATATTAGAACATATCCCAACATAACAATATGTAAATTAAAATACCCAAAAAAAGAATTCTTTTAAAAAAAGAGGAGGGTGAAAGGTTCCCTTACCGACTTGGGTATCCTTCAAAACATACACCCCATGAACGAAGGACAATAGATCATTGATGTAAATACTCATAAATGAAATTATATTACACAAAGAGTAGAATAATGGGCAGTACATACACCACTCAATGGAATTTGTGGCAAATGTAGCATAAATCTCACGGGAATAAAAGTGAGATGAAAAATCCCTTACGAAAATTCGGCAGCATAACAGCGCCACTCAAAACTTCCAAAATGGATTGATGAGAGTAAATAGGGTCTCTCATCATATGAACATAATAAGTAAAGTAGGAATAATATAAAAGAACATCCCAATCATAAGAAATATGAGCTTAAAAGGAATGACATAAAAGAGTGTACTTTAAAAAGAAAGAGAGGTGTAGGATCCCTTATCTCGGGTCCGACTTGACTCGATCGTTCTTTAATCTCCTGAACAATAAAATTGAGTTAATTTATGCTTCCCTAATAACATTTTTCAACTTCATTATTCCTTTTATATCACTTATTACCATGTCATAAACATTATTTAATCATTTAAGTTAATAATATTTGTTTTGCCGATATTTGGTTCTTAAGTCGAAGGTGGACTTCTTACAATTACATGTTGTTCGTGTGGCCAAATTTTTATTATATTTAGAATTTTATTCATGATTTATATATCATATATGTCATATATATCCAGTACATTCATGCATTTATAACATTACATAATCATTTAGAGGTAAGAAATGAAATTCACCGTTCATGGAGACGGTAAACCGTACGTACGCATGAACGCTACTTTCATTTCTATTCTGTATTTTATATAATGGAATAATAATGATATAAAGGTATATTATAATTCCAGTATAATATCATATATAATATCATATTTCCATCCTTTATACGTCCCACATATGGTATTTAACAAATCAAATCACTTTGAGGGGGCGGTAGTCGGCACTTCCTTAAATGAAGATATCGCGTTTACCCATAATGGAAACCATAAAGGTATGCCCAAAATGAAAAAAACAGAAGCTTAAGGAAAACATAAACATATTATATATCATATATAAAAATAGTGACATCATAATGGCCACCTTTGAAGGTGTTAAATGAGTATTGAACAATCATCGTTTCGGGAGGCAGAATTTCGCCATCCACGGAAACTGTATGTTCTTTAACCATTTGATGTAGTTGTGTGAGAGTTTAGCACGAATAAATCTTATAAAAACATCCTATTATATTGAAGATACTGTTTTTGTTACAAAAGAAGTAAATAAAAAGAGTTTAGAGGGTTGGAGAAGCAAAATAAAACAAATGAACATGAGAGAATGAATTACCTTTAAAAGTGTAACTCCTTTTGATTTGAGCCTAAAGGCATCCTTTGAAAGGATTCTTGCGCAATGGAAATCCTCTAGGATGAGGAGAGAAATGTGGAGAGAGTAAATGGGTAGGGTTTGGCCGAGCCAAAGGCTTGAGGAGTGTGTGAAATGAGGTAGAGGTGGGGGCCTTTTATAAGAGGAGAGGAGGGGCACTTTTGGAAAGTAAGAAATATTACTTTATTTGAAAATGTGTTTCTGTTTTAAAAGGTCCCACATTGATATAATTCGTGGATAAAGTGATAATGTTTTGTAATCCACCCATCCAATAAGTTTTGGACATGTGTAGGTCATAGAGTTTACATTATCTTCTCATTTTATTTAAATCGTCAGATAATGATGTCATCGCTGCATCATTATGATGTCATGAATAACTTAATTTATTTAATGTCTAAAAATTATAAAACAATGAATATGATCTAGTAAATATTTTTATATTTCCAATGACTAATTATAATAAAAAATCTGACTTTTATAACCCCACATAAAAATTATTTTAGTAAAACATATCAGGTTTGTGTCATTTTTACTTTTTCATTAAATAAAAAGTTATTTATGTCATTTTCCAACCAAGTGGCTCCATGGGGTCCCCAAGTTGACCCATGGCTTTTCTTGGTCGGCCATGACACAACCAATAAGGGTAAGACATGTTTCAAGTTCATTCCATATTATTAAAACATTATTTTTAACTTAAACTACACTAATTACCTCTAACCGCGATTAAAAACTTAATAAGTTACTATTCACCAAAAAATTATTTTTATCCCATTGAACCAAATTTTACTTCTTAATGACAACCATGTATGTCGGATTTTTGAAATTAAAAACACAATGATGGCAAAATTTCATTTAAATGAAAAAATCAGTTTTTATAAGTACCACTTAGTGGTTTCACTATTAATCAAAAATTGAAATTTTTTAGAAAAATCCCAAAAATTCACCTTAAGCTATATTTGATATTCAGAATTCGAAAATGAAGTCTATTTTACAAAATTCAAAACATATAAGTCACATTAATTAATTTAATAATTAATTCCCGCTGTCAGAGCAAATAGCGTGTTTTTATGAAACAATAAGTATCAAAAGATTGACACTAGTTTAGGTCTGATTTCAGAGTGAAATTAATTCCAACCACCACTATTGGATTTAATGGTAAAAATATATTCTTATTTCACTTTAAAACCAATTCAAAATATAATCTAATCATATAAATAAATTATATTAAAAATAGGTTTTGAATTAAAATACAACATTTTACACTATTCATTAAAAAAAGAACTTTATCAGAAAGATACCAAAAATTTACACAAAGTAAATTTTGATGTCCCAACTCTTAAGAAGAGTTTTATTTGGTTCAAAAGGATGTATAAGAGTGAACAAAACTATATTTAATGACGGTTCTCCATCAAAAGGCTATAAGTGAACCTTTAGTGAAAACTAGGGCATATACGCCTAAAATTGAATTCTTTCCGTATTTTAAGCCTTTATATTTTATTGGATAAATGTAAAAACATTTAAAAACACATATAATAATATTTTAGTTATTTCTATCCATTCCCGCCAATACAACGGCTACATGTTAACTACCATTTAAAATAATATTGTTTTATTACTAGTGTGCAACGTAAGATTTCAATGAAACTCTTTGTTGTGTATCGGGTACGCTATCGAGAATAGAAACCCCTTAAAGTAATATCAATATTTTATTCGAAAATATAGATAAATATGAAAATTTCATATTCTTTATTTACCTGGGGTGTTACATCCTTCCCCCCTTTTGGGAATTGCTTCCTAGAAATTTTTAAAATTGAGCTTGGAAACATCCTTGAAAGTCCCACATCGGAACAAGAGTCGGTAAAACAATCACATTAAAATAAAGAAAGATAAGCACACAGGTCACCCGAGTTAACCCATAATAGGATTCCAAGTAGGAAAACATGGACATGGGGGAGAAAACATTGGGTCATGTTCTGATAGAGAGTGAAAGAAAACATGTTTAGGAGAAAGTTAACCACAAGAAAATCATAAACTTGTGATGGGTTAAACGGTATTCGATTCCCCAGTAGGAAAAGTTAATAGACAACATTTTTGTTTTAAGTTACTTTTTGTTGAGGAATTTATTCATAAGGAAACATAATCACTTATCATGTTGACTTTCATCTTTTACTAGATTCCATAATCAAACACATATTTTTTCTAAAAGACGAGTATTTAGGGAGACTTGTTCGCATTAAGAGTACTATAATCAACTTCTAGAGAATCACCTAATCCACAATAGAGAACTATATACTTCCCATGTCTTTAGACTCTAACCAAAACCAAAACCAAAAAGGTTAGTACATGATCAGATAATCCAGAAAAGGATAACCCTTTATAAAAATAAAATCTATTCTTAATCTCCAAAATTTGTCCAACAAAACCCAAAGTTCAACGAGGACCATTCTATAATCAATTTGTCCATAAAATTATTCAAAGTAAACCAAACTACAATTGAAACCCAAATATTTTAAGGATTTAGTCACATAGTCTTCCAAGTTAAATCGTAACATTTATCTCCAAACAACATCAGTTGCTTCTAAAGTCTCGTATTGAAAAGTAATTAACCTAATCACATATCCTCCATTATAGGTTAATCATTTTCATAAATAACCCAAAATCAACTTACTATTAATTCATAAAATCATATAACTAAAAAGAATCTGTCAAACTAACCAGGGACTTCACGTAGTCCAGTGGTAGGCGATACATACCAGTTGCACTTTGATTGTGGGTTCGATTCCCGCAGCTTTGTCCGACGCGACGGGTAGTCACACGGTCTACGTGTTGTCCTTTTTCCAAAACTATATAATTCTCAAATAATTCCCCAAAAAGGGATAAAAACATAAAAAATAACCATAACATAATTTAACCTCAATTTTATCTCATGCCTTTCACTTCAATCATAACATATAGTAACCCATAATTACCTCAAAAGTAAGGATCATATAAACCCAAATGGTTCTTTATAACTATGTCCACAAAAGAAAAGATAACTAATACTTGAATAAAATTTTCCTATATTAAACATCAGGGTTACACATAGTATAAAATGTATTCTAATGTAACCCCATCATCAAAAGAGACTTAATACTCTTAAGAATTTCACCATAACTCTTGAAGCCCTTTTATGTTGACATCTTACTCATTCAACATTCTTCATGATCCATTATCCATTCCTTTCCAACTTATTCCGAAATACCTATTTCCTACAAACAAAATCATGAATCGTATCCCAACATTCCAAAATAGGAAAACAATAGTCATGAAATAGTACATACCCTTGATAGGTCATTGTCAGTTTCTTCATCCTCAATCGGAATGGAATTAGGTATTGGTAAACGAATATTGGTACGCTCTTGGTGACCCCATTCACGAAAAATCTTCATAGGACATGTGTTTGCATAATGACCATGCACACCACATTTAAAACATTCAATTGATCCCTCAAAAAGAACTTCTTTCCCTTTCCTCGAGTCAAATGGATGCTTCCTTTTTCCATGGCAGTTTCTTGATTTATGACCTTCATTTCCACATCTATAACATACTTCTGTCCCTTTGAAACATTTTCCTAGGTGTCTCTTTCCACATCTTTGACACATAGGTTTTTGAACACACTTACCTTTATGATTATTACCTGTACTTCCGTAGAGATTTGTTTCTTGCATATATGATGCCTTAGAGAAATATCCAAGGTTTAGGTGGTCAATCATGACTCCAGATAGTTGGTTGAGGATAATCACAAGAGTTCTCATTGCAGCTCCCATAACATTCAGTTGCTTGCTCAAAAAACTGTCACAGTTTCCTTCACATCCACTGTTACTTTGGTGCCTGCTAGATCCAGCCATTCACTAAAACCAAAAAGGTCAGTGTGAGTATATCAACAAAACCATCATGTACTAATGAGTAAGATAAACACTAAGATATACTTACTCATTCACTTTATCTAAAACTAGGACTCTTTCTGAAATCCTAACCATTATGGTAATGTCACTTATGCTTAAAGAATACCCTAACCTCTAATGTTATCTAAACCGACCTTTGATACCAACTATAAGGACCCACCCTTAAACCTTACTTAATCTTGAGTTATTACAAGATTACACATTGAGGATATTTTCAGGTTTAGAGTTTTAGAGAATTAGATCTTTAAACTTGCATTACATTCCACATTTAAACAAAGTGGTTACATAAAAGACAGTAATCATTCTTCTCATCAATGGGAACATTATTCAAAAATATAACACGGATTCTTTCTTGACACATCCTTGACACTATCATCACATCATGTACCTTTCCTATGACCTGTGAAAAACATTTCAAAAACTTGGTATGAGCATAAAAAGCTCAGTAAGAGTTATAAAAATATGGAAAGGAAACATGAGTTCATATATACATAAGAATGAAATCATAATTTACCCATAAAACATAGGCACTTTAACCTACCTCATCAAATCATGAATAAATCATAGAAATCATAAGACATAAAGGTAACTTGAGAAATTCATAACATTCTTACGTAGGGAGTTACCCTCTTGGTTACGTTTGGAATACTCATCACAGTATATTCCCTAAATCTCTTCGGAGAAACCTTAATGTTTCAATCCTTCGCGTTACCCAATGCATTGGAGAGCTATATCGGGCTCACCCGCCCTTAGTTTATCACGGAACCACTCGTTTTCATAACAATTACCAGGAACCATAACATAAATGTATCACATGAAAAGTTCATAAAGGAAACATAACATTTCCACATTTCAATCACAATATAAAATTTTAGTAATTGAAATAATGAATCTGTTCAAAAAGAAACCATTTCCAAACCCATTTAAAACATTTAATAATGAGGTTTTTGAAGCAAAGTGTCCCATACAACCATGAAGATTTTAACATTTTAAACCATTAATATCCATATAAATAAATCATTAAAACCATTTTGAAAACATGGATATTAATAAGAACAAATCATTAAAACATTTAAAGTGATATTTTGGATAAAGGGTTTTTACCAAAATTACAGACACTTGAATACAATAATTGAGGAATAAAATTTAATAAGAACATTATAATATCATGAGAATAAATGGATTCATGATATAATATTCCAAAGGATAGTATATACACCATATAAGAGTGAATTGGTGCATAACAACAATGAAGTCTCAATAGGTATGTAAAATGTGATGAAATCCCTTATAAAGAAGGTATCCTTAAATTAAGGACACATCAGTCTCAAAAATATGTGTGAAAAATATAAATAAACCCAATATAAGTGGATATTAAGTGTAAAACAATAAAATGTCATTCACACATATTCAATGGATGACATATTCAATGACTACATGTTGAACCCAAAGAAATCGAAATTGGGTTAAAAAGTTCCCTTGACAGCCTAACGACATCACATCAAAATGAGTTGATGAGAGAAAAAAAGTGTATCTCATCACTTGGAAATAAAATTTACATCAATAAGTATATATGAGAACATATCCCAACATAACAATATGTAAATTAAAAGACCCAACAAAAGAATTCTTTTAAAAAATAGGAGGGTGAAAGGTTCCCTTACCGACTTGGGTAACTTTCAAAACATACACCCCATGAAAGAAGGACAATAGATAATTGATGTAAATACTCATAAATGAAAGTATATTACACAAAGAGTAGAATAATGGGCAGTACATACACCACTCAATGGAATTTGTGGAAAATGTAGCATAAATCTCACGGGAATAAAAGTGAGATGAAAAATCCCTTACGAAAATTCGGCAGCCTAACGGCGCCACTCAAAACTTCAAAATGGATTGATTAGAGGAAATAGGGTCTCTAATCATATGACCATAATAAGTACAGTAGGAGTAATATAAAATAACATCCCAATCATAATAAATATGAGCTTAAAAGGAATGACATAAAAGAGTGTACTTTAAAAAGAAAGAGAGGTGTAGGATCCCTTACCTCGGGCCCGACTTGACTCGATCATTCTTTAATCTCATGAATAATAAACTTGAGTTAATTTCTACTTCCTTAATATCCTTTTTCAACTTCATTATTACTTTTATATCACTTATTACCATGTCATAAACATTATGTAATCATTTAAGTTAATAATATTTGTTTTGCCGATATTTGGTTCTTAAGTCGAAAGTGGACTTCTTACAATTACATGTTGTTCGTGTGGCCAAATGTTTATTATATCCATAATTGTATTCATGATTTAGATATCATATATGTCATATATATCCATTACATTCATGCATTTATAACATTATATAATCATTTAGAGGTAAGAAATGAAATGCACCGTTCATGGAGACGGTAAGCCGTACGTACGCATGAACACTACTTTCATTTCTATTTCGTATTTTATAGAATGGAATAATAATGATATAAAGGAATATTATAATTCCAGTATAATATCAAATATAATATCATAGTTCCATCCTTTATACATCCCACATATGGTATTTAATGAATCAAATCACTTCGAGGGGGCGGTAGTCCGCACTTCCTTAAATGAAGATATCGTGTTTACCCATAATGGAAACCATAAAGGTATGCCCAAAATGAAAAAAAACAGAAGCTTAAGGAAAAAATAAACATATTATATATCATATATAAAAATAGTGACATCATAATGGCCACATTTGAAGGTGTTAAATGATTATTCAACAATCATCATTTCGGGAGGCAGAATTTCGCCATCCACGGAAACCGTATGTTCTTTAACCATTTGATGTAGTTGTGTGAGAGTGTAGCATGAATAAATCTTATAAAAACATCCTAGTATATTGAAGATACTGGTGTTGTTACAAAAGTTGTAAATAAAAAGAGTTTAGGGGGTTGGAGAAGCAAAATAAAACAAATGAACATGAGAGAATGAATTACCTTTAAAAGTGTAACTCCTATTGATTTGTGCCTAAAGGATTCCTTTGAAAGGATTATGACAAAAGGGAATCATCTAGGATGAGGAGAGGGATGTGGAGAGAGTAAATGGGCAGGGTTTGTCCAAGCCAAAGGCTTGAGGAGTGTGTGAAATGAGGTAGAGGTGGGGGCCTTTTATAAGAGGAGAGGAGGGGCACTTTTGGAAAGTAAGAAATATTACTTTATTTGAAAATGTGTTTCGGTTTTAAAAGGTCCCACATTGATATAATTCGTGGATAAGGTGATACGGGTTCGAAATCCACCCATCCAATATGTTTTTGACATGTGTAGGTCATAGAGTTTACATTATCTTCTCATTTTATTTAAATCCTCAGATAATGATATCATCGCTGCATCATTATGATGTCATAAATAATTTAATTTATATAATGACTAAAATTTATAAAACAATTAATATGATCTAGGAAATATTTTTATCTTTCCAATGACTATTTATAATAAAAAATCTGACTTTTATAACCCCACTTAAAAATAGTTTTAGTAAAACATATCATGTTTGTGTCATTTTTACTTTTACATTAAATAAAAAGTTATTTATGTCATTTCCCAACCAAAGTGGCTCCATGGGGTCCCCAAGTTGACCCATGGCTTTTCTTTGTCGGCCATGACACAACCAATGAGGGTAAGACTTGTTTCAAGTTCATTTCATATTATTAAAACATTATTTTTACCTTAAACTACACTAATTACCTCTAATCGCGATTAAAAACTTAATAAGTTACTATTCACCAAAAAATTATTTTTATCCCATTGAACAACATTTTACTTCTTAATGACAACCATGTATGTCGGATTTTTGAAATTCAAAGCAGAAAGATGGAAAAATTTCATTTAAACAGAAAAATCAGTTTTTATAAGTACCACTTAGTGGTTTCACTATTCATCAAAAATTGAAGTTTTTCAGAAAAATCCCAAAAATTCACCTTAAGCTATATTTGATATTCCGAATTCAAAAATGAAATATATTTTACAAAATTCAAAACATATAAGTCACATTAATTAATTTAATAATTAATTCCCGCTGTCAGAGCAAATAGCGTGTTTTTATGAAACAATAAGTATCAAAAGATTGACACTAGTTTAGGTCTGATTTCAGAGTGAAATTAATTCCAACGACCACTATTGGATTTAATGGTAAAAATATATTCTTATTTCACTTTAAAACCAATTCAAAATATAATCTAATCATATAAATAAATTATATTAAAAATAGGTTTTGAATTAAAATACAACATTTTACACTATTCATTAAAAAAAGATCTTTATCAGAAAGATACCAAAAATTTACACAAAGTAAATTTTTATGTCCCAACTCTTAAGAAGAGTTTTATTTGGTTCAAAAGGATGTATAAGAGTGAACAAAACTATATTTAATGACGGTTCTCCATCAAAAGGCTATAAGTGAACCTTTAGTGAAAACTAGGGCATATACGCCTAAAATTGAATTCTTTCCATATTTTAAGCCTTTATATTTTATTGGATAAATGTAAAAACATTTAAAAACACATATAATAATATTTTAGTTATTTCTATCCATTCCTGCCAATACAACGGCTACTTGTTAACTACCATTTAAAATAATATTGTTTTATTACTAGTGTGCAACGTAAGATTTCAATGAAACTCTTTGTTGTGTATCGGGTACGCTATCGAAAATAGAAACCCCTTAAAGTAATATCAATATTTTATTCAAAAATACGGATAAATATGAAAATTTCATATTCATTATTTACCTGGGGTGTTACACAATCTGCACATGCAGGGGTATGATAACCTGTGAATTTTTTTATCATTCTTTAATTTATTTAAATACTAATTGTTTGATTATTTGTTCTTTTTTCACATTTTTTCACATGTAGTTGTTAGAAAGAGTGCACTATCTTGTGAAATTATTTTTCTTAGCCGTTGATCACATGGGAAAGGATTCCCGTTAATATATGGATTGGAATGTTCAATTATTGATTGATACATAAATAAATAATATTTATTATAAATTTATTTCATTTATAATTTGATATTATAAATTATTTGTTGGTTTTAGGGTATCTCATCGTAGATAGCATGCGTGGCACTATCCACGTGGCATGGGAGGTGTCTTTGCGTGAGTGTTTTCGTCATTTTTTGCACAATTTGAGAAGGGCGACCATTAAGAATGTTGGAGCGAAAGTATTTGATGACTCATGTGGAGCCGACTGACTAGAGTACATTTCATCTCATGTTTGAGATGGATTATGATCACATTGTTTGAGTAGTGGATTTTAGAGGAGATCTTCATTGGGCCGGTAGAACTGGGGGAGATAAGAGGTGACAAATCGAGTTGGTGGTCGTACATTCAGTACACATAGAGAGTATCTAGTAAGTATATTTTTTAAATATTTTAAATAACATTACATATAAAAAACTTATTATATATTTTTATAGGTAGTCAAGTATCCCGATATTATGGAGTATGATGTTTATCAGAGGATGTACAGTGATCCGTCCACTGGATAGAATATAGTTGATCACTAGAGTCAGATTGTGGTTAGTATTATTTCTTTTTAAGTTTGAAAATTAATTACATATAATATTTTCACTATTTTAATTTCAAATTGAAACTAACGGAGTCATATGAGGTGAAGACCACTCAGACACAAGATGAGAGTCAGGTCGAGATGGTTGATCGGACTAGTGCCCACCATTTTGATGAGGCGGTATGGATGAAGGTGACCCAGTATGCCTTCAAGAAGGGCAGAGTAGTTGGTATCATCTCTCATTTGACTACTGGGATGTATTATGGTATTGCTATGACGTCGGCATCCAACTCTAGGGGATCTCGTGGAGAGGCAACATCTTCTGTCTCATAGTATCAGGAGCATTTGCGAGCTATAACTAAGCTTAGAGAGAGTTTGCAGAAGTAGCAGGAAGAGATGTGTCAGCCACAGCAACAACTACAACAACATTAGGAGGACATGCGTCGATGGAAGTAGTAGCAACATGATCAGATGGAGTACATGAATCGTCTGACTCATTGTTTAGGGATGGAGTTTCCTCCACCATCACCTCCAGCACCTCCAACTCCTCAAGAAGATTATCCCCCAGTTATTTTATTGTTCTGTTAAAAACATTTGAATTGAACATTTGTTTTAATATAAACTAATTAAAATTTTCTCCTTTTATATTGGTGTGAATATTGCATTATTTTTTTTAGTATTTTTAATATTTTATTATTTTATTATTTATTATTAGTATTATATTTTGTAATGTTTGTTTATTTTACTAATAACAATAATAATATTTTTTGTTTATATATATATTTTTTCTCAATATTGATAATGTTAATATTTTTTATTATTTTTATTATTTTAATAGCATTAATATTATTTTTTTCATTAATCATAATTTTATTATTTTATTATTTTATTAATTATTTTCAAATATTGAGAATTATAATTTTTTTATTTTATTTATTTGAATAATATTAATATTGTTTTTTTAATTTATTATGTATTTTCGACGAGGACTTTTGAAATGGGGGGCCCGTCGCAAATAGAATATATATTTTTTTAATGTTTTTTGTGACGAGTTTAATTACCGTCGTAATAAATTTTTTGCAATGAGCTCATCACAAAATGTTTATAATATATAAACTATTTGCAATGGGCTAGTATCTCGTCCCAAATACTTTTGTGACGGGCTCATCGCTAAAGGTTCTTGTTTTTATAATGTATTTAATCAGAGATCTTTTTGCGACGGGCCCACTACCAATCGAAACTAATATTTTTTGCGATGGGCCCATCACAAAAGATACTAGTTTTGAAGATATTTTCTGCAATGGTCTATTTGTGATGGGCCCCCATCGCAAAATGGTTTTTGCGACGAGATCTCATTGCAAATAGCCAAATTTACAGTAGTAGATTCCCTTGATTTCTTATGTCCAACCGTCTCAGGACCCTATTGAGTCTGTGTGTCGACTATGAGTATATCTAGATGTTTTCTTTTATGTATCACATTGTAATAAATATATCTGGTAATGAGATGAGTACAATTTATGGTTTATGATTAGTGGCTTTATGGTGTCCAACTATGTATATTTATACTCACCACTGTATGGGATCTTCTCGCACATGTAGTGTTTTATGCATGAGATGGATATTTTTGTAGAGTCCTTTGATAACTAGAAGTGGGTGATGTTTAGATGGGATAGATAGACCCAGTTGTATATCAGTGTTTCATTTCAAGTAGTCCCCACCTTGTAAGATGGAAAATATTTATTTTCTTATATTGAGTGGGATTGTTTTTGTCACATTTTTATGATTTCTATTATTTTTTTCATATTCTATTTGTGGGATTATATATGTATTATTTCATTGTTATTGGTTGTTATACATTTCATCGGTGTATGGGTTTATAGATGTGTTTGTTCATCCATTTACTTCAGCTAAATTTACCCATTGTTCTGATATTCTTTCATGGCATTAGTCTCCAGCCCACAACCTTTTAGAGACGAGCAAGGGGTTCTTGCAGCATGGGTCTCATTGGGTTGGTTCGTGGTATAGTGGTATTAGATGAGATACCTAGATTGATGTTTTATGAAATTTTTTGCATTTAGGATTAAATTTTGGTGTTTCTTTATTCTAACTGTGAGGAATGGTTTGGGGACTAGGGAAACAATGTTAATGTATTTCAAGTTTGGAACTCAAGGAATGGTGTCCATTGTTGGTATGGTGGATGAAATTACTATTTACCAAAACACTGACAACTAGTTTAATGAATTAATACATGTGGGAACTAGTTGTAGCGAAAACCATGGTATATACGTCATATAGGAATGTGTTTTGGTTTCAATGTTCATCATGAGAAATATCCACAGATATACTAATTGATTTTGGTATGTCTTGTTATTCTTAATGTTTCTTCTATGATGATAACTAGTTTAGATTCTAACAATGTGTCCTGAAAAAGAAAATTTGGGTGATGGGGCATAATTTTAGGGACCAACTCATTATGTTTTCTCTTCCATGTTAGCACAGATTAGTGCTATCATCTATTGATTTTTACTTATCCATCAGTGGATCTAATAGTTGTTTAAATAAAATGATAGAAAACTGATTGACCCAATAGGTTCGGACCATAGTGTATCTAGGATTGGTGTGTTATGTTATTTATAGTGGCAGATACTACTCCTTTTTTTTGTTTTGATCTAGGGCCTATAGAAGAGGATTATTGGATCAAGGTGAAGGTATGCGTTTTTATCTTTTGTATACCATCAGCAGATCACATGGTTTCCCTTATGACCGATTTTCTTCATGGAGCATAATTTATATATGAAGTTACTGTTACTTTAAACCCCTTTGATATGTGTGAATAATGAGTTTTAGAGTTAATAATTTCTTATTATACATGGTGGGAAAGCCCCACCTCCCCCCCGTTAGGTGGTGGAGGATTGAAATGATGATGTGGTGTGAGTGTCTGTCTTTGTTAGGGTCCATGTTGAAGATGTTTTTTCCTATGAGACATTTCTAAGGAAACATAGTGCCTTGGTAGTTCCATTTTCATATCATATTTTAAATGAAATTGTTCATGAATGAAATATGGATAACTACCCCATCGAGATGCATTTATGAAATGAAATATAAAATTGTTCTGTTGAGTCAATGACACCCAAAGAAAATAGTGTTGAGGTGTAATGGATGAGGTAATTTGACTTTTTTATTTTAGGATTATATATTTTCAATGATTTTATAGAATTATATGTTTGTGTTTAATAGGAGTGAAATTATAAGGATTATTTCTAAGTAGTAAGAGCTCACATGGGCATTGAGAGCATTTTAAGGAACGTTGTGCATCTTCACTTCCCTCAATCGTAGTTTTTACACAGAGTTATGCGCCACATTTCATTGAGTGTATGAAATGTTTGAGACCCAGTGATACTAGTGAAGAATTTTTTCTTGACCCTTCTTTTGGAGGATCATTAAGAGCTGCTCGGTGATTACCAGCTTCTACCAACAATTTTACTTGAATCTGGGAGGAGATAGAGAACCTCACTTTGAATCTCTACATAGTGGCTGCGTCAACCTACTTTGTTTTCCTTAGTGTGAAATAGTTTTCTACCATCCATGAACATTTATTTTCTACCATTTATTGTATTTTTTTAATTCAGGTTTGAAAAGATGGTATTTTCCTCCTTTGAAAAAGAGTGTTCTCAGGCAGATCAAGATGATCTTCTGCGCATGAAAATATGACTAACATTTTATTATTTGGATAGTTTTACCTAAGGAGGAATGGATGTTATGAGCTATTTTTACTATAGTAGAAGTATATTTCAATGATTTATATTATATATAAATTATTATTTTATCTCCACAATGAGTGTTAGTATTCTAGAAATACCAGAACCTAGTATTTCTCCTTATTTTTTTGATAGCACCTAAAATGAAACCCTTAGAGATTAATGAGTTTATAGTGAATTTGGTAGTTCTTAGAGAACTAGGGTTTTAAGAACAATTGTCTTCACTTTGGTATCCTAGTGTTGTTTTCCCAGGGGGAGGGTGAGAATCTAAGGTTTTGGAATAAGATATTCTCATAGTTGACATTGAGACAGGTTACCACCAGCTCTAGTTATGAAGTAGTACATACTAGATTTGGCCTTCCAAAGATGCAATGGTTGTTTTTGAGTATGTGTTGATACCCTTTGGTGTGTTTTCCACCAAAAAATAATGGTGATACTTATTGACTATATCCGTAAACCATCTTCGATCAGTTCATAATAGTCTTCTTTGATGACATCCATTTGGGTTCGGTGTCCAAGTTTGAGCACGCAAGACACCAGAGGGTGGTTTGGTCTACCTTCAGTAGATAGTATTTACCACTCCACTTATTCATAGAGAAAGGAATTTATAGATCAAAAATATCTATTTTGAGATTTTTAATGACCATATATCCACTAGATATGTTATTAATGGATTATTGAAAGGTATATAGATCTTCTTCCGTATTAGAGGATGAGCGATGAAACAAGTCACGATATGAAAGGAGTTGACAAGATAGTTTTCATCCCATAGTAGTGCATCTAAGGTGTGTGATAATGTTCTAAGATCTCTTGAAATTGGTTGGTAATCCCAGATAGTTTCAATAATTTTTCATTTCAAACACTTTTTGTATCTATTGTCTCTATATGGTAACAAAAAATGCTTTTTGGAGAGTTTGGGGCACATGTTTGTGTCGTAGGTATTCCGGATTTGTGAAATTCCATAAACAATCATTGTAGAATGAGATGATTTCTTGAAAACATATATATTTAGATGATTCAGGAAGACTTTGGGGACTTGGTTGCTAATAAACACACTTTTACCCCCAGAATGTTCTGTTATAAGAGTGAGGTTTTCATTTTTCAAAGATATAGTGGTGTTGAGAAATGGGTGATAAAGAACCTTTATGAGAATGTTTTTTTATTTAGTGTGTGATTTTTGGAAGTAGAAGAAATTATTTGGATGACTCGTGTGAGTGGTAGACCCAGTTTAGAGCTTAAAATCCATATCTTGTTTATTTTGTGTTTTTAGGGATGAAATTACATTAATATGAGAATAATATAATGTCTTGTTTCCCCATTTGATACCTTACAATATTTATTGAAATATTTTTAGTACCAGGTTCTCATAAATAATGATATTTTGAGTCCCGATGATCCTGGAATGGATATTTGAAAAATAATAAATATATTAAAATCACATGTGTGCATATTTCCTAAAAATGTGTAATAACACTCAAACATTACCTTGTATCAGAAATATAATACCACCATTGAGTTAAAAATGTGGGGTGCACCCTAGGTACACTCTAAAAATTTTTCAAAAACATTTTTCTATAAAAAGGTAATTGCTTGAGTAAATAATAAATTAATTACATAAATTTATTTTTTTTCATTTGATGATGGAACCACCTAATAAAAAATTATATAAATCACGTTATATTCATATTTTGAGGCTGGCCACATAAATTAGGATTTCTATAGGGTAACCAGTGGAGGAGATTTTGTGGATGAACATCGTCAGATCGAAATTTGGAAATCAATGTGCTAATTGAAATCGAGGACCTCACCAAAGACAATGATGTAAATTCATTATTCAATAGTTATTTATCTAAATCAAGGTAGTATATTTTTTATTTATTTATATTTTCTTATCCCATGATGATAAAGAGTCATTCAACAAAAGTATTGATTCACAAAACAATCATTTTGTGTGTATGAATTTATTTGTTAGATTTGGTGATAATTATTATTTTTTATTTTTTCACCCTAAAAAATGAATATAGGTCAACGCAATCATTTTCAATGGTCCATTTATCATATTTGTTTTTTGGTATTTTATCCCTTCATTAAATGTGCGTTTATTGTTGGTATTTTTTTATCAATTGTTCAATGATTACTCATAAACCAATCATTGTGCATTTAATCTATATGACAATGAATTTTTTCTACAGATCTAGGTTCAATATCCATATCAGATGATGTAATGAAGTCATGATGTATTAAATGAAGGATAAAAAATGGATTGAGATTCATTGAGAGCGGTTTTGACTGCGACAACGTGTAGTGTGATGAGATCGGTTCCATGTGAAGGCCATGTGTGTGGTCTCATAGTGGGGGCTTCCTATACAGTCATCGGGATGTGATTAATGGTGAAACGTTTTTGGGGATGCACCCCACATATCCTAATCATTTAAAATAGAGGGGTTTATATATATTATTAATTATTATAACTAATAATAATTTTGATGAAATAAAATAAAAGGAAAATTGGGTAGTCAGCAGTTACTGTAGTGGTGTACAGTCTATGAAATCCACCACCCTATTCATGAATAATGATAGGGGTTGGGGTGATAGTTTTTATTTTAAATTTAAATAAATAATAAAAAGATAAAGATGATAATATAGGGAATAAAAGGGTGTGGTGTGACTAAATTCCATGTGTGGCATAATGACACTACATGAATACTTTTCTCCCACAAAACACTTTCATATATATAAATTATTGTAATAATATATTCATAATGATAAATGTATTATTATTATCATTAGTTTTTTTAACAATCAATTTTTTAGATATATATTTTAACCGAGACCTCAGATCGATGAGCTATATTTCGTATCTTGATCATGCTATTAAGACGGATGAATCAAGACCAATGATGTGTACCTAATTTAAAATCTAGTCCTGGGTGCATAAAAAACCTAATGGTAACAAAATTATTATTTTTTATTCTCTTTATTTTGTTGTTGTTATTGTTATTTTTTTTTATTTTTTTTTGTTTTTTTTGTTTTTTTTGTTGAACTCATTATTGTTTTCATCATTATCATTGTTGTTGTTTTTTGTTGTTATTATTTTTGATTATGTTGTGGTTTTTGTTGTTGTTTTAGTTGTTATTTACATTTAATTCATTGTTATCTTCGTTATTGTTGTTTTTTTGATTTTATTGTTGTTGCTAGGGCAGTTTTTTTTGCTGTTGTTGTGGTTGTTTTGGTTTTGTTGTCGTTGTTGTTGGGTTTGGTGTTGTTATTGTTGTTTTTTGTTGTTTTTATTAATCTTTTTGTTGGTGTTGTTGTTTTTTGTTCTTGTTGATGTTTGTGTTGATGTGTTTATTGTTTTGGTTTTTGTTTTTTTTTTGTTTTTTTGTTTTTTATGATTTTCGTTGTTTATTATTATGTTTTTGTATTTTTTTATTTCTTGTTTTTTTGCTTTTATTTTCATTTTTGTTGTTGTAATTGTTTTTTTGTTGTATTCATCTCTATTTTCTTTTCTTTTTTGTTAATTTTTTTGTTAATTTTTTGTGGTTTTTGTTGTTTTTGTTTTTTTGTTTCCGTTGTTTTTTGTCGTTTTTTATTATTGTAGTTGTTGTTTGTTTTGTTGACTTTTTTGTTGTTGTAGTAGTTTTTTGTTTTTGTTGTTTTTGTTTTGTTGTTGTTGTTTCTTTATGGTTGTTATTGTTTTTTTTTCTTCGTGGTTATTGTTTATTTTGTCATGGTTTGCTTTTGTTGTTTTTGTTGTTATATTTATTGTTGTGGTTGTTTTCAATATTGTTTCGGTTGTTACTGTTGTTGTCATTGAATATATTACCTGGTGTATCTTCTCTGTGTGAGATCATATTGAAGATCCCTATGTGGAATCAAGACCTAAATATTGAGGTTGAAATATCAAGACCAATATCGATTACCTAATTTGGGCTTGTGGATTATGCCCATAAAGCACCATTCATGCATGATGCAGTGAAATGCATAATTTCTATCCGGTGTCCATTTGGGAAAATTAAATAGTAAATCCTAAGAATTTTTCTATGTGGATTTCTATGGTGTGATCTATAATTCCATCCAATGCCATTTGTGGTGAAATATCAGGTGATTTTATATTATTCTCATCAAATTTATTATGAGTTTCATGCGCTTATCAAGATTTTTCTAGAAACATATATTGGTAAAAGAGTAGTCCATCATATGTAGTTTTTCATGAAGAACACTATGAAGACCTTTGTTTTGGATGCTAAGATATTAAGCGAGGTGACCTATATAAGGAACATCATTTAGTGATTCTTAATCATATTTAGATATAGTTTTTTTGAATCCCTCCATGAGGCCCAGAGTGAGATCATCTATCATTACCATTTATCAAATTTTGAGTTTCTCAGAATTATTGTGACTAACATTATGTGGGAGTTGGTCCCCAATATAGTGGGTTGATCCAGATTGGGTTATTGGTATACCATGTGGTTCTATTTTTTATCCCATCTATGTATCAATGTATAAATACTTCTTTCATTCTTATTCTTGTCTAGATATGATGAGGTTGACTTCTATGATGAGATTCATTAGTGGAAGCATAACTCATGGAGTGTGTTCTCCAGGATGAGTGTTATTTGGAACCATCAATTAGAAATCCTAGGCTAGGAAAATGGTGTTCTTCATGTGAAACATGAATAAATATGTAATTAATTTAATCAATAAATATTTTATAAAATTATTCATCATTTTGGATAATAATATTTATTCCATTAATTATATTATATTAAAATTTAATCGAGACTAATGAAAAAAAATTATGTGATCCCCTCTCAGATTCTTTGTCATTTTCATTAGGAGTTTATGCCTAAATTAAAATATTACTACCTAGAAGTGGTTCATGGAACCCAAGATAAATAACTTATTGTCAAAACTTAGAAAACCACATATGAATGATTCTTGTGTAATATAAGATCTTTTCACAATATATCACAAAAAAGGATGCACATTTGTATCATAGTCCTATGCACTTGATAGGAATTTTATTTTCTATATAAAATTATCATTGTCACACCATGGTCCGTAAATTTATGTGGTAGTTATATTTATATTGAAGGGATGAGATAACAACTTCCATATAGATAAAATAGAAAAATCATTCCCCATTTTATCCATTACTAACATGTCATTTGGGATGTACCCAACATACCATGACTTTCCACCAACATTTGTGATTGTTTTTGTCAATAAATATGAGTGTGTGAGTTATTACATGCATAAATGATTATCGTAAACTCTAGAGACCATTAAAAGAACTCATAGATATGAATATCTGATGAACATAAAACATGATAAATCTCTACTAGTAGGATAATTGTCATAATAACCCATCTTGGATATTACCAAGTAATAACATCATGAAATGAAGACTTATCCACTTATGAGTAATCACACAAGACACCCTATGTACTATGTGACCATTGTTAGTACATTATGTTACATAGAACTAGTTTTATGAATATCATCATAGAATTTTAAGGTTTTCATCATAGCGGGAAATTGTGATGAACATTTCAATGCGACCGATACTGTAGGAAATTATCATATCTATTTTATACATAATAAAAATTAATATTTCATAATATTATAAAATTAATATTCACATATTTTAATAAACATGTAATATTAAGTACAAAATTTATTGGTTATATAGAACTAAATCCAAAAAACTCTCACTTTCACTATAACCAACTATTAATGACTAGTTAGTTCTCACATGTAGAAACATGATTCCACTAGGTATAACTATAGTTGTTAGTCCAATCATGTCTCTCTAGCTATGATTGGAAAATAAAAATGTCATTTTATAAAATCATCAACATTACTATATTGATAAAATCCTTTAAATAGATATTTAACTGGGTATCCATCTCCTATTAGCATTTTGGAATCATGACATCATTAATAAATCAATAGTAAAATATTATCATAAAATTAGAAATCTCTTTCTATTGGAATAACCCAAAATGGAAACATGACATTGCTAAAAATGATTCATAAGATTCATCAGAAGCTGAAATATACTCAGATATTATAGACATGGAAACTAGTAGCTTTAATTTCTTTTACTACATATTATTAAATCCAAATCAGTGATAAAAAATCAAATTATAATACATAAATATAAGTGTCCAATTACCTTGATCACTAGTATTAAAATTTCTCCAAAAACTAGGAACACATCCAGTTCTACATAGCAAAGTACAACCAGATAGTTCTAACTACAAGTCTATGTAGTTATGTTGGATCTATTTGGTATTCACATAATATGAATAATGAATTATTAAGATGAAATAAATATATATATCATCTCACATGGGATAATTTCCTAGAACATAAGAATTTGGAAATATATTAATCTCAATAATATCTTCCTATTCCTATCCATGTTCTCCTAGAGTGATTTTATGCTGATAAAAATCCGATATTGAATTATTACAAATTTTATTTTTCAATAAATAATTAATATATGTTCCCTGAAAAAATTTCAAGAACCCATGGATCCATCTTGTAGATCTTGTTACTTAGAATATGGTTTCTAAATTAATTCATAATTGGATAAATTTTATTACTTAGTCTTAATAAACTCGTAATACAAAAAATCATTCTTCAATATGTTATCAACATATATTTTTTGAAAAATTATATTTCTACCACTAACCAGATAAAAAAATGTCACTAAATTGTTTCCAAATGATTATTCTATGATCATTATGCATGATTAATTAAAAAATTAATTTTTATAATCTATATATCATCTTTTCTTTTTTGACATAAAAAACACTTTTATGTTATACCTAGAATACAAATACTATATGGTATTCTTTTGGTCACATAATATTGACATATATTATAAGGAATATTTTATTTGAGGTAGAGTTTAAAATCTCTAGGTTAATATGATGATCATTGAAATATGTTTTCAAGAAGTAGAATTCAAGAAAGATTTTATTCATTATTTTGGGTGTATAGTTGTCATTAGATATTGGAACTTTCTAAAATAAATAATTCTTTTTTGGAATCCTATTGTACCATACATGTCTTGTTTCTCTTAAATACTTATCGAATATATCATGTATTAGAATCACAAAAAATACAGATTCACTGAATCTTGATACATGGAGTACATAACATGAATATATACAATAATAGTTTATTTATTTTCAGTCTATCACAATGCATGTTTTAGTGGTTAGTGGGGTTTGGAGGATGTTATAGGAGTTTTAGTAGAGTATGGAGGCACATCATAGTTGACACAGGATATAAACACTATAAATTTAATACTGGATATGTAATGATGTGTCACAAATTTTTGAGGTTCGTTTATGGGATTCAACATGATGTGTATATTTATAGTGTTAAATAATAAAATGTGACATGTTTATAGATAATATCTGGCCACCTACACTTACAAAACATATCAATGGTTAACACATTCTTTAATTCCATTATATAGTGCGTCTTTAAATGTCATTTAAGCCCTATACTCTTGTCATTTCGCAAAGATCTTGTGGAAATCCATTTAATCATTTGGGGATTACTTATATGTTTATTGCTATTAAGATTCTTGTATTTGATCTATAGTGTGTTATCCTCTCTTTCTAATCTATTATCTATCATTATTCAACTAGAGTTAGATTCGGTGGTGCAGTTTGGATTGGGTTATGAGTTTGGGAAATGTTTTGATGATCTTCATGTGGGCTGAAGGCTGATCTATGGTGTCTCATGTTGTAGCTATGTTTTCTGAGAATTTATACTTCATCCCAAGGTGTTAAGAGAGATCATAAATCATGCTTATTTTAGGTTAACCTCTTTCAAAGCTTTTATATGTTCTATGTGTGGGAATTTCATGATTTTTATTAACTTTTGATGGATGGTAAGCGTTTTTGCAATCATATAATTTATTGGAATGTCTAAAATTGATGGCTATGGGGAGTTATCACATATTATTCAATTTTGTTATGTGTTTTTATATTTTTATTCCTTCCTATTACTAATTCTAAAAATAATAGTTGTTGGAAGACTATTTTGAGGTATAGATGATATATGTGATGATGTGTGATGTGTTTTTGTGTGATCATATCTGAATAAAAGGTTCTTGAACATATATTTTGGTAATAATTGGTTTCCCATGGAAACCTAGTTTGTTTACGAATACCCATGCTAATATAAAGAAGAAATGTGATAAATACTTTAAAAATGTGAAGTGAGAATGTGTTTTTTTATGTGGTTGGGCTCATTGTGATTCATTATGTGGCTTCTGGTTTTCTTGAGATGATAGATGTGAATGAATGGGATGTAAAGTATGTGGGAAATGATTTAGTGGTTGGTTGGAATGGACGTGTTGGGTAGTTATGTGGCTTGTTTTGCTGAGGTTGTGGCATGGTGGTTGTTCAACAGTGGTTGTAGTATAGTGGATTTAGCATAGTGGTTGTGGGGCAGTGGTTGTGGTGCAGTCATTAAGGAATAGTGGATTTTTGTAGTTAGATTAAATGGTAGATGTGGTGAAACAAAAATGGTGGATGTGTGGTGCTGTAATGGTGATTGTGTTATTTGAGAGAGATTTTGTGTGTTGTTATTATGATAGTTTCCCAGGTATCCATGGAATAAATAATAATGAAATGTTATTAGAATATAAATGATTAATGATGGGTTAGATGAGGGGTTTTGATAACTGGTGTAATTATAATTGAATTAGTGGTATAATTTTAAATGAGTATGATATTGAATAAAAGTGGTGGAACCTGTAATTTGAATGTGTAAAATGAATCATGGAATGTGAGATAGTCGTGTGGTGTATTGAATATGGATGAGTAAGCAGTTGCGATGGTTGATGTGTGTCACATAGAGGCAATGTGGTATGTTCTAGTGTTGATGAAAACTAGTTGGTTGGGTATTATGTGTTGTCTATATATCTTGTACTTTCATGTTATTTTATAAACACCCACCAGAGTTGGATAACGTCACCAATGCTCATAGGTTTCTAGTTTTGTGTATTTTCCCCAACATTGAGGATGACAGTGATATAGATGGCTGGATACCCCTTCTCTCCTAATCTTCCTTCAGTAGTGATGCAGCGGACTTGGTTTCTTTGATATAGATGTTATATGCGACCCCAATGTTTTTTGGAATGATGTGACATGTGGTCCCATGTGTCTTCTGGATGAGATGTCATGTGTGGCCATGAGTGCCTTTAGGATAAGATGTGATGTGTATTCCCAGGTGTCTTTGGGATGATATGTGACATGTTTTCCCATGTGTCTTTATTATGAGATGTGATTTCTGGCCCACGGTTCTATGGGTGGGATGTTATGGGATATGATATGTGGCACATATGTCTATTATCTAGATTCAATTTGATTTGATTTGTGTGCAAGTTATGGGAGCAAAGGACGTTTGACATTGGGTGTATAGGAGTGGTGAATGAATATAAAAAAGGAAATGGGGAACCTTTGTTACTATTTTTGTACTATATTATTATATTGGAGGTTTTATTTTGTGAGTGAGACATGGCGAGTCTAGGTTTTGTAGGATGAACTGTTTATGTGTTTTTTGGTAATATTATTTTTCATTAGAACATTAGTATTTTCTTTTTACATCTACAATTGAGGCATCGGTTATGTTTCTACAAACTATACATATAATGCACACCCAACATATAAATACTATTTTGAGATTTCCAAGAGGAAAATATGGATTAATCCAGAAATTACTAGCTTGGATGGAGTTGTTTTTGTGTTGCTACTGAATATTTCTTTTTTTGGTATTTCACTTTGTAGACTTTTATATGTATCATTTTTATTTATTCTTGCATTGTGGTATGGTTTTTTTTACATTTATATATTATTCAAGAGTTATTTATTTATTATTTATCTTATCCCCTGATCAAGTTCATTTAGAGTGTAATTCCTCCCGTACTATGTTATTTATATACCCTTAGTCCTAGTTGTTAAACTGGGGCCTACTAGAGGTGGGACTCAGATGTTATTATCTCTCAACCTTCTTTGTAGAGTCAGTGGTGGGATAGGATCATGAAAAAGATGTATCCAATGTGATGGTTTCGAGATAAGATGATGTTACGAGTTAGGCATAGTGAGGATTGAAAGGGTTGGTATGGAATACATTCAAGTTGACCTTGGTGTCTGACATGGGCCAGGGAGACTGTCGATGGCATGGTATTTTAAATCCCCCTATGATTCAGTGTACAAAAACTAAGACTATTTAACAACCAAGATAGGTGGAACTATTTTCAAGGTAGAGATATTTGAATGGTACATTCTTCATGATTACTTTTGTTTATGTGTGAATTGGGTATTTTTGGAAAATAAAATGATTAAAATGAAAAATCATTGATAAAACTCCATGACCCCCAATTTAGTATTTTCTTTATATTTTTTGGAATGGATTGTGTTAATAATTAGTGAGTTGATCAGGGATTTGAGGTTCTGTAGGATGACCAGGATGGTCATCTAAATATTTCCCTCACATAGGAGAATGAGGTATGGAAATGGGAATTATGTGTCTCTCAACAGAAGTGTTTGGAAATGTATGAGGAAATGTTTCAGAAATAAAGAAAAAGAACTTGACAGAAGATCTAGAGATATATTTCAGTCTAATTTGAGCGTGATATAAGTTTTGGGTGATAAAAGGAGTTAGTTAGGTGCAGAGATTTGCACATCAATGGTGGACATTATTTATTGGTGATTGTATAGAGGGAGATGTGTTATGGTCCAAATTTCTGAGCGAGTTATGGGATTATTTTCTATAGTTGATGATGAGGTAAGCCAAGAGGAAGGTTCTCCTCTCCCTTCAGTAGGGGATCCTGAGCGTGTGGAAACTTGGGATAATGATCAAGGATCTCTTACACTTTTCTGTATATTTTTTTCATATGAGGAGTCTAATTCCCAGTTTCTAGAGGAGTATTTGCATCTTGTGATCAGGTATACTGTAACACCATTTACACTACTGGAATATCTAGATGTTCATAAAAAGGATGAGGATATGGAGTGTGTCACGACCCGCCCTCGGGGTCCGTGCTGTGACTACCCCAAGCCCGCCTTTCATAGGCCAGGGGCTGGCGACTAGCACCAAGGCGTAAATCCCAGTAAAAAGGGAAGGCATTGCCTTTGAAAAGTAAACAAACACCACAGAGTAAGCAAGCAGAAAAGTAATCACTAAGTAAGAACAGAGTACAACTGAGAGTGCGGAAAAGTAAATGCGCCAGTATACAAACCCAAACTGAAAGTAAAGTACAACTCGAAAAGGAAAAAAGTAACTGTAGAGTAAAAGCCGCTACACCGAGTTGTCCACTAGAGATCCCACCTGAAGGGTGGGTACATATAGCTCCATTGCTCCTCGGGTCCCGCCGTCTGCTCCGAGCACGTCCCGCCCAGTGGTCCACCTCCAGGTACCGTCCTGCTCTGCACACCTCAACCACGATCAATTCTGTCTATCGTCTGCAACCAACACAACGTAGTGCGGGCATAGACCGTGCTGTGGTGAGTATAAGCTACTCAGTAGGTACCACGAGACCCCCGAAGGTCTCCCAAAATCCTCAAAGGATAAACCACAAGGATAGATACAAACACGAAGTAATAACCAACACTGCTTAGGTATATCCCCATACATATACCTAAGTCATCAATTCCAATACGCTCCAACCTCCGAGCCCAAGTACAACTCAGTCCACACAGGAAAGTAAACGTATTCCACACAAGAAAGAAAACGTAATCCACACAGGATAGCACAACACAATCCACACAGGAAAGCAACAGGATTCAACTCACACAGGTATACTTCTTCGAAAGACGATAAAGATGATCTCTGATCCATCTAAGTCATCGGACCCACGAAGGATAGATAGGTAACTAACCCCCGCAATGACCCACACAGGATTGGGCCCACACAGGACCTGTAGGCGCTGGTTCACACATGAATGCTGAGCGCAATGACCCACACAGGATCGGACCCACACAGGATCGGGCCCACACAGGACCTGTAGCATTGATCCACGTAGGATCGCTGAGTGCTGTAGTCATCGTCGTCAAATCCACTAAGGATCTCTGTACTGTCGTCGTCGCAGACACAGCAGTAGTAGCAGTAGCAGTAGTAGTCACAGTCGAAGCCAGCACTAGGGTTACCACACACAGCAAGCTCGTTCGGGAGGGTCCGCTCCACGAGCCGAGAGGCTGATACATCAACTGTCAAAAATTCCAAAGTTGATGTATCAAAATGTTCCGTATCGCCAACAGGAACTCAACGCAACAGACGGCGCGTCGATCGGACGCCCGGTCTGAGAGTTATTGGCTTTTTCGTCCAAGTGGCCCTGTTGGTTTTTAAGGCAAAACCAACCCGACCGTACTCCACCTGCGTCCAAACCTCGGGCGGAGTATGCCAAAAGATCCTTCTCACTAAGAGGAACACAAAAAAGCTGACGACACGTCAATCGGACGTCCGTAGCTCAAGATATGAGTGTTTCCGCTCCGAGGGCCCGGTTGGTTTTGTGTACGAACCAACACGGCCGAACTCAAAGTATTCCGAAACATTGAGTGCGATATACCGAATCGATACTCTCGATCCAAGGATCACATCGCCTCTGACGGTTCGTCAATCGGAGGTCCGTAGCTCAAGTTATGAGCAAAAGACCGAAGTCGATTCGAAAACGGGGGGTCCGGGTCCGGGCCGACCCGGCCCGGCCGGTGGCGCGATCCGGCGCGGCAGCGCGGCCCGGCACGGCAGCACGGTCCGGCGCGACGGCGCGGCCGGTGCGCCGCTCGGGTCCCACACGCGGGGGCAAGGCCCCCGCCCTTTCTGCTGCCACTGCGACTGGATGCCGTGCCGTGGACCAAACGACCCCCCTCGTGGGGGCCTGCTTTTGAGAAAACGGGGGGGGGGGGGGGGGGGGCGCTGCCCCCCCCCCCCTTTGTGAAACCGTGGCCCCCCATTATGGGGGGCCGGTTTTGGCCAGCCGGGGGAATTAATTCCCCCGGTTCTTCTGCCTTCCGGCCGGCCCGACCTGGCCGGCCGGTCCTTCCTCAACGGGACCGGCAAGGCCGGCCCCCTTTCCGGCTTCCGACACCGGTGGCCCGGCTAGCCGCCGGTCTTCAAGTTCCGCCACGGCTCGGAACTGGCCGTAGCCTTCGTCGTCCGGTGCAGTGCAATGGCACCGCGCCTCTCCGCCACGGCCCCGCTCCGGCCGCGGCGCCTTTGGTTTCCTTCGACGCGGAGCGACGGCATCGCGTTCATGATAATTTCCCCACGGCGCGGCGTGACGGTGCCACGCAATATTTGTCGTGTGATTCCCGCGCGGTGTGACGGCACCACGCCATCTCGTTCATCCACAAGAAAATAATAATATTCATGAACAAAGGAGGGGAAAATTCGGCCTTGTTTGTGCGGTCCTCCCCCCCCCTCTCATTAGATGATAACACATAAACATTTATCCTCAAGTTTGTCATGCTAGAACCAAGAACGAGAATAAATAAAATAATCATCGACAAACCCCTACCTCGGTTTCAAGAACGATGATCGTCAACGACCTGCGGAAGACGTGCGTCGCGGTGGTCGGCGTCATAGAAGAAGGACGTCGATGTCATGAAGTGAGGATTCGAAGCTATTTGACGATGATTTTGTCGCGGGAAATCGTCGCGGAAGAGATGACGTGGAAGAAGACGTCGTCGGTGTCGCGGGTATGGCGTCGCGGAAGACGGTTCCCGAGAACGTGGAGTTCTTTGTCGATGTCTGAATGTTCTTCGCGTTCTTCGTCAAAGTTTTAAGAAGATGGAGAGAATTCTTCAAACCTCTCAAGGTGGCTAGATAAATTCTAACCCAAATAAAATAAGCTAAGGACTTATTTTATTTACCCAACCAAACCATTTTGAAATTCAAAGGTTTGAAATAAAACACCTCAACCCATTTAATAACCCAACTTGTCAAGTTAATTAAAGAGGGTTTATTGGGAGTTTAAAAAGAGAAGGTGAAGAGTTATGCTTCGTGTGGGCCCCACCACACTTAATCCTCCCAAGGGAGGTTAAGTGGATGTGGGTCCCACTTCTAACTCCCTTTGGGAGAAGTTAACCAACAAGTTAAAATAAAAATTTGTATTCCACAAATCTTATTTAACTTATTCTAATTTCCCAAAAACTAACTCTCAACCCGCAATAAACGCAACTTCGGAAAAGGTCTCCTTAAGCGAATATCGGCGCTGTGAGTTCATCGGTGCCCTCAGAATTTGATTCCGGGCACCGGTTCAAAAGTTAGAAATTCCCGCTCGTTCGTTCACTGAACGTACCCGAGACAAACTTCAGAAATTGATTCCGGGAACTCTGGGCCTCGGAATCAGGTGCCGTCAGAAACCGCGTTCTTGTAAAATTCAACGAAAATTAAGAAAAAATTTCCCTCAAATTTTACGGGTCTTTACATTACTCCCACCTCAGGGCTTTAAGTCCCCGTAAAGATACATCAAAAACTAGGGAAACAAATGAGGGTACTGAGCACGCATCTGAGCCTCCCGCTCCCAAGTGCTCTCCTGGAGATTCCCGTACTTCCATCTGATGCGCACAAGAGGAATCGATTTCCCACGTAGGACCCTCTCCTGTCGATCCTCTATCTCCACCGGGACCTCCGTAAAAGTCGCTCCATCGTCAACGTCAAGCTCCCCATGGTCAATGATGTGTGTCGGGTCATGCACGTATCTCCTCAGCTGAGACACGTGGAAGACGTCGTGCACCCGGTGCAACTAAGGTGGTAGAGCCAGGCAATAAGCCACCTTGCCAATCCTGCTGAGGACCTGGAAGGGTCCGATGAAGCGCGGAGATAACTTGCCGCCTCGGCCAAATACCTGTATACCACGTCGAGGTGAGACCCGCAAGAAGATGTGGTCGCCATCCTCGAACTCTAGTGGCCTTCGCCTCCTATCAGCGTATGACTTCTGCCGGCTCTGAGCTGTCCTCATCCGCTCCTGGATGACCTGGACCTTCTCTGTCATGTCCTAGACCATCTCCGGTCCCACATGTGCTGACTCCCCAGGGTCTGTCCAGCACAAAGGAGATCTACAAGGTCGGTCGTACAACACCTCGTACGGTGCCATCCCGATGGTGGAGTGGTAGCTGTTGTTGTACGAAAACTCCACCAAGGGTAGGTGGTCCTCCCAGCTACGACCAAAGTCGAGGACACATGCGCGAAGAATGTCCTCGAGATTCTGAATGGTCCTCTCCGTCTGACCATCTGTCTGAGGGTGAAAGGCTGTGCTCAGACGTAGCTGTGTCCCAAACACCTCCTGCAACCCCTTCCAATTCCGGGAAGTAAAGCATGCATCTCGATCGGAGACGATAGATGATGGCACACCGTGGATCCACACAATCTCTTGAACGTAGAGACGTCCCAAGCTCTCCACTGAGCCCTGCTCTCTGATGGGTAAGAAGTGTGCCGACTTGGTGAGTCGGTCTACAATCACCCAAATGGAGTCGTGACCTCTAGAAGTGCGTGGAAGTCCAGTCACGAAGTCCATATATATGCCATCCCACTTCCACTCCGGGACCTCCAAGGGCTGTACCAAGCCTGCTGGTACCTGATGCTCTGCCATCACCTGCTGAAAGGTGAGGCATAGAGAAACGTACTCTGCTATATCCTTCTTCATGCCCGACCACCAGTGCTGACGTCTGAGATCCTGGTACATCTTCGCCACTCCAGGATGTACCGCCAAAGGAGAAGTGTGAAACTCTCTCAGCACCTCCTCTCACAAAGAGACTGGTACCATGGTACGTCCTCTGAAAAGGATGCCGTGCTCTGCTCCAAGGGAGAAACCATCAGGTGCCTGTCCCAAGGATATCTGTGCACTCCATGTCTCACAGTCAGCGTCCTCACGCTGTGCCTCTCTGACCCGCTGCAGTAGTGGAGGGGTGACTGTGAGATACTGAAGGAAGGATACTCCATCTCTATCCATGAAGGATATCTGCAAAGAGTATAGCTGCTCCGTCGCATCCTCATGTAGCTGAATGCTCGTCCTCCTGCTGAGGGCATCGGCTACTACGTTCCCCTTTCCAAGAGTATAGACTATCTCAATGTCATAGTCCTGGAGGAACTTGAGCCATCGTCGCTGTCTCAGGTTTAGGTCCTTCTGCGAGAAGATATAACTGAGACTCTGATGATCAGAAAAGACTGTAAAGTGCTCGCCCATCAGGTAATGTCGCCATGTCTTCAGAGCGAAGACCACTGCTACTAACTCCAGGTCATGGGTAGGGTAGTTCTGATCATGCGGCCTCAACTGATGTGATCCATAGGCGATCAATGCCCGCTCCTGCATCAGAACACATTCGAGTCCGGTCCCTGATGCATCGCAGTAGACTACGTACTGTACACCCTCCTCAGGCAATCTCAAGATAGGTGCGCTGGTCAATCTCTGTCTCAGCTCCTGGAAGCTCTGCTGACATCTGTCTGACCACACGAAGGGTTTCCACTTCTTCATCAAAGATGTGAGTGGTGCCGCAACTCTAGAGAAGTCTGGCATGAATCTTCGATAGTATCCAGCTAGTCCCAAGAAACTCTGAACCTCAGTCACGATCCTAGGTGGATCCCATGCTAACACAGCCTCGATCTTCGCAAGATCCACTGCAACTCCTGCCTCAGAGATAACATGTCCCAAGAAGTGGACCTCGCGTATCCAGAACTGGCACTTCGAGAGCTTACCATAAATTTGGTGCTCTCGGAGTGTGTCTAGTACAACTCACAAGTGGTAGGCGTGCTCCTCTTCAGTCGTCGAGTAAATCAGAATGTCATCGATGAAGACCACGACAAACCGATCGAGATATGGCTGAAAGATCCTGTTCATGAGGTCCATGAACACTAATGGAGCATTGGTTACGCCGAAAGGCATAACCAAGAACTCATAGTGGCCATACCGACATCTGAAGGCCGTCTTATGCACGTCCTCGTCCCTGACTCTGAGCTGATGATAGCCTGACCTGAGGTCTATCATCGAGAAACACCGTGCTCCCTTGAGCTGATCAAAGAGGTCATACACTAGTGCAGAAAACGTTTTTTACGTCGGTTATTTTTTATTATTTACGTCGGTTTTTAGGCGACGTTAATACGGACGACGTTATAAATAAAGTTTTTTACGTCGGTTATTTAAAACCGACGTAATATCCCTAACATCACGGTGGTTATCACGTCGGTTCATATAATAACTGACGTGATAAATATGCGCGTGGGGCTTTATCACGTCGGTTATTCCCTAAAACGACGTGATAAAACGCCTGGGATATCGTTTATCACGTCGGTTATGTCATAACCGACGTGATAAACCCTTCCCCTGGCCTTTTATAACGTCGGTTATTTAGGAAACCGACGTGCTAAAAAGGCCTGGGAAACGTTTTAGCACGTCGGTTATTGGATAACCGACGTGGTAAATCGATTCCCATGCCTTTTAGCACGTCGGTTATATTAAGAACCGACGTGATAAAATCCCCGGGAACGGTTTATCACGTCGGTTCTAGAAAAACCCGACGTGATAAACCCCTCCCGATTTATTTACCACGTCGGTTATAAAATAACCGACGTGAAAGGAATTTTTTTTTTAAATAATTGCACTGCTCTCACCAAAAAGCAACCAGAAACCAAACAAAAATAACCATGCCAGCCCTCCCCCAAGCCCCAACTGAACCCCACCCTCATCTGTACCCACCTAACAACCTGGCCAGCCCTCCCCCACCACATTGGAGCCCCACCAAAACCCTTGGACACCCCCCCACCCCTTGGACAGCCCCCCACCCTCATTTACACCCCCACGACCCCTAGTACAGCCGCAAACACCCATTGGACACCCCCCCCCCCTCATTTACACCCAACCGGCCCCTTGGACAGAACTCCCAGACACCTTGGACACCCCACCACCCCTTGGACACCCCCCCACCCCTTCGACAGCCCCCCCACCCTCATTTACACCCCCCGAACACTAGGACAGCCCCAAACACCCCTTGGACACCCCTCCCATATCCCTTGGACACCCCCCCACCCCTTGGACACCCCCCCCCCCACCCCTTGGACAGCCCCCCACCCCCTGGACACCCCCCCGACCCCTTGGAAACCCCCCCTACCCCTTGGAACCCCCCCCCCATCCCCTTGGACAGCCCCAAACACCCCTTGGACACCCCTCCTATATCCCTTGGACACCCCCCACCACTTGGACACCCCCCACCCCTTGGACAGCCCCCCCCCCCCCTCATTTACACCCAACCGACTCCTTGGACAGCCCCAAACACACCTTGGACACCCCTCCCATATCCCTTGGACACCCCCACCCTCATTTACACCCCCCCCGACCCCTAGGATAGCCCCAAACAAACCTTGGACACCCCTCCCATATCCCTTGGACACCCCCCAAACACCCACCCACCCCCTTGGAACCTCTCCCCCCATACCAAAATCCAGACCAGAAAAACCATCAACAGTAGACCAAAACAAGAAGTAGAGAAAAATTAAACATTCACTTATATAACATTCAAAACTTACACTGTCAACTTCAAAAAAAACTAAATCCAACCTAAACGACTACAAAATACACAATTACATTGACAATATTCAAAATTACATTTTACATTACAAACAACTAAAAGTCAATCAAACCTGTAAAATAATTTGACCACTCCACTTGTAAGTGTTTGATATCTTCAGCAGTAAAGGGTTGAGGGTCATCAAAAAGCTACAAAGGAAAAGGATAGTAGTCAATGTGTATAATGAATAAATCAAATTGAAATATTATGAGAAAGAGGAAATCTTACCAGGTCAAAACTCAGAACTGTCCCAGTTGTTATTATTTCATACATAAATCTTAACATGTAATATCCGCATTCGATGATGCCTTGTTGCTCATGACATTTCTGTATGAATGAGTGTAAATTCAATATGTTATTTTTATGTAATAAATCAAAATGTACAAATTATAAATGGATATTTACCTTCGCATGTACATATTTGATCTTGTAATTCCTTTTCTTTGCGCTTTTTCAAAAGTGGACCCATGCCCTGTTAGAAAATAATACGAATGGGGTAAATTTAAAATTCATTATAATATATAAAACTATTGTGAAATTGAAACTTACGTTTCCAATATATTCTTAAAACTTTCTCGCACATCATCATGGAGAGAGCATATCCAATAAAGTGTTTTCTCCCTAGGGCAAAAAACCCCTAACATCCAATGATCCCTGAGAAAAGGAAATTTAAGAAAAGGAAATTTAACGTTAGTGGTTTTTTATGTTAAAAGATAATTAACTCTTTGAGAGGGATGTGTTTCATACCTCTCACAAAAAGGCATCATCCAACACTGTGTGATTACATTCTTTTCAAATCTATCAGCAATATAAAGCATTCTTTGTTCCTCATCCAATGCACATGCTTCAGGGGAAATCAATTGTGGGTCCACGAATCCATATACATCTGTCAGCTCATTCCTCTCACAAATTTTATACATATACCTAATACAAAGCAGACATAAGTATACATTTTTAATAAATATAACGCAAGGAAAAGGTGTTAAGACTTACATGATAAAAATTTGCACCACGTTGATGCCCAACTTATCTCCAGTGACAAACTCCATGATATCAGTTTTCATAATCCCCACACATAGTTCACGTCCACAGACATGAGATTCCATTGTAAAGTCATAATGATCCGCCAACAAATTTGAATATCTTGACAATTTGTCAAGACTGCTAGTATCTGCATCTGATGTCATAGCTATCTGTCTTTGTTGTTGTCTATACAGTATTTCTTTACCTTTGAAGTATTCCTGTAAAAATAAATTGAAAAATATATTAGTTTTCAAATGATAAAACATTAATAAAAATATAAAATAAAAGATATAACATCCATACCTCTATGGTAATGAGTCGAAGAAGTCTGGATGGCCAAAGTAAAAAATGGCCGATACTATGTCCAACTGTCGTCACCTCATCTGTAGGTAATGGTATCCGAGCTGATCTATCTATAATATCCTGTACAGTGACCCTCTGATTCTCTACCTCTAACTGTTGATGATGAACTGTATCTCCTATACAATATACCATCCCATATGCAACTATATGATGTTGAGGATCATCAACATACAACTCACAATAAGTAGGTAGCTGCGGCGGAGGAGGAGGATCAAAAATGGGGTCCGCAGGCTGAGGTGGGGGAGTGGGAGCTACTGGGAGAGGTGGAGTGGGAGCTGCACCCTGAAATTGTCTTTACAAGTCTGCAAACATTAACTGCACCGATGCTCTAATCTTGTCCTCCATTGTCGCATTAATATTATGGACTTCAGCCTCCAAGGATTCTATTTTTTTTTATAAACTCCCTCAACGTTAGAAGTTGAGGAACGTGGCAACACTTTTCTTACCGATACACCTGCCGGATATCCTCTTACACGGCCAGGATGTTCGGGCTTTCCCAATGCCACAGATAAAATATCTTCCCTCCCAGATGGTGTAAATGTCCCCTGTGAACTCTGCTCCTCAAGAGAGTCCTGTAATAATTAATTGAACATTTCTATAATGATTGGAAATATATGACGAAAATAGTAAACTTAAATAAATAAAATAGATATCTTACAATCCTCTCAACTACGAGTCTCGATTCTTCCGAAAGATATTGTCCTTTTTTGCCCTTCCGAGCTCTTTTCCATTTCTCATGTCTAGATGGAGGGGATGGAGGGGCCACCTCTCCAGATCTTGAAGACTCAGCTCTTAGTTGTTGAAATTTTTCTGCCATCATTTGTTCTTCCAATAATGCATACCCTCCCCGAGATAAACTATGAGGGTATACATTTTTAGATTGGATCTCTTGATGAGCTTTCCTTGTTTGCTGTAAATTAAGAATAAGTAATCATTAACAAAACAATAATAAGATCATTTATATAAGAAAGCTTATAAAAGTTTACATTGCCCTTACCAAAAATGAATCTTTTCTTCTACTTTCAAAAAATTCTCTCCATGTGTCTTCATCTATAAAAGGATATATACGACATGGATTCTCACGACTCCTATGACCATAAATGAAATCAGATGAGAGGGTTGATTTGAAATCCCTCCATCTCCTAGCAGCCAACGATAAGCATTTCTTCCTGACTCCTCCAGTGTCAGGAATATCAAATGTCATCTGATAAAAAAGAGGTTAAAAATATTATATATACTAGAAACATTTAAAGAACAGTCAAACAATAGCAAAAGATCTTACCAAAATGGTCTCCCACAGCTGATAAATTATCGCCTTATCCACACTTCTCCAATCATCATAGAGAATGCTTACTTTGCTCTTAGCCTGAGTTGCTACAAAACCCTTAAAATCTTTAGCATTTGGACCTCTAGGAAGATCATCATCATCAAACTCCACGACTATCCTCTCCTCCTTCGTACGGGCAAGTGATAATTTTGGTAAACGTGTGCACCCACGCTTACCAACCTTTGAACTCTTTTTCGTAATAGGAGCATGTGAATGTTCCTCCCCAGATGTATGACCAATATGCTCATCTCCAGAATCATGTGGCTGATCAACTGATTGATCTGTCATTTTCCTTCAAATCAAAAAAACAAACATTAGTTCACAAATAGAAAAGTGTACTAAATTACATAATAGTAAACATTGGTAATATGGTAAGCATGTTAAACAATGATAAACATGGTAAACACAGGCAAAAGGTTGCCAAGGAGTTGGCCCAAGAAAGCTGAAAAGTGGACTCACTGATGCCACCGGCCGGCCGCTGGCTCACCACCGGCCGGCCGGTGGACCAGACAGAGAGCCTTCCTCTCTGTCTAAACCACCGGCCGGCCGCTGGCTCCTCACCGGCCGGCCGCTGGTGATCCAGACAGAGAGGAAGGCTCTCTGTCTGGTCCACCGGGCGGCCGGTGGTGATCCAGCGGCCGGCCGGTGGACCAGACGGAGAGCCTTCCTCTCTGTCTGAACCACCGGCCGGCCGCTGGCTCAACACCGGCCGGCCGCTGGTGATCCAGACAGAGAGGAAGGCTCTGTCTGGTCCACCGGCCGGCCGGTGGTGAGCCAGCGGCCGGCCGGTGGTTCAGACAGAGGAAAGCTGTCTGGACCACCGGCCGGCCGGTGGACCAGACAGCTTTGTTCTGGACCCCCGGCCAACCGGTGATCCACCACCAGCCAGCCGGTGCGCCCAGGACTTCTCCTCTTTACGGTTTTTATTGTTTTATCGTTTTGGTTTGATACATATTTTAATAAGTAAAAAATCTACAGTATCTAACATTATATGAAAAAACTAAATGTAAACAAGAAATAAACTTGTGTTACCTGTAATTTTAGGAATGTACAGTTGGATTGTTTTCCCAAATTCCTTCGTCGTGATCGTTCCTTGTGGAACAAACCATGTCTTCAACATACTCATCATTATGTTCTGTTAATCTTTCCATGGAAGTAGGGATCTCACATAAATAAGCATCTTCATCAAATTCATCCTCACCAACATATTGGTTTTTCCCTTGTAAAACAACAGCCCACTTCATATCTGATTGATCTACTACATAGAAAATTTGTTTGGCATGTGTTGCCATTATAAAAGAATCAGCTGTGTCTTCCAATCTATTCAGATTAACAAGTGTCATTCCAAATTCATCGTGTCTGACACTGTTGTTACCGATAAACCATTTACAGTTAAAAACGGGAACTTTAATTTTAAAGTAATCAGCCTCCCATATGTCTTCAATCACTCCATAATATGCACTTGATGCCGAAATTGGGTTTCTGTCCTTAGCACTCGAAAAATGCATTGCTTCTGCAAACACCATTACACCACTATTCTGAACTGCACTTCTGTTGTCCTGAGCTTTCGTATGAAATGTATAGCCATTAATGTCATAAGCGGACCATGTTATCACATTTAAAGATGGACCACCCACTATCCATTTTAATGTCTCTGATACATCTGATCTACCAAGCAAGGTCTTTTTAAACCATGGCAAAAAAGTTTTGTTGTGCTCATTCAAAATCCACATTTCTTTCTTCTTTGGATGACATTGTTTCAACTCATTAATATGCAATGTGATATACGGTTGAACATCAACTATGTTATTCAAGATGTATGATTCTAACTTCTTCATATGTTCAGCAGACAGTGATTTGACTTTCAAGCCACGAATCCCCTTTCCCTCATTATTAACCCGTTCATGGCGAGATGGAGGAAAACCTATGTGTTGCGCCGTAGCCAAGTAGCTCGTACAAAACTCTGCTACCTCCTCAGAAATATACTTTTCATTAAGGGAGGCTTCAGGTCGATATGGATTTTTAAAATATCCCTTTAATATTTTCATATACCTTTCAAAAGGATACATCCAACGAAGATATACAGGTCCACAAAGCCTTATTTCTCGAACCAGATGAATCAGTAAATGCACCATCATATCAAAAAAAGTTGGAGGAAAATACATTTCCAAATGACAAAGTATAAAAATTTCATCCTTTTCCAAAATGTTCAAAGCATTCACATCAATCGCCTTGTTGCAAATTGAATTGAAAAAATAACACAACCTCATTATAGTCTTTCTGACACGGATGGGCAATATTCCACGTAGTGCAACTGGTAGAATTTGTTGCATCATGACATGACAATCATGTGATTTCATACCTATCAACTTCAAGTCTTTCAGTGAGACAAAATTTTTTACATTTGAAGAATAACCTTGAGGCACTTTGATATCATGAAGAAACTGACAGAAGCTACTTTTCTCCCTCTTCGATAATGTATGACAAGCCGGGGGAAGAAATGTTCGTCTTCCTTTAGGAGTGGGAGCTAACTCCAAACGTATTCCCATTGACAGTAGGTCTAACCTTGCATTCAACCCATCTTTTGTCTTTCCTTTAATATCTAGCAATGTTCCGATCAAAGAATCACAGATATTCTTCTCCACGTGCATGACATCAATATTATGTTTGACTTCATGATACCTCCAATATGGTAGCTCAAAAAATATTGACCTTTTCTTCCAAATATGTCTATCATTACCAGATTTCTGTGTCTTTCCCAATGTCACATCAAGGTTTTTCACCCTCTCAAAATACAATTCTGGGGATAAAGGTTGAGGAGCAGTATCAAATTCTTGTGAGCCATTGAATGCCTTTTTTAGTCTTCTATAAGGGTGATCCATAGGCAAAAACTTTCGATGACCCATGTACACTGTTTTCCTCCCATGATGCAATTGACAATATGACGTCTGTTGTTCTCAAATTGGACATGCTTTATGCCCTTTAACACTGTATCCAGACAAATTTCCATATGCTGGGAAGTCATTTATAGTGAATAGAAGCACTGCATGCAGTTGAAAATATTCCATTTTATAAGAATCATACACCCTAATACCATCAGCCCATAACAGTTTCAAATCATCAATCAGCGGTGACAAGTATACATCAATATCATTGCCGGGTTGCTTTGGACCAGAGATCATGATACTCAACATGACATATTTGCGCTTCATACAAACTTCAGGAGAGAGGTTGTAAATTACCGATAAAACAGGCCATGAACTATGTGTGCTACTGAGGGTTCGGTATGGATTCATTCCATCTGTGCACAAGCCTAGTCTCAGATTTCTAATTTCATTTCCAAATATAGGGTACTGGGCATCAATTTTCTTCCATTGTGGACAATCAGCTGGATGACGTATTTTTCCATCACATACCCGCTCATCAGCATGCCATCTTAACCTTTTTGCATCATGTGAATTAGCAAATAAACGTTTGAAACGAGGAATTATAGAAAGATACCAAAATACCTTTGAAGGGAGCTTTGTAATCTCTACATCAGCTTGTGATTTTTCTTTCACCTTATACCGTGATGTCCCACATTTAGGACACTCTTTCAGAAATTCATATTCCTTCCTATATATAATGCAGTCATTCGGACAGGCATGTATTTTCCTGTATCCCAATCCCATCGGGCATAATATTTTTTTGGCCTTATAATGTGAATATGGAAGATCGTTATCTTTTGGAAGAATGTCTTTCATCAATTGTAGCAGCTCTGTAAAACTTCTGTCACTCCATCCATGTTTCGCCTTCAGGTTAATCAATCTTAACACCGCCGACAAAACCGTAAAATCTGTACAACCAGGATATAATGGTTTTTCGGCATCACCATATAGATGTGCAACTCTCTGTTCTATCTCAATTTGTTCTGCTACAATATCGCGAATCATTTCTTCAATTCCATCGGAGTTACCATCTTGCGATTCATTATCATCAGTGACATTCTGTCCAGTTTCCCCATGCCAAATCCAAGGGTTGTAACTCGGATTGAAACCATGACAAATCAGATGATCTTTTATCTCTCTACTTTTCAACTTCTTCATATTCAGACATTTCAGGCATGGACAGAAAAAAATGTCACTACTTGGAACATTTCGTTTAGCAAATTCCAAAAAGGCATCAACACCTTCCTCATATTCATTGCTCATTCGATGTGCCGTAATCCAACTTCGACTCATTATTACCTATAAAAAATAGCAAATATATATATATATTTTAGATAAGACAAATATATGTTTATATGAAAAAAATCATAATTTGAATATAACAATTTTGAAATATAAAACAAATCGATGTGTAAACCCCCCTGGACACCCCCCGACCCCTCTGGACAGCCCCCCACCCCTCCTGGACACAACCCCCCACCCCCGACCTGCTTGGACACCCCCCTGGACACCCCCCAACCCTCTGGACAGCCCCCCACCCCTCCTAAACACCACCCCCACCCCCTACCCCCTTGGACACCCCCCTGGACACCCCCCGACCCTCCTGGACACCACCCCCCACCCCCTACCCCCTTGGACACCCCCCTGGACATCCCCCAACCCTCTGGACAGCCCCCCCACCCACCCGGACAACCCCAAATACCCTCTGGAGAGGCCGCCACCCACCTGGACAGCCCCCCACACCCATCCACCCCCTTGGACACCCCCTTGGACACCCCACCGACCCCTCTGGACAGGCCGCCACCCCCTTGGACAGCCCCCCACACCCACCCATCCCCTTGGACACCACCCTGGACACTCCCCGACCCCTCTGGACAGCCCCCGACCCCTCTAGAAAGCACCCCCACCCCTCCTGGACACAACCCCCCACCCCCGACCTGCTTGGACACCCCCCTGGACACCCCCCAACCCTCTGGACAGCCCCCCCACCCCTCCTAAACACCACCCCCACCCCCTACCCCCTTGGACACCCCCCTGGACACCCCCCGACCCTCCTGGACACCACCCCCCATCCCCTACCCCCTTGGACACCCCCCTGGACATCCCCCAACCCTCTGGACAGCCCCCCACCCACCCGGACAACCCCAAATACCCTCTGGAGAGGCCGCCACCCACCTGGACAGCCCCCCACACCCATCCACCCCCTTGGACACCCCCCTGGACACCCCACCGACCCCTCTGGACAGGCCGCCACCCCCTTGGACAGCCCCCCACACCCACCCATCCCCTTGGACACCACCCTGGACACCCCCCGACCCCTCTGGACAGCCCCCGACCCCTCTAGAAAGCACCCCCACCCCTCCTGGACACAACCCCTGACCTGCTTGGACACCCCCCTGGACACCCCCAACCCTCTGGACAGCCCCCCCACCCCTCCTAAACACCACCACCCACCCTTTACCCCCTTGGACACCCCCCCTGTACACCCCCCAACACCCACCCACACCCTTGGACAGCCCCCCACACCCACCCACCCCCTTGTAAACCCCCCTGGACACCCCCGACCCCTCTGGACAGCCCCCCGTCCCTCCTGGACACCACCCCCCACCCCCTACCCCCTTGGACACCCCCCTGGACACCCCCCGACCCTCCTGGACACCACCCCCCATCCCCTACCCCCTTGGACACCCCCCTGGACATCCCCCAACCCTCTTGACAGCCCCCCACCCACCCGGACAACCCCAAATACCCTCTGGAGAGGCCGCCACCCACCTGGACAGCCCCCCACACCCATCCACCCCCTTGGACACCCCCCTGGACACCCCACCGACCCCTCTGGACAGGCCGCCACCCCCTTGGACAGCCCCCCACACCCACCCATCCCCTTGGACACCACCCTGGACACCCCCCGACCCCTCTGGACAGCCCCCGACCCCTCTAGAAAGCACCCCCACCCCTCCTGGACACAACCCCTGACCTGCTTGGACACCCCCCTGGACACCCCCAACCCTCTGGACAGCCCCCCACCCCTCCTAAACACCACCACCCACCCTTTACCCCCTTGGACACCCCCCCTGTACACCCCCCAACACCCACCCACACCCTTGGACAGCCCCCCACACCCACCCACCCCCTTGTAAACCCCCCTGGACACCCCCGACCCCTCTGGACAGCCCCCCGTCCCTCCTGGACACCACCCCCCACCCCCTACCCCCTTGGACACCCCCCTGGACATCCCCCAACCCTCTGGACAGCCCCCCCACCCACCCGGACAACCCCAACTACCCTCTGGAGAGGCCGCCACCCACTTGGACAACCCCCCACACCAATCCACCCCCTTGGACACCCCCCTGGACACCCCCCAACACCCACCCACACCCTTGGACAGCCCCCCACACCCACCCACCCCCTTGTAAACCCCCCTGGACACCCCCGACCCCTCTGGACAGCCCCCCGTCCCTCCTGGACACCACCCCCCACCCCCTACCCCCTTGGACACCCCCCTGGACATCCCCCAACCCTCTGGACAACCCCCCCACCCACCCGGACAACCCCAACTACCCTCTGGAGAGGCCTCCACCCACTTGGACAGCCCCCCACACCCATCCACCCCCTTGGACACCCCCCTGGACACCCCCACCGACCCCTCTGGACAGGCCGCCACCCCCTTGGACAGCCCCCCACACCCACCCATCCCCTTGGACACCACCCTGGACACCCCCCGACCCCTCTGGACAGCCCCCGACCCCTCTAGAAAGCACCCCCACCCCTCCTGGACACAACCCCCCACCTCCGACCTGCTTGGACACCCCCCTGGACACCCCCCAACCCTCTGGACAGCCCCCCCACCCCTCCTAAACACCACCCCCACCCCCTACCCCCTTGGACACCCCCCCTGGACATCCCCCAACACCCACCCACACCCTTGGACAGCCCCCACACCCACCCACACCCTTGTAAACCCCCCTGGACACCCCCCGACCCCAAATCCATGCACCTATGCCATGGTTGTGTGTGAATAAAGTAGTAACAACTGTAAAAGGGAAACCCATCCAAATGGACACGCCCCAACCCTCTCGGGGATTTATAGAAAACGATGAAAAATTAGTGAAATCATAAAATTACTCAATATTTCAAGTCGAACAAATAGATCTAGGGATGATAAATAAGATTATGGTGCCAAAACGAGTTAAAAGGGTTCGCAATCGAAGAATCTTAGCTAGTTTCAACAAAAAAATCTAACACATATATATTTACTATCCGCGAAAAAAAAACGAACGAGTGGGAGGATTACCTGAGTGCTGCGAGTTTAGATGATTGATCCGAGGAGATTAAATATGAGAAACGATGATCGCAAAACGAATCTAAACCAACGAAATGGACGAGCCGATTCGGGTTTACGCGCGAGAGAGACGAGTCGCGACTGTCGAAGGTAAACTCGCGAATGACAATCCACGGGTCTGGGTAAATTTTTAAATGAGTTATCACGTCGGTTATTCAATAACCGACGTGATAATTGTTTTAAAAACATTTATAACGTCGGTTATTTCAATAACCGACGTAAAAACCTTCCTCCGATTCATTTTTGACGTCGGTTATAAAATAACCGACGTTATAAAGAGCTCAAAATCCGCGTTTTTTTACGTCGGTTATTCCATAACCGACGTCAAAAACATCTGAAGATTCTTTTGTTACGTCGGTTATTTCATAACCGACGTAAAAAAGCCTTCAAAAACCGCGTTTGTTACGTCGGTTATTCAATAACCGACGTCAAAGGGCCTTCGAAAACCGCGTTTTGTACGTCGGTTATTTTTATAACCGACGTAAAAAACGAAGCCGCGTGATTAATAACGTCGGTTATCAAAATAACCGACGTTAAATGTGTACCGAACACAGGTTTTTACGTCGGTTAAGAAATAACCGACGTAAAAAACCTCGTTTTACATATTTTGACGTCGGTTTTATATAACCGACGTAAAAAATGGTGACGTAAAAAACGTTTTCTGCACTAGTGATAAATCCTCGGTAGCGGATACTTGTTCCTCACTGTCACCTGGTTCAGGAGACGATTGTCAACCCAAAGTCACAAGCTCCCGTCCTCCTTCTTGGCGAACAATATCGGGGAAGCCCAGGGTGAAACACTGGGTCGGATGAACCCTTTGCCCTGCAAGTCCTCAAACTGTACCCGTAGCTCTAGAAGCTCGGCGGGGGCCATCCGATATGCTGGAGTGGATATTGGGGCTATCCTTGGGTACAGGTCAATATAAAAGTCTACCTCTCTGCGAGGAGGTAGCCCTGGAACGTCGTCGGGAAAAACGTCCGCAAACTGATCCACCACTACAGGAAAACCAGGACTCCGCACGTTAACTGATCCAAGGATGAGGCTAGCCAACTGATGAGTGATGGGCTATCCTCTCCTCCGTGGAAGTCCATCCTGTGCTTCAAAGGCTCCCTTCTCGCCGGTGAAGGTGAACCTGCTCCCGTCGGTGCGTACACATCGCACCTTGCGCCTAAAACAGTCAATCTGTGCATGGACCGTAGATAGCCAATCCATGCCCAAGATGACGTCGTAAGGCCTCGACGCTGCTATAAGAAGATCCCAACCGAAGCTCTCGCCTCCTAGATTAAGCTCTCACTTCCGGAACCAGTGCGTAATCGTCGAGTCTGCTCCCATAGGAGTCTCTAGCCGTAAGGATTGAGCCAACGACTCTGTCGGATTCTCCAAACTCCGAACAAGGGCAGCGGCTATGAACGAGTGACTCGCTCCTGTGTCTATAAGTACTGCAGCAAGGGTGGAATAGACACAGATAGTACCTCAAATAATCTCTGGCGTGCCATGGTCGTAGGCCTCTGCTGCCTGGAGCTGTGCCTGTCTCTGCCCGCCAGCTCCCTGTGGTCGGGGTGGATCTCCTGGTGGTGGTGGTGGCAGAGCCTCGAAGCGTCTCCCACCACCTGCTGCTCAGCCATCTCATCTGCCTCGTCCGCCTCCTCCCTGCGGACCGCCACGGTCGACCCTATGCCTCTGCCTCAGTGGTCCCTCAACCGTCTGCTTCTCCTCGGCACGACGGGTCGGGCAGTCACGAGCCATGTGGCCTTGCCCGCCGCACGAGTAGCACTGCCTTCCTCTGGAAAGACTGGCTCCTCGCTGTGTGCCCCGCATTGGTGAGCCAGTGTCCTGAGGTCATCTGACTGAAGTTCTAGTCTTCCTGGACCCCTGAGTCATCCTTCGACTGCCTGCTGCAGATGACTCTGCCATGTGCCGCCCTACGGTGGGTCTCGGCGCTGGTGTAGACTCAGCAAGGAAGCTCTCGATCAAAAGGGCCCGCTCCAGTACTCCTGTCTGAGTTGGTATGCTGAGGGAGATCAGTGATGCCCTGATCTCGTGTCTCAAACCCTGCTCGAAGGTCCGGGCCCGGAAGAATGGGTCTCGTACCATGTCGGTCGAGTAGCGCGAGAGATCAGTAAATCTCGCCGAGTACTGAGCGACCGTCATGCTGCCCTGCCGCATCTGAAGAAGCTCCTGGATACGCACCACACGAAGGGTGGCTGGGAAGAACTTCGAGCGGAAGATGCTCTCAAAGTCCGTCCAAAGTAGAGATGCCTCATCGTGCACCTGGAGCATCAAGCTCCACCATCGTCCTGCTGCTGCGTGTAGTAGGCTCGCAGCGAGGATCACCATGAGGTCTGCAGGTGTCCTCACTAGCCTAAACAACTCGTACCACTGCCTCCAGCCCGTACTCGGCTGCCTGGGGGTCCGTCTCCCCACAAAACCTGGGTGGTCACTGGCGCTGAAACTCATGCAGATCTCCAAGGCGTCGTGTATCGTCAGCGGCTGGTGCTGGAAGCATCAGTGGCTCGGCGGGTAGAGCTACCACTGGTGCCACTGCTGACAAAGGCCCCTGCACAAAGGCCTCATCGCTCGGTGGGCTGTCCTCATGCTCGACTCTCGGAACCCTAGCTAGCTGCCGTCGTGGGGCCATCCTGAAAGGAAACAGGTGCGCCATGGTCAGAACAGTATACCGGGTGAGATGATATAAAGTAATCACAAAGAAAACTTTGAAACACACACGCAATCAATGTTTTCGTGCATTAAGTCGGAAATCAGTAGTCAGGGTCCTGGTGTACGGATACGTCGGCCGCCGCACCAACACTGGACTCCCTGGACTGATAACCACACTCAATACGCTAAACATTATTGCTTCACATAGAAAATATCAGAGTTCGCAGTAGAACCAAACTCCTCTGATACCAATTTGTCACGACCCACCCTCGGGGTCCATGCTGTGACTACCCCAAGCCCGCCTTCCATAGGCCAGGGGCTGGCGATTAGCACCAAGGCGTAAATCCCAGTAAAAAGGGAAGGCATTGTCTTTGAAAAGTAAAAAAACACCACAGAGTAAGAAAGCGGAAAAGTAATCACTATATAAGAATAGAGTACAATTGAGAGTGCGGAAAAGTAAATGGGCCAGTATACAAACCCAAACTGAAATTAAAGTACAACTCGAAAGGGAAAACAGCAACTGTAAAGTAAATGCCGCTACACCGAGCTGTCCCCTGGAGATCCCACCTGAAGGGCGGGTACAGATAGCTCCACTGCTCCTTGGGTCCCGCCGTCCGCTCCGAGCACGTCCCGCCCAGTGGTCCACCTCCGGGTACCGTCCTGCTCTGCACACCTCAACCACGATCAACGCTGTCTGTCTTCTGCAACCAACACAACTTAGTGCGGGCATATCCCGTGCAGGGGTGAGTATAAGCTACTCAGTAGGGACCCCGAGACCCCCGAAGGTCTCCCAAAATCCACAAAGGATAATCCACAAGGATAGATACAAACACGAAGTAATAACCGACACTGCTTAGGTATATGCCCATACATATACCTAAGTCATCAATTCCAATATGCTCCAACCTCCGAGCCCAAGTACAATTCAGTCCACACAGGAAAGTAAACGTATTCCACACAGGAAAGAAAACGTAATCCACACAGGATAGCACAACACAATCCACACGGTAAAGCAACAGGATTCAGCTCACACAGGTATACTTCTTCGAAAGACGATAAAGATGATCTCTGATCCATCTAAGTCGTCGGACCCACGAAGGATCGATAGGTAACTAACCCCCGTAATGACCCACACAGGATCGGGCCCACACAGGACCTGTAGGCGCTGGTTCACACAGGACCGCTGAGCGCAATGACCCACACAGGATAGGGCCCACACAGGACCTGTAGCACTGATCCACGTAGGATCGCTGAGTGTTGTATTCGTCATCGTCGAATCCACTAAGGATCTCTGTACTTTCGTCGTCGCAGTCACAGTAGTAGTAGCAGTAGCTGTAGCAGTCAGAGTCGCAGCCAGCACTAGGGTTCCAGCACACAGCATGCTCGTTCGGGAGGGTCCGCTCCATGAGTCGAGAGGCTGATACATCAACTGTTACAAAGTCCAAAGATGATGTATCCAAAAGTTCCGTATCGCCAACAGGAACTCAACGCAATAGACAGCGCGTCGATCAGACGCCCGGTCTGAGAGTTATTGGCTTTTTCGTCCCAGGGGCCCGGTTGGTTTTAAGGGAAAACCAACCCGACCATACTCCACCTGCATCCAAACCTCAGGCGGAGTATGCCAAAAGATCTGTCTCACTAAGAGGAACACAACAAAGCTGACGGCACGTCAATCGGACATCCTTAGCTCAAGATATGAGTGTTTCCGCTCTGAGGGCCCGGTTGGTTTCTTGTACGAACCAACCCGTCCGAACACAAAGTATTCCGAAACATTGAGTGCAATATACCAAATCGACCGTCTCGATACAAGGATCGCATCGCCGCTGACATTTCATCAATCGGTGGTCCGTAGCTCAAGTTCTGAGCAAAAGATCGAAGTCGATTCGAAAACGGGGGGTCCGGGTCCGGGCCGACCCGGCCCGACCCCCCCTGGGTCGGCCCGAACCGAATCGACCTGAACTGGGTCGACCCAACCTGGGTCCGACCCGGCCCAGCCGGCGGCGCTGCCGGGGCACCGCTCGGGTGCCACGCGTGGGGGGCAAGGCCCTCACCCTTTCTGCTGGCGGCGTGGCTAGATGTCGCGCCGTGGACCAAACGGCCACCCTCATGGGGGCCTGCTTTTGAGAAAACGGGGGGCGCTGCCCCCCCCCCCCCCCATTGTGAAACCGCGACCCCCCATTATGGGGGGCCGGTTTTGGCCAGCCGGGGGAATTAATTCCCCCGGTTCTTCTCCCTTCCGGTCGGCCCGACCTGGCCGGTCGGTCCTTCCTCAATGAGACCGGCAAGGCCGATCCCCTTTCCGGATTCCGACACCGGCGGCCCGGCTAGCCGCCGGTCTTCTCGTTCCTCCGCGGCCCGGAACCGGCCGCGACCTTCGTCGTCCGGCGCGGTGCGACTGCACCGCGCCTCTCCGCCGCGGCCCCGCTCCGGCCGCCGCGCCTTTGGTTTCCTTCGACGCGGCGCGACGGCGTCGCGTTCATGATAATTTCTCTATGGAATGGCGCGGCGGCGCCGCACAATATTTTCCGTGTGATTCCCGCGTGGTGCTTCGGCACCACGCCATCTCGTTCATCCACAAGAAATTAATAATATTCAAGAATAAAGGAGGGGTAAATTTGTCCGTGTTTGTGCGGTCCGACCCCCCTCTCGTTAGATGATAACACTTAAAAATTTATCCTCATGTTTGTCATGCTAGAACCAAGAACGAGAATAAATAAAATAATCATCGACAAACCCCTACCTCGGTTTCATGAACTATGATCGTCAACGACCTGCGGAAGACGAGCGTCGCGGTGGTCGGCGTCACGGAAGAAGGACGTCGATGTCGTGAATCGAGGATTCGAAGCTCTTTGACGACGATTTCGTCGCGGGAAATCGTCGTGGAAGAGATGATGTGGAAGAAGACGTAATCGGTGTTGCGGGTATGGCGTCGCGGAAGACGGTTCCCGAGAACGTGGAGTTCTTCGTCGATGTCCGAATGTTCTTCGCGTTCTTCGTCAAAGTTTGAAGAAGATGGAGAGAATTCTTCAAACCTCTCAAGGTGGCTAGAGAATTCTAACCCAAATAAAATAATCTAAGGACTTATTTTATTTACCCAGCCAAACCATTTTGAAATTCAAAGGTTTGAAATTTAACAACTCAACCAATTTAATAACCCAACTTGTCAAGTTAATTAAAGAGGGGTTATTGGGAGTTTAAAAAGAGAAGGTGAAGAGTTATGCTTCGTGTGGGCCCCACCACACATAATCCTCCCAAGGGAGGTTATGTGGATGTGGGTCCCACTTCTAACTCCCTTTGGGAGAAGGTAACCAACAAGTTAAAATATAAACTTGTATTCCACAAATCTTATTTAACTTATTCTAAATTCCCAAAAACTAACTCTCAATCTGCAATAAACGCAACCTCGGAAAAGGTCTCCATAAGCGAATATCAGCACTGCGAGTTCATCGGTGCCCTCGGAATTTGATTCCAGGAACCGATCAAAAGTTAGAAATTCCCGCTCATTCGTTCACTGAACGTACCCGAGCCAAACTTCAGAAATTGATTCTGGGCACTCCGGGCCTCGGAATCAGGTGCCGTCAGAAACCGCATTCTTGTATAATTCCAAAGAAAATTTAGAAAAAATTTCCCTTGAATTTTACGGGTCATTACAGAGTGGATGAGTTCCTTGGGTTTCGAGAACTATTAAAGAGAATAACATAGAATATTTAGTAGTTGATCTTCTAGAAGTGGTCCACATGGCTATTCAAGCTGTCAGTGTTCCCTTCAGTGGGGATCTGAACATGGAATTTTCCTTCCTTGTCATTAGTGAAATGTTGTTTCTAATAACGTTTTGTCATTTTACATTTACTCCCCATATCATTGGGAGATATGGGAACCTCTAAGATTAGTTTTCGGCTACCCAAGGAGGCCAATTTCATATGGGAGATCAGGCCCCATTTTAGTATCATCAGTTACCTTCATGAATGTTCTAGCGATAAGGGATAAAAGTTTTATTATTAGATGAGAGTAGTGGAGTTAGTAAATTATAAAATCATGATGGTTCCCATTCTCAAGGACCAAGGCTTGATCACGACTATGGAGGCCGAAAGCATGAAGAAAGAGGATCTTGGCATATCTAGAAGCATTTGTTGGAGGTAGCAGTTCTAGTAGAGCTAAGAGTTGATCGAAGTATGGTCAGTTTATCATATAACCTTGTGCATTATTTGTCTGATTCATGAGTCCCACACTCCATTTATTATCCTTCTTTCATTCCTATTTTTGGAGAGGATGTGGAGAGGCATCCAGTGCCCCTAATTTTAGATACACTAGTTGTAAGCCAGGATTATTTATTTGATGTGTGTGGAATTGTGTATTGGTGATGGGGAGCATCATCTAGTGGGGGAAATCTTCATGTTATAGATACTAACATATTATATTATCCTTTGTATGGATTGGATATATTATGTGATTGAATTCATCAACTACTTCTAGAGGGGATGTAAACGAGAGGAGTTCATTGGCGAGCGAGGGTATTAGATTGGTTATAGGAAAGTAGATCATCTTTTCTCCCATTTTCTGAAGATGTCTATAGATTTTCCAGTTGGAAGTGTTATCAGGATTATAATGGTTTTCCTGGATGATTTTAAAATTTATTTTATGGGAATAACTCATTGACATGATGTTGAGTTCAAAATATAGTTATATCCATGATCGTCTACAATTTTAGGGATCCTTATTCAATGTCACACACATTGTTTCATGATTTGAGGCTGTTGAAGTATAATATACTGAAAAGGGATTTCAACTGACCTATTATGTCCTATTGGGGTACTCCAGTTTTGTTCTCCTAGAAGGTGGATGGAAATATGAGGTTGTGTATAGACTACCATTGTTTGAATAAGGTAATGTTCAAGAATTGATACCCTCTTCCAAAGATGAATGTTTTTTTCACAAGTTGAGAGGATCTAGTTGGTTCTTCATGTGATCGGTGTGTTTCCTTGGACAATTAGTGTATTATAAAGGCATAGATAATGAACCATAAAAGATTGAGGGGGTTTATTCTGGAAAACACTTGAGAAGGTGGAATATGATTGTAGATTATTTAGTCTTAAAGGTTGTTATTGGAAGTGTTCTCTTGATTTGAATCATGTTTATCGCCAAATAATAGTGTTCAGTAGGAAGGATCATGATTTTTGGTTGGATATATCAGTTCTAGGAAGCGTTTGGTTACCTAAAAGAGAAGTTGGTTAGTGCTCCAGTGCTTTAGATTCACAAGGTGGCCATATTGTTTGAGGTTTTCTATAATGCATAATATCAGGTGTTGGGATTTATTTCACAATAAAAAGGCAGTAGTATCTTATAGATCTAGGTAGTGACGCCTCATGGCTTTAACTATTCCACCTATGACCTATGTTTTTAACAGTTGGGTTCATTTTAATGTTGTGGTGACATTACCTTATCACCAAGAACTTTATAGTATTAATAGACCACAAAATTATGCAACATTTTCTCTCTCAATGAGATATGAATATTTGATAGAGGAGGTAGATGGAATCTATATGGGATTAATATAATGATATCTCATACACATTAGGTAAGGTTAATGTATTTATCGATGCATTATTTCAAATTCCCTGAGAGAATATGGCTTAGGAGTTTGCAAATGTTTGGAAATTAATGGATTATCTTGTAAGGATGCATCTTGAAATTGGATATAGAAGTGGTTGAAGTTTACTTTACTAGATTAAGGTGGATTATTCATTGATTTGGTAGGTATAGTAACCTCATAGGGGAGACTCAGAGGTAGAGGTGATACGTGATTGTTTCGTTTATGGTGATACTCTCGAGGGATAGTTAGAGGACGATTGGAACTGAATGATGTTCTATGAGAGGTTGTATGTTCTATAATAAATGCATGTGAGGGTTATTTTTTTAGTTTCATATATCATATTTAGTAGTACATTCTTGTGTAAAAATTATTTATTGTGGCTTGAGGAGATAAATTTGGTGTCCACTGTTGAAACAGTTAGTGGATGAGATTGTGGAAAGATGTTTGGTTTATCAATATGTGAATGCAGTGAACCATTTTCTGAGAGGTATGTTATAGTAAGAGGATGTTATTTAGTGTAAATTGGAGGAAATATCAATGTATTTTATCTTGGTTTTACCAAAAGATTAAGGATTATGTGATTTATTTGGTGTTATAATGGACCAGCTGGCAAAACAAGATCCCCTTTTGGAGATTAATAAGCTAATTTATATGGATTTTTGACACAGTGTTACTTGGTAGATATGGTTTGGATTCATTGGTTTTCTAGTAACTTCATCTTTTATTGGGATCCTCATTTTACCTCCTGATTTTGGAGGATATTTTTGTATTCTTTTGGATCCTAGTTTCAAATTAAATCTTCTTTCCACCCTCATACAGATGGAATGATGAGGAGAACTATCAAGATGTTGGATGATATGTTCTTGGGATATGTTTTGGACTTTAGTGAATCTTAGTTTTGAATACTACCTTTTTATGAGTTTTCATAAAAAAGATCTATCACACAGACATTAATATGGATCTTTTTTTAGCATTCTATAGGCATCCTTGTTAGTCTTTGTTGACCTGCACAAAGGTCGATGAGTTAGTAGTTCTTTATCTTGACATAGTGTAGGTATGGTATGAGAATATATATTTGTTTCGAGAGTATATGAGGGTGTATTTAGACCATTATAGGGAATATGAATATCCTAGGTTTATGGCCCCACCTTGTGAGGTCAAAGATCATGTGTTCTTGAGGGTCTCCCCTTGGCGTGAGAAGTGTTGGTTTGGAAGTTGGTGTAATATTTCCCTAATTTTTGTTGCTCCCTTTAAGGAATTGAATCGTATTGGAGAGGTTGAATACCAGTTACTTTTTCCACTATAGTTGTACTAAATCCACTTCGTCTTTCACATTTCATAGATTTTTGGTATCTTCATGAAGACTCCCATGTAATTTACTCTAGAGAGATGGATATCGATGATGACACAATGTTCATGGAGTGGTTAGTAGATATCTAGGTTCATTGATAGAAGGTGTTGTGTGGATGTAAAATTCCCATGCTTAATGTATTATGGAGGCATGGTATCCTATACTAGAGTACTTTGGAGACAAAGAGACTCATATTCATTCTTAGTACCAAGATCTTTTTTAATTTTTTCTTTGAATTCTATTTCTTATATTTCTGTGTTTAGATATTTATATGTTATGAGATGTACTTGTTTACTTGATGTTGTGATGCATAACAATGATTTGACATATGTAAAGGTATAAAAATAAACAAAAATCAATATTCATTAACTTTTATGTAATGAAACCCATTCGGGTGTGTCAATTCCACATAGAGAGGATAATATCTTGACATGGATGATGAGATTCCATAATTCTTATGTTCAAGAGAGCATGCCTTTTGGTTTGGGCTGTGTGGAGGTCATATGGATGTAAATGATTGTCTGGAATAACTGTTTTATTGGATTGTTCCAAATGATTTATTGTGGTTCCCAGTGTAATGTCCCTAACCAGGATGTCACTAAACTACTTATTCTAGCAGGGTCGTCATATGATATCAAGCGCGCCTCCCCATATTCCAAAGGATGAGACTAGTGACGATGGTCTAATAAGTCACATGGGGAGACTATACCCTCTTTATCAGATCATGACACAACTGAACACAATATAAATAGTGTAAATAATATGTATGACCAATAAACAATCACAACCATGAATTTCCCAAAATGCATACAAACCACAAATCAGATACACTAATGTCATGTCACACTCATAATGCAATGTAAAAGAAACCCAAAATAGAAAAAATGGACAAAACAAAAAATGGTTCATGACTCTATGTCGGAGTCATTCTACATGTACATCCCATGCCCAACTCAACATCTTAGATAAGGGCATCTTCCCTTGTCCTGACCTGCAACCAATATATCTGCTCGGCTACCCAACGACGGCCTGCGTTGGGTGTGAGTATAGAACTCAGTAGGCCACCACTAATGGTGTGTAAAAAATATCCAGTCTAATAGATAGTTCTTGCATGTAAAATATAAATGGTATGTAAGAAAAGAAAAATTGATGTTCCAATAGTTAACAATGTTTACTTATTTCATGACTAGCATTTATCCCAATCCCATTTCTTATACCACCTTCATTATGTAAGCCATATTCAGCACATGATCAATGGGTTAGGCATAAATATCATCTACACAAGGGTGTAATTCAATAAATAACAATTCATAGGGGAAATAACCCAATTACCTATCTCATTAGGGATACACATATCACAACAACACATTATCCTCACCTCGAAGCCTCATTCTGGGTGGAATGAAACCCTTAGGGGAATAGAGCTTCTGTCCCCTTACCTAAGCCATGCATTTTGGGTTCGAGTTTAGAGCCTCATTCTAACTCGACCCATGGGTATAGAACCTCAAGTCAATACCCCACTCAACCAATCCATGTGCACTTTCTTATTTATCAAGTCACCACAATCATATCATAACACAACCAAGAATATTCAATTCCATTTGAATTCATAGTACATGACAACAACATGGGAATTAATATCATACCATAACCCATTAACAAATTTACTAATTACAATTCATAGCCATCTATCCAAATTCCCATTCTTGTGACTTAACCCATTAGGTATATTCAAAAACCCCAATGCCTTAGCCAAATTCATCATTGAAAGTTCATTATCCCATTTATCCCATTTATCATTTGAAGTAAATTTCTCATTTCATATAACACATACACTTTATTTCATTCAACCCATTAGGTGTACCACATTATTCACATGTATTAAACCATTAAACTTATTCATTAATTCCCTTATTTCATCTAATTAACATATCACCCATTTTCATTTCATTTTACAATTACAGGTTGACCATTTTAAATGCACTATATCACTTAGGAATTTTTAACCATATTTTGTTAAAAAATTGACCTAATCACATTCGACCACAATTTTCTCATTTCCATGTCATGTCAAATAACCCCTTATGCCATTTTTAAACTGAGGGAAAACATGGATATTCCATATTTAATTCAACTAACCGTACCAACATGTTCCCTATGTGATCTATGTTCTTATGCATCAATTCCACATTTGAAATTGTCAATTTGTATGTTCTGAAAGGTCGACACACCCCATGGGTGGCCCCAAATTGGTCAAATCATCCTCAACGCATCCAAAGTGGATCATGAGGGTTTTAAATTATTATTTATATTATCATTCTACCCAAATCCCACCAAAGGCATCTAGATCACAACAAAATGTATCAGGAACACCTATTCACATGCACAAATCTACATAAACAATATGGGATACAACATGTAGACTACCTACCATGATTCAGAAGATGAACACACACTTAATCAAGGTCTTATATCCCGATCCAATACCACTTTAAAGCCTCAACATAGATCTCACCGAAAAAAGAGAGATTTGAGAGCTTTAGATGGAAATCCCCCAAAATACACGACGTAATCCAGAAAAGAGAGAGGAGGAGACGATTAGACTCACCCAGATATTTGATTCGCATCCAATAAAACTCCAAATAGTCAAGAATAAAAGTACATTGATCTATGTAATCTCTTGGTCTATTTGGTTCTTTCCTAGGGTTGAAAAGGATGAGTTGGAGGAAAATACTGAGTGAATATAAAAAACCCTGAGTGGAAATTTTGGAGATTTTTAAATGTTTCTAGAATGCATGGTTTACCCACACAGTTTTCTAATCTGTGTGCAAACCATGCGAAATCTATTACCCAAAAATAACCCCCTTCACATGGTTTCATTTAAATTCGACACAGTTTTCTTAACTATGCACCCACCATGAAGAAGCTACTGTACATGGTTGCATGGTTTCTGTATGGTTTGTACTAACCATACGCAAACCATGAAACATTACTATGAACCCCCTTTTCTTTCTGTTTATGTCCCAAATCCCCAGAACACTGTCGGCTCTTCACATGAACATAGGGAAAAACTTATCTTGCCAAAAATAACCAGCTAAAAAAACATAAAAAATCATACCTTAAGATAATCTAGGATCGTAAAACCTCCCCACCTTACAACATCCCGTCCTTGAGCTTTTCTTCTGAGCATCACTATCTTCTGTAACAAGGGATCACTCCACAAGACCTGGTTATCCATTCCCACTTTCCATTACCTGGTTTCACATCACAATTCCACCAAACATTGACCAAGGGCACATACTTTCCTATCAAGGATTCCTCACCACAACCCACAATATGAACTAAAAAACTCCTCAAGGATTCATTTACTTCATGTATTCTCACCACAAGAACTTCATGGGGGAAACAAAGGCGACACACCTAACTCATAACACATGGAAACTTAACATACAATATCACATCTTCATGGAGGAAAAAATCGGTACACCATCGGCCTAAACCTCTATACTACTAAGGACCTGAAGTCACTTGGTGTCATTTCCCTCTATTCCCCAAACTCATATGGTGAGAATACTTGATATCACCTGAATGAAAACAGATGATCCTTTTGACAACTTTCCCTTACGATTACATTCCACTACTATACATACAACCCAACCCAAACCATCGACTACTCAACCAAACAATCCTGTGCCGAGGCTCTCTACTAGGGATAACTCACCAGAATAGTGACTAATCGAGTCCTTCCAACTCGAACTCTAGTCTCTTTATCAACCAACCTTTTATCTGGTACGATTTTATCCACCATTTTCGGTTACTTGGAAACCCCACATTCGAAAAAATACTACTAGAACTCAACCCAACATTCCCATTGCCTATCATATTACAACTCACCACACCCAAGAATCCATAGGGCATTACCCTACATTTGAATCTAGTCATAACATCAAATTTATTTGGAAGGAAATTCATACACCATCCATTAAAGGACTATGATGAACCTAACCTCACTCAGGTACAACATCATTTCAAAAGGCACTTTCTACTACAACATGAACCCAGAGGTGGGTCACTCTCACCACACCCATTCATGTTTACAATCTCAGGCTGAACCACATCTGACTGTCTTTTCCTAGTGCATCCACCTTCCCCTGATGGTACACTACCCCTTTCTCACCTTTCCAAGGTTCTTACTGACCTGAAGCCTATCATTATCATCCCATGAAACCACTGGGTCCATTTCCTGAATTCCAGTAGAATTACATCCTCACTGCATTACTTCCCTTTAGACTATCATCGACTTCACACTTGGAATGACACCACATCACATGGCCAATGGTCACCCAACTTCACGATGTCCTAAACCACACTAGGAACATTGACCTGACTCTAACCCCAATATCTTTTGGAGTTATAATACCACAAATTCTCTGTCCACAACATGTTTTCCTATCCAATAACACCCTACTAAGACTCTTCTCCGACATCACAATATTCACTTGGAACCACCCTAATCTCAAAGCCCACAATTTACCCATCATCCTCTACATCCAAGTCCCACAAAACCTCTCTAATGAACCTGAAATTCACCTCACAGGTTCCTCATTAGCACCCCAGTGCCACTACATTGACTCAATGTTCTCTTCACCACATCCTGGACTAAATTATCACTCCCCACCTTAGGAGTGTTGTTACCATTGCTCTCAATAGGGAATCAAACCACCATATATTACAATCTATCATAAGATGAACCCCAAAACATAGACATGGCCATTTAGATTTTTCCCAACACAAGAAAAATAACATATCCTAATGCCTATTCTCAGCTTCTGTGAATGGATCCCATGTTGTTTTTCATCATTCGGTCTTTCCTGAGGACCTCACCCCAATCATTGTAGGGTGTACATCCCATCATTAAGCTCCACACATGTTGTTTCCATGAGTGTAAACCCCATGATGTCCCTTATCCAACCAAACACTTTCAATTCTCTTGGCATGATCCAAAGCTTATCTACATATTTAGGATGATTTCAAGATATTGGGTAGGATCATCACCACCTGAGGAATGCTAAAAATATTTTAAAAAACAGCACCACCAACTTAACCATTATTGATGTGAAGCTATGGGATACCATGACCTGCCAAGGATCTCGGGATTCCCTATAGAACATGTCACATCAACACTTAACCACCGCCACTCGGGTGTGATTCCCAACCAGGTTCATCCATCACTTCCCAACCAAACAATTCATACAAGAAAATTAATTGACATGACCACCCTTACCTCGGGTGGAAACATTATGTGAAATCATATAACTACACTCCAACCACCTCTGTCTCTTTCAATCGAAAAAAACCTCAGGCCTCCAATAATAATCATCCAAATAGTAGAGTTAGGAATCCATATGATACAACCCTTTGAAACAAACCTTAGATCCTATCAAGATCCCTTAGGTTCCCTTATGAAAGAACATGGTATAGCTATACCATTTACTAAAACTTGGTGGTACTCAGTACACATTAACACCACCTCTAAAGCATCTCTGATGCTTCATATTATGAGGTACATGCACCGCATGGCTAAACTCCCATGTGGTTAGCCTTTATTTTTTGGAACTATTATCACACAACCACAACATGAGTTACACCACCAACCCTAAACCTTCCCACTTATCCCTCTAGGCCAAATCCACACCAAAAAACATCCTGAGTTACACTATCAAAGTCCCAAACATCTATATATGAGAGACATTCCTAAAAGCGCTAGATACCCTCTCTAACCTCTCTCTTAGGTCTCCTCAAAGGATGAATGAATCCAACCCCCTAGACTGGAGTCACAACCATGAGAATCCATTGGTGCCCTTTCCAAACCCTATTTATCATGACACGAACAAACCAATGCTCATGAATGGAACTCTCACTGTCATTCTGATTCACACTATGTCTAGAACAACCAAAAAACATTTTCTCTAGGTTCCACACCAATGGGGTACACAATCATCAAAACATTGGTCCAAACATCCCCGCCAATATTCAGAACACAACTCATATAATGTCTACTCACAAGGCCACCATGAACCAGGAACCATACATAGGGACCATCATGCACTCTGTACAGTCACGAACCATGAATGTTTCCTCACTCACATTATCGAACAACACCTCACAACCCTAAATCCAAAGCCACACCAAGGTATCCCTAAGCACACCACCTAGTCCATATCACAACTGGTCTGGGCTCACAATCCAAATCCAAGGTCTCAAACTAGAGGACTCTCACTACCCCAACCCACACACACGAGGGTCCAACAGAAAACATAAGGGATACCCAATATTAAATTCAATAATTCTCATATTTATACTTATCATTCACTCAATTTGTTGAAGAATGACAAAAAGGATTTAACCATTTAGATGGAAAATGTCTCACGCTATCATCCCTAAACAACCCATTCTTTATACTCTATCCACACAATCATCATCTCACTAAGAACACTACCCTCTACCATACCCATAATGGGTTGTGGTCAACATGGGGTAACCAATTTACTTAATCACAATTCATTCATCAACACCTCTTCAAACCCATTATTCTTTTACAACACAATCCATTCTTCTTAGGCACATTTCCCATTTCCCAACATGTTACAATCATCAATTTAACACATTTACACCCTTAATTAGGCAAAGTTCATTAACAATTTTACCATCATTATGTAATTATTTTTCCTTTAGACACCGAATCAAGCTTTACAAATTATCACAACCCAAAATTTTAACCCCGGTCACAACACATCTTTGTACATGATATTTATTAACTATTCATTTGAATTCTTCTCATTCACCCACTTTCATTAGCATTATTAGGCATTATTTTCTTCATAATTACTAGGAATGTAAAATGAATTCTACTCTCTATGCCACGCACACCCATCATGTGCGTGTTCCCATAACAATGCTTGCCACCTATATCCTTAGGTGCCCAAAATGATGCATGAATGAAAAAACTCATGCCATTCAAGCCATGAGTCATATATCTTAAATTCGTCAAATCACACAACATGTGCATCACCCATTGGTGAAATATCATTAAACTGTAACAACACACATCAAGAACAAAAATCCCCACCCACGGTGATTTTGGTGTTCCCTCGTACATGGGTCAGTTACTCATAAGCACAAGATTACATCCAAGGCCTGACACATCCTAATATCCTATCTACCAATCCCAAATTGTAATAAAGAAAAAATTACTCCTATGATACCACATTGTAATGTCCTTGACCCGGAAGCCACTAAACTAGTTCTTCGAGTCGGTTCATCACATGACCTCAAGCGCACCTCATCGTATTCTAGAGGTTGTCGACTAGCAGTCAGGGTCTAATAAGTCAGGTGGAGAGACTATACCCTATTCATTAGATCATGCCACAACAGAACACCATATAAATAGAAGAAACAATAAGTATAACAAATAAGTATTCAAAACCAAGTATTTCCCAAAATGGGGTATAAAATACAAATCAGATACACTAATGTCATGTCATCCTAGTACTGCAAAGATAATGAAACCAAAAAAAAACAAACAGCCAAAACTCACAATGAGTCCCATATCTGGGTCCATAGCTATGTATATCCTAAGCCCAACTCAACATCTTGGAGTAGAGACTCTTCCCTTATCCTGGCCTATACCTAAGATATCTTCTTGGGTACCCAACAATGTCCTGAGCAGGGGGTCAGTACAAAACATAGTAGGCCACCACCAATGGTGTCTACAAAATATCATGACTAATAGATAGTGCATGCATGTTAAAAATAAATGGAAAGTAAGAAAGGTAAAGTTCAGGTGCCAATAGTCAACAATGTATAAATAAATCATGACTAGTATTTATCCTAATTCCATTTCTTATACCATCCTCATTACATAAGCCATATTGACCCCATGTTCCATGGATTAGGCATAAATATCATCTACAAAAGGGTCTAAGTTAATAAATCATAATGCATAGGGGAAATAAACCAAATCCCTGAATCACTAGGGTTACGCATATCACAACAACAAATTATCTTCACCTCAGAGGCTCATTCTGGGTGGAATGAAACCGTTAGGGGAATAAAGCCTTAGTCCCCTTTTTTAACCCATGCATTTTGGGGAAGAGTTTAGAGCCTTAGTCTAACATAAACTGTGGGCATAGAATCTCATGTCAATACCCCACTATAAAAATCCATGAGAACATGATTATTTATCAAGTCAACAAAATCATAACATACCACAACCAATCATATTCAATTCCATTAGAATTCAAAGTAAATGAAAAAAACATGGTAATTAATATCATTCCATAACCCATTAACAAATATACAAATTACAATTTGTATCCATCTAGACAAATTCCCATTAATATGCCTTAACCCATTAGGTGTATTCAACAACCCCTATGCCTTTTCCAAATTAATCATTGACCAATCATTAACACATTTATCCCATTTATCATTTTAGGATCATTTCTCATATCACGTAACACAACCACTTTATTCTGTTAAACCCATTAGATGCACCACATAATTCCTATGTATTAACCCTTTCAACTTATTCATTTATTCCCTTATTGCATCTCATTAACATGTCTCCCCTTTTTCATTCTATTATCTAATTACATGATTACCATTTTAAATTCCCTAACCCTATTAGGCATTTTTGACCAAATTTCGTTAAACAATTGACATAATCCCATTCTTCCCCAAATTGTACATTTCCATGCCATTTCATACAACCCCTTAGTCCATTATTAAACCTAAAAAAAACTTGGGCATTACATATTCAATTATACTAACCATACTAACATTTTCAACATGGGATATCTGTTCTTACACATCAATTAAACATGTGACCTAGTAAATTTCTTGGTTCGGAAAGGTCAGTGCACCCCATGGGTGGCCCCAAATTGGTCAAATCATCCTCAATGCATCCCATGGGGAACTTAAGGGTTTTAAATCATTATTTAGATTATCATTCTATGCAAATCCCACCAGAGGAATCTAGAGAACAACTAGATGTAGAAATTACACCTACTCACATGCACAAATCTACATAAAAACTATGGGATATAACATGGAGATCACCAACCTCGATTACAATGATGAACACACTCTTAATCAAGGACTTAGATCCTGATCCAACACCCATTTGATTCCCCAACATAGATTTCACTAAAAAGAGAAGAGATTCATATGGAAATAACTCAAAATATATAGCCCAAACCAGAAAATAGATATGAGAAGGAGATTAGACTCACCAGGATATTCTATTCGCATCTAAAGACACTATAAATGGTCATGAATTAAAGAATATTGATCCTTGTAAGCTCTTGGTCCCTTTGGTTCATTCCTAGGGTTGTAAGGGAGGAGGAGAAGGAAAATCCCGAGTGGACATAAAAACCCAGGTGTGGAAATTTTTTAATTTTATAAATTTCTGTGGGCCGTATGGTTTACCCGCATGGTTTTCCAAACCATCACAAACTGTGTAGAATATACTTCCCAAAAATCACCCCCTTCACATAGTTTCCTAGGAATTAAACATGAATTTCATAACTATGCACCAACCGTGCATAATTCTATATCCATGGATGCATGGTTTCTCACATGGTTTTCAGTAACCATGAACAAACTATGAAACATTCCCACAAACTCCTTTCTCTTTCTCTTTAATTTCCTAAACCTCGATAACACCCTCCCATCTTCACATGAACTTGGGGAAGCACTTATATTGCGAAAAAAATGAGTCTAAAACAAAAATTAAACAAAATCATGCCTTAAGAGAATCTGGGATCTTCCACCCAGTGAGAGGTAATGTTTTGGCTGTATAGTGTTTCTAGTTAATGGTTTGGCATGATAATATAGTGGTAGAATTTTAGGTAAGACGAGATCCATGAGAGGTATCATTCTCGGTTATTTTTTAGAAAACCAATTTTTATTTCCCTCTTGTTTTTATTTTGGATTTTCAAGGTCAAAAATCATTTGATATTTTTCAAATGTAATTATATGTTCATTACTGGTTTGATAATTTATTAGTTTTCATGGTTGGAGGTGTTCAAAAGAGGTTTCAAGAATTTTGGTGGAAGATGGAGGTCCAACAGTGATGCTGGTGGAAGTACATTCCATGTAATTTTAATTCATGATGTGTAATGGTGTTTCAAGAATTTTTTAGGGTGCTTCAAGATATGATACATGAAATTTAAAGGGTTTACACACAATGTAATTCATATTTGAAACTCTTATTTAAAGGCTACATCACAACTTGTTTTTTCAACAAACCCTATTCTCCATTCATTTCCTACAATCTAAGGGCCCTTACTTGAGGTGTTTCTAAATTTCATCAATGGGGACTGATCCTTTGCTTCCTATAATTCTTCCATGGTGATTTATTCTCTTATTATCATCCATTTTATTCTATTCTTATACCAATGTTCTATGTAGTTGTTTTATTTATTCTAGGATAGGTATTTGGATATCAATTTTATGATCTTCAGGTGTGGCCTAGGTTGATATGTGGTTTTTCATGGTGTATATGAGTTTTACAATAATTTCTCCTTATCATTTCAGTGTGAAGTGTGGTTGAAATGATTCCTCAATGTATGGGATCCTTGACCACACCATTTGTACGTGACAAGTGTGACAATTTCATTCATTTTATAACATTTGGTTATATATAAAGGGTTAGTGTAATCATATTATTAATTGTTATGTCTAAAATTAATGGTTAGGGGGAGTTATTGCATTATTTATTTATTTTATATGATTTTGAGGTTATTATGAGTTCCTATTGCCAAATCTGAAAATATTGGTTGTTGGAAGCCTTTCTTTCATTGTAGTTGAATTATATGATGGCCCTTTTGTTTTGTTTTGTGATGACAGTCAAATAAAATGATAAAGAATTTATATTTGGAAAAAAATTGGATTCCCCTAGAAATAAAGTTTTTGGTATAATAACCATGCTAATATAAATAAGTAATGTCATAAAGCCCCTAAATATATGTGAATCTTCAATATGTTCTTATTATGTATGCTTGTGCTCATTGTAGTGAATTTTGTGGTGTGTAGTTGTTTTTCAATGATAGATGTTACCGGATAGGTTTTTATATGTAGAGGGAAGTGATACAGTGGTTGGTTCTCCAGGATGTGTGTGCGAATTTCTGAGGTTTTTTGCGATAATATTATAGAATGCTTTTTGTGGCACAGTGGTTGTGGAATTGTTTTTATGGTGCAACGGTTGTGAAACAGTGGTTATGGTGTCATGTTTATGGCATAATGGTTGTGGTATAGTGCTAGAAGTGTTGTAGTTTGTTGTGGATAGATATCTTGGGTGATGTGGTGTGATAATAATGGTGGATTTATGGTACTATGATAGTGGTTATGTGAGTTGTTCAAGATATTGTGTGGTGTGGTTAAGAGAGTTTCCCAAGTATCCATGAAATAAATAATAAAAAATTTTATGGTAAGATAAATGAATAAGAATGGGTTAAATAAAGGGTTTTCATAAATGTATTAATTTTAGTTTAAGGAGTGGTTTAAATTTAAATGATAATGATAATGAATAAAATTAGTGGAAGAAGTAAGTTGAATATGGAAAATGATATGTGTATTTTGTGGATACTTTATTAATTGTTATATATAGAGGTGAAAAAAGATGTGATGACTGATGTGTGTTACATAGAGGTGTTGGGGTGTGTTCTAGTGTTGTTGATGTGAACCTATAGGATGGGTACTCTATTCTATATATTAATTATGTATTTTTTTGTTATTTAATATGTGCCCCACAAGAGTTGGATAACCGTACCAAGGCTTAAAGGTACAGAGTTCCATGTATTTTACTCAATATCCATGATGATAGTGATAAATATTTGATTCATACTAAATAAATCATTAATTAATTCATACAGGTATCAAATGACAAATTTATATTAACCCTTAAAATATTAGTTAATGGCACAATATATAGGAATTATGGGGTCGAACCCATAGAGAGAGGGGAACTCAATGATGAAAACTCTTATCTACAGGTTTGTTCATTCCAATTTTAGATTTATTTTATTAAAATAAATATGAAAATAAAATAAAATATTTAAAATAGAGAAACAGAGGATATGGGAAATAGATTCCAGGGTGGTTTTTTCAAAACAAATTTATCTTCACTTCCAAAATAATTATATTATATAGCTGTGTGACCAAATAATTTCATCGATAGAGGAAATTCTCATTAACTATAAATATACCCTATAATACCAATTCATCATGGTGAGATGGATTAAAATAGATAAATTTAATTTATTAATTTCTGACTTAATAATAAGACTAATTCAATTCATTGATCAGGATCAAATTATCATAATCATGTTGGAGAACTTTAATGATTGAAAACATATGGTCAATGATTAAATGAAGAATAAAATATATTATTTGGCACAACATGATTCCATAGAATAAAATCATCTTTACCATTGAAGGGAAACCATGCTTTGTTTGTACACAACCCAGTTAACAAATCCTCCTCTCCTCTATAGAGTTTATCCAATCATCCTCCCCTGGTCGCCAATGATGAATAAACAAATCTCCATTACTGAGTGATTTGTAAAGAGTGATGGATAAATATATGGAATGATGTGAGATATTATAATTAAAATAGAAATAATTGAATGATTACATAATATAAAGGACAAAAAAAGTAAACTAAAAATATATATATTAGAGGACGAAACCCTACAAGAGCCTCTGGTGGTCGTAAATCCAATATAGAATGTAATGAATGAATCCTCTATCCAGAAATCATATTTATTAGTAAAAAAATCATCATCGAGACTCCATTAGTAAAAAAAACCTATAATGTCCAAAACATGTCAAAATAAATCATTAAATACTATTCAAAGATTAACTAGAAATCAATGTTTTTTTCTATATTTGGATATTAATCAACGTGTAACATAATTACACATCATGTAATCCTCAGGATTATTTTCCTCTTCCCATTACCTATATGCAGTTCACAGATTGCATATTCACATTGAGTAATGATGTTACATTATGTATAAACTATGATTTTAGCACCAAAAGCATTGTTTCACGCTGCTTGATCAGTTTTCTGCCTTTTTAATTCGTCCATGATCATTCTTAAAATTAGATGTCATGTCACTTCGCTTCTCTCATGGTGAGAATTTCATTTTCTTTCGAAAATTCCCATTTTTTCTTTCACGTATCTTCAAATGTCAATCCTATATAAGATTTCTCAAAACATTAATATTAGAATCATTTATTATAATCAATGAATTCATATATATAAAACCATAAAAAATATATACACAAAATAGGGTTATCAAATACCCCCACAGTAAACTCATCATTGATCCTTGATAAATACCTCAAAATCAAATCATCAAATGTCCATTTATGAAAAATGTAATTTCAAAATTATTATTCACATAACAAAAAGATATAAATGAATATAGTAAAACTATAAACAAACCAAATAATGATTACAAAAATAATTCCCTATTTGTAATGTGAAATTCAATAAATTTTTATATTTTAACACACCATTTTCAAACATTCATCAACACCCATTCCATTTATGAGTATCCTCACCAATAAATTTTTCACTCATCACTCAAGGTAACAATATAATGGGGTTACACTCATATGTTAAGTACATGATTCTAACCATATGTTTACATTGAATCTATATTCTCTACTATGTAAAGAAAAATATCACTATTAATAATGTGGACTTTGAAATAAAGATCAAATGACTCTATGAGAGAGGGTACGTAGGATAAAATTTTGAAAATCAAGTTTGGATCATGGAGAAAGTTAAACTATAATATACAATTAATGATATTATAAAGGAAAGATCTATGAAATGATTTGAAAGAACAATTAATCATAATAAAATTTAAAAATCCTTTGTTTATCATCATTTATTTCAAATGTAAGGTCTGGAATAAACCTCACATCCACCACCTAACCACATATGATAAAAAACATCAGTCTTGAAAATAGTGATTTTTGATTCTCCCAATTTACAAAAAATATTTTTTTTTCAGAATCTATACTTGGAGAATTCTAACATTCGTTATCTAACCGCATATGATTGTGTGATCATAGGTCTAACAAAGGTGATTTTTGAACAACCTTATAAAAAACCATTTTTTTCTTTTTTATTTGTTTTTTATAATAAGAGGGATATAAAATGTAATATAATCAATGTAAATATGATCCTTCCAAAAGATCCAATAGAAACACCTTGCATCCTCCCCAAAAGTTATCTCATCCAATATCCACCATAAACAACCCCTCCCCCACACTCATTCAATTAAATATCATGAAAAAAAAAACAAAAATATGTGTAGGATTGGAAATATTTTCTTGTAACATGGATTAATAATAATAAGGAAATCCCATTATTTTTTTGGATAAATAACGATCAATGTGTGGTTCTTTTGAAAAAAGTGTTCAAAAATATAAATGCATCAATCATTTTAAAATTAATTTTTTTTCAGTCATAGCTTCGAAAATATATCAATTCATGTTTTAGAAGGTTTACATGCCCCATGTTTCACTCAAGAAATATGATCATAAAAATGGGAAATATTTGGCCTATAATCCTCTTAATAATAGAAATAGAATATAAGTCAATAATGTCATGGAAACAAAATAAATAATCAGTTTACTCAATGAAAGCTTCTAGGAATAAACATTAAGATATTTAATCACATCAGTAATCATTTTCAAGAAATTGTAAATTAATGTAAGATAGTGACTTTTAAAATGTTTATTGATTTATTTTTTATTTATGGGTAGGATATTTCAAATTTTTCAACATGAAAAATATAATCTCCTCGGTGTTAATTTCTCTTAGATGAGTGAGTCCAAGAAAAAATTAAGGCTAGTTTTTGAGAGAATCTGATTCAATACAGTTCATGAAAAAATTATATTCATTATTTTTTTTCAAATCCTATTCTAAAAGAAAAGTAGGGTTGAAAAGATATAAAAACGTATAAATAGTACTCCCATTCCATTGATGCTTATTAATGAGTCTCTTACATTGTATATGGCTAGGTTCATAATGTGTAATCTGATTACATGATATTTAATTTTCATGTTTTCAAAATTTTTAATATCATTTTTATTATTCTTTCTACATAACTGAAATGAAAAAAATAAACTATGAAAGTATAGGTCATTTTGAATTTAAAATATTTTTTTCAATTAGGGGAATTATTTAAAACGGTAAAATAAAATTAATATATGTCCTAGAAAAAATTTTAACATCCTTTTTTACTCCAAGTAGCTGATCTTTTTATTGTCTTTCTACTATACCATTTACCTTTTTTAGATAATTGGAACATGATATAGAGGTAACCATCTTGGATTTACCCACATCTATAATTTTTACGTATCTGTGACTGTCTTACACTTCGTCCAATTTTGTTTCTTTTTAAATGGTAGTGGGATTCAATTTGAGGATATATTTAATCAAAATAATTAGAAATTAAAATATAACCATAATTTATAGATCAATTTCACCACGATTTCTTCTTTATTTTCTTCCTCTAATTCACATTTTACAATGGATACTTCAATCGGATCCTCGGGGTTCTTCTCTTCTTATTGAAATTGGAGGAGGGGGTCCCATTAATCCTTAATCTCATGAATATTCATGAGGTCAATGGATGTTTTCTCATATTAATATTCCTTGAATTTTTCTTCATCCATCATAAATTCAATGGATTTTTCCTTCTTGTCATCCATATCAACCTCTTTTACCACTTTATCTTTCTATGATTCTATAGATGGTATTACATTCACCATATTCACTCCTTCCTCTTTGACCACCCAATCCAAAATTTCCATCATAATTATTTCTTCTACTTTGTGTAGTTGCAAAATTAATTCTCTTTGTTCTTCATGATCTTTTTGTATGAATAGAAGGGATTCCCCAAGTTCGGATACTTCTTATAAATCTATAGTTTCATCTTTTTCAATGTTGTCAACATGCTCGAGGTAATATCATTTGTTCTCAACCTATGATTTTTCATCCTTTTTTCTTTCTTCAATATTGACATCCTCCACCTTTTGATCTTATTTATCTTCAGACCAATAAATCCATATATTATATTTTAATGATATGTTTCATATTAGTGAATTTAAATTTGAAATAAAATTAGATAGGAAAGTAAAAAAAATATCATTGTTCATTGAGTTTTTATTCATTATCATCCATCTGCTAATCCATTAATCGAAAAAACATGGTAAAAAATGTGGCTATTCTATCATCGGAATTCTTCTTCAGAAGTTTTTAGAAGGAATTAGCTTCCTTATTTTTTTTTCGGGAGTTTGTTTTGTATCAATAGAATTGATTTTCTACATCACTTTACCTATGTAACCTTCCAATCTATCATGTATCATTATTATATACCTATGGTATTCAAAAATTAAAATTATAAATTATTTGGGAAGGTGAGTAGTAAATTCTCACTTCTCATAGAGTTGAGACTCATTATTTTCCATCCTCTTTCCCATCACTTCAATACATTGGGCGAGCAATTTGTTTAGTATTTTTTCAGGTTGTTGTTCTTAAGATCAATGAAAATAGTAGTCTTCATGAGTTTACTAATCAGCCATGAAAATTCATTGGTATCCTTGATAGCCTGGAGCTCCTCTTTTGGGAGAACAGTAGGTGTCATTCCACTTTTGGGTTGGAATTCATCATAATCATGAGAATATGAATCATTCTGACCCCCATCCTATTGTGTCCACACTTTTGAATTCATTGCTTCCCATGTTGTTAGATACATCGAAAATTCAATGTATTCTAATTATAAAATGAAATAGAAGTGATATGAAGTGAAATTCATCATGAACAACACCAAAAACATCCAAACATGTAATATTTTAAAATTAAATAAAATTAAAATAATAATGCAAAAATAATACCTACTCAAAAATCAGTAAACAAAAATTGGATAAGAAATGTATTTTACCTAAGAAATCATTCTCGAGTCATCCAAAATGATCTGATACTCCCCAGCAATGGTCTGAAGATTTGATGTTCATGAATGTAATTGTTAATTCCTCTAGGCATGGACCAAATTAAAAATATATATTATTCCAATTAATATTATCTATAGAGATGAAACATAGCGAATGTATGGGATCAAAATCCTAGAGAGCGGGGAATGAAATGATGACCACTCTTATCTAAAGTTTAGTTCATTCAAATTCTAGCTTCATTTTATTAAAATTTTTATAAAAATAAAAAAAATTAATTCAATTAGAGAAATAAGAGAGAGGTAAATCATTCATTAGCGGCGGTTTCACTAAATAAATTTAACATCACTCACAAAATGATTATATTAAATAGTTAAGTAACCAAAAACATTCATTATTAGAAAAAATGTTTATTTCAAATAAAAAAACCCTAGAATCCCAATTCATCATGATCAAGTTAATTAAAATGGAGAAAGTGCATTTATTTTGGATTTCATTAAGTAGAAGAGTAATTTAATTCAATAACCAGGAAAAAATTATCTCAATCATGCCGCGGTTCAATCATTATTGGAAAATATAGTCAATGATTCAATAACAAATAAAATATACACATAGGTATGCCATGATACCATCAAATAAAATCAACTTTACTAGTGAATGAAAATGATGATTTTCTTGGCATGAACCCCATTAATTGATCCATCTATCCCCTGTGGGGTTTAGCTAATCATCATCAGGTGGTCACTAATGATGAATTAACTAATACCCATAGTGGAGAGATTAGTAACGAGTGAAGGAAAAAGATTTTAAATGAAAAGATTTTTTATAATTAAAATAGAAACCATTCAATTATTACATCAAATAAAGGAAAACAAAACCAAAACAAAAAACTATATACAGAATGAAGTAATTATATGGTAGGCTCCTAGTGGTCTCACCTCAAATGTCGAATGGAATCGATGAATCCCATGTCTAGAAATAATATTTATAATCAAAAAAGTCATCCTCGAGCCTCCTTCAGTCGAAAATGACATTTAATGGATGCTATAGGTCAATAGAAATCATCAGATTCGATTCAAAGATTCGCTGGAAATCTGTGTTTTTTATTATATTGGGCTATTACATAATGTGTAATATGATTACATGTCGCCTTGTCCGTAGGCTTATATTCTTCTTCCCACAACCTATATACAGTTCATTAATTTCATGTTCATGTTGTGTAATGATGTTACATGACGTATAAACTATGATTTCAGCATCAATATCATTGTTTCATCCTACTTCTTCAATTTTGTGCCTTTGAAAGTGCTCCAAAATCATTCTCAAAATCTGATGTTGTGCTTGTTCACTTCGCTCAGAGCATGAAGATTATTTTTGTTTATAAATTCCTTAATTTTCCTTCATATTCCTCCAAATGTAAATTCTACATAAAATTTCACAAATCATTAATATCAAGAGAAAATATTATATTAAATCATGTAATATTCAATGAATCATATATAATCCCATCAAAATACTCGTACAAAATATGCTTATAAAATACCACTACACTCAAATCCTTTCCCCTACATGAAAAAAACCGAAAAAAATCATCAATTGACCATGAATGAACAACGGAATTTTCAAATTGCGATGCTCATAAAAACAAGTTATAACTGAATATAGTAAAATAAAAAACAAACCCAATAAAGAATCCAAAAATAATGCCTCATTTATAATGTGAAATTCAATGAACTTTTACCTTTTCACACACAATTTTCAATCTTCCATCAACACCCATTCCATTTATGATTTACCTCGGCATTAATTTTTCCACTCATCACTCAAGGTAACTATATAATGGAGTTATGCAGATACCATATGTAAATCCTCCTAATAATAGGCTAACATTGAATTTATATTCTCCACCACATAAAGTAAAATATCACTATTAATCATGAGGAAATTGAAATAAGGATCAAATGACTCTACGACTAAGGGTAGGTAGGTAAAAATGTATAAAATCATGTAACGATCATGTAGAAGGATAAAATCTAACATATAATTCACGATATTTAAATGGAAAGATCAATGAAATGCTCCTTAATAAAATATAATATCATCAATAACACCCCCCAATTTATACATCTAAGGTTCAAAGAAAAATTAATCATAATGAAAATTAACCCGCTCATATTGTTCATTTTTTTAATGTTACAATTGGAAGAAACCTCATATCCATTACCTGAACACATATGATAAAAATTATCTGTCTGGAAATTAGTGATGTTTGATTCACCCAATTCACAACCCATTTATTTTATATTTTTTCAGAATAAATCTCATGATGAGTCTTAAAACCAACCTCTTATAATATATGACTATGTGATCCTCGATATGATAATGGTGATTTTTTTCCAACCAAAGAAACAACACATTTTTTATTTTTATATTCCTTTTTATTTTAGAATAAGAGGCATATAAAATGAAATATAATGAATGAAAATATAAACCATCCAAAAAATCCCATAGAAACACCATACAATCTCTCCTAAAGATATCTCATCCCATATATACCATTAAAAAGCCTCCTCAAAAGTCATTCAATTGAATATCATGAAAAAACAAAGAGCTGTGTAGGAAATGAAATAATGGATTGTAACATGGCACAATCCAAACATGTTCATCCATGGATTCTATAGGATAATAGAGGATCAATGTGTAGGTGGGTCTTAGGTTAAAAGGGTTCATAAAAATAATTTCTCAAACATTTCAAAAGTGAATTTTTTAATGCATAGATTCAACAAGATATCGATGCATGTTCTAGTAGGTTTACGTTTCCCATGTTTCAAACAATTAATATTTTTAGAAAAAAGGAAAGTATTCGTCCTATAATCCTCTCACGAATGGGAATAAAATATAATTTAATTAGGTCATTGAATGAAAATAAAAAATCATTTTACACAATACATGCTTCAAGGAATCAATATCATGACATTAAATCATATCGGAAAACATATTCAAGAAATTCAAAATTAAAGTAATAAAGTAACTTTAAAATTTATTAATTTATGTATTTTCATTTATTTTCATTATATTTCAAATTTCCCCAAAATATAGAATAACCCTTAATTGTTTTGATGTCTCCAAGATCAAGGAGTCTAAGATAAAAATTCAATCATGTTTTTGGGTGAATCTGATTCAATTAAGTTCATGCAACAATTCTATTCAATAATTTTTTTTTCAAATCATGTTCTAGAAAAAAATATTGGTGAAATGATATAAATTAGTATAAATAGTACTCCCCTTCCATCGATTATTTTAAATTATACTATTACATTATGGTTGGAAGGTTTACAATATGTACTCTGATTACACGATGTGTAATGTTTGTGTTTTTATCTTCTTAAATCACTTATTTCTTCTTCCTACCATGTACTTGAAATATAAAAATAAATAGTTGAATTACACTAATTTTAGAATTTAAAATATTTATATCATGTAGGTACAGAGGACAATAACGTAAAGATTTATTTAAATTGGAAAAATAAAATAAATATATGTCCTAGAAATAAATTGTTTACATCCAGGTTACCTGTCAGTAGATGATATTTTTATGGTTGTTTAACTAGACCTTTTTCCTTTGATAGATGATTGGAACATGATATATAACTAACTATCTACAATTTAACCCCATATTTCATTTCTCAATATATGGGGTAGTCATACGATTCCTCTTCTATTTTTTCATCCTGAATGGTGTTGTGTTTCAATTTGGGGACATGTAATGAAAATAATAAGAAATGAAAATATGATTGGATTTTTTAGTTCACCTAATCCATCATTTTTATTAATTTTCATTCTCTAGTTAATATTTTAGAATGTCTTCTTCAGTTGGAGCCTCTATGTTCTTCTCTTCTTTTCAAAATTTTAGGAGGGAGTCATATTCATCTTCTATCTCAAGAATATCTCTGAGGTCAGTGGATGTTTTTTTGTTTTCCTCTTCATTTAATTTTTCTTCTTCCACCATAAATTCATTGGATTGTATGTCCTTGACCTCCAGATCATCTTCCTTTAGAATGAAAACTTTTTATAATTCTATAGATGGTAATACCATGACCTCTGTATCTTATTCCTCTTCAACAATCTAATCAAAATTTTCCATCAAATTTCTTTCCACTTCATTACATAGTTGAAAAAGAAATTTTATTTGATCTTCTTGCTATTTTTGTATGATTATATGGGATACCTTAGGTTTTGATAAATCTTATAAATCTAGAGGGTCATCTTTTTTAATGTTTTAAACATGCTCTAGGTAATGTTCTTTGTTCTATACCTCTAATTTTTCATCCTTTTTTGTTTCTTCAATATTGAATTCCTCCTCCTTTGAATATTTTTAGTCTTCAAACCAATCAATCCCTTTGTTAGACTTTAATGATATGTTTTACACTAGGGAATTTATATTTTAAATAAAATTATAATGGTGAGAAATAAAATCCCAATGTTCATTGAGCTTGTACTAATTATCATCCTCCACTTATTTTAAGGACCCAATGTTTTATAAATGGAAATTCTTTTCTTTTAAATATGTCATAAACACATGAAATCAAAACATAATGAACAACTAAGTGCTACGTGTCATCTAAACATAAGTTTTTCACTTCTGTGATTTTAATTTTGAATATCTAAAACACACAGTTGTGATCAGTAAGTTATTTGGAGTCTAATATGACCAAATTAATTTTGAGTGAATAGTAACATACCCTAGTGAATTCTAATGTTACCCTTATGAATAGTGATATACCTTAATGAATAGTAACCTTACCTTTAATAGTATAAAAATAATATTCAACTGAAAGTATGATTTACCTATATGATAGTTAAGATGATGATTACTCTCGAAGGGTCAAGCGGCGATAACCCTAATCCCAGGCTGGGTGATTCTGAAGGAAATCTTATAGAGAAAGATCCCATTGAGGTGAATGATGAAGATATAATAGGGAATAGTGACATCTTCAGCCTCTGTGCGAAGCAGAAATTGGAGAAACTGGTTAGCAATGATTCCCCAAATCTGGGGAAAATCTTCGATGATGTAACCAAGCAAGTTGGTTGTTTCTCTTTCATGGAGTGTGACTCAGGGAATTCAGGGAGGGTCATAAGAAAAAGGCAAATTGTGCACGTCTATATGAATCAAGCTATGGTCGAGGAGCGAGTCAGGTTATGTAAGTTCTCTATCATTGCTCAGGTGGTTATTACAAAATGGGTTAGACCATGGAAATTCAATGATCTTACCAATAGGATTGTCGAAATATAGGGATTTAGTGACCAGAATATGACGGCTATGGGAAAGGGGTTCTACAATATTTTCTTCCCCTCTGATGAATGAAAAAGGAATGCATGGAGCTAGGGTTCTGTCACTCTAAATCTTGGATTACTTTAGATTCATGAGTGAGATCGAAATTTTGATCCTAGTTCTGTCAAGAACACCTTTTCACAGGTATGGATACGTATTCATAAACTAATTTCTCTATATTGGTATCCTCAAATTCAATGGGATATTTCTTCCTCTATAGGAAATCATATTTGAATATATAGGTAGATAGATAACCCCATCTTTGGACATTATGCTAGAATCCTGGTGGAGGTAGACATGGACAATACTCTAGTAGAAGAAGTTATCTTCACCACCAGAGATGATAGCATCACGCTTGAGGTTAGGTATGAGAGGAATCCTAAATATTGATTCAACTACCATATATGGGGGCAAACCCTCTCTAAATAAAACTAGAACAGAGTCTGGTCATTATGTAACATTATGGGTCATGATGATACACATTGTCAAAGGAATGGAAATGACAAAGGAATCATTAATTCTGATGCACCTGTGCGAAATGATCAGGCAGGGAGTGATTAACTGGATGTTCATGGAGATCCCTTAAAATCTAATGATGATGTTGTCCTTGTTTACCATGCTACTCCCAGTGGTTTGGGTACCCTTACAATGGATCCCTCTATGGATGTGTTGTCTATTGATATGGGTGGGAAGAATGAAGCATGACATGACAAGGGTGCCAATGGGACTACTCAAAATGATGATAGGGAACAGGTCAATAAGGATGAATCTAGTAATCAAGACCCAACAACTCGTGATTGTGCAGTGCAGGATGTCCCACAAGGGATTCCAGATAATCAGGTTGGCATTGATCTACCCAGTTTGACTGAGGGCCTTCATGCCCCTACCAAACAGGATCCAGATAATGTTGCACAAGATACCTCTAAGGGGAATGAACTGCACCTAGAAAAGTAAGTACAGGAAAGTGGTGAGATGGCTAGAGATTTCTCTCAAGTTCAAGCATTGAAAGCTCCAAAGAGGAATCTACCTTCCACCTTGACAGTGCCCATTACCTCGGGTAATAGGTTCACATCCCTATCTGATGATGAATATACATTTGAAAAGGCTGGAATCTCTCCCAAAGATAATGGAGGGGACAATCTGGAAGATCCATAGAAATGTATAACAACTGGATATGCTGGCCCCTATACTATACAGTGGTCATCCAATCAATGAAATTACTCTTTTGGAACTTCTAAGGTCTTGGGAATTATCCCACGGTCAAAGCCCTGAAGCATATAATTTTGAACAAAAACCAATGTTAGTTGGCATTGCCGAACCTAGAATGAAGTTTTCAAGGTGGATGGCCTTTAATTAAAATGATTTGGGGTATTCCTTTATTTAAAACAATCAATCTAATAATGATTTTTAATCCTTATGTGTGTTAAGGAACAATAGTGTTATAGTTGAATCTCTTCAAAGTGATCAACAATCGGTATCCTTGTCCTGTTACTTCCAATCCAACCCTTTTTGTGTCACCTTTGTGTATTATTTTGATCAGTATATAAGAAGAAGGACCTTATAGAGGAACCTATCAGATATTTCTGAGCACATAGATATAATATGGAATCTACGTGGTGACTTCAACACTGTTATGAGGATAGAGGAAAAACTGGGAGTAACTTTTGCAGAGCATCAGCCAAAGAATTCTCCTCATGTATTGATCAATGTAAACTGTCTAAAGTTCCTATTTCAGGTGCCGATTTTACCTGGAATAGATACACCCTAAATGGGAGGCAAGAAAGTAAACTAGATAGGTGTCTGGTGTAGATGGGTGAACAAAGTGATATAATATAATTTTCTAGCATGACTCTACCCAGACTTCATTCTGATCATCATACTATATTAGTTAACCTATGTTTTAAAATTTAGAGGTCAACTACTTTTCCATTTATGTTTAATAATGCATGGTTGCTTGTGTCAGGGTGTAGAGAGGTTGTAATGGAGGCTTGGAAATTACCTTTCCAAGGTTGTTCTTTGCACATTCTTACTAGAAAAATGAAAATTGTGAAAGCCAGAATCAGGGAATGGATAAAAAAGTTCTTTTCCAGCATTGAGCATGACATCAAAGAGGGTGATTCTCATCTATCTGATTATCAGAAAAACAATATGAATTAGGGTATTCCATCTCAAGATGATATATAGGCTACGTCAAGGCTTGATAATCTCTTATCTCTTAAGGAAAACCTTTCTCAAAATCAGTTTATTGTTAGGTGGATGAATGAGGGGGATAGAAACTCAAGCTTTTTTCATTGCATGCATAGGGAGAAAAAAGTAAGGATGAGTCTCAAGGCTCTAAGAATCAATGACACCATGTTCATTTCTGAGAATGACATTTTCAATGCTGTGACATGTTATTTTTAAAAGCTAAACTATGAATCTGGGGAGGAAAGCTCAGATAAAATTATTATATGCATTGAGCCAAGTCTGGATGATGCACAGAACAAAAAACACATTGACATCCCCACATCAAAATAAATCCATTATGCTCTCTTATCCCTAAACATCGTTAATTTTACTGGTCCTGATATTTTCTCTAACAAGTTTGTTATGTTTTATTGGGATATTATCAATAAATAAGTGATTGAGGCTATAAGGAAATTCTTCTATCACTCCTACATGCCATTTGAGAAGAACTCAAACATCATTTCCCTTATTCCATAGAAAGATAATGCATTAGATATTAAAGATTTCAGGCCTGTTGCTATTGGGAGCTCCACTCCAAAAGTTATCAGCAAAATTATGGAAATCTCGCTAGGTGAGATTGCAAGGAATCTTATTTCCTCTAATCACTTTTGTTTTGTACATGGCAGGAACATTCATAATTGTCTATTCATTACTTCAGAGTGTGTCAATATAATGATAAGTATAGTCAAGGATGGAATTATGACATTAAAGGTTGATATATCAAAGGCCTTTTCCACCATAAGGTGGGATTTTATTTTCAAAGTTCTGAATATGCATGGCTTCTCAGAGAAATTTATTGGTTTGGTGTACTCCATTTTGAAAATTCCTAGCCTATCTATTTTGGTTAATGAATCACCCAGGGGCATCTTTCAATGCTATAGAGGAGTTATACAACGTCAAACTTTATCTGGGCTATTGTTCTCTATAGCTAAATATTATTTGAGTATATGTATTAATGATCTTGTTAATACTGGTTTATATCAGAGGATGACATATGGTATGAACTATTCTACTCTTTCTCACTTGCTTTATGGTGATGATATACTTCTATTCTCCAAATCTGACAGGAAGACGATCTCTGGCATCAAGAATATCTTTTCTCACTATGAAGAAGTTGTAGGCCATGTCATAAGTTGGAAGAAATCATTTGTTGTCTTTGGAGAAGGAATTCGAATCTCGAAGAAAAATAGAATTTCTAACATGCTTGGTGTAAAGATAGGTACACTACCTTTTAATTACCTTGGGATGCCTTTGTTTTGGGGAAGGGTAAAACCAGTCTACTTAGAAGGTATTGCTCGTAAAATTTCTAATCAGTTGGCCAGTTGGAAAGGCAAGACCATGTCTCAAGCTGGTAGGATATGGCTTGTTAATTGTGTCATAACATCAATGCTTGTTTACTCTTTTTCATTATATAAATTTCCAAGTGATCTTCTTAAGGAATTAATTAGAATTATTCGCAACTTCATTTGGACTGGTTCAATTCACCAGAAAAACTGGTCACCGTGGCTTGGAAAGACTGCATAAAGCCTGTGGCTATGGGTGGAATGGGAGTTAAGGATGTCAGAATTTTTAATGATGCACTACTTCAGAATTTTACTTAGAGGCTATTATCTGGTTCTGACTTTTCTTTGTAATTTATTACTAATATATTTGTTGACAGGTTAAACAATAATCAGATTGTGTACATGAGATCCTCTTTTTTTACATCAGTTGGGAACATGTATTCTCATATCATGAAACAATCCAAATTGTTGGTATGTGATAGCTCCCAACTGAATTGCTGAAATATCCCATGGCTGTCCTCTCGAATTAGATATTACGTCAATATTCCACTTCCCTGGAGGAAAATCTCTATTTCTGACATGCAGGGGAACTCTGAGGCTTGTGCAATCATACCTAGTAATCTTTGTATAGAGATTTCTAAATATTCCTATGTTGACTATGATGCACTTGTATGGAATTATGCACTCAATGGATCCTTCTCCTGCCGAGAGTCTTACAATCTACAATGTGGCAATACATCTGGAGTACCTCCATGGGTGGAGTGTGTAAGAAGGCCCATCATTCTTCCCACAGATGCATTGCTGATATGGAAAATTTAGAAGCAGCAGTTTCCAAAACAAACTTCCCTCCAACGAGCTGAACTGAGCATTGCCTCGGTATATTATATATGCTTGGATGATGATGAATTTGTCACACATCTATTCATTCACTACTCTTCTGTTGCTCGACTATGGAGCTATCTACAAGACACCTTTCACTACCACTTGAGTTTCAGTTCGTTTGGCACACTGCTAAATTCAGTTCTTCAGGTAGAATGTAGCGAGAAAGTGAAATCCCTGCTCACTGCTACTGCTATTTCTCTGATTTCATAAATTTGGAGAGCCCAAAATAGTATTTCTTTTAGCAATGGGAGGCCCTTGTTTATGGAGGGTGTTTTAGTGATTCATTGAAGAATTAATCTTGCTTCGGTGAATCAAAATTGAGAAATGAATAATGATATATCTGACTTTATTCTCCTGATAACTCATGGTGTAAGTGGAAGGTAGAGGAAGCCCATAATGATGAATCATATTCGGTGGATTCCACCAATATATGACTGGCTGACGGTGAATGTGGACGGGGTGGCCTTTGCTGCACCTGGTCCTGCTGGATGTGGGGGGGGGGGGGGGTTATTCAGGACTCATCAGGGTTTTGTCAAAGGATACTTTTTTCACTATATATGGAATGTGCATGAAATTGAGTCCAAACAATGGACAATGATAAAGGAGATAAGGTATGAATTTCATTATGGTTGGAGAAAGATATGGATCGAATCATATTCATCTGTTTCTATGCAGATTCTGAAGGGCCAGTCTAGGAATGCTCCGTGGAAGATGATATCGGCCTGGATAACTTTTCTTAGACATAATGAATTGATATGTTTGGATGTTTCCCATGTGTAAAGAGAGGACAATCAGGTGGCAGATGTTCTCTCTAAAAGAGAAATTATGGAGGTTAGTTCGAGCTGGTCCTTTGTTCTACCTGATTACTACAATGGTTTGGTTCACAATTATAGAATTGGCGTTGTTCACACAAAGTTATGTAAGGCTCCCCATTCTTGAGTTGTTTTGTAATGTTTAAAATTATATATATATAATCTTTTTTTGGGAGCAGTTCCTCGTTTGTCTCTCAGACATTTCAGCAATGATTTACCTATATTTTAGAATAAGTAAATGAATGATCTAAAACTGGTTCTTTAATAATAAATTACGATTTTAATTAAATATTATATTAATCATAAATTGAAAATTATTTTTGAAAAATGGACTTCATTTTTGGATTCTACCCATCAAAAAAATTTCAGGTGAATTTTTCAGATTTTTCCGAAATACTTGAATTTTATGATAAATAGTTAAATACGGTAATTTACTACATGTATAAATTATAAGAGAAATAGACTATGCCTTGAATCATGGATTATTTCACCACCCTTGGATCAAATTTACATGACCCATTTATGATTATTGTTCATGGAATCATCATAATTGATGGTCTTGAGGGAAATTAATAAACTAATGATTAAAAAATTATGAAAACCCTCCTCTCCTCTACTATAAAATAACCCCTCACACCCTCTTCTCTTCACTCCTCTCAAGACTTTTTCCTTGTAATTATTCTTCCCAAATATCTCCCAAATCTCCCATTCCATGTACTAAAGCCATTGGTCTCCTAAAAATTCCAAAACCTCTCCCATTAAGAATCTCTCAAGGATGGCTGATTCAAGAGGTAAAATTCCTCTTTCCAATTCTTTCATTTTTTAATTTTTATTCAAATTTGTTTTTTTCCTTACATACCTTCAACCAAATGGTATGATAAATCCAGTAACATAAATGTACTATAATGATATTATGATAATTTAATACTTCATTATCATCTCTCCATTCCCCATCATTTATTTGAAAGAAATGAAAACATTGTTTGAGATGTGTTAATTTAGCACATTCAAGGACAAAAATTTATATGTTTCTATTATAATCTTTAATTATGTTCATGAAACCATTTGTGTTATGGTTAAACCAGGTCATTATATATTTCATATATCCTAGTTAAGGTTCTGTAATTATTTTGAACAAATAGTACTATGTTATAAATAAAAACATGTTCATTGAAATCAAATCCACTAATTAACCCAAACTGTTATCACTGTGGTTTTATATAATATTTCATCATCACGGCTAATAAAAAATGATTTTTATAACCCTGTAATCTATTTTATTTTCACTAATAACATAAAACTTCAATTATGTAAAATCACTTTCACCATTCATTTTTATCCAAACATGAACCGATCATTAAAACCAAGGAAGCTGACATACCTAAACAGTGAAATTGAACCTCATAACCAATCAAAAAGGCCTTGAATGAAGAAAAAAAGGTTAAACTAAATCAACTAATTATAGAAGTGGTCATGTAATTATTAATTTATAAACCTAATTTGTTTACTCGGGTCTTTAATAATAAGTGGAGAACACCTTTGGACTTAAGGTACGAGATCCTCTCCATATCAATCTTAATCATGATTTCCTCTATGCTATTCCATTTTATGTGTAATACCTAATAAACGGGTATGATTACTATACCGACCCATACTTTACATACATTGTTATTAATTCAGAATTGAATCACACTTATTACAACATATAACAAAACCAAGAATGGACCGTATAGGTATAGTGTCTTTAGAAACTGGGAAACATAATCAACTGGTTCATAAAGCATCTACTTTGCCTCCCATTTATTTCATCATATATAGAGTCCCTTTTTGGCATATTCTACTTAATAACCTTCTTCTTGGACTGGGGAAATAAAACATATAAAAGGGTGATCTGAAATGCTCAGTAAGGGTAAACAAAAGAAATATCAATCACATCATATACATAAGCACATAACTTTTGGATATCTTAACCTGCAAAAGAGATCATAATTTCATAACATGGGATAAATCATAGTAGTGAAATGTAATCCTAATAATCATAACATAAAACATGAAACTTTGTGTCATACACACATAATCATAGAGAATCATTTCTTATTAGTCAAGACTCATTGACAAGACTATCTTAGTGGACAAAGTCCATTTCTAAACTGAGTTCACTCCTCGTTTCAGTCCTATTTCACTGAACCGGTATAACCTACCATTCCAGCCATGTCTATCTCATGAGATATAAAATATTTACCCAAAGCATTGGAGGGAGATATAGGTCCCACCCATCTCATAATGATACCATTCTTATGTGTGCCACAAAATCATAAAACATACATCATTGCATAACCCATGTAGTAAAAATGGGATTCTTAAACAACTTGACATCATAAAAAAATTCATATAAGATAAAGGAATTCAAAAAAATAATTCCATCACAACATTGTCAAATCAATTTAAAAACATAGGGATAGAAACAGAACCCTTTATTATCTTAGATGGAAAATAATTTTAATAAAACACTTGAACTCCATTCTTGAGGAAAATATCCTTTCTACTTCAAAAACATTTTCCTTTCTTAACATGTCATACAATTATAAACTAAGAGAAGTTGATTAAAAATAAACTTTAAACTTGTAAAGGAAGCTTCTTGGATATAATGTTTTAAAAATCCATTCATGTCGTATAAGTTAAAAAAAAATTCTTCTCGTACGTTTGTCGGAAAAGTCTAAAAGTACCTCAGATGAAAAATGACAAAAGATTCCTTTAATATCTTTTACTAAAAACTCACCAAAGGGTAAAATTGGATTTAAACAATTGTAGGTGGATGGAAATAATATTACATATTGATGAAACATGGATGTGGATGATAAAATACACCCCAGTAAATACCAAAGTATAAACAATCTCGGATAAAAATGAGATTGTGATATTTCCCTTACCTTAGGTTCAATATGCTTTGTACGTGTCCGAACCTCCTGTATAATGATTTAAATAATGTTATTGACTTATTCCAGAATCATACTTATTTTTATGATATCATATTTGGTCATATTATTAGCTTCTTAGTAGTAATATTTCATTGCTACTTGTTATTCGGGTGTTTATAACATTTTGTTCTTATGCGTGTTTTGTCGAATATATTCTTATTATTCTCTTTAGGTTATAGATAACTCATTCCCAGAATGGTATTAGTGTAATATATATCATATTAATTCATTCAATTCATTTATATAATCATTATGAAATGAAGATCATGTAGAACGAGTCGCATCACATCGTGGAGACGGTATTCCGTACGTACGCACGAGTGATGATATCGTTCTTATGATCGTGGAATTGTATTGGTGTGTATGTATACTATTTCAGAATCAGTATCAATTTATAATAGTCATATATTTTCATTATTTACACAATTATACCCATCCAAGTAAGGTGGTGGTGGAAAATAGATTACACCACGGCGTGGAGACGGTATTCCGTACGTACGCACGCGTGGTGATTTATTTTTCCGTATGATAGTTAGATGGTGAAATATGGTTGTTTAATACTTATAATACCATATCAGTATATGAGTGATACTGATGTTATTACTTCATAATGAAACAACTAAATAATAAGAAGTGGAAGAAGAAATAATGATGAAAGAATCGGTAACGGACATTACCCCTTCTTTGAAGTGCTTCTTTGAGACCTCCTTTTAGGGCACTAAAATAGGTCTTTGAAGACGACCAGAACCTCTATGATGTTTCTAGGGAAGTGGAGAGAAGAAAGTGGCAGGGGTTGTCCGAGCTTGAAGGCTCAAAGTGGTGTGAGGAAGAGGGGGAGGAGGTGCCCTTTTATAAGGGAGGAGAGGGGCTCCTTTGGAAAAACTAAAAATATTATTTTATTATAAAGTCAAGTTCGGTTTTATATAGCTCCAAATTGATTTATTTCATATATAAGGTGGGGATGGGTCTAAATCCTCTCATCCAATATAATTTAGACAAGTTTAGGTTCCTATTTTAACCTTATCATTTAGATTTAACATTTAGTTAAATAATTTTACTTTTACCGTGTCTTCTTGTGTTCTTATACTATAAGGTTAATAAACATTCTATAAGCACACAAAAGAACCCCAAGTTGTTTATTATTAATATATATAACCTTATATAAGTCATTTGGCCGACCCTTAGATTTTTAGGAATGAAATAACAGTTACTAATATAATATTTGTTTTAAAAACTATTTTATGTCAATTTTGACACTATTTAGTAATTAATTTTTGTGAAAATCATAACAGAATGATTAGTTCGAAAAAAGTTAATTAAAGCAATACTAACATGTCATATTAATCTAGAAAATTAGTGGAATTCATAAAAAGTGTCAAATTACATTTATTTTGGTGTTTATAACATCAATTATGTCAATATTTCATTAATAAGATAATTACAGCATCATCTTTGTGTCATAAAAAAAATAAATAATTTAATGTCTAAAAATTACAAATAAAATACCATTATGTAGGAAATAATTTTATATTTCTAATGAATATTTACTGTCGAATTTATCTTATGTATAACCCCATATTAAAAATGATTTACTTATTAAACATTGATTTTAACTATTTTAACCCTTCTTTAAATAAATTAATAATAAATGTCCTAATCTAATCCAAGTGGTACTAAATGGTCATATTTTATTCATAAGGTTGTTTTTGTTCAAATTACACTTTTCCAATAGAAATAGGACATGTGTTAGGGTAATAATAATATCAATTTTACCCTTAATTACCCTATTTACTTTTAACCGTGGTAAAAAAAAGTAAAAAGTTACTATTCACCAAAAAATTATTTTCATCACATTGAACCCCATTTTACTTACTGACGTCAACCGTGTCTCTCAAATTTTTGAAATTCCTCTCACAGAAGAGGTAAAATTACGTTTTATGAAAAATTTAGTTTTTTAACTACCACTTAGTGGTTTCACTATTCATGAAAAATTGAAAGTTTTCAGAAAAATACCAAAATTTCACCCTAGGATAATTTCGATATTCCAAATCCAGAAATGAAGTCCATTTTGAAAAATAAAATTTATAAAATTTCAAAAAGTAGTTATTACTATTCATAACAGCTAGTTTTAATAATATTTTATTAGCACATCATCGTTTAGTGAAACTCGGTATTGCGTACGATGAAAGCTATCGAGGAAGGTTGTGATTTCGTGTAAAGCAAGCCAAGAAAGTGTTGTGTGTAGAAAAAGATTCCTTTGATGATTTATATAACATAAACTTCTCGGGTGTTACATTCTACCCCCCTTAAAATGAATTTTGCCCTCAAAATTCCTCACTTTGTAACAAATAGATGAGGATACCTCTCCCTCATCATATCCTCAAGCTCCCATGTAGCTTTTTCTAATTGGTGGTTCCTCCATAAAACTTTCACCAATTGAGTGGTCTTGTTTCGTAGGAATTTTTTGCTACGATCTAGAATATCTATCGGTTGTTCTTCGTAAGAAAGATCTTTCTCCAGCGGTACAACTTCTGAGCTGAGTACATGTGAAGGATCAGGTATGTACTTTCTCAGGAGAGATACATGGAACACATCGTGAACTTGAGAGAGATTCGGTGGAAGCGCCAATCGGTAAGCTGCCTTCCCAACACGATCCAGTATTTCGAAAGGACCGATATATCTAGGGCTCAACTTCCCCTTCTTTCCAAATATCATAACCCTCTTCCAGGGAGATATTTGTAAGAACACTTTATCACCCACTTCAAGCTCTAGGTCTTTTCTTCGGTTGTCGGCATAACTTTTTTTTCGACTCTGAGCTGCTCTTATGTGTTGTTGAATAGATCTGACCTTTTCTGCCATTTCATCAACGAGATCGGGTCCTAATAGATTTCTTTCCCTAACTTCATCCCAGCAAGTTGGAGTCCTGCATTTATTTCCATAGAGAGCTTCATAAGGAGCCATCTGAATACTGGAGTGAAATCTATTATTATAAGAAAATTCCACCAATGGTAGGTGTTTATCCCAACCAACTTTGAAATCCATAGAGAAAGCTCTCAACATATATTCTAGAGTTTGAATTGTTCTCTCAGACTGACCATCTGTTTGAGGATGATAAGTAGTGCTGAAACTCAACTCTGTATCCAGAGTATGCTAAAGACTTCGCCAGAACTTCAAAGTAAATCTCAGATCCCGATTAGATATAATAGAAAGTGGTACTCCAGGCAATCTTACCACTTCCTTTACATATATCCTGGCAAGCTGATCTAGAGATAAATCCTCTCTAATAGAAATGAAGTGTGCAGACATTGTAAGACGATCAAATATGACCCAGATAGAATTATTGCCTTTGGATGTTTTAGGAAGTCCTGTGACAAAGTCCATAGTGATGTTTTCCCATTTCCATTCGGGTATGGGTAATGGTTGTAACATCCCCTTAGACATCTGTCTCTTAGCTTTAACTTGTTGACAAATCAAGCATCAAGAGACATATTCAGCAACATCTCTTTTCATGCCATCCCACCAGAAGTATCCTTTCAGGTCCATATACATCTTCGTGCTTCCAGGATGAATAGAGAATGAACGACTACGAGCCTCATCCAGCAGCTCCTTGTTTAATTCGGGGACGGGAGGAACACAAACATGATTCCTGAACTTTATTATCCCATCACAATCAAGGTTGAATTCAGGAACATTTCTCACCTTCTTTTGTAACTCAACATATTCTTTATGTGCCTCTTTAATCTTCACATGTATAGATGGTTGAACATTCATTTGAGAACGATACGATTTTTCCGCTTTCATTATAATTCCATGATCCATCCTTTGTAAATCCATAAATATTGGATCTTTTTTGATCCTCATCATGGATAAACTAGCATGGTCTTGTTGACTTAATGCATCTTCCACCTTGTTTGCTTTCCCAGGGTGGTAATGGATTGAGCAGTCGTAATCCTTAATCAGCTCCAACCATCTTCTTTGGCGCATATTCAGCTCCTTTTGTGTGAAAATATACTTTAAACTTTTATGATCAGTATAAATATCACACCTTTCACCATAAAGGTAATGCCTCCAAATCTTTAATGCAAAGATTACTGCAGCTAACTCCAAATCATGAGTTGGGTAATTTTCTCATTTATTTTCAACTATCGTGAGGCATAAGCTATCACCATAACATTTTGCATAAGAACACACCCCAACCCCTTCTTGGATGCATCACTGTAGATCACAAACCATTCTCCACTACAAGGCAGTGTGAGCAGAGGTGCACTGGATAACCTTATTTTCAACTCCTTGAGATTCTCTTCACATTCCTCCGTCCAAAAAAACTTAACTCCTTTCCGAGTCAACTGTGTGAGTGGATTAGATAGTCGTGAAAAATCTTTCACAAAACTTCGATAATATCCAGACAAACCAAGAAAACTTCGGATCTCAGTTACTGTTTTTGGCCTCGACCATCTTTCGATAACCTCTGTTTTTGCTGGATCCACAGATATCCCCTCTTTTGAGATTATGTGACCCAAAAATGAAACTTTTTGAAGCCAAAATTCACACTTGGTAAATTTTGCATAAAGCTTCTCCTTTCTCAGGGACTTCAATATAATTCTCAAGTAATCTTCATGTTCTTCCTTTCTCTTTGAATAGAAAAGAATATCATCTATAAAGACTACCAAAAACAGATCAAGATAGTCTTTAGAGACTCTATTCATTAGATCCATGAAGATAGTAGGGGAATTAGTAAGACCAAATGGCATCACTATAAATTCATAGTGGCTATACCTTGTACGGAAAGCCGTCTTTGGTATATCCTCCCCTTTGACCCTTAATTGATGATACCCTGAATGAAGATCAATCTTGGAAAAGTATTGAGCTCTGCGTAGTTGGTCAAATAGGTCATCAATGCGCGAGAGAGGATATTTGTTCTTGATAGTGATCTTGTTATGTTCTCGATAATCAATGCAGAGTCTCATTGATCCATCTTTATTCTTAACAAACAGAACAGGTGCTCCCCAAGGTGACGCACTAGGGAGTATGAACCCCTTATCAAGATTCTCTTGGAGTTGCTTCTTCAATTCCTGCAACTCAATTGGGTCCAATCTATAAGGTGTCTTTGAAATATGCAAAGCACCCGGTACGAGTTCTATTGAAAACTCAACTTCAAGATTTGGTAGAAGACCCGGTAATTCCTCTAGAAATACATCATCAAACTCTCGTACAATGGGAATATTATTAATCGTGAGTTTCTTGCCAAACATTTGAGATAAATAACCTTCATTTAGTGGAATCAATACCCATAAAATGGAAGAAATTTCCATTGGAAGGTTATGTTCATCCTTGCATCGATAGACGATCATAGATTGATCTGGAATTTGAAATTTGATTTCCCTTATTTGGCAATTTATATGAGATCCATGTAGAGAAATCCAATCCATGCCAAGAATCACATCAAATTTCACTATAGGAAGGATTACAAGATTTGCAGGAAACACTTTCCCACAAACTTCAATCAGAGAAGAATTATAAACTTTTGATGCGATTGTTGTGCCATTAGGTGTTGTCACAGCTAACTCAACATCTAAATGTTGAGGTAATATAGTGATACCCTTAGAAAATTCTTCATAAATAAAGGAGTGGGTGGATCCAGAATCAAATAAAACATTTTCTACTTTAGAGTGGATGGTAAGTGTACCTTTCACCACATCATTATCGTACTCCACATCACTGATAGAAATTTCATGTGACTTTCCTTTTTCTTTAGCCTTAAGAGTTTGTTGAAGTCAACCATCATCATCAACCCTTGGATTAGGGCATTTATTGGCATAATGTCCCATCTCCTTGAACTTGAAACATTTAAGTGTAGTAGGTTCGTTCTGTGTATCCCTTCCTTTGTTTGCATTATTAGACATCTTCTTCCCATCATCACGGCATTCAAATGCTCGATGACCTTCCTTTCCACATTTGAAACATTTACTTCTCCCTTTAAGACAACTCCCTCCATGTTTCTTTCCACACTTTGAGCATAAGGGAAAGCTCATATTCTTTTCAGTGTGCTCTTTAGATTTTCCTTTGAATTCCATTTTCCTCTTCTTATCAAACCCATATGACTGATGGGTTACTCCAATCTCCATCTCAACTTTGAGAGCACATCGAATGATTTACTCATAGCTATTGAAGTCCCTTATGGATAAGGCCCTTCAATGACTTGGTTTTAAGCCACTAAAGAATTGATCGATCTTACTCTCAGGTTGGATAATAATACCAGAAGCATACCTTACAAGTCTTGTAAAATTTTCTTCATAGGTACCAACAGATTCATCATCCTTTTGCTTCAGTTCAAGAAACTATTTCTCCATCTTTGTTTGGAGAATATGAGGGAAGTACTTATTAAAAAATAAGTTCTTGAAATCGTCCTATTCCATGGACTCAATGTCATCCCTTTTCCTCGTATTCTTAATAAGATTCCACTATTGATCAGAATCACCTTCCAAACGATACCCTGCTAAGATGACTTTATCATGCTCTGAACATTGAAGAACTGGAAATATTTTTTTAGTAGTACTAATCCATTGTTCAGTAACTAATGGATCAGTAGACCCGCTGAATGAAGGTGGATGCTGTCTCATGAAGGATTCAACAGAATGTTGCTCCCTCTATTGCTCGTTTGGAAGTACTGCATGATTCATAGCTTGAGAAAGTTGTGTGAGCATGGCAACAGGATTTTGTATTCCAGCTCCCATAAAGTTTGGTTGCTCAGGGGGACAATCATTGCATTTCCCGCCGCATTCTTCATTAACACGGTTCCTTCGGGTTCCAGCCATTGACTAAAACCAAGAAGAATAGTGTGGGCAACACTAATTATAATAGGAAAACCACATAATCAAGAATAAAATTTCACACTTAAGGTCTTATCCTAGGTTATTCATGGCCATTTATAAAACACTAAGATTGTGTTCTATGCTTAGACTTATCCTTAGGGTTCTTACTAAGGCTTTCACATCCTAGTTTCAAAGGTTGACTATACCTTTCCTCTGATACCAACTATAACGCCCCATACTTTACATACATTGTTATTACTTCAGAATTGAAGCACACTTATTACAACATATAAAAAAACCAAGAAAGGACCGTATAGGTATAATGTCTTTAGAAACTAGGAAACATAAACAACTGGTTAATAAGGCATCTACTTTTCCTCCCATTTATTTCATCATATCTAGAGTCCCATTTTGGAATATTCTAATTAATAACCTTCTTCCTAACCTGGGGAAATAAAACATACAAAAGGTTGAGCTCAAATGCTCAGTAAGGGTAAACAAAAGAAATTTCAATCCCATCATATACATAAGCACATAAATTTTGGAAATCTTAACCTGCAAAAGAGATCATAATTTCATAACATGGGATAAATCATAGTTGTGAAATTTAATCCCAATAATCATAACTTAAAACATGAAACTTTTTGGCATACACAAAGAATCATAGAGAATCATTTCTTATTAGTCAAGACTCATTTCCAAGACTATCTCAGTGGACAAAGTCAATTTCTGAACTGAGTTCACTCCTCGTTTCAGTCCTATTTTACTGAACCGGTATAACCTACCGTTCCAGCCATGTCTATCTCATGAGATATAAAATCTTTACCCAATGCATTTGAGGGAGATAAAGGTACCACCCATCTCATAATCATACCATTCATATGTGTGCCACAAAATCATAAATCATACATCATTTCATAACCCATGTAGTAAAAATGGGATTCTTAAACAACATGACATCAAAAAAAAATTCATACAAGATAAAGGAATTCATAAAAATAATTCCATCACAACATAGTCAAATCAATGTAAAAAAATAGGTGTAGAAACATAACCCTTTATTATCTTATATGGAAAATCAATTTAATAAAACACTTGAACTCCATTCTTGAGGAAAATATCCTTTCTACTTCAAAAACATTTTCCTTTCATAACATGTCATACAATTATAAACTAAGAGAAGTTGATTAAAAATAAACTTGAAAAATTGTAAAGGAAGCTTCTTGGAAATAATGTTTTAAAAATCCATTCATTCCGTATAAGTTAAAAAAACACATTCTTGTCGTACTTTTGTCGGAAAAGTCAAAAAGTACCTCAAATGAAAAACGACAAAAGATTCCTTTCATATCTTTTACTAAAAACTCACCGAAGGGTAAAATTGGATTTAAACAATTGTAGGTGGATGGAAATAATATTACATATTGAGGAAACATGGATGTGGATGATAAAATACACCCCAGTAAATACCAAAGTATAAACAATCTCGGATAAAAATGAGATTGTGATATTTCCCTTACCTTAGGTTCGATATGCGTTGTACGTGTCCGAACCTCCTGTATAATGATTTAAATAACGTTATTGAATTATTATAGAATCATAATTATTTTTATGATATCATATTTGGTCATATTCTTAGCTTCTTAGTAGTAATATTTCATTGCTACTTGTTATTCGGGTGTTTATAACTTTTTGTTCTTATGCGTGTTTTGTCGAATAAATTCTTATTATTCTCTTTAGGTTATAGATAACTCATTTCCATAATGGTATTAGTGTAATATATATCATATTCATTCATTCAATTCATTTATATAATCATTATGAAATGAATATCATGTAGAACGAGTCGCATCACATCGTGGAGACGGTATTCCGTACGTACACACGAGTGATGATATCGTTCCTATGATCGTGGGATTGTATTGGAGTGTATGTATAACATTTCAGAATCAGTATAAATTTATAATAGTAATATATAGTCATTATTTACACCATTATACCCATCCAAGTAAGGTGGTGGTGGAAAATAGATTACACCACGGCGTGGAGACGGTATTCCGTACGTACACACGCGTGGTGATTTCTTTTTCCGTAGGATGGATAGATGGTGAAATAGGGTTGTTTCATAATTATAATAACATATCATTATATGAGTGATACTGATGTTATTACTTTATAATGAAACAACTAAAGAAGAAGAAGTGGAAGAAGAAATAAAGATGAAAGAATCGGTAACGGACATTACCTCTTCTTTGAAGTGCTTCTTTGAGACCTCCTTTTAGGGCACTAAAATAGGTCTTTGAAGAAGACAAGAACCTATAGGATGTTTCTAGGGAAGTGGAGAGAAGAAATTTTCAGGATTTGTCTGAGAATGAAGGCTCAAAGTGGTGTGAGGAAGAGGGGGAGGAGGTGCCCTTTTATAAGGGAGGAGAGGGGCTCCTTTGGAAAAACTAAAAATATTATTTTATTATAAAGTCAAGTTCAGTTTTAAATAGCTCCAAATTGATTTATTTAGAAGCTAAGGTGGGGATGGGTCGAAATACTCTCATCCAATATAATTTAGACAAGTTTAGGTTCCTATTTTAACCTTATCATTTAGATTTAACATTAAGTTAAATAATTTTACTTTTACTGTGTCTTCTTGTGTTCTTATACTATAAGGTTAATAAACTTACTATAAGCCGCCAAACGAACCCCAAGTTGTTTATTATTAATATATATAACCTTATATAAGTAATTTGGCCGAACATTTGATTTTTAAGAATAAAATAACAATTACTAATATAATATTTGTTTTAAAAAATATTTTATGTCAATTTTGACATTATTTAGTAATTAAGTTTTGTGAAAATCATAACAGAATTATTAGTTAGAAAAAAGTTAATTAAATCCATACTAACATGTCATATTAATCTATAAAATTAGTTTAATTTATAAACAGTGTCAAATTACATTTATTTTGGTGTTTATAACATCAATTATGTCAATATTTCATTAATAAGATAATTACTGCATCATCATTGTGTCATAAATAAATTAAATTATTTAATGTATAAAAATTTAAAATAAAATACCATTATGTAGGAAATATTTTTATATTTCTAATGAATATTTATATTCGAATTTATCTTATGTAGATCCCCATATTAAAAATGATTTACTTATTAAACTTTGATTTTAACTATTTTAACCCTTCTTTAAATAAATTAATAATAAATGTCCTAATCTAATCCAAGTGGGCCTAAATGGTCATATTTTATTCCTAAAGTTGTTATTGGTCGAATTACAGTTGTCCAAAAGAATTAGGACATGTGTTAGGGTAATAATAATATCACTTTTACCCTTAATTACCCTATTTACTTTTAACCGTGGTAAAAAAGTAAAAAGATACTATTCACCAAAAAATTATTTTAATCTCATTGAAGCACATTTTACTTACTGACATCAACCGTGTCTCTCAGATTTTCAAAATTCCACTCACAGAAGCGGTAAAATTATGTTTTATGAAAAATTCAGTTTTTTAACTACCACTTAGTGGTTTCACTATTCATCAAAAATTGATAGTTTTCAGAAAAATACCAAAATTTCACCCTAGGATAATTTTGATATTCCGAATCCAAAAATGAAGTCCATTTTGAAAAATAAAATTTATAAAATTTCAAAAATTTGTTATTAATATTCATAACGGCTAGTTTTAATAATATTTTATTAGCATATCATTGTTTAGTAAAACTCGGTATTGCGTACAACGCAAGCTATCGAGGAAGGTTGCGATTTCGTGTAAAGCAAGCCAAGCAAGTGTTTTGTGTAGAAAAAGATTCCTTTGATGATTTATATAACATAAAAGTCTCGGATGTTACAATTACACACCTCCTAAATACTTCTCTCATGATTTATAAGTGATGATAACCCATTTTATATCTCATCAATCCCTCTTAGGTACACCCGACACTATGCCGATAAATCTTAACGAATTCTACCCGAACCCTCTTTGTTCTTTAAGGTTGCATTATCTTTCTTTATAACAACATGGACTTATCTTATCTATTTATGTACATATTCTAAATGATTTTTTTTTACAAAATTCATTTATCAATACCCTTTTATCACTATATATTGTGGATATACATGTTTTCAAAATATTCCCTCCATAGAACATTCCAATAAGAAAACCTGTTATAAGAGTACTTCCGAAATTTCTACCCAATTTCAAGTGAACTATATCCCCTGTTTTAAGCCACCATTGTATTTATAAAATCATTATTTTTATTATTAAAACCATATTTGTTAAATTAATGTTTTATATATAAGTATTTACTTTTTTCTGTTTTAAAATATCTATAATATTTCCCTTAAAACTGCACAATAATATTTTAATGATAATGTTTCTCAATTACATTTCTTATAAGTTGTCACTTATTTTTAAAATAACATACCATTTTATATGCCTATTTTACCTTATGAACAACCATGTATTTCCTAATTACTTTCTTTCATGTACACTTTCATGACACACACATTGGTTTTGAATTAGGTGATGATTGTGGTACCCAATTCATTCTATGGGTAACCCTTATGTTTATATAATATTGATTATGTATTATTTCATTATGTGAAAAAACATTTCATGAAATTTATTATAGGTGAACCAATATAGAGATCCATTTCATTGGGTAAAGTTAAGTCTCACGAGATGTGATGGGAAAAAAGATTGGAGGATAGCCTTGACCCGTACTACTACGGGAATCATGATTGGCAGTTATCCTTGACCCATATTACTATAAGAGAAGAGATTGGTGGTTAGCATTGACTTGTAATAAAGACATGTTTTATGATTCATCCACATTTATATGATTCCATGTCCTTATGATCCCATGTTTATATGTAATAATTTCAAATGATCCATGATTTTTATATCATTATATCAACCATCCTATCTCATGTGATTAAGCTTTATTCTTATTTTCATTCCCTTATTGGGATTTTTAGCACATGACTTTTTTCATGTGTTCCCCAGGGTACCCTATGCATATGTAAGGTATCAATGGATGTTAGTATCATTTTAAGGAGATTAAATAATGATGTGTTTTTTATTAGCCCCATGTTTTATGTTCTATGTACCTAGTCTTCCATGACAATAGACTTAACGATCCTTGGTATATACTCTGATGTGTAATTATGCTTAAAATCATGTAATTTTATATGAAAATGGATAGGGTTACTATGGTTGGTATCAGAGGAAGGTCTAGTTTTTTTTTGAGATTAAGAATAGAGCACCTTAGTGAGAACATTAAGGATGAGATGAAGTATAAGAAAAACTCCATAAATTATGGTAAGTTTATAGTAAGTGTTTTATCAATAAAGGGATAATTTATTTAATGAATTTAGTCATTAGAAATTACCATGTCAAATTTATGATAGTTTTTATTGAAGATATTATGAAATAATCCAAGAGAAAGGAAGAACACGAGGAGCATTTGTATATTGTGTTAAAGACCTTGTGAAGGGATAAGTTCTATGAAATGTACTGTAAATTTGAATTATTGATGGATGATGTATAATTCTTGTGGAATGTTATGACCATCAAAGGAACATATTTGGACCCGTCAAAGATAAAGGAATGTGAAGAGTGACCCAAGCCAACATCTATAATAGAGACCTTCAGTTTTTTGGGTCTAGTAAATGATAGATGATACAAATATTAGTATCGTAATAATGATTATCAATATACAAGAGGGGGTGGGGGTGAATTGTATACATTAAAAATTATTTGGAATTTTTAAAGATGAATACGTTTAACAAGGTTAAACCATGTAATTCACAAAACATCTAGTTCTACACACTTTCGTGATTTCGGAAATATGATTCCGAGAATGCAATTCTCGAAAAGTGGTTTCAGAAAATAAAACATAACAAAAGTTTACAATGATAAAGATTCTAACTTCAAGAGTATATAATCTTACTAAATTAGAGTATACAAGTATAAGGAAGTATAATATAGTTATACTTTCCTCAACAATCAAAATACTGTGGAAAACATGAAACAAACAAGTAGCAAGAAGTAAGTCTTTTTACCAAAAGAGAAGGGTATCCAACAACCTTGAATAAAGTTACCTTGATTTATACTTTCAAGAATGTATGTCTTACCCACACCAGGGTAAGACCTCGATATGAATATTAGTGTCTATATTGATATCTCCACAAGCCCTCCACTTTACGTTAGTCGGCACCTCTGTCTTCCATAGCAAGTAAGTCCACAAACATTAAGGTAGTCAGCACCTCTATCTTCTTATCATCAGAAGCCCATGAATGTAGTCATCAACATTCTGAGTAACATGAAACAATTCTGAACAAGGTGTTTAGTACGCACAAAGCCTGGAATTCTACCTCACTTGAAATCACTTTAGCAACATGTAATCTCTATATTGATCAAACTTATAGTCAATGTTGTGAGATCTTTCAAATGAGATCCTATTTATAGGAACAGCTCCAACGGTCGGCTCCCTCCTCCAATGGTCATATTTTTCCATGAATTTCAAAGGGACCTATACATGTGTCACTCAAACAGTAGTTAATTAGTAACTGAATGAACGACATCATTTTATAACAAAAACATGAATAAGAAAAAATATGATTCTTAACAAAATTCATTTTTCAGAGTGTAAGAAAAAATAAAAGTTCAGAGTCTAACCAAAAACATTTTGGGAGTCATTAATACATGGATATTCAGATTCTATCTTTAGTGGAATTCAGAACCTGAATTCTATAGAATTTCAGAGTCTGGATCACAACGATATTTAGAATCACGAATTCAGTAGAATTTGGAGTATGAATTCATTAGAGTTCGGAGTCTGGACATAAAAAAGTCCGGAGTCTGAATTTAGAGAACATGGATTCAAAACTCATAAGAGTTCGGAGTTTGATTTCCGAGAACTCGAAGCCAGAACTCAGAAGAGTTTGGAGTCTAAATTCATTGAACTCAGAGTCAGAACTCAAAAGAGTTTGGAGTTTGAATTTAGTGATCTCAGAGTCAGAACTCTGAAGAGTTTGGAGTCTAAATTCATTGAACTCAGAGTGAGAACTCTAAAGAATTTGGAGTCTGAATTCAGAGAACTTGGAGTGAAAACTCATAAGAGTTCGGAGTTGGAATTCAGAGAACTCAGAGTCAGAACTCAGAAAAGTTCGGAGTCTAAAGTCATAGAACTCAAAGTCCAAATTCATATCCTAAAAATAAATTCTTTATATCTAAGTATATATATGATTTTGAGGTTTTCGATACAAAACCATATTTTATATTTAGAAAAAATGAACAATGAAAAAAATGGAAAGAATAAATTTCCTTATGGAAGGAAAATTTTATTTATGAAAGAAAACATAAGGTAAATGAAATTTTCATTAAGATAAGGTGTTTGTGAATTTCAAAACATGAATAAATGGTAAAGTCATAAGGAAACCTTAATGTCTCAACAATCTCCCCAAACATGAAGGAATGTAAAAGTCATAATAAAAACTTATTGACTCAACAATCTCCCCCTTTTGGAAAGCAAAAACTTCCTTACGAAAAAAATATAAGGACATAGAAAATATTTTCATAGACTTTGAATACAAGACTTATCTTCCTTAACACTCATGGGAGAGGATCAATACTACTAACTCCCCCTTAGGATTTGGAACACTAAGGATCATATTCTAGATTACTGGAATGAGACTTAGCATTTTATTGCATAAGAAAATCATCTTGTATAAGAACTCCCCCATATATGAACACCCCCTTACTTAGGGAAAATTTATTCTTTTCTTAGAATTATTTTTCCTTTCTAACCCTTTGTGATTTTCAAAAAGAAATACAGGGAATGGAAAATTAAATATGGCACCTGAAATATTATTACAAAACATCCAAAAGAGAAGCAACCAAACATTTCATTATGATGGGAAATTTTATTACAAGGAAAAAACAACAAAAGATGGGACTCGGTCTATCATCCTTCCTTCTCCTTGGGAATCAACTTCTTCAAAATGGTTTTTAGCTTTTTTAGATCCTTTTAATCTTCCTCTGCTCGCATGAGAATCTGATCCTGATCCTGAGCTTTCTTCTCTAGAGCATTGATTCATTCTTCCGGATTGATAAGAGCTTCTTCCTGAGCCTTAAAGAGTTCTTCCTTCTTGGTAAGATTTTCTTCTATCTCAATACGAATATCTCTTTCACTCTTCCATCTTTGAGCCACTAAATACAGTTTCCCATTCAAATCTATCACTTCATGACACTGAGAATTCTATCCCAGAGTCAGCTTTTCTTCAAAACAGTTTGTGAGATCCTTGATATTACCATCTTCAATTTCAAATTACTCCTTGACACTATCTTGGAACTCATTAATATCTCCCATATAATTAACTTTATTCTTTGAACAACTAATTTTTTTTTCACAAGTCCTTTTTGGGGCATCACGGTTAATGAAACAATTCTTCAAATCAGCCTCATGCTTTACACACTTATCCATCACTATGGATACTAAATCTGAATTCTGGTTAAAGGGGTGTTGAAGCATCTAACATCTCGAGTCAATGCTTGGAAAAATAATAATAGTCCCTATAAGCTTCATGACTTACTGAATAATGAAATCATGTCCAAGGTATGACGATTGAAAATCTGATACATTACTAGGTGAGGGATCTTTCTATAGCTCAGCAAGATTGCTCTTTGAAGATCCACCGGCTTCCTTCTTCTTCACAAAATATTTACTAGGTTTATCAACAACCATATGTTTTCCCTTATCATTTTTCAGAATGGCTTCCTCATCTATATATTTTTGTTTAGTGTCAGGCATCTGAACAATTTTATCTTCATCTATGTCTTCTTTCTGACCTCCTGCCTCAGCATCCTCTTGGTGTATGAAATCATGATTAGAATATTCTTCTTCAGATATCTTATTCACTTCATCTTCACCCTTCTCATCCTCTCTTTTCTCATCTTTCCCAGCTGTAGAAAACTTTGAAGATTCTGCTTCACAAGTTTAGATTGAGGGCTTCTCGGATGGGCTTCCTTTCTCATGGAAATATTCTACTTGCTTAATCAACTCTGCGGTATTACCACTTCTTTCTATATCTTCATCAACTTCATCTACTTCTTTTACGTCTTTGACTTTTAATGGAGTCAAAAACTTCTTCCCCAAAGTTTCAGGTAAATCTTCTACCAAGAAGGATTCTGCTATCAGAATTGTTTTAGATGTTTTCTCAGTATCCCTCAAAAGAGAATGCACAATATCTGCTTCACCTGTTTTCTTCTCTTGTTTCATTTCATTTTCATCCCTTTCTAGATACTCAGATGTCTTCTCCTTTAGATATTTTTCTTCAGCAATGTCTAGTCCATACTTTGGATCCCCTTATTTCCTTTTCTTATTATCTTCCCTTCACTTAGCTACTACCTCATCCGGATATGATTTTTTGCTTCTTACGTTTTGGAGGTGCATAATGGATTTCCTTGAGCTCAGATGTTTTTCCATCAACTTCTAAATCTTTCAACTTCATCTTCCTTCCTCCCTTCTTGGACGGTTCAACCACCTATTTTTTTTGGAAGAACTTCACCTCCTTCCTCTGGTAAGTTGTAAAATTATCCAGAGTTTTTAGAAAAACCAATGTTCATCCTCTTCATGGTATCATCACTGAATATCATGACTTTGAAATTACTTGTCTTCTAACTACAAGGAATTTAAATTTATTATAAGTACTGAACAATTAACTTGGAGTGAATGGCTGGATACATGATTATCTTAGCCTTCAAGTTTCCATTCTTAATATTCTCAATCATAATGAGAATATGCTTAACCGGATTGATCTTCCTTTGGTTCACCAAGAAATCCAAGATAGACATGTCACTCATTTTCAATGTGTCCTTTTCCCCTTTTCTCGGAATTATAAATCCTTGAACCCATAATTAGATAATCCGATGATTTGTAGACAAGTGGGAGATCTTGAGAGTCTTTACATCAGAGAGTCCAAGACATGCCATAGCCATCTCCTTAATAAAACATCCTTTGAAATCTGGTAACTTATGGAAACAGAACTCAGCTTCCCCTTAGTATGGAATATGAACCAAATTATCTGAATTATTATATGAAAGAGAATAAGTCTTTCCATATATTTTGAAGGAAAACTTTTCTCGGCATTCTTCCTTGAAGAAACTGACTGATACGTAGAATTCAACTTGTAATTTCATATATACTAAATCATGAGCACCTGACATGGATACACAAACACTCTCCCATCCATTAAACATAATGTTATTTGAGATGATTGAATCATACATGAAAAAAATATTTGGATCCCCAACCATTCCCTATAAACCTACAACTCCAAAATTAGCTTGACAGTAGACATATCTTTCTGAGAGGATTCTTCAACAGATATTCAGATTTGATGAAGTTCTGAGAAGTTCAGAACGAGATTATATAGAAGGGAAGAGCATAAACAAGCGAAGGATTTGGTTTCGATGTGGGGAAACCATTTGGGGGTCCATTATATAAGTGTTTGAAGCAATGGTTCAGTATCCATACCCAATCCAACGATTTAGAAACTTTCTGATCAGATCTAACGGTTGAAAAGATAGCCGCAAGGAAATTTTGACAAAATCTGATCTTTTGAGTTTTTAAGAAAAATATTCATATTTTAAAAAAAAGAATATGAAAAATTTAAAAACAAAAGAATATACCAGAAAGTAAAAGATGATTATGAAAACTCTAGAAAGGAAACATACCTTTCAGATTACTAGGAAGATTATTCGTATTGAGAAAACCTTATCTTGAAAAACATTAGATATCGAAAATTTTGATTACGATAAAAACAAAAATAAAAATCTCTATTATGAAAATTTTATGTAAGAAAATATTAATAACAAAATTTTCATTATGAACGATTTTAAAATATGACTATGAAAATTTTCATTACGAAGGATTTTAAAAAATCTGACTACGAAAATTTCCATTATGAATTATTTTGAAAATCTGACTATGAAAATTTCCATTACGAAAGATTTGAAAAATTTTACTACAAAAATTTTCATTACAATGATTTGGAAAATATGACATGAAAATGTAATCCCCCTATGAAAAGGAGTTTATAACTATAAGGATATTGATTTCAATAGAAATTTAACAAAGAAGCTTTCCTTATGTTTATCATTCCTAACTTCTGTTAATGTATTCAAATATATTGGAGTGTAAAGATTTTGTGGAAATATCATCAAGTTGATATTATGTTCTGATAAATTGAATAATGGTATCTCCAATTTGTGTGTGATCCCTAATAAGGAAATAAAACATTTGAAATGAATGTTTTTTCAAGAATTACAGTGTTACCTATTCCAATAATCTCTCCCTTAGCATTATCTCTGAATGTTAATTTTCCTCCTTTCATCTTGATAATCTTTTCAACGAATTTTTCATTACTATTCATAAGTTGGGAACATCCACTATCCATGTACCATGTATTTATGTTGGAACATTCCTTATTCTCTTAAAAATAAGAATGTTAGACTGTTGGAATCCAAACATTCTTGGATCCAAAAATATTAGAAAGCAAAACTTTAGGCACCCACATTTTCATAGAAAAATATGATCTATGAAAACCTAAAGACTGAGTTTTGTTAAAGGAACAATTTCTTGCCCAGTGTCCACCACACTAACACTTATTGTAGAATGGAGCACTTTGAGGGAAAAAGTAATTGTTACTAAATACCAGTTTTGAACATGTATAACCAAATCCAGAATTAATCCTAAGAGGTCTAATTTGACAATAAATTTTATCAAAAATTTCCTTACCTAAGGTAATGTTTGAAAAAACATCCTCAAGGAAATTATTTTGGATTTTGGATTGATAAGTAAGTTCTTATCTTCCAAAACATTAGCTTTAGAACTAGATATATTCTCAAAAAACATTTTTCTTAGAAATTACTTTTTCTAGATCCTTAGAAAGTTTATCCTTCTCAGAATTTACTTCCTCAAGATTTTTTGAAATACTTTCAAAATAAAGGGTTTTCTTATCAAGATCTTTATAAAGTTATGATATTTATTTAGTAAGTATATAAATCCTAGAATTTTCCTTATAAATATTTTTGTTGAATTTAGAATTTTCATTCTCAAGAAGCTTAACTAACCTCGAAACTTTTTCATAGGTAGGTAAAGAATTGTCCTAATCAGAAGAAGATTATTAATCTAAAGATTCATAATATGTACTATCTTTATAATTGTAAGTTAAGGATACATTGGTCATAGATTCAGCATTGTGTACCTTAGCCATTAAGCAATGATTTTCAATAAGTATTCGGCCTATTAGAACAATATTATTTAGTCTAGAAGATTCATAATTGGATGATTCATCTGATGATTCACCAACACTGGCACTCTAGGTGTCATTTTCTTTCAAAACATTCGTAGAATTAGCTTTATAGTACATCTTTCTATTTCTATCTGAATGCTTTTCCTCTATTTCCTTTATCTTAAGAATAAGGCAATCAGGTCTTATATGTCCATATCTTTTGCATTCATAACATGTGACTTATGAGTCTTTCTTATCTTTCATTTCTTTCTTCTTGTATTTGGAATGAATGTTCTTCTGTCCAATAATATTTTTCATCCTTCGATCATGATTGGATAGTTCATTTTTTGAAGATCCACTTCCACTCGATTTGGATTGTATAACAATATTCTTTGATTTAGATCTAGTAAATCTCTCAGGAGTCTTGGTTTTCATATGATTTGATGTTGTTGTAAAAGAAACACTACCATTCCCATTCTTCTTTATAACATTATCAGCATCTCCCTTTATTCTAGTCTCATGTTGAAGAAGAGTTCCAAAAATTTCATCAAAAGAAATTTGATCAACCTTCTTGTTTTCATCTATAACTGTCATCTTGGATTCCAACACATTGGGCATGATGAATATGATTTTTTCCACAAGAGCTTCATCATCTAAATATTTCTCACCAATAGATTGAAAACTATTAACAATAGTCAGGAATCTTTATTTCACTTTACATATGGGTTCTCTATAAGGAAACTAGAAACCATGACATTCAGCTCTGAGCATGGCTCTTCTAGTATCAATAACTTTTGATGTTCCAAAGTGTGTAACTTCAAGCTTCTCAAAATACAATTTGCTGCTTCACAGGATAAAATTTGGATATATATATATTTCTTGTCATAGAACAAAGCAATGTATTGAGTACATTATTGTTCAGTTGATATTCATGCTTTTATTGGTTGGTGAAAGTACTAACTTCCTTGTCAGGGATTTTATAACCTATAGTAAGCATAAAAAAAATTATCTACTCCAGTATTGATAGTGAATGTATTCATGTGATCTCTCCATTATTCGTAATCACTACAATAAAAAATATGTGGTCTAGTAGGATTTAGGTTATCTATGGAACTAACATTTATTCATACTATCTTATAAAAATTTTCTACACAAACTTGTCAGCAATAATAGTTTTCAAACAAAGATGAAAATATCCTAAGAACAGAAAATATAGAAAAAGAGTATCTCTAAAAAATATGAATATGGACTTGTGAATCCGAAAATCTGATTCCGAAAATAAATTAGAAGATGAATTCTCTTCTGAATCTAATTGTGAGATTAATTCAGATTGATCCAACACTTTGATACCAATTGTTGGATCGAAATGATAGATGATAAAAATAGTAGTATCGTAATAATGATGCTCAATATACAAGAGGGGGGTGAATTTTATACTTTAAAAATTCTTTGTAACATTTAAAGATGAAGACTTTTTACAAGGTTAAACATAGTAATTCCCAAAACCTCTAGTATTACACACTTTCCTGATTTTAGAAATTTGATTCCAAGAATGCAATTCTAGAAAAGTGGTTCCAGAAAAGAAACATAACAAAAGTTTATAAAGATAAAGATTATACCGTAAAGAGTATAGAATCTTACTAAATTAGTGTATACAATTATTAGGAATTATAAGAGAGTTATACTTTCCTGAACAATTAAAATACAACAGAAAACATGAAACAAACATGTAACAAGTAGTAAGTCTTTTAACCTAAAGAGAAGAGTATCCAACATCCTTGAATAAAGGTCCCTTGATTTATACTTTCAAAAAGTCTATCTTACCCACACTAGGGTAACCCATCAATACGAAGATTAGAGTCTGTATTGCTATCCCCACAATCCCTAAACTTATTGGTAGTCGGATCCTCTATCTTCCTCATCAAGGAAGTCCTCAAACTTTAAGGTAGTCGAAACCTTTGTCTTCCTATACCCGGAAGCCCTCAAATGTACTTAGCAACATTCAAAGTCGCACAAAGCAATTATGAACAAGATGTTCAGTACACACAAAGAATGAAAGTATCTCTCTCTTGAAATCACTTCAGCAGCATGTAATATCTAGATTAATCAACTTATTGTCAATGTTGTTAGCTATTTCAAATGAGCTCCTATTTATAGGGATAACTCCAACGGTCATCTCCCTCCTCCAACGATCATATTTTTCCCTGAATTTCTGAGGGACCTGTGCTTGTGTCACTCAAACAATGGTTAGTTAGTAACTGAATGCACGACATCATTTTATAACCAAAACATGAGTATGAAAAAATATGATGCTTAACTAAATTCATTTTTTGGAGTATAAGAAGAATTTAATGTTCCTAGTCTAACCAAAAACATATTCAGAGTCTTTAATACATGGATATTCGGATTCTGCCTTCAAAATAATTTGGAACCTTAATTCATTAGAATTCCGGAGTCTGAATCAAAAAGAAATTTGTAATATTAAATTCAATAGAATTCGGAGTCTGAATTCATAAGAGTTCGGAGTCTGTACTTACAAAACTACGGAGTCTGAATTCATAGAACTCACAGTCCAAACTCATAAGAGTTCATAGTTTGAATTCAGAGAACTCAAAGTTAGAACTCATAATTATTCAGAGTCTGAATTCAGAGAACTCTGAGTCAAAACTCGAAAGTGTTCAGAGTCTAAATTCAGAGAACTCGGAGTCAGAACTCAGAAGAGTTCAGAGTCTAGATTCAGAGAACTTAGAGTCAGAAATCAGAAGAGTTTGGAGTCTGAATTCTGAGATCCTGGATTCTATATTCGTATCCTGAAAATATAATTCTTTATATCTATGTATATATATGATTCCGAGGTTTTGGATATAAAACCGAATTTTATATTTAGACAAAATGAAAAATGATTTCACGGTAAGAATAAATTTCCTTGGGGAAGGATAATTTTCCTTATGAAAGTAAAACATAGGGTAAATGAAATTTTCCTTAACATAAGGTGTTTTTGAATTTCAAAACATGAAGAAATGGTAAATTCATATGGAAACCATAATGACCCAACAATATCCCCAAACATAAAGGAATGTAAAATTCATATGGAAAAATTATTGACTCAATAATCTCCCCCTTTTTGGAAAGCAGATACATCCTTATGAAAAAGAATATAAGGATATAGGAAATATTTTCCTAGACATTGAATACAAGACTTATCTCCCTTAACACTATGGGAATGTATGAATATGACTAACTCCCCATGAGGATTTGGAACACTAAGGATCATACTCTAGATTTATAGAATGAGACTTATCATTTTATTGCATACAAACATATTTTTGTATAAGAACTCCCCATTACATGAACACCCCCATACTTAGGGAAAATTTCTTATTTTCTTAGAATTATTTTTCCTTTCTCTGCCTTTGTGATTTTCAAAAAGAAATACAGAGAATAGAAGAGTAAATATAGTACCTGAAATATTAGTACAAAACATCTCAAAGACAAACAACCAAACATTTCATTATGATAGGAAAAATTTATACAAAGGAAATACAAAAAAAGATCAGATTGGGTCTATCATCCATCCTTCTACATGGAAATCAACATCTTCACAATGGTTGTCATCTTTTTAGATCTTTGTTATCTTCCTTTGCTCACTTGAGAATCTGATCTTGGTCCGCAGCTTTCTTCTCTAGATCCTTGATTCATTCTTCCTGATCCTTAAGAGCTTCTTCCTGATCCTTCAAGAGTTCTTCCTGCTTAGTATGATTTTATTCTATCTCAATCTGAATATCTCTTTCTCTCTTATAGCTTTGAGACACTGAATACAGTTTCCCATTCAAATCCTACACTTATTGACTCCGAGAATTCTGTTCCAGAGTCATCTTTTCGTAAAAACTGCTTGTGAGATCCTTGATCTTACCATCTTCAATTTCAAATGCCTCCTTGAAACTATCATGGAACTCATCAATATATCTCATATATTCAACTTTATTCTTTGACTAGCTAACCATTTTCTTACAAAACCTATTGTGGGTAGCATAGTTAATGAAAAAAATCATAAAATCAGCCTCAAGATTTACACACTTATCCATCACTATGGATACTGGATCTGATTTTTGGTTTAGTGTGTGTTAAAGCATCTGACATCTCGAGTCACTGCTTTGAAAAATTGGAATGGTCCCAACAAGCTTCTTCAGTGACTGAACAATGAAATCATGTCAAAGGGATAATAATTTTGGATCTGAAACTTTGCTAGGTGAGGGATCTTTCTCTAGCTCAGCAATTTTCCTCTTTGAAGATCCACTAGCTTCTTTCTTCTTCAAAACAACTTTACTAGGTGTATCAACAACCACATGTTTTCCCTTATCGGTTTTTGGAATGTCTTCCTAATCTCAAGATTTATGTTCACTATCGGACATCTGAAAAATTTTATCTTTATCTATGTCATCTTTCTAAACTCTTTCCTCAGCATCATCTGGGTGTATGAAATCATGATTAATATTTTCTCTTTCATACAACTTATTCACTTCATCATCACCCTTCTCATCTTCTCCTTTCTCATATTTCCCAGGTTCATACATCTTTAAAGATTCTTCTTTAGAATTTCAGATTGAGAGCTTCTCAGATGGTCTTTCTTTCTCATTGAAATCTTCTACGTGCCTAATCAACTCTGTGGTGTCACCATTACTTTCTACATCTTCTTCAACTTCATATACTTCTTTTACTTATTTGAAATTTTCCAGAGTCACAAACTTCTTCCCCAGAGTTTTAGGTAAATATTCTACCAGGAAGCATTCTGTTACCAGAATTTTATCGGATGTTTTCTCAGTATCCCTCAAAAGGGATTGCACAATCTCTGATTCATCAATTTTATTCTTTTGTTTCTTTTTATTCTCTTCCCTTTCTAGATACTCAGCTGCCTTCTCCTTTATAGATTTTGCTTCAGTAGGGTCTAGTCCAAACATGGGTTCCCCTTCTTTCCTGTTCTTCTTATCTTCCCTCCACATAGCTACTACCTCATCCAGATATGATTTTTGATTCTTAGTTTTTGGAGGTGCAGATTGGATTTTCATGAGCTCAATAATTTTTCCTTCCACTACTACAACCTTAAACTTCCTCTTTCTTCCTCCCTTTTTGGATGGTATAACCACTTATTTTTTTTTTTTGGAATAGCTTTAGCTTCTACCTCTGGTAAGACATAAAATTCTTCAGAGTTTTTAGAAAAACCAATGTTCATCCTCTTCAAGGTATCACCACGGACTAGAATGACTTTTCAATTCCTTGGCTTCAAACTACAAGGAATTTTAAAAGATTCTAAGCACTAAACAATTAACATGGAGAGAATGGCTGGATAAATGATTATCAGAGCCTTCAAGTTTCCATTCTTAATATTCTCAATCGTAATGAAAATATCCTTAACCAGATTGATCTTCCTTTGGTTCACCAAGAAATCCCAGATATACATGTCACTCTTTTTCAATGTGCCCTTGTCCCCTTTTATTAGATAGATGAATCCTTGAACCCATAATTTGAGAATCTGATGATTTGTAGACAATTGGGTGATCTTCAGAATCTTTACATCAGAGAGTCCATGACATTCCATAGAATTCTCTTCAACAAAACATACTTCCACATCTAGAAACATATGGGAACAGAATTAAGCTTCCCCATCATATGGAATACCAACGAAATTAGTTTCATTAGTATATGAAGGTGCATAATTCATTCCATAGATTTTGAATGAAAACTTTTCTCTAGATTATTCCTTGAAGAAACTAACTGATTCATAGAATTCAACTAGTAAGTCAAGATATACTAAATCTTGAGCACCTAACTTCTATATGAAAACACTCTCCCATCTATTTAGTTTAATGTTCGTCGAGATGATTGAATCATATATGGAAAAGAAGTTTGGATGCACCAACCATTCCTTATAAACCTGCCACGCCAAAATTGGTTTGACAATAGACATATATTTCTAAGAGAGTTCTTCAATTGACATTCGGATTTTAGAAAGTTCTGTGATGTTCGGAACGGGATTAAGTAGAAGGCCAGAGATTCAAAACTTGAATGCTTTGGTTTCGATATGGGACAACCATCGGGGGTACATCATATAGGTTTTTGAAGCGACGATTCAACTTCCATACCAAATCCAATGGTTAAGAAACTTTCTAATCAGATCTAACTGTTGAAAAGATAGCCGTATGGAAATTTTGAAAAAATCTGATCTTTTTAGTTTTTAAGAAAAATGTTCATATTTAAGGAAAAATAATATGAAAAATTTAAAAACAAAAGAAAATACTCGAAAGTAAAGGTTGATTATGAAAAAAAAAGAAAGGAAACATACCTTTCATATTGCAAGGATGATTATTCATATTGAGGAAAATGTCTCTTGAGGAATATTACATTTTGAAAATTTTGAATACATAAAAAAAATTAAAACAAAAATCTCTATTATGAAAATTTTAAGTACGAAAGTCTTACTACAAAAAATTTTATTACGAAACATTTGAAAAAATATGAATACAAAAATTTTCATTATGAAAGATTTGAAAAAATATAACTTCGAAAATTTCCATTACGAAAGATTTGGAAAACCTGACTACAAAATTTCTATTACAAAAGATTTGAAAAATCTGACTAAGAAAGTTTTCATTACGAAAGATTTGGAAAATCTGAGAATAAAATGTACTACCTCTATGAAAAAGAGTTTATTGCTGTAAGGAGATTGATTTCAGAAAAAAAAGTTCACAAGGAAGATTACCTTATGGTTATCATTCATAACATCTGTTTAATGTATTCAAATATTTTGGAGGGTAAAGATTTTGTGGAAATATCAGCAAGTTGATCTTTTATTCTGATAAATTGAAGAACTATATCTACTTCTTGTGTGTGATCTCAAATAATGAAATAAAACATATGAAATAAAAGTTTTTCCACGAAGAACAATGTTACATAAAACAATAATCTCTCCCTTAGAAATATCTCTTAAAGTTACTTTTCCTCCTTTGGTCTTGATAATCTTTTCAAAGAAGTTTTTTTACCAGTCATATGCTAGTTACATCCACTATCCATGTACTATGTATTGTTGTTGGTACTTTCCTTATTTTCCTAAAAATAGGAGTGTTAGACTTTCAGAATCCAAACTTTCTTAGATCTGGAAATTCCAGAAAGAAAAATTTTAGGCACCCACATTTTCGTAGACAAATAGGATTTATGAAAACCTAAAGATTGGGTTTCGTTTAATGAACAATTTTTTTCTTAGCATCCACTACACTAACACTTAGTGTAGAATGGAGAAATTTGAGGGAAAAAATATTTTTTTACTAAATATCAGTTTTGAACTAATATAACCAAATCCAAAATTATTATTAAGATATCAGATTTGAGAATACATTTTATCAAAATTTTCCTTAGCTAAGGTAATGTTTTAAAAACACTTCCTCAAGGAAAATATTTTGGATTTTAGATTGATAACTAATTTCTTATCTTCTAAAACATTAGCTTCAGAACTAGAGTTAGGCTCGAAAACATTTTTCTTAGAAATTTCATTTACTATATCATTAGAATGTTTATCCTTATCAGAATTTACTTCATCAAGATTTTATGAAATTCTTTTAAAATCAAGGGTTTTCTTATCAAGATCTTTAGAAAGATCTAATATTTCATTACTAGGTATAGAAATCCAATAATTTTTTCTATCAAGATTTTGGTTGTCTTTCGAATTTTCATTATCAAGAAGCTTAAAAAACCTATAATCTTCTTCATAGATAAGTAAATTATTGTCCTCATCAGAATAATATTCTTTATCTAAAGATTCATAATATTTACTATCATTATAATTGTAATTTAAGGATACATTGGTCATAGATTCAACATTGTGTACCTTATCCATTAAGTAATGATTTTCAATAGGTAGTCTAGCTATTAGACCAAGATTATTCTATACTAAAGATCCATAATTTGATGATTAATCTTATGATTCACCACCACAGGAACTCTAGGTTTCATTTGATTTCAAAACATTCTTAGCATTATCTTTGTAGTACTTATTTCTATTTATATCGGAATATTTTTCCTTTATTTTCTTTCTCTTAAGCATAGGACAATCAGGTCCTATATGTTCATCTCTTTTTCATTCATAACATGTGACTTATGAATCTTTCTTATCTTTCATTTATTTCTTCTTTTATCTAGATTGAATGTTCTTGTATCCAGTAATTTTTTTCATCCTTTGAGCGTGATTGGCTAGTTCATTTTTTGGAGATTCACTTCCACTAGATTCAGATTGTATAACAATCTTCTTAGATTTAGATCTAATAACTCTCTTAGGAGTCTTGGTTTTCATATTATTTGACGTTGTTGTAAAAGAAAAATTGTCATTATCTTTCTTCTTCTCAATATTATTAGCATCTCCCTTCATTCTAGTCTCATGTTGAAGAAGAGTTCCAAAAAGTTCATTAAGAGAAATTTGGGTAACCTTCATGTTTTCATCTATAGCTGTCCTCTTGGATTCCCACTCATTGGGCATGATGTCAATGATTTTTTCCACAATAGCTTCATCAAAAAATCCTTTATCACCCATAGATTGCAAAATTTTAACAATAGTCATGAATCTTTATTTCACCTTACATATGGGTTCTCTATAAGGAAAGAAAAAATCATGATATTCAGCTCTGGGCCCGTCTCTTCCTGTTTCAATAAAATTTGAAGTTCCAATGTGTTTAACTACAATATTCTTCCAAATACAATTTGCTACATCATAAGATGAAATTTGGCTATATATATTTCTAGTCATAAAACAAAGCAATGTATTGTGTACCTTATAGTTCAGTTGATATTCAGCTTTTCTTGGTTGGTGAAAGTTGTAACTTCCATGTCAGGGATTTTATAACCTCCAGTAAGCATAACAAAATTATCTAATATAGTATTGATAATGAATGTCTTCATTATATCTATCTAATATACTTAATCATTCCCATCAAAAATAGGTGGTCTAGTAGGATTTAGGTTATCTGTGGAACCAAAATTGATTCCTTCCATCTTAAAAAAACTTTTCCACACAAACTTATCAGTAATAAAAGATTGCAAACAAAGATGTAAATATCCTAAGAAAGGAAAATATAGAACAATAGTATCTCTAAAAAATATGAATCTAGACTTGTGAGTCTGAAAATGTAATTCTGAAAATAAAGAACAAGATGAATTCTCTTCTGAATCTAATCATGATATTAATTCATATTGAACCAACACTTTGATACCAATTGTTAGATCAGAATGATAGACAATACAAATAGTAGTATCATAATAATGATGCTCAATATACAAGAGGGGGGGGGGTGAATTTTATACTTTAAAATTTATTTGAAACTTTTAAATATGAAGATGTTTAACAAGGTTAAACATAGTAATTCCCTTAACCTCTAGTTCTATACACTTGCTTGATTCTGGAAATATGATTATGAAAATGCAATTCCAGAAAAGTTGTTCCAGAAAAAAAACATAACAAAAGTTTACAGAGATAATTATTCAACCTTAAAGTGTATAGAATCTTACTAATTCAGAGTATAAATGTATAATGAAGTATAATATAGTTATACTTTCCTCAACAATCAAAATACAGTGGAAAACATGAAACAAACAAGTAACAAGTAGTAAGTATTTTAACCTAAAGAGAATGGTATCCAAAAACAATGAATAAAGTTTCCTTGATATATAATTTCAAGAAAGTATGTCTTACCCACACCAGGGTAAGCCCTCGATAAGAAGATCTGAGTCTGTCTTACTATCCCCACAAGTCATCATCTTCAAGGTAGTCAGCACCTCTGTCTTCCTCAGCAATAATGTCCTCGAACGTTAAGGTAGTCTGAACCTCTATCTTCCTATCCCCGGAAGCCCTTGAATGTACTCAGAAAAATTCGGAGCCGCACAAAGCAATTCTAAACAAGGTGTTAAGTACACACAAAGCATGAAAGTCTCTCTCTCTTGAAATCACTTTAGCAGTATGCAATATCTATATTGATCAACTTATTGTCAAAGTTGTGAGCTATTTCAAATTACATCCTATTTATAGGCACAAATAAAACAGTTGGATCCCTCCTTTAAAGATCATGTTTTTCCTTGAATTTGAGAGGGACCTGTACACGTGTCACTCAAAAAACAGTTAGTTAGTAACTAAATGCATGAAATCGTTTTATAACCAAAACATGAGTAAGAAAAAAATGATGCTTAACCATATTAATTTTTTAGAGTGTAAGAAAACATGAAAGTTTAGAGTCTAACCAAAAACTTATTCAGAGTCTTTAATACATGGATATTAGGATTCTGTCATCAGAAGAATTCTGAACCTGAATTCTATATAATTCGAGAGTTTGAATCACAAGGAAATTCAGAATATTGAATTAAGTAGAATTTAGAGTCTGAATTCATAAAAGTTCGAAGTCTGCACTTACAAATGTCTGGAGTCTATATTTAGAGAGCTCAGAGTCAAAACTCATAAGAGTTCAGAGTCTGAATTCAGAGAACATGGAGTCAAATCTCAGAAGTGTTTAGAGTCAGAATTCAGAGAACTCGGAGTCAAAACTCAGAAGAGTTTGGAGTATGAATTCAGAGAACATGGAGTCAGAACTCAGAAGAGTTCAGAGTCTGAATTCAGAGAACTCGGAGTGAGAACTTAGAAGAGTTTGGATTCTATATTCAGAGAACTCAGAGTCAGAACTCAGAAGAGTTTGGAGTCTGAATTTAGAGAACTTGGAGTCAGAACTCAGCAGAGTTCGGAGTCTGAATTCAGAGAACTTGGAGTCCAAATTTGTATCCTGAAAATAGAATTCTTTATATCTAAGTATATATATGATTCTGAGGTTTTTGATAAAAATATGAATTTTATATTTAGACCAAATGAACAATGAAAAACATGGAAAGAATAAATTTCCTTGGGGAAGGAAAATTTTCCTAATGAAAGTAAAACATTGGGTAAATGAAATGTGCCTTAAGATATGGTGTTTTTAAATTTCAAAACAAGAAGAAATTTTAAATTCATAAAGAAAGCTAAATGACTCAACAATATCCCCAAACATGAAGGAATGGAAAAGTCATAAAGAAACCTTATTGACTCAACAATCTCCCCCTTTTTGGAGAGCACAAACATCCTTACGAAAAAGAATATAAAGACATAGGCAATATTTTCCTTGACTTTGAATACAAGAATTATCTCCCTTAACACTCATGGGAAAGGATGAATATGAATAACTCCCCCTTAGGATTTGGAACACTAAGGATCGTATTCTAGATTTCTAGAATGAGACTTAGCATTTTATTGTATATGAAAATCTTCTTGTATAAGAACTCCCCCTTAGATGAAAAATCCCCCTTACTTAGGGAAAATTTCTTATTTTCTTAGAATTATTTTTTCCTTTATCCCTCTTCATGATTTTCCAAAATAAATACAGGTAATTTAAAATAAAATAGGGTACATAAATATTAATATAAAACATCCAAAAGACAAGAAGAAAAACATTTCATTATGATGTGAAAAACTTATACAAGTAAAATAAAAAAAGATCATATTGGGTCTATCATCCTTTATTCTCCTTAGGCATCAACCTATTCACAATGGTTTTCATCCTTTTTAGATCTTTTTGATCTTCCTCTGCTCGCTTGAGAATATAATCTTGATCCTCATCATTCTTCTCTAGAGCCTTTATTCTTTCTTCCTGAGCCTTAAGAGTTTCTGCATGAGCCTTCAAGAGTTCTTCCTACTTGGTATGCTTTTCTTCTATCTCAATATGAATATCTCTTTTTCTCTTCCATCTTTGAGCCACTGAATACAGTTTCCCATTCAAATCATTCACTTCTTGACTCCATGAATTCTGTTCCAGATTCATCTTTTCATCGAACTACTTGTGAGATCCTTGATCTTACCATCTGCAATTTCAAATACCCCATTGACACAATCATAGAACTCATCAAGATCTCTCATATCTTCAACTGCCTTCTTTGACCAACTAACCATTTTCTTACAAGAACTTTTGTGGGCATCGTAGTTAATGAAAAAATTCTTTAAACCAGCCTCATGCTTTACACACTTATCCATCACAATGGATACTGAATCTGATTTCTTGTTCAAGGTGTGTTAAAGAATTTTACATCTCAATTAAATGCTTAGAAAAACCGAAATGGTCCCAACAAGCTTCTTCAGTGACTGAACAACAAAATCATGTCCAAGAAATGAGGATTTTAAATTTGAAACATTCCCAGGCGAGGGCTCTTTCTCTAGATCAGCAAGTTTCCTCTTTAAAGATCTACCAGCTTCCTTATTCTTCACAAAAGTTTTACTAGGTGTGTCAACAAACAATTGATTTCCATTATCAGTTTTCGGAATGGCTTCCTCATCTAGAGATTTATGTTTACAGTCAGACATCTGAACAATTTTATCTTCATCTATGTCTTCTTTCTGAGCTCCTGCCTCAGCATCCTCTAAGTGTATGATATCATGATTAGAACATTCTTCTTTAGACAGCTTATTCCCTTCATCTTCACCCTTCTCATCTTCTCTTTGCTCGTCTTTCCTTGGTGTAGACATCTTTGAACATTCTGCTTCAGAAGTTATGATTGAGAGCTTCTCAGATGGGCTTACATTCTCTTGGAAATATTCTACTTTATTAATCAACTCTGTAGTGTTGACATTTATTTCTACATCTTCTTCAACTTCATCTAATTCTTTTACTTCATTGACTTTTTCTAGAGTCACAAACATCTTCCATGGAGTTTCATGTAAAGCTTCTACCAGGAAGGATTCTGGTACCAGAATTTTTTCGGATGTTTTCTCAATATTCCTCAAAAGAGATTGCACAATCTCTTCAGCCATTTTTTTATTTTGTTTATTTTCTTTCTCTTCCCTTTATAGATACTAACCTATCTTCTCTTTTAGAGATTTTTCTTCAGTAGGGTCTAGTCCAAACATGGGCTTCCATTATTTCCTTTTCTTCTTATCTTCCCTCCACATAGCTACTACCTCATCAGTATATGATTCTTGCTTCTTAGGTTTTGGAGGTGCAGATTGGATTTCCTTGAGCTCAACAGTTTTTCCTTCCACTACTACATCTTTAAAATTCTTCTTACTTCCTTTTTGTACAGTTCATCCACTTCATGTTTTTTCAGAACAGGTTCATCTTCTTCCTCTGGTAAGTCAAAAAAATTTCTGGAGTTTGTAGAAAAACCAATGTTCATCCTCTTCAGGGTATCATCACTGACTAGCATGACTTTTCAATTCTGTGGCTTCAAACTGCAAGGAATTGTAAAAGTTTCTTAGCACCAAACAATTAACTTGGAGTGAATGGCTAGATACATTATTATTTGAGCCTTCATGTTTACATTCTTAATATTCTCAATCGTAATGAGACTATGCTTAACCAGATTGATCATCCTTTAGTTCACCAAGAAATCCAAGATATACATGTCACTATTTTTCAATGTGTCCTTATTCCCTTTTCTCAGAATGATAAATCCTTGAACCCATAATTTGAGAATCCGATGATTTGTAGAAAAGTGGGAAATCATCAGAGTCTTTACATCAGAGAGTCGAAGACATGCCATAGAATTGTCCTTAACAAAACATCTGTTGCCATATGGAAAATTATGGGAATAGAACTCAGCTTCCCCTTTATATGGAATACTTACCAAATTAGCTACCTTAGTATATGAAAGATCATAAGACTTTCCATAGATTTTGAATGAAAAATTTTCTATGCCTTCTTCGTTAAAAGAACATACTTATTCATATAATTCAACTAATAAGTCCTGATATACTAAATCTTGAGCACTTGGCTTTGATACAGAAACACTCTCCCATCCATTCATCATAATTTTCTTAGAGATGATTGAATCATACATGGTGAAGATGTTTGGATGCACCAACCTTTCCCTATAAACCTGCCACTCTGAAATTGGCTTGATAGTAGACATATCATTCTGAGAGGATTCTTCGATAGACATTCAGATTTGAGCATGTTTTGAGAAGTAAGGAACATGATTAAGTAGAAGGGAAGAGATTTAAAACGTGAAGGCTTTGGTTTCAATGTGGGAAAACCATTGGGGGTCCTTGATATAGGTGTTTGAAGTGACGTTTCTTCTTCAATACCCAATCCAACAGTTGGGAAATTTTTTGATTAGATCTTACGGTTGAAAATATAGCCGCATGGAAATTTTGAAAAAATATGATCTTTTGAGGTTTTAAGAAAAATATTAATATTTAATTAAAAAAGAATATAAATATTTTAAAAACAAAAGAAAATACCTGCAAGTAAAGATTGATTATGAAAACTCATAAAAGGAAACATACCTTTCGAATTTCTAGGAATATTATTCATATTGAGGAAAATATTTCTTGAAGAACTTTAGATTATGAATATTATGATTATGAAAAAAAATTACAAATGAAAATATTTATTATAAAATTTTAAGTATGAAAATATTACTACAAAAATTTTCATTACGAAAGATTTGAAAAATCTGACTATGAAAATTTTCATTATGAATGATTTGAAAAAATCAAACTATGAAAATTTCCATTACGAATGATTTGGAAAATCTGACTACAAAAATTTCCATTATGAAAGATTTGAAAATTCTGACTGAAAATTTTCATTATGAAGGATTTGGAAAATATGACCGGAAAATGTACTCCCCCTATAAAAAGGAGTTTATTACTGTATTGAGATTGATTTCCATAGAAATTTAACAAGGAAGATTACATTATGGTTATCATTCCTAACTCGTGTTTAATATATTCAAATCTATCAAAGGGTAATGATATTGTGGAAATATCAGAAAGTTGATCTTTTTTTGATAAATTGGAGAATGATATTTCCTTTTTGTGTGTGATCCCTAAGAATAAAATAAAACATTTGAAATCAATGTTTTTCCAAGAATAACAATGTTATCTCTAATAATAATCTCTCCTGTAGAATTATCTCTGAAAGTTACTTTTCCTCCTTTCTACTTGATAATATTTTCAAAGAAATTTTTATTACCAGTCATATGTTTCGAACATCCACTATCCATGTACCATGTATTGTTGTTTGTACATTCCATATTTTATTGAAAATAAGAGTGTTAGACTTTTATAATCCAAACATTCTTTGATATAAAAATTTCAGAAAGCAAAATTTTAGGCACCCACATTTTCTTATAAAAATAGGATTTATGAAAACCTAAAGACTGGGTTTTGTTTAAGAAATTTTTTTGTCCAGTGTCCACTATACTAACACTTAGTGCAGAATGGAGCACTTTGGGGAAAAATAATTGTTACTAAATATCGGTTTTGAACAAGTATAACCGAATCCATAATTATTCCTATGAGGTTAGATTTGAGAGTACATTTTATACAAATTTTCCAAAGCTAAGGTAATGTTTCAAAAACACTTCCTCAAGGAAAATATTTAGGATTTTATATTAATAACTAAGTGCTTATCTTCCAATATATTAGCTTTAGAACTAGTGTTAGGCTCGAAAAAAATTTTCTTAGAAATTACTTTTTCTAGATCCATAGCATGTTTATCCTTCTCAGAATTTACTTCCTCAAGATTTTTTGAAATACTTTCAAAATCAGCGGTTTTCTTATCAAGATATTTAGAATGATCTGATATTTTTTAGTAAGTATAGAAATCCTCGAATTTCCCCTATCATGCATTTTGTTGACTTTTGAATTTTCATTCTCATGAAGCGTAACAAACCTGGAAACTTCTTCATAGGTAGGTAAAGTATTTTCCTTATCAGAAGAAGATTCTTCATCTAAAGATTCATAACATTTACTATCATTATAATTGGAATTTAAGGATACATTGGTCATAGATTCAGCATTGTGTACCTTAGCCATTAAGTGATGATTTTCATTAGGTAGTCTGGCTATTAGACCAAGATTCTTCTATCTAGATGACCCGTAATATGATGATTCATTTGAAGAGTCACCACCACTGGCACTCCAGGTGTCATTTTCTTTCAAAACCTTCTTATCTTTTTCTTTGTAGTACTTCTTTCTATTTCTCTCTGAATGCATTTCCTTTCTTTCCTTTCTCTTAAGTATAGGGAAAACAGGTCTTATATGTCCATCTATTTTTCATTCATAACATGTGACTTATGAATATTTCTTATCTTTCCTTTATTTCTTCTTGTATCTAGATTGAAAGTTCTTCTGTCCAACAATCTTTTTCATCTTTCAAGCATGATTGGCTAGTTTATTTTCTCAAGATTCACTTCTGCTACATTCGGATTGTATAACAATCTTCTTAGATTTAGATCTAGTAACTCTCCCAGGAGTATTGGTTTTCATATGATTTGAAGTTGTAAAAGAAACACTGTCTTTCCTATTCTTCTTCTTAACATTATCAGTATATGTCTTTATTCTAGTCTCTTCATTTCGTGGCGGTTTTTTTACTTTATTTACTTTATTTACTTTATTTACTTTACTTACTTTACTTACTTTATTTACTCTATTTACTTTATTTAGTTTATTTACTTTATTTACTTTATTTATTTCATTTCATTTGATTTGATTTCATTTTATTTTATTTTATTTTATTTTATCTATTTTATGTATTTTATTTATTTTATTTAATTTATATATTATTTATTTTTTATATTATTTAATTTATATATTATTTATTATATTTAATATTTATTTATTTTATTTCATATTTATTTTATTTATTATTTATTATATTTCGTATTTATTTATTTTATTTTATTTTATTTATTTATTTATTTATTTTATTTTATTTATTTATTTATTTATTTATTTATTTATTTATTTTATTTATTTATTTTATCCATGCATGCACATGCCCATGCAATATAAAGAAATACTATGTTTGGTGAGATTTGAACCCCTAACCTCTTGCATATTTTCCAAAGACGTTACCACTCCAACAAGCTCGCCATGTGGTTAATAAACAGAATTTAACATACTTATATATACTAATTGAAAAAACAAATAATACATAAGTAATAGATATAGAATCATAAATAATTAAATAATAAGCCATAATCAATAATTAACAATCATTAATTAATTACTGTTTATTATAACAAATAACAAATAAATTATAATAATATTTATATATATTATAAAATTACGAAAATAATAAAATTACGAAATTAAAATAATAATACAATAAAATAATAATACAAAAAATAATAAATAATAATAAACAAATAATAGATAATAAATATTAAATACTAAATACTAAATAATAAATAATAAATAATAAATAATAAATAATAAATAATAAATAAAAAACAATAAACAATAAAAAATAAACAATAAACAATAAACAATAAATAATAATAAATAATAATAAATAATAATAAATAATCATAAATAATAATAAATAATAATAAACAAATAATAAATAATAAATAATAAATAATAAATAATAAATAATAAATAATAATAAATAATAAATAATAAAAAATAAATAAAAAAAATACATAATAATAAATAATAATATATAATAAATAAATAATAAATAATAAATAATAATAAATAATAAATAAAAAATAAAAAATAAAAAATAAAAAATAAAAAATAAAAAATAAAAAATAATAAATAATAATAAATAATAAATAATAAATAATAAATAATAATAAATAATAAATTATAAACAAAAATAATAATAAATAACAAATAACAAATAATAAAAAATAAAAAATAAAAAATAAAAAATAAAAAATAAAAAATAAAAAATAAATAAATAATATATACTAAATAAAAAAGTATTAAATAATAAATAATAAATAATAAATAATAAACAACACATAATAAATATATATAAATAATAAATAATAAATAATAAATAACACATAATTAATAATTATAAATAAATAAATAATAAATAATAAATAATAATAAATAATAATAATAATTAGTAATAAATAATAAAGAATAAAAAATAAAAAATAAAAAATAAAAAATATTAAATAAATAATAATACATTATATAAAATATAAAATATAAAATATATAAAATATTATTTTAAATAATAATAAAAAAAATTTAAATAAAAAAAATAAAAAATAAAAAATAAAAAATAAAAAATAAATTTAAATAAAAAATAATATATAATAAATAATATATAATATATATAATTAATAATAAATAATAAATAATAAATAATAAATAAATTTAAATAATAAATAATAAATAAATTTAAATAATAAATAATAAATAACTAGTAACAAATATTAATAATAATAATAATATTTTATTATTAGTTATAATAATATTTATTATTAATAATAATAAATAATAAATAATAAATAATAAATAATAAATAATATATATAATAAATAATAAATAATAAATAATAAATAAATATAATTAGTAAATAATAAATAACCAGTAACGAATATTAATAATAATAATAAAATTTTAATAATAATAATAATAATATTTTAATAATATTAATAATAATATTTTAATAATAATAATAATAATATTTTAATAATAATAATAATAATATTTTATTATTATTATTAATAAATAATATATAATAAACAATAAACAATAAATAAATATAAATAATAAATTTAAGTAATAAATAATAAATAACCAATTACAAATAATAGATAATAAATAAATTAATGTACATAATACATAATAAATAATAAATAATAAATAATAAATGAAACACATGAAAAAGTATGAAAATGCATGATAAGGGGTGAAAAATCATGAAAACGCATGAAAACGGATGGAGAAGCATGAAGAAGGAAGCATTAAAAAGCATGGGAACACATGAAAAATCATGACAACTCTGGAAAACCCCTTAAGAATTCAACATAATCATCATAATAACCCACAAAAACCCATTGATAAAGATAACAAGTCATGGAAACCCAAATAAATAGTTATAAATGGTGCAACCGTTAAGACCCGTCAAAGCGGACATAAAGTGACAAATACATTGGACTCACATTAACAGAGATAACTTTTGATCTGAGAGTCCATTCCAGATCCACGACCAGTCAAATTAAATATCCTGAAATGATATTTGACCTGATAGGTGAAAGTAACCGAATAGACCGAGGGATCGGAAGTTACAACAATTTTAGAAAATGCTGACTGGGAATGGGTGCTAGAAACAAGGCATCGAAAAACATAACGAACCCGATAACCACTAAAACGGCCATAATTATGATCCAGGAGTCCATGTGGGCGTCGTGACCAATCAAACTGAATCTCATGGAATGAACTACGATATGGCAGGGAGAGGAGTATGAACTGACACGTGGATCGAAAGTTAGGTCCATTTGAAGACAACTTCGACGGGACACCGGTGATGGAAATGAGGTTTTAGAGGCCTTTAGAGGGGGTTTTGGTGTTGAATAACACTATATAAGATTTCTTGTGTCAAACTGGTGCATAGATCTTTTTGCTGGATTCGATTTTATATGTGGTAGAGCCCAAACACACACCCGGAGTGAAAGTTATGCCCATTTGAAGTTAGAGAGATTTTTTCAACTTTTATATAACACTCATATCTTCTTCACCATAAACCTTCTCAAGGTTTTGATTATACATGCCTATAGATCTCTTCATGATCTTTGATTTGACATGTTGTGGTTCTCCAACGGGCGCCCGAATCAAAAGTTATCGTCATTTTAGTGATTTCAGGGTTTCTCATGTGTTTTAAATTTTTTTTCTTTCATTTCATGGCGATTTCGCGGCATTTTTACCCAATCCGCCACTATTTTACAGTGGTTTTACCCAAACCGCCGCTATTTCGCAGTAGTTTTTTAAAAAACCACTACTAATCCTCGATAAAATTTGAAAAAAAAATTAAAAAAAAAGTAAAAAAAAATTTAAGACATTTCGAGGCGATTTTTAAACCGCCGTGAAAAAACCACCGTGAAATAGCTGCCTGAAAAACATTTAGCGGCGGTTTTTAAAACTGCCATGAAACGACCATTTTGCTGTAGTGGAAAGTTTGTAACTTCAAGCTTCTTCCAAATACAATTTTCTGCTTCACAAGATGAAATTTGTCTATTTATATTTCTACTCATGGAATAATGAAATGTATTGTGTACCTTATAGTTCAGTTGATATTCATACTTTTCTTGGTTGGTGAAAGTACTAACTTCTTTTTTAGAGATTTTGTAACCTACAGTAAGCATAACAAAATTCTCTACTCCAATATTGATATTGAATGTCTTCATGCGATCTCTCCAATATTCGTAATCATTCCCATAAAAAATAGGCGGTCTAGTAGGATTTAGGTTATCTATGGATCCAACATTGATTCCTGCCATCTTAAAAAAACATTTCCACACAAACTTTTCAGTAATAAAAGTTTTCAAAAAAAGATGAAAATATCCTAAGCAATGAAAATATAGAACAATAGTATCTCTAAAAAAATATGAATCTGGACTTGTGAGTCCGAAAATTTGATTCCGAAAATAAAGAAGAAGATGAATTCTCTTCTGAATCTAATCTTGAGAGTAATTCAGATTGAACCAACCTTTTGATTCCAATTGTTGGATCGAAATGATAGACGATACAAATATTAGTATCATAATAATGATTCTCAATATACAAGAGGGGGTGAATTGTATACTTTAAAAATTCATTCTAACTTTTAAAGATGAAGTTATTTAACAAGGTTAAACATAGTAATTCCCAAAAACTCTAGTTCTACACATTTGTTTGATTTCGGAAATATGATTCCAAGAATGGAATTTTAGAAAAGTGGATCTGGAAAAGAAACATAACAAAAGTTTAAAAAGATAAAGATTTTACCTTAAAGCGTATATAATCTTACTAACTCAGAGTATACAAGTATAAGGAAGTATAAGATAGTTAAACTTTCCTCAAAAATCAAAATACAGTGGAAAACTCGAAGCAATCAAGTAACAAGTAGTAAGTCTTTTAACCAAAAGAGAAGGGTATCCAAAAACTTTGATTAAAGGTCCCTTGATATATAATTTGTAGAAATTCTGTCTTACCCACACAGGGTAAGCCCTCGATATGTAGATCGGAGTCTGTCTTTCTATCCCCGCAAGCCCTTAACTTCAAGTTACTCGGCACCTCTGTCTTCCTCAGCAAGGAAGTCCAATAACTTTAAGGAAGTCGGCGCCTCTGTCTTCTTATACCCTGAATCCCTCGAATGTACTCAGCAACATTCAGAGTCGTGCAAAGCAATTATGAACAAGGTGTGATGTACGCATAAAGTATGAAAGTATCTCTCTCTATAAATCACTTCAGCAACATGTCATATCTAGATTGATCAACTTATTTTCATAGTTTTGAGCTCTTTCAAATGAGCTCTTACTTATAGGAACAACTTAAACGGTTGGATCCCTCCTCCAACGGTCATATTTTTTCATGAATTTTGGAGGGACATATACATGTGTCACTCAAACAACAGTTAGTTAGTAACTGAATGCACGACATTGTTTTATAACTAAAACATGATAAAGCAAAAATATGATGCTTAACCGAATTTATTTTCGAAGTGTATGAAAAAATGAATGTTCGGAGTCTAACCAAAAACATATATGAAGTTTTAATAAATGGATATACAGATTCTATCTTAAGAAGAATTCAGAACCTAAATTCTATAGAATTTTTGAGAATGAATCAAAATAAAATTCGGAATCTTGAATTCAGTAGAATTTGGAGTCTGAATTCATAAGAGTTCAGAGTTTGTACTTACAAAAGTTCGAAGTCTGAATTTAGGGAACTCAGAGTCAAAACTCCTTAGTGTTCAGAGTCTGAATTCAGAGAACTCGGAGTCAGAACTCAGAAGAGTTCAGAGTCTAAATTTAGATAACCAGGAGTCATAACTCAGAAGAGTTCGGATTTTGAATTCATAAAACTTGGAGTCAGAAATCAGAAGAGTTCAGAGTCTAAATTCAGGGAACTCGGAGTCAGAACTCAGAAGATTTCGGAGTCTGAATTCATAGAACTTGGAGTCAAAACCCAGAAGAGTTCGGAGTCTGAATTCAATGAACTCGGATTAAGAACTCAAAATAGTTCGGAGTCTGAATTCATAGAACTCAGAGTTAGAATTCGTATCGTGAAAACATAATTCTCTATATCTATGTATATATATGATTCTGAGATTTTGGATAGGAAACCAAATTTTATATTTAAAGAAAATTAACAATGAAAAACATAGTAATAATAAATTTCCTTGGGGAAGGAAAATTTTTCTTATGAAAGTAAAACATAGGGTAAATGAATTTTTACTTAAGATAAGGTGTTTGTGATTTTAAAAACATGAAGAAATGGTAATGTCATATGGAAACCTTAATGACTCAACAATCTCTCCAAACATGAAGGAATGGAAAACTCATAAGAAAACCTTATTAACTCAACATCTAGCTGGGTATTATCGAGGATTTGTGAAGAACATTTCACGAAGGTGAAACCCAATGACCAAGCTGACATGGAAGGGAGTAAAGTTTTTCTAGAATCAAGAATGTGAAGACTATTTCATGGAGTTAAAGAAGAGGCTTATCATTACACCGGTACTCACACTCCCATCAATTGGAGAACTATTTGTGTTGTACAGTGATGCTTCAAAGAAGGGCTTAGGTTTTGTGATAATTCAAAGTGATAAAGTGATATCCTATGTCTCAAGGTAGGTGAAAATCCATAAGCCAAACTATCCTATGCATGATATGGAGTTGGCGGTAGTGATCTTTGGATTAAAAATCTAGTGGCATTATCTCTATGCGGATAAGTATGAGATATAGACTGAACACAAGAGTCTCAAATATATATTCACACAAAAATATCTTAATATGCACCAATGAATATGGATAGACCTCAGAATGGATTATGACAACTCAATCCACTATCACACTGGTAAGGAAAACAAGGTGGTGAATGCTCTAAGTAGAAATGATCATGCATCTTTATCAAGGAAGAGAATTGGAAAGGATTTGATCTTCTTAGATTTGAAGAGGAAAAACAAGGGAATTATTAAGGGAGGAACATCACCTATCCTTTCTCAAATGATTGACCAACCATCCCTCATGGAGAAAATGAAGGATTCTCAAATAAAAGATGTGGAAATTATGAAGAGGGTGGAAGCTGTTAAAAATGAGAAATCCTCTAAGTTCATGATTGATGAGAAGGGAGCTGTAATATTTGGGTCAAGATTGTGTATACCATCTGATCCAGATGTATAGAATGATATTTTTAATGACTCACATATATCGACTTTATTTATCCACATAGGGAGAAAAATGATGTATTGAGATCTCCATGGAAGCTGATGGTGGGACAATATGAAAAGGAAGACTATTGAATATACATCAAAGTTCCTGGTATGTCAGCAAATGATTCCTGAGATGAAAAAATATAAGGGGATGATGAAACCACTACCCATTCCAATGTGGATGTGGTATAACAATACCATGCACTTTTTCACTGTACTTCCAAGGATATATAAAAGAAAAAAATGATATATGGGTTATTTTGGATTTCTTTACAAAGAAAAATAACTTTATCACGATTCGATAGGACATATTATTTGATAAACATGCAAAGATATACATGAAATAAGTGGTATGAATGCATGGAGTACCACTATATATCATATATAATCATGATCCAAGATTTACCTCGATGTTCTGGAATAGTCTAAAACATGATCTAAGCAATGAACTAAACTTCAGTACGACATATCATCCTCAAACTGATGTTCAATCTGAGAGAACTATTTAGAAATTGGAAAATATTTTGAGAGTATATTCTATGGACTTCAAAGGAGGATGAGACCAACATCATCCACTGGTTGAATTCTCTTAAAATAAGAGTTTCCACTCAGGGATCTGAATGGAACCATATGAAGACCTTTATGGGAAAAGGTGTCGAGCACAAACATGTTGGGATGAAGCTGGTGACTTTAAGATGTGAGGACCTAAAATGGTTGAAGAAATGGAGAAGAAGGTGAAAACAATTCATCATCACATTAAAGAATCCTAAAGTCGACAGAAAAGTTATGCAGGCAATAATCAATGAGACATTGAGTTCATAGTTGGAGACATAGTATTTCTATAGAAATCTCTATTGGAGAAGAACATGAGCTTTGGAAAGAAAGGGATGTTAAGTCCCAGGTACATTGGAACCTTCAATATTCTTTATCATGTTGGGCTTGTGGCCTATCTACTTGAACTTCCACCTTATATGGCCTAAGTACATGATGTCTTTAATACATCCCTCTTAAAGAATTACATACTAAACCCTTCACATGTACTCTCTTTAGAGGTGGTATAGTTGGAGGATGATCTTTCTTACAAGGATCAGCCAGTGAAGATCTTGGATTATAGAGATAAATTTCTACGTAACAAGACTACTCACCCGGTCAATTTACTATGGCCGAACCATACGTTTGAAGAGGCAACATGGGAACTAGAGGAGGAAATTATGGAAAAGTACCCCCACCTGTTTATGGTATAAAATGTAAAATGAAATTTCTCGGGTGAAATTTATTATGGGGGGGAAGAATGCAACGACCCAAAATTTTTTAAATGAAAATTCTATTCTTATGAAATTTTCATAATCACATGAAATCACAACATAATGAACATTAAGTTCTATGTGACCTCTAAACATAAAATTTTCACTTCTGTGATTTGAATTTTGAAAATATGGCATACACGGTTGTGATTAGTAATTTATTTGGAGTCTAAGATTGCCTAAATAATTTTTAGTGAATAGTATCATACGCTTAAGAATAGTAATGCTACCTTTATGAACTATGATATAACCTAAGGAATAGTAACCATACATTTGAATGTATAAAAGTAATATTCAAGTCAATGTATGATGTACCTATATTTTAGAATAACTAAATGAATGTTTTAAAACTGGTTTTTAATAAAAAATTATGATTTTAATAAAATATTAAATTAATCATATTTAGAAAATTATTTTTGAAAAATGGACTTCATTTTTGGATTATACACGTTGAAAAATGTTTACGGTGAATTTTTCAGATTTTTCTAAAATACGTGATTTTTTATGAATATTAAAATATAGTAATTTACCGTATATATACATTATAAGATAAATTGACTATTAATAGTATCATGTATGATTTAACCACATTTGGTTTAAATTCACGTAACCCATTTACAATTTTGTGTCATGTAATCATCACTATTGTTGTTCTTGATAGAAATTAATAAACTAATGATTAAAAAATTATGAAAAACCTCCCCTTCTCTACTATAAAGCCCCCTACCCTCTCTTCTCATCACACCTCCCAGACTTGTTCCTTTCCAATATTATGCCCAAATATCTCCTCAAGAACCCTCCCCATGTCCAAAATCTTTTGGTCTCCATGAAATACCAAAACCTCTCTCCTTAAAAAGCTATCAAGGAAGGTTGATTTAAGAGGTAAAATTCCTCATTCCAATTCTTTCATTCCATTTAAGTTATTTTCTTTTTTTTCCTCACCACCCTCAAACCAAATCGTATGATAAATCTAGTAAAATACAAGTACTGGAATTATATTATTCGTATGGGATAATTAATTATCTTCCCTCCTTTCCCCATCTTTTATTTGAATGAAATGAAAACATTGTTTGAGATGTGTTAATTTAACAAATTCATGGAAAACTGATTTTAAGTTTCTATTATCATCCGTAATTCTGGTCATGAAACCATTTTTTTATGGCTTAACCAGATTATTATATATGTAATATATCCATGTTATGGTTATCTAATCCTTTTTTACAAATGGTGTTAATTTATAAAGAAAAACATGTTCGTTGTAACCAAACCCACCGATTAGCCAAAACGATAATCACCAAGGTTTTATATAATAATTCATCTTCACTCATAATAAAAAAAATAATTTATATTACAATTTAATCTCCTAGATTTTCAATAATAACAGATAACTCCAATTCAATAAAATCACTTTCATCATAAGTGTTTATCCAAACATGAACCGATCATTAAAACCAAGGAAGAAAACGGAGCTAAAAAATGAAATTGAACCCTATAACCAGTCAAAAAGCTCATCAATGAACTAAAAAGGGTTAAAATAAATAAATTAATTATAGAATATGTTTTGGAATTATTAATTAATAAACGTAATTTGTTTATTCAAGTCATTAATAAAAAGTGGAGAACCCCACCAGACTTGATGTAAGAGATCCTCTCCATTTCACACTTAATCAAGATTTCCTCTAGGATATTACCTTTTATGTGTAACACATAATGATGGGGTATGATTATTCACCTCCCCCATACTGCCAACGTGATTTATAAATTATGAGAAACCCCCTTTCTCTCTCATCAATCCCTCTGTGGTACACCCAACACCATGCCGATAAACCGTAATGAATTCTACCCGAACCTTCTTTGTTCTTTCGAGTTGCCTTATCTTTCTTAATAAAAAAATAGATTTATCTTATATGATTTTTTAAATATTATAAATTCTATTTATTTTTGAAAAATTTATTTATGAAGACCCTTTAATCACTCTATTTTATGAATATACATGTTTTTAGAAGATTTCCTCCTTAGATCTTTCTGATAAGAAAACTTATTTTATGGGAACATCTAGAATTTTTACCCAATTTCAAGTGAACTATATACCTTTTTTTAAGCCACCATTGTCTTTATAAAATAATTCTTTTTATTATGAAAACATTCTTGGTTCAATTATTGTTTTATATAAATTATTTACCACTTTTCTATTTTAAAATCTCTATAATATTTTCCATAGAACCGCACAAATATATTTTAATGCTAATGATTCTCAAATACATTTCTTATATATAGTCACTTCTGTTTGACATCACTTATCATTTTATATTCCTATTTTACCTTATGAAAATCCATGTATGTTATAATTTCATTCTATCATGGACACGTTCGTGATAGCCCATTGCTTATGCTTTAAGTCAGGATTGTGGTACCCAATTATTTTTATGGGTAACCCTTATGTTTATCTATGATTGTGTATGTATGATTTTTTTATGTCGATTTTTTTTTTCATGAAATGCAATATGGGTATGGCCATATAGTTCTCTAATGCATTGGTTAAAGTTAAGTCTCAAGAGATCTGATGGAAAATGGGATTGGCGGTTAGCCTTGACCCATATTACTATGGGAAACAAGATTGGAAGTTAGCCTTGACCCGTACTACTATGAAAATGAGAATGGAGGATAGAATTGAATGACAATAAAGACATGTTTTATGATTCTTCCACTATTATATGATTCCATGTTTATATTATCCCTTATTTATATGTTATCATTTCATATGTTCCATGATTTTGATATCATTATGTCATGCCTCATAGCTCATGTGCTTAGGCTTTATTCTTATGTTCATTCCCTTACTGGGATTTTAAGCTCATACCATTGTTCATGTGTTCCCTAGGGTACCCTATGATGATTTAAGGGCTCAATGGAAGTTAGGATCTTTTTATGGATATTAAATAAAGACGTCTTTTTGTAACACCCCATGCTTCAAAGGTACGCTTCCTTTTTAAATAATTCAATAACATGTGATGTATACAACACTGAGTTCAATGCACCAAGACCTATCAAACTAGCTGTTTAAAATTCAGTTATGAATAGTATTAACCAAATATTGAATTTTATATATCCCCTATAATTTTAACATTCATCTATTGTGTTATTTAGACATAATATGTGGACAAATTTAATTTTTCAGATAAAAAAAGTATTTTTCAAAAAATGAAAATTTCCGCCTTTTAATAGAGAACCCTTTATAAATCCAATATTTTATAATTTTAGATATTAAATTTTATGGAATGAATTTTTTTTAATTTGAAAATAAAAATATAGTTTCAATAAATTTTTGGTAATTTTCTAATAACATTCATATTTTGATCAATAATGAAAAATACTAAATTTTAATTGAAATCAATTTTTTTTAATCAAAATAATTTATATTGATAAATTATAAATTTTAGTGGTTTTAAAGTATATTTAGATTATATTTTTGTCATTTAAGATAATTTAGATCATTTGACGTCATTTCAAATTTTAATTTTATATAAACACATGTCAGGGTTTTTAGAGTTTTTACTTCTTAAAAAACCGCTTTATGGTTTTGAAAATGGGAGTTAATATTAAATTAATTTGTGTAATTTTTTTGTTTTGAATTGGGAAAAATGTATTAAATATTTTTGATCAATAGGTCAGAATTGTGTAAATAGGTAAATTTTAGTTTTAGTCATTATGAATAGTAACTTCAGTAAATATTTTATTTACCATTGTTAAAGGATAAATCCTATAAATAAGGATAATAAATAATATTATAATAATATTAAATTACCCTAAAATGTGTCCTAACCCTATTATATGATACATTTTCGACCATGTAAATCCTTGGGTCTATTTTGTGATCTCATGGAGCCACATGTATGTGAAAATGACACTTTATAAAAATTAATTTAAAGTTAAGTAAAACATAAAATAAACTTATATCTTTTAGTAAAAACATTATATGGGGTTATATAAGTGATATTTCCAACTATAAATAGTCCATAGAAAGATAAATAGATTTTTTAAATCATGATATTTTATTTATAATTTTTATATATAATATATATATATATTTTTGACCAAATAATGATGCAGTGTTTTCCTTCATAATTAAATAGTCAAATAAAGGATATTATAAATATTAAAATAAAAAAATAGAATTTTTTGATGACATCCATGAATTTTATATGTTAATATGACATGTTAGGGTTTTTTAAATTTGTTTTTTATAATTAATCATGATTTTATGACTTTCACAGAAACCAAATTCTATATAGTTTCAAAATTGACATAAATGGGTTTTTAAACGAAATACTATATTATTAAATGATATAATAATTCTAAAACTCTAAGATTCAGTCAAAGGAATTATATAATTTTATATATTTTATTAATTAACCACTTTAGGTTATATTTTAATTTTATAGTATGTTTATTAACCGTATAATTTAAAAATATATGAGGACATGGTAAATGTTAAACTATTTAACTCAGAGTTAAATCTAAATGATTAGGTTAATACTGTGACATAAAATTGTCTAAAACTTATTGGTTAAGTGGATTTCAACCCATACCCACTTTATCCTCGAAATAAAATCTTTTTTACTTATCAGAATGTGAATATAATTTTATAATATAATAATATTTCAAGCACTTCCTAAAATTCTCCTCACCTCTCTTCTAAAAGGGTACTTCCCCTTCTCTCAAATTCACACCTCCAAAGCCATTTATCTCTGCCAAAACCTAATAAAATATCCTCTCAACTACCATCACTTCATCCTAGAGGCCTTACATTGATCTAAAATCCAACCTAAGGAGATATTTTTTTCAAATCAAAACGAATAACCCGAAGAAGAGGTAATTACTTCATCACCTCTTTCAATGTTCTTTTTTTCTTCCACTTCCACTTTCAATTTTGTTTCCATACCAAAATAATAATTATAGTACCTTATTTATACTGAGATGTTATTATAAATAAGGTAAACCATATTAATTATTCTATACATCCTATGAATGACAAAGTCACCATACGTGCATGCGTACGGCTTACCGTCTCAACGCCGTGGTGTAGGTTTTTATTCAACACTTCATTATTTGGATGGGTATAATAATGAGTATAATTGATGTAAATAATAAATAAAAAATGTTAATTATTAATTATATATAATATAACATCCAATTACATATAATTTTACTATAAATAGAATTATATTATCCCTCGTGCGGACGTACGACTTACCATCTCCACGACGCGATGAGATTCATTTCCACGTTCACCATTCTACGATGATTATAAAAATATATATTATTAATAAGAATGTAATATATGACATAATAATTATACTGGATATATATATATGTTTGTATGTATGTATATATTTACGTATGAATTTACTTATATCTCATTCGCTTACTTCCGTTCAATACGATATGAAAACAGAAACAACATTTATGCGTTCCTACGACCTACCGTATCCATTAACTGTGTTTTCCGTTTCATATATCTATCTATTTTAAATATTTATATTCTGAATATATATGATACATAAATAATTTTTTATATTTTGGAAGCAATTAAATAATGATATAAGTGATACGATCAAGAATAACAAGTTAAAATATGTACGATAAAGAAAGCGATTATTACCTAAAATGTTATTTTAACATGGAAATTATTATTAAATGGGTAGTTATAAATTCATAAATGAATCAAGTATGATATCGTAAATATGAATACTATTTTGGGACAATTTAATAACATCTAATGGTCATTATAAATGAGGTTTTACATAAACGAGACCAAAGGAAAGTAAAATGTAATGGTAAATTTTACAATCTCTATATTATCTGAGGTTGTTTAAACATAATTATCAACTGGGACGTATTTATTATCCAGATCCATGTTTCTGAAAAATGTATTTCGAATTTTTTTACTATTTCATATACTATTGGTTAATGTAATTTATACCATTTTTTACTTTTATAAAATGATTGAAAGGAATCCTTCATTCATTTTCCAAAAAAGGTACATTATGACCATTTCAACAGATTATGGAAATAATGTTTTTTAACATATAAGGTGGGTACATACATTTTCTACCTTTATAACACTTTTTAATTTTCCCTTTCATTCTTATAATAATATTTTGAAAATAAATAGTTTCTTTACATTAAAATGATTTCAAAGTAGAAAGAGATATTTCACTCAAATGGTTTTTGGATTGATTTCATCTATGTTAACATACTTTGATGGATTTTATGATTGTTTGAAGTTGATTCAATATGATACAATATTTCATATTGTGTTGAAGTTTGTGTGATATGATTGAATGTGGATGTGATACTGTTTATACCATTAATGAGTTATGGTTAAATTATTAACATTTCTTATGCTAGTTTTAATAAAAAAATTATGTTATGTTTCATCCTTTATGTATGAGGAATGCATTGAAATTAGCAAGGGATGGGTGAGGCCTACTATATCCCATCGATGAATCAGTACGTCTTATGAGACAAATTACTGTCTTCGCAGAAGGCCTTGAAAAAAAATTTATTTGTTTTCATGGCACGAGGCCTTGACTAGGTGGTTATGATGTCTGGAATTATGAATTCCCTCATTATGAAATTAGTTATTACATGTAATTATTAGATTAGTATAATATCCATGTTCATATTTATATGGAAATTTTTTATTTATTTTTTCCATATTATGTTCGTGTTTATGTTTAAAAGGATATTGTTTTTATTAGACACTTTTCCTTAAAAGTTTATAGCTTCCACTAAATTATTTACCAAAAATGAGCATCTGTGATCACCCGTTTCTCATGTTTTGTTTTCCTAGGATTCCAAGAAATGTATTATGATTGATATGTAGGGTTAAGCTGGGGGTGGGGGTAATTTAATTATCAAAGGATTAATTATGTTGGGTTTTAATTTGTAATGTAACGTTCATGTATGTAATATATTTTCCAGGACTCCTAAACTGATCAGTCTTTCGGGACATGATCCCTTGTGATCATGCCAATCTATTAAAATAATGCACCAGCTCCATAAAACTAGGCTCGGGGGGTTTCCATTGGTATCAGAGAAATTTTATCAACAAACATGTTAATATATTTAGAACACTTAAATTAGAGATCATAACCCTTCGATAGAATTTTTGGATAAGTATATAAGAACCCCTTAAAATTTTGGTAATGTAGGGATTATGTGGGTTTTCTAAGAAATACATCAATATCATGATACTACAAGTGGATGTGGTTCTGGAATAGATGCACCTACGTGTGAAAACTCCAACAAAGAGTTTCAGGCATGGCCCATGGTGTCCTGGTACATGAAAACGGGCCTTACTATGCACCTGGTTTAACAATCCTAGGGGATATGCTTAGGATAATTCACATTTTCTTTACAAACCATTATAAAAGATTTATGAGTAAATACGTTACCAAAAAATACATATTTATGATTATGGATTATATGTATAAAATTTTAAATGCATCTTAAGTATTTTATAGGTTTTGAATTATGTATTGTGATTCATAAATTAACTTATTGTATACCATTGTTTAGAATTGGCGCATAGTGGATGGAATTGAAACTATATAAACACACATAATCCATATAGTTTTTTACCTTCTACTAAAGATAATTATATCAGAGCTGATGATGCAACTAGTGTTGATCAGCTTATAACCATACTAGGAAAACTCACCCAGGTTATAAATAATAACCTGACCCGTATGAAGCAACCTGATCCACAATGCAGAGGATTATTGTTAGATCACATCATGAGGCAACAACCACCAATGTTCAGTGGAACTACAAATCCCTTTGTAGATGAGATGTGGATATGTTTTTAGAGAAAATATTTCTTTTTTTGGGTTGTAACGAAAGGGAAATAGTTTTCATGGTAGTTTATCGCCTATCCAAAGATGCAGATAAATGGTGGTTATTAATTTAAATCGCAAAGGAGGAGGAAGAAGTGGGAAATATGGAATGGAGGGAGTTTACAAAACTTTTTCAAGAAAAATACATTCCTCATGAACAACGAGCTGATATGGAATAGAAATATCTAACCTTGAGGAAAATATAAGTTTATAATGTTCCAAAGTATGGGTCTAACCACAAAATTTTATCAAGGTATCTTATAGACTACATACATAACCCAAGAAGTAATGTTGATTGATTCTATTATGGGATAAAACATTTCCTCTAATGGGTATTAGTCTTATAATATTTCTCTTCATATGAAAATATAGTCTCTTGTGCTATCTAGGTAGAAAGGGAATTCTATAATTCTTATGAGATTAAAGTAAAGTAAGAGAATAAGATAACGATGAAGAAAGAGATAGATAAAGGAGAAAAAGGTAAAGATAGATTTTCTCTTATATGATAATTCTAGGAAGAATCACCCCAACAATTGCTTAAAAAGAATGGGATTTTGTTACAGATGTGGAGAAAAAGGTCACCAGGCTCATGATTGTAAGGGAAAGAAAGAAGTTATGCAATGATATAATTTTAATCATATTAGACATTATGAAAATGATTGTCCAACAATTTAAGGAATTATGGCTCAAAAAATACAATGGATCAAGGTCACGCTTTTTCAATTTCTATAGTTGATGTGGAATAATTAATGTATTTTTGTTTTTGGATTCAAGAATTATATCTTTGTTAAAAGAAAAATGTTATATATTTAAGTATTGTACTATAGTATGTCTTTTTTTTTCATCATGGTTTTAATATGATGAAGATGATAATATATTCATTAGGTGACAATAAGTGAAACATTATATTTTTTGAGGAATCTGGTGTTACAATTGATTTTTGTAATTTAGAGACCTTTTTGAAAGAGATTGGATCGAGGTATTTTGGATAAATCTTATGGGTAGAAAGAACTAAATTGAACATTGGATTGTATTTTTTTAGGTTAAAACAGTTCTTAATGATTATATTTGGAATATTATATTGCTATAACTTTTATAAAAATGACAACCTACAAGTCGGGTGATAACCAGTTGCGTTTGACTATACTGCGGGAATCAAACCCATAACCAATGTTTGACATGGATTTATCGCATACCACTAGCCTATAAGAATTCCATGGTAATTATAAAATAATTTTCGACATTTAAATCGTATATGTTTATATTTTTAACCTTATATAACTGAGATAAATAGAATATTTTTGAGTTTTATCTTTTGAAGAGAAAGGTGAGTTTGTGGTTGAGGATGAAACACTACATGAAAATTAATTATTCGTCCTTGTGTTCTTAGTATATGAATTAAACAAATTATATAACACTAGAAAAAGGATCATAAAACCAAAAAAAAATTCTAGCACTATCTTTTGCAATGGATCAAATGGTCCCTAGATCGTCACAGATTTATAGCTTTCTAATTGTTAACTTTATTCTAATAATAATCTCTATCAATCTGCATCATAACATGATGGTTGTTTTTTTCTTCCATATCCATATTTTTTAACATGTAACCCTAGTATGTGTTATTTATGGTAACCTTCATACATACCTTCCTTTATATTAAAATAAAGTTCTCGTCAATCCATTCTTCGATATGGGATTTCAACTATGATATTTGGAAATGTAAAACCCCGCATTTTAAATCCTATGTTTAAATTGTGAGGACTAAATTTATTGAATTAGGGGATAATGTAACACCCCAAGATTCTGTGGTATGCTTCCTTTTTAAATAATTCAATAATGTGTGACTTATGCAAAACTGATTTCAAGGGCACCATGACCTATCAAACGAACCGTTTAAAAAATTTTATGAATAGTATTAACCACAGTTTTTATTTTATATATCCCATATAATTTTAACCTTCATATATTGTATTTATTAGAAATAATATAAGGACAAATTCAATTTTTCAGATAGAGGAACTATTTTTAAAAAAATCCAGTTTTCAACCTTTTAATAGAGAACCCTTTTTAAATCCAATATTAGACAATTTTATATATTAAATTTGGTAGAATTAAATTATTCTCTACATGGGGGACATAAAAATTTAGTTTGGATAAATTTTTGGTACATTTTTTGATAACTTTCTTATTTTGATGAATAGTGAAAATGCTAAATTTTAATTGAAAGAAACTTTTTTTAATAAAAATAATTTATAGTATTAAATTATAAATTTGAGGAATTTTAAACTATAATTTGATTATATTTTTATAATTTAATATTATGTAGGTCAATGTATGTAATTTTACATTTAAATTCTTCATAACCACATTTCATTCTTTTGATAGTTTTTACTTCTTAAAAACCCACTTTTTGGTTTTAACAATAATAATTAATTTAAAATTAATTTATTCAAATTAAATGTTTTGAATTTGGAAAAATGGATTCCATTTTGGAATCAAGAGTTCTAAATTTTTTAAATAGGTAACATTTATTTTTAGACATTATGAATAGTAACATTAGTAAATATTTTATTTACCATGGTTAAAGGAAAAATTTGGTAAATAAGTGTAATAAATAATATTATAAATATATTAAATTATCCAAAAACATGTCTTAAAACTATGGGATGATACATGTCTCACCATGGTTATCAATGGATTGATTTTGGGACCCCGTGGAGAAACTTTTAAGTGAAAATGACACTTTACAAAAATTAATTCAATGTTAAGGAAAATGTAACAAAAGCATATAACTTTTAGTAAAAAAAATATATGGGGATATATAAGTGATATTTTCGACTAAAAATAGTAATCAGAAATCTGAAAATATTTAATACATCATTATATTTTATTTATAATTTTTAGACATAAAATAAATATATATATTTATGAAAAAATAATGATGCAATATTTTCCTCATTAATGAAATAATCAAATAAAGGATATTATAAATATTGAAAAAAATTAAATTTGGAAGTTCTGATGCCATCCACGAATTTTATAAGTTAATATGACATATTAGGGTTGATTAAATTTATTTTTTCCAATTAATCAATATGTTATGACTTTCACAAAAAACAAATGATAAATAGTGTTAAAATTGACATAAATGCGTTTTTAAAACAAATACTATATTATTAAATGATATAATATTTCTAAAAAAATATGATCCTAAAAAAGGACTTAGATAAGGTTAGATATGTCATTAATGAATCTATTTAGGTTATCTTGGAATTTTATGGTATGTTTATTAACCATGTAATATAAAAATATAGGAAGACATGGTAAATGTTAAATTATTTATCTAAGAGTTAAATAAAAAAATAAAGTTAATATGTTGACCAAAAATTGTCTAAAACCATTTTGTTGAAACGGTTTAGACCACTTCCCACCTTATCCTCTAAATAAATACATTTGTAGCTTTTATAAAATGAAAACATTTTTATAATAAATAAATATTTCAGTCACTTCTTAAATTGCCCCTCACCTCTCTTATTAAATGGTACTTCCCCTTCTCTCAAATTCACACCTCCAAAGTCATTTGGATTGGCCAAAACCTGATCAAATCTCCTCCCAGAAACCCTCAATTAAATCTATAGGCCTTATATTGATCATAAAGACAACCTATAGAGATATTTTATTCAAATCAAAATGAAGAACCCGAAGAAGAGGTAATTACTTCATCACCTCTTTCAAAGTACTTTTCTTCTTCCACTTCCTCTTTCTTTGTCATTTTCATAACAAAAATAATAACTCTACTACCTTCTACATTATAATATTTTATTATAAATATGGTATAACCATATTCATTGTTCTAGCGATCCTATGAATAAAAAATTCACCATACATGCGTACGTATGACTTACCGTCTCTACATCGTGGTGTAGTTTGTTATTCAACAATTCATTATTTGAATCAGTATAATAATGAGTATAATTGATGTAAATAATAAATATTACATGTTAATTATTTTATTATATAATATAAAATCTATTTACATAAAATTTTACCATCTATAGAATGATAGTGTCACTCATGCATTCGTACGACTTGTCATCTCCATGGCACGGTATGATTCATTTCCACATTCACTATTCAATGATGATTATAAAAATATGTAATATTAATCTGTGTGTAATATGTGACCTAATAATTCTACTGCATAAATATATATGTTTTTGTGTGTGTGTGTGTTTGTGTGTGTATTTAGGTATATCTCATTTGTTTACTTCCGTTCAATACGACATGTAAATGGAAACAACGTTTATGCATTAGTACAACCTACTATTTGCATAAACAATGTTTTCCATTTCATATATCTATCTATTATACATATTTATATTCTGAATATATATGATTCATAAATACTTTTTTACATTCATGAATCAATTAAATCATTATATACATGATATGTTCATGAATAACAATTTAAAACATGTACGATAGAGAAAATGATTATTACATGAAATGTTATTTTAAAATGGAAATTATTATTAAATTGGTAGTATAAATTCATAAATTAATCTAGTAAGACATCATAAATTTTAATATGTTTTTTTTATAATTTAATAATATACAATGGTCATTATTTAGGAGGTTAAATGTACCCTTGGCCAAAGGAAAGTAAAAGGTAAAGGTTAACTTCACAATCTCTTTATTATCTAATGTTGTTTATACATATGTATCTACTGGGAAATATTTATCATCCACATACATGTTTCTTAAAAATTTATTCCAAATTTTTTTTACTATTTAATTGATAACGGGTTAATGTTATATATACCATTGTTTGCTTTTTATAAAATTCTTGGAAAGGAATATTTCTATCATTTTCTAAATAAGGTACTTTATGACCATTTCGAAAAATTAAAGAAAGAATTTTTTTTAACTTATACAGATGGTGTTGACATTTGTGGTCATTATAACACATTCAAAGATTACCTTGAAATATTATAGTAATATTTTCAAAATAAATGTTTCATTACTTTTAAATGATTTCAATGTAGAAAGAGATATTTCACTAAAATAGTTTTTGGATTGATTTCATATATGATAACATCCATCAATGGATTTTACACTTATTTGATGTTGATTCAATATGATACAATATTCAATATTGTGTTAAATGTTTTGAGATATGGTTGAATGTGGATGTTATATTTGTATACCATTCATGTTTTATGATTAAAGTATTAACATTTTGTATGCTACTTTTAATACGAATGTTTATGTTATGTTTCAATATTTTCATATGAGAAATAAATTGGACTTAGTAAGTGAAGGGAAGGCCTTCTATAGCCCCTCAATGCATAAGTAGTTCTCATGAGACAAATTAGTGTCTTGGCACAAGGCCTTGTAACGACCCAACGTTTTATTAATGGAAAATCCCTCTTGATCCAGTTAAATGTATCTTTATGAAATTTTTTTTATAAGAAGTCAAATTCATTGTTTTTATGATAAAAATTGTGACTGTTAATTTTATAGATGTTGAACAGTGATCACATGATTAGTATAAATATAGGACTTTAACAAATCCAATTTAGTCAGTCAAAGGAAGCAATGGCCTCATCCAGTAGAATTTCCCCATAAGAAGCCCATTTGTCGGAGCTCGGAAAAGAGGTGGCCTCTTCGGGCTTCACCCTTGACCAAGCCCAAGCTGAGCTTCATCATTTCAAGATCTAACATGACCGTCTACGATAAATGTGGAAGTTGATTGAAATTACCACTTGAGCGATGTTATCCAAGCCACCCCAAGAGTCTGTCACCATCACACATCTTACCCTTAGGTCTTATGTGACTATTTTAAGGGGTTATGTAACAAATAAGTAGTACAATGTTCATGTACATTAGTTTTTGTATATAATAATGAATATAATTTCTAGTCATTTTTGATACATTGTAAATAGTTTTTAATGTACAAATGGTGATTTTAGTTATCATTTAATTAAGAAATATATTTTATTAAATTAAGGGATTTTTGAATTAAATAATATTTTAATAAAATAATAATAATATTATTAAATTAAATTTTATTAAATATAAATGATATTATAATTTTATGAATGAAATTATAATTTTTATTATGGTTTGAAAGCCATTTCTGTCAAAACCCGTGAATTTTCGATAAATGTTAGTTTTTATTTTAAAAGTGAAAATTAACATTTTTTGAAAATTATTTGTATAAAATAAATGTTATTTATGAAATCAGGTAGTTGAAATTATCCAACGGTGAATTTTTCATAATTTTCTGAGACAGTCAAATTTTTGAGTAAAAATTAAATACCTTTTAAATATATAATGTGTTTTATGACATCATAATGGCCCAATAGTGATGTAATAAAACACAATAATCTTTATGTTCGGCCAATATATGTTTTAACATTAAAATAATGTGATTTTGGGTTTGTTTGACTTACTTTTCAAAGCATTAATGGACCCCTCAAGACTTATTCAACACTTTTCCTTTTTTAATTAATTTCCATGGGAGTGTGACTCATCTCCACATAAGCAACCTTATTATTTTAAGAAGTTCGGACCTTGTCCTTATAAAATATTATTTTCCTCTTCCCTTTTTTGAAAATGATGGGCAAAAACCAATGGATGGTTTGTGGTTTGGATTAATTTAATATAAGGGGTCCCAAACCTAAATAATAAAGAATTCCCTCACCTTTCCTATATAAACCCACCCAAGATCCCACTTCCTCCTCACTCAAATCCTTTAGAGTTCATCAAACCTCTGCCCCAATCTCTCTAGAATCCTCCCAAGGTTCCCCAAGCTCCCAAGAAGCCTCTCACAAGCCTCTCTCTAGCCTTTGGAAGCACACTTCCAAGTAAGGGTTTTTTCTTCCCTTCTCATTTTTGTCAATTTTCATTAAGTTGTATTGACCTTTTAATTTCAATTATAAATGTTAGGGTATGGTTTCAAACCTACCCCATAATTCCATATTATTTTTTGAATGATGGGATACCCCTTTCTCTATCATTAAATGCCTCCCATGTACACATGTTACTATGCCGAAATTCCGAAAGGAACTTCTCTCTCTTCTTTTACATTCAAGCAATAATTTTGTATCATGAATCTAAATTCCATTTCAATTGTTGGGACATGTATCTATATGACCTCCTTACTGTCCATTACATTTAAATATTATGAGGAACCCCTTTCTCTCTCATGAACATTTTTTTATGAATTCTTATGTCATTCCGTTACGCTGCCGAAATCGCACCGATTTTCTAAGCCAATGTCATTTTCTAGTGAATACCATGCCCATTTATCCATCAAGGGTATTCACCATTATGAACATTTACCTATTGATTGTAAAGATTCATGTATGAGTTCCACATTATTTTATCATGGAATAAATGATTATGTTTAATGAATCTATGTTTTATGATCCATGTGGCACACTTATGCATGAAATGAAATGTTTAAGAAGGGTGCGCCCTTATAGCGCTCCAATGCATTGGGTAAAGTATAGTATCATGATACATCATGTGCAATTAGTGTTGAATCATGCTAATTCAAGTGCAATGAGGGTTTAGTCATGCTTTGGGTGCAACGAGGATTTACTCATGCTCCATGTGCAATGAGCCTTGGCTCATGCTAATTCCATGTTAAGTGTTGTTGCCACATTTCCACGTTATGATTATCATTCTTTATCATTACTTTATGTTCATATTTTTCTTATGATCTATTGATATTCCTATTGTCTAACATGTATTTTACTCCTCATGTTATTCCATGTGTACTCCCTTACTGGGCTTTATAGCTCACCCTTTTCTTATGCATGTCCGCAGGTTATACCATGCAATGCTAAGTACGAAGGAATGTAGTGGTCATGTAAAGGATGTTTTCAATAAATATGTTTTATTTCATGTTTTAAGTTTTTATGTAATGATCCTAAGCCCCAAATACACTAGACCTCTCAATCTTCTTTGTTGTATCAAGTGAAGTTTTATGTAATAAATCATGTTTAAGTTGTAATAAAAAGAAGGTTTGTCATAGTTGGTGTCATAGGATAGGTTTAGTTATTTTTATACTAGGAAACCCTAGTAAAGCCCTAGAGACAAGACTAAGCATAATAAAAATATCCCAAAGTTTTGGTATGTACTGAGTAGGTGGTTTATCAGAAAAATACATCTCTGTCTCGATACGAGAAGGTAGAGGCGGCTCTGGCACATATGTATCCTAGGGGTAAAACCCGAAAACACCGCTTTGAGCTAGACTCGAACGGGAACTGGTGCACAACAATGGGCCTTGCTGCAATCTTGGTTATGACACTTCTGGGGGATATGTTTTGATAAATTCACAAGCATAGTATGAACCCTTATTACAAGAATTAAAAAAATATGCCACTAGGAATATATATTAGAAAGTAGATCATGAAAAGCCTAGATTGAAGCCCATAGACTCATGAGTTAAAAAAATGAATGTTTATTTATAAGCCATCAACTTTTGTCTTCGGACTACCCTTTATGTGTTACCCCTAACTTTCCTTTTATTCCTGCCAATGGACGGTAATAGGAGGACTCGGGCTAACAACCGTTGTGAAGATCAGTGTGATGACTGTACTAATGAGATGCCAAATCCTATGGGAGCGGGAATCGCGAACATTGTCATTCTTATCTCTCAGCTAACTCAACTTTTGAATAGAAACAAGGTTCAAGAGAAACGTTCAACCCCCTTAAGAAAGAAAAAGTCGCTATCGAGAGCTTCATGAGACAAAGTCCTCTTACTTTTAGTGGATCATCCGATCCCACAATCGTTGAACAATGTATAAACTCCATTGAAAAGATATTCTCCATCCTCCAATGTTCTGATCAAGAGATGTTTCTCCTATAGGATTATCCTATGGAGGGTGAATCTGATCAATGGTGGACGTTGATAAAAAATATGGAGCTTGAGGATGAGATTGAGGCGTTGGAATGGAAGGATTTCTTGAAGATGTTTTTTGATAAATATTTTCCGTGCACCCTCTGGATTAAGATGGAAATGGACTTCTTTTCCCTAAAAAAAAGATGAATAATATGTTGGAGCGTACGAGGAAAACTTCACAAGGCTTGCATGATACACTTCCAACTTTTTCGTTACCCCCGAATGCAAGGTTGACCGCTTCTTTGGTGGGATGAAGCCTAGCTTGCCGAAAGCATTAGCGATCCGTGACTTTGACAGATATGAGGAAATTTTCTGATGTGCCATCAAGGTCGAAATGGAGATCGGGGAATCAGAAGTGTATCATGGGGACAAGAAGCGTAAGGCGGACTTCAATGTTGGTGTTCTGATGGATAACTCCAACAGTGCTAAGAAGATCCAGCACCCCACTTTCCAAAAGTGCGGAAAGAAGCACCCTGGAAATTGCCTTATTGGGATGAGAAAATGCTTCAAGTGTGGAAGATAAGGGCACCTAGCTGTTAGCTATCGGCAAGAAGGACACGCGACAGTGACAGAGGAGAGGAATGCTCCATTCGAATCTTAATGCATTGTTCAATGCTACAAATTCAAAGAACCCGGTCATTTTTCAAATCAATTCCCTAATCCAAGGGTTTTTGGAGGCAACCAACAACCTCCAAGACAACAAGGAAGAGCTTTTTCCATCACTTCTACCAAAGTGAACCCCGAAAATGAAGTGGTGACAGGTACGCTAGTTATTCATTCAAGAATAGCGAATGTACTTTTTGATCCAGATTCTACGCATTCTTTTATATCACAAAAGTTTAGTAGATCAATCCCAGCACCACCAAAAATCATGGAAGTAAAGATGTCTGTGAGTACAAAAAATGGGGAAATCATTACATCCCATGAATATAAGTCCTCCCCTATTATAATCTGTGGATTGAATTTCCCGGAGAACCTCGTCATACTCCCTATGGTGGAATTTAAGGCAATTCATGGCATGGATTGGATTTCCTTATATAGAGCCAATATAAATTGTCTGGAGAGGGAAATCACACTCCATATAGAGAATCGAACACCAATTCTTTACAAGTGTCAGGAGGAATATGAATCTCCCTTAGCTCCATCATCTCAAGCATGAATATTACTGCCTTATGAGCATGCGTATCTGGCTCATATGATTGAGTCCATGGAAGAAACCATCCTTGAAGAAATGCTTATTTTGAGGGAATTCACTGAAGTGTTTCCCGAAGAATTTCATGGTCTTCCTCCTAGAAGAGATGTTGATTTCTCAATTGAACATATACCTGGGGCACTACCAATATCCAATAATCCTTATAGAATGGATGTTGTAGAGCTTGAAGAGATGAATAAACAGCTACAGGAGAATCTGGATAAAGGGTTTATACACCCAAGTGATTCACCATGGGGTTTACCAGTCCTCTTTGTCAAGAAGAAGTATGGGTCAATGCGGCTTTGAATCAATTATCGTGAACTTAACAAAATCACGATAAAGAACAAGTATCCTCTCCCAAGAATCGATGACTTGTTTGATCAGCTGCATGGAGCACAATACTTCTCCAAGGTGGATTTGCGGTCAGGATATTATCAAGTAAGGGTGAAGAAGGAAGATGTCCCCAAGACTGCTTTTCGTACAAGATACGGGCACTATGAATTCATAGTAATGCCTTTTGGACTCACCAATGATCCAGCAATATTCATGGACTTGATGAATAGAGTCTTTAGAGATTACCTTGACAAATTTGTGGTAGTCTTTATAGAAGATATTATCATATACTACAAAACCAAGGAGGATCATTAGGAGCATTTAAAAATTGTACTAGAGACTTTGCGCAAGTAGAAGCACTATGAAAAGTACAACAAGTGTGAGTTATGGTTGAAGGAGGTCTCATTCTTGGGACATATCATCACAATTAATGGGATATCTGTGGACCCTTCTAAAATAGATGCAATTGAGGGATGGACGAGGCCAACATCGGTAATGGATATCTGTAGCTTCTTGGGGTTAGCTAGATATTATAGAGGATTTGTGAGAAATTTCTCATGATTGGACAACCCTCTTACCAAGCTAACTCAAAAGGGAGTAAAGTTTTCTTGGAGTGATGAATGCGAAGAAAGCTTCAAGGAGTTGAAAAGGAGGCTTATCACTGCACCCGTGCTCACTTTACCAACAAGTAGGGAACTTTTTGTGGTATTCATTGATGCTTCAAAGAAGGGCTTAGGTTGTGTGCTGATGCAGAATGATGAATTTATATCCTATAACTCAAGGAAGTCGAAAATCCATGAGAGAAACTGTCCAACGCATAATCTGGAGTTTGCGGCGGTGATCGTTGCCTTGAAAATCTGGCGGCATTATCTCTATAGAGAGAAATGTGAGATATATACTGACCACAAGAGTCTTAAATATATATTCAAATAGAAAGAGCTTAAAATGCAACAGAGAAGATGGATAGAGCTCATCAGGGATTATGACTGTTCAATACATTACCACCTTGGGAAAGCGAACAAGGTGGCAGATGCCCCAAGTAGAAAGGACCCAACAGTTCTGTCAATGATGAGAATTGAGAAGGATCCAATCTTCTTAGACTTGGTGAAGATGGACGTGGGAATCATAATGAAGGGAACATCATCAATACTTTCACAAATTATTGCTCAACAATATCTTTTGTAATGGTTAAAGGATGCTCAAATGGATGATGTGGGAATTCAAGAAAAAGTGGAAGCTATCTAAAAGGGAAAATCCTTAGAGTTTAATGTTAATGAAGAAGGAATTGTGCTGTTTAGGAAAATACTATGTGTTCCATCATGTCCAGAGCTGAAGAAGGAACTTTTAGATGATGCACATAGTTCAAATTTCTCTATTCACACAGGGAGCAGAAAGATGTATCGAGATCTCTGAGAAAACTTTTGGTGGGATAATAGGAAGAAACATATCACTTAATATACATCAAAGTTCCTGGTGTGTCAGCATGTGAAGGAAGAGAGGAAAAAATCTAAGGGGATGATGCAACCATTGATGATACCAGAATGGAAATGGAAGAACATCAACATGGGCTTTGTAACCGGACTTCCAAGGACATCCAAAGGCAACAATGCAATCTGGGATGTTGTGGATCTTCTTACAAAGAATACACACTTCATTTCTATTCGAGATGATTTTTCTTTGGATCAAATGGAACTGATATATATGAGGGAAGTGGTACAGTGGCATGGAGTACCACTATTTATTGTGTCTGACCGAGATCCAAGATTCACCTCTATGTTTTGGAAGAGTATTCAACATGCTCTGAATACTGAACTGAACCTCAGTACAACCTATCATCCTCAAATTGATGGCTAATCCGAGAAGACTATCCAAACAATTAAGGATATGTTGAGAGCATTCTCAATGGACTTTAAAGGAGGATGGGATCAACATCTTCCAATGGTTTAGTTCTCTTATAATAACAGTTTCCACTCAAGCTTCCAAATGGCACCATATGAAGCCTTGTATGCGAAAAGGTGAAGAACAGTGAAATGTTGGGATGAGGTCGGTGAACGTAAGCTACTTGGACCATAAATGGTCAAAGAAATGGTAGAGAAGGTAAAAACCATTCAGCATCATATCAAGACAGCTGAGAGTCGACAAAAGAGTTATGCAGATAATCTTCCACAAGACATTGACTTTAAATTTGGAGACATGGTTTTTCTACAAATATCTCCATGGAAGAAGGTCATGAGGTTTGGAAAGAAAGGGAAGTTAAGTCCAAGGTACATTTCCCCCTTTGAGATTCTTGATAGTGTCGGGGATGTGGCCTATCGACTAGCACTTCCACCTACTATGGCCAATGCACATGATGTCATTCATGTATCCCTCTTAAAGAAGTACAAACAGGACCCTTCACATGTACTCTCTTCTGAGGTGGTACAATTGGAAGACGATCTTTTTTATGAGTAGCAACCAGTGAAGATCTTAGATCATAGGGAAAAAGTTCTACGAAATAAGACAATGCCCCTCGTCATGGTGTTATGGAGAAACCACAAGTTTGAAGAAGCGACTTGGGAATCAGAGGATATGATGAAGCTGAGTTACCCACATTTTTTTTAGCGTGGGAAAAGGAAAATTTCGTGGGAGAAATTTCTTAGGGGGGGAATATTGTAACGACCCAAAGTTTCATTAATGGAAAATCCCTCTTGATCCACTTAAATGTCTCTTTATGAAAAATGTTTTTATAATATTTCAACATGATTGGTTTTATGATAATAATTGTGACTGTTACTTTTATAGTCATTGAACAGTGATCACATTATTAGTATAAATATAGGACTTTAACAAATCCAATTTACTCCGAAAAAGAAAGCGATGGCCTCATCCAGTAGAATTTCCCCATACGAAGCCCATTTTTCAGAGCTTGGAATTGAGGTGGCATCTTTGGGCTTCGCCCTTGACCAAGCCCAAGGTGAGCTTCATCATGTATAGCTCGAATGTGACCGTCTACGGGAAAAGTGTTAGTTGATTGAAATTACCACTCGAGCGATGTTATCCGAGCCACCCCAAGAGTCTGTCACCATTGCACACCTTACCCTTAGGTCTTATGAGGCTATTTTAAGGGGTTATGTAACAAATAAGTAGTACTATGTTTGTGTACATTAATTTTTTGTATATAATAATGAATATAATATCTAGTCATTTTTGATACATTGGAAATAGTTTTTAAAGTACAAATGGTGTTTTTAGTTATTATTTCATTAAGAAATCTATTTTATTAAATTAAGGAATTTTTGAGATAAATAATATTTTAATAAAATAATAATAATATTATTAAATTAATTTTTATTAAATATAAATGATATTATAATTTTATGAATGCAATTATAATTTTTATTAAGGTTTGAAATCCATTTCTGTCAAAACCCGTGAATTTTCGATAAATGTCAGTTTTTATTTTAAAAGTGAAAATTAACATATTTAAAAAATTATTTGGATAAAATAAATATTATTTTTGGAATCATGATGTCGAAATTATCCAATGGTTATTTTTTCATAATATTCTGAGACAGTCAAATTTTTGAGTAAAAATTAAATAACGTTTAAATATAAAATGTGTTTTATGACATCATAATGACCCAATAGTGATGTAATAAAATACTATAATCATTATGTTCGGACAATATATGTTTTAACATTAATATAATGTGATTTTGGGTTAGTTTGACTTACTTTTCAAAACATTAATGGACCCCTCAAGACTTATTCAACACTTTTCCTTTTTAAATTAATTTCTATGGGAGTGTGACTCACCTCCACATAAGAAACCTTATAACTCTAAGAATTTTGGACCTTGGCCTTATAAAATATTTTTTCTCTCTTCCCTTTTCCAAAAACCATGGGAAAAAACCAAGGGATGGTTTTTGGTTTGGATTAATTTAATATAAGGGGTCCCAAACCTAAATAATTAATAATTTCATCACCTTTCCTATATAAACCCACCCAATCTCCCACTTAATCCTCACTCAATGCCTTTGGAGTTCATCCAAACTCTGCCCTACTCTCTCCAGAATCCTCCCAAGGTGCCCCAAGCCCCCAAGAATCCTCTCACAAGCCTCTCTCTAGCCTTTGGAAGCACACTTTCAAGTAAGGGTTTTTTCTTCCTTTCTCATTTTTGTCAATTTTATTTAAGTTGTATTTCCCTTTTAATTTCAATTATGAATGTTGGGGTATGATTTCACACCTCCCCCATACTGCCATATTATTGTTTGAATGATGGGATACCCCTTTGCCTCTCATTAAATGCCTCCCATGTACACCCATTACTATGCCAAAATTCCGAAAGAAACTTGTCTCTCTTCTTTTACATTCAAGGAATACTTTTGTATCATGAATCTAATTTCCATTAAAATTGCTGGGACATGTATCTATATGACCAAATTAATTTACATTACATGTAAATATTATGAGTAACCCCTTTCTATCTCATCAACCATTTTTTATGAATTCTTATGTCATGCCGTTACGCTGCCAAAATCGCACCGATTTTCTAAGACAATGTCATTGTGTAGTGAATACCATGCCCATTTCTCCATCAAGGGTATTCACCATTATTCACATTTACTTATTGATTGTGAATTTTAATGTATGAATTCCACATTCTTTTATCGTGGAATAAATTATTGTGTTTTATGAATCCATGTTTTATGATCCATGTGGCACACTTATGCATGAAATGAAATGTTCAAGAAGGGTGCGCCCTTATAGCGATATAATGCATTGGGTAAAGTATAGTATCATGATATTTCATGTTCAATGAGTGTTGACTCATGATAATTCATGTGAAACAAGGGTTTACTTGTACTTTATTTGCAATCAGTTTTTACTCGTGCTCCATGTGCAATGATCCTTGGCTCATGCTAATTCCATGTTAAGGGTTGTTGCCACATTTCCATGTTATGATTATCATGATTTATCATGGATTTATGTTCATGTTTTTATTATGATCTATTGATATTCCTATTGTCTAACATGTATTGTACTCCTCATGTTATTCCATGTGTACTCCCTTACAGGGATTTATAGCTCACCCTTTTCTTATGCATGTCCTCAGGTTATCACATGCAATGCTAAGTACGAAAGAGTCATGTAAAGGAAGTTTTCAATAAAGATGTTTTATTTCATGTTTTAAGTTTTTATGTAATGATCCTAAGCCCCAAAGAAACTAAACCTCTCGATCTTCTCTGTTGTATCAAGTGAAGTTTTATGTAATAAATCATGTTTAAGTTGTAATAAAAATCAAGGTTGTCATAGCCTTGACAAAATTTTTATTTGTAGTCTTGGCCTGAGGCCTTGACTATGTAGTTATGATGTCCAGCATTATGCATTCCCTCATTATGAAGTTAGTTATTACATGTGATTATTTGATTTGTATAATATCCATGTTCATGTTTATAAGGAAATTATTTATTTATTTTTTCTATATTATGTTCATGTTTAAGTATAAAAGGATGTTGTTTTTATTACACATATTTCTTTAAAAGATTATAGATTTTGCTAAATTATTTACCGTTACTGAGCATCTAAGGTCACCCCTTTCTTATGTATTGTTTTACGAGGATTCCATGAAGTGTATTTTGATTGATATACAGGGTTAATTTGATGTAATAATGTTTTTGTCAAAGGATTATTTATGTTGTGTTTGAATGTGTAACGTATCTTTCATGTATGTAATATATTTTCTAATACTTCTAAACTGATTGATCATTCGATATTTCATCTCTTGTGATCATGAAAATGTATTAAAATAATGCATCAGCTCTCGAAAACTAGGGTCAGGGCATTAGAGTTTTTTATTATCCCCATGTTTTATGTTTTATGTACATATTATTCCAAGAAACTACACTTAACAATCCTTATGTAGTAATATCATGTATAATTATAAGTTAAATCATGTAATGTTATGTGAAAAAGTCTAGGCTCGCTAAACTTATCCAACAATGGAGAGGAATTGGAGAGAAATGTGGTCAGTCTATCATCTGAATTCTGCTCTAGAAGTTCTTGGAAGGAATGGTCTTATTGAATTTTTTATCTTGAGTTTGATTTGTATTAATATATTGGACTTTCTCCACCTCTTAACATACATCATCTTCCAACCGTCATGTATATCCATTAGGAATCATTGGTAGGTGAAAATTAAAATTATAAATTATTTGGGAAATGTTAGTATTAAATTCTACCTTCTCATTGAGTTTAGACTCATTATTATCCATCCTATTGTCCATAACTTCAATACATTGGTTAATTAATTTGGTTAGTATTTCTTCAAGATGTTGTCCCTATGCTCATTGAAATAGTAGTTGTCATGATCGTACTATTCATCCCATCAAATTCCTTGGTATCCTTGGTAGTCAGGAGAACCTCTGTCAAGCTGATAGTAGGTATCATTACACTGTTGGAGTTGTAATTCATTTTACTCGTGATAATATGAATCATTTCAACCATCACATTACTATTTCCAACATTCTAAATGTAGTGCTTCCCTTAATTTTGGACACTCCAAATATTCAATATATTATGACTATGCAATGACATGGGGGTTACATGCAGTGTAGTTAAACCTAGAAAACACCATCGACTAATATGAACGTAATATTGGGAAATTTGAAAAAAATAATGAAAAAAATAAGACCTAGTCTAAAATCAATAAACAGAAATGGGATAAGAGAAATATTTGACCTATGAAATTGGTCTCGAGTTGTCTACAATAATATGATACCCCCAGAAATGGAACCAAAATTTTATTCACCCAAAATGTATTGTTAATTCATATAGAATTGGATCATATTAGAAATTTATATTAACCATAATGATACTAGCTATAATGGTGAAATGTAGTAGAAGTATGTGGTCCATCCCACAAAGAGTAGAGAATGTAGTGATGAAAACTTTTATCTAAAGGTAAGGTCACTCAAATTTTAGTTATATTTTATTAAACTAATTTGGATAATCATATAAATTCATTCAAATAGAGATATATAAGATTAGGGAATCAGTTTCTAGTTACGATTTTTCTAAATAAATTTAACTTCAGTCATAAAATAATTATATTTAATAGCTGTGTAACCAAATAATTTCATCAATAATTAAATGATTTTCCCTATAAAACTATCCTATAATCCTAATTCACTATGACCAGATGAATTAAAATCACTAAGATATATTCAGTTCAGATTTTATTGAGTATAAGTGAAATTAAATTTAATGATTAAGAAAAATTTATCTCAATCATACTAGGGTTTATTCGTTATTGAAAATTTATGGAAAAGGATACAATGATGAAGAAAATATAATTATAGGTCCAAATTGGTACAAGAAAATAAAGTAATCTTTATGAGTGAAGAAAAATCATGCTTTATAGGTAAAAAAACCCTTTAACCGATACCTCCCTACCTTTTGGGGTTTAGCATATCATCATTAGGTTGTAGCCGATGATGAATAAACCAAAACCCATAGTGGAGTTATTAGTAAAGGGTTAAGTTTAAGGGGAAATAATGAAAATAGATATTTTAATTCAAACATAAAGGATTCAATGATTTCATCAATAAAAGGGAAAAACCCAAAAAGAAAACCTATCTACGAAATGATGGAACCCTAGGGAAGTCTCCTTGGGGTTGTACCTACATCATAGAATGTAATTTATGAATCCCATGTCCAAAAATAGTATTTATATTAATATATGTCATTCTCAAGCCTAGTTTAGTCTAAAACAATATTTAATGGATGCTAGGGGTTAAATGAAATTAGCAATTCCTATCCGAATATTTCATTGAAATAATCAATTTTTCTATCTTAGGAAATTACAAAACATGTAATATGATTATAAGTCATGTAATCCTAGGGCTTATTTCCTTCATCCCACAACCTATATATAGTTCAAAACAATCAACTTCTCATTTTTTTTAATGATGTTATACGACGTTTACATTGCGATTTCAGCACCAGAATCACTATCTCGTCCTTCTTCTTCATTTTATGCCACTGAAAGTGCTCTATGATCATTCTAAAATTACAATGTCTTGCCACTTTTCTCATCTCATAGTGAAATGTTCCATTCTGTTCCTAAATTACCTTGTTTTCATTCAAATTTTTTTGAAATGTCAGTCCTACATAAGATTTCATAAAACATTAATATCAGGAAAAAAAATACTATATTAAATTAATTAATATTAAATGAATTCATACATGTAAAACCATCAAAATATTTATACAAAATATGTTTATCAAATATTTCCATACTCAATTATTTGATCATCCTAGAGAAAAACCTCAAAATCAAATCATCAATGGTCAATGTAAGGGGAATAGAATTTTCCAATTCTGATGCTCATAAGAACAAGTTATAATTGAATATAATAAAAGCACATAAAAAGCGAATAATAAATCTAAAAATCATGCCTCATTTATAATGTTCAATTAAATATATTTTTATTTTTCCGAACACAGTTCTCAACCTTTCATGAACACCCATTCCATTTACGATTTACCTCACCATTAATGTTTCCCCTCATCACTCTAGGTAACAATATAATGAAGATTTACTCATACCTTAAGTAAATGCTCCTATACATATGATTACATTGAATATAAATTCCCCATAATGTAAAGAAAAATATCACTAGTAATCATGAGTGATTTGAAATAAAGAACAAATTACTATGTGGTTGAGGGTTGGTAGGAAAAAATGGTGAAAATCTAGTAAGGATAAAGGAGGAGGATAAAATCTAATATACAATTCATGGTATTCAAAAGAATAGATCAATGGAATGATCCTCAATAAAATATAATGTCATCTCACACCCCCCAAATCATACAGTGAAGGTTCACAGAAAAAGTAATCATAATTGAAATTAACAGTCTCTTGTTGTTTTTTTTTGGAAATTTATGATTTAAAAAACCTGACATCAACCACCTAACTTGCTATATTAAAAATCATTGTCCTATAAAATAGTAATTTTTTATTCCCCAAACTGAAGACACATTTTTTTCATTTTTTAGAAGGATTTATATGAGAAGACTCGCATCCACCATCTAACCACATATGAATGTCTGGTCACAAACTTGACAATGGTGATTTTTGACCTACTCAAGATACAACCATTTTTATCAAAATAGGGATATATAATGGAATATAATTAATGTAAATATTACCCTTACTCAAAATCTGATGGAAACACCTTGTAGAATCCAATAATGATATCTTATACCAAATCCACTATAAAAAACCCCTCCCCCACACTCATTCAATTGAATACAAAGAAAAAAAATATAATCTGGTAAGGAAATGAAAAAATGTATTATAACATTGATCAATCCTAAAAAGTTATTTTAGTGATTTTACATGATATATAATGATAAACGTGAGGTGTGCCTTAGGATAATAGGGTTCATAAATAAAAATGACTCAATAATTTAAAAAGTGAAAATTTTCAGTCATAAATTTGATAAGATATCTGTGCAGGTTCTAGTAGGTTTACATGAATAAAGTTTTACACAAGAAATATGATTAGAAAAATTGGATATATTAGTCCCAAAAGAACCTCAGGAATGAGAACAGAATATAAGTCAATCAGGTCAAGACATGAAAATCAATAATCTGTTTACTCAATGCATGCTTCTAGGAATTAACATTAAGACATTTAATAATACCAAATATAATTTTCAAGAAATTACAAATTAATGTATGAAAATTACTTTTAAAATTTTTATTTATATTTTATTTCATTTATGGGAATCATATGTAATATTTCCCAAAATGTCAAAATACTTCTCCTCGGGGATAATGTCTCATCGATAAGTTAGTACAACCCAAAAATTCAGGCATTTTTTTGGGTGAATCTGATTCAATTTAGTTCTTGAAAAAATTATAATAATTCATTTTTTTCAAATCCTGTTCTATAAAGAATGAGGGGTACAAATATATAAACATGTAGAAATAGTTCTTCACTTCTATTAATGGTTTTGAATAAGTCTCTTACATTATAAGTAGCCAGATTCGTAATGTGTAATCTAATTAGATGACATGTAATGTTCATTTTTTGGTCTTATTCAACTGATTCTTTCTAGTTATTTAAATATACCTAAAATATAAAAAATAGTGAATGTATAATCCATTTATAGTTTAAAATTATTTTATCATGAAGGTACAAAGGCAAACCATGGGGAGATTTATTTAAACTTGTAAAATAAAATATATCTAAGTTGGGGAATGAAAATATTATCATCCAAATTGCCTCATAGTAGCTACACTTTTTTATGATCATCCAGCTCTACCTTTTACCTTTTTTAGTATATTGGAACATTATATAAAGCGAATCATATTTTATTAACCCACATTTGGAATTATTGTGCATATAGGGATATCTTACGCTTCCTCCTTTGTGGGTTCTTCTTTAATAGTGGTGGGCTGAAATTTAAGGATAAATATAATGAAAATAATTAGAAATCAAAATCTAACCAGATTTTGTAGTTCACATTCTCCTCCACTGCTTATTAATTTACTTCATCTAGTTCACATTTTATAATTTCTTCTTCAGTCGGAGCCTCTGTGTTCTTCTCTTCTTTTCCAAATTAGTGGGGGGGGTCCCATTCATCTTGAGTCTCAAGAATACCCATGCGGTTTATGGATGTTTTCTCATTTTCCTATTCCATTAATTTTTATTCTTCCATCAAAATTTCACTAGATTGTACCTCCTTGAACTCTAGATAATCATTATATACCAATTAATCTTTTCCTGATTCTATAGATAGAATTACGTTGACCTCTATCTCTTCTTCCTCTTCGACCATCCAATAAAAAATTTCCATACAATTTTTTCATCATCTTTTGACATTTATAAATGGAATTCTCAGTGTTCTTTTTGGTTTTTTATTTTTAGAAGGTATTACTATGGTTCTGATACTTATTATAAATTTTGATGGTCATCTTTTTCATTATTTTCAATGTGCTCCAAGAAATTTTATTTCTACCCTACATATAATTTTTATCCTTTTTTTCATCAGTATTGAATTCCTTCTCCATTTGATCTAATTCATATTCAAACCAATCAGTTCATTTATTATATTTTAATGGTATGTTTCATAATAGGGAATTCAAATTTGAAATAAGATTAGAAAGGCGAGTATTCAAATCTACTTATTCATTGATATGGACATCATTATCATTTATCAAATAATCGAATGAACATGGTGAGAAATGTGGCTAGTCCATCATCTAAATTCTACTCTTGAGGTTGTTTGAAGGAATAATCTTCGTGAATGTTTTTTTATTGAGTTTGTTTTCTATCAATAACATGCACATTCTCTAGCTCTTGACATACGTCTTCATCAAACCGTCTTGTGTAATCATTAAAATCAATTATTAGGTGACAATTAAAATTAGAAATGATTTGGGAAAGATGAGTGGACAATTATCCCTTTACACTAAGTTCATCCTCATTATTCTCCATCCACTTTTCTATAACTTTAATACACTGGGTGAGAAATTGGGTTATTCTTTCATCAAGATGTAGTTACTGAGCTCGCTGAAAGTAGTAGTCATCAAGAGTGTACTACTTGGCCAATGAAATGCCTTAGTATCCTTGATATTCAAGAGCTCTACAATCGGGTTAATAGTAGGAGGAATTCCACTATTAGGGTTGTAGTTTATCATACTAATGATATTATGAATCCTTCCAATCGTCATCCTTCAGTGCCCACCCTTATAAATTTAGTTCTTCCCATGATTTCAGATACTCCAAATATTCAATACATTCTGATTGTGCAATGAAATAGGGGTGATATGTAGTGTAATTCTTCCTTAACAATGAAGAAAACAACCAGGAATGTAATATTATAAAAATAGAATAAATATTAAATATTAAATAAAAGTAAGACCTAATCTAAAATCAATAAAGGGAAATGGGGAAGGAAATGTCTTCGACCTAAGATATGGGTCTCAAGTCATCTGCAACACTCTGTTGCTCCTCAGCAATGACACAAATATTTTACGCACCAGAAATGAATAATTATTTTTTTCAAGCACGGATCAAAGAATAAATTTATATTAACCCAAACAATATATCTATAATGGTGCAACATTGAAGAAGTATAAGGTCGAACCCCTAGAAAATGGAGAACACTTTGAGAAAACTATTATGTCAAGGTTAGTTTATTCCAAATAAAATTTTATTTTATTAGAAAAAATTTGAAAATAAAATAAAATAATTCCAATTATAAAATATAAGAGAGTGGAATTAGTTTCTAGGGGCTGTTTTACTAATTAAATTTAGCTTCACTCAAAAAATTAAAAAAAAAATAAATAGCTGTGTAACTAACCAATTTCATTCATAGAGGAATATTTCATTCAATATTAAACTACCCTAGAATTTTAATTCATCATGATCTTATTAATTAAAATAGCTACTATGAATTTAGTTCATATTTCCTTTAGCATAAGAGTAATTCAATTCATTGAACATGAAAAAATTATCTCAATCATGTTAGGGTAAATTCATTATTGAAGACATATAGTCAATTATTTGATGACAAATAAAATATATGTATAGTGGAAATATGATACCATCAAATAAACTTATATATACGAGCGAAGGAAAATAATACTTTGTTGGTACACACCCCTTTAAATGATCCTGATCTCCCCTATGTGGGTTATCCAATCGTCATCAAGTGGTCACTGATGATGAATAATTCAAAACCCAAAGAGGTAAGATTAGTAAAGAGTGAATGAGAAGGGGAAGTAATGTAAAGATAAATATTAATTATAATAGAAATCATTCAATTATAACATCAAATAAAGGAAAAAAATTGAAACAAAAATATATCTACGGTAGGATAGAACTATACGGAAGCCTCCTGGTGGTCCTACCTCCAATGTCGAATGGAATGGATGAATCATGTGACTGGATATTGTATTTATAAGAAGAAAATTCATCCTCAAGCCTCCTTTGGTAAAAAAATGGCCTTTAATGGAAACTATATATCAAAAGAAATAATTAAATCACATTTGATGATTCGCTGAAAATCAGAATTTTTTCTATATCGGGCTATTACACAACATGTAATATGATTACACATAGTGAAATTTTCAGGCTTATTTTCTTCATCCCATGACCTATATGCAATTCATAGATTTTAACTTCATGTCATGTAATTTTGTTATACTAAGTGTAAAGTGTAATCTCTACTTTATCCTGCTTCTTAAATTTTTTTCCTTCAGAAGTACTCTAGGATCATTCTCAAAATCCGATGTTTTTCCTCTTTACTTCACTCGCAGAGCTAAATTCATTTTTTGTGGCTAAATTAATTTTTGTGGCTAAATTCTATTATTTTTATTCATATTACTCCTACTATAAATATTTCATAATATTTCACAAAACATTAAAATTAGGAACAAAACTTCATTTAAAATAGTTAATATTCAAGGAATTCATAAATATATACTCAATAAAATATCTATACAAAATATGTTTAACCAATACCCCCACACTAAAATATTTTCTCATCCTTGGAAAAAATCTCACAATAAAATCATCCAGGGTCCATACATAAACAAGGTAATTTTAAAATTTTGATGCTCATAAGAATTAGTTATAATGGAATAAATTAAAATCAAACCCAAACCAGATAAAGAACCCAAAAAACATGCCACATTTATAATGTGAAATTCAAGAAATTTTTACATTTTTCAGAAATAATTATCAATATTTAATAAACACAAATTCTTATTATGATTTAACTTACCATTAATTTTTATAGTCATCACTCACGGTAACAACATGATAGAGTTATGATTATACCTTAAGTACATACTCCTAACCATGGAATTACATTGAATCTATATTCAGCACCGCTTGAATAAATACCTCACTATTAATCTCCAGGGCTTTTAAATAAGGATCAAATGACTCTGTGGCTGAGGGTAGGTTGGTAAAAATGTTGAAAATAAAGTAAGCCTCATTGAGGAGGTGAAACTCAAATGTACAATTCATGATATTAAAAATGAATGATCAATGAAATTCTCCTCACTAAAATATAATGTCATATAGAACATTCCCCAAAGAATACATTGAAGTTTCATAGAAAAATTAACCAAAATTAATATTAACCTTCTCATGTTGGTCTTCATTTCATTCAAAAAAATTTATTGGAATAAACATCAATCCACTACCTAACCACATATGTTAAAAAATAATCATTATGGAAAATAGTGATTTTTGGTTCTCCAAATTCACATCAAATTTTTTTCATTTTTTCTATAGATTTCTATGGAGAAGTATCGCATCCACCATCTATCTGAAAATGATTGTGTGATCATAAGTCTAAAAACCATGATTTTTGGCCCACCCGAGAAACAACCCTTTTTTCTTTTTTTCCTTTTTTTACAAGGGGGGGGGGTATAAAATTGAATATAATGAATGTAAATATAAAACGCCCCCAAAATCCCATGGAAGAACCCTGGAGTATCCCCTTATGGTTTTCTTCCTATATCCACCATTAAAACCCCTCCCCCACACTTATTTAAATGAATATCATGAAAAAAAAGATATGGGTATGAATGAAAATATTGGTTTCTAACATGACTCAATCCAAACAAGGTGTTACATGGATTTTATAGGTAAAGTAGGATCAATGTGCATGATGGTATAAGGGTAAAAGGGTTCATAAATAAAAATTTCTAAATCATTTATAAATTAAATTGGATTTTTTATAGTTTCTATAAGATATAAACGTCTTTACAAGTAGTTTTACCTTCCCCAAGTTTCACTAAAGAAATATTATCAAATCAAATGGGTAATATTTGGACCAGAATCCTCTTGGGAAAGGGAATAGAATATATGTTAATCAGGTCATGGCATGAAATCTAGTCATTAGTTTACTCAGTGCATGATTCTAGGAATAAGAATTAACACAACTAATCATATCAAAAATAATTTTCATGAAATCACTGATTAATATAAGCAAGTGACTTTTAACATTTATATTTATATCTTTTTCATTTATGGGCATCATATTTATAATTCGAAACATGTCAAAATACTTATACTCGGTGATGATGTCCCCTTGATTAGGGAGTCCAATACAAAAATTCAAGCATGTATTTTGGTGAGTCTTACTCAATTCAGTTCATGGAAAAATTCTATCAATTCATTTTTTTCAAAAAATGTTATATAAAAAACATGGGGTGAAAAGATATAAACCACTAGAAATAATAATAACCTTCCATTGATGCTTCTGAATGTGTCTTTTACATTTTGTCTATCCCGGTTCATAATGTGTAATCTTATTATACGATTTGTAATGTTTATGTTTTTAGCTTCTTCAGTCGCTTCTTTTTTCTTCCTTCTAGGGACTTGATATATGAAAATAAATAATTAATGTACATTCCATTTAGATTTTAAAATATTTGTATCAAGCAGGTATATAGGATAACCATTGGGAGATATATTTAAACTAGTAAAATAAAATATATCTAATTTCTAGAAAAAAATTCTTAACATCTTGGTTTCCTCCTGATAGCTACTTTTTTTTGATCATTTAGCTCAACCTTTTACCTTTTTTAGATTATTTGAACATGATATAGAGCTAACTGTCTTAAATTTACTGACCCCTGGATTTATTTTCATCTGGGATTATCTTTTTCATCCTATTAGTTCTTATTGAATTCTGTGAGTTGTAATTTGAGGATAGATGTCTTAAAAATAATAACAACTCAAAATCTGACTAGATTTTGTAGTTCGCCTAGTCCACCACTACTTCATTCTTTTCTTCCTCATGTAAACATTTTAGAATGAATTCTTTTGTCGAAGCATCTGTGTTATTCTCTTATCTTGAAATTTTAGGATGGAGTCACATTCATATTCAGTCTCAAGAATTACCGTGAGGTTGAAATATGTTTTATCATTTTTCTCTTACTTAAATTTTTATTATTCCCTCATAAATTAACTAGATTTTACTTCCTTGAACATCAAAAAATCATCCTTTACCACATTATATTTCTCTAATTATATAGATGGTATTCCATTGACCTCTGTATCTTTTTCCTCTTTAAGCATCCAATTAAAAATAAAAAAAATTTATTTCCACTTCATTACATATTTGAAAAAATAATTCTCTTTGTTATTGTAGGTATTTTTTTATTCAAAGAAGGGATGTATCCGGTTATGATACTTATTCTAAATCTTTAGGGACATCTTGTTCAATGTTTCCAACATGCTTTTGGTAATTTTATTTGTTCTTTGCCTCTGGTTTTTAATCATTTTCTATTTTATCAATATTAAACTCCTCCACATTTTGATCTTCTTCATCTCTAAACCAATCAATACTAGTATTATATTTTAATGGAAAGATATATACTAGGGAATTTAAATTTTAAATAAATTGAGAAACATGAGTAATCAAATATCTTTGTTCATTGTACTAGACTTCATTATCATCGTTCCACTTATCCAATAATGGAATAAACACGGTGACCATTGTGGATGGTCTTTTTTATGAATAATTATATTTATTTTCATGAAAGGAATTTTATTATGAATGTTTTTCTATAGAGATTGTTTTGGATCAATAACATAGTCTTTATCCACCTCTTGATATACATTATCTTTAAACCACCGCATATATACATTAGAAACCATTTTATGTGACAATTAAAATTAGAAATGTTATGTGAAAGGTGAGTAGTCAATTATCAATTCTAACTGAGTTCAGACTCATTATTGTTCATCATCATTTCCATCACTTCAATACACTAGGTGATAAATTTAGTTAGTATTTATTTGGAATGTTTTTCTTGAGATCGCGGAATGTAGTAGTCATCATGAGTCAACTACTCCACCTTGAAAATTCTATGGTAGCCTTCATATTTATGAGATCCTATGTTAGACGGATAGAATGTGTTATTCCACTGTTAGGGTTGGAATTTATCTTACTCATGAGAGTATGAATCATTCTGACTATCATTTTTTTGTTCCCAACCTTCAGAATTCAGTGCTTTCCATGTTGTCGGATACTCCAAATATTTAATGTATTTAGATTTTTCAATGAAATTGGGGTTATTTGAGGTGTAATTGATTCTTCACAACACCAAAAACTATCGGGTGTGTAATATTTTAGAAATAATAATAATTAATAAAATGAAAGTAAAAAATAAGACATAGTCTATAATTAGTAACCAGAAAAGGTTTAAGAAAAGTAATTAACATAAGAAATAGGTCTTGAGTCATCCTCAACACGCCGCTGCTCCCTGGAAATGGTGAAAAAAATTTATGCACCAAAAAGTGGTAATTAATTATTCTAGGCATGGATGAAATTAAGAATTTATATTAACCCTAACAATACTAGCTTCAATTACACAACATTGCAGAAGTACGAGGTAGAACCCACAGAGATTGGGGAACACAATGATTAAAAATCACATATAAAGGATAGGTCATTCTAATTTTAGTTTTATTTTATTAAATTAATTATGAAAATAAAATAAATTATTTCAAATACATAAATATAAGTGAGGAGAATCAGTTTCCATGGGCAGTTTTGTTAAATAATGTTAAGATCACTCAAAAAATAATTATATTAAATAACTACATAATTAAAAAAATTCATCAATGTTGGAAATGCTTATTCCTTATCAAACAACCCTAGAATTATAATTCATCCTAATTATAAGAATTAAAATATAGAAATTTCATTTAGTTTAGATTTCTTTAGGATGAAGAGTAATTCAATTCAATAATCACGAAGAAATTATCTCAATAATTCTAAGGTTTATTAATTATTGAAAAAATATGGTCAACGATTCACTATTGAATAAAATATATGCATATAAATAACATTATTCCATAAAAAATTATATTTATGAACAATGGAAATTCATGAATTGTTGCTAAGCACCCCCTTTAATCGATCCCGCTCTCCCGTATGGGGTTTACCCAATCCTGTTAGGTGGTCGTCAACGATGAGTAATCCAATACCCATAGTGGAGAGATTAGTAAAGAGTTTAGTAGAAAGATAAGGAGAAGAAATGAAAATATTTATCATAATTAAAATAGAATGAATTCAATTATTACATCAAATAAAGGATCAAAACAAAACCCATCTATGGTAGGAAGAAACCTCACAGAATCCTCTTGATGGCTGCACCTCCATCAGAAAATGGAATGGAAGAATATATGGGTAGGAAATGTATTTATAAGAAGAAAATTCATCATTGGGCCTCCATCAGTCAAAAATGTAATTTAATGGATGTTATGGGTAAAAAAATCATGAAATCACATTTAATGTGCATTAAAAATAATAATTTTATCTATATAATGCTATTACACAATATGTAATATTATTAAACATTATCTAATCCTCAGGTTTATTTTCTCCTATCCATGACCTATATGTAGTTCACAGCATTCAACTCCACATCATTTAATGATGTTACAAATTTTATAAACTACGATTTCAACATGAGAATATATGATTTATCTTGCTTCATCAGTTTTTTGCCTTCAGAAGTGCTCTCTGATCATTCTCAAAATCTGATGTTGGGCCACATCGCTTCACTCAGGGTGAAAAGTTCCTTTTTGTTCCTAAATTATCTTGTTTTTCTATCATATTCTTCCAAATGCCAATCCTGCATAAGATTTTAAAAATAATTAATATAAAGGACAAATATTATATTAAATTAATTAATAATAAATGAATTCATATATTTAAATCTATAAAAATATCTATAAAAATAGGTTTTTAAAATAACCCCACAAATAAATCATTTCTCATCCTCGAGAAATTCCTGAAAATCAAATCATTAAAAGGTACATGCAAAACTAGGGGATTTTCAAATTATGATGGCCATAAGGAAAAGCTATAACTGAATATAGTAAAATAAAATAAAAACCCAATAAAGAATCAAAAAACCATTCCTTATTTATAATCTTTAATTAATGTCATTATTACCCATTCACACAAAATTTTCAACCTTTCATCAAAACCCATTCCATTTTTGATTTTCCTCACCATTATGTTTTCCAATCACCAGTAATCATAAAAATATAATAGATAAATTATCATACCTTAAGTACATGATTCTAACCATAGGATTACATTCAATCTACATTCTTCACCATGTAAAGGCAAATATCACTATTAATCATGAGGGATTTTAATTAAGGATCAAATGACTCTATGGGTAATGGTAGGTTGGAAAAAATATTGAAAATCAAGTAATCTCATAGAGGTGACTAAAATATAATTTACAATTCACGATATTCAGAAGGAAAGATTAATGAAAAGGATCCTAACTGTAATATAATCTTAGATCACACACCCACAATTCATAGAGTGAAGGTTCACATATAATTCAATCATAATGAAAATTAACCCTCTCTTGTGGTTTTTCTTTTTTTTTTGAAATTTATAATTGCAATAAACCACACATCCACTACCTAACCACATATGATAAAAATCATCCATTTGTAAAATAGTTATTTTTTATTCTCCCACTTCACAACCCATTTTTTTAAAAGCTATCCAAGGAGATGTTTCACATCCACAATCTAACCACATATGATTGTGTGATCATCAGTTTGAAAATTTTGATTTTTGACCTATATGAAAAACACTTTTTTTACAACAATAAGGATATACAATGGAATATATTGAATGTTAACAAGAACCATCCCCAAAATCCTCTAGAAACACCCTGTAATCTTCCTTAAAGATATCTCATCCAATATCCACCACAAACAACCCCTAACCCACACAAATTTAATTGAATATCATGAAAAAAAGAGCTATCTAGGAAAGGGAATAATGGCTTATAGCTTATATCAATCCTAATTGGGTAATCCATTGCTGTTACGAGATAATGGAGGATAAATGTGTCATTTTATCTCAAAATAAAATGTTTTATAAATGGAAATTCCATAATCATTTCAAAGTTAATTTTTTTATTGATAGCTTTGACAAGATATCAATAAAAGATCTAGTAGGTTTTCATTCCCCAAGTTTCTCTATAGAAACATGATTAGAAAAATGGGAACTATTTCACCCAGAATCCTCTCAAAAATGGGGAGAGAATATAATTCATTAATGTCATGGCATGAAAATCAATAATAGGTTTACTCAATGCATGCTTCTAGGAATCAGTATAACAGAATTTAATCTTATCAGCAATTATTTTCAAGAAATTTTAAATTAAAGTAAGTATGTAACTTTTAAATTTTCTATTTATATATTTTTAATTTATGGAAATCATATTTAATATTTTCTAACATGTCAAAATTCATCTCCTCGGTGCTGATGTCTCCATGATTAGTGAGCCTAAGACCAAAATTCAAGCATGCTTTTTGGTGAAACATATTTAATTCACTTTATTAAACAATTCTATTAATTCATTTTTTAAAATGGTGTGTAAGAAAAAAATATTATTGAAAAGATAAAAAAAATTAGAAACATTTTTCCCCTTCCATTGATTCTTCTGAATGAGTCTTCTACATTCATTGTAGCCTTGTTCATGATGTGTAATCTTTTTGCATAATGTATAATGTTCAGGTTTTTAGCTTCATCAATATCTTCATTCATCTTCATTCCAGGGACTTGAAATATAAAAATAAGATGTGAAATTATATTCCATTGATAATTTAACATATTTATATCAAGTAGGTACATTGACCAACTAAATGGAGTTTTATTTAAATAGGTAAAATAAAATAAATCTTTTCCCTAGAAAGAAAATATTAAAATCTTTGTCACTTCTCGAAAGCTACTATTTATATGGTACTTTAGCTCAACCTTTTACATTTGTTAGTAGATTGGAACATGATAATGTTATATCCAACAAGGATTTACCCACATATGGAATTATTGTGCATCTCATGATATCTTACACTTTATCCTCTTTAGGTTCTTTCTGAATTGTTGTGGGTTGCAGTTTGAGGATTGATTTTGTAATAACCCAAGATTTTATGTGATAGATTATTTTAATTTCTTTGATGACTTGTGTTGAATGCTACACCATGATTATCTTTCACTATATGCAATACTGTATTATCTTGCAGTATATGAAACATTATTCTTGGCTTTGTTACACACAATTTCAAGTTCTTTTATTAGAATTCATTTCATGCAACACAGAGTATAGATTTTATTCAATTTATAAATGAACTAAGGTTTGATTATGTTATACGCAACACCAAAGCAATATTTTACTACAGGAAACAGTGCCTTGGCTTGCGTTACATGCACGAGCGACCTTCCTTGATAGTTTGTGTTATACGCGATACTGAGATTCAATAAATAATAATATATTATTAAAATATTATACAAACAAGTTTTTATGAATAGTATTAACCACATTTTTAATTTTCTATAACAATATAATTCATCATAACCATTTTCTAGAACAAGATATTTGAACAAAATCATTTTTCGGATAAAATAAGTATTTTAAAAAAAATGAAGTTTTACAGCCTTTTGATGGAGCACCCATTATAAATTTATTTTAGACACTTTTTAATTTAAATTCGACAAAATATACTTCTTATTTAGAGGTGGGATAAAAAAAACAATTTTTTTTAAATTTTTGGTATTTTTTTAATAAAAATAAAATATTAATGAATAGTGAGGAATACTGCATTTTAATTAGAAACTGCCATTTAATATAATTCATTTATTTAGGTAGATTAACTTTTTAATTGTTTCTAAATTATAATTAGATTATATTTTAATCATTTAATCCAATTTTTTTCATTTTAAGTAATTTCAATTTTATATTTGACATAAACACATGTCAATCTTTTGATAGTTATTACTTTTTAAAAACCCACTTTTTTTGTTTTGACAAAAGGAATTAATTTTAAATTAATTATTTAAACTTCTATGTTTTGAATTTGGAAAAATGAATTCCATATTTGTAATAATAAGGTTCAAATTATGTAAATAGTTACCTTTTATTTTTGTACATTATGAATAGTATGTTCTATAATTATTTTATTTACCACTGTTAAAGGCTAAATATGGTAAATAAGGGTAAAAACATAATATTATAATAATATTGAGCTACCATAATTAATATCATAATCATATTGGATGAGCTATTTTAGACCACAGTCATCCTGGGGTCGATTTTGGGACCTCATTGATTCACATGGATGTGAAAATGATATTTTATAAGAATTAATTTAAAGTAAAGATAAGTATAACCTAAACATATATCTTTTACTAAATAAATTTTAATATAGGCTTATATAACTGATATCTATGTATATAACTATTAATTAGAAAGATAAAACGATTTTCTACATCATTGTATTTTATTTATAATTTTTCGACATTATATAAATATATTTATTTATAACACAATTATGATGTAGTGATTACCTCATTAATGAAAGATTCAAATAAACAAACTCATAAATATTAAAATAAATTTAATTTGAATATTTTTTTCCATGCCTGAATTTTTTAAGGCATTGATTTATTAGGGTTGAGTTAATTCCATTTTTTTTGAAGAATCTGGTTGATATGAATTTTTAAGAAGTCATGTCTGAATAGTGTCCAAAGTTGAAATAATTCATAATTTAAGACATAAAATAGTTTATTAAATAATATTAAATTCATAAAAATATAAAATTGTCCAAATGGTTTATATAAGGCCAAATATTTCATAACTAACTTCTCTTGGGTAATTTTACAAGATATGGTAATTGCATTAACCTACAATATTTAAATAACATGATATCACGGTAAGATTTAAAAGGGTAAAATAAGGGTTAAACGAAAAAGATAAGGACACAAAAATATTCAAATGCTGGTCTAAAAATTATTGGATGATTTTTATTCAAAGAAAAATAAACTTACCTTATAATTAAATAAGTTTTTCACCATTTCTTAATCGAAATTAAATTTATAAAAATTAATATTTTTAGAGGTTCTTAATGTTCCCCTCTTCTCTCTTATAAAGGGGCACCTCCTCTCTCTCATTGTTACCCTATTTTGAGCCTCCAATATCATCCAAAACCTTTCAATTTAACTTATCAACTTATCTAGTTACATTCTAGTGGTTTTGGTCTTCTTAAATGACCATCTTTATTGTTCTAAGAGAAAATTTAAAGGTGGCACGTCGAGAAAGAGGTAATCTCTTTTACTGATTCTTGAAAATTAATTTCTTCTTATACATCCTTTAATTTTAGTTGTTTCATTATAAAGTAAAAAATTAAGTATCACTAATATGTTGATATGTTATTATAAATATGAAACAAACCTATTTCACCATCTATCCATCATGTGAAAAACTAAATCATCATGCGTGCGTACGTATGTATTACCATCTCCACGATGTGGTGTAATCTCTTTTTCACCACCACCTTACATGGATGGGAATAATGGTAGAAATAAAAAATATTTATGATTATTACAATATGATACTAATTTTGAGATATTATAAACCATCATATTCAATACCATTCAATAATTATGGGAATGATATCGTCACACGTGCATACGTACGACTTATCGTCACAACAAGGCGATTAGATTAATTCACCACATTAATCATTCAATAATGACTATAAAGTTTATACAATAATTAATAATAAAATATATGGAATTATAATGCTAATAGATTTATTTGTATATATATATATGTGTGTGTGTCTCATTTACTTACTTCAATTTAATTCAATAAGGAAGCGGAAACAACGTTCATGGGTATGTATGACCTACCATCTCTATGAACGGTGTATTCCATTTCATTTATCTATATATTATATATATTAATATTATGAATATATATGAAAAATATATCATGTTTCAAATTATTAATGTAATTAAATAGTGATCTTATTAAAAGTATCTATAATAACACGTCAAAACATGTACGATAAATAAAACGATTATTTCCCAAAACATTTCATTAACATGGAATTGACAAATGAACAGGTAATATAAGTTCATAAGTGAATAATATATGATATCATAAATATTATTATGCTTCTTTTAAAATTTAACAATATGTTTAAACCCACTATAAAGGAGTTTCAGACACATATGTAGGAATTCAAACCTAAGGTAAGGGATAACTTTTTCAATCTTATATTTATTTGAGATTATTTATTCGTAAGTATTTACTAGGGTTATATTTATCATCAATGCCCTTGTTTTCAAAAAATGACTTCATAAAAATTTAAATATTAATAAATGTATATTATATGTCACATTTACACCTATTTTTACTTTTATTACATGTTATGGAAAGAATATTTCTTTTTTACCATTTGAGGTACTTCTTTAATTTTCCGAAAAAGTATGCGAAGAATGTTTTTTACTTATAATAAATGAATGGATTTTTACAGTTTCATGAAGACTTATATCCACAAAGCCTCCTCTATACTATTTCAATTTTATTTTCAACTAAATTATTTTCTTTTAAAATTTCCCAGGATTTTGGGAAAAGAAAACCTTTTTGAAGAAGAAATTATATTTTCCTCAAAAACTAAGTTCAAGTGTTTTTTCAAAATTATTTCCCATATAAGATGACACTAATAAATAGGGTTATGTTTCTATGATTTGATTTCTTTAATGATGTAATTATATTTTATATGGATTATGTTTAAATGGAATGATATTTAAGAAACCCATTTTATTTATTAGGTTATGCTATAATGAATCATTTATGTTTTGTGGAACATGTAATAATGATTTCATTATGAGATGGGTGGGGCCTATATCTCCTTAAAATGAATTGTTTAAAGATATATATCTCATTATATAGACATGTCTATAATGGAATGTAAATCTAGTTAAAAAATACAGAGCTGGAACAATAAATAAATCTAGTTGAGTAATACATGGATGGAATGACAAGTAAACCTGGTTCAATAATAGATTTTGTCCACTATGATGGTCTTGGAAGCAGTTCCTTATATAATCTGGAAATCATATTATGTTCTTATTATTTTCCACATTTCCATGTTTTATTCCAATTATATTTTATAATTGTTAACGTTCCATTATTATTTATGCCTTATAAACTGCCAAGATTTATTTCATGACTCAAGATTTTTATGTTTAAACTTTTTGTTCATGTTTTTATGTTCAATTGTCTATGGTTTGTATTATGTTTACCCTTACTGATCATTTTATCTCACCATTTTTATGTTTTCTTTTTCATACAATATAAATGAAGGTTTTAGGTTGGAAAAACAAACGGGAATATCTTTATGGGATATGTTGAAGATCATTAACCAAGTTAGATGACTATGTTATAAGTTTACAAAGACACTAATATAATATGGTATTTGGTAATATATTTTGTGTAATGTATTAATTATTCCAAAAAATATATGTAATTTCTATGTATGTCAAGTTTGGATCTCCTTAGTTCATATCAGAGTGAAGGATTTTTCAACCTTTATAAAACAGGATGTGAAAAATTTAGTGAGATCCCTAGAGATATTACTAAGGATATGTATAGGGATATCCTAAGGATAAGTCATGAATTTGTTACAATCCTAGAGATTTTGTGATAATCGTTAATAACATAGGACTGAACATAAGATATCATATATTGAAATATTTTAAGTAATTTAACTTAATTATGTGTTTTTAATATCTGATATGTATTTATAACACTTTAATTTCTAGTCATAGTCAATAACTAGAACAACCTAAAACATAGTTACCCATTGAATTTTTCAGATGTGGAAATTTTGGGAATAATTAAGATTGATTTCTTGAGAGGAAATTTTATGACTAGAATCATGAAGATGTTATGAGTTTTGGTCATACTGTTTAAGATAAAGAGATTGTAAACAACATGTGAAAGGTATGTGATGTTATACAAGTATTGTTTACATTAAACCTAGGAATATTGAGTTTGAGAAACCATAATACCATATTCATATTTTAGGAAAGAAGAAGATAATGGATCCTAAGGAATGGTTTAAGAATAATGTTTTATTATTATTGTGTATATTTTTTGGATTTCAAAGATTATGTTATATGAATCATGAAATATATAATTGTTTTCAGTATAAGTGTTTAATTAAGGATGGGAAAGGATATGTTGAATAGTTCTATGGAGACAGAAAAGTGATTTTAGTGTATACTGGTATAATTAGATAACACATGATAAAGGGGAAGATGATCCCTAATATGTCCCTTATTTTAAGATAATGATGTTTGGATAAAGATATATTATATTTGACTAAGTAAATTATAAAATTCCAGTTTCATGGGAACTAATTATGGAGTTATTGACAAGTGGGTGGTGCTATCATGGATGAAGTATACAACTTTTTAAGACATAAAGAATATATCCATTAAATTTTGGAATAAGGAAACATGCATGTTTTCAATAAGGGTATATATTAATTTAGGTTATTACCATGACTCAAGATAATGAGTGATGATGAAATTAAAATGTTTGTAATGTGACCAATAAGATGTTTCTTATGATATAAGGGGGAAAATGATAGTATTCACATGGTTATTACATGACCCTTCTAAAAGTTATTTTTTTACTCTGAGTTTGGATAGAAGTATTTTGGAGAAGCTTAATGGTTGGAATGGATTATGTTGGACATTAGATAGAATTATTTAAAGACAATTTTTTAAAATATTATTTCAGGAATGTTATAATATTATATTTTAGAAAAAGGACAATCCTATTGAAGGGTGAAAACCTATCACGTCGGAGAAGGTTGCGGGAATCAAACCCACAACTGAAGTGTGACAAGCCTTTATCACATACCACTTCCCTTTAGGAATTCCCTGGGTAGTATAAATTAGTTTTATTTTATTTAAGAGGTATGATAGATGAATTATAATTCCATTTTTGGAACCGTATACGATTAATAACACTATATGTGGACTTATGCATATTTGATAACCTATCCTAACATTTATGTTGAGATAGATGGAATGAACTATTTTTCTATCACAAGATTTTCTAACACTTCAAGAATGAAAAATTCAACTTCATTTCTTTAAATAAGATATTAAGTGGAAATTGTTCAAGGCATAAACATTAATGGGATTGTATTGAAATCAGGTAAGTATTTCATCTCATGTTATTCAAATTTAGGAAAAGAATCTTGAAAACCAAAAAATTTATCCTTCTGAATTCTTATTCAATGAATCAGATGGTCCCTTAAATCGTCACATATTTAAGGCTTTCTAATTTTTATCTTTATCCTAGACTTGTTCTCTATCTCTCTCCATTATAACTTGATGGTTATATTTCTCTTCCATATCCATGTTTTCACTTATCACATATGTTCTCCTATGTGGAAACCCAATGATGAGTTAGTTTGGGAAAATATTATGTTTCTAAAATTTATTGTAAAATGAAGTTTTAGTATTCCTTTTTACAATGTGGGTTTACATGAAAGAAACTTTCAAGTAGTAAATCATTTATAACCTCATTGAATTTCGGGAGCGAAATTCATTTTAAGGGTGTAGAATGTAACACCCCGAGATTTTATGGGATATATTATTTTAGTTTCATTGATTTTTTGTGTTTAATAATAAACCATGAGTAAATTAAACTATATAAAGCACCGTATAATATTTTATTATATAGAACACTATTACTGGGTTTGTTACACACAATTTTAATTTCTTTTGACAGAATTCATTTCACGCAACACTGAGTATAGATGTTGGTCAATGAATAAATAAAATATATTTGGATTATGTTATACACAACACCAAAGCAATATTTCAATACACAAAACACTGACTTTTCTTGTGTAACATGAAATATAAACCTTCCTAGATAGCTTGTGTTGTACGCGATACCTAGTTTCACTAAACAATGATATATTATTAAAATACTATATAAACTAGATGTTATAAATATTATTAAACACATTTTGAATTTTATATAACATTATAATTCATCATACATATTTTATAGAAAAAAAATATGAGAACAAAATCAATTTTTCAGAAAAAAGAAGTATTTTTAAATATATTTAGTTTTATCTATTTTTTAGGGAGCACCGATTTAAAATCTAGTTTTGAAAATTTCTAAGTTAAATTTTACAATATATACTTCTTAATTGGAAGGGGGATATAAAAATTTACTTTTTTTTGAATTTTTGGTATTTTTCTAATAAAATTCAAATTTTAATGAATAGTGAAAAACACTACATTTTAATTCAAAACTGCCTTTTAATAAATTTTTTATATAGGTTTTTTAACTTTTTAATTGGTTTAAAATTGTTTTTAGATTATATTATTATTAATCCAATGTTGGTCATTGGAGGTAATTTCCATTTTAAAATTAGACATAAACACATGTCAATCATTTGATAGTTATTACTTTTTGAAAACACCCTTTTTTGTTTTGATAACGAGAATTAATTTGAAATTAATTACTTACACTTCTATGTTTTAAATTTAAAAAAATGGATTCCATATTTCGAATTATAAGGTTTATTTTTTTTAAATATTTACCTTTTATTTTTTGACATTTCGAATAGTTACTTCATTATTTATTTTATTTACCACGGTTAAAGGGTAAATTTAGTAAATATGGGTAAAAAAATAATATTATAATAATATTAAACTACCTTAACACATGTCATAATCCTATTGGATGATATATTTTTGAACATGGTCATCCTTATGTCTATTTTGGGACCCCATGGATTCACTTGGATGTGAAAATGACATTTTATAAAAATTAATTTGATCTAAAGATAATTATAACCTAAACATATATATTTTACTAAGTTGATTTTAATATATGGTTATATAAATGATATATATGTCTATAAATATTCATTATAAAGATAAAAAAAATTCTAAAATCATGGAATTTTATTTTTAATCTTTATACTTCATATATATATTTATTTATGACACAATTATGATGTAGTGATTACCTAATTAATGAATGATTCAAATAAATGAATTTATAAATATTAAGATAATTTTAATATGAACATTTTTATTCCTTAAAATAATTATTTATATGAAATTTACATATTAGGGATTATTTACTATCATTTTTTTGAAGGAATCCAGGTTTTAGGGATTTTTAAAAAGTCATGTATAAATAGTGTCCAAAGTTGACATAATTCATAACTTAAAACATAAAATAGTTTATTAAATGATATTAAATTCAAAAAAATATAATATTCATCCAAATGGTTAATATATGTCAAAATATTTCATAAATAACTTTTTGTGGGTCTTTTGACATTATATAGTAATTATATTAACCCATAATATGTAAATTACATGATATCATGGTAAGATTAAAAAGGGTAAAATTAGTGTTAAACCAAAAAAATAAGGATACAAAAAATATTCAAAACTTGTCTAAAAATTATGGTATTACGTGTATTAGAGATAAAATCATCTTAAATTATAATTAAAAAAGTTTTGGACGTTTTTTAATCAAAATTTAATTAATTATAAATTAATATTTTGAGAGTTTCCTAAAGTGCCCCTCTTATCTCTTATAAAAGGGAACTTCCTCCATCTCCTCTTCTATCCATTTTGAGCCTTCGTGATCAAACAAACCCTACCCATTTTCTTCTAAACTTATATTGTTACATTATATAGGTTTTATTCTTCTGAAAAGACAAACCTTTGTTCCCTAAGAAGAAATTTAAAGGAGGCACGTTGACGAAGAGGTAATCTCTTCTACTGATTCTTTCAAATTTATTTCTTCTTATACTTCCTATTATTTAATTGTTTAATTATAAAGTAACAACATAATTATCACTAATATAATGTATTGTTTTTATAAATATGAAACAATCCTATTACACCGCTTATCCATCCTACTAAAAATTAAATTACCCTGCCTGCATACATACGACTTACCATATCCACGTTGTGGTGTAATCTGTTTTTAACCCACACCTTATATGGATGGGTATAATGGTTGAAATAAAAACTATATATGATAATTATAATATGATACTAATTCTATGAAATTATATTCCATACACTTTAATACCATTCAATAAACATGGGAAATATATTGTCACTCGTGCATACGTATGACTTACAGTCTCCACGACGCGATGGGATTCATTCCCCATGTTAACCATTAAAGAATGACTATAAAGTATATATAATAAATAATAATGAAATATCTGAAATAATAATTCTACTTATTTATGTATATATATATATATGTATTTGTCCTTTACTTTCTTTAATTAAATTCATTAAGGAAACGAAAACAGTGTTCACGTGTATGTACAACCTACTGTCCCATTGAATGGTGTATTCCATTTCATTTATCTATCTATTATATATACATACATATATATATACTGAATATATATGTTAGATAAATTAAATTTTACATTCTTAAATTAATTAAATAATGATCTTATTAATAATATAAAGAATAACAAGTCAAAACATGTTCGTTAAATAAAATGATTATTACCCAAAATGTTTCTTTAACATGGAATTGACAAATGAACGGGTAATATAAATCATAAGTGAATCATATATTATATCATAAATATTATTAAGGTTATTTTAACATTTCAAAATATGTATAAACATGCTATAAAATAGTTTCAGACACATACAAAAGAAATCGGACCTCAGGTAAGGGACAACTTGGTCAATCTCATTTTTATCCGAGATTATTTATTTGTAAGTATTTACTGGGGATATATTTATCATCCATGTCCTTATTTTCTAAAACTGCTTTCATAAAATGTTTAATATTATTATAAGTATATTTAAAGTTCTTTTTACCCCTTTTTTACTTTTATTATTTGGTATGGATGGAATCTTTTTTTTTGTTTAGCATACGAGGTACTTTTTTAATATTCGGAGAAAAGTATAAGGAGAATTTTTTTAACATAAACAAAATGAATGGATTTTTATATTTTCATGAATCCTTATTTCCAAAAATATTACTCTACACTAATTCACTTTTATTTAGAATTATTTTTTTTCATTTAAAATTGTGTGTCATTTTGAGAAAAGAAATTGTTTTTAAGAAAAAATTAAATTTTTCTCAAGAACTAAGTTCAAGTGTTTTATGAAAATTATTTTCCATCTAACACGACACTCTTAAATATGGTTTTTTTTCTTTGATTTGATTGTTTTAATTATGTTAAGATATTTTATATGGTTTATGTTGTGATGGAATGGTATTTAAGAAACCCATATTATTTCTTGGGTTATGCTATGATTAATGATTTATGTTTTGTGGAACATATAAAAATGATTTCATTATGATATGGGTGGGACCTATATTTCCCTCTAATGCATTGGATAATGATTTATATCACATGACATATACATGAATATATCAGAAAGTAAATATGGTTTAGTAATATAGGGCTATAACGACATGTAAATCTACTAAATTAACACATGGTTGGAATGGCAAGTAAACCCAGTTCAGTAATGGACTTTGTCCACTATGATGGTCTTGTAAACAATGACTTGGCTAATATAGAAATAATAATATTTTCTTATTGGTTTTCTATAATTCCATTATTAAACCAATTATATGTTTTCATGGTTAATGTTCCTTTATTATTAATTCCATATGAACTTCCAAGATTTATTTCATGACTTTATATTTTGATATTTAAACTTTATGTTCATGTTTTTACATTCAAATGATTATGGTTTTTTTCCATTACTGAGAATTTTAGCTCACCCTTTTTATGTTTCCTTTTCCCCAAGATATAAAAAACTGTTTTAGGTATGAAAAAAGGGGAAGATATTTATAGGTGATGTTGAAGATCCTTAACCAAGTTAGAAGATTATATTTTGAGTTTATAAATACTCTAAAATAATATAGTATTTGGGAATATATTTTGTGAAATATATTAATTATTCCACAAAAGAGATGTAATGTCTATGTATATCAAGCTTGGGTCTCTAGATATTTTAAAAAATATTATGAAATCAAAATCTGACATGATTTTGTAGTTCACCTGTCCACCACTACTTCATCTTTTTCTTCCCATTATTTACAATTTAGAATGGATTATTTAGTCAAATCCTCTATGTTATGATCTTATTATCGAAATAGGAGGGGGTCTCAATCATCTTCAGTCTCAATAATACCAGTGTTTTCGATGGATTTTCCATTTCCCTCTTCAATTATGTTTTCTTCATTTATTATAAATTCACTAGATTCTACCTCATTTACCTCTAGCTCATCCTCATTTACCACTTTATCTTCATTTAATTCAATATATGTTATTACTATGACCTCATTCCTTTCTTATTCTTCGATCATCCAATCCAAAATATCTATCATATTTAATTACTATTATTTTCATAGTTGCAAAATGAATTCTCTTTATTCCTATTATTCTTTTTTATACATAGAATGGATTCCTCAAGTTCGTATAGATCTTCTAAATCTATATGATCATCTTTTTTAAGGTTTTTAACATGATTCAGGTGATGTTATCTATTCTCTACGTCTAGTTAATCTTCCTTTTTTATTCTTCAGAATTTACTTCCTCCCCATTTTTATCTACATCGTCTTCAAACCATCCAATTCTTGTATTATATTTTAATGGGGAGTTGCATCAAAGAATTTTAAATTTTAAATAAAATGAGAATGGTGAGTAATAAAATTTCCCAATTCCTTGAACTGGACTTCTTTATCATCTATCCACTTATCCAATAATGGAATAAAATTGGTAAGAAAATTGGATAGTCTATTATATGAATTCCTCTGTTGATGTTGTTGGATGAAATGTTCTTCTTGAATGTTTTTCTCTTTAGTTTTTTTGTGTCAATAACATGTAATTTTTCCACCTAATAATATATTTTCTCTTAAAACTATCCTATATCTTCATTAGAAAGTATTTGTAGGTGAAATATAAAAATAAAAATGATTTGGGCAAGGTGAGTATTAAATTCACCATTCTCGCTGAGTTCAGTATCATTTTTATCAATCCTATTTTCCATCACATCAATACTATGGGTGAGAAATTTGGTTAGTCTTTCTTTAGGATGTAGTTTTAGATCTCATTAAATATATTAGTCTTTATTAATGTACCGATCTTTCAATAAATACCTTGGTAGTGTTGATATTCATGAGCTCGTTTTTCATTCTAATAGTAGTTCTTGTTCCACTATTGGGGTTGGAATTCATCATACTCATGAGAATATGAATCATTCAAAAAGTCATCATGATGTTCCCAACCATCTGAATTTTGTGTTTCCCATGTTTTTGGATACTCCACATATTCAATGTATTCTTATTTTTCAAAGATATATGGGTCATATAAATTGTAATTCATCATTAACAACACCAAAAACTATCATGCGCATAATATTTCAAAAAAATAAAAATAATACATAATACATTGTCTAAAATCAGTAAACAAAAATGGGATAAGGAAATTCTATGACCAAAGAATATATCTCAAGTCATCTGTAATGCTTTGCTGCTCCTTGTAAATGGGGAAAAAAATTTATTCACTCGAAAGGAATATTTAATTCTTCTAGGAGTGGATTGAATTAAAAATTTATATTAATCGAGGAAATACTAGCTATATTGGAAAATCATAGAGGATTTGTGCGGTATAAATCATAGAGAGTGGGGAACATAGAGATGAAATATCTTATCTGAAGGTATGTTCATCCAAATTTCCATTGGATTTATATTAAACTAATTATTAAAATAATTTAAATTAATTCAAATAATAAAACATAATTGAGTTGAGTTAGTTTTTATAGGTGGTTTTACTAAATAAATTCACCTTCACTCACAAAATAATTAAATTAAAAAGATGCACAACAAAAAAATTTCATTGATAGAGGAAATATTTATTCCTTATCAAAATACCCGAGAATCACAATTCATCATGATTAGATAAATTAAAATATCTAAAATTCATTTATTTTAGATTGCCTTAACCATAAATGAAATTTAATTTAATGATTAGGAACAATAAAAAAACAATATTGTTAGGTTTCATTCATTATTGAAAACATATGGTCAATGATTCAATGATAAATAAAAATAAATTAGGGACAACATAATACCATCGAATAAAATCATTTTTATGATCGAAAGAAAAATCCTTATTTGTTGGTACGCGCCCCCTTTAACCAATCCTAGTCTACCCTATAGGGTTTATCCAATAATTTCCAGGTGGTCATCAACAATGGGTAAACCCATAACCACAGTGTAGATTTTAGTAAATATTAAAGGATTAAGATAAGGAATGATGATATATATTATAATTAAAATAAAACAATTCAAATATATCATCAAATAAAGGAAAACAAAACGGAATTGAAAACCAATCTATAGTGGGACAGAACCCTACAAAAGCCTCTTGGAGGTCGCACCTCTAATGTCAAATGGAATGAATGAATACTATTGTTGGGAAACGTATTTATAATAATAAAAGTGATCCTCGAGCCTTCTTTGGTAAAGAATGGCCTTTAATGGTCGTAATGGGAAAAAATAATTCATCAAATCCAATTCGAAGATTCATTGGAAATATGAATTTTTTCTATTTCAGGCTATTAGACAATCTGTAATATAATTACACGTCATTTTTTCCTTTGAATTAAATTCTTTATCCCATGGCGAATATAAAGTTCAATGCTTTTAACTTCATGTCATGTAATGATGTTACACGATGTGTAAACTGTGATTTTAGCACCTGATTATATGTTTCTTCACACTTCGTTAGTTTCATTCCATTGAAATTATCCATGATAATTCTAAAAATATGATGTCATGATACATCACATCACTCAGGGTGTGAAGTGTTTTTTTGTTATTAAATTCCATTATATTCCTTAATATTTATACTAATGTTAATCCTGCATAAATTTTTTCAAAATATTCATATCAAGAACAAATATTATATTAAATCAATTAATATTCAATGAATTTATATATATAAATCAGTAAAAATATCTATTAAAAAATATTTATCAAATACCCCCACACTCAAATACTTTCTCATCCTTGAGTACAGCCTAAAAATAAAATCATCAAGGTTCCAAGCATAAATAAGGGAATTTTCAAATTATTATTCTTATAAGAACAATTTATAATTGAATATTTTAAAAGCACGCACAAACATAATAAGTAATCCAAAAACCATGGTTCATTTATAATATTAAATTCAAGTCATTTTTACATTTACACACTTAATTTTCCACCATTAGTCAACTCCCATTCCATTTATGATTTACCTCACCATTAATTTTTCCACTCATCACTCAAGGTAACAATATAATAGTTTTATTATCATTCCTAAAGTACATTCTACAAAACATAGGCTTAAATTGAATCTAAATTCTCCTTAGTGTAATGTAAAATATCACTATTAATCATGAGGGATTGTATATAAGGATCAAATGACTCTTTGACTAATGGTAGGTAGGTAAAAATATTGAAAATCATGCAAGGCTCATGGTGGAGGCTAAACTCTAATGTATAATTCAGGATATTCAAAAGGAAAGTCCAATGAAATGATCTGCACTAATATATAAGGTCATCTCGCACACCCCAAAAATCATATAGTGATGGTTCATTGAAAATGTAATAATAATTAAAATCAACACTTTTTGTGGTTCTTTTTTTTTCAAACGTTATGATTGGAACAAATCTCACATCCACCACCCAACCACATATAATAAAAATCAACGATATGAAAGATGGTGATTTTTTTATTATCCCAATTCGGATTAAATTTATTCATTTTTTTTCAAATTTTTCCTAGGAGAAGTCTCAAATCTACCATATAACCACTTATCATTATTTTATCATTGGTCTCATCATGGTGATTTTTTACCTACTTGATAAATATCCCATTTTTATTCCCATTTTTATTTTTTTTATTTTCCCACAAAACGAGAGAGAAACAATTGAATATAATAAATTTAAATATTAACCTTCACCAAAATACCATGGAAACACCCTACAGTATCCCATCAAGATAACTTATCCCATATCCACTATAAATAACCCCACCCCATAGTCATTAAATTGAAAATCATGAAGAAAAGAGCTGGGTAGAAAATGAAATAATGGCCTGTAACATGGATCAATCATAATAAGGTCATCAATAGATTTTACAAGAAAAAAGAGAATCAATGTGAAGGTCTATCTTAGGATTAAATGGTTCATATATAAAAATTATTCAATCATTTCAAAAGTGTTTTTTCATTTATAGTTTTGACTAGATATCAATTCAAGTTCTAGTAGGTTCACATGCCCCATGTTTAACTCAATAATCATGATTCAAGAAATGGGAAATATTTATCCCAAAATCCTATTAGGAATGGGATAAAATATATGTCAAACAGGTCATTCCATGAAAATAAATAATCAATTTTCTCAATGTTTACTTCTGGAAATAAACATCATGATATTTAATTATATTAGCAATAATTTTCATAATATTTCTATTTAAAGTAAGAAAGATACTTTTGAAATTTCCATTTATTTATTTTCCATTTATATGCATCATCTTACAAATTTTTCAACATGCCAAAATACTTCTCTTTGGTACTTATGTCTCCAAGATTAGTGAGTCCAAGGAATGTTTTCGAGCGTATTTTTGGGGGAAATGGATTCAATTTAGTTCGCAAAAAAATTCTACCAATTAATTTTTCTTTAAATCATGTGATAGAAATAACTAGTGGTGAAAATATATAAATAAACAGAAATACTAATCACATTTCAATGATTATTATGAATCAGTCTCTTAAATTCCGTCTGCCTAGTTTCACAACATATAATCTTATGACACTTTGTATAATTTTCTTGTTTTATGATTTTTTTAATTGCTTCTTACTTCTTCTGTCAAGGGACCTAAAATATAAATATAAATATTGAATGTATATTCAATTTGGAATTTAAAATTTTTGAATCAAGAAGGTATATAGGCCAACCATGGTGGGATTTATGTAAAACAGTAAAATAAAATAAATCTAAGTCCTATAATTTTTTTTAACAATCGAGTTTCCTCCCAGTAGTTGTACTTAATATGGCTATTCACCTAGATTTTTTACTTTTGTTAGCTTATTAGAACATGATATAGTTCTAACCATCTTGAATGTACCCATATTTGGCATTAATGTTCATATTGGGATGACTTAAGCGTCCCCCTTATGTTGGTTCTTGTTGAATGTGGTGGGTTTAAATTTTAGGATAGATGTAATGAAAATAATAAGAAATATAAATTTAACTAGATTTTTTTGTACTCCAGCTCACCATTATTTTTTATTTTCTTCCATTTTTTCACATTTTAGAATGGATTATTCTGTACAATCCTCTGGGTTCTTCTCTTCTTCTCACAGTTGGTGGGGGGTCTCATTCATTATCAGTCTCATGAATACTAGTTACATCGATGTATTTTTTCTCATTGTCATGTTCCTTTTAGTTTTCTTATTCCATCATAAATTCACTGGATTATACCCCCTTGACCTTAAGCCCATCCTCTTTTACCACTTTATCTTCATCTGATTCTATATATGTTATTACTTTTACCTCTGACTCTTTTTCCTCTTCAACCATCCAATCAAAAATTTCCATCAAATTTCATTCCTATTCTTTGCACAGTATTAAAAGGAATTTTCTTCATTCTTCTTATGATTTTTTATGCATAGAATGGATTCCTTGGATTTGGATACATATTTTAAATCTAGAGTGTTATATTTTCCAATTATTTCAACATGATCTATGTAATGTTCTCCATTCACTGCCTCTATTCTTTCTTCCTTTTTTAACATCTTTAGTATTGACTTCCTCCATATTATGATCTTCATCGTCTTCAAAGCAACCAATTCTTGTATTATATTTTAATGGTGATTTTCATACTATGGAATTTAAATTTGAAATAATATGAGAAAGGTGAGTAATGAAATTTCACAATTCATTGAACTATACATCCTTATCATCCATCAATTAATAAAACAATAGATTGAACTTGGTGAGTAATGTAGCTAGTCTATCATATAAATTTGTCTCTTGATGTTTTTGGAAGGAATGTTATTATAGAATGTTTTTCTCTTGAGTTCGTTTTTAATCAATAGCATGTACTTTCTCCACCTATTTACATATGTCATATTCAAACTATCTTGTATGTATATTAGAAATCATTGGTATGTAAGAATTAAAATTATAACTGATTTTCAAAAGGTGAGATATTAATTATCACTTTTAGCTAAGTTCAACCTCATTATTATCCATCAGTATATCCATCACATCAATACACTAGGTGAGAAATTGGGTAATTCATTCTTCAAGATGTTGTTGAAGACCTCACTGAATGTAGTTGTTGTAACTTCTCATCCTAGAAAATTCCATTATAGCCTTGATAGTCATAATCTAATCCATCGGGATGATAGTAGGTTTCATTCAGCTATTGTGGTTGTAAATCATCGTAATCATGAGAATATGAACCATTCTAACTGCTCTGATGTTGTTATAACCCTTATTAATTAATTCCTTCCCATTTTTTGGGATACTAATTTTTTTTAATATATTCCTATTATAAAATGAAATCAGTTTTTATGAATTGTAATTCATTATTCCCAACATAAAAAATACCAGACATGTAATATTTCAAAAAAAATAAAATTTTAAAAAGTTAAAGAAAAATAAGACATTGTCTAAAACTAGTAAAGATAAATGGGATAATAAAATTCTATGACCAAAGAAATTGGTCTCGAGTAATCTACAATGCTCTATTTCTCCTTAGATAAGGTGAAAAATTTGACACAACCAAAAGGTGTTATTCATCAATCTGGTCTTGGATTAAATTAGAAATTTATATTAACTTATAGAATACTATCTATAATGCTACAACATAGTATAAGTATATGGTCGAACCCATAGAGAGGGAGGAACGTAGTGATGAGAAATCTTATCTAAAGGTTATTTCATTCCAATTTGAATTTCATTTTATATAACTAATTATGAAAATAAGTTAAATTAATTCAAATTTACTAACAGAAGAGAGGAGAACTCGTTTCCTATGGCCATTTTCTAAAAAAGTTTAACTTCACTCAAAAAATAATTATATTAAATAGAATCACAATGAATCAATTTCATCAATAGAGGAAATTTTTATTTCCTATCAAACTAACCTAGAATCTTAATTCATCATGATTAGATGAATTAAAATAGATAAATTAAATTTAGTTCAGATTGCCATAATATGATGAGTAATTCAATTCAATGATCTGGAATAAATTATCTCAATCATGCTAGGATTCATTCATTATTGAAGATAGATGGTTAATAATTAAATGAAAATTAATATATACATATAGGTGAAAAAATATTCCATTGAATAAAATAATATTTATGGATAATGGAAAATCATGATTTGTTGGTACGCACCCCTATTGACTGATCCTGCTCTCCCCAATGGGGTTTAGCCAATCATCGTTAGGTGGTCACCAAAGATGAATAAAAAAATACCCATAGTGGATAGATTAGTAAATAATAATGGAGAAGGATAATTAATGAAAGGATCGATTATAACTAAAATATAATTAATTCTACGAATACATAAAATAAAGTAAAAAACAGAAACAAAAACTTATGTATCCAAAAAAACCCTACATAATCCTCCTAAAGGTTGAAACTCAAAATTAAAATGGAATGGATAAATCCTGTGGAAAAAAATCATATATATAACCAGAAATTCCATCGTTTGGCAACCTTCTGTCAAAAAAGAGTCTTTAATAGATGCTATAGTTCAAATGAAATCATCAAATCAGGTATGAAGATTTGCTAGAAATCATCTTTTTTTGTATAGATCTACTATAAAACATGTAATATTATAAAAAATCCTGTAATAATTAGGATTATATTATTAATCCCATGACTTATATATAGTTCATATCATTCAACTTCACATTGTGTAATGCAGTTACACAATGTATAAACTGTGATTTCAGCACTAAAATCTCTATTTTTTCATATTTTATTAGTTTTGTTCCTTTATAAATGATCCATGATCATTCTAAAGATCCAATTTCATGATGATTCAATATGAATGTGGAACAGTATTCCGTTTTGTTCCTACATTCCCCTTTTTTCCATCATATTTCTCCAAATGTCAATCCGGCATAATATTTTTCAAAACATTAATACTATGATAAAATATTTATATGAATTCAATTAATATTAAATGAATTAATATATATAAACCCATAAAAATATATATAAAAATATTATTATCAATATTATTGGAATCCTTCTTTCCCCAGTTGTTCATGCCACAGTGATATGGTGGACCATATGTCTTCTAATGAGAGGTGATATGTGGGTGAGGTGTTTTTAGGTGGGATGTGACCTTTGTTCCACAGTGTATTTGGTATGAGATGTGATGTGTGGTCCCAGGTTTATTAGGGATGTATTGAGACAGGTAGTCCCAGGTGTCTTTTGGGTGGGATTTTTCATTTGGTCTCCCATTTTTTTCTACATATGATGTGATGTTTGGCCTAGGTAAATGTGGGTGGGATTTGATGTGATGTAATATGTGGTCTTGGTATCTCTAGGTAGGATGTGATGTGATGTGTTTTGAAGGTATGGGTATATATGATTTTTGAGATCAGGGGTTTGAGAGTGGAAATTATGTGGGGAAGAGGAAATGGAATGCCTTGTATTTTTATGATTTTAATAATATATTATTATATTTGGTGTTTGATTTGCTGAGTGAGCCATGGTGAGGCTAGGTTTTGTCAGATGAACCATATAGGTAATTTTTATTTCATTTATTTATTCACTAGAATATTAGTATTATCTTTTTCCATGTTTACTTGAGATCTATGTGATATCATTCATGAGTATACTTATTATTCTATCCCTACATATATAAAATATTTTTATGTTTATAAGATTACCTTAGGAATAGAGTGATACATTACTAGCTTCATAGTATTTATTGTTGAGTTATTAACATAGATTTGTATTTTTGGTATTTCACATTAGAGATTTTAATATGTATTAGTTTTATTTATTCATGCATTGTGGGGGTGGCTTGTGGTATACCTTGATATAGTCTAATGGATTTTTTGGTGATTTTTTGTCCTATCTTCAGATCATGTGCATTTATAGAGGGTAATGCTTCCCATTGTGTTATATTTTAATACCCACAGTGCTATTTTCCATCCTCATTCCTTCTAGAGGAGGGAGTCAGGGGACATTATCTCTCTCCCTTCATTGCAACATCGATTATGGGAGGGGGTCATTTCATATAAATACTTATCAACCTTATCATATTATCATTTACATATGAATTGTAGGAATATTTATTATGAAATTATAATACATGTATCACCCACCATTGTGAATATAAACCACCTCAGGATATAAATTTTTATGCATTATGTATCTCTGGAACAAATCCCCTCAATTAACTAAGTGGAGTGTAGTATTCCTATACCAAACCTTGTGAATCCAGATTTTCAACTCATAAAAGTTAAGTATCCTTCTAATATAATTAAATAGAGATTATTTAATTATGTAAATATCATCAATCTTGACAAGAAGTTAATATCCTTAGTTACTATAAGATTATTAACTTAGATCCACCATAGTGTTTTTTATGTTTGTTTGTATAAAGGATATATGTTAATAAAAAGTTTTCAATAAACACTTTCGATTGTGTCTTGATATATTCTTATCATATCACAATTGATATTATATCCATTAGAAAATATTGTTTCATTATGGTTAGATGTTGTGATCCTATTTGAAAAATATTTCTTAGAAGGAATAATGGAATATTTTTAATATATATATATATATAAAAGACTAATCATTCATCTTCCTTTTAAAAAAACCATAACAGTGGTGTGTGTAAAGAAATGTGTGTTTTATATTACCTTTATGCCACATATATGATCAATAAATACTTGGATAAAATATTGTACAAAAATATTTCTTTGGGATTCTTTAGTCATTAATAGGTATGTTCATTTATTTCTCTCTGAATTTTAAAAATTTGTTAAAGGAATCTCATAATGTATATAAATTAATCATTAGAATTAGAATTGTTCACACAACCTTGTTGAACTATCCTTAATATTATTTTTACATAACATTATATATATCGTTCTCTTTATCAAGACATGAAAATTAATTTTTTTTATGCCTAGTATATTAGCTAAATTGAGATTAAAAATAATATTATGTTATAAATAGGTCAAATAAATTAAATTTTATTTAATAAATTATAATACTTCCACAATTAGGTAAGATACATATATTTTATATTCATCATTAATTGGGATTTATATATTACATTCAAGATCTAATAAACCAATAGTTTATTATCAAACTACTATAGACGAATTTATTCCAAATGTGTAGTAGTTTCTCCTTATGTCTAGATGGAAAAAATGATATATGTGTCATTGTAAATCAATATAAATTTTAATTAAACTATTTTTGGAAATGATAATTAGTGGGATCCCCTTGGATAACATCAGAATCACCTTTTCCCTCCTCCTTTTAAGTTAACTCAATAATAATTTTCCTCTTATTAAATTACTATATCTAAATACATATATGTTTTAAGAATATTGTATTAAATAAAATATTTGTTAATAGAAAATTATTTATATATCTAAATTTGATTAAACTTATAAGTTCTTCATTTCATTTTAATTTATATTATAGGGACTAAGATTTCTATATAAGAAGCAAACAACTTCCTATTCATTCTCCTGTCATAGAATCATTTTTCTCATTGAATTATATTGTAAAGTATCTATTTTATTTATATTATACAAGGGATTTTTAAACATTTCATTAAAATTTTCATTAATAGGGGTGTATAAAAAGGTTTCAACCGATCTTTATACTCATGGTGATGTATGAGATAAAGATTAATTGGTGACTTGTCGATTTTTTTCTAGGATTAGACAAATAAGGTTAATATTGGTGGTAATTATAATATGAAATGATTAGTGGATAATTTATTATTCTAGTAGAATCCTAATTTATCCAAATAATCAAATATACCACAAAATTTTAAAATCTTGATAAGTATCTATATTTCCTTCTCGTTTACACTAATATTGTGCATTGTCAATCTTATTTATTTCAATCCATTCATTCTCTTTATCAAGACATTAGAGATGTGACTCTATGGTGTATGAATCCATGTCATTATTTTGTATCATGAACTCTTTTTTATAAAGTTAATAATACATTACAATAGACATATGAATAATCCTCAACATATATTTGGTAGGATACCTTTTCATCTTTGTTAACTTATTGGGGTGGATAAACAGGAATTGGGGATTCCAACATATAATATAATTTCCCCTATAACATTGCATCACATAAAATATTATACCACATCGCAAAATTTTCATTTTTATGTATATACCTTATGTTATGGAATGATATCACTATTGTTTTGTTTTTTCATTCAACTTTCTATAATAATTAAAACAGATGATTAATACTTTACTTGATTATAAATTATGTGAGAAATAATATATTAATTAATTTTATTAAATCACAAATATATTATAAAGTACCAATTTACCTCCCCATTAAACATATAATTTTTATATTCCATAACAATATAGTGGCAAGGAACTATATCCCCCTTCACATAACCGCTACAACTATTGTTCATGTTATTTGAAAGTACTTAGTTTGGAATGTTCTTTACAACTGCAATCTTGACGATCTGTTGACTAGACTCTCCTATACAAAAATTATATATTATATTTCTCAATACATTATTCCAAATTACTCCAATTTTAGAAATTTTTACTCTTCATGATGTAAAATTGTTTATTCAACCCAAAACCCTCATAACAACTCCCTTTATAAAAATAAGCATCCCAACAAGGATTTTCAAACACTTGGTTCTATTAGTTTCATTATTAATTGAGTAATGGAAGGTCAATGCATATGTAATATATATTTTATGGTTTTAATTTATTTTTTAAATATTTTATTATGTTTTATCCATTACATAACATGTTAATATTTAGTAGATTCTAATTTTTTAATTAACCTTGTCGCATAAAACATTTATGCATTTTCAATTTATTTATATTCCACATTTTCACATTAATTAATTTATTTATGTGACAACCATCACCCATCCAAAAAATAAATAATTAAAAATAAATAAATAACTAAATAAATTCCTTATCATGATCTTATCTAACAATTAATTTATTGAGCAGAAGATAAATCAACCTTCGACCTCAGGGAAATTTCCCCGTGCCAGTCCTAGAATGAGTTACAACATTCCACCTATAGACTTTTGTATCAAATGGGTTTACATCATTATGGTTTTATCATAAACCACCTCCTTATGACATATGATATTCCATTAATTACATTTATTTATAACTCACTTACAAGTGAGGAGAACCAATGGTTTAATTTATAGAGATTACATAAATAACCATGGATACACATTTCCTACATAATAATGGATGGAGGGATGAAACACTTTCCATAAAATCTTTTATAATATTTCATAATGGAAAACATTTGAAATATATTAAATTGAATCACCCAACACATACATAGGTCTTGTTCAATCTCATGAACATTTATACATGCAGTGTATATGAAAAAGTAAACTGGGTAACATTCATTTTAATTCATTATTCATTATTAATATACACAAGAATTAATTAATCAATCAATTAATTATTTATCATTCATCTCAATTTCTATATGAATTAATTTGGAGATACAAGTCATTATAAGAATTTAGGAAACATAAATGGAATTACAAATAATTACATTTAATTATTATTGATTAATTGAGAATTTATTAATTATCAAAAAAGACATTAGAATTTCAATCAATATAAGTAACCATAAATATTATAAGGTATTAATGATGTTATATTCCATTTAATGTTATTTTAATTATTTTTTATTGGGAGACTTCAAGGCATGTACATACATGATACACCATATATATCTTGGTTTTCATGTAAATGGGTAACATGCCTAGGGATTCATCATGTAAATAGGTTAGACTACATGGTGTGTAGTACCTACTATACAATGTCTTTTCTACTTGTCGTGTGTCTATTCAACCCATAGAAGGACTTAGCGTATTTATCGAACATGGTACTAAACGACGTGTACAAGCAGGATACACATCATGTATATCACATGTAGTGTGTTTTCTTGTCTTTCATAATGGCTTGGCATATACTTCATTCATAGGAATTAATGAGTTAAACACCTTGTACACTAACTACACAGAGAGTACTCATTTAATGAAATAGGTTATGATTATAACATGGAATGGACCTTTTATAATTACCAAAAAGGATACATGAATATATACACTAATGTGTGTATACTACACATAATTTAAGCTAGCTTCAGAAAATGTAATATGACATATCGTGTGGCATGTCGATCTGGTCTACACAATGTGCACAATAAATTCACCCCATATAATTAATTCTTAGAACATTATGGATCTCATTACATGGCCAAGTGTAGTGAACATGGGTACATTGCATGTACGATATATACACATTATGTTATCCCATTGTATTAGGATAGATTCGAGAACACATCCCTATGGAATATATGATCATTCATCAATTGTTCATGGACGTATGAAATTGTGAATCTGGAATGAGTAAATTAAATTTCCAAAAACTTATCAATTAAAATTGGATTGTGGAATGAATAATATTAATGTAAAAATTTATTAATAATTGTGAATATTGATAAAGAATAAAATAAATAATCTTAAATTTAATGCATGTCCCCTCTGATACCACTTTATAGTCCCGAGAATTGTAAAATTACCTTTAGTGGGAATTTTGTTTAAAAATTATTTTAATATTGAGTTAACCAAATCCCTAATAGAAGATATTTTAATGATAAATTTAAAATTAATTTATTTAATATTGGAATAAATTATTTACCCTGGATTGGGATTCATTATTTGATGTAGATTTCGATTTTATGAAAATCCTTTTTTGATTTACCTTCGCTAATATATAAGGATTCTTATATAAAATCCCTCTATCGGTGATCCACATATACTCCTTTGATCTTATAGAAATGAAAATTGATTTCTAAGTGAATTAATAGAGACTTAATTGTCCTATTTCATTAATATTTTATACTAATAATTCTATCATTACTTAAACTCTCGTGATTCTCATTCTTAATAGGGGTGGGAAATAGGAATTCAAGAGGGAAATTTGTTGCACAGAATGATTCTCTATTTTTCGATTAACCATACAAAATATATATAAACATCTATTTATTGGGCTTGTTTTTAGGATATTATATTATTTAATTGGGCGATGGACCGTAAATAATGATATTATATTTATTAAACCCCATGCCACATAATAAAAATATTATTATTATTATTATATTATATAACACATGTTAAATTATGCAATAAAAAATATTATTTTTACCTGCTTGTAAATTTAATTTTATTTACTTTGTGTAGTATTCATCCGTTACAACTTTTCTACATTTATTTAAAACTCCCCAAAAAAATCCATTAATATATATTTTTATATATAATCCTATGAATACATATTTATTAAATATTCATAAATAAAAATAAATAATTTTTTTTCACATATTGATGAATACATATTTAATTTATTCAACTCTTAAAACATGAATAATATTATTCCCTTATATTGAGAATAATATTTCTTCCATTAATTAAATTCAAATTGAATTTAATCATGATATAAAAAATTAGTTTATGACCCTCTAGGGATCTTTTTTCTTTGGCATTAAGTTGATACTCCTAATGCCAATGATTTTTGTTAGAAAATGGATCATCATACATAAAATAAATAACTTTATTTAACAATGTCAAAAACCACATAAGAATTCTCAAAATTAAATATAAACACTTTTTCACAACATCTCACCAAGAAGGTTGCACAAAAGTATTATAAACCTATTTTATTGACATGTTTTTAATTGACGATCTAATATAATAGTTTTTACACAATAACCATGAAATTTATGTGCCATTTATATTTCAATTAAAGGGGTGAGATATTTAATTTCATAAATATAGATGTGAAAAATCATTAATTGAATTATCAATGAATAAAATTTCATTTGTGGTGCTCCCAATGTACCTTACTTCCATTAAATATATGGAATAAGGTTTTTTCTTTGTATATCTAAGTTCACAATACATGAAACTCATTTTCGATAATATTTAAGTATATAGACCATTACACATGCTCGTAGATAGGAATATCAAATAAAACCTAAAAAGGAGGTATTTATACTTCTGGGTTTGTTCTCATTATCTATATTCATAGAGATTTATAGGTACAAAATTCATGAGAATAATCCTCATCCAATTTTAGTTATTTTAACTTACATTCTATATATTGTTATCGCTTTTATAGTATGTTATCTTTCCGTAGAACTCAATTAAAGAATATCTCCATAGAATTTACAGTTATCACCATAGTGGGGCACTACTATTCAATTTTCAATGTGATAGATACTATAGAACATTGTCACATCAGTTTTATGTAGAATAATAATAAAAATATTATAATATATTTAAATTAATATTCAAATCATTTAATATACATGTAATATTATGTACTAAATTGGTTGGTTCTATGTAACCAAAACTAAAATATGTGATTTAAAAATATATTTGAATGTTTTGATGGAATCATAGAACATTGATTTTGGGTATTTTATCATATCTACAAAAAAATAGAGTGCATTTGGAAAATTATTTATTTGGAACATTCAATATGGTTCAGTCATCTAATGATAAATATTTTTAAGTTAAGAGGATGTGTTATATTAATGTTTAGAAAAATATTTAATGTTACCATTACTTAATGGAATTAATAACATACCTATTATATGAATAAAATTTATTTCCATATTATTAATAGATGATCTAGGATTTAGAACATACTTCACAAATGGATTAGGGAAAATTACTCAATTCCCTATGATCATGGACAAAGGTGTAAATGGTCGGACATTTAATCTAATAGAATATTCAGATAGAGAATCAATTTTTAGAATAAAATCATCAGATACTCATGAGTTCGGGAATTATTATTTCAAATAACTTATTTATAAGAACATGTGATTTTTTATAGAAAATGGTATTCCAAATATCAATCATGTTGTTTTCAAATTTTGTAATAATCTATTGGAAAGATACAGTAATAGTGGTATTGAGTTGTGTTTATTGAAAATTAATTAGAAGTAATCTTAAATATATTTTACTTATATATGGGATGTTAATATTTTTTAGGCTATAAGTGGTTTTAAAAAAACTATTTAAGGCTGTAAGAAATAAGTATGCACATAGAATTTGGACAACAATTTATAATGGTTAAATAGACCACAGATATGACCTCATTAGGTAAGTGTGAGACCCCATGTGTTTATTTTATATCTCTATAAGTTTGGTGTGAGGTCTCTTTAGGTTAGATAGATACTTTATAATGTTGAAAAAAACCTAATAAGGTTGGATCAAGATTCACATAAGGTTGGGTAATAATGTCCTAAGGTTGGTGCAACCCATTTTAAGGTCAGTACGACCAATCATAAGGATGGTTAGAGCTACCCATAAATATGGGACATGGTTCTTAACAATATCCAAATGTTCACAAGGAATCATATGATAGTTTTAATGTTGTTGGAGGTATATTTTATCTTTTAAAAAATATGATTATTATTGGAGATAGTTTTGACCAGAGATAATGAAACAAGATTCATGAGATATTAAAGACATGTTATTTTGATTATTTTAAGTGATTTTAAGGATGGTTTTGTTGGGATTATTTTTTTCTACACATATATCATCGTTGTCCGAAAATGTGGTGACATGGAGGTTTCTAAAATATTTTATTTGTTTATTTTTTCTTAAAATTATTTGTTAAGAGATTAGGGATACAACATAAATAGATTATTTTTAGGTTCTGGATATAATTTTTTCCCTTCTATATAAAGGATTAGTTGACATATTTTCTTTAAAATTATTTTTTAGATATTTTGACCAAGAACCAAATTTCTCTATTCTTGATTATATGTTTTCATTATCAATAAAGATTACATGTCTTATTATTACTGTTCCACTGCATGAATGTTTCATGAAAAATTGTCCCACAAATATATTTCATACATAAAGGTCATAGAATATTCCTTTTATGATGATAACCTAGAGCTACCACAACATTATTCATGGATAAAGCTCTAGGCCTAAATGGTATTGTCTTATAAGAGAGGGAAAATGAAATATATTAGGTGTAGGAGGCTCATTAGACATTGAGACACCTTATTATATTGTTTAACTCTGTAAATATCTAATATAGTAGGTTGTGAGAATATTTCTGTTAATAAGAAATCCTCATTTACAAGTGTTATTGGATTCTACTTTATGATTATGTGTTTAAAAATCTGTAGACATTAATGTTATAATTAATGGATATCATTACTTGCATTAATTTATGTATTGATAAAAAAATATGATTAAATGTGATTTTGGTGAGGTAATATTTGTTGGATATGTCACAAGTGATAATGAATTAATGGTTAATGTGAGAAAAGATTTATCCCTTTTAACCATTTATAGAAGTTGATATCTTAAGACCTTTGATTGGAATGGAACTACCTATATAAATCGTTGTACATAGTGTTTGGTGGTATATTTCTTTTCCATAAATTCAAATAAATAGGAACCAAGTATATAGGTTTATTTCTCTGACATCCAACACTATTAATTTAACATATGATGATCAATATATGATATTACATATAAAATGATTGAAAAAATACATGTCTTGTAACCACTATACACCACATGTAGTCCATGTTTCCTCACATCTGAGGACATGGTTTTCCCAACATGTCATGTATCAGATACATGACATGGGGACTGACATGTAATGAATCTTTGAGGTCACATGATATATAATTTGGACTAAAAGTCATGTACCTTGAACTCATCCATGTAAGAAAACATGACCATATCCAAGGAATGTTTTATAGTTGTAGAAAGTAGATAGCACATGTCATGTACTATAGTATATGATGTGTGGTAATCTGTAGAAAATGATACTATTTTTCATTGAGAAATTAAAGTATATAATTAATCACATTCGCACGTGATCCGTGGGTCATTTATTTTATATCACACTCAATATATTAGGATTTATAATTATATATATTAAAATCATTTTTCATATTAATATTTGGATAATCACACAAATTGACCTCCAAGTACAGTCATGTAATTTACTAATTTTAAATGAAATTGACACTATTTAAAATTAATTATGATTATGAGATAATCATAATTTGTCTGAATGAAGATAAATTGAATTAATTAGATTAATTAAAAGCGAATGATAATAAGTAAAGAAACAATAAATATAATTGATAAAAATATTGAAAATGTATTAGCATTTCATATTGTGTGTGGATGATCATGAGATTAGACTAGCCTCATGTATGTGATTGGGTTTTGTTAAATTTTTATTCATGGCATGTGTGTAATCCTCTCCCTATTATTATGCATGGTCGTGGGTTCCCATGTATTCTGTAACATATAAGATTAAAATATATTAAGTGAATATTATATATTAATAAAACTATAATATGATGTTCTTTTTAACATTTTATTTCACAAAAAAAATTAATTTTATTGAATTAATAACAATTTCAAACAAACTTTAGAAAAATATCCCAAAATGAGATTTTGAAATTTAACCTTAGAAAAAAATTATGAATAATTAAAAAAATGGTATTTAAATTAAATATTTTATTTATAATATTATGTTATAATATATTGAAGTAACCATGCATTTACTATAAATTTTATTTAAATAATGATGAAATCAGTTGGTGGTAAAAATGTATATTTTTTAAAAAGGAATATTCTATTCCTATTTTAATCAATTAAATTTTTTTTAATGATTACTTATTTAAATGAAGTAATTATATTAAATTCCAAACTATAAGAATATATATCTATATAATAAATATTATAATTAAAATAGTTAATTAATGAATATCTTATACTTGAAAAATTAATTTGTTTAAAAATCATTTCCAACCGCTTTTGTATGATTATTTTTTAAATTTAATTCAATATTTTCGAAGAATTTGATAAAATGGATTCTATATTTTGAATTAGATATTTTAATGTTTTAAATAATTACACCATCATTTTGATAATTTACATTAAAAATAGTTTGAATTTGTCACCAAAGATAGGTTAAACCGGATTTACGGAGTGGTTGACCTAAAAGGATAATGGTTTAAATGACCTGAAATTTATTGAAAACACATTTGATGCTTTTATTTTTACCATACAGTTAAAATCATATAATATGACCTTTTTTAAATCTATTTCTCCAAAAATGTGTCTTTTCATTATTTTTATCTTTTAAAAATTTACAAATGTTCCCCTCACTAAAATTATAAAAGGTCACATAATCACCTCACCTATTCACACCTCTAAAGTAATTTAAATTGAAAGAAACCTACTAAAATTTCTCTCCCAAGTTCCCTATCAATGTTATAGAGGTTTTTCTCTTCCCAAAAGTCTAACTCCAGGGTTCTTAATAAGATATCAAAAGTTTTTTTACTTGGTGCAAGAAATATTTTTAACTAAGATCTCTCTTTTTAATTATTTTTCCACATTAAACTATGTACTAATAATTATGCTATAATAATTCAATTATATATCATATATTCATATTTTATTATTTTTATTTCATAAAATTGATCCTTCTACTTCTCCATTAAATGAGAAACTAAACCATCACCCATGTGTACGACAGACAACCACCATACAAACCGATATAATTGTTTTCCATCACAAAATAACCTGGATAATAATAATTATTTAAATAATTAACATATATGATAATTATGAGATAATATTTATTTTTTTAAGAATAATATATCATCTATATTCTTACCCTTTAAACCATTAAGAAAATGGTAATGTAGGTTGTGTGTACGTATGACCTACCATCTCCATGAGACATTGTGATTATTTTTTCATGTCCAAATTGGAATAATAATTATAAAAATGTACCTAATGAATAAATATGATATTTATAATATTAATGTAACAATATCTTACTCACATGAATAAGAACGGCCATGATAAAATATACCTCGCAAAAAAAAAAGAGTTAACACCCAAAACAATGGTAATAATGAAATATTATTAGAAAACATATGGAAATATGTTATAATAGGTTAATATATGATATGGTAAATATGAATATGGTTATTTTATAAATTAATAAAATGTTTAAAACAATTATGTAGGTGGTAAATTTGTGTTCCACTAAAGGGACTCAAGAGGTATAAGATTTCATCTTAATTTTATTCCATTAAGACATAATTAATATTATGAATCTATTTATTTCATGTGGAATATATATACCATATTGATATATTTAAAATGAATACCACTTTATTAATGATTATTATTGTTTCAGTTCAACTTATTTTTTTCAAAGGGTTATAAATTGAAATTTACCAAATAAGTGTTGATTTATTTTTGAATCTCATTTTTTGGATTTCCATATGTTTTATGAAGTAATATTATAATAAATCCTCCCTAAAATCTATATATTTTATTTTCATATTGATATTAAATGATTTTAAAAATTTTATTCTATATTTTACTCTCTCTATAACTTGAATCATGTAAATAAATTTTTAAATAAGAACTAATTTTATTTAATTTTTAATGAGATTTATTATTCATTAATGACCACATTTTTCAAGATTATTATATAGAAGAAAATTTATTAATAAAATGATATATTTTGGCCATTTTAGGTTTGATTTAGTTTTTAACAAGTTTGAAAATAATATTTCCACTTTTTCCAAAAGATATTTTTTTGAATTTCTGTATGAAAATGACTAGAGATGTTTTTAATGTATACATGGTTGATGGACTTCCCTACCACATTATCAATTTTACAATATTTAGTGTATAACCGCTAATTTACTTGTAGTTGAACCTTTATTTAGGTATTTTAAATTTCTATATTTATTTTTTTGTTTGAATATGTTATGAGGGGTGGGGAGTTCATTTTTTTAGTATTTTATGGTGGTACATGATTTGAGAATGTTTAATAGAAACCATGAAGAACCTTCAAGAAAATATTAATGGGAAAATAGAGGTTACTATAAATTCTCATAGTTTTCTATTGGTTTGTCCACCCAATAAATATTACCTAAATAAACCATGTGATATTATTTACATTTAGTATTGTGAATAAATCACGATTGGTGCACAGTTTATCTTACCGTGTGAGCTAACCATTTGAAGGGTGTCTTAATACAGTAGCACCCACAGAATTGGTAATTTTTTTAAATTTTGTGCGATGTCACTATACAACATACAATCATCCCTCCAAAGTCTGTGGATCTTATTCCTTTTAGTCCTTTATGAATTATGTTTTACTCTAATATTTTTATAATATTAACTCTTTTTTCTCCCATCTATGAGATAAATTTCTTTTCAGTTTGGGGGTGATCTGTAAGTGAATTAAAGGATGTTGGAGATCCAGATTCATTAGTATGTCTTCGTTCTTGGTATCTCATTGTTTATTCCTTATATTCTTTTTTCCTAAAACCATATGTATTATATTTAATTAATATAACTGTATTACATGGTGTTAATTGATATGTTTTATAATTTTATCTTGGGAAGAAATGGTGTATAATTATTTAATCTAGTGAATAATTATATCATTCATCATTTTTACTAATGTTCGATTGGTATGGGGATTATCTCTTGACTCCAATTATTTAGAATGTGAAGGATTTTTTTGAAATAATTTCTTTAATTGAATTGGTTAGGTAATTTCTATTTGAATCTTGAAGAAATCCCACATTATTGATGGTTTTTTGAAATGGTGTAAATTGGATGGTTTTATAGAAAGACGTCATGTTGTTAATTATAAAATGGTAATTTTAAACTTTTTGATCTTGTTCAGGATCTTGTTAAATGTTTGTAAAAAAATTTCAATGATATAAATTTTTTATTAATATATTTTGGTATGATATGTTTTTCAAGGTATTTTTCATACATGGTTAATTTTAGTTCAATTACATTAAATGTGACCCTTTTGAAGGGGTGTGTTCCACTGGTGAAATTGTTATTGGTTATCATGTGACGATGTGGTACTTCAATTATAGACCATTCATGAGTAAGGAACTATCACCAATGATGCATGTATGGATGATTGGATGTGTGGAATCATGCAGTGGATATGCCTAATGGATTTAAGAAATGTTTTACAGAATTGTTTTGTTACATTCCATGGATATTTTTTTGGTTTGGATAACTACTTTAACAATGATATAAACTGTTTTAAATTATTTTAAACAATATTATATAAATGTTATTATAAATTTTACCCTATTAGTGTGTGTTAGGAAAGTATTGAAGAAATCCTTATGATATTATACTCACCCACTAAATGGTAACTATTGTGTGTTTGCAGATGTCATCTATTAATACACTGGTAAGTGAAAGGTATCCTAGTTCATTAATGATGATTCTTGATACCTTATGCTGGGAATTTGGATTTAGAGCTCCCAGTAGTTCATGAGTTTTCTGAGTTGATATCTTTTTTTTCTTTGAGTTTTTTTGGTTTCTATTTTTTCATGCACTATATAATGGTTTTAGTTTGGATTGGTTTTATTTTATTTGAATTTTTTACATAATCATTATATAGACACTTTTTTTTATCTTGGTTTTATATTTTTCTTGAGGATTGTTATTTTATTAATGTGTAAATCATCCCCTAATTATTTATAAAGCCTATGAAAAATATTTCAATATTTTTTGGTTTATTGGGGATGTTACCTAAGGCTAGTAACAACAACTGCCTCTTCCCCAACCAATGTGTGAGGTGCAAGATGTTACAAATCGTATCAAATTTTTCATTCCAACAGTTATATGTTTGTTTATTTGGTCCTTTATTATCAATCATGGCACGCTGTTTTCCATGGAATGGAAGCAAGGTGTAGTATTTTTAGAAAATAAAATGTACAACATAAAATGTTGTACATAACCTATTAATATGGAACATATAGTTTCGAGGGATTTTGGTTAAATGATAATTTTCATATACTTCTTGAAGTATTCACCACATTATAATGGGTTAATCCAACAAGAAGAGCATAACATGGATTGATTGTAATAGATTCTTAATAGGAGTTCATAATTAATTTTGTGTAATTGTTTATGTTTTTTTAAAAGGTTGATTTATAAAAAGAGTTGAAAATGTTTTGATTTTCCAAAACCTGGTGGAGTTTTAAAAATTGGATTTAAAAAAAATTACTGATTTTTAGAAATCACTATTGTGAAATGTGTGGCGTCATTAAATTAAAATTAAAAATCCTTCCATTTCTAATAAGTGAGACTAAGTGGATTTTTTTGGTTATTAAAATAGAACCAGGAGGTGTTGTTGAAACCACCCGAAAGAGGATTCTATGATTATGGTTTCACTTGGGCCACAGTTGAAGAAATAGTTAGTCTATAGTACTCTCTATGATATTCTATCCATGAATAGATGGAATATTTGGGATGATCTGAGGAATGTTGATCCTTATTTTCAGATCCTAAATAATAATACACCCATATATCAGATGAATTATAAAATTGAAAAAGTAAATGTGTGGATAAATAGGATGAATCAAATCTTTTATTTCCTTAAGAAACTAGTAGAGTTGAATATAATATTGGAAACATATATATTGGAGGATATATCATTCCATTATTGGGGTATTGTTGTTCCATCTAAATTAGCCAAAGTCACGGCATGGGAAAAATTATAATTTCAATTAAAAAATATGTACTCACATGTTTTGAACTTCTAAAATGATATACTTCTTTAGATTGTTGTAGGATAATCTCTCAGAAACAAAGTACGCATCAAAATTTATTAATTTAGTTCACAGTGAACTGAATGATTGTTCAAGTGAATCTTTGAAGGGATGAATTTTTTTTGTTGGGGTTGAAACCATGTATGTAGTCAAATATTGTCAAATTTCCTATAATATATTATAAATTGATGGTCAACAGAGAGATGATAGAAAAAGAAGAAATCATGGGAAACATGGTTGGAGGAAGCATGTTCATTACTATGGGAACTGGCGGGAACTCCAATGCTAGTAAAAAGTGGATGAGGAACACCTATTCTCAATAGGGTGGTATATCACATAATTATACTATCAGATCGGTCATTATACCTCATCAGGTGAAGATTAGGATGAGATATTTTGACTTGGCTTATTTTGAGAATTTGAAGGGATATTGTAAGGCACCACTAAGAGAATGTCACAATTAAAACCAAATGTGACATATTTATTTTATTACTACAGTGATCCAAGCATAGGTGGTATATAAATATTTCATACATCTCAAGAATGACATGATTTAATGGTTTTAGTGTTCCAATATAGTTTTTTTCAGCAGAATCAAACATTCCTTGGTGATTTGAGGAACACCATGGCTCCTCAACCTGTTCAATATCAATAGAGTAATAAAGGTAAAAGTGAGGAGAGAGAGAGAAATTATATGTAGTTGAGGAGATGATCACGGATGGTCAATCCGTAACTTTTATGGTGATAGGTATGGTTATTTTGAATTATATCCATATGTAATCTTTGTTTGATATAGGAATGTCCTATTCATTCATTTATTCTCATGTTTTTGATCTTCTAGGTTTACATGCTATGATGGTGCCTTATATTCTGAAACTCCAAAAAATACTTGGGAAAAATAATATAGATCATTAAAATGTGAATCATGTTTGATAATAATCAATGAGATAATTATGGTTTGGTATTTTTATGTGATAGATATTTATTTCCATGGCTGGATTATAGGAATGTATTATTGTTGAGCTGTGAGGCCCATATCCATTGTTATTCATGTTAGGCATGTTTCCAAAAATCAGATGGTGTTAAGAGACTCTTTAAAAAAGATTGGGTAGTGAATTCTTGTAGAGTAGGACCCTATGTACTAGTGGGTTGAACTATCTCCTTCCAGTTGACAATAGTTTATTTGTTAGAGGTATAAGAGATTAAAAAGATTGATATTCCGACCATATTGGACCCATTCCAAGATGTTTTTTCTTGACAATTTCTTAGGTATTCCACCCATGTGATAAGTGGTGTTTAAAATTGATCTCCTACTGGGGACCTATCCAATTTCTCTTCTATCTAATCATATTGAACCAATAGAATTGATAGAAGTGAATTATTAGTTGGAATACATGTAACTAAATTGGTTCATTTGATCAAGTATATCGTTGTGGGTAGATCCAGATCATTTTGTAAATAATGTGAATGTATCTCTGACACTTTGTGTGGATTATTTTACATGTAACCAAGATACTATAAATAAATATTATTATCTTCCACACATTGATGACCTATTTGAATAATTTATGGGATCCTAATGGTTCCCTATGATGGACCTATGTTCAGTATATCACCAATTGTAGGTTCAGATGGAGGAAATTTTATAGATAGATTTCAAAAGCGTATATAACCATTATGAGATTATTTTTATTCATTTTGGCCTTAAAAATCTAACAATTATATTTATGGAATTTACGAGTCAGTTATTTTAAAATTATCTAGATTTCATCATTGTGGTGTTTTTTGGATGACATGTTTGTGTATTCTATGAAAAAGGCATATCTTTAGAAACACATGGAAATTATGTTGTGTATCTTCCTGGACCATAATTGGTATTCTAATTTTTAAAATTTTTATTTCTATATACAATAAGTAATGTTTCATTTGAAATGTAATTTTTCAAAAAGGTGTTTCTATGGATCCTTAAAAGATAGAATCTCTTATCCATTTGAAATAACAAAAATAATGTCATTTATAAATATTTTTTCCTTAAATTAGTGGGATAATACATTAATTTTATATATGACTATTGATATTTTTAACCATTTATAATATCATTAATATAGAAAATCATTCGTTTATAGTGGGATAAAGAATCTCCAAAATCAATTCAAGAGAGTAAGGTTAGATTTAAATCATTATATATCCTAACATTTCCAGATCATGGGAAGGTTTATGTAGGCCACTGTGATGCATTGAGATCAGGTTTGGGATTTTTTCTCATGTAAGGAGATATTATTATTCCTTATTGATCATAACAGTAGATATTTCTCGAATAGAACAACCCAAAACATGATTTACAATTAACTAGTATACTCCCTATTTTTGAAGACATTGAATCATTATATTTTCTGGTGATAAATTCAAGGTGTTTGAATATCATATGATTTTGAAACACATTTTCTCACTAATAGATTCGACTCTATTAAAAATAATGTGGATGGAATAACATCAAATATTCAAAATATATATGATGCATACACAGGGTAATGAAAATTCAGTGGTAGATGCATTAAGTAGGATTTCATATTTTTATATCTATAATGAAGATTCATATCGATGGTAGCTGATGTCAGTTAGAGTAGACATACCCATGTATTTTTCTATCCATAGATTTGTATTTTTATTCCCATTTTCATTTGTTCTCGATTTTGTTAATCACCTAAAAGAGGTTCTTATATCTAATCTAGAATGGGTGTTTATGAGTTTAAAACTCATTGGGTGCGAGACCGTTGGGGGATGGAATCTGGAGGGACATTTGTTTTTATGGTTTAGAGGTTAGATCATTGTCCCTTTTATTAATTTGAAAAAAATTCTTAGTTCCTACCACCATTCAAAATGGGATGTTCATATAGGAAGATAGAATATGTATAGAGTAGTGAAAGATAAATGTTGGTGGGTTGGAATGAATATGGATGTCAAAGAGTTTTTTTGAGATGCCTCACCTTTCAGTAGGTCAATTTCGAACTCCAATGACCAAAAAAATGTTGCCATCTTTACAAATTTTAGTGTGGTAACGTGAGCAGATATCTACGGATTTTGTGAAAATGTTACCAAGAATGGTCAGGAAACACGATTCCATATGGGTAATTGTGGATCTGATAACAAATTATTATCATTATATCCCTATTTCACAATATCCTATGGTGATGTCCTTTTCAAGAATCAAAATACAAGAAGTTGTAAATTGACATAGAATTATAGCATCGATTATATCTGATAGAGTCCTTAGGTTTATGTCACATTTGGGTAAATCCTTATGGTAATCCATTGGGACACGGTTGGCTATGTGAATACAGCATCACCCTCAAATTCAGGGAAAATAAAAAAAGAAAATATAAATGTGAGAGGATAATTTTATGGATTGTGTTAAAGATATTGATGACTCATATGAGAAGAGAATACCATTAGTGGAGTTTTCTTTAAAAGGTAGTTTTCTGACCATGATACATATAGATACTTTGGAAATATTTCAAAGGAATCCCTATAATTAACCACATTTTTGGGTGGAAATATGTGATATATCAATGGTTGGACCAATCCCTATATAGTGATAATAAAGAATATTATATCGGTAAAAAATAATACAGATACATCTCAGAGTCATCCAAAATTGTATTCGAATCATTTTCGATGGATGATGTCATTTGAGGTGAGTGATCATGTATAATTTAGAATCTCTCTAAGGCTTGGGAATCCACATTTTTGGAAGAAAGGTATGTTATCTCCTCAATACATATGCCCTTTTAAGATACTGGAATGATTTAATTAAGTGGCATCTTATTTGGATTTTCCAACATAGTTTAGTTCAGAACCCAATGTGTTTAATGTATTTTAGTTTAAAAAGTATAAACCAGATCATGACCATGTCATTCTATGAGATCACATTGACCTAGAGATTACTTCTATGTTAGTTCATGTGCCAGTATAGGTTATAAATAGGGAAGATAAATTCAGTCATGGGAAAATATTTTTTAGATTATGTTTTATAGAAACATGTTTTCATTCAGGAATAAACATGGGAGCATGGTAATAAAATGTTTGAGTATTTGAAAAAACTCTCCCAAAACAATAATGGTTTTTAAATTTTCAGGGATGGAAATTACAATGGTATGTAGAATATATCACCATTGGATTAATGTAACTTCCATTTATTTATGTATTTTAGGATTATATATATATTAAGTTAGGTTTAAAGATGTTCGTAGTGTTTTTTCATGTTTTAGATCATTTTATAGAGGTGGATGGTTTGATAATGGTTAGTATAATCCATAAAGAACATCCAGGAATCCATGAAAGGGAAGAAATGGTCATTAGGGGAACACATTTTGGATAAACTATGCGAATTACTAAGATAAAATGTATTAGATAATTTTCATTTGGGATAATGGAAAAAAATGGATAAAGAAGAGATTGTTTAAATATGTGAGACAACTGTGAAAGTGGTGTCTTAGGGAAGTATCATGCACACATTCGACACATGGTTTTCCATACCATGTTTCCTAACTATGTGGTGTATAGTAATCCCTCTAAAATTTGTGGATTAAATTCATTTTAATCACATAAGAACTCAGTTTCCTATAAACCATCCATAATAAAATTTGATTTTCTCCCAATTTGTGAGAGACATTTACTTTTGTTATGGGAGTGATAAGTAAGTGAAACAAAGGCTGTTACAGATCCAGATTCATCAGTAAAGATCTATTCTTGGATGTTCAACATTAATTGCATCAATTTTTATTTCTTTAAATCTTAGCTATAGTATATTTTGGATAAATGCATATTACATGATCGTAATTGTGAATTTTTATCATTAGATATAGTTATGGAAGGGAGATTCAGGATAGGTTTTTTAGAATCATTGGGTTGTAATTCATTTTCTCAAATGTTTAAGATTTAGGTGGATTCTCTCTTGGATCTATTTGTTAATAACATGAAAAGTTAGTGTGAAATAAATGATTTTTTTAGATTTATTATGGAAATGTTGTGTGAATCTTTATGGGTATATTATTTAGTTATGATTTTTTAAAAAATTGGGAACTAAATTGTTTAATGGAAAGAAATCATCATTTTAATTTGAATCTGGTGATTTTAAAATATTGCCTCTCTATTGTCTCACAAAAAATTCTTTTAGAATTTTTTTCAATAATAGAAATGTTTTATTAAAATAACATGGCTTGATTGGTTTTGAATTTTATTTTGAAGTCATGGTTGGAATGAGTACATATTTATTTTATGTGACACTATGGAAGGGAAATATTCTATTGGGGGAACTAGTATCACATACCTTCTGATTACATTTTAGATTGATGAGATACTATTAATGTGTATGGAACCATCACCTGGGAATGTATTTGTGGATGTTTAGATGTGTGGAATAATGTAATGGGTATGCTATATGGATTTAATAATGTTTTAAAGGATTTTATTATTTATTTATCAATAAAACTATTTTGGTTTGGATAACAACATTAGCATTGATATAATATATTTTCTGTTTTTTGAAATGTTTATATATAATTTTCCTTACACATTTTATTCTAGAGGAATGAGTTAGGATATCAGCAGGGAAATTTGGAAAATTTTAGAATCACTCCATCCTTAGGAACTATTTTCATTTTTATATGTCATCTATTAGGACACGATTAAGGGAATGATATCCTAGGTTTTTAGTAATGATTCTCGATACCTTGGGATGGTCATGTGGATATGGAGCTTCAATTATTTTTTATGTTTATTGAGTTGATGTCTTTGGTTTCATTGTGTTTTTTTCGTATTTTTCTTCTTGTAATATGATATTTTATCATATTAGTTTTATATAATTTGATTTTAATAGTTTCACTCATGCATCATATAAAATTGTAGTTATCAGGGTTATTTATGATTTTGTTTGTGTTCTAGTTGTTTTATTAAAAGGTAAAATCATCCACAATTGTTTATAAATCCCTTCGAATTTATTTCTATACTTCTTTATCTTGTCACCTAAGGCTAGTAACACCCACCACCTCTTCCCAAGGAAATGGGAGAAAGGAAGCTTGTTACATTTAGTATCTTTTATATGTTTTAAATTGTTTAAAAACACTTTATAAAATATTACCATAACATTTAACATTCATTTTATTTATTTATTTTCAAAAGAATTTATTTTATTACAAAACATATATTTTTGATGAACCAATAGTAATATCTTATCTCTTATTAATTTTTTAGTTACTAACATTATCTTGAAACAATAAAAATCTTATGGTCAGATCAATATTAAATTTTTTTTAAATATATATATTCAATGTATCATAGATATTATTTTTTTCTTAATCATATAACATTTTTACATATGATGTTTCACTTTTAATAAATGTTGATTGATTGGGGAACATATTGATAAATTTGAACTGTTTAATCAATTGTAAATATTTGATGATAAGAAAATTCCGTTTAGGAATTGAATTGATAATTCAATATATGAGGGATCCATTGGACATACAGTGATTGGTGGGGCTTAGTTATTGATATCCCCTCGATGCATCGACAGGGCTCATGAGACTAGTCAATTATCCAAAATTAGTAAATGAGTTTTTGGTATATAACTTCAAATCAATAAAACTGCCTTGGAAAAATAATTTATTATAATGATATCATGATGTATGAGATCATGGAATCCAATATCAATAATTGACTGCATTTATAATTCAATTATTATCATTAATGGGATTATTGTAATGATATTAACCATTTTTTCATTTTAGGTAAGTGTTATTGCTTACATAGTGTTTTTATTTAGTTATCTACCTTACCATATTGATTATATCTTATTTACTCATGGTAGATTTTTTTGTATATAACCCTTTATAATAATTTGTTCTCAACCATATTTTGTTCCATTTACCATTGTTATGAAGATGAATTATTTTAATGTGTTTCAGGGATCCCAAAGTAAAATGGGTATCATATATGTATCTAGATCTCCAAGACAACTAATATTATTTTTTTATTTAGGATTATATCCCACATATATGTTCCAATGTAATTAATTACACATAGACTTCAGTGTATAAGTGTTATGATTTTTACAGCTGGTATCAGAAGAGGTTTAGTAAAAACTTTGAGAAATAGATATTGGAAAACATATATTAGGGAACATAGCCCTATGTTAGAATTTTAGGATATGAATAATTGAAGGATAATTTAATAAATCATTTGGTACCGTAGAGATTATGTGGGTTTTAATAGTAATATATCCCTTCATTGATACTACAAGTGGATGTGGTTTTGGTACAGATGCATCTAGGGATAATTATCTTGAACCAGGTAGGTTGAATATGTCTCAACTATCATTATGGTGTACAGTGAGTGTGCACTTACTAAGAATATGTATTGAAACTCTTAAGTAATATTCATGGTTTAATTCATAATTTATTTACAACTCATTGTATATTATTTGAAAATATTGTCACGATTTAAAAATATCCCCAAGGAAACCACGTTTATCATTCAAATATTAAAAATGAATTCATTATAAAATTATGTCATGGGTCACAAAAGTTTTTAAATTATATATTAAGATTTAGAAATCCTATTTTTATAAAATACTTCATTATATTACATTTTTTATATATATAATTAGGCAGAATTAATGGCATCCATGCTCTTGGAAGTGTAGAAATTTCCCAACTGAGAAAGCCAATAAAAATTATATTGAAACTAATAATATCATAGAATTATTGAGGTATCTGGTCCAATTCATAACTAATAACCATGCACATATAGAGAAACGTGTTTTTATACAACATGATACACCTATATGGTATTTTTACATGCGGTATAATCCCCCATTATTTAGTGTAACTACTAGTCAAGTGGTAGTTGAGTAATGAATTAAGTCTACTAGAATGATATTTTATTCCTTGGGATGCAATAAAATGGACCATGTTATACTTATAAATAATTTTATCAATTGAGACACTAATTAATGTAGTTCATTGATCTTGAATACATTGGAGGGGTAAGAAAAAGAACACATGTAATGATGAGCATTTAATGTTACATTCTTCAAAAATTATTTCCCATGTGAGAAACATACTAAAATTAAATTAAAGTTAATAAAATTAATGAAAAAGGATGAAAAATATGTTTAAGAGTATGATACTACCATTCCAATACTAGAAAAGTATCCTATATATTACATTTATAATAAATAAATCAATATTGACCATTTATTTGAAGGGAATGAGCCATGTCTTTGATTTGCATTAGTTTCTCAATTTTTTTCACCATAAGATGAAATAGTTTTATGCCCCATCTTAACAGAGAATGAATTATCAAGATAAAATATATTCATTGGAAATAAATAGAATAATATGTAATCTTAACACTAATAAAAATGAAATATATCAAAGTGGTAGAAAATGATAAAGAAATTTCAATCCTGTGAAAATTGTGGAATGAAGCATCCTGGAAAATTCTAGAAGGGAATGGTAATTTGACACAACTATAGAGATAAGGGTCATATGTGTAATAAATAGAATGTAAATAATTTTATCATTTATATATAATGATTAATCTATAATTTACTGGGTTTTTATTCAAACCAATTTCCCAATAATGAAGGGAACTTACCACAAAAGAGGCTAAGGGGAGAATCAAAAGCTTATGTGATCACTAGATCTGAGATTGAAGAACCAAAAGATGTGGTGGAATGTACTTCAATAATATCATCAATTTTAGATGATTTTTTTATCTGGGATCATCACTCTTTTTAATATTTTCTATTCTTCCTAATAAAATTAGTTATTTCTATAGTACCTTATGAAGGTAGTTTTTAGTTAAAAAGTCATAGTTGAAATCTCACTACAATAAGGATGTGTCAGGTAGTTCCAATTATAACATGTTAACATGCCATATTTTTTGACTTTGTTAATATACTTATGGTTCAATTATATATAATCCTTGGTATGGAAATGGTTTCAAAATAATATAAAAAATTATTTGAAAGAGAAGAACATTTTGAATCATGATGAATATGTCGAATTTAATGTCTTTAGAGTGGTGAATTTATCATCTAAGTTATATCTATATCCACCTCCAGTAGCACATCTGAATTTGATTCTTGAGGAAGAAATGTAAAAATAGCCAAATGATATAAATTTTAATCATAAAATTGAGAATTTACCTATTGTATAAAAATATATTGACGAATTTTTTGAGTAATTTTCTACACATCCACAAGAGCATGAAGTTGAGTTTTACTTTGATTTAAACCCTGATGCATAACCAATATCAAAAAAAACCTTTAAAATTGAATGTTTGTAATTAGTTAAAAGTAATAAAAAACTAGATGAGTAGTGTAAAATGGGGTTTATATGCCCTATTGTTTCATCTTGAGGTTATCATATACTTTTTAGAAATAATAAAGATGAATCTATGAGGTTATGCATTGATTATATATCCTATTGATTCATCTGGGGTATTGGTGTAGGATATGTTGTTTGTGGAGGGAGTAGTCATGATATGGTTGAGTAGTGGGGTTATGATGAAAGGTGGCGAAGGATGTTGTTGTTTGGTCATTTCAATATGATGCTCATTGTGTGTTGTTTTGTTTTAGAGGCCTAGTGGGTATAAATGAATATAATAATGATCATGGAATATAAATTTTTTTACATGTATTAATAAAATGTGATGGTAATTGAGAATCTAGAAAATGCATTATTAACAACTAAAGATTGAAATAAAATTTTGGCTTTCATTTTTCTTTTGTGGGGTTTTGAATTTAGTCTTGGCAGTTAATGTGGGAGACCATGTATGTTAGTTGGTGATATGTTTGAAAACCTATATGTGTGGATTATAAGTATTTATGTATATTTATATATACGTATTCTTTTCCTTGTGATTTCTATATGCACCCACCCATGTTGAGCACTATGTATCGACACCCTCATCGTCATGTGGGGGTGTCGTTCCCCATATCTCGGTGGGAGGATGGATGGATTTTCACACGCTCTTCCATGCTCCCACATCTTAGAGATAATGGCCTAGGATTCTTTAGTTGGGTTGTGATGTGTGGTCATAGGTTTCTTCGGTATGATTTGTGTTTTTACATTATGTTATGTGTAGCCCGGGTATGTGTGAGTGAGATATGTTATGAGGTGAGACCTAGGTGCATGTGGGAAGGATGTGATGCTCTATATTTAGAAGAGGTAAGAGCACCATGAAATTTTTTGATGGGTTATGAGAGTGGCTAATTTTTGGGAAATTGGTGGGGGGAACCATACCATTGTTGTGATTTATATTGTATTATATTTCTTGGATGTGTTATTTGGTGAGAAAGACTTGGTAAGTTTGGGGTTATGGTTAGTCTACCTGTTAGGTGTTGTTTTATTCTACTATTTTATCATAAGTGCATTAGTATGCCCCTTACAATTATGAATGATATGGTTTGATTTTATTATAAGTAAACATATAATCTCACCCTATGTTTATAAAACTATTTTCAAGATTCTAGGAGGAATTTTTGGATTGTTCAATACCTTAATAGATGAACCTTTGGACAATTTTTTTGTGTCTACTTATTTTTGTTTTGAGAATTTTAAAATGGACAATTTTATTTGTATTTGTTTTATTTATACATATATTGTGCATTGATTTTTTGTTTTATTATATATAGTTTGTGGATTTCATTATGGTTTATGTATCCTCTCTCCCGATATTATTTTTCTTATAGAGGGAAATGCCTCAAATATTGGGAAATTTTTATACCCTCGGTGTTAATTTCTATCCTAAAGCCTACTTGAGGCGGGAATCTGGGGTCATTATCTCTCTCCCTTCATTGTAGAATTTTTGGAGGGTTTGAGTAATGACATTATACATAATGATAATGTTATTACATATTCATTATGTTAGTTCATGTCTCATGAAAAGAACAATCCAACTCACCATCTTGACTTTGTAGCCATAATATTTTCTTTTAATATATCTAGATATTATCTCTATGGTAAAATATGTGATATATACATGGACTTTAATAGATTAAAATGAATATTTTCATAGAAATAACTAAACATGAGTAAAATTTAATGGCAAAAATAGATTATATATTATGATTTCTCAATACACTACCACCTATAAATGAAAAATATTGTAGCAGATGCATTGCGTAGAATGACCATGGATTCTAGACTAAAATTAGGATTGATAGAGATCCTATGGTAATGTATTTAGTAAATATGGATATGGGAATTATTGATGAAGGGTCAATATCAATACCTTTTGAAATTATTTCTAATAATTATATATCAAAAAAATATAAAAAGTTCTTATCTTGATGATGTAACTTTTCAATTGAAATTTAATGATGTGAGTGACGGGAAATTGAAATACATAATATAGGATGACATAGTTATATTTTTTAAATGGGTATTTGTGTTCCATTATTACTTGATCTCAAAATTGAAAAATTAGATTATGTTAATAGCTTGAATTGATCTATTTACCTTGGTAGTAGAAATATGTATAGTGACATGAAGGAATATTTTTGGTTGGATACTATAAAGCTAAAAATAGTTTATTATTTATAAAGATACATGGTTTTTCCATAGGTGAAGGATGAGAGATAACATATTAGAGGATACATGTAGCCTCTACCACTTCCTTTGTGGAAATCAGATGAACATTTTATATAAAATTTAATTGGATTTTCAAAGACTCATAGAAATATTGATGTAATAAGGGTAATTATGGACCACCTAATAAAATATGCACATTTACATTAAATAAGAAAATATTTACCTCTTGATAACCATCCAGGCTAGTATAATGATAATGTTATATTGATTAATGGTGCACCTGTTTCAATTGGGTCTGATAATGATCAATAATTTACAATGAAATTATTGAAAATTCTATAGAAGTCTCTTGACATCAAGAATCATTTAACCACTGTATATCACCGTCAGATTGATGGAAAATTAGATCCTAATCACTTGACCATCAATGCATCTTTGATAAGTATTTTCCTATGATAGATTTTTCCTATAATGATTACCTCAATTTAATAATTCAAATGGATCCATATAAAACAACATTTGGAATGATATCCATACTCCATCATATGGGGATGATGTTAGTGAAAGAAAACGTTTAGGCACAGATCCTGTTTAGGACACAACGGTTAAGTTAAATAATTTTAAAACTCATATTAAAGAATCTCAAATAAGTAAGAAATTAATATTGATATCTAATTCAATGATTTTTAATTTGAAGCTGGTGATCATGTTTTCTTGAATTTATTTTTAGGGATGGGAGTTATAGGATTTAGTGTGAAAAGGAAACTAAAACTGAGGTACATTTTGAATTTTGAAAATTTGGAAGGAATTGGAGTTGCGCCTTACTGTTTGGAAATTTAACCCAATCTCTCAAAAGAACCTGATGTGTTCGATATATCATTTTTAATGAAATACCTAACATACCCAATGCATGTTCTCATCATTGATGAAATTAAATTGGAACCCATTCTATCATAATATAAAGATCCCATCCATATTCATGATAGTATTGAGAAATAATTGAGGACATGGATGGATTGAATTGTATATGTACATTATAGACATAAAAAAAATTGAGGAAGCAACATGGGAACCATTAGATATCATGATGAAGAACTACCCTGATTTTTTTAGAATGAAATATCCGTGAAAATTTTGAGGATGAAATTTTGGTAGGAGTGAAGAATGTTACACTAGTGATTCAATTTTAGTAATTCAATATTATATTTTCTATATCGATAATAAAATTTACATGTTATAGTTTTATGTTACTAAAAATTTAATTTTTTGGATGAAAATCAATTATGAACATATTGGCCATAATAAGCCAAAAATGAGATGTCGAAATTTTCCCTTATAAATGAAATTTAATGAATAATTCAAAATGATGTATTTAAAAAGTGATATTTTTAATTATAATAACAATTAATAATATTTCATATTAACTGTGAATTTAATTTTTATTTGATATAAATAATGATAAGCTCATTTGGAGGTAAAATTAGATATTTTTCAAAATGAAATAATGTATCTTCATTTCAATTATTTAAAATAATTTTCAATGATAAATTATTTAAATAAATTATATAGATTATATATCTGTATATGATATTTTAAATCCACATAGTGATTATTATAAGTCATATTGTTAATGTAATATCATCTTATGATAAATATTTTATTTATTGAAAAACTATTTTAGAGACATTTTGTGAGTATATTATTAAATTAAATTATAAGATTTATTTGAATTAAATTTGATAAAATGGATTCCATATTAATAATAGTATTTAAATTTTTTTAATAATTCAACATTAATTTTTTATCATAATTAATAGTAAAAGATGTAAAAATTTGTCACCATGGTAATGGATAAAATTGTTTTACCAGGGGTTAACCTAAAATGATAAGGGTTAAAATAACATAAAAAAATTTAAAACACCATTTTATGTTTTAATTTATACCATAAACTTAACACCATTAAATATGATCCATTTTGGTTCCACTTATCTAGGAAAGTGACTGGATATTATTTAAAAACATTAAAAATTTACAAGTGTTCTACTCACATAAATTATAAAATGCAACATCCTCAACTCACCTTTTCACACAAACTAAGACATTTATCTTTCCCAAAAACAAAAAATTGTATCCCCAACATAATTATCCTCATTAAATATTTGGTTATATTCTAAAAAACCACAGGTTTCTTAATAATATATTCAAAGGATTTTTTCTAGGCGAATATAATCTTTTTGACCAAGATATATCAATTTTACCATTTATTTTACCACATTCAACGGTGTCTTAATAATTATAATATATTAAAAAAAGTATATAATATATACATAAATTTTATTATTTTTATTGAATAATATTTATTCATTTAATTCTCTATTATATGGAAAACAAATCAATCGCTCATGTGTTTGATAGATTACCAACTCTCGAACCAATGTAATTTGTTTTCCATAATTGAATCATCTAAATAGTCACTATTATAGAAATAGTGAATAAATTTGATACATATGACAAAATATTGATTCAATATATTTTATATATCATCCACTTATATAAACTTCTACTTGTTAAGGAAATGATAAGGTCACATGTGCATATATACAACCTAACATCTCCACAGATATATTTGATTCATTTTGCATCTAATAATTTCAAGAATGATTATAAAAATGTATATAATTAATAAATATAAAATTTTATAACATTAATATCATTATCTAGATGATTTCACTCTATCCAATTAAATATAATTGGAAAATCAATGACAAAACATGCATGATAAAATGAAGTAGTTTACATCTGAATTAATTATAATAATGAAATATTATTAGAAAATGATTGATAAGATGTTATAGAAGGATGATATATGATATGAAAATATGAATATTTTTATTTTATAAATTAATAACATGATTAAATCCATTATACATGGGTTTATAAACCATGATCAATGAAATAGAAGAGTGGGGTAACTAAATTTGTCTCAATTTCCATTCTATTGGGACATATTAAATATTATTCACCTATTTAATTCAATGTGGTTTATATATCACCCCTTTTATTTATTTACCATGAATAAATATTTATTAAATATGATAAATGATTAAATTCATGTTTATTATTTCATGGGTTTATATTTTAAGAGTTACTAATGAGGTAAATATTTATATTACAATCTAATTTTTTTGGGATGACTTGATATTCATGGAAGGAATCATATAATACATCCTCTATAAAATAATTTTTTCACTATATATATTTAAGGATTTACTTTATTTTATTCTAATTTTCCTCTATTTTCACTTAAATAATGTATTGAAATTTTTAAAGGATAACCTAATTTATTTATCTAATAATAAGATATATTTCACTTTATTGACCATAATTTCCCGAAAAAGAGTACAAATTTTTTTTATTAATAAAATGATTTATGATGAAAATTTGAAGTTACCACAAAATTTTTAAGAATTTTGAATACATATTTATACTATTTCCCTAATGTTTCATTCTCATCATTCTTCACAAAAAGTCAAAAGAAAAGATTTTACCTATTCGTTATTAACAGACATCCACACCATCATAAAAAATTTATAATATTTATCTTATTTAACATGTTTTAAATTTTTATACTCTAAAAAATCTGAGTGAAACTGTATTTTAATATTTCAATTCCATTTTATTTATTTTTTCAATAGGAATTATTTTATTAGAGAATCTTTATTTCTTTTAAACTGAAGGTCATCTCTTTTATCTTACTAATTTTCTAGTTTTTAACATTCTCTTGATGAATTAAATTTCTTGTGATCATTATATATTGAATTTATTTAAAATATATATATTATTTTATCATAGAAATGATTATTTCATAACTCATATACAATTTATTTCATATTATTTTTTATGAAATTTATTTTACTGGATTTGAAAAATATTAAAAATAAGTATTCTTTACATAATATAGATATTTATTATTAATAAACATTGTTTATGGATTTAATTGATCATTTAATATATGAGTAATTAATTAGACATGCAGTGATGGTTAGGTCTTGGTTATAGATATCCCATAAAATGATCTATAAGCCTCTTTAGAAAAATCAGTTTCCCAAAATTATTAAAAGATTCTTTTGGTATATACTAATATATTGATTAAACAGTCTCGAAACAAAGATTTGACAATAAAAATATCTTTATATCTAAGTTCATTATGTTCAATGTCGTGAATTTACTCTATTTATAATTCCATTATTATTATCCATGATATTATTTCATTGATATTATCCGTGGAATCATTACAAGTTAAATTTATTGACAAAATGGAATTTTATTATATTTATCTACCTTTCCACAATAATTATGAATTATATATTCAGGTAAGCTCCCACTATAAAAAACCCGTATCGATCATTTGAGATCAAAATTATTTTTAATCCTTTTTGAAGGTTATGTAGGATATATCACTGAATTTGTTTCAAGGATACAAAATGTTAACTTTTTTTATTTTTTAAACTTTATATCAAATTTAAAATGTTTAACATTTAAATATATAATTCTACAATAATACTAAAATTATTGATAATTAAATATTTTGACCCTTGTATATTTTTAAAGTAATAAATTAGACATGTACTGTAGGGTATTAGTGTTTTTTTGTAATAATTTATTTTTTATAAAAACATTTTAACCAATTCTTTGGATCCCCTCAACAGCTTTTGTGAAAAATATTATGTAAGGATAGGGATATGATGTAAGTGGATACAGTTTTAGTTAATAAGCTAAGGTAAAACCAATTTAGGTGATACATTATATTTAATGGTAAAATGCTACAGAAAAAACCAGGATGTGTTTCAAGGTGTTTTCCCATAGGGTTGAAGATTATTTCATCATCCTCTAGATAAACGAACCATTTTAGAATCACATGAGCATGCAGATTTTATTTTATTTTTTCAAGTTTCATGGTAAATTATTTCATTATTATTTTTTGAATTTTGTGGGAAAGCCTAATAAATGATTAAATAATCATGAAATATGGAATGAAATATAACTAAATTATTTTTAGATGTTCTTTCAGACATGGTTAATAACTTAAGTAAATTCCACAAAATATTAAATAGGCACGTGAAATCATAAAATCATATTTTACATGTAAATAAGAAAAAACCTAAAACAAAAATATTATACCTAAAGAGGCTTATAGTACTTAGTATTGAAATGAACTCACATTTAAATGTTCTTTACCGACCAATGCTAGAATACTTTCAATTATCATTGAACATTTAGGTTACATTTTTGGGGTTACTTATCTTAGTTTACATCAATGGCTGACTACCCAATAAGGAATTGGTCTAACGAAGAGAAAAAGGATTAGAAAATCATTAAATGGGATTTTAGGATTGGGTATTCTACTCAAAATATCAAGGCACTTTGAGTTAATGTAGTTGTAAATTACCACTACCTAAATCCAATTAAATTACATGATAATACCATGTCTAGGTTTTGATAATAGGAATATGGAACCTCTCTACTATAATTATAAGTAATTATATATTATAAAACTGATAGGGAGGGATATTGGGTTTCTTAATATAGTGGGAGATTAATGGAATTTAATTTAATTTAAATTCATTAATATGTTTTTAAAAATAAAAACATGTACCAATTATCTTGTTTTAATTTATAGAAATGGAATGTAAAATGACTTAGAGAATATCTTTGTGATTTTTGTTAAAGAGGGAAACATTCTCACTGATGTGAATTTAAATGAGTGTTAGATTTTCTTATGTTTTATACTATTCCAAAAATGAAAATTATACTTGATGGAAACCCTATAGAACTTGTTCATTTCCAAATAGGTTAGTATAGAATAAGTATCTCTCAATTCGAGGAATGTGTATAACAGATTTGGTATCTAATGTTTCAAGTTCTCCCCCATGACCAATGTGATTCAGTATAGAAAATAAGTATTTTATTTCTTATAAATTCATTTCCCTCATTTGGGATCTCTATAAAGATATAGTGATATTAGAGTAATATGGTATTTTTAAAGAATTATTCATGTAAAAGATTAGAAAGTTAGAGATAGCTTCGAAACATGTAGTCTAGATGATTGGCTACATTAAGCTCTTAGACATCTTGGGTTTTAAGGGAACTAATTATTTGTGTCTATATCTCATTTATTCCTCACGTCCTATAAAATTATCTAGTTTTAATTTTTAATTTAATATGTTAAAAAGTTAGAATACACTTTTTAGAATCATACAATTATTCAAAAAGATTGTTATTACAAGAGGGATGAAAGACCTATTTTCATTATTATTAATAAGAAAACAATGAACATTAAAAATTTGTTAGAGTATCATACCAAGTCTAAGGCCCAAGATTATTATCCTTCAAAAAACAATAATATGTAGAGGCAAGTAAAGGAACATGATTTGATATCTTTTCATTGTGGAAATAGGTGCCACTATAAGAGGAATTGTAACCATCCAAAAAAGAAAGTAGAAGCTTTAGGTGCATTAGTTATTCAGTGAAATATTTCTATATCTATAATTTATTTGTAAGATTCTTCCTTTGGTGATCATATTTGTATCCAAATATAGAAAAAAAGTTCAATTTAGAAGGATTCGTAATATGAGTAGGATAAATGGAAAACCAATGGAGTGATTCATCATGATCTATATATTAGAGACTATAATCTCACAATGAGAACATTTTTATTTGGGTTTTAATAAATATTTATTATTTTTATACTGAAAATAATAGAATTATTTCCATTTCATGTTTTGACATGGATGGATTTATTTTCAACTTTGAAAATAAATTTTTATAATTTTATAAAGATATGGTATGTTATGGTATAGAACTATTTAATAATATCTGATATGTATTAATTTACAAAAAAATAATTTTTCTTAATTGATAATTAAATAAACTCAAGAAACTCATATAACACCCAAATATGGAATTCACCTCTTGGTTACATAAACCTGATTCATTTGAAAAAGATTTATTAAGATGTCTACATAGACTCTGTTGAGATTAATCCACTTGATAAATGTAATGATTTTTTAAAAGGTAAGATGACAAAACAAACCTTCTATAGTTAAGACGAAATTCCAAAAGAGATCTTAGATTATGAGCACACTAATGTGTGTATACCCTTTTACGTAGAGGATACATGTGGATTATCATACCATATGACTTTTACCAATGACATGATATGGTTTGGTTATATCTAAATAATGATGTATATGTCTAAATCCATTAAGAAGATCAAAGAGTTCAGTAATGAGGTTGAGAATCATATGGGTATGAAGATAAAGAAACATCGATCAGATAGAGGTGGTTAATATCATAACCAAACTATTATCAAAATTTTGTTGGATTATAATATTATATATCAACTCATTCCACCTTATTCACTGAAGTATATTGGTGATTATGAAAGGATAAACCATACCTTATTAGATATTATAAGGTCAATGGTGAGTCACAAAATCCATCCATTATATTTTTTGGGATATGAATTACAAAAAACATCATAAATACTCAACCAAGTACCAAGTAAACTAGAAAATGATATTCCCTTCGAGTTATGTAGTTCAAAAAAAACCTTATGTTGATGTTAATACATAGGGTTGTGACGTTATTATTAGGCTAGATCAATAAAAAATATATCTCCTGAGGCACAATGTATAACATTATAGTATATACCAATGAAATATGGTTATACTAAATAAAAAAACCCTTCAGATAATAAAGGTTCTATCACATGATAGTCAATCATTCTCGAGAGGGATTATATCTTAAAGTAGGATAGTGGGAGAAATATTTGACTTTAATTGATTGGATTCTCAACATAAATAAGATTTGGTATAGTAACCAATTCAGTATTTCACCATGGAAAAAATTTCCATAAAACAAATGTAATATAAATGATCAATAGAGAGGTAAGAGAAAAATAAAGATGTGGTTTATATTCATTAATGATGGATAATAATTATTTGTTTAAAATAAGGATCCTCAATCCTAGAAGTATGTAGTTTATAGCTCATAATCATTGAGAAGTAAATAAGACATGAATTTTGAGATGGAATCAATTTATCAAAATCAAATTTTGGTTCTGATCGATCCCCTAGTTGATGTAAATCATGTTGGGTGTATATGTGCGTTCATGAGAAATATAAACAAGAAAAGTAAATTAAATAACTATAAATCACAGGGACTAGAAAAAGGTCTCATACCAATTCAAGTAATTCACTATGATAAGACATATAATACAGTTTCTATGTTCAAATCCATCATGATTTTTCTTTCCGTGATAGCCTACCATGACTTTGATATTTCAAAAAATGGATGTTAAAAATTATTTTCCTTAATGGGATACTTCAAGAAGATTTATATATGACATAATAAAATGTTTTTGTGAGTCCATATATTTCCAAAAAGGTATCAAATTCATAAATATCCATTAATGGATTAAATCAAGAATCCCAGACATAGAATATTTGGTTCAATGAATCCATGAAAATAATTTGGTTTCCTTATTAATGAATGTGATATATGTGTTTTCCAATGGATTAGTGGGTTTACAATTATTTAAATAGTAGAATATTTTGGTACCATATTACTAATTGGATATGATATACTTTCATTGTAATATGTTAAGGAATTATTGAGAAAGTGTATCTCCCTGATGAAATTAGGTGATATTTACCACATTCTAGGAATCATGATCATTTTTTATAGGTCTAATAGGATTTTGAGACTATGTAAGAGTATATAAATTGTCTAGATGCTGAATAGGTTCAATAAGTATCAATATATGAGGGTATTGGATCTATTGTCACATGGTATACATATTTCCATAAAAATGATTCCTCATACAAAAGTGTAAATAAGGAAGATGAGTAAGATCAGATATTCATATATGATAGGATCTATCACAAATTTCATGTAATGTATGAGGCTTTATGTTTCATATTCATTGATGATGGTAATAATATATCAATAATATCTAGGTGAACAAAATTGGACTATTGTTAAGGATTCCATAAATATCATAGGTGAACTAACAATTTATTCCTAGTGTATGGAAGAGATAAAGAGATAGTCATTAGAGATTATAAATATTCTATATTTTATATAGATCATAATGATATGTTGTAATATTATAAATATATATTTATTCTAAATAGAGGAGTTGTGAGATAGAAGAGATATAAGAATCCATTTTTCACCAACTCTACAGTGGAGTCTTAGTATATCATGGCTTCCTATCCAACCAAGGAAGTATTTTGGATTTTTAATTTTTTTCATTATCATGACGTGGGACCTAACAATAAAAAAACTATCAAATATATCTATGATATCACTATCATAGTCACTCTATCCAATGATATGACATCACATAAAATGGAAAAGCACATATATTATAAGTTTCATATCGTGAGGGATTTGTCTTAATGAGGAAATGTTTTCATGAGTAGAGTACCAAATGAGGATCACATGGTTGACCACATGAACGATGATTTATCTCAATACAGACTTTAGTATTAGGTGAGATCTAGTGGAATGAAATTTTTTGGACTTGGTATAATAAAAATGGATTTATCAGTACTTGATCACTTATTTTCATTATTAATGAAGTTTACTTACTACATCATTATTGATAATCTGCATAGAATATACATTTTATAATGTCACAAGAATATATATCAAACTAAAAGTTCATAGAAATTATCCTCTATAATTATGAACTATAGCATCCAAAACACATTTATTGAATAATTTTCTATGGCTAGATGATATTATATGATGAGACATACATGATAAATTATAATATGTTTAGGGGTATCAAAAAAATATTTAAACAGATTCACTTTGTTTCTCCATTGCTAATATCTTGGTTAAGAGGTTATGAGAATAGACCTATCAATAGAAAATCAATAAACCATGTTCCATTGAATGTTCCTATATTTTTATGTGTGTATTGATCCATAGAATAAATGATTATCATTAATGGATATCATGACTTGTGTAATTTGATGTATTTATTGAAATTGTGATGGAATATGGTCATGGAAATGTAATGTATGTTGGGTGCATCATGATTTATATTGAATTATTTAATAATACAAGAAATTATTTCTACCTTATTTCCATCGACAGATATTGATATCTCTTTCCCTTTACATGGGAATCAAACTACATGAATATATCAATTGAAAAGTTTTTCAATGGGTGATTACATTTCCAAAAATTCAATGAAAGATAAATAAAGTATATATATTGATAGAACCATCAAAAATCTCAATTTATTTGATATAACATGAAAAAGGTATTATATTACACAGTACAAATTCATAAGAGGTTATATATCCTTGTGTCATTAACATCATTTTCTATGAAATCCTTGAAAAGTAACTAGATGATAATGATGGAATTTAAGTGGTATATCCTAATGTCACTAAGAAATATTCCTATATTATCACGCACTATGTGTATCTAAAATATATATATAATTAAATTTATCAATTTAACCTGTTAGAATAAAACAAATTCAGCTTCGGGTTTTCTCCATTATTTATTTACAAGTTATTCAAAATAATTATGGGTTTAATTTATAATAACTAGTAATTTTTTGATGTTTGGAGACTATAATATCTATTAAATTTATGGTAAAATGATGTAGTGATTTTTTTATTAAATATTCAATATTTAAGGTTCTTTTAATATCAATGAGGAAATGTGGACCAAACTTAATGCCGTATTTGGAAATGGTATACATGGTATTTATTTATATTATAAATATGTTGAACATGTAGAATGATTAATATTTTTATTTTTAATATTATTATTGTAGTTGGGGTCAATGGAGAATTATTGGGGTTGATAGGGGATTGTGTGTGATCTTCTAACCCTACACATGGAATTATAAATATCAAAATGTATGAATTTGTAATACACATTTATGGTGTACACAATTTATAGAGAGATAATATCTCAATCCCTAGAGATTGTTATATACATCTACAGCGAACTCTCTCTTAATTCTCTTTGAAAAAAATAAAGTGATCATCATGATTTCATCATCATTTGTTAAGAATACTTCTATGATAAACCACAGACAATTCAAGTCATCATGATTGTCCATAAAAGCACCCTATGATTAAATGATGGTGTTTAGAGATTATGGTTCATGTATGGATCACCATTATGGGAATTATGCACTTAGATCCTATAGTTCAATGATGGTACAATTAGATATAGTTTACCAGAACATCAATGAAGAGAGAATTTACTATTGTTGTGACTCTATATTTAGTCCTAATTTAAATATAAATTGGATATGGAGATCCTCCTCTTATGTTTCCATTATTTTAATCTGGTCATGTAATCTTTGGTTTTCATTGTAAATTATGTTTTAATCATGTATAATAATGATTAAATGTAAATGAAAACTAAAATATGAGTTGTCCATACCATTCTATGATACCTCTATAAGGCTAGAACCTATTGTTTTTTTATTAAAATGGTATGTGATAGTTCTTGTAGAAAAATAAATATGAAAAAATATAGATTTTTTAAACATGATTCCAATTAGTAATGAAAATAAAAAGGATGTGAGGGAACACTCTAGTACCCGTAACTAAAAAGAATAGAGAAATGGGGGATTAATTTGATTATTTGTATAGAACTAAAGATGATTCATTTTCTAAATTTTAGATTGAAATGATGTATAAGAACAATCATTTTTTCAAGGAGTATTAGACTATTATAGTTTCTTCATGCATATTACTTACAAAATATGTTTTTATGATCGTAAATACCCTTCAAATATTACTAATGTTTTATTTTTAAGTAATATTTTATATTATATCTTTATTTTAGTTAGCTTTTTTGAAATATGAAATTTCTAGATGTTTTCTGAAAATTTACCTACCTATAAAAAATAGGTTATGTAAGGCATTTAGCTACTTTTACAAATAGATACATCAAGAAATTGATTATGTTAATAAAACACCTATGTGAAATGACTACATGAAATTAGCTATGTGGAAATAACTTACATCGATGAAGTTCATATGTCATGCATTAGCTGCGTTAACCAAATGGTTTTGTGAATATGTAATGAGTATTAATCGACTGTGTGTTTTGGAGATGTGGTGAAATTGGATATGTGGTTCTAAATACATATGTAATTTATTCTACCACATCGAACTTGGCTAGGTGAGCAGGAATACTATGCCAAAAAAGTTTAATTACAAGAAGAATTTTTATGAAATTTTTCTATGCGTATAAATCATTTGTTTGAAGAATGATTACATGGATCAATTTAGATATGTAAATTTAAATCAGTGGAATTTGTAAACCCGGTGTTTTAGAATCATATATGTCATTCTAAAATTTATAAATTATTACTATTGGTGTACTTTTAATTGGAATTAATTATTATGTACCATATTTAAAATTTTGATTACATATATGTGGTGAAAATGATCATAAAGTTCTCAAGTATTGATAAGTGGAATAAAAACAAGAGAAATTTAATGACCAATACTATTGTTGAGTTATTTTTGAGTAAATGGAAGGAGGAATTTAATAATAAGACTAGACTTTTGGATATTATGTTGTGAGATTAAAAGAATTTTTTTTTCATTTTTTTTGAGGTAAAGAATAATATACTCAAGAATAGAATAAATTACACCATAGAATATATCTCACTCTAAATTCTCTTTCTGCACTGCTCTATTTTATTCAAAATGAAGAAGATTCATTAAGATATAGATTTGTGCTATCAAGATCATCTTTCCTATTTTTTCCATAAGACTCTCTTCAATATAAAATTTATTCTTGTTAAATCTCCTAGAATTTTATTTTATTTTATGATTTGAATCTTACAACTATGAAATTCATATATAAACTCTCTATTTATTCTATCATTTGTTGTGAAGGTTCTTAGTAAAATAACATTGAATGATGGTGTTTATATAACCATGTTGGAGCCCTGTTAATGTTTATCATATTGTAACATATTTTAAATTATTCCACTAATTCATGATGCTCGATGGATAAGGGATGAAAGTCCCCATAAAAAGGACTTTTCTATTGAAAATAACTAGAATTTGAACCTTGGTGGAGAAGAATAGGGGATTTATATTCCTCAAACAATTGTAAATCTTTGGTGTCTAATTTATTTTTAGGGTTTTATTTCTTGTCTATGAATTTGTTATGAGATGATCAAAATTAATCATATCTTTCAATAGGCTGGTTTTTTAATTAAAGAAAATTTTTGGAAAAAAATGACACACCCTTTTGAGTCTTAGTGCAGTCAATCTCTCGGTAACAATTCATATAAAAGGATGTGACTTTTGAGACCTTAGATTTTAATGTTGATGTTTTGATATCCCTATAAAAATAGATTATATGAATAAAAACAATCAAGGTATGTAAATGGTAATATATCCCTACTTTAATGGTAATAAATATGGTTGTTAGAAGAAAAAAATGGCAATCTATTAGAATAACCATGGTCATTAAATTTATAATAAAACTATGAGGCCATATGTAATTCCAATGACACAACCTGATACTTTTTTAAATACACATGTTTCAATGTATATAAAATTTGAAAATAAAAATTATTTTTTACATTCAAATTCTCATAACGGGTAAAAATTTAATTTTAGCAAAGCATATCACCTCAAATAATATTTATGATCACATCATTGGGAATAAAAATAGTGTTTAACCTACGGAAAGATTTTGTAGGAATTCCAAACATTTTTAGTATTCATGTAATATTTAATTAATAATAGTTAATTAATTATATATTAATTTAGTATAATACATTCTAATATATATATCAAATGAATAAAGAATCACAACTGAGGGGTTTTCCCAATCATGAAATAACCTTTTGTTGGGAAGTTGGGATAGGCCCTATCCAAATTCCTTTTTTCATTTATTATTTTTTCCCTTTTTCATTTATATTTTCTGACATGGATTCCCATACATTACACTCTATGGGTTTCCTTCATTGAAACTGAGATAGAGGAGGTATATTTATTGAGAGATAATGTGGGAGAGTATAAGATATGTAATTTCATGGGACTCGAGTGGATCTGGATCATAGAAATGAGCGAGGATTCAGGGGATTCCACCCAAAGGTAGGTATTTTTTAATTTTATTTCATAAATCCTCATAGATTTACTTATGTTATGGGATAATCTAAATAGATTTATACTAAATATATATAACATTTACATCATTTTTTACATTCTATATATGAAAAAATCATGATCTATATAATAGTAACAACAACTAATAATTCTAAACATACATGAAAAACTAGGCGACTAATAACTAAAATAGTGAAAATATTAAAATATTGTTATCAAAAGGGTAATGAGATATTATAAGATGATAATATATGAAATTATAAATGAGATTATGGTTATATCATAAGTTAGTGACATTTTTTAAAACCATTATACATGACCTTTAAAGATGTTCACCCTAATGGAAATGCAAGGTAAGGAATTTTCATCTTTCTTTTTTTCATCTGTGAGATAAATGTTATTTCACCACTTAGTTATTTTTTGTGGTCTATATATTTCCCATTTTGATATATTATATAATTGATTATTTTATCTCTATTTTATGTTTAGATTAAATTTTAATTATTTAATATATGGGGATTTGAATTAAAGTTACCAAGTGGTAATGATGTTTATAACCCAATTCCATTTCATTGTTTTGTATTACATACTCGTTGTCATTAATATTAAAATTTTGTTTGTTTAATAATTTTTTAATGTCGATTATTTTATATCCACTTTATTTTTATGGATATAAATTTGTCACAAATAATCTATTCCTATATTTATTATCACATCAATTTTATGATCTTTTCATGGGCTTACTTCACAATCACATTTTTTTCAACATTTTTTTCAAATGAATTTACATCATAGAGAATTATTGGATCATTGTTTAATAAATACATCCATTTTGTTCTCCTATAGTTATTCATAACTTTTCCAAGTAATAATACCATTTTCAACTCATTGGAATTCAATATATATATTAAAAATTATTTTTTAGAAAACCCAACTTAATTTCTCTTGTTATTTGGTGAACCTTTTTTCTTATAAAAGCAATATTTTTTAAAAATGTTTTAAAATTGAATTTTAACCTTTAAAAATGATTTATTAAATAAAATTTTATTATATTTTTCTTTTTTCAATTTTTCTTTATAAAGGAATATTATTATATATTTCTAGGAAATAAATATTTCTAAACTTTTAACCATGAAAAAGTACTTTTCTTTTTACCTTGTACAACTTGTATAGATCTGACCATAGTAATTTATTTGTGGATTAATTTTCATTTTTAAAGGGATAATTTTAATGTCAAATGTTTTCAAATATGATTTTAAAATAAAATTATTTTAATTTTATTTAATATAAAAATAATATTATCCTAAAGAATGTTTTTAAAAGTTATTTTTTTATTATTTCAATTCATCAATGACAACATCCCTTTATATCTACTTCACTAGGGATATGTTTTATTGAGACCTTCCTTATTATTTCTATGGATGGTTTTATAATGATTTGAAAAATGATTCCATATAAATTCACTCCCTTGATTCATTTTTTTAGTCCCCTTGAAATTTTAAATTTCCTTCATTCATTGATGATTTAATTTTACCAAATTAAAGATATCATTTATCAGGGATATTTTCATTCCTTAAACCATAAATAATTTATACATACTATGTTTATATTTATGTTTACATGATTTAATTTGGAAATTTTAATAAATATGAATCATTTACTCAATAAAGATATTTGATAGGGCACATTTTTTTAAATATAATTATTATTCGATATATGAGGGAACTTTTCTAAATTCAAGACTTTTTATGGGTAACTATTAATTTAATCCTATAGATGAATTAATAGCCTCATTATATGAAATTAGTTAGCTAAAAACCCTTCGAGTTGTTTCTAAGATGATTCAATGGGTTTCTACCCATAGATTTAAATTGTTAGATGAGTGTTCTTGATAGTATAATGCTAAACTTACCTATAAATGATCTTGAGGTTAATGATATAATGTGAATAGAAAACAAGAAATCTTAAAATTAATCATTTAAATTATTTAGGATTCATTTATTTTTTTCCATAATTTTTATTACATTATCAATGGATGCATTTCATTCTCAGTTCATTGATCAAATGGAATGTGCTTTAGTTTTTTTGACTTTACATATCTATTATTCATTATCTAATTACTTTAATGTCATGTTTTACCAGTTATTACCTTTCAATATTGTTTACTCACTTACATATCTTTTTATTGGTTATACAATATGTGTGTTCATATATTTACACTTCCAAATTGATTATTCTCATTGATTCATTATTTCGTTTGGTTCACTTACCCTTATTGAGCATTTGAGATCACCCTTATTAGGACTACTTTCCCCAGGATTCCATGAAGTTTTCGATGTATGATATACAATGATATTATAGATGCAATAAAGTTATCCTAAAAAATTATGTTGTAATTAATGTATTAATTTGTATATCAAGACTCTTCTATGTGTCTATATTACCTAGAATACTAAACTATCATGTCCTTTGGGACATGATTTAACTGTATCTTATAACAATCTAATGATATTATGCCACTAGATTATAGATTTCTTAGGTTGGGTCTCTATTGTTGGTAAAAAAAATCATTATTAGAACCCATTGTAATTAGATATTGGGAAACATAGACTAGGGAACTTAAACATTTGAAAAAATTTGAGGATGAATATAGAGGAACATCATATATTTTTATAAGGTACTTATTATTTGGTTATTCATAGAAATATATATTTCTCTAGATACTAAGAGTAAACATGGTTTTGGAACAAATGTACCTAGGGGTAACTAATCAAAATAGGTGTGTCAGTTTTGACCCGGGCATAACCTATTACATGAAAATTTTCCTTATTGAGCATCTGGTTTGACACTATTGGGGGATATTCTTCAGATAATTCAAATTTTCATTACAAACCATTGTGGATGATTTGAACATATGTTGAGAATAAATAACCCTGGTTAAACCATATGTTTTTTAAATTCAATAAAATGTATCGATATATTGGTATCCTATAAATTATTATATTTTTTCTCACTATAACTGTTATTGCTGAATATTTTATTTCATGTTTTATTCAATGGATGGAAACCAAAGGAGTCATGTTAACATTGAACATGAAGGAAATATTGGTGACATTGAAAAAAACCCAATGATGTATCACCCAAGTTTTTTATGAGAAATATTTTGTTTTTACGTTATATACATCATCAAAGGAATCTTTCACTACACACAACACTAGCTTGGCTACCTTTACACACAATCATGTCCTTCCTCGATAGCTTGCGTTGTACGCAATACCAAGTTTCACTAAACAATGACATGCTATTAAAATATTATTAAAACTAGCTGTTATGAATACTAATAACTACTTTTTGAAATTTTATAAATTTTATATTTCAAAATGATCTTCATTTTTGGATTCGGAATACCGATATTAGCCTCTTGTGAAATTTTGGTATTTTTCTGAAAACTTTCAATTTTTAATGAATAGTGAAAACACTGGGATACTATTTAAAAATCGACTTTTTATTTAAAATGTTATTTATTTTATTTAAATTTATTCCAGGTAAAAATTGATACATAATACCTATATAAGTTCAATGTAATTCATTGGAGTCATTTTATAATAATTTTAGATATATAGAATTTTATTGAACTTTTGACCATCTTTAACCCACATCCTAGAAGAATTTACAAATTTACATAAAACTTAATTTTACCGCTTTTGTAAATGGAATTTCAAAAATCCTAGAGACACCGTTGATGTCAGTAAGTAAAATTTGGTTCAATGAGATGAAAATATTTTTTTGGTGAATATTAACTTTTTTTACTTTTATTTACCACGGGTAAAAGTAAATCGGGTAATTAAGGGTAAAAATGATATTATTATTACCCTAAAACATGTACTAATTCTATTGGATAAGTGTAATTAGACCATAAACAACCTTAGGGATAAAATATTACCCTTTAGGTCCACTTGGATTAGATTAGGACATTTATTATTATTTTATTTAAAGAATACTTAAAATAGTTATAATCAAAGTTAAATAACTAAAACATTTTTAATATAGGGTAATATATAAGATACATACGACTATAGATATTCATTAGAAAGCCAGAACGATTTACTACATAATGGTATTTTATTTATAATTTTTATACTTTAAATAATTTATTTTATTTATGACACAATGATGATGCAGTAATTACCTTATTAAGAAAATACTAACATAATTTATATTATAAATATCCAAATAAATGTAATTTGAGACTTTTTATGAATTAAACTAATTTTATAGGTTAAAATGACATGTTAGTATTTATTTAATTATCTTTTTTATAACTAATAATGATATTATGATTTTCACAAAAATCAATTACCAAATAGTATCAAAATTGACATAAAATAGTTTTTTTAAAACAGTATTATATTATTAATTGTTATTTTAGTATAAAAATATAAGGTTATGCTAAATGACATAGATAAGGTTATATATATTAATAATGAACAACTTGGGGTTCTTTTGGCTTGTTATAGTATGTTTATTAACCTTATAGTGTAAGAAAACAACAATACACGGTAAAAGTAAAATTATTTAACTTAAAGTTAAATCTAAATGATAAGGTTAAAATAGTAACCTAAACTTCTCCAAATTATATTTGATGAGAGGATTGCGAACCATCCCAACCTTAGACTAGAAATAAATTAATTTCTAGCTATTCAAAACCGAATACGACTTTATAATAAAATAATATTTTTAGTTTTTCCAAAGGTGCCCCTCCCTCCCTTATAAAAGGACACCGCCTCTCTCTCCTCCACACACCAATTTGAGCCATCAAGCTCGGCCAAAACCTGCCAAATTCTCTTTTCCACTTCCCTAGAAACATTCTAGAGGACTTGGTCTTCTTAAAAGACCATCCTTAGTGCCCTAAGAGGAGGTTAAGAAGAGGCGCGTCAAAGAAGAGGTAATATCCATTACCGATCCTTTCCAATTTCTTTCTTCTTTAACTTATTCTTCCTGAGTTATTTAATTATGAAGTAATAACATCAGTATCACTCATATACTGATATGTTATTATAAATATTAAATAACACTATTTCACCTTCTATCTATCCTACTAAAAATGAAATCACCAAGCGTGCGTACGTAAGAAATACCGTCTCCACACCGTGGTGTAATCTGTTTTCCACCACCACCTTACTTGGATGGGTATAATGGTGTAAATAATAAGTATAAATGATTATTGTAAAGTTATATTGATTATGAAATAGTATTTATAAACTTCAATACAATTCCACGACCATGGGAACGATATCATCGCTCGTGCGTACGTACGGCCTACCGTCTCCACGATGTGATGCGACTCGTTCTACATGATCTCCGTTGCATAATGATTATATAAATGAATTTAATGAATAAATATGATATGTATTACACTAATACCATTATGGAAATGAGTTATATATAACCTAAAAATAAGAATAAGAATTTATTTGACAAAACACGCATACGAACAAAAAGAAATAAACACCACAATAACAAGTATCAATGCAATATTACTAATAAGAAGCAAATAATATGACCATATATGATATCATAACAATGAGTAAAATTATGGAATAAGTAAATAACATTATTTAAATCATTATACAGGAATTTCGGACACGCATAAAGCAAATCAGACCTAAGGTAAGGGAAAATATCACAATCTAATTTTTATATGAGATTGTTTATACTTTAGAATTTACTGGGGAATATTTATCATCCACGTCCATGTTTCCTCAATATGTAATATTATTTATATCCTCGTACAATTGTTTAAATACAATATTACTTTTTGGTGAGTTTTTAGTAAAAGATATGAACGGAATCTTTTGTCGTTTTTAGTCCGAGGTACTTTTTGACTTTTTTGGCCAAAGTACGAGTAGAATATTTTTTTATCTTATATGACATGAATGGCTTTTATGATTTCATAAAACATTATTTCCATGAATATTCCTTTAAAAGTTTTCAATTCTATTTTTAATCAACTTTTTTAGTTTAAAATTGTATGATATGTTAATAAAGGAAAAATGTTTTTGAAGTAGAAAAATTATTTTCTTCAAGAATGGAGTTCAAGCATTTTATCACAATTATTTTCCATCTAAGAAAATATAGGGTTATGTTTCTATCCCTATTTTTACATTGATTGGATTATGTTATGATGGAATTATTTTTATTATGTCCTTTTATCTTATATGGATTATGTTATGATGGCATGACGTTTAAGAATCCCATTTTTATTACATGGGTTATGCTATGATGTATGATTTATGATCTTGTGGCACACATAAGAATGGTATAATTATGAGATGGGTGGGACTAATATCTCCATCCAATTCATTGGGTAAATATTTATATCTCATGAGATAGACATGGCTGGAATGGCAGGTTAAACCGGTTCAGTGATACAGGATTGAAATGAGGAGTGAACTCGGTTCAGAAATGGACTTTGTCCGCTAAGATAATCATGGCAATGAGTCTGGACTACTAACAAATTATTCTCTATGATAATGTGTGTATGAAACAAAGTTTCATGTCTTATTTTATGATTATTGGGATTACATTTCACCACTATGATTTATCACATGTTTTGAAATTATGATCTCTTTTGCGGGTTAAGATTTCATAAATATTATGTTTTTATGAATATGTTGTGATTGATATTTCTTTTGTTTACCATTAATGAGAATTTGAGCTCACCCTTTTGCATGTTTTCTTTTTCCCAGGTCAGGATGAAGGGTATTAAGTTAGATATTCCTAAAGGGACTGTAGATACGATAAAATAAAAGGGAGACAGTGTAGATGATTTATGAATTAGTTGTTTATGTTTCCCAGTTTCTAAAGACACTATACCTATACGGTCCTTTCATGGTTTTATTATTTGTTGTAATAAGTGTGCTTCAATTATGAAGTAATAACAATGTATGTAAATTTTGGGTCGTTGTAGTTGGTATCAGAGGAAAGGTATAGTCAACCTTTGGAAACTAGGATGTGAAAGCCTTAGTAAGAACCCTATGGATAAGTCTATGCATAGGACACAATCTGTTGGAACCTATAAAGCATATTTTACAAGACTTTCAAGGTATGCTTCCGGAATTATTATCCAACATGAGAGTAAGATCGATCGATTCATTAGTGGCTTAAAACCAATTCATAGAAGGGCGTTAGCCATAAGGGACTTCAATAGCTATGAGGAAATCGTTCTATGTGCTCTTAAGGTTGAGATGGAGATTAGAGTAACCCATCAGTCATATTTATTTGATATGAAGAGGAAAATGGAATTAAAAGGAAAATCTAAAGAGCACACTGAAAAGAAGATGAGTTTTCAATTATGCACAATGTATAGAAAGAAACATGGAGGGATTTTTCTTAATGGAAGATGTAAATGTTTCAAATGTGAAAAAGAAGTTCATCGGGAATTTGAATGCCGCAATGATGGGAAGAAGATGTCTAGTGATGCGAACAAAGAAAAGGCTACACAGAGTGCACCTCCTACACTTCAATGTTACAAGTGTAAGGAAATGGGTCATTATTCTAATCAATTCCTTAATTCAAGTGTTGTTGATGATGATCAATGTCAAAAAACTCTTAAGGAAAAAGGCAAAGGAAAGTCACATGCAATTACTATTGGCGATGTGGAGTACGATAATGAAGTGGTGAAAGGTACACTTACCATACACTATAAAGTAGAAAATGTTTAATTTGATTCTGGATCCACCCACTCTTTTATTTCTGAAGAATTTTCTAAGGGTATCACCGTATTACCTCAACAATTAGACGTTGAGTTAGCTGTGACAACCCCTAATAGCACAACAGTCGCATCAAAAGTTTACAATTCATCTCTGATTGAATTTTGTGGGAAAGTTATTCCTGAAAATCTTTTGATCATTCATATAGTGGAATTTGATGTGATTCTTGGCATGGATTGGATTTCTTTATATAGAGCTCATATCAATTACCAACGATGGGAAGTCACATGTCATATTCCAGATCAATCTATGATCGTCTATAAATTCAAGGATGAACATAACCTTCTAGTGGAAATTTCTTCCATCTTATGGGTCTTGATTCTACTAAATGAAGGTTATTTATCTCAAATGGTTGGTGAGAAACTCACCATTATGAATACTCCCATTGTATGGGAGTTTGGTGGTGTCTTTCTGGAGGAATTGCCTGGTCTTCCACCAAATTGTGAAGTTGAGTTTTCAATAGAACTCATACCGGGTGCTTTACCTAGTTCAAAGACACCTTATAGAATGGCCCCAATTGATTTGAAGGAATTGAAGAAGCAACTCCAAGAGAATCTTGATAAGGGATTCATACACCCTAGTGCGTCACCTTGGGGAGAACCTGTTCTATTTGTTAAAAAGAAAGATGGATCAATGAGACTCTACATTGATTATAGAAAACTTAACAAGATCACTATTAAGAACAAATATCCTCTCCCAAGCATTGATGACTTATTTGACCAACTACGCGGAGCTCAATACTTTTCCATGATTGATCATTGTTCAGGGTATCATCAGTTAAGAGTCAAAATAGAGGATATACGAAAGATGGCTTTCCGTACAAGGTATTGACACTATGAATTTATAGTGATTCCATTTGGTCTTACTAATTCGCCTGCTATCTTCATGGATATAATGAATAGAGTCTTTAGAGACCATCTTGATCAGTTTTTGGTAGTCTTTATAGACAATATTCTTGTCTATTCAAAGAGCAAGGAAGAACATGAAGATCACTTGGGAATTTTATTGAAGACCCTAAGAAAGGATAAAATTTATGCCAAATTTACCATGTGTGAATTTTGGCATCAAAAAGTTTCATTTTTGGGTCACATAATCTCAAAAGAGGGGATATTTGTGGATCCAAAAAAAACAAAGGTTATTGAAAGATGGTCGAGACCAACAACAGTAACTGAGATCTGAAGTTTTCTTAGTCTGGCTAGATATTATCGACGTTTTGTGAAATATTTTTCACTATTATCTAATATACTCACCAGGTTGACTCGAAATGGATTTATGTTTGTGTGGACAGAGGAATGTGAAGAGAATTTCAAGGATTTGAAAATAAGGTTATCCAGTGCACCTGTGCTCACACTCCCGGGTAGTGGAGAAAGGTTTGTGATCTATAGTGATGCATCCAAGAAGGTATTGGGGTGTGTTCTCATGAAAAATGATATGGTGATATCTTATGCCTCATGACAGTTGAAAATCCTTGAGAAAAATTACCCAACTCATGATTTGGAGTTATCTGCGGTAATCTTTTCATTAATGATTTGGAGGAATTATCTTTATGGTGAAAGGTGTGATATTTATAGTGATCATAAATGTTTAGATTATATTTTCACACAGAAGGAGCTGAATATGCATCAAAAAAGATGGTTGGAGCTGATTAAGGTTTACGACTGCTCAATTCGTTACCACCCTGGGAATGCATACAAGGTGGAAGACACATTAAGTCGACATGACCATGCTAGCTTATCCACGATGAGGATCACAAAAGATCCAATATTTTTGGATTTACAAAGGACGGATCCTGGAATTATAATGGAAGGTGAAAAATCTTATCTTTTTCAAATTAAGGTTCAACCATCTATAAATGCGAAGATTAAAGAGGCACAAAATGAAGATGTAGAGTTACAAAAGAAGGTGAGAAATGTTCCTGAATTCAACCTTGATTGTGATGGGATAATAAGGTTCAAGAATAGGGTTTGTGTTCCTCCCATCCCAGAATTAAAGAAGGAGATGCTGGATGAGGCTCATAGTTCTTCATTCTCTATTCCTCCTAGAAGCACGAAGATGTATAAGGACCTGAAAGAGTACTTCTAGTGGGATAACATGAAAAAAGATGTAGCTGAATATGTCTCTCGATTCTTGGTTTGTCAAAAAGTTAAAGTTGAGAGACAGAAGTCTAAGGGGATGTTAAAACCATTACCCATACCTGAATGGAAATGAGAAAACATCACTATGGTCTTTGTCACTGGACTTCCTAAAACATCCAAAGGTGATAATTCTATCTGGGTTATAGTTTATTGTCTTACGAAGTCGGCACACTTCATTGCTATTAGAGAGGATTTCTCTCTTGATCAGCTTTCCAGGATATATTTACAGGAACTGGTAAGATTTCATGGAGTACCACTTTCCAGTATATCGGATCGGGATCTGAGGTTTACCTCAATGTTTTGGGGAATTATTCAGCATACTCTGGATACAGAATTGAGTTTCAACACTGCTTATCATCCTCAGATAGACGGTCAGTCTGAGAGAACAATTCAAACTCTAGAAGATATGTTATGATATTTCTCTATGGATTTCAAAGGTTGTTGGGATCAACACCTACCATTTGTGGAATTTTCTCATAATAATAGCTTTAACTCTAGTATTCAGATGGCTCCTTATGAATCTCTCTATTGAAAGAAATGCCGAACTCCAACTTGCTGGGATGAAGTTGGGGAAAGAAAGCTATTAGGACCTGGTCATGATGATGAGATGGTAAAAAAGGTCAGATCTATTAAACAACACATAATAGAAGCTCAGAGTTGAAAAAATTTATGATGAAAACCAAAGAAAAGACCTAGAGTTTGAAGTGGGTGATATAGTTTTCTTACCAATATCTCTTTAGAAGAGAGTAATGAGATTTGGAAAGAAGGGCAAGCTAAGCCCTTGGTATATCGGTCCTTTCGAAATACTGGATCATGTGGGGAATGTAGCTTACCGATTGGCGCTTCCACCGAATCTCTCTCAAGTTGATGATGTGTTCCATGTATCTCTCTTGAGAAAGTACATATCTGATCTTTCACATGTAGTCAACTCAGAAGTTGTACCACTGGAGCAAGATCGTTCTTATGAGGAACAACCGATAGAGATTTTGGATCGTAGCGAAAAAGTTCTACGAAACAAGACCACTCGCTTGGTTAATGTTTTATGGAGGAACGACTAATTAGAATAAGCTACATGGGAGCTTGAGGATATGATGAGGGAGAGGTATCTCTTTCTGTTTGTTACGAAGTGAATAGTTTCGAGGGAGAAATTCATTTTAAGGGGGGTAGAATGTAACACCTGAGATTTTTATGAGAAATATTTTGTTTTTATGAGAAATATTTTGTTTTTATGTTATATACATCATAAAAAGAATCTTTCACTACACATAACAGTAGCTTGGCTTCATTTACGTGCAACCACGACCTTCCTCGATAGCTTGCATTGTATGCAATACCGATTTTCACTAAACAACGATATTCTATTAAAATATTATTAAAACTTGCTGTTATGAATACTAATAACCACTTTTTGAAATTTTATAAATTTTATTTTTTAAAATGGACTTCATTTTGGGATTTGGAATATCGAAATTATCCTAGGGTGAAATTTTGGTATTTTTCTGAAAACATTCAATTTTTGATGAATAGTGAAAACACGGGGTTACTATTTAAAAACTGACTTTTTATTTAAATAATTATTTATTTTATTTAAATATATTTTTGGTCAAAAATTGATACATAATACCTATATAAGTTCAATGTAATTCATTGGAGTCATTTTATAATAATTTTAGATATATGAAATTATATTGAACTTTTGACCGTCTTTTACCCACCTCCTAGGAGAATTTTCAAACTAACATAAAACATATTTTTACCGCTTTTGTGAATGGAATTTGAAAAATCCGAGAGATACGGTTAATGTCAGTAAGTAAAATGTGGTTCAATGTGTAACACCCCGAGATTTTATGAAAAATATTCTTTTTAATTTTATTAATGTCTTGTGTTGTACACTACACCAAAAGAAGCTTGCACAACACGCATCCTTGACTTGCCTTGCATTACACACAAGTGTGACCTTCCGCGATAGTGTGTGTTGTACGCAATACCGAGTTTCGCTAAACAATTATATACTATTAAAATATTATTAAAACTAGCCGTTATGAACAGTAATAACCACTTTTTGAAATTTTGTAAATTTTATTTTTCAAAATGGACATAATTTTTGGATTCGGAATATCGAAATTAGCTTAGGGTGAAATTTTGGTACTTTTCGGATAACATTCATTTTCTGATGAATAGTGAAAATTACTAAATTTTAATTAAAAACAACCTTTTTAATCAAAATAATTAAAAGTGATAAATTATTAATTTCAGTGGTTTTAATGTATATTTAGAATATATTTTTACAATTTAATACAATGTTGGTCATTGGATGTAATTTCACATTTAAACCAGACATAAAAAAATGTCAATCTTTTGATAGTTATTATCTCTTAAGAACACGCTATTTGTTTTGACAACTAGAATTAATTTTTTAAATTAATTAATGCAACTAATATGTTTTGAATTTTGTAAAATAGACATCATTTTTGAATTCATAATATCAAATAAATCTTAGGCCTAATTTTTTGTATTTTTCTGGAAACTTTCATTTTTTGATGAATAGTGAAACCCCTAAGTGGTAGTTAAAATGAATGAATTTTTCATAAAACTTAATTTTACCGCTTCTGTGAAAGGAATTTCAAAAATTTTAGAGACACGGTTAATGTCAGTAAGTAAAATGTGGTTCAATGAGATGAAAATAATTTTTGTTGAATAGTAACTTTTTCTTTTTTTTACCACGGTTAAAAGTAAATAGGGTTATTAAGGGTAAAAATGATATTATTATTACCCTAACACATGTCCTAATTCTATTTGATAAGTGTAATTCGACCAAAACAAACCTTAGGAATAAATTATGACCATTTAGGCCCACTTGGATTAGATTAGGACATTTATTATTATTTAATTCAAAGAAGAGTTAAAATCAAAGTTTATTTACTACAACATTTGTAATATAGGGTTATACATAAGATAAATTCAATTTTAAATATTCATTATAAATATAATAAGATTTCCTACATAATACTATTTTAATTATAATTTTTATACATTATATAAATTAATTTATTTATGACACAATGATGATGCAGTAATTACCATAATAGTAAAAAATTAGAATAATTGATATTATAAATACCCAAATAAATATAATTTGAGACTTTTTATTAATTACACTAATTTTCTACGTTATTATGACATGTTAGTATGGATGTAATTAACTTTTTTCGAACTAATCATTCTGTTATGATTTTCAAAAAAATCAATTACTAAATAGTGTCAAAATTGAAATAAAATATTTTTTAAAACAAATATTGTATTATTAATTGTTATTTTATTCCTAAAAATCTATTTTTCGGCCAAATGAATTAGATAAGGTTATATATATTAATAATAAACAACTTGGGGTTCTTTTGGCTTCTTATAGTATGTTTATTAACATTATAGTATAAGAACACAAGAAGACACGGTAAAAGTAAAATTATTTTACTTAATGTTAAATCTAAATGATAAGGTTAAAATAGGAACCTAAACTTGTATAAATTCTATTGGATGAGATTAGTTAGACCCATACCCACCTTAGATTTGAAATAAATCAATTTGGAGCTATTTAAAACCGAATTTGGCTTTATAATAAAATAATATTTTTAGTTATTCCAGAGGTTCCCCTCTCCTCCCTTATAAAAGGGCACATCCTCCCTCTCTTTCTCACACCACTTTGAGCCTTCTAGCTGTTCCAAACCTGGCCAAATTCCATTCTCCACTACCATAGAAACATCCTAGAGGTTATTGTCTTCCAAAAATACCAATTTTAGTGCCCTAAAAGGATATCTCAAAGAGGCGCTTCAAAGAAGAGGTAATGCCCGTTACAGATTCATTCAACTTTATTTCTTCTTCCACTTAATATTCATAGGATGTTTCATTATTAAGTAATAACATCAGTATCACTCATATACTTATATGTTATTATAAGTATTAATCAACCCTATTTCACCATCTATCCATCCTACGGAAAACGAAATCACCGCGTGTGCGTACGTACGGAATACCGTCTCCACGCCGTGGTGTAATCTATTTTCCACCACCACCTTACTTGGATGGGTATAATGGTGTACATAATAACTATATATGATTATTGTAAAGTGATAATGATTCTGAAATAGTATACATAAACTCCAATAAAATTCAACGATCATGAGAATGATATCACCGCTCGTGCATACGTACGGACTACCGCCTCCATGACGCGATGAGATTCATTCTCCACGTTAACCGTTCATGAATGATTATAAAGTATATATAATAATTAATCATGAAATATATGACATAATAATGATACTGGATTTATGTGTACATATATGTATTCCATCTACTTAATTCCATTCAACTCAATAGGGAAACGAAAACAACGTTAATGCGTACGTACGGCCTACCGTCTCCATGAACGGTGTATTTCATTCCATTTACTGATCAATTATATATATGTACATTCTGAATATATATTATATATAAATCATGTTTTATATTCTGGAATTAATTAATCAGGATCTAAGTAATCATATGAATAATTACAAGTCAAAACATGGATGACAAATGAAACAATTTTACCCAAAACGCTCTTTAACATGGTAGTTACAAAAGAACGAGTAATATAAAGTCATAAGTGAACCATATATGATATCATAATAATGAGTATAATTCTGGAATAAGTCAATGACATTATTTAAATCATTATACAGGAGGTTTGGACACTTACGAAGCAAATCAGACCTAAGGTAAGGGAAAATATCACAATCTCATTTTATCCGAGATTGTTTATACATTGGTACTTACTGGGGTGCATTTTATCATCTACATCCATGTTTCCTCAATATGTAACATTGTTCTATCCACCTACAATTGTTTAAATCCAATTTTATCCTTCGGTGAGTTTTTAGTAAAAGATATGAAAGGAATCTTTTGTCGTTTTTCGTATGAGGTACCTTTTGTCTTTTCTGACAAAAGTACGAGAAGAATGTTTTTTTAACTTATACGGCATGAATGGATTTTTAAAACATTATTTCCAATAAGCCTGTTTTACAAGTTTTCATGTTTATTTTTAATCAACTTCTTTTAGTTCAAAATTGTATGACATGTTAAGAAAGGAAAACTGTTTTTGAAGTAGAAAGGATAATTTCCTCAAGAATGGAGTTCAAGTGTTTTATCAAAATTATTTTCCATCTAAGATAATATAGGGTTTCGTTTCTATCCCTTTTATTTCATTAATTTGATTATGTTGTTATGGAAATATTTTAATGAATTCCTTTATCTTATATGAATTATTTTATGATGTCATGATGTTTAAGATTCCAATTTTTATTACATGGGTTATGCAATGATGTATGGTTTATGATTTTGTGGCACACATAAGAATGGTATCATTATGAGATGGGTGGGACCTATATCTCCCTCAAATTCATTGGGTAAAGATTTTATATCTCATGAGATAGACATGGCTGGAACGGCAGGTTAAACCGGTTCAGTGAAACAGGACTGAAACGAGGAGTGAACTCTGTTCAGAAATTGACTTTGTCCACTAAGATCGTCTTGGCAATGAGTCTTGACTAATCAGAAATGATTCTCTATGATTATGTGTTTATGCCACAAAGATTCATGTTTTAAATTATGATTATTGGGATTACATTTCACTACTATGATTTATCCCATGTTATGATATTATGATCTCTTTTGCAGGTTAAGATTTCCAAAATGTTATGTTCTTATGAATATGATGTGATTGATATTTCTTTTGTTTACCCTTACTGAGTATTTGATCTCACCCTTTTATGTTTTCATTTCCATAGGATATAAATAAAGGTTTTAGGTAAAAAAATGGAAGATCTTTATGGGAGATGTTGAAGATCTGTCACCCCGATTAGAAGATTATATTCCCAGTTTGCAAAGACACTAAACTATTACGGTCCTTGTGTGTGTGTTTTTGTTATGTACTAAGTATTCCGCAAAAGTAATGTAATTTCCATGTACATCAAGCTTCAGGTATCTACAGTTGGTATCAGAGGAAAGGTTTAGTCAACCTTTGGAATCTAGGATGCGAGAATTTTAGTGAGATCCCTGTAGATATTTATAAGGTATGTATAGGGATGTCCCTAAGGTTAAGTATAATTATAGGTTATAGTACTAGAATTACGGTAACCTAAGATTTTAGATATTGAAGGTACTCCCCCTTTATTATGTTATTTTCCCTAGAGTGATTTTTTCCTCTCAAACTATTCTTTTTGGGTTTTAGACGATGGCTGGAACCCAAAGGAACCATGTTGATCAATGTAATGAACGGTGCAATAATTGTCCTACTGAACAAACAAATGTTATGGGAGATGGAGTGAAAAATCTTATTTCTATACTTACTCAAGCTATGAATCATTCTGGACTTCCAAATGAGAAGAGAAGTGAACAATATTCTATTGAGTCCATCATGAGGCAACATCCACCTTCTTTCAGTGGGTCTTCTGATCCACTTGTTGCTGAACAATGGATCGGTACTACTGAAAAGATAATTTCAGTTATTCAATGTTCTGAACATGATATAGTCATCTTAGCAGTGTATCGTTTGGAAGGTGATGCTGATCAATGGTGGAATCATATCAAGAATACATGTCCAAGAGATGAAATTGAGTCCATGGAATGGGACGAGTTCAAGAACTTATTTCTCAATAATTACTTCCCCCGTATTCTTCGAACAGAGATGGAGAAGGAGTTTCTTGAACAAAAGAAAAAGGATGATGAATCTGTTGGTATATACGAAGAGAATTTTACAAGGCTTGCAAGGTATTCATCTGGATTTGTCATCCAACCTGAAAGTAACGTTGATCGATTCTTCAGTGGCTTAAAACCAAATCTTCAAAGGGCATTAGCTATAAGATACTTCAGTAGCTATGAAGAAATTGTCTGTTGTGCTATCAAGGAAGAAATGGAAGTTGGTGTTACTTATCCATATCATAGTTTTGACAAGAAACGAAAGATGGAGTTCAAGGAGAAATCTCAGAATAATGGTGAATAGAAGATGAATGTTTCATTATGCTCAATGTGTGGAAAGAAGCATGGTGGAGATTGTCTTAAAGGGACTAGAAAATGTTTTAAGTGTGGAAAAGAAGGTCATCGAGCATCTGAGTGTCAAAGTAATGGAAAAAGGGTTTCTACTGATGTGAATAAAGAAAAGACTGCAGAGAACGCACCACCAACACTTCAATGCTTCAAGTGCAAGAAAATGCGGCATTATGCTAATAAATTCCCTAATCCAAGGGTTAGTGATGATCGACATGAGCAACAACTTAAGGCAAAGGACAAAGGGATGTCCCATGCGATCACTATTGGAGATGTTGAATATTACAAAAATGTGGTGGAATGATTATGTGTTTATGTAATGGGATTCCAAAATAATGTTGTATATAGTATCGTGGAGTATTGGAATATTTATGTATTGGTGTATTCTGGTTTTCAATAATTTTATGGTACCGGTAACCATGGAAAGTGATTGAGATATTTTTGTTAAGTAGATGATATGAGCATAATGAAGGGATAATAAGATAATGAGATGTTTGATTGTATTCATGAGCTCATGATTGATATAAAGACTAAGTGATATCATGGTTTGAGTATAAAGAATTTTGAGGATTTTGGTATGTGGAAAGTGTTAACATTTAACTGCTTTCATGTTTTCAGTATGGTTCAATTAATGGGTATTCATTCTTCAAGAGAATACATGATTAAGGTATTCACTTGTTTGTAATTTGACCAACAAGATATATCTTATGATATATTGGGGATAAATAATGGCATTCACGTGATTGTTATGTGACATTTCATGTAATCATATCCTTTATACTATGAGCTTGGACCAAAGTATTTTAGATAAGCCTAAATATTGGAATGGATTATATTGGAAAAAAGTTAGTATTGTTTAAGGATAGAACTTTTTTCTATATTATTGATGGGATGTTATAGTAATATAGCTTTAAAAAAAGGACAACCAGCTGGACGGGCAACAACCCATCGCGTCAGACAAGGATGTGGGAATCGAACCCACAACCATAGTGTGACTGGCCTTTATCACCTACCGCTGGCCTACAGGAAGTCCCTGTTTTGTAGAAACTAGTTTTATTATATTAAGCAGTGTGATATATGAAGTATACGTCCATTTTAGGAAACATATATGATTAATCTCACTATAGATGGACTTATGTATTTTTTGATAACTTTTCCAACCTTTTGTTTGAAACAGATGGAATGACCCATCATTCTATCACATGATCTGCTAACACATCCTAAATGAGAAATTCAACTTCATTTCTTTAAGAGATGAAGTGTAAATTAATCAAAGAACGACCAACGGTGAGACTATACCAAAATCAGGAAAGTATTTCTTCTTATTCCAATCTCACCAACTTTAGGGAAATGATCTTGAAAACCAAAAATGTTGTCCTAGTGATCTTATATCTGATAAATCAGATGGTACCTTATATCGTCACAAATTTATGGCTTTATGATTGTTGGCTTTTCCATAGCCATGTTCTTTACCACTCTCCTTCAGAACATGATGGTTAGATTTCTCTTCTATATCCATATTTTCACCTATGTGGAAACCAAGTGATTAGTTTATTTGGGTAACCGTTACGTTTCATACTTTTGTTTTTAAAGATTGTTGTTGGTATTGCTTTTTACGATGTGGGTTTCTATTAAACAAACTTTCGAGTAGTAAACCATTTATAACCCCGACGAATTTCGCGGGAGAAATTCATTTTAAGGGGGGTAGAATGTAACACCCCGAGATTTTATGAAAAATATTCTTTCTAATTTCATTAATGTCTTGTGTTGTACGCTACACCAAAAGAAGCTTGCACAACTTTCATCCTTGACTTTCCTTGCATTACACGCAAACGCGACCTTCCGCGATAGCGTGTGTTGTACGCAATACCGAGTTTCGCTAAACAATGATATGCTATTAAAATATTATTAAAACTAGCCGTTATGAATAGTAATGACCACATTTTGAAATTTTGTAAATTTTATTTTTCAAAATGGACTTCGTTATTGGATTCGGAATATCGAAATTAGCTTAGGGTGAAATTTTGGTCCTTTTGAGATAACTTTCATTTTCTGATGAATAGTGAAAATTACTAAATTTTAATTAAAAACAACCTTTTTAATAAAAATAATTAAAAGTGATAAATTATTAATTTTAGTGGTTTGAAATTATGTTTAGAATATATTTTTACAATTTAATACAATGTTGGTCATTGGATGTAATTTCACATTTAAACCAGACATAAACAAATGTCAATCTTTTGATAGTTATTATCTCTTAAGAACACGCTATTTGTTTTGACGACGGGAATTAATTTTTAAATTAATTAATGCAACTGATATGTTTTGAATTTGGTAAAATAGACATCATTTTTGAATTTATAATATCAAATATATCATAGGCCTAATTTTTGGTATTTTTCTGGAAACTTTCATTTTTTGATGAATAGTGAAACCACTAAGTGGTAGTTAAAAAAAATGAATTTTTCATAAAACATAATTTTACCACTACTGTGAGTGGAATTTCAAAAATCCGAGACACAATGTAACACCCCGAGCTTCCACGATACGCTTCTCATTCAATAATGCAATAGCTTGCATTGTACGCAAGTTCGAGTTCTAACACACCGCAACTAATCAAAATAGCCGTTATGAATAGTAATAACCACTTTTTAAAATTATAGAAATTTTATATTTCAAAATGGACTTCATTTTTGTATTCGTAATATCGAAATTAGCCTATGTTGAATTTTTGGTATTTTTCTGAGAACTTCTAATTTTTTATGAATAGTGAAAAATACATAAAAACAACTTTTTTAATCAAAATAATTTATACAGATAAATTATACAATTTAGTGGTTTTAAGGTATAATTAGAAAATATTTTTACCATTTTATCCAATGGTGGTCATTAGAATTAATTTAACATTGAAATTGGACATAAACAATTGCCAAACTTTTGATATAAATTGTTTCTTAAAAACACGCTATTTGTTGTAACAGCGGGAATTAATTATGAAATTAATTAATACAACTTATATGTTTGGAATTTTGTAAAATAGACATCATTTTTGAATTCGGAATATCAATTATAGCTTAGGGTGAAATTTTGGCCTTATTCTGAAAAACTTCAATTTTTGATGAATAGTGAAACCACTAAGTGGTAGTTAAATAACTGATTTTTCGTTTAAATGAAATATTACAACTTCTGTGATTTGATTTTCAAAAATCCGACATACATGGTTGTCATTAAGAAGTAAAATGTGGTTCAATGAGATCAAAATAATTTTTTGGTGAATAGTAACTTTTAAGTTCTTAATCGCGATTAGTGGTAATTAGTGTAGTTTAAGGTATAAATAATACATTAATAATATGAAATGACCTAGACACATGTCCCAACCTCATTGGTTGAGTCATGGCCGACCAAGACAAGCCATGGCCTAACTTGGGGACCCCATGGATCCACTTTTGTTGGGAAATAACATAAATTACTTTTTATTTAATGTTAAAGTGAAAATGACACTAACATAAATTTTTTTACTAAAACAATTATTAAGTGGGGTTATACAAGTCCAAATTTTGATTATAAATAGTCATTGGAAAGCTAAAAAGATTTCCTACATCATAGTATTTTTTTTATAATTTTTAGACATTAAATAAATTAACTTATTTATGACATCATTATGATGTGGCGATGACCTCATTATTTAACGATTTAAATAAAATGAGAAGATAATGAAAAATCCAAGGCTTACACTTGTCCAAAGCCTATTGGATGAAGATATTTAGAAACCTTATCACCTTATCCTCAAATTATATAAGTGTGGGACCTTTAGAATTCGAAAAGCATTGTGAAATAATGTAACATTTCAATCTTTCCAAAAGTGCCCCTCCTCTCCACTTATAAAAGGCCCCCACCTCTCCCACCGTATTCACACCTTCAAGCCATTTGGCTCGGCCAACCTCTTCCCAAATACTCTCCCAACATCCCTCTATTACTCATAGAAGCCTCACTTTGGGCAGAACTCTTCCCAAGGAAGCCTTTAGCTCAAATCAAAAAGAGTTACCCGATTTTGAGGTAATGTCTTTTCTAATGTTGTTTTGTTTTATTTTTCTTCTCCAACCCCCTAAACTCTTTTTATTCATTTCTTTTGTAACAACACCAGTATCCTCAATATACTAGGATGTTGTTATAAGAAGGATTCGAGCTACACTTACACACACCTACATCTAATGGTTAAAGAACATACGGTTTCTGTGGATGGCGAATTTCTGCCTCACGAAACGATGATTGTTCAACACTCATATAACACCTCCAAAGGTGGCCATTAAGATGTCACTATTTTTATATATGATATATAATATGTTTTTGTTTTACTTATGCTTCTGTATTTCTCATTTATGGCATACTTTATGATTTCCATTATGGGTAAAACGCGATAATTTCATTTTAGGAAGTGCGGACTACCGCCCCCTCAAAGTGATTTGAATCGTTAATGCCATGTGTGGGATGTATAAAGGATGGAGTAAATGGTATTATACACTATATTATACTGGAATTATATTATACATTTATATCATTATGATTTCATTCCATTAAATATGAAATTGAAATGAAAGTAGCGTTCATGCGTACGTACGGCTTACCGTCTCCATGAACGGTGCATTTCATTTCTTACCTCTAAATGTTACGTAATATTATAAATGAATGTATATACTGTATATATATGATATATATGATATCTACATCATTAATATAATTCTGGATATAATGGATATTTTACCACATGAACAACTTATAATTATAAGAAGTTTATTGTTGACTCATGTACCAAAGATCGACAAAACGACCGTTATTAACTTAAATAATTACATAATGTTCATAACATTGTAATAAGTGATATAAAAAGGATAATGAAATTGAAAATGGTTCTTAATAAGGTAGATATTAACTCTAGTTTATTATTCAGGAGGTTAAAGAACGGTTGAGTCAAGTCGGACACAAGGTAAGGGAATTTCTTAACCCAACTTCCATTCTTTGGGTTAATCTCCTACTTTCAAATTATGTCATGATATTATTATGTCCTATTTTGTATTTTTACTTTCTTTATGTGTACCTATAGTGAATACACATAATAGATCTATTTTATTTTAAAAAATGACCTTTTTAAGGACTTCGTCTCAATCTCCTTTCATTGAGGCATATTTTGTTTTATACACAAATTTCTTTTATACGGTGTATAAACCCCTTTGACTTTTACGTTTATTCAAAAGGAATCTTTTTATACGAAGCATTTTGCTAAACGACAAAAGGGAATGTTTTTCTTTCCGTACTTATGCGGCGACAATGACTTCTCCGCCGCCGTGACCATTATTTGAGTTTCGGCTTCCTCTACAAGCCATCATTTTTTTTAATGAAAAATAAATACAAAGTTTTAACTTTCTTTTATTTTGGTATTGAAAATGGTTTTGAAAGCATTTTTATCATATCAAAGTGTTGTATTGATATCTTGTGATTGAAATGTGGAAATGTTATGTTTCCTTTATGCATGTTTTATGTGATACAATTATGTTATGGTTTATGATATGTTTAAACCTATTCATATGAGGAATGCATTGGACTTAATAAGTGACGGGTGGAGCCCGCTATAGCTCCTCGATGCATCGGCAGGTCTCATGAGGCAAACTAGTGTCTTGGCACAAGGCCTTGACAAAATCTTATTTGTGGTCTTGGCACGAGGCCTTGACTACGTGGTTATGATAGTCTGGCATTATGCATTCCATCATTATGAAAGTGGTTATTGATATTGCATGTGATTATTCGACCAGTAGAATATCCATGTGAAGAAGTAAATGGCATTATCTCATTTTACTTTTGCCATATTATGTTGAAGTTCAAGTTTAAAAGGCTTTTGTTTTAGTTATACATTGCCTTAAATTTTAATGTTTATTTATGAAAGCTTCCGCATTATTGTTATCCTTACTGAGCATCTGAGCTCACCCCTTTCAATGTTTTAATATTTTCCAGGATGTGAAGAAGTATTTTATGAATGACCTACAGGGATAGTCGGAAGAGGATATGAGTGTGGACTATGGAGACTTTGTTATTGTAGTTTTTCACTTTTTGATGTAATGAAAGACTTATGAATGTATCTAGTGTTTCCAAGGCTACTAAACTAATCGGTCTTTCGAGACTTGATCCTTTGTGATCATGCCAATGTTACGAAGTAATGCACCGACTCTGGGTAGCTGGGGTCGGGGCGTTACAGTTGGTATCAGAGGCAGTTTAGTACTAACCTTGGAAGCTAGATTTAGATAAACTCTGATTAGAGCACATAGCCCAAAGATAGACTTTGAGGATTAGTATAGAAGAACTTCCTAGAATTTTAGTATTGTAGAGATGTTGTGAGTTTTCCGAGCAATACATCCCTGTCTGGATACGAGCAGGTAGAGGTGGCTCTGGCACAGATGTACCTAGGGGTAAAACCCGAAAACACCGCTTTGAGCTAGACTCAAACGGGAACTGGTGCACGACAACGGGCCTTGCTGCACTCTTGGTTACGACACTCCCGGGGGATATGCTTTGGATAATTCCCATTTTCTTTACAAACCACTATGAAGGGTTACGAGTATATACTTCCTCAAAGAATACATTTTTATAATTATGGATTATATCCATAATTAGTTCAATTTATGTTAAGTGTTTTACAAGTATGGAATTATGTATTTTGATTCATAAACTAATCTAGTTTATGCCATTGTTTAGAAATGGCGCCTAGTAGAAGGAATGGAAACTGTATCAATGCACGAACTCCGTGTAGGGATTGCCCTCCTGCTCAGGATAATTATGGTGGAGCTAGTGATACAACTGGTGCTGATCATCTTCTCACCATACTGGGACAACTCACGCAGGTTATGAATAACAACCTTACTCGTATGGAGCACCCTGATTCGCAACGTGGAGGATCAATGCTAGACCGTTTCATGAGGCAACAACCGCCAACCTTCAATGGGAGTACAAATCCTACAGTAGCTGAGCAATGGATAAATTCCTTAGAGAAAATATTCCATGCCTTGGGGAGTAGTGAAAGGGAGAAGGTTGTCATGGCAGTTTACCGCCTCACTGGAGATGCCGATCAGTGGTGGTCACTGATTCAAAACACAAAGGAAGATGATGACGTATCGAATATGGAATGGAGGGAGTTCAAAGAGCTTTTCTTAGAAAAATACTTTCCTCGTGACCATCGAGCAGATATGGAAAGGCAATTTCTGAGTCTGAGGCAGAAGGAGGATGAGAATGTCGCAAAGTATGAGGCTAACTTTACAAGGTTAGCGAGGCATGCTGCCGATTATATACGTAACCCAAGGAGTAAGATTGATCGTTTCTTTGATGGGTTAAAACCATTTCTCCGTCGAGCTTTAGTATCACAATCCTTCTCATCATACGAAGATATAGTCTCATGTGCTATCAAGACAGAAAAGGAATTCTCTAAGTCTTATGACAACAAAGTAAAGCAAGAGAAGAAGAGAACGGTGGAACAAGAGACAGATAAAGGGAAAAAGGGAAAGAAGGATTTTCCATTATGTGATAATTGTGGGAAGAATCACCCTGGTACTTGCCTAAAAGGAATGGGAGTCTGTTATAAATGTGGAGAAAAAGGTCACCAGGCACGTGATTGCAAGGGAAAGAAAGAGGCTGTCAAAGTTGAATGCTACAATTGTAGAGAAATGGGTCATTACGCAAATGAATGTCCTAAGCGTCAAGGAATCTTACCTCAGAAAAGGCCAAGGGATCAAGGACAATCTTATGCTATTACTACAGTTGAAGCAGAATAACTAATGTATTGATGCTTTCGGACTCATGGATTATATTCTGGTTATTAGAATAATGTGATCTATATAAGGATTGTACTGCAGTACTTGTTGGTTTCAGTAAGGTTTTAATATGATTAAGGTAATCATATTTTTAGTATGTGACAATAAGAGAAACTTTTCTTTGTTTGGGGAATCTGATGTTACAATTGATTTTGGAATTAAGAGACCTTTTAGAGAAAGTTTGGACAGAGGTATTTTGGATAACTATAAATGTTGGGATGGATTAAGTTGAACTTTGAATAGTAATGTTTAAGGTTAAAACTTTTCTGAAGATTATTTCTGGAATACTATAATACTATATTTTTAGAAAAAGGACAACCTGCAGGGTGGGGAATAACCCGTCGCGTCGGACACAGCTGCAGGAATCGAACCCACAACCATAGTGCGACAAGCCTTTATTTCCTACCACTAGCCTACAGGAAGTCCCTGGTTATTACAAAATTGTTTTACTAATCTAAATGGTATGTGTTAACATTTGGAACCTTATACAATTAGGATAAATAGAATATTTTTGAGTTCCGTTACCATTTGGAGTAAAAGTTGGGTTTGTGGTAAAAATTTATTAACGAATGAAAGTATACATAACAAGTATGTATATTCCCTTACGTTCTTAGTAAATCTCATAAATAAATTCCTCAACATTATAAAAGGTAACTTAAAACAAAAATGTTGTCGGTTAACTTTTCCAACTGGGGATTCAATGACCGTTTAACCAATCACAAGTTTGTGATATTCTTGTGGTTAAACATTCTCCTAATCCTGTTTTCTATAACTCTCCATCAGACCTTGATGGTTTGTTTCTCCTCCATATCCATATTTTCATAGAATCCTAGAATGGGCTATATCGGGTGACCTTTGTACTTATCCTGCTTTCTTTTAATGTTATATATTTATTAACCTTATTTCCGATGTGGGTTTTCCACAAAGGTATTTTCTATTTTCAGCCTTTTATTATCAAAGAAAAATTTCAAATTGCGAGGACGCAATTTATTGAAGGAGGGGAGAATGTAACACCCCGAGCTTCCACGATACGCTTCTCATTCAATAATGCAATAGCTTGCATTGTACGCAAGTTCGAGTTCTAACACACCGCAACTAATCAAAATAGCCGTTATGAATAGTAATAACCACTTTTTAAAATTATAGAAATTTTATATTTCAAAATGGACTTCATTTTTGTATTCGTAATATCGAAATTAGCCTATGTTGAATTTTTGGTATTTTTCTGAGAACTTCTAATTTTTTATGAATAGTGAAAAATACATAAAAACAACTTTTTTAATCAAAATAATTTATACAGATAAATTATACTATTTAGTGGTTTTAAGGTATAATTAGAAAATATTTTTACCATTTTATCCAATGGTGGTCATTAGAATTAATTTAACATTGAAATTGGACATAAACAATTGCCAAACTTTTGATATAAATTGTTTCTTAAAAACACGCTATTTGTTGTAACAGCGGGAATTAATTATGAAATTAATTAATACAACTTATATGTTTGGAATTTTGTAAAATAGACATCATTTTTGAATTCGGAATATCAATTATAGCTTAGGGTGAAATTTTGGCCTTATTCTGAAAAACTTCAATTTTTGATGAATAGTGAAACCACTAAGTGGTAGTTAAATAACTGATTTTTCGTTTAAATGAAATATTACAACTTCTGTGATTTGATTTTCAAAAATCCGACATACATGGTTGTCATTAAGAAGTAAAATGTGGTTCAATGAGATCAAAATAATTTTTTGGTGAATAGTAACTTTTAAGTTCTTAATCGCGATTAGTGGTAATTAGTGTAGTTTAAGGTATAAATAATACATTAATAATATGAAATGACCTAGACACATGTCCCAACCTCATTGGTTGAGTCATGGCCGACCAAGACAAGCCATGGCCTAACTTGGGGACCCCATGGATCCACTTTTGTTGGGAAATAACATAAATTACTTTTTATTTAATGTTAAAGTGAAAATGACACTAACATAAATTGTTTTACTAAAAAAATTTTTAAGTGGGGTTATACAAGTCCAAATTTTGATTATAAATAGTCATTGGAAAGCTAAAAAGATTTCCTACATCATAGTATTTTTTTTATAATTTTTAGACATTAAATAAATTAACTTATTTATGACATCATTATGATGTGGCGATGACCTCATTATTTAACGATTTAAATAAAATGAGAAGATAATGAAAAATCCAAGGCTTACACTTGTCCAAAGCCTATTGGATGAAGATATTTAGAAACCTTATCACCTTATCCTCAAATTATATAAGTGTGGGACCTTTAGAATTCGAAAAGCATTGTGAAATAATGTAACATTTCAATCTTTCCAAAAGTGCCCCTCCTCTCCACTTATAAAAGGCCCCCACCTCTCCCACCGTATTCACACCTTCAAGCCATTTGGCTCGGCCAACCTCTGCCCAAATACTCTCCCAACATCCCTCTATTACTCATAGAAGCCTCACTTTGGGCAGAACTCTTCCCAAGGAAGCCTTTAGCTCAAATCAAAAAGAGTTACCCGATTTTGAGGTAATGTCTTTTCTAATGTTGTTTTGTTTTATTTTTCTTCTCCAACCCCCTAAACTCTTTTTATTCATTTCTTTTGTAACAACACCAGTATCCTCAATATACTAGGATGTTGTTATAAGAAGGATTCGAGCTACACTTACACACACCTACATCTAATGGTTAAAGAACATACGGTTTCTGTGGATGGCGAATTTCTGCCTCACGAAACGATGATTGTTCAACACTCATATAACACCTCCAAAGGTGGCCATTAAGATGTCACTATTTTTATATATGATATATAATATGTTTTTGTTTTACTTATGCTTCTGTATTTCTCATTTATGGCATACTTTATGATTTCCATTATGGGTAAAACGCGATAATTTCATTTTAGGAAGTGCGGACTACCGCCCCCTCAAAGTGATTTGAATCGTTAATGCCATGTGTGGGATGTATAAAGGATGGAGTAAATGGTATTATACACTATATTATACTGGAATTATATTATACATTTATATCATTATGATTTCATTCCATTAAATATGAAATTGAAATGAAAGTAGCGTTCATGCGTACGTACGGCTTACCGTCTCCATGAACGGTGCATTTCATTTCTTACCTCTAAATGTTACGTAATATTATAAATGAATGTATATACTGTATATATATGATATATATGATATCTACATCATTAATATAATTCTGGATATAATGGATATTTTACCACATGAACAACTTATAATTATAAGAAGTTTATTGTTGACTCATGTACCAAAGATCGACAAAACGACCGTTATTAACTTAAATAATTACATAATGTTCATAACATTGTAATAAGTGATATAAAAAGGATAATGAAATTGAAAATGGTTCTTAATAAGGTAGATATTAACTCTAGTTTATTATTCAGGAGGTTAAAGAACGGTTGAGTCAAGTCGGACACAAGGTAAGGGAATTTCTTAACCCAACTTCCATTCTTTGGGTTAATCTCCTACTTTCAAATTATGTCATGATATTATTATGTCCTATTTTGTATTTTTACTTTCTTTATGTGTACCTATAGTGAATACACATAATAGATCTATTTTATTTTAAAAAATGATCTTTTTAAGGACTTCGTCTCAATCTCCTTTCATTGAGGCATATTTTGTTTTATACACAAATTTCTTTTATACGGTGTATAAACCCCTTTGACTTTTACGTTTATTCAAAAGGAATCTTTTTATACGAAGCATTTTGCTAAACGACAAAAGGGAATGTTTTTCTTTCCGTACTTATGCGGCGACAATGACTTCTCCGCCGCCGTGACCATTATTTGAGTTTCGGCTTCCTCTACAAGCCATCATTTTTTTTAATGAAAAATAAATACAAAGTTTTAACTTTCTTTTATTTTGGTATTGAAAATGGTTTTGAAAGCATTTTTATCATATCAAAGTGTTGTATTGATATCTTGTGATTGAAATGTGGAAATGTTATGTTTCCTTTATGCATGTTTTATGTGATACAATTATGTTATGGTTTATGATATGTTTAAACCTATTCATATGAGGAATGCATTGGACTTAATAAGTGACGGGTGGAGCCCGCTATAGCTCCTCGATGCATCGGCAGGTCTCATGAGGCAAACTAGTGTCTTGGCACAAGGCCTTGACAAAATCTTATTTGTGGTCTTGGCACGAGGCCTTGACTACGTGGTTATGATAGTCTGGCATTATGCATTCCATCATTATGAAAGTGGTTATTGATATTGCATGTGATTATTCGACCAGTAGAATATCCATGTGAAGAAGTAAATGGCATTATCTCATTTTACTTTTGCCATATTATGTTGAAGTTCAAGTTTAAAAGGCTTTTGTTTTAGTTATACATTGCCTTAAATTTTAATGTTTATTTATGAAAGCTTCCGCATTATTGTTATCCTTACTGAGCATCTGAGCTCACCCCTTTCAATGTTTTAATATTTTCCAGGATGTGAAGAAGTATTTTATGAATGACCTACAGGGATAGTCGGAAGAGGATATGAGTGTGGACTATGGAGACTTTGTTATTGTAGTTTTTCACTTTTTGATGTAATGAAAGACTTATGAATGTATCTAGTGTTTCCAAGGCTACTAAACTAATCGGTCTTTCGAGACTTGATCCTTTGTGATCATGACAATGTTACGAAGTAATGCACCGACTCTGGGTAGCTGGGGTCGGGGCGTTACAGTTGGTATCAGAGGCAGTTTAGTACTAACCTTGGAAGCTAGATTTAGATAAACTCTGATTAGAGCACATAGCCCAAAGATAGACTTTGAGGATTAGTATAGAAGAACTTCCTAGAATTTTAGTATTGTAGAGATGTTGTGAGTTTTCCGAGCAATACATCCCTGTCTGGATACGAGCAGGTAGAGGTGGCTCTGGCACAGATGTACCTAGGGGTAAAACCCGAAAACACCGCTTTGAGCTAGACTCAAACGGGAACTGGTGCACGACAACGGGCCTTGCTGCACTCTTGGTTACGACACTCCCGGGGGATATGCTTTGGATAATTCCCATTTTCTTTACAAACCACTATGAAGGGTTACGAGTATATACTTCCTCAAAGAATACATTTTTATAATTATGGATTATATCCATAATTAGTTCAATTTATGTTAAGTGTTTTACAAGTATGGAATTATGTATTTTGATTCATAAACTAATCTAGTTTATGCCATTGTTTAGAAATGGCGCCTAGTAGAAGGAATGGAAACTGTATCAATGCACGAACTCCGTGTAGGGATTGCCCTCCTGCTCAGGATAATTATGGTGGAGCTAGTGATACAACTGGTGCTGATCATCTTCTCACCATACTGGGACAACTCACGCAGGTTATGAATAACAACCTTACTCGTATGGAGCACCCTGATTCGCAACGTGGAGGATCAATGCTAGACCGTTTCATGAGGCAACAACCGCCAACCTTCAATGGGAGTACAAATCCTACAGTAGCTGAGCAATGGATAAATTCCTTAGAGAAAATATTCCATGCCTTGGGGAGTAGTGAAAGGGAGAAGGTTGTCATGGCAGTTTACCGCCTCACTGGAGATGCCGATCAGTGGTGGTCACTGATTCAAAACACAAAGGAAGATGATGACGTATCGAATATGGAATGGAGGGAGTTCAAAGAGCTTTTCTTAGAAAAATACTTTCCTCGTGACCATCGAGCAGATATGGAAAGGCAATTTCTGAGTCTGAGGCAGAAGGAGGATGAGAATGTCGCAAAGTATGAGGCTAACTTTACAAGGTTAGCGAGGCATGCTGCCGATTATATACGTAACCCAAGGAGTAAGATTGATCGTTTCTTTGATGGGTTAAAACCATTTCTCCGTCGAGCTTTAGTATCACAATCCTTCTCATCATACGAAGATATAGTCTCATGTGCTATCAAGACAGAAAAGGAATTCTCTAAGTCTTATGACAACAAAGTAAAGCAAGAGAAGAAGAGAACGGTGGAACAAGAGACAGATAAAGGGAAAAAGGGAAAGAAGGATTTTCCATTATGTGATAATTGTGGGAAGAATCACCCTGGTACTTGCCTAAAAGGAATGGGAGTCTGTTATAAATGTGGAGAAAAAGGTCACCAGGCACGTGATTGCAAGGGAAAGAAAGAGGCTGTCAAAGTTGAATGCTACAATTGTAGAGAAATGGGTCATTACGCAAATGAATGTCCTAAGCGTCAAGGAATCTTACCTCAGAAAAGGCCAAGGGATCAAGGACAATCTTATGCTATTACTACAGTTGAAGCAGAATAACTAATGTATTGATGCTTTCGGACTCATGGATTATATTCTGGTTATTAGAATAATGTGATCTATATAAGGATTGTACTGCAGTACTTGTTGGTTTCAGTAAGGTTTTAATATGATTAAGGTAATCATATTTTTAGTATGTGACAATAAGAGAAACTTTTCTTTGTTTGGGGAATCTGATGTTACAATTGATTTTGGAATTAAGAGACCTTTTAGAGAAAGTTTGGACAGAGGTATTTTGGATAACTATAAATGTTGGGATGGATTAAGTTGAACTTTGAATAGTAATGTTTAAGGTTAAAACTTTTCTGAAGATTATTTCTGGAATACTATAATACTATATTTTTAGAAAAAGGACAACCTGCAGGGTGGGGAATAACCCGTCGCGTCGGACACAGCTGCAGGAATCGAACCCACAACCATAGTGCGACAAGCCTTTATTTCCTACCACTAGCCTACAGGAAGTCCCTGGTTATTACAAAATTGTTTTACTAATCTAAATGGTATGTGTTAACATTTGGAACCTTATACAATTAGGATAAATAGAATATTTTTGAGTTCCGTTACCATTTGGAGTAAAAGTTGGGTTTGTGGTAAAAATTTATTAACGAATGAAAGTATACATAACAAGTATGTATATTCCCTTACGTTCTTAGTAAATCTCATAAATAAATTCCTCAACATTATAAAAGGTAACTTAAAACAAAAATGTTGTCGGTTAACTTTTCCAACTGGGGATTCAATGACCGTTTAACCAATCACAAGTTTGTGATATTCTTGTGGTTAAACATTCTCCTAATCCTGTTTTCTATAACTCTCCATCAGACCTTGATGGTTTGTTTCTCCTCCATATCCATATTTTCATAGAATCCTAGAATGGGCTATATCGGGTGACCTTTGTACTTATCCTGCTTTCTTTTAATGTTATATATTTATTAACCTTATTTCCGATGTGGGTTTTCCACAAAGGTATTTTCTATTTTCAGCCTTTTATTATCAAAGAAAAATTTCAAATTGCGAGGACGCAATTTATTGAAGGAGGGGAGAATGTAACACCCCGAGCTTCCACGATACGCTTCTCATTCAATAATGCAATAGCTTGCATTGTACGCAAGTTCGAGTTCTAACACACCGCAACTAATCAAAATAGCCGTTATGAATAGTAATAACCACTTTTTAAAATTATAGAAATTTTATATTTCAAAATGGACTTCATTTTTGTATTCGTAATATCGAAATTAGCCTATGTTGAATTTTTGGTATTTTTCTGAGAACTTCTAATTTTTTATGAATAGTGAAAAATACATAAAAACAACTTTTTTAATCAAAATAATTTATACAGATAAATTATACTATTTAGTGGTTTTAAGGTATAATTAGAAAATATTTTTACCATTTTATCCAATGGTGGTCATTAGAATTAATTTAACATTGAAATTGGACATAAACAATTGCCAAACTTTTGATATAAATTGTTTCTTAAAAACACGCTATTTGTTGTAACAGCGGGAATTAATTATGAAATTAATTAATACAACTTATATGTTTGGAATTTTGTAAAATAGACATCATTTTTGAATTCGGAATATCAATTATAGCTTAGGGTGAAATTTTGGCCTTATTCTGAAAAACTTCAATTTTTGATGAATAGTGAAACCACTAAGTGGTAGTTAAATAACTGATTTTTCGTTTAAATGAAATATTACAACTTCTGTGATTTGATTTTCAAAAATCCGACATACATGGTTGTCATTAAGAAGTAAAATGTGGTTCAATGAGATCAAAATAATTTTTTGGTGAATAGTAACTTTTAAGTTCTTAATCGCGATTAGTGGTAATTAGTGTAGTTTAAGGTATAAATAATACATTAATAATATGAAATGACCTAGACACATGTCCCAACCTCATTGGTTGAGTCATGGCCGACCAAGACAAGCCATGGCCTAACTTGGGGACCCCATGGATCCACTTTTGTTGGGAAATAACATAAATTACTTTTTATTTAATGTTAAAGTGAAAATGACACTAACATAAATTGTTTTACTAAAACAATTTTTAAGTGGGGTTATACAAGTCCAAATTTTGATTATAAATAGTCATTGGAAAGCTAAAAAGATTTCCTACATCATAGTATTTTTTTTATAATTTTTAGACATTAAATAAATTAACTTATTTATGACATCATTATGATGTGGCGATGACCTCATTATTTAACGATTTAAATAAAATGAGAAGATAATGAAAAATCCAAGGCTTACACTTGTCCAAAGCCTATTGGATGAAGATATTTCGAAACCTTATCACCTTATCCTCAAATTATATAAGTGTGGGACCTTTAGAATTCGAAAAGCATTGTGAAATAATGTAACATTTCAATCTTTCCAAAAGTGCCCCTCCTCTCCACTTATAAAAGGCCCCCACCTCTCCCACCGTATTCACACCTTCAAGCCATTTGGCTCGGCCAACCTCTGCCCAAATACTCTCCCAAAATCCCTCTATTACTCATAGAAGCCTCACTTTGGGCAGAACTCTTCCCAAGGAAGCCTTTAGCTCAAATCAAAAAGAGTTACCCGATTTTGAGGTAATGTCTTTTCTAATGTTGTTTTGTTTTATTTTTCTTCTCCAACCCCCTAAACTCTTTTTATTCATTTCTTTTGTAACAACACCAGTATCCTCAATATACTAGGATGTTGTTATAAGAAGGATTCGAGCTACACTTACACACACCTACATCTAATGGTTAAAGAACATACGGTTTCTGTGGATGGCGAATTTCTGCCTCACGAAACGATGATTGTTCAACACTCATATAACACCTCCAAAGGTGGCCATTAAGATGTCACTATTTTTATATATGATATATAATATGTTTTTGTTTTACTTATGCTTCTGTATTTCTCATTTATGGCATACTTTATGATTTCCATTATGGGTAAAACGCGATAATTTCATTTTAGGAAGTGCGGACTACCGCCCCCTCAAAGTGATTTGAATCGTTAATGCCATGTGTGGGATGTATAAAGGATGGAGTAAATGGTATTATACACTATATTATACTGGAATTATATTATACATTTATATCATTATGATTTCATTCCATTAAATATGAAATTGAAATGAAAGTAGCGTTCATGCGTACGTACGGCTTACCGTCTCCATGAACGGTGCATTTCATTTCTTACCTCTAAATGTTACGTAATATTATAAATGAATGTATATACTGTATATATATGATATATATGATATCTACATCATTAATATAATTCTGGATATAATGGATATTTTACCACATGAACAACTTATAATTATAAGAAGTTTATTGTTGACTCATGTACCAAAGATCGACAAAACGACCGTTATTAACTTAAATAATTACATAATGTTCATAACATTGTAATAAGTGATATAAAAAGGATAATGAAATTGAAAATGGTTCTTAATAAGGTAGATATTAACTCTAGTTTATTATTCAGGAGGTTAAAGAACGGTTGAGTCAAGTCGGACACAAGGTAAGGGAATTTCTTAACCCAACTTCCATTCTTTGGGTTAATCTCCTACTTTCAAATTATGTCATGATATTATTATGTCCTATTTTGTATTTTTACTTTCTTTATGTGTACCTATAGTGAATACACATAATAGATCTATTTTATTTTAAAAAATGATCTTTTTAAGGACTTCGTCTCAATCTCCTTTCATTGAGGCATATTTTGTTTTATACACAAATTTCTTTTATACGGTGTATAAACCCCTTTGACTTTTACGTTTATTCAAAAGGAATCTTTTTATACGAAGCATTTTGCTAAACGACAAAAGGGAATGTTTTTCTTTCCGTACTTATGCGGCGACAATGACTTCTCCGCCGCCGTGACCATTATTTGAGTTTCGGCTTCCTCTACAAGCCATCATTTTTTTTAATGAAAAATAAATACAAAGTTTTAACTTTCTTTTATTTTGGTATTGAAAATGGTTTTGAAAGCATTTTTATCATATCAAAGTGTTGTATTGATATCTTGTGATTGAAATGTGGAAATGTTATGTTTCCTTTATGCATGTTTTATGTGATACAATTATGTTATGGTTTATGATATGTTTAAACCTATTCATATGAGGAATGCATTGGACTTAATAAGTGACGGGTGGAGCCCGCTATAGCTCCTCGATGCATCGGCAGGTCTCATGAGGCAAACTAGTGTCTTGGCACAAGGCCTTGACAAAATCTTATTTGTGGTCTTGGCACGAGGCCTTGACTACGTGGTTATGATAGTCTGGCATTATGCATTCCATCATTATGAAAGTGGTTATTGATATTGCATGTGATTATTCGACCAGTAGAATATCCATGTGAAGAAGTAAATGGCATTATCTCATTTTACTTTTGCCATATTATGTTGAAGTTCAAGTTTAAAAGGCTTTTGTTTTAGTTATACATTGCCTTAAATTTTAATGTTTATTTATGAAAGCTTCCGCATTATTGTTATCCTTACTGAGCATCTGAGCTCACCCCTTTCAATGTTTTAATATTTTCCAGGATGTGAAGAAGTATTTTATGAATGACCTACAGGGATAGTCGGAAGAGGATATGAGTGTGGACTATGGAGACTTTGTTATTGTAGTTTTTCACTTTTTGATGTAATGAAAGACTTATGAATGTATCTAGTGTTTCCAAGGCTACTAAACTAATCGGTCTTTCGAGACTTGATCCTTTGTGATCATGCCAATGTTACGAAGTAATGCACCGACTCTGGGTAGCTGGGGTCGGGGCGTTACAGTTGGTATCAGAGGCAGTTTAGTACTAACCTTGGAAGCTAGATTTAGATAAACTCTGATTAGAGCACATAGCCCAAAGATAGACTTTGAGGATTAGTATAGAAGAACTTCCTAGAATTTTAGTATTGTAGAGATGTTGTGAGTTTTCCGAGCAATACATCCCTGTCTGGATACGAGCAGGTAGAGGTGGCTCTGGCACAGATGTACCTAGGGGTAAAACCCGAAAACACCGCTTTGAGCTAGACTCAAACGGGAACTGGTGCACGACAACGGGCCTTGCTGCACTCTTGGTTACGACACTCCCGGGGGATATGCTTTGGATAATTCCCATTTTCTTTACAAACCACTATGAAGGGTTACGAGTATATACTTCCTCAAAGAATACATTTTTATAATTATGGATTATATCCATAATTAGTTCAATTTATGTTAAGTGTTTTACAAGTATGGAATTATGTATTTTGATTCATAAACTAATCTAGTTTATGCCATTGTTTAGAAATGGCGCCTAGTAGAAGGAATGGAAACTGTATCAATGCACGAACTCCGTGTAGGGATTGCCCTCCTGCTCAGGATAATTATGGTGGAGCTAGTGATACAACTGGTGCTGATCATCTTCTCACCATACTGGGACAACTCACGCAGGTTATGAATAACAACCTTACTCGTATGGAGCACCCTGATTCGCAACGTGGAGGATCAATGCTAGACCGTTTCATGAGGCAACAACCGCCAACCTTCAATGGGAGTACAAATCCTACAGTAGCTGAGCAATGGATAAATTCCTTAGAGAAAATATTCCATGCCTTGGGGAGTAGTGAAAGGGAGAAGGTTGTCATGGCAGTTTACCGCCTCACTGGAGATGCCGATCAGTGGTGGTCACTGATTCAAAACACAAAGGAAGATGATGACGTATCGAATATGGAATGGAGGGAGTTCAAAGAGCTTTTCTTAGAAAAATACTTTCCTCGTGACCATCGAGCAGATATGGAAAGGCAATTTCTGAGTCTGAGGCAGAAGGAGGATGAGAATGTCGCAAAGTATGAGGCTAACTTTACAAGGTTAGCGAGGCATGCTGCCGATTATATACGTAACCCAAGGAGTAAGATTGATCGTTTCTTTGATGGGTTAAAACCATTTCTCCGTCGAGCTTTAGTATCACAATCCTTCTCATCATACGAAGATATAGTCTCATGTGCTATCAAGACAGAAAAGGAATTCTCTAAGTCTTATGACAACAAAGTAAAGCAAGAGAAGAAGAGAACGGTGGAACAAGAGACAGATAAAGGGAAAAAGGGAAAGAAGGATTTTCCATTATGTGATAATTGTGGGAAGAATCACCCTGGTACTTGCCTAAAAGGAATGGGAGTCTGTTATAAATGTGGAGAAAAAGGTCACCAGGCACGTGATTGCAAGGGAAAGAAAGAGGCTGTCAAAGTTGAATGCTACAATTGTAGAGAAATGGGTCATTACGCAAATGAATGTCCTAAGCGTCAAGGAATCTTACCTCAAAAAAGGCCAAGGGATCAAGGACAATCTTATGCTATTACTACAGTTGAAGCAGAATAACTAATGTATTGATGCTTTCGGACTCATGGATTATATTCTGGTTATTAGAATAATGTGATCTATATAAGGATTGTACTGCAGTACTTGTTGGTTTCAGTAAGGTTTTAATATGATTAAGGTAATCATATTTTTAGTATGTGACAATAAGAGAAACTTTTCTTTGTTTGGGGAATCTGATGTTACAATTGATTTTGGAATTAAGAGACCTTTTAGAGAAAGTTTGGACAGAGGTATTTTGGATAACTATAAATGTTGGGATGGATTAAGTTGAACTTTGAATAGTAATGTTTAAGGTTAAAACTTTTCTGAAGATTATTTCTGGAATACTATAATACTATATTTTTAGAAAAAGGACAACCTGCAGGGTGGGGAATAACCCGTCGCGTCGGACACAGCTGCAGGAATCGAACCCACAACCATAGTGCGACAAGCCTTTATTTCCTACCACTAGCCTACAGGAAGTCCCTGGTTATTACAAAATTGTTTTACTAATCTAAATGGTATGTGTTAACATTTGGAACCTTATACAATTAGGATAAATAGAATATTTTTGAGTTCCGTTACCATTTGGAGTAAAAGTTGGGTTTGTGGTAAAAATTTATTAACGAATGAAAGTATACATAACAAGTATGTATATTCCCTTACGTTCTTAGTAAATCTCATAAATAAATTCCTCAACATTATAAAAGGTAACTTAAAACAAAAATGTTGTTGGTTAACTTTTCCAACTGGGGATTCAATGACCGTTTAACCAATCACAAGTTTGTGATATTCTTGTGGTTAAACATTCTCCTAATCCTGTTTTCTATAACTCTCCATCAGACCTTGATGGTTTGTTTCTCCTCCATATCCATATTTTCATAGAATCCTAGAATGGGCTATATCGGGTGACCTTTGTACTTATCCTGCTTTCTTTTAATGTTATATATTTATTAACCTTATTTCCGATGTGGGTTTTCCACAAAGGTATTTTCTATTTTCAGCCTTTTATTATCAAAGAAAAATTTCAAATTGCGAGGACGCAATTTATTGAAGGAGGGGAGAATGTAACACCCCGAGCTTCCACGATACGCTTCTCATTCAATAATGCAATAGCTTGCATTGTACGCAAGTTCGAGTTCTAACACACCGCAACTAATCAAAATAGCCGTTATGAATAGTAATAACCACTTTTTAAAATTATAGAAATTTTATATTTCAAAATGGACTTCATTTTTGTATTCGTAATATCGAAATTAGCCTATGTTGAATTTTTGGTATTTTTCTGAGAACTTCTAATTTTTTATGAATAGTGAAAAATACATAAAAACAACTTTTTTAATCAAAATAATTTATACAGATAAATTATACTATTTAGTGGTTTTAAGGTATAATTAGAAAATATTTTTACCATTTTATCCAATGGTGGTCATTAGAATTAATTTAACATTGAAATTGGACATAAACAATTGCCAAACTTTTGATATAAATTGTTTCTTAAAAACACGCTATTTGTTGTAACAGCGGGAATTAATTATGAAATTAATTAATACAACTTATATGTTTGGAATTTTGTAAAATAGACATCATTTTTGAATTCGGAATATCAATTATAGCTTAGGGTGAAATTTTGGCCTTATTCTGAAAAACTTCAATTTTTGATGAATAGTGAAACCACTAAGTGGTAGTTAAATAACTGATTTTTCGTTTAAATGAAATATTACAACTTCTGTGATTTGATTTTCAAAAATCCGACATACATGGTTGTCATTAAGAAGTAAAATGTGGTTCAATGAGATCAAAATAATTTTTTGGTGAATAGTAACTTTTAAGTTCTTAATCGCGATTAGTGGTAATTAGTGTAGTTTAAGGTATAAATAATACATTAATAATATGAAATGACCTAGACACATGTCCCAACCTCATTGGTTGAGTCATGGCCGACCAAGACAAGCCATGGCCTAACTTGGGGACCCCATGGATCCACTTTTGTTGGGAAATAACATAAATTACTTTTTATTTAATGTTAAAGTGAAAATGACACTAACATAAATTGTTTTACTAAAACAATTTTTAAGTGGGGTTATACAAGTCCAAATTTTGATTATAAATAGTCATTGGAAATCTAAAAAGATTTCCTACATCATATTATTTTTTTTTATAATTTATAGACATTAAATAAATTAAATTATTTATGACATCATTATGATGTGGCGATGACCTCATTATTTAACGATTTAAATAAAATGAGAAGATAATGAAAAATCCAAGGCTTACACATGTCCAAAGCCTATTGGATGAAGATATTTCGAAACCTTATCACCTTATCCTCGAATTATATAAGTGTGGGACCTTTAGAATCCGAAAAGCATTGTGAAATAATGTAACATTTCAATCTTTCCAAAAGTGCCCCTCCTCTCCACTTATAAAAGGCCCCCACCTCTCCCACCTTATTCACACCTTCAAGCCATTTGGCTCGGCCAACCTCTGCCCAAATACTCTCCCAACATCCCTATATTACTCATAGAAGCCTCACTTTGGGCAGAACTCTTCCCAAGGAAGCCTTTAGCTCAAATCAAAAAGAGTTACCCGATTTTGAGGTAATGTCTTTTCTAATGTTGTTTTGTTTTATTTTTCTTCTCCAACCCCCTAAACTCTTTTTATTCATTTCTTTTGTAACAACACCAGTATCCTCAATATACTAGGATGTTGTTATAAGAAGGATTCGAGCTACACTTACACACACCTACATCTAATGGTTAAAGAACATACGGTTTCTGTGGATGGCGAATTTCTGCCTCACGAAACGATGATTGTTCAACACTCATATAACACCTCCAAAGGTGGCCATTAAGATGTCACTATTTTTATATATGATATATAATATGTTTTTGTTTTACTTATGCTTCTGTATTTCTCATTTATGGCATACTTTATGATTTCCATTATGGGTAAAACGCGATAATTTCATTTTAGGAAGTGCGGACTACCGCCCCCTCAAAGTGATTTGAATCGTTAATGCCATGTGTGGGATGTATAAAGGATGGAGTAAATGGTATTATACACTATATTATACTGGAATTATATTATACATTTATATCATTATGATTTCATTCCATTAAATATGAAATTGAAATGAAAGTAGCGTTCATGCGTACGTACGGCTTACCGTCTCCATGAACGGTGCATTTCATTTCTTACCTCTAAATGTTACGTAATATTATAAATGAATGTATATACTGTATATATATGATATATATGATATCTACATAATTAATATAATTCTGGATATAATGGATATTTTACCACATGAACAACTTATAATTATAAGAAGTTTATTGTTGACTCATGTACCAAAGATCGACAAAACGACCGTTATTAACTTAAATAATTACATAATGTTCATAACATTGTAATAAGTGATATAAAAAGGATAATGAAATTGAAAATGGTTCTTAATAAGGTAGATATTAACTCTAGTTTATTATTCAGGAGGTTAAAGAACGGTTGAGTCAAGTCGGACACAAGGTAAGGGAATTTCTTAACCCAACTTCCATTCTTTGGGTTAATCTCCTACTTTCAAATTATGTCATGATATTATTATGTCCTATTTTGTATTTTTACTTTCTTTATGTGTACCTATAGTGAATACACATAATAGATCTATTTTATTTTAAAAAATGATCTTTTTAAGGACTTCGTCTCAATCTCCTTTCATTGAGGCATATTTTGTTTTATACACAAATTTCTTTTATACGGTGTATAAACCCCTTTGACTTTTACGTTTATTCAAAAGGAATCTTTTTATACGAAGCATTTTGCTAAACGACAAAAGGGAATGTTTTTCTTTCCGTACTTATGCGGCGACAATGACTTCTCCGCCGCCGTGACCATTATTTGAGTTTCGGCTTCCTCTACAAGCCATCATTTTTTTTAATGAAAAATAAATACAAAGTTTTAACTTTCTTTTATTTTGGTATTGAAAATGGTTTTGAAAGCATTTTTATCATATCAAAGTGTTGTATTGATATCTTGTGATTGAAATGTGGAAATGTTATGTTTCCTTTATGCATGTTTTATGTGATACAATTATGTTATGGTTTATGATATGTTTAAACCTATTCATATGAGGAATGCATTGGACTTAATAAGTGACGGGTGGAGCCCGCTATAGCTCCTCGATGCATCGGCAGGTCTCATGAGGCAAACTAGTGTCTTGGCACAAGGCCTTGACAAAATCTTATTTGTGGTCTTGGCACGAGGCCTTGACTACGTGGTTATGATAGTCTGGCATTATGCATTCCATCATTATGAAAGTGGTTATTGATATTGCATGTGATTATTCGACCAGTAGAATATCCATGTGAAGAAGTAAATGGCATTATCTCATTTTACTTTTGCCATATTATGTTGAAGTTCAAGTTTAAAAGGCTTTTGTTTTAGTTATACATTGCCTTAAATTTTAATGTTTATTTATGAAAGCTTCCGCATTATTGTTATCCTTACTGAGCATCTGAGCTCACCCCTTTCAATGTTTTAATATTTTCCAGGATGTGAAGAAGTATTTTATGAATGACCTACAGGGATAGTCGGAAGAGGATATGAGTGTGGACTATGGAGACTTTGTTATTGTAGTTTTTCACTTTTTGATGTAATGAAAGACTTATGAATGTATCTAGTGTTTCCAAGGCTACTAAACTAATCGGTCTTTCGAGACTTGATCCTTTGTGATCATGCCAATGTTACGAAGTAATGCACCGACTCTGGGTAGCTGGGGTCGGGGCGTTACACACAAACTTGATGTCAGTAAGTAAAATGTGGTTCAATGAGATGAAAATAATTTTTGATGAATAGTAACTTTTTACTTTTTTTACCACGGTTAAAAGTAAATAGGATAATTAAGGGTAAAAATGATATTATTATTACCCTAACACATGTCCTAATTCTTTTGGATAAGTGTAATTCGACCAAAAACAACATTAGGAATAAAATATGACCATTTAGGCCCAGTTGGATTAGATTAGGACATTTATTATTATTTAATTCAAAGAAGAGTTAAAAAAGTTAAAATCAAAGTTTATTTACTACAACATTTTTAATATAGGGTTATACATAAGATAAATTCGATTGAAAATATTAATTAGAAAGATAATACGATTTACTACATAATTATATTTTATTTATACTTTTTAGACATTAAATAAATTAATTTATTTATGACACAATGTTGATGCAATAATTAACATAATAGTGAAAAATTAGAATAATTGATATTATAAATACCCAAATAAATATAATTTGGGACTTTTTATGAATTAGACTAATTTTCATGGTTAATATGAAATGTTATTATTTATTTAATTAAATATTTTCGAACTAATCATTCTGTTATGATTTTTACAAAAATCAATTACTAAATAGAGTCAAAATTGACATAAAATAGTTTTTAAAACAAATATTATATTATTAATTGCTATTTTATTCCTAAAAATCAATAGATCAGACAAATTACATATATAAGGTTATATATATTAATAATAAACAATTTGGGGTTCGATTGACTTCTTATAGTAAGTTTATTAACCTTATATTATAAGAACACAAGAAGACACGGTAAAAGTAAAATTATTTTACTTAATGTTAAATCTAATTGATAAGGTTAAAATAGGAACCTAAATTTTTCTAAATTCTATTGGATGAGATTATTTAGACCCATCCCCACCTTAGCTTCTAAATAAATCAATTTGGATCTATTTAAAACCGAATTTGGCTTTATAATAAAATAATATTTTTAGTTATTCCAAAGGTTCCCCTCTCCTCCCTTTTAAAAGGGCACCTCCTCCCTCTCTTCCTCACACCACTTTGAGCCTTCAAGCTCTGACATCCCCTGCCAAATTATGTTATCCACTACCATAGAAATATCCTAGAGGTTCTGGTCTTCCTCAAAGAGCAATTTTAGTGCCCTAAAAGGAGATCTCAAAGAGGTGCTTCAAAGAAGAGGTAATGTTCGTTGCCGATTCTTTCAACTTTATTTCTTCTTCCACTTCTTCTTCATAGGTTGTTTCATTATGAAGTAATAACATCAGTATCACTCAAATACTGATATGTTATTATAAGTATGAAACAACCCTATTTCACCATCTATCCATCCTAGGGAAATTGAAATCACTGCGCGTGCGTACGTACGGAATACCGTCTCCACGCCGTGGTGTAATCTATTTTCCACCACCACCTTACTTGGATGGGTATAATGGTGTAAATAATAACTATATATGATTATTGTAGAGCGATATTGATTTTGAAATAGTATACATACACTCTAATACAATTCCAAGATCATCAGAACGATATCATCGCTCGTGCGTACGTACGGACTACCGTCTCCACGACGCGATGAGATTCATTCTCCACGTTATCCATTCATGAATGATTGTAAAGTATAAATAATAAGTAATCATGAAATATATGACATAATAATGATAACTGTATTTATGTGTATATATATGTATGTCATCTACTTAATTCCATTCAACTCAATAAGGAAACGAAAACAACATTCACGCGTACGTACGGCCTACCGTCTCAATGAACGGTGTATTTCATTCCATTTACTGATCTATTATATATATGTAAATTCTGAATATATATTATATATAAATCATGTTTTATATTCTGGAATTAAGTAATCATGATCTAAGTAATCATATGAATAATTACAAGTCAATACACGGACGACAAATGAAATAATTTTACCCAAAACGCTCTTTAACATGGAATTTACAAAAGAAAGGGTAATATAAAGTCATAAGTGAAACATATATGATATCATAACAATGATTATGATTTTGGAATAAGTCAATGACATTATTTAAGTCATTATATAGGAGTTTTGGACACTTACGAATCAAATCGGACCTAAGGTAAGGGAAAATATCACAATCTCATTTTATCTGAGATTGTTTATACTTTGGTATTTACTGGGGTGTATTTTATCATCCACATCCATGTTTCCTCAATATGTAATATTGTTCCATCCACCTAAAATTGTTTAAATCCAATTTTACCCTTCAGTGAGTTTTTAGTAAAAGATATGAAAAGAATCTTTTGTCATTTTTCATACGAGGTACTTTTTGACTTTTCCGACAAAAGTACGAGAAGAATGTTTTTTAACTTATACGACATGAATGGATTTTTAAAACATTATTTCCAAGAATATTCATTTACAATATTTCATGTTTATTTTTAATCAACTTCTTTTAGTTCAAAATTGTATGACATGTTACGAAATGAAAAATGTTTTTGAAGTAGAAAGGATATTTTCCTCAAGAATGGAGTTCAAGTGTTTTATCAAAATTATTTTCCATCTAAGATAATGTAGGGTTCTGTTTCTATCACTATTATTACATTAATTTGATTATGTTGTTATGGTAATATTTTTATGAATTCCTTTATCTTATATGAATTGTTTTATGATGTCATGATGTTTAAGATTCCAATTTTTATTACATGGGTTATGCTATGAAGTATGGTTTATGATTTTGTGGAACACATATGAATGGTATCATTATGTGATGGGTGGGACATATATCTCCCTCCAATGCATTGTGTAAAGATTTTATATCTCATGATATAGACATGGCTGGAACGGCAGGTTAAATAGGTTCAGTGAAACATGACTGAAACGAGGAGTGAACTCGGTTCAGAAATGGAATTTTTCCACTAAGATAGTATTGGAAATGAGTCTTGACTAATAAGAAATGATTATCTATGATTATGTTTGTATGACACAAAGTTTCATGTTTTATGTTATGATTATCGGGATTGCATTTCATACTATGATTTATCCCATGTTATGATATTATGATCTCTTTTACAGGTTATGATTTTCAAAATGTTATGTTCTTATGAATATGATGTGATTGATATTTCTTTTGTTTACCCTTACTGAGAATTTGATATCATCCTTTTATGTTTTCTTCTCCCCATGATATAAAGAAAGGATTTAGCTAAAAAAAGGGAAGATCTTTATGGGACATGTTGAAGATCTTTCACCCCGATTAGAAGATTATATTCCATGTTTCCAAAGACACTAAACTATTACGGTCCTTGTGTGTGTGTTTTTGTTATGTACTAAGTATTCTGCAAAAGTAATGTAATGTCCTTGTATGTCAAGCTTCGGGTCTCTACACAATGAGATGAAAATAATTTATGGTGAATAGTAACTTTTTACTTTTATTTAACACGGTTAAAATTAAATAGGGTAATTATGGGTAAAAATGATATTATTATTACCCTAACACCTGTAATAATTCTACTGGATAAGTGTAATTCCACTATAAACAACCTTAGGGATAAAATATTACCCTTTAATTCTACTTGGATTAGATTAGGACATTTATTATTATTTTATTTAAAGAATTGTTACAATAGTTAAAATCAATGTTTAATAACTAAAAAATTTTAATATTGGGTTATACATAAGATAAATTAGACTATAAATATTCATTATAAAGATACAAATATTTGATACATAATTGTATTTTATTTATAATTTTTAGACTTTAAATAAGTTATTTTATTTATGACACAGTGTTGATGTAGTAATTACCTTATTAAGGAAATATTAACATAATTGATATTATAAATACCCAAATAAATGTAATTTGAGACTTTTTAGGAATTAAACTAAATTTATAGGTTAATATGACATGTTAGTATTGATTTAATTAAATTTTTTGGAACTAATAATGCTATTATGAGTTTCACAAAAATCAATTACCAATTCGTGTCAAAATTGACATAAAATAGTTTTTAAATCAAATATTATATTATTAATTGTTATTTTATTCTTCAAAATATAAGTTTCTTCAAAATGACTTAGATGAGGTTATATATATTAATAATGAACAACTTTGGGTTTGTTTGGCTTGTTATAGTATGTTTATTAACCATATAGTTTAAGAAAAGAAGAAGACACGGTAAAAGTAAAATTATTTAACTTAAAGTTAAATATAAATTATAATGTTAAAATAGTAACCTAAACTTGTCCAAATTATATTGGATGAGAGTATTTAGAACCATAACCATCTTAGATTCTAAATAAATCAATTTGGAGATATTAAAAACCGAATATGTCTTTATAATAAAATAATATTTTTAGTTTTTTCAAAGGTGCCCCTCTCCTCCCTTATAAAATGTCACCTCCTAGCTCTCCTCCTCACACAAATTTGAGCCATAAAGATCAGAAAAAAATTGGAAAATTCTCTTCTCCACTTCCCTAGAAACATCCTAGAGGCCCTGGTCGTCCTAAAAGACCATCCTTAGTTCCCTAAGAGGAGGTTAAGAAGAGGCGCATCGAAGAAGAGGTAATATCCATTACCGATCCTTTCCAATTTCTTTCTTCTTCAACTTCTTCTTACTTAGTTGTTTAATTATGAAGTAATAGAATCAGTATCAATAATATACTGATATGTTATTATAAATATTAAACAACACTATTTCACCTTCTATTCAACCTATGGAAAATGAAATAACCGCGCGTGCGTACGTACGGAATACCGTCTCCACGCCGTGGTGTAATCTGTTTTCCACCACCACCTTACATGGATGGGTATAATGGTGTAAAGAATAAGTATACATGATTATTGAAAAGTGATATTGATTCTAAAATATTATACATACACTTTAATACAATTCTACTATCATGGGAACGATATCACCGCTCGTGCGTACGTACGGCCTACCGTCTCCACGATGTGATGCGACTTATTCTACATCATCTTCATTGCATAATGATTATATAAATGAATTTAATGAATAAATATTATATATATTACACTAATAAAATTCTTGTAATGAGTTATATATAACCTAAAAAGAATAATAAGAATTTATTCGACAAAACACGCATAAGAACAAAAAGAAATAAACACCTGAATAACAAGTAACAATGCAATATTACTAATAAGAAGATAAGAATATGACCATATATGATATCATAACAATGATTAAAATTCATAAATAAGTCAATAACATTATTTAAATCATTATACAGGAGGTTCGGACACGTACAAAGAAAATCGGACCTAAGGTAAGGGAAAATCTTACAATCTCATTTTTATCTGAGATTGTTTATACTTCATAATTTACTGTGGAATATTTATCATCCACGTCCATGTTTCCTCAATATGTAATATTATTTCTATCCTCATACAATTTTTTAACTCCAATATTACTTGTTGGTGAGTTTTTAGTAAAAGATGTGAAATGAATATTTTTTCATTTTTAGTACGAGGTACATTTTGACTTTTTTGGCCAAAGTACGAGAATAATGTTTTTTTAGCTTATATGGCATGAATGGATTTTATTATTTCATAAAAAATTATTTCCATGAATCTTAATTTACAAGATTTAAAGTTTATTTTTAATCAACTTCTTTTAGTTTAAAATTGTATGACATGTTAATAAAGGAAAAATGTTTTTGAAGTAGAAAGGATATTTTCCTCAAGAATGGAGTTCAAGCAATTTATCAAAATTATTTTACATATAAGATAATATATGTTTATGTTTCTATCCCTATTTTTACATTGATTGGATTATTTTATGATGGAAATATTTTTATGATGTCCTTTTATCTTATATGGATTATGTTATGATGGAATGACGTTTAAGAATCCCATTTTTATTACATGGGTTATGCTATGATGTATGATTTATGATCTTGTGGCAGACATAAGAATGGTATCATTATGAGATGGTGGGACCTATATCTCCATTTAATACATTAGAGAAATATTTATCTCAAGAGATAGATAAGGCTGGAATGGCAGGTTAAACCGGTTTAGTGATACATGACCGAAACGAGGAGTGAACTCGGTTCAGAAATGGACTATGTCCGCTAAGATAGTCTTGGTAATGAGTCTTGGATACTAAGAAATGATTCTCTATGATTATGTGTGTATACCACAATGTTTCATAACTTATGTTATGATTATTGGGATTACATTTCACCACTATGATTTATCCCATGTTATGAAATTATGATCTCTTTTGTAGGTTAAGATATCCAAAATATTATGATTTTATGAATATGTTGTGATTGATATTTCTTTTGTTTGCCCTTACTGAGTATTTAAGATCACCATTTTGTATGTTTTCTTTTTCCCAGTTCATGATGAAGGGTATTAAGTTAGATATTCAAAAAGGGACTCTAGATATGATAAAATAAAAGGGAGACAGTGTAGATGATTTATGAATCAGATGTATATGTTTCCCAGTTTCAAAAGACACTATACATATACGGTCATTTCCTGGTTTTGTTATATGTTGTAATAAGTGTGCTTAAATTATGAAGTAATAAAAATTTATGTAAAGAATGGTTCTTTATAAATGATGTCTTGATAAGATTTAATGATATCATGTTTTTTATTAATCAATTTTCTTGAAATATGATTAAAAACATATACCTTAACGAAATACCAAATATTACAAAGAAGGGATGTATAAGGGTTTATAAGAGCTTTAGTGGTGGAGGACATAGATAAAAGAAAACATGATTTACCTCATGAAATAAATGTTTAAAGACACACCAATTAAAGTTTCTCAATGTAATGGTGAAATTCATTGTGTGTATAAGATAAAGACATAAATGTATTAGCTACTAAAAAAATATGAAGAGTATTATAGGAAGAAATAAATCTCATCCTGGGGATCCATTTATAATTAAATTCCATAATTATGATGAACCTGGGAATTACCTGAGTCAATTATATCTTATAAAGGATAAACTCTAGAATAATAAGGGACAAATTTTTATATAAATGAATGAATAATTTAGGTATTGTGGTTGTATTGAAAATTTTAGGTAAAAGGATATTTAATGATTAAATTTTATGGATATCCAGCATATTTATATTGAAAGTTATATTATTATAGTATAGAAAAAAGGTAAATATTCATGTTGGATGAAAACATATAAAATATAGAAAGGTATTGGGGGATTGAGCCCTTGACCGAGTGACGATACGGGTTTCACACCAACCAATGGCCTACACGATGTCTTGGTAATTTTTAAATACATTTCAGTTAAAAATATTTATGATTAAATATTAATATTGAATTAGTAGTGTCACTTTTTAGTTTTAGAGATTAATGTAATAACTATATTGGTTTTGTAAATTTTTTTGAGACAAATATATGAATAATTTTATGGGTATTTCAAGTAGATTCTTTTTCGTCAAAACATTGTTTAATTTTATGATGCCCATTTCTTCAAGTAAGGGATGAGTTAGAAGTCGATCGAATCACAACCAAATGAATTAATTATTCATATGATGTTTAAATGTATAAATTAATTATATTTACTTATATTCATTGGTAGTAAAGTAATTACTCAATATTAGAAAAATGTTAAAAACATGTTGTCCTAATACATTCATTTTTGTTAAACTTGTGGAATTTTAAATAATCATTAAATTATGGAATTGGGTCTCAAAATATTCCATTGATTATTGTTTTTCTTATGACCTCAACCAATCTATATAAATATTTTTTGTCTTCCTCTATGTCTATATCTCTACTTTCCACTAATGTTATCCTACATACAGACATAGTTTTATGTTGTCCATGTAAAAATTGCACTTCTAATTATCACCTTTCAAGATGATTTTTTACAATACCTTCCCATGATTTGGGATTTAAAAATGGGTAATATCATAAAATTCATTACCAATAACTATTTATAATTTCAAGGACACAACTTATTTAAGTTGGGGAGAATGTAACACACCCAAAATTATAAAATATTAACATTTATTTGATAGTTTATAACCTCTAAATACATTATGGTATATTAAACATTTTTTATAAATTTAATATATTATATAGCTTTCAATGTAATAAATATTGATATTTCTTTCCTTCCACACAACAATGAGTTTCTTTGACTGCTTACGTTACATGCAAAACCCAATTTTATCGAACACCACTAAATTATTAAAATATTATTATCATATGAGATAAACTATCCATTAAAGGAAATTTTATTAATAGTATTAACTATATTATAAAAGAATATTTTTTTAAAAAAAATATAAAATTAATTGATTTTTTACCAATTAATTAGAAATCAATAACAAATCAATTATATATAATTAAAATGTTTTTATGCTAAAAAATGTGTTTTATCCAAGTATATTGTCTTCATTAAAATTATTGAATGATATTAATGAATTATATATATTATTTATTCAATAACATATTTTTTAAATCCATCTATTATATTTTATAAAAATAATATAAAAATAAATCATGTTTTATAATTTAAAATTTTATTTCTCTATAAAATAAATTTTACCTTATTTTTATAGAGAAGGTATTTTATTTTATTTTTGAACTCTTATAGACATCACATGTCAAAATAGAATTTATTCTTTAAATAGTGACATAAAAATGAAATTATTGTGAATTTTTGGTATTTCTCTATGAGGATTCATTTTTTGATAAATAGTGAAATATGCAGAATTTTAATTCAAATTTACTTTTTCATCAAAATTAAATATAAGGAAAAAATAAATTTTTTAATGGTTTAATGGCATAATTTGATCTATTATAAGTCAAATATTTTAATTTAGGTTATTGGAATCATTTTTACATTTAATTTTGATAAAAAACTTATAAACTGTTTGAAAATTATTACATTAGAAACCCACTTTGTTGTCTTGTCAATGGGATTAAATTTGAATTAATTATTACCACATGTATGGTTGGAATTTAGAAAAATAGATTTCATAAGTAGAATCATAATAAAATATAATTTATAATAATTGGAAGAATCATTTCCTATCGATTGGAGGTAGAATAACCTTGTCATGTTGTGTCATAAACTCCATTCCATGTCATGCATAATTGGATTCCAAGGTTCTGAAGGGTGTGATCTCAAAGATTGATTATGTTATATAATATTTCATATAGTATGAATCTGAGGAGGGGAGTAAGAATTTGGCATCCTATAACATGCTTGAATGATTGGTACAGGAGGGTGACATTGATATTAAGGTAATTTTAGACACATTACATGGCATGAGGGCGAAGTTAGCATCGAAGGTTATCGAGGGTCGTACCTTATGGGGTTGTTTCACAAACTCTTGGTGTAGTGGTTTGGGTACTAGATCCATTGATCATCATTCATCATTTTGGTTAGATATTGTTACCCATGTTCAGTAACTTCAATCACACAGCAGATGGATTGTGGGATTTGGGGATATATCATTTTGGCACCATAAAAGAGTTTTCTCTCCCCTTGGTTTCCCTAGGTACGCGGTCACCCATATAACCTTTAAGCAGGATATCTTGTGTCTAATGTTCATCAATGTTGTTATGGATGACAAAAAACAATTTTCCTTTGATATGATTTATGTTACTAAATATTCGGAAAGATGTGTTTTTACATAATCATCTTCATGTGTCTTCTCATCAAAGCATTAAAGGAGGGTTTCTAATTGAGAGTCATAACATGATTTAGGGAGCTTGGATTTAAAGGTCAAAGTGGTACCTAAAAAATTTAATTATCTTATTTAAAAGATTAAGAACAACGCGCTTTACATTAATAATAATGTGATACTCTCAGGTATTAGCATGGTCTCTCATTACATATAATACATGGTTTTTAGAAAGGAGAGCTTTTCCCACCACTTCTTCAATAGTGAATCAGCGATTCATGTGTGAATGTTCTTAGTTGGTTTCATGGGATTTTCGGTTGAGGCCCTGAAGGACCTCTCATTCTTTAATAGGTGGTTTTATGGTGCATGGGTTTTTATTCTATAAAAATCATGGTCACACCATTATTATTTATTTTGTGTGCTTTTGTAGTGGGATGCCTCAGAATAATGCCAATATCGAGGGGTCTTAGTGTACTAGAAGGACCCTTATGGAAAGGACCAAGTTTATTCATCTTGATTTGGTTCTTACATATAGTAAATGGATTCAGGCCCCCTCTCTCATATCAGTTCATGTATGCTTACTTTTTATTGGTTCCACTAATCTCAGTCATTGGGTTTGGTGATATCCCCACCCACTTGGGTTGAAGATTAATTTTTATGATTCTTTATCTATAAATGGCATGAAGTGTGGTGATTTTGTTTGGGATTCCATGGTTTCTGTAATTTATTCTTTCACTGGTAACTTTTGTAGATTCACGTTTCTTTTGGTCGAGGCTTTGGATTTGTTCAAAGGTCTACATCTATGTTGGCAACATAGAATTACCCTTAATGTGGTTTAGAGGGATTCACTCATTATTAATGATTCCATGCACAGTATGTGGAATATCTCATGGTCCTTATATTAGTCCTAAGAAGTTTCTATAAGGTATTCAGTGATAACAATACCATTTCACACACATGGAGGGTGGTCAAAAAATTGGCGGATCATCTTTCCTACATGGCGTTGAAAAGCCTTCATATTCATTTTCACTCATATTTCCATTCCATTTATGAATAACAGAAGAACCTGATTAGAGGACACTCTCTAGTTCTTCCTTACATGAAGCCTCCTTATACCTCCCCCATTATATGTGGACCTATTTTTTGTTCTTCCTTTATTTTGAATAAATAAATAAGGATGATTAATCTTAAGGACCAAAATGTCCGATAAAATTGTTCGAAATCCATTGGATATTCATATTAAGACATTATCATACCTTTTTTATAATTAGGTTCATTATTAGAGTTACATGACAAGGAAAACATGGGTGAAATTCCCTTTTCAAAAATTTATAATAATTCCACTCCTCCACTATAAAAAAACTCCCTGATCCAACTTATTCAGACTATAAAGCACATTGTATCAAAAACAAATCTTCACAAATAAGCTCCCAAATTCCCTCCCCTAATACAAGAAACATCAGTTTTATAATAATCATATCCATGGAATAAATTTGTTTTAAAACAAAGAAAAGTTACCTAAATTAGAGGTAATATTCTTCAATGATCACTTTTCTTTTATTTACCTAAGCACCGATTAATTTTTTTTATATAATTACTATATTATAAAACACGTATCCTCAATATAATGAGATTTTTTTAATTAGTGTTTTTATATAAACCTTCTCACACTTCCATCAATTTTGTAATGATCATACCATTTGTGTACAACAAACTATATCCTGACGAAACATTGCCATTCATTTTTTCCTTTACCACATCTCATGGTTGGAAAAAATGATGGGCATGATTTTTTATATATGAAATATGTGATATTTAATTTTTTCTTTATAATTATATAATTTTTAAATAAAACATAGCTTCATGATTTCTATTTTTTGTAAATATGATAACATCATTTTTTGGTAGTGTGGATTGCTGCCTCCTCAAAGCGATGTGAATCGTTCACACTAGACATTAAATGTAAAAAGGATGGTTTTAATAGAAATATGTGAAATATATGACATTAAAATGATAATAAAATGATAATATAAATATTTTCAATTACATTTTGTTCTTTTAACTATGACATTGAAATGGATGTAGGGTTGGTTCATACGTACAACCTACTATCTATATGAACGGTCCATTTCATTTTATATCTTCAAATATTATGTATTACTCTAATGAGATATATAATAAATATATATATATAACAATTAAATTATGGTTTAAATCCATGATATGATGAAATAATCATCTAATTAATATGATCAATATGTAATAGGTAAACATATACTCAAAAAATATGGAAATTAACACTCGAAATAGTGAAAATAATGAATGATTATTAACAAATGGGTAAGGATATATTATAATAAAATAATATATGAAAAATATAAATAGGTGTTTGGTTATATTATTATTTATTGAAATTTATAAATTAATTATACATGAATATATCGGTGTTTGACTTGAAAGAAACATATGGTAAGGGGTTTTCATTTGACTTTTTACATCTGGGAAATAAATGTCATATTCACTACTTGGTTTCTGTTGTGTATATAATACCCATTTCTAAATAATTTATAAATAATTATTTTATCTTAATTTTATTTTGAGTTTAAATTTTAATTATTTCTTCTAGTGAGGTTTCAATTAAATGTTACCAAGTGGAAAATAATTCTATAACTTAATTCTTTTTCATTAGGATATATTACTTCCTTGTTTTCCTTAACATTTTATGATCCTCTGTGTAATCAATTTTAACTATATATTATTTTATTTACAAATTTTTATATTATTTTACATTTGAAACACATAATATATTCATTGATTAGTTATCACATAAATGTAATTTTCTATTCAAGAGTGTACCTAACAATCTAATTTTGTTTTGAATTATTTAGACTTGAATTTTCATTATTGAAAATTCTTGGATAATTATTAAATAAATCATTTAATTTTTAATAATCTAGTTATTCATGGAATTTTTCATGTATCTTTACAATTTTCCCACTCATTGGTAATCAAAATGTTTTATAAATGTTTTTTTTTGAGAAACCCCAATATCATTTCTCACTTTAATAAAAGAACCATTTTCCTTCTAAAAACATTATTTAATAAAAAGGCTTTCAAAAGTATTATTAACCATTCCAAAATTATTTAATAAATATATTTTTACCCTTTTCTTTTACAATTTTTTTAAATTAATCTTATTTTCACTTTCTAAACAAGTCATTTTTTCTAAACTTTTGATCTTCAAAAAAAATTTCTTTTTACCATGTATCGCATGTATGGATCAACCCATTATAATTTCATAGAATCATAAATTGAAATTTTAAAAATGTTAATTTTTATTTAATATGTTTTAAAATTTTATTTTCAAAAAAATTGATTTAAATTTTTTTTTTCAAAAAACTGGATACCTTCTTCAAAAATGTTTATAAAAGACATTTTTATAAAATTTAAATTCAACAACAATAGAAACCCTTTATTTATACTCCACATTGGATATGTTGTATTGATTCCATCATTGATATTTATATGAATTATTTTTATTTATTTGACCAAGTATAGTACATACATTCACTTTTTTTATTCATTTTTATCTCCCCCTTCAAATTTTCAATTTTCTATTATACATGAAATTAAAATTTCTTCTAATAATATATATCATTTATCTTGGATTTGATAATTTTTTAAAATGTATACCCTTTTTATATATGGGTTTTGCAGTGAATGTTATTTCATTAACTAAAGAAATATTGATAAATCTATATCCTTCACTCAATATTAATATCTGATAAGGCACATTGTATTAGGATTAAATTTATTATTCAGTATATGAGGAATTATTTGGAAATGCAAGACAATGTTTGGGTGATGATAAAATTAATCCCCTTGATGAATGAGCAGTCTCATGACATGGAATTTGTTAGAAAAAAACCCTTTGATTGTTGTTCCCAAGTATAATATAAGGGTTTCAATCCATTGATTTAAACTATCTTCTAAAAGTTCCTAATAGTAGTATGCTAAAATATCTTGTGAAATATCTTTACTATAAAGGTATCACATTAATTGGAAACATGGAATATAATAATTACGAGTTTCCATCATTCTGTACGTAGCTCTTATTATCCCTGCGGTTTTTTCTTCAACATTATCTATCGATACATTTCATTATCAATTCACTGTTAAAAGGAATGGGTTTCAGATATTTTCCATTTTATAATGACTATTCCTTATCTAGTTATTTGAATGGCATGTGCTACCAGTTATTACCCTGTTATATTTTTTTAAAAAAATTCTTTATTAGTCTATCGATTACATGGAATATTTTTTTAGATATTTAACTTTACATATTGATTATTTTCATTGATACATTATTTCTTCCATTTTATATTCCCTTATTGATAATTTGAGCTGACACTTATCCTCTTTCCTTTCTACAGAATTCAATGATGTTTTTTCCATAAATATATTCAAGGACACACTAGATGTAAAAAATTATCCTCATAAAAAAATTATATTGTAATATTTAAATTCAATTGTATAGAAAAAAATTGCTTCCATTTGTTTTACCAAGACTACTAAACTATTTAGTAATTTTTGATGCAAGTTACATGTATCTTATGACAATTAATGTGTACCATGGCACTAGATTCAGGATTTCTAGGTTTGGGTCTCTACATGGTATGTTATTAGGTTTTGTGATATTGGCATTCTAATGCCTTTATCTTTTGAGGAAGCACCTAGGGTGATTGAGTTTTAATACTAGATTTGAAGGGTCGTAGTATTTAGGATCCTAGACTAGTTGACTAGTAGTTTCATAATTGACACTTAAAACTCAAGGAAATGAAACATTGTAATGGGAAGCCATTGCAGTAATTTTATCATGTGAGAGGTTCTCAATTTTGAAGAGGAGTTGCAAAGAAGATTTTTAATTAATTAGACTGACATTCCATATAACATGGTTTACTAGGCCTTAGTAGCATATGATTCATGGGATTATGTGTCAAGTGTTATATGAGTTGTATGACTATGTAAACCCTCTGTGTTGTGAGAAATAAAAAATGTATAGATTGGTTATGTGTTGTACAATTAAAATCTTAAATTGGTGAGTGGTCATGAGGGAACTGAGAACCGATGGATTCAAATATATGATGTAGTCATGGATTCGTAGGTTTTTCAATAAAATAATTTGTGTCCCTCTGTGGTAGAGAAGACATTGAGGATAAATCAGGTTCAATGAGGAGGTTTTTCATGGATAGACCTAGATAAAAATTATTAGGATACATGGTTCCTAGATTTGGTTACTAGGTATTATATCCAATTTTGATGTTATCATGACATATGGAGATCTATACATTCTTATCGATGAAATATTGGTGTATTTATAGTTAGAGTAAATCATTCCCCATATCTTGACATCATCATGTATATTATGTTATTGAATTTTTAAAACATAAATCTTCTTAATTATCAATTTAGTTTTGAAAGATGAATTTCTAGTGAGTTGTGGTTGAGGATCAGTATATGGTATTCCATATGGTGGGGAGTACACCAATAGATATTTCAGGGTGCTGGCACTAATTTTCATTTGAAATCAATAATTTCCATGGAAACTATTCTTTGGAAGAGATAACGGGTGATGTTATACATAGGTGATAAGTATACTTCAATGGCAGGGAGTATTTTATCGGTGGTAGTTAAGCATATTCCTTGATGAAAGAATTTCCACTTCCATAAGACCAGTTTTTTGGATGGTCGGGATTTTATAGATGTGTGGATTCTCAAGAGAATATTGTGGATAGTATTTATCCACCAAGGATTCTCAAGGATGAGAATGGTTATGGTGGGGAGGTTATAAAGTCATGTTCTTCTACAGACTAAAAATTTATGCAGAAATGGGAATTCTTTATTTCAAATTATTATAAGGGATAAAATGAGAACTTTAAATAAACATATTACCTTGTATAATTTTAATAACCACTCAATTAGTCATTAATATGGTGTTTACCTATGTAAAAAGTTTGGTTGAATTTATATCCATTTTTTTGAAATAAATAATAAATTCATATTTCAATGTTTATTAATTTATATCTAAATAATTAAATATTAATTTATTCATGCATGTTCCATTAGTGATGTATTTTAAATGGAGTTCTAGATTGAGATAATTTCATGTACATTGCGTCTAGAATAGTGGGATTCCTAGGTGAGACATAACCTAGAGTAGGGCGCCATGGCCATGGCATGGGTCGGCTCCCTATCCCTTTTTTATTTTTCTTTTCTTTTCTTCATTTTTTCCTTTATCCTTCCTCTTTTCTCCCCAAGATTCTCATTCACACCACATTTTTCATTAAATTTCCATGAATGAGATAGAAGAGGGAGACAAAGATAAATAAATATGGGGAGAGAAATATAAGTTCTATTATAGATAATGAGAGGATTTGAATCATTGTGCAACATCCGCGAATCATGAAAGCAAGAGAATATTTGTAAAAATCTGCCCAAAGATAGGTTTTTTTAATTTTTATTCCATAAATAAATATATATTTTCTACTCTATATTTAAAAAACCCATTTATCATTGATTATGACCCCTTGAAAGTAAATCTATTGAATTTGTGGAGAAAATGAGGTTTTAGGCTGATTTGGGGGTTTTCCTGTCCATAAATCCCTATCACACGATGTGTTGTTTTGTAACTCACACTATGCATTATTACCATTTATGGATGATTCTCCTTTTACAATTACACAATATGAATAGGGTATCCAAAAAGTATGTTTTTACTTGGCCCTATAGCTGGGTACCTGTCTTGACAACCTTGGTTGGGGTACATGACCATGTAATGTACATGGCCTGACCCTCAGAAAGATACATGTGGTATATAATAAACATCTAGAAAGAATACAGGTATAATACATTTGAGGTACATTGGAAGGTACCCAATGTTTGTTACATTCCATGTATGTGGTATACATTCCTTGTACATGGTTTTAACACACTATGTATTGCTGAATTACAAATCCAAGCGAGTAGTTGATGGTACATGTCATGTTATTAGGTATACATATCATGTACTCCTTCGTTTCTACACCTTTTAGGATTTTTCATGTCTTTATGAACTAGAGTTATAATTGGAAATATGATTATTACCTTTTGGTTATATTCCAACATACATCAGAATTTTGAAAGCCTTTATGTGGTTTGAGGAATTCTAATAGGCATTTCATGATTTTTTTATAAATGGAGAGGTTCTTATCGTGTATTCAAATCCATCTATCTCCTAGGAATGAAAACCCTACTTTTATGTGGTCCATGATAAATATCTCTTGAATGGTATTCAAATACTTTTCATTTTAGGAAAATAGGTCATCTTATCATTTTACCTAAATGATCACTTATAAGTTTCATCAACCATGCTATTGTTTATAGGTTCCCTTTTGGGTTTCCTTTTCATAAAATCTGACTAGGGAATCCATTTTAGGTTCCCATTACTAGCTTACTTTATCCAAGGATCCCAAGTTTGAAACATGTTCTTACGTATAAAATTTATAGAATCCCGTATAGGATTACTCTACTTATGTTTCATCCTAAAGGTTCTCATACAGGATGTCATTGTTTACTTACTCCTTATGAGGATCCCTTGGAGGATTCATCTGGTAGATTAATATTTACATGGTTCCAATGTGGGATGTCTTTTCATATGAATAGACATCAAGGATCCCAAGTAGGATTCCAGTCTAGTTTCAGGACATGAGGGACCCACTGGTCTCCTGGATTTTTAATCAACCCTATGCTAGTATGTTGGTTTTGGGGAGAGATGGTAGTAGGTGTCACCTTAAAAGGTACAAAAAACATGTTGTCCTGATAGGTATTAGTTGTTTTAAAAATTTAGTCCCCCTCACTCATTTATTTATGCATTCAATTATTTACTATTGATGCATTGATGATATACAGAGTTGATTCTTGGTTCTCAAATGATGGGCTTGATGTGATGAGAAATATGTTATGTATTCCCAAACATAATTATATAATCCCAAATTCTATGAATTTTTATGTGATTTCAGTGTTTTTTACTCCAACGGTACTTCATGTTACTCATCTTATGAGCCTAAGGTCATATTACATTATGGAGTGGAATAATATATGTACTTCTTTGGTATGCCTCCTAACGTTTCTGGATGATTTCTACTATTGTAGGAATTCCTATTCTTTGTTGGGGTTCTATCATATTTAGAGATTAATATAGGTGTATTGTATGTTTGTGGAAGAACACCTATACCTGGTGTCACACTACATATTCTTATCTTCTAGGATCTAGTGCATTATAAAAGGATGTTGGATTGATTCAATTTTCTTGATTAGTCGTTGTTCTTGACATCCTTATGGTTTCATTATTGATCTCTAGTAGTTATACCTAGGTTAATACCTATGGTTGGGTACACACACCCTTAATACATTTCTTAGGGATATATAGGAATGGGCATATTCGGACTGTTATATAATATAGTTCGAGTGTTATCTTGGATCTATAGAGTATTCTTATGAAAAAATGGTTATCTACCTTAGGAATAATTCATGATATATTGTCAGGATTTCCTATTGACTAGTACCTATAAATCCGAAATCTAGATGGTTTATAAGATGTTTGAGTGGTTTGGCATCCATCCCATTGCCTTGTTTACATTATGTATAGATATTACCCGGAATCCTTCATTATAGTTATTTGAGGTGATTACAGGTAAACCCAAGGATTGAACATATATCCACCTCTTGTGAAAAAGATTTAATAGAAACATTTCATTTTCTAACAGATGAAGGTTTCATTAATTGTGATTTTTATACCTAGGTATTTACTTATTTATATAAGTCATTAGTGGTATGGCATCTATCTCAATGCCTAATTAATAGGGTGTCTAGAGAATTGGGGCTACAGACCCAAGGATTGACATCAGTTGTTTAATGTTATTTTTCAAATTACTCACACACACACACAAACATATATATATATATATATATTAATTTATGTATATATATATTTATAAGAATTTATATAAAAAATTATAAATTTATATAAAAGATGGAACATTACTTATAGAAATTTATGTCTTCATCCAAACTAAGTATGGTTGATCTCGTTCACGAACCCATGTATAAATTCTGGATTATTTCATTATCCAGTGTATTTTTTATTCTAATAGTTACTTGGATAGGATGATCATATATCATTGTTATGGAATTTAAAATGTAGATTTATATATTCATCATTGGGGTGGACTACTAAAATTATTTCTCACCAATTTACACAATCCTTGACATATGTGTTTATACATTATGTATTATTTTTTGGTTGAGCACATATATCATGATGGATAGAACTGATGCTCAGGGTTTCATGATCATGTAGATCCACTCATGTGGATTTTTTTGATTGTGCTGGAGCTGCTCGAAAATGTCATGGAGACCAGGTGTCTGTTCTTAATTGTAGTTTCTAGTAGATCCTCATAATTTTCTTTCAGTTAATGTTATATTCTTATATATTTATGATTGGACCAATGGGTGCTAATTATATTATTTATTTCATGGATTTTCAATATTTTATAGCATTTCATTTATTATTACACCATTATTTTATTTCATTTTATTTACTTCATTCCCACTATTATTATATACTACTTTGCATGATATCTGGTTATTTACAATGTTTTTTTCTATTACATGAGGGAATATCCTATCCAAAGACACAAAATTGGCCCTCACTACTATTTGGAAGGCACTAGTGATGGAGTGGTTCACTTTTGGCCTTCTAGAGAACCATCTTAGAGAAATAGTTTTGTAGAATATGGGTCAGGATGTTACAACATGGGATGTAGAAAATAATTTCATCTTTTATCAAAAATCAAAAATACAAATATTAAAATATAGGTACTAGGTCCTGATTAGTTCATTCTAGTTTGACAATGTAAAATATCTCGTCAAATATGAACTACTATTTCAGTATATTATGATGGAACAGAAAACATATGAGCTCTTAGATATAATATTTCCATGATTTATTTCTATACTATAAAAAAATAGAAGGTTCAAGAAATAATAATTTGAATTCAAGTCATACTAAGTCATTAAATAATTATTTCACTTTCGGAACACTCATTCAAGTTCCAGATAAATCATTGAAAATACTCATAATTCAACCACTAAGATATATTGGAATCTCATCTGCAATTATGAAATCAAATGGGTTAAAACATTTAAAATAAATATCTCATTTGAAATTTTATGGTGTATGAGACTACGATGGATGTTGAAGCCAAAATTCAAAAATTGGTTGAGAAGCGGAAGGCTAATCTAAAAATTTCAACTTCAAAAAATGATAAGAAAATGCTGGAGATACAGATGTCTGATCCATTAGATGAAGAAACCTAAAATATTTATTATTCCAACAATTATAATGATCACATTACTTGAATGATAAATATGTTCTATAAAAAATAATTTTCTTCAAGAAAACCTTCAACAAATTTATGAAGCATGAGTTGAATCCAATGATGATAGATTTTATGAGTGTAATAATTTTGTACACATCAATTCAATCTGTCTTGAATCGCATGAAAATTTGAAATATAAGAAAAAGTGTTTAAATAATGTTTACTATAAGAATAAATCCATGAAAAATATATGCAGTGATTTTTAATATAATAGTGATTATAAATCATTAAATTCATAATATGAAATTTCCCATAAAAATTATATTAAGTTCCTTTGTAAAATAAATATATAGTTCATTATTTTTGTTTTTCTTCTCATGAATATAATTATAAAAATGAAAAATCCTCTTAAGAGGAATTAACTAAATAAAATACCACAATTAAAACACATGTTTTGTTTTTCTAAAAAAATTAAAAGAATTAAATATTTGAATGATGTTATTGTAGTTTAGAAGAGGACATAAATGAACATATTTTATATATGAAAATGAATCTATATATCTCTAATGCATTTGTATTAATCGTTATAAAAACATTAAAATATTTAAAAAAAAGTTTAGGAATTTAATGGTGGAAAAAATTCAAAAAAGTGAAAAATTATTTAAATAATATATATGGAAAAAATAAAGTCCATAAAAATAATTTTATAATTGGACGCCATGGTGAGAAACCATTTTTTTATAAAAAAATACTTCACATAGTTCTATGAACAAAAACCTATCCAATGTTACTTGTTTTCATCGTAGAAAATTAGGGGACTATACTCATAGTAGTACAATAAGATATCTATTATATTATGGAATTAATAATCGGTTTCCTTAAAAAATATTTTTCATAAAGTTTTGCTATATTTTCTATAAATTAAAAATATATTTGGGTTCCCAAAACCTTTTGTTGTTAACATTTGTTAACCTAAGAGAATATTGGAATCAAAAATATTTCTTGGTTAATTTATCTTTGTCGGGAAAGGGTTCCAATAATATCAATGACATATTGTACTTTGATAGTCCATTTTCATGAAATATATGTGGATATTTCTATCATTTCCGATCCTTATAAAAAATTGATGGAGGCCATATCACTTTTTGTGACATTGATAACAGAAATATCATCGGAGTCAGATCATTTGATAATCTATACATTATTATCATCCACGAAGTTCTTTATGTGGAAGTATTGAAGCATGATATGATATGTATTTATAAACATTGTAATTAAGGATATTTTTTTATTTTTATAATAATTTAATTTATAAATACAATGATAAAATTCAAAAATTTATGGTTCCTAGAAAGGAGAATGTTTATACGTTATATCTAAAGTCATTGAGTTGAGAAAAATTAAACTATTTAAATGATGAAACAATAGTATCATGTATTTGGAATTAAATACTATTATGTTTTAATTTCTATTATTTGAGAAAATTTTCAAAAAGTAATTTAGTTATATATTTACTACAATATAAACTCAAAAAATAAATTTTTTGATGCTTTCTAAATGGTAAAGAAACATAAATCATCATTTAAACCAATTAAATAATTTTTAACTTTTGGACCCCTAAATTTTTTTCACATGGATAATTTTATAAAATTTAGAACTATAGGTCTATGTGGAAAATATTTCATTTATATGTCAGCTGATGGTTATTCAATATGACTTGGGATTTTTTAATTTATTAAGAGTTAATCATATTCTGGTTTATGAATGATTCTAAACCAGTTCAAAAAGAGAATGATTCCAAAATTATTTATTTTAAAAGTGACCATATAGGAGAACTGTAAAAACATCTTTTAAATTATTATTATTCAAAAATGGAATTAAATTTATATTTTCTTCACCCTATAGTCCTCAATATAATGTTTTTGTTTGAAGGATGAGTAAATGTTTTCAAGAAATTTAAAGAACAATTATATTCAAAATAACTTGCCTACTAATTTTTGTTCTGAATCTATAAAAAACATTTAATGTTATAAACAAAGATCTAATTAGGGAAATATTGATAAAAAAGCACAATGGTTTATGGAATAAAATAAAACCAAAGGTTAGATAATTGGAAGTGTTTTTATGAATGTTTTATATTGTGAAAACCAATTATAGTGTAACACCCCAAACTTTAACGGTACGTTTCCATTTGAATAATGAAATAGCTTTCATTGTACACATCTTCGAGATTCTAACACACCACGACCAATCAAACTAGTCATTATGAATAGTAATAAACACTTTTTTGAAATTGTATAATTTTATTTTTCAAAATAGACTTCATTTTTGAATTCAGAATATTGAAATTAACTTAGTGTTAATTTTTGGTATTTTTCTGAGAACTTTCACTTTTTGATGAATTCTGAAAAACACTACGTTATTGGTTAAAACCAAATTTATATTTAAATAATTATTTGTTTATATTTTAGATAAAAATAGATACATAATACATATATAAGTTTAATTTAATTCATTGAAGTCACTTTATAATAAATTTAGATATATAAAAATTTTATAGAACTTTTTACCGACTTTTACCCTCCTCTAAGGAGCATTTTCAAATTTACATAAAACATAATTTTACTAGTTCTATGAGTTGAATTTAAAAAATCTAAGAGACACGACTAATATAATTAAGTAAAATGTGGTTCAATAAGATGAAAATAATTTTTTATGAATAGTATATTTTGACTTTTATTTACCACGATTAAACGTAAATAGGATAATTAAAGGTAAAAATGATATCATAATTACCCTAACACATGTACTAATTCTATTGGATAAGTATAATTCGACCAAAAACAAACTTATGGATAAAATAGGATCCCCTTTGGTCTACATGGATTAGATTAGGACATTTATTATTATTTTATTTAAAGAAGAGTTAAAAAAGTAAAATTCAAAATTTAATAACTATACTATTTTTAATATAGGATTACACACAATATAAATTCAACTATAAATAATCATTATAAATCTTAAAATATTTTCTACAAAATTTTATTTTATTTAAAAGGTTTAGACATTAAATAATTTAATTTATTTATGACAAAATGATGATGCAGTAATTACATTATTAATGAAAGATTAAAATAATTGATATTATGAATATCCAAATAAATGTAATTTGAAACTTTTTATGATTTACACTAATTTTTTAGGTTAATATGACATGTTAGGGTTGGTTAAATATATATTATTCAAAGAGAAAATGTTTTAATGACTTTCAAAAAATCAAATACTAAATAGTGTCAAAATTGACGTAATTGAGTTTTTAAAAAAAATACAATATTAATAATTGATATAATAATCCTAAAAATATAAGGATCAGAAAAAGGAGTTTTATAAGGTTATATATTTTAATAATGAACCACTTGGGGTTCACTTGGAAGTTTATACTAGGTTTATTAACCATATAATATAAAAATACAAAGAGACATGGTAAATGTCAAACTATTTAACTAAGAGTTAAATATAAAAGATAAGATTAATATGATTAAATAAACCTATAAAAACCTATTGGTTGAGAGGTTTTTGAGCCATACTCTCTTTATACTCTAAATAAATCATTTTTGAGCCATTAGAAATGTAAAATTATTTTATTATAAAATCATATTTCAAGCTTTTCCTAAAGTGACCTGCACCTCTCTTCTAAAATGGTAAATTCCTTCTCTTAATTTCACACCACCAAACACATTTGAATCAGCAAACCACTACCCAAATATCCTCCCAACATTCCTACATTAATCATAGAGGCATTCCTTTGGCCAGAAATCCATCCTATGGATCTCTTTTGATCAAATAAAAAAAAAGAACCTAAAGAAGAGGTAAATATTTCATCACCTTTTTCAAGTTCTTTTCATATTAAACTTATTATTTCTTTGTGGTTTCCATTATAAAATAATAAATCATGTATCTTCTATATAATGTGATGTAATTATAAATAAGGTACAACCATATTCATTATTCTAGCCATCCTATAAATGACAATGTCACCATACGTGCGTACGTACGACTCACTGTCTCCACATTGTGGAGTAGTTTGTTATTCAAACACATAATTATTTTTTATGAGTTTAATAATTAATATAACTTATTTAAATAATAAATATAACTTTCTAGTGATTCTGTATATATGATTTACATTCCAATTACATATAATTTCACATTTAATATAATGATATCTTCACTCGTGCGTACGTACATATTACTGTCTCCACGGACGAGATGAGATTAATTCCCCATCATAATCATTCTTGAATATTTTTTATATTATGATTAAAAATAATTTTTGTGAACATAATATCATTCTCTATATGAATCAAATATATCCTATCCATAAAAAACATGGCTTACGTAACCAATCATATAAAGGAAAACGAATCAGTTGACACCCGAAACGATGATACTACTGAAATATTATTAACAAAGCAATATTAGAGGGTTATATATGATATCATATTTTTGTATATATTTCATTTATAATTTAATAATAATGATTTAACTATTATACATGAGGTTAATGTACCTTAGACCAAGGAAAATTAATAGGTAATGGTTAATTTCACAATCTCTTTTTTATCCAAGGTTGTTTTTACATAAGTATCTACTGGGACCTCTTTATCATCCACATCCATGCTTCTAAAAAATATATTTTAATAAATTTTTAGTGTTTATTATACTGTGAGTTAAATTCATTTATACCATTGTTTTACTTTTTATAAAATGGTTTTAAACGAATCTTTCCTTCTTTTTTCAAACAAGGTACTTTATGACCTTTTCGACAAAATTAAGGTAAGAACGTCTTTCTTTAAATTAAATGGTGGGTGTGTCTATTTTCTGACATTATTACAGTGTCAAAAAACACCATAAAATCTTATAAGAACATTATAAAAATAAATGTGTTCTTTTATAAATATATGACTTTTAAATGATTTTAAAATATAAAGGGATATTTCTATAAAAAAGTGTTGATTTCTTCTATGACAATATCCTTTGATGGATTTCAAGATTATTTGAAGTCGATTTATTATGATACAAAACTTCCATATTGTAATGAAGGATTTGTGATATGTTTAACTGTGGATGTGTTAGTTTTACACCATTCATGGTTTATGGATAATCTATTGACATTTCGTATGATAGTTTTAACACGAATGTTTGTTTTCTGTTTAAACATTTTCATATGAGAAATGTATTGGACATTGTAAGTGATGGGTGGAGCCCGCTATATCTCCTCGATGCATCTATAGGTTACATGAGACAATCTAGTGTATTGGAACAAGACCTTGACAAAATTTTATTTTTAGTCTTGGCACAAGTCTTTGACTATGTGGTTATGAAGTCTGGAATTATGCATTCCATCATTATGAAACTGGATAATGATATTTCATGTGATTATTCGACTAATAGAATATCAATGTCAATAATTAAATGGAATTATTTGATATAATTGTTTCCATATTATTCTGAAGTTTAGGTTTAAAAGTATTTTTTTAATCTTATACATTACCTTAAAAGTGTATGCATATTTATGAATATTTCTTCTATATTGATATCCTTATTGAGCATCTGAGCTCACGCCTTTCTATGTTTTATTTATCCCAGGATGTGAAGTAGTATTTTATGGTTGACCTACTGGGATTGGTTAAGGATAAAAGTGTTTTAAAAAGGGGAAAAATCGTTTGGATGTTTTTATTTCATTATATAATGTAAAACTTATTAATGTATCTAGTACTTCTAATGCTATTAAACCGATCGGTCTTTAGGGACATGATTCTTTGTATCATGCCAATATAATGTAATAATGCACCAACTCTGTGTAACTGGGGTTGGGGTGTTATATTTGGTATCACAGGAACTTTAGTAGAAACCTTGGAAGCTAGAATTAGAAAAACTCTGATTAGAGAACATTACCCTAAGATAGACTTTGAGGATTAGTATAGAAGAACTTCCTAGATTTTGTTAGTTTTCCAAGAAATATATCCCTATCTTCATACGAGCTGGTAGAGGCGGCTTTCGCACAGATGTACCTAGGGGTAAAACCTAAAAACACCGCTTTGAGATAGACTCCAATGGGAACTGGTGCATGACTACGAGCCTTGATGCCCTCTTGGTTACGACACTCCCTAGGGTTATTCTTAGGATATTTCTCATTTTATTTATAAAACATTATGATGGGTTTATTATTATATACTTCCTCAATGAAAACCTTTTTATGATTATGGATTATATCCATAAACTTTTCAATTTATGTTAAGTGTTTTACATGTTTGGAATTATTTATGGAAATTCATAAACTAATGTAGTGTATGTCATTGTTTAGAAACGGTGCCTAGTGGAAAGAATGTAAACCTTATAAATTATTGTAATCCATGTAGAGATTTTCCCCCTACTCAAGATAATTATAGTGGAGCTGGTGAAGCATCTAATGCAGATCATCTTATCTCTATACTGAGACAACTCACTCTGGTTATGAATAATAACCTTACCCGTATGGAGCACCCTGATCCACAACACCGAGGATCAATGTTAAAATGCTTCATGAGGAAAAACAACCAATATTCAATGGGAGTAAAAATACACTACTATCTGAGCAATGGATAAATTCCTTAGAGAAAATATTTCATGCTTTGGGGAGTAGTGAATGGGAAAAAGTTTTCATGGATGTTTATCACCTCATTGGAGATACAGATCAATGGTAGACATTAATCCAAAACACAAAAGAAGATGAAGAAGTTTTGAACATGGAATAAAGGGAGTTTAGAGATATTTTATTAGAAAAACACTTTCCTCGTGACCATCAAGCAGATATGGAAAGACAATTTCTGAGTCTGAGGTAAAAGGAGGATGAGAATGTCGCAAAGTATGAGGCTAACTTTACAAGGTTAGCAAGGTATACAACAGATTATATACATAACCCAAGGAGTAATATTGATAGATTATTTTATGGGTTAAAACCATTTCTCTATTGGTCATTATTCTCACAATACTTCTCATTATATGAAGATATTGTCTCAGGTGCTATCAAGAAAGAAACAGAATTCCTTATGTCTTACAACTTTAAAGAAATGCATCCAAAAAAGAGATAATATGAACACTCTGGAAATATAAATAATGGGAAGAAGGGAAAAGTTTAATATCCATCATGTGGTAAATGTGGGAATAAACACCCCAGTACATTCCTGAAGGGAATATGAGTCTATTATAAGTGTGGTGAAAAAGGCCACCAAGCTCGTGATTGTTAGGGGCAAAAGAGGCTGTCAATGTTGAATGCTATAATATTAGAGAAAATGGTCATTATTCAAATAAATGCACTAATCACCAAGGGAACATACCTTAGAAAATGCAAAGGGATCAAGGATAAGATTATGTGCTCACTACTGCTAAGGTTGAAGCCCTAAAAAACATAGTGGTAGGTAATTTAATGGTTTCCTCAAGTTTAGCCAGTGCTTTATTTGATTCTACATCATTGCATTGCTTCATATCTTCCCAATTTTCTAAGAAAATTAGTTATTTTCAATTTGAATTAACAAGGGTGTTGTCATTCAAAACACCTAAGTGAAGTATTATTGCAATAATGTTTTGTGAATCAGATCCCATTTGGTCATATAAATGTTCTTTATCTGATGTCTCGTTGTAATACCCATGAATGAATTTGATATAATCCTTGGTATGGATTGGATTTCGGACCATGATGAAAATTTTATTGTAAGAAGAATGCGGTTACAATTTTGATGATGATAAAGTGTACCTAATATTTAGATCAGAAACATCACCACATGATTCTTATATAGATCCACCCCCAGTAGCTCTACTAAATTCAATTATTGCAGAAGAATAGAATGAAATAACTATGGGTGAGGAATAGAATGTTCAAATAGTGGACGTACCTATTGTGCAATAATATGTTGATGTGTTTCCATAGGATTTACCTGGACATCCTCCAAAACAAGAATTTTAGTTTTCCATTGATTTAATTCCTGGTTTAAGGCACATATCGAAAACCCCTTATAGAATGGCCACTGTGAAATTAGTGGAACTAAAGAATCAACTAGTGTAATTGACTAATAAGGGATTTATTCACCCTAGTGTTTCTCTAGGGGGAGCCCCTCTTTTTTTAAGAAGAAATATGGATCTATGAGGTTGTGAAATGATTACATGTGGATAAATGCTTTAATAATAAATAACAAGTATCCCCTACCACGCATTGATGATTTATTCGATCAATTTCAGGGAGATCAATATTTTTCAAAGATTGATCTTTGATCTGGATATCACCAGTTGTGTGTGATGAAGGAAGAAATTCAGAAAACTGTATTTTTAACTAGGTACAATAATTAAGAGTTAATAGTAATGCCTTTTGGATTGACTAATTCTCACTTTGTTTTCATGGATCTAATGAACAGAGTTTTCAAGGAATATCTTGATGACTTTTTAGTGGTATTTATTGATGATCTCTTGGTATACTCAAAAAGCAACGAAGATCATGAAAATAATTTGTGCAATATCCTAAGGACTCTTAGAAGAAATGAATTATACGGGAAGTTTAGCAAGTGTGAATTATGGCTTCAGGAGATTTCTATTCTTGTCCATATTGTCTCTAATGATGGAATCTGTACTTATCCTTCAAGGACCAAGGAAATCTGAGAATGGCCCGCACTAACAAGTATAACTGAGGTATGTAGTTTTATTGGTTTAGCATGTTATTATCAATGTTTCATCCAGAATTTTTCCCAGTTGGCTAACCCATTAACGAAGCACACACGTAAATGGGTTATTTTTTTGGACAAAAGAGTGTGAATAATGTTTTGAATAACTGATGAAAAGATTAGTAAATGATATAATCTTGACTCTACCATCAGGGAATGATTGGTTTGTTATTTATAGTGATGTATAAAAGAATGGACTTGGTTGTTTCCTTATATAGAGTGATAGAGTTATTGCTTATGCATCACGACAGAGAAAAAATCCTGAACAAAACTATCCTACTCATGATCCTGAGTTATCAGCTGTAATATTTTCTTTGAAAATATGAAGTCGCAATCTCTATGGTGAAAATTGTGAGATTTATACTCATCACAAGAGTTTGATGTATATTTTATCACAAGAAGAACTCAACATGAGGCAAAGGTGATGGCATGAACTACTCAAGGATTATGATTGCACTATACAGTACTACTCAGGGAAGGTAAATAATGTGGGGGATTATTTGATTAGAAAGGTTCCTAGAGATTTGAATAAGATGAGAGTTTAAAGGGATCCTATTTTCATGGATCTAGTAATGATGGATATAGGAATAATAATGGAAGGTGAAACATCAATTCTTTTTTCAAATTGTTTCAAAACCATATTTACTGAGTTATCGGACTGATGATGAGGAGTTTAAAAAGATGATCAAAGCTGTGAATGATGGGAGATTGAAAAATTCATATATGAAGATTGAATTTTAAAATTTGGGAAGAGACTTTGTGGTCCCGATATACCTAATAGAAAAATGGAATTTTTGGATGATTTATATTGCTCCAATTTCTCTATACACCTTGGTAGCACAAAGATTTATAGATATTTGAAAGAAAAGTTTTTTGTGGGAAAACATGAAAAGGGAGATTTCAGATTTTGTTTCAAGATGTATGGTTTGTAAATAAGTGAACTTTTGAAGGCAAAAACCTGGGGGATTCATGAAACCACTTCCCATACCAGAGTGGAAATGGGATAACATTACGATGGACTTTGTCATGGGGATACCATAGACTCCTAGAAAGAATAATGAAATATGGGTCATTATTGATCGTCTTACCAAGTCATCACATTTCATTTATACAAGAGAAGATTTACCACTTGAATGTATGGAATGACTATATATTAATGATGTTTTTAGACTTCATAGAGTACCCCACTCGATTGTTTTGGATTGTGATCCACTTTCCACATCAATATTCTGGAAAAGTCCTCACAAGGCCCTGGATACTGAACTTCATTTGAGAAATGCCTACCACCCTCAAACAGATGGAAAATCAGAACTGGAAATTAAAGCCTTACAAGACATGTTGAGAACTTGATATCAATAATTTCAAGGTTTATGGGATCAATATTTACCTCTGGTAGAATTTTCCTATAATAATAGCTTCCATTTAAGTATTCATATGGCACCATATGAAGCATTATATGGCAAGAGATGTCTCACACCAAATTTTTGGGATGTTGCTGGTGAAATAAATCTCATAGGTCTAGAACTTGTTGAGGAAACAATGGAAAAGGTGAAGGTTATCCAAACCCACATCAAATCATCCCAAAGTAGAAAAAAGATCTATGTCGATAACTAAAGGAATGATTTGGAATTTCATGTAAAAGACCATGTGTTTTTGAAGGTATCTCCATGGAATGGTGTTATATATTTAGGTAAGAGGGGTAAATTTAGTCTCACGTATATTAAACCTTTTGAAATTCTAGAAAAAATTGGAGTTGTGGCTTATCGTTTGGCAATGCCTCCGAGTCTCTCCAATGTTAATGATGTGTTCCACGTATCACTGTTGAAAAAATACATGCCTGACCTACTACATGTAATCACCTTGGAGGTAATTGAACTATAAAATGATCTATATTGTTATGAAGATCCTATAAAAATTATTTATACCAGAGAACAAGTGCTAATAAACCGCACAACTCATCTGGAAAAAGTTCTATGGAGAAATCATAAGATGGAAGAGGAAACTTGGGATCCTGAGGAACTTATGATGAAGAACCCCCAAAATCTTTTAATGCAGTAATATTCTTGAAATTTCGAGGATGAAATTATTTTAATGAGGAGAGAATGTAACACCCCAAGATTTAATAGTACATTTCCTTTTGAATAATGCAATATTTTTCATTGTACGCAACTTCGAGATTCTAACACACCGCGACCAATCAAACTAGCCATTATGAATAGTAATACCAACTTTTTAAAATTTTATAAATATTATTTTTCAAAATGGAATTCATTATTGAATTTGGAATATCGAAATTAACTTAGGGTTAATTTTTGGTATTTTTTTGAAAACATTCATTTTTTTGAATAGTGAAAAACACTGCGTTATTGGTTAAAACTGAATTTATATTTAAAAAATAATTGATTTTTATTTTAGGTCAAAATAGATACATAATACCTATATAAGTTCAATTTAATTCATTAGATATTTTTATAATATTTTTAGATCTATAAATATTTAATTGAACTTTTTACCATCATTTACCCACCTCTTAAGAGTATCTACGAATTTTCATAAAACATAATTTTACCACTTCTGTGAGTTGAATTTAAAAAAATACAAGAGACATGGTTACAATTATTAAGTAAAATGTGGTCCAATGATATGAAAATATTTTTTTTGAATGGTAACTTTTCACTTTTATTTCCACGATTAAAAGTATGTAGGGTAATTACGGGTAAAAATGATATCATAAATACACTAACACAAGTTATAATTCAATTAAATAAGTATAATTCGACCAAAAACAACCTTAGAAATAAAATATGACCCCCTTTGGTCCACTTGGATTAGATTAGGACTTTTATTATTATTTTATTTAAAGAAGAGTTAAAAGAGTTAAATTCAAAATTTAATAACTAACCTGTTTTTAATATAGAGATACACACAATATAAATTCAACTATAAATATTCATTATAAAACTAAAATGACTTTATACCTAATGGTATCTTATTAATAATTTTTACACATTAAATATTTTAATTTATTTATGACATAATGATGATTCAGTAATTATCTTATTAAAGAATGATTAAAATAATTGATATTATAAATATCCAAATAAATGAAATGTGAGACTTTTAAAGAATTATAATAATTTTCTAGGATATTATTATATGTTAGGGTTTGGTGAATAAACATTATTTAAAGCTATAAATTTTTTATGGCTTTCAAAAAAATCAAATACTAAATAGTGTCAAAATTGACATAATTCATTTTTTAAAACAAATACTATATTATTAATTAATATAATATTCTTAAAAATATAAGGTTCAGAAAAAAACATATATAAGGTCATATATATTAATAATGAACCACTTAGGGTTCTCTTGAACGTTTTTAGAATGTTTATTAACCATATAATATAAAAATACAAAGAGACATGGTAAGTGTCAAAATATTTAACTAAGAGTAAAATCTAAATGGTAAGGTTAATATGATGACCTAAACCTATCTAAAACCTATTTTTTGAGAGTTTTTTTGACCCATACCAACCTTACCCTATAAATAAATCATTTTGGGTCCATTATAAACCGAATATTATTTTATTATAAAATAATATTTCAAGCTTTTCATAAAGTGAACCTCACCTCTCCCATAAAAGTGTACTTCTTCTTATCTTAATTTCACACCTCCAAATCCATTTGGATCAGCCATACCATTCCCAAATATCCTCCAAAATTTTCTCCCTTCAACGCAGAGGCCTTAATTTGGTCATAAATCCAACCTAAGAAGCCCTTTTTGAGGAAATCAAAAGGAAGAACCCGAATAAGAGGTAAATATTTCATCACCTATTTCAAGTTGTTTTCTTCTTCCACTACATCTTTCTTTGTTGTTTCAATTCTAAAATAATAACTCTAGTATATTATATATACTGTGATGTTATTACAAATATGTTACAACCATATTAGTTATTCTATCCATCCTATAAATGGCAATGTCACAATACGTGCGTACATACGGCTTACCATCTCTACGTTGTGGTGTAGTTTGTTATCAAAACCCTTTATTATTTTGGATGGTTATAATAATAAATATAAATGATTTAAATAAAAAATATAAAATTTTAATGGTTTTATATATATTATATACCATCAAATTACATATTATTTCACCATCAATAAAATTATATTGTCGCTCGTTTGTATGTACGTATTATCGTCTCCTCGAACGCGATGACATTCATTCCCCATCCTAATCATTCAAGAATAATTTTCATTTTATGATTAAAAATAATGATTATGAACATAATAGTATTCTGGATATGAAAAAAATGCATCATATCCAATACAAAAATGTCTTACATAACCAAGAATATAAAGGAAAATGAATCACTTAACACTCGAAACAATGATACTACTAAAAACTTATTAACAAATAAATATTAGAGGATCATATATGCTGTAATATTTATGTATATAGTACTTGTATAATTTAATAACAATGATTATACTATTATAAAAAAGGTTAACATACCATCTACCAAGGAAAAGTAAAAGATATGGTTTAATTTCACAATCTCATTATTATCCGAGGTTGTTTTTACTTAAGAATCTGTTGAGTGCTCTTTATCATCCACAACCATGTTTATTAAAGATGTATTATTTTTTTTACTATTTTCTATACTATGGGTTAAAGTCATTTATACCATTTTTTTACTATTTATAAAATGGTTTGAAGGGAATCTTTCTATCATTTTCAAAACAGGGTACTTTATGACCTTTTCGATAAAATTAAGGTAAGAATGTCTTATTTTTTACTTATAAGGTGGGTGAGGCTATTTTCCATCATTATAACATTGTATAATCTTACCATACAAGATTATAAGAATATTTTCAAAATAAATGTTTTCTTTTATAATTACATGACTTTTAAATGATTTCCAAATAGAAAAATATATTTCTCTAAAAAAGTTTTGATTTCATCTATGTCAACATCCTTTGATGGATTTAAGCTTGTTTGAAGTGGATTTATTATGATACAAAACATCCATATTGTATTGAATGTTTTCTGATATGTTTGATTGTGGATGTGTTATTTTTACACCATTCATTGTTTATGTATAAAGTATTGACATTTAGTTTTCTGGTTTTAACATGAATGTTTTTGTTATGTTTAAACCTTTTCATATGAGGAATGCATTAGACTTAGTATGTGATGAGTGAAGCCTTCTATAGCTCCTCGATGCATCGGTAGGGCTCATGAGAAAAACTAGTGTCTTGTAACAAGGACTTGAAAAAATCTTATTTTTAGTCTTGGCACAAGTCCTTGAATATGTGGTTATGAAGTCCGACATTATGCATTCCATCATTCTAAAAGTGGCTATTGATATTGCATGTGATTATTAGAATAGTAGAATATCCATGTGAATAAGTAAATTGCATTATTAAATTTTATATTCTCTATTTTATACTAGATTTTAAGTTTAAAAGGCTTTTGTTTTAGTCATATACATTATCTTAAATGTTTATGCTTATTTATGAATGTTTCCACTATATTATTGTACTTACTAAGAATCTGAGCTCACCCATTTCTATGTTTTATTTTTTCCAGGATGTGAAGAAGTATTTTATGGTTGACCTACAGGGATAGTCTAAGGATATAAGTGTGTTCAAAAGGGGACACAATTTTCTTGATGTTTTTTTCCATGATGTAATGTAAAACATATGAATGTATCTAGTATTTCCAAGGATACTAAACTGATCGTTATTTCGAGACATGATTCTTTGTATCATGACAATGTTATGTAACAATGCACCGACATTGGGTAACTGGGGTCAGGGAATTTCGTATTGTCATGGTAAATTTGGTCCAATTCTTGATGAAGTAATATTTATAGTCTATTTTACTACTTCTAGGAAAAATAGAGTTTCCAATAAATGGTCAATTATTTTGGAAGATTATTCTCATGTAATATTTTTTTTAATGTGACCCTTTAAATGATAAAATTACTCATGTTTATGATATATAATATTATTTTCAAAACACAATACCTAGACCAGTCTTTGAGAAAAATGGATGATGATTTGGAACTAGATTTTCCAGAACCAAATCCTGAAATGAAGGACACGAGTGAACTGAAATGTGTGCTTCTCAACAATATAGATCCCTAAAGAATCATCCCTCAGAAAGTTTTATAGGAAGTTTAGATAATATTATTTATACTATATGACGTCTAGAGAACCATGTATAATTTGTTTTCCTTTTTATATAAACTATAACCAAAGACTATAAAAAATCAATAGTAAATGATAGTTGGGTTTCAACAATGTTACGTGACTAAAATAATTTTAAGGGGAATAAGGTATGAGAATTAATTTATAGACCCTTATACTATTCTATTATAGGTAAAAATGGTTTATAGCAATATTTAGGATAATCATGGTGTGATCACAAGGAATAAGTCTATATTAATCACTAAAGGGTTTAACTAAAAAAGGTATTAATTATGAATATTTATTTTCACCTATAGCTATATTAGTAGATGTTTGGATTCTCCAAGCCTATGGATATAATTTTAATTTCAAATAACATCATATGTATGAAAAATATTATTTCTAAATGGTTTTATTATGGAGTAATTATATGTTGAACAATCTCTTTGTTTTGAAAATCTGCATTTCCCAAATTATTTTTTCAAAAATACTAAATCTCTATATGGACCTAAAAAAGTATCAAAAGTTTGGTATAATTTTTTTTATATTTTCATTCCTAAAAGGGATTTTTTATAGGAGAGAATGATCCCAAAATTTTTAGGAAAAAATAATCTTTCTTTATTTTGTTATTTTAGGTATATGTTGATGATGTGGTTTTTTTCTACAAATAATGAAGGATGTATTGAATTTTCCTCACTCCTAGAAAAATATTTTGAATTGAGAATTATGGGAAGGTTAAATTAAATTAAATTTTTTCATTTTTATCCAAATATACTTTAAAAATGTTCTAATTCAACAAAAAAATATAACATATATATGCATAAATTTATTTTAATTGTAAGTGGTAAAATATATAAACTCATATGAGTTCTAATGAAAATTTTGACCTAGATGATTTTGGGAAACTAATTGGAAACAAGTTGAATATAGTAATAATTAAGAGTTTACTATATCAATCACATATTAGACTAGATATTGTGTTTGATGTATGCTTTTGTGCTATATTTCAAGATAATCCCATGTAATCTCATTTCAAATATGCAAAAACAAATTTAAGGTATTTCAACGGAATACTTTTACCTTCCTTAAATTTTCTAGAACTTATAATTTTAATCTTATATCATATAATCATTCATAATTTGATGGATATAGTCTAGACCATAAGATTACTTCTGAAACCTACCATTTTCTTTGCAAATCATTGATATCCTGTTTTAGTAAAAACCGACATTCAATTGCATTATCTATTGTTGAAGCATAATATATAGATTTTGGTAGTGTTTTGAACAAGTGTTAAGGATGAAACACACCTTAATGGATTAGGGATTCAATTATAAGAGAGTATCTATAAAATTTGATTACACTAGTGATGAATACATTTCAATTAATCAGATAAATCATTTCATAATACAAAATATAGACACGAGGAATCATTTCTTAAGTGATCACACACAAAAATTTTATGTTACTCTTAAATTTATAAATACATACTTTTAGTTAGTATAATTCATTACTAAGAAACATGAATGTGAATTATTTTATTTGATTAAAATAAATATGAGTTCATCATAATTGAAATTAGTTTATTTTTTCATTTTAAATGTTTTTAATGCCTTATAAAAAATAAATGTTGTTATTTTCCATTAATTTATTTAAAAATTATATTTTTTTATTAACGTTGAACATCATGTCCTTCTAGAAAATAAATTGAATTATTATTTTTTATATTATTTAAAATAGATTAAAATTGAACTTAAATCCTAAATTTGGTATATATACCATTTTTAAATCGAGTATGTATCATAAGAACCCAATAATCCATCAAATCATTATCCATTCAACTATGTCCTTTCTCTCAAAATATGAACCATCACTATTTCACATCCATCTCTCTTAATTTACTTTTTACATTCTATAAGCCATCTTCTATGTAAAATTCCTTGTTTGGAGATAATGGAATCACTAGTTCCCCCATGCAATTTATTCCAGGTGGTTCTCCACACATGGTACTTGCATGAAAAAGCAACAATATAGGTTGGTTAATGAATGGATATATTATAATAAATAAGGTCATTCATTTTCCTGTTTGGGAGATTTTTTATGAAAATAAGTAAGTTATTTTATTTTAAAGAGAAATGAATAAGTTCATGAGGAATTTAGAGTTCTTAATCGATGAAGTAGGAGGTAGTAATATCATTTAATGTCAATGGGATAGTTGTTCTAGTTTCATGTGTAGAAAATGAATAAATATATCATTGTCCCACTGATGGCTTTTGAAACATTATTCAACCCCATGTTGGTATTTTTTTAACCGAAAATCATGTTTTTAATGTTTTTTATTAGAATCTGTACTTTTGTTAATAGGATGTAAAATATTTACAACCAAAATGGAAATTACATTTTATGTTTGTTCAAAATTGGATTTCCCAAAGAGATGTTGAAATGGAGATGGTGTTGTTTTAGGATATGTATCTCTTATATATACTGGAAAAAATGTGAAACTAAACCTTCAAATATATATGATTGGATTTATACATCCCTATTTGAAATTTAAAAGAAAAATAAATTATTATCTTATGATAGAATTATATCCCGGGTACTAATGAAGAATGAGATATACCATAATCAAGTAGAGGCTTTTAAATTCCACAAGTTCAATACTCTTTATGATGTGATACTGAAGAAAATTTGATATTACTGGGACACTAAATGAATCTCATTAGGACATATTGGATTGGAAGGTGTAGCTTAGGCAGAGCCATCTCAAACCTCGACACGTAGGGATGAAACACCTAGTGAGATGGTTCCTATTAGGGTGGTGTAGCTGTAAGGACTCATTCATAAGAATCATATATTCTAGTATCTTTTATCTAAAATTCACTTTCTTATATTACCAGTATTCTTTTTATTTTATAATTTTATAGAGTTAGGACAAACTCATATTTATTAAACACATAAATTTCAATGGGACACTTATACATGTATCCATTTTCCAACCAATATTTGTTAAAAAATAGGTTTTCCTTTCATTATAAATCTTGAAAATTTTTATCATGACATCATCTTTTTCCCAGATCGTCTATAAACCCAGTGTAAAATATTTTAAAATATTAGATGACCTCAAAAAATAATAATAAGTATCATTAATGAAATAAATCTATTAGTTTAGTGAAAAACATGAAAACACATGAAATATATACATTTTTGTCAAAATTCTTTGAGATATTAAAATAAATCATTTTCACATGAAAACATGTAAAATTTTATCTAATATAAAATCCTTAAAACCAATATTAAGAGAATAGAAACCCTTTTGGAAGTATAGATCATCACATTCATAACCTATTTTAAACTTTTCTAAGAAATAACTCGATCCCATTTAAATACCTAAAATAAACCCTTTGGTAAATCCCCACTTCCAGCCTTGAAATACATGCCACTTTAACCAATTAATTTTACCATTGTCTGGTGACACCTAAATCAAGAAATTCCCCACCCATAACTATCTTCTACACCCAACGTATAAGCTGTATCAGGATCTCTTGTCATACATAATGGTGCTCAACCCTTCATATATGTTTTGTTGGGATCCCTTATTTCACATTTAATTCTCAAGTACCATATAATTAAAAAATAAATTTTTACTTTGCACATTAAATAAATAATCCTCTAAAACTCTTTAAAATAAAAACACATTTTTATATATAAATAAAATTTTATCATAAAAAATAACCATTTTTTATTAAAAAATTGAACACATAAAAAAAGAATTTTATTTCCAATGAAATTTGAAAACATATAAAGGAAAAATCAATGAATTATTGTTTTATGTTGGAATGATAATATTCCAAAAATGTATAATTTAAAAAAACATTAATCCCATATTTTGATGAAAAAGTCACAAATTACCTCATTTGGAAAATGATAAAAAAGACTCCATTCAAAATAATGTAAAAAAAATTAAACTTATGTAAATATTAGTTAAAAGTTTCATTTCATAATAATAAAAAAAGTTTAATTTTTTTAGGAAATAATGATATTGAAAAAAAGATATTTTTAAAATGAACATATAAAGATTATTTTTAAAATAGTTTCCTTTACATTGATACTAAATCATCATTTACGTTATTTTTATTCCTAAATAATTGTATTATATAAATTTTATACATCATTTTGATAATTTTTAATTTTTTTTATTACTTTTATGTTTTGTATTACCATGTTATATACAATTACTTAATTATTTAATTTCACGTTAGATGATTTCATGATATTAGGTTTGTATGCGCAAAATTACTTACGTATGATTATTATCGTAAATTTTTTCATTATTACATCATATAGAAAATAAAAAAAATAAAAAAATTATCATATTTATGCATAAATTTTAATTTTAAACCCATCCATTAAATATTCTTATGAAAAATTACCAACTTTGCAATCATGGAGATGGTAGGTCGTACGTACACATAAGTAACCTTTAAATTTTTCAATGATCATTATAGATCAACGAAACGTATTATTTTATATTTAAAAATTGATAATAATATCATAAATATGATACCAATTTTTTAAATATAAAAATATATATTTAGTGACAAAAATCTAAACTTACCACTTTGGGGAGGTGGTAGTACAGGCGTACGCACAAATGTCGTTATCATTTTTCATTACATAGAAGGATGATAAGGTAAATGATATATATATATATATATATATAATTTTATAAAAATAAATATTTTTTAAAATAATTATATAAACATTAATTCAATTATTATAATTGATCCTTGAGAGAGAGTGATGAAAACCAAATTAAAACAGTTCAAGAGGTGTTCCTTCTCCATACACACGAATGACAATTTTATTTCCCATTTGACAGAAGCGGTGATATATATTGATTTTTACATTAACATAAAAACACATAATTATATTAAAGATACATGTTATACTATTTTAACATGGTTGAATAAGATTTTAAGTAAATGAAAGTAGAATCAAAACTTTAACAAGTGGATAAAACTATACCTCTTCTTTGGAAAACATCTATTGATTAACAAATTAATCATTATTATGTTGGTGTTATGTATAAAATAAGTCCAATAAAATTAGTGTATAGATTTTATGAAGTTAGTTTTGTATGTATTGGTTAAAATAAATTGGTTTTTATGTGTTAAAATTGATAAGAGGAGGTTCCATTTTATAAGCAATGGGCGGGGCAATCATAAAGTTTCTAAAAATAATAATTCCATATAAAGTAATTTTCAATTAAAAATTTTTAGAAAGATATTTATTTACAGTATAATTTCATCCTGGTTCTATGTAGCCTCATAAAATTAAACTTAGTAATGACTTTTCTATATTTCAATTATTATTCTTCATATTTAACCCTTATTTAACCCCTTTAACTCAAACCGTGACAAAATAGATTTCTACTCTTTAAGGGTTAATATAGTTACCATAAAATTATAATGATTAATAAAAGGAGAGTGGTCAATATATTAAACTATATCCAAGTCTTTTAGAATAATTTATAATTTTTAGGAATTTTATGTAATTTAAAAAAATCTTATTTACTCTAAAAAATATATATTTTTCATTTTTAGAATGATATATGAATTTCACATTAAAAATATCAGTATAAGACTAAAAATTTTAAAAAATATTTTAAAAAATACATAAAAGTAAAACTAATATATTCAATTTGATTATAACATTACTTTCCCAATTTATATTTCTTTTCATATTTTTAATATCATTTATTTGAAATTATTATTAATCGATTAATTGATACATCAGTGTTGTGTAAGAATTAAAAAAAATTATTCCAAACTAAATATTAAATTTAAATTTCTATGATGAAGATAAATATTTTATCAATAAATGGAGTATTTACCATTGAATATATCCCTTGGATACCACCATATCAAAAATATTGTACTTAATAAAAACAAGAGTGTGACATGTTTGGAAATTCATTAAATAAATTAATATAATGGTCATAATCTCAACCATGTAGACCCAATAGGTCATATATTCTTCCCTTAGAAAATAATGGTTGATATAAACTCATATAAAAATATTTTGGTATGTTTTTGGATCATTTAACAGTTTATATCATTTTATTTTTAACCACAATTACCCGATTTAACCTTTACCTTGTAAATAGTATTACTATGTTTGGTATACATATTGATGAAAAATAAAAGGTGAATATTTAATTAATTTTACATCATTATTAAAAATATGGAAGATTTTTTTCAAATTTTAAATTATTTTAGTTTCATATTTTAATATAAAATTAATCTAGAAAAAAATAGAATTTGTTTTTAAAAAAATTACATTTTCAAATATAACATGTTTTTATAATAAATTAATGTAAAAAATACATTTCAAGAGTAATAATTATATTGTTTTAAATAAAATTTAACTAATTAAAAAATACAATTAATCCAAAAATGTAACTTTACCTTATAAAAACATTAGAATAAAATACAATTTTCAATAAAAATCAATATTTGTCATTATTCATTGAAAAATAATGATTTTCTAAAGATTGTAAAAAATAATCCAAATATAATTGTTTCATGATGAATTTAAAATTTGAATTATATTTTTCAGAATAAAACTGAATAATTTTAAAATTAAAATTCTAAATATAATCTTATAAGAAATGAGGTTAATAAAAAAAATCTTTTTTATTTTAATAATTATTTTGTATATTTATAATGAAAATAAATTCATTTTTTAGGAATACTGATAAATATAAAGATAATTTATCCTATCATTACATGGGTTGTTACATTCTGCCCCCTTGGAAATTTCATCCTCAGGATTTTGAACTCAGGCTCAGTATATAGGGTTTGAGTTTTCAAAATATCTTTTCTAAAATACCACATCATAAAAAGGATCAATAAAACATACTCTTAAAAATGTGATACTGGGATAAACTGTAACACCCCAAGCTTTCATGGTACGCTTCTCTTTGAATAATACAGTAGCGTGTGATGTACGCAACTTCGAGTTCTAACTCACTACAACCAATCAAACTAAGTGTTATGAATGGTAATACTCACATTTTGAAATTATATATATTTTATCATTAAAAATGGACTTCATTTTTGGATTCGGAATATCGAAATTATCCTAGGGTAAATTTTTGTATTTTTTTTGAAAACATTCAATTTTTGATGAATAGTGAAAAAACACTAAGTTATACTTTAAAACCAAATTTTTATTTAAATAATTTTTTATTTTATTACAATTATTTTAGATAAAAATAGATAAATAATAACTATTTATTTTCATTTTAATTTATTGGAGTCAGTTTATAATAATTTTGGATATATAAAAAATTTATTGAACTTTTCACAGTCTTTTACCCATCTCCTAGGAGAATTTTCAAATTCATGTAAAACTTATTTTTACCGCTTCTGTGAGTGGAATTTCAAAATCCCAGATAAATGGTTAATATGAAGGAGTAAAATGTGCTTCAATAAGATAGAAATAATTTTTGGTGAATCGTATCTTTTTACTTTTATTTACCATGGTTAAAAGCAAATAGGGTAATTAAGGGTAAAAATGATATTATTATTACCCTTACACAGGTCCTAATTCTATTGGATAAGAATAATTCGACCACAAACAAAATTAGTAATAAAATATGATCCTCTTTGGTCCACTTGGATTAGACTGGGACATTTATTATTATTTAATTCAAAGAAGAGTTAAAAGAGTTAAAATCAATGGTTAATAACTAAATCATTTTTAATATAGGGTTATACATAAGATAAATTCGATTATAAATATTCATTATTAAGATAAAAATATTTGAAACTTAATGGTATTTTAATTATAATTTTTAGACATTATATAATTTAATTTCATTATGACACAATGGTTTTGGAGTAATTACCTAATTAATGAAATATGAAAATAATTGATATAATTAATATCCAAATAAATGTAATTTGAGACTTTTTATGAATTACACTAATTGTATAGGTTAATATAACATATTAGGGTTGTTTAGATGAATTTTATTTGAAGTAAATTTTTTTTATGAATTTAGCAAAAACAAAATACCAAATAGTGTCAAAATTGACATAAAAGAGTTTTTAATACAAATATTATATTATTAATTGATATTATATTCCTAAAAATCTATGGTTTAGAAAAAGGACATATATAATGATAGTTGTATCATTAATGAACCACTTGGGGTTCGAATGGATGTATATATTATGTTTATTAACCATATAATATAAAAATACAAAGTGACATGGTAAATGTCAAACTATTTAACTAAGAGTTAAATCTAAAAGATAAAATTAATAAAGTTAACCAAACCTATATAAAACCTATTTTTTGAGTGGTTTTTGACCCATACCCACATTATACTTTAAATAATACATTTTGGAGCCATCAAAAATAGAAAATGATTTTATTACAAAATAATATTTCCAGCTTATCCTAAGGTTCCCCTCACCACTCTTATAAAAGGGAACTCCCCCTTCTCTCTAATTCACACCTTCAAATCCATTTGGCATGGACAAAATCTACCCAAATATCCTCTATAATTCCATCACTTTATCTAAGAGTCCTTCAATTAGTCAGAAGGAAAACCTACGGAGCCCTTTTGATCAAATCGAAAGGAAGAACCTGAAGAAGAGGTAATAATTTCACCACCCTCTTTCTTGTTCTTTTCTTCTTCCACTTCATCATTCTTTTTATTTCCATTATAAAATAAAAAATCCAGTATCTTATATATACTGTGATGTTATTATAAATATGGTACATACATATTCATTATTCTATCCATCCTTTTAATGACATGTCACCATACGTGCGTACGTACGGATTACCGTCTCCACGTCGTGGTGTAATTGTTATTCAATACATTATTATTTGTATAGTTATAATAGTGATGTGTAATTCATGTAAATAATAAATATAACATGATAATGATTTTTTATATATGATATACTATCCAATTATATATTATTTTAATATCAAAATAATGATATTGCCACTCGTGCGTATGTACGGATTACCGTCTCCATGAAAGCGATGAGATTCATTCCCTATTGTATCCATTCAAGAATAATTTTCACTAGATGATTAAAAATAATGTTTAGAGTATATATATAATTCTAGATATGAATATGATACATCCCATCCATAATAAATATGCCTCACATAACCAAGAATATAAAGGAAAACAAATCTGTTAACACCCGAAACGACAATAAAATAAGATATTATTAACAAAACAATATTAAAAGATCATATATGATATCATATTAATGTATATGATTCTTATATTATTTAAATACAATTATTTCACCATTATAAAGGAATATAACCTACCCTCTACCAAGTAAAAGTACAAAGTAAGGGTTAATTTCATAATCTCGTTATTATCCGAGGATGTTTCTACGTAAATTTCTATTAGGACCAATTTATCAACTACTTCCATGTTTTTTTAAACTGTATTTAAAAACATTCTTATTATTTTATAGACTATGATTTAAAGTCATTTATACCCTTTTTTTACTTTTTATAAGATGTTTATGAAGTAATATTTCCCTCTTTTTCCAAATAAGTTCCTTTTTAACCTTTTCGAGAGAATTAATGTAAGAATGTATTTTTTAACTTATACGGAGGGTGCGGCTATTTTCCATCATTATAGAATCGCCGAAGCTTATCTTACAAGTTTATAAGAATATTTTGAAAGTAAATGTTTTATTTTATAATTAGGTTACTTTTAAATGATTTAGAAAAAGAGATATTTCCCTCAAATAGTTTTTATTTCATCTATTTCAACATACTTTGATAGATTTAAATATTACTTGAAGTTGATTTATTATGATACAAAATAGCCATATTTTATTGAAGGTTTTGTGATATGTTTGACTCTTGATGTGTTATTTTTATACCATTCATGGTTTACAGGTAAAGTATTGACATTTTGTATGCTATTTTTAATATGAATGTTTATGTTATATTTAAACCTGTTAATATGTGGAATGCAATGGACTAAGTAAGTGACGGGTGGAGCCTTCTATGGCTTCTCGATGCATCGATAGGTCTCATGATAAAAAATAGTGTCTTGGCACATGGAATTGACAAAATAATAATTGTAGTCTGAGCACAAGGCCTTGACTATGTGGTTATGATAGTCTGAAATTATGCATTCCAACATAATGAAAGTAGTTATTGATATTGCATTTGATTATTCGACAAGTATAATATCCATTTAAATAAGTAAATAGAATTATTTCATTTTATTTTTGTCATATTATGTTGAAGATCAGGATTAAAAGGCTTTTTTAGTTATACATTGCCTAAATTTTTATGCTTATTTATGAAAGTTTCTACTATATTGTTATCCTTACTGAGCATATGAGCTCACCCCTTTTTATGTTTTATTTTTCCCAGGATGTGATGAAGTATTTTATGACTGACCTGCAGGGATAGTGTGAGGGGATATGAGTGTGGACTATGGAGACTATCTTGTTTTAGTTTTTCATTTTATCCTGTAATGTAAGACTTATGAGTGTATCTTTTGTTTCCAAGGCTACTAAACTAATCGGTCTTTCAAGACTTGATCTTTTGTGATCATGGAAATGTTATGTAATAATGAACTGACTCTGGGTAACTGGGGTCGGGGCATTATAGTTTTTATCAGAGGAATCTTAATACAATCTTTGGAAGCTATATTTAGATAAACTATAATTAGAGCACATATTCCTAAGATATACTTTGAGTATTAGTATAAAAGAACTTACTAGAATTTTGGTATTGTAGAGATTTTGTGAGTTTTTTGAGATATACATCCCTGTCTGGATATGAGTAGGTAGAGGTGGATCTGGCAGAGATGTACCTAGGGGTAAAACATGAAAACACTGCTTTGATCTTGACTCGAATGGGAACTAGTGCATGACAATGGGACTTGCTGCAATCTTGGTTACGACACTCCTGGGGGATATTATTAGGATAATTCTCATTTTCCATACAAACCATTATGAAGGGTTTATGAGTATATACTTCCTCAAAGAAAACTTTTTTTTATGATTATAGATTATATCCATAAATAGTTCAATTTAAGTTTAGTGTTTTACAAGTTTGGAATTATGTATTTCGATTCATAAACTAATCTAGTTTATGAATTTGTTTAGAAATGGCTCATAGTGGAGGGAATGGAAACCATATCAATGCATTCACTACATGTAGGGATTACCATCCTGATCAAGATAATTATAGTGGAGCTGGTGATACAACTGGTGTTGATAATCTGATCACTATACTGGGACAACTCACACAGTTTATGAATAATAACCTTACCCGTATGGAGTACCCTGATCCACAACGTTTAGGATGAATGTTAGACCTCTTAATGTGGAAAAAACCACCAACATTAAATGGGAGTACAAATACATTAGTGGTTGAGAAATGGATACATTCATTAGTGAAAATATTTCATGCCTTGGGGAGTGAGGGAAAAAGTTATCATGGCACTTTACCGCCTCACTGGAGATGCTAATCAATGGTGGTAATTGATTCAAAACATGAAGGAAGATGATTAAGTATCAAATATGGAATGGAGAGAGTTTAATGATATTTTTTAGAAAAATAATTTCCTCATGACCATCGAGCAGATATGGAAAGACAATTTCTGAGTATGAGGTAAAACGAGGACGACAATGTTGCAAAGTATGAAGCTAACATTACAAGGTTAGCAAGGCATACATCAAATTATATACGTAACCCAAGAAGTAAGATTGACCATTTCTTTGAAGGGTTAAAAAAAATATCTCCATTGACCATTAGTATCACAATCGTTCTCATCATATGAAGATATTGTCTCATGCGCTATCATGACAGAAAAAGCGTTCTCTAAGTCTTATGACTTTAAAGCAAAGAAAGAAAGGAAGAGATCTGCTGATCACTCTGGAAATGGAAATAAGAGGAATAAGGGAAAAGTTGAATATCCATCCTACAGTAAATGTGGGAAGAAACACCATGGTATTATCTTGAGGGGACTGGGAGTCTGTTAAATGTGTGGTGAAAAAGGTCACCAAGCTCGTGACTGCAATGGGAAGAAGGAAGATACTGATTTCAATGCTACAATTGCATGGAGATGGGACATTATGCAAATGAATTTCCTAAGCTTCCGGGAAACATACCCCAGAAACGGCCAATGGATCAAGGACAAGCATATGATATCACTACTGCTGAGGTAGAATCTCTGAAAGACATGGTGGTAGGTAATTTAATGGTTTCCTCAAGTTTTGAAAAAGCTTTATTAGATTCTGGATCATCACATTGTTTCATATCATCCTAGTTTGATAAGAAAATCAGATATTTCTAATTTTATTTAACAAGGGAGTTTTCAGTGAAATCTCTTAAGGTAAGTATCATCACAATAATGTTTTCTGAATCAGTTCCCATTAGGGTATATAAATGTTATTTATCTGCTGATCTCATCATCATACCCAAGATTGAATTTTATATAATCCTCAGTATGGATTGGATTTCGGACCATGGTGCAAAAATTTATTGTAAGAATTAGGAGGTTACTATTTTTGATAATGATGATAATGAACACCTTATCTTTATAGAAAATTTGTCACCACCTAATTCTTATCAAGATCCACCCCCAGTAGCTCAACTAAATTCATTTATTGGGGAGGAATAGAATGAAATGATTTTGGTCGAGGAAAGAAATGTTCAAATAGAGGATGTACCTATTGTGAGATAATATGTTGATGTGTTTCCAGAAGATTTACCTGGACATCTTTCAGAATGATAAATTATGCTTTCCATTGATTTAATTCTTGGTTCAAGGCCCATATCTAAGACCACTTATAGAATTAACACTGTGGAATTAGTGGAACTAAAGAAACAACTAGAGGAATTGATTAATAAGGAATTTATTCGCCCTAGTGTTTTTCCATGGGGAGCCCCAATACTTTTTGTTAATAAGAAGGATGGATCTCTGAGGTTATGTATCGACTATAGGGAGATCAATGAAATAAAAATAAAGAAAAAGTATCCCCTCTCTCACATTGATGATTTATTTGACCAACTGCATGGAGCTCAATATTTTGCAGAGATTGACCTTCGATCTAGATATCATCAGCTGTGTGTTAAGAAGGAATACATTCCAAAAACAACATTTCAAACTAGGTACGGGCATTACGAGTTTACATTAATGCCTTTTGGGATGAATAATGCACCCTCTGTTTTCATGGATCAAATGAACATGGTTTTCAAGGAATATCTTGATGAATTTTTAGTGGTATTTATTGATGATATCTTGGTATACTCCAAAATCTATTAAGATCATGAAAATCACATGCACATTATCCTGAAGATTCTGAGAAGACATGAATTATATGGGAAGTTTAGAAAATGTGAATTCTGGCTTCCGAAGATTTATTTTCTTGTCCATATTGTCTCAAAGGATGGAATCTTTGTTGATTCTTCTAATACAAGAGCAATCCAGGAATGGCCAGCAGCGATGAGTATAACTGAGGTACATAGTTATATTGGTTTAGTAGGTTATTATCGATTTTTCATCCAGAATTTTTCCCGGTTGGATATCCCATTAACAAAGATCACATGTAAAGTGGTTAAATTTATTTGAAAAAAAGAGTGTGAAGAATGTTTTGAATAACTAAAGAGAATATTAATCAATTCTTTAATATTGACTCTACCGTCAGGGAATGATGGGTTCATTATTTATAGTGATGCATCGAAGAAAGGACTTGGTTGTTTCTTTATGAAGAATAATAGGTTTATTTCTTATCCATCATGATAGCTGAAAATTCATGAGAAAAACAATCCTACTCGTGTTCTTGAGTTAGTTGCTATAATATTTACTTTTAATATTTGGAGACACTACCTCTATTGGGAAAATTTTGAGATATATACTGATCATAAGAGTTTGAATTATATTTTATCACAGAAAGAACTCAACAAGAGGCAAATGAGATGGCTTGAACTACTCAAGGATTATGATTGCACGATACACTACCACCCGGGGAAGGAAAATAAGGTGGCAGATTATTTGAGCAGAAAGGATCATGGAGTTTTGAACAAGATGAGAGTTGAAAGGGATCCTATTATTATGGATCTAGTAAATATGGATATGGGAATAACCATGGAAAGTGAAACATAAATTATTTGTCAAATGGTTTCCAAACCATATTTACTAGAAAGGATAAAAAGTTCTCAGGCTGATGATGAGGAGTTTCAAATGAAGATAAAATCTTTGAATGATTGGATATTGAGTGACATTGTGTATGAAGATGGAATTATAAAATTTGGGAGGAGACTTTGTGTTCCCGATATACCTAATCTAAAAAGGGAATTGATGGACGATGCTCATAGTTCCAATTTCTCTATACACCCTGGGAGCACCCAGATGTTTAGAGATTTAAAGGAACATTTTTGTGGGAAAAAATGAAGAGGGATATTGATGATTTTGTGTCAAGATATATGGTTTTTCAACAAGTGAATGATGGAAGGCAACAACCTGGAAGATTCATGAAACCCCTTCCCATACCTGAGTGGAAATTGGATAATATCACGATGGAAATTATCATGGGACTACCAAAGACTCTTAGAATGAATGATGCAATATGGTTCATTGTTGATCGTCTTACCAAGTCAGCAAATTTTCCTTCTATAAGGGAGGATTTCCCACTTAAACGTCCAGTAAGACTATATATTAATGAACTTTTGATACTTCATGGAGTACCCATATCGATTGTTTTTTACCGTGATCCACATTTTACATCAATATTCTAGAAAAGTCTTTAGAAATAACTAGATATTTAACTTTATTTGAGCACTGCCTACCACCCCCAAACTGATGGACAATCAGAACGGACTATTAAAACCTTATAAGACATGTTGAGATCATGCTCACTTGACTTTGAAGGTATGTGGGATCAATATTTACCTCTGGTATAATTTCCTAAAATAATAGCTTCTATTCAAGTATTCAGATGGCACCATATGATGAATTATATGGAAAGAGATGTTTCACACCAACCTGTTGGGATGATGTTGGTGAAAGAAAACTCATAGGCCCAGAACTGGTGGAGGAAACGATGGAAAAGGTGAAGGTAATCCAAAACCACATCAAAACAGCTCAAAGTAGGCAGAAGAGATATGCTGACAACTGAAGGAATGATTTTGAATTTCAGGTAGGAGATCATGATTTCTTGAAGGTATCTCCATGGAAGGGAGTTATATGTTTCGGTAATAAAGGTAAATTGAGTCCCAGGTACATAGGACCATTCGAAATTCAAGAACGAATTAGGGTTGTAGCTTACCGTTTGGAAATTCCACCAAGTCTCTCCAATGATCACGATGTGTTCCACGTATCATTGTTGAGAAAATACATGCCTGACCCAACACATGTACTCACTTATGAGGAAGCAGAACTAGAACCTGATCTGTCTTATTACGAAGTGCCCATCAGGATTCTTGATACCAGAGAAAAAGTGCTGAGAAACTGGATGACTCGTCTAGTAAAAGTTCTATGGAGAAACCATAAGATGGAAGAGGCAACGTGGGAACCTGAGGAACATTTGATAAAGAACCACCCGAGACTTTTTATGCAGGAATATTCAAGAAATTTTGAAGAAAAAATTATTTGAAGGAGTGGAGAATGTAACACCCCAAGCTTCCACGGAATGCTTCTCTTTGAATAATACAGTAGCATGTGTTGTACGCAACTTCGAGTTCTAACTCACCACAACCAATCTAACTAGTCGTTATGAATAGTAATACCAACTTTTTGAAATTTTATAAATTTTATCATTCAAAATGGACTTTATTTATGGATTCAGGATATTGAAATTATCCTAGGGTAAATTTTTAGTATTTTTCTAACAACTTTCAATTTTTGATGAATAGTGAAAAGCACTTAGTTATATTTTAAAACCGAATTTTTATTTAATTAATTTTTTCATTTATTTAACTTTAATTTAGGTAAAAATGTATACATAATACATATATAAGTTTAATGTAATTAATTCTAGTCATTTTATAATAATTTTAGATATATAAAAATTTTATTGAACTTTTCACCGTATTTTACCCATCTCCTAGGAGAATTTGCAAATTCACATAAAAATTAATTTTACCGCTTCTGTGAGTGGAATTTTGAAAACCTGAGAGACACAATTAATACCAAGGAGTAAAATGTGGTTCAATAAGATACAAATAATTTTTGGTGAATAGTAACTTTTTACTTTTATTTACCACGATTAAAATTAAACAGGGTAATTAAGGGTAAGAATGATATTATTATTATCCTAAAACATGTCCAAATTCTATTGGATATGTATAATTAGACCCAAAAAAACCTTAGGAATAAATAATGAACCTTTTTGGTCCACTTGGATTAGATTAAGACATTTATTATTATTTAATTCAAAGAAAAGTTAAAAGAGTTAAAATCAAAGTTTAATAACTAAATTTTTTTAATATAGGCTTATACATAAGATAAATTAGATTATAAATATTCATTAGAAACATAATATTATTTCCTACATAATTGTATTTTATTTATAATTTTTAGGCATTAAATAATTTAATTTATTTATGACACAATCGTGATGCAGTAATTACCTAATTAATAAAATATTAAAATAATTTATATTATAAATATCCAAATAAATATAATTTGAGACTTTTTATGAATTCCAATAATTTTTTAGGTTAATATAACGTATTAGGGTTTGTTATATGAAATATTTTTGAAGTAATAATGTGGTTATGAATTTAGAAAAAGCATAATACCAAATAGTGTCATTATTGACATAAAATAGTTTTTAAAATAATTATTATATTATTAATTGATATTCTATTCTTAAAATTCTATGATTTGACCAAAGGAATTATATATTCATTGGTGTATCATTAATGTACCACTTGGGATTCTCTTGTGTGTATATAGTAAGTTTAGTAAAAATATAATATAAAAATACAAAGTGACATGGTAAATGTCAAACTATTTAACTAAGAGTTAAATTGAAATGATAAAGTTAATATAGTGACACAAACCAGTATAAACCCTATTGGTTGATTGGTTTTCTAACCATCCACACCTTATCCTTTAAATAATCCATTTTATATCTATTAGGAATCAAAAATGATTTTATTATAAAATAATATTTCTAGATTTTCTTAAGGTTCCCCTCACCTCTCTTATAAAAGGGCAATCCCCCTTCTCTATAATTAACACATTAAAATCCATTTGTAATGGCCAACATCTACCCAAATATCTTATAAAATTCCATAAATTCATCCTAGAGGCATTAATTTAGTCATATAGCCAACCTAAGGGGCCATTTTTATCCAATTAAAAGGAAGAACCCGAAGAAGATGTAATAATTTCCCCACCTTCTTTCAAGTTCTTTTTTTCTTCCAATCCTTATTTCTTTGTTATTTACATTAAAAAATAATAAATCTAGTATCTTATATATATTGTGATGTTATTATAAATATGGTAAATCCATATTCATTACTCTATCCATCCTTTGAATGACATGTCTCCATTCATGCGTATGTATGGATTACCGTCTCCACGTCATGGTGTAATTGTTATTCAATACATTATTATTTTAATGGGTATAATAATTATGTTCAATTAATGTAAATAATAAATGTAACATGATAATGATTCTGTATATATGATAAAACATCCAATTATATATTATTTTAACATAAAAAGAATGATATTGTCGCTCGTGCGTACGTATGGATTACTGTCTCCATGAACGCGATGAGATTCATTCCCCATCGTATCCATTCAAGACTAATTTTCATTAGATGATTAAAAATAATGTTTAAGGACTTGATATAATTCTGGATATGAATACGATACATCCCATCCATAACAAATAAGACTCACATAACAAAGAATATAAAAGAAAATGAATCTGTTAACTCCCGAAATGATGATAATACTAAGATATTACTAACAAAAAAATGTTAAAAGATAATATATGATATCATATTAATGTATATGATTATTTTATAATTTAATTAAAATTATTTCAACATTATACAGAAGGTTAACCTACCCTCTACCAAGGAAAAGTATAAGGTAATGGTTAATTTCACAATCTCTTTATTATACGAGGTTGTGTTTACGTAAGTATCTACTGGGACCTCTTTATCATCCATATCCTTGTTTCTTAAAAATGTATTTAAAAAAATTCTTACTATTTTATAGACTATGGGTTAATGACATATATACCCTTATCTAACTTTTTATAAGATGTTTATAAATGAATCATTCCATCTTTTTTCAAATAAGGACCTTTTTAACATTTTCGATAGAATTAGGGTAAGAAAGTCTTTTTTAACTTATACGACAGGTGCAACTATTTTCTGTCATTATAAAATCGTCGAATCTTCCCTTACAAGCTTATTAGAATTTTTCAAAGTAATTTTTTTTTATAATTATGTGAATTTTAAAGGATTTCAAAAAAAGAGATATTTCTATCAAATAGTTTTCATTTCATCTATGTCAACATCCTTTGATGGATTTTAAGCTTATTTGAAGTTAATTTATTATGATACAAAACTTCCATATTTTATTGAAGGTTTTGTGATATGTTTGACGGTGGCTGTGTTATTTTTAAACCATTCATGGTTTATGGAGAAAGTATTGACATTTCCTATTCTAGTTTTAATACGAATGTTTATGTTAGGTTTAAACCAATTCATATGAGGAATGCATTGGACTTAGTAAGTGACAGGTGGAGCCGCTATAGCTCCTCGATGCATCAATAGGTCTCATTAGACAAACTAGTGTCTTTGAACAAGGCCTTGAAAAAATATTTTTTGTAGTCTTATCACAAGGCCTTGACTATGTGTTTATGATTGTTTGGAATTATGAATTCAATCATTATAAAAGTGGTTGTTGATATTTCATGTGATTATTCGACTAGTAGAATATCCATGTAAATAAGTAAATGGAATTATTTCATTTTATTTTTTCCATATTAAGTTGAAGTTAAAGATTTAAAGGCTTTTGTTTTAGTTATACATTGCCTTAAATGTTTATGTTTATTTATGAAAGTTTCCACTATATTTTTATCCTTACAGAGCAGCTGAGCTCACCCCTTTCTATGTTTTATTTTTCCCAGGATATGAAGAAGTATTTTATGACTGATCTATAGGGATAGTCTGAGGGGATATGAGTGTGGACTATGGAGACTATGTTGTTTTAGTTTTCCATTTTATCATGTAATGTAAGACTTATGAATGTATCTAGTGTTTCCAAATATACTAAACTAATTGGTAATTCGATACTTGTTCATTTGTGATCATGCCAATGTTATGTATTAATGCACCGACTCTGGATGACTGGGGTCGGGGTGTTACATGTACAATATTAATATGGAGAAAACACACTAGGTTTCTAAGTAGGAGAATATAAGTGGGAAGTAAAACATGGATATGGAAGAGAAAAATAGCTCCCAAACGAATAATAGAGAGTGATATAGAACATGGTCATGATAATGTTAACCATAAAAAATTACAAATCTATGATAGTTTAAAAATAAATTTATTTGTTTGTAATAAAAGTAATCACATTAAATTTATGTTTCAAGATCATTTTCTTATGGCTGAGGAATCCCACTTCCATATACACTGAGAACATAAGGTTATATACTTACCTGATAGGTAAAATTACATCTATTAATTAATTTATACAACATTATTATTATTATCTCCAAACGACTAGTATATAAGAATGAATTTTTCATACATAAATAATTAGAATCAACTTATATGGATTGATAAATATATAAAATAATAAATATTTATTCCTTGTGTATTTAAGCATTAACCAAAACCAAAATTTTTAGCACAATATAAACTAATTTAAAAATTTAATAAACCTTAAAATGAAGAAAAACTATTTTTTATCTCTACAATTTAGTTTGCAATACCCACAACTTCTCTTAGATCATTCAATAAATAACTGTCCTCAAATATATTAAAAAATATAATAGGTTAAGATTGAAACTCAAAAATTAGATGGATTTGGTCACATATTCTTCCAAGATAAACATAATATATATATCTCCATGTAATATCAATCACTATTAATTTCTGATTCAAAAATGTAATTATCCAAATCAAACAATCTCTAAAATTTTCAAATCATTTATATAAATAAACCAAATCACGATAAGGCTACATTCAAATCATATGAACTTAAAAAAACAATTAAACCTTTATTTATCTAATAAAACCCCATAATATTTGATTTAATTCAATCATATAAGTTTCCCAAGAATTATATTGTTCATCTTATGAAATAAGATTATTCACATAAAAACAAAATAAATTTCCAATTGATGGTTATATATAGAATAAAACATATGTTCCCTAACAAGAAATTAAATTATTTCAGTTATAACATTTATATAATGGAAAAAAATATCACAATTACCCGGAAATCACGTGGGCTAGTTGTATGTGATTCACCCTTATTGAACATTAGTTGTCGCTTCAAACCTTGTGTCCCTATCGAACATGATGAGTTTTCACCCGACCAATTGGTTTTCATTTTATTAAATATATATTAATATAATTAAAATAAAATTCTAAAAAATATTATGATAATCAAAAAATATATAATAACCCATAATATATTCAGTGTAATAGATCTTATAAACCTTAAAGGCTACCAATACCTTTAAACATATTCTCCCATACTTGAATGAATTATTTCTCAAATAACATTTTCAATAAAACCTATAAAAAGCTAAGTGTTTTATTCACATAAATATCTCTCAAAATAATATTAATAAACTTATTCATCCAACACATAGGACATAAAAGGGGTTTATAAGACAATTAACTTAATAAAGAGATTAAACATGTAAACTCATGATGGTATTAACAACTCTTTAGAGTACCACACCTAAAAACATCATAATATCCAAAGTTATCTAAACCCTCTTATTATACTAACTGAAATAACTGGACTTAAAAATTATTTATTAATTATTATTTTTACTAAAATTCACTTTCTCAAAATCATGAGGACCATTTTCGTTAGGATTTTTTGGGAATTAAGAAAAAATCTTACATTGTGAACTTATATGTTACAAGAGGACACAAATACTTAGTATCCATTTTCCTAGTAAAAAACATTAACAAAATTATTTCGTTTCATGTTAATTATTAAAAATATTCATATTTTCCTCATTCATGTTCATATTCTTCCTTAATTCCTTTGAAAAAAATTTTAGAAAATGTTATGAGAAAAAAAGATCAGTAAGAATAAAAAAATGATGAAATATGATACTTTAGAAAAAATATGAAAACCCATGAAATATTAACCATTATCATAATGTTTTTTTAACTAGTGAAATAAATAATTTAACCTAAAATAAAAAAAATAATTCTCAATAAAATAATTTTAACCCATAAAAAAATAAAAAACATTTTTGGAAATATAGAGCATGACATTCATAATCCATTTCAAACCCATATCAGAAATAAAATGATCCCAGTTTAATCAATAGGATAACCCATTTGGTAAATCGCACCTTATTTCCTCAAAATAAAATTTATATAACCTAATGAGTTAGAGTTCCCTCTAGGGTATCCTAAAGATATAATGGGGTCACTTAGTTCTCAATGGGGTTACTCAAAGTATAAGATGCATCAAGCTCACCGGTGAGCTACAATGGGGATCAACCCATTGAATAAGTTGTATCTGGCTCACTATAGTCACATATAATTCTCAAGCACAATATCATGAATAAAAAAATTAATTCCTTCACATTTCATTACAAATACCTAAAAATATCTTAAAAATAAAATATATTTTCATATAAAAATAACATTTTATTTAAAAATAATATTTCTAAAATTGAAAAATAGTGCACATCATAATGAAACCATATTATTTAAAAATAAAGATGAAAACCTATATAGTATACTTCATATAATTAAAGAATAATTACTACAAAAAAATAATCTGATGTTGTATATGAAAAAGAAAACATTCATCCCGTATTTTTGCAAGAAATTTAAAAAAGTACCTCATTCAGAAAATGACAAAAAGATCGAATTCATACAATTTTGTAAAAAAATAAATTGTGGGTAAAAATTAATTTTAAAAAATAAAATTATTATTTTAAAAACATTCTTTAAAAAAATTAAAAAAAAAATTTATATAAAAGAAAATTTGTGTTTTAAAGGAATCATTAAAAGATGATTTTTACAAGAAAGTCATTTATCATGTGTCTGAATCATCATCAATGATATTTGTATTCATTAATAATGGAATTTTTTTATATTATAAATTATTCAAAAAATTTATGGTTATTATTAATTTTATATCTCTTATTGTCATGTTTTTTACAATTATATAATTACATAAGTTCTCATCGTATGTATTTATTATAGTTGGTACATAAGTCCAAAAAAACATAGGTATGTCCACTATAGTTAAAGTGTTCATTATTACATCATCTAAAAAATATAAATAAATACATAAATACAATTTTCAATCAAAATATACTTTTATATATATCCATTATATATAGTTACAGAAAATTAACCATGTCACAATCTTTGTGATGGTAGGTCGGGCGTGTTCATGAGTAACGTTTCCATATTTCTACTATCATTATGAGAAAATGGGTATTATTTTAAAATTATATAATAATTATAATATCATAAATTTCATATTAATTATTCAAATATACTTATATGTTTTATCCATGTGATTTAGGGATGAAAAAAGAATCATATCGTTTTGTGATGTTTGTATTCCACACATACACATTATTGAAATTATCATTTCTCAGTGCATGGAAAGGTAATAAGGTAAATGATATATTTTCTTATCAATATGATAAATATGTCGTCAATATTTTATATAAACTTTAATTATATCAGTTTAATCCCTCTTTTATTGACGGTGATGGGAATTGAATTACATCGATTAGTGAGGTGGTAGTTTGTTGTACACATGATTTACAGTTGGTTTTCCCATTTCATGGAAGAGGAGAAATATATAAGTTATGTTATTAATATAAAAAAACCTCAATGTATGAAAGATGTTTTTATTACTTTTTTATCATGTTTTGATGGTATTTTACGGAGTTGGAAGATGAAACAAAAATAAAACTACTAGATAAAAAGTATAAATATTATTGGAATACTTATATTGATAAACTTGTTAAGCCTTATAATCTTGGTGTTATACCTAAAATATGGTCTATAGAATTAGGGTATGGACTATACATAGGTTATTTTCAAGGTATTTTATAATAAAAATTCCTTATTAAGTGTTATGGATTGAGAATAAAAGGTTCCCTTTTATAATAGAGGAGAAGGGCACTCTTGGAATTCCTCAAAAAAAAATTAATATAAATCAATTTTCAATTATGAATGGATCTAAAGTGATTTATTTAAAATATAATATCATTATGGGTTAAAATAAAATCATAAAAACAAAATTAGATTAGTATTGACTATATTTATTCTCTAATCCTTTTATTTTAACACTTATTTAACCCCTGTAACTCTTATAATGACAACATGAATATTTACTCTTTAAGGGTAAATATATTTACTATAAAATAATGAAATTCCCATAAATGAACCATTATTTATATATTTACTCTTATTATTGTCACATGTATGAATGTAATATTTTTATGAATTTTATATCATATAATTAAATATAATTTACAATAAAATATGATTAATATCAATTTTTTGAAATATTTATAACATTGAATTTAATAATATAAAGATAAAATTTTAAATTTGAAAAAATTATTTTAAAATATCCCTTATTTTTAAAATTAATCCATAATATTTTTTATTTACATTAATTATCTAAAAGTATTTTACTTTTAATATTTGTTATACCATGTATTTGACAATTTCAATAATTGAATAATTAATACATCATTATTTGGTTTTCAAATAAGTTAACTATTTATTGACTAAAAATAAAACATAAATTATCATAATGAAAAAAAATATTTTAGTTTAAAAAATAATACTTATTCTTTAAAATATATTCTATATTACAGCATATAAAAAATTACACTTTTTAAAAACTATAGTGTTGTCTATTTTACTTTTCTTTAAATAAATTGCCTTGAAAGACATAATCTCATCCAATTTTATGAGAATATTAATAAATTAAACACTTGGATGATTATTACATATATATATATATACTCATAACATAATATTTATGTATGTTTTTTGGTCATTTAACAGTTCCAGTTATTTTATTTGTAACCTAAATTACCTTATTTACCCTTATCTATTACAATAAAATTACTATGTATTCTTTTCATATTAACCTAAAACTTAGGGAACTATTTATAAAATTTGTACATCTAATTTATAAATATTTAATCCATTTTTCAAAAATGAAAACAGTTATGTTTCAGAATTTAATTTAATATTATAACGGGAAAATGAAAATAAAAACAGTTTTTCAGAAGATTCCCCTATCCATTCAAAATATGAAATATTTTTATACTAAATTAAATTATAAAATACATTTCAAGAAAAATAATTTTTTAATTTTAAATAAAAATAAACAGATTAAAATATAAAACCAATCCAAAACATAATTTGATCCGATAAATACTTTAATATAAATACAGTTTTCAATAAAAATATGTATTTTTTCAATATTCATTGAAAAATCAATATTTTTAGAAACTTTTAAAAATTAATCCTAATATAATGTTAGGATTATTAATTTAGAAATGAAATTAATTTTATTAAATTAAAATTAACTAATTTTAAAATTAAAAATTTAAATATAATATTAATGTAAATTAGTTTAATAAAATCATTTCCTTATTGATTTTAAGAGTTTCATAATATATTTATAGTGAATTTAAAATCTTAATTCAGGATTACTGATAAATAGTAAATTTATTTATTCTAATATTACCTAGGTTGTTATAACACGATTCAGTGGATTTCCGATTAAAGTATTGGTTTCAATAAGTTAGTCTTACTATGAAAGATCCAGTTCAAACATTGGAATATGATGTTTCTAGAGTGGTTGTATCTATTCAGCATGTGGATCTAGCTTTTGATTCAACTAATATAGATCATGAGGAATTACTATTTTCAAATGTTCCTAGGGTTCTAATTCCACTGATAAAATATGAAGAAAAATTTGTGCATAAAATGGTTTATATTATAATTATTGGATCACTAGTTGAAAAGATGTATATGGTGATGTTCTTATAGAGACTATCAATAAATCTTAGAATCAATCATGAATTCCACTACCTCCTCATGTTCATAAAGATATAAATTTTGTTTGTTAATGTTTTAAAATAATTCATATTAAAACCATTTCTTATAATATTATGAATGAATTATATAATAATAGATGATACTATAATGAGTTGAATAAGGAACTGATATCATAAAATTATGAGATCATAAAACTCGTGGAAATTTTAGTTTTGAAAAATGATTTTGACATGCTAGTTTCGATCATGGAAGAAAAATATGACATAATAAAAAATCATTACTTTGATTCTCCTATGTATTCCATTTACATTGAGATAAGTGATAAAGATGTTGAGGAAATGAAAAAATAAGTGATTGAGATAAATAAAATCTATTCTACCATATCTCAGATCAATGGGTTTAGTTTTTTATTTTCCTCAATGGGAAATGATTCAAAATATCTATATGATCCAATATGATATTTCGTAGGATAAAATTGATGAGATTAAATATTTTAATTTTGAAATAAAGGAGAACTTGTTTATTTTTAAGAGAATATGGATATGCTATTTTTTGGTCCTTAATAGGTATCAACTTTCATGACCCCCTCCCCACAAAGTATACCCCTCCTAGGCCGACAATGTGAGAAGGGAGATAATGAACCCCAAGTCCCACCTCCAGTAGGCCCCGGGTTAGCGACTAGCACCGAGGGTACATTAACACACAAATGGGTGGAAATACCCTCTAAGAGAACACATGCGGAAGAGAGAGATAAGATAAACACAAGGGGAAAATGGGGGAAACCCCAAGTGCACAAATGAAATGTCATGAAAAAGTACGAAAACAAAAAGCGTAAAAACTGAAAGTACCCAAAAGAAAGTAAAACAGCTGCAACCACAGGCCCGAAGAGCTCCAAAAAGGGGGAAAACTAGAAACCCAAGTGCACAAGTGAAATGTCATGCAAAAGTACTACAACAAAAAGGTGAAAAATTGCAAGTAACCAAAATAAAGTAAAACAGGTGCAACCACAGGCTCAAATATCTCCTACAACCCCAAGCTAGTAGAAACCAGAAATATAAAAGAACCCCAAGCCCAAAAAACTGCAAGTACCCAAAAAGGAGAAAAAGGGGAAAACAGAAACCAGAACTAGAAATATAAAAGAAACCCAAGTGCACAAATGAAATGTCCTGAAAAAGTACTAAAACAAAAATGGTAAAATGGAAATTACCCAAAAGAAAGTAAAACAGCTGCAACCACAAGCCCGAACAGCTCCTGCAACCCCAAGCTATTAGAAACCATATTGATCTCCAACCTACTCCAAGTGAACTGAAAAATAATTTATATATACATTGGGTGAGTATAACAGTATACTTAGTAGGATCCTCCATGAAGCCTCTCATTAAAAAGTAAAGAAATCATGCTAAAGAACAGTGAACAACAAGTGAAACTAACTCGTCACTTAAACAGGTATACTATGTTCCCAACCTCACCCTGGAAACTCTCAAAAAGTAACTCATACAAGAATATAATAGATAATAAATAATATCAAGGGTACCCCAATACTACTTCCCCACTGGTTTACCTCTTTTCCCCAGTGTCGGACGTCTTATACATCTCTCTCAAAAAAGTCGTTCCCACAGACACCTGGGCGAAGCACCACAATCTCAACATCATGCACCACAAAGGCTTGACCATAAACACCTAGGAGAATAACCACACCATCCTCACAACCAAAGTAACCAGGTAGTTTCCAAGAGCCACCAAAGCTCATGTAACGTGTATCATATGATGCATTTTATACCTCAATCCATTACAACCCATACACCGAGTAAGGATCCTCAAGACATCACAACCTATAAATGTTACACCTACAGTAGTCTATAGGATACTATATCCAGAATATATGTGTGTGAATAACCACAAGCCATTATATCCCTCTACACATATATATGGGGAAAACTAACTATTGTTCCTAATGGAACAAGTATCTACCATGAGAAGAGAGTGGGGAAAAAGGGAGTAGTCAGCCAATCATCCTCCCACCAGAATGTTGGGGAAAACACCCTCCAGGGCTAAGGATCCCTAGGGTGTCAGTTGACCTTACTGACAGGGTCGAGTAGCTTATAGGAATAAAAAATGTATAGAATATATTATAACTCACAACCACACTATGGGCATAACCTAGTCTTAGAAACAACTACAACTAACATCTCTCAGACTCCAGGCTACCACTTCTAGGATTAGGTTTCCTATAAGCACAAAACCATTTAAAGAGCTTTATTAGAATACTTCATTCCCTTTTTATTAATTCCACTGTATGTTAATTAATTCTTTAGACAATAATTATCCATGAACCAATCTAATTTAAAATCCATTATCAACACACCCAAATTCAACTGCTCTTTCAACAGTTTTGAACCTAATCATTATGTTTCAGTGAACATCAACCCCAATGGTTAACACCATTTATTCTAACATTCATTACAGAATTAATTTCCCATATTCCTAGGTATTCCAAAAATGCATTCTTTGCAACTAAACACAAGGGAGCTCAACATGGTGAGTAGATGTACTACCCATCAAGTATTTTCCACCTATAGAAAAAGCGTAGACCCATCCTCCCTTGATAATATATACACGGAAAGAATGTGGCATACCTCATGCGTCTTCGCCTCCTTCGGAAGAAGGGTAAGCAAGACCAACTTCCATGAGCTGTGTGGAAAAGTAAAGAAAATGAAAAATGAAAGAACCTGCTAGCATCCAACAGTCACATCCAACCCATTCCATCATCCCTAGTGTCCTCCCCAACACCCACATGCAAAAACCAATGCATCTCACCACTCTAGGAATCATTCGCTGCCACAACCAAAAGGCCTCTATGCCCCCACATATCACAACAACCATCGAGGATCACGTTACAGCACAAGCAACAGAAAAGAAACATCACTTCAATTGGGATCTTGGCCCTTTAACAATTAAGAGGGTAACTCATAACCCTTCAAAGAATTATCAAACAATCAAATTCTTTAATCCATCTTGAATTAACAGATTTATAATATTTTGGTTCCAAAACTGGGAACCTAACCAGTAAGCGATCACAAAAGATTATACATGTTAACCGCACCAATTTGATTAACATAAAATTACCACAATAACCAGATTCATTTTCATGCCACTTTATCATTATCCAAACAATTATCAATTAATCTCGTTTTACGTTATTTACCAATTTCTCTCAAGAACAACAGCTAAAGAAGTCAGGCATAGATATCACACTATCTAGCAAAACAAGAGGCAATAACATACAATTGATACAATTTCTTTATCCAGTTAAAATTATTTACTATGTTAATTCCATTGTCATCTAGTAGGATTAAACATGCTAAAAATATAGTTTCACATAAAAGAAAGAGAAGCAATGAATCCCCTACCTCATGTTTTTTGACGAAAACCACGACGGTCGAAGAATTCTCACAAAACCTGGGTCAATTATCCAAAAACCCGCCTTAGATCTCTCCTCCTAGCAAGATCAAGACTAAATCTAATCAAATTTGACATCCAAACACTTTGATCTACCCAAAATGGGAATAGATATAGTGAACCGAGAGAAGAGGAGGAGTAGATCTTTGTATATCTAAGAAACCAAACAAGAACGATCAGATGCTTCAAGAAACCAGCTTCGATTTGTCAAGATAAGCCTTTGGATCCCCTCCAAAAAATGCTTGGGAGAGGTTCTCCTTCCTTCAAGGAAGTGTAATCCCTTTTTATGGCCGCTTAGGGGATTAAATGAACCATTTAGAGGTAAAACTAGTTAGATTAATAATTTTAGGATCTAATTTAAGTGCTCGCACGATTTTCTCGCACAGTTAGACAAACCATGTGCTAACCGTGTGGTCACTACTACCTCTTCAACCACTCCTCGCACGGTTAGGCTGCATGGTTAGAAAACCCGTGCGCTAGCCATGCGTTTTCCACTTCCCCCAACACCAACCTCGCATGGTTTGGCCGCACGGTTCAGAAAAACCATGTGCCACCAGTGAAAAATCTATATCCCTTTAGTTTCCCTTAAAAGTGCACCCAAACGCACCCCAAGTCACCTTAACCTCCTAGAACACCTCTAACACCGCATTTTCACAATGTAATGGATTGGAGAGGTCTGGGAAATTACATCAGATACCACTCAAAACATTCTCGTCCTTGAGAATCCAAAACCCACCTAAAGTGAAAATGAAACAGGGTCTGAACAACCACCCCTCGAGATACCTCTAAAAAGAGAGAAAGACCCAAAAGAAACAAAGGGTTCCATCTCATAAACATGAATGTTTCAAAACCACATTAGCTTCAATGATACAAGAAAAGAGTTAAACATCCAACAACACTAGGTACTGAGAATGTATCTATGACTTACGTTCCCAGGTACTCTCCTCCAAGCCACCGTGTCTCCACAAGACATGAAATAAAGGAATATAACACTTGTGAAACAACTTCTCCTTGTGGTCTTGGATCTCCACAGGTCACTCTTCAATGGTTACATCATCATCAACATTGATCTCTCCGTAATTGATGATGTGAGAGTCATCATGAAAGTAATGATAGAGCTACGATACATGGAAGACATCATATATCAGACTCATCTGAGGGGGAAGTTCTACTCAATATGCCAAAGATCCAACATGAGCTAACACCTTAAAAGTCCCAAAAAACTAAGGAGAACACATAATTACACATCAAAACCTTTGCTTCCCACGACAGGGAGTCACCTTCAGAAACACATGATCCCCAACATTAAACTCTAACGGTCTCCTTCTTTGATCGGCATATGATTTCTGACAATATTTCACTGTCATCATCATCTCACGAATCACCGGAACCATCTCTGTTGTATTCTGCACTTGTTCTGGTCTGAGAATTGCTGACTCTCCGAACCTTGTCCAGCACAATGGAGAACAGAAAGGCCGACCATACATGGCTTCAAAAGGCGCCATACCGATGGTGGAGTGAAAACTATTATTGTAAGAGAACTCCATCAAGGGTAAGTTTCTTATCCATGGGCCTCCAAAATCTATAACACAAGAGTCTAACATGTCTTAAATAGTTTTGATGGTTCGCTCTGTCTGACCATCCGTTTGAGGATTAAATGAAGTGCTATGGTATAGCTGAGAACCAAAATCATGTTGTAGACCTCTCCACACTCTAAAGGTAAAATGAGGATATCAACTAGAAATGATCATCCTAGGGACTCCATGAAGTCGCACCACCTCCTCTAGATACTGCATCGACAAAACATCCACTGAGCTTGATTCCATGATTGCTAAAAAGTGGGATGATTTTGTTAAACGATCCACTACCACCCAAATAGCATCATGCCCTCTCAGAGCTCTAGGTAAACCAGTAACGATTTCCATTGAGATGTTCTCCCACTTCCACTGAGGAATCTCTAATGGTTTTATAAGACCACCTGGAACACGGTGTTCGGCCTTCACCTTCTGGAAGACTAAACATCGAGACACATGCTCCGAAACCGCATGCTTCAGCCCATGCTACCAAAACTGAATCCTCAAGGATTGGTACATCTTTGTCACGCCAATATGTACCAATAAAGGTGAACTATAGAACTCTCTGAGAGTCGTCTCATGCATTTCCAAGGGAACAAAAAACCTTCCGTGATACAACACTCTATGTTGTTCATCCTCAGACCAACCATCAGGGGCCTCACCAAAAACAACTCGGTCTCTCCAGACTTCCACCTCTAGATCCCCCAACTGGGACTCTTCCACCTCTTGCATTAGGGATGACTGTACAATCATCTAAAAATGACAACCTCTACCCCCAACTTCTCCCACATCAAGATGTAATACTGAAAATCCTTTCATTATTCTCCAAGAATCACCGGATTCATGCACAGCATCACTACGTGACTTTTGGCTCAGCGCATCAGCTAAAACATTCCCTTTTGTGAGTGTATACGATATTTCAATGTCGTATTACTGTAAGAACTCCATCCATTGCCACTGTTTTAAGTTCAAGTAACACTGGGAGAAAACATACCTCAAACTCTTATGATCGATGAAAACCACAAAGTGCTCACCAATGAGGTAATGTCTCCACAACTTTAGAGCAAACAACATGGCCTCCAACTCAAGATCATGGGTGGCATAGTTGCGTTCGTGGGGAAATAACTGCCGAGACCCATAAGAAACAATCAACCTCTACTGCATGAGAACACAGCCTAACCCCAGATGTAAAGCATCGCAGAAGAAATCAAACTGAACTCCCTTAGCTAGACGACAAAGGACTGGAGAACATACTAACTTATCCTTTAGATACTTGAAGGCTACATGAAATTTATCAGTCTATACGAATGTCTAATCTTTCCGGGTCAAAGTTGTTAGAGGAGTGGAAACTCATGAGAAAATTGGATATGAACCTCCTGTAGTAGCCTGTGAGACCATGGAAACTGCACACCTCTAAAACTATCCTGGGAGATACCCAAGACACAACTGCTTTAATATTTGAAGGATCTACATCAACTCCATTTTGGTACACAACATTCCTCAAGAAATGGACTTCTCAAGCCCAAAATTCACACTTCGACAACTTCTCAGACAACTGATGTCGACGAAAGACTCCCAAAATGGCATGTATATGCTCTGCATGCTCCTCCTCAAACGTGGAGTACAGAAGGATGTCATCGATGAAGACCACCACAAACTTGTCCATGAACTCATGGAACACATCATTCATCAATCCCATAAACACAGCTGGAGCATTCATCATGCTGAATGGCATTACAAGGAACTCATAATCCCCACGACGACAACGGAAAGCATTCTTTGGAATATCATCATCCTTCACACGTATTTGATGATATCCTAACTACAAGTCGATCTTTTAGAACCAACTTGCAGCCTTCAATTGATCGAATAATTCATAAATCCGTGTAAGAGGATAGCGATTCTTTATTGTCACTTTGTTTAAGAGAAAATAATCAACACACAACTGCAAATTGCTGTCGACCTTCTTCACAAACAAAATGGGTGTACCCCATGGTTACACACTTGGCCGAACAAACCCGCACTGAAACAGACTATAAAGATGTATACATAGCTCTTGTAACTCAGAAGGGGCCATCCTATATGGAGACATAGAAATACGAGACACTCCTGGCTGTAGCTCGATCCCGAACTCGATCACTCGAGGGGGTAAGGCTAGAAAATCTTCTGGAATGACATCAGGGTACTCCTATATGAACCAAGTAAACACTAACTTCTGAACCTCTAGAGAACTTTGCATCATCTCAGACATCATTGATGATATGGATGGAATGTGCCTATGACTCATCCGTGGATCTCACTCACCAAAAAACACCACTTTCTCTCCATCCGAACCAAATAAAATGACATTCTTCTTGAAGAAATCCATGATAGCCTGTACTGAATACAACAAATCCATGTCGAGGATGACATCATATGGTTGTATTCGTAAATATAGGAAATCTACCCAAGAGTGGAGCTGCCCCAACACTAGCTCACAGTCTCTACAAACTTCAAATAAGTCAGCTTGACCTCCAACTGGCATAGTCAATGCCAAGGGCACTGGAAGACTCTCTACCTCAAGTCCCAAAGCATGGAAATGGTACGTGATATGAAGGAGTGCATCACCCCTAAATCAAACAAGGAATACACCAAGGTAGAAAACAAGCAAATGGTACCTCGAACAACATCTGGCTCGTCTAGAGCTAGCAACACTAGAGCATGCAGCTGACCACAACATCCCCCTCGGCCAATCGGACCCGGATGACGACCACCACCATGACCGCTCTCTACTCTCTGAGGACGGGGAGCATCATGGGGTCGTCCTCTACCTTCCCCATCTACCCTCTGCAGATCTGAATCTAGTGAAACTGGATGCTGATGCCTCAACTGGAACTGCCTCTGTGGAGGAACCTGGAGCGTAGTGACCGATGCATGTTGATAACTCTGAAAGGTCGTGCACTCGCACTGCTTATGACCTTGACCACCACAAAAAACAAGTGCTTTATCCCTTGGTATATTCCTAAGAGTTTATGACTCATGAGGAACGAGATGTGAAGGGCTGGGGCCTACCCCCAGCTGAACGAAAACTCTTCTGTCCTGAAAACTGAGAACCCTAGACCACAACTCTACTTCATGAGGAATCATGATGATTACCATCTCATGATGATCCAGTCTGGGAAAAATTCCTCTTGATAACCTCTTCCCTCGCCAGTAACTCAAGATATGTCTTCAGCATAAATGCGGTGACCCGGTGATGGATCTCTGGATGTAAAGCCTCCTCGAAATGCCTCACCTTGGCCTCCTCATCTGGTAACAGGTCCGAAGCATATCGTAAAAGGTTCTTGAAACGGATTCCAAACTCTCTAATAGTAGAGCTACCTTATTGAAGGGTATGAAGCTCATGGAGACTGGACAACTTCGCACTCGAAGAAAGGAACTTGAATCTAAAACTGTCTCGAAACTCCTCCCATGAGATTGCTAATTCATCATGATCCCCAAGGAACAAGAACCAACAATTCCTTGCTGATCCACACAACATCATCACAGCTAAGGACACCTAGTACACCTTCCGAGCAAGGATCAAACTGAAGCCTAACTCGACCTCCTCCAACCAGTCTTCCGTGACTGCATCTGAAACAGAACCCTTGTACTTCTGTAGAATCTGGTTCTGAAACTCTCAGAGTGTCTTCCTCCAAGTGGCATCATCATCACCCTCTACCCTGCGGCGATATTATGGAACAGCCTGTTGGACATTTTCTGCGCATACTTGACAAGGACATCGACCTGGAGCCATACCAGTAAAATAATTAACCGTTAGAGCTCCTAAACCTGGATTATGGAAGACTCAACATTAATTAATTAATTGTTTTCTTTTATTCATTTTAGGTTAAACTTTACCAAGTTCTAACCATTCAATCCCAGGATAAAATAATAATGATTCATGATCCATTCTAAGTTCTCTACCCTGCAACTAGTATCACCTTGTTTAGTAGCCATTGTAAACTTAATGGTCTATAAATCTGATCATAAGGGGCCATAAACGCCTATGTCTCAGCCGGTATCTAGTGTTTACCTCACATGCTACACATGAATGACATAGTTTCCCTACCAACCCATGAAACATCACCTGTGCCTAACTCCAAACTCCATCATATCCCTTTACCAGACCTTTGATACCAATCATTCACAACCCCCTCCCCACAAAGTGTACCCCTCCTGAGCCGTTAATGTGAGAAAGGAGGTAATGACCCCCTGAGTCCGGCCTCCAGTAGGCCCCGGGTTGGTGACTAGCACTGATGGTATAGTAATAAACAAATGGGAGGCATTATCCTCTACGAGAACACATGCAGAATAGAGAGATAAGATAGACACCAATCAACTCCACCTAAGAACTAGAAATATAAAAGAAACCCAAGTGCAAAAATTAAATGACATGAAAAATTACTAAAACATAAAGGGGAAAAACTACAAGTACCCAAAAAAGAGTAAAACATCTGCAACCATATGCCCGAACAGCTCCTGCAACCCCATGATAGTAGAAACCAGCATGATCTCCAACCTGCTCCAACTGACATGAAAAACAGTTCATATATACATAGGGTGAGTAAAATAGTATACTCAGTAGGATCCTCCCTGAATCCTATCATGCAAAATTAAAGAAATCATGCTAAAGAACAGTGAACAATAAGTGAAACTAACTCTTCACCTTAACATGTATACTAAGTTCCCAACCTCACCATGGCTACTTTCACCAAGTAACACATACAAGAATATAGCATATAATAACGAATATCAAGGGTACCCCGCTACTACTTCCCCACTGGTTTGACACTTTTCCCCAACGTCGCTTGTCCTAAGCATCTCTCTCCATAAAGGCTTTCCCGCATACACCTGGGTGAAGCACCAAAATCTGCACCTCGTGCACTACAAAGGATTGCCCGCAAGCACCTAGGCAAAGCACCACACCATCCTCACAACCAAAGTAACCAGTTAGTTTCCGAGAGGCACCACATCTCGCGTAACATGTATCATATGTCAGGTATTATACCTCAAACCATTACACCCCATACACCAAGTAAGGATCCTCAAACCATCACACCCTATACACATTACACCTATAGATGTCCATAGGATACTATATCCAGAATATATATTTATGAATAACCACATGCCATTATAGCACCCTGCACACATATATGTGTAAAACTAACAGCTGTGCCTAATGGCACAAGTATCTACCGAGAGAAGAGTGTGGGTCCAAAGGGGGTAGTTAGCCATTAATCCCTCCACTAGAATGTTGTGGAAAACACCCCCCCAGGGCTCAGAATCCCCGTGGTGTCAGTTTCCCTTACTAACAAGGTGGATTAGCGTGTAGAAACACAAAATGTACAGAATATATTTATAACTCACAACCACACTATGGCCATAACATAGACTTAGACAAAACTTCAGCTAATGTCTATCGGACTCCGGGATTCCACTTCTAAGACTCGGTATCCGATAAGCAAACAACCATTTAAAGAGCTTTATTAGATTGCTTCATTCCATTTTTATCAATTCTGTTGTACATTAATTAGTTATTTAGACATTAATTAACCATGAACCAATCCACTTTAAATTTCATTACCAACAAACCCAAATTCAACTGCTCTTTCAACAGTTTTCAACATCATCATTATGTCTCATCGAACACCAACCCCATGAGTTAACACCATTTATTCAAACATTCATTACAGAATTACTTTCCCATATTCCCAGTCATTCTATAAAAAAATTCTATGCTACTAAACACAAGGGGGCTCAACACGGTGAGTAGATGTACTACCTGTTGAGTCTTTTCGGCCTATATTAAGAGCGTATACCCATCCTCCCTTGAGAATCTAGACACGGAAAGCACATGGAATACCCCATGCATCTTCACCACTTTTAGAAGAAGGGTAAGCAAGACTAGCCACCTTGAGCAGTGGGGAAAAGTAAAGTATATAAACAATCAAATAACCTACAAGCATCCAATAATCACATCCAACCCATTCAATCATCCATGGTGTCCTCCCCAACACCCACATGAATAAACTGATGAATCTCACCACTCTAGGCATCATCCGCCTCCACAACCAAAAGTCCTCTATGCCCCCACATATCACAACAACCATCTAGGAGCAGATCACAACACAAGCAGCAGGAAGGAAACATCAAATCAATTGGGCTCTTGGCCCTTTAACAATCAAGTGGGTAACTCAGAACCCTTCAAATAATTATCAAACAATAAAATTCCTTAGTCCATCTTGAATTAACAGATTTATAATCCGTTGGTTCCAAAATCGGGAACCTAACTAGTAAGCTATCACAAGTGATTATACATGCTTACTATGAAAATTTGATTAACATCAAATTACCAGAAGAACTAGATTTGTTTTCATGCCTCTTCATCATTATCCAAACAATTATCAATTAATAAAATTTTATATTCTTTACCAATTTCCATCAAGAACAATAGCTAAGAAAAGTAGGCATAGATATCAAACTATCTAGAAAAACAAGAGGCAATAATATACAATCGATACAATTTCATTATGTGGTTCAAAGTATTTATTATTTCAATTGGATTGTCATCTAGTGGGATTAAACACTCTAACAATATAGTTTCACGTAAAATAAAGAGAAGCAATGAATCCCATACCTCAAGGTTTTTGACGAAAACCACGACGGTCGAAGAACGCTCAAGAAACCCGGGTTGATTCTCCAAAAACCCACCTTAGATATCTACTCCTAGAAAGATTGAGACCAGATATCATCGTATTTGACATCCAAACACTTAGATCTACCCATAATGGGCGTAGATCTAAGGATCCAAGAGAAGAGGAGTATTAAATCTAAGTAGATCTATGAAACCAAAAAAGAACGGTCACATACTTCAAGAAACCGACTTTGATTTGTCAATAGAAGCCTTCGGATTGCCTTCTAAACACTTGGTAGAGGTTATCCTACCTTCAAGGAATGTTAAACCCATGTTATGGATACATAGGGTCTTAAAAAAACCATTTAGAAGAAAAAAAGTTAGATCCACAATTTTAGGTTCTGATTTATGTGCCCGCACAGTTTGATCGCACGATTAGACAAACCATGTGCTAACCGTGTTGTCACTACTGCCTCGTCAACCACTCCTCTCAATGTTAGGACACATGGTTAGACAACCAGTGTGCTAACCATGTGTCATCCACTACCCCAACACCAAACCTGCACGTTTTGGCCGCACGGTTTAAACAAATCATGTGCCTCCAGTGCGAAAGCTATAGCCATTTAGTTTCCCTTAAAAGTCGACCCAAACGCACCCCATGTAACCTTAACTGCCCATAACACCTCTAACACCGCATTTTCACAATGTAATAGACTGGAGAGGTCTAGGCCATTACATCAACAATCTTCCTCCTCTTCATATACACATTCACAGGTCCCTAAATTTCATAATGATGTTATTAAGATACATTTTTTGTTGAATTATGGGTCCTATCAAATTCAATATCATTATATTGATATTTATAAAAAACTACAAATAGGATATTTGAAGAATTATCTTTTAAAAGAGTTCTATGACACCTCGGAAGCTGTCATAAGTTCTTATACTGGTAATAGAATTTCTATGAATGACATTGTGTGGTATCTTGAATAATCTATTAGAGGAGAGTGGAAAAAGATATTGGATGTATAACAAGACATTTATTGGATGAGATCTAGTTAATTTGTCTAGTAAAGAAAATATTCAATGATTTATAAACATTATAGTTATGATTTATTAGAATGTTAAAGGTTTATATCATAACTATTTAGAAGGGGATTCTAATTATTCATATTTTGAATAAACTCCATCTATTCTAGTTGAACCTATAAGGAGATAACTTGTTATTGACAAACTTAACTAGATTATGCATTTAGTGAAAACATCCACCCCTATCGTACATACTGCAGTTGTCTTAGTAGACATTTAAATAGATCCTACTACAAATGTTATTCAGAAGGTATATTAATATTTAGTAGAACATATAGAAAATATGAAATGGAATATGAAATATATGAATAGAATAATAATAAGTGTGTGAGGATTCAATGGTTAGGTTTTAAATAAGTTTTATTTAAAACATACATTAATTAATCTATTTTTCACTATTCTCATATGTTCCATTATATTCAATGCATATCCTTTGGGAGGGATGATTATTTCAAAGGAGTTCTAAATAATGGTTTAGCAAATGTTTCCCATATGCATAGACAATCATCAAATTCTATACTAATGTTTTTCATGTTATATTTCATTAAGAGGTCAGGCATGTTTACAAATGAATTATTTTATCTTAGTGGGAGATGGATTCTAGGACCATCTCCTCTAGATTCAATTCACGGTACCAGATAGAGAGTGTATTTAGTTTATGATCCCATGAAATTTTATATCAATTATAAATCCAAGGTTGATTCCACATTTTATGTTGAATGATCTATGATAGAAGATTCACCCTCAGGACCTCCAATGAAGAAGGACTTTATAGCTTCTAGGTCTTTTGATTTTAGTATTTATTAATGAAATCTTAAAGGAGTTCGCAGAAATCCTACTCCAGATCAAATAGAAAATTATCCAATTGGATTTGAAACTCATTCTACGACATATATTGGTAAGTCATTGTTGTCACAAGTGATGGACCCTCCTACAATCTCTCAAACCTCTTGATGTTTCTAGATACCTCTGCACAAACCAATTTCTCAGTCTAACCCCATATATAATCCTCAGTCCTTTACCTAGTATATTTTATAATTACATTTATTGGTGTGGAGTGGATATATTTTTTTAAAAAATTTGAGGATTAATAAAATCATTTTTTATCCATTCATTACATATTTTTAGTGGGTTTTTCATTTAATATATTTTATCTTCTTGTTTATTTGTTATTATTTTCATTTAATGTTTTAATCATTGAAATTTATGTTATTTTATGTTTTATTGAATTTGAATTCATTGCATAATTAAATTTCAATTTCATCCTTGTATTTAATTAGTTTTGAAAACTAATTGTTAGATTAAAAGTGACTTCATTACATTACCCTATCTTTTAAATGACACAAAAGGGGGATACGTTTATGAAAAGAGGGATATGTGATATGACATGTCTAAATACAGGACATAATAAACGGAAAATCACAAAATGTTAATATTAATAAATAAATTGGATAATTTTTTATTAAAAATCATATAAAATCATTTAATGAATCATGTTCAATGCCTTTTGAGTAATGTGTTCATCAAATAGGTAATTATAATTAGAATAATAATATTTTTCCAACATATTCTAATTATAATAGGTTTTTATGATCTCAAATACCCTTTATATGTTACTAATATTTTGTTTTTAAATGTGTTAATCACGTTGAGTCATTATTTTAGTTTATTCTATTGAAATATGAATATTCTTGAGGTTTTCAAAAACTTTTCATATGTTTGGAAAATTATCAATGTGAATCATTTTGATATGTTACGAAATAGATCTGTAGAGTAATAATCTATGACAATAGAATAAATAAAGAAAATACATAAGTCAAACGACTATATCATGAAATCTGCTATGTGGAATTTCCCTACATTAATGAATTACCAACATGTTTAATTGATTATATTGATCAAACAGACATGTGAATTGGTTATGTTGAGTAATCGACTACATGATTATGTTATGAAAATTAGTACATGATTACAAATGGCTATTTAGTTTATTCTTCTATGTCATATTTGGCTATGTGACTATGGAGCCTATGTGATAAAATTTGGATATATGAATAACTACTATACAATCTGAACGTGTGGTTAAAAAGACATCATAAAGAATGAATACATTGACCAATTACACTATGTGAATTCAAATTAGTTGGATTTAGCTATATGGTGTTACAAAATTAATTGCCCTATTCTAAAACCTATTAATTATTAACATTGGTGTAATTTTAGTTGTAATTAATTCTTACATGAAATAATTAAATGTTAGATTACCTAATTGTGGTAAAAATGATTATACAAGGATTCATTAACCAAAAAAAGGAAGATGTTCAAGGATATTTTAGTGCTCAATATTTTTATTTTGGTATTTTCAAGAAAAATACATGTACAATTTAATTCCAATATCAAATTTTCTCAATATGATACACTTTGATTAAAAATAATTTTTTTTATTTTTTATTGTTTTTGTTGAATATGATAACATATACAATAAGAGAATCACTTACACTAAGTAGTCTCTCTAACTCTCAATTAAATTTTTTCACAACTATGTTTTATATTAATAGATGAAGAATAATCAAAATATATAGCTTTAGAATCATGATCATATTATTTATTTTTCATAATAATCTTGTCAATATATATTTTATTATTATCATAGATCCTATATATTTCTTCAAATTTATTAGTTATATCTTAAAAAATTTAGATTCATCTGTAAACTCTTTGTTTATTAAAACTGTCACTATGAAGGATCCTGGTAAATGAGCCTTGATGGGCAGGGTTAATAATGTTTTATTGTATCCTTGTAAAATTATCATAGTCTTGTAAAAAGGTTTATATTGATTACACTCTAGCTTTCAGTACCTAATAAAATGAAATGAATTCCTTGTATAAGGGAATGGTTTAGTGAAAATCATATAGATCATGGAGTTGATAATTGGTGGGGTGGAATAATGGATATCTACTCATTGAACCACTATAAATCTCTGATGCCTAATCTCTTTTATTTATTATTTTATTTTTATTTTTTGAATTTTTTATGATAATATTTTAAGTAATCATATATTAATATAGGGTGGTTTTTTATGTGGAGAAAATCTCAAGATTTTGATTCACCCCCTCTTGGGAATTACTGTATTTTGACTCTGACCAATAAATTTGTCTCTTAAAAGAAGTTGAGAGTAAGTATATTCAAGAAGAAGAAGGTCAGATATATTGTTACACCACTCATTTTGTAGTTTTTATATAATTTATAGGGATTAATAGGGAATCACAAGGAGTAACAATGTGCTCACCATCTGTATTGAGAGTAGTTATATTTTCAATGTTCATGGTTATAAAGTAAGTGAGATTGTGAGGCCACTCTGATGCTTTTAACTAATAATTAGTGTTATTTAGTGATTCAGGTACATTAGATCATTTCTATTATTTCTCTTGGATTAGCCTATTTGGTTTTACCTTGTAAAAAAAATAAATTTTTTACTATTTTTACAATCACTATTTCATATTAGTTGTGAGTGAGATAGAAGAAGAGATAATTTTCCAATTAAATCTGGGAAAATATTTTTGATAATGGGAAATTTTAAATTGAAATACTCTAATTCCCCTCCCACAACTCCCATGGTAAATTCCTTATTTAGGAATAGAAATAGATTCTAGAGAAAATGTTTCAGGTGTATCTTTATGTCACAAAAATTCCCAAAAAATACCTTCAAACACAAATAAATGCTCATTTATTAAGGAATGAATTGCTAGATATAGAAAAATGGAATTTATAACTACTTTTGGTAATTATGTATGTATTTTTACATGGATATTATACAAGGGAATATATCTATCATTTGTATTAGATATCTTTCAGAGAGATAACAAAAAGAGTTATATATGGATTAAAAGGTAATTAATACCATAGTGTGATCTTTGGATAACACAACATATCCAAAATTTATGTCATCAACTACCTCTTATGTAATGTGGGTAAAGCATTTTAATACCTATTAAGATTATTCAAATGTTTTAGAAGCAATGATACAAGTTATATAGAACATGTATGATGATATGATAATGACAATGAAAGAGAAAATTTATACATTTTTATCATATTAATTATATTGTGGTAGATTTGTGTGGTATTAAGGAAATTATTGATCATATAAAAAATTTCAAATGAATCAGGAAATGAATAAAACATTAGTTCAAGATTAATGTTTTAGTGATCAAAGATAAAGATACAAAGTTGGTAATATTAGGCATCCTATATATAACTCTTGTAGAATATTAAATGAGTAAAAATGATTATATGTAAATTCCAAAATACAATTATCTAGATAATACATTCATGTTTTTTTACAAAACTATCATTAAAATATATTCCCAAGGATATAGATATTGTAGAGATGCAATATTTTATTTCAAATAATTATAAAATAAAAAATAGGTAAATTTAATGTAAATTTATCAATCAATTGTTTTGGGTGTGTTAATATTGGAAATATTATTTCAAACTATCCTAATACATTTTATATATAATGATAATAACAAGAATAACAAATCAAGCAATCATTCAAAGGCTTGAGAAGAATGGGAATATTCCTGTAAAAAATATTCAACTGAAAAAACATAATCTAAAAAAATAAGATATATCTAAAGAAGAAAATATATTGGATTATTAATATTTTATAGATATCATTGATGAGGTCATTTTAGTGGTTTTAGAAAAGTATAATTTTGTGGAAAATTATAATAAACATGGAGGAACCATGGGTATGGTTGATTTTCACATGAAATTGAGTAATACCTATATGAAATTGACATCATGAGAGTTAAAATAATTAAATGTAACCGTGTTTTACATTATTTGAATATATATAAATATATATATATATATCTGTATATAAGAAGTTGAAATGTTTGAAATTAATTTAGGTATTCATAACCTCAAATAAAAAAAATATGATATATTTTAAAAAACAAATTAAGATCTAGCATGAAATTAAAAACATATTTTTATTATTGATTTTAGACCCAAATAATGAAAAAATGGATTAAAATAATAAAGGAAATATAATTTAAGTCAAGACGTTACAATGAATGTTTAATGACCAATAAAGACACATTACGCTCAGTGCATCATTAGGGAGTTTGAGTGCTTTAGCACCAAAATATTGTGGAGAAGTTCAGGAGGTTTCAATTCAAGAATTTATTTGTTATCCTAGATGGGTAGAATTTTAAATTCAAAGGAAAATAAGTATTGGGGATCCACCCAAAGTAAATATATATGGATATTGAAGAAAAACTTCAATAACTGAATAATTGGTAGAATATTGAGTTACAAAACCATAAAAGGACTAGATATGACATAGAAAATTATTAAAATAAGAAAAAAAATTGATTTTATTATTCTGATGATATGGGGAATATCGATTTTGACTTATGAAATGGTAAGATATATTTAAAAGAGTAATAATTATTAAAAAAATACGATTATAATTTCGTATTCCCAATTTTGTTTTGTGGATATTGTATATATTTTGAATATTTGGAGCACAAGGTGATTATTTATCCATAAAATGTATAAAGAAGTGTGCCAATGGGTACCTAATGAAAAAGTAAACAGTTATTCATGACACTAGTCAAGTAATATGAACATATAAAATAGATTATTTAGTTTTATGATAATGAATAATCTATGGATCTAAATGAATATTAGGCTTATCCAATGTTAAAAAAATTGAAGCGGTGGTCACCGATGAATATGGGAAGAGGTAAGAAATCCAATTTTTTTGAAATAGACTTGAAGGAAAAAAGATAAGTCCAAAACATATATTATTGATTATGGATTTTTATCTGACATTATGGGGAATAAATACTTTGTCACTATCATCATATATTATAAATATAGTTTATTGTAGATTTTTCATAATGCAGGGATAAAAATTGTTTTATTTGAGAAGGAAACGTTTGGTGGATATTATTTAGAGTCCATAAAAGTCTTGTTGGTTGATGGCCTTAGTAAAATATTTGTTAGTGTAACTAAATGATTTTACCAGGTTAATTAGATGAAATTCAACAAGAAAACATGCACGATCCATAGAAGTTATGGAATAGTTTTTGGGAAAGGGAGTTTCCAAAATTGGAACCTCTATCTTATTGATAGACAAGAGGATAGTTGTATTTTTATAATTATAATGGAACAAGATATTTCAAAATTTGATTTAAGATTTAGATGGATTACTTAGAAAAAATCTTTTCTTGAGATATCCATATTATTACACATTATTTTACACAATCAAGTGATAATTTTAAAAAAGGGAGGTTTTATCGAATAAATTACATAAAAAAGGAAATAAATCCAACAATATCACACGATCTAGTTCATGTGCATATGTATTTGAACATATCACCCAAATATATTGATGGGAAAATATATTTTGTCTTATTTATTTATGATTTCTACTGGATGGCATGGATGGTTTTTATTGATCACAAATAAGATGTGTTCTGGTATATCACAGATTACCAGATATTAGCGGGAAAAAATGACTGGGCTAAAAATTTAAATATTCTAGACCATTAAGGGCATGAATTTTACCAATAATCTTGTATAATAAAAACATTTCAATCTTGTAATATGGAAAAAACATTAAGTCATAATAACACTACAAAAAGTATAGTTATTTATAGAATAAATGCATCATCAACAAAATGGATTGAAGAATCCTCCCTAAAATTATTATACCAAATACATGGTGGAAATAATAATTTTTTACATAAATTTTTATCTACAAAAACCTTATATGTTTTAATGAATATAGGATCCCCATAAAATATATGTTATAGAAAGAATCCAATACTCAGATACTTTTAGATACTCTAAAATTAAATGTTCTATTCTGATCAAGTAGAAGAATCCAAAGTTCAACGAATATAGGTATGAAGGTATTATCTATGGTTATTAATAGTAGGTAAAGGAATAATACTATTATAAAAAAGTCATGAAAAAAATATAGAAATATAATATTTAAACATTGTTGAGAACATGTAAAATTTCCAAAAAATGTAGTGGATTTTTTATAGAGATTATGAATAAAATAACTATGAAAGTTATGTTATTTTTGTTGGATTTAGTGGAGAGAAAGGGGATAGAGAATAGTTATATTTAATCTCCAATAATTAAGATAATATAACATAAATAGAAGATAGAATCTAGAAAACTAATTGGGAAAAAACTAGGGACAAAAATATTGATGGGGAATAGATATCCTTGATTAAAAATATATGTATAAAGACATATAAAACTCAATTTATAAAATTATTAGAGAAAAAAATAATTGTTTATACTAATAGACATGAAAATTGGGTCAAATATGTAACACCCAAAGCTTCCACAGTACGTTTACCTCTGAATAATGCAATAGCTTATATTGTACACAACTTCAAGTTCAAACACCCCACAACCAATCAAACTAGCCATTATAAATAGTAATACCAACTTTTTGAAATTTTAGTTACTTTATCATTATAAATGGACTTAATTTTTGGATTCGGAATATTGAAATTAGATTAGGGTGATTTTTTGTTATTTTTCAGAAAAATTTCAATTTTTGATGAATAGTGAAAAACACTTTGTTATTGTTTAAAACTAATTTTCTATTTAAATAGTTATTTATTATATTTAAATATATTTAAGGTCAAAATAGATACATAATACCTACATATGTTCAATGTAATTCATTGGATTCATTTTATAATATGTTCAGATATATAAAAATTTTATTGAATTTTTTACCGTCTTTTACCCACCCCATAAGAGCATTTGAAAATTTGCATAAACCATAATTTTAATGCTTCTGTGAGTTGAATTTCAAAAAAAATAAGAGACACGGTTAATATCATTAAGTAAAATATAGTTTAATAAGATAAAAATATTTTTTTGTGAATAGTATCTTTTGACATTTATTTACCACAGTTAAAAGTAAATAGGGTAATTAAGGGTAAAAATGATATTATTATTACCCTAACACATGTCCGAATTCTATTAGATAAGTGTAATTCGACCAAAAAAACATTAGGAATAAAATATGATCATTTAGGTCCACTTGGATTAGATTGAGGCATTTATTATTCTTTTATTTAATGAAGTTATCAAAGAGTTAAATTCAATGTTTAATAACTAAAACATTTTTAATTTAGGGTTATACATAATATTAATTCAAAAATACATATTCATTATAAATATAAAAATATTTCCTACATAATGATATTTTATTTATAATTTTTAAACAATGAATAATTAAATTTATTCATGAAATAATGATGATGCAGTAATTACTTTATTAATGAATGATTAAAATAATTGATATTATAAACATCCATATAAATATTATTCAAAACTTTTGATGAATTAAAATAATTTTATAGGTCAATATTACATATTAGTATTTATTAAATGAATTTATTTAGAATTAATAAGGTTTTTATGACTTTAATAAAAAAATTATTACTAAATAGTGTCAAAATTGACCGAAAAGAGTTTTTAAACTAATATTATATTATTAATTGATATAATATTCCTAAAAATCTAAGGGTTCAAAAAATGACTTAGATAAGGAAATATATATCAATAGTTAACAACTGGGGGTTTTATGGTATGTTTATAGTATGTTTATTTCCCATATAATATAAAAATACAAAGAGACATGCTATATGTCAAACTATTTAACTAAGAGTTAAATCTAAAAGATAAGGTTAATTTGGTGACACAAACCTATCTAAAACCTATTGGTTGAGAATATTTTGAACCATATACACCTTATCCCAGAAAAAAATCATTTTGGATCCATTATAACCTGAATATAAATTTATTATAAAATAATATTTTTACATTTTTCCAAAGGTTCCCCTAACCCCTCTTATAAAAGGGAACTTCCCCTTCTCTCAAACTCACACCACCAAATCCATTTTTATCAGACAAACCCTACCCAAATATCATCCAAACATCCCTAAATTTATCTAATAGGCATTAATTTGTTCAGAAAGATGACATAAGAATCCTTTCTGATCAAATCAAAAGGAAGAACCCGAAGAAGAGATAAATATTTCATCACCTCTTTCAAGTTATTTTCTTCTTCCACTTTATATTTCTTTATTGTTTCCATTATAAAATAATAACTCTGGTATCTTATATATACTGTGATGTTATTATAAAAATGTTATAACCATATTCATTATTCTATCCATCCTATAAATGACAAAGTCACCATACGTGCGTACGTACGGATTACCGTCTCGATGTCATGGTGTAGTTTGAGATTCATTCACTTTATCAGTTGGATGGGTATAATAATGAGTATAAATGATGTAAATAATAAATATAACATGATAATGATTCATTATATATGATATTCCATCTAATTATATATGATTTCACCATCAATATAATGATATTGTCGCTTGTGTGTACGTACGGATTACCATCTCCACGAACGTGATGAGATTCATTCCCCATTGTAAGCATTCAAGACTAATTTTAATTTGTTGATTAAAAATAATGTTTAAATACTTGATATCATCCTGGATATGAGTAAGAGACATCCTATCTATAACAAAAACATCTTATGTATCAAAACATATAATGGAAAATGAATCAGTTAACACCTATAACGATGATAATATTATAATATTATTAACAAAGCAATATTAAAAGATCATATATGATATCATATTTATGTATATGGTTCTTTTATAATTTAATAACAATTATTTCACTATTATACAAAATTAATCTATGAATGTTTTTTTAACTTATACGGTGGGCGTGACTATTTTCCACTGTTATAACATCATCGAAGCTTCCCTTACAAGCTTATAAGAATATTTTCAAAATAAATGTTTTCTTTTATAATTACATGACTTTTAAATTATTTCAAAATATAAAGATATATTCCTATTAAATAATTTTCCTTTCATCTATTTCAACACCCTTTGAAGGATTTTAAACTAATTTTAAGTTTATCTATTTAGCTATTGGGTTTAAATTATATCAAATATATTTTTAATCAACATTATGGAATGTATTTATTGAAGAGGGTGTTTATATGAAGAAATGTGATTGTTTGCTAGTGGATAAAAGTAAAAATAATGTTTTATGGTTATGGTAGACCTTATATGAACTAATAATAGCACTATCTGATTGGTACTAAATGTTTTATCAGTATATAAAGAGTCTTGTTTTTTAAATAGGAGTGATCGGTCATAACTTATACATTAATAAAGAGTAATATATGTAGATTTTGATGTATATTTGTATGGATGAAATCACTTTTTGAGTCCCAAATTTTTTTCAATAAAAGGGGATTATAAAAAACATAAATTTCATATTCAAAATCTATCTGATTTATGAATTAACATTTTTATTTATCTTTTAGTTGAATCAAATAAAGAATGGTGCATTTTTTTCTCAAATGAAATATCCCATGGAGGTGTTACAAATTTTTAAAATTAATTATTAAAGCTAAATATAAATCATATAGTGACCTAAATTAAATTTCAAAATGTTAAGGAAGGAAATGAGGTTGATAATACTTATTATAGACAAATTATTATGACTTTTTCATAAATGAAATCTACTTGGTGAGAAACTATTTTTCCACATGTCACGATAATCTCAATCAATGAAATCCAATTAAAATTTATATTATTTTTCTGAGATGAATAATTTGTTATATTAACCAAATTTAGGTCTTTGGGCTATTATATTACTATACATCATAGTAGAAACTCCTAGGATATACCGATGAATATTTGTAAGGTTTAATGGATGATCTAAAATAAACCCCATGTGATGTATTTTATCACTATATCTTATCAAGAAGAATGATTATTTCTATTTAAGAATGTTGGAGGATAATGATGTAATTTTCACCCAAGATTGTACCTAGTATACATGTTTGAGACATAAATATAATGAGAATTGGTAAGAAGTGTATTATATTATAACTATCAGTCCTAATTACCCGATTAGAATAAATCGTATTATAATAACATTCATCAGTTGAGGACCAAGAACATTAAAATAAAATATTATTTTCTTATGGATAAGTTATATAAATAAGTTTTGATGTTGGATTATGTGTCTACTCAAAATATTGTGGATAATAATATAAACATGAAAAACCCAAGGAATATTATGAATGGAATATGTAATTTTTTGGTGTCGAATTGACTCCCCCTAACAATATGAGTTTTATAAGGGACCCCCAATACTGTATATGAATTGTTATAAAAATGTGTGATCTCAATCTTCTATTAAATGATATATATTATAACATTATGCTATGAAAATTTATATGGGTTTTCATTGGGATCATTGGCAAAGTGATTGTATTTATTAATCAATAAGGATATAAATTTTTGTTGGAAAAGAAGAAGAGTGTTTGAATAATTATTCATGGAGAGCACCAACACAGAATATATTTTGGAATGTTCCATAGAGAATTATGATCCAAGAGATGTTTAATGTGTATATTATTATTTTAGTCTCATTTTTATCATTGATATTGGATGAATTGGTATTATATTTGAATTCTCATTAACCATTATTAAATTAAATGAAAGAAAGTGTCTCAAAAGGTGTTTGGGATAAGTTTAGGTCAGTTATAAAATTCTTTAAATGTTAAAGTGTTAAATGTATTTGTGTTTTTATACAAAACCACATGGATACATTATTTTTAAAAAATCACTTATAAGTGGTCATTAAGTTGTGTTTTTTATCCTTAAGTGGATTAAATATTCAATGTAGTCTATTTCAGTGTGAGATATAGATATTTTTTATTTTCAGAAGAGGTTTAGATTTTTTTTAAATGATGGAGGAAGTATTTATATATATATATTATGTTTATAAAACCACACATATGTTTCTGACCAACTATGGCCATCAACCCATATGGTGTGGGTGTTACCTTGTATGCTTTGTTTGTATCCCTATAAGTCTAGTTTAAAGGTTTATAATGGATGTGTATATACTTTTAAGGTTGTGGCATTGAGTTATATTATCATTTTCTACCATCATAATGTTAGTGAGAACTACCTATAATGTTGAGAAGAGATTCTTGTTGTTCACCAAAATTTCATCGAGATTCATACTATTTCCTAGCAGCATCTGCAGGTATAATTTATTTTTCTATACAATATGATTATTCTAATGACCGTATTTGGTTGAAGATAATCCAATAATGTTTCAATGGAAATTTTTCCATGTAATTTTTGATTAATTTAATGAAGATTATGGTTGGTTTTAGGTGTTTTTTTTTTCATGCACAGTCTTCTAGTTCAAGCATGTTTTGAAATGGAGGCTATTCTAGTACATGTTACATACATTTTTTAAATATTTTTTTGGTATGTAATCAGGGATTCTACATTAAAGGATTATTATTATAATTTATAAGGAATATTTTATTTATGTGGAAAAAATATATTTACCTGTATAATTTTGAAATTATTTATCATCAATATGGAATGTGCTTGTTCTTGGAGAAAAAAAAAATTCGTGAAAAAAATAAAGGTGAATTCACCAAATGTTGACTTGTTTTATTTTCATTGAATTTGTGCTCCTATATAGATCCTCATAAAAATTGTTAAATCTTTTATTTTTGGAAGTAAATTCAGCTAGTATATGTTGAGAATATATCATTTCATTATTTGTAGTGGTAAGTTAGGAGGATCAGTGTGCAATTAAAAAACATGCAACTAAAATACAGTGAGATTTAAGGCTTCACATTCATAAGTACATTGTCATGAATACTTCTTATATTATTTCATTTTAGTTAACCATGTAAAATATCATGAATCTCAATTTCTCATTTCTCATTAATTCATCTCAAATTTGTGAAAAAATGAAATTTCTTGTTAAAAGTGTGAAAATATCATTAATAAGAGGAAATTTTAAATGGAATACCTCTATTCAACCCCAAATATTGGGATAAAAACATTTTTCGGGACAAAAAATATTTATAAATTGAATTCAGTGGAAGGTTTCAATAAATATGGATGTAAAGGAAGAATATTTTTTGAAACAAGATCTTTTAAAAACTTATGTTCAGGAGCATTCACCAATCCGTTCTCATGGAGCATAATTTTCATGCTGACTTTAAATGATGATTAACTAATGAATGTATGTGTTTTCTTACTAAAACAAAAATACTAAGTATTAAGAGTGTTTTCTCAATGAATATCTTTCATGGAGAATGATATTGTAAATAAGTTTTAATTTTTATGCTATAAAAATGGTTTTGAATAAAGTTACAATAGATTTTTTAATTTGTGGAATAATGAATGAATATGTTTTGAAAACATATTATTGAGAACACCAAATCCCAATGGAGTGGTGAAGAATATGAATTATATGTTAACCGAGATGGTGTTTATCGCGAGGATATATTATAGAATATATAAGTAGATTAGTGTGGAAACATTAAATTTTATAATCTATCATGATTTTATTATTCCTTTCATGGAAATGAGGTTGGAGATTCCAGGGCGGTTTTTGACTAGAAAAAAATCAATGTTACAAAACTCATTGTTTACCAAAGATTATCCTATGTTCACGTTGATTTTAAGGATCAGGAAAAACTCAATGGCATGTCAATAAAATGTTTATTTTTGAGATACAGTGTTTAAAACTATGGTATCAAACTTTTTTTCAATTATAATTGGATGATAATATGAATCCAAGCTTGTCTCTTAAATGATTATGTCTTATGAAAATGATGGAACATAGTAGAAAAATAATTAAATAAAAATTATCTACTAACCAAATCCCAGTTTATCTGACTAGAATTTCTTAAAATAAACAAGATCCAACAAGTTTATGGAGAAATGAATGTCCAGAATCCATGATAGAAAATGAAGCACTATAATGATATACGATTATGGACGATCAGGGTACAGTTTTTAATGGTGATATTTTGGGTGTTGTATTTATAGAAAGAGTAGATTCGTAGGTTGAGTTGTGTAGATATAATAGAATAAAACAACAGGTATATAGGTATATATATGATTTTAATTACATTATTTTAATGGATGAAGGATAATAAAATATCCAAAAACAAGTGTTTAGTTTCAATATTTCAACAATATGGGAGTTAGATAAGAATTATTATTGGATTTATTACATTTAAATGAGACCATAGAGATATAATAATTACCATATAGGGAAAAATGATTGAGAATGAATGGTTTTCTTATAAAAATATTAATAATAATTTTAGGAATATATACAAGTCTACAATGGTTGTCAAGAAATTTATGTGGACTGAAAAAGTGAGTTTCTCAAAAATATTATCACAAGTAGTAAAACATTTTACTTATTAATGGTGTTGAGCTAGATTTATTATAATATATTGTATTAGGAAGAAATAAATATAAATGAAAAATTCCTTTATTATGATTCAGATGAGAAAATATAATTTGAGAAACTATTTAGTTATGGAAAAACTAAAAATGGTTTTGGTGTGAAAGCTAAAGAGACAACATTATGTCTTGATACATGTGGAAAAAAATGGAACTATATGTTAAATTACTTCATGGATGATAATGTGGTTTTCAAGAGAATCATATATCATTATATATAGAGGATTAATTTCATGTATGATAACCTTATTATCATGCCCTTTTACATGGATGTTATGTTACTAGTGGTTATAAAAAATAAATAGATTAAGGAGGTGAGTAATGATTTTCAAGAATATTCAAGATGAATTATCGGAATGAGGCTCATAAAACATTAAGAGTGATGATCAAAAGAAATATGACTATTGGATGTTTGTTTTTATCTTTGAATTTGTACATCTAAAATATTATCATAGTATTTGGGATATCCATATGCAATTAAGTGGCATGTTCATTGGTCAAAAACATTAAATTTTATGAATAAAAATCATTGAAAATTAAAAAAAACTAATTATATTATAAATTTTTCCATTAAATATATATTAATATTGATGTATTGAATTATATATACATGATGAAGAGTTTTCTTTTAAGTGGTGTTCATTATCCATTTTATGTTTATTTCATGGAACAAAACATGGAAGATGTGAAATTGATTATCTGGTATCTCAAATGATAGAATGATATATCCTTATGTTTCAATATAGTTGATATATTATAGAGATATATGGATAAATAATTTTGGGAGATTCAGTTACCAAAAATAATAACAAAGGATATGTTTTCACATTTAGAGGTATGAAAGTTAGCTAGATGTATCGGTTGAAAAAGGTGGTAGCAATGACCTAATAGAAGATGATTATGTTGTTGTCATAAAATTTGGGAAATAATTTATATGGTTAATTTTTTTTGAAAATCATGGATTATACACCCAAAACATAAACCTAAAATATTATTTCATAGGAATAATATAATATGGAAAAGTGGTGGTGTGGTGGATGTTATGTGGGAATCAAAATCTGTATAACATGGTCATAAGGGTTTTACTTCATGGAAGTTTTAGGTAGAATTAAGAATCAAAGAGACTAGGGTGACCAGAAGGCACTAAATAAAATATTATTGATGTATAATTTGTAAGAAAATATTACATAATATTTTCTTGGATTCATGGATTTCTTAAAATCAATATTTAAGTTGATGATTTTTAGTAATTGTCATATTTCATTCAGGTTTCAACTACAAATTATGTATGAAAAAGATATATAAGATATAATTTTTTTATATTTTTAGGGTAGTTGAAGTGGAAGTCTAGTAGAGGCACGTGGTATGGATAATATGTTCTAGATATTATGTGAAAATGGTTTTCTAGAAGCTATAGAAGAAGATGTTATAGATATGTGGAAGTATTTTTGATGTTTATGTTAAGGTCATTGTTCTAGGTGTATTATGGAAAAGGATGTAATGTAAGAGACCTCATAATATTATATATGATTAACATGTAAAATATAGTAGAATTTAAAACATTAATATTTTATGATATATTACTCTTTAATGAAATTTTATTTTTTTGATATCTTTCTTTTTATGAAAGCTCGAGCTTAAACAGACCATAATATACTATAGAAACAGTATTATTAAATGTTATTGTAAACACCTAGCCATTGGATTAGCATTTCTAAATAACACTAACAAATTTTTTAATAAAAAATTATAAAATTTTCCTTAATGAAAAATTATTGATTAATTATTAAGAAAAACTTACTCAATTTTAAATGTGAAAAATATTATCCTTTTTTGTTAAGAGATAGAATTATCAATGATTTTTATATTTCCATATATTATTTACATTTTCCAAAAATGAATCCTTATTTTGATTAAATATATTTGAATTGAAATTATAAAAATGAATAATTAGTCATATATTAATTATAAATTTAGTATAAGTAAAGATAAAACTAATTGAAGGTAAAATGAGTTAGAAAACTCTTTCTATGTGGATAATGTATTTTTATCGTAGTAAAAAAATATTTATCACTATAAATAAATTATTTTTTAAATACTTTTTAGCTAATTTATTCAATGAAATAAATTAAAAATAATCTAATGTTTGTTACTAGGAATAGGGTTAAAGGAAATTCACTATAATATTGAAAAATGAATTTAACCTAAATAATTTTTTTGTGTTTTGTGTGTTAAAATTAGAATTAATTTCAGTAACATTCATGACATCCATCTATTAAAATTACTCTAATATTTTATAATTATATAAATTAAGATGATGTTATAAGTTAATGTTAAATATTTCTAATAATGATTATAAACAATGGAAACAAATTCAGTAAAGTATGGGTTAATATGGGTTAATAAGGGTCTTACTCTAAGAGATAATTTAAAAATTATCACAAAACACATGATTTGATTTTAATGGTTGATAGGATTTAGACTCTACCCATTTTATCTTCAAATATTTTTCATTTGAAAGCCACTTTACTTGAGTATGAAATATTTTATATTATAATGTTTCATGTATTTACATGTTTTCTACCCACCTCACATATAAATTGGTACCTCCTCTTCTCACTTCTCTAAACCACATGAGCCCTTTATCTCAACCAATATCTAAAAAAATTGATATAATCAAAGCATAATATATATATATATATTTATAATTTAATTTTATATTAATATTAAATACATAACACAATTTTATATGCCTCAAAACTGTAATGGTTTAATGTTTTTGTAGACTAGATACAAAAAAATTATTATTTGATAACGAATCTTCAATATATCCCAAAAAATTTGTACTTAATAGTAACTATACAGAAATATCATACATATAACCTTCCATCAAAACATATAGAAGGAAAATATAAGAAATGGGGAGCATAAAATTCTCGTATTAATAAACATTGGAGATATGAATCAATGGTTATACACGAGAATATTGTTACATTCACATGATCATATCATAAGAAAGTCATACCCAATATTTTAAATATATTTAATAATGTGTTATGGAATAAAGAAAATTTATAACAAAACACAAAATTCATAATAGTGAGGAATTGTTGATAATAAATCATGATCCATGAGAGTATATCATAAACATTGGAATTTGGAACAACAATAAGCTTATAATAATGTGAACATGTATGGAATGTAACTGGGTAACTAGTTAAGTAATGGACATAAAATTAGGTCCTCAAACAAAGTTATGGACATAAAAAAGGGTCAATAAATAAACTTACTAATATGAAATCTGGTCTGTGAATAAACTTATGGACATGGAATAGGTTTTATTTAAAAACTTATGGACATGAAACCAGGTACACACATAATATTGTGAAAATAAATTTAGGTTTATGGATAACATAGTCCTCTCACGAGTTATACAAAATTACTCAACATATTGGAGGGATACAAAATACCAACCTATTAAGTATCTTTAAACCTTATATTTTCTAAATTATTATAAAATACATTCCTCAAGTAACATGTTGAAATAAGATTGGTTTTATAACGATTCCATATTATCATTGATAACCCATATACATGTAATAAGTTTCATTGAATCATCCTTAAAACAAATTCATCATAAACCACCAAAGAAAATAATTTGATAGTATAATAGGATCATATCATTATTGAATATTAAGTAATATCAAATATAGTTATCATGAATGAAAAAGGTATTTGAAAAATAATTGTAATATTTCATGAGGAAAATAACCCTTACATTTTAAAATCAATTATTTAAAATATAAAAAATATACAAATTACTAAAAAATTGAAGAAATATATACTATTACTTGAAAATTTAATGAATATAACATTAAGACTAAAATAGATATTGTTTAATGAATAAGATTTAATAAATTTCCCTTAATGAAAATTTATTAGAGAGAGTCCTGAAAAGAAATGAGATTTTAACATACACCCCTAACTCATGTATCAACTTCATTCATTCACATTAGAACATCCTATACAATAAATAAATATATTTATATATTATAAATATATTAAAAAACAATAATATTATATATCACAACATGTATAATTTATTTATAATATATTAACAACTATTTGTTAAAAATTATTTACATAAATCACTATTCTAGGTGATTAGTGCTTTGTTTTTCATAAATAATTTGCTTCAAAAGCCCATATCGTTGTACATTGATCATGGTTTCATAATATATTTAAATTTAATCATTTAACTAGTATAATATTTAATCATTATATACAGTTTTATATCTATTCATATAAATTAGTGATAAAAAATTAATTACATATATTAGTGGAGGTTGTAGACAGTATATAATCACAAGTTGGGTTTCCACTTTTAAATGGATGGAATTGAAGGATATTAACTAAAACATCAGTTTCATATAACTATAATATTTTCATAAATTTCATATTTATTAATGAAATCCATTATTATTTCCATAAATGTTAATTGATGATGAAAAAAAGTATGTAGCTTCAGGAAGGTCATAATCCACACATACATATGAGCATTAATTTATTTTCCCATAAGATAGAAAAATGGTTTATAATTATTGTCACTTTATCATAATAAAAATTTAATATTTTTAATATAATGAAGTCATTATTTTATAATATATATCAAATATTTATAGTAGTACAATATGATATAGAATTGAAAGTACTTGGTTAAGATTTATAAATGTTTATTGAGAAACATTCTTTGGATTACACCTTCATCCTTGAAAGGATAGAATTATTTATATAAAAGAAGATATTATATTTGGGTATGGGATATTGGATTATATTAGGGGAGGTATTATCCAATGTAAAAGGCTGAAAATTTTTGAATAATCACTAGTGCAGAAACCATTTTTTACGTCGGTTATTTTTCATTATTTACGTCGGTTTTTAGGCGACGTTAATACGGACGACGTTATAAATAAAGTTTTTTACATCGGTTATTTAACACCCGACGTAACATCCCTAACATCACGGTGTTTATAACTTCGGTTCATTAATAACCGACGTGATAAATATACGCAGGGGGGGTTTATCACGTCGGTTATTTTCTAAACCGACGTGATAAAACACCTGGGATATCGTTTATCACGTCGGTTATGACATAACCGACGCGATTAACCCTTCCCCGGGCCTATTATCACGTCGGTTTCTTAAATAACCGACGTGATAAAAGGGCCTGGGAAACATTTTAGCACGTCGGTTATCCAATAACCGACGTGGTAAATCATTTCCCAGGCCTTTTAGCACGTCGGTTATATTAAGAACCGACGTGATAAAAGGCCCGGGAACGGTTTATCACGTCGGTTCTCGAAAAAACCGACGTGATAAACCCCTACCGATTTATTTACCACGTCGGTTATTTTATAACCGACTTGAAAGCGATGTATTTTTTTTTAAAATAATTGCACTGCTCTCACCAAAAAGAAACCAGAAACCAAACAAAAATAACCATGCCAGCCCTCCCCCAAGCCCCAACTGAACCCCACCCTCATCTATACCCACCTAACAACCTGGCCAGCCCTCCCCCACCACATTGGAGCCCCACCACAACCCTTGGACACCCCCCCACCCCTTGGACAGCCCCCACCCACATTTACACCCCCACGACCCCTAGTACAGCCTCAAACACCCATTGGACACCCCTACCATATCCCTTGGACACCCCCCACCCCTTGGACACCCCCCCACCCTCATTTACACCCCCAAGACCCCTAGTACAGCCTCAAACACCCATTGGACACCCCCCACACCTTGACAGCCCTCCCAGACCCCTTGGACTCCCCCCGACCCCTGGACACCCCCCCCTGACCCCTAGGACAGCCCCAAACACACCTTGGACACCCCTCCCATATCCCTTGGACACCCCCACCCCTTGGACACCCCCCCACCACTTGGACAGCCCCCCACCCTCATTTACACCCAACCGGCCCCTTGGACAGAACTTCCAGACACCTTGGACACCACTCCCATATCCCTTGGACACCCCCCCACCCCTTGGACACCCCCCACCCCTTCGACAGCCCCGCCACCCTCATTTACACCCCCCGAACACTAGGATAGCCCCAAACACCCCTTGGACACCCCTCCCATATCCCTTGGACACCCCCCCCACCCCTTGGACACCCCCCCCACCCCTTGGACAGCCCCCCCACCCCCTGGACACCCCCTCGACCCCTTGGAAACCCCCCCCCACCCCTTGGAAACCCCCCCCCCCCCCATCCCCTTGGACAGCCCCAAACACCCGTTGGACACCCCTCATATATCCCTTGGACACCCCCCACCACTTGGACACCCCCCACCCCTTGGACAGCCCCCCCCCCCCCCCACCATCATTTACACCCAACCGACTCCTTGGACAGCCCCAAACACACCTTGGACACCCCTCCCATATCCCTTGGACACCCCCCACCCCTTGGACACCCCCACCCTCATTTACACCCCCCGACCCCTAGGACAGCCCCAAACACACCTTTGACACCCCTCCCATATCCCTTGGACACCCCCCAAACACCCACCCACCCCCTTGGAACCTCTCCCCCCATACCAAAATCCAGACCAGAAAAACCATCAACAGTAGACCAAAATAAGAAGTAGTGAAAAATTAAACATTCACTTATATAACATTCAAAACTTACACTGTCAACTTCAAAAAAAAACTAAATCCAACCTAAACGACTACGAAATACACAATTACATTGACAATATTCAGAATTACATTTTACATTACAAACAACTAAAAGTCAATCAAACCTGTAAAATAATTTGACCACTCCACTTGTATGTGTTTGATATCTTCAGCAGTAAAGGGTTGAGGGTCATCAAAAAGCTACAAAGGAAAAGGATAGTAGTCAACGTGTATAATGAATAAATCAAATTGAAATATTATGAGAAAGAGGAAATCTTACCAGGTCAAAACTCAGAACTGTCCTAGTTTTTATTATTTCATACATAAATCTTAACATGTAATATCCTCATTCGATGATGCCTTGTTGCTCATGACATTTCCGTTTGAATGAGTGTAAATTCAATATATTATTTTTATGTAATAAATCAAAATGTACAAATTATAAATGGATATTTACCTTCGCATGTACATATTTGATCTTGAAATTCTTTTTCTTTGCGCTTTTTCGAAAGTGGACCCATGCCCTGTTAGAAAATAATACGAATGGGGTAAATTTAAAATTCATTATAATATATAAAACTATTGTGATATTGAAACTTACGTTTCCAATATATTCTTAAAACTTTCTCGCACATCATCATGGAGAGAGCATATCCAATAAAGTGTTTTCTCCCTAGGGCAAAAAACCCCTAACATCCAATGATCCCTGATAAAAGGAAATTTAACGTTAGTGGTTTTTTATGTTAAAAGATAATTAACTCTTTGAGAGGGATGTGTTTCATACCTCTCACAAAAAGGCATCATCCAACACTGTGTGATTACATTCTTTTCAAATCTATCAGCAATATAAAGCATTCTTTGTTCCTCATCCAATGCACATGCTTCAGGGGAAATCAATTGTGGGTCCATGAATCCATATACATCTGTCAGCTCATTCCTCTCACAAATTTTATACAGATACCTAATACAAAGCAGACATAAGTATACATTTTTAATAAATATAACGCAATGAAAAGGTGTTAAGACTTACATGATAAAAATTTGCACCACGTTGATGCCCAACTTATCTCCAGTGACAAACTCCATGATATCAGTTTTCATAATCCCCACACTTAGTTCACGTCCACATACATGAGCTTCCATTGTAAAGTCATAATGATCCAACAACAAATTTGAATATCTTGACAATTTGTCAAGACTACTAGTATCTGCATCTGATGTCATAGCTATCTGTCTTTGTTGTTGTCTATACAGTATTTCTTTACCTTTGAAGTATTCCTGTAAAAATAAATTGAAAAATATATTAGTTTCCAAATGATAAAACATTAATAAAAATATAAAATAAAAGATATAACATCCATACCTCTATGGTAATGAGTCGAAGAAGTCTGGATGGCCAAAGTAAAAAATGGCCGATACTATGTCCAACTGTCGTCACCTCATCTGTAGGTAATGGTATCCGAGCTGATCTATCTATAATATCCTGTACAGTGACCCTCTGATTCTCTACCTCTAACTGTTGATGATGAACTGTATCTCCTATACAATATATCATCCCATATGCAACTATATGATGTTGAGGATCATCAACATACAACTCACAATAAGTAGGTAGCTGCGGCGGAGGAGGAGGATCAAAAATGGGGTCTGCAGGCTGAGGTGGGGGAGTGGGAGCTACTGGGAGAGGTGGAGTGGGAGCTGCACCCTGAAATTGTCTTTGCAAGTCTGCAAACATAAACTGCACCGATGCTCTAATCTTGTCCTCCATTGTCGCATTAATATTATAGACTTCAGCCTCCAAGGATTCTATTTTTTATTATAAACTCCCTCAACGTTAGAAGTTGAGGAACGTGGCAACACTTTTCTTACCGATACACCTGTCGGATATCCTCTTACACGGCCAGGATGTTCGGGCTTTCCCAATGCCACAGATAAAATATCTTCCCTCCTAGATGGTGTAAATGTCCCCTGTGAACTCTGCTCCTCAAGAGAGTCCTATAATAATTAATTGAACATTTCTATAATGATTGCAAATATATGTCAAAAATAGTAAACTTAAATAAATAAAATAGATATCTTACAATCCTCTCAACTACGAGTCTCGATTCTTCCGAAAGATATTGTCCTTTTTCCCTTCCGAGCTCTTTTCCATTTCTCATGTCTAGATGGAGGGGATGGAGGGGCCACCTCTCCAGAGCTTGAAGACTCAGCTCTTAGTTGTTGAAATTTTTCTGCCATCATTTGTTCTTCTAATAATGCATATCCTCCCCGAGATAAACTATGAGGGTATACATTTTTAGATTGGATCTCTTGATGAGCTTTCCTTGTTTGCTATAAATTAAGAATAAGTAATCATTAACAAAACAATAATAAGATCATTTATATAAGAAAGCTTATAAAAGTTTACATTTCCCTTACCAAAAATGATTCTTTTCTTCTACTTTCAAAAAATTGTCTCCATGTGTCTTCATCTATAAAAGGATATATACGACATGGATTCTCACGACTCCTATGACCATAAATGAAATCAGATGAGAGGGTTGATTTGAAATCCCTCCATCTCCTAGCAGCCAACGATAAGCATTTCTTCCTGACTCCTCCAGTGTCAGGAATATCAAATGTCATCTGATAAAAAAGAAGTTAAAAATATTATATATACTAGAAACATTTAAAGAACAGTCAAACAATAGTAAAAGATCTTACCAAAATGGTCTCCCACAGCTGAGAAATTATCGCCTTATCCACACTTCTCCAATCATCATAGAGAATGCTTACTTTGCTCTTAGCCTGAGTTGCTACAAAACCCTTAAAATCTTTAGCATTTGGACCTCTAGGAAGATCATCATCATCAAACTCCACGACTATCCTCTCCTCCTTCGTACGGGCAAGTGATAATTTTGGTAAACGTGTGCACCCACGCTTACCAACCATTGAACTCTTTTTCGTAATAGGAGCATTTGAATGTTCCTCCCCAGATGTATGACCAATATGCTCATCTCCAGAATCATGTGGCTGATCAACTGATTGATCGATCATTTTCCTTCAAATCAAAAAAACAAACATTAGTTCACAAATATACAAATTCAAATATTGTAGTACTACTTAATCAGAAAATAGAAAAGTGTACTAAATTACATAATAGTAAACATTGGTAATATGGTAAGCATGTTAAACAATGATAAACATGGTAAACACAGGCAAAAGGTTGCCAAGGAGTTGGCCCAAGAAAGCTGAAAAGTGGACTCACTGAGTCCACCGGTCCGCCGGTGTGAGCTCACCGGCCAGCCGGAGGACCCAGGCAGTAGACTAGCCCATTGCCTGGTGCCACCGGCCGGCCGCTGGCTCACCACCGGCCGGCCGCTGGACCAGAGCCTTGCTCTGTCTGGACCACCGGCCGGCCGCTGGATCACCACCAGCCGACCGGTGGACCAGACAGAGAGCCTTCCTCTCTGTCTGGACCTCCGGCCGGCCGCTGGATCACCACCGGCCGGCCGGTGGACCAGACAGAGAGCCTTCCTCTCTGTCTGGACCACCGGCCGGCCGCTGGCTCACCACCGGCCGGCCGGTGGACGAGACAGAGAGCCTTCCTCTCTGTCTGGACCACCGGCCGGCCGCTGGCTCATCACCGGCCGGCCGGTGGACCAGACAGAGCTTTGCTCTGGACCACCGGCCAACCGGTGATCCACCACCGGCCAGCCGGTGCGCCCAGGACTTCTCCTCTTTACGGTTTTTATTGTTTTATCGTTTTGGTTTGATACATGTTTTAATAAGTAAAAAAATTACAATATCTAACATTATATGAAAAAACTAAATGTAAACAAGAAATAAACATGTGTTACCTGTAATTTTAGGAATGTACAGTTGGATTGTTTTCCCAAATTCCTTCGTCGTGATCGTTCCATATGGCACAAACCATGTCTTCAACATACTCATCATTATGTTCTGTTAATCTTTCCATGGAAGTAGGGATCTCACATAAATCAGCATCTTCATCAAATTCATCCTCACCAACATATTGTTTTTTCCCTTGTAAAACAACAGCCCACTGCATATCTGATTGATCTACTACATAGAAAATTTGTTTGGCATGTGTTTCCATTTTAAAAGAATCAGCTGTGTCTTCCAATCTATTCAGATTAACAAGTGTCATTCCAAATTCATCGTGTCTGACACTTTTGTTACCGATAAACCATTTACAGTTAAAAACATGAACTTTAATTTTAAAGTAATCAGCCTCCCATATGTCTTCAATCACTCCATAATATGCACTTGATGCCGAAATTGGGTTTCTGTCCTTAGCACTCGAAAAATGAATTGCTTCTGCAAACACCAATACACCACTATTCTGAACTGCACTTCTGTTGTCCTGAGCTTTCGTATGAAATGTATAGCCATTAATGTCATAAGCAGACCATGTTATCACATTTAAAGATGGACCACCCACTATCCATTTTAATGTCTCTGATACATCTGATCTACCAAGCAAGGTCTTTTTAAACCATGGCAAAAAAGTTTTGTTGTGCTCATTCAAAATCCACATTTCTTTCTTCTTTGGATGACATTGTTTCAACTCATTAATATGCAATGTGATATATGGTTGAACATCAGCTATGTTATTCAAGATGTATGATTCTAACTTCTTCATATGTTCAGCAGACAGTGATTTGACTTTCAAGCCACGAATCCCCTTTCCCTCATTATTAACCCGTTCATGGCGAGATGGAGGCAAACCTATGTGTTGCGCGGTAGCCAAGTAGCTCGTACAAAACTTTGCTACCTCCTCAGAAATATACTTTTCAATAATGGAGGCTTCAGGTCGATATGGATTTTTAACATATCCCTTTAATATTTTCATATACCTTTCAAAAGGATACATCCAACGAAGATATACAGGTCCACAATGCTTTATTTCTCGAACCAGATGAATCATTAAATGCACCATCATATCAAAAAAAGTTGGAGGAAAATACATTTCCAAATGACAAAGTATAAAAACTGCATCCTTTTCCAAAATGTTCAAAGCATTCACATCAATCTCCTTGTTACAAATTGAATTGAAAAAATAACACAACCTCATTTTAGTCTTTCTGACACGGATGGGTAATATTCCACGCAGTGCAACTGGTAGAATTTGTTGCATCATGACGTGACAATCATGTGATTTCATACCTATCAACTTCAAGTCTTTCAATGAGACAAAATTTTTTACATTTGAAGAATAACCTTGAGGCACTTTGATATCATGAAGACACTGACAGAAGCTACTTTTCTCCCTCTTCGATAATGTATGACAAGCCGGGGGAAGAAATGTTCGTCTTCCTTTAGGAGTGGGAGCTAACTCCAAACGTATTCCCATTGACAGTAGGTCTAACCTTGCATTCAACCCATCTTTTGTCTTTCCTTTAATATCTAGAAATGTTCCGATCAAAGAATCAAAGATATTCTTCTCCACGTGCATGACATCAATATTATGTTTGACTTCATGATACCTCCAATATGGTAGCTCAAAAAATATTGACCTTTTCTTCCAAATATGTCTATCATTAACAGATTTCTGTGTCTTTCCCAATGTCACATCAAGGTTTTTCACCCTCTCAAAATACAAATCTGGGGATAATGGTTTTGGAGAAGTATCAAATTCTTGTGAGCCATTGAATGCCTTTTTTAGTCTTCTATAAGGGTGATCCATAGGCAAAAACTTTCGATGACCCATGTACACTGTTTTCCTCCCATGATGCAATTGACAATATGACGTCTGTTGTTTGCAAATTGGACATGCTTTATGCCCTTTAAAACTGTATCCGACAAATTTCCATATGCTGGGAAGTCATTTATAGTGAATAGAAGCACTGCATGCAGTTGAAAATATTCCATTTTATAAGAATCATACACCCTAATACCATCATCCCATAACAGTTTCAAATCATCAATCAGCGGTGACAAGTATACATCAATATCATTACCGGGTTGCATTGGACCAGAGATCATGATACTCAACATGACATATTTGCGCTTCATACAATCTTTAGGAGAGAGGTTGTAAATTACCAATAAAACAGGCTATGAACTATGTATGCTACTGAGGGTTCGGTATGGATTCATTCCATCTGTGCACAAGCCTAGTCTCAGATTTCTAATTTCATTTCCAAATATAGGGTATTGGGCATCAATTTTCTTCCATTGTGGACAATCAGCTGGATGACGTATTTTTCCATCACATACCCGCTCATCAGCATGCCATCTTAACCTTTTTGCATCATGTGAATTAGCAAATAAACGTTTGAAACGAGGAATTATAGAAAGATACCAAAATACCTTTGAAGGGAGCTTTGTAATCTCTACATCAGCTTGGGATTTTTCTTTCACCTTATACCGTGATGTCCCACATTTAGGACACTCTTTCAGAAATTCATATTCCTTCCTATATATAATGCAGTCATTCGGACAGGCATGTATTTTCCTGTATCCCAATCCCATCGGGCATAATATTTTTTTGGCCTTATAATGTGAATCTGGAAGATCGTTATCTTTTGGAAGAATGTCTTTCATCAATTGTAGCAGCTCTGTAAAACTTATGTTACTCCATCCATGTTTCGCCTTCAGTTTAATCAATCTTAACACCGCCGACAAAACCGTAAAATCTGTACAACCAGGATATAATGGTTTTTCGGCATCACCATATAGACGTGCAACTGTCGGTTCTATCTCAATTTGTTCTGCTACAATATCGCGAATCATTTCTTCAATTCCATCGGAGTTACCATCTTGCGATTCATTATCATCAGTGACATTCTGTCCAGTTTCGCCATGCCAAATCCAAGGGTTGTAACTCGGATTGAAACCATGACAAATCAGATGATCTTTTATCTCTCTACTTTTCAACTTCTTCATATGCAGACATTTCAGGCATGGACAGAAAAAAATGTCACTACTTGGAACATTTCGTTTAGCAAATTCCAAAAAGGCATCAACACCTTCCTCATATTCATTGCTCATTCGATGTGCCATAATCCAACTTCGAATCATTATTACCTATAACAAATAGCAAAAATATATATATTTTTTAGATAAGACAAATATATGTTTATATGAAAAAAATCATAATTTGAATGTAAACAATTTTGAAATATAAAACAAATCGATGTGTATTTAAAAAAATATGCTTGAATATTATTTTTTAAACAAAATATAGTAAGATATAACCCCTCCTGGACACCCCCCGACCCCTCTGGACGGCCCCCCGCCCCTCCTGGACACCACCCCCCACCCCCTACCCCCTTGGACACCCCCCTGGACATCCCCCAACCCTCTGGACAGCCCCCCCACCCACCCGGACAACCCCAAATACCCTCTGGAGAGGCCACCACCCACTTGGACAGCCCCCCACACCCATCCAACCCCTTGGACACCCCCCTGGACACCCCACCGACCCCTCTAGACAGGCCGCCACCCCCTTGGACAGCCCCCCACACCAACCCATCCCCTTGGACACCACCCTGGACACCCCCCGACCCCTCTGGACAGCCCCCGACCCCTCTAGAAAGCACCCCCACCCCTCCTGGACACAACCCTCCACCCCGACCTGCTTGGACACCCCCCTGGACACCCCCCAACCCTCTGGACAGCCCCCCACCCCTCCTAAACACCACCCCCACCCCCTACCCCCCTGGACACCCCCTGGACACCCCCCAACACCCACCCACACCCCTGGACAGCCCCCCACACCCACCCACCCCCTTGTAAACCCCCCTGGACACCCCCCGACCCCTCTAGACAGCCCCCCGCCCCTCCTGGACACCACCCCCCCACCCCTACCCCCTTGGACACCCCCCTGGACATCCCCCAACCCTCTGGACAGCCCCTCCACCCACCCGGACAACCCCAAATACCCTCTGGAGAGGCCGCCACCCACTTGGACAGCCCCCCCACACCCATCCAACCCCTTGGACACCCCCCTGGACACCCCACCGACCCCTCTGGACAGGCCGCCACCCCTTGTACAGCCCCCCACACCCACCCATCCCCTTGGACACCACCCCGGACACCCCCCGACCCCTCTAAAAAGCACCCCCACCCCTCCTGGACACAACCCCCCACCCCCGACCTGCTTGGACACCCCCCTGGACACCCCCCAACACCCACCCACACCCTTGGAAAGCCCCCCACACCCACCCACCCCCTTGTAAACCCCCCTGGACACCCCCTGACCCCTCTGGACAGCCCCCCGCCCCTCCTGGACACCACCCCCCACCCCTACCCCCTTGGACACCCCCCTGGACATCCCCCAACCCTCTGGACAGCCCCCCCCACCCACCCGGACAAACCCAAATACCCTCTGGAGAGGCCGCCACCCACTTGGACAGCCCCCCACACCCATCCAACCCCTTGGACACCCCCCTGGACACCCCACCGACCCCTCTGGACAGGCCGCCACCCCCTTGGACAGCCCCCCACACCCACCCATCCCCTTGGACACCACCCTGGACACCCCCCGACCCCTCTGGATAGCCCCCGACCCCTCCAGAAAGCACCCCCACCCCTCCTGGACACAACCCCCCACCCTCGACCTGCTTGGACACCCCTGGACACCCCCAACCCTCTGGACAGCCCCCACCCCTCCTAAACACCACCCCCACCCCCTACCCCCTTGGACACCCCCCTGGACACCCCCCAACACCCACCCACACCCTTGGACAACCCCCCACACCCACCCACCCCCTTGTAAACCCCCCTGGACACCCCCCGACCCCTCTGGACAGCCCCCCAACCCTCCTGGACACCACCCCCCACACCCTACCCCCTTGGACACCCCCCTGGACACCCCCAACCCTCTTGATAGCCCTCCCACCCCCCTGGAATCACTGAATAAAGTAGTAACAACTGTAAAAGGGCAACCCATCCAAATGGACACGCCCCAACCCTCTCGGGGATTTATAGAAAACGATGAAAAATTAGTGAAATCATAAAATTAGTCAATATTGCAAGTCGAATTAATAGATCTAGGGATGATAAATAAGATTATGGTGCCAAAACGAGTTAAAAGGGTTCGCAATCGAATAATCTTAGCTAGTTTCAACAAAAAAATCACAACACATATATATATACTATCCGCGAAAAAAAAAACGAACGAGTGGGAGGATTACCTGAGTGCTGCGAGTTTAGATGGTTGATCCCAGGAGATTAAATATGAGAAACGATGATCGCAAAACGAATCTAAACCAACGAAATGGACGAGCCGATTCGGGTTTACGCGCGAGAGAGACGAGTCGCGACTGTCGAAGGTAAACTCGCGAATGACAATCCACGGGTGTGGGTAAATTTTTAAATGAGTTATCACGTCGGTTATTCAATAACCGACGTTATAATTTTTTTGTAAAACATTTATAACGTCGGTTATTCAATAACCGACGTAAAAACCTTCCTCCGATTCTTTTTTTACGTCGGTTATTCTATAACCGACGTTATAAAGGGCTCAAAATCCGCGTTTTATTACGTCGGTTATTCCATAACCGACGTCAAAAACATCTGCGGATTCTTTTTTTACGTCGGTTATTTTATAACCGACGTAAAAAGGCCTTCAAAAACCGCGTTTGTTACGTCGGTTATTGAATAACCGACGTAACAAACGCCCCGCGCTTCTATTTTTTACAGAGGTTAATGTATAACCGACGTAAAAAACGAAGCCGCCCGATTAATAACGTCGGTTATCAAAATAACCGACGTTAAAGGTGTACTAAACACAGGGTTTTACGTCGGTTATTAAATAACCGATGTAAAAAACCTCGTTTTACATATTATGACGTCGGTTTTATATAACCGACGTAAAAAATGGTGACGTAAAAAACGTTTTCTGCACTAGTTAATGGAGAATATGAGGTTCCCTTTTATAAGTGAGGGGAGGGACACTCTCAGAATTACCAAAAATATAAAATTATTATAAATTAAATTTCATATTAAATTAGAATAAAATAGATAAATTTAGAATATGGTCGAGGGATTAGTCTAAATATTAACATAAAGCAAAACTAATATAATTTTATGTGATGTTTTCATACTTATCTCTTAGTTTTAACCCATGATAACCCTTTTAAGGATTGTCGTGATATTAGTGTTTTTTACACTATTGGGGCCATGAATGATAAACAAATATGAGTATCTTATAAATGAAAAATTTAGATATTATAGGCCATATAACATTATATTTTCCAAATGTACGATCTTTATATATTTTAAATCAATTTTTAAATATCTATTTAACATAAGACACCATTAAATAATTTTCAAGACTATTCACGTTGTACGACATTAAAGATAACAATACTGAAAAATATTTCAGATGAAAACATTTAATACATCTTTAATATATGAATTTTATCTAAAAAAATGGAACATAATACATCAGCCTAAATATTTTTCTTTTAGTATTTTTTATACCATTACTTTGAATTTTTTATTACTTGAACAAGAATTGTGTCAGTATTGTGTAAGGATTTAAGGATTTTAATATAGAACTAGAAATTCAAAATAATATGAAGAAAAATTAATTCATATTTCAAATATCTGTTTCATCTGAATAATACATATTTTTATCCCTATGAAAAAATTAGTACAGATATTAAAAAAAATAGAGTGAAATATTGTATTTATTTTTTAATTAGACTAATATTAAGGTAATTATCAATGATAAGTGAAAGAAATATCAATAAATAATTTTCAATCCCCTTATTTTCAAATTGATCTTATAAAATAAAATAAAATCATGTTTTTATGGATATTTATAGGCCTTATACCATAGTTTTGACTGTATTTTTCTTAATTTACCCTTATCACGGTGAAAAATATTTACCATGGTTACTATTAATAATGAAAAAAAATAAAAGTGGAATATATAAAACATTTTTTCATCATGATTCCAAATATTTACTCTACTTTTCAAGAATAAATTTAAATAACTGGTGTTAATCAATTCTAAAATAAGTGTGAAAATGCTATAAAATAGATTTTATAAAAAATTATTTTATACCAAAAAATGGATTTCATAATATCTCATTACAAGTAAAAATCATAATATGAATCTTATAAAATTTTATTGAATATATAATCTATGATTTTCATTAAAATAATTCATAAATAGAAATTAATTTAATTTATTAAGCTAAAAAAAATTTCTCGCATCAAAACAGTATATTAGGAAAATATATTTTTTAATATTTAGATAATTTTATCAATTTATAACTGTTGAATTCATTTTATATGTGTGTAAATAATATGTTTTAATAATATAGTTAGTACTATTACTATACAAGAATATAATGGACCAATTAAAACTATCGCAAAATAATATTCAATAGTATATCACGGTTCCATTAAACCTAATGTTTTAAGTAAAATAGGATATCAAATAAATTAAATTTATTTAAAGAGGAATATATCAACAAATAGTATGTTGCTAAATTAGAGTACCCTTATAAGAATTTATCCCTCAAAATTAAATCACACTAATACATAAAAAATGTTGATACTTCTTCCACATCACATCCTTGTGTACCCATGTAGCTTCCTTAAATTTATGGTTTTGTCACAAAACATTCACTACGTGAATGGTCTTGTTCCTCATAACATTATCTATTCGACACTAAATCTCTAGTAGTTATTCTTCAAAAGATATATCTTGTTCCATTTCTATGATAATTGAGTTTAGTACATGTGATGGATCAGTCATGAACATCACAAGGAGAGATAAATTAAACAAATCATGCACATGAGAAAGATTCGGTGGAAGTGTTAAGTGATAAGGTTCCAACTTGATATGGTATATATTTTCAAGTTACCAATATATCAAGGGATCGTATTTCCCTTATTTCAAAATCCTATAGACTTATTCCAATGATAAATTCATTAAAATAACATTTCATGAAAATTAATCTCTATATATCAATAATGATTGTCATAATAATTATTCTATCAACTCTGAGATACATGATGTGTTGTTGAATGCCTCTAACATATTCCACCATTTTCTCAGCTACATCAGGTCCCAGTAGCTTTATTTATCTATCTCTATCCCTACGTGTTGGAGTTCTACACTTCCTTAAATGTAGATATTTATAAGGATCCATTTAAATTCTCATATGAAGGTTATTATTGTACAAAAAATACTCCAATGAAATGTGTTCATACCAACCACATTTGAAATTAATTCGGAAATCTATCAACATTACCTCTACAGTTTGGATGGTTCTCTCTGACTAACAATATTTTTGAGGATGATATGTTGAATTGAAACGCAACTATGTATCCAGATCATACAGAATACATCTCAAGAACATTGTTGTAAACCATAGATCATGGTTATATACAATTGAGAGTGGTACTCCCTAAAATTTCACCAATTACATAATATATAACTAAGTTGGTTGATCAAGATAAAAATATTCTCTACTGGAAATAAAATTTGATTATGCCATAAGGTGATCTACTATTAAAAAAATTCATTACTACCTTTTGATATTTTCAAGTCTCTAATGATGAAATCTATGATGATGTTTTCCCATTTCTATTTAGGTATGGTTTATGATTATAACAACCTCATAGACTTATGTGTGAAATCCTTTAATTGTTGATATAACATGCATAAACATATATACTCTATAATACCCCTATTCATGTTATTCCACCAACAATACTCTTTCATGTCTCTATACATATTCGAATTTGATGGATTAATAGAGAATGATGAATTTTGATATTCATTTAATAGCTCCTTATTCATGTCTTGTATTTATGGGACACATAATCGATTTCTGATCCTTATCATTCCATTACGATATTGGTTTAGCATAAGAACATTTTTAACATTATTTTGTAATTCCACATCTTCCTTCCATGAATTCAAAACCCTCTCATGGATGGACAGATGAATATTTATCAGAAAAAGATAATAATTTTCTTCTTTTCTATTTATTTCAAGATCCATCTTCTAAAAATACATAAACAATTAACAACTTTCAATCCTCATCCTAAAAATACCAATATGGTATTTCTTACTTTGATTGTCATCCACCATATTCTCCTTCTTGGTGTGGTAGTGTATTGAGTAGTCATAATCATTGATCAACTATATACATCCTTTTTGGATCATATTCAACTCTTTCTGGGAAAATATATATTTCAATATTTTATGATCAATATATATATATATATCACACCATTCACCATATAGATAATTCCTTGAAATATATAATTTAAAAATTCAACTTCCTTATCCAAATATGGGGTTGGGTAATTTATCTAATGAATTATTAAATAGAAACTGGCATAAACCATCACTATATCAATCTTCTTTAGGATTCATCCAAGTACCTTCTTTGATGCATCATTATATTTCCCAAACTATTCATTAATGAAAATCGTATATGAAAAATTAAACTGAAAAGCCATCTCTTCATTCCCATAAAATTTTAATCTCATTCATCTATCCAAAATAACTTCTGTTCTTCCTAGGTCGCCTTGGCTATGGGATTTGATACTCATGATAAATTTTCCACAAAGCTTTAGTAATATATTAACAACCCAAGAATATTACAGATATAGGTCGGTATGTTTGTTCTATAACATTATTCAGTAACTTCCACAATTAAATAAACCATTGATATAACATCACATGAACTTATATGACCAAATAATAATACCATTCTTTTATTATGATTCACTTGGTAAATTTTCAATATAGCTTCTCCTTCCTCAGGGTCTTAAATACAATCTTCATATGATTTTCATGATCATCCTTACTTTTCAAATATATAAGAATATCAAATATAATGACTACCATAAAATAATTAAGTTAATAACTAAAGGAACTATTAATTAAATCAATGCAGATAGTATGATAACTGGTAAGTTTAAAAGGGATCACTATAAATACATAATGACCATACCTCTTATGGAATGCTGTATTCTGTATATCTTTCTTCTTGACCCTAAACTAATGATATAAATATCTAAGAACAATCTTAGAAATATATTTGGATCATTGTAATTAATTAATCAGATCATAGATGAAAGGTAAATGATACTTTTTCTTGAAAATGATCTTGTGATGTTTACAATAATCATTGAAATGACACATTAACCGATTATTCTTCTTAACAAAAATAACAGGTTCACCACATGGTTATGAACTATTTTTAATGAATCCAATATCTATATTCCCCTATAGTTTTATCTTCAGTTACAACAACTCAATTTGGTGTATTTTATATAGAATATTTGAAATAGGTGTAGAACATTGAATATGTTCTATTAAAAACTAAAATTCATGGTATGGGGAATGGCTATGAAATTCTATAAGAAATACAACATCATATTAAAAAAAATTGGAAAATTTTCAATATTTAGTTTATCCTCAACCATTTCATATAAATAACCCTTATGAATTGGTAGTAAAACCCATTTGATGGAATTAATTTCAATAAAGAGTTTAGTTTTATCCTCACACTGATATTTGATCATCTTACCATTATGATTTTTCAATGAAAACTAAATATCTAATTATTTAGGTGGTTATTTCAAAACCTTAAAAAAGTCTTAAGTTATAAAATTGTTGGTATAACCTAAATAAAATAAAACATTTGCTTTCATATAGTACATGATTAGTGTAACATTAAACAAATCATTATATAGATCCACTTCAGTAGTTGTGATTTTATAATCTATCCCATTATCATTTGACTTTAGAGGTTATTGAGGATTATTTTCATTATTATCCATTGGATTATGGAATGGATTCTCATAATTCCCAAACTAGTTACATTAAAAGCATTGAACTGTGCATGGTATATCTTAATCTATATTAATTTCATTGACCAGTGATTTCACGTCACATTAACTTTCACAAGTATTATGACTATGAATACAATACTTGAAACATATTTTTGATCCATTTAGAATATTACATGAGTTCTCCATCCTATATCATAATAATATAGGATTTTAAACTTCTTCTTACCTCCATGAGACATACAACTGTATACTCTATGAAAATTTATAATCCTTTTATTAATACTAGAACTAATAAAATGAGGGGTTATACTTCCATTTATACTTTTAGTTTACAAAGAACAATATCTTTATTTCCTATAAATCCCATTATTATTAATTACTTTCAAATACTTGGTTTCAAACTACAAAAGAATTAATAAATCTATTTCTTCAAGGAATATGATCAAAAAAGAAATTTATCTCTAATATCTTGTATTGTTAAATTCACAGTCACTAATGAATACATCATTCTTCTCATTTATCTCTAGAAATTCCCTTTCCATTTTAATATGAAGTGCTTTAAGAATGTACTTATTGAGAAATACCCTCTTAAAATCATCCCCTTCAAGGGAGATTAATTATTCTAAATTATTTTTATTCTTGATTATATACAACCATTGGTCTTATTTACCATCCATGTGACATATAGATATAATAAATTTTTCATCATTTGAGTATTGTAGAATGTAAATATAGTTTACATCACATTGAACAATTTTCTATAATAAAAAGTGGGTTGAAAGACCCATAAAAATAGAGTGTATGTAGTCACCTAATTTTTTAATGGAATGATTCACCATTATTGGTGAATTCATAAGATCATATAGGCCCGAATTTACCACCCATAGCTTGAGAATTTATAGTGGGAATTGTAAAAATAAATTGCATCCCATTTCCTAATCCATTTGGTAGTTCATGAGTATAGTGATTGCATTGACCATGAAATTTTTTGATCCCACTGTTCCTTCTCATTCTGACCATTTACTAAAAACTAAATCATAGTGTAAGAATAAGTATTTAATAATAATATTGAACAATCCTATATTCTTTAAAATCATCCTTGAGATATCCTAATTTATGACACGTTCTTATCACCTTTGAAACTTTATGTTTATCCTAGGACATCCATGGTCATCATGTATTAAAATATATCATAATTGGTCAAAAATAGAATTTAAATTAACCAAATAATATCCCCAATAGATTTTATCCAGGTGTTAAACCATAGACCCAATCATCAAGCACCAATAAAGATTGTGTTATTACCCAATCTACCCCTTTCAGAGTTTTTACCCCAACGTGAAACTAGTCCAAAATCACATCCACATCCAATTATCCAAAGTGGGATTTGTTTTCTAGGAAAACACACAATTTCTAAATTTCCAAAACATTAAGATGTTTTCATATACTTATACTTATCTATTGTGTTTTCAATAATTTATTATAATCCTAGCCTCCAAAAATTTCTCAACCTCACTTTGATACCAACTGAGGCGACCCAAGCATACCATACATAAATATTTCATTATTTTATATGAATATACAATATATAAAATTTTTATTTACTCCTAGAACCATAAATTTATAATGTATTTGGGGACAATATAAATTAATATATTATTTCATAAATGATCTTAAACATCTACCACAATTTTCTTCATATTAGTAAGATTTTAGACATATCAAACTCAGGACCTTGAATCAAAACCTGGGGAAGTATGAATTAGAAAGGGAGAGAACATATTCTTTGTGGTGGTAAATATATGAATTTAAATTAGTGAAGACATGTGATCATAACGGTTTAATAATATGATCATATGTAATAAAATCATACCCAACAAATTACATACCATTAATCATGATTCATGGAATGAGACTTTGACATAATAAAAGAAAAAATCCATAATAACATGGAATCGTAAATGATTAATCATGATATATGAGACTATATCATAAACATTGGGATGTGGAATAAGAGAAATATTATAAAATTGTGAACATGTATAAATAGTAAAAAGTTTACTAATTCTGTTAGGACATAAAATAATGTAAGTTCATAAATTTTTAGACATGATAATTAGTGCACAAAAAAACTTATGGACATGAAATCAAAAAAATTATTAAAATTATATACATGAAATCATGTTCATACAAAAGTATATAGACACAAATCAAGTTCCATGCATAATATTTGGAACATGAAATCAATTTAACATATTTAATAGTTATCTCATGAGTTATCAATATTTACCCAATGCACTAGAGGTATATAATAGACCCATATATAACATAAAATTAAACCGAATGTTTTCCAAATGATCATATAAAAAATCATCATTTTAATATTGTTTAACCTATCAAAAATGGTTTTTATAAAGATTTTATCTTAACAAGATTAATCCCTAGAAAAGTAAAAAGTTTCCTCAAATCGTCCTTAAAACATATTCATCAAAAACCATCCAAAGAAAAAAAGGGAAGGTATCATTGGATCATATCCACTATAAAACATAAATAATATAAAAGGAATATATCATAGATGAAAATATCCTTTAAAATAATATTCAAATATTTCTTGAGGAAAATTCTTATTTCAATTTCAAATCACATATTTAAAATAAAAATATTTCAAAAATTTTAAGAAAAATGTTTTCTTTCAGAATAGCCATGGATTATAATAAATAAATCTTCTTGCCAATGGATATTCATGATAGTGGGAAAATTGATTCATATTGTGTATGTTATAAGAAATATCATACACACACCATTTGGAATATTTACCATCTTCCAAAAAAGACAATAAGTTTTTTTAAGAATTTTATAGAAAGTATAAGGGGTAAAAAATAAAAAAATTAAAGAAAAATTTTAATATTAAAAAAATCTTGAAATTTTTTTAAAAAGATATGGTCATGAAAGAAGAATATTCCCAGCCAAAGAGGAAATAAATTCATTTATCATAAAAATAGATTCTCAATCATTTTAAGTAATAATGATATTGAAATGGTCATACTAATTTAATATTTAATAACTAACCATAGTATAAGAATATTTTTGTGGCTTACAGTTTAATATTCATAAAATTCCTCTCAATGAAAATCTATCATAAATAATATAAAAAATTATTGAGAGTGTAACAGAAACCATTACCTCAAGTATTGTCTTTTAAAATATACATTAAAACCTCTTATATAATAAATATAGATTATTTACAAATATAATCAATAAAAATAATTAAATATATTATACAATATATTATTTAATTATAACATATTATCACCCATTTAATAACAATTCATTATTAAAATAAATTTTTTATGTGATAACTGCTTTATTTTTTCATGCATTATCTGGTTCGATAGTTCCAATCCTTCTACTTTGATCGTGGTTCCATCACCTCTAAAATTTTAATTATTAAATTAGTATAAAATTTAATAATTATATAAACCTTTATAAAAATTCTTGTCAAGTTGTATGTGAATAATTATTTACATCATTTAGTGGATATAGTAGTGCATATGTACACATGAGTGATGTTTCCACATTTTTTTGGATGAAATGAGAGAAAAATAAATTTATATTCACCATTAAATTAATATATTTATATAAAATATATCTTACATGTTAAAAAATTATTTCATTATAAGCATCAACATAAAGCAGTGATTAAGAAATAAATACATCACTTTGTAGAGGTTGTAATCCACAGGTATGCACAAGCAGTGTTTTCTTTTACCATTTGATAATCGTAATAATAAAAATTATTTTTTGTAAGAAACTAAATGAATTATTTTAGAATTAATACCATATATTTAGAGGAGATAAAATATCAAATAAATATTAAATTACTCATTTAAGTGTTATACCTTTTCATTGAGAATTCCCCATTGGCACACACCAAATCCCTAGAAAGGATGGTATTTTGAAAATAAAACAATATATTGGATATGTGTATAGAATATAAGATGTTATTGGGGTAGTGATTTTATGAGAAATAAGGATTAAACATTTTGAATAAGGGTGGGGAGGAGGTTCCCTTTTTATGTAAGGTGAGGGGCAATATTGGAATTACAAAAAATATTAAATAATTTTAAATTAATTTTCATGTTAAAGTGGAAAAATGATATATTTAAAATATAGGATAATTATTATTCTATATAATCTCATTAAATATAATTTAGGTAGTTTTAGGTAATATTTTAACCATTATATCTCATTTTTAACCCCCTTATAACATTTTTGTGTTACAATGATATAATTGAATTTTTAATCTTTAGGGTCATGAACATTATTATAAAAGGAAACATATACCATCAGTGGAATTTTTTTTAATAATATTGACCATATCACATTTTATTCGAAAAAGATAATACATTTATGTATTTATATTCTTTTAAGGAAATATTATTTTATATAATATACCATTGAAGTAATTTTTGAGACTATTCATGTAGTATGAATTTAATGAAAAAAATAGTGGTGGAATTCGAATCTTTCACGACCCGTCCCAGTGGGGCTCGAGCCGCAACTCCCCTAGCCCGCCTCCAATAGGTCAGGGGCTGGTGAATAGCATCGATTAGGCATGCTACTAACATGGGAGGCATTACCAATAACCTGTAAACACGCACACACATCTCCAAGCCCACAAAGATGAAAAGAAAAAACTACTAAAAGGAAAAGATGCATGCATACACTAAATCCCAACCAATAGAGTACGACAGGAACGTAAAGTACAAGAAATTAAACCCCTGGGCCAAAAGTACATTCCCACCAAAAGAGAGTCTACAACAACATCCAACATGTAATGAATGGAGCTGGGACTGCAATTTGTAGCTGTAGGAACACACCTCGGCCGGTCTGATCTCACTGAGTACCGTCCGGTCCTAGTCCACCTAGAATCCTGTCAAAGGCTCAGTCATCTTCACAAGACACGATAGGTGCGGGCAAAGCCCATGCAGGGGTGAGTATAAAAATACCCAGTAGGACACCCCGAAACCACAAAGGAAACACAACAAGGGAAATTCCACAAAGGAAAGATACAGTCATCTCCACACAGTATATGTCTACAAAACATATAATAAGAAAATCCACATATACTCATACAAAAATGACCATCGGGATACCACCACTAGGATCCAGCTCAAAGATTCCACTATGCACATAATATGGAGAACACACTCCTAGGTCTAAAATAGAGATGTGAAGTACTAATTCTGGGAGAAGAAACTCCACATGTACTATGAGAACATGATGCTCAGATGAGGATCACGGCCAAGTCATTGGGTGATTCCAACAACTCAATCAGAGATAATCCGCTAAGGATAGGATCAACGCCTGCGTAATGTTTGTCACATCGATACCAAGAACTGTAGCTAGGGTTCCAGGAATGAATAGAGGATCCAGCTCCAAGTCAAACAGAGGGGATTCCAACAACTCTATTCCGGAATTCCTGCTAAAGGGATCATACTCCTATATGTGAGAAATGATACCGGATACCTTCAAGAGAAATACTAAGGGGCAAAACCCTCAGGAAACTTTCCCAAGTCACAGAAGTCAACTGGTACAAGACTTGAATAATTTTTTACATGGAGTGTAGTATGGTTAAAAGCCGTGTTCCTTGACCCCGGGTACTGCCCGTGTAAACGGTCCATGTCATCTGTTCAAGATGTGTAAAACTCAACTACACAACATGTAGAAAAGTACATGCCAAGTTCTTGACTCTGGGTACTACCCGCATAAATGGCCCGTTTCATTTGGCTTGTTGGATAGAAAGTATCTACATAGTGTGTTGAAGAATCACACACCGTGTCTAACCACCCGTTCTCGCACCGTGTATGCTGGCCATGTGTCCGAACACGGCCTCTGTCTGTGTCCGTGTCGCCTGATCGTGTACCAGTACACAAGGTATCTCATGTATCTGGCTAGGTCTATCTTGGGAAGGGTATACACACCGTGTCCTTGGCCGTGTACCCAACCCGTGTCTGTGTCGCTTTCCTGTGTACCAGTACATGGGGTATCCCGTGTATCAGGCGGGGTCTGGCCGGGGAAGGGTACACATGCCGTGTCCTTGGCCGTGTACCCATCTCGTGTCCGTGTACTCCCGGATCACACGCCAGGTGGTCTATCGATGATCACACGCCCTGTAGCCCATACTACGTGGTGTGTAGTTGAGATTTTTCCAGAAACTCCGTCTTCTTCCTCACGCCACGGCTGAACCTTCGGATCCTCGTTTTCTCATCCGTTCGACCCAATACTCCAAGGATGGGTTTGTTTCGTCATAAGAACATCGTAACAGGTGTTTTTGGCTCTTAAATCGGATCATAAACCTTGAATGTTCATTCCGAATAAAAACGTCGGAAAACTCGTATCTCCTGATCCGCTTCGAATCGCCTACTGAAACCGTCGTCGCACCTCCATGCCATCGCTCTGGGGTTGGATCTTCAATATCAGATTGTTGTGCCAACAAATTAATGCGCAACAATCAATTTCCTCCAAGAACACGTAAAACTCAATGAATAACGTGGGGGAGAAAATACAAGAATCAAAAAAGATGGAAAAACCTTGATCGTTGTTCGTGACGATTCGGGTTCGTCACCATTAGATCAAAACAAAAAATCGTCAAAATCCCCGAAAAACCCGTCCCGCAATAACGATCGATCCGTGAGCTAATATGTTCATGTATTAGGATGCGTTAATCGCGTAAATAAGAAATAGGTATGAAAATCAAAAACAAATATCCTACTTGGATCCGCAGTGTTCGTTGGTGACGATCTGGTCACCGCGTCGTTGTCACCGGTGAAAATCGTCAAGAAGGTTCTTGCCACGTCGGGGGGGGGGGGTCTTCTCCAGAGCCGCCAAGGGTTTCAGGGTTATGAGGTTTGTAACCCTAGACCCCTACGCAGGCCTTTATTTAAAAAAGATAACAGATATATGTTGTAGAAGATTTAAAATATTTTGACACAGAAAAAAATATATTTATTTTAAATATTTTATTACTCTTACGTCCCAAAAACTGGATTTCACCACCGACCTGTGCCAGCTTATGTTAGGACTCACCTAAGGTAAAAACACTATCCCTAATTCTACGGTGCCCTCGTATTTCTAATCCGAGAACCCGTTTGGGTGTTATTCCACTTCTTCAGGAAAACCACAGGCGTGCGTTATTTAATTGTTAAATTAAATTCAAACATTTCTTCCGGGCTCACCGGGCATGGGAACTGCATTCTATCTCAGAGCCTGGTCTCAAACTAATTCCCATATAATATTAAAATAATACATGAAAAAATATGGGACATTACATCACACCCACCATCGGGATTTTGCGTCCCCAAAAGCCAAAACAAATGCTACTAAAAAAGATGTGAGTACTGCACGTGAATCTGAGCCTCCCGCTCCCACGTGCTCTCCTAGAGATTCTCGTGCTGCCACCGGACACACACTAAGGGAATATCTCACCCACGAAGGATCTTCTCTTTCCAATCCTAGATCTCCACTGGGTACTCAACAAAGGTCGCTCCATCATCGATGTCCAGCTCGCCCCAGTCGATAACGTGAGATGGATCATACACGTACCTCCGCAGTTGTGACACATGGAAGACATCATGTACCCGGTCCATCTGAGGAGGTAGAGCCAAGCGATACTCCACCTTTCCAACTCTACTCAGAATCTGAAAATTGCCGACAAACCTCAGAGATAGCTTTCCACCTCGGCCAAATCTCTGCAATCACCATCAAGGTGAGACCGGAAAGTACACATGGTCTCCCTCCTCGAACTCCAAGGGCCTCCACCTCCTATCAGCATAAGACTTTTTCCGACTCTGTACAGTCTTCATCCACTCCTAGATGACCCGCACCTTCTCTGTAGTAGCTCTCACCATCACTGGGCCCATAACTGCTGACTCTCCAGGGTCAGTCCAGCAAAGCGGTGTCCAGCATGGTCGCCCGTACAAAGCCTCAAATGATGCCATACCAATAGTGGAATGATAACTGTTGTTATAATAAAATTACACTAGTGGTAGGTGATCCTCCCAGCTATGCTCGAAGTCATTTATGCAAGCTCGAAGCATATCCTCCAGGACTTGGATGGTCCGCTTTGTCTGACCATCAGTCTGGGGATGAAACGCTGTGCTCCAGCGTAATTGAGTACCAAAAGCTCCCCGCAATCCCTTCGACAACCGGGATGTGAAATTATCATCAAGATATGAGAAAATCGTAGATGGAACTCCATGAAGTCAAAATATCTCCTGCACGTAGAGGCGTCCCAAGATCTCTACTAAACTCTGCTCCCGTATGGTTAGGAAGTGGTCTGACTTCGTGAGTCGGTCAACAATCACCCAGATGGAATTGTGTCCCCTGGATGTATGTGGTAAACCTATCACTAAGTCTATGTATATCATGTCCCACATACACTCTGGCACCTCAAGGGGCTATGTCAAGCATGCTGGCACCTGGGGCTCAGCCTTTACTTGCTGACAAGTAAGGCAATGAGAGACAAACTCTTCCACACACTTCTTCATTCCTGGACACCAGAACTGACGTCGGAGGTCCAGATACATCTTTTTCATGCCTGGATGTACTGCCAAAGGAGATTTATGGAACTCCCTTAGAACCTCCTCCAACAACGTCATTGGTACTACTGTACACCCTCTGAAAAGAACAACGTGCTTCGCACCTTCTGAATATCCATCAGCCGTAACACATGTGGATATCTGAGCATGTAGTGTCTCATAGCTAGCATCCTTGTGTTTTTCTTCCCTAACTCATTGTAAGAGTGGAGGTGCGATAACCATCAACTTCAAGTAAGCTCCCTCATCTCTATCCATGAAGGATAACTGTAAAGAGGCCAACTTCCTCGTCGCCTCATCCAGCAACTGCGAACTAGATTTCTTGCTGAGAGTATCTGCCATAACGTTCCCCTTCCAAAGTGTGTAAACGATCTCAAAGAGGTAATCCTGGAGAATCTCAAGCCATATTCTTTGCCTCAAATTTAGATCCTTATGAGAAAATATGTATTTGAGACTCTTGTGATCAGAGTAGATGGTAAACCGCTCGCCCATCAGGTAGTGCCGCCAAATCATCAATGTGAAGACTACCGCTACCAACTCAACATCAAGGGTCATGTAGTTTTTCTTGTGTGCCCTCAACTGACGTGATCCATAGGCAATAACTGCTTGCCTCTGCATCAGGACACAACCAAGACCAGTTCCTGATGCGTCACAGAACACTACGTACTTGACACCCTCCTCTGGTAATCTCAAGATCGGGGCGCTCGTTAGACACTGTCTCAACTACTAGAAAGCCTGCTGGCATCTCTCTGTCCACACGAAAGGCTGCCCCTTTCGGGTCAAAGTTGTCATGGGTTCTGAAATCATAGAGAAACCACGAATGAATCTCTGATAATAGCCTGCCAATCCAAGGAATCTTCACACCTTCGTCATGATCCGGGGTGGCTCCCATGCTAGTACTGCCTCCTCCTTGGCTGGGTCAACTGCTACACCATCTACTGAGATAATGTGTCCCAGAAACTGGGCCTCCTATATCCAGAACTGGAACTTCGAGAGATTATGATACAACTACTGCTTTCAGAGTGTGTGCAGAACCATCAATAGGTGTCTCACATGCTCCTCCATAGACGCAGTGTACACAAGGATATCATCGATGAAGACTACTATGAACCGATCAAGATAGGAATGAAGGATCTGGTTCATGAGTCCCATGAACACTGCCGGGGTGTTCGTCACGCCGAAGGGAATCACCAAGTACTCATAGTGACCGTAGCTACATCTGAAAGTCGTCTTCGATATATCCTCATCCCATACTCGCAACTGGTGATAGTCTGATTGTAGATCAACATTCAAGAACCATCATGCCCCTCTCAACTGGTCGAAGAGGTCATCGATCCTTGGTAGTGGATACCGGTTCTTCACGGTCACCTGATTCAAGCGCCTGTAATTCACACATAGCCTCAAGATCCTGTCTATCTTCTTGGAAAACAGCACTGGGGCTGCCTAGGGTGAAAAACTGTGTCTCACAAATCCCTTCTTCTACAAGTCGTCCAGCTTCACTCTCAACTCACGAAGCTCTGTAGGAGCCATTCGATATGCTGATGCTGATATTGGTGTCATCCCTGGTTGCAACTCAATGCAGAAATCTATCTCCCGTTGGGGAGGTAGTCCGGGGACATCCTCCGTAAAGATTTCATCATACTCATCCACTACTATTGAAAACTAGAAACTCGTAGCATATGATGTGCCAAGGGATAGGCTAGCCAACTGATGTGAAATCGGATGTCCCTTCCTAGGAACAAGTCCATCCTGCACTGCCTGGGTCTCTCTTTCACTGACAAAAGATAACTTCGTTCCATCACTGCGGACACACCGCACCCTTCACCTAAAACAGTCGATTTGGGCATGAACTGTGGAAAGGATGTCCATACCAAGAATGATATTGTAAGGCCTTGATGCTACCACCATGAGGTTCCAACCGAAACACTCACCTCCAAAGTTCAGGTCACACTGTCTGCAAAGATGTGTGATATCTGAATCTTCTCCAGTCATTATTTCTAAGCGTAAGGGTCGAGTCAACGGCTCAACAAGAATCTCAAGGTCTCGAACAAGATAAGCATCCAGAAAGGAATGAATAGCACCTATGTCTATCAGTACAGCATCCAAAGTTGAAAATACACAGATTGTACCTCTAATATTTCCGGGCGTACCTGGTTTATAAGCCTCTACCACCTGCAACTGTCCTTGCCTTTGTCCACCAGCTCCCCGAGCCTGGGGTGGACCTCCTGGGGGTGGTGGTGGTAAAGGGTCATAATGTCGACCACCTCTAGCTGCTCTCCCAGCTCCACTACTGCATCCATCGCCTTGCAGATCTTTCTGTTTCACATGTTTCCTCTGCCTCGGTTGTCCATCCACTGCTCTCGTGCCAATAGTATGGGGGGTTGGAAAATCTAGAGAGATATTTCCCCTACCATCACATGAGTTTCATCGCCTCTCTCTAGGCTGGCTGGATGCACCCTGAGAACCTTGTATGGAAGATCCCTTGTCATGGGATCTCCTCTAAAAACGTCTCCCACGCCTAGGTCCTTGACGTCGGCTCCCTACTGTCGAGGTCTCTACTCCAGCTCGACCACTACTGAAAACTTCCAGTTGTCTCTACTCTTCCAAGAATCTCTCGACCACCAAAGCCCACTCGAGCACCCCAGAATAAGTAGGAATACTCATAGGGATTATGCTAACTCAGATATCTCTATGCAAGCGCCGCTCAAAAGTCTGAGATTGGAAGTACTGATCTTTGACCATATCAATCGAGTACTGCGAGAGGTTGGTAAACCTAGATGAATAGTCAGCCACCGACATGGTTCCCTGCTGGAGCTGAAGATTCTCCTGTATACATACTTCTCTCCGGGTAACTGGTGAAAACTCCACTCTGAAGAGATGCTCAAACATTGACCAAGAAAGAGTCTCCACGTCATGGGTCTAGATAACCAAACTCCACCATCGTCCTGCCGAGCCCTGCAGAAGGCTCGCTGTAAGGATCACCATCTGGTCTGCGGGTGTCTTGACCAAATGAAAGACTCTGGTCACTGCCTCAAGACAGTCCTCTACTTCCTGAGGGTTAGGCTCACCTCGAAACATGAGGGGTATCTATCTTTAAAACTAGTGGAGTGCGCTCATCCTACGCTCCTCCTCCACTGGTAGAACAGGCACAAAACACTGTTCCACAGGTGGTGGGATAACTGGCACACCACCTGATGGTAAAACTGGGGGATCTGGTCCCTCTATTAAAGCTTCATCACTGAGGGGGTCATCATCATGATCGAGCTACTGGATCCTAGCGAGAACACGTCGTGGAGGAATCCTTTTAATGAAACAAGATGTATCTCAGACAATGAGTATATTTGGATAGCTGACTCAAGAAGGACATGGATACCACAAACCATTCCTATATGATGCATGTACTATTATTTTCTTGTGAAACTAGTGTTCTCATGCTCTGAGTCGAAAAGCAGGTTATTAGAGTCCGGGTGTATCGATATGTAGGCCGCCCACACCAACACTAAGATCCCTAGCCTAAAAGCTGAACTCGAAACACTTAACATTGTTTCCCCAACCAACTCACAGACTTTCAGTCCTAAGGTAGAACTGACCACCTATGATACCACTCTGTCACGACTCGTCCCTATGGGGCTCGAGCTGCAACTCCCCAAACCCGCCTCCAATAGGCCAGGGGCTAGTGACTAGCACCGAGTATGCATACTAATAACATGGGAGGAATTTACTATAACCTGTACACACACACACACACATCTACAAGCCCAAAAAGATGAAAAGAAAATACTACTAAAAGCAACAGATTCATGCATACACAAAATCCCAACCAATAGAGTACGATAGGAAAGTTAAGTACAAGAATGTAAAACCCTGGCCCAAAAGTACAAGACCACAAAAAGAGAGTCTATGACAATGTCCAACCTATAATGAAAGGTGTTGTGACTGCAATCTATAGCCATAGGAACACACCTCGGCCTGTATGATCTCACTAAGTACCGTCCGGTCCTGGTCCGCCTAGAATCCTATCAAAGGCTCGCTCATCTGCACAAGACACGACACGTGCGGGCAAAGCCCATGCAAGGGTGAGTATAACAATACCCAGTAGGACACCCTGAAACCACAAAGGAAACACAACAAGGGAAATACCACAAAGGAAAGATACAGTCAGCTCCACACAACATATGTCTACAGAACATATAACAATAAGATCCAGATATACTTATACACAAACGACCATTGTGATACCCCCACAAGGATCCAGCTTGAAGATTCCACTAAGCACATTACAAGAAGAACACACTCCTAGGTCTGAAGAGAGAGACATGATGTACTCATTCCGAGGGAACACACTCCACAAGTACTATGAGAACATGATGCTCAGATGAGGATCACAGGCATGTCATGGGGTGATTCCGACAACTCAGCCTGATCTAATCTGCTAAGCAGAGGATCAGTGCCCGAGTAAAGTTGGTCACGTCGATATCAAGAACTCTACCTAGGGTTGTAGGAATGAATACAGGATCCGGCTCCAAGTCTAACAGAGGGGATTCCAACAACTCTATTCAAGATGTCCTGCTGAAGGGATCGTACTCTTATAGGTAGGAAATGAGACCAGAACCCTTCAAGAGAATGACTAAGGGGATGAACCCTAAGGAAACTAGCCCAAGTAACAGAAGGCAACTGGATCAAGCCTTGAAGAATTTTTTACATGGTGTGTAGTATGGTTACATGCCCTGTTCCTTGACCCCGGGTAATACCCATGTAAATAGCATGTGTCATCCGTTCAAGCTGTGTAAAACTCAACTACACGGCATGTATAAAAGTACACGCCGTGTTCCTGAATCTGGGTACTACCTGTGTAAAGGGCCCGTTTCATTCGGCTTGTCGGATAGAAAGTAACTACACAGTGTGTTGAATAATCACACGCCATGTCCGAGAACCCGGGCTCACTCCGTGTATGATGTCCATGTGCCCGTACATGACCTTTGTCCATGTCCGTGTTGCCTTCCCATGTACAAGCACATGGGGTATCCCGTGTATCTGGCCGTGTCTGGATGGGGAAGGGTATACACGGCATGTCCTTGGCTGTGTACCCATCCCGTGTCTGTGTGCTCCCGGAGCACACGCCAGGTGGTCTGCCGACAATCACACACTGTGTAGCCCATACTACATGGCGTGTAGTTGGAATATTTCCAGATACTCCATCTTCTTCCTCGTGTTGTGGCTGAACCTCCAGATCCTAGGTTTCTCGTCCGTTCATCCCGATACTCTAGGGATGGGTTCATTTCGTCATACAAACATCGTAACAGGTGTTTTTGGCTCTTAAATTAGGTAATAAGCCTCGAATGATGCATCCGAAGAAAATCAATCGAAAACATATATCTCCCGATCCGCTCCTAAGTTCCTTCCGAAACTATCATCGCACCTCCGTGACATCACTCCGGGGTTGGATCTTCAATATCGGATCATTGCGCCAACAAAAAAAATGCACAATGGTAAATTTCCTCCAAGAATGCATAGAACGCAACGAAGAATCCAAGGGAGAAAATACAAGAATCAAACAAGATGGATGAACCTCAATCATTGTTTGTGATGATTCGGGTTCATCGCTGTTAGATCAATACCAAACAACCTCAAAATCCTCTCAAAACTAGTCCCGCAAGAACCATCGATCCGTGGGATAATATGTTTGTGGATTAGTCCACGTTTGTCGCAAAAATCAATAACATGGAAGGAAATAAAAAACAAACATCCTACCTGGATCTGCGGCATTCGTTGGTGAAGATCTGGTCGTCGGGTTGTCGTCGCCGGTGAAAATCGTCAAGAACGTCGTTGCCCCATCGGGGGGGGGGGGGTTTCTCCAGAGTCTCAAGAGCCGCCAAGGGTTTCAGGGATATGAGCTTTGTAACCCTGGAACCCTGTGTAGGCATTTATTTGAAAAAGGCAATAGATATCTGTTGCAGCAGATTTAAAAGATTTCACCGCAGAATAAAATATTTTTATTTAAAATATTTTATTACCCTTACGCCCCAAAAACTGTATTTCCCCACCGACCCGCTCCGGCCGATGTCAGGCCCCGCCTAAGGTAAAAATGTTGTCCCAAATGCAACGGTGCCCTCAGATTTCTGATCCGAGCACCCGTTTGGTAGTTATTCCACTTCTTCAGGAAAACCGCACGCGCACATTATTTAATTATTAAATTAAATTCAATCATTTGTTTCGGGCTCACCGGGCCTCGGAACTGCACGCCGTCTCAAAGAATGTTCTATAAATAATACCCATATGATATTAAAATAATATATGGAAAAATCCAGGACATTACAGAATCATAACCATTATTAAGTCACTAATATTATATATATATATATATATATATATATATATATATTGGAACACATTAATTCTTCCAAAATTTATTACTTATAATATATTTAAAATTATTTATTATATTTTTTTAATACTTGAACATGCACTGTGTCGATGCTATGTAAGTATTTAAGGTTATTCTTGAGTTATTGAAAAATAAATAAATTAATATGATAAATATTTTAATCCAAATTTTAAATAACCATTAATAACATAATATAACCTCTTTTTATCTTGAGGAAATAATATTATATATATTAATATAAAGAGAGTGAAATTTTTTATTTATTCTTTACTTAAATTACTATTTACATCATTAACAAAGGAAAGTGGAAATAAATTGAAAAAATTTTAATATAATTACATTATGTTATAAAAGAACCTATCTAATTAAATAAATGAATTTTTTTTGTATATTTATTGTCCTTATAAAATTGTTTTAACTATGTTTTCCAATTTTACACTTTCTATGGTAACAAATGTACACTATGGTTACTATTGACAATGGAAAAAAGTAAAAGCGTAATATTGTTAAAATTTTAATATCATGATTAAAAATATTGACTTTATTTTCTAAATTTAAATTTACATAATTAGTAGAAATATAATTGATAATTATCATGAAAAATGCAACATAACTCATTTTTATAAAAAAAACATTTAATCATAATACTGGATTTAATCTTACCTCATTCCTAGTAAATACCATTACCTGACTAATAAAATATATTATTAAATATATTATATATGATCTTTATTAAACTTATTTATAAAAAATGACTAATTTATTTTATTATGTTGAAAACACATTGCATCCATAAAAACTATTTTTCTGAAAAAAAAACATTATTTACTTTTAAATGCTTTTATCCATGGATATCTAGTGAATTCATTCTATAAATGTGTAAAAAATGTTTTTTCAGAATTTATTTATTCCAATTAATACCTTCCAATCCATAAACAAGGAAATAACTTACACATAATGATAATTTAATAGTATATCATTGTTAGATTTAACTTGGTGTTGCGTGAATAGAAAGATATTAATGAAATTATATTTATTTAAACAGAATCATTTCCTAATATCTCATGGTTTTACAAATATAATCTCCAAAAATCATTATCCATGACATTTAAATAATATTTTATTCCAAATTATCAATCCAAGAATCATTATTGTTTTTTTGAACTGATGATACCCGATGAAGAGTTACATGTTCTTACTAATATTTGTCACATTTCATTCTTCTTAAACATCCTAAAAATATTTTATAACCATATGAACATTATTTAATTAGTATATATTCTATAAGCAGTTGTTTTTATGTAATTTTATATTTATTTTCCATCTTCTACCCATCTAATAAATGATGATAATGTCTTTTGTGAGTATGTGGTGACTACCACCTCCACAAAGCAAGATTATTTGTTTTTTCCATTCAAATTTATTCTTCTGGTCATAATGATAGATTTAATGAATATATATGATATTTATGATAAAATTTTTATTCTTAAAAAGTGAATTATTATATATATTTATTTCATTTCATCCATTGAAAATTGGAAACAACACTCGAGAGTACGAAAAAACTATCATCTCTAGAAAGTGATGTAAGTCATTTTCTAGAACCACCTTATATTTATGGACATAAATTTATATATAATGAATAAATATTATAATTATGATATTATATATTTTATGGAAATTATGAAACCATGACCAAGGTGAATTTATAGGAACTATTAGACCCAAACACATATGGAAAAAAGATTTGTTTTTACAAAAATGTTCATTTTAATAAATAATTATTAATAAAATGGTAATAAAATATTATAAAGGAATTATATAGATTATTTAATTTATGAATATGGTTCTATAATATAAGTATAATAAATCTATATTTATTATATGGGAGATGTTGAAGTGAACGTTGCAAGATGGGACATTAGGTATGGGTTTTGTTTACAATCACTTTTAGTTTTAAGATTTTCTATGATAAATTTCTATTTTGGTAACTTATATTATCTGTATCCATTAATGAAAAAGTTATTTTCATGTTATTTTTTATTGATATAATTTTAAATTATTAGTAACATTTTCCACTATGTGGTACTGAAAATAAAATATAAAATTTATTTAAGAAAAAGAATCATTATTTATTCTTTTTATGGAATGAATAGTTATCATCCAGGTCCTTGTTCTAAATAATGTTAATTTATATGATAACGTATTTATTGAAAGTAATTTTCAACTATATTTTATTATGTTTTCAAATTTATAATGATTTTTTTTATAATGGTTTCTCACCATGTCATTTTTTATTTTTTACAAAACTATTAAAAGAATGTTCCCTTTTAATATATACTACATGAATGAATATTCTTGTTTTCATGACCAATCATACCATTAATTATTAATTTAATAGTTCCAGTGGTTATTTTCCAGGAGAATAATTTTATCAATTTTTTAGTAACTATTAGTTTTAAAAATACTAAAATAATATGATACTTTTTCAATTTTCATAGAAATGATAAAATGATATTTTAATGGTATTTGACATCCATTTAGACATCATTTATGGATTATTATGATTCAATAGAGATATGATATTATCATTATCCCAGAATTATTTCCCTCAAGGGATTTTAATTATTATGTGTTATGTATGGTTATATGAAACATGGTAGTTTTCCATGTTTTAATTAATTTATGATGATACCTTTATGAACTCCATTTATTTTCCATGAGTTATGATATAATGAATAGTTTTATGATCTTATAGAACACTATTGAGTGGTTTTAATTGTGTAATTGGATGGATTGGAATTATATATCCCTTTAATTCATTGGGTAAATATTTATATCTCATGAGATAATATGAACTAAAATGGGTAGTGAACTCAGTTCAATTCGGGATTCTATCCATCAAGATAATAATGGTAGTTATCATTTTACTATGTAAATGTGAAATGAGGAGTGAACCCAATCTATTATGGGACTCTATCCACTTTTATAGTCTTACAAGTGATCATTTTCTAAGGAAATTACTTTCTATTCTTATTTGTATAACAAAAACTTTTGTCTTATCATTATGATAATTTCTCAAGGTCATGATTGATTAATGGTGATTTCTCAATCTTATGTATATTTTTTTATGACAAATCATTATGCCATGACTCATGATTAATGAACATTGAATTATTGTGTAAGACTTTCGTATTTTATTATAATTTTATCATATTTTTATACTTATCATAATTTCACATATGATCATTGATTTATATCTCTATTTTTTACCCTGATTATATAAGATCATTCTTCCTTATGTTTCCATTTCTCCATGAAATGATGAATGGTTCGGAATTGGGTATCTCTAATAAGTGTACTAGGTGAGAAATAATTCAAGGTATATATTGAATATCTTCTTTGAAATAATTTTATTATGTGTTGAGTATCTGAAATACTAAACCTATATAATTCCAAGGTTTGTATTATTATGAGATGTATTTAATATTATTCTAATATGATGAAATATTTTTTGATGATATGCATGGGTAACCACAATGGGTATCATAGCTGGTTTTATTTTTTTAGTGATTATGATTAGAAAAAAATGGTTAACCCCATTAGGACCAGTTTAATTATATTATAAAATATTGATGTTTTTGTAATGTAGAGATTTTTTCCCATGTAATGAAATCCTTGTCTGGATAAAAACAAGTAGATGCGGGCTCATGCACAAATGCACCTAGGGGTAATAACCATAAAATAATGAAATCCCATTTGATATCCCTAATCCACCAATGATAAACAATCAGAGTGAAGATGATGATGAAAATAAAATGTAAATTACCTCCATTATATGGGTTTTATTACCTATTCATGGGTGGTATTTATCTCAAATGGATTGGGAGAAACTCAACCTTTATGATATAACTATTGTTGAAATGACCCAATGTTTTATAATTGCAATTCCCTTATTGTAAATTATGTCGTAGAGTATAATCCCATAAGAATAGATATATAAGACAATAAAACCCATATAAATTATTAATTAATGAAATAAGAAACATTTCTAGAAGTTAAGGATCCTATACCGATGAAATAGTAACATGACCATAAGAATAGTAATGTGATATTTATAAATCGTAAACAAGCCAATTAAATAGTAACATCACCAATGAAAGTATTAATAAAATTTATCTATACTATAAGTGACAATATTATATAATTATATCATATTATAAAACCATAAGTGAACTGAGGGGAATATATAAGAACCATTAGACCAAATCCTTTATAATTCTAGAGCGTGTATCATTATGAGATGTACTTAATATTCATCTAATATGGTGTAATATTTATTTACGTTATTATTGGGTAACCTCAATTGGTATCATGGGTGGTTTTATTTTTTAGTAATTATGATTAGAAAAAAAATTGTTTAAACCATTGGGATAAGTATAATTATATTATTAAATACTGATGTTTTGGTGAAGTAGAGAATTTTTTCTTTCCATGTAATGAAATATCTATTTGGATAGAAACGTGTAGATGTTGGCTCATGCACAGTTCCACCTAGTGGTAATAACCCTAAAAGGATGGTTGTGTATTAATTAAATATACACCTAGTATATAAAAATATGTTCTAACTTTCCACCTATTCTTACACTCCTAAGTGATATTCTTTGGTTAATTCACTTTCTCCTTATAGAACATTCTAATGAAGGAGATTATGCAATGTATGAAAACATTTGATGAACTATAATTGATATTTGATTAACCTAAAGTGTCTTATACTTAAATAAGGTTTCATAATTTAGGAAATTATAAGAGTTATTTTCATAATCATAGGACTTATTACTCTATTTTTTTATACTCACCCTAAGATTATTATTTTTAGTCAATTGATGGATCTAGGAGGAATCACGGGAACCATGAATGGTATCTTTAAGAAAATGGATTTCCTCTTGAAAAAAATCGAATGGGATATGGGATAAAAATTATGATTCATATTCCTAGTCAACTATCTTGACTTATGATTAATAACATGAACCCAGTTGAAATACCAATTATGTGAAAAACAAAGATTTAAAAATGATTAGGCGATAATGACCACAGAGGGAAGAAGAGTTAGCAATCTATATGTAAAAAATGTGGGAAGAATCACCCACAAAAATGTCTAAATAGAACTATAATATGTTTTATGTGTGGAAATCAATGTTATAAAGAAACTATTTTCCAAGGAAAAATGAAGAGATCAATAATGGGAAATAAATTTCAATATATGTTTCCACTAATAGTTTAATATATTTAATGTAGGGAACATTCAAATTATTAGAATCATTGGCTTAATATAGGTGATAAATCAATAACAATGAAAGGTATTATGCTATGTCAATTGCTTACTTGTATTATTAGAAGTATTTCAAAATTATATGTTACTCTAGAGATAGGGATTTCATTTTGAAGTATGTAGGAATATTCCATTTGAAAACATTATTATTGTTTTTTTAGTGGAGTTTGATGTGATTTTGAGAATTGATTATATTTATCTATATAGATCCAAAAATATATTTCTATAATAATGAAATCTCATTCATTATCATGAATCCACCTATGATCACCTATCAGTGTGAGGATGAAGTTGAACTTAAAATAAAAATTACTTCCATTATATGGGTTTTACTATTTATTCTTGTGGGGTATTTCTCTCAAATAGTTTGGGAGAAAATCAAAATTCATGATATGACTATTATTTTAATGAACCAATGTTTCATAAATTGAATTCAATTCTTTAAAATTACATATTATATAATAATCATATAAGAATACATATAGAACACAATACAAACCTTATAAATGAATAAGGAATGAAATAAGAATCATTTATAGAAGTTAAAAAACCTATATCGTTGAAATATTAACATAACCATTGGAATAATAATATAACCCTTATGAATTGTATCCTCAACAATAAAAGTATAAATAAAATTTATCCATCTTATATGTAGAAATATTATATAATTATATCATTGTATAAGTAAATAAATATTATTAAAATAAATATTTATGTGTTGGTATTTTTGTAAGTCATAAATAGTTAATTAGAATTTTATGACTAATTTAAAAATTTAAAAGAAAATTTATTCTTATAAAAGGTATTCATAGATTTGTATGTTTATGTCTGATTATTATAAAATACTTTTATGAGACCATAGTTAATTTTTCAATTTTATATAAAATTAGTAAAAGATATAAATTCCATTTTTTTAGTAATAATGAATTTAATTAAAAATTCAATCTCTCTTATTTAGAAAATTATTTTCATAAAACACAGTTTATTTTTTGAATTCTACACATCAAAAAATGTTTATAGTGAATTTTTTGGATTTCTCGGAAGTACATGAATTTGTGTGAATAGAAAAAACAATAATTTATGGGTTTTATACCTTATTTGTTAAATACACTATAAATAGAGTCATTCCTAATGTAACCAAAATTGGTTCAAAATGCCATGATCCAATTATTTATTTTAGCCTCATGAATTAACACTATTTCTTGTGTTAATAAAAATAATAAACTATTAAATTAAATATTGAGAAAACACTCCTCTTCTAAATTATAAATACCACCCCTAACACATATCAAGCCTTGTTACTCATAAACATTATGATCAAGACACATCCAAATACCCTCCCCCACATCCAATATATCTATGTATCATAAAAACACCAAAACCCCTTACCAATGGAGGCTCTCAATGAGGATAAATTCAAGAGGTAAATTTCCCTTTTGATTGTTTTCTTTTCTTTTCATGTTCCTTTATTTTCTTTTTATTTCTTAAACTCCCCTAATATAAATGGTATGATAACTACCTTACCTTAAATATTATGTATGTTTTTTATTCTAATATAATAATTCATCATCATCTCTCATTTTCCCTCTACATGTAATAAAAATGAAAACACCATGTGAGATATATTAATTTATCATATTCAAGGATGGTGGGTTTTCAATTAATATTAACCTCTTAAAGGATGGTCATTAAACCATTTTTATGGTTGAGAAAAATTATAATATTTGTATTATAACTGATATGATGTTCTAGAATCATTTTTTATACATGATATTAATTTATAAAAAAATGGGTTTCTTGTGATCGAAAAACTGCGAAATTAATCCAAGCGATTATCATTAAAATTTTATCTAATGATTCATCCTCAACCAATTTAATAAAATGAATGGTATAACCATTATAAATTATGTAATTTCAATAATTTAATATAATTTCACTTTTTGAAAACCATTCTCATTTTATTTAATCTTCTATAGTCTTATTCAAGCAAACCAATCATGAAAAGTAAGAAAACGAGCACTCCCAAATGATGAAATTGAACACTATAACTCATCAAAATGGAATAAAAGAATATAATAAAATGATAATAAATAAAATTAATGTATAATAGGTTCTATAATTATTAATTATTGTATCTAATTTATTTATCCAGGACATTAAGATCAAGTGAAGGACAACTTCAGACTTGAGGTAAATAACTCAACCCAAACCTCCATTTTTTATTTAGGTTATTTTATAACTCTCTTTATATAAATAGAATTATCTATATTTTATTTAAATATTTTAACTATTTTTTATATGATCTAAAATCATGTATCAATATCCATTCCTCTTTAATTTTTAGGGATTTACATGTTTTTAAAAGGTTCCCTACTCAATTTTTCTTGATAAGAAACCCCAATTTAACAGAAACTCACAAATTATTAACCATTATTTAGTGAAATATATAATATATTTTGATCCACTATATACGTTCTAAAATATTTATTTATTTTTATGAAAACCTTCTTGGATCACTTCTCGTTTTATATAAAATATTATTCCCTTTTATTTTTTAAAATATCTTTATTATTTTCCTTAAACCACACTGAAATGATTTAATTCTAAATATTCTTAAATAGTCCTTCTACATGTTATCCCCTTAGTTTTATATCAGTTATCCTGATCTTTGCATATGAATGTCCATTTATATTCTAAACCCATTACTTCATGGACACTACTATGATATGCCCATTTGTAATACCTTACGACATGATTTTGATACCATTTTCTTTCCATGGGTAACCTTTATGTTATGTTTGATTCATTATTTATGATTCTTCATGTGGAAAAAATATTCATGAAAATTTTATGTAGGATGTGCCCTATAATTCTCAAATTTTTTGGGTGATGTTTAGTCTCATGAGTCGTTATGGGAAATTCTCTTGCTAGTTATCCTTGACTCATACTCTAGGTTCAATGGTCCTGGTGGTTAGCATTGACTCATGGACCTATATGTAAAATGAGATTTGACTCGTGATAAAGTCATGTTTTATGTTGCCTTAACATTATTATGATTCCATGTTTATAAGATCCCATATTTTATATTATAATTTTCGTTATGTTCCATTTCTTTTTTATGTCATTATGTTATGACTTCTAACCCATGTCTTAAGGTTTATTCTTATGATTATTACCTTATTGAACTTTTTAACTCATCCTTTTGTTCATATTATCCCAAGGATATCATATAGATTTGTTTTATCATAATTAAAGTTAGGATCTCGATGTAGATTTTCAATAAAATTTGTTTTCATTATGTTAAATTATGTACATAATCTTGAAGACAGTAGAATTTATGATCTATGTCATGTAACATGATGTTCAATTTTGAATAAAATCATGTAATGATATATGTGAAATGTTGGGGTTGGAATAGTTGGTATTAATGGAAAAACAATTTATTTTTGGATATTAAGAATAAATCAATTTAGTAAGAAGCATAGGGATAAGAAAAAGTATAATAAAACATCTATATATTTTGTTAAGTATTGAGTTTGTGGATTATTTAAAAAATACACCACTGTTTGGATACAACAATTGGACATGGTTCTAGAATAGATGATCCATGTATTAAAAAATCTGACAAGGTGTTTTGGGCCTTAATTTGGGTAACCTGGATCATGACAACAAGCCTCTCATTGCACCTAGTTTGACACTCCTGAAGGTTATTCTTTTGAAAATACATAATCTCATTATGAACCATTATTAAAAGAATAATTCCCATAAGAATATATGATGGGAAATAGATGATGGATAAACAAGATTAAAACCAAGGGAATAACATGTTAGGATATACCTTTCCTTTACAATTTTATCAATTTTTGTTCAAATATTTCTTTTATTTTAATAAGATAAGTATTCAAGCCCCATAATTTCACTTTCATTGTCTTAGTTAATGGTATGAAATAGAAGAACACATGTCAACAATAATTGTTATAGGTAATGTGATGATTATAATAATTATATGCCAAATATTAAGGGAATGGTTGTTAAAAAATTATATAAGTACTTCCTCAATTGGATCAAGTGTTTAATAATAATAATAATTGTGTGGAACACCCTCCTTCTCCTAGAAAAGAACAAGTTTCTCTTGAATCCGTCATGAATAAAATTCATCCCATGTTTAGTTGATCTTCCAATCCCATCCTCATGGAATTATGGATTAACTCAATTAAAAAGATATTATATGTCCTCTAGTTCTTATAAGAAGAGAGATTTGGGTTGGTGGCCTATTGTTTTGATGAGGAAGCTGATCAATGGTGGAAACTGATGAATAACACAAAGTCCTTGAAGGAAAATTATTCATGGAATGGGATGATTTCAAGAAAATATTTTTTAATAAATAATTTTCCTGAACACTCAAACTTAAGATAAATAATGGATTACTAGGTAATATGAGAAAATAAGATGATTCCATAAAGGATTATGATGAAAATTTTACAAGGCTTTCCTGGAATTACTTCATCTTTTTCATTAACACCGTATTCAAGGTGGGTCTCTTCATTATAAAAATAAACATGATTTTAAGAAGATATTTATAGATTTGAGACTTTCATAGCTATGAGTAGATTTTCCATTACAACCTAAAGGTTTAAATATATATCAAAGACTCACAGTGGCCTCATGGGCTTAGTAAAAAAAGAGAAAAATTTATTCTAACATGGATGGATTAGCAAAAACCTAACATTAAGGAAATTACAATGAACAACCCATTCATCAAAATTGTTGGAAGAAGCATCCTAAGAACTATTTAATGAGAGAAAAGAAATGGTTCAAATGTGGAAGAATGGGGGATCTTGCTGAGACATGATGAAAAGATATAAATAATTCCACTAATGTAGAAGAAAAAAGGAAGGTTCATATCAACACTCGTCCTATAGTGAATTGTTTAAACTACAAGGAACATGGTAATTTTTCCAATAAATTCCCTCATCCGTAGATTGTTAGAGGAAACCAACAACAACCTCTATGGAAACAAGTAAGGGATCATTATATCACTACTTTTGATATGGAATCAGACAAAGATGTGGTGACATGTACACTGGTTATTCATTCAGGAATAATGAACATAACATTTGATTCTGGTTCTATACATTCTTTCATATCTTGTAAGTTTTGTATAACTATTCAATACCACTTCAAAATGTGGATGTTGATTTGTCTCTGAGAATAGAAAATTTGGAAATTATTTCATCCAAAGTATATAACTCCTCCCTATTTAATGTTTCTAGATTGAACCTCCTAGTAAATATTGTCATAATCTTTTTTGAGTAGTTTGATTCTATATTATTCATGGTTTGGATATCTCTATACAAAGACAACATCACCTTTCCAGAAAGATATATCACCCTTCACAGCCGCGAGAATCTACTAATTATATACAGGTTTAAGAAGGAGTAATAATCTCCATTATAATTATTATCTAATGTGTGGACACAACTACCTTATGAGAAAGAATATCTTGATTAAAGAATTTAGAAAAATAAGAGAATCATGATCTAATACGTGCACAACATGAGGGATTACACTGATGTGTTCCCTAAAGAGTTTCTTAGTCTTCCTCTAGATAGAGAGGATGATTTGCCTATTGATCTTATTCATGGATCACTACCTATATCAGAGACAGCTTATAGAATGGTCATCGTAGTCCTAGAAGAGCTGAAAAAGCAGTTATGGGAGAATTTAAAAAAGGGTTTCATAAGTCTGAGTGCTTCACCAAGGAATGAACTAGTCATCTTTGTTAATAATAAGGATAAAAGAATTATCCTCTACATTGATAATCATGAGCTTAATAAAATATCTATAATGAACAAGTATCCCCTACCAAAGATAGATGACTTGTTAAATCAGCTATGTGGGGCTATTTATTTCTCTAAGGTGGACCTTTTGTTTGTATATCACCCATTAAATGTTTGGAAATAATATATTCCCAAGAGTTACTTTCAAATGATGTATGTAAAGTCTAATATCATAGATATGCCCTTCTAACTCCCTAATTATCTATAAATTTTCACGTATTTAATGAATATAGTCATTAGGTATTACCTCAAAAATATTATGTTAGCCTTTATTGATTATATTTTGATATACTCCAAGAGCAAGGAGTAATGTGAGGATAATTTTGATTCTGTGATGAAGTCCCTATAAAAGAATAAAATATATAAAAATTATGGTAAACGTGAGTTCTGTATAGAGGAAGTATTATTCATGGGGAATGTTACCACTTTTAAAGGGATATATGTGTACCCTTCTAAGACAAAGTAAATCAAAGAGTGTCCCATTAAAAAATCTGTAATGGATATATCTAGTGTCCTTTACTTATCTAGGTATTACTAATGATTTGTAAAGAAATCCTCACCATTGAAAAAACTAATGACCAAGATTACATGGAAGGGAGTGATTTTTTTCTTGTCTCAAGAATGTGAGGAAATATTTAAGGATCTCAAAAAGAGGCTTATCACTCCCCCTAAATTTACACTCCCGAAAAGTGGAAAACTTTTTGTGGTGTATATAAATTCTTTAAGGAAAGGCTTAGGTTGTGTACTAGTGAAAAATAATAATTTGATACCCTATTATACAAGAAATTTGATAATTCCTGAGAAAAACTATCCCATTAACGATCTGGAGTTGGTAGTTGTGAACATTGCATTGAAAATGTGGCAGCATTATCTCTATGGGGAGAAGTGTGAGATATGTACAGATCAAAAATGTCTCAAATATATATTCACATAGAATAATTTTAATATAAACCAGCAATGAAAGTTATAGATCATCAAAGATTATGACTTCTCAATCTACTACCATCTTGGTAAGGAAAATAAGGTAGCTGATAATCTAAGTAGAAAAGATCTTGCATCTTTATGAATAATGGGAATTGAGAATCATACATTCATCTTAGATCTGTAGAGGATGGACAAGGAAATAATTAATAGTGGGAAATCATTAATCCTTTCTCAAATAATTTATCAGGAATCCCTTTTGGAGAAAATAAAACATTTTTAATGAAAAGATGTGAAAATTCAAAAAAGGTTGGAAGCCTTTTAAAATGGGAAATCATCTAAGATCACGTTTATTGGGGGGATGTTTTATGATTTGGTTATGATTACATGTTCCATCAGATCTAGAGATAAAGAAAAAGCTTCTATATGAAGCACATAACTCAACCTTTTCTATTCACCCAAGGAGCACAATGATGTATCGAGATCTCCGAGAGAACTATTAGTGGGGAAATATGAAGAAAAATATTTTTGAATATACATCAAACTGCCTGGTATGTTAAAAAGTGAAGGCTAAAATATATAAGTATGAGGGGATGATGAAACCACTACCCGTACCAACATGAAAGTGGCAAAACATTACCCTGGACGTTGTCACTATACATCCAAGGACATCGAATGAAATCAATGCTATATGGGTCATTGTGAATCTTCTTACAAATACAGCTCACTTTTTCACAATTTTATAGGACATATCATTAGATAAATGTGCATGAATATATATCAAAGAGTTGATAAGACTAAATTGAATAACACTATCTATTGTATCCAATTGGGATATGAGATTAACCTCGATGTTCTGGAATAGTGTCCAATATGCTCTAAGCACTGAGCAAAACTTTAGTATGACCTATCATCCATAAACTGACGGGAAATTTTTGCGAACTATTCAGACCCTAGAAGGCATGGTGAGAGCCTATTCTATAGACATCAAAGGAGGATGAGACCAACATCTTCCACCAGTCTAATTCTCCTACAACAACTATTTCCACTCCAACATCCAAATGGCTCCATATGATTCCCTTTACAGGAAAAGGTGTAAAACACTGGCATGATGGGATGAAGTTGGTGAGCGTTAGTTTTTAGTAACTGAAATGGTCGAAGTAATGGTGGTGAAGGTGAAAACCATTCTGAAAAACATCAAGGAATCCCAAATTTGATAAAAGATATATGTAGACAATCATCGATGAGACCTAAAGTTCAAAGTTGGAGACATGGTATTCCTTAGAATATCTCCATAGAAGAAGGTCATGAGACTTGGGGAGAATATAAATCTACATCCTAGGTACATCATCCCCTTCAGGATTCTTGATTGCATCGGACCTATGGAATATCAAGTAGAACTTACACCTACCATGTATAATGTACACGATGTACTCCATGTATCCCTCTAAAGGAAGTAAATACCAGATCCTTCACATGTACTGTCTTTGGAGGTGGTACAAGTGGAGAATGATCATTTTTATGTAGAAAATATAATAAATATCTTGGATCATGTAGATAATGTTATAAAAATCAAGAATAATGACCTCATCAAAGTAATATGGTGGAACCATAAGTACGAATATGTAACATGGGAATTGGAGGAAGCGATGGAGGAAAAGTACCCACACTCGTTCTCAACATAGAATGTAAAAGAAAATTGTGAGGGTGAAATTTCATAATGGGGGAAGAATGTAATGTCAAAATGTTTTATTAGTGGATTTAACTTCTTATAAAAAATTAATTATAGTATAATAATACAATAAGATATAAATATAACACAATATAAACACTATAAATGATTAATTAATTAATTAATAAGCATTTCTATAAGTTAAATTACCTATGTTGATGAAATAGTTACTTGAGATTTGAAAACGTAATGTGAACCTTATGAATTCTAATCAGAACAATTGAATAGTAAACTCAACAATTAATATGTAAATAAAATTTATCCATCTTATAAGTAACGATATAATATAATTATATCATAGTATAAGTTAATAAATATTTTAAAATTTATTAATTATGTGTTGGAATTTTTGTAAGTCATAAATATTTAATTAATGTTTTTTGATTAAATTAATAATTTAAAAGAAAATATATTTTCATGAAATTTATTCATATATTAATATTTCTATTTCTTCTGATTATAATATATTTTTATGAGACCTTGGTTATTTTTTTTAATGTGATATAAAATCAGTTATAATTTTAAAATCAAACTTTTGAGTAAATTATGAATTTAATTAAAATATAAATTTCTAAAATTTATAAAATTATTTTCATCAAATGGAATTCATTTTTTTATTCTACATGTCGAAAAATAGTTGTGCTAAATTTTTTAGATTTTTCTAAAATACTTAAATTTTTTATGAATTGTAAAATACAATAATTTACGGTATATATACATTATATGTTTAATACCCTATTCATTGAGCCATTAATAATGTACGAATAGTTTGTTCAAACACACATGATATAATTACATTTTTTAGTCACAGGATTCATCACTATTTCTTGTCTTGGAAAAAATAAGAAACTAATGAATTAAATTTTGAGAAAACACTCTACTCATCTACTATAAATACCACCCTCGTCACATCTTCCCCTTGACCCACTAAATCCTTGTTCCTTGTAAAAATTCTACTCAAGTATCTTACCAATACCCCCGCCCCTTCACTTGAGCTCTTGGTATCATCAATATAAAAAAACCTCTTCCCTAATGATTCTCTCGAGGATAAATTTAAGAGATAAATTCCTCTTTCTGATTCTTTTATTTTTTCTTCAACATCCTTTATTTTCTTTTTATATCGTAAAATCCCCTCATCCAAATTGTATGATAACTCCAACACAGTATATATACAATAAATTTATTATGATATTGAAATAATTTATCATCATCTCTCTTTTCCAATCCTTTTATTCAAAAAACTAAACGTTGTTGGAGATGTGTTAATTTATCACATTCAAGGATGACAGGTTCTCAATTTCTATTACTCTCATCAAATCTGGTCAGGAAAAAAATTTTCTTTTTCGACCTGATTATAATATATTTATTATAACTTATGTAATGTTCAGTAATATTTTTTTTATAAATTATATTAATTTATAAAATAAAATGAGTTCTTTGTGATTGAAAAAACGCCCAATTAATCCAAGCGATTGTCATTAAAATTTTATCTAATGATTCATCCTCATAAAATTTAATAAAATGACTCATATAATCATTTTATCTTAAAAAATTTCATTTATATATTATAACTACACTTCTATAAAACCATTCACACTTTACATGAACTTTCATACTCTTATTTAAGATAAGTGATCATGGAAACTAAGAAAACGAGCACTCACGAATGATGAAATTGAACACTATAACTGCATAAAAAGGGAATTAAATAACTTAATAAAATGATAATATATAAAATTAAATTAGAATAGGTAGTGTAATTATTAATTAATGAATCTATTTTTGTTATCTAGTATATTTAAATCAAGTGAAGGACTCCTTTGAACATGAGGTAAGGAATTATACCTGAACCTTCATTTTTTCATTTGGGATATTCTTTCTCCCTCATTAACCTAGTTTAAATATATATTATATTTATGAAAATATTATAAATCACGTTTATATGTTCCAATATCATTTTTTATTATCCATTTGTCCTTATTTTTTTGGATATACATGTTTTTACAAGTTTCCCTATTCAATTCTTCCCAACTAGCAAACCCAATTTAAGGGAACTTCCTGCAATCATACCCATTTTAAAGTACACTATATAATATTTTTGGAGCCTCCATATATTTTATAAAAATAAATTTTTATTATGAAAACCTCATTGGTTTAATTTTCATTTTAAATAAAATATTATTAATATTATGTTTTAAAATATCTTTAATATTTTTTTTTAAACCACACTAAAATGTTTTAATTCTAAATATTCATAAATAATATTTTACATTTAATAAAATAATATCATAAAAATACGAAATGCCCCAAAAAATGTGTCCTAATTCTATTTTTTGTGTCATGGCCGACCATGGGATGCCTTGTGCCAACTTAAAGATCCCATGGAATCACTTTTTTGGCGATAGTGACATTTTATCATTTTATTTTAAAAGAATGGAAAATATAACAAAAGTATGTAACAGCTAAGTAAAAAAATTAATTTTGTCTACATAATTTTATCTTAGACTATAAATAATCATTGTACACCTAAAAATATTTCCTACATCATGGTATTTGTTTTATAACTTTTAGACTTTAGATAAATTTATTTATTTATGGCCCCATGATGATGCAGTGATTACCTCATTAATGAACGATCTAAATACAATGAAAATATAAGGTAAAATATAAGACATAAAATTGTAAAAAACCTATTGAATGGGTGGATTTATAAATATTATCACCTTATACTAGAAATATATAATTTTGGGACCTTTAAAATCCAAATATCATTTTATAATAATGTAACATTTCATGACTTTCCAAGAGTGCTCTCCTCCCTCTAATAAAAGGCCCCCACCTCTACCCCCTTACCCACACCTCTAAAGCCCTTGGATCTTCCAAAATATGCTCATATTGTATCTCCACATCCTTCTCTTACTCTTAGAAGCCTCACTTTGGGCAGAAGTCTTTCGAAGGAAGCCTTTGGGCTCAAATCAAAAAGAGTTATCCGATTTAAAGGTAATGTATTCTCTTATGTTCATTTGTTTTATTTTGCTTCTCCAACCACTTAAACTCTTTCTATTCCTTTAATTTGTAAAAAAAGAATATTTTCAATATACTAGGATGTTTTTATGATAATTATTCTAGCTACACTTACACGCACCTCCATTTAATTGGTGAAAAACATACTATTTCTGTGGACGGCAAACTATAGCCTCATGAAACAATAGTTGTTCAATTATCTATTACCACCTATGATGGTGGACATTATGATGTAAATATATTTTATATATGATATATATGTTATTTTTTTTATGCTTCTGTATTTTATATTTAAAACATAATTTTATGCTTTTCATGTTGTGGAAATGCGACAATTTCAAATGAGGAAGTGTGGACTACCGCCCCCTCAAGTGACGTGACTTGTTCATGACATATATTGAATGAATATGAAATTAAAAAAATTATGTGACCTATATAACAAATATATTATTCTGGAATTATAATATATATATATCTCATTTATTTTTAATTCCATTAATATGAAAAAGAAATGAAACTAGTGTTCATGCATACGTACGACCTACCATCTCCATGAATGGTGAATTTCATTTATTTTGATATCCAAATATTATGGAATTGTATAAAATGAATATTTAATTGATATATATGATATTTTAATCGTTAATACTCTTCTTTAGATGATGTACTTATAACTACATGGACAAATCTTTTCAAACAAGTTCATTTTTGACTCATGTACTAAACATCGACAAAAACAACAGATATGAACTCACATAATTAAATAATTATTATAACATTATAATATGTGATATGAATTGAATAATAAACCTTAAATGAGGTCCTTAATAAATTATAAATTGACAAAAGTTTGTTATTCTAGAATATAAATAAACGAACTATACAAGTCGGACTTGAGGTAAGAGATCCTACCTCTCTTTTTCTTTTTAAGTACTCTCTTTTGTGTCACTTATTTTAAGTTCCTCTTTCATATGTTGGGGGATGTTCTTCTATATTCCTCTTACTTTAATTTTTTATGTTCATATGATTAGAGAACCTATTTGATCTCATCTATCCATTTTTGGACGTTTTAAGTGGCGTCGTTAGGCTACCGAATTTTCATAAGGGATTTCTTATCTCACTTTTAATTCCGTGAGATTTCCATTGATTGCCACTTATTTATTGCATGTGTTGTATTGTGTAATTCCATTTCATATTTATAATAATGATTCTATTTATATTCATGGTATTATGTGATTATTTTGGTGTTTATTATCTTTTGGTCTTACGAATCAATTGATAACAACGAGGTAAAGGGTGTTTTTATCCCACTTTTTGTTCCAGTGATATTCATGCTACATTTTCCACTATTTACTTTTTTGTGGTGTATTTACTGCCCATGATTGTATTCTTTCTGTAATATAATTTAATTTATTGGTATTTACGACTTCATTGTATGACCTTTATTTCATGGGGTGTACGTTTTGAATGTTACCCAAATCGGTAAGGGAACCTTTCACCCTCCTCTTTTTAAAATTATTTTTTTGTTAGGTATTTTAATTTACATATTCTTATGTTGGGATATGTTCTTATATATCCTTATTGCTCTAAATTTTATGTCCAAGTGATGAGATACACTTTTTATCTCTCATCAACTCATTTTTTTAAACATTAAATTGACGCTGTCAGGCTGTTGAATTTCTGTAAGGGAACTTCTTAACATAATTTCAATTATTTGGGTTAAACCTATACTTTTTGATTATGTCCTACCATGAATATGTGTGGATGAACTATGATTGTTTTACACTTAATATCCACTTATATTGGGTGGATTTATATTTGTCACACATAATTATGTATTTGATTTATCCTTAATATAAGGATATCATCTTTTTATGGGACATCGTCTCAATCTTATTTCATTGAGGAATATTTTGTTTTATACACAACGTTCTTTTATACGGTGTATAAACCCCTTTGACTTTGAATTTTGTTCAAAAGGAATCTTTTTATATGAAGCGTTTTACTAAACGACAAAAGAGAATGTTTTTTTCTTACGTATGCGGCGACAACGACTTCTCCGCCACCATGACCATTATTTGAGTTTCGGCTTCCTCTACAAGCCATAACCTTTTTAAAAATGAAAAATAAATGACATGTTTTACTTTTATTTTATGTTGGTATTGATAATGGTTTTTATAAGTTTCTGATTATATCAATGTGTTTTTTATATCTTGTGATTGAAATGTAGAAATGTTAAGTTTCCTTTATGCATGTTATATGTGATACAATTATTTTATGGTTCTTGGGAATATTTTATGAAGATGGGTGGTTCCATGAAAAACTAAGGGCAGGTGAGCCCGTGATATCTCTCTAATGCAATGGGTAATGCGAAGGAGTTAAACTCTAAGGTTTCTCCAAAGAGATTTAGGGAATATATTCTGATGGGTATTCCAAACATAACCATGAGGGTTACTCCCTACGTAAAAATGTTTTGAATTCCTCAAGTTACCTTTTTTATTATGATTTCAATGAGTTATAAATAAATATTATGATTTCAGAAGGTATGATATGGTTGAAATTTATGGTTTCATTGATTTGTATTTATCGGCGGGTTAATGTTTCATTTCATTTTGTTATAACCCTTACTGAGCTTTCTATGCTCATCCCATGATTTTGAAATATTTTTCAAAGGTTATAAGGAAGGGTAAGAGGAATAATGTATTAAAGAAGATTTATATAAAAAAAAATAACTCTTGTTTTATTTAAGGATTTTTCTTTATTGTCGTGATAAATCGATTGTAGTAGTAGTGTCTACTCTGTAATCTTTTGAGAGGTAATAGTTATGTCCTAATTCACTAAAACTCTAAACTTGAAAAGATCCTCAATGTGAATTATTTTTTTAATCCAAGATTAAGTAATGTTTTAAGGTCGGGTCCTTATAATATATAATAATATTCCAATAGATAGGTACTAATTTTGGTTGGAACTCAGAGGTGGAGAGAGGCTTGATATTAAAATTATATAAATATTAAATATATTAATGTCAAACCCCTAGTTTTTTTTGTGGAATAATGGAATTAATCGTGAAAAGTGTCTTGGATTTGAAATTTAAGACCTCAATTGAGCCCATGATGTGAGCCTTACTTGATTTGTGATATAATCATTGTCAGTATAATTTGGTTTGAAATATTTCACAGTGGGTGAAAATAATAAAATAATAAAACAAATTTGTTTAATTTGTTTTGTTTATATGTGGTGACCTATTATCATATATATGCACATGTTTTTTCATTCCCTTATTATTAGCCGCATAACCAATATAACTATGGGGAGTGTGTGGGGGAGATATTGGAAAACGATAGTAGGGTTCAGAATAAGATTGGTTCTGCCATGATCATCTGGACCAATAGGGTTGTGGATCTCTCCAATGATTTTGGAATAGAATCATTTATCACCAATGATTGGTCAAAATTGATGTAGGATGTTGTTTTACATGTATTTATCACTATTTATTTATCCCATGATATTCGTGAATCAATTCTTATAAAATACTAATTAATGGATCAATCTTGTTGGGTTGATCTGGGTTTATCTTCCAAAAAAGAACATTTTATATTATTTAAATGTTACACTTCTTTCATCGTTCTAATGAAAATTAATCAAGGATTCCCAAAAAATGGAAAAATTACATTCCTATTGTGTATTTCATAGATTCCTCCCCATATTATATGCACGTTCATCATTGAAAATTTCTTTGTTTATAAATTCTATTAATACTTGTTATTTGATCATTTCACAAATGATCTTTAGCATAATAGATACATACCATGAGTTTAGGGTTACAATCGATGGAGTGATTGAGGTGTGATGATGATGGTTGGTGGTTAGTAGAGGATAGAGACATTATTGGTGACTCCCAACTATGGATTGATCTCCGAAATGGGGTCTGGAATGATGTTCACCGATTCCTTATTAGTTTAGATGGCTATAATATGGACACTGGTAGTGAGGCATGTGCACTCAACCAAATCCAAGATTTCTAGTGGAATCTATTGTGGGGTCCAACATGTTTGAATTATTGAACATTCCACAAATTTTTATTTAATTTATGATAATTTCTATATTAAATTATATATAGTTTTAAAAAACATGCTCTATAGTCCCTCTTCTACATTTATAGGGTTTACAGATAGAGAAAAATATCCCAATATGAGTTACCCAAGTCCCACACCAAATGAAACATGGCACACACCTTATAATACAATTTTGTGGCTTTCGTGTATCCAGAAGGGTACATGGGCATAGAAATGGCAAGGCACATGGGCATGGTCAGTGTACACATTTTTGAACAAGTACTCAATCACTACTATGTATATTGACATGACTTGGAACAAGGGAATGGATAATGTTCACAAGAATTTGTAGATGAACATAGTAATGGACATGATAAAGTATAAATTTTTAGGTACACATCATGTACCATATAAATATTCCATGTATGTCCTCTATGGTAGTTTTGGGATGTGAATTTCATTAGTATGTACCAATTCCTATTTTTATGGTCCCTTGATCTGAGAGTATGGAATTACATATTGAGAATATGATTTTAATCCCATATATGAGTTTAGTCTCATATAGAGGTTTTGGTATCCCTCAGCAATTCATAGGGTGGGTTTCATTTTCATATCATCATCCCTTGGTAGTGTTCATTCTATCAGTTGAACCACCTTTCACAAGGTGTCGACCCCCCATCAACGAGATTGATCTAGTAAGGTTTTTTGTGTCCCCCAATAGTCCTGGTTTTAATCCAATATCTAAGTGTCATTTTATTTAGAGATCTAGTGAGTATGTGGGTGATACCCCACAAGAATGACCTCTTGGAAGCATTCCATAAATAGAAGTATACATGACACACATCTGTCATAGAGCATGGAAAAATAGAATTTCTATGTTTTCTTATTGCAACACAGTGGCTGAACAATGTTGTCGCACTTGAAGAGAATTATTAGTTATTTAATCTCTTAATTTAATTCACAGATACTGATTTTTGGTTTCCTATATTTAATCAATGAATTTAATAAAATTTAATTGAAATAAAAGTTAAAACTAACATGCAATGAAAAAATGTAATTAATGAAGAAATAGCATGGCCTTTGTGGGATGATTTTTGGGTTCCATTATTCTTCATATTAGTATTTCTCATAATTAAATTATGGTATCTCATTCATGAATTATGATTATTTTATTTTCTGGTTTTAAATATAAAATTCATTTAGCAATATTAATTTTATCTCCTCTTATAATCAAGGTTGATGGCACTCCTCGATCGAGAGTGTTACAACTCCCAAGACCTAAATCCATTGTATATAATTTCATCCACTAAATGGATCAACTCCATCTTTTGAAGAGTTTTTATCTAATATAAAGGAAGGAAAATATTTAATAAATTAATATAAATTTTTTTGATTTCATTTTCATGGTGGAATATCTCCACACTTGTGTATGCCACTCTTTCTCATCACTAACATAATAAAACTTATGAATTTAATCACAGAATAAATAAAATTGCAACATACCTCCCCTAGTGAAAGCCTTGAGTTAGACCATAATTTATTAGTGTGAGAGGTCATAATGGAATAAATAATAATAAAATAAGATAATTAGATTAGGTTTGGATGAGAATGAGATATGGAAGAAGATAAAAACTTATGAATTATAAATATGAAAATCCACTACATGAAAAAAGAAAACTAAAATAAAAAATAAATGAAAAAAGTATTCCTAAGAAACCACTATGGCCGTAGGAATCCTTTATAATGATGGTTTTTAAATCATCCTCATCATGGGTGAACTCCTCCATATATCATCAAACGGGTTGTTATCCTTCTATCTTCAAATTTAATATCTTCTAAATCTCCCTTAATAATTCCTTCAGATTTTGTCTATTGAAATAATTTTCTTGTTTGGAACCACTCTTATTCGAATAGACCCTAGGTCCCTTATTAATAGATTTTCAAAATCGAATTTAATTTCATTCCTCCAAATCTCAAATCAATTGTTCATTTCTAGATACATATATGGATTATTATTGAGGGTGACTTTTTCTAGTTGAGATTTCCAAAGATCTTCATTTCCTGTGAGCTATTTAAAATATTTTTTAATGAAACCAAATCTCAATGATATTCAAAATTTATATGAATATTTTAGTTTTCCTTACAATAAAATTTTAATAACCTTTATTGAATTTATGATTAACTATTTATTATTAATTCACCGAGGTAGGGTTCTCACGGTCATCCATAATAAATGTCAAAATAGATTAAATTTTACAGACCTTTAGATGGCTGAATTAACTCATGGTCTTTAAGACAATAATAATGAATGTAAATTAGGGAAGAAAATAAAAAATAAATCACATAAATTGTTTTTATATTATAAATGTTATTATCAAATTATCAAAGTGATCAAAATATGTCTATATTTTTGAATTAAGATATTTTCACATTTATAACCAAAACACATCATTAATCTAAAAGTAAGGAAAATAAGATCTAATTCAGAAATTTATAAGGATTAAATAACTATATTACAAAACATTTGAGTAATATATTGTCTCTATCAATTCTACCACACTTGATCTATGCTTTAACACAAGAATAAAATCTAAACATGGAATCCAAAGGGAATAAATGTTACCAATATTCAAATTTTAATGAAATAAAATAAAATTATTATCATTGTCAAATCAAAAATTCATGTTCTATATAAAATATAATTTTAATTTCCCATTTTTCAAATAAATAATAAATTAATTCATTTTACTTTTCCCCATTGAAAAATGATGGAGATTCTCCTTTCACTCATCAATGCATCCCAATTTATTATTATTGAACGTTCCAAATCACGATCTACCTATCTTTTGAATAATTTATATCATCACTCATGATAAAATTAAAGTTTAGTTATGATAATATCATGATAACGGGTTTCTATCTAGATTGTTGTAAAGTAAATACTTTCGCTACTTTGTAAAGAAAAAAGGAACATAAAATCCCGAGGACTTCCAATAAAGGGTCAAATGACTCTAAGGATTAAGGTTGTAAGGATTTGATGCTTTAAAAATTAAGGATCAAGAAGAGGTTTATATATTAGGTAAAATTCATGGTACAAAAAATAATATTTTTGAGAAATTATCCCCTCCAATGTAGCAACACACACTTCCCCCAAAACTAAAATTAATGTTTATGATCAAATAAAGAATAATGGCCGATTTGTGCACCCACTTGATTTTTTTTATTTTATACTATTTTTCCTTTTTTCAAAAGGTATAAATAGATAAAAAATTTCATCCATAATCTAACCACATATGATAAAAAGATCTTCGGTCAGGGAAATGGGGATTTTCTGTTTTCCCAAATCACAGCCCATTTTTTTCATTTTTTTCAATAATTTTTAAGAGGGAAAAAATAATAAGGAGTTCAATGAATGAATCAGCAAACTATATTTATTCCCACAATAAGAAACCACAAATATAAACCTTACAATGTATATCATCTCTTCCACAATGACTCCCTTCTCGCCCACACCTCAATATTCATATATCATTCAAATAACCAGAGTAGGGTGGGAATTGATAAAAATGGCATGATATATGGCTCGTCCCTATAATGAAAATTCATAGTATCTATGGGTTAAAAGGATTAATGTAAAGGTTTTATTTATGGATAAGGGATTTTCAAAATATGTCTTAATCATTTAAATTTTTTTTCCATTAAATATCTTTAAAAAGAATCAATACAAGTTATGGCTGGTGACATGTCCCTTCATCACTCAAGAAATATGATCATGATAAAAAAGAAAATATTTAGTCTAGAAATCCTTTAAGGAATAAAAAATAAGATATTGGAAAATTACTTATGGAATGATTAATTAAAAAAAATCAATCCATGTGAATTTTATAAATTCCAAGCATGAAATTTTTTAGGGAAATTTCATTTACATGAAACAACTAATTCACTCAAACCATGAGTCATCATTTCAATATCAATGATTCGTTTAATCATAAAATTTTCCATTTTACTCATTCAATATCATTGACATTTAAAAATAAAACATTCCATCACTAGATTACTAAGAAAATAATAAATCCTAGACAAATCAACTTAATCATTAATTCAAATGTGGGAATAAAAATATTATCATTAAATATCAAAACATGGTTTGAAAAAAATGTAAATAGTTTAATATTTTTAACAATAAAAATGAACAATCATTCCCATGAAACATAGTTAGTCTATTACATTGTCTAAGGCTTCCTTCTTTCATCATGAACCTACAATATAAAATAACTCAATTAAGTACAAGGATCATTTCATTAAAGCTCAATAAGATATGAGGGAGTGGGGTACATGCTGGAATAATAAAAAATGAAAACTAAATTTTAATAATTTAAATTGAAAGTATTATAAAGTAGGTAATTGATAAATATTGGTATAATCCCCTAAGTGGGCCCTAAATTTTTACTGCTTCCATAAGGGCAGTATCATATATTATTGAAAATCATATGGTGGGTGGATATTATTGGACATGAATCACTACATATGGATTTTCCCATATTGTGTTTCATATTTCTAGTTGAGGAATGATCCATGTATAGTTTGTACAAGATATATCCTCATTACAATTAATAATAGCTTGCATTGCAGGGTTAGGATGAAGTACAAATCATCCCCTCCTTTAGTTTCTACATTGCTACATTCTTCTTATTTTTATGTGTCGGCTTAGCAAGGGTTGAATGAAATATTATTTTAAAACTAGGGTTAAAATCTGTTTTTAATTTGATAAACTTTGAACATTAAGAATTTAAATCATAATTACCCCTTTTAAGGTGAGTAGCCTCTATCATAGTTTCCACAGGCTCAGCTGCTTGTATTTATTTATGGGATTCCACAAATATATGTTCATTAAAATTAGGGAGCTCCATGTGTTCCTCAACAAGTGCGGGTCCAAATTTTTCTTCATCCTCCAAGGAATAAAAAAGAATATATGATTCTATATAATCAAAACAACAAGGAGTTATGCACAATTCCAATTCAACAAAATCATAAGAGATAGAGTCCAAGAAGGGTTCAACTCCCTGAGTTTTTTGAGCTTCAATATCTGCCTCAGTGGTAAGTTCCTCATGAAAATGAGTCTCTATGGATGGAAGTAGGCCATCAGTTTCTTCCATCCTTTATTCTAATTTCACCTCATGGTTGGTGTATTCATCATCAACAGCCAGAGTGAACTTCCATGGTACTGGATCTTTTACATTAAAGGGATTGGGGAGATTATATTGTACCTCATATTCATTCCAGAATTCATTTATATCTTAATGATATCCTAGATCAGTAGGAATGTTTTTCACATCATGAATACACTAAAGACGATAATAGTATTCTTTGATATAGTTATTAAAATGTCCTGGTTGTTGATGGTACATCAGTTGGGATTCAACTTCTTTGATTTCTTAAGTGAAATTGGGGAAAACTAGTGGATCATTTTTTCTTGGAATTCAATAACTGGATAATATTTCAATGCTCATCAGCCATTCCTATAAAATATTAAAGGTAGATTTGTGTTGTTATGACTTTATTCTTCAATTAGACCATTATCATAAGTGCATCAGCCCTTATTTGGAGATCCTCCTCAGTTTATTCTGTTTCATATTCCTTCACCTGTGAGTAATTATTCCATGTAGAATAATAGAAGTTTGGATTGATAATGGAAGGATTTTTTTATGAAAAAAATTAATATAAATATATATATGACGTGAAAATATAATACATAAGTAAAATCATAATTTTATCCCCAACAACGATTCTAGTTTTGACACATGCCTATCGTATGTTGTGGAAAAAGAAAATTTCAATGATTTCTTAGTGGAACATAGTGGCTGACCAGGGTTTGCTCTCTTGGGGTGCTTCCTCAGTTATTTACACACTTAATAAAATTCATCAATACTACTTTTTGGTTTCTTTTATTTAATATAATAAGGTAATGAAATTTAATTGAAATAAAAATTAAAACTATCATGAAATGAAAAAATGAAATTAATGTAGAACAAACTTGGCCTTTGTGGGTTGGTTTGGGGGTTCCATTATTCTTCTTATTAGTGTTTAAATTATGTTCCATAATTCAATTCTGATATCTCATTGATAAATTACTATTCTTTTATTTAGTGTTAGGAAATATCGAATGCATTTCGAAATATTAATTCACCTCCTTCTATTATAGAGGTCGATGGAACACCTCGATTGAGAGTGTTCCATCTCCCGAGACCTGATTCCCTCAAATGTTATTCCATCCACTAAATATCTCTACTCCATCTTATGAAGATATTTTATATAGTATAAGGTTGGTAAAAGATTTAATAAGAGAATATTAATGATGATGAGTTTACTATAATGGTGGAAGATCTCCACACCCATTCATGTCACTCTTGCTCTTCACAAACATAATAAAACTTACAAATTTAAGAAAATAATAAATGAAATTGTTTCATACCACTCCCAGGAGAGGCCTCCTGTTATCCCCTAATTTTATTAAGGTTATGTGGTTATGGTGGATAAAATAAGAATAAAAGAGGATAATTAGATTATTTTTGGAATAGAATGAGAGATGGGAGAAGATGAAAACACTTGAATTAAAAATATGAAAATACATTACATGAGAAAAGAAAACTAAAATAAAAAGAAAAGAAGAAATTTTTCCTAATTTAGTAGCATGGACCTAGTCCTCCTATTAAATGGTTGTGTCAAACTCCTTCTCTTCAGAGGTTAATTCCTCCTTATATAGGCTTAAGGGTTTCCATCCTTCGGTCTTCAAATTTAATATCATCAAATCTCCATTTAAATTTCCTCCATATTTTGTCCACTAATGTTTTTGTCTTTTTTGGAACCACTCCTATTCAAATAACCATATTCCCCCTTATTAATATATTTCTAAAATTAAATTTTCTTTCGTTCTTCCAAATATAAAATTAATTGGCCATTTCAAGAGAATGATATGGAATTATTATTGAGGAGGATGTTTTCCGGTCTATATTTTCAAAAAACATCATGGAATATCAACCATTAAATATCTTCCATAATGAAATAATATCTTTATGATATTCCACAATTAAATGAATATTTTTGTTTTACTTCTATTAAAATTATAATCACTTTTATTGGTTCTGTGATGAACGATTTATGATTAATTCACTGAGGTGTGGTATATGTGGTCATCCAGAATAATTATCCAAATTGATTGAATATTTCAGACCCATGGATGGATTAATTAGATATTGGTCTAGAATAAAATGAAGAGTAAAATAAATGAAGGGAGATAATTAAAAATTAATCACATAAATTGGGTTTATATTATAAAATTTATGATCATATTTTCAAAGTGATTGAAATCTATCTATATTATAGAGTTAAAAAAATTCACATTTAAGCGCAAAACACACCATAAATCCAATGTTAATGAAAATAAGCTCAAATTCAAAAATATTTAGTGATTAAATTAATTAATAAAATATTTAAATAAAGAAAAAATTTTCTCTATCAATAGATCATAGAGTGAGTTCATCGGGAGAAGAATTACATTAAATGCTCAAGTGAAATCATGTATATGGTAGTGGATGCGAAATAATTAAGACAAGGAGTATGCTATGAGTATATCTAGGTCCATATGGTTATAATTAATTAATTTTATCACATCCAGATTGAAATTACATTAATTTTATCAGCAGACTACTGTTGATGGTTTATATTTAGTGATTTCAGGGTGTCAAACTGGGTACTGTTTTTCTCAACCCTACATGGGGTCTTCTGAACATTTTTTCGTTATGTAAATGAATTTAATTTTAATGGAGTCATAGGAGGATCAAGAGTAGTCATATAATATGTGGGATAGATATAATATTGTTGGACCATCAATTTCATTTGACCGTAGTCCCCTCCATTTGAGTAGGATTGTACTCTTTTTCGATTTTATGTGGGATTTTATTTGTCCCATTTTATTTCTTTTTGTTTGTTTTTCATATTATGATGTCAGATAGATGATATAAATACATTATTGTATCAATTGTAATTATCATCCATCATTTTATGGGTAATGGTAGATATGTGAACGTGTAAAGGTGCATTTGGCTAATGCCTCCCATTAGTGTAAAATGACTACTCAGCACTGGCCACCAGTCCCTAGACTATTGGAGGGGGGTGGGGTTGTAATCCTTTTATTATCACTATCCAGGAGGGACCTACTAATTCAGGTCATTACAGAGTGGTATCAGAGATAGGTTCCATCATAGGACCTGAGATTAGAAATTCAATAGCAATGATGTTTTGTTTTCTAACAAGGGAAATAATATTAAAGTGTTTTATGTATAGATCTAATGATAGGGACTCCATTTTTGGTGTACCAACTATCATATCTATACACGTGGACATTGAATAATTTTTTATTGTCTAAATATATGTATACATTGTTTTTCTAGAAGATAATGTTACATGCATCATATATGATTGGGTTTCTGTTTTTATCTCCCTTTGATTTATGCCCCCTTGTAAAAAAATTGTTAATGTTTCATCTTGTTTATTTCAATATGCCAATACGATAATTTCCTTCCATGATTCCATAATAAGATCACGAGGATGATTTTACAAGTAAAGTGCATTTAGAATAGGATCGTGTTTATGATATGGTACGTTGGGGTGGTTTTCCAGTTTTTCCTCCTCTTGTTGATAATCATATTGTTCCAAGAGTACCAGTTATGCATTTCTGTTAGCTAATCACATTACATTAGTTTTAGAGAAAATGAATTCCAAGTTTTTTGGGTGAACTAGACACCTAGGAAGATGATGACTGACTACTCTACTATGAATCTAGGTTTATCCAGCACTTTTTAAAAACATTGTTAAATACCCCCTTTGTTAGTGCTAAAAAAGTGTTGTTAATTTGGGTCTTGAACAACTATTTTTCTTAGCACTATTAAATGGGGATATTTATAATCACTCTTTATAAGCAAAGAACAAAATATACATCAAAAAATATATAATACATTAAAAATAATATATAAATATATAAATATATTTATATTGATATAACTATAATATATATATTTTTAAATATGTTTTAGATAATGTAAATTGGCATTTTCACTTAAAATATAAGATATTTTGTAAAATTTGATTATAAAATAATAAAAAAAATATTTATATTTAATAATTTTATTTTTATTACAAAGTAATTGTCATCTAATATCAATTTGATGAGAAAAAACAAAAAAAATAATAAAAGAACTCAAATAATTGGAAAACATAATGCAAACCTCAAATGGACATATCATTTAATTCGTGTGTCCATTTTGACTTTAACACATATGTAATCAATGCTTGTGATGCGATCTATGCATTCATTATAAGGGGTGCCCTGGTCGCTAAGTTTTTGACCCCAAAAAACATACAAGAAGAACATAAAAATGTGTTTTTTTTGTCGGGGTTCCATAAATTTTTAAATTTCGATGGTTCTTAAGCCTCCTTTTGGGGGTATTATGTCACTTTTTAGTGGGAACTGAATTTAGTACTAGGTATTATTTACAAATTGATATTAGGGATTTTAAATTTTATCATTTTTCAATTGTTTTTCAATCAAATATATAACAATATATACATATCTTTTAAATATTCACACATAAAAATTAAATTTTATAAATAAATAATGTAAAATTATTTAAATATAAAATATATTTTTTATATATATGTATATAGATAAATATATACAAATATATGGATAAAGAATGTGATGAAATATATATAAATATATTTATATATCCTAAAATGTAAAATAAAACAATATAGGGTAGTTTTAAATCATTGGATGTATAAGTGGGAGGTCTCAGGTTTGAATCTTACTGGATGAAGGGTTCCATGCGGGAGGTTGGGATAATCTAAAGCATTGATCTAGGGGTGGGAGGGTGGGAAGCACTGATAGGGGTGGGTGGGTCTGGGGAAAAAATATACCCTTTATCGGTGGATCCGTTAATATCGCTAAAAATCACTGTTAAAGGGCCCATTTAATAGATCATTATTTAGCACTGTTAATGGGGGCCTTTAACAGTTCTTTTTTGGCGCTGATAAATGTTTCTAGATTTTAAATGCACTTTGATTAGTAGTGCATTTTTTTGCATGGATAAAGGGATTTTCTAGCTCTATTAAAGGCCGATTTTGTAGTAGTGCTAGGGGTAGTGACTTGAGTTTTCCACCTTATTATGACACCATAAATCAGATAGTTCTCCTAGTGGTGAGCAACTTTCATGGATATATAGAGAAATCTTATAGTGTTTTGATTCAAAAACATGATGAGAATACTCTCTCCTAGTCTGATTTTATGCATCTTTTTATAGTGTATTTCTATCTAGCCACATTGCAATCAGTCAATGTCCAAGAGCTTCTCCATTTACATCAGGTCGACATGACTATGACTGAGTATTCAGTGAGGTTCAACGACCACACATCATACACTATGGATATGGTTTATGAAGTTTTTAAATGAGAATAAGAATTCTATTGAGGGTTAAACTGATATATCATTTATATAGTGATATATCATTTTATTCCCATATATGTAAGAGTGATTAATAGAGATTTAGTAGTGGAGAACTTCCGGTAAGTGGAGATGCTGAAATTTGGTGTTGATAGTCGGAAAAAAGGAGTTGAGACATCAAATTATAGTATCTAATCATATTCGTAAGGACATAGTCTTGAGATATGCTTCAGGACATGATCCTATGGTAGGGGGTCAATAGTTTAGGGATCTTATGATAGTTTCAGTTAGCTGAGAGAGATTTTATGATTCTATTATGATGGTCTGGGAAATCTCGTTCAGAATTTTCTTACTACCCAAGAATATGAAAGGGACATGGTCGATGCACCACCAAGATAGATACAACAACAAGAGCAAGGAGGTCCAAAGGGAGGAAGACATAGAAGAGTAGTATGATATGGAAAATAGTTTCACCTTTTTCCAGCTCCTCCTTCTAGTGGTCGATGACATGTATAGCGATCTGATGGTCAAGGATAAAGACAGATGTTGGAAATGGAGTCCAATAACCAAGTGGATTTTGGTATGTTCATAGGTATGATATATATTTTATATAAAATATCTTTTATGGTGATATAAATTAGTTTAATCCACATATTTATTAACACTTCTTTATTATAAGACTTAGAGATTATAGTTAATCCCTTGACCTGACCCTTGTACATGGAGAATCATACAAGAAGGGATTTAGAAATCAAACACTCTTTCTAATAGTTTAATCTAATGGTTAGAGGATATATTTTTATAGGTGGTATCTTTATATAAACAATGTGGCCTTATGACATCATCTTAGGTAAGAACTGTCTATCCACAGTTCATGAACATATTAACTGTTTTAAGCAGAGTATGCGTTGGGATTGTTGTGATGAGATGATATTTTCATCATGGAAGACATGTAAACCTATAGTGAGTTTTATGATCAAATACATAAGAATATACATCCAATTAATCATAATTTATATTGTATTACCCTCAAAGGAGTAGATTCTATAGACTTTCACCTTCCTACAGTGATGGCAGAGTATGAGGAAATCTTTTAAAAAGATGTTTGGGGATTATATTCCCACTGAGATATACATAATATATATATAATTTCACACAAGGACTACCCTGATGTCTCTCCCATTATATCAGATGGATCACACAAATCTTTTTGAGCAAAAGGAGTATTTGGAGGACTTGCAGAAGAAGGGATTTATCAGAACGATTTTGTCAACCTGGAAATCCTCATTCTTCTTTTCTAAGAAGGGGGATTGGTTATTGAGGTTGTGTGTATATTATCATAACATGAAATTAGTTACTGTAATGAATAAGTAACCACTAATGATGATTTATGACTTATTCAACCTGTTTGGAGCTGAGAGATGGCTCTCAAAGACTGGTCACTAATCACTTTATCACCGCTTTGAGTACGTGTCTTGGATATACCAATGATTAAATTTTAATATATTTATAGAACTTCTTAGTACTTGGTGATGCCCTTTGGAATTAAAAATTACCCAACAATGTTCATGGGACTCAGGAACGATATCATGCATCCTTTCTTAGACCAGCTTTTAGTGGTATTCACTGAAGATAACCTTGTGTGCATAGCATCTGAGGAGAAGCACATGAGACAGTTGAGGATGGTTCTGGACATACATTGAGAGAATAACCTTTATGGGAATCTCTTCATTATTCAGTTTTGGATTTGAGAGGTCCACTATATGCAACATATCATCTCAACTTCGGGATTGGTAGTGGATCTGATGAATATTGTGGAAGTGATAGCTTGGAATCCACCCAAAATCATGACAAACGCGCAGAGATTACATACGTTGACATGATATAACTTGATGTTTGAACCATATTTTCCCAAGATATCAAAAATAATGAATTTTATAACCAATAAGGCTATCCATTCATTTTAAATGAATGGTTCAACTAGGCTTTCCAAGAGTTGCGATAGTGTTTGATGGGGACCTCTATCTAGATATTTCTATAGGTGGTTGTTGAGTTTGTATTTCTTTCAAATACCTCTGGGATCAAACATGGTTGTTTTATAATGTAGAATATTGTGATGATTTATTATGTTTCCTAATATTTGAGACCATTTGGGTAGGGTTTCAAGACCTATAATATATAGTGTGCAGTGGTTTTTTTTACCCAAATGATGTGGAGAGACTACCTTATGCGTGAGCTATTTATCATCTATTTTGACCACAAGATTTAGAAGTATATATTTTTTCATAAGGGTGTCAACATTAAATATAGGTAATGAATAAAAATCATCTAGGATTATGAATTTAATATATTATATACTACATAAAAGGGGAATGTGGTGGTGGATGTTCTCAACAGGATATCATAATCATTGTTCTTAAATATGGCATCAGAGCTGTTAGCTTCATTATAGTTGTACATTTTGGATGAGGATGGTGTATCTTACCTCCTAATTGATTTTCGAAATGTGGGGACCACATAATCATTTTCAATGGATGTAATATGGTACTGGTGATGTTTTGTGAGTTGGTTATAATGTATTTTTATACATCCACCCTTTTAGGTACATCCATGTGTGGAAAATATGTACAAGGACCTTCGATGTTAGCTTGTTTAATCCATGTATGAATAATTGCGTAGCATATTTTGTCTGTCGGTTCCTTACTTTTTAGTAAGTGATAGTTAGGAACAAGTTTATAGTTTGTTTAGGTCAACCATTTAAGTGACATAGTGGAAGTGGGATGAAAAATCTATGGAGATTGTCATGTGGCTTCTATAAATGTCTAGAAGAAATCATTCTATCTGGGTGATCATAGTACGGATCACCAATCTATCCCACCACCATGTTATCAGAGAGTGCACATTAATAGTGATATTAAAATACCTTTATGTGAAATAGATTCTCAGGATTCAATTAAATACATTAATGATCATTTAAGATCATGATTATTTCTTCACAACACGATTATAGAGAGGATTATAAGAGTCCATTGGGACTCAGTTGGATTTGAGCATGGTGTTTCCCCCCCCCCCCCATGATGATAGCTAGATTTAGTGGGACATTTATTTTCTAGTGAAAATTTCGTTGGATTTTGTGTTAGATTTTCGATATATATGGGATGATCACCTACCCTTAGTTGAGTTTTTATACAATTATATCTATCATTCCACCATCGATATGAAACCATTATAGTACGTGTATGGTAGACCCGTTAGTTAACCAATACGGTGAATAGATAAATGTGATACTACACTCATAATCCAATAGTTAGTGTGAGATAAAATATAGAAGGTTCATATCATCTTGGAGAAGATAAAGACTACCCATAAATATTATATTTATTATACGGAGATAAAAAAGAGGCCTTTGGAGTTTGAGGAAGAAGAATATGTGTTTATAAAGGTCTCACCATGTCATGGATTAAAAATTATTTTCTAAGGTTGAAAGTTACTTCTATGATTCACTAACCCATTCTAGATACTATACAGGGTCAGTGAGGTTGCATATGAGTTGGACCTAGAACTACTGCTAGACTGGGTACACTATGTCTTAAATATGAGAACTTGAGGAGTAATTTGGATGACCAATAAAATTTTATAATCTAGGGTGATCTATACTTTAATGATAAATATACCATTGCTGAGTCATATACGGAGATACATGATTGGTAGAAGAATATCCCTCATGGGAGAAGATTCCCTTATTGTGTGTCAGATGGTAGAATGGGATCTTTCAGGGGGAGCGCTCAGGAGTGGAAGACCCATATGGAATCCCAATATCCTCATCTTTTTTATGAGGCATTTTAGTTTTGGGATGATAATCATTGAGGTGGGGAGAATGTCACAACAATGTTTTTTTCTTGAACATATTTGGAATATATATTTTAATATTTTTAGAGTTACGAGCTGATTCGAAATGGGGTTTTGAGGCCCATATATTCTCAATATTGATATTATATAAATATTGAATATATTAATATGAATCACATGTAGTGTTTTTGAAATAATAGATTAACATGTGAAAGTACTCATAGATTGGTATTTTGGGACCAGTTTTGTGTTCAAAATGTGGGTTTTACCCTAGATGTGAAGTAACCTTGATTGGAATCTGCTAATTTAATAAATTCCATCATGGGTGAAAATAAAGAAAATAGTAGTTAATTAATTTTGTTTTATTTTATTTTGGCACAATGAGCAAATATAATCTATAAAAATCATTAATTATAATTCCACATGGTCATCCACATAACCCTAGGATTTTTTAGGACTTTGTGGATGAGATGTTAAAAAATGAAAATGAGATCAAGTATTTGATCTGTACCTCCATGATCTTATATGAAATATATTTTTTTTCATACCAACGACTATGAAGCAGAACTATTCTTTGACAATGATTCATCTTGCTCAAGGTTGGAAATTATTTTATATGGATTTATCATTTATTATTTATCCTATGTTGAACACAAATAAATTATTGAAACTATTTTATTCATGGGATGATTGTGTTGTGCATATATAAGTTTATTTTCTTATAAATAAGATTATGATATTATCTATTTTTTACACTTCATGTGTTATTTTAATGACAACGAATTGAGAAAAAACACAAATAATGGGTGAGCTTAATTCCCCTTTTGTGTTTCATGGATTTCTCTCCCCATTATATGAATTTTCACCACTAGAAATTACATTTTCCTGTGATCCAACCAATTCCTAAAACAAAATTGTAGTATGACTATTTTTTGACTCAAGAGATTGATTTTATAGGTTCAGTTTCGTGATCAATTGACTGTTCAAGGAGATATGATAAGGGTAGGTGGTATTTTTCACTCTTATAAAGATTCCAAAGAGTTCACCCAATGCATACAAAAATGATCCAAAAACATAGATAGTTTCTCAGGCTTCTATTTGACTTTTCATGGAGCTAGAATAGAGTTATGATTTTATGTGATGGTTGTTTGAATTCATGATGGAAAAGTGATTAGAAGAGCCGGTTTTTAAGAAACCAGATCTTTGTTTCAAGTATGTTTATATTTTTCTGGTTGTTTATGAGAAAAAGAGGAAAATATGGAAATTTTCAATGTACACACCATATACTTTATAAGTACACACGGTGTGCTTCGATGTCGCGCTAAGCCGTGTGTTGGCTGTGTCCGGACCACACACACAGTGTGTTGGGGAGATGTGGAGGCCGCTTAAAGAAGAGTAAGGAAAATCCAAGTACATGTCGTGTACTCAAGAAATACATGCCGTGTAATTTTTTTCATTAAATTGATCAGGGTCACGCCTAATAGACAGAAACACCTTTTTCTCCTGGTTCTTCGACTGGGAACATCCGTATGGCCGCGAACATCCTCCAAGCCCCCGAGCCTCCCTCTGTTTGCCGAATCTGTCGTCGTAGATTGTGTTGGAACCGCAGCGGTGAGAACTTCCTTCTTCTTGAGTTTCATTCCATGATTTTCCCCCTTTCTCAAGATATCGTTGGTTGAAAGTTTTTTTTTATTTTCCTAGATATACATTTATTTAAGGAGAATAAAGCCTCGTGGTCAATGTATATTGATCTCCTAGCATCACGGCAGGTGGTTTGTGCCTTACCGTTCGAATTCTTTGAGTTTTATATGCAAATTCCACCAATACCTGGGAATGGGGTATTGTGTGTTTACCTTTTTTCCCCTATTGTTCTTCATACCTTTCCTGTATTCTTGTGTAGAGTTAATTTGATCATGTATGAGGATAATTTATGTTCTTGGATTGTTTTTCCAATGCCTTGTTCTGTTTATGACCTTTGGGCCTTGTTTAGCCTTTTCCCTTGTACCTATTTCCCATGCCTTCGGACCATATATGGAATGATTGTCTTGTCATGCTTGTAATACTATAGACTGGTTATCCAAGTAGCTCTATAGGTGTAATATGGGCTTATAGCATTATTATGCACTAACTGGCATGGGACCCTGAGAACCTGGTGCTATAGACTATAAGGGATAGATCGAGTGAGATTCCTAGAGAGTCATGGATATTATAGACTACAGGAGGTTATACCAAGTGAGCTTACTCATAGAGTCTTGGACGTTATAGAATATAGGGGATAGACCGAGTGAGCTTCCGAAAGTGAGTCTTGGATATTATAGACTACATAAGGTTAGACCGAGTGAGCTTCCTCGGAGAGCCTTTTCCATTTTTGAATTTCCTTAAATCATTTCCACGCTAGAGGAGGAATTGACCAGGCGAGCTTCCTTAGAGAGTCTGTGATAGACCTGAGAGCATATGAGGAATTAACGTAGTGTGCTTCCTCAGAGAGTTTCTAGACCATGGGGTTATAAGAGGGTTAGACAGAATGATCTTCCTCAGAGATTCCCTTACTACCCTTGACTATAAGGGGAATTGATCGAGCGAGCTTCCCTAGAAAGTCTTATAATTTCTTATGACCAAACCAGAGGGGTTAGGCTTAGTGCACTGGCCAGAGGGTTTTGGGTACATCTTGGATAGGGCCAGAGGGGTTGGCTTTGATTACTTCCCTGAGGGGTTCTTATTGTGGTTAGCTGTTTGCATCTCTACTTCTTGTTGTTTTGTGGATTGATTACTGTTGTATATCATCCTATTACTACTTACTAATTACTGCCTGCTATTTACTGTTTACTGTACTATTACATGCCAAATGCTTACTGACTGTTAGGTACAGATCTTCGGGTGGTTTCCTACTGGGATTTAGTATCACACCATGTTTGGGCCATGCGTTTGGGCCCAAACATAATATGTTGTTGTAGGTATAGATAAGGGCAAGCGCCCTTCGACTTCTGGAACTTGATTACTTTGGAGCAGGAGAGCATGGGACCAAGCCTAGGCTTGCGATGCTGAGGAGCTTTTTATCTTTTCTTTTGTACTTGTTTTGGTATTGTTTTTATTTCCAACATTGTGACATGTTTGGATGTTTTACTAGATATGTATCATGCATAATTTCATATATATATATGTTCTCTAGTGGTTTATTTTTTTAGTCTTCTACTGTTTACTTGTGCATTATTGTTGGATATTTATTGCTTCTGCTATGGCACGTTTTATTTACTTCCACTATGTACTTTGCCAATGATGGCATAATTTCCCCACTATCACACCCAAGTCCCTCTCTACTAGTCGGAAACCTATGGCATTTGGGGAAATGCACTTAAGGCCATGTGAGCAACCAAGTACAGGGAGCCTCTGTGTGGCATCCGGAACCGGGATGTTACAAAGTGGTATCAGAGGGATTCTTTTCTCTTGATTTACTATTTGGAGCCTTTAGCTAGGGAGTGGATGGATTCAGTACTTGGTAATAAGTAGTTCCTTGGAGTGGCTAACCCATGTATAAAGAAAATCCAATCTACCTCATTTATTCCAGTTTTTTGGTTTTGAGATTTTACGGTTGATATGATTTCACCTAGAGTGATTCACATGCCTTGTGTTATTATTGTTGTGCTATTGTGGTTCTATTTTTATCGTAACCTGATGAGATGAGGGTATTCCATCTCATTCATCATATAAGCACTTGTTAGAAATTACATTCCATGCATTCTTTCCATGCTATCTACAGTGCATTAGCAATTGCATGTTTTTGTGATATAAGTTAAATAGATTATGAATACTGTTGTGATAGATGCTTTGATAGAATCCCTTTAGTTTGATAGATAAATTGCTTGTATTATACCTTGCTTAAATCAACACCAAATTTTGGTTCTTGAGGTTTTATGGGCCCTCATGAATCAGAACATGGTGGATCATTGACTTTTTTTCCTAGTATATGATATCTAGGAGATTCCATGATTTGATTCGTGGGGAGTATGGGCCCTCACGGATCGGAACATGGCACCTTCATTCTTGTTTTTCAGTGTTTTCTGGGCTTCAGTGCAGTTTCTGAGCTACTGCCCAGAAAAACCCATAATACATGTTGTATCCTATATGACAACACACCGTGTAGTTTTTAAACCATGTCATTGACTGTGTGAGTTGAAACATGGTGTTGTGAACAAGTCTTCAGGAAAACGTCGTGTACGGTAGGTACACACCATGTAATAGTATACTATGTACCCTTCCATGTCACTAACAACACGGGTCGGGGAAACTCGTGTAGTACACGCCATGTTTGTTATGAACACTCCGTGTAGCTCTGTTCTAGGTACCCGACCATGTCACAAACAACACGGGTCGGTGATATATTATCCTATACATGTTGCGTTTCTTCGGAACACATCATATAAGGGTCAGCCATGTAGTCAGCCATGTAACTAACAACATGGGTCGTCGAAACCTTTTCTAGTACAAGATGTGTTCTTAGTGAATACACCATGTATCTAGGGTTAATAAGACCGTGTGGGTTATCTGTGTAAAGATAATCGAGTAGGAGACTGGAGTTCATGTACATGTCGTGTGTGGGAACAACACGCCGTGTAGTCTAGGGTGTTACATGAAAAAAGGTGGAAGAGGAACTTGCCCATGTGAATGGTCATAACAAACACTCCGTGTAGTTTTATACATGTTGTGTAGTCGTGTTTTGTAAAAAAAGAAATTTTCTTTCTCCTATTCTCATTTTGTACTCTTGTGTTCTCGGTCTTTGATAATCCTGATCTAGGGTGTGATTTGATCTTTCAGAGCTATGCCTCCAAGACGCCCTCTGGTTGTATGTCAGCTGACAGACAGTGATTGGACACAAGATATGGCCGATCAGGGACCTCCTACAGATCCTCCTTTTGTGCCAGCCTTGGCACCAGCTGTTATAGCTGTTGCAGGTGCTGATGCATAGTTCCGGGAGGACCTTTTGAGGATGATTCAGACCTTTCTGGGAGCGCCATCTCCTACCCCGTCGATGGCTAAGTTGACATGGGTTTTCCCGCAGCAGCATCCTCCTACTTTCTCAAGGGATGGAGGACCCCAAGCCGAAGAGTTGTGGTTAGAGGCCACACGATGATCTTTGAGCATCTGGAGATACCTCTAGAGAAGACGGAAAATATTGCAACTTCCATGCTCCGAGACACCGCCAAGATGTGGTGGGAGGTGACCTCATAGTCATGGTGATGAAAGAGTGTGACTTGGGATGAGTTTCAGTGCATCTTCTATGATTAATTCTATCCTGATACCTTGAGGGCCAACCGAGCCTAGGAGTTTATGAGTCTCGAGCAGGGTACTCTTTCTGTTATGGATTTCTCGTCTCGTTTTACAGAGCTTCAGTACTTCACACTGATCCCAGATGGTGATGAGTTTTTCCTTGCTAGGAAGATTGAGGACGGTCTCAGGTAGGAGATCCGTTCATAGGTGAATAACTTCAGGTTGAAATAAAATTCCTCTATTGTCAAATAGGCGCTGATCACTGAGTGTAATATGAGAGATGCTGAAGAAGTGAGCTAGGGCGGTTCGACATCCAGAGCTAGTGTTCCTCCTACTGATAGTAGGAATCTCCGTAGAGAGTTTTCTCTAGAAGATCAGGGTCGGTGGAATGCATCTTCGTCCAACTAGGTATTTTTCTACCGGTGTTGTAGGAGTGCGCATACTAGGCCTTAGTGCCAGAGAGACCCAATGGAGTGCCGATATTGAGGCAAGATTGGTCAACTTCAACGCTTTTGTTAGATCTTCTCCCCTATAGCTGGTAGTCGGGGTTCTTCTATGACCCTGCTTACAGGAGATGTATCACCTGTTTCTCACCAGTCTGGGAACTGGAGTTCTTTCGGCCGTTCGTGCCGAGGTGGAGGTCGCGGTTGTGGTGGTCAGTCACCAGGTTACCAGTGACAGTAGAGTGGATCAGCTCAAAGTGGTCCGCCAAGGGCACAGGGCCGCGGTGCAGGCCAGACTTTCACTATAGAGTAGACCCATCAAGAGGAGGATATCTGACCTTCCACATTTCGAGGTACGATCTTAGTAGCCTTAGTTTTATCTTCATCCATTTTCGATATAGGTTCTTCTCATAGATTTATCTCTATTACTATTGTGGAGATGCTTGGTCTCTGTGTCCTTTCGTCTGTCTACAATATGACTCTTGATACACCATTGGGAATGAGGATGTTTAGTGTACATCAATGTAGAGGGTTCCATCTGGAGGTTCTAGGGTGTCACTTATTATGGGACCTCTATGTATTATAGAAGACATGCTATGATGTCCTTCTCAGTATGTAATAGTTAGTTCCCTTCCAGGCAGTCATCATTTTCTATCATCATAGGGTGAGTTTTGTATCACCAGAGGTCAGATAATTTCTTCATAGAGGCGAGTGGGATGTCCAGGAGGATAGAGTTTGACCAGAGCATCATGGGATAGGAGGAGTTACATCTCAGATTGCTAGTATTTATATGGATGACCAAGGGACTTCACAGTTAGACTTTCCTCTAGTGGTGGATCATTTCAGGGATATCTTTCCAGAGGACATTTTAGGTTTTCCTCCAGAGTGTGAGGTAGATATTTCTTTTGAGCTCGTTCCAGGAGCGGCATCGGTGTCCATTCCACCTTATAGGATGGATACAACTGAGTTATAGGAGCTCAAGAAGCAGTTGGAGGAGTTTTAGGTAAAGTGTTTTATCTGACCTAGTACTTCTCCTTGGGGTTCTCTTGTCCTATTTACGAAGAAGGTAGACAACACGCTTAAGCTTTGCGTGGATTATCGAAGTTGAACCTGTTGACGGTCAAGAACCGATATCCCTTTTCGAGGATCAATGACGTATTTGATCAGCTTCGAGGAGCCCAGGTGTTCTCGAAGATTGATTTGAGATCCGGTTATCATCAGCTGCATGTCAGATCATCAGATATACCTCTTATAGACTTCATGAGTAGGTATGGTCTATACGAGTATACAGTCATGTCATTCGGTCTCACGAATGCACCAACAGTTTTTATGGCACTGATGAACTGAGTGTTCCATCCATACATGGATTCATTCGTGGTGGTTTTCATGGAGGACATATTAGTGTACTCTCGCACTAGAAACGACCATGCTACCCATCTTGAGATCATTTTGAGTACACTATGGGAGCATAAGATATATGCAAAGATCTCTAAATTCCACTTTTGGATGGATCAGATTCCCATTTTGGGTCATTTCATCTCAGATACGGGAGTGTCAGTTGACCCAGAGAAAGTGAGGGCAGTAGTTTCCTGGGAGCAGCCGAAGAACGTATTTGAGGTGAAATGTTTTCTAGGGCTGTCTGGATACTACAGCTGTTTCATATAGGACTTTTCAAACCTAGCAGCACCACTGATAGGTCTGACCAAGAATGGGGAAAAAAATTTATGGTCAGATTATTGTGAGACAACCTTTCATGAGCTGAATGGGAGGTTGACATAATCACTGATACTAGTCTTTCCAGAGTGAGGAAAGAGCTATATTGTTTACAAAGATGCTTCAGGTATCGTGTTGGGAGTTGTACTTATGCAGGGAGATGGGGTCATTGCATACGGGTCTCGGTAGTTAAGACCACACGAGAGGAAATACCCGACACACGATCTGGAGTTCGCAGCTATTTTTCATGACTTATGATGTTGGAGACATTACCTTATGGGAGAGAAATTTGTGGTGTTTACCGACCACTAGAGTCTCAAGTACATCTTCACCCAGCGTGATCTAAATCTGAGACAGTGTAGGTGGGTTGAGTATCTTATGTCTTTCGACATTGAGCTTGCCTATACGTCGGGAAAGGGAAATGTAGTGGCAGATGCGTTGAGGAGGAGAACCCAGATTCAAGAAGTTCATGATGCCAGCAGTGAGTGGCAGCTTATGGCTCTGTTCTTTGAGATACACTTGGAGGTGTACGACAAATAGGGGAAGACTTTTCTATCTTCTATAGTTGATACCTCTCCTCTTCTTCATCAGGTACGAATGAGGCAGCTATCAGACTCAGAAGGCTTAGTACTATGGGAGAACGTGTGTGGATAGGACCCTCTTCATGGATGGATAGTGGGTGAGGACGAGATCATGTGTTTCTAGTTACACGTATGGGTGCCAACAGACATACGCGAGGAGATGATGCGAGATTTTCATTCTTCAGTTTGTGCAGTTCATCCTGGCATCACCAAGATGTATCATGATCTACACCGCCAGTACTGGTGGCTAGGTATGAAGAGTGATGTTGATGGGTTCGTCATGAGATGTTATACATTTCATCAAGTGAAAGCAGAGCATCAGCGACTAGCAGGGCTTTTACAATAGTTACCAATTTCCAAATGGAAGTGGAACGATGTCACGATGGACGTCTTGACTGGGTTACCGAGGTCACCTCGAGGGAGTGATGTTGTTTGGGATATCTTCGATAGTCTTATGAATTTTGTTCACTTCTTGCCGATCAAGGATACCTTCAATGTTGATTAGCTGGGGAGTTTGTACATCCGAGATATTGTATATCTGCATGGAGTTACACACTCCATTGTTTCAGACAGGGATGCAGGTTTTACTTCTTGGTTCTGGAAAGGGTTTTTGAAAGATTTGGGTACACATGTAATTTTGAGTAGAACATACAATCTCCAGAAAGATGGCCAATCCAATCGTACAATCCAGGTGCTTGAGGATATGCTACGAGCTTGCATTCTAGACTCTGGTAGTTCTTGGGAGAAGTATATTCTTCTTGTGGATTTTACCTATAACAACAGTTTTCAGAAGACTATTTAGATGGAACCTTATGAGGCTTTTTACAGTAGTCCATGCTGATCACCTTTGTGCTGGCTGGAGGCAGGTGAGGCAGCTTTGTTGGGACCTCATCATGTTCAGGAGATCTTAGAGTAGATAAAGTTTATTTGGAATAGGATTGTTATAACACAGTGTCAACAGAAGTCTTCTGCTGATCAGTAGATACGACCTCTATAGTTTGAGGTTGGGGATCAGGTTTTCTTGCATGTCACACCGAGGTTGGGACACAAGAGTTTTCAGAGATAGAGTAAGCTTTCACCATGGTACGTTGGTCTGTTTGAGGTGTTGGAGAGAGTAGGTCCGGTTGCCTATCGGTTGCAGTTACCTCAGAGGTACCGGGCTATGCACGGCGTCTTCCACGTTTCTCAGCTCCGGTGTTACTTTTCAGACTCGTCTCATGTCTTTCAACCAGAGGAGGTTGATCTTCAAGAGGATGCATCATTTGAGGAGCATCCTATACGGATTTATGATCGTAGTATGAAGGTTCTCTTTGGGTAGTATTTTTCTCTAGTATGGGTGCTATGGCAGCACGAGCGAGTATAGGAAGAGACCTGGGAGAGGGAGGTCGATGTACGATCGTAGTGGCCAGAGCTGTTCGGGGTTTCTTCATCTATTCCTAGATAGGGAAATTTAGGGAATAATTTCATTAAGGGGGGAAGCTTGTAAGACCACAAATCTTCGTTTCAAGTATGTTTTTTGTTTTCTGGTCATTTTTTAGAAAAAGAGGAAAAATATGGAAATTTTCAAAGTACACGTCGTGTACTTTATAAGTACACGCCGTGTACTTCGATGTCACGACAGGCCGTGTGTTGGCCGTGTCCGGGCCAAACACATGGTGTCTAGGGGTGATGTAGAGGCCTCTTAAAATGGAGTACCGAAAATCCATGCACACTTCATGTACTCTATAAGTACATGCTGTGTACATTCATTTTTTTCATTAAACAGATCGGGGTCGCGCCTAATCGACAGAAACACCTTTTCTATAGGTTCTTCGACCGGGAGTATTCATACAGCCACAAACATCCTCTGAGCCCCTGATCCTCCGTCTTATTTCCTAATCAACCACCATCGATTGTGTTGGAACCGTAGTGGTGAGCTCTTCCTTCTTCTTGAGTTTCATTCCATGGTTTTCCCTCTTTCACAAGATATTGTGGGTTGAACATTTTGTTCGTTTTCATAGATCTACGCCATTCTATGGAGAATCAAGCCTCATGGTCAAATTATATTGATCTCCTAGCATCAAGGTAGGTGGTTGTTTCTTTACTGTTTGATGTCTTTGAGTTTTATGTGAAAATTACACAAAAACCCATGAACGGGGTATTGCGTGTTTACCTTTTTCCCCTATTGTTCTTTCTGCCTTTCTTTTATGCTTGTGTAGAGGTAATTTGATCATGTATGAGGATAATTGCTGTGTTTGGATGTTTTTCCCATGTATTTTTCTATTTATTATCTTTGGGTCTTGTTTAGCCTTTGGCCTTGTACCTGTTTCCCATGCCTTATGACCATAAGATGGAATGATTGTCTTGACATGCTTGTTATGTTGTGGACTAGTTATCCAAGTATCTCTATAGGTGTACTTTGGCATTATAGAATTATTATGCACTGACTGCCATGGGACCATGAGAACCTGGTGTTATGGACTATAAGGGATAGACCGAGTGAGCTTCCCAGAGAGTCTTGGATATTATAGACTACAAGAGGGTAGACCGAGTGAGCTTCCTCAGAGAGTCTTGGACATTATAAACTAGAGGGGATAGACCGAGTGAGCTTCCCAGAGAGAGTCTTGGATATTATAGAGTACAAGAGGGTAGACTGAGTGAGCTTCCTCAGAGAGTCTTGGCATGTTTGAATTTCCTTAAATCTTTTCCAGGCTAGAGGAGGAATTGACTGAGCGAGCTTCCTCGGAGAGTCTATGATAGACCTGTGACTATAGGAGGAATTGACCGAGTGAAATTACTTAGATTGTTTCTAGACCTTGGGGATATAAGAGGGTTAGACCATGTCATCTGCCTTAGAGAGTCCCTGACTACCCTATTCTATAAGGGGAATTGACAGAGCGAGATTCCCCAGAGAGTCTTATAATTTCTTATGACCAAACCAGAGGGGGTAGGATGAGTGCACTGCCCAGAGGGTTGTGGGAACTTCTTGGATAGGACCAGAGGGGATGATTGTGAGTACTTACAAGAGGGGTTCCTGTTGTGGTTAGCTGTTTTCTTCTCTACTGACTACTATTCTGTGGATTGATTACTATTTTATATCTTCCTGTTACTGCTTACTGATTACTTCCTACTATTTACTACTTACTATACTATTACCTGACATATGATCCCTGACTATTAGGCACAGATATTTGGGTGGTTGCCTACTGAGATTTAGTCTCACACCCTATTTGAGCCATGCTTTTGGGCCCAAACAGACTATGTTGTTGTAGGTATAGACAAGGGAAAGCGACCTTCAACTTCTGGAACATGATTTGTTTGGAGCAGGAGAGCATGGGACCAAGCTTAGGCTTACGATGCTGAGGAGCTGTGTGTCTTTTATTTTGTATTTGTTTTTGTACTGTTTGTATTTTCTTCATTGTGACCTATTTGACTATTTTCCTAGATATGTATCATGCATAATTTATATATACATATGTGCTCTAGTGGTTTATTGTTTTATTCTTCCACTATTTACTTTTGCATTGTGGTTGGGTATTTATTGCTTCCTCTATTGCCTGTTTTGTCTACTTCTGTTGTGTACTCTTCTAATGAGGGCACAATTTCCCCACTATCACACCCAAGGACCTCGCTGCTAGTCGGAAGCCTCTGGAATTTGGGGAAATGAGCTTGAGGCCATATGACCAACTGGGTACAGGGTGCCTCTGGGTGGCTTCTGGAACCGGGACGTTACATTGTTCAAGGAAACCGTTCATGAATACTATTTCTAGAGAACCATTTATAGAGCTCCATTACGAAACAATAATGAAACATGATGAATCCATCACCAGTCTATCTGAGTTTTGTCCATTCACAGATCCATAATTTTCTTCTACATTCTCTTCCTAGAGTCGTAAGACCCCATTTCTAATTAATTCCCCCCTCATACCTTCATTTTAGAAGGAGACATTGTCAGGTTTGATCCTTACATACTCAATTCACGAATCACATCAACTTCATGAGAAGCTCTTCCATGAATCCCCCATGAATCCCGAGACCTTCCTATCTTATATTATTGAGAACCTTCGACTAATGTAGATAATCCTTTCTTGAAGGCCTATGCCTTTCTAAAAGATGAGGTCCCTCTGAGGCACCTGAGAATTCGTGATGCAATCATCCTTTTTGAAGACCTCTCACTGGGAATCATGAAATCATTATAGATATCAATAGATCCACAAATCACCATCCATTGTTACACCATAACCTTTGTTAAGTACCTTCACAAGCCACCTTCATGATGCACCTTCGTGATCCCCTTCCGGAAGCATCTTCATCTATGCCCTATAGTCCATACCCTAGGGGATGTTCCCCCACATCCCCACTCAGGATCAAAGTTGTTTTTTGGTCCTAATCCACCATCCTGAACCCTTTTTTCCATCACTAACACCCATGAAAAATGGTGAATAGTACTTCTAAATTTTTAGGGTCGGCCAAGGTCATTTTGTATTGCACCCTTCTACAGCCCCAACTTCCTCCCCTAGAATACAATGATTCAAGATACTCCTCTGCACTCTCCGTAATACCTTGAGTTGACCTAATTCCCTTTGTCCTTTTCCCATGAAATGATTTTATATTATCATTTGAATCCCATGTGTAACATGAGTCGAACCATTCCTCAAGCATCTCCTAAAACCTTATCACCAGGCACTAATGTTGGATTGAACCAGAAAGGGATGCTCTTTTGTAGGTCCCACACTAGCCATCTCTAGGCATATTTTACCTATAAGTTCTTACAATATGAATTTGAACTATATCATACCTTATATCAAGAATATAGTGTGCCTCATGGTACATATATGAGATTCCTTATTCCTCAAGTGTAAGATGCCTTGTTTAATAATATGTAGATGACGACCAAAAAGTAACCATGGGAATCTATCATTGATTTAAGCCCCAACATATAACATAACCCACAAAATAGTCACGATTCTGTCATGATATGACATGAGGAATCAAGGATGATAAGCTCAATATATAATCCCCACACACCTAATCCTTCCACATGACATGAAACAATGATTGTACCTGTTGAAATGCATAGGGTATGCCCTCTTCTACTGATATGTTGATGATTGGATGGGAAAATTCGATGTGTAATCCCCATCCACACCATCGCAGGTCCATAGAAGCACCAAAGAAGATTCCATCTGTAAGCCCAATTCACATCATTTCTTCCCCATATCAGAACCTAGGATTCCCTACTCATAATCCCCATCCACATCCTCATTGATCCTTGTAGAATATGATTAGATTCTATTCTTAATACCCATATTATCTCTCGTTGGATCACCTTTTGTGATACAAGCCCCAGGTCTAAAACATCCACTTATTTCTCACACCAAGCTTGAATCATGTGGGATTATAGGTTATTATAATTAATGACATCCATCCTCCATCCACATGGGAATCCCTCATGGGTTAAGCCGTTATATCAATTCATTAGGGTTGTTCTTACACATATGCCCCAGGATGATTAATGGGAAGCTTACATGCATAAGCACCAACCACATGGTTTAATTCATTTTGGATACCTCTTTAGGTGTAATCTCAAATTCCCCCTTCCAAAACTACATTGAAGATGATTCCCAACAAACTAGTATACACTGGAAGCCTTCCAAACGTTTAATCCCAACACCCTCAACAATCCATACATTCCCACTATTTTATCTAACCAGTCCATAATCCATTCCAATATCACCCTAGATACCACATCTCAGTGAGATCATGTTATCCATCCTGGATCTTCTAACAAATAATCCCCTTAAACTATATCACTACTCTTAGCCACACCTGTGCAGAAAACCTTGCATTGGCCTCACATCATCAATCATCCAACCAATAGTAATCCTATTGTGAAGGGAATCTAACCATGTGTCATCCCTACACCATAACATATAGAACTACATGGGTTTTGATCGATTTTTCCTAAACAAGGTATGTTGGACACCTCTTTGAAATTCAATCTTGACCATCGGTAAACCATAGTTCCCCTTTACTTGGGTATACCTTCTCGATCCACCTCTATGGGTGTCTAGATTAGCATTCCTAGTGTGGTCTCTTCCCTTTTTGTTACACCCCACCCCGGTCCTGCCTCTACATGAAATTCTAACCCATTCAATGGAAAACCATTGGGTCCCCCTCATATGGGTACACCTCCCTGATCTTGCCTCTAGTGGTATCCAGACCATCCGTCCTAGGGTGATATCTTCCCTTTCTTGGACACACCACCCCAAGTCCCCCTCTTTGAGGAGTTCTGATCTTACCAACGGTAAATATTATGGTCCCCCTCATAGGGGTATACCTCCCTGATCCACCTCTATAAGTGAACAAATAAAAATTTATGGTGTAACATATTCCCTTTATGGGATACTCCTCCCATATCTGTCATCATTTCAATTTCTGATCCAACCATTATAAAAACATCAAAGTGAAAACACATAGGGTTGTACCTATTTGATCTTCCAATATGTGGAATTATGATCAGTATCACTTCAACTTCTCAAGATATTAAACTTCTGACGTGTCGCACTAATAACTTGTGTTAAACATGTGATGCTTGAGGATAACCTTGGAAGATATCCCTTTGGAATCAGATACCCATGATTGACATGTGATGCCTCGGGTTCCACGCTTGAGATGACTCCTTGAGATTCCCTCCTATATGAAGAGTATAGGTTCCCAATGCACCAAGTGTCGAGAGGTGACCAAATATACCTTACATTACAGTCTAATCTGATGAATGGCTGATGCCCTATCATATAGAAGATGTGTAATTAACCAGTGTACACAAATAGATGGAACTCGGAATGAGATTAATGAGCACGAATCAAACCTATGATGGAGACTTGTACTATGAAATGAATTTCATGGGGGAATACATGGAAGGATAAACCAACATCCCCCATCCCATTTCAAACAAGGTATGAAAATCGATGAGAAAGTGATGAATGTCACCTAATTTTAGAAATTTGTAATGTGGGGCAATAATGTGATGAAAGTGTCATGTTAACACGTGTGGTGGTATACCCTGGATAACGATTAAAAAAATTGGTCAATGGAGTATTGAGACTGAATTGGTGGTTAAAATTTGTGGTTTGGAATGAAAATTATGGTGTTTTTCAACAAGAACTCATTTCCATTTGGTTTGGATAGCCAGAATTAGGCCACCAACATTGAGTAATACATAGTAAAATAGATCCATGATTTCAGATGAATTACATTGAAGGATCCAAGGAATTAGAGATGTGGTTATAGGCATGAATCTTCTTAGAATATCATTGAAATTTCTAACTACACAAATTTTATTCTGACAAACACTTGTTGTGTATTCACTCTTCTATAGTGCTACAATAATGTCTCAACCCATATACCACTATAGTTGTTCCTCGGACTGGTTCTCAACATGAACTCGTTTTACACTCCGCATATGCAAGAGGCCTCCCACTAAAGTTGGGGTCTAAGGTGGAACTATGTGGAGACTGTACCCCCATATCAGAGTGCACAACCAGAAGAAAATAACCAAACATCATACACATCAGTGTATATATAAATAAAAATAAATCTGAGACAAAAACTGGAACTAATAAAATATAATCTAGTAAAGGAACAAATATCCAATCTATATATAGAAAATCAATCACCCACTAAGCTGATCACAAAAAAAATATGTAACTACAAAATAAACACATCAGGCTTTAATGTAATCTATGATCTAAGTAACTCAATCAAACTCCAATACCATAACAAATCCTGATCTATCATTCTCAAGTATAAAAAAATCAATAAAATCCTCATCAAAATCCTATACCTATAAAAACATCTGAGATCTACTTGGGTACCCATGTTCATTGGATGTCTGTGAAAATTATGAGTATAATCTAGTAGGCCACCACTAATATTTTATAAAGAATATATCAATCAGATACAAATTATTTATAGATAACTAGTTACATAAATAAATAGTACATAAAGGTACATTTCGAGGAAAAAAATTATTTTTAGTCCCCACTATCCCTAGAGATCTAGGGTGACACCAGGGCCAAACCAACCTGCATCTCCATAATCTATTCATCTAGGCCATACACCATAGTTTCAAACATACTATGAATAAAAAAGAGATAATAATTTATCATCTATTTATAAAAATCCAAGACAAAAATATCTGATGTTTCTATGACCTCACCCCATCACCCATCAATACATAAACATCAGTGTTTCCTTGATCATCAGTCTATAACTGGCCCAAAGAAGAAGATCATCAATCCATAATTCAAAACTATGGGTGAGGACTACCATTAAAAGAGAAACTAATAAATTTCACCAAGATGGGTAACCACATGATCATTTCAAATCAAAATTTGAATCCATTTAAAATCACCTTCCTATAAAACATTTGGATATCAATACCTCATATTAAAACAAGAATAATTTCAAAACATATCTTTTCACCCTTTGATGCCCAAAACTATGTCAAAATCTAATGATCATGGTTAATACCATTTCAATGGACCCATAGGAATTTTAGAAAATATAACACATTATTCATCGCTTTTATATCCTATATTAAAATTCATAAGATGTTTATTACCATGTTATACCCATTATCTCTATAATCGTTTAACCAAATTAACCAATTAGCTTAACCGGATTAATCTCAAAACCAAACTACTATAGTTAAACCATGTAAGAGAACACACTAATCATTAGTGTTAGGGAACATAACACATTGACAATAAAATCAACTAAAATAAATATGGGTAAATTTATTATAACACATTAATCATAAATGAATATTTCAAAATAATTTCCAAATCCTAGAAGACTTTACATGGTTTGTTCAAGTCTCATCCAACACATTGGGATCCAACAGAAGCCGTCCAACCACACATGATCTGGCCTTATGAAAAGAAATAATAGACAAATAACCTCATCATTTAATAATTAACTTCACCATTTAAATTAAATTTTTATAAGGGTTTCCAATCTCACCAGGTTCTAACATATATTCATAACTTCACAAAATCAACATGGAGTGTCCACAATAGACTCCCAACACCAATACTAGGAAAATACCAATGAGGTGATAAAAAAATAAAAATTAATTAAATTAATAAATTATAAAAAACATAATAAAATTTACCTTGGGATCATACCCTAATGAAATATCGCCAAATGACTTGAGAATTCCTTCTCAAGATCTCCCCTACATAATCCAATAAATATAACATTAAGATATAGATGATTCTACTATGATCTGGTTGATTAGTTAACAAAACCTAAGCCATAGAACTCTAAAAATAGAGTGGATAATGAATAATATGAAACAAAGACAACAAAGGAAGATAACTCACCTAAAACTCCAAGAAATATCCATGAAAACACACTAAACTAGGGGTTTGGTAATGGAGGAAGATGGTAGGGAGCCCCCTTTTTTGTGTCCACTGAATGGGGGAGAAAGGGGTGGAGTGGCTAAAACATTGAGGGATAATTTTAGTTCAATCCCCATTTTAATAATGATTTGGGAAGCTACATGGTTTGGAAAAATAGTTTTCCAAACAGTGTGAAAACTATGTTCCCCATACTATCCAACACCATATGACCTTCATGGTTAAGAAGCATGTTTAGAAAATATTTCCACCAACTACACCATCGACAAATGCCTCCCGTAATCATCGAGGTGACCAGTTTGTCTAAAACTATTCACAAACTATGAACCATGTCCCAGACCCTTTTCAATGTAACATGGTTTTCCATTTCCCTCACATCGTATACCCCAAAACATGCTATAACTATGAAAAAAATCACTCATAGTTCAAAATTAAACTGAAAAAAACCTGAGAATCTATGTTCCACAGTGTTTCTCCCTAACCATGAACAAAAAACTATAAACCCTTGTTAGAAAAATCAAAAACTTCTGGAACATAACCCCAAGACACTGAATATTATCAAGGAACCCAAGATAACACCCAATCATTTCTCCTCATATGAAAATATCAATTTGAGGAATTATAACTGTAGGAATATCATTATGATTATTGATTCAAAATTCAACATGTCTGATAAAGGAAGATTCAAAATCCATAGAAAATATTATACTTTTACAAATGAAGGATCATATATCTGAATTTTATATGCATAGAAAAATATCACACATTGTGTGACCTAGTTGTTTTGGCTCTATGTGTATCTTAGTTGGTACACTATCACTTATATGACCAGGAACATAGGTACATTTAGAGTACTCCTGCACAAATTTTTTCTTGGACATTTCCATCTTCATAGACACGATTGGGTATATAGGAACCACTAGTGCATATGGGCATGGGAAAAGGAACATGGGAACAAATGTAGGAAGGTCTGGGATTAAGGGTATATGTTGTGTACCCTCAATACAAGTTATGTACATACAGAGATGCAATTATGATCCCATTATTTCTTTAATATAGATTAGGTTCAGTTGAGTTTGTTCCCTTGGTCTGGTCTTATAGATGAAATGTTTTTAATTATGTCCTAATAATAGAATTTGGATATACTCTATTGGTTTTATCTTCGGAATAGTTCATGATATACCACTACGAGACCCAGGGTGGGGTCCTCTTTCATATCTTCTTCACTGGGAAGGGTTTGTGGTATCATCATGACTACAATTAAAATGGAATAGACCATCTCTCTATAAGATTAATAAATAAAGTTTTGTGGTGTCCAAGAGTGGTCTTGGGTGTGACTCCTTGTTTGGGTGTCTATATCATTGATGTTCCAATGAGTACTTCTTGGGAGATACCTAACAAGAATGACCTCTCATATGACCACCATTAATGATAGCATGTCTTATTGAGTGTGTTCTCTAAAATGAGCATTAGTTTGAACCCTCATGTAGAATCCTATGGATAGAAATGGATTAGTCCTTTTTTGATCATATAGATTATTATTATTATATTTGTGTTCTTTTTGTTACACATATTACATTGTCTCATATCCTTATTGACATGTCATTCATTTGATGAGATGACTACTTTTGATGCTTTTTGTTTAATGATATTGGATTTTCCTTTTGGTTATTGTTATAATCACCCATTCATGTTCTCTACCCACAGGTTTCATGTATTATACAAAATACATTCCTTCTGAAGGATTCTTGGGTGGATTAAGAGCTGGAAAATCATTGTGTGTCCTAGAAAAATCATTATTGGACCAAGTGATGCATTTGGCAGCAAACCATATTATTCTGAGTAGTTTATAATCATTTTCACTTTAGGGCGGTCCTGTATTTTTTCCTTTTTTATTTAATTCCACTACTTTATCATACTATAATGTAGGATAGCTGACATGCATGAATTTTGGTATTAGTGGGATTTACCATTCAACATTGCATGGGTAATTGGAGATTTCTTTGTGTACATGTAATGTAGGATAATGCCTCCCTTGTGTGTGATATTCTATCATGGAACTAGTCACTATCACGGACCCTATTAGAGGTAGGATTGAGGTTTCACACATGGTTTACCACCATCCATACACGTTCCCGTGGTATTGGTTATGATATATTAATTCAAATAATGATAACCATGTTGATTTTGAGTATAAACCCAGTAGGTCTCCACCAATGCATCCATAATAATGGCCCACATGTATAAGTTTGTATGTCAAGATTACTAATAAATGTGTATGAAATAACAATCAATATTTCACAGAGTGGTTGTGTTCTCTCCATGATGCCAGAAACCTTCAGTCATAACTTATCTATCATTGTGATAAAATATATACATAACAAGTGTTTTGAACTATGTCTTAACAAAAGTTCACCAAATGTTTTCCATGGTATCCACAAGACCAAGAGTCTTGAGTCAGACCAAACAGTATCATCATGCCCTACCTCGCTCATCAATAGTATTGGACCTTGTCCTCCAGTTCAGACCACATTAGGCTATCATATATTATTTCTATATCATGGGTCATATCACATAATTGTTTCATTACCAACAATTACCTCTTGAGTTATATCATAGAAGACTATTATTTCCCCATGAAAAGCCACACAAGGACATCATTTCTGGTGATTTAACTCAATACATCCATCATGTCAAGAGTTATGTATGAACATACTCCACCTCTTGTGTTAATGAGAAACAATGGGTTTACATATCACTTTGTTACCATGCATATGACAACATAATTTTTCAGAAAACAAAAACAACACATGGAAATAGTTTTATCATATCAATAACATATATCTTGAGTTATAATATAACAATAATGATAATAGAATCAAAACACACACATGTTTTCAAACTCCAATATTTCTCATGGGATATGCATTCACATACTTGTGTTCATACTCAAGCATAATATAATGAATATATGAAAAAAACAATATATCATTCAAATAATCACATACATGGACTATACAAGTTAAGGAAATTCAAATCTCAATGTTTTCAATGTCAATGTCAATATTCATCAAGGTTTTTATCTATAAATCCATGTTCTCACACTTAATTGAAAAAGATCACCCACCGAAAATTTCATTAACTAGTTTCAAAAAAAAATATAGTATCTAGAGTAATACAATACGAACAACCTTCCAAGGGTAGAACAACACTTAACCAATGACAACCACCACCAATGGTTTAATTTAAATACAGTTAAAGAGAAACATTAAATACAATATGTAAGAAACTCCCCATAAAATATTTTTCCATGAGTTATACAACCACGAAATAAAAGAACCAAAATTTTCTATGACAATTAATATAGGATCTCCATATATTTACAACAAAATCGAAGAACCTGCAATGTTAAATTTAAAAGGGGCCTTATATTGGTAAAAGGGATTACAAGATATATCTATATAAAAATATATCTATGCTCAGAATAAGGATATAACAACACTATTCCTTCTATTAAAACACATCCTGAAATCACCAATTGATGAAAGGGAAGGAAAATAAATATGTGCAATCCAGATAAATTGATTGAAAATGTGTTAATCTCTCCCCCATAATGTTCAAACAAGGTTTCATGAAAAATATGAAAAACATTGATGGAGATTTGTGGAAGACATCAAAATTTTCTTCCATTACAATGGAGGCCATCTACCACCACACCCTACACTTCAACCTTTTTTTGGCCATGGTCTCCAAAAATACTAATCTTGAAATGAATTACAATATGGTGTGTATTTAAGAAGCAAGGTATTGTTTCCTAACTACATCCACCAAAATGGTAATTCTGCAGTCACCTAGGACATGGTCTACTGTGGTTCCACTCACACATCATATCTCAGCCAACCTATTTTATTCTTTCCAATTTTCCACATGGAATGAAAAATGACACCACAACTTGCACTAGGATAGAGTATTGTAGATTTTGGACGTAAAAAATGAATCCATTTTAAGCCTCTATAAGTTACTCCATGATCTCACGAAGTTACCCATGCATGTTCCAGATAAAATTTTAAAGGAAAAAATAGGAAATTATTATTTTCAAATTTTAAATAAAATATCTAGATTCTCATCATTAGAAGTGTCCCTAATATTCATGTTAAATCTACTAAATCCACTAATCTCAAAAATCAACCTCTCAATACCATGTTTCCTCCTGGATCAATTCATGCTACAATAAGACCTGAAAAAGTGGCACCATAATCCCCTAAAATGACTATTATCTTGAATCAATGATCCAAACTGGGTTGCCTACCAAATATATCTCTAGTTTTAACTCAATATCCCAATAGCCTATCATGTGCGTAGATTCCGGAATGTACCTTTAAAGCTAAAAAATATGGAACAAATCATTCATTCCTCAATAATGTTCTGAAATTTCTATTCGGTAGGACACTAGATTGATGTGTTTGATGATCTCATATGGTTCCAAAAACATTGGATCTACCATCCACTCATTTTGAAAACAATGATTTCCTAGTATACGTGACACCCATATGAAAAAATGGTTTCCATTAGTGAACCATAAAGATCATATCTCCTAGTAAAAATTTTATTTACACTTTATATGAATGGATACCAACCACTTCTTGACCACCTAAACTCTCTTTGAGGTATCCTATACCGTACTAAGCCACACAAATACTACCTCACCCTCATCATTCCAACACAGTGATGAGTGGCATGACCATACAATTAGATAATCAGAAGGTTCCATATGAATAAAACTTTTTAAACTACTATTGTTTGAAAACTCCACCAAGGATATATTCTCATCACATGCACTACTAAATTCTAGGTTGTAGTCTTGAAGAATATCCTCATGATCTAAATCAGTCTATTATACTATCCATATTTCTATGTATGATACATCATAGTTATCTTCTACAGAGTCAACAAATCATTTTATATGAATCTTCAAAAACTATAATGTGATATGTTAATCTATGTGTAATATAATACTCGTAGTATCTCCAAACCTTTATAAAATCTCTGGGATGTAAAACTATACTAACTAATCAACAAAGTTGGTTATTCAAATTGGTAAGAAGTGGGAAAATTTTATTATACAATCATCTGTCACTAAAAAAACACCACAAATTCTTAGGGTCGTGGGTAACACCTTCATTGATTACCTCAAAAAATTATATTATTTTCACATAGTCTTCAAAGGTGGATGGATAAAACCACTAATATGGTGATTATTGTCATTTAATCTTTCTAAGGAAAGGCATCATAAAATGAAACAAGTGATGTATTTCTTTATAAATGGAAACCAAAACTGATTTCAGATATCATGTTATAACACCATCAACACTAGATTCGTTGACCCCTTTGAATCATGAGATCCCCTTATCAGATATTCACTCTATGAAGTTGGTATCACTAACCTCCCAAGAATATAGATCACATATTCATCCTCTAAGGACCATCATGGAAGAAGTTTATCTCCTTCCACATGTTCTTGAATCACCTTGACATTGAGGTATAACTCTTGGATATTTTTTACATGGACCACAAAAGCAGTCATCATATCCAAAGTTACATAATACATCAATCCATGATCCTAAATTACATCCAAAAACCACTCAACCATTAACCACCTCATAAACTATTCCTCCAGTGAAGGTTTCTCTACAAGATCATATATCCCTAGAGTCTTCTTGATGATAGAATCTATGATGACAATAACATTACTTAGAGTATAGACCATATAAGAGTAGGATTTCTTTAGATACTCCATCAAACACATTTTTCATTGATTGAGGTCCTACTGGGATATTCTATATATATTTGTGGCTATAGTTTACTTTGTAAAAAATAAACCTCTCAAAAAATAGATAATGTCACCAACACATCCGAGCATAGACCGCAACTATAAACTCTAATTCATGTAGTTGGTTGTTATTATCAAGGGTCCATAGCTAATGTTAACCATTTGAATCTAGAAAATGTTTCTACATTAACATAGAATCAAACAAAACTCATGGGGAATCATATTACACCACGTAACCCACCTAAACATTAGAAGGGTCGAATCTAGGGTTTTCATCAATATTATCTTCAACTTTAGGAACACATACTCACAAATATATGTCTAATAGAACTTCACTTCCATATATATAATCTATTTCATAGGCACATACAAATGATAGAGTTCTATATGAACTATCTTTGTTACCCAAATAAACCACAGTCTTTCCTCATCTCAAACACATTTCCAAGATGAGAAAAATTAATATCAACTTCTAACTTATTTGGATCAATTTAAATTCTCTCTTTATAGATTAAAATCTTGGGAAAAGTACCTATTGAATTCAAAGGTAACACTTTAACTATTTGGTAAAATTTTGATGTTCATGAAGTGTAGTCCATATAAGGAATTCACGGGTATATAAGGAATTTCTTACAGAAAACCCAAATGAAAGAGTCACGATATGTGTGGAATATCCTATTAATGAGATATATGAACACTATTAGAGAATTTATCAACTGAAAGGAATGAAAATATTATCATATAGTCAATATCTAATCTTAAATTTTGTCTTGTGAATTCTATCCTTAATGAACTAAATTTTATGGTAGCCTAACCATAATTCATTCATGTAGAACCATAAAACTCCCTATAACTAATCAAAAAATTCATTTATCCTCAATAATTGGTATCAATTCTTGATTATAACATAATTTAGTGTCATGTATTCTGTAGAAAACAAAATAATTCCATCTAACTTCTTTATGAATAATATGTGAAAACTCCAAGGATATGTGCTCGGTTTAATAAACCTTATTACCTTTATTCCCTCATGTTGTACCTTGATCACCTTCAAATTATCAGATTCCATATGATAGGGTGGAATTGAAATAGATCACACATTAGGAATGAATTCATTCTCAATGCCAAATCCGTTCTCTAGAGGGATTCTGTAAAAGACACATAGAAATACATTAGGATACAGGTCAACCAATTGAGGTTAAGAAGAGGATACTACTAGATTTTCTATAAGAGAAAATCCAAACACCTATAGTATAATCGATCAAATATAGCTCATGTTTGGTCCCATATGACCTGATCTAACCTCCCAGTCATCGCTCATTATAAAATTCTCCCTCATATCTGAAATAATGGATATCCACCTCTAATAATAGTTGATGTGGGTATGAAATATTGTCAGTAAGTTCATCCCAAAGATCACATTAAGACTATTAATATCATGGATCATGAATACCCATAAATTTTTGTATCCACCAGCTACATTTATAATAAAAATAAATATGTTTATATTGTAATATTTCATACCTATTGACATATTAATGCAATATAACTCTGAAGAAAAATTGATTGGTAAATAATGTCTTTAACATATTTTAGATGATATTAAAAACAGGTAGCACTATCATTGAAAAGAGTTGTAGAATGAGTGGATAATATCAATATTAATACTCAAATGTTCAATGATCCATCTCTACAATCCTTCAGAAGATGATCTTCTGTATACAATTGGACTTCCTTAGCTCTATTATTTTTACCCTGAAATGCATGATTCACCCAATTCTTCATCCTATAAGGAGACTAAAACTACTATTTAGGACCCCAACCTATCCCATGAATCAATTATTGTCTCTAAATCAAACACCCATCAGGCCTCATCTATATTTTCATCCAATAAAAACATGGTATATGTCTTTTCTTTTAATACAATGTACACTTGATCTCAATATTTTTAAATTTTTTTGACAATTCCCAATCTACCAATTGTTGAAACCCCAAGGACCACATCCTCCCACAGAAGGAACAATAGAAACTCTATTATACTCTATTTTTCTTACACTACACTTAATATAATATAATTCTTTATTCTTCCTAATTAAAATAGTATCACAAGTAATTTCATTGATGGATGATAGAATTACCAAAAATATATTGTCTTATATACCCTTCTCGATTGTCAAGGACCTGCTGAGAACCTCTATATATATCATCATAGGTAAATTCTTCACCTAACATCTCAAATTAGTATAATGTTTGATCTCCATTTTTCATGCCTTTTACTCCACTTTCCCATCCAAGAGAGGAGTGAAGAAAAGTGTCCCTGTAAAATGTTCTGAGTATGCAGACACCATTAATGTTCAATAAAGAAGCTCCATGAACTCTTGTGTTTTGTCTAGAGTAATTTTACCTAGAATGGACTCCTAAAAAAATTCATAGAAGGTATCCATGTGATACCCTCAGGTCTTATATCATAATGAACAATGTCTCACCACCATCAAATAGTACATTTATACATAATGGTCACATGATTTTCCTATCAATCCTCTGATTTCTTTACCATGTTAAATATCCTTGAAAATAACCATATTTTTTCCTCTTCATCTTGAGGACCTCGAGTGACATAGAAAGATAGTTATACCAAGAGATAAAAGTCCAAATCCTAGTAGACCATAGTCATATAAAATCATCCACCTAGATTTGCAACTACATGGAAAACTCTTTGATGATGTATCCCTTCTTCTAGAACCACTGGAGCGGATGGAGGAGAATTCTCCTATATGAATGGTGGAATAACTAGAACATCCTTCATTGAAGGAGCTTTCTAGGCTTCTACATCAGGTGGTCCAATCAAATATATTTGAGTAATAATTTTCTAAAATTATAAATGAATGTTTAGAATTAATATAACAACTTTCTTGAGTAGTTAAAAGTAATTTTAATGGGATTTATATATAAATATATACTTGGAGGCTACCCATAATAAAGAGAATGATCCATCCTAGAAATAATCTAGTATCATTACACGAGTATGTTCATTAAAATAATTTAAACATACATATATATATATATATATCAAAAAAAAATTACATGTTTAGATTCTAGTAACTAATGCTAGAACCAATATAACGATATAGTAGATAACACAAATATATCTCTCAAAAAGAATATATGATTATCGCAAATAGATAGGATAAATAAAAACATTAAATTAATTAAACTACATGATGTACTAAATATATATAAATATATATACATTGCATGTGATCGTAAGTTCCTATTAATGATTCATGAGCACACCCAAATCTTAATAAACTGTAACAAAAAAAATATACTCAGCATCAATATGTAACAATAAAATCATAAATGTGACAACAATCCCGCCAACTCTAACACATAGGTACATTATAAATGAGTTTTATGGAAATACATATATCTCCCATACCTAAGTCACACAAATAATATATCCTTTATATATTTCACTAAAATATTTTGAATAATAAAAAATATGTAAAACACCTCTCATACGAATTTATAGTTCTTCCATCCAAATCCCTGAATTCGAGCTATATCTCTACAAGGCCTCATGTTCACCACCCCAGACACAAGAGGCTGTAAACTAGTTGAAGGGGTTTGAGTACTGTCAGATGGGATCCTATACCCTCAACATAAATAAATAAATAAATATACAAATAAATAATAATATAGTGGGATTATTAAAATCTCTATAATGAATGACATGGAATGAATCTCAAGTAATATAGATATGTAAATTAAGGACCCCCCAATTTAGAAGATAAAATAAGAGTTTGAATAAGATATATAAATAAATAAAAATTATAGAATCACTTTAGATACTATCCTCATACTTCATCTAAACACTAAGCCCCATTTCCCAACTCCCTATCATAGGTGACTTTCTCTTTCCTAGATCCCTGACTATTGTTTCTACATGTTCATTGGGATGCTTGTGTATTATATGAGTATAAACCCATTATGATGCCACAATATCATCCCTATCATTAGTTCACATGTATAAGAGTTTAATTCAAGGAAAATAATAGATGAATAAAGAACCACAAACAATATCACACTGAACAGTCATGTGATAACAAATCTACCACAAACCCCTTACCATAATTATATTGGCTCTATGACAGAACATTTACATAATGGAATTTGGGAACTAATGTTGAACATAATGTATCTACATTTATCCAAAGGTATCCACAAGGATAATATTTTTAGGTAAAATCCAAAAAAAAAATTCGTCATATCTCTCAGTGGTATTACATGCCTTAGTTCTCTAAATCAGACCACAAAAGGCCATCATATCTCATTTCTATCTCTCAAATCAAATAACATAAAAGCAACACGACCCCTATATCCTCTGGATTCAGATCACATAAGACCATTGGACTACTTGGTTAGGATTCACAATTCCATCATGCCCTATTTTCTATCTTAATCCAATTATCTTTTCACATGTATCATCTTAACATAATATTACACTAGCGAGACCTGGCCACAATGGGTCCACCTATCACTTTGGTACCATGAAAAGAACATGAATGTATATCACATTACAAAAACATAACATATATAGAGTCTCAACATATCGATAATGTATAACTAAAATAACAACAAAATAGCCATTCTAACAAAATCCAAACACACACATGTGATAAAATTATAACATGACATAAGGTCAACAAAAATAAACTCATGTTATGAAAATGAAGCATGGTGTTAATCATATAAGCATGTAATCTAATTTAATTCAAAAAAGAATATACGCATACTCTATATGGAAAGTAAAATCCAACGTCAAGGTCGTCAAAGTCAATGTCAAGGTTTGTTGTGGGTGTTTTCTCCCCAACCACATTCACACACCAATTGGAACAATCCACTCACTACAAACTCCTAGAACCATTTTCGCATAAAATACTATGGATTATAGGGAAATACACCAAGAATAATGGTCCGAGTGGAAAATATAACTTATTCAAAAAATAGAAACAATGGTGAAATCTAATTCTGGTTTAAGAGAGACAACAAAAGTAGAATAAAAAGGAATCACAATGGTCTAATTTTCCTCGAGGTTCAACACCAAGAGAATGAAGTTCAGTAATAGTTCCTGATAAGTGCTATAGGTTCTCCACTAAATCACCCAAAAATAAAATCACTAACATAGGAAGATAAAATGATGTCTTAGATCTATTAGATGGAGGTTAATATGAATACAAACAAGAAATAATTATAATTTTTGATGAAGTATACAACACCAATCAGTTATCTATCAGTAAAATCCCATAAATCATTAGTAAATGAAATGGTAGAATAATAGAGGAGTTTATTTATATAAATCAAGGTAAAAGGGTATTACTCACTCCAAAATAATATTATAACATCGTTAATCAACCAAATGTGGCACATTATTTGATATTCTAGGAAGAAAGAGATCATTTCAACCGTTAAAAATAAACCAGACTATCACCATTATCTACACCATGGCCTAACCTTAACCATGGTGTCCTAAAAACATATCTTGAAACAGATTCCCCTATGGTGTGCCTTAGAGAATAAATATTTTTTCCCCTCACCATACCGACCAAAATGGGAATGGTGGAATTACCTTGTTTTTCGATGATATTAGGACCTCTCACCCACACTGGAATGGACATGTCATCACCAATCCTTTTTCCCATTATACATTTTTCACTAAGCCACACATTAGAACCACCACGGATTGGACCAATCCATGGTGTTAGCTGTTTTGGATTTGAAAAAATAAAAAATCTCTTTAAATACTCTAAATGTTACTCTAGGATCTATATCCTTTTCCCCAAAAATATATCTACATAAAAATAAAACGAATAAAATTGAAAATTAGGAATTTAATACTTTATGTCAAATATTTGGGATTTTATAAGTGAATACTTCAAAGAAAAAAGGTATTGATAAATGGTTGAGACCAACCACGGTGATTAAGATCTTTTTTTTTCATCGTTTGGATGGATACTATCGATTCATTGTGTAAAATTTCTCATAGATATCAAATAAAATAATTATGTTTACTCATAAATGATATATGTTTCTTTGTATAAAATAATTTATGTAAATTTTCAAGGTGTTGAAAAAAATGTTGGTCAGTGAACCTATATTCACACTAACCTATAATGGAGAAGGTTTTTTGATCTGTTTTAATAAATAAAATATGGATCTAAGGTTTTTCCTCGTATAGAGTGATTTTATGATTTCTTATGCCTCATTCCAATTGAAAATTCCGAACAAACATTACCCGAATCATGATTTAGAGATAGATGTTTTTAATTTTTAAATAAATATATGGAGTAATTATCTATATATTTAAGGATGTGATATATATACTATTCATAAAATCATAAATTATATATTTACATAAAAAGAGTATAATATTATCCCAAGTACATGATTATATTTGAATAAATATTTTGACTCACTAATACATTCACACCCATGGTAGGCGAACAAGGTGGATTGTGTGGTTTTTAGAGATAACATAATAGATTTTTTAGAAGGAGAACATGGCTCATGTGTTCATGCCATTATTCTTGAAGTGGAAATGGCATGATTCATTAAAGATGTTTCAATTTCTCATCAATGAAATTGGAGCAATGATTGTTTTGGAAGTGACTTAACCACCATTATTCAGGTAGTTAGAATTTGATTGACACATATTTAATGGAATCTCACATCAAAATGGATTAACTTCCTGAAAACCCTTACATCCATGAATTACATCATCACCCAAAAATATTGTGAATCTAATCAATTTTTTGATTGTCTTGAAAACAAAGGGGTCACTGTAGACACATGCATTCGAAATTCTGAAAACCCCATGTGACTTTCTTCTAATTATTAAACATAGAAAATGCAAACTCCAATCCTTTAGAACATTGTAACAAAACGTTAATTTGTTGATCCTTTCATCTTTATTCTCTAAAAAATTCATAAAATGAATTACCATATCATTACAGGGTATTATGATGGAATTTGATTTTTCCCATAGGATCTAAAAAAATGTGGATGATGTTCTAATTTACAAGGAACATGGTCGTTTTTCTAGGATGAGTATTTAAATAGAATCAATACATATGGATTTTTAAAATATAGATCTTGAAATAAAAATGATTGGGAATGAATTATATATTTGTTAAATGAATGATCAATCATCCATCCATGTGAGGATTTAGGATGAACATAAGAAAGATGATGAACCGTAGAAGAAGGCGAGGAATATAAATGAGTTCAACCATGATTGTGATGGAATTATAAGGTTTAAGAACAGAGTATGCATCTGATAAATACTAAATTCGAATAAGGAGTGGTTGGATGAAGACCATAGTTCATCATTTTCTATTCATAAAATAAGTAGGAAGATGTGATGAGATCAAAAAAAGTAGTTATCATGGGATAATATGAAAAGGGATATTTTGAAGTATGTTTCTTATTTCATAATATGTAAAAAATTTGGGGATGAGTGATAGAAGTCAACGGGGATTCTATAAACATTACTATATAATAATTTAAATGTTAAAACAGCACCATGGATTTAATCATTGGACTACTCAAAACAACTATTTTCTATTTTAAAATATTATTCATAATTGATCTTCTTATGATGTCAGCACATTTTATTACTATCATAGATAATTTATCTCTAGATCATATTTCATGTGTATATATTATGAATGTAAAATGATTTTATGCGGTACCACATGCTGTTGTATCTGATGGGAATCCAATATTTTCCTTTATACATTAGAGAATCCTTTAGTACGATTCAAATACAGAGTTAAACTTCTAAATTTTATATCATTTTCAGATAGATATTCAGTCTGATAAAGAATTAAAAACACTAGATGATATGTTTATATCATTTTCTTTATATTGAAAATGTAGTTGGGATCATTACCATTCTACAGTCAAAATTTCCTATAAATAAATATTTCACATGAGTATTCAGGTTGCTCTTTATGAAGCATCTTATGGAAGGAAGTGAAAAAATCCAATGTTATGGGATGAATTTGGAGATAAAAATATATCAGGACCTACTATAGATAATGATATAGAAAATGATTTTATATCTATTTATACGAACTTCATGGATGTTCATTGTTGATAGAAAAGGTATAATAATAATTATAAAAAATATATATAGAGATCAAATTTGGTGATAAGGTATTTCTTTAGAATATCTTCTAGGAAAAATGTTATGAGATTTAGAGGGAAGGCCAAGATGGAACCTATATATACTGCTCCCTTCATGATTCTTTATTATGTTAGAATTTTATATTATATCTTGGAACTCCCATAGAACCTCTCCCAAGTTCACGATTTGTTCTTTCATTTGATTTTGACGATTTATATGCTTTATACATAACATGTAGAAAATTCAGAGGTTGTGTGGCAGAAAAATTATATTTCTTATAAGAAAAAACTAGTTGATATTATTGAATCTAAGATAGAATATTTTTTGATATAGGACCACTCTCTTAGTCTATTATTTTGGTGAAACAATAATTTTCAGCAACCATCCTAGTAACATACATATGTAATGAAGCTTAAGTATCTTCATTTGTTTTCATCTGAGTAACTTTACTTCATGAAAGAAATTATTATAAGGGGTATAATATAAAACCTTTATATTTAATGATAAAATTTATTTAACTAAATTGGATGGTTTTGATAGGAGTCACTATATGCTACCTTGAGTATAAAAAAACTATGGTATATTATTGAAATATGATTAATAAATATTATTCTTATATCCTAGCAGTTGGATTGGTGGGTATCAATAAGAATAAATAAATTTTAAAAGAAAAGTACAAAATTTTTCCTTAATGAACAATTATAGATTATTTCCTAGGAAATAGTACTCAATTTTATATATTAAAATTAACATAATTTTTTTTAAAGATCAATTTCTCAAAAAAATTTATTTTTATATAGATTATGTATTTTGATCATTAATGAAATAGGTTATTAATGATATTTATTGGTATTTATTGTAAAAACAAATATTATTAAATTTATTATTATTTTGTTATAAGTGTATTTAAAATCCTTTCAAGGTAAAAACGTGTGATTTTTTTGACAAAAATAGTATTTCTATGGATAATATATTTTAATCTTATTAAATTAAGTGGAAAACTATTGATTTATTATTTTATTATAATTTATATATAATATATTAAATATCATATAAACATTCATCTAATTATAGCTATTAGGAATAAAATGTTAGGATATTCACATTATGATTGAAAGATGCATTTTCCTAAAAAATCATCTATTTTTACATGTTTACTTTAGAATAAACTTCTATAAATTTTAGAAATTAAATATAAATAATGGATTACATATCTGAAATAATAATAATTAATATTAATATATAAATCCAATATAATTTTTCAAAACAGTAAATAGTAACCATGGTATAAATTTATCATTTAGGTAAGTGTTAAAAATGTATAACAACGGAGTTTAACTAAGTGATAAAGATTAAATTATCCAAAACAACATGATTTAATTCAATTATTTTTTTTATATAATTTATATACTACATATAGATTAATATTTTAAATTTTTTATCCTCTTAACATTAGTAATAAATATCTTATATAATAAGGTTTCATGTATTTACTAGTTTTCCAGTAACCTCAGCTATAAAAGGGAGCCTCCCTTTCTAAATTATCCCCAAAACATAAGCCCATTATATTGAAAAATATATAACCATATACTCTCCCAAAATAATTATCCATGAAATTTAGGTTTCGGTATTTCAAAAATACACATCTTATACTCTTTAAGGTTCTTTTTAAAGGATGATACCCCAAGAAGTGGTATATTTTCATACCAAATGTTTTCAAGTTTCATTAATTGTAAACCACGTAAAAAATTAATATAAATTTTTTAACATGGTGGAATAATTATATATACTATACAAAGATGTTTTTATGTCAATTATATATCCATTTAATATCTCCTTCTTATCCATTAGAAAATTATAACATTGCTCGTGCATCCATGGGGACTACCAACTCCACAACGCGATGTAATTAATTTTTAATTTATTATCTATATGGATAGTAATAAAGATATATTTAATGAATATATAAGAAATATACGATGAAATTATTATTTTGGAAAGTTTAATTATTATTTTCCTTTATTTCATTCCATCCATTAAGAATTGGAACCATCACTCATGTGTACGTATGACCTACTGTCTCCATAAAGTGATATCAGTCATCTTTCATCACCACCATATAGGGATGGTTATAAATATTTATGTAATGAATAATTAAATTATTTATTACATTATTATGATTAATTATAATATTAAACCATGAAAAATGAACAAGGACTTGAATCAAAAAACCAAAACAAACATTTGAAATAGACATGTTTTCACCTTAATATTTATTTTAATGAATAACTACTAATATAAGGGTAACTATAAATTAGAAATGTATTATATATAGTAATTTATGTATTATTATTGTTACATAAATTATTTAAAAAATATATATATTTATTATACATCTATTTTCAGTGCATATGATGCAAGGTATGACTTGAGGTCAGAGTTTATGTTGTAAAAAAGATTTATATCAAGATTATCTATGATAAATTTTTATTGAAAGAAATTATATGATACTTATCCATTAAAACCCATATATATTTTTATAATTACTTTATTTATGTAATTTTAATTTATTATTGATATTTTTTATCTTCGTAATTAAAAATATTATGAAAATATATTTAAGAAATAGTTTCCATATTTTTTATTTTTATGTCATAAATATTTTTCCTCCATGTCTATATTCTCATGAATGTTATTTTGTATGATACAATGATTATTTAAATTATTTTTAAACCATAATTTACTTCATGTTAAATTGTTTAAATATGATTTATTTTCTAAACATATCATATTTTCTTAGAAAAGTTTGAAGAAAATGTTCTCTTTCAATGTATACGGAATGAAATCAGTTTATCTCTACCATTAAAAATATATTATTTTTTTATTAATATAAAATATTAAATGGTTATTTTAGAATAAAATATTTTTCTAAATATTCTATTAATTATTTCATTTATATGGTTCCAAAAAAATGATAAATTCTAAGTTTTTAAAGAAATGTTGAAATTCAACAATAAATGTATATTTTATATATATTAACATTCATTAAGGATTATTATCATTCAATGGGGATATGATCTTATGACACCATCTACTTTATTTCTATAGATACCTTATAATGATGATGTTTTAAGGATGAATCTATTAAATTTGTAACATTCACATTGGGTTAATTATGTTATAATGAGATATTTACAAAACCCATTTCTATTTTACAGGCACGACCCTGTTAAATATTTTTATGACCTTTTGGAAAAATTATAAATGGTTTTAATTATTTGATAGTTGGTATTTAAATTATATCCCCATTTAATTAATTGTTTAAATGTTGATATCTCATTATTTAATATAAATTTAAATATGGAGTTACCCCAATTTAGTAAGGGACGTTATCCAGTATAATAATCTTCATAGTGAGCCTTGATTATAGAAATAATTGAATGTTGAGTCAATTAAATCTACCATTAGACTCTATACTCTATTTTATACTTAGTAGGGACACTTGAATAAGGAAATTAGTTTTTATGCTTCTTTTTATTCTACAAACATATGTCGTCAACTTATGATATGTTATCATGGATCAAGATTAATTATTGATGATTCTTACTCTTATGAATAATATATTTTCTTATAAAAAATCACTATTACATGTCTTGTGATTAATGATTATTGAGTGTTCGGGTATGAATTTCATATTTTGTGGTCATGTTACTATACCCTTATGATTATCATATTCTAACTTATGTTAACTGATTCACATCTCCTATATTTAACCGTACTGGTCATCCAAGATCAAAATATATTATTTTGTGTTTAAATAGGTTAAAAATTCTATTTTTTTAACAGGGTATGTATAATATGCGTATTATGTGAGAATAAATTCATTAAATATATTGAAGATCATTCATGAAATCATTTTATTATGTGTCTAGTATCCCAATATAATAAAACATTATAATTTGTGGCTGTGTATTATTATGAGATATTTTGAATTTCCCATAAAAGGTTATAATATTTATATATGTTATAAAAAATTCACCTCATTAAAGTTGGTAGTCATAGAAAGGTTAGCTATAGGAAATCATAGGTTTCCATGTAAAATTATGGGTTCCCCACATGTTTTTTTGGATAGAGAATCTGGATGATTGGATGGACCCCACCATAAATGTGGTGCTATACCACAAGCGTTAATATTTGGAAATACTTAATTGGTGATTCCCAAATAGGATAACTTGTCAATTGGGATTATAATATTTTTAAATACTGATAAATTAATATTTATGTTGTTTTATCTAGTGTAGGATTTGTTTAACGTATGAACCACATAAATCCTCATTGTCCTTTTATTTTATTATGATTTAATGATTTTTTTTATGATTTCTATGGGTTTTTTACTGTGGAATGAGTTTTGACTCAATATATTAATTTAGGATGAGACAGCCTTGCTATGATTCAGTACATCAGTGTTGAGAGGATCTATTTAATTAGTGATGTTGATGAGCATTATTTCTTCAACTGTATGTTCGCGTGGTGTATCTTTTTATGATCAATAATTCTTAATTACCAATAAAAATTATATAATGAATATTGAATAACATTTTAACTCATTAAATACATAAATAACCTTGAACTATAACAACTTCTTATTGAAATATTGAGCTACTATCTGATTATAAATATTATTTATGTATTTTACTCAATATAAAATATATTATTTAGCACTTCACATTTTATAAATTATCCAAAAATAATACAATATTTTTTATCTATAATTAATATACAAAACACATGATAAAAATTTCATGTTTGAAAAATTTCATCAAAATATACATTAAATCATACTATAATTTCTATTGAATAAAAAAATCAAAATCGCATTAAAAGTGTAGTCAGTAGATGATCGATTCAATACATTATGTTTTCAATGTTTCATAATTATATTATCTATGAATTGATAATATCAACATTATAGCATCTTGAATGATGAACTAATACTTCCAGCATAATTGTTCTACCTTAATAAACATTAAAATTCAATGTAAATTAAAAAAACCTCGGTGATAAAAAAATTTGAAAAAAATAGTTCATTTGGATTAATAATTTCCCTATATAATTTATAAAAATATATCATAATAATTTTATTCATAATAAAATTTTATCTAAAATCTTCCAAAAACTACATTTTTTCAAGAAATATAAAACAGATAAAATAAGTTAGTGAATAATAATAGTTACATTTGATGATTTAAATATTTTTTGTGAGAAATATTATTTTATATAAAATAAAAATATGAAAAAATAAATTAAACAACAATGTTATCAGAGTATGAGTTGAAGTTTATTAATAAAATATAAAACAATTATTCATTGATTATTAACATAAATAAACATTTGATAAAATATAGAAAATTTGTATTTTGGATCTTTTATCAAGTGAAAATTATAATTTTATTTTATTAAAATGTTTTTTAAAAAAATGTTAGTGAAATTGGTAAAATACTATAAAATAAGGAAGCACATAAGTGCAATATGTATACACAAGTATATGGAGTTGACGTTAATGTAATATTATCTCTTTTTATAATGAAAATAAATATTTTTATTGTTGTTGAGATTAGGATTGATTTTTTTCAAATGGATATTAAACATACATTCTTATAGGTATATTTGAAATAAGGTATATATATGTTCAACAACATGAAACATTTTTTTGAACGACTAAAAAATATTGATGAAATTATTTTTTTTTTCAAAATACAAATTGGGAGAATGATAAATTCATATTATATGTTATTTGATGGTGTAAAAATAATTTATATGTGGATTTAATTATATTATGTAAGTATATATTATTTTTGAAGATTAAAAAACGTTATTAATGATTATGGAAGATATAATTTTTAAGAAAAAAAACATAAAATATTCCTTATAGTTTTTAATTGATGACATTTAATTTCGATATGTCACTTTCCAGATAGTTTACGTACCTTTTTTGGACATCCTTGGTTAAAAAATGAAAATTTCATTCATATCACATGTAAAATATAGTAATTAAATTTCAAATATGTTTATAATATAATATATTAATGTTGTTTCCACTATAATTATATTTTTAAAAAATTACATTTGAGGTTAATAGATCCCTTATTATGTGATTATAGAAAATAATAATTTTAAATTATATATAATTTAAAACCAATGAACTTATTTTTTTATTAAAAACTATATTAGTAGTAATATTTTATAATGAATCTAAATAATGTTTATTGATGGTAGTTAATAGATTATTAATATATTTTACTGTTTATTTTAACTAGGGTATGTAGTATTTGTTTTTTAGTGGAATAAAATTTGTTGTTGTTTTATAATTTTGTAATGTTTCTTAAAAATGATTCTAATATGGTAGATCATTGATCCCATGATTTCATTAATGTTTTAATTTTTTATTCTAGAGTAATTATTAACATTTATAATAGTAAATGTATGTTTTTTGAATCATTTGAGTGTCATAAAAGGTTTCTTAAAAGGAACTAATTAATTTCTGTTAGAATATTTATCTATAATAGTATTATTGATATGGAACACCAGTGAAGTCATATATATAATCTATTATATTGTGGTGGACATTTTAAATCATATATATCACCAATTGGTTTTGGTTTTGAAATTATATGACATGTATATCATTACAATACATGTATACATGAGTATTAATTTAAAAATGTTTGAGAGAAATATTTTAAGTCATACAAGTAGAATATTTTTGTCTTGGAAATACATTAAAGAATATACAATGGTGATTTAATTTTAAATTTAATGTGGTCAAATTTTTTATATAGAATTTATTTTCTTAAATTCTAATAAATTATTAATGTATTCTAAAATTAATTCATATTTCTTGAAGAGTCATATATATGAGTCCAAAAAGTGAAGAGTCTTAAACAAAATTATATATATATATATATATAGTTTTAGTAATCCTAGGGATAGTAATATATATAGATTCTCTTTAAAGATACTGTGATTATTTGTAAAATAATATGGTTTTCCAAATATGATATTCTTGAATAAATTTAGGTTTTTTTGTTTTTAAATGGGTTTTGATGTATTAAAATGAAAATGGACATATTGATGAATGAAGTGGTTGATACAATATGATTTAATTATAATTACCATTATATTTTAGTGAAGGTAAACAAGAGGAAGGGTTAATTGTCCATAATTTTGGTGGATGTGTGAGTTTGAATTTAAATTATAGTTATGAGTATATTTATTTTGGATAAGTGTTTTAGAGTTTAATGTCATGTTTCATGGGTATTAGTTTGGTGGAATGTAAATAGAGCTAGATCATGGGTGTTTTTGGGTGAAAAGGTTCTCTATGAAGAGGACCATACAAAAAAAATGACATTATTGTATGTTGGGGTTCTTCAAAGGATTATCTATATGATGTTTTTTGGAGGATTTAATTATATATGTGGTGTTTCACTATGATCACGCTATATAATAATAAACATTAGAATTTTGGGAAATATTTTATAAAAACCCTGCATGGGTTATTTTTTGGGATGTGTTTATTAACAAATATGGTGGATATACCTCCAAAGAGGCTCAAGATATCATATCATGGTTATTGGAGATGTATTTAAAAAAATATATAGAATGTTATATAATTTTTCTATTTATGATAAATCTTGTCTCAATATAATGAATCACACTAAATCATGTGTCATGTAAGACAAATGTTTATATATTTGAATGAGTAATTATTCCATGAAGAATGTGTCCATAATGAAATGGACCTGTTAATGATTATATCAAAACCTATATAAGTTGAGTTCAAGTCTATGTAGGAATAAATATAACATATTGATGACTTTTTGATAATATGTCATTATATTGTCAGTTATTTTAAACTATAATAAGGCTATATTGAATTATCCTATTCTAAATTTTGGTGCCAAAAATGAAATGTTCTACTATAAAGGTTACCCTACGGAAGATAATTACAGTGTTTTTTGGAGATGGAATGAAAAATTAAACTAAAGTAGGTATATTTTTTACTTGCCTAATGATCTTCTTATAAAATAAGGTTTTTTCCATTGAATGTTATAGTTTCATGAATAGTTATTTCAAATTAAATTAAAACAAATTTTCCATGCCACATATATAAGATTATGATCTTGGAAACATGAAGGTAATGAAATTTGAATTTTATTAGAATTGTTCAAATCATGTTAGTGTGACACAGGGCAGTATCATGAATTTATTTTTTTAGGGGAATTAAGGTGTCTCACAATGATTATAAGGGTAACACATTAAGCATCTCATATAAAAAATAATATCTAAAATTAAAAAAATTTATCATTTAATGATTTTTTTACTCAAATAATAGAAGGATTAATCAATATTGAATGTTTTTTTTTTGAATTTTACAACCACAATTATGGTTGATTTAAGAAACATTAATGGGGAAACATAGAGTTTCTCTCTTGTTTTATGATATTTATTTATCTATTAAACTTGAATGATGATCATGTATTAATTATTTCAAACTATAGATCTATATTAGAATGAAATAAAGAAAATATTATATAATACTTGTGTTTATATTATTGAAGGATTGTGAAGATCGAGGTGTTTAATCACATGGATGAAGGATGAGTTTAACCAAACACTATTTATTTGGTAATATTATTTACGGTTAATGAATACTGAGTTGGTTTTTTCTTGGAAGGACAATGGGATTTCGGAGTGAGTGATACCCTTGAGTTCTTAAAGATAAGTTACCAATGATATTAATATTATATAGTCTTCATAGGACACTCATTGCACATGAGATGGGGAAAAATAAAAAAATTCATTGTAAAAGGTGATTTATAAGGAATTTGCAATCAACAAATTGATGAAACAGACATTAGAAGATGACCCTAATGATATAGAAGTTGTTAAGATGATTTCTTTCATTTACTCAAATGTGAAATAAAGATAAAGAAAATAAAATGCATCATTTCTAGGGATTTTATTATGATGTGTAATGATTGAAAAACTTTTAATAAAGTGTCCCAATTAGTTTACATATAATGATAAAGATAAATAATTCATAATGAAATAATAAATATTTGAGAAATCCAAGAACATTTGGCTGGATAAATTCTTCAAAATTATTTTTTTATTTCACAATCATATTTTATATTGGATGGTACTAAATTTGATAATGTTAAGGAATATCAATAAATTGAGAATAAATTCAATTGGAAGTCATATAAAATCCATAATCAGAGGGTAAAAATTATTAGGATACTGGAGTTGAGTGAAGAGTATACCTCAAGGTATAAATAGATTCTATTTATAATGAAATTATTTTTTATATGCTAACAAAAAAGGATAATTAATTCATTAATGATTATAAACAATATATATTTTAGAAATAATAAGAGAAGTTCATGTTATAGGTTAAAATTAAAATGATCAAATTAGGAAATTCAGAAAACATTGATAATTTGTATGATTACAAACTCATAATTTAAGAATAATCCAAAATTACTGATAAGATGACTAATATAGTGATGTATGGATTTAATAATATCAAATAACATGAGATGTAGATATTATGTTTATAATAAAAGATTTAGGATCAAGAATGTCTCTAATATCCTGTTATAAATTTTGGAAATTGGAATAAAAAATATACAAATATTGTGAAGGTATATATTTATTATCTAAATTATAATCATTATGGTTTCCAATAAACATAACACTTAATTAATATAGTAAAATAGAAGTGGTTCCCAATTTTTATAAAAATGTGTTGTTTATGGATGCATTGAATTAATACCCAACACCTCAAAGAAAGATCGACAAGGGTGACTGAAACGCACGACCGATTGTCGCCTATCGACCGATCAAAGTTCCGGTGCTCTGCTAATGTGTATAGCAGCACCCGGGTCGAATCCTCGGAAATGATACTTTGAAAGAGTCGTTTGTTTTAAGTTAATTGTATTCTGATTGGGGGGGTTTGTTTGCAGAGCTTATGAAATAATTTATGGATGATGTTTGATTCAAAAAATTGATAATTATTGTGTTGAGTTCATTATTAGGGAGTTAAGATTGTGATATCGTTGAGCTTTTCTTTATATTGCATTTAAATTAACACCCACTACACAAGATGATGTTGATTAGAATTCCTAAGTGTTAAAGCTTTAATCCAATCCTTAACATAACTAGGATTCTAAAATCAATCAGTACTTGTTTATGGTAGTGTATTTATGGTTCCAATAATCCATGGAAACTACATGATAAACAAAAGATTTCATTAATCCATGACATATTAAGTCCAACATACACAATGTTAAATTAACGAATACTCATCGAGCAAATACTCTCAATCACTTAACATCCCTAAATTTTGACTCACCCCAATGAGATATTTACTCAGACATTTGGGTGTTTAATATTCTGGTTATAATAATTATGATGATAAATTAATAATAGAAGAAAAATAAATTGGATGGTTTTGATAGGAGTCACTATATGCTACCTTGAGTATAAAAAAACTATGGTATATTATTGAAATATGATTAATAAATATTATTCTTATATCCTAGCAGTTGGATTGGTGGGTATCAATAAGAATAAATAAATTTTAAAAGAAAAGTACAAAATTTTTCCTTAATGAACAATTATAGATTATTTCCTAGGAAATAGTACTCAATTTTATATATTAAAATTAACATAATTTTTTTTAAAGATCAATTTCTCAAAAAAATTTATTTTTATATAGATTATGTATTTTGATCATTAATGAAATAGGTTATTAATGATATTTATTGGTATTTATTGTAAAAACAAATATTATTAAATTTAGTATTATTTTGTTATAAGTGAATTTAAAATCCTTTCAAGGTAAAAACGTGTGATTTTTTTGACAAAAATAGTATTTCTATGGATAATATATTTTAATCTTATTAAATTAAGTGGAAAACTATTGATTTATGATTTTATTATAATTTATAGATAATATATTAAATATCATATAAACATTCATCTAATTATAGCTATTAGGAATAAAATGTTAGGATATTCACATTATGATTGAAAGATGCATTTTCCTAAAAAATCATCTATTTTTACATGTTTTCTTTAGAATAAACTTCTATAAATTTTAGCAATTAAATATAAATAATGGATTACATATCTGAAATAATAATAATTAATATTAATATATAAATCCAATATAATTTTTCAAAACAGTAAATAGTAACCATGGTATAAATTTATCATTTAGGTAAGTGTTAAAAATGTTTAACAACGGAGTTTAACTAAGTGATAAAGATTAAATTATCCAAAAAAACATTATTTAATTCAATTAATTTTTTTATATAATTTATATACTACATATAGATTAATATTTTAAATTTTTTATCCTCTTAACATTAGTAATAAATATCTTATATAATAAGGTTTCATGTATTTACTAGTTTTCCAGTAACCTCAGCTATAAAAGGGAGCCTCCCTTTCTAAATTATCCCCAAAACATAATCCCATTATATTGAAAAATATATAACCATATACTCTCCCAAAATAATTATCCATGAAATTTAGGTTTCGGTATTTCAAAAATACACATCTTATACTCTTTAAGGTTCTTTTTAAAGGATGATACCCCAAGAAGTGGTATATTTTCATACCAAATGTTTTCAAGTTTCATTAATTGTAAACCACGTAAAAAATTAATATAAATTTTTTAACATGGTGGAATAATTATATATACTATACAAAGATGTTTTTATGTCAATTATATATCCACTTAATATCTCCTTCTTATCCATTAGAAAATTATAACATTGCTCGTGCATCCATGGGGACTACCAACTCCACAACGCGATGTAATTAATTTTTAATTTATTATCTATATGGATAGTAATAAAGATACATTTAATGAATATATAAGAAATATATGATGAAATTGTTATTTTGTAAAGTTTAATTATTATTTTCCTTTATTTCATTCCATCCATTAAGAATTGGAACCATCACTCATGTGTACGTATGACCTACTGTCTCCATAAAGTGATATCAGTCATCTTTCATCACCACCATATAGGGATGGTTATAAATATTTATGTAATGAATAATTAAATTATTTATTACATTATTATGATTAATTATAATATTAAACCATGAAAAATGAACAAGGACTTGAAGCAAAAAACCAAAACAAACATTTGAAATAGACATGTTTTCACCTTAATATTTATTTTAATGAATAACTACTAATATAAGGGTAACTATAAATTAGAAATGTATTATATATAGTAATTTATGTATTATTATTGTTACATAAATTATTTAAAAAATATATATATTTATTATACATCTATTTTCAGTGCATATGATGCAAGGTATGACTTGAGGTCAGAGTTTATGTTGTAAAAAAGATTTATATCAAGATTATCTATGATAAATTTTTATTGAAAGAAATTATATGATACTTATCCATTAAAACCCATATATATTTTTATAATTACTTTATTTATGTAATTTTAATTTATTATTGATATTTTTTATCTTCGTAATTAAAAATATTATGAAAATATATTTAAGAAATAGTTTCCATATTTTTTATTTTTATGTCATAAATATTTTTCCTCCATGTCTATATTCTCATGAATGTTATTTTGTATGATACAATGATTATTTAAATTATTTTTAAACCATAATTTACTTCATGTTAAATTGTTTAAATATGATTTATTTTCTAAACATATAATATTTTCTTAGAAAAGTTTGAAGAAAATGTTATCTTTCAATGTATACGGAATGAAATCAGTTTATCTCTACCATTAAAATATATTATTTTTTTATTAATATAAAATATTAAATGGTTATTTTAGAATAAAATATTTTTCTAAATATTCTATTAATTATTTCATTTATATGGTTCCAAAAAAATGATAAATTCTAAGTTTTTAAAGAAATGTTGAAATTCAACAATAAATGTATATTTTATATATATTAACATTCATTAAGGATTATTATCATTCAATGGGGATATGATCTTATGACACCATCTACTTTATTTCTATAGATACCTTATAATGATGATGTTTTAAGGATGAATCTATTAAATTTGTAACATTCACATTGGGTTAATTATGTTATAATGAGATATTTACAAAACCCATTTCTATTTTACAGGCACGACCCTGTTAAATATTTTTATGACCTTTTGGAAAAATTATAAATGGTTTTAATTATTTGATAGTTGGTATTTAAATTATATCCCCATTTAATTAATTGTTTAAATGTTGATATCTCATTATTTAATATAAATTTAAATATGGAGTTACCCCAATTTAGTAAGGGACGTTATCCAGTATAATAATCTTCATAGTGAGCCTTGATTATAGAAATAATTGAATGTTGAGTCAATTAAATCTACCATTAGACTCTATACTCTATTTTATACTTAGTAGGGACACTTGAATAAGGAAATTAGTTTTTATGCTTCTTTTTATTCTACAAACATATGTCGTCAACTTATGATATGTTATCATGGATCAAGATTAATTATTGATGATTCTTACTCTTATGAATAATATATTTTCTTATAAAAAATCACTATTACATGTCTTGTGATTAATGATTATTGAGTGTTCGGGTATGAATTTCATATTTTGTGGTCATGTTACTATACCCTTATGATTATCATATTCTAACTTATGTTAACTGATTCACATCTCCTATATTTAACCGTACTGGTCATCTAAGATCAAAATATATTATTTTGTGTTTAAATAGGTTAAAAATTCTATTTTTTTAACAGGGTATGTATAATATGCGTATTATGTGAGAATAAATTCATTAAATATATTGAAGATCATTCATGAAATCATTTTATTATGTGTCTAGTATCCCAATATAATAAAACATTATAATTTGTGGCTGTGTATTATTATGAGATATTTTGAATTTCCCATAAAAGGTTATAATATTTATATATGTTATAAAAAATTCACCTCATTAAAGTTGGTAGTCATAGAAAGGTTAGCTATAGGAAATCATAGGTTTCCATGTAAAATTATGGGTTCCCCACATGTTTTTTTGGATAGAGAATCTGGATGATTGGATGGACCCCACCATAAATGTGGTGCTATACCACAAGCATTAATATTTGGAAATACTTAATTGGTGATTCCCAAATAGGATAACTTGTCAATTGGGATTATAATATTTTTAAATACTGATAAATTAATATTTATGTTGTTTTATCTAGTGTAGGATTTGTTTAATGTATGAACCACATAAATCCTCATTGTCCTTTTATTTTATTATGATTTAATTATTTTTTTTATGATTTCTATGGGGTTTTTAGTGTGGAATGAGTTTTGACTCAATATATTAATTTAGGATGAGACAGCCTTGCTATGATTCAGTACATCAGTGTTGAGAGGATCTATTTAATTAGTGATGTTGATGAGCATTATTTCTTCAACTGTATGTTCGCGTGGTGTATCTTTTTATGATCAATAATTCTTAATTACCAATAAAAATTATATAATGAATATTGAATAACATTTTAACTCATTAAATACATAAATAACCTTGAACTATAACAACTTCTTATTGAAATATTGAGCTACTATCTGATTATAAATATTATTTATGTATTTTACTCAATATAAAATATATTATTTAGCACTTCACATTTTATAAATTATCCAAAAATAATACAATATTTTTTATCTATAATTAATATACAAAACACATGATAAAAATTTCATGTTTGAAAAATTTCATCAAAATATACATTAAATCATACTATAATTTCTATTGAATAAAAAAATCAAAATCGCATTAAAAGTGTAGTCAGTAGATGATCGATTCAATACATTATGTTTTCAATGATTCATAATTATATTATCTATGAATTGATAATATCAACATTATAGCATCTTGAATGATGAACTAATACTTCCAGCATAATTGTTCTACCTTAATAAACATTAAAATTCAATGTAGATTAAAAAAACCTCGGTGATAAAAAAATTTGAAAAAAATAGTTCATTTGGATTAATAATTTCCCTATATAATTTTAAAAAATATATCATAATAATTTTATTCACAATAAAATTTTATCTAAAATCTTCCAAAAACTACATTTTTTCAAGAAATATAAAACAGATAAAATAAGTTAGTGAATAATAATAGTTACATTTGATGATTTAAATATTTTTTGTGAGAAATATTATTTTATATAAAATAAAAATATGAAAAAATAAATTAAACAACAATGTTATCAGAATATGAGTTGAAGTTTATTAATAAAATATAAAACAATTATTCATTGATTATTAACATAAATAAACATTTGATAAAATATAGAAAATTTGTATTTTGGATCTTTTATCAAGTGAAAATTATAATTTTATTTTATTAAAATGTTTTTTAAAAAAATGTTAGTGAAATTGGTAAAATACTATAAAATAAGGAAGCACATAAGTGCAATATGTATACACAAGTATATGGAGTTGACGTTAATGTAATATTATCTCTTTTTATAATGAAAATAAATATTTTTATTGTTGTTGAGATTAGGATTGATTTTTTTCAAATGGATATTAAACATACATTCTTATAGGTATATTTGAAATAAGGTATATATATGTTCAACAACATGAAACATTTTTTTGAACGACTAAAAAATATTGATGAAATTATTTTTTTTTTCAAAATACAAATTGGGAGAATGATAAATTCATATTATATGTTATTTGATGGTGTAAAAATAATTTATATGTGGATTTAATTATATTATGTAAGTATATAATATTTTTGAAGATTAAAAAACGTTATTAATGATTATGGAAGATATAATTTTTAAGAAAACAAACATAAAAGATTCCTTATAGTTTTTAATTGATGAAATTTAATTTCGATATGTCACTTGCCAGATAGTTTACGTACCTTTTTTGGACATCCTTGGTTAAAAAATGAAAATTTCATTCATATCACATGTAAAATATAGTAATTAAATTTCAAATATGTTTATAATATAATATATTAATGTTGTTTCCACTATAATTATATTTTTAAAAAATTACATTTGAGGTTAATAGATCCCTTATTATGTGATTATAGAAAATAATAATTTTAAATTATATATAATTTAAAACCAATGAACTTATTTTTTTATTAAAAACTATGTTAGTAGTAATATTTTATAATGAATCTAAATAATGTTTATTTATGGTAGTTAATAGATTATTAATATATTTTACTGTTTATTTTAACTAGGGTATGTAGTATTTGTTTTTTAGTGGAATAAAATTTGTTGTTGTTTTATAATTTTGTAATGTTTCTTAAAAATGATTCTAATATGGTAGATCATTGATCCCATGATTTCATTAATGTTTTAATTTTTTATCCTAGAGTAATTATTAACATTTATAATAGTAAATGTATGTTTTTTGAATCATTTGAGTGTCATAAAAGGTTTCTTAAAAGGAACTAATTAATTTCTGTTAGAATATTTATCTATAATAGTATTATTGATATGGAACACCAGTGAAGTCATAGATATAATCTATTATATTGTGGTGGACATTTTAAATCATATATATCACCAATTGGTTTTGGTTTTGAAATTATATGACATGTATATCATTACAATACATGTATACATGAGTATTAATTTAAAAATGTTTCAGAGAAATATTTTAAGTCATACAAGTAGAATATTTTTGTCTTGGAAATACATTAAAGAATATACAATGGTGATTTAATTTTAAATTTAATGTGGTCAAATTTTTTATATAGAATTTATTTTCTTAAATTCTAATAAATTATTAATGTATTCTAAAATTAATTCATATTTCTTGAAGAGTCATATATATGAGTCCAAAAAGTGAAGAGTCTTAAACAAAATTATATATATATATATATATATAGTTTTAGTAATCCTAGGGATAGTAATATATATAGATTCTCTTTAAAGATACTGTGATTATTTGTAAAATAATATGGTTTTCCAAATATGATATTCTTGAATAAATTTAGGTTTTTTTGTTTTTAAATGGGTTTTGATGTATTAAAATGAAAATGGACATATTGATGAATGAAGTGGTTGATACAATATGATTTAATTATAATTACCATTATATTTTAGTGAAGGTAAACAAGAGGAATGGTTAATTGTCCATAATTTTGGTGGATGTGTGAGTTTGAATTTAAATTATAGATATGAGTATATTTATTTTGGATAAGTGTTTTAGAGTTTAATGTCATGTTTCATGGGTATTAGTTTGGTGGAATGTAAATAGAGCTAGATCATGGGTGTTTTTGGGTGAAAAGGTTCTCTATGAAGAGGACCATACAAAAAAAATGACATTATTGTATGTTGGGGTTATTCAAAGGATTATCTATATGATGTTTTTGGGAGGATTTAATTATATATGTGGTGTTTCACTATGATCACGCTATATAATAATAAACATTAGAATTTTGGGAAATATTTTATAAAAACCCTGCATGGGTTATTTTTTGGGATGTGTTTATTAACAAATATGGTGGATATACCTCCAAAGAGGCTCAAGATATCATATCATGGTTATTGGAGATGTATTTAAAAAAATATATAGAATGTTATATAATTTTTCTATTTATGATAAATCTTGTCTCAATATAATGAATCACACTAAATCATGTGTCATGTAAGACAAATGTTTATATATTTGAATGAGTAATTATTCCATGAAGAATGTGTCCATAATGAAATGGACCTGTTAATGATTATATCAAAACCTATATAAGTTGAGTTCAAGTCTATGTAGGAATAAATATAACATATTGATGACTTTTTGATAATATGTCATTATATTGTCAGTTATTTTAAACTATAATAAGGCTATATTGAATTATCCTATTCTAAATTTTGGTGCCAAAAATGAAATGTTCTACTATAAAGGTTACCCTACGGAAGATAATTACAGTGTTTTTTGGAGATGGAATGAAAAATTAAACTAAAGTAGGTATATTTTTTACTTGCCTAATGATCTTCTTATAAAATAAGGTTTTTTCCATTGAATGTTATAGTTTCATGAATAGTTATTTCAAATTAAATTAAAACAAATTTTCCATGCCACATATATAAGATTATGATCTTGGAAACATGAAGGTAATGAAATTTGAATTTTATTAGAATTGTTCAAATAATGTTAGTGTGACACAGGGCAGTATCATGAATTTATTTTTTTAGGGGAATTAAGGTGTCTCACAATGATTATAAGGGTAACACATTAAGCATCTCATATAAAAAATAATATCTAAAATTAAAAAAATTTATCATTTAATGATTTTTTTACTCAAATAATAGAAGGATTAATCAATATTGAATGTTTTTTTTTGAATTTTACCACCACAATTATGGTAGATTTAAGAAACATTAATGGGGAAACATAGAGTTTCTCTCTTGTTTTATGATATTTATTTATCTATTAAACTTGAATGATGATCATGTATTAATTATTTCAAACTATAGATCTATATTAGAATGAAATAAAGAAAATATTATATAATACTTGTGTTTATATTATTGAAGGATTGTGAAGATCGAGGTGTTTAATCACATGGATGAAGGATGAGTTTAACCAAACACTATTTATTTGGTAATATTATTTACGGTTAATGAATACTGAGTTGGTTTTTTCTTGGAAGGACAATGGGATTTCGGAGTGAGTGATACCCTTGAGTTCTTAAAGATAAGTTACCAATGATATTAATATTATATAGTCTTCATAGGACACTCATTGCACATGAGATGGGGAAAAATAAAAAAATTCATTGTAAAAGGTGATTTATAAGGAATTTTCAATCAACAAATTGATGAAACAGACATTAGAAGATGACCCTAATGATATATAAGTTGTTAAGATGATTTCTTTCATTTACTCAAATGTGAAATAAAGATAAAGAAAATAAAATGCATCATTTCTAGGGATTTTATTATGATGTGTAATGATTGAAAAACTTTTAATAAAGTGTCCCAATTAGTTTACATATAATGATAAAGATAAATAATTCATAATGAAATAATAAATATTTGAGAAATCCAAGAACATTTGGCTGGATAAATTCTTCAAAATTATTTTTTTATTTCACAATCATATTTTATATTGGATGGTACTAAATTTGATAATGTTAAGGAATATCAATAAATTGAGAATAAATTCAATTGGAAGTCATATAAAATCCATAATCAGAGGGTAAAAATTATTAGGATACTGGAGTTGAGTGAAGAGTATACCTCAAGGTATAAATAGATTCTATTTATAATGAAATTATTTTTTATATGCTAACAAAAAAGGATAATTAATTCATTAATGATTATAAACAATATATATTTTAGAAATAATAATAGAAGTTCTTGTTATAGGTTAAAATTAAAATGATCAAATTAGGAAATTCAGAAAACATTGATAATTTGTATGATTACAAACTCATAATTTAAGAATAATCCAAAATTACTGATAAGATGACTAATATAGTGATGTATGGATTTAATAATATCAAATAACATGAGATGTAGATATTATGTTTATAATAAAAGATTTAGGATCAAGAATGTCTCTAATATCCTGTTATAAATTTTGGAAATTGGAATAAAAAATATACAAATATTGTGAAGGTATATATTTATTATCTAAATTATAATCATTATGGTTTCCAATAAACATAACACTTAATTAATATAGTAAAATAGAAGTGGTTCCCAATTTTTATAAAAATGTGTTGTTTATGGATGCATTGAATTAATACCCAACACCTCAAAGAAATATCGACATGGGTGACTGAAACGCACGACCGATTGTCGCCTATCGACCGATCAAAGTTCCGGTGCTCTGCTAATGTGTATAGCAGCACTCGGGTCGAATCCTCGGAAATGATACTTTGAAAGAGTCGTTTGTTTTAAGTTAATTGTATTCTGATTAGGGGGGTTTGTTTGCAGAGCTTATGAAATAATTTATGGATGATGTTTGATTCAACAAATTGATAATTATTGTGTTGAGTTCATTATTAGGGAGTTAAGATTGTGATATCGTTGAGCTTTTCTTTATATTGCATTTAAATTAACACCCACTACACAAGATGACGTTGATTAGAATTCCTAAGTGTTAAAGCTTTAATCCAATCCTTAACATAACTAGGATTCTAAAATCAATCAGTACTTGTTTATGGTAGTGTATTTATGGTTCTAATAATCCATGGAAACTACATGATAAACAAAAGATTTCATTAATCCATGACATATTAAGTCCAACATACACAATGTTAAATTAACGAATACTCATCGAGCAAATACTCTCAATCACTTAACATCCCTAAATTTTGACTCACCCCAATGAGATATTTACTCAGAAATTTGGGTGTTTAATATTCTGGTTATAATAATTATGATGATAAATTAATAATAGAAGAAAAATAAAGGGATTAGAAAAGAGTGGTACGTCGAACACAGACACACGAACAATGATGATAATTAAAAACAGATTTTTGATTGAATGAGGAAGAAAAATAAGGGAAGGAGATTCAACTGAATTTACACTATATTAAAAACATTAATATTAAAATACATAAGTTGGAGGAGAATAAGAGATATTAATGAATTAACTAGAATTAAAACATAATTACAAAAGAAAGGACTTACAAAATTACAAAAACGAAGAACACAAAAGTAAGTGAAAACAAAGAGAGTAGGAAAGGTCTTTCAATTGAAAACATGAGTATGGCAGGTCCTCCCAAGCCTTTGAAAAATATTTGGTCGTGCCAATATGATCTTCTCTATTTTGTAATTCCAACCCCTCTCAAGGAGAGAAGGGGAGAGTATTTATAGCCCAAGGAGTGGACTGTTTGCATTCCCAATATGTCTCTCCACTTGCATCGACAATTTGGCTATTCAAAAAGTCGAATATCCCAATATCTCTTTCTTCAATGTTGTAGATAATAAAGTTTTCTGACTACTGTCAAAATTTGGAGGCATTTGGACAAGTGTATCCAACGTTATGGGGGTTTTATTAAACAAAGGTAAACTGTCCATTTCTATCCATGCTTTTTCGATTGCCACAATGTGAATGGATTTTGGAATAGGAAGATGCATTCAAATACGAATGGTTTCTTCACCAAAGACGACCACCTATATCTCCTATTTCACACTGAAAAATATAAGCTCTATTTGATTCTTAAATCATGAGCTATGTCATGAATACAATACTAATTTTAATTCTCGGCCAGAATGGTGGGCTGGACTTCAATGCTTCCTTTGGGCCCCATGTACTTAGATTTGGGCCTTTAAATTTTTATCCAAGATGATATGTAGTGTCCCCCGAATTATTGTGGAGATTTAATGTTTTTGGACTTCTGGATTGATGTAATGACCCGTAAATTTCAAGGAAATGTTTTTCTTAATTTTCATTGGAATTTTACAAGAATGTAGTTTTTGACGGCACCTGATTCTGAGGCCCGGTGTGCCCGGAATCATTTTTCAAAGTTTGGCTCGGGTACATTCAGTGAACGAACGAGCAGGTTTTTCTAACTTTTGAACCGGTTCTCAGAATCAAATTCTGAGGGCACTGATGGAATTGCAGCGCCGGTATTTGCTTAGAAACTATTTTTCTGGAGTTGCGTTTGCTCGGGTGTGGTTTTTAAATTTTTGGGGTTAAGTTAAGAAATAAAATAAAGTGGTGCAACAACTTTATTTTTATTTCACATAAAGCCACATAATAGCCACTTAAAGCCACTTGAGATAAGTTAATGCAGATAGGGTGCAATACAAAATATCATACCCTCTTGGTAGGATATTTGTGAGGTGGGGCCCGCACGATCCCCACCGTTTCTTTTCCTCTAAGTAAGGCACCCGCAAAAACTCCTCATTAATGAATGTCAACTGCTGTGTTTTCTTAAACTCTTAAATGATCCTATTAATCAGGTTGTTTATTCGTTGAAATTAATTCTATGAATTAATGGGTCATTACTTAGTTTGTTTTTCAATTTACTGGCATGTTAATAAAATAAGACCAACACTTGTCTTCTTGTGGATTGTTCGTTGAGAGGATTTGACAGAATTGTAGATATTCATCCTCCTTCGTGATGAAAACGAAGAACGCGATGAACGCCGGCCTCCAACAACGGGCGATGAAGAACGCCAAACCCCCGGAGATCGACGACGTGATGCCGATGACTCTCCTCCTGCGACGTGCTTCTGCGACGTTCCTTCTTCCACGACAAATCTTCGAACATCCATTTGAGATCATCGACGCGACGTCGTATACCGCGATGATGTGATGCCCCTCTGTGATGCGACGATCCTCTTCTTCCACGACTATCATTTCCGCAAAGAATGCACGTTCGACGACTTTGTCAAGGTAGGGGTTTTGATTCTTAAAATCTTTGTGATTTGTATTTTCCCTGTTTTTTAATGATTGATTAGGAGACTTTGAAAACCGCTAACGCAGTGGGTGTGGACTATAAAACAAGTTGAACCCACCACCCTTTTTTTCATTCTTGGTGTGCGGAACGGAGGATGACGGAAAACGGGGCCGCAATGGAGATTTGAGGGCCTGGCAGTGAAGATCGGATCCCGGGAGGACCACTGGCAAAGACCGCACGCAAAACAAACCACTGGAGCGCGTCAGGTGGCCCGCAGAAGCTCAGGCCGGTGCACCGCGCCGGCAGCAAAACCCACCGCGACTGAAGCCGCGGCGGCGAGACGGTTCCACCACCACATGGAACCGGGAGGCAGCTCAAGCTGCGTCCGGGAACCGTGGAGCGGCCCCCACGCAGGGGCCGCGGTTCCTTCACTCGGCCGCTCGGTCGAGCCGAGCTGAGCCGACCCGCCGGGCCGGGTCGCGCCAGGCCGGGCCGGGTCACGCCCCATCGGGTCGACCCGGTTCGGGTCGACCCGGTTCGGGCTGACCCAGGGGGGTTGGGCCGGGTCGGTCTGGGCCAGACCCCCCGTTTTCGGACCATTTTCGGCCTTTTGCCCATATCTTGGGCTACGGATCTCCGATTGAGGTGCCATCAGTGGAAATGTGATCCTTGGATCGAGACGGTCGTTTTGGTATATTACAATCAAGGTTTCTGAGAACATTGAGTTCGGCCGGGTTGGTTCGTACACGAAACCAACCGGGCCCTCGAAGCAGAAACAGGTATATCTTGAGCACCGGACGTCCTATTGACGTGCCTTCGACTTTGTTGGAATTCTCTTGATGAGACGGAGTTTTTTCATACTCCGCCCAAGGTTTGGACACAGTTAGAGTACGGCCGGGTTGGATTGTACCCAAAATCCAACCGGGCCCTTGGAGCGGAAAAGATGATATCTTTCAAAATAGACGTTCGTTTGACGAACCGTCGGCGGCGTTGTTGATCCCTTGGAGAAACGGTCCCTATGAGTATACCCTATGAGAGTTCGGGGTACATTTGAGATACGGTCGGGTTGGTTCGCACACAAGACCAACCGGGCCCCTCGGACGAAAATGCTAATAACTCATAGACCCGGCGTCCGATTGATGCGCCGCCTATTGTGTTGAGACCCCTGTGACGTGGCGGTCCTTTTAGATACTTCTTCGTGGGACTTTGTGATACATGTGATATCGACCAGTAGCTCGTGGAGCGGACCCTCCTGGAGATGAGTGTGCGGAGTACGGAGACCGTATAGCCGACTGAGACCTGACGACTGCTTGACCTATCGACTCGGTGTGTTTCAGATAGCCCAGTGGGGAGTTCTTGGTTGTAGCGGTAGACCCATGGTGGATGAGCGTTTGGTTGTAGAGGCAGACCCGCGGTACTCAACTAAAGGAGTACCTCTGGAGGCTATGAGGGGGAGCGCTTGGTTGTAGCGGCAGAACCACGGCGGATGAGTGCTTGGTTGTAGTGGCAGACCCACGGTACTCAACAGAAGGAATACCTTTGGATGCTATAAGGGGGAGTGCTTGGATGTAGCGGCAGACCCACAACGGATGAGTTCTTGGTTGTAGTGGCAGACCCGCGGAACTCAACAGAAGGAGTACCTCTAGAGGCTATGAGGAGGAGCGCTTGGTTGTAGCGGTAGACCCACGGCAGATGAGCGCTTGGTTGTAGCGGAAGACCCGCGGTGATCAACAGAAGGAGTACCTCTGGAGGCTATGAAGAAGAGCGCTTGGTTGTAGCGGCAGACCCATAGTGGGAAGCGCTTGGTTGTAGTAGCAGGCCCACAGTACTCGACAGGAGGAGTACCTCAGCAGTCTTAGGTTAGTGAGCAGTACCTCGGAGTCATGACAGGACCATTGTACACTCCAGAGACGGGGCTCTTCAGCAGTTACAGTTTCGATCATGAAAATCCTGGTTTTAGCTGAGTCTGTGACCATTGTGTTTCCTCATGATTGAGATTGGTTACTTGATAACTTTGGTATATGTATGGGCATATACCTAAGTAGAGGTTATCTGTTGAGATCTTTTTTGTTGTTATCCTTGTTGGTTTTAGTGAGACCTTGAGGGTCTCGGGGTCCTTACTGCGTAGTTTATACTCACCCCTGCACGGGCTATGCCTGCACTACGTTGTGTTGGTTTCAGACGAAGGACATCGCTGATCGTGGTTGAGGCTTGAAGAGTAGGACGGTACCTGGAGGGGAACCACTGGGCAAGACGTACTCAGAGCGGTCGGCTGGACCCGAGGAGCAGTGGAGGCTATCTGTACCCACCATTTAGGTGGGATTTCAAGTGGACAGCTCAGCATTGCGGCTTTAATTTTCAGTTGTTGTTTTCCCTTTCTAGTTGTACTTTACTTTCAGTTTGTGTTTGTATACTGGCCCACTTACTTTTCCACAATTACTGTTGTACCAGTTTTTAATTAGTGATTACTTATGTCTACTTGCTCTGTGGTGTTTGTGGTTTACTTTATAAAGGCAATGCCTTCCCTTTTTCCGGGATTTAAGCCTTTTGTGCTAGTCGTCAGCCCCTGGCCTATGGAAGCCGACTAAGACCTGACGACTGCTTGACCGATCAACTCGGTGTGTTTCGGATAGCCCAATGGGGAGCGCATGGTTGTAGCGGTAGACCCATGATGGATGAGCATTTGGTTGTAGTGGCAGACCCGCGGTACTCAACTGAATGAGTACCTCTGGAGGCTATGAGGGGGAGAGCTTGGTTGTAGCGGCAGAACGACGGTGGATGAGTGATTGGTTGTAGTGGCAGACCCACGGTACTCAACAGAAGGAATACCTCTGGAGGCTATGAGGGGGAGTGCTTGGATGTAGCGGCAGACCCACGGTGGATGAGCGCTTGGTTGTAGCGGAAGACCCGCAGTACCCAACAGAAGGAGTACCACTAGAGGCTATGAGGAGGAGCGCTTGGTTATAGCCGAAGACCCACGGCGGAAGAGCGCTTGGTTGTAGCGGCTGACCCGCGGTACTCAACAGAAGGAGTACCTCTGGAGGCTATGAGGAGGAGCGCTTGGTTGTAGCGGCAGACCCATGGTGGGAAGCTCTTGGTTGTAGTAGCAGGCCCACAGTACTCGACAGGAGGAGTATCTCAGCAGTCTTAGGTTAGTGAGCAGTACCTCGGAGTCGTGATAGGACCACTTTACACTCCAGAGACGGGGCTCTTCATCAGTTACAGTTTCGATCATGAAAATCCTGGTCTGAGCTGAGTCTATGACCTTTGTGTTTCCTCATGATTGAGATTGGTTACTTGATAACTTTGGTATATGTATGGGCATATACCTAAGTAGAGGATATCCGTTGAGATCTTTTTTATGGTTATCCTTGTTGGTTTTAGTGATACCTTGAGGGTCTCGGGGTCCTTACTGCGTAGTTTATACTCACCCCTGCACGGGCTATGACTGCACTACGTTGTGTTGGTTGCAGACGACAGACATCACTGATCGTGGTTGAGGCTTGCAGAGCAGGACGGTACCTGGAGGGGAACCACTGGGCAAGACGTACTCAGAGCGGTCGGTTGGACCCGAGAAGCAGTGGAGGCTATTTGTACCCACCATTTAGGTGGGATTTCCAGTGGATAGCTCGACATTGCGGCTTTACTTTTCAGTTGCTGTTTTTCCCTTTCCACTTGTACTTTACTTTCAGTTTGTGTTTGAATACTGGCCCACTTACTTTTCCACAATTACTGTTGTACCAGTTTTTAATTAGTGATTAATTCTATCTGCTTGCTCTGTGGTGTTTGTGGTTTACTTTATAAAGGCAATGCCTTCCCTTTTTCCGGGATTTACGCCTTTGGTGCTAGTCGTCAGCCCCTGGCCTATGGAAGGCGGGCATGGGGTAGTCACAACACGGGCCCTGAGGACGGTTCGTGACAAATTGGTATCAAAGGAGTTCGGTTCTACTACAGAACTAGGGACTCTGATCTTTTTTCTATGTGAAGCAATAGTGTTTAGCGTATTGGGTGTGGTTTTCAGTCTAGGGAGTCCAGTGTTGGTGCGGTGGCCGACGTATCCGTACAACAAGACCCTGACTTCTGATTTCCGACTTAATGCACGAAAAAATTGATTGCATGTGTGTTTTAGGTTTTCTTTGTGTTTACATGTATCAGCTCACCAGGTATTCTGTTCTGACAGTGGCGCACTTGTTTCCCTTCAGGATGTCCCCACGACGGCAGCCAGCTAGGGTTTCAAGAGTGGTGCGTGACGACAGCCCGCTGAGCGACGAGGCCTCGGTGTAGGGCCCTTTGACAGCAGAGGCACTAGCGGTACCTCTACCCGCCGAGCCACCGATGCTTCTAGCCCCAGCCACTGACGATTCACGTCGCCTTGGAGATCTACATGAGTTCCAGCGCCAGCGACCACCCAGGTTCCACGGGGAACCAGACCCCCAGGCTGCCGAGGACTGGCTGGAGGCAGTCGTACGAGTTTTCCGGTTAGTGAGGACACCAGCAGACCTCATGGTGATCCTCGCAGCGAGCCTCCTGCATGCGGCAGCAGGAAGATGGTGGAGCTTGATGCTGCAGGTGCACGAGGAGGCATCTCTCCTCTGGACGGACTTTGAGAGCCCTTTCTTCTCAGAGTTCGTCCCTGCCACCCTTCGTGCGGTGCACAGTTAGGAGCTTTTACAGCTGCGTCATGACAGCATGTTAGTAGCCCAGTACGTGGTGAGGTTTACCGATCTCGTGCGCAATTCCACGGACATGGTACATGACCCTTTCTTCAAGGCATGATCCTTCAAGAAGGGGCTCAGGAGAGAGATCAGAGCTTCAGTTGTTTCTCAAAGCATTCCGACACAGGCATGGGTGTTGGAGCGAGCCCTCCTAGCAGAGAGTTTCCTTACTGAACAGACTTCAGTAGCAGGACCCACCACTAGCCGACGTGCGGCAAAGTCTTCTACTGTGGGCAGTAGACAGATGACGTAGGGGTCCAAGAGGACTAGACCTACAGGTGGTCGACAGCATGACTCAGGATCGTTTGTGCGAGGCACTCCAGGTGGACAACGACTTACCATGAGCGGACAGTGTTACACCTGCGGCGGGATTGGTCACATGGCTCATGACTGTCCGACTGGCCATACAGATGACCATCAGGTGAACGAAGGATCCCCCAAGTAGAGGCAGAGGTTTGATCAGGGTGGGCCGCAAGGAGCTGGCGGCCATGGAAGGGGAGCTGGTCGTGGAGCTGGAGGTGGACGACGCTTCGGGGTGTTTCCACCACCACCACCAGGAGGTCCACCTCGACCGCAGGGGATAGGAGGACATGGGAGAGCTCAGCTTTGGGCAGCTGAGGCTTTCGATGATGGATCTCCGAGAGCAGATGGATAGGAGTGGGACTAGCTCCAGACCTGGAGACTTTTGTTCATGTTTCTTAAAATTTGGATGATTTATGTTGGTAGATGCTTTGTGTCTTTTTACTTGAGCTTCAGTAATAAAAGACACCTTTTCTTGTGGCATATACTTTCCTATCCTCTCTTGTGTTGTTACTAAGAGGTTCCGGTTTAGACTGTTGACTTGACCGTCACTTGAGAGATACCTACTGGAGGAGACCCAGTTACCACACACTGATGTCGATAGCGTGACTCAACCCTTGGAGGTGATAGTAACGGTTGGATCACTTGGTAGTAGTGTCGAGGCCTTACGACGTCATACTTGGTATGGGTTAGTATCATCCATGTCAGGATTGACTGTATTAGGAAATGAAAGTGGTTCATCCATGGGATGAGACCAGATTTCTCTTATTGGAAAAGAAGAAGTCTTAACAGCTCTTGTGGGACCATAGATGGTCCAGGCCATGACAGAGAAGGTCCAAGTCATCCAGGAGCGAATGAGGACAGCTCGGAGCCGTTAGAAGACTTATGCTGACTGGAGGCGGAGGCCACTGGAGTTTGCGGATGGCGACCACGTCTTTTTACGGGTCTCACCTCGAAGTGAGTTACGTGGATTTGGCCGAGGCGGCAAGATGTCTCCACGCTTCATCGGACCCTTCAATTTCCTTAGTAGGGTTGGCAAGGTGGCTTATCATTTGGCTCTACCACCTTAGTTGCATCGGGTGCACGACGTCTTCCACGTATCTCAGCTGAGGAGATACGTGCACAATACTTCACACAACATCGACCATGAGGATCTGGACGATGGTGATGGGGTGACTTTCACGGAGGATCCAGTGGGGATCGAGGATCGAAAGGAACAGATCCTAGGAGGATTTTCGATTCCTCTTGTGCACTTTCTTTGGCAGCACGGGAACCTCCAGGTGAGCACATGGGAGTGGAAGGCTCAGATGCGTGCTCAGTACCGCTTTTGTAACCCTAGTTTGTGTTAAAGCTTTACGAGGACGTAAAGCCCCGAGGTGGGAGTGATGTAAAGACCCGTAAATTTCAAGGAAATTTTTTTCCTAATTTTTCTTGAATTTTACAAGAACCTAGTTTTTGACGGAAGTTGATTCCGAGGCCCGGTGTGCCCGGAAACATTTTTCGATGTTTGGCTCGGGTTTGTTCAGTGAACGAACGAGCATGTTTTTCTAACTTTTGAACTGGTGCTCGGAATCAAATTCTGAGGGCACCGATGGAATCGTAGCGCCGGTATTTTCTTAGAAACGCTTTTTCTGGAGGTGTGTTCTCTCGGGTGTGGTTTTTAAATTTTTGGGGTTATGTTAAGAAATAAAATAAAGTGGTGCGACAAACTTATTTTTATTTCACTTAAAGCCACTTAAAAGCCACTTAAATACACTTGAGATAAGTTAAAGCGGATAGGGTGCAATCCAAAATATCCTACCCTCTTGGTAGGATATTTGTGTGGTGGGGTCTGCATGAGCCCCACCGTTTATTTTCCACTAAGTAACACACCCGCGAAAACTCCTAATTAATGAAAGTCAACTGGTGCGTTTTCTTAAACTCTTAAACGCTCTTATTAATTGGGCGGTTTATTCGTTGAAATTAATTTGATGAATTAATGGTTCGTTACTTAGTTTGTTTTTCAATTTGTTGGCATGTTAATAAAATAAGACCAACACTTGTCTTCTTGTGGATTGTTCGATGAGAGGATTTGACAGAATTGTAGATCTTCATCCTCATTCGCGAAGAACGTGAAGAACGCGAAGAACGCGAAGAACGCCGTCCTCCGACGAAGGGCGAACAAGAACGCCAAACCCCCGGAGATCGACGACCTGACTCCGACGACTCTCCTCCCGCGACGTTCTTCTATGACGTTCCTTCTTCCGCGAAAAATCTTCGAACATCCATTTGAGATCGTCGAGACGACGCCATATACTGTGACGACGCGACGCCCTTCCGCGATGCGACGATCCTCTTCTTCCGCGACGATCAATTCCACGAAGAAAGAATGTTCGACGACTTTGTCAAGGTAGGGGTTTTGATTCTTAAAATCTTTGTGATTTGTATTTTCCTAGTTGTTTAATGATTGATTGGGAGACTTTTAAAACCGCTAACGCGGTTGGTGCAGACTAACGAACAAGTCCGAACCCACCACCCTTTCTTTCGTTCTTGGTGTGGGAAATGGAGGACAATGGAAAACGGGGCCGTAATGGCGATTTGAGGGCATCGTAGTGAAGATCGGATCCCGGGAGGACCACTGGCGAAGACCGCACGCAAAACGGACCACCGGAGCGCGTCCGGTGGCCCGCGGAAGCTCCCGCCGGCGCGCCGCCGGCAAAACCCACCATGGCTAAAGCCGCGGCGGTGAGACGGTTCCGCCGCCGCGTGGAACCGGGAGGCGGGACGTGGCTCAAGCCGCGTCCGGGAACCGCGGAGTGGCCCCCACGCGGGGGCCGCGGTTCCTTCGCTCGGCCGCTCGGCCGAGCCGAGCCGAGCCGACCTGCCAGGCCGGGTCACGCCCAGGCCGCGCCGAGCCACCCTGGCTGGGCCGGGTCACGCCCAACCGGGTCGGACCCAGACTCGGGTTGGGTCGACCTGGTTTTGGCCGACCCAGGGGGGTTGGGCCGGGTCGGTCCGGGCCAGACCCCCCGTTTTCGGACCGTTTTCCGTCTTTTTCCCATATCATGGGCTACAGACCTTCGATTGACGCACCTTCAGCAGAAATGCGATCCTTGGATCGAGTCGGTCATTTTGGTATATTACACGCAAGGTTTCGGAGAACTTTGGGTTCATCCGGGTTGGTTCGTACACGAATCTAACCGGGCCCTCAGAGCGGAAACGTGTATATCATGAGCACCGGACGTCCGATTGATGTACCGTCGACTTTGTTGGAATCCTCTTGATGATATAGAACTTTTGGAATAATCCGCCTAAGGTTTGGATGCAGTTAGAGTATGGACGGGTTGGATTGTACTCGAAATCCAACCGGGCCCCTAGAGCGGAAAAGCTGATAACATTCAAAATAGACATCTGTTTGATGAACCGTCAGCGGTGTTGTTAATCCCTTGGAGAAACGGTCCCTATGAGTATACCCTATGAGAGTTCGGGGTACAGTTGAGATATGTCCGGGTTGGTTCGCACACGAGACCAACCAGGCCCTTTGGACGAAAAGGCTAATAACTCACAGACCGGGCGTCTGATTGACGCGCCACATGTTGTGTTGAGACCCATGTGACGAGGCAGTCCTTTAGGATACTTCTTCGTGGGACTTTGTGATACTTCGGGTATCAACCAGTAGCTCGTGGAGCGGACCCTCCTGGAGACGAGCGTGCGGAGTACGGAGACCGTGTAGCCGACTGCGACTTGAAGACTGCTTGACCGATCGACTCGGTGTGTTTCGGATAGCCTAGTGGGGAGCGCATGGTTGTAGCGGAAGACCCATGGCGGATGAGCGCTTGGTTGTAGCGGAAGACCCACGATGGATGAGCGCTTGGTTGTAGCGGCAGGCCCGCGGTACTCAAATGAAGGAGTACCTCTGGAGGCTATGAGGGGGAGCGCTTGGTTGTAGAGGCAGACCCACAACAGATGAGCGCTTGGTTGTAGCGGCAGACCCATGGTACTCAACAGAAGGAGTACCTCTGGAGGCTATGAGGGGGAGCGCTTGGTTGTAGCAGAAGACCCACGGCGGATGAGCGCTTGGTTGTAGCGGCAGACCCATGGTACTCAACACAAGAAGTACCTTTAGAGGCTATGTGGGGGAGCGCTTGGTTGTAGCGGAAAAACCATGGTGGGAAGCGCTTGGTTGTAGTAGCAGGCCCACAGTACTCGTCAGGAGGAGTACCTTAGCAGTCTTAAGTTAGTGAGCAGTACCTCGTAGTCGTGATAGGACCAATGTACACTCCAGAGACTGGGCTCTTCAGCAGTTATGGTTTCGATCATGAAAATCCTGGTTTGAGCTGAGTCTATGACCTTTGTATTTCCTCATGATTGAGATGGGTTACTTGTTAACTTAGGTATATGTATGGGCATATACATAAGTAGAGGTTATCTGTTGAGATCTTCTTTGTGGTTATCCTTGTTGGTTTTAGTGAGACCTTGAGGGTCTCAGGGTCCTTTCTGATTAGTTTATACTCACCCCTGCACGGGATATGCCCGCACTACGTTGTGTTGGTTACAAACAACGGATAGTGCTGATCGTGGTTGAGGCCTGTGGAGAAGGACGATACCTGGAGGGGAACCACTGGGAAAGACGTACTCGGAGCGGTCGGATAGACCCGAGGAGCAGTGGAGGCTATCTGTACCCACCCTTCAGGGGGGATTTCCAGTGGATAGCTCGGCGTTGCGGCATTACTTTTCATTTGCTATTTTTCCCTTTCTAGTTGTACTTTACTTTCAGTTTGGGTTTGTATACTGGCCCACATACTTTTCCGCACTTACTGTTGTACCCATTTTTCCTTAGTGATTACTTCTACCTGCTTGCTCTGTGGTGTTTGTGGTTTACTTTACAAAGGCAATGCCTTCCCTTTTTCTGGGATTTACGCCTTTGGTGCTAGTCACCAGCCCCTGGCCTATGGAAGGCAGGCATGGGGTAGTCACGGCACGGGCCCTGAGGACGGGTCATGACAAATTGGTATCAATGGAGTTCGGTTCTACCGTACAACTTGGGACTCTGATCTTTTTTCTATGTAATCCAATAGTGGTTAGCGTATTGGGTGTGGTTATCAGTGCAGGGAGTCCAGTGTTGGTGCGGCGGCTGACGTATCCGTACACTAGGACCCTGACTTCTGATTTCGGACTAAATGACCGAAAACATTGATTGCATGTGTGTTTCAAGTTTTCCATGTGATTACTTCTATCATCTCACCAGGTATTCTATTCTGACAGTGGCGCACTTGTTTCCCATCAGGATGGCCCCACGACGGCAGCCCGCTAGGGTTCTGAGAGTGGTGCGTGACGACAGCCCGCCAAGCGACGAGGCCTCGGTGCAGGGCCCTTTGACAGCAGAGGCACCGGCGGTACCTCTACCTACCGAGACACCGATGCTTCCAGCCCCATCTGCTAACGATGCACGTTGACTTGGAGCTCTGCATGAGTTCAAGCGCCAGCGACCGCCCAGGTTCTGTGGGGAGATGGACCCCAAGGCAGCTGAGGACTGGCTGGAGGTAGTCGTATGAGTTTTCCGGTTAGTGAGGACACCAACAGACCTCATGGCGATCCTCGCAGCGAGCCTCCTACATGCGGCAGCAGGAAGATGGTGGAGCTTGATGCTGCAGGTTCACGACGAGGCATCTCTCCTCTGGACGGACTTTGAGAGCCTTTTCCGCTTAGTGTTCGTCCCAGCCACCCTCCGTGCGGTGCGCATCCAGGAGCATTTATAGCTGCGGCATGGCAGCATGTCAGTAGCCCAGTACGTGGTGAGGTTTACCGATCTCTCGCGCTATTCCATGGGAATGGTACGAGACCCTTTCTTCAGGGACCGAACCTTCGAGAAGGGGATCAAGAGAGAGATCAGAGCTTCAGTTGTTTCTCACAGCATTCTGTCAGATGCAAGAGTGTTGGAGCGAGCCCTCCTAGTAGAGAGTTTCCTTGCTGAGCTGTCTTCAGTAGCAGGACCAACCACTAGCCGACGTGTGGAAGAGTCTTCTGCTGCGGGCAGTAGACAGATGACGCAGGGGTCCAAGAGGACTAGACCTACAGGTGGTCGACAGCATGACTCGGGATCGTTTGTGCGAGACACTCAGGGTGGACAATGACTTACCATGAGCGGGCAGTGATACTCCTGTGGCGGGATTGGTCACATGTCTCGTGACTGCCCGAGCCTCCATACGGATGACCAGCAGGTGAACTAAGGACACCCCAGGAAGAGACAGAGGTTCGATCATGACGGGTCGCATGGAGCAGGCGTCCATGGCAGGGGAGCTAGCTGTGCAGCTGGAGGTGGACGATGCTTCGGGGTGTTGCCACCACCACCACCAAGAGGTCCACCCCGACCGCAGGGGATAGGAGGACATGGGAGAGCTCAACATCAGGCAGCTGAGACCTTCGATCATGGAGCTCCGGGAGCAGATGAATAGGAGCGGGACTAGCTCCACACCTGGAGACTTTTGTTCATGTTTCTTCTAGTTTTGTTGATGTATGTTTGTAGATGCTTTGTGTCTTTGTACTTGAGCTGCAGTAATAAAAGACACCTTTTCTTGTGGCATTTACTTTCCTGTCCTCTCTTGTGTTTTTACTAAGAGGTTCCGATTTAGACTATTGACTTGACCCTCAATTGAGAGATACCTACTGGAGGAGACCCAGTTACCACACACTGATGCCGACAGTGTGACTCAACCCTTGGAGGCAAGAGTAACGGTTGGATCTCTTGCTAGTATCATCGAGGCCTTACGACGTCATCCTTGGTATGGGTTAGTATCATCCATGTCGGGATTGACTGTATTAGGCAAAGAAAGTGGTTCATCCATGGGATGAGACCCAATTTCTCTTATCGGCAAAGAAGAAATATTAGCAGCTCTTGTTGGACCGGAGATGGCCCAGGCCACGACAGAGAATGTCCAGGTCATCCAGAAGCCGATGGGGATAGCTCAGAGCCGGCATAAGTCTTATGATGACAGGAGGCAGAGGCCACTGGAGATCGCGGATGGCGACCATGTCTTCTTACGGGTCTCACCTCGACATGAGTTATGGAGATTTGGCCGAGGCAGCAAGTTGTTTCCACGCTTCATCGGACCCTTCCAGGTCCTCAGCAAAGTTTTCAAGGTAGCTTATCATTTGGATCTACCACCTCAGTTACACCGAGTGCACGTCGTCTTCCACGTATCTCAGCTGATGAGATACATGCGCGATCCTTCACACAACATCGACCATGAGGAGCTGGACGATGGCGATGGGGTGACATTAACGGAGGTTCCAGTGGGTATCGAGGATCGACAAGAACGGATCCTAGGAGAAAGGTCGATTCCTCTAGTGCACTTTCTTTGGCAGCACGGGAACCACCAAGTGAGTACATGGGAGTGGAAGGCTCAGATGCGTGCTCAGTACCGTTTTTGTAACCCTAGTTTGTGTTAAAACTTTACGAGGATGTAAATCCCTGAGGTGGGTGTGATGTAAAGACCTGTAAATTTCAAGGAAATGTTTTTATTAATTTTCCTTGGAATTTTAAAAGAACACAATTTCTGACGGCACCTGATTCCGAGGCCGGGTGTGCCCTGAATCATTTTCCGAAGTTTGGCTTGGGTACGTTCAATGAATGAACGAGCGGGTTTTTCTATGTTTTGAACTGGTGCTCGGAATCAAATTCTGAGGGAACCGATGGAAATGCAGCGCCGGTATTTTCTTAGAAACGCCTTTTCCGGTGTTGCCTTTGCTCGGGTGTGGTTTTAAAATTTTTGGGGTTAAGTTAAGAAATAAAATAAAGTGGTGCGATAACTTTATTATTATTTCACTTAAAGCCACTTAAAAGCCACTTAAAGCCATTTGAGCTAAGTTAAAGCGGATAGGGTGCAATCCAAAATATCCTACCCTCTTGGTAGGATATTTGTGAGGTGGGGCCCGCACGAGCCCCACCGTTTCTTTTCCTCCAAGTAACGCACACGCGAAAACTCCTCATTAATGAATGTCAACTGGTGTATTTTCTTAAACTCTTAAACGCTTCTATTAATTGGGCAGTTTATTCGTTGAAATTAATTCTATGAATTAATGGGTCATTACTTAGTTTATTTTTAAATTTGTTGGCATGTTAATAAAATAAGACCAACACTTGTCTTCTTTTGGACTGTTCGTTGAGTGGATTTGACAGAATTGTAGATCTCCATCCTCCTTCGCGAAAAATGCGAAGAACACGAAGAACGCGAAGAATGCGAAAAACGCCGGCCTCCGACGAAGGGCGACGAAGAACGCCAAACCCCCGGAGATCGACGACGTGATGCCAACTACTCTCCTCCCGCGACGTTCTTCTGCAACGTTCCTTCTTCCGCGACAAATCTTCGAACATCCATTTGAGAACGTCGACGCGACGCCGTATACCGCGACGACGTGATTCCCTTCCGCGACGTGACGATCCTCTTCATCCGTGACGATCAATTCCGCAAAGAATGCACGTTCAACGACTTTGTTGAGGTAGGGGTTTTGATTATTAAAATCTTTGTGATTTGTATTTTCCCGGTTGTTTAATGATTTATTGGGAGACTTTTAAAACCGCTAACGCGGTGGGTGCGGACTAACAAACATGTCCGATCCCACCGCCCTTTTTTCGTTCTTGGTGTGAGAAATGGCGGACGACGACAAATGGGGCCGCAATGGCGATTTGAGGGCCGGGCAGTGATGATCGGATCCCGAGAGGACCACTGGCAAAGACCGCATGCAAAACGGACCACTAGAGCGCGTCCGGTGGCCTGCGAAAGCTCCCGCCGGCGCGTTGCGCCGGCGCGCCGCTGGAAAAACCCTCCCCGGCTGAAGCCGCGGCAGTGAGACGGTTACGCGGATGCGCAGAACTGGGAGGCGAGACGCGGCTCAAGCCGCGTCCGGGAACCACAAAGCAGCCCCCGCACGGGGGCCGCGGTTCCTTCGCTCGGCCGCTCGGCCGAGCCGAGTCGAGCCGACCCGCCGGGCCGCCGAGGCCGGGTCGCGCCCAGGCCGGGCCAGGCCGCCCAGGCCGGGCCGGGTCTCGCCCAACCGGTTCGGACATAGACCCGGGTCGGGTGGACCCAGTTCGGGCCAACCCAGGGGGGGTAGGGCCGGGTCCGTCCGGGCCAGACCCCCTGTTTTCAGACCGTTTTCGGTCTTTTGCCTACGAACCTCTGATTGATGCTCCGTCAGCGAAAATGCGATCCTTAGATTGAGACAGTCGTTTTGGTATATTACACTCAGGGTTTCGGAGAACATTGGGTCCGGCCGGGTTGGTTAGTACACGAAACCAACCGGGCCCTCGGAGCATAAACATGTATATCTTGAGCACCGAACGTCCGATTGACGTGTCGTCGACTTTGTTGGAATCCTCTAGATCAGAAGGAACTTTTGGCATACTCCGCCCGAGGTTTGGATGTAGTTAGAGTATGGCCGGGTTGGATTGTACCTGAAATCCAACTGGGCCCCTAGTGCGAAAAAGCTGAAATCTTTCAAAATAGACATCCGTTTGACGAACCATCAGCGGTATTGTTGATCCTTTGGAGAAACGGTCCCTATGAGTATACCCTATGAGAGTTCGGGGTATATTTGAGATACGTCCGGGTTGGTTCGCACACGAGACCAACCGGGCCCCTGGGATGAAAAGGCTAATAACTCACAGACCGTGTGTCCGATTGACGCGCCACCTGTTGTGTTGAGACCCCTGTGACGAGGGGGTCCATTGAGATACTTCTTCATGGGACTTTGTGATACTTGGGGTATTGACCAGTAGCTCGTGGTGCAGACCCTCCTGGAGACGAGCGTGCGGAGTACGGAGACCGTGTAGCCAACTGAGACCTGACGACTGCTGGACCGATCGACTCGGTGTGTTTCGGATAGCCCAGTGGGGTGCGCTTGGTTGTAGCGGTAGACCCACGGCGGATGAGCGCTTGGTGGTAGCGGCAGACCCGCGGTACTCAACTAAAGGAGTACCTCTGGAGGCTATGAGGGGGAGCGCTTGGTTTTAGCGGCAGACCCACGGCGGATGAGCGCTGAGTTCTAGCGGCAGACCCATGGTACTCAACAGAAAGAGTATTTCTGGAGGCTATGAGGGGGAGCACTTGGTTGTAGCAGCAGAACCACGGAGGATGAGGGCCTGGTTGTAGCGGCAGACCCGCGGTACTCAACAGAATGAGTACCTCTGGAGGCTATGAGGGGGAGCTCTTGGTTGTAGCTGCAGACCCATGGTGGGAAGCGCTTGGTTGTAGTAGCAGGACCACAGTACTCGACAGGAGGAGTACCTCAGCAGTCTTAGGTTTGTGAGAAGTACCTCAGAGTCATGACAGGACCACTGTACACTCCCGTTACGGGGCTCTTCAGCAGTTACGGTTTTGATCATGAAAATACTGGTTTGAGCTGAGTCTATGACCTTTGTGTTTCCTCATGATTGAGATGGGTTACTTGATAACCTAGGTATATGTATGGGCATATACCTAAGTAGAGGTTATCTGTTGAGATCTTCTTTGTGGTTATCCTTGTTGGTTTTAGTGAGACCTTGAGGGTCTCGAGGTCCTTACTGAGTAGTTTATACTCACCCCTGCACGGGTTATGCCCGCACTACGTTGTGTTGGTTGCAGATGACGGACAACGCTGATCGTGGTTGAGTCTTGCGGAGCAGGACGGTACCTGGAGGGGAACCACTGGGCAAGACGTTCTCGAAGTGGTCGGCTAGACCTGAGGAGTATTGGAGGCTATATGTACCCACCCTTCAGGTGGGATTTCCAGTGGACAGCTCGGCATTGCGACATTACTTTTCAGTTGCGGTTTTTCCCTTTCCAGTTGTACTTTACTTTCAGTTTGGGTTTGTATACTGGCCCACTTACTTTCCTGCACTTACTATTGTACCAGTTTTTACTTAGTGATTACTTCTTCCTGCTTGCTCTTTGGTGTTTTTGGTTTACTTTACAAAGGCAATGCCTTCATTTTTTTGGTATTTATGCTTTTAGTGCTAGTCTCTAGCCCCTTGCCTATGGAAGGAGAGCTTGGGGTAGTCACGGCATGGGCCCCAAGGAAGGGTCGTGACAATTGAGCCCATTAAATCAATATTCAAGGCTGGTCCAGTTTGTTCACAGATTCTTTGGTCTTGTTTGTGAGGACCATATGACCCTTCAAATGAAAAAATTGGCACATGGTTCCTTCTAATGAAATGTTTTATATTGAAAGGAGAATCCTAAAATACAAGAACCACACAATTTGGATTAGTATAGTGATATTTATTTTTAAAAAATTAAACTGACTCAATTGGACTACTTCTAAAAATGAGCAAAAATTATACTTAATATTAAAACATTAATATTTCACACAAATTATGCACATTTCATATAAAATAATTAAAGGGAGTATATAATAATTCATGAAAATATTAATAACATCAACTCCCCCACACTTAGTTTTGTGCATGTCCTCATGTTCAACAAATAAAAAAACATGACAAAATCATTTTTACTCACCAACAGATATTAAAATTTTGATTTCTCAAATCAGGGGAGGTTTAGACTATTTCACTCATCCATTTTGAAATCCACCACATGTTTTTACAAAACTAATGTTGCAAAACTAATTCATTTTTTCATGCTCAAATTTAGAAATTGAAAATGTGGACACTCAAAAATCACTCCTCTCGTAATGATGAAATTTATTTGTGGACGCTAACTCTATCACCAACCAAAAGTGAAGATCTTAGAGTTTGAAATGAGATCTCAGCATACAATCCCTATCCAAAGTAAATAAGAATCAAGAGAAATTTTTAATGGGTTTTTCTGTGGCTATGGGGAGGTAGGAATATAATGTCCAAGACAGAGAATAAGAGGGTTAAAATACCAACATAGAAAAAGCAATGCACATTTTTTTTGAAATAAAACATGGAAGGAAATGAAAACACATATTTTAAAGGGAATGATTACATGAAGAAAGACAAAATAAAGGAAGAAAATATGATGATAATGAGAAGATGGAATATTTACAAAACCAAAAACTTCTCCAAAGAAGAATATAATGCAAGTGTTCTTTTTTTTTCTTTTCCTTTTTTCCTTTTTTTTCAAAAGTTGACCTTGAAACAGATCTCACACTCATATCCCAACCCATGTATGATCTCCTCACGACACTAATTGTAATAGTTATAACAAGATCAATGGTTGAGGAAGAGTGATTTTTGAGCTACCTAAGACACAACCCATTTTTTTAATCTTTTTTGAATTTTTTTTTATTTTTTTTCATCAATTTTTTTTTGAACACTTGTCAACAACATTTACAAAATTAAATAAATGGATGTTCAATAAATTCCCCAAAACACACTTAATGAAAACCTCTACCCCACACTGAAATGGATGCTTGCCCTCAAGCATATGATAACATAGTGAAAATAAATAATAGGGTACCCAAACAATGAAATCCATTCCCCCCCATACTTAAATTTCAAAAAAAATATGCAATGAAAATCCATGTTGATATTGGGTGGGAAACGGTGTTGGGCTTGTAATGTGGATATCAAAGAAAAGGTTTTCATAGGCTCAAAGGGGCTTTCAAAAGGAGTATTAATGTAAGGGAAATGGGAGGCTATTTGGCTATTGTGATTCTCATGTGGTTCAGAAAATGCCTCTATCATATTAATACACACTAAGGTAGTAAATTCAGATTGAAGGTCCACAAACTCAAGACTCACAAATGAGGGTGAAAACACACATTTCGAAAAGATGGACATAGGTGGCCTTGGAATGAAAGCAAATTCTACTCCTCACGGGTGGGGAAAATCATTTTCCAAATCTAAAATTCAGCATTCAAAAATTTTTAATGTTGAAACAAAATTAGTTATCCAAAGTCATGATGAAAATACAAAATTTTTGAGATGAAAACATGTCTATTAACTCCCAAAAATGGTTGGACAAAATTTGAAAATTGGAAGGTGAGTAATCATGACTCTTGAGTTTTTTTTATTTGTTTTAAGTGATTGTTTTTTTGGTTTTTAGGTTTTTTTGTTTTTGTGTTTTTATTTTTGTAAAGATACACCCACAGAAAAGATAAAGTGAAAATTAAAGGTTTTGATAAAGAAAATGGTAAAAAAATGAAAGAGAGAGGAAGGAGAATAAAGAGGTATAGAGAGGAAGAGATAGAGAGAGAGTTAAAGGGAAAGCGGTTCCCCCTGGTTTTGGATTTAGTGGGTTTCCATCTCCATCTAGTGGTAGGTCGGCTAGATAATTTGGGGATTTGGTGGAAGTCAAGGTTGATCCAAGATTGTGAGATGTTACCTGAAAAAGAATAATCATTATTCATATAATGAAAAACTAAAAAGAAATTGAAATTTCACAAAAGTAAAAGAAAACATGGGTTTCCTCCCAAGAAGCGCTGCATTTATTTTTCTACAGCTAGATAGTTGCAGTGTACTACCCATAGTCTGACGGTGGCCATCATATTTTCTCAACTCTAGTGTGCTTCTTGAAAAACTTCTCTGGGAGGCCTGATGATTCATTAGATAATTTTTTTCCATCCTTGTTGGTGTGCTTGCAATTCAATGGGGTTGGAAAGAGAATATTTCTATCCTCACTTTGGTCTTCAACCTGAGGAATGATTTTATCCACAATGTGATGGTTTTCTATTCTTGTAAATTCAGGAAGATGGATCAATTCTGATGGTTCATTTATGTAAGGATCAGATAATACAAAAGCAGAGTATGGGATCCCAATTTCTTTTGACTCATTTATTTCATCACTTACCGATGTAGAGTAATGAGGATCAGTGGAGTCATAAGACGGATTAAAATTTTCAATTTCCTTTATTTCGATGTTGTTCTCCAAAGAATGATAAATTTCATCCTCACTAGTGATCACTTTATTAATTAGGGAGCAAATGTCACAACCTTCTCTCCCATCCGGACAATGTAAACAAATTGTTTTGGGGTTCACCTCACATATAACGGAATTTTCAGAATCCTGGATAGGAAATGATGAATTTGAGATAATCATATTTTAATCAAAAAATGTACATTATAGTTCATTTTCTCTATTACTATCCATGTTGGAGCATTGGAGGTCAGAGGTGAGATGATATTCCAAACAGTTTTCAAGATCTTTTAGATCAATGGAGTTTGCATTTGTAATGTCAACATCAATTTCACCATTAATCACTTGGTTAATGAGGATGCAATATTCACAAACTCCTCTTTTATTAGAACATTATGAACATGATGGATTAGGATTCAACACACTCTCAGAGGGAGTTTCAGAATCATGGATAGAGAATACAGATTGATTCCCTGATGGGTATTGCATGGACTAAAAAATAATGAACTTGACCATTTGGTCACCAAATTCCATGGATAAGATGCTATCATGGACATCAATTTTGGTTTTAGATGTCATAAGGAATGGTCTTCCTAGAATCAGAGGAGATTTACAAGAAGTTGTCTAACCTTCCATGTCAAGGACATAGAAGTCAGCTGGGAATATAAGATCATTTACTCGAACAAGGACATCCTCAATTATTCCCTCAGGACTGGTTGTGCTTCAATTAGATAACTGAATGACAACACCCGTTGGGTGAAAGGGACCTATACCAAGGTTGGAGAATATGGATTTGGAAATGACATTAATTGAGGCTCCTAGGACAATGAGTGCATCATCAAAGTTGGAACTTCCAATTTGGCATGGAATTGTAAAGGTCCCTGGATCTTTGCACTTTATGGGAATAGACTACTAGGTGGAAACATTATCGAAGGACATAAGTTGAATTTTATGGGTACACAACTCCTTGAGAAACTTGGTATACTTAGGAATTTTTTATGGCATCTAAGAGGGGAATGTTGACTTCAACATGTCTAAACATGTCGAGCATTTCAGGATCGGATTCGAAGGACTTCCTTGGTTTAGAAACAGCTTGAGGAAATGGAATTGGGTTCCTAAGTAGAATTGAAGGAGGTGAGGGAATAGATTCAGATTCCTTTTAAATTTTCTTTTTCTTTTCTTTTTCTAGGTAAACGTTCAATAGAGGGCTATAGGACTTATCTTGAGGCATAGAAATGTGCTTTCCCGATCTAAGTGTAATTCCACTTAAATTACCCTTGGGGTTGGGTAATGATTGAGCTGGGAGTTGGGAGAATTTTGATTGTTGTTGCTGGCTCAAGTGGGATGCAAGTTGACCTATTTGAGTTTCAATGTTTTTAAGGGAAGAATGGGTGAAGGAGGCAAGATCTTCCACTGCACTTTCCCATGGTTTCATGGAAGAAGAGGCTTGTCCCGGATTGGGATTGCCTAGATTTTGGTTCTTGGTAAAATGATTATATTGGTTTTGGAATTGGGAAGGCTCACTAGGATAATGGAATCCAGGAGGAGGATTGTTCCTTTGAGGTTGAGGAACAAAAGGATATGGTTGATGGAAGTTACCACCACATTGACCATATTAGAATTGGTTTGGGTTTTGAGGAGGGAATATAGGGGGGTGAGATATGGGATTACCATACCTAAGGCCATGGTTATAGGAAGAAGAGAAGGGCTCAGAGTGAGGTTGGTTGAAGTTTCTAAAAAACTGACCTGATAGTTGAGGGATGGTGTTCCGATAAGAATATGCTGCATTGAGCTCCATTGATTCAGATGAATTGGATTGATCCTCTTGAAGTTGTGGACATGTGTCAGTTGGATAAGATGGAGAGTTGCAGATTCCACAGTTTTTGACAGGTCCAGGAAACATTGATTGCGGAGAAGACGAGGTTGGGGATTTGGTAGCCAAAGCTAGCTGTCGCACAATACCTGTAAGTTCACTCATCCACTCAGTCATTTTTTTCGGCTCAATTGATTGATTATCTTGGTCTTGTTTGACTTGAGCATGTGCTCGAGTATGGAATTGTTGTGTGTTTGCATCCAAGTTACTTATGAGATCTCTTGCAGCTGCAGGAGTTTTATCAACAAGAGCACCGCCACATTCGACATCTATGAGAGTTCTCTCCATAGACAATAACCCCTCATAGAAGTATTGGATTAAGAGTTGGTCAGAGATTTTATGATGTGGGCAGGTTTGAAAAAGCTTTTTGAACCTCCCCCAATACTCATGGAGTGATTAACTTGGGAACTGACGAATACCACTTATTTCCTTTCGGATAGAAGCAGTGCGAGAAGCAGGAAAGAATTTTTCTAAGAAAAGCCGCTTCATGTCATTCCATGTGGTTATGGAACCAGGAGGTAGGTAGTAGAGACATGACTTACCAGTGTCAGCTAGGGAAAAAGGGAATTCTCAGAGTTTGATTTGTTCTTTGGAAATCCCTTGAGGCTTCATGGTAGAGCACGCTACTTGGAACTCTTTAAGGTGGATATGTGGATCCTCACCGGCTAGCCCGTGGAAATGAGGGTGAAGATGAATCAAACCCAATTTGAGTTCAAAGTCAGCCTCTATATTTGGATATTGAATACCATGAGGTTGGTAATTCATATCAGGGGTAGCGAGTTCTTTAAGTGTTTCTTCCCTAGGATTGGCCATATCTAATTCAATTGGTTGGACAAGGACTGGTTCTTGAGTGATTTGGTTATCCCTAATGTTCCTCCTAATTCGACGAAGATTTCTATCAATTTCAGGGTCAAAAAATCTGAGGGATTGTTTGGGAGGCTACGGGGCATTCAGAGAGATTTTAAAAAGGATGAAGAAGGCTAGTTTTTCTTGGTGTTTTTTCTTTCAGATTTTTTTTTAAATTTTGTTTTTTTTTTGGTTTTTTTTACAATAACCAGAAACTAATGACTACATAAAGAACCATCCCCAGAAACGGATCCATTTGAAACACACGGCTGATTATCACCTATCGACCGGTCAAAGTTCCGGTGCTCTGTTAATTTGTATAAAAGCACTCGGGTCGAATCCTCGGTGATGATACTTTGAAATAGTCGTTTGTTTTTAGTTAATTGTATTCTGATTGGGGGGGGGGGGGGGTTGTTTGAAGAGCTTATGAAATAATTTATGGATGATGTTTGATTCAAAAAATTGATAAATATTTGGGTGAGTTCATTATTAGTAAGTTAAGATTTTGATATCCTTGAGATTTTCTTTATATTGCATTAAAATTAACTCCCACTTCACAAGTTGACGTCGATTAGAATTCCTAAGTGTTAAAGCTTTAATCCAAGCCTTAACATAACTGGGATTATAAAATCAATCTGTACTTGTTTATGGTAGTGTATTTATGGTTCCAATAATCCATGGAAACCACATGCTAAACAAAAGATGTCATTAATCTGTGACATATTAAGTCCAACATACACAATGCTAAATTAACGAATACTCATCGAGCAAATACTCTCAATCACTTAACATCCCTAAATTTTGACTCACCCCAATGAGATATTTACTCAGACATTTGGGTGTTTAATATTCTAGTTATAATAATTATGATGATAAATTAAGAATAGAAGAAAAAGAAAGGTATTAGAAAAGAGTGGTATGTCGAACACACACACACGAACAATGATGATAATTAAAAACAAATTTTTGATTGAATGAGGAAGAAAAATAAGGGAAGGAGATTAAACTGAATTTAAACTATTTTAATAAAATTAATATTAAAATACATAAGTTGGAGGAGAATAAGAGATATTGAAGAAGAAACTTGCATTAAAAAAGAATTACAAAAGAAAGGACATACAAAATTACAAAAATGAATAACACAAAATTAAGTGAAAAAAATGAGAGGAGGAAAGGTCTCTCAAGTGCAAAAATACGTATGGAATGTCCTCCCAAGCCTTTTGAAAATCTTTGGTCGTGCCAATATGATCTCCTCTCTTTTGAATTGCCAACCCCTCTCAACGAGAGAAGGGGAGAGTATTTATAGCCCAAGGAGTGGACTGTTTGCATTCCCAATCTGTCCCTCCACTTGCATCGCCAATTTGGCTATTCCAACCGCTGTATATCCTAATATCTCCCTCTTCAAAGTTGTATATAATAACGTTTTACGACTAATTAAAAAATTTTGAGGCATTTGGACAAGTGGATCCAATGTTATGGCGGTTATATTAAACAAAGGTAAACTGTCCATTTCTATCCATCCTTTTTCGATGGCCACAATGTGAATGGATTTTGTAACAGGAAGATGACTTCAAATCCGAATGGTTTGTTGAACAAAGTAGGCCGCCTATATCTCCTCTTTCACACTGAAAAATATCATCTCGATTTGATTCTTACATCATGAGCTATGTCATGAATACCATACTGATTTTAATTCTCGTCCAGAATGGAGGGCTGGACTTCAATGCTTAATTTGGGAACCTTGTGCTTAGATTTGGGCCTTGAAATTTTTATCCAAGATGACATGTAGTGTCCCCCGAATTATTGTGGAGAGTAATTTTTTTTGGTCTTTTGGATTGAGCCCAATAAATAAATCTTCAAGGATGGTCTAGTTTGTTCATAGATTCATTGGTCTTGTTTGTGAGGACCATATGACCCTTCAAATTGCAGAATTGGCTCATGGTACCTTCTAATGAAATCTTTTATATTGAACGGAGAATCCTATAAAACAAGAACCAAAGAATTTGGATCAGTATAGTGATAGTTATTATTAAAACATTAAACTGACTCAATTGGACTACTTCTAAAAATGCTCAAAAATTATACTTAATATTAAAGCATTAATATTTCACAAAAATTATGCACATTTCATATAAAATAAGTAAAGGGAGTATATAATAAGTCATGAAAATATTAATAACATTATTGAATCAAAAAGGGATTAAAATAATGATTGAACATTAAATCATAAAAATAATATACACACCAAACTAGGTTTTATTGTTGTAAAATGTTGTCATATTCTCAATATATGTGTTTTTTAAGGTGGAAACATGAATTAGTCTCCCAATTCATGACCCAAATGAATTTATTAAAAAATAAAGTAACATTACAATCATAAGGTGTAATGCGCTTACACCAGCAGGGAAAAGATGCGGATACATAGAGATAAGTAAAGCAGCCAAAATACTCCAAATAGAGGTAGTAGTACCTTCTTTATGTCAAGGTAAGAAGATCCTCAAAAGTCCAACCAAATAAAATTTCAGATCATGATGGTTGAGAAAAAAATCCATTATTTACGTGCTTCTAGGATAGCTACTCAGCCCGGCAGAGCCGTAACCGAAGAACCAGTGCAATGATCAAGCAACAAAGTATCAGAATCAAGCAGATCTACCAAAACAGAGCTAGAAATGGACCACTTATGTTGATACAGTGTGAAAAGGTTCCAGTTAGAAAAATTCCAGAGAGAGAAGCAGAAATTCATAGCTTCTAGATAATAAATAGCAAGATCATCTCAAATTTTTTTTCAAAGATCAGATCAGAGAAAGACAGTAATTGACTCCCATAATCAAGGTCTTCTAGCTTCCACCCAACCAATAAGATGAGTTAAGAAGTTTTTTGAAACTCATTCTTCAGTATTTCATTGAATATATCTGACTTCATAGCTAAGTAAATATCCTTTGAAATATATCCTCTTCTAAAAGTTTGATATAGGATTTGATCTCGAATATTCTCCATATATTTAGGATCTTCACAACAAGGCACATTATGCCAATTGTCCCCTGTAGCATGTTGTTGGGCCTCTACATGACGAGTTGTGTCATTGGTAGAGAATTATTGTCCTGAGATGTCCAATGAACGTGTGACTATGGTTCTTTCATGTTGAGAGTAGTCTTTGTGTTTCCTCATTTTTCTGGGGTTAGGGGTGATGAACCCATCAGCATCAACTGTTGGTTTTTTTCCTCTTCCAGTCCATTGCTAGCAAATAATCTTCCTCAATATGAGTAGTTTTATCTTCTTCCTCATTAGGTGAATCACTATTTTCAGATGGTTCACAACCTTATTTTTCATCCTTTTGAGTATCATCTTGTATTTTCACTGCTGGCACATCCTCAAGTGGTGGGGGTGAACTATAATGGTTATTTGATTCCACAACTGGAGGTGGAACGTCCTTGGGGGAGGTCTGAGCCGCATCTTGTAATCTGCTAGGT